>OZ020118.1:6380204-16380204 GCA_963971155.1 Anthrax anthrax | reverse complement strand
CATAATAAAGAGTATAATAATGGTAAATATTTAATCACAAAATAATAGTTAATATACACATAACTTTGGCATATTATATAAATATAAATTTAGTATTACATAGTTTTTCCCTTAATTTCATAATTTTTTCTAATTACATTTTTTGATTTAGGTAGAATTAAATTCTTTATTCTTAAAATTGTTTTGATATTCACAATAAATTATTACATTAATATAATATAATTATACACTGCTAAAATTTTTTTTTATTAACATTCAATCATATTAGATATATTTTAAATTAAATTAAAACTAAATATATAATTATGCAAAAATGATAAGAATAATTAAATTTTATGGGATTATTATTATTTTTTTTTTCTTAGTTATTTTCACAATGCATTCTTTTTTTGTAGATATATACCTATACAATATAAAAATAAAACGAAATAAATAGAAAGTGTTGCATAACTGTGTTTTTATAATTTATCCAGCTTTTTGTGCCATCTTCATTTTTTGATAAGCTTCATATGCTTCCATTTCTTTTTTCTCTTTTTTTGTATTACGAAATTCATATTCTAATCGATGTGTTATGATTCTTTGAACAATCTTTTCAGTTGTCATTGTATTACCAGAATCAATTAATACAAATTTTCCCATTGTTTTAGGTATTGCATATGGATCAATTTTACCATCATCTAATGCAATCGGTGTTTGACCATGACAAACAACATCAACTTTAAAATGTTCCATTAAATCTTTTGTAACTGAATACGGAGCACCAATAACAACTTCGTTTACGTACTACAAAAATAAATATTAAAAATAAAATCGAAATTTTTTATAAATTAAAAATTAATTATTTAGCTTACTTTGCAAGCTAAAACGCTTAATGTTCTTTCATGAAGATTCATAATAGGATAATTACTTCCTTTGTATGCATTAACAACTGGATCAGTATGTAAACCAACAATTAAATAGTCTCCATATTGTTTTGCTTTTTCTAAGAAATCTAAATGTCCAACATGGAATAAATCAAATGCACCAGCAACATAAATCTATTAAAAAATATATTTTTATCAATTCATTATTTTCATTTATTTTAAATTTTATAAATTTATTTTATATTTACAATTTTATCAGTTGGTTTTGGTGCTTTTCCATCACTAAATTGTATAATCTTTTGTGTAGTTGGAAGAAATTGACTACAGCCAGTCCATGGACTTCTTGCCGAATGATCTAGTCCCATTCTTGATGAACCTGATATCGAGTGTTTTTTAAACAATTTCATACATTCTATTTTTTTTTTTTTTTTTTTTTTTGGTACATTTTTGTTTTATTGAATTGAATATAAAAAGGACATAAAGAAAAACGAAAAATCATTATAACGGGATTGACAGGATTGTTAAGTTAGGAGTACATGACGAACAAACAAAATACAAACAAAGTGATACATATTTGTTACAAAAGGAATTATGGATTTTGTTTTTGGGAATATATAGAACGCAAAGCACCCATAAACTTAACATGCCACAAAATATCTGAATAAAAATTTACCTTCTTTTTCAATGGAATATTCTTCTGATCCTTGTCGAAAATGATTTCTTGTCAAGAGAAGCATACGTCCAACAAGATCCGTTGTAGAAATACCAGCTGTACGTTGAACTTCCCTTTTAAATATAAATATTATATTAATTCATACAAAGTGAAAATAATCTTAAATTATTCATTTCATTATCTATTTGTTACATCATAAGTTTACAAAATATAATAAAAAAATTAATCATACTAACTTGTATCTATTTGCAGCTTTAACTAGATGATATGTATCCACTCCGTCTGCTGTCATAGTGATATCATCTAAAAAATTTTTAAATACAAAAAACAAAAATTTTTTTTAATTATTTTCGAAACTGATAAATGTGTTTATTTAATTTCATTTTACCTCCATGTACACAAAAATCACAATTGTATTTATCTAATGTTTCTAATGTTGTTATATATGGAGCACCTTCAACAACTTCATCAACCCATTTGATTCCTCGTACCATTTTGTATCTTTATTTTAAATGAAAATAATTCAAAAATAATTATTAAATTCAAAACATTTACATAGAAAAAAAAAAATTATTTACCTTTCTTCTTGTGTAAATACAGGTGGACCTTTATGCTTTGTAATTTCTTCATCAGTATGGACACCAACAATTAATTTATCACCAAGTGCTTTGGCTTGTCGTAATGAATTTGCATGACCAAAATGTACCATATCATAGCTAAATAATGGAAAAATAATAAAATAAAGACGATTTTAAATTTCATTAAAAATAATTTTAAGTTATCGAATTAAAGTTCTTCTATGTATTTTAATCAATCAATATGGGTGGAGATTTTAGTACGTATAATTTTTTATTATAATTAAAATGCTTATGATCAATATTTTATAATTTTTCAATTAATTAATTTTCTTTTTTAAAAAAGAGGTAAAAGAGAAGCAGATAATTTTTTTAATAATTAAAAAAAGATAAAATGATTGAAATTTTTTATAAAAATTTATGCATGGAAAAGGTTTAGACTGTGAAGATTGTGTATGTAATTGAATGCACATATAGGCTATCTACGTGAACATACTTATATGTATATATTAATGAAGTACACATAGTTTTTTTTTATGTAGCCAAAGACACACACGTGTATCATGTATATATAGACGTGTAATTATACGCTGATAACGGATGCAAATGTTTCAATAAACAAAATAAATATAATTGCAATTGTTTTTATTTATTTTTTGTTGAATTTTACGTGATAGTGTAACTGTATTTAGAAAGCTTTATTATTTATTATTTTCACCTAATATTTATTTGTATGCATATATGTAGGTATGCATTTGTAATAGTGTTCTAGAATAAAAATAAATATTTGATTTTTATCGGAAATTTTCCACTGTAATAATAGATACAATATTTATATACTTAATAATGTTATCTAAATATAACTATCATTATAGATAAACACGAATATAATGTACATACATACGTTAGTAAATGTAAAAAAAATTGTATCTATTAATTTTGACTTATTTAATGTTTTTATGGGCTATCATATAGCTTTTATTATATTTTATTTTTAGCCTTCACTTATAGATATATACATACACATGTACATATGTATATCAATATATTCATAGCAATTATATAGGCAAGATATTTGTTTTTTAATAAAAAAGTGTAATGAATATCGTGGCTATTAAATGGCTATTTTAAAAATATATAATACACTTTCTATATACTCTGTATACTCTAATTATATGCAGTTAAGGCCTTATGGGAACTTCATAAAGTAGTATCGCTTTACGTCACTTGTATGTTGCATACTTAAAAACTTCATCTGTTCGTGAAACATTTTAATTAGAAATTATGATAGAGTACAAAACCACACATTGTATTCCCATGAGACCTTAACTGCATAATATTTCATTAAAGTATAGAGTATAAATAAATTCTAAATTTATTTCAAAAATATTCTTAGAAAATAATTTTTGTTGAAATATAATTTTTAAATGAAATATTTATGGATACATTAAATTTATGAAATTACAATTTGAATTAATAATAAAATATAGGTATTTTGTTTTAACATACTTAAACTATAATTACTGTATTATTCTAATATGCAATATTTTACAAAAATATTATTGAATTTTTACAATTTGTTTATGATAAAATAAATCCGTTGCATGAATACGAAAATACAACAAAAAAGTGTATACCTAAATGCAATATACACAAAAAATAAATATTAAAAATACATTTAAATTTAGTTGACATCTTTATTTTTTGTAAAAATTATGTTGCATAATAATATCGCATGTAATAATAATTTCTTTTTTTTTGCGGATTTGTATATAGCACATATAATATGTTATACAATATATCAAGATAAGCACATTTTATCGTATGCACGTGCTGTTGTTTTTAAAGTTAAAAATATTTATACTATATATATTGTGCATTCGATAAAGTAAAATGAAATGGATTTTTTTTTAAATAATTGTTGAGTAATGTTGTAGATATTTTTTAAAAATAAAATTAATGTGTCCCATATAATGAATGCTTTCATATGCATAAATCTATGCATTCACATGAAAGTACATAACGTATTCTATATTTATACTCTGTCTGTTAACTCTGTGCGATTATGGCCTTGTGGAAACTGTATAAAGTATGTATTGATATTCAAAAACTTCATCTGATTTTGTATGAATATTTTATTGATTGTAGTAATATTGCTCGCAAAACAGACTATTTTCAAAAACACATCATTGCCTATTTGATGTGATACTCAGCGTGTTATGAACTTAAGCTAAATATCGCATCAGATAGGCTATGGTGCATTTTTGAAGATAGCCACACTAATTAGAAATTATGAACGAAAAAAAGACAATGACTACCATAAGACCTTAACTGCATGCAATTAATGGATAGAGTATAATCAGAATCACCCATAAGAATTTAATCTAACTAAATAACAATAATAAATAAATAAAATAACTTTTCTTTTAAATAAACTAGAAATAATAAACAAAAAAAATTATAAATTCTAAGCAAAAAAACAAAATTAATTAAAAATATGTAATCAACAATTATAATCTACAGACGAGCGAAGTTCCTTTTAAGTTTTCCTCTCTATATTATTGTTAATGTATTTTTTCTTTAAATAAATAAAACTGAAATGTGCGTCACTATCACTATACACATATACAATACAATACATATTGTAGTGTATTAAATTATAATTTTGCAAAGTGTTTGAGATATCATGAACGTTTATGTATAAAAATAATTTTCAATTTATTTTTATTAAAAAAAAGAATATAAATTTAATAATTTGATATTACGTTGATGTAACATATTTTATACAATAATGTTTGTATGTTTATTTAAAAAATAAAAGCAATTTTAAATAAACTTTATGAATAGTTTATGCTTTTTTATCATTTCTTTTGTTGTCGTCCAAACTCACATCCTATTATTTATCTTTATTGTTAATTTATATTTCTAACGTATACAACATTTTATGTACCTATACTTTGTACTTTAAATATTTTCACTACAGGCCTTATTGGAGTATACATATGTATCTTTTTTCTTGTCTCATAATTTCTCACAAGAGCACTTCACGAGCAGTGTTACCAAAATTCTCAAAGTCATCATACAGTATGAGATGAGCTTTTTAAATATCAACATACACAAAAATGTAAAGTGGTACTACTTTTCGTATTTTTCATAAGGCCTGTAATGAAAATATTTAAAGTACAAAGTATATATATTACTGTAATGTATGTTAAATTGCAATACACTATCATATAGTGTACATTTTCGAATTTTTATTTAATTTACACGATTGTTATAGAAATTAAATAAAATGCATTAAATAATTAATTATTTAAAATATGCGTTCAATAAACTTTTTAGTTCAATTAATATAAGTACGTACATATTCGTGTGTGTTAATTTCAATTAATCAAATATAAAAAATAAAAAAATAAAAATTTTTTTTTTACTAAATTTCAAAATAATTATTTAAAATCATGAATTATTCATTTAAAAAAAAATAAATTTAAAAATATTTCAAATAAAGAATAAATTATCATAATTTTACTTGCACTTTTTACTTAAATTAACGGTAAAAAAAAAAAAAACAAATCGATTAAATTATTTAAATTAACATAATATTTATATTACGATAACCTATCATACGCTATCATTAGCCGATTGTAATTATTTAAATTACAAATTTTTTTTTTATCATTTCAACGTTATTTTAATAGATGCATCTATTTAGCATTTAAATTAGATGCGTTTTTATCTTTCGTAAAAATTAATTTTAATTAACCTTAAACTTATGCAACCTTTTATCAAGAATTCAAGGTCATTTTATTATTAATTATTTTATTATTCATTTAAAATGGGTAAGCAGTTATGGATTGTCATCTTACTGTATTAGATCAAATCAAGTCAAATACACAGCCAGCACACCTGTATGCGTGTTATACAAATACAATATCTATACTTGTTGAATATATACAACAACATAACAATAATTGAAACAGTATCGTATCAATTTTAAATCAGAAACTTTTAAGTACTGGTATTATTATCGTAATTTGCAATTTTACTTGCTTTGCTTCCCATTCATAAATAATAATTATATAGGTAATTGTTGTGTTGAAGCAAATGAGGAAATTTATTTAAATAGTTTTGTTAACAAATTACAATTTTTTTTTTATACTTAAAAAATAAAGTATTTTATTATTATTATTATTTTTTTTTTTGATATTTTCTATTATACGTACATGTAAACAAAACATATTTAGATAGAGATACTGTGTAATTTCCTATTAATTAATTAGTATTTAATTTATAGAAAAATTACAAAATTATTAATTTCATGAACATTTTGAGATAATCTTTTGAGTATTCGATAGGAAATCAAAAAGAAAGAAAACAATTTTTTGTTATTAAATTTTATAATTAGAGATTATTGTAGCCAGCCAGCCAGTATGAATTGTTTCGATATTAATTATAGATACTTTGATTTAATGAAATGTTGAAAGTATGTAACAAGTAATTCATGTTTTCAATTTCTAATAAATTTTTCATGAATTTCAAAAAATTAATATTTAAATTCTCATTTTAACTGATTAAATTTAGATTTTATGTTCATTTAATTTTTACTTTTAAATTTAACAACAAAATTATTTACGTATAATGAACTTGGAATGAGACAAATTCGAATTAAATTTATTTTCTACATGCTAATTGAAAAATAATAAAATTTCTACATTGCCTAATATATTATTGTTGTTGTATATAGACATTAACAATTTAAATGGACGATGTTTAAATTGATTTTTAATTTATTTTGCGTGATTTTTATTCTGTGTACATATTTTTGGTTTATTGTCGTGAAATTGTACGTACCTACTTTATATTTTAAAAATTTGAAGAACTATGTACGCAAAAAATCTAATACTTTTTGTTAAAGGCACAAAATTTAGTAAATTATTCTAATATTTGTAAAAAATAGAGTAGTTAGGGCAGGGTGCCTCAGAATAAACAATCAGTATATTTCCATACTTTGAAAATTTTATAAAAATCTAAAGAAGTGAATTTTAGATGAAAAACATATCTATGACGAGTTTTTGCTAGAGAAACAGTGTTAGACCTTTCAATAAAAAAAGTATGATTGGCTTAAGACACCCTGTATATTTAAAATCTAGTTTTTACCATCACTCTGAGAGGAAATAAATATTAAAAAGTATTAGTTAAAATGTAATTTCGAAAATATTTTTATAATATGTACAATTAATTTACGCGTTCATATTTTATCATTTTTCCTTCAATTTTCCTGTTTACTTATACAAAGATTTTAAAAAATTCCATGAACTAAATACGGTACATTAAATATTATGTGTATAGAAAAAATGTATAATTGATAAGAAATTCATAGTATTAAGTTTCATTTTTAATTCAACTTTTTTTCTTTTTTTTATATTTATTTGTTATGATTTTGTGTTTATGAGAAGACCAAAGAAATATTTCAACTACAAAGCAAATATACAAGATATAATGATGAAGACAAGGGATTTACATTTTTTTTTTTTTTGTGATAACCCATATGAACCTTTATCAATTTTATTAAATCGTTTATAAACATTTTTAAAATACTTTAAATGTTCAACATTTGTAATGTATTTTTAATAATTATGACAGAAATTACATATTTTTTTCTACATGAACTCTGTTCTATTTTTCAAAAATGAATTAATAATTTTTCCGTTTTATTACATATATTATTGTAAATAGTATTTCAAATGATATGAAAAAGTAAGAGTGGTAATTAAATAATATACAAGTACATTATATAGTAATATAAAAAATATTTAGAGTAATTATTATTAAAAAAAAAAACAATTATTGTATCTATTATTGTTATCAAAAACTACTATTAGAGTAAAAACAATTCATTGGCATGAAATTTAATATTATATATACATAAATAATAAGAGTACAGTTGAAAAAAAAAATGTAAGAACGAAATTTATTTAAATTTTTTAAAATTAAATTTAGGTTTTTGAATAGAAAGAATGGGAGAAAAAAAATTACTATCGCTCCCATAAAGCCTTAACTGCACACGATTAGTGGACAGAGTATTATATTGTTCTATTAATTGGAAAATCTCTTAAAATTAAAATAGGTAGGTACATATCAATTGGATAACGTTTTAAAAAGTTTCGCCCATTTTTATATACTTATTCATTGTTGTTGTACTTTAGTTGTTTATATATATATTCATAGGTAAGTATTTTATTTTCAAAATATTTATTACATTTATCAAATTAGAAAAATTTAGGTACATCCTATTATCACAGAATAACAATTTAAAGCTGATGTTGTACTGCGAAATTACTAATATTATTTACAAACGTTCATATGAATCAAATTTATGTACAAAATGTAATTATACGTTAAATTAATTTTATTTAGTGTTAACACGATCAAATTGTATCTATCTAAAATGTCAAATGGATATTGGATTAAAATAAAATTTCATTACTTATTATTAGTTATTTACATCGATTTTACACAGTAATTATTTTTTAACGTTACATACCTGCACATTTATTTTAGCTTTGAAAAATCGATTGTGTTCAAGGTTGATCAAGTTATACAACAAAATTTTATATTAATATGCATATAAACATATTGATAATCTATCAATTTTTATAAAATTTTAATGTGAACGTTGGAAGATTGTACGTATAAATACAACAAAAATTATTATTAAATGAAAAGTTTCTTCCTGGCTTGATACATGTAGATGTTAAATTGTGTGTAAAAAGGTGTTATGCAGATTTAGATTATTTACCTTTTACCTCTTATGTATTCATAATATTCTGATGGGTGATTTACATTTTACTCTATAACTGTATATCTTTACATATCTTATACAAAATGTAAATTTACATAGGTTACATATAGACATACTGGCGCGCACTATTCTCTGTTACATACAAATATATGTATACTCAAAAACCTTGACCTTCTAAAGATTACAAATTTTTATGAATATATAATGTACAATATTTACACGTTTATATATATACATGTAATATGCACATGAATTATATATAATAAACCAAACGTCTATAGTCTATACAAACATGTATAGGTACATTTTTATTATTGATGCACACTACAGGGGTTGACTGTTGATTTTTATTTACAATACATAAACATATTCAAGTTTGATTATTCTCAATCACAGGAATTTCAAGGTAATCAATAATCATCATCTCGTTCATCGGTCACTTTAACTCATAAGTTTTATTAAACTAAATTTTATGCATTTGCAAGATAACATCAAACTTGTTTAAATAAATCAGTTAATAAAAGTGATGGCAATATAAGTACCGATTAATTGTGTACTTATAGTATATGTAGGTATGTGTTATGTGCGCAAACGATGTATGAAGTATCGTGTACAATTTTCTTTTTATTCATATATTTTAGATAAACATACATATAAGTATTTTACATTGATATTGTGATACCGCCTCAATTACTATTTACATCCTATGTATTTGAAATTTGAATCTATATAGGTAGGTATTTTTTAAGCATAGGATTCTAATTGCAAAATAGAGAATACCCACGTACTATACCTATTAACTAGTTATACAGATACCTCTCCCTATATTTTAAAAATTTAGGTATATTAAGTTCTTATTTTAATTGTGTAGGTTTTAAAATTTTTATTGATTTATACATACCATCCATCGCACCATACTCTTATTTCTTTTTTCTTTTCAATGGAATCTGATGAAATTGTATTTTCATTTTTATTTTGTTCACTCATTTTTGGTTTTTATTTTTTTAACTTTTTTGTTTTGTTTGTTCTTCAAAAAATAATTCAATTTATTTATTCTATTACACAAACTCACTAATTATATCGTAGATAAGCAAAAAATTTTGTGTAGATGCAAAATTTCAAATAATCACAAATTGGCTTTGTTTTTTAGTCTTTTTTTTTATGTAGATATAAAATATAATGTAGAACAGCTGGAAAAAATCGATTTTTATTTCACTGTAATAAAATTGAAATGTACGTATTATTTATCTGTGTATATATATTTATATGTACACTTGTATGATAGAAAAATTATATTTTTCGATACACCGTTAACAAAAATATTACTGTATTGAATTGCGGAAAATCACCGACTGAATGAGCTGTTAATGAATGAATAAGTTGCTTTTCTATTAGCTAAACAAATAAGCTAACTAGTGCTAGACTAGACTATATAATAATTGAAAAAGCAATGATGATGACGAAGAATATTTGATGACGATTAATTTATTTTTATATATTAAATTAATTCAAAGAAATACCAGTAAACAAATTTTTGTTTGTATTTGTGTAATTTGAAATATATATATGTGTAAGTTATGAATATAAATAAAAATGCGTATATATAAACAATTATGTAGGTATAATTTATTTGTCACCGCCCGGACCTTATCCTCTTTACACCGTTGATTGCGACGCTGATGTGGTCTACTGTATCTGCTATATGCTTGCTGCTATCTATCTACTGATTTGATCACATATTGACTAGTCTGAACTTGTTTTGCTTTTCAAAAAATAAATTTAATATATGTATACTTGTATGTACATATAAATAAACGTGCGTTAATATGAATGAAATTATGATAATTTGAAAAAAATAAATTGGAACTCTGATAAGGCAATAATAAAACGATGCTTGTTAATTTATCGGCTTTTTTTGATGTGTGAAATTTGACTGTTGTAATGTATAGAATTAAGCGAATTTCTTAGAACAGAAAATATAATTTTCAATTACGAAGTATGTATGTAAATTGTATTTGTATATAGAGCGGTAAAATAATTGTTATTAGTTAATAATCGATGATCTGATTTTATATTATAAATTTTTGTTATCTATTAAACAAAATAATAATGAAATAATTTTACACAATAAAAATAATTAAATTCTTATGAATCACGCCACTTTTTAAAATATATATACACAAAATATAACAATACACATGTACATATGTAATAAATTCTACATACGTACCAAATATTTCAATACGTTTTGTATATTTATTGTATTGAATTCTTGGGAAACATATATAAAATATGAATAAATTTGAAAATTGTCAAAATTGAGGAGAAAAAAAAATAAATTGTCACAGATTGCTTGCCTAAAAAAAAAAAACAAAACTCAAATTGAAATAATGGAAGTAGTAGAGTATTTTGAAAAGTAGATGACACTGTAATTAATTTTAACGGTTACAAATTTAAATATACACTTTATAGTGCACTTTATACTATTTTTATGTGTGTAAAAATTGTAATTTTATTAAATTTTAAATGATTATAAATACAATTAGTTTTAACTTTTTTTTTTTATATTTTACAAATTTTTAAAAAATGTTCGCATTTTTTTACTGTCCATTAATTGTATGTAAATAAGGTCTTATGGGAATGCCAGTGAATGTTTTTTTTTTTGTCTCTGACAATTGTAGTTATGCAAAAAAATTAATTTTGAGCAATTCATTTTGTATTTTTAAAATTACGAAAATTTCTATATTTATTATTAAAACGAATATACAGAACAATAGTAACAATACAGAACACTTAATTAATTATTAAGAACAATAGTAACAATACAGAACAATATCAGATATTAATTGTTGTGTACCTATTAATAGTATTTAATATTGTCTGATTGTGTTAATTAAACGCATGATGAACATTTTTTTACTAAACGTTTTGAAAATTAAGTTTAGTGCCAAATACCAGAAAAAAAAAATAATACACAAAGCAAAGCATTTACAAAAAAAAAATTCAAAGAATTTTGTTGTTAAACATTATCGTACATTAATTATTTTTTAAATATAATTAATAAAAATTATCTTTACTGAATTTTGTTTACGAACATGTGTAATGTAGTTGTCTTATGCTTGATTTTTCACTTTAAAGTTTAAATTCGATATTTTACAAATAGAATTCTTTCTATTTAAATAGGAATTGTCATTTTGAAGATGTGAATTGTATTTGTAAAAAGACGATTTTTTGTTGCAAAGCAACGAATTTAATGTGAAAAACTTGTATTTTGTATAATGTCCGTTGTATAATTGTTTATTTATACAAATCACATACGTCAATCTGCATGTTCTATACATGTCTGTACTATACAAACTACACAAACGAAACATATAAATATAATTGTATACATGAAAATTAAACAAAATTTTCATTTTAAAATAATAGGAAATTTTGAAAGTAAACATAAACATTTGAAACATTTGAAAATTGAATAGTTATTATGCGTATTGTATGTATATAAAATAAATGTATGTACATACATGTATGCATTGAAACGTCATACAAAAATTACGATAGCGGATAATATCTTTTTTGCATTGGTATTTGGCATTGAATCAACAAAAAGTCTAATGTCTAATCTAATCTAATCACATCAAACTAAATATGTATATATAAAAAACCATTTTAATTTTGAAGATACAATACAATACAGTAGACACTACACAAGCAATAGGACAAATATACGAGAAATCAACAGTCAAGTGATTATTGAACACAATATCTATAATCAGAAACTAGAATAATACAGTTTTTCATTTTATATATTAATTTGCTTAAGTGAAATAATTAAATTTTTAATTTATAAATACAAAGTTTCTATCTAATTTATACATTTTATTAATATTCAATTTATTTTTTAATAAATGAGTTCAGCTACAGAAATAAGGCAACGGAAGGTAAATAATTATGTATTTCAGTTTTTTAATTTCCACCAAATTATTCAATATTTCAATTTGTTGATGTAAATTTTAAATTTAATTTTTTGTGAAATACTTTATAACTAAAAAGTAACTGTAAATTATGATTTAGATAAATAATTTAAATTTTGTTTCGTAACAAGGTATTTTTTTTTTTTTATATATTATGTGATGTGTGTGTTGGTAAATTAACATATTTTTAAAATAATGTATATAATTAAACATTAATTGTGCTATATGTATTTTGCATTGCATATAGGAAAATGATTTATTGTTTTTTTTAATTTGTATATGTACATACGTACATATATGTATACACGATTGACGATCGTCAATTCATCAAACATCATCATCATGATGACTTGACTTTGTTATTTTGTACTTGTATTGTATCTATCATTTATCATTTTTGTTTTAAAAAGATGACGTCAAAACTTGATCAAAACAAAAAGTATTGTCAGAATATCAGGACAAATAATATTGCTATAATTCATACAAATAAAAATTTATTCTTTCTATAATACTTTAACTTTTCACATCATTTTATTGTTTAATTAAAGTGTTTCAAAATTGAGGTGACAAAAACAAAGAATTGTTTTATTAAAATATACAATATCTACAAATGTATATATTTTTGTGCTTATTATTAACATTAATTATTATATTTATTAGTTTATTAGCGGCAACACGTAAATAATCTGTATGTGCAATATACAAAAATTACAAAATACAAATGTTTTGTGTTCCGTTTACCACATATCTCGTGAATCACATGTTCGTTTCATGTCACATGTGTTTATTTCGGTTTGTTTACAAAACAAAAACAAAAAAACAACAATTTTTTTACTAAACAAAAATTGAAACGAAAAAGGATTTTTTTTTTTCGTGACAATACAAACGTCAAAAATCTAATTATCTGAATTTGGTTGGGTCTGAAATCAAAATAACGTCAATCTCATTCAGAAGGAATTATAAAATTTTTATAGTAATTTTCTTAAAAATGAAAGTGATGTCTGTCGTATAATTTAATTTAATAATAATACATAAATAATTTAGATTTGCACAAAATGTTCACAAAATTTTATTAAGGAAATCACAAAATAATTTTGTGAGTTATAAATTCTTTAAAAAAAAAAAAATATGTAATGCTTTAATTACATAGACGTATCTGTGTTCTTCACAGTTATCTGTTTTTATCTTCATATAAAATTAAGGGAATTATTATTAACAATATTTAATATACATAAACATATTTTAAATAGTTTATAATATGAAAATTGAATACGAATTGGTAAGTATAAAATGGCATTGACATTGACCTATAATGTTAAATTAAAAGATAATGTAATCTAATTAATATTAACACAGAGAGTCTGTGTTGTACATTAAAATGTTAATTGGAATTTTTAAACTTTATATATTTCTATATTGTTTTATAGAGTTGAAACTTTAAATCTAAATTTTATTGATGATAGGTTGCTCAAAGTGAGAATGACGAACGAACGACTACTGGTCGAAGGAAATCATATCTTAGCGGTATTAATAGTTTACCACAAGGATTAAAAGTGTCATTTTTATGTTTGATTATTTGCGTTATTTTAATTTTATTTGTTTTAGGTAATTTGAAAATTAAATTTACAATAATTCGTATTTAGCTATAAAATTGAATGCATTATGTGTGTTTTCCTTTTAAGGTGTTTATATGGACTCAATGAGTCCTTTAGTAGAACGTATAGTATCAAAATTTGGTTATGAAAGATCACAATATGCTGTAATTATTGATGCTGGATCGACTGGAAGTCGTGTACTAGCATACAAATTTCATAGAAGTCTTTTAGGTATGTATTAGATTTTAATTATTTCTTTTCGTTTTGTAAACAGAACAATATTCATAAATATTAACAGATTTATATTGAGACTAAGTTAAATATCATATCGTGTAATCATGATTTTCTTTGAAATCTGTTTTAAACATATTTACCATTTAAAATCATATTATAAGGAATAAAAGTTTACCTTACAATTTTAGGAAGTAAAAATCATTCAAGTGGAGATTTAAATTCAACAGAAAAAGATGCAGAAAAGCCTGGAAAAGGGTTTGATTTGCTAGGTTTTGCAAAATACCTATAAAAGCTTTAAATTTACCCCTTTAACAGATTTAAAATTAACATAATCTCATTGACATATTTTGTTTTGTGTACGTTTTTGTGTAATTTACATTCCTTTCATACAATAAAAAAAAAACCCACTAACAAGTTTATCTTGTAATTATTTACAAGTTTTTTGATTATACAGAAACATCAAAAATATACTATACATTACAATCAATTTAAGATAAATCAATTAAATTTTTGGGTAAAATAATATACAAAACCCAAAATTATACAACCGAAATAAACGGATAATAAAATTAAGTAATTCCTAACTCTAAAATTATTTTTTCTGAAACAATTGTTTTTTTTTTTAGATTTTTTATGATTATACATATTTTTAGGCATATTTTTAACAAAAAGATTTTATTTATTTATTATTTTTAGAAAACAAGCTTGTTTTGGATGAAGAGCTCTTCAAAGAACGTAAACCGGGCTTATCATCGTTTGCAGAAAATCCACTGAAGGTAAAATAAAATTTATCTAAATGAAAATTGAATTGAAAAAAGTAATTATATTTGATTTATAAAGGGTGCACATACAATTAAATTATTACTTGATGAGGCTAGACATTTTATACCAAAAGAAAAATGGGCAAATACTCCATTGGTTCTTAAAGCGACTGCAGGTAATATTTATTTTAAAATAATTTTAATTTATGTTTTTCATTAATTCATATGTAATATATATTAAAGGTTTACGATTATTACCACCAGAAAAGGCGAAAGCTATTTTAAATGCTGTACGTGATCTATTTAAAATTTCGGGATTTTATGTTGATAATCATTCAGTTGAAATTATGTCTGGTACGGATGAAGGGATATTTTCATGGTTTACAGTAAATTTATTATTAGGACGTTTACAAAAAGCAAATCAAGCAGCCGCATTAGATTTAGGTGGTGGTAGCACACAAGTTACATTTTCACCAGCTGATCCAAAACAAGTTCCAATTTATGAAAAATATGTACATCCTGTACACACTTTAAATAAGGATATAAGTGTATTTACCCATAGTTATTTGGGTTTGGGTTTAATGGCTGTTAGACACGCAGTATTTACTAAAACAGCATCAAAAGATCAAACAGTATTGGAAAGTGAATGTGTTAATCCAATCACTAAGAATAAAACATGGATATATTCTAATGTTGAATATCAAATTAGGTAATTTGATGTAATAAACAGAATATATATAAATAAAAAAAAAGAAAAGAAAAATAAATTAATTCTATTTTTAAAATTTATAAAATTTATAATAGCGGTAAAGAGAATAGCAAATCAACCACAGAAAATCCTGTAGTTGATTTTGATGTATGTTTGGATAGTATTAAAAGTATTGTGATTCCATTAGTCAAACCTAAACCATTAACATTAAAAAATCATATGATAGCTGCATTCAGTTATTATTTTGATAGAGCTATTGAATCTGGATTAGTAGATCCATTTGCTGGTGGCGAAATAACTGTTGATGATTATCGTAGTAAAGCAAGAGAAGTATGCGGAGTCGCTAATACTGAACAACCATTTATGTGTTTTGATTTAACATTTATATCAGTTTTGCTACGAGAAGGTTTTGGATTAGGTGATAAAAAAAGAATTAAGGTAAGATTTAATTCAATTTGTTTTAATATAGAAAATTTTAAATATATCTTTTACAAGGTTTAATATAATAAAAAATATTTCTAGTTATACAAAAAAATTGATAATCATGAGATTTCATGGGCTCTTGGCTGTGCATACAATGTATTAACTAGCAGTGAAAAATTTAATTCATAATATAGTAGATATAATTCATAATTTTCTTAATTATATTAGAAATGAAAATACAACGTAAAAAAATAAAAGTGCAAAAACATTAAATTTTAATGCGAAAAATTTTTGTAAAAAATGTGCCTTAGTTTAATAGAATAAAATTTAAAAAAGAAACAAATTGTAAAAGTTATCCATGAAATTAATAATAGAAGTCAATTGGCACATTTTGAAAATAATTTAAAAAAAAAAAACGTTGTAATTATTGATAAAAAAATGTATGGTTTTGAATGTAGTTTAATTTTCTTTTCGTTTTTTGTTAACGTTTTGTTGTGGATTTGAAAATGAATTTAATAATTAAGTTGAAGACAACAAATGTTTATTTCGTTTCTGTTTGAATATGTTGGAATAAAAAAAAAATAACTTTTCAATTAAATAAAATAGTTTTTTTTTTTCTTTTTTATAAATTCATTTTTAGATAGTATATACTAATTGAAGAGTTTTTTTTAAATAAATTTTTTTACTAATTTTAAATCTCAAGTTCAATTTAAAAGATAATTGTGGTACTTACTGTAATACCGTAATAGAGCAAGTATTATCGTTAGTAATACAATATGTATTTTGTACTTAAACAATATTATACAACAAGATACAATACGTATCTTTGTTATCAAATTGAAATAAACCATATGTGACTGTTATGTACTTACTGATGATATATTACATTTCACTTCATTTTACGTATTGCAACGTCTACTATCTTTAAGATATTAATTTATTTTCTTAATCAGCTCACGTTCTTAAGTATCATACCATGGTATATTTTTTTTACTTGGCCTTATTTTTTCTGAGATTATACTCAACTTTTTGTATACGTACATACTATATATATAAATATGTAAGTATACATATACCTGTACAACTAAAGTTAATTATAATTTTTTTTTTTCTTCCACTATCTACGTATAAATGATGTATTTTATTTTACTTTTACAAAAATATTACAGAACAAACAAAAATATGGTGTTTAAGAATGTTTGGCTAAAAGTATTTTATACATAAACCTTTTATGTATTTATTTAATTTTGTTTTTTGTACGTTACGTACTTATAACATTGTGTAAGACATTGTGTTTTTATATTTGAAAATTTAAAAATAAATATTTACTACGAGTATTTATATAAGAAAATGAAGATTTTTGTTTTATTTAACATTTCAAGATCTTGATCTTGTTTAAATTCAACTTCTTCATTTTTCGATTGAATTTGCTTGAGATAACGAACAGAAAAATATATGTTCAACGTGAACCAACGTCTGATTAATGATAAAACTCATCTAGGAGGATTTGGGTACTGAAGACAGATTTCTTCAAATAATAATGAAACATGCTATTCAAAACATTCAAAATTCATGAAAAAAGAATTTTATTTGCAGATTTTCATGCACACAAGCAACATGTATTGCATGCGTATATTAAATGCAATGTTTTGAAAGTATACCCATGTAGCTTGCATGATGCATCAGTTATTTAACAGCGAATTTCAAAAAATTCGTCTTGAATAAATTAAATTCTGTTATTTTGTCTTTATTTTTATATTCTTAAATATTTTTGTGATACACATACATATCTATGAGGATTTTCTAATTTATACTATATCTTTTTAGTTTTTGATTTTGTGTTTGGATTTAAAAAATAAATTTTTATTCTCAATTTATACTTTTATCCTTTATCCGGGAATCTTACTTTAATAGATGTATTATGTAGAAATGGTAGCATCGAAATACGTTTTTCTTGCATAATACATAATTCCAACAGACACACATATATGTACATATGTGTGCATAAATATATGGATTAAGTATATACATACAAATTATACTAGAACACATGTATGCATCATATACATATGTATGTATATTTTAAATAAATATAAATACATAATGTATCAAACAGAATATTTTTCAAAAGAATAATTTATTCTTTCAGACTTTTAGAATTATTAAAGTAAATATATACATTGGATGATTTTATAAAAGTGCATAAAACCTGTGATAAAACGTAATCTAATTGCATAATCCGTATTTGTATGTTGCATTATAATTTTTGTTGTACATATATATATATGGATACATTGTTTCCTTTTAAATGTTGTATATATAAGTAATACGTATACGTACAAAGGCAAGAAAAAAAAATTCATTTTCAGATCACGTACTATAATGTATATGTGTTTATTTCGACCTTGTTATTTAGATGAATCGTGCCTATGCAAATTTAAAAAAAAAACGATTTTATTTTTTTCGTTTTTTACAGTTATTTTTTTTTTATTCTTTTAAAAATTAAGACAACATGGATAATACACAGAAATACATGTGTTCATGTACAAAACGTGTGAATATGAATCATATTAAACAGGTGCATATAATGTCTATATAAGAACGAGCATATGTTCATCGTATCGTTATCGTATCATTTAATTTAAGCTACATATACATATACGAGTATATCTTGTTGAAGATATTGTACACTTAATCGAATATGAATAAAATTTGTTTTATTAATAAAAACAAAAAAGAAAAAAAAATATGTATGAAGATTAAATATAACAGAATAAATTAAACCATTCATAAATTTACATCATCAATGGCGCTGCAGCCCAAATCGAGCCTTGGCCTCCTGCAAAAGTAGCCTTCACTCTTCCCTTCGCTGTGCTATGCTCTTTCAGTTCCTGACACCTAATACTGTTCTCGCGTTTTGCTGAACGGCATCTGTCTACCTCTTCCTAGGTTTACCAATTGGCCTATTACCGTCTACCTTGCTCTCGAGTATTTTACGTTCATAAATTTCCATAAAAATATATTTTATTTATTTTTTTTTTTATATTTTATCTCTTTAAGGATTTTTGTAGAAAATCTGAAAATTCCACCCATATGTTAACTAACTGTTTAAAATTTAAATTAATTTATTTACAATCAAATTACAGGTACCTATTCATCAAATAAATAAATAATATTATACTTTACAGACAAACTTTGTATAAACAGGTTGTTAAATACACCGTGATTATTTCTGAATACTAATTTAGAAAATGTATAAATTTTCATTATAAATGGTGTAAATTTTCTATTGCAACATAATTTATAATGTTTTACGTGTTGCAATTTTTTATTTTTATTTTTTTTTTGAAAATTAAATATTTATTACACATGCAATGCGTTTAAGGAATTCATGTCTACATAAAAGTATGTAACAAACTTGGTACGAATAAAACGTATATCCAAAATACATATACATATGTACATATGTGTGCAAATACACAGACGTATGAGGAGTTTGTTTTTTATTGCAATCATATAAAATATTCTCTATTTTTTCTATAACAGAATTCTTTACTTACTGTTTCATGTTTCCTTTTAAAGAAAAATAATTTAAAATTTAATAAAAGGATAAAAATAAGAACATTTTAGCTTACACAGGTTTTATAAAATTTTTATGCATTTTTTGTTTTTAAATTCATTCGTAATTAAATCGCCAAAAAGCCCTGGCGAGTCGTGGTGGGCGAAAAGGGCTGGCAATTTATTGTCCATTCCCTTCTTTTAAATAAAATAAAATAAATAAATAAAAATCTGCAATTAAATAATAAACATTAGAATTTTTTTTTAAAATTAGGAATACTACGCATACACATACTGAGTAACGAGTTTGTGAACAAGGAAACAGTGTATAAGAGTTTTTTTGTAATGCGAACAGGCATTGATGCAAGATCCTGTGTGTAACATTAAATTCATTAAATCTTTGCTGTATGTGTATGTACAATGTTTTTATTTTATAAATGTATACACAATCACAATATGTACGCATACATTGTGTATACTTATACGTACAGAATGGCATAGCTTAATGATTAAATCAAAGATCTTAAATGTAATTGAAGAAATTGATTAAATTTATTGATTAAATCCTTTAGCATCTAAATATTACTGTGATTTGTATAGTATTGCTTAAGCTTGTAATTCCTTTAAGAATAGGATGACGTTGACAAATCAGAGATATATGTACTGTTTTACACGTCTCGTATTATATATACACGTATATATATATAGGTAGTATAATATATGTATGTACAATTTAGAAAATGTATCTACAAAATATTTACTTTATTGTATTATGCCGGTAAATGTGTATAATTGGAATAAGTACTGTCCTACTAAAGCTAAAAGAAAATCCTTAGTTGATTTGAAATGAAAAATCTAAATATATATATATAGAATATTAAGTTAATATATGTATGTTTTATGCTTTGATTTCCACAATATAATGTACATGCATGACTATATACAATGTATGTATATGGGTATTGAATGAATTTAAAGTACTTGTTAAAATTTAAACATGTATACAATATAACAGATATAATGTACATGTGTAATATATACTCTGTCTATTAATATTATGGACTTCAGGTCTTATGGAAGTACATATGTATGTCTTTTTCCTTTTCTCATAATTTCTAATTAGACTGTTTCACGAGCAGTATTATCACAATCCTCAAAGCTTTTAATTATATATCAGATGAATTTTTTAAATATCAGTACATAGTGATTGTAAAATGGTACCACTTTAAGTGATCTCCATAAGGTCTTAAGTACATAATATTAGTGGACAGAGTGTAGGTATAGATTTTATAGAACCCATTGTAAATTTACATTTAAAACAAATTTTTACATAATATAATAAAAAATATGTAATGTACACTCTGAAGAAAAAATAGTACAAATGTGGAACAATAATACAGGAAAAATAAAATTATTGCATTTAAAATTGTGATTCAAGTCATTATATAAAAAACAAAATCTATGTGCGTAACCAACATAAGTTCATAATGAAAACTCATGTGAATTTTGAAATTATAATGCATAAAAAATAACGTATATAATAATAATTTTAAAGGATATTATTATCCTATAAGATTTAGAGCACTGACTGAGTATCCAAGGTAAAACACGTTTTTAATAAAAATTTTTTTTTTTTAAGAGAACGTATAATTTGCATTACAAAACACAAAAAAATAAGGATAAAATCATTTATGGTAGTTACATCTATCATATCTGTAGTTGTAATATGTTTAATGAATGTATTTTTGTCTGGTACACGCATAAAAATGTGTTGCATTCACGAATGTGATTTTCTTATACATACCAACAATAAAAAATAATTTTGTTTTAGATGTTTCATGAAATGCGTACATTATGTGTACATTCATACGTAGATGGTTTTACCCATGTTCTACCTTTTGAATGAAAATTTCAAATTAACAGTATGTACATAAATTAATTTTATTTTTTAGCCATATATTCAAAATTGCTGGAATAAATTCTACAGAGAGTACGAAATATAGGCCGTTTGAAGAACACACGGAGGAGAACAATAATGGCGATATTGGAGGAAACTGGATAATTTTGTATTTTCATTGGTGTTCAATTGAAAATAATGACCAAATATTGATAAATTATGGAAAAAATTTGAATATTTTCATCTATATGAAAAAAGTTCAGTTCATTTCCAACACTAATTAAAAAAGTGCTGGAACAAAAAAAAAAACGATGGCAACAAAACTGGGGACAACAGTCTTCGCAATTTCTAAAGAGAAATTTTCTGTTCCTCATAAATGGTTGATACATGGTTATTCTATTGCTTATTTCTAGCCGTCTTTATAATTTATTTTTATACTTTCAACTATTTTTCCTTATGTATATTCTTTTCTAAAACCGTTTTCAGGTGTCGAATATTCGAAATCCAGGTACTAATTGTTTAAAAATAACTGCAAATATTGTAGAATCAATGATCGCCCTGTACGTACATACATATGTATAACATTGAATGAAAATTAATTGCATGAGAAAGTTCCTTGACAAAAATACCATTCATTTCCACTATTATGATAATGTAGAAAAAATCAAGAAATGTTTTCAAAAAGTACAGAAATTTATTGTTTTACAATCACTTTTGAGATCCACTGTACTCATGATATTTTCTTATTAAAGCAACAGATTGATTACTTCTATTGTATTTCTTTGTTATAATTTTTATTTAATTAATTTGTATTATATTATTTTCTCATTTCAAATTTTTCATAATGATGGGAATGTACTTTATGTATAATTTTTGAATTTAAAATATTTATTATCTGAAAAACGAATATTTATACGATCAGAAAATTTTATCTCTAGGGTAATGACTTTGAATAGATTTATTCATGTGTGCATTTTAAAATAATAAATTATTATCATAATTTTTAAATTAAAATTAAGTATATTATCGAATATTAGAAATTTTGATAATAATTATAATATTAACATCATAATCATTATATGTATTATCATTTAAATAAAAATTGATTTATTTCATATAAATTATTAGTTGTATTCTAATAATCTGATATAATGCATATCTGTTTAATTATACTTATCATTTTAATTTTGAATACTTAATGTGATATATTAAAATGTTTGATTTATGCCCTCATGTCATATTTCTATTTTAATTCAAATTTTCAGAATACAAATTCATTTTGATTGTAATTCATATTAATATGGCTGTGTTCGGTAATGTCATCTTTGTTTGGTATTACATTTGATAATCGTCAATTGTTCAATTTTGCAGTTGACTTGTCATGAATCGTTCGGTAATGCAATGTGCATCAAATTTTTGACATCATGCAATTATTCAAAATAGCTGATTTCATTTAATGATTGATATTTTTTCTGTAAGCAAATGACAAATTCAGATCAAGATCTTAAGATTTAGATCAACAATGATCAAAAATTGGTAAAGCATCAAATGAGATTTGTATACAATAAGATCAAATAATGTATCAAAAGAGAATCAATTGATATAACGGAACCCAGCCAAAGCTTTGACATGAATATATTTAAAAAAAAATTTTTTTTTATATCTCAAAATTATTTTGAAAATGATTTTCTCGTATATGATTTATATTACAGTATATAACGAGAATTTATTCAATGTTAATCGATATTAGAGTACAAATGCATACAATGCTGCATGTACCTGTATAATACATATGCACATATGTTTAATAGAAACTTTCATTAAGGAAATTAAAAATATTATTTTCATCTTGTTTTTTGGTATATGCATGCACAAATGAAGTGCAATGCAGCGAAAATTTCATTAAAAATTGATATTTACCAGAAATTTAAAATTAAAGTCTAGTGAAATGATGCATACAATCATTTAAAATGTAAAAACACATGTATTTCGTATAAATGATAAAAATGAAAGCAAATGAAATGAAAATAAAATCCTTTTATATTACTACGTCCATATATTTTAAACAAAATTCAACAGTTAAATTTAATACATGTTAGATATGTTAAAAGCAAAAAAAAAAAAAAAGTGCATTAAAATAATTGTATTCTTATATAGTGGAAAAATATTTTTGAATTTTGTGGTTTTATAATTTTTTTCTTTAAAAATGTACAAAAATTAGAAAAAAAAGGAAATAAAATCTTCACGTATTGTAAATTTTTTCACCCCATTATGTTAACTGTTAAAAAATGATGCTTTAATTTGAGCCTTGTATGCAGATTCTAAAAGGAAAAGATGATTAAATCAAGGCTCATAAAGGGCTGTAGTGCTAAGGTTTTAATATTTGTACATTGAAATATATATTATATACTTTGCTCGTCACTATCAAGTCATTAAAAAAAATTATTCACAATCATCGCTTTTCATAATTTCAACTAATTTTCATAAAAGCACTAAAAGTAAAAAAATTACAAGAAATATGAAAAGTAGAAAATTAGTTGAAAATAAATTTTCAAATATTTAAAAAAAAGGAAATTAATATACCACATTTTTAAGATGGACTAAAAGGATGACCATCCACAAGCCTAATCTTGTACAGATAATCTTGTATGTTTTAAATATTACAAGTATTTTCATCATCATCAGTAGCGGCACAATAGTCGATTGTCAGCTTTGGCCTCCTCCAAAATTTCACTCCAGACGTCTCTGTCTTTCACATTCTTGCTCCATATTTTAACCTCCAAAGTCTCAAGTCTTTTTGGACATCATCCATGAAACATTTCTGTGACATCTGATCCCTTAGAACAGCCGTTGAATATTTTTCTCGTCGTATAGTTATCTTGTAGTCTCACCAAATGTCCTATCCATCTTAATTTTGAGATTTTAATTATTTTTAATTAGTAATCTTTAAAGTTGTCACGCAGCATGTGGTGAATTTTTTGAATATCAATATAAAATGATGTAAAATTGTTCACTACATACTTTGATTAGTTTCCATAAAATCTTATCTGCCTGAATATAAATTATGAATAGGATGAAACTACAATTTTAGGTAGTTCCAGTTAGAGCTCTTTTATTTTCATTTGTGGATAAAATCCGAGTCTGTATATTCAAATTTTGCATGTAACAAACATGTTAATTGCTCAAGTTATAGTTTTTAAAATTCTCAAAAAAACGTTTCATTTTAATTGTATGATCATTAACTAAATGAATCAGTCTTAAAATATCAAAAAATAAAAAAAATAAAAATAAAAAAAAGAACACATTCAATATGTAATTGATGTACAGGTGTATTTTCACATATGTATGTACATAATAAAGGTGATAAAAATATTTTTATGATGAATTATTATTTGCAAATGGCAAAATAAATGTGTCATGAGACTTTATTGATCATTCATTTTTTTTATTATCATTATTTTTTACATTACAATTTTATTCCCTTTTTAAAACGAATATATCGGATTTTTTTTTTTTTTTTTTTGAAACAGGCTAATGATAATGACACTATAGGATTGTATGTAAATGGAAAAATTTACGATATTAAAAAAATAACCAGGATGTTAAAAATATAAAAAAGCTTTATAGAACATCCATTAAAATTGTTACGCTTATGACTCTTTTATTTTGATTGTACACACGGATAAATTTGAAAAAAAGGACAAAACATGTTTGTTTTTGTAAATCACAGAATGAATTTGGAATTGAGTTTCTAAATAGAAAATTGCTTTTTAAAACTCATTTTTTTTTGTAAATCTTAAATTTTTATTATGTGTGATTCATTTTATTGTATAAATACATACATATATACAGGGAAAAAAAAATTGTTCACGTGAAATAAAAATTATATCAGTGAAAATGAGGGAAAATATTTTTTGGCAATATTCAGAATTTGTTTTTCATTTAGGATCAGCCAAATATGAACATGAGATTTTATTTTGTATATATTAAAACGATAAAAAGGACATACATAAGTACTATTCATAATACTCGTATGTACTATATGCAAATACAATTGGGAAAAATAACAAAATTTTACGATTATTCATTTTCTTATTGTTCATGCCAATAATATTTTCCATGTACATACGTATGTGTATAGTATTTAATGATGAATTTTATTCTGATCTATTTTCTTTCAAAAATTGAATAAATTACAATAATGTCAAAGTGAAATTAAATTGTTATATAAGGATATCATTGTATAGTACATTTGATGTATGTGCTTGTGTAAACAATTGTAAATTTAATAGATCGGAAATAAATTGAATTTATTTATTTTTTATGACTTTTAATAGTAACATTAAAAGGATTTTCTACCCCACAACAACCCCACAATTTTTTAACGCGCTCTAGTAGTGAAATAAGCCCGATTTGTGCCACCAAACCAGCACCATTCAACTAGACTCATCGAGTATAGTGTATGTACCAATTTTTATAAAAAACGTAGGTGGGTCCTAAAACTTCAGCTAAGTGGGGACTTCATCTAGGATTTTTAATAATATTTATTTATTTTTTATTACAGAACAATAACCCATGTTAAAATTAAATTTATTTTAAATTTTATAGTTCTAATATCTAATAATAAATAAAAATAGAATTGAATTAATTTAAACCTCCTTAACATGTAAATATCCATGTTTTTTTTTAGTTTCCGTTTTCATTTAAATTTTTTAATTCAACCAAGTTCTACCAATAATAATTTTAATTAATTTTAATGTTAAATGTCATTGCCATGTATACGTTATACGTTTTCCAATGAAATGTCATGTTTAAATTAATAACGTTTTTTTAATGATATAATTAAGTTTATTCCGTTCACGTCTACTTTTATTCGTATAAAATTCTACATTTAAGCAGTGTTCATTTTATGTCCTTTGGATCCTTACTGTACGAACATGAAAAAATTTTCTATATGTATGTGTATGTAAAAATACGTATAATAATGCATATATTTTATACCAATTTAAGTAATTATATGTATATAAGTACTCAAATGTGTAAACATACATATATGGGAATGTATGTATGTATGTATTTATAAAATTTTTCATTATTAATGTGTTCTACATACATTTACATATGTATGTATATTTACATGTAGTACATATTTTACACATAGGATTATTATTTTATTTTTCATCATAACTGCATACATTCCAAAATTTGAAAAAGGATAATAAAGAAAATAAATTGTGCTATGCAGCACATACTATCCATGTCTTTAAATATAAATTACATAATAATATAAATTAGTAAAATACGTAAAATTTTTTTCTCATTAAAAATTAATTATTTCTTGAGATATGCAAAAATTTTCACAAAATAAATTTTACATTGTCTATTAATGATTTTCAGTGAATTCCTTCCAGTGAATCGCCATCATTCTGCTCTGTCCATTGCTTTCTGAAGCCAGTTTTTTATATTCTTAAGGAACGAATATCTGTTGATGATGTCATTTTGGCAATGTTTCTTACCAAAGAGCATATATGTATGTCTCTTTTCTTTGATCCTAATTTCCAATAAGAGCGTTTCAGGAATAGATCTACCAAAATGCTCAAACTATGCAAAAGGAAAATATCTTTTAAATTGATGTAAAACGATTTTCCTGCAATTTAACTGGTGTTCATTTACTGTTATATATATAAAGTTTTTCTTGTAAATTCTTTTGTGAATGGGTTTTCGTCGTGGCTATTTTCTCTCCTTATATATATAACATGGGTTGGAAGAATACGTCTTCCAAGTCTGCGTGGTTAACTCGAGTTTAATAATTAACAACACTGTATTTTTATTTTAAAAATTTTATTTCACAAATACTTTTTTACTATACAATGCAATATAACGAACTTATTTTACTTTTAAATTACTTTAAATCTAATTTCTATAACCGACCGAAACCAAACTTAGAATTTGAGAATGTAGAATATTTATTTGACAATACTTTATGTAATTTTTTAAGCTTTATTTTATTTTAAAGATTCTAAGTTGAAATTAATTATACAATCAAAGGTACGCGGTAAATTACTATATGACTTTACTATTTCAAATCCAAATTATAACTCTTTGACAATCGTAATTATTCTTCAATAAATACAATTATCAATTTTCCCTACTCCATTTAGTTTAACTGATAAAACACAGTTCCTTATTTCAAAAGACTTTTTTTACTTTACGTTAATTTAATATTTCGGCCTTGCCAATAGTAGGGAAGATTGGCGTAATCATTTTCTATTCTTATTGTCTTACTTCCTATTATGAAGACAGTAATTGTTTTTCTTTTATTTCTTGTCTTCAATATTGCATATTGTTCTGCATTGTATTTAAATTTTAAATGCTTAAGATTTAATTGCTTAACACTATGCATTTTTCCTATGTGCATTTTCCATATGTTATTGTTACACAGTTGTTATTTTTGTTTTTGACACAATTGTCTTAACATAATATATAATAATTGACTGACCGACTTATGAATGAATTATCAAATCAAATATCACCTTGTTCTGATTTATTTAACATACATATGTATTTATGTGACACATGATTACTGTGATATATTTTTTTGTTTTCCGTATAGCAGTTTACATTATTTTAAACATCTGGATTATTTTAAATAATTTTTGTAACATGATTTTTAATTAGAATAGGAAATGATTTACCAATTGGCAAGCCAATTTAATTTTGTTTATTAATTTATTTTGAAATTTTCTACTCATGGATATTTTTGCGTAAATTTTGATTTTACATTTTATTGATTCATCTTATTTATTATCAAATTGTGTTACAATTTGATATTTTTTTATACAACATTACTATTTTTTGTTTTGGTTTTACTTACATACAACCAGAGATACTATATTAGATTAAACTTCTTTGATACAACACACACACACACAAAAATTTGAAAATTTAATTTTTATAAAAGTGAATTTACTGATTTTTTTTTACCATTTTTAATATTCATTTTTTTTTTTTGGTTCAGAAAATTCTATGATTTTAATTTTGGTCTTAATTAAAATAATATTCAAAACATCCTCATATAATATAGTTTAATTAATTATTCAAAAAAATATCGTTATCATGCATGGTCATTCCTATGCTATTCACACAAATTTCCATTGTGATTCGTTTTTTTTTGTATATTTTTAAAATAATAAATTTTTGATTTTAGATTAATATCATATTTTTAAAACATAATTTATTATCTTGTGTGAAACCTTTCATTCTTTTTTTTTTTTTTTTTGATGAAAGAAACTCATAATTATAACATATGAAATTAAAACAAAAGAAAGTCCTTCTATTTTCCTTTGTAATTCTAAAACAAAAATTGTAATTAACGATCTACATGTACATAAATTCTAATTATGTATTTTTTTTCTAGTTTTTGTTTTCTTTGTGTTTTTGGTTTTCTTTCTTTTTTTTTTGTTTTAGAAAAACCTTTTATTATTAAAAGTTTTCTAAATTGATACGGTAGAGAAAAACAAATTTTTTTTTTGAAATGTAATAAAAACCGTAGAAATGTTTTTGAAAAAAAAAGGAGAAAAATAATAATACATAATAGGAGAAACGGTGTGTACATATTCTTTTAATAAAGGAATAATATTTTAAAATATTTTTATGTTTTTAGTTAATGAGGGTTTGATTTGTAAAAAGTTCTTTTTTTTAATGTTAAAAGCTTAAAATTTTATAAATATCATAAATCATTGAAAATAAAAATTTGAATTTCATGTAAACAAAAGGATAACAGCCTTCAACGTCATGTACATACAAATGTGTGTGGGAAGTATTGCATTAAAAATTTGAAAAAAACAAAAAAATTTATGACATACACTTAAAGGATATTTTTGGTTATTTTTTTGATTTCGTTTGCATAACTAAATATCCTTTGTAAATTTTAGTTTTTTTACTTTTAGAAAATAAAATGAAAAAAAGCTAAAACGTATTCATTTGATCCCGGATGTTCTGTATAATGAGTAATAGTCCATTTAACATGCAAGTGGGTGAATATTGGAGTACACCTATAAATAAACAGATAAACTTGTTAATCAACGTTTTGTTACGTATATTTCAATGTAATCTATCGCTGCATAATATTTATTATTTTAATTATAACATAAAGTTTTATATTAGTTGTGGGTAGTAATATGTGAGGTACAATGCACTAACCATGGTTGTGACGTCATAACTAACCAAATTATTTATATGTATGTAAAAGGTAGACGTTTATGCAGTAGTGACGTCATAACCAACCAAATTATTTATATGTACGTCTAGGCAAGTGACGTCTATCTTTTACATATACATATGTAAATAATTTGGTTGGTCATGATGTTACGACCATGATTGGTGCATTGTATATTGTATGTATGTAGCTCACGCATAAGAGTACATTAGATTAGAATAATGATTATGTTTTAACTTTTCGACCAGCTTTTGTTTACATACTTATTTATTTTTTTATTGCGTGTACTCACTATAACCAAAGGAAGAAAAAAAAAACGCTTTAATAATTTAAAATATTTTTACATAATTAAAATTTTCACTTGCACATCATTATAATGAGCATTGTAGAAATATAATCTTTGTTATAACGACATATAGTATGTGCATATGAATTACTCATACATACGTATGTGTAAATTAAGAACAATAATGTCATTACATGTCACTGATTTAATATACAGTTTAATGAATTTAGAACAAATGAAATTCAATTTAACTGCATCAAGGTATATGTAGTAAAATTTTTAATTACTGTATTTCCTCAAAGTAATCAAGGTATATACAGCTTGAACTTTTAATAATATTTTAAATAAAACAGTAAAATTTAAATTAAAATAAATTTTTTAATAAATTTTTTTTAAATAAAATTTAAAATAAGAATTTTATGTATAACGAATAAAAATAAATCACAAACATGAATTACATTCCAATATGAAAAAAAAAATTATTCAGGAAATTTTTAGTTGGAAATTCATAAATCTAAAACTATTACGCGTTATGTCTCTATTATGGTTAGAGCTTTAATGAGCAGCAAATATGACTTCATACATATATTAAATTGTATTTGTTTAATAACTTAATTGTGTATGTTCATGATATTAATCAACCGAAAGCCATCAATCTTGAATTATAAATACAATGTATGTACTATACCAAAGACGTTATTGATCATTATTTATATAAATGATTTTCAATTCACTTTATTGTATTCATATATATTTTGTAAAATATGATTTATTTTAACAAATATTTTATTCATTTCAGATTTAATGAATTTTAAATGTAATTTGTATTATTTAAATAATTTGAAGTTCATCAGTATGTACACATACGTATATACATATTATACTCATAGAAAAGTTATAAAAGGAAAGTTGGTGTATGTATGTTACGTTAATGTACGATTGTGTATTTTATTTTATTTTCATTTTAGAAAATTTAAATGAAGATTGTTTTTAAATTTACAGAATAAACTACAACATATTTACATTTACGGTGTACGTATACATAAGTTACATAAAAATGTGCTTGAAAAATAAAATCTATTTTATATGAATAAAAATTCAAAATAAAAATAATACGTTACAAAGCATATTATGGCAATATACGAGTATATACCATACATACTCGTACATTTTAAATTCATAAATCATAATCCAAGTTTTATGGTATTATCTCCATATTATATTGTTTGACAGGGATAACATAGTTCCATACACACACATTTGTTTACATACACATACATACATACATCAGTATATATTTTGATTTATTATATTAACTTTGGAATAAAGTATATAATTTGAAACAAATACACATTGTTGCTTTTTTTATGTTATGCATTGTATCTTTATTTTCTACATCTACATTTTCTATTTCTATATCTTATATTGTACAATTTGTATTTTCAACAATACATACATATGTATATGTATGTACATAAGATTACATTTAATTCAAAACTTTTAAATACAATAGATAATCCTTGTAAAATATAATAATAAAAGATATGAATAGAAACAATAAAATGATTTTTCATGATTATAAAATTTATAATATTGTATATGTATAATTTTTGATTTTATATATTTAATATTTTAATTGGAAGTTAAAATAATATTTATACATTTCACACCCAAATACATATGTATGTACACACAAATGTATATAGTACACAAATAATATAATTTTATTTGAATTACACACATACATGTAATGTACATGCGTAGGTACATATGTATATATGTATATATGGATGGATACTGTATAACACAATTTGTCCTTGTATTTATATTTTATATTCTGTCCATTAATTGTATGCAGTTAGGCCCTTGTGAGTAGTACACATGTCTCTTTGATTTTCTCGTAATTTGTGAATGTTTCACGACCAGTATTATCAATTCTAGAAGTTTTCGTTTAAAATTACATGAACTTTTTAAATATCTATATACAATGGTACTATACTTTATGTAGTTTCAGAGTATAAAGTATAAGACAGAGTATAAATTTTTAAAGTAGTTTGGCCGCATTGCTTTTTATTCATAACAAAAATGTGTAACGTATACGTATACTTATTACCTAGTCTAGTATTATAACGATATTTTGTATTAAAAAGTTATTGATGAAAATTGTAATTATAAAATTCGAATTCAATAAATTCGTTATTATTTTGAATACTGTTAACATGATTGAATATACATAAATAAATTTAAATCTATATATATATAATCATTAAATTATAAATTAATGTTTGTAATTTTGAAATTAACGTTTATAATTTAATAATAATAATCATTATGTATAATGGGAATTTTTGCAATAATTTGCATATTTTTATGTTTTATTATTTTATAACATAATTTAACGATAAAATTAAATTGTTATTTTCCTTTCATTATCACGCAGAATACAGATGAAACTATGTATTATTGTTATTAAAAGTTATTATGTAATATAGTGTATATAGTATTTTGTGTTTCTCTGTTTTATTGAAAGCCATTTTCAATTTTTATTAATGTGTACATATCAGTTATTATTATTATCATAAATTAATTGTTATAGTAACCCTGTTGTATTTCACATTCAAATTTCGAGAATTTTCAAAATTTTTATCAACTACACTATTTGCTTACCTTTGTATATTGTTGTATAAATACAAACAATATATGTATTTGCATATTTTATATACACACACATATGCACATATGTACTATTAATAATAAATGTAAATTTCATGAAATTAAATAATATGTATTATAATTAACTGTGAAAGTAAAAAATGAAAATATAATTTATTGTACATAATGTATTTTTGTTTGATATAAAATTAAATTTAATTAATTCACAAAAATATTAAATTTTATAGATACTTTAAAATCTATAAAATGATACAAAGCTTTTTATATTTGAATAATTTTCAAATTGTAACTGTTAAAAATTATAATTTATCACTCACAATAATTTGAACAATGAACATTTTTATGTTTTGTGATAAACACACATACTTACATATGAGTAGTATTGGCGAAACAGAAAAATTAATATAAAAATATTTTATCTGCTGAATTTTAAAATTAGAATTTTCAATAATGCAGTTTAATGAAATTTATTTTAAATTTTTTTATATTTAGCTATTATACTCCATACACTAATTCGATGCCAAAATGACATAAAATAGTACCACTTTACGTCGCTGTATATTGATATTTAAAAAATGCATCTCTTATTATGTATATGATAACTTTACAGATTGTGGTAATAATACTCGTGAGATGATCTTATTGGAAATTATGAGAAAAGAAAAAGGACACATATACTCCCATAAGACCTTAAGTGCATCAAATTAGTGTATGGAGTATAGGTATTAAGACGTTATTATTTTTATTTACTTAATAAATTATTTGCCCATATACATTGTACATTTGTATGTAATATTGAAAAAAATGAATTTGGGTATTTGTTTTTGTTTAAATTTTAGCTTTTATAAATTAATTACTATTTGATATTAATAGTAATTTGGAAAAGGCATTTAACTCTCTCCCTTTTGGTCCTCATCGAATGATTTGAATTTTTTTTGATTGAGATAATTTTGAAGGCTCCAAAACAGATTGTAGTTCGTACCAAGTGTGGAAAGTATACATTAGATGAGCCAGTAATCCCGACTGGTTCAATTTTCAGCCTATTCGGTTACGACTAAGGATTAAAAGAGATATGAGATTAAAAAATCTACTTATCGAAATAAGTAAATAAAGACTAAGGAAAATAGTTTTTCCTTCTTCTTATTTATACATACATACGTGGTATTATATGAATAGTACAGAATTGAAAATTCAAAATATTTCTGGATTTAATTTTAAATTAAATTTTTTTCTACAAATTTTGTATTTACACGAAAATGAGACAAATACAAAAGCATTTTCCAAGCTATTAAAATTTAAAAATCTGTTCTATGATTTTTCTGATACTGTATGTTTAAGTATCAATACAACAGATATGCATGTGTTGCAAGAATTTCGTTTGTAATACGCGTTAAATTTGGAATAATATGTGCCACGTGTGATTAAAAAAAAAAAATTAAATTCTAATTTTGTCTGAGCATTTTTCAAATTAAATAAATCAAAATTAAAAAATAGAAATAAAAACAAAAATAAAATGAATTTTTTCAAGGTAAATTGAAATAATAAATTTATCGCATTAATAAACTTGTTTACATTCAAAAGTATTCCAAATAATGTATTATAAACATATTTATGTCAATATATTTTTTTTTTATTCTGAATTGATTACTCTATTTGAATTTTTTATTGTATGACAAAAAAAAAAAAAAAAATTTCAAACTTTGAAAAGGGTTAAAAAAAAATAATTTGAAATATTTTTAGTTTAAAAAATAATAATTCATGAATTTTTAAATTTAAAAATGAATTTTTACCATATCTTAATAATTATGTGATAAACAAAAGAAAAAACAAAAAAAAAAATGAAGATTTTTCAATTTAGAATTTTTATTGATTTTGGTATATCAAGAGAGGTGATAAACTTTTTAAACACTTTTTAAAAAGAGACCTTTTTTTTGTTTTTTTTTGGAAAAAAGAAAAAAGTATTCAAGAATTTTTCCCACTTTTTATTTTCTTAATAATATTTTGCTTACGTTGATACTCAGGTGTTCGTTAACGATATCATATATATAGTTATGGTATTTTTATTTCTTTCGGAATTATTAATAATAAATGTATATAAGTGTAAAATGCCACATAAAAGTACCACATTCTGCTTTTACAGCGTATTTTACTTACGAGGTGTAAAAAACTGAGATAGTATATTTTTTATACGAAATTTTTTATCTTATATTATATCCTTACCATGTGGCACAATATACGTAATATCATGTAATATGTACATATTTATACGTTATACGTTGTGCATACATGTACGTATTGTATACGAGTCTGTATATATTCGAAATATTGCATATAATATATGTACTTGATACATACGTACAATATAAAAATTTCGTATCATGCTGTTTTTGTGTTATTTTCGTATAAAACAAATATTTATTTTCGGGGACATTTTAGAATATACAACATCTTCATATAATAGAGCAACTGATGTAGCAAATGTGTATATGTACGTGTACAACAATGAAAAATAATTCGAATTAAAATGGGATCATCCTTAAAATTGGAAATATCGTATAAACGATAAAAATTTGGCGTTTGGATTTTATTTTGAGTATATGAAATATTCAATTGTACGATGTAACATTTCGATGTATAGTAAACGTTTCTGTTATATTATTTATACGTACACTGCGATTCAGCACAATGTTATAAAGATTTTTTCATTTCTTGTCATATTAAAAATTTGCCACATAAATATTTATCGAAATAATTTCAATTGAACTCAGAATCCAAATTTGGACTGTGTACAGAATTTTAAAACTAGGATGATTTTAAATTCAAATTATATTGGGATTACGGTATATACGTATACAATGACAATATTTTATGGCCACTAGACGGTAGACCGATACGTAAATACATAACTTTGAACGTAAAATCATTTGTTAGAATTTAGAGAACTTTCATAATTTAAAGTTAAGTATATAACATGCATAACAGATATGAATGAATGAATATGCAAATTGATTTTAAGTACAAAAATACTACGTTCTTTTAAAATTATTATAAGAAAATTTTATATTTATGTGTAAATTTGAATTACTCGAATATTTATATGCGTATTTCGCATATGCTCATATTTAGACAAAAGGGAAAAAAGGTTATAAATTTATTGTTTTAATTTAAATATGTACAATATTATCTATAATTATTAATTTATATGTGTATGTATTTTAATGATGCAAACATTAAAATAATCATAATAAGAATATGTTGCATTTAGTTTACCAAAAATGTTTTATTATAAAAAATATATTTCCTAGAAAAATCAGAAAAAAAAACACATGCAGAAGAACAAGAACATTCTGCTTTACCATACTTGACTATATGTATACACTTTTTTTCCACACAAAAGGGTGAGATGAGGTTTGTTTTTGGTCGTTTGGTTTGCCTCGACAGTCGACACATACACTTATGTAGTTTAAAATAAACAATAAAGAAAATTCTTTGTTTAATGCATTTTTTTTTCTCATTTTTCTGAAAACATAATTCGTATGCTTTTTTAATACAATTCTTATAAAATTGTGAAAAATTGCGAAAATACACATGCACATATACATAGACGTACATTTTAAGAATATTTGGTATATAAATGCATGAACTAATGCAAAATTAAAAAAAATAAATAAAAATAAAGAAAAATAAAAAAAAATGTAAAAAAATATTGCATGAATATATTAAATATATTTGCTTTTCTCTTAAAGAAAGTCAGCTATTTTCTATCAAGATATTAAGTTGAAAAAGTTGCAAAAAAGAAAAAATTGAGAAAAACTATTTTAATATGTATGTACTACATATAGTATATTATGAAAATGAACTTTTAATAATGTTGACTAAACGAATAAATGAATTATTAAAATTAACCCGTTGGGACATTATACTGAAAAATTAAATTTAGATACTGTTTTAACATTATGAATGACTATATACAGTTTTATTGTGACGGTTAAGCTTTATAAATTAAAGAAAAAAAAAAAAAGGAAAGTAATTTAAACAAAAGGTATAAATACATGCATATTTTATGCTAAAGTCCTGTATATCACTCTCTATAAATTCCATGTAAAAAAAAATATAATAAAATCGAGAACAAAATGCTTTTTTATGTAGAGAATAATAAATGAGTTTTCTTTAAAGAAGATGAAGTTTTTATTTTAAAGGATCAGGAATGTACATTCTAAAAATAAAATACATAAAATGCATAATTTTTATTTATTTTTAATATTTTCAAATAATTATTTCATAGAAGTCAATTAAATTCATTTTTCTTACATACATCATTATTAATTAGGTAATGGAATACGTTAATTTATTTTGTTTTTAATTTCTAACATCCTTTATTTGAATTTGTTTTTTTTTTTTTTTTTTTTTTTTTTTTAAACAGAGACTAATTTACTATTCTAATTTGTTATTATTGATTTATTTATTATTAAAATTATTTTAATTTATTATTAATTTTTTTGTTCCATGGTAGAGCGCTGTTTAGATCGAATTTTTATTAATTTTTAAAAATTCAATAAAATCATATTCTATAAGCTAAGCATACATAAGATTTAAATTTTAAAAATTTAAAAAAAAAAAAAAAACATGCCATAAAATTAAGGAATAGATAAATTTTATAAAAGTTTTCTACCACTATAGAGAATTCTTATTTGAGCATCCTAGGTTTTTGTCATTGATTTTCATTTCATCATTTTGATGATTGATTTTCATCTGACTAGTTTTCTCTAGCGAAAAGTGCTATCGTAACCATACATATGTTTTGCTACGCTGAGAAATTTCATCCAAATACACTATAAGTGAACGCAATTGCAACTAAGCCAAATTACATTCAAAAATTACACCGTTCCAGAAGGAAAACAGCAAATATTTACATGGTTTTTTTAATTCAACTGTTTAGTTTGCAAATGATTTAAGTTCAAAATTTAATGTTAAATAGTTCACTTTTCAAGCGAATAGACTTTAGTTTCTAAGAGAATTTCAAAAAAAAAATTTTACTTTATTTTTATTTATTTTTCTTTTTTAAAGTAAAATAACTTAACAATTTTATTTTTATAGAACTTAGTTGGAAATACGAATAAAAAATTGAAAATATGTACCAAAAAATTTTGGGAGAAATGTAACTTAGCCACTGGCAAGTAAAAAGTTTATTTATATAAATTCGTTTGCTGTACAACAAAGTTACACATGTTACGAAGAGAACATTTTAGTATGTCATAAATGATTCAAGCGAAATGTGAAAATGTAATCTGTAATGAAATGTTCTGGAAAATAGATTTTTTTTTTAAAGTTTCATTTTACATTTTTTAAGGTTTTTAAAGCTTAATGAACTGAAAAATACAATTAAAATAAGATATATAAATAGCTAAAATGTCGTAGTTAGATTGAGATAATGGTATCAAAAACAAAAAAGAATTTAATAGATTTAGACGGAATTTTTTGATTATTAATTAACTAAAATAATAAATAATGTTTATCCGAAGTTTTTTCTATACATTCATTGTTTTGGTATTCATGCCAATGATTATACAACTTTTTTTTCATTTAAAATTCATTTATTTAATATTACTATGAAGTGCAAAAATTTTGCGACGTTGTCATATTATTTTTGTTTTCCGTTTTTTATTATTGTTGTTGTTTTTATTACTACAATAAAAAAAAAATTGGCAATCACAGAATGAAAATAAAAGATGAATTTATTTAAATTGAATGAAATACACTTAAAATACAAGACTGGTTCATGTTTTGAATATAAACCGTAAAATTTCAAAAGCTTAATTTTAAGATACATACTATATAACTCAAATTTTTCTTATACTTTCCCATATTCTTAAAATTGAAAAAAAAATTTTTTTTTGAAAAACTGTTTCTATTCTTATTTGAAAAAAGAATATATTTTGAGAATGTATTAATTCTCAACAGTTTTCTTATATTTTCATTTTTTCATTTTTCAATAAAAATGTTTAAATTATGTGATAAGTTAGAAACATAATTTAAATTTAGTATAAAAACTTCTCAATATTGTAATACAGATATGAAAAGTTTCACAAGAAAATGAAAAGAAAAAATTTTTTTTTCTTTAAAAATTGAAAAGTACAAATTGAATTTTCATCTTAATAAATGATCTTTCGAAATATTTTCATAGAAAAAAAAGAAGACAAATATTACTCATATTATTTCCCTAATTTATGATTTGTATTGATTTCAATTTTAAAAATTGGAATTTCTAAAATTGAATTATTTGAATGTTGCTTAAGTTTCATTTTTATTACATTATTATTTAAGTGATAAATAAAAACGTGATACCTATACCTATTTATATGAATGAATTACTTTTATTTATTAAACTTTGTATTAGATATTTAAATCCGTAAAATTGTGTTCATAGTTGAATTTCAAATTGAATAAAGGACAAATTAAAACTGTTAAAATAAAAAGGAAAGACAGGTCTACAACTTGACTAGAAACAAATTGTCCTTAAATTAATAGTAGGACCCAAAAGAGTTAACGATAAATTTAAAATAAGAAGTAATCACGTGAAAGCTCCTACAAGGTGAAAATATCATCAGATTCGTGAAGTCGATGAGAATAAGATATCTAGAAACGTGTACAGAAAGGATGAGGGTAGATTGGTTAAATTAGGTATAGGCATAAGAAATGCTGGCTATTGATGTACATGAGTGATGACTTACAGGAAATAAAATACATCAGGGTTTGGAGGAATTTGACAACAGATAGAGGACGCTGAATAGTATTAGTAAAGGATGTTGAGGTCCATTAAGATCTGTAACGCTTGAAAGAAAAATTTACATTGTAATTATAAACAATTTATCATCGAATTAATCAGAGAAAAACATAAAAAACTGAATAAAACAATTTAAAAGAAAATCACTAAATATTCTATTTTAGACAATATACGGTAGAATTGTATAAAATTGAAGTGATTTTAATTAAAAAGTTGTAATGATGCGAGTTATCTTTTAGGAAACGTGTTTATTATTTTTAACAAATTAATTTTAAAAAATTTAACTTAAATTTAAGTTTTTGATCTGTAAATTTATACGAATTTTATTGTTACATGTTTATTACTGATTTAAATTTTATTAACGTTTTTAATTACGTTAACTGATGTAAAAACGATTAACGTAATTAAATGGAAAGTAAATTTTGTCTTAAAATCAATTTATGTAAATTCAGAAATGTGTAAATGGTAAATCTGCTTACATGAATATTTTGTATACTCAATTACTTGAATTCAGTTTTGAATAAATATCAAAACTAATTTTTTTAAATTTTTTTTTCTGTTTTTTTAAATTAAATAAACTTAAAATGGAAAAAGGAAAATGAAAGGTGATTGTTGTGGTAATTTTGACAAACAATATTATTTGTATTTGTGTCAAAATGTTAAGTAAACATTTATTTGTTTATTAATCTGTTTTTTTTTTGTCTTGTCAGTTTATTTTTGGTTTGTATACAAAAGTTTTGGTTGTCAACACAACAAAACACAAAATCTATTGTAAAATGCATACATATATATAAATATGTACAATGTATAAAGACCATAGTGGATGGACAAAAACAATAAGAAAGCACAAAAAATGCTCTTTGAAAATAGAGAAAATAATAAAAATACTATTTAGGATAAAAATCACGTCTGTTATTTTGTAAATGGATAAAATCTAATTTGTACTTCCTTTGAGATTAAATTTTACTTTTGTTTTTATTGTATTGTATTCGTTTTATATTTTTTCAAGTTTTGTTTTTTGTCCTTGTATAGTGGTGATATTTTTTCAGATTTTTCAATGAAAAAAAAAAAAAGAAAAAAATCCAAAATAATTGTTTTCTGTATTATTGTTATAGCTTTTTAAGCGTTGTCTAATATTTACTATTCTACTTGGAAGTTTAATTCTTCTAATGAAGTAATTCAATATGTAAAGAACAACAAAACTATACAATGGAATAGAAATAATTGAATAAAGTTTGTGTATAAGGTAATAAAAAAGAAATATGTATGGTATGGCACATTGTACACATGCATGCATATATTGATGGTAAAGACAAAACAGATAAGCTCTGTATATGTTATTATTCGAATGTTGATAACGTGTATCGTACAGATGAATTGGTACAAATAGGAAACCTATTTGAAAGTAATCATTTAAAATTGAAATGAATAAACAGGAAACTTGAACAGTTTAAAATTTTTTTTCTTATTCATTTTATTTCCTTTACGTTAAAATTTGAATGGTATACAATAATCAATGATTAATATTTGAAATTTATTTGGTTTTTAATTTCAATAACTTTAAGTTTATCGTATATGATATACAGACGTGTCTGTATACACTTTGAATTTGGCTGTTTTCGGTTCTCTTTCGATACGTTATTTGATTTTACTGTACAAATCATCAAATGAAATCACCTATTTTGAAGAACTGCATGATGTGAAAAATTTGATGCAAATTGTATTACCGAACGATTGACGACAAGTCAACTGCAAAGCCAAAAGAATATCGAATGCAATTCGATTGCATTGACGAATATCAAATGCAATACCGAACGGTTGATATTTGTCATCTGCAGTGCATAATGCAGATGACATTACCAAACACAGCCTTTCTATACTTATTACCTTCAAACCACAAAAATACTATTACGAATTTTCAACAAATTTATACAGGATTACACGTACATCAAAATGATAAGATAGAGAATATGAATTCAAAGTATATTACATGAATTTCATGAAAATTATATGGTTTAAAGAAAAACTGTTTAAAATTTGAATATCAAGTTACGAAATGAAAAGCAAAACAAAAAAACAAAAATTGAAACGTTATCATTTGTTTCCCCAAAAACATTATCATTTTGTTTTTCGAAAGACATTATCAATGTTGTTTTTTTTTTGTACGTAAAATAAAGTGCTCATATTACGAATTTTCTTGATGTTTTAGTTTTGAATTTAACAATAATTATAGATACATATTGTGAAAATAATTACAAAGTAAAGGATCATCAAAAACTATTAATTTTATTGGGTTAACTGGCAGAAAACTAAAATTTGTACAAAAGTGCTAGTATACAGATGGGATCAAATTGTCTTTTAAATAAATAAACATGTGTACATGTGTACTAACACAGCACTATAGGTATCGTAGGTATTATGTACATATATAAATTACCATAAAAATATACATATGTAAATATGTATACGTAGCTAAAGTTATTTACATAAGAATGGTTTGATATGTATTTGCAAATGTGTGCACATATTCTATGTATGTATGTATATATTTTGTGTGATTTTACATATTGTGAGGTTTTAGACGAAGAGACACTTTCCAGTACTTTCAATATAATGGGTAAAGGAAGTGAGGCGTGTATCATGTAACCCGGTGGTACTGTGCAACCTTATACACGCCTCAATTTCTTCACTCGGTGTATCATAGCACAATTTTTCATAAGTGTCACTTCGTCTTAAACTCCACATTTTAAAGTTTATTATTTTGGCCTTGATATACATATACGTATGCATTTTAAAATGGAAACTTTTTCTCATTCTTTGCAGTTCAAATTGAATAAATTCATCTTTCATTCTCATTCATTGATTGTCATTGTTTTTTGTATTTGGAAATCGAAAATCACAAAAAGAGAATTATATAAATTATATGGTAATGATGCAAAATTTGTATATTCATAATGTCTACAGACCCTATTTCAATGCAAAGTTTAAAATTTCTATAAGTGAATATGTACTCAAAATGGTAAAATTGTTCAAAATTTTAAAATTTATAATGCAAAAAAATATATCTGTAACATATTGCACAATTTTGGTATCAAAGCTGTATTATTACCGCATCGCAACAAATTTTCCAGCATTTTAAAATTTTTCTAACGGAAAATTTGCGAATTTTTCAATTCATTTGTCTGGAATATGAATACAAAACATTGCGAATTGCGATGTGAATTACATTTTATTGACTCTATAACTTAGATGGTAAAATTCTAAAATGACTAAAATTTTAACAGTATTATTACGAATTATACTCTAAAGGTTACTTTTATTATATTTGCTAAGTAAACAATTTGCAATAATTTTACTTTTTTATATAAAAAATTTTGTTAAAAATTTAAAGAAAAAAATATATAAAAAAGCAGTATACAATATAAAACAAAAAAAAGTTTTTCACTAAGTCAATTAAAATAAAGTACATAATAATGACCATGAATAAAATAATTGTACATATGTGCCAAAATCAAGTAAAAAAGGAAATTGAAAATAAAAAATTAAAAAAAATGAATTTTTTGCAGAAAATTATAAAAAAAGCAAAAAACAGTAATACCAGCAGACCAGAAGACCAGATTTTAATAATTACAAAAAAAAAAAAAAAAAATGAAATAAAATAATGTAATGTATTAATTAAATTAAATTTACTTTAGAAAAATGTTCACAACTGTCATTTGTACATAAGACAGACTTTTTGAACATTTTAACCACCTAGGGAATATAAAATTTATTTGAGTAGACTTATTTGAAATGACTTTACTCACAGCAGTCAAGTAAATATGTATGTATGTATATGTAAAAAGCTTAATTTTTGCTTCATACACGACTGAAACATGAAATCTTTTTTTTTAATCATTTTATATAGAAAGGGAATAAAAATACAAAAAAAGAAAAAAAAATCTGTTTTATAAAATTAATTTTATTATTTTAAACATTTTAAAATTGTTTAAGTGAAAACAGTCAGATACAACATAAAAATTATTTCTATAACCAAAAAAAAAAAAAAAAAAAAAAAAAAAAATTTTAAAATATCTTTAAAATATGAAATTCGTGTGTGTATATTTTTGGTACGTATAAAACTGGATATTTATTAATCACATACATTAGGTACATATTGTATAAAATTTTCAGCAATATTTGAATATTTTTGGTCTGTAAATCATTGTTAATATCATCTTATTTGGTTTATGTTATAGAAGTTATGTACAAAATTTTGCACAATCGGTAATAAAATTGATATATCCGCATTTGATAATTTATTATTATGAAATTATGAAATAAAACAATTTCTATACCATAAATTCTTTAAATTAAAAAAAAATAATAATAATTAATGATAAATGAATATTATAAGAATGTAACAAAAATTCTTGCAATTAAATTTATTACTTCAAAATTTTAGGTATGCATATGCATGTTACATAAATTAAATGTTTAAGAATTTATGGATGTTTTCAGATTTCTTTGTTTTTTTTTTTCATTTTATATAAAAGTACACATGAATATCATATTATATTTTATTAAATAACAATTTGAAATCAGAAATGTAAATTGTCCTTGTTAGTCTTTCTGTTAGCATACAATCATGTATTTTACTGTAGAATGAAATGTTATTATCATAGAATTTCAAATATTGTGGTTTTTTATACTCTGTCCACTAATATGATGCCCTTAAAGTGTAATGGAGATTACATAAAGTGGTACCATTTTACATCACTATGTGTTGATACTCAAAAATTCATCTGATATATAATAAAAATTTTGTAGATTGTGGTAACACTGATCGTTAAACAGTTTAATTAGAAATTGTTAGAGGATAGGACATAGGACATTAAGTGCATAATATCAGTGGACAGAGTATAGTTAATAATCTACTTAAATGCTAGGAAGAAATAATTATTTCTTAATGACAAAAGCTATCTATGCTTTCGTTGTGCCATGACATAACGAATATGTACATATTATATCTACAAATAGAAAAGAGTACTTCAAATTGTTGAAATTATTGAACTTTTCATTTTAAATCAAGAAAGAACGTTTTTCAATATTTGTTGAAGGGGCAATTAAACAACTTGTTATGAATAGTTTTGTATATGGTCTTTTATTCATATTTCTAAGTATAAAATTTTTTTTTCTTCCTTTGTAAAGAAAAGGAGTATCTACATATGTATGGATATATGTCTACCATACAATTCTTTTGTGTAAAATTACATACAATTTTTAAGCTCTATTCAAATTGTTTACACAAAATTGCAGTTTGTTTTTAGTTTTAAGATTTGTGGTTTATTGCCTTTAAATTATTTAATGAGAAAAATTTCTGTTTTGCTTTAGCATCCTTGACTTAAAAAAAAGCGAAATGATAACCATACTATTATTTTAAATTTAATATAAAAATTAAAAATGTTATCTTTTTATCTTTAGTTACTGTACTAACTACTAACAAGAACAGTATCGTACATACATACTCAGATTAATTCACGAGTTGATGCCAATAACTTGCTGGGTGATACTGAAAAACAAAAAAAAATTGATATTACAGACGGAGAATCTGCTTCCACTTGAACTCCATTATGGTCATTTGAAAAAATTTTGCACATCGAGTAACATTACCGGACACATTATGTATGTGTAACCCTTGAACCCAAAAAAAATGCATGGTTTCGATTGTATTTGATCTTATAATATCTTAAAAACTGTTAAGAATTTTGAAAAACTGGAAATTTTTGAAAAAGCTGATCGAAAGAGTATAAAATTAGCAATCATTTTAGTCATAATAAAATATTGAAAATAATAAGGAAAATAATTTACAAAATGGGTAGGGGGTAGGACTGGGAGATATAGATAAATCTCGTATCTTTTTTGTTTTTTATTTCTCTTTATTTGCAGCGTTGACTATCAATTGTATGCTTACATTATGTATGTAATTTGTTTTTATTATTTGAAAGTAAACGTAATGTTTATAACGTTGAAAAATTTTTGTTTTTTATTTTAATGGAGTATAAAACTTTTTATAATTTCTAAAAATATATTTCAACTTCATAGTAATACTTGATAGTACTTTGAAATTTTCTTATTTTAAATTAAAAGTACTTCGTTATGTATTTTGAGCATAAATGTAAATAAACTGTCTTAAGAAAATAAATATTTCTCTTTATTTTTATTAAAAAAAAAAAAAAAAAAAATTGTAAAAATAAAACTTAAATATTTTACAGTTTGACACAGTTTTCTTGTATATATATACATTCAATTTTTCAACGCATAATTAAATTTCATTATTTATTTTTCTTTCAAATTTAAAAACAAATTACTTTAGTGAATATCTACAAAATCTTAAATAAATAACAAAAATGAAAAAAAGTGGTCGTTAGCAAAAAAAAAAAAAAACAAAAAAAAAAAGAGAAAAAAAATTTAAAAACAAAATCTTGTTTAATTCTAATTGAAAAGTTAATTAAAAGTTTTTTAATCAAAATTAAATGGTTCATTTAATATTATAAAAGAATTTTTAATGTTGTCTGTATACGCATACTTATGTTGTCCGATAAAATCATATTAAGTGTGACAAAATGTTAAAAATACACCAAAATTAGCCGTTATTTCGAATACATTACAAATGTGTTTGAATATACATATAAGTATACGAAAAGGGGCCGATGTTTTATGTGTGTGGCATAACAAACCTCATACAAATAAGTAAGTAGGATTGTAAAAATTTATTTTGTTATCAGTTGATAGTAGTGGTGGAAAATTATTGATTGCTTTTGAAATCAATTTCATTCAAGTTTAGTAAAATCCAATGATCATGGTAAACTTTTATAGACTGTGTAGACGCAATGTTGTTTGTCACTGTCGTTGTCCTGATTTCAAATTAGGTTTGAATAAAAATTATAGATGAACCTGTATAATTTAAAATGTTCTTTAAACTAATTAGACAAATAGGAGAAAAGGACTATAAATAAAACTGTCGAACTATCGATATACACAGATTAGGTTGCTGTTCTTACTCAAAGTGGCGAGGCTACATGTGAACTACAATGGGTTTTCCGATATACTATCGAAGTTTTTGGAAAAATTATCGCGAATTATCAATTGTCCAAGCAGACAGATATCTATAATTTTTCACCATTTAATTAATTGACAGTTAATTTTAAAATTATTTGAAAATATTATCGAATTATTTAAAAATAATTAATTGGGTTTCAAAAATGCTTTCAGTTTATTATTATTATTTGTACATTCAGAATAAAAAGAAAAATAATATAAATCAATCACATCTGAATACATACAAAAATCGTTATTTTATACAATTTCCTTCCATAATTTCAGTAGTATGATTTTTCTTAAAATCCCATCAAAAACATCAAATGAGAACATTTTTTTTTTGTATAATTAAAAAAAAAAAAACAAAAAAAAAAAATCTGATTTTCGTAATAATGTTTTATTCCCTTGTTGAAAAAAATAAAATCGTAAGTAAGTAATTTTTTTTCTTAAATGAGTTCATTTACATAAGCACACATACGTACACATAATACGTGTATGCGTATATGTACGTAATGTATGTATGGTAGTGTAAAAAAAAAAAATCAAATTTATAAACTTTATGAAATTATTATCAAAGTTTTTTGTTGTTGTTGTTGTTTTTATTAAAATTTTCATCATTGATGATGATGAAAGAAGAAGCTAAGAAAAAAAAATATATATTGAAAAATATTTACTTAATGTTATTACATCGTATTAACAAAAAGGGACTCGTAATTTGTTCTTGTTTTATTTTTTAATTTTTTTTTTCGTCTATTTGATGTAATATTTTGCAAGTTTTTATATTTTTCATAATTTTTATACTTTAAAAGATACATTTGTATGAGTATACGAGTATATGTATGTATATGTACATACATTAAATTTGATGTTATGATATTTATACGCATATGTCGACGTAACGTACATATATTGTAACAAGTTAAATTTGAAAAACAAAAAAACGAATATAATTTCAAAAAGTGCAATACACCAGAATAAAAATTTGTACGTACGTATATACATATATGCATGCAATATGAAAAATGCAAGTTTTAAATGAAAATTTCTTAATTCATTGGAAAAAATTTATAAAATGAATACAAAAACTTTATTTCTGATTATTTGATTGAATAATTTGCAAAGCACAGAAAAAATCATAATCCTTTCTGTAACAAAAAAAAAAAAAAAGGAAAACAATACTTAAGCAGCTTTGTTTTTTAGTTATTCGAAAAGTTTGAATTTTTTTTTCTACTTTGATTGCATTTCTTTATTTCATAATTAAAAACTTTTTTTTTCGAAGAAAAAAATTTTTCTTTAAACTGTTTTCATTTTCATAAAAATTAGTAAAAGTTTTAATGCATTAATCTGCATATTTTACGTATTTCTATAAATTTTTGAATGTATTCAGCAATTTTTATTTTTATTATTATTTTTTTTTTTTTCAAAATTATTAATTTAATCACAAACAGTTAATTGTAGAATATAAATTTGTAAGCGTATATTTCAAAAGTATTGGTATATATTTATATATAATATAATGAAATGAAATTTATCGTATCTGTTATTCGATTACGTAAATCCCCGAATGCTCTGGAGATAAAGAAAAAATTCATTTTCAATTCGAATTATTTCATTTTTAAGTTTCATTTTCTAATTGCCAGTTTTTTGTATTTTGTGAATGGAAATAACAATAATGACAAGAGAACAAAATAAATCATGCAACATGTTTGTGTGCTCCATGAAAGTAAACGTGACTATGCTAAAAAAAATAGATTATATAAGTGTATTTTTATATACTTTTAACAAGTCCATATTTTAACTTAAAACTTTTATAAGTAAAAGTTCATTTAATTTTGAAATAAAAATGTCGTAAGGATAATTAGCTAAAATCATTGATTTTTTTAAAAATAATAAATATTATATTCAATAGTTTTGGGTACATAACGTACATAGATAATAACATTTTGCAATGTTAAAATGGTACGTCATTCGCACTTTACCTTACGTAAACATACACACATTGTAGTATATTATTATCCTTAAAATTTCTCGTTAAACTGTATATGTAATTTTAATTAGTACCCACTCCTTAAAGACTTGGAAAATGTTACATAAAATTATTTAACCTTCTTACAATTAATCCTATTATTTCAATAAATACTAGAAGTAGGAGTGTCATCCTATGCATTTTATGCGATTGTTACGAGCATTACTTGTACCTTTCATAATAATACGGTTATTATCTTTTATTTTGCTATTTTCCTTACTATATTGTATTTGTTCAGTGAAGGTGTTACCTTTATTTCATTAACTTTGTGCGTATGAGTGAAAATAAAAATATTACCACCAAAAGAAATTTACCATTGTGATAAGTCTTCAGTGGTAAGTCAACTCAAACCTTTAGTTACATTCAGTTATCTTTAATGGCTATAAACTACGATAATCGACATAATTATTTATTATTGCTGTTGCATTTGTGACATACACATATTTTCGATTATGTAAAGTTATGTAAAATTATAAGTTATTTATTATTTTTAGAAGCCAATTTATTGTTAATTTAAAATCCGGAGACAAGGGATAAATTTAATTTTAATTTAATAATTTAAAATTTAAGTATCCAAACGTTTCATTACATTTGGTAGAGATTTCTGAAAAACTTAATTTTTTAAATTTAGAATTCAAATATTCTGGTAACTATTAGTTGTCTTATTTAATCAAAGTATTACCAGAAATGTTGGTATTACATACTCTGTTGTTTTTGTTGTTTGTACTTATGTGAATATGAGTATATTCATATTCATATATGTACTTGCATGAATGTTAAAAACAATTCTTGTGAATGTTATGTATTTGCTAATAATACTATTCTATTTAACAGTGTAGAAAATTATTAGATTTTATATCTACAAATGTACTTATTAAACTTCTGTTTAGTGTAGTTAAAAAGGATAAAAGCTCTTTTGGACCATAGTATGTTCTTACATGATTTCATTTGATTCCATATTGTGATCATATCATTGTAATTATTTTTAGTATTTCCTGTAAAATAAAATTCTATAGTATTGTACATGATAAAATTAATTCTGTCTCAAATGGTTTACACATGTTTATCATGCACTTAATTAGAAACAATAAAACTGTAAACATATGTACACAAATACATACTCAAATCGTTTTAAATTTGAGTCAAAATAGCAACAAAATCATAAAAATAGAAATTTACTAGTATTGTGAACATAAAAAAAAATAGTAAATATTTATACAGTAATACTGAATACAAGAAAAATGTAAAAATCAAAATGAAGAATCGAGAAAAATAAACTAAAACACTAAGATACATAAATGAATCTTATGGCCAAATGTTTATTACATATCAACCATTATTTTAATTTTTATTATAACTAATCACAATTACAAAATAAACATTTTGAGAAATTTTACGTATTTTCATTTTCCTTAAATTTTAAACCTTTTTAATTAAACGTTAGAAATTTCAAAAAAAAAAAAAACAGAACAGAATTTTCAGTTGGAAAATTCAATTTTATTTTTTGGTCTAGAAATAATCATTAGATTTGTTTTGCAAAACGGCATCAAAAATTCATTTTCTTAGTTTTCGATTGTACATTATTTTATCGGTACACCATACGTTATTTTATCGATAATTGGGATCTTTTGAAAATTAATTAAAGTGGTGTCATTTTACATCATTGTACATATGTACATATATTGATATTCAAAAAAATTCATCTCATATTGTTTGGAAACTTTAGGGATTGTAGTAATGTTGTTCGTGAAACACTATAATCAGAAATTATGAGAAGAAAAAAAAAAGATGTATTTTCCTAAGCAAAGCATAATTGATAATAATATAATACGAATTTTAGGTACGATAATTACAGACAGATGTGAAACTGATAGTCTTATTGTTAAGTTTAAGTTAGGGAAAATTAAATTTTTTCTGTAATATTTTTAACGTTATTGATTTCATTATGAATAAAAATAATTACTGAAACCGAAAGAAATTTTCCATTTCCCATTTCGTTAAAGAGATTTATTACAATTTCAACAGTTATTTTCTTTACTGGTGTTTCACGTGTAAGTGCACATTGTACGTATGTAATTTCATCTTACTATCTCTGTTATTATGTTTTAAAAAATTCTACTCATTTAATTTTTAATATTCTTTCAGATGTACAAATTTTTTTCAAATATAAAAATTAAATTTTAAAATGTTTCTAATGACATATTGTTTTTTTTTTTTTTTTTTTTTTAAATAAATAAATTATTTTTATTGGAATAAAACTAAAAACAAATTTATTTTATTGTCATTGAATTCTTCTCACATTTATTTTCAAAATAATGTTCATACTTTTAAATTTGAACAATTTAATAATAAATTATGTTACATATTTGTTAAATATTATTTACTATTATTTTTTTTTAAACTATCATATGTTGTAAAATGCCAAAGAAACAATTAAAATATAATTTAAAAATACTGAAAAATACAAAATAAAAAAAAAATAATAATAATTTGTACAAAAAGTTTGTAATTGTTATGTGTTATGAGAAAAATTATATCAAACTATAAATTCACATTACAAAATTTAGAAAAAAAAAAAAAAAAATATAGAAACAGGAAAAGTTATAACTGCCTGGATAAATTGTGAAAAATAATAGAAATAAAATTAAATATGAAAATAATTTGTTGAAAACAATATAACTCTTGGTACATACTGTATATAGATATACATATGTATCTTTTTTCATATATGTGGGACTTATTGTGTGAATTTCTGGATTAAAAAAATTATACTCTATTTTTTAATAATATGCACCATAGAGAACTTAACAAGCAAAATAACTGAGTAGTGTTCAGTAAAGCATGGGGGGTTTATTGAAAATCTACACATTTTCTACGTGTAAAGTTGTAGCTTTGGTTGTAGTTACATTGGTTGTACATAGTTTATTAGTAAAGACAAATGTACATATATGTACTTACATGTGTACCCTCGTATTATCTGTGCTGTATCTGTATCATTTAAAAATAAGGTATAAACTAAAGATACGCCAGAAGAAAAAGGTGTAAATGAAGGAATCAATATTTTCACTTTTCTTCTTTTTTTTTCAATGAAAAAAAAAAAAAAAAATTCTTTAATTGAAATACTTTTGAAATAGAAAAGTAACAAACTTTACGTACAATTTAAAAGTATATAATTATAAATAATTAAAAAAAAAAAGAGAAAAAAAAACATGAAATTGAATTCACAGACTTTAATCACTCATTGATATCTTTCGATGTAATATAATTTTTTTTTGCTTTCGTTGTATGCTTATTATCAATTATATGATGTGTAAAATTTTAATGTCACAAGAGTTGTTTATTTTTTCATTACGTACAGTATGTGAGTACGTACATACATATGTATGTATATTTCAATCAAAAATCTATTTTTTTGGTATTTGTTATCATCATTTGTTACGCATAAAAAATAATAATTTTATGCTTTTCATTAAATTATGGAATATATAAATTAAAAACAATTTTGAAAAATATTAGATAATAAAAAATTTTGTTTATATACAAATTATTTGCTTCTATTAAACAAAATATTTTACTCAATTTCCTTTTATTTTCATTTTCCTTCTCACATTTTTTATTTGCATATCTTGTACTAAATTAAAGTGATAAAACAATCGTCATTTTTTCAACAGAAAAAATTCAATACAAAATTTTTATCTTTATTAAATGATTATAATTCAAGTAGACAATTGAAGAACATCTTAAAGTATCTAAATATGTATGCTTTTTCATGTTTTGTTTATTTTTTTAGCGTTTTTTTGTAAAAATTCAATTTCCTTTTTTGTTTTTATATAACGATGAACTCAATTGTATGAGCATTTTAACATAGAAATATTTATGCATTTCAAGCATATTTCAAGTAACTTATAAATTATAATTAAATTTTTTATAGTTATAGCAAAGACCAGTTTATAGGATGAAATTCCTTTTTACTATTCAAATGAAGTTTCAAAACGATGGTCTCTTTGAGTTTGATTTTATTTTCGTTAAAAAATCATTCAATTTTTTTTTTTAAATTTTTTATTTTTTTTTTGCATTAAATAACGTTAGCTGTTAGAGAGAGATTGAAATGAAAAAAGAGAACAGAGATAGGATGGATGGCTCCATTCTGATTTCTGATAGTTAAAAGTTGTCTAAAAGCTAAGACTTGGGGACACAGGGCATGAGCTCACCTTCGATCGTGGCGTAACTTGGGTTCCATCATCTACTCATTTATAAGTATAACCTGGTATAACTAATTACAGTATTTACAAAAATGTATTAATATCAGTATTATCTTCTAATTATTTTATGAAGTGTATACTGTATATAACTTTTTCCAAATAGTGTTAATATGATGAAGGGAATATAAAAGATTTATTTATTTGAAAAAGTTTAAACTTTTAAAAAATACATTATACCAGAAATCCAAAACTAGGAGATACTGCAAGCAGTGCAAATTCGACGTTCAAAAATTTTTCTTCCTGGGTACTGACATCAGTACCCTGTGCTACCGTTTTATTCAAAAAATAAGGTGTAAAATATGAAAATGTATTGAAATATATAAAAAAAGCAAGCAAATTTTCAGAATAAAATACCCATGTAAAAAAACTAAAATACCCATGAATCAGCATAGAATGTGAATATGTATGCATATTTATCACATACGTGCGTATGTAATTTAAGTGTACATATTATTTCAGAAGAAATCATTCAGTACCCACTAAAATACCCATGTATCAGCATAGAATGTGAATATGTATGCATATTTATCACATACGTGCGTATGTAATTTAAGTGTACATATTATTTCAGAAGAAATCATTCAGTACCCACTAAAATACCCATGTATCAGCATAGAATGTGAATATGTATGCATATTTATCACATACGTGCGTATGTAATTTAAATGTACATATTATGCGCAATATTTATAAGAATATTTTGTAATGTACGTATTTATCGTATATATGCGTGTGTAAAACTTCTGTCCTAAACAAACAAATTATCGTCCTAAACAAATATAATTTTTTCATAATTGTACGATCATATGGGTCGTAAATTTCATTACATCAGAAACGAGGATAGAAATACAAAATGTAAATTCAAATTGTAATGTATTGTATGAGAAATACAATATATTTTAAATACGATCGGTTTAATGCTAAATTTTGAATTTTTGGGTATTCAAAATTCATACTTTTTAGGTAATGATAAATAAAAATATGATCGTATGAATGCATTATATATCGTATACGTAAGTATGTAATTTAAGTATACACTCCACGTGGAGTCATATATGTCCCTATACAAAATTGTACCATAAACTTAATGACTTGATTTTGTTAATTATAAATACAATATATACATACATACGTGCAATATTCCGTACACATCTTTCGACCGTATACAAATTTATGGGTTTATAGATCGTACTTGTATATATTTTCTTGTCTGATATAAAAAGTAAAAGAAAAGTGTAAAATATGAACAAAAATCGACGTAAAAAAAAAGTAATGTACGTATATGAAATATTGTACGATATATGTATGTATGTATGTTAATCTGAAATTACACATTTTTTACTACTATCCTAGTCTCTGATCTTTAATTCACGTTCATATATATGATCGAACCATTACAAAATTATGTTCTAATGTTCTTATGAACGAAAGTTATGTTTGTTTAGGATGACGGTATTTATAGTTAAGATACCAAATTCGTATGAAAATATTTACAAACACTCGTATGTAATATATTATTACATATGTATACATACATATATATAATAAGTACATGGCTTATAATTTCTCGAGTTTTTTTTGAATATTCTTATACGAAAAAACGACATCCCTTTTTCTACCAACAAATGTACTAAATCATTCCATCATTCAAGCCGTCCCCTCTTTCATCGCCCGAACCACTCTATCGGCTAAAAAAATTTTTGAAGCCCCATAAGAATTCTTGCTAAATTTTATCTATTCTTTGATTATACAAATAATTGTTATTTTTCTTTGAACATCTTTACTGTGCATAGTAAAATTATACTTGCATGCATATATGTACTATATGTATGTAGGTAGGTATTTGTTTTTCAGATTTCCCACATTTTCTCTACATGTTTATGCATCAGCTTTTCTCTAATCAGTATAGCATATATTTTTGAAAAACTTAATTGTTTTTCATTACGATCATGTATACGATTCGTTTGTAAATGCGTAGATTTTATTTAAAATAATTAGAGCGTAATTAAATTTTTGAATACTTGAAATAGAAAAAAAAAAAATAAAAAGAATTTAAAAAAAAATGTAAGTAAAATCTGCGAATGGCACTTACATCTTTGTTAATTTAATATAATCATATAATTCATTCATATATGTATGTGAATGTAATCAAATGTAACGTTCATGTTACATCTTTTTGAAGTGTGTTAATAAGTGAATATATACTATAATCATATAATCATAATGATAAAAGCACCCAGAAGGAATGAAAATGTCATATAAATGAATAAATTTAATAAATGACTTTTTGCAATGTAATTCAATTTTTTATTTTCTAATGGAGAAAAATACAAAAAAAATAGCACAATTGAAATATACAGTTTTTTTTTTCATGCAAACATACATAACATATGCATTTAACGTATGTAACATATGTATGAAGTTGTGTTTGTATCTCACGTGTTTTGGTGGGTTTTTGGGTGCATACTGCATACGTAATAATGGAATATTGATGCATAAAACGTGTAGATATACGTTAATGATAATAAATTTATGAAACTCATAGAGTTGTTAGTATTTTTGTACTAAAGGGTGTATGTGCACATGTGTATGTACATATGTATATGCGCACATGGATAATGTGCACTTGTGTACATGTCTTTTGTCTTTATTATCATTATCATTATTATCTAGAATTTTAATGTATTATCCTTATTTTGGAATTAAATCTTAAATAAATATCATATAAATAAGAATTAATTACAAACATTTTTTAAAATAAATAAATAATTATTAGAAAGTAATGATAATAATTCATATAAATTCCGTCACCTGTTTTATTAAAGTATTTCGGTTATAAATCAAATAGGAAAAAAAAATTTTTTTTGTTTTAAACGTTTCACATTTGCTCATAATTTCTTTCTTACAAACATGATATTTCAATTGCATATGACATTTTTAAAATAATTGAAAAAGAAATTTAGGATTAGAAAAAAAAAAAAAACAAAAAATTATGCTATAAACGAATGCTAAAATTCTATGAAAAATAAAAAAAATCCTTAATAAAATTTGATATGAATGAAACTTGGAATTTGAACTTATCTATCTTAAAATAACTGAGCTGAGATATATTTGGTCAAAACAGATTTATTTCGTTTGATAAGATGTAAATCCTCTCTTAGATAAATTGACATTATAAATGTCCATTGATTAACAATTAGAAAGATAGTCATTTCGATAACTTTTGTCGAATAAATTAGAACTAACCCATATATAATTGAATTTTTTAATGATAATTATGGTTTAATTTAATTTATTAACGACTATTTTGCGATAAGTATGGTATGTATATATGTACTATATATATGGATAATATGGTATCGTAAAAAATGACAAAAAAAAAAGAATTTGTTCAGAATTTTGGTACGTTTGAATACATATGAACATTCAGATGTGTGTAAGCTTACATACAATAAAAAAAAATGATATAAACTGAAATTTTGTAACATATAGTACTTAAATAAAAATGAAAATAAATATACACTATACTTTGTACATTAAATATTTTCACTACAGGCCTTATGGAAACTATGAAAAGTAGTACCACTATACATTTTTGTGTATATTGATTTTTAAAAAGCTCATCTCATACTGTATGAGAACTTTGAGAAATGTGGTAACACTGCTCGTGAAATGCTCTTATGAGAAATTATGAGAGAAGAATAAAAGACACATATACTCCCATAAGGCCTGTAGTGAAAATATTTAAAGTACAAAGTATATACATATGCATTGTGTAAAGTTGCTGTGAAAAGCATTTTGAAATGTATATGTCTGTGTTGTACACATTTCAGAATGCAATTAAAATTGAAAAAAGAAAATTAAAAAAAAATTTTTTTGTTGAGTGTATTAAATTAATTAAAATTATTTGTATATAAAATAAGTTAAAATTTTTTAAATCAAATGTAATATCAAATGATGTAATGTATAATGAAAAAGTTTTAATGAATTTAATAATGTTATTGTTTAAAACAGAAAATTATGTTTGGTAATGAAATGAACGTACTATATATGATTCGAAAAATACATAAGAGAAAGAAAAATACAAAAATTCATTAAAAAAAAAAAAAAACTTTTTAATAAACACGGAATAATACCAAAAATTTTGAATTTAATAAGATCTTAATTAGTGTTTATACTTTATAGTCTAGACATTTCAATGATTCTCATACGTAAAACAAATGATAAACTTGTTTTATTAAAAAGATTAATTTTGATATGATTGAAAAACGGAAAGAAAATGTTTATTGCTAAGCATTTAAAAAATTTTTATTTTTTATTTTTGAAAAAAGCAAATATGTATAAAGTTTTTCCACATAACCCTTTTTAACACTATAATGTTCTTTGGTTGAAAAACTTTTTTATGAAAATTTTTTTTTTCCTTTTCATATATGTTTTCTATTTTATATGGCGTTATGTGAAAAATTCCTGGCATGTAATTATTATTCAAACAAAATAAACGTTATTTTTAAACAAAAAACAAAACCCAGTATGCAATTAAAAAGAATTGTAAATAAAAAATAGAAGAGAAAAAAATTTCATAAAAATACGTACGTTTGGAAACAAGAAAAAAAAAATTCTTGTAGATAACTAAATGAAAATTGGAAATTTTGAAAACAGTTTTACAAAGAATATGCAATTGCTTTTGTTTGTGTTATTTATGTAAACACACAATACTATTTTTCCTTCTCGTAGAGGATAGCATGAAATCAAATTACTTATACTCTGTTCATTAATATTATGCACTTAGGTCTTATGGAAGTACATATGTCTTTTTTCTTCTCTTATAATTTCTAATTAGACTGTTTCATGACAGTATTACCACAATCCACGAAAATTTTACTATATATCAGATGAATTTTTTAAATATCAATACATAGTGATGTAAAATGGTACCTCTTTATGTAATCTCCATAATACCTTAAGTGCTTTATATTAGTGGACGGAGTATAGTTGTATATTGTTGTACAAAAGTATTATAGGCGTTTGTTTTATAAAAATTACCGTTATAGAAATTTTAGCATATTTTTTTTACTTTTTTAATATAATTTTTCTATTTTTAAAAATTTGGGAATTGTTATAATATCGCATGATAATTGTAAGCAGTGTTTTTCTTTCATTAACACAATTATGAAATATGTTTTTGACAACCAACTATTATCCAATGTTATGATACAATGGGACAATATGAAAAAAAAAATCGAATAATACATATATTAAAATACAATCCTACTTTTTATTTAATTTTAAAATTCTATCTAACCGTCCTTTATAAACAATCTGACTTTGATATAAATTCTCTTGTACAATAATCAAAATAGGTAAAATATTTTCATTTTTTAATAATAAAAAATTGTGAAAATTTGGTATTGGATTGTTAAATAAAAACAAAAAAATAAAAATAGTGTTTTAGGCATTTTTAAAAGTTTAATTATTGTGTTTTACACTAATTCAATTTGAATTGTGTGAAAGTTATTTATTCAACACTTTCAGTATGTTAAACTGAAGTGTGTATATTTATTAATACAATTTAATTAATTTTTGTTTTTTTTTTTGTTACATTGTCAATGACAGGCATAGAATTGTATGAGTATGTGTATTTTGAAATTGTTTAATAATTAAAATAAAATTTGAAATTTTTATACATTTTTATTGTTTTTGATACACATAATTAATACAGATGAATTCATTTTTATACAAAATTTGAATTTGTAAATAATATGTACTTGTAAATAAAAAATCAAAAGGATTATTTGCTTAACTTTTTCATTGTATAATATTGTTTTTATTGGAAAATGTATAGTGGTTACAGTTATAGTGGTTGTCAAGAGCAAGAGTTACAACCAAAACAAATATAGCTAATATTTTTATTCTTAACCATTTATACTCTGTCCATTAATATTATGTACTTAAGGTCTTACGGAGATTACTTAAAGTGGTTCCATTTTACAATCACTATGTATATACACATATTTAAAAAATTCATCTGATATACAATAAAAGTTTTGTGGATTGTGGTAATACTGCTCGTGAAACAGTCTAATTAGAAATTATAAGAGAAGAAAAAAGACATGTGTACTCCTATAAGACCTTAAATGCATATTATTAGTGGACAGAATATAGTGACTTTAATCTTTTCAAATTGTATACATTACATTCTGTATTATAAGTAATGATAAATATGAATGTATGAAAAATTCATCTTGGGACTTTTATTCCGGAACACCCTATAAATAATTTATAATTATTTTATGAAATTATTATAGCTTTTTTGGTTAATTAAGATACACCATTTGAGTAATTTAGTAAGAAACTTAGTGAGATATTTGTATCTTTGATTTTTTTTTATTTTAACGGACCTTTTTAAACTTATAATAAGAAAAATTTGAATAAATTCCCCTTGTACAAGGACAAAAATACCATTTGATTCATTATAAATTTATATTGAGAACAAAATAAAATTTACACAAATATATGATAGTAGTAAATGGTGTATCACAATTTTTATTAAATTTTTTTTTAGCCAAGTTTTACAAATTGTATGAACAGAGACATACATATATACATTTACTTTATCACAGATACTGTATTGTCTGTACTATGGCAGTCAAACATATTGTTGGCAAACAGTAACTAGAATGTGTTTTTTTTATTTTTTAAAATACATACATATATAGTAAAAAACTTGTACAACACACAGATTCAATAATTTCCACATTATTTTCCATAAATTGACGCCAATGTGTCGCTAAAGTTACAGACATTCTTATTTATTTAGTTGTTTTTATTTATATAGTTTATCGTCTTTGTTTGACTATCTAATATCCTTTTCACAAGAAAAACATTTCATTTTATTTTATTTTGAGTTTTTCTTGTCTCTACATTAAAAGTAATTTTATATGGGATAAAATATGAATGTATGTAATTTGTTTGTTTGAAATTAAAATTGCAGAAAAATTTTATAGAGTTGTTGAAAATTGTGTATGCAAATTTTATCTATTTGAAAATTTTTCAAATTTCCTTTTTTTCAAATCGAGTGCGTTATTTGGATTGGAATGGACTTTTTTCAAATTGTGTGCGTTAATTGATTTGGATATTTTTCTTTAATTTTTCACAATCAAGTTTTAAGACTGAAAGTGTGAATCAGTCAGAATAGCGCATGTTAGTGTTATTTATACGAATGTATAAAATATTTTGTTATATTTAGTCCTTGAATGTAATTTTACTGTTTTTGGGAAAAAACTAGTATTTGCTTTTCAATAAATGAAAAATGCATGGCAAGGTGTCTCGTGTGTAAATGTAATTCTGACTTCAACTGAAAGATATAAATCATGTTAAAGAGGTAATATTTCCATTTTCTTCACCATTTGCAGGAAAAAAAAAAGGTTTACGCCAATATCACACTTTTTAAACTTTAACCGTCATATTTTTCAAATCAAGCATGATATTTTTATTTTTTTGGGTAAAAGTTAAAGGTAACATATGTAGAATCCTTTCCAACAAAATTATTGACTTTATACTGTCTATAGTTACAAACTTTCAAATGTATTTACATACTTTCATATGTATGTGTATACGTACATGTGTATACGATGTAAGAAAATTGTTCTATTTTTTCGAATATTTTATGGCATTCGTATATACTGTGTAAATACCATTTAAGTTAATCTACTCTCTTGAGTATTTAATTTATTTTTCACACCAGTATTTACTTAGAATTTTAATACTTCATAAATAAATTTAACAGGATAAAAAATCACAAGATAATAAAATACTTTTTTTATTCACTTCGAATTTTTTTAATTGGGCTTTGTATGAAATATGTTCGCAAATCTCTTTTGTAAATAGTAGAAAAAGTCAATTCAGTTACATATACATATAAATTGGGTATGGTCGAATCTAGATACATTCAAGTTAAATTTGAATTGAAATTTACGAAAATATTTGCAGTATTATATGTAATTACTTCATACAATTAAAGTGAAATGTTGGTTTTTGAAGAATTTACTTGTATTACCTTAAGACGTTTAACAGCTTTTGCTTTATATTAAAGACTTACATCTAGTTTTGATGCTAGAGATTTTCAAAACGATGCATGTATTACTAATGTTTTACGTTTAGCGTATGTTATACGCTCGAATACCAAAAAAAAGGTCAAATTTTTAAAATCATGTGTGATATTCAATATTAGCAAAATTTTACTAATTTTGACATGTTATTTTTTATTTTAATAAATTTTATTTGTATTTGCGACATTTAAGTATTTTGTAAAGAAAAAACGAAACTATGAAAGTCATGTGTATCAGGTAAATTTTATTCTACGAATTTCGATACTAGCTAGTGTCAGTGCTAACAAGATTTGTAATAATTTTAAAATTAGATGTGTGTCATCGATCTTATAATAATGAATTACTGAAAGAAGAAATTTTTATATGTAATTTTTATTAAGAACAATAATTTTTTATAGCTCACCTTAAATATGAATATGAGGTAGAATGAAGGATTATTTGATGTGAATAATGTGTTAAAAATGTTCTGTCGTCTTTGTTATAAGCGTGTAACAAGAAAGTAAACAAGGTTTCAGCATACAATTTTGAATTTTAGTAACGATATTATATTCATCATAGACTTAAAATGTAAAAATATAGGATTATTTTGGTTTTTGTAAAAATGTGAGTAGAAAAGTGCTTACACAGGGCTTACACACATGCCCATATACAGACGCATATGAAATATAATAATTTATGATTTTTATTTAATTACGGATACTTACACAGAAATAACAGCATAAAATGCTTGAATGGATAAAATTCAATGTATGTAAAAAAAAAGTGAAGACCATGGATAAACCACAAAAAATATGTTTACGTGGCCATACAAATATTAAAAAAAAAAAAAAATACTTTTAAAATAAAAACCATTTATTGCATTTTATTACCAATTTACTAAATTCACAAATTTACACAGAGAAATTAATTTAATTCTGGATAATAAAACACGTTGAAAGTTAACTGATAAAATTAATACTGAAACAAAAAATCGATATCAACAATTTACTTTATTTTATTTTTTAATATTACCTTGTATTTTCGTATTTTAAACAAAATAAAAAAAAAAACAAAAACAAGGTATCATTTGATTGAACACGCATGTGGTAATTTTATGTAATTTTAAATAAATTCAAGTAATACCAATGCGAAAAAATATAAATTGCAAGAATATTTAAATATTGGCCCATAAAATCAATAAAATTTTTAATAATTATTTAAGAAAAATGGTAACATTTAATATTGAATTCACAACATTTAAAATACAATTTTCCTACATGCATATTTAAAAATTTTTTACAAGAACACATCAATATTCTTATACATGTATGTACATAGGACATATAAACGTGGATATTTTATTAAAAAAAAAAAAAAAAAAATTTACCACATTTGAATGTGTATTGTGCTTGGTAAAAGGATTATTTGTTCGATTGTTGATATATAGAATCAAAATTTGAAATAATTCCAAGTTTAAGAATTTAAATGGTTAGACATAAGGTAAACACCCAAAATACCTACATATACTGAAAAAGTTTGTGTAAATGGCTGATAGGGCACAATTTTAGTGTAAAATCACTAAATCCTTCTTTTTCTGTGAAATTTTATTTTTTTTGTTGTATTTTATCTAAGGGGAAGAAATATACAATATCTTTTTAAATATGGCACAATAGTGTTCTTACGTATGTTTTTTTTTAACTTTTTGTTTTTGTCACTTGAAGTAAATCCTTGACTATACTATAAGGGAAGTTGATTCTTTTATATAGTCTTTGATATACTCTACTTTGTCTCTACACCTTGTTAGTATTTTGTCTTTGAAAGAAAAAAAAACAGATTTTTATGAAAATGTAAACATTGTTTAAATTTTCTAAAGTTTAGAGACAATAGATGTGCTTTTAATAAAACATAGAAGTGATATATCATAAGAGTCACATGTTTATTTTATTAAACATTTAGCACTGCAATACTCTGTTTTTTTAATTTTTTCTTTTGATTTGTTTTTATGGATGTTGTATAGAGTTAGTTGAAAAAACAAAAAAAAAAATTTTTTTCCTAAAGGAATTTTATTGCGTATTTTTTCCTTGTATCATGAATTAGTTTATTTTTTTTTCTTGTTTGTTAATATCTTAATATGAAATATATTTTTTTAGTATAAGTGTGATCCAGTTTTTGATATAGCTAACAAAGCTTTGTTAGTCGTTATATAAATGTGTAAATATAATTTTTGTATACAGTGGCTGTTCATTTTCTAATGACACATCTTGTGAGTATTTAAATTGTTATTCACTTATAACAGTAAATAAATAAATTTTTTTTTTTTTTTTTATAGAAAACTGAAATCAATTAGAAAATAAATAAGATCATTTGATAAGGATATATAAAAAAATTACAACAGCAACATGTTCTTAATTATAAGACAAGAAACAAAAAAAATTAATTAACTGTCCCATTTTAACAAATTGACTTAATTAAATGACAAAAAAAAAAAAAAACAAATGATCACAAAAATACATATTGAAGTAAATCTATAAATCAAAAACGTAATCGAAATTTCTATCGACCGATATGTTACACCTACATAGCAATAGCAATTGGTACTATTTAGATACATAATATATATATATTCGTATAAGAAAATCGTTCTAATTTATTTCTTTTGTTTGCTAAATGATTGAAAACATGAAAATTCATTGTAATTCATACATTTTTTTTGAATAAAAAAAAATTTTTTTTCTTTCATTTTATTAAAGTTAAGAAAAAAAGTACATATACATATGTATGTACCTTAAATGTAAGAAATTCATATTAAAAAAAAAAATGCAGTTCAGTTTTTATTTAAACATTTTGATAAATCAATAAAAACGGGAAAAAAGAATTTATTCATAGATACATATGTCCAATACGTGGTAATGGAGAAACAAGGATATTTTTTTTTTCTATAAAATAAAGAAATACAAAAATAGTAGTTGTAATACAAAATAATAGTAGAAATACAAAAGTTTGGTACAAAGAGAATTTTTTTTATTTATTTTTTATTTTATTATAGGAAAGGGTGCCATCACTTCGCCTCCATCACACCCGCCAGGGCCATTCAGCTATACAACGAGTATTTAGAATTCAAAATATTAAAATATCAGTCGGTTTTATTTAATTTTAATTGATTAAAAAGAATAAAAATAAGTACAATTTTGATGAAAAAGTGCACATTGAATGAAGTCTCAATAAAGTTCGATCCACGTATCATAACTACAAATATGTAACATGTACGTGGATATACATAATGAAGAATTTCCTTTAAGTCATTGATATTTATGATTATGGCTATAAAAAAATTTATAAAGCAACAGGAAATTTTTAAAAACTATTTAAAAAAAAAAAATTAAATTAGAAAGCAAAAGTACTGTACTAAACAAGGCGTTAAGTGCCTTGTAACTTGAATATAAAAACACACTTAAGAAAGAATTACACCTCAATCTCAATGATTGAGTCAGCAACAACGACAGCAGACGTTCATTCTTCATATGTCTCACATTTATTTTAAATTCAACAAAAAAAAAAAAAACTGACATAAAAAGTTTTTGAATTTTTTGCATTTTTTCATCTACTTTTTAAATTAAAGCAAACCGTGGGCAATTTCAATATTATTGTTGTAAGAGAATTCAATATTTATCACATGAAATTTACATACTACATGCATTGTTGCTGTATAGGTGTTGCTGATACTATCACTAAGTACCAGCGGTTAGTAGTAGCTTAAAATCAATGAAATGAAAAAGTTTTCATTTTCTCTCCACACTAGGGTGTACACAATTTTTCACACGTTCTTTAACATAAGAAGGAGATTTATGTATTTTATAAACAAAAAGTTTAAAAATTATAACAAAAGAAAAAGAAAAACAAAATAAAATCATAAAGAAAAACATTTGTAATTTAAAAGAAAGTTAGAAAAGTTTAAACAATAAACCACTAAATAGAAAAAGATAAGATACGTACTTATATGTAGTATACATACATACATATGTAGGTATGTATAGATTGGATTGTGGTTGCTTTCAGAGGTAAAAGTTTAAATAATTTTGTTCACATGGATTTGTAAATGATTTTCCTACAATACATCTGCAATAGACACCTACAATAGAATCTGAATTTTTAGATTTTGCCTAAATTTTGTAGTCACAGGAATCGGAGTGTCCTTAAATTAAATAATTTTAAATGTATTCATTTACTGTGAAAAATGAAAGAAATTTAATATTAACATTAATATTATTAATATTAATCATCGTAATGATGATTAGGCCCCGGCTCAAATCGAGCTGTTGCACCAAAGTAAAATAAATTATTAACATCAATAATTAAAATTTTTATTCAATTTCGTTGATTATAGTAATAACAAAATAAAAAATACACTTTTGTATGTAAAATATGTACATATGCTAAAATGGGAAAAACAAAACAAAAATAATTACAAAACGCAGTCAATCCCATTCATTCAACAGCTTTTGTGTATATTTCGTAATTCATGTATATTTACACCAAATGTTTAGCTCATTGCGTGAATACAGAATTCCTTCATGTATGTATGTATGTACATCAGCCATCACAAGGGTATAGGAAATTTTTCTTCAGGTGTATATATACATATATTAGTAGGGTGAGTATTTAATGTTTATTTAAATTACCCAATAGAATATTTTACATGTTAGCTAGATATTGCATGATAGTGTATTTGCACATGTACATAAATATGTAGAATTACGTTAAAGTGTGTCTAAATTGATGTATGTAAATTACCATCGTAAGGCAAATACTTTAACGTAGGATTGAATTATTTAAACATTTGTATGACAATATTACGTAATAGTAAGTATATATCAGTGAAAACATTTAAAATGAATGTGATATGTAGTCACATTTAAATAAAATATTGTACATTACGATGTCTATTACTAAGATAACACAATAAAACCTTTTAGTACAATTATTTCATTGTACAAACGGTTTATTTGTTTTAAAATTTTATTGTATTAATTTAGAAGTTTTCGTAAGTTGTCCTTTATTTATAACGATTTAATTATAAACCATATAATAAAAATCATTAAAAATATGTGTTTAAGTTTAGGATAATATAGCGTATATTCACTAGTTAATTAACGACAGTTTAAATGAATATTTTAATAAACTTAAGAATTCATTTTTTAAAATACTCATATTTACATTGAGTAGAACAATCGAAGTATTCTCTTTATTGATCTAATTAATGATCAAATTTGCATATATTTACTTTCATAACTGAAAATAATTGAAAGTAATTAAAATTACAAATTTTTATATAATGAAGTTAAAATTGAAGTACACGTAAAACTTCTTTAATTTACATTTTACATACGTATGTGATTTTATTAACTAAATTAAAAACTGCTAATTAAATTTAAATTACATGTAGATATTTTTATTCTTAGATTTTATTAATTTCACTGATGGAATTTTCCTATTATTTCTCAACTTCTAAAGGTATAGTAAGTTCATTGAAATTATAAAAAATAATTGAAGAGGCAAATATGTATATTTAAAGAAACGTATGAAAAAATTATGTAATTTTTATTACAAGTATTGGCACCTTAAATTTACTTGTATCGTACAAAAAATTTGTCTAATAATATAAAAACTGCTTTCGATTGATATGATTTACCTTGATGACCTTCACGGTTCTACTTGTTCTTAAAATTTGTTTAAAAAAAAAAAAATTCCAAAAAATTTACTTGCTATTATCAACTATTACATAGATGTCTCCGCGATCCTTACCCATGAAAGTGTGAACTGGAACTGATGTGATGTTCAAGTGAACAGAGTAATTTAACTAAAAATTTTGTAACCAAATGGACCAACATCCACCCACCCACTTGCTGTGTAAAACCGGTCGCAAAACATGAAGTCAAGTTTTCAAGGTCGTTAGTTATATGTGTCTGTGTGTTATGGTTATGGTGTGTTCAAGTGAGAATACAAAGTAGGATTCGTTAACAATGTAAAAAAAAACACACTTATTGTAAAAAAAATAAAAATTTGCTGTTTTTCTTCTTTCTTTGTTCAAGATAAAAATAATAAATCATTTCGGAATAAATTGATTACTAAACTAACAATTATATGAGTTAATTAAATGAAATAGCCACAACCATAAGCTTGATAATATGTGTAATAAAGGGACATTGTATGGTCTAACACTCATATTTTCAATGAACAAAAAAAACGACGTGTGTTTTTTTTTTTTTTAATTTACACGTAAATGAATAAATCAATGGACAAATTACAGTCGATGTGTAGTTAAATAAAAATTTAATAATTTTTAATTTAAAACAAAAAACAGTTCAGGATTCATGTCAACAATTTATTTTTTGTTTTTTCATTCTGATAATTAAAAGCAATAATTTTTAAAACATTATGAAAACAGTGTTCAATTAAGGAAAAAGTCCTACACATGATATGTGTATATAAAATTCATATTTTTCTTTATTAGTTCAATACTTTGAATTATTTATTTTTAATTTTTTAATAAAAAGTAAATAAAATAAATAAATAAATTAATAAAAATTATAAATAAAGAAAATCGGTAAAAAAACAAAAAAGATATTTGAAAAAATTAATAATAAAATAAATAATTCAAACAAAATTAATGAATTAAAAAGAAGATAACATAAAATAAAGTAAAAAAAAAACATTTTGCTAAATAGAGACACAAATTTCCATTTAATCCACAAAATTAAATTTTTATTCGCAATTTAAACTGATAAGAAAATTATTTACTTTATTCAAATTAGAACATACATGTACTTGTAATTAGCAAAAAAAAAAAATAAAAAATAAAATTTATGTACTTCAAAGTAATTAAAAGAATGTTTGGTAATTTCGTTTTCTACGATTACAAAACAACGATTTTTTTTTGTGATTTTGTAATGTTGTGTTAACCTTTGAATTAATTAGTTCAAATAATCGAATTTGTAACGGTTTTTTGTTATAATTAATCCTAAGACTAAATTAATCAAGACGAAACGAAACAAAAAAATTGTGTAAAAATACATTTAATCGAAGAGCTTTGTGAAATTTCATACATTACAAATTTTTTTAAACATATTTCGTTTCGATTTGATCAATTCAGTGTGGGTTCAACCTAAATTAATCAAAATTTATTTATTTACTAATAAGAACAATTGAACTTATTCGAAACTTTAGTTCATTTTTATTTTTTGAATTGTGAACTGTATGAGTAGAGACAATATCAAAAATGATTAAAATAATTGATTTCATAATAATTTTTTTAACGGTTATTAATTTAAAATTAAGTGTAATTAATGTAGATGAAATAGATGAAAATGAAATAAAAAATGTGATTGAATATATTGAAATAATGAAAACTCAGATGAGATTAGATGTTGATCCATGTAAAAATTTTTTAAATTATGCATGTGGTAATTATAAAAATTCAAAACGATCATTAAATGATACAATTGAAATTTTATCATATAATATGATATTACAAGATGAAATAAAAAATAATACAGAAATTGGAATAAAAACGAAAAATTTTTTAAAATCATGTAAAAAATATGAAGAACAAGATGAATTGATGAATTTGATAGAAAGATATCCATGGCCAGCAACTGTAAATAATTGGAATCCAGATAATTTTCAATGGTTTCGAGATTTATATTTTTTAAAACAAAGAGAATCTTGGGCATCATTATTATTTGAAAATCATGTTATGAAAAATGATAATCTTATATTAATAACAATTAATAATGACTTATATGAAATTGTGGATGATAATGAAATTATTGATGTTCAAAATTTCGTGAAAGCAATACATATTAATTATGATAATGATACTATAAAAAATTTAACAGATGAAATCGTTCAATTTTCAAAAAATCTTATTAATAAATTAGAAAATTCAACAATAAGTGTAGATTGGTATAGAAAAATTATGTTATCAGAGATACGAAAAGAATATCCAAAAATTGATTGGAGTTTAACATTGGAAAGACAAATAACTCCATATTATTTTTCTCCAACAATGGCAGTAATATTTGATTATTCAAAATTTCAAAAATATTTTGAATTTATTTTAGAAAATCAACGTATTGCTTGTAATTATTTAATATGGATAGCAAATAGAAAATATACTGATCAATTTTGTTTTGAGAAAACATACAAATATTTCAAATATTTTTTATATAGTAAATTTTCTGAAAATTATCTTACACCTAATGCAATGGAAAAATATAAGATTATTTTAAATAAAGTAATTGAATCTGTTAAAGAAAATGCAATTTTATCAAATTTAACAAATTATAACGAATTATTGGATGTATTTATTAATTATCAAAATGATACAATAAATTACGTAAATAATGATATAAAAATTGATGACTTTAAAAATATAGAAATTGATCCAGATAATTATAGAAATAATGTACACAATATAGAAGAACAATTAGATGAATATATGACTAAACCAAATGATTTTTTGAAATCAACTGAAAATTTACAAAAATCAATTGCATATGGTTATTATGATAAACCATTCTATACGTTATATTCAAATGAATTTATTGATTTATTTTATCAAGCTTTGATAACTCCTGAAACAAATCATTTTTATTTTTATTTTAATTACAGACAGTTAAAAAATTGTACAAGAAGAATGAATCCTTATATAGAGGAAACAGATGATGAATGGAAATATTATACATATCATTCAATATTAACTGCCATTATAAAATCCACTATACCAGAATATAAAAAATATATAAACAAGGATTTAGAAAAAATATTCATTGAAAATGATTTAACATCAACGAAAATATTTTTTATAAATTTTATGCAAAATTATTGTTTAAAAGAATTTTCAGAACAATATAATGCAATGATGGCATTAAGTAATTTAGAAGAATTTTGGAACGAATTTCAATGTCCAGTTGGAACAGCAATGCATCCAGAAAAATATTGTGAAATTTCACTTGAGTGATGCCGTTTTACAAAAACGAAAAATAGTATTTTTTGGCTTCAAAGGGGAATATTTTGAAATTAGGGGAGTATTTTTAAGGGGTACATAAAAAAATTTTTGCGAATTTCTTTATTCGCATTTATTTACTATTAATTCATAAATTTAATTAGAGTAAATTAAATTACATTTCATTAGCTTGTTAAAAAAAAAACAAAATAATAATAATAATAAAACAATTTGTTAATATCGTTTAATTGACCTTCAATTTTTTTGGCTTTTTTTATATCCATATTATTTTGAATTTGATATGAAATAAAAAAATATTTAAGAGGAAACCATTGCTCAAGAATTCTATCAACGACATTTCTAAGCGTAAGTCAGTAGGTGCGACAAAGCTACAAAATTTTGCGCGTTTTTAAATTAAAATACAGTTGAAAACAGAAAATCCTACTGTCTTTTCTAACTGTTACAAAAACAATAATGTATGTACTTATATCTTCTGAAGTACTGAATTTGAAAGTCGTTATATTATATGTTTGTGTGTTCAAGTGATACAAAGTAAGATTAGTTTTAAGCATATAGTGTAAAAAAAAACAACAATTATTGTACACAGTGATAGCTTTGAGGTCATCAGTGATAACACTGTCTAGATGTAAAAACTTGCTTTTTTATAAGAAGTATCATACATACACATGAAAATTGGGGCTTCAAAAAATTTTTTGTTGCATTATAGCTTCAACTAAACATATGAATGTATGTATGTATGTATTTACAAAGTTTTTGGTTTTTTTTTTTTTAAATTTATTCATAATTCATAAATTGGAAAATAAAAGGTATTGATGATATGTTTGGATGTATGTTTGCATTTATTTCATTAAATCAGTATATATACAAAATAGATTATGTCTGTATATACTGATATACGCCCTTATATAATAAATTCTTATACTTAATCTTAATTGTAGTTGATCTCTTTTACAAGAACAAAAAAACAAATCAAAGTGCTAATACATGTAATAATTTATATATGTACGAGTATAAAATTTTAAAGTACTTATTTGTATGTATCCAAGTCAACTATATATAAAGTCAATAATGTGTAATGATTCTTTATACAAATATCTAAAGTATAGATATACAATACGTACATATACAGCATAATACGATTATATATGTAGCATATTACATGTGCATAAATTTGTTCAACTTTCACGTTGATTTACTACAAAAATGTATTTAAGTAAATATTTCACATTTTTATCAGACATTTTCACTTGAAAGTTTGTTTTATCATTTAATTTATGTAACTTACTTATACCATCTTATACTTATTTATGTTCTTTTATACTTACTATAAAATTATTTTAAATTTTAAATTACAATTTTTTAAGTCTTTTTAGGTATGTACGTATTATTGTATAAAATCGTTATTTTTCATTTGATTTTATTTAATTTAAAAAAAAAAAAAAAAATTAACAAAGGAAAATGAAGATACTCGTAAAATTTTTTTTTACTTTCAAATAACTGCTAATTATTTTTATGTTGTATTAAATTTTTTTAAATCTAATAATTTCGAAAAATCATCGTAAAGATGATTAGGCCCTGGCTCGATTTGGGCTGTAGCGCCATCGGAACGGAATAATAAACGTTCTATTGAGATATTATTACTTTTCACAATGAAAAAATCTAGTAAATGCTAAGAAATTTAGTGTATAAAGCCGAGTAATTAAAATTTACATTTAAGATAAATAGAAAATTAAAAAAGTGAAATCATTGTATTAATTATACAAGATAATACCCAATTTTCTGGCATCTAAGATTTGTTCTAATGAAAACTCTTTTATGACATGAAAAAATTACCTTTTACCTTAATATGAAATTATTACCCTGATATGAGATATTTTGAATTGAAAATTTTAGGTCAATTTATTCAAATAAGTAATTATGTAATATTACATTTCGATTTTATATTCCAGTTATAATGTTATCATTCATCAAGTTTTATTTAATTTAATTTTTGAAAATATATAGCATTCAATTATTTCAATTTCATTAATGTGTGTATATTGTATAAAATTTGTCATAATATATCGTATATAAACTTTTAGAAGATTATGAATTATCTTTTGTCTTTGTGAAATTAATTTTCTTTTTGGATAAACATTCTATTGTGCTGATAGATTTTCATTTAAAATAATATATAGGGATTGAGGATAAATTGAAAATATGCATATGAATGAAGAATAATGATGATTTAACACACATAAATCATGTATGTAATCAATGCATGAACGTTGTATATGTGTATGAGTATTGCACATTTGCTAGCGTGTTTTGTGAGTATATAGGATAGGCATATACATATATAGGTATAATATGTACAAAACTGTTATAACTATTACCATGATAATTTTCAAAAATAAATAACACATGATTCTAATACAAAAAGCTTGAAAAGATACATACATACATATGTATGTATATTGTGAGGGTCTATGGATTTTAGATCCCCATTGGACAATATATCGATTATATTTGCAGTTTAGCACTTATTTTCCTTGTATTTCACTTTATGTGATTAATTATTTTTCTGATCTTTATAATCTTTACATAATTCTATTTTGTAATGTTAAAGTTTATGTGTACATATAAATGTATGATAAAATTGATTTTTACATTATCAACAATTACAATAAGATACCGGTTGAATCTATGGTACATGTATGTATATTAGATGAATTTTAATGGAAAACAATTCAAAAATTGGGTTTATGAAGAATTTTTACCGAAAGATTAATAAGTTATTAAAATATGTAACAAAATAGAAAGGAGATGAAATTCAATAGATAAACATAGTAAAAATTCTTTTATAATTGTTAAAATATTTTGAATTTAATGACATGATGAAATGCATTTATTTTTTTCACTTTAATATAAATTTGTTTGTTGTTTTCAAAAAACTAAAATCGGTTAAAAAATTTTTAGCCTAACACTACACATACAAATTGGAAATTTTCACATGTGAATAAAATTTTGTAAATGAACGTATATGTATGTAATTTTTATCAGGGTTTTCTATCTAATTAAAATTTAACAAATGAGTTGAGTATAAAAATTATAAGATTTCAGTAACCATGTAAATGAAAGCTCAAAAACGATAAATGATTACATTTTCATATGATTGTAAAACTTTCAGATATTTTTTTTATATTTAAAAAGGATTTTATAAACTGTCCTTAAACTGCAACTTAATTATGTAATGTATTTTTTTTTTTTTTTGGTTTCTGAATGTGTCTCATATTACATCATTGACTTTACGTTTTTTTTTTCGCCGTTCAACAAGTACAAGTGCAGATATGTTTAATGTGTACACATCTGTGATATTATTTTATTAATGATTCTTATGCATATAAAATATGTTTACCTTTTGGCTATATTCCAATAAAGTGTATTACAAAATTAGATATAAATAATTAATTATCTATGCCATGTGTACAAATTTATATCAAAATTGATGATTTTCTGTTTTTAAAGTTATTTAATTTTATTATATGAAATGATAGGTATAATAATGCATCAAAAATGAAAATCATAAAATAATCATAAATAAATATGTATCATCATCAGAAATGGTGTAATAGTTCGATGTAAGCCAGGGCCTATAATCATCATTTCCGAGGCGATTCTATCATACGTGCACCTAAACGTGGGTTGCGAACCACTGAGTTTATGAATTATCATAAATAAATAAATAAACAAATGATTGGTGTAAGCCCTATCATACAAAAATTGAGTTTACTTGAGCTTAATTGAGTCTTTACTTCAAACAAACGAACAAACTCAGTGGTTCGCAACCCACGTTAAACTGTAGGTGCACGTATGATAAAATCGTCTCGAAAAATCATCTTAATAATGATTAGGCCCTGGCTCACATCGAGCTGTTGCGCCAAAAGAAGAAGAAGAAGAAGAAGAAATAAATAAATTATATAATTTAAAATAATTTCATGTTTTATAAAATCTCTCGATTTTCTTCCACAATTAAGTAATTTTAAAAGAGAAATTCACTTTTTCATATTACATTAAATTTTTATTTACTTTTTTAATATATTTTCTGGCTTATTGCCTTAATTGTCTGAGCTTTTATAAAGAGAAAAAAAAATCATACAGGAAATGGTGGAAAATTTTTATGAGATTAATATATGTTTAGCTGCATTAAAGACGTAATTATATGCATGCCATAAATATTTGTTAAAAGAAAAACACAATTATATGCATACATTTTTTTTTTCTATAAGAGAAAATTATAATAGAAAAGATTTTTTCTTTCTATTCAGAACGATCTAAATTATACACACACATACATATATTGTGTGCACAGCATTTTTGTTATTTTCCATAAAAAAAAAATTATTATCATGCTAAAAGGCATTCAAGAAAATATATTATTCATTTTATATGCATGGTAATAATGTCATCAGGAAACTTTATTAACAAAAAAAAAAAAAAAAAAAAAAACGAAGCTAATAATCTCATGTATACTTAGCCTTTTAAAATATTGAAATATGAAAAATTTCAATAAATGAATAATAAAAATACAACACAGTACAAACATTGAAAAAGATATTATTGTTTAACAATTTTTTTATGTTATTTTGTATAAAATTTTTTAAATTATGATCTGCATAAAAAAAATAAAGTAGAATATTTTATGATATTTTATAATAGTTTAATTGTATCCTTAACATATGAATTATTGTATTGCATACTGTAGTGGGGGTCCTGATAACAGAGAAAATTTTAATTCAATTTTGAAATAAAATCGACTTTAAAGTGAAATTAATATTAAAATTACCAACGTTTAAAGGAAATAAAATAAATATAAAATTTTATATTTTATATGAATTGTTGAAGTTGGTAACGTAGCCAAGGCGTTCAATCTTTGTTTTATGTTTTTAATAATATAACATTGTGGGCTTTTATATTAAGTGATTTTCGTTAGAATTCGATACTGTAGGTCAAGACAGTGAGTGTCTGGATGGTTAACCTGCTACTGATAACTCATAGTATAAAAATCTCTTTATAAGGTACCTAGATTTAATTGGGAGCTTTTTGAGCATTTGACAAGTTTGATCAATTTTGAATTCTTAAATTTTTTTTTTTGAAATTTTGTTTTCTTCTATTTTCATTGCTGTTTCTTTGCCAACCAATATATGTATGTATCTTTAATAAAATCAAATTACGAGTATATTGAAAAATGTTTCCATTTGGAACATCTTTCCATTATTGATAAAATAAAATAAATATAAAATATAATTAATAAATACAAATGGTAGAAATTGTAAAATTTAATTTTATTATTATATCATAATAAAGTGAAAATAAAATAAAATGAAATAGGCAGTCACGAAATTGAGTTTTACGAAAACCTCATGAAAATCATTCAATGTAAAATAGACGAACGTACATTTTTATGTTCACAATGTATATATGTACATTTTTTATAGTTCACAAAATTTGCTCAGAAACATATTGCATTGCCACATTATTTGGTTATAATTCTAGGATTAAGTATATTCGACCCTTCGTCTGGAAGAAATATGTATATTCAAGTTTTGATTATTTAATTAAATAAATTTGCCCTGATGTTCGTCTACCAAGTAATAAAAATCTAGAAGGTTCATGAATCTAAAATTAAAACAGAAATATGTAGGTTTGAGATGATGATTTAATTCCTTTGCCTAATTTTTTTTTATTATTTTTTTAAATCAACATTTTTATGATATAAAATTCATTATTATTTTGTCGAAAAAAATTATTTTAAAGATCATTATCTTTATGGTTAGTAACAAGATTATATACAACAACTTATACGTAAAATGTTCCAAATATTTGTATAAACATTTTACCTTATGTATTTTGTAATAAAGTATGAACGAACCTTGAATAAAAAGCTTAACTGATTTTATTTCTAATTAAATTTTTGGTAACACATCACTATGAGATGTACCTACATTTTCATGTTCATTTTAAAATTTATATTTTTGCTCTTATTTGAGGGATTTTATGACCTAAAAAAAAAAATAATAAAAAAAAGATAATTAAATTTTCATTAAATTTATTATTTATACGTGTATTAAAATAGTTTTATGTTAGTAAATAAAAATTATAAATAGCATCAAGAAGCATTTGGATTTGTTATGATTTGTGGAGTCTAAATGGTGATCATCATCTATTTTGAATATTTTGTAATGTATTATACGTTCGTATTCGGAAATGGAAAGACACTTACATAAATGCACATTTTGATTCGAAATTGGTGAAGCATTTTTTTTCTACATTCACGTTCAAGACCTAAATGTGCACGAAATCTTTATTTAACACAAGTAGGGAACTATGTACTATATATGCAATAATCATCCAAAATAGCAGCATCTATCCGTTATTTCTTGTACTTTACCTTGTAATAATTTGTAATTTTTCAATGTAACATTTTTGAGAAAATTTTCTTTAAAGAAAAAAAAAAAAAATAAATAAATAAATAAATAAAACGTATGTTTGAAAAATTTGTTTTTTAAAAATATACAAAGAATTTATTTCATAAATTCTACTTTTATATTCTTTGAGAAAAAGCAAAATTATACATTTTTGTTACACGATGTAATAGAATATGAAGAAATTTATGATAGTAATAAATTCATTTTTATTGCAAACATTGCGTTTGTATAGTTGTAAATTTTTATGTTTTTGATAAAAAAAAATGGATTATGTGCTTTGGTTTATTGTATTGAAATTATTTTGTAAAGTAATAACAATAAATTATAAGTCGTGGATATTTCAATTGTCGAATATGATACTAAAAATATTATTGTATAGGTATAAATGTAATTCGCAAATTCATGTAGACCAAATAGACTAGTGGGAGGGTACTATAACGTGAAACATAGAGCGCACAATATGTAATTATACCTGTGTACATATGTACATATATAGAAATAGTTGGAATATTTTCGTTTTGTACACGAGGTAGATGCTTCTAATGTCCTAATTTAAATACAAACGACGAGAGTACAACGAGAATATACATATAATAGACGAGACTAGATAATAGAAAATTTAACCAGATTTCCATTATTTTGGGAAACAGTAGTAATTGATTCCGGAAAAGTTAATATTCCGAAAATATTAAATCAAAATTTTTTAAGGCGAATTAATAAAACGTGAAAAGATATTTACTTGCACATTTGAAATTTCGTTAATATTTTAATTATAATGAGGTTTTAAGGTATACATATATCATTATACAGTTTGGTTTATAGAAAGATTTCATGTAAACATTCTAATATTTTGAATATATCCTGACGCTAACAGGCTGACCTGATTATATAGTCTCTTAAGATTTTGAAATATTGAATTTTTACATTTCAAAATTATCTATGGTGATAATAATGAACAATTTAGGTATTTTTTGAGTATATTTTGTGTGCAAGATTTAATAAAGAAATGTGTAAAAAGAATTTTAGTAATTTTATCTATCTATTATTGTGCCTGAAATTGTTTCATTTTTGTTATACAGTATACTTAAAGAATGATCAAGGTATTCATAATTTAATAGTTTTATTGTATAAGTTGAAATAAGTATAAGTTAATCTATACAATATTTTATTAACTTCCATGAAACACTTACGTACTACAGATTCGGATGTAATACAAATTTCTGATTCATACAATGACGCCATTTTGTCGCTAAAGTTACAGTCATTTTTATATTTTCACAAAATGTATATTTATATGTTCTCATTTATATTTAATGTTTATCTGTATTAAAAGAAAATAAATGAATTAAATTTTTCCTTTTAATTTAATTTCCATTTAATGCCTCAATTTATCTACTATAATAAAAAATATAATCAATGAAATTTTCTTAGGATGTAGTGTGCAGAGTCTTTTAAAAATTAAAGTTGTTAACGTGTACATTACTACATTACGTATCCTCTACGCAGTATCATTACTCGCATTACATCTATTTGTATATTTACAAGTTAAAAGCAAAGTCTTGAACTCATTTCCTTACAACTTACTACTTAGGGTTAAATTTTTTTTTTTCAATGAATTCAATTTAGTGCTTTCCTTTTGCGTATGTATCTTGAAATACTGAAGATCTCATGGTACAATATGAATAAAATAGTAATAAAAATGAAAATATCTTATTTTTTTTCAATTTTTCGTGTTCTCTTATTTATCTTCTTCAACAAAAAAAATTCTTTCAATTTACTCAGTTGTAAATTTAATGAAAAATTATTCGTTAAATAAAAACTTACAAATAGCAAAAAAAAGATAAATAAAATAAAATAAAACAAATTTTATAAATAAAAGTATTAAAAAAAACGTGCTGAACATGCTTAATAAGTTCAATATTTTATTCTATGTTCACAATCATACAAAATTCGTTATTGCTCATGTCAAATATTTGAATCTAGAACTTTTATGGTATGTACATATTTTTTATTCTATTTTGGAATGTTTAGATGTTGTTTGTTTATCCATTATATAATTCTTACAAATGAATTACTTAATAAAGATTTTCAGGTTATCCTACGTGTTTAGATTTTTGATTTTTTTTTCTTTCTTTTATTCGATTTTATTTATATATTTTACAGGAAAACTTTTTTTTAAACGATGGAAAAAAAAACGTTTTGTAATAATATGATGATTTGTGTATCAGTAATAATTGAAAATGACAATATGGATGGGAAAACAATTTTCTTTTTCTTTTTTATTTGATTACATTAAAATCATGTAATCATCAAATTAATTGAAAAATGATAATGCGGAATGAAAATAAAGTTTTTTTTTTTTTAAATATTGGAAAATATTGGCTCAGAAATCGTGAACACACGCATTTACACATTTTTTACGTAAAAAAATTCTGTTTATTTTTAAAACTTTTATTTGTTAAAATTTTTCTTCTATTTCATTATAACTAAAACAAAACAACAAAAATTGAAATATAAATTCAAAAGAAAAATTGTAAAAAATTTAAAAATTTTCTTTATACCTTAAGAGTTGTTGATAATTAATTATATGTACAACGTATATGGAATATGTACATTATTTATGAATTTTTATATCAGAAAATTGCTTTAAAAGCTTTATAAAGAGTTTAAAATTTTTCATTAAAAATATGAAAATCTAATATGTGTAGGTACATATGTACTATATGTGAAATGGATGAATTTAATTAACTTTATATATATGCAATTCATAAGTATGCGATTATAAATAAATCATTTGTTCGAAGACATTTGAGGAGATTTATACTCGGAACGTGTTCATTGTATTTTCATTTTAAATTTGAAGATATTAAAAAATTTAGTCTTAGTGTTATGTTAAAAAATTTTTTTTGTTTTGTAAAACTGGGTAAATTTAAAAATGCATCACCGCCTATTTGATGTAATATCCAGCGTATTATGATTTTAAGCTGAATATCGCATTAAATAGGCAGTGATACATTTTCGAATTTATACCCACTATAACATTTGGTATGCATATTTAATTATTATTTACATTATTATTATACATTATTTTTTCTTTTTTTTTTTTTTTTGTATACGACAAAGACATCTTAAGATTAAAACATATGCACATATGCTAAGACAAAAAGGAATGTACATATGTACAAATTGCAAAATCTCTAGCAATTATCAGTTCCCATTCTATTATATGTATTTTTTTTTTAAACGAATTTGATTGTGTATACGTAATTTGATGATTTTAAGATGTTTATTAAATATTAAAAATAAAAAAAATGGGAAAAATTTAATTAAATTTTAAATTAAAATGAAGAACAAAGTAAATGTTTATATAATCTTTAAATTGAGTTAAATATTTTTTTATATTTCTATTTATTTTAGTTGTTTACCCATGAAAAACAATAACTGAACAATATTATTATTATTAATGCCTTCTTATTTTTTCTCAACTTTTAAAGGTATAGTAAGTTCATTAAAATTATAAAAAATAATTGAAGAGGCAAATATGTATATTTAAAGAAACGTATGAAAAAATTATGTAATTTTTATTACAAGTATTGGCACTGTAAATTTACTTGTATCGTATGAAAAAACAATTATATGAGTTAATTAAATGAAATAGCCACAACCATAAGCGTAATAATATGTGTAATAAAGTGGCATTGTATGGGTATACATAGTTTAAAAAAATTATCTGACACTCGAATTTTTTATTATTGTGATAACCTTTGGATTAATTAGTTCAAATAGTCGAATTTTTAACGGTTTTTTTAACTTTCAATCGAACAGCTTTGTGAAATTTCATACATTACAAATTTTGTTTACATATTTCGTTTCGAATTGATCAATTCAGTGTGGGTTCAGTCTTAGTAAAATTTATTTATTTACCAATAAGGTCAATAGAACTTATGAGAAACTTTAGTTCGTTTTTATTTTTTGAATTGTGAACTGTGTGAGTAGAGACAATATCAAAAATTATTAAAATAATTAATTTCATAATAATTTTTTTAACGGTTATTAATTTAAAATTAAGTGAATAGTGTGATACAATTGAAATTTTATCATATAATATGATGTTACAAGATGAAATAAAAAATAATACAGAAATTGGAATAAAAATGAAAAATTTTTTAAAATCATGTAAAAAGTTAGAAGAAGAACTACAAGTTAATGTGATGAGTTCGCCACGAATTAGTCCATGGCCAGCAACTATAAATAATTGGAAGCCAAAAAATTTTCAATGGTTGGAACGTGTTTGGAGAGAAGATTCTCTTACAATATTTTCTCCGTTTACAAGACATTCTGGGTCACCATTATTATTTGAAATTCTCAATATAAACAGTAATAGATTTTATGCATTATCAATTACTAATAGAATATATGAAATTGTCGATAATAATGAAATTACTGATATTCAAAATTTCGTAAAAGAAATTTATATTAATTATGATAATGATACTATAAAAAATTTAACAGATGAAATTGTACAATTTTCAAAAAATCTTATTAATAAATTAGAAAATACAGAAATTAATGAAGACTGGTTTAAAAAAATTAAATTATCAGATTTAATTGAAGAATATCCAACAATTACTTGGTACCCAACATTAGGAGGTCCATATTTTGGTATTCCAACAATGGTATTAATATTTGATTATTCAAAATTTCAAAAATATATTAAATACATTTCAGAAAATCAACGTATTGCTTATAATTATTTAATGTGGATAGCAAATAGAAAATATACTGATCAATTTTGTTTTGGGAAAACACACGAATATTTCAAATATTTTTTATATAGTAAATTTTCTGAAAATTATCTTACACCTAATGCAATGGAAAAATATAAGATTATTTTAAATAAAGTAATTGAATCTGTTAAAGAAAATGCAATATTATCAAATTTAACAAATTATAATGAATTATTGGATGTATTTATTAATTATCAAAATGATACAATAAATTACGTAAATAATGATATAAAAATTGATGATTATAAAAATATAGAAATTGATCCAGATAATTATGGGAAAAATGTACACAATATAGAAGAACAATTAGATGAATATATGACTAAACCAATTAATATTCTGAAATCAATTGATAATTTACAAAAATCAATTGCATATGGTTATTATGATAAACCATTCTATACGTTATATTCAAATGAATTTATTGATTTATTTTATCAAGCTTTGATAACTCCTGAAACAAATCATTTTTATTTTTATTTTAATTACAGACAGTTAAAAAATTGTACAAGAAGAATGAATCCTTATATAGAGGAAACAGATGATAAATGGAAATATTATACATATCATTCAATATTAACTGCCATTATAAAATCCACTATACCAGAATATAAAAAATATATAAACAAGGATTTAGAAAAAATATTCATTGAAAATGATTTAACATCAACGAAAATATTTTTTATAAATTTTATGCAAAATTATTGTTTAAGTGAATTTTCAGAACAATATAATGCAATGATGGCATTAAGTAATTTAGAAGAATTTTGGAATGAATTTCAATGTCCAGTTGGAACAGCAATGCATCCAGAAAAATGTTGTCATATCAATATTAAAGAATATTAATTTACTTATATTTATAAATAAAAAATATAAACAAAAATAAATAATATCCAGTATATAAAATTATTTTATTGTTTGTACTTTTGTACATTTGTACTTTTTGTGAAACAAAAACGATCTGTTCTACACAAAATTTTAATTTCCTTTCTTTTTTAGCAGACTACTTCAATATATCAATTTAAAATAAGCATAAACTTTTCTGTTAATTTCTAATTTCACAGCGTAAATATCCTGTACGAAAATAGCAATTTTCATTTAAAGATTTTAGTGTTTTGATCAATTTTATTGATTGATTTATTCAAAAAATTCCTAGTTTCCGAGTAAATCAAATTTTTTAAATTTTTAATTCAAAATATTGTGATTGATTCAATGAATGAAACTAACGATAAATTATCTACATACAGACAATACATCTATGTATGTATGTATAAGAAGTATTTTTCAATGTAATGTTTTATATGGCATAAAACTACTTAATAACGGATTGATTTATTTAATTCAAATTTATTGAAACAAATACAAAAATGCAATGAAATTTTAATATTCATATTTAACATTTTATTCAAGAAAATATAACATTTTATATAATAATTTTGGTTAAACCATTTAAATAAAATTAAAAAAATATTATTTAATTCTTTTCACACTTTGAATTATTGAGTTGATAATCACTCCTTTATTCAATAAAACAAATAACACAAAAAGCAAACTAACTACATTTAAATAATTCTTAATGCCATTTATGAAATTTAAGTTACAAATTACCAAAACTTTAACAATTTATAATTTATAATTTATGTTTGATGTACTTGACTTTTCCAACATTTGCATTTATTCATTTATTAATTTTTTTTGTATCAAAATTTTGGAAGAATTAAAGGAAAATGCATTATGAAAATTAAACTGAACGAAAAAAGTAATTAAAAGAGAAAAAGGATAAAACCAAAATTAAGTCTTTGTTTACAAACAAAAAAAAAAAAAAAAAAAAAAAAAATAGTCTTTTTCAGGACTTCATTTCTTATATGTTAAATTTTACTAACAAAAATACTTTGATTGAGTGTTATTATAAAAGCCAGATATAAACATGTGTGTAATACATTATATCATACGAACGATAAAAAATAGTGAATTAATTTCAATATTGCACTGCATCATAACACTTTTCCTTTTATTTGTTTACATGTCGTTTTTTAGTCTATACATTACCGAAAATTTTATAAATTGTTATAAATTCCAAAATTTTATGGTATGCAAAAGACATAATTATTTAAATATAAAATAAAACGCATATGTACACCTATACGTACGTATGTAATCGTATAAACCAATACATATGTTATTTTCATTGTAATACACGAATATTTTTCAATAATAAATTTTATTTTGAAGATTTATATCCACATTCTACTGCAAACAATTTATTATATAGTGCATTTAATTGCTTATAATGTGAAAAATGATACAATTTCATAAATTTATAGTAGCAAAAAAAAAAATTTAAAAATTAATAATTTTATTTATTTTTTTCCCTGTATATACGAGTAGACACTTAAAATAAAATCATAATTAAATACATGTACATGTGTTGTATATGGGTCAAAATTACATACTGTATTACGTGTATACACGTAAATCCTTTTTTATTTTTTATTTTTTGAAAAAAATAAGGAACATATACTCAGTTATGTGGCCACATATGTATGTACGCTGATACGCATATATGTTAGTCAGAACATATAAACTGATTTTTGTCCATATGGTGATATTAATAAATCAATTTCATTACATTAAATTGAAATATTTTCCTACTTTTAATTATTTTTGTCTTTTCATTCTTCATTTAATTACATTTTGTAAATAAAATTAAATTGTATAAAAACTAAAATCCTTAAGGATTAAAAAAGATTACTAATAATTAAAATAAATTAAATGAATTTTCGTTATTATTTTAAACATCGATCATCTTTAATCCTTATCATTGTACTAAATTTTTGTCGAAATAACGTTTTAATACGAATATAGACAATACAAAATATTATTTAATTGTAATTTTCTGAAATTAAATCGTATTATGTATATTTTTCAAAAATTAAAGTAGTATTTTGATATCTTGTTTAACTTCTCATATACTTTAGAATCAAAGCAAATAATTTCATTGTCAGCTAAAAAGATAAAAACTTATGAAACACTTTCCAATAATTCCAGTTTAACAGATAAAGAAAGTGAGGCGTATATTAGGTAGCCCATAGGTACCGTGCAACCTCATACACGCCTCACTTTCTCCACCCGATGTCTCATAAGACAATTTTTCATATGTGTCTTGTAAGTGTCTCATAGTTTAAAACCCCCTATTTTTAGAATTTGTGTTATAATAAATGAATAATACATACATATAATTAGGCATAAACAAAAAATTTTTTTAGTACAACTGATTGGTAATGACTTGAAACTGGGAATCATTTAAGAGTACGTAATATCGTTTAATGAAAAATTTATGTGCATTTACATGTACTTAAATTGGTACACAATGTCCTCTGGAATTATGAAAGAAGAAATTGTAATAAATTCATTTGAAATTTTATTATAAATTAAGTGAAACAAAAGTGTATCATATTGATACGACGAACTACATAATAAAAATAAAAAATAACTTTTTATTACTTTTTTCACAAGATAAAATTCGATTATTAAAAATATAAAAATAAAGGAAGTTAAATAATGACTTACAGACTTACATCGCCTGTAAGCATATACTCGTATGTACGTATATAAAAAGTTTAACATAAAAGAACATTTGATATTCAAAATTCGCATGTGTACAGAATACATACACAATTTACAATACATGAATAAAATTATACAGAAATAATTTGTGTGATACAATTAACCGTCGTGTAATATGCAAATAATGTTATGTATATGTATATTCTTGTGTGATAATTTTTAAGACAGCATTCATTACTGTTTTCTGCGGAATAAATTGTCCTTGAGCCTTCCGAATTAGTTTAGTATTTGTCCTTAGCAGATAATATAAGTTTTTAATAATTTTAGTTCATCTTTTCAATGTGCCTTTGGTTTTCTTTTCGGTAGGACTCCTCTTTGTGGAACCAAGTTTATTAGTTTTTTTGAAATTCTAATGTTACCTTAAGTGTTGATTTAAGTAATCCAATTCATGGTTGAATTTTATACGCCATTCATTTATGTGTTTATGTATTAAATTCTTTGAATGAACAGGAACAATTTTAACGAAAATGCAGATATTTTTGCATTATGTGCTAACGTCAGTAAACGACATGATGAAGTATTGAAATTATTTATTAGTTATATCGACATGAAAATTCTAGAGCAATTATTGAAACTCAATAAATCGTGTTACACAAGAGTTATCTGTACATACTAAGTTTTGTATTAAGTTAACTTTTTCTATGAAAATTCTGTTTAATGAATTTTCTTTTTAAGACAAATGACAGTTGACAGATGATTTTCTTATACTAATGAGGTAATTTTTTCTTTTGATACATATACACTTATTTTTCTGTATAAAATTTTTATGTTTTCCCATTTGTAATTACTTGACTTGCATTTGCATTCACATACATAGATCATTGTGACATTGGCTTTGACAATTTTTCCCAGAACGTTTTGTGTACATACATAATAAATGAATGTGTACACATTATAGGTAGATACTTATATACCATTTTCATTTTCTGTCTATTTTCTATATTTACAAAATTCGCTATTTCATGACACATAGAATGTGTGTACTTACATGTGTCTGCGTTAATTATATTAATGATAAGGAACTATAATTTTGAAAAAAAAAAAAAAAAAAAACATTTTTGTTAGCAAAACGGTGAGTTAAGGGAAAGGAAGATAACTTGAAGAAAATCGTTATAAATGTATTAAAGGGTTCTAGTATTAGTAATAAGAACCAAACAGCTAGGCATTTTAATATTAGTGTAGTAGTGTCGATTTCGATATATTGACATACACATAAATTAGAATTTGTTACATAAGCAATAACAAAGATATGTACAACAACACAATTATGTAAAAATGGATATTTGTATATAAACTAAAAAAATATCATTTCAGTAAACTTACTTTTAACAATAAATCTATTCAGATTGATTTCATTTGATGATGTTCGTCAGATTTATATGTAGTTATGTACAAATTGTCTCAATGCTTATTCATTGTGATATAAATTTACGAGATACATATGTATATACGTGATAAAACCAAACCATAGTCGAAGAAAATTGAAACAATTTTCTTATTTAAAATTAATTAAATATTTTTCATTTCAAATATTCTCATTTTCAATTTTTCACTTATGTACATTGTTTGTCATCGTATTTATAATACTAAAAGAAAATTTTTTATAAATATTATGAATAAACAACACATCTACGTGTTTCATTTTATGTACAAAAAAAATGATAAAGGTTAAAATCAATATCATATAAAATAAAAAATACCTACATATTATGTACATACATATAAAATAAGCTTACATCAGACAGACAATAGACGTCTTGTTTATATTTATTTGAATATTTAATAAGATAACATAAAAATTTTATGTTTTTATTCACTTAAAAATGATTTCCATGGTATTACAGTTATTGAAATATTTAACATGTGTATTGAGTATTTAAATTTTAGGAAATATGTATAATAAACGGGTATAATAAAATGTGGGGTAACCCAGAATACGTGTCATAAAGTTCGGATTATTTCTAGCAAAAAAAATTAAGGGAGGAAAAGCTCCTTGGATATTATGAATTAAAATTTTCAGATAATTGAAATACTTGATGTCAATTAACTGGGGATGATCCAGATGAGATTGTCCTTTTACGTAAAGTCTTTTCATGTAATTGTGTAACATTTAAGAAAAAATTACATTTATTTTAAAACATTCTATATGTACGTATTTTTCATTGGTTGAGGTGCTTACATTTTTAGTGAAATTTTTTTTGTTTTTAAGTTCATAAAACGTTTTATGAACAGTGTGTTCATATGTGTATAAAAAAATTCATTGTTAAAAAATTGGAACAATGGTGTAGTGCAGATATCATAATTTAATCGAAATTTGTAAGTACATATGTATGTATGTACATAATGGCATAATATGAAAAATTACATAAAAATTATTTTATTATCATTTTTTTATAAAATTTTTAAAATATTTAATTATTTTTAATAAAAAAAAAAAAGAATTTCCCATATTCGTCTTAATTTTAGTCGTAACTTTTAAAAATAAACTTAATTTTAATTATCAAAATAATGTAAAATATAATTGTAATGAAAATAGTGAAGTATTTGTATATGGATAGAATACACATTTAAATGATATTGCCAGGAATAACAACTCCTTCTTTTATGAGAAAAGAAAATTCATAGCTACTTCTAAGAAAAAACAGTACAATTTTAGTATTTAAAGATAAAGATGAGTTTTATTTGGTTTTATTCATTTGTATGTCAGTTATAATGACATTTGTTTTTATGGTTTTATGGTTCTGTTTTTTTTTTCGCTCTTAGAAAAATAATAAAATACTAAGGGAAAATTTATAGCTTTTAATAGCACAGTATGGAAATATGTATGTATGTTTGGTCGAATACTGAAAAATATATATTTCTTGGAATTTTCTTTTCTTTTTAATTTCTTGATAATTTTCTTTTTAATTTCTTCTTCAATGTTATTATGAGAAAAATACATTTGATTTTTATCTGTGAAATAGAAGTCATAAACACAAAGAAAATAATCATGAAAAATTAGTCAGAAATAGTATCTAAATTTTGTTTTTTTTGACTAAAACATGAAAAATTACACAGAATCATATTATGATAAACTGTTGCTATTTTTTGATTTCTATTTTATTGTTTAAATATCTTTAATGATTTTAAAGTTGTAAACCACTTTATTTACCTTTGATTTGATGGTATGTGTGTATGTAACTACATATCAAAGTTGAAGGAATAGCAGGATCACGGATGAAAATATAAACTTTATTTTCGTATGTCGTTTTGAAAATTTTCTAAATTCAAAAATTTGGGTAGATAAACGAAATTCAATTTGCATAATACAGTCATGGAAAACGTTATAAATTTTATAAAATCTTATAAGACGCAGAACACAGGATACAAGATACAAAATCAAAAGTCAAAAATTTTCAAACACACATTAAAATCTATTTCTCGTGACCATGATGAAATTTTGACGCTTGGCTGTTTGTTACTTTGTATCCGAGATTTGTTTATTTCATTATAGAGTAATTCTGCGTTATAATAAAACATAAAAATTTTACTTAATAAATAATACACATTATTATTCATTTTACTTAATACAATAGTTATTTCATTCTTTATTATTGTTTTTTGGTTTTATTAATTTACCTTTTTATATATACATATTCACATCAGATAAAATAAATATTTTAAATCATGAATTATTTAAACGTTGAACGTCTTGTAAAAGACACGTTGAAGACGAAATAAATGTATTTAGAAATTGTAAAATAAAAAATAGAATTGTCTTAAGTGATGATGATGATGACAATAATGATTTTGAACCTGAATTCAATGAAGACATTTCACCTGAAATAAATAAAATTTGAAATATTTTGAATATGTTGGTATGTCTATGTAGTTGTATTACATACACGTTAGATTATTTTCAAATTTTGAATCTGGATACAAATACAAATCTTACTTATAATTAAATTTAAAATTATTTCTAAAATTACTTAAAATAATCAATCGAAATGGATATAATTAAAACATAAATTAAAAATCTAGATTGTCGAACTTTTAAGGGGGGAAAAAAATAATTTTCAATTTAAAAAGTATCTTACCTTGTACATGTGTCATATAGGTGTCTTTCTTATCAATAATATCGGCATCTTCTAATGAAAATTGATCGTAAGGATAATTTTGGACAAGATTAACACTGTTACTATTTGTTTCAGTCAAAATTTTTGGTCTTTCTTCTTCAAGACTTTTTTCTGTTGATTGTGAATAGATATCATATATGTGTGCTGTGCAACGTATCTGAAGAAAAAATGAATTTTCCTTTTAAATATTTATTATGTTATAATCGAAAAAAGTAGCAGTGAAGCGAAATATATTTTTGAACAGTTTTTATTGTATTAAGTATTAATACTCTTGTTGAGATAAGCTTGTTGAAAAATAAATTTGTTCTTGGACCACATATGATTGATAATTTGAAAAAATATATATGTATACTTACTCTTATAAGATATTTAGTTAAAAACTTACTTTTAATTTCCCACGAAGAAAATATTGTGATCCGATTACAAATTGTATTTGAGATACTGATGTTTCTAAATCACTGTGTGAATCATGAACTGATTTATATGTTCGTACAAAAAAAGGATTTGCCTGTAAAGAGAAAATTTTAGAGATTACTATATAAAAAAAAATTTAAAAAAAATTAAAAAAAATATCATATTATATAAATTACTGTATCTATATTTTTTAGAATACATGTACATAGTATTTATTCTTTAATATAAAATATAAGAGAACTTAAGATTATTTGAAATTTTATTTTTCATAAAAGAATATTGAACTCAATTCTATTAAATTTATGTTTTAATTTATATAGTTTAATTCAATTTCATTTTAGATGATTTATAAGTATCATTTATTACACGTTATAAATGTATACAAGCATATATGTGTACATACATACATACGTGATTGATTATTTTTGTCTGTTATGCCATTATGTTCTTTGCATGATAATTTTACGTATGCAAGATTTTTACCTTTTTTACTGTATTTAAGTTGATTTAAGCTATATTTTTTGATGTATATCTACGAAAATTTTTTTAATTTATCTTATATAGCTTAAATGTATGATTGTTTCATGTTAATGTGTAACTTTTACAGAAATACGTTTAGGAAACAAGACTGCTCAAAAGCATCATAAGTTGATTACTTGTGATTTAATTTACCTCGTTATTATTAATGGTCCATGTAAGATTAGCTGCTGGTTTTGAATATCCTGATGTACAATTTCCTCGAAGATTTTCTCCAATACGATATCGTAATCGAATTCCAGTGATTGTTGGCTTTTGGATTGGAATTTCTGCAATAAAGCAAAAGACATTAAAGATAAAATTGCTTTCTAATTAGTAAATTGATTAGGTAATTTGTGTGTACATCGTATGCTACGGATTTGTATTTAATAAAAATATTTGATTATTTCTAAGAAATTTATTACGAGTACTTCAGCTTTATTTAAAATTTTTTAAATTTGTGTTACAATGTTTAACTTACCAACAACTTCTAATTCACCAGATGATATTAATGTGTGAAATGATGGTGCATCTGCGGATACTTCACAACTGTATTTTCCAGATGTTGTTGGTATTGCAGATCCTAGAGTCAGTAAACTTTCATTAGACATGTGACGCTGTAAAAGTGTATGTTATCAAATGAAAAACAAATTATTAAGGAGTAAAATTGGAAAATTATTTTTTTTGTATTCAAAAAAAAAAAAAAAAAAAAAAAAAAAAAAAAAAAAAAAAAAAAAAAAAACTAAGTAAATTGGAAAAGATTTGTAATATTAAATTTTTTTTCTTAAATCCTGTTAGGAAAAAAACCGTAAATTTAAAAAAAAATTTTTTCTTTTAAAGTTTACCTCAACTTTAATACCAGCTATTGAAAACGTTTTCATTGGAGGATTTTCTCTTGGTGTATATCGATAAAATTCACGTCGTCCTTTATACCATTTAACTGAATATAAATTATCACCTTCCATATCATAACTACATTTTAAAATTGCTCTTTCACCTCTTTTAACTGCTGGTGGTATTTTGACTTTAACATCACGCAGAGCTAAAACTATTACAACTGAAACAGAGATAATAAATATTTTTTAAAAGAAAAAGAAGAAGATTAAACATTTATGCTTGTGTATTAGATAAATGTAAATTGCACTTATACGTAAGTGTATGCGAGAGTTTATATTTATATATGCACATTTAACACTTAAATTTTTCTCAAATCTGTGTTTTCACACATGTGAAACTGCAAAATATAAATTTATGTAATTGCTTTCATGTAGTACCGATAAGATTTATAAATAATGGAGCAGATATGAAACAAATGGCAAAAAAAAAGAAAAGAAAAATTTATGTCAATGGTTATATTCAAATAAAAAAAACTAAAAAAAAATTAGTTTTCTTAGAGAGACCAATAAACAAAATATTGATATCACAAAATTATTTTTTTTCAAGTATTTTGATAAATATTTTGTTGTAGTTTTGTTTTAAGTTACAACTCAAAAAAGGATTTTCAAAATTTTTCCTATGGGAATTTTCAAAATTGCTTCACTTTTGATTGTTTTGTAAATCTTTGTTTTTTTTTGTTCTGTTATTGATAAATTTTCGTGTAAGTTCCACAATGTGCAGCATGTGATGTATGAAAACATATGTAAATCAACTCTAGGAGGAGTATGTACATATATACGAATATATGATTATATAAAGTAAAAAGGATTTACATGAAACATAAAAAACTGAAGTCAGATTCATGAGTCAGATTCATTTTTCAATGACATTTGTATTTAAAAAAAAACTCAGGGACAATATATCAGTAATTATGAAATATGCACATATCAAATAGGCAGCTTGTCAAATGATAAATGACAGTGTAGGTGTATATGTATATTACGTACAATAAAATAAAAATGTTCTATGTAATAGGAAATGGTAATTTTACAGATAGTGATTTTTTCCATGTACTCTAGAATTACAAAAGATTATGTGTACCTTTAATGTAAAAATCAAAAATAATGGATGAATGATATATTTGTATAGACTAAATAGGTCGAAAAGTAAGCATTAGCTTTTTTTTGTTTTTTTCTAAATCATAAAAGTGGGTAAAAATTGTTAAATCGCTTTTTCAATATTTTACAATTTTGCAGGAATGACAAAATAAAAAGTAAAATAATAGAAATTAAAAACAAAAAAAAATTATGTGTCTTTTGTACTACTTTAATAGAATTAAGCGCTATGGTTACTAAATTGTTTAACATTTGTACATATCGGATGCATTAGAAATTAAAATTGTACGCATAATTATTAAAAATAACTGAATTGATTTGATCATAACTAAAATTTCTGATGATTATATGAGTGAAAAAAAAAATCAAAATTTATTAAAAAATAAAATCAATGTAAACAAAATATAGATAAAAAATACAAGTTACACCAATTACAAACAGATTCTAATTCTGTATCGGTTTAACCGTATTAGATCCGTCTTCATTCAAATTTCTGTGTTTAAAAGTATCTGATAATTGGGTTTGTATCCTGTATCTTGTATTTTTATGTTCATAAATTGTTTACACTATCATATTGTAATTAAAATATACTTTAATACTTTAATAAAATAAACAAAACGATTTAAATTATAACTATATAAGTGTACTCTTACCATGTAAAATTGTTGCTGATATTAATATTAAGAAATTTATATCCGTTGATAATGGCCGCATAATGAACGTTTTTTTGCAATTCCATGTAAGTGTTTAATATTACATAGTGAATGTATAGATAAGTACATAAGATTCAGTTAAGACATGATAAAAATTGAAAATGTTAAATTAAAATCCTTTATATCATTTCTTTTCACTGAGTTTGCTGTGTTGCACGTAGAACAATTGTAAGTATTTATGTATTTATGTATTTATATAAAATTAAGCATGCATATCAAACTACATAGATTATTATGTTTTGTTATTTTTTTGTAATCACAGTTTTTTTTTTTTTTTTTTTTAAACAGAATTTTCACATACACTTAACTATTTCAATGAACTTTAAAAATGTAATATATTCTCATTTTTTAAATTAATGCTTGCAGTCTATTTATTGTTTTTGTCTCCTTCTCTTTTATGATAGTCCTTAATGTAATTGCATTCAATTATTTTCAATTTAGTGAAAACGAAAAAGTGTTAATAATATAATAAATTAATATCACTAAAATATTTGCATAATAATATGCATTACATTAATTCACAAAATGCATTAATTTATTATTCAATGTTATTCATTCAAATTAACAAAATGTTATAGGTCAGTTTAACATAATTAATATATAATTACAATTTCACCTATACAAATCACTTTAATATTGAAATATGAATTTTTTTTTTTGTTTTTTTTTTGTTTATACAGTTAAACCTAAATTAAAAAAAAAAATTTAATTTAAATTTTTTAAAAATATTTTTTAATTAATTCCTTAAAATTGATCCCATCCATATATATATTTATATTTGTATAAACATAACTGAGTATACAATCATTTTACCCCGCATTTAAAACAAATTGTTTTAAATACAAATTTCGTTTAAAACAGTAATGAACTATATTTATGTTTCCGTCAAAATGGCCATTTATCTAAATTTCCTTTTTTTTTAAATTATGATTTTAAATTTCAAACGTCGATAAATGCATGTATCTTTTCTACAAAGTAAAATCTGTGTTGTTATCGACCGTTTTTTATATTTCAAGAAATATGGAAATTTTGATATTAAATAAACTTTTACAATATAATGTAAAAGAAATACAATACATATGTATATAAATATGTACGTGTATATGGATGCAATTTTAATTATTCCTTAAGCTAAAAATATTATAAGATAACACATGTATGTATGTATGTGTGTTACATGTATACGAGTATGCAAAATAAATTATACATGAAATATGAATTATTGATCTTGTTGAAGATACCAAAATGCTGTTCTAATTTGAAAATTTAATCAAAGTTTTTAAATTTGAAAGTTTAAATAAACATTTTATGGTTGCGCATTAGTATATGCTATATATGTATTCGTATGTAGATATATGATCAGATAAATTGATGCAGGAAATTACTTTGAAACCTTTAATGTGAAAAACCTAAATGTATATAATAGATAGAAATGATAACAAAGCACTACTTATGTACATAAATGCACATACTTGATATGTACATACAATTTTGACCTCATGTATTGACTATTGATTGAAATAAGTAAGTTTTAAGGATGGTCAATGATTTCAAAATCCAAATATACATATAGGTAATTTGAAATTGAGTGAATTGATGTAAAATTAAAAAATTTTGTTATTTTATTTAACAAATTTTAATTAATGAATTATTATAAATATAATTTTTTACAAAAATTAAAAATATATTCAAACGATAACGTTCAAAGGATAAAATTGATTTCCAAAAATATATAAATTGTAAATGTGCATTTATTCGTTATAAGTATGTGTGTACACTATCCTAATAGGCTTTATATAGTCTGTACAATTTTTAATTAATTACATTTTAAGTATAAATAAATTTCAGCAACAGGTATTAATATATTTCTGGCTTGATTATTATAAATCCAAATATTGAGATTATAAAATACATTATTATTTTTTAATTATCGATTTTAAATGAAAATTTCAAAAACAAAATAATAATTTAATGTAATGCATGTCTATATTGCCCTACAGTCACATATTTTATATTATGACAGACTAATTACAAGTTAATACTCATATAGAGACAAATGAAATTATATACATATATTATTATAAAATACTTTATACGTTATGTAAATAAAGAGATGTTTAATTTTTTGTTAATGATAGGACTCATTATTATTATATTCAGAAATATTTATTTAAAACCACAAAACAAGCTTTTTTTTTTTTGTGTATGTCATATGTAAAAATGCACATGACAATATTATCATTATTAGAACATAAGTATAATAACACTTTTTTGTTTTATATGTGATTAAAATTAATATAACTTCTAGTACAATAATTTAGTAAGTAGTTTTATTAAATATTATCCATTCATGAACGGTGACACATATGAATATGCATACGTTAACAATATTTATATAGTAATTATATATGTATGGTACATATGTATATCCATTGGCAGTTATAATGAAATATATCTTAATACATTGATTTTACTTAATATATATAAAACTATAAAGATAAATCTTTTACACCAATATAATCTCGATCGTAGCACATTTAAGACTAACTAAAGTTCAATATACGAATTTCTGTCTGTACATTAACATTTTGCCTTTATTATAAATTCATCAATAGACATGCTCAATCGAAATGAATACGAAGAGATTTTTTTTTTAGTATTAAGGATAACGAAGTAAACACATACAAATTGGATTTTTCGGAAATACGTTAGGAATAATTGTAAAGTTCAAAAAAATTCTTCCTGCAAAAGGGGAAATATTTATTTTAGTTCATTTTCATAAATTTAAAGAAAATATGTATAAATAAAATTGTTTAGGAAATGAGATTTTCTTAGCAATTTGTTTAAATTTAGACTGTATTAGTAAATATGTATAAGCATAGAAACACTTATTCATTACTTTTGATAAATTTGTAAATCTTTGGTCAACGATTTTGTTAGATTGTTATCGTTAAGAATAAAAAAAAAATAAATAAATACGTTCAACTTGTTATTATACTAATAGAATGAGTTTCTTTAGTCATTTGTTAGATACATACATACATAAGTACATAAATTTAGCGGTATGTTTATAAACATTTTGAGTTTTGTTTTGGATCTTGAAACGCATATATTTCTCGTCCTGAACATCTACAATCAAATTATCTTGTGAGGATATAAATTACACAAATACTATTGACTATACTGAGGGATTGATATTAAATAAAATTTAATAAGTTTAACTTATTTAACTCAAATAACTTCAAAGCACGTTCATTCTACGATATATGTACACACATGTAATTTGATGTATTTTTTATTTGTATTTTCAAAATTTTCAAAAATAAAAGTGAATCGGTTAGTAATAAAATAATGATGTATAAATGTTTTTTATTTGGTTAGAATTTTAAAAGGATTTATTTTTCACGTGGAAAATAAAAATAGAAATGGTATCTCGAATTTTTAAATTTATTTTTAATTTGAAATAAAATTTCTAAATTAATGACTATACGTCGTCGTCTTATTAGAGGGAAATGTGTTAATACAAAAATAGTAAAAACTAATAAATAAAATTATTTTCATTATCAGAAACTCTAATAAATACTTAGTCCTTTTCATTGTTGTGACCACTGAATTTTTAAAAAAGGAATTCATAATCAAAGATATCTTCTTAAAAACTATAAAAAAAAAAAAAAAAAAATTCAAAACCCCATTTATTTTATCAATCCAAAATGAAAATAGAAATTTTATTAGATTTCTATATTAGAATCTTTGATTTTATGAGTATACATACAACTGTATGTATTATGTACAAGTTAAGATCACGTTACGCAGGGGGAACACCATATTAGTTAATGTTCATATACATACATAAGTATGTATACATAAAAAAAAAACATTTATATGAATTCATATAATTCAGATCCAAATGTTTTATGCTATTGCTTTTATTCGAATAATGTTAATGCAGATGTATTTATATGTTTGTACGTACATACATATATACTAGGAATCAGATAATATATTATTTTCCATTATATGTAAAAGTTTTGCGACATATAGACGCCACATTCAGACGAATAACATTTTAGATGATATTGATTTTATGTTTACTGTATATGAAACATTTTTCAGTAAATACAATTACATTGGTTATCATTATTTTTATAACATTTGTTTCTCAATTATTTGTTTGAAGCTAAATATAACATTATATATGTATAAGTTTTAATGTTAATAACACAAAATTAAAAATAAAATATTTTTTTTTTGTTTAAAAGAAAAATTAATTTAAGCATCAATTAAATGCACTTATTCTTGCATTTTTTTTTCATTATCTGCTGTGTTTAATAAATGAGTTTTGAGTATTTTTTTTGGTGAAATTATTTTTGACGATTACAATTACGTATATATAATTAATCAGAAAAAAAAATTTTTTTTTGGCATGTGCAAAGCAAATTTTTTGTACGATTTTTGTTTCATATCTTCTTTAAACAGCTTAATTTGAATCAAAATTAAAGTAAAATATACGTGCTTATGTAAGGGTTTTTAAAAAATTACAGAATTAGTTGGAAAATTTCAAATTAAAATACAAAAATGACAAAATTTAAAAGTAAATAAAAATTTTATTTAAAATTTCTATTAAAAAAATTCACCTATAAAAAGACATTTTGTCATATTTGAATGAAAAATAAGTTAAAATATTTTTTTAAAATTATTATTAAAAAGACTGCAAAAGAGAAAGGTATTTCGCCAAGGCCACTTGGCTACAAGTGGACTGTCCAAGGCCCACTTGGGATAGTCGCATCAAAGCTGATGATGATGATTTAAAAAAATTATAAACATATTTATAATCGACTTTTTTGTAAAAACATAAAATGAGTAAGCAATTTAATGAATTTACAACAAATGCAAAACACACATAGGAATTATTAACGGAAAAATGTATGTAATTTCTTTTCTCGTTTTCCCATTTTTGGTTTCCTTTTTGCATTTTGTCATGTAACTTGTAAACAATTCAAAAAGAAAATTTCATTTAACGTACGAAACATTTTCAAAATATTCATAATTGAAAACAATTAATTATTTTGCTTGTTTTATAAATACGTATACGAGTACGTATGTATAAATATGTACTTTTGATGTTGTAGTGATAAATTAAATATTTTGTTAGAGGTTAACTATTTGTTTTTGTAGATTTTAATATCAAAAATTTATTGTGTATACTTCAATAAATACATGTACATGGTATGAAATGTAATACATATGTATGATAAGTATACAAAAACTATTTTGATAAAATTTTTTGCATGTATGTGTACCAATGTGAAACATGTATTTTCATTTAATTGGTATGAGAATATTGGTTAAATTTAAATACATATATTTTGTAACGTCTTTTGTTTATATAGTCACATACAAATAGGAATATATTACGTTTTGTGTTATCGCCATTGTTTATTCACAACAAAAATTTTATTTATGTATTGTATTCTTATGTATATATTTAATATTCATTTCAGATTTATTGCTTTTAAAGCATTTAAACTAAGTAATTTACGGGTAAACATTTCATTTTACAAATACCAAATAATTTTAATTCATAACAAAAAATGTTTATTTGATGGTTATTATATGCATTTGCAAAATAATAATCATTTGATATAATCTCAAATAATACACATGTAATTTGAAAAATAAAAGATATAGAGATATCATTGTGAAAAGAAAAATTTAACGGATTTTTAAGAAAATCAAAAATAATATAATACCAATGCTAGTCAAACACATACATAAGTGTTTCTCGATTTTTACAAAGAGAATCTTCGGTTTTTTGCAGCAATAAGACTTTTATATTAAATTAATAAATTGTTCATTCAACTGAAATTTTAAATTGAATTATAATTCACTTTATAAAGGTGTCAACAGAAAATCCTGTTTATTCACTGTACTCTAGGACGGTCATTGGGTACTCTGGCAGTTCTTCATTTGTATTAAGTACAATACACTTTTTTTTACTCAATGGTTTGCAACTCACGTTAAACTGTAGGTCCACGTCTGATACAATCATCTCGAAAAATCATCGTAATGATGATTAGGCCCTGGCTTACATCGAACAGTTGTGCCATTGCTGATGATTGTATTTTAAAAACACACTGCAATTCAAATGAAGAAAAAATACCATTACGCATTTATTATTTATGAAAATGTAAAATTTACAATTTTCAAATCAATTTTTCTTTTATTTCAAAAAAAAAAGAGATATTCCACGACAAAAAAAAAATTCAGTTAAAATTCGAGAAAAACAGTTGAGAAAAGGATCGAACTTTTTCAATTGCTGAAAAATGGAAATTTCAATCAGATTTTTTTCTTTTACAAATGTTGTTTAATTTTTAAAAAAATTTACTGCAAACCTTCATAATCAAAAATAAAAAATGTTTTTTGTTTTACATTTATTTTGTAAATTTTAAAAAGTTTTTATTTTTAAAAGTTGTATTATTATTTTTGCCTCAATGGTAATTTTAAGTTAAGCATCATCTTTTATTGTATAAATAACATTTTTTTTTTATTATCATTTTATTTTATTCTTAAAATATTTATAACTACGTATATACATGGAATACATGGATTTTGTATACATATACAATATACATGGATAAATACATGGATTTTGTTATTATGTACATACAAATTTGTATAATTTGAATATGTATCAAGTGTACTATCACAGTGTTATTATGTATATTTACGAGTACATACATACGTATACAACGTGATTTTAGTATTCAAAGTATATACACATAGTTCTTCGTATACAAAAATAATTTAAAACACTATAAAAAATTTTCTATAAGATAAAAAATTATACAAAAAAAAGGACAAGAAAAAACTGTTTTGATGATAAATTATGAGCCCCTCCGTGTCAATATAGTGTAATAAAATTAAGTAAATATTTTTCATTTATTTTTATTTTATTTTATTTTTTTTCTTTTTTTTTTTCTCTATTTGAACTTATCATCTGATGTGTTGGAAAGTTGAATAAAAAGCAAAAAACTTTTATAATTTCATAAACTTTATGAATTTTAATTTTATTTTATACTGTATATATACGTATATGAATATGTGTAGATATTATTTATCTACAAATCTAGAAATTTTGTACAAACATATCTATAAATAAATTCATTCAACTTGAAAATTATTATGATTATATATATTTTTTTATAACAAGGGAATAATATTTTCTTCTGTAGAAAAAACATATTTTCCTTTTTTTTTTAACTACTTTCGTATTTCTCGATGTTTTTATGATATACATACATACATACATTTGCAAGAAAAATGTTATTTTATTAAAAAAAATATGTATATACATGTGTATATGTACGCGTGTATATAAATTATCGTATTTACCTGAAGTTCAGTGTGAAAAGATAATGCAAAACATTGCATAGACAAGAATAATTAATATGCAAAAATATCTTACAATTGAATTTATGCATATTGAGTAGCCTTTAAATTGTTCATTATGTAACGAACTTTTTGAAAATAACATAAAATTAAATAACTTTGAAAATCTTAATATTTTAGATAATAATTATTTGGACGTTTTTTAATTTATTTTCATATTAATAATGTAATAAAAATCTGTTAATTATTTAAATTTTTGCATAAATACAAATTCTAAATTTTAGTTTCTACATATCTATGTGATTACCGATAGCTATCAATATAGTTTGATTTTATTTGTTTTTTTATTTTTAATTTAATTTAATTTTGTTTTATTCTGATTTTATGTACTTCTTTCAAAATCATGATATTGTTAAACATTTACATATGTACATTAAATTGTATTTCCATATCTTTCCAGGTTTTGGAATTTCCCATAGTGAAATGGACAATAACAAGACTCAGTTATTATATTAACAGGATTCGGATAGCATGTTATATCTAGAAGAAGAGAAAAAGAAATCTATTCAAGGTAAAAGAAAATTCATATTAAAATTAATTATTGAAACTGATATAAAACTAGAAAATTTTAATGAATCTAAATAATATCATTTAACTGATTTAACTTCTTCTATTTAAAATAATTTCTATTGCCAATTTTTTTTTTTTTTTGAATTTATTTTATGCATTATTTTTCGTTTCGTTTCTTCTTAACTTAATCACTGTGGATTCATCGTTATGTGCACGAGAAATGTTAGAAGGTTAACAATTTTTCATGTGATATTTTTGTAATCATATTAAGTCCAATACAATGAAAACTATACGTACACAAGTATAGCACGAACATTTTTCATTAAATGTAAATAAGTTAAATTTTTGTTGTTTTATAAAGGGATAATTCTTATTTCCCCCATAAGAGTAATTTAGAATAATTTATTTGTATATTGACTTGTTTTCATCATTGATGTGCAAAATAAATTTTTCTTTTTTCAGGCTTTCTGAGTAAATATAGAATCAAAATAAAATTTCAATTGTTTTTGTTTTGATAAAATTGTTTAAGCCTTTATGCCTTTGTCTTAGCTTATATACACAGGTTATGTATGTACATATTTTCAGATATGTGAAGACGTACATAGATGTAAATTGAATAAATAAATAAATAGAGTATTGTGATTTTTTTTTTGTTTCATGATGAACAAAAAGACTGATATTTACAAAGAATAAAGACTGATATTTTGTCAGTGTATTTTTTGCAATATTTAATATTTAATAGGACAATTTGTAATTTCCCATGCAACTATATTATTTGTATGTAATCAATTTATTAATTTTTGTATTGAATATTTTCACTTTTTTTTAATTCAAAGTAAAAAGTATTTTCCTTCTAAGGTTGTACGAGACAAGGAATCAATTCAATTAAAAAAAAAAAAAAAAAAAAAAAAAAAAAAAAAAAAAAAAAAAAAAAAAAAAATTAAAACTATGAAAAATGTGTTTATATTAAAATAACAGACATGGTTATAATCTCAAACAGTTTTGTAGTTAAAATTTTGTTTTTCTTGAAAACACATTATTTCTTTGTTTTTAGTTTATTACATTTTTGTTGACAATAAAAATTTTAATTTTTTTATTGCATAGAAATAAAAGAAGTTACAAAGAAAAAATAAGGATAAATAGAAGCACAAAGAAGTTTATTTAATATTTTGACATGAATAAATAAAATTTGTTTACAAAGACTACATAAACAATAACTTATTATTTTGTCTTTCAGTTTATTTTTATTTTTTTTTTTAAGTTATTTTTATAAAGAACATTTTTATTTAGTCAGCATGTTAAGGAATATGATAATAGGTAAATTTTCTCATTTAAAAGAAAAATAAGATACAAATTGAGAAAAGAGAAAATTCTTATACTTCATTGTTTAAATATTTTTACTATAGGCCAGGAATACAGAATCCTTATGGAAGCATATTTGTCCCTTTTCTTCTCTCATAATTTCTCATAAAAGCATTTCACGAGCAGTATTACCACAATTCTCATATTACTCATACTAATATTAGATAAGCTTTAATATCAATATACAATGATGTAAAGTGGTACTACTTTTTGCAGTTTCCATAAGGCTTGTAATGAAAATATTTAATAATTGGAATATAGAGATACAGGCAATATATAGTTATAATTAGAAAGGTTTGAAAATTGTGTAAAATGTATCAAAGAAAAAACACTTGAAATTAACAAACGTAAACAATTTTTACAAATGAATTTAAGATACATGGTTCTATGTATTTTTAAAATTTATGAAGGATATTCTATTGAGTATTTATGTAATCAATTTAAATTGCTCTTCATTTGTACGTGTTTTGTTTTAATTATATTTCATCAAAAAAAAAAAAAAAAAAAAAAAAAAAAACAAAAAAAAGACAAATAAATAAATAAAATTCAGTTAATTATGTTTTAATGTATTTTAAACAAAATTCAAATAAATAAATTGTAAAATGTAATTGAATGAAGTTTACAAAATACAGTTCAAATCTAATTTTGTCCACATAAGCATAAAATTTCAAGCCAACGTTGACAACAAAATGTTTTTGGAATTTTGTTATGTTGAATTATTGTACATGAAGATGACAATAGTGATCTTGATTTCCAATCAAGAAGTTGTTCAGTTGATTGTTCAACACTTTAATTCTTGAAATTTTTGTATTGGAAAACCGTTTTATGTATGTAGACGCATACATGATAATATTTTTGAAAATTCCTTGAATTTATTTAATGATAAAAAGGAATATTAAAACGGTTGCGTCTAAATTACTACAGGATTCCAAAAATTGTCCTTATTTGTACTATATGTAATGTAAACAATGAATGATGAAGAGAAGATGAATTCTTGCACGTTTAATGTGGTTCCGTTAGATGCTGGTTTAAAAATTTTAGGATTCACAAAAAAAAATAAAAAAATTTGCATTTGTGTGCATGGAACTACAATAAAAAATTTTAATTTGAATTGAATTTTGCATTCATGTTACGGTTATTAGCTTTATATAATAAAAGCAATTTAAATATTTTAACGTGAAACACTATAGATAATACAATCTGTGTCCAAATATCTACATCAATACAAATACGAAAATCACAATAAGATGACCAGAAAAGCATTTCATTTGAGTTCATTTTAGCTTTAATTTTTTTTTTCAAAATAAAAAATGTGCCTATTATTCAGAATTCATCAGAATCTTCTATCAAAAGGATCTAAGAGATTTTCATGATTTTAATTTTGAGTTAAATATTCACATGCACATATGTGCACGTGTAATTATGTATGTATGTATGAAAATACTTGCATATACATATAAGCTTAATGTTGCTTAAAAATGTTTTGAAGATTTTTTTGTCTATGATTTCAAATTTCTATGATTTTGAGAAAATTACAATACATTGTTATAAAACCTTTACTAATGCCTATTTTTTATTTATACATATGTACCTTTATGTGTGAGGATATGTGCATATATTAAAAACGACATACGAAAGTATTATGTAAAAATGTTGTGTAAATATTATGAATAAAGATTACATAACATTTCCTGTTCTTTTGTTTATAAGTGGATATATATGTGTTGAGAGAATTATTACATTAGAATAAATAACTTAACCTATTAATGTATATTAATGATGATTAAACCAAGGTTCACAAAGGGCTGTAGTTCTAGGGGTATTAATCTATATGATGAACACTTTTATATAAATTTTCCAAATTTTAAAATACTTTAAAACAATAAACAAAAATATCATTTTTTTGTATTTTTATTCCATTCAATAATCGAAGTAGAACTTCAAACTAGAACTTCGAATATGACATAGAAACATTAACTTATTACATACTATACATAATTGTTTTAAAAAAAAATCCAGATTGCTTGTAAGAAATTAATCTGATTAATTTTTTTGTATTCCATTTTTATATTATTTAAATTAATTTTTGCTGAAAGTACTAAAGTAATAATTCTTGACAAATCTTAAGTTCAAAACTTCAAAATATATCAAATTAAAATGTTAAAGTATATAAGAAAAATTTTTAAGAATTTAAGAACTAAATCATATTAGTGTTGTGAAAATATACACTTGAGTACGACTAATACTTATTTAAAAGAATTTTCATAAGAAAATATGAGAAAAATAGAAAAATAAATACAATAAAAAATTTAAAAATCAATAAACACAACAGAGAATTTCTTTAATTTAAGATATCAAGGAAATAATAATAATAAAAAAAAAAAAAATTAATATAATTCTTGTAATACACTAAAAATTTATTACATATATAGTCATTTGTGAATAAATTGTATCAAATTTTATTACCTTAGAAATTTTTGTATCTTTGGAGATAAAAAAGCATGACAACAATTTGATATTATTTTTATTGAATAATAAAAAAATTAAAGGTATAATAAATACATTAAATTCAATACATTGAATTTAGTTTGATAAATCTTATGTTTAGGCAAATATTGTATTTAACCTTCTAATGGTTACTTCTTGGAATCATTTTTAATAATAAATGAAAAATTACTACAATGTTTCATTTGATGAATACCTTAGGAAATATCAATACGTATGTATATGTATGTGTGTATATATGTATATGACCTTCTTCAGTTTTCCACAGGTAAACAATTAATGTAACAATTAATTATCAAAACAATTAATATACTAGGAAAATTAGGAAAATAGGAAAATTTGTAAACATAAAGATTTGTGTATAATTCTAAGAAATGTACAATAATTATATTAAACAAATAAATATATTATTATTTCATATAGTATATACTTACGTATGTATGTACGTGTATACAAAATTGAGTTATTTGTTTGTACACGTGCATGAAATTCAATAATTTTGAAAATTTAATAAATTACATTACACCATGAACGACATTTTATGTATAATAATAGCTTTTTTAGTAATAGAATAATATCACGTATTGATTACATAAATACCATGATTTGATTTATGTATTAATTGTTTTAGTAAAGTTCATGAATTTTTAATTTTCATCACGATATACCTCATATTATTACACGCATTTTCAAGAAACAGGTGGTGGGACGCAGTAATTGCTGATATAAAGAAGTTCCAAACTCAAAACTGGTCATCGAAATTTAAGGATCGACGGGAGTGGCAGAACTGTCTGTTAGAGGCCAAGGCCTTGGCAAGATTACAAGCATTTCATATACACACAAAATGGTCATCATGTCTTAATAAACCGACTTTAATCATTTGAAATTCAAGTCATATACCTGAAATTTTTTTTTTTACTAATTTAAATTTAATGTGTATCCGTTTCTTATTTTTCTTATCATCAATTTTAAATTGTTTCCTAGTAATTCCATATTATTCAATTTGAATATTTAATATTCATGATTTCGTTTAATTTAAATTTCAGACATTTATAACAAATCTAATTTTCATGAATAAATTATCACTTATTTTAAAATGTAAAATATTATGTACAATTTAACAAAAGTTGAAAATATAATGTGTTAATAATTTTGATTTTATAATTGTATCAGGAAGAATTGTATGATTTACAAAGATTCTAGAATATAAAGGATTGATTAAAATTTAGATGAATGAGTATTTTATAAATACTGTGCGATAGAAATATTCTATCGTTTTTACTATTTATCAAACTGAATTTTAAATCTGTATTTTGTTTCTTTTTGCTGGCATTCATTTTTTCTTTTGTCGATGCGCATTTTCATTTATTTCAAGATATAGTATGTCATTAAACATTTTCTGTAACATTTTCAAAAATTTGAGTACAAATATATCGTATGAAGAAAAAATAAGAAAAAAATAAAAATTAAAATAATGCTATAATTAAAGAATATTTTAACGTACGTACATATAGATACATTTTCCAAAAAAATTCAAAGAAAAATTTGTAAACTATACTCTATCCACTAATATTATGCACTTAAGGTCTTATGGCGAATACTTAAAGTGATACCATTTTATATCATTATGTATTGATATTTAAAAAATTCATCTGATATATTAATACAAGTTTTGTGGATTGTGGTAATACTGCTCGTGAAACAGTCTCATTAGAAATTATAAAAGAAGAAAAAAGTCATACTCGTATGTCCTTAAGACCTTAATTGCAATAATATTAATGAACAGAGTATACGTTAATTTAAGATAAATACTCAAGTTAAAAATCAGTGAGTAAATACATTACAAATCAAACCAAAAAAAGGAACTCATCCTGTGTCCTGTATATCATTTAATTGGATAAACTCGTAAAAAATAATGTTTGAGTTAAAAAGCTTTAAGCCTCTTTCAAAATTGCCTTTTTCGTTTTTGGTTACGTTTTTTGTTCATAAAATAACAAACATGTAACATTGTGATCGTTACATTTCATCAGATAAATTCTGATGTATCTGAATACATCGATATTTTTTGTTTATAAATATATGTATGTAGATTATGTAAAAGAATTCAAACTTGTCTCTGCATACATATACATACAATATACATACATACATATATGTATAACTAAAGTGTAAGTATGTACATGCATATGAATTTATATATACTTACATAGTAGACATAAAAATGTTACACATTTGCATACCTTATCACGTGTATGTGCACAGTGCCCATGTAAAAGCATTTGCTGTTCTCTTACTTAATTCTGTTAATGTACAAAAAATATACTTCTGTCAACTTCTGCACTTAAGGTGGTAATAACATTATCAGGTTTTATGATAAAAAAAAAATCACCATTAAAATATCGCGTATTTATAGTGCCATGAGAAAAAGCTTTTATGTGTACATTTTTTTTTAATGGATGTATTTCGCGATAAATACGTAGTGTATAAATTCTTTGAATGTTTAAATAAAGAAAATTATGTTATCATCATGACCACTCCATAAATAAAGATTTTTAAAGTGATTGAACTTTTAATATGAAAAATAAGTTTTTTTATTTTTGATTTTATAGAAAAGTAAATTGCTATAAAAACTAATAAAATAGAATTTTGTTACCTCTTTTGTTGGTACATTGTTATTTTAAATTTAAAAAAAAAATGAGAGTTCATTTAGTTTCATGTTTATTTTGTGATGCATATAGGTACATATTCTAGATGATGTTTACGTTTCATGAATTTAAAAAAAAATACCTTGTCTAAGATCCAAAACAAGACAGACCCATGCTGTTCAGAAGAAGGGTGTTATGAACCGAATGGTCTGGAATATGAAGTTATTGGAGGCACAGAGAAGATTTGTGTTGTAAAGAAAACCAATTATTGTTGCGAAAACCAACCATAAAGCGATCGAAGAAAATGAAAAGGATGCTTGAGTCAATATTTAATTAAATGAAATTTATTTGTCAAAATTATATTACTAAAAAAATTTTAGTGTTACATATTTGTTACGCCGGTGGACATATACATAAGTGCGTATATACTGTATTTTCCTCTAGATGAATATATACTTTAATAAAAATTCATATTTGCAAAAAAAAATATACATATATAATGCATATGTACAGAGATAGTATATTTGAAAATATAATAAATAAATAAACAGAAAATGTACAATAATAACAACATGGTCCTTGAAAAAATATAAAATATTATTATTACTCATGCAGCTGATAAAAACAAAATCTAATTTAGGTATATCTTTACACACAATTAATTTGTGATGTATTCAAATTGAAAGTAGAACTATTTGATAAATTCATGTATCACTAATTGTATAAGGATAACAATTTTTGAAATATTTTATTTAATTATTACTTATTAATTTTTTATTCATTTTATAATACACGTATGTGATAATATTTGCCATATATAAAATAAATTTTTGCTGCAATTTTTAAATTTTCGTTTAATATATATGTGTGTGTGTGTGTACAATAACAGTAAATATGGACATGTTATTTGAATAAGACATTATACTATATTTGTTTATTTAATAATAAATGCAAAATGACAAATCAATAAATCCTAAAATTTAAGCGGATACATATTTACTATACATTCAATTTATCAGCAAATTTAAATGAACAGCCATACCATGTATGCATGAACGTATTTTTTTAACCATTTTTGATTACATGACTGCATTATAAATACACCCCAACATTTTATTTTACTCCCCCTATTTTTGTGACATTTTATTTTTATCTTTTTGAATAATGTTAATATATTAAAATGAAAAATTACATTCAAGAAATGAATGCAATGTTAGTTTTGTTTATATTGTAAATATTTGTTTTTTTTTTTTTTTTTTTGAATGACAATCCCCTTTGAATAAATATATTTAAGTATATAAGTATATATTTTTCAAATAATAAAAAAGAATGTGATATGAGTAATACATATGTAAATGTACAAAAATGATAATACTTAGTTTTGCACAATCAGGGATTTCCATTATTTTTATATAAAATGCATTTGTGTAAATGTTCAAATTTAAAAAATTTTTTATATTATATTTAATTGATTTAAATATATAAAGACGAATGACGTAGATTTATGTCGTATAAAAATTTTTTGTGTTTGTACACACACATGTTCAACTCTCATGTACATATGATAATCAAAATTACACTTATGACATTATATTCATTAAAACTTCATAAATATAAACCTGTACGTTTATCACGGTTTAAAATCTTGAAATATAGCTGAAATTTTCATCAACACTTTCTCATCGTAAAAATTTTCATATTAACCACAACAAGTGTGTATAATGATTGATTGAACCACATTTTCTATATTATATATATTTATTTGTTTGATAAATTACCATCTCATTAACTTTTAATGAACTGAAAGTGAGTGTCATACTCAAATGCTATATACGAGTATGTACATGTTTACGTACTCATGTTTAGGTATATGCTGATGATCAAATTAATGGTTGAAAAAGTGATAAGTGTGTAAACGACTTTCATGAAAATGCATAATATGTGATAAAATGTGTATTAACACACATTTTGAATATGACACGCTGATTTCACATTGAATATGGTAAAAAAAAATCATAAATCACGGTAAGATATGTGGATTATAATTTTGATGGAAATTATTTTAAAAGCAAGGATATCTTATAATCATGTCTAATAACAGTCACAGATGATCAACATACATATAAGTACTCAGTCATAATAAAATTAATTAAATCAGATAAATTTGTAATTTTTAACTAATTATATATTTTTTCCTTTGGCGCAACAGCTCGATGTGAGCCAGAGCCTAATCATCATCATTACGATGATTTTTCGAGACGATTCTATCATACGTGCAATTACAGTTTAACGTGAATTGCGAACCACTAAGTTTGTTTTGAAGTAGAGATTTAAACTCAAACTAATTATGTACATTAAAATGTTTTTTTTTTCCTTGTTTATGGTCATATCTATAATTCTAGCCAATCTATATATTAGAATTTCTATAACAGACACAATAAAGTTATGTGAAAATTAAATCAGGTAAAAATTTTTTAAATTTCTGTAAAATATCCGTATTGAATTTTAATTATTTAATAAAAATTTGATCATTTTTCAGGCAAATAAAAAAAAAATTATTTGTCTTTTTGTATGTAGGTATATATTTATGAAATAAAAGAAATTTAATTATCCTAGTCCAGTGCCTTTCACGTTAATGAATAAATATTGAATAAAAAATATTATAAGTATTTAAAATGTATTTTTTTTTTTCGGTTTTACTCAATAATATATTTTATCCGATTAATGAAAACTCTGCTATAACATTATCGTTATTTTATTTAATTTTATTATTATTATTATTATTTTCTTTTTTTTATTTATTTATTTTTTTTTGAAAACAATGTTTTATCCTGATTTTTGAAAAGAGCACATATTTTTAATATAATTAAGTATACATATGTAAAATGATATGTACAAAAACCCACATGTCTGTATATATTTGCTAGCATTGCAAAAAATAATAAAATGCAGTATCTCAACCGTACTTATGTATAATAAAATAATGGATATTTGCTTTTTGAATAATACTCGTAAAGATATTAATTTTTTTTTTTTTATATATATGTATATAACAATATAATTCTAGGTCTTTTTTTTTTTTTATTTAAATAGATATATACAATACATGTGTAGATAGATACTACATATAGAACCATTAAATTGATTAATAATCAGTTATTTAAATATTTTTCAATTTTTAAATTGATAAATCTGCAATATTGGAAAAATATTTACTGTATGCATATTAATACATTTTTTTTTAAATACACATGTACATGTATACATTATACACAATACGTATAAAAAAAAATATTCAAGAATACACGTAAGATATTTTTATTGATATATGTACATATTTTTTTTTTTTTAGTAAATAAACTCATACCTGTTATTATAAATGCTTGTAGCATTATAGTTATTTTTATTATTATTATTTTTTTTAATATTTCAAATTGTTTACGTTGGCGTTCATTGATATAAAACAATATGAAATAATTTTAATAATAATTTCAATTGTTTTTAGCTTGAAAAAAAATTTTTTTATATTTTTTTTCTGATCTTATATTGATTAATTTTCTATCAATACAGAATATTATGTTGAGATGGTTTTCTTTTTTGTTTATATATAGTTGGTTCAAAATAAACAAAATTATGCAAATAAATTGTAATGAAAGTATAAGAAGCATTTCGATTACGTATTTTCTTGTTTTTCACGTGTTTTTGTTTTGTTTTTTTTTTTTTTTGTTTTCTATGTTTTTTTTTTTTTTTTTCATTCATTTACAAATATTTCATTGCCAAAATAAATAAAATATTGTTTAAATTAACATAATTTATTTTCATTCTTCTTCTTCTCATTCTCTGACTAAACAGTCTTGAAAAGGTATTTTGCCTCCACCTCACTCAATTTTTCAACACCTCAATCCAGTTTCTTATCCTAAGCATTTATTTCCAATATCTTATCAAATTTCTTTTATTTTTGATTAAAAATGAAATTGTCTTACAGATAATAACAAACGTATTATTTATTGTAATATAAAAAGTAAATTGTAATTCATCATCAAAATTTTAGTCAGAAAAAATGAAACCTGAATGAAAAACCCAGTGAAAATCAAATATCCTTTTCCTTTCAAATAAGCTTTTTTTTTATTCCACACATTTTGTGTTATATTTTTATTTTACCTTTATTTGTTATGAGAAAACTGTTATTTCCAAGTATTTAAAAATTTATTGTAAATTTGAAATTAAAAAATTTATTTGAAAAATATAAGTACATACATATGAGTATATAAAATTATTAAATGTAAACAAGATGTTATCGAAAAGAGTGTTATTACAAAATTTTATTCTTAATAACGTTTATGATGTTATCTTTAAAAAATTATTCTTTGGAATATGGTACATTCGAATGTACACTTTCTGTTTTTAGTCTATAAAATGTATTTATATTTTGTTAGTAACGGACAGATTCATAATGTTATGTAATTATATTGTAAACAGAACATTAGCTAGCTCATGTAGACATGAGATTATTGCTTTTCAAAATTTTCATCATCTGACAGGATTGGCGTCAGTCTGTCGCTAAAGTTCTACCTAAACATGGCGATATTGAGGGTTTTATGTTTTTTTTTTGTATTATTTTTTATATATGTACGTATACATATGTACATACATATATTATAATGTTATCTGATTCTTCTTTTTCACATAGTTTTGAACTCGTTTTTGTAAACAAAATTCGATATGTACACGAACACATTCAAACATTTATATAAATGTGAGAAAAAACAAAATGTATCGATGTAAACAGTACGTAAATATGTATTAACAATAAAAAATGTAGGTATGCTTTATTTGGCTTTACACATATACATACATATGTAACATACATGTACATATATAATTCTCGTATACATGTTAAAAATTTTAAATAAGCAAATTAAAAATAAGTAGAAATTTTTTCAAATATCAACATCGAACATAATTTTCTCACTTTTTACACAGATTCATATTCACATACGATTTTTCAAAAGTCTTTAGATATTTGAAAGCAGGAATCAAAATTAATATGTTTTTGAAAGCTTCCTCTTTTTATCATAATTTTCCTCTTTTTATTGAATTCTTATAGGGCAATGACAGATGACAGTTATTTTTCATCTTCTACATGTATGTAGATATGTATGTACCTATGTACATGCCGTTGTTATCGTCATTATAGTCAAACAACATGAAAAATATTTTTCTCATTTCACTGATTTTTTCTTTTGTATTAAATTTAACTTGCAAATATTATTTTCCCTATTTAAATAAATAGAGACATTTTTTTTTTGGCTTTCTTTAATATTTTTTGTTTTTGTAAGCAGCATCAATGAAATTAAGAAAAACAAAAATTCGTGAAATGGAAATGTAATTCATGGATATGTAAAATAGGATGTACAAGAATTTTATCAAATCAAAAAATAAATTTTAATCGTACTAATTTTTTAAAAGTTTTTAGAAGCTGTTTCTAGAAAAAAATTCCTCTAGATATTCCATCCTTAATTTCCTTTCTTTTGAGGTCTAGGCGATTAAATATTTTCGGACACATGAAGTGCATGACGTCATATATTGGATTTTATGTTTCGAAGTACATATTCTATGATTCATACTTATTGCAAATTAAAACTGAGGGTTAGACCTTTTCAATAAATTATTGTTCATTGAAATTAATTGAACAAGATGGGAGTTATTAACGTTCAAAATTCAAAAGTGCTGGTTTTCATGCGAAAATTATGATGGTTCTTGGTTCGTTTTGTATAATTTTTATATAGAGATCAATTACAAAATAAGATTGTCCTTCATCAGTGTCTTCAAACTCTGAAATTTTAAGAAAATCGGAGGATATCATCCTCAGATATTCTACATTTTGTGTGAAAGCAAATATAAAAGAAAATATTGTTCACCTAAATCTCATATTTTATTTATAATATTAAAAGTTTTTCTTCCATTACATTTAGCATTTTCTTAAAATTTATTTATATCCATATCTGTATATGCTTGTAAATATCAAAAATGTGATATTCGTTAGTCCTAATTCCTCTTAATGCATTTTTTAAATTTTTTCTTCCTATCATTCTCAAAGATGGGATATTTTCTAGTCTTATAGTTTACTGCAAAACAATTTAAATTTTTTTTTTTTTTTTTGTCTTTAAAAAAGCCCAGTATACTAGACCATTAGACGATTGTGTTTTAATTCAGATAAATAGTGGTCATAAATAAACATTAAGAAAAAACAAAAAAAAACTGTAATAATAAAGAAAGACAAAAATAAGACTTTTCTTATAGTATAGAAAAAACAATGAATTTTTGTTTTTTGGTAATTTGTAAATATATTTTAGAAATTTTAAAGTATGTAAAGTATTATATGACTTTAGAAACGGTGTCTAGCAATAATTATGTACATGTATAAATGTATCAATATGTATGTGTCTACAACAGCAATTTCAAGGAGTTTAATAGTGTACAATCATAACATTTTGTAAGCCGAAGTGATGACTACTTATTTATTTAATATTTAATTATTTATGTAAAAATTCTGTATTCTACGCCGTATAATGATACAATTAAATACACATTTTATTAAAACGGTAGTAAACTGTATACCAAAATCAAATAAATAAATATTTTCTCCTTATAATTCATTCACAGAATTTTTCCCCTTTATTCGAAACATAAATCTGGTTCATTTGAAATTACATTTTACTGTATTTCCCTTGATCATCACAAATTCTTTAAACTTACGAACAATTCACATATTTAATTCAATATATTCTCATGTAGTCAAAACACCTGTGTATCATCTGCTTTGGATCAGTATGAAATGTGTTGAAACCAAAATTAATTCAATATTAAGGATATTTTGTGTGTGTTTTTATCTCAAAAATATTTGTGGATATTAATCAAAAGATTTTTCTAAATCCTGACCCGCCTTCTGAGATTTCGTTGATTGAAAATTCAATAAACATTCGAATAATTTCAAAATGTAGTTTGTTTTTTAAGTAAAAATTAAGGATCAAAATATGATTATAATGAAAAAAAAAACTATATAATTTAGAAATGAAGCAATTAACCTGAACATTCTAAGTTTTTTTGTTTTAATTCATTGCAGATATGCACATGAAGTAGATAAATAAGAAATTATACGTATTTATGTATGTAAACATTCATTGACACATGTATGTATATTAATGCATCTGTACTTGTAATAGCATTGAAATATTCTTTTTTTTTCTTTGAACTTAGTAGTATTTCAGTTCATAAATGCACTATTTTAATTCATTTCATTCAGTCACGTATTTAAAGGTGAAATTGTCTTCCTTTTTCAATTAATATTGCTACAATTAATCCTGTTTATCTATAGCAAATCTCTACAATAATGGTTGCTTTTCATGCAAAACACCCATGACGGATGTTAAACAATGTTCATGTGCAAACACACACACACACATATATTACATATTTAAGATTAATTCAAGTGAATTAAGGTGGAATTTAATTCCCTGGATAAGTGAAAAGTTTCAATATTTAAGTTTAGTAATATACACGTTTACGTATTTATACCATATACTGTATATTAAATAATAAATTAATAAGAAATCTTTTGCATGCATACGATATGTACATATATGTGTGTATGTATGTATGTATATGTAACTAAATAATTGTGCATGTAAAAGAAATGAAAATAAAAGGATTCATACATTATTAGTATCAATTCATTTTTAGTATCAATCTTGTATATACATCAGACATATTTGTTTGTGTACAATTAATATTACACAATTATTACAAATAACAGTAATTTAAAGGAAATAAAAATTATTTGTTGATATTTCTGAAAAAAGGAAAAAGAGAATTATTTTTTAAACAATCTAAAAAACTACTTATATGTATAAATTTATAAACAATTTGTGGATAAAGGAAATCTTATAAGTTTCTTAGATTGAGTTCATCTTTGTACAAAAAGAAATTGTCTTTTCATTAAAATAAAATCGTTATTTATTTTTTTCAAATTTTTTTTACAATATTCTCAGCAATGGTTCAAAGTTAAAAATATGTTCCTTTTATTATGGAGTTAAATACAGAATTTTTAATGCATCTTAAGCACATAGAAACATGTACATAATTCTATCTATGATCATTGCTGAGAAAATCGTAAAACTATGTTTTGTAGAAAAATTGTAAAAAGATGAATTCATTTGTACAAGAACGAAATCAGTCTGGAAAACCTATATTTACTATTTTTATACGTAGATGAATATGCATGTAAATTTACGTTACTAAAATTAACGTTGTACAGGAAATGGAAGAAAATTAAAGGAGTTTTATATTCGCGCTATGAAAAAAACCTGTATATTATTTCTTTTAACCAGTAAGATCTTTTCTGTATGTTACGACAGCATACATACATATGTACATTTTGTACGGGGTATTTTAAACTGCAGCTTAAACAAAAATCTTATTATCGTAATTCACAATCTAAATTCAAAATTGAAATAAAAAACTACGTACTTTGTAAAACCTAATCGAGGATAGTTGCGGTTGGTGTATGTATTTGTATATATTGTGTACACATATAATAAAAATATGTAAATTAAAAAAAATCAATACAATATCAAATACACACATATAATCGAAAATAAAATTTGATTTATCCATTTTTAGTTCTAATATTCAAGTTTTGTGTTCTCATTGAACACTTTATGAAATAGCATTTTATTGAAAATTCATTTTCGTATAATTAAATATTTATATATATGGAATATGATCAAACGTATAACTCAATAAATTAAATTTTTTTATACGTATGTAGGTACATGAATTATATTATTGTTATTACAGATTTAAGGTATTATTTAAACGTTGACATATGATAACATAATATAATAGTCTTACAACAATAATGATAATCAAAAAACAATTTTGATACGTACTCGCATATGACAATTAAATGAAATATATAGTACATACATACATACATATATTATATGAACTTTAATTATAGGAAAATCAAATGTCCTTTTTGTATATCTGTAGTTAAAACATAAAATACAATACGAAGTGTTATGCAAGCGAGTAAAATCAAACAAAAAAAAAAAAAACAACTGATTGAAATATGAAGTTATGTATACAACATGTTTTAATAAATATTATTTTATGTGGTTATTTATAAACAAATATGTTTATAAATATGTCTATATGAATGTATTATTGGTATATGGTATTGATTTATGCTAAATGTAATTAAACCACAATTATGTTAACGCTATTCATGTTATTTGCTGTATCATATTAAAATATTCATTCATCAATATTTGTTCATAGAAAAGGGTGTAAATAATACAAACAACCACTTATTTTTTTTTTTTTTTGTTTTTTTTTTTTAGAAATTGTTATCAATATTTCTAATATGTGAATAACATATAGAAAACCCACACATGTCATGTATAGATATGTATGTACAGAATTATATTAACTATTTGTTCTATTTGTTATTTTGCTTATTTTAGATTATAGATATTTTTAACTGGTATTTAAAATCAATGATAATTATGTATTGTTTGGTATTGTATAATGAATACAGCACATATTCACATATGTACATATGTATGTGTAAATTCAAATAAATGAACGTATTTTATGTACATATTATAATCTGTATATCCTTTATAGGCCCCATATACTACACAAGCATGCATGTAAAATCATATGAAGCTGCTCCACAAACTATGTACACTGCATGTTTCTACTCTGAAAATCTCAACGAAAATTATGATTGTGCAATATGGTGTAGAGTAGCTTCATATAATTGTGCATGTATGCTTGTGTAGTGTATGAGGCTTACAAATGATATAAATAATTGAAAATAAATTATCTCGGTTAGGAACTCACTGTTATTAGTTTTGTTAGTTTTTAAATTTTTATTTTTACATTATTTATCAGCAATATTTTTAATTTTCAAATAAATTGTGTACCAAATTGGTATTAAGTAGTTCTATTTATAATTTTACAATATTTACTTTTAGCGACATTCTATTACACAAAATACTTTACAAAAGTCTACCTCCAATATACATATACACACCTACATAGTAACGATGATGTAAATTTAGGCATAAACTTTAAAGCAAAATCATGTATTTAATGTGGCAATGTGACAGAACTAATACTAAGGACTAAAAATACTTTGTACGAGAAAAGGAAATTTGTTCAAAACATTCTTTCATCTGTTCATATTTCATCAACCTCTTTATCATGTAACATGTTTATTGTACAGTTTGTTCTTACTTTCACTGAAGTTTACTTTGCTTCTAAAAAACACAAAAAAAAAAAAAAAAAACAAAATTAATCACTTTATCATTTACACCTGCAAAATATACAATTTCATAATCTCTTGTACATTTAATTATTTACCAGATGTTTTTTATGAATTTATTATGGAATCAGAAATTTAAAAAATTTTTCATGTAGAAATTTTTTTTTTTTTTTTTTTTAAAGAAATTTTGTAAAGGTAAAATTGTTTCAAATGTTAATTAAATGTAATTAATTATGGCTTTCTTGTGTAAAATTTAATTAGAATTTGTTATTTAAAACTGACAAATTGATGTTTTGAATAAAGACCTCTTTTATATGAAAGAATTTCGGATGTAATACATCAAAAATCATGAATTTATATTTAAAAGGATGAATTTGTACGAGTATAATGCAAAATTTCAAGATGATGATTTTTCTCTATTTGAAATGAATTCTGAATTTATGGTGATCCTAAATGATAGAAAATAAGATTTTTATCTATACTTTGTATTTTAAATATTTTCACTACAAGGCCACTTTATATCATTGTATATTGTTGTTTAAAAAGCTCATCTCATACTGTATGAGAACTTTCAGAATTGTGGTAACTTTGTTCGTGAAATGCTCTTATGAGAAATTATGAGAGAAGAAAAAGATACATAAGGCCATAAGGACTGTAGTGAAAATATTTAAAGTATATAAAATATAATATACGAATACACATATTGTTGTTGTAAACATGTTCTTATGTACACATGTTTAATTGGTAAAAACTTGTAAATTCTATAGAATATATTATGTACACGCATAGAATGAATTATATAAACAGATCAAATAAATTACAACTCATAAATACAAATAACTGCTATAACATAATATGTACATATATAATGTTAAATAAGGAAGATAAACGAATGAATGTAATATGTATATATTGTGATGTAATTTCTTTAAATCGATTTACAAGCAAAAAATTATTTCTTTCCTGAATGCTGTTTCTTCTTCATTAATTATTTCTCTCTACACTTTTCGTGAATTTAATAGAAACATTTTCAAATAAATATTGAAATGAAAATGAAGGTTTAATGTGAATTTCCTTTTACTCAGCTAAAAGTGATAAACGTAAGTTGTGTATATGTATGTGAATACATGTGCACATTATTATATACCTTTTTTTATATCTTTAATGTTAAAAAGTATCAGTTTCTCAATAAAAATTTATACATTACATAATTTAAATATATTTTCGTATTGATCAATCCGAAAATAATTCAAGAAAGCTTTTAAGTGGAAATTATTTTTGAAAGGCGTAAAGTTTGAAACAGTTTTGGATCATATATAAATAAAAAAAAAAAAGGATACGGTGAATTCCAATAATGGTTAAAAAATTACAGTTTTGGTACAAAAATTATTCAATGTTATTGATGTATTGAGTTAGAAATATTCATGATATGTCATTTACTCAAATGATGCGTTTTAGATGCATTTACTATACGTTTCGAAACTTTAAAACTTTACATTGAGATGGTGTATTTAAATAATTTGGGCTTACCGATACACTCATATTGTTTCACATATACAAATTATCTTTAAATAATTTGTATTATTCATTCTTCCATTAAATACTGTTAAAAATACATACATACATGTTACTTTTATGTTAACATACATTTTAAGGTTAGTCTTCATTAAACCTTATTTATAAATTATTACATTTTTTGATTTGTTGTATTATTTTGGAACTACAAACAATATAAATGAGTTGAAACAATAAAAGAGTCGATTATGTTCTTAAAATTGGAAACTTAACCAATCATTGAGCATTTATTACTACCATTAAGGTATGTAAAGTCTGATAACGAACAACAAACAGGAAAAATTATGCTCTTGTGGTAAGTATTATAACTATAACAGTTATGAGGAGGAAAATGAATATAAATATTTAAGAGGATATAATATACCTTATATGTACATATGTATGTATGCATATGCAATGTAAGCATGTACTTGATATATTGTGTATTTGTTTAAAAAAAAAAGAAGAAAAATATTTTGCAATTATTGTTATCCACAATGTATTTTCCTACTTATATTCAAATAAATCATATATTATCATGAATTCTATATCATATATACAAATATGTATATAAATATTTCGATTATCATAAATGTTAGGTTAGTTTATTTTTAAAATTCTAAAATACTTCAAATTTTATTTTTGTATTCCATACTATATGTTTCTGTAAAAAAAAAAAAATTAAAGATACATTTTTTAAAATATGGATTGTGGATTATATAACATACGTTATTGAACATTTTAGATTTGCATGATATCAAAATAAGTGTTATGTATGTTATGTACATATGTATGCGTGTCATATAAGAAAAAAATGAAATTTATGTAATTTTGTACTATTTGCATGTGTATACGCAGTGTGCTTAGAAATCAAAAAGAAAAAAAAAATGATTATGTATATCAGAAAATTGATTTAAGGAAAGTTCTTCAAAATGGCTTACAAAAATATAGTCAGTTAAACCTCGTTATATAAAATCGACACGAGAAAAGCATCAAACCAAAATAAATTTTACTGACAATTTTTATTTATATATATTTACATTATCGCTTGTTTATATTTACAATTAAAAAAAAAATAAAATGAAAAAAAAAATTTCATGATAACTTTCTTTTAACGTGATGTTTACACATTATTTACACGTGTATAGCGACTTACATATGTAACATGTGTGGGTGTGTGTTTAGAAAGCGCAATGTAACCGACATACAAAATTTTATATGGTGCTATAAATCATTATATAACCAGTTGAATTTAATTTTTTTTTTCGTCCTTCTTTATAGTTTTAATGGATTTTACATTACGTGACGTTAAAGTCAAAATGTACCACCAACAGTCAGAAGAGATGAAAGGGCAATTTTAGAATATATTTATTTTATATAGGATAATAAATTTGTATACGTCTACTAATTTCATAAAAAAGGATTATAACATGAATTTCAATGAATAAAGCCAATATTAAAAAAGTCTTTTTAACGTTTAGTATAAAGATTCAAAATACTTTACCAGAAATAAGAAGAAAAAAAAAACAAAAAAAAAAAAAAAAAAAATCGTTACACATACGTATTTGAATATTCCAACAATTTTGATTTATTGTAAAAAATTTTAATGAAAATGGTATTTTTTAAAAATCTATTGAATTCTCTTTACATTTTTTGTTTCATTAAAAGGCAATAAATTTTTAAAAATTTAAAATTTTATGTGGTATTTGGTGGTATTTGTATCTTGTACACTAATATTACTCGGTCAAGGTCTTTTCAATATGTCTTTTTTTCTCTTATAATTTCGAATTAAATTGTTTCACTCGCTGTATTATCACAATCCTTAAAATTTTCACATAATATCAGACGAATTTTCTAAGTATCAACAGTGGTATACTGATATAAAATGACACTAGTCTATGTAGTTTTCATAAGGCCTTAAATGTATACATAAACATTAGTGTACAGAGTATTAAAATTATGATGAAATCAAAAGAAAAAACATTTCCCACGGTTTCCCTTTTCTTTAAATTTCAAAAAAAAAAAAAATAATAATAATAATAATAAATTCATATATTATGCTAATTAAGATGTTTGGATGTACCTTTAACTATTGAAATATTGCTGCAGCAGTCTAGAGAACTAGAAAAAGTATAATTATGTTATTTTGACCTTAATAACGACAACTTGTTGCAAAAATGTTTTTTTAAATATATTTTCTTTATCAAATACAGCAACAAAATGAACTGAGAAAGAAATGAATGAAAGTTGAATTACACATACAAGTACAATGTAGACTGCTGCTTGAATGTATAATTGTTGATAATTGTAATTAAACTTCTTATATAATGTAATTTGAAGAAACTGAATTTTTCTCTCTTTGTACAATTAAGTGTGTTTTCCTATTGCTTGCAAGTATATTCTTAAGTATACACTTAGGCCACTCAAGCTGTACATGGGTACTGTAATATGATTGATGATGCACGATGTTCAAACCAAAGGAATAATAATTAACACATGTGATTCGTTTTTTTTTTTTTTTTTTGACAGTTATATTACAATAAAATTATTACGAAAATTCAATTATAAACATTTTATGATAATAATTTTTCCATTCCATTTCTAATTTACTTTATTCTTGATCTCCTTAATTTTCATTTCATACGTTACTTTAATTATAATACAGACATATCAAGATATGGTAAAAATAAAATAAATTTTATCATGTTATTTTAAAATCAATAATTTAAATAAAATGTGTTCTTAATGTTACTTCATTTTTCTTATACTTAAAAAAAAAAATAAAAATATATAAGTAATAAAAAATAAAAGTAATGTAAGTTCATAATTACACTTCAGGTGTATAACCATAAGTGTACAGTATAAAATAAAACACAACTATAACATTTTAAGACAAACCTTGTTGAACGTATGAAAACCACATATTTCACATGTTCCATATAATGATTTCTTTTTCCTATATCCTAACTTTTATTAGATTAGAGTAAGTTATTTATATGTATATATAGAGGTAAAATGAAGTACACCATTTGTATGTATGTAGTATAGTGAAGGAAAAGGATAATAATTAACTTTATTTATACAGGTTTATAAACTTTATGTTGTATAAATATCTTTGAAAACAAAAAAAATAAATAAATAAATAAATAAGGCCAAGTAAGAATAATATACCATGGTGTGATACTTAAGAACGTGAGCTGATTAAGAAAATAAATTTATATCTTGAAAATAGTAGACATTACAATACATAAAATGTAATATATCATCGGTAAGTACATAATATAGTCACATATGGTTTATTTGAATTCGATAACAAAAAATATGTAGTATATGTATATATTGTAATAAATACACAAATATATTGCTAGCATATAGCATGCATTAAGTGTATGGATGTGTATATGCATAATATGTATACGTGCTGCATTAATATAAATATCCTTTAAATAGAACTTGACATTCATGCTCTAAGTGATTTTATTTCAAATAAATAAAAATATTTGACATAGAACAAACATTGTTACAATTTAAGAATAATTAATGTTTTAATCAACTACATACATAATTATACTCGTATAGTCAATTATGTTTATTCATTTCAGATAAAAATCGCAACAAAATTCAAACAAAAATGTTTGTTAAATTATTTGTTTTCGAATTTTTATTAATTATATGCAATATAATAAATTTTACAGAATTATTTTGAATTTTGATTAAAAAAAATTTTTGTAATAATATTGTAAAAGTTGGACATAAATAATGAACAGACTTACAAAAACAAAAATATACTCTATATTTCAATTATATTTCTCATGTGTACTTCTAAGGAGTATGACATATTACTTATGTTCATAATTTACGTTATTATCTTTCAAATTTTGTTCTTGAATTTTCAAATCCAAAAAGATAAAACTGGCAACTTAGCAATGAATGGAAGTAAAAGACGAATTTAATCAAATTGTGACTGTTTTGTCTTTACATTTATAGTCTGTCTACTAATTCGATGCAGTTAAGACCTTACGGAAATATACGAGTACATGTATTTATTCTTGTCTTATAATTTCTAATAAGATCATCTCACGAATAGTGTGATCACAATCCGTAAATTTATCATATAATACGAGATGAACTTTTTTAATATCAATATACAGCGATGTAAAGTGGTACTGTTTTATTTCATTACCATAACTGGAACATATTCCAATTTTTATAACCATAACATATTCCATATTTCATAAACTGCATCGAATTAGTTGACAGACTATAATTACATGTTTATCTTTAATTCTAAACTTTTTTTTTTCTAAATTTTTTGCAATTTATTTTTTATTTTTTTTTTTAAATATTTCGTGTTATACTCTTACAGATGATGTTATTGCATTTAAACATCATAATTTAAAAATAATTACAGAGTATACTTATACGTATGTACGTACACTCTGCAAACGATGGGTTATTCAAAAATGGAACTAATATTAATTATTCTTGCATGTACATATTCAGTAAAAATAAAAAATATATGTCTGTACACATATACAAAAAACAAATAAAATGAGAAAAATACTTTATGTAATTGTTTATACATTTTTTTTTTCGTTACAAATTCAAGTACATTATTTTTTTCCTATATATTTCCGGTTTTGTGTATCTAACATTCACAAGTACCTAAATGTTGATTGTATTACATATAAAAGGTTTTTTATGCAGGGGAGCAGTAGGGGGGTCGGTGGAGGGTAAAAAAAAAGATCAAAACTAAAACATTGTATGAATCATATTAATTATTTGTGCAAAATAGTTACAATAAAAGCAATTAAAACTGCAAATAATCTACACTTAACCAAATGAAAATTTGTTTTGTTTATTCTGTTTTAGACATTATTTCATTTATTATTATATTTAATATGTGTCTACTATTATCCTGGATATTTTGTGTTGTGAGTGCATATATTGCATTTTACACTTGATATGTGTTGTACGTAGAATACTTGAATAACGAATATTTGTTTTTCATGTAAAACACAAAATACATACATTTTTGTTAAAAGTATGATATAAATTTTCTAAAATTATCGTTAATCTTACGAAGATTATGGTAATCCTTGTTTTTTTTTTTTTTTTTTAAATAAAATTTTTGAAAATGTTACGACGAATAATTTAAATGGTTATAAACTAAAAAAAAGAAGTGTTAACTGGTATAAATTATGTATTCGAGAGATGTATCGTGTTAAAGTGTTTGAAAATTTTTGAAAATGAGCACTATAACTACTTGTATGTATGTATCTTGAAATTTTGAATTGATAATTTATTAAAAATGAAATGAGTGTGATTTCATGTATTTGATATTTGTGTATGTTTGGTTTTTATAGTAAATTTTCACATATGTATGTGTTTGTAAGGACAATGGTAAAAATAACTTTTTTTTAACTTCCATTATAATATTCAGAAAATACAAGCAAAGCTAAAATTAGTATAAACTGAAACGATATCTTCTGTGCATTCTGTCTGACATACAGTTTTTTTTTTCTTGTTTCAAGGATTATTATCATTATTTAGAATTAAAGAATGCGCAGACTAATGCCACATACATTTGTAATTGTAAAAACCAAAATAACAAAACTGCAAGATATCAAATTCAAAAACTTTTTTCTGATTACATGTGTACATATACATTTGTATATGTTTTGTTATATAATGAATGATAATTAAGAATCTAAATCTGAACCCGCACTAAATTAGTCAAGACGAAACAGAGCAAACAAAATATTTCAATCTGTTTTCTTTTAACTTACACTGGTTAATTTCAATAGTACGGGTCATGTAGAATGGTTCTCTCTTAGAAAATATTTTTTTTAGATCATTCCACAGTTTATAAATATAGTCCTTTAGTTGATGATGGCGAATAGCTACTATATATAGTTTGTTTAAAAAGTCAGTTACTCAGCATTAAATTTTATTTCAAAAATTTATTCAAATTATATGTACTCAACGTAATAATTAAAGATTATAAAACAATTTTAAGTTTACGTAGTGGCTTCAGTACAGTTCTTATTGTTATGATTGTTAAGCATGACTAAAACCGTTTATTTACTGTTTAAAGGTATGCCTTACCAGTATGTTAAGGTATAAAAAATTTGATTTTTTACAAAAGTGTTTGGTTTAATGGGATGCATCCAATTTAATTTTAATGTATTTCATGCATATTTTCTCGTTTCGTTTCGTCTTATCTAATTCAATTTGGGTTTAGTCTAAGTACACTGTATTGTTGATATAAAATTATCAGAAGTGTAAAAATAATTATAATGTAATATAACGAAAATGTGAAAATATACACATACATATGTACATGTGTAACTGTTGCACCTTTGCTTTTACAATTAACAGGAAAATGTTACCATAAATTAATATAAAAACTTTATGAAATTTACTGAAAGTTTTTTTCATATTACACATTAATAGCACACAATATACGCGCATAATACATATTTAAATTAGAAAAACTTTCATTTACATGTATACGTACATATGTACAATAAATACTTACACTCCATGTAACAATAAATGGCTTACTGATTATATTATTACCGATTCAGATGAGATTAGTTATTACAGCTCAGAATGTTTGGAAATACAATATCCTCAATTTCTGTTCCCCAATACATAATACTATAATCGAATTTCCGTAATTATAGGTTGTAGATTTGGAGTTTCTGTGAAGTTTATGAAAGCATTATCATATTGTACGTGTAACAAAAGAAAAAATTAAATTAGTTTTTGGCTTTTGTTTTGAATTCATAAATAAAAATTGTGAACAAATGTGTTGAATAAAAATGATAAAAATTTGAAATATTGTAAAAAAAAGGACGACATAGCTGTGCACCCCTATGTAACATTTAAAATTTTGTTTTCTAATTTTTTTTTTTATTTTCTAATATTATTTGTTGTTTTAAACTTTTTCAAACTATCTCTATGTGATTTGATAATACAGACCAAAACTATTTCATATAATAATCGAGGTTATTTATGTATGTACAAGTGTGTGATAGTAGAGTTTTGGAGTAATACACATTAGTAGTACAATGGTATACGTTATAATTATTAAATTGGTTAAAGTTGAAAATACTTCTATGCTTAATTAATTTGATTAAGCCAAATAGAGAAATTTTATGCATAACGTGTTATTTATATGTTCATTCCGTGCTTTATAAACACCTGTACTGATAAATTCACTCAAAATATAAAACTTAAAAAAAAAAAAATTTAAACTTTAGAAAATTTCATATTTATGTGATAACACTTCGTGTGTAAGTTTTTATTTGTTTAGAAGACATTGTATCGAAAATGCAATATTTTTAATTGTTTTTATTAAATTATATACACATGCATTGCACTTAAAATTTAGATTTTTGAAAGTTTACAAAGTTTCTCAAGCGCGTCAATATTAGACTAATTGAATATAATAATACTAAGACTTTGAATGGTAATAGTGAAAGGATCTAATAATAATAGAGTACATGTTTAATGAACAATAATTTAGTCAATTTTATATCTTCACTTATATGCCTCACGAGTAGCTACATTTAAACGAATTTTGAAAGTTGTATAAAATATAGAATGATATGAGTAAATTGTTTTGTTTATGTTCATTATTATTTCTAATAAAATATATCATAATATATGTATGAAATTTTGGTTGTAATTAAAGAAGTGATTGTTTTTAATTAAAACAAACAAAAAATATGTGCGAACTGACATATTATGAACATATGTATGTTTGTATTGAATTATACAGATATCGAACACACAATACTGTTTAATTGAAGAATAAAATTCAGTGATAATAATTTGTAGTGACAGATAAATGTTTTTTTTTTTTTTCATTCTCTGTCTGGAATAAATGTCACTCAGTCTTACTTATTTGCTATTAAAATCAAATTACATTTTATTTTGTGTACAGTCATAATCTCTGGTGTACATAGTAAACTCGGCGTATTAAAAAAGACAGAAAGAAAAAGGGAAAAATTTTCTTTCACAGTAATTTCCACTGTCACATTATGTAAGTATTATATTTGTGACATTATTTTTATAAACTTTTTTTTTTATTATTATTGTTAGTTGGTATCATAGATCAAAAAGTATAAGATACGGCAGTAGGTGAATGGTATGGGATGAAAAGCCCAAATAATTTTTTTTTCTAATTCAGGGAAAATTATAGTCATAATAATATAATAATTAAAACAAGAATAGGAAAATATCACAATTAAAACAAGCTTTTTGGAATGAATGCAGGTTGCCCGAAAAAAAATAATAAAATTGTTCTAATTAGTAAACTTTATCTAAAAAGCGATTTTTTCGAACGTGGTATACTTCTTTTAAATTTTGGAAAACAACAGCATTAAGTGCAACTGATTGCCTTTAAATTACACGTAAGAGATTGCCTTAAATTTCATTATGGTAAAATTGTACACAAACACATAAATGTGTATGTGGATTTTAGTATACGCATAACCAATATAAAACATATTTTACTTTGTTTTGAAAAATCACCTTTGTATATACGAACAGTTTTTTTTAAATTTTTCTCAAATATTTGAAATTGTTTGGATATGAAATAAAAATTAGGAAGAAAATACTGTGTCGTTACTATGATTGTATTAGATCTACTATGGTATTACCATTACGAATTATGTCGGACACATTGATTTTCTTTTTTCATTTTGTGAATTATCCGTTGTTTATTTATAGTAATTCTTTGTCTAGCTCTATTTTTAATGTCTACAATTTTCTAATCCTTATGTTATTCCAAAAGATTTTTATTTTCTTATATACCAATACTAATTCGTCTCTTCAGTATAGCTTACACATAGCCAAATGAAAACATAAGGATCCCACATAAAGTGTTAGTATATTTATCATATATTAATAAAACAAAGTATTATTATTCTGTTACATTTTATTTACTTGCTCTTTAGAATTTTTAACAATATTATCTTATAAATATTTACAATATGTATATAATAATATACTAAAAAAAATCACATTAATAAATTGAGCAAAGAAACTAAAATCTTTTCTTAAGCTTAAGGATTTTTAAAGGAGAATTATATAAAACAAAAATAAAGCAAATCTTATTGATTTTATCCAAAGGACATATTACGCTTTCGTGTTCTCTAGGCGAGAATAAATTTAACCTATTTATAACTGTTATGTGAATTAATTTATAGTTACCGTGTTCATTTGTTAGAAACTAAACAGCTTTAAATATATTTTTTTTTATTGTGTAGTAGGGTACATAAATTTTTAAAATTAAGTACATATAGTACATTGTGTAACCATTAAAATTTCTAGAAAAATAAAACGAATTTTCAAAAATTTTCTTAATGAAGTTTATTTTACAATTATATAGTGAATGTTTTTTAGTATATCTTATCAATGGTATGTATTGTGATATTCATCTGACTAAAATGTAAATAATAACGAGTAAATACAAAAAAACATATTCTTTTGTAAATAATTCTTTTTCTTTACACTTCAGAGTTATTACATGGAAGATACAATGACTACTATAAAATGTATTTAAAGCAATTTGTACTAGTTTTTTTCCAAATTTTAATTAAAAAATAAATTAAAATTTACAAACACAAAATTTTTCAACTTATTTTATTCATATACTTTAATGATGCCATTTTATAGGACAGCTATAGTATGTCTTATCTAGAGTACCATAAATTAAATTAAAAAAAAAAAAAAAAAATTGAAAAACATGAATATTCTTCTTAAATGTTGTCGTTTTTTTGAGATAGCTGTGATTGTAAACAACTTTAACTTTTTATAAATTTTTGTAAGCGAAAGTTTCAAATTTTTTAATAATTTTATTTTATAGTCAAAAGTATATAATTATTTAAACAGCTTTAAACTCATAGTTTTTATTCAGTATCAACTTATTTTCCTTCGATTAAAATTTTTAATTCTTTGATTTTCTTTTTATCATGAAAGTTGTCGTTATTATTGTTGTCAGAAATTATAGTCAAAAAGGATATTATAAAATTTGTTTCTACACAACACACAAAAATCTGTTGTTAGAAAGATATTTTCCAATACATTATTAGTTTTCTTTAATTAGATTCTAAATGCGTTTACATTATATTTTTGTATTGTGTTCGTATATTCTATATATACGAGTATTATGTAGTATGTACTTCAGCATATTTCAGTTAGTCAGATATAATGATCTTTCTAATGGTAATAGAAAATATAATCCATATGTCATTATGAATTGTATTCTACTAAAGTTTTAAATTTCAGACCTAATTTGGTTGACAACATACATATTGTTTGAATTTTGATTGTAATTTATTCTGATACATTTGGAACTTATTTTCTAATTTTATATGATAAAGTTAACGTTCATACATTACTAAAATCACAGTTTTGTGCATCATTTATTTTATACCATGTATTTTATAAATTCATAATGTAAAATGAAATTTAAGCTCTATAACATAATTTTGTTATTTTTATGTCGTTGATTTTAAACAAAATTAACAAATTTATGTGCATAAACTTCAATATAAATCCATTTTGACTAAAATCTTTAAAACCTGTGATCTAACAGAATAATTTTGTTGCAGTATATGAAACACGTGAATACATACATTTTTACAAATACGTGCACTTATTAAAATCTGAGTGTTTTCAAACTTGTTACTAAAACCTAAATGAAATAAGCGAGAAAGTGCATATCGATATCAATGTAAAAAAGTATCTTTATTTTTATTATTTTAGAGAAACAAAATATGTATTCATTTAGGCCAATATAGATTTTAAAATCTATTTTATAAAATAAATATAAAAAATATGAAATATTGTACTTTGAATTCTAAAAGTTTGTAACGAATAAATGCAAATAAAAATATGTATATATGTATATAATCATCATCATCCATAGCTCGACAGACCGTATTGGTCCTTTGCTTCCAGGATTGTGTCTCCCCACATTTCCCTAGATCCATCCTTTATCCTTTATTAGGAAACTTCCTGGTTTCGTAATACGTCCTTTTATACATGATGAGCTTATTAGACCTACGCATAATCCCCCAGTGGGAAGACCCCAGCACTCGCAATTTCAGCCTAAACTTTATAAGTTAGTTTCCGGGAGTCACCATCGTGGAGGTATAGCGAGCACTTGGACAAGACCTCAACAGTTGTAATACTGGAATGCGATCAGTATATCTACTCTGCTGATCTCATCCTAGACCTCCATGTATATATAATAGGATTCTCCAAATAAATATCAATCATTTATATTTTACTGAAGTTCAGATTGTTTTTAGAAAAAAATCCTTCTGAACCCCTTCCTCTTAAATTTTACTTATATGTGTTTAGTTCGCACACACATACATATGCACATGTAATAATTACAGAATAATCCAACTGAATATTCAGATATTTTGTCTGATATTTTGTTGTTTGAGAATACAAATCAAAGGAAAATCTTAAAACATAACAGTATAAAAGTTTGGATACAAGACAAAAACTACTCTTGTGACAAATTTTTTTTCTTTCGTTAATAATATTACTTTACATACTTACAAATGAAATGTGCGCTTATAGTTTAGATTTTATTAATATTGAATATTAAAAATGGAATGATAAATCTAGGAAAAAGAAAATGACCTTTTTATTTTTTATTTATCTTGATTTTGTAATAAAATTTTTCTATGTACATACATATACGAGTATGTATATAGTATTATACATTAGGGAAGAATTCCTTTAATAACTTGAATCAGTTTATAGTACATGTATGCATTAATCTAAAATAAAGCCCCAAAGAAAAAGAATCTAAACATTATTGCAATATAAATATGATTGAACTTATATAAAAAAGCAACTGTTTTAATTTATTTTGAGAATATCTTTTTTTTTTTTTTTAAATAAAAAAATAAAATTTATACAACATTTTTCTTAACAAATTTCTTTTACTTTATTTTATATTTCAAAAAGAAAATTTATAAGAAAAACTTCAAGTTTTATATATCATTTAAAAAAGAGAAAAATATTTTAATAAGTTTTTTTATGCTTTGATTACGTTTTGATCTTTTCTTTTTCTTTTTTTTTTTTGTTTATTAAAAGAAAATTCAAAAAATAAAGTAATGATACTTGTATTCCTTATTTGATTTTAAAAGTTATATTTGCCTTTTTCTAATTTTGTTTCTGTTATTTGTTTATATGAAAATAATATTTACATATTTGTGTTCTATTTTAGGGATTTGAAGCATATACAATACATATTTGGGAAATACATTACAGAGATTTTTGTATATAATTTGTATTTTCTTCTAAACATATAAAGTAGATTAGGTTACTGGTTAAAATATATGGTATAGTTATCCATAACTTTTATTAAACAAAGTGGAATTAAGAATTGACGGATTTTAGAGCAGTATGTATTTATATTTTCCTAGAAATATTAATACAGCCTGTACCATCTACAATATGAACATTTTAGGCCAAGTTTACATTTGTGTTAGTGAAGATTTTTTGTTCATATTTGTATATATAAGTATGTACATATGTATGTATGAATTTCGATTTTCAAAATCATTTCAAGTAAGAATCCTTACTGATACATGTACAAGCAACTTGAATATCTTACAATTTTGAATTTGGTATGTGTAATTACCTCTTTTTCTGTTCACATGAACGTAGCTTATAACGATGGTACACGTTATAATATGTATTAAGAATAACAAATAAGTACATATGTATTTCAAATTTTGTACTAGCATTTTATTTTAAAATCTTTAGAAAAACTTTTACTTTATTTATTTTATTCACTTGTTTAAAATAAATAAAATTAATTAAAATTTCCTTTCGTTAATTTTCATTTTAAATGTTTTCCATTACTACGGTCGAAAATCAACAATTAATCGATTTTTTTTAATATATACTTATAATAAATAAAAGGCAAAATTGAAATTATATAAAATTTTATATAAATACATAAATCAATTTTTTCAAATTTTTACTTAAGAAAAAATAAACACAGGTATGTTGAAATGTAGGCATAATGATACCAGTGTGTAATAAGAATGAATCTTTCACACAGTTTATATGAATATATTTTCATTTTTCCGGCAATGCTTTTTTTTCTGAAAATTAATCACATACATGGATATAGAAAATGTGTGTATGTAAGTGTTATAAAAATATTATCTTTTAATGGATTCATTATGAAAGTATTTATACGTTCTCTGATGTAACAAATGACTATCAGAAAATGATGATTAAAGTTTTAATAGTTTTTTGTTTTATACAAACAAAGCATATTTGGTAATATATTGAAGAAATCTATGTATATGAAGATGTAATAAAAGTTTGATATTATGATATCTGGTAGAATAATAAATTGCTTTATCATTGCTTAAATTATTGAAGTAAAAAAAACTAAAAATTATTTATTCCCTATCAATACATGAACAAATGTAAAACATATTTTTCATTTACCCTTTAATGAAGGAGAGATCGAAAATTCGAAAATGAATAACAAAAACTGAAATAAATGAAAAATAAAAAAAAAAAAATTAGAAAATACTAGCAAACAAATGGGCTAAAATTCATTTACATATACATGAATAGATACTTAATTCAGATATTTGATTTCAATATACATATTTTATTGGTATTCTTATTGTATATTAAATTGTAAATTTAAATTCTTCAAACGTATAGAAATTAAAGTTTCTTTTGTTGTTTCATCTTCAATATCCTTATCAAATATCCTAACACATTAATATATACATTACATGTGCATGCATATGATTCTGTAAAATTGCACAACTTTGAAATAATTGGTTGGAAATAGTACAATTATGCTTTTGTTGTTAAATTTAACATTTATATTGAATTTTCATGAGCTCATGTTCATATATAATATTTAATTTAATAATAATACCACTTTTGCTTTTTTATACAAAGAGGTATAATTCAATTACATCATCATTATATATTATATAAGCCATTTATAAAAATATTGTTTGTCTTGTAATGACTTTCATATATTAAATAAATATTATTTTATTCGAAATTTGGATCAATATTTATTTATTTAGAAAATTAAATTAAAAGACAAAAATCAACACAAATTAAGTCTTTTAGTTTTTAATCAATAGCATTTATTATTTAGTTTTACTTTGTACTTACATATACATACTTTATGTACACATACATATGAGAGTATATGTATATCATTCTGACCAAAATCATGCATGATGTATATACATGAGTAGCATACGTTGTTATCTGTTCATACTAAAGATGTTTTCATATCTTGTTATATACTTAAAAAGCATAAACATTTACATACGTATTTAGAAATATACAGAGTTTAGCTATTTTTGCAAGAGATATTTCGTAAGATATGTGAATAAAATGATGTAAATTACCCTCATAGGGAAAATAAACGTTATTAGTCCTTTAGACATTTATGATTATGTGCATCCTTATAAATATGTTCGTTATGTGCGTTATACATACATGTGAACATATTCATTTACTGGTGTACATATAAAAATATATATATATATAGGAGTGAATTATTAAGCATATGTTTTAAATGTGTACGATAATAAACAGAATACAATGAATATCCTTTATTATATAGTTATTTTTTTGTACTATTACATTAATATGTATTTTAATGTATTCAACAACCATTTACTGCTTTAATTTAGAGTTTTGTTTTTTTTTTGTACTGAATTTTTCTTTTAACATTTGAACACAACACAGTCATATAGTACGTAATAATAGGAAAGGGCATACATTCGGCAATATATTAAAGGAAATTTTAATTCATATTAATATTGTAAACTTTTCTACTTGAACATAATGTAATTATCACATATGTTTTATATAATGAATAAGATTCATTTTTTAAGTGGAAATTTATTGAAATATGAGAAAATTTGTAAGTATGTACGAATGTAAGCCACTAAATTATTGAATTGATGAGTTTGATTTTCTAGGCTTATTTTTAAACAAATTTTAACGGTTAGTCATTAAAAAAGGTTAATTTCATGATTTAAATATTTAATAAGAAAACGTTTAATTGTTTCTTACTTGCAATCAATTCATTGCATTAAAAAGGCGAACATTATACTTCAATTATGCATGTGTTGTGTACAAAAATATTTATAAAATCTGCGTGTAACCATGCATTTTTTTTTAAAATTTAAATATTTGTACACACACATACACATACAAGAAGTAAATATTTTTCGATATCACAGATTTATCAGCCATGAATTTGATGAAAACTGAAAAATATTTATATTGCATGCATAACTGATTTTATTAATCAATTTAATGTTTCTACCTACATACGTGCTGTACATACATTTTGCATATATAATAAAATCAATTTACAGGATTAATATATAAATACAACAGTTACATATGAGAAAAAAATATTTTCCAAAATGTAAAAACATATCCATCATTTCATAACAATATTGATTGAAATGAGCTGCATTACATGGAATTTTTTTTGTTTTTATTTTTTACAATAAAAGTTTATTTGTATTTACCTTCATATATCTGTTGGTACAATTGTACGTTTTAAAAATACGAACTCTTTTCATAAATCGATAAAACATTTACAAAAATGAAAAAAATGTTGAAACATAATACTAATGATAATAACATTGTGTCTTGTTAGTCGAACAAAATAGTTATTTATTATTAAAAATGATTTTTGTTTTTCAATATTTACTTATTATTATACCTACATACATATACATATATGATAAATGCATTACGTTGTACATGTTTACGTTTTCAATTATACGTGTGTATTATTTAATATAAAAATAATACAAACATATGTACTTATGTACAAATCCTGTTCTGCTGATAAAATAAGAAAATGTATGAAACCAAAAAAAAAAATTAAATAAAATAAAACTCAATATGATTTACATATTTAAGAAATTTTGGAATTTTTATAATTCAATAACTTAATTTTGTACCCACAGGATATCTCAGAATAAATGGCTTAGATATCATTTGAAAATTCTTATCATTGAAATGTTAATTGTTGTATGACATGTATGTATATAATATGGCTAAGAAAATTTTAATGTTTATGAAAATGCCTCACATGCAGACTAATTTCCTTCAAACATTTGTATACTCCATTTTTCTCTGTTCTCTATATACTTTGTACATTAATTATGTAGTTAATGTCTTATGAAAACTACGTAATGTATAGTACCATTTTACACTATTGTACATACATATGTATGTACGTTTATAAATATATTGATATTTAAAAAATTTATCCGATTTTATATGAAAAATTTTGGTCGCATTATTCGTGAAACACTTTAATGTTAATATGAGAGAAGAAAAGAAACACAATCCCCTAAGGCCTTAATTGCATATAATTAATGTATAGAGTATAAAAATGTATGTAATTTTATTTTAGTTTTTGTCTATTTTTCAAGATCAGAAGTAATAATTGTCTATATTATGTATTTAAATTTGAAAAATACATAATTAAAAAATATTTTTAAGTTTATTTATGCTTAAATTATAAAATTTTTGAGTCAAAAAAAAAAAAAAAAAAAAAAAAACGAGTATATAATTTTTTAAATATGTTATTGTAATCCATAAATTATACACATAATATAAATCTTTTTATTCTATTTTTTGTTTTAACCTTAAAAAGAAAAATAGTTTCAGGTCACGTATTATGGTATTATCATATTCATATACATACATACGAGTATTATGTTTCAATTTTAACCTTGTTATTAAATGAATCGTGCTTATGTTAATTAAAATTTTATTTACCTAAATTTAATAATAAAAGAAATATGTACCTAGACAAAAAGGAATGGGTACATGCATATGTGTAGAAGAATAAATATTTACTTTATACGAATAAGAGCTTTTGTGTTTAAAATAAGTACTTAAATATTTATCATTGAATTAAAGACATGTTTTCATTGCAGTGACTTAAAGAACAAAATACAAAGGTTAAATTAAAGAAATGAATGAAATTATTTATAAATTATGCAAAAAACAAACTTTTTATTGTTAGTTATTTAATTTAGATATCGTAAAATGTATGTTATGAAAAAATTTGAATGGGGATCCAAGAGGATCGATGTTTAATATTTGGATAAAGAATTCAGAAAATCAAATAACTTTGGAAAGACAGAATACAACACAGTGATACCTTGATTTACGATAATCCGACTTACACGAATTCGAAGTTACACGATTTTTGATTTTCCCATGGATTTATTACTAAATTAACGTAAGATTTCAGCTCAACTTCAGTTAGAAAAGGTTTATACGAGTATATCTTAGAAGGTAAATAGACTTATATTTGTATACAAATTTTTATTCCAACTTACGTGAATCTTTGTAAGTCTCATCCATCGCGTAATTTTGGGACTTGACTGTATTCAAAACCATGTTGTACGACGACAACCTAAATAATGTACTTTGAATACCAGTTGATTTTTAAATTTTCGATATAATGAACATATTACTTTCCATTCAACATTTCGATTTCGTATGATATATCTGAATTCCAATTTTTGAATACATTGTGCTATAATAGAAAGTTGAAATGAATGTACAACAGAATTATTTTAATATTGCACTTCACTTTTCGTTTCTTGTTTTTTTTTTTGTTTTCTTTTTAAAGAAATATAATTTAAATTTCACTTTTATTTAAAAAACAAATAGTTTTCATGAAATATTCATAGATATAAAATTTTTAATTTTTAATATGACTTGCAGTATCGTTATATGTATGAGTACATTATGTATGGGAAATATTGCATTTTTAATTTAAAATTTATAGATTTATTTTGATGTATTCATTGAGAAGATTGTACTTTGAGAATTTGAATCATTGAGAGAATATTTTATTTTGTCTTTTCCTTGTAAAAAAAAATTAAAATGGGATTAAATTATATACAGATTTATACATTGCATATATACATTATATAGACATTGGAAAGAAATTGACAAAAAAAAACTAAGAAAAACGAATTTATGTACATGATAATATGAATTTAGTTTTATATATAACAGATGTGATCCTTAAAATTGTGTACATATTTTTGTTTTTGTTTTTGTTTTTTTTTTTTTTTTTTTTTTTTTGAAAACTTCAAGGAAAATTTAATATTCTATACGAATGCAATCTCATTACTCTTTTGAGTACATTCAAAAATAAAAAAAATAAATTTGAATTATACTTTATATTTTAAATATTTTCACTAAAGGTCTTATGAGAGTACATGTGTCCTTTTTCATAATTTCTCATAAGAGCATTTCACGAGCAGAGTTATCACAATTCTCAAAGTTCTAATACAGTATGAGATGAACTTTTTACACATCAATATACAAAGATGTAAAGTGTTACTACTTTTTGTAGTTTCCATAAGGCCTGTAATGAAAATATTTAAAGTACAAAGTATAAATAAATATTGATCTGTATTTCAAACAAATTTACATAAAAATAAATACATATAATTCTGTAACTATAATAGTACAAATAAATATGTACACACTATACTTTGTACCAATACTATATTTCTAAGTACGATATAATATTTTATTCATGGTTTAATTACAATTCGTTTAATTTTCAAAATTAATGAACCATGAATACACACTTATGATGACTATATGTACGGCAATACATAAATATATGTATTCTCATTAAATGTCATTAACATTTAACTATATGGTATACAATATAAATAATTACTTGTAATTATGTGCATTTTCAAATAAATCAAACAATAATTTTACTTTACATTAATTATATTTTGATAAATTAATTGCTATCATAACACCTATGAAATTTTGAAGGTAATTACGCGTATATGTATTTATGCACATATTTACATCAGACAACATACATATTTATGGTATGGTTACACACATGAATGTATGTATTATACAAACGTATATTGTCATATATAACTTTTAAAAAATCTGATATAACAGTCTTTCAAATTTGAACCTTTTTTAAACAGATTTCTTTATCAAATATTTTTATACACTATTTGTAAACAATTTTGTTAAATTTTTTTTTTTTTTAAAAACGATTGCTTTTCAGTCGATACGAAAAATGTATGAAAAGAAAATTTCATAGATAAAAAGAAAATTGAAAACATTTAAAAATACTTTTATTATTTTAAATTTATTTACCTATCTGAAAATAACCCACATAAATATAAGTAAGTAGATGACTATAATAGGTAGGGCATGTCGTGAGAATGGGTACTAATGGAAAGCAAAATATAAGATAAGAGATCGGTTGACAAATCTAAGAAAAATGGACAAACACCGTGTAGCAAAAAACCAAAATAATGCTAGGTCGACTTTGGTTAGGTGTTAGAAAGTGAAGAAGTATAGCTCAAAAATGAGATGATTGGAGATTAGTTCTGCAGGAAGTCAAGAGTAGATATATCGGTTGCAACGCTCTTAATGACGATTAGCTACATGTAGCTAATGTAGCTTTTTTTTAAAAATTAAATATTTATCATTTTAATTCATATTTGTATATTAGCATTATCTTCCATTAAAGTAAATTCGATACATCATTTTCGAAAAAAAAATTAAAAATTTGCTTTAAAAAATTTGAAATGAATTTATTCTCTTGAGATTCCGATAAACAAAGGAGAAAAAACCTTTATAAAAAGCAGCGTGTCATGTATACGTATGTACATATAAAAGAGTAATATATCCTTGAACAAAAGTTTCAATGAGTTTCAAAACGTTAAAAAGTTTGTTGTGATGCGATAATATTACGGTTTTGATACTATAATTGTACAATGCCACTGACGTATTGACGTATTGCATTAGAAAAATTCATGATGCATCATTTCTTTAACTAGTCCGTTTTTAGATGCTTTTGTGACGCATTTTGGGAGTTTGTTTTTTTTGAAACTGTAGACGATGTTGCCATTTTGGACGTTTGTTTTTTGAAACTTGAAACTTTACACAGAGGCGGTTTTCTAACGTTTTAGAACTCACCCTTTGAAAATTACATTATTATCGCGTACCTTATATAATACATGTATATAACAAATATACATATATAATTATGTTTTCAAATATGAATCATTGATAACTTCAAATTCAAAGTATAAATCTATATGAAAAGGAAAAAAATCGTTAATTTTCAAATATTTATTTCATGATTTTTAAAAAGATGAAATGTACAAAGTTTACGCATATTCAAATTTTGCATTATTTTAGTTATATTAAGAAAAAAAAATTTTTTTTTAATGTGATTTGACATTTTATTAATATTTCAATATTTTTTTTAAAAAAAAAATACAAAAAGGTGTGTCAAGGTGACTTTTAAATTTGTTTCGTTTTTATGTTATGCATAAGCGTATAAAGACATGCTTACATATTTTGTGAAATTTTATAATTCATTTATTTACATTTTGCTTTTAATTTCATTACGAACCTGAGTTTCATTAATAATTAAATTTTTGTTTATTTTTAAATTATCAATTGAAGTGTATATTAAAAGATAATTAAATAAGAAAAACAGGATCCAAGCAAAATAAAAGAAAATTTAAATCGATTACGTAATTGTGTATGTTAAAAATGTGTTAAAATTAAAAAAAAAAAAAACTGAAGACGTAGATTCTCTTCGAATTCATAAAAAATAATTTACATTTCAAATTTAACGATAAAATTGAAAAAAAAAAAAAAAGAAAATACGGTAAGTATTAAACAGCTCATATCACATTCTATATAGATTTTCCTTATTACCTTAAGATATAAAATAATATCTGAATATGTTTTAATAAATTATGTATTCATATATACATTTTAACATACATACATACATATGTATCACTTTATTTTACATATAAAAGTGAATGTATAGATGTAAACATATAAATTTGATTTTTTCAAATGAAAATTTTAAAGTTTTTCACATTTTTGAAACGAATTTTTCATATTATTTTCATATGTTAGGTGTATATGTTAAAAATACATACTACATACATCATCATCATGATTAAGTTAAGCTACTACGGGAACAAAAAATTTACATGAAATTGAATTAAAATAAAGTACAAAGTATACCTCTATTTTTAAATATATGGATATGAACGTATACATATTCTTATATTTTATGTATACATTTATAAAAAAGTGAAGAAAGTGATAATAAAGATAAGGAAAACATAAAAAATGAATTTTTAAAAAAAGAAAGTAATGAAAAAAAAACAAGATACATAGATAAAAATATAGAAGGAAAATGTTAAGATTTAAATAATGTAAAATATATGGAAATTGTATTATCCAAAATTTTTTTGCTTGATGACGTTTGAGTTGAACTTAATATATGAACCACCCGGGGAATAAAAAAATGTCATATAGTTCAACATATTTATTTGTAAATGATTCACAGCAGTCGAATAAAAAGAAATATTTTATATTTTTATTTTATTTTTTTCTACTTTTTGTTTTTTAGATTTTATAACAGATTTTTTTAAAAATACAACCATACATAAAAATACAAATGAAAAAGACACATACGAGGTACATACATTGTGGTACATATGTATATACCACAAATAATGCAAGAAATACAAAATTTTAAATTAATTTTACTACCACTTTTTAAAATATAATTTTCACATTTCCAATAAAAACAGTAAGGTAACGAAAATAATAACAATGAAATACAAAAAAAACAATATTACAAAAAAAAAAAAAAAGGGGGGGGGGGTTGGGAAATGTAATAATTGCATTTTATCACTCTTACTATCACATTTTATATGGGAAATTACAAAACCACATAAAAATGTATTTTGACATTATTTTGTACAATGTAAAAGGATGTTTAAAAAGAGCTCAAAAAAAAAAAAAAAAAAAATAAATATGTACAATAAAATGATATCATAGAATAAAATAAAAATAAAAATATGAAATTGAATAAAATTGCAATGATTCCTACTGGTACATAATTTACTGATACATACATGCCATTTTCAATAAGTTAAGTCTATATAACGAAGTATCATGACATGACTATCGTCATGACTTGGTATAGATTTTGTACATTCAACATGAATTTTTAATAATGATAACTATTAGCTATGGTAGATAAGCTGATATTTTTCTTCGAACCAATACCTTTAAACTTATCGACGACAAGTTTGATAATTTGTATTTTATCAAAAGTCAAAACTGAGACAATGTTAAATGATAAAGAAAGGCTATAATCGTTAAAAATCTGATCATATGTTAAAACGAAATTATTATTTGAATTAAAAGGAAACCAAAAAATTGAGAATCCTAGGAAAGATATTCAAATATTTATAATGCATGATAGTTGATTGATACAAGTGAATTTAAAAAAAAAAATTTTAATCCGTTTTAATTAATTTACAATAATAAAATCAATAAAATATCGCTTTACATAGATATATTTTGAATTAACATCAAATATCAAATAACGTTTATTTTCTATTTAAAAATTTTTATGTTTTTTTTATGAACGTAAAAGAAAAGAATTTTTTAGAATATTTGAAAAATTTGTATTTTTTATAGAATTAATTTTTGACTTAATTTGAAAAAATAATTTTATGCATTTATGCGTGTATGACACAGAGTGTCTGCCAGTGTTTTTGTCTAGTACAAAGGATATACAAAAATCAAAGTACAAATCAAACTATAGCTGTATAAATAAAGGAAAATTAATATTAAAAAAATGTTGTCATTCAAATTTAACCTAAGGCTTTTGAATAGAGAATGGAATATTAATTTTCAAATTTAAATTCAAAAGGATGTGTGATATTTAACAGAAATTATCATGATAATACTTCATATGAATGAATATGTATATGGGTACACTATATATTGTACATGCAAACATACGTATCTAAGTGTATATATATGTAGTATATATATACATAAATTTGTATTGTATAGAGGATTAAAATACCTACATATGTATTTATAAAGTTACGTTTGCTTGTAAATATTCTATCACAGAATTATTCTATGTTTGCATAAAATCATTATTATTTAATTTAAATATGCATATTTGTGAATTCTGACTAAAATGTAAAATAATAATTCTATTGTTATTTAAAATATATTATGTAGTACGTATGGGTATGGATATGTATGTATGTTAAAGGTTTATACAATGTCTATACAATTTTAGCTAAGAGGATTATTCGTTAGAAAAATAAAATTTTTACGTTTACTATGTCATACACATATACATATACATTTACATAACAAAACTATAATTGTTTATTGAATCATTTAAATTTTCAAATTAATATCCTTAAGTAATGCCGTATTAATACGGTGCAAGTTCTAAAACGTCTAAGATTGATTGACAGAATATATGGGATACATTTTGTATAATAATTGTATCAGAAAAATAGCAATACCAGGTCATTCTACATTTTTTAATATGTCGAATCTTAAGGTATTTTATTAGATTTCATAGATCAGCAGTAAAGTAACAAATTTACTTTGTCCCCTTTTAAATAATAATTAATTACTGTAATTTTGAAATTTTTCAGACGAATATGCTAATAATGTTGGAAAAATTTTCAAATCAATTTAAAACTAAAAATCTTAAATACGAATTATTCTTTTCAGTTTTGCTTTAATGATCTCTTTTTTTTCATTTATCAAATTAAATTAAAATGTTAAGAGAAGGAAAAGACTAAATATTAGATAGGTAGATAGAGGTGGCCGCCTGCTAGTTCCCAAGCAAGCACACCAAAAAAGGCCCATTGTGATACCACACCAGGAATTTTCATAGGTTAAACTAAATAATATTTTAAGTATATTTTAAAATTACATTTTTTCTAAAAAATTTTCATTTATTGAAAAATTGAAAAGTTACACTTGTGTATACATATTATTAAAAAAAAAATTTCGTTTTTAACTAAATGAAAGATTTTTTTGTAAAGTAAAATTCAATTTTTTAGTTTAATAAAGTTTTTTACGAAAAATTCATTTTTCCTGTTTTATCACATAATCATCTTTAAAATAAGGCAAAACATTAATAATAGTTATTAAGAATAATAGAAAAAAATTGTATGTACATAGTTCAGTTTCTTCAAAAAATATAAACTATTTATTGAATTTTCTATAATTCAAAATTTAATTTTCAAAATATAGTTACAAAAAAATTTTTTTATTATATTCAATTTCAGTTATTATATAGGTAAAATAAAAATTGTTCATTACACGTAAAAGGATATATTTGTTTGTATTTCGCATTAGTCGTCAAATAAAAATAAAATACTGAGAATTTATTTATTTATAACATATATAAAGTATTCATTCATTTTAATTACATACTTGAAAAAGATACATGTTATAAATAATAATGACATAAGCACAAGTACATACATAAGTACATTACAGAATTAATAAATGCCTGTTAACAAAATATCTTTTATTATTCTTATTTTATTTCAAAAACTCTCTCTATTTTTTTTTTGTTTTTGTTTTTGTTTTTTTTTTTTTATTAAATCAAATTCTGCTCTAATTATATTTAAAGTGAATTATACTTATGTAAGCATAATATGTACTTCAACTGTGAATAATTATCATGAATATAGTATTATGATTGTGTACACAACATTCTTCGAGTTCTTATGTATTTATTAATTGTTTTTAAAAAAATAATTTTCATTTGTTAGTGCAGTATTTTCACTTTATAAATAACAATATGATATAAAGCATTATATGAAAATGGATTTTAAAAAATGTTAAAATATAATTTTAGAAATTCATAGAATTTTTTTTTTTTTGAGGTTTATGATTTGAAAAATGTTGTTCTTATAATTACAAGATTTAAAAAATTTTTAAATTTGTATTTATTCTTTATTAACACTTTCTATCTATACTCCATACATTCGATGCAGTTAAGGTTTTATAAAAATGATATAAAATATAGTACCACTTTACTTCGCTGTATATTGATGTTTATAAAGCTCACCTCATACTGTATGAGAACTTTGAGAATTGTGGTCACTCTGGTCGTGAAATGCTCATTGAGAAATTACGAGAAAAGAAAAAGGACACATATACTCTTATAAGACCTTAACTGCATTGAATTAGTGTATGGAGTATAGATGGTGTATTTCTTTCGAATCTTTGTAATAATTTTAAATTTTATGAAAATATAATTAATAAGGTCTAGTTTTAGTTTGCTCTAGTTCATGTCTGGTTTAAATTGCTATTTCTGGAGGTAAACAAATTTCTTAATCCGCTGTTGGCAGTCCCTAGAGTGTGTCCAAATCGTCTGTTTAACACCTCCTATCGGAATGTTTTTATCTTCTATATGTTATTCTATTCTAAATTTCATATTTTTAAGTAAAAAATTTTTAAATTTAAAGAAATAATTTTTTTTTTTATTTCCTTTTGATTTATAAATCAAGGGGAAAAAATTAAATCTAAAAAATTTTGTAACTTGAATCTTTAACATCATCATTTGTACATGATATGTAAATCTGGTAAATTGAATTTATAGTCTTTGAAAATGAAAATTATTTTATTTAACGTATACGTACACAATATGTTGTTGTTGTGTTAGTGGCTGTATACACACAATGGGTGGAGTGAATAAAAATTGAGTTTGAGTGTTCACTTAACTTTTTAGAGTGAACACTTAAGCGCTAACTATATTTGGCTTCAATTAGCTTAAGTCAGAAGTCTGATTACATTGTTTTATATGAGTGTGTGTATAATGAAGTGAAGTCGGATTAAGTGAAATTGAACGAAGCTGTCGAATTTGCGTTTACTTCAGTTTGTGTCTTCAGTTCTGAGCACACAAAATTGAGTAACTTTTGTGAATATATGCAGAAAATATGGGAATTGTAGGAATTTGAAAAAAAAAAATTAAATTAAAAATAATAGGAATTTGAAATTTGAAATTTAAAATAGGTTTGTATGTACATACATAGGTACATATACATAGTTATATAAAAATAAATGAAAATGAAAAGGATTGAAAAAAAAATAAATTTCAAAAAATTAAAGGTTTTGTTGGAAATGTTTTATTTTTTTTAAAACACGATAAATACTATAACAATAACAAAATGTTGACAACATAACCATAGTTTTACCAAATTCAATACAATTCACAGAAGTTCAATATGGGTGTTACTTTGGCTTGAGTAAATTTCGTTGAATTGACTTAAGCTTATTCAAGCCAAATATAGTTAGCGCTTTATTTTGGTGTGAATAAAAAATTAGTTTCGATAAATTTAACGAAAGACGCTACTCAACGTGTTTGACAGCTGAGTGAACACTCCATTTTGATGTGAATAAAATCATTTTTTGTGAGTGCGCACTCAGTAAAATTTGAGTGTGCTATTTAGTACCCTCAAATCTTAAAATTCTGTTAGTTTTTGAATTCCTTCGCGTATTTTACGTAATAATTTTAAACGATAAAATTAAATTTCAAAAAATATTTTGCTTTTCTTTACGCAGTTGAGAATCTATAAACATAATTGTTTTTTTTTCAAACTAATTTTGCTTTCTGAATGATTTTTCTTTCTTAGTGAGGAAGTTTCTTAATGATTGTGATTGTTTTTCTTTCTATTTGTGTCATGTCTGACAAGTAAAACTGACATATCCAATCTTCAATTTTGAAATTTTGATTGAGTGAATGAACTATGATTAAGTGAATTTTTATTCACACCAAATGAAATGCCTCACTCTAAACAATTCACTCCATTCAACAGAGTTCACTCAGAGTACTCACTTAGGTTTTATTCACTCCACCCAATGTATAATAACACATAAAAGTTTACATCAAGCGTGATTATTTTATTCAATTTTGTAAATACATAAACAGAAAAGAAAAAAAAAATTACCTTCAGAATTATTTATTTATCATATGAAATTTGTCAAATGTACGTGTTTTTTCACGCACAAATGATTTTTTTTTTTTAAATTCAAAAGAACAGAAAAAAAAGGAAAAAAAAATAAAAAAAAGAAGATTAATGTTATTTTTGTATTATGTCTGTAAAAGGACAACAAATAATGTACGATATAAAAAATTTATAAATAAAAGAATATAACATGGTGAAAACAAATAAATTTCTTATGCTAATATTTTGAATTATTCGTTATAAAAAAAAATATATATACATATATCCGTATAAATGGCCAACTAACACGTACGCTCGTAATGTGTACTCATAGATTGAAATGAAGATAGATTATTCACATTTTTATCTAATTTTGTTGTCATCAGTTTAAATATCAATATTATTTCTGGAGGGTTACGCATATATACACATGTTCTAAAATTTTTAAAAAATTTGAATTTTTTTAATAGTTCTTTCATTTGAAATTTTCGACTTTAAAAAATAATTTTCTTTTTGCCTTATACATTTTCTATGTTAACAAAGTACATACTATTTTTTTCAAATAAACTTTTTTAGTTTTTATATTGCATTTCTGTGTGTGTTTTCTTATATACGATTCATACATAAGTGTAAAATGTACTATTAGTAACTGGATGTAAACTTTTGAATAATTCTTTTGAGTTCCAATTCTTTGATATTTACAAAAAAAAAAAAAATGCATTTATAAACATAAATCCAATTTTAAATTTTGCATATGTGTAAATTCAAAAAGAATCGTTAGTGTCAGTATGTACATTTTCATTTTTTTTTTTTTTTTTTTTAGTTTATGTACATAACATGTTAAAGCAATTTCCTGTGTTTAAAAGGTTAAAAAACAAAATCTTAGGAAAAAAATAAACAATTTTCAAACTTTAACTTTGTAGATGGTTTTTTTTTTGTAAACGACATTAGGATACCGTTTTGTAAATCAATTTTACACATTCTCAAAGTATATAACGAAACTTCGTGTAAAGCATCATTTAATTAATTATAAAACACAAATTAGAATCAATTTAATTAATATGTACACACAAACTTGCTCACATTATTTAAGACAGATATTTTCTATGCACACTGTATGTTTTTCAACATTTCAATTTAATTTTAGAAATTGAATTTATAGAAAATCATATTATCCTTTTCAATTAATTTGATGACTTTATACATATTATTTCAATTTATTAAAAAAAAAAAAAAAAAAAAAAAAAACCTTTTTCTAAAAATGCAAACCGAAAATATTTTCCTTTATCCATCATTTCATTTTCAATTACATATAAATCATCAATATAAAATGATTTATTTTTTCTTCTTTTTTTTTACTTTGGAAAAAAGTAAAATAAGATTAAAGAAAAAAGAAAAATACAAAAAAGCAGCAAAAAATAAAATGAAGTCAGAAACCTCAACACGTAGCATAACCTGAAAACCTTTATTGAGTAATTTCATTTATAAAAATTATGTCTTTAAATTTCAAACATATACTAAACGAAATTGAAACTATGTACATACCAAAAAACGGTTGTACAATCATCAAACATATGTAACATGTGTGGTAAAATAATATGTTGAACATATTATGTATGTTCAGCACGTTTTTTGACTTTTTTTATTCATGTATATTTGTTTTATTTTTTTTTATATTTTCTTTTACCATTTTATTTTTTTTTGTATTTAACGAATAATTTTTTCTTTTTTTTTTTTTTATTAAATTTACAACTGAACAAATTGAAAGTAAATTTTTTGAATGAGAAAAAATTTCGCAAAAAAAAAATTGAAAAAAATAGATGTTTTTTTTGCAATTTCATTTATATCCTTTTTAATAGATTTTTAATATTAGAAAATTAAAAATAAAAATTTAAACATATTTGGTGTACTACATAATGCTTAGAGACATAATTTTATGTTAAAATTGATTTAATAAAATAAACTGATGAAACATTAATGGAAGATTGAATTCAGTTAAAATGAAAATAAACGGACGAAAAATTTAAATTTTTTTAAAATTTGAAACGTTTCTTAATTTACAGTCAAAATTTCACAAAAAGGTCATGTTGAAACAACATTCTGTGTTACATACTTTTATGTGGGAAAATGAAAATGAAAAATTAAATGAACAAAAAAAAAAAAATCAATTGTTCAGCTTACTGGCTAAGGCGTTTACCTGAAAGTCCATAATAATGCGTTGAACATTGATTCAAAGTTCAAACCCACAAAACTTTTTAATTTCGATGGTATTTACAAAAAAATTGTACATTTCAAATATTTTTCAATTAATATTCGAAATCGTATATCTTTTGAAGAAGGATACAAAAACGTTTTAAAAAAAAGTCTTGCATACCACGCACATAAATGTTTGAATGTACATGTGTAAATTTTTCTCCCATGGCTGTAAAATACATAGAACAAAAAGAAATTACAATGAAGCAAACAAATAATATCTATTGCAAATTTAATACATTTTCATGCATACATGAATTATGAATACGAATTCATTTACATATGAGGTCAATGTACCAAAGTATTGAGGTGAAAAAACAAACAAAAATTTACTGATGAAAATGGATTTGAAAATTCAAAAAAATATGCTCGCTTGTATCTAAGGATATTTCAAATAAAATATAAAAAAAATTCCAAATTTCATACGAAAATTTTTGTGTACATATGTATATCAATTTTATAGGAAAATTTATTGTAATAACCGAAAATTTTCATGAAAATCAAAGCATATTTTTATTGACATGTGTAAATAAAAGCAAAAGATTTCAATTATTGTGTAAATTGTTGTTTGAATATTTTATATACAAAATTCTGAGAAAAAAAAAATGAAAAATTCATTTGAAAGTTTTTGAAAATTTCTTAGAAATTTAATCTTTCAAAAAAAATTTTTTATTTTTTTATTTTGAAATATTTTAACTTTTATTTAAATAAAAACCTTTAATTTTGTATTCATAAAATAAATATTATCATATTATTATTACCCAAATCATGATCAAACACTTTAAGATTATAGGATACTGTAATCATAATAACAAGAAACCCATTTCATTTATAACATAATTAATGTTATTTAATTTATGTATCTTCTTTCGGGGAATATTTTTCCATAAATTATTTAGGTATTTGTAAAGTTTTAGGAATCTTATCATTACAAAATAAACATGATTGTGGTTTATTTGTTAGATTTTTTTTTTTTTTTTTTTTTTTTTTTTAATTAGGTAAATGTATGTATTATTAAATTCTTTTTAAAGCTAAGTAAAGTAAAGTAAAGTTAATTGGAAAAAAATTATAATAAATAATTAAGTTCTGAAATTATCATCAAGGATGCAACAATTCGGTTTGAATCAGGATTTTATCACTATGATGTGATTTTCGAAAACAATTCTCGAATCATATGGGTACCTACAGCTTATCGTGGATTATGAACTACTAAGTTTGTTAGAGTAGAAATCGAACTCAACTTTTATATGATAAAAGTGCTACTGAGGCTGCCAAAAAAATTAAAATACGTGTACCAAAAAACATAGAATTGAAATAATGTAAAATTTAAAATATAGAATACATTAGCATTAAAAAATTTCAAGTATACTATATAAAACATAATCTGATTATATTTATACGAACCACATACACTAACATTAACCTACATTATATATACAATATTTTGTATGGTGACATGACTTATTGCATAAAAATGTACTTCGTATTTTCAAATAACATTGACTCAAAAAAGAAAATTAATTTTATATTCATGTCACGTATTATATGTTTTCATTTTCACACAACGACATTGTTATTAAATGAATTATGCCTATGTAGATTTAAATTTTATTTGTATAACTTACTCCAAAAGAAATACATAATATATGTTCATGTGTATGTTCTTTAACAGAGACAAAAAAAAAGTAGTAAGATAATGAAAATAGCATATGTGTTTATCAATACAGATAAGTAGGTGCAAATAATATAAAATGCAGACATACATAATTTTATTTAAGTATAAATAGTTCACTAAATACAATGAAAATGAAATTCTTTATTGTTGACATCGAGACAAAAAAAAAAGGATTAGATGAGCTACAATTTAAAAAATGATTTATATGTATACTTTGTACTTTAAATATTTTCACTACAGGCCTTATGCAAACTACGAAAATTAGTACCACTTCACATCATTGTATATTGATATTTAAAAAGCTCATTCCATACTGTATGAGAACTTTGTGGATTGTGGTAACACTGCTCGTGAAGTGCTATTATGAGAAATTATGAGACAAGAAAAAAGACACACGTACTCCCACAAAGCTTTTAGTGAAAATATTTAAAGTACAAAGTATAGTCTGGCATTTGTAAAATATGCACATTGGAAAAATCCTTTAATTTTTGATTTACAATGTTTGTTTATTTGCACACAAAAAAAAAAAAAAAAATTGAATAAAATTAAATTTTCTTTAAAATATTTAGGAATCATGAATATTTTCCTTTTCTTTTGTGTGATTATTTACAATTAGTCAAACAATGTTCGTATTTGTTTTTGTCATTAATTTTTTAACTATGTGAAAACAAGTAGAAATTGAAATTTAAGTAAATCATTAACATGGTGTAGAATTCCAGAATTGAATTTTATTGATTAATTTTTAATGTGTATTATTATCAAAATAAAATTATTTTCATTGCATATACATTTGCAAATTTAATGGAGATTTATTTTATATATGTTCTTCAGGGATTTTACATTTGTACATGATTTATTTGTACATAGTCACAAAAACATGCTATTTGTGGTTTATATTCTGTAACTATTATTTCTGAACGTTTTAAATAACATATTGTAAAATAAGTTTCAATATTGCAAAAAATTGCAGTAAATTAAGTAAGAATTTTTATGTAGTTCTTACCACATTATTCACATTATCAAGCGAAGCTTTTACATGCGTAAAAATGGCATATTCAAAAAACAATAGAAAACACGCATATTTTGTGTCTCTACATTAAATGTGTAAAATGTGTTATCTTTATTTTCATCATAAATATAACAAACAAAATTCTAAATTGTTCAAAATTTAATTTTCAGCTCCTTTTATTTTTCCTTAGAAATATAAAAAATTTGGTTTTTTTTTCAATTTCTCACAGTTTATTTTATCCCCATACCTGAATTTACCACATATCTGCATAACGTATTTTACGCAATTTAATGATAATAAAAATACGAACGAATGTTACCTAATATTTAAAATGACCAATTGTAATAAAATTCATAAAATGAAAAAATTTAAATAATAAATAATATTTCACACAAGGTATTTTTTTTTTTTTTCACAAATTTTTCATTCAAATCATTCGATATGATAGTATGATATTGTTCTTTTATTAAAAGCAGTTATAAAAAGAAAGACTTTTACTTTGCAGAAAAAAAAAAAAGAAAATTTATTCTATTTTCACAATGATATCAAATTCAATAAATTTATAATTTTTTTAATAAAACTATGCATACACAGTTCATAAAGTCCAATGAATATTAAATTTTAAGTATCTTGACTGTATTGACGTCATTCACAATACGAGTATTTCTTTATTCGAATAATAAAAATTTTTATTCATTTTTAATCAAATAATAATTTAAAATTTAATATTGTTGACAAAATTAAAGATTGTGGCATATGTACACACTTAAATACATACCTACAGGGAGACCAGCCAAACATTCTCTGGTATTTTTCATGTTATCTTCTTAAACGAACCATTTTTCTTGAGATTTGGTTGGAATATCCAGAAAGAAGTAAAAACGATTTTTCCTAAAAAACAATATGCCATAAATTGGTTGATACCATACATGGTAAGTGTTGGTCAATGGATTTTCTTTCTTTATTCGATGCGATTCTTTACCGAGAAAAGTTTACGGTGTTTATCAAATAAATATTATCTGGTTATAGTACTTCATTTTAATGGAGTTGCAAATTTTCAAGAAATTATTTTAAATTATAGAATTAAAAATTTCCCATGCTATTATGAGCTTTTCCTGTCTGTTTTGTTTTTGTAGCCATATACCTACTGTCGGTTATAATACAACAAAAAGTGTGCATATACATGAGACTGCATTTTCATAAATTCTGTTGAATTGGCCAATTATTAGGATTTTACAATTACACTTATTACATTAATTCATAAGAACCAATCTTGGAAAATTATTGAAATAGAAAATGAATTTAAAATTTTGTGTATACGAATGAGCATCATATACTATACAATGAAACTTTCATAATTAATTTAACTATAATATTTACGTGCTCACATTTACGAGGATGCTAAAACATTTAGAAAAAAGTAATAAATAAAAACATTATTTAATTTTGTTTATTATTTATTTTTCATCGGTTAAAAACTAATTTTATATTTTCCACAGATACGAGCTTAGTAGAGAGACGTTGTTATAATCAATACATTATTGTGATTACATGAAAAGTGCATTTTCACCGATTTAAGAAGATAAATTACATGACTGAACATGCACTTATGTATTTTAAAATCTGATAATGTTTTCTAGACTATAAATGAGTGTTTTATGCATATACATATATTATTTTATTCTACATAATATGTACATTAAAAATGGATAAGAAAAAAAAACAAAACGTTGTATTTAGTACAAGATAAAAGGATTATGTTTTAATATCAATTAAATGTAGACACATTGATTTCATCTGTTCTAATGTAAATATAAGTTAAATAAAAATAAACTTGCATAATTCTTCTCATCGTGATAATTTTTTAATTTCTAAAATTTTTTTTTTCCTATGAAAATTTAATTTTATTTCAATTTCTTACATCACAATTCAATTCACAATAAATTTGCGCATTGCATTCATTATTTAAAAAAAAAATTTATTTTCATATTTTAGAAAATCGTTACAATACATGAAAAGTGAATTAATACGCTTTCAATGATGCGTTGATAAAGCATGCATGTGTAGGCAAAGTATATCCTTGGAATACACAATTATGTAGTATTTTTCATCATAATTATATCTGTCGTGTTATGGTGAAAACTTTAAAACTAATTAGAGTGGAATTTACTTCAAAAAAAAAAAAAAGAAGATGAAGCTTTTTATTTTGTGCGAATAAAGATTACAAATCACATTTACATACAAATCCTTGTTAATATTTTTTAATTCACTTTTATGTGCATGTTATGTAACAGCCATATAATATGCTACTATATTTTTTAAGTGTATTAACACTGAATAAACTTAGTAAAGTAACTGGAGTATTTGATGTGAATGAAAGAAAACACTCAGAATTCAAATAACTTTTTGTAATCCAATTTAAAGTTGATAATGCAGAACAATTTGAAATACATGCGTTTTATAGTTCGTAATAAATGTGTGCAAAGTTGTGTTTCTTCATGATATATTATAACACTGGTTTATTTTCAAGTTTAAAAGTGGCTCATAGAGAAGGAAAATCGAAGTACGAAAATGTACAATGGGAATATGAGTTGCGAGTTAACTAAAAGTTAAGACACAAAATTCGTGCATTTTCAATTTTTCCAGTTAAAATATCGCTGAAAATAGCTACAGTTTATTTTCTTAGCACATTCATATAGGTTTTCTTATTCTCGTGTGATTATTGTTGTTTTCGTTATTAATATACAGACAACTGGCAATCAGAAAATGGATTTAAAAGATAAATTTATTCAAGTAGAACGAGAAGCAATGAGAAAAAACAAACTCATTTAAAACACACATGATTATGCTTTAAAAATAAGGTATAAATTCATTCATTCAATTTTCTAACACTTCTCATGGGCTTATTTTGAAAGTTCCCATTTTTTAGCTGTTGTCTCTGTTTTATAGCGCTTGAAATTAACTCAGATTTTAAAGTTGCAAATAAGCCAGTGTCATAACGTACATATATACATTTTTTACATGTCCATCGACGCATATACAAAACTTGTATAAATAATTTTAGAAATAATAATAGATTTATTTTTATGTTGGAAATTTATGCGAAATACTATACCAAATACAAATTATAGCAATGATAATAAGTTTTTTAAATTGAATCTTTCGTGCATTTATAATTACAATATGAGTTTACTTTTTTTCACGTTTTTAAATATCATTTCATATTAGTAGCGCTCTTCATGCAATTTTATGTACTCATACATGTAACGTATAAATAAATGCATAACTTATATGTTCAATTGTCAGATAAAATGTGTTAACTTTTATATTTAGTGGAAGTTTGAACTGAATGTAAATGTGATTTTAATTAATTTTTCATGCATTTGCTTTTGTTATTTGTATTTATTAATTGTAGAAATTTTGCTCTATATTTAACATGTACTTGAATATTTTATATTTAAATATAAACTATAGCATCTAAATTACATGTTAATTAAGGATATAAATTACGAGCTGATTTAACGAATAAAAATTTTTAAAATTATGTGTAAATAATATTGAAGTTTTCAGGAGTATTATATGAATTTAAATTTCAGTTTTTTTTCATTTTAATATTTTTAAATTTGATTATATTTAAGTTATGTTATATAAAATTCACATATAAAAATAGTAAAATGAACTGCTGTGAATAACAATAAATGCCATTTTGAATAGATATGCTCAACTTAACGTAGACTATTTAGTCTGTAGGTGGTCTAAATATTTAAGTCTATATCTTATTTTCAAATGGTACTTTATTCATATCATGAAACCAATTATTTTACTTTTTGTTTATTTATTTTTTTTTTATTTTCCACTTTTATTTTATTGTTCAGAAATATACACCTTTAAAAACAACAGATTTTTATTTTTATTTTCGGATTTTTAAATTTTTATTTTTTTATTTTATACAATTTTATTATTGTGTTGGTAATCTAGAGTATATGCGTCTACAATGTGCATATAGGTATGTACAATGTTTGTTTTACTCAATCTTTTATAGAATTTACACGTAACGGCTCAAAATATTATGTGTAGAATATGGAAATAACGTATGTATGATAATTTGATATGTGCATATGTATATGTATATAGATATGTACCCATATGTGCAAAAAGAAATATTTTCAAAAGGCAAAAATATGTTAATGTCACATTGTCAGAAATTTGATATATGTATGTATGTAAATATGTCCACATGTATGTTAAGTATAAGTACATAAATATATGTATGTACCCACCCACATCCGTTCTCAGATAATTTAATTTAATTTTTTTTTAAATTTTTAACAACAACAAAATTGTTTAAAATTTTTATTGTTTATTCAGTTGTTATTTTATAGTTTTGGTATAAATTATTTTTTAATTAACAATTATATTAGAAATGTATGAAAAATATATGAAAATGAATTATATGAAAAATATTGATTAACGAATAATGTACATTATATACGTGAAATGTATCTACAATAAAACATTTTTAGATACATTTTCATATTTCCAATGTGATATTTAATTAAAACAACATAAAAAAAATATATTTACCTGTAGTCTAGTTATCAATAAGGATAATTAGGCCCTTTGGCCTCACATCGAGCTGTTTTGCCGTGGGTGATGAGTATAGTAGAATTAAAAAAATTGCAATAATTTCAATTTTCATAAATGTTAAAAATTAAAAAAAAAAAGAAGCAAATATCTCAATAAATGACTCACTAGCACATATGATATGTACATGAAAATCTCATATGAATAACTTAAAAATGATTTTGGATAAATGATTAAAAAATTTTTATTAAAAACTGAATGATACTAAAAAACTTTGAATCTAATAAAATCTTAAATTATATTTGGTCTAGACCATTTCAATGATACTCATACGTATATGAAATGAATAAAAAAAATGGATGCTATTTAAAAACGGATAAATCTAAAATGACCGAACAAAGAACAAATGAGGATTTGAAATTTTGAGTAAATAGAAAATGATGTATAAAGTTTATTCATATACACGCAATTATCCTTTTTCATCATTTTTCTTTTTAGCTATGAAAAACTTTTCTACTTATATACAGTATTTTATATGTATTCTTTTATATAAACTCTATTTTGTATAGTTCTCATTTTGAGTTTTAATACATGTAATTACCGTTCAAAATAAGTTTAATTTAGAAAGAAAAATTAAATAAAAAAACTGAACATAAAATATACGATCTCACATAAAAAACAAAAATTAAAATTTTGAAAAAATTATTTCACAAAATGACGAATTGTTAACAATATGAGTACTTGCAACATGTGTATTTACATAACAAACATTGATTATTGCTTGTAATCACGTGAGTACACACATATGTAGAGTTAAAATGTTAACATTTCAGATCAGATATTAAAAAAAAAAATTTTTTTTCATATAGATAATTTTCTCTCAATTTGTTTTTAAAAGAAAAAAACAGTTTTTTTCAAGTTCAAATTATTGTGTAAATGATAATGTCCATTAATGTTTGTTTAAATCAATAGTAATTGACTGATGATGTTCTTACAATTGAATCTATTTTTCCTGTATGTATGCGTTATATGTACAAGCATTTGTTTATTATTCTTTTTCTACGGCCATACAAGTCCTGAGGAGGACCTTTGCCTCCCTTCATTTGATTATTATTGAAAACAAATAAAAAGGAATTATTCAATCGATTTTAATTGAATATTAACAGTGTAAATCGAAAATTTTCACTTGTTCTACATTACGTGTATGTATATACATATGTACATATTCATATCATATGTACTCATATAACATGATGAAAAGAAAAATATTTGAAAAAATCAGAATATGTATGATTTACATATACACAAAGGTACATGCATACATGAAAATAACTAATATCCGTGCATATGTGTATACTATGTATCTCTAAAAGAATGAGATGAGGTTTGGTAGCCTAGACACTGCAGCTTTATAGGTTATAGCTATATAGTCTCTGACACTGACCGTTTGCACCATAAATCTAGATAACATTTTTATTAATATTTTTCTTTTTTTTTTACATATACAGGATTAAAAGCTATGATATGCATTTAAAACGCTATATACAAACATAGTAAAAATTTGAATAAATCTGAAATTAAAATCTTTTTTCAATACGTTTTGCATCAATCTTTTTGATTGATTTATTAAGATATTAAAAATGAACTTTTGTTAATTAAACCGTTTTTTTTTTCTCTCTATTTTCGAAATAACAATAAGGTACAATTTCTATGAAAGAAATAAAGAAAAAAAAAAAAATAAATAAATAAAAAAAAAATAAAAACAAGAAGTTATTAAAGCATGATAATATGCAGTTTAATAAAAAAAAAATGTGTTGGTTAAAACAACAGAAGTTATATCAAAGAAATAAATTTTATATGAACAGTAATTTTTAAAAATTTGAAAATAAAATCTTCATTAACGTTGAAAAACAAATGAATTAGATATGTATGTATACGTTGCGAATATATACCTTTGACGTTGAGTATGATCCTCATACGCTAACATATCTGTACATAATCGTACATACATATGTAGGTATTGGAATGATATAAATTTGAGAAAAAGACGAATTTGATTTTTATACATATTCGAATAATTTGTGGCAATATGTAAATTAAACAAAGTTTTATACAAAAATTTTTAATTCATTTTGTATCATATAAAAAGAATTTTTCAAATTATAAAAAAATTTATAAAAAAAATTTGAATTTATAAAATATAAAAAAAAAATGCAATTGAACAAAAATTAAAAATTTTCAAGTTATCAAGAAGAAGAAAACTGTAATGAAATAATTTTTTGCTGTTTTTTTTTTAAATTTACATTGTTAGAAAAATTAGTATACAATTTTCTTTCACTATATTAATTATTACCAATTTAATTATCTTTTGAATTATTCATAAAGTAATTAGAAGAAAAGTTTTCATATTCATTTTATAAATTTCTTTCTTTGATGCCTTATAAAAGCATCAATGGTGCTTTTACAGAACATATCGTTCCCGAGCCTCGTTTAGACTAGTCCTCTATTTAGTTCGGTCCATTGCTGCCTGCTTCCAATTCCGTGTACGTTGAAATTGCTGTGCATCCTTTACAATCATTTTATAAATTATTTCTAATGAATTAGAAAATTTTTGATTGAAAATTGAATTTATTTATATGAACTGTAAAGTACACGTATAAGTTTTCATGTACTCTAAGATTTTTATTTATGTCCTTTTTATCCAATATTAAAAAGTTTAACAAAAACAAAATGAATTATAATTTTTATAAATTATAAATTAATAGTATTATAAATTATAAATTATTTAATAGTAAATCAAAGGCTTTTTTTCTTGAAGCCCAAGTAAAAATGACAAAATAATTTCATTTCTAAATATTTCCTTTCTCTATTTAAGTCGATTGTTCATTTTCTTCCTATATAAAGCTTATTTCCTTGAAATTTTTGTATTAAAGAACTGAAAAAAAAAGATTGCTTGTTCAAAAATATGTCTATGCTCTAATAAGATGGTTAATTGCCTCTTCAATGATTTTGAAAAATATTTTTCTCAATTTTTATGTTGTAAATTGAAAAAATAATAAAAAAATAAAATAAATAAAATTCAATATATAAAAGTTCACTAGAGTTTGAAGTGGTCTATTTTATTTTCAAATGTATGAATACATACAGATTGTATTTTGTGATTGATGTTGATCTTTGAAGAACAATTTTCTGTGCCACTTAAGTTTTAGATTACAAACTAATAAGCTTATATTTGTATAACTGTAAAAGATAATGTTTTTTTTTTTTTTTTTAAGTGAAATACATCTGAAAATACATTGGAAAAATTTAAGAACGTCACCGAAAATGTGTGATAGTACACGTATGTATATAGTAAATAATGTATTTCCAAGTAAAAAGGAATTTTAAAAAAAATAGTTTGAAAATATACATATGTACTGTATTTTACATACAGGATTTTGTAAAACATATAAGGATCTCATACACATACTTCCAATCAATATAGTAGAATTTTTAATTTTTATTTTTATTTTTAGCGTTATTTGTGTGGGTTTTTTTGTAGTTGAAAATTATGTAAAAAAGAAAATTAATTATAAAATAAATAATTACATATTTCCAAGTATGTTTGAATAAAATATTTTGCTTCTTGGCTAATTGAAAAGTTAAAAAAAAATTAAATCTGTTTAATGACAAAAATTTTCAACTCAATTTAATGTAATGAAATTTTCATAAATACATGTTTACATGTTTTAGGTGTGTAGTATTAGAATTTTTTCATTTTTTTTTTATGAACAAACCAAAAAGTCCCTTGCCATTAAAAAATAACAAATAAATAAAATACAAAAAAATAAAATAAAATGCTTTTATTTTTTAGTTACAATATCATTAAATGATATATTTAGTTTACATTGTTTCTATAAGGCCTTATCTGGATACAGTTAATGGATAGATCATATGTGGGTTTTAAACGATGCGACACTGTGTTGTGAGACACTTTCAAGTACTTCTAGTGTAACGGGTGAAGGAAGTAAGGCGTGTATCAGGTAGCCCATAGGTACCGTCTAACCTCATACGTGCCTCAGTTACTTCACCTGGTGTCTCATAACACAATTTCTAAAACCCCCCATAATACTGATGCAGTGATACATATTTTTGTATACCCCATTTTCCATAGGAACATTGATTTTAAGCCCCATTTAATAGATACTCGTAGATGGACATAAACAATAAAATATAAATTTTGTATTGTACATTCAAACAATTTATATAGGTATTATAGGTTTCTATAACAATTTCGTTTCTATTACATACAAATATTTTGTACGTATACCTTATTAAAATTTTTTTTGTGATCATATTATATACTTTGTTTTTTTTTTTTTTTTTAAAACTCACATAGCTTTATTCAATTATTTGTAATTTTTTCTAATACTTTAAATTACTTTATAAGAAATTTGAAACTTCCATCTAGAAGAACAATGAACAATGCTTAAAAAGTTATAACACAATGACATCAAAACCAAATTATTTTCAATTTTTTTTTTATTTTCAAATAAAAAAAGAAAAACAAACATAGAGAAAAATCACAACAAGTAAAGAAAAACGAATAAATACAATCAAAACAAGAGTAATTTTATCCTCAAAGGAAATACAAATTAGGTTTTCTATGTTTACAAAATAACGGACGTGATTTTTATCCTAAATGGTATTTTTACCATTTTCTATTTTCAAAAAATATCTTGCAAGCTTTTTCATTTGTTGACATTTGTTTTTTTTTTTTTTAACTTGTATAAATTTTTGTACTTTGTGTTTTGTTATCGATAATTTGAATTCTCATAGTTTGTGACAAAAAAGACGAAAAAGAAATAAAGTAAACATTTTTTTGATATTTTGACACAACCAGAAATGATTGTTTATTAAAACTAAACTACCATAAAAATTACTTTTTCATTTTCAATTTTTAGCACGTTTGAGTTAACCAGTCAATTTGAATATTCGCATGTTGGAATTAGAACAATTTGATATACATATGTATGTATGTATTTAAAAATAATAACGATAAAATGGGAATTTTAAGACTAATTATAATTACATTTAAGGATTTTTATTTTCACTTTAGACAAATTTTCCTATAAAATAACTATAAAATAATTTAAATCAAAAATTTAAATGTATTTTAAGACAATTCTACATGCTACCCCTGTTTTAAATTCATGGTTCTACTAACTTAGCTTAAAATATGGAACTTATTTTTTTTTAATGTAACGAATGTTTTATTCTGTTATTTGTTTGTGTATTTACATTGGTCTAATGCATACAAAAATTATCATTGTCATATGCCACAGTTACTGCACTATTTGAGTTGTGATATATAGTAACAAAAAAATGCTTTCAAAAATAAACATGTTTTTGTTCTTTGTTTTTATACCAAAACATCGTGTATATAAAGTACGAAAAATATTTTGTCAGTTTTTGTGTTTTGTAAAAGTGAGTTTACACTACTTGATTTATCAAATATGATTTATGACTTGACACAAGAATGATGTTATATATGACTTACCACGACAAGTGTCATTTCCCTTTGTTTGTATGTATTCACACTGTTTGATTTGTCAAACAAAACATTGATTTTAATCTCACGTTATATCAAAGACAAATCAAATTGAAATAGAACAAGTTCTAATTTAAAATTGTCAAATTCGACACGGCTTTATATGTAAGATAGGACATATCCAGACATATCCACATGACTTCACACTACCTGACAGCATTTTCGACAAAAATCAAATCAAATCATATTTGACAAATCAAGTAGTGTAAAGTCACTTTAAGTAAAATATGTCGTAAAAGGAAAATGTATAAAATTTTATATAAAAATATAAATGTACATTTATTAATAATATCTTCGAGAGAAATAACAAAAGAAAAATATATACATATATCACAAGTTTGGTGTCGTTACAAACAAAATGAAAACATAACAACGTATTTGTATGAATTGTATATGTGCTATTTAGAATTTGTGTGCTATAATAGAATAAAAATTTTTTTGATCGTTTTTTTTTTTCAATATTTGAAAGGTCACTGAAGAATTTTTTGTTCTTTTGATCGTATTATTTTAAAGTAAATAAAATTTCTCATTAGAAATTCTTTTTTTTTTTTTTTTCAAAATAGTTGGTTTTCAAAAATTCAATCGAATCGATATTATTTCCATTTCATTTAATTTTAATAAATCTTAGAAATAAGTCAGTACAACTTTAATACGTTAATCGTATATTTCAAGGGTTGTTAACATTTGTTGCACACAAAACGATGCTACTGATGTCTGATGGTCAATTTTATTTCATTTTTAGAAATTCAATATTTGACTATAAATATTGGAATTATTTTTTGGAGATGTTTAATTTTGATTTTAATTAAATTTTAATAATTGTATGGAAAGTATACTCCATGGTATAACAGAAAATGTCATCATATTTTAAGTTGATTCGATCCATAGTAAAAAAAAACGATACATATACATAATAAGCTTATAAATATCTACGAAATTGGCATTTTTCAATTTGATGATAATTTTGTGCTATTGGCCATTAAATTTTTTTTTTCTTTTTTTTTTCAAATTTATTATTTTTGCAAAATAATATCTTAGATACATATATTTCATACATATTTTGCATATAATACTATCTTAGATAAAACTAAAACATATTTGTTATTTATTTAAAAGATCTTATGCACAATTTTTATTTGACGTAGATACATATATACATATTTACATAAGTATGTATATACCTGTATACATATTCCAATAAATAAAATATGAAATTATAGGTATGCTCGTATGTTACATAAATTTTTAAATGGCGACATACACGATACAATTGTTTGTCCATTCTAATGTCGTCTATGACTACAATGCATAATATTAGTGAACAGAGTATAGTAAACATATTTCGTATTGGTCAAATATGTATTAATAAAGTAGCTGAAATACACAAGTGCATATTATTGAAAACCATGTTTAAACAAAATTAATATTTCAAATATTTACCAAACTGACTGCTTTATCATTTTGTTCATTTTATCGTGTGTTTTATCTTCACCGTTAACTGTTGTACAACCATTGAATTTTCAACTGTTGAACAAAAATTGCATTGTGTATGCTTTACTTAATTTTTGTGCTTGAAGGAAAAGCATAAATAATGTACAAGCAAATAAAGATAAAAAATTTTTATTCGTTTTCATAATTCTCATTTTCATAAATTCTTATAAATTCATTTTTCAATATTGTTTAAAAAATTTTTATTACAATATTCCTTGAAAAATGAAAAATGAAAATAAATAAAATTTTATTTCTTTGTCTTTTGTACTGACTTTATTCTATTGTATCGTATTTATCGTATTTATGCATATTTAATTTGAAACTAAAAAGCAAAAAAAAAAAAAAAAACAGAACCGGGAAAAAGAAATTATTATCAAACTACCAATAGGTCTATATTTTAAATTACAAAAAATTTATAAAATTGTTACATTATAAAATGAAATGAAAAAATAATGTAGTAAAAATTTTTAATTATTCATATAATAAGTAGGTATAATAAGGCTGGGAAATTAGTTTCATTAATTTTATTGCATTTTTAAAAATTTTTACTTTATTACAAATAAAATTAAACCGTTATATGTACATACATAAGTAGGTTGGTAAATTAATGTTCATGACATGTGACACACATATAATGTCAGTTTTGTTCTTGAAAATTTTATTAAAATTGAATTTGTGTAAATAAATTTAAAAAAAAAATAAATAAATAAAGTTTTCTTTTTCAAAATTTAATGTTCAAAAAATAGTAAGCATATCAATTCTGTTTTAACGTTTAAAAATGACATGTATGGTTTTGACATGTATCATATTTTTCAATAATTACAATGAATTTAAATTAAATTTTTGTAAATTTTTAAAAATTTTCTGTACTTCAATTTATGATATAATTTTACCGGGAATTTTCAATGTTATTATTATCTGGCATTAATATTATTATGTATTATCGTTTTTTCCATTGAGGATTACAGACCATCCACAAAGCATTTCCATTACACTCTATTCTCCGTTATAATTTCTGAACTTTGTTTCTTGGTTTTTTGTTAAATAAATGTATACATTTTCAAATATTTTGAGGGCGGTTGACAATTCAAATAATATAAATTAAGCGATTATCATGAACGTTTTGAATTTGATTGAAAGCATAGCATTCATTTTTGACTTTGACGGAGGAGTTTGTAATTTATATAACATGAAAATTATTTGAGAGAAAAAAAACGTGTTTATTGTTAGAAGTATACAAAAATTTTTCAACAAGTAGAATAAAATCATGAAACCACAAATACAAAAACAAAAAAAAAAAAAAAAATTCCTACTGTAAGAACACAATCATTTTAATGCCTTTTTCCCTTTATATGTGTTTTGTGCATCCATATCACATTTTGTTGCTGCGCTTAATACGAATAAATGCATAACACAAAAAGGATTTGTTTTATTCATCTCAATTACTTTCATTTTTAGAATTCATATTCATAACTGTTCATATGCATACACGTTCCAAATATTTGTACGCGTCATTTCACTAGACTTCAATTTTTAATGAAATTTTCACTGCATTGCACTTCATTTGTGCATATGTGCTCATTACTGAAAAAAAGGACATAAAATATGTACTAACATCCTCTATACCTTTAATGAACATTTCTACGGCAAGTAACATATGTACATATGTATACTGCTGTGTACGTATATATGAGTACATCATACATACGTTTAAATATGGTCCATATAACATCATGATATCACAATCACGATGATGATTTAATAAATTTTTTTATTGAGATTAAATGAATAAAAGGAAATTATTTTTAAAATAATTTTGAAACTAAAAATTGAAAACAACAAATTTTAGGCCAGGATTATGATTAGCAACCAAAATAATTTTCTATTCTAAAAAGTATAAACAAAAAAATAGGATTATACAAAGTTGATTTCAGGGCAATTATAGATTTTTAGTTAATTTGATCATGTTTCAATAAGCATTCAAAATTCAAATAACTAAAAATTTTTATACACAGATGTAAAACCGAATATTCAATTTTTAAATTAACTTTTAATTATGATAATATTTCTGTTATTAGGATACATGTGTGATGACAATACATAAATTGAAAATTATTATTTATTCATAGCATTAATATGAATAAGTAGATATCTGTTCAAAATTAAAACCCTAGGGATAAAATTTTGTATATGTATGCTTGCATAAATAAGATTTAACTTTGGAATAATTAATATTTTGAGATCTCTCCATTTTGGAGGGGAAACAACATCAGAATGCAAAATATTTAAAATGACTTTTAAAAAATTTTGAAATGAAAAAAAAAAATGAACAAAACTAAACAAAAACATGATAATGGATTAAGGACATTTTATGTGAGAACGTTGAATTCGATTGAATGTACCTAGCTATCACGTATAATACGTTTCTAAGTAATGAATAGAGACTGTAATAATGAAATAAAAAATTACTCTTTTTATTAGATATTTTAGATACACACACGACAAACTTTGTAAATAAAATTGATTTACGAATATTAAGTTTCATTCATAAAATAAAATTTAAAAAAAAATTTTGAGTATGATGAAAAAAAATCAAAACTTCAAATGTGGGGTAGGTACATGAAAATCTTGCTTTAATTTGTCTGCTCTAAATTATGAATACCTTTTATGTTTGCGTATACATTTCCAGATTCAAATATAGCATATACATATGTAAGTGCAATTCCATTTATTTTTATTTTTTTATTTATTTATTTTTTTATTTTATAATTTGTGAAAATTCCCTAGAATCACTGAAAGTATGACTTGAAAATGTCCTTGGGATGCTGTTGCAATTATTGTTATCATGATGATATTTTTATATTTAATATATTTTATACATTTCAATTATTATATGTATGTACTCGTATGTAAAATCTTTTCTTGTATACTTGTATTATAATTTTAAAACTAAAATTGTAATAAGAAGTTTTTCATCTGTGAGTTTTCATCACAATTTGTAAATATAATGAATTTACACAATTAATTGTGTTTTTCCTAAATCATTGTCCTACATTTGTGTTTTTTGTAAAATAAGTACATTATATGAATGAATTAATGTTTCCATAGGTACATTTTGTAGAAATTTCATTCTACATATGTATATTCTATATTTGAATTTTTTTTTTAAATCAACTGAAGATTTCTACTTTGCTTACATATTTTCTTATAACATATTGAATGCGTAAAGTATACGTAAGTATGTATGTATACTCAAAACATGACATTCTTATTTAATAATATAATACTATTCTCAAAGGAATTCCTATAGTTTGTCTGTCCACTAATTCGATGCAGTTAAGGGTCTTATGGAATTGATATAAAGTAGTACCACTTTACGTCGCTGTATATTGATATTTGAAAAATTCATCTCGTATTATATGATAACTTTACAGATTGTGGTAACACTACTCATGAGATGATCTTATTAGAAATTAAGAGAAAAGAAAAAGGACGCATATACTTCCATAAGACGTTAACTGCATCGAATTAGTATACAGACTATAGATTTAAGCAACAGTATAACATTTTAAATACTATTAAAATAATATTTGAGATTTTATTTGAAATTCGATTAATTTCCAAAATTCATATTTGAGATTTTTAATTCTCAATTCTGACTCTTGCTGACTCTTTCGACTTTCCCCAATACTTTGTTACTTGCTTCGGTTATGGCTTTCTTATTTGAGTTCCATGCGTCACCCAGTTCAGCTCTTTCCTTCATTAATGGTTTAATTTCGTTTCTTATTGTTTCTTGGTACTTTTTCGCTATCAGTTCGTTACGAAGAGCTGGGACATTATATTTTTCCGTAGGAGTGCCTCTAATGCTTTTTGCCATTTAGAGTCTGGCTCTCACACGAGTTATAACAAGATTGTGGTCCGAATCTATGTTTGCTCCTCTTCGCACTTTTACATCCATGACGTTTCTTCGGTGTTTCATATCTACTAGTATGTGGTCTATGGTGTTCTTTGTTTTTCCATCAGGAGCGGTCCACATCAGTTAGTGAATTCTTTTATGCGGGAAAAATGTGCCACAAATTCCCATGTTGAGGCAAGTTTATTAATCTTAGCCCGTTGTCGTAACAGCTAGCTATTGAATTGCAGTGATGTCTATTCTGTATTCGTTTAAAGTATCGGTTAACATTCTAAGAGCTCCAGATCTCCGTAATGATCTTACATTCCACGTTCCAATCTTCAAATCGTTGTCCTTTATCCGTTTGTCAGGTTGTATCCGAATAGTCCGTCCGGTTTCTTCTCCTTTTGGCTTCATAACTTTTTGGGTTTTTTCTCGGAGGGTAAGGTTGTTAGCCTCACGTCTCCATAGTCCAGTGATAGGGCTGCTACCTTATAGCCTCTGGACAGCCTGTGTTGTTTTGACCTGCTTCGCTACGATATACAGCTACTGACCTGGGACGTCAGGTGTTGTTTGACCATCCAGGCTACAGATCTGGGGCCTTTTAGCTTCCCCCTCCTCGGAGGAGTACTGAGCCACACCACCACGACAAGATAGGTCCCTCGGTGGGAACTTCTATTTATCACATAGAAATATTTAAGAATAAAAATAATTTAATAAAAAATGAAATAAAATAATAAAATTTATTTATAAAAATTTTGAAAAATTTCCTGAAAATAATGAAATAATGTCATACTAAGAAACAATTTTTTTCCATTTTATTCATTTGATTTTCATGCTTTTTGTATTCTACTTAAATGAATAAAAGAAAAAAAATGTTTAAAACCATTGAAACTATTTTCAGAATGCAAGTAATATAGCCACACCATTTTAATGTTATGATTTAGCGTTGTGATTTAGTTAATTTTACATTTCTAAGCGATTTTAAGTTTAATACAAGTTACTTCGTCCCAAATAATAATTGTAATTTAAAATATCAAAAATTTCTAAGTACGTTATTTTATTTTCTTTTTTTTTTAGAGGCCTAGTTTATAAATTTCAATATGATTTTTCATTTTATATTTTTATTCAATTTTTAATTGAATTTTTTGTTTTAATAATTTTGTAAATGATGGAATTATAATAGCACATTGAAACTAATTATACTGTTTTGCTCTACTTTCTATTATTTATCTATAATATGTACATGCATATCCCATATTCATTTAATTAAATTTGTTACAGTTTTTTGACATTTTTTTAAGGATATTTTATTCTTTACAAATTAAGTTATTTTACTAGGAATTAATTTAAAATGATAATATTTGACATCTTTTCTAATTTTTAATTCATAATCAGCGTTTTAATATTTAAAAAGAAAAAAATGCAAATAATAAAAAAAAAACCATTCGTATTAATATTACATTTTTCAGAAATTCGCGCAAACGTATATCTATAAAAATTTTATACTAAAAAATAGAAACCTACACAACTAATAGCATTGTATAAAATTATTTTTTTATAAAATTTCAAGCATCTTTTATTTTTTAGTTTTTCAAGTAACATTTTAAATCTCGAATATGTAGGTTTTGTTTTTTAGTCTAATTATTGCATAAAAAGTTAGAGAAGTAGAAAAAAGTGATAAATTAAAATATAAACCATATCTACATTACGTATGTACATACATTATATCAAAATATGTAGATATTTGATATAAATTTAAATCATTTCGTAGGGTTCATAATTCAGTATTTATGTATTAAAACAGCACAAACAAAAGAGAGTCTTATATCTCGAAAACAAGTAACAATGAGATGAACATAATATTTGAGAATTTTGGTCCAGAAAATAACATATAAGGGTTTCGAATAAGAATTTTTTGGGGTCGCGAATGAAACTTATTTTTTGAATTTTTTTTTTTTTTTTGAAAATGAAAAATTTTTTTTTAACATTAATATTTAGGCCATAAATGACTCTCAATTGCCAGATAGGCTTTTGAGTTAAAATTTATGTTAAACTGATACGGTTCAGGTATAGGAAAATATATATTTTTTTTGTTTGAATTGAAATAATTTACGAAAAAGTGTTGAATAAATGGTCATAGATTGCAGGACTGATTTTCACTATAGTTTAAAAATTCAATACGTTATGTGTTCATATTTCGTTTCTTTAGGTCATTTTTGAATTTTCAGACTTTTATCATTGTTTGTCAAAGAATGTTATTCATGTAATTTTAAGATATATGCGCATTTATTATATTCCAACAAATAATTTTGTAATAATTTTACTTATTTATGAAAAAAACATACATAAGAATTCATTTTGTAAAAGTTAAAGTTTTGTCACACATATTTTCATGTGCATATCTCAATCTCAGAATATCATAGTCCATGTCATCATCGTGATTACCATTATCATGACAGCTATCACAATTTTTAACTTACAGTGATAATTACAGTATTATCATTAATGAAGGCAGAGAAACAAATATTTATGTACATATAAATAATAATTACAATGATAAATACTGTAATCACTACTTTCATTTTAAGTTTGTTTGTGATATGACTGAAATCACGTATTGTTCATATCCATGTGCATACATAAAAATAAATTTTTTTTATTCATATTGCAATTGTCTCTGTTTACGATGATACATGAACAAATGTAAGCATGTATGTATGTTTTTAAATAAAAAAATGAAACGCAATTCTTTAATAAAAATTAAAGTAAATGCAAGAGTATAAAAATTTTTTTTTTGAAAATATTTTCATGTGATCATTACATGTATTTTGCCATAATCTATATTGTCAACCATAAGGCTAATACAAAATCAAGGATAAAAACGAAATATGGATGATATGGGTTCATATTATTGTTATTAGTGACTTAAGTATATTTATTATATGAAAAATATGTATTAAGTTAATTATGTTTATATGATTTGTGTAGTTCTCGTATGCTTGTATTCGTATACATCAAATTTATTAAAAAATTACTTACAAATTTATTTGATTAATGATCTGAAAGTGAAGGTCATGTACTTAAGTCAAATACGTAATATTGTGTTAAAATATTACGTGTAATTTTTGAAATAAATTTTAGTTACACAAAAGCAAACAAGAACAAAGGAAGTTTATTAATTCGATCAAAATAACGATGTTTCTTACACTAATATTATTCTTATTATCAACGGTGGAATTTACTCAAGCATTTTCATCTTTTATCACTGTACCAAAACAGGTATCAAATGATTCAATTTTTATAACAAATTTGGTTAAAGCAATTGTGAAACATCACAATTTAAATACTGTGTTTATATTCTATGATGAAAAATTGAATCGATCGTTGATTGACCAAAATCAGTTGATCTTTGAAGAACTTCAATATTTAAGTGTAGTTCAGATTACAAAAAAATACAATTCACGTCAAGCTATACATTACCTGGCAAATAGAGATAAATCATTCATAATTATATATTTATCTCATTTTGAACATAATCCTATCGTAGAATTTATAAAAACAACAGCATTTTATGGGATCATTCCAAGAATGAAATTTTTATTTATCAAAATTATAAATGAAAATATAACAATTACAAATCAGGATGTAAATGAATTTTTTGAATGGGCTCTGTTAAATTTTATGTTAAACAGTATATTGTTAATTAATAATTTATTTAATCAAACTAAACACATTTACACGTATCAACCATTTCCGAATCCAACATCGACAATGTTTCAAAATATATCAGCAATGAAATCATTTTTCATGGAAACATACCCAACAAATTTCCATGGACGTCAAATAGAAATGAAAGTTGATGGTTATGGTAAAGCAACGTTATACAGATATCCTGAATACACTAAAAAGATTACATATTCAAATTTTCTGGAAAATGCATCTGGTTCATCTGGAAAACCACTTGTGGAATTTACAAAATATCTTAATTTCAACATGGTAGTTAAGAGAGAAAAGATTAATTATAACATGGGTGTTATAATAAAACATTGTGACAAGCCTGTAGAATGTAGTTATCCTGTTACTATAACTAGTTTTTGTCTTGTATTGCCACTATCTGGAGAGATTCCATCATATTTGTACATAATAAGATCTTTTCAACAAAATGTATGGTTTGTGTTAATCATTACAATTGCATTTCTCACAGTTACCTTATATATAATACAGTTGCTTAAAAAACACAAAAATGATATTGGACAATCATTACTCCAAGTTATAAGCGGTGTTTTGTTCATAGCTCCACCTACAAATTTATTAGAAGGAAAAATATTTTTAATGCTAAGTCAATTAGTATTGTACATATTTGGTTTTATTTTAACGAATTTATGTCTAGCTTATGCAACAAGCTTTTTAGCACAAGTTGTTTATTATCCTCAACCAGAAACACTACAAGATATAATGGATTATAATATAAAAATTGCTACCGAACAACCACATGGCTTAACCGAATTACTATCTAATTACTATAAGATTCCAGAAAATTTTCTACAAAAGACTTTTGTTCCACTTAGCAATCGATCCGATAACTATAAAACATTTGATCAATTTCGTCCTAGATTCGGTACTTTGGAAGTAATCAATGACATTGAATTAGATTTGAAACAGCAAAGATTTTTAAAACGTAAATTTTGTCGTATCTCAAATATATGCCTTTTTCAAGTTTTTTATGCATTTCACGTTAGAGCCAATTCAATTTTAAAGGAACCACTAGATACTTTTATTATGAAAATATTACAAACAGGCCTGTACGAACGATGGAAAATCATGACCTATGATGAATCGATAAAATTGAAATTTTTCAAAGATTATCATGATGATTTTTATGATGGACCAAGGCCAATAGATGCTAATTACTTGGTAGTAGCCTGGTATATTCTTGGATATGGATTATGTTTAAGCACAATATGCTTTTTAATTGAAAATATGATAGCATCGTTTAAAAAGTACAAACCACGAAAAACGAAAATATTTTGTAAAGGACGTTTAAAACGTAAAATTTCAGATTTTCAAGAATGTGAAGTAATACATTGATACCTATGTATACTAATTTATATTTAAATTATGTTTTCTATTGGTGTCATTTTTTCCTGTACCATTTGTCGAGTAAATCAGAAATAAAAATTTTTTTAAAATTAATTTCTAATGTATCAGTAAATCTATGAACTATTATTTGTATAACTAGCTTGTGAGATAAATAAATTTTTTGTGTGGACATAAAACATAAACTTATTTTTATTTAGTAACAATTTTTTGAATTAAATTCAAAATACGAAATTACAAATGATAACGGTCATAGTCACGAAATGCGACATCCTGCCTGATATTCAATACTGAACGATGTATGATAGTTGGTCGAATGATCTTGAAAAACATTAAGTTTTTCGTCCTTTTCTTAATTTATGTTATTAAGTAAATTTCCTTTCATCCTATAAATTTCTAATATTTTTAATATACTTATTGGTAGTAATTTCCATATATTAATTTCATTATTTTTTCCGTCGATCCTACTAAAAATTTTACTCAACATCAAAGGATTAAATAATTAGTTTTCTGTATTAATTTTTAATTTTGTTCTAATTTTTTTCGAAATTTTAAATATCTTTGTTTAATTGGGCTATTATTTGACTTTTGTTTGATACAACTTAAAAGGAATAAAAATTTTTAATAACATATCATATTTATTATTCGTTTATATAATGCATTCATCTGTATATGTGTATGGACATCATATATGCACATATACATATGTATATGTATCTATGCGTGTGTAGTTTTTATTCAATTAAATATTCTTTGTGATTACCTACATACATATGTATGTTTATTGTATAGATCAAGTATTGCGTGTTATCATGTCAATATTCAAACAATATACACATACATATATCAAATAAACAATTTGTGCTTATATAAATATGTTAATAATGTATGAATGTATACATTGAAAATTAATTTCCGATAAAAAATGAAAACAAATAAAAATATAAAAATAGAAAAATATGGAAAATTATCATCATAATTATTATATAATTCAAATTTTAAATGTTGTTTATGAAACACATCATATTATATTCTTATCATGTTTTTGTCTATTAATTTAAAATTAATGCAATATGTATTTACAGGTTAAACACATAATAAAATAGAGTTAAATATATTTTGCTTTCAATGAATTTACATTATTACAGAAAAATAAAAATCAATTTTGACCAAAAAATATTCAAACTGCAAATATTTATGTATGTACTCAGATAATATGAGCTTTTATATAATAAATAAATTTTATATCTGAAATAAAGGCAAAAAATAAATTTTCATGATATTTTACTCGTGTATGAATTTTTCAGTTTAATCTATAAATCATTAATGAAAATCATTATTGTACTTATATGTGATTTTGAATATATTGTACTTCTTTGATTTAATATGAATATGATATACATAAAAATATTAAGTTCACTGAAAGCTAATAAAATGGTAATTCATCAAAAATAAATGAATTGGGAACTGGAAAAATGATTCAATCAATCATTACGCATTTTATGATAAAGAAATTTTATTATATGATTTTTCTTTCTTGAATATCTAAATAAATGTATTTATAAAGTTTCAAAGATTAATAATGGCATGGGCCCGATAAGCTTAGATGATTTGTGTATAAGAATTGAAAAATCTTATACAAACGTGTACATACATACATACATACATATGTAAGTACGAATACATCAAAAATCTTATATTTTCTTTTATTCTTACATATTCTTACATATTAGGTGATTTCAGAGAGACACCTCTTTCATTTTTTCCGCAAAATATTGATTAGATTTTAAGCTGCACAATATTTCATGATTAAACTTATGAAAAATATTTTGATTAAAGTACTATATAGGCATGTTTGTCATGATACAAAAAAAAAAAAATTGAGTATAAAATGAAAAATGTGATTTAATAATTAATTTTTTTAAATATCTTTAATATGTCTCGTCTATTTTATGGTACTCTGAAATATAAATTATATTAAGAATCCTATAATCGAACAAGCAATAAAAATTAGAAAAACAAAAATTCTATTTAGAAAATATATGAATTTATAAAACCCATAAAATTTTTCCTATAAATTTTTATTTTTTATTTTTTTTGTACAATATTAAATTTTATTTGATTTTTATTTGAATGAAATTGAATAAAATCGATATGATAACTAAATATAATAAACTTATCATGTGAATGTGCGTGAATATTACATGAATGCATTTAAATATGAATGCACATATCAGAAAACAATAAAAATCAATTATTTATTTAATCGATATTCAATATTAACAATAAATCTTCGCTTTTCAAATATACATATATAAAGGCAATACAACTAAATAAATACATCATACTGATATGTGTTAAGTAGAAAATAGTGTTATGACAAATGGTTTTAATAGAAATGATAAAATGCATAAAATTCAATTTACAAATTCAATTTAAATGCACGGAGTACTTTGGAGATAACACAAGACTTTTATATTCTTGGTTTTCTTATCTCGTATTTTTTTTTTTTTTTCTTGTAGCACATTATTTACATTATTTTGAATATGTTTCGCAAGTTATACTTATAAGTATTTTTTAAACTTTATCAATATTTTTATTACTATTGATCTAGATGAAGTATGGACATTGCTATGTATAAGATGAAAATTCAAGTAAATCGATTGTTAGATGGTACAAAACAATATTTATGTAAGGTTTTGGTATGGTAAATTTTTCATATTTCACTTGACATAGTAAGAAACAATTTTTCTTTTATATATTTACATACATACATTCGTACATATATATGTATGTACATATATATTTGTAAATACATATATATATAGACACATATTTACAGAAATTTTTACGGTTTGCTCTGTAGCAAAAATCAATTGCAGTTGATAAATATATACGTTATCCTTGCTTTTTACTTTCTCTTTTTGCCAGGAATTTTTAAATTTTCAAATTTTTCTACTCTTTTCCTGTTTATATCTTCCAAAAAATAAAGTTTCAAGTCAATTAAAAAGAACATCTTTGGCACCTTAAACTGAAACGTGTTCATAAGCATGTTTGTTTTTTGTAATTTAAATTTTCACAATGTGAAAATTAAAGTGCAGAAATTTTATGAATCACTTAACCGACTTTTACAAACTTTTATATTTAAAAAAAAAAATACTAAACAAAACAAACAACAAGTAAGCGAATATTTTGAAATAACTTTTTCTAAAACAACATGATATATTACATAATTAAGATTTGATTTTATTTTGAAAACGTATTTGGTAATGTATTGTATTATTTGTTTGATGTACTTACAATTTTCGACTTTTTTTTTGTCAATATTTCATCCGAGGATAATAATTAATAATAAAATAATGCGAATAATATTATGTAATGAACGCGAACGGTTATATATGTATATTGTATGTATGTATGCATAACAATAGAATGATTGATTTTCAATTCATGTCATCTATCACGTAAACGTTCTCATTATGCAAATAAAAGCTCAATCTAATGGTATTCGATTTTTATTATGGCATTTTCATTTTCAATATTACACAAACTCCAATAATCAACAACAATATTAATTTTATATTTGTTTGTCTTTATGGTTCATTGATTTTGTAAATTAAATTGTACACAATTGTGTATGATGTTCTGTACATCATATGGTTATATAAAATTTACATTGCATATATTAACGTAATGAAAATGTCAATATGTTGTCCTTATGTAGTTAAACATTGTACATACGTGTATACATGAAAAATCAATTCTGTACATTACGTTACATGGAATATGTATACACATGATATTTTCAGGATGATTGCAATAAAATGAGTAGAACAATGCTGTCATACGTACATATGTATGTATGTATAAAATTTACAAAGAAATTTTTATAAATAATAATCCATTAAAATTTCAAAATATCTGTGTGATTTGTAAACATATATTTCAATAATTTTTAATTCATTTTTTAAATAACTTTGTAAATTACGAATGGTTTATGTAATACACATGTATGTGGTTATTCGTTACTTGTTTGTATATTTATATTTTGTAGATATATGCATAAGTACATTTATATGGACACATTGAACATTGTTTTTTTTTGTGCTGCTATTACTCCTTGAGGAAGTGTAGCTACTCCACAAACGCCTTTCATCGTACTATATTGGGTGCCAGCTTTTTAATGTCCTGCCAGGACATTTATTTACTTCTGTCAGTTCTTCCTCTACTGTTATCCTCCACGTCTTCTTAGGTCTGTCCCCTTTTTTATGTCCCTGGAGCAGAAGAACAGGAACACATTGGACAGAATTTTTCTATGTAAATAAAGTTTAATATTCATACATGATTTTGCTTTAATTTATAAATAAAACCATAATGCTTTAAATTGTTTGTGAAATAAGTTAAAATTTGTTTTCAAATTAACTTGAAGAAATATCAAGAATTTTTCAGGAAAATGAAATATTTTTATATAATTGAATTAAGAGTTCATTGTTTAAGAGTTTTATTGTTTTTAAATAGACGAATATTCAATATTTTCAATTACTAGCTTACTAAAAATAAATTTTTCTTTGACCTGAATTCGATATTTTATACATACATATACATATGCTATGTATAAAATTAGTATATATGTATATATAAGTGTACAAATATTAATATCAAAGTATATTATAAAAATACACAATAAGCACACTTGTACAGATTCTTGAAAATATTTTATAAAATATGTACTATGGAAACTTATTTCACCTTATACAAAGATGAAAATATAATATGATATTATACATTTTGAAAATATTTCTCACAATTTTTCATTTATTTGAACAAAATTTTGTTCTTGAATGTGAAAAATATGTGTAGGTAAAAGTGTTTATAGAAATACAAACAAGATTAAATTAAAAAAAAAAAAAATTTGATTTTTTTTTTTTTATAAAGGTTAGAATAGTAAATGAATTTACAATCCTAACAGGGGGGGAATAGCACTGACTACAGAGGTCTACGGCTATTTGGGGAAGTAGTGTCAGACTCATACCCGAGGTGGGATTCATTTCATTATTATGTTATATTATTTTAAACATGTGGGGTTTTGCTAAAAATCCACCTAAATTAAAATGATATAATGAATACTATGTAAAATAAGATAAAATAAAATGTTAACCATAAACATGCTGTTAATTCATTATGGTTCGAATAATAGTGAGTACCATCATACATACTATGACAAAAAATTTTTTAGATAAACTTTAAAACCAATATTACGACCAGAACCGGTGCCACCAAAGATACAAATGAAACAGTTGCTCCGGGAGAAATACTAAGGGGTGGTTAAGCGAATGATACCTAACTATCTTTGTTATTCATTTCTTGTTTAGTTTAGCACTGATCACAAGTAAAATTTAAATTTGATATCAATTTTAATTTGGGATTTATTGTTCTAAATATTTTTTAGGACATAGTGTTTTTACCATAGAATTAGGAATTTATTACAAACAAAAAAATTATTTATTTTAATAAGCAAAATAAAGCCCATGAGAGACCCGATTGTATCTCGATGGTGATGGTGACGCATATATTAGTTATTGAAGGAACCGCAAAAACTGTGCTTCGGGCATTAAAAGTCTGAGCACCGGCCCCTGTTTATGACAGAGATGTTTTTATTATTTCATTTCTATGTTTGTATCTTCTTTTAAAAATTTGAGATTTTTTTAAAATTTGGAAAAAAAAACAAGAATTGCTTGATTTGATTTAAAAATAAAATACTGACAAAATCATATTTACACTATAATTTCATATTTATAAGAGTCAATTATTAGGAAAATTTATTCATTTTTTATTTTGCTTCCTTAAAAAAAAAGAAAAAGTATTGTATTCTTTTAAAAATTACTTTCTCCCTCATAATTTGAATTTTTATCACTTTATACATTTTTACATTTTTTTTCAAAATATTCAAATTGTTTATTCAACAGTCAAACAATCACCAATCACTAAATTGTCATTTGAAAGGAAATTCTATTATTATACTTTTTTTTTCTTTTTTTCTTAAAGTAAAGTGAACACGGCTCGTTTACGAAATTCTAAAAAAAAAAAAATATTCAATACATATTTTGTGATTTTGAAATATTTTAACGTATTTTTCTTTTACATGTTTTTTTGTATTGCTCATCGTAATTGTTATTTCATTTATCAATAAGAAAGTTGAAAAGTGAAATATGCTTAAATCGAATGATTCAAATATTGACATAAATAAGAATTTAATTTAATTTAATATTTTTTTTTTTTTTAAATTGGGGAAGATGATAAAAATACGACATTCAGATTTTATGTATGAAAAATCGATGTCTTACACAATTGTTAAAAGGGAAAGATTTTTATTTATTTTTTTTACTTTATTTTGTGATTGTCTTGTTCCTTTTCGTTGAAAATAAGGCACGTATGTATGTACATTCGTACATACATGAATATTTTACCTACACGAAAATATTCTTCCTTTGGCGCAACAGCTCGATGTGAGCCAGGGCCTATTCATCATTACGATGATTTTTCGAGACGATTCTATCATACATTTTATTCATTTTTATTTTACGATTTTCTTTTTGTTAATTTTCTTTACAAGTTAAAATTTCTATCATACATTCACCTATGTACGAAAATATTCATTAGATTAAAATTTGCACAGAATGCTGAATTTTTTTGATTTGTGACTTTGTTTTAAAAAATCTTAAATAGTAAATTCATTAATTATTTATTGAACTTTATTTTTAGCAATAATTTTGTATTCAGTTCAAAAGTAAATAACAAAATTTTATTTATTTCTACATATAATCTATGTGCACATATGATATACACGATGCATAGATTTGTACATGGTAGCATACAGTATTTTGAACATTTTTTATTTAAAAATATAAAATTTGTCAAATGTACGTGCTTTTCTATTCACACGTGACTGCACTATTTCCAATAAAAGGGAAAAATTAAAGTTATTCTCATACTATCTGAATAAAAAAAAAAAAGAAACAAAACCAAAAAGAACAATAAACACTCAAAGGAAAAAAAAAATTTAACTTGTAAAGAAAATTAACAAAAAGAAAATCGTAAAATAAAAATGAATAAAATAAAAACCTTTCCTGCATATAAATAAAAAAAAAATAAATAAATAAATTGAAAGATGACTAAAAATTGATCCGATATGTGCTTATCAAATGTTTGAAATAGACAAATATTTGAATCTACCAATGAACAGCTTTTTAATAAAGGATATTATAACAGCTATACGGGTGGAAAATAGGTTTGCACCGTCATCAATAATTGTAAAATGTATAAGTAAAAGTGAATCCGTTTTTTTAAATTTAAATTTAAACCGTCAAAATATAATTCAATTTATTGCATTAATTTTTCTTATAACTTGATTTCATTTGAATCTGATTAATTGACGATGCTTGACTTAGAAAGCTGCAGTGTCGAGGCTACCAAACCTCATCTCATTCTCAGTGCAAATGCAAAATAATAATAATAATAATAATATTAATTGACGATAAAATAGAAATGAAGAAGAGTGAAGAAATTAAAATCTCAATAAAGTCTTACGAAAATCTTCCGAATTCAAAACTTATAAGTGGATTCAAAAGTTACTTTTCTCACAAACTCATTCATATATACCGAGTCCTCTGCAAATCGCATAAAGTGTAGAAACCTTCAATGCATATCCTCTACACGCTTTTCTTTTAAGTCTCTTTTGTTTCAATTTCACGGTTTCTTTTGATAATGAATTTCAACTTTGTATAACACGTCGTATAGCTTTATAAAACTAAGTTTTTTTTTTTTTTCATTTATTTTAAATTGAAACTTTATTTCAAATAGAATTCTTATCAAAAGATTATGGATATTCAAATTTACCACAGAATGAAATAAAATTGACATAAAAATCTACTTTCTTGTTATATATGTATAACAATTACATGTATAATTTTTACCACTTAATTCTGTTCTAATTATTTACATGCATGAAAATCATAATAGTGTAAATATTTTCCTTAATTTTATATTCAAACTAAATTTCAGCTCTATTTTCCCAATTTTTTTTTTTTTTTTTTTTTGTTTATTTTTAACTATTATAATAAACTGAGGTAAATTAAATCAACTTCTTATACTATATTTACACAAGAGATATATACATACTCGTACATATATTCATTTATGAGATGAATGCATGAATTTACATTTCATACAGAAGCCAATTAAAAAAATACTATAAATGTGTGAAAATTCTTTATTATCCTTTGAGTTTTTATCTTTTTGTTTTTTTTTTTATTCTTAGTTTTTATTTACAGGTACTTAAATTCTTAAAAAGTTTTCATAATTTCAAATTAAAATGTGTGAAATATAAATTATTACTTAATAGATACTCAAGAGAGTAGTCTAACGTAAAATGTATATTTACTTAGCGTACAATGTACGTATCTATATAATGTACATATTTTTTAAAAATAAAACACTTTTCATATACTGTGTAGAATAATACATAGAATACGTTATCTATTCATAAAAAATAAGCGTAATTATAATGTTTTACACATCTTTTTTAGAATCAGTTACATGTAGTATATTTTTTAAAAATTATAGCCGTTATACATATACAAATTTATTGTTAAAATTATCACTATTTTTTACATTATTATTACGTTGTTGAAAAAATTTAAATTTAAAAAAAAAATCATTTTCGTAAAAGGTAAATTTTAATTTGAGTTTCATGAGTTTTTTTTTTTTTTTGAATACAAAACAATAATTTTTTCTATACTTCATACATTAATTCGATGCAGTTAAGGTCTTATGGAATTGACATAAAGTAGTAACACTTTACGTCGCTGTATATTGATAATTAAAAAAATTCATCTCCTATTATATGATAACTCTAAAGATTGTGAAGACTAGTCGTGAGATGATCTTTTTAAAAAATACGAGAAAGGTAAAAGGTATACTCCCATAAGGTCTTGACTACATCGAATTAGTGTATGGAGTATAGCTTTGTTTAAATATTTTATTTTTTAATTTTTTTAAATATGAAATTAGCTAAAATTTTTGATAGATTTTCATGAGAAATAACTGTCGAAACTGTGGACGTGCTAAACATTTTTTTTTCTCAAATAGCTATTTGATATTTTCTCGATAAAGAAGTACAAATTCGTTTTAAAACAATCTTTGAATAAAACGACAATATATTAATTATTCCGTTCATAAATATTTTCTATTTTTTATTTAAATATTGAATTAATTCTAAAAAAAACTGGAAAAATTTTTTGCGAATTTTAAACTAACAAAAAATATACAAATTTTTCCTTATGTACATAATTTCAATGTGCTATCATTTCCGTATGATAATGAATTGCAATTTTTCCACAGTTGTAATTTCAAATAAAACGATTTCGTGGTAATAAAAAAAGGAAAAAATCCTTCTTATATTGATTGTTATGTAGACAAATAAAAAAAACTAAATGTTAAATGTGAAAGATACAAATTAAACATGAAATTAAATTTTGTATATCTATATTTTTTATTTAAATGGGTACTAGACGGTTAAATGAGAACATTAAACTATGTCCTAAATAAATATAAAAATATGTACAAATTTTTGGCGACAAATTGGCGTAACATTTTGTGAAAAATAATGTGGAAATTATTGAATCTATGCTAGACAAAAACCTTTTTTAAAAACTAAAACAAAAAAAAAAAAAAACATAACATAAAACATTGTAATTTTTATTTGCCAACGATTTATGAGGTTGATATTTGATAGCAATTGGTTCAATTATGTATGTATTACAAAAGTACAAGTGTAAAACATTATATTGCAGGAGCAGGATTCATTTATATCATAATTAATCTACAAAAAAATTTTTTTTAAATTTTTTTATATTCAATAAAAGCATATGAATATGATGAAAGTCTAGACTTCACGAGGTTTTGTAAGCTAAGGCCTAAGCACTATAATGATTTTCCGAGACAATATACCATCATATTTACCCACATGTACCTACACTTTAAGGTGTATTACGAACTATTGAGTTTGTTAGAATGGGAAAATATTTGTTAAATATGTATCGATATATTAGTCGATATACATATGTATGTGAAAACTCTGAAAAACATTTAAAAGTTAACTAAAATCAGTTAATTAATAAATTTTCTTCCGCTTATCTTCTTCTCAATTTTTGAAGACATTGTATGAAACAGCATCATTTCTCGTACACATTAAGGTGAATGTGCATAAACGAATATGAATTCTCATTTTGTTATTTTACAGAATTTTTTTTTTTTTTTCAAAATTTAATTGTTGTTTAAATTTTTTGTTATTTTCTCATATCCACTTGCGTTGTAGAACTCTAGTGTTTTTCGTTTCATTCATTTTTGGTCTTTATTTTTCTCTCTAATTTTATTTATTTTTTTTTTTTCTCTTTTCCTTTAAAAACATTTATTATGAACTTTAATTACATATACAAAACATTTTTCACATAAAACCATAAATAAAGTCAACAAAAAAAAAAAAAAAAATACACAATATTAAGGAAAGCATAATACAAACATTTGAATATTAAAGTTTTTCGACAAAAGAGCATTAATAATACAAAAAGGATAGAAATGCACATATGAATAAACTTTATATTTGATTTTCCAGAAGAATAAAAAAAAATTAAAAAAAATAAAAAATTTAAATGCTAAGCAACAAGCATTTTTTTTTTTTTTGTTTTTTTCATTTCAATCATATCAAAATTAATCCTTTTATTAAAATAAGTTTTTCATTCATTTTATATGTGAGGATCATTGAAATGTCTAGACTTATAAAACACTAAGATTTTTATTTTGATTCAAATTTTTTAATATGTAATTCAGTTTTTATTAAAAAAAAAAAAAAAATTTTGTTTCGTTAATTTTTGTTTTTTTTTTTTCAAAAATTTTTTATTTTCACATCTTTGAATGGATTTTTTAAAAATATATTTTTTTTTATACAAAAAAAAATCATAGTACCTAAGATGTTATTCTGTATTGAATTTTGAATAAAACATAAAAATTCAAATTAATATTACAACAATTGTCTATATGCTGTAAAAATTCATACCTTATTTTATATAATTCTGCTTAATATGGTGAACAATTTTCTTGAAATTTTTATTTTACTTTTTGTTTAATTTTTTTTTTTTTTTAATACAATGAACCCATACATACGAGTACGTATGTACATACATAATATACCAGTATTGTATACTTGTAAGTAAACACGTTTTATTTTTGTTTTTTTTTTATTTCTCATCATTAAAGTATGCTTTCCATGCAGTCGTATGTAAGTTCATTAAAAAGAAAATTGTATGTATGCATATGTTATGTATGTTTGTGTATAAAAACTATAATTGCATTTTGAAGAATTTATTTTTCACTATATGGAAATATAATATTAAATCATTTGATTATGTAAGCTAACACACACTACCATGTACAAAGATGCATGTTATCAAAATTCATAAAATATGTGATTTTAAACATATATTTATTATTTTTATTTTTTGTGAAAATACATTATTACTTCTCATATACATTATTATACGAGTATTTTATGTCAAAGTATCTATGTATGTATATATGTAGTCATTCCAAGGAAGTTTCTTCAAAAATTGAATTAAAATAAAATATATGAAAAGAATTACACTTATGTATACACATACACCAATGTGTATGCATGTATGCAATTGTATAAAAGTATAGAAATAATTTTGTAAAATATTATCAGATATTTTTCACTATACTTAAAAATGAAAAAATAAAAGAAGAAAAATATAAATGAGAAAAATATTAAAATTAAATTTTTTAAAGTATATAAATACATCAATATTTTCAAGTGTGGTAAAATAAAAACGAACTTTTAAAAAATGCATATATACGAGTACATATGTATGTGAATTACGATTAAGATAAGATAGGCTTGAATATTTTGAGTAACGGCCAACAAAACAGAAATATGCATTTAAAAAGTTGAATGTACTTTTTTAACAAAAGTTTATCTTAATTTTTTATTTTTATTTAAAATTTATAAAAATATTATTTTTCATTAATACGAGTATGTACGTTAGTACACGCATAAATATAAAAATACAAAAAAATGTTATCCTCATTAATTTTGAAATTATATAGTATTTAACTTCCATACAATGTGCATATAATGATGAATTTTTTGTTTTATGTAATATCGGATTTATGTTCATCAAACATACTATGAACAATACGCTTACCATCATATTTTTTTAGCAATGTAATTTTAACGTTCAATGTACTTTAATAACGTTCAATGTACAAAAAGTATCGATACAATTACAAGTATTACAATTTTACACGAAATCTGATGTTAATAATAATATCGCAATATATGTATAATTATAAATTTTTAAATAGTCGTCGTCAGTAGTTAAATACGTAGAATAATGACTCTTGAATTCATTTGATTCGATCGGATTATAAGAAAAAAATTGTATTTTGTCTCCATTACCATCATTCCTATCTTAATTCAAAGAAATGGTCAATCTGAACTCTATCGATATCATACATAAAAATTAAGTTTGATCTCCTAATCTCTTTAACTTGGTTAGCCTTACCCTCCAGAATTCTTTCTCTCCAACCACCAGATCGATCAAGTGTAGCGCATTTCCATCCTCTATACATCCTAATATTTTTACTGCGTCTGCTTCCACTGATTTCTCCCATCTTTTTCTGGGTTTGCCGGATAGTCTACATTAACTCAATGGTTTGTAATCCACGTGAAGCTGTAGATGTACATATAATTAACCTAAAAAATTGCATCACAAAATATTAGGACTTGAACTCACATCGCTCTGTTATGCCGATCATGTCATATCCGTGTTGTTGATTCAGATACCATCACTTTACCCCAGTTATACATTATATTTAAAATTGGCATAACATTTTAAATTTAAACAAAAAGATTGAATACATTGTTAAAAAAATTTTTTTCTGTCTAATATTTATTTTACATTTCACGCTTTACATAATACATTTTGTTTGTTTTTTTTTGTTTTTGTAAATGTACATTTATATGACCAAGTTATTTTCTTTAAACCAAAATTCTTTTGTTTATTATTTTAAAAATGTCATGCTTATATAAAATGTGTTTATATGAGAAGAAAATTATGTAGAAATGTGAAAAATCTAGAGAAAGGATAAATTTTGAATGTCGGCCAAAAAAAAAATTTTTTTTTTTGTTCTTCTTTTATATTAGTATGTGTTTGTAAGTGAAACACATATTTTAATAAAACAGTCACGGATAATGTACATAATGATAAATAAATGATATATAAATTAAATTAGGACTATTATCATTATTTTCTAATAGTAAGTATTTATTTTATCATGATATATCTATTATTTCTATATTATTTTAGTGTTATTTTGCTTTTTAATGCTAAAATTACCATAATAAATTGAAAAAAAAAAAAAAAAAAAATTTAAATAATATAATTTATAACAAAACAGAAAGCATGATGTGTTGTACCCTTATTAAATTTATATAGAAGACTAAATAAGATATTATATATATTTTAAAAACGTACGTTACATGTTAATATGATCTACACATAATAATTGTAGATTATGTTAATTTTCGCACATTTTAATCTAAAGAAAAGAGAAAGTCAACAGATATGTACATATAAAATACATTTTATGTGATTACCACCCACAATTCCTTCAAATCCTTAAATATATGATTATGTAGAAGAACACAAATTTTTTCTGGTTACAACATCAGATACTAAAGAGATTTTAATATTATATACGAGTAGTTTATACATGATACTTTCTCTTAATTTTTTGTGCAAACTTATTCAAATTACATACATACATATGTACTATGTAGTGAATACAAAAAAAAGTGACATATTCATAAATTGGATGCTTTCATTAGTAACAAAATGTTCACTTGTTAACATACTTGAAAAATATGTAATATATCTGTATGTAGGTTACATTTGGTTATATACACATGTACATATGTATTTATAAAGAAATTATATATGTACATTTGAAATATAGATAAAATTTTTGCGTGAATGTCATTTGATAATTTTTTATTGTTTAAATAAATTCTATTAATTTTTTTTTTTAATTATTTTAAATTATTTTCAATTATTTAAAAAACAAATTTAGTTCTAATTATTTTAAATAAATTCTACATACTTAAAGCTGTATGTATCTGTACCTTTATATAATAGATAATCACGTAGCATAAAAGGAAGTAATAAATTTTATGTGTATGACAAATTACATACGTACATAGATTTTTACATATGCACATATATACGTACTATGTAGATCTTAAAGTACGCTTATGTATGCTAAAAATAAATATTGCTTCAATTAAAAATTAATATTGCCGTAAAATTCATAATTAGCCGTACAATTGTTATAAAGGAAAATGCTGGAAATTTAAAAACAAAGTCAATTTAAATGTACTGTAATTGAAACCACATTTTATCAGTTTTGTAAATAATCAAAAATCAGTTATGTGGTTATGTTTAGGTATGTACAAATGTTCATAGTAATAATAGTTCATTAATGGCTGATGAAAATGCATTTTCCATGTAAGCACTAATAAATTTTATACTTATTAGCAATAAGATATATTAACTTCTCTAGCTTTTTACTTTATAAGACGTTTGTTAATTTTCTTCATTTTTAAAAGATTTTAGTAAAGAAACAGTCAAAACAAAATAAAGCTTTTTGTGTAACTTGATTGCTATGAGAAAAATCATCTTAAATAAAATATAACGAATATAACTTCGCAATATGTAACATACAGATGTATATTAATGTCAGCTTTTTGTCTCCCTTAGGCTCCTGGGACCCTGGATGATTGTTCAAAAGTCTACGAGTACTTCATATACATACGTATGACAAATATCTAAAATGTAAGTATTAAATTTGTCTTTCCTGTTTTATACATATTTTTTATATCGTAATTCGTACGTCACTCTTATATTATCATTAACCTTATTTTAAATCTTGACGAGTTTATAAATAATTTTTATTGTTAAACATTTTTGTTTCCTCATTTTATTTTTTTCAATTTTGTTTCATTATTCATAAAAATACTTTTATTATTTTAATTGGCTTAATAAAAAACTTTTTCATAATATTTTCTTTTCTTTTCTTTATTTTTTTATTTTATAATATTTTATCCCAAAAAATTTTATGTGCGTTTTTCATTTTAATAATAAAGGCAATCTTTTGAGTGCAATATTATAAAGTTTTTTTTATTATTTTTCATTTTTTGTTTTTTATATTTAGGTTTTAAATTTACAACATTATTTTAACATTTAAAAAAACTACTTCAACCTTCTACCTGTTTGATAATTTGTTATAATTAACATGTACCCGTATGAAAAATACGAAAATATAAAATAAATATGTTAAATTTTTTAGAAATAAATTCAGTTAATTTTTGAATTTTTTTAAAATTACATTTTTCTCATAATTTATTTGAAAAAATTTTTTTTGTAATATTTATATTGTCAATTCAATTGATCATTCATCAATTAATCAATAGTAACATGAGAAAGGAAAATGTAGTAAAAAATGAAAATATATTTTAAATACAATTTTAATGTTGTCCCAGAATTAATGTGATAAAATGGGCCTAGAGTTTCAGTTTAGAGTATTTTTAGCAAAAACATAGTTTTATACTCTCCCTATCCTACTGAAATTTACTCCTTCTGAGATATAGAGGATTGAAAATTTTCAGACATGTGTAGTACATAATGTCCGATCACCCCAATGTACACGAGATACGTTAATTGCAACTGATTGTACCTTACCAATAACCGTTTAGTAAAGACTTAGTATTAGATTTTTATATGAGATTAGTCCTTATAGTAACGACTTAGTAAACGGTTATTGGTAAGGCCCATTATGTGTTATTTTATTTTAGAACACCTTGTGTACTTGTTGCAAATTAACACGTGACATAAAAAAATTTTTAAATTATCACAAATAAGTTACTTTATATGAACATTATATGTATATATGTAGAAACACACATGTATGTACGTTACATATACACGATTTTCCTTTTATCTGTTTTATGTTTATTTGTCTAGTAATATAATCTTTTTTCAAGTAATTTGTATCTCTGTATATAAAATTTGTTCGCATAACAACATTCGAATACTAAGTACATATACGAAGCATAAACTTGTAGTACACAAGTACAAGCTTCTTTTGTTCGTATTACATTTCTTCTCTTATATTTATCAGTTACTTCTACATATTTAAACTTTAACTTTGTTTAATTTGTTTCTACTTTAAATTAAATTTTATTAGTAAAGCTCTTAAATAATAGAATAAAAATTATAAAAAAGAAATAAAATGAATATTTTTAACATTTTACGAAAAATTTGGAAAAATATCACTACAGACAAAAATATCAAATTAAAAAAACAAAATAAAACGAATAATGTAACAAAAGCAAAGCTAAATTAATTCTCAAAGGAAACAAAAACTAACAGTTTTCTCTTTTTGTCTATTTACAAAGTAACAGACGTGATTTTTATTTTAATAAACAGAATTTTTCTTGTTCTTTTGTTTTTATTTTATTTTTTGCTTTATTTCAAACAACAAATTTTACAAAAAAAAAAAAGAAGTAAATTAGAAAACTCAGTTAGAAAACTGAGAAAGCAAAAGGAGAAATAAATAAAATGAAAATTTGTAAAATATTTAGACTATGTATAAACAGAAATGCTGTTTGTTGAATAAACTACGACAATTACTTTCAATTTTTCGTTTATTTTATTTAATAAAAATTTTTATCATTTTTATGTATGTTTTCTATTTGAAAAAAAGAAGCTTAATAACTCAAAAGCTTAAACCTTATTTACTTGTGCCTTTTAAGGAAAATAATTTCAAAATTAGAGTATAAAATATTTGAGTACATATTTTTCATAAAATATTCATTTAAAATTTTGAAATTAAATCAATAAAAGTGTTAACAAGAAAAATCAATTTATTAATTTGTCATTCATATGTTGCATTCATATGTTCAATTTTAAGTTGTAAATTTTGAAAAATACATACATACATACAAATATTTGATATTTTAAAATTACAATATCCATAGCATCGATTTAAAATGAATAAATAAAGTTACATAGAAATATCATTTTCAATATTTTGTCAAAGGATTTTCTAAAATTAAATTATTTTTTTTTTTACTTACACATTAGCAAAGTCGTGTATTATGTATATTACGTATTAGTATTACGTGTATTATGTCATATATACCGTATACGGACATGCATACACGCATATGAGTTATATAATTAATTTTGATAAAAATATATCAAAAATTTATACAAACATGTACGTACATATGTATGTACATACGTAATGTATGTTCGTAAATCAAAGTTTCTACAAAAATTTACTATACATATTGGACAATAACACAATAATACAAGATAAATAATTGTAAAATATTCATTAGATTGCATAGATACCAATGAGTTCAGAAACGCACTGATACCGTATTCATACAATGCAACAAGTTCTAAAACGTCTGAGACTAAAAAGCAGGCATTGTCAAAAGTTTCGAAATGCACCGGTTACGTAAATTTTATGCAACGGGTAAGCAAAAAATGCATCCGAAATTTTGTAAATGCATGAACGTGGTAACCATGTTAACTCTACTTTGGCTATGAGTAAACAATCAGATTTTGTCAATTTTTGTTTTGAATGCGATTTTGAAATACATATGTTGCAGTAAAATATCGTTTCTAAACATTAAAAAAAAAGTATACGCATTGGATACAATTTGTCAATAAGGTGTGTCATAATTGTATTAAAAAAAGTATTGATACCGCATCAATACAGTATTTTTAACGACTCTGAACTCACGGCTCACGGGTACATATGACATAAATGATAATATGTCTAAAGTTGAAAATCAATATATTCACATACAATCTGATTTTTTGAAAATATTCACATTATGAATGTTTCACGATATACCTATGTACATATATTTGAAAATGGTAAATTTCGTGGAATGTTTTTTTTTTCGCATTTCATCATTGATGGTAAATGTTAGTGAATAGATTCTGTTTTTCAATTGTTATACCAAGTGAAGTACATAAATACGACAGGTGTGAATGCGTGAACATTGTTAAATATAGACGCGAATGTTTTGAATAATGAATTAGACATGTACATACATTGCACATATATGGATACATAGACAGTAACCTTTTCAGTTACAATTTTTTAACATTAAAATGTCAATTAACAACAAAAGAAATAAAATGGCCTTACAATAAATTGTACTTTATAAAATGTACATTTTAAATTTTGTAGAACAATTTTTCGGAAATTTTATTTTCAACTAGATACATACATGCATTACTAACTTAATACGAATAATTTATAGTTTCGCATTTTTATAATTATGAAACTTTCATGAAATGTTCTTAAATTTCCCTATTCAAAAATTATCCTTTTCTATTTCTTTGATTTGAATTGAGAACTAACCCACGAAATAGCCATGCAAAAAATATTAACACAAATTATATACTAGATAAGGCTATAAAATAATTAAAAAAAATGTTTTATTTCAATTTGAAATTAAAAATCCGAAATCATTTATTCAAAAATGGAGCTATAGAACTACTTGTATTGAATTCATTGTAAAAAAGGCCTTAAACTGTATTATATAGTATTTATTTGTGTGCGATACGATATAAATAAGAGATACGTTAAAATGATTTTACTGTGTGCTACCGTAAAATCATATATTAAGCATATATTATCCTCTCATATACACGTATATTCTAAATTCGTATGTGTGTATGTACCAATATATGTAAGTATGTAACTATACGATTAAATCAAAGATCTTAAATGCGATTATGGAAATTGATTGAATTTATATTGATTAAATGTCGTATAACATTTTAGTAACTTTGCAAATGGTATATAGACTTAACTTTAGCCTGTAATCCCTTTAAAAGTGGTATTAAGATTTTCATTTACACATACGCAGGACATGCATCAAAAAAAGCAAAATAAATTAAATCAAGTAAAATATTGTCCTACAAAAGTCGAACTCAAATCCCTAGTTAATCCAAAACAAAAAATATCCAAAAATTATAACAAATTACGGAATTTTATTTGAGATTTACCTTCATATATTGATTTTAATAATATTTATTACATAACCTTAGATACAATAAAATAAATCTAAAGTTTCATTTATTTTTCAAATTTAAATTTGAAAATACTCGTATACTCAGTATTGTTATCTTGTTAAAGATTGCGTATTCAGATTATATTTAAAATACATATACTCAGTATACGTGCATATCTTTATGTATGTATGTATTTATACTTTGTAATCAAATTAAAATCTATATTTAAAAATACCAACAAGTTGCCTATTAAGCATATTCACTATTATTAACTGATGCTATGCTATGAATCGGATTAAAGCCGTTAGAAATTCATTTTTTGAATTTTCCTAAATTTGTATGTCTATAATAAAATAAACATTATAAGGAAAAATTAAGAAAAACTTTTGAAAGCCTTTCTTCATACGTACTTATCTATTTTCTCAAGAGTTAAAGAATTGAAAATTATTTATAACTGATATCGTAAAGATTTTAAATTTTTACGCATCATAAACGATAAACATGACTATGATATTTTAAAAAAATGAACATTTATTGAAATTATATTTAATGAAAACTATAATCATTGCATCAATTTATTAAAACGAATTTAGTTAATTCATAATTGCTTCAAAATTTTTGCAAAAAATTGATTGACAAATAATTCATCTATAAAACTAAACAAAATGATAATTTGATTTGTAATGAACACACAATTAATATTGATTTGATAATTTTTTATTTAATTTTTTGTAAGTAATTTGATATTAAAATTCATTATTTTATTTAATTTTATGAATTACTTGATAATTAAAATAATTTAAAGCAAATGAAAAGGAAACCACTATCATAAGTATTATTTTTCATAAAAAATATAATTATCGATTTTAACGTACATAGGTACATTCATATGTACAATTGAAATTTTTTGCTGGTATGTAATACATACATACATATATGAGCAATTTCACATACACGTACTTATTAATTTCAAAATAATTATTAATTTAAAATTATAATCGAAATTTAATTTATGATTCATACATAATACACACACATATAAACGTGGGTAATTATAAAAGTAAAATTCAAAAATATTTTCATTTTTACACGTGCATATATGTAACTATTATTACTTGTTGTATATGTTTGCGTATATTTAAAAATAATTAAAATTGATTTAAAATAATTTATTCGCTGAAAATTCAATTTTATTATCCCTTTATTATCTAAAGAAGGAATAATTTTTATACGATGATTTACAATTTTACATTAATTAAATTTTCATCAATAATTTTCTATTATTAAATTTTTCAAAAACATTTTTGTGTTATGTGTTCTCTTTGTGATTGGAAATTATTACCTGTTATTTAGAGGTTTATTGAAAATTGAATTTAATTTAATATACGTATACTGATATTCAAAAAATTTATTTGATATATCATGAAAGCTTTATGTGGATTGTGGTAATACTGCTCGTGAAACAGTCTAATTAGAAATTATGAGAGAAGAAAGACATAATGTACTCCCATAAGACCTGAAGTGCATAATATTAGAGTGAACAACGTATAGACTTTCAAAAGCCTTATTTTAAATATTAGAAAAAAATAATTGAAGATTTTAATGCACATATATATGTATGTACATATAACAAATAACGCATAGTAGGTATTTTGCTTACTTTGTTTTCAAGTATGTATCTACAAAACATCTTATGATATGTAATTTTTCATATTTTATAGTCACAATTAAATACGTATCCACACGTAGATGTGTGTCTTTGCAAATTATCGCATAAATATATCACATTTTGCTTTTATGACATATATTTTAGTTTTAAAGTGCAAATACTGAGACATGGTTTTTATGCAATTTTTCATTTTACATGTGTTCACATGTACAAATATGATATATGCAAGCATTAAAATTTAACATTTGTATAGATATTTACATGTTATTTTCATGTTGTTCTTGTATACAACAAATGCTTTTATGGTACAGTATAACGTGGTATAATTGTGGCAATGACATTAGAATCATATGTAAAACATTGCCCGAGTGATAAAAACTTTTTTTTTAGATTTAAAACAACTTTCATAATTTTAAATTAGATAAGCATGCAAAATTTTTTAAAGTTCAAATTAAAGTAAAGTATAAAAATTTCATTGTAAATTTTTTATAAAAATTCAATCACTGTTTACAATCATTTGGTAATTTGCATACAAAATAAAAGAAAAAGAAAATATTACTTCCCTTGGGCATTTGGGTATACAATAAGCACATTATAAATTAATTTTCTTTTTTTTTTGTTTTTGGTTTCATGGACTTCATTAACTAATATAACTTATTTGTTTATATTTTTAAGAGTACATATGTAAATGTATATTAAAAAATACATTTTCTAAAAAAAAAACTCATTACAAAAATAATATATGAAAAAATATGGACATCACTATTAATATCTATTTTCAATTCGCGTAAAATAAATATTTATATCGGCTAAATTGTTCAATGGAACTATGTTCTGTGATCAATTTTAAAAACTTTGTCACCCCCATCTAATGTATGAATTTTGCCTTTACCTATTTTTGGCTACTCTGAAAAAATTAGGACTCTTATCGTATTTATTCACTATTTTGTACGAATTGAAAACAGCAATTCTGCTATTCAGCACAGCATAAAGAATAAAAAAAATTTTTCTTATTTCTTTTTATTCTTTTTCCATATTTCAAAGTAAAATACAAGACAAGTATAAAATTTTTGTACACTTTTTTAATATACTTATTATATAGTTATATGCTCAATAATAGCATACACATAATACAATGGAGCTGATGCAAACATTAAAATATGAAAAAAAGGATAATAAAATTTAATTTGAAAATATTGCAATAATTTAATACAATATGTACATTTCCATTTTTTTTTTCTTTTTGCAAAGAAAATCAAATTTTTTTTATGTGAATATAAAATGCAACAAAAAAAATGGTATGAACATACATATACATATATACGAGTACATATAATGTGTGATATGTATGTATATATACGCGTATTATAAAAATGAACTTTTAATAATGTTGACCAAACGAATAAATGAATTATTAAAATTGATCCTTGGGACATGTATATAGGAGAATAAATTGAAATAGTAAATTTGTAGTATGTGGATGTATATAAGTATTTTATGCTATGTATAATATCAATTAAAATTAAATTGCTTAAAGCTATGAATTGAAAACAAGGATAGTATACGTTTATATTTTGACAAAATTTAAAAAATATATATAAACGTATTTTTTAAAAAAAAAATATTTTTAATACAAAACAGAAATAATAATTTGATGAAAATTTATTTTAAGTCTGAGGGGATGATAAAATTTTTGTTTGCTGTGTGTTTCAAAATATTTATTTTGCTTTTGATTTAAATTTACACAGCTTACCAAATGCTGTATTTAATTAGCCACATTTATAGTGTTGTAAGGTATTAAATTGCTGCCAAAAAGAAATTTATTTATAAACAACAAATTGATATTTATTTATTTATTTATTTATAAAGGTTAGAATAGTAAATGAATTTACAATCCTAAAAGGGGAGAATAGCACTGACTACAGAGGTCTACGGCTATTTGGGGAAGTAGTGTCAGACTCATACCCGAGGTGGGATTCGAACCCACGGCTGTTGGGATCGTAGACCAATTGATATTTATTTAGAATAAATTAATAACATTATATTTCATCAACTGATAGAGAAAAAATTCAATTTAACGAATAAATGGATTAATGAAAACATTTTTAAGAAATCCAAATTGTGTTGCATTTTATAATTTATCATACATTAAAACTCTTTATTTATATGAAATAATTTATATGTATACTTTGTATACAGGTATATGTATGTACATATAGGGATAAATCAATTAATTATTTCAATCAATGATTATAATCAACGAAAGTTATTAAATGGTTATGAATACAGTTGTATATTTGTATAATAGCTTGTCAATTATTTATTTCATTTATTGGAAATTAATTAGATAAAAAGCTTTGATTATACATTCCCGATTTCTTTTGGAGTTAGATAAACAACATGTCAATTTCTAATGTTCGAATTCGATTAGAACTTTTATGAAAAAACAAATTTTTTAACAAAAATAAAAATTTTATGTAGTGAATATTATGATGTATTACATATAAGCTCTGATATTACGTACATCTAAAATATGTTTATGTGTAAGAAAATTCGATCTCTAAAAATTTTTGGTGTGATATCGTAATAGGCCTTTCTGGCCTTAGTGAGCTTGCTTGGAGTTTGGCGAGCGACCACCTCTACCTACCTATGTATGTATCACTTCTGTGTGGTTTCTGTGTTGATTAGAAACTTTGTAAACAAAAACCACATACATACATATGTAGATACAATAAAAAATAAAAATAATAAAAAAATGTATAAAAAATTCAAATAGATGTTTTAAACATTTTTTAAAAAAAAACAGTAGAATTGTTTACCAATGTAATAATTTAATTAACAATAATCGATCAACGTTAATACAGATTATGTCGTATTGAAAATTACTTCATGTCAATTGTATATCAAGAGTTACTTCTGAAATTAGAAAATGTTCTATTTATCATATCTCAAAATGACGAATATTCATTTTGTATTTTTTTTTAAAAAAAAGCAATATCTTTTTCTTCATAATTTTTTCAACTAAAAAATTCAAAAATTCAAAAACAAAAAATCACATGAAATTACTAATTTTGCATGAAATACCACTAAAGCTGTTAAAGTGATAATTTCATGATTCAAGATAATTTTTACAGCAGAAAAATATGTATTTATTAACATAAAAACAATATTTTTTTTTTATTGTCTAAATATCTTTGGCGTCTATTTATCTTTTATATCATTTTTGATAAAAATATTATATTATTATTCTTGTTCACATAATATTATGAGTATCTTATCATGCATACTCATTCATACTAAATAAGATTATTACACATACACGTATGCATACATATATGTATGTACACGCATAAGTGTATGTGTACGTGAATTTTGCACAAAAAGAAAAGTTTATACTTTTATTTTGGTTGTTGTTAATATATACATATACAAGTATAAACATACAGAGAGTGTGTGCGGAATGTAACTAAATGGATAAATTGTTGGAAAATTGCCTAAATTTCAAGATTCTAAATTATTTCCAATAAAATTTCAATTTAGCAACACTTTGCTGTGCGGGATGGCTAAATTGTTGACAATTTTAGTCTTCATTTTTTCCATATATTTTTACGTTTCAGATTTCCATATGATTATGAAAATAGAAAAATTCAAATTTTTAATTTTTGTAATATAATTGTTAGTTCGAAAAATATGTAAAAAACAATACATTACATAATTCATCAGTTCATAATAATGAAATAATGAATGTAGCAATTTAGCCGCATTTATCATACTCGTCAAGTAGTCGAGTATGCTAAAACCTACTTTACCGATTTTTTCTAACAATTTAGCCCAATTTAGCTTCATTCTGCACACGCTCACAGTAAAATAAAATTTATTTATATGTTATATTGAACGTTTTTACATTTATAAACACACATGTTATGTTATCTCTGTACATATACATACGTACAAACATACACTCTTAGAAATTTGTAAATAAAAATCAAAATTAATATGAATTTTCTGAAAACATTATTTTTTTTTCTTTCTTTCTATGATGCTATTAGAGCAACGATATTTTATTTTTCATATATTTTTTTCTTTTTTTTTCCTAAGTCAATAATATATGTATTCTGTTCTGTTTTCAATACATATCATTTTCATCATCAAGTATTTTTTGTTTTTTTCTATTTCATTTTATTGATCTATATATTTCTAACTTTTCATATAAATTTAACTTGCAAATATTCTTGTCTCTTAAAAATTCAGAATATTTTCATTTATATTATATTTTTGTTTTTGTTTTCGATAAAAAAAATAAAAAAAATTGTTCATTCACCCATTTATAAAAAAATTTTTTTTACTCTACAGACTCACATGAATACGTACATTAATAAAATCGATTGAAATAAAAAAACATTGAAAAGATTTCACATTAAATGAGTATTTAGAAGTTTGATAAAATGTACATCAATCAAATAAAAATTGCAAACTAATGGTAAACTTTTTTTTTTTTTTCAAATCAATATTTTGTTTTTTACTGTTTTATAAAAATATAAGAAATTAAGTGTAAACAGCAATGTCCTTAAAAATTTGAATTTTCGCTAAAAAATGAAAGGAAAATAATTGAAAATTTTACAGAAGTCACATAAAAGAAAATCTGTTTATTAATTTTTTTATTAATTAAAATTATATGGATATTTTAAAAAATGCATGAGCGGGAAAAATTTAAAATTTTCATGCAATTGAAAAAATGGAAATTTAACCGAAAAAACAGTTTTTCTGGTATCAATTGTGGGATGTGATATCTTGAAAAAAATAGAATCAATAATAAATAATTAAATTTAAAAGTAAAATAATAGGGAAAAAGAAAATTATAGAATAAGATTGTAGGAAATTTTAATATGCTTATAGTAACATGTCATCATGTCATGTTTGTATGTCTATTATAGAGAATGCCTTAAGATCTTTATATGAGCATGAGTTCATCAATTCAACCAACGCAGACAAACAAAACGATACAAATAATAATGAACGATACTAATGCATTCTAATAAATAATATGTACATTTTGTACATAGTAAATTTTTAAATAACATTTTACACCAAATTACAGTTCAAAGACCTTCGAAATATTAACAATTTACCTATATTATCAAAATGTTTACCAAAAATCAAACAATACTTAAGCTAGATTCTAGCAGATTCTACTAAATCATGTAAGATATTTATTGATTTATAAATTGCATTCAGTGGATTGTGAGCTTATTTATAAATGCAAATTCTTATCAGTATAAATTTTATAATGTATTTTTTTTTTTTTCCAAATATCCTCTTGGGTAATTCTTTGTTCCATTTTTACAAAACTTAATTCGAAATTTTTTTTATCTTAAAAGCGAGAATACTTAAAGACTATTAAACGACTAAATGTCTATAGTGAATAGTGATATATCTGTATAATTTACACAAATGTACATACAGTATGTTAAAGCAATAAGTTAAAATTCTGATTAAAAAAAGTGGAAAACAAACTAAAATAGAGAAAAAAAGATGAATAACATTTTAAAAAAAAAAAATGTAATTTTGTTTTTCAAAATTTACTGGGAAAATATTTTTATAAATATTTCAAAATAACGCTGTAATATTAAAGAAAACTCTATTTTGTAAATATTGTATCTCACAAGAGTAATAAAAGCATGAGCATGAAAGTTCAATTTTTTCATATTTTTTTTTATTATTTGCTTTTTAACGGAAATGAAATCATAAATAAATAATAATTTATTTTGAACATGAAAAATTTGAATAGTTTTTGTTCTCTACTAAACTGTGTTACATTTAAATGAGTATCTGTATTAGGTAAAAATATATTTAATAAATTTTTGGATTTATTAATTGTTGACATTACAGATTTATATTTGATTTAATAACAGATAAACTAAATAATTTAAATCAGTAAAATTATAAAAATTTTTAATAAATATACTTATGTATTAGCTCATATGTTTGTACCAATGTATGTAAATGAAGAAAGGTAATAAATCAAAAATAAAAAAAATAGCGAAAAAAAGATATGATGATATATTGATCGTCGTAGATAAACATAATATTTTCCTTAACAGTCAAAGTATAACACTTCTATCAACAAAACTTTGAAGACAGTTACAAGAAAATAAGTAATAAAGTTAATGACGTGTATGATTGATATCATACATTTGTAGCATATTCCTTAAACACTACATAGAATCTACGATGCACATATCTATCTACATCTAAACACTATATATGTAGAATCTATCGCACATGTAACTACTATCTAAGATTTTCAAATAATAGAAATTAAAAGAAAAAAAAACGGATATATTTTTTATATATTAAAATTAAATAATTTCTAAACTAATATTAAATTGAATGCACATCATTTATACTTCCCCTCACTTTGTATTTAGAATTTATGAAAAATTTGAGTAAATAATTCTCCTCAAAAAAGTTCAGTCAAAATTTTCTCCTTTATTCGGAAATATAACGATGAAAATTGAAAATGATAATTATAGTGTACCTATTTTTTTAAATAACCCGTTTTGATCGTGATAAATTCACCAGATGCATGAGCAATGGGTATGCGAAATTCAGTATCAAATCAAATGTCCCATCGAAATTAATCTAATGTTAAATAAATTAAATAATTTTTTTATAATTTTGTGTAAAATGAATGGAAAGAGCTTATTTAATTGCATTTGCAACTGAAAATGTACATCATTAAACACAGACATACATATCTATATATGCGAGCGCCAAGAAACATACAATATGTATGGTACATATTTCTAAAGTTGTTATTCCAACCGTGTAGACGTAAACGAGAATACACTAGAAATAAGTACATACTACAGAGTACATGAATAACACATGAAAATATATTTTGAAGGCTTTGGATCTGAATAAACTATATGTAAAAATATATACACAAATTTCACTGAATAATTTTTTTTTTTCATACCTGTTTACGTATTAAGTTATTTTCACAAAAAAAAAAAAAAAAAAAACACTGAAATTCATCTAATCAAATACTTTCTATTTTCCTTTCAGTCAGAATTTTAGATATAATACCTTACGTATTATACGTTTATGTATTTCATTTAGTCCTTTTTTTATTATAATTTTTCAAAAAAAAAATCTTATCCTTTTCTTTCAAAATTTTTACATTGTTCAATAAAAGGATATACATACATAATTTTTTTTTTTCAATTTTAATTTACATGTGTACACACACGTATACGATTATGTATAATATTCAAATCACATACGCTTTTGAAATTTAAATGTAGATTTTTAATTCTAGAATTAAATTAAATAAAAATTGTGTTTCAAATTTCCAATTATCATTAATATTAAAAAAAAAAAAAATTATCCATTCTAAATTTTAATAAGAGCTTTGATAACATATACATAGGTATGTCCGTTACAATTTCTTTTGTTCGCTTTAGGTAAGTAGTTGTATATTCTCATATGTATATCTGGATGCAAAGTATGTAGGCAACAGCTTTTCATTTTATGTTATTTTAATTAATGGTTGGTTGTTATATGTCTACATTATGTAAATTCAAAGCACAATTTTCACAAAAAAAATTTTCTTCTTTTATTCATATATAGAAATTAACAGGTAACCTACTTTTATCGGTATCATATAGATATTTACAAAGTTATGTCTGTATACTGTATATTTTCTGATAAATCTTTAAAATTTAAATTAATTTTTATAGAAAATATTATAACCCATACCATCTGTAATGAACATTTTAGTGTAGATCTCTACTGGTGTTAGTAAGGATTTTGTAGATCTTGGATAACGTAGATCTTGATCTTGAAGATAGAAAAATGTGTTGCTTATTTCAAGTAAAAATTTTCAATTGATTCGTAAAGGCAAAATGTGATATATGTGAAGTGTCTTTTCTTCTACACATACATACAATCGTAGAACATTATGAAATGTTCATCGTAGATGGTACAAGCTATACATACAGTAATTGTTACATATTGCATTTATTTTATAGTACACGCTCATATGTACATACATACGTGTGTAAATAAAAAATTGTATATTGAAGTGAATTAATGTGGAATTTAATTTCAACGACAAATGAAAATTTTCATTTTTTTTACGGTTTAAAGAATACAATAAAATGTATTTATGCATTCTGTGTTCACCCATAAATCATGCCTATTAATTAAAAAAAAAAAAAAAAATACAAATATATATAGTATGTATGTAGGATAAATCATTTACAAAAAGAAAGGTGTCCCAAAATAAATGTCATTAAAAGAATTCTTCCTCAATTTCAACCTAGTTTTCAACAATCGAAAAAAACACAAGCAATTTTTTTTTCATAATTTTATGTACTTAAATATTGTATTTAGAATTTAGCGTGTCATTTATGCACCGGTAAAATATATTGTTCTGTTTTCCATTTTCAAAACCCATTACACTTTTTGAAATCAAAAAATATATCAGTTTTGGAAATTTATTTTCGAATACGTGAATAATTAAAAATAATTGTTTTAAAGTGTATAAAATTCTTAAAGTATGCTAAAAAGGTATACGAATGAAACAAAAAAAAATTTTTAATGTAGAAAATGAAAAATGTTAAAAAAAAATTTTAAGAGCTCTTGTGGCACACTTTTTGTTAGCTCTTGTAGCCGTTGTTAAAATATAGCACATGCATCAGACGTGTCCTGTATAATTGTAATTTATACTGTTAAAGCATTAAAACTGAGGATATATGTAGATAAAATTTGTTTGTTAATGATATCTTTTTTGGTTATTATCCTTTAAAAATAAAAAATAATTCTACCCTTTAAACAATTTAATGAATCGGGGTTTGTTTTTTTTTGTTTTTTTTTTTTTGTGTAAATATATCTTGTGTAATACTACACATATATGTATGTATGTGTTTTCAATTTTATTACACTTCTGATATTAATTAATCAAATAATTATAAAATTTTCATATAAACATTACATTGTATTTTTATGTTTATTTACTTGAAATTGGGTATTCACATGTGAAAGATTATAAAAGTTTTTATACAATACGAGTAATACCTAACATATCTATGTACACACACATACATATGTGTATACATAAAATAAAATAATTAAAAAATTTACTTGATATACATGTAATTTCTACGGAAACCAAAAAGGAGCGTACATATTTCTCCTGAACTGTAAATTAATATTTTCAAGTACATGAATTTACGCAAACTTTACTGATTTTAAAACAGAATAAGTAATTAAGGCTCCAATTTCAACGAATTTCTTTGATATCCGATTTTTCAACTATTTATTAATTGATTTTCATGAAATTCTAAATTAACGTTGTTCTAATTAAATAATTTTCGTGAAACAAAAAGAACTTCTTTTCCAGTTTATAAGAACTATTTAACATTACGTTTTGCTAAAATTTTGAACATTACATAGCTTAGAGGAAATTTTATTAAATATAGCACATATTCAAATTTGTGTTTCCGAACCTTAAAAACTGGTAGGAAATTCTTCGAAATCTTCGAATCTTCTAAATAATATATTTTTGTGATTTTTTAAATTTAAACTTATCTTGACCATTTACAAGAAAAATTGATTAAAAAAATGTGTGCAAAATACATACACAAATATGTATTTCCGTATGTACATAAAAATGAAAAATTTTTTCATATTACCAAAAATACATATATGCAACATGTACGTACATCATTAATTTATACGAATTTTGTTGATATAACCTGTATCTTTCACTACCGTAAATTATATTGAAAAATATCTACATTTTCCTTTTTATGAAAATAATTTCTACGATATCTTCATTATATGTACCGTGAAATGCTTTTAATTCACATAAATTAAAAATCCTGCCTATGAAGTAAATTGATATCATTTTAATATGAATATCCTTTTTTCCAACTAAATGAATTAACTAATTAATTTTATACAAATAAAAAATTCGAAGAAATCATAATAACAAAATATTTCCAAATAATTTTGTAAAATATTAAATTAAAATTATAATAAATAATTTCAAAAATTTATAATTCAAAAAAATTATAATTCAAAATTCACATATAGACATAATTTTGGTTTAATTTCATTATTTTCTAAAAAAAAAAAAACATCGTACTTTAAGCTTTATATGAAATTTTATTCTTAAATGTGTGTAATTATTCAGAAAAATATGATAGCGATTAGAAAAAAACCGTTAATGAAAGGAAAACATTGAGAAAATTTCAATTTTTTTTTTTTCAAATAATTTTCTTTTCAGCAAACAATTATTATGCATAATATTAAACATTTTAAAACCAAACATTTAGTAATAAAGAAAAAGTTTACATGATTAATACTAATTTAAAATTGTCTTTTATGTAGTACTATTTTGGGTATTACATTCTCTGTCATCCTTTATGTAAATATTTATAAAGAAGCTTTATTGTATACATTATAATTAAATCCCTTTAAATAAAGCAAAATTGTAAATTAAGATAATAAAAATGTTAAAATACATAAACATAATGTTCTTGTATACAAAATTATTGTACTAAAAGATTTTATTGTATTACTCCTTTATAATATACATATTTACATATATCCATACATAATAATAATGTATGATATTTTATTTAAATGTGTTTACACGCATTTTTTTATTTATTTTAAAACGTTTTTAACTTACACATATGGAAATTTTATATGTGTATATATACGTATAATCATAAATGTTCAAGGAATAATAACATTTATTTTCCCTTCGAGGGTAATTTACAACAATTTACTTCCACTTCCTTAATCAACTGCTTAAATATGTTTACGTATAAAAATCTATATATACATGTGCACATTTAGAGGATACGCATACGTTTTGATTTATATGTGTGTGTATGTGATATATGCAACTACATATATACATAATATGATGAATAAATTACTTTTAACATTAAATATACACAGACGTATCTGTTATGAATATGACGAAAAAATGTGTGATGTGAACCAGTAAATAACGGATAAATAGGGATATATGTATATACATATATTATATCGATATTTTTTCCTTTTTGCTTTAATTTTGATATCATTCACACATATATATACATACATACATATATCATACATAAACCAGAATTATACCAATGATTTGTGATAATAGACAAGGATACAAAGGACTTTTAAGACTTTTATTTAAATTATAAAATTCATCTTTTACTTCCATATTTTCAGCAAATGATAACATAATTTATTGTACTAATCGTATAACTTTTAAATGTTCTTTTAAGTATGTACTTTTCACTTTTTCCATTTCATTTTTCACATTTTCTTTACTAAAACCAATAAAGTTTCCACAAGTTTACTTTTTTTTTTACTCAAGTACTATGAATATCTATGAATTGGAAATTAATATTGTGCATTACCTAAAAATTTTATTTGTATACATATCTATGTATGTATTTATATCATCATGCATGCGTACACATTAATGCAATATTCGAATTTGGTACACAGACATTCTCTTATATGTGTATGTGTTTGTATCATAGTTTAAATTTTTTTTTAAGTTTCATTTGACGATTCTTTCAGATATGTAGATGAAAAACGATTTTTTTTTAACTTCTAGCAAATAAGAGAATAAATTTTCTTATTTTTCAAGAACTTATGAATTACAACGAATTTCGTTGTTTGTTATTATCCACAAAGCAAGAAAATGTATCAACCATCTGAATATGATAAGTTCAAATGGCATCAATTAATAAAAATTTTGATCTTGTTTGTGATCTTTTCTTGATCCTTATCTTGATTGTTGATCAATTGATCTTATTGTTGATTTATCATCAACTTTAATTTAAGATTTTCTTGATTTTCTTCTGCAGATTTTTTTCCTGCTGTTAAATTAAAACAATTCATTAAAATAAAACCTTAATTTCTCTTCCTTTTCTATATTTAAAAAAAAATACTTTAAACTCAGTTGTTTAAAAATTGAATGTTAATGTCAGGTGGATAAAAACATGAGTACTCCTATGTATGTATTTCAAAGATTAACGTAGAACATTTTCAAAGTAAACAGCTCAAATGTGTAATACGGTGCATTATTTATCTATTTCATGAATCAATGAATTTAATATTCTAAATTAATGCTAAAAATACGACAGATATTTATGTTTCAAGACAAAAATATTTCATTTATTGTTTATGTTCAATAAAGAACAATGGGATCATTGAACTCTTTATTTCTCATACATTTATTCTGAAATTTAAATTCATATTCATTAACACATATAGTAAATGAAATACATTTTCGATGTATTAAAGTATAAACAAAAACATGTCAGTTGGAAAACCATTTCAATTGTAAAAACCATTTGAAATTATTATAATCAACATTAATTTTATAAAATTCATCTTTTGTTTGTTTCCATTAAAAATCGTAAAAGTGCATTATTCACACCTTCGCAGAGTTAAAAATTATTCAGTTAACCCCTTTTGCATTATGTTAATGTAAAAATAAATGCTTACTAAATATAAGTATATGCCTGGTAAGATAGCCATGTATTGTTACCCATGTTGTTGTTAACATGCGTGTTTGCTGTGGTTAAATGTGTTTATTGTCACATTGCAACAATGAATTCGAAAATTAAATATTTTCCCCCAAATGATGTACGTATATAGTTTATTGCTCCTTTTTTTATTTTTTAAACAACACCATCATAACCATTTTTAGTATGTACTTATTTCACTCAAATAAAATTGAGTTTAACGACAAACTTAAAAATACGTTAGAAATATTGTTCATTCGTTAACCATTTTATGAAATGAAAAATATATTTTTATACAAATCAATTATTAAAAAATATGTTAAAGTATTGAAGACAAAAATTAAAGATAAAACTATCTTGAAGAAACAAATCGTAAAATCTGTGAATTTTTAGTTCTTTGTATACTTTAGTTTTTCATAATTATTTATTTTATCTTACTGTACATATTGGTTAGTAAAAATTGGTTTTACATCAACAGTTTTTCATATAAATATCTTTAAAATTTTTATTATATGTACTCATACATGCATATTGTACGAATTGCAATCATGCATAATATTAGGCTATCTTCAAAAATGCATCACTGCCTATTTGATGCGATACTCAGCGCATTATGATCTTAAGCTGAATATTGCATCAAATAGGCAGTGATGCGTTTTTGAAGATAGGGATATTTGTATATTTGTGAAGAGTCATCCGTAATGTGATTAGGCCCTGGCTCACATCGAGCTGTTGCGCCATGGATGATGATGATGATATGCAAGTAAATAAAGTAAACCTGATTAGAATATGCAAATAATAAATAAATATATAGTATGTATATGTGTATATAAAAAAATAATTTTCTTTATTTATTGAAAATTTCAAGGTAAATAAACAAACGTTGATAATTTCAAATTTTAAATAAATTTCGACAAATATGTCCGAAATCGCTGTAAAATGCTAAGGTGCTAAATGGTTACCGAATTTAACAACTTTTAGCTGTTCGGAATGCAAAATTGTTGATTGTTGTTAGTTACTATTTATTGTATTTTTTGTTAACGAAGTTGTACACGTTCATAATAGCATTGTATAAAAAAGTTCCACATACAGTACACTAAACATACGTGCGTCCTACATATATCCTTACATCGTTGTACAATCTACATATCTACATTCATATGTATATCAATATGGATGTGTATAAATATGTATGTATAACATTTGTATCGTGACTTGACTTATTGCATAAGAATGTATTAATTCTTTTCAAAACATATCACAGACAAGAAAAAGAAATTAATTTCACATTCGTGTCACGTATTATGTTATCATTTCGACAGCGAAATGGATTATGCCTATGTACAAAGTTACATATGTCTATGTATAAATGTATAAGTAGGTTTAAACTTTAAATGCTATCTCTATAAATTACTGCAAATAATGTGAATATGTTCTTAAGAATACATGTGCTATTTCGTGTTAGATATATGTGCGTGTATGACATATACAATACATTATAGAAACGGCATACCTGTATGTTTTTATACATTTCTATACAAACCATGTATTATACATAATATGTTTAATTTAACAAATTTTTCACAGTTAATTTTACGACAGAAAAGGATAAAGCTTAAGTAAAAAATTTGATTAGATTATTCATAAATAACATTAAAAATGAAAGTCCTATTTTATATAATTTCTATTTTATTTTCTAGTTTAAACAAAATTCTCAATCATACATAAAGAATTTTTTGTTTTATATCCTTGAATAATTGTTCATTTTGTTTCTGTTTTTAACATTTAAAGGAATCACGAAGGTCAACTTGTATCTCTAATTCTAATTAACTCTTTTTTAGACTTATATTTGAATGTATTTTATATAAAAATATTAATAATATGCACACAAACAAACGATTGTGCGTATAAATACATTTTTTTTAGAAACAAATAAGTGAATAAAAAGGAACAAAACTTGAATAAATTCTTGCAATTACCTTAAATAATAAATGATAATATTATTATCATAATACATAATATCACAGCAGAACTTTGGTATGTTACAAATATTACAAATATTGAAGCAGAGATGAACATTTTCATTAAAAGGAATAAAATATATTGTAATTTAATTCCTAAGAGTAGATGTACATACATACACATATACACTAATAAGAGGTTATACATATTAATAAAACATACATACATATGTACATACATGCTACTAGTATAGATTTATCATATGCATAAATACACACGTGGATTTTTGACATTATGTATATTCAGTTGTACGTATGTACATACAAGTATTTGTATTATGGACCTATTTGTGATTAAATCAAATATCCTAAACGTTTCTGTGTAAATAGATTAAATTTATTGATTAAATCATGTAACATTTCAGCTGCATTATATAAGATATGCATATGTATGTAAATTGTTTTAGTTTTAATTCCTCTAAGAATATATTGTAGACTGTAGTAGACTGACAGATAAAATTCATTACTCTTGTGCTTTGTAAACATTGTTCATATGTATGTGAGCGTACATACGTGTACATAACTACATACATATGTATATGTAAATATCACTTTGTCTTGTGGTAGTTGGATAGGATACTTGAAGTGAAAGAGTTCAAAATTAATCTAATAAATTAATTATCTTTTAGTTTTCTCTTTAAAAAATCCAAAAGTATCTCAAATAGGATTTTTTAAAACTAATTTTTTTTTTGTCATATGAAAAATACTAGTAAATTAAACCTGATGTTCTTATAATTACACCAAAGGTAAGTATTTAGTTGTTTTGCTGTTTAATCAAATTTATAAATGTACCACATATGCGTATTTATTTTGTTTTTTATTTAAAACACAAAAAATAAACAAATAAAAACTCAAAGCAAAATATAAATTGGTAGCACTGGTAACACTTACATTTACGTATAAAACTTAAATTATTTTTGGTGTTAATTTTATCGATAAATTTTCAACCTAATGTCAACCATATCGGGATAAAATGTTTGTTAATCCACTATATGGACTTATGTATGCAATAAACATAATGAAGTAAATGGTTTTTAATTATATTTTTTAAGGTTTAAGTTTTACATTTGTATGGCCACTAAACAATGTTATTTGTGGTTAGTATGGCTGTCATTATTTTTGTACTTCACATATACACATGGGCTTTTATATACTCTCTCTCATACTTTTATTCGTACACATGTGATGTGATGAATCCTTGTTTTCCAGTTTCATGCCAAAATGTGGTATGATAAAGTCAAAAACTATTTAGCATAAGTAGCAATTTTTTAATTTTTATTTTCCAAATAAATATACGAGTATAGACTTATGTACAGTATTTAGCAATGTGACAAATTAATCATGTACATATGTATGTACATGTATACAAATAACAAATTCATTTTTGTTTAAATTCATATATTTCATTTAATACTACATTCATATTCGAGAGATGTATTCCTCTTTCTACTATACATAATTTAGTTTTCCATTTTTTCATACGTTTGATTTTTTTTTTTTTTTTTTTTACAATTAATACAACCGTAAACTCAATCAGGACTAAAATTACATAAAAGAAGATAACACCAAAAAAATTTAGTTTATCATAAACTTACACAGTTACTTATATTCAATCGAAATACAATAATTGAAATAATTGAGTTATTGAGTTATAATTCCATTATCATACCTGCGAATGATATTACTTCATTGCTTTATCAGAATTATCAATTTAATTATAATCAACTAAAAATTGGACAAAAATTCATCATCATTATTCATACCACACAAAGCTTTATTCCGTTCTTAGGCTTACACGTACCATCTCTGTAGCTGTATAGCAACACCATGAAAAATAATTAAATTTATTAAACTTGTACGTGATTTTTTTTTAATTCAATACGTAAAACTGTAAAACGTACATTATTCTATGGTTCTTTAATATTCAATTACTGCTTTGTGTAATAAAATTTCATATTCAAAGAATAAATTACAATAATTTGTAATAAAAAAATAAAAATTAAAAATTTAATGTAAATATGAAAATTCGGCGACAAAATGGCGTTATGTTTTGGAAAATAATTTGAAAATTCTTGATTCATTTTACGCAAATATGACAAACGTACATATGTAGGTACTGGATATTTTGGAAAGTTAAATAAAATACTTTGCTTTGTCAACAATATGAGAGTGCTTTAACAATAATATTGTGTTGTACTAAAGAAGACATTTGTACAAACGTATATATTATGCACATTTGAGTTTCCCATATGGACATGTTATGAAATTTACAACTATCATAACTTTTTTAAATTTTAGTTTCTCATGTTCAATTAAAGTATTCACTTTAAATACGAATATACATACAAGTATGTATGTACTAAAAATTTTAAATTTTCCAGCAAGATGCTCAGACTCCTATCTAATAGAAATATTTGATGAGAAAATAATCAACATAAACATATCTGAATACCTCAGCTCATGACTAAATAAAATAAAGCTAGTCAATATTTATGTAATTGTAATAACGAAACCAGGTCAAAAGGAATTTTAAATTTTTTGCACACTGTTAAGTTGCACACATTAAGTCTGAAACAAATGTACATTGTATCATAATTGTATCAAAAAAGTGGTAATATCGTATCACTAAATTTTTTTTAACATTTCAAAACAATCAGATTACTAAAACAAATAAGAAATTTTTTGAATTCTATTAAAACTATGGACGGTATAACTTACTTTGCAGCTCAGGTGTTTATTGTTCATGTGTACACTCTGTTTATAATATTTGTTTTTTTTTACTTTTAAAAGATAATAATACCCACTCGTAGGTAGAAAGCTCAAAAACAAAAAGTATCATATATTATAGTATTTTTTTATTTTATTTTATTTTTTTTAAATGTGATAAAACTGGAATATATCACTACTTTTAAAGGCTTTTAAATGTTTGCTAATATTCATATTTACTATATGTGGGATTTTCACCACCAATATAATTTTTCTCGTATGTAGTAAGCACATATTACACCTCATTTTCATATTTTTTATATAAAAGAAAATATATGAATTTTTCGTAAATATTTTTGTATTAAAATATTAAATCTCGCAAGCTGTGATATTTTTATGTGTTTTAAAACAATATACGTGTAAATTTTGAAAGTAAAAGATATTTATGGTAATATGTACTTATACCTACATAAACGTACATATGAAGAAAAGCGTATAAAGCTCATATATGTATGTACGTTTTTAAAGATTATTTTTTGGAGTAACCGTCGTAAAGGTTTAATTTTGTTGGGGTTTTTAACATTCATGTGTGTATTTGTTCGAATTAAATTGTCGTATACTCTGTCCACTAATATTATGTACTTCAGGTCTTATGGCGATTTCTTAAAGTGGTACCATTTTTACAATCACTATGTATTGATATTTAAAAAATTCATCTGATATAAAATAAAAGCTTTGTGGATTGTGGTAATACTGCTCGTGAAACTGTCTAATTAGAAATTATGAGAAAAGAAAAAAGACAAAAGTGCTCCCATAAGACCTGAAATGCACAATATTAGTGGACAGAGTATAGGTTTTTTTTCATAAGTGTACACTATACGATGTACACTAAATTACATATACGAAGTTATGGTCTTATGGAAATCACAAAAAATAGCAATATTTTACACCATCGTATATTGATATTTAAAAAATTCATCTGGTTTTGTGTAAAAATTTTAAGGATTACAGTAATATCGCTTGTAAAACACTTTAATTAGAAATTATTAAAGAAGAAAAAAGTCATACCTATAAATATATTGCACATGTATACCTGATAATACCTTAGACTACACATACATATGTAATTGGAATATTGTGTACAGGCAATACATTACAAAATCTATTTCATACGTTCAATGTAAGCAGAATACAAAGATTAATTTTATAAGGATTCAATTAAAATTCTCCTTTTTTTTAACAAGGTCATTGAAAAATAAATTGAAACATAACATGACCTTAATAAAAAAAAAATAGTAAGATAAATTTTTTTTTTCCTTTAAATATTTGAAGAAAATTAATTTACTTTATTTTGTACTTATATCGGAAACTTATTAGTGCTTGTCTTCATGATACCAATGAATGATACAAAAGATTTTTTTGTGAAAGAACACAGAGGATTATTAGTCTTTATTTCTTTTTCTTTTTTAATAAAGTTTACATATAATATTATAATCATGCATACAAATGGATAACATATTTTCTTAAATATTTTATGACTTAATAATTTTCCTTGGAAATTTTCCAAAAAAAAAAAAAAAGAAAAAAGAAAATTCCAACACAATGAACTATGTGTACTTTACTATTTTGAGCGAAAAAAAAAATTTTAAATTTTTCTCGTTAAAATAAAAAAAAAAGAAACCTTTATATAATGAGTACATTATGCATAAATAATACATAAGTAGATAATTATTTACATTCCTTTAATATGGTTTTTCATATAGTAATTTCATGAAAATTTTCTACTTCTTTTCATACGTTTTATTTTGTATACATGCAAAAGAAAGAAAATGGTGCTGAAAAATGTGCGCTAACCATGCATGTATGTTTCTGATACTGATATAATCTCTCGTATGATACGTGTATACATCTAACCTACAAACGTAATTATTATAAAGTACAAAAATAAAATAAATATTAATTCTATTTTAAATTTTATAATTTTTTTTTTTTTTTTTTGTTTTGATTTACACTTTTTATTTAATACTTCGAAAATTTTTCATACAAAATTTCGCATTTTATCAAATTTTATACAAGCCGGATTGAAAGAATATTTTTTCATGATCTTAGTGATCTTTATCTTCTATGTCATTTTGAGATTGAACATGAAAAGACACTTTCCAATGTAACTGGTGAAGAAAATGAGGCATGCTTCAGGTAGCCTATAGGTACCGTGCAACTTCATACATTCCTAACTTCCTTCGTCCCGTGTTTCATAAGACAATTTTTCATATGTGTATAAAAGTCTCATCTTCTAAAATCCCACATTGACTCAAAAATATTCTATTTTCTGGAAGTCAAATCTAGTTTAAAGAAGTTCAATCGTGTAAAGTTTTTGTTTTCACTAATTCATTTGAAATAATTTTCGGAATAGTGTAAATTTGCAAACATTGAGAAAGTTAAAAAACTTTACAGGATTATACACTTCACTTAACCAGAATTGAACATAATTGAACGTTTGATCAATTATATTCACTTTCAATTTTTCAAATGTAAGTCATTCGGCATTTTTAATTCAAGAATATAAAAAACAAAAACCAGAAATAAGATAAATAACGAAACATTCATGTACAGAAATTTTCTAATAAATTTAACATTTCATAGCATGTTAAATTAATCATTTGTCATCGTCCTAAATTTTCTTTTCACACATTAACTTTAACTTTGTACATACATATATTCAAGTGATAAAATTAAATAAAATATTCAACTTTTTTAGAATGAAAATAATTAACTCTAAAAAAAAACAAAAAAAAAACCATCTTACACGCAATCCAATGAGTTAATTATAAAACAAAATTCTAAAATAAAACCAACATTTTCATAGTTTTATTTCATTTTCTCTGCACGAAAGCTAAAATTCAACTTTTCCGGGAAAATTAGTAGTCTAGTAAATGTGATGTATGATGTTGTCCATACGGAAATACTTATGCAATATTATGAGGTCCTTTTTTAAAATTTTCATTTTGGAATGTTATTATTTTGAGATTTTTTCCAAAAATTGTCATGGAAAATCATCGTAATGATAATTAGGCTAGGGTCCTGTCTGAGAAGAAGAAGAAGATTATTTTGTAAGCATTTTTTATCCTACAATTATTCCATATACATGATGTATGGTACGTACATATATGTTAAAATTAAAATATTTGCTATAAAAGGTTTTGCTCTTTCCCAAAATTTTTAATTGTTAAAAAAAAATTTCAAAAATATTGAATTTATCGTTTCATAAGGATCAGATTTGTTTCATTCATCCATGCAAGTGATTGTAACTAAAAAGAAAAATTCTATAATTTATAACTTACATTTTTTTTTTCAAATTTTTAATTTTCATTTTTCATGTATATTCATTTTGTCCTGTATGTACTTTATAAGCATGTATTACCTCTACTAGCTTTAATGATTCTTATTTCAAATTTGTGATGAAAACAAATACAGAAATTATAAAAATATTGTCATCATATATGATATTGAAATGGATACCTTATTTTACTATATTTTTATTGATATGAAAAACATTTCTGTTGAATTTTTTTTTTTCATCTTAAGAAAATTTAACATTGAAAATATGAAAATATGTTTTCAAAATGTTTCCATGGCAATTTTATACATAACATCATTAAAAAACAACTAAAAGAAACATATGTACGTACAAAAATATATGAAATAAATACATACATATACATGTATGTGTGTACATACATATATGTATGTATATGCAATATATTCATGTAAAATTTTATATACGAGTTGAGATGTTTTTCATATTATGTTAGTTCATTAAAAAATAATTTATATATCAAAATTCTAAAGATAAACTAAAAAAGATAGAAATACACATACATGTACATATTAAACTACAGAAAAAAAAAATCAAAATACAATATTACATTTTGAAAAATCTTTTGTTGCTTTGAAGTACAAAATGAAATTATCTGATTATGTGAGCTTTTACATACATATATACGAGTATGTATGTACATTTATATAAGCGTACGAAAGTACATGTATATAGTATTTATTACATCTTAAAATTTGGAAAATGTGATTTTAACACCTTTTTATTTGAAAAAAAAAAAAAAAAAAATTTCTTCTCTTTGCATTTTTTCGTACTTACGTATTTTCATATTTTATCTTGTATTTTATCCTGAATACCAATACAGTCGTTACGAGAAAAGCAAAAGTTTTATGAAAAAAAAAAAAAAAAATTAAATTAAAATAAAGCACTGAATATATTGTGAATTTACATTACATAGGCAAGTATAATTTACATACATACATATGTATGTACGTTTGAAAGTGAAAAAAAAAAAAAAATGAGGAAAACATAAAAATATTGAATTTTTTTAAAGTACGTACATATATGTATTATGTGAATGATGATATAAAAAATAAAAATGAAAAATTTGAATAATAAAAATAATGAAATTTGAATGTTAATGACTCGCATATTCAGACCGCCTGCAGAACGTATAAGATCTAAAATTTAAATTTTTGTTACGGTTTAATGGAATTTATATGCAACAGCTTATTTAATTGAATAAATATAACCTATTCATAATGCTTTTCATTTTATCAACATCAGTAGTGGAAATTTTATGTATTTAAATTAAGGGCTAACTAAATTTATCTTACACTTACAGAACATAGATGTCATTGTTGATAACCTAGAGTGTAGGATATGATTCGAAGAAGAAGAAACGTCAACACACGTCCTAGAGAAGTGTGTTGCTTTAGAAAGATGGAAAAGAATTATTTCAGAGGGTAGGAATCTGGAGAATCTCTCCAATACTGATTACATAAAGTATATCATACTCCTTACTAAGAGGATATGCGCCTTTATGTAGAAATACCGGGGGTAAGGGATACAATAAGCTGACTAATGAAGCTGCAGTGTCGAGGCCACCAAACCTCATCTCACTCCTCGCGTTTTGCAAAAAGAAAAAAAAATTATCTTGGAGTAATTCAAGTCAGAAATCTGATCATCATAGTAAACTGATGTCAAATTAAATGATGCTGTAGAATTTTCGTTAATTTCAGTTTGTGTGTTTTTAAATACACAAAATTAAATGATTTTTACGCGTAAAATTGAAATTTAGAATGGGAACCATGTAATTCATATTCAGAGAGTAATGCAATTATGCATGTATTTTTGTAACTGAATTTACAAAATTGAATGAAATTTTCAATACATTACAAAATAAAATAGAAAATATATAAATGTATGTTACGTGCGGTAAGCCGACTTTTATTCTTTATACTCCTAACAGTGTCACGCAAAAATATAAAACATCGAAAGACAAGCAAAAGTGAATAAAAATAATTCAAAAAACAAAAAAAAAAAAATTTTCTTTTCCTGTTTTATGTTGACTATGTACTTATTTTTCATTTTTCTATTGTATTTATAATGGATGAAAAGTTAGAAAATAAATAAGAACACGTACAAGAAAACTCGATTCTGTCAGTTTCAGTTGAAAATCAAAAACAAACAATAGAATAACTATCTAAAATAATAATCACGTTCATTATTTTGTTTTTAAAATGAAATCTAATTTTTTATATGTATGTACATATAATGTAACGTATTTTAAAAATTTAAAATTTAATTAAATTTTATTTTTATCAAAGTGGTTTATTTTGGTACACATTATTGTAGCTTTTTGGTTGTAAACGTGATTTGAGTAAAAATATTTTCGAATTTAATATTAATGTCTTTAAAAATTCAGTAATTTTATTTTAATTATCTGTCGTTTTATTTCTATGATATATGAGAGAATTGTGTAAGCTATGAACCCGGTGCGATCTATGCGTCGCTTCTTTGCCGAACATTGGGCAGAAGCAGCCACCTAAATCTAATCTAACCTAGTAGGATTGTGTGTTTTATACCGTTTGTACCTGTACGTATATGAAAGAAAATGAATTATTTCAGTCTAAAAAGAAATATACGAGTATGCATACATATATGTATGTCTCAACATCACTTACTTAGAATCTCTAATCAATTATTAATATCGCTAATATCAATTATTAATTCTATACAATATTTGAATAAAAAAAAATCGTATAATTCATTACACGAGTATAATTGAAATTCAATAGGTTTAAATACCAAAACGAACTGAATATTGGAGCTATGTACATATACGATAAAATTTAAAATTGTAATAAACATTTTTTTTTGTTTTTCTGTAGGAAGTAATAAATTATTGACATGAAAGTAAATCATTTAGGATATAATTTTTTTTTTTGATATTTTGGAGCGATCATTGCATTTTGTTACAAAATAAACATCTGCGTACGTGTACACAAATGAATATTCGATAAACAAAAAAGAAAAAAAAAAACAAACAGAAAAGGGTAAAGCTATTCAATTTTAATTGACATTCATTGCTGAATGTTTTCTTTTCTCTACCAATTTTAACAGAATTTTTATTTTACTTTTCTTTTTATTTATTTGATAAAAGCCATTTAAATGTTAAAAAATTGTAACCAAAAAAAAAAGGAATAAAAATAACTTTTATCACAGCCTTTTATACGAGTACACTGTACATTTTGTATTTACACGTATAACATATTAATGCCAAGTGCAAAATCGAAATTTTTCAGTTTTTAAAAAGTTGATCCAAAAAAAAATTGCATAGTCATAAGCAGAAATTTAAAAATCAAAAAAAAAAAAACAAACAAAAAAAACGGTCGTATGCAAAACAAAGGACAAATATTGGACCAAAAAAAATGAAATATGTGCATAAATGAATTTAAAAAAAAAAAAAAAATGATGACAAAAATGTATGCAATTTATACAAGCATTGTACTCACGTATATTTGTATTTTTCATTGTGTGTTTTTTTTTATGTGTACACACATTCATGCATAAATGAATATTTTAACAATATGCAAACAAAATAAACAGCATAAACACAAAAATTTAATCATACCAATGTGTATTCATGTTTCGTGTTTTTTTTTTTTTTTTTTTTGTTTTTTAACTTTCTTTTATTAATTTTGTGATTGATTTTAATTTTATTCAAAATTGAGAGACACAAGTGTATGTGTGCGGTGGTACATACACATAATCAAAAATTTAAAATCTTTTAAATTTAAATTCTTGTATGTACATATGGCACAATTTCACTACATTGCAAAAATGTTATTGTTTATATTCTTATTGAACCGTACATAAATCCATATGTACATAAATGTGTACTGTCTAAAAAAAAATTTTTTTTAGCTCAAGATTGAATTTAGATTTTACTTGTCCCTAAATTCAAATTTTTTGAAATTTAAAATGTTGTTAATAATTTTTGTTAAGTATTCACACAGGCATGTGTATTTTTTATCAAATTATTTAGTATTTTTAATATTTTAAAGTTATGGTTTTTCATTATATTAGTTCATCACGTTTTCTAAAAAAAAAAAAAAACATGTACTTTTACGGCAATTACTAAAATTCCTTAAATCAGAGGGTATGTTTGAATTTGGTTTTTTTTTAGATTCCATGTAATTGTTTTTGTATTTATGTATATTTTTTATTTTATTCGCATAAAACCATTATTTAAAAATTATTCTTAAGAATGAGAAAGTTGAACAAAATCAGAAGAATTTTTATTTAAATTTAAAATAACGAATATATTTTTGAACATCAATTTTTGCATGCATTATTTTACAATGCAAGACTAAAATGAATGATTAAAGTAACATTAAGATGATTGATCAATCAATCACATTAAGATCAAAGTATGATTGATCAATCAATCACATTAAGATCAAAGTATGATTGATCAAACTATACTTTGTACTTTAAATATTTTCAATTATGGAAAAAAAAATTTCTTATAAAAGCATTTCACGAACAGAGTTACCACAAATCTCAAAGTTCTTATACAATATGGAATGAGCTCTTTTAATATCAATATACAAAGATGTAAAATGGTACTACTTTTCGTATTTTACATACATAAGGCCTGTAGTGAAAATATTTAAGGTGCAAAGTATATGTACAACATATTTTCATTACGTAGCATATGAAGAGCTGCAGTGTCGAAGCAACCCAACCTCATCTCACCCTTGTGTGATCATATGTAGAAGGAATTATCATTTCTAATTTACGTATATTTGCTTTCTATTGTACTTAATATTGTCATGTCGTGTAATTTACGTCTACCTTCCCGAAACAAAATAATTTACAATAGAATACATAAACAAGTAAATTATAAATACAAAAGTGATATTAAATCGATTAATTGTCATACCATGATTTATGATTGTTATGCAGGTAATGTAAAATAGATTGTAACGATTGACATAAGTTTGAATTGATTTTTAGGAAATAATAATTTTTATCCAGTAAATTTGTAATTTGATTTGTTTTTTGATACAAAATTATTTCCGAAATACTTGTCAAAAAATTGAATAGATTGAATAAAAAAAAGTATTAGTTTGTCAATTTTTAACTTACATTATTTTTATTTTTATTATTTTTTTAATTCTATATTGTGCACATAAGAAAGAAAATATACACGTTAATAAAAAGGATTTCTATTATTTATTAACATGCAATTAAAATAGATTTATTTATTTTTTGGTGACCACACTCCTTTCATTTATTAAAATAATAAAACTCGATTTAATATTGAAATAGACTTGATTATGAAAAGCTTAATTAGTATTAAAATTTTAGCTATATTAATAAGTACTTTTTTTAGTTAAAGCTCTTTACATAAATATTGTATATGTTTATACGTGTGCTTTAAGAAAAAAATGAAAACAAAAAATATTAAGGAGTGGTTATTAATTAAAAGGACATTAGTGACTTAATGAGACTTTTCTATAGGTAGCAAATTTAGTTATAGCAATGTACATACTTTTGTACGTATGTAAATATAACACTCAAATACAAGTTACACATGTAATTTGGAAAAACAAAAGTAAAACTGATGACAGACCACATGTAATTAATTGTAGTTACGATAGCACTTTCTGCTAAAGGGGTCTAATTAAACATAAAGTCAAGTAAGAGACTTTTCGAGGTTAAGGGGCTTTTTTTTGGTGGTATTCATATTTCAATGGGTTTTAATATTTGTCTACATTTTATTTTTATTATATTATCTATTTGTACAATCTGAAACCAAAAGATATTATTCAATATAATATGATGTCATGTACATTACTTATCCGAAAAATTTTCAATCCCTTATACATATATATATCAGAAGGAATAGATTTTAGCAGAGAAGCTTATGGAACGAATTTTTGCCTAGAAATACTGTGAACCATGCTATAGACCTATCTTGTGATCTTTTGTCTGGAACACCCTGGAGAGATCCTTGTATTGTAAACAACGTAAAAATATAAGCTTTCATATATTACACATGTGCATATGTGATAGTAAGTGTTCACCTGTTTTATAAATTTTCAAATATATTGAAATACACAAAAAAAAATTATTTTTTTACACGATTTTCGAACAACTCAATTTTCATATTTTGATTTTCTGTTATATTTATTATTATTTCAAAAAAATAAATAAATAAAGTAAAAAGTAAATTTTTCTGCTTCATTTAAACAAATCCTTTTTGCTGTTACTTTTATTCCACAATATTTATTTACATGAAAATCAAACGAAGTAAACAAAATTCAATACCAAATGAATCTAAGGAGGCGAAGAATATCACGAAGAAGGAGTAAATATTATTGAATGATAAAGGAAAACAGAAATTGTAGAAGATTTTACTTTTTATTGGCATAAAAACAACATACGTATTTGTAAACATTTTTTTTTTGTTTTTTTGTTTTTTTGTTTTTTTTTTTTTTTGTAATTTCAATTTATGTACATTGATGCATGTATCTAGAAAAAAAATTTGTTATTTTTCAGTTTGCTAAGTAAATACAAATGAATAAAATGAAATATTTCAGAAATCATGGAGAAATCACAAATTATAAAAAACGTTAAATATGCACAGCTTTTTTTTTGTTTGTAAAATAAAAATTCATTCATATAATTAAATTAAATTGAATTGAATATAAAAAGAAATCACGATTAAATTAATTAAATAGAAACATTAATTTATCATGTGTGAGATCAAATCTTAAGTATGTATTTTACAGATATACAAATTTGTATTTCGTTAAATGCATAAATTTAATTAAAATATAATTAGAATATTAATTTTGTGGTTTTGCAAAGAATATAACTTTATATGTTGTCTAACACTTTAGACATTACAATCGTAAAATTTACAAATTTCATCATTTCATTTTACAAAATTAAAATTTACTATCTAATAATCGCTTTATAATATAAATTGGACTCATGAATATAATAAAAATTACTAACCATAACCACATACCATTATCTTATATGTGGCATGCATGTACATTACATACATTTTATGTATGCAAAATTAACACATTATGTTCTTTCTAAAATTGTGTGGTTTATTAAGTCAAGTAATTTGTAATCAAAATTTTATTAGATTTTAATAAATTTTGATTTAAATGAACGATATTTATAACAGTTTTAATTTGATTAATCACATTTCGATTTAAATCTTCTTTAAAGGCGTTTTATCTTTTATAGTCGATTCATAAATTATTTTTAGTTAAGAGCTTATGGAAACTGCGAAAAGTAACACCATTTTACATCATTTTATATTGATATTTGAAAAGCTCATCTCGCACTGTATGAGAACTATGAGAATTTTGGTAACACTGTTCCTGAAATGCTTTTATGAGAAATTATGAGATAAGAAAAAAAACATATGCATCCATAAGCCCTTAACTATTATACAGTAGTCTGAAAATTGGAGTATTTTGATCAAAGTTTTTAAATTTAAAAAAAAAAAATTTTTTCAAACAAGTTTTAATTTTTTCGCTTTCCTTTTTCGTCATTTTATACAAGTAAAAGTCATTATAATATGAAATAGAAGTGTAAAATCCCTTTTGCAATATTTACAGGTAAACCTTTTATCTTATCCAAAACTCTATTCATGTGCAAAATTTCTTTGTTTTTAAATTGTATATAAACTTATATGTATGACTGTATGACATATGTTAGTACATATGAGTAAGTATTAGTAAATTACATCAGTGTGTTATTGAAATTTGTATAGTTGATCTCGTATGTATAAATATTTTTCTCTTTGAAATGTACAAAATTTAAAAAAAAAAAAACAAAACTTTTTTGATTCAAACTATAAAGTTATTCACATGATAATTTTATTTTATTCACAATCTATCGTTACGAAGTTCAATAAATTTACTTTTACCTTATATTTTACATAAACTTTGTATTCAAATATTAAAGAATATAAAGAAATTCTATTGCAAATGCAGAATCCATATGAGCCCAGAGATATGTATGTATACATCTACGTATGCATAATATGTATAAAGTTGCAGCAGATAACTTTGCCTACAGTTTCTTTTGTAACAAAGCAAAAAAGACAGTAATCACCAAAATGTATTGTTTGTACGTTGTACGTATATAGTACGGAAATTGAATTTTGATTAAAGTTAGAAGAATTTGTTGAAAAATGCTTTGTAATCATAAAAGACTTTTTATAAAAAAAAGTAACATAATACCTGATCATTTTTATGTACAATAATTGTAAAGCGTTTGTAATAAAAAAAATAAAAAAATTGTGAACATACACACATGCATGTGTAATTTTTTTTTTTTTTTTGAAGGAGTTTTAATATTCAGTTTATTGATGAAATTAAGAACTTTTAGTAATGTTTTTTACCTGTATAAATAAAAAATACAACCTAACACACATGTAAAGTACATATAAAAGATATAAAGATATTTATGATAATTTTCTTCAATTTTCAGAAGCAATCATTATCCTGAACGAAAATCTATGGAATGGAAAAATAATTTCGTTGTTGACTTTTTTGCTTCAAAATTTTGAATTTCATAACTAACGAATTTTTTATTATTAGAAAAAAATATGGAAAATAGTTCAAAATATTTTATATATGTATTTTTTTTAAAATATATAATTTACTTTACCAGCAATATTTTAATATTTGATGTCTTTTTTAAAAAATTTCAAATTTAAATATTTAACGGATTTCCTTTGAAATATTCAATTAACGTACATTTACATATTATCTATTGTGGCTAAGACAGTAAAATTTCTAATTTTGCATAATTAAATTGTGCTAATTTTTATCATAAAAAATTATCATTTATTTGTTTTAAACAGAAAGGAATATTTCATAAAAATTTTCCATAACATAAAAATTTTTTAATGAGAAAACTACTAAAAATTTTTTATTTAGTAAAATGAAAATTGTTGTTTTCAAGAAAAGGATACTTTATTACTTTGTGAATTATTCATTAATGTAATCAAAAGCGAAATTTTTATATTCTTTTTATGAATAATTACTGATAAATGAGGAAATTTTCATTTAAAATTTTTTTCGCTTTTCACATTGATGTTTTGTTTATTTATTTTATAACGAGATTTTACGCTCCTTACTTAGTACGTACATACTTTATACGCATTCGATTTTTTACCATTGTTATTTAGTTTTTTCTTTTTTTTTATGAATTTAATGTAATGTATATGTGAATATTTTATCAAATTTACGTATACACGTACATATGTAGTACATGTATGTATATGCGTATAAATATGAATAAAATATAAATGTACAAATACTATGAAAATCAATGTGAAAGACGCTGGAAATAAAGAAAACAAATTGTGAAAATCTTTCATTCCAATACAAAATAATAACATTAAATAAAAAAAAACTTTTACTGATCTCTAAATACATCCGATAGAATAAGATATTAACAAAATTTTCATAATTTCGTAAAATTATACATTTTATATATTTTTTAAATTATTTTAAATACTAAAATCAAACCATCAAAGAATGGAAGTAAATGACAAGTTTTTTAAAAACATGTAAGACTCGTGTTTAATTAACGAAAAAAACGAACGTAAAAAATAAAACAAGAAAAAGGAAAACCGTTTGCATGTAAATTGAAAACTGATAATAAGTTAAAATGCTAATATATATTACAATAAATAATTTCAGTTTATTTTTGTTGATTTTTCAAATATCTCTTATTTTTCCATAAAAATTGATTAATCACTATGTAAACATTTTTTTCGTACCGAGTCTGATGACAGTTGATGGGTGTAAACCATATGCTCGAATGGGAGTGAAGCGGGTTAAAAAGAGAGAAAAAAAAAAAACAAAAACAAAACATTTTCTTCTATAGCTTCGTTGTATTGGAAAACAAAAACAAAATGTTTTAAATAAAGAAATTGAATAAAATTCAATAGAGCTTGAAGTGGTCTGTTTTACTTTTCAAATAAATTGCATTTACTTTTCGATTTGAAAAAAAAAAAAGAACATTGTACATACTTATGTAAAAGATTGATGTTGATTTTCGATAAGCAATTTTCTTCACCACTTAAGTAGATTAAGTATAGTTATAATAAACTGGTATTACAAATCATATAAAGTATTATTTATTGTTAAGTAAAATTGATGAAATATATTTTTAATTCAAATTAAATTCTCTACTTTATATGTACACAAAAAAAAAAAAAAATATCTGACTTACAATTTAAAAAAAAAAACATTTTTTTTTAGGCAATTTTATATATAACATAATTTTCCGAAGTATATAGATGATTTGCATTAAAAGAGATTATATTTCCTGTAATATGTATATAACATTTCCAAATTTGACATTGATATCCTTTTATGATATCCTTTAATGTCTAAAAAGCTGACGGGAATTTTCATGTGTGTACATTATTATATTTAATATGATAAAAAAGAAAAATATACTTACATATTTTCATTTTAAGTTGACTTCACTAGATTGTAAGAAAAAATCATTTTAAATCAGTTTTCAGTTACATAATGTTTTATTTTTCCCAGTTGGTTAAATTTTTACTTTAAAATTTGAAAAATTTATTTTATATGTAATTTATTCAAGACGAGTTTAACGGAAATTTAAAAAAAAAATAATAAATAAATAAATTTAACAAAATTTTCTTGAGTACTTTATAAATTATGTTGTATTATATCACAGTTTACCTTAAGAAATTTTCATTATTATTATTTTCGTTTTTCTAGTTTTACACAACAAAACGAACTATATTTTATAAAATAGATATTAAAAATTTTATTTTATTTTATTTTTTCTATTATTAACTTTATACAAAACTTTTTCATAGTAATTTTAGTTTTGTACATGAATATTTAGATACTGAGATACAATATTCCACTACCTTTAATTTGTTAAAACTTATATATGTATGTGTAAACAATTTTAATTTTACTTAAATGACTTTTGATAAACCAGTTACTTTGTAATTAAATTCAGGTACAAAATATACAAATCTGTAATCATTGTTAAATTAAAAAACCGAAATGTTAACAAACAACGTAATTTGAATTTTTTACCTTGATCTGTACATACAACATGATTTATATATACGAAAAATCGTTTTATTTTGAATTTTGCTGTAAACTTTGAAACTTGATATTTAAATTTTTAACACTTACCTTCAAATTATGTAGTGTTCATGCAAACATGCAATGTGGGCAAATACACCTATTTTTATCCATTTATTGTTGTTGTATCTTACATTAAAAATATTTTAAGTTAAAATTGAATTGAATTTTTTTTTCTGTTTTCTATAGTGAAAAGACAAAACAAAAAACAAAAATAATAAAGTATTGAATGCACATTTCTATTTCAAAAATGATTTTATATATAAAAAATATTTGAATTATCCAACTAGAACAATGGAAAATTTTTTTTTGGAAAAGCTACAAAACAATGATACAAAAATAACAAATTATTTTCAGATTTTTATTTTTGAATAATATAAAAAGTGCTCAATAAATAAAGAGAACATTCAACAAAACGAATAATATAATAAAAATAGGAGTAAATCAATTTTTTAAAGGAAGTACAAATTAGATTTTCTCTATAACTATGAAATAACAGACGTGATTTTTATCCTAAATAGTTTTCTATTTTCAAAGAATATTTTGTTTGCCTTTTTTTTATACATTATACATAAATGTATGGACATACACATGTATGTACGTATTTCTGTCCATTATTTCCTTGTGTACATGGAATTTATGTTCAAATATATACATTTTGTTTTTTATTGTCGACAGCATAAACTTTCAACTTTCTTTTTTTCTTTTCCAAAAAAAAAAAAAAAAACAAAAAAAAAAGTTGAACATGACAAAAAGAAAAGAAACAAAAAATAAAAAGTTTTCCTAATATGTATTTTGACACAAACAGAAATGCTGTGTTAATCAAAATAGCCACAACAATGATTTTTTCATTTTCTATTTTTAGTTTTTGATTTAAAACAAACTTTTTTTTTGACATTTACGTGTTTAAATAATAAATACTTTGTACATGAAATGTAACCTCTAAACAAAAATATTTCATAATTGTATACAGGATGATTCAGTTGAGTATGTCATAAATGTGGGAAGTGATATGTCTTGGCGAGACAAGTAAGTAATCGTATAAGACGATATCATATCGTTAATAATATGAATAAATTGAACAGGAAGTGAGAGATAAAGTTAGTCCTTAATGTTGAATCGCATCGGTAAAGTTTTTCCTAAAACGAAGTTAAATGCAAGAAATTTACTGGTAAAATCCAAAAACCGTCTTAGTTTAGTAGAAGTAGTAGAATCAATAATCGTAAATGTTATAAGGGCGACAGACCGGAATTTAAGAACGTTCTTAGCACGTTTAAGTGGCTAAACCTCTGGTGTGTAATGAATTTTAACTGGTTTAGAACGATCAGAACGTTCTTAGCTAAACCCGTTTCTAGAACTAGTTAAAATTCATTACAGACCAGAGGTTTAGCCACTTGAACTGGCTAAGAACGTTCTTAAATTCCGGTCTGTCGGTCTTTATTAGAGTTGATGGCAAAAACTGCTGTGTATAGATAGACATGAAATTGTTATTGCCTGCATCAGAATGACCTTTACATCAAATGTTTTTTTTCTTTCTAGCAATTAATTTATTTTGTTTATTGATTTGTTTTGATTAACAAATTTTTTTAAAAATAAATTTGTAAAAATTCTGCAAAAATTTGAAAAAAAAAAAAAACCGAACTTAAATTTAAAAACCCATAGAAATTTATTTATATGAAAAGTTATTAAGTTTTCAATACTACAAACATGTTTGCAATAATACATATGTATTTCCAGTATTATTTATTATATAGTTTATTTATTTATTTATGTATTACACACATGTATAAGATATATACACTAAAATTTATTTGAAAAATTTTTACATTAAATGTATCATTTTCGTACATTGTTTAGAATTTAAAAAATTTCATTGAAAAATGATCTTTTTCAATTGTGAATAATAAATAGAAACTACATATGTATGTATTTTAAAAAGAGCTGTAGATATGAAAATTTTCAATTGCTTTCTGTTTAAAAATTTTAAAAAAACGAAAATGGAAAATGGAAATTCTTCAATTTTTGCGTTCATACGTGCGTTACATTAACGTACGTGTACTACATATGAATACATACATATACGACACGTTAGGATAAGATATGTACATAAATCTCTTCCTATACATGTGCTGACCATATGAACTACAAACACAAATTTTTCCTCTTATTATTAACATTTCTAGTGTTATACATTCGTTCGTACATGATTAATGGCCATGTACGTTATAAAGCTTTTGTAATGTTAAAAAAAAAAAAAAGATGTGAATACATTTTATTTATTTTTTTTTTTTTCAAAATTTTCATTTGAATATTTGGTTCATTTCATTTTGCTTTTATTTATCCTATCTGTTGAAAATGAAAATTTTAAGATTTTCTGTTAATTGTTAATTGACCCAATTGCTTATATTTTATTCCAATTTTTTATGTATGTACACATGCAGGATATTTTTCTTTTTTTTTAATGGAAACATTGTTCCTCCTTGCTCCCAAAGACGATGGTTAAAAAGGATATTTTATGAACATGATACTACACAAGCATTTAGGTAGATTAGTATCAATTCTTAAGAATTTAATATGAAATTAATAACATCGTATTTTTAAAGAAAAAAATACTCTGAAAAACATATGCTTAGTTCAAAATTTAATTTTAACTTTTAAATTTTTCAAAAAAAATGAAGTTATTTTTTCTTTTCATAAATTTAAAAAAAAAAAAAAAAGCTCACTTATACGAAGTATAACAATTTTTTCCTCTTATTCACAACTTTAAAATATTATTTCAAGTCTTTAATATAATATTTTAAACGTATTTGTACATACTTCAAGTATTTCATAAAGAATGGTAAAAAAATGAAAAAATAAGTAAAACTTTTATTCACACATTTTTTCATTTTCTTAACATTTAAGAACTTTCAAAAAAAAATTTTTTTCTGCTTTTAATAAAAAAAAAAGTTTTCAAAATTCATTCTTTAAAATTTGAAGAAATAAGAAAAAATTGTTTTAAACACATCAATGTTTAATTTTTATACGTATAATAAATAAGAATAGATTCTATATAAATGTATAAATATTTAATAATCATTTTGAGATCATTAGGAATGTGTTTAGTTTTGTAATTAATCAATAATAATTGTAATTCATCGTTAATGTGTTAGATCTTTGTTTTCCTTTCTAGCAACATTATTTGAATGAAAATAGGATAATCAGTTATTTCATTTATTTGTTATTTTTCAGTTCATCAAGATTATACTTTGAAATAGTTCAATGTAGATGGCAATTATTTATATAGAAATACATACGTACATATATTTGCGTACGACAGACTGATAAAGTACAAAAAATCACAAAAAAATTAGTTTTTTTTGAAAATTCATGATAAATTTCTTAATTTAAATAGAAAACTGAAAAATATTTATAAATGTCAACACTTAAATGAAAATCAATAATATAAAGTTTGAAAACATGAATTTTTAATGCAAGAAAACTTTTTGTAACAGCCATTAAATTTTTTTTTTTTTTTTTTTGAATATTTTTAGGTACTAAATAAAAAAGTTAATATCTTTTATCTTTATTATTTTTATCGTTTATACAGAATTTTTAATAAGCTCATCGATTTGAAATAACGCTTTTACATAGTTTCAATTGGTTTTGAAAATTCGTATATAGCTTTTCGTTTTATTCTTTTACATCATAATTTCATTGTACTTCGATTGTATGATAAAAAAAAAATAGAAATATACGTATACAATAATTATTGAATATTGTACAGTATATTTTTTAATTATTTTCAATATAGGTCTTATGTTGAGAATACATGTTTCTTGGTTCTTGTATTACCATATTCCTTAAAGTTTTCATTCAATATCAGATGAATTTCTTAAATATCAATATGCAATGATGTAAAACTGATGACTGGTTTACATTATTTCGTTAATTTCAAATACAAGTCAATATGATAATTTTATCAGTATTCACTTCATATGTAGTAATTGTACTACACACATTACAATATTTTCGTTAATTTATTTTTCTTATAATTTACATGGCATCAATTTTGGAGCAACAATGACTCAAATGTAGAATTTTCTTCTACTTTTTTCTAATAGGAAAGTCAATAATTATAAATCCCAGGATAAAAAGCATAAATAACATGGAAAAGAGAATAAAAAAAAGAAACGCATTTTTATATCAGAACCAAACAAAATTGAATATTTCTAAGTTTTATATTAATGAAAACATAAACTGTATGATGCAGTGATGAACAAAAATAAAAATAAAAATCAAATAAAAGCAATAAATAAACGCGAGGAAAAGTAAACAAGTAGATAGGAAGATAAACAAAAATAAAAGCAGTTTGAAGATAAAGTAATCAACACTGATATTGAAAAATGAAAAAAAAAATGTTTTTAATACGTAAAAGAGGTACAAAAGCTTGCAAAAAAAAGTTTACCTTAAGTTAACAACAGTACCTGTTCCTGTCTGTACCAGGGTTCAGGTAAAATAAAGTTTTGAGACTCTTATTGAAGATAAAAAGGAAAAGAGCTAGACTGCTTTTACCGTTATATAACGGTTAAAAAAAATCAAAAAAAATATTAAAAAATTTTTACATTGGTAAAAAAGTAACAATTATATTTTAAATGAAAATTCTAACTTGCGCGAAGAACAAAATATATGGACAAATTAACGACCCTTCGCCGCACCACCTCCCGAAATGCCTAAATTTCATGCAAAATTTTTCAGTTCACTGACGACAGTAAGTGTCTTAGTTCACCAGTTCACTGACAATATTCGTACACAATTTTTACACGTTTTATGGCTCACTGACGAGTACATTAGTATGTGTGGTACCACGTGCTTTCATGCACAAACAATGTTATTTTAATGAGATTATTTCTAATTATTTTCACGATTTAATTATGATTTTGTATAATCATATGCAAAGTAGAACACTTAATTTATATAAAAAATTAAAAAAATTAATATTTAGGAAACAAATTCCTTTTTAATTACGAATTAAAATGCGACACAATTTCTCCATTGCTAGTAAATCAAATTACAATTTATTTCACATTTATAAAATAAATATTCACATAAAATATATTCTCACAATTTAAAAACAGATTTGTTTTTACCGAATTTAATAAATTTTAAATAAATCACATAAATATATTTAGAAAATAATTAAATTTCACTAAATAATTATTAAAAACGCGCCATTGTTTATACTTTTCAATCTTCGTCGTTTTGACGTTTCTCCTTTTCGTTTTCTTCTTCTTTCTATTCTCTTTCAAATTCTCCAAAACAGCGAAAAAAGAAGCAATTCTAATTCACCTTATCAAAAAATTAATCTACTTTATTTTAACAAATTTCATTATCTGATCTTAGATAAAATGATTATAAAGTGTTTTAAATAAAAAATAATTTTGAAATATATTAAAACAATGCAGATCAAACCATGTTTTATAAATATATTTGAAAATCACATCTGACACTCATTTTCTTTTTAGCACTTGTGGTGAATATGGTGTAATTTTTAAATTTAAAATTTTTGTATCCCTTTTTGTTCAATGTGACTAATAATACCATCTATTTTTAGGGTCATTTTTGTGTTAGTGCAAAATTGTGCAAAATATTTAAATGTATTGTACAGTTATTTTTTCAAGGATTTTAACGGGAATGTATTTTTTCCTTAACACTAAGACTACTTGTTGAAAATCTATGTACAATGTCTGTACGCTCAACCTATATAGGAATGTGTACATACATTGTACGTTTTAAATAAATACTTTAACAATATGCAAACATAACAAACAGTAAACATAAAAATTTGTTTATACCAAAGTGTGTAAACACAAACATGTACATATGTACGTACTTAGTACTCTTCGCGTATCTGAGGTATCTTTTTTTTTCAAATTTTGTTTTTATTTTTATTTTTATTTATTTTTTAAATAAATAGAATGGCTTTTTATTTTCATGATTAGCTTGTTAATAAAATTAGAAGGACGAGTTAATAACAATAGTTGTAAGGACTTAAACGTGTTTTTAGAATTGAATTTTGTTTTCATTTCTAAAGCTTTATTTCTAAATATTTTCTAAAAGTTAGTTAAAATTCAATTCTACCTTTTAAGGGATTCAGATTTTTGTTAAAAAAAAAAAAAAAAAAAAAAAATAATAATAATAATAATAATAGGTACCATCAAGTCCCCCCACTGATAATGTTCTTCATTTATACTAGTCAAATATATCTAATAATGATATCAAGCTATAAATCTTCAAAATATTGTATATGACACTAATGTGAAATCTAATGTTGTTCAAATACCAAGAAAAACGTCCAGATTTCGAAAATCATTCATGGTATTAAAATCAATAATATTTTACTAGTATTCAAAGTTTTGTTAGATCCCTGATTGTATCCGCATCATTAATTTTTTTTTAATATTCTCATAATTTGAAAAATAAATTTAAAAAAGTGGCAAAATAATAAAATTTTGATTTACTTAATAAATTAATTAAAAAAATTATTAAATTTATTGATATTTTTTATTTTTTATGTCTGATACTTTTTATTACAAATTTCGTTACTACTTATGTAGAATGGAAATGGAGTACATGGATGTATAAAAATAATATTATTATATTCCATACACTAATTCGATACAGTTAAGGTGTCATGGAAATGATATAAGGTAGTATCACTTAACGTCGCTGTGTATTGATATGAAAAATGTTCATCTCGTATTATATGATAACTTTAAAGATTGTGGTAACACTGCTCGTGAGATGATCTTATTAGAAATTACGAGAAAAGAAAAAGGACACATATATTCCCATAAGACCTTAACTGCATCGAATTAGTGAATTACGTATAGTTATACAAGTATAGTGTACTTAAGATTTTATTTTGCAGCAACAGGTATGTATGTGTGTAGACTTGTACATATACGAACGCATATACGAGTATATGTATATGTACGAGTATCCTTAGTACAATGTTATTAATAGTTCTCGTCTCGTACAAATAACTGAGAATTATCTTTTGGCTACATTCCAAAAAAAAGATATATTACAAAATTGGGCGAATAGAATTAATTATCATGTATAGCAAGCACGTGTAAAAACATTTTTATTGAAATTGATGATTATTTGCAAAACTAGAAAATTTGTTTCATGTTATCATTTGAAATGGTAGATAATGTGTAAAAAATGAATAATTTAAAATGATAACATACATAAAGTTTGAAATTTTATTTTAATTTTGTAAATTTTATTTTTCAACTATTTCTTATCGTATATTGTACCTATGCTCTGTTCCCTAATACGATTCAGTTAAGGTCCTTTGTAAATATAAATCTCTTTATTCTTCTCTCGTAATTTCTAATAAGATCATCTCACAAGTAGTGTTACCACAATCTTTAAAGTTATCATATAACACGAGATGAATTTTTTTAATGTCAATAGACAGCGTTGTAAAGTGGTACCACTTCCATAAGGCCTTATATACACTGAATAAGTGAACAGAGTGTAATCAAGTACTTAACCTATTTACCTGTGGTACTATTTTCTTAATTTTCACACCTGTATTTTTTTTATTTTTTTCTTTAACTCATCTATTCTATTTTTCTGTTTTTAATATTCATCAAAATATTGAAACACTAGATAAAAAAATCAACAGATAAATACAGATGAAATATTTTGTAACAATTAAAACAGATTTTATCATTTTGTAACATTAAATAACTCGTATGATAATAAAAACTACATATGGTACATTCTTAAAAAAATGAAATATATATTTTTTTTTTAAATTTTAAAAAAAAAATCCTTGTTAACAAAAAGGATGATCTTTATTAAAATAATAGCACTAGATCGTTTTTCAATATTGGAATTTTTATCTTGTAGTTACATTAAGTTTAAAAGTAGATTAAAAATTCAATTATATCTCAATGCTAGTATCCATGTACACATGTACAGTATTTTTTGTACAACATACAAAGAGTTTAATTCAAAAAAGTAAAGCATTTTTCATTTATCGCATACATGTCTATATACATCTACAGATATTTGTACATCTGTTTCAATACATTACAACATCATATACGATAAAATAAATAATATTTTGTTAAAAGCATATAGATTAAATTTAAAGGTTAATATTTTGTAATTTCGAAAGATATTTCTTTTAATTACTTAATTAAATAAATATGCACAGTAAATTGTAAATGTAGGTGATTTTGTAAATATATTAAATGCTGAACATGTTTTCATGAAATTGTGTATATGAATATTTTAAATAAAAATGTTTGTATATATAAAATATTATTTTTCCTTTTTTGTTTTACAGATCATTAGTGTTATGGTTAGCAACAGAATTAGATTTGAAAGACTTTAAATGCTTTCGAATTTTTTTACAATTTTTTTTTTATATTCATATTGTGAATAATGGAGACCTTAGATAAATCTTTATTTGCTTTATAACTAATTAAAATTTTTATATCAAACTATTAATTTTTTTTTGTTTCGTTGTTAATTAACAACATTTTTTAATATCGTAATGAATCTTAATTTTTTTTTTTTTTTTTTTTTTTTGTGGAAAATAAAAAAATTTAAAGTATTTCGTATTCTAAGTTAAAGTATTTCTGAAATGCGTGAAATTAATTTAAAAATACATGTTTACTTGTATAAAAAAATTTTTTTTTTGAAGATATTTTTATATTCGTTATATTGATTTATTTCAAAAATATATCAGATGTTACCATTGCGTACTAAGCTTCAAATCTGTCTAATAGCTAATTATGATAACGTAACAAAAAAAACCCCATTTGGAAAAGTTTCACTTTAAAATAGTTGTACAACAACCTGATCTCACCTGAACCATTAATGATAAAGAAGTGAATCTTAACTAAACACACACAAATCTGTGTACGTGTATAAAATATTTACAACATTTAGCACTTTTTAAATTTATTTGTTTATACTGTGTGCTATAATTTCTTACTAAAAAAAAAAAATGAAACAAAAAATTAAAGAATTATATTCATAAAATTTCAAAGTGAAAATTTATGTTAACATTTTCTTATAATGACAAAAATGAATAAATATGAAAATTTTCTCTGCATTGCATTTTGTTTTCACTTCTACTTCTATTAAACGAGCATGTAACAAAATTTTCCCTATTATTTGTAAACAAAGTCCTTGCATATTATTCGAATCGTTATATATTGCATACACTAAAAAGCTAAAAATAATTCTACAAAAAAAAAATGTATTTTCTGACTTTTACAATTAATATCCATACATTCTAAATAATAGCATTTGCGATACTTGGAAAATACAAACAAAACATCATGTGTGAAGATGATACTGCTTCAGATTTTACGAGATATTAAATTTTAATATCTTGTATCCTTTTAAATACTATATCATATAAAAACTGTTAATATATTTCATACTGATAAAATTATTAATTTATAAAAACAACTGACAAGTATAAGTAGAATTTTCAAAAAATTTCCACTTTATGTGTGCAATTTTGTTTCGGTTTTTATTCCAAAAAAATGAATTTTTCTCTCTTTTTCGGGACAAAAAAAATGATTTATTTTATTTTATTTATACGCTTAATATTGAGTTGTTTTTTTTTTTAATTTTGAAAGTGGTATAAGTTCAAAATTTTAAAAATCTTGTTTTTCAAGTGAACCACTTTGGTAGAGTATGAGATTAAGCATCCGACAAGATTTACAAAAAAAAAAAGAAATAAACAAAAAATACACATTTTACAAAAGTCAAAATTTTATTAAATTTAGAATACAAAATATGTAAAATTTCAAATATCTCAAAAATTAAAAAATTGATATATTTCACTTTCAAATAAAACGTACGACCCACATTTACAAGTAATGTTGTAATGTGTGTTCTACAATGTTTAAAAGTTTTTTTTAATAATATTTACAAAAAGTGCATTTCAACCCTTCAGGGCAGCAATTTTAACAGATTTATATCATTACAACTTAAAAATATTTTACGTATGTACATATGTGTATGTAAATATTATACCGTATCATGCACGATAAAATATTTCATTTCATATATGCACAAAATTCAACTGCAATTACAGTAGGGCAATGCAATGCCTTCATACGCCTATGATACGTCTATGTATGTTTATAAATATGATAAAATGCAATGAAATTGAAAACATTAAAAGCACTCTTTAAAGTTTTAAATTACGCATCATACATGTGTACACACTCATGTGTATGTATGTAGGTATGTAAATCATTTAAGCCAACTATTTATATTTATAAATTTTGTTCATATATGTATGTTTACATGCAGAATACAGTTCAACAGGATTTCGTGTATGATATACAAAATTTGCCCACAAAACAAAATCTTATTTATTTAAATGTAAATTATTTGTACTCTTAATTTTGCTTTCAATATAAACTACATATACAATACACATACGAGTACTTACATATGCATGTAATTTTTTAAATATGAGAAATGCTTTCAATTTTATTTTAAGATTTATTTTTAATTTTGCGTAAATGTTAAATCGAAAAATATGCAATAAGTAGAAATTTAACACGTATCCTAGAATTTAAAGTTAAACTGCTCTTTAATAACAAATTCACTGTGATTTTAGTTTTGACTATCGCTATCTTCAAAAACGCATCACTGCCTATTTGATGCGATACTCAGTGTAGTATGATTTTAAGCTGAATATCGCATCAAATAGGCAGTGATGCGTTTTTGAAGATAGGGTATTTATTAAATGATATCAACATGAAAAAATTGAATGGAAAAAAAAATCCCCGAACATATTTTTACAAAAAATCTCATAAATTCAAAACAAAACCGAATGAGGTGGCGGGGTACCCAACTACCACATTTTTTTTCCTCTTATATGATCCGAAAATGAGATATTGTAAAAGAACAGAACCTCGATATATATATTTACATATGATCAATTTACTTATAAGATCAATACAACAATCGTAATCCTATGTAGTCATAAAATATTGCATTTGCAAAGGAACAAAATTACATTTTATTTTTAATTTTTAAAATTTTTGTTCAAATTTCGAAAATAAAAAAATTTTCCAATTAATTTTATCAATTTCAATGTAAATTTTATCTTGTGTTACCAAAAGAGTACAAGAATGCTTCATCAGCTGATTACGCATATTCAAAACGAAGGTAATGAAAGTAGAATACTTAAGGATTCGCAAAATTTGTATCTTTTTTGTTTTGAAAATTCTACAATATTCACAATGTACAAAAATTGGATTCTGCAGTGCAGTGGAGTGTAGTGCATTGGATGCAGTGTTCTTTCAAAAAAATGTACTTTTGCATATGTACGAATATTTTCTTTATCAATTATTTCAATTTAAAGAAATATTGAATTTAATTCTTATTATTTGTGTCAACGTTTGATTTACAACGTTTTTTTCTTTTTTAACTTTTATATCGGTAAATATTATAACAACGATGGTTATTCATAGAATAGAAAATCATATAAAAATTGTAATAAACAAAAAAAAAAAAAAAAAGGAAAAATATGCGAATGTGTATATTTTATCATTTGTATATTTCTCAAATCACAGTATACATCATTGAATCCCTTTTTACAGAATTTCATATATACTCGTAGGTATACACAAATCGTGTTAACTCTAACTCAAAATATAAAAGTAAAAAAGGTAAAATAATAATAAAGTAAAATAAAATTTCCGTTCAAATGATAATTTGATGATTGTTTGACTGTTGAATAAACAATTTCAATATGTTTTCCATTTTCTTACACAAAATTGAAGGAAAAAATGTAAAAAGTAGAAAAAAAAAAAGATGAAATAAAAAACAATTTGCGCGAATAGAATTTTTCTTTTTTTCTTTTACCTAGAAGTAAAATAAATAAAATTACATTAAATTATATTAAATTTTTTCAAATAATTTGCTCTTAAACATAAATTGTAATATAAATATGATTTTGTTATGTACATGATAAACGAATTACAATGAACGTCGTTGGTGTGTTATTTATGAAATCGAATTATCTGAATCTTTTTTTTTTTTTTTGGTATTGTTTTTGTTTAAAAAATTACAAATGTTTACAGTTTGAAACAAAACAATTTTTAAAATTAAGTAAAAATATTAAAATGAAATAAAATAATTTTTTAATAATTTTTATTAAAAAATTCATTTAAATTTTTTTCAAATATACATAGGTACATGTTAGGACATCCTAGAGTGAAGGTTACAAAGTGGATTTATAATTATACTCTGTCTACTAATATTATGCACTTTAAGGTCTTATGTAATCGCCATAAGACCTTAAGTGCATAGTATTAATGGACAGAGTATAATATAGTTTAGTGTGTTTCCTCCATCTGAGATATAAGGGATTGAAATTTTTCTCAGACACTTGAATTAGATATTGCATTTTTACATCCTTATTTTCTCCGAAAATCTTCTCAGTCCCTTATATCACAGATGAAAGAATTTTAAAGCGGGAGTTGAAGAGGGATTCTAGAAGAAACTACATGATATAGCTACTTCATAATCTTCTCTCTGGAGTACTGTATGTATATATTGGGATCAAGAATCTGAATTGATTCTACTTTTTTTCTGCTTTGTTCTAGATAAATAATTTTTCTTTTCTAAAGTATTATTCTTTTGTATTTTTATTTTACAAAATTTTATCTAAATTTATGCACATATTTTGTATATGTATTCAATTTTTTCCTTGAATTATCTTATTTGGTACATTGTAGTTTAAGATTTGTTATATTTAAAAATTATATAAAGTTTATTTTGTAAAATATTTTGTTCATTGAGAAAAACAAAATTTTTGCATTTTATTGCATGATATAACAGAAAATAGAAATTTATGATAGTAATAAATTTCATTTTTATTGCAAAACATTTGCTATTTAAAATGGCTTATATGCTTTTGGGTTTATTGCATTGAAATTATTTTGTAAAATCATGATAGTAAATTTTAAAATGTGGATATTTCAATTTTCGAATACGAAATTATTATATGATTCACAACAGGTATGTTTTCTGTATGTAATACATGTAAATTGTAAACTGTTAAAAAGGTTAAGCGAAAGTGTGCCATTATAAGCACTGCAATTGCTGCAATATCTCTCATTCTCTTGGATGTACTAAAAGGACTGTGTTTAAGCATGTATTGCGTAAAACACCTTCTTTTATGTGCTTTCTATACACAATTATAATTTGAACTTTTCACATATTTTATGACAAAATAAATATTACAAAAACCCGAGATATGTACTACAATCTAAAAAATTGTAAATATAGAAAATTTTATGCAATATTCATTGTAAATGGTTTGATTAATGTCATTGATGGATATATACAAAAATTTTGATAAATTACCATATCCTGTACTAAAAGGATTTTATAAGTTTAAAAAAAAAAAGAAGTAAAATTTTTTATTTAAGAATATCGAACAAAATATGAAAGAATGGGTATTCGCATTCAATTAAAGGTGAAAACATTTTTGTAAATGGTCTCTCAGTGAATGCTGGATTAGATTTGTTTTTATTGACAACAATTATAGGTACTACAAATAGCAATTAATTATATTATAAATAAAATCCTATTAAAATTTGAAAATTTTTTATAAACTCATCTTATACACATTTATCAATATTGCATATGTAGGTATGTTTTTTGTACAAGTTTAGAGATTAAAAAAAGTTCATACTGAAAAATGGTCATACGTACAGTTTCATATGCATATGTTATGTAACACATTTTTTAGATTTTATATGAATAATGAATGGCACAGTGTATTTTAGTGCTTTTGACGTACCATCATGCTACGTATGTACTCGTATTTTGCTTTATTCCAAATATTTTTATTATGGTACACAACTGCAATTTTATGACAAATAATGACATACACATATGTGCATATTCACACACACACACATGTTGTTAGCCAATAATTCACATATGTATATTTCAAATGTTTTGCTTGATATTGTAGAACTTTATGTAATACGTAGAACAGTTTTAATATTTTCCGCAATATTTTTTACAACATGATACCAATTAATCATTAAAATTTGTGATTCACCTTTTAATGTTTATAAAAAAAATACCACAATGTTTTTATTTGGCTCTTTATACTCCATACACTAATTCGATGCAATTAAGGTCTTATGGAAATGACATAAACTAGCACCACTGTACGTTGCTGTATAATGATATTTAAAAAAAATTCATCTCGTATTTTATGATAATTTTACAGATTGTGGTAGCACTACTCGTGAGATAATCTTATTAGAAATTACGAGAAAAGAGAACGGACACATATACTATAAAACCTTAACTGCATCGAATTAGTGTATGGAGTATAGTATCTTTTTTCATTAAAATGTATGTATGAAGTACTTTAAATGCTACTTAAAAGCAGTTATTAGCTAGAATTAGATTATTTTAAAAGTAATAATAATAGCTTAACCAAAATAGATAAATCCAAGCGCAAATTTCTAAACTTTAGTAAATCTAAACAAATGGAAATTATCAACGATTTTTCTTTATTCCATTACATTTGATTTGATTTTGTCTATTTTATATAGCCTATAATAATGAAATATTATTGATCTTCCATGCAATCAAAAAAGTAGAATTAATTCATTTTTAAAAAATTTACCATTATTTATCACTGTTGGGTTATTGGTGATTTTCAGAATTGAATTAATTTGAACATTAATTTAAGTACGTTGGTGATAACGCGAAATTATGAGAGCTACTTTCAGATTTTTCCTTTAATTTATTGGTTGTAGACACTTGTAAACAATACATACCAACATACCCAATAGCACAATATAAAGATTGTAATAAGTGAAAATGTAAAAAAAAATGAAAAACTCCTACTTTTTTTATCTGAAAAAAAAAAAAAAAAATTCAGTTTAATTTAGTTATAAATTAAATGAGAAAAAAAAATCGCTAAAAAAATTACAAAATACATAAAAAAAGCAAAACTAAGATAAATAAACGAATGAAAGCAAAATAAAAAAAAAAACGTGCTTAACATTTTTATTATGCCTTAGCCTTTTCCATACATTTTCATTATTGCTCGTGTCAGATATTTCAACCCAAAACATTTTGGTTATTTTGATTTCTTTTGGTATGTTTGAAATATTTATGTTTATCCATTTCCATGTTTGAAGACATAATTTTTACAAATGAATTACTTAATAAAGGTTTTCAGGTTATGCTGTACGTGTAAAGGTTTTCTGATTTTATTTTCTGTTTTTTTTTTTGATTTAACAGAAAATGTATTTTTAATAGAAATATTCGGTACATAATTTTTTTAAAATGAAAATTTATTCTTGGAATATCTGTGTATACACATATTTATGTGTGTATTGATATGCTATGTAATTATTAAAGAATATATGCAGGGTGTCCCAGTGTCGATTTACAAAACGAAATTTACAAATCAAATCATGTGTAAATTTATTGATTGCCTTCCTTACTTTGGTCTGTTTTCGAAAGTTTTTTTTATTGTTTCGCATAAGAATCAAAATATAAAACTTTTCAAAGTTTTACAAAACTGATAGAACAAGGAAATGTACTTTTTTTTCAATTATTACTTAAAAATCCTTTCTTACTTTCACATTTTTTGATTAATAGAAAGTTATTTTTTTTTTACCAGATATTATTTGCTATGCCTATATAAACATTGTAAGTGAAAATAGCATAAATTATAATTTAGAATTAAATATCGTCATTTCTATCCCCCCGCCTTACCCCCATAAAATATTAAACTTTGTTGGTGAGAACTAGGTAGAGTATCTGGAGTGTCATATGAATTTTAATTGGACCGTGTCGCATGAAAATCATATGAGAATCCTATAATGTAAAATAAGCAATTCATATAAAACTTATTACTAGAAAATAAAAATCCTTAAGGAATTATGGAAGAGTACAATGAAGTAATGTACTATTATACGGGTTTTTATACAAAACAATCTGTAATAAACAAGTAAAAAATTATATAAAAATACTAAACACAATATACGCTTCATAAATACTCGTATTTTTTCATCATAATCATTCACAATTAAAGTATTATGTGGATATACAATTCACTCAAAATAATTAGAGCAGAATTTTATTTGAAAAAAAAAAAAAAAAAATTAAGAATTTTTGGAATAATGATAGATGGTAATTTAATATACTCATTTAGTAGTATGAATTTCTTTTAAGTTTATTATCAAAGTGAATATAGCGATAAATACTAAGTGTGTGTATACAAGAATAAAAAGTATATACCATAAGCAATAAACTTGACCTGAATGAGTTCTTATTTTTTCCTGATATTATTTTAAAAATTGAATTTTTAACTTTAGGTAATTCAGTATAAGCAATAAATTATGTATATTAAGTTTATATAGAAATAAATTCAATATGCATAATTTTTCTATTACTATTTTTTATTTTTATATTTCATATTTTGTTTATCTTGAAATTAATCATAAGATAAATAAATTTTCATAATACATTTCTATTTAATATATAATTTTTGTTTTTTTTTTTTTTTTACATAATGCATATAATATACCTGATAGTATGTAAATAATACCATTTAAACTTTTTAAATTCAATGTGACAGATAAATAAATAAAAGTGAATATAAGGATAAAAATTTTAATATAATGTCTTTTACCATTTAAATAAACTTTTTGATGACTTTACTAAATTTACATTAAATGAATATATTATGTGTCCATTTATCATTTATTCGTATATCTTCAAAAGCTTATTTTCTATATTATTATTACTCTACTATAGTTCTCAATGAAATTGTATCCTTATATATTCAATTTTTTTTTTTTTTTTAATGCGGTAAATGATGTATATTATATATTTAAATGGAAATTTCTACTATATGTTTGTAGTATATTCGATTATAAGATATAAAATATTCAATTTATTGTATCATATTTATAAGAAAACGTTTTAAAATAAACGAAAATAAAATAAAGCACTTAAATATTGTACATTTAAAAAGTAAAATATTAGGATATATTTCATGACTAATCCATACGTCATACTGAGACAACGGCAAACGCATAGAATTTAACATGAAATGCTGCTCGATGACCCACAATTGTAAAAGCAAAGGTATAGCAGTTGTCTGCCACTATGACTCTCATGCAATTTGGCTCAGGTAAAAGAGATTTAAAAAAATTTTCTTTATTATTATTATTTTTTTTTTTTTGGTTTTATTTGATTTTGCAAATTGAAGAAAAATTTGTCTAAAAAGTTACAAAATAACAAAATATAAAATGCAATAAATGTGCATATTTCATTTCAATTTTATTATATACACTCATTTTAAATATGTTATGTTTTACAATAATAAAATTTTTATTGTGAAAATTTATTCCTCATTTTAAATTTATTATAAATTGTTTCTAATATTAGAAAATATTTTCTGTTTTCATAAATTCATAATAATAAAATTTTTCTTCTTTGTCTGATATTTAAATGTTTACTTGTGAACAAATTTACATAACCAAAATAAACATTTATATGTTATATTTATGTACCCAGAAAATTTCATAAAGTGCATACCACATACGATGAACATTTATTTTGAGCAGATTTCTATTTGCGTTAATAAAGATTTTCTGTACATACATATAGTCTGTCAAAAAAGTATTGGCATACCCATAGATTTTTTTTAATTTACAATAAAAATGTGTAATATCTCTAAGTACAGAGTGTTGATGGCTATCTATATTTGATTACCACCAAAATAGAAAATTCAAATTTTTAAATTAAAATGTGTATAATTTTTCAATGACTCAACGTAAAGGCATGCAAGTATATTGATTTGAAAATTAAAAAATCTATACTTTTTTGACTGAATGCACATATGTACATATGTAAATGTTGATCTTGATGGTAGAAAAATATCTTGATTGATACACGTGTAATTAACTTGATTCTTATAATTTTTTAAAGATGAAATATGCATGTGAACTAGAATCTTTTCTTTTAACTACAAAAAGTAGTATATTACGATATACATTCATCATATTTGGTACGCAATCTATACATTCATGTTCATGTAACACAAACTTATAATTTATAGTCCATAACAATTTAGAACAATTTAATTACAATTTATACTTTGTCCACTAATATAATGTACTTAAGGTGTTATGGAGATTACTTAAAGTGATACCATTTTACATCACTATGTATTGATATTTAAAAAATTCATCTGATAAAGCTTTGAGGATTGTGGTAATACTGCTCGTGAAATAGTTTAATTAGAAATTATGAAAGAAGAAAGACCTAAGACCTTAAGTGCATGTATCGTCTGTTATTACCTTTAACATATGTACCTTGCTTGATTTATTCATATCAATTTTCAACTATATTCTTTGGATTGTATTCTAATTTTAAGAAAAAATAAGTAAACGAACGAAAAAGATATTTAAATTAATTTATTTTAAAATTGAGTATCCGTATATAAAAAAAAAGAAAATTTTTGTGGCGAAATTTTTAGTATGATGTTTATCTTAATTGAAAAATAACAGATATTTAATTTTAACAATGAGATGCGTGACTTCATTTTCAAAATTTGTATTAAATTTTGTTTACATAACAATAATGAATTAAAAATTGTATTTTCTTGGAATGATGTTAGATATTAGGTTTGAATTTTTAAGTATAACAGATTGAAAATCAATAACTAAACCTAGCATTTTTTTTTCCTATAATAAATCAAACACCTGCAATATTTAAAATTTTTAAATAAACATTTTCTGGCATATTTTATTAGTCTGTTAAAAATATCAAAATTCGTTTAAATTTTCTTGTCATGTTTGCATTTCTTTATTTTTTTTTTAATTTTAAGACGACAAGTATTTAATTGATTAAACAAATCAGAATTTTTTTTTGTAAGGCATAAACAGGAACATTAATCTCTGAATCTAATTATAGGTATAAACAATATTCGTAAAAAAAAAATACTGAAAAAGAAAGAAAGAGTTTGCGACTGTTAATCTATTCAAAGAGGATAGCAGCTCGTCAGAAATAGGATAATAAATAATGATGTTAACATAAATGTAACAAAAGCGACATTTGATATATCATGTTTAATACACGATGTTCACGTATGTACAGTAAATATCGGTTATAACGACACTGCTCGGGATCATGAAATATGGTCGCTACAACTGATATGTCGTTAAAACTGATGTCGGTATAAGCGATGTTCACTGACTTATATGTACGTATATGTATCATATTATAATTTATCACATATAAATGTACATGATGAAATCCTGTTCGTTTTTATAAAAAGGATACAATTTCTTATCATACTTATTTGTTAAATTAAGTTACCTTTATTCTACAAGAATTTTGTTTAATAAATTTCCTTTTTAAGATAAATGACAGTTGACAGATGACTTTCGCAGTAATGACTTTTTTTTTTGTTTTTGATACTGAAACTTATACAGATTTTTCTTTTTATTTTTTTTGTTTTTTTTTTGTTTTTTTTGTCTTTCTGTTAGTAATTATTATTTACTTACTAATGGTAAGAAGTTTCGAAGACTGAAACATTCATTTTCAATTAATTTTTTATTTTAATACAGGAAAACTCAATTTTTTTCAAATCGATTTAAAAAAAAGAAAGTCATAACTCGTGTATTGTATAAATCAAGAAGTTTTGAAATATATGATATGTGCTAAAAAGATACATTTCAAGATGTACTCTCAATATGTATAAGACACTAAATAATCCTGTTGAAGAGGTAATAAAAGAAATATCATTGACATTGAATACAATGATAATATGACGATAATCTATTATATGAATAGTTTCTTGTCAATTTTCCTTGATTCCGAAAATTTAGTTTATTTTCCTTATAATTCTGAAAAAGCTTAATATATAAAACTTGTAAGGAAAGCTTCTTTAATTATTTTTTTATTTATTTTTTGTTTTTTTTTTTTTTCTTAAACTAATTTTTACGTAGAATAAAAACTATTACGTATAAAACAAAATTTTCAAGCTTTCTTGTGTTTTTCAATTTAATATCAGTATTATCAAATTTTCCACAAATTTTTTCAAAATGTTTCAAGGGGGTATTATACAAGTATAATAAGTCAAGGTAATATCATTGTTGTTCTGTGAAAAGTCACTAAGTCACATTTTGGCTAAATTGAGTAAAAAGCATTTTAACAAACCTCACTAAGTTGATCAAGCATGAAATACGAAGTTAAAAAAATTAATATCACTGCAAAAATTAAAATCATTGCATACAATACAGTGTTTTTCATTTTGAAAGTCATTAATTGCACTTAGTGACTTTTCACAAAACGACGACGATATACACTACAAGATTAAAAATAAATATAAAAAAACAACTAAGTGTGATGTGAGAAATTTTTTGAAATTATGGCTAATAATAATTGAAATGTTAAATTAATTTGTTTCTCAAGCAATTATTAATTTGTTTGAAAAATAAAAAGGAAATAGAAGTTAAATATACTCCAAATAAAATTTTATATTCAATATCATTTGTTTTTTAATTATTGTAAATATTTATTTTCAAAACTTTTCAAATCAATAAATAATTTTATTCAATTTAACAATTTTCAAAATTATAATTGATGATGATTAATTATTTAAACATTAAACAAAAGTTATTCTATCAAATTAGTTTTATAAATTTTATTTAAATTTTGAATGAGTGTTATACAATTTAATTTTTGTATTTATTAAAATAATTTTCAATATCACTTTTGACTTTATAAATTAGATGAGTAAAAAGGACTTTTTTTTAAAAACAAATAGAAAGCTTGTAAATAATACATTTATTCACGATTTTAATAGCCCTAGTACTAATAACACAGCATTCGATTTTTTTTTTTTCTTCATGTGTGCAAATTTTTAAATTGTCAAATTAAATGTTTGAATTTTGAAAAAAAAAAGAAAAAAACTAGTAAATGGCCAAAAAGAAAAAAAAATGAAATTAAAAAAAAAATTAATTCTGGAGTAATGAATCAGATTTAAGGATATGTATTTTTAGATAATTCAATTTAAAAAATTTTTTAATGATTATTTCACATTACTTACATGGTATAATAATTTTTATCTTATTAAATTAAAAAAGTCGTTTTTGCTACATTATAAATTAAATTCCGAAAATAAAATTGAAGCACCACTGTAAAATACCCACCGTTTCTCTTTACATTCAAAAAGCAACTACACTGAATAAGCCTTGTGTTGTGCTTATTATTTATGCTACTGACTGGACACTAAACTAGTGACTACTGACTAGACTAGACTGCTTATATGAGATGAGAAGTGAACTGGTTTTTCTCACTTTTATATTTTTTGTGTATACATACCACCCATCTTCTCTTAAGTCTAAAAGACAACTAAACTGAATATTCATTTTAAATCATAATTTATGCTCTCACTAGAATACTGGACTGGTTAAAGAGACTTCAACCTCATTTCTCAGTTTAATTTTGTATTTTTTTTCTCTCTCATGTTTTATATTGATCTAGTCTGGTATATGTAACAATAGACGATGGCAAAGTAGCACACCACACCAACCAGTTTGATATTGCATTTTTGTTCTCTTCATTTTTTATATTGGTTTGGACCGGTATGCTACTATGCTAGAATCTATTGCTATGTATAACAGACCAGATCAATATAAAACATGAGAGAGAAAAAAAATGCAAAATAACACTGGTTTAGAAATGAGGTTGAAGTCTCTTTTACCAGTCCAGTATTCTAGTCAGAGCATAAATTATGACTTATGACTGAAAAGAAAATGACTATTCAGTTTAGTTGTCTTTTAGACGTAAGAAGAGAAGGTGGGTGGTATTTTTACAGTGGGGTTCTTGAATTTTTTTTCATAAACTGATAGAATACTGTGTGTCTATGAAGACATGTAAAGTGTACAGAACAGAGATCGAACTTATTTGTTATATTAATTTTAATGTAATCAGAACTGTACGTTCATATTTTATTAATTAAAATTTTGTACTGAAATATCATTTAAACTAGCTAATTTCTAATAAAATATGTTTATTAAAATTCCCTTTACCAAAATATTTCAATTAATTTAATTCACTTTTTTATATGTATTTAAAAAACGTACACTATAATAATATGGTTAATTTTTTAAGTCTAATCACCTTTATTTTAAATGGATTCATTTTCTCATTCTTTTGTTCTGAATTCGTATTTTACTTTCATTCTTCAATTGCCAGTTTTCTATATTTGGGAATCGGAAATAATCGCACAAGAACAATATCAATGATAAAAATAAATAAAATGTTAAAGTCGCAAAATTTCAATATTGGCTCAACATAACTATGCTAAAAAAATGAATTATAATAATTGAAATTTATAATCACGTACAAATATAAAAATATTTAATTAAATTTGAATTAGTATATTATACATAGTTGTTTAAAAGTTCATAAATACTTATGTATATGTGTACAAGTAATTTAATTACAAATAATTTATAATTTTATAAATGATAGGAATTTGCAAATGATAGCTTCAAATATGCAATTATGGCTTTATTTCGTTCACAAAAATTAATCAACATTTTTTCCTAAATTTACAAAAATTCCTATACTTCTCTTTATTGTTTTGTTCACTTTTGTCTTGTTATAAATGAATATAACTAAACAAATAAAACAAAATATGTTGAATAATACATGTACATATATGGCATAAAATTTTGGTTTTCATTTTCACTATTTTATTTTTTGTTTTTAATTCTACTATACTAAATGTAGTATATCGAATTCTGTGGTTCACTGAAGTATTTGTATAAACTATAAAACCAATTTGATTGTATGTATAAACAAATAGTTGTTGGAAACTAAAGAATTATATACATGTTATGTAAGTAGTTTTAAAGAAAGTTAATAAATTTAGTTCATGAAAGTAGATAAGGATGTTTCTAAATATTTTGCAACTTACATATGTATGTAGTTTATTAATATATTAAATTATAATACGTATGATATACACACATACATACATCGTCCTGATCATTATAAACAGTGAATACTTGAAAATTGTTATCGTTATTATTGAGTTAATATTGTCGTTTTTAAAGCAATCGGTTATTATATAGAATGAACAAATTTAAAATTATTCTCAAAATCAGATTGCAAACATATTTTGCATATGTATGATATTTTAACAATAATAATTTTGATTATTTACAATGCAATTTATTTGCATATAATATACATACATATGTACTATGTGTATGTATGTATTTACATATATTTGAATATGGACAGTTTAATTAAATAACATTTCTTTGAATAGTTAAAAATAAATAAATAAATTAACATTTCTCCTTATCAATTATCTTATTGGGAAAATTTTATCAACATATCTTTTTCAGAGCAAATTTTCGAGAAATTTTGGATCGAATTCGTTATCCTTTATAACTCGATCAGACATGACGACTGATGACTTCACAAAGACAGACAACACATGATTGAATTCTTTGAACAATATTAAACTTATTTCAGTAACAAATATATTATTGTTTTGTAAGGATTCTTTATATTATCAATATTTTAAAAATGTTAAATTCAATATTTGCGTTGTAATTATAATTGTAATCAGATACACAGCTAAGTACTTTCATTTCGTACATACTGTAAGTATAGTTTATCTGTAGATAATATTATACATACTCACATACCATATATGAAGATATTTTATAGTTTCAGACTTTTAAATGATTTTATTACCATTATTATCTTCATTAATTTTATGAGCATCTTAATTACATGTTTCATATTCACATCAAATTATATTATAATAATTTGTTTTAACTTAAATTTATAATGTGTGCGTAATATGTGGTAATATTCATGGATAATATTAAATAAACATAAAATATAGATAAAATGCTTTACGAGTATAAACAGTAAAATTTTAAAATTCTAATTATTTTAAAGTTGAAATAAAGTTTTACCATCCATATAATATTTTAATGCATTTTTACACTAAATATACGGTTCTATCATTCATTTTTCAAGTATATTATGTAATATTATACTCTTTTGTATGTATGAACTGGAAATTTATAATCTATTTTATTTTACAATTTTATAGTAAAATAAATTAGTTTATAAAAAACAATTTTTACTATTACATTTTATTATGTTTGTACATACATACATATGTATGTACATTTAAAAAAAAAATAATAAAAATAAACTTTAATCTTCTTCTATTAAATATTATCATGAATATCTAATGTTGATACTAGAAAATATTTGATATTATGGTATTAATTATATACTATACCCAGCATATATAGTGACTCCAGTGTCACATACATACATACGCAATACGCATATATAATACGTATGACCAAAATGCAAAGCACTGTAAGGACTGTCAAAATATTGAAATGACATTATTTTAATTTATGCAAGCCTGCTTTCAGTAGCATCCCGCTATATTTTATATCCAAAATTGTAAATATGAACAAAAAAAAAATAAAAAGTTGTGAAGAACTTTATTGGAAAATTTACAAATTTTCATGTAATAATAATTTTATTTAATGTCAGTCACATTTACGTACATTAATTATGTAACATATTAAATAAACAATTACATATCATTACATGGCCATATTTAGCAAGAGAATTTTGTTTTAGTCATTAATGACGGTTACAATTTTATATTTAAATTCATATTGTATGTTATGTTCGTTCCAACAGTTAGTATCTATGTATTTATTACTGTAATCTTCTTTCATTGTTTGTAATCAACTAAAATATTTTTTTTGGTAAAAAACCGAAATTATATTTCACATTACACTACACACTACAATTATTCCATACAGAAAAAATGAATTTTTTTAAAATTTTATTTTCATTGCATCTACATATGTATGTACATATGAATGGTATTGCATATAAAAAAAAAATTGTTACAAATCAAGCTTTTAAAATAAACACGAAAAAAATTTTGAATATACTTTTTATTAAATTATAACAATAATATCCTTTTATGATGATATAAAAATAGTGTCCTTTCATTCAAAACCCATAAAAAGTAATAAAATATTAACAATAAAAATTTTCTCTTTATTTTCCCATCATCCTTTAAAAAGAACTTTTGTTTTTTTATTTTTCAAATAGAAAGAAAAAATAAATGGACAACAAACTCGTATTTAAAGAAAAAAAAATTGGTAAACAGTCTTTTTTTTTAAACAAAAAGATATAAAAAGTTAAGATAAATTAATTGAAATTAAAAATAAAATCTTTTACACACGAATAATTTAAGTTGAATAAGTTAAAAAAAAAAATAAATAAATTTAATAAAAAAATATTTGTAGAAAAAATTTGTCAGAAAACTGGGTAAAAGTGATAAACTAGGGTCCACTAAGTGAATTTCATGATAAAGAAAATTTTTTAAAATAAAATAGGGGGAAAATCAAAATAACAAATAACAAAATTTTGAAATAAAATAGAGTCTTTTCCGTTACGTAACGTATAAGTAAAAGAAAATACATAGTATAATGTATATATTCATGTAAATGATAAGCGCTTGCTTTTTGCAATTACGTTTATCATTAAATTGAAGGCAATACGTAATTTAAAGTTATATTTATACAAAAATGTTCATTCTTTAATTTTTATTTTGTGCTCATACATAATACTATACAATTTAGACCGTTGTCTATATATTTTCTTCCTTCTGCATAAAAATGATTTGAAACTTTTTAAATGACTATTGTCGTTGTATACAGACATATTACATGGCTTTTTCGTAGGATATGCATTTTTGTTAACCATTTATGTCTTGTCATATACCATAATTTTATCAAACTGACAAGCTGCTTTTGTGATAAAATTCGTTATTATTGCTACATTGTTCGGGACCATGCTCGGACATTTTGACTCAATATTCTCTTAAAACTTTTAAATGTAAACGTCATTGATCTATTCTTCATTTTTTTTTATTTTTTTATTTTCTGGACACATGTTTTTGTACTGTTACATGATTTATGTACATATGTGTATTTATCTTTTTTATATTTTCATATTTCATTTTAATTTAGTATTTGGATGCGATTATATGAAAAACATTTCGATATTAAGTTCAAAAAGTAATTAATCGATTTCATATCTGTTCATAAAAAAAAAAGTGACAGACATATGTTTGTTATGTTTCATGTACATATTTATTTATTTATTTTTTAGTTTCATTTTTTTTTTTTTTTTGTACTTTGAATTTGTATGGAAGTGAAATTTTTATTGACAAATTTCATCAGAAAATTTTTTTTTGTAAAGAGTTAACAAGTTGTTTTTTTTTATTATTTATTGTTTTAAATTTTAATTGCTTTTTTTTAACTCTAAAGGAAAAACAAAATTCCCATGCACCTTAATCGATATAAAATTATGAGCTGGACCCACAAACAAAATCAAAAACTAACGATTTTTCTTCAGACTTATTCTCTCAATAATTGTGACCAACAAAATTTCAACCCAATTTAAGAAATAGTTCAATATTTAAGAAAGTTCAAGAATTTAATTTATTTTATAAAAAAAAAATATTATTTGGTTAAAGAACACAATATTTAAATCTCATTTGATTGAAACACGTTTGGATCTTTATGTTCTTGTACAACTTGAAGACATTAATAATGTAAGCACATTACGGGCACAAGATACAAGATAAGGAATACAAGATCAATTAATAAAAAATTTTCAAACATATAAGTTTCAAAGAAAACAACTCTAAAACAAAATTAAAATCTATTTCCATTTTTGTAGTCGATCGTCCTTAGCTGTTATTTTGATATATGAACGTTTGTATTTTGTATCTGTAATGTATTTAATCTAAGATAATGTACATAATTTCTCATATAAACCATATTAAACTGATTTTATTTACTTTAAAAACAAAAAAAAAAAATTCATATTATTTCCAAAATAAAAAGAAATTAATTACATTTTGTTTTTTTTTTTTTTGGAAATAAAGAGACAGTGAAAATTCTGTTTGAAACACAATACATATTCACACACATATGTATATGCAATTTTCTGTAAAACATGTAAACAATTGTATGAACGCGTGTACATGATAAAATAAACATCTGTTTCATATGTATAATAAATCTGGAAAAATGAAAATATATATTTTGCTATTAATTTCTTGTTTAACAAAAAGAAAAACTTTGGAAATTATTTCAAAATAATTGCACAAAACGAAAAATTTTTCTTTCGTACAATTATGAAGAATAGGAACGTGTATATCAGTGTTACTATGTATACTGTATGATATGCAGACAAAAAGTAGTTGGATATTAATGTTTTTAATGAAAACTTTAAAAATACGACGTACATAATATATCGTTTTGATGCAATATTAACCTACAATTTTAAAAATATTATACGGAAAATTATTTTTCTTTTTTTTTATGTTACCGGTCATTTTTGTCATTTGAAATGAATTTGTACATGTCGAAACTGAAAAACTTCATTAAAACTTTTTAAATTTCCTATGTATACTAATAGTTTTGAAATTGACATGTTACGTATACATATGTATATGTGAACGAGGAAATTAATTTTTCATGAGATTGCTCTAAAATAAGATTTATGTATAGTACTTTTCTCTTTAATTTATAAATGCTTAAAAGTAAATTGTACGTATACTTTCACTTGAAATCTATCTGTAAGGACACACAAATACATGAATTACATAATTTAACTGCCCTACATGCTTGCATGCACAACGTGTATATACATATGTACATACGTAAATGTGTCCATTATATAAATATTTGAATTTGATTTTGTCCTTTAAAGTTGAATTTTATACCTTTAAGTTTTTTTTTTTTTTGTTTTTTACAGCTACTGAATGAAGTTGAAGTCAGCAAAGTATTATCAGCAGTTAAACGTTGAAAATTTTAACAAATTTAAAAGTATGGAAAATTTACACTGATAAGTTGAAAAAAGTTTCGTAACAGAAAAATTAAAGAAATTTTTGAAAATTTTAAAAGATTATATAGAAATTTTAAAAGATTTCTATACAGCTATAAAAATTTTATTTATTTTTCTAATTTGTTTGTGTATATTTTTTAAATGTTTAAATTTTTATTTTAAAAAAAGAACACACATAAAAACAATATAAACTATAGAAATAACATTAAATCGAAAATTACATTTTTATATTGTAAACAAATAAAATTAGAATTCTGAATTCGGAAACATTAAATGGAAAAGCCATTTAAAAATAATAATCACATTTCCTTTCATTGTTTTTAAAGTAATTACTACCTTGAGAATGAAGTAGTTTTTCTCAATCCTTTTTTCCTCCTTATCTCATATATACTACATGCTTGATCAATTTTCAACTGGTTTTGAAAATAACACAAAATGCACATTAAAAGTACAACATTATGAAAAAAGCTCACAAGAGTATTCACATATTTACATTACACTAACCCTGTAGGATACATGAGGAAAGAGAAAGGGATATTCTTTATTTGTAAATTGTATACGTCCATGCATCTTCCTAAAGTTATGTATACATAAACAGGGTTTACCAGAGTAAAGGTATACCATATAATTGAGAGTGTTTCTAGAAAACAGTCATTCGAGATCTGATCCCTTTTAAAATTCATCTCTTCATGGAGTTGGAAATTTTCAAACTGTCATTCAATTGGCCATATCTTTTGAATCATCCTTTATACTTATCGATTAAATTTTAGACACAATTTTAGATATTTCAGTTGATTATACACATGATAAACATTAAATATTTTATATTTAGTAGATCAATAGGGATTTAATTTTATACAGTTCAAGACATACATAAGTATTCGTTTTTTATTAAAATATTAAAATGCATAGTTAAGAATATAATCCAAAGTAAACAATTATGGAAAAGGATATCTTTATGTGTGTACATATGTGTATCTTTACAATAACAAAATTAAATCGTTTTATTCATACGAATGATACATTTTGTTTCTTCCGTATTCTTTTCATTATAAGTATTTGAATTTTGATTTGACCGTTAGTTCCCTTTATACATTAGATTTAAGCATTACTTTAAAGTATCCTTTTAACGTAACTTTTGGAAAAAAGTGAGGATATATAAATCGAAGTGGATGCTAAGATATAACCAAAAATGTATGAAATTATGTAAGGATTTCTCTTTGACGACACGGATTAAAATACAGTGTCTAAGACGGTTCAGGCATGTCATAAGACCATATGAAAATGCTGCAATCAGCAGAATCTACCACGGTAAGTGTCTAAGGGCACAAGATAAATTGGAAAACCACAACGTAGATTGAAAGGGCTGGTCGGAATAGAGTGCCACCGTAAAATCGCCAAAACTTTTTAGCGCCATAGAGTAATAGCAGTAAATAGAAAATAGTAAATTTTGTTTTATATTCGTAATCTTTATCATAACAATAATTCTTGATTGATAGTATGTATGTGGATTTGCAGATTATAATTTACATTTTATCGATCTTAAAAACAGAAATATTTCCATTAAATGAAATTAATATGTTATGTATGAAATGCACATAATTTTATATATTTAAAACAAATTATAAAATTTGTTGACCTTTTGAAAACAAAAAAAAGTCATTGATGTTCGACATATTATTGCATTGAAAAAAAAAAAAAGGATTACGTACAAGTACGTATATATACGTCTAATATTGTAGTCATTTTAAGTGCAGAATCATAAAAAATTTATGTGATCTTATTAAATATTCACATGAATATGAATAAGACGCCTGTTGTCTGGTTGACGTAAGCTTTTTTATGTTTTAAAATATTGATTTGAATTTTTTATGATTCACTTCAAAATGTCAAACAAAATACAGGATTTCTTTTTTGTTTTCCACATTATTCCAATGTTTTCCACATAATATTATATGTATGTTCCTGATGGTTCAGTTTTATGAAAATCATAAAAACCATTTATTAAAAAGATGTCAAAAATTAACAAAGATAAAATTGAAAATGATAAAATCAAACAAAAATAAAAAAAACTGTAATAAATTATTTTATACTGAAAAGAACAAATTTTTGAGACAATTTGTCATTAACTGATATAGATCTGACAAACACTATAAAAACGAATTAATTTAAATATAGAAAGGTATTTTAAATTTTTAAATTTTTATAGGACATCACATGAAAAAGCAGAAAGTGATGTAAAATATACAATGATATGGCAACAGATTTAATTACTTATGTATACTATATGAAATCCTTCAATTTTCAAAGAAATTTTAAAACCTTTATTGAAATTGACTTGTTTTCCAAACAAATTAAATAATATTATTAACCTTTTCACGTTTTGTAAATTAATTAAATTTTTGAATGATAAAGCAATCGTTTTTTAACTATAAAATTAACTTTAAATCAAAGTTTTTTCAGAACACTATAATAAAAGTATGAACCGTTTATTTTGAAAGTCGTACAAGTCCGAAATTTAAATCATTAAGATTTTCACATTGATCGTGTAACAAGGATAAGATCTTTGAAGTTCGAAAATAAATTGTACTAGAAATCTAAATATCTACAAATTTAGTTGCAAACTTACAAAAATGTATATGTAGTGTCTATGGGCGTGATAGTAGAGAACGCAAACATGAAACATAGAATATCTCAAAATTTTAAACTATGAACTTGAACCATTTTCAAAGTAAACGCCTTATATACATACATACATATTCAGTTTTATAATAAAAACATTTCAAATTATTTTCAAATAAATTTTAAATAAACTTTTTAAAATGAATCTAACAGTAAAAGATAAACTTATTTAGTTATATTAAATATTTAATATTCTATGCATAGAATTTCAATTATTATAATTCATTTTTTTAGCATAGTTATGTGGAGCCACTATTGAAATTTTGCGACTTTAACATTTTATTTATTTTTATCATTGATATTGTTCTTGTGCGATTATTTCCGATTCCCAAATATAGAAAACTGGCAATTGAAGAATGAAAGTAAAATACGAATTCAGAACAAAAGAATGAGAAAATGAATCCATTTAAAATAAAGGTGACTAGACTTAAAAAATTCACTATATTATTATAGTGTACTTTTTTTTTAAACATGTACAATAAAAAAGTGAATTAAATTAATTGAAATATTTTGGTAAAGGGAATTTTCATGAAAATATTTTAATAGAAATTAGTTGTTTACATGATATTTCAGTACAAAATTTTAATTAATAAAATATGAACGTACAGTTCTGATTACATTAAAATTAATATAACAAATAAGTTCGATCTCTGTTCTGTACACTTTACATGTCTTCATAGACACACAGTATTCTATCAGTTTATGAAAAAAAATTCAAGAACCCCACTGTAAAAATACCACCCAACTTCTCTTCTTACGTCTAAAAGACAACTAAACTGAATAGTCATTTTCAGTCATAATTTATGCTCTGACTAGAATACTGGAAGCAGTCTAGTTTAGTCAGTAGTCACTATAGTTTATTGTCCAGTCAGTAGCATAAATAATAAGCACAACACAAGACTTATTCAGTGTAGTTGCCTTTTGAATGTAAAGAGAAACGGTGGGTATTTTACAGTGGCGCTTCAATTTTATTTTCGGAATTTAATTTATAATGTAGCAAAAACGGCCTTTTTAATTTAATAAAATAAAAAATATTTTAGTATGAAATAATTATTAAAAATTTTTTTAAATTGAATTATATAAAAATACATCCTTAAATCATTTGGTTTAACCTACATTTTTGGTTTCATTATAATTTTTTTGGTTTTTACTAGTTTTTTTTTTTTTTTTTTTTTTTGTTTTGAAAAAGTCTTTTTTAATTATCTAGGCAATACTTGTAATAGATTATCTAAACTTGTAATAAACATATTAGTTTGATTTTGATTCTTTGTCTGCCAATCGAGTTATTTATTTGATGTTGTTTGATTACTTCTAAAACATAAAATATATATTGAAGTTAAAGTCCACTTTATTTTTAGTTTGATATATTAAATAAACATTCCTAAAATGTATTGAAAAACTGACCTCAGGTCAAAGAACTGTTTTATTATGTTTAACGAAAAGAAAACTACTCGTTATACTAGCTACTACTCGTATACATAAAAATGTTTTGCTTGTTGAAATTAAAGAAAAATATTTACAAATAAATTCTATAACTTTTAGATGGAATACAGGTATGGGTATGAAAAATAAATGACACTTGAAAATTATGTTAATTAGTATTGAAGTGAGTATTTTCCACCTGTATACACTTTAGACAAGTGTAAATGAATAATGTGTCTTTTTAAGGAGCAAAACGAAAACTTTATTAATTTGGTTTCTGTTTTCAAATATTTGATAACATACATCTAACGTTCATAACTTTTCAATAATATATGTAATGTTCAATAATATACTCATAAAAGTTAATATTGATGTATGAGAAAGTAAATACATATTGGCCGAGTTAAATTTAGCTACAATATTGTTTTCTTTACCCTTTTATGTATTAATAAAAGCTACAAATGGAACTCAATTTAGCATTTTGTAAACATTTACTTTGAATTTTAACAAAAACTGAATGAATAATATTATTTGAATATTTAATACAAAAATTTTTAAAATGTTTAATTACTATGGATAAAATATTTTGTTTGAAAAAAAAAATTTATGTAGAAGAACTGATAACTGGCAGATGTAAAGAAATTAGCAATTTGCACAGCTAAAAGCTGCTAAATTCGTTATTGTGGGAGCAATTCAACATTTTAGCACCCATTTCGTACACTTTCTGTTTATATCGAAAATCGGATAATACCATATTCTACATGACATACAAAATTTTGCGACAGATTGACGTCACTCATATCATTCAAAAAAGTCCATGGATTGTGTCCTATTTAGAACTGTTAGACCGTAGATGAAGAAGATTGTGTTGTTATTTAATGGAATATTCCTAAATTTTAAGTATTTTCAGTTTTCAGTTAAATTTAAAAAAAAATAACGTATTCCATTAAATTGAAAACGAATTTAACAATTTTTAGATTATTCATAAATTTTTAAAAAATTCGATTTGTATTCATAAATTGGCAGCTTTAATAAAATTTAATTTTTATATGAAATTTCTATAAGACATTTAACTAATAAAATGGTATTTCAAAAATTCTGGTAAGGGATGCACATAAATAAAAATAAAAATGTCAAAAATGTCAGTTAATATTCAAAATAAAATAATTCATATTAAGGACACAAGAAATATATTAAAATCCTCTTTGTATTCTGTTAATATTGTAACAGTTACAAATATTTTTGAAATAAATAATAAAATAAAAATAATTTAATAAGTAAAAACCAATTACAAAAAACAAATTCAAGTAATTTCTTATTTTATCCATTTTTGATTTTTTTGTTTTTTGAATGTTTATTATATACACATGTTACATTTAACTATTTAAATGGAAATTTTATTCAACATGCAATACAAAATAAAATATAAGCATAAACATATTCACATAATGTGCATAATAATTGAAAACAATTAATCATTTTGTCTGCTTAATATATCACTTTTGGTGTAAATGATAAATGAAATATTTTGTTAAAGGTTAAATTTATCTTAAAATTTAATTGCAAGAACATTTAATGTTATACTTCAGTTGACACATATGAAACTATTTATTTATTTATATTCATTTGTATTCACTTACATAAGTAAGTATATATGCAAAATGATAAAATAATTGTGGGCAATACACATACAAACATATGTACATGTAATGTGATATGTGATATGCAAATTATTTTCAATAATGTTTTCTAATGTGTTATACATTTTCATTAAATTGATATTTTTAATGGTCACATTCAAATATTTTTAAATTACTTTCATTTAACGTACATACTCGTATACATACGTACACACGTGTATAACGTCTTTTAAACAACAATTAGTCTGTGAATTTTATATTCTTATTATGTATTTTTGACTTATAACATTTTCTCAAGGATTTTATACCTCCAGTCAACCGATGAAAATTATTTTAAAAAAGATCTGAAAAATTGATATATGTACATGAACATTGAATTAAATTAACAAAAAAAAAAACAGAAAATTTCATATTAATGTTGTTTTTTAGTATATCAAATGCTAACGAATAAATTTTAAATTCAATTAAATGTTCAAATAAAAATGTAACGATAAAATGACAATCAAATTCAAAATAAGAGTATTAAAATAAAAATATCAGTCAAATAAATTCTATATTAGCTACATACGTTTGCTTACTTTTTTTTTATCTTATTAAATTTTAACTTAATTCATTAGAAAGCAATGAAATTTTTATTACTTAAAAAGATTGAATAAAATCGATTGTAACAATTTAATACTTTATAATTGACATTTTTCTTTCGTTAATAATAGACACAAAATATCAGTACATTAAAAGAAAATTTTCATACACTTTTGAACTTTTAAACTGATACATACATACATACATGTGTAATTTGTATCAATAAAGAACATTCGAAATAATTACAATTATTTCAAAATTTATGCATATTCACACACATGTACATACATATATATGTACATATGTGCTTAAGAAAATTTTGTAACTCGTTACTTTTGTGTTACATTTTTTATTTAAAAATAATTTAAATTTATTTGAAAACAAATGTAATAATATGACAATGTTAGATGGCCATATGTATGGTATCAATATTAAATGCATGGGTTTTTAAATATTCGTGAAACGGATAATCATCATTATTTCCAAATTTCACAATTCGTGAATAATTTGTAAATACATATTAGTATGTAAATGGCATCATACATTTTCAAGGTCTTATCTAACGGTTTTATCAAAGAAAATGTAATGAAAGCTTTATATCAACATCAAATTACTTATAATTTTACGGTTCTGTATTAAATTTGTCATTTGTTCTTTAAGTTCACATGGCTCTAATTACAGGTGATACATTAAAATGAAATTTATTGTGTATGTTACATATTAAATATGCGTAAAGGGTTACATCTGTAATTTGTTATTTTTCTGTATTCATAAATAAAAATTAAATCATATTTACTAATTTAAAAAGTAATAATAATACACCGTAAATTATCTTCGTGGGAAAGCTACATAACTTCATCATTCCCTCCGTATGTCCATAATTTTATAAGTGTTTTGTATGCAGAAAATAATATGTTTAAATAATAACGAGTACACATTATATTTACTACATACATATATTAATTGCACAATTATTAGGCTAAGAAATTGTTATAAAATTGTCTTAATGTCATAATTGCGTGCATCTAAATATTATTTTTTGCCTTGATTTACTATTTAATATTGAAATTTTTGATATTGACCTGAATTTACGAATATGCATATCAGTATATGTCTACATATAAGTACATAAATGTACGTGTATTAAAATTTATATAATTTCATGTACGAGTATTTATACAAACATGCATATATTTGTGATTAGAAGGAAATGTCGTTAAAAATTCAATATAAAAAAAAAATCGGAATATTCTATGAAACTAATATACAGCACTAGTAAGAAAGAATAACAAATTTTTTGACGACAATGTTTACTTATTTCGTACAATCACATACGAAATTAGGAATCAGACTTGTGTTTCAAATATATAAATATTTCAAATTTCAAAAATATTCAAATAATTCTGTTTTGCTCAATCATAAAATATAGCGTATAGAATTTTGCGTTAAAAATTTTTTTGCTAAATTCATAATATTTTTATTTCTGTGTTTTTTTTTTTTTTTGGTACACAAAAAAAATCCTTCCAATCTTTCCATTTGAACATTTTTTGAAAAGCAATTTTGCGAATCTTACAAAAAACCACAAATAAAAGTACAAATTTAATGAAAAAGGCAAAAAACATCATTTAACGTCTTTTCCGTTTATGTTCAATGTTTGAATTCATCAAAAAAAGGTTTCAGTGATGTATATACACACTATGTATGTATTTATTTATTCCAAACACATCAAAAACTTTAGGTTATGTTCCGTTTTACGTGTTTGAGTTTTCAATTTATTTTTTTTTTACTTTTTTATTAAAAGTGATCAAAAAGAAATAAATTCATCAAATAAATATAAGAAGGGTAAAAAAATATATTAAAAAGTCAAAAATGTTTTCCTATTTTCTTTAATTTAGGAAAATTATCGTACGTAGAATTTTAGTGGCTTGTTAAGAATCATTATTTTCAGTTCTACAGTCTTTTATATGGGTAATGACTTGTTCCAAAATCTGTTGCCATACTTATTTTCCTGCTCTGCGTTCTTCCAATTTCTAATCCTGATGTACTTCAGCTTCCCTTCATTCCCTGCATTCTTCCAATTGCTAATCCCGATGTACTTCAGCTTCCACTTCACATCATTTATATTCAACGGAGTTTCAGTCTTCGTGGCATCCTCTTATCCTTTGGCTAGTAAAGATTAAATTTCACAACGTCGTTTTCTACTCTTCATTGAATTCTGTTTTGCTTGAACATATTTATACTTTGATAATATAACTTGTACAGTTTATCATTGTTCCAACCCAATCTACTTTACACAGCCTCATAGATTCTCCTAAGCATTTTTCTCTCGAATAATTACAGAGACGACATAGTATCATGTTTTATAGAGACATCAGACGAGTGGACGACATATTTTGTACACCATGTGAAAAAGTACGATTTCATTATCTTGATAATTTTGTGAGGCCAAAATATGCTCTATTTTCCATTATGATTCTCATCCTCTTCTTCTCTCTTCTTCTTCCTCTTTACCCTCTTATTTAAGATATGTATATTGAATTATTTTTATAAAATATACGTATACATATAATGATTGGTATTATCACAAATTTTATAAAAAATTTATCTCTTATTTGTGAAATCATAATATTTGTTACTAAAAATTTAACAACTTGAATTTTTTTCCATTCAAGTATTTTATCCTTATATTACGTATGATATATTATTATATGCCTTGTAATTACATAATGATGTACCTTAAATTCTTGAAAATTCAATGATATGTATTCAAATTTATTTCCAAAAATTACTTCCAAAAATTTATGATTCACTTGAATGAATCTTATGAATATATCATGCGGAAATTTTGCTTATTAAATATTGTAATTTAAAGTTTGAAATGCAAAAATTATAAGTAAAAATTTTCAATAATCAATGCATTTGCTAACGAACTATTTTAGCTATTTTCTTTATACATACATATATGTATGTATAAAATAAAATAATTGCAAAAAGCAGAACTGAAATTGAATATTAATGAAATTTCAATGAATTTAATTATAATGAAAATGTGTTCAAAAATACAATCAAATACATATGTAAAATTTAAGCTAATTTAAAATCATGTATTATACATACATTAGATATAAGTAGGTATATTAGTTAAAAACTAAGATTTATGGTAAATAAAACTTTTGTATATATTTAAATCTCTTTTTTTTTTTTAAACTAAAAGGAATTTCATGTAACAAAAAATAAATAAAAAAATAAAATAAATAAAATAAAGTAATACATAATCAAAACAAAATATAAATAAATTTTGTATTATTATCACGCAAAGTAAATAATAAACTTTCAAGTTAAGCATTGTTAAGATATAACATGTACATACATATGTGACCTGAGGTTGTTTATATTCATAGGATTAGAAATTATACCTGAATAACAAATAATTGTAAACAAATATATTCAGATTGGATTATGTGTATTCTTTTGTATTCGTTCGTACAAACAGAGGTAAACATACTGGAGCTATTGTATAGATCTTTTATTATCATGACTAAATGAGGTATAACATAATCAAACATAACTATCATGAATTTAATTTCAAATCAATAAAACTGGACATTTCCTGCTTGATTCCACTCCTTTCTGTGGTATAACAATGGACCAAACTGAAAAATATCCTCATACAAATAGGTATAAAATCGAATAAATTTTAATTATTAAAATTAATTTTTCAAATAAAACATTTTTAAACATTACAAAATGATGAATGAGCATAATTTTATTAAAAAAAAAAAAAAAAAACTCTTTATATTCATTTTCATTTCTGTCTAATTATCGATTTTTACTTTATACTTTGAAAAAAAAAAAAAAAAAATTAATAATATAAAACTTTTCAAATAACCAAGAAATGAAAATTTTTTTTTATCAAATTCATTTTTAAGAATATTTACTGATGTAATTTTTTTTTAATACGTTTTTTTTTTTTTTTTTCAAAGAAGTATAATCATGAATTTTGCATGTTATTCTTAACGTAATCAGAAAACAAAAGTTTTTTGTTTTTTTATTTATTCCATAAATTATTAATAAATTAAAAAGTTTTCATTTGAAGTACATATTATATCCTCTGTATATAAAGTCTAGAGTATTAATTTAAGTAAATATCTACATTAAATTTATTTTTATTTTTTAATACTGTTATTGTTTTTTTATATTTCATTGAAGTTTTATATACACATTTTAAAATATTGTAAAAACATCTTTATAAGTTAGGTTAGGTTAGGTAGCTATCCCTACTTACTAGCGGGATCACGCCATTTTTATAAATAAATTTAAAAAAGAAAATGAAAGAATAAATTATAAGTCCTTCCGTGTCAATAAAATGTAATAAAAATAAGTATAAATATTGCATTATCCAGTGTCAGAAAGTTTAATGAAAACAAAAAAGTTTTATAAATTCTATGAATTTTATGCATATTAATATTTACATCCATATAAATGGTATTTTTATACGTATTTGTGTACACAAATACATTTAATTCAATAGAATGACTGCATTTCTTAGTACAAGAAATTACAAAATTTTCACTGAAATAAGCAAATTCTTCTACGAAAAACGCATATATGTATGTATGTATTTTAAAGTGAAATAATTTATTTCATTGATAAAATTATAAATGAAAATTATCGGTGAGTTCAAAAATGCAGTTTTATACAAGTATAATAACTTCCGTTAAAAAATTTTTCCAATGACCACTTCATATATATTTTTTTTTTTTTTCATGAAAAATGGCAAAATTCATAATTCTGAATTCTAAATTTTCATATCCAACTATAATGAGTTACATTTTATTAGAAAAACCTCAGTTTTCATATCGTATTTTCATATCGTGAAAAAAGATATTTTCCTCACGTAGATAAGGTCATATATATTTTTTTTTTTTTTGAAATTTTCCATACTGAATGACCTGAATTCTCATAATATCTACGTAAAATATATTCAATCCTCTATCAATCCGCCTATCTGGTTTGGGTTTTCAAAGAAACTCTTACCTAACAAAGTTATTAATACCTATATTGTATCCAACGCGCATATATTTTTCAATTTAACGTTAAGAAAATTTTTCCACAAATGTAATCCATTATTATTTTGTTATAGAGAGGTATGTACATACATATATTGCATTTCGAAGACTTACATTTACATTAATTAAAAAGATACTTCATTTATATTGAAACAAACGCGTTAAAGCGAAAGACAACACATGCATCAAATTTACACTCAAATAATAATTGTAAACTAAATGTTAATTAAATTAAATAATTAATTAGAAAATATTTTCATACAATTGAAAAAAAAAATTTTTTTTTCATTTGATAATTTCCAAACTATTTCATTTTTTTAAAATTTTCTCTAATTAAATATTCATATTTACAAATGTTTACAAATTTAAACAAAATATACGCATATGTATACATTCACATTGTGATGCATTATGATATGTATTACATCATACTACGTGATATTACTACGTGTAGGGTGTAGGTATATTTTGTATGTACTTTGTATGTTGGTGTATGCGGTTGCATAATATATTAAATAGATGATTTAAAATTGATGATTATTAACTTTTGATAAGCTACATACATACATATATATAAGAGTGTAGTATACTAAAAAATTGAAATGAATAAAATTCCACATTGTAATTATTGTCATAATGTAAAAACCAAATTTATTCATTTAAAATTCCCATATAAATAAATGTAAAACAATTTAAATTATTATAGATTGTGGTTTATATACGTATACCATTACCAATCATTATAATTTTATTTAATTTTGTTTTTTTATTCAATTTTTTATTTTTTTATTTTTGCATTTATTTTATTTTACATCTCTTAAACGCCAAAAATATGATATAAAAAATTAATATTGCAATGCAATTTTTTTTTGTGTGATTTTGTAATTTCCCATGTAAAATGAAACATTAACCAGTGACAAAATTCAATTATTTATTCCTTTATTTTGTACGTATAATATTGGTTTTAATATTGGCAATAATTTATTTATTTTTTTTTTTTACCTTTCGTTTTGTTTTTGTATTGGAAATGTGGAAAATTATGTTTAAAAAAAAAACGACAAATAAAATTAATTTTACTTGTGGTATAAATCAGGAATTAATTTAAAAACTTGATATTTAAATTGAAATTCAGACACGTATTACTACTGAATTTCTACGTATCATTATTGTTGTGTTTTAAAAGATCTCTGTTCAAAATATAAAGACCACAAAAATAAACATGACGTGAATTTTCCATTTTTTTTTTTTTGCTATGAAAATAAATTATTTTGCATAAACGTCTTCTTCTTTTTCCTTTGGAGCAACAGCTCGATGTGAGCCCGGGCTTAATCAACATTGCGGTGATTTTCGAGACGATTCTATCACTTTGCGTAAACTACGATGTTTTTAATTTCTTGGATCTTCTTGAATTTTCATATATTTGTATATCCTTTTTATATGACTTACTTTTATTTCATTATTTTCTCTTAAAAATTCAATTTTTTTTTTGTTTTCGTTCTCTTGATTTTTGCTTTCTTTACTTTTGCAAATCTACGTACGTAAACACATGGAAATGCACATTCTCAAAAATTTTGTGATCTAATTTTGTGTTTCATTTTAAATCAATTTTATATGAATTTTTTTTTTTCTGCACTAAGTTTACTAAGTCATAATGCATAAACATATGTATGTATGTATTTTGAACATAAAGTACGAAAAAAAATATAAGCAGAAAATATTTTCAAAAATATGAAAAACTCATAATAATAACATTTAAAAAATCAAAATATTCTTATACATATATGCATACATAAATATACGTGCATATATATGTGAAGTAAAAATTGAACATAAATATATGTACATTTCATGTATACATACACTCGTATGTATGTATGGTATGTACATAAACTCAGATAAAATTATTTTATATCTTGCGGTAATAAAGAAAATCTTTAAAATATCACATTGTCATTTTTCATATATTTTTTTTCTTTTCTATTTCATCTGTAGAAATGTAAATTATTTTTAACGAATTTATGAACAACAAAAAAAATTCAAAAAGTCATTTTAATAGCATAAAGTGTAAACTTTTTGATTTTACATTAATACATATGTAAATATATAATACATAGGGTATCTTAGAGTAAAGGTAACAAACTGAGTCTATCTTCGTTTTTAAATTTGAACGATCAACGAGCAAAAAATTGTTTGAATATGAATTGTTTGAAATAAAATTTTTTCACCTTTACTATGGGACATCCTGCATATACATACATATGTATATTTTTTATTTATAACAATATACGAACAAAATTTTAAATTTCGTAAATTTTAACATTTTGGTAATTTTATTACAATAAATATCATCGAACAAGAGCACAAACACCTGCATTAAAATACTGCATGAATTCAGAATTGTATCAAGCATTCAAATACACATGAATATGTACATATTTGGTTTGCATTACAAAAGAATGTATTGTGCGTACATACAAACTTACGTATACTTAATCTAATTTGGTTGAAATTTTCACATATGTACATATTGTATGAAATTTTAATATTATATGCACGATACAAAAAAAAAAAATCCACACACAGAAGTATCTTTATTCCTTTCACCACTTGGATATAAAAATCTATGTTAGTATACATAAATGATGATTGTTATTTTACCCACAAGAATAATTTAGAATAATTTATGTATGTATTTATTTGTTTATTGCTATTAAGATCTCTGTTTATAGTTTTAGTAATTTTCACAATTGGAACATCAAATAAATTTTCCCGTTTGTCCTTTAGAAATTTAAGCTTTGTTTTTTGAATACTCAAAAAAATTTAAGATAAAATTTACATTATTTTTGGCAAATTTTATCAGACATAAATAAAACAACACAAATGTATATAAATATTTTTTTACGTAAATGTTGAGTATACATATTTCCTATACCATTAATATCACTGTCAGGATACTTTTTCCAGCCACTGTACGGGGTACTTTACAACTAGAAAATCATTGTAAAATCAATAAGGGGTTAAAATCTCAAATTCTTTAATTTTATAATTAATTCTTTAAAATTGTTCATTTTAGTTTCATTTTCTTTACAATTTAATTATTTTAAATTAATTATTTGGTTTCAAATTTTGCTTTATATCTGTGTTACACCTAAAACAGGCGAAAATGTGAATAACATAAAATTAATTGAATTTCTATGTAATTTTCTTTTTTTTTTCAATTATATGATAGATTTGTTGTGAAAATTCGTCATTAATGACATGGCTCACATCGAGCTGTTGCGCCCTATTGATGATGATGATGATAGAAATGAACAAAAATTTCTTAAATGCTTTTATTTTATTTTTTTTTAAAGTTTTTTTTCTATTTTTATTTTTTATAGTATCATAAAACTTACGGCAAATAAGGTTTCCACGTCAGAATGGCAATTTTGTGTATAAATGTATACTAAAAATTGAACAAAATATGTTACATAAAGAAAATAAACTGATATGTATTCTTATATGTAACTGCCATTTTTGTTTTATTTAAAAAACTGCTAGATAAAGTCACTCAAAAAAAAAAGAAAGTTAAATAAGAAAAAAAAAACAAATAGATTTAATCTCAAAGGAAATAAAAATTATGTTTCATCCATTTACAAAATAACAGACGTGATTTTTATTTCAAATAGTCTAAAAAGCATCAAATTAGTTATCGTATTTATTTCAAAATAATATTTTATGATTTTCTCGTTATATTTTTGTCTACTGTTGCTGACAACACAAACTTTCAATTTTCCTAGTTTTGTTTTTTTTTTTTTTTAAGGAAGATAAACAATAAAAAAAACTATTTGCTTCATATTTTGACACATATAAATGAAATGGTCTTCAAAAACAAACAAAAAAATATGTTTACCACAATAATCATTTCTACGTCTATCTTTGAATTTTTATTGTTTTTGTTTTTTACTTAGGAAAATTTTTGTTATTTATTGTATACTTCATAAATTAATTCGATGCAGTTAAGGTCCTATATGGAGATGACATAAAGTAGTACCACTTTTTAAGTCGCTGTATACTGATATTAAAAAAATTCATTTCGTATTGTATGATAACTTTAGAGATTGTGGCAACACTGCTCGTGAGATGATCTTATTAGAAATTACGAGAAAAGAAAAATGGCACATATACTCTCATAAGACCTCAACTGCATCGAATTAGTGTATGGGGTGTAGGAAATAGGAATGAAAATAATTTGTAAATATCGGAAAATATAAACAATAATGTAAAATATATGAAGTGTGCATATTATATGTATGTGCAAAAATATTCATGTACTTTTATAAGACCGTAATAACAACAATAACATAAAGTCAAAGTCAATTATACAAATTTTGTAAATTAAAAAATTAAATTAATTTTCAACTCCAAAAAACAAAAAAAAAAATTTTTTTCTAATGTCAACATAATTAGATACATATTTTCAAATTTATTAAGAATATTTCATCTGTTTACATAATCAATTTAAATTCTTTTTTTTTTTCTATTTTAATTATCTTTAAATATATTTAAAATGACAATTAGAAAAGTAAATAAAAATTTAAATCAATAATGAGCATAAAATGAATTTAAATAAAATTAATATGAAAATAAATGAATTGTAAAAGGTAATTATAAAAGTTTACAAATATAATTAAAATTTAATATAATTTTTTTTTTTTTTTGTTTATATTACAGTAATTATACAGAATTTAAATATTAAACTGGTACAATTAAATTATTTACATTTTTATTGTTAGTAGAGATGTATAACACAATGTAGTAAATATCATTTAATTGTATTACTCGTTTTTTTTTTTACGATATATAAAAATCTATGTGAAAATTGATTATCTACATACGTACGTATGTGTCCTTGAGTTTTGAAAAGTTGTAATATGATATTAATACAATCCAACAAATTTTATAACGTCTGAGGTTTAAATACATCCATGAATGTGTTGTATCATAATTGTATCAGAGAAGTGTATCACTAAATTTGTTTGGAATTTCGAAATTCAGGGCACAATATTAACAATTTCCATAATGAATACTTTGTCAATGCTCAGGATATGTACATATGCATACATGCAAATATGTATTTTTGTACATATTTAGATTAATACAAAATGAAATCTTACATATATGGGATAGGATATCATCATTGTTTATGACAAAATTTAAAGGACTTACAGAAATCCAAAAATATTGGCATTTATGCACGTAATATCATTGGCTTTATAAAAGCAATTTAAATATCTAAACGGATCATACATATGTACATGTTACGTAATGTATTGTGAATATATTTATATGTATATCTTCAAATAGAACAGCTATGTTAAAAATCTAAGCAAAATAGTCAAAATATATAATGCAAATATTCCTGGTTTTCTTTTCTATTTTACTTTTCTTCTCTAAATTTAAATAGAAAATTTTTGTTATCTGAATCCTTTAATGAAAAAAATTCGACGTGACTAAAATCAATGTCCTTTTTTTTTTTACAGGACAAAACTATGATATTTGAATACTGAATACAGAATAGTAGAATGTTGTTATTAAATACAAACACATATTCAGTTTTACATAGTTAAATAAATGTAAATTTTATTTTAAATAAGTACACCTTAATTTTACTAATTTAAAGTTCATTTTTATAGCATTGTCCACCTACATTTTTTATCTTTTTTCTTTGCATTCTTTTCTATTCAATTTGAATGAATTACTATTCAGATTTTTTGATTGTCATTTTTTTGTATTTTGTAAACGAAAATAATCACAAAATAAAAAGATTAGTAATATGATAATGACGCAAAATTTTTATGCTACGTAATTATGCTGAAAAAATGAATTATAATCAAATTTTTACATTTCCTTTTATTTACTGAAAATTGTAATTTTTTTAATTCAACAATATTAAAAAGTTAATTTTGTACTGTATACAATCGTTTGTGTTGTATGCATATGAACATGAGTATGTACATATTCATTAATTTTTATTATAATTATTGATTTTTTGTTGTTTTGTAACACTAAAGTACACATATATGCAGACTTAGAGTATACGTATGCAGATTGCAGACACAGTGTGGACGTATTCAGTAAATAAGAGCACATACTTTTATTTATTACATATACAAATACACATATACATGATAATAATACATGAGGTACAATTAATGTGTATATGTGTGTATATGTTATAATTTTATAATTCTTATAAATAATATTAAAAAGGATTTTCATGATATAGCCATAAAATGAGGATTTTAAATATGTGTCCTTTATACAATATACTTTAAATATGAACATTATTTCGTTTATGTGTTTTCATTTCTTTAAAAATCAAAAAATAAAAATATATGTAATAATAATACTTTAAAAACATAAAGAAATTTTATCTTTTTATCCATTAGCTTTTTTAAATTTGAAGTTATAAAACATTTACATGTAATTTTTTTATCTACAAACTTTATTTTAATGAACATACAAAGAGCAAGCATGAAAATTTTTGTTCTTCTATTCATGAAAATCCTTTCAGCTGTATAAAATTTAATAAGAAAATATGAAAAAAAGAAGAAAGTAAATTTGATTCCCTTTTCTTTTGAAATGAAGTTTTAATTTCTGTATTTTATTTAAATTTAAAAATAAAAATATGTGTAGAAAAGAAAATATTATTTTCATTTTAATGTTAAAGATATGTATGTTACAAAATAAAAATATTTTATTTAAAAAGTACTTCGTAGAAGAATAAAACTATAAAATAAAAACTAGGAAAATTTCACTATATAAATATAAAATCACGTTTTTAGTTTGTACTCCGATATATTTGAACTACATATGAAAAACTTTGATTTTGATTCAATCTTTTTGTACCTTAAAATTTGAGTATAAGGAATGGTATAAGCAAATTCTTTCATTTAATTTCTTTTAAAATAATTAATAAAATGAAATTAAATTGTTTACTTTTTGTACATGTTAATTTTACAACCGACCAGGACACAATTGTAAGTAGTAGAGTGCCCAATGATAAGAGATACGTTGGTAGGCCCAAGAACAAGTGAAGGAACGACGTATTAAAGGATGTAAAAGCACTTGGAGTATCAAACTAAACTGGAAAGAAATTGCGAGAAATTTGAAAATTGGAGGAAAATTCTAATGAAGGTCAAAACATCTATATAAGCTGTAAAGTCGAAGGAGAAGGAGACATACAATTTAATTAATTAATTTCTTTTTTTTTATTGTTGAGACTGTAATTAATCTAATTCGTTATTAAATTTTCACGGCAGATTAATAACGTAATAATGAATGCCAAGATACATATAATATTAAAATTTAATAAAGCTACCACTAAGAAAGCCCATTTCATTGTTTTATATTCATTATGCTTATGATCTATGGAATTAATTATTTTATTCCAAATCTCTTCCTAGAGACAGATTTAATATAAAATGTTAATCTAAAATTAGTATTTGTTACTGTTTGCGACAAATTAAACAAGATTATACTTATATACATGAAATTTGTGTATGAGTATATTTTAAGTGCCTTTAAGTTCTGTACAGGTGTGATAAAAACAATTAATTATTGAAATAATTAATATAAACTAAAAATTATTGTTTGATTTATACGAAAATACACATAATTACAGATAATTATAATGGTTACATACAAACACACATAGAAGAGTATTAATGATATTAAATAAATAAATACATGCATATGTGTGTATATAAGTATATATACATAAACTTACATTAAATTGTATATTTGTGTATTTATTCAAGGCTCATTAATCTTGAAAATTAAATAAATTACAATTTACCATGAATGACATTCTGTATAACACGTATTAATTATAGCATTGTAATTATGGCATTATACAGACTGGTAACATACATTGATACGTATGTATTAATTGCTATAGTAAAATCAATTCATTTACTTTTGAATATGTGTTTGTGTGTCTGTAAAGCCATTGGTACATGGCTTTTTTTTATGGTAAACTTCGCTACATACTTATAATTCAACATTGAATTTTATTTATCCAATTCTTAAATATTCGTATGTTGACACATCATGACAATACGATGAAAGATATGACTGACAAAACTATTTTTTTTTTTTGTTTTTTTTTTTTTTGAATATACAGATATCAGTAATATTTTTTTATGAGATTGTATTGCACAATAAACGATTCAAAACAGAACATTTGACCAAAAGAGAAATTTAAAGTAGATGAAAAATGTAAATTTATTGTTTTTGAATGAGTGAATTGTTCAAAGCCTAGTTTCCTTAGAATTTTATAAATTGTCTCAATAAAACTCAAAATTCCTACAATTTTTAAGTTATATCTAAAATAAGAGTTTGACTTTCCCACAATTTTCTCAATTCCCAAATTTTTTAATAATTCCTAAAAATTTTAAATTGAGCGTAAATGACTTCTAAACCACGTAAGACGAAATCTTGATCGCAATACATTATTGAAAAGTTCAAAGGATTTGCAACAGGATATTTTAGGAAAAAATTTACTTAAATACAAAAAAAGTTCTACACATATAAATCATAAAACCGATTATAAAGTTCAACCTCTGTACGAATCAAGAAGTAACGGCTACGGGCTACGGTGCTCAACCAGGTTACTCAGTCATATCTTTCACTGTAGAATCATGTTAAAACATCGTAGGACACTTTAATAATCATATTCATGTGCTTAAAAAAATATAATTAAATTTTTTGTTTTCATATTGCAGGAAAAAGCTTGAATGCAATCAATATTTCTTTTTGATATTTTCCTTTCCACCGACTTCTCGTTTTTTCTATATGATTAATTATACAACATGCATACATATGTACATATCTACTCACGTATGTATGCATTTATAATGATTGTGTATGGGTGCTCTTTGATACAATATTCAAATATTCAGAAAATCTAGTTTTTACGAATAAATTATCACATTGTTAAAAGTGTCAAACATACAATATGTACAATTCAACCTCATTTGAATAAGAAAAATACATACATATGTATGCAGTATATATAAAAGAAGAAAATGTAATTTTTCAATAATTTAAATCATGTAAATGTATCAAAAAGAAATCTGTGATTTCCAAATCAAAAATACTATCTCTCTGCAAATCTTTTACCAAAAATGTTTCAACAGCATGTTTTATGTACTACATGCGAAATAAAGACTTTTTTTTATGAATTTATAATGAAAAACGGTAGCGTAGAAAAAAAAAACAAATTTTTACTTTTTCATTTTTTTTTTTTTATCAAACTGAAATCTAAATTGAATTTTCATAAAGAAAATGCAAAACAAAAAGTAAAATACTGTATAATAATAACTACAAGGGATGCTTTTGTTTATGCATATGGCTATCTTCAAAAACGCATCAAACTGCCGATTTGACGCAACACTGTCTAATACGCTGAGTATCGCATCAAATAGACAGTGATGTGTTTTTGAATTTACCCATAATAAATGGCTATATCTTCAAAAACGCATCACTGCCTTTTTGATGCGATACTCAGCGTGTTATGATTTTAAGCTGAATATCGCATCAAATAGGCAGTGATGCGTTTTTGAAGATAGCCTATATTAGGCCAAATAATATATAAAATGGATTAAAAAATTGCAACAACATAAATCTTTTGTTATAAACATATACAGTTATTATTATACATATACATAATGTGTACATTATTGTATCCCCATACATTATTATTCCTTTTTGTCTTGCATACTTTTTTAAATTTAAATTAGATACATGAATTTTTAATTCACACAAGCGAAATTTTATATTTATATAATGACAAGGTTAACATTAGAACATAATGTACACGTATATGTACATATGTACCTTATATATGTACATTATAATACATGACCTAAAAATGATTATAATGTACACAATATTATAAAAGGATTCTAACATGATTTGTGCAATTGTAGATTACATAATATAAATAAAAATATTATACCGTATATATACTTCAACTTGGCTGGATATACATACGTACAAGAAAATAATACAATTATTCCCTTAAAATACATACATAAGTATGTCAGTAGTCTGAACGTGAACAAATTATATTCCTCCGAATGTAAACACATAAATGAATACAATTTAGGTTATATACGTTTTTCTTGTAAATTTTGAACAAAAGAAACATAAATTATTTTGATATACAAATCGTGAGAGTACAAAACGTGTGAACACAATGTAAAAGTGTAAAATACACAAAAACAAACATTCACATTATAAACATCTTCGTGAAATGCGATCAGTTCGAAAGCACTAATTCATAAAGAAAATGTTTTCATTTCTTAAAATGAGATTTATATTTTTATTTAAATTTTTTAAAAAGGCAACCCTGCTCTGATACACAATATAGGCGGAATTTCAGATAGATTTTTTCATATATTAAAAAAGTTCAAAATATTATTTGACCTATTAGAAGTCTTTAAAATCTCTTTGCAAAAAAAAATTTTTTTTCTTAAAATGAAATATCTTCACGACAAAGCGGCGCTTGTTTTATGTAGATGAACTGATTTTAAACATCACAAAAAATTACAATTTGGTTTTTTTTTACTACAAATTTATTTTTATTTCTGAGGTTTATTTATATACAGTATCTCCAACAATTCACCGCACTCTCAGCTTGTTTTATTATTATTGGCAAACTTTTCAAAATTTAAAATTCAATCTCAATATTTAATAAATTTAAATAATATAATTTTTCTGTAAATTGTTTATGTATGAGTAAACATCCTAACCAAAAATTGTTTCATATAAACATGTAGAGATTTTAATTTTAATTTTTGAAAAACTAGCCAATAATAACAAAAAATGCTAAAGGTGCGGTGACTTTTTGGAGTAACTGTATATTCAAAAGTCAAACATTTTTCACTCAATTGAACATTTATTTTTAACCCGTTGTGTTTATTTCATTTACATAAATTCATAGATAATCATATATGTATGTGTCTACTGGTAACGTCTTAACAGAAATTATATAACTTCTAAGAAATAAATAATATTCAAGAAATTTAGAAATGGTTCATTTAATAACAAAATATATTTATTTTTATACTCCATACACTAATTAGATGCAGTTGAGGTCTTATGGGACTATATGTGTCCTTTTTCCTTTCTCATAATTTCTAATAAGATTATATCACTAGCAGTGTTATCATATAATACGAGATGAATTTTTTTTTATTATCAATAAGGCCTTAATTACATCAAATTAATGTATGGAGTATAATTTTTTTCATATTTAAATTTTATTATTTAAATGTAATATAAAATGTGTGTTACCAAGAAAAAAAAAATTCTCATTTTCGTATTCGTCCTTTGAATTTTCTTTATTTACCATTTAACTTTTTAAGAATTTTTGTACAAATTGAAAAGTAGAAAAGTATGTACATGTAATTTAATTTCATATTGAATTGTTACAATAAAATATGTATTTTTAATTAATTGCAAAGTAATTAAAAACCAAACATGTGACATAATATAATCAAATATTTTATTAACTAAATTCATTAAATTTTTTATTTTTCTCTTTAAAAAGTTGAAAGGAAATTATTTATTAAAAGACATTTTATCTCAGAAAACCCCTTCGTATCTAATCTTTTTCTAAATAATACAAATTAATACTTATTCATGGTTTCTTATTCATGGTTTATTATTTATGTATAATTTATATGTATGTATATACAATTGATTATGGTAAAGAAACATTGTAAAATGATTACAACTCAGCATTTTCATTCATGATAATCATTTTTCTTTTTTTATTTCAATTTTCTTTCAAATTCAACATCTAATTAATATAGCATTTGTAAAGGATCAATTTATTAAATCGAATTAAATTAAAAATTAATTATATATACTATATATCATAAATAGATGATATTTATTAATTAAATGAATTTTTTTTTTTTTTTTTTGTAAAACTTTCAATTAAATACTCGTATAATCAATGTATTTTTGTGTTTTAATTTGTACTTTTGAAGTAAATTTAAATTTCAACAACCAAAAAGAGTAGAAGAATGTTTTATTAAAAATTATGGAAAAGCAAAATATTTTCTAATCAGAAAACAACTCATAGAATTAAGTGTAATAAGTATATTTCATAAATATTCACTTACATATGCACATGAATTTATAAAAATGTACGTTCTATTTTATTTCAAATACTTGTGAAAAAGAGATTTTACTTTTGGTTGATAGAAAAGTGTACACGTCCTTTAAAAATTTCATTCGGTTTTTTTTTTTGTAATTTTTTTATATTTTTTTTTATTAATATTATATTTGATTTATTATCATTTGAAATTTTTTCAACATTATTGGCAGTTTTAAATCCTTTCATCAATCAGTTTTATTTCAGGATGTATACTCCATATATACATATGTATGTATGCATATGCATTAAAAATATTTACATAAATCTTACTGCTTTTTATGAAATCGTAGGATATTGCACACATACTTACCACATTGAAATTATGAATTATTGCTATTTAAATATAATAGAATATATTATTTAGGTACTCATATTTTACTACACATGTACACATACATATGTAATATAATAATACAATCCTACATATGTATGTATATACATATATTGAATAATATATATGTACGTACTGAACAGTATACATATTGATTTTATGTGTGTATGTAGATACATATATGTATAGTGCTCGCATATACCTACATATTTGCATATGTACATAAAAGATATTCATATGTACATATGTTCATATACATATGCACTTATTAAATATGTGTACGACTTTTTATGACATACTTATATCCTTATATATTGAAAATCAAAAATGTACATAACTTACATATGTAGTACATATACATATGTATGTACAAGTCATATTGATAATATACATATGTATGTACATTTTGGTTCAAAGGAATATTAATAATACCCTATAAATAGGTATACGTATATCAAAGCTAACCTTCTGGTATTGGACTGTTTTTAATATTCTTTTTAAAAATTCAATCAATAAATACTGAAATGAAAACCCTGGATTATTTGTTTATTTTTCCATGTATGGTATGTATGTATGTTTCCATTATATTCTTTTTAGTAATTTTGAATTTTGAATAATTTAAAGTTGCATCAAATTATATTAAAAAATTCTAATTCTCTTATATATTCCATTTGTTTAGTTTATACTTTGTAGGGTAATTTAAAAATTTGGTCTGATTTCGATGAAAATTTCTATTTAATTTTGATTTATTGATAACCAAATTCAAATACCAAAAAATAAAGTTTGAACAGACATTTCTGTAAATAATTTATATGTAGGTAAAATTTAATAGGATACACAACTATAAATTTTGTAATTAATAATTTTCAAATGCCCAAGTGTTTATGATAATGTAATCAAAAAAAAAAAAAAAAAAAAAAAAACAAATTGAAAATTTTATGAAAACATCTGGCAAGTTTAAAAGACCTGTTAGAAATGAAAACGTAAAAAAATGAAAATTTGAAAATTCATAAAAAAAGGTAAAAATACAAAGGTTGAAACAGAATACCTTGTTAAAAAGAGTGAGCTAAAATAGATTGTTATATTTAATTACATGTTAAAAATTTTAATTAAATACGTAGTGAAAAATGAATTATTTTTGACATGTACAATAGAGATTTCAAAATTAATATATTAACTCAAATTTTAGAAAATTATGTTATTATCATATCATATTATATTTTATCATGTTTTTCTGTTATAAATCGTTATATTTTACAGAAATAAAAAATATGTCTGTATCGAACAGAGAGAAATTAATACATAAAATGATTAATAAATTAAACGATTAGTATTTGATAAGTGTATTATAAAGTTGCATACAATTTAATAAATAGAAAGTACAAAAATTACCAAATTATAAAGTTAATTAATTTCAAAGAAAAAAAAAATTTTAATTAATAGCCTTAATCATTTCAGTTGAAATTTTCCAAAACAGTCTATGTAATTTGTCTAAACTTATCGCCACATAATATATTATACAAAACATTTTGAATTCATGTATGTATGTGTCTATTTTTGTAACGTATTTTTTTCATTCATTTTTTTAGTTGAACATTTTATATACGAGTACACACATAAATTATAACAAATTTTAGTCAGGATTATATGTATGTACATACATATCTAAAATAAATGTTAGAAAAAATACATTGTAAATGTGTATATTAGATACGGTACATATTGTTCATTATAATCTTTGATTTACTCAATTTGTAACTGTTTAACTTACAATGACAGTCATTTGACACATTTCGTTTTGAATTTTTTTTTTTTTTTTCGATTCTATTCACTATATAAGTTGATCAATAATATCATATACACACTCAATTAACAGACCTGACATAAATATCACACATCGAAATTTACATATGAAACCTATTGTAATGACAAAATTGCAATATAAACAACAAGAGAAAAATTTTATTTTTCAATGATTTTTTTATTGTTTATTTTTAAAGAATTTTTTTAACTAAAATAATGTACAGGCTCCATAGAATTTTTAAAAAAATTTTAAACATTTTTAAGTTTGTTTCTCAAAATTTTGTGTAAATTCTTTTCATGAGAATTTGCCATTGTTATTAAAATCATTTTGGAAAATAAACATACTATATATCAATTTTTTCATACTCTGTCTACTAATATTTTGCATTCAAGGTCTTATGGAGATTACTTAAAATGGCACTATTTTACCGTCACTATGTACTGATTATTAAAAAATTCATCTGATATATAATAAAAGCTTTATGGATTGTGGCAAAATTGCTCGTGAAACAGTCTAATTAGAAATTATAAGAGAATTTAAAGACATATTTACTCCCATAAGACCTTAAGTGCATAATATTAGTGGACAGAGTATAATTCCTTTTTTTTTTCCTAAATATTTTATGTTATATTTATCTGGTTGATCGATGTTCAATACCGAACAAAATTACATGTTCATGTACTTGTACATATGTGTTGTATTCTACGTATGTAGACAACAAAATGATTTTTTATTGAGCATAAAGAAATTATACTTCGTTTTTATAACATAGGCACTTGTTGTTGTTAGTGGTGCTTCTTTTTATTCTTTTGCGTTCAATTTATATAAATTCGTCTTTTTCTATCTTTACGACAGTTTTACCAGATTGATAGTTTACTGCGTTTTTTAAACGAAAACAACAACAACCACACGGGAGCAACATAAATCATAAGCATAAGCTTTTATGTTGTATTATTAAGCCGTGCCTATGTTATAAAAACGAAGTATAAATAGAAAATTTTTAGAATTTAAACCGAAATGCATTTATAAATCATTTTCTTGCTCGTAATCTACAATTCTATATGGAGTTCTACGCTACAAATGGTTTTACGTACATAATACTCTCTCCAATATCCTACAAAACATTAAAACAAAATTTAAAAGAAAACATCAGATATTAGTCATTTTTTCATTTAAAAAAAATATTACTTAAAATAATTTATCATCTAATTATTATCCTTTTATTTTAAAAATATTTCATTATTTAAAAAACAAAAAAAAAAAAAAGTTTCAAAAATCATAAAAGAGCATGATTTTCAAAATTTAAATGAATTCTTATTATGTGACAATGTACAAAAGAACAACAATTAATTTCATTCATATCATCGTTTGGTTGCTATTTTATGACAAATTTGAATTAATTAGAGTATTTTATTCATTGTAAATTACTTTAATTGTGTTTTTTGAATGAACGATTAATGATGTTAATGACGATAGATTACTTCAAAATGAAAATTTCAAAAAAAAAAAACAAAACGCAATGTGATATATGAGATAAGATTTCAAATATAATTGAGAAAATAATTTTTACCAAAAATTAATTAGAACATTTTTTGCTTTTAAAAAATAATTATAAAAAAAAAAAAAAAATAGAAAAAATGCCTGTGTAGGCATACATTTTTACATCGTTCATATTGAGAACAAATCTATTTCGAGTTCTGTTTTATATTTGCTTTAATAAATTTATAACAAAATTTTTATTAAATAAAATTATTAATTTCGTTCATCCATATGCGCCCTTTTTAATGTGTTTGAAAACACGCAATATTACTTTTATTCACATTTTCATAAAATTTCATATACAGTAAAATTTATTAAAATTTTAATTAAAATCAGGTTATTACGGTCTATGAACAAAAATTACCTCTGATATGTACTATAATTTTTATTGTTGATATTTGCTTAGAAAATATTACTTTTTTGACATAGATATATCAACATAATCAAAATTATGTATTAAATGTAATATATTCTCGTTTTTATTATACGAAACTCTCGTAGACTGTGTAAGCTTAAAAATTAAATTTAAAAAAAAAGTACGTTATATTTACCAACACTTTTATTCATTTTACGAGGATATTAATAGTCGTATTAAAAGTTACAGCAAATACATGTGTCTATGTAAATAGTAAATATGTATGTAGTTTAAAAATATTAGAATACGCATTCAATATTTCATATTCATTTTAACATTTTCGTCTAAAAAATTTCAAAACAAACTATTACCTATGTATCAAAACATATACTATAAACAAGCTATTGCAATTATAGTATAATTTATTTATTTATTTTTTTTTTTTTCAACTTTTTGGTTTCTATTTTATTTATATTTATTTTATTTTTTATTTTTTTTATTTTTTTTGGTTTCTTTTTTTAGTTATATTTATTTATTTTTTCTTTTTTATTTGTTTTTTATTTTTTATATTTTTTATTCTTTTTATGAAAATTGCATATATGGGGGGAATCTCTAGAATATTTAAAAAATAAATAAAAAAAAAATCTATTTAAAACGATTAATATTTTATACTTTATATTTTTATAATCACAGTATTCTGTGAAAGTATTTATTGTATAAATTAAAAATATTAAAAATCATTTCAACTACAAAAATGCTATGATAAATCCATTTCTATTGCTATTAGCAATTTTTGGTTTTTTGTTTTTTTTTTTTTAATTCATATAAATAACAATGCACAAACCTAATAGATAAACTATAAAATACCTAGAATTTAATTAAAAATTTTTAATAAATAAACGTATTTTTTTTTTTTTTTAAATATTTAAATAATTTAATCTATGTACACTGGCAATAATTTTTATTAAAAACGGGTAGTACTTAAAAAAAATATAATAATTAAATTTGTTAATAATTTTCAAACTACATTTTTAGTGATTATTTTTTTATTTTTTGCAAATAATTTTTCTCATATTAATAAAATCAATTTTAAAATATTTAAAACCATATGTGTACATAATATGTGGGTACATACATGGATAAATGAGTATAAATATATTTGAAAATAATTGAATACATGCATGGATTTATTTATTTACACATACATATGTATATGCAAAAAGATGATAAGAAATAATTTAATCGACAGGCAACTGTTGAATAATTTTCGTAAATATGTATTTTGTCGAATTGGTATTTACCACGTATTTTACATTTAAACAGACAAAGTGTTTTGATTTTAATACTCATAAAAATATGGCATACGTACGAGTATGTTTACAACAACGAATATTATTTGGATTTATTTAATTACTAAGAATGTATTTCATTATTTTGACTATTTTTAAAATTTATATAAACAAATTTAAATTAAACATAATCATCAAGGAAAATAAACGAAAAAAGGGGTACTTTATATTTTAAATGAAAATAAAAATTAATTTATTCAATTCTTAGAAAACGAACTCATACATTTTCTAATTTTGAAAATGTGAAAAACGCATAAAGATTTATACAATTTGAATGTAAATATAATTTACACTTTACGCAAAAGTAAAATATTAGTAGTTGATATTGGTAATGCAATATGAGCATTACATCGAGATGTTGCACCACTACTATTGATTGGTAATGCAAAGTGAAAACTCAGACAGTTGAAACAATTAATCTATTAATACAATGTCAATTGAAGACACGATAAAAAAAAAGGATAAATAAAGATTTTCCAACAAATTGGCGCCAATTTTATTACAGATCATGAAAATTTTAATTTCAATATACATTAATTTTATGTCCGTTTAAGTTTATCTGTCTGTTCACGTTACAATGTTTTCATCACTAATAAACGGAACACATCGAAACATCACCATGCATGTTATAAAAATTACGTTAAAATTAAATCGACATTTGATTTCGATATCTTTAAATAATTTTTACTTTTGAAAATACAACATTTCAATGTTGTTTGAAAAGATAATTGAATTTGTATGGTCGTAAAATTTTTATCCATTTAACTTTATTTGTGCATAAATTTGTGAAGTACCCTGCATGTATGTCATTCACATACATACATACGATCTGTTATTATCCATAGTAATTTTAATAAGTCTGTGTTGGTTTTTCTTCAAATTTTCCATGTTACATAAATTATTCTTTTCATTTTTTGCTTTCTTGCTTTTTTTTTTTGTAAATTGTCTTTAGGTTATGTCACGCTTAACAAATGCTTAATTATTCGGAAACAATTTAAAAAGTCAATGTGCTGTGAAAATGAATTATAATTTGTTATTCCTTATATCCTCATCAAAAGATAAGCATATATAAAAGTTTTGTGGTACACGAAAACTTTTTAAAGCCGCACAAAATAAACTTTTATGTACATACATGTATACATGTCGTATGTAAATATACTTATACATTTGTATATAAACGAATTACAAAAGGATAAAAAAATCCAGTGAAATATAAAGTTCCTTTTGTAGGCATTTATGTACCCTATCAACGAGATTTTACAATGAATAATTTCTAGATTTTACAATGTCGAAAAATCAGTTTTTATTCATTTTTAATTGAAAAAGTCAAGACAAACTGATTCAATTTGTACTCCATACTTTGTACTTTAAATATTTTCACTACAGACCTTATGAAAACAACGAAAAGTATAACCACTTTACATCTTTGTATATTGATATTTAAAAAGCTCATCCATTTCTGTATGAGAATTGAGAAATATAAGAATTGTAGCAACGCTGCTCGTGAAATGTTTTTATGAAAAATTATGAGAAAAAAAAAACACATATGTATACTCCCTCCCATATGTGTATGTAGCTTGTAGTGAAAATAATTAAAATACAAAGTATACATGTAGAAAAATTATTTTAAAAAAAAAAATCTATTTTTCTTAGAGCCTTTTGTAAAAACACCTCTTAAAATGAATTCATGGTAAAAAAAATTTTTTTTTTGTCTATTCAGTATTTCGAAAAAAATGCACACTTTTTATTAGGTAATTACAAATAAATGTTTTTTAAAATCCTAAATCAAAAATGTCTTAAATCAGATTATTACTTGAAATTACGAATATTTTTGTTTCGAACATTTTCAAGCGACAATAATATTTTCCAATAATATCTATTGTATATGTATGAGTACACATACATATGTACATACATATGCAAATAAATTTTTGACAAAAAATCTACAAAAAAAATATATTTGGTTGACATTTACATTGAAACCAAATTTTCATTTCTCTTTAACGTTTATATGGCTAAATTTCATGTTCATATGTGAAAAATCATTAATAAAACATAACAATTAAAAATGAAAATAAAATTCAAAATTCAAAAAAACGAGATTGAAATTAAAAATGATTTTTAATACACAACATATTTTTTCATTAAGTGAAGAGTGAAAATAAAAGTTTTCAATTTCATATGAAATTTAATCCAAAAACGAAAAAAAAAGAAAAATTGAATTGTCATCAACAATAACAAAAAAAATAAATAAAATAAAATAAAATAAAATAAAAGGCAAAAAAAACTGAGAATAATAGAGAAATAAACAAATGAATAAAAATAACACAATGTTCAGTTTTTTATAAAATAAAAAAACTTCAGTTTTAAATAAAGGAACAAAAATTGAAATAAAATTTAAAAAAGAGTTAAAAACAAAAAACAAAAAATTACAAAAATTGATTTTAAAAACGATTACAACATATTCGTACTGGGTTGTGTAATTTTCATTTACATGTCATCCATGTGAAAAAGAATATTTTAACAATATGACAAAGAGCCAAAAGAAATTGAATTTAATTTGATAACACAGTGTTTTATAGCTTTTTTAATTATTTTGTTTTTTTTTTAATTTTGTGTTGGAATAAAATTCAATTTGATTAAAAAAATGTTTTACAAAGTTTCAACTTTTTACAATAAAAAGCTTTGTTTTTTATTACATGTAAATCAAGGACTTGACATAATCTACATTATATCAAAGATAAGGATTAGTCTACTATATGATTATATGTAAATCAAAACGTAATCGAATAGTATGGCTAAAAGAAAACAAGGAACACCCAAAATAAGATTTGTAATTATTCAAGAATAATTTTCCTGAAAAAATATACATACGTAATTGATGATTAGGCCCAGGCTCACATCGAGCTGATGTGCCAGGAAGAAGAAGAATTATTTAAGAATAACATATGTAATATGTTCAAAACAAAGGATCTAATGTACATTTCACGAGAAATCAGATCAAACTATTGGGTTGTGTAAAAAATATAAACATAGTACTAGTGTGTAATATTATTAATGTTGTTTGTATGTATGTACACAACTCTATCCTCGACTGCACCTTTCACCAAAAAAATGTACAGAGTGCAAAATAATAGATTAAAATATGTATACACTACAGATACGATAGATACAAACTGAAATATAAAATTATGAAATTTTGAAAAATGAAATGTGGCAACATTCGGGTTTTCAAACAATGCAAATTATTACGTAAAGTATTCTGTATAGTGTATATACTATACAAATAGTCCTTTCTACTTACTTTTATGAGAAGAGATCCGATTGACGCATAAATTCTAATATTTCACGATTATTTTATTTTTCAGTTTGCATATTTTCTTGATGACCAATTGTATTTAGGAAAATTCATTTAAATACAATTTTAACTATTAGTTCAAAAATGTAATCTGATAAACAGTCATTTATTTATCAAGAGTCAATCATTTATTTCATTATGAATTTTGAATGAATTTAGATAACTCTATTCAATTTAAGGTATACTATAGAGAACACACACAAAAAACATGAAAAAATTATTCTAATACAATGTAATATTTAAAAAAGTACAATTTTATTTTTATTTCTTTTAAATTTTCCATGAAATGTTTAAATGCTTCTTCATGAAGTAGAAAGTTGACTCAAGAGAAAAAAGATTTATTTGATAAATCAAGAAATAAGCTATTTAACATGACAGTTATATACAACGTATGATAAATTCTCTATAGAGACCTCGCCTATAAGCTTAATTCTGTGTAATACGCGTACATTATTTCACATACCGTATTGTTATCTCCCTTGTTGATATGTCATTTCGAAAGGACTCATGAGAATAAAGTGTAACAATATGAAAACAGTGCCTTTCATTGCTTATGGAAGGTTCATGCAAAATTATGGTCTTAAAAGAAAAAAAGGACTATCTTTTGTACATACTATGTATATCTACGTGTGTTGTACGTACGAGTATGTACAATATAAACAAAAAAACCCTGTTGACTTTGAAACATGTGAAGTTGATATTCTAAAATTTAAAATGTTAACAAGTTCTCTAGCTTGTACATTACATATTTACATACATAAATATACATATGTATATGTATTTCAACCTTTTTTTAAAATTCAACATTGAAATTTGTAAATCATACATTTGCATCTTAGAGATTTCTGTTTCTTCAATGTATATTTAGTATAACAATTTATAACATACATATGTATGTATGTGCATAGTACTATATAAGATAGTGCACACATAACTTTTGCATATAGCATGAAATAAATCAAAGACATTTTATATTGTACTCGTTTGATTGTATTCAATAAATTACTTATTGAAACACTAAAAGGTCGTTTAATTATACACTGTTTATTAATTAAATGCCATCAATAATAACAATATTAGCAGTTGATTTAATTTTAACTATACAATAATAATGGAATAAGTTTGATTTTCATTACCTAAAGTCTCACTACTAACTAAAGGTTACCCATGTTACTTATACACATACTATACTCCATACACTAATTCGATTCAGTTAAAGTCTTACAGGAGTATACGTATACATTTTTCTTTTCTCGTAATTTCTAATAAAATCATCTTACGAGTATAGTATTACCACAATCTGTAAAGTTATCATATAATACGGGATAAATTTTTTTTTTTTTTCATATCAATATGCAGCGAATGGTACTACTTTATTTTATTTCCATAAATCCTTTCCATAAATCCATTGCATCGAATTAGAGGTTGGAGTATATATATATACATATGTACATATGTATTATGATTAAAATTAAATTTTTAGATTGTAAAAAAAGTTATTATTAGCATTTTACCATATTATTATTTTTATCCTTTTTCTCGTTTCCAACCAAAATGTACATACAACATATTTCATTTTGTTTGAATATTTGTTGTACATGTAAGAACATAAATGAATATAAATACAATCAATAAAAAAAAAAAATATTAAACACGAAATAAATTTATATACCTTCTATATGTATGTTTGTATGTAGACAAGAAAAAACCTAAAATTGTGAATAATTTATTTTTATTCGAATTTTCATAGTTATAGGCACGTGTATTTTATAAAATAAAAAAAAAAAAAAGTAAATTTAATAAATGAACATTACAATACTTTTGTTTTATTTATTTTTGTCATGTTTTCAATGAATAATTTTATTGATAAATTTATATTTTTTGATTATATTTATATTGGTAACAATCAGAATACAAATTTACCAATAAATGTTATTTCTACAGGGAAAATTATATTGATATGAATAAAATATTATATAACAATCCATGACATAAAATCATAATATACATAAGTTACTTAGGTATATAATTCTTGGAATGATAATAAATCAATTACTATTATCATTATAATTTTGTATTACTTTTAATATAGTATTAAGAAAAAGCAAACATTGATTATCGCAAAACAAAAGATATTCAAAACCATTATTGTTGTTATATACTGCTTGTATATAAACACATAATACGATCTCAAATATTGATTATATATACATATTTAGATTAAATAATTCAATTTGATTAAATTATGGTTTTTGTTTTTGTATTTTCTTATTCGACTTTTTAATCTTTTTGTTGCTATTTAAAAATAAACAAATAACTAATTATTTTAAATTAAATTGTAATTATTTGTACATAATTATTTCTTTAATTAGGCAATTATCGTTGATTTTTCATGTAGCTTTATTCTACATATATGTATATAAGTATGCATGTACATTTTATTACAATACTTGTGATTACAATTATATAAGTGATTACAAAAGTCATTACAAATAATATGTATGTATGTATATCAGACAAGAAGCCTGCATTAGAAAACCCCATATCTCCATAAATTCTTTGTTTATATTATTCAACTCTCACATAATTTTTACTAACTAAATTTTATAGTAAAAGAAAACAATATTATGTGAAAAACCCATTCTGTTTTATAATGGAATGGAAGTGGCAGTAATATACTGTTATTATGAGAATTTCAATACACTTGTTTTTACGAATTAAAATCTATACACAATGATTTTCTGTACATACATACCTTATAGGAACTGTAACTATAAAGGGCAGTATAAAAATGTTTCGCAACATTGTGTGTTTTCTCCATGCGCTGTCTATGAAATCCATCCGTTTTTCATTAAATGCAAGAAATTTGTCCATTTTTCGCTAAAAAGAAATAAAAGTTGGTTAATAAGACCGAGCGTGATGTATGCAAAAAAAACAATTAATGGAAATTTCATTAATATATGTACAAGAGTATCGATTTTAATCATATTTAAAAATTTATTCGGTTTTGTTTAAAATATTTAAGCATTCTGGTAATTCTACTTCTGAAACACTTTTATTATAAATTATGAGAGAAGAAAAAATCCATACGTTCTCTACACTTACAGTCCCACAAAAACAAGCACTTGTAATCATTAATAAACAAAGTACAAATTTTTACGTATAAAGACCATATGTGTGTCATTAATAAAATTTTATCACAATACAAATAAGAACAATAGAAAATTTTTAGAAAATTCATGAACAAAATGTTTACTACACCCACAGTAGTTGTTAATGTGATTATTTTATAGTTATAACTGTGTTACAAAAAGTCCATAGCTCTTCATGCAATGTTATATGTATATTTTTTTATTACCACATAATAAATAAACCATACAAACAAAACAATTCAGATTCGACTAATATCAAAAACCACCCAAAAAAAAAAAAATAAAATTATGCTTCAAAAGGGTCAAGTCGGAAATTAGAGTTTTAGTACACGCAATTATAACATTATAACAATTCCGTTATAATTTATTTTTGGCTAAATTAACAATTAATATGTCATAATACTTCTTTCTGAATTTAACATCTCATTTTCCTGTAACATATTATAAAATTAATATGTAAAAATGTTATCAAAATTACATACAAAGGTGAATGTACATTCTCAAATATGATGACATTATTATTTTTATTACAGGATAAAATTACACTAATTTAACTTATATGTATATAGCATATGTAGTTGTAAGTATTAAATAAGAAAATAATTTATATTTTCTGAATTTATATTTTATTGTTTTTTTTTTTGTACACATTAATGATTTGTATTTAATTTTTTTACATACTTTATTGCTCTATACTTTATACTTTAAAATTTAAATATTTAAACTACAGGCTTTATGGAAACTACAAAAAGTAGTACCACTTTATATCATTGCATATTGATGTTTAAAATCTCATCCCGTACTGTATGAGAACTTTGTGGATTGTGGTGACACTGCTCGTGAAATGGTCTTATGAGAAATTATGAGAGAAGACAAAAGACATGTATATTTCTATCGAATTAATAGACAGACTATAAATGGATTTTGTTTATATAAACAAAAAACCGGATCGTATATTTTTGTACATACCATATGTATGTATGTACGTTTAAGCCAGAAGGCAATTTAAAGAAGGTATTTCATTAAATTTATTGAATAAAAATTTAAAATAAATCTTAAAGTTCCAATGTATTTCATCTCATTTGATTAATAAAAGTAATAGCATAAGTTAACTATCCCTATCTATAGTTCTTATAGTTATAGTTACATACATGTATATTGTATGTCATGTACTTAGGTAAATACATGTTCTTAATACTTATTAATTGTGTTAATGTGCAAATACCAGCACTCCTACGAAAAAACTTTGATTTTTTATGAACAAAAAAAATATCACACATAATAATGTGATGATGTTTCTAATTCTATGCACATATATTACATATATGTAATGGTATTGCTCGAGGACATATGAGTACTTACAAAGAGGAGCGTGTAAACGAGTTTTCTCTAGCACTTCAAATGTTAATAAAATAACCATATTTTCACAAGTAATGACTTAAAAATGAACTGTAAATTTAAAAAAATACTCATTTGATTTTTTTTTTTAATTTCTATTTTAAAATACTTTCTTTTCTACAATCTTTCTACCGTTTATTTGTTACATATATCCTTTTAGATAAATTGTATTATTAATCCCTTATCTTTGTGTGAACATATACATACATACATAATAAAATAAACTCTAAAGAAAAGTTCAATTTAACCAATAATGTACATGTACCTACTTATATAGTAAGACGATAGCATTATATGAAATTTAATTCGGAAAACTGAAAATTTTTGTTCAACACCTTGTTAAATGTTTCACATACATGTGAATTAGATTTTTTATCATGAATCTCAATCTAATAAAATAGATGTGTAGATACTTGTGGTCTTAACATTTTGTATGCATTTTGAAAAGTTTTAATGAATATTGTCCAATCTCTGTATGTTAAATTATTATGCGGTAATACAATCAGTTAATGTACTATTCTGTTCAAAATTGAAAATGAATTTTAAGTTATGTACGTCCATAGCTACATACAAAATGTATTATAATGCCATTTACTTAGCTTAATTATTAAACCTAATTAGATAAAGAGTTTTGATTAGATTTTCAAAATAATTAAAATTTACCTTCAAACTGACAAACTTTTATTAAGACCAAATTTTTAATATGGTTTTAAATATATGAATGTACTCGTACACTACTCGTGTGCATTTCATATTAATCGTGTTTTCATTTCAATTAAACATATTTATGGGCAAAAGAAAGATTTTGTGACAAAAAGCTGATACATGAATTTGTTTCTATTATTTTTGTTAATTAAATTGATGATAAAATTTTTGATAACTTATTACATGATCCGCAAGAATTGCTTAATAAATTAATTTGTTTGAACATAATTTTTATTTTTATTTTTTTATTTTTTCAGTTGGTTGAGTAGTTTTCTTCACGCTTGGTGTAAGTTTTCGATTGGTTTGGAAATTCATATTTACTGCACATACATATGTACATACACATACAATCTATCATATGGACATGTCCATGGAAGTTTTACAAAAAAAAAAAAAAAAAAAATCTTTTCCTTTGCCATTTCTCGATTGCATACAAAGGTCAAAGATGACTGCATTATGTGAATTCAACCCCCCAAATTTTCTTGTAAATGCTTGGATTTATTTTATTTTGATTTTTTTTTTTTCAAAATGGAAAACATCAATAAAAAAATTAAAAGATAAGATAAAGAGAAATTTATGTATGAAAGTTATCTTTATACAGACCATCTACATACAGATACTTTTGTTTATGGTATTATTCGAGTATGTACACATGTATCTTTTGTGTACATTAATCCCCCTTTGCTCATATTTATGTATTTCATATTACTTTTGCAAGAAATTATTTTGAACAAGAAAATAAATGACATGAGTAATACCATACACATACATAAATATGTATGTATGTACAATTAGGGATTATAGAAAACATGTGATTACTATAATTTTGTATAATTGATGTACATAAAATGTTATTTGCAGAAAAGTGACAAATTCAAGAAAAAATTAAATATTTTTCTTTTTTTTTTCTTCTTGATTAACAAGATCTGTTTACTTCTACTTTGGTTAAAATCAAATTTTAATTTAATTTATAAATTGTTTGTTTCATTTAACAAAAAATCGATTTTTCTAGACATTTTCTTGAAAATAATTGCTTCAATAACAACGTTTAACCCTTGACTTTCTACAAAACCACAGTTTTTCATTTAAACGGCCAGTCTTTGGCGTTTCAAAACTTGTTGCATTGTATTAAATGCGATAATAATACATTTCGAAACTCAAGGATACTACATACAATTAGTGTTTTTCAAATACGTATATACATTTATGTATGTCTGTTCAAAAAAAGTAATCGTACTTATGATATTCAAATTTTATAATTATACTTACCATTTTCGCTTTTTAATGTTAAAAATTTCATCAACCACAAGTACATACATATGTATAAGTGTAAGTACATGCATATTTAATGATTGATTGAAACATATTTTCATTTCATGTTTGTTTATTTTTGATGAATTACCATCTCATTAATTTTCAATGAACTGAAAAGTGTCATATTTAAATACTAAACCTATCCATATTTAAACATGATAACGATGTCATTAATGATTAAAAAAATGTGATAAATTCGTAGGCGAGTGTCTATATTGTACATACATACTCGTATGTATAACTTCATGATAATGCATGATATGTAAATATATAAGGCGTTGATTTTTAACTTTCGATATGGCGAATAAAGGATAAAATCACAACAACACAAGTAAATTGTGATTTTTTTAAAAATCATATCACAACATACATAGATATGTCGGGTTATAATAGTCATATAAAGATAATAAATTGAGAAATCACTTAACTAATTGATTACTGGTTACGAAGTCTGTAAAAACAATGTGAGCCTAAATAGTTATTACGTTAAGGTAGAAATTCAAATAGATCTTTAATTAAAATCCTCTCTAAATAAGAGAGATCACAAAAAGAGGCAATTCTGAAGAACTCTGCTCTTATTTTCAAGAACATCAAACCATTACAATTTGCAAAGAAAATCCTCTACGCTTTCCTCCAACCTCTTCCTCCGTGTTTTAACATGCTCTGTAGAGGTCGTTATAGATATTTAGAAATAATTCTTCTGACACATATGTCCGCTTATGAAACAATATCACAATATCTCATTAGGACTCCGCCAAAGTGCCAATTGGTCTTAAATTCGAAATGATTTTCTTAAATTGTAAAAAATTTGTTCGTTTCGGTTGAATATATTCAATCATATACATAAAATATAAATTTTGTTTTGTCTTTTGTTTTGTGCTTTGTCTTTTGGTTGTCGATTGTTGAATTTTCTCAAACATATTTACATATAGTACAAATTGCCTGCATAAATTCCAATTATATTAAATTATATAAAATTTTGAAAATTTATAAATCGTACAATGTTTTTGCAACATTTAATAAAATATTAAATTTGAGACCATTTGAAAGTCAAAAAAGTTATAAATGGTTGCTTTTTGTATTAGAATTATTAATATGATTGAATTAAAGAACACACTTAAAGTATATGTATGTATGTACAATAAATTGAATTAGCTAACTATATGTACATACATAAATATCTTTCAAATCGATAAATATTGAACAAAAAAAAATTAATAAATATTCACAAGGTTCTTTTTTTTTTAGTATAAATATTTTATCCGATTAACAAAGCACAATGTTATTACCATTGTAGTTAGTTGTTGTATTTTTTTTTTGTTTTTTTTCAAATACCATTTTATCTTGATTTATAAAATGAACATACACTTTTTATACAGTGTATAATCGATATACATGTGTGTATAACAAAAAATCTATACATATGTGCATATGTACATTATACGTATGTGTAATCTATCTCTTCATATATGCAAACAAAAAAAAAGGTAATAATGCAGTATTTCAATCATATTTATGATAAAATAATGGATATTTTTGCCTTTTCAAAGAATGTTATCAATTTTTTTTTTTTTTTGTTTTTTCTTTATTTATAACAATAACTCGAGGTTGATTTCATTACGTATATTCAATACGTGAACATAAAACTGTATGTATATCTAGAATTAAATATACATAGAACCAATAAACTGATTAATAATCAGTTATGTAAATATTTTCCAGTTTTCATATTGATTCTTGATTCCAGATTTCATATTGATAAATCTGCAATATTGAAAAATACTTATTTTCATTTTATTTATTTATATTTTCAGAGTAAAAAAAAAATATGAAAAATAAGAAAAATAAGAAAAATTAAGAGTACACGCGGATTATTTTATTAATATTCTGTCTGTATGTTCATATTAACAATATTCAATTTTTTTTCTATTTTTTACAGATGTTTATATACGTGTACATATGTATTAAACTGTTTGCATTAGCAACTAAATATAGAAAACAATAATACAACAATATTTTAATAACAATAATTTCAATTTTTTTTATTACTCAAGGCTTGTTTTGTTTTTTATTTTGTTATTTTTTCTGATTTTCAATTGATTTTGTATAGATAACTTTTCTTTGTTTTATTGCTATATTCATCAGAATAAACAAAAATTTTACAGATAAATCACAATCTATAAGTATTGTAATGAAATATAAAGTAAGTTTACTCAATGTAAATATTAATATTTTAATCATTCATTTCATTTTGTTTTTTCTAAACATTATTATTGGTTTTATGGTTTTATTTTTTCGTTTTGCTGATTATGTTTTTTTTTTTGTTTTTTAATTTATTCATAAATATTTTACTGTCAAAGCAATCACGATATTAAACATTAAATACTTTTTATATAAAATGAGAAAAGTCGTATTGTCAACGTTATAGATATTCTGCATTGACGCTCCATTGATGTTCACTTACAACATCCTGTTTTTTAAAATTTTCGATGAGTAAAGGAGCTTTGTTCGAGTACAATGGACAGTTTTGTCTGAATGCTCAGAGGGCCTTGCTCTCTCCCCCACTTTAAACAACAAAGGAGGTTGGTCCTTATCATGGTCCTTATGTTCTGATATTTTTCACATATTGGCCATTTACTTAGGCTGTACTTACATTAGGCTATTTATTTAAGTCATTTAAGTAACGATCAACGGTCGATTTATACGCAATTGTAGGATTCATCGTGCGAATTGAATCTGTTCTCTATAATGAATGAGAGGTTTACCACATCGTACATTACTTTAAGTGATAAAACCAAAGCTCAATTTGCATACATATATGAACATATGTACGTAGCTACATAAACAAATATGAAAAGTATAAAAAAAATTTCAAATAATCAAAAATTAAAGTAAACCACATAAGTGAAAATATTCAAAACGATTTTTGTTTGAAAATTAAAAATTTAATTATTTTCAAATCTAGAAAAAAATGTAACCGTCTCTTTCTCATATGTACATAAATACACATAAATGTATTATGTAGATACATGTTTTCGTAAATGAATCTAAATATAATCCCAGTGGGCAAAAGAAGGCTTCCAAAAGGCTCCTGAAGGCCTTTTTTGGAAGGACGGAGCCCTTCCTCTTCGTATCCTCGCTCATATCTTTTTTATACAGGCATGTCATTGGAAATCATGCCTTCCAAAGAAGGTGCTTAGGAGTGGTATTGAAGGCCTTCTAAAAATGTTGATTTTACGTACAATTGAAGGCCTTCTTATGAAGGTGCTTTGAAGTTATATAGAAGGTCTTCTTAGAAAGGTGTATTTTACAAACAATGGAAGGTCTCAAATTCAATTTACAAAGAAAACCAAAAATTTCAAATTCAATACAAATTTTATTACACATTTTATTTTAACTCAATACAAAATATATAATTATTTTAATCCTCAATGAGTTGAATCCCTTTTTTGTAATTGACCCAATCCAAAGTTTTCTTTTGACAGCATCTGAAAGGATTAAAGTACGAAATTGAAATTAATAAAAATAAATAAATATTTATAGTTTTAACAAAAATGACGTACCATATATACATATTTCGAATTTATTATCAGCTACTTTGTACAAGGCTCTTCACAGCGCAATGGCATCTTTTTGAAAATTGTCTACAATTTCTTTTATTTCTGAAATGCTTAATTCAATGTTTTTAATAAAAATTTTTCATTAAATACAAAAAAAGTATACAATTGCTACTTACATTGTTTTTTAGACTCTGTTTAAACTTTATTTTCACAATAATTATTTTTTTCTTTATAATTTTACCACGTTTTCAACAGTCGAACTTAACCACGAAACTGAACTAAAGTGAAACAAATTAAAATACGTTGTTGCTCTTGTTCGGCTAATAAAAAATTGTGAAATTCCACAACTTCTTTTTTTTCTCAATCTTTTTAAGATCTTCCACCTTCATTCTATCAGACTTCCACAGAAGGCATGAAAAATAATGAAAAAAAACGTCCTTCTAAAGCCCTCTTAGCAGAAGATCTTCAATTATGGACCATTGGGATCGTATCTGTGTTATAGTTGTAGATGCAAAATAAACTTCATGGAAAAAGTTTAATTGCTTGAGTATCCTTAGTTCGTACATATTTTAATCAGCAATTTGTGGTTTATACGACGTATACAAATCTATTATATAGAACATATCTTAAGGAATCATGCATATATTTGTATGGACATTCATTTACTTTATACACAAGTACATACATATATAAATCCACGCAAATAATTATGTACAAGGACATGCATATTATTACGTAATTTAAGTTAATTGAAGTATTTAATTTTGATGAAAAAACTTTTATTAGGACATAAACTTGCACACTAGAACAAAAGTTTTGTTTCATTAAACAAAAAATTTCGCATTTCTAAAACATAAAAAAATATATGTATATACTAATGTTTTTAAAAAAATACATACATACATGTGTATGCTTGAATTGTGGTTAAAGTTGAAATTTTTGTGTAAGAATGAGTGAAATATAAAGTTTTTATTAGAAAAATTAAATTAAATATAAAAATATTTTTCTTTTATTTTATATACAAATTTTTTTTATTCTGATTTTGATTTGGTTGTTAATAAAGAGAAATATATTTAAGTATATGCATTATATACATTAACGAAGATGTATATATTTAAAAAAAAAAAAAAAATTATATACAAGGTGATTCTTTTTTACACGACACTATTAGTATTGAATTTTTATAACTCTTGAACCAATGGACATAGGTTCTTGACCAATACGTCTATAGAAAGGTCAAAGAGTTTGCTATAACTCTTCTCAGGGCACTAATGACGTACATCTAGTGGTTCGTAAGTTATGGAATATTTCATAAGAAGAAGCATAAGATCTTCAACAGAAATAAGGCTTTAGTTGGAATTCTCGCCATACAATCTTTTGTTCCAAAATAGTCCAAAGAATACAGTGATACTAATAATGTTGTGTTAAAAAGAATCACCCTGTATTATTTTAAATTTACTTAACGTACAATTGTATAACTTTTATTTATGTTTTTAACTTTAAAGCGTTATAAAAATTTTAAATTTTCAACAAAAATACTTTATAATGAAATACATTTAAAAAATGCTTTTAAAAAGGAATACGTACATCATTAAAAAGGATAACGACTATGAAAATCATGTGAAATAAAAAATATGTATATGATTTTTACTGTTTTCAGTCTCAATAGCATAACCATTATATTAAATTCAAAAATATATTTCTGAAAATAAATACATGTAAACATTCAAAAATATATTTTTTTTGGATAAGAATTCATAATATTATATGTATACGATTATATTTGTAAATTTTATATATCAGCTTATGTAGACTTGAGGTTAATGTTTTCTAAAATTTTCATCATTTGAGTAATATTGGCGTCAATATGTCGCAAAAGTTATACTTATAGATATGTATATGTATCTATACGTGCATAGAGTATTGGCACTGTTCATGTATACATGTATCTTTAAGTTTACTACATAAAATTGTACAACATTATTCTTCTTATTCACTTCGACACTTTTATAAACAAATCATATTAACAAACATAGATACGAACATTTTCACATAAGTGAAGGAAAAACAAAATAATATGTCTACATACAAACATTATAAATACATTTATATGCTTTACCATTTGTATATGTATGTATGTATATATACAAAAAATAAATCATCAACAATGGGCATGTATGTGTGCATATCCTTGCAATATAAAATTTTTATAGAATACGTATATACAAATATGCTTATAAACAGTTAAATGGACCAATTTTCCTCGCACATCAATATCAATCGTAATTTTTCCATTCCTTATACAGATTCATTCTACATAGATGTATGGCTGTGTGTGCGCACTTGTGCCATTCTTGAATATTTGAAAACAGAAATCAAAATTAATGTATTTTTTTTGAAAACTTCCTCTTTATGTTACGTTGTTTTTATTTTCAACTGTTAGGGCAATGACATTTACTTTTCATCTCCCCTTTAATCAATGTTTATGTATACATATGTATGTACATACATAGTAAAATTTATACATATACAAACTTTTATCATTGTCATCATCAAATGCTTTTTAGTCGTATATTTCATTTATTTGGACGTCGTTTTATTATTTTTTTTTCCCACTTGAATAACCAGACCATTTTTATTTGTTTTCTATATTTTTTTTTGTTTTTATTTCAAAAAAGAAAACAACATTGTTCAGTTACCCACTTACAAACAAACAAAAAAAAAAGTCTTTTTTCAAATTTATACATTTGTTATGCAATATCAATAAAATCGATTTGAAGAAAAGGGCATTGAAGACATTTTCTTTTAACTGATCATTTGGAAGTTTCATAATTCAAACGTTACAAAAAAAATTATTTGAAATTTTTGAATAATTTTTTTTTCATTACTTCATTTGCATTGATTTAAGAAAAAATGAAATAAAAAAATTTAAATACTTTGTTTAATTTTTAATAAAGTATGAAATAAAATCATACAAGGATCACATCAATATTTTTTTAATAAATATTCAATATGTAATTCAAAACAGCTTAAATCAGCTGTTTCACCTTAAAACAGCTTTATTTTAAAATTACAAAAAGAAGAAAAAAATCGTTAAATTCAAATTTCGATAATCCTAATCTAACTTTTAAATTAGAAGTAACGTATAAAAAAAAAAAATATTTTTAAATCACAAGTAATATAAGTACAGATATTCATTCATCTTTTTAGTATAACGTATAATATATGCACATTTGAATGTTTTTTTTTTTATTTTTATAAGTTTATAAGGGTGAAATTTTTAAAAATGAAATCACGTAATCATGTTCATGTGCATACAAATGATAATTTATGGGTGAAAAAAAAAAAAATTTACAGAAAAATTGAAATTGCTTTCTTTATAGAACTTGGGTCAAAATACTAAATGTAATAATAAAACTAAATTTTCAAATTTGTATCATATTTTATTATTACGTTATTTAAAAACAAAAAAAAAATCAAATGTAAAATCTTCAAAAAACTAAAAGTATTCATTCAAATTTAAAAATATTTTATATAACGTACATTCGTAAATTTGAAACCTTAACAAGTTTTATAGTATTCACAGTTCATTGAAACTCTTAGAAAATCATATAAAAAAATAGAAAAAATGTTAAATGCTTAGTATTACTAGTGTGGTACGAAAGAAAATTTTCATTTGTTCTATTTGTCTCACCTTTAGGTTTTAATAATTTTTGCTAATATACTCTGTCCACTAATATTATGAATTTAAGATCTTATAGAGATTACTTAAAGTGGTACCATTTTACCGTCACTATGCATGTATCAATATTCAAAAAATTCATCTGATATATAATAAAAGCTTTGTGGATTGTGGTAATACTGTTCATGAAACAGTCTAATTAGAAATTATAAGAGAAAAAAAAACTTACATATGTACTTCCATAAGACCTTATGTGCATAATATTTGTGGACAGAGTATAGAAATATGTATATGTAATTGCAAAAATGTAAAAAATAAACTTTATTAAGCTTAGGTTAACCTAAAAAAAAATTTTATGTGAATTTACGAAATAAATAATAAAATAGACTGCAAGACAATAATTTAGGAAATGCCAACAAAAACATATTTATTATGCATAAGGATATACATGAACCCACGTATATACATTGTAAATATGTAATTATTGATTGTTATATATTTTATGTACGATACCTACATCCTTATATATTTATTCGTTTTATTATCAATACTAAAAATTTACGATTTAAAAACTATTTTAATGGATTTGAAGTTCAAAGACCCTACAGTTATGTAATACTTGATACATATACATTAAAATATATTTGCCAAAAGTCTAATACTACTTGAACTCTGGTTGTAAAGGTTTTGTTAGGATATTGACTTGAATATTTTGATTGTATCCAACAAAACAAGAAATTATAAACTGCCTCACATTTTATTTTTCATATCTATTTCTTCTAAATGCATATATATATATATATATATTTTTTTTTTGCTCCATGAATCTTATAATTTTTGGGGCATTGCCCAGTTCAAATTTTCTAAAGGATAATTTGAATTTTTTGTTTTCCTTTTTTCTTTTTTGCTTTATAAAAAAGGAATATTATAGACTCTAGACTATGATATTGTATCTTTATGTTAGATGTATGAATCTGTTTGATTCAGATAAATATTTAACAACGACTATAAATAAAAATTTTAAATAAAAAAATATGAAGAATAAAAAACGATATAAATTTCTGCAAAGTTAAAATAATAATAATAATTTTATTTTTTTATTTTTTTAAAACTTTCTGAATAAAATACTCATAAATATTTTGAAAAAATGTAAATTTTTTAAAGTGAACACAGCTATAACTTATAAAATAGTCTCGTAGGAATAACCATCATATTACATACATACATGTACATAGTTGCATACAAACATATATTTTAGTATGTTATAAAAATTCTCATTGTTTAGCTTTCATAAATCATAAAAAAATATTAAGTGTATTTGAAACAGTTTATTTATCTTGAACATAAATTGCATTGCGTACGCATTGTACATACATACTATGTATGTATATATAACTATCTGTATGCTAAATAAGTTTTTGAGAAAATTATAAAATATTTTTCAAATATATATATTTTTTTCTGATATTTTTCTTTATAGTCTAAAGCAATCTGTTGTAGTAGAAAAATTGAATATTTTCTATCTTGAATGAATTTTTAACATATACACACGGATATTGTCCATGTAATGTAATATATAAATCTATAAATTCACAAATTTAAATGAAAATGCATCCTTTTTTTTTTTTTTTTGAATTTAAAATTAAAACGAAAACCCCATATTTCCGAATAAAATATAACTTTTAATATAATCTTTTGAAAAATAAATTCAGTAAATAATTCTCCTTAAAAATTCATTTAGAATTTTTTTCCCCTGTTATTCCGAAATTCGAAATAATGAAAAATGTACATATCTTCGTATACACTTCGCGTTATCCTTTTTCGTATAATAAAATTTTCACGTTTTTTCCTTTCGGTCATGACGACGAAATCCATCAAATTTGTGAGCAATTCATATATTTAACTCAGTATTAGATGTGCTATCGTCGAGATTAATTTTATTTATTAAAGGATATATGTATTTTGTGATTTTCATTTTATTAATTAAATAATGTGAATAAAAAAAAAAAAAATTTAACAAAATTGATTGATTGTAATTTCGTAATCGGATATAATGTCGGATGTAATGAATTCAAAATTTTTGTGTATACAGTTTGTATTGTAATGATTCCATACAAAAATTCTAATAATGAATATTTTACAAAAATTTATTCAATTAAAAAAAGATTTATGTGGAAATTTTCATATAAATATGTAATTTTGAATTTTTTGATAATACAATACGAATTGATTGATATGTTGTGGTGCATTGTTTTGGATAAATGAATATTCAATTTTATTTACTATTCAAATCATAACATGAAAATGACTATACGTCGAAAATATTAACAATAATATCTATAACCAAGTGTATATACATATTTCTTGATGGATCATTAAATTATTCTACTAATTATTTATTTGTGTAATAATTATTGTGATCATATTAAAAAATAAATTTTACCATAAGTAAAACATGTTCAAATAATGTTATAAGATACATTTAAAATTTTTAACATTATTTAGGACTCGTAAATTAAAAACGTTACTTACATACATAAGAATGTAAATTACCTGTATACATATAAAATGCTTTTTTTTTTTTTTTTTTAAATAATGATAATGCAATATTCAATAACATCATATGAATGATTACCACTCATACATATGTATGTGTGGATCTGTTTATAAAATTTTCCATAAAAAAAAATTGATATATTAATATCAATAAAAATTGATACATATACGCATACAGAGGTTAAGTGAAAGAATTTTTATTTAATTGTTTTGCCGGCTTTTCAAATATTACTTATGTATCAGAGAACATCCCGTTGATGTAAAATATGTACACCATGAAATATTTGAAATTTTATAAAATAAAATAAAATAAATAATTGAATTCTGTGTGAATAAAGCGAAAAAAAAAAAAAAACAAAACAAAAAATATACATATTTAGAAAATTGATTTTTACAATTTATACAAGCGGCAATTTATTAAGCGGATTAAATTTAATCAAATCGTGGGTGCTATCTATAAGTACACACATGTAAACAAATAGTTCAATAAATACACGTGATCTTAAATGGTATAATTACATGCAATAGTAAATTTGGAGTTTCTTTCCAAATTTTCAATCTCATGTAAATTACAATAGAAAACAGAATGCCGAGCCGATTACAGCGCCAACTAGGATCACAAAGGACACGTTATATTATGTTTATTATTTGAATGTAGTCTGTATTTTCGTAACTAAAATATAATTAGGAAAAATATTTTAAATTTCTAAATAGAAAGAAATTAAAGTCATACGTTACATCTACATATTTTACTTTTGTGTAATAAAACATGCTTTTAATCTTCATTCTAAAAATTACTTAGCATAATATTTTACAATAGTAGAGTGAATTATAGTTTAAAAAAAAAAAAAAAAAAAAACAAAACTACAAAATTTCATTACATACTTTCAGCTACACATGGGTGGCATATTTGATTGTAGAGATTTATTACGTATACACGTATGCATGTTTTTTTTTTTTTTTTTGTTTATAACTTAGTATAAGCGCATTGCAATATGTGCATATCAATTTATTTCCACAGGCACATACATACATAAACAGATGCTAGCTGAACTCTATTAATGCATGTTTATTTTTTAAATATGGCGATATTCAAAAACGCATCACTGCCTATTTAATGCGATAATCAACATACTATGATCTTAAGCTGAATATCACATCAAACAGGCAGTGATGCGTTTTTGAAGATAGGGTATTTTAAAGAAGAAAAATTTAGCTGCAATAATTTTACCAAAGTCCTAAAATCTAATAAATTTCCACATTTAACCTTTTCTCAAAGCATGTTCGAATACCTTTAGAAAAATTAAATTTATTAAAAAAGTACAAAAATAACGAATTTCTCATGAAAAACTCAAAAGCCAAATATTTTAAATAACCATAAGTATTTAGATGTAATTTGTAAGTCTAGGATTTTAGTCTAATCCGCCAATATATCCTTTCATCCTTTGACGTAGTAATAATTACATATTTACTAACAAATGTAAATTAATTAATTATTAAATCCTGATGAACATTAACGTACATTTATACTGCACTTTTTTTTAAATTTTCAATGTCCATTTAATTAATGGTTTTTCGTTGCAAGTTTTTAAAAGTAAAAAAAAAAAATCCTTTTTCAATTTAATTTATAAATTTATGCTTGCACTACTTTAATTCGTATTATACACGTAGAAAAAGTGTAATCTTCTTCCTTTTCCAATTAAGATTGTTACAATTAAGTCTATTTTATCTAACAAATCTCTACTGAATGAAGCCTACTACTTTCATGCAAATAATATATAAATAAACACAACGGATGTTATGTAATGCTTTTGTTGTATACAAAAAGTTAAAAATAATACATTCAAAGTAAATTAACGTGGAATTTAATTTCCATGAGAAGTGAAAACTTTCACAATTTAAAGGATACAATTAAATGTGATATACATACGTGTACATACATACATTTTGTATGTATATGTGTATAGTTATGTATACTCATACATTTGGTTGGTATGATAACATCGCTTTTATGCACACCTATTAAACACGTAACTACAAACGTACATACTTATTTATGTACATACATGTGTATGTAAATAATTATGCATGTCAGAGAAATGAAAAACAAAACATGAGAGAAAATTAAAACAAAAAAAAAAAGGAATTACTCATTTAATGTTTGTTCGTTTTTTAAAAAATAAAGTTCGTTGTACATTATTCAGTATTCTGATGCATTGATATGTGTACCCAAGATCCATTAAATATACAAGGTCTGTACTTTCTGTATATTTTATGGATCTTGTGTGTACCTATGTTGTATACATGATACAAAAACATTAAAGAATAATTTAAAAAAAAAGAAAAATCTGAAAATAAATTCAAAAAAAAAAAAAAAAAAAAAAAAAAACAAATTGAAATTAATTTCAAATTTCAAAGGCATGGTACCTACATACATGGTTATTATGAAAAATAATTTTAAAAAATAAATAAATAAATAAATAAAAAAGAAACAAGTTTTACAACTTAACAATTTTGAAAATTATTTTGTTTTATTACGAAAGTTCAAAAGTAAATATTCTACAATATCTTCACTTTTCACAATAACACAATATAACAAGAAAAATAACAATTTTATTTTTGTTTTTTTATACAGAAGTAAAATTAACGCAATTCACAAAATGCTAAATTATGTATAGTGTAAGAAATCAACTTTTACAACTTTTTTTTTTTATAAACATTCTTTAACATTTCATTCATACATGCTATTTTTTTTTTTTTTTTGTATTTTTATTAAAATTTTATGCACATGCAATATTTTTTTTTAAAAAAAGTAGGTAAAAGTCTACACCCGTACACATTCTCACGTATTTATAATATTTTAAATTTGTCGGTTATTCATAAAATATATTCATTCATGTGCATTGTGTATTTGATACATGCATACAAACATGCATACAATATATGTATGTAAAGTTAAGAAAATTTTTCTTTATCCTGTAAAAGTAAATAAAACACGAATACACTTGTAGTTGTTTTGAATTCTAATAAATTTATTTACAAACAAAAAAAAAAAAAAAATCTTTTACATGATTACCCAAGTACATGCATATGCATAAGTCAAGTGTATATATATAAAAATGTATTTTATAAAATAAAATAAAAAAAATAATAATCTAATACATGACGAGAAAAATAAAATTAAATTCAGAAATACATTTTTTAAAGTGAACATTCATAGATTTTTCAAAGTCAACATTTTAATTAAACAATTAAAAATTTAAAACTGATTTTTTAACAATTTGTCAATGTATATGCAAAGGTTTATGTATTCGTACATACATATGTATGTATGTATGTATACCTGAAAAATTTTTTTATTTTAGCTTTTTTTATTCTTATCGTACCCATATCTCAAAATTAATGGATTATTGGACCGTTACAAATAAACAAATATAAACGTCTATGAGTATCTACACAAAATACAAATAACAAAAAATTCATTCTCAATACAAAATAAAAAATAAACAAAATCAGAACGTATTCCCAGTTAAAATAAAATTCGTTACACAGCTTGACTATTTAATTCAATCCTTTCATATTTATATAGCAGCGAATTCATTTATATTTAATTGAATTGTACACGAGAAAATTGTCATGAGAAATAAAAAAGGATTTGTTTTTATTTATTCGTTCGTGCACGAAACATTTTGTTTTTAACAAATATATATATATATTTTTTTTTGTTTGCTCCTGTTGTCATTCACATCAGGTTTTTCTTCATTTTCAATTCAAGGAAAAAAGCATAAAATAAAAAAAAAATTGAAAAAAAAAAAAAACCAAATAACTTTTTGATTTTAATTTTTTAGAATATAATATCGTATTGTACTTAAATCATTAGTATAAGATTTTTATATGTATGTAGGTATTTATAACTCACTACGTATTCTTACATTATTTAAAATTTATATAACGAACATTTTCAATTTGAATTTTCAAAAAAAAAATTATGAAAAAATACTAACAAATTAAATTAACGTAATTTTTTTTAAATGTAATATATTATTAGCGGAACAATAAGGTTTTCAAAATGAAATTTTACATATTCAATGTAACATACAAAATTTAAAGCGAAAAAAAAAAAATAACGGTAAAACAGTAAAAATTTGAAAAGCATTTTATAAATAATGAATATTTTATATGAAAGGTGAACTTTTTAAATACACAAAATAATGTATTTTTGAGATGAACCCATCTGAATTACTTAAAACGTAACGAAACGAAAAATGATATTATGTAAAAATACATAAGATACATACTTAGAAATTAATTTGGATAGCCTACATAGAGAAAAACAGCTTTGTAAGACAATATCATCTACCTCTAAGCATACGAATCTGTCCACAAAGTAATGAAACAACCTAAATTAAATTAAGCAAAACAAACGATTTCAGTTATGACAATAAAATTCAGAGTGCAATAATCTACATTCTAGTTTGCATCTAATCTGCAAACATAACAAATCATTTTAAAGCTTATCTATCTTTATGTCATTAAGTCATTTTGTTTTGTTTGTGACTGTTTCACTGAATCAATGTGAGGTGTGAGTTAAAAATTAAAAATTAAATTTGGTTTTTGTTTGTTTCGTTTCGTCTTAATGTACTCAGTGTGGGTTCAAATTTAGAATTAAAACAAATAAAAAAATTAAAGTACATATGTACCTATATATAAAAATGACTTAACCTTTTAGTTAAATTTAATAAGTATTTCATGTACATATGTATCATATTCGTACATTATTAAAAACCACGATACATATACTTACCTCCATCATATGAACTTTGGTACAAATTATGAAATTTTAATGATAATCTGATTGTAAACATTACAAGTAAAACAATATAAGTAAACATAATTAAAAATTGTACATTGCAAGTACATGTACATATTTAATTTTATGAATATCAAATGAAAAAAAAACATTACTTATAATAATTTAATTAGTAAGCAAATATACATATGTATGTGTATATATTTAGCAAAATTAGATTTATTATAAACAAAGATACAAATACAATATAATTCGAATTAAAATTGGATCTATCTAAAAATTGAAATTACTTTATGTACGATCAAAATTGAAAATTTGGACCATACCCTTTCATATAAACACTTTTTTCTACTTAATTGTTCGTATATAATATCAATGTATTGTCTGTTTATACTGCCAGTTAGTCGTATTGGTCGTATTGTGATGATGATATTTCGTATTGAAAATAAATCATATTGATTTTTGTTCAATCCAAAATTCGAATTATAACTGTATACATGACTTTAAAAATCGGTCGATCTTAAATTCGAATTATATTGGGATTACATGTATGTATATAATATGTATATGTACATATGTCTACATGAATGTAACTGCAGATCAAATTTTAACAAACTTTACAAATTATAGTATATTGCCACTAATATTTTCAAAGTATAGTCATGTATTCTATTTTTGAAATTTATTAGAATAAAATACTTTATTTTCAATTGAAGACAAAACATGCAAAATTTTCCATAATACCAAAGTTTTTAAGTAAATTTCAAAGTAAATGAATATTTTTCAGTAATTGTGGTATCAGTAATTGACTTTAATATTATAATTAACATTTGGTTACCCAGACAAAATTTTTAATACATTAATAGTTTTTTTTTTTAAACTTTATTTACATGTTTTATATTATAGTAACTTATAAAATTGAATATAAAATTCAGTACATTATAACTTTTAAATTTTTTGATTAAAATTTCAAGGTAAAATATTATTTTTACTTCTACATACTACCAAAAGAAATATGCACACAAATATAATATCTATACTTTTTACACTAATTCGATGCAATTAGGGTCTTATGGAAATGACAAAAAGTAGTACCACTTAACGTCGCTGTATATTGATATGAAAAAAAAAAATTCATCTCGTATTATATGATAACTTTACAGATTGTGGTAACACTGCTCGTGAGATGATCTTATTAGAAATTACGAAAAAAGAAAAAGAACAGATGTACTCCCAAAAGAACTTAACTGCATCGAATTAGTATACGGAATATGAATGGTTTTATATTGATATAAGTATATAGTATATTAAACAAACTCATTTAAAAACAATTTTGTTGATAAAAAAAAAATCGTTTTTTTTGTTTATATTCTACTTTCTTTTAGAATACATTAATGTTCTTTGCATATACATAGTTTATATTTGAATAAAATTTTAAATCATTATCATGCATATGTAATGGCTTGTATTCAGACTTGCTGTTGATCAAAGATAAGTTGTTTGCAACATTAATATTGTAAATGTTGTTCAACAATTCAAAAAAGAGACTATATAAACATTATACATTTTATATGATACTTAAAAAAGATTGTTGAAAGTATTTTATCGAGTATATATACATATACAAATATTGAATAATTACAAAAGTGATAATGTCAATGTTTATATAAAGTAAATAATGCTATTATACAAGTATATCTTTGTGTTATATTGAGAATTATAAAGTAATTAACTCTTCTTGTATGATATTTTGGAAGCAATCGAAAAAAAAATTTTTTTAATGTGAATTAATGAATTTTTCAAAAAAAAAAAAAAATTTTTTTTAGATAGCCATAATGCATATACCATGTGCAACCTGTATTCATAAACAAGGAGATGAAGTGTATTGAAATATACTGAAGCATTTATTTTATAACACACATATTTTTTTTTAAGTTTTTTTTTTATTTTTTTTTAACTGATACAATTTCATTGAACACCAACGTATTTAAAATTTTATTTAACATTTTTACGTAAATAACGTTAATATAAACATTGGTATATTGGAAGACATAAAATAAAAATAATTATCTGGTATTCAATCAGCAATTTGTTTTTTTGTGTTACACTACTACCACCTACTGCTGCAGTGTCGAGGCAACCAAACCTCATGTGAAATAATATTATGAACCTTGTGAATAGTTCACATACTTACATTAAAAAACATATTTAAAAAAGAAAATCATTGACTTTAAAATCTTTAACTGAAAGTTTAATCAACAATTTTATGTGCAAGTGAAAATAAATTATTTTATAGATTATAGATTATAATAAACTGAATGTAAAATTACAAAATTCTTGTTTAAATAAAATTAAAAAAACATCATTTGATTGACTCTAAGTGATTACGCAAATATTTCATATAATTATTAAAACTAAATAAAATGTTGTAAATAATTTAATATAAACAAAAAGATATTAATTTTAATGTGACACAAACTAATTAATTATATAAAAGAAACGATTAAATTTTTTGAAAATATTCAAAATAAAAATAAAAAATTATTTGAACAAGATACATTAGTATTAGTATATATAAAAATATATAGTGGAAAATACGCATATAAATGTGTTTCAATGAAAATATTTTTAATTTTCATGAAAATTATAATATTATATAATATTTAATGCATTTACTCATTCTATTATAAAATTAAATTGTGTATACTTATTTTCATGTAAGTGAGCATAATTAACTTCATTATGTGGCCATCATCAGTGGATATTAATTTTCTGATATTAATTACAACTGTAATTCTACATGGTAAGAATATTATAAAAATATAAAATTTAAAGCTTATATGAAATATATATATTATTTGAATAATAGAACATTTTATTAATTTCATACATAAATTGTAATAGATACTGTATTGATAAGAACCCTACATTGTCCATTTTTTAATACGCTGCATATAGAGCTCGTTATACTGGACAGATTCTATAAATAAAAGCTCTATACTCTGTCTATTAATTTTATGCCGTTAATGCCTTATGGAAACGACATAAAGTTGTGCCACTTTACGTCGCTGTATATTGATATTAAAAAAATTCATCTCGTATTATATGATAACTTTAAAGATTGTGGTAACACTACTTGTGAGATGATCTTATTACAAATTACGAGATAAAAAAAGGACAGATATAGTCCCATACGGCATTAAGTGCACCGAATTAGTAGACAGACTATAAATCACAACATGCATATTAATAAATGTAGATGTAATTATGATAACAATTTTTCATCATTTTTATTCATGTTTTCATTAGATACTTTCTTATTCACTTCAAATGTTATTTTATTAACTTTTGACAATATTGACATTATAACAGACATATTTGTATATTTCTTGGTACTATAAAATATAAAATATGTATTGATAACAATCAAATAAAAAGCGATTTTTAGCATCTATATTTATGGTAGTGGTTACATAAAATTCACATTATATGAATATTATTTTATTATTTTAAAGTTGATTCAAACAAAAATCAAATATTTTCATAATATATAGATACAAAATACATGTTTTATAGCGCAGTATGAATAAATACTGTATATTATAAAACATATAATAACACAAAACCACAAATACTGATTAAATTAAAATTATATATATGAAATAAGCACACATATTAAACACATACATATAGTATTATTCATGTAATAAATATAAAATGGAAATAGTATAATGTAACATATTTGAATAAGGATATTCACGTATGTAAATGTAGATAAAGTTCATATTCATATGCATTTATTGATATTTTTATGTATGTTTGATGTGATACTCATTTGTGTTAAATGTAATTAAACCACAATAATACTAATATTATCCATACAATGTGCTTTATCATTTGAAAAAAAATGCATACATATGTATATTGTTTGAATAATACTTGTAAATACAAATAACCACTCATTCATTTTAGAAATTGTTATCAATCTTTCAAAGTTTAAATAATATTACATATACTTACAAACAATATTTATTAATAATGTAATCCATACAAACATTTGTATACACATACAGATATCATATAATAAAACCATATGTGGCAAAATTAACTATTATTTATCACTTTGATTTCATATTATAATTCATGAATACCAAATTTAGCCGGTATCAAAATCAATAATATTAATAATAATATTATTATAGCATGGTAATTAGAGATAACAATGAGTGTATAAAGTTATATACCATAATGAATATATGTACAACACACGTACATACATGCATACATATACGATCTTGATCAATCACATATCACATATAAATTAATCCTATATGTATTTTATGTGGAAAATTCATTGATATTACTTTTAAAATTTTTTAAATAAATTCTATTATCTAATTTATATAAGGTAGATATTATACTCTGTCCAATAATATTATGCACTTAAGGCCTTATGGCGAGTGGCACAATTTTACCGTCACTATGTATTCGTATTAAAAAAATTTTTCTGATATATGTATAATAAAAACTTTGTGGATTGTGGTAATACTGCTCATGAGACAGTCTAATTAGAAATTATGAGAAAAGAAAAAACACAAATTTACTCCCATAAGACCTTAAGTGCATAATATTAGTGGACAGAGTATAGATACCATGACCAAAATGAAAGTAAAATTTTACTTTAAAATCTTTTAAGAATAAAAAAAAAAATATATATCATTGCATGATTGTATGTGTATGTCAAGAATTTCCCATACAATCATAATCAAAATGAACGAATGTGTTTTCTTTAAAATAATACTAAATAAAAAAAGAAAAAGGTTTCGAAATAAAAAAAAAACTTTTTCTTATCAACTTTTTCTACAAGTGGTTTTCTAAAATGAAACTTAAAAAATAAAATAAAATCTTAAAATAAAAGAAAAGTTTTGAAAACAATTTATTGAAACAAAAATAAAGACTACAAAAAAAAAAAAACAAATAAATTTTAAGAATTTTTTTTTTTTACACGAAAATATAATTTCAAAGTTGGGAAAAAAAAATTAAGATTTATAAATTGAAATCTTTGATATGAATTTAAAAAACATAAACAAGAGTATACTACATTAATTTAGTGACAAAAAAAAAAAACAAAAATGTACCACAAATATTAATGTCAGGATTCGAAAATAAGTCAAGTTATATAGTATATAGTAAAATATAATAGGTATTATTACATTTGTTTTTGGGTGATGACGATAAATATCCTAAACTTTTTGAAAATTTTTTGCTACGAGAAGAATAATAGAAACGAAAAACATTTTTAAAGGTTCTTAATTTTGATTCTTAAATATTATTTGAAAACTTCTAAAAGATTTTTCATTACGACCTTTGATTATGTATGGATTATATGTTGTTTTGTCATTTGAAAATATTAAGACGATTTAAAGAATTTATTTTCTATTATTTATATGGAAGAAAATTAAAAAATATTGGACTTAGTTAAAAGAAAAACATAAGATTTTCATCAATCTGAAAATTAAAAAAAAAAAAGTATACAAGGCCCACATACATGTAAACATATATTCACAATTTTTGGCTTTAATTTGAGTATGTTCACTTTAATTGAGTACTTATATAAGAGTATGTACCACCTACGATGAACATTTTAGTTTACTTTTCTACTTGCATAAATGAAGATTTTTTGTATGTTAATGAAGATTTCGTGTACATATAAATCTTATGATCTTAAAGATAATATGTATACTTTGTATTTTAAATATATTTACTAAAGGCCTTATGGGCAGCACATGTGTATTTTTCTTCTCTCATAATTTCTCATAACAGCATTTCACGAGCAGTGTTATCACAATTCTCATATTTCTCATACAGTATGAGATGGACTTTTTAAATAAAGTCCTGTAGTGAAAATATTTAAAGTACAAAGTATACGTACGCGTTATTGCGTTTTTTCTGCCCATACGTATAAATAAAGAAACATAGTACATTTTTAAACTTTCATCGTGAGTCATTTTAAAATGTCATTTATGTATGTACCTTATATACGTTATATAGGTGTATGTGATCTCACTTCATTACCATGTTGTGTATATTTTATTACAAAGAGTTTATTGTGCTTGAGCTCCAAACGTTTACTTTGTTAAAATTTTAATTTATTTGCAATAAAATTTCATGTTACTTTACAAAAATACAATTCATATAGAAATATATACATATGTATATCCTAGATCCTAATAAATTTTCACACACAAAACATAAGTTAAGATTCTTTATTTACTCGATGATAATCATACCCAAACATTTAAAAAAAAAAAAAAAAACTGAATATGATTCAGTAACAAGGAAAAGTTTATGTAATTAATACTAATTAAAATTGTCTTTTATTTGTAACTGGGATGTATACATTCTCTATTATCCTGTATTGTTATTATGTAAATATTTATGGAAAAACTTAGTGTAAATAAAGAAAAACATAACATATATATATTAAAACAGTAAAATACATTAAAATATATGTACATAGTTTAGTGTAGTAAAAAAAAAAAAAAATACTACACTAAAAGATTTCCATTGTGTTATCTACATTATATAACATGTGCTTAATTTACACACATATATTTCTTTTATTTACACCATTATCTACATTTCTACACCAAAATGTGTATATTTGTAAAGATAAATACATGCATGTATAATCATACATATAAAATGTCTAAAGGATGATAACGTTTATTTTTCCTATGAGGGTAATTTACATCAATTTACTTACACCTCACTTTACGTAATCGTCTAAATGTTGTGTATTTAAGAAGTGTATGAGATAACATATATGTACATACACACGTATGTGCTTTGTGCACTATGTGCTTTTAAAGTTTCAAGTATCTGTATAATGTAGGATATAAGGATAACATGCAGAGAGATACACGTATGTCACATGTTTATGTGTATGCATATCATTTATATTTGACATTATATGTATAAAGTACTTAACTGTATACAAATTATGAATAAATAGACAAAAAAACACACTACAGCTTAATTGTATTTATTCTTGTTTTTATGTCTTTTGATTTAGTTTCATTATAATTAGAAAACATTGACAAAAACTTTAAACAATGGTTCATATTATTATTCAATATTTATACAATTAATTGTTTTGAACAAACACTTCGCAAATAGTTCATAATACAAGTATAATATTTTAATCAAGAATATTAAAATAGACAAGACCAAGAAACAGGTGGTGGGACGCAGTAATTGCTGACGATGTTCCAAATTCAGAACTGGTCATCAAAATCTATGGACCGACGGGATCTGGCAGAACTGTATGTTTGTGGCCAAGGCCCTGACAAGGGCTGTGGAGTCATAAAGAACAGAACAGAAGTATAGATATAAACAAATATCAATAATTTCAACATTTAATATTTAAATCCATTCCACATTTCTTGAATAGAATATCAAGATAGTAATGAAAAAGAAAATACTAAAATTTAGACAATATGATACTGTTTAATAAAGATTAAGTCAATATACAGATTTTCCTAATTTTCATGTTCTTAATGTTCAAGATGTCATAACTTGAACTTTGTTAATGCAAAACATTTATAAATGAATTTTAGTCTATCTATTGGCACATTTCACTAAATTTTCTTTGTGTATATATTTTCAAATTGCATTTACTTTATATAAGTTTTTGTTTTTTTTTTTTTATTTTTTTTTTTTATTTTCTTTTTTTCATTTCCTATTCATGTACAAAGTGTTAAATAACATTTTCCATTTCCATTAAAATGTAAATAAAAAAAAATGATTTAAACTTGTGTATTGAAAGGAAACAAATAAGTTTCTTCACTTCAATAATTTTAGCAATGATAAAGCAATTTATTATTCTATCAGGTATCAACATCAAACTTTTCTAACATTATCTACATTACATACATACATATATGCATATGTGTAGATAACTTCAATACATTATAAATTACATATAAACCTTATTTATTCATAGTATAGAAACTATTAAAACTTTAATCATCGTTTTCTGATGGTTATTCATGTCCATTATTTCTATTACCACCACTATTCTATTTCAAGTTACTTGTTTTCATAAATTTTCCTTTACTTTTCTGTTATTTATTACATATACTTGTGTATAGCTGTGTATCTGGACAGGTTCATAATGAAAACATTTAAAGGGTAACGTGTATACATATACATACATATGTACATGTTAGGAAAAAGGAAAATTCTTCTGTAAATGAAATATATCCGTATATGATGTACATAGGTAGATTATGCCTATATGGGTATTTTAAAACATGTTTATGTTTCTTTAATAAAAGTTTTGAAATTTAATACATTAGTAGGTATACATATTGGCTTTGTAATTTATACAAATAATATAACCTATACTTTAGTTTTCTAATTATTTTGTTTAAGTAATATTCATACATTTACGAAATGAATCTTCAATTTTTTTCCATTATAAAATTTATACATACATAGATCGTTTGTGAATCTATAAATAAATGTATTATTCTTCTTCTCATTTGGTAATTTATCTAGATATTTAAGTGAAAAAAAAAAACTACTATATGTTTTTGTATATAGACCTTTTATTTTATACATCAGTATACGTGTATGTATATGTACATAAGATATATAGACATCTATATAAAATGTATAATTTTTTTTCATTTAGTACGTATACGAATAACTAGAAAAATAAATTTCCTTAGTCAACAAAAATGTACAAATAGTGTGGATATACATTCAGACTTTTATGTCTGCAATTATCCTTACAGGAAAAAATAAAAAACAAATTAGAACCATTTTTCTATATACGTACATAATAGGTGTAACAAAAAACGACCGCAATATATTTATGCTTAATTTATTACTTGTTCTAATTTCAATCATTATATACTTTTTTTTCTTTTCATTTTTTTTTGTTATTGTTCAACTTGAATAATTTGTGAAAATGAAATGTAAAATCCCTTTTCTTATTCAAATCATCATTTACATCTATTTTATATTAACATTACAGGATAGTACATAAAGGGATAAAAAAAAATTTTTTTTATTTTAATGATTTCTATAAAATGATGCATGATGTGATTATTAAAACTGACAATTTATATTTAAAATATTATGATAAATTATTTCATGAAAACATCATGATAATTTAAACAAAACGTATTTTTTTTTCTTCTTTAACTGAATACTTTGTTCTTTATTCATATCTATAAACGCTCATAATAAGTACGATAAAATATTATTTTAATATTAATGGTGAAATATGTCCAATTTTGTATTAATTTACTTTTGTACTATTTGAATTTCTTTTCTATTTGAAAAATTCAAATTCTACTATTTAAATTTCTTTTATATCAGTTTTTTTTTTTTTAATCACTAATTCTTCTAATATATCAGACGAAATTAATATCATCGCATTCTTATATATGTACATATAAAATAATGAAAATTTGAATGAAATCAAAAAGGATAATTTTTTGTGTATTAAAATTTTATTTTCAAATTTCATTTCAACGGATTTTTAATGAATTTTCAAAATAACAATGGTTTTATACACCTACTTATATACAAGTAAAGTATTTTATTACATATGACACAAGATATTAGGCTATCTTCAAAAACGCATTAAACTGCCTATTTGATTCGATATCCAGCCTAGGATCATAATACGCTGGATATCGCATCAAATAGGCAGTAATGCGTTTTTGAAGATAGCCTTACATATATATACCACACACTCGTATATAATATAAAGCATTACAAAAATAAAAATTTATTTTTAAATAGATTTATATTTCACCAACCTATTTTGTATCATGTAACATATTTGCTATACATGTTGTTTTTTCCTGATTACCAAAATTTATTTTCAATTCTAAAAAAAAAAAAATTTATTTTAAATATTTAATTATTTTATCGTATACACCTGTAAAAATATAAAATTTCATATCCTTGTATTCAAATACTCTTATACACCAGATGTTCTTACAAATTTATATTAAAAATATCAGAATACAAAGAATTTCTCATGTATACCTAATTTTTCTCTCACCTTTTTGTTTTTTTTTTTTTTTTTTTTTTTAACTAAATGAAATTTTTGGCAGAATAAGGTTATTTTAAAATGTAATTAAAAGTAATTAATTACAGCTTTCATGTACAAAAGTTTTCATTTTGTAAATTATTTAATGCTAACAGATTTACCACATGAAGGTTTAAATTCATTTAAGTCAATTTTCATTGATATTATAAAATTGAAATATAGACAAATAATCTACGAATTTAAATTTATTTAAATTCATTATTAATTCATTATTTTAAAAATATTTTAAAAATACTTTATTTTATAGAATTTCATTTTACTTGAAAAATGCATACGTAAAAGTGTGATAGTACAAAAAAAAGTGCAAAAGTGTTATGAACCATTATTCTGAAGAAATGTGTGGTACTAGAAAAATGGAGATGGAAAACCACTGAGGGCAGAAATCTCGAAAATCTTTCATATCTAGATTACATAAAGTACATTTTTCAAACAAAGGATGAAGGATACAATAAGCTTTCTTAAGCTGCAATGTCGAGGCAACCTAACTTCATCTTACCCTTGCAAACTAAACTAAACTTATGAACCAAATTGTACATATTAAATTTTTTATTATAAAACATATTTTAAACGTTATAAAAAAAAAAAAATTTTTTTTTTGAATACTTTGTTTCATTTTTGATAACCTTGGTATATGCTTTATATTTAAAAGGTAAAATATAAATGTAGGATAAAATTACTTATTATATATTTTATACGGTTTTGGATATACACACACATACTCAATAATCAAAATTCACTTAAGACGTACATCTACGTGTATACAAAATGAATATTTGAAAATTTTTAGCATTGATTAATTTAATCCTAGAAATCAATGATGAAAAGAATTTAAAAAAAAAAAAGAAAAAAAAATTAAACCTTATACATACATATTTCATGTTATATTTTTAAACCCAAACATAAATTTTCCTTCGTTCGATTCATGTAGACAGACTTCAACACAATTTTCATTTTGTGGTTTTTTATTATTTATTTATTTAAAAAAAAAAAAAATGAAAAAGAAAATTTCTAATTTTTAAATTCTTACCATAAAATTCAAAATTCATGAGAAAATATATGTATCTACATATATTATGATTTTTTTACAACATATTCGATTTAGATTTCTTAAAACAAACACATATACGTAAATTTATGTGTGTTCTTATATACACGAATGTACACATGTATGTATATATAGGTATGTATACATGAATAGTGTACTAATTTAGATACTTTTGTGTATATAGGATAAATAAAAGAAAAGTCATCAGTAATATGATGATTAGGCCCTGGCTCACATCGAGCTGTTGCGCCATAGATGATGATATAGGATATATGTATAAATATATACATTTATATATATGTATGTACATTTAAGCTAATAAAATTGTAATATTGGTAGTATTGAGTAATTTTCTTCTTTTTTTTCCTTTTTTCTTTTTTTTTTGTAACGTTTGTTCATAAAAATTATTAATTATAAATTGAAATATTTTCAAACTTCAGAATATATAAACTTCTTATAAAAACGTTTTATCTCATGCTGTTCTGACGTATTTCAAAAGTAATATTTGAATATTCAATTTTTTCCTAAGGTCATGGCTAAGAAAAAAAATTTAACTTTCATGTAATTTAACTGTTATGTATATTTAAAAAGGAAAAAGAGATATACAAAATAAATAAATAAAATTTGAAGAAAAATGAAAAACAAATCTAAAACATAACTTTAAAATCAAAAAAAAAAAAATACTGTTAAAATTTAATTTAAAAATTAAAAGATTTTAAAACTTGTATTAAATCTAACTCTTTATTTTAAATTTTTCTTTTTCTTTTTAATTTTTAACAAATGTTTCTATATGATGTTGTTAGATTTATCGCATGTGTATTTATTTTAAATTTCTCAAAAATTTACCAGAATTCATTTTTTTACATACATATGTACATAGTAACAAATAACAAAGAAAATTATTAAAAGTTTTTACAGTATAAATTTAAACAAAATTCACCTTGTTTTGATATTGCCAAAAGCAATAATAATAATTAATTAAAAGTATTGAAATTTCATAATTTCAAATCCAGTAACCTGCGTATGACGTGTACAAACGAGTATATTCGCGAGTATTAATAAATAAATTAATTCTTATCTAAATAAATTAATTAAACTCAAACCTCATTTCTAAAGCATATGTAGTCACGTGTGTTTTTTCAAAAAAATTTCAGTGTAAATATGTTTAAATTTATCTATTTGTATAAATCAATTTAAAAACAAATACAACAAAATATTCGTTATCTCATATAAAATTCGCATCATTTGCATATCACTTATTATTGCCACTTAAGGTAAAGCATAATAGAAAAAAAATCTCAGAAATCGATTTTTTTTTTTTTTGGTAGAAGTTAAAAATTTTTCTTTAAATATCAGTTCATTGAATAACTATATGTATCTATTGCGTGTACATATCTATATATATTTATATACCATTTTTATTTAATATTTAATTCATTTTTCACTTATATCGTAAATTGAATAACATTATCTTATATTTATTATTTTATAATGTATTTATGTGATTTATGTATCTCCCTTTTGCAAAAATTTTTCTTGCTATTTTCTAAGGAAATAGATAAAACCATTAAAAAGACGGAAAAGATGTAATCTTTAGATAAAAGATGTAATTTTATAACTAATATAATCGTCAATTATAGTTTCCTGAAATTTTCATGTGAACATTTTTCTTTTCAATGTTAATAATCATTACTCATTTTTCCTTCTTTTATGTTAGTGAATATTTTGACAAATTATTCTTCAGTTTTATATTTTTCTTATTATCGTATTTAATGCCTTGAAGGAACTTGATGTCAATTTTAAAGTGAATACATCAATGATTTGTAGTGTTTTGCATATGACTGTACAAAAATTGGTCACGTGAACTATGTACTACGTGTATATAATAGTACCTACGATTAATCGTATCGATAAAAGATCAGACAAGAGTCAGTCAGTGTTAGGCAGTCTAAATGTGTATACCAAAATTAGTGAAAATAAAGATCGTGTATTGTATAAAAAATAAGACATGTGTTTTGATTAAATTGAAGACTGTACCTTACAAAAAATTCAGGTGTGGAATGAACGGTGGAAATTATAAAAATTTAAAAATAAAATTAAATGAAAGTTAATTTTACAAATATTTGAAAAAAAAAATTCAGAACATTCATAAAGAAAAACATTTAAAAGAAAATTAGTGGAATTTTTAGTTAAATTGACGTGAATCACGTGGTGGGGAAAATGGCTGAAAGATGGCAAGATTTCCTGACTAGGGCGAGTATGATGTCCTTAAAAGACGTGTTAAGGACTTTACAATTGCCGACTAGTGGAAATAAAGCTACATTGAGGATTCGTATTGAAGAAGCGGTAGCAAAATATAGTGATGCCGAATTATTAGCTCTTATTCCCGGTGATGTAGAACCACGTGGTGAAGGTCATGTTGGAGGTCATGATGATGACGAAGACTCCAATGCTGATGAAGAAAATTCCAATGATGAAAGTGCACAGGAAGAAAATCTTGATGAAGTCGTTGAACGCCTGCAAAGTGTTCTTGAAAAGAAAAAATTAATATTGAGGTTAAGAAAGGAATTAAAGGACCTACAGCTTGAAGACGTGGAGGTTAGTTCAAGGTCATCAAATCATCATGTGACTTTCAAAGACATGGAGGACGCAGTACCGCAGTTCAGTGGTGACGACAAACTTTCAATTGAACGCTGGATAGAAATATTTGAAGAATTTGCAGCAACAATGGAAATATGTGGTAAAACCAAATTTATATTTGCTAAAAGATTACTTTCAGGTACAGCAAAAATATTTTCAAGAACAGTAGTGGTAAAAAGTTGGTCAGATTTAAAATCGGCATTAAGGAAAGAATTCTACGTTAGTTTCACGAATGCAGATATTCACAACGAATTAAGGAAAAGACAAAAAAATAAAAGTGAAACAATGCAGCAGTATATTTTGTCAATGCAAGAAATTGCATCTGCTGGCAAAATAGAAGAAGAAGATTTGTTGCAGTACATAATCAAAGGTATACCTGACAGTGCAACAAATAAAATGTTGCTGTATAACGCAAACAACTTGAGTGAGTTGAAAATCGCTTTACGCAAGTATGAAAAAGTAAAAATAAGCATTCGTGATAATAATGTGATAAAGAATGAAGCAACAAGTGCTAAAATAATAAAGAATGTACAAAATTCAAAATGCTTTAACTGCAAGGAGAAAGGCCATCTGAGTAAAGACTGTCCTAAACCCAGACAAAGAATACCTACCTGCTTTAAATGCAATGATCAAGGTCACGTAGCATCAACATGCAAGAAAAATGTAATGAATGTAGAACAACAAACGGTTCAACCAGCTGACTCTTCACAATTATTGCTGTTATCAACAAGTAATGACGAACAACAGTGTGACTGTATGAGAAATAGAACAGCCGGTAATAATTTTGAATTTAAAATTAAATACGTATTTCACAAAGATGACATGGAATGCAGCTCAACATTAACAACATTAATGGATACTGGCAGCCCTATCAGCTTTGTAAAAGAGGAATTAGTACCACCAAATTTAGTAACAGAAATGAATACGGATAAGTACAGCTATATTGGTTTAAATAATACTCAATTAAAAATATTAGGTAGAAATTTTATTGATAATAATAATTTAGTACTGACTCCAAGAAAATGTAAATGTATTTGTGACAATGGAATGACCCTCGTTCATGCATCAGATAATAGGGTAAAGCATACAGATATCGATACTGAAGAAAATGATAAATTAAAATTTATTCATCAAATTATGAACATACATGTAAGTACTGAAAAAGAAGAAATAAATTTAAATATTAATAAGAAGATAAATTATAACGTTCAAAAGAGAATACATGAAATTATGGAACCAGTAACGCATACCAACAAAGAAATTTGTAGTAATAAAAATAAATTCGAAATGGAGATTAAGTTAACCAAAGAAGATCCCTTTTATTGCGTACCGCGGCGTTTACCTTATTCACATAAAATTATTTTACAAAAAATCTTAGACGATTTATTACAGAAAGGTTTTATTAGGGAAAGTAATTCGCCATTTTCGTCCCCAATTGTATTAGTGAAGAAAAAATCAGGTGAATATAGATTGTGTGTTGACTTCCGCGAACTCAATAAGATAACGGTTAGGGATAACTATCCATTGCCTATCATCGAGGATCATCTGGAGCGATTGAAGGACAAAAGGTATTTCACCACGTTAGACTTAAAGAATGGTTTTCACCACGTTAGGATGGCTGAAAATTCTATAAAGTACACGTCATTCATAACACCACTTGGACAATATGAATACGTGAGAATGCCTTTTGGTCTTAAAAACGCCCCATCGGTCTTCGAGAGATATATGAAAAAGATATTCGGTAAATTATTGTTGGCTGGTAAAGTTCTTTCGTTTATTGACGATGTTTTAATAGCAACAGAATCCATTGATGAACATTTAGAGATACTCCAACAGGTAGTACAAATAATCGGAGAAAATTCTTTGCAGTTAAGATATGATAAATGTTCTTTTATGCAAAATGAGATCATATACCTAGGATACAAAATTAACGAAATGGGTATTCGACCGAGTGAAGAACATTGTAAAGCTGTAAGAAATTTCCCTATACCTACCTGTACAAGAGAAGTACAAGGTTTCATAGGTCTTTGCTCGTATTTCCGCAAGTTCATAAAGAATTTTGCAATAATTGCAAAGCCACTGTACGACCTCGTAAAGAAAAATTCACCATTCGTTTTTAAGTTAGAGGAAAACAAAACTTTTGAGCTATTAAAACAAAAATTAATTGACGCCCCTGTATTATCAATTTACAGTCCAAAAAATGAAACTGAATTGCACTGTGATGCAAGTAGCATAGGCTTTGGTGCAATCTTGCTACAAAAACAAGTAGATAAAAAATTTCACCCAGTATTCTTCTTTTCTAAGCGGGCTAGTGAATGTGAAAGCCGGTACCATAGTTTTGAGTTGGAAACGTTAGCCATAATCTATGCATTGAGAAGATTCCGGGTATATTTGCTAGGTATAGATTTTAAAATTGTAACCGATTGCCAAGCATTATCTTTGACCCTGAAAAGAAAAGTATTAAATCCCAGAATTTCACGATGGGCATTAGAACTCCAGGAGTATAATTATAGACTAGAGCACAGGAAGGGAGAACGAATGGGCCACGTTGATGCTCTCAGTAGGGCTATAAATATTCTCTATGTAACTGACGGGTCATTTGAATTCATTTTAGCGGCAATGCAAAAACAAGATCCTAAAATCAAACGTATTATTTCAGACCTAGAAGAAAGAGAAAGTCCTGATTATGAAATGATAGATGGGTTGATTTATCGGAAAATCAAAGATCAAGTTATATTTTATGTCCCTGAACAGATGGAAACACAAGTTATCAGAACGCATCACGATGCTTTAGGGCATTTAGGTGTAGAAAAGCTGTATAAATTCCTTTATCAAAGGTATTGGTTTCCTGAAATGAAACAAAAAATTAAAAAGTACGGATTAACTTGCTTGAAATGTATTTATTTCTCCCCTTCTTCAGGAAAAATCGAAGGCGAACTCCATAATATTCCAAAAGGTCACTTACCCTTTGACACCCTGCATATTGACCATCTGGGTCCTCTGTCTAGTTCAAAAGGTTATAGACATGTATTTTTAATTGTGGATGCTTTTACAAAATTTGTAAAACTATATGCCGTTAAAACCACCCAATCCAAAGAAGCAATAAGTTGTTTAAAATTATATTTCTCATATTATTCTCGTCCGGTAAGAATTGTGTCAGATCGTGGTACATGCTTTTGTTCCAAAGAATTTTTAGATTTTATCAACTCGAACAATATTCAACACGTCAAAGTCGCTTCACATTGTCCCCAGGGTAACGGTCAAGTTGAGCGAGTAAATCGTACCCTTGTACCCATGCTAGCAAAACTTTGTAGTGATGAATCCACTAATGATTGGTGTGATCAATTAATTAAAATAGAATATGGATTGAATAATACCATTAATCGCACCACTGGCTTTTCACCTGCAATGTTATTGTTTGGTAGAAATCAAAGAGGAGAGTTTTGTGACAAGGTCATTGAATATTTGGAAAATTCTGTAATAGATTGTAAATCGAGAGAGAAAATTAGGGACCAGGCATGCAAAAATATTGAAAGGGCACAAAGTTATAATCAAAGATATTTTGATAAAAGGCATAAAACTCCTAAGATTTATAAAAAGGGAGATTATGTTATGATTCGAAATTTTGTTAGTCTTCCGGGTGTAAATAAAAAATTATTTTCTAAATTTCGGGGTCCGTATGAAGTAGATCAAGTCTTGAATCAAGATAGATACGTGGTAAAAGACATTGATGGTATGCAAATTACTCGAGTTCCATACAGAGGTGTTTGCGCGCCACATAATATGCGACCATTTGTCATAGACCTAAAGATGCATGAAGGAAGGACAAATTCCAAAGAAGAAGAAACAGAACTTAAATAATAAATAATTTATACTGAGAAAGATGATATACGATAATATATGTTAATTTTAGTTGTTGTTTGATAGTTGTTGTTTTCTGGAAAAATGTAAATTGACTCATGTATGTTGCTAAGAACAAATCGTAATATAAATATTTTATAAATAGTAAATAAGTTTTACAAAATCATTAGAATGTAAAAAGAGATGACTATAAAATTATAGTATTCGATATATGTATATGCATAAAAAATGTAAAGTAAATGGAAAAAAAAATGTTAACAATTTGATGTAATTTGTCAATCAGACAATTCGAAATAAATGTAAAACTGATTTTTAATCGGGGCGATTAACCGTCAGGTTAGCCGAAACTGTAGTGTTTTGCATATGACTGTACAAAAATTGGTCACGTGAACTATGTACTACGTGTATATAATAGTACCTACGATTAATCGTATCGATAAAAGATCAGACAAGAGTCAGTCAGTGTTAGGCAGTCTAAATGTGTATACCAAAATTAGTGAAAATAAAGATCGTGTATTGTATAAAAAATAAGACATGTGTTTTGATTAAATTGAAGACTGTACCTTACAGATTTTTTTTTTTTTTTTTTAATTTATTCATTTGAATATTTTGATACAATATTATTTGAAAAATCATGGGTTCAAGTGCTTACTAATACCGATCAAGTCTACTTGATGACAACAGGTAACTCAAACCAAATGATTGGTGCAAGCCCTATCATACAAAATTTAGTTTAAAAATCTCTACTTCAAAACAAACTTAGTGATTCGCAACCCACGTTAAACTGTAGATGCACGTATGATAGAATTGTCTCGAAAAATCATCGTAATGTCTCATATCGAGCTGTTTCGGCGCCAAAGGAATGAACAGATGTCTGTTATATTGTTATACAAAATAATAGTCAGATATAATTATAAAATACGTCTCTGTCTGTTACATAAAACCCATGTATCCTTTACAAATATCTTAAAATTTGTACGTTACATTAACATAACACACTATACATATATTTATTTACGAAACAAACCTAGTATAGTGATTAAATAAATTACAAAGAAAAATTTTACACACCAAAAAACAAAAATCTAAATAGCATGAGAATAAGAAATTGTTTTGTAAATTAACGATTTTTTTTTCTTTTTAAATTAACTGATTTTACTAAAATTTTGTAATAAATATTTAGAAAAAAAAAGTTCTTTTTCAGCTTATGAAAAACAACAAAAAAAAAAAAAAGAAAACATAAAAGGAGAAATTTTCTTTTTAAAATTCATAGCACATGAATTTTATCATTCCTATTATTTCCTATTCTTTTTATTATTTTTGGTATTTTTGCAAAAAGTAAAGAGTCTAAAGCAAAAAACAAAAACAGAAAGAAAAACCAAAAAATACAAAATTTAAAAGAAACCTCTATATTTTACATTCGTTATATTTTTTTACATTGTTTTTTGCTGACCGTGTACAAAAGGTTTGATATAATATAAAGCTATTTTTAAATATTCTTTCATTATGCAGCTTCAGTTCATTCAATCCGATGTTCATTTAGGTTAAATATTTTTTTCCTTTTTTTTTTTATTATTATTATTTTTCTTTCTTTCATTTTCTTTCTTTTTTTGATCTTTTAATTTTCATTTTTATTGTATGCCTTTAATTTGTGTTCGTTTTTTTTTTTTTTGTTCTCTCCCTATTGACCTATAAAGTATTTTTTTAAATTAGGTTTTAATAAATGTTTTGTACGTATAACACTTTCATGTAAAAAGGGATTTAATAAATTTATTTTCACTATTTTTTGTTGTTTTTTGTTTTTGTTTTACATAATTTTCTTAAATAAATTATTTTCGTTAATTTCAATAATTTTACATTATTTCAATTTTGGCTTTTAATTAATAAATTAATTTTTTTTTTCATATATACACGTTTGATTCATTTCTTAATTTGTCTTAATAATAATTAAGGAAAATTCGAAATGAAAACGTGTACAAAAAGAACCGCAAATTAATTTTCTCATTTTAAGTAAAAGCTTAAACGAAACATAAAAATATACAAAGCAAACATTAATGTAGACATAGGTAAACATAGTTCACTTTTTTTTGGTTTATAAATAATACTGAAAAATTTGTAATAACGTTTAGTATCGCATTCATGTGTGTATGTGTAAGTAAAACAAAAATGAGCAAAATTAAAAAAAAAAAAAAATCTTTTTTTCAGAATATTTGTTAAATGTGTATTTTAACGTTTTAAGTTAAACAATAACAAACAAGTTTTTTTTTTTTTTTTTTAAATGCAAAGGTACCACTTTGAACATGAAATAAGTGATGGTATAGGTATCATTATTTTATTCTAGAATTTTCTTTCAAGACACTTAGTATATAGAGAAAAATCAGAAAAATGATTAAAACGAGAAAAAATTTTGTAATGATAAAACAATAGTTTTCTCAACTTTCCTTTGAAATGAAAGAAAGCGCAAGATAAAAATTTAAATAATTTCTACATACTTTATCTTTCTGTTTTATTATTTTATGTAATATGCATATATGTTATTTGTGCATACGTATACATACAGAAAATATTTTGAATTTTTATAAGTTCGATTTCAAAATTTTTTTTTTTTTTTTTTGCAATGATAGTTGATTTTGTTTTTCTTATAATCTTGATTTTGATTTATGAAAACACATTAAGTTATACACATGCATGGATATGTAAAAAAAATTCTCCCCTCATACAAGAAATTCATAAATATGTATTGTACATATGTATAATAAGCAAAACTATTTTTATTTATTTTTTTTATATTTTTAATATGCAGTATCAATAAAATCAATACAAAATATCTATATAAAAAGAATACAAATGTATAAAAAGTTTCAATAATAGTTCCTTTTGTATGGATTATTTCTCTATATACTATCGTATACATGTGTAAACTTTTCTCTCTGATTTTTGTTTTGATAAAATATAAACAAAATTGTAAAACTATAAAAACGACAAAATATTTGAAATTTTAGTTGTACATACATATACCATTCTTCAATTATCCCTTTTGATTTTCTCTAATATTTTTAAGATCCTTTTTCTTAGTAAATATGATCATATAGTTAACATTTTCATATAGAACAAAATCGATTTTATGAATTTAATTGATGTATTTAGTTTGATAAATTATTATTTTTGTTTTATAAATTTATAGTTTAAATGTATACAAACACAAATGCAAATGTTATATATGTATGAAGTCAGTATCAGCCAGTATCAATTTGATTTTGTTATTAATCTTTTTGTTTAATACTATTTATATACAAACTTATAACGCTTAAAGGGAAAAGATTTTATGTACATTCATATGTATAAAACAGCATATATGTATGTACATACAAACCTTGAGACGTCTTAATATCCATTGGAGATAAAACTTTTTATGTATCATATATTTTATTTATTGAAAAATTATGTACATACATTTCGGATGTGAATATGAAATATGAGATTTTAAACTATAGGAAGGATATAAAATATTGCATGATATTACCAAAATACCAACCTCACCCCACCTCACCCCATGACTAAAATATGTATTTATATAAATTGGATAAAACCAAGTTTTGTCATGTCACTAACATTAATAACGTAATTTGCTTTCTGTATGCAAACAATATTTTACGATGCTGAATATCTGAATTCATATGAAATAATTGTAAATAAATACAACTGTACAATTAATAAAAATAACAGAGAGAATTTAATTAATTAATTAAATCAAAAAGGAAAAAAACAATTCAAATGCTTCTTGAAATTACACAATTTAATAATTATCTTTTCTCATTCTTGTGTTTTCACATTGAAATGAAAAAATGTTTACCTTGTTGCTGTTACTCAAATTTCATTTGGATACTTGTAATGAATAAACGCTATTAAAGAACAAAACTCGTAAATAAAAAAATTTCATTTTTTAATCGCAATAACTAATAAACTTATGTACATCTATACGTACGAGTACACATTACATTAACGTTGGTTGGACATAAAACATCGATGATTGTGAACTATCGATTTTTAAAATTTTAAATAAATTTGTTTATATTTTTTTAAAGTGTAGCGCAAAATGAAAACGTACAAAAATATGAAAATATTTTACAAAATTATCTGATGGTGATAGATATTATTATTATTATTTTTTTTTTTTTTGTAAAATAATTAATAACAAAACAATCCCACATTCGAAATATATAAATTTGAAAATTCTGAGATGAATTCACAATTTAAACCGTTTTATGATTATTTCATGGGTATTCTTTTACGTTTTCGATCGATCGATTGTTAATTATTAACGATTGTTTTTACGTTAAGATACAAAATTACATACATTATATCTATCTGAAAAATTTGAAAAAATAATATTTGTATGCTTTTACCTCTCTAATTGCAACATACATATTAAGAATAAATTTACAATACCCGATATCCCAAATTTATATTATGTACACTTGAAATGCTTGTAATGTGTATACACATATGTACCATATTTACATATTTTGCTAAATGACTCAATAATTCTGACAGAATCCATATTTTAAACATTTTATCCAAATCAGATCTATACTCTGTTCACTAATATAATGCACTTCAGGTCTTATGGAGATTACTTAAAGTGGTACCAAAGAATATGTGTGGTACCATTTTACATCACTATGTATGGATATTGAAAAATTCATCTGATATAAGATAAAAGCTTTATGGGTTGTGGTAAAACTGCTCGTGAAACAGTCTAATTAGAAACTACGAGAGAAGAAAAAAGACATACATATGTACTCCCTGAAGACCTGAGTTGCAAAATATTAGTGGGCAGAGTATATGTACATATGTATATTGATATTTGATTTACATTTAGCATCAATGACTAATAAATAAAATTATAATCTAGTGTTGAAATATTACATCATTATGTATGCAAAAATTTAGTGTATTTAATAAAAATGTATTTATATACTTTACATTTACTTATCATATAAAATCAGATAATACATAACGTATATGTATATACCAATAATATTAATTTTACTTGAATCAAAATGAATTATAATCAAAATCAAACAATACGTTGTCAACCAAATTAAGCCCAAAAAATTTAAAATTCAAACAGAATATTAAATTTTATATATTATAAAATATAGTGATTCTACAATTGAGAATTTTCACTGGTATAACAGTTGCATGTATGTATTTATAACGTACTTATATACTCGTTTGCATGAATGCATTTAGAAATTATGATACAGGAAAATTTCAATCTATATATTGGACAATATTTTCTAATAGAAGCTTTTCATGTGTTTTAATATAAATTTCCATTTTCACGATTATAATGACAACAAAGATAATGACAATGATAATAATAACAACGGAAATTCTAATGCAAATATAATAACAATGACCATAAAATCGAATTGTGAATACATGAAAATGTGTACTAAAGAATTAAAATTTTAAATTTTGAATTCACTATATGAGTTGATGATTATAAATATGATTATAGATTTTATTTAAAAACAATAGTTGGATTTTTCATTGTATATACTACGTTATTGTTATATACATATATATATAAAAAATATACATAATGTATGTATGTAAAATATGAAAAAATATTGTACAAGTAAATTTTCATACAATTGTACGAAAAACAAGGAAAATTCATTTTCAATTTTAAAAAAAAAAAAAATAATAGTAATAATACTTAGAAGAGCTTTTCATTCTGTGAATACTTATCTCTTCATTCGATCAATAATTCGATTAAATAAAAACAAGAACAAAAGAATATTTTAACAAATAGTAAATTATATTTTAAATCAAATATTACAAATCAAAATCAGTTTGTATAAGGATAAATAATTAGTTTTTCTGGTTTTTGATCAAATGGTCATTTTTTTTCTTTTAGAATTATTTGTATACTTTTATTTACTCATAAAATAAATGAGTACAAATCAAATTCACTCATTCATCAATATTTCAAATTTTAACGTACTTAAAATCACATATCCTATAATTATAGATTATAAAAATCAAATGTAGTTACATAGTTAAAGCTTAAAATAATTTCAAATTGAAAATTTTCACAATATTAAAAAAAATGAAAAAAAAAAAATTTATCGTTTTCCTTCATCCTTTTTTTTTACAAAAATAAAAAAAAACGATGAAGATGTAAAAAAGGATGATAAAATAAAAAAAAAAGTTAATTGAAATTATTTTAATTGTTTCATCAAAATAAATAGATTTTATTGTTTTAAGTTTTCCGGTAAAAAAAACTATATTTTGTCTAAATGATCATACAAACTAGTATTCAAAAAGTCATTTGAATAAAAGTTATGTGTATGAAACAAAACGAACAATAAACGTTTATTTATTATGTATAATTTTCCACTGAAAAATGAATATAGCAATCATACATGTACGTACATACATGACAAAATGTTTAAATCTGGTTCACATTTTCATATGTACATATGTATACTAAACCCGTACACATACAAACATTGAAATAGATATATGAATTCATGTATGTACATAGAATGAAAAAGGTGCAATAAAATTCCCTGAGGAGGGTAATAAAATAACGTCATCAAATAAATGGATGTAAACTTTGACATAAAAGGATACTTCTTTATTTTTTTAAATAAAGTGTTGCAGTATTTAATTTCTAAAATAAAGAAATAAAATACATAAACACTTTTATAAGCGTCATCATACATTCTAATGCATTACTCAAAGATCTGTTTTAATAAAAATTTTAAAAAAATAAATAAAACAAAAGTTTTTCAAAAATTTCGTATTTATTTCATTATCCTTTAGTTTTCTTATACATTTTTTTTCTCTTTTTTGGTACAATATAAATATAAATGCGACTTTTCCGTACTGCATTATTGTGATCCATAATAATAGAAAAAAAAAATATTCAAAGAGCGAAAAACGAAATTTATTCAAATATTTATTAATAACGGACGATTATATTATTATGAAATAAATATAAATGGACTCATTAACATTGTTCAATTAAATATTATTTTTTCTTATTTTCCGAAATAAAAAATTGTTATTCGAAGTTATCAGGAAAATAATGTGAATTTTCTTTAATGATATGAAACTACATAATACCAATAATTTTAAAAATAGTTTTTAAACATTCTCAGTCATTTTTTACATGTAATACTTATCTCTTATGTAAAACTGATTTATTTAGAATTGCTCATTTTAACTCAAATAAAATTTTATTTAAAATAAAATTTTATATTATCTTAATATTAAGCAATTAAACGAATTTAACAAATTACAGTCTATTCACTTTTTTATGATATGCTATTAAAGATAACATTTTTGGACACAAGTTTTATAATAATTTAAATAAATTATTTTGCCAATAATCATAATACAGATTTAATCGTAAAGCTTTTTTCAATATTTTTATTTCATGTAATGAAAAATTGTAAATAATCCAAGAAAAAAAAAATTGCCAACCAAATGTATGCATTACATTATGTAGGTGTAAAGGTGGAATTTACTAGTACAAGTGACTTATATGCAAATTTGAAACCATATCTGGCTATGGCATACATAGATGGCTCGGTATTATATGTTTTTAAAATTAACGAAGGTTAGTTATAAAATCGATAAACCTTTTTGGATAATAAAAAATTTTTATCCATAATATAATGGGTGGAAGGGTGGTTAAAGGTAAACAGTCGGATATTAAATATTCAAATTTTGATCGCTAAAGCCTAAGTGATATTCTTGCTAATTCGCAAAGGTTTAAATACAAAGAGTAGCGTACCTTCAAATAGTTACGTCGGTAAACGTGACCGTCTGACTCGTCTCTAGGTTAGGATAATTAGATCAGAAAAGGTTCATTCTGATACCACATAAGAAAAAAGATCAAACAGTATTAAATATATTTTGGGCTTTTCTATTGAAGTTCTATAGCCTGCTGATAGATATACTCTTCAACTAGTATACTCGACTGTATTTACTTGAAGAAAAAACTGAAGGAAATGAAAATTCAAAATTGTAAATTTCAGTTTTTTTTTTTTTTTTTTTTTTTTCATATATAAATAATGCAATTACATTTTAAAACATTCCAATTGAAGAAAATCTGACATTATCATTAGCGATTAACAAATTTATATTTCTTTCATTCTTTTCATAATCTCATTTACATATATTTATGTACATTTTACGTGATATTTACATAACACAAAATTCGTGTATTGAAAAATAAAATACAATGTACACACATACACATGTATTTTATATTGCAAATTATTACATATATTACATTCAACTAATATTGTTGAAAGAGTATAACTGGTTAAATTTCATAGATTTCTTTTTTCTATATATTTTTATTATTATAGCTGTAATGGTTTTTGCTCTACGGGATGTTAAAGTAAAAGTACCACCAGCAGTTAGAAGAGGTGAAAGAGCTATTTTAAAATGTAGTTATGATATGGAAGGTGATAGCTTATATTCAGTTAAATGGTATAAAGGACGACGTGAATTTTATCGTTATACACCAAAAGAAAATCCAGCTATGAAAACATTTTTAGCAGCTGGTGTTAGAGTTGAGGTAAGTTGAATAAAATAAAAAAAAATGAAAATATTGTATGTACGAGTATGTAGAAAAATTTAAAATGATATAAATAGAAAAATGATAATGATAATGCATTGAATTACAAATTTGGAATTTTTATAAACTATTAAAATGACCTGAAAAATCAAAATTGAGGCTAAGAGTCCCTTATATAGAATCGGGGCTTAAAATAATGTTCTTTATGTGCATTTGTTTATGTGCATATAAAAAATTATAAAAGTACTAAACAAATTAATATAAATTTAACATTTATTATATGCGGCTAAATTATAAGATTATGCTATAAAATTTACCAAGTACAAAAAAAAAATCAATTGAAATTTATAACACAGTAAAATAAAAGAAAAACCTGTACAATATAATCTTGTTATCAACATAACTTTTACAATTCAAACTTTATCACTTTTTTAAAGTCATTTAGTTTATCACTTATCGTATCTAAAATACACAAAATATCTTGAAATATATTTTTATTGATAAATACATGAAACACATATTATTATTAGTACATCATGAATATATTATATTGCTTTCAAGAAGTGTTATACTTTACTTTCCCTAAAAGATATTATATAATAAATTTTATCTTTGGTTATTGTGGCTAAGTGGGGTAATAAAAAAACCATCAAAGAAAAATACACGTATTACTATACACATACATACATACATATACTTATAGGCTATAGGCATACATTATGGGATATATACTTAAAACATTAATGTTTATTCGAATATCAAGTAATATAAATACAAAAATAAAAATGTTTCATTACACAGCATATAATTATTAAAATGTCCACATACGTGTACATACCTGGGTACAGATACTGATAAATTTTATAATTTATTAGACACATTTATTGAAATAATAATAATCTCAATCAATAATAATCTCTTTTGTATATATGTACATTAAACCTATGCATTTCTTCTTCTTCTACGGCCTTACAAACCTGAAAAGGTCCTTAGCCTCGTGAAACCTATGCCATTTATGTGGGATAATTAGGAGATATTTTATAATAATTTATAAGAAAAATTGTGTAATGACCTTGAAAAGGTCATAAGGAGATTATAAGATCATAAAAGATTTTCGTCAAATCATATAATTGCATAATTGCATTATAATTGCATAGATACGATGAGTTTCGAGGTGGCAAAAAATTTATATAATGATACGATGTTACTATATACTTTTCTGATACAATTCATATTTTCTTCATATTTCAAGTAAAAAAATTTTTTATTTAATCAGAATTTAAAAATAATATTCATGCATAATTTAATATTCGAAATTTTTATGCAAAATTCAAAATAAAAAAATCCAAAAATTTTATGTATAAGTAACGGTAGTTTCAAGCATTTTTCAAATTAACGTTGGAATTTTAAATTAATTTAAAAAGCAAAAAAAGAGGTTATATGGGTCCCAGACGTTATAAATCAAATACAAATATGTATACATACATGCTATGAAAGAGGAAAATATAAAAAATTTTCTATTTTCTATAAAATGTTTGTAATACAAAAGTTAATCAAAATTTTTATACATACTAAAGCATTAAACTATCAGATGAATTCAAATGATATATGTGTACATTTTTTTCTTATATTGTCTTGTGTGTTTGACTATCATTCTCAATAGCTTTCAGATTTATAAAAAAAAGAAAAAAAAAATTTTTTTTCCTTTATTATTTAACTACATACGTATATTTAACTTGTTCTTTTGAAATATATTTTTTTTTCAGCGTCATATGTCTAACGAAAGTCAACTAACTCTAGAATCTGTAACACCGATAACATCCGGAAAATATAGTTGTGAAGTTTCTGCAGATGCACCATCATTTCACACATTGATTTCATCTGGTGAACTAGAAGTTGTTGGTAAGTTTAAGATATGAATAAACATACATACATACATGCATTATTTTATTCATATCACAATTTTTACATATAAAACATCAATTTTTTATCCTTTTTTTCCAAATTACACAAAATGAAAAAAAAGTCTTTCTTGATGTATTCTAAAATCTTAAAAGTTCTGAAATATGCAATTATTTTTTTTTTTTTTCTTTTTTGTCTACTTTAACATTAAACTTGATCATAAGTGAAAATGCATATGTTGATATGTGCTGCAAGTACACATGCATTAAGTCTTATGTGTGTGTAAACGAATGAAGCGGAACATATACATACATATATGAACTTAAAAATTTTGAAACTAAATTTACTGGGCATTAGAAAAAGTACGTTTTTCTTTTTTTGGCACTTAGATTACAGTTCTTTACGCCGTTAAAAATTTTTTATTTTCCTTATTTTCAATGAAAAAAAAAAAATTATTTTTACACACACATACTCTGATGGAAAATGTTTGCCAGAAAAGCATAAAATTTTATCCTTGCATGAATTCTAGATACAGATGAATGAATGCTTGAAAGCAAAAAAAAAATAGAATCAGAATAAAATAAGTAAAATAAGTAAAATAAGTAAAATAAAATAAAAATGAAACTTTTATCTATTATATGGTAGAACGAAATAAATTTCAATAAATATACAAATGCTTCTTGAATATCAAGCAAAAAAGCAATAACAATAAGTAAATATTTATTCAAATTTTTTTCTTTTTTGTCATTGCATGTATAAAGGATGTAAACTTCTATAATTCCCAACTGATTATAGGTATAAATTTGATACGAATAAAATGAAACATGAAAATGACTTAAATTTATATTTATATAAAAGTTCACACATAATAAGGTGTCCCATATAGTTTGTATATTACAAAGCGTTTATTTTGTATAGTTCAGATTGTTTCTATCAAAAAATCCTCCTTACCTAAAAGTTATTTAAAGTCCAATATGTATACCTTTTTCATAAAAACAGCAATTTTAAACTTTTAAAACTCTGGACTTTATCATTCGATTTTTAAAAATTATACCTTGTGAGAAAGGTCTACGTCGTCCCTTCAGTAATGAATGAGCCTGAGCCGAAAACGTATTATGGTTCGAAAGATATTGTCCAATATATATATGACGAGAAATGGGGAATTTTAAGGTTTAAAGCGATTTTTTATTAGAAATGGTCTAAGCTATGGAACACCCTGTAAAGTTTTCTGATAATATATGTAAATATATACGTTTATAGATTTAATTCTTATTTTCAATTTTTGCAAACAACATTTATTTGTTTTATAAAAATTACAATACATAGTTATGAATTTTATGTAGATCATAGATAATGGTAATATTTACTATCATTTCAATATATTTGAAAAAAAAATTTTTTTTTTTCGTTTTTCTGTATTTTATTTTATCGTCTTTCTTTTGATTATTTCCTATAATACTGATTAAAAAATTGTTTGAAAGTTAAGGTAAAAAAAAAAAATAAAAACGTTAAAGATCGAAGTCATCAAAAAAATGAAATGAAATTTCCTACAATTATACAATATAAAATAATTTCAATTTGACTTAAACAGAAATAATTCATAAAATGTGTTCATATAATTATTTTAATTATATTACACTCATAGATTTTTTAAATACAATTTAAAAAAAAAAAAAAAATTCAAAATTTATTAATAAATTTGTAATAACAGAAACTTATGGTTAAGCCTCAATTACTTAAAAAAACTATGATAACATTAAAAAAAATATTTTTCATGTTTTTTTTATTTTTCAAATAATTCATATTATTCTAATTAAGATATTCAAGTGTTCTTGTATTATAACACCATTCAAATACTAATATTAAAAATAATAAAAACTATATCCTTCTTTATTTTGTGCCCTTAATTCTATGTTTATATTTTATACTTTGAATTTAATAATGACTTGTTGAGGATTTTGGTTTTTTTTTTGGAATTATGTAAATACAAATTTACAAAAAACAAAAAAACTAAAATGGGTATAAGTTGTGTTAAGTATTATTTTACACTCTATATTGTTTACGATAATATCATTGTTGAAAAAAATGTAATTATACACTTTTCATGTAATCATTTTCAGAAGTACAGAAAAAAGAAATATAAAATTTTATTTTATTTTTTTTTTTTTTTCATTTTTGCTCATTTTCATTTTAAAACAATATTACATATAAGAATGTATTTTCATTGCATGTATACAGGGTGATTCTTTATAACACGACACTATTAGTACCACTGTATTTTTTGGACTATTTTAAAATAAAAATTGTGTGACGAGAATTCTACGAGGGCATTGAAGATCTTGCGCTTCTTCTTATGAAACATTGTATAACTCACGAACTACTAGATGTACGTTATTGGTGTCCTGAGAAGAGTTATAGCAATTCCTTTGGCCTTTCTATAGACGTATTGGTTAAAAACCTATGTCCATCGTTTCAAGAGTTAGACAAATTCAAAAAATTTTTCAAAATAGTCCAAAGAATACAGTGGTATTAATAGTGTCGTGTTAAAAAGAATCACCCTGTATAGTACATGTATGTATGGCGTGTATGTAAATACATATGATTAATAATATGACATTGAATTAAATTTGAAAATGATAAATTTTAAAAAAAAGAAAAACCTCTACATACATTGATATAATATTTATTTATATTTTTATTCACATAAAATTTTCAAAAAGGGAAATTGTATACACATAAAAAACAAAATTAAAGTGCACTCGAAAAACAAAAAGTTGAAAGATACTTATGAAAATACTGTTTTTTTTTTTAATGCACTTACATATTTCTATGTAACGTACACTAAAATCTTCTTATAAAATGCATAAAATTGGAACAATCCATCAAAACCATTAAAAAATAAAAAAAATATTAATAATAATAATAATTTGAAATTTAAAATTATTTTCTGCAATAATAATAAATTTCACAATTAAATTCTATAATTTGATGTTATTTTATAGTTTTTTTTTTCAGTATAACATTTCCTTTCACTGCATGTATTGAACATGTAAATACACATAAAATGATGAAGTTACATTTCAGTTACGATAATTTATGTAAAAATAAATCTAAAAATCATAATAGTGAATACATTCATCCTTCTTTATTATTTTTATTAATTTTCTTTTTTTTTTTTTTGTTTTTGCCTTCATTAATGAAAATACTGAGAAAATGTAATTATCATCATGAATTAAGAATTGTGTTAGCTGTCAAGATGATGATAATAATGATGATGATTATCATCATAAGGGCTATGATATTCTGAGATATGTATGAACATGGAAATTGTATGTTACATGATACATTTTCTATAGATTTTTTTTTTTTATACATGTATATTATGTATACATGCATGAGAAGTTATTACAAAATACAATTTGTTAGAATAAAACCATGTACACATACATTCGTACATACATACATATTGTACACCACAAAAATATCCTGTAATTATAATCTAGTTCGTACATATGCTCATACGAAACATTACAAATAACGATAAAAGTTTGAAAATTCAATATATAGTTTCGATATTAGTATAGAAAACTTTACACATACACAATACAAACATGTATAGATATATACGTACATATAATTAATGTAGATATGTATATTGGAATACATGCATATATAAATATAGGTATATGAACATAATGAAAATGGCCACAAAGTGTTTTTATTGACATTTTGAAAATTATACACCTGCGTATGTTGTAATGTGAAATTTATTAAGATTATCTTATTTTTATAAGTAATACCTGATATAATAATTACTGACTTTGTTATTTTTTTACAAAAAGATATGTGTACACGCGTATGATATTGAGCTTTATTTTATTTCAATATTTGATCCTGTACTCTGTCACTTAAGGTCTTATGGAAGTACATATGTTTTTTCTTTCTCTTATTAGACAGTTTCACAAGCAGTATTACCACAATCCTCAAAGCTTTTGTCTTATATCAGATGAATTTTTTGAATATCAATACATAGTGACGGTAAAATGGTACCACTTTAAGTGATCTCTATAAGACCTTAAGTGCATAATATTAGTGGACAGAGTATAGATGAGTTTCATATTTATTTCAAATATATGAATATATTATAAAGCTTTGTCTCGTACAAATTACAAATTACATAATATTTAAAATAGATGTTTTCAATACAGTTATTCAAATTCTTATAGTCTATCTATCAATGATTTTTAGTGGACGTCTTGCAGAAATTTTCAATCAAACGCAATTCTATCCATCTTTTCCGTCTATGAAAATATCTATGGGCCTTACCAATAACCGTTTACTGAATCGTTACTAAAAACTAATCTCACATAAAAATCTAAGACTAAATCCTTACTAACGACTTAGTAAACGGTTATTGGTAAAGCCCTATGTCTACGAAAATATTTTTCAAGATACACTGTACTGAAAATAATTGATAAGTAAAATTTTAATTTCTACCTATATTAATATATGGATATAAAATAGAGTTATAATTTTATACAAATGTTAATTACATGAACAAAATTAATTTATGTCAAAAGAGCTAAGAATATATTCTTTGAAAATCAATAAGTTTCTTGAGTTTATTTTTATTCATTACTATTACACCATTTTTTATTTCAAAATCGTGAAGTATATAAGTAAGTAAAACTTACAGGATAATGCCCATACTTGATATAATTGACGTAATAATAAAACTGATATTTAACTTGGGATTTTCGTGTTTTCATGGTTATATATACAAGGTATTGCAAGAGGGAAATATACACACATTTTCTTTTTAATATAAGAATATATATGTAAAAAGTCTTAGAATAATTCTTAGATTAGAGAATCACGAACATTAAAAATAGAACCAGACAAAAACTGTACTAAATAAACAAATGGATAATTCACAAAAGTATAAAATAAAAAAAGACCAATGTGTCGGACATAAATTCCTAATGGTTAATATACCAACAAACAATATTAAAAAAGATTTACAAAAAAAAAAAGAAAAAATAATGTTAGAAAATATAATACACAATGTGACAGTGAAAATTACTTTGAAAGGATATTTGTCCCTTTTTTTGTTTATCTTTTTATCAAGACGCTCAATTTTCTTTATTCATGAGAGATTATGTACAAAAAAATAAAAAATTATTTGATTTTAATAGCAAATTAGTAAAAGTGAGTGACAGTTGTTTCAGACAGAAAAAAAAAACAAAAAAAAAAATCTTTTTATTTGTTTCTAAAAATTATTGTCAGTGAATTTAATTCTTTAGTTACATTGTATTGCGCTTACACAATTCATAGCAGACATACATTCTGTTTTAATTAAAAACGATTATTTCAAGTAATTCACTTTCTTTTTATATGTGACATATTTTGTAAAATAAAACAATGATTCATGTATACAGAATAATAAAATAAAAATGAATTTTAAATGAAAAGCAGATATGTAATCTGTAGACAATAATTGAAATTAATCATTTTGAATTACTTACAAATGAAGTAATCTGAACATGTAAAATAAATAAAATCTTATTGAAATTTGTTTCTTTTGATAGAGCCTGTAACATCTACGAAGAACATTTTTTGTGGTCATGAAGATTTCGTATACACCTTGATCTTGATCTTGAAGATTGAAAATATGCCCTGCCTAAATATGATTTTGGTCGAATTCATAAACGTCAAATGATTGTCTTATGTCAAGAATCATGAAGTCATAAACCTTTTGACGTATTTGTCATACATTCATAAACTTCGAGACTTTGCAATTAATCAAAAATTTGAACGCATTTACACATCGAGTTTAATTTCAATACACATAATTGTCATTTGCTTGTCTTTTGACGGTCACCGTTGATCAAAAAATTATTTGATCGTCAAATTGATGATGTTTATGAATTCGCCCTTTATGTACTATTGCTTAGTAAAAATTTTGACTTATGCATGTGCAGAAAAACTTAAATTTTGCAACTTTAAAAACACAGTATATTCTATATCCCATCGATACGTTACGAAATGTTCACCCTTTATACTACGATATACATTCTTATATGTGAATAATTCATTTTAATTTTTACTTTTGTTTTGAAAACAAAAATTTTGTTCAAATAACTTCATATTATTTTGTTTTAAACAATATGTATTTCATTGACAAATAAAAGAAACATATTTTCAAACTAAGACAATTTTTTTTTAAATTTTATTCAAAAATTTTTTTTGAAAAAAAAAAATTAATTCTATATGCATATTCGTGTATTATTGTCAAGTGTATACATACATATAATGTACAGGTTATACATACATGTACTACTTTGTCTAGAAATAATTAAAAACAGACATGTATGCAATCATGATAAAATTATAAGAAAAATAAATAAAAATTTTATTTATAGTCTGTCTGTCCACTAATTCGGTGCAGTTAAGGGCTTATGAAAATACACATGTCATTTTTTTTTTGTATCATAATTTCTAATAAGATCATCTCACGAGTATTGTAACCACAATCTATAAAGTCATCACATAATATGAGATGAATTTTTTAAATATCAATATACAGCGATGTAAAGTGGTACTACTTCATGTCATTTCCATAAAACCTTCACTGCACCGAATTAATAGACAGAGTATAGAATGTATACAATCACATTCGAAGTTTTAAAAATTATATATAAAGTAGGTCATCTGAGATTTCTTTCTTTACTTCAAATCTAAAACAATTAAAAATATACCAACAAATTCTACAAATATGTATGCAATGTTATTCAAAAATAATAAACTATTTTAATTTCATTTTCACAAAATATGTATCTAATTTGATTTTTATTAGAGTATGATAAAAACATTTTATTTTATTTTATGTTTTATGTGTATTCATTATTTTTCTTCATCCTTTTTTTTTTTTTTTTTTGAATATCCAAAATATATAATTAAAAATTGTATATGAGTAAATAAAAAATACTTATGTACATAAATGAAATAAAATAAAGAAAAAAAAAATATGATTTAAACAAAAATTTATAATTCTATGTTTAATGTTTTAATATACATAATATGTCACATAATGTTTTAATGTATGTACATAATATGAAAATATTTTTTAGTATAAAAATTACAAATTAAAATTAAATTTTCTACTCATACAATTTAAAACAAAAAACGAAACTTTTTTATTATATTCCCTCCCCACCCCCATCCTCCCTTCCCATCCTAAAATATTTTGAATTCGTCATATTTTTTAATAAGTTGAATATTATTTATACTTTTAATTTTTTTTTTTTTTTTTGTTACCTAAAACTTTTATTTCAATTTTAAATCCTATTCAATTAAATATTTTAATAAATTGAAATGAAAACAAAAAAAAATCTAAAAGTAAAAAAAAAAAACAACAAAAAATTCTAAAAGTAAAAAAACAAAATTCTAAAAGTAAAAAATTTATATAAATTTTCATATCCTTTGCTCATAATATATTTTAAAAATTTTTTATCATTTATTCAACACACTTTCATAAATTTTTTTTTTATTTATTAGTTTTAAAAGTTTTTTTAAAAAAAAAATTCAAAAACTAATTTATTTTTCTTTATTTAAATTCATTCAATTAATTTTAAAACAGAAATACCAAGTCAAAAGCCAATAATTAATGGAATTCGATTACGATATCGTGTTGGTGAAAGTGTTAGAGGTAATTGTACTTCAAGAAATTCAAAACCAGCAGCTAATCTTACCTGGATCATTAATGATAACGAGGTAAGTATGTATACATAAATAATACAAAAAATATTATAGTATTATTGTAGTATGAACGTTAATTATAGGATTATGTGAATATATTTTATTTTACATATTTGTACAAAAAAGGAAATTTTTTTTTGTAACTTCAAATATGTATTACAAACTGATAAACACCATAACTTTAAAAAAAAAAAGTGAAAAATGAAAATTTTTGAAAATTTTCATAAAGTTTGAAAATTAATTAATGGTAACATTTCCTTTTAATTATAAAAGTAAAAATATATAGAAATTTCATACGTTGTTATTGTACGTATAAGATATTCACAAATGTACAGTAGTGACACTCATTACATTTATAACCACCCACCACCCACTACAAGTCTACCTACAAGATAATCTTGTCTACCTACAATCCACATTTTATTACTTTCATATATGAGAATGAGAAAACTATTTCTACACATTATTACAACATCCTATACACAATCATTACAATACAGAGATAACTAAAAGATATAATTTTTGTTAACGTATTTTATGATTGTATCCCATATACACAATCATCATACCTTTAATGTAATATAAAAAAAAAAAAGAAGATACATGTAATCACAAAAAAAAAACTTTTTGAATTTGCTATCTTGCAATTTTATTGTTTGGTTTTTACAATTACTACTATCCATATGTATGTATTATTGTAATGTGTATGTGGTCCATGTTTTATATTCTAATTCTAAATAATGATAATAATCCTTGAAAAAGGAAAAATATTCTATATTAGAAATTAATACATAAAAAGGATATGTGTTTTAGTTTTTTTTTTACTAATTTTCACTTTGATTATACTTTTTTTGAGTATCACTGTGGAGACTAAAAAAATATTTTTGCTTTTTTTATTATTGTTGTCCTTATACAACACAGTATATTTAAACATTTCATACTAATACCAATATATGTATGTACGTACATGAAATCACACTTACTTCGTTTTTTACTATTATACTTTTAATAAATTATCAATTGTGACAAAGCGAAACTGTTTATTTTGGAAATTTTCGTCGTGTTTTCTATGTGTTCAGTTTTAATATAAAACACATGTATCTACATACATATATTGTATTTTATATCCTTTTCTCAACTCTTGAATACATAATTTATATTTACAATTTACATTTAGTTTTTTATTATTGTTTTGCCCATATAATTATATTCATCGTAAAATTTTCACAAAATTTTATTTTAACATGTTACAAAACAAAAATACAAAAAAAAAAAAATAACAACTTACCATAATCTTGTAAGGGTAACGACAATTTTAGAAAATTTATATCATTTTTAACGTTAACTTGCATCTAAACACTGTTATACATGTGAATTATATACAAAATTATTTTGTTTAACATGAAAAACAAATTCGAGTGTTAAAACGTTTATACTATAAACATGTACAAATTTTATATGTAATGTACATACATATGTTGAATTTCAAATATATAAAAAGCATTGTATATACAATTACAACATATATACGTATAATAACCAGATTAACAGAGGACACATTATTAAATATATAAATGAAATAATGTCTAAAACACAGAAACTAAACAAAACAAATTTTCATTTGGTTAAAAGTAAATTATTTACAATTTTAATTGCTTTTAATATAACTATTTTAACAAAATACGAACCATGGATACATACAATGTTGTAGATTTGGTTTTTTTTTTTGGTTTTTATTTCTTTTGCATAACATTTTGTGCATTATTTAAAATAAAATCAAAATTTATGTTTAGATATACTTAAATGCTATACGTAAAAAAAAAGAAAAAATATAGAAAAACTAAGTGCTTGAAATGTTGCAAAAAAAAACTTTATACAGCAGTATTTTTCATTATATACAATTTTATACATGTAAACATGTATGAATCTATTTACGTAGATATGTAAAAAAAAACTGATTCAGCTTCAAGAACTGAATACAGCGCAGCGCATATCATTTTCATAATATGCATTTACAATAATTATTTTCAAATACATAATTATGCAATCTAATATGTAAAGATAAAAACAAAAAACTTTTGTAATAAAAAAAAAATGGAAAATTAAATATAAGAAAATAATTGCATAGGTATACAATTAAAAAGTACAACTAAATAAAAATTAGAACGAATCGAAATATATTCATGTCTACTGCATTACATAATATAACGAAATAAAAATAAATGAATTAAAATAAAAAAAAAACTTCTTATGTACTATACTCGAGCTCATTTAGAAAATTTTCAAAAGTCGGTTTTCAGAAAAACAAAAATATTTGTTTAATAGTTGATTTTTGAAAGTTTTAAATTGCAATAACATAGCCTTAAAATTAAATTTTTGTAATTTGACGTAATGAATTTGTAAAAAGGCTTTCAAATTCGACTTTATAAAAGATTTTTGCAGTGTATGTAAAAAATTAAACTATAAATTTATAATTGTGACATTTTATGTATGCAGTCGAAAGGGTGGTTAGCTCAGGGGGTGGTTTTAAAAGTTAAATGTTGGCTTTTTACTCTGTAGTATTAATTTCAAATGCAAGCAAAAACATTAGCAAAAAAAGTTAAGTTTGTCAAATATATTTTTTTGATAAAAATCTACTTGATGCATTAACGTATCTTGATTCATGGATAACCTTTCTTGATTACCATACTCACAAATTGAGTTTGTTTTTTCACTAACAATTCAATGGTTTGTAACTACAACTTAATTTTAAACAGAAAGTTTACAGGGCACCTCAAAACAACCGTCACAAAACGCATTTTTCTTGAAATATAGAATGTAGTTTTTAGCAAACGATCATGGCTTAAATCCATACAATACACTTCTTCTAAGCTTGTAAACATAAAAGATGTCATTTTTTTTAATTAATTATTTTGAACTTTATTTTTTATTGTTAAATATTACATATTTATAAAGTAAAATATTACATATTTCATTACATGAAAATGCATAAATATTTAATATAATTTTATTTGTAGTTTGGTGTTTTTAAGGAAATTTTATAATTTTCTATATATTTTCTAAATCAACTTTTGTTTCGTATTTGAAACAAAAAAAAAAAAAAAAAATAAGACACAAATTTTTTTTTTTTGTATGCTACCAAAAATAGGTTTGAAAATTAAATAAATTTTGCAGAAATAAATTTATTTACAAATATCCATTTATGTTATTATTTCGGTATTAGAATCCTTTCATTAAATCTTTTTTATTTTATTTTAATGAATATCAAAACCAAATACAAAAGCCTACAAGAATAAGAAATGAAAATTTTCATACATAAAATTTAAAAGAGTTCAAGTAGAAAAATAAATCGTTTTTAACATTAAATATATGTACATATATACAGGCATATGTATGTACATAATATTGATGTTGTATTTTGTAATTAATTGTTCGTAAATATTTATGAAATTTTTTGCTCTTTTCTATACTTTGTATATCAAATAACAAAATACACACAGTTTCGCCAAAAAGTAACCCTCAGCATTTTTTTATATTATTGGTTAATTTTTCAAAAATTTAAAATCTCAATATGTTTATATGAAACAATTCTTGGTTAAAATGTATGATAAACAATTTACAGAAAAATAATATTATTTAAATTTTTTAAATATTGAGATTGAATTTTACATTTTAAAAAGTTAGCCAATAATAATAAAAAATGCTGAGAGTGCGATGATTTGTTGGCGATACTGTATATAGAAATTTAGTAAAATTATGTAAAATCAAAATTGTTTAAAAAATGTAATTGCTCGTATAATATTCTAAGCAATAATACTTGTATACAATACTTACATATATTTCTTATTTACGTAAATTAAATTAATCTCATTTAAAATATTTATTAAAGAAATAAAACTTTATTGTGTGTTTAACACTCTGTCAAAATTCATTATATTTTTGCTTTTCATAATATACAATTTTCTTTTCTTTTTTTTTTTTAATGGTTTTGCTATTGTAACATTGACTGAACATATAATAATCTGAATTGTAATTCGTATTTATGTAAATTTCTACATTATTCCTTCCTATACAATATATGTACATATAATTTATATGAGTGTATACCAAAACATACCAAAAATTGTGTACAAAAAAAAAAAAAAAACAAAAAAAAAAACTTGTACGAACAATTATATATGTATATATGTACAAACATGCGTATATATACATGCAAATATAAATAAAAAGAACATTTTTCATTTTTCTTTTTCTTGTTTTTCTCTTTTGGTATTCTACATTTCGTTTTTTAGCATGTCACGTACATACTAACAAAAATTATGTATAGTATAATATACGTTTACTTATATATGTATATGATTTTCTTTTGAACTTACGAAAAATGTTTCACTTTTGTCTGTTATCACTTCTATTATCTCATCAGCGTGTCTGTCATTTATGTATTGAATAAGTAAGAAAACCACCCTTATAAATTTTATCATTGATAAAATCCCGTTCCTTATCTTTTACTCCATATTCATGTATAACAGTATCTATAGTTTCATTCATGTTATTTTAAATTTAGTCATTTATACGTATATATATATATCAGAATGAAATAATTCACGAATAGGAATGTATTATTGTTAGGCTAAATGATTTTCATTTGAATTTTTTTTTAAATTAGACTATAATTCACATAATGAGAAATTTTACACAAAACTGATAAATTTCATTTATTGTTCAAATTATAATTGAAAGTCATTTGAATTCTATAAAGTTTAAGATATAAATTTTTAGAAAAGTAAAAAACATTTCCGGACACATTATAAAATACTAATTTTTGAAAAATTTTAAAAATTTTTAATTCAAACTATAACACAAGTTTAGCTCAAAATTTTTTAACTGAAAAACTTTTGAAAAAAATATATATATATGGGCTAAAGTTCCTTTTAGGACCCACCACAGATTTTCATGAAAATTGGTATATACACTATACTCAATGAGTCTAGTTGAATTTAATGGTGCTGGTCTCGTGGCGTGAATCGGTCTTATTTCGCTAGTAGATGGCCTTAAAACTTTCGAATTGTCATGGGTCCTAAAAAAGGAACTCTTACCAAAATTTGTACGTAAAACATACCTACATGTCTATGCCATTTATTTATTTAATTAAAAAGAAAAAGTGACCAGTAAACTGATATCCTTCCGCCCCCACCACGACCCCGCCAAGACCTTTTGGTGATACACACATATCTGTGTAATAATTAATGATAATTATTTTTTTCAAATATGCTTAGATTTTTTTATTTTAAAAAATTACAAATTTAAATGATGTAAAATTATAGGTATATAAAAATTTTTAATATTTGGTTGTTTTTTGTACATGAAATCCATGTATATATGTATGTACATAAAGTCCATATAAAGAAACATACAATTTATAGTGAAATTATTTTTTTTTTGTACTGTATATTACTTGATATTACTGAGAAAAATTTTAAACGTTATTATAATACTTTGATAGATTGTACATACATACATACATATACAGTATGTCAAATTCGTATTCGTACATCTGTGTTTTTTGTAGGAAAATGCACTTATCAAAGGAAAAATTAAATGGTAAGTAACTGCATTTTCCTACAAAAAACACAGGTGTACGAATACGAATTTGGCATACTGTAAATAATATATGTATGTACATACATATGTATGATGTCGTATTACCTATTATATTTGTAAATGTATCCTCAAAATTCAAATATATGTTTTTAGTGAATGACTAACAAAAAATTCATAACATTCTAGTATTATATAAGTTATTTTATGCTTTGTATAAAATAAATTTAACATTTCATAAAAGTTAATACACGAAAATGAAAAAAATTTTGTGTAAATTCAATTTTCACGTTCTATATGTATGTACCTTATTTAAATATCTCTTTTCTATGTATATTTTGTTTTCAATATCTTTTAAAAATATATATACATATGCGTGTATGTATATTTACGCAATCACATGTATTTCGATTACTATCCATATGTAGATATATTTGTACATACATATGTATACATTACATAAAATATAAAATTTCGTAAATAATAATATATTGAAAGAAATGAAAAACAGTTTCCTATTTTATATCAATAATACAATTTTCTTTTTTTCTTCTTCTTCTTCTTAACGATAAAGTTTTACGTTAAAGTAAACGAAGCAAAAAAAAACTAAAAAAAATATATAAAATTTTCTATGATCTGTAAATCAAAATGAAATTTCTTCAAGATAAAAAACAAAAAAAAATTTTTTTACAAATATTGTATGTGTACGTTAAATTATTTTTGTTCTGATATTTCTTTCGAATATTTAAATGTGATTGACTTTATATTACAACATACATATACGAAAATGTGTATAAAAATTTTAGTAAAATTTTTCGTAAGAATTTATTTCTTATTTTTTTCCACTTTTATTTTTATCCCTAAATTTTTGTAACAAAAATAAAAAAAAAAAATCTATAATATTGAATTCTGAATCACATTTAACTTTTCTTCCAATTTACTCATCATATATACACATGTCATAAATATGTAAGATTTATAAATTTTTGCCAAATAAAATTCCAAATCGCCTTTTTCAAAAATATAAAACAAAAACCAAAAAAAAAAAAATTTTTTTTTTTTTGTTATAACAAATTTTCATGACTATGTATACATGTATTTAAAAAAAGTAAAATATTATTTAACAATTCATTTACATAACATTTACATATTGTATGTATGTGTACGTACGAATCTGCATACATCATGTATGTACGTTTGTAACGTACAACAAATTTGTAACATATTTATTTAAGTTAAAAGAGAAATAGAAAAAAATGAAGGTTTAATATAAAGAAAAAAAAAAAAAGAAAATGCAAAATAAAATTACGAAAAATTGTGTGGAAAATTTACACTATAAAGAAGATATTTTAACATGCACATATGTACATATGTACAAACGAGAGTATAAATTGTTTACCATGTAGAACGTATAAGCTCTCATACAAACATAAATATCATAAAAATGTAAAACAAAAATAAATATGTGTAATATTATTTTGTAAATATACTACATATATGTATATGTTCACATTTTTCAGGATACAAAAATAAAATAAAATAAAATTTTGTTTTTTTTATTTATAACGCTGATTTTTGTATGATGTGAAGAAATAAAAAATGTCATACCTAACATACTGTTAAAAATTCAAAATGATTTTTTATGTGTATGAATAAAGGTGTAGATGAATGATGAAAACAAAGTGAAAATTTTTGTATATATTTTACATTTTTGATATATTACTATATATGCACATATACAGTAATACGTATGTACATACATATATGAACGTATTCGAAAACTTGTATGCAGTGCTGTCGTTTTACAAAACTTGAAAGCAATATAACAAGTTCGATATTTGACCTTGATTCCACTTTCATGTTCTATGCATACTGGTCAGTCACTTGTCTGAACCAGTTCTAGTGTAGTGGTGTACATAGCATTGGCAATAGCAAAAAGCATATAAGTTCAGTTCAGTCTACCAGTCTAGTCAGTCTCAGTCAGTACTCAGTACCAGTACATAAATTTTAGTTAATTCAGTTCCTTTTTAAACGTAAGGCAAGACGGGCGCGGTATTGTATAGTGGCTCTTGAATTTTTTTTCCATATTTTTAATTTTATTTTTCCGTGTAAGTAATTGCATACTAAATATTATATTTATTTTATAATCAAACGATATAAAACAAATTTTTTTATTCTATCAAATTAAATACATATAATTCTAAAAAAACAGTATTTTAACAACAAACAATTAACGCAATATCAGATATCAAAAAAGCAATAAAAATACGGCAATTGTAGTAAAACGACAGTACTGCTTGTATGTAAAAGAAAAATTGATAGAAGACAACTTTACAATGACATAATATAAAACGTACAGTACACATGTGTACATAAGTATATTTATGACGCGTAAAAAAAAATTTTTATCAATTTTTCTAAACCCTAAATTAAAATAAATTATATTGGATTTTTGAAAGAAAATTTTATTACGTGAGCTTTTTACTCAAAATATTAAACACTATTCCTTTTACAAAAAAAAAAAAAAATAATAATAATAATAATATTTAACAATATTTTCATAAAAAAAAAACGACATATTGTATGTTGTGTGAAATTTTTCAAAAGGAAAATTTTATTTATTGCATATAAATCCATTCATATGCGTATACATTGCTTGGTATGAACATACAAATGAAATATTGTATATTTTATTTAAAAATTATATAACACAATAAACCATTTTTTAATACCTTCATAAAAGCAATAACGAATATGAATTTTATGATTTCATTTAAACACATAAAACTACATATGATATATTTATTTAATTTTTTTAAATATAAATAAGAAAAAAATATATAAATCTAATTTACAGGCAAATCCCTCACTTGTACGTACACATAAGCCAATCCATGAGAGTAACGATTTAGAAACTTCTGTATCACAAATACAATTTGTAATCGGATCACAACATTTTATTCGTGGTAAACTGAAGGTAAATTTAAATTTATTTTCTTAATATAAACCTTTATATGTATTACAAATATATAAATTTATAAATAAGTAAATGTACTCATGAAAATGCTAAAATTAATCAATTTTTCAATTATATATAAAAATTCATTTTTAACAACAAAATATCGTATTTTCTATAATATTAATACCAAAAGCTACATTATAAGTTTTTCTAATAAACTACATACATACATATATAAAAGTTTATCCTTTTTTCGTTTCCTTTCTTTAAGTTTATGGTAAACACAAAATTTTCCTTAAGAATTATTTCTTTATAAATTTTATTTTTAATATTGTATTTCTTTTTGCCAGAAAAAAACAAATTTAGTTTTTCAAGAATTTTTTTTTCTAACTATACAACAAAACGTTTTTTTTTTTTTTTTATTTTGTTTGCAGATACGTTGCAGAGCACAAATACATGACATTTATTGGCAATCAACTGAAAAAAGTATCGAAGAAGAAAGACCAAAAATTTTAACATCAGCAAATAGTAACAGTGTTAATCTTGTTCAAACTTATCCATATGATCAATTTTCATTACAAGATGGTGACATTGTTGATAAAAAAGATACATATATGACACATGTACAAGGTAATGTACAATATGAATAAATTTTTATCAAAAAAAAAAAAAAAGTTCATTTTCAATTTTTACACATTAAAATATCGTAATTAATCTTAATCAAAAAAAAAAAAATTTATTTTTCAATTTTCAAAAATAACGAATTTTCAATTTTAAAATAACGAATAATCAAAAAATAATAAAATTTAAATTTGTTAAAGTTAAAATATGTTCTTTCAATTCTATATCAAAATATTTATCTTTAAATTCGTTTGTGAAATTATTTACATCATAAAATACATGTACAAACAAATTTTTTTTCTTTTTTGTAATATTCTACAGGTGATATGTCTTCATTAAATTCAGGTATAGGATCAACATTATTACCATCATCTTTTACATCAACATCATCATTTATGATAACTTTATATTGTATGTTACAATTTCCATATACATTTATTTTCTTATCATATATTTTTCATAATATTCGGCATTTACAAATACATATGCAAATGTTAAATATTTCGTGACTTTAAGAAAATATTTAAGTAGTATTTTCTTTTATATACATAAGTATAAATATTATACATACATAACGAATATGGCATTAAAAATAAAGCACAAAAAAATTATTGTATAAAAAAAATATAATAAAATAAAAAGGAAAAAAAAGTGAATTGTCTGGAAAATGGAAATTTTGTGTTTAATTGTATTTTGTTTTGTTTTTTTTTTTTTTTTTCATTTTTATGTACAAATGTTAAAAAGTTTGAAAAAATCATCCTACGGCACAAGGAACATCCAAATCCATTTGATACATTTATACTCTGTTTATTAATTATATGCACTTAAAGCTTTGTGGGAGTACATAAGAATGTATATCTTTTTTTTTTCTCTCATAATTTCTAATTGATGTATTGCGTACAAAATTAGATGAATTTTTCAAATATCAGTGTACAATGAACTAAAATAATTTTAGTTAAAATTACTTAATTTTCATATAAGGTATTAACTGCATATAATTAATGTACAGAGTATAGATAAATTTTTAATTTTTTTGTTTTCTTTTTCACTTTGCATATACGAGTAATTAATGTACAGAGTATAAGTAAATTTTTTAATTTTTTTTCCTTTTTCACTTTAATTAAATCTACAAAAATCACAAATTAAACATGTTTGCAATTAAAGTGAAAAAATTAATTATTTAAATATAACGAAGGTAAAGCAAAACAAAAAAACACAAAAACATTTTTGAATACTTTAAAAAGGTTGTATATGATCTATAGTACTTTGACAAAAAATAATATATGAAAAAAATAAATAAAATTCAATTATGAGAACAATTTTTGTTTTATATCCTGTATCCTTATATAAAAATTAAAATTTAATAAAAACAAAATATGAGATATAAATTTTCATACTACATATATCTATTTATTAAAAATAAAATAAATTAAAAATAATATTATATGAAAATATGTTAACACAGCAATAAAAGAAAAGAAGAGAGAAAAACAAAAAACAAACCATAAAATAAAATGATATTATTACGTTGCACTTCTAAAATTAAAAAAATATGCCAATAAAATATAATAATAAATAAAAAAGACGGTTAAAAAATTGCATATTTTTTATTTATCATTTATGTGTACTCGTGTATTGGTATATTCTCGTAAAAATGATATTAAACACTAAAATTAACAATCAAGAAAGGTAAAAAAAAAACGTTTTAAAAAAATGAAAATTTACCTTTAGAAAAAATTTTTTTTTTTTTCATATTTATTTTTGGTTTACCAAAAAACAAAAACAAACAAACCAACAATTGTACAATTTTTAAAAAAATTCTTACACAATAAATTAAATAAAATCGATACAACACAACTGAAATTGGAAAGTAATAAATTTATTTTCAATACAATTATTATACTCGTATTTTTCATTTAAAACATTATTGCCAAGACAAGTAGTTTCTGGCTGTATATTCTATAAATGAGGAAAACAAAAAATAATAAAAAATGAAAATGAAAATAAAAACATTTTCCATAATAATTTAAAAAAATAATTGTAAAACAACTAAACGTAAACTGTAATTGTGATATAATAAAAAGGGTAAAAAAAAAAAAGAAAAAAATTTGAAAAACTTGTAATACATTAAAACATACATCTGTGTATATGTGCATACATTATTTATGTGCATTTGTAGAAATACAATAATAAAATCATGTTTATATATGTATAAACGAAAACGCTTATAAATAAACAAAAAAGAAAAAAAAAAGTAAAGAAAAATAATATATAGAAAGAAAGTTCAAAAAATTCTAGAAAAATAAAATGCATCGTATTTTAGAGTATAAAGTACGTAAATTATTAACATATTCTATAGATAAATATAAACAAATAAAAATTTTAATTAGTAAAATCTAAAGAAAAAAAAAAATGTAGCATAAATTTAAAATTGTTTTTTTATGAAACTGTATACAGAATGGATCTAAGTAAATACATATACATATATGCGTACAATATGTACCCGTATATGTGCTACACATGTGTAGAAAATTTTTATATTGTTTCATATATTATAATCATCAAAAATTACAGAATATAGTATAAGGTATCTCATAAAAAGAAATTTGAGTTTTGGGTTACAAATTACAAATATTGGTGAAAAATGTAATTTTCGTATATATGTACATATATACAAAACTTAAAACTTTAAGACTTCATTTATAAGATTTCGTTTTTAAAGTAAAATGAAATTTATTTATCAAATTAATGTAATTCAAAATACAACGTCGAATTAATTTTTTAACTCGTGTTACATTTTAGTAGAGCTTAAAAGTTTAAGTAGAAGAGTTTTTATGTAATTACATAATTTTCAAAAATTTAAAGTGAAATTAGAAATGAAACCTACTTTAACATTACATTATGTACATATGTAAATGCGATGAAAAATAATTGAAATTAAAATGGGATCTTCTTGAAAACAAATGAATTTATCCGATATACGACCAAAATTGGGAATTTGAATTTTGATATTTAAACTATTCGTCTGTCATTGTATATGTACATATCTGTACTTTATCTACTTTAATTTCACCTTATCTACGTTCATATATACTATCTGTGAATAGCCTATTTATGTCGTCAACTCAACCTATTTATGTCGTCAACTCGGTGCACTGTAAAGATACTTTTCATTTCTCGCCATACTGAAAAATTCTTATATATTTACATGCTCAAAAATTTGAGCCACCAGAATGATTAACGTTTACCCAAAAATTCAAATAATCACTGTATATGCGACTTTAAAATTGGGGCGATCGCAACTTCGAATTGTATTGGGATTAGGTATATATCAACACATTGGGAAATTCTATTTGGAAACAGAAAGAAACGAAGGTCGTCGTCACAAAAATTAATTCGAATTTCAAAATTGAAATGTAAACGAGCTATAAATTTTTCTAAGGGAAATTATACAGTTGCTTATGAAAATTAATTTTTTCATTAATATTCAAATCTTGAAGATGAAGGTAATTTTATAAAAAATTTCCTTTGAATGAGACGTCTCTTGTATATGCAATTCTGTAATTTTTGATCATACATACATTTAAATTTTAAAAAATTTTCAAATTAAAACAATAAATTGTATTTTGTTTGCTCTCACAATACAATTCTAAAGGGACAATTAAATAGTTATTGTATGCAATACATTTTTTTGATTTTTTTTCAGTTTACACAAAAAATTTCTAAACATTTAAAAATAAATTGTATAAAATATGAATTTTTGAATTTTCTCTTTTTTTTTTTTTAATTTTACTTTTCTTTTGAATTTTTAAAATGCAATATGTAATAAAAATGTACAGCATAACTATTATCAAAGTAAAAAAAAAAATAAAAAATAAATAAATGCAAATATTCTGGAGCCATGAAAAACTTTGAAAAATATAATTTTTTTTTTTTAAATAAAATGTCAATATTTAGAAACTTTACTCTGCACATAAAAATATAAAAAAAATGAAAATAACTATAAAAAGAAAAACATAAAATAGATGAAAAACTGTGTCAAACAATTTAACGAAAATGAAAAAAAAAACAAAAATTCAAAAAAAAGCAAAAAATCGTTACTTATTTTTTATGTAAATATAAATATTATAAATGTGAGCTTATTATATAATTTACATTACTATGTATAGGTATATTGTATATATACATATTATATTTGAAAGGAAAAGTAAAATTTAGAAACAAAATAAAAAAAAAGAAAATTAAGAATTACTTATACAAATAAGGATCAAAAGATATTTCAAAAAAAAAAAAACCAAAATAAATAAACAAATGATAAAACAGAATATGTACACTAGAATTTTTACATACAGGTTTCTACACGACATACACTTTCGTATTTGTATGTATGTATAACACGTTCATCCATAGAAATAATGAAATATGGGTAATCTACATAATGTGTTCAGTATACAAAAAAATTTTTTCAATACAAAATTCATGAATTACACACAGAATTTTATTTTATATACAGATAATGAATTAGATAAATAGTTAACAATTTCAATCTTTTAAATAAACGAGACGTTATTAAAAACAAAAAAAAAAAATTTCCATTTATGGTCTACTTCATATTTTATTGTTTTATAAAAGTCCAACGTATATCCAACGTATATGAAACTCATTCTATCTAATTTTTTTTTTTTATTCATAACGTAAAAAGTTTTAAAAAAAAAAACAACAACAACAACAATAAATTCGTTGCAAGTTCAATCAAAGGTTGTTATTCATTCATACATACATATATGTAAATATATAACTGCCCCTAATAAATACATAACACCCCTATACACATAAAAAACATGCATGAATACATTCTATAAATGTGTATAAGCCTAAAACTCATTTGAATAACGCAAAACTTTTAGTATATTATGTAATTAATAGCATTTAATAGAAATAATAAAAACTTTGAAGAAGTATATATACATAAATAATAAAAAAAAAAAAACAAAATAATAATAATAATAGAATTAACGTTGCATATACAATTTCATATACATACATTAATATACAATAAATCCATGTTCATAAAAAAAAAAAAAATCATAAAATATAAAAAAATTGAAAAACCATTTAAAATGAATAAAATGTAATTACAAAAAACAAAAAAAAAAACTAATTTTCCAAAACTGATTTAAAAGCATAATAGGAATTATTTTTGTTTTTTCCATTTCACAAAAATGATTTTTTAAATTATAATTATTCAAAATGCATCAGCATATATGTACTATTGTATATACGTATACGATATAGTATGTGTGTATTAAATTTAAATTTTTTACAAAAAAATAATTAACTGTCAAATATTATCATTTTGCGATAATTACCTATAATATGTATATGTTAATTAAAATTAACAGAAAACTGATATATGTACATATAGGTACTTAGGCATGCATATGTATGTAAAATACCTTTATTTTATTTTTAATAATAATTATAACAAAAAAAAAGGTATTTTCATATTATGTCAACAACATATATTCACAATTACCATAATATTGATATTTTTCATTTACGCTTTTTTTTTGGTTTTTTTTTTTTCAAAATAAAATTCAAAAACGTTAATATAAAGTAAGCATAATTAACCCGCAATTATAAAATTTTTTGTTTTTGTTCATGTACAAACATCGTATGTACATTAACTAAAATGTAAATGGTAACTTTTATTATAATATAAATTTTAATTGTTAAATTTGTTGTAAAATATTAAAATATAAAATGATATTATAAAAAAATTTAAAATATGTAATGTTTAAACATAATTTTTTCATTATTATGATTTATTTTGGAAAATTTTAAAAATAAATTAATTTATTTTTAAAAAAAATACATATGCAGTATGTACAACATACTTTAATTATTTTCAAATGAAAATTAATTGTTTTTATCAGTAAATTAAAAATATATGCATTTAATTTTCCATTACTCCTCTTTTTTTTTAAATAAATTCGTTATATTATACATTCAATATTACGTTTGGAAAAAGCAAAAATAAAAAAAAGAAAGTAAATAAATTTAAATAAAAATAAAGTATACACTGCAAAATGCAAGTAAAACCAAATATGTACACAAAAATGTAATGTACGGTGTCTCAGAATAAATATCATTTAGCCCATTTCTCCGAAAGCCTGAAAAAAAATCGTTCTAAACCCCCTCCCATTCAAAAATACACCTTGAGCTGAGATACAAGAAGTTGAACGTTCATGTACAGTGAAAAACGTCATAATTGGGGTAATATCTTGTGAATTATCCCTTTTATTTTAACCATTTTGCCACGCAAAATAAAGCTGAAGCCTAGACCTTTTCAACAAGGTATATTTGATAGAATTCAGATGAACTATACATTTTTCTGAGATATCCTGCATTTTTTGAAATTCACTTAAAACTCGAATAGAATTTTTCTATTCTTGTTTTTTCTTTTAACAAAACAAATATAAACGTATTTGTACGTAAATTATCCTTGTTTCGCATTTCCAGCATTTAGTGTAATCATCTGGTATATATACACAGGTATACCATATACAATAATAAGGAATACTTTGTACTTTAAATATTTTCACTACAGGTCTTATGGAAACTACGAAAAGTAGTACCACTTTACATCTTTGTATATTGATATTTAAAAAAGCTAACCTGCTAAGCTGTATGAGAACTTTGTGGATTGTGGTAATACTGCTCGTGAAATGATCTTATGAGAAATTATGAGAGAAGAAAAAAGACAAGTATACTCCCATAAGGCTTGCAATGAAAATATTTAAAATACAAAGTATAAATAATTTACATTTAATACAATTTACTATTGATAAAAAATATCATTTTGTTTAAATATAACAACATATAGAATACTGATAATTGAAACCAATAAAAGTAAACCTACCAGCCAACTTTTTACCTATTTTCCAATTTTCCTCATTTTTTTTTTCTTTTTATCATTTTTCTTTATCATGCAATGTTCAAACAAATTTAAATTGATTTTTTCGTGTTTTAAAAGTTTCTACAAAAAAAAAAAACATAAAAGTCTATTCTTATTTTTATTTTATATATTAATTGAATTATTTGTAAATATTAAAACAAAAAAAATTAATGTGGGACATTATAAATGTTTTCTCATAATGTAGGTAAATCATATTAACAGAAAAACATAAAATTAAAAAAAAAAAATGTATATAATATAGTATATGTATGTATTTATAATATTAAGATTTAAGAAACAAAAATAAAAATTAATAAATAAGATTATAAATGAAAGTAATATAAAACACAAAAAAAAAAAAGAAAATTGTTTATACACTTAAAAAAACATTGATGTTAATACGCTAATATACAATTTAACGCATGTACATATGTATGTATGTATGTGTGCAAAAAAAAATTCAAAAATGTGAGAAAAAAGCCAATAAATTATAAGCAATTAACAAAGAAAAAAAAATATAGCAAATTTAAAAATAAAATTAAATAAATAAAACAATTAATGTGGGTAATATTATTAATATTTAAATTAATGGCATACATATATATACACATGAAAAATAAAAAATAAAAAAAAAATGAGGATTACTATATACATTGTAAAAACTAATATTAAAAAAAAAATGAGAGAACAAATTATAATCTATAAAATAAAATAGCAAAAAAGAAAAAAAAAACATTTGAATGATCATAAAAAATGTTTTATGTTTTTTTTCTATATTTTTTTAAATATAGTGATCCCTTTATATACTATAAAAATGAACTACAAAATCATATTCAAAAAAATTACATGAACATAAAAGTACATAAACATTTAACTAATACACTCCAATATATACATACATACCATAATATGTATATAAAAATGTACATTGTATACATAAACCACCAAAATATTTTATCATCACGTACAAAAATGGAAAAGAAAATCAATTTCCCTTCAATCAGTTTATTTGTCATTTAAGCTTTAAGTAAATATCACATACATACTTTATATACCCCGTATAAAAAATGTACACAAATTTCCTTTTTGATGGCTCCTTTTAAAAATGTATACGTGTGTATAATACATCATTAAGAATTTAAAGATATATACACTGATGATGATGATTTTGTACTTTTATTTTATTTGATTTTTTTTTTCTATTCGCCTTTTCTCAATTTTTTTTTACACTCTTTATTCTAAATGTATAGTTTATTTTCTCGATTTTACGCCTCTTACATTTCATAAAACATGAACAAAAATTTTTTTTCTTTTTTTTTTTCATAATTTACCTCTTAAAAAAAAAGTAATAATAAAATAAATAAATAAAAAAAATCATCTATACAACATAAAGAAAACGGTTAACTTCTTTACTTTTGTGTTTATCTCATTTTCCTATTTATTTATTCATTTTTTTTTTTCTGTTCTTTTTTATTGTAAAAGTTTTCCAAAGTGGTCGATCTTTTTTACATAATAAGTGCCATATAATCTTTGCTTTTATATCCTTTTATGTGTACTGTACATACATATCATTTTCTAAAAAGGCAACAAAAAAATTAACTTAAGAGTCTAAATCTATAAAAATAGACAAAAAATGGAATAAACATAAACCGGAAGTATCAAAAAAGAAAAAAGACTGTAAAATAGATATGAATAAAAATACGAAAGAAGAATTACATAAGAAGACCTAGATACCTATACATTTGTATCTACATAACTTACTATACACACATAATTTTTTTTTTTTTTTTTTTTTTTTTTTAGATGTATTACATACATAAAACCAAAATCAAAATGTATTTTGTGTCCTCAATAAAATTTCAATATTCTTTCCGGTTGCTCCTTCTTATATATTGTTGCTATTTGCTATCGTATTTTTTCATTGATAAGTATCCTTATATAATTATGTACATACATTATAACTACGCATACATAAACACCTAAAAAAGTAATCATAGGTAAAATTAATACATAAGTATATATAAAACAACACTAGTACATATTCATTTTATAAAATCAAAAAGTAATCTTTGATGGAACGATGTCATCATACAAAATTGGTATGTATGTATATGATCCTTTTTGAACTTGAGCACATCAATTTAGTAAAGTTTATATCAGAAATGGGAAAACAAAAACAAAAAACAACCCTAGAAAAAATAAAAAAAAAAAACGACTGGGTTGGCTGACGACTGTTGTAATGTCCTTTTTATGATACAGATGTTCTTTATTTCAATGTTTGCGACAAAAAATAAATCATGTAAAGTATATTCTCAACAACAAAAACAAAATAAAATAAAAAAAAAGGGAAAATATACAAACAAAAAAAAGAAGAACAAGAAATTCAAGCATGATAATTGAATTTGAATTTTCGAGGATTTTCACTTTTTTTTTTTGCTTTTTTTTTTTGTTTTTCTCAGTTTCGTTTTAAGTGTGAATTTATGAAAAATTTAATAGAATTTTTAATTGTACTGACGGCATCTACTCATTTATTTCTTAGATATTTTGGATTATAAAAAAAAAAGATCTTGAATTAGAAATTCTGTCTTCTATAAATTCCCATGTTAAAGATGTTTTCATAAATTACTGTACATATATGAAATTGTATATAGTATACACATTACATGTGAAATGTAATCCTTTTCTTTATTTTTTATTAATTAAAAGTTTTGAAATTTGAATTCAAATTAAAGTTAATTTCTTTGTTATCCCTTTTTCATTGTAATTGTATATAAAATTACATGTATACAATTTTCTATGTAACCTATTGATGGGATACTAATTAAAGTGCATGTTTATAGTAATTATTAATGTGAATTATTATGTACATACATATTTATAAGTAAAATTTTATTGTGTATTTGTGATTGTGTAATAAAAACTTATATAGTGTGTTTTTTTAGTATAGGCACAGATTGAATCAAGATATGAAAATTACATCATTAGTGTTTATGATTTATGTTTGCTTTCATGTGGTTGTTATTGTTGTTTTCGTTTATAAAACGCAGTAAACTAGCAATCTGGTAGAACTGGCGTAAAGAGAAAAAATACGAATTTATACAAATTAAACGCAAAACGAAGAAGCCACCACTAACAACAACACGTGCTTATCTTAAAAAACGAACCATATAATATGTTTATGTTTATATACATGACACTATTTACGTGTATATATAACATTAAATGTGCATACATGTTTTGATTTATTAGCATTAAATAAATTTATTAGAGATGCAAGTATCTCAATTTTAAAATATAATGTATTGTCATATACTATATGTTTATGTACAATGCATCTATATATATTACAATGTATGTATGTATTTGTTGGGTACATATGTATATGCATAATTGCTTTGTTCCATTGAATATTTCAAGAATTTATTAGTTTGTTTAGACTCAAATATTTAAATGTACATATATATGTATATATGAATATACGTATGTATGTACATAATATGAAATATTAATTTACATTCCTTCGTCTACAATTAATTTAAATTTAAACTATAACAATTATGTATGTACATGGATAACAATATGTACGTTATTTTACAAATGTACACATTAATAATAATATATAAATTATACAATATATGTAGGTATTATGTGTTTACTCGTATACATACATATGGACATATTGTTTTCATTATATATATATAAAATACATGTTATATACAATACATATTATATACATAATATTTATAAAATGTACATATGTACATACATATTTACATATGTTATATATAATATACATATCACACATGAATTATGATTTAATAAAATATTTGTATATCTAAAGCATGTAAATAAATTTTGTTTACATACCATAAACTATTATCTACTTATTACTTAAATTTTGATCAAAAATAATAATAAATAATTATATGATGTTTCTTTACAATTGTACACATGTATAAATTGTTGCAATTTTGTACTGTACGTATAAGTATGTATGTGTACGTTATATTATGTGCTATAATGTATTATATGTTATTATGGATATTGTTAACCTCAAGATAAGTTTTAATTAAAATTTTAAAATGCCACACTACCATTGTACAATATATTCATGTCTGCATACTTACATTTTTATATAGATACGGACGGACATTCATATGTATATACAGATGTATACAGATGTATTTACCGAAAGCATATATCTTGTATGTAATATTCATGTAAATATTTTACAGTTAAAATTAATAAGAAAAAAAAACAGTCACCATCATCACCCAACATTATTTCAAGTCCAAAACACGAAATTCGAAATTTCCAAAAAAAAAATGATAAATAATTTTTTTCACATAAATTACAAAATTAATTTTTTCAAATTAAAAATTAAAATTTATTTTAACACATTTGATACATTTATTTAAAATTAAATTTTCAGAAAGGAAATTCCTGTATTAACTGACAGTCATTTGCTTTAACGTTTCCATTTCCACTCTTAGTTTCCCTTCCATTTTCTGTGTGAAGTATACAGGCATTCGAGTATATAAAAATTTGACAATCATCTGAATTCTGAAATCATATGTTACAGTCGTATCTTTTGCTATCTTTTCTAAACAAATTTTTTTTGACAGTAATCTTAGTTAAAGAAGAAGAAGAGGAAAATTTATTTGACATATTTTGAGAATTTAGCTTTAATTTATTTAATTATAAATTTTAATAAAATACAAAACGTTTAAATTTACTAAAAATTGTGTCTAATTAAAAATATAACTAATTGTAAAAGAGAAGTTTGTACGTATACATTTTACACTTAATCGTATTTCATTGATTTTCCTAACTAATAAACTATTTTTTTTTCTTTGCAGTTCATGTTATGTTAAATTGAATAAACATATTTTAACTATGGTAAACGATAGATCAATTGATAAAAAGCGTCGTTCACGTTCAAGGGAACGTAATGATAAAGATCGTGGTAAAGAACGTGAACGTGAACGTGAAAAAGATCGTAAAAGAAGATCACGTTCACGTTCAAAAGATAGAAATATTCGACCAAGATCTAGATCTAGAGAACGTAAAGATTATGATCGTTCTAAGGATAATGAAAGAGAATCAAGAAGATCCAAAGATAGAGATCGAATAAAATATAATGATAAAAATTTAAGTAATAATAAATCACGTTCATTATCTAAAGAAAAAGATATTGAAATGATTGAAATCGATGAGAAGAAACCAAAAGTTGAAATCAAAGAAGATGATAACAAATCACTATCTAAAAAATCTGAACCATTATCATTAGAAGAATTATTAGAAAAAAAGAAACAAGAGGAAGCTGCAAGAAGTAAACCAGTTTTTATATCAAAAGAACAAAGAGCTGCAGAAGCATTAAAACGTCGTCAAGAAGAAGTTGCTGCAATGCGAGCTTCAGCATTCTCTTCAAGGCAGGATAAATTAAGTGGAGATGCTAGTTTTAGTATTTCAGCCAGAAGTTCAGATAAATTAAAAGATGATAAACGAAATGAAAAAGATGATAAATATGATAAAAGAGATCGTCACAAATCAGAACGTGATAACGAAAGAGAAAAGGATCAAAAACGTAATGAAGAGTTTTCACAAAAGGATAAAGAAAAAGAATTGGAAGCGATTAGAGAACGATATTTGGGGATAATTAAGAAGAAACGTAGAGTACGTCGTTTGAATGATCGAAAATTTGTCTTTGATTGGGATGCATCTGAAGATACTTCGGTTGATTACAATAATCTGTATAAAGAGCGACATCATGTTCAATTTTTTGGACGAGGAAATATTGCTGGTAAGAATAAATTGATATTTATCTACATATTTTCAAGAATGACCTTATAATTACATTATTTTATAGGTATTGACATTAAGGAACAAAAAAGAAAGCAAAGTAAATTTTATGGTGATTTATTGGAAAAACGACGAACTGAAGCTGAGAAAGAGCAGGAGAAAGTACGTTTGAAGAAAGTTAAACGCAAAGAAGATAAACAAAAATGGGATGATCGTCATTGGTCTGAAAAAGATCTAGATGAGATGACAGAACGTGATTGGAGAATATTTCGTGAAGATTATAACATAACAATTAAAGGTGGTAAAATACCAAATCCTATTCGAAATTGGAAAGAATCTGGTTTTCCAAAAGAACTTTTGGAAATTATTGATAAAGTCGGTTACAATGAACCAACACCTATTCAACGTCAAGCAATTCCAATTGGTTTACAAAATCGTGATATAATTGGTGTAGCAGAAACAGGTTCCGGTAAAACGTTAGCATTTCTTATTCCACTTTTGGCATGGATTCAATCTTTACCAAAAATTGAGCGTCTAGAGGATGCTGATCAAGGGCCATACGCAATTATTTTAGCACCTACTCGAGAATTGGCTCAACAAATAGAAGAAGAAACAGTTAAATTTGGTACTCCATTGGGTATAAGAACAGTTGTAGTGGTCGGTGGTCTGTCAAGAGAAGAACAAGGATTTAGATTAAGGTTGGGATGTGAAATTGTTATAGCTACTCCGGGTCGTTTAATTGATGTCTTAGAAAATAGATATTTAGTACTCAATCAATGTACTTATATTGTACTTGATGAAGCTGATCGTATGATTGATATGGGTTTTGAACCTGATGTTCAGAAAATTCTTGAATATATGCCAGTAACAAATTTGAAACCAGATACTGAAGAAGCAGAAGATGCAGCAAAATTAATGGAAAATTTCTATTCTAAAAAGAAATACAGGCAAACTGTTATGTTTACAGCTACAATGCCTCCAGCTGTTGAACGTCTAGCTAGAACTTATTTACGTAGACCAGCGACAGTTTATATTGGTTCTATTGGTAAACCAACAGAAAGAACCGAACAAATAGTCTACATGATGGGTGAAAATGATAAACGGAAGAAACTTATGGAAATCTTATCTCGAGGAATTGAACCACCAGTCATTATATTCGTTAATCAAAAGAAAGGTGCTGATGTATTGGCAAAAGGTTTGGAAAAACTTGGTTACAATGCTTGTACACTTCATGGTGGTAAAGGACAAGAACAAAGAGAATATGCTTTAGCATCATTGAAAAGTGGAGCAAAAGATATATTGGTTGCAACTGATGTTGCTGGTCGTGGTATCGATATTAAAGATGTATCACTTGTTATTAATTATGATATGGCTAAATCAATTGAAGATTATACACACAGAATTGGTCGTACAGGACGTGCAGGCAAAAATGGTGTTGCTATCAGTTTCATAACAAAAGACGACAGTACATTATTCTACGATCTAAAACAATGTATAACGGCAAGTCCAGTTTCAGTATGCCCACCAGAATTAATGAATCATCCAGAGGCACAACATAAACCAGGTACTGTAGTTACAAAGAAAAGACGTGAAGAGAAAATTTTTGCATAAATTTTCTATCTTAATGTGTACTTTTATTTTCTTTTATAAATTAATCTATTATACTTACATACGAAATATCAATAAAAAATTTCAACAACAAGAATATTTCATTAATTTTTTCTTTCTTTCATAGCCCTTATAATGATTATAATATTATTTAGTTTAAGTCTATACCTGTACCTGTAGCATATACATATATGTATAATCGTGTATAATCCCTCCACACATAATGTAAACATGATACACAAATGATTTCTTGTGACCAACTTGTGACTTTCCATTCTTTATTCTGACTGGTCCGATTATATAAACTTGTCTTATATTATGTACACATAAAATCGACGAATCAGATAAAAACATCTTTATGTATGATTGGACACAAGAAGCAAAGAAGAAGTACATAAACTGTTGCCTATCTTGTAACACAACTTTAAGAAGAAAATCTTTATAAAATGTAAGAAATTCTTGTTTCATTTTTAGTAATCGTCCGATATCTGAAGATTAAAGTTGAAAAAGTGTATCTTAGCTGATTTTATTTAATTTTATTTTGTTGTTTTTTTTTTTTTAAATAAATCTATTATAAAATAATGTCAACATATCAAGAAAATTTTTATTCAATATCAAATTATATTTATCCAGAAAGTTTATCTGAAAATAGTAATAGTGAATGTAGCAGTCCAGAAATTTTCATTTTTAATTTAGATTATTCTAATAAAATAATTTCAAATGATTATCATTGTATTGATAATACATATCAACAAAATAATTTTTATGATCAAAATCTAATAACAGAAAATAATAATAATACTAATAGTGAAAATTTAATCGATCATTTGAGATATAAATCAAAACAATCAACAACACATCATGTTTTGGATATTAAATCAAAATATGAGCAAACAGAAGTTATACGTAAAAGACGATTAGCAGCTAATGCTAGAGAACGACGAAGGATGAATAATTTAAATGAGGCTTTTAATAGATTACGTGATGTTGTACCATCAATTGGTAATGATCGTAGATTATCAAAATTTGAGACATTACAAATGGCACAAACTTACATTTCAGCTTTAATTGAATTATTAAGACGATCATCCTAAATTCTAGATTTATAACATTATGTATGTTACATAACTTTAATTTTTTTTATTTTGTGTAAGATTTATTTTGTTTGTAAATAAAATTTTATTAAAAAAAGATGTTTATATTTAAATTTTTTCTCTTGATGTATTGTATGTTATTTCATACGTTGCCCATTGAAAAAAATTTTTTTTTCATTTTATGGATATCGTACGTTACAAAATTTCCTGCTTTTGTAATACACATTGATCTCAACATGATACCCTCGGATTTTCGTGAAATTCTTAGGAATTGAAGATACTTATAGGGAATATATATACAATTGGTCCAAAACTTTCCATACAAAAGTGAGTCAAGAATAACTAATTTTTTTTTTTTTTTTTTTTTTTATAAAAAACAACATTTTCAAACTTTGAACGTGTATAACTCCGAACTTTCTTATTCGATTTCAATGAACAATAATTTGTTGGAAGGGTCCAAGCCTCAGGTTTAATTTTCAATTAACATTACTTAAATACATGTGATGGTTCTAAAGGTGCATCCAATTGTACGACGTCATGTGCTACATTTGTCCGAACATTTTCAATCGCCTTCATCTTAGAAGGGATAAATTTTAGGTGGGAAGCGTGAAACGATTTTTTGCTAGAAAACACTCTAGATTACACACTAGTCCATTTTATGACGTCTACTTTGGGACACCCTGTATATCTCTATTTATTTGTTTCTGTTTGACTAGTTGGTACATTTTTTTTTATCACAGTACTCAGTAGCAACACACGAAAGAAAAAACAAGGAATTTCAAAATAACGTTATATGCGCATGTACATATGTATGTACTATTTGTGATCAGTAATAAACTACCGAAATGTTTAAATGATTTTTCGAATACGTCCATTATAGATATTGACTTCACGTATAGTCATTCAAAAACTAATAAAGATAATCCTTAGCAAAAGTCAATTTATGTTTAAAATATTCTCGATAAAACACATGAAACACGCGCTACATATTCTTCTGTATCCTAAAGTTCATTCAAAATAAAGGAAAAACGATATTAGATTAGAGATCCTATCAAGATAAGGCAGATCATCATAAATGTCAACTAAATTGGTCTATTTTAAATGTTTGTTGTAGTTTATGAGGTGATTTGTTTCATCACATATAAGGTAAACTCAGATATAGATCATACATTTTTTTTTTTTTAATTTTCTTTTTTAAGAGAACCACCGATCAAAGGATCGCAAAATAATTTATAGTGTGTTTTGGAATATACAATAAATTTTCATATAATCGAAATTTTAGTTTTGCTTCGTCTATTATCGAAAAAAAGGTAAATAAAAAATAATTATCTGGTTTTTTTTTTGTTTTGGTTGCTAATATTGTCTCTATAATGTGTTCATAAATTGTCTTAATTTCACACTTCAAAGTATAAATATTTCGATTTATGAACAAAATAAAGAGGCAATATAGTGATCCGCTTTAATTTTTTCTTAAAGTGAAAAGAAATACATTTCAATGTGGTGACAACTTAATTTTCAGGGACAATTAAATAAAATGATCATGATGACTTTGATGTTTTTTGTTTTTCCTTTTTTTTTTAACGACACAAAGGTCCTTAAAAACGCTTGATTATGATTTTTCTTGATTATTTTGAATTTAATCTTTCGTTTAATAACGATATAAAAAAAACAGGTATCGAATTTCATGGTAATTACAACTTACCATTGATAAAAATTCTATAAAAAGGATATTTTAATTTCAAATGATTTAAGAATTTACCTAATCAAAGAATTTTAAAAAAAAAAGAATAAGTTTAATAAAAATTACTTCATTTCGCAGTTTATTTTATTTTTTTCTTTAAATAAATACAAAATGTTAAAAAAATTGTTGTATCAAAAAAATCAACACAAGGATAGAAGTGATCACGTCTATTTGTACGTACATAGGAGTGGTAGAAGGCACCATTACATTTTCGGTTCGTATGAAATTTTATTCTTCATATTTCTGTTAAAATAATAATAATATTACTAGATAAAAAAAAAAGAGTTAATCCACCAAGATACGGTGGATTAAGGATATCCTAAAACGGATTTAAAGAAATTAAATTGCGGAACTGGAAAGAGCCTACGAAAGATAGACAGGCTTGGACGAAGCTTATAGCTGAGAGGCTAGGGTCCTGCAAGGACTATAACGCCACAAAACAAGAAGAAAAATGTTAATATTTATATTTCTGTTAAATTAATAACGATATTTACTCAAATGAGTAAAATATGTTATTCGTAGATTTTTCTTGAAAATTCATAACTATCTATTTGATGTCCTAGAGGAGTGTGTTCCTTTAGAAAGATGGAGAAGGATTACTTCAGAGGGTAGGAATCTGGAGGATCTCTCCAATACTGACTACGTAAAGTATGTCATACTCCTTGCTAAAAGGATATGCGCCTGTATGTAGTAATACCGGGGATGAGGGATACAATAAACTAATTAATTAAGCTACAGTGTCGAGGCCACCAAACCTCATCTCACTCCTCGCGTTTTGCAAAAAAAAAAAAAAATCTATTTGATGTGATATTCAGTTCAGCAGATCGTAATATGTTGGATAACGCGAAACGAATAATTTCGAATTTATCCAATATTTAGAATTTTTTACTCGATCACTTATAAGTGAATATTTTTGTTATTTCGCAAACAAAAATATTTAACAAATGAACGTAATAGTGATCAAAGGATACATCCAATTTTTTTTTTCTTTGGAATTTTCTAATGTGTGAAGATCGTCCTTATAATAATATCATTGATACCACCGAATACATATTTTACATTTCATGAGAAATAAAATTTTGTTTTTGTTTTTTAAAAGGATATATGTATCATCAAAATACATTTTCAAATAAATGAAATTAATATTTGAAAAAACGAGACCGCATTTTTATGCCATGAAGAAACGCTATAATAATATAATGGAAAAATATATTGTATATGTTATTGATCTTGCATGTACGTATGTACCATTTTTTTTTTTCTTATTTTCTTTGTATTTTGACAGAAATTGCCATTTTTTCAAGATACATCTATTTAGCAGTTAATATACAGGAATACAGGTAGAAATAAATAAAAAAAAAAATTTAAAGGAATTGTTATAGTTTGTTATAAAATATGGGTATACAATAAAAATGCATATCCTTCTTTTTAACGTGTATATTATTAACTCATCTTATTAGAGCACATCATAAGGATATTGGCGCTTATATTGGGTATTTTGTATAAAATTTTTGTTACACATCATAATAATTTGAAAATTATGAGAAAAATAACAGATTACATTTTTCACTTCTTTTTGTTTTTTTTTTTTTTGCATTTCAATTTTTGTAGCCTATAATTGTTATAAACGTTTCTTTTCAATCATTTCTTTGTGAATAAACCGCACATAAATTTTCTTTACTTTCGTTTTTCCTCTTACTATTTTTTTTTTTTGCCTTTATTTTTGCATTTATCTTATTTATACATTTTAAATTTATTTCATATCGTTATGCATTTCAGAATCCAATGTAAGGTAAATGGATACACAAAAACAAAATGTACCTACTTATATGGTCGCGTGGCATTATGATCGATTGTTACTTTTTTTTCCATTTTAAACGTTTTATGTACATATATTTTGCTTTTTAGTAGATTTTGTAAATGTTTGTGATATGCCGATATTAACGCCTCTTTAAATTAATTCAATATGTTAAAAAAAATAATTAAAAATCAAAAAAAAAAAAATTCTTTAAATTTCTTCCTTTGCCTCGAAATAAAATATTGTAACAATTTTTAAATTTAAAAAAATTTTTTTTTTTTTTTTTGTTTTTAAGATACGTGAAATATCTCTCATATAGTGAGATACGTTCTCATATTTTACATTTCATTGAATACGTTATTTTTCAAATATTGAAATCACCCTCAAATGAAAATATCATTTTAAATTAATTTATTTTAATTTACGATTTTTTTTTGTTTTTGTTTTTCATATAAAAAAAAAATAAATTGCTAATATCATAAAATAAAGTATACATATAGTTTTGTTTACTAAATTATTTACTAAATTCAATTTCCACAAGAAGGATTACTTTGTGTTTGTATTCATATTTATTTGAATAAGGGATGAAAAATTTTTCAAGTGGAACACTCATCATTATAAATACACATGAGTCATTTGTGTATAATTATCATGTGTAAATAATAAAAAAAAATATATGTATAGTTAAATTCCCATACTGTTCAAGGGATTAAAGATGTGTTTTATTTGAAGCATGTCATCACACCCTACCATATACACCGCTAGTTAAATCGTTAAAGTCCTTATTTTTATAACACGATAATGTACACAATATATACATATATTTACGTATGCGTAAATTTTTACATATACGTAGGTGATATGAAACTCGATATAATGTGTAATGACTTTTCCTATTCTTGTTTTTCGCATCGGTGCCTGTTCAAGTAAAAAAAAAAGTAAAACCGGATCGGCACGAGCTGATGCAGAATGAACATTATAAGTAAATGAAAAACAACACCCTAAAGGCAGCTTGTTTTTTGTTTACATACGCGTATTTGTGAAGGATCTCTTACTATGTTTAGGCTATTTTTTCTAATAATTACAATATCATCTAATTATCAATTTAAGGTAAAAACAAAAATTCATCGTACGTCGTGTACAATATTCATATTATAGAAAAATTCAACTAATAATGATCAAATTGATCATATTAATCAGAAATGTGTACGTACTATACCAATAGAAACTAAAATTGTTTTTTACAAAATTAAAATTAAAAAATAACGTAATTTAAATTTTGAATTAAATACATTATTTTGCTTGGCTACTTACAATATTATCATATTAAAATTCTTATATAAATATTGTTAACTAAAGATAATCCAATTCTTAACACATAATTATTTTTCATGTAATTTAACGTAACAAGATCGTATTTGTTTTTCTTATTTTTTTAAATATATTTGTATCTGAACTTATACAAATGAAAGATACATTTTTGGTATTCATTTATAAATCTCTAAAGAAATTATTATCAACTATTTCATTTCATTTCATTTAAATATAATCGTAACGAATAAATCTCATGCTACCTTGGTGGTCATTATATGAGTATGTTATATGTATAGAATAATAAGTATAATAAGATGAATTTGAATGTATACACGATCATACACGATATATACATATGAATCGTTTTATTTGAAAGTAGTATAAGTCAAAAATAGTCGAATATTCGATTTTTAATATGAATCGACTTGGAAAGATTTTCAAAAAATTTTACAAGAAAAATTACAAATTTACAAATTTTATAAAGATCAAAATTTTATTTTTCTGTTGAGCATAATACTTTGAAATTTGAAAAATAGACTTATTCCACTTTCACATAAAACAAATCATATATAAATGTGTTAAAATAAAAATATTAATTTGTATTATGGTAAATTTATAAATTATTGTAGACAATATCTAAATTAGATCTAAATATTTATGTTCTTGATACATTTAACATTTAAGTTTAGTCTGTACATTAAGGCCTTCGATTGTCCCTTTCAATTTAAAAAAAAAAATTGTTAAGGTACCTTAATATGTACTTCATAGGATCACACAGGAATTGTTAGAATCACATTTCATAGGATTAATTTGAAAAAAAAAAAAAAAAAAAACAAAAAAAAAATTGTAAATATTCTATGAGATACAAAAAAGAAAATTATTTTTTTGCAATTAAATTACAAAAAGAAAACCACTTACCCCATCTTTTCTTTTTTTGCAATACATTATTTTCTTTATTAATGTAAATATGTTATTATGGTTTCTTTTCATTTAGCTTCTCTTTTTTTCGATTATTTCATCATTCATGAAAACTGAATTTATAAAATTCACTTTCATCCTTGTGATCATTATTATTATTATTTACAATTTTTGGAGCATGCGGTTTTTTATAATTGTCGTTATAAAAATATGTCCATATGTATAATAAAAAAAATATCCCTTTTATTCGTTTTTTGATTTTTCTTCTTTTTTTTTTTTTTTGCCTTTTTTTTTGCGTTATTGTATTATTTTTGTAAATAATTTTATTTTATTATTATTTTTTTTTTTTTAAAGACAGTATTTTAAAATAACAAAAATATCAGACATAACAAAACATTGCGTGTTTGTGTCAACATGCGTATACATACATTTTAGTTTTATTTTTCTTGCTATTTATTATTTAATATTCATTATTATTATTACGGGTTACTGTTATAATGCATAATAGAACAAAAAGAAAAAAAATTAAAATAAAAATAAATGATTTTCTTTTTTTCGGTTTTCTGTAGTTTTTACAATTTAAAAAAAAAATTTTTTGTTGTCCTTTTTTATTGGATTTTTTGGATATTGTAAGTAAATTGTTGGTGTTTGTATTATTTTGTTAAATAATCGTTTTTTTTTTTTTTTTTAATTTAAATTTAAATTTAAATTGAATTCATTCACACCAAACAATATTGCGTAAAAAGATGATATAAGACAATCCGTTATATTTTTTATAAGTAGATTGTAGACAAAACATATGTTTAAGAAAATGTATATGTACATAAAATTAAATTTATATTAACAAAAAAAAGAATTTTCTTGTTGTCATTTTAGCATACATATTCATTTATTATGTACTCGTATATACAGTCATATATTGCAGTGGCTTGCGTTCAAAAAGATAAAAGAAGAAAAAAAAAATAATTGTAAAAACAAAAAAATAAAAAATGATAGCATAATTACCTTTTTACATTACGTATATGACGACGATCCTTTTATTATCCCTTCCTGGTCTTTATTGCTATTTTTGATGATCAACATTTATACCACAAAATATAATATGCATGCGTGTATATTTTATTTCTCTTGAATATATACATATATGACCATAGATTATTGATCCGTTGCAACAGTAGTACACTGGCATATACATACATATGTATGTATATGCATTTATTCTGTATACTAAACCCCAGAAGTCAAAACTGTAACATTAAATTTTAAACCATCTGATAAGTATACTTTAAAGTATGTCTATAAATGTGCATTATGCATTATTAAAAAAAAATAAAAAATAAATGAATGAATAAAAGAAGGGATCAAGTCCATGTTAATTATTTTACTTTATAATATCAGAATGTATCAGTATGTTTTTGAATGTCTATCAATTTAAATATTTAAAAAAAAAAAACGGACATTATATAAATCCAAAGGAATTAAATACAATTGAATTTTTTGGATATTTAATTTTATATTATATAGTGAAATTTTAAAATTTGTGCAATTATTGTGGTTTATTGTGAATTTAAAATTATTTCATATTATTTAATATAATGAAAGCATGGGTTTTTTTTTTTTTTTTTAAATTATATTGATATAGAAAATAAAAATGAATAATTTTAATAAATCATCTAATTTACTTAATACATTTATAAATTATGAAAATGATCAAAATACAATTACATTTTCAACTGAAGAAAATTCTTCAAATGGATCATCATCCAGATTGTGTGAAGTAACATCATCAGATACTACATACAAAAATGTATGTACAAATAATTATTGGAATTTAAATGATAATTTATATTTATCAAAATATACTGATACATCATTTTTACCAGTTACAACCACAACAACTGATATTCAAAATTCATCAGTAATAATATCATCATCGGTAAATGATTATAATTTAAATTATGAACAAAAATTTATGAAAAATAATAATCAAAATCATAATAAAAAACGTAAAATAATTAAAAATAAAAAATTGGATAATATAAATTTACCACCAAGTCCAACTGTAATAAGAAAAAGACGTTTAGCTGCAAATGCTAGAGAACGTAGACGTATGAATGGATTAAATGAAGCATTTGATAGATTACGACATGTTGTACCAACATTTAATAATGAACAAAAATTATCAAAATATGAAACATTACAAATGGCACAAACATATATTTTAGCATTATGCGATCTATTAGAAAATGGAACTGATGAAACTACTTACACATTATTAGATAAATTCGAAAGTTAACATTAAATTAACATTTTCATACAAAAAGAATAAAAATGAAAATAAAAATAAAAATTTTAAAAGTATCGTTACATAATTTAAGAGCATTGATTTACATACATGCGGTACTTTAAAATATTTTCATAAATTCATTATTGATGCATATAGAACATGCTGACATGTACATAGTAAATGGTATAGTGGAATCTGTTTATGTTGGCCGCTTAAGATGTAAAAAAAGACGTGTCATTTTATATACAGTAGCCCAAGCAGTAGTCCATGAAGGGATATATTTTTCGGCTATCTTCAAAAACGCATCACTGCCTATTTGATGCTATACTCAGCGTACTATGATGTTAAGCTGAGTATCGCATTAAATAGGCAGTGTTGCGTTTTTGAAAATAGGGTACATTTCAAATTAAAATAAGCCGATCAATTTTAAATTGGTCGCCAAATTAAATTATACGAGCAGTCAACACTGATGGTTTCCACTGTACTATGAAAAAATATTATTTCTTACCTTAATTTTGTCCAATCTTCAAAAATCTCATATTTTTCGTAAAAAAAATCCTACTTTTCTTCTTCTGCCATTTCAACATTAAAAAAATAAAATCTACAAATAAAAATTAAAAAATAAAATTATAAATAAGAAGTAAAATTAAATAAAAAATAATCAAAATATATTGTATGAAATAATCACATACCAGACGTTACAATGACGTTATAGATAAATAAAAAAAAAATTAAATAATGTGATTTAAATAAATTTTTGTATTTTTTTTTTTGTTTTTTCAAATAAATCTTGTATTCAATTTTTTACTAATTTTTATTCTTTCGATTTATCATAAAAATTTATTTTTTTTTTCACAAATGCATTTTATTACTTTACAAAACAAAAAAATAAAATATTAAGCAAAAAACAAAACAAAAAACTAAAGATTGGCTGTCTTCAAAAACGCACCAATGCCTATTTGATGCAATATTCAGCTTAAAATCATAATACGTTGAATATCGCATCAAATAGGCAGTGATTCGTTTTTGAAGATAGCCATTTATTGTAGGTAAATTCAAAAATGTAACGTTGCTTGTTTGATGCGATATCGCAGCGTATTATGATCTTATGCTGAATATTGCATTAAATAGGCAGTGATGCATTTTTGAATTTACCCTGTTTTATGATATTAACAAATAATTGAAAATAAATGACTATACAAATATGAATATTTATTTTTTATATCCTATCTAAATATACTATATAAATATACAAAGTGCACACACATAAATTTTTTTAAAAATAAATTCTGTTTTAATTTTAGTGTATTTTAAAATTTATTTTTATGTACACAAGTAAATTACAAAATTTAAAATCTTTTTTTTTTTTTTTCATATTAACGCTTATTTTTATTTGATTTTTAATTACTAATTTTTATTTTACCTATACATCATACATTACAATATTCACACTATAAAAACATGTTTACGTACATATTGAACTTATATTTACAAATTTAAATAAATATATGTATATATTACACAATGAGATCCTAATTAACATAACGTACGATATTATGTTCATGTTTAATATATATTTTTTTTTTTGAATTTTAGTTGATTTATTGAATTGAATGCGAAAAAAAATTTATTTTATTTTAAAAATGATAAAAATAAAATAAATAAATAAAAGTAAAAAATGTTTTTTATGTTTTATTATTATTTTTTTGTCTTTTTCATTTATTTAAAAAATTTTTTTAAATTAAAATATCATTAGTAATGAACACAGACATTTTAGATCACTTTTTGAAAAATCTTTAAAAATTTTTAAATTTTTGAAAATTAAATTTTTCTAAAAATAGGATAATAATATACTAAAACGAGGATTTTTTAAAAAATGAAATAAGAAAATTAGGAAATTAATTTTAAAAGGGAAGTGTAAGTGTAAAATTAGTAGAACCTAATTTTAATACAAAAAGAAAAAAAAAAAAACGTTCTTTCTTATTTCAATTTATGTGTCCCTGTAAGATTTCCAAAATACGAAATAATTAATGAAATAATTTATTAAATGAATGAATGAAATTTATTCTGGAATTTAATTTTATCAATATTAAAAATACCTTAAAGTCCTTTACGAAATTCTAAATAAAATTTCATATTTAAATTAATTTATTGAGTAAAAATTAGGAACTGAAATTAGAATTTATTAATGGACAACGAATACATTTCAATGGAAAACATTTTTTTTAAATAACATTATATGAACACACAATTTTGGCACATTTAAAATAACTTTTGGAAAAATCATATTGATATCATAATAAATTAATAAAGTCAAGGAATTATTGTAAACAGAGAAAAAATTTGATAAATTTTTACTTCAAATGAAGTTCGATTTTTCTGATTTTTTTTTTTTTTTTTAAGGACAAAGGGTATGGATTTAATCCTCATGACATGTTTTTATTATTTTTTTATTGTACATAATATTAGGTAGGTACGTATGTACCATGTATTAAAAATTAAGTCCTTTAAATCAAGACAATACAGTTAAGATAATTATTCTTTTGAATAGGAATAATTTGAAAATTTTTATTGTGAGTTGTAGTTACTTTTTTTTCGTTTTGTAAAATTTGTAATTAGTTGAAATTTATATATTGTTCATCAATTTTTTTTTGTTTCTTTTTTTTTTTATTATTTCAGATATATTTTATTTATTAACGAAACTAACATATTATTTTACATAGTTTTTTTTTTTTTGAATTGAAATTTTATTAAGAATTATTATTAATGTTTAACATTTCATTTTCATTTTAGTACAATTAAATGATTTTTATAATTTTTGTAAAATTTTAAATATGAAATAATTCTGCAATAAATTTATTTTTAATTGCATTTTATCATGTTTGATGGTATAATCAAATTGTTTATTAAATTGTACTAAATTGAATGATCTTATCAATTTATAATTTTATTTTATTTTTTTTATAAAAGCAGGTTTATTTTTATTTTCTTTTATGACTGCTTACTTTTATCAAGAAAAAAAAATTTTTTTTTTTCTTTCTTTTACAAACCATTGAAATATGAACTTATACTTTAATCTTTAATGCAATGATTAATAAAATACTTTTTGAATAAACATTTATTTTCTTCCTGGGAATAATTAAAATTACTTATAAAATACAATTCATTATAATGATAATTAATGATTTTATAATTATATTGATTTTAATCATATTCAAATATCTATCAAATATTTCAAAAAAAAAAAGGAAAAAAAATAAAAGAAAAATACATATATATTTTCTTTTAATAAAGAAAACAAAAACTAAAATAAATTTTTTTCGCACTCATAACAATAAAGAAAAATATTTTAAAATTTTTTTTTTTATTTAAAATATAAAATTAAAATTTATTGCCATTTATTTTGTCCTCGAAAACCACCACGATGTTGTCTTGGTGATATATTTCTTGCATTTCGGCCATTACCTCTGTTATTGAAATAAGGAGAATTTCGTGGATATGATTGATCTCGAAAATTTTGTTTCATTTGTGGATTAAAACCTCTTTGAGATTGTATAAACGGTGATCTAGGATATTGTGATTGTTGTTGAACATTAAGTGGCATACGAAATTGTTGTATATGTGTCGCTGCCATTCTAGGTTTCCATATCATTGACGATGATATATCACTATTCACATCGCTATTATTTCCTGCATCTATTGGCATATTACCAGAAATTTGCATACATTGTGGTGGTCTAGCCCATGGTTGAATATCTGGAGTTTGTAGTAATGGTGGTCTTTGATTACCTTGTTGTGGAATTAATGTCGATTCTATACTGTTCACATTGTCAGTATTTATATCATTATTTGAAAATGATATTGAATCTAGTTTCTGTGAATTATCTTTTAGATAGAAGAAAAAAAATTGATCTCTTTATTAAAAATGAATTCTTTTAAAAAAAATTTAAATTTCCCATAAAACTTAAAAGGAATCACAGAAAAAAAAGATTTAAATTAGATTAAAAGATTAATAAAGATTCAAATACAAAAGTACATTAAGAATTAATTTCAAACCTCTATTTTGATCTTCTGGATCTTCATCAGACATATCCATATCTATACTTTCTACATTATCACGGGCAGAAACTTTTCTTGAGGGGATGTCATTTGTTCTGCCTAAAATTAGGAAAAGAAAAATTGTTATTCTCTATTTGAAAAAGAAAACGTTAATTATTATTTTACCTTCTTTATTTTGATTGCCTTCTTCATTTTGTATACTTTGTGATAAAATGATAGATGAATTAAAACTCTAATAAAAATAAAATAAAAATTTTCAATTATTTAAATTGCGGTTAAAAAACATATACTTATAATAATATACTCTCACCGGAGGAGGTGATAAATATGAATTTAAATTTGGAAAAACTGGCGTTTCAAATGGAGGTATGAGTGGTGGTGAATGTATTGTACCCGGCGGTGGAGGTTCAGAACCTTTAAATGGATTCTCAAATATTTCACTATTTCGTGACGAATTTTCTGATTCTCTTGCATCTGAATTTGATCTAATATCTTTCGTCCTGTTTTCATCTACATCTTGACCTTTTGTTAATTTCTTTTCAGTGTTAATATCATGTAAATTTTTTTGTGTTCGTCCATGTTGTTGAATATTTTGTGTTCTATAATCAATATCTCCAGATATTTGTCGTCGATAATCAATATCAATTTCAGATTGTTTCTGAAATGACGATGGTGTGTTAAGTCGGTTGTTATCTTTCTCACTTGATGACCATATGGTTGATGGTGAATTTGGTGCTTTTCTTTTACTATCAAATGGTCTTGGTCCTGGAGATCCAGTTAATGAAATTAAATTCCTATGATCAACATCAACTGTTCTGCCTTTATCTAAAAGTAATAATAGTTATAAAAAATTTAAAAACTACAATTTTCATGATTATGTAACTTTACCTTTGCTTAATGATGATGGTAAATGTAACTGTCGATGATCAACATCTTGAAGTGAAGAAATTTCGTCATTAATTCCACCACCCTCCATATACTCAACAAGATTTTGATTAACACCCTCTCGTTCAAAATGTGGAGGAGATACCGGGGTATCGATTGATGAATTAAATGTACCACTTGAATTAATCGATGTCCATGACATATCCATGTCCCATGTTGAATTGAAGTCATCTGATGGAACTCTTAATAATGGAGGCATAGGTGGAGGCATTAATGGCATTTGTGGTTCATAACTAGAATTTGTGCTAGTTGATGCATACGTTGAGTCATTATATCGGTCATCATATGACGTCTGTGTCAGATTATTAGAATAAGCGCCTCCACCAACAATTGCATTATTCGAGTATGTAGATGAAGCAGTGGATTGTTGACCTAATGTACCATAATTCGATACTGGCGGCACTGGTACGGGAACATCTAATGGTGTATATGGATCATCATTTGTTTTAAAAAAATCAATATTATAATCCTCTGGTTTTTGCTCGGACCGATTATTAATGACTTGAATTTGTTGTGCTATTCAAATGTGTATTCATTAAATAAATTTTCTATAAAATATGAAATTCTATACTTACTACCACTAGAATTTGGATCATATTTAAGTTTTCTTGGGCTCTCCCTTTTAAAATCATTTATATCAAAAGGTAAATTTCCATCCATATAACTAGTATATCCGTTTGCAGAATTTTTGAACATATTCTAAAAATTTTGAACATATAAATAAAAATATTAAAAACAAAATCACAGAATTATACAAAAATAAAACTCTAATTTTAATTACAATTGAAATATTATTTTGATCATCTGGTAGAATGATGTCAGCATCTTGTTCTGGTGATGGTGCATTAATATCCGGTGATGGTATTGGGCTAGGCAAATTTGGTGTAATTTCATCTAATTTCTTTTTAACAGTTTTTATACGATTACCAAAATTTCTATAAGCCTAAAACATACATAAAATTTTTATTTTTATTTTATTTTTTTATAATACGTAAATTTATAATAACTTACATTAACAACAACTTTAACTTCAGTTCTTAAATTTGCATAAAATGTATTCGCTTGCGCTATTTGATTTAAAAGTGCTTTACGTGATCTAATTTCAGATTTTAAACTTTTTACATACGTTTCTAATGCAACAACAAATTCATCGATGTCTTTTTCAGCATCATCTGAATGACTTCTATCTGCATTAAATATTTAATTAATAATTTCAAATGTATTTACTACATATATTAAATTTTCAATTATACCTTTTAAATTATTTTTAATAGCTTCTATATCACAATTTGGTACTTTTGGTAAATTTTTGAAATTTTTATCTGTACATTTCTCCAATTTAACACATTCACGTATATTCGAAATTAATATTGAATTCTAAAAATAAATTTCAAAAAAAAGCCGAAAACTTAGAATTTGTTCAAAAATACAATTTTATCACAAATAGTATGTACCTGAAAATCATCTGAAGATTCTATTGACTGTTGTGTTTTTTTAACTGGATTCATACTTAATAGACCATTTAAATCACTTAAATATTCTTCTGAATAAATTTCTCTTTGTTCCCATATTTTAAATATTCGAAAAATTTTATGACGTACTTTTTCATCTCTATAATAAAATTAAATAAAATTTTAAAATTAAATTATAATTTCAATTTAAATCATTTAAAATTATAATTTTTAATAGTAAACAAAAATTTTTTTGAATTTGTTTTTTTTTTTTATATATTAACGATAGACATACCTAACCATTGTTGTGGCTTTTTGTAATGCTGTACCCCAACTTTCTACAAATTCATAATTTTTCCTTTTACTATATTGTATAACATCATTTGCTAAATAGAATAAAGTTAAACGATGTTCTACACGGACTAAAAACAAAAAAAAAAATAAAAATGTTAATGAATTCATTATAATCACTCATAAAATATTGATCATTTTATCTTTAGGATCTTATCAATGGTATCAATGGTATTTACCTTGTTTTAAAACATTTAACCAACTATTAACAATTTTTTTATGATATGCCCGCTGCTGTAAACACCATGCAGACATTTGTTGTATACCATCTTGAGTATCTTTTAATGTTGTTAATTTTTGTTCAAATGATTCAACATCAAATTCACCAGCAGCACCACTATTTGATGTTGCTGTTGTGGACATTTTGTTATGTATGTATGTATGTATGTTATCAATATCGCACTTTATATAGTATATATATTTATGTCACCACAACACTACTTCAACAATTTGTTATTGAATAAACAGGCGTTTTATTATTTCTATGGATTTTTTAATTTCATTATGTTCTTTTAATAAAACCCAAAAAATAATTACAATTAATATTTTTCATTAATTCAAATATCAAATACTTCTAATAACAATTGATTTATTTGGAAAAAAAAGCGCTTTCCCTTATGTTTACAACATTGACATTTTTCAATAAATTTGTTTATTTCACATTTTTACATTAAAAATTTCTTTAAAAGTAATTAAAAATTTTTCACAATATTCCTGTAATTTAATTATTTTATTATTTAAATACACATTTCATCAAATTAATAAAAATCTTCGATAAATATCATGAAAATTTTTACAAAAACTTTACTTATAACATAACGCCATAATTGTTTTCCGATTCCCTTTTGTACGAACGAATATTAATCAAAAAGAGAAGAAACAAATCGGTATTCGGTAATACATTACTTCATATTCATAATCATTTTTGTCAGTTTATTTTGAATTTAGAAGAAAGACAAAAATAGTAAAATTACCATGAATTTTTTGATCTTGCACTTGCATATTAATATTTAAATGCCGGCTCTATCCAAGTACACCCGGAACGCGAGGACGCATTTTTAAAAATTTAGCTTTTTTTTAATCGAAAGAGCATTAAAAAACAAAGATTTTGAGGGGCGAATTTTAAGGATACGATTACCCATATCCTTAAAAAAAGCAAAAATCCTTTTTCGTCCTACTCGTTCATACGACAAAAATAAACAATGAAATACCACTTTATATGCCTACGACACACGACATTTCGAAAATTCCGGAAATTCAGCAACATAGTTTACGGTGGTTTACAGAGCATTTTGGGCGACTTTATTGTATTCGAGGGGTTTTAAACGAAAAGACACTTATGAAACACATAAAAAATTTTCTTATGAGACACGTGATGATGGAAGTGAGGCTTGTATGAGGTTGTATGGTACCACCAAGCTACTTGGTACACACCTCACTTTCCCTCGTTTCACAGGAAGTATTGGAAAGTGTCTTATAACACAGTGTCTCTTCGTCTAAAACCTCACATTGCTAGCTTTTACACACGCGAGATACATGAAAATTGTGTTATGAGACACTTTCCAGTGCTTCCAGTGTAATTGGTGGAGGAAGTGAGGCGTGAATCTAAACGCGAAAACTAGAGACGCATTTTTAAGAATTGATTCTTTTGTTTTGTTGAAAATAACCATTTTTACTACTTCATGGCACGTATGTAGTAGTTTCCATAAAGCCTTATAATTAGTGGACAGAGTATAGTTTTTAAAATTCATAACGATACGATTGTTACGCCATCTAATGGAAATTGTTCTGGTTAAATACAGTCATCGCAAATTATTGGTCCACGTATGCTTATTTATAAGTCCAACAGCTGTTACTTGATTTCGTGGTACACGATACGATACGGTACACATGTTTAATATATGGATGGATAAAAAAAAGCAAAATAATTTGTTTGTGTAATATATAAAATATATATATATGGATACGTCATATATATTCACGTCAAATTTAGCGAAGAAAACACAAACACTGGATACAGGCTAGACGAGGACTAGAATATTAATAAAGGATAATTTAAATAATTTAATATTAGAGTTAGCAGTTAGCTAGATAACCAAAATACCGTGTCCAAAACAGACATTAAACAATAAAGTAGTTATGTGTTAAGCTATCCATATCCGTGTGTTTTCATAAAATACATTTTTCGCTGTTGATAAATGTTAATTTAATTGAGAAATTAGAAATTATAAGTTGATATTTTTTATCGTAAGGTATAAATTGCTCAAATTGGAAGTACTTTGCAATTAAATTTTGAATGAAATGAGAATTTTTCAAATAATAATAATTACAATAGTATTATTAAACTTATGTCAATGTGATATTTTAAAAAAAGAATTAAAATTTAATGAAAAAACAAAAGATAAATCTTTAACACATCCACCATGCAAGGCGTGTACTATATTGGTAGAATCCTTCAAAAAGGTATGCATCTATGATTTGAAATATTTTGTAGTAATTATTTTAATAACATTTGTTCTGTTTTTTAGGGATTAGAAAAAACAAATCGAGGAAAATACGAAGGAGGAGATGCAGCATGGGAAGAAGAAAAATTAGGAAATTATAAAAACAGTGAAATAAGATTAGTAGAAATTCAAGAATTTTTATGTACGGATATTGGTCGTGGACAAGATCAATGTCATACTTTAGCCAGTGATAATGAGCATTTAATTGAAGAATGGTGGTTTAAAAAGCAAAATGATCATCCAGGTACAAAATAATAACAATTATTTCATAAAAATATAATTTATATTTAAACACGAAAATATGTTTGTTTGTTAGATATTTTCGATTGGCTTTGTATCAATGAATTAGAAGTTTGCTGTCCACCTAATCATTATGGTCCATCATGTGAATTATGTTCAGATTGTAATGGTAATGGTAGATGTAAAGGAAATGGCACTAGAAAAGGTAATGGAAAATGTTCCTGTGATACAGGATACACTGGAGAATTTTGTAATGATTGTGCAACTCAGTTTTATGAGGCTTTTAGAGATGAAAAGAAATTATTATGTTCAGCATGTCACAAATCTTGTGGAGATAATGGATGTACTGGAAGTGGTTCAAAAAGTAAAATTTTTAATTTCAATTTTATTAAAAGTAAAATTAATACTTTTAATTTTTTTTTTTAAATAAGATTGTCGAAGCTGTAAGCATGGTTGGGCAATGACACCAGATTCAGGCTGTTTGGATATTGATGAATGCATAGAGACACCAAATGTTTGTGAAACTAATCAATTTTGTGTAAATAATGATGGCTCATACACATGTCTAGAATGCGATAAATCTTGTAATGGTTGTATAGCTGATGGTCCTGATATGTGTAAAAAATGTGCTGAAGGATATGAAATTCGTGATGGAAAATGTACTGGTAAGTAAAGAATTTTTATTTCTATGGGATGGTGATTTAATTAATTAATTAACGTTTTCGTATTAAAAAACATTTGATTTTCTCATTTTTATTTTCTATAATTGGTATGGGAATTTTGGTTAAATTTAAATTTTTGTTACTGTCCTTTTTTATTATATCATTAAAGTTTCGTTACACATTTTTTGTTCATAAAACATCGTTTTGTTTTTGGATTTCGTTGTTTCACAGATTTAACAACTGAAAAACGTGATCAATATGTAAATTTTACTCGCTTTCTAACATATTTGGGTCTTTGTATTGCAACTTGTGTCATATTTCAAAATTCAACATCAATTGCCTGTGTTGTTGGTATTGCGGTAGCTATTTATATATCAGCTTCAGAATATTGGTTAAATTCTTCATCATCAAATCTTTCATCAAGTTCTATAGTGGACACTAAACAACTTGAAGATATGATTAAAAATTCTTTATAATGATAATAAATAGATACATAGATTTTCTATAAATTTATGAATATCATCATCATTTGCATAATTTCAATTTTCTTGAAATCATACAAATAATTTGGTACTCTTACTGTTTTTGTACTTTTTTTTTTAAGGCATCGAATTAGAAACTGGAACTGAAGCATCTGGATATAATGAAAATATGGATGAAATTCATAAAAATGATGAATTATAGTGAAATTTTTTTTTCGTATAGTTATAAGTTGAATTTGTGATTCAAAAAGAATAATGAAATGGGAATTAATTTGTTTAAACCAAATAAATAGAAGATTAAAACAATGTAAAATTTAATAAATGAAAAATTTATTTGCACAATTTTTACATTTATCTCTGTAGTAAAATTTTATTTGAAAACAAAAAAAAATAAATAAATAAATAAAATAAAATTTGTCACAATAAAATAATTTTTTAACGAAATTTATTTCAGTTTAATTAGTTTTAAATTAATAAGTAAAAATCTATAAAATTGCTACGTTTTTGTAGCTTCAAAGTCAGAAATTTATATTTTTTAATTTCGAATAAATTGAGAAAAAATCATATGTTGACAAAAATTTGAGTATTCAAAATCAAGATCGATTCGTTAAAGAACAGTATTTCGTTTTAAGAATTTTAACCGTTTAATATCTTATTAAAGGTATTCTTATTTTAACTTTTTTTAATATGTTAAACTTAAAACGTTTTTTATAAATTGATCGTAAATTTCCATTAATTTATCAAAAAAATTACAAATATGAAAAAAAAGCATCTATGTTATTTAGATATTAAGGGCACACAGTTTATATTTTGACTATATCTTTATCCATTTAAAATGTAGTAAATTAGGATATTTTCAAATAAATTGTGTAGTTTTATAATCTTGGCCCTGGTATTATGTTGAAAAGTGGTTCGATCTCTAAAAATTTTTGGTATGGTATCGCAATTAGCCTTTCTGGCCTATATGTGTTTGCTTGGGATTTGGCGAGCGACCAACTCTATCTACCTATTATTTGAAAAAATGTGACAAATTAATTTATCTATTTATATTAGAGATTATACGATCATGATATTTGTTAAAATGAATTTTAAGATAAATTAAATACCATTCATGTATAATGAAATTCAAAATTATGTACAATTGAATACCTTGTATTGTATAAACAATGTTGTATATGAGAATTTTATCCAACAAAAAAAGAAAGAATAAATAAAATTTGAAATATTGCAACTTTTAAATTAATTTAGTTGCTTTGTTAAAATGATTGTCTTGAAAAACAAAAGTTATAGAAAAGCGCAACAATGAAAGTTAAAAAAAAAGTTTAGAAAATGCACATGTAATACTGTAATAGATAGGAAAATGTAAGTATGTAAGTATGTACGTACATCATCTCAATTTAAAGCCAGTATGTTATACGAGAAATTTTAACCAAAATTAATTGAATTAGTTGATAATCGTTTTAATTGAACTATTGTATTTGTTTTTGCCATTTACAATCATTACAAAAATAAGCGTTTTTATTTATTTTTTTTTTTAACTAAATGGTTTGGTATATACACACATTGAAGAAAAAGAAAATACATCATTACAGAAGCGTTGTGAACGAACATGATGATACCTTGAACAGATCAATGAATGAAAGTACACATGAGGTACTTATATGTTATGTTATGTGGTAGTATTTTGAAAGTAACGAAGAAATGGAAATGGGGAATTTGAAATAATCAAAAGTGGGGTATTCATATAAGTTTAAAGACATTTGATTTTGTTTACAATACGAATTTGATTCTGTGAAAGGGCACAACAAATAAAGTAACATTTTAAAACGAATTAATAAATATACAAGACAAAAAACAAAACTCAAAAAAAAAAAAAAAATTGTATACGTGAAAATATTTTTTTAAATTCGCTGTTTTTTTTTTTTTTTTGATTATTTTTTTTTTGAAAGTGTTATTTTAAATTAAAAAAAAACGTTTAAAAAAATTTTGTGCCATAAAAATGAAAGTAATTTTATGTTTTGTTGCAATTGTTGTAATTGTTGTTGGATATCCACAACGTGAAGGTGCTGCTTATACGAATGAAGCAATTAGACAAGCACAAAATACATTTTTAATACCAAAGGATGCACAAATCCAACAGGTCAGTACATAAAATGAATGTTACCTATTGTACTTAAGTAACACGAAAAAAAAAAAAAAAAAACAAAAACAAAATATAAAAATGTACATAAGTGTTAATCATCTTACAAAAATTATGCAAGCAGTTATTTAACAATCTTCATTTTTTTTTTTTAATCTTTTATTTTATTTTGTTTTTTTTTTTTATTAAATTTTATTTTAAAGGTTCAAGAGGGTATTGAGCTTGGAGCATACGAACAAATTCCAGGAAATCAAAGAATTAATTTATTTGAAATATTAGGTGATCAAGTACCATCTGAAGTTATAAATAATTTACAAACACAAGTAGATCAAATTGGACGTAATTAAAATTAATGATAATAATAAAATTAAAAAAAAAAAAAAAAATTTAGTAATAATATAATAACGATAATGTAAGATATTTAGTATAATTTTTGTCCGTTGATTACAACTACAACTGATGTGATCGAAATCTGATGTGTATAGGATTTTATTAAATTTCAATTTTTTTAAATATATTTTTATTTTTTATTTTTTACTTTCAAGTTAAATATTTTTAAATTGATTTAAAAAAAAAAAAAACAATTCTTACTTTCAGAATGTGTTTATGCAAATATATAATTTGTATTTAGCATTTTTATAATTTCATTTACAAAATTAATTTATTGGAAATTTTATAACGATTTTTTTTTTAAATAGAGTAAAATTTTCAAAGATATTCAGATAATAAATCACGTAAATCTTGGAACAAGCAATACTAGTTATATTGCAATAATACGTGATACTTACGTGAATTAAAATGAATGACTATAATTTTCGATTTTCAGATATTTTTTTAAAATTCATGTAATATTTTGATTTGCATATGTTATTAATAACGGTATTATGCAAATCAATGTTATGTAAAGATTTATAATCAGATTTTTTAAAGCTATTCTGGTCATAGTTAACAGATTTCGTTAACTCCTTGACATTCTGCTAACTTTCATACAAAATTTTAGACAATTCGTAAATTTTTCATGAAAACTAACAGAATGTTCTAGTTAACGAAATCTGCTAACTACGGCCAAAATGACTCTAATTATCTGATTTTTATTTTATTTGCATTTTTTTTATTTTTTTTTAAATTTTTTATTTTTATTTTTAATAAAACATGAAATTATTTTAATTTCCTTTCTGTTAATTAATCAATTTGAAATAGAAATGTGAAAAGGAAATCCTGTGGTATTCTTCCATGCACAAGTGCCAGTTTTAAGAGAATACAAAATTTATATGATTTGTTTCCTATATTGTAAATTTGTTAAATAACTTCTTCTTTTGTTTGTTTTTTTTTTTGTATAAGTAAAATTTAAATTAATTTTTTTTTTATCTAGAATTTTTATATTTCAATTTGTATTAATTTTTCTATTTAAAATGAAAAATCATATTTTCTTTTATTTGTTTGTAAAACACATTGATACTATTGGAAATATTTAAAAACAAAAAACTGTTAATAAAATTTGTTTAAAAAAAACTCTGTAAGCATTTTTAAATGTAGAATATAATAAATAAGTATTTTCATTGTATTCAAATAGATAAAAATGTTATGTACTTTAAATTTAATGAAAGTCTTTGTACAAAAAAAAAAAAAAAAAAACAAAAAAGGTAAACTTGAATAAAAGTAAAAACACTCATTCAAGCAAACATGTATGTATGCCTTGTACTTATAATAAGAGAGAAAGTTTATAAGAGCAATCATGAAATTTATTATTTATTCGCCTTTTTTTAAATTTGCAAATGCAAAAAAATTTTTTTTTAAATTTTCATGTAATGAAGATCTTTTGATTTCAAAATATCAAGCAATTCAAGGTTTTTTTACATAATTTATGTGAACAAAAATTAACAGAATTTTAACGTTCATTTAAAAAAAAAAAAAAATACGTAAATGCACACTATGAAAAAGTAAATGGTGTGCATTCATACGAATTTATTGTACATACATAAGATACATACTGTAATATTGATGAGACAATTCCGTTATCCAATTCCAATTGAAAATGACAAAAACGACAAAACAATGATTTTGAAGATGATGATGATGATGACGATGACGATGATGATGGCACTTTTATTCAACTCAGGTATAACAACTTTCACTTTTTGTGGGGTTCATTTTCATGATGTTAATTCAGTCTTCATTTCAATTTAATGTTTAAATTGTTGTTATATCTATATTTTAATAAACACTTCTCTTTTTTTTTTTTACCTACAACTTTAATATCATATTCATATGTGATATGTATCGTGTACATATGTGATACACACACTACGTATGTATTGTATGTACGTATATGCGCGTATATACATATAATAAAGGTATGTATATAACATCTTTATGTGTTATTGTGTATGATTATGTGTGATTATGTTAATAATCATATAATGTAGAAAATGACTTCCTTAAAATATGGAATGTCTGAATGTTCATTTTTAATTGTTATTCTGTAGTGTAAATATCTCATATTAAAATGAAAATAAAAATAAACAAAAAATTAAATAAAAAAATATTTAAAAAAAAAAAAAAACAGGTAACTAACAAAGTATAAATTAATCTTTGTTGCATATATGTACCTACAAAAGACGTATTATAACATCACCGTGTGGTTTAATTAATGTACACATGTGAGCATTAAATATATGGAATTGAATACAATCTTACCGGCCGGAATTATATATGTAGTTATAATATTGTCATCATTATTATATGTTATCTTGCATTCATGTATGTTTGTAATGCTTTTAGTCTGTTATCATCATTAACTGATTAATGATTACATGTTATGTATATAACGTCTAACACAAAGCACATAATCCATATGTATAACATTGTAGATAATTATTCGTTTTTGTTACATATGTTGTGTTATTTATTATTTAATAATATTATATACTCTGTCCATTAATATTATGGATTTAAGGTCTTATGGAGATCACTTAAAGTGGTACCATTTTACAATCACTATGTATTGATATTCAAAAAATTCATCTGATAAAGCTTTGAGGATTGTGGTAATACTGCTCGTGAAACAGTCCAATTAGAAATTATGAGAGAAGAAAAAAGATACATGTACCCCTATAAGACCTTATTTGCATAATATTTTTGGACAGAGTATAGGTAATAATATGAAAAATATGTAATTTTTGAAAAATGATTGTGCAGTATCAATTGAAATGTTGCATGTACATATTTCATGTCAACTAAATACACAATATATCATCACCATCTATCATATCGGTGATATAATTAATCGATTATTATTCAAAACAATTTTTGTTTTTCTTTTTTTATTGATAATAATTTGTTAATACAATTTATTATTTATTTATTTTTATTACTTTTTTTCCCATATTTATTTTAAATTATTTTGAAATTTATTAAATGTAAAAATTATTTTAATACCAGGTAATGTATACCTTCAATAATATATAATTGGTACCGGTCAAGTAAAATACACGCAATATTAACGTGCAAATTTTCACGTTCGTTTTCATGGTTTTAAAGCAAAATGAAAACAAAACAAAACAAAAAAAAAATCCAAAAAATTTTAACATTAAAACATTTTTAAAAATAACGATTATTTATTGAAATTAAAATTATCATTATTATGTCGTTTCATTTTTTTGTTACTTAATACTTGTAACCTTGAATAAAAAATAAAAAAAAAAATCAATTAAAGTTCGTGGATTATTATTATTAGATTAATGTGATAAACATAAAAAATAAATAAAAATTAAAAAATCCTTTTTTATATTGGAATTATTTCAAAAATATTTGAAAAAAAAAAGATTAATTAAAACAGTATCGTTTATACGAAAAGTTGATGAACATCTTATCAATTGAATTAATTACATCAACTTAATATCAACATCTTCAACGTTTAATTGAAAAAAAAACTCCTACTATAAGATACAATGATTTTTGAAGATTCATTAAAACAAAATTAAATTTTATCATTAAAATGAGACTAATAATGTCTAATTAACAAAAATCTGTTTTTATTTTTTAAATAATTTTTTTAATTTTTAAATTAAAAATTTTTCACCTTCTTTTATATAGGTTACAAAAAATTATAAAAACACACATCAGGTGTTTTATAAATTTATTCACATATACGTGATTTAAAATAATAAATAAAAATCCATTTTATTACTATTGTAGCTTTTAGTTTTAGATTTTGAATAGAATTTAATTTGTAATAATGAATTATAATAAAATCAGGTTTTAATTTTTATTAAACTAAATAGCATATGTTGTTATTTAAATGATAATAACGGTAATATGTGTACGATTAGTTTTACTACTGGTATTCAAATTTATGAGTACATATCATTAATTATATATTCAAAATACAAGATATGTATTAGCAATGCATATGTGTATGTAAAAAAAATGTATTGAAGCACATATGGTGCTCATATAGTAATTTGTATAAACGAATAGATATACTCACATATTTAAACATAACTTTCACTCTAAACGTATAATTTTGCAAATTAATTCCATTATTTTGCATAATTTGTCGTAATTCTAATTCAATGTTTACATTTTATTGATTGTACAAAATTTATTTGATTTTTTTTTAGTTTTCATTTTAAATTCAAATGTAAATGATTTGATCGTTTGAAATTTATTTTTAAATAGTATCATTTTATTTTTTTTATATATATATTTTTTAAAGGTTGATATCACAAAAAGATGTTTTGTTTTCTCATCAGTATACTTTTATTGATAAGACAAAAGTGATTATCAATCAATTTTTTTTTTATCTAAATCAGACTAAATCTATAAAATATTATCCACTAGACTGGAAATTTGAAGAATAAATTTCAGACATTTTCAAAAAATATGAAGAAAAATTAAATTTCATAAAGTTCATTTTATAAAATTAAATTTTTATATTTCAAATATTTTATGTTGCCAAAGTTACATTCATTATCAATGGCGCAACAGCTCGATGTGAGCCAGGGCCTAAACATCATTATTGATGATTCTTCACAACAAATCTATCATACGAGCACTTAGAAGAGTTTAACGTGTGTTGCGAACCACTAGGTTTGTTGAAGCATAGATTTAAACTCAATTTCGTATATGATTAGGCTTAAATCAATCATTTGTTTGAGTTACCATAAGCAGAAAACTTATAGTAATCATTCAAAGCTGAGTGAACTTTTGGCATGTAAGGTCGTGATGACTAGTGGAGACAAATGATGAAAAATATTTTTTATTTTTCTTCATTTGTCTGCACCAGAAATCGATCCTGGAACGTTATGCTTCAGAAGCCAATACTCTACCTATTAAGCTGAGCCCCCATTTAAGTACATTAATCGCCCAGAAATCTGATTAATTTGGTCCATTTGCAATACAAAATAAAAGAATTCTCTTGAATAATTATTGTTTAAAACATATTTTGTTTTTTTTTTTTTAATTTTTTAATTTATTTATTTAATCATCACTAATTAATTTTTGTTTTTAATAAATAAAATTACATAATTTAATTATTTATTTATTTTATTTTTGTTTCATTTTATTTATGTATCTAATTTAACGTAAAACTTATGACTTCTTTTTTTTACTTACTTTTTTTTCTATATTATAATTTTTTTTTTATAAATTTAAAATAAATTTTTCTTTTTATCATCATCATCATTATTAAAAACTAAAATAAATTTTTTTTAAAAGTATATATAGTAAGTAAAATTATTAAATAATAATAATAATAATTAAAAAAAAAAAAAAATAGAATAATTATTAAAACTGATACAAATACATATAGTTCATCATTGTAATATTATTTTTTCACAATAAAATTGTATTACATACGCATTTTTATTCAGTAGTTCAGTCTACGAGAAACAAAGGTCTATCTTATATATTTTATTAAAAAAAAAATTAAAATTACTCATTTTTTGTATGTTAATTTAATAATAGATTTTTAATTAAAAATAATAAAAATGGCTATATGTATTTTCCTTTCTTTTTTTTTTTTTTGTTTGTTTGTTTAAATCTATATTTTATTTAAAATAAATTTTCTTAAATTACAAAAAGAAAAAATAAAATAGTAAGTCCTTTTTTTAACGAATATGTGGCACTATTCGTACACTTTTTAAATATTTGACTATATACCATACAAACAAGTATTTCAGTCAAATATATACAAAATAAAAATAATTATACAAATTAAATTTTTCAACACAGAATTTTTAAAATTTTCTTTAAATAAACAAGAAAAAATAAAAATTAAATTTGTAACTAGATAATTTTTTCTTAAAAAAAAAAATTTTTTTTCTTTAATTATAAATTATTTAAGAACAAAAAAATGTACGTTACATAAAATAAAATTTAAAAATTCAAAAAATTTAAATAACTTTTTCTGATGTTATGGAAGGCATCAATTGCTTTTAAAAATTTCAAATGATTTGTTTGAGAATCTGGATCAAATAGATGACTAATTGGTTCACTTTCAACAACTGTATCAGCATCTGTATCTTCATTATTTAGAATTACTGGTGTATCAGCAGATGCTTCAATTGCATCATCAACATCGATTGTATTTTTTGGTCTTGGCGATGCTAATTCAATTATTTGTCCAAGTCCACTTCCACTACCGGGATCAACCTCATAATTAACTTGATTATTCCATTCTTCCTCTGTGGAATTATCAGTACCATTATTATTATTTAGTATTAATTCAGTTGAATTTTTCTCCCATTTTGGTATTAATAATGAATCATCATCGATCGTTTCTTCATTGTTTACGATATTATTTTTTTCACTCATCATATATTCTTCAGACGAATTATGTGGATTTATTAATTCTATAACTTCTGGATCTTCTGTTACTTGCTTAACTGGGAAACTTTTTGGTTCATCTTCAGCATATGCTTGAGTTAATACTTCACGGCCATAAATACTTAAATCATCTGGAATTGATGGAAATTCAGGACTTTTATCAACTTGAGCTGTGTCATCATCATTCAAATGCGAGTGAAGTTGTTTATCAGAGTCAGCTACAATTACAGGTGTGACAGATGTTGAAGAAGGACCTTCCGTTGAAATATTCATTGATGATTCATCATTTGCTTCGTGGTACACAGTTTCGAATGTCATTTCTTTATCGTCTGATGTTTCAGGTCCAGAAGTATACAAAACTGTTTCATAAACAACTCCAGGTGTTGAACTACTTCTAAAATCTTCTATTGTTCCTTCTGTTGTAACATTATTAACAACTTCAGATTTTACTCCTTCGGTGACAATATTATTCAGTGTTTCAGGTCCAGATTTACTTACTTGAAAATCAAGTTCACTACCAGCAGCTTCAGGTTCAAAATCATCTTCATTTGCATCATTGATAGGATTCTCATTTTTCGTATTTTCATCATTAGCATCGGAACTGTGATCTTTTACATTTTCTTCATCTCCGGCATCATCTCCTCTTTGAAGTCCTTCTACTCCATGAATGAGTATTGGTTTTGTTTCCCCATTACCATCAACAAATTCTATTTTTTCACCACCTTGCTGAGATATATTTGATTTTAAATTTGTATCTGGTGTGCTATTATGATTAACATCAAGATTTTCAGCTATTTCATCAGTATGTCTAACAATTTTCGAACTATTTTCATCATTAACTGTATCATTTATATCAGCAATATCAAGACCACTAACATCTTCAATAATTGATAAAGTTTCTTCTAGATTTTCTAAATTAGAATTTGTTACATTCAAATTTTCAACATCTGATAAAGAATATTTAGGAAATTCCGTTGTTGTTGAATTATTTAGTTTTCCTTTATCATCAGATTGTAATATTTTTGATTGGTTTGTACCTGAACTACCATTTGGTTTAACTGTTGAATAAATTTTTGATGGTTTATCATCAATTATTCGAATTTCTTCAGCTTTTGTTATTTCTTTGATTTTAATTCCTAACGGATTATTTTGTATTTCTGGTATAATTTTTGGCGTTGATGTTGATAATTGATTTAAAATTGTAACTGATTTTGATATAGTTGAGCTGCTGGGTAATTCATCTTATTAAAATGAATACAAAAAAAAAAACAAAAAACAAAAAAAAAATTAAATTAAATTTTAAATATCGTCTATATTTGAATATTTTGTCAAATCTATTTTTTGTTCAAATATATTTATTTACCTAGTGGAGGACAATTATCGTATTCAGGGCAACATCTTCCTGTAATATATTTAGGTACACAATCATTTCTCTCATAACAGGTCACTGAATTACATGATATTTCACCACCTTGAAAAAAACAAAAATGAATTAAAATAAGAACAAATCAATCATTATTTTCCCTGTCTATATAACTACTTGATATATGAGAACAAAAAAAAAAAAAAAAAAAAAAGCTGTAAAAAATTTGTAGTTCGCATCAATTAAAAAAGATATTGTCAAGTGATTATCGATTTAAATGTGTATGTAGTTAATTTGTTTGAATCCATTATTACTCTTTATTATTTGTTTCTTATTTTTTAAATTTTTTTTAATTTTTGTTTTTAATTTTTTTTATTTTATTTTATTTTTATTTATTTTTGTTGATATTATGCCAAACATTTTATATAACGATACATCAATTGATACTAGAAAATTTTTTATTGTAATGCAAAACAATAAAACGGGTTGTATACAAATAATGGAATTAAATTCTGTACTTATGCATCTATACAATAGGTATCCTTTTTGTTTAATCTTTTTTTTTCTATTGTATGTAATTAATTAATTAAAAAAATCAAATTTATATAAAATTGTAGAATATTGGGAATACCGGCATTATTATTTAATCAATCTAAAATTACATACTATACATGTACAATATTTACCTTTACAATAGCAAACTTTACAAGGATTTTCAGGATCAACTATTTTTTTCCCATTTTCATAAGTTGTTCCATTTCGTTCACAGTCTAGGAAAACAAAATGAAATAAAATCAAAAAAAAAAAAAATTAAATATGCAACAACAAAATAAATCAAATACAATGAAATCTCTGAATAAACGGACACTAATCGCAGTTACAAAACTTTTGTCTGCTATGTAGGAGATGTCCGTTCAGAGAGATTTCACTATATTTGTAAACAAAATTATAAATATGAAAAAATTTCTACAAAATAATTTTTATATGCATTTACCACATTGATAATCGGGACAACAATATCCCGTCTTTTGTATTGCACGACAACCATTCCTTTTATTACAAACAACACTTGCTTGAGGCACTTGATTTCCATCTAACAAACATTTGCCTACAGAGAAATCATTAAAAAAATCGTATATTTGTTATTATTATTTTTTTTTTAATTATTTCACTATTATTATGCTTATACATGAATATATTATTCATTTTGGATGTTATACATTTACCTTCATCTGGCTGTGTGCTATTATTCGATTCTACACCTAATTCTGAATATACTTCTCTCGTCATTCTATGATGTCTAGTGTATACTGGTCCTTTAAAAAAAAAATAAATAAATAAATAAATTAAAATACAAAAAAAAAATACAAAATATCTACAAAAATAATAATACATAAAGTCATAATAATAATTTTTAATTTTTTTAAAAAAATTTTTTTTTTTAACTTTACATTTTTATGTAGGTAGATAATTGTATTTAAATTTTTTTTTTAAGTATTATTATGGGTCAATACATATTATATGGATATTAAAAATATTGATCCATAATGATCAAAGAAAAAAAATTTAAAAAAAATGAATTGAAAATCGTACACGTAGTCGTTATGTATGTATGACTATATAATGGTATTCTTGAAAATGTATAAAAATAAATAAATTTGTGTAAATACTTTTATATATTTTTATGTACACCTTATATACAAATTAATAAAACATTCCAACGTCGAATTATTATGATGGTGGTTTATAAAAATATTCAAAATGTCAATATACTGTCTCTGATACTGTACTCTTTAAAATTATATAAATTTTTACTTGTAGTTTTTTTTTTTAAATATTTTTTCATTAAAAAAGAAAAATGAAATACTGTTAATGAAAATATTTAAAAAAAAATATTTTAGTTTTTCTATAAATTCTGAAATATCATGCATTTGCTTATTTTTCATAATTTTCATAATATGTAGATCATAATTTTTTTTAAAATTTTAGGTCCTGGCTCACATTGAGCTGTTGCGCCAGAGAGATGAAGAAGAATCTCTTAAGAAGAAGATACAGGAAAAGAAAATTCCCCTTCAATTATAATAAACTGTCGGGAGGAATCACCAGCATCACAATGTCTTGACATTGAGTTATCGCGCCAATAATGATGATGTGATTAAATAAATTTTTATAAAATTTAAATAAAAAATAAATTTAAAAAAAATTTATTTAATCGCATCATCATTATTGGCCAGACAGTTCAATGTGAGTCAAGGCATTGTAATGATTCCTCCCGATAGTTTATTATTATTATTAAGCACTGATGATGCTTCCGATGTGATGATTCCTCCCGACAGTTCTATCATATGTTATTTAATCTATACTATGACCTTTGCTATAGCATAGATACCTACATCAATTTGGAAATTCTTTCTCAAGATCAACAATGCATACTGATGCAAAGTATCCAAATTATTATGTATAATGAATGCAATTATGCTACTTAATAAACACATTTTCATTATACAAATATTTTAAGTATTTAGATAAAATTTAAGCTGATAAATGGTTAAACAACCATTTACATACATACATGTTTATTTGATTATATGAAATTTACCGATTTTTGGAGATTCCCATTTTTTTTTTTTTTTTTATCATCAGTCTATTATTAGAGATACATAAATACATACTTATATATAAATATTGAAATTTTAATTCTTTGAAGTTATTTTAAGCAAAACTCTAAGAAAACCACTTAATCATAAATTACATTTTTTTTTGTTTTTGATTTTTTGCTTCTTCATCAGAAATATACAATAAAATTTTTAAAATATTTGAAATTGTTTATTTATTTATTTGTTTTTTATTTTTTTGTTTATGTAGAAAAAATTTTATTTACTTTAGTCATCTTTAATATAAGTTTTTGTTTTTTTTTAAATTTTGTCTGAGTCAAATACGAAATTCCAAACTTTATACTCAGGTATGGTTTTTTATTCAGATTGTGTGTTTTCTACGATTATGAATTCGATTAATATATTATCAATTTTATTCGATTTAAAATTTACGCTACTAATGACATTAAACATAAATTAATAATCAAGTTCTCTCATATTCACATTTATAAACATGTACATATGTTTGTTATTCTGTTGAAAATCATTACAAGAATTATTATATGTATGAATTCTGAATACATCATACATAATATATATACACAATACACAAAATATAGTCTGTCTACTAATTCAATGCAGTTAAGGTCTTATGGGAGTATGTGTGTCTTTTTAATTCTCTCATAATTTCTAATAAGACCATCTCACGAGCAGTGTTACCACAATCTTTAAAGTTATCATATAATACGAGATGAACATTTTTAATATCAATATACCGCTAGACTTCAGTATCCTAGACCAAAGATAAACATAAAATCAAAATTAGGCCAATAATTGTCAAAAATCATAACAAAAGAAACACGATAGAGATTGGCATGTAAAATACGTACAACCACAAAAAGCAGAAAAAAACAATTATACAGCGACGTAAATTGGTACTACTTTATGTCATTTTCATAAAGGCTTAACTGCACCGAATTATTAGACAGAGTATAGATTAATGTATCTACATATATAATACATACATACATATGTATGTATAAAGATAATTAGTATAATGTGGTATTAATAATTTGTTTTACATGATTCCATTTAATAGTTGAATAAGTAGCAAAATATTTACATAATTATATGTACACATATATGTGTGTATATATACATATGTACATACATCAAAATACATATGTTACACAAGTTTACAAATATAACCGATGTACATTTTAGATACACATGTATGTATCTGTATGTAGTATACCGTGGTATGGAATTACAGACAACAATAATAATAAACAATTATTATGTAATATTCACTCATACATACATATATGCATATACAGCAATATACTTATATGATAATAAATGAAACTCCTTATTTGATGTTGAAGTAACAATTAATCATAACACTTCATTCATTTGAAAATTTGTTTCATTTAACAGCAAAGAAAAACTGCTGTAAAAATAGTAGATTATGATAGACATGAAGCACAAGCAAGAAAGCATGAAAGTAAGAATTTTCTATTGTTTTTCTTTTGATTTTTTTTTTTCAAATGTTTGTATTTTAATGATTCATTGATTCTTTTTTTGTGATAAATGATGTAAGTGTATTATATCGCATTATTCGTAAGTTTATCCCGACACTAATAAGTGTGTACATGGTATAACAAATATCTATGTGTCTAGATATACTTTGTAATATGTAAATTTATGCATGTTTGCATAATTTTCATATACACATGTATTTTTTTTTTTTTTTTCAGTCATTAATCCTCTTGCCTCTTGCTATTAGAATTTGAATTATTATTAAAAAATTATTACCTTTCTCATATACCTGTTTTATCATTAATAAATAAATAAATCTCCATTAAATTTAAAGAAGATATCATTGAAAAATATTTGCACTTTACATGAATCATTTGTTAAGAATTTTAAATTATTAATATGATATTTTTAAAGAATTTTTTCCATATCTTAAGTAAATGACTGAAATTTTTGCTTAAACTTTTTTAATAAGAATTCGTAAATGTTAATTAAATCATTAATGATTGAATTTTTTTTTTTTTTTTTTTTGAATAAAATGTTTATTTTTTGTAATTACTATTTTAAATTTATTTATATGATATAAAATTACGAGCCCACTTCAAATTAAATTTTATGATATCTAAAAATTGAAATTTAATTTCAGTTACGTGCTACATAAATATTTAAAAAAAATTTTAAAAATTAATTGACTTGAAATAAATTTATGTAAAAGGCTAGGGAAATGGTTTGAGTGAACGCCCTTTGCTGTTATATTATGTACAGTATCAGCGTATAAGGCTTCAGTATCCTAGAAAACAAAGAGAAACATAAAATCAAATTTAGGCTAATAATTGTCAAAAATCATAACAAAAGAAACATGATAGACATTGGAATGTAAAATACGCACAACCACAAAAAGCAAAAAAAAAAAAACAATTAAAAGTTAATACCTCTTGTTAAATAATTAAAAATAAAAAACGGAAAATTAAACACTCAAGTGCTCATTTTTGCTTTATTTTCATTTAAGTTCGTTTTTTCCCCCTGTTGTTTCTAATTTTATCAGTTAAAAAGTATTATGTGACCTTTTGTGTAATTATTATTACATATTATAACCCTGTCATGTAATATGATCAGTATGAAATGAATGGTGTACATGAAGAAAAAAAAAAAATTTTTTTTTTCACTGTCACTCATTTCTGTTTGTGTTACACGATGATGATGATAACATCAACATCAAAATTCTTCGTTACAGAAATGGTTAAAAAAATATTTAGAAGAAATTTTTTTCCTCATTTTTGTTTTTTGTTGAAAATGAAATCCTTGGCTTGTCACTTGCACACAGAAAACTTGGTTAAAGCTCTCATGCCATTTATTTTACTAAACTTTATATTCATCCTTATATGCTGTGTTTACGCAATAATATAATATTTTCTGGGTTTTACTTGTTACTATAGGTGGGATGATGAAGGACTATAACGTTTCTTTTTACAAAAGGTATATGTTGTAATTTTTTTTTTGTTTTTTTTTTACGTGTTTATACTTTGTACGTAAATTTTCTTTTACTTATGGAAAGTCAAAGGGTAGATAATTAATTTTTTTTCCTCTTTTTTTTTAAAAACTTTTTTACATTTATTTTTATATGTTTAACAGATTTTTTATTTTGTTTTTTAATCTTTTTTTTATTTTGTTTTTGAAAATGCTTGTGTTTTACATTTAATTTCATTAACAAAAAAAAAAAAGACGTACATTACATGAGAAAGCCAAATGATTTTTTATCAGGTTCACAAAACAAAACAAGCAGTTCATTATTAACAATCAGGGAAATTCTACCGGGATAATTTGAATATGAATAAATTAAATTTGATGTGATTATGATATAAATTTTAAATGATTTTTCATTTCATTATTATTTTTTTTTTTTTAATTTATATTCCTTGGATTGGTAACTAGACATAAATGTATATACAGTATATTTGTATGTATTTAATAAAAACATTGAAATTCATTGAATATTTAAAAAAATTTTTCTAATACATTACACCCGCATGCAAGGGCGTACCCAGAATCTGAACTAGAGAGGGGCAATTTATTTAGGGGGGAGTAACAATATTACATTTTATACCAAAAAAAAGGATATTATCAAAATCAACAGGAGAGTTTATAGACCGTAAAAAGGTTAATAAATTCTAACTGAAGTTGTAACGATTTTTATTTTTTAAACTTTTAATATCAATGATTTTCCAGATTTTTTTTAATTGTAATTTTATTTAAATAAATTTGAAAAAAAAAAATTTTTTTTTTCCGTTAATGTAATGGGTGTATGTGGCTCAGTTTTACCACCAGGACTTTGCTTGTTAACATCCAAAAAACCATAAAAAAATAATAAAATTTACAAAAAGAAATATAATAAAAAGAAATGTAATTGTTCTTCTGGAAAACACAATACGAATAATACGATTTCACATGAATCACGTACATAATAAGAAATTCATTTGTAAATTTCTTCTTTAATGTGTTCATGAATAAATTTATACAAAAATAAAAAAAACAAAAAAAAATTTAAATGTAATTAGTTTTTATATTGAAACGTGTAAAATTACATTCTTGTATCACATGTATTATAATATTATTACAATTTGATACATTTTTCTTTTTTATTTTCAAAATCATGTAAATTTTTTTTTTTTTTTTGGTTTAATTACTTATTGTGTGCCGTTAGCAAATTAATTACAAAAACTAAAAATTATTAGAAGTAAAAAAATTGTTTATTTCACATATATACAATCACATGTGATTCACATATCATTCAAGAGCCAAAAAAGAAAAAATATATAAAACTAAGGTGAACATGATATTCTTTATTATTAATAAGAAAATGGGGGAAAACTAATAATTTTCCTTTAGAATGATTGAAAATTTCATGTAATACAAGATTATATGATTCCTTATTTTTTTTCTGTTATAAGGATACAATTTGATTGAACATTTTCCGTTAACAAATGTGTACAAACATACATATGTATGTACGTACATATGTATCTTGTGGGAAATCCTAGTGCTTATCGAATTTAAGTTTTATGTACAATAATCATTTGTATGATGGATAAGTGAATTTTCTTGCCAAGAAAATCAAATGATACTATAGATAATTGAATTCATGTTACATTACATACATATAATAAGGCCGACAGACTGGGGTTTAAGAACGTTCTTAGCCCGTTCATGTGGCTAAACTTCTCTGGTCTGTATAGAATTTAAACTGGTTTAAAACGATCACAACGTTCTTAGCTAAATCCGTTCCTAGAACTAGTTAAACCAGTTTTAAGCATTTTTTAAAATTAATCTGTCAAGAATAGTTCTTAACCAGAAGCTTATTTTTTAACTGGCTAAGCTAAACCAACCACTAGAAGCTTTTGATCTGTCTTTACTATAAGATCCTTTTTCTAGTGCATTTTATTTGATTATTTGTATTATTTATATGCAATTATTTATCTACACAGAATAGATTACTGTGGCAATAAAATGATAATTAATTTATTGATCATATTACAATTCATTAAAATATTTCGTATAATTGTTAAATGTCTCTTCTATTAGGAAAATTCGATTCAAATTTTCAAATTCAATAAATATATCCTTTAAATATAACTTGTTGAATTCTGCATTTTTGTTAAATCAATAATAACTTCATTTAAATGATATAATTTCGTACAATCAAACCATGTGTGTATATAACCTAATGATATTGAATCTATGTATATGAGATAAATATTTATTTGTTAGTTTTATTCAATCAAAATACAAATATTATTTCGAATATAAAAAAAATAATATTAGTTCAAAAAGTTCAAGTAAATGTTTTCTTTAACTTTATATAAAACGTATGTTTCTTGAAAGTTTTCATGTTTCTTTGTGTTTCTTTTTTCTTACGAGTCTTCTTTTCTTTATTTAGTTTGAGTATAAAATTTGTTGAAAACTTGGAATATTTCATCGATAAATAAAAGTTGCTTATGTGAACGTATTTAGATGTAAGAGGACACATACATAAAGTCATACAGGTTCGAAAATTATAGATCTGCACATGTACGTAATATCAGGTATGTACAATGTACAGATAGAACGTATGATATCTACAGGGTGTCACAAAGTCAATGTCACTAAATGCCAAATGGGTTTATTGTGTAGTTCAGAGCGTTTCTACGTTTGACGTCACTGTTAATAACAAATCAAATCTGAGCCTTAATCTTATCAAACAAGTTATTGTTCGAATTAAAAAATTCAAAGTTATTAACGTCCAAAGTTTAAAGGTCTTTTTTATGCAAAAAAAAAAAAAAGTATTTTTATATTCAAACAAATTGTTAGTTCTTGAGTTACCCTAACTAACTTTGGTATGGAAAGTTCTTTACCAATTTTGAAAAAGAAAGATATTTACTATGAGTATTTTCAATCACTGAAAATTTCAAGAAAATCGAAAGTTATTATCATGAGATTTTTATAATGTTTTGAACACTAGGACACCCTTCACGTAAAATATGCAAATTATGTTGTATAAAGCATACAAAAGTTAAGCATTCATGCATATAAAAAAAAATGGATTTCAAAAGTTTTGTTGTAGTTGTAATGCTTCATTAGCTTTATATCAGATATTAAAAAGATTGAATATTATCTACATGTGCTTGCGTTTGGCTTAATTTCTTTACAATGCGACAAAAACAACAACAACAAAAATTAAACGAAAAGAAAACTAACAGAATCATATATGTACTCAACAGTTTATCTATTAAACGTAAGAAAAAATAAAAAATAAATAAATAAATAAATAAGAGACAGGACGTGCGAAAAAGAAGAGTAAAAGAAAATGATTGAAGAACTTTTATTTAATAGTCGTTTGATTGAAATAAATTTGTCATAAAAGTTATCATTGAATAAACGTTAAAAAGTGTAACAACTTTTTTAATGATCCCATATAAAAAATGAAAATATTCATGAGAAAAATGATGAAGCACACAGACAACAAATCTAACACGCAGAGACAACAAATCTATAACACACACACAACAAATCTTTAAGAAAATTATAAGAAAATATAAGAAAATTTCTAGAAATCTTGAAAAAACGGATAATTTTGTTACAGCGTATATAAAAAAGAGAAAAGAATGTTTACCAATTTTCATTTTTTTTTTATTTCAGTTTTATTTTATGTACCGTATATAAATAAAAAATTTTTATGAATTCTTTGATAAGTACATAATTTCATAGATTTTTTTTATTAATCATGTATTTGAGATCTCTGCAAGAAAGGAAATAAATTTTTATTTATTTTTTTAAATTTTTCTTTTTGATTGCCAATAATTTAAATCATCTTTTTAAAAGAAGAAAAAAAATTTTGTTTTTAATTCACAGGAAATTTATTTATTTATTTATTAATTTTCTGTTCAGTTTTTCCAATTTTGTTTTTTCGTCATTACATTATTCATTACATTTATACCTCATTTCAACCGTTTTTTTTTTCCAATAAAAACATAAAATATTTTAATAAATAAAATAGAATAAAAATAGAAAAAATAAAATAAATACATTTGTGTTGAATTATAGTGAGCACGTTTTCAGTGTTTTATCCTTTTTTCTTTTGTCTTTTTTTTTTTTATTACCTTTTTCTTATTTGTATAGGAGCTGAGCTATTAAATTTGTGTCACCAAGTTTTCGGAAAATCTTTTTTTTTCATATTGTAAGTTTTTCTTTACCATATCGTATATACAAACGTACATACACATGTGTCTCTATAAATCGGGTACAGATACATATGTATCTACACACACACACACAACTCATTTTTAGGGATATGTTCATTTTATTCAAGGAATAGAGAAAAATTTTTTTTTTTTTTTTTACTTATTTATTCTGTGTATTCATTCGTAAAAGTTGAATTTTCATTGGTTTTTTCTCTTGTGATTTGTTTATAATTTTCTACATATTTTATTCTTGTGTTCTACAAAATTGTTATACACATAACATGAAAGTATTCAATAATACATATATGTATCTACAGATAATATTCAAAAGGCATACAATGCATATCAAGTACGTATATACATATATGTATCCGAATATACGGTGTATAAGCGTTTGTTTATACGTTATTATCGCTATTATAACAATGTTCGTACATGCAATAAATTTTGCCGAAAGTAAAAACTGTTGTGCTTAATATAGGGAAAAAAGGATAAACAAATACGTACATAGTGAAAAAGTTTAATGAATTTGTTCGAACTTAAAAAAAAATTAAAAAAATAAAATAAAAATGAAAAGTTTATGTTTTTATGCTTGAATTGGATATAAATATCTAAATATACAGTGGTTGCAATTCATCCGTAATGAGTTAATTTTTGGTAAGCTCCTAACGCAAATACAATAAAATATGTGCATACATACATTATAGATTGATTGTTGTATCATCTGTTATTGTTTGTATCTTAAATTTTCAAAAATTAATTGATGGAAATTAACTTTGACTTGTGCATTAATTTAATTAAAAATATACAAAAACAAAAAACAAAATCCTATACTCTGTCCACTAATATTCTGCACTTAAGGTCTTATGAAAGTACATATGTCTTTTTTCGTTTCTCTTAATTTCTAATTAGACTTTTTGACGAGCAATATACAATCCCCAAAGCTCTTGTTATAATATCAGATGAATTTTTTGAATATCGATACATAGTGATGTAAAATGGTACCACTTTAAGAAATCTCAATAAGACTTTAAATGCATAATATTAGTGAACAGAGTATAACAGTTTTCATAAAATTTTCGGATACTGTAAATTTTGTACATATGATTTACGGGAAAGGTGCACATGCACATGAATATATGTATAAATTGTCCATGATTATATTTTTATATCTGTATATAAATGGTATATGGTCATACACATACATATGTACTAATCATAAAAAATAAAAATTCTAATTTATCCAGAAAACATTTCAGTTAAATCATGTGAAATTTACCATATGAATGTTTTAGAGAACTTTTTTTTTTTTTAAATTTGCAACGAACCAATAATAATTTCATATAATGTCATAAAACGACCAACTATAAAATATTCATATAATTTTCTTTCAAAAAACGGGGTCATTTTCTTTTTCATTAATTCATTATTCATTTTCCCTTATTTATTACCTCTATTTATTTTAACAAATTAAATTTGCTTGTGCTTTTATAAATTTTGAATTTAATTTAAAAAAAAAAAAAAAAAAAATTATAAAGGACACATTAGTATTTTTTAATGTGTTGACAAATTTCTTTTCAAAAATTTCATTTTAAAAATTAAAAATTCTTTTAAAAATGATTTTACAGTGTATGAATTCGATTAGATTTCATCAAATTAGTGCAAAATGTTAAATGAGTTCATATAGCATGTGAATACAAGTACACGTATGTATGAGTATATGATACGAATTAATGTTTATAATTCAGCATCTGTACATGATTAAAGAAAAAAAAAATTTTTTTTTTGTATTAATATGAGAAAATGCAACGAAATTAAAATTTTTTTTTGTTTTCAAAGTTTTTCTCATATTTTAAGAACAATATTTATTTTTTATTTATTTATTTTCTTTTTTTCTTAATATTTATTTTTTATTTTTCCTTCTGTTCTGTTTGAAAAACAAAAAAAAAACGTTATATTACGTTTGATGAAAAACTTATGTATGTCTGAAACATGCTGTTTTGTTTAATAACAATTCTCAAGAAGTTCATCATTATATTGTTTTTCATATGCACATTTTTTTTTTTTTTATTTCTACAAACTTATTTTTTAAGAAATATTTAACTTAAGAAAACAAAAAAAAAATTATTGAATGAGTGAAATACATATTTTAATGACTTATTCTAATGGAAATTGAACAGATATATACATTGTATATTTACGTGTATATGTTTGCATGTATATGGATGAATTTTAATTTGAAATCATTTATCTGTTTCATAAAATATATGTACTCTTAAAAAGTTTATAAATACATAAATCTTTTTTAAGCACATAATATACATATGTATATGTACTTATATATGTATGTTAAATATAAAATAAAAGATATTATTTCAAGTTTCAAGGCGAAGTTATTGTCCTTTTATTATTTGCATGTACGTACATACTACAATACTATACATACATATGTAATGTATATGATTTTTTTTTCACGTATTTCATATACGTTATATGACATGGGGAACAAAGTGACTCGCCTCCTCGTGGTGTTCCCTGGATAATGCTAAATGAGTCACAGCGCGTCGGCCAGAAAACCACCCAAGAAACGCAAAACTGATAAAATGATTAGTGATATTAAAGTGATAAAATAATATAAAAAAAAACTCGAAACTATCTGGAAAAAAAAAATAATAAATAGCAAAAATTTAACCAAAAGAAATATCAAATCGACAAAAATATCACAGCGTTGTATTGGGAAGCAAAATATAAAATTTTTTAAATGCATAGATAAGGCCATTAGATACCAACAACGTTATATGACATATGCACACATATATACGTACGTTGACGTACACTCTCATTATTATATATTTTCACATATCCTCGTATGTATACATTTCTTTGCCGATTTCGGAAGGAGAAACCGAACTATCGTAAGGACTTCGTTAAGAAATCGGAAATTTTGGCCTGCTGGGAACATACGTACATGTAGGTATGTATGATAAGTACATGTAGATATGTATTATAAACGTATATAAGATTGCAATTAATAATGTACTTTGTATTTTATTGGAATTATCTATTGTTTATATTTCTAAGTTTTTTTTTTAATTTCCTTCTCTCCTCTTTTTTCTACTTTATTTCTTATATTAATGTATATTTAGAAGAAAAAAAAAAAAATTAAATAAAAATTAAAAAAGAATTAAATTAAAACATTTTAAATTCTTCAACGTAAACGATGTGAATTCAATAATGCATTAAGAAATTTTCTGAAAAAAAATAAAAATAAATTTTTTTTTTCTATTTTTCTTTGCAATATTGAAGGCATTTTCTTGAAAATGTATTTCTTAAAGTTTATCTTAATAGTTAAGAATATGTGAAAAAAAACAAAAAATTACAAATAAATGAAGATTGAAACGTATAAGAAATAAAAACTTAGAAACAAAAAAAAAAATTATAAAAGAATTTTCTTCAGAAAGTTTTATTTACTATTTGTTAAGTTTTTGTTTTCTCTTTTTTTTACACAAGATAATTTAAAGGTAATTATGGGTGTATACGTATGTGTAAGCGTCTGTGTGAATGATCATACATTACACTGTATAAATCTTAATGGAATTTCTACTCATACACACTACATATTTAGAGGCAAAGACCCTGGCATGGGCTGTTAAACCATAAAGAAGAAGAAGACACACTACATTATATTCTAAGGATATATGATTAAGCAAAATTGAAATTAACTTTAAAAATTTTTGCTTCGAATACAATTTTTGTTATACCCAAGTTACCTTAAATTACGAATAATTTTATATATCTTAAGAATAATAATCACATAAAATGAAAAAAATAAAAATAAATAAAAAATTTAATTCAGAAAATATTTGCTTGATTGTTATTATGGTACATCAAATGGTACATTTTGTAATTTTTAAAAAATTTTCTTAAATTTAATTTTTAAAAAGAAAACTGAAAATGAACAGTTTACATACAAATTTTGTCTTAAGAAAAGTTAAAACAAAAAATTCTTATTTCTTAGAGGATTCTTAATGATTTCTTCGATTATAGAAAAAACAAACCACTCAAAAATTTTTAACATTTTTTGGATATAAATGAAGACAAATGAAAGGCAAATATCAATTTTGTTAAGTGCATCACATACAAGGATTTTTCTTTCATTTGTTTTTAAAGTGAACAAAAAAAAAAAAAAAAAAGAAAATGCGATTTATTTGTTGATAATTCTTTTCATTGTTTTTTTTTTATCAATTTTTCTGTTAAATATGTAAACGTAAATCCTGATAAACGATCTTACATTACACATTTTTAAGAATTCAATACGAAAATGATGTATGAATGTATGTATGTGCAAAAATGCACACATTACACACATCGCTTAACAAAATATCTTCATTTTTTCATTTCTAACAACCATAAAAACGTATTTATACGTACTTGAATGTTTTTTCAAATGTGCATTTAAATTTTGTGCTTTTTACTTCTACATATGTATACACAAGTATACTCATGTATGTATGTACACATGTGTACGTAAGTATGAATTTAAATAGTGTGCAAAAATTCATAGTGAAAATTCAAATGTTTTTACATACTATAGATGTAAAACAAAAAAAATTAAATTTATAAGAAAAAAAAGGACAAATTATATTTGAAAAAAATAAGAAAAAAAAATTTATATATTTTCCTGTGACATACTTGTAATAGAATGAAGAAAAAAAAATGACATAATTTTATGATAAAGATAACAAAAAAATGTATGTATATTCATTAAAGTCGGTATGTATGTACATTTGTAAGTAAACAGAAATATATATTAGATGTCCTTTTACTTTAATTTTACGTATATTACCATATATACAATCCTCCCACATGACATACCTTTTGCTAATGATGCTCTGATGTGCACACAAATATACATACAAATTCTTCTTATAGTTCATACTATTTAAAAACACAAATATTTGCGATGAAAAGTTGAACAATTTGACCCTTTTTATGTATACACATATACTGTATAATAATATAATGTGTAATGTGTAAAAGGATAATATAACATTAATGTGTATAGTATGTTTTTTGTGTTTTTCTTTTCACTTCATATACATGCATTGTACATAAGTAAATGTAAATATTTTCTTTGATATAAAAATTATGATAATAACCGCAAACAAGGTACACCAACATAATTTAAAGAGAAAATAAATCAGAGCTATTCTAAGATTCGATTTGTTTTGATGCGAATAGAAAACCTGTTCGTAATTGAAAAATTTATATTCCAAGTTTCGATTTTGTTTCAGTTTCATTAGTTTTCAGTAAATGCCAATAGAAAATATGTATTATAACTTTCGATCGAATCTTGGAATATCTTTTATCAGTTCGATCGAACGAAAAAAATTTGTTTTCGATTCGCTTCGATCGAAAGTTGGAATAAGGCTGATTTGTTTTACTGGGCACATACCATTTGCAAGGAATATACATACGCATTGTATTTGTCTGACATACAAACAAACATAAGATTTTTGTGTATGATGACTTTTTACGAATGCTATTTTCTTTTCAAAAAAATTCCACTGTGAATAACTAGACATTAATTTGCATGTTTAGATGTTGCATAGAATGATGCATGATATGATATGAAAATGTTTAAAAGAAAACTGAAAATTGTACTCCTGAGGCGAAATATATTCATATGTATGTATGTGTAAAACATTATTCAAATGTAAAATAGAAAGGATGCATCCTTTATTTTTGTATAAAATGCATTTTCTTTAACCATAGAATTTTTTTTTTTCAACTGTCACTTAGTAAAACGCTAGATTTGTTACATTTATGTATGTATACGAGTACATATATATGTATGTATGCAAAATGTAAATGTTTACAGGCATTTTACTTTTAAACAAAATACCTCAGATTTCACTTTCTTATTTCAAATGAATGATAACTAGCTATGTATGTAAATTCTTATTTATGTATAATAAAAAATAAATAAATAAATGTGAAGAAAATATTTTTACAATTTCATTGTTAAACCATGAACAATTCAAAAAGAAAAGAAATTTCAAATTTCGAAAATAAGGAAAATTTTGTTCAAATGTTGATCTTATAGAATATCAAAATTTCAAAAAAAGAGAAAAGTTAAATACTCAAAGGATATACATATACAGAAAGTTACTTTTTGTTTATTTTACACACATTACATATGTATAGGTACATATTTTTTACCTATAGAATCTTACTACTCAGTAAGACGCTACTTTTTCATTGTGAAAATTGTTAAATTTTTTTTATGCCTTAGTAGTGGAGAAATATTTAGGATGATGAGTTTCAAAACATCAAATAATTTATTTTGATGCAGTAATGTTACGATTTTGGATACGTAAATTAAGGATTACGGTTTTGGATACGATGCCACTGATGTGTTTCATAAAAAAAAAGCATAATTTATTACTTAGTTGGATAATGCCTTTTGAAATTTTAAATTTTGTATTGAGATGGTATTTAAACATTTTGGAACTCATCTCAACTATATTAACTATCTTAACTATAGTTAATGCATATTACCAGAAAAACTGGAAAACTATTAAGCTAACTATTTAAGCTTTTCTGATATTACCAATATTTTGTACACACACTAGTAATTATAATTTTTTTTTTTTTTTCAGTTTACAGAGGTATAGATTATTTTACTAGCTTTTAGTACATGATACATGATCCCCATTGAACGCATTTCATAACGAAATACATACATATGTATAAAATTTGAGAAAATTCAATGTAAAAAAGAAAACTTTAAGAATTTTCTTTTAATAAAAAAAAAAATGATAAAAATAAAAAATGTAAATGTAATTTTATGTGTCTATATAGACAATGTGTAGATGATACATACTATTTTGAAAGTTAAATAATATATATTTTTTTTTTTTTTTGAAGATGTCACGTACAATTTTCTTCCTGTTTTCTTGGTTTTTCTTTTCTTACAATATTATTTGTATGCCGACTTTGAAAAAAAAAAATTTTTTTTTCTTTTTTTGTACATTAAAATGAGTGTACGCATCGTAAAAAAAATCTTTTTTTTGTTATTCTACTTAAAATGCGAGAATAATGCGTATCCTCAAATCATTATCAAGGGAGTACTTAAGTTAAAACAACTTTTGAATGTTTCATCATTATTTTGATGCTGTATACATGTTACATACCTATAATAGGTACATATAATGCACATACACAAAAATATTAGTAAACATGTTTTTTATGTACTTACAAAATAATGGTACTCTAATAACATTCGTTTTTATACACCTAATAATATGTATTATACTCCATTCACTAATTCAATGCAGTTAGGATCTTATGGAAATGACACATCTTATGCAGTACCACTTTACGTCGCTGTATATTGATATTAAATTTGTTCATTTCGTATTATATGATAATTTTACAGATTGTGTTAACACTACTCATGAGATGATCTTATAGTCCCCTAAGGCCTTAACTGCATTGAATTAGTGTATGAAGTATAGATAGGTAGATAAACAAATTAATATGACTATACACGAGTATGCAACGCTTCGATTACAAGTATGTACTTATTTTTTAAATTCACATAAAATTATACATACATGTATGTCCTGTGTTATCAGTAAACTTGAAATATTTTGATTTTTATTTAAATTTTTTTTATACAAATTTATTTAACCTAAAGTAATCATTTTTGTAGGTATAGAAATTTTCAAATCAACTTAAAAAAAAAACATTACATTTCATTAACGAATGGTAAACAACATTCATTCTAGCTAAAAATTTAAAAAAAACTATCGATTTTCAACGTGTGTTTTGGCTATTATTTAATTATTATAAAAATTAAATTTTCAAGCAAAATCTAAATTGCCGGTACAGAAATTTTAAAGATAAGCACGTGGTAATTTTACGTCATTATAAAAATTATTATCACGTTACATAAAAATTCAGGTAAATAAATTTATACTTTTGTTTGTACGTTCATACATTATATTTGAAAATAAAATTTACTCGTGGAAAATAGAAATTATGGATAAAACTTGATAAAACCAAATCATTTTTTTTTAGTTCAATTAAAAATCTATACAAGTTGAAATAAAGTCAATTATATTGTTATAACACGAGATATGATGCATATACATCAAACTATGTAGTATAAATACTTGATTTTAATGCTTTGCACAAAATTCTACATGGAATGTCACGTTCGTGATTTTTTTTTTGGTGATACATAAATTGTAGTAATTTAACAGAATTTTTGCTACTGACTAAGTTGAAATTTTTATTTTTTTTTCCTAAAATAAAACAAAATATTTTAAACTGGATTTATCTAATGTTAACAGTTGAAAATTGCATATCCTAGCTATGATATGTGAGAAATGAATTATATGCCATGCATCAGCATGTAGTTTAGATATATTTGTCTTATTTTGTAGTCATATAATATACTTCATATACTAATTTGATGCAGTTAAGGTCTTATATGGAAATGACATAAATTAGTATCACTTTGTAGTTGCTGTATATTGATAATAAAAAAGAATTCTCGTGTTATATAATAACTTTACAGAATGTGGTAACACTGCTCGTGAGATGATTTTATTAGAAATTACGAGAAAAGAAAAAGGACACATGTACTCCCACATGACCTTAATTGAATCGAATTAGTGTATGGAGTATAGTGACTTAAAAATACACGCAATTTCTTGTGTAAAAAGTCAAACGTATGAATCACATGATAGTATTAGTTTTTCATTCTGTTTTAAGTGTGAGAATAAATTTGTATAGTGACCATGAAGATTCATTCTAAACAAAAATATGTCTATAATAACCTTGTAAGGTCGTCTTTGGTAGTACTAGTCTATTAAAAAGCTTAATCTGTACATGAATATACAGACAAAATATTGTATATGGATTATTGCACGATCGCAGCACCGTACTATTATTTTGGATTATATATTATAGGTATGTGTGTTTAACAAAGCATTAAGTCATTAAGCTTTTGACATGCAACATTTTATGTGCAAATATAGTAATTGAATAATGCAATGGCACTGAAAGTACGTACATATGTATGTACGTAATAAAAGATGCAGTCTATCAATCATATTTAAACTTCCATTGAATTTTAGTGCAAGCAAATGCATTAATAATATCCAAGTATATGATCGCGTGCATTTATCATAATGCATTAAATATATTCATTTATTTATATTCAGCCATTTCAACAAGCACATTATGCATCTTAATTATTAGATACTTTTATATTATGTATACTTTTGAATTAGTCAATTTCTTAATTGCGTACACATTATAATTTTATTCAATTTAGAATACTGTATTAAAAATGTGTCTATATTAAGTACATACACGTGTGTATGTTATTTTATTTTCTCATGCTTTTAAATTTCAATACAAAAAAAATGCTATGACATCGCACATTTTCAATTTTAATCAGTATAATTTTGTAAAAATATAAGTAAATACGTCTACATATGAAAATGTAAAATAAATACAGTATTTTGAGAATAATAATATATTCGAAGTATATATACTTAGTTTTCATTTCTACTTCATAAGGTATTGTACAATGTTTAATACATACATCTGTGCGCGCGATATAAAAAATAAATTTAATTAATGGCATAATATAGGTACCTTAATAATAAAGTATTATTAGCCGCTCTTGTTTTATAAAAATACTTTGCAATTTTTATTTGAAATTTGCCTTAATGAATTTTGAACAATAGTTATATGGACATTTTGTGTTGTATCTATTATTTAAAAAATCCTACATATTTCTTAATATTAATCTAGAGCTATTCTGGTCGCAATTAGCAGATTTCGTTAATTTGACATTCTGTTAACTTTCATATAAAATTTACCACCTATCAAAATTACAGCATAAGAAAATTTTGATAGGTTACAGATTTTTTTATGAAAGTTATCAGAATTACAAATTAGCGAAATCTGCCAATAACGAACAGAGTAGTAAAAATGTGATTGGGTTGCAAACATTTGAATACCTCATAGTATAACAAAATAAAAACGTACGTTAATCTAAATTCTTTATTTTTTCTTTTTTTTTTTTTTAAAGTGTTCATTTTCAATTGACAACACTGTTTAAAATCAATAATTGTCTTGAATTTATTAATTTATAAACCGGTAGTAATAAACCGGTACATCTTTTTTAATTATATCAATATAAAAAAGTAGGAAAATTCATTCATTCATAATTCCAATGTAAACAAAGTGATTGTACACATTTTATTCGTTTTGTTTTTTATTTCAAATTATTGTTTCTCATTTTTATACTGGTTTGTTCTTATGTAAATATGTATATACATACGAACATGAATGTGTGTGTATTCAATATATTGCATTCGATTTTTGAATGGATTATTTGAATTCATAAATGCAATAATTCGAATTAACATTAAGATAAGTTTCATTTTAATTTTGTTAAGATATGTTATATTTTATATGCCTGTGTATAACATATGCATTTGTATTTAAAATTCAAATATAAAAATATTTTATAAAATAAAAATAACGAAATTTTTTTTAAAAAATCATTGGCAAAAAGAGAAAACTGTTAAAAGACACATATTCATACAGATATGTACTTATCATTATCTACCATTTTATGCATTTATGTTACAATTTTTTTTGTGCTCTAAAATAAAAAAAAAACATTTTTAGTTCACATAATTTGGTCATTATACATGATGATAATTGCATATGATGATTACAGTTAAATAATTTATTAAATGTTGAACAAAATTTTGGTTATTGTTATAAACCGTTATATTTTTTAATTTAACATACAGGTAACATGTACACATATGTTGTATGTTTATTATATTTTTAAATGAGCACACAACATGTATGTATGTAGATCTGTAACAAATTTTTACATTCACATGCATTAAACCGTGTAAACGTGTACATTAAAGAGCTCAAATTTATAATGGATATTGTATGTAATGCTTATATATGTTCGTAAACTCTTGTAAAAAAAAAGTTTTTGAATTAATTTTTCGTATCGTTCGTATCTCAATAATCAAATTAATTACTTAAATTTTTAATTTTTTTTTTTTTAAATGCAAAAAAACAGTTCATTCATTAATTCTAAAGTTATACGTATACTTGTGTGTACATTGTGTACTCTGTCCATTAATATTATGCACTTAAGGTCTTATGGCGATTAGTTAAAGTGGTGCCATTTTACAATCACTATGTATTGATATTCAAAAAATTCGTCTAATATATAATTAAAAGTTTTGATGATTGTGGTAATACTGCTCGTAAAACAGTCTAATTAAAAGACCTTAAGACTACCAATAAGACCTTAAGTGCATAATATTAGTGGACAGAGTATAAGTGCATACATTTACAGTCACTTACGTAAATGTAATCATAAAAAGATACAGTAAATGATTCTAAAGATGGGAACAGATAACACAGAGAACAGATACATACTCGTATATGATTTTATTTATTTGATAATTTCCTGTTATAAAAAAATCTGGGACTAATATCAGGTTTTCTTTTTTTTTTTCATTTTAATTTTCTTAGATTTTATGCAATTAAATGCATCAGAGCAAAATTCTACATACAATATAGTAAGAAGCATATAACATTTAAACACTTAATGTATGTATCATTTTCCAGGTAAGATTTGTAGAAAATGGGTTTCCCTTAGATTATATTTTGATAATGTTACTTTTCCTTATACTTGGGAAATATACAATGTATGACAAATCATATTAAAAAATGTAAAAATAAAATACACGTGTAAATGCAAAATTTCATTACAAAGAATATGTCATACAGACACTGTATACCTAGTACATGTGTACAAAATGAAAAAATATAAAATATTAGTTGAATGCCAATCATATGGATATTTACAATTATTATTGTGTACATTTTTAATTTAATCAATTTTTAATTACATTTTTATCCATAACTATATAGATATGTATTTTATTTAAATTTTATATTAAAAAAATTTTTTATGCACATGTGTAACTTATTATTTTATTATTTCTATTATTAAATTAAAACACATGTACATGTATTTAATTATAAATATGCACATACGAATGTACATATTTAAATGTTGATTTTCTTTAGAATTTCAATTAAATTTCTTAAAAAATTAAAAAAAAAAAAAAGTTTAATTTTTGTTTTTTTTTTGCTTCATTTAATATTGAAGGGATTTAGTCTTAAATTAGAATGATAGGTTTGTAATAAAAAAAGGAAGAAAAAAATTTTTTTTTAATGTGTATTTATCATTAAACTAACAAAATCGTAAAATAGAATCAATTATGATGATATTTATTAATCGGAAAGTAAAAGTTTTGACATTTAAAAAAAAAAAAAGTTAAAAAGAAAAAACAAATATGTATGTAGCTAAAAATTTATTTTTGGCCGTTGTCATTATATTATTTGTTAATGACAGACAGACAGACAATTTAAAAGGAAATTGTAAAATTTTTGAAAAAGCAATAAACGTTACATACTACATTGAATGTTCTAAAAGTACATACATATGTATACTTACCTAAATGTAACTGTAGATACATTTGTATATGTGTAAATGCTTTTATATGAATATGCATTAAGTTTTAAATTATTTTCACATTTTCCTATATAAGTACCTAACTATCTTGAAACAATCACAAGCAATTGTATACATACAAAGGACAAACGCAAATTTTTTTCTTGACATTTTTAAATTTTTTTTTTTAATTTTTATGACAGAAAAACATTAAACTTGACTTGACAGACAATTTCTTATATAGAATACAAAAATACCAATAAAAGCATTTTAAAAGATTTTGAATTAAAAAAAAAAAAACAAAAACAAAAAAAGTATGTACATAAGTAAGTAATTATTCATCAGTGTTGTTGACTTTTAATTTTTTATATTTCATTAAATCAAAGTTAAATATGTAACTGATGAATGCTAAAGGGACGATCAAGTAATCGTACATTGCCTCTACGCTCGCTTAAGCAAACGGAAAAGAAGAAGTAAAAAAACGTCAACGCACGTTCTGGAGGATTGTGTTGCTCTAGAAAGTTGGAGAAGGATAACTTCAGAGGAATCTGGAGAGGATCTCTCTAATACTTACTGAAGTAAAGTATGTCATATACTCCTTGATAAAAGGGTATGCGCTTTTGTATAGAAATACCAAGGTTGAGGGATACAATAAGCTGATTAGTTAAGCTACAGTGTCGAGGCCACCAAACCTCATCTTACTCCTCGTGTTTTCAAAAAAAAAAAAAAAAAATTGGTAAATGAATGAAATATGTATACGAATTATGTATTTGAGTATAGACACATACACACAAGTACAGCTTGATAATAAGAAAACTTTGCATCATCTTTTCTAGGACATTGATTGTTTGAATGATAATTGAATGGCTTTTTTGAAAAATGCTAATCGTTTTTAAAGTGCCATTGTTTAGATGTGTGTGTACATTTGTATTACAAATATGTATTGTATATTTGTATATTTGTATAATTGTATATGTATTATACATATGTACATTTGTATTAGGGTCATTATCAAAATTGTTTTTTTTTTTGTTTTTGGATATTTAATTTGAAATAAAATTTTATCCTATTTTTACAAAACAAAAAAATCAAGAAAGATTCATTGATTTAATACTATCAAAATTACATACTATAATTCATGTGTATGTGTTTCAATTTGTGTCCCCACTATCAAATTATACGATATATCTTATTGAAATAAATTAAATATTAAAATGATATACGAGACATACGCATTTTTATAGATATTATTCTAAATTGTATTTTGACAATTTAAAAAGTTTTTAATTAAAATTAGACCTTTTCTTTCTCTTACATACATATATTTTGTAGATTTAATAAAAAGTCAATTTATTTTAGTTAAGAACTTTTTTTTTATATTTTTATTATTGTACATTTTTATTACAAATTTACCCTTTAAAAATAATTTTAATTCCCTTTCTCTTTAAATTAAAAACAAAAAGAGGAAAAAATAAGAAAATTTTATATGTACATTTTTACTTCCAACAACAATAGGGGTTTTTTTGTTTTTCTATTAAGGACAAAATTAAAAAGAAAAAAAGTTATGACCTAGTAAGCTAAAAAGAACAAGTACAGTAATTATTCATTTACTATCAGTATACACACAAATATGAATATATAGTATATAGGTATGTACGTATGTATACAATTTTTTATTTTTTTTTTATTAGAATTCTTTTATAACAAATCATTGTGAATATACGGTTTTTCATTTAATACCATCGTTAAATATAACATCGTATCAATGTTGAATTGAAAAAGAAATTAAAAAAAAAAAAAACTTAAAAAGAAATATTAGACCAGTTCAAAAATTGCCCAACATATGCATGATGTTGAATCGAAATTAAAATCCATCGAATTGCATTTAATTCTTTCAATTTCGAAATAATTTTCATTTTCACATTTATATGTGTAGGTGTACAATATCTATCATATATTCCAATACATATCTAAAAATGTTTATGTATGTATATCTCCGTATATGCTCTTGAAAATTATTCAATGTTTACAGAATATGTAAATGTACATTTTGGTGCACCAAATTTAGAATACTGTCGTTATTATTTTATTCATGAAAATTCTAAAATCATATTGACATAAAAGTGAAAATTTTTTATTTTTGTTTTATTTTGATTGTCAGTTGAAAATATGTAGTGAAAATTATTATTACTTTTTTCATTCTCTTGACTAGAGTCAGGTAGATACATATGTGTATAATATCAGAGACATATGGAATACAAATGTGTATTGTTCGTTAAGTCCTCTATGCATAAATTTTAATGCATGTATTTTAATGTAGTCGAATAGTTTAAAATTTACAAAATTTTATATTACAATATGTCGTGTTGTAATATTATTGAATGGTTGATTTCATGAGTAATGTCAATTCAAAAGTTATCAAGAATCTAATAATATATAGAATTACATATTATTATAAAATGATTGAAAATATAATTGTAACATGGTTTGATATAGTACGTATAATTAGGACAGCAGAAATTTAAACTATTTTTGATATTATATCAATAATTAAATTGTCAGCTTTTTAATAAAAAATTTTTTAAAATTGGGAAATTATTGAACGTACATATTATGCACATTTGAAAAAAAAAACGGAAAAAATTAAATTAACGCATAATGTAAAACCCATGTGCCTTATGTAATAAACGTATTCTGTAAAACCCAGAGCTAGAATACGTGATAATTGTAAATACGACACCTTATACGACACCGTATACGTCCTTAAATTATTTTATATGCAAAGATTTTAGTATCTCTATACCTATTTTAAAACTATTTCTAAATTAAAGGGGAAAAACCTTTCACGTATTAATTTTTCTTTTTATTCCTATTTTAAAAATTTTACATAATATTTTATTTTAATTATGGTTGCCTTTAATGGCTTAAATATGTATGTATATGTATATAGGCATTTTTTAAGCTTGAACTTGATCTTGATATTCAAGTTTAACGTGTAATGTAATTTTAAATTATATGATGTAACAATTGTTCGTATATGTACATACATATACACCTTATGTATGTATGTATATATGTACATACACACTTATAAAAACATATACATATGTAAATATATCTTACCTGCATTTATTGATGAAATTAAATTAAATGTGATTATCACAAATAATATCGTACACATATTTATTCTATAATTATATATTTTTGTTGATAATAACGATGACAATGATATAAATGTCACTTTAGATGAATGACCTAATAACCATCTCCATAGAAAGCCAAAATTAGTTTTCATTTTAAATCTGTAAAATAATAATAAAAGATACACATTTATTTTATACACATAATATTATCTAATATAATTTTTTATATATGCAATAATATCTATTTAGGTCTGTAACATATACAAAAAAGGTTACATAGGTTTATATGTATGTATTTTAATAAAACGTATATTTAATGTGAAATTTGGCTATTTATTTTAGTTAATTGTTCAAAATAATTGCTTCATATCCTTTAACCAAAATATTAAATAAAGACAAATATTATATAAAAAGATGTTGAGGATTTAACAGGATAATTTCAATTTAGGATTATTTATGTGTTTTACAAAAACAAAAAAAAAGCAAAAAAAAAAAAGAAAATAAAGAAAAGAAAAGATACAAGGATACAAAATAAATGTCCCTTTGAACATTTTATTTATATTGTATACGTGTATTTGTGTCCAAATTTAGTTATCCGTATATAAGTTATTATTATACGAATTTTATACTCCATACACTAATTTAATGCAGTTAAGGTTTTATGGGACTATATGTGTCCTTTTTCTTCTCTCATAATTTCTAATAAGATCATCTTATCAGCAGTGTTACCACAATTTGTAAAGTTATGATAAAATAAGAGATGCATTTTTTAAATATCAATATACCTACTGCAACGTAAAGTGGTACTACTTTATGCTATTTTATAATAAGGGCTTAACTGCATCGAATTAGTGTATGGAGTATAATTTTCGTATATATGAGTAAATGTGTAGAAAATCTACCAAGAATGATTATTTTTAAAGGATTGAAACATCGTTACGTAAAGTACATTACACATATGTATGTGTAAATTAAAGTTAATTAAAATAAAATGAAATATTTTTATTAAAATAATAAAAAAAACATTTCTCGTTTCATAATACGATGAAATGAAAAATACAAAACATTTATCTATTTTATATTTTTGTTATACATACATATTCATGCACAAATATTTTGATTGGGTCTAAATAAAGTGCTCTTTTAGGATAGCAACATGGAATATGAAAATAAGTTTCTTTTGTAGAATGTTTGCCTTTTAAATTATGCTCATTTTTTATTTTCTGCATATTTTTTTTTTTTTTTTGGTATTGTTTTTCGCCAGTGAGTATTTTGACCTATGAAATACTAACATACGCATTCTATTTAAAAATGAATTCAAAATATTATACATAGGTATACATTTTTTTTTTTTTTTTTGAATTGTATAATACTATATGACCAATTGTGACCAATGAATTCTAAAATAAAAATTTTTTTTGTCTAAAAAAATTTATTTTTGTCTCATTATAATTGTTAGTGTTTTTAAAGTAATTAAAATTCGTTAAAGGAAATATCCAAAATTACAAAATAGAAAAAAAAATTTTTTTTTTTCATTTTGCATTTTAACTACATACATGCATAATTACGAACATGTATAATTCACAAATTGTCTGCTGTATGTATGGAGTGCACAATACACGTATAGTACGTATAAGCGAGCTTATATTCATGTGTATGCAAAATATATATACTAATGCAAAATAATCATAATATAATAATTATAAAGTACATTTTTTCAAAATTCATGTATGTACATGTATGTATGCATATTGCATACCTATACATCCGAAAATAAATTAGTCTGCATGTATATACGGAATCGCAACAAAATTTCTAGTTCACTCTCTGTTTCTGGAATGGAGGTTATATTTGTGAACGGAATTATCAATGAGAAAGTAGCAAAATTCATTGTGAATGAAAAGTTTTTGTTTTTGTTTTTTTTTTTTTTTAAACATTAAATTTTAACATTTTTTTTTTTATAAAGATATTAGTTATAATTATAATGTATTTATGGTACAGTGTATGTGCATAATGTACATACTTATGTATGGTACTCTTGACGAAAAATCAATTTTTTTTTGTGTTCCTTATAAAAAGACATTTTTTTTTTTTTTTTAAATACATACATTTATAGATACACATCTATACGTGAGATATGTAGATCCATACATACATATATGTTTCTGTTATACATGTTAATAAAATAATTTATTAAAATTTCAAACATGCCTTAATAACGTGACAACATCAAGTTAAAAGAAGCAATAATATAATTATCTTCAATTTTTACTTATAATAGTATTTCAAGTAAATGCGTTATACATATTTATGTATGAATTTATGTACATAAGCATACATATACATTTTTGCAAAGCATAATAAAAAATATGATCAATTTAAAATTATGTAAATTTTTGAAAAAAAAAATGTAAGAATTTAAATTTTAAGAAAAATGTAATAATCACTTTTTAAAATCAAATAAACGTTATTTAGTACATATGTACTTGAAGTAGAAATACAAAATAAAATTTTTTAAAAGCCTTTTTAATTATGTATACATATGCACATATGCATATGTAATATACACACATACATATATGTATGAATATTGTGTATATGTACAGCAAATTTTATAACTCTTGTATTACTTTTGTAAACATTCGAAATGTTCATTAAAACTTTGTGTATGTAAATAAGGTGCCTATATACGAAAAGAAATTATTTATATATCTCGGAAGTAGTATTGTTGTTGTTGTTTTTCTGTCTAGTGTTAGTCTGATTTTGCATAACTTTAAGGTAGGTATTTGTTGTTTGTATATGTAAGTAAATAACGATGTACACATATGTATAATTGCATATGTATATGTGATCATGTTTTCAAAACTATATGGGTTGATATATCAAAGAGTGCGTACATATATATCTGTTCATATACGCACATACTGTATAAAATATCCATACATATAAGATATATAAAGATATACCTAACTTTTATAACGTGTATATAATTTGTATGTACATACATTTTCAAAAATATATATTCTATTCTATATACCTACACTTTCGAAATCGATAGATTTTTTGCTATTCAACAGATTGCTGAATTTTAAATTTTATTTGGCTTTAATGAAAACTGAATTTTTTAAAAGAATTTATTTGCATATAGTTAAAAAAGATAAGGGTTTTTGAATGACCGTATATACATATACGCACACGTACACCTTATATGTATTATTATAATATACAAAAACGTACCATCCGGTGTGACAACGGATATAATGTATGTACTCACGTGCACGTTTACACAATTTTCTATACACATGAATATGTTCAAAAAATAAAATACATAATCTATACACCACATGCTTATACTTACATATGCATGAGAACTTAAAATTTATAGAATTACGATATATAAATATCATCTATGATTTATAGAAAAATTTTCAGTTGATATATAACAATTGCAATATTAAGTTTAAAAAAAAAAAATTTTAAAAACGCAAAAGAAAGTGTTTAAAAAAAAATAAAGATTTATTAATTTTAAAAAGTATAAAAATTATTTAAAAAAAAAAAATTATCTTTATTTGGATACTAATTGTACATTTATAACAAAAAATATATTTATTAGATTATTAAAATGCTTTTGGTGATAAAAGAAAGCTATAAAAGATTATTTTATTTTATATTCGATTCTAAAGGTATGTTAAATTCGTTTAACATTTATCTTATTTTTTTTCTATCTATACTCTGTTCATCAATATTAAGGCACTTAAGATCTTATGGAGATTACTTAAGGTGATACCATTTTTACAATCACTATGTATTGATATTTAAAAATTTCATCTGATATATAAACTTTGTGGATTGTGGTAATACTGCTCGTGAAACAGTCTAATTAAAAATTATGAGAAAAGAAAAAGTACATGTGTACTCCCATATGACCTTAAGTGCATAATATTAGTGGACAGACTATATATACAATCGTTATAAACTATAAGAAGAAGAAGAAAAAAATAAAATTACATACATGACTTATTTAATTGCAATTTAAAAATGCAAAAATAATTTTGAAAATGAAGTAATTATATAATATTTTAACTTCACAATTAAATTTAATAGAATAATCAATGGTAGTAGAAGAATGGTAGAATGTAATTGTAGAAAGAAACATCAAGTTCTTTTGATTTGGTTCTAAATATTTAAATGTGATATAATAATTTATTATTACTATAGAAATGATTTATTAAATGTATTTAGTATACATTCATTCAATACAGTCATAGTACATATGTACATGTGAAAATTGTGTGTTTGTATACTTGTGTGTTTATTTATTTGATAAATAATAAATATACAATTTTATCCATTTATTTATTTATCAATGTTTGTTTATATAAATGAAAAGTACATATAAAATTGAATTATTTTGAATAAATTTTGTATCATTTCAATGCACATCTTATTTTACCTTATGGATTTTATATGTATACTTATTTGAGCTGTTTATTTTACATACACACAGATACACGATTAGATGGATACTTTTTGATGGGTTCACCGTATAAATTTGTTAGTTTATTGGCATTTTATTTGTATTTTGTTCTTGTATTGGGACCAAGGTATATGGAAAAAAGGAAACCATTTCAACTAAATCGAATTTTAATGATATATAATATTGCACAAGTAATATCAAATGCATTACTTGGTTTAATAGTAAGTACAAAAATACATTACAGTATGTATGTATGGATACATATACACATACATACGTACAATAAACGTGTATAAAATCATCATTAATATTAATTTATGTTACTAAATTTAAATCAATTTATTGATGACTTTTAAGTTTTTATTAAAATTTCATACGATCTATATATGCATAAAAAGTTGAATAAACCTTTAATTTATTTTCCCTAATCATTTTCCATTTTTTTTTTTTTTTTTTTTTACAAATTTTTTTTTTACTTTCTAATTAATATAGGCTGCTAAATACACATATGAAAGATATGGTGATCGTTTAGGTTGTGTTATTTGTGATTATTCTGAGAATGGTTTATATGAAGCTAAATTAACATATTGTTATTATTTATTAAAAGTAGCTGATCTATTTGATACTGTATTTTTTGTATTACGTAAAAGATATAATCAAATAACATTTTTACATTTATATCATCATTCAGCAATATTATTTGGTGGTTATTTATTTGCACAATATATACCAGGTGGACATGGTGCATTTTTAGGTATTATTAATTGTTTTGTACATGCATTCATGTATTCTTATTATTTAATGACTATTATTAAACCACAATTAAAAAAAAATTTATGGTGGAAAAAATATATAACACAAATGCAAATGATACAATTTATTATAATAATTATATTTTTTATACCACCATTTTTTGATCCAAATTGTCCATATACTAAATTTGGTTTATTAATTGGTATAGTACAAAATTTATTTATGTTATGTATGTTTGCTGATTTTTATGTTAAATCATATATTCAAAATAATAAATAAAAAATTTTATTATAAATATAATTTAAATGATTAAATTAAGTAATTTGTTTTGTATATAATTTTAAGAAAACTTAAACATATTGGGTAAATTCAAAAATACATCATTGCATATTTGATAGGCAAATTTGATATTTAGCTTAAAATCATAATACGTTGAAGATTGCATCAAATAAGCAGTGATGTATTTTTTAATTTACCCATACATACAAACTTATGTATATAATGAATAGATTGAAAATTTATTTTTTCTAAGATTAAATAAGAAAATATAAGAAATTATATAAGAATTTTTTTTTTTTTTTTAAATTAAATATTAAATGATTATAATAAAATTTATCTTTGGAAAAATTATTGTAATGAAAATCTACTATAAATAGATAATAAATTATCTTTTTGTCTAATACGTATCCACAAATATACATATACATGTGATTCAATACCGACAAAGTAAAATCTATGCTAATTACTTTTCTTTTCCATTTTTTTTTTAAATTTAAATTCTAAAACAGGTAAAAGAAATTAATTAAATAAATTTGCTGTAATTATTTACTTTTATACATATTTAATTTATACATATATTTTATGAATAGCAATTTATACAAATAATTTGGTTAATGTTAAATGTATAAATAATTAACTGAAAATGACAATTTTTTTTTTTTTTTAAATAACAAATTGTGCAAAAAAGAAAAAAAAACAAGCAAACAATTTAAATATCAAATTACTTTGAGATTTTATAAAATTAATTTTATATATACAATAAAATTAATCTACAAATAAAACAAACATATCGACTTTATTTAACGATTAAAAAAAAAAAAAAAACAAATTCTATTATTTCATTTTAATTATATAAAATTCTCATCAAAATAATTATACTTTGTACTTTAAATATTTTCAATACAGGCCTTATGGAAACTATGATAAGTAATGCTACTTTACATTTACATCATTGTATATTGATATTTGAAAAGCTTATCTTATTCTATACGAGAACTTTGAGAATTGTGATAACACTGGTCGTCTTATGAGAAATTATGAGATAAGAAAAAAGACGCATATGTATATATACTCCCATAGGGGGCCATAGCCCATAAGACCCTGTACTGAAAATATTTAAAGTACAAAGTATACAAACAAATTGAATAAATAAAATTTTAACATTCCTTTACACTTTTTCTCTATAATTGTTTTTTTTTATTTTTTAATTTGTTTTTTTTTTTTTTTTTTGTTTTTTGTGACGTGACTCAAATAAAACTGAATCTTAATTTTTGCAATGCAAAATAGAAAAAAAAAATGTTAAAATTTTTGTATGAATCATATTGGCAATAAAAATAGCATAAATAACAACTTAATTATTTTTTAATTTTATTACATTATTTTATTGAATAATTAACATTTTACATAACTGAATGAAAATATTTTTTTTTATTTATAATGAATTAAAATGTTAAATTTGAATTAATTTTTGTTTTTTTCTTTCTTATTAAATTTTAAATTTTTTTATTATTTGAAAATACATGAATAAAAATCTGAATGTGTAAAATTTTTCATATTTATCGTAAATGAAATAAATTGCAATAATTATTTACGAGTATTTCATTGATTGCATTTGTAGTGTAATGTCTTATTTATATACATACATACATATACGCTAATGCATTTCATGAGAATTTCACTTAATGTATCGTTTGTAGGTCAGAGGAGGTGTGAAAGAGTGAGGGTGTAAGAGGGGCGTGCGAGTAGGTGGGATGGGTTTGAATATGAATTTATTTAATTGATTTTTCAAATTTTATTTTATTTAATTTGTTTTTATTTTTCTTTTCTAAATTACTGATATATATACGATATTTAAAATCTAATGATAACATGCAATAAAATACTGAATAAAAATTACATTTTATGTACACATTTATTTTTTCATTTTTTTTTTTTTTATTAAGTAAATGGCCAAGAATAAACCTATCTTTCTGAACATATTTTTATATATTAGATGACCTCAATATAACACGCATCGAAACTATTGTATTAAAAAAAAAAAAAAAATTTAATAATAATAAACACACAAATGATAATGACGACAATGATGATATATTTAATAATTTATTTGACATACAAAAATAAACAACATGTAACCCTTATTCATTAAGGAAAACACATGTGTGTATTCTATTGAATTTTCCCAAAAAAAAAAACAAAAAAAAAATTGTTATTATCCAGACCAAGGTCAACATTCGTGCAGCTTTTTGTTTTTCAATAAAAAAAAATAAATAACAATTTAAAAAGAAACAGATATTTATAAACAATTAATTAAATTGTTGAATATATTTATTTATTTATTTTTCGTTTTCTTTCATTTCATTCATATTTTTTAAACTATATTTATTTTTGTATAACTGAAAAAAAAATATAGAAGCAAAAATCCAAAACTTCTGTACATATTTATTACAATATTGATTATTGCATATCCGATATAAATACGATATTAGGTAATGAAAACAAAAGTAAAAAACAAAAGTCAAAAAATTAATCAATATTATTTGTAAATTAATAATAAATATAAAAAAAATACATAGGCCTCGATTCTTGTAGTCACGTCACTTGTTCGTCACCGTGACAGTAGAAGAGAGGTATTCTACTAGTCACTTGCGTGACAATCGTCACGAAAAAACCGTGACAACTGTCACTTTGTTTTTTTATAGTGACAGAATATCATTACGAATATTACAAAGCCTTCCGCAAAGAATCTTACAACTGCAGTTTCATTAGAATGTATAAATTTTAAAATTTTGAAGGAAGAGTTACCATTGCTTAAAAGTTTTTTACTACTTTTTATCTATTTTTGTCACATCACTTTCAGTGACTAACGAGGATAGCTTTAAAAAAGTGACGTGACAATAACAGTGACACTTGCCACTTCGTGACGTGACTATGAGAATCGAGGCCATATGTATACGTATGCACAAATAAATATACAATATCCCTTGTTAAACGGCAATGCATATGCGAAAGTTTGGACTACAAAATATATTCAATATAAGTATTTCATAAACAGGAAAATTTATATTATGAAATTTTTCTTTTATTATTTTATATTTATTTAAAAAAAATTTTTTTTTTATTTTTTTTTTTTTTAAATAAAAATTCATTATTTCAAGAGTGCATTTTCATCCAATAATAATTTGAATATAACAAGTTTTCCCTTTAGGCACTGTCTTTTTCATTTTTAGTTTATTCACGTATATATGTATACTATATGATATATAGAACAAAGTTCGTCAATTTCAATTTTCATACAAGATACATATTTTAATTAAAGTTCAACAAAATATCAATTTTATAAGTTATATAAATTTTATTTTAAAATTCAAACAAAACGTTATATGTAATTTCCTGATACATACAATGTATACATCCTGATGAAATGTATTTTCATAATTTGTGTTCATCGTTTACGTGGTTATTATCAATTTCGTATATGTATATTTTATCTTAAGTATATAAGTATATAAGTCTTCCGTATATATTTTATAGTAAAGGGCGTATATAAAAATAATATATATAAATGAATACATAATATTGTAAAAAAAAATGTATTGTTATATCATCAAAATAACAAAAAAATAAAAAAAGGAAAAAGGTCAGCAAATAATTCAACAATGTATTAAAATAATCAGAATAAAAAAAGAAAAAGGATTAAAAACACTTATACATATGTATATGAATGAAAGGCGTTTACATACGCTGTTGGCTGTATAAAATATTTTCAAATGCACATAAAAATATTATACACATGATGTAACATCTTATAATAATAAATCAGATATTCGTAAAAAACAAACTAAAAGGTATATGTTTTAAAATTTAGAATGTATTTTGGTTTATTCAAGTTAACACCCACGTGTATTTTTTATCCATTTTCTGAATAAAATACAATGTAAGTAGAACAAAACCATTTGTATTATACATGCATAATATACCTAATAGCACATATAAAATTTAGAGTGCTCTATATAATTTTTCAAATCAATTGAAAATAACGTAAATTTATGAACCGTCTTTTAAGCTATGAGTATGTTTTTACACGTTATGCCGGAATTATATGAAAAGCTTAAATTTGAAAATACATTCACATATATGTAGTAAGTACGCCTTTAATTCAACAATATATGAATAATATTGTACAGTAAGAAATATATATTAAATTTATTTTTAACTATTAAAAAATTTTTCATATTTAAGAATTATAAACTTATGAATTAAATTATCATCATCGTCTTCAATGGCGCAACAGCTCGATGTGAGCCAGGGCCTAATCATCATTATATTAAAAAAAATATATATATTCAAGTAAAAATTAAAGTATCACAAATTTAATGACCACCAATACATTCATAAAATAAATGTTAAAAAGAGGAAATAGTAAACTGCATGTACTTTACATCTGTACGTAAATGTATACCTTATAGTAATCCTTTCATAATTTCAATTCTTAGATTTATTTTTTGTTATTTCCATGTTTGTTTATTTTTATACATTTTCGAAAAAAAACTGTAAAGTAATTTATTCATTCCTTATTCATGTGTACAAAATTTTGGTAACTAGGATATAGGAAAAAGTTCCTATTATTGTTTATACTTGTATATACTTATGTAATTATACTCCATACACTAATTCGATACAGTTAAAGTGTTATGAGAGTATATGTGTCCTTTATCTTTTCTCGTAATTTCTAATAATATCATCTCACAGGTAGTGTTATCACAATCTGTAAAGTTATCATATAACACGAAATAAATGTTTTTTAATATCAATATACAACAACTACAAAGTAGTACTACTTTATGTCATTTTCATATAAGACCTTAACTGCATCGAATTAGTGTATGAAGTATAAATAAATCTCTGTACTTTATTGTTTAAACATACCCGTGTACTTGTTCATGTATATATGAACTTCCTTTTTTCTATTTAAACATGTATCATAGTTACAATGTAAATAAAAAATAAAAAAAAACAACACCGTATTAAAGTGTTATTTTTTTAAACAGACAAAACAACGAAATTCGTGATAATAAACATGAAATAATAAAAATAAAAATAAACAAACAAATAAATGAAAAACTCTAATAACAAAAATATGAATTACATTTTATACGAGTTGTTCCAATTTCTTTATCTTAAGTACATTCATATGTATAACATATTATATGTATGAACACACACATCTACATGCATTTATTATAGCGAAGACAAAAGTTTATTAAAGTTATTGAAAATTATAATGAAAAATATCAAAAATTATATTGGACAATTTTTTTTTTTAATTTTCTTGGTAACCATGTATAAATGAGGATAAGCAAAGTATGAGTATAATGCATGTTACATATTTTGTAAATCTATATAAATTTGTATAAAAACTTGTGTATGTATTTATTTAATTTTAATTTATTTTTTATATAATGTTTAATATTTTTCTTTTCAATTAATTGAGTATATACTAAGCAAAATATGTATAATTTTGTTTTTGTTTATAAATGAATGCACATAAGTTTACTTTTCATATAATTTTATTGTAATCAATCCAGTAAGCAATAAATCAATTTATTTATTTATACATATTTGAAAAAAAAAAAACTAAAGTAAACAAAAACATTTTTTTACGTGCATACTGTGTAATACTTTAAAGAACTAATATGTTTCAGGCACATTTGCATATACGTATACACGTGAAAATCAAAAATAAATAACAGAACATTTAATATAATAAACAATACGTGAATAAAATAATGCACTTATAATAATAAATAATTATGATTATTTATTAATTTTTTTTTTCATTTGTTTATTTGCTTTTCATATGCAAATTTAAAAAATGCGCTTTTTTTATTCTATATTTAAATAAAAATTGTGAAAAATATTATATACAACATGAATTTATACTTTGTCCATTAACTCTATGCAGTTAAGGCCTTATGGAAATTATGAAAATTATTAACATTTATAGTAGTATATAGCTTCTTAAAAGCTGTTTAAAAGCTGTTTCAAAGCGGTTTAAAAGCTGAGGAGGCTATTGACCTTGTGACATCACTGGCCATCACAGCCCCTGCTCCAGCAGAAACCTCATATTTATACTACTATTTATGCATCTGCTTGTACTCTTATATTGATATCCAAAAAATTAATTTCGTAGGTATTGTATGAAAACTTTAAAGATTATTGTGGTAATTTTCCTCATAAAACGCTATAATTAGAAATTAAGAGAGAAGAAAAAAGTACACATGTATCTGTACACTCTCATAAGACCTTAACTGAATACAATTAATGGACAGAGTATATAGTATGTTCATATCTATAACACATTTATAAAAAAAAAACTCCGTACATTTATATCTTCGTAGACACGTGCAAACACCTAACATTAAAAAAAAAATAAAAATAAATTAAATTCGTTTTTTTTTTGAATTTTACGTGTATTTTTTTTCATAATAATTGAAATAAGTTCAGTAATTCATTGATATGTTTTAAATTTTGTTTGGTGATTATTTATTACGTTAATAAAAGTTTAAGGACAAATAAAATGTACAAATTTGTAATTTTCGACAACATTTACATTATAATAATTCTGTTAATAGAAAAATTTTATTAGCACAAAAATAAAATACCTGCTCGAAGCACAATGTAAAATGCACTCAAATTGATTACCTATGTATATTTTTATAAGATAATTGCATTTTAAAAAAATTCTACAAATAAATTTTAATTTTGAATAAAATTGATTTTTAAAAACAAAAAGTAAATTTCACAATTTTTACAATTACATTTCAAATTTAATTATTATTATCTCAGATATGAACAGACAAATACTATTAAAGAAACAAAAGCCAATATTGCTACATTTGATATGCTGATGAATACAAATTTAAAAAACGAACATGAACATTCAAATTAACTTATATGAGGCAAATTGTATGAATATCAAATGCATAAAAGTTGAGTTACTGATAGGTTTTTTTCTTTTGTGTAAGCGAATATTAATTAAAAAATTATTAACATTGTAATAAAGTGAAAATGAATGAGAAAAACCCAAACACTAGAAAAAAACTGAATAAATTTCAAAGTAGTACTTATCTCTTTAAAATGTTTAAAAAAATAATTCTTCAATATATTTTTGATTTGCAAAGTACTTCATAGTACAAGAGCTAAATATATGAACATGAATACCTTACACATGGCAGTATTTTTAATTAAAGCAATCAAATTTAGCAAAAAGCTCTAAAATTATTAAAATTAAATAATAATTTCAAAAATATTTTCAAGTATAATATAAATACAAATATATTAATATTATCATAGGTATATGTTATGTTAATTAATTTAAATCAGTTGAAAATCGCATTTTGTCCTGAAAAAGGCACATTATTACACGCTCTAATTTTATACTCAAAATTAATTAATGACTTAACAGACTCAGCTTCTTCAAAAAGAAACAATAATCAATCGTAATCATAAAATAAATAAATGCATACATTATATCGTTGTCGTTCTGTGAAAAGTCACTTAGTACAAAATAGTACTTAGTTTTGAAATAATAAGGTTCAAAATTAAAACAAAAAAGAAATCTATATTGTATGCAGTGTGGCATAGTAATTTTTAATTTTTTTATAACATTATATTTTATGCTCGATTGACTTAGTGAGTTTTGTTAAAATACTTTTTACTTAATTTAGCCAAAATGTGACTTAATGACTTTTCACAGAACGATAACAGATACATATTATGTATCTGTGACAATTTTATAAGTATTAAATAAAAATGATACAAAAATACAAAAAAAAGACAACTATGTATAATAGTTATTACATAGCCAACGCACAATTTATAGTTGATTCTTATTCTATATACTATTAAAAATAATATTAATATCATTAAATAGTAATTAAAAACCGTAATCTAAGAAAATACCTTAAAGAAAAATTATTTTTATAATACTGAATCTATTTATATATAATTTGTAAATACGCACAAATATATCTATATATGTATACATATAGCATATATGTATGTAGGTATACGGATAATTTTCCCTTATTAAATTTCATTAAATATAAATAAATTAATAAATATACGTACATATATACATTCAAACATACATAAAATGTATTCAATATAATAATTATACTATAATATCAGTTAGACGTCACTGACTACTAGTATTAAATAACAATTACAAATAATCATAATATATTCTAGTCAAAAATAATTATAAAAAATAATGATAAAAATGTAACTAAAGGAGATAGAGGAAATAAACATTTATATAATTGAAATTTGAAAATATTTTTATATACATACATATATTTATGTAGTTGTGTTGTGTATATGTAATATGAAAAATTTGTTTTAAACAATAAATGAATAGAATGAAAATGAAAATAAAAATGATATATAACAGAGTGTAAATAATGGTTGACTAATGTTGTAATTAAATGATTAATATAACTCGTATATACATATATAAATCGTTTATATACATTTTATTTATTGCATAAATGCATTTATATACATTCATAGTAAGTATCATATATTTTATAAATAATAATTTATATGTATATGTTATTTCACTTTGAATACAAAATTTTTTCACAAGAGAATATTTTTATGTATGAAAAAAATTTTCATGTAAATATTTTCTAAACTAAATATATATGTATGCAAATATGTACATCAAATCGTCTTTACAGATTTTATTATACATATTTATTACTTAACATACGTAAACATTCTTATAAAAATCATATTTCTGTACAAACATTATTTCTCAAATGATATATAAAGCTTTAAATTTTAAATGTTCGATTTAATTTTCTTCGACTTAAAAAAAAGATGTTATAAGTACTGAAAATACTGAAATAAGACATTTAAATTTGACTTCTTAATATTTTCATGTTTGTGATACAATATATCGTTTGTTATTATTACATTAAATTCATTTATTGTTGAATGCTATACGGATATGTACGTACACATACCTGTGTGATAAACATGTGCATATATATACGTTTGGTAATACTCAGAACTATTCTGATCGTACTTAGCAGATTTTATTAACACTTTTGACATTCTGCTAATTTTCGTATAAAATTTTAGTTAGATAGGTGCAATTCAAAAACGTCTAAAATTTGACGATTACACAATTATGTGCAGATTTTTGACATGTCACTGACGACAAGTCAAAAATGCATAATTGCATTGACTTAAAACTGAATGCTTTGTTGCTCGAATATTTGCAGTCAATTGCAAAACTATTGAGTTTTTGAATTTTTGATGCATTCGTCAAAAAGTTTTTCAACATCAAAAGATGATCAATTGATATTTTTGAATTGTACCATATTATTTAGATTTTTATAAGTATATTATTTTTAGATGTTATTATTATTTAAATTTAGATAAAATTATCAGAATGTCAAGTATTAACAAAATCTGTTAACTACAACCAGAATAGCTCTGATTATGTACATTTAAAATTTATTCTATGTACAGTACCTACATATGTACATCCATCAAATTTTAAATGCCTACTCACCTCGCATACACATTACAAACAATCACACAAGCACATATTCTACGTACGTACTTTAAACGATATGTACAATAATTTCTTTAAATGGACGTTTTTATTTTTATTTTATTTTTTATAATGTGTTATATATATAGTCACTTGTCAACGGAAACAATCAACTTTAAGAATATTTTATACAGTACTAAAATGATTACAAGGTCATTATATTACGTAAATTTGACATTTTACCCTCAATTTTTATTTCTATTTTTAAAATTGCACTTTATTATAACTAAATATGTTATAATGACAAACAAAAATCTGTATTTCCTTAAATTATATGTTTTAGTTTTTTTTTTTACATATTCACGAGTTTTGTTTTATTTATAAGTAAATACATACACAAATTATTCAAATTCAAAGTATCTTTAGATTGCAGATATTTATTAATGTACACACATACATACATATGTACCTGCATACGTACATATGTACATGACAATCACAAAAAAAAAATTATAAATATGTATCAAATAGCAATTGTTTCTCACATTAATTTTGTATATCATGTGCATATACCTATATACATATGTATATGTAAATGAAAATTTTATTTGAAAATAAGGAAGGAAATAAATATTTGCTAAAAAATGAAAACAAATTAAAATGCATAAATTGCCATTTTACATATCACTAAATAAAAACATTAAACATTGTTATTACATACGAGTATATTAGACATAAATAATTATTGTCAAAAGATATAATTACTCATAATTACAGTATTTAAAGTATTGTGTGATTTTATTATCTCTATATAGTGATATCTGTTACATATTTCTGTTCATTATTGTTGTACATATGTACAGTATAGCCAAAAAGTAATCACACCCTCAGCATTTTTTATTTTTATTGGCATAATTTTTCAAAAATTAGAATTAAAATCTCAATTTGTTTATATGAAACAATTCTTGGTTAAGATGTATGATAAACAATTTACAGAAAAGTAATATTATTTAAATTTTTTAAATATTCAGATTGAATTTTAAATTTTGAAAAGTTAGCCAATAATAATAAAAAAAAGATGAGAGTGCGGTGATTTGTTGGCGATACTGTAAGTAATATGCAACTATCTACATTATATTTCTGCTTTTATGTATATATATCATCTGTATTCATTTTAAATTTAAAACGGTTTTACTTGCAAATTACAAACTGTTAAACTATTTATTTTATTTTAGTATATCTTTAAGATACAGAGATACATGTACTATGAATTTTATACATGCATACATACATTTACATAACCATCATTTGATCATTTACCTGTACGTAATAATAATAGTCAAATAACTAGTTTTAATTTTATATGTAAATTGAACTAAATACATATATAAATATCTTTTAGACCTTTATCATGACCATAATCATTGAACTTGTTACTTAGATTCTCAACTTAATTTTTGCATTGTTTTTGTGGTTATTATTTTATTATTATTATTATTGTTAGTACTAATACTTAAAATGCTATTGTTAACATCTTTAACATCTTTATTATTATTATCAAAGTTGGTTTGTTAATTGCAAAATATGACTTGTTTTTCATATCTTTTAAGATATTTACATATAAAATTGTGTTACTATAATTGAACTGTATTTTAAATGGATCTGTTATGTTATACTCTTTATTTTATTTAAAAGTTCGTTTAGATAATATTGCATTTACGTATGTATGTATATGTAAGTATTCATGCTATAGTCAAGATAAACATTTGAGTCTAGCAAATAATAAACACAATTTTTATTAGCACTTAATTTTCATAGTCAAATATAGGTAACCTACATTGAATTCCTTACAATATTTTATATATATTTTGATTATGAACTTTGAAAAAAAAAACGTACTTATTTCAGTTATACGTATATGTACGAATTTACATATAAATTTGCTTTAAAATATTTTCATTACATGTACATATGAGTAAATAGTGAATTAATTTAAGTTATTCAACTATTTTTGTATTTATATAACATACAAAATATAGAATATTGACCAATATTCAATTAAATGCATTTTACAACAAATTATGACCACAATTTATAATTACTCTATTTCAAATTATATACATAAAAATTTATTTTCAATTATTCAACTCATACATTTTGTACATAATTTATTGCAAGGACCTATTACAAAATTATGATTTATGTTGTTAATAATATTTAGAGTATTTATACTCTGTCCATTAATATTATGTACTTAAGGTCTTATGGCGATTATTTATAATGATACCATTTTACAATCACTATATGTATTGATATTCAAAAAATTCATTTGATATAAAAGCTTTGTGGATTGGGGTGATACTGCTTGTGAAACAGTCTAATTAGAAATTATGAAAGAAGAAAAAAGACAAAAGTACTCCCATAAGACCTGGAGTGCATTATATTAGTGGACAGAGTATAGATGAGAATTTTATTGATTGATACAAAAATACATTGAAATTAATAAAATTTCATATTCTCTTAATATATAGATTTTTTTATAGTATATGACCAATTATAAATATGTATAAGTATTACATGATGATATTTGAATAAATCAAATATTATGTAAATTTCATTGGTACATTTTAGAATTGAAAGCACACAAACATTAACTTGTATGTATGTGTTACAAAATGTTCATAATCCACAATTCATACAAAATTTTCAATTCTAATTTAAACATAGATACATAGTAGATACACATTTGCTAAAATATAATTTAAATTTTACAAATAAATTACACTTGTAATTTTTGTAATGACAGATATGTAAATATATATTGATATGCATTTATGCCGCAAAACAATTTTCCTCTAATAAAAGGATATTTCACTCATTAAAATTTAATATAAAAATTTATACAGTTACAATTTTGTTTAGGTTTTTAAAAAAAAAAAAAATGTAACTAAAAATTAATAAACTATTTTATTAAAATGGGTTGCTAGGTACATATGTAGAGAAAATTAAACAAATGAAAAAAATTTTTTTTTTACTCTGTCCACTAATTATATTCTGTTGTTAAGATCCTATGGAAATGATGTAAACAAGTACCATTTTATATCATTTTGTATTAAAATTCAAAAAATTCATCTCATATTGTACGAAAGCCTTAAGGATTGGGTTGGGGCCTGTGAAACGCTCTAATTAGAAATTATGAGAAAAGAAAAAAGACGTCTGTTCCTATAAGACCTGAACTGCATACAATTAATGAACAGAGTATATGATTATGGATCATGGAACAGACTATAGATTATCTTTACTTTTATAATAAATCTTAAATTCTTCAAGAACACTGCATAATACTTGCAATCATTTATATCCATATAGCAATGAAAGAATATTCAGAAAGAATTTTTTTAATTTGACATAATAAGTAATTTGTGTAATTAAAAACTTTTTCATAACGAACAACAAAGTAACAAGAATGAAATGTTAAGAAATGTATACAATAATTTTTTTTTTAAAGAAGTTTATCAAAATTACAAATTATGTTCATTGTCTTTTATGTTACATGCAATTCATAGAAAATTATATTTAAGTTTCATAATTATTTTTTTTTTGTCTTACAAAAAAAAAGAAAAGAATAAATAAACAAATTCATGTTTGTAAACAGATTATTTTATACTACAATAATTTTAGTTTTTTTTTTTTTGTATAAAATCCATAGAGACCATAAAAATGTTATATGGAAAATAGTAAACATGAAAAGAAAAATTATCATCAAAATTTTCATAACTACTATGAAAACATGAAAAAATAATTCTAGTTGACAAATAGTATTGATGGTATAGATGTATTAGTAGTAGATAAACTATACATATATTAAAATAAAATGAAACTGCATATAATGTAAACAGCAAAGGCTAACGAGATATAACGTAAATTTTGTATAGAATTTTATATATATACTCTATACACTAATTCGATGTAGTTAAAGTCTTGTGGAAGTATATATGTATGTCCTTTTTTTTCTTGTAATTTCTAATAAGATCATCTCACAGGTAGTGTTACCACAATCTGTGAAGTTATCATAAAATAAGAAATGAATATTTTTTAATATCAATATACAGCGGTTTAAAGTGGTACTACTTTATGTAATTTCCATATAAGACCTTAACTGCATCGAATTAGTGTATGAAGTATAGTAATAAGTATTGTATGTGTATATATAATTTCGAATTATTTTTTGGATTTGCCTTAAAAATCAAAATATATATTGAGAACGCGTACATATAGCAACGATATAAACAAAATCCTTTTCGTGCATAAATGTTTTTTATTTATAACAGTGAAAATGTTACAATACCTATATTTGTCTAACTATTTTTATCCATAAACATAGTACATATTATATAGCGTGTCCTTTGCGAGCATAAATATAGATCAACAAACACACATACATATAAACATTTACCTATGTATATAGGAATATTAAATTATTGAAAGTCGATAATTTTTCGTATTTTTGTTTATGGAAAATTTTTAGATATATTTTGTTTTTTTTATATATATACAAAAAATATTATGTAAACATGAATTTAAATAAACAATCGAATTTTATTTGCACACATGTGTATCTACAAAATTATAAGTATATGAAAATATTTTGCAGTTTGTTTTTTTTTTGTGTACCTGAAATTAAAAATTAAAATTTTCCCTTTAAATTTAATTTTTTTTAAGAATTTTTTTAACAATTCTTCAAAAATATAAATTGAAACAAAACAATTGAAATTATTAAAAACAGTAAGATTTAATGTTAATTTCTAACTTGTTTTTTAAATATAAATCGTCTGTATTTGAAATTAATATTTCATGGTATTCTTTTGCAATAAATTCAAATTTGAATACATTCGTTTTTTACTCTCATTTTTGCGATTGTCCGTTCTTTTTTTGTGTTTTATAAACAAAAACAAGAACAATCACACGAGACTCTTGGATCTTGGACATACATTGTATTACACAAAATATATTTTTATGTTTTAAAGGAAGTATAGGTGACTATGCTTTAAAAATGTACTATAAATTCGAATATATAGTATATTTTTATTTTTGCTTATTTTGGATAATTCTCATCGAAATCATCAGAAATCCATGCGAATTTGATTGAAACATTTTGAAAAGGACGAAATATAACAAATAATTTTCTGTTAAGGTTAAAACTTACTAGAATTCATATAGGAACGTCATAGTAACATTTACGTATTTTTTACTATTATTGTTAAAAATGTAACTACTTTAATTTCTATGCCTAGAAATTTAAATAAAAAATCTCCCTCTTCTTTTATTTACCACTTACAATGTTCTATGTATTTTCAAACTGAAAAAAAAAAAACGTTAAGAATTTTTAAATTATTTAAAAATTCAAACATCCGTTTAAACTTTAAACTAAATTTTTCAAAAAAAAAAAAAATTGATGTGTAAAAAAAATTACACGTCTCACTCGTAAGATTAAAATAGAATACATTAAATTAATAATTTAATTTAAAATCTTTTGTTCTTGTTTTTTTTGAATTTTTTTTTGTTTTTTTTTTTATTTTTGGAGGGAAAAATTTAAAATAATATTTTAAAGTCTTTAAAATTATATACGCGGATATGTAAGTACTTTTAAGTTTTTTCTTTCATTTTTTTTTTTTTTTTTTGTTAAATTTTAAACCTCTTAAAATAATTTTTGGTGGTAATTTTATTTTTTGTAGTGTCCTATGTCATATTACAACATCATCAGAAACAAGAATATCAGTATATATTAAGTTACTTGACATCTTGTTTTAAGTGCATGATAAATTAAATTTGTCTGCTTTCTTTTAAAAAAGACAAAAAAAAAATAAGAAGCGAATGAAAGCAAATGATAAAGCAAAGAAAAACAAGAAAAAAACATAAAAAGAGGAATAAAGATAAATGAAGAATCACAAAAAAAAACAACTACTTACCAAATTTCTTTTGTATGACTTTTTTTTTTTTCAAACAGACAATGTTAAGGTACCGCAATGTTTTTTTTGTTTTTTTTTTGCCCTCAATATGAAATTTAAAAAATCACTAAAAATTACGTTTTTGCTCTAAATTTTTTTTTTATTTTATTTTTTTAAATTTTGTTTTTTTTTTGCACACCTTTAAGAAGATTATCGAACACCATATATAAAACTGTCTGAATTAGAATTTTCAGTTAAGTTCTTTAAATTCAAATTTAAAAAACAAAAAAAAAAAAAATGACACCAAGATAACAATCAAACAAAAAAAAATAACTCAAAAATATCTTAAGAACTGAAACAAATAAGAAAAAAAATATATATAATGTTGTAATAAACGGATATAAATTCAAATTAAAAATAATTTATTACTGTCTTTATAGTTTATTAAAAAAAAAATTTTTTTTCTTTTTTTTGCTTTAATAATTATAGTTTATATATTTTAATATTAATGAGATGAAGATGAATTGCGCATAGCACAATGACTTTCTTTATTTTGTATGTATATTTTTGCACTTATTTTGCAAAAGAAATTTTTACTCAAAAAAAATGTTTAAATAAAAATTTTTATTTTTATTTTTTTTCAATTTTATTTGAATTGTTTTTTTTTTGTTACGTGTATTTGTAGAAAATTTTTAAATCTTTAAATAATGTTTGAACGTTAAACGAATATTAAAAAAATTTTTTTTCAAATTTCATTTAACCGTGTAAAATTTTTATTTTTCATATTTAAACACAATATTTTTGTACATATAAAATTTTTCATGATTATTATTTACTTATAATTACGTACATAGGTATATATATACACAAAATAAATGTATGTATATATTTTCAAATTATTGACGATTACTTTATAACGATTTTTAATGGAAAAACAAAGTTTCTTTTCAAGAAAAAATTAAAAAAAAAAAAATTTGAAAAGTAAATTTGCAATCAATGGAATATAATAAATATACGAATCACTTTATTGTTGTAAATAATTATTAACTAATTGCTTTATAATTATTACAAATATATTTATATGCATGTTAAATATATCTGGGTATATATAATGGTCTTTAACAATATAATATATAATAAAATATTCGTATATATGATTCAAAAAGCGGTCAGGTACCGACTTGTAAATTATTATACATCTGTATATAATGTATATGTATGTTGTATACACAAAGTATACAATAAAATTATATTTATATGATTTAAACAAATAAGAATTTGCGAATATATTGTTGCTTAAAGTCTGTACAATGTGTGTAGTTTGTCAGCATGTGTAATGCAAAATTGTTAAAAACTCGATTTTGACTAAAAGTTTTGTTTTGTTTCTTATTTTAATTTATTTATTTATTTTTTTTACTTCTTAGCGTTTTTGTTTTTCTTAGGTGTTATTGTCTTAATGGAATTGTGTTTTCTTATGTTCACAAAAAAAAACAATAAAATTTTTTTTTTTAAATTAAAATTTTATTTTATTGTCTTTACACTGTATTAATGAATTTCAAATAAATAATTATTGCTTTGAATTGATTTTAAATTAAAATGAACAAAAATTAAATTTTGATTATTTCAAAATTGATATTATAAAATGTATCTAATATCTGTTCTGTTAAAAATTCAAATAATTATGAAAAAATTTTATAATTTTAAAATTACATATACGTTATGTATATTAAAATTCTGTAAGAAAATAAAAGAATTTTCTGTTTCTATATATTTATTGCGATTTGATAGGAATGTATGTATTAAAGGAAGTGACTAAAGGCTAAAAACGTAGAGGATGGATAAAATGCATTCGCTAAGAATATTAAATAACTTAGTTAAGTATATGAGTATATAAGCTGGTTGTATTAATTTTTTATAATTTATAATTTATTTTTTCAAATATATATGTACAGTATATAAATGAATATTATTTAAATGCACTTCAATTGCACTTTACTTTTATTTTAATTTGTAAACTTTTTTTTTTTACCTACATGTAAGAAAAGGTATTCAAAGGCTTATACAATATTTTCTTTTATATTAATGTTAAATACCGTCTACTTCGATTGAAATCTCGCCACTAACTAAAGTTAACTTATAAAGTTATAAAAGTAACTTTTGGTGTGGTTAATCAAAAAGTTGAGGCAAAAATTATTATTATTTAAATGAAATATAAAAAAAAAAACTCTGTATATAACATATGTACATACATGATATTATGTTCATTTTTAATATACATGCATTTTAATATCTTTTGTACATACTGTATGAAAATACATACATATATGAATATGAGTTATAAGTATTAACTTTTAACATGACTTACATGTTTTCTTGTAGATAGATTAGATTGGAAATTTATACATACATACATATATTAAACAACATTGGTCTGGCTGAAGAAAAAAGAGCGAAATTTTTGTTGATTCTTTAATACTCAAACATATGTAATAGTATTGTTGTAAGTAATAATAATAATAATAATACATTAATGGAAGAGTATAATACATGCATGCTTAACTGAACAGATTGAGACTTTAATAATATGTGAATGCGATAATTTAAAAAAAAAAAAAAAATATGACAAAGAAGAAGAAATCAAAGAAATTGTATATAATCATCAAAATGTTTTTTTAAAAAAAAAAACGTTACATACATATACATACTTTATAATGTAACACAAATGAATTTAAATATATGATGATATATTAATAAAGGTAAATTATGTACATTTTATATCTTTTACTATGCATATTATTGAAACTACACCTTTATTAAATTTCTTTGTATTATATACATATGTAGGTATATATTTTATGTAATACATGAACATATGAACAAATTCACTATGGGGCGAATGCAATACGTCTATGCGAATATATAACATATACATGTACATTTAATGCAATAATATATTTATGTATACATATATTACAGGTACACATATATAAATATTAATGCAACACCGGCTATATTCCAATGTTTTTATAAAGCAAAAAATCTGATATCTAAAGTGCAAGTTTAACTTAACATTGAAAATATTGTTTAAAGTTCTCTCAATCAGTCAAATAAATATATTAAATGTGTACACATACATATAACTATGTATTCGTCTTGTAGAGTAAAAACTATAAATATTGACTTAGGCTTGAATATAATAACGTATAAATAAATATTTGCACCGTATAACCGAAAGGACTAAAAAAAAAAAAAAAAAAAAAAAAAACAAGAAAGACCGTGAACAGATAGTCGTTACAAAAAGTCGTTACAAAAAATTGCTACTTTGAAATTTAAGTATTAATGAATGTCAATAATAGTTAAAATGTACATACAATAATGATCAATATTGATTTAAGGAATTATATACAATACAATGTCTATATTATATGTATCTGCCTACTTAAAAAAAAAAAAAAAAAATTATCTATCATTTATAACAGAGCCTTAATTGTGAAAATCAAGGTATCGAAAGGAATATGTATGTTACAAAAAAAAAAAAAAAAAAAAAATTAAAATTAATCGCCTACATGTGTACATAAATATTCATGTACATATGTAAAATGAATTCTAAATATATCATTCGAAATCAAATAGATTTATTTTACTAAATCATTTAAAATTGATTAATTATTTAAGATTGACATTTTGTTTATATCGTCAACAATTTCAAACAATAAAAAACGTCATACTCAAGATATTAAGTCTATATAAAAGTGTAAAAACACAGGTACCCTCATAATTAAGTTAATTCATTTCAAAGAGAAAATTTTGTGAATTTTTATTCATTTTTATGTATTTTTATTTAGTTTTCCAATGTCTCTCTTATTTCACATTTATAAAGCTGAATACGTTCGATTTACCTGTATACAAAAAAAAAAAAAAATAAAAATTATTTTTGTATGGAAAAAAACTAAACAAAATAACTTTTTTTTTGTTTTTGATTATATTCAGGTGTTTTGGTATGACAAACAAAAATTAATTCAGCATTATAAATAACATGCATGATAGCATATAGCATTTATACATTTCTACCAAAGACAATAAATACATATGTATACAGACAAGACATTGTAGGATATACATTAAAAACTCGTCGTATAGGGTACAGTCACAGTTTATATCAACTGTATATACCTTATCTTGTTCTCACGTGCTTTTATATTAAACACATTGTTACTTGTATATAAATTGTTTGATTGAAAATGTATAGAAAAATGCTTTATAAACGATTTAAATGCTTTACAATACAGGTAAATTATACAATATGACGTATCAACCGTGCGTGAGTCATTTATTCAATGATAAAAATAAAATTAACATGGGTTTTTCTTTGTTGCCAAAAATACAATATGTTGAAATATTTTCATATAATTCGATTACATAATTTTCCAAAATACACACAAATTCATACACATGTGATGATGTGATGTGCAAAATTATGAAGTATTTCAAAATTACTTTTAATTAACGTAGGATGCGTACTGGGAATCTTTTCCAATTAAATGGAAAAAGAAAAAAAAATTGCAAAATATTTTTTTTCTTAAGTACTTTCTGGACCATAGTCTATACTCCATTCTTAAATGTGGGTCAGAGTAGAGTCTATATTATAATATTCATGATATTATAATACAATATATTCGATAACTCCGCCATAGCTGGTCCCAAGCCCAGTTGAGATAGGAGGAGGAAAGGGATCTTTTACAACCTGAATATGGTCACAACATCGACATCTCAAGAAATAAGCAGAAATAAAAGAGGAGTAAAACATGCAGCATAGCTTTGTGAACTTCTAAACTCTAAAAACTGCTGAAGCAAAAGACAAAACCCATGTGGTTAGGCGTAAGGCTAACTCCCTTACACCATTGATGAAGTATTCTATATCTATATTCTATATTTATAATTCATCCACGCTTACACCCTGTAAAAACTTTTATTGTTAGGAGATCAAACTCTGAGCCTCGGATTGAGGTCAGAAACATACGGCAATGAAATAAGGAAAACGATTTAGAATTAGGAATTGAGCGGAGATGGCATATGATAGGAAAAAAATAAAGGAGACTAAAATCCACAGGATTTTAAGGATTGTAATGCCACAGAAAAAAAAGATATAATATTCGATATTAGAATATCAATATTTGATGCCTGTCTTCACTATTACATGATTATATTTATTTGTACAAAATTATGTGTACACCATTCATATATGCATAATTAACTAATATTCTTTTAATTATAATCATTGGTCCATATGGACCAATCTCACTTTCAAAGGCAAATATATTTTCATACATATATTCAAAATTAGGAAAATAATTGAAAATAAAAGGAGTCGAAAATAATTATCCTTCCATCCGAAATGAATAATTAAAAAAAATAAATAAATAATCTGCGTACTCTGAAACCAATACTAATTTATCTTGTTAGTATAATTACAAATGCACAATTATTTATTTTTATTGATCATTTTAGAAAAAAAAAAAATAATTGTATTTAATGAATTATGTATTTCGTTACGAAATTAAAAACAAAAAAAAAAAAAGAAAAATTTCAAAAACTCAAAAAATATTTTTAATTAAAAATACGAAATCCGAATATCATTAGAAATGAAAATATTTATCCATAATTTAAATTAACGTAAAATTACAAAATTTTAATGAAATTTTATATCAATCTAATTTCAATACGTTTTTTTAAGTAGTTTCAATTCATTTGAATTAAATTTAATCATTTTTGTTATTTAATATTCAGTTATTAATAATGAACACAAATTATTTGTATACATAACATCTGTATGTATGTGTATATAAAGTCAATCAAATTTTAATTATTAAAATCTTCTAAATGAGTTTAATAAGTAGATGTAATATGCATAGATATTACATAAAATTGTTATATAGGGTTTATTTTGTATAGAATTGTAGAGCGAGGTATATATCCGTATGTTCATCTCTCACCTAAAAAGTAGACGTGTATAAACAGATGTACAACAGTCAACATATTTTTTTTTATTTTTTTATTTTACATTTTAAATCTGTTATCATTATTATTGTTGTTATTTTTTATATAATGTTTTTATATAAAACACAACAGTAAATAAATTATGCATGAAAATCCATTCATTCAAATGTTTTTTTTTTTTTGTTTTTTTTTTCATTGACTTTTTACTTCCAGCTTTTTACGTTTTTATTATTAAACTTCTTGATTTAAGTATTAAGGAAAACAGAAAAGAAAAACAAAAAAAAAAAAAACAAGGAGCAAAAATCAAATTAAATAAACAAAAAAGAAAAATAAATAAATGAAAAGTTATTTGATAATTTTAAATACAGACTATCATTCAAGGCAGTGGCGGAATAATAAATTTTTGGGATCACCCCTCCTTTTTTCGAAATAGCCAATTTTCCGGCAATTTTAAAATAAAAGTTAAAAATTTTCCTAAGATCCAAAAATTTTGTTGCATTTAAATTTTTTTTTTTTTTTTGAATTGTTATATGTATGAGTGTACAAATTTTTATGTAGAGGAGTACATTTAGCATCCTACTGTTCCACCACTGATACAAGGATACCCATGTATACCTGAATGTATATTTCTGTACATAGTGTATTAGGACTTGCATTCATTAAAAATATACAAATTTTAAAATGTTCATATAACAAATTTTACTTTTATTTTCTCACTTTATTAAGTTGATCATTTAAAAAAAAAAAGCTCATTAATTTTATTATTTTTTACCTTTTCTTCATGTTTTCACTATTTTCATATTTTAAAGGTTTTCGTATATTTTACATTACATTTGTTGTAATGTATAAAGTGGATAAAATTCCGTCTTCACTTTTTTCCTTTTATTTATTTTTTTTTTGTTTTTATTTTTGTTTTATTTTTTTTTTTTTTTTTGTTGCTTTACTTTCATTTACATTTCGTTACATTTTGTTATATTATTACATTTTTATTATCATTTTTTTCTTATATTTGTTGATTAAATCAAAGAATGAACATTTCTTTATCCCTCTGTATATTTTTTTACACACGTATATAACACACATTAAATGCTAATAGAAAAGTTTTTTCCCTTACATTAAGTTAAAAAAAATAAATAAAAATAAACAAACAAAAAAGAATTAAAATTTAAAAAAACAAAAAGGAGTAAAATAAATAATGAAATGATTAAATCACATAATCAGAATTGAAAAGAAAAACAAAATAATATGAGATGAACATTTTTATATCATATTATTTGGAAGAATATAAATTTTTTTTTTTTTTATTGAATTTTATTTACAAATTTATGTAATGTAAAATTATGGCCTGTTTTTTTTTTTTGTTTTTTAAAATTTTTGTACAAACATGAAAATCTGCACAGGACATTGTAAACATACACGTGCGTGGCATGAAGTGAAAATGTATATGTATATACGGTTTCCGTTAAAATAATTAAATTTAAAAATAAAAATATACAGTGAACATAGAATGTCTGAGTGCTCTGTTGAGACTCTCTAAGTTCGCTGTCGAGACTCTCTGAGTTCATGCTGAGTTCTCTCTGAGTCCTCTGACTTTCTGAACGGACACCTCTTATAAGAGGACATACAAACTGACATATACAAGCTGACGAAAATATTGAAACCGTGAGTATCCGCTTATAAGAGATATCACTGTATTACAGGCAAAATATGGAAATTCATTTAAATAAAAATATAACATTTCATATTGAATGTAAAAGTACAAATATGATTTTGTTATTTTCTTAATTTTAAATGTATATGTAAAAAGATTTATTTTGTATACATCTTTGATGATGCTTGAATTCTTTGTATCGAATCTTGGCCTCCCAATTTTGTATACATACCGATAAAGAAAATTTTTTAAAAATATAAATTATTCTAAAATACTAAAAAAAAAAAAAAAGAAAAAAATTTATAATTTCCTTTGAAAAACACAGACTTTTTTTTTAAACGAAAAATCGCATTTATAAAGCAATAAAAAAAAGAAAAAAAAAAAAAGAAATCATTGAAGAAGTTAAACTACTTCAAAAAGTTGACTCTCTTTTTATACATTTCTTAATTCTTTTACATAAGCAAAGAAAATGTATATTAAATTGAAATTTGAAAATTTGTATAATGAACACTTGCTGCTATCACACAAAGTTTGTATAATAATTGTACCTGTGTATGTGCATCTTTAGAATTTTCCTCAATATTTTTTTTTTTTGCGCGTTAAATTAAAAATATTTTTACAAAAAATGTATTTCTGAGAAAAGTTTTTTTTTTTCTTAAGAAAATTTTTCCAAAGATTAAAGAAAAATTTTTTTTAACTTAATATATATACTGTATTGAATGAAAATCAAATGTATGTACTTATGTACTTATATGCAAATAAACTGGCAATGTGAACTTTGAAATATCTTGACGAAAAAAAAAGAAAAGGAAAATGCAAAAAGAAATTTTTTTTATTATTATATAATCAATAATATTAGTCGAATTTTCTTTTTATACGAATAATTTATTTTATAATTATTAAAACGCAATTTGAAAAAAAATTTTTTTTTTTTTAAATTTTTAAACTCAATTTTTTTATATTCAATAAAACTCGTTATTTTTTTTCCTTTTTAAAATTTAAAGTTTGTTTCGGTTGGAACGCCAAAAGGCCCTGGCGGGTTGTGGTGGGCGAGGAGAGTTGACAATTTATTGTCCATCCCCTCCTTTTAATAAATAAATAAAATTCACTTGGAAAAAGAAAACTTTATAATAAAAACCACAATTTTTCTAATTCACGTGAAATTAAGGAAAAATTCAAATAGCAATAAAAAATCATGTGTATGTCGTATTTTCAGTTAATGGTCATCATTTAAAAAGAAAATAAATAATTCAAAAAAAAAACAAAAAAAAAAGAATTAGATATTTTAAATGTTACTATCTAGAGTTCTAAATGAGGGATACGTTACATACTAGCAAAATTTGAAATATGTACATGAAAATTCATTTATGTTTGCATATCTAAGCATTTTTCTTCAAAAAAAGGAAAATTTTATATTTTCCTGTTTATCCACCCCATAATTTAGGTAAACTTAAAAAATTTTTTATACGAGTGGTACCTAACCGACAACAAAAATATTTTACGTACTTTTGTATTTTTCCTTATGTTCATTATTAAACTAAAATTTTTATTAAACCTTCAATTATTGTAGTAAAAGAAAAACAAAAAAAAAAAAAAACAAAAATTGAAAATGTACAATATTCACCTATCCTATAAGACATTTATGTACATACAAAATTTACATAAATAAAGAAAAATGTTCAAAGATTCATGACTGTCAATATTTTTATTTTTTTTTATTTTTCCTTTTTTAAATTTTTCCTCTGACATACTTTTATTATTATTATCTTTTATTTTCGTTTTTTTTTTTTTTTATTTTTTTTATTTTCCAATTTTATTTTATATTTTATTTTTATGTTTATGCATATATTTATTTTTCTGTTTGTCTATATATAATAAACAAAAGTACAAAATATTTATTGTATACAAAGAAAAAAAAACCAAAGGCTCAATTCATAATATATTAGTGAATAAAATATATGTGCATATATATACGAAAAAAATTGAAAACAGAAAAGTTTTCAATTGATTGAGTGTAAATCGTCTTATATACAAAGAAAAAAGGACTTTTTGATATTCTTATAGGAGCAGTATATTTTCTTTTCTTGTATCAAAAAAAAATTATTTTTTGGTTTGTATTACAAGCAAACACATACATACTCACATGCATACGCGTATATTTACATATGTGTATGTTTATATGGGCTCATTAAGAAAACATTTTAAAAAGCCTCCTACCTTTTTATGTATACACGCATTGTACATGTCATCATGATGTAGAATAAAAATAAATAAAAAATAAAAGGAAAAATTGAGATTTTCTTGGTTTTTCTCAATTTTTGTTTTTATTTTTATTTGTGTTATTTTTTGTTGTTGTTGTTGTTGTTCACATGGAAAATTTCATATCAGCTCTTTTTCTTATGGTCTACATATATTTGGATGGATGCGCAATACACACACACACACACACGTATAATTAAAGCCTAAGATTGAAACATTTTACTTTGATTTGAAGGTGCTTATATACATAACGTTGTTTGCGTATACAATACAAACAATAAAATAACAAGGATTTTACAACAAGGATAACAAAGATTGAGTCTTTTCAAAAAATGAAATTTTTCTTACTGATACAGTATGTAACATAAAATTACATTTTTGTTTCAAGAATTTAAATTATAAACAATCGGTTAAGGATATATGACGATATGTAGAAAATTTTTTTGAGACGTAATTGTACGTTATGAAAGTATATTAAGAGTTCAGAATATAGAAAAAAACAAAAAAAAAAAAATACATTCGTATTATCAGTAACAAAATATTGAATATGTTGAACTTTTTGATTTTTTTTCCAATGTCTAAAAAGTTCAATTGGCAGTAAAAAAATTTTAATGCTGATTTAGCAGCATATAAATGGTAAAGGTTTTCTTTGCGTTTTTTTTTTCTTTTTTAACTTACAAGTTAAAATAAAAATTGACAAAGCAAACATATTATGTAGATTTAAGCAAAAAAAAAGAAAGCAACACAATTTTCCAATTTTTTTTTTTTTTTTTGTATCGAATTGAAAATTATATTCTATTATCCGGTCATCTCAAATTTCTGTTGACACTGTTATGTGTTATTGTACATGTACTGCAAAATTGTTGCAAATTAAAGACATATTTTAAATTAATTTAACTAAAAAAAAAAAAAAATTTAGGAATAGCGTGATCTAATTTCACACTTGTGTATAGAAAAAAAAAATTCAAAAAAAAAAAAATAAATAAATGAGGAATACAATAAAAGTACATTTGTGGGTGCTTTGCACTTTTTGTTATTCAATTGTTCATTAATTACACATTTTGATGACCTATGAAATAATTGGAAATTTTAGTAGTATAATTCGAAAATTGCTTAAATCACAAAAAAATTAAAATAAAAAAAAATTTTTTTTCTCGTCGTTTATAAGCCACACGCTTCAACTTCAATTTTAACATTCGAATTTTGGTTGTTTTTTTTTTTTTGATATTTACGATCAAGAAAAAAAAAGTTTTCACAATGTTACCTTTTTTCCTAAATGCACATATTCTCATGCACATTATCATGGATCTTGAAAAATTAAAATTTTTATACATTTTTGATTTTTAACGTTGATAAATGGCATCAAGACAAGACAAAGAAAAATCATTTGAAAAAAGAAAAAAAAAAATGATACTTAACTTTAATTTTTAAAAATTTTTTTTTTATTTTTGTGGATGATAATTTCAATCGTTTAATGCACTCATTTATGCTTTAAATGATGTCCAAAATGACATAAAAATAAATTCATTGATGGCGCCAAAAGTGTGTATCATAATTTATTTTAATTCATATTATAATATTAAAAGAAGTCCAATAAAAAAAATTCTTTTACATTTCACTTTGAATTATTGAGATAATAAAATCAAAATATTAGTGTATACGTACGCGTATGTACGTATTTGAATATTTTTCAATTTTATTTCTTTTGAAAATCTTGTTTAATTTTTATTCTTATTTTTTTGGAAAAAAAAATGTGCATAATATTTATCGGCATCAAGTAACTAACTCTAAATGCAAACGTTCACCTTTTATTTTTATACCCTATACACTAATTCAATGGAGTTAAGGTCTTATGGGAGTATACTTATGTCTGTTTTCTCATAATTTCTAATAAGATCATCTCACGAGCAGTGTTACCACAATCTGTAAATAATACGAGATGAACTTTTTTATATCAATATACAGCGACCTAAAGAGGTACTACTTTATATCACTTCCATATAAGATCTTAACTGCATCGAATTAGTGTATGGAGTATAGAATTTTTATTTTTATTTTTATTTTTTATTTATTAAGTAAAGAATATTTCTTTTCTTTTAAATAGCAGATAGCTGTTTTGATATTCGTACGTGGTGTCCAATTAAAAAAAAAAAAAAAATTATTTCTTGTGTAATCATCTTCAATTTATTACGCAAGTTTGTACTTACATTTTATCTTATGTCGTTGTTATATTGGATTGGAGCTTGGAGCCAATGAATTTATTTTAAACATCATGACTCTGTGTAACACTTATAAATCGTATACATATCTGCACATAATATGTACGGGTATTCCTGTTAATGATCCTAAATGGTTATATACTTACCTAAATGGAGTATCTACGTATATATCACAAAGCGTGCCTTTCATATGCTTAAGACAAGAAGCTCAAGTATTTATCTCAACTTAAAATTTTTTTATTTCTTTAGTAATCTTTTGAATCATTTTTTTATTTCCTTTTTCAAATAAAGCCAATATAGGTATGTAATTCTGTGAACACATATGTGAATATGTATCCACATATATGTGTGTGTAATTTAAATTAAACCTGAAGATTGGAATTTTTTAATCGAATCATTAATTTAAACCTTAGTTTAAAATTATTGCATTTCATGTCCAATGGATACGTATGTATGTACATCACATGTAACGTATATATGTAGATGTAGATACACCAGTCCATGTATAATAATTGTTTAAATCTTAGCATTTTTTTAATATATACATTATATCAGTATATGAATATAAAAATACACACATGTATGTACAAAAAGGCGCCATTTAAAATTGCCTTATACGTTTATGTGTTAATACAGTTTTTCTGTTTGAAAAAATTATTTTCATCGTATAACGATCTTGACGGGATGTGTAATTACTTTAATGGTTTAAAAAAAAAAAAAATTTTTTTTTACAGTTAAAAATTGTAAAGATATCAATTCTAAAAATAGTCACATACAATAATTTATAATATTTCTCATTTTTATATCTTGGAAGTATGTATACATATAACAACAATAGGTATTTTGCTCTAAGATAAAAGAGAAGAAAAAAGAAAAGAACATCAGTTATGCTAATTATACACACTTGTATTTGATATTTTTAGAATTCAGAAAATTAAACTGAAAACCATTAAAATAATAGGTAATTATTTTATATTAAAATTTTAATTATTTATGGTATGTTGGTACAACAGACGTACATACATACACATGTTATTGTATATTCTTGATAATTAATATTATCTAGAATAAAAAAGCTTATAAAACGAAGGCTCAAACAAATAGTTGATGATGTCCTGTGCACATATAATAGAGGCTTCTAACAATTTAACACTAAACGATTGCTTGCTTTTATGTCTGAAATATCTACGTACGTTTAAAAGATAAATTTCAAGTAAAAATTAAAAAAATCCTTCAAAACAAAGAAAATAAAATATAAATCTGAAACAATAATAAAACACACAAATTAATTAATTTGAATGTGATTTATAAAATTTATTTTAATTTATATTTTTTAATTTATAATAAAAATATTTTTTTAATGTAGCGATTTTATCCAGTAATAATCATATATAGTAATTATACTCTATCGATTAATTGTATGGCTGTTAGACCTGTTATGCTGTTATGGACCCAGTGGGAAGCCCAGCCACCCAAGCTAAGGTCGTATGGGGTTTTTACACATTGTCTTTTTTCCTTCTTTCATAATTTCTAATTAGACTGAAACAGTTTAGTTTAGTTTAGTTCACAAGGGTGAGATGAGGTTGGGTTGCCTCGACACTTCAGCTTAAGAAAGCTTATTTTGTATCCCTCACCCTTTGTTTGTCTACATAAAGGCAAATTTATCCTTTAAGCAAGGAAAATAACGTACTTTATGTAGTATAGATTTGAAAGATTTTCGAGATTTCTGCCCTCTAGACTGAGATAAATTTTTTGAATTACCAATATACAAGATGTAATAAATGGTATTATCTTTTGTAATTTTCATAAAGGCCACAAATTTCATACAATTAATGGATAGAGTATAACTACTTCAATTTTAAATAGTTTATATATACAAAAATTATTGTTAATGAATAATTTCACTAAAAAGCTTTTTAAATAAATAATTTTTTTTTGTTTCATTTTTAAATAATTTGATAATTGAATTTTTTTTTTTTTTTTTTGAGATGAACATTTTACAATTTTAATAAACTTTTATTTAAAATCCAAAGAAATTGAATCATAATAACGCTATATGTAATATTAATTTTGATTTCTATTAAATGACATTAATTTTTTTAATTCAAATACATATTTAATGTATATTATTGAAATTTAATTAATTTGTAAATATTTTTTTTAATGCATTTAAAATTTGATTTTTATTTAATAGTCTTGTTTTATGTTTAAATTTTTTTTGTTGTTTTTTTTTTTTTTTTTATTTGATACGTTTATATTGTAAAATTTATATTTATTTGATTTTATCTAAATTTTGATTTTAATTTTTTGTAGCTTTTGTAATTTAAAAATAATTTTTAGGTCACATTTGCGTGTATGTGAAATGTATTTCTTATTAAATATTATAATTACAGCATTTACAATAAGTATTTATCATTATTTTCTTACATATACAATTTATTAAGGATACAACAAATAGAATTTCAATTTATTTTATTTAAATTTATTTTTAACTGATTTTTCTTTTCAATATCTTAAGATGCAATACATGGAATGTTAAAAAAACGTTTAAAAAAAAATTGAATTTCTAATTTGAATAAAAGGACATTTTAAAGAGAATAAAAATTTTTTTTTTTGTACTGAATAAAAATATCTTTTTACCGTATATATGATTGTTTTACATAAGATTTGATAAATAATTTAATGTCACGAATAAATGAATTTTTTCTTAATGTAGAGGTATGAATAAGAAGAAATAAAATAAAAAGGAAGAAATTAAAAATGAAATCAAAAGAAAAGCTTAAGTAAAAGTAAAATTTAAGGTAAATCAATCTGATTTAAGAGCCTGAGTAATAATAAGTTAAAGGATAAATACGTAAAGGATTGTCCTTAATGGTCGATTAAGGACAATTCTTTGGCTTTTTATTTTATTTATTTTTTTTGTACGAATAAAGACTTTAACACAAAGTTCTTTTGGCTTTACACTACATTTTATATGCATAAACGAAAAATAATTATTAAATTATTTTTAATTAATTAAATTGTTATAAATAATCAAAGTCCTCGTTGGTTCGTAACCCACGTTAAACTGTAGATGCATGTACGATAGAATTGTCTTAAAAAATCATCGTAATGATAATTAGGCTTTGGCTCATATCGAGCTGTTGCGCCATTGATGATAAATTAGTCAAGGTCAAGTTTTTCTGTTATCAATTCTAAAAATGTTTACTAAACCATTTAAACCAAAAAAAATATTAAAATAAAAATTTCAAGGAAGACCTAGGCTCCATTGGCTGGATGACGTGGAAGGTGATCTAAAAGTTGTTGAAATAAGAAATTGGAGCGCTATTGCTAAACAGAGAGGACAGTGGCAGCAGATCTTGGAACAAGCCAAGGCCCACCCCGGGTTGTCGAGCTAATAATGATGAAAAATTTAAATAATTTACCATGAAAATTTATCACGTTACAATATTTGTAAAATTTATAAATAACAATTTATTATTTAATTTTATCTTAGATAAGAAGAAGTAATAATAATTATTTGCACATTATATAAGTAATCTATAATATATTATGTATTAAATTTATTTAATATTAAGTACACGTGTATTTGTAAAAAATTATAAAAATAAAGTGATGTGCGTAATAGTTATTATATTATGTATATAATATTTTATATTAATTAAAATTTAAATTATTTTTTAACAATACAATATATGTATATATTTTATATATAATATATTTATTAGTATATCGATTAGCTTATTAAAATATAATTAATCATTTATACGATAATTTCCAATAAAAAAATGAACACATAAAAAAAAATTTTTCAACTGAAAAATGCACATATGTATATAGGTTAAATACATAATACATAAATAAATATATACGTAATATATAAATAAATAAATAATAATATTACATATATAATACATAAATAAATTTTGAATATACATATATGTACATACATATATAAATATATAAAATATTCGCCAAAAGGCCCTGACGGGTCGTGGTGGGCGAGGAGGGTTAGCAACTTATTGTTCTTCCTCTTCTTTTAATAAAATATATAAAATAGAACCAATGTAAAAATTTATTATGTTATTATGAAAAGAAAATTATAAACTTAAAAATCACAGATAATTTCGTTTGTATGCTTATATTATACATAGAATTTAAAATATGTGTATAAAATTTAATATATGTACATATCATACATATATACTATATATGTAAAATAAAATTTTTTTTTTAATTAAAATTTATATTATGTATATGTATACAATTTTACATTAAAAAAAAAAAAAAAAAAAAACACATTTAATAAAATAGTTAAATTAATTTCAATTAAAATTGAATTCATTAATGATACTTACAATATATGTATGTAAATTGTATTTGTTTACCATATTTACATAGTTAATATTAAATTACATCAAGTACGTTTGCTAAAATTTATTAACTAGAAATTATTTATAAATTTTTAAAAGACATAATTAATTATCATAGTATGTATATGTAATGTATCTTGTATTTGTAGAATATTTTATATAATTATTTATATATAGGAGTATTATTTATTTTTAAATTTTATTTCTTTTTTTTTTTTATTTCAAAAGCAACGGCTTGTAATTGTTTTTTTTTTTTTTTTAAATTTATGTTTATTCGAAAATTATTTTTAAAAAATATGTAATATATATTTCTTACCTTAGTAGATAGCAGCAATCATGATGATTAGAATATAATTATTATTATTTTTATTTTAAATTCTATTTAAATTATTAACATTAATTATCTAATTAGTGAAAATAATATTGCTGTATGTAAATTAAATTTTTATGTATTCTAATGTGTGACTATATCTTCAAAAACCCATCAAACTGCTTATTTGATGTGATAATCAGCTTAAGATCATAATACACTGCGTATCGCATTAAATAGGCAATGATGCGTTTTTGAAAATAGTCTGTAAAACATCTTTTAAAGTATGGGCTATTCACAAGTAAGACGTTTTATTTGAAAGTGGTATAAGTTCAAAATTGTCAAAATTTGATTTTTACGTGATTTTTACATTACAAGAATATGGACTTCAGTACCCAAAAAGATTTTACAAGAAAAAAAAATTATAAATTACGGATTTTATAGAGATCAAAGTTTTATTTATTTTTTATTAAATTTAGTAGAGGAGATAAATTTTAAACAAGAAATATCTCAGAACTTAAAAATTTAACTTATTTCACTTTAAAATAAAACATTTTTGTTTATGCTTTTATATACACAAGAACCCTATAATAAAAATTATTAATTCCATTCGCAATTATACATAAATATGTCCTTAATGTGTTTATTTCATAACTCATATTTAAAGATAAATTTTTCAAAAAATTCTTATTTTTTTTTATTTTGAAATTATCATTTAAATACGCCTAAAAAGTATTATTTGAAAAATTTAAATATATAATTTTAATCGATGTTTGTTAAAATTTCTCTTTAATGTATTTTAGCAGTAAAAATTTATTTTCACCTCAGTGTTAATTGTATTCAATTTGAAAAATTGTAAATTAAAAATTTATATTGAGTCACAGCATGTTAATTTAGTTTAAAACATCTGGTTTAAATAATTGCAAACGTATGTTCACATATGTATATGAAATAATGAAATATTTAAAAATATTGCAAAATTTTATTGTTTGTAATTTTTGCATAATTTATAGAGAATTCAATAGAAAATTTTTGTATTTTAATTTTAAGTACCAAAAAACAAAACGTACATTAAATTTTAATGCAATACCTTTTGTGTTACATAATACGACTATTTTTGTTGTTTTTGATTTTTTTTAAAATTAAATTACTATTTTTTAATGCAATGTTTATTTTTTGTTTTTTACGTAAATCTTTTTAATAAATTTTATAGTTCGTTTTTAAAGCATATAGTAACGTATTTTTTTACCGGGCATGCATAAACACATATTACGTCATCTATGTTAATGATCTATGTTGCTCTCTTATGATTATTGTTTAGTTTTCAAAATACAGAAAATTGGCAAACAGCAGAAAATGGAATAAAAAGACGAATTTAATTAAGCGATAAAGTATCAATTTTAAATACAAATGATTATGTTTTAAAAACAAATTATAAAAATAATTTTCTTGTATTGTTACAATTAATTCATAAATCTCTTATTATTTTTGTATTGACTTCTAGAGTATGTATACTATAAAAATTCAAATGTAAATGAACGTTACTTTTCAAATGTTCAGAACATTGTAAATACATACGATCGTAATTATAATTTGTATAATATTAAATTTGATAATAAACAATTTGTAAATAGTCTGGGTATAAATTGCACAAGTCGATCGATCAAGAAAAAATCGTTCTGTCGGTCATTTTTGATACCAATAGAACGATTTTTTCTTAATCGATCGACTTGCGCAATTTATGCCCTGCTTTCAATCTAATTTTAGTCATATTTTCCATGTGAAATGCCAATTTCTTATATTATTCATTTATATACGAGTATCTTCATTAAATATAACATATGTATGTAACTTTAATATCTTTAACTTTTTACAGTACATATTTTGATTCAATTATTATTATTATTATTATATAGTGTGAAGATATGATGATATAATGCTTAACTTACTCAAAATATTTTATAGTCATCATCGTCAATGATAACAAGAATATTAGCTTTCTTTAGATATATAGATACAATTATATGTATGTAAGTACACATGAATTGATAATAAACGTTGTACAAGAATCACGTGAAATGTCTGGAAATTGTCAATATAATATGTAATGTGCTTATATATATGTACATACTTAGATGATATACACACAATACATACATGAATACTATGTACAGATAAACGCTCATGTAAATTTATATATGCGTATACATACATATATTATCTAATGCTTATTTTTATACCATTTTATGGTTGAGATGCCATACGGATTCTAGCTGTAGCTCTTGATTTATTATGGATTTCCGCTGTACGTAAGGTGATACCAAATATGTCTTCATGATATCGATTTTCATCCTATATAGTACATACATTTTAAATCCATATTATATATAAATAAATATACAGTAAACAGTTAAATTTTGAATAACATACAGAATAAGAGAAAAAAAAGCAGAAAATCACAACACGTTATAAAAAGTAAAGAACAATTTTTTTTTTTTTTAAGTTAAATTATTGATAAGAGAAAATAAAAAAACAAAAGATTTGAAAAATTTAAAAATAAAAATCTACACATAGACAAGCAAATAGGTACATACTCGTTTACTTAGAGACTAAACATGTACACGCATTTTAAATTTTTTTTTTTCTTTTTAAAGTCTCTATGGATAATGTTACATTATTTTGATATAAAATTCATGCAATACAAATCGAAGAATTATGTGCAAATAAATAAATATATAAATAAATGAAACAAATTGAAATGAAAGGAAAATCATAAAGGAAAACACAGGAAAATATACAATATGGGGGTGGTATATATATACTCGTAACGTATATTTTAAAATTTTTTTTGAATTATCAAACACAAATCAAAATACGCGAAGATGGCTTAAAGAACGTATAAGTGAGTGTACATTTTGCCATGCGAAAAAAATAAGTATATATAAACGTATATAGAAATGTAACAAAAATTTGTGTCAAATGAGACACAGCTAGTATATGAGATTCTAATTTTATGTATGAATTTGTAAAGCTCGAAAATATAATTCTTATTTGTATACAAAACATATGTATGTACATTTCCTTGCATTAAACATTGAATAGATGCCAAATAATACCTTATTTGATAAAAAAGTGATATTCATTAGTTCATTAGAGAGTAGAAAATTTTTTGTACACAAGAACATACATACATAAGTACATGTACAAAAAAAATTTTTTTTTGCTTAATAAAATGTGAATATTTCTACATATTATCATTATTATGCATTAGTATCTACATATATGTATTAATAAAGACTAAGAAATGACTTTGATTGTTAATTTGTCACTGCTTTTACATTATAGATACTCCATTTGCTCATTATTATGTAAATAAAGGTGTACATATGTATATTTGATGTTGATTATTTTTTTTTTTTCATTCTAATAATTTTTCCTGTTTGTTTATATCAACACACATTATTCATTCAAATATTATACTAAGTACACAAGGGCGTACCTAGAATCTAAACTAGAGAGGGGCAACTCATCTAAGGGGGGTTGATTATACCCCGTACTCAAAATGATTAAATTAAAATATAACAAAAATTCAAACTCACGTGCGCATATATACAAATTTAAAGGGCAACGTAAGATGCAAAATTTAAATTTCGATAAACATGATTTTAATTTTTTATTTCTTCTAAAGGAGGCAACTGCCCTCCCCTGCCCCTAGCTGGGTACGCCCATGCATGTACATTAACTTATTGTAAACTAATAAAAATGAATTTATCTACTTGTTTTGATTAATATTCAAGTATGAAACAATGTCAATATTTGACATTGTTTTAGTCTATTAGTATCATAAAGTTTTTATCAAAATTAAAAAATTAAAGTTAATAATACACGTATGCACACCAATGTATGTGTGTGTGTATTTAGGTTATTGACTCTGAATTATTATTTCATTGTAATTAAAAATTCGCAAACAAGTCATGTTGTAAATGACAATAGTGAACGTTAAATGAATGAAGGTTGAAAGTGAGAAAGTCATGAAATTAATATTATGATATGTGCATATCAAATTTCAAAAATTCAAAAAAAAAAAAAATAAGCAACAAATTTACAAAAAATATACAAAATTATTTTTTTTTAAATTAAAAACTATTGTACACGTATTTAAAAAAATATGCATTTAAATAATATCTTACCCGAAGTGATAGAAGAAATTTTTCAACTTCAGCTTCATTTTTTTTCTCTTTAACAGCAATAATTTTTCTTTAAAAAAGGACAAAAAAAATAAATAAATAAATAAATATCGATTACATAATAGCATGTAATAAGCAATAAATCAGTTTAATCAAATTAATGTTGATAAAGTAATAAATTGATTTATCTATTGTCTGTCTATGAATTTATTTTGATTTTTATCATATTTTTTTTTTTTTATAGAGAGTATGTATGCTTACCTAATTGTTTGATAAACATGCTCTGCCATTGTAACATCTCCACACACATAAACGTGACCTTTTTCAATTACAATCAATTCATAAAGTGCTTCCGATTCTCGTAAAGCTAAATCTTGTACATATGTCTGTGTATAATACGTGAAGAAAATAATAAAATTTTATTTTTTTGATGCAATATAGAAAATATAAATAACAAGAAAAACACTTAAATTAAATAAAAAATAAAAAAACACTAAACATACTTTTGGAACATTTGGTTCTCGTGATAAAGCTAAAAATACTTTATCTAAAATACCATCCTTTAGTAATTTCTCTTTTTCCTCACGATATAAATCAACTTCCTTTGTTCGGCAACCAAAGAATAACCAAACTTTTGGAATTTTTGATTTTGAATCTTCAGCTCTTTTCATTTCCCATTGCTGCCAAAATGATCTAAATGGTGCAATACCAGTTCCTGGTCCAATTAAAACAACAGGACGATTCAATTCTTTTGGTAAATGAAAACTAGGTGCACTTCTAATGAAAACATAAATTTCTTCATTCTTTTGAAGTCCTTCCAAGTAATTAGAGCATACACCATAATGTTCTGGTCCTTTTCCATCTTCAGAATGATATTTAACTACTGCCACAGTTAAATGAATTTCATTACGGAATTTCTTCAAAGATGATGATATTGAATAGAATCGTGGCTGTAATGGTGTCAAATGGGCAAATAATAATGCAGCAGATGGTTTACATGAAGAGAATTCTTCGAGTACATCAAGAAGATGAGGAAGTTTCCAATGTCTCCAATCCTCGTATGCCGAAGATTCATTCACTAAAATATTAATACATTTTTCATCTTCCTTATTATCACAAAATCCGCCCAATAAAGTTAAAAGTTGCCTAGATGGGGGTGTTGTTATATCAAAGAATCGAGTCAATAGAATACGAGCAGATGCAGCTGGTATCTTTTCATGTGGTTCCCAAATCTTAAATATACCATTTGGTGTTTGTTTCTCTTTTAATACTTGTAATTGAATAATAGCATCAGGATCATCAATTCCAGATAATCTTGATAAAATCCCATCAACTATATCTTTTCGATTAGCTGGTATTATACCAACATGATCACCTGGTTCATATTTAATTCCAGGTGCTTCTATATGAACTGATACCGTTGCTCTTCCAATACCACCATGTAAATTGCTTGGTCTTTGTTTAGTATAACATTTAATAATTTTTTTATTATGAAATTTAGATAAAAGTTGTTCAAGTGGATCAGTTACTTCTACAGGTAACAAACGAACCGTATTAATTGTTAATGATTCACCTTGTAAAGCTAATGATGCATCAGAAAATGTTTCATCTGGATCTAAACAAAATGTTTCACATGCAACCTACATCAAGAAAATCATCAAAGGTCAATGTAAAAGAGAAAAAAGGCTATATTTGATCATTGAACTTTTTAATTTTCACCTTAAATACTTCAGGTGCCCATTTTCTAAATGATTGCTCTTGACCACACATTTCATCCCCAAATGATAATTTAATTAAGCGTTCACCTCCTAATTCTCCAAGAATGTTATCTATATATTTTCCGAAAGCACAAAAATTCGGGTATGCAGATGAGCCTAAAGCGAATACAGCAAATCTGTTGGACATCAAATATATAAAACAAAATTAAAGACATAATCACAATATATAACATACATAAGTTATTTCATTTATATAAAATGTAATCAGAGATGACAAACATCAAGGTTAATTACTTTGCATAAATCATCTTTCATATTTTTATGTACACGTACATGTACTTATTATTTAATCTAACGTAACAACAAAAAGCCTAAATATATGTATGTATATGAAGATTTTAAAAAAAAAATAACAGAAACAAAAAGAATACAAAAGAATTTATTATACTCGTGTAGAATTTTCCTTGAAGGCAAATAAAATTATGACTGTTTATAAATCATGTAGAGAATGCCTAAAATAACAAATCTAAAGGATTATATTAAAAATATGAGAAAAAAAATAATATTTACAGACATGTGATGAAATTATACAAAATTTATTTTAATTTCAGAGTGTTGTTTTACAAAACAAAAAAAAAACGTATTTATACATACGTGGAAACAAATAATAAAAAACACAAATAATTCAAATGAAACAAATTACATTTTTTTAAATAAAAATTTTCAAAAATGAAAAATTACAAGGATAACCGAAATATCTAACATCAAACTAAAATATATACAAATACAAGCAAAATGTACAGAAATGCTGGAAGCAAATATTAAAAAATTCTAAAACTATAAATTCATTTTATAATATGAAATTCATAAATTTGCATGATATATAAATATGAAACTATCTATACTCTGTCCACTAATATTATGCACTTAGGATTTTATGGTAATACATATGTCTTTTTTCTTCTCTTGTAATTTCTAATTAGACTATTTCACGAGCAGTATTGCCATAATCCTCAAAACTTTATCAGATGAATTTTTTAAATATCAATACATAGTAATGTAAAAATGGTACCACTTTAAGTAATCGCCATAACACCTTAAGTGCATATGCATTATATTAGTGGACAGAGTATATGTGTTATCCGTATCATAAGTAAATTTGTATCTCTCTATGAATTAATTACTTCTATACACAACAATAAAATTTCATTTCAAAGTTAATACAAAGTTCAAAAGCATCTGAAGTAATTTATGTAAACAAAATCATGAATATAACACAAACTTGAAAAATTATTTAGATGCAATTCATTTTGTTTACACTAATACCAAAGTGGTTATACTTTACTTAAAATTTATGATCTTATACATTTGTGTATGTAAATAATTACATAAAGTTTAAATTAACATTGAGGTATGCAAAACAGGTACAATTAAAGTCAAAGTAATGACATTAATGATTTTCAAAAACAAACAAAAAAAAAAATACTTTATCTATTAATTAGTATTTGTTTGTAGTAAAAACATAAGAATAGTTTAAATCTAATCATTATCATAATCACGTACAATAGTTATATAATTTCTTGAAAATTAAGTTTTGTTATATAGTTATTTCTTTCTGTAAATAAATGGTTTTCGAATATCTTAAGAATTGTGGTCGATACAATATATAAACAGATAAGTATTTATTTATATAATAAAATATTTAATAGAAATTCATGTACGTTAGAATACAAATATTATATAAATTAATTAATATTTCTGTAACATATTGAAACCACAAAAAAAAATATTTAAATGAACATTCGTAATTCAGATTTATTTACATAATATATAAAATGTATCTGTTTTTCAAAAAACGCAAATTATTTTAGATTCGGTTAATTCAAGTACAAATTATAATTTAAAACATCGGTTTTTTGGGTAAAAGCTCAAGATATGGACGTTTTAATTAAAATGATTTTTTTTTTTTGGGTAACAACAAATTATAAATTTTGGAAAAGCAAAGAAAGGACATGAGAGATTTAAATTATTCTCAACTTTCAAATATCATAATGATACTCCTGATCTATGATGCTTTCAAGAAGATGATGAAGCAGTGAAGATGATGATGATTCTCAAATATCAAAAAATTCTTTTAAGAGAAGATTTACGAAATTTTTAACAGAATCGATGGGCTTTAACCAATAACCGTTTACTAAGTCGTTACTAAAGACTTATCTCATATAAAAATTTAAGACTAAGTCCTTACTAACAACTTTAGTAAACGGTTATTGGCAAGACCCAATATGTATGTACCTGTCATCAATTAAATTTGTATTCGATCGACATTACAGGTCAACATATAAATAATTCAAGTCAGTTGTCATTTGTTAATATTTATTTATTTTTTTTTTTTCTTGAAAAAATAACCGAAAAATATTTCTAAAAAATTTCATAAAATTATTTAGATCATCAAATTAAATTAACTTTTTGATAAATAAAAACTTTGTTTACTTTGATACTTATTTTAGTTAAATTATTCATTTATATTTACGATATCTAAAGAAAAAAATATTTTTATTAATAATTTATTATAATTTAGAAATTTTCTCAATATCACATTTTATTAATATTTTATGAAATTATTATTTTACCTGACATTTGATAAAGGTCCAAAAGTTTCATCTGTTAATGTATCTGATGTTGAACCACGTAATGAATCTAATCTGTCAATTTTTTTAACTTGTTGTAAAGCCATTTTACCAAAATCTTGACGAGAATTTACTTTCATAAATGATTTGGAAGACGATACAGTTAAACTGGAAAAGAAAAAATTATGGTATCAAAAAAAAGAAAAAAAATATATGAAATTTTTATTTTATTTTATTTTTGTTTTTGAATAACAATTTATATTTTAATAAAATATGAAATTTAATTTTTTTGTACTAATTTTTCCAAAATATGAACAAAATAAAACGATAGATCTCGAAGAAAATTTTCAACACTTATAATTGTTGTTCTTGGAAAAAATATGGAAAGGGTAGCACAATGCAGGAAGTGTAGCAAAATACGGAAAGTGTAGGACAATACGGGAAAGGTAGCAAAATATGGGAAGGGTATACCAAGGGTATAGCCCAATACGCGAAAGGGTAGCACGACACGGGAAGGGTAACAAAATACGGGAAAGGTAGCAAAATACGGGGAAGGGTAGCAAAGTACGAGAAGGATAGTAAAATGAATATTATAGTCACATAAATTTATTTATTTATTTTTTTTTTTTTGTATATACATATACACAAAACAATAGAAACATATCTTTAAAAAAATTTAGATACACGTTTTCAAGTACATATGTAAGTGTCACATGAAAATTGTTCTTTTTGAATTTTCCATTTAAAAGTATATTAAATTGTACACTTTTATATGTGTCTTTGTTAAATAATATCACTTTCTTTGATGAATGGATACTTGACTTGTGCATGAAAATGAATGTAAATTAAAATAAATGCCGGTTTTTTTTTTTTTTTTTTTGGTTTCTTTGTACCTTTTTTTGTGTACAATGTAAGAGAAGAAAAATTAAAAGCCTTATAATTTCTTTTAACATAAAAGAAACAAAGAAAATAATGAAGTACAAAAATAGCACAAAATGACTATAATAAGAATAGAAAAATAAAACATTCATTTGTCTTTATACAAAATAAAAATAAAAAAAAAAACACTTTATTTCCTAAGAACTTGACCTGAATAATCGTTCAAATATAAAAGTTTTTATTTAAAATTTTTTTTTAGAAACGGTTATGGTATCTTCATTCGAATGGTTAAATTAAGAATAGGACCTTTAAAAGAAGCAAGGCCAATATTAACATGTATATTAAAATTGTTGCCTTTTTTATTGCAGATACAAATTGACATCGCGATTGATGTGCAATTTCCAAACGCATGTGATAAGAAATTATTGAATAATAATAAGAAAATAATTTTTTCTTTTTTTTTGTAATACATCAACACACTTACCTTGAATTACTATCATTAAAATTATCACTTGACTCTTGTAGTCGCATTGCATATAAATCTTGAGCAAATACCTATTTAAAATATTTTCATTAAGAATAAACAAAGTTTGTTGTATAAATAAAATAACAATTTTTAGATACGTTTATATTATACCTTGAAAGAAAATGTAATTATCTTTTCTTAAGCAAAGAAAAAGAAAAAGCAAAAAAAAAAAAAAAAAACTCTAAGAAAACTTACTTCACCATTTTCAGGAGGATCACCATTACCAAATGTTGAAGCAACAACAATCAATAATGCTTCATGTTCAATGGACGATATGTCATAATCTGACATGCAATAAACCTATAAAAGGTAAATTTTCCAAAAAAACAAAAAAAAAAAAAATCTTGAAATATTAAATAACTTATTTTTGGTATAACATTAAAACAGAGAGATACATAACATTAACAGTAATCATATATACAATGTGTATTATTTGAAAAACTTTATTCACATACAAGAAAATTTTTTGTATTGTATACATCATCAACGTCAATAAAATAATAATTTACCTTGTTTATATTTTATAAGTGTATGAGAACACAGAATATATAATATAATCATACTTTTATCCTTCTTAAGTGAGTTTTCTTTCAAACATCAAAATAGAATAAATGAGGAAAATCATCATCATAGAAAATACGTGATCTGACTATGTATACAGTAATATATATAAAATATTATATTGAAAGGGCTAATTCTCTGTTCTCCTAACGTATCGAACATTCAAAAAAAAAAAAAAACAAAAAGGAAAAAAAAATATTCACAACGTGCTAACGGCAGATTTTGGTTTTTTCTTATCCTGTCTTGGGTTTAATGTCTTATAAATACGTACATATTTAAGGTATTTTATGTACTATTGTCATTAGATTATTATGTTTTCAAAGAAAAAATAAAATAAACAATTTTTTTTTCTTCTATCTGCTAAATAAAGTTAATAGGTCTAAAGGGCTTTTCTATATGGTTTATACACGAATATCTATGAGTATTTTAGGTATTTATTTCCTCTGAAAAAGCAAAAAAAGGAACATCAAATATGGTAGCAGATGGATCTTAATCTTAAATATTGAATTTGTGATAAGATTTGTTGACATTAGAATTGTAATATTTAGGCTGGTTGATTTTGAATCCTTTCTTTTTCCTTTTTTTTTAATGTTTTGTTTTTACTATATTCGCATATATAACATATTACGGACAAGCGTATGCGATACACATACAAAAAATAATGATCAAATGAAAAAAAAGGAAAATCTAGAAGATTTTCTTATAAGTTGGGCAAAATAAACTACACTGTTTACATTTAAGGATTAATGTCTACAAACATTTTTATGTACATATAGTAACGAATTTTTAGTTATATATTTCAACGTATCAATATACGAATAAATTTATTTATGTATATATTTTTGTTTAGAAAAATATCAAATAATTAGGGTTGTTTTTCTTTTTCTCAAGAAAAATAAACACAAACAGCCACCTGAAAAATAGGAAATATACGTAATATGTACATATTTAGGTTATGATCATATCAAGATGCACGTATGTTTACTTATGACGAAATTGATATGATTTGATGTTGTTTTTTTATTAAAAATTTTAATTTAATTGGATTTAATAAAACGAAAAAACAATTTTATACTCAGATGAGTTAATAAGTATAATTTTTGTTTTTTAACGATTTGATAAATTTTCATAGAAATTGAAGAATGGGCCTTTTTTTGGCCCTAAATGTGCGTGCTTGGGAACGAGCGGGCGGCCATCTCTACCTACCTACCTACCTACCTAGCACATCAACAACAATATCATCAACACCACAACAAAACCAAAAACAATACATCAACTACCAGATTAACTTGTGACCACATACATATAATATAATAAAAAGGATAACCATACAAAGAGACAATTTAAAATTTATTTCAAATTGCTAAACTTTAATAAAAAAAAAAAAAAAAACTTTTTTTATAAATCCAGGATTTTTACATATTAAATAAAATAAAATGAAATTGAATTTATATACCTGTGCATTAAATGCATGTCCCAAAAGTTCACAAAGTTGTTTAGCATATTGTTCGGATTTTCCTGTTTCTGTAGCATAAAGTACAGTCGCCTTTATTCGACGAGATAAAGCACGTCCAAATAATTTCGATGTAAATTTAACAGCTCTGTAAGAATATACAACAGACAAAAAAAAACAAAACATAATGTAAATTTAAATTCACGTATATATAAATATATTTTGTATTAGTAACACGACATATAATACAATTTCGTTTAATGTAGGTGTAAATAACATAAAAAGTACATATTTATTTATTTTTCTGGATGTTATATACAAGTATACATGTTCCTTTGAGGCAAATTTATTTACGTATACACATTATTACACATTATTTTCCAAAATTGTGAGAAAAATAAGGATTTCTTTTTTCATGTCTTTGTCACGTCGTTGACATGAAAAATTTTTCAAAAGAAAAGAAAAGTTGTTTAAATATTTTTTCATAGAAACAAACATCTTCATTTACGATGATTTAAATTGGAATGTAAAATTTTCTTTTATTACAAAACAGGATATATTATATACAGAAAATTTGTATTAAAATATACATATTAATTTTGGAACTTCAAAAAGTGAATTGATATTTATGATATTGTTATACTGTAAATAAAAAAAAAAAAAAAAAAAAAACAAAAAAAATCAAAAATTCAAAAATTAAAATAATCTAACCACGTGCAATATCTTTTACATGAAAGTTAAATAAAAAGTTAGAAAGTTATTTTCTAATATAAAAAATGTATAAAATTGGATTAAAAAATTTTATTTATCTGATTTTTCATTAAAAATAAAAGTAACAAAAAAAAAAAAAAAAAAATTTATTCATTCAAAAATTCATTTATAATGAATGAATGGTGACATAGAATTAAATTTTTTCATATTTTCATGTTATCATCATTTTTATATCCATGTATTATCCAAAAAATTTTGTAACATAATTTCTCATTGTAAAGTTAATAACAAATTTTCTTTTTGATTTTCTTTCATTTATTACATGTATATTAACTCTGATATGAGATTTTCTATATTAATTTACTATCATGGTAAAATAAGCTCTTAAGGTAAATTTAATTTTTTCTCATAGTCGCCATTGAAAGCTCTTTTACGTAGTCGTTTGATAGCTTTTATTGTTTGAAAATAAATGTATATGGGACAAACAGGTTTTTCTTTTGTTTTTAAAATACAATTTAAAATAGTAACCATATAGTAACTTCCATCTAATTGATCAAACTCGGTCAAATGCTTACGTCATAGAGCTTCCAATTAAATCTACCTTATAAAGAGCTTTTTATACCATGATCTACTATGAGTTTTAAAAATTGTGTATATTTTTCATAAAGTATAATAAAAATACATATATGTAAATGTGTTGCATGTAATAATAATAAAATATGTAAATTTTCTTTTTACCTTGCAATCTGTTTAAAATGAAATTTACGACGTGGTTTTTTACTTTTCCCTTGATCTCTGCCTTTTTTCCATATATGCGTTTTCCATGCTGGATCTTGATATTCAAATGATGGTTTTAAATAATATAATGCCATTTCTTGATGAAATACTGGTGTAATTGAACCAGACATTGGTGGAACAATCCATATCCAATCAGCTGGGCAACCATTTCTATATTTTTATATACATAATGTAGAAATTTTATTAAAAATTTAAAATTTTTTTCATACATACATATGTATATTAGCACAACATGATTTAATAGAAAACTTGCATTCAAACTGAATAAAAATGTAACAATAAATTTTTTATCTATTGTATATTATAATTTAATTTTACTCGTTTTTTTTTTTCCTTATTCAGATGAATGATAAATAGAAAAGTTTTTCATTACAATAAATTACTTTTGTCCTTTCCGCCTTATCAGTTTGACATTTAAATGTATTATACACACACACATTCAAGTGTATGATATACATATATAAATAATAAATCTGTATATATGTAAGTGTGCATACAGAATTTATTGTGGTTTTTTTATAGTATAGAATAAAATATAATAAGACTTACCTAAGTTTTAATTCATTTTCAAAATGTTTCATAAAACTTTCACTTGCCGTATGATGATCAACAATTGTTATATTTTTACTTTGAAAGGAATGTAATACAGCTATATTAACTTCAACTAATGCCTTATCTTTCCATAGTGAGGTTGATGTTCTTGTATCTAAGTCCATTTTTAATGCAACTGTCTGTTTTATGTTCATAAAAAAAAATAAATAAACGACATTTATTTAAAAAACTGACAGTGAACAAATCAAAGAGAAAAAGAAACAGATCAAAAAAAAAAAAAAATTATAAATTCAGTGGCAGAACACAAAACATTTTTGACCCCTTCCCCGAAAAATATAATTTTTGGTCGCCAGTAAAATACAAATAATATTTTTTTAAATAGTGAATTGTTTCTAAAACGGCTATTGTCAGACGGTTTGAAGTTAAAATTTTTTCGTAAGCCAAAACATTTATATTATTGCATTTAAAAAAAAATTTTTTTTTGGTATAGATATGTGCATAAATTTTTATGGGCCTAATAACCGTTTAGTAAGGACTTAGTCTTAGATTTCTAACGACTTCGCAAGGGTGAGATGAGGTTAGGTTGCCTCGTCACTGCAGCTTAAGAAGGCTTATTGTATCCCTCTAGTAACGACTTAATAAGCGGTAATTGGAAAGGCCCTATGTATTTAAATTTTTATTTAATTTTATCCTTCGTCTCTATTTAGTTTGAACACCCCCATCACCCGTAAAGTAGTTCCGCCACTGTATGAATGTAACATTTATACGCGTAATTCTAATTTAACTTCATTTTATTATAATGTAAAAATAAAGTTTAAATTAAAATCAAACAATTCATTTTTATTCATGTTAAACATTTTTGTACTTTTGTACATACAAAAATCTAGGATTTTTGTTTAAGTTTGAAACTTTTTTTTTAGTCACATCCAGGAACATTTTGTACCGAACATACTTACATATGTATAAAGTACATTTTTGATGATAATGAACCGTAACTGAATATTTAAATTGTTAACCTTTAATTATGTGTCGTTTTAATTTCGAGATATTGAAATAAAAAAAAAAATACTTTTGAAATTCACCTAAGCTAGCTAATTTTAATTTTTTTTTCTATTTGTTTTTTTTTTAATGATTTTTTATTTTTATTTATTTATTTTATGTTGTTAATAAAATACAAACATTTAAATTTATTTGAAAATTTTCAACAAATCAAATTATAATGGATATTTACATATAAATGAATATTTTGTCAAAAAAAATTTTTTTAATTTGTATATATTTAGTTAACGAATCAAAATAAAAAGTTTTTCTTTCATGTATTGAATATAAAATGCTGTAAATATTTGAAAAAATTTTTTTACACACGCTTTATATATGTATGTCTGTAGTTATAGTCATAACGCAGATATTTTTGTACTCCATGATAAATTTTTATATACTTGTGTATTTATCTGTTGACACATACATATATGTGTATGCATTACAACACACATATGTACATGTGTGTATTATTTAAAACTTATATCTAACTATTTTATAATCTTATTTACCTCAAGCATATTTCTTCGATTTACATCACATAAATTTCTACAACCAATTTCCGTTGACATATACCATCCACTAAATGTTGTTGCCGTAAACTGTATACCACCACAATCGAATAGCATATTAGATACGGCTGGTAAAGCATACCACCTTAGTTGCAAGTCAGCAAACCATTCATATCTGCAGATGCAGTGAATTATGAAGTAAAATTTCAAAAAAAAAAAAAATAAAAAAAGAAAGGAAAAAAGAAAAATTTTAAAAAAAGGATAAAGAAAAAATATGAAAAATTACATTCTAAATTTGCAGGCATTTGAGTCAAAAATATATAGGAAGGAAGGAAAATAGCATTTTATATGACAATTCGGAAATATATGAAAAATTGGTCATACAATATGTGTGTATGTTTATATAAACATACATAAAATGTATACATGCAACAGAAATAAGGACATATTGCTCTCAATTGAAGAAAAAAAAAAATAGATAAATAAAAATAGTAAAATAAAATAAAATGCTTACATTGGATGACTTAATGGAACTTCAAGTATCAATTCCGGTGGATAATCGAAATAGTCTGGATCATGGCCATTTGCTGATACAACAAGTGGAAGTATATCCCATGGACCACCTTTACTTTTCCATCCTAATTTTAAACATACCTTTAAAATAAATAAATACACAAAAATATATTTAAAAAATTTTTTTATTAATTAACAAATAAAAAAAAAAAAAATGAAATATTTATTTACATCTGTAAATTCAACATTTAATGGATCACCAACAATTGATCCATCAGATTGACGATATCCAGCATATGATATTAATTGATTATTCCAAATTCTATAATCATGTCGTCCATCTGTTCTTTGAGGAAATACTGTGATTGCTGATCTGAAAAATTTAATAATATCAATAGTAAAAGGAAAAGTTATAATTTATTTTATAACCGACAAAATAACAACAACAACAAAAAAATTCAATTTAAAAAAACTTTTATCACACCAAATTAATTGTTGTGATAATAATTGAATTAAATTTTCTACAAGAATGAATATCACCATCAAATTGTAAAATTACTTACCTAAGATTACCTTTATTTGTTGCATATTTTATATGATTACATATTGCCTCAAACATACCACTCGTTGTTGTTACGTATCGACAATCAAAAACCTATACAAAATGTACATATATGGGAAAGTTCAATTTATTTTGTTTCCTTTATTTCAAAAAAATAAAAAATAAAATAAAAACCACAAAAACACTTTAACTTTATAGAAAATAAATGTTTTTCAATTTAACACAAAATTAACAAATATTCACATACATATGTATACGAATTTTGTACACACATGTATGAATATCTGTAAATTACAATTGAATTCCTTTTTGTTAAAATTTCTATATAAGTTTGTGTATTAACTAAAAATTCTTAACATGTCATTCTCACTGCACTCAAAATTCAGTTTATATATCTAGTTTTTAATTTTATTTTCGTTATATTATAAAGCATGTGTATTAAATGATTAAAAAAAAAAATAAACAACAACAAAATCTATGTACAGATCTTCTGAAATTACATTTATCATGGTATAGATACCACGAATGTTATTCTTGTATGTACGTCATAATACCAAAATATTTTATATTTTCTATACACAATTATTACAAACGTATTTTCATTTGAAATTGTTTTTTTTTTTATCTATGTATATACATACATGCAATTATACATATTTAAGCTTTAGATTAAAAATATATACTCGTATATATAAATAAATAAATAAAGGAATACGTTATCACAATTTAATTTATGTACACATACATACATATAAAAAATATAGGGGTGTTTATTAAGAAAGTTTTTCAAATAAACTTAGTCTTGAAAGTTTATATTAGTTTACTGACTTCATAATTCAAATTTAACAAATATGTTGAATACACAATAAAATTATATATGAACATATAACATTGTATGCATATATAAATGTATACGTTATAGGGTCCATACACTACACAATCATTCTTGCGCAATCATATGAAGCTGCTTCACACACTACGTACACTGTACATCTTTCTATTCTAAAAATCTCGACAAAAATTATGATTGTGCAATAAGGTGTGGAGCAGCTTCATATGTATATGATTGCGCAAGCATGCTTGTGTAGTGTATGGGCCCTATTAGTTTCATTTAATTAAGAAACCAAACAAATATATGGTATTATGTATATTTTATTTCTTGTAATGTCCAACATTTAAAACGGATGGAATTTATACACAAAATCAAGAAATGTGTAAATTGTAATTTTTAACAAAAAAAAAAATTATACATATGCAAATTATTTGTTTAAATTAAATTTTGTCACCTTAATATACAAAATTATAATGCAATCCACTATATCGCAAACATTATCATTTACCTGCAATTTAGACCATTGAATTCGTCCTATACATCTTGATGAATTTCTCCATGCTAATTTAGCACCATAAATTAATTCAGTTTCTGTTAAATGATAACTTCCAGTTGAATCAATTTCTTTTTGAACTTGTTTCCAACGACTATCATGTGCTGGCGATGAATGTCTAAATTAAATAATATAATTCAAGCATAAAAAAAAGGGATAAAATACATATAAAATATTATCACAATACAAATAAAGGATAAAAACGAAACCAAAATAATTTTATTATAGATAACAATAAAATCCTACAGTATTTACCTTCTAATCGATGTAAAATATTGATCTAAAAAATCTTTTGCATGATCTAAAACAACATCTGGTTTTCTTGATTCATTTGTTATCATGTTAAAAAACATTGTACTACCCATACATGTTGACTTTGAACATGCCAAAATCTACATATTAGAAAAATATAAAATATGTTTGAAAAAAATGAAAATTTTATTGATTAAATGCAAATAAAAACAAATGCCAAATGGTTATTAATATACAAAATAAAATATGAAAAAAAAATAAAAATAAAATAAAATTTTATTTAGACTTAAATTTTACAAAGAAAAAAAAATTTTTTTGTAATTTTTTTTTAAACAATCGTATTTGCAATTCATTAAAAAAAATTCAATATTAATCAATACATTTTAACAGTGTATTTCCCTTTTTCATTTTATTCAGTTCGTTATTTTCTACTTATTTCAGCAATTTCTGATCAATCATTGTACTTCAGTGATTTTATTTATATTAATTATGAACTATTGGAAAAGATGTAAAAACTAAAAAATCATGCATTATACAATCAATTAATTATATAAAGATTTTCATCGAAACATTTTATACTCTGTCCATTAACTGTTGTGCAAATAAGGCTTGATGAAAACTACGGAAAGTAGTACAGTAGTTACATCGGTAGTAAGGCTTGGTGGAAACTACGGAAAGTAGTAGCTACATCGTTGTGTAGTGGTACTGAAATAATTCATTTAATATTGTACGAAAACTTTAAAGGTTGTGCTAAATATTTTATTGAGAAATTATAAGAGAAAAAAAGACATATGTATTCCCAATAAGGCCTCAACTGCATAGAATTAGTGAACAGAGTATAGTTTAAAGTTGCCTTTGTACTTTAAATATTTTTACTACAGGCCTCATGGGAGTATATGTGTTTTTTTTTCTTCTCTCATAAGATCATCTCACGAGCAGTGTGCAGTGTTACCACAATTCTTATATTTCTCATACACTATAGGATGAGCTTTTCAAATATCAATATACAATGATGTAAAGTGGTATTACCTTTCGCAGTTCCCATAAAGCCTGTAGTGAAAATATTTAAAGTACAAAGTATAAAGCATACATTTTTTTAATGTTTTCGATAAAGAAACTTACATAAATATCATTTCTTCTGAGATATCACAATTTTCTTTTTATTTTTTTTTATTTTATTTTTTTAATACTGACTAAAAGGTGTTAGTTCGGTTATACGTAGAACCTAAAATTGTTTTATTAGTTTTGTTTATCTCATCATCAAATAAAAAAATCTTTTTAAAATGTGCAAAAAATATTTTATTGTACATTTTCAAATCCACAGAGGGAAAAACCAAAATTTTATTACATATTTTCAAATTGTGGTTTTCTTGTTATCCACAAAAATATAAATTGTAGTGTGTTTGAAAAAAAAAATGAAACTTTCATACATTTCAACTTTTATTGGAAATCCCAATATGTTATTTTATTCAGTGACTAGACAAAAAAAAAAAACTAAAAACAAGAGAATTTCCAAATAAGTAGCAGGTGGTTATAGTTAATTTAGTCCAAAATGAAAGTACACACACTAAACTCTAAAGGATATAAATTTTATTAAAGAAAAATAACCTGGAAAACATATACGTATATTTCATTTTATACGTGTGTACGTCATGCATACGTATATACGTAAAAACTTTATAGCCCACACAGGACAAGATAAATATACAACCGGATAAAATAAAAAAATATACATATATATTTTCTCCTAATTTTCATGTATATAAATTTAAATACAAAGAAAAGAAAAAAAATTTAACCATTTTTCTTAGTTTTTTGTTTTGTTTTCCTTTAAATTATGAATATCCGAATTATATACGTGCAAAGAAAATTTTATTTAATCACGAAATTCAATTAATTACAAAAATAAATATTTGAAAATCATCTATTATATCTTATAAAGAAATTTATATCTTTTAATTTTAACGTTTAATTTTAACGTTTAATTTTTTTTTTTTTTAAATTTATACAGTTTGTAAATAAATTATTGTATGAAATTGTATTATTCTTCATATAATCTTTAAAAATAAAGAAAATCTGAGTATAAATTTGAACCGTCTCATTAGAAAGTGGAATAAGTCCATTTTTTTTAAATTCTGACTACACTATCAAATTTAATAGAAAAGTAAAACTCTATTGAACAATTGTATATTTATTAAATGGGGGTTGGTCCGCCGCTAGGTGGACAGGGGGTACCCCCTATAATTCATTATAAAATCTATAATTAGAAATTTTTTATTGTAAAATCTTTTCAAGTACTAAATTTCATATTCTTGCAAGGTAATTTATATTAAAAATCGAATTCGAATCAAAAAATCGAATAAGTCAGACAATTTTGAACTTATACTACTTTCAAATAAAACGGCTCATTTATGCACTTATAATAACACCGTAAAACAATTTATAACAATTTACGTGTTATCAACATCTTTTTAAAAATTATCAAAAAATAAACACATTTTTAAAATTTTCAAACAAAATAAATTTTGTATACTAATTATTTATCTATATAGAGAGAGAGCCATATAATATTAATTTTGTTTATCTGCAATTTACACAATAATTCACCTAATTTGATTATAAAATCTACAGATGTTGACTACAAGATAAGCCTCCTTATAATGTTTAAGACGATTCTTTTATTCTCTTATAATACTATAATATATCCTTTTTTTTTTTTATCTTTTTATATTTATTTTTAATCTTTCCTCTTGAAATTTAAACGACCTATGCAATGATTTTCATCTACTTTTTTTTATATTTATCATCACATTTATATGTATTATAATGTACATACATAGCTGCTATCAGACACCACCCTCATCATCTAAAAAAATTTGCCAAAAGGGAAAATACACTTGAAGTCATATCAAAACTCATATATAGAGGACTGTATATAAAAGCAACAGGTTGCCGTTTTTGTTTGATGATATAATCTTATTCTTATATATTCGAATTAACAATATACTTATTTGTGTATAGAGTATACTTATGTATGTACATATACTGTAGATATACGTATATACACAAAAATCGTATAAAAGAAAGCTTCAATTGAGAATATAAAAAGAAAAGTGTGAACATTACGATGAAAAAAAAAAAAAAAAATTCATTTGAAAAAGGAAATTTTCTTTACATAAAAAGAAATTAAATGTAAATTACAGTATTTTTTGTGCGTATAATCTTTAACTTTTTTTTTTGTTACTTTAAAAGCTTTTTATGTTAAATGAATGAAAAAAATATAAAAAAAATCAATCGACCAATAATATAAATTACTCATCTGATTCATTTTTAACAATCAACTTAGCTACTTAAGGACTATTGAAATTTTACCTATCTAAAAGAATCCTTACTCTAAATATTTTGAATAGTATAATTTCATTTAACAAATTTATTTTATTTCATGCCTTTTATAACATGATTTCCTCTTCTTTTTGTTTTTTGTTCGTTTCAATTCAAACTCTTAATTAGATTGTTTTATTTTGCCGGAACCATTATTTTAATGTTTTTTTTTTTTCAAACATCACTTAACAGAATGTTTAGAATAAATTCAATTAGTTAATTTCATTATATAACAATAATATGAGAAAATTCGTTTTAATGAAGATACATACATATATTTAAGTAGAACAATAAAAAGAATTTAATTTTAATGCAACAATAATGTTTAACAAGGATAATAAAATAATCCACTGTTGCTATATTTAAACAAAAATTTGAATTTATTTTATTTTGTATATAAATAAATACGTTAAAAAACTTTTTGAAAATTTTCTTTAACTTTTTGTTTTTGAACAAAAAAAAAAAAAAAACGATAAAGGTATAATAATTTTAAATTTTCATTCATTAAGTGTAATTCTAAACACTTCCATGACCTATCTTTTGTATCTTTTATCTTTAGGCTTTTAAATAAGTTATATTGTGTACATTTTTTGTTTTTAAATTAAAATTGTCGAAGCGAGAAGACTTTTTTGAAAATATATTTTATAAATTAATTAAAATTGTAAAACAAAAAACTCAATAATTCATTTTTAAAATATAGTCACCTGTATTTTAAATTGATTCTTTATTTTCTTAAATTGAAAATTAAAAAGAAAAATTTTCAATTGAAATTTTCACATTTTTGTACATTCAGTTTGAATAGTCTTTTTCTCTTATTTTCTGCCAGTTTTCTGTATTTTATAAATGAAAATAACAAAATCACACCATTAACTTGTAAGAAGTATGCCATAATATAAATAACGCAATACTTTTATGGTTCATAAGAAAGTACGTGACTACATGTTTTAAAAACGAACTATAACAGATTGGCATTTACTTGTTCATAATAATGTTTTAATTTAATTAATAAGTTTGTTTATGATTTATTTATTTATTTACGCATTTATGTATTTATTTTTCTTTTGAATATACAGTGAAAACTCTCTGAATGCATACCCCTTATAAGAGGATATCTCCCTTAAGCATACAGTAATCCGTGAGCTACAATACACCAACCATGGTCGTGATGTCATGACTAACGAAATTATTTATGTATATGTAAAAGATACACGTCACTACCACATAGATGTCTATCTTTTACATATACATAAATAATTTGGTTAGTCATGACGTCACGACTGTTGAAGCATTGCAGCTCACGCATAATGAACTAAGAGTTCACCATGCGTAGCCTAAATGGACATTTATCCTCTAATATAAATAGACATGTTTTTAAAGCGGACACCGACAGCCTTTTGTCTGATTTTCATTCAAATAAATTCTAATTAGCGGACATTTTCAAGGAAAAATTACTTTAACCAACTTTAATATATTTCCACTTTATATAAATGAAAATATGAAAATTTCAATTTTTTATGCATAAATTAACATGTACAAATATATTTCTAACAAATAATAATTAAATTAACTATTATAACAAAATTAAATGAAATTACATTATAAAATATAATTACTATTCAGTTAAATTGGTAATATTTTGTGGTTGATGTACATACTCGTACATATCACATTTGCGTATAAAACGCAAAAATAATTTCAAATATTTATGAATTTAATAAAAATAAATTCAAAATGTTATTGTAACATACTCATATGTATGTATTTGTTTAAGGAAAATATTTTCCTATATATTATCTCTATATAACAACAACAAGTTGATATGTAAATGAAAAACTTCAATAAAATGAAAATGATCTTGAATAGAAATTCAACAATAATTAATGCTATTCACCATTATAAGTTTTTAGAAATAAAATTAAAGATATTTTCAACCAAAAATAATCATAAACATAAATTTCGTTAAAATTCTATAATATAAGAAAAGAATTCATTATATTATACTGTTTATTGTATAATTCATACATACACATATACAATATATGTTGTTAAATGTGACATCATCGCATTTTAATGTGTTTCTTTAGAATACTTATAATATCGTATACCATGTGTATGTATATGGAAAAATATTGTACATGATATCATTAAAGAAAAAGAATCATCATTGAGAGTTCAGTACAAGAAATCATTTTATTTTAAATATCTTCTTTAATAGTAGCAATTATTTTATTTTTTATTTTTTTTTATTCATCCCTTTTACCTATTCTGTGTGTATGTTTACTATACATACATTCAATTTTTATTCGTACATTTATTTCAATTTAAATTAATTTCCTGACACTATTTTACTAGAATGAAATGTCTTAATCAGATGTACAAAAAATACAAATATGTTTATAAGTACGTATACGCATTTATATGTATGTGAGAGTGGTATACATTTATTTAAAGGAGTATAAAATATGTACATATAAATGAAAATATGTAATAGAATTTTCATTTGCCCATTATTTCTTAAATATTTAACATATTATTCGTATATAAGTATTCATGTATACATGTACATGTGTATGTATGTTTATATGTACATTACATAAGTTTGCAATTTTCTTTACGTCACGATTGTACAATTATGTGAAATTTCTTTTTTACAAGCACAACCCCTTTATATATACTTTTTTTTTATTTTTCTTTACATACATGTGAATATATATAAGTATGTACATATGTACTTGTTTTTAAGTCTTTTAAACCCTTAATAAGAAAAAATAAGCAACATATGTACATAAGTATATTCCAATGTATAGCATTATAAAGAATACAAAGCCTATTATTTCATGTATACCTATACAATATACATATTTATGTACATAATATCTGATAATATATACATGTATGTACATTAATATCTGTATATAGGTATACGCATCTTTAAGAAATATAAAAAATATACATTTAACCATACAACATATTACGTTATCAATTCTATAACAAGTACCTTTATTAACAAAAACAGTCAAGAAAATTCATTCATTAGATATAAAAATGAAAAACTAAGTAAATTTATTAAAGTAGAATATATCGAATTTTCTTCAAAGGAGTTCATAAAAATAAAATAAATCAATAAAACTAAAAATATAAAAAATAAAATTCAAAAAATAAAAACAAACAAATAAATGCATGCATATGTGTACCCATTTATAAAATACAACAAAATTCAAAACAAATTCGGTAAAATGTTAAGATTCAAAAATTTTTATTATTATTATTATATACGAGTACGTATATACATGGTAAATTTTATATCGTTTTTTAAAAATATTTTCTTATTTTTATTATTAACATTTTATTTCGTATAAATATATTTTTATATGTTTGAATAAATAATAGACGATTGAACACAAATATGAAAATATACGTGTAAATTTATAGTCTGTCTATCAATGATTTTCAATGTATGAAAGTAAACAAGAATAGTCGATTGTTATTTGAACAAGTTAAAGTTGGTTAAATATAGGATGAGAATAATATATAGTACATAGTCATAGTACCACACGACAATCAAATATTTGATTGTCGTAGATATGTAAAAGGACAAAAAAAAAATGAGAGCATGGGACGGTAATATCACCTTACATCACGTTCAAAAAATTTATTCCATTTTGTATGGAATATTCGAAGATATTTTTAATACTGGTAATTAAAATACATATAGGTACATATTGCAACATGTCATGCATCGAAAATCATTAATAAACAAACTATAGTTCCAATTTTTTTTCCGATTTATCATATTTGAAATTTCATAGAAAAATACTACATGATTATATAACTTCCACTACAATTCACTTTTACTTTATTTGATGTACCACTTTTGAATGTACATATGTAACTATAAACTTTATGCTAACCAAACAAAAATTTAACAACAAGAGATATTCACTTATGTACAAGAATAATTCTTGTAAAAATATGAAAGTACAATTGACTTGAAAGATTATCCTCTGTTATACATATAAGTATGTACTTTGATATTAAATGTACTTCATTTGAAGAACATATGTACGTATGTGAAAAACATATGTATACGTATTTGTATATGAATATTCGTTATAATAACGGACATTTACATATAATATTCATTATACGATTCAGTTATTTTAACAAATTCAAAATGTAACAGAATAAAAAATGAAATAAAATAAAAATGAAAGTAATAAAGACATACATTTTATTTGTAGCAAGAGCGATTTACATTTATGTGGATTGCATGCATGTATTTAAGGATCAACGTCTGGTCAGGATAATTTATTTTATTTTTTTACTTTACAACTGATTGTACATTTGTGTGTATTTGCACGTATACGTACCCACAATTACATTAATATACTTGATGTAAAAAAAAAAAAACAAATCGTTTCAAGTTCTACAGAAGCTAATGAAAAACAATAAATGGCACAAAAAAAAACATCAACAGAATAAAAGGAAATAAAACGTTAATGTTATGATTAAATTTTCTTCAAGATGAAAGAGCACTTTAAATTTAAATATTAAAATACGTAAACATTTTATATGCTAATAAACGTGATTTCTCATTTCTTATGAATTCGTATACAAATATACATACATAAACGTTTTTGAGTGTCATATTTTGTCTTAATATGATAATATGATTTCATATTATTATATTGCAAATTGCTCACATATAGAAGAAATTTTATATAAGAAATGTATGAAAATTGCAATAAAAGTTTGTTAAAAGAATGCACTATTTCTTATTTCTTTTTTTTGTTAATTATGAAAAATAAGAATAAATCTTAAGTAATATTCTTATACTCTGTCTACTAACATTATGCACTTAAGGTCTTATGGCGATTATTTAAGTTGTACCATTTTACATCACTGTGTATTGATATTCAAAAAATTCATCTGCTGGTAATACTGCTGGTGAAACAGTCTAATTAGAAATTACGAGAGAAAAAAGACATATGTACTCCCATATGACCTAAAGTGCATAATATTAGTGGACAAAGTATAGGTTGTGATGTCCTGAAAAGTGTAAGCTCGCTGAATCATATAGGACGGCCATATGTATACATATGCACAAAGTACCGTGCTTATTTCCAAAACGAAAGAGGTTTTATTTACATGCAAGTTCATTTAAAAGAAAAGGTAAGTAAAAAATTGTACATGTATTTATAATTTTGTTAAATATTAAATTTTATTAAAATACTACCGTAAAACGAAAATTTCATTAAATGCCTAAGTTAAATATTTTGAATATGATGTATGTACATCCATTTAAAATTTCAAAGAATTTTTTCTATTAATTTTCATAAATAAGAGAAACTTTTGATTGCTATAGAAAATTTGTAATTTTCAGACTTTTTGGCATAAATTCTTCTTTTGAGTATCAAAGAACACATTTTTGGTAATGTGAATAATGTGAAAATCAATTTTGAAAATTTTGAACTTAATTATGTATTAATTATGTATGAGTATTAAAAATTACAATTTTTATTTCCAATTTAAGTTCTAAATATTTTCAAAATTTAAATTTTTCTGGTGAACTTTCGCATATTTTATACTATAAAATAATTTTTCCTTTTTTCCAATTCAACTATCTTGAAGTATCTTTTAACAATTGCAATGGGTCTTTCTGGTCTAAGTGTGCTTGCTGGAGATTTGGCAAACGACAACCTCCTAAGTATTTTTAACAAGTACTTGCACGAAAATGTGCTGTGAGTTTGTATGACCATAAATAATATTTTTTTCCGTTAATAAATTCGAAGAGCTAATTTGAGTTTAAAATTTTAAAATTTTACTGAATTAATTTTAAGAGATAAACTTTTTTTTAAAAATAGAATTTTTAGTCTAATACTTTAAACAGTCTACTTTAAACATATTTAAGTAATACTCGTATGTAGAAGCGCAGATATAAATTAAAAAAAAAAAAAAAATTAACATTTTTATAACCATGTTAACGTGTTCAATTTTTATAATATTCAACATTTTATCTATTCTTTCAGTATTTTTTCTATTCTATGTACAGTATAAGATTATTATCTCATAATCTTGATATTTTACAATAAATTTGATCGTTATCGTTCATACACTATTTGCTTTTTTTTTTAACTATTCGAAATAAATTTAAAATTTTGTCGTTTTTTTTTTTTTTTGTTATCCTCATATACCAACGACATGAATTATCCTCACATTCATATACTTTATGTATGTATGTACACAAGTAATCGTAATTCATAATGATTATCTATATTAATTTTAGTTGTTTTTCTTTTTCCGAACTCAACAAGAACTTTCATAATATAAATTATATAAAAGCTTTATTAAACTTCATTGAAAGGTTTCATTATTATTATTATGTTTTTCTTTTTTTTTTCATAAATTTATGTGCATAATGCAATCTACAATTTTAATCTATTATTTTGTGTACATGCACAATGTATGTAGTCATATACATTACACATACGTACACATATTAATTTTTTACATGCATGTAAAGTGGTTTGCATAAGTCTGTGTACAGTACAAAAATTTCTGTTATTTTTTCCAATTTTTTTTTAAATTTTTGTACTGCACGCAGACTTATGCAAACCACTGTATATTCATTCAATATATTTGTACGTACATGTGTAAAAAAAAAAGAATATATCATGAAAAAGGGAAATATATTTTAGTTTAGGATTTTCATTTACCTCTCGTCCTTTTGCATGTAATGTATCATAAGTTTCAGCTTTAGTTATAATATTTCTTAATTTAGCTGGTTTTCGCAATAGAATCGTTCTTCCATCCTCATCAATATTCACAAAACTTCCTGCTCTTGATCGCATATCCTGTGAAAATTTTCTTTGTACACGAGCTGTTGGTGATAATTCACGTTGTCGATTTATTGATGATGATCCAGCTGAACTCATTCCACTTTGATTTTGATATAATCCACCACCACTACCACTACTATTTGTCAATACACCTAATTCTGTTGGAATTGTTCTTAATTCACCATTTGGTATTGATATACTTGGACGTTTTTTTAGATTTTCTTTTTGTTGAATACGTTTTGTTGTCATATTTGATGTACTCATATTATTTACAAACATACCAAAATTATTCACATTATTGTCTACAATAAAATTTGTTCCTCTATGTTGAATAATATTTTTATGTCCTTCAATTGATTTTACATTTACTGATGATGTGATATCATCTTTATTTGCATCGATTACATTTTGATTATTTGACAATAAACCATTTTGTACTGATCCAATAATTGTCGCTGAATCTACTACTGTTGTTGTTTCATCAATAAACATAGAATGTTGTTGTACTTCAGTATCAGCAGAACAACTAGTACGTGAATCATTGTTTATATTCAATAATGTGCCATCAACAACTGTTGTTGTACCGTCAGCAGAAGTACCACTATTATTACTACTATTATTAGTATTTTGTTGTTCTTGTCCTGTTGAATTTTCATTTTCTGCTGATTTAGCTTTTCTCAAGGATCCAATACGTAAATGCTCAAGCATCGAATTGAAATGGTGTGACATCATGATGATTTATTTATATGATTATTTATGTTTATAATATAATGAATAACAAAATTTGAATGTTTTACTATATTTTTCAAGTATAGTTCACAATAAGATTATTGACTCGTATTTTAATATTATGAATGAATAAATATTTAGTTTTATTAAATGACTCTAACTACATACGGATATAACCGTTCTGGTTTTTATCAAGTGTATTGTCCTTTTATACTTTTCAATATTTCCATTAGTATGCAGATTTTAATAATGATTTATAAAACAGTATGTTAGCATATTCATTCAATTATTTGATTGTAGCATAACAATGCAATTTTACGCATTTTAAACCATATATACAATTAATTTTCCACACATTATCTTTCTGCAAACAAATAAAAGCAAAAAATTTTATTTTCGTTAGTTATCTTAAATTACAACAGATATTTTACATAAATTAAAAAGTTAAAATTTGTTCAAAGTTAATTTAAAATTTTTTTGTTTTTTGTAAGTGCATATTCATTTATTCTACACCATTCATATACGTATTTGATCCATGAAATTAACTTTCGCGAAGAAGAAAAAAAAATGAAGATACGTAAATATTTATAAAGAACACAAACGAGAACATTGATATTCATTAAAATTTCATTTTAAAATGTGGTTAAAATTTTTTATATAAATTTCATGATTTTATTTTTAAGTTGAAAAAAAAAGGAATAAATACAAAAAAAAAGAATACTTTATGTAACTATGTGTTGTTACACGTTAAGGATCATTAACTTAAAAGTTTTTGAGATTAAAATTGTTGTCAAGCATTAAATGTTGAAGTATCATACTTACAATTAAAAAAATGGGAATATTTTGATTAATTAACTTTAAGTTAAACCAAAAAGAGCATATAAACATATATTTAACTCAAGCATTAAAATTAAACCGCATTTTTTAAAATTCTCCTAATAATTAAATTAAAATTGAGGAAATTCCATATCAAAGATATTAAGTATTATTACGGTGTTAAAAAATTTATACTCTGTTTACTGATTATATGCATACATCTAAAATCTAATACTGTCACTTTACAAGCCAAGGACCAATATGGTCTGCCGAGCTACGGATGATGACTGTCACTTTACAATGTTGTATAAAATTTATCTAGTTTTGTATGAAAATAAATACAGCTCGTAAAAGAGTCTAATTAAAAATTACAAAAAAAAGGATAAAGACATACATGTACTCCCGTAAGGTCTTAACAGCATACATATAATTAGTGAACAGAGTATATGCAAAGATATTGTATTAATATATGTATGTACATTATACGTAATTGTTACAAAGTAACAAAAATTTTCCTTTCAATATAAAAATATCGTTTTAGGCTAATATCTTCTAAAAATACATAAACTATATTTTATTGGGCTATTAAGGATATTTTGTAAATTAATACACCTACCCTTTATTTTTTTAAATAATAAATAAATAATTCATTAATTTAAGTATATAGATTGATAAGAAAAAACAAAAAAACAAAAAAATTGATTAAAATTATAATTCAAAATGATTTTTATCACACCTGGTACATGTATACTTTAAGGTATACTTTATATATAAAATATATTCATTATGTATATAACTAATAAAACTCTTACAGATTAACTAGTCTTGATTAATGATTCTGTCAATCAATCAGTTAACAGAATAAAGAAAAATTTCCACCACACAAATCACTTAATAAAATCCAAATTTAAATAGAAAGAGGAAATAGAAATATAACAGTTAAATATCTAATTTTATTTGTAAGTAAATAATTCAATAACATGTAGATTATTTGAAATTTCATGGGAATATATCTATATATATGTATATATATTTTTTTTTCATATAAATAAATCTATGTACATATAGTATGTATATTACTACATAAAATACATTGTAATTTGTAAATAAAATCCTACATAATAAAATCCTACGTAATAAAAAAAAAAATAGAATTGTTGAATAAGCTATCATGACAAAACATTTTTACTATAAATATTGTTATAATAGAACAAGTACACATTTGTATATATGATATACAATATGTCCTTGTACGTTTTGCCTGAAAATGCCTACTAAAGTGCTAAATTACTACTAACTGATTCGAATTTCGATTTTAGCAATATTTTGCTTTGTGTATTACTAAATTGTTGACAATTTCAGTTAACACTTTTTCTATGTGATCATAACGATCTTAAAATTCAAAAATTCAAAAATTCAAAAATGCAAAAATTTAAAAATTCAAATATTTAAAAATTCACAAATTTAAAAATTCAAATTTTTAATTTTTTCAATAATTGATCAAAATTTATAAAATTATTTTTAAAAAAGTCATATAAAATCGATAAAAGTCAAAATACAGATAAAAATCATACGTTACATTTCATATATCATCGTTTCATACAAAACATTCAATTTAGCAATTTAGCCACATTTAGCAGCAAAACGCACACACTATATGTATTGTATGTACATATGTATATTTATTTTTCGAAATAATAACAAAATTTCAAATTGATTATGTATGTCAGTTATTGCAGTAAATAATGAAAAAAAAAAAAAGACTTGAAATAAATAATTAATTTTAATTGTATTACAAGAATATTGAAGAAAAGATAAACCAGTTAGTTAAACAACAATTAAATTATTAAATCATTTTTTAATATTTAAGAATTATGTAAACACATTTATTTAATTTAACATGTTAAATTAGGAATACTTATGAAAAATGAATTTTATATCTTTTATATCTATACGGATATAACAAATTAATTTATTTATGTTTATCAGTTCATTATAAAAAAATTTTCTTTTTGAAAGGAATGTAAAATGAGAAGAAATTTTTTAAAAATTAAATTAACAGACAATAAAAATCGTTAAAATTTTACGATTATGGCTTTAAAACACAGAAAACAAGAAAATTTGAAAAATAGAAAAATTTCTGTTTAATTAGGATAATTATGGTCGTAGATAGTAGATTTCGTTAACTACAGTGTGTTTTTTCTTAAGATAGGCACGTGTTAAATCATAGGAGATTAGAAAAAAACATCATTAGTGTGATTAGTAGGATTTATATTACTTCCGTGTGGTTGTTGTTGTTTTCGTTTATAAAACTCAGTAAACTAGCAATCTGGTAAAGCCGGCGTAAAGAGAGAAAAAGATGAATTTATTCAAATTGAACGCAAAAGAATACGAAGAATCATCAATAACAACAACACGTGCCTAGATTAAAAAAACGAAGTATAGACATTCTGCTATCTTTCATAAAAAATTTATACACTGATAAAATTTTTGTATGAAAGTTAGCAAAATCTTTTAACTAAAATCAGAATATCCCTGAATAATCATTAGAGGAAGTTAATGTAATAATATAATTAAATTACAATTTTCAGTGTATGGAGAAAAAAAAATACTGACTAATACAATAAAGAAAAAGGATAATAGTTATAACTTAATCTGAAAAACTTTGAAAAAAAAAATTTCTTTTTTTTTGAAAAATATAATAAAAATAAAACATAATTAAATTAAAAAAAAAAAAAATTTAAATACCCGTTTACATACTGCATAACGTAGTCATTAAAAAGTCATTAAAAATTTTTAAATTTTACAAATATAGAGTAATTCAGTAAAGTACTTATTTCCGAGGCATTAATGTATTCACGATTTAAAATTAAAATTAAATGCATTTTTTCATTCGCGTAATGTACAACTAAAAAAAAAAATAAATAAATAAAAACACTATGCGCTTAAGTGCGTTAGATAAACATATATCATTCAAACAAAAGCTTAAATTTTTCTAAGATACAAAAGTATTAAACGCATTGAAAACGGAAAATATTGATTCTTCTTTCAAGCCATAATTCATAAAATGTCGTTATTTTAAATTATGTAAGAATTACAATGAAACTTGTTTCAAATAAAAAACACTTACATTCGCTCTTAAATGGGTATCATTAAAATATTAAAATAATCCTTTGAATGTGTTTACAAATTCAAAAAATAAATTCATTTAAAAATAAAATAAAAGCAAATAAAGGAATATTTTCAATAAAAATTATATACCAGGAAAATTAAAAAAAAAATTTTTTGTAATAAATTTAGACAAATTATTATAATATTCCTTATTTTTATTTATAGCAGTCATACGTACATATACACAGTATGCTTTCTATAAAATATCGTCTTAAAAAAAAATAATAATAATAAGAAAATGAAGTGCCTTTTAAATTCATTCATTTTCCATTTAAGCAACAAAACAAAAAATTATATATTTAAATAAAGAAAGAGTTATAAAAATAAGAACGATTATTATATAGTCCATAAAAGTAGTAACATCACCCACATAAATAAAATGTCATCAAGTAGAAAGGATTTTTTGACAAAATTATATAAATTATGAGATAAATGTTAGATAAACAGATGTTAGATAAAATGTTAAAATTTTTTTCAAAATGCCATTAATGAAATTTAAAAATAAGGCAACAATAAAAAGGATATAAAAAAAAAATAGAGGCGTAAATGCATCAGGATATATCCATTCATATTTAAATTTACGTTATCAAAAAGATATTTGTCATATTTCATGTAAATGTACATACAAAATGTAACGGATACAAAATTCAAATAATCCAGACGCCTGATTATCCCACATTTAGGTTGTAAATCATGTTGTAATGAAATTCACATTTACTTTGAAAAATTTTATTTTGATAATAAAAAAAATTCAATTTTTATATATTTAAAGAATCAAATTTTTTTACAAACAGAAAATATTGTATTTCATCTGTACTGCGATACATTCGATATATGCAATAAATTTACATCACTGGAAAATCCATTATTTTTTTTTTTTTTTAAAGATTGTTAATAACCGTCTTTGTGTCGATAATCTCTTAGTAACAATTTATAATTTTAAAAGAATCGAAATGTCTACAAAAAGCAAAAGTATGTAATATTAATTAAAAAATTAAATTAAAATTGAAATTCAATTAAAAGTATCTTCATAACAATCTTGATAGACACTTACATTTTCTTTAACTTTTTTTTCGTTTTTTCCTCTTCATAAGGACATCAATTTTCACATTTAAACAAAAAAAAAGAGAAAAGGATATCATTGAGAAATTGATTATTTTATCACTCTATAAAACGCGAAAATGACATCTTTTTTTCGATATTGTATCAATTTCATTTGATATTTAATTTTTATATCCTTTTATGTAATCTTGTGTAGGATATTTCATAATAAGTATAACTAATAATTTTTCATATGAAAATTAAAAATTTTTTTTTTTGTTTTACATTGTAAACAAATATCGAGTACAGTTTGGAAAATTCTTTGTTGTTATTGTTAAACTAAGACATAAAAAATTCTTTAAAAAATTTTTTAATTATAATTGAAGTGGTCACAAGATCTTATAAACGGAAAGGAAAAAAAAATTTGTGCTGATTGATAAAATTTTCATAGTTATGTGACGACATTAGATTTAAGTGTACGATATGGTCATTAGAAATTTTACTATATACACGCTCAGATAAACTATTATGTACTATATTATTATACTATAGCATGTACTATTATGTACATGTACTATTAAATATAAACATGTACTATTATTATTATACATCATACACTAATTCAATGCAGTTAAGGATTTATGGAAATGACATAAAGTAGTACCACTTTACGTCGCCTGTATATTGATAATAAAAAAAATTCATCCCGTATTTTATAATAACTTTACAAATTGCGGTAACATTGCTCGGAAGATGATTTTATTAGAAATTACGTGAAAAGTAAAAGGACACATATACTCCCATAAGACCTTAACTGCATTGAACTAGTGTATAGAGTATAGATCAATGAAAAATTTATTCGTCTTTTAATATCTTAATAAAGAAAAAATTTTTTTAATAAATAATTTCACATAATTTGTATTGGTTCATACATGACGTATGATACATATGCGTACGTCACGTCAAAGCAAAGGAAATGTTACATATAAGATATACCCTTTTCAAATTTTATAACTTCAAATTTTTGTATATATGCAAATATCTCAACGTATACTCAAAGGCAAATGCTAATTTCAATTAAGTAAGCGTAAGTTATATGTATACTCACAAAAAGAAAAAGGAAAATACGCGAAAAACCTTTTATTCTGATGTACAAGTATTAAAACTGTCTAAAATATTTTTAAAAAAACACAAAATGACTGTTTTAAAATTGATACACGTGCATTGTGTATTATTTCTCATAAGTGGAAATATTTTCTTTTCCTTTTTTTCGTTTTTTAAACTAATTCAGTTTTTCATTTACCTTTTTGTCGATTATCAATTTAGACAAATGACTTAATCGATAGTCGTGAAAAGAATGGTGATTGATATGGGTACAAACATACAATAAATAAAAAAACTAAGAAAAAAAATGTGAAAAAAATTTCAAATGCCCAAAGCAATTACAGACAATTTTTTTAAATTCTGATATACAAAGGATAATATTGAATTTAACCCATATCAAAATGAATAAGTAAACAAACGTTTACATAGAGATAAAAAGGACATTGTCTTTCAAATTAATCAATGGTTTACTTAAAATCGCGTTAAACTGGATTATAACTGGATTAATAAAAAAACGACAAGTAAAAATGAGTTTTTCATGTTTATTTATACACATTATATTGAACAAATTATACACACATTGTTTTTGCCTTTCTTTTTTTTTTAGAAATTTTTTTTTTATATTACATTAACAACTACCCTCTCTTTACTTCTTTAATGTTTTGTAAATCATTATAGGATTACATGAAAAATAAATAATGTAAACAATTTATTAAATAATGGAAAGTACTAAGTAGTAAAAAAGAAAATTTGTATATATTTTGTAGAAAATTATTTTTAGAAAGCGAAATAAAGTCAAATTTAACATGAAATTCAGTATTTTATATACGTGACCAAAATATTCTTGTATGAATTTTTATTATGTTATATAAAATACGAGTATGTATATGCATTCGAAACATTAACTATTATTTTGTTGATGTCTTGCAATTTTGAATTTAATTTAAATATATACATGTATCTAGAAGCCAAGGACCAATATGATCTGTCGAGCTATGGATATGTATGTACATATGTTGGTATGTAATGTACATTGTATGTGTCGATATGTATCTATGTAATGTACATTAAATTCTTGAATGGATATGCAAATATATACATTTAAGATATAAAATAAAACAAAATAATAATAATCCTGAAAATGATGATAAAAAGGAATCACGTATCAATAAACTAAATGGAAATTCATTTAAAACACGTTATTTCAATTATTACAGATTTTTTAAATTTGTATCCTTTTCTTAAGATTTAACATGTTATAAAATCACCTTGTAAAAGAAAATGAGATCCTGAAAAAAATTCCTAAATTTAAATCAAAAGATATTTTCAAGAGAACTTTTTGAACTTTTTGAAATTTCAAAACTTAATAGAATATTTAAATAAAATCAAAATATTTTATAAATAATTCAAAAACAAAGCCTCATATGTCTCATGTAATAATATATACAAACAATACAAAAGAATGATATAAAATTTTACATTCTATTGTATATATTCTGTATTATAATAGAACAAAGGAAAAATTCCAAAATTATGTTAGATTTATAACGAACGTAACATATATGTACATATGTGCGGTAGTTATATAAATTAATTTGTAAGTATTTGTTTTTTTTAGCGATTGAATTAAATATTCTTATTCGAAATAACGTATATTTAGCATTGTAACGGAAAAACACAAAATAGAACGGCAGCACGCTTTAAAGGATTTACCATATACATTAGATATTGTATGTGAAAAACAATGGCACGTGTTCAAATAAATTTTATTTTTAATTCAATGTAATACCTATATAAATTCTAAATTAAATTTCCATTCATTTTAAATATTTACAAAAATTTTTGAAATATTTAGTCTTTAGGTAATCAAAATTTTTCATTGTAATCTATTCTTATAAATTTATACATGCATATCTAAAGTATTTACTTTAAAAAAAAAAAAAAAAATTTAAAATATTTTTTCGTTACGTAATTTACATTTTAAAATATATGTATACATATCATGTTTATTGTAAATATTTTGAATTCATATTTCTTGTTAATAATGTAAATTTTATATAGGTATGCAAAATTATTACAAAATTATTTCAAAAATTTAATTTTCCTTATATTTAACAAATTTTAATGAAACTCAATTTTGATATAAAATTATTTTATTTTAATTTTATTCAAAATATATGTACATATATTTATATACATTAACAATAAATTGTATGTACATGTATGTATATTATTAAAACAAAAAAAAATAATTATTTTATATTTTTGTTAACTTTTTTTCTCTCTCTCGTTTTCGTACTTAACCTTTTCATTTGCATACAAACATATATTATTGTTTAAATACTCGTACATATATACTATACATATGTTTCTTGTGTTTTGTATTATATAAACTATTTTTCCTTTAGATTTTCGTATAGATTTTCGTTAAGATTTTCATATAGCAGAAAACATACACACATATGTACATGTTTCATGTGCGCCTTGATATATCTTGTATTGTGTACAATTGTTTCTAAAGTCATTTAATAAAAGAAAAGGAAAAAATTTATAATTAAAAACTAGATAACGAGTTGAATGAGTCGTGTATGTATCATATACATCCATTATTCATACAATCTACATTCTTATTGTAAAACGTTATATTATCACAGGGAAAATAAGGCTGAACTTCTAAAATGAAATATTCTAAAGTAGCACTTCATTTAGTTAATTATTTTGGAGTATCATTTATTAATATCGTAATAGGATGAAATTCAATTTTACATTGTCGAAAGTTGCTTCCATAAAAGATTTGTGTAACGAAATCGAACACATATTGAACCAAAATCGTAATCCAAAAAATGTCCTTTTAGTTTTTAAGATAAAAAACTAAATGCAGAAAGCAGTGTACAGAGTAGAATGAAGGCGAATTTTGCAAGAGGCGAAAGTTCTTCTAGGGCCTTAGGGCCAGCTAGAGAGAAATTAATTCTTAAGATATAAATACTAAAAATGAAAATTTCATGCTTTATTAAAAATCAATTTTCAAATTTAAATTCAAAATTTAGAACAATCACATTTCCGTGAGTAATGGTGCTATTTCAGAAGTTTCCCCGGAAAAACCACTTATGTAATATTATACATTAAATTATTTTTTTTTAACATTATGAATATGATATGAGTAACATTATAAAAACGTGTATGAATATAAAATTTTTAAGTAAAAGTACATTAAATTGTAAATATTTATACATAAGATACATTAAAAAATTAATAACGTTTTTTATTATTTTTAATTTTCTATCAGCTTAAAGAAAAAAAGTAGAAAATACTGTAATGTCTAATATTTTATAATTATTTAGATTTTATAAATTTTTAATGCAAAAATGATTTTATCAAAATTCCTAAAAAAATTAAAAATTCATCCGTTGTAAACTAATAATTATTTTATTAATTAAATTTTGTTACTTTTTAATCATTTAAAAAAGGAAAATGTATCTTCATCTAAATATCTAAAAAATCTGTGCAAAAATATTTTTACTTTTAACTTTTTTTCTTACGTATTATACTTGATTATATATTCTTGAAATGGCAGATTACACGGGCAATATACATAAAATTACATGAAATATTTTATATTTACATATTTTGTAAATTTTCCGTCTCATTTTCAAATTAAGGAGGAAATTTTAAATGCTTATTGTTAATAAGGTAAAAATTTCAAATTAAATTAAATATTTATTAGGTACATAAAATTTTTTCAAATTAATTGTAACGGATAAAAAAATTCGAAATTATTTTAATGAAAACAAAAATCTTATCAAAATATTTTTGTAGCCGTTATTAAATATGTGGGTGCATACATTTTCTTTTTCCGAAACAACGAGAAAGATATAAGGTTTAACAGCCTCGACATAGCAGCTAAAAAGCTTTTTATATCCCTCATCCTCAACTCTTCTACAAAGAGGCACTTATCTTTTTAGCTAAAAGGGTAACATACCTCATGTATAGTTAATATTAGAAAGATCGTCAGGATTTTCAATCATCTCCATCTTTCTAGGGCTACACACTCCTTCAGGATATGTGTTGAAATCTCTTTTTCCTCGAAGCATAGTCTACACTCTAGATTTACAATTATTAAACTATATTTTTTGTAGGCGAGACGTACATACATACCATATGGAAATTTTTATTTTTATTTTTAGTCATTTGTATGTACGAACAAAAACAAAGGATATAAAACATATTTTACAAGTAACAATAAACTACTAGTTTATATGAGAAAAGCATAAATTTATGAATTTGAATTTATTTTCAAAAAGGTATAATTTTCCGTGCTTTGAAAAAAAAATTTATCGTTTTTTTTTTTATTTCAATGCACGTACGTTGAAAATTAACATATGTACATATGTATGTACATAAATTAATTTACAATTTGGAAATTCAATTTCCCTATTATACATACATACATATGTTCAATTTATTCGTAAATCCTCTAAACGAATACAAAATAGAAAAATTATTATTTCTATTTTTTTTTTTTTATACATACTATATAATATTTTTTTTCAATTTATTGAATTAATTTTACCTTAAGTCAAAATTCAAAATTATTATTTTTGTTTTACGGTTACTAATAGATACCTTTTAAAATTTTAAAAATAATTATATGTATTAATTTTCAATAAGAACACAAATCGACATGTGTGATGTACAGCATGATATGTACATGAGCCGTTTTATTTGAGAGTACTATACATAGGTCTAAAATTATCAAAATTGGGAAATCAAAATTGGGCAAATCAAAATCTTCAGTATCTGAAAAAGTTTAGAACAAAAATTTTACGAATTTCGTAAAAATTAAAATTTTACTTTTCTATTGAATTTGATTGGTTGGGAATACAAATGTGAATCTTAAAATATCTTAAGACTTTAAAACCGGACTTATACAATTTTCAAATAAAACGGCTCATATGTATATTCATTTAACAAATAGCATTTTTATATTTTTGCTTGTAGTTTTTATCCTTTAAAAATCTATTGAAAAAAAACTTTTCATTTAAACAAAAAGATTTTTCATTTCTATAAATAATCATTTACACAATAAAATATTCATTTAATTTTAAAGGCTTTTAAATGTATCTTTTAACCACCTGCTGCTGTATTCTGGTTATAAATAAAAAGAAAATAGAAAATATTCTATACTCCATACACTAATTCAATGCAGTTAAAGTCTTATGGGAGTATACCTATGTCTCTTTTCTCATAATTTCTAATAAGATCATCTTACGAGCAGTGTTACCATAATCTGTGAATTTATCATACAATACGAGATGAATTTTTTTTTCAATATCAATATACAGTGACGTAAAGTGGTACTACTTTATGTCATTTCCATATAAAACCTTAACTGCATCGAATTAGTGTATGGAGTAAATACAGTACATATGCAATTATATCTTTCTATGTTTTTTTTTTTGTTTGTTTGTGTTCGTCTTTTTTTTTCATATAATTCATGGTGTTCATTACACAAATTTCTTAATTTATGTCTTGTGTATACGTAAAACGACATTTACAAAATATCCTTTTTATAATTGAAATAATTTCGATATGAATTTTAGTCATCATTTTCTTAAATTTAGATCATATAATATATTTATTTATATCTTCAGGCTTTCTTGTCTTAAGATATATGGTTATGATTAATGTCAATTTCTTTTTTACATGTTCTCCAAAGAAAAACAAAAACTACATAAAATAATGATAATCAAACAAACAACAAATAATAATGAAAAAAAAAAAAAAAAAAACAAAACAAAAAAAAAATACCAACATTCAAACCCTCACCGTTATCACCATAATAATCATACATATTTTTTTTTGCTTATTTTTTTTTTTTTTGTAAAGTACTTAAATCCCAAAAAATGTAATTTTTGGAAAATATTTTTATATTGGAAGACAAAAAAAAAACTGAAAATGAAGATTTTCTCGATATTCTGCAGATAAAAACAAAAAAGTTTTATATACGTATTACATGATGTTTTCTCTTTATTTTCTTTTGTATTTTGCCATTGTTCATACATATGTATGTGTATATACATGAATATAGAATGGGAAAAAACGAATTTTGTTAGCTAGCAACATTTAGATTTAAATCCACAATAATATTAATATCAACAAAAAAAATGAACTAAATATTAAATTTTCGTGTTAACTATACAAAAGAAACAAAATTTATATACTGTATATTTTGTCTGTATAGGTATATATACATATTTTTAAAAGTTTTGTACATTAAGAATCACAGCATGAATTTTTTTTTTTTTTTTTTTTTTTTTGTAAATGTAAACTGTAAAATGAAATATTAATGCAATTATTGTATATATAGCAAAATATAATCAATGGAAATTTTTTTAAAGAAAATTCTACTTCAGTATCATATGTGTACATACTTACTTATATGCGTACATGCATTTACATTTGAAAATATGTGTATATGTATGTACACTTTATGTAAGTACGTATAGACTTAATCAAAACGAAGTGTAAATTATTACCTCGAATCATATACACACTTATGAGACAAAGCATGTTAAATGACGAAAGCATGTCTATTATTAATAATAATAATTGTTTAAATAAATTGTAAGTCATTATAATAATTTGAAAAAATTATTCATTATTTATTGATACATTTAAAGCTTGACCTTGATGTATGTTATGAGCAAGAAATAGGCCTCCTTTGTGGGCCTCCTTCATATCTAAGCAATGTGAAATAAAATAATAATAAATTTGTATTTGAAAAAAAAAATCACGTTAAATCATCTCAAAATGATTCACATTTATATTTTCTGGAAATTTTTCAAATGAAATAACATTAAAGAAAATTAAGTGAAAATAACGATTAATGACAAATGTTACAATCTTATACATAAATTCTATAATATTGGAAAATATCAAAACTAAAATATAACATTCAGCAATTTTATTTTATCTTTTTGTCTGCGTAAGCATTTTTTTTCTTGCGCATGTTGTGTAGTAAAAAATTATTTTTTTTTTATCCATTTTTTCCATATTTTCAATACTAAAATTATTCTCATGTATTGCCTTAGGTGATAAAAAAAAATTGCAATAAAAAAATTACATATCAACATGCAATTTCTAAATAAAATGTGGATTTTAAATTAACTTGTATACTATATAAGCATATTCTCAATGATAAACAATTGAAATTATGAATGAAATTGTATAGCAATTTTAAAAGTACTGACTGAAGACGATTTGTAAAAAGATTTTTTTTTTGTTTTGTTACGAAAAGTTCATCAAATTCAATTCCAAAGTACAACCTGATAACGAATTCACGTTATCAATGATTTAATTTTTTTTTTTTTTTGTTTTTTTCAATTTCTACTAAGTATTTGCAAAACAGATTAAACTATTTAGGATTGATTATACGTCGTCTCCAAGTAAATACGTTTTTGTTTTTGTCTCCAAAAGAGTGAGATGAGGTTTGGAAGCCTCGAAAGTAAATACGTACAAACATCAATTTTTTCTATGTACAGATATATTACTAATTAATAAGAATATCAACTGTTATATTTCTAATTTGAGTTTGTTTGTTCAAAATTTTAATTGAATAAAATTGGATTTTTTTTTCTATTTATTAAAAAATTAAAATATTTGATTTTTTTACAACAACAAAAAAAAACTTATGTTTCTCAGAAACAGTTTAATTTCATAATTAAAATTCTTTTCTAAACCGCAATAAAATATTTTAAAGAAAATGAATACAATTTCAAAAAAAAAAAACAAAAATGTTGTTTTTTGGTTTTTAAATCTTTTCTCTCTTGAACATAAAGATAATGTGTTAATGTCTGAAAACTTTTTTTAAAATGCCTTTAAGTGAAATCAAATATTGTTATAAAGTAAAAAGATACAGTGAACATTTCTCTGAAAGGATACCTATTATATGAGCGTCCCATAAGCGTACTGTGACATACCAAATGGTTGACCTTATATAAATGACCAAATTGGCATTTTTTCTCTTATGAATGGACAGCTCTTTTAAGCAAACACGGACAGCTTATTGTATAATTTTACCTTTTCTATTTGTGACCTATCTCTTCTGACAGTGAAATATGATGATGAAGATTAGGTTAGGTTAGGTTTAGGAAGCGACGTATAAATCGCACAGGGTTCATAGCTTATAAGGTATATGATGATGAAATATGTATTGAAAAAAATTTCTAATAGCTGGACACCTCCTTTAAACGAACAAAAATTTTGAAACCATTAGTGTCCACTTCTGAGAGATTTCACTGTATTTTCAATTGTGATGTTGATATACATTTTAAAATTTAATTTTTTATTTTTTATTTTTTTTAAATAAAGTTCTATAATTATAAAAATACTTTACTATATAATAAATAAAATTTTAATTAACAATGTTTGACACTTAGTTAAAAAGTTTTCTCTGATATTTTTGTCGTTTAACAAATACATATTTGCCTTTTTTTTTGTAAATACTACATAGGAACCTATACCCAGTTATACAAAAATTTTGCAATACAAATAAATAACACAATATACAAAATAATTCAATACTCCTTCATTCTGTTGCTGTTATTGTTGTTTAATTTCTAATTTTCTTAAGTTCATTTTATTCATTCTTAAGAAAATTATTTAAAACTTTCTTACAACGGGTGTATATTCATTTATAATTTTATTTTATTAAATAAATAAAATCTGTTTGTTAAAAGTTTTTTAACAAATTTTTTTATGTACAGGACAATAAAAAAAAAATTAAATAATTTTTAAATGAAATTTTAAGTTTTTATTGTAAATAATAGCCTGATGAATTGTTACATATACAAAAGATTAAATAACATTTTAAATTCAATTCATATGAAATTGATTCAAAAAATAAAAATAAAAAAAATTTTTTTTCGTTTTTTTTTTTTTTTTTGAAAAATTCAAACATGTACAGTATATTTTGTCCACATAATGAATGAATGAAATATGGTAACAATTAGATCAAGTAAAACATTTTTTTTTTTTTTCCTTTTTTAATGAAAATATTTTTATCATTTCATCTAGGTTGTTTGGTAGAGAAAAAATTAAAGTATTAAAAATTAATTTTTTAAATACAAATTTAATTTATTTTCCTTTTTTCTTTTTTTTTCAATGAATTGAATTTTCCTTGGAATTGTTTTTTTTTTTTTTAATTTCAAAATATTTTTTTTTACAAATTCTATCGTTTTTTGATAAGATTTTTATTTATTCATCAAAATTCATTTAAAATATTTTATTTTCATTAAATGAGAAAATTTTTTTTGGCATAGTATTATAGCACAAAATAATAAATAAAAATTTAATTATTTACTATGACCTCGTTATTATATTTTCTTTTCCTTACCCCTAAAGTACATTACATAAAATTTTTGTTTTTTTTTTTTTAGAAATTGTAGAAAAGTTATATGATGTCCTGAAATATGATATAACAATGAAAATAATATGGATTATAAAATTCCTTTTTAGATTTGAATTGGACAATGTCATATAAGATTTTCCTATTTTTTTTTTTTGTTATGAACTTTATTGTAGAGAAAATGGTCTGTGGAAAAGCGATTTTTATATAATTTTTGCTTATGAATTGATTACCAGTTTATGATTAGATTTTTAATAAAATTACTTTAACAGTCTGAGAAAACAAGGATTCAAGCTTAAGCTTAAAAAATGAACTGTGCGCCATCGAAGAAGAAAATCAACCTAACATTCTAATTTTTTTGAATTTAAAATTTTCATAAACATCGTTATTTTGAAATGAAACAAAAATAAATTGAAGAAAACTCAATAATTTTGATATTTTTTCCCAGTTTTAATGTTTTTGCTTTTTTCCTTTGGGGCAACAGCTCGATGTGAGCCAGGGCTTAATCATCATTATGATGATTTTTCGAGATGATTCTATCATACGTTTCAATTTCAGTTAATCGTTAACCCAGTTTCAATTTAATCGTTATAAATTTGAATTATTTTTAATTTGTGTGCATCTAAGTCAAAAATCTATTTGAATCCTTTTTTTTTAAATTGTACAAGGGAATTAATAGAAAATATGGTAAAGAACTAAAACCAAATACATAAGTGAATTTGGACTCAGGAAAAGATTTACCTATCGATTATCTATCGAATTCTATACATCATCATGATCATCGGGCGTAAAAGGCCGATGTTAGCCACAGACTAATCATTTTGATGATTATGAAATGTAAATTTCATACATACTTAGGTACACGAAATAATTAATTATTTTAATAATAGGCAGGTAGAGGTGGCCACCTGCTCATTCCCAAGCACTTAGCACTTATATTTGGCACTTAGGCCAAAAAGGCCCATTGTGATACCACGCCAGGAATTTTTTAGAGATCAAACCATCTCGAACGCTTCAGAAAGCTTAGGAGCCTCTTGACTGCGATCTCCCTTATACATTTTGATAATTTTCGAAAATACAAATTATTTTCTAAAATACCTTTTACAATTAATTAATGATATTTGAGCATTTTATTTGTTTTATACATTGTGATGTTTTTACATAAAATCAGTTAAAAAAAAAGTTTTTTTTACCTTCAAAACTTATCATATGAGATGAAATTTTTTATTATTTGTTTGTAACAAAAAAAAACTTTTTCACTTCACTGTCACTATACTTTTTTTTAAATTATGTATGAGATGTATGATTCTTATCTTTCTGCACTATTTAATGTGTATACACGTTTTTTTTCTTTTTTGAATTTTTTTTTTAATTTTTTTTTTTTTTTTTCATTCAAAAATAATACCTTTTTTTTGATCTTTTTATGTAAAATATTTTTATGAAAACATTCATACACATCAGACTTTAATAATTTACGTACAAATTACACATGTGTACAGGTATACGTATTATCTACATATTTACGTATGATGCAAAACTATGGCTAATATATTGAAATTTTTTTTTGTTTTTTTGTTTTTGTTTTTTTTTTCAAATAAACAGTTATCACTTTTTTTCTTTTGTTTCTTTTAGAATTTTGAAAAAGTTTGAAAAAAAAGAAAATTTTTTTTAAAAACAAATGGCTTTGATAAAAAATTCCTTTTATTAAAAAAATAATAATAATGAAAATAAATAAAAAAAAGATGTGAAAACAATGAACAAAAAAACAGAGACTTAATTAACCCAGTTTTGTTTTTCTATACGATTATAAGGACATGTGTGTGGGCTTTCTCAAGTTTAAGGACGTTTTAAAAATTTTAATCTTTTTTTTTTTTAAATTTAAATTTTTAAGAACACAATTTCGTTTTTTTTTAATAAATTTTTATTATCAATTTTTTTTTTTTTTATGGACAACATAGACAAATAAAATAAATAAATTCTTTTAAATACACATTATTTTAAAATAATTTCATATTTTATTTAAAAAAAAAAAAAACGAAAAAAAATTTTTTTAAATTTTTTTCGTTAAATTTAAAAAATTATTTAATAAAAGTTATCCTTTTTTTTTCTTTTTACTATTTTGGTATTTTCGTTATTTTAAATTGTTGTTAACTCAGCAACATTTACGAAACGACTAACTGATATGACTGCATCAGCTTCCGTTAAAATAGAATTTTACGTTTGTTTCATAATTTTTCTTATTTCTTGTATACCAAACATACATACATACATTCATATTTACGTATAAAATATTTTTTAACCACCCACAGGTTTTTTTTTTCTCAATTCCTAATAGAAATTACTATATTCATTGTACTACTTTTTGTTTTTTTTTCTTCTTCGTAATATAAACTCTACATATATGTAGATATCTATATAGGTATCCTGAGAGATACAGATGCAAAACATATAAAACAATCATCCATATATAGTACATACATACATACTATTTTACAATTTCATCTGTTTAAAGCACATGCTTTTCTTGTTTGACTTCAAATTTATATACGATAAATGAAAGGTATACATATTATCCGAAGAAAACTTGGAAAATTGAATTGAATACATTGGAATTATATTGGAAAGTTTGTTATGATTCTCATTTTTCCGGCTTTTCTTTCTCATACTACATACACTATATATTTACGTATACATTTATTATGTATGTACATTAAATGTATATATTCCAGTATTTATCAATGTGATATATATAATACATATCTAATGTGTACATACATATATGTGTGTGTATGTAAAAGGATATAACCAATAAGAATGAATTTACGTGTGTAGGTGTCTCGTTATCTTATACATCCATACACGTACGTATTAACATATCGTATAAAAATACAGTATAATATAACATATGAACAATTTATTAAAGAAATTTAGTTTTATTTACGCAAAAATTTTTAATTTGTTCACGTGTGAAAATAGCATGAAATTTTATAACTAAATTTTCAAAAAAAAAAAAAAAAAAATTTAAAAACAATTAAAGATATTCACAATTATTAGCGCCTAGTTTAATCTAATTAATAAGGACTAAATTAAATTTTATAATTTCTAAATTGAAACAAATTTAAAAAAACGAATTAACAAGGACTTAAATAAATTCTATAATTCCTAAATTAACACAAATTTAAAATAACGAATTTTTTTCAAATACGTTGAATTATGCTTAATTCAAATTAAATACCACAAAATAATTCAATGAACTAATCTTATTTTACAATTTTTTTATTTTTATTTTGTCTTATTTTATGTAAAGAGATTATCCCTATTTTCAATTTTTTGTGTTGATTACATTTTGAAAAAAAATAAATAAATAAATAAATAAAAAATTTCAATTACCTACAAAAGGAAATAAAAATCTGATGTTCCTTTGAAAATGTATTGAACAACTAAAATGTTTAATTATATCAATTTAAATTAATTTTTTTTTTTTTTTTGCAAATAAAGAACAAATCAAATTTTAATTCCTTTTATTTCATGTAGAAAACAGACATTGATTCAAAAAAAAAAAAAAAAAAAATTCCATCTCAATTTTAAAATAGAAATTCTTTGCCATAAATAAAACAATTTTTACACAATGTAAATGAATTTTAGATAAAATTATTTTCAGTTTAAAATGAACAAAATTGAATTAAATTTAAATTAAAATAATTCGTGAATTGAAAATTTTTAATTTCTTTATTCATTTAGTTTTAAAAAAAGAGACATTTTTGTACAGTCTTAATTTGATGCTATTCCATTTGAACGGTACTACTTGAAAATTTCGATAAGTTCATTGATCATTTTTTAGTTACAAAAAGTGTCGATTTGTTACGAAATGTGTTAATTAAAATTACATTGTAGATATAAATTAAATTTTTAAAAATGTAACGAATACATGTCTACAACAAAGTTAAATAAAATTATACTCTATACAATAACTATATGCAGTTAAGGTCTTATGGGAATATACATGTTCTTTCACTTCTCTCATGACTTCTAATTAAGAGCACTTGACGAGCAGTAAATTATCAAAATCTTCAAAGTTTTCATATAAAACTAGATTAATTTTTTGAATATCAATACATGGTGATGTAAAGGGGTGCTACTTGACATACTTTTCATAAAGTCTGTGAACTGCATAGAATTAATGTCTCCCTCTTTGATGGCACTATAGCCCATATCGAGCCATATCCTTTTGAATTTTTCTATGTTTCTATCTCTAGCCTGTTGTCTCTAGTTTTTACTATGCAGCAAGTTGGCTTGGCAACATCATTCTCCACAACGTCCTTCCACCTTACTCTAGGCCTTTCTCTTGGTGGTTGTCCGTGTGAATTTATATAACATTCTTATGTCATAGAATTAGTGTACAGAGTGTAAATTAATGAAAAGTAACGGACAAAGTATATGCGCTGATATATAAAATATTCAAAATAGCACACATGCATTTTTCATTGTGAAGAATTAAAAAAGCTATTTTTGGACATATCGTATTATTCGTATTTAAATAATAAACCGAATGTGTCATCACCTATCACAAAAGGAATTATTCATTTTATTTTCATTAAAAAATAGGAAATAACACTCAGAACATACTTATCATACGTTCATATATTTTTATCATTTTTTTATTGTATTTTTGTATTAATTAATCCATTTATCACGATAAATGAAAATTCTTTAACAATTGAATTAATTTACAAATATTTACGTATCTTTGAAATTTTACAAATGTCGAATAAATTATATATTATTGATAATGAAAATGATGTGAAACCATAAATGTACACTTGTAAATTATTATAATCAATTATTTTAATTTTTTTTGTAATGATATTCATTTATGAAAAAATAATTTTTTTTTTTTCATGATTATGACGTGTATTAACGACTTTTTGTATTTTTTAAAAAAATACAAAAGAAAAACGAATTAATGATGAAAAAAAAACAAATTTAATTAAAAAAACAAAACTGATGAAATTTGCATGTTTGTTTTTGTGTATACAATTATCAATTGATTATTATTGAATAGGTAATCAAAATAGATTTATTATAAATATACAAAGTACACATACACACATATCAAACATATATATGTAAAATGTATGTGTGTATGTACATTTTTGTATATAAAAGTAAAAGATTGATAAACCTTTTGGAATGTTAGGTCAAACATATAATATTGATATATACACAATTAATTAACATTATTAAATTAAAACAAAGTAATAAATTTTATTAGAAGTGATAATTATATATTATACAAATTCATTAATTTACAGCATAATATCGATTTAATTTGAAATATAACTTCAAATCAAAATGAAAAGCGGCAAAAATTCAAAAATTTTTTCAAATTAAAATTTTTTGAATGTTCTTTTTTAAGGTCATTTATTACAAAAATCTTTAGGTGTCTATTATCCTGTTAACTATATGCAATTAAGGTCTAATAGAAAAGGAGTAAAGTATATAGTACCACTTCAAAACACTGTACATTGATATTCAAAAAATTCATCTCAAATTGTGTGAAAATTTTAAAGATTGTGGTAATCATCATCATCATCATCATCATCCATAGCTCGACAGACCATATTGGTCCTTGGCTTCCAGACATAATTTCAGATATGATTGTGGTAATAATACATCCCATGAAATACTTTAATTAAAAATTATAAGAAAAAAAAATATATGCACTCTTATAGAAGCTTAACTGCCTGTAATTAATGTACAGAGTATATATGTAGGTCATTTTTTAAAACCTTTAATGGGCACTTACATGCATGCATTTTAAAAATACGAATCATCGAAATTTTACTATAATAGAAATAACGAAAAAAAAATTTTTTTTTTTTTTTGAATTATTTTGCAATAACTAAACAAATATGTAACGTATATGTAGTTATGACGGTTTAATTTGAGAAAAAAAACCGTCAGTTATTCAAACGTTCATTGACCGTATTACATTGACCTAATCAATTCTAAATTTTTTTATTATTTATTAAAATTATAAATAATATTACTAAATAATTAAATTTATCAAGAAAAATGAATTTCATGCATTTGGAATTTATTTTTTAAAAAATTTTTTGCTTTTGAAAAATAAAATACGGATAAATTGTTTATACGAAAAGATCATGTTTATATGTAAGTACACGTGCCTATAACAATAACACATCATATGTATGTGTGTATCTATATCGTATATGCACTGTATCATAATAATTTGAAAATGTTTTTTTCAATATTTCCTGATACAGGAAAAAAAGGAATAAAGGGAATTATATAATTAGTTTGATTCTATAAAAGGACAATACAGTTTGTTTAAATCGAAAACAATTTATTTTGCGTTTGATTTAACATTATTATTGTTTATTTTTCTGTAACGTCACATAAATGTGTGTGTGCATGTCCTTTTATAAAGATAATTAGAACAAAACAGAAAAAATAAAGAAAATCTTCAAAATGATTTTTTCCACTTTATAATGTTTATTGAATATAATATGTGTTAGAAAACAAAAATAATCTGTCGATGCAAAAATATAATTTTCCACTTCAATTAAATTTCTGAAAGGAAAATTTTCATTTTTATTGTACATATTGCAATTTATTTATTTATTTATTTTTTTTTTTATTAAATCCTGATGAAAGAAATCGACCGATATAATTTTATTTTTTTTATTTTTCTTTCATAATTTATTAATATCATATTTAATATCCTTACACGCTTGTGTATGGTGTTTTTTTTTATTTTGTTTTGTTTTCCTACACATATCGTGTTAATTCAGACTTATGATAAATAATATATTTTAATAAGTACAGTGAAATTTCTCTGAACTGACACCTCTTATAAGAGAAGATCTCCCATAAGATGTACCAGCAATGAACCAAATGTTTGGCCGTGTATAGCGTAAATAGACATTTTTCCTATTTTAAACGGGTACCATTTTTAAACGGACGCGTGAATATCCTTTTAACCGGTTTTTTGTTCAAATTTCTTCTAATAAACGTACATTTTCTTGAAAAATTTATAATTCAGGAGTTTAATACTTTAAATGCATACCTTATCCATTTTTTGTTGGTTGGGGGCGGAAGGGTGTTAATTTACTGATCACTCCTTCTTTTTTAAATAAAATAAAATTAAAAAAAGAATCCATTTTTTATAACGGAAAATAACGTTGATCTCTAATGGCCAGACGCATACCATAAAACGGACAAAAATTTTTTAAAATCCTGATTGTCCTTTTGTTAGAGATTCTACTGTAATTGTAATTATTCATTCTGTCATTAATCATTAATAATACACAATTCAAAGAATATTTTCATGAAATTGCAAAGTAATACGTAGTGAACTATTTACGTAAGTTGTCTCTTGTTTTTTTTTGTTTTTTTGCAATTCAATATACCAATTCATATAGTTTACATTTAATTTGTAATCGAAATATAATGTAATTAAAAATGAAAGTACGATGAACTTATTAAAATACAAAAATTGCAAATTTATTATACATTTGCATACATTGTTCATTATATGCACGAATATATGTATATTATCGCGTGAAAAGATTCAAAGTCTATAATGCACTTATTAGGTTGTTGCATTCAATTTAATATACATGTGTGTATTACGAATCAGTTAACATTTTATCTGCACACGTATATATTTCACGATTATCTGATAATATAATTTATAATTTAGCAAAAATCTTATTTTGTTAACTAAGCAAAATTTTTGTATAAAAACTACTGTGTAAATTAACTTAGAAGCATATTCTTGTGTTCTATACTCTAGAGAGAACACATTATAGTAAAAATGAAGTTATCATTAGTTTTCTTAGCTATTGCTGGTATGTAATATTTTATAAATTAAATTAATTTGAAAGTAAAAATAAATAAAAATTAATTTTTAATTAAAATTGAAATAATTTTTTTTTTTTTTTTGTATTTTAAATAATTATTTTTAAATAGGCATTGTAGCTGCCACCACCGAATCACCATGGAAATTAAATCAAGAATATAAATACGATATTTATTCTAGGACATTAACTGCTTTACCTGATTTAAAAAATCAATATGTAGGAATGGTAAATAAAGGAAATCTAGTACTACAAGTTGAATCTGATGATTTAATTGTTGGACGTATTATGAATATGAAACATGCCCATTTTCATGATGAATTGGATAAGGATTGGAATCTTGAGACAGCTGAAAAGGATTTAGATTATCAAGAAAATAATGATTTAAATAATAAATCATTTTTGATGCGTTTAAAAAATGGAATGATTCAATCAATTCATGTTGATTCAACAATGACAAATGATCAAGTTAATCAATTAAAGGCAATTCTTAGTCAATTACAAATTGTTGCTGATGAAAAATATTTAATTAAAAGACCATATAATCAAATACCAGAAAATGATAGAAATCCTCCACAGGCTATGTTTACAGTAATGGAATCAACAATTACTGGAGAATGTGAAACAATTTATGATATTGGACCAGTACCTCAGTATTTAGTACAAAATATCTATGCTGATTGGGTTTTTGATAAAACAAAAATGAATTTTGCATTAGATAATTCAAATGAAGAAGAATTATTTCAAATTGTTAAAACAATGAATTATAGCAATTGTCATATTAATCGTGGATATCATTATGGTATAACTGGAAATTCAAATTTAAAACCAAATACAAATCAAATGGGTGATTTCCTTTCGGTAAATTTTCAAAAATTTAATTTATTTTTAAATATTATTTAAATAATTTTTTGAATTTTTTTTTTCTTTTTTAAATAAATTTTAAGAAATCATCAGTAACGAAAATTTTAGCTAAAGGAAATTGGAAAGATTTCAATATTCAAAATTCATATACAACAAATCGTGTTTTAGTTAGTCCAACAATGTATCAAGATGAACAAGCTGAAGTAATGAGTCAAATTCAATTAACAATGACTGAAAAACGACAAGTATCAAAAAAATTAGAGAAACCATCACAAATGATCAATGCCGGAGATTTAGTTTATCGTTATAATCGACCATCTGATCCAGATAATAAAATTGTTAGTGATAATAATGAAGAAAAATATTTACAAAATTATGAAGATATAATAAGCAAACGTGTACGAAGAGATATAACAACTAGAAGACAAGAAACAAGAACTCCTTTCACTGCATATTCTGATCGAAGACCATCTTGGTATATGAGATCATTATCTGATTCAAAATCTGATGCATATTCATCACATTCTAGTGCTGAACATGAAGATAACATTATGTCATACTATCAGCCAATGCCAAATATGGAAGATCCTCCAGAAATTCCTTTATATCATTACACAGTTGGCAATCAAGGACGTAGTATTCAATATGATGAAAAAATTGATCTTGAAAGAGAAACATCAAAATTGGTAATTGAAATCAGTGAAGATGTTCAATCACAAAATGAAATACCTAAACGAGATACACTCCAAAAATTCGATATATTAAGTGATCTTGTTCGAACAATGAATTTACAACAAATTGATAATGTTTATAAAAAACTCCAAAGTTCAAATGATGAAAATGAGCCTATGTCTCAAACTCTTGCTCGTAAAACTTTACAAGATGCTGTTGCTGTATCAGGAACAGGACCAGCTGTTAAATCTGTTCTTAAATGGATATCTGAACGTCAAGTAAAAGGAATTGAAGCACGAGAATTATTAAAAGATATCATGAATAATGTTCGTTATCCAACTGAAGAAATGATGAAGGAAATTTTTGTAAGCAAAAAATTTTGTAAAAAAAAAAAAATTATTTCTTGATTTTTATTTTTATTAAAATCAAATTTAAATTTAATTTATTTTCAGGAATTCATTCGTAGTGAACCAGTTAAACAAAACAGAGAACTTTATAGTGCTGCCATTATATCATACACAAATCTCTTAAGACGAGCATACAATGAACAATCTTCACACAATCGTTATCCTGTTAATGTTTTTGGATCATCTTCTCAAGATATAGAACAACAAGTTGTTGTTAAAGATATTATTCCATATTTAAGCTCACGTTTACAACAATCCGTTGAACAAAAAAATGATAAAGATGTACTTCTTTATTTACGATCAATTGGCAATCTTGGACATCGTGATATGGTTCGTGTATACGAAGATTATCTAGAAAATAATAAAAAATTATCATCATTCCAACGTACTGCACTAGTTTTATCTTTGGATAAATTAGCTAAAACTCATCCACGTCTTGCTCGAAATATCTTATTCAAAATTTCCACCAATATTGCTGATAAACCAGAAACACGATCTGTTGCAATGCTTCTTTTGATGAGATCAGATCCAACAGTAGCTATGCTTCAAAGAATGGCTGAAATGAGTAATGATGATCCAAGTGAAGCTGTACAATCAATGGCTAAATCAATAATTGAATCAACAGCTAAATTAGAAAGTCCAAGACATATGAATCTCGCTAATAAAGCCAAAAGTGTAAGACATTTATTGAATTCAAAGAAATTTGATAATGAATATTCAAGAACTTACCTTCGTGACTACGTCGAACGTGAAATGAATTTAGCACAAGATAATGAAATGTCGCATATTATCGGAGAAGATCATGCTATGCCAAAAGGAATTTTATATAATGTTCGCAAAAATTATGGTGGATTCCAAACTAAAACAACTGAACTACAAGCGATGGTATCTAATGTTGAAGAATTATTAAAATTCTTACCAGATGTTAAACCTGAAGGTCATGCTTATACAAAAACTAGAAATGATCAATCAGATGAATGGTCTACACATCGTATTGCTAAACAACTTCGTATGGAACCAGATGCAATTAAACAGTTAGAAGGTCAAATTCTCGTCAAAATGTTTGGCCGAGAAAAATTCTTAAGTTTCGATGAAGAATCTATGAAAAAATTACCCGAAAAATTGGTCTCTGAATCAAAACTTTTCAAAGATGGCGAATCAATGAAATACAATAAAATGTACAGTCGAAAACAAATCGTTATCGCTTTCCCATTAGCAACTGGTTATCCATTCATCTATACATTTAACATGCCAACATTAATTCAAGCAATCGGTCATATACAAATGAAAACAACACCAGACATTGTACAAAATCCATCATGGGAAACAATTAGATCTCTTCAAGTATTGAGTATGACTGCCAAAGTTCATCTTGTTCATTCTACAGATCAAATTGCAAAGATTGGATTTATAACACCATTTGATCGTCAACGTTACGTTGCAGGAAGTGTAAGAAAATCATATGTTCATGTACCACTTGATATGAAAGTTGATATTGATATAAAACGCAACATGATGTCTGGTAAATTAGCTCCAATGGATCCAAATAAAAATTTCAACATGATTGAAGCAAGTTCATGGCCATTTACTCTTCGTAAGGATGTTTTTGATCTTAGACCAGCTGCAGAAGCAAAAGATTTAAAATTAATTGTTTCCAGTCAACCTTTTGTACAAAATAGAGTATTTGGAGAAAAAAGTACTGGAATGGTATTCGATCTTCATTCAGAATTTCATTTCTCATCTAAAGATAGAACTGATATGTTCAAAACTTTATGGAATCAAGGAATTAGATCATTAGTTAAATCACCATCGGACTATAAAAATCTCATGGAAAAAGTTTTAAGCCACCAGAGAACATCATTCTGGTCTTTGATACCGCATACTTACTTACCATCTTCATATCATAATATTGAAAGAAAAGTTTTGTTGAACATGATAACCTTACCATACTTGAATGAACTCAGTTTAGAAGAATTTATAAAGGTACAAGGTCTTCTATCTTTAATCGATTTCCCGTTCACAGATTTTGATACACTTCAAGCAACAGCAAGAAATTCTGCAATTCTTAAAGCTGGCAATTTCCCATGGCCGTCAAGAACATTAGATCATTATCGTTTCTATGCTATGTACGATGCTAGCCGCTCAGCTAATCAAATCATCAAATTTTCATTTGTATTAGACAAGGCCTACAACTCTAATGAACAATCAACATACAGAGCTTCAAATCGTATGGAAGGACCATCTTCTCTAGATGAAAAGAAACTTTCAATTTCTCAAAATCTTTCACCTAATAGCCAAGAACGCCGTCAACAATTCCTTGAGAATGCTGCACATGGAATAAAACAAGCTTCGGCTGCGGTTCTAGATGCATCATTAGTTTTTGATGGTAACAAAAAAACTGAATACATAGCAACCATTTCTCATGCTCACAGTCCTGTTGATGAGAAAAGTCGTGTTTTAGTTTTCCTAAATGCAAAACCAATGAAACCATCTGCAATTCAACAAGTAGGAATGACTTTAACTGCTAAATATCCAAAGAAATCAATGCTCAATTTCGAAGATGCTCTTAAACAAAATGATAAATCAAATTTGAAGGCTCACATTGTCCTAAAAGGAGATGATCGAACTGAACCAACTTACATTAACATAAAAGCAAATATGGAACAAACCGAAAGATATAGAAATTATCTTACTCAAGAAAATGCATCTGGAAAACGATGCATGAAAGAAATATCAGCTGGTAATTATCAATCATCTTCATGTTTTGATGCAACATACTGGGCAAATCTACAAGATCACATCAGTATGCAAACAGAAATTGAAAATTCTAATAATCAAGTACAAAAAGTAATGCAAGATGTTCTACGGATCATGGAAAACGTTGGCTTTTGGAATTTAGAACGATATGAAAATAGCAAATCATTGAAATCAAATCGTATCGAAACAACATTTGATATTATGCCCAACATGAACAGTGCAAATCTATCAATTGGAATCGATGATAAAAGATATTTGTTTAGAGAACTACCCTTCGACAAATCAATTTTATTTTTCTTAAATAACGGAAATCTTCATTACGACAGTCGTGAAAATAAAGAAAAAGATAAACATACTTGCATTGTGGATGGAAATAGAATAGTTACATTTGATAAAAATATATTGGACACTGAATTAACAAAATGTTGGTATGCAATAATACAAACTAAACTTAATGAAGAAAATAAACCATCCTCAGGACCACGAGAAATTTCAGTCTTAATTCGTAATACTGATTCCCAACAAAGAGAATTAATGATTGTTGTAGCACAAAGAACAGGAAAAGATCATGTTATTCGTTTATTTGGCAATTCAAGAATTCAAATTAATGGACAAGAAAAGAAACCTTCCACTGGTATGACTTTAGATGTCTTTGATGATAATAATTCAAAAGAACCATCCGTTCGTGTATACCAACAAGTGAAAGGAGAAAATGTAATCCAAATTGGTGAATATCAAATAAATATTTACTCTGATGGTGAAAGAATCAGAATTCATATGGATCCTAAATACCGAGGCAATACTTATGGATTATGTGGTACATTGTCAGGAGAAAAATTCGATGATTTTGTTACACCACAAAAATGTGTAGTCAGAAATAATAAACTATTTACAGCTTCGTGGGCATTAGAGGACAATAATTGTAAAAATGAAATTAGATACATTAAAACTCGAGCTGAACAAATGCCTTGTTCTAAATTGGAATATTACAGTGGTGAACTGGTTAATGAAGCAGAAACTAGAACAAGACAGCGTCATTCAGAACGGGCTCATTCAAACTCACCATCTGATTCACCATATGATTCATCCGAAGAAATGTATAACAACAACATGAATCAAAGAGAAAGATCTTATTCGCAGGAAAATCAAATGAAATGTAACATGCATGAACAGATCCAATTTATTGAGAAAAACGAAAAAATCTGCTTCACAATTGACGCTTTGCCAGCATGTCCAAAACATTGTACAGCACAAAGAAAAACAGAAAGAAAAGCTCAAGTATACTGTCGTAACAAAGATGATTCTGTAGCTCAGCTCTACAAACAACAAATTCTTAAAGGTGCCAATCCTGATCTTAGCTCAAAACCAGTATCAAAAACGGTTGCATTTAACGTACCTACCAGTTGTATAGTTGTAAATTAACGGATAAATGATTCAAAATAATTTTTAGTTAATGTGTTATAGGTAACTTTTAGATTTAGATAAAGCATTCCAAAAATGTAAAAAAAAAAAATGAAATAAAATAATTTAAATAAAATATGTATTTATTCAATAAAATAATTGTAGTTTTTTATTTGAAATTAAAAAATTGTTCTTCTTGAAAACGCATACAAATAAGAAATGTTTTAGGAAACATATTCTATTAAGAATTTGACATTTTTTGTTAAACTCAATATTTTTGAATAATCACATGAAAATCTATTATATTGCTTGGAAATATGTACATATATGTGTACATATGTATATGCGTCTAAAATTAAATATTCTAGGATAATATGATTCTGACTGACTTGTGAACAAAATACGACTATTATCAAATTTTGTACGTTACAATATACTTTATTGCTTTTCAAATAAAAGCTAAATCATGTCACGTAACATATTAGGTTTTTTAGTGGTTTCCTTTTTCATGTGGTTTTCATATATTCCTTTCAATATCCTTTTTTTTTAACAATTCACAAGAGATCTTTACATTTCACGTACATTTTTTATACTTTCTTTTAATATCATTATTTTACAATGAAAATTACATCATATGTCTATTGATCATAATACAATACAACATCAGTACATTCTATTTTAATACAAATCATTATTATTAATTTTTACTATGTTTATCATTGACAACAATTTAAGAATTCATTGTTCATTATTTCAAATGATATAATTAACTTTTATAATACAATCACATGGTAATGCGTTGAAACAAAAAAAAAAAAAAATAAATAAAATTAAGAAATTTTTTAATTCATATGGACTTTTACATATCACAACAAAGCAATTGTATCATTTTTATAGGCTTACAAGATGTTTCCAACATATTACAAAATAAATGTCACAAATATCATTTTTCTGAAAATTCCAAATTATTCTTAGAAAAATGTAAATTAAATAAAACGATTGTTTTTTTTTATTTAATTTTCTAACTTTATTTATAGCTTGTATTTCAATGTACAACTATTTACAAAGTTTTTCATTTTTCAAATAATGAATGAATGAAGAACGTCATATTCATTTTGTTTTTTTTTCTGTTTTTTTTTTTTTTTTTTGAAACATTTAAAAACATTTAATGGCATATATAAAAATAGTAAATTCTTAACTTAATAACTAAAAGATAAATAATAACCAATAAAATGAGATTAAATAACAAATATTTAAAATGAAAAAAATAAAATAAAATAAAATAATAAATGAAATTAAAACAAAAATTATAAAGAAATTTCTGGAAAAAAAAATAATAAATGAAATTACTGGAGAGAATTCTACTATTGTTTCAAATAATAAATTTCAACAGCTTGCTCTCTATTAGGTAATGCAATAATTTCTGTTTCCGCCCTTGTTTACGAGTTTTTTTCTGTCTTCAATTGATGCAATGAATACCTGAAACTTGTGCTATTTATAAATTTTAACAAATTTATTTTATTTTTATTTTTGTATCCAAATTAAATAAGATGTAAACCAACACATTGGCAAATGCAACTAGGTAAAAATAGAAAAAAATTTGTTTTTTTTTTTATATTTCTAAATTATAACTTATTTTTAGACGATTTTTCTTTTAATTTTATGAATTTATTATATATGGGATTTTTTTTTTTTTATTTATATATGTGTAATTATAATTTTAGTAGTAAAATATTTGTATCATAAGTTCATAAATGAAATAAATTATTTCAATTTTTTTCTAGATTTTTTTGTAGTAGAAAAAAAAACGATAAATTATTTATTTACACATACACTAAAATTATATATTTGAATTGTCCATCTATTTTTTTTACCTCGTCGATAAAATTTGTAATGTCTTGATTTTTCTTTTAAAAATTATTAAATTAAATTAAATTAAATTAAAAAAAAAAAAACACCAACACTATAATGTCTTTAAATCATTTGGGAACACTATTTATATATTTTTTCCAATTTAAATTTAAATTTCGCATTGATATAGGAAAGAAAAAAAAAATTTTTTTTCTGATAGATCAGCAAACAATTATAACGTCCTATTACAGCAGCTAACCAATTAACGCATTTTCTCTTACGCTATTTTCATATGTAAGGAAAAAATTTAGTCAGTCAACAGCCAACAATAATTTATAGATATTTTATTAATTCGTCGAATTAATTTCAGCATTTGTAAATTCAAATTCTAGATAAAGCTCCAATAGTATTTGAAAAAGAAATCCTTCATATATTTTCGTATTCTTTTTAAGTTGATATATTTTTTCTAAATCTTATTAAAGATTTGACAAAGCCAAGAAAAATTTCTCGTGTAGTAATTTATAAATTTATTTCATTAAATTTTAAATTTCCATCTTTTTTAAAATTCATTTCATTTCTGTTCATATCTTCTTCATCTACTGTTTTTGATCATCATTTTATTTTCGTTTTTAATATCATTCTTATAATTCTTTAATAAATTCACTGCCTGATGTATAACATTCTCCATCATAAAAAGTAAAGCTTTTTAATGAATATTGAGATTATGATTCATACAGCAATATAAATTAAAAATAATAGAATGGTACTGTTGAAATACGAGGTAACTTAGGACCTAAGTTTTTTTCAGTTTGTATAAAAACAGGGACAGTGAAATTTTTAATTGAAAATAATTTTCTATATTTTCAAACTTTTTGTTTTATTTATGATTTAACTTTGTTCTTCTTGTTCCTGAAATTATCGTCTTATCATTCTGCAAGAATTTCGGCATGTGACTCCATTAGACTTGAATATTCTCAACAAATAGTTTATGCATTTATATTTTCAACTATACATGTAGCATACCAAAATGTAATTTACGTACATATGTCAGATTCGATTGCCAATATCTAGTGTTGTACCATGTTTTAATGAATATTAAATTATTTCTATGTTATTATATGTTATCTTTCAAGTTGATTTTATCAAAACATCAATTCGAATCTAACATACATATGTCAGTATGTAATAACAGTCACACCTTGAATCTTTTTTAATCATCTTTTCTATTTTATAGACGTAGCAATTTTTCACTTCAAATTTGTCATGTATATTTCAAATAATTTTCATAGAAATTTTATATTTATTTATCCAGCTTTAATTTAATAAAATACGTATCTGGTGTACATACATCAATCGTTTTTCTTTTCAATGTTCTTTGAAAAATGAATTTTAACCCACAGAATTTCAATTCCTTGGCTTGACGATTTCGTTTAAAATCAATTTTAAATGTGTGTATGTAAATTTGGAAATTTAATGTATTTTTTTTCTTAAATACATACAAAAGATGTCTGAATATACGCAAAAATTCAAATTTATTTCGAAAAGATCACGAATCTTTTTTTTTTTTTTTTTTAAATAAATTTTACGATGGACGATATATCTGCAATACATTCAGTCTCTGACATAAATATCGTTGTTCAAAATTTTATTAAATTCAAAAACTTCACTAAATTATTCTTCACTCATGCAGCATGCATCCGTATAAACCTTATATTCATCCTTCTTCTGTATCCATATCTGCTGAAATTCTCTTCATATTTTATTTTAACAAAACAATTTAATGACCATGAAGAATAAAATCAATAGATCATGAAATGCACATTTAATACAACCATAAAAGATTTTCTCAATTTCAACTTTTCTTTTTTATATTTAAAAACAAAGTATTTCATATAAGTTTCTGATTATTTCACTAAATTCCTCAAAAAAAAAAACAAATCACATTGATTTCTAGTTCGTAAATAATGTCTATTGTAATGCAAATTATTTTATATACTTTAATTTTAGATTAGCAAAATTAAAAATTTCTTTACTTTATTTTTTAAGGATTTAAAATTATTATTTTTGTATATATTTCGTTTAATTATTCAATTTGTACTTTTGACTTTTCCACATTAATTAAGTTCCTTTTTATTGATTTATTTATTTTTTAAATTAAATATTAGACAACATGGTCATACTATTTTTACAATCAATACAAGATTTATTTGTTCCAATGTAGCTAAGATTAAATGAAGAGAGCCATTCACAACATTTATCGGGCGTTTCAAATGCCAATGTCCGTGATATAAAATCGACACCAATATTAGGACGATAACTAAATTATAATTTTATAGATAAATTCATTTAAATTTATTTATGTATATTAAAATTTTTATATGTGTTTTAATGAAGTTAATTTTATAAATTCTTATTCAAAAATTCAACATGCAAAATTCAAATATTTGATTTTTGTGATAGTAAAGTAACGACAGGATTTTAGTTTTTGGATAAATATGTATCAAATGTATTCATTGGATTCTTTTTAAGATATAAAAAAAATTTAGATTATATGAAACGACGAACATATCATATTTGAAATCAGATTAAAAATGTAATTTCCTTATATTCTATCCATAAGTTCATTGCAGTGAAGATTGAATAATAAAATCAATATGTAATTTATATTATCACACTTCGATGCGTTTTAGAAAAGAATACATTGAATATTTATTCCTATGTATACGCGCTTTGAAAATCTGAGTGAAAACTTTGAAAGAAAAAAATTTATTTTGTTTAACAGGATTGATAATATGAGTAATTTAAATAAAAACGAATAATAAAAAATAGGCTTGTACAAGTTTTTAATAAACGTGTAAAGAAAATATACTGTTTTGTCTTTACTGCAATGAAATTTGAGTGTATATTGAATATATGCAGTAAATCCCTTTTTTTTTTAATGAAAAAAGTAAAAGCGAAAATTAAAAGTGGAAAAAATTATTAAACAATTAAAATTTTCCAGTTTTAAGCAGTTTTAATTTTTAAGGAATTTAATATAATTTTTAAAACTTGGAAAAATAAAGGTGAAAGGCAAAAGGTCAAATTATCAACTTGAAATAATATATGTAGTAAAATATTGATGAGAAATGGAATATCACTTGTACTTACGCTTTAATCATAGTTTTTAGAGCCGATTTACGCTCTCTTTCAATAAACCAATCAATTAAATAACCGGCCATCAGTGGAGCTTCTTTATAAAGTTTAAAAAATTTACAATAATTACCAAGGGCCCACGCTGATCTTAATTCAAGAGCATAGGCAATGGCAGGGTTCTCTCTTTGTTCAGTTGTCAATGAACGAAGAACTGTTGTTATGTCTACAAGTAAATTTTGGAAATATTCGGAAGTTAATTATATTTATTTCTTTTTTTTTTTATAAGTACAGTAAAAACAACTTACCAAGAGTATTTTTTGTAAAAATATAGTAAAGTATTCTGTAAGCAATAAATTCTAAGATATTTTCACCACCTACTTCTGTGTATAACATTTTTAACTGTGTTTGACATTGATTAAATTCTTCATGGTCACCTTTTTCCATTGCAATTCGTGCATGAGTTTCGTATACTTCTACGGTAAATTTATCTCTAATTCCCTGAACCTAATTTAAAAAATAAAATAAAAAAAATACATATACAAAATTTTCTTCTGGTTTTTTTTACCGTATACACCACTTACCGTTAAATCTTGCCTAATTGATTTTAATTGATCGCAGGCATAATGATAATCTTGCTTGTCTACCCATTTCGTTTTTACATTTTGTAATGAAAACACTAATACATCAACTGGTCGTACTTCATTTGCAGATGGAGCTTTTGTTAATCGTAAAAATGATTTTTCTAAATCCCTACACGTTCCAACTATATGAAAACCACTTAAATCTAAACTACAGTCAATTGCAGAATCATCAACAAATAAATTCGATGCAGTTGACTGTTGTTGACTAAATTTTTTCCTTTTTTGTGATGGATTCAACGAACTAGCAACAGATACAACCGGTTTTTTCGGAACTAATGTTCCAAATCTGGCTGCTCTCTGTTCTAATCTAGCAGAATCCCCTTCAACATCACCGCCTATCGTTGAAGCATAAAAGGGTGCTTTTTTATTTCCTTTTTGATTTTTCTTTCGAGGTGATTTATTCTTTTTAAAACTAATAAAATCTTCATTACTCTCTGGACTAGATAAACTTGAATTAGAACTACGTCGTGATTTCCTTTTCGGACTAAGAGATGGACTTCGACTATCTGATTTACGTTTAGGAGGATATTTTTCAGAAACGGGAGATCTACAGAAAGAAAATTTATTCTTTAAAATCTAAAAATTTAAGAAAGAAAAAAAAAACAAAAAAGACAATAATAAACTTAAATCTTACCTAGATCTAGACCTGCTTGATGAACGATAATTTTTTGTTCTTTGACCTAAACGAGCATTTAAACTTTTCGAAATGCCTTTTTTATTACGGCTTTGAAATTGTCCTAATTGACCAATAACAGGAGGTTTCGGAATTAATGTCGTACTACGTTCGCTGTGTACGCTTGGTATAGGTTCACTATCCCAGTCTCTAGTCCAAAGTTCACCTTTATTTGCTGCTGCAGTTATTTTTCCTTTCAGACATATATCAATTTGATCTTTATCCAAATCAGTCTCGCATTTTGCGTAGCATCTCGCTACATAGTTATTTAAACTTTCAGGCCAGGCATCAGTTGGATTATTAAATGGATTAGGTTTTTTGAATGCTTGTGAATTCTGATTGTTTTGATTTTGAGTATTTGTAACATTGGTAGAATCGAATGGCATAGGAATAGGAGGTGGAGGTTTCGATAAATCTGGTGTAACTATAGGTGGGGGAATACTAGTATCAAATAATATAGGATTTATTCCAATATTCATTACTTTAGAATCTGGATGCTCTGGCGAAGACTGTTGTTGCTGTTGTTGTTGTTGTTGCTGTTGATTTTGCTTATTCTTATTTCTTTTCCGTTTTTTCTTACCTATTCCAGAATTTTGATTCACGTTACCAGTAACCAAGGGACTTTGTGTCGTTAAACGTTTTTGTTGGTTCAAATTAAATCTTATGCCACCAAATTGATTTTTTTGATTATTCGATTGTGAAAAAAATGTTGGCCTTTGCATTAAATTACCCGGAGATGAATTAAAATTATTTGGAGGTGGACCAGACGGTAGTGGAGGCAAATCATTATTATTATTTTTATTTTTCATGTCATCATTGTTTTTAATAACAGAATTTCCAAAACCCGGGGGAGCATTAGACGTTGTTCCTGGGATAGCATTTTGATTTTGTTGTTGCTGCTGTTGCTGTTGCTGTTGCAATTGTGCGTAATGTTGCATGTAATAGGCGTTGTAATATTGTGCATATTGTGCCTGATATGCTGCTGTATACATGTTAGGAGAATAATTATACATCCAAGGCATTTGCCCGGAACCACCCTGTAAGGGTGACCCACTTTGCTGATTACTCATCAAAGGAGGCGGTGGTGGCGCCACTGCTGTACCTGAACCAGCTTTTTCACTCATATTCAACTCTTAAACTAAACTTACCTTTTATTTAATTTCTACCTATAAATTGAAATAAATTCACAATAAGAAACGTATTCAAAATACTAATTTCGAGAACAATTATTTTAAATTAAAAAAAAAAAAATGGTGTATTGGGAAATTACGAAATATGCACTTTTTGCCTATATGGAAGCCATTTTGAAAAATTTAGATTTTCTAAAATTTTAAGAAAAAAATGTGCAAAACTCTTACCTTATTGAATTCTTCTTAACAATATTTTCACACGTTTTACAAATTAAATAAATTTATTTAACTAAATTTAAAACAATATATTTCTCTAGAATAATTATTATTTTCTTTTAATTAAACTTTATATGTAATTATCGCGATAACGACGACGATTATAAAATACAAATTACAAAATGAAAATTCAAAATGAAATGAGTGAAAGAGTGAACATGACATGAACATGAAGAAGAACAAACGAGTACGTATTGGAAATGAAATGAAATGAAATATTGAAATGAGAATAAAAATTATCCAAACCATTCCAAACCAAATCTAATCTAACCCGTGACCGTGATTCAAACCCAAATTTAAGGATGAAAATATAAAAAAAACTGAAACTGAAACAAAACAAACAAAAGACTTTGAAAAGACTGTTGTCAAATATTAAAGAATGTCAGGATAATTATTTTGTATTTGTTTGTTGATCTTGTTTGCAATAAAGAATTGTGTACATTGTGTATAGCTAAAAAATGTATAAAACTAGATTTTACAATAATCTAAGATTTTTTAATCAATTGCAACAAAATTATTCAAATCACGCTCTAAAACCAAACGAGAATGCCAAAAATATTGGAAGAAAAATGCAAGGATGGCAAATCCATTCGTATGGGGATATAGAAGAATTACAACATTCAGACAAAATAAAGTTCCCAATTATTAAACATTCATCCGATGTTTTAATAAAAGTGAATTCAAGTGGTGTGAACCCAATTGATGTTGCTATGATAGGTATACATAATTATATATTGCATTTGTGCTAGTTAAAAAACCTGATAACTATTGTTGATATTGTAGGAGGATATGGATCCAAATTGCTAAATTTACTGCGTTGTAATAATAAAAATGACATAGAATTTCCGCTAACATTTGGTCGAGAGTTTTGTGGGATAGTAACACAAAAAGGAATGGGATGTTCTGAAAATTTTAAAGTGGGTGATACTGTGTGGGGTGTTGTACCTGTACATAAAACAGGTAGCCATGCTGAATATGTTGTCGTTCCAGAAGCATGTGTAAAAGTCTAATAACACATTTTAATTGGATGAAAATAATAAATAAATAACAATCTACAGATGTCTAAGAAGCCAAATGAAATATCAGACATTGATGCTGGAGGAGTATTGTATGCAGGGTTAACAGCATGGTCCGGATTATTTATTTCAGGTCTACTTGGCGGTATACAAGGCGCTTTGACTTCACAAGGTGGAGGTCGAGGAAAACATGTTTTAGTTTTAGGGGCTTCAGGAGGCGTTGGATCTTGTGCAGTTCAAATTCTAAAATCAGAAAATGTTTCAGTTGTAGCGTCATGTTCAACTGATGCAATTTCTCTTGTTGAAGAACTTGGAGCAGATCATATAATCGATTATACAAATCAGTCACAAATTTCAGATTTTTCTAAATGTGGACCATATGATATTATTCTTGATTGTGCTGGATTAGGACAAAAACATGCTGAAAGTTTTGGATGGTCTTATGGAATTTACGTTACTTTCTCTTCGCCACTTTTAAGAAATGTTGATGATAAAGGACTGTTACTTGGAATGGTTAAAAATGTCACCGATGTGATTAATGTCAACGTAAAATCTGTAATTGAAAGAAAAGGACTTATAAAATGGGGATATTTTCTACCTTCTCCACATGGAATAGAATATTTAGGAAATTTAGTTAGTCGTAAAAAGGTACTTTACTTTTCTTTTTGTTTAAAAAAAAAAAAAAGTTGTATAGTACTATACATTTTAAATCTTTTATACATTTAAATTTTATTTTATAAATTATTTTAGCTTTTGCCATTAGTGGACAGTGTTTACAAATTCAGTGATATGAAAGAAGCATACAAAAAGGTCAAAAACGGGCATTTACGTGGAAAAGTTATAATTGATGTACAAAATCAGAGTTAAATTAGTTTATAAATAAACTTATTATCTTAAAAAAAAAAAATATATTACAATATTTTATAATTTATTTTTCATTGGCATTAAAATTGTTACAAAATGATTTATACCGATTTCTATAACTGATTAAAATAAATATAAATATAATTTTTAAAAAAAATTATTTACTTTATTACGTTATCTTTATATTATTTATTCAATATATTTAAATGTTACATATTATGTACATACGCAAATTAAGAAAATTTACTTTGATAGAATATTATTATGTAATAAATTTATATTTTGCAATTAAAGGTTAAAGATTGAAAAGTTCATAGATATTTTCTGATTAAACTTAGAATAAAATTTTAAAATGCAATAATAGTAAAATAAATTTTGTAGCTTTAAACATTTTTTTTAGCAAATAACATATAAAATTCATTATATTATATGTATGTATGTACGCGTACTATGTATTATTGATTTGTTTGTTTTTATTACAATCTTCAATTTTGTAACAACAACAAATTTTTTTATCTTGAGAATTTTAAATTAACGAAATTTGCTAACTACAACCAAAATAACCTTAAATTTATGAATAGCTTATGTTTTTTTTTTTTTAGTTTTGTTAAGAAATTCATTTGTTTTACCGGATTTTTTCCAACTTCAAAGTTTCAAATTGAAGAAAACCAGAAAGATTTTATATCATTCATCAAATTGAAATTTTTATAAGAGAAATAAATAAAACATATCCATCGGATCGGGTCACCCACTATTTTTTATATTGTGTTGTTTTAACTTTTAAGAGTAATTTATAGTTTAAGAGAATACTACTGTATGTACTATATATTATGTGTAGTTGTAGATAACTATGTATATGGTAAGATAAATGAATTTTTGTACATATTCTATATTAATAATAAAATAAATATATACCACATACTTACATACATATGGTCTATATTCATTTCAAACATATATTTTTTCCATAAAATATTTGCTCCGTCCGTTTATCGTATATCGTATGACATGACATGTGCTATTTACATACATAAATACATACGTCAGTTTTCTTTTTCTTACACTATTTTCATAGGGGTATCATCAAATCACTATAATATTCATTTATAGAAGTATAGAAGAGAATCACATTTGTTCGTATTCAATTGCAATTTGTGGACTTCAATATTACGTGCTTATTGAAAAAAAAAAAACAAATCCTCGAAATAAACTAAACAGAGTATTGTGTTAAATAAAAATCAGAAAAATTATATTTGAATAATCAATAAAATTGTTTTTCAAAATTGTGACATAGCTAAAGGGAATAATCAAAAGAAGGTAATTTTTCTCTATATTTTATATTACATTTATTCATAACTCATATTATTATTTTTATAGATAAGATAAATCTAGATGTAATTACAGTATTTTTTTTTTTTTTTTAAATAATGGTGTAAATTATGTTAAGCTTTTTTAAGTGAAATATTTAAAATTAATAATAATATGTTAATAAGCACAACATCTGTAATGAAAAAATGAAATAATGGCCGTACCATCGTAACCGGTGTCTGCAATTTTTTTTACAAGCACAGTGTACATACATACATACATATAGTATATTAATGTAAAGTATCTGACTCAGGTTTGTCTCAGGTACATCATTCAATTTTTTAAATTTGAATCTAATATTCAAATTATGTTGTATATACAAAATTATAAAAATTGTAATACAAGTTGAATCACTAAATAAAAATTTAGAATTATTCATTTACACAAAATACAACTAATCAAAAAAAAAAAAAAAAAACAATAAATAAATAATTAACTTAACATTTACGTATTATATGCATATACGTATCTACATGTGTATGGATTAAATTTTTTTAAGTACCTATATGTGTATAAGTACACACTTCTATCGAAAGTTTCTTATTATTATAATTATTACTCCTATCAAGTATCAACCTGGTTGCTGGCAGTGAAACGTAATACAATACGTATCTACATACGTATGTATCTACATATGTTATAATAAATACCGATTTTCAAATAACAAATGAAAATATGTAGGTACACTTACCTGTATGTATATATATTATGCTAAAAATTTTCCTTACTTATTATTCTTCAATATTTTTTGTGGTTTTTCTAACTAATTAAATATTAAATAAAAATATTAAAAATAGCAAATTATTCTTACGTATGCATGTGTACATATGTATCTGTTTTATTTATGAAAATTGTAATAAATTTACAATATTTGAATCAAATGTGCAGAAATTTGTTAAGCAGAAAGTACCTACCTACCTACCTATACAAAGTATCATATTTATATGTTATGTAACGTTTTTAATATATACATAACATAAATGCATACTTGATATTCTATATAAGCGCACATTCATATGCTGCATCTATATACATATACATCCAGGTACCTGAGTATGTGTGCATTTTTTATTTTAAATCATACGATGAGTCGATTCTTATCTTCAAAAACATAAAATAAAATATTTAAAAAATAATGTTCTCCATAGTTTATAAGCGTGACTTATAATTTAAAAAAAAAATTTTCCTTTCAATTCAATATGTCCAATTTTTCACGTGTTGTTCAACTGTACAAAATCTTTAAATCAGCTGATTTAAATATAAACTGGATTTCGATTAATTTTTATATCATAGCGGTTTTATGTAGGTATAATTTAAGCGAGGGAGAGATTATCATACAAGTATTTAAAAGATCATTGAGCAAAAAAATAAATAAAATCAATTTAAATTGATAAGCAAAAAAACACGCAATCATCACCTTATTGACATTTTTTCATTTTGAAATATTGTTCATCATCACACATTTATATTAAAGTCTAATATGTAGGTACCTATATCATACGATTAAAAATTTATTAAAGAGATTCTCATAATCACGATGCTGAAATCAGCAGGCAGACAGTTTATAATATGAAATGAATATGATCATTATAAGTCAGTTAAAAAAAATTATTAGATTAGATACACATAAATTATATGTATCTGTATTTACTTACCTTTACATTTAACATAGGATAATATTTTTTTAAATGTACACTTATAAATATTATATGTGCTTATAATATTATTATGTACGTAAATACATAAAAAAAATTACACATATTTTGATATACATATGTATATGTTCTCATGCATGTATGCATATATACAAACATACAATTTTACTTAGGTACATTATATTATTATTTTTCAACATGAAATTAAATTTTAACAACGTTTGCATATTATTGTATTGTACGTTAATCAAAAAATTTAATTTCAAATAAAGCAAAAAAAAAGAAAACTAAAATGAAATAAATAAAAGCCGGTACTAACTAACTATAATCGTACATTTGTGTCATTGTATGTTAAAAAAAAAACAAAAATAGAAAAGAAAAGAAAAGAGCAGTATATTATTGTTATTTTTATTTGTTAATTTGATACATGTACGTTTGTATTTTGTACACACATACACAGCTACAAAAATTACGTAGAGATAAGAATTTCTACTTTTTTAAAATTTCATTTGTAATAGTTTTTTTTTTTTAACTTTTTGTTGACTTACAGTTACTGACTTAACATAAAGATCTTTTGTTAAATTTAAAAATTAATATAGAGTAACATTAAACAGTTGCTATTAATCAGTCTTAAATCATATTCCGTTCAAGTTAAACGTGGTAGAATTTCAAATAAATTAAGTGACTGTTTAATTTTGCCTTTTTTATTTTTTTCATATTTGAAAAACAAAAATAAAAATTCAATTTGATGGAAATTTTAATAATTTTCAATTGAATGTTAGTGTTTTTAATATTTAAATTCATTTTAAATTAATTAAAATTTATGTAAAAGAAACAAAAAAAACTTTAAATAAATTTTTTTTAATATTTTGCAGAATTACATTACATGTAAAACACAAAAACAAAAGAAATAAATATTTTGTAATAAAATTGAAAGTGCTGTGCTTTTATAAACGAAAATCAGAAGAAAAAAAATTTTTTTTTCAATTTTGAAATTCTATAAACATAAGGAGTATTACCACTTCATTCCATTTATCAGATATACCTAATACTGTGCATTTTAACAGTTCGAGTAAAGAAAAGTTTTTGGAAATTAACGTTTAATAAAGGTATTTATGCAATTTAATTTTAACAGTTTTTATAATTTTATAAAATTTATTATATTTTTTTTTTGTGCTAAATATTTTATTAAGTAAAATTAAATTGTAATAACTTAAAACCGTTAGAATATTTTATTATAATGTAAATTAAAAATAACGTAACTGCCTATAATAATATTTTTAAAAATTTTGAAAATTCTAAAATTTTATAAAATAAATATGAAAAAGTAATTGAAGATATTTTTATTTTACAAACCTGTGCTATTTGTACAACAAGAAAAAAAAACATGTAAAAATTAAAATAAACACTTAAAATTACCTTGTTGTAGTTGTCAATAATTGATTTTTCAAATGCATAATATTTACACGAAAATTATTTTAAAAATTTACATTTTCTTTTTTTACCTATTACATATAGGTACAAATTTAAATTCAAAATGCATAAAACTATTCAAATGTATATGTACATGTATTTGAAAAATCGCAAATCATATAAGAAAACACTTAGGTTTAATATTTAAAATGCAAATTTTTATTTTTTTTATAAATGATAGGTAAATAATAGCTTTACACGTTTCATTTTACAAAAAAATTAGATAAATGGAGAATTTATTACATATCATATTTTTCGAAGATAAAAGGACATCTTAGTATTTTAAAAAAAAAAAAAAAAATTATTTAAAATTATGATCTTGAATTAATCCAATATTTTAAACGATTTATTTTTTATAATATCAGCCGTTTTATTTGAAAGTGGTATAAGTCTAAAATTGTCAAAATACGGTTTTCTGTATAAATTATCAAAGAAAGAATATAAAATTTCTGAAAATTTTACAAAAAAAAAAAAATTGATATTACCAAATATAACGGATTTTATAAAAGTCCAAAATTTTTTTCTACTAAGTTTAATAGAGAATTACAAATAATAAATCTTAAAATATTTTAAGATTTAAAAAATGAACTTATTCAAATAAAACGGTTCATATACCTATAAGTACTTAGTAATTCCCATTTTTAACATAATGTGATCAATTTATTGTATGCATTTACTTAATTAATTGTGCCTGATTCTTTTTTATAAGCTATTTTAGAAAAAATTGTATTTTTCTTATTCTAACAAATTTAATCAATAGGAAAATAGTCTCAATACATAATAGCCTAAACAGCATTTAAATTTGATCTCGAAGATATTTTTAATTTTTATTTAAAATTTTTTTTGTAAATATTTTTATTTTATTTATATATGTACATACCTACATATTTAATTTTGAAAATTTCCACATAGATGTGCAAACACATTATAACGTACATACTTACCTGTGTATATGAATATTTTGTATGGCTATTTGCATAGCGTCATTAATTAATAAAACATTTTTTCTTATATAATTAATAAAATTAACAATAAATATTCAAAATAAATGTACATACCTACCTATGTATATTTAAAGTGTAAAAAAATAGTGTTTTCTTAAAAAAAAAAAAAAAATCATAACTGAGTAATAATAAACGTAAGCATAATAGAAACATTATTTTTTTCTTTAAACATGAGATTCAGTGATGTGATCTGCACAGTACTACACTACAGTATAATAAAAATAATAAAAGTAACTCATTATGTACACATTACCTATTTTAATTTTAATTTTACAAACGTCACATATTTAAATTACGTAAAACAGAAAAAAAATTAAATGAAGAAGGAAGCAAATGAAACTATATTCTGATATTATGAGCAATCAACAATTTATAGGGTCATTTTCACTTTATGCATAAATTTTTAACTGTTGTTTTAGAATTTTTAAAAGCATTTGCACACAAAGCTATACACACTATGATGTATCTACTGTATACGTATACTTTTAAGGCTTTTGACTTTCTTTTTATTATCAATATCTATTTCATTTTATTTTTACATGTACAGGTACATATACATACAGGTACTTATGTACATATCTACTTTGCGTACTTTTAATTTCATTCAAATTTTAAATGTTATAAAATTTTATTTTGTATGCAAACACTTGTTTTATTGCTTGCATAATTAAATCAAAATTAAAAAAAGTAAATAAATAGATAAATAAAATAAACAAAAAATTAAATTAATTTTAATTTTACAATTTGTGTACACAAGTACTTAGGTGTAAAATTACTTTTTTAATAATAATAATAATAATTACATTAACCTGCATGTCTACTTTACAAAATTTTTATTGTTAATTAATAATATGTATAGGTAGGTAATCTACTGCAATTATGTAATTGTCTAATTAACGTGCACACATGTTACCCGCATTACATACCTATTTGGTATAGGTACATATTGTGCATAGGATTGCATTGATAAAATTTATCTTAATTTTACATCAAAAAAGAAATTAAAGATTGATTCATTTAAATATTATGACCATGTGCATACCTACATAAGTACATTTGTATGAAGTGTATGAACATAAAATCACATGTCGATAATTTGTAAATTTTATTTTAATATTTTATAATGTCAAGTGTCAATTAAAAAAATTTTATTTTTATTTTTTTTTTGTGTAGTTAACCGATTAACCTTGACGAATATGTACGTATTGGATGTACATTTATAATTGCATATGCAAAAAGCATTATATTTACATGTCTTCATACAAATATAATTAAATGAAATTTAATTTTAAAAAAAAAAATATAAGAAAAAAAAATTCAAGAAAAATGGAAACCCATATAACGCGTCTGATTCAATGTTTAAATTAAATTCATTACGTATGTACAAGTCTAAAAACCATAGAACTTCATGGAAAAATAATTTAAATTTTTAAATAACGATGACTTACTCAATAAAAAAATACCTATAAAATTGATAAAATTTGTTCAAAAATTTAAATTTTTTTTCTAGAGTAAAATTATAAGAAAAATTTTCTTAACTGAATTTTATTGATTAATTATAGAGTAATAAATATGTAGCTATGTACATTAAAGACATTATGTTATTTTAATGAAATCAATTAAAAAAGTAAATAGGTGTGTAAATAATTTATCTGGCTAAATTTCTACATTACTATGTAGTATGGTAGTATGTACATATATTAATAATTTATGTGTATAATTGCAATGCAATGTCAATCAATGATGTAATATACTTATGTACCTATGTATGTATGTACATATTATGTAAGTTTATAGATAGCATATAGGTAATTTATGTACATATACTGCATATTATATGTTCTAGTATTACATACGACAATACATACATATGTAGGTATGTACCTGTGTATTCTGATAATTTCAAAATTAAAATCGTTAAAAAAATCAATAAATTAAAAAAAAAGACAATAAATAGATACATACATATGTTTGTTACGTGTTTATAAAAACAAAATTATTATGTATGCATTTATTATTAATTAATTCATTTTTTTTTTGTATTTAAAAAAACGATCTGTACATATAGGTACCTACATACAATGTACGTTTAATGTTTATGTACTTCCCTATCACATTCTTATCACGTTGGTTGTGCTTTTTTCAAATTTTCATTAATTATGTACATACAATGTACATATGTCTTATCTATTGCCATTTACATTTTCTATTCGTATTTCATTCGTCCTACAATGTAGGTACATATGTACATATGTAGGTATAATTTTGATTAGAGTTTCTTGATCATAATTTTTATGACGTAGCGGATCGCCTGACTATTGACCGCATGTTAAAGTCTATTATACATATGTACATATATATATGTATGTTTATGTATTATGTAGAGGTACACATCAGATGAATGAGTGATAAGTGATAACCATCCATATATAATCTATGTACATTATGTTGATGGGGCCATGATGATGATCCCCCATACTTCTTGCATAGTGATATTTTTTCTTAAGATCTTTGATCGTCGTAAAGCATAATCTACAAACATGAATAGATTATAGTATGTGTCATAACATTTATATATTTACAATCGGTTTAATATGTATATGAAAAAGTAGCATAATATCTTAAACTTTAGCAATATAGCAATGTCTAAAAGGCACCTGCTTGCCTGGCTTGACTGTTTTTCATAGTCGTTTCACTTGAACTTGAAAGTCACGCCATTCACGTCATTTATTAACTTATTATTACTCCATTCCATTCAATTAACTGTAGTGTTACCAGAATTATTTAAATAAAAAATATGATTGTATATTGCAAATTGCCTATTAGGATTTGGGATTTAGGAGCTATTTACGTATGTACGTATGTACATATAGGTACTTTTAGAATCCCAATCACATTGCAGATTTAAAGACACAGATTTGATTTAGGTATTCGTAAAATAATTGAAATAAAAATATGTTGTAAAAGTAATCAAAGAAACCATAATTTGATATTGAATTATTGACATATTCTTGCTCTTACATTTTTGGTTTTATTAAGAGATAAATTTTTCCTCTTATAAAAATTTATATGAATAACGAAAATGAATGAACACAGAAAAATTAAGAGAAATTTTTAGTTTGTTTATTTTTCTTTTTCTTTTATTATTGTAAAAGATAAAAAAAAACAATTATGCAGAAGTTTTAAAAAAAAAGCAGCAACATATGGATGAAATGGAAGAGTTAGGTTCGGATTTTATCGACATAACCGTAACATCACCTGATGTTCTTCGTTTATGAATTGTATTGTGATTATGCGCTATTTTGTTGTACATAACATACATATGGACATATTTTTGTTTTTATGGAGTTGCATACACCATACTGTATGAACTGTGAATGTATCTGCAAATGCATATGTAACAAAAAGAAAAGAAAAAGCTCTCATTCATTACATATTACATTACATATGTATGTTGTATAAATTCTTGTTATATATGATATGATTAGGTACTAGGTATATGCAATTTATTTTTTTTATGTAAAATATCTAGAAGATGAAAATTGTCCAATGAAGTTTTCATGCATACGAAAGCTGTTGACTCATATAAGTACTTACTATATGTTATATGCTATCTATTGTAATATACAACTCAATTTAATTATAATGTAGTTATAATGAATGGTATAATGCAATTAGGTATGTGTTACGGTATATGCAATTTACCTACAATATACATAGGTAGACTGGTATGATATCTACCTATCTGTTCTGTCTGTCCCATATTATGGTTAGATCAGAGTTCAGAGTTGGTTGACACTAATCGAAAATATTATATAAATCAAATTTTCAAATGATATTTCAAACTATATTTCAATCAGTTAAATACATACCTATATAGGTATTTTACAATTGTGAAAAATTTTTTATTTCATGTAAAGTATCTGAAGACTTTACCTAACAATTGTTTTAATTAATCTGACCATGATAGCTCCATATATACATATTTAACTATTGTAAATTAATGACGATTGCATTGTACATATGTATGAACAGATTTTGCATTTAAAAATTTTAACATAAACTTACAGTTGCTTACAATTTTGATGTTGTGTACATTTTAACAAAAATAATTACTTAAAATAAAAAAATTTGCACATTACACAAAGTCTTTTAACGTAATTTAGAATGTTTTAAGTTAACGCGTCATTTTTAAAAACAAATATTAACAACTTTAAAAATAAAACCATCTGAAATTCTAAAAAAGACATTGTAATTACATAATAATCGTTACTTTACAAAGTAATAAAATACTTAATGTATCTGCGTCAAGAATATTTTAAAAAATTTTAGTACATTTAATAAATTTATGATCATTCTAATGATTTTTTAATTTTTCTTTTTTTGTTTTCTAAAAGGATAAATTTAATTTTATAAGTAAAAATTAACGGAATAAAAATTTCAATTAACGAAATTCCATCGTCATTATTAAACGACAAAAGAAGAAACAAGCGGAAAAAACGTCGCAACAAAGTAAAAGAAGACAATATGCCGGCCCGTTTTGCAGAAGGTGTCGTTACTGACCATAGATCAAATGGCTCTCGAGATATTGGAAATCATTATGCAAATCAACCAGTTGATGATGATGTAGTCATTACTGGCTTTTCAGGAAAATTACCAGAAAGTTCAAATATTGAAGAATTTAAACGTAATCTTTTTGATGGCGTTGATATGGTTAATGATGATCCAAGACGATGGCCAAAAGGTTTGTAATTACTTTTATATTAATTTATTTTACTTTTATTTATTTATCTCCTTTTTTTATTTTGAATTTAGGGTTGTATGGACTTCCAGAAAGAATAGGTAAAATCAAAGATGAAGATCTTGAACAATTCGATGAGCAATTTTTTAGTGTTCATCAAAAACAAGCTGAATGTATGGATGCACAACTTAGAATGCTTTTAGAATGTACTCATGAAGCAATCATTGATGCAGGTACATAATTTTGTCTTAACATTTATCTCGTAAAAATAAAAAATTGTTATATTTTGTAAATTGTAGGAATTAATCCGCAAGAAATTCGTGGAACACGTACCGGAGTTTATATTGGAGTATCTTCATCTGAAACAGAACAGTACTGGTGTAGTGATCCAGATCGAGTTAATGGATATGGTCTAACAGGATGTGCTAGAGCTATGTTTGCTAATCGTATTTCATATACATTCGATTTCAAAGGACCAAGTTTTTGTGTAGATACTGCTTGTTCTAGTTCACTTTATGCTCTTGATCGAGCATTTGCAGATATGCGAAATGGAAGATGTGATGCAGCAATTGTTGCTGGCTGTGGTCTCATTTTGAAGCCAACCATGTCTCTTCAATTTAGGCGATTAAATATGTTGAGCAATGACGGAAAATGTAAGGCATTCGATGAGTCTGGTGAAGGATACGTTAGATCTGATGGCTGTGTAGTAACTTTTTTACAAAAAACAAAAGATGCTCGTCGAATTTATGCAACAATTTTAAATGTTCGAACAAACACAGATGGTTACAAAGAACAAGGAATTACATTCCCAGATGGAAATATGCAAAATAAATTAATTCGTGAAACGTATGAGGAAATTGGTTTAAATCCAAATGAGGTGGTATACGTTGAAGCACATGGAACAGGAACGAAAGCTGGTGATCCACAAGAAGTAAACTCAATATGTGATTTCTTCTGTAAAGACAGAAAAACTCCTCTATTAATTGGTTCAGTAAAATCAAATATGGGCCATTCAGAACCCGCTTCTGGTGTTTGTTCAATTGCAAAAGTACTAATTGCAATGGAAGAAGGCATAATTCCAGCTAATTTGCATTATAAAAGTCCTAATCCAGATCTAACGGGCTTATTAGATGGACGCTTAAAAGTTGTCGACAGAAACATGGAATGGAATGGAGGAGTAGTTGGCATTAATTCATTTGGTTTCGGAGGAGCTAATGCTCATGTCATCTTAAAGTCAAATCCAAAACCGAAATCTGTTCCAATAAGAGATGGACCTCCAAGACTCGTTATTGTCTCTGGACGTACAATGGATTCAGTACAAGAGCTTTTAGAAGACGCAGAAGCTCGTTGTGATGATGAAGAATATATTGGATTAATTAATCAAATCCATACAAAAAATATTCCATTACATTATTATAGAGGCTATTCAGTGTTTAATAGTAAAAATATGATCTCAAGAGAAGTTATTGATTTCTCTGAAGAAAAAAGACCCATTTGGTTTGTTTATTCTGGAATGGGAAGTCAATGGGGTAGTATGGCAAAAGATCTTATGTGTTTGGAAGTATTTAATAAGAGTATACATCGTTGTGCTGATATTTTACGATCAGAAGGCATTGACTTACTTGATATTTTATTACGTTCAGATGATTCGTATTTTGAAAACATTTTAAATTCTTTCGTTTCAATTGCTGCAATACAAGTAGCACTAACAGATCTTCTTACAAGCTTGAATATAACACCGAATGGAATAGTAGGTCATTCAGTTGGTGAATTGGGTTGTGCGTACGCAGATGGTTGTTTCACAGCAGAGCAAATGATATTGGCTGCATATTGGAGAGGTAAAAGCATTCAGGATACTAAACTTATAAAAGGACAAATGGCTGCTGTTGGAATGACTTGGGAGGAATGTCATAAAATTTTACCATCTGGAGTTTTTGCTGTTTGTCATAATAGTGAAGATAGTGTAACAATATCGGGTCCTGAAAAAGAGGTTTCAGAATTCGTTAAAAAGTTACAAAATGAAGGAGTTTTTGCAAAAGCTGTTAAATCATCTGGTTATGCTTTCCATAGTAAACATATTGCAGATGCTGCACCAAAATTAAGAAAAAGTCTAGAAAAAATCATTCCAAATCCGAAAAATCGAAGTTCAAGATGGCTCAGTTCTAGCATTCCAGAAAGTGGATGGAATACTCCAATTGCTAAGCAAAATTCTGCCGCATATCATGTTAACAACTTACTTTCACCAGTTTTATTCCATGAAGTTCTTCAACATGTTCCTGAAAATGCTATTTGCATTGAGATAGCACCACATGGACTACTCCAAGCAATCCTAAAGCGCACATTGCCAAAAACATGTACAAATCTTAGCTTATTAAAAAGAAATCATGAAAATAATATGGAATTCTTTTTATCAAATGTTGGAAAATTGTATGCAGCTGGTGCACAACCAAATGTAACAAAACTTTATCGTCCAATTATTTATCCAGTTGGTCGAGGTACACCAATGTTAAATTCAAAAGTCGGTTGGAATCATTCACAAAGATGGTTAGTTCCAAAATATGGCGCAGAAACATCTTCCGGCGAAACAATAATTGATATTAATCTGGCAACAGAAGAAGACGCATTTTTAGCTGGACATACAATTGATGGCCGTATATTATTCCCAGCAACTGGTTACATGACATTAGCGTGGACTACATTTGCGAAAATGCATGGACATGAAGTAACCAAAACACCAGTTATTTTAGAAGATCTAGTATTTCATCGTGCAACTATTCTTAGTAAGGAAGGAACTGTTAAGTTTGGTATTAATTTCTTTGATGGTTCTGGAAATTTTGAAATTTGTGAAAGTGGTAGTCTTGCAGTTTCTGGTAAAATAAAAATTCCAGAAAATATTGATAGGGAAGAATTGCCGTTAGAACCAATGACTGAAGATAAATCAGGATTAACACTATTAACTAATGATGTATATAAGGAACTTAGATTACGTGGATACGATTATTCTGGAATGTTCCGTGGTATTCAGAAGACAGACTGTGGTGGAAATGTTGGAGAATTAAACTGGGAGGAAAATTGGATTTCATTTATGGATACAATGTTACAATTTAGCATATTAAGTAAACCAATTAGAGGATTATATCTTCCAACACGAATTGAAAAAGCAGTTTTAAATCCAACTAAACATTTAGAAATGTTAGCAGAAATCAACACGGACAAGAAATCACTTCCAGTTTATATGTATAATGATATTAATGTTTGTAAAAGTGGAGGTGTAGAAATTCGTGGCTTAAAAGCATCAAGCGCACCAAGAAGATCTGATAATCAATTAGCACCGACATTAGAAAGATATACATTTGTTTCACTTCAAAATTCTACTGAATTAAATGAAGAACCTACAAAAGCTAGACAATTGGCAGTTAGCGTTGCTGTTCGTACAGTAATAGAAAATTCCAGTGGCGCTTTAAAAATCAAAGCAATAGAAATTGGTCACGAAAGAAATGTTGAATCATACATGGCACAAAATATTTTAGAAATAATTGAAGGAGAACCAACACTTATGGGGGATGTAGCCGTAACAGTAATAGATAAATCAGAACAAGTTATGAATACATTTTCAGAACATGGAATCAGAGTATTGACAAAAGCGATTAAAGATGGCCCAGTTGAACAAAATTGTCATTTAGTTGTTGCATATGATGTATTAAGTCAACATAATAACACTATCATTCTAAAACATATGATCGAATGTTTGAAAGAAGGAGGTTTTCTGTTATTAGATGAAACGATGACATCATTTAACAAATTAAGTAACAAATTATTCAAAGATTTCAATCTCGTGGTTATTACACAACAAGTCTGTAATAACAGAGTCTTAGTTCTATGCCGTCCAGCAATAAACGTTTCTGAACGTAAAAAATGTGTTGTAAATCTAACAGAAAACAATTTCAAATGGTTGGATGTATTAAAGAAATCCCTAGCTGAAGCAGAAAGTGAAAGTAAATATGTTTACTTAGTTTGTCAAGGAGAGGAATTATTTGGAGCAGTCGGATTTATGAATTGTATTAAAAATGAGAATGGAGGAAAATTCGCCAGAATGTTGTTTATTCAAGATAAATCGACGGAAAAATTCTCATTTGATTCAAAATTCTATGAGGAACAACTCAAAAAAGATTTAATTTGTAACGTTTATAAAAATGGTACTTGGGGTTGTTACAGACACATGAAACTTGATTCAAAACCAGATGTTCCGACACTTCAAGTTGAACACGCTTATATCAATGCACTAACTAAAGGTGATCTTTCTAGTTTGAAATGGATCGAATCGCCTCTTCCAAGTCAACAGAACATAGAAAAAAATGCTGATTTTGAACTTTGTACAGTGTATTATGCACCGATTAATTTCCGTGATGTTATGCTAAGTTCAGGAAAATTGTCAGCTGATGCATTACCAGGTGATTTAGCAACCCAAGACTGTGTACTTGGTCTAGAATTTTCCGGTAGAGATTCAAAGGGAAAACGCGTTATGGCTATGGTTCCAGCTAAATCACTTGCTACTACTTGTTTAGCAAAGAAAACAATGATGTGGGAAGTTCCAGATAAATGGACAATGGAAGAAGCATCGACAGTACCAGCAGTTTATGCTACAGTTTATTACGCTCTCGTTGTTCGAGGTAAAATGAAAAAAGGAGAATCAATTTTAATTCATGCTGGTTCGGGTGGTGTTGGACAAGCTGCCATTTCAGTTGCATTACATCATGGACTGAATGTTTTCACTACAGTTGGTAGTAAAGAGAAACGTGAATTTTTGAAAAAAAGATTCCCACAACTTACAGATAATATGATTGGAAATTCAAGAGATACTTCATTTGAACAATTGGTTATGCGTGAAACACGAGGACGCGGAGTGGACTTAGTTCTTAATTCATTAGCAGAAGAAAAATTACAAGCATCAGTTCGTTGCTTAGGTTTGAATGGTCGATTCCTTGAAATTGGAAAATTCGATTTGAATAACAACAGCCCATTGGGAATGTCAGTTTTCTTAAAAAATACATCATTTCATGGTATCCTTTTAGACAGTGTGATGGAAGGTGAGGAATCAGTACAAAAAGAAGTAGTAAATCTTGTGGCTGAAGGAATAAAAAGCGGTGCTGTTAAACCATTACCAACATCTGTCTTCAATGAAAAACAAGTAGAGCAAGCATTTAGATTTATGGCTTCAGGAAAACATATTGGAAAAGTAGTGATTAAAGTTAGAGACGAAGAGTCTAATAAATGCGTACAACCAGCTACTAAATTAGTCGATGCTATTCCAAGAACATACATGCATCCCGATAAAAGTTACATTATCGTAGGTGGATTAGGAGGTTTTGGTTTAGAGTTGACCAATTGGTTAGTTATAAGAGGAGCTAGAAATTTAGTATTAACTAGCAGAAGTGGAATCAAAACTGGATATCAATCTTTAATGATACGTCGTTGGCGAGAAAAAGGAATTAAAGTAGTTGTAGACACAAATGACGTCACAACGAAGATGGGATGTAAACATTTAATTGAAAATGCAAACAAACTTGGGCTTGTCGGTGGTATATTTAATTTGGCTGCTGTTCTTCGAGATGACATAATGGAAAATCAAACGGAAGATAATTTCAAAACAGTATGTACACCAAAAGTTGATGGCACAAAACATTTGGATTTGATTTCAAGGGAATTATGTCCAGAACTTGACTATTTCGTATGTTTCTCGAGTGTCTCATGTGGTCGTGGTAATATCGGTCAAACAAATTATGGTCTTGCTAACTCAGCCATGGAAAGAATATGTGAAAATCGACAAGCATCAGGTTTTCCAGGAATGGCAATTCAGTGGGGTGCTATAGGTGATACAGGATTAGTGATTGATACATTAGGAGACAATGATACAGTTATAGGAGGAACTTTACCTCAAAGAATGACATCTTGTCTTAAGACAATGGACATCTTCTTGCAACAACCACATCCAGTTCTTGCCTCAATGGTTGTAGCAGAAAAACGAAAATCAGATTCTTCCAGTGGTGTAAGCCTTGTCAGCAGTATAGCTAATATTCTTGGATTAAGGGATGTTAAAAATATTCAAGATTCGCAAACTCTTGCCGATCTTGGAATGGACTCATTGATGGGAGCAGAAATTAAACAGACTTTGGAACGAAGTTATGACATCGTAATGGGACCTCAAGAAATTAGACAGCTTACATTTGGAGCACTGAAAAAGTTAGACGGTAGTGCGGGAGGTGGTGGTTCTCGACCAGCTTCAGCAAATTCTGTTCATAGTCCCAGCAGAAATGGTCCATCTCCAACTGTATTCGGTGATGGAACTCAAGTTGTATTTCAAGCGAAACTAATGCCAACGGAAACTGTAATTCGGTTAAAATCAAAAGCTCCAGAAAATTCAACAAAACGGCCTATTTTCTTAATTCATGCAATTGAAGGTTTTGCTGCTCCTTTACAGCCTCTTGCTGAAAGATTAGATTGTCCCGTCTATGGACTTCAATGTACTTCTGAGGCTCCGCTTTCGTCATTTGAAAGTCTTGCAAAATTCTACATTAGTAAAATTAAAGAAATTCAACCAAAAGGACCATATACGATAGCGGGATATTCATTTGGAGCAGCCATAGCTATTACAATGGTTTTCTTATTAGAAAATCAAAATGAAGAAGCCAAATTAGTTATGTTAGATGGTGCTCCTAAATACGTATCTTGGTACACACAAAAACGTAGAAAACTATCAACTAGTGAAGCTGGAAAAGATCAAAATGAGGCTTCTGCTTTAGCATACTTTAGTATGGTAGTTGGAAATTTAGATTTTGGAGGAGTAAGTTTCAATGCTTGATTATGTTTTCAAATTACAATTTTTTATATAATATTTCTTTTTATTTAAACACAGATTTCTAGATTATTAGCGAAAGTACCTACATTAGAAGGCAAATTAGAAAGGTGTGCTGAATTATTACAAACTGAAATTAATCAACCTAAAGAATTGGTAATTTTTAAATCAAATAAATTTGGAAAAAAAAATGTAATAAAATATTTAATTTAAATTAAATTTATTTTTTTCAGATAATGGAAACAGCTAATTGTTTTTATAAAAAACTATTAGCTGCTGATTCGTATAAAATACCAAAAAATAAAATCAAATGCAATGTAACATTAATTAAACCAACTGAAAATTATGCAAAATTAGAAGAAGATTATGGATTAAATGAGGTAATAAAATTTTTAATTTACTTTTAAAAATATAAATAAAATTAATAATTTTTTTTTTCTATTTAATTTATAGATTTGTGAGAAAGATGTTAAAGTTTTAACAGTTGAAGGTAATCATCGTACATTCCTAATTGGTGAAAATTCATTAAAAACAATTGAAAATGTTCTTAAAGATCTCACAAGATAAATTTTCAATTATTTTATTATTACTTATAAAATAAGTATTTCATCATTTTCATTCATCACATTTTGTTATTTTTTTTTTTATTTAAGTTAATTTTTTTGTTTGTAAACTGTATAAACTTTGAGAAAAAAGTGTATACAGGAATAATTATAATGTATTTTAAAATTTTAAATATACACATATATATACATATATTCATTTATAAGGGAATATGTAATGAATAATGATATAAAAGGAAGCACATACACATATTTTGTCTTCAAAATCAATTATAAATTGCACTTTCAAAACATTAATAGAAACATTAGAAAAAATGTAAAAAGGACTTAGTCCTTTTATATAAATTAAAAAATAAAAATTACATTTAAAGCTTAAATTTATTGTATGAAATTAAAACTTAATTAATATTTATGTATGTAATTCCATGACACAAAATTATCACTTTAATAAAATTTCTATGATTAATTATATATAATATGTAAAGTATGTATATCAAAAACATAATTGAAGAAAAAAGAAAAAAAATCTAATTAACATACTTTTAGTAAAAGTTTTTGTATTTTTATTGTTTTTTCTTTTTCTAAGTTATATACAAATAAATAAATGGAAATTATATATTTGTTGTTTTTTGTATTTATCGCAAATTTTTAGTTTCTTTTGTAGCTTTAAATTATTAAAAATTGTATTTGTACATAACTTTATTTAATCCTTATGGGCTATAGAATATATGGACCATATTTTGAAATAAATATTCGACAATATTTAGTTTAAAAAGAAAAAATTTTAATTTTCCAACTGGTTATTTAAATTCAAATTTAAAATTTTTGAAGCGATATATTTCATGATACATGGCGAAAGGCTTTTTCATACAAATTTTTTTACATATATGTATATGTGTAAACTATGGAAAATAATTTTAATTTATAAAATCATCATAAAAATTCAAAATACCGTATAATTTATAAACAATTGAAATTGGTAGCTCCGTAAAAGACCGTATTCTAATTTTTGAAAGATATTTTCCGTTATTTGTGACGTAATTTTTAATTCAGTACAAATGAACCACGAAATGAACATCATTACACATGTTCCAAATGTTGTTTTGTTAAAATTCATTCAAATTCATTTCAATAATCAATTTCATAAAATGGAAACGGCACAATAAAAATATGAAAAATTAAAAATTGTTATTGCGTAAATCAAAGTTGTCAAAATAAGCTAATCTGATTGGTTGGGTGGGTGGAAGTATTGGAACATAATTGAAACAGTAAAATTGCACTTTTTTAGTTTTTTTCGAAGAAAAAGAAAGTGAAACGTCAAATTGAATTTATTTTTATTATAATTCGTAGTTATTGTAATTTACACATTACATTCAATTCCATAGAGTAGATATAGAGAAAAATGTTCCATATAAAACTTGATTTACAGTTATAAAAATTTCCTATACACGTTATAAGGTGCGAATGAAAAATAAAATTTTGTGGCTTGGAAAAGTCGATAGCAATATTAATGGCCATAAGGATCCTTAAGAAAGATAAAGAAATCAAAAAAAAGCGGGGCATGACATTTTATGATTTTTGTTTTATTTTTTACAAATAATTTCTCTAAATTCCCATTGCTTACAAAATTTAGCAGTTTATTTCTCTAATTTTCTCAATGCTGAATGACGTAGTTACAAATCGGTGTGAATACCAACACACTGACAGCCATTTAAAAACATTAAAAAAAAAACGCACGTGGAAAACATATGATTGTACAACTACATTCGCAGGTAATATACTCTATCGGTGTAAACCACTAATATTGTTGCACCTAATATCCCCATTTAAAAAACGCGTTCATAAAAAATATGTAAACAAACAAATATTACACATACTTAACCGAAATTCTCTGCTGAGTTTAAGAAAGTGTTATGTGTTTCTTTTTCATATAAAGGTTCTTTTTTATAACTTTATGCTTCTATTTATGGTGGGACTTTCACGTACAGGAAAATTTTTGTTTTTTTTGGTTGCATGGGGAATAAAACAATGAAAACAAAAATAAGTCCTTGTTACTTCTGTGACGTCAGAGACATTTTTCTCTTATCTCTATACTCTTTGTTCAATTCAATATTATTGTCATTCACGTATCGAAATTTTAGAAAAAATAAAATTTGATTCAATTACAAGTTTATTTTATTTATTTATTTATTTAAAAAAAATAGTATATCAATAAGTGAAAAAAAAATGGAAGAAATTTTAAATGAAACAGTTTCACAAGCAGATCTTGAGGTAAAGTAGAAATAATAGATAATTGATATTTTAATGAAACCATTAAACAGTTATAGGTTTATTATTAAAAAACACATACACTTACTTTTTATATATTTGTGAGTATGATTATATTTATTGTATATACTTATTTGTTAAATAAATGTATGATTCATAAAACAGTGATTATAAATACTGATTGCACAAAAAAATTAAGAATTTCACAATATTAAACTTTGTCTCTTCTGTTTATTATTTTATTTGATTAATTTGCGTCACAATAATAATAATTACGAATTTTTTTATCTATTTACAGAAATTTGAGAAAAAATATCACAGTGAATTAGAAGATTCATCAATTTCACATAGAACACAATTTGAATATGCTTGGTGTTTAGTAAGAAGCGGATATACACCAGATATACAAAAGGTTACTATTTGAATTAACACACTTTAACTTATACATAATTATGTTACAATGTTGATTGTTTTTTTTTATAGGGAATTTTACTATTAGAAGACTTAGCCACACGTCATGCAGAAGGAAAACGTGATTATATCTATTATTTAGCAATTGGTAATACACGTATTAAACAATATTCAGTTGCATTAAAATATTGTAAAGCATTCTTGCAAATTGAACCAAATAATCAACAAGTAGCTGCTTTAGAGGTAAATTTATCGTAATTACATATCGTTTTGTAAATTTAAATTTTCTATTTTATAAAATTTTACATAGGAGTATGTTAAAGATAAAATTGAAAAAGAAAGCTTAAAAGGATTAGCTGTAGCTGGTGGTGCTGCCTTAGTTTTAGGTGGAATTGTTGGTTTAGGAATAGCATTGGCGAAAAAGTAGACTAGTAAAACTATTATTTTATAATATACAATGTCTTTTTTAAATTTCATTGGAAAAAATTTCTTTTTTTTCTTTTCTATGTATTTCATCTAGTCGTGGACATAAATCTGAAAAATGATAATCATCACTCTATTTATTTATTTGGACGTTTTGTGATATTAAAAAAAAAAATGTATAATCTGTTATTTTGTTCCATATATGTATTTCTCATTATTTCTTTTATTGATGTTTAAAGTTTTTTTATTTCATATGAGTTGTATATAATTCTAATTTGAATTTATATTTATACATACATACACAAAGTAGTTTATAATTATACAGAATATAATAAATGTAATGTAATAGTGAAGTCGTTACACAAAAAAAAAATAATTGAATTTCATTTTGTTAAAAAGAAATTCCCTTTTATCCTTTTTTCTTTACGTGCAATATAATATAGAATTTTAATTATAATTATTCAAATATATAAATGAAAAATCCAATAAATAGTAAATTCGAACTGAAAATTAAATGAATCTGCAATTTTATTCATTTCATGGTGAAATCGTAAAGGTCGTTTCACAATTAATTTACTATATTGGTTTTAACGCCAGATTTTGTTTCGAAAAGATAACTATCAAAAGGTCTTTCCATTTTTTCATTTTACATTAGTTGTAATGTAAATATAAAATATATGTTAAAACAGTTTTTCTCAATTTAACACTTTTCCTTCACGAAATTTTAATAACCAAAGCTATTACACTCAAAATATTTGTCTTTATTCTAAGTCAAAGTTAAAGCTATTGCATCCGTTGTGAAACGACCTCAATTTCTAATTTTCTACAATTTTTGTTTCACCATATGTCATGTAACGTGATAAAAATTAACATGTGAATTACATAAATGTTTATTCTTATTTTCTATAAAGCTATTTAATAAACTACATTTGTAAACATTTTCTACAAAAGAATATTAATCAATATTTCAAATAAATTTTATTTTATTTCTGTACATGTACTAATATTTGTTTAAATTTAGTTTCAATTTTCTTTTTCAATATATATTTTATGTTTCAGTGTAATTGTAAGTAATTAAAAATACAAATTTTTCAACTAAATTACTTATTTAATTCATAATATTTTACATAAGTATATTTATTGGATTATTTATAATTACCATAATAAACTATTTCCAGTTTGAAAATAATTTTAAATTTTTGGGTTCTTTTTTTTTCAATTATATATGTGGTTTATTATATTTATACAAAGAAAAATTAAAAAAAAGAGTCTTATACATAATTTTATCACTATACAAAGTATATAAATACGTAGTTCAAAAATAGGTTTTTTTTTTTTTAACTTAATTTACTTCACTTCCCACTTTATATCAATCAATTAAATTTATTTGTAACTTTTATTTTTTTACCATTTGTATATAATAAAAGAAAAGGAAAAAAATACAGGTAACTTTTGCCTAATATGAAAGTTAGATTCCAAAAGTATCATGCATTACAGAAATTGGTATTGTACAAAGTTCAAATTTTTTTTATTTTCATTCATTTAAGAATTCAAATAAAATTTTTTAAAGAATTTTTAAAAAACAAAAAGGAATTATTTAAAAATGTCATTTTCAAATATACGTGTATGTTTGAGCGAATTTCTTCACTATTTATAAAATCGATGTTAACAACCTTGCTTGCTATATACAAGCAGATAATATAACTTTCAATGAATTTGCATAGATTTTTAAGTCACGTAATAAAGTGTGAAATTATCAAATCATATAATGGTTACCTGTATTTGTATATAAATTATAAAGTAATCAGAAAATTGAGAATATTAAAAATAAAGAAAAAAAAAAATTGAATAAATAAAAATCACATTTTTTTTCTAATAATATGAATTTACTCAATTGATATACCTATTATCCAACGTGTTTTCGGATCAGTTAGTGGGAAGTGAAAATTTACTCATCTGATACCAACAGACAGTATCTGTGTTTTATAATAATATGCACAAATTCCAACTAGTATTGAAAATGCTGTTGTAACAATAACTGAACGTTTCGATAGTAATGCTTGTGGTAACAATTTATGCATAAACGAATCATTAACTGAATTCATTGCACGTCTTTTAAGTAATTGCTTACGGCGTATAGCTGCTTGTTCTTCTTCTAAAGCACGTTGTTGTTTTCTAAAAAAAATACACAAAATTTCATTATAATTTAATAATCATCATTAATTAATTTAATTAAAAATATTTCATACTCTCGAATAATCATTTCATCAACTTCACTTTCTATTACACTTGGAGGATATTTTCGATATAAATCATTTGCTCTCTTCAAAAGATATTCAAAAGGCAAATCATCAGGAAGCTATAATATAACATAAATATACGTAATAAATAAAACTTTGATTTCCATTTTAATTCTTACAAATATTTTAATTACCTGAGATAATAGACAATGAAGACTTGCCATATCACAATCTTCTTTAAATATATCATCTGTTCTATATAGTACAATGGCTGCTGTTACATACAATGGTAAAAGGAATGGTGATGCTAAGAAAAAATCGTAAAGTCTAACAACTGCCCTATATGAATTCAAACTATGACCAAACCATGTTAGATACCATGGTAATGCAAATAATGTTCCAACTGATGATTTTTGTAAATAATTGCATAATGAAGGATTCTCATGTTTTATCAATGGATAAATAAACATTAAACGCCTTTGTGTTGGTTCCATTGTTTCTTGCATACATTCAACTAAATGATTTGTTGATAAAATTTCCATTACATGGAATGCAACCTCTTCACCGACAACTAATAAAAATGTAATTGCAACATCATGATAACCTTGATAATATTTTAAATGTGGATGTTTAATAATAACACGTAATATTAAAACAGTTAATTGATCTTGTAATGCAATTCTTTGTTCATATGGTATACCAGGTGGAAATCTTTTTAATGAACGATTTACATCTAAAATTACTTGATTATATTCTGGATGAGATTTTAAATCATCTAATTTTGGTGCTGGTCCAACATTTTTAATATCAATACCAACTAAACGAGGCCATATTTCTCGTCTTAAATCGTCATTTATTAATCCATAATCAGATAAAGCATATTCTTGCCATTCTTTTAAACTTGTTAATGGATTTCTTAAACTTTTTTCAATTTTTAATCTTTTCTCTTTTTCCTCTTTATTTTCGGGCACTAATAGATAAGATGAAAATAAAAATAAATTATTGAAAAATACATTTAAAAGATAAATATTTATTATTTAAAATAATTATCATGAGTCAACAATTTAATTTTAATGCTGACTTTTACTGTTATACTCTAAGATGTACATATGTACCTACATATATAATATTCTATCTGCTGCTACACGCATGCAATCATTTATATTTTAAATTACCTTTATCAAAACTTAATTCAGTTGGTTCATCAGAACGTCTTTCTGATTTATCATCAATCATTATATCATTATCATCATTGCAATTTAATAAATTATTTATTATTTGTTCAGATTCACTTTTACAATTATTAGATTCAATACTTTTACATTCTTCAGTAACTGACATTGTATCACTTTCATATTGTTCATCATTATAATTTTGATTTATTGTAGTATATTCCATTTTATTTTCTTCCATTTTTTAAAACCATAATTTTCAATATTTAATTATTAAACAATGAAATACGATATTATAATTTTATTTAAATTTTATTCTTCTTTCAAATGCACTTTTGCAATTTGCACCTTTGAAAATTTTATATTCTTATATGAAAATTTCTCCACATAAGTAAAAAAAAAAAAATACAAATCATACAAAACGAAATGTCAAACAGAAATATATTTGTTCAAATTAAAGACAAAAAAACACCACATCACACACAAATACATCAAGAATTTCGTATAATGTATTGAAGTTGATTGAAGCAATAACACAGGGTAATTGAAAATACGTTACATAAATGCAAATAATAATAAATAAACTGGATGAACAGGAACAAAATAAACAAATGTACATGAAATTTAAGTTTGGTTGTCATAAATAATAGACAAATGAAAAAAATTATTTAAGAATGAAATTTATATTTTAATTTTATATTAATTGTGATTTGTGCTTCTTCCTTTAAAACTGAATCAGGCTGCAGGCAATTTGACTTGAATGAATCAGTCAATTTGCTTTTCTTATTGTGTGTTGTTTTTTTTTGTTTTGTTATTATTATTCAATATTCATCCACCCACCATCAACCACAAAATATCATATGCGAAGTGAATGTATTTCATTTCCATTATTGTTTTTTTGTTTTTGTTTTGTTTTGTTTTATTGTTTGTGGATTCTGAGAATGATACGAGTTTAGAATAGATTTTGTCACAGAAAATTTTGATATTTCAATTTGACAATTCTTGTAGTTTTTTTAATATTTATTAATGAATTAGAATTTGTTTTTTTTTTCTTATTACTTTGTTTTTAAATACCAAAGATCGTATTTTCATAAAAGATTTTTGTTTTTTTTTTATTTGTTTATTAAAAAAAGTTGCATGCGAAGAATAGATAAGTAGAAAAATTAAAAATATTCTAAACGCAATATGTGAAAATAACAAATTGAATACAAATTTAAATTAATTTAAAAAAAAAATAAAAAAAAAAAACAAAGAATTCAAATAATGGGTTGTATAAATAGTAAAAGGGATTTAAGTGATATCAATCCAAATTTTTATCGTGTAGTGAATGTTGATGCAAATGGTGATTCATTATGGAATGGTCATTTAGAAATATCACCGAAAGAATTAATTTTACATCGAAAAGGTAGAGAACCAACAAAATGGTCATTACAGCATCTTCGACGTTATGGTTTTGAATCAGATATATTCACATTTGAAGCAGGACGAAGATGCCCAACTGGAGAAGGAATATTTGCATTTAGATGTCGTCGTGCCGAAGACCTTTTTCATGTAATGCAAAATTATATTCAAGGTATAGCTTTAAACGATGATATAAATCAACAATTATCTGATATGAATTTAACTTCATCTGGTAATAATGTGGGAATAAATGGTGGTGTGAATTCAACAGTTATAAATCGTTTTAGCCGCCAATCAACATCGAATAATTCACGATCGAACAATTCAAATCAAAATAATACAAATGCAAATTATTTAACCCCAGCCAATAGACAAACGGCAACGATAAGTCAAAATGTTAACGGTACTATTAATTTTGCAAACGTAAATCGAAGAAATGATAGTTATCCAAGTGAAAGTAATTATCTGGAACCGACACCAATGCGTAATAATGCTGTACAACGTTACTCATCAGGAGTACGGTTAAATTCAATTGGTAGTGCACCAATTAGTCCAGAACCAAATTCACCAGGTTCACCAAATAGTTTTACAATTATTTTGGAAGTTACACAATTAAATCAACCCCATAACCAACAGAATTATGCAAATAGTAATATCTATCATGAATTTCCGTTTAAATCAAGCGAAAGTAACAATAATTTATTGAATAATAAACTTTCACTTGATATGCCTCCACAAGAACAAGCACCATCAGCAATACAAATGGCTCCTAATACAATTACAAATAATAGTTCAACAGATGATCCTAATAAACAAAATAATGCATGTTCCCCAATTGAAAATGATAGTAGTTCTCGCATGTATGTAAATGTCACTCCTGGTGAAATGGAAAACATAATAAGAAATACTGGTACACCGACAACGGCATCAACAAACCAAATGAATTTCCCATTTCCAAGATTATCATCTACAAATTCAATGGATTTATCAACACGTTGCTATGAAAATTTGGAACCTGGTGAATTTTGTACTCAATTAGCAGCAAAGCAGTCAAGATATTCAAAACCCGATATATTTGCGAAAGTTGATCTGCCGTTAGTTGGTGAACATTCAAAGAGTATAGCTAGTGGTGAACGATCAGAGCCAACAACACCAATTTCAAAGGAAGAAAATAGAAAAGTTAATTATATTGTACTTGATCTTGATAATTCACCATCATCCGTTACTTCCACTACTGTGACTACAGGCAATAATACCACAGTAACATCATCAACAAGTAAGTACAAAAAAAAAATTTTTTTATAACTAAAATTAATGATTTAAAATTTTCACTTTTCAGTTACAAAATCAACAACATCAATTAATAGTGGATTAACTTCATCAAATAGTGATACAACTGTTTGTAATAATAGTAGTGGCAATAATCAATTAAAAACAATGATGTCTAGTGGAAATTTTTTACCTTTAGAGAGTTCGAAAAATTCATCATTGGGTTATGCAACAATTGATTTTAACAAAACAGTGGCATTATCGAATTCGACTATACCGTCTGTTGAATTAGAAAACGAAGGCATACGAAAAACAAGACATAGTTCAACAGCTACAAGACAAAGTAATTCAATAAGTGACTAAAAGATAAGTATGTATGTATGTGTGTAATATATATGCAATTTAATACTTGTTAAATTTATAATTATTTAACTATAACGTAATGCCTAAATTGAGGTCGTGAATTGTAAATTAATTACTACATTTATATAGTTTGGCCTTTAAAAGTATAAATTTTCTTGTATAAAAAAAAAAAAATTAAAGAAATTCTAAAACGCTTTTAGATAACTTCGCTTAAAAAATTACGTAGTTATTTTGCAACGTTTCATTAAACGTATTTTTATGTAAAACTGTGGAATATTTATTAAGAGATTTTAAAGACAGAGAAATTCTAATTAAAAAAAAAGCAATTCTAAATGGTTTACACAAATAAAGATGAAAACTCGAGAGTCAAATAAGTTAAAATCTATAAAATTTTGTTATAATTAAATTAATTTTAGAAAATCGCATAACTTTTCTATTTAATTAAAAATTTTTCTCCCAAAATATCCTTGAAGCACGATACGAGGACATGTTTTAGAGAACAATAATTTTTGAATAAAATATATAAATAGTGTAAAAAAAAATAAAATAACGGCCTGAAGAGAAAACAACAAAATATTTCCTTTTATTTTTTGTTTTTTCTTTTTTTGATAGGAATTTTTTTTTTTTAAAAGTAAAAAAAAGAAAATAATAAAAAAGTTTTTTATACAATTTTTGCTGAATATTTTTTTAAAAATATGTACATATATGTTTGATAGTAAACAAAGAAAAAAATGGGATGTAATGTAAAAACTAAAAAATGGAGAAGAAAAATCTAAACAAATAGAATGCACAATTTTTTAAAGAAAAAACAAAAATTTAATGAACATCGAAAAGAAAATTGGCATAAAATATAAATTATTGTTAAACTGTTACATATGTAATTATAAGTTTTATGTAAAATATATTTACATTAATATATAGTATATTTGTAGACAGGAAAAAGAACACAATATTTATACATATAAACATTAATGTGTTGTAAGTGATCAATAAAAATTGATATAAATACAAAAATAACTAATTAAACAAAATTATATAATTTAATAAAAAAAAAGATTAATAATAAAAAAAAAAATGAATAAATACAAAAATTTATAAAAGAAATATATTATCGATCTTAGGTATGATTGTATAAAAATACTACATGCCTCTTATAATTTTCGATACTAAAAAAAATGAAGCATAAAAATTGTGTTTTTATATAAATTATATGATCGATATATTATTTAATTAATGATAATGTGATTAAAATACAAAAATAAATAATAAATAAATACATATACATATACAAAAAATAAGATATAAACGATACTATGTTGTACTACGTAAATCATGCATAAATACAGTAGTTTTATTGTTAATTACAAAAGGAAAAATGTATAAGTTAATAATTTTCAATTAATCTACCTTTGGGTATTATCCGAAATTTATACATACATATATAATTATGGCATGTTATACGTAACATGATGTCGAACTTCATTATAATTATTATCCAACTATTCAAAATGTATTGATTCACTTAATTAATTTTTATGATTAATTTTCGTATTAAACATTTAAAATTATTTTTCTATATTCAACATTAAAACAAAATTACGTGATTACTGTATTCCTTTAAATTTTTTAAAATGTTATTATTATTTATTGGAAATTAATAGCTATTAGAAATTAGTAAAATATAGTTTTATTTGAAGATCTGTTCTATCATCATTGCAATGATGTTTTATATCATGGTATTGTATAACGTGTCAAAAGCATCATTTGCATCGTGTATAAATTGTATTTAATTGAATTTAGTTATTTGTTTTTTAAAATTGATTTTTTCTTCAAGGCAAAAAAAAAAAAATCAAAGTTATGTTATATTTCTACCGAAATTTGAAAATTTCGAATTTAATGTAAAAAATGCATAATTTGAAAAGAAAAAAGTCGAACTTTTGTTTTGAAGTAAGAGAAATTTACTTAAATTATTTCTGCATTGTACAATATTCAAATTCGCATTGAAACGAAATTAAATGATTTTAATGAAATTAAGAAGTTTTCAGTGATTTTGAAATCTGCTCATGATATGGAAAATTGCATATATTTAAGTTTGATTAAAATCACGTAATTTTGGCTCAATGCTGAAAAATGGAAAGCCATTAATTTTTTGTAAAATTTTTCTGGAGTTTAAAAATTATCTTTGAATTAAATAATAATGGCTTGATAGCAGTCTTCGAGTAAAAAGATAAATTTTGAATAGTCATTTTTCTGAAGAAATCTTTTAGTAAAAACGTCTAATTATTAAACAAAAATTTATTTAACACATAATACAGTGTACAAAATGAGAAAATTTTTTATATGTAGTTTAAAAAGCAAAATACAATTTTATTACTTTCATTTGTTTTGAGAAAGGAAATAAAAAGTAAAAAAAAAAAAAGAAAATATACATAAATACAAAATATTAAAATTTACAAGAAAAAAATATTTTTCAAAGATGCATAAAAAAGTGAAATGAAATGAAAACAAAATGTGATAAATTTGATAAGGATTGATTGATTTTTTTTTTGTATTAAAATGAGAAATTAATGAAAAAATATTTAAAATTAAAAGAAAAAGGATGACAAAAAAAATTATTTCATTTTTTTTTTTTTTTGTATAGTTTTAAAAGTAAAATATTGTAAATTAATATTTTTTATTTTGTTTGTTAATAATTTGTTAAAATATGCTCATTATACGTTATTATTTATTAGCAATAGAACAAAAATTACATACATTATATTTATTGGATAAACAAATATTATTCAAAAATTTATACATATAAAATTTACATTTAAAAAAAAAAGAAAAAAAATAAAATTTAAAATTAATACAAATTCGATACGAATGAATAACGAATCCAAATTATTTTTTGCCAAAGTTTTTTATAAAAAAAAATATATATATATATATATATAATTTTCAATTTGTTATTAGGATTACTTTTATATTTTAATATTGCTTTTATATGTGTATACGTAGTTATTGTAGCAACATAATTAATGCTTTTGATAGTTATTTTAAAATTTACGTTATATAAATTTATAATGATTTTAAATAAGCTATATAATATGATTTAATTTATATTTGATTGATATTTGAGACTTTTACAAACCACAAACCGATTAATTTTATTTTTTTAAGTTTCTTGCAATTGAAAAAAAAAATTTGAAATTTTTCAATTCCTTTAAAATTCAATTTTTTAATTTATTGTTTTAACTTTTACTAGTTTTTTTTTTCTATTTGAAATAAATTTTTTAAAAAAATTTTTTCATTATTTAGTAATTTACTAAATTATAGTATTTTTTGACCATCAAGTAAGTGAAAAATTCGTTTTATTTTATGATATTAATCGATTTAAATTGTAAATGGCTCATTTGTGTAATTATCAAATTCAAATTAGATACATTAGATAGATGCATTTGATTTTTAAATATGTATATGTAAAAGATATCAATAAAATATATTGAATACCATAGGATATCATTTACATACAACATTTTAGTAAAAAAAAAAACAAAAAATGTTTTCATATAAATATAATTGGTGATAAAAATAAAATAAAGTTACAATAAAAATAATCCATTTAGATATTAATTAATTTCAATGCTCAAATAAAATTTTTTTCATAATTTCTTTTTAAAGTGAATATTGATAATAATTTTTTTAGAAGATTTTATTGTTATTAATTGCATAATATTATTAATTAATGCCCTAATGAAGAAAATGTTATTATAAATAACATAATATTAAACGAAAAAAAAAAAAAAACAAAACAATAAAAATAAAAAAATTATTTGCCAAAATTTTATTTGCCAAATATTTTAGATTTATTAAGAAAATAATTTTTTTTTTTTTTTTAGACTGAAATTATTTTATTTGTACTATACAAAAAAAAAAAAAAAAAAAAATTAAAAAAAAAGTAAAATATATGAAAAATAAAAATTAAACCAAAAATTAGTTAATAAAAGTACCTAGACCCACATACATAAAAATATATAGTACATATGTGAGGATGTATGTACAATTTTGTATGATAGAATAAAATTTTATTATTTTATGACAATTTTTATTTACATAATTACAAAAGAAACAATAAAAAACAAAAACAAAAATATACATAAATAAATCTATATTTAATTATAGATAAGAAAATTTGTGAAAAACAAAAAAAACAAAAAATCCAAAAAAAAAATATTTTTAAGAAATGTTAAAATGATACAATACGAATAATAAAAAGATATTTATTATTAAATTATGAGTTGTTTTTCTAGATTTTTCAATTCGGATAAAACCTGATTTAAAAAAGAAAATGAATTATCCCCCCATTCTAGATAAGAGGCTCTTAGGCTCTTAGCCCCTTAACTGCAATTAGCAGACAGTTAACAAAAATATATAGCTATTTTAGGCATTTCTAGGTAGAGATAAGACATGACAGCAATCAGCTTAGAATAATAAATTTGTTTGGCCGTTTAATTATTCAAAATTTTTTGTTGATTTTATTTTATTTTGAGAAATTTCTTTATAAATTTAAAAAATGTTAAAATTATTATTTTCGTATTTAAAAAAAAAAAGAAAAATCTGTCTTTAAAATAACAGCCATCGCCCATCGGTTTTATAAAAATCAATAATGGGGATGTATCAAAAATGTAACGATTTTTAACTTATTTTTTTAAACAATTTTTAAATGTTTTTGTTTTAGTTATTTTTCAATTTTATGGAAAATTTTGTATAAAATAGATGATGATCTTTGATAAATAACTAAAAGTGTGGTGAAAATTCTCAAAACGGTGTATTAAAATTCTCTTATATTTCAATATTTTATGTTTTGTAATTTTCTCACACTTTAATTTTGTTTTTATTTATTTTGTTGTTACCAGTGTACCATCATATGTTATTTGTTTTTATGATTGTACCACTTTGTTTGTTTGCACAATTTCTCATATACATACACATGAACGTTATATTTAATTTATATGTGTGTTCAGTTCAGATATATGTGTATTTATATGAGTGATCATTGTATATGGTTGATTGATGTCGTGGTACATGGTTGCGTTTTATTTTTAATTTTAAATGGTATAGTCATTATTTACATGACAAGTATTTAATAGTGATAATAGCAATTTTTGCGGTGTTGTACAAAAGAATCAAACAATTTGAGTAATTTATTTTTCAATCTCGATTTTATTAAGTAATTTTTTTTAAAAATTCAAAAAAAATAAATTTTTTATTCATTTAAAATCATGGCAACAATAAATGCTGATTATTCTGATAAGGAAAGCCGATGGAAAAGGGTTTGTAAAATATGTTATGTTTGCATTTCACAATACAATAAAATGTTGTGCTAGTGATATTGCAAATAACAAATTAAATTAAGAATTTTACAATTATTAATCGACAAATTCAATGTCATTTAAACTAATTTTTCTACTTCGAAAAATTACGTAAAAATCAAATTATTTTCAATTGATTTAATTTTATTTTCTAATTTTACTGTTTTTGCTCAAATATGTTTGGTTTTTTATTCCATTACAGGCAGTTGTTGGTCCACTTCCAACAGATTTCCTTCGTATTGTAACACCAAAAGAAATTCAAGAAGCAGCTGATTGTCAAGCAGCATTAGCACTTTATCAACAACAAGCTGTTTCATATTTAGTAAATTCAATTTGAATTTTTTAAATTGAACATTAGAAGTTATTTATCTGATCAATTAATAAAATATGTATTTTTTGTATAGGCACCAAATGTTATTGGACGATTAAGTATAACTGTAGCACAGGCAAAATTAGTCAGAAATTATGGTTTAACACGTATGGATCCATATGTTCGTATACGTGTTGGACATTTTGTTTATGAAACTCAAACTGATCCAAATGGTGGTAAAAATCCAAGATGGAATAGGGTCATACATAGTCAATTACCAAATGGTGTTAATATGATATCAATTGAAATTTATGATGAATGCAGTTTTAAAATGGATGAATTGATAGCATGGGCTGAAATTAAAATTCCAGAAGCTGTATTAAGAGGTGAAACACATGAAGAATGGTATCCATTAAGTGGTAAACAAGGTGATGGTCTTGAAGGATCTATTTGTTTAGTATTTAGCTTCAGTACACAATCGATACAATCGTGTATGTATCCGCCAGTTGCTGCAGCTCCAGTTGTTATGATTCCGAATGCGGCAAGTCCATGTAGACCATTACCAGTTGTTGTAGCACCACATCAACCACAAGTGCCACCACCAGTCATTCCACAAATGAGCGAAAGTGATTTAAAACAGGTTTGAAGAATATTTTTTAAAAAATATGTACTAGATAATAAGCTAATGTATTTCTTTTGTATCTTTATTCGAATTTTTTTTTAGGTTCAAGAAATGTTCCCGAATCTTGATAAAGAAGTTATAAAATCTGTTTTTGAAGCAAATCGTGGAAATAAAGATGCTACCATAAATTCATTATTACAAATGACAAATTAATATCATTCGATGTAGTTTTAAAAATATTTTGCAAATTTTATTTTAAATTTTAAAATCGAATAAAAAAAATTTATTTTTTCCATTTCGATACAAGGATTTAAAATTTGATTAAAAAAAAGAAAAAAAAAATCAATTATGTATTTAAACTGCTTTTATAAATAGGTTGAAAAGTATATGATTTACATTTAAAAATTATTAAATTATTTATGTATTCAATTGCTTTTTATATTATTGCATAATATTTATATGAATGTATTGTATGTATTATTATTTCATAAATTTTATTTAAATAAATAATTAATTCACAAGAAAATTTTATTTTATATATATTTAATTTTTAATCGTTAAAAAAAAAAAAAAGATGTATAATTTGGAATTTTGAAATTTTTGGTGGACAGAGTATATATAGGCAGAAGCAAAAATAAGTTATTATTTAAAAAATTTCGAATATGAGATAAATTTGATTAAAATGATAAAATCTATATGACCCATATTTTATATTGTAATGTATCCCGTATTTAATGAAATTGATATTCTAAATACAAGGTCTTTAAATTACTTTAAAAAAAAAAAAAAATAACAACAAAATAAATCTATTAAATAAAAAATCGAGATGTGTACTTTTTAAATTGAAAATTTAATTAGAATTGCACATAATTTCGAGTACATTTTATTTTATTTCTCTATTTGGTAATTTAATACAAATTATATTCATGATATTTTTTTTTTTTAACAAGAGACTATAATTCAATTTCATAATTGCATATATTCATGTAAAAAAAAATTTTTTTTTTTTGTTTTGATATTATAAATATATGATGGATTTAAGTTCAAAGTCTCTTTCAATCTCTTTATAGTTGACTAGGTTTTTGTTATTGGTACAAAATAAAGCAATGTAGCTTTAAAGTTGTAATGTAATAAAGGTGTACTAGTACTAGTTGTATATAAATCATTCATTAAATAAAAGAGTTACATATGCGGAATACACCACTAATATATAAATGCCCACCTATAGATAGTAAATTTATTCAGTTTTATTTTCTTTTTCTTTTTTTTTTTTTTCAAATCTACCTGTACACATTTAATAGTTTTTTATATGAGATTTTTTATTTTGTATGATACGCATGAGCTAAAGACGTCAGATCTTTTATTTCGTTTTTTCGTTTTTTTTTAGTTTCCGCTGAAATTTCATTGAATTTATAACTATACTACACTCATAATGTGGGCTGTTGTTTATTAACCATAAGCACATACATACTCGTTATTATACCAAACATTTATTTTTTTTTTTAACTAAAATTTTATTATTAATGATACAAAGTACCTAAAAAAAAAAATTTTTTTTTTAATTTTCTACAATGTCAATAATTTGTGAAAATAATTTTAAAAAAAAAATAAAAATAAAATAATAATAAAAGTAATTTTAATCTAAAACAATAAAAATAAAAAAATAAATAAATTCAATTATTGTACATTGTTACAATATTATAATCATATGTGTGTATAAATAATTCAGATATTAATTATAATTTACCTGATACCTAAGTATACTCATTTAGATGTTGTATTGTTGAGTATATTAAAATTGATTTTAAAATTGTGAAATAAAAAAAGAAAAATTTAAAAAAAAAAAAACAAAGACTACAACAGAAAATAATATCAGATAACTTTTGAAGGTAATTTTCTTTATCTGATTAAAATTTTAATACGAAAAAAAAAATCAATAAAAAATTTTATTATTTTTAAAATCGATATACTAATTTGATTTGAAAATTTTAATAATTTATTTTTCTTTTCTTTCTATTTGTTTTTCTGATAACATAATATTGAGGGGGTATTCAAATAGAAACGGATGTAAATCATTTAAAACATTGATTAGTATCATTAATCATTTACATTCGTGTGATTTTCATAAATTTTTTAAATTTAATTTAATTTTATTTTTTTACGAATTGCATGAAAATCATCAAATGTTAATATTTTTCAATTTTTTAACTAGTTAATTGTTATTATTTTCACTTTACAATGATTGATAATTAAAATTAAATATTTGCATGTACTACATGCATTTCATTATAAGCAAAATACACATATCGAATATTTTTGTAATTTTGTTAAGAGAATTGAATTACATTTTAAAAACAAAAACAAAAAAAAGTCAAGTATTTCTATATTAGCTGTTAGGCCCTTTTCATATTGGCAAGCGATAAGAATTGAGCGTTGAGCAATGAACGGTAAGCGATGAATGATGTGAATTTTAAACTATTTTAAAAACTGAACTAAAAGAGTTATACTCTGTCCACTAATATTATGCACTTAAGGCCTCATGGGAGTACATACATATGTATTTTTTCTTCTTTAATGATTTCTAATTAGACTGTTTCACGAGCAGTATTACCACAATCCACAAAGCTTTTATTATGTATCAAATGAATTTTTTGAATATCAATACATAGTGATTGTAAAATGGCACCACTTTAAGTAATCACCATAAGACCTTAAGTGTATAATATTAGTGAAAGCGCTTTATAAGCGCGTTCAAATGTAATGAATTCAACCGTGATTTCACATCGTTCAACGCTCAATCGCTTGCTAATATGAAACATGCTTTAGACAATTTTATTATTGTTATTATTAGTCTACAAGTGTAATATAAATTTATTAGTTAATATGTTCGACTAAAACTAACAATGTCATGTTATATATGTATGTATATTATATGTGCTATTATATCTATATACAGTGTGTGTATATAGGCATATGTAATATAATGTGTACACATATGTTGTACAATATCTGTAGTGTAACTATATATGGATATTGGATAGATATTCAATGATATCAGAAATATTGGTGGAATGATATAATTCAAGCGTAAACATTTTCTTTCTGTTTTTTTTTTTTTTATTAAATGCAATTTATTAAAATAATAAATAATGTTTAAAAAAAATGTTAACAATAAAAAAAATCAAAAAAACAAGTAAATATGATTGTAAATTTTAAAACGAATTATTGAAGTGAATCAATTAAAATATTTTCTTCAAGACAACAGAGAAACAAAAAAAAAAAAAAACGTTAAAAAATGAAAATTTAATATTAATTTTTATTTTATATATTTTTTTGTTTTTTATTTTATTTTTTTAAATAAAAGTGAAGAAAGTAAAAATATTTATTTTAATTTTTTTGAATGTGTGGAATTTAAAAAATAAAATTATTTAAATCATTTGGATAAAGAAAAACAAAAAAAAAAAAAAACAAAGTTAAATAAAACATGTAAATATCATACAAATTACTCGTGTATGTGTATATTAAAAGACTATTAAAAAAACAAAAAAAAAAAGATACAATTAATACATATATGCATGAATAACGAATTTATTATTTATGCGTAATGTCTTGTCTTGATATTATACAGATATTTTTATTACCAAACTACAACATATTATTATGATGATGGTGAATGAAGTCACTCTCATTGATTATTATAATAAATTAATCAACGCCAACCATCCAGTCATCCATTCCAATTTCGAGTTTAAAATAAAAAAAAAATAATAATAATAATATGCATATGTATGTACCATTTAAAAATAAAAAAAAAATTATATTGTAGTGTTAAAAGCTACAATGCCACCTGCTTAACTTATACTACTTTGTATTGTTTATTTATAATGACGATATGATAACATACGGTATGAATGCATATACAAAGCATAAGTAAATTTTAATTATGCTACTCAAATTTTTATAACATTGAATATAATAGTACATATTCGTATGTGTAGTTCACTACTACAGTACTCTACTTAACTTTATATTACTTTTCAATTTTTATTTTTATTTATTTTTTATTTTATTTTTCTTTTTTTTTTTTGGTTTTTCATTATTAAATGAAAGGAAAAAAAAATAACATACAATATGCACTTTGTTTACCTAATTTATGATATTACTGTATTTGTAGTACCCAGGGGCACACTATAAATACCTGTATACCATTATATTAAATTTAAAAAAAAAAAAAAAATTGAAAATAAATAAAAAAATAAAATCTGAAAACAATGTGATAAGAGCCACCAATTAGTGAAATTAAATCATTCAAAAAAAATTATATACCTATATATAATTAAGTAAATTTTTTTATATATAAACAAAAGAAGAAGAAAAAAAGAAAAAATTCAATTTCAAATAACACACACAATGTTATGCAAAATAAAATTCCCATTATCGCGAATACGTACATGAAAATGAATTTGTAACGAATTTTAATGAAATTTTATTCTCTAAAAATTTAAATTTTCATAATAAATTGAATTAAACTCTTCGTATACATTTCTACAAAAAAAAAAAAAAAAGGATAATAGCAGGAAAATAGGATATTCTTCGATTTTTTTATTTTTTTCTTGTAAGCTCATCGCCTTATAATTTAATATAAATGATAATGTGTGGCGTGTATCAAAATTTATGGTTTTATCTATCAGAATTCATTTTAGCATGCATAAATAATTTTCAATTTTAGTGTTTTTTTTTTTAATATTCTCTTTGGACCTAAGGTATGCATGTAGGAAGCTCATGCGCAATACATATGTAGTAATATTGAATTCAATTCTAAATTCCTGTATATTTCCTTATTTGTAAATCAAAAAAAAAATTTTTTTTTGATACTCATTGAATATTTATTTTCTGTGTATAACAATTAAATCTTGTTTGATGAAAATTACTTTTGAATATAATTAGATTGGTTAAGTTTAAAAGTTTTTTAGTTTAGGTGGGTGAGAGGGGAATACATAAAAAAATATGATAAATTATAAAATAACTGGTTTCTAAAAATCATTATTAAATCATCACTATTTACAGTGTTAAACAAAAAAAATTAATCTAAAATTCTCACGCCTTTTAAATGATATATATAAAAATTTACATCATCAATATAATATTTTTGTTTTGCATTGATCATTTATTTTTCGTTTTTTTTTTTTTTTTTTTTTTTAGAATTAAAATATGGAAGATTACAAATTTCTGTTTAAAGTTGTACTAGTTGGAAATGCTGGTGTTGGTAAAACATGTCTTGTCCGTCGTTTTACACAAGGTTTATTTCCGCCAGGTCAAGGAGCTACAATTGGTGTGGATTTTATGATAAAAACCGTTGAAGTTGATGGAGAAAAAATAAAAGTATAAATAAATACAATTGATTTGAATGAAATTTTATTTAAGTTTTTTTTTTCCTTTTTCTTTTTAGTTACAAATTTGGGATACAGCTGGACAAGAAAGATTTCGTTCAATAACACAAAGTTATTATAGATCAGCACATGCATTAATATTAGTATATGATATTAGTTGTCAGCCAACATTTGATTGTCTTCCAGATTGGTTACGTGAAATTCAAGAATATGCTAATTCAAAAGTATTAAAAATTTTAGTTGGTAATAAAACAGATCGTGATGATCGTGAAATACCAACACAAATTGGTGAAGAATTTGCAAAACAGCATGATATGTATTTTTTAGAGACATCAGCTAAAGAAGCTGAAAATGTTGAAAGATTATTTTATGAGATAGCAGCTGAATTAATTGATCAAGCAAGAAGTAAAGATACAACATATTCACAACAATCAAAACATACAGCTGAAACAATTGGTTTAACAAATTTAGGTTCAAAAGCATCATATTTTAGTCAAAGTAATTGTTGTGCTAATTTAAATACAACAAATCAACAACAGCATCATAGTAATCCAAATAATAATGTTAATAATAATAATAGTAATGTAAATAATAATACATAAAATTTAAAATTAAAAAAGAAAAAAAAAAAAAACAAAAAAGACATATACATACATACATATAAATATTTTACGTATAAAATAAGTAAGCACACATCATAAAAATTTTTTAAATTTAAGTAAATATCTATAAAATTAAATTGAACATTTGAAAAATAACAAAAACATAAAGAGAAAAATAAAATAAAAATGTATGTACTATTTCACATACAAACCTAGAGAATTATAACTATTTGAAAAAAAAAAAGAAATTTGAATTAACGGTTACCAATTTTCAATATAAAAACATACGTAATTTTACTTATGCACGTAATACATTACGTAGTATAATATTATGATATGATAAAAATTTATAGGGACATAATATGCTTGCATATTATAAATCCAAAACACAATTAAATAGTAAAGATACTTAAAGAAGAAAAAGGAATTATGTATCAAGTATACAAAATTTAGACTTAAATAAGTCCAGATAATTAAATTTATGCAATAAAAAATAAAATAAATTGAAATTTTTTTTCTTTGTAAAATTATTTTGGTCATATGAAAATGTTAAAATTAATAGACTAACAATTTGTTAAATTGTTATTTTAATATATGTACGTTAAGTTTTAACAATGCAAAACGCAAAAAACAAAAACAAAAAGAATTGAAATAAATATTATTGAATTTTATGATACGCACATAGTGTCTTAAACACATTACATACAATTTCTTTTTTTATATTTTGTTTTCTATCTTTTATGATTTTCATTTTTTTTTAAATTTAACGTAAGTTAAATTTTCTAAATGTAAAGAAAAATTCAAAATAATACAAATGTTAAAAAACAAAAAAAATATGTATTGAATTTATATGAAAAAAATGGTTTTTTTATTACTTTTATTTTATTTTATTTTTTTCATTTATGTGCAATAAATGTATATGTGTATGTAGTGTACGTAATTATTACAAAGAGATTTAAATAAAAAATAAAAAAAATACCAATTTTTAAAAATTGAAATTACCAAAGAATTTTCATATTTTGTATTTTCAAATTTTTAATACTGTGTTAGATATTTAATAATTAATTTTTAAAATAATTAAGCCTTTTTTAAATCTCAATTTAATTTCTAATAAAGAAAAAATTGTTTATTTAAAATTGTTTTGTAATTTTAAATAAATTAATCTTTTTATTTTCATATTTTCAATAATAATTTTGGTGCTTCTAATCGTTACTTTTATAATGAATTTCATAAAATTAAAATATATAATTTTTATGCAATTAAAAAAGAAAAAATAGTAAATTTGTTTAAAATTATATTTTTTAATTAACTCTTTAACAAAATTATAAAAGTAATTTCATTTGTATCTGAGATAAAATTTGAGTTTAAACGTATTTAAACAATTATTGAACTTTTGATTAATCGCAGATCATGTTCATGTTATTTATTTTTTACATTTAATATGGTAAATGTGCTGAAACCTACAAAATATACGTATTGAAATCATGTTCTTGTTAAGAAGGAAACGAAAAAGAATAACGATTTTTTTTTTTTTTTTTTTTTTTAAACAATAAAATATCTTTTCAAATATTTTTGCTTATTATGTTGTGATTAACTTGATTTTTATTTATGTAAATATTTCTTATTTAATAAATTATAAATGTATATTTTTTTTTCTCATTTATTTTGTATTTTAAAAATAATAAAAAAAAAAAATAGAAAATAAAATTTTGATTTTTTAGTACGATAATTATCTCCGGAAAGTATAGATTTATATGGCATTTCTCAAAATAAGTTTAAATTTTTATTGAAAAATACTTGCTTAAATATAAAATGAATTATAGATTATTAGAAAATTTAAAATTAATATTAAACATTAAATATTTTGTTTGCTTACCATAAATTAAAAGTACAAAATACGCAATATAATTAATGTGTATATGCATTATCCATGTCAGTCTAAAATGATCACGTCTACTCCGTCTTTTTTCTTAGATTGAGATGTTTGATGATATTGCATTCCACTAGAACCAGATGAACCACCAGTTTTAGATGAGCTTTCATTCAATGCATTTGCTTTTTGTTTCTCTGCTAATTTTTGTTGTAAAGTTTTTGTTGGACTTGTATGAGTTAGAATTGGTGGTGTTACACTTGAACGTGGTGGTTGTAAGCCAGGCACTGAAGACAATACTGGATTTGATGGATTGGGTGAATGAGCCAAAATTGGAGATTTAGATATTGGCATATTGAAAGAAGTTGGAGAAATGAATGTTTGTGATTTTGATTTAGAAGACATTGATGAATTGTTTCCTGAACTACCACTGCCAATTGGAATTGTAGAAACATTTTCATTAGAATTCCCACCACTTTGTTGCATTGTCATTGGGCTAGGGTAACGAGTTTGAGATTTTGGAATCCGTGTTCTTTTTGTATAAGGACGTTTTTGTGGTGGCGTTTGAAATTGTTGAAGATTCAGTGATTGTGCCAAAAGTGCTGGATTTGATTTCATGCCCATGCCCTTTAAAAGTTCTGCATATGAATTCAAAAGAGTCACCTGTTGATTATAATTTTGTAAATTAAAGTTGCCAAGTAATGGCAGTTGTTGAGCTAAAGATGACAAATTTCCTAAATGAGTGGCAGTCGATAAAGATGATAAATATGATGATGATGACGAAGTTGATGTTGGTACCAATTGAGGATTTACATAAGGCGCTGTTGAAGTATTTTTTGCTTTTTTTGATGTTTTCATTTTACCAGTATATTTCGAACTGCCAGCTCCATTATCAGGAATCAAAGACACTTGTGGCATGAGAGATTGATTAATTTTCGATTTTTCGTTTTGAGACATCGCAGCTGGTGTAATTGTCAAGGATTTTGGAAGATCTGGCAAATTTGGAAGGGATGATGCAGGCATCGGCTTAGATCCTGTTAATTCTGATAAAGGCTTAACCGATAACGTAGGAGAGTTTGATGAAACTTTTGTAACAGATATTGAAGTATTTGACTTTGAGCTTAATTGTAATCCATCTGGAGAAATTTGTGATGGATATGTAGCTGACATAGATGACTTTGATGTTGTAGGTGTTATAGTTAATTGCCCTGCACCGACGCTTATAGTTGCTGAAGATTGATTTGTATTAGTTGATTTTGCAACTTGAGAAGCAGCTGAAGCAATTAGATTTTTTATATCAAATTGTGGTACTGTGGGTGTTTTTGATGAAAGTTGTGTGATTGGGGATGACGTTGTAGGAGTGCTAATTTGAGAAGTTGTTACTTGTGGTGATTTTGCTGACGTTGTTTGTGATAGAGGATTCAATATTGGACTTAATGAAGGTGATGCTAAATTTGGTAGTGTTGATGAGACGGATCCCATAAGGGATGGTCCAGCAAGCAATTTATAATACTCAGCTACAAGTTTTTGGAAGTATCCCGGATCTTTTGTAAGACTTGCGTTAAGGGTTGGATTTGAATATAAGGACATAATCGAAGCTATTGAGGTTGGATCTAATAAGGAAGATAAATTTGCAGCAAAATTTGACGCGGAACTTTGGCTATTACTTGTGCTTGTTGCGTTTTTACTTCCAACAGGACGTCCACGTGGTCTTGGCATACCAGGAATTAAATTTGGTTTAATAGCCGACTAAATAAAAATAGAAAAAAAATAAAATTTTAGAATTTTGTTTTTAAACTACACATTATATCCTTTTTCATTCCTACCGCACTAACCGCTGGAATTGTAGTTCCACTGGTTGATCTAACTGATGGATTCACCATTTCAGTCATTGGAGTCGAAACTGGGACATTACTTTGCATCGCTGTCATACTCATTGCTTGCCTTTGTTGTAATTTTCTTGCTGAAATTTCTTGTAAACATAAACGAACAGCTAAATCAATTAAACTTGTATTTTCTGGAATTTTTGCAACTTTATCTTCAATATAAAATTTATAAACGTCCACAAGCAATTGATTAAAAAGTGTCTCCTTATCATTCATGTGCTTAATACATTTCTTATGAATTTTATAAACATCAATTAGTAGATTCATTACTTCAATATCATTTCGTTTTTCCATATTTTGTTTTAACATATCTCGCATGATTTGGGCGCTAAACGTTATAGCTTGCTGACATAATTCTTTACGTTCACAATCTTTTATGTAACGTCTGAAAATAAAAACAAAAATTTAAATTTAAAAGGAAACAAAATTTCACTTATTTTATTATGTATCACTTACTTATCATTTTCCGGTGTTCTATGTAATTGCAAGGCAATATCAATTAAGATTTTATGTTCTCCTGATTTTCGTAATACTTCTAATAATATTGCAACACATTTAACTAAATGTGTTGAAAATCCACCAGGACGATCAATTTCTGATGATGGTATTCTCCAAATTCCATTAAAAAAATTATTATTTTTACGATCCGAAAATAATCCAATTATTTGATTGCCCAAATTTGTTGTATATGTACCCAATAATAATTGTTTACATTTTTCTAAATCTTTTAATTTATTTGGTGCATTTAAATAATGATTAACTAAACGATAAATTGATTTATAATGTTCTGAAAATCGTGTTATACATTCTTCTAAATTTTTTATACAACTTTTATAAATTGGTTCTAATTCATTATCAGTAAATGGTTTATTCTCATTTTCTGGTTTTTCATCTTCACTGTCATCACTGGCACTTTCTGATTCTGAACTTGATGAATCAGCTGAGCTACTACTTTCTGATTCACTACTTGATGATGTTGAACTACTTGTACCAGTTCCTGTTGTTGTTGTTGATGTAACTGTAGTAACAGTACTCTCCTGTAAAATAAAAAAATAAAAAAAAATAAAAATTTTATTAAAGTAAAAAAATAATAAAAAAGAATGTTAAATGGAATTTTTATTATTAAAATACTTAAATAATAAATAATTAAAATATATCGTTTAAAAATGCATATAAATATATTTATTTAAATAAATTCGTATTAATTCATGTTTGGTTCACACTTTCTTGTATGTTTGAGAAAATACGTTTTTTTTTTAAATACAATTTTCCGTTATAAATTTAAAAAATTATTTTGTATGGTTCTTGTCTAAAAAAAAAAATTTTTTTTTAATTAAATTAACACACGACTGTAAAGCAGAATGAAGAATATTATTTTTATATTCCTTTCTAACAACCACATTTAAAAAAAAAATAAGGATATAAAAATACAAACATGGGATTCTACACATATCCTTGAATAAATACAGGGTACAAAAATTTTTATGGTATCGCACATGCGTAACATATATACAGTGTTTAAAAAAATTATTTAGATTTTTTATCTAGAAAAATAAATAGCTTAACTGGATTTACAAGATAAATTTCATGAAATTTATGTGAAAATTTACTGGTACTCTCTTTTATTAGAGAATCAAAGGATGCAAAAATATTTAAAAAAACAAAATTATGAAAATTATTATTCATTACAATTTTTTATCTTTTTTTTAGAAATTTATGTTAAATTAATAATAATTGTAAAATTACAAATTATATTCATGGTTGAATTCATTTATTTGAATTTTGAATTCAATTGTTTATATGTTGTTTTCAACCCTCCAAAAAGAATAAAAAAAAAAAAAGAAAAATTTAATATAAGGAAACCAAAAAACTAATATTGTTTTATTTATATTTATATTTTTGATAAAAATAACTTTTTTGTTTCTTGGGGGGATATAATTGATATACATATATATACATACATATAAAAATTGTTGTATCCATTTTTGGTATTCATATTTGTTAATATAAAAGTAGATATATGGTAAATTGTGTGTAAATTTTAATGTGACTACATTTATTTATATATACGAAAATGTATTCAAAAAAGAAAGCGAAAATAACAAAAAAAAAAAAAAAATTGTATAAATAAAAATGCTTAAGGAAAATAAAAGATATAACATGGTATGCTCTAAAATTCCCATTCTTCTGTAATTGTTTATTTGTGAAGTGTTTTTTAGTGCGAAGACCTTTATAATATATGAAACATTAGTAGCTCCATGTATATATAATTTGTTTTCTGTATGCATGAACATGCTGGATCTGGATGTCATTGTAAATATATATCTAGATGAGGAATATATACGTACTGAATACATGTAACGTGTGTACTCTACGGCCAAGCTGGATGATTATATGTATATGTATGTAATCCTCCGACTTTTAGAGCATACCACACTCAAACATGTATTCTGTGTATACCTTTCATTTTTCATCTTTGTCATTTGTATACAATTATTATGTTGAACAGAAATTTTTTTTTTTTATGAGTATGAATATAGCATAAATTGTCGTTTGTATAGATGTAAATTCATACCGTATACACAATACATGTACATTTTAAACCCAAAGCAACATTAAAATAAACTATATAAAAAAGTGATACAAGCAAAATGTTAACAATTATAGTATGAGCACGAGCATATAAGCATAAATTGTATAAAATTGTGTATACGCGAGATACAGATACGCAACATACAAATGAAATACACATATTTGGTAAAAATAATAAAAAAAAAATAAATAAATAAATAAATGAATTAAAACATTTAAATTAAAGAAGAAAAAAAAAAAATTAAAAACTGAATTCTGTGTATAGTGTGTATAGTTAAATTGGTGTACATTTAATGTATGTGTATAGAAAATATACACGTATTCTAACAAAAAATTTCATTTAATACATTATTTTCTGTGTGATATGCTTCTTTTATAGCCATGTTAAAAGGTTTTGTCTTCTCAAACATCAAATTCATTAAAATAAAAAAAATTAAAAAAAAAAAAATCTTCTGCTGCTAATACGGTGTGGTTTTATCTTCTTTTTTTTTTGTGAGAATTTCTTTTTTTCATTGAATCTTATAAATTTCTCTTAAATTTTTGATATTTTATTTTACTTTTATAATTGTGAAAAAAAAATTAGAAAATTAAAAAAATATTTTGATTAAGAAAATTTTGTTTAAAAAAAAAATAAAAACAGTTTTAAATTAATTTAAGTGAAAAAGTGTAAAAGCAAAAACAAACATTTTTTTTTTAAATCCAAAAATAATGTGATTTTTACTTTTCCAACAAAAGAAAAAATAAATAAATAAAAAAAAAATGTTTTTAAATGAAATCAATTTTATCACATAAAATTTTCTTATTTAAAAATAATGGATATCTATCATAAATTTAAAATTTCTTAATAATCAATTTTAAATAAATCAAAAAACAAAAAACGAAAAAAAAAGATAATAACATAGAAAATTTTAAAAGAAAAAAAAAGTAAAAAAAAAATTACTAAACAAAAATGTATAAATACTACACGATTACTATAGTATGGATTATTTTGTATTATATTTTTGGATGTCATTGTTTACCAGCAGCAGACGACAATAAGGATCGAAGAATTACAACTTCGGGGTTGGTCTAAATTTAATTCTACTTTTATTTATTTATTTTTTTTTGTTTTATGTTTTTATTTTCATTTTTATATTATTTTTGAATATAAGAAAAATTCTTTAAAAAAAAAAAAAAATTTTCTTTCTTTCAAAAAATACAAAAATTTTAATTGATTTTCTTTATTCAGAGTTGATTTAGATTCCTCAAAAATACAAAAAAAATTTAATTACAAAGAAATTTTAAAAAAAAAATGTACCAAAATACAAAAACACACAATTTGCCATTGAAAATATAACGGACAAATATGAATATTTGTTTTATTTTATTTTCAATTCAAAAAAAAAAAAATTTTTTTTGTTTAACTTTAAAAAATAATTTCAAAATCGAATAAAATTCAGTTATTTATGGATTAAAAAAAAATATATTCATGATAAACAAAAATTTATACAGAATTCATACCGCAATTCAATTACAAATTGTGAATTATTATTGCAATTTAAATTTTCCTTAAATCTCAATTAGAAATGATTAAGAAAGGGAAATTGAAAGAAAAATTCAATGAAATTTCGTTTGATTTAAAATTTCATAAATAATTATTAAATTACAAACCTAGAAAATTTTCATTTGTAATATGAATGAGTTTGTTTTGTTTTTGTTTTTTTTTTTGTTTTTTGAAATCATAACTGAAATTTAATTTTGAGGAAAAATTAAAAATTTATAATTGAAAAAAAAAAAAAAAAAAAAAATTCAATTGTGTTTTTCTAAATTTTGTATGAATAACAAAGTATATGACTTACTAAATAATATAAACAAAAATCTCAATCTAAATACAGTAATGTTACATAATATGAAATAAAAATTAAAAGATTTCATATTTTCATAAAAAATTCAAATTGTATGTACAAAATATGTCTTATCAATATGAAATGAATAAAATATTCATTTGTGTTTAAATCGCGAAAATCATATATGTACATAAGAGGTCTATTTTATTAAAAGGATATGTACACATAAATACATGTGATATTACGCATGCAAGTAATATTATAGGCGACGGAAAGGTTCAAAAACCTCTAACGCCTCCTCTTTGAATTTATAAATTAATTTAGTCACGCAAATCTCAATGTGCATATTAAATTATTACTCAATTTTAGACGGCATGTAATATGTAAAAACCTTAAATTAATTATGCTTAAAATAATAATAAAATAAAAAATAAAAAAAATCTTATAATATGGTAGTTCTTAAAAAAATTATTTATTCATACAATTTTCTTTGTTTTTCATTTACATTATTTTCTTTTTCTTTTTTTTTTTTAATCTTTAAATAGGACTAATGAACAGGAAATGGAATACATAAAAAAGCCATACAATGAGGAGGTAGTCAAGTGATATATTTTTTGTTGTTATGAAATATCATCTTATCAGATTAATTTTTCACCTTTTTTTTATTATAATATTATGAATAGATTCCAGCGGGAATATGCCAAATATATACGGGAATAACATGCGAAAAATTTCTTGCAAATCAAACTGTTTTTGTACCACCAAATTTAACAATAAATGAATTAGAAGAGAGACTTAAAGCCGCATATGGAGTTATAAAGGAATCAAAGTAATTAATTATTTATTACTTTAAAAAAATATATATATATTTTTTTTATACTTTTTTTTATATTTTTAGGGATATGAATCCAAATTGCCGTATTTATGCATTACCTAGTCTTTGTTATAGTACATTACCTATTTGTAGAACACCAGAACGTACAAATTATTTATATTTTGCTAATAAAGCAGCTAATGATGATAAATATACAAGAATTACAAAAATTTCTTTAAATAATAATAATAGTAATTCAATTTCATTAAAACGTAATAAAAGATATTTAAATCAATATACCAAAGATAAACGAATTTTATTAAAAAAGAAACAAATAACCACATATGATGAATTATTTTCAACTGAAATATCTAGTGAATATCCACCAACAAGAGATACAGAAAATTTAAAAAGAATATGTCGTGATGAATGTGAATTATTAGAAAATGAATTATGCCAAAAAGAGTATGCTATAGCTAAACGTCATCCAACAATTGGACAAAAATTACCATTAGAAGATTGCCATAATTTACCAAATGATAAAGATTGTTCATCATTTGGTATTGCAATTGATGTATCACCCGATGAGGATTGCTATTGGGAGAATGGATCTGGTTATAGGGGAACAGTTGCTGTATCATGGTCTGGTAAACGTTGTCTTAAATGGTCATGGTCAATGAAAGAAATTGCTGATTTTCCAGAATTGGCTGGACAAAATTATTGCAGGTATTTTTTTTTTTTTTTTTTGTTTTTTTGTAACATCGAAAACTGTAAAAACAAAATTCACATGAAAATAATAAAAAAATTTTGTTTTTATTTTTTAGAAATCCTGGAAATATTGAAGAAAAACCATGGTGTTATGTTGATGATAAATCATTTGAAAAAATTATTGAACATTGCGATATACCAAAATGTGCTAATCAAATGTGGTTGTATATAATCATATCATTTTCTCTAATTCTTGGATTTATTTTTACAACCATCATTTTTACATGCTATAAAAAATCACGTAAACAAAGTGTAAGCAATATACAAAGTGTAAGTGGTAAAATTTATTAATTGCCTTATTGGTATAAAACTGAATTAATTATTTATTAAATATTTTAGATAAGTTTACCAAATGTAGACAAAAATATTTATGGAAATTCACAAATTAATTCATCATTTGAAATGTCACGATTATTTGGTAATAATCATAATAATGCATCATCTAGTTCACAAAATTCTGGCAGAAATTCAACTTTAAGGGTGCCACAATATACATTACAGGATGTTGAATTTGTTGAAGAGCTTGGCGAAGGAGCATTTGGTAAGTCACATATTTAATTATTTACTAGCCCAATTATTTTCAATTATTATTATTTTATTTTATTTTTTTAAATTTTATTTAAAAAGGCAAAGTTTATAAAGGCGAATTAACTCAAGCTAATGGTGAAAAAATTTTTGTTGCTGTTAAAGCATTAAAAGAAAATGCATCAGCTAAAACTCAAACTGATTTTAAACGTGAAATTGAATTAATTTCTGATTTAAAACATGATAATATTGTTTGTATATTGGGTGTGGTATTAAATAAAGAACCACTTTGTATGCTATTCGAATATATGTCACATGGCGATTTACATGAATTTTTAATTGCTAATTCACCAAATGAAAATAAATCATTATCACAATTACAATTTTTATATATTGCAATGCAAATAAGTGAAGGTATGGAATACTTATCAGCACATCATTATGTTCATCGTGATTTAGCAGCAAGAAATTGTTTAGTCGGTGATAATTTAACAGTAAAAATCTCGGATTTTGGTTTATCAAGAGATATTTACAGTTCGGATTATTACAGGTCAGTTAATTAAATAAAAAAATGAATTTTGTTTCATTTTTTTTAAATGATTTCAAATAATGTATATTTACAGAGTTCAATCGAAATCATTATTACCTGTACGATGGATGCCTTCTGAATCTATATTATATGGGAAATTTACAACCGAAAGTGATGTTTGGTCTTTTGGTGTTGTCCTATGGGAAATATATAGTTATGGTTTACAGGTAATTTCCATTATTTATTTTTCTTGTTTTAAATGATACATATTATAATATTTTTTTTTTTTTAACAGCCATATTATGGATACAGTAATCAAGAAGTTATAAATATGGTACGTGCTAGACAATTATTACCATGCCCAGAAGCATGTCCAACAGCTGTTTATTCATTAATGATTGAATGTTGGCATGAGCAAGCTGTTAGACGGCCATCATTTTCTGAAATCAGTCATCGTTTAAAAATTTGGTATCAAGCACAAAAGAAAAATCATCCACCATTTAATCTAAATCATTATTCAAATTCAAATAATATACATTAATAATTGGGAAATGAAAATTCCGTACTTAAAAAAAAAGGAAAATTCTTGTGCTTATTTAAATTTTTATGCTAGTAAAGAAAATTTAAGACTTAATGACGAATGGTATCAATGTACACAGAAGAAAATCAAATTCACATACATATATGTACATATTTGTGTACGTACGTAATTGCATTTATAGGAAAAGAAAATTTATACATAATATTTATATAAATAAATACGACGATAAAATAATAATTATAATAATAACATTGATAATAAATACCTAGAATTTAGATGTATTTGTATATTATATTATACATAGCCATAAATTTAATTTATTTGTGTAAGCCAAATAAGAGATTAAAAGAAATAATGATTATAATAATAATGAAAAACTGTTTCCAAAATCTAGATTTTTGTATAAACAAAATTTTGATTATATTTGCCTATAGATAAGAATAAAATTAAGGATATAAAGAAAGTGAGAATAAAACTAGTAAAGTAAAGAAAAAGTCAAAAGTTATACCAAAAAAAAAGTAATAAAAAATAAATTCACTAATAAATAAAATTGAAAAAGTCAATGTCAATAAATTTGTTTTTCTTTTGCAGCAAATTTTTATAATTAAATAGAAAAAAATGTTTAATATTTAGGACATATATTGAGTAATAGAGAAAAGAACGAAATCATCAGACTGAGTTGAGAGTCAACAAAAGCAGAATAAAAAAGTAAAAAACTTTCAGATTAAAATGTTTAAAGATTGGTCAATTGATAATGATAGAAATTACAGTAACAAGAATCTCGAATTTATGATTTTCAATTTTAACAATAGGACAGAGTATTTGAACAAAGATAAAAAAAAACATATCACCAAAAAAAAATTAAGTGAAAATTTAATTTACTTACTTGTGATCCTCTTCTAGAAGGACTAGAAGCTTTAATATCTGTAGGTGTACTATTAGGCGTTTTTGGTCTACCTTGGATTATTTTTATATCTTGCACAGTTGATGGAATGTTATTCTCCTTTTTCTCAGTAGTTATTTGTGGTTCTGTACTAGTTTGTAATTTGTCTGTTGTTGATAATTTATTGTCACTGGTATTATTTTGATTTTCCACAATTTCAACTTTTGCTTGTTTTGTTTTATTCATTTCCGCTTTTTCAGCTAACTTTCGTTTTAATGCATTTATACTATTATCTGAAATAAAAATTATTTTTAATTTAAATGATAAAATATAAAACATTATTTTTTGCGATGTACCATCAATTTTTGCTTGATTATAAGCAAATGGGCTACTAGCTAATTCTTTTAAGATTTGAGAAAAAAGTCTTCCAATATCACGTTCTATAACATCATGTTGTTCTAAATATTTAATTATAGCTGATGTTGTTCTATAAAAAATTTCTAGTGCTTCAATAGAAAGTGTTGATGGATTATTATGATTCAATTTAATTGGATATGTAGCGTTATTTTCATATAAAAATTTTCCAGCCTGTAAATTAAGAAATTGTATATTTTTGTGAAAATAAGGTCTAGACTGTAAATAATGATTTTCATTTACCATTAAATAATGATCTAAAAATACTTTTGGATGTTCTTTTCGTTTTTCAGCAATCTTTCCTAACATATAATGATGTAACCATTTCTCATCATGTGATTCACTATCTTCATTTGCGTTCTCTTCATGGTGTGATTTGCTGTTTTTGTCAGCATAAGTAAAACAATCATATGAAATATTTAAATATCGTTCTTTGCGTGTTTCAACAAAAGCAAATCTAAAATAAAAAAAATAAAAAAATAAAATTTTTAAAATATATTTTTAAATTTTTTGTTGTTATATTACTTTTCCATAGATAAAGTATCTGTTGAATTCTTCAAATTACGTGAACAAAATGAATGTACTATATAAGCAAATGAACCGTATTCAATCCATAATAGAGTATGATTTTTATTTAATTTAATACATTGTTCAAAACATCGTTCTGCTTCTTCAGTTTGGATTAAAAATTCATTAATACTGAAAAAAAAAAACGAAAACCAATTATAACAGTCAACTTAAAATAGAAAAAAAAAATCCATTTTAAATTATATTAAAACTTACTCAATGGCAAGACATGAATTTAATTTTGTTTCTAATTTACTAGCTTTAGATAATGCTAATCCAGCCCATGAATCAAATCTTGTTGGTTCACATGTTAAATCTAAAGTGTAGAATTTTATTGTTTTCGAGAAGTCTCGATTTTTAAAATAATAATCTGCTAACAAATAATATAAACAAGCTATACGATGTGGTAATAGATTACATTCTTGTGGTAAATCTTTATTTTTTCCTGATATAAAATCTTTTATATTTATTGTTAACGATGTTGGATCATTTTCTTTTGGTATAAGTGGTAAAATTTTTAAAAGTAATTGTTCCATATCAGCGGAAATAGAATCCAATCTAGAAAATTTAAGGTTTAAAATTATTAAAAAGTTATTTTTCAATTTGTATTTCTATTTTTTACTTGTATGAATTAAATTCTGGTAAATTTTCTGGTCTATATAAATCAAATAATTGTATAGCTCTTGGCCAAGTTAGTTCGACTGGAACGGCATCATGTTCTTCAATATGACGAGATCTAGCTTTTTTCGGTGGATAACCATAAAGACAATATGTATTCTGTAAAAAAAAAAGATTAAGGTTATTAACAAAAATTTGGATATCAGTCCTACAATTAAGCAACCTGTTCTAAGTATTCAGCAACTAGATCTCTGTAGCCATCCATAAAAGGTGCACGAAATTTCGATGCTACATTATTTAAAGTATACAGTAGTAATTGACCATTATCTCTTGTGCACCATTGTCGTCTAAAAAATATTTTTAATAAGAATATGGTGTTTTCTTTTTACAAAAATTATTTACCTTCCAAGAAATTCGTGTGCTGTAAATAAAATTAAAATTGTATGTGGTAAAATTTCTTCGATGTCTTCAATTTCAGCTGCGTTTTCTAACGATTTTTGTTTAATAACAACTGGACTATGATCTTCCGTTCTATAAAAACAGATAAAAAATATTTTTTAAAAAAATGCCATTATTTTATCAAAAAAGTGTATTCATTTACCTTTGTAAAATTTGATGTAAAATTACCCATGGCCTTTTTATATTGATTGGATGTGGTGGATTATTATTTTTATCAAATGGTGAATCTAATTGATGTACTAAAACTTTTGCGACACTCTGTACAAGTCGGGATAAATACTTTTCAAGACATGTAACTGTTAAAAAAAATAGAAAACAAATATTTAATCGAACCTCTACCATTTTTTAAAGTGTTGTTTAAGATTTTACTTACATAATTCATATGAATGTAATAAAATCAATTCTTCAATATAAATAAGAATGAAGTTCACCGATTCAGCCCATTCTTTATATCGATAAGTATCTGTAGGAGCTGCTAATAAATTATCGACAGCATGTTTTAAGCATCTTTCTGACCAAATCAAACATTCCTTTAAAAAAAAAAAACAGCGAGAACAAGAATAAACGACAAAATCAACTTAAAAATTAATAAATATTAACTCACCTTATGTCTCTCTAAATTCCAAAGAGATTCTAATAAAACCTCAAATTGTGTTTGTATTTTCATAACAGTGTTATCTGAATTTTTTATTTCTGTGCAATTAACTAAGCTATCTTTAAGTATTTCAACAAGGCTATCAAATTTTTTGCCTTCATATAAATTTTTAACATTACTCAAACTTATCTTCCTGAAAAACATGTAACAATGAAATTAAAGATTAATATGTACATGAAAAACATTCTATTATAAAACTACATACCGTTGTAAATTAATTCGAATATTTTTTATTAATTCCATATTAATTGTGTTATTATTTCGTAAATTTGGTAAATATAAATTAAAATTTTTCTCTTGTTTATTAATTAATATTTCAAGAAATTGTAAACATTCAACTGAACGATTTAAATCATTTTCAAATTTTGCTGATAAATAATCTAACCACATTAATCTTATAATATTTTTTTCATAAATGTCATCTGATATTACATAAGCGCAACCAGAATTAAATTTTAAATGATGATAAAGCATTTTCCATTTTGAATCAATTTCACTATTGAAAAAATGTATATTTTAAATTTTATTGAAAATTTAAATTTTAAATCATTATAAGTACATACTTTTTAACTTGATTTTTAGATTCTAGTAAAGCTTTCTCATGATTTAATTCCATGAAAAATAATGTCATACGATACGAAGCATTAAAATCATCATTTGATAATTGATTCCAAGTAACAAGATCATAATGATTTCTGAAATATAAAACGATAATATTTTATTTATCAAAATTATTAATAGAGAACCGCTATTTACAAAGTTGTACAACTTGTTAAAGCTATTACATTTATTGTATAATAGATTTTACTTACAAGTAAAATTCATATATGGAATGATACAAATTTTTAATCTCTTCTGTTATCGGCTCTTCCCAATATTTCGATATGTATTTCAACCATAAAAATATTAGTAATATCAGATCAAAATTTTGTGACTAGAAAAAGTTCAAATTTAGATAATTTTTATGAATTACATTTAAATTATATTTTTACCTCAAGTTCTTTTAAAAATTGTTTAAAATCTTGTTCATGATTTTTTTCAAATTCATCAGATTCAACTTTTGTTTCTTCACGTTTATCTTCTTCTTTTTTCATTGAAGATTCTATTTTAACGTCGGCTAAAAATGGTAATTCATTATCGAAATTTTCCCTGAAAATATTTAATATTTTAAACATTAACTCAAAATAAAAAAATTTGATTACATACTCAAAGTACTTAGCAAATATTCGTCTTAAAAAACCATTCAATGTAGTATCAACTTCAATACGATCTTGTTGACTCTTTTTTCGTGATGAATATCGTCGATTTTTATGCCAACCCCATTGTTCTAAAAAACTTAAATCACTACATCTTCGTCTAGGTTTTGGCTTTGTTGGTTCTGTTTCTGGTTTTTGACTATCTGAATCTTCTGCATTTGAATCTGAAAGTGGTGGCTGTTGAGAACCATTTACAATCGGAATATCTACTGGTGGTGCTAAAAATTTTTCATTATCTGAAGTATTTTCGACATCTTTATTACCTAAAATTTAAATAATTTATTTTTTAAAAAATCTCAAACAAATTATACCTGTGTTTATACAACCATCTTCATTAGCTATCTCGCATTCTTCAATTTTATTCTCGTCGCAAGGTTGTGCCATATCTTCCTCTTGTATTTCATTATTTTCTTCGGTAAATTTTGTTTGAGCTATATCTTCAAGTGTCAATAAAAAAATTATTGATTGTTTCGTTTCAACACAGTGATTATATACAGAAACAATAAATCTTCCTACTGATAACCAATTTAGACTATCTTGACAAAATTCATGAATATCTGGTTTAACAGGACGTTCTATAACATCTTCAATACTGTTATCATAAACAGGAAAAACACTTTTTCCTTCTGATTTATAATTTTCTTTTAAGGATTTTGATGGTTTAAAACTGCACTTATAAACACTAAAAAAAATTTATCAAGTGAGTATATGAATGAAAATAAGTAAAATATGTTTAATTATTAAATAAAATTCTCACTTTTCAAAAAATGGAATTAAATGTTCAAATTTTTCAGTTATTTCTAATAAAACTTCAATCGCTCTTTTATAGTTTTCATCTTTTGTGTACCATTTCATTGCCCAACCGTATGCTCCTAGTATATTTTCAGTATTACAAAGAACTTGTAATATACCGTCAGCAGCAGGCCAATGATTTGGATTACGTGCTAAACATTTTTGAAATGCATATCGTGCTAATTCCCATTTTTTCTCATTTAAAGCCAATTGGCCTAAACGATTCATAGTATAAACTTCAGTATCATCTAAATCCATTGCCTATTAGAATTTAAATTATTTATCGATGTAGATATAAACTTTCTAAAACTTTTATTCAAATTTAAAGATTTGCACAATATTTAAATACTCACATATAAGTAATGTTCTAAGGCTAATTCATATTCTTGTTTTTCTTCATAAATTAATGCAATATTTTTATGACAATTATATCGTATACAAAATAATTCATCAGTTTTATCCTCTAAAGAAATCTAAATGAAAATAAATTTTGTATAATTATTAGTTAAAGATATGTTTTTATTGTACTGGAGAATTACTTTACCTCATTGAGTACTCTTGTTTCTAGTAATTCCTTTAATAAAATCAAAGCATTATCACTTTTTCCTTTAGATTTAAATGAAAGTGCTCTCATGTATTCAGAAATTGCAATTGTTTCCTTAAAAAAAATTTTTTTTTTAAATTATTGTATAAAAATTTACAGTAATTAGAAAAACTAAGAACTTTTTTTCTCTCTTACCTCTGCTTCCTTCGTAACTTGAATTTCATCTTCATTAATTTCATCACTGTGTGTTTCATCATTTAAAGCAACTATACGCATCATTTTAAAGTAAACTAACAATAATATTGATTGGATAAATTAAATTTTTAATTCAATTATTTAAAAAATGCCGCTACCGCTGTTATTACTTGAATGTCATGTTTTTATTTTGATTTTGATGTTTATTTGATTGTTGATTGAAGTTTCATTGGGGGCCAATTGCATCTAATTGGGGCTCATTTTCTACTTTTGACAGTTTATGAGTGAGTTCTAAAAATTGATACGTATCCATGTATCACTCAACTCAATATGACTCAATTTACGAATTACGAATTTACCAAAAACCGATAGCATCCGATAGGGTTAAAAATCACAAAATTTAATAAAATTAAATAATTGTAGAATTTCACAGAAAATCAAAAATAATGTAAAAGACCATTATCATTCACTCTAAAATACTTTAAAATAAAAATAGTCAGTTAAATGAGCTGAGTCTTAAAAAAAAAACATTATAAAAAATTACGAAAATACTCGAGCAAAATATACTCTAGAGTGTCTAGACTCTAGAGTCTACTCTAGGCTCTAGATAACGGCTATGTTGTTGTTGTTTTAGAACATAAAAAATTGAAACACTTGAATATAAAAAAATGATAAAAGCAAATGAAAAAAACAACAACAATAATGAGGATTGAAACGGAACTTCCGAAAAATAACGATTGTTTTCGATAATTGCTTCCTGTTTTTTTAAATGTTCTTAATTTTCAGTTTAAGATGATTTTTATATAAATTTAAATTTAATTTTTATTTAAATTTATTTGTGCTGTCGTATATACTATGTAATTTCTAATTATTTTATTGTAATGAATTTTTTGCTATTTGACTTCTGTTATCGTGGAAAAAAGTATCCGTGGCTGTCTCGCCCACGTCTCGTCAGTTTCCATAAAAAAATCGTTTGCTTCCTTCAAAAAAAAAAAATAAATAAATAAATAAATAAAATAAAAAAAAACTAAATCCTTTGGATTTCATTAATTTTAATTATAAAACGATCTCATTTTGATGTGAGTTTAAGTAATTTTGTTTATGAGATAATTTTTTATATTACAAAATGAAAATTGTCAAGAGGAATCATTACAATGACTTTAGAGTATAGGCCTTGACTTACATTGGGCTGTCGCACCAATGATGTCTGATGATGATGACCACGTGAAAAGCTAAATAAAAATTAATGTACATACAGACAAATGAAAAAATTTTTTTCAAATTCATTTTATAGATTTATTATTTTTTTTTTCTTGCAATAAATTTTATATCAGATTTTATGAGTACAATATAATGATAAAAAAGTGAATTTAAAAATGGCCTTATATCCATTTGGGCACGTTTTGGCTGTAAAACGTGTATACACATGTGTTTTTCCAATATTTTCATATAAAAAAACATAAAAAAGTAAATATGAAATTGAAAATATTATGAATAATAAAATTTAAATTTTTTCCTTTTTTGTCATTAAGTAAATATATGTATGAAAATTCCAGATAGCAACACATACATAACATTTGCTAATTATAAACTAAAAATAAATATTTAAATATTGATTGAATATTGAATTGGTATATATAATATTCAATTTTATATATGTGTGAGTGCATGTATGTTATCGAAACAAAAAAAAAATTTACAATAAATAATTTGTAACAAAAATAACAATAGACAAATTTTTTTTTTTTTTTTAGTTTTTTATCTGAGTCAGTTATCTTTAAAAATTTTAAATGAATGTAGTATGTGTACTGACTGATATATGTACGTTATAATTTTTCATTTGAAATTTAAGAACTTCCAAATAATTAAAAAACAAAAAAAAAAAAACAGTGAAAATCGTAAATGTATGCAAAAAATACTTTTCCAATGTTAATTATACTCTGTCTACTAATGTTATGCAGTTAAGGTCTTATGAAAGTACATATGTTTTTTTCTTCTATTACAATTTCTAATTAGACTGTTTCACAAGCAGTATTACCACAGTCCATGAAAGTTTTATCTTATATCAGATGAATTTTTTAAATATCAGTACGTAGTGATGTAAAATAATACCACTTTAAGTAATCGCCATAACACATTAAGTGCATAATATTAATGAACAGAGTATAGATTTGTATATTATATTTAATGTATATTACTTAAATTTCCTGTATATGTACTGTATATACTCTATATATTGTACAGTGTACATCATATGTGTACATACATTTGAATACGTTACATACAGGTGAAAATTATGACAAAAAAATTATATACATCTAGGTGATACGTGAATTTAATTATCACTTTAACAAAAAATAAAAAAACAGATAAATATGATAATAATGATCAAAGAAAAAGAAAAAAACAAAATATAAGAAAACCGAGTAAAATATGTATAATAATAATAAATATGAGAATTCTATAGATATTTCATCAAATAACATCCAGCAAGTAAGTGTACATATCTTCAGTACATATGTACACTTGTACAATTTGTTATCGTGAAAAATAAACAAATTTTTGTATTAATTTTTTTTTTGTTTACTTTATTGTTGTTGTATTTAATGTGTTGCCTGTATAATTAGTAAAGGTCACAAATACAATTTGGTTTTATATACATATTTTCTAGATCAAAAAAAAAAAAAAAAAACCAAAAAAAAACAAAATTCGATACGAGATATTTTAATGACAGTTTAAGGACTGAATTTGAGGTGTTAAGACATTAAAAAAAATAAATTTAATCTGGTGTTAAAGAGGCATATCAAAAGATAAAAAACAAAAAAGTGATTATAACATTTTATTTTTTTTTTTAATTTAAATAAATTGTGTAATAATATTAAAGTAAAATATTTCTTAGAAAATTTTTTGCCTGCATTTACATATAAATAAATAATAAAAGAAACAGTCATAAAATGAGAAATACTGTATTTACATTTTTATTAATTGCATTATTTACAAATTATTGTAAATCACAAGCACCATATCAAGTTGCTATTAAATTAAAACCAGCCATTTATAATCCAAATGCAATACATTTATGTAATGGTGTTATAGTACATGAACGTGTTATCCTTACAACTGCAGATTGTATGCAAGTTAAAGTTCAAGGTGGAATAATGGGAAATCATTTAATTAATACAGCAATGGTATTAGTTTATGCTGGTAATCAAGATAATCCAATTAATACACAAGTGGTACGTTCAATTAAATCAATTGATATTGTACCTGGATTTAATCCATATACATTAGAAAATGATTTAGCTATATTAAAATTGAATGAATCATTACCACTTGGTAATCGTCCTGATATACAATGGATTATGATAGATGATCATGATGCTGCAAATCAAACATGTACAGCTTCATTTGCTAATGTACCAATTGTAAGTATTAGAAATTTTATTTTTTTTTTTCAGAATTTTTACAATTAAATTTTTATTTTCTTTTATAAATTTTTATTTATCTTTAATTAATATTTCGAACAAAAAATTATTTTTTTAAATTTTACATACGTGTACATCAAATAAAAAAAAAAACACATTTAAAGTAAATATAAAATGTGTACTCATGTGTGTCATGTTATTGTTATTATTGTACCTTGGTGAATAACAATATAAATTGAAATATTCGAAAAATTTTCAAAATAAAACGAATTTTATTAAATTTTGAACAAACAAATTGTACAGCTGTAAAAACAAAAAAAAAATGTTTTTAATTTAGCCGGTGACTAATAAAATAGTTTTTTAGGTTCGAAATATGAATTTAAAAAAAATTATTATTAAATATAAAATATTTGAATTACATTTTTAAATTGCTAATAAAATTTTATTTTAATTTTTTTTTTAAATTTAATAAAAATATTGTATCCTATATATTTCTGTAATTTTTTTCTAAAGTCACAAACACAACCTTCATTAATTACACATCCAATCATAGTAGAAGATCAACGGGTATGTTATAGATATGGAAATTACACCGTTCTTAAAAGACATGATATATGCTCAGTTTATGTATTAAGAGCAGGAGTAATGTGTAATGTAAGTTTTAAATTAAAATATGTATGTGTAGGTATTAATGTGGATATTTAACAATAATAATTTTTTTTTTTTTTTTTTAAATTGAATAAAAAGGCAACTAGCAATGATTTAAGATATACAGTTGATCGTGGTACTCCATTAGTTTGTAAAAATAAAGTAATCGGTTTACTATCAACGGTTATTGCACCATCATCAATGTCAGGATATATTTACAATTGTATGCAATTGAGACTATATAGTACATATTATACTTCATTGAGATCAAATTTAAATTGGATTTATCAAAAAATCTCAGAAGAAGGTTCAACAACAAAACCACCAATTATTTCACCACCATTTATTCATCCACAACCACAACCACAACCACAACCGCATCCACAACCAAACCCACAACCGCAGCCTCAACCGTTTCCACAAACAACTCAATTACGTAAGTAAAATCAATTATTTTATATCAATATTACAAAATTTCATACAAAAATATATTTTCAAATTTTTATTTTGTTTTTTTTTTTCATTTTTCAGCAATAAAAAAGAAAAATAATGCAAATAATTTAAAATCTGGATATACGATTGTTACATTAATAACATTATTATTTGCAATTAATTTGTATTAATTTTATATTTTTTTAACGCATGTATAATACGTATGTGTATGTAATAACGCATGTATATAATTTTCTTTTTTTTTTTTTGTTTTTTTATTAAGATACTTGCTATTTTTTTAATATTTTTATTTTTATGTATGAAAAAAATGTAAATAAAAATGAAAAATAAAAAATTAAAAAAAAAAAAAACTATTTACTTTTCTTGTTTTATTTTAGTTTGATTTATTTATTCCTATTTTTAAGTTATTTTAATCGAATATTGAGAAAACTGGATGAAATTAATGTTTTATAACTTTAACGGACATGAAAGTAAACGTTTGAAATTATAATTTCTAAATAACGACTATAACAATAAATTTTAAAAAAGAAAGTTTTGCTTTATTCACTTTTATACTGTACCTTCTTTGACCGTACTAAAAATTGTATAAATTTTTATTTTCGTAATTAAAATGAAAAATTCATATTAATTGCTTAAGATCAAATTCGTACACGTTTATGTTATTGATCATTAAAAAAAAAACACCACGAATTGGTAAAATCATATTAATTTTCTATAATACAATCAGTAATTTGATGGAATCAGTTTTTTTTTTCAAAATTATCGTTACAATGATGTAATGTCCGTTAAAATTTTATTGATCTTATATGTATATTTTCAAATTTTCAAAAAATTAAAAATTTTTGTTTTATATACAAAAGAAAATCATAATTTTTAAGGGAAGTCTGTTAAACTTGGTTAAACGTAAAAATTAGAAAATGTATTGATATAGAAGAAAATCAGTTAAATGAACAAGGAAAATTAATTAAACATCAAAACTAGAAAAAATGTTAATATAGAAGAAAATCACAATCATTTAAACGTACAAACAGTATTGATACTCACGAAATACGTTTTCGGATCATTTAAATTTAAATCGTTAATTTTTGAAAATTTTCTTTTTCAAAAAAAAAAAAAAAAACTTTTTAAACGATATGTAAAATTTTCAATAATTTTTTTTTTTTTAATATTAAGTATTTTTCATGCATAAGAAAAAAACAACTTAAAAGTCTTAAGAAAGCTTTCTTGTTGATTTCATCGCTAAGTATAATAATATGAAAAATACATATGTGTATCTACTATACTCATACCAGAGATTCTACACAGATACACCTTTGTGTGTAATGAAGTTATTGTTGTTATAACAAAATTGTATGTTTCATTAGTTAATAATGTTAATATACATCTATACATATTGTTGATTTGTTGCTGTATTAAGGAATAATATAACAATTATATATACTTACATACGATATTCATATTGATATACACTAGTACACGCATATATGACTCATGGATTTTTGATTTGATTTTCAATATTTTCATTTTAGTTATTGTACAATCGTCGTTGGTGTTTTAACATTTCTAAAAGATTTGTTTTTATTATTTTTTTTCGTTTTTAAAAAGTTATTTAAAAGTATTTTTTAACATCTCTCTTTATACCTTGTATATAGAGAGAGTACATAGAATGTATAGAAAATTTTATTTGATAATTTAATGAAACAGAAAATTTATCTAATTTATTTTACGGATGTTTTAATTTTTTTTTTTTTTTTTTTTGAAGTTGAACATATCCCATACAAAATATCTGTGCACAAGGTATATATGTATATGATTTGTGTTTATACTGATGACTTAAAAAAATAATGTGTATACATAAAAACGTGTGTATTGATGATATTACAATATTCTAATATCTATAAGAGTGTTATTATATTATTTTAAGATTAAATTTCTTTTTTGTTTTACATTATATTGAAATTTAAGACAGTGTTACAAAGATCACCCACTCATCCGTTTATGTTATACATTTTATATACCTACGTAGTATTTATGTCATTATTTACGTACACGTTCGAATAATAATTATTAATATGAGTAGATACACTGAGGTACATATCATATGTACGAATCAATTTTATTCGTTTATTCAAAAAACAAAAAAAAAATGATTTGCTAAAAATAACATTGAAATATTATAACTAATAAGACATTTCATTTAATATATCATTTCTTGTTTTTTTTTGTTTTTGTTCATTGAAATCAATTGATTGTAATTTTTTTTATCTACATATATATAAAAATTATGACAAAGTACACTAGACATAACAATATGATTAGATTGTTGTTATAAAATTAAAAAACAAAAAACCAAACCTTCATTAAGCATTCTCTAATAATTATACATATTGATGGCAAAAAAATTTTTAATTTTTTTTTTTTTCTTCACATATACCCACTATATGTGTGCATATACGTACGTATGTACATGCAACATTCAAAAAAAAAAGTGCTCATTCCATCTTCGATCAAACTTTTTTAATATTATACCGTTAATATATTATGTATGTACGTAATAAGACGTTTTAAAATCTAAATGTATAAGAAAATATACACATATGTACTACATTCATACATATACAAGAAATGTGAATATGTATGTATGTACATTGTACAGTGAAACCTTTCATAAGCGGGACACTTACTGTTCCAAGATTTTTTTGTCCGCTTAAGTGGGCTTTTGTTTATCCAAAAATCATAGACAGGATTTGATTCGTCCAAAAACATCATGTAGAGAGAACAAAAAAAAAATACAAAAATATATTTTATGAAATTTCTAATGGAATTGTGAAAAAATCATCAATTCACAATGTCACATATGAATTAACTCAAAAAAAGATTTTTTTTTTTTCTATTAAAAAATTCTCATGTTATGATGAGATGAAGAAGAAATTTTCACTTATTAGAATAAATTCGAACGTCCAATTAAAAGACGTGTCCGTAAGGAAAATCCGTCAGTTAGGAAAATGATCGCCCAAAGGCCCTGACGGTTTGTAGTGGGGACAGAAGGATGATAGTTCACTATTCAAACTTTCTTTTTAATAAAATAAAATAAAAATTAGGAAAATGTCTATTTATGCTACGCACGACCAACCATTTGGTCTATTAGTATATGTACGCTCATGAGAGGTGTCCATTCAGAGAGGTTTCACTGTATAGACACTATGTATATTGTCTATAATATTGTAAATATGTACTTGCTTACAATGAAAAATCAAAAATTCATTGTACGTAATTAATGTCTAAAATTAGAGTCAAGAAAATAGCAGATGAGAAAGTCAAATTATTATTTTTTTTTTTTTAACATTTAAAAAATCCCACAAAACAGCACAAATATATGTATGTGTATTGCTTGCATACATATTTGTCTGTATATGTGGTCAAAATTTAAACAATTTTTTTTTGGTATAAATAAAACATCATAATAAACCATGTATACACAACATTACGTATTACATATCTGTATAAAGTACACAATAAATTATAATGCATGCATATATAAGTACACATGTGTAAGTGTGTATGTTGTATGCACATTACATTTAATTTTTGTTATGATATTTTTATTATTTTATTTATTTTAAAAATAATGTGTAAAATGTTATAATTCATTATTATGAATTATAATAATATCCAATGAACTTTAACTTTCCAATGAGACACGCATGGATGCGTTATACAATAAATGTTTATTCTACTTTTGATTGTAATTTAAAAATTAATAACAAAAAATAAAAAAAAATAAAAATAATAAAAAAATAAATAAAATAATAATAAAGATAATAATAGCATTAAAATAAACTTCAAATAATAAAGATTAGGGATGTATTTTCTTTAGCCTATGGCCTATTACTAATTTATTTTTATTATTAAAGAAAAGTTATTTTTACACAATGATCAAATATTAAAATGCATCATTTCTATATTATTACGTATGTAATATGATTTTCTATTCATTTTACTTATTTTTCGTTTTCGTTTTGGAAAATGACGTAATTTTGAATATTTAAAAAAAAAAAAACAAAAAAAAATTCAACTTTTTTTTTTCCAATAACATTTTCATTAAGAATAATCAATTCAATCGACACATGTTTTGATTTTTTAAATAAAAATAATGTCTAATTATGTGTTTCATAACAATTTATAAATGGATATAATAAATAAATATTCAGTAGTTCAATAATATGTATAATAATAAGAGAATGACTGAACCTACTGCAGTATGTAGGTTTATACATGCCTATACTCTGTCCATTAATTCTATGCAGTTTAGGGCCTTATGGAAATTACGTAAAGTAAATAATACCATTTTAGATCACTGGTGTATTGATATTCAAAAAATTCATCTATACTTTATATTTTAAATATTTTCACTACAGGCCTTATGGGAGTATATGTGTCTTTTTTCTTCTCTCATAATTTCTATTAATAACATTTCACGAGTAGTGTTATTACATTTCTCAAAGTTCTTATACAGTATGAGATGAACTTTTTAAAAATCAATATACAATCATATCAAGTAGTACTATTTTTCGTAATTTTCATAACACTTATAATGAAAATATTTAAAGTACGAAGTATAGTTTTGAAACCTGAAATATGAAAACTTTTGAGATTTTGGTAATACTTGCTCGTAAAACACTCTAATGAGAGAAGTTAAAAGACGTACGCATGTGTACTTCCGTATAAGACCATAACTGCGTATAATTAATGGACAGAGTATAGTAAAAAAATTTTTAGTCCTATAATTTAACTTTTTTGTTATCAATTTAGTCACAGATAGGTTCTACGATTTTCATTCATAAAAGTTCTCTATTACAAGTAAAATCAGAAAATCTAATAACCAAAAATTTGTTTTTTTTTTTTTTTTTTATTTAAATTTGTACAGATATATTTAAAATTTATCTAAACTTTTCATGTTGAGTTCGTTACTTTACAAAAAAAAGTCGTTATTTTTAAATAAAAATTTTTATGTTATTGTAATGAATTCTATTTGTAAAATAACGAATTCATTTTGTATAAAGTAACGAATTCAATGTGAAAAACCAAAAGGAAAATTAGATATAGCTGCGACTGATGTAGATATGTAATTTTTCAATGATTATAGTCCAGTACAAAATTCAAATAATTTTAATTGATTTTACATAATATTGATTAAAAACAAAAAAAAAAGCAAAAAAATTTTTTTTTCAATATAAACATGTAATTTCTATAATTAAATATTTTTAAAAAAAAATTTTATTTAAGCATTTGAGTAATTATTTAAGGGGGGAAATCGTAAACATGAAATAAATCGTTATCAGTTAAAAAAATAAAGAAAATGAGAAGTAGGAAAATAAAAAAAAAAATATGTATAAAAATTTGTCGCATAATATTTAACTTTATGGCGTCAAAATAATATGTATTCAGTTTAAATGCTTTTTTTTTTAAGTGTTCTATATAAATGTTGTTTATGCACACACACATATATATGAAACGATATAAAAATAAATGATATGTGTAGTAAGCATACAACCGAAAAATGATAACAATATAAAAAGTAATTGAAAATTTTAATTTCGTTTGACTGTATAATAGAGGTACAAAATATTTTTTTATTTTTGTTTGTTTTTGTTACAAAAATGAACGTAAAAATACATAAAATTAATATTAATTATTATTCTGTATTTGTTGAATAATTGCGTACTTTAAAAAGTAGACAAGTGTATAAATTAAGCTTAAAATATCGCAAACTGATTTTTTTTTCCTAAAATAAAATTTTAAAAAAATTCAGAAATTTGGTGATTTGTACAAGTGAACACACGTATTCGAAAAAGCCTTTAAAATTTTGTGTACTTTTTCAACAGTTTAATTCGTTTTTTTTTTTTTAAATATACAGTCATCTGTATAAATTGATGTTTTTTCGTATTATTTTGCAATTCGCATTCAATTTGATTAAAATTCTTCTTTTTCTCATTTTCTAATCGGCAATTTGGTGTATTTAATATTCTGTATTACCCTATTAGGCCTCATAAGAAAATACATGACTATATGCTTAAAAAATGGACTATAAGTTTTTGTTTACTTTGAATTTAATAAAATAAATTTTATTAATTTCTCAAATGGAAAAAATATCATATCAGGGTCAGATTAAAAGGCTGTTACAAGATCCTTGAAATTTTACTTGCTCGGGTTGTGATTGTTCTAGTTAAACGTATCCAAAAGCAATTGCCTTATCACAAAATAAAAAAAAAATTAGTCTTTGCAATTTCAAATAAGTGAGTTGTATCATGTTGTATGTATTTGACTATGTATGGTGGTGTATACGAGCATCCATATGTTGTATGTGTATGTACTAAAAAAAAAAAAAAAAAAATTAATTTTTTGCATTAGAAACAAAAGTATTGCTTAAAATATACTTGATATCTTGATTGTGATTTAAAATATTGACGTATGTAAACGTATCACATATAAATGTTGTTCTTAAATTTTAAAGTACTCGTCCAATTACTAAGATATCCATGTTATTGTTTATTTATTTATTTTTTTTTTTTACTGTTCACAAAATGTATATTATCAATTATCGCATAAGATATTTTTACTTAAACTGATAACGTGTGATAATACGAATACCATTCAATTTGAGATAAGTACATATGCTTGCTAAGTACTTAATGATACACGTATGTATATTTTACGAAAGTACACGAATAGATGACATCAGTGTATAAAATTATAATAAATAAGTATGCGTATTTGTATTATAATGTGTTCATTTTTTTTTTAATACACCTCACCCGGTAATTTTTGCGCCTACATAATTTAATTAAGCTGTACTGATTTTATTTACCACACATTTTAAATTTAATATTTGTATAGGCAGGCATATGTATACATACTTGCAAGTATCTGTATCTGTATATGTACAGTGTATCTATAATAACATGATCGTGTTATGCACAATTTAAATAATTACAATAAAAATATAAAATTTTCCCTTAATTATAATTTTTTATAATTTACAAAGTACTAATTACTTTAAGAAAATACAAGAAATTTTTTTGTTTGAAAATATTTTATTATCACTGGTTGATTGCATGTATGTATGTATGTGTATAACAGGAATTGCAAAAAATAAAAAAATTTATATTTGAATCAATAATATACATAATAATATATAAAGAACGTATCTTATCTTAGTTTTGCCTTTATGGTCTATTTTTTAATGAAAAAAACCTGAATCTTCATATTATGGTGTCACATTATAAATAGACAATATGTATACATAGTATATGTGCATACCAAGATTATACAAAAATTACATTATTGTATGTACAGGGTGTTCTATATTTCAAAGTACATTTAAATATGTAATTTTATAAAGGATTTCAATAAAATATTCCTACTATTTTGCTATTTATTCTTTATCAGTTTAATCCTCAAAGATTACAAATTTTAAAAAAATATGCATATATTTAACGGACAACAGTTTGAATTATTTTTTTATACATGGCACAGTTTTCAGTATTATTGACTTCTTTAGCAAAAAACAGTTTGTAAACAATTAATTTACAAAATTCTTATACTTCATTTTTAAAGCATAGTCATACATGTTGTTATCGTTCATATATTGTTCTATCGTGTAATTTTGTTGCTGTTTTCATTTACAAAATACAGAAAACTAGCTAGAAAATAAGAGAAAAAAAATAAATTTAGTCAAACTGAATACAAAAGAATGTGAAGAAGCATCAATTTACAATACAGGTGACTGTGTTTTAAAAAAAAGACAAATTATAGACCTATAATCTGTCTACTAATTCGATGCAGTTAAGGCTTTATGGAAATATAAATGTATTTTTCTTCTCTCGTAATTTCTAATAAGATCATCTCACGTGTAGTGCTACCACAATCTGTATAATACAATATGAAAATTTTTTAATATCAATATACAGCGACGTAAAGTGGTACTACTTTATATCATTTCCATAAGACATTAACTGTATCGAATTAGCAGACAGAGTATAGTTTTTGATCAATACGCATTCGATACTCATCAGAAATAAAGCATTTTAAAATTTGTGAACGTTAAATTTTTGTAACGGTTTTTCAAATTTTCACAAGATAATCTAAAATACAAATTACAAAATATCTTTAAAAGCAAATTGAAACATGAACACCCTGTATATATTGCATTTGTACATTACACACATACAAATTTTTATTCATCTATATCAAACATAAAGAAAAAAAATAAAATAAAAATTATTTTCTTAATATATATATTTTTTTTGTTAATAAATGTATGCTTGTATACTTTTCTTATACTTTCAGATATTCTCGGTACAAATGAGAGTATATAAAAGTTAAGTGATCTCAGCAGTGTCCAATACAACATAAGTTACAAATTATAAGTATATATATAAAATATACACCCGTATATTTGTCTTATAATACTTTATATAGAATGTGTAAATCACATACTAGCGAAATATATTTCAGTGACTTTTGTTTGTAATTTATTTTTTAAAAAAATTTTATTGTTGTTATACATATTTTTATTTTGTTAATTAACGATTTAAAATTTTATAGACGAATCGAATGCATACCCATTAAATGTATGCTGTGTATCGCATTAACTCAAAGTGCATTAATAATTATAAACTTTTCATAAATTATTATTAAATTTGTTTTTTTTTATGGCTGTGAAATTTAAAAAAATTCTATAAATTTTTTTTTTAAATTAACGACTTTTTTTTCTGTTATTAACATAAATCAGAGGATAAATATTTAAAAAAATTACACATTGAAAATGAGCACATTAAAAGTGAATAATACACATAACGGTGATAGTAGTAGTTATTGTGGTGGACGTTCAAGTAGTCAAATTTCAATATATGATTATCCAGAACATTTAAATCCTTTCTATGAAGATGAAAATCATAAAAGAATACGATTTTGGCATATTGGTAAAAATAAAAAGAATAAATATAACAATAACAATGATGGGACAAGTAGTAGAAGAGGAAGCTTTTCATTTGGAGGAATTAAAGATATGTGGTAAGTAAAAAAAATTTTTTTTTTAAATTAATTTTAAATTCATCAAAATATTTAATATTTTGCATATGAATGTATGAAACAAGATCACACGTTTTATGTAATTGTACAGTTAACTGAAGTACAAATTAATTTGCTTAAAGAATAATCTACAAATATTTATATTCATTTTTATAAATTTTAATACTCAATTTCCTTGCAAAAAAAATTTTTTTTCTTGGCATAATAAATAATGTTATGCAAATAACTACTAAATAGTGATGTTCAAAATTATTTGCCTGGGAAAAGAAGCACATACATACATACATATACATATGTAAAAAGACAATTGCCATACTAGCGGTACAAATTGTTATTACGATAGTATACTTACAAAGTTCTGAACATAATGTAACGTTCATTTAGTTTTGAATTTAAATGTTATATACACGATAAAATCAATACAAAAATAATATAAAATTTATGAATTAATTAACAATACAAGAAAACATTTTTATAATTTGTTTTTAAAACATATAGTCACCTGTCATAGACATGGTCACGTTCTTTTGCATTCAATTTGATTAAATTCGTTTTTTTTTTTCTCTCATTTTCTGATTTTTAATTTTCTGTAAATGAGAACAACAACAACAATTACATGAGACCAACGTAAATCATAAGCATAAGAAAGTACATACGTGTAACGTGACTATGCTTTAAAAACACAGTATAGGAGTTTTAGTTGCCATAATAAGAGAAAATGTTTACAGAAATTTCAAAATCCAAGTTCGGTTCACATTTTATTTTATATGTTTAAATAATTTTGAACACTAGTGTAGTCTTGTAATATGCATACAAGTACATACATTTGGTTGTATCTCTAGTTTACTTGAAAAGAATTAAAAATACATAAAATATTTACAGAATACAGAATAATAAAAAAAACTAGTGTACAAGTGTTACAACCACAAAATACTGTCTGTCTACACTAAAATAAATGAGGATATAATTAAAACATATTTATAAAATGCAATTAAAATTACATTAGTTTTATTACTTTTATTGCTTACGTTTTTTATTTTTTATTTTTTTGATTTTTGAAAAAATATAAGTTCAAATGTCGTGTGCCATATAAATTATTCTATACATTGATGGTACGGAAACAACTTCCTCTAAAAAAAAAAAAATAATAAAATTGATTGAGACATGCTAAGACAAATGATACACAAGTACAATAAGATAGTAAATAATGTATATTCAGATCCGTCCATACGTAATTTATGATATTGTACAGCAAGACAGCAAAGTAATTGAAACAATTGAGAGAATATAAATTTCATTTCAAGTGCTCTTTGCATCACACATGTTTAATAAATTGTTTTAATATTTAAAAAAAAATACCTTTCAAGAAAAGATAAAAAAAATTGTACATTTTATATATTAAGAATATTAAGATATAGAAAACGTACATGAAAAGTGTATATATGTATCTTCTATACTTTGTCCACTAATTCTATACAGTTAAGGTCTTATAGAAAAAAGTACCACTTTACATCATTATTCATCAGGATTATGGTAATACTGCTCGTGAAACACTCTATTATTATACTCTGTTCACTAATATTATGCACTTAAAGTCTTTGGAGATTACTTAAAGTGGAATTATTTTACATCATTATACATTAAGATTCAAAAAATTTATCTGATATTGAATAAAAGCTTTTTGGATTGTGGTAATACTGCTCATGAAACAGTCTAATTAGAAATTGTGACAGAAGAAAAAAGACGTATGTACTCCCATAAGACCTGAAGTGCATAATATTAGCGGACAGAGTATAAAAATCAAAAGACAAGAAAAAATATGTACTTCTTAACTGCATGTAATTAATGAACAGAGTATAAAGACTTATTATGAATTTGTCTTGAATTTTTATTCATTTAAATGGGTTAACCGATTTTCAATTTATTCATATATGTTTATGTATGCTTATATTCGTGTATTATTATACACAAAATTTATTAAGTACAAATTTATAATAATAGAAATGTTGTTAGTACAAAGAATTAAGAGCAATTAGCGGTGTTACGCATATTGATTATTACCAAAGAATAGATAAAATTTAGCAAGAATTCTTATGGGGCTTCAAAAATTTTTTTAGCCGATAGAGTGGTTCGGGCGATGAAAGAGGGGACGGCTTGAATGATGGAATGATTTAGTACATTTGTTGGTAGAAAAAGGGATGTCGTTTTTTCGTATAAGAATATTCAAAAAAAACTCGAGAAATTATAAGCCATATGTACTTATTATATATATGTATGTATACATATGTAATAATATATTACATACGAGTGTTTGTAAATATTTTCATACGAATTTGGTATCTTAACTATAAATACCGTCATCCTAAACAAACATAACTTTCGTTCATAAGAACATTAGAACATAATTTTGTAATGGTTCGATCATATATATGAACGTGAATTAAAGATCAGAGACTAGGATAGTAGTAAAAAATGTGTAATTTCAGATTAACATACATACATACATATATCGTACAATATTTCATATACATACATTACTTTTTCTTTTTCACGTCGATTTTTGTTCATATTTCACACTTTTCTTTTACTTTTTATATCAGACAAAAAAATATATACAAGTACGATCTATAAACACATAAATTTGTATACGGTCGAAAGATGTGTACGGAATATTGCACGTATGTATGTATATATTGTATTTATAATTAACAAAATCAAGTCATTAAGTTTATGGTACAATTTTATATAGGGACATATATGACTCCACGTGGAGTGTATACTTAAATTACATACTTACGTATACGATATATAATGCATTCATACGATCATATTATTATTTATCATTACCTAAAAAGTATGAATTTTGAATACCCAAAAATTCAAAATTTAACATTAAACCGATCGTATTCAAAATATATTGTATTTCCCATACAATACATTACAATTTGAATTTACATTTTGTATTTCTATCCTCGTTTCTGATGTAATGAAATTTATGACCCATATGATCGTACAATTATGAAAAAATTATATTTGTTTAAGACGATAATTTGTTTGTTTAGGACAGAAGTTTTACACACGCATATATACGATAAATACGTACATTACAAAATATTCTTATAAATATTGCGCATAATATGTACACTTAAATTACATACGCACGTATGTGATAAATATGCATACATATTCACATTCTATGCTGATACATGGGTATTTTAGTGGGTACTGAATGATTTCTTCTGAAATAATATGTACACTTAAATTACATACGCACGTATGTGATAAATATGCATACATATTCACATTCTATGCTGATTCATGGGTATTTTAGTTTTTTTACATGGGTATTTTATTCTGAAAATTTGCTTGCTTTTTTTATATATTTCAATACATTTTCATATTTTACACCTTATTTTTTGAATAAAACGGTAGCACAGGGTACTGATGTCAGTACCCAGGAAGAAAAATTTTTGAACGTCGAATTTGCACTGCTTGCAGTATCTCCTAGTTTTGGATTTCTGTTATTACCTAAATTGATATATCTTGGTCTTATATTGATATATACATACATACATATGTATTTTGTCTGTAGTATAAAGTATTTATAAATATATTTAAATATGTAATTTATAAGCGATTTAATTTACAAAATGATTAATAACGTTTTTTTCTTTTTTCTTTTTTTTTTTGAAAATTTTGTTATTTATGAAAGGGCATTTAAATCATTTCGATTAAGAAAGAAATCATCAAATTTAGGAATAAATAAAACATCTGAAAGTCCACCACCACTTAGAAGATTACAAGATAATGAAAATCATTATGGTACATATGATCCACGAATGAGACATACAATTGGTATAAATAATACACTTAATAATAATTTTCTAAGAAATGTACCATATAGAGCATCATTACAGGACATGAGATATGTTCAGGTATATAAATGAGGAAAATTTAATTTTTTATTTCTTTTATTTATTTTTAATTTTTTGAACGTTTTTAATTAATATAATAGAATGTAGAGCATAATAATAATAATAATAATGGACTTGGATTTGAACGTAATAATCGGTATAGAAGCACAATTCAAACAACGACACAACGAAATCGAACATCGACTGATGATGGATTATCACCGAAGGCTTTACCAAGAAGGTACGTTTATGGTGGCTCTGTAACACCTCAGCCACGTTTACGTAATAACGATATTGATGATGATTATAGTGGAATTAGTCGAGGGTAAGTATAGAGTTTAGGAAAATTTCATCCTTTTTTAATTCTAATAAATGTGCGTGCTTTTATGTAACGTCTAAAATTTGTAAAAAATCTTATGTTTGCATATATTGTGCACATTTTGTGACGTCATGGGATATAACCTTGGGAATAAATAATCTTCAATTAAATTCGCTTTAAAATATTAAATTTTTAAAAAAAATTTAATCAATAATAATTTTATTAATAGAAAAACAAAAAATTCGTATAGACAATAGAAGAAGGTATTAGGAAATTAATTGTGATAAATTTTTGTAAAATTGATTATTCCATTATCAATAAACACATGTAAACCGTATTATATGTGGTTAAAATTTTAGAATGTTGTTTAATTACGTTTTATCAAAAATTGATTTATTTCAATTTTTTTTTTTTTTTTTTTTTTTTGATATTAATTTATCGGAAATATTCAGAAATATTTATTTACAGAAGGAAAAAGATAACGCAGAAATAATGAAAATTTTTTTTTGATTTTGTTTTGAATACATTTTATTGTAAATTAAAAAAACGTTTAAAATAATATGTTCAACCATTAGCAACATGTATCCAAAAAGTCAATAAACTGAAGTCACAAACAATGTATGTGTACTCAAAGTTCGGTAAAATAAACTTTAACTGAATTTTAATTATTTCAATTTAAAAAAAAAACAAAAAAATTTATAAAAAAATAAGGGCAACCGAAAATTCGTACGTAGCATAAATTATGAGGTAATTTAAATTGTTTAACGGTTTTACGAATTATCTGAAGTATAGTGTGAAAATCAAATAAATTATCAAAAATTTAAATCAAAAATAAATATAATATGCAATCAAATCAATAAGTAAATTCATTCTTTTTTACATATATGACCATTGACCAAACATGACTGTACATATAATTCACAAAAGTAAAGTACAATCACACCATATATTTGTTTGTCGTGTGGTACAATGATCATTTTTTTGTTTATTTAATAATTATAAGAAGCAATGAAAATTATAATGAAAATCACAATGAATTTTCTTTGTATAAAAATAATGTAAGAAATTTGAATCATAGCAAATCACATTCATTGTGAGAATTAGCATATTGTAAGCTGATTTAATATTTAAATAAAGAGACGATGACGTATCAAATATAAAATAAAAAATTTTCTTAACGAATGAATAAAATAATTTCATTATAAGAAATTAATATAATCAATGTTACATACATATTTTATCTTCATATACCGACTTACATGTATATCGATATTATGAGAATTGCAACATATTTTTCTCTTCAATTTCATATCCTTTTGAATAAATAATCAGCACTATTCTGGTCGTAGTTAACAGATTTCGCTTACTTGATATTCTGTTAACTTTCATAAAAAAATCTACAACCTATCAAAATTTTCTTACTCTGTAATTTTGATAGGTGATAAATTTTATATGAAAGTTAGCAGAAATGTTAAATTATCGAAATCTGCTAAATATGATCAAAATAGCCCTGAATATTTTCTTTATATAACGTAAAACTAAGTATTATTCATGTCCATATTTATTTATTTTATATATGTATATACATGCATGTGTATGGATTTCATGAATCATTATATATACGAACAAAGTATATTTCACATCAATTTCATTTATGTATTGTATGTATGTACTCGTATTTTTAAATTTTTAATTGCATATAAATTTATGTATGTACAATAATCCGTGTAATTTGGTGTAATTAATTTTTTTTCATTTATTTATTAAAATTCTATTTTCTTCTAGATCATCACAAATGAGTATCACAAGTAAAAATCCATTTGAGGAAGATGATAATGAAGATATTGTAATAGGTAAAATACCAAATTCTGGATTTGAACAAAAAGGAAAACGACCAATTAGAAAGAAAAGACGAGCACCACCTCCGCCTATTCCTGTAAGTTATAAAAATTATAATTTAAAAAAATTTATTTAAAATTTTACGTTACAATTTGATTTAAGATAAGATTTAAAAAACATAAATTTTCATTTTCAAATTAATGAAATATTTTATATACATATATAAAAAAAATTATAAATTTTCATTGCTTTCGTGGATGTACATATGTAGTGCTGGGAAGGTAACAATAATAAGAAAAATGGAATTTTAAAACAATTTTTTAGGTAAAATTTAAAAAAAAAAACGGTTCATCATCAAACTTAATATATACATACATATGTGCATAACGTTGTAACGTATTTTTAATGATTTTATAAAATAATTTTTTTTTTATTATTTTTATTTTTTTATTTTTTTGTTATATATTTAGATACCTAAAATCATAGATGAAGAGTCACAAATTGAAATTAATGAAAGTAGTCCAAATACTGTACCAAATGAAGAAAATCAAGAAATTAAAAATTTAACAGTTGAAATTGAAAATTTTGTTAAATCAGCTAATGATTGTCCTGAAGAAAATTCATCATCTGTTAAGCATATTGAAAATGATGAAATTTCTAAAGATAAATCTGATGAACTTGAGAAAAATATAAATACGAAAAAAATTAAAAACACAGACGAACATTTATCTGCATTAGAGAATAATCGTACTGAAAAAGATGATGAACCAATTGAAATTGTAACTACCACAAAATCTAGATTTATAATTTCTGAAAAAGATACTAATACTGATAATAGCATAGCTGAAAAACAACAAAATGTTACAGATAACCGTAAAGAATCAATATTAGATGATAATGTTGAATTAAGAATTAAAGAGATTAAATTACAAAATTCTAATACTGATGATAGTGTAAATATTTCTTCTGAAAATTCAATTCAAGAAATTCAAGAAAATTCATCTGAACAAATATTATCTGATGAAACTAGTCAAATAGAAATTATAAAATCCGAATTAAATGATAAACAAATAATTGAACTTAAAATTACTGAATCAATTGAAGATTTATCAGAAAGATCACAAAAGAGTGAAATATCAAATGAAATAATTAATGAAATTGTTAATTTACCATCATCAAATAATTATAAGGAAATTAAAGAAATTAATATAGATACTAAAGAAATTTGTAGTAATGAAAATAATAAAGCACAAGAACAACAAGAACAGCCACCAGTTAGACGTCGATCTGTTCGAGAAATTATTGAATCAATAAATCGTAGTCAAAAATTATTAAATGTTAATCAAACTTCAACATCAAGTATTCATAATAGTATCGAAGATTGTAATAATAATTTAAGTAATAATGAAAATGATTTAAATACAAAATTTAATGATCAAATTAAAGCACCACCAAGAAGAAAACATGATATAAAAGATAAAAATTGTTCACAAAAAAAAGAAATTGAATCTGTTATGATCAATGAAATTGATGTAATTACTGATCGAGAAGTAAACAAATATAAATATGAAAATGATGAAAATATAATAACAGATGAAATAATTGAAAAATTATCAGATAAAATTAATAATAATGATAATAATAAAGAATGTGAAATATTTAAAAAATGTGAAATAAAAAAAATAAATGCTAATACAAATCGTGAAACATCACCAACATCATCAAATTTAGATTGGAATCCAGTACCAAAACCAAAAAGAACAAAAAAATTGGCAGTTGAATTACAAGATGATCAAAATACAATAGAAAATGAATGATCAAAGAGAAAAAAGAACAGAGTTGTACGACCAAAGGTTTATAATAAGTGAATAAATTATTTTGTTTTGGTGCTTCTCTGCAATTGAGTGTAATTTTTGATTTTGGCTAAATTAAATATTTAATATGAACCTATGATTTAGATATAATAGAATAATAGAATTAGTTTATCTATTTCCAAAAATATTTAATACACGCACTAATTAGATTTATACAAAATCCATTTTATAAAATATATAAATATATTATATTATGTTATTGCATACGTATGAAGTAGAATTTGTTAAAAAAAATTTTTGTTAACATTTAAATTTAATTATTTTCAAATAAAAATAAAAAATCCTAATTTCAAATATGTTTTTTAATGTAATGTGATTTCGTGCTTACGATGAATGCTTATTATTAGTCCATGTTTTTCAAATGTTTTTTCTCAGATATTCTAGTTTTCTTTTATGCTATTAGCTCACACAATCATACAGGGTATATTTCAATTTTTTTCCCTAACATATAGAGACGACAGACATTAAAATAAATTTATCCACTTTTTTGATGCCTCACAACACAATAATTTAAGGTACCATTAAATTTTGATATCTGAGATTTGCTGCCACTTAATTGTATTTTTCAAGTAAATTATTAATAAATTACAAAAAATTAAATCTTGTTAGAATGGCTTGTACAATAAATAAGAATAACAAATTTGAGTTCAAAAGCAAATTTTGCAGGAAATTTAAAGTAGACACAAATGAAAATTCATATATGTATTTCGTTTTAATATACACATTAATATATATATATATTCTATATAAACAAAATAATAAAATAAAATTCATATGTTTTAACATAAATTCTCTTAAATTAGGCTTTGTTAGCTATACTTTTTTTTGTTTTATATTTTTCTCTTTTTGAATTTTTAATTTCTTGCAAAAATATATCGGCGTTATTTTGAAATTCTAAATTAAGGCTACGACTTTTGAAGTGTATTTTTCTGTATGGTTTTTTTAATTTTTTTTTTTTTTTGAAATTTTTTAATTAATATTAGGTATTTATAATTATTTCTTAATTTATAATGATTTAGTGAAAAAATATCATGTCATTACTTCTTCTATAATAGGACTGTCAGCTTCTTCTTGTACTGTGGATTCAATATCAGCACGACACATTGGGCAATATTGTAATTGCTTTGTACAATTTGTACAGAAACCTCTAAAATATCAAAATATTAGAAAAATCAAAAATTCTTGATATATAAATAGTGCTAAAGTTCTTTACCTATGCTTACAAGGTTCCAGTCTGGTTGTTGCTTTTGAATCAAAGCATAGGGTACATGAATCATCTCGGACACTAACCTTTCTTAATTTTTCAAGAAATATATGCCTTGGAAGAACAACCTAATAATTTAAAGAAAATAAAAAAATAATTTAATTATTTTTTATTTTAAATTCACGTAATTTTTATTACTTTGTCCTCATTTCTTAAAGTTGCATTTTCATTAAAATTTTTAAATGCTCGACTCGGTGGAAATTTAAACGGTTCAGATCCAAAATTGAATCTGCACTGTTGAAATGACATAAAACTAGCTGCAGCAAAAAAGCCTTCTCTGTAATATATTTCTATAAATAATTGAAAATGTTTTAAATAATAATTTAAAAAAATGTATTTACCGTGCATGTCGAAACACTTGTTTAAAAACTCTACTTTGTACACCATCTAAACTAAATATTACTTCATAATTATCTAAATCTATTAAACAGCCTAAAATTGATCCACAATGCCAAACTGGTAGATCATGGGTTATTGATTTTGCATGATGCCATATAAGCCTTCGACAACCATCAAATGCTATAGAATATTTATCATCTCCAATACCATATCCATCATCACATGAAAAATTTGATTCTTTTGTTGCCCATCCAATTTGCATAACACCTGGTGTGACAACTAAAACTTCATAATACCAACAACCTTTGTTTACCTAAATTCAAAATTCATCAAAAATTTTATAATAATGTTATTGATAATTTTCTAATTATTAATTTCATTACTTTGAATGTACAACGAACACTTTCAAAGGTGTATGCATCACATCTAGCTTCTAAACCATCTGGTGATATTTTAAGATATTCGCTAACATCTTTTGTATTTAGCATTACATTAACATTATGAAGATTAACTGTTTCATATGAATATTTCCTTCCATCGATAATAACTGAAAATCATTGGTTAAAAAAAAAAAAAAAATTTGAAACATGAGTATGAAAATTTAACAAAATCTCTATATACTACATACAATAATTGTCTAGACACCATCGAGCACAGAATCCTATTTGTCTTTTAATAAAATCTTCACTATAAATGTATTCTTCTAATTTTAATAGAGGATTAGATGGATGCTCGATTAGTTTCTTCTAAAAATTAATATTTTATTTGTTAGTTTTTTTTCTTTGTGCAAAGATGAAAATTTAAAAAAAAATGTTCTTACTTTTATTGTTGCTTTATTCTCACTTGTTTGTGCAAATTTTTCAAGAGCTATTAACGACAGTAACGTAACATTGGGATTTGTGTCTTCTTCTAAGTTATCAACTAAATATTGAAGTGTATTATCTGTTAACATTGCAATACTATTTGGACCAGCTAATTTTTCAGCTAAACATCCCAATATGACACATAAATTTCTTTCACGTCTAGGCATTTTACGTAGTGACGGTGTTATCATCTTTGAAACTTCAAGAACAGATTCTTTGGTTGGTAATGGACTATCATCTAATAGCAACGCAATAACGCTTGGACCCATTGGATGTTCAACAGGTACAACTCTAATTAATGATTTTACCAATTCTATCCATCCAGATGATTTTTCAGTGATTGCGTGCAATAGAACCATTGAATTTGGTGGTTCTGGTTCACTACAATAATTATAATTAAAGAATTTTTTTTTTCAATAAATAAAAAATAAATATATTTAAAAAAACATTCAAAAAAAAATAATGATTATATTTACTTATCAACTATTGTTCCTATCACTTCTAATGTCTCTTTAACAAGACGGTCTACTGTATCTGATAAAGATTTTGGATTACCATATGATTCTAATGCACAAGTTGGAGATGACGTTTGTGTACCTGAAGATGTTAATCCATGAGGTGATTCATTATTTGAACGATCTTCTATTTTATCTTTACACAAACACACTCCCATTATGATATATATATATATGTATATATTTTTATATATTTATTCTTTTTTATTCTTTAATTATTTTTTAAAGCAATTTAAATATTTTTTTAATAAAAATGAAAAATATGGAGAAATGTTTTCCATATTTTCAAGGACCAAAAAAAGGCTAATTCCGTTAGCAAAAAAATATATTTTTTATGTATGTATTTGATTGTGATCAAATTACAATTTATTTTTAAATTAAAATTTTCATTTTTCTTTAATAAATTATTAATTTTATTTTGTCAAATAAAAATAAAAATGATGAAAACAATACTTTGACGTGTTATATTTTAATTAAGATAATTCTTGTATTTATTACAAAATTATGTTCTCGCTAACTAATATTATTGTAAATATATAAGATATATGTACGTATATATGAAACTTTGTATGAAACACAATGTACAAAATACAAATGTCCAATTATGTTAAATATTGTCGTCAGTGTCAGCCAACTGAGATTTTTGTTTTTTCTTGTTTTTTAAATGTCAGATTGAGTATGACAGTGATGAGAGCATAAATTTTAATTTTAAGTACCATTAAATACATACTAAAATCTGCACATATTTATGTGTATTTATGGTAAGCGGTAAGTGGTAACTAGTCAATTTCAAAATTTGAACTGTGAAAATGGTATGAATGAAAATATTTGGGTAATTACAATTTACAAAGAATTTCATGTGAGTTAAATTTTTGTTTAGCTTGACAATGATCTCTGTTTTTGATGATATCATCATCATCGTCAGTGGCCATCCAACCCAGGGCAGGTCCGATTCTTCTGAAGTATCCTCTACAATCGGTTCCTGTTCGTAGCCGTCATCTTCTAATTCACTATTTCAGGGTGTCCTATTCCACACACCATCCATCGTAATCTTGGATGTGTTTAATGATATACATATTTAAAATCAAAAAATGTAAACAAAGGTGTCTATGATTAAAAATTTTGTTTTTTCAAATAGTAAAATTATGGCTATCTTCAAAAACGGCATCACTGCCTATTTTTTTTTAAATTATGTAAATTACTAAATAAGTGCAAACAAAAATTGAGTTTTTCGGTGAACGATGAGTCCAATTTTACGTTTAAAATGTCATCTATTCGCTTTAAATACAATTTTATGATGTATTTTAATTTTTGACTTTTACTGTTTCCATATTTTTCAAATTCAAATCCAAATTCAAAATTCCAAATAAAGATTGAATTCAAATTGAATAAGACATGAAATTGACAACAATTCATTTTAAAATAGATTCCATTCCATTTCATATTAATTGTTATAAAAATTAATTCCATATTATATTTTGAGTAGTTTTATAATTGAACAACTTCATTGATAAAATTTTAGTGTGTTATTACATGTGTGTGCGTGAATGCGTTTTGTCTGACATCGTCGCGATTTAAAAGTAAAACATTTTATTTTCATAAATTTTAATTATTTTATCATCACAAATATTATAAATAATCAGTTGGTATTATAATTGAACACATTTTGTTTAAATTAATAATAAAATTTAATTATTTATCATAAAAATAAGTTGAAAAAAAATGGTGTGAAAAATTTTTCTTTGATTGAAATCGGTCATTGCTTTCATGTTTGAAAAAGAAAAAGAAAGAAAAAAAAAAATACTTTTTGTATGTGATATACATGTTTCTACATATATATATATACTGAAAAGGAGATTTTTTCAGAGTACATACATCGCTTTTCTTATTGGGTGGAATGTAAAAAAAAATTTTTTTTTTGTACCTACAAACGAATAATATAGAAAATAAATGAGGTCTATTAGAGCGCCAGAAAAGCCATTCAAAGCAAAAGAAAGAAAAAATTTTTTTTAATCCCATAATTTTATAGAAAATAAAAATCTTGGATGTTTAGGTTAACTTTTGTTATTTCTCGAAAAGAAAATCTAAGTTTCAATTAAAATATTATTATTATTATTAAAATCAAAAATAATTATAGAAAATTTGAAAAATTGAAGATAAAGAAAAATTGTTTTTCTTAAATTGAAAGACGAAGAAGGAAAAAAAGTATGTGAGCAGGAGAATTGTGAAAATGGCGAAATTTGATTACATACAGACATACATATGTATAAAATACGTTTATAAACATAATCATATATGTATGTGCGTTTTTTTTGATATGGTGCAATGTGTGGGAAATATTTATTTTTTTTTTTCTTTTTATTGTTTTTTATTCCATTTTATTTGATTTTTGTTTTTTTTTCTTTTTCGGTAATATGAATCTATTAAGGAAAAAGAGCTTTCAGTTAATTTGTAAGAATTTAATTTGAAAATATGTTATATACCTATATGCAATAATTTTATATTTTGTAATATACACACATCGTATTGAATCAAAATATTGGAATAGGCAAAACATGAAAAAAAAACCCCGAAAATGTAGTTAAATTTGGTCATCATAAATATATGTCGATCTACATATAAATTCTATCACACAACATAATAACATAAAGATTGTATTGTACGCATATTCAAAATTTATAAATCCTACATATGTATATATGTATATGACACTACGCAATATATATATTTTGTTTTCATAATATGCTGTAATTATAAAATATATACAGATGAGATAAAAACTGAAACAGCCAAAAAGAAAAAAAATAAAAAATGTGTGTATATTTTCGAAATGAAAATAAATGTCACTGACTGCTGCTGGATGTTGTGATGTATGAAAAGATTGTTTTTTAATTTTTTTTTTTTTTTTGGTTTTTAAATGAAATTATAAAAACTGTATAAAAATTTTGGTTGAAAATTTAGAAGTTAATATTGAACAAAAAAAATGAAATGAAATGAAAAATTAATGGTACTGTTATTTGTTTATCATTGGTTGAATAACTTTTCAGTATGATATGTAGGTAAAAAAGTATTGTGCATTTTTTAAATGACGCATAGAAAAATGTGTATGTGTGACTAAAGTGCGGTCAATTTGTATTGTATATTCAATTTTCTAACTGATATTCTGTCACGTAAGAACACATGAAAAAAAAAAAAAAAATTGGTGCAGAAAAAAAAAAAAAATAAAAATGTACTTTATTGTTCAAATATGAATGTACATAGATATAGATACATTTTTAGCGCTACTAAAAAAGAATTATTTTTGTTTTTTTCTTTTCTGTTTTTATTTTAGTTGAACTCAATTTAATAAACGGTCTCAAAACTTGAAAAAAGAAGAAATGAAAAACACATGTTAACGGAGTTTTATATATGGAACAATGCTATCTATTCCGTATTAATCGTATTAAATTCAAAATTATATATTTTTTTTTTTTGATATTTTTAAATTGAAATAAATTGCAACATAAATTTTTATAAATAATTTAGGTATAAACATTCATTTTTATTATAATACATCAAACAATAAATAATAACCAATGGCGAGATTAAAATGATTATTAAAATACAACACCGCACATATCACATGTATTACATAACAATTTCAAATATATCAATAATTCAAAAATATGGGTTTATTATGACGATGTAAATTACAAAATTTCTTTGTATTTTAACAATATTATAAGTTTATTTTCTAAGTACAAATTTATTATTTATTTTAAAAATCATTTTTTTTTTATTATTTTAAATTCAATTAAGTTTTTAATGTTAATATTCCATAAATATAAAAATTATCCAAGCAAAATGTGTTCAAATTCCAACTGCTATATTTTGTAAATATTGAAATATTTTTAGGGATTTGTTTATTTCTTAAATTTATGTTACCTATATTGTATTATGATATTTTTTATAATTATTTTAGGTGTACATATATGTATGGGACAACTTTTGTGTATATTTAAACTGAAAAAAAAAGAGTAAATGATGATAATAAAATGATGATAAAATGATGAATGATTAAAAGATAATGAGATTTTAATTAGAGTATAACTTTTTGGTTTTTAAATGTGTATTTTCAAGTGTGTGCATAAGTTTTTTTTTTTTTTTTTAAATAAGTTTGAATGAAATTGAAGTTTATATTTATGAAGATTATGAGTGATTTTGTGAATATATAATAAATGATAATATACCAGGCTAGTATCAAAGTGGCAAGTGAAAGATTGTCAATTTATTATTGGATAATTACATTTTTACACTTCTTTTTTTTTTAAATATGTTTATATTTATATTTCACATAAAACAAAAGCAATTTTCTATTAATTGGTTTCTCTTTTATTTTATATTCTTTTTTAATTCTAGGATTTATGAATATAGTGCGTATGTGAAATTGCTGCTGAATCTTTAAACTGAACGTATCTCATTGTATACTTGTGAAAAAAAAAACGAAACATCAATTAAGCAGTTTTCATATTTTTTACACACAAGATTTAACTGTAATTTGTAAAAAAATACTAATTCTCATTCTAAATTATTTAAGAGTGAATAATTATAACATATTGAAGTATTTAGGAAAAAAAAAAAACTTTTGATAAAGTGCAGATATTAGTTTTTTGTTCTTTTTTCTAAACAAAAAAAAAAAAAAAAATCCGACAATACAACATCAACAACATAAAAATCAAATATAAAAATCCGATAAAAAAATGGCTGTTATGTTGACAACGGAAGAAGTTAGTAAACTTCTTGATTTTAATCAAAAATTAGATATCGGTTTACTTGATAACATTGTTGGAGCTCTTTACACTTCTCAAGGTAATAAATTACTTAAAAGACAAAAAATAATATTTCATAAATAAAAAAAATATTAATGTAATTTTTTTGTTTATTATTAGGTGAACAATTACGTTTAGCTCAAGATGTTCTAACAACATTAAAAGAGCACCCAGATGCATGGACCCGCGTTGATAGTATTCTAGAATACTCTCAAAATCAACAAACAAAATTTTATGCATTGCAAATACTTGAAGAAGTGATTAAAACACGTTGGAAGATTTTACCACGTAATCAATGTGAAGGTATTAAAAAATATGTTGTCGGTTTAATTATTAAAACATCATCGGATCCAGAAACTATGGAGACAAATAAAGTTTATTTAAATAAATTAAATATGATTCTTGTGCAAATATTAAAGCGTGAATGGCCTAAAAATTGGGAAACATTTATAATGGATATTGTTGGTGCATCAAAAACAAATGAAAGTTTATGTAAAAATAATATGATTATACTGAAATTATTAAGTGAAGAAGTATTTGATTTTTGTTCTGGACAAATAACACAAACAAAAGCAAAACATTTAAAAGATACAATGTGTTCAGAATTTTGTCAAATATTTCAATTATGTTCATTTGTATTGGAAAGTTCAATGAATGCACCATTAATTGCAGTAACTCTAGAAACCCTGTTACGTTTTTTGAATTGGATACCACTTGGTTACATTTTCGAAACGAAATTAATTGAAATATTAATATTTAAATTTTTAAATGTACCAATGTTCAGAAATGTAACATTAAAATGTTTACAAGAGATAGCTGGTTTAACAGTACCAAATTATAATCAAAATTTTGCTCAATTATTTAAAGATACAATGGAGCAATTAGATCAAATGATAAATCCAAGCATGAATATGAATCAAATATATATGAATGGTACTGATGTTGAACAACAATTTATACAAAATTTGGCAATGTTTTTGTGTACATTTTTAAAAGAACATGGAAAATTGGTTGAAGATCCGAAATATGTTGATTATTTAAATAAAGCATTGCTATATTTAGTTATGATATCTGAAGTTGAAGATGTGGAAATATTTAAAATATGCCTTGAATATTGGAACAGTTTAGTAGATGATTTATATAGTAGTGAACCATTTACGGCACAATGTAATTCAATGTTTGCTAAACGTAATGTATTATCAAGAAGACGATTTTATGCAGATATATTATCAAAAGTACGTTATATAATGATATCAAGAATGGCTAAACCAGAAGAAGTTTTAATTGTTGAAAATGAAAATGGCGAAGTTGTTAGAGAATTTATGAAAGATACAAATGCTATTAATTTGTATAAAAATATGCGTGAAACCTTAGTATTTCTAACACATTTAGATTATGCTGATACTGAACGTATTATGACCGAAAAATTGATGAATCAAGTAAATGGTTCTGAATTTTCATGGAAAAATTTGAATACATTATGTTGGGCAATTGGATCAATTTCAGGTAAAACTTAAAATTTATAATTCAATATCACAATTCACTAAAAAAAAGAGAATTTACTTACAATTATTGCAGGAGCTTTTTGTGAAGAAGATGAAAAACGATTTTTGGTTACAGTTATCAAAGATTTACTTGGACTTTGTGAACAGAAAAAAGGAAAAGATAATAAAGCAATAATTGCTTCAAATATTATGTACGTTGTTGGTCAATACCCAAGATTTTTACGAGCACATTGGAAATTTCTTAAAACTGTTGTAAATAAGTTATTTGAATTTATGCATGAAACTCATGATGGTGTACAAGATATGGCATGCGACACATTTATAAAAATTGCCATTAAATGTCGACGACATTTTGTCACAATACAACCACATGAGGCATGCACATTTATTGATGAAATTTTGAGTACAATGAGCAGTATAATATGTGATTTACATCAGCAACAGGTAAGAATTAAAACAAAAATGCCACCTTTATTTTTAATATAAAAAAGACGAAAAAAAATTCTTTTAAAACCACTTTATTTAAATCATTAAAAATTTTTCAAAATTACAAATTTCTTAAGTTAAGTTAATTTAAACTTACAATATTAAAATTTATTTAAAAAAAATACAATACAAAAGAGAAGAAAAAATTAAAGTTATCTGTTAACTGGTGTGAATGATAGTACAAAAAACACATTTTATTTAGTACTTTTTTCTTTGATCAATTTCAATAAATCAATAGCGTAATATATACCGTGTATACCCGTATTTAGAATTTTGTCGCTTTTTTTCAAATTTGCCTCGTAAGTCTCCATATTTATTAAATCACTCATTTTCTTTCTACGACGACTAATCCGACTTGCTACTGTATTTTTATCACGTTTTTTTTGTTCTGCAGCGGTACGTTTTTTCGGTGGATGTTTTCGTGCCATATTAGCATGGTATTTAGAGATTTTCGACAGTTCATCAATATGTCTTGTAACAAATGGTAAAGAAGATTCTTTTTCGTCAATTTTAAATTTTTTTATTGCTGGCTGTTCGGTTTCATTCTGAATTAATTTCTCACAATTGATTTCTTTGATTTTATTATCTAAAGAATTATCAATGATATGAATAATAGAATAATCACCACTATCACGTTTACGTTTTCCAAATTTTTTATGAATATATTCAGTTTCGGTATTATTATTTATTTCACTTTCAAAAACTACTTTACTTTCCATTTTCAAATTGATTTTTAAATGAAATTTTCGAATAAAATATAATTTATTATTTGAAAAATTTGTGTTAAATTTTAGTTTTCAACTGATAAAATTATTGCGTTCATGGTAGTCTTATATCCTTAATTGTACCTGCTATGTATACCAAACAAATCATATCTCTCCCACCATATTGAGAGGTAGTATTGCATGCATTTTACATAATATTATCTTAAATATATGCAAATATATGTACGTGTGTATGTATAAAATCAAATAATAATTTTACCTGTTTGTAGTTGTATAACTTTATGAGACTTCTATGTTTCGTTTTCACAAATTAGAAGTTGGCAAAAAGGATTAAAAATGTTATACCCTTTATCTGTTGTGTATACCAAACCAATTATTTCTCCTTATACCATATTGTGAGAATTTGTATGTATTTCACATAACATCTTAAGTATATAAGATTAACCAATCAGTTTTCTTATGTTTGGTTGTATAAATTCATCAGACCTCTATATTTTGTTTTTGCAAATTAGAAGTTGGCAAATAGGATTAAAAAAAAAAAATAAATTTTTTGAAAACAGATATTTTTATCTTTTCAAAAAGGCGGAGGCAAATGGATATAAAATATGATTCATTCTTTTCTCGTATGTAACACAAATAAAACTGATAATGTATGAAAATGCAAAATATAATAAACAGCAAAAGATAAATAAACAAATTTACAAAAAAAATCCTAATGAATCATAGATATGAATTGTAATAGATTTATGCCTTTCTTGTCTATTATCTGTATTTTTTGTAGGTACACACATTCTATGAGGCTGTTGGTTATATAATATCAGCACAAGTTGATCAAGTACAACAGGATGCATTAATTGAAAGATATATGGTAATACCAAATCAAGTATGGGATGAAATAATATCGAGAGCATCGAAAAATGTTGATTTTTTGAAAAATATTGAAGCAGTTAGGCAACTCGCTAGTATACTTAAAACGAATGTTAGCGCATGTAAAGCATTGGGTCATGCATATGTTATACAATTGGGACGAATCTATTTGGATATGTTAAACGTTTATAAAATAATGTCTGAGAATGTTATCCAGGCAATTGCTGTTAATGGAATAAATGTGAATAATCAGCCTCTGATTAAAATAATGCATGTCGTTAAAAAGGAAACATTAAATTTAATATCTGAGTGGGTATCAAGATCGAATGACAATCAAATGGTTATGGATAATTTTATACCACCCTTACTTGATGCCGTATTATTGGATTATCAGGTAAAAAAACCAAAAAAATTATGATTAGGTAAAAGTAGTACGTATGTTTCTGAAAACTAATTTTTTTTTTAAATCCTTATTTTCCTATACAGCGTTGTAAAATTCCACAAGCAAGAGAACCAAAAGTTTTAAGCACAATGGCAGTTATTGTAAATAAATTAAGAAGTCACATCACAAATGAAATACCGAAAATTTTTGATGCCGTTTTTGGTTGTACACTTGATATGATAAATAAAAATTTTGAAGATTATCCACAACATCGAACCAGCTTTTATGAATTATTACAGGCAGTTAATGCACATTGTTTTAAAGCTTTCCTAAATATACCGCCAACACAATTCAAACTTGTTTTTGATTCAGTTGTATGGGCATTTAAACATACAATGCGAAATGTTGCTGAAATGGGATTACATATTTTGTACAAGGTAAAACATACAACACAAAGAGAGTTTATATTTTTGTTTAACCATTATGTTTTCGTTTCCATTTTTTTAACTTTTTTTTTCCAGATGTTACAAAATTTAGAACAACATCCCCAAGCAGCACAGAGTTTTTATCAAACATATTTTACAGACATCTTAATGCAGTTATTTTCAGTTGTTACAGATTCATCTCATTCAGCTGGTTTAGTTATGCATTCAGTCATATTGGCATATATGTTTAGTTTGGTCGAAAATAATAAAATTACAGTTAATTTGGGCCCAATACCAGATAATACATTATATGTACAAGAGTATGTTGCATCATTACTTAAATCAGCATTTAGTCATTTAACTGATAATCAAATAAAAGTATTTGTAACTGGTTTATTTAATTTGGATCAAAATGTACATGCATTTAAAGAGCATTTGAAAGATTTTCTAATACAAATTCGAGTAAGTTACTTTTGTCTATAAATTCGTACACATGTGCTAATAATTTTTTAAATTTTTTGAATCTTAATAATAGGAAGTAACTGGTGAAGATGATTCCGATTTATATTTAGAGGAACGTGAAGCAGCTTTGCGTGAAGAACAGGAGAATAAACGATTAATGCAACGTAATGTGCCTGGTATGTTAAATCCTCATGAATTGCCAGAAGAAATGCAAGATGAATAATAAATTTTGTTGCAAAAAATAAAAATTTTAAATTTCGTTGAAAAAACAAAACCATTTTTTTATTTTATTAATAAAATAAAGAAATAAAATATTTCAAAAATTAAGTGAAAATGAATCATGTTGTTTAGTATAAAAGAAAACAGTAATAATAATGAAAAATCGAATAAATATGAAATTAAGAATTTTGAAAAAAGAAAAAAAATGAATCAAGGAAAAAAAATATATAAAAGAAATTTTTATTATCGGGAAGTAAGTGTATGTTGATGTTGTCGAAATTTTTTTTTTTTATATATTAAGAATGTAGTTGTATAATTCTGAAAATGATGATGATGACGATAAAGAAGCTCTACTTTTGCTTTTTTCTTTTTCTTCTTGATATTTTTAAAATTAAAAAAATTTTTACTTATATAAATTTTTGTTATATTGTAAAAATTTTGAAATTTTTCAATGAAAAATAAAACGTAAAAATCCTAGACGAATTTTTAAAAAATCAGTTTGATGAATTTAGAATAAAATGTTAATGGTTTCTTAAAGATTTGGTTTGTTTTTATGTTCAGAAACATGAATATAAATGTACACTGAAGGATGCAAGACTTTTTTTTGCTGTATTTTTATTTTTCAAAAAAGAAAAAATTAACATTTTTTTTTTCAAGTAATGTTAATTACGAATAGTTTATCAGTTTATCAGGATCTTAAAAATTTTTTTCTTTAGAACATTTAAATTTAATAAAATTGAACTAAGTTTCTGTTTTCTTTTATTTTCAATAGAAATAGTGAAATTTGTTTTAAAAGCAAATCATTTTGCTCCTATGTGCTTTTATGATGAGCACTTTTACAACTTATATTAAATTTTAATTTTATGTATTATAGGGATGTTTTCTTAAATATTTCTATATTTTGAGAATACTGAAATTATAGTTCGGGATTTTTTTTTGTTGCTTCTTTCAAATTTATTGTTTTTCTTGAATCGTGTCATTTTTATCTGTCTCTACTTAATAAGAAATATTGTTACAACCAGTGAAATATATATGAATTTAACAAAATATGATTGGGAATGTGTGAATTGTCTTACCGAATTGATTATTTAGATATTATGTTTTAAAATCTAACATACAACACAATATAATACCGTATATCCTGCATTTTCAAAACTATTACTTATTTTGTTTATCTCTCTTACAATTTAATTTTTTACCTTAACGTTTTTGAATTTAAAAAAACAAAAAAAAAAAAAATATATATATATATATATTTAAAATGAATGTCTTTTGTTTAATTTTGTTTTTAGTTTTTAGTTTTATAAGAGTTAATTTTTTAAATTTAATAAATGAAATTGAAAACAAAAATTTGAAATGATGCTTCAGTGGTAGATGCGATTTATAATAAGTACATTAAAATATTTGTATGTTGTTTAGAATTTATATAATTAACACATGATTTAAAAAAAAAACAAAGAAAAACAAAAAAAAAAGTTAATAAAGGGTTTTCTTATTGTTTTCCTTTTTTTATATTGTAAAACGAAATACAAACAAAAACACAAAAGAATATAAAACGAATTCTATCCATTTTATATTATACAAAATAATGTGAAAAAAAATATATGTATACAAAATAAAAACCCAAAAGAAAAACAAAAACATTGTAAAAAATCGAGAAAAATTTTAATATATATTACAGTACATACAATTTAAATACATAACAACTTTTCATTATATTATTCAAAAATAAGAAAGAAAAAAAAAGAAAGATTATAAATGGATATGATGAGATATATGGTAAAATTGTAATTTGAATCGAATTAAAACGATTTAATGAAAAAAAAAAAGTATATATTGTATGTGAGAGAAAGTATAAAAGAGAGTTTGAATCATTACAAAATAAAAAAGAGAAATAAATAAAAATAAATTTATAAAAAAATGAAATAAGTAAAATAAAATGTTGTTGCGTGTGCTGCTCTATCATTACTTTTTATTTAAAAATTTAGAATTAATAATAATGAAATACAATTGAAAATAAAAATGAAAATAAAAATTTTACATGATTTTTATGATTTTCTTTCCAATAATTATAACATAATAAGTTAATTTACAATTTTTACTAATTTGAAAATTTTCAAGTTGTATGAAAACCATGTCAATTGATTTTTGTTTGTTTTTTTCTTGTTCAATTTGATGACTCATATGAGCTACTATTTGAACTGCTGTCCTCATAAATATTGTAATCTTCATCAAAGTTATCCGTAATTCCATGTATGCTTCGCATTTCACGTAATACATTTTTATCCCATCCAATTAATATTAACTGATTTTCTAAATATTTAATTAATTTATTTATACAATTTAATATTATTAAACTTTTTTCAATTTTTTTTGTTAAAAATAAATTTTTATAATTTATTTTAGCCATTTTAATTTTTTTATTTAATCTTGATCGTCTACATGATTCAGATCTTTTTATTTTTTCCAAACTAAAACCATTATTATTATTATTATTTTCTTCTGAAATTGATTTTTTCGTTATATTACGTCTTTGATATACAATTGGATTGATTTTAAACATATGTTCAACAAATAATTCTTCTTCCCTTACATATTGTGCTTTTAGTACATTCATTTTAATATTTAATAATGTTTTAGTATCATGTGTACCAATTAATGAATCTAATGTATTTGAATTACATGTTGGTAATAGATCACACAAGAGTTGTGAAAATAGTGAACCTATTATATGCAATGAGTCTATAAAAAAATAAAATAAAAAGAAATTTACCGATATATACAAATGAATTATTCAAATTAAAACAGAAAAAGTTATATTTAATTAAAAAGAGGAATAAAAAAAACTCACCTTCTTGTTCCAAAATATTATTTGTTGGATTCATTATTCAATTTGTTATAATAATGTTCAATTTAATAAGATTTATTTTTCTAAAATTTTAAAACAAACGATTTCTACGAGATTCAAAATTCAACTGATGGAATTAATTCTTTTTTTTTTTTTTGAATAAATTTCAGTTAAAATTATTGAAATAAAATCACACAATTTCTAACACTATCGATTATCATATAATCACTATTCAGTATGCATAAATATACAAACATACATACATTATCATATACAAAAACATAAGTTTTGTATTTATTGTATTTATTTTGCTATTGAGTCAGTTAGAGCCAGGTCAAGTTAGGCACCAATATGTATCAAAAACGGTCATTTGAGGTATATAAAATTATATGGTAGTATTTGTTTGTGTAGTGCTTGTACTATGGGTTTTTTTTTAACTATGTCATAAATACATATCCATGTAGCCTAAGAAGAAAAGGAAATTTACTGACTGGACCGATATGTAACTGCATTATATTATATTACAAAAGAAAGGCGATACAATAAAGCTACATACACATAAAAATCCGATAACGATATAATTATCTCTGCGATCTTTTTGTTTATTGACTTTTATATATTCAAATAGATTAAATGTTTTCTTGTATTTATCTGGAGCCCATGATTCTGGACATACACACATACCTACCTATAATATTATATTTTACCCGTTAAGTGCAATTTATATCTATACTCTTAATATGTTTTTCTTGAAAAAAAAGGGAATGCTGTAACATTTTTATTAAGGATTCTGAGAAATTTTTCAGGCTCTATTTTTTTTTTTTGGTTTTTAGTTTAATATTTTAACTTTTTTTAATTTCTTACGTACCTTTTTCCTTGCAATAAAAATTTGTTTGTCTAAAATTTGAATGTTTATGTGCAAATTGAGAAGATAATTCTATTTGTATTACCTGTAATGCAGGTGTTAAAATGATTGGATAATCCCATCATATACAATCAAATGTGGTATAAATTTAACGTTTCTTTTTTTTTTTTTTTTGTGTTTTAACTGATTTTATGTACTGTTTTTCAATAGGTAAATTATAAAAAGACACAAAAATATGTTTATGATTTAAGGTCGGTATGTACATAAGTGGGTACTTGTTAATTTTCATACACCTATATTTTTTTATTTATTGAATTATTAGTCAGACAATGAAATTTACTCTATATGGAAATAAATTGATCATTTTCGGATTGTTTTTAGTTTTTTTTTAAACAATTGAAATAAACTGAAATCAGAACAAAAATAAAAAATTCTTAAATGAATTAGAAATTTATTAAATTTTATTTTATTTTTAAATACTTAACTATAATTACAAAATACATTCGCATATTATATTCATTTAATTAATATTTATTCAGATATCAATTTTTTTGCTTCTAATATATCATTAACAATATTTGTAAATTTTATATTTTGATGTTCATTATCATTTTTTATCATTTTTATAAATTGTAATAATGATTGACTTTCTTCAATTAAACTATATTTTTGTTGTACATGAAATTTTTTTAAAAATTCATTTGGTTTTAATGATCTTAAATTAATTAAAGTTTGATTAACTTCAAGAAATTTATGTTTTAATTGTAATGAATTAATTTTCATTCGTTCATATTCATTTTGTGTTGTACTAATAATATATTGTAAACGTTCATTTAAATTTTCTGAATTATATAATTGTAAATTTTTTTTATTAAATCCTTTATTTTGAATACGTTTTTTATGAATGAATCTATCAAATAATCCAATATTTTTTTTAAATTTACGTAATTTCTTTTTTTTACCTTGAAGTTTTTTTTGTTTTACATTCAAATTTAATTTATCAATTATTTTCTTTGCATTAACATAGTTTTTTTTTATTTTATTTACATCATTTTGATTAGATATTTCATTATTTTCATTTATTAATGTTTCTTTTGTTTGATTAATGGAAATTAAATTACCATCTTTTGTTTCAATTATACCAAGTAAAGATTGAAGACTCTGTGTATTACGTCCATAATTATTATTGTTGCTTTCTATAGTATTGTCTTTATTATTTGATTCATCTAACATTTGAAAATTTTCTATAAATCGGCCATTTATATCATAAATTGTATTTTCAAGAAAATTCAATGCGATCTCTGTTAAAAGTAATTCACTTTTACGGATATTCATTTTATTTTATTTTTTTAACAAAATAAAGTTTGAAATTTTATTTATTATCAAACGATATAGTTTTGTTTATGTTTAATACAAATTATAAAAATACAGTCAAAAGTTAGGTTAGCTACGTTTTTGTACGTCACGGCATGTCAGATCACATATGTAAATCCATGTAAATCCAAGATAAATTACATTTCTTTTGTTCATACCAAGTTTATACGACGCAAACAAAAATAAAACGAGATTCGAAATAAATTTGAATTTTATAATAAAAACGCATACTCTATAAATAGAACAAATTTGGAATTAGAAATGATCAAATATTGAAAAATTTGGTTTTAAATTAAAATGTAATTAAATTTTGCAATTTTACAAAAAGAAAAGTTTTTATGTATATTCGAAATTTAAGAGATAAAGAGGGCAAATAAAATTTGAATTGATTTTAAAACATAAAAGAAATTCGTTGTAAATATTTTTATTGTTTTTCATAATGTTTTATTCAAAAATTTAGATTAATTTCAATTGAATTGAGAATTTTGGCGGTAGATGGCGATGTGTTTAATCGTCGGCATTGTGTTCATAACACAGGTTGTAAATTAAAATTAGAACGTGTTAGAACCAGATTGGAACGGATGGAAAAGTGGAAATGGACAATGATAAGCGCAACTGTCACTGTCAGTTTAGTAATGTCACTGAAGTATATCAATTATCAAGTCTATGTACAGTGGTAGTGAGTGGTGTATCAAATTGTGAAATTTTTAAGTGAATTTTTAAATGGTTTTCATCTACGAATATAAAATATAAAACATAAGATAAATAAAGAATTTAAAAAAAGGAAATCATGTCATCAAGAGTCCGAGAAAATCGTGATGAATATGCATCCGGTTCAAGATGTTTAACATTAGCTGAAAAACAAAAATACATTGAAGAATATGATTTCCCATTTTGTGATGAATCAAGTAAATACGAGAAAGTTGCTAAAATTGGACAAGGAACATTTGGGTAAAAATTAATTGTTTACTATTTATTATATATATGTTTGTTAATTAAATTTCATATATTACAGGGAAGTATTTAAAGCACGTGAAAAAAAATCAAATAAAAAATTTGTAGCGATGAAAAAAGTATTAATGGATAATGAAAAAGAAGGAGTAATTGTCTTTCATAATAATTTTTTGTAATTTTAAATTTTTAAACAATTTTCTAATTTTTCTTCTTTTTTTTTCTTAAATTTTTCTTTTAGTTTCCTATAACAGCACTTCGAGAAATTCGAATTTTACAATTATTAAAACATGAAAATGTTGTTAATTTAATTGAAATATGTCGTACTAAAGCGACTGCTAATAATGGTTATCGTTCAACATTTTATTTAGTTTTTGATTTTTGTGAACATGATTTAGCTGGTTTATTATCAAATATAAATGTAAAATTTAGTTTAGGTGAAATTAAAAAAGTTATGCAACAACTATTAAATGGACTGTATTATATTCATAGTAATAAGGTAAGCATATGTATCTGATTTCAAGAAAAAGTCAATGAAATTTCGAATTTGTAAAAAAAAGATATTGTATTTTTTCATTATATACAGATTTTACATAGAGATATGAAAGCAGCAAATGTTTTAATAACCAAACATGGTGTATTAAAATTAGCTGATTTCGGTTTAGCAAGAGCATTTAGTGTACCAAAAAATGAACAAAAAAATCGTTATACAAATCGTGTTGTAACGTTATGGTATCGTCCACCAGAATTATTATTAGGTGATAGAAATTATGGACCACCCGTTGATATGTGGGGTGCAGGTTGTATAATGGCTGAAATGTGGACAAGATCACCAATTATGCAAGGCAATACAGAGCAACAACAATTAATTTATATATCACAATTATGCGGCTCATTTACACCAGATGTATGGCCAGGTGTTGAAGAATTAGAATTATATAAAACATTAGAATTGCCTAAAGGTCATAAACGTAAAGTAAAGGAACGATTACGACCATATGTTAAAGATCCGCATGGTTGTGATTTATTAGATAAATTATTGCAATTAGATCCAAAAAAGCGTATTGATGCGGATACAGCATTAAATCACGATTTCTTTTGGACTGATCCAATGCCTAGTGATTTAAGTAAAATGTTATCACAACATTTACAGAGTATGTTTGAATATTTAGCTCCACCAAGACGATCTGGACAAATGATGAGACAATATCAACAACAAATGGGTATAAATCAAACCCAACCAAGACCACAGGACAATAGTTTAATCGATAGAGTTTGGTAGATATGTAAGCATTTTTTTTATTTTAATTCAAATAAAATATAAAAAAAAATAATACAATGAATTACTTGTATACTCAAATTTAATATTGAGTTTTAATTCAAGATATTTTTAATTTAATCCCTATAAAAATACCTTCAAAAAATAAATATTTCAAAATCATTTTAAATTTTGATTATCTTTTTATTGTAAAAAAGTCCAAATAAAAAAAAATTATAAAAAAAACATAATTAAGACAATTAATTGAGTTGTCTTCGTTGTTGTGTTTCTAAGAAAATTCAATGTTTTGTTTTTTTTTTTTTCAAAAACAAAAAAATTACATTACAATTAATAATAAATAATTACTTTCTCTTTTTCAAAATAATTAAAATCCTTTAGTTCCAATCAATCTATCCAAATCATTCCAATTACATGAATAATCAATTTGTAATAAACCTTTTTTACTTAAACCAAATTTACTTGTATATGTATTATATGAATATAAAGATGATTTTCCTGCATAACCACCTCTACCACTTCCATATACTGATGATAATGGTGCATATAATGAAATATTATTTTCAATACCATTTGATAAACATTCACAACAATTTGCTGATGATAATGTACAATAATTATTTTCTGGTATAGTATATGAAATACATGGACATGATACACATGATGGTGGTGGTGGCGGTATACAATAATCATATGGTGGTGGTGCAGGAAATTCAAGACGTGGTGCTGGTTTTGGTAATACTAAACGACGTCGATTTGATGCAGCTGGTCCAAAACCTGGTGTATGTAACATTAATGATGACATAGAACTTGTTCCACATGAACTATTACGTTCTGTTAGTGGTGATCCATTACTATCATTTCCACCCGAATCGTAATCTTAAAAAAATAAAATAAATAAAATAAAGGAAATAAATTTAATTATTTCACTTATCTTTAGAAATATTTTGTTTTTTTTCAAGATCCATAAAAATTTTTTAAAAATAAATGTCCGTTTTTTAAAAAATAATTTATCGTTAACATAGTCAATGAACTTACAAATGTTATAATGTATGTATGCGTGTAATTCGGTTATTATCATTAAAAAGAAACAACTAAAAAGGAAGTAACAAAGAAGAATATGCCTATATACAATTAAAACCATATATTATGTACAGACTTAGATACCTTATAATGATCATGTTATCAGTTTACTGTTTAGTAAGTATTAAAATTAATTGATAATCATTATAAGCAGGTTATTTACATAAAGCTAAGAACAAAAAAAATCTAATTAATATTTAACTACATTTTTATTACATGATCGTGTATTGTCTATTTTATATTGGACTCGTTTAAATGTTGTCTTAAAACATAAAATAAAATAATATGGAAAATTGTTTATATGTTTTTTTGTATATGCAATTTTCCTCTTTTTTTAAGCAAAATTCAAAATTACTATACGCAACACACATTTATCTAACTCTTCAATATAATGATAAGAAAAATTGTTAAATCCATCATCCAAAAAATGATTTGGATAATGCAGTTTTCTTAATCTAATTATATAATTTTTTACCTGTATATGAACAATAAGGTGTTGTTTCATCATCAATTATTGTTTCGTATTTAGCATTGTAGAATGTTTGCTCATCCATGCCAGCATAGCATGCGGGACATTCATTATTAATTTGATCATTAGCAATTTTTGATAAATAAAATCCATTATTTGAAGACATTAATTGAATACCTGATGTTGGACTAGGCATTGAAATTCTATCAGGTGAAGGATTTAATTGTCTATATGAAAAGAATAAAAAATAAAAATAAATTATTTTAAAATAATGAAAAATCAATAATATACAGTTCTTCAGATGATACTCAAAAACACAATACAGGAAAGAAGGAAAAAAGGTAAACGTAAAACGAGTTGGGCTAAAAATTTGCAGGACTGATTCGAAACTTTACAGAATATCAGAGGACAGAGAGAAGATAGATAGGATGATATCCAAACTCTAATATGGAAAGGAACCATGAAGAAGAAGATTCTAAAATAAAATTTAAAGTGTGTATATTACCTTCGTACATAATCATAATTTTCTAAATCCCATGGATCAATATAACGTCGTCTATTCTGATATCTAGAATCATGATCATCGATATCTGGATCAAATGATGTATAATATGTTGAATCTGAAGAATCTGCTGATACTGGTAATTGATATTTTGGTCCACGATTACGATATCTCATTCGATGTCTCATTTTGTCTGAAAAAGTTGAAAAAAAAAAAAAATTTTTTTTTTAAATTTAAAAATTACACGAAATTGATAGAACGATTAATAACTGCTGCATTTAAATTAAAAAAAAAAAAAAAAAAAAAAACTAAAAATTTAATTATTTACGTCTTTGCAAAAATTTCGTCTAATTTAAAAATGTTAAAAGGTAATTATCGAAGATTTTATATTATTTAATTATATAGAAAAGTTTGTAAGAAAATAACATGCGTTTTAAAAATGTAACCGTTATTATTTAAATATATTAAAAAAAAAAAAACATAGATCATAAAATTCAAAACTCAAATGTTTTTTTTTTAATGTAAACAAATTATGGTGTACAACTGTTTAAACGTACGTTTATGTCCATAAAATTTAAAAAAAAAAAAAAAAAAGGAAAACCAATTTGTTACCTCTAACGTCTTTTAACCACGAAATTGTATTATTTATTGAATCAATAGATGTTAAACATATTTTCACTTTCCATAGATTAAATATAAACTTTTGTTGTTGTTTTTCTTTATGTTGTTGTTGTTGTTTTTGTGGCATTTTCAAATGATTTTTCAAATATTTTGATTTATATGAATGTATATTTTCACTTTTATCAATGGTCATGATAATGAATTTTTAATAATTAGTTATAGAAAAATGTCTTGAAAAATCATCACAATGATTATAGGCTCTGGCTTACATCGAGCTGTTGTGCCGATGTTGATATAAAACTTATTTAGACGATAATAGATCAAATTGAACGTACATGTATGTATGTACATACAAGTGTTTGTGATATGCACTGAATATACTTCTATTCGTTAATAAGTTAGCTATGCAATAACAATAATGAGTTGAGCACTTTTTTTTTTTGTTTGACTTGCATATACAGAAAATAGTATCTAAATGCAAAATGATGATTTAACATAATTTCCTTCATAAATTACTGCAAAATGCAAATTCATCATCAATTTATCATTGCCTTGTTAAATATATTACAAAAAATTATGATGATTATACTTAAAAAGAAAATTCTTAAAAAGAAAAGAAATAAAATATGGTATACAGCGAATTAATGTTCTACAGTATAAAAGTAAATGATATCAAATAAAGTTAATAATAATTTGAAATGTTTTTACTGACTTTTTTCTAAGAGAATCAATTTTTTTTTGTCTGGGGGAGAGAGCGGGCAAAACTTAAGAATCAGAACCATAAGGAAAAAGTCCATGGAAAATCTATGTTCTTGAGGGAAAACGGTTAACATCATCATTATCATCAGGAAATTGATGTAATTCAAAGTAAATAGAGCTTGAGAATACATAAATTTATTTATGAATTTTCATTTCCCTCTGACCCCCTCCTATGGAAAGTATTTTACTTTTATGTTTGTTGTTAATCAATTACATTTATATATAAAGTTAAACAATAAGTTATTCGATGATATTTTACCGTATTTCTTTTCAAAAATTTCAAAAAAAAAAAAGAAAATTTTATTACATAAGCTGTAACAGACATGGCAAACATATAAACAATTTAAATGACGGTTATTTTAAAAATGCACACATTGAATCGATATAAACAATGTATAGATTATGATGTAATCAATTGATGTAAAAACTGTAAAGGAAATACTCACGGACATATACCAAAATCAAATAAAATAGTGATTTCGAAATTTTGTCCATAAAAATAAAATAAACAATTAATTATGGTTTAATTTTTTATTATTTTTCAGAATATATAGGAAAAAAAATATTAACGAACAATTATTTTTTGAAATTATATAAAATGTAAATAATGTAATTCATACATTGGTAACGTATAAGTAACTCAATTAGCATTTCACGCAATATTTTATGGTGATTTGTATTCAATACATATTTACATGTTCATGTACTATATACTCTGTCTACTAATATTATGCACTTAAGGTCTTATGGGAGTATACAAGTTTTTTTTTCTTCTCTCATAATTTCTAATAAGACTGTTTCACGAGCAGTATTACCACAATCCACGAAGCCTTTATTATATATCAGATAAATTTTTTGAACATCAATACATACTGATTGTAAAATGGTACCACTTTAAGTAATCTCCATAAGACCTGAAGTGCATTATATTAGTGGACAGAGTATAGATATAATTTTATTACGAAAATATAAGAAGATATGAAATTAAGTACTTTGGTATTTCGGTTTAACGTTTTAATTAATTAACAAAAAAAAAAAAAAACAAAATCCGGAAGGAATTATTGTATATATAATCTCATTGTTATCTTTCAAGAAAAGAGATTGCGTATACCTTTTAATATGATCGTATATTTTATACCTCATTTATATATAATAAAAAGAAAAATTAATAATAATTAACTTAAGTAAATTGAACACCTTAAAATGAATTCTAAACGTATAATTAACATCATTAACACGTATACAATCATTGTAGCATCTTTTTAAAAAAAAGCAAATACATAATAAATCAACATTTTGTTTAGCTAAATACGGTTGTCTTATAAAATTTTAGTAAATTGGTAATAGCAAAATTTATTACCATTTTTTTTGTACTGTCTTGTATGATTCATTCATTATGTAATAATTTACAATCTATACTCTGTCCACTAATATTATGCACTTAAAGTCTTTTGGCGATTACTTAAAGTGGTACCATTTTATAATCACTATCTATTGATATTCAAAAAATTCATCTGATATTGAATAAAAGCTTTGTGGATTGTGATAATACTACTCGAGAAACAGTCTAATTAGAGAAGAAAAGAGACATATGTAAGGTCCCATAAGACCTTAAGTGCAAAATGTTAGTAGACAAAGTATATATTAAATTATTAATTTTTCATTTCTTAACAAAATTACTACATCGTAGGCATTTTAATGCTAAACAGTTAAGCCCATGTGAATGGTATATGTACGTATGTATTATTGCTTTAAATACTTTGTTATTGATAATGACCTCTAAACATGATTATAAAATATGTTATACATGTAATATGTTTCTTACACACATGTAACACATTTTACTAATCAATGAATTAATATACTTTGCAATAATTAATAATGCAGTAATTAATTAAGAAGATTTTTAAATTAACGTTGGTTTCAACTGGGAGTGGGAATTATTTGCTAAAAAAAGCTAATTTATTAAATTTACTTCCCACATTTCATTTAAAAAAAAAAAAAAAAAAATCGTTATTTTTAATATGTCAAGAGATTCAAAATTTGAATTGAAGTGAAATTGTGCTCAAAACATGATTTTTTATAATTTTTATTTCTTTAGGTCACAATTGTTTCAGTTTTATTTAATTGAAATTTTTAAGATAATTTTTTTTATTTATTTATTTATTTATTTTTTTTTTTTTGCAAAAGAAAAGACATATTGTGTGAATACGATTATAATGAAAATGTCTTTTGCATGATAAAATTTCATTATACCATTAATCTTGGGTATTTAAACATTGAGAATGTGTTATTATTAATAGTGACAATCGTATTATAATATTTTTCAAATAACATTGTCATTTTTACATTTTCTGTTTTTTTTAAATCTTTTTATATGAATGCGAATGCATGCTTCACGAGTATATAATTTTTCTTTGATATTTTTCACATGAAACCACATTAAAACATTAAATAGTATGTATACATACACAATAAAAAGCATTCATTGTAACATTAGAAAAATTTCAATATTTCGACCTTATGTTAGAAATCTCAGAACATTTTCTAAAAATTTACTTAAAAAATTCATTTAAAAACAAAATTTGAAAATGTACTATAATTTATAAAACCTTAAAAAATTACATACATATATACGAGTATATAGATGGTTTGGGAAATTTTTTGTTTATTTACATGTATACTTAAGATAATTCTATATTTACATCTGTTATATAATTAATTAGAGGTATTCTGATCTTAATTAACAGATTTTGCTAATTTTCTGTTAAGTTTCATATAAAATTCTAGACAATTCGTAAATTTTTGTATGAGCAGTTATATTCTATCTACTAATTCGATGCAGTTAAGGTCTTATGGAAATACACGTCTTTTTGTTTCTCATAATTTCTCATAAGAGCATCTTACGAGCAGTGTTACCACAATCTGTAAAGTTGACATAAAATACAAGATGAATTTTTTAAATATCAATATACAGCTACGTAAAGTGATACTACTTTATGTCATTTCCATAAGATCTTAACTGCATCGAATTAATAGACAGACTATAGTAAAATGTCTATAGTTAGCGAAATCTACTAACTACGACCAGAATAGCCCTGAATAAAAAAAAAATTAAAAAATAAATTTTTGTAAGTACCTACTTAAAGAATAATGAAATGTTCTGAGTGTTTAAAATGTTATAATTTTGCATTCTTTAATAGCATAGTCATGCAATAATAAACTTAATGACTTTATTTTTATTTTTTTTATATTTTTTTTCCTTAAACACCAACATAATATGTTAATGTTGGAAATACTCAAACATCATTAATATACTTTATGTTGAATGTTAGTTACCTACCGGCTAATTTATTATATTTTGTTCTACAATGTTGTTTTGGGTTCTGTGTGAAACTCTTTTACATGCTCTACTCACTATTAAATTTAAATAAACACATATCTATGAAATTGTGTTTGCATAGTATCACATTTACTAATGTGCCACTATTATTAAATTTATATGTATTAAATGTACATATACATGTACTCTTTTATACACATATATTTAAATGAGGTTGAAGATTTTCGTTGTATATTTTTCCATTCTTTATTATTTTCTTTTAACAATACAGACTTATTTGTATGAATATCTTACAGACGTTTTTTTTTTGTTTTTTTGCATTTTTCTTTATAAATTCAGCAAATTATCATGTGAAAAAGATAAATAATAACAATAATGGTAAACTAATATGAGTTATACACAGACATATGTGTAGTTATATTTTATTGTAAACGTATCATCTTTGTAGATCTTTAAAGTCATGAATATTATGCTTAACTAAGCATAACATTTTTCTCACGAAACATACATACTTTTATATGTATTCACGTATTCAAACATGTACATCAAAATTTTAGATTTCTATATCTTTTATACTCTATTCATTAGGTAGGTACATAGGTAGGTAGAGGTGACTGCCTGCTCACTCCCAAGTAAGCACACTTAGGCCAAAAAAGTCCAATTGTGATACCACACCAAGAATCTCACAGATCTAGACTCTGTCCACTAACTACATCGAGTTAAGGCCTCATGGCAATTACGTAAAATTAGTACCATTTTATAATTATTGTATATTGATATTTGAAAGATTCATCTTAATTTGTATAAAACAAAACAAAACATTATAACCATGTTCGTATGTTCGTGAATTACTCTTATTAGAAATTTAAATTAGAAGAAAAAAAATATGTATCTACTTCCATAAGATCTTAATTGTATATAATTAGTGAACAGAGTATATGGTATGTTTATTTTTAAAATTCTGAATTAAATAGAGCTTCCACTATATCTTAAGACAGAGATGCAATTTTTTATTATTGTGAATTTTATTTTATTTAAAATATTATACAGTTATAAATATTAGATTGCAATAGACAATTACTTTATTTTGTTGTTGTTATTATTAACAAATTACCTACAAAAAATTTTTTTTTTTTAAATTGAAAATACTCGCCATAAAAGTATACAAAAAACGAATACTCGTATGTTCTGCTTTTTATGGATCTTCTTATTTTATTTGAATTTTTATTGTAAATACAATATAGAAAAAGTTTTTCTTTTATTTATGAATTTTCCAAGATGAATATAGAATAATTTCTAAAATTTTATAAATTGTATGGCCATGAACAGAAATGCATGTATTTTGTAAAGTACTGTATTTATACTCTGTCCGCTAACTACATGCGGTTGATATCTTATGGAAAGGATATAAAGTATGTAATATTATTGTACATCATTTTATTGATGTAAAACTAGCCGTCCGTGAAATATTTTATACTCTGTCCACTAATATAATGCACTTCAGGTCTTATGGAGATTACTTAAAGTGGTACCATTTTACAATCAGTATGTATTGATGTTCAAAAAATTTATCTGATCTATAATAAAAGCTTTGTGAATTGTGGAAATACTGCTCGTGAAACAGTCTAATTAGAAATTAAGAGAGACAAAAAAAGACATACGTACTCCTATAAGGCCTTAAGAGCATAATATTAGTGGACAGAGTATAGTTAGAAATTATGTGAGGAAAAATAAGGAATATGTATGTATGTACTCCCATAAGGCCTTAACTGCATGTAATTAGTGGACCAGGTATAGTACATTATGTATGTGTTATGAATTACCAGAGGTAGAAAATTTAAAAATATAAAGAAAAACGTGTACCTGATACAAAAATCAAAACAAATGTAAGATTCATATGTTATGAATTCGTAAAGAGTTTAAATTTGCATTTCAAGGGCAAAATGTGTTTAAAAAGAAATTTTATATATTCAAGAAGTGTTTGCAAAATGTAAATTAGCATCAAAGTGTGTACATGAAAAATTGAAAAAAAAAAACAAAAATAATTTAAATACAAAAAAAAATTTCGAGTAACAAAATAACATTAAATTATAAATCTTATTAAAAATTTCATACGTTATACACACAGTCGTAGCACACCATACAGAAATTTTTATTAAAATCCAATCAATTTTATGTAAACACGTATTTACGATTCAACTATTAACCATGTTAATTCTATTTTTCATTGACTTTTTTGAATTTGAAGAATTTAACGGTAAAAGTGATAAGATTAAGAAGTTAAAAAAAGATAAACAGATATGTACATCTTACATCATGCTTTCATGTTTGTATTAGATCTATGTCTGCTGATGTTGAATTTCTAGAAAAAAGAAAAAACAACTGAAAAATAAAAACGGAATTTTGTGCTTGATTTTTTAATCTACACATTATTTATGGTGTAGAATATCAAGCGTACATGAATATATCTGCTGGGTTCATGCTATCAATACAAGATTGTATAGATATTAAATATAAATAATACTCATTTAGTCCAGCAAATTTAGTTCTAAATGCAACTTATTTATTACTGATGCATAATAATTTATAAATTAAAAATCTCTTTAATACTTGATAAAAACATGTTTTAGCCAATTTTAACTTTAATGGCACCATACAACGAGTTGTTTTAATCAACATTAATGTAAGTGTTGATTTTGCGATTTTTAAAGGACTATATAGAAATTATTAAGAATCTTCCGTTAAATTGTTAATTGAAATACAAAAATAAATTGGATTATGGTAACAAATAATTTTTTTTTATATTTTGAATAAAAACACCCTGTATAGAAGAATTAAAGCTAAGAATGTCCTGATCGTTCTAAACCAGATAAAATTCATTACAGACCAGAGGTTTTAGTCACTTGAATGGGATATAAGAACGTTCTTAAATCCCGGTCTGTCGTCCTTATAACACATGTCCATGGACTCGAATGGCAGAGCATAAGATAAATTTTTACCTAAATTTATTATTTAACATGATGTTGCTAAAACGCCTTTAAATTTTGCTTATATATTTTTGCATTTTAATTTCATATCAATAATTTTTTAATACCTTTTGATTAAAAATATTGATATTTTCCATAATTTACTGCACGCTTCAGTAACGTACATATAATTACGTACTACAAAAAAAAAAAAAAAAAAAAAAAAAAAATTGAAATGAAAATTAATAATTATCTCACGTAATAAAGTATGTACAGATGTTGTTGTTGTTGTATGTGCACACATGCTAACTTTGAAGGTATTTTTTGGAAAAAAATTCAAATATACCTATTAATTATTTGATTTCAAATTTTCAAAAAATTTGACACTATATGTCCCATAATAAAAATTAAATATATTCCTTATTTTGAATAAATAATTGATATGTAATTTTGTTGCCAAATTTCATGAATTTTTTTTTTTTTTTTTTTAATTAAAAATTAAAAATTTTAAAATATGATTTAACATTTTAATAGCACAATATATAAAAGGTTTTTAATAATACTATGTAATATTTTGAAATACCTAAAAATTAACGAGCACTTTTATTTTATTTTATTATTTTTTTTTTAAATTTAATTACGTAATGGAAACTTAACAAATTCAGTACACATACGTTACTTTTTTTTTTTTAAATTAAATTTCTGCTATGACCACTCATGTATGTGCATTATAATGTGTGCATTTTATGTGCAGGAAATAAAAAACAAAAAAGGTATTTTTCTTACATAATTTTTTACTAATTGGAAATTTAATGAAAATTTTAATTATTTTTCAAATAATTTAATTGTAAATAATAAAAATGAGATAAAATGTTTAGTGGAAAATTTTTTTGAAAAAATATTAAATTACAGATAACATAAAATCTTATTTGTAATTCGTTTTTAAAACATAGTCACATGTTTTTTAAATTGATGTTTCTTTGTATTCTTTTGCATCCAATATGAACAAATTCATTTTGGGGTTTCATTTTTTGATTGCCAATTTTCTGTATTTCTGTAAACGAAAACAACAAAGTGCAACATAAATTATAAATATAAATGTAGCTCCATCAGAAAGTATGTGACTATGCTTTAAAGACATGCTATAAATTTAACGGAAAACTAAATTATTATTTTTAAAAAAGAGATTAAATGAAAAAAAATTTAATAAAACATGATAATAATAAAATAAATAGGTAAAATATTTAAATAGGTCGTGAAGAATCGTCAGTAATGATGATTAAGCTATAAACTGTGGCACATCAAGGGCTGTAAAGCTAAGCAAGAACAAGAAGAACAATAATAATCGGTAAAACCATAACACCTATAACACCGTAAGGACACAATATCATGTGAAAATGAGAAATATAAAAAAAGGAAAAAAAATTTCAAAAATTTTTCTCTCATTGTATGTACTTAGTACTTACATAATTCTTACTTATAAATAAGTTCCAAATGATGATTGTACGAGTACCAATCTATATAAATTTAAACTTATTGAACTTGTTTCGCATTAATGTTTTACTAAATTTTGATTACATCATTACCTATATACATGGATATTATTATTGGTAAAAGTAATTGCAAAATATATTTTCATACATTCGCTTCTAATTTCAAATTTGATAGGCTTAAGGAGAATTCAAATCTTCAACGGATTTATTTAAATTTGATATTTATTTCAGTGGTGATTTTTACATAATTTTCGAAGTTGCATTTTACTTTAACAATCACTTTTCGCTTTTTTTACTTGCATTTTCATTCAATTTTATTTTTATTATTATTATTATTATTATTTTTTATTTTTTGAAATCTGCATACGTTTTGTTATGCATACGTCACACATATGTTCATGTAATAAAGATACAACCTCAATATTACATTACAGAAAATGGATATTGTATAATCATACAATACTTTAAGCAAATTTGTTTCAATATCATTTAATATACTGTAATTACAATAAATTCTTTTACAATTATCTTTATATACCTATTACCATATATGTGTAGTATAATATCTATTTAAAATTATATGCTGTTTTAATATACATTTTTTTTTTTTGTTTTTTTGTGTTGGCGACAAACTGTACAAAGCTGATACAGTGTAGCAATCATTTGTATTTTATTACCTTTAATTGTGTACTGAATATGTATATGTACGTATTATATTTTATATCTTGTAACTGTACATGACATGATCATGTTAAAAAAAAATTTTTTTAAATATTTTTTATCTGAATATAGCTCTACCTTTCTATACATTTAAAAAAAAAAATTGTATATTCAAAATACGTTATACAGGTAATTTGGTAACATGGATCGACTCCTTTTTTTTCGGTTATATACGGAAAACCAAAATCACATTCATAATCAATTTTTAATTGTAAAATCGTAAATTCAAATTTATTACAGTTGCAAAAAAAAAAAAATAATAATATAAATATGAAAGTGAATTTTCGTTACGTGAAATCACCTATAATTTAAAATTTTGATAACTTTTTATAAGTTAAAGCAATATAAAAAAAATTACAAAGAGCAGAAGAAGTACAAACCATGTATGGACGTATTAATATGTTGGAATAACTGAAAAATCTCAATTTTTCATTAAAATGTTTAATTAAAAAAAGTGATGTGATTTTATGCACATCTGAAGTTTAGCAAACATGTTTGTTATGCTCTTTATGCCAAATTAATTGGGGTTGGCTATATTTCTCGAAAAATCATCGTGATGATGATGAGGGGGCCAAGGCTCGATTTGGGCTGTAACGCCATCGGAACAAACAAATATAAGGGATAGGGGATTTTGAGTTTGGGGATTTTGTGTTTAGGGATTTTGTGTCCGGGGACTTTGAGTTTTGGGGATTTCGTACCTTGGAGATTTCGTGTTTAAGGATTATGTAGCATTCTCAATTAATTATCATTTTAATTCTATAATTAAATTGGATATTCGAATTTTTGTTATCCAAGTACGTAAATAAAATTTTACTTTCATAAGATAAATATATCCATACTTGTTTTCCATTCCGATAATAAAAAATAAACAACTTACAAAATAATAGTACTTGATTGGTTCATGTAAAATCACACAAAAAATGTAACACAAAAACAAAAATACCAAAACCAAAAAAAAAAAAAAAATCTCATAAATTACAATTTTAAATTGACCTCAATATTTATATGTACATACATTGTACATTCTAGAATAATTTAAAATAAAAATTTTTATCTTGTTTTTTACCTTAAAATTATACAATCGAATCAACAACTTAAATTTATGTTATGAATTTTTAACTTTGAGACTATACTATATATCTAATAAAAATATATAACAACTCTCAGATACTCACATGAATTAAAGTTTTAAATCAGTCACGAGTCACGAATGGTATGTTATAAAAATTAATCAAATTTATTTGGCTTCTTTACTGATTTTTGCTAATTTAAAGGAATGTGATTTCCGATAATTTTACACGTGTATTACATACACAAGCAACAAACACAAAATTTTAACCGTTTTATCAGTTTTAATTTCTTAAAAAAAAAATTAAAAAAATTTAAAAAAATTTTGTACATTAATACGTTCTTAATATCAGTTTAGAATTATATTAAATTCACAAATTTTTCAATTAAAATAAAAAATTTTTAATTTGAGAAGACCAAGATATAAAAAAAAATTTTTTTCTTCGTTTTCATCGATGACTTGTCTTAACCAAAGGTTTTCCACTTTTGTAACATTTATTGGAATACTGTTCTTACCGATGGTATTGAACTATAAGATTAAACATTTGTTGTTTGTTACATATAAGGAAAAATTCTAGTTATATTGATAAACGATTTTTATACAATGTACATATGTAGGTATAATAAATCAAACATCTTAAGTACATTAACTGTTATCATTAAATATTATCACTATGGCTTGGTATTACACATATATACATATGTATTACATTGTACCAGTTATGTGAAGATCGATTTTAAAAAGAACGAAGTGATGAATATCTATAACATATTGTATGTAATATTTTATCACATATTAACTTGATATATTATATTTGTTTTTTTATTTTTTATTTTATTTCAACATGCGTTCACACACATTTAATTTTGGTATTTATAAAAATCGTTTATAAATAATTTAACGGTATATTTGCAGTTTTTTTAATTGCATTTTTCTGCTATATACGATAAATAATTGTATAATAAACTATTATAACGATCGATAATAGCAAAGTATTTATTTACTAAAAAAAAAAAAAAAAAAAAAAAAAAAAAAAAAAAAAAAAAAAAAGTAAATAAAACTCGACAGTAATGACAAATTTAATCTAAAATATCTGTATTCCTTCATGAACAAAAAAAAAAACTGTATTTGTACATCTACACGGACAACGTAATCTAATCAAACTTTAAACAGTTCAAACTAAAAAATTTTAATTTTCCGTTTTTCTTCTTTTTTTTTTTAAACCAACTGTACAACATCATTGTCTGAAGTTGTATAGTTGGTTGTTAAAAAATCGAAAAGAGATTCTCAGAATAATTTTTTAAAAAAAGTTGATGTAATGTACTCTCATATGCAACTTTTATTCAATTTTTTTGATTTTAACTTTGTTAGCTTTTCAAGTGTACTATAGATATTTGTGTACGTTTGTATATTGTATACCCTTTTCAATTTTGCAGATTTGTACTCATATTCATGAAAGTGTATACTTTTTACCCATCGTGAACCCATATATGTACATACTTCGATTCGATTTATTTACCGATTTGTGTTTGTTTTGCAAATAGCTGAATATATTATTTATAGTATTAAAAGCTTTTTAAACATTTTGTTTTGAAATTTTGTAAACACAAAAAGAGATACTTAATCATGGTTCAACTTAAAAAAGCATTTTGAAGACCATTAACTTTGCCTTGCATAAAATATTTGTTTTAATCATGTTTCGCTATGTATGCAATGTATATTACAATTTGTTTGAAAAATAAAAAGTTTGTCGCTTATAAAATGCATTCAAGTCTTTTGTTTTTTTATCTTGCAAAATGTATTCAGACAAGTGAATAACATGTACAATAATGTGATTTTATTTGTTTATCAATTGAAAATATTCTAGTTGCTATTAGATAAATTGAAATTACGGAAAATATACACCTTATTTTAGTTTAATTAATTTTTGATTATCTCTATTTGTAGCTATTGGTGAAAGTGTTCAATAACATGTTTGTAAACAAATGTAGATTTGTACGCTGTTCAGATATAATGTACATAATAATATTAGCCACATTGAATAGCAATTTAATGATTACATTGTGTACATGTACCGTAGGTGTACCATGGTGTGTAAGTAAATACAGCAATATGATTACAATATGAGATAAAATCGAGCTTCACATTTAAATATCACACATATGAAATGGTGCATACACTGGTATTTGTTGTAAACAGTATGTTGATGTTTTTTTGTTTTTTTTTTCAATTTGATTCAGGCGATTTTAATGCGGTTATCGCATAGCATCATGCATAAATTATGCATGTAAGTAGGTAAAAGCAGTTTTATGGACATTAAAGAGTTCATTATTGTTTTCATGAAATGTTTTGATACCAGAGGCCATTGATCTTTATTTTGAAAAGCAAAGTCTATACTCTTTTCTTGTTTATTAACAATAATCATCTGTTTGAATTGTTGTTTCAAATTTTTTTTTTTATATGTTCATACTTTCTTCATTTTGATTTTTCTTTTAATTCAAATATTTGTTATATTTTTAATTTTTAATTTTTTTTTATAATTACTTTTTTGATTCGTCATAGAATTTTATAAAAATTAAAAGGCGCAAGTACACATATTTACGTAAGGTACCATGAGTTAATTAATTTGTATGTAGGTATGGGTATATTTTGTAACAACATATTTTGTGTGAATTAAAAAATAACAACAACAACAACAAAATAAAAATGATAAGATTACAATAAATTTTTCTCTGTATTTAAATTTTTATTAATACATACAAAAAATTTTTTTTAAATTTTAGATGATTTAATTTTACTTTTATTTTATTTTTTTTAAAGCGCTAATTCATTCTATGAATTCATATAAATATTTTTTTACTTTTTTTTTTTTTTATTTTATCACCTTCATTGTTATTGTTACAATTAATTATTTTTTCTATTTTTTTTTTTTTTTTTGTATTTTAAAAATATGTTATAATATTTTCATTAAATTTCTTTTATGTGTTTTAAATTTTCATTTTAAATGATTTCTGTATACCTTTTTTTCCAATTAAGTAGAAGACAAAGCTAAAACAACTTTGTACCTCATAATTATGAGAACATTTAAAATAATTAATTTTTGGTGTCAACAAACTGAAAATAATGTAAAAATGATGCTTTATAAACAACAAAAGTAAGTATATGGGGCTTATACATGTTTATATATGGGTGTTATGTATTAAGACGAGTTGTTGCTTGATGTGTCATTCATAACAATGATGTAGGAGTGCTAACAATGGTTCATTTATTTTTACCAGTACAATTTTGTTTTTTTTTTCTTTGTTCTTATCTTTTAATAATTCAATTTTTATCATAATATTCAAAATTATTGGATATTTGAAATTAAAAATTTTAACTAAAATAAGAAAAAATTCAGTTTAATGTCGGTAACGTATTTTTATTTAGTTGGATGATTTTTTTTTTTTTTTTAAATATAAATAAAAAAACCATTTTCCCATCGTGAATAAAATTTTTTTATTCAATAATATAATATCTATTTTTTTCCTTGTTTTTATTGGGTAAATGACTTTTTCTATGGTTTATATATTTTTCAATGGTTATTTTTAATTCAAAATACACAATAAATTATGTGAATTTTTATTGAGCCAAGATTTTACAATGTATTTTATAAATAAATAAACAAAAGAAAACATTTTTTTTTTTTAAATGAATTTTATAAAATATTGAAATGAAAAACATGTAAATAAAATGCATATATTTGGTTAACGTAAATGTGATTCATTCATGTCTTACAGCTATATGCTTGTGGGCATTAATTACATATGGAAAATTGAAGAAAATTTAATTCCGAATTAATCAAAAAATTTTATTTTGATTGAAGTAAATCGTTATTAAATATGAATTTCATTCAAATATTTGATGAATATATCAAATTGATTATTCTACAATTTTACAATGATTTAACTAAGGCATTCCTACATATATATCATTATTTTGTGGTTTGTTATTTTGAATGTAGGTAAGGTACATAACGTTTTTTTTTTGAATTGAGTGGAAATTCAGAATATATTAATTTCTTATTTTTAAATTCATGGCAATGCAATAAGGCAAGATATATTAGTATAGAGATTTTACATATCCGCGTATGATGTTGGTAATTAGAGAAAATGAATTAATTCATGTTTATACAATGCATGTGTGTTCATTTATGTATAAATATGATGATATGTATTTGTCATTGCCATTTATTATGTTTGTTGTAATGAAAATGTATTGATTGGGCACGCTTGAAATATTACAAATGAATTATATATGAATTTGAACGTGGTACAAATGAATAATTAAAAAAAAAATTTTATGATGCTGCATACATGTGTATATGCTGTTGTTATGAATATGAATGCTTCACTGATTTGTTTGCATATTTTGTTAACATTTTAGATTTTCTATGTACCATACACGCTATATCTCATGGACTATAAAAATATTTTACTATTTAATTTTATGCGTTAACAATCTTTATGCAGAGATATTTTTTTTTTAGAATTCAAATTTCAATTTGAAATTGTTTACGTTTTGTAAATAGATATCCAGTAAACAATTTTTTTTATTTTTTTTTATTTTTCACTTTTCAAATAAATTGCATAATTTTTATATTAATCTCTTTTTTTCTTAAATTTCACTTTCACCTATCATAATAATTTTTTTTAAAGTCTTTCACAGATATGAATGTATATCTCCTCATAATAGTGTATATCTCATTATAGTGAAAATGTGATACATTCGTACAATTTAAATACGAGTATATGGTATATGCATTGAAGACAATCACTTAGTCTTATTATTTTTCTAAAATGCTTTTCAAATGAAATTTTTATTTATTTATTTTTTTCTACGATTAATATGAATTTATTAAATTATTTAAATTTCGTTAATTCACACTTATTATCATAAAACTTGATAATCTCTCTTTTCTTGTTCATTTGAAATTTGAATTATTGTAACGGATTTGCAAAATTTACTTTATTGGAAATTTTGTTTATTTTATACTTTCTTTGATATTTTTGACCATATTTTTATTGTTGTTGTTGTTGCTGTGATTTATTAATTATTTTTATCATCTTGTAGTACTTTTTTTTTAATTTTAAATATTGAAATCAAGATATAAAATAATTTTGTTTTTATAGGCATGGTTATGGACTTTTGTAGTTATTTAAAAAATATTTATTTGGGTAGGTCTCCATTCAATAGCCAATAAAATTTCGAATTAAGCAAATATGAATTTTGTATGTTTGTCACATACGATGCGTGTAAATGCATTCGGTAATTTAATTAAGAAAAACAATTTTTTTTGTTTTTTAATTTCGATAAATCGTATATTATAATATGCCAAAACGGGTATATTGGCAAAATTCTGGTTGCAAATATTTTGGCTGAGTATATATAGAGGCCAAACAATATTTAGCCTTGAAGATAACACAAAAATGTTAAATTTAATTATTGTTTACTAACTCTTCGAATAATTCTTTTTTTATTTTAGCTTGTGTGTGTACGTGATAATACGCACTTTTCAATTTTACAATCAACAAATTCAATGGTACGATATTTTTATACTCAGTACCTCTGTTGTATACCATTATAGTTCAATTAGGCCAAAATACCATTTTTATATTTAGGCAAAATTTTTTATTATGATTTAAATTATTTGTTAATCAGCTTATGTGGTTATTTGTTTAAGTATACATATGTATACTAATGAGAAATATAATTAGTGTGATTGGTTGACCAAATCAATTTCCTAATTTTACGTTTTCTACATACACTAATATGTATGTAATTACATTTTGCGTAATTTTTTTTTTAACGTATTCGGATAACAATGTTTGTTTTTTTTTTTAATACAATAAATATTTTAAAATTTTGTATTTAATGACCATAAGTATAAATGCAATTTTTTCAAATATTTAATTTTGTTTTTTTTTTTGATTTTTTACATATTTGAAAATATTCTTAACGAATTTTTTTTTGATACTGTTATTTTGCAAGAAAATGTTGTTTTATGCGGTTATATATACTTGTAACAAGTATTCGTATGTATATTTAAAAACTTTTCAAGTTTGAGGCAAAATATATTATAAACACAAACTTATTATTAATTGAAACATTCGATGTAAAACGTTCGAGAATGTTACAAACATTATGATTAAATGTGAATTTATTTGTGATGCTTCTATTATCGCAGTTTAATTACGAATTTTAACACAATACAAGAACAAAGCATAAAACATAAAAAATATAGAAAATGTTCATGTTAAAAAGATAAACGAAGCATGAATTATTATTACAAATTATTACAAAGCGTGATATTCAAATGGATGTCCAATACAAAAGTGCATGCACATGCACATATAAGTATCGTATTGTTTTTTTAGCTTTCACTAATATTATGGAACATGAATATACATACATTATATTTTTCCTTCGTATTACAATCGTTTATTTTGCTTTTTTGTTTGTTTATTTATCTATTCAGCCTCAAGAATAAATTAAAATGAGCACATTTTCAAGATTATCAGTACATCATTAATTTGTTTTAACAATTGATTGCAATAAGACGAAAGAAAAAAAAATATAAGACAATAAATATGAACTAGAAATAAGATAATAAATATTTTAAAAAAATAAAAAAGTGTACAGAGGACTTGTATACATTTTTGTAGCAACACAACAAATATTTTTTTAATAATTTTACATATATATGTATTTTATTTTTAATTCATTTTATACATTTATATTCTATTACATACACATATTTAATAATTCTAATAATAATATAACAGTTATGACCATTAATTAATGATGCTAATAAAATAAATATAAAATAGTATTCACATTAACATTTAATCTTAATTGTTTTGAATTCAAAGTAGAGTATTCGATCAAATTAATTTTTTTATACATAAGTATTTTTGTATGTCATAAATTCTTTCAATATAATTTTGTATATCCTTTTTTTTTTATAAAATTCATTTTAGTATTCAAATTTATATTTAAATCCATGACTTATTTAATTCATTATTTTTTTCTTTTTCTTAAATTAACAATTAATTGGCATATACTGAGTTTAGAATTCATTTTTTTTTGTGATGTTTTGTATTTTATAAAAAAATATATTCTTCTATCAATTTTTCGAGTGGGTCAAAGGGTAAGGTGTATAACTGGTAACAAGGTAAAAACAAAAAAAATTCAATTTTAAAAATAAAAAGTAAATGAATAGAAATTCACATAAAAAACGAAACAAAAATTAAGCTATGAGATTATAATCCATTACGTATTAAATTTAATATCAACTGTTTTATGTATTGTACTGTGTTACATGTAATATATATGAATTCTCTTTTTTTCAAATTTAACAGTATAATATTTAAAAAAAAAAAAAAACATTTAGAACATTTCACGTTGTTGATTCTAACAAAACAGAAGCAGCTAATTCAACACTCCAACCAGTTTTTAAAAGTGCCTGTTCACATTGTGGCCGTGAAGCAAGACCAAGTCTATATAGAAAATAAAATTTTAAAAATAACAAATTCAAAAATATAAAAAAAATTTTTTGTACCTCAATAATTGATCGATTTTAAAATTTCTAATTGCTAAATTATGATCCCAATTAGCTGCTTGTAATGTAGCTTTAGCTTCGGCTTCAGTTATATCTGAACCAATATCATTTATGAATGCACTAATTTTAGAGTTTTCATTTTCAATGGTAACACCACCCAAATTTCCATATAATCCATGCTGTTTAAGTAGTTGCTTCTCAAGACGGCGTTGTATTTGTTGTGCTGATAATTGTGGTGGTGCTAAAGGTGCTGGTCTATGAGGCCGTAAATAATCATTTTCTGATACTTCATCATATATCACAGTTGTATTACTGGTAGTCGTTTGTGCTTGTTGTTGCTGCTGTTGAGAATTTATAGAATAAGAACTAAGCATATTAGTAGTATTTAGAGGCACTTGTCCGTAGTATGTAGTCGATGGAGTAGGAGCAACAGAATCATAAAAATCATTTGTTAAGCTAGCATATGGATCTGTTGCTGTTGCACCATAATATATTGAAGAGGTTTTTTGATACATTGGCTTATTTGAAATTGCCACGTAATTATGATTTTTTTGCTGTTGTGTCATTGATGAGTTCATATAAATATTTTCAGCAAGATTTTGTGATGTGGAATAATTATCACGCGTATTTTTTTCGTACCAAATTTTATTGACAAGTGATGTCGTTGGATTGTTATCACGTAATAAATTACTTTGTTTTTGAAGTAGATTTGATGTAGATTCATAATTTGATTTCGATGTGGGTTCATAAATCTGTTGTTGTGGTGATTGTTGGTAATTTCCGATATTATTTACTTTTTGTAGAGCACCACCATTCAAACGATTTTTCGAAGGAGATGAATTAATCTGTAAGAGAGTACAATTGTTGTTAAAGTAACTATATTTTTAAATTATGAATTAATTTACCGATTTAAAGGGACTTATTTCTTGAATACATGCAACTGAATTGTTTTTATACATATCATCTTTTGCATATAATTGTATTGAATTTACATTCAAATTTGATGTATTCATATCATTTTTGTAAATGTCTTTTTCTAGTTCAGCTATAAATGATTTATCTAATTTTTTCTCTGGACTATTATTACTTTCATTACGTTCGTTTATTGATAGATTACTTAAATTTACTGTCATGGAATCATTTTGTGTTTTTAAAGATAAATCATTATTATTACTGTTCAAATTTATAGTATCACATAATGTAGTTTCATTAATATCATGCGTTTGATTTTGATCCTGCTGAATCGAAGACTGATCCTCAGTTGCATTGGGAAATTGTAATAAGTTTGTTGAATAATTATCAGTTGTTCCACTATTACCATCATTCGAGGCTTGACCGAAATTTAAAGATTTTTTTACTGGACTTTGAACTGAATTTGATTTGTATTTGGAAATAGCACCCTTTGATGTTGAGGATACGGTAGTTTCTTGTTGTATATCATGTTGTTGGAAACCACTATTAAAATCAGCAAAAGACTGAGATATATTTAATGATGTGATGTTTTCAGAGTTAAGATTGCTGTAGGTATTCATAGTCGACGATAAGGGAATAACATTTGAAATAGCTGTGGTATCGAATGGATCATTATTGTCTTGCGTTTGATTTGTATTTATGGCGTTATTTAAGGAAATTTGACTGAATTCAATTGTATTTGAATATGTCGGTGGCATTTGATAAGGAGGAGGTTCGTTTCGATTTGTTGATGTTTGCAAAGAAAAATTTAGTGATGACGTTGATGAAGAATCAATATCGTTAATTGTCGGCACATCAATTGGTGCATCTAATATACAAAAATTTATTGATGTCATGCTGTTGTCGTTTTGTAAAACTTCATTTTGGCTGATTTGCGATGGTAGACTTTGTGAATCTTCTGGTGATAAATCAATTAAAATACCTTCTTGTGTACCGTGTTTGTGGTTGGTAATTTTTGGCTGTGGAGGACGGTTTGGTTTCATTTTCATTGCTGCAGCCATTATATCATTATTTTTTTCATTTATCAGTTTGTTATATGCGAACTGTTTAACAGCATTACTTCTTCTTTCCTTCACTTGATACGATGTACACTTACGTCGTCGGTCTAAATCCTTAACATCTAAATCTGTTTATAAAACAAACAATTATTTTTTATCTTATATTTTAGAACATTTTTAAAATGAATTTACGTACTTCTTAATTGTACATTATTATTTAAGAATACTGGATCCAAAAATGCCGGATTACCCCACGATGGTCCATATGGACTACCATGCCCTGTATGCCGAAAAGACTCGTGCACTGGTCTACTAATATCACTTAATGATTTTGGTTTTTCCAAAATAGATCTAAAAAAATAATAACATTTTATTTCTTTTGAAATTCTAGTAATAAAATGTTTATTCTAGTAAGGTTTGCCCTTGCCTTGGAAATGTGCCAATTTCAAATGTTCTTTGATTTTGTCCTTTTACGAATTTTAAATCTGGTCTACCATCAATAACAGCGATTAGATCACCCTGTTCAACTTTGAGTCGATTTGCTTCACTGTATGACGAAATTGACTTTAAAAGTTGTGGTGGCACACCAGCTAAAAATTCCCTTTAATTAAAAAACAACGATTTAATTGAATTTGATTATACCAAAAGGCAATATGCTCACTTTATAGCTGCAAATGTCGGTCTTTCTGATGGGATTTTATCCCAACATTGTAACATTAATTGATAAACATCAGGTGGACATGCATCTGGATGATGCAAACGTTCACCCTCACGATCAATCTTTCGTAAAATTTGTGAACCATTTAAACCAATCCATGGATCTTCACCGAAAGTAAACATTTCCCAAAGTGTAACAGCAAACATCCATGTATCTGATGCATGACTAAATTGACGATAACGTAATGATTCTGGTGCACACCATGGAAATGGAACTTTTTTATGTTCAGTCATTACGTAACAATCCTCCTGCTGTGGTAGAGCACGCATTAAACCAAAATCACCAATTTTTATTTTATTTCCTGTAGCTAGTAAAACATTTCGACATGCTAAATCGCGATGAAGAAAACGTTTACTCTCTAAATAAGCCATACCAGTGGCAATTTGTACAGACCAATTCCAAATAATTGGTAACGGTGTATGTTTACATTGTTTACGTAAGGTATCTAATAGTGATCCTCTTTCGGCTAATTCGGTGATCATCATCATTGGTTGCGACAAAACAACACCATGTAAACGTACTAAATTTGGATGATCTAAAGTATGCATTGCTTGTACTTCACGAAAAAAATCCTCAATTATTCCAGGCTGTGTTAAATTATCAGCTTTTAGCACCTTTACAGCAACTGGTATAATACGATTACCGGGTGCATTCCATTCACCTTTTCGTACCACACCAAATGATCCATCTCCTAATTTTATACCAAGTGTAACATCTTTCTCATGTATTAGACATGTTAAAGATGTTAATTGCGTTGAATCATTTATTGTATTTGTTTGTTTTTTACTTGGTTGTTTACCACCACCAATTAATTTCGATAAAATATTTTTTCTCCATTGGGCAGCTTTTTTTTTACGTACAGCTTCCATTAAACGTCGTATAGCTGGCTTTCCTAAACCACATTTTTCTAAATCATCAGCATGTACGTAATCGAAATGTGCTAAACGTGTTATTTGTAAATCATCTCGAATTCGAATTAAAAACTGCTCTAATTGAACTTCTCTAAGTAATTCTTCTAACCATTCAATGTCTGGGTCATTCATTTCTTTTATGTGTTATTTTTTTTTTTTTGCAATAAAATGCTTGTTTTGCTAAATAATATCTTAATAACCTTTAAAAAAAAATAAAAAATTAATTTTTAATTTTTCGGTTCGACTTTTCAGTAAAATCAGTAAATTTATGAAATTTAAAAGTATTGGTAATTTTTAAAATTACATACAAGAATTTGTGTTTGTGATAATAGAATAATGATAATTGTTTTATTGGATGAAGTATGCATTCACTGCTGTGATATATTCTAGAGAATTCAGACAGAATGAATTTTGTATGTTTGATTATAAGTTTAGTATTAAATGCGTAATTTCTTTTAACAGCGGACGTCTAATTAATATGAAATTCGCGTACTATTAATTCATATAATAAAAATTTTTAAAATTACATAATACAGTTTAAGTACTTCGTTTGTTAAGTGTTTTATTCAAGTATTTTTATATATGTGCTAATCTAATAATGTTATTACTAGGGTAGATAATATGATGTAAGCAATTGAAAGTAAATTTAAAAGGAATTCCAACATATATAATATTTTTAAGCATTTTTTTTGCCTTTTAGTTTGAATGAAAAACAACTTATCACGTGTACAATACAATTGGGCATCTTATTTTATAAATGTTATAAAGTAAAATAGAAAAAAATTTTTTTTTCTAAACATTATTATTTAATGTAGATAATAAAAATATTTGCTTTGATAATAAATTTGCGCGGATTTTTTATCAAATTCATAAAGCTAAAGGGGGAAAAAAGAATTTCTATTGTACAGAGTGCTTAACAAAGGAAATACTTAAATTTGCGATAGAATTTTTTATTATGTAGGTATAAAATAAAGTAGATATCTTAAAAATTTATCTCATTTTGTTTTTATTTCTTTAAATACCTAATTTATTTTATTTATTTTTTTGTGGATTTTTAATTTTTTTTTTGTCGTTTTCAACATGACCTATCACTTATTACCGTTAACGCTTTCTCTTACTAATATAATTTCTACACCCTGTGTAGATATGTTTTAATTTAACCATATTTGAATTCATAATATTTTCTACTAATAATAATTGACCTTGGTCATATATTAATTTTAAAATCACGTAACATACACACATGGTACATACATGTATGTACATAATTTTTATTACACGTTAATGCAAGAGATATAAGCCACAATTCATATACGAAATGTATGCATAGGAGAGTTTAGATTATGCGTTTATTCTAGATACGAAATTTTGCTTAACAATCTTGAATTATTGTTTTATACAAAAGACAATTAGGTACTACATTTTTCTCTTTCAATTTAAAAGTAAAAATTCAAAAATTTACAAGTCGGTAAGATTTTATCGTTATTTGCTTCTAAAGAAGAGTGTATAGGGCCAATAGAAATTTAGTTACAATACCAGCATCAGCAATGGACTTAATCAAGAATTTCGAGCTCAGCAGTATATGCAGATGATGATAAAAATCAAAATAAATTTAAAACTGATTTTTTTTACTGTCTTATAACATAAGCAAAAATTTTTTTAAAGGCTTCTATATAGCAGGTGTACAGAAAATGTTTTTTTTTTTATTTTTATTTTAAACGAATTTGAAATTGAATACTGATGTTGAAAGTAACAAGATCAAGTTAAAAAGAGTGAATTGATGAAAAAAGCAAAATCATTTTATAAATGACAATATGATCAATGTAGTGTTTTGTATTGCCAGAATATGGGCAGTATTATATGAATTTAACAATTAATGGAGTAATTACATGATTGTACATATATGTAATAATGCAATAAAAATAAACAATGAATAAAAAACTACACATATTTTATAGTGAACTGATACGTTAGATGTAGATACATAGTGTGTATAGATATATTAGGAAAAAAAAATACAAAAATAGCATTGTTTGTGTAGCACACCTACCCTTACTTAATTTCATCTGGGTTTTTTTCTTTATTACTGTTTTGTTGGATTTTATGTTTTCAAATTTGTACTTTTTGTTTTTCAATTTAGAATTTTTATGGCTTTATGCATAAATCTATTTTATTTAAATTTTTTTTAATTTTTCAATTCCAATATTATTTAGTAAAACATAATGTTATTTCTTTGATTTTTTTTTCAAATTCATTCCGAACGAAGAAAGAAGTATGGGAAGTATGTACCTACCTACCTTTTTTTAAAAAAAAACTTTATTTTTAATTAAAACGTATTTTTATACTATATTAAAGCCACACTTCATTTTTTCATTCTAGTAAAAACACAAAATTATAAAATAACTAAATTAAAAATACTGTTTAACAAATCATTGAATTTTTTTTTAAATTAAAATTTTATAAATTAAAAATGTATTCCTTATAAAAAATTTAAACATTTGTAGAATACAACAAAATAAAAATAATTTTCAGTTTCACAAATGTTTAGTTTTGACAATTGTAGTTTCAATTTTCAATTTCAATTTCACAGAATCACCACCATTCACCAACAAACCAAATCCAACTGACAACTGGATAAAATTCAACAACGTAAATTTTTAAACCAATTGGCAATTACTACTGTCCTTCTTCTTGATAATGGAATTGAATTAATTTTGATAAACAGTAAACAATAAACAAAATGTATTTTAATTTAAATTAAATTAACAAGACTATAAAGAAAAAAAAATTTAAAAATTCAATTAAAATTAAAAAGAAAAACAAAAACGAAATACAGTGTAAAATTGAATTGAAAGGAATAAGGGTAAATGATTTTTTAACATTTTTAAAAATTCTCGTGATTGGTCGAAAATATGACAGTCTTCAGTTATTTTATAAAATTGTTTATCGAGTAATTTACAAGTAAACGAATGGTGGAATATCGTTGATACGTTCATTCATTTCCATGTTATTTTCGCAGTTTGTCGTTTTATATTAATTAGAAATTAAGAATTATTGTATAAATTTCTGGATTTTTTTAAAGGTACTTTTTAATGTAAAATAAAAAAACAAAATATTATTTGAATTATGTAAAAAAAATCATCATATTTAAGTAAAGTGTGGAAAATGTTTGTTTTATAATTTTAATTTTTTTTTATGAAGTGCTTTTAATAAAATTTGTAAATTGTTCATAGGCAGCAGTTGTAAATCAAATCCTAACGTTTTCTTAAAATGGCTGTTAGAATAACCATTTTTTTTTTGACATTTTTAGATGAAAAATTCAAACAGTTTGTTTTTCTTCTGAATATTCAAATTTTTGAAATAATTAAAAAAAAAAAAATATTTTTCTTACTGTATCGGTAATGGGTTTTGTAAAATTTTAACTTTGAGGTTTTGAAAAAAAAAATTTGATTAGAATATGATATACACAATGTACATACACATGTACAATACATTATAAAGTAGAAAAAACTTATAAAGAGGGTGCACCATGCGTGTAATCTGATATATTTGTATGTATAGCATGTTTTGGGTACTAGTACCACCATGGCAAATGAATATGATATGAATAGTGGCACTCCTTATGTTTTTTCTTGTATCAGCAGAGGCATATATTTATTTGTGTATTTACATACATTATATTCTGTAACTTGTGTATATTTCTTTTATTTTTTTTAAAGAAATATACGTACGTACATGAATGTGTACAGGCTACACAACATTCGTATGTAGGTAGGCTATTTTCCTTTTTATCTATCGTACGCTTCAATTACTTGATTTGTTACTTGCATTTCCCTTGTATTACTCCTATTAAAAATGTTGAAATAATAAAAAAATAAATAGGGGGAATGTAATTTTCTTCACGTAAGAAATATATTATGGTTTAATTTTTATTATATGTTACATGTATACATAACGTTAAAACAATGTATGTACCTAGCTTTTTTTAAATACATATTTTTTATTTAAATGAGTGGAAGACGTATCGGACGTATCTACATTTATTTTATTAAAAATTTTGTAAACACATGTAGAAGTTTAAACTGTAATTAGTGCTATGAATGCATAATGATATTAAATGTTAAGACGTTTTATTTTTTTCGACTTTTGATTGTAAACAGATTTAATTAATTTTTATTTTATTTTATTTTTTCAAATAGGGGTTATACATTTCAACTAGACCGTGTCTTCTTCTCTTGCAAAACGACAAATAACAAAATTTGAAACTTGAATGTGATATATTTAAATTTTATTTTTGAGTTCATTAACAAAAAAAAAAAAAAAAAAAAATGTACGAAAGTGATTCAGCCGTTGAAGATGAACTTTCTGAAGGATCTGAGGGGATTGAAGAAGATGAAGATGATTCAAAAAAATTTGGGAATAAGAAGAGATGGTCTAAATCTGAGGTAGATTATTGACACAAAAAATAATTACTTAAATGTTTATCAAAATTTCGATTTTTATAGGATGCTTTATTAAAATCACTTGTGCAACAATATGGTGAAAAATGGGAAATAATATCTAAATTGTTAAAAGACCGAACTGATGTACAATGTCAGCAAAGATGGTCAAAAGTTGTTAATCCAGAATTAATAAAGGGGCCATGGACTAAAGAGGTATGTATTTGTAATCATTATTATATTTTCCTCTTTTTTTAAAATATGTATTCGAGTTATTAATTTTTATTTATTTTATTTAATTATAGGAAGACGAAAAAGTCATTGAATTGGTGAGGCGTTATGGTCCAAAAAAATGGACATTAATTGCACGTTATTTAAAAGGGCGAATTGGTAAACAATGCAGAGAACGATGGCATAATCATTTAAATCCAAACATAAAAAAATCAGCATGGACAGAAGAAGAAGACGAAATAATTTATCAGGCACATCAACAATGGGGTAATCAATGGGCAAAAATAGCCAAATTGCTACCAGGTAAATAAAATTTAATTTTTAAGAAAATTATTTAATTGTCTATTTAATAAACAAAAATTTACTATTTAATTTAGGACGTACCGATAATGCTATAAAAAATCATTGGAATTCAACAATGAGACGTAAACATGAATTTAATGAAAGTCGTCGACAAAAAAAGAGTACTGATTTGAATATATCAAGAAATAATTTAAAAACGTTGATGACAAAAGCAAAAATTCAAGATGGGTCTAATAAAAATGGAGGAGGAGCAAGTAGTAATCGAAATCGTAGAACAGATAATTCTGATGTTACAGTTAAATTGGAATCGGTATTGAATCAGAAAAAGAAAAGTGTTTTACAATCAGATGGAAATGATTCAGGTAAATCAAATTAAAATGTCGAAAAAAGAAAATTAGAAATAATTTGAATTTTGTAAATTTCAGTGAGCAACGTAAAATTGTTGTTGAATAGAAGTAAGCCGCCCAATATTCTTAAAAAAAGGCCAGCACAATCCCAAAAAGCTTCGCATGAATTGGTAAGTTATAATTCTATTATTATTTTGTTGTTGTTTTGTTTTATGCCTTTTCGTAATTTCTTATTGCTTTTATTTGTTACGAAATTAGTTTTTAAATACTTTTTATGTTTCTATGAAAACGATTAACTTCATGAATAACATAAATAAAATACAAGTGATATACAAAATAAAAATATAAACAGATCAATCCATATAACTATATCATTTCACAGATAAATACAAATTCGACAACAAATGAAAATTTAATTATATTTATTGATCAATCTAATCCAAAGCAATTATTTTGTAACGAGAATAAAAAGTTTTTATTGTCACAATCATCATCGCAATTGACATTTGCTACAACACAATACCAATCAACATCATCACCATCACGACAAATGGTGACACCTGTAAAATCTTTACCATTCTCACCAAGTATATTTTTAAAATCATCATCTTCAACAAATTCGATTTTTAATTCAAATCAATTGCGCGCAAGTACGCCTGTAAAAACAATGAAAAATGTAAAGGTAAAGAGATAAAAGTAAAAATATGAAAATAGGACAAAATGAAATCTTAATTAAATTAAACTAATTATTTGTTATTATATAAAAATGAATTTGTTAATTTTTACGATGTAAAACAAAACGAAAAAAAAAAAAAAAAAACAAAAGAAAAAGAAAATTTCAAATTCAGAAATTTCTAGATAAATACATACACATGTTTTGGATCCAGCTCTTTCTCTTTTTTTTACGAAACACATTTTATTTTATATTTTAGTATTGTAGATGTTTTGTTCTTTGAAAGTTTAAAATAAAAATTTACTTTTTTACAGACTTGTACAAACGATGATTCAGATACTTATGTGTACATAAAAAAAGAAGGAGGTTATGATGCTGAAATAATAATAAAAAGAGAAGAAGAATCCTCAGCATCTGAGACACCAATAAAAAGCAAATTTAATTTTGGACCAAGAACTCCGACACCGTTCAAAGATGCATTGGCTGCTCTCGGTCGTAAACGTGGAGACAGGTAAACATTTCTTGAATGTGTAATAAATGTATTCAATACCACATTAATTTAATTTCAATTTCGATACAGATATGTTCCACCAAGCCCGTCACGTCTTGTTGAAGATTTAGCAGAAATTATGCATGAAGAAGAGATACAAGAGAATACAACTGACTCAATTTATGATACAAGTACTGGATCAACATCAGCTGTAAATGAAACACTACGTGGTGGTAAAGCAGTTATAGGAAAATCAGCTACTGGTAAATATGCATTTGAAAATGCTGATTTCAAAGAAAATTTACAACCACTAGTGAAAAAAGTACGAAAATCATTAGGTAGCAGTTGGGACAATGAAGTCTTGAATAAATTACCGTACGAAGCTGAGACACCGGTAATTAAAAAAAAATTTTTTTTTGATTTGTTTCAAAATTTCTAATTTATGTTTTATCTTTTTTGTTTTCTTTAGAGTAAATTTTTAAATTCTGGTTCTGGTGGACAACTATTTTCACCACCGAGTTTAATACGTGATACATTTTATGATTCTGGATTATTATTGGAAACGGATACAGCATTAGCGACAAGTAGCCCATTAACAAAAAAGAAACCTCAGGTAGATTCGATATTTAATAATAATTTATTAATGTTACAAAAATATCGTCAATATAATAGTAATAATAATAATAATATACCAATGACTGATATAAATAATGATACAAGTTCAACTGTAATTCCATCAAATAATAATAATTTTACAAATGATAATACAAAATTAATTGCAAATTTTCTTATATATGAAGATGAAAGTACTTCATCTAAACAAAATTTAAAAAATACAGAAATACCACTAATAGCATTAAATGATAATAATTTCATTTTAAATAATAATAATAATAATAACAATAGTCAACAACAACAGCAACAGCATAAAACGAGCAACATTGAAATTCTTTCAATTTCCGATTGTCAAGCTTTGTCATCCTCGTCTTCATCATTATTATCCCCTCCTTCCCCCTCATCTTTATCATCTACATCTAATCAATTACATTTTCCAAATCAAAAATATTTTAATAATTACAATAATAAGGAGAATGAAAACTGTGTTCTAAATAAAAGATATCAAAATAATAATAATAACAATAATAATATTAGTAATAGCAATAGTAATCATAATAACAGTAATATTAGAATGACAACAATGGTAAATTTAATTAATAAGCCGGCTGTAACAACATGTTTTGGTTTTGATAGAACAAATTTAATTAATTCTAAGTTAGCTGGTCATAACAATGGTGATGGTAGTAAAAATATTAATTGTGGTGATAATATTAATATCGATAATAATAAATATAATATTGGTCAAGAATGTTATAATAATTTACAACAACAACAACAGCAACAACATCAAATCTTATATCAAAAAAATAGTCCAAATAATAAAAAATCAACTTGTACAATATTCAAAAATTACGATTTAAATGATGAATATTGGTTAAAATTTGATTCATAAAACTTAGAAGAAAAAAATAATAAAATAAATTTTCATTTAAAATTTCATACACATACCATTGAAATAGTACTATTAGAGAATAATTTAATCTAATAAAATTTTAAACATTGCGTTATTACATCCGAATTTTTTTGAACAAAGCTTGACTGTATAAATGTTATAACTAACCCTTATTATGAATTTTATTTGTTTCCTCACATATTCTTTATAAATAAAATTTTGCTAATTTTATTTTTATTTTTTAATAATATAGTAATATAAAATAATTTAGTAACACATAAAATACATTTGATATGATACCAGTGTACAAAGAGTAAAAAGAAACCTAATTGAAACCGAAAACTAGGCTAAAGTATTTTTATACTATTATGTAAAAAGAAATGAAAAAAAAAAAACGTAATTTAAAAGAAATATTTAAAAAATATTAATATAATACATATTATTCTTTATATACATTCAGACTAATTTATGATTTATTTTTAGAAATTTAATATATGAAGTAATAAATTATTATCATGTTATTAAGACTTAAGAAAACAAAATGAACAATGAAATTCATTTTCTAATATTATACTTTTTGTTTTTCATATTTTTGATTTAAAACGAAATTATTAATTTATATTTTTGTTTTAAAAAAATTAAGAAGAAAATTAAATGAAAAATTCTCATTTTTATACTTTTTTAAAATTAAAATGAATTTAAATTGATTTAATTATTTTGAATGTTAAATATTATGAATTAAAATTTTGTTTGGTTTACTTGTAAATTATTATTATTTTTAAATAGTTGATTCTTTATCTTGTAATTAAAAATTTTAGAAATAGTAAATATTTTAAAGCTACAGTAGAATGGAAGGAAGACAATGATTTATTTTTCTCATTAGAATGTTAAATAATTAATTTAAATTATTTATTTTATTTTATTATTTATTTTTTTAATTATTATTAATGAAATAATTTGTTTTCTTTTTTCTTGTTACCAAAGAATCTAAGATTAACCAAAAAAAATAGTAATGGATAATTTTTTTTTTTCAAGAAAAATTAAAACATATAAAAAGGCAAACAAAAAAAAAATTGTTTTATTTTCTTTTAATAAATTAAATTGGATGTAAAAGAAATAAGAGTAAAAAATTACGAGGAAAAGAAACCAAATCTTGTATATAATGTATGTGACAAATAAGATAAAAAATTCCTGTAAATATAAAATTAAACAAGTTACAATTAAAAAATTGTAATGTAAATACTAAGAGATTTAAAAAAAATTTTGTATGCATATCACCAAAAATATTTAATAATAAGAATGTTAAGAATATATAAAAATCTAATCAAATTATAAATTATCAAGAGAATTATAAATAGTAATTAAATTTTATTAACATTTTTAGTTTTTTCTTTTATAATTCAAATTGAATTAATCAAATTTATTCAATTTAAAGGAAATTACAAAGAATTTCAATTGTTGTCTACTTTATGAACTGTTTTTGCTTTAAATAAAAAAAATTTTTTACTTTTTCATTTAACTTCCACTTTTTTAAAAGAATTATTAACGGCTCATATTATTATACAATAAATTTCTCTTGCTTTTGTTTTCATTAAAAAAAAAAAAAAAGATTTACAAAAATTCATACATATAAAAATACTTTTTCTTACAGCATCATAAACTTGACCCAAAATGGGAAAAAATTACATGTGGAAAAACTAAAGATCAACTGTATATGACCGAACAAGCACATATTTATATGAAACGTTTGTCGTTATTACCACGTTCACTAAATTTTTTTAAAAATTAAATTTTATTTTTATTTTTATTTTTTTTTTTTGATACACATTTAATAATTATTTTTGAATATGTGTGCAACTGTAATAGAAAGTAAGAACTTTATAAAATTCGAGTATGTCTAAAATTTAATTTTAATTTTTCTAGTAATAAGAAAAAAAAAAAAACATAAAACACAAAAATTGTATAATTCGATTAAATTCAAAAAAGATTATAAAATTGAAATTTTTTGATTATGTTTTGCAAAAACAGATAAAAAGAAATATTCTTAACATTTTTTTTTTTTGTTCAAATTTATTTACACACATATACATATGTAAATTTTTTTTATAAGTTCTAGACTCTAGAACATATTTTTATATTTACATACATGATAATATGTATAAATATCTTAATTGTAGGCATAAAATTTTCGATTTCTTTAGTACTGTATTTATATTTTTTATTTGTATTTTTGACAAATTATATTTAGAATAAAAAAAAAAATTTGTTTGATTTGGACGCATTCCCAATTTTCAGTTTTTTTTTTTTTTTTTTTTTTTTTGGTTCCTTGAAGGAAGTTTTCAAATATGTATCTATTAATCTTACGAAAAATTCAATTTTATGATAAAATTTAAAATTCTTGTGTTTGAAAATTGAAAAGTAAGTATGTGCAATACATGTTTGTGAAAGGACGGCGTCAATGCATTTCAGAAATCAACTAGACTATTAGGATTAAAGGACTCAAATTTCTACTGCTTCATCACAAGTATGTACGTGTCTATTTTTTGTTATATACATTCAAGGAGTGCTTTCATAGTTGGAGTGTTGCTTTAATTTTTGGTTAAAAGTTTTTCCTTTTTTTTGAGATCGTAGTGATTAAACTTTGAAATCAGCAAACCAAGTATTTTTGATGTGTTTGTTTTTGGTTGTAAATTTAAAAAATCCAAAAAAACATTTTTTTTCCAATAATCGTATTTTATTTTATTCTTCTTCATTATTTACATCATTTTATTTTATTTTCTTGTTTTTATTTTCTATCTCGCAAAGATCTTAAATTATATGGTTACTTAAAATTCTACAAATTAATAATAGTAAGTATGTATATAATGAAATTTTCATTTGATAATTTTTTTTTCGGTTTCTCGTTTATTTTCTTTTTTGTCTTCATTTTAATTTTATTTTCTTTCATTAAATTGTTTTACTTAGAATTTATTATCCTACAATTTTTATTATATATTCTCTTAGTACATACAGATAAATACATACATAATTTCATTTAATTTTCTTTAATCTAATTATGTGTAAAAACAAACATATTTTTTTTTTTTATTGCAAAATAAAATTTCTGTACATAAAATTTATTATTATACTTTTCTCATTTTCTTATACAACATATATTTTTTTTTTTAAATTTTTTTTCTTTACTTTTAATTTTTAATGGTAAGTATGTCTTAATAACAGTAGATGTATATTAATTTTATTTTTTATTATTTTTTTCTTAGCTAAGTTAAAATTATATGAGCGATTTATTAATATCCTAATTAGAAAACATAAAAAATTAAAGTAAAAAGAAATAAATTCATTGTTTAATACTACATATAGATTTTTTCTTTTTGTCGTGTTTTTTATTTTTATTTTTTTAATTTTTTTTTGTTTTTTTGTTTTTTTTTTTTTTTTTTTGTTATAGCAAACATCAAATATTAATAAACACATGGTACATATTTTTTTATGTTTTGACTTTTTTTTTTAAATTTTCTCTTTATTTTGTAATATCTAAGAATTTTCAATTATTATATACTTTGGATTTTACACCATTGTCACATTTCTTCGCTTTTTATCGCTGCTACTAGTACCAAAGCCGTTACCACTGCTAATTGTATTCGAATTAGAATTTAAATTTGTTGAATTTGGTATAGTTACTGTTGGTGAATTATATCCAATATGCATTTGATTCACAGATATTGTACTATAAGTTGGTGCTGGCTGAATTGTTGTTTTATTACCATTACCACCACCACCCACTGAGGTCGCTTGTATTGTGCCACTATGAATACTGTAAATATTTGGATAATAATAATTTGAATGATGGTAACCGTCTGGTGCCGATTGATATGGTAATGGTGGTACTGGTGGAGCACCTTTACCACCTTCATTTAATGACATGTTAATTGATAATTGATCACCACCATTACCCATATTATGTGGTTGATGTTGTTGATTCATATCATCTGAAGATGAATGCCGTCTTTCATGTTCATGTAAAAGTTGAGTAGCCGTCCATGATTCATATGGACTTAAAGTTCGACCTTGGCGTGTTAATGTATTACTGTTTGATGATATTATACTAACATTACCGGGTGGTCCATTATTGCATTTAGCGTAAATTGATGGCACCTGAATAATTTCAACTGATGAATCTATGTTCGGATGAGATGACTCTTGGCAATTATTCGAAATTGAAAGTCGTTTTTTGGGAAGATCTTCATCCGTATAGATGGGGATTCCAACGGTGTGAGGATCTGGAGCATCGACAGTACTATATGTTTGAAGAGAATTTATTGATCGTTCTTTGATCATATCTGGTTGATGTTGATACTGCTGATCATCTTGATGGCAAATTGGTGAAGCTGATAAACTTCCATTCTTTGGTGAATGATAACCGCCATTCATTGTATTCTCTTGATATAGAAAGGCATTTGAATTTGAATCACTTTTTGTATCTTTGGGATGATGTTTCGGAGATGTTGCTCCAGCTTCTCCTCTGCCTTTGGTGTGCTGTTGTCGTGGTCGAAACACGCAAAAGAAGCAGTACATAATAACAATTAAAAGCACAAATAAAAGTCCGGCAATAGCAGGAATAATATATCTGATTCGATAATCGAATTTGCTTGTTGTAGCTCGATTACCAGATGAAGAATTTTGATCAGAATTGCTATTCGTATTTGTACCATCTGACCAATCTCCATTTGATGAAAAATGAAATCCAGGAAGAGGTGTTGATTTGATCTTATTCGGAATGAATGTACGAACTGGATTTGATATTGGTCCAGGCAATGCGTCTCCGTTTAATTTTGAATATGGTCGTACTGCAAAGAAAACTGCTTCTCCAAAGAGTTCTGGTTGTAAATTTATATCCATTACAAAACTGGTCAAATCTCCAACGGGGAATGGATAAGGAGTATCGTGCACCCATTTCATTGCGTTTGTCTCGAAATTATCAGTTATATCGCGAATATTGAAAGCATATTTAACATCATATCGTGCAACACTATGACCTCCCATATCTGGTGCTGTCCATGTAAGACGAATTTTTTCTTCATCAAGATAGACTACGACCAAATCTACTATTCTACCTGTGACTGTTGAAAGCTCTTGATTAATTTGTTCTTGATTGACAATTATAGTCATCGATGGTAAATATCTTTGAAATGGTGCAGTTTGATGTGTCATTTTACTGACAATTGAGCTTCCACAACATGGTAAATTAAGAACTGGTGAATTATCTTGTAGAGAGTGAACTGTGCTTCCATTGTCATCTACGATCACATCAAATTTATACAATCCTGGACTAGAATTAGCAAAACTATAATAACGACTATAGATTCCATCACCCTTGGTTATATCTGGATCACCAGCACCAGTATCTAATAAATTAAATCTCTCTTCACAATTATTGGTGTAGTTGCATTCAACATCAGGACGAGTGACAACAACTTCAACATGAGCAGAATAAACTGGATAGTCACCTCGTTTTACTTCACACAATATAATTAATGGTCCACCATTTTTGGATCGCTTTAACCAAGCTCTGGCTTTAACAACGGGAGCTGATTCAGAAATTGGTGTTGCGAAAACTTGTACAAAATGTGGCTGTGGGTTACCATTAAATCGTTCAATCATGTAGGTCCATGGACCCGTAGAATTTATCAATGCTAAAAGTGTTAATTGCTTAACAGGCATTCTTTGATCACTACGAGTACCAAAATTTTGTCCTGAAGGACTTGTAAGTTTCACATTTTGAATTAATGGTTGTTCAACGTTATGAGTGTAAATGTAAAATCCTGATGGAGTTCTCAAATAATCTGTCATATAAAATCCACCACTTATAACACGACTAATTCGTTTAGACGAATTTGAATCATTTGATATATCTACTAATTTTTTACGATGAATTTCTATAGGCAATATTGATTTTGGACCCTCGAAGTATATGCTACTAATGTGATACAGAACAGATGCTAGTTCAAAGTAAGTATCTAAGAAACTTACTTCACTATTGTATTTTTTTTCATGGACAGTGAATGCTACACCATCAGTTAATTCTGCTAGTTTATCTAGCGGTTGAGCATGCACAATGTGTGGGTAATTAATAATTGCAATTCGTGCTTTATTTTTAACTGCATCCTTTGCTAAATTCTCATAATCTTCAGAAACATCCATTCCTGGTGCAATAATAAGAATAACATCACTTGCTTGTCCGATTTCACTTCGTCTTCGTCCAAGCATCTCAAGACTTTCTTTAATTGCACAACTTATACAAGCTGATTGCCTTGAATCACTTGGTGTATATGGTATAAAAGATGCTATTAAATCTCTATTTTTTTGATTATTTAATGGCATAATATCTAACATTCGTCCAACTGCAGTATCATTAGCTAAAACTACACCAACTTCAGTATTTGGTTGTAAATCATAAACGACCCATTTTCTTAAGGCATTTCTAAGGAATTTCCATGATTCCCGTACTAATGAATCTTGTGTTTCATCAATAATGACAACATAACGTGTTAATAAACGTCGACGATATTCAAATTTTGGTATAGTATTTATAATTGTTGCTGAATCTGTAAATATTGCATTTTCATCATTGAAATCTGCATGTTTTAGAATAACTTCAAGTGTACTACGACGATTACACATTAAATTTTGTTTTGTTGGTGCATAACGATCATGTGTTCCTTCATCACAGAACATAACAACATTTTCAGCTTGTGGAACAAACATTAAACTGGATCTAGCACGTTTATCAATTGTTTTAGTCATATCAAAGAATGGATTACTATTTTGGCATAATCTGGAAAATGTAAATAAAATACATTACAAACGTATATAAATTTAAATAAGTATATTGAAATATTTTCAAATTTCATTTAAATTGAAATTTTACCCTGATTCTTTAATTGGAGCATCTGAACATCCAGTTACTAGTTGTCTATCCGTAAAATGGCATCTTGTATATACTTTATCATCATCATAACCGATTTCATCAAAAATACCATAACGATATTTAGCCCATTCAGCAACTAATTCTTTTCCAATATATGATCTTTTGGAAAATGATGTATATGGTATATAAATTTGATCACCAGGCTCTTCACATCCACCAGATTGTTGAGTCCATATACGATCACCAAATAAACGATTTGTATCTGTTATTGTAATATCACTTTTTTCACCAGTCGATGGTAGAGTTGTTGTTGCTGTTGTTGTTGTTGTTGTTGTATTATTATTATTTATATTATTTGGTATACAATCATCACTCCATGTTGGTGGTAAATTAATTATGATCGTTCCAAAATATGCTCGACCATCAAGTGCAGCAAATAAATCTTTGGATGCGGCTGTAAAAGATGTCTGAAAGGACGAATAAATAAAAATAAAAAAAATTCAGCAAAAATAAGAAAATTACATGAAAAATCGAATTAATTTTTATTTTTCTCGCTACATAACTCAATTTCTTGCAAGAACAAAAAAAAGGCAAAAAAAAGAAAAAAAAAATTGAAACAGAAATGAAGAACGAATTATGAATATTAATTTTTATATTTCATATATGTACATCTAAATTGCCATTTATCCTTTTCAATAATTTTTTTTTCTATTTTTTTTTTAAATTTATTTTACGTTATCTTTTTGTTCATTTTCTGTTTTTTTTTTTTAAATTTCCTTTCAGTTTATTGTTGTTGTCTTGAATTTTAATTTATGATCCAATAAATTAGTTTATCATAACTGATGCATCTTTTAAAGACTTTTCTTCTATATTATTTTTCAATGTTTTATTTATCTTATTTTTATTATTCTTTATTTTTTTTTGTGTTTAAATTTTTAATGTTGATTTTTTAACTTATATTTTTCTACACACGAATACATAGAAAAATTTATATCGAAAAAATGTTCATATTCTACTTCAGAGTATGAGTAACCATATCAGAGACGATAGAAGAAAATTGTTAAATTTGTATTTTTTTTTTTTTTTTTTAAGTTTAAATACACAAGTATCATATTAATAGCACTACAATATAGTACTGCAACATTACGTATGTTTGTATACATATAAAAAATTTGTTTCTATAAAATTCAATAAATCCTTGACACAGCATGAACCATTTACTATGTGTATGGATGTACATACATATGTGGATATGTGTATACAAAAGTAAACACTATACTAAAAATATTTTCTTTTTTTGTTACTAAAACGTTTGAAGAAAATACGAAAATTTTTTTTTGAAAAATTCTGTTTTTTTTTTAAAGATTTTTGAATAAGAGTTTCTTATGAGATAACGACAAAATAAATACATAATATAGAAAAGAAAAAAAAAAAAACAAGGAAAATTGTTTTGCACATACATTATGTACATATAAAGTAAATTATCAAGACTATTCTGATCGTAGTTAACAGATTTCGTTAATTTAAAATTCAGCTAACTTTCATACAAAATTTACAAACAGTGAAAATTTTGTATGAAAATTAGCAAAGTTAACGAAATCTGCTAATTACGATCAGAATAGCCCTGAATATCAAAATAAATATCAAACTAAATTCGTTATATACTCATATACTCGTAACAATATAAGTAAAATGTGTATTTATTTTTAGTTTTAGAATTTCTATTCTATAGTTAATGTCATCTAAATCCAGTAAATTCATGTAACCGTATTATTATGTGGAAAATATAAATTTGATTTTAGATCCAACAATAATAATAATAATAATAATAATACAGTACAGAGTATACATGTACAATTACATATACGCACTCATATATTTGAAAATAAAAATAAAAATACAATTCAAAATAAAACAAAAAAGGAAAAACAAAAAAATTTTCCCATTAAATTGATATTTTATCCTTTGTTTTTTTTTTTTCATTTTCATTTTTATGGTTTTCCACTTTTTGTTTATATAATTCTCTAAAAAGAAAAGTTCTTGTTTTTGGTTTTTCTTTTTCTTTGTTTTTTTGTTTCTGGTCCTGCTTTTATAATTAATTTTCTCTTAAATTTTACTTTTAGTTGTTTTCTGATCGTCATAAATTTCTGTTTAAATAACGACTTTATTATTTGTAACGTATTATTAGTACACATAAAGTAGTCTGAAAATGTGAGAACAAAAAAAAAAAACACACAAAAGGATATGCACACGTATGGAGCATACAAAATGTATCCTTGATCATTAAAATTTTCTTTTCTTCGAAAAACAAAAAAACAAAAGATAAGAAAAAGTGTTCCTCTCTGACACATAACATATAAAACAAAATAAAAAGCAAAAAAAAAAAAAATGTATAGTTAAAATGAAAATAAAATTCATGAGGAATCCATGTAAAAGTGTTATATCTCAAGGGAACCATATTTATTCCTTTTTATTTTATTGTTATTATTTGTTTTTCCTTTTTGGTATTTTTTTTTGTTTTTTGTATAGTGTGTAGCAACAAATCTTTCTGTTTATTTTTTTTGTTTTTGTTTTTATTTATTTATTTTTCAATTAAATATCAGCTATCGTAGCATGCATAATAGCGATATCAAAATAATCCATTACGAATGATAAATCAAACTTGTTTATATAGCCGTTTCAACTATTCGTTAATGGTGGAAAAACATTTCAAACCTTAATGATTTGTTGATACATACAAGAATAAATCTTTACATACATTTTATTTTACGGATTATTTTTTGTTTGCTTGATTGTATGAAAATCTGTTTATATTTAAGTTTATATTTAAAACTGTTTTATTTGAAAGTGGTATAAGTTAAAAATTTTAAAAGCCTTTTAGTATCTCAAAAAAATTTTACAAAAAAACGGATTTTATAAAGATCAAAGTTTTGCCTTTCTGCTGAATTCATCAGGGAATGTAAAACATAAAATATATTGGAAGACAAAAAATTGACTTATTCCACTTTTAAATAAAACGACTCGTATATCTGAATCATATATTCAAAATAATTACATACTTGAAATATTTTGAAGTATCACTTGTAATTACTTTATTACATTATTGTTTTATATTAATGTTTTCTTTTTTTTTAAATTGAAGTTAATCAGTTTATGTCGTAAACAATTTTTTTTGAACACATGTGTGTAATACAACTTAATGAAAAATGCAGAATTAAATGCATATGTATGTGTTTACACAGTAAAAAAAAATCCCTACTTAATAAAATACATATTATTTTATATACGAATTCTTATAAATTCCAAGAATTTTAAAAATATAGAATTTGAAATAGTTGAGAAAAATCGTTATAAATTTAAAACATTGTATAAACATGCACACTGTTATTTTTGAAAATTTTTTTTACATTATAATACTCTTATTATTTTTGACAAGGTAGTTATTTAATATAAAATAATGAAGAGAAATAAAATAAAGAAAATAATATAATAAAAAAAAAATAATAAACAAAATTAACTAAAAAAAACTGAATAAAAGACAAATACGTACATAAATATTTCATGTATTGCATATAAGGTAACTAAATACGGTATTTTGTTTTATTTCTTCTATAAAGGGTGTTTCAGATTTAAAAAAAAATTGCCATGAAAATTTCTCAAATTACAAAAAAAAATTCACAATAGATACTTTTTGTTTGTATCAGGTCAAATTGTGGAAATGCACTTTCGAATAAATTTCTTCCCGAATTCAATTAATATTTTTAAAATATTAAAATATGTAATAACCATTTGTTATAGAAGAAATTAACTAATTTACGGCAACTATTATTCAAAAATAAGATATCAATTGGAAAGTCATCAGAGATATTCAACAACTTGGTACATTGTTCATTATGATGAAAATAGTTTCTAATTAGACAAATTTAGTGGTTCGTAATCCATGTTCAATTGTAGGTGCAGATATGATGGAAATCGGGTGAAGGAATTAAAGCGTATATAAGGTTGTACGATACTAATGGGCTTCCTGATACACACCCCACTTCCTTCATCCGTTACACTGGAAATACTGGAAAGTGTCTTATAACACAGTATCTCATTGTCTAAAACCCCACAAAGATTAAGTTTGGTTCAATCAAACATTTTGCACCAATGGATATATTATGACGATGATGAAAATACGAATTGAAAATTTTAATTTTAATAATTTTCATAATTGTAACTGATACACCTTATTTACTTAATATAATAAATCAAACAAAAATAAAGGGACATATCATATATAAATAAAATTTCTACGTACGTATGTATATTGCATTTTTTTTAAAAAAAAAGATATACATTATTGGATTCTTAGAGATTTACCCTCATTTTAAAGAAATGTAAAGATTTTATTTAATATACAAGAAAATTTTTGGGGAATTTTATTAAAAAAAACATTAAAAAAAAAAATGAAACAAAATCACTATACAGTTTTCCTTCATATATGTATATATTTTTTTAAAATATGAAATGATATTTACCTGTGTTTATGAACAAAGTATATGTATTATGAATGGTAAGTATAAGGATGATAATATAATAAAATATAAATACAAAAAAAAAAAAAAAAACATAGAAACCAAAATTTTCAATACAAACATTTTGTATGTAATATAATGTAGAACAGATTATTAGCAAAATATTTGAAAAAAAAAGAATATAAAATTTTGGGAATAATGTAACAAAATCTATATCACTCTTACTTAAAGATAATTTTCATTATTATTAACTGAGACGAGAAATAAAGTAAAAAAAAAATATGTATATCCAATATCTTTGAGATGAAAATATATTTTGCAAAATCATTTTCCAAAATAATGATATCGAAAAAAAAGGAAAAAAAAACGAAGAAAGTAGAAGGTAAACGTTTTTAAAATTTTCAGTTTTAGAAAATAAAGGGTTTTAATAAGAAAAAAAATATATACTCGTATATTAATAACAAGTATATCATGACCATATGATATTGTAAAAAAAAAATACGTAACTAAATCTCTAAGAAAATTATATTTGGATTCCAAGTACGTTAACTTCATCATGGACGATAGTAGATAATATAAGGATTTCTAATAAATGATTTGGGGTTGAAAAAAAAAAAAACTAAAAATTATTTATTAATATTATCGAATTTTATAAATTTATGTAAATATAAAAAAAATCAAATATTCTCATATGTATAAGGTAATGGTACCTTTTAAAGTTCTTAGGTAAAAATTTGAAGCAGGAAATTTGATTAAAATTTAACCAGTTGGTGGTATGAAAGCAATAAAAGCCAGTCATTATGTATCATTAGTTTATAATTTATAAAACTGATAAGTACGAAATAATTAAAGTGAGGGTTCTTTACTATGATTATTCATGAAAAAAAAAAAAAAAATAAAATATACTTTTTGTACAGGTTATTGAATGATAATGGGTTTAAAAAAATAATTATTCCAAGCGTAACAACATGGCAAAATTACCTTATACTCTGTCTACAAAGTTATGGTCTTATGGAAACTACACAAAAAAATATTATTTTACATTTTTTATTTTCTTTGGCGCAACAGCTCGATGTGAGCCAGGGCCTAATCATCATTATGATGATTTTTCGAGACGATTCTATCATACGTGCACTCACAGTTTTAATGTGGGTTGCGAACCACTGAGTTTGTTTGAAGTAGAGATTTAAACTCAATTTTGTATGATAGGCCTTACATCAATCATTTGTTTGAGTTTTACATTATTGTTAATTAATACTCAAAAAATTTCTATCACGATATACGAAAACTTTATTACGGTAATACTACTCTTGAAAGATCTAAAAGTTATGTCTTTGTCCTTAACTGATAAAGTATATATGTGATATAAGACTGCGTCTTTGAAGGTAATAGAGAAATGTACACATAGATACATATATTTAAAAGATATGACATATTTGATAAAATTTTATAATAAATTATTTTTCTTGAATTTTTTGTTTTTTTTTTCTTTTTTGGAAATATGCCATTCTCTTTATTAAATAGTAAAATAAAAAAAAAGAAGATACTAAATATATCTGAACATCTGATGTACATATAAAAAATATATGAAATGAAAACATGTTTAAATGAAAATTTTGATGATATGAATAAATGATTATAATATTGAGAATATACGATGCCGAGGGCATCAGATTGGTTTGGTTGATGCTGACAAAAAAAAGCCAAAATGATATTGAAAAACGTTTTATTATTTTTATAATTTAACATTCATCATTAAAGCAGTAATTATGTTCTATAAGTCATTAAAAGTTTATTATATACGAAATGGAAATGAAGAAGACAAGCACAACCAATAATATTTATAATTATCAGTTTTATCATACATACATATAACCAGCTAGAAATGAATTTGAAATGTTGAAGGAGTTATTGAAAGAATATAGATAAAGGAAATATTGATGTATTCGACAATATATTATATTGGAGAATGAAAAAAGGTATCATTATTGAATTTTTAAATTGTTGTTATTATACCATATCTTGAGTATCTTTTAATGTATATGTATTCGATAGATATTTTTTTTTTATTCTGGTACTTTTGACTTTTTGATATTTTAACAGCTTTTAAAGAGTATATACTCGTAGATAGATATGTAGCTGTAAGCAATGAAATATATTATAATAATGCGGTTCTAATGATTATAATGACTTGATCAAATTCTTAAAGATATTTTAACAGTTTTTCTTATTCGTATGCATTCATGTAATGATGATTGTACCAGAGAGAAGAAAGATATATTGTTATTGTATCTATACAATAACGGATTGAAGAGGTGTAGAAGTAATATCTTTAAACATATATTAAATAAAAGGTGTATACATAAGTGTATATTAGATATACACTATATGTATATACGTACATTTTAATGGCAAAATGATGAATGTCTCTATATACAGGGTGTTCCAAAAAACGTGGACTATATTTCAAGGGGTGAAAGTAGAGATAATTTCCAAATTTCCTGGCAAATTGAATTTAACAAGAAAAGAGCAATAAAAGTTAAAGAAAAAAAAATTCAAAAAACAAAAACATTTTCAAGAAAATAAAATTGAAAAAATGAATTCTAGAAAATGATTGTATAAGCACAATATGAAAATAATAAAAATTTTCAAGAACCCAAAGATAACTTATTTATTCATATTATCATTTTCATTACGATATTTCATGTTATTCTGAGTATGTATGTATACGGTATAAAATAATAATTAAGAAAATTTTATTTTATTTTATTTTTTCTTACGTTTATAAAACAAAACGATCCGCCAACTAAAAAGTTTTATTTTTACTACGTACGTATATTAAAAAACATTTTTTTTATTATCATTTTCATCTCAGTGCTTTGATCTTCAATGAAACGAAAATTTTTAATTATTTTTTATTTTTTTTTTTTTTTTTTGTGGACAATTCTTTTAGAGATATGTATGATGCGTATTTCTCAGATAACATCAAATAACAGAAAAAAAGAAAAAAAACCTATCTTAGTTGATGTATCTCTGTTTTTATTTCATGAATTATTGCTTAGTTAGTTGTTTAAGGTCAGCAACAGGTAAAAGCCATCCAAATGTCACAAGTGGGAAATGTTTAATAAATTTTATTAAATTTTTAAGAAATTTATTTTTTTATTTCAAAATACAAGTCTTTAAAAATACAATAAAATAAATAAATGAAATTAAAAAAAAAAAATCTTTAAAAAATTAAAGATAACGATAATTATTTTTTTAACGATTATAATTATGTAGAAGTATTAAAAAAAATTATCAAAAAAAAAAAAAAATTAGAAAACTAAAAAAAATTAGAAAACCAAAAAAAAAAAGAAGAAAGATGTATTTGCTTATTTTCATGTAATTTATATTTTATGTACGTAATCAATTTAATAATGAGTAAGTTACGATTTCTTTTTATTATTGAGTTTAAATCTCACATCACCACATAAGTGTGACCTCATTTAATTCCTAAATTTCGTCTCGATTACTATATAAATAAAATTATTTACACTTTTTCTGACCTTTACATTCCCTGAATAAAAACGCCATATCTTCCGTATTATCGCAAAGAGTAGGTTGATCTTGGGTATGATATGATGATAAACCACTTACATATGTACTTACATACATATGAACATATTATAATAAAAAATATTTTCATTTGATACAATCAAATGTGATAGTTTTAATGTTTTAGAAATTTTCACCAGTGGCCATAGACGAAAATATGAAGACAAGTCATATCAAAGACATTATGATGAGACTTCAACAATGAGCACTATTCATTGTTAATATTTTTATTATTCTGTGTATTCTTGGATCTCATGCTGAAGATGTATTGCGATGAAATTATCGTTATTATATTTTTGATTATTTGATTGATTTGTCATGGTTTGTGGGTAATCTTTTTAAATAGCATAATGGTTTTGAAGTAAAATTTTAAGAAGATTTTAACGTTCGCTAAACTAGGTGTAAATAGTTTTGAAATATTGGTCTCAATTGAACTTTTGCTTAACTTCTAAGGTAGGTAGATAGGTAGAGGTAGTCGCCCGCTCATTCCCAAACAAGCACACTTAGGCCAAAATAATTCAGTTTATTCGACTTTGTTAATTTGCTAATCATTACACCACAAAGTAATCTGGATATCCGGATGTAATGGTGTTAAAATAAAGGTTTGAAATACATAACAGACAACGAAAATTTAATAAATTTTAAATCTCTTCAGGAAATTGAGATTTATGAATTATTGTTTTATTAATCCCCAGATAAGAGAAAATTGTTTTCATTTTAAATTTGAATTTTTATTGTTTTTACCAAAAAATCTCATAAAATCGTAAATTTCACTGAATTGAGGACTTTATGTGACTTGAATATGCATCGGTCATTATACGTATGCATTTAAGCATCTCAGATTTAAAAAAATCAACACATTTATTTTCTCAATTAAAAAAAAGAAAAAACAAAAAACGTTTATTTCTACTTTTAATTTTTATGATTTATATAATTTTATATTCAATTGTTAGATTCTCATGTGAATAGGTAATGTTAATCATCATTAGTGCACCTTTATTATTATTTTTTTTTATTGTTAATGAGCATTCCATCAGCATGAGAACATTTTTATAAGTTTTTAGTACATAATAAAAAGTGTGTGCTCAATACATCGAAATTCAATTTACAAAAACGAAAAAAAAGTTTAAAAAAAAACAAAAACAAAAAAAAATTCAATGAATTCATCATTTTTCATTTTTTGTTATTTGCATTTTTATAAACATAGCAAAGAGATAAAGTCAAAAGGTGCGATGATGACTTCATGTAATTCTGGTCATAATAGATGATTATTTATGTTTTGATGCATTGACATTGCATTCGACTTTGTAGAAAAACTTTTTTACAGATTTTTTTTTGTTTTTCAGCAGACAGTAAAATTATTTTCGTTTGTCAGAAAACATTTGCAACAGATACATGTGTGTGTGTATTGAAAAGGTTAATCAAGATTTTGTAATTGTATTTTATGAATTAATTTGCTTGTTGCAAAAGGAAAAAAACAATGCATTCAGTTTCTGATATTTTAATTATTTCATTTACAATTCCACAAAATTACAAAGTAAAATCGCGGACAAAGCACTCGGGAAAAAGGCTTTTCATATCATTTCTGAAAAAATGAAAATAAAAATTTAATTAGCATTAAATCAAAAAAAAATTTCCCAAAAATAAAATTTCACTTGAACATATTCGGAAATTGTCATTAATTTTTTATCTAATTTATATATAAAGTGAAATTTCATTTAAAAATGAAAAGCAAGAAGGGAAAGCATGAACGATAAACAAAATCGTTTTTTTAAAGATGATGAACGGAAAAGAGAAAATAATGTAATTCTGATCATCAAATCACAGAAAGCAGACCACATGGTCAATTATGGTCTTAGACCGCGAAATCAAAAAATCTTGAAAATGATGCTTAGACACTGTGTGAATTGTATGTGTGGTCTGTGAGGTTTTAAAATGATCAGTGTACGTCATTGTTTATTCTATATGTGAAACCAATATCCATTATTCGTGTTCTTTTTCCCTCCAAATTTTTTCTTTATATATGTAGATTAAAAATTTAATCTTTATTGTCAACAGGATTTAAATCGTTTCATTTTGATTTTTAATCTAAACATTTGTCCATATATTATTTTATTTGAATTTCAATCTTTTAAATTGCTGAAGATCAGTTACATAATTTTTATTTATAGGCAACATGATAGTCTCATATTTTTTTGTATTTTTATTGAATTTTATTTTTTAAAATGATTTTCAAACAATTGAAATTTTATTGAGATATTCAATTACAACTGATCGAGTGTTAAGATAAATTATGCGCATTTTATGATTTAAAAAAAAAAAAAAACGTGAAGTTAAAAAAATTATTATGACATACAAATCTGATAAACTAGCGATATTATTTACAAATATCCAATAAATGATTTTATTAATTTTTCAAAATTATTTTTAAATTTTATTTTATTATGATTTTGCTTGAGGGGCAATTTAATGTACAATATTTTTGATTTATAATGTACTTTTGCCATTTTGCCATTGAAAAAATTTTCCCACAAGTTTAGTACTAAGAAAATGTTACGTCTCATCATCAATATTGCAATCATTTTAGTTTACTGGTTTAACGTAAATAAAATTCAAAAAAAAAAAAGAAAAGAAGAATTTTTGCTGACTTTACACAGTCTTCAAATTTCAGTTTTAGTAAATAAACAACAGTGATATACTTTGGGTAATATGAAATGTGCTTATGATTACATTTTGTTAGAAATCAAATTCCCATTTACAACATTTAGAATGTTTTGATTTTATTGTAATGTGATTTTCATGTACATATACACAATTACCTGTGTGAATGGAATATCGCTCTCTTCAAGATTTTTTTTGTTTATTTTTGAATTTTGAAAAGAAGAAGAGTCTTAGCATCGTCTTAGTTAATCTTTGATTTGAAAACCACAATATAATGAAAGATAATCGTGAAGTTATAACTTGTATGCTTGTATTTATTTACGACGTTGTATATTAGTTGGTTGTTTTGACGCTATATAGCGGATAGCCTGAATAATTCTTTTAAAAATCTAACCTCAATTCAAAAAAAAAAAAAAAATTTGTTTTTTCTGAGGCAAAAGTATCAAGGTATTGAATGAAATAATGAACTTTGAAAAAATCAACTCACGCTGATCATCATGGTATTATTTTTTGAATCTTCTCGTCCCTTTCTCATGATATACAAAATAAAAGGCATGGTTTTTATATATTCTTTCAATGTACATATACATACAGAATACATAGATAAGTTTTTGAATATAGATGAGAAATTACATTATATATTCTTTTTGCTTCAATTATTTTCTTATTAAATTTTGTCTTCATCTTCATTTTTTGTTTATTTACTATTATTTCGATTTTGTTGTTGTTGTTGCGGTTGTTGTTGTTGTTGAAGGTCTTGAAAAATGATGGGCTATATGGAGAACAAACTCATCTCTGGTCATTGTACGTGCATTCAAAGATATTCGGATATTCGAATAGACCGAATGGAGAAGATGAATCATTTAAAAAAATATAAAATGTTTAGATTGAGTTAAGTTTTTTAACTTAAATCAACTTAAATTTAATTTTTATTTTTTTTAGAACTTAATTGAGAAATAATATGCTTATATTTTTTTTAATTTTAAAAATCAAGTAAACATAAGCATTTAATGTCTATATACATTTAATGCGTTTACGTATATAAATTTGGTTACATTATGTATAGGATCAAAAATTTATCGTTAAATAAAAAAAAACAAAACAAAAAAAAGATATCAGAATTTAAAAATACAATAAAAAGAGAAGAAAGGAAAAAAAATTAAGAAAATGAGAAGTCTTTTTATCAAAAAGAACATTTATATTATGGATTAGATGTACACATACCAGGCATGCATGTAAAATAAAAGTAATATATGAATACCTATCTCGTTTATATAGAAAAATGTATATCTAAAACGTGAGTATGAAATGCTATTTTTTACGGTTTCAAGATTGATTTACGTATTTTTAACCAATTTTCAACTTTCATTTTCTATTTACCATGAGATAATTCTCTGATATCTTATTTTGTTAACAAAAAAAAAAAAAAAAAAAAAAAAAAAAAAAAAAAAAAAAAAAAAAAATAAATAGATACATCAACTCAACATTTTTTATAGTATCATCTGAGTTATTTTGTCAATTTTAAATTTACATTCTAGGGAAATGTCTAAGACGTGCACGTACTTAGTTCATAAGTAATGTATCTATTTTTGTAGCTATAATAAAAAATGAATTTTTATTTAGATATTTTGATGAAATATGCGTTTTATAAATTGAAATAAACGTAATTTATGTGAATACAAACAAATTGCATAAAAAAATAGTGTCATGAGAGGGTTGAGGTGGCCACCCGCTCACTCCCACCCAAACAAGCATACTTAGGCTTAAAAAGGCTCATTGTGATGTCATAAGAGGGTTAATTGTAATAAATTTGAATTTAAAAATATTTTTCAGTTATACATAATTTTGTTTTTTGCGAAAATTCATAGAAAAAAAATTTATTTTCAGTTATAAACAAAAAAAAATTAATTTAAAATGCCAAATGAATGCAAGTAAAATACTAAAGTTATTGATTTCACAGGATACAAAAAAATTTTCTTTTTTTTTCATTTTTTTTCCACACATGTGTACGTACAAACATTGAAGGAAAAAATTGAAAATATTGAAGAAACAAAACAAAAAAAAATTAATCATAAATTTCTTGTTTTTGCTGTTATTATTCTTTAAAAATTTTTTTTTCGTTTTTTTTGCTGTTACAATTTATCGCATACATAAATAGTTCTTATATACAAATTTTTTTTTTTTTTTACTTTATTACTAATACATATTTCAAGATATTGGCTTCATGCTTTTGTGTATCTGTACTTCTATAATATGTAATACTGTACATTATGACTATACTTTGCAATCACATCTGCAATAATAATCACATTTTTTCCACTCTAGAAAATATCAGTGCAATGTATTATTAATAAATATACTTATATAGATATGAACATATGCACGCAGATACATGTATGTTTATACGTTTATGTACATACATAATATTTCTTTTAATTTTTCTTAGATTTTTTTTTTATTGATAAATGACAGGCAGCCAACTAAGTAACATGACATTGATTTTCTATGGAAAATTGAAAAACAGCAAAAAAAAAAAAAATGAAAAATAAAAAATAAAAAAAGAAATAACGAAAACGACAAAAAAATTCTTTCGATGAACATAAAATATTTTATCTGATGTTTTTCTTTTTTTAAATCATTTTTCTTCGAAGGAATTGAAAAATATGTTGATACTTATGTAAGAAATGTAATTAAGTGAAGTCAGAATAGAAAGAAAGAAAAAAAAAATATTTTTTTTCTTTGTAACAAAAGTTAAGATTTAAAAAGTAATTAGTTTCATTAATAATTTTAAGTGTCATGTTAACGCAAGTTTTTGCTTTTTTTGCTTTGCACTTGATGCATTTTAAATGAAAAAAAAAGAAGAAAAATGAATGAAACTTCTGATTATTTTCAGGGTAAATGGGGGTAGGGAATTTTATTATATTAATATGGTTATGAAAAAAATTTTCTTACGATTTCTTGTTATATTTTTTTTGCTTGTTCATTTCAATAGGGGAAAATTCGATGAAAAATATAATAAGACTTTGTAATGTCTTAAATAGCGTAGCAAGTGTTAAATAACGTAATAACAAAAAAAAAATAAAAAAAAAATTGGTGTAAAAATGTAATTAAATGCAATTCCATGAAAGCGCCAATTTTGAAAAAATTTACAATGATATGATAGTGACTTGCATAACAGTAAATACTAAACAGTAAAATTAATTAGATTCATCATGAATTTGTTCAGTCAACGTGCATTAATTCGTTAATTATAACCACAATACATCGCGCATATAGTAATAAAAATAATAAATTCTTGTTGTCTGAATCGTCGATCAGAGGTTTTTATGGTTTGCATTTTTTTTAAAAATCTTTTTCAAAAGAAAATCAATAACAAGAAGAAGAAAAAGAAAAAAGTTGCAACACAAAATTTTTTTGCACATGTAGGTATGTTTTGTATTCAGTAATTCATTTCCGATGAATTAAGTATTAAAATGATTGATCTTAAGTATTGCTAGATATTAGAATAATTCCTAATTATTGCCTATATATAAAATCAATGGCCATTGATGATGATTGCGAAATGTATACATTCAACAGAAAATTCGAAATCAGAAATTTCTACAATAAAACTAAAATCTTTGAGATTTTATGATAATTTCCAAAAGTCTTCTTATAAATGAGAAAAGAAAATCTAAATTAATTTTCATTTAAAAAAAAAAAATCAATACATGTAGAAAAGCTTTTAGAAAAATTTTCTAAAAAAAAATCAAAAAATTTTTTTTTGAAATGAATGAAATTCTATACAAATACAAAATATTAAATTCTAAAAAAAGCAAGTTTAAAGTTAAAACAAAAAAAAAAAAAAAGTTAAAAAACTAAATAACGAAACTTTTCAAATTTTCACATCTTTTATAAATTTTTTTTGTAATTTTCTATTACTATACAGGGCGATTCTTTTTAACACGACACTATATTAGTACCACTGTATTCTTTGCAATATTTTGAAATGATAATTGCATGGCAAGAATTCTAACTGAAGTCATATTTCGACTCTAGAGGGCGTTGAAGATCTTGTGCTTCTTCTTATGAAATATTCCATAACTCACAAACCACTAGATGTATATCATTAGTGTCTTGAGAAGACTTATAGTAAACCTTTTGGTCTTTCTATGAAGGTATTGGTAAAGCACCGATGTCCATTGGTTCAAGAGTTATACAAATTCAAAGTCAAAAATTAGAGAAAGTTTGACAAATTTTTCGGGTTTTTTGCTGATTTTTTAAACACCCTAATAGAAAATGGTCTTGCTTGTTTTGCTTGTTATTTAATTCCCTTGAAATGCATTTCATATACAATATGCATGCAATTTAGAGAAAAAAAACTAATATGAAATTAGAAAACTTTGTTGAAAAGGACACAAATTAAAAAAAAAAAATAAATAAATGAAAATGAAAATGAAAGTTAGTGCATAAAATTTTTCTAAATGCATTAATTTGTACAATAAAACTATTCTAAAATATGGAATAATATCAAAAGTTCAGAAAAGTTATTATTTGTGAACAATAATGTATTCTGTTAAATTATAAGAAAAAATGATAAAATTTTAAATTTTCTTTTTTTTTATAAATAACAATAATTTTCAGGATTATTTTTTTTTTAAGTAATTTCATACAATTGCGTTTTGTTTTTTCGCTATTCAGTTGAATATTCGAATTTTTATATATTTTACTAAGAAAATTGAAATACGTTTGATTTGAAAATTAACAATCTTTTCATTAGAAAAACAAAATTCTGGAGTGGAAAACTCTAATTTTTCATTTATTTTGATAACGGTGAAAAACCAATTTGAAAATACAGCAGTTGAAAATACAGATAGTTTAGAATCATTTTTTTTCTTCTGTGAATTTTCCTTCACTCCGTGAATTTTCTTCACCTAGACCCACCGCATAAATTCAATTTTTGTATTCATTTTTAAAGGAAAATCTCATTAACTATTTTCATTGACAATTTATTTTAAAATTCCATAATCGCAGATATTTTTTTAATTTTTTTTTTTTTTTTTGGAAAATTGAAAAGAGAATATTTAGTACATAAAGCGCTTTAAATCTGAAGAAATTCGTGTATAATTTTAATTTTCTTAAAACAAGCGATAATCAATTCTTTTCACACTTATGTACGTATATTTTCGTTGTATTTTATTTTCTATTTTATTTTTTTAAATAATTATTTACATTAGTCACATACAAGTTGCATTGTTGTCGTCATTATTTTCATTTTATAATGAATGTTGTTAGCAACATTTATATTTTAAGAAAAAATTTATAATGCACAGCAGCAACTTACCGGTTAGTACATCGGAAAATTCGTAATGCATTTTGTACACGTAAAATAAATAAAATAAAAAGAAGAAAACAAAAAAAATAAATAAATTTATGTATAGAAGTAACATGATGCATTTTTCACGCAGATATTTTTATGAAGAGTACTTTTAATACAACGACAATAAAATATTAAAAAGATTCGTGATGACAACAATGATTACATACCTGCATCGAGGTGTGTTATTTTATTTTTATTTTTTGTGTATTCGTATTTTTACCTGTTTGAATTGTTAAATATTGTAAGTAGCACATTCACGAGAGTGTAAACAATATACGATATACAGACAAAAAACTATGATGCGATATTCAAGAATATATGCTCGTATATAGCAGCTATTTAGCAGTTACATTTGAATGTGTACATCATACAGATACCTACATGTATAATTAAAAATTTAAAAAAATAAATTTTTTTTTATTTCAGTGTTCGTGATATTTTTGAATAATTCAACGTCAAAAATATTTCTATGGGATCATCAGTATTTATCGCTTCTTTTCATTTTATTCTATTTAGCTATAGAGAAAACTAAAAAAAACTGAATTGAAATCCTTCACATACGTTCACGTGTGTACATTGTATAGATTGTTTTCATTGCATTTAGTGATGTTTAGCACTAAAATTTGTCGCTAGTTATTTTTTTTTTTTTTTGGTACATATACCTACCATCTACCTGTGTAGTTTCTAAATTATTTTAGAAAATTTTTATGCCACTATGTATGTATATTATGATATGTGGAAAATGAATGGGAAATATATACGATATGCAATATCAAAATTGATGATGCAGATATAAAACTTAATGAATTCTATAAAATAGTATGTGATGTCGTAAAATTCATACAATAAAAATGGAACAAAAAAAAGAGTATGAGAAATATGCGAGAATAAGGATCATTTTAGAATAACTTAGATGTATGTATGTATGTATGTAGTATTATACCGGAAAACAACCTTTTATTCATATGCATCAGAAACGTGTTAAAATACAAAATCATGGGATGATGTTTTTTTGGTGTATTCACATTCAAAATTGATGCATCAATTTGGAATCATCAGGAACACTCTATGTATTTTGTCTAGTCGGTATATACCTATACTACAAACGTACATTTTGTTTCTTATACACTAAGCATTAAATGTATGTTTGTTTTTCATTGGTTTTGAATACTATACTGAAAATGCAATTTATGTATAATCAAAAAAAAAAAAAATTATTTTTTGCCTGTAGAGATCATATAATCTGCATTACCACCCAAAATTTAGATTGTATCGATGATGCTATGACGATGCCATGACAATGGAGAATGATGAGATCGTGAGGATGGTTCAAAAGATGTTTTAAAGAAAATAAAAGTTTATTATTCTTGTATGCAAATGATACTTTTTTAATACTTTTTGTTTTGCAATACAAGTACATTTTTTAAACTTTGTCATTTTAAAAGCATGAAATAAAATTCGTGTTCATCTGAGATTATCATTAGAAAAACTTCAGTTGCAGTGATTGAGTAAAGTAGTTAGAACCACATTTCCCAAAATAATCAGTCAAATGTGAAATACTTATTTTATTAATTATTTCGAAAGCAAATATGTACTTTGTGCATTTTAAATGTAATTTTTTAATTCTACTTATATCATTTCTTTTAGAATGGACACGAATGTGGGTGGGTGGGTTGATGGTAAATATTGTTCGATGAAGAAAATGTTTTTTTATTCACTAGATTATTCATTATTATCGTTATGAATTATTTTGTACAGTTATCCAGGATATCGATATAATGAATTTTTAAAAAAGTGAAAATTAAGAAAATAAAAATGAAAATGAGAAAGAAAATGAATGCTTCTAAGAAACAGTAAATTATTACTTTTCTTTCTAATGTGTTCATAAGTAACGAATTATGAAAACTAATTAAAATTATTCAAAATCATTTAAATACCGAAGTGTAGAATAACAGACAACTTTGAACGGGTAATAAAAATGTATGAAATGATTATAGGATGAAATTCAAAAACAAAAACAAAAAAAAAAACAAAAATTATTTTTCATTATATGAATTTGATATTTTGCGTCCGTTTTTTTTTTTATTTTTAAAATATTTTTCATATAAAAATTGATGAGTATAAAGAAAAACAAGTTTTTTCTTTTATTGCATGCAAACGAAGAATTAATAGCATTATTTGATATTTCAAGATTTATACGATCAAATACGAATTTTAATTTACTTAATATATTTTTGTTTTTAATAAGTGAATATTCAATGATTCTCATGATTTAAAATTTTTTTACCTCTAGGCAAATAATAAAAATCTATCTACATATCTGTAAGTTACTATAAAACACTACAATTTGAATTAACAACGTATATATACAGATATGTAAACGAGTAGACACATACAATTTATAAAATTTAATTTTTCTTTGTTTCTTTTTTTCTTCATCATCTCTAATGAAGCATCCGTGTATAAGTATGTGCAATACATGTTATTTATCATTATATATTGCTATTATGTGTATTGCACCTACACAACATATGATAGTTATTTATCATTTTTGTAATTGTACACAGATATTTTGCCTCTGTAACACAAAAATATGCTGAAGGTTATTTTATTAAATATAGATATAAAAATTTAACACTATATATTCATGGTATGATCATTACCGGATTATTTAATTTTTGTTCTTGTCTTTTGTATTTGAGCAAATAAAAAAAAAAAACAAAAAACTTAAAAATAAAAGAAAATTTCAATGTACAAACGTAAGATTGAATAAATGAAGATAAATGAATATTGAATATTTATGTATTTGATACATTACCTATTAATAAAAAAAAAAAAAAAATCGAAAAAAAACAAAAACAAAATGAATAGATAATGTTTTCATCACAAGGTTCTTCATTTACGTACAAATAGTTGTAAACTTAAAAAAAAAAATCGAAAACTATACACATAGAAAATAATCAAAAATTGAAATCTGTAAAAAATATTCTATACATTGTAATACTTCCTCTGTACATATTACATTAGTGTGTGTGTGTTCAAAAAATCATTCAACAGTAATAAAATAGCAAAATTTATCTTTTCTTTATAACTACTTTTAAAGTTTGAATAACATGAAGATTTGAATTTTTTATTATTTGAAATTTATTTATCTTAATAAACTTTTGTTTTTCTTTCTGATGTATTTAGTTTTTCTTTCAAATTATTGATATTGAATTGTAAAAATTTTTCATGTAAATTTTTAAGTATGTATATAATAAATTTATCTTAAAGAAAATTAATTTAATTATACTGATAACTTTCTTAGTAGTTACCTCAACAAATTATCCAAACATCTGCTTGTTCTCTTGGTTTTAGATATCAAGAAAATGTAGGATGAACAGGATCATAAAGAATTTTCAAAATTTTCATGTTATTTTGTATGTTATATTTTACGTTGTTCTACATGTAGTAATCTTTAATTTTTAGGGTTTATTTTGGTCGATAATGTTTTGTGAACATTTTTTCTTATGCAATAATTAGACTACAGGAGCTACTTTCTTTTAAGTGAAATTTAAATCGAAAATTTCCAAAATTTGAATTTTCACATAATTCAAATTATAAGGAATAAAAACATAAACCACGAAATATCTCATTACTTAGAAAAAAATGAAAAAGGAGAAAAAGAAAATGGAAAAATAAATTTTTCGTATTATAAAACGAAAAGCGATTCATATTGATCTTTTATTGAGCAAATTAATAAATTCATATAATAGTAAAATATATTCTTTGATTTTTCAAGGATATGTACATATATGAATGAAAATTTTTTTTTACATTTATTTTTATATTTTATCGTTATGTATATGTTGAGATTATTGGATACAATTATTTCATAATCTACATAAATTTATATATTTTCATATTTTCTTTTATGTTATCTTTATAATGGTTAAATATCATAAGATGTAATAATATGCATGAAATTCGAGTATTTGAATAATAAATTTAAAAAAAAAATAAATAAAAAATAAAAAAGGAAAATTCAGAATTCAAATAGAAAATGAGATCGAATATTTCGTAAGTAAATATGTATATGAGCTCAGAGCTGTGTACATGGATGATCATACTTGCTTTACATAGGCGTACCCAGCTAGGGGCAGGGGAGTGCAGTTAATCCCCTTTAGAAAAAATAAAAATTTAAACCATGTTCTTCGCAATTTAAATTTGCATCTTACGCTATCCTTTAAAATTTGTATATGCGTACGTGAGTTTGAATTTGTGTGTTATGTTTTAATCATTTTGAGTACGGTGTTTAAACTCTCCTGTTGATTTTGATAATATCCTTTTTCTTGGTATAAAATATAATATTTTTAACCCTCTCCCCCCTTCTTCTAGATGAGTTTACCCTCTCTAGTTCAGATCCTAGGTACGCCCTTTTTGCTATATCTAATATTACTAGCCATATTCGCTAATATTTATATGAGCATTATACATATTACCAGAGAACCTACTTATGTATATCTAAACCTTTAGATATAGGTTCTCTGATATTACTTACTATCACAATTTTTAATATACATACATATGTATGTATTATAATTCTTCATTGTACAAAGACACTATAAAAATAATTCTTTTTTTAATTTAATTTTTTTTTTTTTTTTTGTGAATTTTTGCTCGTACATTTTTTGTTCATTACATTATCTTTCTTTTTCTTGTTATTATTAACGACATAACAGGAATAATAATGAATTTGCAAATTAAATAATGATGTCTATATATTATAATTTTTTTTTTTTTTTTAAATAATATAAGAAAATTTTCTTATTCTCTTTCATGCTTTAACAATTGACATGAATCCAATGTTTTTTGTTTTTTTGTTTGATGGAAAATGATAAGTAAAATAAAGATAAACTAAGCTCCTTCCGAAATGTTATTTTTCTTTTTTGATTCTTAATAGAAGGAGAAAGCTTACAAATATTTTTTTCATATACACGTATTACTTAAAATTTGATTACAATTTTTTTTTAAAGATATCGTACATTCAAATCTACGTACATTATATATTCATTTCCTGTCGTTTTTTTATCTTCATATTTTATTTCCTTTTTTTCCAAATAAATATAATTTTCAAACATTTCAAGTTAAAAAACAAAAAATATGAAAAGGAAAACGACAAGAAGGAATGAGCTTGAAATATGTTGCCAGGACAACAATGTATCTTCTAATTTCTAAATTGTAGAAAAATACAAGATAAAAAAATTTTTTTTTTTAAATAGAATTTTTTCTTCTTTTTTAATTTTAATTTTCAGATGAAAAATTGCCATTTTTGTACGCAAAATTTTTCCATAAAAAAAAACAATAATAAAAAAAATTTTTTTTTTCGATTTTTCTGATGATGAATCTTTTTCCTGTACACAATTGTATTGTCAATAGAATTGATGTGTAATTTTTGAATAACTTGTATTTTATTTTTTATTTTTTATTTTTGTTATCTATTTTTAAATTTATCTTTTTTTTTCTCTAACAGAGTAATTCAGAAATTTTTTCTTTTTATTTTCATTGTATTAAATTTTTTTATTGTTTCAAACTTGATGAATCGAAAAACAACAAACATAAAACGAAAAATACATATTTGCAATTGATGATCATTTCTTTTTCTACTGAATAACGAGTATATCACATGTCTTTATTATAAATTACCAATCGATGTTCTCAATCAATTGAAATGAACAACATCGTGTTCTCAATAATACACTCTATATCTACACATACTTCTAGTTGAATCGAAGAAAATACTTTAGGAAAAAAAAGTAAAAAATAAATATTTGCTTCTACATTTTATTGAAAAATTCTGATGATGCTCTAATTAATTGTTGAAGTGTACATATGTAAAAAAAGAAATATCTGTATTGGGATACCTTTTTTTGTTCTTTTTTTTTCAAATTTTAAATTAATGCGTGTTACATAGTCTTGTGCATAGATATTGATGCAATCTATATACATACAGAGAAATTGTTCTTTTCTCAAAAAAGATTTTTTTTTTTGTTTTTAGTTTTTGATTCGTTAATTTTGTTCTGTATGCATCATATGGAGTACAAATGAATTTTATGTATCTGTATCTCGTTTTTTTTTGTTTTTTTTTTTTTTTTGGTTTAAAATAAACAGTCAAGGATACACATCCAATTATGTACATCCTAACTATATAAAAACATTTTAAATTTTTTTTTAAATAATTTTTTCAATAGTTAGTTATCCTTGTTAAATAGATCGCATCGATATTGAACATTTGAGTATCTATGTCAAATTCATATAAGTACACAGATGTGGTTTACAGAATAATATACATGTAAAAAAAACATAACTTTTTTCTTCCTTTTTAAATTATACATTGTACTTGAATTCTATTGTCTGCAAAACAAAAAAAAAATTCTCAATGTTTTATGATGTGAATTTATTTTTCTAATAAATCTTTCTTCATAAATTGAATGGGAAAATTTTTCTTAAAAAAAAAAAAAAAACTTTTCCAAAGATGAATGTAGAGCTCAGATGATTTAATTTAAAAAAAAAAACAAAAAATTTAAAGCCAAATCTGAATGAAATGAACCAAAAATAAACTTTTAATAACCATTCAATGGTTAAGAATCCAAATACTAAGAAGTTCGTTTTCTTTTTTTTTTTTATTTACTTCATTTTATTCGATTTTATATCATTTTTGTTAACTTGGTTCGTTGGCAATTTAACACTAAACGACTAAACTTTGAATTTTAAATAAATATTTAAATAACATGTAATTTTTCTTTTTGTATTGAAAGAAAATAAAAAAAAAAAATTGAGCAGCTAAGGTTGTACAGTAGGTATGACAATTTTCCTTAAAAAATTCCTATAAAGTGAAACTTTTTATTTTTATATTAAATTTTCATTTTTCATTTATTTTTTTTTTATTTTTCGCTGATATTTAAAACTTTTTAATATAAAAATTGTAAATCTTTTTTTAAATTAAGATTTGTTATCTGATGTATTTTTTTGAATGATAGAAAATTTTCTGTAAGGTTTTTTTTTTTTTACAAAGAAAAATGGTTTCTCATTTATTTAATATTTTCTATTTTAAATTATAAAAGTTTAACAAATTGAACACGGTACATAATAAATAAGTAGGTAATATCCTTGAAGTTCCTTTATAAAAAAAAACAAAAAAAAACGTATTTTTTCATTTAAGTATTAATTCATTTTTACTACATTTAATTTTAAACGAATGAAATTTGAGTATAGTAAAATAAAATTTTCATAATCCTGAAAATGTTCGAAAATTAATTGAGAAAAAAAAAACCAAAAAAAAATCTTAAAATGTAATTTAAGATTTATTTTGTTTTTTAATATTTTTTTCCGCCTTATTAAATGTATTTTTTCAGTTTTCTTTTTTCGTAATATGAAAATTTATTTTCCATTTATGTTGATATAGCAATAAAGTAGTTTTTCTCTATTTCATATATATAGAGCATTTCATAAAGAAAATATTATTAAACTTCCGTATTTGCTATATAAGAGGTATATTCTAAGCTGTTTTGTTTCTCTGTTTGTTTTTGTTTATCGAATAATGAATGCTGTTTATATGTTGTTTGCGCTGTTTTGCTTTTCAAGAAGAAAATGATGATGTTGATAGCCAATTGTCAATACTGCATTTTGATATTAAAATAAATAAAAAAATAAAAAAAAATAGTGAAAGACAATTTTTTAAATGTATGTGTATTTTTGCTTCAAATTTTCTCCACATATCAACTCTTTTTTTTAATGTGTACATATATTGTGTTTTTCCAGCATAGAGGATTTTGTGGCTAACGATGTGGTTGTGATGAGCTCTAAAGAGAGAGAGTTAGTGCACAATTTTTTCACTATTTTTCTTTTTTTTGTAAAACTATCATATCATTCAAACAGAATTTTCCACTTTTTCTAAGACATAGAAGAAAAAAAATATTTTATTTTTTCATTTTCTTTTTCTTTCTCAAGCTTAATAGAACGTTTGGTGTGAGTGCTGATGATATAAAATTTTTCATGCAGTTGAAGAGTTTCTTCACCCTTAATACTTGGGCATGATTCTTTGTATTTATTTTTTTCTTTTTATTTTTTCCTTTTGTGTGTAATATTTTTTAATGTTTGTATAAACAAGTGTACATACATATATGTGCATATGAGACAAAGCTTAAGAGGCAATAAACTTTGAGTTTTTGTTCTTTAATGGAATTTGTTGTTATTTTTATACCCGAAGAGGTTTGAAGTGTATATAGAAAAGTTATGCAAATAAAATTGTTCCCTCAAGTCTATATTTATACTGAGGTATGTCAACATGTGGTAAATGCACTGTTACACATAATCACTTCATTTCTTCATCATCAACTCATGCTCATCATTACAAAAATTAAAATATTAATACACATACTTTACCAACTAAATTACTCGTATATAAATATGGGTATTAATGTATGAGAACACATATATGCTTGACAAGTAAGATTTCTAGTCCATTGATTTTGACTCTAAGCTTTAGTCACCTTAGCTTTGACTAAATTATACCTTACATCAGGATCTCATCCCGATTAGCTAGGACAAAAGATAGTTTTTGTCTACATACATATATACCATAATCGACGTTCTTATGTCATCGGTGTATGTACATAAGGCAACACTACAAACAATATTTTATGTCATCATTCATGTTATTATTAAAAATGTGTTCTATGTAGTACATATGTATGTGTGTGAGCACATATAATGCACATATGTAAATACATGCAAATATATGGAATGAAAGTACATAATATATACTACCTATATTATCATTTGAAAATATAGTGTTCCAGATTTTTACATAAATTGAAATAAAAAATTTAAATAGAAATTTACGTAGTATGTGTGTATGTATAATGCAACATCAATTAATAGAATGAATATGGGAAAAGGATTCTAGTATATAGTAAATACATACGTATGTATATGTAGCATAAATATGGCATACAAAATGGGAAAATCTCTGTTTCATTATTGTCATTATCATTATAATATTTCCTTTTTTTTACTTGTTATTTTAATATTTATTATCTTTATACATGAGCACAGATATGTGCATGTAGAATATAGAATTGTTTATATGTAAATGATGAATTAAAAATGCGTGTCGAAAATTAACTAAGTATATATGATGCAATTTTACAAAAGTATATTCATATTTTAGTGCTGTTTTTATAATGTGCATTTAGAAAATATTGTTATCATATTGTTTTCTATATTCATTTGAGATTCATAATTTATGTTTTTTTTTTAATTTTTTTTTTTTTTTAATAAAACCAAAATTATGTACCATTCATTTATTTTTATGTAGTAAATATTTTTTAGAATGTTTATCGTACAGAAACGATGAAAAATTTATAAAAAAAATTTTTTTAATAGCACATGGTATGCGTATATGTGTGTGTGTATACATGTGTTTTTGCATAAAACAAAAAAATAATGTAGATTATGTAAAATTCATATCCCGTGATAGCGTACACATGTTCTAGTCATGTTATCTCGTAACCTATATATATTTTTGTTTTCCTATTTTTCGGTTTCTATTTTTAACGTTAAATTTTTGAAATTATTTTATCATTTTTTTTTTGTTTTGAATTTTCACAAATATTCTATATATCATAATTAATTTAATTAAAAACATATTTATTTTTTGTCATTATCCATTAAAATTTGTTTTTTTTAATAGATGATATTTTAATGAAAATTTATTTATTTAATTGTTCATTTCAAATTACAATAGAAATTAATTTTACCAAATTGTACATTATTTGTAATTATTTTTCGAGTGCAAATTTGCAAATAATAATAATAATAATAATAAAAATTGTTTTCTATGTTTTTCATGAGAAAAAGTACTTTGAAATGAAAAAAGATACACAATTGCATCAAATTATCAAAACGAAAAAAAAATCTTCCTGACTGACTATTTTATTTTAAAAAAAAGAAGATGTTTAAAATCCAAAAGGAAAATCGACAAAAAATGGGATCGTACAAATTTTTACTTCTGTTATACAATGAGCAGTATGTACATAATTTTTACGATGAATTTGTAACAATTTCTTTTTTTAAATGAATTTATTAAATTTTTAAAGCCATAAAAAATTTTTTAAAGGAAATTAAAAGGTATTAAACAACTTCCTAAATATTTTTTGGTCAATAATTAATATACAAAAAAAAAGAAAAAAATATTTTTTTTATTATTTAGCTTCCTTTTTTTTGGTCTTAATATTACGTAAATATGGGGTATATTTGCATTATGTGCACTTTTAAAATGTTTGAGTAAAAGTACATATAGTATTCGTTTCAAAATATTATACGTATATTCACATTACATGTGTAAGTTTGTGTACTCAACTGAATAAAATTTTGAAATGTGATATATCTGCATGTGAGTTTTAAAATTTTATTTTCTTCTTTGTTTTTTTTTTAATCAACAAATTTCAACCATATTTAGTAAGTGTATTAAGGATATACCGTTAAGGATATACAGGTAATACATAAATACTCGTACGTATATTTCAACTAACTATATCTGATTCGAAACTTTAAGGTATAGTTTTAGATGGATTAAAATATTATTATACATGCCCACACATGTCCATATACAAAAACGTACGTTACTCATTTACATGTGAATACGTAGGTACATTTCATACGTTTGAAATTTACAATTATACTCGTATGTGTTCGTAGATATGTGTCTTTGTTCTATGCAAATAAAATGTACATGCTCCAAAAATTGTAAAATTTATATATGTACGTATAATTTTCTTATTTTCTTGAAATTTCATTTAACTATCAGGAAAACTTTTTCATATTACATAACGTCTATTGATTTTTTAGGTAACGACATATAACGTATATAAAGAAGATCAAACTTTAGTTAAGGGTAAATAAAGACCAAAGGAGACATGGGAGATTTTATGCCAACCACAAAACTATGCCAATATATGATTTTGAACCGTTATATACAAAAAATAAAAAAAATAAAAAATTGAAAAATAAAATACGGTTTCTATGTGTGCACACAAATTTGTAAGTGTTTAAAGGATGCATCAGATAGGAAGAGAAAGGATATTCGTATATCATTGTGAATGTACGATTTTATGTATGAGAAAGTTTTTAGTTGATTTACCTGAACCTATAAAATGTCCAATGCAATTTTTGTTTTTTGTTATTAGATTGTGTTATTGCTATTTTTCATTTATTTACTATGTACTTTGAATAATATGTGAAAGTGTATCTAGTTGAAAATGCAAAACAAAAAAAAAAAAAAAATATTAAAAGCATAGAAAAAAATCTTACTACCTACTTCAATTTAAAGATATAAGTAGATAAATATTAGAATTGGCTTTTCTGTTCAAGCACATAAAATTTTTTATTCAGAGATATTCTAGTTGAATGGATTATCCTTTATCGTATGAGAGCATTAAAGAAAAAAATTTATTCGATTGGAATTGATTTAATATATAGAAGAGTCAATATAATATAGAATATATACACGCGTATATACATATTATTTTGAAGGTGATATTTCATATGCAATAATAAACATTGTCCGAATAAGGAAAATATTAACAGAAAGTTCCCTACTGGGTTGATATGTATTTATATAGTTCAACTTCACATTCTATGGATTTATTTTGGTATACATACATATGTATATGAAACTAAATGTGTTGTAACAAGAAAATCCTTTTTTACAAATTTCTCATGGTCCTGGTTTTATCTATACAATCTTGCAAATAAATAATCTTCTTCAAATGATTATATAGTAAAATTTTCATTATATCTCAATGATTACAATATGTGTGTATTATGGAGTAGCACATACACATTCGCACATATGAGTTGATGTATATATGCATTGAAATTTTTTATTCTATTCAAATTTTCATTTTAAAATGAAAGTATATAAAATTTTCGACCATTTTAAATTTATTTTAGGTTTTTGGTTCCTGGTGATGTGCATTATTATGTCGTCTGCACTTGTCCATTTTTATTTAATTTTTTTTATAATTTCTTTTATTCTTTTTATGTATACTTATTTTGGACATGTGAATGTGTATGTTGTATAGCGAGAAGGGATTAATAATTAAAGTGTACATACATGTATAATTCAACAATTAACCATTCGGTTTGGGGTAAAAACGGAAAGAGTTTGAGAAATGCATTTTATTTTTAGAAATACAAACAACATAATCTTATTCAACATATGTGCATTTTATGTATTCGCTTATATTTTCACACAGAAAAATATACTCACAGGTTGCACACATATTGCACACAAAAAACTATTCATCAAAATGTAATTTGATAGTTTTTCACATGTTTCAGTTGGTTTTATACAAATGTCCCTTAAATCCTCTTCCTCGTTTTCTTGGCTGTCTATTTGTATGTTTCCATTCTTTTATTTTTTGTTAGTGTATTGAATAATGACAAAGTAAACGATCTGCGTACATATAACGCAGCTGTTTAATTTCACATACATATGTACGTGTATTTAGTGTTATAATCGAGGAAACTTATTATAGAGGAGGCTAACGCAGGATCAACGAGCACAAAAAACAAATGATAACAAGTACAAAAATAAAATAAAAAAAATTGCAAGAATAAGAAGAAAAAACAAAGTATATAGAATCGAATACATATTCATGTGTATGTGTGTACACATATGTATATAGATATGGAAAAACAGCAAAATGTACGTGAATTGCAAAATAATAAAAATTTCCTGCATATTGTAATCGTACATGACAATTATATTAAAACAGGGTGTGGGAGGTGGTGCACAATATACATAGTGTATTGTGTGCTTAATAAAAGAATAAATCAAACATTGTTCTTTCTGCAGTTCTTCCATTTACATTTTTTTTTGTTTCTTTCTTTTGTGGCAAATCAACAATATTTGTTATGTACGTTATTGTATACACATGAAGTGTACATGTGTTTGTAAAAAAACAAAAAAAAAAAAAAAAAAAAACAAAAAAAAAACTGAAAACTTTGAAAATGAAATATATTCGATTTAGTTGAAGGAAATTTAAGACGTGTTTCCTGTGTTCGCGTATATATCATATGATATGTCTATATGTATTTATTTGAATTCGGAATATTGTGTTGTCTGATGCATAAATGACTGATTATGTATGCATTAAGTAGATATATTTAAGAAGAAATGTGACGCTGACGACCCATATGAATATTTTATATTTTTCTGTTTTTTTTTTTATTGTAAAATAAAATAAATATTTTAAAATATAAAAGCATATATTGTAACACATGATTTCCTTTCTTCGTTACAGACACATGTATGCACATAAATTTTTAATTTAACAATGAGATATTCTATTTAATATAATCTCATATACCACCTTTTGTTTTACATTATTCCTATTCTTGGTAATCTAATTGAATTGCTATAGCATCTTGATGCGGTAACCCGTGACAACCATAACCTTTTGTGTACATTTCATAAAAGTAACATGAGGATATAAATTTTTGTATATGCTGCATAGATACAATGTAAAACAATAATCGGAATATGATAACTTTGCTAATAATCAGTGCTATTCTGGTATAGTTAACAGATTTCGCTAACTTGAAATTCTGCTAACTTTCGTACAAAATTTACAAACCTTCGAAAATTTTATACGAAAGTTAACAGAATGTTAGCAGAATTTTAGAAGATTCGTAAATTTTATAAGAAAGTTAGCAGAATGTTAAATTAACGAAATCTGCTAATTACAACCACGAAATTCTGTTAACCTTCTAAAATTTTATACGAAAGTTAACAGAATGTTGAGTTAACGGAATCTGATAATTACGACTAGAACAGATCTGATTATTTTAAAAATGGAAATTAAAAAAAATTTTTATCGACTCTATTACAAAATAATAAATTTATGAAAAACATGTAAAAAATTAATAGAATAGCAAATAGCAATATCATATGTATTAGCATTTAAAATAAACGCAAATAAATTACATTAATTTATTTTTGTAAACAATGCAGCTGTAACACAATTTTTGTGTGGCATCTTTAAAATAAGTATAAAATATTTAAAACTAAAATTTTCATTATCATTAGAGTGTGAATAAAATTGACCGCATGAATAAATATACAAACTTACGAGTATAGTATGTATGTTTCAATCTTCATCCATTAAAATCTAACACAAATAGCATAGCATACATTAAGGTTATTCTTTTTCTCTGTTCTCAATTTCAAAATTGTGTTTTATTTATTTTATTTTTTTTTTTTTTTTGATAAATGTCTTACTTGACCACACACATTCATTAAAATTGAAAATTTCATTTCATTTTCATTTCGAAATTTTTTTGTTTGCTTTCATTTAATCAAAGCTTTTTTCTCTTTTTGAGCACATGTGTGGATGGGTTCATAATATTTACTGGATTTTTATTAAAAATAATGTAATCAAAAACCAGAAATTTAACATAATCCACAGAATTTTTATTGATAAAGAAGAAAAAAAAATAAAATGAAAAAGAAATTGTAAAAATAAATTGATTTGTTAAAATGTCCAAAAAAAAAAAAAGAAAAAACAATAAACCAGAAATTTTGTTGATTTGGAAATAAGCATCAGACCATCAACATAAATTTAAAAATTTGTATATGAGCGCGTGAACACATGTATAGCATTTAATGTACCTGAAATCGACCTAGAAGAACCAAAAAACCTTGATGCCTTGTACACACAATTGTAGTTTGACCACCCAAGCATCTATACAACATTTGTATTTCTTTAAAAAAATAAAAAAAAAACTTGTTGATAGTTCAAATATTGACCACCAAGATTTAAAAAAAATAAAAGAAAAAGAAACGAAAAATAAATAAACAAAAAGAAGTAAGACGAGAAAGGGTCAAATTTAAGAAGACTTAACGCATTATATTGAAAATTATGAAAATAATTTCTTATGTTATGACTGCAATAAAGCAGCAGCAGCAAAGCAAACGTTATAGCCATAAATTAATTTAAGCTTATCATCATGTTCCTTGTACATGCTTGTACTTTGGGTTTGGGTTTTGTTTCTTGTTCTATACAAAATCTTATTGTTTATTTCTTAAATCCCCTAAAAATCATCATTATCATAATGAAAAATCAACGTTTAATGATAACTACAACAATCGTAATTTTTATTTTAAAAATTTTTATTTGACTTTCCGCTGTTTTCTAATGTTTTACTTATTTATTTTTGTATGTTAATAACTTCATTACCTTTATTATGTGTGTAAAAAATTAAAAAAAAAATAAAAATTGAAATGTCTATCATAGTAAATTGCTTTAAAAAAAAATAAAAAATAAAACAAAATGAATTTTTTTTGGTTTTTCTTATTTTGATTTTATAAGAGGAAAAGTTAAATAAAATTATTTGCGATTTTTGAAGAACAGAAACTGAAAAGTTATAGCCAATTTTCTATTATTTATACGTATACATAGTATGTGTTCAAGGTTTTCATTTAAATTGGATAAACGAACAGATGTATCTTATCATCATTAAGTAAACAAAAAAAATAAAAAATCATAAAAGAAATGCTGATTTCCACATAAATTTCTTTTTTAAATCCGGAAATGCGCATTTAAATAAAAAAAAAAATAAATTTTATGATAAATATCTTTAAGCAAGTATCGTAACGGACAATAAGTATTGATGACCACCAATAATATAATAATGCATGTAGATATGAATATTGTGAATGAAATTAATAACTTGTGAAATATTTATTTATTTAATAAAATCTTGTAAGTAATGCAATTTATACTACTTATAAATTGTTAAAATATCAAAACATACAAACTATTTCTTATATTCTTTTACTATTTTCCTTTTACTGTGGAAAATAGCACTAACACACACGTACATAATACATACGATATGAAATAGTTTGCATGTATACCAAAAATTTATAATTTCATATCAGTATCCGTGAGCTCAGTAAAGTCAAAAATACTGTATTGATGCGGTATCAATACTTTTCTGCTGCAATTATGATACAGCTTATTGACAGATTGTATCCAATGCGTATACTTTGTTTTTAACGTTTTGTATATTTCACTGCAACATATTTCAAAATCGTATTCAGAACAAAAATTGACAAAATCAAATTGTTAACTCATAGCCAAGTTTATGCGCATTTACAAAAATTCGGATGCATGTTTTGCTTAACTGATGCATAAAATTTACCTAAACGATGGGTTTCGAAACTTTTGACAATGTATCCGTTTCAGTTTTTAGACATTTTAGAACTTGTTGCATTGTATGAATACAGTATTAATGCGTTTCTGAACTCACAGTTATATTCATACATTTTCCAAAATGATGATGCAAAAATTTATACTTACGAGTATAGTGTTATCTATATTCTGTGGTATTTTATTTACATAATATTTATATTTACATATGTATGTATATCCAAGGAAAATCTAATTTAAAAGACAAGTGATAAAAAGAAATATGTACATACTGTAAATCAAATAAAATGAGATTTCATTAATCAAGATATCTTTTAAGTCATTACATGCACATATGTACATATGTACGTACATTTGAATACATAAGATGTAAATATGTTTATTCGTTTATTGGTCTCTCTAGTGCTTTTTAGATAGGATTTTCTTTATTTTCCGATTTCGAGAAAACTATTATTAGATATAAATTGACAAAATTGTAATTATTACTGATTTTCCAAAATATTTTCTATTTTCACAGTATTACATCATCGTTAAACTAAATGACAACGGGAAAATGAGCGAATACAAAGATAGAGGCAAATTAAATGATGAAAATAATCATTTTTTTTTTTAAATTGACAACAATATCTATTTTTATTTGCATTTCAATTGATCTATCTATAGCATTTTTTTATTTTTTTTTTGAAATGATTATGATACAGTTTTATAGTACTCTGTAGTTTATACTACATGGAATTAACTTTTGTCAGCTTTTATACACATACATAATGTTAAGTCAATTGGAAAATTGAACAAACTAAACTATTTAACACAGTACGACTTCCATTTATTTATATGTACAAATGTATGTGTAAAGTAGAGGCAAAATAAAATGAAAAATTTTTGTTCAAGTATAATTCAAAAAAAAAGTAACAATAAAATAAAAATAAATAAAATGAAAAAAAAAACAAAATTAAAAAAGAATTTAAAAATACTGGAAATATTGAACCAGCGAACCATAACAAATATGGTATATACATAAACAGATAGTATTCTGTATATGAAAATATGTACGTATGCATATTGTAACATTATAATTTTTGTTTTTACGATTGTATAGGTACGAAACAAATTTTTTTTCAGTTTGGAAGAAAAAAATAGAACTGAAATACAAAAAAAGCAGAAAATTAAGATCGAATGTGTTCGAAGTTTTTTTTTTTACCAAAAATAAAACAAATATTCTATTTTTGTTGATTCAAGAGAGTCAAACGTCCTATAGTGATGAAGAATGCATATATGAGGATTGAGGACTACCCATAGTTCGTCTCACGTCTGTACTTAGGTATGAATACAAAATTGACATAATCATCATCATTATATCCTGTGAACAAGAATTTAATTTCAAATATAGCATTGATGGAAATTTCAAATATTTATATGTATATACCCTTTCCCTTATACACGTTTATATGAATTTATACTTTCGAATTTTTTTTTCTTTTTTTTTTTGAAGCATATTTTCAATTTTTTTTTCAACATTTTTAGTTCATTATATCATGAAAATTATGCGGAAGTTGAAGGATATCATGCGTGAATATCAACGTGTCATTAATATATGCACAATATGAAAAAAACCATTTTTTTTTCGTTACTTTTTTGAATTTATTACTTTTAAAACAAAAAATGAATGTACGTTGATGCAATTTTATAATGGTATGTGTGTAGTCAATAAAAATTAAAATGAATAAACGATTAAACTTTACGCATAAATGCAATGATAATTATGTAAATGTAAAAGGTATACACACACATACAAGCATGTAGATAAAATGGTAAAATGTAATGTGTAAGGTGTATTATCAAGAAAATATGTAAAATGATAAAATTTATAAATTTAGAAAAAAACAAAAAAAAAAAACGATAATTGAAGTGATATACGTTGCAATGAAATGCGTATTATGTGTACATGTACGTATATATGTACATACAAAAAAAAGGTAAATTGATGTGGCTTCGCATCTACCTGATAATGTATAGAAAATATTCATAATTTTCACGTAATGTAATAAAAATATATTAAAATGTAAATTTTCATATATGTGCATTGTACGAGAAATATGTGTGTGATTAAATGAATGAATATTACGTAAACATATCAATATAATGTTTTTAGAATATTATAAATAAAATGCGTAAAGTTCTACATCGCGTAAAATTAAGGGGGTTTTCTCGGCACAGAGAATTTCCATTAACCAATACCGCTTAAGGCATTCGTTTGGTATAATGGTAATAAAGTGAAATTTTATTTAATTATAATTTTACACATGCTTATAAAATGCACTAAAATGCTTCCAATAAAATGTTTTATTAATTATGAATTTTTTATTAACTAAAGAATTTTTCAATGTATTGCTTATAACATTACAGATTTGTAGTTCGGGTTTTTTTTTTTTTTTGTAAAAGAAAAATACGTTACAAATGATTAATTTGAATTGAAAAAATATAGGAAAATAATGAAAACAATGCACTTAATATTTAGATTTAATCTAATTGGTAGATATAGCGTCGTTCTAATTTTTTAAAGCGATTAAAATACTTTTAAGAATATTTTTTTAAAAAAATAGATGAACTTAATTTGAATGTATCTAAAGTACATCAGTAAACAGTTTAACCTCCTTTGCAAAAGAAAAAATTTCATTTTTATTTGATTTTTTTTTTATTTTATTTTATTGATACAAAACAAAATGATTATCATTAGATATACAACTGTGTGGAAAACAGTACATGCTTGTGATTCTTGTGAATCAATTTACGTTTACGAGTCGATAGCAAAAAAAAAAAAAAGAAAAATCAAAAGCCAAACGTAAATATGAAAATGAAAACGATTTTACATGATTTACAAAACTTTTGATAAGTTAGCAAAAATTTAAATTTGATTTTTTGTATGTGCTCGATTTACTTTCAGACAATCAGGAAAATTGCAAAAAAAAGAAAAAAAAATGAAAATGAAAAAGATAAAATGAAGAAATGTACTCAATTCATCAATGTTCTTAGTAGAATTTTTTTTTGCTCTTTTGACTTTTCCAATATAAACACAATTTTCTTTTTACTTTTTTTCGAACTTTTCTGCAAGTTTGTTTTTTCCTATAATTTCTATGGAGTTTACAAAGCTTTATTGATTTATGCAAGGCACATTCACATGAATTTTTTTTTCTTTTTCATTTATTGACTTGACATACGTACTGACATTCTTATATGTTTGTATACTTTTATGCGCATTGCATAGGCAATAAATCCAACAGAATGTATGTCATTGACTTTTAATCACTATTTAAAATTAACTTATGTTGATATCTGAGAAATACTACTATGTCATACATGATATCATACATGTACGATGAATACATAAACTGATGTTTAATATTGGTTGGTTGGTGCAACATACTTGCAACAGCCACAATGACCACCTGAGTATTCTTTTAAAAATATTTAAAAAAATTAACTAACAAAAAAAAAACCAAAGCAAGAAAAAGAAAAATAAGTGAAAATATGTACAAACTAGCTAGACATCTTGTAAAATGTTAGTTATAAAATGTTATACTTTATACTTTAATTCTTTTCACTACAAGCCTTATGGGAGTATATATTGTGTCTTTTTTCCTCTCTCATAATTTCTCATAAGAGCATTTCACAAGCAGAGTTACTAAAATTCTCAAAGTTCTCATACAGCTTGAGATAAACTTTTCAAATATCAATATACAAAGATGTAAAGTGGTACTACTTTTCGTAGTTTCCATAAGGCCTGTAGTGAAAATATTTAAAGTACAAAGTATAGTTATATAGGTAAAAAGGAAAATATATAAAAATCGCATTTACTAGCCAGAGTATACATATACAGAAAGAAGTATCTTATGTAGTTTATTGGTTTCATAAAAATGTAAGACAAAATGACAACGGAAAAAAAAATTTTTTTAAGACGTTGCGGCAATCATTAACATGGTGCATCTTCTTATATATTTTCGTTTTAAAAGAGTGTATATGAATATTACGTGATTAAAAAAAAAAAAGTACAAATTCATATAGCAAATAAAGAATACATCAGGTGTACGTATGTTTTGTTAATTAAGTATTTCATTAACTATGTAGTTGGGTTTTTTTTGCTGAATAAATTTAAAAGCATGAGAAAAAAAAATAAAAATTTGAAAATATTGTAGATAGACAGTAAGTAGGAGGATTCACTACATTTTCTACTTTGATACATTCAAATGTATGCATTGCATGTTTTTACTTTTTTTGTACATATCTACACACATATTAAAAATGTCATAGTGCACCAATGTTTCATGTCATGTTGTTTATATTGCTGTTAATGCTGTTGTTTTGGTTATCGTTGTCATTATTGTTGTTGTCTTCAGTGCCTTTAAACATTTGATATGTATGTATACAAACAGCAAACGTATTTGAAATTCGCAATGAACTACTTAAATAACTTGATGTATGTACATGTATCTGATAGAAAATTTATTTTATATGCATTGTAAAAATATTCACAAAGTTTTCTAAAACTTTTCAGAATTTTATAACGATTGTGATGTAATTGTTTGATGACAAAAATAAAAAAAAAACGTTTAAAAGAAAAGGCCACAATAATTCAACAGTAGAACATTTTTGTCCTTTAACTTTTACAAAATTTAATGCTATAAAACGAAAATAAACAAAAAGAAACTGAATTCATTAATATATATTGCATTGTAATGGGCAAAAAGCATCTAACAAGTCGGTTTAATTTTTTGTTTTTTTTTCTCTTTGCTTTTTTTTGTGTATGAAAAGAAAAGTAATAATAAGGTTTATTTGGTAGATCCCTCTTTAACTCTTCAACAAAAAACAAAAAAAGAAATCTTTAACAAATTTTATAAAATTAAATTCTAAAAGTATGTCCACACGACCGAATATCCTGAAAAGTTTTTCAATTTTTCTCAATTTTTTTTGTCCCCCTAAATACTTTGATTTTTTTTTAAATAAAAGAATTTCCATTTAATTTTCTTTTTCATGTGACGTCACAGAAATAAAAGAATAAATGAGTTTATCGTTGAAGTTGAAAAATGCGAATATGAAATTGCATTTAATTATAATAAAATAAATTTTAACAAAAAAAAAAAACGTAAATAAAAAAATTAGTGTACATGTTGATCAAAATTCTTATCATTCAAATATTTAATGAGTTTTGTACATACAGACATATTTACACATTCGTGCTGCGTGTTTATTTCATTAAATATGAATTTTATGTGTACATACTATAAAATAAGAATTTATCAAATTATGTAAAATTATTACAAATTTCGTAATCAAATATAATATTTTCACATTCTCGCCTTCATCAATATTCATTTGTATGCTTGTGGTAGATATCACAATTATCAAATCAGAAATTTATAGTAAATAAGCACTTTCTCACTACAAAATGTTCTTTTATAACATGTATGATATAATCAAACTATCACGTACATACATACATTATTATATTGTATTGTATTATGAATATATAAAAAAAAATAACTTGAATTATATTTCCTACTGTTTTGAAATCATAAAGTGGATTACAATTACATAGAATGATTTTAATAGCTGTAATTTGTATGAATACAGATAGAATAATTTTTTTTATATTTATTTTATGTATCGTAATTAAAATGAAATTTGTAACTATGTTACAGTATTTATCCTTTCTTTTCTATATTTATGCTAGAAAAAATGTTGATGAATTAATAATATGAATTTTATGTTATTCGAAAGGTTTTCCAATAACGATGATAATCTACAAATTGGTTGAAGAATAATGTTTGCCACAATAAGAAATAACGTAAATATATGAACGTATTTTTTTCCTTACATAAAATATGAATATTTATGTATATATAACAGTGTCCAAAGAGAATAAATTTTAATTTACACATGACTATAATAGAACGGTTAGGAAAACATAGGATTCAATTTGATAAAATTAAACATCATGTCGGCACTATAGCCCATGTAGGACTCTCGCCTCTAGCAGAATTCGTCGCTATTTCCCTTTATCCTTAGCTTTCTCTCGTCAATTGTTAATCTCCAGCTAACGTATATCTTTGACTACATCATCCCATAATCTTTTCTTGGGTCTACCAATTGGTCTACTACCATCAGGTTTGCCTTCCCATACTTTTTTCACGGTTCTATCTGATAAAATTAATATCGGCTTTAATTCTAAATCATATATGGTATTATTTGTTCACATATCAATCAATATCACATGTGGATTAAGCTAAAATGCTTTAATCTACTTTTCCATTACTAATATGTTTTCTTTTAAATACAAATCTTGTCCACATTTATAAAAAATAAAAAATAAATTTACTATATCGCATGTATATCAATTATTTTATTTTATAAAAAATATATTGTTTTCAATATTTTGGTATAAGTACATATTTACCATGAAATAACCTAAATATACATATGTACGCATTTATTACCATAATTAAAATTCATTTATGTTTTTTTTTTTTTTTTTCATTAAATATATGTGAAGGATTATTTTCAAAGGATTATTCTATTTTTAGTAGGAAAACTATACCATATTGGATAGTATAAGAGGTTGTCATTATTATTTTATTAAAATGTGTGTTACAATGTTCGTATACACACGAAATATGGAAATTATTTCCTTTTCCACTTTTTTTATTTTTATTTTAGTGAAATATTATGTAATCAATAAAAGGAAGTATTTGAAAAAATTTTTCCGTTTAAAATGTATTGTAAATATTTTAGGACTCTAATTACACAAAAAAAAAATTAAATGACTTTTGAATGTATTTCCTTTAACAAATTTTCCAAGAAAAAAAGAAAAATACCATGGCGTGCTATTTACATTATATCATTGTTATCGGTAATTTTCAAATATATTTTATTTAAGATTTTTAACATCATTTTGTACAGTGTTATAATCACATTGTCATATAATCTTGTCGCCTACTCAATTTGTGAATTTTCTTCTTAAAACATTAAATAAATATAAAGGTAAACAATAAACATAAACATTAAAGAAAAAAAAAATAACAAAGGTAATGTTCCACTAATTATCATTTCAGACACACACACACAAAACTGAAAAGATAATCATTATCCTCTTTACTCCTTGTTATTTGATGACTGTCTATATGCGTTTACATGTATACAATTTTGACTTAAATCCAATAAAAACAATAACATTAACATGTGTATCATGTACATACAAAAGCAATAATAATAATAATAATAATAATAATATAATGCTTGTCTGCGTGTGTGTTTACGTTTACAAAACACATAATAACAAAAATCCCATGAAATGGGAAGAATGAAATGATACCTGACATGTAAGGTAACTTATTCTTATTTTTTTTATATTTTAAATGAAATGTAGTATATATAGAATATGGTATGCTATTAACTAAGGCAATTTGTGATGAATGAAGATGATATTCCCTGTGTTCTACGTTATCGTTTGGTATACGATTTTCCATGGTAAATCGGAAGTAATAACAGCAGTAGTCACGAGAAAAAAGGTAGGTAGATACATACGAGCATACATATATAGCAATATAAGAATTCCTGACTTGGCCTTGGCATGTTGAAGTATAAGTATACGCATAAAAAAGTATAAAAAAATAAGGCCTAAATGGTATACAAAGGTAGCAAAAAAACAGACGTTAAGATGAGCAAAATTTGTGAAATTAATCAAGAAAATTGATAATTTAGCTTCTGAATTACTTGTATGCATATTTTTTATGTGTATGTAGATCACATTTAAAATGAAAAAAAAATAAGTAAACATAAAAAGGAAACAGAAAATTGAAATATGGAATGTGAACGTGAGGTTGATATAGGAATACATTATTATTATATTCATATACATATAAATTTGATTTTATGTATATATATACAAAAACATAAGTATATGAAAATTTAAAATATATGAAAATTCCGGTGCGTCTATTATATGTATGCATGTGTGTAAGCGATATTATGTATTCCGGAAGAGAGTTAAAAAATACTAAATTGTATACTCTTTGAAAAATGTATATATTACGGTGATTCTTATATAATGGTTTATGAATATCAAAAGGATAGATATGGTATTTTATTAAAGTATGTAAATATATATAAGTCAAAGGAATGCTTTAATTATGTAAAATACAGGATATTTTTGAGTTGAACTCATTTCAATATCATAAATATAGTAAAAGACTATATAATTGACAATGTAATTTGGGGGTAAAAAAATGAACGCCTTTTTTTTTAATTATAATTTTATTGAATTTAATTAAGAAATACTTTGAATACTAGAAAAAAGGTTTTTCTTATGCTGTTCTAAATAACAAAAGAATTTATAAAGAATGTTAAACGAGAATAGTTTTTGAATAATTAATTACATAAGTTATATATATGAAATTAATTCTTAATGTACATGTGTACCTATAATACAACTTTGTAATATTAGATTTAATAATCGTAACGTTTTTATGACCGTATGTTTATCAAATTTCACTAGCTTGACATTCTGTTAACTTTCATATAAAATTTTAATTGTTCGTAAAATTTTTGTTTAAATGTTAGTGAGATCTGCTAACTACAACTAGAATAGTCCTAAATCCATTTTTAATTACTAAAAATTCGTTTTTCATTTCAAAATTTAAATTAAATAACTTTTATAGATAATATTATATAAAACAAATTTTTACGTATAAAAATTTTAGATACTTTTTTTCACTTACCTCTAAATTGTTTAAAATTTTTGAACAATTTTGTGCTGATATTGAATTTCTAATATCAATAATAATATCATGATATGCTGATTTATCAATATGTATTGATTGTACATAATAATTGTTATTACAATCAAAATATATAAATAATAAAACTGTTAATAGTAAATATTTTATCCAATATGTGAATTTTCGACGAAATTTCATACAATAATATCCTTTATTACTTGATTGTATAGTATTAGCATTTAATGTGGGATCAGTGGTATAAATGATTTTTTTAATATTTGATGTTTTGGTAGTGGTTATCAATTGTCTGTTAATATCTAATGAAGTTGAAATTGATGGTAACGACATTTTTTTTTTGTTATTATTTTTTTTTTTTTGTTCTCTATATATTTGTTTATTTTTTTTTTAAATGATTTTAATTTTGCACGTATGAATATGCTGTTTGTATATTTTTTTATTTATATAAACTAATGTGACGATATTATCATAACATAAAATATTTTCATTTAGTCGTTATTTTAAATTGCTATTATTAAAATAAATGTTGTATACGTAACTTTGTTTTTCTTTTTTGTGTACATATACATACATACATATGTAGGTATATATAAAAAAATTTTTTTATCGTACTTTTGTAATGTTATTGTATTACGATACTGCTGTAGATTCCAATAAATATAGGAAATTTGTTTGTTATGTTATTTTAGTTTCCTTAGAAACGTTTTATGTATTAATACGGTTACCAAAACAAAATACGTATAGTAAAAATACACACACATATACGAGTATTACATGAAAACTTTTAAATTTGATTCTTCACAATTTTTGTAAATATACGAAAAAAAAAAAAAAATTATGAATTGTATGTAGTGAAAGAAATACACATAAAATTACGTAAAAAAACTCATGAATACGTATATGAATAGCAAATACACGTAAATTACGAAAAAAATAACAAACTTTTTTTAGTGGTTTGATATAAAAACAAACAAAGTAATAACCGATTAAAAACACACACACACAAACATATATTTGTAAAAATATAAATTTTATCTTTTATTTTTATATCATTTTATGGAAAAAATCGGTTTTTGTTTATCATAATTTTCACTTCAAAATATGCAAAATAACACATTAATTTGTTTACAAATTTTTCACAATTTAAATAAAATTTTTTTTAATATTCTCTCATGTTTAAGCTAAAAATTTTTATTATTTTTTTTCCTTTTTTTTTTTTATTATTTAAAAACAATATTTTGATTTCCTTTTAATTAAAATTGAAAATAATTACGAAAAAATAAATAATTGCTCATTGTTTTAATGACGCTTACAATAAACAAACAAAAATAAAAAAATAAAAATTTAAATCTTTGTTATTGTGTTATGGATACAACACGTTAAAATCATAAACATTTTGTAAACTGAAAAAATCATTTCACTTTGAATTTTTAAAAACAAAATTATAATAAAATGAAAATCTCACTTTTTTTTTGGGGAAAATCTTTTTTGAATAATATAAATTTTTATATTTTTTTTTTGTTTTTTTTTTTTTTATTATTATTTAATTATGTGAGTTTTCAATAATAAAACTATTAATTATAATAAAATTAAGTTGATATTTTTCTGAGATATAAAATTATTAAGTCATTAACACTTCCGTTTCATAATTTGTGTGTGTAAACACGTTTGCAACATTTATTGCTGTATACACATAACAGCTTATTAGACACGATATATAGAATCCAAGATATTGAATATTATTGTTATTATTATTGTGATGTAATATACAATTGAGACCACAAAAGATATTTTCCACTTGTGTACACAAATATATATATACACGTCCGTATACAGTAGTTCACATATAAAATACAATAAGAAAGTACACTGGCATTACAATATTATAAATCCAAGTTGTAATATTTATTTACATTTAAACAAAAAAAAAAAAAACGTTACAGTACGTTAGAGCAATAGCACAAATAACCGCAAAATATAGCTTCATATATATTATAAGTTTTCCCTTTATAATATTAATATGGATAAAAAACAAGCATTTGCTATCTATAAGATTTCATAACTGTCAGTCTATAAAATATTCATATAATCATTATAAATAAATAAAAAAAAAATTCTCATTCACTTTTTTTGTTTTAATTACCATCTACATTTTTTTTAAATTTTTAATAAAAAAAAAATTATTGCACACCATTTGTTTTATTTATTTTCAATTTATCTTTTTTTTCTCTCTTATTAAATTAAATAATACAATAAAGTAAATTTCTAATTTTCCTGTTTTATTTATGATTTATAAATTTTTATGCACAATATCGATTTCAAATATATAAAATTTTTTTTTTTTTTTATTAAAAAAAAAATTAATTTGTTGATAATACAAAAACAAAAAAACAAACCAAAATGAAAAATTATGTTTAAAAATTTTCTTTGCACTTCATAGCGCATGAATTCGTATCTTTTTTTTTTTTTTTTAAATAAAAATCGTATTTATTAGCCGTTAAATAAATAACATCTTTTATGTTTGTTGAAAAATCACAGACTGAAATTGAAAATATAAATGGAATGAAAATTTGTTAACTGAAAAATACGAAAGCCGGTTTTTCTAAAAGACAGAAGACTTTTTCTTTTGTTAGTTCGAACCTCGAGTTCAGTATTGCTTTGGCTTCATACAAAAACAAGTTAAAACACAGTCATCCGAAGAAGTTGAATTTGTTTGAGTATGAAGTATAAACCAGAATATTGTTCAAAGAGAAGGGTTTAAATTTGAAAAATATATTCACTTTGTTTGAAGCGAAATTTCTGAGCTTTTTTAGAGTTTCTCAAAAAAAATGCTCGACTCGACCAATGGCAATATGTTTGGTACGGTATGAATGAGGGAAATTCTTTTAAAACAGTTGTTTGAAATTTTTGAAATGATAAATTCAAAATTTCAAGTGAACATTTGAATTGTGTATTGCATTGCAAGTTGCAAGTTGCAAGCAAACATTGAATTGTGTGAGTGTGTGTTCAAACAAGTTCAGTTTATTCATGAATCATGATGCATCTCAAAAATATGTTTGCTTGCCTTACACACACGCAAATACGTATAATACTTTCATACATATACACCAACTCAACTGCAACTTTCTATACCTACCCACCCACCCATACAAAAAGTTTTTCCTTTTTTGATCCTGATCATACATTTATTTTTGGCTACTTTATTCTCTCTTTATGTTTTTTTATGATTACTGTAATTTTTCACTTTTGTTATCCGCTTTTTCAAGGGTGTAAATTTATTTTTGATTTTTTATTAAGATGTTTACTATTGTATTTTTGTTAAAAATATACATATGTAAGTATACATACAATATGTGTGTACAATTTTCATATATGTACATTTCGTTTTAGTAAATGAAATGTATAGGAAGAAAAGTATGAATCTGTCATTTAAATTCCCAAATGTTTTCACAGACATAAATAAATAAAATAGAGGGTTTTTAGAAAAAATAAATCTTAAGTGTATATATGTACGTAGTTATTGTATATATGTACTTTAATCCCAAGGGAGCCGTTTAGAACTTTTTGTATTTTGCATACATACTACATGATTGTGTATAATATGTATAAACACTTGAGAACAAAAGAATGAATAGGAAAATTTAGATGTATAAAAAAAAAAAATTCATCCTGGAAATATTTGAATTAAGAATAATCGTTATAAGAAATTTTTTTTTTTTAAGTGATGATGTTATTTGACTAATTTTTTGGCAATTTATATTTTTGTATTACAGTTTCAAATAACATTTTATTTTTGTTTACTGTGTAATTTTTCCTCTTTTTATTATTATTTGAGTATATAAAAAAGAATTATGAAGAAAATTTTTTGTATACACTTACAAACCCCCGTCCGGTCTGCTCCAACCACTCACACCCCCCTCCGTCCGTCGCACAAAAAATTCAAGTATCTGTTTTAATGTAACTTTAAATTACAATTTTTGGTTTTTTTTTTTTTTTTAAATTATAAAATATGAATAATGGACCATAGATAGGTAGATAGGTAGAGGTGGCCGCCTGCTCACTCCCAAGCAAGCTACACTTAGGCCAAAATGGCCCATTGTGATACATAGTATCATAGTATAATGGACCATAAAAACAAATTCATTTTTCTATTTTTCTATTCTACAAATAAATAAATTTAAATATATTGTATAAAAATTAAAATAAATTACATACATGCTTTTTTGATTATCACAAAGTGAAAAAATTTATTACATGAAAGCACGCAAAATTTCAAATTATTATGTAATTTCTTGTTTGTTATCAATTTGTTAGAGTAAATGTAATAGTTTTGTATTTGTATGAATATTTAATATTATTTAGAGGAAAATGAAGAAATGAAAGGAAAAATAAAAATTACGATTCGTTATCAGTGTGGGTGGGTGGATGTATTCATAACAAATTGTCATACTGAAAAAATCATGTTAAATCTAAATTATCGCGATTATATTACAAATAAATTTTCAGGCCATCAAAGTATATAAAATTGAACTCTTATGCAATTACGTTTGTTATCTTTATAAAACATTGCACAAAATTCTTTTTATAGCTGTGTTTGCATGTCTGTGTATGAAGAGAATGTAAATATATCAATCATTTTAAAGCAATATATGTAGACATGTAGATAAAGAGAAATTAACTAATTGCAATTACCCCCCTTTGTGTCTTTTTGAATTTAAAAATTTATGACAATTTATCATTAGTTTTTCTATTTTATGCAATTTTTTTTTATATTTTTATATCAATAAAACAACTGAAAATTTTCTATAATTTATTTTTATGATTGTATTATTAAAATATTCACATTGCATATATGTACATGTGCAAACGATTGCCATTTAATTTTATACTTACATATAAGTTTGTACTATATGAAAAAATGTTATTAGAATTTTCCGTTTTTAAATTACATAAATTTATAAAGTCATGATAAAGATATATGAGTACTTTTCCTACCTCGATTCTTTTATCAAAACAGTACAAATAATTATTCGTTCACATGTAATGCATGCATGTGTGTTGTATATGCAAATTTTATATGATTTTCTGATTGAAAATTTTATTTTTTTTCCGTTTTTTTTTAATTTTACATTTGTTTAGAATTTTACGAGAATTTTTAGAGATTTGTTGGCTCACCTATTTTATGTACATATAAAGTGAATTAAATGAAATTCATAAAATAAATTGTCAACTCAACTATATGAAATCATATAAACAACCAGCTAGGTTTGTTACAAATGGTACATTCATCTTCATATGGTAAATTTCCTATACGTGTTATACATTTAATTTTTAATCGTTTATTTGAAAAGTTAAATATTTGAATAAATTGAAATTATGATCTATTACATTATTTTGTTGAAGAGCATTAAGTCCAAAAACTTTGTGGGATGTACATTTGCATGAATTTTTTTTTTTTTTTGTATAATTCTGATAATAATTAAATTTTCATATTTGAAGTTTTGATCGACATCTACTTTAAAATATCAGATAAGTTTGTCATATCTTTATTTATTTGTTTAATAATAAATCATGATACAATATGAATTGCCATTACTATTATTTTGTTTTTTGTAATTTAAAAAAAAGCGCAATTATCATTATAATGAAATAATTTTTCCATTTGAGTACATTGTCAGTTTTGTGTAACAATGCTTTCTGATGCATAAAATGTTAAATTTTATTTTCTTTTTAATTTTCAATTATTTTGAGTAGTTAATAAATTGGCATACATAATAATAATATGAACAAACAAAAATATCAGCAAGCATTTTGTATGTATACGTATTTATTGTGAAAATGTATATATCATGGACAAATGCATAAACTTACGTACATACATACATATAAGTATATTTACAAAAATTGTATTCATATATGTTTACTTATACACATATGAACAATATTGTAATAATTTATGCGCGTCCATGACACATTATTTTACTTATTTGTTTGTTTTTATTATTAAATGTCTATTTGTGTAACTAGTATATACATACCAGTTACAAAAGTACACAAGTACATATATCCACAATCTGCTTTTATATGTATGAACATTATTCAAGGGTGTCTCAAAAATCATCAAAATGCCCGAAAAATTAGTCAAACTTTTTCTAATTTTCGACTTTGAATTTGTATAACTCTTTAACCGATAGACATAGGTGTTTGACCAATACCTTCACAGAAAGGCCAAAGGGCTTGCTATAACTTTTCTGAAGACAACAATGACTTACATCTAGTGGTTCATGAGTTATGGAATATTTTATACGAAGAAGCACAAGATCTTTAACGCCCTCTAGAGTCGAAATATGACTTCAGTTAGAATTCTCGCCATACAATTTTTGTTTCAAAATAGTCCAAAGAATACAATGGGTACTAATAGTATCGTGTTAAAACGAATCACCCTGTATAAAAACCATATACTTACGTATACGTAATTTGTTTAAAAAGTTAACTTCATGCATGTTAATGACATACTGATATTCACGCATGAAATCCTTTAACTTCCGCATAATTTAAATGCAATAATATAACTGCAATTGCGGTCTCAAAAGACAAAAACAAAATAAAACAAAAAAAATAAAAGAACAAATTTATTTTTCATTTAATGCAATGCATTTACTCACATGTGTGTTTTTGTGTACAGTACCAGAAATCAAATTCAAAAAAATAAAGTTAAAAAATTGAAAAAAAAGTAAAAGTGAAAAAATAAACACAAGGAAATTTTATTTAAAGGATGTGTATGTGGTGAGTATCATTAATATGTTATAAAATAATTAAAGGGTCCTTTCTTGTATGTAATATGCGTAAATAAAAACTATACCAATTTTAATTCAATCTAATAATTGTGTTTTCATGTTGTTTACAAGATAACTTTTAGTATTACATTTTTTTTCCCAATGTTATGGTTCACTAATTCAATTCGTTTTTTTTTTTTGTTTTCCCAATGTTACGTAGACATCAATTACAGACAAAAAAACAAACGATTTACGAAAAATATGAAAAAATTCAGATATCGTTTTTTTTTTTGTATTTTGTGAAATTAAAGAAATGTACATAGATTAAATTTAATTTTCCAATTGACCACACACATGAACGAAAAGTAAAGAAAAAAAAAAAAAAGAAACGACAAAATGATAAAATTGAGATATAAAATTTCATTGTTAATTTTCTGATTGTATACAACGTTGTGTATTTAAAATACAGTATCTGTAACTGTATGTAGATAATTTCAATGGATATAACATATATTTTAATGAAAATATGAAAATTTTCAAATTAATCAAATTTTTTAATTGTTCCCTTTTAAACAGGTATTTTAAGCAATTAAATAAATTAATACAGATATATACCAGTATATATGTATGTGTATATTAAACACACAATAAAATGAAACTTATCAATATAAAATACACAATGTCATGGTTGGAAGAGCTAAATAAAAAGCTTTATGCAGACTATATTAGAAGTGAAAATTTCAAAGAAAATATATTTTTTTATTTTATTTGAATTTACTAAAATATAAATGATCTCTTAGAAATACAAAATTTATATATGTATAAAATAAGTCGTCTAGCCATGGATATTTATAACGAACAAAATAGAAAATGCTACATACTACAAGTAGGTCTATAGCATATACACATTATAATATGACATTGAATTGAAAATTCAATTTATACTTTCTAAAGAAAATTTTCTTGTAGTTTTTTTATTATGATTCTATTTTCTATACCAAAACAAAAAAAAATACATGAAATTTTATTCTAAACAAATAAATAAAATGAATGGAAAAAACCACAATACAAAAATATTTTGTGGAAAAAATGTAAAAGGATGAGAAAATAATGTTGCAATAAAGAAAATGTATGTAAGTGAATATACGTTTTAGTCTGAAGTTGTATATACGGAGTAGTGTAACAAAATCCTTTGAGTGTGATAAAGGAATTTATTTGTATTCCTTTCGTGGTTTATTGATTTAATATTAAAAACCAAACGAATAAGGGAGAAAATAAAGAAAAAAAGAAAATTCTATTTTATGTTTGGTTCATTTATAAAAAATGCATGATTATAATTTGTTAGAACACATATAAAATACACAAATATATGTATGTACATTGGCAGGTCTTGTTCATTGAATATCATAAAAATGCATGACAACGAACAGCTAATTCACTTGTGTACTTTTTTTTTCAAAATTTCATTTTTCTGGATTCACTGAATTTGTGTAGTTTTTCAACCATAACACGTGTTGTAGTTTTTCCCCTTCAAAAAAAAGGTAAAAACAAAATTCATATAACATAAAACAGGAACATAAAAGCACTAAAATTAATTTTTTTTTTTTTTTTTTTTTTTTTTTTTTTTGTTAACAAAAATATTCTTATAAATCTTTAATAAATTATTAAATTTTTTTTTCTGAATGAAATTTTATCATTTCTTTTTTTTTTTTTTTGTATATAAAAGGGATTTTAGGGATTTCATATGTACATATGTACATATTACGAACGATGATTGGGGTAGTAATGTGCAGTTGCATAATAATTTCTCTATAAGAATAACATAGGCAGTATAAGATAAGTACTTCCTGTTTGCTGCTATGCCTTTTAATAGAATGAAAGGTATTCATGGACTTTATTGTATTGGATAATTTGATGAAAATACTGACTCGCAGATGAGGGTATTGAATCGCTGACAATGTTCAATTTAATCAATGCATCTGAATTTTATATACAAATACACCTGTCTTGAATTTTGTTGTTTTCTCCTAATGTTGCACAAGAGTCGAATACAAATAATAACAATTTTTTTTACTTTTTTGTATAGTAAAGAGCTATTTTCCATCATTGAAATTTGTGTATACGTAGACATTTTCAGTTTTTCGTGCATTGGAAATTAAAACAAAATTACTAATAAAATAATATAATAAATATGAATGGGACTTTGATGCGTTTACCTGCGTAAGATTTATATATCCTTATGATATCCTTTAATAAAATCAAAATGCATATTACGTTCGAAATTTATTATTAGAATTTTGAAGGAAATGAATTCTCAAAAAAAAAAAAAAAAAAATTGTGATAATGCTGAAGATCCTTCCTTTTCGTTCTATTGAAAGATAAGTAGATTTAGTACAAAATTTCTAATTCAAAATAAAAATATTTTTCGATAATGAATAAAATTTAAATAAAAAAAATAAAATTGAAATTTTAATGACGAATAAAAAAGCGTACATATGCATATGATGTACATTATATTAATCGCATATTAAAATTTAATTTAATACATGCACATATGTGTTACGTTCATATAGAATAAAATATGGCAAAGCTTTTTAAAAGGATTATGTTTAAACAAAAATTAAATTTATATGATAGAAAATATCTGTATATCCTGTAATTTTTTTTTCTTTTCATTTTAATTTAAATTTGTTTTTTTTTTGTTTGTATATTTGTTTGTTATTGCATCGAGGATTTGAAAAAGAAAATAAGATAAAGAAGAAAATCAACAAAAATATACATATGTATATGAAAATAAAATGGAAACTTGCTAAATTTAATTACTAAATTGAATTTTATTTAAATGGAATGGAAAATGTATTTTTTTCTCTACACTAATTTAATGTATACATGTGAGAAAAAAAAATATATTTTTTTTTTCTTTAGTTTTTCATTATATAAAAAATGAGAAAAATGCATTTAAAATCTAAAAGTGTTTTTAAAATAGTATACGAATTTATGTACGAGACTATACGTACACATACATACATAATTTTGCTTTTAATGTATTAAGACTATGAGAGTAAAAAAAATACGGTGAACTTTAAAAAAAAAAACTGTTAAACTATTTTGAATTATTAACAAGCAATATTATATCTAATTCAATGATTATCAATGAATTATTCAAAGCTTCAACAGTTTGAATTCAATTATGATAATATATGTAGATTAAAATTCTGGTTATTCGATTTTAAATTTATAAATTTAAAAAAAATTTTATATATCCTTTAAGCCACCCTTTTTATCAATTGGTATACACATACTCGTAAGTGTGGTAACGATGATACATAGAATAATTCAACAGCTTAAATAACCGAATAATTTTCCTTATTTTTTTTTTTTTTTTTTCATTTCTTATACAGTTTTTCAATCCATCTGGGAAATGTAGGACACTGTTCCAATTCATTCTATTTAAGAGAGGCATATACTTATGAATGTGTGTACATACAGAGTATAAATTAGTATACACATACGTAACATTTTAGTTTTTTTTTTTTTGTATGGTATAAACATTTATAATATTATTGTAATCAAAAATGGAATAAGTTTTAATTATACGAATGACATATTCATACTCATCATATCTACATAGTTTGCGTAAAAATACGTTAGCATATACGCACATACATAAATTCATGTATACACATTTAAAAATATTTAAAATAATAACAAAAATAATAATGATGCAAAAATGAAAGAAGAAACATTAAAATTGATGTATGTACGTATATGTGAACGTATCCTTCTGTGAATGATACGTTGATGTATGTACATATGTATGTAAACGTATCCTTCTGTACATTATGAATGAAAATGATAAAGTAGTATGTAGAAAAGATAAAAAAATATAAAAACAACAGAACTTTGAAGTATGCTTGTTCAATTCATTAAAAAGATATTCTAGCATAGTCGTCACATTATCATCATCATTGTCATACACGTACTACTACCACGTATGTACATACTCTCGTATAAGAGAACATTTTTTAAACGCTGTTTTGTTTTAATGTTTTATATTCGCGTTTTTATTATTATCATTTTTTTTCTTTTTGTTGTTTTGATATTTATTTATAATGGGCGTTAAAAAAAAAATATGGGTATAGTACATACACAAGCATACAGGAGTATCACATCCATTAAAAAAAAATTTATTCTAAGCCAAAACTACTAACTAAAAAATTTCACAAAAACTAACGCTTTTTGCGATTTCTCTTTTTTAACATTCTATTTTATTTCTTTTTTTGTTTATTTTTCTTTATTTCATTTGAAACAAATTTTTTACACATATAAACATTTTTTGCATAAAAGGACAAAATGCGTCCAAAAAACAAAAAAAACAAAAAGAAAAAAAGATAGCAAAATAAATTAAAAAAACCGAATATAAACACATATACATACATGAATTACAAAAATGTCCATGCAATTTTCAGTTAAAATAATAGAAAAAAAAAGAAACACAATTCATTTAGAAAAAAAAATAAAAATAAAAAAAAATATGAACAAAAGAAAATAAAGGAAAATTTATGTATTATACATCAAATTTGATGTTATGTACATGTGTACAATTTATACATGTATTTCTGTACGATATATATAATGCACATCATGCTATTCATGAGGTTGAAGGAACTCTTTCAATGAAACTTCATACTATATAAGCTATAAAACTATTGTATTATCCTATTTGTTGTATACACACACATGAACATATGTGTTTCACTCATTTATGGATGCTTTCTGTATACATAATATGTACTCTATTGGTGTTGTATGTTATTATTCATCTAAATGTTATATAAATGAATAGAATATAATGGAAAAATTATTTTCCACTTTTTAAGTTTTTATTTTCTAATTTATTTTATTTATATTTTTTTTCTTCTCTTTTTTTGCCTAGCTTTGTATTTTATTTTTCTTTTGCATTACATACTTTATTTTATAAGAGACAAAGGAAAATATATATTTTTTTTTTATTAACATTTACCAATAACAGTAGTAATATTATAGAAATAATAAAAAATAATGGCAAATTACATACATTAAAATAAAAAAAAAAATTTAAAAACATATCCTTGATGTCTGGGTACGTACGACATATCCTAGCATCAAATATAGATGTACATTCCATAAAATTAAATTAATGTATACGCAATGCCTATGTGTGTATTAATGTGTTAATTTATTAGATATGAAAACATTGAGATAAAATAAATTAATGTAAAAAAAAAATGAAATATCAAAGCCAGAAACATTAATAATAAAAATTAATAAAAATATAAAAAAATATAAATAGAAAAAAAAAAAATATTTCGCTAAGCTACAAATAATTCTAATATTCATGTAATTGTCTGTCATCATATTCTTAAATGAAAAAAATGGTAAAAAACCAACAAACAGGTTTAAATGATAAATGACAATAAAATAAGAATAAGCAATGTACACAATGAGAAATTAAAGAAAAAAAAAGAGATCTTCTATACTTTGCATTTTAAATATTTTCACTACACGCCTTTTGGAAACTACGAAAAATAGTATCACTTTACATCTTTGCATATGATATTTGAAAAGTTGATCCCATTTTGTATTAGAAATATGAAAATTGTGGTAACACTGGTCGTGAAATGCTCTTATGAGAAATTATGAGAGAAGAAAAAAGGCACAATATGTACTGCCATAAGGCCTGTAGTGAAAATAATTAAAGTACAAAGTATAAAATAAAATACATAACATTTGTATGTAATATTTGTACAGAAATAAAAATGTATTAGAAACTGGAAAAAATAAAGAAAATTAAAAATATGATTGTCGTTACAATAAAATGATATTTCCAAAAAAAAAAAAAAAAAAATGAAGGACATGTACATGTATAAATACGTTTAAAGGATTATGTAAATACGTGGTAATATCACAAGAAAACCATGTAAGAAAATTTTATTTAAAAATAAATATTAACGGAAAAGACATTTGGCAATTTTAATATATTTTTTTGAAATTGCTATTTAATTTAATTTAATATGTCACAGGACATGATTTCATTCTTTGCATTGTTACACATATGACCATATTTACTAATATACATAGAAGAAAACAAATTTATGATTGTGATTTAACCTAAAAGAAAACAGATAGAGTGACGTGATGACACTATGGATGACATTGCTATGATTATTGTGTACATGATTGGTAGTAAAAAAAAATCTCAAGGATAAAAATGTTAAAACGAAAACGTATTCTTGTTTCTTTCAAATTTTTTTAGGATACAAATTTACAAAATATTATTTCTGTTTTTAAGTTTTGTTTCATTCTAGAAAAAAAAGGATTCGAATTTTTTTCTTGTACATACAGAAGAACAAAACTCAAAGATTTTTCTTTTCCTTTTTTTAAGGAATTCAGTAAAGAATTTATTTCCTAATTTTTTACTTTCATTTTTTATCTGGGCTTTTATAATTGTTTATTGTAAAATTTTTTTTTCCAATATTTTTTTTAAATTTTTTTCTTTGAATTGAGTGTAACGGTGAGGGTATGGTGAAAACACTTCTTTAAGTTTCGATGATACTAAAAAGCTTTGTTGTTTTAAAAAAATATGTTTGTTTCCTTTTGCTTGATGTGTTAATCTTTTAATGTCTTTTATTCTTCTAACATAAATTTCTTTTTTAAAATTTTGCATTCTTTTAGTTGCTATACGAAAAAATAAAAAAATAAATTAAAGACAATAAAATACAAACGAATATAAATGAAAATAAAAGGGCAAAAAAAACAAAAAAAAATTATATTATGCAAATCCATTTAAACTCATCATCAAAGTCATAAGGACGACAATAAATTCCTTTTAAGATGAATACATAAGCATATGGATGTTAGGATAATAAATTAGATTACCATACTGTTTGATAATATTCTATAGAGAAAGAGAGAATAAAGAGAGCTCTACTACGAATAAGTATTATATAGATTGTATAGATTGACTATAAACATTCGTAATATACCTCAAAGCTCTATAACTTTACTTTAAAATTCAAATTTATTTTGTTGCTATTTTTTTTTTTTTTTTGTTCAATGTACACTTCAATATAAATATGTACATAAGTATGTGTTTCCTCTAATGTTTTATTCTGTTCAATTTTTTATTTTTTTTATTTTTTATTCATTTTACACAGCTTCAGGGCTAGTTAAATTTAATTTGATTTTTTTTTTGTATTATAGTATAAGTACAACATTTTTTTTTCGAAAATAAAATAAAATTGTCATTTTCAATATTTTATTAGCATATCATATATATACCATATGTATATGCCTATATGTATGTACATAATGTATAAAAAAAATAGAGACTTAATATGATATTAGATTGAAAGCATGTAATCTAATTTAAAACATGAAAAGAATTTTTATAGACTCAATTTATTTATGTACGTATGTTTAAAGGCTATATATTGTATTAAAAGAATAGTTGAAAAAAAATGCAACAGTGTTTGAAAACAAAGACCAAAAATATAAAAGTAAATAAATGAAAATTACACCTTATGAAGATTGAAATTCAGTTGAACAGTTTGTACATGGATAGATTTTCTTTATCGTGCATATAAACATTGTACATGATTCAAGTAATTTTTATAAAAAGGATTCAACTAAATAATAAAACACCATTGTAACATGTACTCGCGTAATGGGCCACCCTCCTTTATAAAACAGGAAAAACAAAAAATAAAATTCTAATTGTATGTTATGTATACGTATAAAAATATTATAAGAGGGTTAACGAATTAAAATGAGATTTTATATAGCAGGTTTGAAGAAACGAGGAAAAGTGAATTAAAAGGAAAATAAAAGTATAGTACGCATTTAATTAAGTATATCTACATGTATGTATTTACAGAATTTTTCTTTATTACATAATAACTTCATATATAATCGAATCTGATAGTTAATGTAATTTGATTCCTGAAAAAATAAAAAAATAAAAAATAAAAAAAAATAGAAAAACTAATAAGACTACTGTGATGAATGTATAGAGAATAAAATAATATAAAAAAATCTAAATAAATCCAATGAAATTTGATACGGAACTATAATCATAGGATCAATGTATTTTTTCTTTTATTTAGAGAATTACAATATAGTTATACTGCTTAGTATAATTAGTGATAAAGATGTGATTTGGATTTGGGATAAGTACACAACTGTTATTATTTAAATTCAATATATTCGTTTTGTTTGAAAAAAGAAAAATATATTTATATAAATGAAAATTGTGTTTTCATTTTAATTCTTTAGTAACTTCTTCTTCTTTCTGGCCTAAGTGAGCTTGTTTGGAATTTGGCGAGCGACCACCTCTACCTACTAAGTTCTTCTTTTTCATTGCTCTACAGCCCTTGCCAGGACCTTGGATTTTGATGACCAGTTCTGAATTTGAAACTTCCTTATGTCAGCAATTACTACGTCCAACCACCTGTTTCTTGGTCTTCCTCTTGGTCTACTGCCCTGTAAATTTCCTACGAGTAACTCTTTAGTGACTTACCTCTTTTTTTTCCATCTAGACATAGTTACGACACACACACAAATATGTATGTATAAGTAATGCTATTTTTTTTTTTTTTTTGTTTTTGTAAATTAGAAAATTTATTTAATTTAGTTAAATTTCATAGCCTAAGAATCTAAATTGAAGTATCTTCATGATCCTTTTGAAAATGACTAGAAAATAAACTTTCTACAAGATTTGTATGTAATAAGATGCAAATTTATACTTAAAAATCTTACTTAAAAGTTTTTCATGTTATTCATTTGTTGCATTTTGTTTATATTATTTAAAAGGATTAAAAACATATTATTTGAAACTTATTCCTTGCAAGTTATAACTTTTAAGATACATATAATGAGAATGTAATATATACGATAAAATCAGATTTAGAAAACTTTTTTTGTTTTTTTTCTAGTATGAAATCAAAATAACATCTGTAACAGCTATATCCTGTGTCCTGAATTTTCCATTAAAAAAAAAGTACTATAACAAATTTAACTAATGTCTGATATTTATTTTATCATATTCTGTATTCAATTTTATTTAGTTTTCTTTAATATGCGAAACTATTAACTTTTCTTATTTTATTTTTCCTTTTTTCCTTATTCACTTTTTTATTTTTTTACATACGATCAAATTTAAGAGTTTTTATATTATTTGTATTTTTAAAAATCAATAAGAAATCTAAAGTACCGGTTATTACTATTTTCATATGTTATTTTCAGTCAGAAAACGAAAATACTGGAAGACATGGAAAATAAGAAAAATTTTTGTAGTTGTGAATTTTTATACAGAATAGATTTACATATAATATGAAAAAAGAAAAAAAAAATCAAGTTTTGTGAAATAAGTATTTTTTATTCACATGGAAAATGCGGGCATAATGACTATTAGAAGAAGGAAAATAAAACTTAAATTCAAATTAAATTGTAGAACCTTTTTTTATTCTGTTGATCCAATAAAAGAGTAGAAGTGTTTGAAAACACATCTTTATATGAAATCGTTTTTAAATTCATAAGGGCAAATAAATACAACAACAAAAAAAAAAAAGGAAAAAATTTTTCTTAAGTATACAACAAATAATAATCGTCTATGTCCTTTAAGTAAAAAACAAGTACTTGAAAATTTGTAAAAGAAATTGAAAAGAAGAAAAAAAATTTTTTTTTACTCTTTTGTTATATCTCAAACAAAATATAGATCAAAATTATATATAAACATATTTTTCTATTCTTCCTTGAAAATGGTGAATAAAAAAAATCGTTAAATTCTTTCAAATGGATTTTCTTTTTTTTTTTTACATATCAAAGAAATTCACTTCAAAACAGCAGGGTCTTATATCGACGTTTTTTTTTTCTAAATAAAATATTTTGTGGATTTTCGAAATGAATTATCAGATTTTTTATTTTTCAGACAGTACAATAGAAAAATTTTAAAACTAGAAAATGGAAATAAAGTTACATTTTGATATTCGTTTAATTTCATCGTTTTTAATTTAAAAACTGAAAATTGTATTCTATTTTCATGTTGTCGAAAATTTAGTTATTAAAATGAACATAAATCTTAAAGCCTAGATGTATGTACGTGCACGTTGTATTTTTAGTTTAATGTGATTTGAATTTAAATGAATCCCTTATATACATGAAAATGTGTGTACAAATGTATGTCATGTATATGTGTATCTTGTGCAAATGTTAATTCATTCGAATTCTGCCGGGGTTCTGTTATTTTTCGTATAAATATTTGGTATAAGCAAATAAATGTGAATGTAAACCAAATATATATACTTACATGTATAGCTATAAAATATACATGTATGTGTGTATATCATTAATTGATAATAAATTCATTTCGATCTAATTACAATGAATTTAGATTCAACTCAAATACACAAATGTGTGTCTGAAGTATACATACATATATACGAGTATATTTGCATGTACATTAGTGTAAGTAAAGTACAGTTCTATAACTTATGTATGTACGTAAATGTAGAATACGTACATAGATCAACAAAAATTTTTTTGTATGAAAATTTTAACACGTAATCAAATTTCTCAAAATGATAAATTCAAAATACAATTTTTGTTATTATGTAGGTGCCTACACCTTACATAACATCCTATCACTCATACAATTTTTGTTTTACGTTTTCCCGCCCATAATCTATCATACATTTATCGGCTTAGCTTTACCCTCATAAAACACCCAAATGTACAGGTAAAATTATATTGAAAATTTATTGATAAATTTTGATTATTCGATGACCTTAATGAACAGTAATTTTTGTTTTTTCTTGTTTTGAAATTCGATAATTTAAACTTTATTCGTACACATGTACATATACAAGAGAAAATTATGGTACGTAATATCGTGTATTTAAGTATATGTATTTTTTGAACACATCAGTGATTACAGTTGGGAATTATATTTTTGCAATGTACCAAAAAAAAAAAGAAGTAAAATGATTTTCATTCTGTAAGTAATTAATAAACGATTTGGTTGTCTCAAATTGATTCTCATATTTCATAATTATAAAATTTAATACTGATTTATTAATTATTTTTAATGCTTTTGAAATATAAAAATTTTGGATAATGATGAAAACAAATAACTGAAATTCACTGAATGATGAAAACTGGTATACATATCTTTGTACCAGGAAATATAGAATAATGAGATGTGAAAAAAACAAAACATTATATAACTTTCCGTGGTTTCAGAAACGCATTAATACCGTATTCATACAATGCAACAAGTTCTAAAATGTCTAATACTGAAATGAAATGGATGCATTGTTAAAAGTTTCAAAACGCATCGGTTACTTAAATTTTATGCATCGGTTAAGCAAAAAATGCATCCGAAATTTTGCAAACGAGCATAAACATGTTAACTATGTTAATCTACATTAGCTATGAGTTAACAATTAGATTTTGTCAATTATTGTTCTGAATACGTTTTTGAAATATGTACATACATACATATGTATGTTGCAGTGAAATATTGTTCCTAAACGTTAAAAAAAAGTATAAGCATTGGATACAATCTGTCAATAAGCTGTATCATAATTGTAGCATCAATAGTCAATACAGTATTTTTGACGTTACTGAACTCACGGTTTATGTACTACATTATGCATATTTTATCTAATTTTCTATGTAAAATTGTAAAATCTTCACCACATATGTCTTTTTTATGGTACCATTAAACACATCTGGAAGAATATATGAATTTATAAGAAATACGCATATATTGAAGAATATATGTATGCACATGTACACGTACATGAATTTATGCACACATATATCATTTAGTATTTTACTGTATGCATAGAAACAAAAATTTTTTATTCATAATCATATAATGCAGAAATTCATTCATAAATAAACCATGACAACATATTATTCGTATATGAAATTTTTGTATAATGCATGAAGAAACAGAGGGTGAAAATTAGTTTTATATTTAAAATACAAAGAAAAAAGATAAAGCATGTTACATCCTTTATCCTTTTAAAAGCGAAATAAACTAATTCTGTTGAGTATATAAAATACAATTTCCACAGAACAGTGTATGCATGCTTAAGGCACAAATAAAATAAATAGTTATTGTATTTTCTTATTTGCTTTTGCTTATATTTATTTCTGAATCTTTTAGTCATTTTAATAATTTATAATTGCTATTATTGTTGGCAAAAATAAAATACAAATTGTACATACAATGGCTAAAAGGCAAAGAAAATCAGATACAAAAATGCAACAGACAAATTTACAATTTAACAAAATGGAATAATTTATTTTTTTGTTTTTTCGTTTTTTTTTTTTTAAACGGTTTTCTTAAAAAATCAAAGGGAATTTTTTTTTTTTTTTATTGAACAAAAAAATATGATTGTAATGTATTTAAGTAAGACTGAAATTGACATTTAGAATATGCACGGTTTATTGGATTTAAATATATGTATATAGAAAATGGCATTATATACGCCTATATTATAGGTAAATCCCATTTTTGTTTTTGACATTCAACGTTTTTTTAAAAATCGAAAATTTGAATTAAAGAGGGTTTACACACAACACACAAAGGAAATGCGACAAAAACGTTACCATTATTACTTTTGATTATTTTCATGTGCAGCATATCCAAATGCTATGGATTTTTGTAAATGCAGGATAATAAAAATTTTTCATGGTCTTTTAAGATGTAATTTTGTAACAGTACAATTATATAATAAACAAAATGACAAAATCACATTTAAAATAAAGATTTTTTTTTCGAATCAAATTTTACTACTAATTTTAACAAATTTTCATTATAGCAGTTAGATGTAATCCATTTTATTGAAATGAAAAAAAAAAATAGGGAAAAAAATAAAAATGTTTGAAAATGTTTAATGATAATTTTATTCACCCGATTTGTATAAATGTAATAACATTGTTTGATGATCATTTCATTATTATGTCTATATAACATGATAATTAGAATATAATGGATATTGAATTTGTTTATTTCCATATTAAAATAATTAACATGAAATTCAAGGAATGGATTTACTTTTCAGCTAGTAATAGTTTATACATATAATTAGAATTAGAGTGTGTGAGGTAAAAAAGGAAATTTAAAATGGATTACTTTATTTATTCATACACTGTCATTTGTTTAAAATTATAAAATTTTTTTTATTTTTATTGTATTATTTTTCTTTAAGACATTAAAATATGTATGTCTCTCTCTGGAAAATTTCGTAATCGATATCGATTTTAATGCATTGAAATTTTCCTAAGTAATTATTTTATACACTCAGAAGATAGGTCAGATACAATGAAAGCGACGCGTTTTTCACGCGCTTTAGAATGAGTTTGAATAAATGGTTTTTGTATCTAAGTAGATACAATGATAGCCACGCATTTTTGTGGCACCACAAAATTTGCCGAAATTTGAATTTTGTGGCGCGTTGGTTTTTTCTATGTTTGTTACCTGTTTCATTTTTTAGGAACAAAGAGAATTTTATGGACAAGTTGACATGGATAATGTCGAAAAAGTTTCTTTGTTTACATATTATTAATATGAAATGCCAAAAAACTGCGTGGTTCTCATTGTATCTTGAACGCTACAAACCGGCGCCACAAGAAAAAACGCTCGCTTTGATTGTATCTGGCCTAAGAAATGGATGACAAAGAAATTTTGCAATATTATTTAAAAAACAAAAACACTGCAATGTCCTTTCTTATCAAAAAGATAATTTTCAAAATGCTTAAAGGACAATAGTCTCTAATAATGCCTTCATACATATATTTTTATGGTAGGTTTTCTAAGGAATAATTTGCGACTTTCCTATTTTCTTTTGTTTTCATTTTTTTTCTGTGTAGTGTTTGTACATTTTTATTTTTAAATTTCATTTTTCATCATTATTTTGTGTTTTTATTATCGTCAAAAGAATTTTACTTCATTTTTGGTCATTATAAAATTTCATATCATACAAAATAACTACAAATATATTTTCTTCTACTTAGTTATGCATGCCTGACACAAATTGCATTCATTTTATATTCTTTATAGTATACCAACGAAACAATGTTATCTATCATACATAAAATATTTCTTTATATCAACTTTTATATGTTGCAAGTAGTACATACACACATGTCGAGTATTTTAAATAAATGACTTTGGTCGCTATTCGATATTTGAAAAAAAAATTTTTTTTAACTCATTTTTGTATGCTTAACACGTTTCTTTAAAAAGAATAAAAATTTGAAGAAGAAATAAAAAATCTTCATTTGCCCTAAATAATAAAAAGAAAAATGAATCTTATAAATTTTTTTGGATAGTTTAAAAAATTGAGATCACTTTTCCTAGAAAATGAAAAGGAATATATTAAAGAAATGTTTCTAAGAAAAAACAAAAAAAACCAGAGGACATTTAATTACAAAACTGAAAAGGATAAAAAATATATATTTGTATGCATATGCACCTGTAGGTGTATAGATAAAAATATAAAATATGTTTTGTATAATTCTCGTCTTTTAGATTCACGAATTTTGGTGTTGTGGTGCTATAGCTAATGATCATTTGTTTAAGATCACGTATAACAGAAGAAGGTAAAGTAAGAAAATACAATGTATGTATAATAAAAAAAAAGTGTCATGTGGTTTTTGTTTAGATTGCAGTACATATAAAGAATACAATAAATTTGTCACACATGTTGTTTGATAATGCAAGTGAAAAAAAAGACATTTTTTACACCTTTTTCTCTTTTATGTCTGTTACACCTTTAAACACCTTCCATTGAAATATTCTAATAAAAAATTCGATGAAAAAATTCTTAATATAAAAATTTTCAAAAAAATCGTTATTTTAAAAACGGAAACCTAAAATCCACAGCCAAAGTTGTATGTATGTACATTATGAGTCGGGTAGTGTGGTAAACTGTTTAAGAACCTAAACCAAAACATCATCAAAAATACTTGAAATACTCGCATATTTGTTAATTACTTTGTTAATTTTTTCAAATTACAAATAAAATGGATTTTTTTTAAACTAATAGTACAATTATTGGTCCTCTGTTAGATATACAGGGGGTACCCTCCCTAGTTTTGTTAAATTTTTAAATATTTTTTTTTCCTTCAAATTTATTCCATTTTAATTTCACATCATTTACATGAATTACGAGTAAAAATTTTTAAAAATTCAATTTATAACGTATATTTTTTTAAGTACTCACGTATACGTACTGAGTTCATTCATTATACAATTTTATTTTATTTTTTTTGAAATTTTACTCAAAACTCAATAATCTGTATAATCAATCAATTAAACTCAATTCGATCAGTAACATAAATGCAATTAATTTTCTACCATACCTTTATGTAGTGTCTTATGCAATGGTATGGTAGTAATAATGTGCAATGTGTGTGCAACAGCAAAATATATAAAATAGAAATAAAGGAAAAATGAGAAACAACTGGTTGTCACATGATATACTTTATTTTTTTTTGTTCAAGTTAATTTCCTTTTAGTCTGTGTTATTTTATTTTTTTTACTTTTCTTTTTGAAATGTTTATAAAACGAAAGAAAATGTGTACTTGATGTACTTGATGTGCTTTTTTCTTTCTTTTTCGTTTTTCTCTACAATAGATTTAATACCATCATGACTGTTCACTACAGTATACTGAATTTTTCTTTTTTTTTCGTAACAACTGATTTCACATTACGTATACAAGAAGTATAGAAGAATATAAGTGAATAAATGAATTAATTTATGTACATAAATTGATGATTAATCTTTTTGTTAGCTAAACAGAAAATTTATTAAGTAGATGGATGTTTTTTTTTTTTTGTTTCATTTAATTTTTATTAAAGTTGAGATATTTTAAAGAATATAAATTAATTAAAATAATTAAATTGAAATTTGTTAAAAAATATCAATAGAAAATTTAATTAAAATAAATACATTCATGTGTATACGTATACTTATATGTACACATGATATCGATTTTCAATGATCCAATATTTAATTTTATTTTTTTTTTTAAATATAAAACTGACAGAAATTTTTTTCAAAAAATATAACTGACAGAAATTTTTATTTATAGCAAGTATACTACATCATTTACACTAAAAAAAAGGAACTTAATTTCCTCACTGAAGGAAGATGTCTTTTTTGTAATAATTGATGGGAAGTTATCAAATATGATTTTTCCATAAAATATAAAATTTGATACTTAATACCTAAACAGAATATTCTATGTACAAAAAATAAATTAACACCTCAAAAGTTAAAAAAAAAAATCTTTTGAAGAAGATTATAAATTATATTTTAATCATAGATGTATGGATGGGTAATTTGATATCTATATTTTTGAGTAAAAAAATTAATGGAAATTTTTTAATAATTCTTTCTATATACAAAACATTGAAAAATCGAATATTTTAAATGTACAGTGTATTTTGCGTACAAAAAGTTTTTATTTATATAATAATTCATGTATAATTACTGATATAAACCTGCTATTATCTATACATAGGTATCATAGGTAGATGTGGCCGCCCGCTCGTTCCCAAGCAAGCACACTTAGGCCAAAACAAAAGTCCATTTGTGATACGTAGTATCTCATAGTATGTACATAAATTGATCATTTGTCTTTTCGATGATATCTCTATAATCAAAATCATTTTCAATGCACGAAAATATGTACATTTATCTAAAATGGGATGAAACCAAAAAATCATCATTATTATTATTATTATTTTTTTTTTTTTGGGGAAAAATTCAAAAACAAAATTTCTAAATTGTATGTTATGTTGAAAACAAGAGAAATATTTTTTATTTTTTATATTGGATTTTATCATTAAAATTTTATGCGTGTGGATGTGTGTTTTTTTTTTATATATACGCCATATATGTATATATGGATACGGATAGCAAATATTATATTGACTTGAGTACATATACAGGTTTTATTTTCAAAACATATGTCACAACAAATGTCTAAACAAATTTTATGTTTCAATATAAATTTAAAGATTTCGATCTAACTAAGAAATAAAAAGGAAAATACACAAGAACTTATAAGAAGACAATAAAATGAAAGATTCCCAATAATATCTTAACTATTAATTTTTCTTTTCTTTTTTAACGTAAAGAATTGATGGTAAGCCAGTAACAAAAAAGGAAAAAAAAATAGAAGAAAATTCTTAAAAAAAATACTACCAGAACTAACATTCAATAGTATCTATGTAGAAAAGAAAAATAATATACATATCAAAATGTATTTATATATGTATTTCTTTTGAAAAGAAGAAATAAAATACAATACATCAGATTCACGTATGTGTATGTGGGTTTACATATGTGTCTCCTGGATATAAAAGATATGAACGTTCATCGGTATATGTATAAATTCAATACACAATAAACAAAATGCATATAAGAAAGGTATTTAATTTATATTGCTTCTTGGATACCTTTTCATTACCTTTTTTTTGATATCTTTTTTTTTTTACAATAAACGTGGGTATAATTTCTCAATTCTGTATAAGAATAAAAAAAAAACTAGAATAAAATAAGATTTAATGTATAAAATGTTATAGGGCATATTCTTTTGATATTGATGTTTAATTTTTACTTTACTTCTTTTTTTTCTTCTTTAGAACACTTCTTTGTGTATTTCTCTATTGGGTGCCTGTCTACTCTGCATCTTATTCACAGTCGGCTAAGATTAAGAAATTTTTGAAGGTATTTATTCTTTGACATTTTCGATTATCAAGAAAAAAAAATAAATAAATATAAGATACTATCCCATACGAATTTCTATTTCTCATTCGTAACATCTTTTTTATTCCTGGATTACACACATACGTGTGAAGATACACGTACATATGGATGTGTATACAGAAAATTTTTTTTGTTTAATTTTGAAATGCACGTGGTTGATTCCTTTTCTACACATATGCGTACATACATATGAATAGTACACGTACATATTTGTTGATTGAAGACATTATCACACCTTCTTATTATCTATCCTCTACACATTAATACCGGTTAATACATGATGGTATAAAAAAAGTAAAAATATTGGTAATCTAATCCAAATACAATGATCATATAAAACATGATCGTGAAAACGAAATCGAAGAAAAAAAAATTTTTATGTGCATTATCTGATTTTTTTTGTAATGAAATACAGAAGCTACATTCAAAAATCGTTGAGATGTATAACGAAAAATTTGAATTCAATTATAAAGTATGAGAAAGATGAAGATTTTATAAAACAAAATAAAATAGAAAAAAAAACTGAAAATTTATAAATTGACAAACTTTATAGTATGGAAAATGAAAGAAAAAAAGAAAAAAAAAAATAAAACTATTATTTTCGATGTCATGGTCGTTTTTAATTCATATTTTATTTAGTTGAAATTTGGGTTATATCTGCATTTTTTTTAATACAATATTAAATATTTATAAAAAGAAAAACAGAAAATATTGAATGAAAATTTTAATTTAATAAAATGCATTATTTGTATTTTGCAATTTTATTTAAAAATTAAAAAAATGAAAAAATTTCATAAAATAACTTTTGTACTGCAACAATATATTTTCATAATAATAATAACAGACACAAAAAGATTTTATTTATTTTTTATTTTATTCATGGGAAAAATTAATTTTTATACATATTTAAAATTTAAATATGAAAATATTGTCTATACTCTGTTCACTAATAATGTTTACACTTAAGGTCTTCTGGCGATTACTTAAATGGTACCATTTTACATCACTATGTATTGATATTCAAAAAATTCATCTGTTATATAATACAAGCTTTGTGGATTGTGGTAGTATTGCTTGTGAAACAGTCTAATTAGAAATTATAAGAGAAACGAAAAAAGGCATACGTATTTCCATAAGACCTGAAGTCCATAATTTTAATAGATAGAGTATACGAACATAGAGATTTGGTTTTCCTTTTATTTTTATTGAATTATAGTTAATGTGTGGATCGTAAATCATAAAATGCAATTACCCTTGAGCATATAATCATACAGCCATATATGTACATATAAATACTTGCAAGTGTATATGCATGTGTACATACATACAACATTTGTACAACAAAAATTATTGTATCAATATATATTTTCGTTTAAGATTAATATCGTTTATTGACTTTTATACACACCAATTATGAATACACACATATCTTTTCATCTTTAATTTTTTACCTATATTTATACATACCTTTACCATTACCTTTACTAACCTTTTACCTAAACAAAATAATGTTCATGTAATTGAGTCTATATAAGTCTTTTGAATGATCATTGTAACAATTTTGTAAAACATCGTCGTTGGACAAAATTTGTGTTAGAAATTTTAATACATCAGTACATGTAGTATCATCAGTTATGGAAAAATGAGAATGTTCAATTTAAAAAAACAAAAATAAAAAAATAAAGAAGGAAAATAGAGAAAATAGAAAACCCATTAGTATGGTATTTAGATACTTTTTAAATTGTAATTTTTGTACTTTATACTTCTTGTTAAATTACTTTATGTGTGTGTGTTTTTTTTTCTTATTTTCTATATGTGCATACATTCATATGTACATTTATTGCCTTTTTACATAAGATTTTTACAAATGAATAAAATGATAACTCGTTTTTTTTAGCTATCAAACTATCAACTGGTTTTTTACTTTTACCAGTACAAAATAATAGAAATCTTTTTTAACACGAAAGAAAACTTTTTTTTTTAAATCATAATAATGATAATAAAATAAAAAGTAAATAAAAAAGGTCATGATGAAAATAAATGATTATTACCTCAATTTGAGACATCATTCAATCTTAACTTTAAAATTATGATTATCATAATCATCATCATCAACATCGTCTTCATCATTTTAAAATTTCTTTGTCCTTCAAAATAATGTGTTGCATCTTCTTTTACAAACATACAAACATACAAGAATTCTATTTTCATTATGATCTTCTCAATTTGAAAAGAAAAACTCTTTTGCTTATCATTTTACTTCCCAGATTTGGAATGTACACACGTAGCATATAGCAAAATGTACATGTACTTATATTTTATGGTATATTTCATAGTTACTTTCTAATAAAAATTTTTTTTAAATGTACTCAAATTAATTTTTTTTTTTTTTAAAGATATTCTTTTTTAGCTTCTGGCTAAGACATGTCTTTTCCGTTATCTTTTAAATTAAACACAGGTATTCCCTACAAATATCTATTAGCATGCAATCTATTACTGCTGAATCAAATGTTGTTGTATAACAATTGTTTTGATTCTTCTTCAACTTAACTATATAAGATTTCTTTTTGTATTGTGTATTTACCATTGACTCAAAATCAACATCTTTTAAGAAAAACAAAAAGAAAAATTTGTTTTTTTTTTTTGAATTTCGACTTTTCTTTGTTGTATATTTCAGTTCCCAGACCTAAATTTTACAATTTATTGTTAATGATTAGAAAAATAAATTAAAATGACACGATTTGTATGTAATGATAATAGTAAAAGAAAATGCACATCATTTTATGTTAATGATTTTTTGTATTCTTGTATGAAGACTATTCTGCAGTTTGTAAATGTTGCAATTTTTGTCCATTCTTTTGACATCGATAAAGTATTCTAAATTCGGCTCGTAATACTGTGGTTTTGCCAATAGAAAGTAAAATAGTAACAATGTAAAAATTGTTAATCTCATCTAATCATTTGATTGATTTGTAGATTTTTTGAATTTATTTAATAGACTGTTAATCAGAAACTAATTGAACACACGAATATGATTGCAAATTGGTTCCATCCAGGCGCATAACTCTACCTGTGTGAATGATTTCCATTTTCTATAGGATAACATCTTTTGCATGAAATGTTTTAATTAATAACACAAAAATAGAATATTAATCATATCTACAGAATTATTAATCGAGAATATAAAGAAATTGGGACATATTAATTGGAAACATCAATCAACACAAAATATAAATTATAAAATGGATCAAAGCTTGGCCATTAGCAAAGTCATCAACTTACACTATCATCTATCTTTGGATTTTTATGACTTGAATAAAAAAATTTATTTTTTTCAAATCGTTTTCTTCCATTGTGTGGTTCACTTTCATTTGAATTTGAACGAATTTATTGTTACAATTTTTTTTCTAATGATGATGACTGTGTTATAGATCATGTTTTTTTTAATGTTAAAAATTAAAACTGATTTTAAGTACATATACCGTACCGTATATAAATCAGAAATGAAAGTATGTACACGATTTACGTGGAGAAAAAAAAAATTAAAAATGTATCTAGTAATTGAATAATAATCAAAAAAAAAAAAAATTAAAAATTAAAAATTAACACTTTTCCTTTTTTTTTCTCTTCATGTTGAAGAAGATCTTGTATTTTATTTCTTTATAAATTATTAACAGTGCAAAAATAAAAATTCATCTATTGTTATTTTTCTGATTTAAATTGAACATGTACGTTACATATGTACGGTACAAATGGATGATACAGATATAACGCTTGTTCCAAACTTTCACATTTCAAAATTATAACAATGTACATTAAAATTGTTTTTTTTTTAATTTCATTTGTATATTAATTATTGTTATTATTGTTATTTGATTTTGCAGAAATAACATGTTAACACCAATTGAGACACAAGTAAAATATAATTTATACAGATATTTTGTAATTTGTATACAAACAAATTCAAATTCGAAAGCAACTAAGAAATGTTAACTATATAATTTTGCTCATAAATTTGAAATAAAAATAAAACTTTGAAATACCCAATACGTCTGTTGATGACATATTTGTAAATTGAATTTTACTTACAATTTGGACAGACATATAAATTACCATCAGTATTGATATAGAAAAACCCCCATATATGAGAAATTTAACGTTTAAATTTGCAAAGCAAAATAACTTTTGTTAACTGTATAAATTGTTAACTCAGTCAGTGTTAGACACTTTAAGGACTTAATAAAATTGCATTACATATATGAGAATAACGTCGTAAGTTTCTTTAAAAGTAAATTCATAAAAATATGTGTTTTTGTCGTGTTTCACAATAACCAATAACAGATTTCAAATCACAAGAAATAAATCATTACACAACATAGGTAACATTTAAAAGGATTTCATGCAGAAGAAAAAAAAAATAGAAATAGGTAAAATCAAGTTAGAAATATTATTACACTATTTCTTGTGTGGCACTAAAAAGATGGTGATGGAAGACCACTGAGGGCAGAAATCTTGAAAATCTTTCAAATCCCGACTACATAAAGTACGTTATTCTCCTTGCTAAAAGGATAAATGCCTTTATGTAGACAAACAAAGGGTGAGGGATACAATAAGCTTTCTTAAGCAGCAGTGTTGAGGCAACCCAACCTCATCTCGCCCTTGCGGTTCTAAACTCTAAACTCTAACGCTATTTCTTTGATTAGTGTATTGGTGTATAAAAGGTAAAAAAAAAATTTCAAAACATTTTTTTTGCCATTTTCAATCATTTCAGTTTTTAAAATATAAAAAAATGTACAAATAACATGAGAAATTGAATATAAAAAACAGGGGTCAAATAAAATATTGCATATTGTGTTGTCCAATGTCCACTACGTGGTATACATACGGATGGACTTAAATGAATTTTTGTTTTTTCTGTTTGAAATTTTTATTTCATAATAATTATTTTTCCTGTACATTTTCAGTTAATATTTTTGTACATCATACGAGATACATAATACATACATGTATGTAATTAAATAATACACATCTATGTAACTACATTGAATTTCACTTTGAAGCATGCAATTGAAAAACTATATGTCCATCATTACTTGTAAATCATAATAGATTTGTGTACCTATGAACATGTAAATTAAATTAACTGTACAGTAAAATTATATGTACACGTATGTAACTAGAGATTAGGGTTTTATAATTTGTGGATAGACCATTATGCTCACATGATGTCTACTTTTTTTTTGAGGACAAGAAAGTGCCAAAATTATCTTGGTTATTATCATTATTACTTACGAACGTCTTTAATCTTACAAATTGATGTTTATTCGTCTGTATTCACACACTTTATATGAACAACATACTGGTACTGTAAAGTATATATGCAGTGTATGTAACAGATAATACGTACATAATTCAAATTATTTTTTCCGCTATCATAATTTATTATGAAGATTTCAAAAACATTTAAAAAAAAACATCATAAAAGATACTTTGACGATTAGATACAAAAAAACAAAAAAAAAATTATTTGATGCACATTCATATGTACATCATCCATAAATGGTTTGTAAGATCAATTTACACAATTTTGATCGTATATTGATTATATTCACATACATGTGTTAATGATCGGTCATGTGTATTTATAAATCCACATAAAACGATAAAACAAAGTATAAACAAAAAAAAAATGGACATCGTCTTTTTTTTCAAATTAATTTAGTTACGACACACTTATCAAGCTACTGGAAAATTAAACGTTTAAATCAAAAATTTTGTGTTTTTTTTGTTGTTTTGCTTAAATGAATTTTGATGTTTGATTAAAAATTTTTTTTTATCATTTATTTTATTTTGTGTTTGTTTATTTTTTACAATCTCATACATTTCTCTCAATTTTAATTAAATTTTTCATATCTAACAAAATATTTTCAATGTTCATAAAGAAAAACAATCAACATAATTAAATTATATTTTTAGAGTTAAATCAACAGTTTGCTTAAGATAAATAAAGAAAAAAGGTGTTTGAATGCGCAAACTATATGTAGTTTTTTTTCTACTGAAAATATTGAAGAAGCAACCATGAAGTAATAATGAAGATATTTTTTAAAAAAAATATTGAACATGCTTTTATTTATACTCCATACACTAATTCGATGCAGTTAAGGTCTTATATGGAAATGACATAAAGTAGTATCACTTTTCGTCGCTGTATATTGATGTTTAAAAACCTCACCTCATATTGTATGAGAACTTGCAGTAACTTTGCTCGTGAAATGCTCCCGTATACGTATACTCCCATAAGACCATAACTGCACCGAATTAGTGTATGGAGTATAGCTGCTATTGTAGCAGATGTTACATCCAACCAAAACAAAAACGTTTTTTTTTTTCATTTTTTTTATAATTATGAAAATATCTACTGGTATTCAATTTTGTTTTGTTATCATGTACTTTGTAAAGAAAGTATATTAAGGAAAAATTATCAAAAAAAAAAAAAAATCTCCACCTGTTCAAAAGTTGCATGTGAACATGTTTTATTCATTTTGTAGAGAATATCTCAAAGACAGATTGGTATCCTTTTCAATGTGGCATACGACAGACTAAAATGAACAAATAGCAAAGAATCATGATATAATTTTATTTTATCTTATTGTAAATGTGTAATAAAACAAATCTTTTTAGGAACTTAATTTTACAGCTAAAAATTACGAATTTCAGTTAAAAAAACTAAAAAATTTCAGTTACCGTAGAATTTAAAAATTTTTAATGTTACAAAAATTTTTATTTATTTTTTTTGTTTTAATTATTATTTTTGTAATTTGTTTTTGGGTATTTTTTGCTTTTTTGTTAATAATTTATTTTTGATCTTTTTTTCTTATTTAATGATCAAAACTGTAGAAAAAAGGTTCAAAAATTTTCTAACCAAAACTTAAAAATATAAAAAAACAAAAAATTCAATTTTTTTTCTTTATTTTAATGACTAACAATTTAGGCAGGCAATTAGAATAAATTAGGACTTTATGATTCGATCCTTTTTGTTTTTTTTTTGTCTATTTTACAATATAGTTATGAACAGGTAATAAAATAATTATGTGAGTAAGCAAAAAGAAAAAAGGAAAAAAGGTTAAAAGTTATGAATTTTGCAATATTTTCATATTTGTACATGGCAACAAGGGATAATGTAGGAAACCGGAAGGTTTTCTATCTTTACATTAAATCAATAGAAAAAAAAATTGAAAAAAAAGGAAAAGTAAATAGAAGAAAAAAAAATCATACCAAACTGCTTACATTTTAATTTAAATTGGTGCTGAAATGGCTGAAATCAAGTGAAACAAATTCTTTGCTGAAACTTATTTTTAAGAATTTTAACAAATAACTTTTTTTTTTGTTTGTATAAATGTAGTTGGAATCAGTTAGTTCGTTTATTTGCAAGAAAAACGTATTATGTACAAGGTAACTGAATTTATCTTGTGACTGTGATAAATATTTTTCATTATTATTTTTAGTATGATAATTTGTAAACGCAAGAATAATTAAAATAAATGTAAGGAAATGAAAATAAAAAATAATTGCTTCAAAAAAAAAAAATAATAAAAAAATAAATTCATGCATGTACAAAGCAGAAGCAGAAAAAGGCATTTACAATTGGTTTTATTTCTTCCTTTTTTTGTTTTTTTTAAAAAAAAAAAAATACCCATCAAATTTTATTGTAGTCCAGAATAGTTCAAGTTTTTTGTCTACATTTACAATTAGGAAAAATTCAAAAGAAAATTGAAAAATACAAAAAGATTTTCATTACATGAAAAATGTATCTACTTAACAATAACAAAAAAAAAATGATTAAATTGGAATGTTTAAATTTTTAATTGCATTTCTTGGAAAAAGACCAAAAAAACGAAATTTTTCATTCCTTTGGTTTTTTTTTTCATTTCCTTGTTTTTGGAAACAAAAAATTTTCCAATCTATTTAATTAACAGAATAAAAATAAATCGCATTTGAAGGAGAACATAAGTACAGAAATATTATTACATTTTACTTCACCGTATGGAATACTTCAGTTGGTTGAATTTTTTTTTTTTTTTATTTCAATTTTAATTCTTAATTTGAGTATAACATGCACCTATAACTGACTTAAATTTGAGATGAAAATTCTTTTAAAATGAAAATGTACACAGAAGCATGGAACAAAAAAAAAACATTCGGAAAATTCAAATATTTACAAAAAACTTTTATTGAAAATTGAAAATTAATTATAATGTAAATGTCAACAAAATTTTTTTATTTTCATTTTTTTTCCCCCATTTTTTAATTATATTTCATTTACATGTTTCTGTTACAAAATCGTTATTTTCTTTTTTTTTAAATTTTAAAAAATTTATAATAGTAAAAACAAAAATGCATGGAAAAGTTTGTTAATACATTTTTTTTTTTTTTTTTTTTGAATTAAAATCAATTTTTATTCAAGTTTCTACTTTATTGAAAACTAATTAAAAAAACGAGAAAATTTTTTGATATAATTGAATTGTATTGAATGGATGCAAAAAAACATTTGGTAATAATTTTTCCGATTAATGTATAAGCCTACGACTGAACTTTAAGATCCATATGTGATATATTGTAACATTTGGATGATTTAAAGAAGATTATAGTGTATTACTTGGAATACATTTGGTCTCACAATTTGATGACATATTGATTGACAATAAATTTCACTTTTATCATTTCTTGCCGACATAAATGATATTTTGTATAAGATATGTAACATGTGTGCAGACATAAACAGACTACCATCATACCATATACGCAATATAATAATGCATTAAAGATTCATTGATGTACAGAGTCGTACATAATACAATGATACCATGAGTTGATACCATGTGCTGGAAAAATTATCATATTCATGTCCTATTTTATTAGATTTATAATACCAATTGCTACATCGAAAAATTATTAACATAAATTTATTTTATTTTTTTTTATCATATACATAAGTATATTGTATAAGATTAAGTGCTTGTGAATAATTTGTGTTATAATTTTAAAAGAGAAAAAAAAAATACGTTACATAAATTTAAAAAAAAAATGTACACAAGAATATTCCAAATGTTTTTTTGTTTTTTAATTTTTAATTTTTATTTTTATTTATTTTTTCTCTTACTCTAAAATAAATTTATTTAGTTTTTTATTATTGTATACATATGTTTATTTATTTTTCAATAAATTAAATGAAATGAGAAAAAGAAAAGTGAGAAAATATAAAAACAAAATATTTATATAGATAATTTACCATTACATTTTACTATATTTTATTTTTGTCTTGTACACATGGATTTCTATTTTTACATCTGAATATTTTGTTTTTTTTTATTTTTCAACTGTTTTATTTTTAATAAATAACCATTATATAAAGTAAAGGAAAATATTTTTCTATAAAAAAAAATGAAGCAAATTAGGAAAAGTAAAAACAATTTTCTTTCGTGTCGCGACATCATATAAATCTCATTTTTAAAACGTCGTTTATCATAGAGTTGAAGACTTTAAAGATTATAAAATAAATATAAAACATTTTTATAACTTAATACCATATCTGTTAGCTAACATTTATAGCTTGATCTATGTTAGATGTACATATAGAGCGTGTGCGGAATGTGGATAAATTTGGTTAAATGTCTAAATTTCTAAATTGTTGGAAAAATTGGTTTTAGCATACTCAACGAAAATGCTAAATGCAGTTAAATTGGTAAATTCGTTGTTTTTGTATAAAATATGAAATATGACATGTAATATATGGTTTTTGTTTATAATTTGATTTTTTTTATATTTTTTGTGATTTTTTTAAAAACAATTTCTTGAATTTTTAACGATTATTAAAAAAAATTAAAAATTTGAATTTTTAAATTTTCAAAATCATATTAAAATCGGAAACGTAAAAATATAGGGAAAAAGTGAAGACTAAAATTGTTAACAATTTAGCCATGCTCGCATAGTAAAGTGTTGCTAAATAGAAATTTTAGCCACTTGATATTTAGACAACTTTTCCAATGATTCCGCACACACTCATAAAATGTAAAGTACTTAATATTTTAAAAAGACAAACAAATCAAGGATAAGAAAAAAACAAAAATACATGAAGACACTTGTTCATTATTTTTCATGTACACTGTACGTACATATGTTAGGTATGTTCATCGTTTCTTTTTTAAAAAGAAAAAAAACCAACTACAAAAAATTGTGTAAATAATGATTTCTCAGTGTGCTACTATGACATTTTATTTAGATGTTATACTGAATCTCAAGAAATTTCATTCTCTTGTATAGATCAAGCAAATAACATATTTTTAAAAAGAATAAAAAAAAAAGGAAATTTTGTTTTTTCTTTGAATGTACAAAAATTGTAAACAGAAAGATTTATATTTCTCTTTATAGTCCTTTAAAAAGATTTTTCATTTTCATTATTTCCAGCATACGAATTTTTTTATTTTCATTTTTTATATTTGGAAGAAAAAAAAATGAAAAAAAGAAAATTTTATAATTCTTAAATATTTTGTCATTTGAAATAAGTTAATAATTTTAAAATTCACAGATATGAAAATTTCAACAAAGAAAAACAGAAAAAGAAAAACAGGAAAAAATTTTTTTCTTATTTTTAAAATAAATAAACGTGAATTCAATTTTATGCTTAGGTAACAAAAGTTTTTTAATTTATTTTCGTTTTTCTTTTGTTCTTTGTTTTTATTAAAATTTCACTTTAAAAAAAAATTTCAAATATATATTTAATAATTTTTCCATGGGAAGAACTACCTTCTGTTGTTGTTTTTTTCTCTCTCATTTTATAATTTATTAAATTTCCATAATTTTACACGTACATTGAACTTTATGGTGTGTATATGAATATATTATTTTTATTTTTGTAAAAAAAAAAAATAAAATAAATTTGTTTTGTCATTTTCAAAAGGATATGAAATGAAAATTAAATAAAAGAGATTGTCTTTATACTTAAACAACGATAAAATTTTATGAAAATAATAAAGTAAGTAAAAGTATGGTATTATCTTGCGTATAGTACGTGTACTTTTTCTTACGTATTTATTTTCCTTTACTTCATTATGTCGTTTTACTTCATAATGAAGTATAGTATGCCGAAGGCCTTATCCTGGTGCATTAACATTAAACTGCATATTAACAAAGCAACGACAATATAATTCCTCCAAAATTGTTTTCAAACACTAAATAATGGCTATAGGGCGTTTTTAAAGTATACGCACGGGTAAATCATACAACATAAAAATGCATGTTTATGATTTATGTTGCTGTCGTGTAGCTGTTGTTGTTGTTTTCGTTTTATAAAACGCACTAAATTAGCAATTTGGTTAAAGTGGCCTGAAGAGAGAATTTATTCAAATTGAACGAAATTGAACGTATAAAAGAATAAGAAGAAGTACCACCAACAACAACACTTGCTTATGTTATAAAAACACACTATAAGTGTTTTGTGAAAATTCAATAATATTTTTGATAATTGTCCCAAAATGTTTAACTGAAACGAGCATAAAGTTTGCGTACTGTATGTGAGATGATATACAGTAAATATAAATAAAATGTAAATTAAATGCTATGAAATATTATCAAAAGTTTTGCTTTTTACATTTTCATATGATAATGTACTATGATAAATAAATGGTGGTAATGCATTATTGTTATCTTATACTAATGTAATGTAATGGTTAAAAAAAAACAAAAATTAAATTATCATTTGTTGTTTAAAATTCAAACATAAACGATCTGAATTTTCTACCTATATGTACGTTACATAGAAGTACAGTATACGAATGTTCCTTGAGAAACATTTTTGAGTATTTGTTTTTATATCCTTGTATTTTGTATGTTTATAGATTTGTTCATGAAGTTGTTACAGTACATTTTTTTTGTTACAGAAATTATTTATTAATTTGGTATCAAATTTACACACGCAACAAAACCAAAGGTAATAAATAAATTATTACATTTTTTTTTATTCTACAAATTTAAATTTAAATCAATTTGAATTTGGATGTATAATTTATGTCTTGAAAAAAGATAGCACGTTTTATTGATAAAAAATACAAAATTGGCAGCTCTAATTTTTTTTTCTTTTTTTTTGAAGACGAAAATATATCATGGTTTCTTTTTTTAAATATTTTATTCTTTTTTTTTTTAACAACTTGTTATTCATGTTTTACGTGAAGAAAATTTTTTGTCTTGGAAAATTTTTTATTTTCAATTATCCTTTTTAATAAAATATAAAATTTCTCGACTGATTAGCATTATTTGAATCGTGTATATGCATGTTACAAAATATTATCTGTCTGTCATCTTATGTTTCAAACTGTAAGAAAATTTTTTCATTAAATTTTCATAAATTTTCTTTTTTTTCACTATGAAGTTTTCCGTTCATTTTTATTTTTTTTTAAAAATATTTTTATCTCTGTGTATGTAAGGATGAAAAATAAGGATATGGTATAGTTGATAAAATTCTATGTATTTACAACATCAACGATAAAATTTTCTTTTTTAACAGAAAAACTTGTTCTTTTACATGACTTTATGTTATGATGATGATGATGATGATGATGATAATGATGAAAAAAATATTTTTTTACGTGTTTTGTGGTTAAAAATTAAATATATGCATTTTCACATTAAAAAAAAATAATAATAAAAAAAAACGGCAACAAGGAAGTGAAAAAAAAATGACACCATAGCAACATTATAACACAACAGCAGCAGCAATGTAGCATTAGTAGCAATTTTTTTTGATGCAACTGTCATCATAAATTTTTTGTTTTTTAAAGTATACGAGCATACGTACATGCTGACGTATCTACAGAAAAAAAAATTTTTCTTCTTGGTATTTTGGAAATAAATTTAAGAATATTCATGATGATAGCATGTTGCATAGAAAATATTTTTTAAAAACTATAAACCAAGAATAATATATTGCATTATGTTATGCTGGAAAACAAGTATGTACGGTTACAAGTTTTCTTTATGATTTAACGTTTTCAAAAAATTTTAAATATGCAACATGAGTTTTTTTTTATAAACAATGTGGATAAATAAAATGTATTTAAATTGTAGAAGAATATCAAATTGAATAAAAACTTATAAACAGACAAAAAAGAAAATTAAATAAAAAATCACACATATACGATTTCAAACAATTTGTTTACACCTGCTGTAATCATTATCATAAATAATTAACATAATGAGTTGAAAATTGATATAATAAAGTTATACTCCATACATTAATTCGACGTAGATAAGGCCTTATGGGAGTTCTTTTTCTTTCCTCGTAATTCCTAATAAGATCATCTTACTTATGTCATTTCCATAAGACCTTAACTGCATCAAATTAGTGTATGGAGTATAGTGTAAATTGAAAAATGTTTTTTTTTCTTCTATTCATAAACTTACGTGTATGTATGTATGTGTGTATAATTATAGCAAATTAACCTTTTCGATTTTGATTATTAATATGTTAATTTCGAGTTATTTGATTTCTTTCTAAATTTGGGTGGTCGAATATACATACGCTTTCTTTGCCTATCGAAAACACTCTAATTCTGCCCAGTGCCACACCACAGTAAGTGGTATCAATTTTTTTTTTTCTGTAGGTATATTTGATCAATTTGAAATTCTTTTTAAATTGAAACAAAACCTTTTAAACCACCAATTTTTGTGTTTTCACAAAACCGGTAGCCACTATATAATGTACATATTCATCGTGTATACAATGATCACCACATGTACAATACAAAGTGCATACATAAAATTTTTTTTTTTTTACATTTTGTATAATTGCTATTTTTGTATCGAAATTAATTTAATTTTCTATCAATTTTCTAGCCCAAGCGACTTTTAATTTTTCTGTTTTATTTAATTTTTTTATGCGCTTTTATTTATTGCATTTTCATATGAGTACGGATATCGCATATACTCGTGTGCAAGCAAAACATGCATTTTAGCATTTAGTTATTCGAATTTCGGGTATATAAAATAATTTTATTTTTCATCGTTCATTATTTTTAATTTTAATTTTATGTTATCCGTGTTATAGTTTTTTTTTTGTTCAATTTTTTCTCTTTTTTCTTCAATTTCATTTTCCCTTGTTTTAATAATAAAAAGTTTTTAACATTATAAATTTTCATATACCTATGTATAAAAATTTTTTTTTTATTTTTTATTTTAAAGTGTACATAAAGAGGAAACAGAGAAAATTAATTTTTCATTTATTTAATGAAATGTGTGTGGTCATAAAAAAATTTCAATAAAAAAAAAGAAGAAAGAGAAAAGTAAAAAAAAAACCTTTCAATGACTTTTATATGATGATGACATACAAGACTGGGTTTAAAAACTCTTTGTATGTATATACATGTTTGGATCGTATTCAGGCAACCAATTTGTAGATTAAAAATTGGTAATAAAATGAATTAAATTGAATAAAGCAAAGCAAAATGCAAAAATAAAACAAAAAAAAATTCAACAAAACACTATAAGCAAAAGCCATTTTTTACTTTGTGTTTTATGATGATGCATTTTACCTCTTTCGCTTGATTTCGCTATATGTCTGTGTTAATTTTATTTATATTCATTTTACTCTTTTAAAGAAAATCTGGTGACGAAAATTAAATGACCAATATAATTAAAATTTATATGAACGATATTTAGGGCTTTTACGAATAGCTTTTCATTTCTCATCCCTTTTTTTATACATGCAAGGCAACGTATCCATGGTTTTAATTTATTTTTTTTTTTTTGTTTTTTGGAGAAAACTAATTCGATGTAGTTAAGGCCTTTTCACGAGTAGTGTTACCGCAATCTGTAAAGTTATCATTTTTTTTGTAAGACACGAGGAGTGAGATGAGGTTTGGTAACCTCGACTCCTCGACACTGCAGCTTAATTAATTTGCTTATTGTATCCCTCAACCCCCGGTATCATAGTTATCATATAATACGAGATGGATTTTTTTTTTCATCTACTTCATTTTTTTCAACGGTGTAAAATATTACTGCTTTATATCATTTCCATAAGACCTTAACAGATAGTTTATAATAATTAATTGTTATTTTGTTTATAAAATTTAGAATTATATTGTTAACAAAATTGTGACAATGACAATGTGATAATGATGATGGTATAACGAACAATTAATAAGAAAATAAGAGTTTCATATATTTTATTATCTAATTAAATTATATTTAATAATCAAAAAAACATTAAAAAATGTAATTTTTTATTTAATCAATGTATTCCATAAATATACGAACAACATAAAATTCATTTTAATTAAACACGATTTATCGCATTCAATTTAATTATATAAAATTTTTTTTTCTGCATAGTTTCATATTTAAGTAGATATAAGAAAGAGAAAAAAAAATTTTTTTTATTATTATTGTTTTTACATTTACATTACATCGTTATAATTAAATTGTTGCTTATACTTTGTTTCTTATATTTTTTTTTTTCATTTTTTCTTTGTTTGTTTATTATTTTGTTTCTTTTCTTTTTGTTCAGTCTGTTTTTTGTCTATTACATTCTGAATTTTTTATTTATTTTATTTTATTTGACTTATTCGTATCTTTTAAGCCTAAACAACAAAGTAGTTTTTTTTTGTGCTTTAATTCATATTCTTTATATCTGACTACACAAAGAGTATCCTACAAAGACACTCATACATACATACATATTTTCCCCCTTTTTACGCATGTGTTTATATCACACAACCAATTATTATGTATTCAATTATATACATAAGCGTAAATATGTATATTTATAAAAAAAGAAAAAAAATATATGTGGATGAGATTATGTATTCAGATCATAATGAATTACTGAGATTAGTTAAAATAAAAATTAATTCATTCTTGATTGATATACGAATATTTTTCGATGTATCTTATATCTATCTTATTAATTAAATAAAGTAATATTTTTGTCATTGTCATTTTATTAAAAAAAAAAAAAAAAATTATATCATTAGTATTCATATATGTATATACAAGAAGTATTTAAATATATTTCAAGCATTAGAATACAATCATAAATGAATTAAATATGTAGTTACCAAATAGTACGTATATTTCATTATTTCATATATGGTAATATACCACAATATAGGGTAGGGTCCTCCAAGACTGTGTAACGTCACAGAAGAAGTATACCAATACTTATACTTTACTTATAACCACCTACCCACCCACTCTCACACTCTGGGTAATAGATATATGTAAGTACATGCATTTATAATATTTTATCTGAATTTGTATAAGAAACATCTTATGTTGATGAATATAAGAAATGCTTCATTTGTAATTTATTTTAATTAAAACGATTTTTTTTTTTTTGTTAGGAAAAAAAAAGTTCTTTCATACTTTTCAAATTAAAAAAAAAAAAAAAAAATTTGTAATGATAAACTTTTTCGTTCGCAAATAATTATTTTTTTTTTTTTTTGCTGTTTAAAAACTTTTAATTTCCCAAGGTTGTTAAGGAACTTTATTTTTTATTTTTAATTTATTTTTATTTATTAATTTTTTTTTTCGCCAAATCTTTGTTTCCAATTCCTACATTAGTATGGTATTAGCATGTATTAGTAATCTATACTCATTAAAATACGCCGTGTTTCGAAATATGTGTGTACGTCGTTAACACCAATACATTCAACTAGATAAGTATTTTTTTTGTTTGCTTTTTCTTGCGTATCAATGATGATCATCATTACTGTTGATTTTATTCAAAATAATTTTTTTTTCTCTTTTTTTATTTTTTTTTTTGCAAGATTATAAAAAAGAAAATTGAATAAAATAAAAAATAAAAAAATAATAAAAAAAATTGTAAATATGTACTTAATAGTACATTTACCTTAAATCAATGTGTAATTACGATGATGAAGTACACACGTATGAAATAAAAAAAAAATTTTTTTATAAAAACTGTATTCAGTATTGAACACTAAATAAAGTAAAAAGTGATACTTGTATATGGTAAAAAGAAGAAAAAATGTATAAACGAACAGATAAAGTTTTTTATCATCATCAAGGCTTTTTCGATATCTGAATGCGTTATACGCGTACAAGTGTGTAGTTATAGCTACTTTTTTAATTTTGTATTTAATATTTTTATTTTTTTTATTTTTATTTTAATGAATATATCAGAAAACTTTATAACAAAAAAATTTTTTTTTCTTTGAAAAAATTAATGATATATTTGAGAAAAAAAAAAAGAAATGAGATCCTTTTTATCAATTTAAAGCTTTCATATATTTTCCATCATTATCTTATTCTTTTTCTTAATTTTAACTTGCATTCTAATTAATGACGAAACACTTATTATTTTGTATTTCAAATGACTTTTTAATATATTTTATTTTTTTCTGCAAGGACTTTTTCATTTATGTAATATCCTGTTTTAGTTTTTTTTTTTTGTAAATAAGTTGTTTTGAATTTGTTCATTTTCGTGGAAATTTTTAATAATAAAAATTAAATTGTATTAAATTAATGAGTTTTCCCCGGTAGTTAAGTGTGTTCGTTATGTTAGCCTTAGATTAATAGTTTAAGGAGTTTTGAATATGTCTATGACATGATGTGAATTTTATTTTGATGTTCAATTATTTTTCTAAGAAACAGGACACCCACTCTCAGGCAAACTATTCATTTTTGTTTATTTATTTTTTGTTTTTTTATTAAATAAAAGCATCAAAACAATAAAAATATTCTCAGCTACTTAATATTCCTGTTGTCATCTAGTCCAAAGTAAAAGAAACAACCAAACTACTTTATTTAAAAAAAATTTTTTTTTTCAAATTCTTTTCACACATACTGATTCGTTGTACGAAAAAAAAAATCATTGCATTCACTGAATGCATTCAATTTGAACGTACGTAAATTTGTAGGCATTTGTCGTTATAAAACGAAATATAAAAATTTTCAAAAAAAAAAAATCAACGCATACAATACCCATATTTACTTATTTGCATTCATGTCGTTTGTTTAAAAAGGAAGTTAAGTAAATGAATAAAGAATTTTTAAAAAGCGTTGAATGGTATGCATATAAGAGCACAGCTCATCATATTTTAGAGTGTACATTTTTAAATTCTAACTGTTACAAAAAAGAAAATAATATTCAGATTTTTTTTTTTTTTTTTTTTTTAAATGCATTTAAAGGTAATTGAGAAAATAATTGAGATTCACATTTTGTTTACCTTAACATAATTTTGTATGCGAAGGTAGATAGTAAAAAAATTAAAAAAAAAAAATTAAACTATTTATTGTTGTTAGGTGAAGAAAAAAAGAAAAAGGAAAAATTTTTTATAAATACCAAAATATGTACTCATACACTGTAAAGAAAACAAACTACAATAATAAGCAAAACATTTGAATGCCCGCCAGGAGAACAGTAAAATATTTAATGTTCATTTTATTTTCATTTTATTTTTGTTTTCTTTTTCCATATGAACTATTGTGTATTTACAAAATTTTTTTTCCATTTTCTTTTTTTTACTTTTCTTTAAAAGAATGACAAAACATAATTGGAAATAATGTAATAGAATTTTATTTTTTTATTTTTTATTTTGTATTGTAATTTTTTTTTAATTTAATTTTCTACTGTTTGAAAGAAATTTGTATTGGTATTTACATGCTGCTGTACGTTTAATATCGAAGTGGGTGATTTAAATGCAAAATGCGATACTCTCTAACTAATATATACACCTATCCTTTGTGCATTTAAAAAAAAAAACCTTTTAGCAGCTTTTAGGTATAGACTGTGTGTATCTACGTTTTGGAGAGAGTCATGTAAATAGCAGACAAACCCATATTTTTATTGTAGTCTACGTCCGCCTAATGAATGTGTACATGGAAAAAGGAAATAACTATTTTCGTATAAAAGTGCAATTTTGTCCTTCCTTTGTATTTTAATTTAGCTATAATGTACAGGAATTCCAAATTACTCAAGGGTTCCTCTTTTATTTTAATAGAGTTTAGATAACTTTTTTTTAAAAAAAAAAAAAAAAATTTGTGGTACGTGCATAATTCGATTTTTAATTTCCTGATAAATATTCTTTTTAGTTAAATTCATTCAATTTTAATGAATTTTTCTTAAATGGTTTTCTTTCATTTCAGTAACTTAGGTACATTGAACATGATTTAATTTTTATACTTTCTCTTTAATAAAAATAAAAAATAAAAGAAAAATAAAAGAAAATTTAAATGTAGCCGGAAAGATACCATTTACAATCGCTTAAACACGACTTAAACCTCACGACATCATAATGTACACAAAATTCTTATTATTATTTCAATTTTAAATTCTGAATGATGATAAAAACGTTAAAACATATTATATAGAGATGAACAAAGCGTTTCATTGAATTGCATTATGAAAGACTATGGTCATGAATACATTTCTTGTTTTATGGATAATCAGAACTATATTCTGGATGTATTTAGTAGATTTCGCTAATTTGATATTTTACTAATTTTTAAATAAAATTTTGATTGTTCGTAAACATTTATAAGAAAGTTACGAGAATACTAAGTTATAGTGAACTCTACTAAACTATACGATCAGAATTGACCCTGAATGATGGGTATCCATACAATCATCAAGTTGAATTCTACAAAAAAGAGTACATAATATAAAAGCAGAAATTTTTTTTTTTTTTTTCAGAGATTTTAAGTTTATTTTCTTTTTCTACCATTTGTATTTCTTTTCATTTTATAAATACACAATGATTTTATTGTCTCATATAAAATTTGTTTTACACACTAATTTCAATTAAAAATACATTTTTTTCTTTTCTTTTTTAATTAATTCTTGAAATGTAGATTATTTTAAAATGATCTTTAAATTTGATAAAGCATAAACTCAACTAAATTAAAGAGGTATGTACGCATATTACATTGGTGTGTATATTCTATCGTACTTACAAAAGGACTAATATTCTACATATTTGATTATTATCACATTTTTACATCTACATATACACATATAGTATTATATGATTAGGCCCTGGCTCACATAGAGCTGTTGCGCTATTGATGATGATGATGAGTATTATAGAGTACATACATACATAAATTCTGTATTCGATATATGAATGAAATCCCTATGAAAAACACAAATTAATTACAATAAAAATGGGTATCATTTATTTATCGAATCGAAAAGGAATTTTATTTTGTATATGTAAATAGTTGAATAGCAGAATTACAGATTTATTTCACTTAATCACATACTTACATACATGATTAATAATATGAAATAGTTGAATATTTGAAATGTATTTACAATTTAACATGGTAATTAATTAAATTGCCATTTAATAACCTGTTAGGGTATATCAATATTTTATTTTGTACATCAATTAATACCAAAATCGTATTATTTCAGAATTTACCTATATTTACAATTTATACTCCATACACTAATTCGATGCAGTTAAAGTCTTATGTGTTATTTTTCTTTTCTCGTAATTTCTAATAAGATCACGAGTAGTGTTACCACAGTCTGTAAAGTTATCATATAATACGAAATGAATCTTTTTATATACAGGAACGTAAAGTGGTATTTCTTCTTCTTCTTCAATGGTGCAACAGCTCTATGTGAGTCAGGGCCTAATCATCATTACGATGATTTTTCGAGACGATTCTATAAAGACGTAAAGTGGTACTACTTTATGTTATTTCCATAAGGTCTCAACTGCATCGAATTAATGTATAGAATATGGTATGCTAATAAGAAATCCCTGTGTATAATCAAAATCAAATATAAGTACCAATAACATATGATTAAACCGCTGACAAAAAAATTTTTTTTCAATATAATTCCAAAAAACAGAGAATTTATTTATTTCTTTTATTTCTAACAATTCAATGGTCTTTTGTTTGTCTCTTTTGATTTTTTTTATATTTTTATTTAAATTTGATTGGCTTTATTTTCATAACAAATGTCAAAGTAAATGTCTAAACAAATTTTTATATTTCAACAGATGTCCACATATGTATGTATACTCGTATGTAGATTAAACAAAGAAGTGATAAAAACAAGAAGGGAAAAGAGGCGATTTAATGTTTTCATCCATTAATTTTAGGCACAACGAAGAAGATGTCAAAAAGTAATCTGTATAGAATTTATTGAAATATTATAGAAATAAAATTCAAAAAGACTTGAAAATCAAGAAAAAAAGAAATATAAAAAAAAAATTTTTTTATTTTGTTGAAACAATCGTATACGTAAATTAATCTAAGAGCTGTGAAACTGGTATCTTATATAAGAGGACTGCATTATCAGATGGAATACAAAAGAAATGAAAAACTCATATGATGTGATAGAACTTTAGATATTTGAAAATTTTTTGTACCTGTATTCTACCTAACGTTTTGATCATATTCCTAACGTGTTGACGACGATCGCTGTATGTATTTACTCTAACAATAAAAGAGTATTTTCATGGTTACTTTACTCTTAACTAAAAATGTATTACCATTATTTTTTTATTTTTTGTATTAAATCCAAGATGAATGCAAGCAATGCAAAACTCAGATTAGTTGGTTTCAAATAAATTGAGAGATTCTTTGATATGCGTCTTTGGTCGTCATCGTCAATATACACTTCAATTTTTCAACCGACAAAAATACTTTTTTTTATACTAATATGAATTTAGAATTAAAGTATAAGGTATACAAATATCTCTACATGTAAACTACTTTTCATTCATTTCTTTTGTTAATTTTATTTCCATTATCGTCACACCTTTTTGAAATCTATTCAATATAATGATAACAAAAAAAAATAAATAAATAAATAAAAAATAAAAAAAGAATCCTTTTGATAAAAACTCATAAAAGGCTTTTCAAAGAAACTCTGAAAATACAAAAAAAATTTTTAGTTTATTTTTTTTTAATCTAAAAATCCATTTAAATCAAATAATTGTATATCGATGAAAATTCAAAAAAAAAAAAAATTATTATGAAGAACAAAATTCAAAATCAAATATGTGTGTGTAGGTACATTATTTTGATCAGGTTGGTTATTTCGTCTGTCATGTCTCTAACGTAGTTTTCTTATTTTAAAATTGAAATGCAATAAATATAGGAATTGTTCTGAATTCACTTCGAATGTAATTCGTTGTGAATTTTTAAATTGTGAATTTTTTTTCAAATATTTTTCTTTAGTTATCGGTTTTGTCTTGAATTGAGTCATATGTCCTTTTCGTTTGAATTATTTCCAAGATTTCCATTAAATTTTAATTTTGAAACTTTTCTTGTTCCAGATCATCAAATTTTATAGATACATTTTTTTTTTTTTTATTGTATGTTTAAACGTTTAATTTTGATTCTATACCTTATTAAAATCCCAAAAGATTTTATAACTTCTAGTTTAAAATGTTAACAGGCACAATTTGTATTATTTGAATTTGAATTTTTAATTAATATTTTAAATCTGTAACTGAAACTTTTGTATGTTAGATACAGTGATAGATTTTCTTTTTAAAAAAGTTTTTAAACATTTTTCTATTTTTTTATTTTTATTTTGAAAAATTTATTTTTTAAATCTATGTAACTACTGTTCATGTAAAAGCTTCATTTATTTGTTGTCCATGTGTTACCACTGTACATGGTATTTTTCTTCTTAATTAGACTTTTGAAAGTTCATAATTTATTTTTTATTTTAAAAATAATATTGTAGGTAAAATTTTTCTGTATTCAAATGCAGCAAAAGGTACGTACACTCAAAATACCACATAGTATCTTTACGATAGCGGACATGTATAGGTATTTAAATTTTTATTTAAAAAATAACAACCAAACATTCAAAAAAAAAAATAATAATAATGTGAAATTTAATTTCTGACTTTTTACTTTTTAATTTTTATTTTATTTTTTTTTGATTACAATTTTACTAACTTATAAAAAACGACAGCATATGAAGAAGAAACTTGTATTAAAAAAATTTTTTTTTAACTGCAAAAATATATTTAAAAAAAAATAAAAATAAAAAAAATAAAGAGAATAAAAATGAAATAAAAATATAAAGTAAAAATAGTAAAACTGTTTTTAGTCCATATAAATTCAAATAATTTTATTTTAAATTTTTTTTACTTGTATGTGTGTACCTAAAACGTTTATATGTGGAAATGACCTAATTTTTAAAAGAATTTTTTACATGTGCACATATATGTATGTACATATGGTACATATGAAGGTATTATAAAGGATATGAAGGATATTATAAACCTGGCGTTTCCATACATGTACATGTATGCACTTATTAGAACATAAACATACTTACATGTGTGATATCTGCATATATCTAGATTTTTAACTTAGACCTAGATTTACCCATACCAGTTTACTTATGGTTTTTATGCAACCAGGATAAAAATGCAAACTTCTGTGGTAGTGGTAATGGTAACAAAAATTTATTTATTTAGCTTTCTAAAGTCATGTCACATTTAAATAAAAAATTTTATCATTTTTTCTTATACCATTTCCTCCAATATATGTAGATACACAAGGAATACAAAAAAAATGAATAAAAATCGAAGTAATTTTTTATGAGCAAGATGTACATACTATATGTGTACACTTATATACTCACTAGATAAATTTTACCTGTCATTTTTCGTACATAAACACAAATATTTACATAGTAAATTTTAAAATATAATTTAAAAGTTTTATATAAAAATAAAAATTTTCCGTTTTATTTTGAATTTTGCTTTTTGGATAAACTTTGAAAAAAAGAAAACTAAATGCTTGATGTAAGGAAGTTTTGTACTTTATTTTTAAAGTTAATTTTTGCTTTATTCTTAGTCACAAGAATATTTAGGAAAAAATCTTTTTACATGCAATAAATAATATCGAAATAGGTAGGTAGGTAGAGGTGGTCGCTCGTTAGATCCCCAGCAAGCAAACTAAGACCAGAAAGCCCCATTGTGATACCACACCAGGAATTTCTTAGAGATCAAACCACCTCGAACGCTTCAAAAAATATCGAATCATTATTTTGATGAAATAAAATAAACATTTGAATCCCTTTTTTTGGACTTTTTGTTTAAAAACAAAACAACATCATTAAGATCGGTTGATAATAGAGATAATTCTGAGAACATACACATGATGTGATTTCGAAATTATTTACACTCTTTTTGTGTTTTTTATTAATAATTTTTTTATCCATATATCTTACTTTCCATTTCATTTTATTCAACCCCAATAAATTCGACTGATGTCTTTGCAATGCCTTTGGTTACAATTTTGTTATGGCATTACACATATATGATAATTCAATTCAATTTTCAACTATATATGCATGTGAAAAAAAAAATGAAATGAATCTGAAATCCATTAACAACTGATGACTGAGGTTTAATCCGTAGCACATGTCCAATATATCCATTATAATATGCACTCTTCTCATATATCTTTTATTATCACGATTCTTATTAAAAAAAAAAAGAACAAAAAATGAAAAATGAAATCGGTCACAAAATTACAAAAAAAAGACCAACCAAAGCAAACGTGTGATATGATTAAAAAAAAAATATTTTTTTTGAAACGCATATCTATATAAATTTATCTGATAAATCGGAATAATATAATGATATATAATGTGGATACAAACATCACATCCTATTCATCATGTGTGCAAATAACATACACATGAACATTAAGAGTTTATTATTATATAAATTAATGTAAAGATAATCAAAAACGATTTATGTTATTTCTGTTGACAATATATCATCGTACATATGTACATGTTTACATATCAAATGTATATTTATTATATGATATATTAAAATTTAAATGTTATTATCACGTTGTTATCATCAATTTAATGTTAATATTTATTTAAAAATTTTCCATTAGCAATAATACATAATATAAAAATGCACTGATATGTAAATTCATATACATATACTCTATATAGTATATCTTATTTCTCATGAATTTAAATTTTAATATTGATTTAAAATAATAATGGAAAAAAATATTTAAAAAAAAAACGGAAATATCATCACAGATTAAATTTGAATGAATGGTGAATTTGAAACAATTTTTATTCGGTACCAAAGAAAGGTAAAAGGGTAAAATATGCTCACATGCACATACGTGTATGCATAATACACATCTCAAAAAATCATTGTTTTTTTTTATTTAAACGTAGTTACTAACACTATTAATACTTTTGTATGTAATATATCTTATGTGATAATTACATAAAATTTTCACAATGTGCATCCAAGGGAAAATCAAAATAAAATAGGGTAATGACTGAATACAATAGAAACCGAAAATTTCAAAAAAAAAAAAAAACCAAAAGAAAAACATGCAATCATCACACATAAAATGAAAATGAAATAAAAAATTTGTTATTAATTTTTAAACAATATTCGATTTTTTTATTTTATTTGTTTAATAAATAATAATCCGTGTATATTTTCAATGGAAATATAGTCAGGTGCAGTTACATACATACATACATATACATGTGTATATTTGTTTGTATATATTTGAAAAGCTTGTTGCAAATGAAATGGTTTTCAATTGTATTCTTCAGTTATTTGTTATCTTTTTGAAATTTATATTGAATTTATAAAAATAAAATTGAAAAAATAATAAAATGTAATTTTGAATTTTTTACAATAACGAAATGAATAAATGAATAATGAAATAATAAAGCATGAACTTGTAAACAATGCAATCGATTGTATTCCTAAAAACACTTTTCAATGAATACAAAAACATATACTCTGTCTACTAATATTATGCACTTTAGGTCTCATTGGTGGTCTTAAGATATTTTAATTAGACTATTTCACGAGCAGTATTACCACAATCCACAAAGCTTTTACTTAATATCAGATGAATTTTTTAAATATCAATACATAGTGAAGTAAAAATGGTACCACTTTAAGTAATCGCCATAAGACCATAATACAAATTATTAATGGACAGAGTATAGATGGATACCATGGATGCATTTTATGTATGATAACAAATATGACGTATACATGAATACGATGATGAACTATTGTGTTGCATTTTATTTATTATGTATAATAAATTTTTTGTTTTATAAAAATAAAATTTACGTACACATGCAATAAAATTTATACACATTCATATACACAAGTGTATTAAACACTGTAAAAATGCACACAATTAATAAACAATTTATTTGATGTTAAGAAAGAAAGAAAAACATCATTAAACAAATGAAAAAAAAAATCAAAAAAAAATTACCATTATACCTTGCAAGAAAACAATCGATGATGATGCAATAAAGCAATCATTTATTCTAAAACAAATAAACAAAAGAAAGGAAAAACTTAAGAATGGAAAAGATGCAACAATTATAAATTTTCAATATAAAAATATTGAATAGTTCAAAAAAACAATAAGAAAAATAATAATAATAATAATCAGGGTTTTTCTGGTCCTGTAAGTTAACAGATTTTCGCTAATTTGAAATTCTTTCAAATTTCATACAAAATTTATGAACAATTAAAATTTTTCAGAAAGTTAACAGAAAGTCAAGTTAACGAAATCTGTTAATTACGACCAGAAAAGCATTGTATATTCAATATGCGAATATTTACAAATTCAATTTCTAAATGTGTTGTTTAATTGATTTTGTAAGACTTAAAAATATTGAAAGCAATAAAAAAAAAAACAATATTTTCAAATGAGGTCAAAATGTTTCCAAATAATCATCAACAATTCAATAGCAATAAAACTATACACATATGAACGAAAAGATACATAAATGTGTATACATAAATAATAAACAATAATTTTTCTCAACAGTTTAGTTATAATAATGCAATTTAATTTAAAAAAAAAAAATACAATGTAACAGCAGAAACAACATCTGCACAAAAGAAAAAAACTTTAATAATTGTGAAAATCAATTGAAAATTGCTTTTTCAACTTTGTCTTCTTCTTCTCTCATTTTATTCATCTTTTTTTTTCTATCATTTTATTATGTGATATTTTTTTTTGTTTTGTCTTTTAACAAATTATTTTTGATCGTCCACCTGTGGTTTGATAATTTGTAATAATAATTTTTCTTTTTTAAAATTTGTGTCTTCGGTTTTTTTTTAACGTTCATAGATTTTAATGAAATAATAAAATAATAAATGCTTTTCGAATCGATAATAATAATTGCATACAGGGTGTTTCAAAAAGTCCATTTTAAATTTTTTATTTATTTTTTTGATACGTTGCATCTGATTATTAAGTGACTGTATACCACAGACAAGTTATTTTGAATGCTCTGTCGATGCGTGTACGCTATACCTTTCCCATATTTTTCAAATTTACAGTACCAGAGCTCAAGGTTAATCCTGTTTATATCCTTGTGGGATAAAATACAAAAGATTTTCTAATATGGACTTTATTGAAGCAAAACATAATGAATCACTCTCATAAGTTCTAAAATGTGCAAATTTCATAAAAATAATTTTATCAAATTTTCCAAAAAATAAATGAACAAAATGGAAACATAGACAACTTTTTAATCAGTCTGTTTAAAATTTAAAACGAATCAATCAAAAGATTTCTAACATTTACATTACAATGTGTGTATTTATTGGAAATATTTTTTTTTTATCAGCACTGTACAGACCAGAGAATAAATTAAATGGATAAGACAGTGGGTAATTTGAAGGTAAAGCTCAAATAGTTGATTTTATTTGAAAATATTGAAATTTATAACCAAAAACACAAAAATAAATTATTTCCGATCTATACTAATCCATAGACAACCGCCATGTACATTTTATTGAAAATTAAATTATTTTGAATGTACAATTTTATTTTACATATGTACTTATATTTTAGATATTTGTGTTATAACCTTTTGTGGCAAAATCGCTGTTGTGAATAATTTTATTCAATATATGCATGGCAGGTACATATGTGAATACATACATGTAATAATGAAAGTGTTAATAATCATATTTGAAATTTGTATTTTATATGTTTATGGGATATTATTTAATAGTAATTTTGTGTATACGTGCAAACATACGTTACATGATAATTTCCGTAATATTGCAATTATATGTACATGAAAAAAAAAACAAACCATAAATGATGAACATCATAACAAAATCATAGGTATTTTTCATTTGTTTACTATGATGATGATGATGTGCACGTTCTATGTACATATATAACATTCAATGGGTTTAGTTTAGGTGTTTGGATGATTATAGGTAAAAATAATAATAACAATAATTTTAATAGAAGAAAATATGAAATTATAAATGAAAATGAAAAACAAAAATTGAAAGTAATTTTTTATATTTAAAATAATAATTTACGTACGTATGCTCATATGAAATTTTCACAATTGTTTTCATGAAAAAGCAATGAACACACACATGTATACTTGAATTAAATATGCTTTGGTATGATACCTTGGAAGAAGAACTGCAGAAGATGTTTAAAAGTAAATGATATTTAAATGGTTACCCAATCTACGTACATATGTACATTTTTCATGATAATTTTAACACCAGCTCAGTTAATGCATTATAAGTGGTTGGCCACACTAACTGCAATTAATTTTCAGTTTTGAAAATTTCTAAAACCAAAAAGAGAATTTATGTTGAAGAAACAATGAAAGTTATGAAAATATTATCAACAATTCTATAATTTTCGTTTTAATAGACAGATAAACAGACTTTAGGTAGATACATGGAAAATATTCAAGTAAATACAACATACATATGTATGTATATGAAAAGAAAAACATTTAATAAAATTACATTTAAAATTTTCTTCATGTACCTAAACATAAATTGTTTATTTCTCTTTTTAAAATTTATTTATTTTTTATTTTTAATTTTAATTTTTTCTTTTGTTTTTATTTTTTATTTTTTTTTATTTTTACTTTTATTTTTTTATTTTTTGACCACATTACGTACATATATTTGTTATTAAATTATAACTGTAAAAATAAATAAAACACTGTATGGTTTTTTTGATATTTTTAAACCAATATATCTTTTCTTTTGTATAGTTGTTAGTAAGAAAAAGAAATGACCATCACATCATATTTTATGCATCAATAAATAAAATGCACGGTCTGTAAATCAAATAAAAAAAGAAATGGAAAAATAAACCGAAGACGAAAAACATTAAAGTTCTTCATGCTTATATCTATATTGTAATAAACAAAATAATTTTCTTTTTTTTTTATTTGAACTACGTTGAATGATTCATTCCATAATGATAGTCTTCATCATGACATACATGTAATATTATGGCATTATGAAAATCTTCATTAAAATATTTTTGTTTTTATCTGCTTGATTACATTTTCATGTACATAGCAAAAAACATACTAAGTATAGAGTATTGAAATATTATGCATAGATATAGTTACACTTACACAAAGGTATAATTTTTTATTTATTTAGAAATTCATTGTTTATGAAAGAATACACCTGCGTACACCTGCATTCTACATAATACGTGCTCATAATGCATCTATTATTATTTTAACTGTAAATAGATACATATATATGTAAATATACTCTGTTCAATAATTATTTGTAAATAAGGCCTTATGAAAACTACAAAAAGTAGAACCAATTTACTTCATTGTAGTTAATCCTAAGAAAAGTTGATCGAAGAATGTTGAATTAACTCCTAGGAATATTACTATGAATTGTTTTTTAAGAAGAATTGGGTTTATAGTTAAACCAGTAAATAAAGAATATCCAGTGAATAAATCCTGTTAAATAGCGAACACGGCTCCCATAGATAAAACGTAATGAAAATATATTGATATTTAAAAAAATTCATCTGACATTGTGTGAGCAGTGTGATAATACTGTCCGTCAAACACGTTCTATACCCCCATAAGACTTTAACTGTATATATGTACGTAGGTACATAATTTGTAAACAGAGTATAGTTCACTAAATTTAAGTTTACAATATTAAAGGAGACTTAAAGTTAATTTTTGATCGCTAAATTAAATTTATTTTCATAATTTCATTTATTAACCGTTCATTGCTTCATTTTAATTTGCAGATATTTTTGTCATTTTTACCATTATCTTAAATGGTGTGTTTAACTTAGTTAACTAATAGAGCGAAAAAAAAAATTTTTAAACATTTTTTACTTTCTTTGATTTTTTGCCAAATATACAAACAGAGACAGATATGGAATTTTACTGGAATTATTAATTTTTTTTTTGATTCGTTAAATTGTTAAAAATTTATTTAACCTGTCTTAATACATATTTTTTTAATTGAAAATTTCCAAAATACAAAGTAATTGACTTTTCGTTAATTTTTTGCAATTTATTATTACATTATTTACATTCCATCATGACTCAAGCATTTTTCAAGTTTACTCACTTGATCTTGATTTATAAATGTTTATAATTAGTAACTGAAAAATCATCATAACTCAAGTAATTTGCAATTCTCATAGTAAATCGGTAACAAAAACCAGTCATATTTTTATAATAATTAAAATTCAATTTTTGTCATTAATCATCTTTTAAACTGAATTGCTATCATCATTGTCGTAATTTCTTTAACGACTTTTTCTTCGTAATATGTGAATGTGTGCATTTGAAAATTTAAAAAAAAATTCAAGTTTATTATTTTGAATTTTTTTTTTAGCTTTAAGCAATCATACAAAATAAAAAAAAAATCAAAACAGAAAAATGAATTTTCAATATTATTTGTTTCCAACTGACCAAAAATTCTTCTTTGCATTCATATTTCAATTAAGTTATAGAACCACTTAACCATACCAAATAGATTATTGACTTTATGGTCAAAATATTCATTTGTAATTTAGAATTATGTATCAACCGAAGAAAACGATCTCAAATATAAAATATGATGATTAATTACTTTTATGATGATTTACTTCTTATTCTGAACTTGATGAAAACTTTAGTTTACCATCATAAAAAAAACACATTTGAAAAAAAAAACAAATCTATTAGACAAAAAAAACTGACTAGAATAAATCTGTTCTTTAAAATTCATAACTTCATTTTTAATTTATGGCATAGCCATAGGTACCTATATAAAAAATTACATGGGTATGGGTGTACGTATATACGAATTATCTACCAATCTTTTAGTCATTAATTACATATTGCTTGAAATTTGTATGGAAATAAAATTTTTATTTTGAAAGAAAACGAATACAAGGTATATCGTTTTGATTTTGATCAATGGCTTATTGTTTATCTGCAAAAAAATAAAAAACAATGATGAAGAAACGGTCACATAACTTCTTGAAAATAAATAAATTATTTTTTATATATTTTTTTTTCATTTTTGAATTTAGCTGTCTCCAATCCAACGTTCTTTTTTCGGGGTTCCATACCATAAAAGATATCAATTTTGCGGTATATATGGCATCATGTTATTTGAAATTTTGCGAAAAAAATTCATATCTCTGATGTATTCATTTTGAATTTCAAAAAAAACGTTCGTTAATATTTTAAATTTATTATTTTTAAGCAAAATACGTATACATATGTTAGATGAATTTACATTAAAGAGAATTGAAGAACGCGAAACAAATCTTTGTATTTTTAACACAGCAAAAGAAGAAAAAGGCAAATAAAAAAAAAATTTAAAAAGACACTTATAAAACAAAATCCAAAGCGGAATTACAATTATAATACATAACTAAAAAAAAAATAAAAAATAAAGGTGAGGTATTTCCATTGACAATATATTTCAATGTAACGACTTCCAACAGCGTGATCTTGACTTTTGTTATTGTCGAGTTTTTAATTCTTATAAATGTATCTGACTACTTTGTCTTTAGACTGTTGATTAGGTTTTTTTTTTTTTTTAAATTTTTTTTTTAATTCACACCTTTTTTTCTTAAGAATTCATTTATGTATATTTTTTTTTTGTCATTTCAATTATTTTTTGTTGTCATTTCAACGATTTTTTTTAAAAAAAACTTTTAAATCTGATTGTTGATTGCTACTAAATTTTTTTTTTGGTAAAAGTATTAAGTAGGTGTGATGTGTACATGTAAGTTTATGTGTATGTATGTACACTGTATATATAAAAATAAATAAAATCGTTAAGACAACTTGAAATATATGTAGATTTTTTTTTAATGTGCACATGAACATGTACACAATAATATTCACATATGGTATAGTTTTCACTCAAATGTAAAACAAGAGATCATAAATTAAATAAAATTGTGAATACCTCTAGTTAATATTTCAAAGACATCGAACATGTATACATAACGTATGTAGGTATAACCAAGTATAACTACATTTCATTTAACAAAAAAAAAGTTTCGTATTACCAGTAAATTTTTTAAAATGCATGTAAACATCATTATACTTAAAGATGTACACGTTCACCAAAAAAAAAAAAAAAAAAAAAAAAAAATCGTTATAAACAGAATAAATACAGAAAAAATATAAATTACTTCTTGTATGCCACTTTACATGAAAGAGGCAAAACAACGGGAAAGAAAATAAAATTAAAAATTAAAAGATATTAATTTTCAAAAACGGTGAAAAATTAAAATGTGTTTAATATTTAAAAAAAAAAAACGAATTACCTGCTTCTATTTTGTACCCACTTAAAACTATTTTTTTTTAACGAGTACAATTTTAAAAAATAGGTATATAAATGTTATACTAATTGGTACCTATTACGATGATGTGTTCAATTAAAAATGAACATTTAAATTAATTTGAATTTAAATTTTTTTTAAATTTCTAGAATTTCATTTCAATAATTAAAAAATTTTTTTGTCCAAATGAAAATAATCAATATTGGATTCAAAATTTAAGCTATTTACAATTAAATTTTGTTGAGCTAAATTTTTAATCATAAAAAATGTTTATTACCTAAAAATAAAAAATTTAAAAATAAGAAAAATAGAAAAAACACAGAAAGCATTGATTCAAAATTTAAATTATCAATGTACTTATGTAATTAAAATAATTATTTGCATATAAAAGTTCAGTTAAATAGTTCATAGATAGTTTATTTACATATGTAGTTACCGAAATGGTTTAGTTTACATTAAAATTTATAAATTCTTTATGTAAATAATGATAAGCACAAAAATATACATGAATTTATTTTAAGTAAATGTACAGCGTTTAAAAATAATTTTTTAATTAATTTGTAATTATTATCAATTATAATTATTATTAACGAATATTATGATCAGTTAAAAAAAAAATATGTATATTTTTGCTTTAAATGAATTTTCCATTCACATAGAGGACGATGAATATAAATGTATATCAAAAGTATTTAATTAAAGTATCATATGTAGATACATTCAGCTTTCCATTTAACATGTAAATGCATCAAGTATACACATACACATGTGCATAATATACTCGCATATATCATTCAATATCTATATGAATGTACTCGTATCATATATTACTTCAAATGTACTTGCATTCGTTGAATTAAAATTATTATTATATATGCAAATACATACATAAAATTTTTTATACTGTGCAAAATGTAAATAATTTAATTTTTCCAAAAGAATAAAGGCACACTCATGTATATATACAAAAAAAAAATTAATAGAGAAAATAAATTAACAAAATTCTAATGAATTTTGAAATATTTAAAAATATATCTTTTTAAATAAATACCAAATTCACCAAATGAATACTAATTGAAGGATTAAATTTAAAATCTAATTTAAATTCATATATACTACACACATGCGTACATAAATCTAATATCATACAATGTATTTTGAGGGTATAGTGGAATAACACTAAATTTAATGCTATTCATCGTATATATTTGATTTTATATTTTTTTTAAAGTAAAATAAAAATTCAAAATGAAATTATAAAGAACCAATAAAGAACAGATGGAAATGTATAATTTTCTTTGTTTGTGTGTGTGTGTGTGTGCGTATTTACATAATGTATATTTACCACATATTGTATGCATCATGTATAGAAAAAAAAATTTATTATTATAAATTTATACATATGCAAATTATTCGTTAACACATATATTGTGATGGGTACGTATACATAATACTCGTGTGTACTTAATTTAATTTTATATTAAAATTTGATTATCATTATTATGAAGGTATTGTTTCTACTTCTAGTCTCAGTAAGATACCCGACTGACTATATTTTTCCTCACATGTATAATATATGAAACCTCTTTAAATCGTTTGGATGCATATGGATGGATTTATAAAATCCTCAAAATTGTACTACCACTAACATCAGCATACCTACACACTAGCTAGGCTTCATCTTCGCTCATATATATACCTTTACACTCATACACAGATGTCGTCAGAAAGCAAACGGAAGCGTGGGTTGAATATAATTTTTTTTCATCTACATTTTTCCCTTTAAGCTCACTAAAAGTGTTACATGGTGTTGCTGACTTACAAGAAAATAAAACAGACTGGTATAGTTGTGTTGATATCATAGATGTACTCAAACTCATATGTATGTATGCCTACTGAATGATGATAAGACAAATAAATAAAAAATGAAGGGTAACGTATTATAACATATGTATGTATCACAAGAGAAGGATAATATGCCAACATTATATCAACCCTTATACGCGAATATCCTTGATATAGTATAATGTGTAGGTTATGCTTAAAGGCAACAAATGACATATTGAAGAGAACAATATGAATTTTCCTTCATATTCATTCATGTATCCCAATTTCAAGCATACACACTTGTACGTGCTTCTATTCATCAGCACTATCAGCAGTGTGTAAAAAAAATTTCCTCTGTTATTATTTTTCAAAATCAAATATTCAACATCCTTGATAGCAAAAAAAGTCAATGAATAATAATATTAAAAAAAAAAACTTATTTAAAAATAAAAAAATAAATAAAATGTAAAACATGACAATAACAAATATACATATATCCATATATGCGGATAAGTTTTAAAAAATATCAAATTCAATACACATTTACACTCTGTCTATTAATGATTTTCCGTGCAAGACTTATGAAAATGTTGCGAATGTTCATTGATATTGTACAATTTAGGGAGTACAAAAATACTTATCACACAATTCTATTAATTTCTCCGATTCGCCATTTATTAAATTTCGTCTAAAATTCAATAGCTACCCATATGGCCATCTCTCACTATTTATAAGTATACTCTTATGTGGCAAATATTGAAAATCATTAATAGACAAACTATACACATATAAACATTAAAAATAAAAAGGAAATTGAGAGGTATTTGTTTTGACTTTACAGGCCAGGCCGCAGGGTTTATTCCCAAATTTTTTTTTCTTTTTTCTGTATTTGAAAAATTACGTGAATATTATGGAAAATGCAATCTTTTGACTTTGAAAATGTATTGTAGAAAATTTTTTGGTAATTTTTCGACAAAAAAAAATTTTTTTTTATTGAAAAAAATTTTACAATTTTTTATTAATAAATTATTGAAAAAATTGAAAAAAATAGGAAAAATTCTTTGTTGTTCAAGAAAGCAAGGATAAAAGAAATTAAAATTAAACCAATCAAGATTGAATAAATAAAGCTAATTATACGATTTATATTTCGTTGTGTAACAAACAAACTTTGTTTTCTTTAAAGATTCAAGAAAAATGAAAAATGAAAATGTAGTACACACAGAAAAAGAGAGAGAGAAAATAGGCAAAAGGGATTTTAAGTTAAACTTTAAAAAGGAAAATTTATTTTTTTTTTTTGCTAACATTTTTTTCCCTGTATTTTCTTTCATCCTTTTTATAATTCCTTGAATTCAAGAGGAAAAACAAAATAAACAAAAAAAAAATAAACTGAGAAAAAAAAAGAAATTTCTATTTTGCGTACAAAGCAAAAGTAAAGCAAAAAGTAAAAGAAAATAAAAATAAAAAAATAAAAGTATTTAAATCCTATTAAGCATTTTTGAATATCAAAAAAGGAAAATGTATTTTCATATTGTAAGTTCATCGCCGTAGTAAATTTGAATAGGAAGCGAAACTAGAAATAGAAATCAAAAAAATCAAAAAACAAAAAGAAAAAAATTGAAAAATAAAGAAAATAGGAAAATACCAAAGACAAAGTAATAAAATTAATGTTGAAGAAGCTACTTTCGATGGAAAAGTCCAAGTGTTTGTATCCTTTCTTCTAAAATCATCTACATACAGATCAGTGTATATACAGATGGTTTTGCTTCTTTCATTTAAGTCCTATGTGTGTATATGTATGCTTTCTATAAAAGTTTTCTTCTCTTTATTTTTGTATTTTTTGACATAATTATTATTCGATATTATTACACAAATTTATTTTGTTAGCATAATTATCTCCGTGTGTATACGCGTACTTACTTACTCAAAATCAAAAACAAGAAAAAAAAAATTTACAAACGATATTTTTAGTTTTCTGTTTTCTACCTCTGTATTGCTTCTTGCATTTTTCATTATTATTGGTGTATTTGTAATGTTTCCCTTTGCCTTCTTATACTAAATTGTAACTTGTGTGTTACAACAAAAAATTACACAGTATAAAAAATTTATTAAACTTAAATGGAAAATATATAAAAACAAAAATAAAACTACATTGAAAAAAAAAGACAAAAAACAACAAAAAAACAACAAGCTCTGAAAATAGAAAAACAGTAAAGGAAATTTGTTTATTATTTTCAGATACAACCAAATTTTCTTATTTTTCTCTCTTTATATTTTATGTAGAAACAAAAGACTTTTTGCTATTTTTTTTTTGTTTTTAATATTTTCGTCATATTTTTTTCTTCTTCTTCTGTATTTTGTTTTAATATAATAATAATGTTGAATACATATATTTAGCATATTATGTACACTATACATTAAACGGAACTTATTAAATATTCAAAAAAAAGTGGTCGTTATGTTGTTTTTGCTTTGTTTTTTGTTTTTATTTCATGTTTTTGTTGGTATTTAACTGAAAATAAAAATTAAAATCGATTTTATTTATTTTTGTTTTTTGCTTCTCCTTTATATTGTTTTGAGAAAAAATTTTTTTTTTATGTTCACATAAAGTAATTAAGATCTTTATTGATTTTTTTACTTTAACTTTTGTTTATATTTTTTGTTGTTTTTTTTCGTTAATTTTCCAGTTTAAAAAAAAAAATCCTTTTTCTGATTACGCTACGATAATTTGTAATGGTATATGAAAAACGTTGTAACAAGTTAGAAGAAAAATTTAATTTTTTTTTTTTTTTTTTTTTTTTAAAGAAAGGATGTACATATTTACAAAAAAATTTTTTCTTTTGGGTGTTTGGACATTATTATTATCCTTTCGCTTTTGCTTTTCTTTTTTGAATAAAATTTTTGCGCTTTTGATTTTTATTATTTCAGTTTTTGTTTTTCTTTGAATTCAAAAATAAAAAAAAACAAAAAAATTAAATTTGCATACCAAAAACATATTTTCAAATTAAAATTCAAGGATAAATATAATTTTTTTTAATTTTTAATGAAAATTTTTCATTTTATGCAATAATTCATTATATTCATTACATTTGCAAATTGATGGAAAATAAAATGAATACAATAAAATATTGTTCAATACTATATTTATAAGTGGGAAAATTTTAATTTTCCCAAAAATTTGGATTATAATTAATTATGCATGTTTTTATTTTAAATGAAAAATTTTCAATTATTAAAAATATTTTATTGCTTTTTCTATATAAAAAATTGAAAAATATAACACACATGAATGCTTAAATTCATGAATAAATTTTTATTGTTTTTCAATATACGTGTGCATATTAAAAGAAATATTTAAAAACAAAAAAATGTAAATAAATAAACCGAAAAAATTTATAATTAATTTATTATAATGAGTTTGGTTTGGTTTGAGCTCATTAAGTCAACCGAAATATTATTAATCAACAATTATACTGAATTTTCATCGTAATTATTGTTACAAATGCATTTTTAAAAATGAAAATGAAAAATAAACGTATGCGATATTTTACGTTTTTTTTTTCTTGTTATTATTTGAGCGATTAATTAATGAAAAATTGAGTGCATTCTTTTTCATTTTTGTATTGTTATTTTTTTGTCAAGTGTCTTAATGATGAATATTATGGTAATAATGTAGCTTTACCATATTCAGGTAATAAATGTAGTTTTTCATGAATGGAAAATTTATTTTTTTTTCGTTTGTTTAAACGAAAATTTAAAAAATTTTCAACAATGGTTAAATTTTCAAAATTTTTCTATTGTACAAATGTTTTATTTCGTACAATAATTAAAAATTTTCCAATACATTAAAAGATACGCTCATGTTATTAAATTTTTTGTTTTTGTTTTTTTGGAAATCCAGAAAAGGTGCTTTAGGGATGATTGTTTTTTATCGTCGAGCAGCAAATAAAAAAAACAAAAAATAAAAAATAAAAAAAAATAGAAAAATAAAAGCACGCGACATATAACTTTGTATTATGACGAAAATTGAATAATAAAATTTTATTCGTAATTCGTATATAAAGTTAATAATTCATTAAATCCATTCCTATATTTTTTTATTCGTATAGTCGTATGAGGTCCTTTATATATTTCAAATCGCTGTTGGAAATTGTTTTGCCAATAATGTCACAATGATCATAAATTTTTTAAACATAATAACCAAATAATTAAGTACCTTCATGATACATAATTTCAATTCTATGTTCATGTTTTTTTTTTTTTTTTTTTCTTATTGTTTTATTATTATTATTATTTACATTGTTGTGAAGTATGTATTATTAACCCTAATAAAAAAAGGGGAAAAAAACGTACTAAACAAGTTATGAAAATTCATTTAACTTTGAAAGTTAACATGTTTTTTTTTTGTTTTATTTCTTATATTAAAATTACCGCAATTTATTTCGTCTTACATGACATTTTTCTTATGCTTTCTTATATTTTCCTTTCAATTTTTTTTTGTTTTTCTTCAAGTTTTCGACATAATTACAATAATTTGAATTTAAAACTAAAATAAAACGAAAAAAAAAAACATGAAAACTAGGAAAAATAAGGAAAAATCAATTTTCCAACAGAATGAGGTTAAACGTAAATAAATATTAAAGGAGAAAATATTTTCTTAACTACCATAACAATTTGAATGGATTTTCTCTAATGCCTTTTTCCTTTTTAAATTGTCCTTTGTCCTTTTGTTTTTGTCATTCTTTTTATTCAATATCTCGATTAAAGTTTACATTATTGCATATTTAGACAAAAAAAAAAAAAAAAACGAAAAAGAAATTAGAATTAGTTTTTTTTTTCAATTTAAACAGAAGAACAACACAGACAAAGTAACAAAAAAAAATCAACTAACTGAATTTGCGTGTCATGAAGCAATAAATTACCTACCATTGTTGAAGAAGAAAATTAAATGTCTACTACGATGGAATTTTTTCTTGTTTTTTTTACATAATTTTATTTTTTTTGTCGTTACATTTTTATGGTAAACTTTTTAGCATAAGCTGGTTTTTAGCGTGTAGTATTTAAATGCAAGGATCATACAAAAAAAAAAAGAAGAGAAAATTTTTTAAACAAAAAACGATTATTATTTATTACTGCATACAATTTTCTCTGCTACGCTTCTATAAATAAATTTTTCGTTTGAAAAAAAAAATTTTTTTTTTTTTGAAGAATAAATTTGATAAAAAGAAAAATTTTCATAGTCAGTGTGAAATCGTTATTTAAAATATAAAGTTTATTTTTGAAAATATAAACATATCTAAAATATATGAAAAATTTTCTAAATTCGTATAATAAGTTTTATTTTTTGTTAAACGATAGTAAATATGAAAATAAAAATAAATGGGTAATTGTTGTTATATCAAGCAGAAATTTAAAAAAAATTGAAGACGAAGAGATATTGTTTTTCTTTTGTTTTTCCTTAACAAACTGTATTAAATGAAAAAAAAAAAAAAATATGTATATAGTCGCAGATTCTATTAAGGAAGCAATCTTATCTTTTCAATGACCTGAAAGTAATCTAATTTTCATTATTCTGCTAATATAACATGTATCAGAAAAATATCTATGGATGGATGAATTTTTTTTTATATAACAAAGAAATTGATGTTTCTTTAATTTACTGGATTTTCATTTTTTTTATTTTTTATTTTTGTATTTTAACTATAAAAAACAAATCTTAATCTTTTTCTTCCTGTAGTTTTTAAAATTATTTTATTATTGTTTTTTTTTTAGGTTATTGTTGTTGTTGTTGGCTGTGTTTACTATTTCGTTTCTCATTATTTTCTATTTTGAGTTTTTCCAATACATACATACATATGTATGTATATATTTTATTTTTCATTTTGACTATTAGCTATTGTAGAATTTCATGTTTAATTTTTTTTTATTATTCTGTTGATATAACTTTTCTGGTCCTTAATTTTCAAACAGCTATACACTGTATATGTACGTGTGCATAGCATACATACATAAATGTGTAGAAATCAAGAAGTATATCTTTATTGAATTATTTCAATGCTGTATACATTTGTATCCTGTCTGTTATCACGAGTTCATTTCCTTTTAAATACAATATGAAGGATCATCATAGAGTATTCTTTCAAAAAAAAAAAAAAAAAAAAAAAAAATTTCTCATCGTTAAATTTTATAGGATACATAGATACATAGATGCGAATACACATAGATGAAATGAATTTCGATACTATTCATTATATTGTGTGCATGTGTGCTTATATATACGAAATGTATACTGGACGTATATTTTTGTTGTTATTTGATGGTTTTCATCGGTGAATGAAGAACATAATGATGATCCTTTGTTGTTGATATTATACTTATCCACATATTTTTGTACTGTTTGGAAATAAATTCTTATCATACCATATTTGTATAGACACACATACTATATAATACATTTAAAAATCTAAAAATCTTGTGTACACAATAATGAAAATCAAAATAACGTAATCGAGAGTAAATTAAAAAAAAAAAAAAAAACAAAAATAAAATAGAAAAAAAAAAAAAACTCTTTTATAATAACAGAATTTAAAAAAACAAAAAAGTAGGAATTTTGTAAGGATTTCCGGTAATATCAATGAATAACAAAAAACATCATAAGCGTTGAGTATGTTATACATGCAGTCATGTACAGCTGCTGGTCTAATGCAGTCCATTATTTTATACTGCACATGCATCTATGTATAGGAATGTTATTGTGACACTTTTATGTTACAAACAATCCAATTATTGTTTTATTGATTTGGAATTACAAACTCTCATATTACTTCAGTTTTGTTCGCCAAGGGTGAGATGAGGTTGGGTTGCCTCGACAAACTCATATTAGATTATATATTGTTTTTTCTATTACGTACACATATAGTACATATGAAATGGTAAAATTCATTTTGGTTCATGTATTTACGAAAAGTTACTGTATTCCTGTTTATATCTTATTTTTCTTTACATTTTCTTTATTATTTAATTTCGACATATAGATACAGATGTATGTACATGTACCAGTCCAGATTATCAAAAGAAAAATGAAAAAAAAAGAAAAAAAAATGAAAAATAAAAACAAAAAAAAAATTTAAACAGTAAAGAAATGAAATCCACTTATCAAACCAATCAAATTAACATGTATATATAGAAAACTCAATTTCTCTTCCTTATATTTTCTACTTATTTTTCAGTTTTACTGTATGTACACATAGTTATTTTGGTTTTATTTTTTAATCGAAAAAACAAAACAAAATAAATAAAATTTTTTCGTAAGGAAAAATTGTATAGAATTTTCATTGTGGATTTTTTTTGTTTTTAAAGAGAGAAAAATGATTTCGACCATAAAAATAGATAAAAATCTACTTTTATTATTATTTTACTCAATGAAAATAAATAAACATAAAGTAATATAAAAATGCTATTATATGAAAAACACAAAAATACAAAATAGAAAAGAAAATACAAGAAAATCTATATAACCACAAGAATTGAAACTGCATTTTCTGTACATATATTTTGTTTAGACGATGCAAGATATTTTTCTTATTTTTTTTTATTTTTATTTCTTTAGATTTTAAAGAAAAATGAAAAATTCAAAAAAAAAAAAAGAAAAAAAATGAAAATAAATATTCTTATGTGATTTTAAAAAACAAAAAAAGGATTTACCTTATTTGTTTTATTTTTTCTATCATTGCATACAAATTGTAATTTTTTCGTCGATCATAAAATTGGATCAAAGTCAAAAAGAAAAACAAAAAAAAATACAAAAACACAAAAGCAACAAAGATAAAGAGGAAAAATAGAGAAAGAGAAATGGAAAAGATAAGCAATGAAAATTAAGAAAAACCACCCATAAAATTGTTCATATTTCTCAATGGAATTCTTTTGAAAATTTTACATCGTATTACGTGATACCCCACATACTACACAGTTTAGTACGTTTTTTGAAATATGTTACATTTTGGTCTTGTACTGATGATTTTGGTTGTCATATGTATATATATATATATGAAAATATAGGCTAACATGCTCACATAAGAGCATTTGGACATTATGCATTTGTCGTTATCATGCATGTACGGCTTATGTGTACAAAACATTTAATACACTAGAAAATAATATTATCTTTCTGAATTTGGGGCAGAGAAATATATGATTTTAATTTTTGGATTTTTAATATTACATTTGGGAATTTTTTGTTATCACCATATCATTCTATAATGGGAATATGCATGTACACATATTTTGTACCCGTCGCGTACATAAAATAATGAAATTTATTTATTTTATTTTATTTTAATTTCATATTTTTGTTCATTTATTCTTTTAATCTGTGTGAACTAAAAATTTGCTCTTTGTCCATAAAATAAAATGAAAACTAAAAAAAATAAAAAAAAATGATGTGACAATGAGAATTACCTGTAACTAGCATTGAAAGCTTATTTAGTTATACTGATACGGATAAATGTGTATATTTCGATACTGATATTTTTGTTCAAAAAAGAAATATAAAAAAAATAATTAAATTAAATTAAATTAAAATACATTACCCACGTAAACATAGAAAAAATTTTTTTTTTATTTAAGTTAAATTTTTAAAAAAATTAATTATCTGTTAAAATTTCACTTTTCATTTTTGGTTTTTAAAATAATTTTTTTGTTATTATTAAGAAATGAAAGCAAGGATACATTGGTTCACAAATATTAAAACTAAAACCTCACCTATTCTGTCTGAGCACTCAGAGGGCCTTGCTCTCTCACCCACTTCAAACAACAACAACAACAAAAAAGGCTCACTCATTCTGTCTGAGGGCTCAGAAGGCCTTGCTGTTTCACCCACTTCATATAAGAACAACAAAGGTTCACCTATTTGTATGATAATGCTTTTGTATTTTTATTACATTCTGTCGACTATTTAATTTTAGTAACTTGATGTAATTATTACATGAACAGCTGCATGTACAATTGTCAGAAAATACAAAAGTTTAACAAGACTGTAAAAAAAAGGACTAGGATTAGTACAGAACAGACAAAATATTCCACAAATGTACCACACACGTACATATAAATGAGAATATTCTGTTGTAATGCACTGATACATTTTGATATCGGCTAGAATATGCTTTATAAATACATATTTTAAAATAAAATGAATTTTAATTCTACTAAAACTCTGACATTACTATACAAGTACAAACTACCTACGTACTATTGTATAATTGTATCAAAAAATTTAAAATGGACAGGAACATACGTATCAAGAAAACAATGAAAATTTTTCATTGTTAACAAAAGAACTTTTGAATTGTTTAAAAATTAAAAGTTTTATTCTTTCAAAAAGGCATAGATCACACTTGAATATGAATGTATGTAATATTAATCCATGTGGATTATTTTACATAGACATTCGTATTATATTCTTATGAAAACAGCAGGAAATCATAAAATAAGGATTAACGTACATACATGAAAAGTTAAATAATATAATTTTGGAAAAAAGAGAATTTTTTTTTTGTTAATGCAACATATTGTAAAAGTGTTTTGACAAAATACATACTACATATACTACATATATTCTACATATACTCGTGAGTTCAGAAACGCATTAATATCATATTCGTGCAATGCAACAAGTTCTAAAACGTCTAAGACTGAAACGGATGCATTGTTAAAAGTTTCGAAACGCATCGGTTACGTAAATTTTATGCATCGGTTAAGCAAAATATGCAGCTGAAATTTTATAAATGCATGAACATGTTAAGGTTAATTATGTTAATCTACATTGGCTATGAGTTAACAATTAGATTTTGTCAATTTTTGTTTTGAATACGATTTTGAAATATGTACATATGTATGTTGCACACATATACGCATTGGATACAATCTGTGCAGTATTTTTGACGTTACTGCACTCACGGTACGTTTTAATACAATGTGTTATGTTATATACTGAATGGAATAATTTATTTTTGTTATAATTTATTTTTTTAATAAATATTTCAATATATAACAGAGTAGCTATTGTCGGCAACTATTCCTCTTCAATTTCGACTTTATTCAGTGTATACTGCATTTAACATTATTAAATATTCTGTAATACTTAATGCACACATACATACGTACGTATATTTTTTATAAAATATGTTACATGTTTACTCTATACTATTTTTAAATCATTTCCAATCGAATAAAATCCCTTAATACTTGATGAGGGATAATCCATGCACATCACTCCAATTCATGTTCCCAAAAATTATATGTACGTGTGTATTGATGATTATAAAGAACTCTGTAACACACCTGTCGTAAATTTGTTTTACTTTTTTCCACTTATATTCATTTTTTATATACCAGAGAGTGCTTAATGTAAACCATATAGGACTCAATACTTCCGTTTCGTCCTGTAGGCAAAAAAAAAAAAAAAAAAGAAACATTAAACGACTAAAAAAGGTCATTCTGTACATCAAACAAAACGTCAAGTGATATGGCCATTAATTGTATGCGTATTACTGTACAGTACGAATTACATATGTGTACATATTGGATTTTTCTACATATACATATATGTTGTATTTACTTGAGGTGTAAGTACATGTATATCGTACATGCACACATATTTACATACATATTTCGATTTTCGATTCTGCTGTATTTTCGGCATTTTTCAAACTTTGCTTTAAACTGTATATAAAGGGAGCACATAAATGCATGGATTTGTGTATCACTTGTACTTTTGTTTTTTTATAACCCAGTTAAAGTGGTATATATGCAGCAATACGACAAAAATATGAAGAGAATTTTCGTACCTAAGTCCTTGTAGTTGTATTTCACATGAAATTTCCGGTTTTATAATGAATGCGGAAGTATCGATGATTTAATATAAAATATAGCACTGTATACAGTAAATTGTGGCCATGTCAAATTTTATTAGTGTGGGGGGTGTTTTGAAAATGTATTTGTGTGTACATGTGTGTATTTCACACATCGCATATATGTAGATTTAGTGCATTTTATTTGGATATACTTTCATATGGACTCGTATTTTGTTTACTCCATATATAACATGTGAATGTGTTTTGCATGCTCAATGTACATACGTATGTCCTCTAAATACTCATTGTACAGCAAAGTCTGTATTTTACTGTCTATATACCTACTCTTGAAATTAAAATTTTATTGATGAAAATTTAACTTTAAACCAAAATAAGTAAAAAAAAAATAAAAAAAAATTTAAAACGTGAAGCAAAATAAAATTGCATTTCAAATTATTATTTAATTAAGTTCACTATAAATCCATTATCCATGTTATAAACTCTAATGCCTTCCAGATACAATATAAAATTTTTTAATTACCTACTATACAAATACATAACATACGTTATAACATAAAATAAATTTAATTTACTATTTTTGAAACGGTTTTCATGTATAAACTTCTGTACATATTTTTTATATATTTTCGAAAAGGAAAAAATTAATTGATTTTGTGATGAAAATTGAATGTAATTTATAAATTTCATGTTTTGTTTTTTTTCTTTGCTTCCTTCATATCGTTGTTTTTTTTTTTTTTTGTTTTTTGAAAATACATATTTGAAATGGGATTATTTCCTGGATTATTTTTAATTACATACAAAAGCGTATAGATACACCTACATACGTCGTCTCTGGCTCATAATTTTTTTTTTATTTTATTTAAAAAAATTTTTTTTTGAGAATACAACACTTGTTTGTATGGTTATTCACATACATATGTGTATTCTATATACGTACATAAATTTTTATTTTCAATTTTAGTTCAGTTTGAGTTGTTAAATTCATGATGATCCATTAAATTTGAAAGCAGTGATATAATAATAATCTTTCATTTATACATACGTCTGTGTTACGTATGCACTAATTCGTTCAACGATAATTTTTTACAGTAAAACCGTACATAAGCGCATACATATAAGATGTGTATGTATGTATTTTTTTGTATAATAATAAATTCTATTTTAAAAATGTTCTAAAGAGATTAAATCATAAATACTCATCATTTATAGATTTATACATTTTACTGTAGATGATTGATTTATTGAATAAAAATATAATGGGATGTACGTAAATAAACATGAAAAAGAAAATAATGTATAAAATTTGAAAATAAAGAAAAATATAATGATAACAAGGGAAAATAGTTGAAAACTATTGAAAATAATTTAATCAGCACTTGGCATTGGTTTAAAAGAAAATAATTTTCTTTTAAATGAAAAAAAAAAAAAAAATAGAATTTCGAGAATTAAGAATAAGTAAAGTTCAATAATTTAGTACTTTTGGTATTTGCATTTTTATACTCAATGATCATTGCCTTAATTATCCTTTCTAAAGTAAACTGAATATTTTATGTTAAAGGATGTGTTTATACAATCTGATTACGGTATTAACGTACAATTTGGTACAATAAAGCGGCTTCATTAAAATTTCAATATTAAGTACTTAATGTACGTACTTATATTCACTAAAGCATTCATGTAAATTTTGTTTTTTTGTTTTAAATGCAGTTTAATTTTATCATTTGTTTTTTATTCCTTTAAACTTTGTGAATGGCTCTTGTTCACTTATATTTATAAATTCAAAAAATATTTTGTAAAATTATTATTTTTTATTTTTAAATATTGAATACGTGAGAGAAAATTAAAACAACAACAGAAAACAATTTTTATGTTTTGGGGAAATTAATATATTTTTGCTAAATTTTATATACCTTGTAGGACATAACCGCACGCACTCAATATTTGAATGTTCGAATTTAACAAAAAAATAATAATTTAAAAACCAAAAAAAAAAAGATTTAATTTAATTATGAATATATTCATGCATGACTATTATTTATGGGTAACATATCCATGCACACACATAGTAATGGCATGCATATACATATGTATGTGCATAAGCTATGTCGTAATTTTACCAGTGGCATTGTTTTAATTATGTTAACAAGAGTTTTACTTTATTATTCAAAAATCTGATTATTTAAATAAAAAAAATTTTTTTTATAAATTCATAATAAATGTGAAATAATAAAAAAAAAAAACCAGTCGTAAATGAAATGAACATTTTTCTCTTTATTTTCTTTTTTTTTTTCTTTTTGTACTGTATTGAATGAAAAATTAATGCAACCATACCATAAAAAAAAGAAAACGAAAAAAATAATTATTTGACTGTAGTGGAAAATATAAGTATAAAGTAATGAAATTCAATTTAATAATGTACAGAACATGTAAAGAAATGATGTCTGATTATACTATATAACAGAAATACAATTAAAAAAAAACAAAAACTAGAGTAAAAAGTTTGTATGTGCATATAACACATATTAATTCATGTATGTATATACATACAAGTACATAAATGTATATAATGAGGAAAATGTGTGTCGTGTATGCATTATTCATTTATTTTTCATTCTTTAAAAAAAAAAAAAATTATATAATTTTATGTTTTCACATAACAATGAAATACATAATTCATATATTACAGTAATAATCTAAAAAAAAAAAAATGAAAAAAACCCCAAAGAAAAATGAAAATTTTTTTTACAATAAAAATATTATTTTCCTCTAATTTCATTTTATTTTTCTATTTTATTTCTTTTTATACATTTTTCTTTTATTAATATTAAAATAAGTCGTAAATGAATTAAATAAAATACTGAAAGAAAATGTATTATATACCAGATAAAAAACAAAAAAAAAATTAGATGTATACTTAATTTTTAAAATTCCTACATTCAGGTCTTTCATAAATTTTTCAAAAAAACACTGCATAATACTAGATTGTGTATACATACAATAACATGTATAATCTTTAGTAACATTTTTTACTATACTCCATACACTAATTCGATGCAGTTAAGGTCTTATGGGAGTCGTTTTTCTTTTCTCGTAATTTCGCATAAGAGCATTTTACGAGCAGTTTTACCACATTTCTCAAAGTTCTCCAACAGTATAGGATGAGCTTTTTTAATATCAATATACAGTGACGCAAAGTGGTACTACTTTATGTCATTTCCATATGACCTTAACTGCCTCGAATTACAGTATGAAGTATAGATTGTGTGTACATACATATAATAACATTTATAATCTTTAGCAACATATTTTAATAAGTACAAACATTATCAGGGCTATTTTGGTCGTAGTTAGCAGATTTCGCTAAAATTTCAATAGTTCATAAATTTTGTATGAAATTTAACAGAATGTCATGTTAACAAAATCTGTTAACTACGGCCAGAACAGCTCTGATTATTTATAATAAGAGTGCAAAATGATTTGTGTTGCATAATTTTTAGTATTAGGCAAAAGTATAAGTTTAACATTGAAGGATCAAATTTGTAAAAATTGAGTATAAAATGTAGAATATCAAGTTGTTGTTAAAATGTTCTCTTTTGATTTTAGTTTGTATTCAGTTTTTTTTTTCTTGAAAATATTTTCATGTTAAAATACATAAAATTCATGCATATATACAAAATATAACATGTATACTCACATATGTGAATGTCCTTTCATTAATCACCTTCTTAACATTTTTTTTTATAGTTTCTTTTTTTAATTTAAATATTATATGGTTTTCTTCCTGCATCAAAAAGCCATTATCCATTTTACATATTAAAATATATTATGTATTTTCACTTTATAATTAAATTTTATTTAATGATGTAATAATAGTAACCACTTTTTAAAAAAAAAAAAAAAAAATTCTGTTCTTATTTTTTTTTCTTCTCTGTTTTACTTTATTTCTTTGAAATTATTTTAATTGTATATTTTCATTATTTTATTATTTAATTTTTTGATTTTCAAAAAAAAAAAAAAAAGAAAAAGGAAAAACACATGTAGAGGATACAATACTTTTGATGACGAAAATAAAAAGAATTTCATAAAAAAATACACACATACGTAATGTTGGAAACGTACGTACATGAAAAAAAAGAAAATTATGAAAATATGTTTTAATTATATGTTTTATGGGATTCTACATGAAGAAAGGGATAATATTTAACACATAATGTACACACACAATTTACAATCTACAATACATAGAAGAAAGAAACCCACATTGCGTATGTATTATCCCAGTGAGTATTTACTATATGTTAACGTATAAAGTTCCCTTTACATAAAAATGAAAAAAAAATTTTTTTTAATCCTTTATTACTTCGTTACTATAAAGTGCATGCATACGAAAAATAGTTATTTAAATTGTTTTTTATTTTTTTATTTTGTACATTTTAAGTATAGAAAAATACATACAACATTTAACATATTATACAATAAAAAAATTTTTTTTTTTTTTTTTATTAAACGATTCTGTTTTGGAAATAAAAATTTATACACATTACGACATATTACGACATTTATCCAAAGCATTCAGGATAAAATGAGAAACAAAAAAAAAGGGAATCTAAATGGAATTTTAAGGCAAAAAAGAAAAGAAATATTAAAATGAAAATCGTAGTATTTTTACTTACCTGATGGTTATGCTTTAAAAAACGCAAAAGAAAAAAGTATTAGAAAAATTTTGTATAAAGATTGCATGCATTTTTATCGTAAAAAAAAAGAAAATCGTATATAAAATCGTTTTTATTTAACTTTCCTTTTTTTTTGTGTGTGTGTTGCCTATATAAAAAACACACATATGAACATTACAAAGTATAAAATATTTTTTTTTTATACTCAACTTATTTGATTTCCATTTCTTTTTTTTGTGTGCTAAACTTTTATTAACAGAAAATATGAAAATTCATTTTTTTATATTTTTTACCTCAACATTTAATATGAAAAGCAAGAAAATCTGAAAAAGAAAAGGAAAGAAAAAAAAATATGAGAAAAATTCTTTAAGCATATGCGGAGATTTTTGTACTATACTCGTATACTTGTGTGTTTTATAAAGAAAAAAAAAAAAAAAAAAAAAAATCATGTATTATTACGTGTATGAAGTAGAACATTTTTTTATTAATCTTTTCTTGTTCTTATTATTTTTCTTGTTTCATTCGCATGACAATAAAATATACTGAACTAAGTATGCATGTGTGTACTGTAGACGAACAAAGTATAATGACAATTTTAATATTTATTTTAATTTATTTTATTTTTTTTTTTTGTTTTTTATGAAAAATTCCAACATTTTCCATTTAATATTACTGAATAGAATGAATATACTAAGACCTCATATCTATCGTTGTCGTTTATTATATTGTTTTTTCTTACATGCATGCATGCATTGTAAGCATATACACGTATCATATCATATCAACCGGATGTAATATTCGTCGTATACATGCTGTACATATATGCGACAGTATTACGCACACATCTACGTATTCCGCCAAGTATATACACATGTTTTTATAAATTGTCCGTATGTGTGTGTGTGTTATACAATTTTTTAATGTATTATATATCATTTTATTTTATTCAAAATTATACTGTATTTTGTGAAAATTCCTTGTTCCTGTACATACAAAGGATATATACATACATTATGTATATATGAACTTACGTATGTACATTTATCAGCGTATTAAAGTATGAAAAATATTTTATATTTTGTATGTACACGATATTTATGCAATTTTTGTCAAAATACAATACGAAATGTGTGCAGATAGTTGAAAGGAGAAAAAATGATATTTTTCTTTTCTTTTTTTTTGTTTAAGTAAAAGCATGTAATTTTGTCATAAAGAGAAAGAGAATATTTCAAATACAAAATGTTTTTTTTTGTATTTGTGACAGTATAAATTTCAAAATTCTTGTATTTGCTTACAGCATGGCAAACAAATACATGCATATACGTTTTACATTGAAAAATTTTGAAATTTTGTAACTGATTAAACAATGTAGAGTAAAGAAGGAAAATTATGTTGTCTTTTTCTTTTTTTTTTTTTGTTAAATAAAATTATTTTTAAATATTTTTTGGACATTATTTACATAGATGTTCAACAAAATGTTTCAAAGGTACATATATGAAATCATCTCAAAGTCAATTGAACTTTAATCAAAAAAAAAAAAAAAAAAAAAAAATCAATACAAGCAATGTTTAAAAATAATCATTATATTTTCATAGATGAATTTTTAAAAAGGAATTTTTATTGACAAAAAATAAAAAATAAAAATAAAAATTTTAATCGATTTTTTGTATGTGTTCATGCTAATGTCGAAATACCTATATGAAACTAATGCCAAAAATATTTATCATTTTATTTTCAAATTCTGAAATGTCGATGTTATTCCTTGTATTCGCACTACACTCCATACACTAATTCGAAGCAGTTGATGTCTTATGGAAATGATATAAACTAGTACGACTTTACGTCACTGTATATTGATATGATAAAAAAAATTCATCTCGTATTATATGATAACATTAATACCGGGGGTTGAGGGATACAATAAGCTGATTAATTAAGCTGCAGTGTCGAGGTTATTAAATCTCATGTCACTCCACTCCTCGTGTCTTACAAAACAAAAAAAAAAAAAAATGATAACTTTACAGATTGTTGTAACACTGTTTGTGAGATGATTTTATTAAAAATGACGAGAAAGGAAAAATGACACATATACTCCCGTAAGACCTTAACTGTATCGAATTAGTGTATAGAGTATAATTGTAGAGTTGAAAATAACAAGAAAATAAATTTAATAATTAATGTAATTTATATTCCTTCTAAATAACATTAATGTGAAATAAATATGCATTGCAATGTAAATCTGATTTCCTTTAAACTTATACTAAATAATGTATTCATTTAAAATAAATGAAATTAATTTAATTGCAAAATTTAATTAATTGATTTTAATGTATTCAAAACATTTAACTTAATTTTATGAAAATGGGGATAAATAACAATGAAATTTGATATCCTTGACGATGTATAAATGAATTTTTGTCTATTCTGATAAATTTTTTTCAGTCTGGTTCCTTTAAACATTTTTCGATGCGTGAAGATTACCAAACAAAAAGATATTTTAATATCACTGAATTTTCATTCTACGAAACAAGAAAAAAAAAAGTAAAACAATGGACGGTTTGTAACCATGTATATTTACAAGTACACCAGACTTGTATATTTTCAATACAATAAGACAAAAAAAATTTTTTTTAAATTAAAATAAAATAAAATAAAAAATTATAAATGGGAAATTCTAGTATTCGTGCAACAAGGATATATTCCTGATGTGTATCGAGTATGAGTAAAAATGTTCAAATTTTTTTTGGAATTTAGTAATATTCGCACATATTTGCTCATCACTCTTATATTGTGTGTATTTTGTATATAACACGATATACATACAAGAAATATGTATACATATGTATAAGAAAAAATTTGTACAATAAAACGTGATATGAATTAAAATTATGAGATTATGTCGGAAACTTATGATTATGTTCATTTTCTGTTTATAACACAAATAACGTGTGCACATTATATATTTCTATATATACGATACATATAACGTACGTTTTGTATGAGTAAAATAAAATGAAACAGATAAAATTATTAAATATAACAAAAATGTGGTTTTTAAATGGAAAATTTGTATATACCATGAAAATGCAATGAAATGAGTTTACATACTCTAAGCTCTGGATTTAAATTGCAAATATAACATGAACTAAACATCTGTTATGTTATAATTGGAACGGTTTTTTTGTATCTTTTCGCTCATATATTTTTGCACGTGTTTTGCACAAAAAAAAAATGAATAATTTTTAAATTTCCAAATGTCTATTACAGATTTTTTAATTATCACACAAAAAAAAGCAAACATAGTTATATAAAATGAAACAATTAATATTTCTGTATAAAATGAAATTAAATGAATAAATGATAAAATAATATTCTCATTTTCACTGAAATCTGTAGCAGAAAACTATATTCTGTCCACTAATTCGATGCAGTTAAAGTCTTATGGAAATTACATAAAGTAGTACCACTTTACGTCGCTGTATATTTATATGAAAAAAAATTCATCTCGTATTATATGATAACTTTACAGATTGTGGGAACACTACTCGTGAGATGATTTTATTAGAAATTACGAGAAAAGAAAAAGGACACATATACTCTCATAAGACTTTAATTGCATCGAATTAGTGTATAGAGTATAGTATTTTCGATAACAATAATTTGTGATATTAAAATATTAGAGATAAGGATTAACCACATAACGTATGTAAAATGAAGATGATGAAGAATTTATGTATGTACATACGTGAGAATATACATACGAGTATATGCTCATATATGTATAGGTACATTTCTGTGTATATGGAATAAAACATAAATTTCAGTATAATTACAAAATTTTCAGTGTTTATTTCTTCATGTGTGTGTTATTCATGAATTCAAAACAAAAAGTACAATAAAGTACATATATAAGTATATAAGTATTTATTTATCGTTAAAGTTACTGTAATCCAGAAGAAAGATTTACACTTAGAACTTTACAAGTTTATTTAATTTTTAACCAAATATAAATACACACGTGTATAAGTATACATGTGTGCATGTATGATTAATATATTATGTACATATGTGAAAAATCTATGTTCAAATAAAGTATACACACATGTAAAACGTGATATGCAAATACATATATACATAGTAAATTGAAAATTGAGAATTTTAAGTTAACATATTTTACAAGTAGGGAATACTACATGGTGTCTTGTCTAAAAACTAATCGTATTCGTATATAATGAAACTTCAAATTTAAATTATTTACACGTGCATGTGTGTTATGTGGTACACACATATGTACGTATGTGTATATAAATGAAACAATACAGCCACATGCATGATGCATACACAAAATTCTATGATGACATAATATTTTCTTCTCATACGTTATTTAAATGACAATGACAATGAAAGTTTATTTTATATTTACATATCTACCTTACTTTTCTTTTGTGTTTTTGCACAAAAGCATCAAGTGTACAAAAAAAATAAATTTTTTTTTTTTACATATCACACTCAAATAACTTTTGAATACTCATTAAGTGTAAAACAAGAAGCATTTCTATATGTCGTGTGTATCCTTTATATATACTCGTATATCCTTTGTATCTATTACAATAACTGTAGTATAGGTATATTTTTTGTTGATACAGGATGAATATATTCCATCTATCATTCAGGATATCGGTTTATATCTCGTCTTTTTTTTTTTTTTCAATTTTGAATTAAGGCTTTTGGTAATTTTAATTGATGTATTTCAAATTACAGTACATAGTTATTATAACAACGTGTACTTATTTTGTATTTACTGTGGTATACATATGTATATGCAAAATTCTAATTATTATTTTACCATTTTTCCATTTGATTCTTTCAATTATAATTAACAAAATATTTTTGAAAAAAAAAATTGAGTTTTAATATCAAATTCAGAAAAGTGGTTTTGAAAATCCATGTCCATGTATTTAAATTAATCTGAAGAATATTTCTATTTAAATGAGAGTACATTCATTGCTTAATATTTTTAAAAATTCCACGCTCGAACGTCGGGAAAAACTTCTTCGTTACCTAAGTCAAATGAAGAGGTTTACCCTAGACGGGAGGAATTTCGAGTACAATGGACAGGTTTATCTGAGTGCTCAGAGGGCCTTGCTCTCTCCCCCATTTCAAACAACAACAACAACAATATTCTTAAAATTCAGTAAAGGTACTGACTGTTTTTTACGTTTTTTGTTTTTTTGATTAGTTTAATGGTTCTACAACTGGGACCTGAAAGATTAGTTCTATAGCAGAAAAGATTTTTAAATGAATTTCTTGGAAACTTTATAATAACTTCAAAAAATACAATTATTTTCCTATTACGCTACAAAAACATATGCTTAAGGAAATGGAGAAAAAATATTTTTTAAATATTTATTTCCTAAAGATTTTATTCTCTTAATATTGTTTACTAAATAACAATTAAAGTATGTAAATATATAGAATGTGTGTTTTCCATGTAAATTTACTTGATTGTAATTCATTGTGTACTTAATGTCATTCTATTAGTTGAAAACTAAATGAAATCATTATGGGGATAGATGTAAGGTATATCCTGCTAATTTATTCATTTTTTTTTTTCAAGTTTTTTTATTTTTTTTTTATAAACACAAATTTATATTTAACCAAAAATAAACCGAAAATAGGATAAGAGGCTTATTTCCATTGAGAACTGATTATATTATTATTATAATTATTATTGTACTACTTCCTTTTAGTTTTTCCTTTTTTTATTCTTTGTATTTTCTTTGATGGAATAATACAATACACGAAATAAATATGTACAACTAGGTATAACCATAACGTATACAAATTTATTTCCTCTGTATCTTGAAAAGCAGCTACTGCATAAATGAATAGAAAAATACTAATACATTTTACATGGTTCGTCGTTTCTACATTATACATATACATAATCTTTGCGAACGCAACATAATATTATGCCACTTTTTCAATTATATTACTGAACAACCATTGATTACCAAATAAAGAAGAAAAAGACGAGAAAAAAAAGGAAAAATGAAAATAAAGAAAAAATACAGAGAAATATAAGTGAATAAACAAAGAAATAATAAATAAGTATAAAAAGTAAAAAAATAAAAATAATAAAAATTAATAAAGAAATGAAATGAATGGAATAAAAGGATCAAACGGAAGTCATACTTAATATATAGAACAGAAAAAAAATAAATAAAATGAACAAAAGCATTAAAGTATATAAAACATCAGTTATCAACACAGGTAATTATTTTTACCTTTTACACGTGTATTTTTGTAATTGAAAACAAAAAAAAAAGGAAAATTAGAAATATTATAGTTCTACTGATGTTTGTTTATCCTGTGTTTTTCTTTCCGTGTGTATATTATGATAATTATGAGTTACAAAGCTTACAGAAGTAAAAATTGAAAACAATTTACAAAAAAACCCACAAATGAAATACACAAAGATATGAATTAAATGAAATGTGTTACATAAGTTTTTCATTATATTCAATGATTGGAAAGAATTTTCAATTTTAATTTTAGTACCAAGGTAATGTGGGATTTGTAATAAATATGGCTTTTGACAAACAGAAAGGTCGTTATTTAGCATGATACAGCCCCTCCTACCCCTCCCGCCTAAGCACTACAACCCTTTGTGAGCCTTGACTTAATCATTGTTACACGTGCACCTACAGTTTAACGTGGGTTGCGAACCACTGAGTTTGTTGAAGCATGATATTTAGGGTAATTATTAAAAATTTGAATGCTTGATAGTTGGTGTATTAAGCTTTGTAAAACCGTAAAACTTTATTTAATTGATAAAGTCAAACAGAAGACACACTTGAATTATTTATTTTTAACAAAAAACCTTCATTTGTGCTTTTAAAAGCAATTTAATTGAATTCTCGTCTTAAAGAAGAGAAAATGAATTAGAGTCTAACACACGTTAGATATAAATCATCTTCATTACATGTTCAAGGACACTACCATTAAATTGAGAAATTTGATTTATTTATTGAACAAATTAAAAATTAGAAAAAAAAAATTATAAATTCAAATAAAAATGTAATGTACAAAAAAAAATGTAAAAGCGAAATATTTCTGTTCGTCTCTTAATTATTGCATATTTATAAAAATTTTTATTTTTATTTTCGTTAGTTATTTTGGAATTTTGATTTTGTTTAACTATTTTAAGTGATCAAGTGAATTTATGCAAAATAAAAAATTTTTTTTTATGACTGTTTATTTTCGTTCTTATATGTACTTTCTACTATTGCTCTTTCAATATGTTCTGAATTTTGAATACTGCATGCTCTATTTACGATTAAAATTTAAATTGATGATGATGATGATGATATTCTGATTGAAAACAACATACTCATATCAACATATAAAATGTACACAGTAAAATGAAATGCACTTCATTCATTTTGTCTTGTTTTATTTTTGTTTTTAAATTTTTTTTTTTCTGTTATTTGTATTGGCAACTGAAAATTTTGTTGATGTTGTTGTTCAAACTCAAATTTTGTTTTTTTTTTTTCCAATTTTTACTTATTTTTTGTTTTTTATATATTTTGTACATTTCATTTGATTTAATATCCAAGCTTCAGAATATAGGTTAAAATTTTTTTGAATTTTATTAGTATGTAGAAAGATAAAAAATGAACAAAAAAAAAAATAAAAATAAAAAATAAAAATAAAAATAAATAATGAAAAATATTTCATATTCATGTCCATACATGTGTATATTCAAATACATGTATTTAATGTTATTACTCCATTTTCATGTGTGTATGTGAAGATATACATATACGAGTATGTATGTGCAAATAAAAAATTGATATAAAAATGAGAATATAGAAATGCAAGGAAGTTAAACTCATATACATACGAATACATATTTATATTTAGAGTTAATTTAATCCAATAAATTCAACAACAAAAAAGTACAATTTTTTTTTTTTTTTGTTTTTTATTTTTATTTTTTGGGATATTTTATTTTAATTAAAATACACATATGTACCAAAAAAAATTTTTTTTATATATCTGATATAACAGAAATAATGTATTATGCTATATATTTTGTTTTGTGTTGCATATGCATTATCCATTTAAAAAAAAAAGATATATAGTATATATTTTTTTTTATTGTTATAAAATAATATCAAATTATACAGATATATTCAAATAAAATAAAAATTTTTACATTTTTAAATAACATATGCAAATGAATATATTAAGTATCACATAAAGAAAAAATTATTTTGACCATTTGAAATATATTTTATTTTTACCATAATTTATAATTCTATTTACATTTTAATTCATAATTTTTTTTTTGATTTTAAATAAATTTCGCATAAAATCGTGTATTTCGTTCTCATAAAAATAATAAAAAAATAAAATCTAAAATAATAAATAATTTTATTTTCATTTTCATAATAATAACAAATCTGATTTTAGTAAAACAAAAATTGTTAAGAGATGTCTACATACAACTCTAAAAGCCCGACTGATTAGTTCAACATAATCTAATTAAATGAGTTTATACTCTGTCTACCAACATATTATGTACTTAAAGTCGTATGGAATGGAGATCACTTAAAGTGGTACCACTTTACATTACTATGTATTGATATTCAAAAAATTCATCTGATATATAATACAAGCTTTGTGGATTGTGGTAATACTGCTCGTGAAACGGTCTAAATAGAAATTATGAGCGAATAAAAAAGACTTTTGTACTCCCATAAAACCTTAAGTACATAATATTAGTGGACAGAGTATAACCGGTGGACTCATTTAATGAATACATAATAATTTCTTTTTTTTTAAATAAAGATTTCGGTGTGCATTATATGTGTTACGTTCTATGCACACTGATACAATTTGGGACACACAAAAACAAAAAAAAAATGAAATAAAATTTTATTGAAAAGAAAAGTAGAAAAATGTTATTCTTCAGTTTAAAATTAAATTTTTTAAATTTGATACATTGAGGTATAATGAGTCCAAAAATATACAATACCCGCTTTGTTTCCCATTGAGAAATTAAAAGTTGATTATTTAATTTTTATTTTCATCAAATTATTCGTTACTGAGTTATTTGACCTTAGCCTAATATTAGAAAAAAAAATTTTTTTTTTTCATTAATTCGTATAAATTTTAAATTTATTCTTTCAAAACCACAAAAATAAATGTATGAATATATTTTTTTTATCTTAATGAAGTCATCACAGATTATTATTTTTAATTGATAAAATTTATGTAAAAATTGAATTTATTTTATTAAGGAAAAAAAATGTATGCTAATTTTGTCTACCTGGATTTTATATCATTTTCATAATAAAATTCAGTCTTATTTTTAATTCATATTTTTTATTTTTTTTTTTTTTTGAAATTTAAATTATTTAAAATAACAGACTAAAAATTTATGCAAATTATTATTTTTAGAATTTAATATATTCTTATATGTCTATATTTAATGAGATATTCTTTATATATTCTATTCAAAACTAAATTATAATTAAGTTATTATTTAATTTTGTTAATCACTATCTAAAACATTGATATCATAATACATGTATAAAAAATGAGCAAACAGGTAAAAACAGAACATAAAATTAGAAATAAAATTTATCATTTTTATTACATAGCTATACATACATACACGCTTAATTTAAAATTCACCGTTTTTTTCATGTTTGAATATTTTTATCTTCCAAAAAAAAAATATATTTTTTATTTGGTCTTCCTGTTTTTATGTAGTGAAAACCTTGATGTTCGTTTATTTGTATTTTAATTATGTCTATTGTGTAAATGTGTGAAAAATTCAATTTTATTTGTTACATACAAAAACAAACAAAAATTGTAAAATAAATAAAATAAAAAAAAATTTTTTGTTTTTTGTTGTATGTGATTTTCACCTCTTTATTTATTATATCTCAATTTATAAAAGGTTCATTCATTCTCATTCAAAAGCAAATTAATGGTAAAAACGAGAGAAAAAAAAATGAAAAAATAAATGTGCCAACAGTGTGTACAATTTTTCCGCAATTTGCAATAAAAAAAAAATTTACCCTTACTGACCTTTCATTGCCTTTCATCATGTTGATTATACAGCATAAAAGAGGATTATAAGACAAAAATCAATAAAATTTGATACATATACTGTTGAAATGATTTCAATTTAATTTTGCTTGTGTATTGAGTTTTCCAATTTTTTTTTTTTTTATGGAGGGAGAAAAGCAATTTTCTAGACGTGTTTAGAACTAAAATTGATGAAAAACTAATGATGTATGTAATTGTATGTACGAATATGGGATCACATGTACCAATTTTTGTATAAATGGAAAAGTATAGCGAAAAGTGGATATTCGCTTTTCTAAAAAAAAAAAAAAAAATTTAAACAAAAACAATCATCACGTTTGAACCATTAAAACTTTTCTTTAGAAAAAAAAAAATTAAAAGAAAATTCGCATGAATTTATCATCAAAGCTTTGATCAAAGTTAGCATTAAATGAGGAGAAAGGAAATGGGAAACAAGTAATACTGAGGTTATTATTTGTTACTTCGGTTACTGAGGTGACTTTTCTAATTTTGTTAAATTCTGTGGATGTGGTGCACGCGTATGTAATAACATGAAATTAAAAAAAAAATCTTATATATATGAAACAATGAATATCATTTTTTGCATGTTTTTCAGATCTGCATCTGATTGAATAAAGGACAACTGGACTTGTGCCTTCAGTCTGCAATAAATTCAGTAACAGAATGCAGTCGAACTTGGTTTTTTGGATAAGTAAAAAACAAAAGTCCATGTTCTTAATCACCTGCTTCTCTGATCAGATGTTTGTAATAATTTATGTTGTAAATATTGGGATTCGGTAGAGTTTTTGTAGAACTTAATAAGAAGTCTTTAAATAAAAACAACAACAAATCTTAAAATTGAATCATGTAAGTAACAATAAAATGAAATGAAACTGTGAATACTCATGAAATACTTTTCAATTGAATGTACGAAATTTTCATCATTTCATACGGTCTTGTAAAATGAATTTTTCATTCAGATTATGTCATTCATCATTCAAGAAATGAATTTCAGAATTTTCATTCTATTTCTAAAATATTTTCTTATTTCCTTGTATTTTACGATTTTTTTGTTGATGATATAATAAATTATTTTTTATCAAAACTAAATGAATTATATTCTGTAATACTAGCAATTTTTTTTTACTTATCCTTTTTGATGTAAAATTTTCTCTTAAACTTTCCTTTGCTTTTATTCAGAAAAAAAAATAAAATAAAATTTGCAGCAAAAGCAAAATTTATTAGAAATTTTTTGCTTGTAATGATTAAGTTAAAAATATATGAAAATAATATTTAATAAATTTAATTACCTTAGACTATGTATTTACATACGAGTTGTATACGTATATCTGAGTTAGTGATAAGTATTTGAGATTTTTATTATTAGCAAAAATTTTCGGAGCATTAAAAATAAGTTGGAAACAGTACTGTCGTTTTACTGCAACTGCAGTATTTTTAATGCTTTTTGATATCTGATATTGCAATACTGTCGTTTCGATGAAAATATTGTTTTTTTTTTTTTTAGAATTATATGCAACTAATTAATTAGAATCCAAAAATTTGTATTTACCTCATATCGGCCGATCATAAATTTAGTATGCCATCTCTTCCACGTGAAAATAAAATTCAAAAGCCACTACAATACCGTCCGTCTTCCTTTACGTTCAAAAGCTAACTGAATATGCTACTGACTATTGACTAGATTGATAGACTGAACTTAGCTGTGCTTTTTGCTATTGCTATGTACACCGGAACTGGATCAGCATCGGACTGACTAGACCTGAACTAGATCAGTCTGGTTTGACTGACCAGTATACATGAAACATAAAAGTGAAAAAAATCGCAAAATCAAACAGAAATAAATATAACAGAATTAAAGGGTAATTTAAAAAAATTCAAACGAAAGCATCTGAAAAAATATAAAAGTGTCCTATTTAGGAAACTTTATCTAAAAATCGATTTTTCGAACTTGTTATATTGCTATTAACTTTTGGAAAACTACAGTACTGGTTCGAAACAGAAGATTTAAAAAAAATCTGGATATACATATATTGAGTTCGCTTCATGAATTATGAATGAAAAAGCAGATGCTACCAGCTGCATGAACAGGTGGAAATAAACTGTTTGTACAAATCGCGCATAATTTTTTGTCTTTATTTTTAAATTTTATATTCATTTAATTTGCAGCTTGAATTTGATTCTAAAATAACTTGAGGCACATGAATACAGTGTAAAAAAATATCAAAAATAGCTTAAGTCGAGATAACTACAATTTTCAAACATTTCTTCGTTTTCATATGAAATGTTGACTTATTTATTTATTTATTTTTTATTTTTTGTATCATGAAGTCATGATCATCTATATCTTTTGATTAGAAAAAATGAAAAATTTCAATTCGTTTTTTTATATTTTTTAACAGAATAAAATCAAAAATATATGAACAGTGAATATATGAACTGCTGACGTTGGTATAAGCGAAATTCATAATAATAAATTTCAAGTTTAAACGCTATCCAAGTGTGAAATAATAGAAATTTTATGTTCTCATATTTTCTTAAGAAATTTTATTTCTATTATAATGTATAGTAAAAATGACTTCAAAAATAGCTGCTTAGTAAAAGACACACTGACTTAACTTTGTAATATAATGCTTTGTTATTATTATACATAGAATAGAATTTCTACACACTTAAATTGCAAACATATAAATAAAAAAAAGAATGTTGCAGTAAAATTGAGAAAAAACAATGTGTTGCATATGGAAATTTTTTTTTTATTTTTGCACATTTTTTTTATTTGTATGCATTCAAAAAGAGGAAACGTATATGTCTTCAATTCTCTATTCATCATTTTTTTTTGTTTTGTTTTGCATAAAATTTCACTGTCATAAATTAACAAGAAAAGAAAAGAAACCTGGTTTACCACAACATAAAAAAAGAAAAGAAAAAATGGGAAACACAAAACATTGGATTTTCCATATACCCGCTTATATTTTATGCATTTAGAGCACATATCTAAATTCTGTGTTTTTTGTAACCCAAGAAAAAAACAAAATTCTTATTTTATAATTTGGATAAGTATATCACATATGTATGTACTCTACCTTTACATATGTTTCTGACACTTGAGTACCTTATTTTTTTTGTTAAAAAATTTTATTTTATTTTATTTTTATTTTTTTTTTTGTTTTTTGTGTTCTTTTAATTCCCTATGTAATTCTGTATAATAAGTATTCTATTCACAAGAAATTGAACAGCTTTAAGTAGTATATACTGAATACTACATGTCCATGTATCCACACATGAATTCTTTGCCAGTTCATGTATCTTCATAAAAAATAAAGGAAATTCGAATATGAAGTCAGAAATGACGTAGAGAAGAGAACACATGAAATTCACAACTGAAATTGTGAAAAACTATCAAATTACATTTTTTTTTTTGATGAATGGTTTTTGTGTGCAATATGTGTGCAACCTGTGAGTATATTATGTTGAAAAATACATGATGGGTTTTATAAAATAAATGCATATATGTACGTATCCGTATATGTGAAACAATAATTCTTTGAATAATAATGCATTTTCGTTTTTCCCCACAATGAATGCATACTCAATGTTTTAATCCATTCACATAAATTTACTCTCACATTATTCTGAAAACCATCATAGGACAAAAAAATTAAATTAAAAATTGACAAGTGCAAATCCAAATCGATGTTGATCATTGAAAATTGTGAATAGAATTTAGAATTTTTAGAATTTCTTTATACACAAAATACACAATTTAAATATTCAAATTTTTGAGATACATATAAATAAAAATGAATTTTATGCAGCAACGTTAGGAAGATTGTGTACAAAATACTGTATACAACTAAAATTAAGGTCATACAAAATTTTGAAAAATAAGAAATTTCTGTATTATGTATACATGCTCATTTCCATATAAGCGATAAACCAATTGAATGGTGAGTTGATAGAGATCCTCTTTAACCTAAATAAAAAATTTCTGTTAATTTTCCTAGATTTTTCTTTTTCACGTACATATCTGCGTATCTGTTAAATAGTAATAATTTTATTCTTATGTGTGGGTAGTAGAAAGAACAGAAAATGCGTAAAACCAGGTAAAATCAAGTATGTAAGTAATATATTTAAAATAAATTTTTTTTTTTTTATACATACATATGCACAGACTAGGTCGTGAAAAACATTTTTGTTGAATATTTTTAGTGAATATGATTTTTCCAGTACGCATCATTTTATTTATTTATTTTATATATTTTATTTATATATTTTTTTCCTGAATTTATTTTATTTATTGTAATTTTTATTTTTTTATTTTTTGTGTTAATAATAAATTCATGACTAATTATTATTCTGCATACACATACATACATATATACATATATATGTGGACATATCTTTTCTCCTGTATTCTATATAATAGCACTTCAAAACTGCATTTTATATAACAAAATATTGTGCATATGCATATTCGTATAACAACAACTAACATATACATATGCACATACATATGTACGTCCAATATTCATTTTGTACATTATGGAAAAGATTTTTCAGATCAAAAAAAAAAAATGTTTTTTTTTAAATACACACAGGATACACTTGTGTAATACTGATGAACAATTAAGGTAGCAAATCCAGTAAGTTTGTCTTTCTATAGCCTCTATAGACTTATGGAAAGGAATTCTTTCGTTATTTCAAATATAAAATAAATTTCAATTTAAGTAAAATGTCTATTATCACCGTACATTGTTAATATCTTTAATATGATTGAAATTTATTGATTAAAATTTCAAAACTTTCCAAGATAAAATTCTATGTACAAGCATACATACATAGGTATAAATTTTGAATTTTATTAAATTTAAGGTTGCAGATATTCGTTTATTACTAAAGTTATATAATTGTGTATAGGTAAACACACCAGGCAAGAATCCTTTTTGTGTTTGTATTACATGTTAATTAGAATGTATGTATACGTATTCATACGTTGCTAAGTAGATATAAAGTCATTATGACCAAAATTTTCAAATAAATAAACAAAAGATATGAATTAAAGATAATTTTTCATTTTTTTTTTTCATATTTGAATTTATATTAAGTGCCAACATGGCAGTTTTCTGTTTTAAAGTTTGTAAAAAAAAAAAAAAAAAAAACAAAAAAAAAAAGCATTAAATGAAAATTATGGCAATTACAATTTGAAAATAAAAAAAAATATATATCCCATCGAATAAACACCTCACTTTAAAAAAATATTAAAAAAAAAAAGAAACAAAGCAAACAAAAACCAGAAAATTATATTAAATGTGTTATACAAAAGTATGGATATTATTCATTTAACAAAAGCCTTCTGACATAAATAATTATGCATGAATATGAATTTAAATTAAAATGAAAATTAACTCTTATCTTTTTTATTAATTAATTCATATAGAGTTAATTTTAATTTTTTTTTTTTAACAGAAACCACAAAAAAATAAATATAATCGTTAAAATATTATACGCAGTTAATTTAAATTTATTTAAAATGAAAATAAAAAAAATTAAAAAAACTGATTTGAGAAATAGAGCACCTGAAAAGGATTACTTTGATACAAGAGCTTTGGTATTACATGAAAAACAAAAATCAGACTGCATACATGTGTATAATTTCATACATGTACATTGGTACATAAGTACATAATATCATAAATGTATGTACATTGGTATATACAATTGTATTCTTAATTACTTACACATAATATAAAAATAAAAAGCTATTTACGTTACATACATAATATATCTACAATGTAAAATACACACATGTAATTTATACATAACAAAAAAGAAAAAAAAATGATAATCTTTGAAATTGTTAAGTCGTTACTTTTTTTTAAAAATGCTTTTACTTAGTGCCTAATATACTTATGATATAAATTTAATTGGGAAAAATTGTTAATTTTACGTTAGAAAAATGATCTAATAAAATATGTACATATTTATACATGTAATATTCAGTCCTTGTTATTTTGAAAAATTTTCAAAATGTATTGACGTCACATAGAAAGTATAAAAATAGAAAAAAGAAACATGAAATCCTGTAATTTTGCTTTTTTGCCCAGTGCACATTTTAGATGAAAAAACGAAAAATAAACATTAAAAAAAAATATTATAAGAGACAAAATCAAATCTTTATTTAATGTATTTATGTTTATTTTGTTAATTAATGTACTGGTACATACTTAAATTGTAAATGAACAAATATTAAGTCGAATACATATGCATATTTGGTAGTGAATCTACTTAAATATTTTTATTTCTATTTTTAAAATATGTAAAAATCTAGGACACAATTTTTAAATTATAAAAAAAATTTTTTTTTTGTTTTTTTGTTTACTCTACATATGGTGCGGCACATACGACAAGTATTCGTATTGCATATTACGTATAGCGTATAGTAAATGTTACGTAAATGTTATGTAATAAAAATAATAATAATAATGGTGCAATAGAATAATATCTACAATATACAGTTTTAATTATATAAATAATAGCATAAATGTTTATGTGTAACTGTAATGTTACCTTGTATACAATTATGTTGACGACGACGACATGTATATAAACAAAATACATCCCTTACACCCAGCATATGTGTATCTGAAAAAAAAAAAGAATGAGATTTGGGTGTAAAATGTACGTGCATCTAAAGCTAAAGCTAAAAGTGAAAATCAATGGACTGAAAATTTTACTTGTCAAGCACACATATTTACCCGACGGTAATAAACATGTACGTACGTATATTAAACATTTTAATTTGTATAATGATGAGTTGATGTTGGTATGGATGGTAAAAGACGATGAAGAGTGAAATTATAATGTTCATGTGCCATGCATGCAATGCCTGAATTCATAGACTTGAGAAACCAATTTGTTTACATAACTTTCCCGTGTATACCATACTTTCAGTAGACCTGTTATAAGATAAGCAACAAATTTTATTTAAAAAAAAAATTTAAAAAAATTTTTTTTTTTTTTTAAAAAAAAACTCAAAGTTTAGTGGCTCTTAAGCTTTTATCTTTTGTATACACGCGCATACATACAATTCACAAACGTATACTGAAATATTAGTATTTTAATATAAAAATATGAAATAATTCTAGAGCAAAGAAGAATATGAGAGAATTAAGGGTGAAAAATAACTTTTCAACTGCATAGAAATTTTACACCAATACTTGTATATTTGTCCTGCTGTGCTTAGAAACTATGTCTTTTTCCAATGCAATGGAAAAACTTTTTTTTAAAAAAATTTTCTTTGATTGGTGTGTGTGCATGTTCATTTTTACAAAGGTATGTAGCGGAAAATGTGAACCATATAACTCACTCTCTAGTACACATTAAAAACCTTTTTTAACTATGAAAACCTTTTGTGCATGTGTCGTAGATCATAAACGCATACTGTTCAAATCAAAAAAAAAAAAACATCCTATTTGGAAAAAAGTTTAGATATACATAAACTTATACTTCGTTTTTTTTAATCGAGGCCCGAGTTGTTGTTAGTCTTGCTTCTCTTTATTCTTTTGCGTTTTATAAACGAAAACAACAACAACCACACGGGAGGAGACATAAATCATAAACACTAATGATGTTTTTTTCTTATCTCCTATGATTTAATATGTGCCTATCTTAAAAAAACACTCCATAGAGTATTTTAATTTAATATACAGTAGTGCCGACTATTTGACTGTCAACATAAAATAGCTTTTTGTTGAAAAACAAACATCAAATGAAAAAAAAAACATATTTATAAAAACCAAGAGCCAAACAGACAAAGATATTAATAAAATCAAAAGGTAAATACGGAAGTTTTTATTGTCCGTATGAAATGGACAAAAGAAAAAAAATTTTTTTTTGGGACAAAAAATTTTCTTTAAAATTTATACAGATTTATTGAGTATCGTGTGTTTTTTTTTCTTAAATATTAAATTTAATAGCCTTAAAAAAAAATATCAAGTATCTGACTGAATAAATTTTTACTTCCAAAAATTTGATCCTTTTTCAATCATACACAATTTGAAATATAATTTTTAACCCAAAAGATTTATATAAAAAAAAGAAAGAAAAACATATGTATTCAATTTGTATTACATTATAACTTTTCCTTCCTTTCTTCTGTATTAAATTGAATTTAATTTGGTATTTAATATTTTTTTTTCTTATCATCAAAAATCGAAAAGGTTTCTTCAGGATCAGATTTACATTGAGATTATAATGTCACATACATATTATATATTCGATTAGATTTTTCTATTCTTCTATATTAACATATACATACAAAAAAAAGTCACAATAAGTTATTAAAGAAAAAGATATTTCCATTCAATTTGTTTATTTTGATCCAATTCGTACATGAAAAAAACACATTTTTTCGATCTGTTTTTAGTTTCCTTTTTTCCTTCATAAAGAGAGAAGGATTTTTTATTTTTTATTTTTCATCAAATTTGTTTTTGTCTGGTTTTATAAAAAACAAAAAGGAAAATCTCATGTACATATGTTACAAAAAAAAAAAAAAAGAAACATTTGATTTCAATAAAAGAAGATCTCAATTAATTTATTCCAATATCAACATGTTAAAATAAACAGATGGAAATAATCAGAGCTTCTGGTCGTAGTTATCAGATTTCTTAACTTGACAAAATTATTCCCCACCTTTGTTTGACTACATAAAGCCATTTATCCTTTTGGCAAGGAGAATAACTTTATGTAGTCTAAATTAGAAAGATTTTCGAGATTTCTGCCTTCAGTGGTTTTCCATCTCCATCTTTCTAATGCCATACATACCCTAGTGCCCCATATTCGATATAAAAATTTTTGAATATATTTATTTATGAAGTCATACATACGTAACCAATTAATTACAAAAATTGAAAATTTTAAAACGATAAATTCTATAAAGAATTTGAAGTTTTATGGTAATATTTAAACTTTTTTACAAGTATTTTATATACATATGTATGTATGTATGTACATCAGAAAATTTCGTATTTCTACTTGAATGGTTTTTCAAATTTTAAACGTGTTGTATACATAGACTGAGTAAATATTAAGAATCTAATTAATTTCAAACTTAATGTATAAGTTTCAAATATGAAAATTTTAAAATTTTATATAAATGAAATATTAATGATTAAAATGTGTACATGTAATGATTTTGAAGCCGCTTAACTGCTAAACCGCATCAAATAACGTTGTTATAAATAAATGAAGCATTTTGCATCTAATTACGAATTTTTCCATGGTAACAACAGAGTACAGGTTATAGAAAAATCTACAACATTATAATAATACCACAATATCTACTCACAAAAACAGTATATGATGATAAAATTTAGTATTTCGTTACTATGATATTAAAAAATAAAACAAAAACAAAAAAAATAGGAAAATCCTCCAAAAACACATATTAACACAAAAATCAACGTTAAATAAATAATTTAATTTTTAATTAAATTTTCCAATTAGTGAACAAAAGTTTTCTCCAAAATTTAAATATTTTTAGTTTTATGATTTTCAATTTACGCGCATCGTATGTATATTTAATTTTTCATTAAAAATTTTGTGGAAAAGAGTGTTTGGAGGACACATTATGATTTGCTCTTTTATGTGGGAATTAAGTGCTTTTAAACAAAAAAAATATTGTTTTTATACCTAATATGTTGATTTTTATATGATAATTACAGTTATAGGGTCTTATCAATAATCGTTTACTAAATAAGGACTAAGTAAGGACTTAGTTTTAAATTTTTATATGAGATTAGTCCTTAGTAACGATTTAGTAAACAGTTATTGGTAAGACCTATAGTAATTATCGATAATAGTGATTAATACATAGAACACAGAATTTGAACATTTTTCACCATTAAACAACATCATTGTCTCATCATCTCATAATTTCAAATTCTAAATGTTAAATTAAAAAATGTTAAATATTTTGTTTGTGATTCTAATCCAGTGCTTCATGAGCACTTCAATTAATTGTTAAATAATGGAATTTTGTTCCTATGATGATTTATTGCAAATGAAAACAAATTTTATTACTTACGAATGTATACCCACATACACGAGTACATTAACATGCTTGATTTAATTTAATCCAGTGAAAATAAGTTACACAAATTTGATGCATGAACGAAAATCCATATACACGTATTACTTTGCTCATCGTATATGTACACACATTATGTTTATATGCGGAATTATATGAACTTATTAAAAAATTTAATGATAATTACATATAACAACAAAAATGAATGTGGTGAAAAATGACTGTAATAAGATTTTCAATATACCAGCATTGTACATATTTGTATCCTCTGTACATGTACATGTAGACTAATAATCATGTTTAAAACTTATTATTGCCATGAATGTACATATATAATTTACAGCAAGGATTTCTATTGTGACCTTATATGATATTCCTTGAGAAAAAAAGGATACATTAAATTGGGAAAACTATAAGCAATTACAATGCACATCACGTAACAAAGAAAAAAAAAACAACATGTTATAATCTGATTATTTCTCACCAGATAATAGAAAAACAAAAAAAAATTTAACGAAACCCAGGAAAAAAAAATTTTTTTTTCTTATTTAAAGATATTTGAAATTAGTATAGAAAATATATATTTCGATTTTCATTTTGAATATAATACATTCGAATACATTAATTGGAATTTTCATATTTCAAATGAAAATAACGACAAAATTGCATTATTGGTACATCTTTCCTATAAATCCATTTATACATTAAGATTCTTTCAACAATACTTTTGTAAAATCAAAATGAATATATGTACTTTACTCTATCTACGTGCAACAGCATAAATACATGCATTCTGTACAACATTGTAGAAATAAATTTTGCAATGCATTTTATACAGATAATAACAACAACAATAAAAAATTATGGATAATCTCAGATGAGTACATGGATTTTGTTTTATGATTTTAAAATGACAAAGTTCACAAGGAATATATATTGTAAAATATGAGGGTCAAAATAACATTTGCATACAACGACGAGAATACTTTCTATATATCTGTTTACTTCGAATGTCTTTGAATCATCCTTATCATCGCATTTTACATTGTTATGGTATATCATATCGATGCAACCTTAAGTTTTTTTGGTAACCATGATACTGCAAATATATCGACGACTTGTTCATGCAAAATATGAAATACAAAAAAAAAAGTATAATTTGGTTATGCATAAATTGCATTCTAGAGTCAAAAATGAACAAAACAAATAAGAATATTATTATTATTTATTGATTCATCTACATCCGGATAATTTATGTATAATGTGTCACTGGTACAATGTGTGCATACGAGAAAATACATAAAAAAATAGTCCCTGATATCTGATATAGTTTCAAGTTTATGCATCGGTTATCAGAATCGAAGTATATAATGCAACGACAACAACAACCAGAACAACATATAATCCCATGATTTTAAATGTTTACCACGTTTCTACATTTAAATAAAAAATACGTTATTCATTTTGAATGTATTATTGTTATAAACTAAATTATTCTAATGGTTTTTCAAAATATCTTTCTGATACATTTTTTTTGCTATTTTTATTATTTAAAATTTATGATATCACATTATAGAATTTATTAAATGTGTTTTTCCTTTCCTTTCTACTTTCATGTCTTTTTCCTTTCTACTTTTCAAATATCATGAAATAGAGTGATACAAAAAAATTTTCTGTTGTTGATAATTTAAAATTTAATTAAAAATAATTATTGCATTATCGGATATCGTGTTGTAACAAAATTTTACACTAAATATCCTTAAGTAGTAAATATAATGAAAATAAGTTACAAACAAAAACTTTGATATTCCACGCAAACGTGGCAAGGTATTAATAATATGTTGCTATAATGTTGCTTTACTGTCATTGAACTTATCACACGTTCATATACATGTGGATGTACATACATGACATGCATTATTACTCTTATCAAAGATATGTATGTTTAAAAAACCAAATAAGTGATATACAAACAAAATTTAAAAAGAAAACAAAAAACTTGTATTGTACATCACGAATCTTCTTAATATTCTACTGTTGTTTTTTACATGCATAGTTCATCGTGTTGATTTCATTTCGTATTGTAGAATAAAGTTTATTTTATTGTATGTATATTTCTTTGAACGTATTATGAATGTACTTGTACTTAACAAAAAGTTCGTATATTTGAAAATTTTCCGTTTTCCTTGTTTAGATCGATGGTCTAACAAGTATATTAACAAAACCATTACTCCATGCACCAATCCAGAGCGATTTTGAATAACAACATCTTGAAACTATCCTTTCGCTATGGTTTGAATTTTTGTTATCCTTGTAAGTTGTATTCATTGTAAAAAAAAATAAGGAAAAACACAAAATCATATTTAGCCTTGTCTCATAATTCCTTGCCACGTAAATGAAACAAATATGATCAAAAAGGATATGAAGAGAATTAATTAGGACATTTTTTTTTAAATATAATTTTGTATTTTTAAAATTAATGAGAAGAAAATTTGAATTGAAAAAAAAAATTTTTTTCTTTTCATGTTTTAAGACTTTCCATTTTTAAGGATAATTTATAACGAAATAGTGGATGAGGTGAAACTTATTTTATTTTATTTTTTTTTTATTTTTTCATTTATTTACTCAAATAATCAGAGATAAAATTTTGAATAGAGCTTTTTAGTAAAACTATAAATGAAAAAAAACTAATTTAAATAAAAACAATTGCTTTCGTAAGTTCAACATGTTAACGAAAAGAAAAAAAAAGAAAAAAGAAAAAAAAGGAAAAACAAAAGTGGAAAAAAAATTAGACAACATGAAATAAACAAGATAAATTACTTTTAAATATTTTCATTTTCCTTTTCAGGTTTTTTTTTTCTTTTATTTTTCTTGTTTTTAAAGTTTATTTTTTTTTTTGTAATAAAAAGTTTATAATAAAATTTTATCCGTGATTCATTTTCAAATTGGATTTTTGTTACGTTAATGTTTTTTTTTTTTTTGGTATACGTGTATATGTGTGTATTTTAGATATTTTTAAAGAAAACAAATTAAAAAGCAAAATGAATGCACGTGATTTGAATACATATACACACAAAAAAGCTTTTAAACGTAAAAATAGAAAAAAAAATATAAAATAAGAAAAATGAATGAAAATTTTAAAATATTTTTCATATACACACATGCATTTTTGTGTACTGTGCAAATTTGTATACATATTTTTGGAAAAATGAAAAAAAAAAAATAATAAAAATAAAAAATAAACAAAATCATAACAAACAAACAATGAAAAACAAAAAACGAAAAATTAATAAGATTCACAAATATACCAAGAAACAAAAATTGTAAAAAGAAAATAATTTTCCATTTTTATATCTCGAAACGAAACACTTAATTTTCACGTCTTATTTTCTTCTTCCAGCATTATTTTTATACAATAATTTATAATTGCATACACATGTATTTGCATTCATGAATATACATGTGTATATATTTTTGTATGCATTTTATTTTATGCATTTAAACTTTCTTTGTCATGCTCTTCTTTATGTCCTTTATGCTTTCTATTATGCTTATATGTTTGTATGTATATGCAGAATATATTTTCCGTATCATTTTGATGTTTTTTTTTCAAGGAAAGTTTTCTCATTAAATTAGAATACCATGCACACATACATGCATAATATAATCTATGAATTTTTGTTTTTTTTTTTTTTTTTTGAATATGCAACACTGTATACTACATTTTATGCATATGTTGCTACTTATATGATGTGTGATGCAAAATCAAAGTAGTATTTTGTGTTTAAAAAAAATTTTTTTTTTTTTAAATTATGCCATAAAACGTACATTGTATGTATACATACATACAATACAAATTACAAAAAAAAAGAAAAAAAAAACGACAAACCTTGTTATTCACATTTTTAAGGAAATGAAAATTTTCAAAAAGTTTTCCATTTTAAAAACAAGAGAATTTTTGTCCTTTTTTTTCGTTGTTCCATTATAATGCATTTATCAACAGATGTATAAGCAAATGCATGCATATTAGAACAAGTTTTTGATCTCATTAAATGGATTTTTTTTTTCATTTTTAATTTTGCAATATAACACAAAATTATGTACGAAAAAGAAAACTTTTTTCTCAGAGAAAGTAGAATTTTTAATTGTTACTAAAAAAATTTTTCAATTAAGTTTTTTCGTACATGCTATTTGTGGTTATTCTGGTATTACTTAACAGATTTGGCTAACTTAACAGTTTGTTAACTTTCAAACAAAATATACGGACTGTTACGGAAAATTTTGTATGAATGTTAGCTGAATTTCAAATTTATAAAATCCTGCTAACTACGTCCAGAATACCCTTGATTATGTAATTGCATTTTAAATAGACCAAAATCTTTGGTCAATTCAATTCTCATGTTTTGTTTTTTAGAAAAATAGTATTTACTTATTATTTTAAATTTAAATTAATGAAAACAAAAAAAAAACAATTTTTCGTCCATTTAAAGACATGATGTAGAAAGAGAGGCAAAGAGAATACTAAAACCATAATCTTTAAAAGTTCATGACCTTCTTTCTTGATTTTATTCAATAACAATATCTTTTGCTTCAAAAATCATTTTGAATTAACTTTAAATTTTTTTTTTCAAGAATAATTATTTTTAACGATACACAAAAAAAATTCAAATTACTACACGATTTTCGTTATTGTATTGTGTGTGGTTTTCAAATCAGAGATCAAATGAGACTTTATGTGCTTATTTTTGTTCTACAGAATTTCAAATAAACAAAGAATCTTGAAGGTATTCATTTCATTCAGGTAATTGTGTACACGAAAATCAAATACAATCGTATACATAAAATCATTCTAAATGTTTATAAAATGGAAATTTTTGAATCATCAAATTTAAAATGTTTTTGGTTGATATCTAAACAAAATGCAATCATAAACATTTTTCACTTTAAACAATTCCATTAACGAAATATTATTTTGTATTACAGTCGTTTACATACATTTAATTCAACACCGTTAATAATGATGAAACAAAGTTGAAATTCGAAGACCATAAGACCATACAAAACAGATCGTATAGTTCCAGTAGAACACATCTTTTGGATTTTGTTTACTTTACCATTACCAGCGTAGTATGTAATGTGCGCGATCAAATGAAGAAGATTGCATTTGATGACAAGACGAAACGTTTTTCTTACTAATGTAGCTGTGAAAAAATCTGTGGGAAAATTTTATTTTTGAAATGAGAATTACTAGAAATCATCTTACCATCTTCTTGTTTGCATCTATGTAAGTATGTAGTATATCATTTCTATTATTTTTTTGTAATGAACGTGAATCGAAAATTTGTAGGTTGAATATCTGTGTATGTAGGTTAAAAATATGAAATAGTCCATAAAAAAATTTTTTGTAATAGAATATCGTAATTATTTGAATACTTTTTCAAAATTGATTTTAAATTAAAAAAAAAAAAAAAAATTAAAATAAATCACCTTGTTATTTAGTTACATAAATAAATTGTGAAATAGTGAAAACAGAACAACAAAATAAAATTAATTCATGTTGACAACAGAGATTAGATCTTAAATCCCAAAACAAAATTAAAAAAAATAAAAAATAAAAGTCGACTGATCAAGACCACTTCCACATGAAATAAATACATTAACTCGCGCCGATCATACACATTAGACCACACACAGACATATCTTAGTGTTAAAACTTTTGATCTTGCCATCTTGATGATGTATCTAAGAATATTATAATCGATCATATGGACTACTTTTAATACAAAACTCTATTTACAGCTTGTATTTATAGATTGTACGTAGGTGAAAGCGTAGAAAATATGAATTTGTAATTTGACAATCAAAATTACATTTTTTAATTCACTTTTCTTCTTCTATTTATTTTGTAATTTAGAAAAATTTTTCTTAACTTGATTTATGACATGATTTTAGTAGAAAATTTTTAAATCTCGGAAAATCTCAGTGAAATTATGCACCTTTTGAAATTCATGATGATCATCATCAGCATTGACGCGACAGTCCCATGTGAACCTTGCTCTCCAGGAGAATACTCCTCCATACATCTCTTCCCTTCACAGTTTTCTTCCAGTTACATATCTTGCATTTTTTTTACATTTTCCTGTATTATGTCCATATATTTTTTTCTAGGTCGTCCGACTTTTCTCTTACCTTCCGGATCATAATCTACTAGTTTTTTTTTACTATGCGTTCACTACCCATTCGCTCGACGTGCCCAATCCATTGCTTTGTAATAACGACTTTTATTTCAAATTTCCTTCTAGGTCATTAATTATACATCTACTTTATGATCAATTATATACATAAATTTTCAATTTTAAATCCAATTAAGATAGTAAATTACATCCTAAAACTCTGAATCAATTCGATCATTGTCACATAATAACAATGACATTTATGTACTTAATTTAAATTATAAGTTTCAACAGAAAGTAAAAAAAAATAAAAAAAAAAGGAAATAGGTAAAACATTTCATTAATTGCCTTATCAAACTGATAATAAGAAATTTACAACCGATTATTATACTCATTATTGTGGTAGTCCTTTTTATACCTATCCTATAGGCTTTTATCATATGATATGGTGGTACAAGTTTGATACATTCTCACCCCCACCCCTCCCCCCGACAGTGTATTTAACATTAAATTTGTGTGAAAATCAGATATAAAGTAAATGAATGTTAAACGACACAAAAAATATGGTTGGCCTAGTTTTCTGTACAAAAAAAACATTTTCCACTATTACATATGTATTAAGGCAATTTGTGCAGACGAATCCAGAAGGTTATACGAGATAAATAAAAATATATCTGTATGTTATCATCTACAAAAATGCTATGTTTATAAATTGTATGTACACAAGAACGTTATGAAAAAGAAATTTTTTCATTTAGTCTGTTTATCTGGCAGCTAAAAACCAAAAAAAAAACAAAAAAAATAAAAATCTGCAAAATTTTACTTTTGAAATTTCTCATAAAATTGACTTTATAAAATTGAAATGTTTACGTAATTATATAAACATTTTATAAATGACAAATCAAACAAAACGTATTCCGGGGTATGTCTGCTGTGTGTTTAATAAATGACAAAAAAACACAAAAAAAATCAAAATTAATGGTATGTAAATTCGAAATAGTTGGTATGATTTATTCCTTGGAAAATATTGAATTTCAGTTCTTCTTTATATCATTTCTCAGCTTTATTTATTTTACTTTGTTTGTTATCTTTTTCAAAAAAAAATTTTTTTTTTTGGTTTAAATTCTTATATTTATAAAATTTACCAGTATTTGATGATATTTTAAAACAGAAAGACAAAGTCATAAAATTCTAAATAATGAGTAGTAGCTAAATCCGTTTTAGTATATGGATTTAGACTATAAAAAAATCATCATTTTCGTTTTACACACTAACAAGCATTAGAACAGGCCATGAGGCCAATAAGCAAAAGTACACGTACGTATGTACATATATGCATGTGTGTTTGTAATTGTATGTATTCATTAAAAAAAATATTGCCAAAAATAACTGTCGTAAAAAATTATGACCTTCACTATGGTTTAATATCATCTATTCGAAATTCAATAAAACCACAAAATATGTGGTTCATTTTTTTTAAAGATTTAATATTATGTCATAAAATATTTTATAACTTTTTAAGTTTCCAGTTAGATAATTTGTATTGTGTTTTGAATTTTTTTTTTTGTCCTAAGCCTATTTCAAAGAAACATGTTCGTGCTATGATTTTTAGGTAGATATGTATGTGTATTAAAATTTCTTTTTTTTTTATTTATATTTCTATGGTTTATTTCATGCAGGTAATTTTTATAAATCGTGTTCTCTTTACAAGTTAAGTCAAATAGAACAATACAACAATTACCCACCTATTTCGATTTTCACTGGAAAATTGCAATTTGTAAACGGAAAACATTTCACAGATTCGATTTCATTTTTTATTTATCATTTTCACTTTTCAACCAAATCACGTAAAAGTCGTGACCAAAAACTTCAACTTTTAAAGTGCTTTAAATTAATACTACATTTTCTCCTTTTATTCAAACTTATGTATATGCTCGAACCTAACGATATTCTGTATTCTGTAATCATGAACTAACTTATACTGAACATGTTTGTAGTTTAATTTCATTTGATTCGAACTTGTCTAAAGAAAATCTTTTGTCTAAAAAAAAATTAAAAAAAAATTTTTTTTTTTTTTTTGTTTTAGATATTTTCTTTTTCCATTTTTAGTGTAATTAATTTTTTATTCCTTCCAAGATATGCTTTATTACAATTTTTACCCTGCTTTTTCTTTAATTATTATTTATGTTTTTCATAGCCAAAATTAGTATAGAGTATGTACACAATCACCCTTTTTTAATATGTCCCTCATTTAAATCTTGGTACTGTGTACAAGGAAGAAAAATACGTAAATCTGTCGTTAAAAAATTCCCAAACGTTTTTGTTTTTTAAAACCATTTATAAAGCCTAAAGAAGAAAACGGGTTCAAAAGATAAAATACAACAATATCTCAAGGGAACCGTTTTCTTTGTTTTATGCATAATTAAATAACATAACAAAATAATTACATACATACATCAGTATATTTATGAATGTTTGTGTATTTCTCCGCCAAAAATATCGAAGTGGAAAATTTCGATTGAAGTCCTTATTGTGTTGTGTATAAAAATAATGGCCAAATCAAAAAGAAAACAAAAACAGAAGAAAAATATAAAAAAAAAAAGAAATTTAAATTTTTATGAACTAATTTCATGGCAATTTGTATTCCATATAATTTTGATAATATACAATTAATTTTTCCTTTTTTTCATTTTTTTTTTTATTTTTTTTTTTTAAATTGAAAATTTCAACGTTATTATTTTATTCTTCAATTAGAAATTTATTTAAAATTTTATATAAAGTTTCTTTTTTTTTCCCGATAGTCCAATAGATAGATTTTTCGTTTAAACAACTATATTATACATTTATACTCTATCCACTAATTATAGGCAGTGAAGGCCTTATGGAGATACATCATAATTTTTAATTATAGAATATTTTAGTGAGTAATATTAGAACAATCCTTAAAATTTTCATACAATATGAGATGAACTTTTTGAAAATCACTAAATAATAATGTAAAGTAATTGTATTTTACACAGTTTTCATAAGGCCTTAATTGTACGTATTTAATGGACAGAGTATAAAATGTTGTTTTAACAAAATAATGCAAAATTATAAAATTCAACTAAATTACATCCATAAAAGTTTTTTGTTCATTTTTGGTGTTTTTTTTTTTTTTTTTTGTTTATCAAAATAGAAAATTTATTACTGAGAAGCACGCGAATTATATTTTCCAAATAATGTCACATAAATTAATTTTATATAATAGAGATATGTATAGATAAAAATATTTTAATAGTGTTAGTAGACAAAACATCAGTTTAAAAAGTAAAAGCAAAACAAAAAAAAAATTTTTTTTTTTTTTTAGTTAAAACGTTGATTCTAAAATTTAAATTATCGCAATTACCGTGTGGGCATACTATGTACGTGTGTATGTATGTACAGGATATATTTTAATAGGCTGACAAGAAAACTAGGACAAGCATTTATTTATTATTATATTGTGTTAAATTACATTTAATTTGCTTTGTAATCTATGTTAAATTGCTTAATAAATTTTTTTGTTTTTTTATGAAGGTAACAAAATACAGAAGAAAATTGTAAAATTTGTAATTGAAAAATACAACCAACTAATTTGTAATTGTTTTGTTTAGAAAATATTTAATACTCACATTTTTATGTGTCGTACGTCCTATCCATGGGGTCATAAAAATTTGATATTGTAATTTGTTGTTGAAATTTACAATTTTCATTTGTAAATCATTTTCAGGTTTAAAAACTCGTAATATAGAAAATGTCCATGAAAATTAAAAGTAAAAGTAATGGAATTTTGAATTTTTAAAATTAATTTATCGGTTTGATAAGCATTTGTGTTAATTTGTACGTTTATTTATGTGCTGTAATTTGTATTTTAAAAAACAACATCATTTTTTTATTAGCCATTCTTACATCATTTCAAATTAACTCATATATCTACACTCAATTAAATTTTCTTTTTTTTTTTTGAAATTTTTGTTAATTGCATTTTTGTACCATTTAACACCTTCGATTACTTTTTTGAATTTTTAATGAAGTTCATGAGGCGTTAAGAAGAAAATACCTAATTGATTATTTTTTTTTAGTAAAGAAAAATTACAGAGATCTTAAGGCTTACATGAGTTTTACATAAGAGAAAAAATTTTCACATTTTTTTAATTTATAAATTCATATGAATTACTGATGATTATATCATTTTTGATTCAGTAAATTACTTGATTCAGGTAATAAAAATGTTCAAAATTTTAATAATTATTCAGATGCTGACTTTCAAAATATCAAATTACATTTTTTTGATTTTTTTTTTTTTTGTATATAATAAAATGAAGACAAAATTTATTTATTTAACATTAACACACAATGAATGAAAATGTCGTCTTTTCAGACAAGAAGACAAATTTTTGTATTAAGATAAATTTACAAAGTTTTTTTTTTTTGTTTTGATTAATTAAAGATTGTGAGACTGATTGCTATGTACATACATTATATACGATTTGCTTTCTTAACTTGTTTGTCATTTAGATTAGGTCGATGTATTAATAATAAATATTGCAAACATTTTGCACTGTTATCCGTATACAACAGACATTCTTATGTGTGTAGGATTTTATGTACTTGGTTCACTGACTCATATAGAATTCTTTCTTAAAATTATGTTCAAAGTCATTTGGAATAATTTTGTGATTCTTCAAAAAAGTAAACAAAAAAACATGAAATTAAGTAATTTATCATCGACTAAACATTAAATCTTTTATAATGAAAAAGGAAAATTTCTCTCAAACTAATTCAAATTTCTGGGTATATCTAAAACATATGTAGCTCGAATCAACAGATTTTTATACCTCATTTTTTAAGCATAGTCACCTGTATTTTCTTTTGTATTCGATTCAAATAAACTCGTCTTTTACTCTCGCTGATTATTCTTCTTTTTCGATGGCTTTAGAAAGCAGTTGCTTTACTCTCTACGGAACAAATCGTCCCTGAGCCTCCAATCTCACTGATTATTACAGTTTTCTGCGCTTGAAAACGAAAGCGAAATAAATCAAAGGAGAGCAACATAAATGATATGAAAATCATTTAAAACTAAAAAAACGAGTTATGGAATAATTCTGAAAAAAAGTATAGAGTTTAGAAGTACTCAACTTCTTAATAGTAAGAAGATCTTAAAGCAAGCCAGGGCTGTAGACCTAATGATGATGATGAAATTTTCTAATAGTAACGACTTATGTACATAAATTTACGAATTAAACGGTATTTACTCATTTTGATATGTTTTTCTTATAAAATTAAAAACGTGTTTTTGAACTTTAAAATTTTCTTTGGTCCATAAACAAAATTTTCTTGAATTTTTTAAAAAAATGAATAAACTATTGAAATTTTTTTTTATTCACTTAAATATGACATTTTATTTGTATTTTCTGAATATTTTTTTAATCTCACAAAATAAACAATAAAAAAAGAAAACTGAATATAAAATTTTGTATACAGAACATTGAATTGAAATCCAATTATTTTCTTATTCACATTATTTTATTTTAGAAGAAAGCATTTTCTTTTGTATTTTCATTTCTACACATATGTAAAGTCTAAATACAAAAATGGGGGAAAAAGAAAATAATACTATAAAATCATTTTCCCAAATGAACAGCATAATGTAAACGAAAAAAAAAAATCATAAAATATTTAAAAGCTAACAAAAAAAAAAAAAAAGAACTGAAACCAACCAAAAAGAAAATGCAATATGTATACATATGCAAAAAAAAGCAATTACAATGCCCACACGTGTGGTATAGAGACCTGTAAAAATTTTTGCTCAAAAAAATAAAAAAAATAAAAATTGAAAAGGGATTTTCTTTATATTTTCATTGTGTGGTTTATTGATTTTATATCAGATAAAATACATAGAAAAATATAAACAAATAAGAAAATTCAGACTTAAGAGATTTTGTTTTTAATTTTTTTTTTTTTTTTGCCAATCAAAAATGTGTTTTCATTTGTTCTGAATTTAGGTGGTTTGGTATAACCTGTATGATTTTATTTGTGTTCAATTTTTATTTTCCAAAGGGACGTAAGTATGTACACAAAACTAAGTACATAAGAACATAAGTTCATTTTATATAGCCCATATTCACTAAAATAATAAAAAAAGAAAAATCATAAATTTTTTATCAATGTAAAAAAATAACAGTATTTTATGCTTTCATTTTTATTTTCAGTTTATGCATTTTCTCTTTTATGCACAAATATGTAGACATATGTATGTATTTTTATAGGTGTGCAGTTGCGTAATTATTTTTTTATTTTTTATTTTTCTTCAGGTAAGTGTTATATAGTATATGGCATGTTTACATTGTTTGTTTTATGTTTATATTTTTATTTACTTCATATCTATATAAATCAATGTACATCTATGTATGTATCTGTGCATATGAGCAAAAATTTATACGTGTACATAAAGTGCTTTTTTGGTCAATCACTTTAGAATTTAAGTAAATAAAACATTTAAAATGGCCTGAATATTGGCATAAGGGGACGCTAAATACGATACATCATGTTCATAAAGGCATATATTGATATTTGTTCATCCTATTCAGTTCAGGTTTAAAATTTTATATCCCCAAACAATTTCTGGCATAAATTTTACGTGTTATTTTTTTTGTTTTACTTATAACACTGTGTGACCGTATATGTAGTTTATATAATATGAGAGTATACCATTTGGGATACAACACCGGAGAGTATATGAATGCCTACAAATGGTAATAAATTAGGTTGGGAATCATCTATACATCAAATGATTAAATGTGTGTATACCATATTGTACATAAAATTCATATATAACGTTATATTTGGGCTAATATACTACACATCAGTCTAGAATTTTTCCATGGACATTCATTTATTATTTTGTACCTGCAACATTGAATGTATGTTTTTGTACGTGAAACTTTATTGTCATCAAAATGTAATAAATATGGAATGAATTTCACAAAAAAAGAAGGATAACACTATGTAATACTCCCATTTTTATATGAAGATTGAAATATACACATATGAAGGTATGCGTGTATATCTGTACGTTAGGCGTTTGGTTTTTCTTTTTATTATCAAAGTATATTTCTTTTAGATTGAAAATTTATATATGAAATAAAAATACATTGTACAGTTCAGGTACACAAGGGAGATTGATATGATGTCCTTAATTTGATATAAACTCTTTGAATTGCGATTGATTAAGGTCATAAAGGTGTATATATGTATGTATGTATAATAGATTGTTATTTTAAAGTGTTATTTATCATAGATTTTAAGTGATTTAGTTTTGGAATTTCTTTCAAAAGTTTTTTTTAAAAAAAATATTTTATTAGCCCGTTATACTTTGATTTTGAAGTCATATAAATTAATGAAAATTCATTTTTTCATGGAAATTTTTCAATTAATTTTGAAATTTCAACCATCATAGGAACATGAAAAAATGTTTCAGGATTTTTTTTCTAAATTTCTTAATCAATAATTTAAAATTTTTAGCCTGGCATGCATTTAAAAACTGTATTAAGTGAAACAAAAAATTTTCCTAATTTTAGAACTGTATTACTCATATATGGAAAAATAGAAAAAAGAATTATCCAAAAAAGGAACTGTTATCACATGAAACCGTTTTATACACCTTGAAATACATGAATCGAATATAGAGTTGTTTTGAACATATGAAAAACAAAACGTGAAACCACAGTATAAAAGAGAAAAAAACCACATAATATACAGAACAAAAAAAATTTTTTTAAAAAATATATACCTCAATATTTTATGAATGTGCATGCAACCATTTAGATTTGGAACTCTATACCACATGATATCCTAGGTATCAGATCACCATCGCTCCCGATCTAATTCCTTTTTTTTTTTAAATATTCACTTTTATACATACATTCAAACACATATTCAGACATAGAAAATATAGATGAAAATAGCAAATAATTTTTATCTCATTTATTTCTTTTTTTTGTTTTTTTCTATTTTTATGAGTGTTAAAAAATGTAAATTTATATGTCTATAAAAAATGGTGCACACATATAATCAAAAATGAATTTATACGTAAATGTGTTTTTTTATGATGTTTTATATTTTTAGATACCTACATTGAAAAATTTAAATACACGAAAATTTTTTTTTTATCTCGATTTACTGTTTTGAAAATGTTGTGTAGAAATAAAAATTGACGGTTATTTTTTTGTTAAATGCAACATTGATAATAATTTTCAAACATACATCATAGATATGTACACAGCATCACCATTCATCGTTAAATTTGTAATTTTCTCTCTACTTTTTATCTTTATTATGATACAAAATGTAGATACAAAAAAAAACAAAAACAAAAAATAATATTTTCAGAAACTTTAAAAAAAAAAAAAATGTTTTTTCTCATTTTTTTAAATATTTTTATTTTTATCGTATATGGAAATGGAAAAATTTTTTTTTCAAATGAAAATAGGAAATAACAGAAATAAAAAAAATATATTGTATATGTATTATTGGAAAATAAATAATATAAAATTTTGTGAATAATGACTTTATCCTAGAAATGTTTTTTTTGTTTTGAGAAAATATTTTTTTCGTATCTTTTTATCTTATTTGAATTGACATTATATAATTGTCTAGTTTACATTTAAAAAAAAAAAAAAAAAACAAAAAAAAAATTGGAAAATTAAGTAAGGAACTGATGATGCATTTTATATCATTGACTACAATCGAAGTAATTTTTTAGAATGGAAATTTATAAATTTATAAGAGGAAAAAAACGCGTAACTTTGGTAACAGAAAATTTGAATTTTATCCCTGTTTTTAAAATTCCTTTTTTTTTTTTAAAAAAATCTTTTACAGTTCAAGTATTTGTTCAATTTTTTTTGTGTATTTGAAAATCCAACAATACTAAAAGAAATTGAGTACGATATTGTTCGATATTCGAAGTATGTATCAAAAGTGTTTGAAGTAAAATATGTTTAGTATTGTAGTTTTATATTTGATGAAAAGTCCTTGTTTGATTTTTCAAAGATTTTACTCTTTTTAAATTCCTTCAAAAAAAGGAATATGAACACAGTATACAATATGATGTATTGTAGTGGTACTTGAAAAAGGAAATTTTCATTTAAGAAATTACATTTTATAAGCAAATATACATTTGTCATCTTTTGACTTTTTAAAGTACATGTTACAAAGTGAAAAGTCTAAAAAAGAATTTTCCATTTTTTTTTTTCATTTTTTTTTGACTTTGCTTTTTCTTTTGTAAATTCAAAGAATATTTCACTATTTACCGACAAAAAAAGAAGAAAAATAAAAATTCTAGTAAATAAAGACGACTTTTCTTTTTTATAAATGAATGTCGAGACTATTATTACAATTTGAATGAACATTGAAAGAAAAATAAAATGAAAATGAAAATCCATTTACGATAAAATGTGTATTTAAAAACATATAACATACAAATACAGTAAAATAATAATGCAGGACATTTTTTTTTTATACGGTATACGGTATTCACGCATCACGGCAAGGACATATATATAGTAAAGAATGATATTCTACAAAAGGAATATTAGTAGTAGCAAAAACATTTTGATTTATTATTCGCTATATAATGACCATGTTGCTGTCTTTCATGAATTTTAATGTTTTTATGCATGTCTGGTATGTCCTTAAAAGAATCTATTTTTTAATTTTTTTTTCTAGTTGAAAAAAAGCCAAATAATCAGGGCCATTCTGGTCGTAGTTAACAGATTTCGCTAATCTGAAGTTCTACTAACTTTCATACAAAATTTACAAACTATCAAAATTTTGTAGGATAGTAGAACTTCAGAGATTAACGAAATCTGTTAACTACGAAACTACGACCAGAATATTACTATATATCCTGGATATCAAGAAAAAAAATCATTTTGTCTGATAACAGAAAATAATATTCTGAAGTATTTGAATAATTTTTTTTTTTTTTGGTTTTAATTAAATTTCATGCAAATTTAATGGAAAACTCATTTAAAAGTTTAACCAAATAATACAATTTAGTTTTTCAAAAAGAACTGTTCGAAACTTCATTTTGGAATCAGAAAAGTTTTGAAAATTAGATTAGAATAATTTTGTTTTTCTTTTAATGAATCATATTTAAACATTTACACAGATACATATAATAAAAAATGTAAAAAATGTGACCAAATCGCCTTTATTACTGAAGTCTATAACTGTAACATATTGTCTGTCCTGATATATAAAATTAGAATATGATGTCAAATATCAAAGAACTTTAGTAAACAAAAAAAAAAAAAAAAAAAAAAAATTTTACTTTACGATTTAGGGCTTTTACACGAAAAGACACTTTCCACTACTTCCAGTGTAACGGGTGAAGAAAGTGAGGCGTGTATCAGGTAGCCCATAGGTACTGTGCAACCTCATACACGCCTCGCTTCCTTCACCCGGTGTCTCATAAGACAATTTTTCATATGTATGCATCTTATAAGTGTCTCATCGTTTAAAACCTGCTATTCATCGTTTTGTATCCAAACATTATGTAACATATTATAACCGATATCTGATGCTTTATTTCATACTTCGTATTCAATTTTATTTATTTGACATAGAAGATAATTCACATTTCTATTTATTTCACATTTTTCTCATTCAATTTTCTTTTCTTTTTTTTTCTAAAATGCATGCATGATCAAATTTCTTTTTTTATTTCTTTTTTTTTTAAATCGATAATTTTCTAAATTGTTATTGATTTTAAATGTATGCAAAAATAGGTTCTATATTGTCATTCTTATTTTGCCATTTTGAATGTTTTGGGAAAAAAGAAGCAACAAAATAGAAAATGTATTCAATACCAAAAAATTAGGAAACATGAGAAATACTTTAATGGAAAAATTTTCAAATAATAATTGTGAATTTCTATTTGAAAGGATTTACATAATATGAAAATAAAGAAGAAAAAGAAAAAATGAGGAAAACATTTCGTTTTTAGTATTCTGTTCACATGGAAAATGCGGGTATAATGGCTATAAGTAGAAAAGAAAAATAAACAAATATATTGTGTGTATCTTCAATAATTTAAGTATTCTTTTCTTATTTTCATCTTAAATTCAAATGGAATTGTAGTTCCTTTTTTTTGCTTTTTAAACTAAAAATAAGAGATCGGGTCGAATGTATCTTTATAAAATAATTTAAAATTTATAAGGGTATACATGTTAGTATAAAATAAAGAAAAATAAAAATAAAATCAAAGTTCTTAGTCTAAGCAAAAAAAATAATAATAAAACGATAATCATCTACATCCCTTAAGTGATACGCAAGTATGTACATATATATGGTATTTAAAAATCTATAAAACTGTTATCATTTTCAATATATCAACAGATCATTGCACTATCAAATAACTCTGTGTGAACTTTTTCTTTTCATGCTTGTACTTAAATTTTTATTGTCTTTCAGAAGAATGAGCTAAACAACAATGAAAAATTATAAGCAACTTTTCAACAGATTTTCATATTAAGATCAAACAAAACTTCTTCTAAGTGTTCTTCAAATGTGCGGGTTTATATTCTTTTAAATAATCGATGTATTGAATTTCTTATATAGAAATTCACTTTAATTTTTTTTTTAATTTCCTTTCTTAATTTTCAACCCAGTAGTTATTCGTAAATCTATATTATTTTATAGACTGGAAAATAATAAACATCGATTTTCAAATTATTATCACTCGAAACCTCATCTATACTCTGTTCACTAATATTATATATATGCACTTATGGTCTAATGGGAGTACATGTGTCTTTTTTCTTCTCTTATAATTTCTAATTAGAATGTTTCACGAGCAGTATTACCACAATTCACAAAGCTTTTATTATATATCAGATGAATTTTTCAAATATCAATACATAGTGATTGTAAAATGGTACCACTTTAAGTAATTGCCATAAAACCTTAAGTGCATAGTGTTAGTGGACAGAGTATATATAGTTTCATTAATTAAAAATAAAAAAATTAAAACAGAATTTTATGTATCTCATGTATATGAAACATCTACATATGAAAATATTTCCTATTTACGATAAATTTATCTCTAAAATTTTGTGGGTTGCATATTGTACGTGATGCAATCATGATTTTACTCATTTTGAAGATTTACAGAAACCAGTAATCATTTTGAATTTAATTACAATTATAATTGCATCTAATCGAATGAACATAAAATTCCAAAAAAACAAAAAAAAATAATAATTTTATCTGATTGTAAGCACATATGCTAAATTTCACGTATGTGTAATCAAATTTCCTAATTATGAATGCGAATAAAATTTATCTATTTATTTTTATTCTTTTATTTTTTTATTTTTTTCCGCTGTTGGTAAACATACGGTGTATAATGTTTATAAACATATGAAAAATTTATTGACAATTTAATACCATATGTATAAGCACACACAATTGAATTTAATGAAGGGTAATTTGTGAAATAAATTGTTTTTGTTGTTTTTGGCCTTTTTTTAAGTGAAAACCTAGAATTTAATTAACATTTTTTAATATGGATGAATGCATATTACGTATATCAATTATCAGTTGCACACAACATACACAAAATTTTGTTATTTTATCTCAATTGGTTGAAATTTTTAAAATTGCATTGAGATAAAATTTATTTTCACATTGTTTATTCGGTTTTTTGTATTGCTTCAGTGGCGGAACAATGAATTTTCGGCCTATGAGCTAAAAATAATTTTGAAATCTTAGTATAAAAAAAAAAAATAAATTTTTTTATTGCATTACAATTACCTAGTGACAGGGACTCTCTCTATTCGGCTTGGGCCACCCATAATTGAAGGGTTTTGCTGTACGATTGTACCGCCATTGCACTGATTTCTATTTATGTTATTGTGACCACAAATATTAATCGTTGTTGTTGGCAAATAATACAGGAATAATAAAAACATAAAGTACATATACGTACACCAGATAAGAAAGCTCAATTTTGCTTTCCCATAATTTTAAACTACAAAACAAAAAGAAAAATAAATAAAATGTAAATCTTAATTTCAGTTAAAAACATAAAAATCTAAGTGAATAAAATGTAATGTTTACCATCTTCTAAAAAATATAATTCTATTTACTTTTTGGCACCAATAAGTCCTTAAAATTATGTATATCTTGCATTATCAAATGAATTTATTATATTATCTTATTTTTTTTACGTGTGTGTTTGTGTTAAGTTAACCTAAAAATTTATTGGACAATTTAAGTACTTGAATAATTTATGACCAATAATAATGTATAATTTTCATGTTCATGTGTATTTTGTGAACTTAAATCGAACAAGAAGAATTTATTTTATTTTATTTTTTTTTTTAAATAAATTTTCTTTACACTTCCACCCACATTTTGATTAAAAAAAAAAACAGAAAATATTTGTTACAAAGATTTGTGATAAAAATTTAAATTTCTTTTAACAAAGAAAAAGAAAATGCATAGAATGCAACCTAAAGAAAAAAATTTATCTTAAAAAATTTGATGAATGAACGTACACACAAAAACGGTAATACACACCCGTTTATTGTGACAAAAAAAAAAAAAAATTCAAATCTACAAATGATGCTATATAAATACCTTTATTTTGATGGCTTATTATTTATTCTATACGCATTTTGTCTATGATGTTATTTATCAGGAATAATTTTTTTTTTATTTTTCAATTTGGGTTTTTAGATTGTGGTCAACAATAATAATTGTGTACATAACATACAAAACAAAATGAAAAATATTTTAATATTAATGTTGCAACAAATTCAATTAGTCATTGATTTGTAATGAATTAAACATTTTTTATATTCAATACACGAAATTGTATTCAATTTCGCATATTATTTGTCCCAGTATACCACACTGTACAAAGGATACAAAATGTTGCATGGTAAATGTATGATGACAATGTATTCAATTATCTAAATTACAAATTTTAATTATATTTCTGTATCATTTGACATCATTGACTCATCGGTATCACTATATACCATCATAAGTTTAAATAATAAAATCTAAAAAACAAAATAAAAAATAAAAAAAAAAAATAACAAATAAAAACTGAAATCTCTTTCTGAATTTCAAAATTGAACACCTTATTATACGAAAGAAAAAAGTAAAAGAATTTGAAAATGTTATTTTCTTTCATTTATTGAAAACAATACGGATAAAATTTGAAAATACTTTAGATAATTGAGAATTTAAATGAAATAAAAAAAAGGCAAATGAATAAATTGTGTTAAATAGATACATTCTAAGAAAATGAAAATTGTTGTTTTCTCAATTTATTCAAATACTTCTTACAAATTTTTTTTCTGTATTTATTTAATTGTCGTACACCTTACCTTATTAATAGTTATACTTTGTACTTTAAATATTTTCACTACAGGCCTTATGGGAGGATATGTGTCCCTTTTCTTTTCTCGTAATTTCTCATAAGAGCATTTCACGAGCAGAGTTACCACAATTCTCTAAGTTCTCATACAGTATGAGATAAGCTTTTTAAACATCAATATACAATGATATAAAGTGATGTAACTTTTTGTAGTTTCCATAAGATCTGTAGGGAAAATATTTAAAGTACAAAGTAGAGTGCTTTTATCAACACTATTGTCCTTAATTCTTTCGTTATATTTGTTCCATTATCTACAGTCATTTTTTTTTTTTTTGCCTTAACATAAAAACCTTATAGTAATGCTATACAATACTTTCTCTATCTACATAGTCTATAGTAGCTTATTTTCAATATCAAATAATGTGATTTCAAAATTTTCATTGTATGTACATACGTGTATTTGTGTTAAGCAACAACACTAAAAATACATTAAGAATTGATAAGGCGATACAATAATCATTATTTTAGACACTATATGATTATTCTTTACACAAATATGCACATCATATACACATATGCACAGAATATTGTATATTTCGATTAGCTAAAAACAGAATTAATGTGTCATACTGCATTTGAATGCGTTTTCATGATGTTTTTGTTTTTTCTTCTATTTTTCATTAAAATGTGTATCCTTTTCTTGATGTCGAATTAACAAAGTCCGGGTTAGTATTGTTGTTATCATCATTTTTGTTCATTTTAGCTTTGCTATGAGACTTTTAATTTTGCTACACAAAATTATTTTCCTTTTAAATATTGTACATAAATTTCAATCGTTTAATCCTGTATACTTGTACGTTATATGTATCACATGTTTTCACAAAAACAATGTTATCTTCTGATGGTCTAGTTCGCTATTTAAAATACGTGATATCCTTACGTATTAACGTACATGTGCAAATATAAAAACAGTATAAAGGCAAAAGGCTTATACAATAAAGGCAGTACATATTGTTAAATGAATTCACATGCACAAATTGCATCATATACGAAGCTACTGGCTATTTTCACGATTATTATCATTTTCGACACGTTTCCAAAACAAAAGTAAATAATATACACATTTCTGTATTGTTTAAAGGATTCGAAATAAACGTTGAAGACATACATATGTACGAGATGATACAAATAAAAATTCAAATTTGTTGATATCTACGTGAACAAATTAAAGTTTAACTAAAATTTTCAATATGAAATAAATGCATATTTGTATTTCTTTACTTTTGTTTTTTTCTCTATTTAAATTTGATGATATTTGATTTGAAAAATACACACATTTTGGTTTTATTATCCTGTCATATTTGATTATAAAAAATTTTTTTAATGATTTTTTTTTAGTTTTTAGTTAATTAGTGGTCAACAATTAAAACATATGAATACCTCTGAATTTTGAAGTGTGTGTTTGAACGATTTAAACATTATTCATAAAAAATTATTCATAAAAATTCAATAAGAAAATATTTGTTTTGTGGTTTAATTCATAACCGTATAAATGCCATAATTTAATAATTTTTTTATGTTGCAATTTTCATTTATACATGGATTTCACAGAAATACAACGCCCTGGCGGGGGCCGCTCCCATCCATGCACACCTCCCTCCGAACGTGCGCTATCAAAAAGGAAATGATATGAGTACAATATGTACAATATATGTACGTATATTTCTAATTCAATTCAATTCAGAAAATTTGAATGATGATGATGGGAAAAATCAATGTTATGTAATAAAAAGGTTAATAAATATTTTTATTCATCATAAAAAAATAGAAAAAATAAAAAAAAAATTATTTTCCATCGGTATTCACGTATACCAAGAAAATTAGTTGGAAATGTTTAAAATGTACATAAAAAAATTCTGATATCATTTTTTACGATTCATTCGTGTTTGAGAACCATTTTATATTTTTTAGAAAAAGTGTCGCAATGTTTATTTTTAATATTCAATGTCATTTAATTTGACAGGATGTAATTTCAATATCGTCATATGTATAAAAAGTGGACAAATAATTTTCCTTTTACATTTCATTGCAAGTTACATATGTACATATGTGAATCAAGTTTTACATGTGATTCACTGAGTTTATCATTAATTTCGTTGTAATTTCGAATTAACATGATGATGTCGTTTCCATTTAACATGAAAATTCATAAGAAATAGATAAAAATCAAAATAAACATAAAAAACAAAAATTTTCATACTTTATGTTTTGATTGACTTAAAATTTTTACCTTTGCAATAATAAATTGTAGTCAAAGATTATGGAAAATGATTTTGAACACAATCACTAATCGAATCAATCAAATAGAAAATGGAAAATCTACCAAAAGCCACATTGTACCATAATTTTCTTTTTCCTTTAAAAAATAAAATAAAAAAAATTCAAAACAGAAATCAACAAAATAAAGAGAATTTTTTGTTTTTTTTGTTTTTGCACAGTTTTTGACTTTAATCCATTTTATATTTGATTTTTAGCTTTAGAAAAAAATTTATATTCGTTATTAAGCTTAGAATGAAAAAAAACACAACAACGAATTTATAATGCAAAGGAAATTTATTTTATATATGTAAATGAAAATGTATCCAATAATTTTACTACTTGCGAACTGGAAAAGGGTCAGTGAAAACCGGTGTAAATAGTAGGAGGTGGTTGAGTCGGAGAAGTCTCTACGAGGGATGTAAAGCCATCAAAGAAAAAGAAGAATTTTGCTACTTAAAAAAAGAAAACTTAATTTTCCACACCTTAAAATGTTGTAAACCAGTATACAAACTCATTCAAATTAAATGCTTTTTATTTTTAAAGTTTTCAGTTAAACACAAAGTTTTGTTCAAAAATTTTTCGTTATGAAGAAAATCTTTTGTTTCATTTTACGAAAATTTTAAATCCACATTCAGAGTTTCGTTTAACAAATTTTCATTTTTTTTTGCCATTACAGCTTTTCCTATATATCGCAGTCAAAAATGATAAATTGTTGAATTATAAACACAAAATTAAAATGATGAATTAAGTAAATAACGTACACATTTATGCATACATTTGACCATTTGACAGAGAATGTAAAAAAAAAAATATAAAATAAAATAAACTTTTAAACAAACTGTTGAAAAAGTTCTATTTACGTTTACGTATCCGTACACAAATGTACATACATTCAGTTTTTAGTACATTAAAAAATAATATTGTTAAAATAGATTTCATATGAAAGAGACATAGATCGAGAAAAAGGTACAAAACACAGAGGTCAAATGTTGTAAATGATTTTATATAACAATAACATGTGTACGTACAAATCCCTTTGAAAGTTTGTTTTTGAAAGAGGGGTCATTGTATGGAAATAAATAAAATCTTTTTACATTATTAATTTCTTTTTTTATTTTTCAATTCTTTTTTTTTTTGAGAAAATTTTCAAAATTACATTAAATTATGTACATACTCTTGACTTTCGTATTAAAAAAATTTTTTTTTTATTTACCGTACCCATACAATTGAAAATCATCTGTAACTTAAACAAATCAATCAAATGATGACCGTATATATAAAATAATCAAATTCTGTGTATGCATGTATTGTACATCAAAAAAATTTTTATATGTTTAAGACATTGAAATTGAGTATCTACTTTTCATTTGAAATTGAATAACGTATACAGCATAATATGCATCAATTTAAAATTAAAAATTTTCTGAGTTGTGCATACATGGGCGTACCCAGCTAGGGGCTGGAGAAGGCAGTTGTCCCCCTCTGGAAGAAATAAAAAATTAAAACCATATTCTTCGTAATTTAAATTCGCATCTTACGCTGCCCTTTAAATTTGTATATGCGTACGTGAGTTTGAATTTGTGTTATGTTTTAATCATTTTGAGTACGGTGTATAAACTCTCCTGTTGATTTTGATAATATCCTTTTTCTTGGTATAAAATGTAATATTTTTACCCTCCCTCATTTGATGAGTTGCCCCTCTCCAGTTCAGATCCTGGGTACGCCCTTGTGTGCTTATAAGAAGAGGTCTATTGTGTTTAAATTTTAAATGATGATATGTAACGTATTTTATTGACCTCTAATGATAGAAGTGTTAAAATTACCATCGTATTTATTATCATTATCTATTGCTTATACAATTTTTTATTTTTTTAAAAGTATTTTCATAACATTACAAAAATTGTATTTTCCGCTATCGTCATTTATCATGAAAATTTCAAGAATACTCACTGAATGCTTGATTTAAAAGAAAAAAAAATATTTTCATAAGGCCAGATAAAAAATACAAAATTATTCGAATTTGATGTAGGCACCTATGTACATATAAGATCAATTTATACCTTAATTTAAAGCATTGCTATAGGTTGTATAATATTGTAATTGTACAAGTATACAATTTTCTGAGCCATAGGTGATTTACTTATATAAGAAAAGGAAAAAAAAAACTTTTTCTTCGAGACCACACTTGTGATCTTGTGAAGCTTTTATAATTTTTTTCCGATTTGTAATTTTAGAAAAAAAAAAAAAATTTTTTTTTTTTACTTGCTTAACCAATAATTTAATTACTTCACATATGGATGTGTTTTACTATATGCTATGTACTTTAATTAATTTTCGTTTGTTTTTCTGTTATAGAATTCAGTTGTATAATAATTTGAGTAAATTTGTTTTTATTATTACTATCTAGGCACTAATATGAAGCGCAAATAAAACACTAATTTTACAATTTTCAATAAAAATTTTTATTTTGAAATTTTTTTTTCCATGGTCGTAGATTAGTGTTTGATGTACACATGAACATGTGTTGGGATTAAAAAAAAATTTATTTTTTTCTGTATGAAATTATCAGAGCACAGGTGTTTTGTTCATTGTATTGTGTTTATAATCATAAAACTAAATAAAATAATTTTTGTTTTAATCTCAATGTACGTAAAAATAACAGAAAAAAAAGAAAATTAAATCTAATATTTAATTTTAATAAATTTTATTTTTTTCATTTATTTTTCATGTGATAATGACATCAAAAATAACTCAAAAATCAAGTACATTCGTATGAGGTACAATTATGTGTGAGATAATGATTCAATTTAGAATGATCGTAGCATACCATGAAATTATTTTTCAATTGTTATTGAAAATTTATTAAACTGATTGAGACGAGGCACTTCTATTACTGAAGTAGGTACTTTGAAAAAATTTCTATTTTTGACCTTTAATTTTATGTAAAAGATATACTAGTAACAATTAATAGGTTTTGTATATGTGTACCTTTGTAAACTGATAATTGACATTTAATGACATCTTATTTTACATTTTAAGCGTTTTTCAATTGCTTTCCCAATGTACTAAACATACACGAAAATTTTTTGAAAAATATTTTTTTATTTTTATATATGTACAAAATGTGCCTTTTTGGCCTAAGTGTGTTTGCTTGGGAATGAGCGGGCGGCCACCTCTACCTATGTACACACATGAGAACCTTATTCTATCAACTGTTCAAGTTCAAGTGTTTATTCAAAGAGATGTATTTCAACCAAAATACGAGGAAAATAATTTTTTTGTTATATTTATTTTAAATTTATTGACGTACATTAAATACCAACATCAATGACTATTATACTTCTACGAATTTCATAGATCAAAATCGTAACGTATTTATAATGTTAACACATTAAACGCCCTCCAGAATGAGTCCAATAAAATTTCAAAAATTTTATAAGGACAATAAAATATAATTAAAAGGAAATCATTTAAATATAAATAAAAAAAAAATTCATTTAAATTTGTACAAGCGCCTTAGGATGCTACAGGTGTAAAATATTTTAAAATTAAAAAAAAAAAAGAAAACAAATTTATTTCTTTGTATTTTTTTTATTTTCTTTGAAACAGCATTGGGTATATTTCTTCTATTTTCTTCTACATAAACTGAAAAGTTATAAAAAATCCCTTTTCTTATTATACGATATTTATCTATTAACTGATGCATTATAATTTTTTTTTTACCTCTGACTAAAACCATCCGTTATTAAAAACACCAAGTATTTCATATTTTTGTGAGGTCATTACCGTAAGTTCCATTCGTTTGAAAAAAGGGATAAAAATTTTTTTGCTTAATTAATGGTCGGTCGCATGGTATACGCACACGGTTTGTATACCAAATTTAAAAATTTTAATTGATCCATGTTAAAAGCCATCATAAAATATAAAATGCAATAATAAAGTAATTTAAAAAAAAATTTTTTTTTCTAAATATTTTCTAAAAGGAAAAAGGACAAGAAAAAGGGAAATTAAAATATTATTGTATACCGAGTAATGTCTTAAAAATTAGATGAAACACGTTATGTGTACATACCAGTAAACCATTAAATTTAAATTAGGTTGAAATGAAAAAAAAAATTTTTTTGTTTAAATGTAAGAACATTTTTACAGCTTTTCGAATTTCGAAATTTTTTTTTTTGTTTAGGTAATTAAAACAAAAATTTAAAAGTTTTTCAAGGATTCTTATTTATTTAACATCAAAATAAAAAAAGTAAAAAATGTTTGAAGTAATAGAAAACAGGTAATAAAAATTATTTATTAAAGAAAATATGTAAAAAGGTTGGAAATTATTAAATGAAAAAAAATTTTTTTTTTGAGTAAAAACAAAAAAAAAGAAATTTTATGAAAATAAATACATTACACATAAAAATTACATAAAAGTTAATAGAGGAAATAGCTTGGATAAATTTGTATCTTTTTATAAGTATCCTTAAAATAAAAAAATTAAAATAAGTTGTTATAGCAATACAGTGAAAACGAATATTCTCATTAAATTTAAGGCGTAAATTACCATCATTTTCGAATATAGCAATATGTACATATGTATGTATGTAATTAAAGTACATTTATAACCCTTTAACATATTTTAATTTATATGAATTGAGGATACTTTTTCTTTTAGTTGCTCACATATTACATACATATCTGTATCATATTACATATATGTATGTAATAGAACACGAAAATCTATAATTGACCTACATTAAATGCAAAGGATAACCTACTTTCCCCATATTCTAAAAATCTAATGATGCTCTTTTCACATATACTCATATGTATTCTACTTGTAATCTTGGATGTAGTATATTCATATTATACATAAATAGCAGAGAAACTTGCATTTCTGATTGTTAACTAATTATCATTTTACATAAAACATTGCATTGGTATGTATACACGACATAACGTAATCAAGAAATGAGTTGATGAAATAATTGATCTTTTTTTTGTAAAAAAAAATGTTTTTTAAAATATAAAAAAAAGAAAAAAAAAATTTAGTACGTGTGCATGTACATAAATATTCACGTAAATTCATGCATTCCATAAGTGTATCATGTATGAAAGCAATAACGTTTTGTACAAGTGGCCCTAACCCCCTAAAATATATTATTATTATTTTTTTCATGTTCACATAAAGTAGTACTGGGTACTCAATTCAACCTATTTCTTTTGTATGTATAAGGATAAAGAAAATGTGTTCATATATTACATGTACATATCTGTTCTATTATATGCACACATAAGTGAGGTAATTTGTAAATGCAACAACCTACATAAAACGGAAATGAATTCTTGCTTTTACTTACATTGACAGACAGTAAAAGAATATAAAAATATCCAGGTACACATGCATAGAGTTAACCAGGATGGGCATCATAAAAATGTGAACACAGCAGGTAATCCGTATATGTACACATATGTATAAGTGTTCTATAACATATTTTTGTAAAAGAACAAACGACAACATTGTATACAACAGAAAATAAGTAAAATTGCAAAATTGCAAAATTAATCAAGAAGATTAAGTACTGTAGTTGTACAATTTAAAAAATGTTTTAATACTTCTACAGTTTTACACAATTAAAAATGCAAAAAACGAAAAAAAAAAGGATGGTCGACAGAACATAAAAAATCTTACTGATTTATACGTACAATGTATTTAACCTGTTGAAATACGACTGTATGATAATGACTAAATAAATTTTTTTCAAGTAAATAAAATGTTTAGATTAAATTATTTTTAAATTAAATCTTGAGAATTTTTCTTTTTTAAATGAATTTTGAACTTGACTTAAAACTTCATGCAGAGAAAATGCAGGTAAATAATTAAAAAGGAGTTCGTGAAACAGCATGTTTTCCATATTTTGTCATTACTATAATTTTTTTCAAGAGTAAAAAAAAACTTTTTTTAAAGCAATTTTTAACGTCTTCTTTGGTCACGAGTATTTTTATTAATCCCTAAAATTTTTATAGAACACATCCTTCTTATCAGTGAAAAATGAAACTGAAAAAGTAATCGTGAAAATGTTTGATTTACATTGATGTATAAATTATGGAAGCCTTTTGTGTTATGTAATATTCCTTTATACAATGTAAACATCCAACTTGCTTGATTGCAACAATTATTACAATTTGTAATTTGTGCACAAGATTTTTATTTTTCTGTGTATATAGACACAGAGATTTTAAATTCGCTGAAAAATGTTTTACTACAAACAAATTTTACACTAATTTTATCTACTTATTTTCAGTTATCAATTCAGATTTCTGTGATTACTGTGTTGATGGTAAATAGATTTAATAAGAATCTTATGACAAAGAAACTTTACTCATATAAAATGTATTTCATAGTAAGTTTATTTAATAAAACAAAAATTTCATAGACTTCCACTACTTATCATGTATATAATTCGATTTAACATTTCAATGTAACAAAAATCTTTAAATCCCTTCAGCAATATATGTCTATTAGTTTTGTTAACAAAGTATTATTGTTTTTCATTAAATTGATATTTTGTTTCTGTCTGTTTCTTTCAAGTTATTTATTTAGAAAAAAATAAAATAAAAAAATAAATAAATAAAAATAAAATCGTAGAAAAATTCAAACATATTTAAAAATACCTCCAAACTAAGTAGATAGATACTTTTATTCTATTAGATACTTTTTCCCTCTTACTTTATACTGACATACAATTGATTGACAATAAATTCAATTTTTATCATCTTATTACATTTTTCTATTTATATTTGTAACATTTGTAAATATCATTGATACCATATGGTTATTATTATATATTTTTATATTTCCTCTATTTTTCATTGGAAATTTATGACAATTACATGAAAGAATTATTATAATATGTTCTTATGTCTAATTTATTGAATTTAATAAAATTTAAATATTATTAGAGCATCAATATGATATTACTGGGAAAAATTTATTTGATTTTCTTTTAATATGAAATATGGCTTCCTATAATGACCTCTTCAGAGCATGTCAAGATGAGGAGGAGGAGGAAAGTGTTGAACATCTTCTCTACTATTGTATGGCGCTCTCTAGAAATTGATAAATTTTTCTTGGAGCTGCCTTCTTTCAAGATCTCTCTTGCATAGGAGAGATCTCAGTGACGAGGCTTCTGGTCTTTTTGAAGCGCTCTCGAGGTGGTTTGATCTGTGAGATTCTTGGTGTGGTAGCACAATGGGCCTTTTTTGGTCTAAGTGTGCTTGCTTGGGAGTGAGCAGGCAGCCACCTCTACCTACCTAATATAAAATATGATTTTTATTTTATTATTATTTAAATTACGAATCTATTTTATAAGAGTAGCTCAAGTAACGTTTGTTTCTCTCTTCTTATTGTATTTTCTATGAATTTTCTATTTTCTTTTATGTATTTTGAAAAATTTCAAATTCAAATATAAGAATTCAGTTAATTTATACTACATCACGAATTTAATTAGTTAACACGTGCTAACGCCATATAGAATAGTTCTTATAACAATGTACACTTCAAAGTGCGTTAAGTATACACAACGTATGCTTAAATGAAAAACAAAATTATAAGGAAAAGGGAAGCATACATACGTCGTCAAATCAAATTTTAAAAAATCCTTATGTGACACATTCAAAATAAATAAAGAGGATCTTGTATGGAAATCTCCTTATTTTCCATGCTATATTCTTCAAGATTCAAATAGAAAATTTTGATTCTTATCTTTTTTGAGTTAATTATCCTTAATAAATAAATTTTAAAAAAATATGAAAAATTTCAAGTAAGGAAAATCTTTTTAAAATTTTCTTTTTTTTTTACTTTACAAACAATTCACAAAGTTAAATGTTTTAGTTTTTATTATATTTTCATTTCGACAACGTAAAATTTCCAAAAAAAAAAACACAAAAGAAGTAAAATGTTTTTTCTTCATTTTATATTTTATTGCATTGAAAAATTTATCAGATCTATGTGTTACTAACTATTTACATTCTGTTTACCTGATGTTATTCTGTTTTGCTGTTTTGTTTTTCTTATCTTCTTTTTACATATTTGTTTGGTTTTCTTCTAAATGCTTGTTTTACTGCCATTACATTTTCCTCATTTTATTCCTAATTTTTTTTTTTTTTTTTTTTAAGGATGTTAAAGTAAAGAATAAAGAAAATTCAATAAAAGATTTTCTTTCTTATACGACGTACAAGCATAAAAGTGTGTGTGTGTCTGTGTATTTTATTTTGTTAGTGAGTTTCTTTTCGTTGTATCGAGCAATGAAATACGTTTAAATTGTATATAGAATGCCATTGAAAAATCCCCCAAAGATATATTCTTGTATATTATTGGTGAAGTATATGTACGTGTCATATGTACATTTAAACATATGTACATACTCGTATATTATGTTAAATAGATGAGTACTCGTGCATTGATAAAAATGAGGTTTTAACATTTCTATATACAAAAAAAAAATGTATTGCAAATTTAATAATAAAATAAACTTTATGTGTGTTTATGTTAAATGTACATACATAAAAAGGCATACAAAATCATGTAAATAGCACGAAATTTGCACAAATATCAGAACAAAAAAATAAAAAATAAAGGAGAAGAAGAAAGTTAAGACCTTGTACATGAATTACAATGGAAGGTGAATTGAATGGAACTGTATCGTGTACATTTGTAGATGTAAAGTATTTTATATACATTTAAAAAGCATTTTTGGTATACACGTTAAAAAATGTTTTACACACGAACAATGATGACTTACACTACATTGTGTATATTGACTAATTTCTTTTCTCGTATTGTTTTTTTTTTTTTGTTGCAATAAATTCTACATCCTTTTTGGATTTGAATGTGCTCTACATTTAATACTACGTAAACATGTTTGTATACGATACAGCTCAGATTTACGTGCTCGTTTATAAAACAGAGTTTTGCTTTTTGTTTTCATATTCATTTTATTCTTTTAACGTTTTATTATTTATTTCAACTAATATCTAAGAAATAAAAAGGAAAAGTGGTTTTCACTTCTTGTATAAATATGATTAAAAGGAAAATTATAATTAAGTTTTTCATTGTTTTCATTATTCATTATATTATTATTATTGTTACTTAACATGCATATCAAAAAAAGAAAAAAAAAATTTCAAATAATAATATTTTGTAAATACGCTTAAAGAATACACGTACGTATATTGTTGCGTGACGATGATGAAGTGTTGATCAAATTAATAATGCGTCAGTCGTTTACCGTCATTATTCAATTTTCATTTTGATATATTATATGTATATCGTCTATACATTAATTTCAATATTTACTTTTTTTGTAATTTATTTTTTATTTATTTTTTTTTAATTATTTGTTCTTTTTATAAAGAAAATTGAAAAAAAAACAGAAATTTATTAATAGTACATATGACTTGACATCATCTGATTAACATCATTTAAATTATACTCGAAGTTGAGAATAATTAATTTCTTTCATAATAAATATAAAATCCGTTTTGTTTTTATAAATCATAGTCACCTGTATTTTAAATTGATACTCCTTCACGTGCTTCTTCGCATCCTTTTGTATTCAGTTTAAATTAAATCGTCTGTTGGTCTCATTTTTTTATTGCCAGTTTTTTGTTATTTTACAAACAAAAACAACAATAATCAGACAAGAGCAACATAAATCATAAACAAGTAATATTTTTATATTCCAAAAGAACTTGACTATATGTTTAAAAAATGGACTATAATCCTTTTTTTCATTGAAGAGATATGAAAGCATAAAAAAGTTAATCGAAACAAAATATTAAGCACTCAAAAAGGGTAACCATTATATAACTGCCACTTTTTTGTTTTGAATTCAAAGTGCAGCGAATTGCATTCCTTTCCAATGTAACGTATTTATATTTGAATGAAAAAAAAAAATTATTATAATAATTTTAAAATAAACGTACTTGAATATGTTATTAACTACTTACGAAATCCAGACATTTATTAAAATTTTCACTAAATTATATTTTCATTATTTATTTCTTTGTAATGGTCAAATTGATCATTGAATGTGTAATGTACAGAGTTTTAAATTTTAATTTTCAATTAATTTGTACATCAACTTCAAATACACCATCAGTCGGTGTAGTGGTCTTATTTTTGTATATTCCATGTATACATGAACGTATTCGATTATAACAAAAAAAAAAAAAATTATTAATTAAGCAACCAAAAATAGTGGCTACTCTCCATATATAATTACATACTCGAAAAAATATATTATTTTTCTTTTTTAATATTTTTACTTTGCATGCGTTTTATCGAAATTAATTTATTTTTCCTGTACATGCTGTACTATCTCACTTACAATACGCACCGTTTTTTTAAAACTCATTTCTTCTACTCAAAATTATGTTGTAAGTAATACCATGTAATACTATTAAAATCCAATACAATTTTCCGTGTAGACAATTATTCAACCTCTGGTACCAGTAAAATTTGTACTTAATGCGTGTTCAAATTATGCACAAGATTTTATTTTTATACATTGAAAAAAAATTTTTTCTGTTTCATTTTGGTTTAATTTCATTATTAGCAACGAAAACTTTATAAATTTTATTTTGTTTTCAGTATTGACGTGGTTTATTGTATGATTGAATTTTTTTTTATTTTTTATTTTTTTTTTTCAATTTAAACAAAAACTTATTTTATAGTTTCATAGGCTTTTGGTGTATTCATTTTTTTTTTTTTTGTATTTATTTCAGAAAATTTTTTTATTGATTGTTCAATATTGAAATAAATTCGTTAAAAATGTAAAAAAATATTTGCAAGAAAAGTGAAAAAAATTTATAATAATTAAGTTCAATAGTTGTTTGCGGTCATTAACAAAACTACAAAATAAGTGAAAGGCAACACCAACAAATAGAAACATCGTTAATTCGCATTATAACGTATTTTACGCCTACCAAAATTAAATTTTTTTTTTTTTTAAATCTTTGATCAATTCATCATTACTGGATTTTTTTTTTACTAATTACTGGATTTTTGCATGGATCTTTGATCATTTTTAGATGATTTGATTCAAAATTCGGATATTGGCTTTTTTTTTGTGGTTTTTAAAAAAAATTATTAAATCAAAATTAGGTCAAAATTCACATCAAATACCATCTCTCATTGTGGTTTATTTGAAGAAAACATCGTTACGTACAGTGAATTTTGATGTATCTAATTTTGAACAATTTTTTTTTTTTTTTTTTTTTTTTTTACAAAATCTAAACCTTTTAATCATTCACCTAATGTGGTTTTATTTTATTATAAAATTTCTAAAATTATTTTATTCAATTTCAAGCACATTAGTATGTTTCAAATCGATAATTATTAGTGATTTGATAATAAATCAATCAAATGATGAGTACAAAATGATGTTGAATGTGATGTGGTGTCATATGAACAAATGCAGGCCATGCATGTAATGTACATACGTGAAAACGTAATGAGAATGTAGATATGGGCAATATATAGAGCATACAGAAGAACAATCATTTTCATATTTCACGTATGTACTCACTTTATTGTATTAAATGTAATTTAAATTATTTCAGTTACATTATCGATTCAATGAAAAACCACACATTGATTATTATGTACCTAAAACTTATATTTTCATAAATTGAAAATAAAAAATTTTTTTTGTGCGTAACAGTGAAACAATAGTAGGTCAAATTCTCTATACTCACAGATAAGAGGATTCGGTAAAGAATTGGAAAAAAAATATTTTTAACTATGGAATTCTATTTTCTTCAGGTATTCGAATTGGATATTTTATGTTGGCCATAAAAAAATATATTTTACTACATTTTCTGTATTGCTTTGGTAATGATTTTTATTGAATTTTTTAAAAAATAAAAGAATTTTTGTAATTCAATTGAGAAATTGTAATTAAATTCTTTAAAAGCGTGGTCAAATGACGATCTATGCATGATGTATGCATTTCGATAGACACGAACAGAGTTTACATATGTATATGTAGATTGTAGACTTGTGATTTTTTCATTAATTTTTATTGTGAAAAAATATTTTTTTTGTGGCTTTTGTTTTCTTGGTCAATCATACAAGACAAAAAAAAAATGATTTAAATAAGTAAACAGATTTTTCCTTTGATGTTACGAATCTTTTATATGAGCTTTTTCTTTTCTCATTTGAAATTAAATTTTATGTAATGAATAGAATCTTTTATTGTTGTTTTTTAGTGAAGTAAAATTTGAAAATCATTTCTCTTACAATCATTTTTATTCTAAAATGAAAAACGTACAATAATTCTTCAGGTATTCAAAAACAAAAAAAACCGTTTTTTTTTTTAAATTTTAAAAATCTCACTAATTTAATTTAAATGAAAATATTATAAAATTCCTTTATCTTTGTATTAACGTTCTTTGTTTGTGAAAATATTCAAATATGTCGATTATATACATATGTATAGACTAAGTACATTATGAATTTTAATTAAAGAATTTAATTAAATTATACTCTTGAGATATTTCTGCATGTAAGTGAAAATTTCATTACTTTCTTAACTAATTTTGCAAAAACTATATTAATATTAGAGAAATTTTACATTACATATGACAATAAAGCATGTATTGTGATGATTTGAGTAGGGATCTATTTATATTCGCGTTCGCATATAAATATATTTTAATATTAAAAAGAAAATTACACAGTTATACATACATATGCATGTGTTTACCTGTTATTATTTGTATTAAAATTTTATGAATATTTGTATATCATATATAAAATAATACATGATATAGTATTATATAATCTCACTGAATATGTGTACATATATCATATTATAATTTTCTAATACACTAAAGAGCCATTAAACACATCTGGATGAATTCTTATAGTTTTTCTAAAGGAAGGGAAATTTCTCGGTATATATGACTCAGATGGGGTGTAGATAATACATACACGAGTATTTCATTTTGAAAAGCACAATAGATAGGAAAGATGAAAAACATATGTCGAACAAAAAAAAGGATAAAATGTACATACATGTGTACGTCTGTTTGCCAAAATATAACATCACCCTTGTGCACTTTTATTTGTGCTTTTTCACTTTGACATGCTAGAGGCAATGAATGACATATTGAATAAAACAAGAAAATTGTATGCTCTTCAGTGTGAAAGATTTTATCTATTATATCCTGTAAATTCAAATATTCTGTAACCTTTTATTGAATAATGATGAAAAATTCAGAAGCAAAAAAAAAACCAAAATCCTCATAAAAAAAATTGGTAACATAGAAAAAAAGGGAATATACATATGTATGTACATGCAAAATGAACTCCTTTTACGCATACGTATTTGTAACATATTGAAAAGCATTAAGGTACATACATATGTATATTAAAAAATTTGATTTAAAAAAAAAATGAAATAAAATAAAAATGATGATTTATTGGTTTGTTTTTTGTTCGTATTTGCCATCGAATATTTCAAATTCTAGTAAAATTGAATGATACAAAAAATTTTCCTTCGGTTATTTATTTTATCTGGTATTAATTTTTAACAGTGTTTTTTTTTTTGGTTTTTGAAAATCTTTTCTAAATTTTTTAAATTATCAAACATTGAAGTTAATTTGATGAAAATGCTGTAAAATTACTTTACAACAAAGTTAATATTGAATTTTTTAACTAAAATATTTCTTGTAATTGTTTGTGGATTATATTTGATATAACAACAAGGTAAACACATTTCGAAAATCGTTAAATTTTTGTATCAAAAAAAATTTCATAAAAACAATTTTCTGTTGTTGTAATAAAACTATAAAATATAGTACATACGTATATGTACTCTAAAATAATTCTTTGTTGAATTTCTACTGTTCATTCATTCGTATTTCACATAGTATATTTCATTTTAAGTAATTTTAGAAAAGTTTCATTGCATTATTTGTGAGCTTAATTGATTATTCTTGAGAAGTAGCATTTAATTTTTTTTGAGTTTTTTTTTTCCTAGTTTTCTTTGTTTTCAAAATATTTTTTTTTTGTTTTTTGTGGATATTACAAAACATAATTTTTGTTTCAATTCTACTTGAAAACCAATAGCACTCTCTAAAACAGAATTTTACAAATAAAATTTATTTGAAAATATGTGTCCTTCTGTATTTATATAAAGGGTGTTTCAGAGATCACAAATATTTTCTTTTTCGTATAATTTAGACTATTAAAAAAAAAAAAAAAAATTAACCTTAACCACCACTCCACCCCTTTAACGTTCAGTCCTTCAGAGATGTACGGTATTGAAAATTTTTTAGACACGTAAAGTACATGACAATCAATTCTTTTAGCTTTACAACCCTTTATGGGTTTTAGTCTGCAATACGAGTTCTCGCCATCTTTCTAATCCGAAGCTCTACTCTTGCATTCACGACGTGTAGTTTTTTCCTGGTTGAAGTTGTCAACCTCAAGCCAAACCCCCAGCCTGGTAGACCAGTCTTCATTCATTTTATTCCTTCAGCTTCCACAGGAGTTTATTTTTATTTTTACCCTGTCTACACTAAAGGTTAACAGCACCACCACGCGAAGGTAGAATGAAGAATGGAGTAGGAGAGGTGAGATACTTCATTCCCTTAGGTCCGTCATTGAGTGCACTTCACTACTCCACCGTCGATGTTCTGACATGGTGCCAAAGTACATGACATTATATGCTAATTATTTCTTTTATCACTCTACGTATTTAATTCGTGTTTATTAAAATTCAAGCTAAGACCTTTCTACCAAGCTATTTTTTTATTAAAATCGAATGAAAATATACGGAGTTATTTTCAATGTTCAAGAACGAAAATTTCTATTTTCACCCTGTATACAAGAAAAAAACAATTAAAAAAAAAAAAAAAAACAAAATATTGGTTTTATTTTCTTTAAAATAGTTTTCTATGATTGAATGTCGTTTTTTTGTTTTTTTGTTCAGTTTGGTTAATCGGAAAATTTTGATAAGTATTATTATGCAATTGAAAAGTTAATTTTCATAAATTTGTTCAAATCAACTTTTGACCATTTTGAAAATAATAAAATATTCGTATTAAAATTTTTTTTTTTAAATGAACAAAAATTCATTTCATTTATTGTCGTTTATTCAATGTTTTCAATTAAAGAACACAAAAAAATTGGAAAATTTTCTTATGTCATTGAAACAATAAATTCAAAAATTATATGGATTATAAAAGAAAATTTGTTTTATATTGTTGCAATTTGGATGAATGCCATTTAAATAATGTTTTCATATTTTGCTTTTCTTTTTTTTTTTATTTTTGCTCCAATTTTTGTTTTCATTTTATTACAAGAATGGAAAAACATTAAATTAAAATTCTGCAAAAAAAATATAGTTCTTTTATTACTGCGTATTTTTTTCCGAAAATAAAACAAAAACACCATCATTTTTTCTTTATTTTGTATTTACTTATGAACGACAGCGCTAAACCAAAAAAAAACAAAAGGAAAACAAAAAAAAAAAAAAAAACAAAAATAAAAATAAAAATTTTTTGGTAATCATTTCAAATCCCAAATGAACCTTCGAAAATGCAAATTTGTATAATTTTAACATAAAGTTTAAAATGAAAAAAAAAAAAAAAATAATAATCCTTTTATTTGCTCTAGATGACTTATAACAATCAAATTGTAAAGTTTAACATCGCTAAAACTTAACATCAGAAATGAAATAATAAAAGTCGTTGTTTAGTTTGATGGACAACAAAAAGGAATATAATTTAGAAAGACTTATTACAAAAAAAAATTAAAAAACAAAGAAAAACAAAAAAACATGCAAAAAAAAGAAAAACAAATAAAAAATGAAAATTGTTTGTTTTCTTGAGGATTACAAATGTGTATAAAACAATCAAATTTTTTTGGTATCAATTTAATCAAAATGTCCTTATTGTTCTTTGAATTTACAAAAAAAAAAAAAATTATTTAAAAAAAAATTTTCTTTTGCTTACATGAATTTTCACAAAAATTAAATAACAATAATAATTTTTAAGAAATTTAAAGAAACAGTAAAGCGAAAAATGATAAAATACTAAAAATTTCCATTTTATGTTTTTTTTTTAAATGCAAAATAAAATTTTTGTTTTAATTTTTTCCGAAACAATAAAATGACGTCACATTGTAAAATTAAAAAAATTCAATTTAAAAATAAAAAAAAGGAAATGAAAGGAAAAATCTAAAAAAAGAATAGAAAATTCGGTTAAATTTATATAAAAGAAAAGTGAAATAAAAATGAGAAAAAAAGAAAATGAAAAAAATCTGTTTTTGTATGAAAAATAAAGAGAATATAGATGCTTTTCAATATTGAATGAAAATTGTTTAAAATTTATTTTAAATTTCATTTTACAAGAAACTTATGTGATGACCATGTACACGATGTTCTATGCTTATAAAACGTCCTTTTGCTTTACTATAACGTGCACTTCAATTTAACTTTACTTAATGATGTAATAATAATAACCACTTTTTCAAAAATACTTGATACATTTTTTTTTATATATTTTTCATTCTTTTAAAAACCACCATCATCATCGTATTCATTTTCTGTTTTTTTTTTTTCTTTTTACGTCCATACATGTGTGTATTTACCAATTTTATATTTTATATAATGCCTTTGTTTCATTATAAAATTTTAATTCATGTGAAAATCTGGAACACATAATTTCAGGATAATATTCTTTAGATGTACATACATACATATGTATATGCACTTTATTCATATATAGAACTTTTTGATGGTGCATAAGTGAAATAATATATAAAAAAAATATATATGGGTAAATGGCATGCAAATTTGTATGTTCATTGTGTGTATGTGTGTGTACATGTGTGGCAGTGTATGTGAGAGAACAGCATTAAAATGTGCATTGTTTAAGTACCTGTCAACGTCAATGTATAAGGTGGTAGAAAAATGTTAATGTGCCTACCCAACTCATTCAAATATGTAAATTCATATATGAGATTGAGAAGTATAGTATTAGCAATACAACAATGCCATTAAAACGTTATATATGTACATGAAGGATATGGCATGTTTATACATGACAAAGAATAAATATGAAATAAGGATTTAATTCATAATTTTCGTACATAAGTATAAACATATGTGTGTGTGTTTGTAGTTTTTTCCTCATTTTTTTTTTAAATTTTTTTTTTTAATTTTTTTTTTTTTTAATTAAATGAAACAAAAGCATAAAATCTAAAAACACATTATGTATTTCTTTGTGGATAAAAATGCAAATCATATGTTTTACTTATAATAATATGTAGTTGTTTGCTTTTAATTTTAGTGTTAATGCATGCATGTATACCATTATACAAGTACATTTCATAAAAGAAGGAAGAAATTTTCTAATTTCTTTTTTTTTCTTTTTTTTTCAACGTACACAGAAACATACTTGTTTTATATAACTTAAAGCATTTTTTTAATAATTTGAAAAAGTAAAAACAAAAAAAAAGGATGAAATTTAATTTCTTTAAAAAACTTTTTTTTTTGTTTATTTTATGTCAGAGCAAAAATTAAAAAAAATTATTAACTAAATTAAATTTTAACTTTTGCCACTTTAATTTGTGTTCTCATTTATACTGAACTGTGAAAACGAAAAAGAAAAAAACAATTTAGTGCAAGGAAATGAACGTGAGCATACGATGGAGAAAAACAAGAACAAAAAATAAAAAATAAAAAAATTGAAAAATTCAGTTTACCAGTATCTCATATGTAATCGTCTTATGATGATGAGTAACTTAAAAACCAGAAAAAAATAAATAAAATAATACATACAAACATAAAACGGAAGAAAACATAAAGAATGACTACAAAACGTACATATGTACGTATGTGAACCTGTACTGCAGCAATATGTATGTACATATAAGAAAAAAAAAATTAATATAGAAAAGTTTTCTATTATTTGAAATTTTTGTTTTATAACAAAGTTTTCCATGAGTTTTCCTTTTATCAAAGAAAACATTTCATTGTACGGTATGTACTTGTGTGTATCTCATGTATTAAATAGTAGCTCGTGTGTCAATAAAATAAAATGTTAAATTTTACACTTTATTTCAAGTACTTTAACACGTATATAGACTCATCAAATTTTTTTTTTTCTTTCAATTTTTTTTTTTTTAAGACTTTTAAGTAAAAGTATCAACAAAAATATTTCACATTTTGTATCAACTGCGTAATATGTGTGTAAGTAACAAAAATGGACCAACTTACATACAAGATAATATTATGTTATGATTTTTATATGTAGCACATGTAAAAGCTGTTACGTATGCATTTTATAATATAAAGTTTAAAATTATTATTTTTTATTTATTTTTTTTTTCGCTATATCAAAACAAAACTTACATGTGTACATTATTTGCCGCACACAATGTATGAGGAAATTATTAAAAAAGACAAAAAAAAACCAAGAAGGAGAGAAGAAATTAGAAAGGACATGAATACTTGTAACACAAGCATGTACATATGCAATTTTATTGGAAAAATTTCAAAAGATAATTTTATCCTTTTGTCTAGTGATTGTATAACCCAGTCAAAGTATGTAGAGATCGAACTTCGGAAAAATTGTGAAAAATTTTCCGGAATAACATTTTGTCAATTTTTTAAATGACAAATAGTAGGTAAAAATATATAAAGTTTTTTTTTGTAGATAATCATAGAATCTATAAATTTATGAAAGCATTTATCGTTGAGTAAATATTTGGGTAAAAATTGATTCCTTGACCCTTTAACATTGCATAAAAAATTTTATTTCGAGTAGGATCGATGAGAATTTTTAACATTTTATTTATAATGGTGTATTTAATTTCTGTATCAATTTTCAGATCTGTCCGAATTTTTCCGAAGTTCAAACGTTTTTTCCATCTATTTTGACTAGGCTATGTATTTTAAATAAAATACAATGTGTATGGTTATAACATCGCATATGAGTATGTGTTTTTAAGTTTTTAAGTTTAAATATGTTTCTGTCATGTTTTCTTAATGTGTCTGGTTTTTTTTTTTTGGTTTTTTTTTCATTCAAAAGTGATTTAGTTACACAGGACACAAGTGTAACTTAAATGTACACGATACATGTCCATATCGAGAAGATACAAAACAAAACAAAACAGAAAGGATTCTCCTTCTATCTATAAGATATGACAATAAAGGATATCAAATATTTTCTCATTTAAAAAAAAAAATATTACAGAAATTTTCTATATAAAATAAATACAATAAAGAATATTTACAATAATAACTTATTATGTGGTTTTAAAGTAATGTTTAAGTAATATTTATAAAATGTTATTCTTTTAAAAATTTATTTCCACAAATTTTTCACCAAAAACCTTCAAAGGTTTTCATAATATTTATAGTTTTTCATCCAATGCAATATAGGTACATACATGTGTATAAATAATTTGTTTTTTTTTTAAATATGATGTTCTATAGATATTTATGGCTTTAATTGCCTTATTTTATATACAATATACATGTAAGTAATTAAAATTCAAGTAGAGTAGATATAATAATAAATCTCCAATTAAGAAAATTGAAATTATTTAATAAATAGCAATAATATATTTATTATTGAATAAATCAATTAAGTAAAAATGTATTTAAATTCTAAAATTACGTATGTATGTATATATACACAAAATTCAATTAAACTAATTGATAATACATTTTGAAAGTATGCATACGTACACCTTTTATATACTAATAAATAATAGTTTTTGTGTATATGTAGAGGTATACAAATTACGTAATATGTATGTTCATCTTACGATCAACTATTTTGTATTCGAGAAAATGAAATTTAATATGTATTATGCTTACATGAATGTATTCACATGAATATTTACCATACAATGCATATGTGGTACATGGATAATTTATGCTTAAATAAATTTTATTTTATACTATATACATCTATATATGTACATATGAATGAATAATAACAAAATACAGTATGAATATATAATTATTATTATATAATTGTAAGAAAATAATAATTATAACTATCGTATACACATACATGTATATTTGATATGTTGCAATAAAATTTCTTATTGAATAAAGACGAATTCTTAGAACATCTTCAGATATTTTATCTGAACCCTTGTATCATAGATACCGATAGTGCAGAAAAATATTTATTCAAAAATGAATGAATAAAGAATAAATTAAATGGTTTTAAAGTATCAAATGCAATTTTAACAATTTTTTAACAATTTTGTTGTTATTATCGTATGTGTGCGATTTACGAATAAATGTGGTTAAACTGCTAAAGTGATAAATTGCAATGAAATAGGCTTTAAGCGCATGCTCAGCAATTTCATATGATTTTTTGAACTTTTAACGGGTATTGAAAAATTTAAAAATTTGAAATTGAATTTTTAAAGCCAAATACAGTATAGAATGAAATGGAATGGAATCCAAATACATAATTAAAATTATTTAGAAATTTTTACAGAATAATTTTTTTTAAGTTTTCGACTGGAAGTACTATATATGTAGTTTAGCATTTTAGCACTGAAGCAGACATTTTCAAGTAATTCACACAAAGTAATAATTGTATACTTTAAAAATTCATTTACACATTCCAATTATCTTTTAGAGTTTTACAAATATTGATGTACATGGTACTATTGTTCATAAAAACATTTAAAAGAAAAATGATTCATTAACTATTTTGCGTCCAACCAATGCAAATGTTCATAATTATTATTTTTTTTTTTTTTTTGTAAATTTTTTAAATCGTATGCATACGTATACAGGTATACAAACAAAATGGTATAAAGATAGGAACGTGTTATGAATTAAATTCATAAGATTATATAAAACGTTTTTGAAAACTTATGAATATGTTTTGTTTATAATATGCAAAATGTTTGTAAAATATTTATCCTATCGAATGTATGTATGTATAAAATATAAAATATAAATTATGAATTTTTGAGATATATGTACAAATAAACAAATAGATAAAATTCAAGTAAATAATAATATTTTTGTGGTTTTAATGGAAACTTATATCAACTTGTATTATACAGAAATGTTGGTAAATATTTTCAGGAAATTTATAAAATACAAAACATGTGTAAATGAATGTGAGTTAACTTTGTCTCTGAATTTGATATATATGTATGTATGTAGGTACCTATAAGTACATATTTTATTTGCATTATCAATGTACAACACGCATCATTGTAAAATACAGTACACAGGATGTTCAAGTATCTATGGGTCTAACGTACAGTTCATAGTATCTCTACCAAAAAACATCGTTACATATCGTCCATATAAAATTTACTCCATCTGAGGTATACGTGATTGAAATTTTTCTGACGTCATGTACGAGTAATTGGGCATATCTTGTAAACCATCACCACATATATGTATTTGATGAAGAATTTGTGTAGAAAATTTTGCACTAAATACAGAAACTAAATCCCCCATATAAGTAACTTTAAACTCCGAAAATTTCGGAAAATCTAAAGATATCATCTCAAGATATTCAATATATTGTGTCACTTTTAATTTGAAGAATTTCAAATTTTTATATTAACTTTTTTTTGTAAATTCATTTTTCTTTTAAATAATTTTCTCACCTCAATTATAGTCATTATTATTAACTTATTAAGCACATGAGGATGAGATGAGGTCTGGTAGCCTCGACATTGCAGCTTTCTAAGTCAAGCTTATATTGTATCCCTCCAATTATATTCATACAAAATGTGGCATTTTGACAAACCAAAAGACACCCTATATTAAAATTTATTTAAATGTACAAGAAAGTAATTTTCAATACTAACAATTCAAATCCATATAATTTCAAATTGATTCTTACTCTTTACAGATAAAATAATAAATATAATGAATTTTTAAAAACTTTACAAGAATGTTGAAAAAAAACCTCAAAAACAAAAAAGCAATTTTAAATTTTATATTTTTTATTTAACAACATACAGAGAATACAGACAAGAATTTATCTGTTTGTAGTATTTAATATTTTAGTTTTATTGTACATAGTTTCTTTTGATCATTATCAACTATGTAACTAATCAAGCAAAACAAGAGCTTTATATTATTGTATGATTTTCTTCCAGTTGTACAGTAGTTGCAAAAAAAAAAAGAAACAAAAAGGATTTTCAAACTTCTGATAAAAATTTTTTGTTTCTAAAAACTTTGAACTGTAATTTTAAGTCAATATAATACAGATACTTGTAACTTGTGTATACGTTTGTATTGATATCATTTCGATTTAGTATTGAATTTGAAATTTGTACAAAATTAAGATGGACAGAAAATTGCAAACTCAAATTTTTTTTAAATTGTGTTGCATACAGATATGTATTTTTGCCAATTTACATACAAGAAAAAACCTTATATACATATTCTTGTATATTTCATGTATACATATATAGTCCATATCCTAGTCAATATATTCGTGTATAAATCTGTCTTGTCGTATTTCATTGTACAAACAGATACAAAAGATAAATATATTTATTTCTTTAAATGATAATGACAGTTTATTTAAATTCGCAAAATGCTTACATTAATTTTGTAGTAATTCGTATATGTACATTTTAACGTAAATATGTATGTTTTAACGTACTCAGACTTTGAGTTTGGTATATACAAAGAGCCGGTTCTCTCACACGGGCAAGTTGGGTTCAGAAAATCAAAACTCTAAATTAAAGTAAAATTTTCAAGTATTATATTTTTCTAGATAAAAAACAGACATTTAAGCAACAGATCACAAGAACGGTGACATTATCAAAAAGTATCTAGGCATGTGGGCAATATATAGACCCTTTTTTGTTTTTTTATTATCTCATTTTCTTTTATCTAATTGAAGAAAATTATTAGAACAACAAATTTATGTCTTGCTAGATGCGGTTCTGTATTATGATATTCGATATCAAATAAGACACATTCAAACTCAACCATATGGTATTCCATGCATACAATAAAATTGTTATAACCACAAAACAATTGATTACATGCATGAAATGCATATCCATACATGCATAACATCCATCCATGCATACGTATGTATAAATGTTTTAGATCAAAGTCAAAGGTAGTTAACATAGATATTCAATTGTTAAATGAAAATCGAGAAAATTTGTAATTTGAATTCCTAATTACACATATATACGTTATGTGTACATACTGTAGATACATGGGTACATCTTTAAATTTAATTAGATGTTCCAATGCACAAATATATACATACATATATAATGTACACATGTTTATATAGACATATAGACATGTTTATTAGGAAAATTGATATTATACAATTAGAATTGAAATTTCCTTAATTTATTGTTGGTTTCATCTTCAATTAAAATAACTAACAAAACTACATACATACTCATGTATTATGTATATAGATGAATTTTATATACATTATTTTCCTTCCTTTCTTCTTTACATATTTTGTATGTTTTCCATTTCAATTTTATGCGATGCATTATACATGTATTTACCTACAAAAGTTACTTTATCGATATTTCATTTCATTTTCTAGAAATTTTAAATTTTTAACAAGCCGAGTATTTGAAATAATGCAACAAAGGTATAATAATAATAATAAATTTATTTTAATTGAGTTCTTAATTTAACAAAAGATAATCATCTTCAGCCCTCTCTATACGTTATATTTCAACCTTTATGGTATGAAAACCATAATAGCAATACGCTGCAATTATACATGTAGTATTCAATGAAAAAGATTTTTATTTCAAAAAATGGATGAAAAATTTTGAAATTTTCTTTGAAATATTTGGCAAAATATTTACAATTAAATCTCTTATATTTTGTATACAAATGTCCCTTTCGATATAACAATGATATTCATTTTTCTTGTTAAAATAATGAAAAGATTTTTGAGACCAAGTATTATTGTTAAACAAAAAGAAAAATGAATACATGTCCTGCTGATTTGTCATTTGTCTTTTTTTTTTACAGAACTAGGTATACCTTATTATTTGTTTTCTTTAATATATTTATGTAGGATATAAAAAAGATACTTTTTATAGATACTACATATTTGTATTTTTTTTTATTTATAAAATGAGACCCATTTAAATGACAAAATCCTCTTTTTTTATATTTTAATTTAATTTTTAGCAGTTGCAATAAGTATACTGAAATATTTTTGAAATTATATTTGGTTATAACAATTTCAAAATATGTATGTATATGCAAATTGCAAAAAAATAAAGATCAATCAAAATCAAAAATTGAAAATTTGATAAATAATCAATTTTATTCTTGAAATTTGTATTTCTCTTTTATTTATATTTTTGATGTGATCCAATTATCAATGACATGGTAATTTATTTTATATTCCTATTTTAATTTTAATTTATATTTACAAATGATAAAATATTATGTAATTCTATTAAAAATCACAGATATTCAGAGCTATTCTGATCGTAATTAGCAGATTTCGTTAACTTGACATTTTGTTAACATTCTGTTAAAATTTTACCAGATTTCATACAAAATTTTGAGTTTTCGTAAATTTTGTATAAAAGTTAGCAAAATTAACAAATTAGCGAAATCTGTTAACTATACAACCAGAAAAGCACAGATTATTGGTGTAAAGTTATCATTTTCTGATTACTTATTTACATTTTGCCTGCAACGTACATAAAAATTATATCCTCATGTATATTTATGAAATATACAGAAGAGACTTTGGTTGTCAAGGGTTACCATATCAAAATGCTAACAATTCAGTTATGATTACCGACAAAATGAAAAACGTAAAATAAAAGATGATAAAAAAAATTCATTTTATTCAATTTCAATTGATTGAATTATTTGAAAATGCAATTTATCTATTTGAAATATTCATTATTGTGTATTATAAAAATATTTTAAAAAAAAAATTTTTTTCTACGATTTTTTTTCGTATTTATCATCGGAATAAAGAAAAAGTTGAAATTTTATATCAATTAAATGAAAACAAAACAACGAAAAAGCACTGAAAATAAATGAGTCATTAACGGATTTTATAAAATACGATCATATTTCAAAATATTTAATGCTTGAATATAAAAATGAATATTGACGTTAATCCTAATATAATCTCATAATAAAACGAAAATATCGTAAACATTTTCAAAAACTAAAAAAAAAAAAAATTTGGAAAAAAAATGTAGGAAAACTGTATTTTAGATATTTTCATTTAACTGAAAAATTCTTCAAAAATGCATTCACATCTACATTCACTTTCATACATAGCTACAGGATGTTGATTATATTGCAGTTTAAGTACACTTTAAGTTAATAAAAATTTGAAACACAAAATAGTATTTTCAACTGAAATTCTGGTCGATATATCAATTTTGACATGAAGTATATAACGAACCAAAGGTTTTTATATGTAATTGATGATACGGTGTAAAAGGTTAAAGGATTTAAAAACGAAAAAAACAAAAAAAAAAAAAAATACAAATGAAGATTTTTCCTATTTAAATGACGTTATGATACACCCACTTATGCAGAAAATTGTTCAAATAGTTAAGGGTCATATTATCCAATGTACATACATACATACATGCTTATGAGTTGTTCAATGACTTTGTGTGTTGAATTCAAATTTCAAATTTCAAAATCTAAAATAACAAAATTCAATTGAATGTGAATAACAAAAATATAAAATAAAAAGTGTATGTTTTTAACAGGTGCATATACGATGGTATAAGGTGAATATTCTGGGACTGGTGGAGTTATGGAGAGACATGAGTGGATGTTAAGAGCTTAGAAATGACAAAATCTAAAACTATTATTCTATGTTCAAAATTAATATGAGAAGGATGAAAACAACAGCACATGTTACAAATTTCAAAAAATGAAAATATAGCTAACATAATTAAATCAATACTACAGGGGGCTCTAAAATAGGAAATGTAAGCAGGAACCAATACAAATTGAATGACGTTCACTTACATGTATGTACAAATATGTAGTGTATGTGGAAAAATTTAAACAAATTTGTCGTTCAATTTGATTTATTATTTATTAATGCATTATTTGATTTAGATTCACACGAAAATTAACTTTTATAGCTGAAGGTATTTTACTGTAGTAAAATTTTTAAAATCCTGATAATTTCATTGATAATTTCATATCCATTGCAAAAAGTATTTTTTAAAAGCAATTTGTATTCATAATCAAATAATGTAACCGAATTATTTCAACGTAAATATTTGTAGTAGAAAAAATTTAAATGTAAATCTTTGGATTTAACTGAAAATTCCGTTATCTTTCTAATAATATTGACTGAATTATGTAAAAATAACTAAAAAAGAAAAAATAAAATATTGTTCTCAGAAGCCACAACAATTTTTAATTTCCAAGAAAAAAAAAATCACAGAAAAAGGAAATGCAGTCTTACCTTTATAGTCTCTGTGGCGTGTACTTTCAGTTATTTGGATTGAAAAAAAAAGGCGAAAAATTTATTCTTCGTTGTCGAAAGTAAACTTTTTTTGTACCTTAGAGGAATGAAAAAAGAGCAAAATGTTAGAAAATCAAAATGAAAAACATGCTCGCAAACAGTTATGTAATTCATATTTTGTTGTTGTGGTTGTTTTTCTTTTGTAGAAATATTTTTAGCAGAATGCAGTTAAAAAAAAAAAAACGAATAAAATTTATTTGAAATTGTGAAAACGTTTCTATTGGCATAAAAACAGGAAAGTAAGTAACCAGGACGAACTTTTATACATACACACACCAAAATAAAAAATAAAAAATCGAAAAAAATTTTTTTCAAAAAAAGAAGATGAGATAATAATTGAATTGTTTGGGACGGAAAAAATATTATGTAACAACAATGTGTGGATTACATTGATATCAGTATACAGTTCACACATTGATTTCCAATTTCATTTCCGGATATCCTTTAGAAATTTTGAGATTTAATACTTTTTAAGGATTTCTGTCTCTATATCTCTGTATACACGTATGTTCCTTCCGTTCGTCCTTTTTTTTTTTGTTTTCAAAAGAAAATAAATACAGAATTTCAATTCTTTTGTTTACTTTTATTCCTCGTTGAAGCATCGAAAGTATTGATACCTTAACAAAAGGATCATCATCATCATCATCATTCAAGAGTCATCGAATGTACATTTATTTGTTCATTCAAGAGTGTATCAAGAAAGTTAAAAGTTAAGGAAATGGGTGTTATTTATATCACTGTAACATTTAAAAAAAAAAAAAAGAAAGGAATATTTAGAAATTCTGTATATGTACGTTATATTTTTAAAGTTTAATACCAAAAGATTTAAGATAAGAGGATATTCGTTATTGTTTCCATTCAAAAAGAAAATATATGTGTATGAAAGCGCATTGAAGCAATGTAATGAGAATCATATCATGATTTATCTAAATACAGAAAATAAAAAAATCAACGAAATATAAAAGGACTACAGAGTTAATTTGAAAATGCAATAACTGATGATGTACAGAAAGAAAAGATTACGATTTCATTTCACATCAGAATCATTATATTTATTATACAAAATAATCGAGATTAAATTTTTAGAAAAAGAAAAATAAATTTGAACCCTACACACAATACATCCATGCATAATACACAAATAAAAGAAAACCATAAACTATTAAAATGGGCTATAATATTTTTCTGTTATCACAGAAAACGATAGTGAGACAGGACAGAAATAAAATATTCGCTATTCTATTTGCTCAAGAATATAACATATTTCGAATATTTTTAAATCACATCATACGAACTGGAATTAACTTTTATCATTTTTGCAAAAAAATAAAAATAAAAACAAAATAAAAGGAAATTCTAAAATTATGAAATCCTTCTTTGTTTAATTTCGGTTAACTTTATACATCCATCCATGTGTGCAAAATTTTAAATGTTGGGCGGAAGAAAAAATAAAATTAATATATATCTAAAATAAATTCTCAAACAAAAAACAAAAAAAGGTTACATAAAAATAGGTTAATCCTAAGAATCTAACTCCCACACATACTTAGTAAACATACAGGAAAAATAAACCATAAATAAATCATGAGAAAAAGCTTTTAAAGATAAATACATAAACCATAAGTCCTTTTTATAAAATATACCCGATTATATCCACTGTAAAATTATTTTTGCTTTTATTTCATTTTGATATTTTTCTCTTTCTCGTTTCCCTTCTCTCTCTTTCGTTATAGTGAACTGTGAATTAAAACAAAATAGCATTTTATTTTTATATATAAACATTTGTATATGCAAAACATGCATTACCAATATAATCATTGAACATTTCTATTCCAAGAAAAAGATATCGAATATTCAAAATTTAAAGGATATTAATAGATCAAATTTTTTGAATAAAATTTGTCAAAAAAAAAAAAAAAAAATCACTTACTTTTTCTAGTTGATGTCAACACGAAAACATAAAATGAGTACATCAAGGGTAATATGTTGTTTTGATAAGGGTAAGCTGCTTTTTTATACTATACCCAACATGTTTTCCACCCTCTTTTGTACTTTTGAAAATCATTCAGCATGAAAATATGTTACCATCCTGTCAAATTACAAAGAAAAATATAATAGAATTTTTTTTGATTTTTCATTTATATGTAAGATTATAGCGTCATTATGATTATTGGAATTCTTACATTCCAGATGTGTTTAATGGTTCTTTAGTGTATTTGAGGGAAATCAGTGTGATATAATGCAATGTCATGTTATGATACAATATTCATAAATTTTTAATATAAATTAAGTCAGGTGAACACATGCATTACTGTGCAATTTTCTTTTCTCGTATTTTCTTTTTTGACTTTTATACAAAATTAATACAATGTTATATTTAACTTCATTGAAGGAAATTCATTGCACATGAAAATACTACTCCTGGTTTAGTTAGTTAGTATAAAGTAAGTAAGTTAATGCATGACAATTCATTTGAGTTAACGTCTTTTTTGAAAAATATACTGAAATCAATGTTGTGAAAAAGAAATTTTTGTACAGAACATAGACATGAATGTAATGACTGAATAAAAAAAAATGTTCTACATGCATACATATAGTAATGGACATGCCACAATACGATAATGACATTTTTAGAATTTTTTTTTTTGTTTTTTTGCTATATATCACGCAATATTGTCAACGAAAATAACATTAATTGTTTTTGATTATCTTCATATTAGCCTGAATGATGAATGATGATCTGATTTTTAATTTGTTTCAGATTTTTTTATGCTTTTTATGTTTTGTGGGTTATTCATTTTTTTTTGTCCTTTTATTTTCATTATCAGATTTTATACATGCATATGTTAATGAATAAATTTACATTCATGATTATATCTTCGCGGCTTTAACATAATAAAAAGCTTGCATATGTGTGAATGCACATAAATGTTGGAAAAATGACGTCAGAAAAATTTTTCTAATAAAAATGAAGGAAAATAAAGGAAAATTTTTGGAAAATAATTTTAAAAAAATTATTAAAGAAATTAATTAAATGTTTTCATTTCAACAAGATTCAAAGAAAAAAAATTTCAAAATTTTCTTAAAAAAAGGAAAAAATAAATAATTTAAATTTTTCATTAAGAAAAAAAAAATGTAGAAAATAAAGTACATTTTGATAACAACAAAAAAAAAATTAGGACAAGATAAAAGCAAAAATTCTCTTATTTAAATGGAAAATAAAAGAAATGAAAAAAAAAAAAAATTAATATGATGTTCAAAGTATATTTGAGTGGCGTCTCAAATTTAGGTATCCATGGGCTATTTTATACACGTTGTAATCAACCTTTAAAAATCTTTTATTTGCTTAATTATTACTGAAATGATTTGAAGATGTTTTCAATAATTTTTTTTTCGTTTAACTTTTTGTATTTGTTTTCTATGGTATTTTCATGTTTTCAATACGTGTTTTTTTTTTTTATTTCTTGACACGATGAATCTAGCATTGACATACTATAATTAAAATAGACATTTTTCTTTCTTTCTTTAATTCTCTCGTTAACATAAAATCATTATGCATGCATATCAATGTAATCATTTAAATACATCATTTAAAAAAAAAAAAAATTTTTTTTTTGAATTTAATATTGAGGCAAAAAAGATAAATTGTAATTATAAAGAAAAATGACATAAAAATGCATATATGTATGTATATAATTTAAGATAGCAAATAAATTATCTTCGAAATATGTGGACATGTATTCGTATATGATGTGTATGCTGTACAGTATATATGGATGTACTAATGACACAAAAAAATTCAAAGGTATGAGTATCTTTTATAATGCACAACACAATGAATGTAATGTTGTAAAGATTTTTTTTTTTTGTCCACATTTTTATGTGTACTGTAACGTTAACAGAAGTACGTTAAATTCAAAACGACTATAAAATTATTAAAATAGAAAAAATGGAAAATAAAAGAAATTCATAATATTTGATATCAGAAACGATCTATACAAAATTTAACAAGAAAAAAAAAAATTTTTTAAATAAAAATTAAAATTTTGTAATAAGTACAAGATTGGCTATATACTGGACAACTTGTGCTTAAAATGCTGTTCAAAAAATATTACATGCTAAATGTTGTCAGATAAAGCACAGTAAAAGAGAATTATTGTGATTTAAATGATCACCTTCATAAATCATAAAATATTATGCAAAACATTGATTATCATTTCAAATATTTGTTTACACGTTGCGAAATTATGTAATTCATTTACCCAGACAAAGATGAACTTTAAAAATATTACAAAAAAAAAGAAAATTTAAATCATTGAACAAATAAACATATTCCATGATTTTAACTGAATTTAAAAGTTAAATAAAAATTAAATATTAAAAAAAAAGGTATCATAAGTATGTGGTTATCCGTTTAACCGGATCAAGAAAATGAACTCTAAAGTTCATAGATCTGATAATTTCCATTTTCCGAATGTCTTTTTTTTTTTTGAAGACCACATATTATATGGTACATTAACAAAACGGATTGATTTTTATTCTTTTCTAACTCTTTTTTTGCTCTTGAAATAGGTTTCGAAAAGGTGTGATGATGATGGCAATAAAACCAACAAAAGAAATAAATAACCAAAAAAAAAAATTTTTCTTTTGATTCTAAATTTTTAATAACTTTAAAAAAAAAAAAAAAATTTTTTTTTTTCGGTTGAGAAATTGATGACCAAAAGACATATCGAAAAATCCCTTCAATTCCATTTCAAACCACCTGGTTTCAAGATTTTTTGTATTGAATTTAATGTGAAAATAATCCGTTTTTAGTTAAGAAGAGACTAAAATAACCATGAAAATACACGTTTTGTTGCAGTAAATATACAAAAAAAGAAAAATAACATGTGAAGAAGATTTCAAAACCTTTTGGTATAACATATAGGCACACAAAGCATACATACTTACTGTATATCTGGATATTCTATCACATGTGTATACAAAGTTCTTGTCCCTTTTATATTTCATCTGACGATGATGCCTTCATATGATGAGATACTAGTTTTACGGTTCTATAAGATTAATTTATGTACGCTTAATTTTGTTTTATTGTATTTTTTTTTTTTTTTGATTGTTGTAAAACCTTTTGAATTTGTGTTTATAATTTTCATTAGATTCTGTAGATTACTTTTGACGTCTTCTTTTCATTGTGATCAAAATTAATGGATGAAAACATTAAATTGTATTTTTTTACGTTTCTTTCGTTTTCTTGTCTAACTATCGATCGATCTTTTGTATGAACGGATTTAATATATTGAAACATAAAAATTTGTTTAGACATTTACTTTGACATTTGTTATGAAAATAAAGCCAATCAAATTTAAATAAAAATTTTAAGAAAAAAAAAAACTGTATTAAAAGCACAGAGGAAAAAATCTTCATTCATTTTATCTGTTGGCTAAAGAAATAAAAATTTTTTTTTTAGAATCGTAAAGAATTTTTGTTTTTTTTACAGCAAACGTAATACGATGATTTTTGATTACAGATTTCTCATTAGCATATTAAAATGTGAATAAATTCTGAATTATCGGTTTTTATTGTGAAGTTACATAACAGGTTATTAAACAACAATTTTATTAATTATATCGTTTGAATATTATTTATTTCTAATTTATTTCCAATCAACAACGTACGAAATCACATCATATGTGTTTGTGAAAAATTAAATTGTGATTTTGCACCTATACTCTGTCCACTAATATTATGCACTTAAAATCTTATGGGAGTACAAAAGTCTTTTTTTTCTTCTCTAATAATTTCTAATTAGACTGTTTTACTAGCAGTATTACCACAATTCACAAAGCTTTTATTATACATCAGATGAATTTTTTGAATATCAATACATAGTGACGGTAAAATGGTACCACTTTAAGTGATCTCCATAAGACCTGAGTGCATAATATAAGTAGACAGAGCATAGTTCATACGTATGTACCTTTCAAATGAACACTTTGGGATGTTCACTTTCAGTTCTCGCTTATCCACAATGTACAGTGTTTTTGCCCAATAGACAATATGTCACCCGGTAATACAGCCGGTAACCAGTACCACCTCACACTGGCTATTATTTCTTATACTAATTTAAATATAAAACAAATTTCAATTAATCACGCTCTGAAAAAGAAAAATTTAAAAATATTTTTAAAGTAATTCTTAAATTTTTGAATGTCCAGAGAATGTTCTAAAACAAAAAGACACAAATTCACATGGAATTTTATACAAACGGAAAAGGCTTTGTTCAAAAAACACACAATAAAACGTGATTTATAATATTCTTCAAAATGAATAGAAAAAAAATAATTTATTAAAAATAAAAAACAGGAAAATAACTAAGAATTTTTTTAAAAATTTTTGTAATAAATCTTTTCCACAAGATACTTCTTTTACAAATTTGTGTGGTTTATTTAATATATGTATATATGCGCACGTATGAAATTAATATTATGTATTCTAATCATCACTAAATTCTTTCTTTTATTTTTCTGTCAATGGTTGTTAATCATACAAAACGGTCAACCACATTCACGTACATGTCGTCATACATTCTATACTCAGAAAACGTACAATAATTCACATTTTGGAAGACCAAAAAGAACATTAACGAAAAAAAAAAATCTGAGGGGGTGAGAAGAACTGAGTAACTATGAGCAAAAAGATTAGAAAACATTTAAGCTTTTCTACTATGAGTAATTTTATTTTTCATTTATTTTTCTATTAATTTATTCATGTAATAATTGATTAGTAATGTTGACAAATAATGAACCTTCTTGAGAAGAATAAAAAATTAAATTTTTCAAGTGAATAAACAAATTTTCAATATTTCGATTTTTCCATTAAAAATAATGGCTCGAAGAATAAAATTTAGTCAAATGAGATTGAATTTAAAAAAAAAAATCTTGTTCTTCATTTTCGAATAAATAGTGAATTTTAGAGGACATTTAAATTTCCCATTAAAAATGTATACATGTGTACAAACACACACATATGTACATGCTCTGGAAAATCCTGATAAAATTTTTCATTTTAGTTTTTAAATTAATTATTTATTATCTATGCAACCATATACACAATTCTGAATTATTTTGTACATACATACATATATATATACATGATAATTTACAATTCATTTCCTTGTTATCTTCCTTTGTCCTTTAAACAAGCATCAAAAATAAAATAACAATATATCAACAAAAATGGAGTCGCAGAAACAAAATATAAAAAAATAAAAAAAAATTTAAATTTTTTGTTTGATTTTGAATGGGAAAAGCCAATTAATGAACAAGCAAAAAAAAACAAAAAACAAAAACAGAGTAAATTAATTAATTTTGATAAAATACGAAAAGTTGTACTTTCTGAATCAATGACAAAAAAAAAAATTTTGTTTAAAACAAGGAAAAACTGAATTAAAAAAAAAAAACCGAAATACATAATTGTATTTTGTTTCCAATGATAAATTAAAGGTAATGAAAATAATTTACATCCGACGAATAATAATTACCTTTTGGTTATCATTAAAAATTTTTGTCTGAGCTGAACATAAAATGTACATCCTTAAAATTGACAGGATATAATGTAACTCATATGAAATAAAATACCATGTCGACATTATTTGGAATTACCATAGCTTTTATTAATTATAATCCTGAATGAACAGATTTCATATTTTCAATTTCTAATTTCTACAAAAATTTTATTCTCATTAACATTAGTAATTGTCATATGTTCACGTACAACGAATAACGGAAAAAAAAAGAAATTGGATGGATAATAAAAATTTTGGCATTACTATAATCATTCGTATACGGTTCACATGGTTACTTGCTGAAGATCGTTGCATAGATACCATAAATTAATGCAGAAAGTATCTATTGTGAATTGTGATAGATGCCATTAATCAAAAAAAAAAAAAAAAAAATATGTGCACATCAAAATCATTTCAACAACGTAAAAATGAGATGAGGAATTTCATTCAAAAAAAAAAAAAAAGAAAATTAATTAAAATCTTTGAGTAAATAAGGATATAGAAGGACAAAATGAATAATTTTTATGATATTTGGGAAATATCTACTACATTTCTACAAGCATAAATTCTTATTAACACAGGGAAATGATTTTCTTGATTTTCTTTTTCATGTTGACACAGGAAATATTACCAGTTTTTATAAGGAAAATGAAAAAAAAAATTTTTTTTAAGGATACGCTTAGTTATACTACGCAAAAAAAAAATTTTAAAACTAAAATTAAAAATCTCCCCCATGTATAATGTAAATAATAAAAAAAAATTATTAGTTGTAAATTTCAATTCATAAGCTGAAGATTAAAATTACAACAACAACAAAATAAAATGAATTTTCATAATCTACGTACTTACGTACGTAGCGATAAGCAATAATACGTCGCGTATATAATAAATAAACCTACAAAAAAAAAAAATATGAAAATTATTATCAACATACTTATATCCTCGAGGGAATTTTACTGGTATTATTCAATTTTGAAACGAAAAAAAAATAAATGGTATACAAACGTGCAACGTATTTATTGTTACAAATTTAGTCAATAATGTAAATCATCATTCTATATGTGCTATATACCCTTATTTACCATATTATTTACCATATACGTAGATAATCTAAGGTACTTACCGTTTGTTATACTTTGTTTTTCTCCTCAATCCATCTAAAATCCTTGAATTTCAGCACGCATGCTGTGATCCTCAGAAAAAAATTTTTTTTTGTTTTGTATAGGTGTTTTACGTTTTGCTGTTTTTTTTTTTTTTTTTTTTTTTTTTTGGAAAAACAACAAAAATAATAAAATGTTAAATATTTGAACGTCTCTCATGAGATTATTGTTACATATTCGCAAAGTTATATAAAAGAGACGAGAGAAAAATCAAACAACAAGAAAAACAAAAACAGATAAACATATCCTTGCATGTTTATCCGTGTACACAATTTTGAACATTATGTACAATTTTCCATCTAGGAATGTGTTTATGTACATAAAAAAAAATTATATATACCACACAATAATATGTACATGAAACTTTAGGGAATTTTTCAACGGTATTCTAAAATAATATTTAAATATTTTCCTTTAATACAAACGGAAAACAACTCATTTCATTCATTCAAGGTTTATTTTTGAAATGCACACATATGCATAATACGTAGTAAAAAGAAAATCTTTTATTTTTAGTTTTCTTCCATTAACATGCTAATTTTTTTTTTTTTCTGAAAATAAAAAAGAAAATGTACGTAATGAGCGTGTGTAGTTTGAAGAAAGTCAAACAAATATGTAAAGAGAAGATAAGGAAAAAAAAAACAGCAAAACAGAATAACATCAGGTAAACAGAAAGCAAATAGTTAGCTTAACATACACATTTGATAAATTTTTAAACGCAATAAAATAAAATGAAGAGGAAAATTTTTAGATGTGTTTTGTTTTTTTTTTTTTTTTAGATAAATTGAGGAAAACCGTTGAAATTGTAATGCAAAGAATTTTTGAAAAAATTTTCCATACATGACAGTTCTCGTTTTTTTAGTTTATATATTGAGAATAAATTAATTCAAATAAATCGAGAATAAATGAACATTTTCTTTTTAAAATTCTGAAGGATAACTTAGAATGGGAGGAATGTATTTATTCTTTAAAATAATATGTAAACAAATAAAGGGAGAAATTTATTTATTTATTTTTTTATATATTTCAAATGCTAATTTCACGTAAAAATTGTCTGATTTATTCGATGGGCAAATAAATTGTGCAACATGTATAGGAAAATTCACGTACGTACGCAGGATTAGTCATAATGTGAATTCAGATTTAATGTACTATAGGTGGTACAAGTAAACATATGATGTTCACACTTCAAACACAAGAAAAAACCCTTTTTAAATTTTAATCTTATTAAATATTTTATGTACATTTTCTAGATTATCACTTATTTTTAAAAGATTATAAAGGAAACAGACAGACACATACATACACAGAAAGGTAGACAATTTTATATTCATTGGCTTAATTGGATTTTAAATAAAATATTATTTTTAAACTGATTTTAAAGTAAAAATGCATTAAAAAAAAGGGGACAAATAACAGATGAGAATATTATTTTATGGCAAATTTTATTTCCTTTATACTTTTATTACATTTATTCAAGTATACGATTGTGTGCAATTTAATTCATGTGTCATGCGTTGAATTGAATTCAACCTTTCATTCATGTTAGACACAGATCAATATGTATTTGATATGTCTTCAAATGATATTTTATTGCTTTATCCTGTACAAACTTGCCATCAATGCCATTATTGAAATTGTAATTAATTTACCTTCAAATAAAATTGAATGTCCAATTCAATTTGAATGCAAAATTATAATTAAATCAAAAATAGTAAATTTTACAAAATTTTCATGGTAACAATTTAATTTCAACACATGTGATGATGGATGAAGATATTGAAATTTTTGATAAATAAATTGACATCCTTTCAAAATTTTACCTATGAAAATTTCTCTAGTTAAATGGATATCCTGATGTATTTAATCAAAAAAAAGGAAAAGTTTTTTTAAATATCATTTCGTAATTTCCGTTTTCATTTGTCGATACTTATTTTTTGATTAATATTTAAAATTAAAAAACGCAAGAACAAAATCTAAATATTATCGTTAACATGTGGGTTCTATGTTAGCCAGGATGTAATCATAGAGATGATTTTTCATAACAATTCTATCATACATACGTGCACCTACAGTTTAACACGGATTGTGAACCATTAAGTTTGTTAAAGTAGAGACTAAACTCATGGTCTTATGTGATAGGGCTTAGACTGGACCAAACCTTTTGTAATCTAAATATAATAAAATATGAATTTTTATCAAATTCAAAAAAATTATGACGAATAAACAGAAATGTGAATTATCATTTTTGTCTCTGAAAAATAAAAAAAAGTTGATACTGAACAAAGAAAAAACACAGTGTAATACATATGATGATATTTAAATTGTTGTATAATACATCATTCTATGTAGTTTGTATGAAAACAGAATAATGATGATAATAATAATAATAATTATGTACACATACATATGTATGTGTATGCACATGAGAATGTCATTAAATAAGTACGTATACATATGTAAAATGATGCAAATGTTAGGATCATTAAACACATCTGGAATACACATGAATTCATAATAATATCCAAAATAATAATATGATACCATGCGAAAATATAATTTTTCGTATACATATATAAAATATTTTAGAATTTCATTCATAAATAAACCATGACGACAGATACGAGACGTTCACATACGAATACATGAAACATTTAGTATGCCTTGTGCATATAAAAGAAAAACAAGGGACGAATTATGTATAGTTTGATACCACGGATTATACTACTACTACTTAATACTTAATACAAGAAGATGAGTAAAAGGATAATAAATATATCGTTTCATCCTTGGCGGCGGCACTGGATGGGGTGACACTGTGGCACAGTAGTCATTTGTATTGTGGTAAGGGTAATGAAATACACATATGCCTGCATATACAAAAGTTTAATGCAGCAGTTTTAAGGCGATGACATATTAAGTAGTATCATACACACACACACACATAAAATACAAGAATATTTCTTGTATGTATGTAATTTTGTTTCTCGTTTATTTTTAGTATTATTTTTTATATATTCGAGTAACTTTTATAAGTCACTTAGTCATTAATAATTGCCACTATAAAATATTATTATAACAAAATTATGAATTTAAAAAAAAAACAGCCACGCATATAACACATAATAAATACACGTATGCACATAACAACAAGGAAATAAAAATTAAATATTTCTTTTTCTTTTAATTGTGACATGAGTCGAGAATTAGTGGGTGGGTGGGTGTTATGGTCGTACTGGCAAAATTGTACATAAATGAATTCTATGTGAAATGGGGTCTAAATGTATACATACATATATTGTACTCCTAAATAGATTGAAAATGCAATTTTCAAAGTTTAATGAATTCAATCAGTTTTTGTATGTTTTTGACATTTTAATAATTTTTTTTATACAAGTGTATGATGGTAAAAACAGGATAATTATTTGTTTCATTTCTATGTGACAATGTGCATATAAGTAGTAAAGAGGATGAAGTATAGAATATAAATTTGAAAAATTTATTCAAATTATTGAATGTAATATACACGTTTACCAACGACTTGAAAATCCATATAAATTCAAATCAATTTCTAATTCATGTTTCAATATCAATAACTTCTTTTATCTGATTTTCTTTTCAATGTTGATTTTATTAATTTTCAATTCAAAAAAAACAATTTTTTTTTATTTTGTCTTCTTAAAAAAAAAAGAAAACGTGCACATAATATTTTGTTTGATTTTTAAATTAAATCAAAACCTACATACCTGCTCGTAGTAAAAAAAAAAAATAAAATAAATCAATAACACCCTATATATAGTATATATTGTGTTATTAAAAAAAAATTAAATAGCAAATCCTTTTATTCAAAACACGAAATATTCAATTATTCACTAATACATATTTTTGCTTTTGATATTTTCAACTGAATGTTAGATATGTGTTTTTAGTAACAAAAAATTATACAACATCAGCTAGTAAACGTTATATCTCCTATGTATACGCACTAAAAACATTTATAAATTTAGACAGCAAAATTTCAATTATCAGCAATATCAAATTTTCGTTATCATTTATTAATCGAATATTCTATTTTAGTTAATTTACTTATTATAAAATATATACATACTCGTATATTCTTATAAATTTCGTTTATTGAATATTTAATGGAAAAATTTTAAAATATCAAAAGCAAATGATTTTATTTTATTTTTTATTTTTTGCTCTTAGAAACAAGATAATTCAACGGAATCTTAAATACAATAGATTCTATTTCGATTTAAAATTTTAAATATAGAAAACTTTAATGAAAATAGAATATTCTATTAAATTAAAAAAAATTTTTTTTATTTAATTTTTTAAAAAAAAAAAAATTCATTTCAGAAAAGAAAAGGAGAAAGAAAATCCTCTTGTTTTATAATTTATTTTATACATAAAATTTCTGTTACCAAGTTTCAATTTGATAAAATATAATAGGATAAAAAAACAAAAACCAAAATAAAACAAATTACTGCAGTAAGATATTTTCATCAACATTTCAAATTAAATACTGATCGACATTCTGTACATACATATATAGTATACTTATTAAATACGCTCTATGCGATAAGTAGCTTATTTATATACAAAAAAAATTTCATCTTCAATAGAATACCAAAATAATGATGTGATGGGTAATTTTCTTTACGTTTCGTATTTTTACATTTTCCAATATATACGAATCGACAGGGTATAATAAGCACAAAAAAGTGCATTCTACAGTGCTTAACCAACCAAAGCTTCTATTCTACACAAAAAAAAAAAAAAAAAAATTTGCACATCTATACAATTTCTATGCATAGATATGGTATTACAGAATTTTTAGATTTTTACATTACAAAATCAAATACATATCTTGAATAGAACTTTTTGATTAACTTACACATACATATACATATGTACATATGTATCAGATTGTGCACTATAATGTACATTTACATTATGTATGCATTTGTAGTTAAAATTGTATTTATTTCATATTATCATCTTTTCAGCATTGAAGCGAAACAATGTTATCCTTTCCTAGTAGATTCACACCTTATTAAATTTATCCATGTACATATCACACGATAACACTTTAGCTTTACCTATGTATATTATCATGTCAGAATTAAATCACCTCACTTTTGATATTTTCATTGGATTTTTATGCTTAACACGTTTTATAAAATATGTTTAAAAAAATATGTTTTATTCTACATAAACATGCATAGATAACAGAGTAAATAATATAGCACAAAAAAAAAAGACAGTGAATAGAAAAATTTCAAAAACCGAATATAAATAAATAAATTTAAAATTCTATTCATTTTTATTCTATGACCTGTTCATGTCTATTTAATACGGTTGAAAATTCAAAATTTAAATTTATACTTTTGATCAATTAAATTGCCTAAAATTAGAATGACAAAAATACAAAACTGACAGAAAATTCAACCAATCAACAAAACTGAATTTTAATTATCACTGTATTTTGTACATTTGCCTTTCGCCTTGTTGATATCATTTTTGTTTATTTGAAAAGTTTTCAAGTACACTTGGTAAATACGTACAGACAAACTATGAAATGAGATTTTATACAAAAATATTCACAAACATAACAAGGGAAATGCAAATATGGTTAATAATAAATTTATCATGTTAGGATTATGGTGTTTTGTACATCATTGAATATTTGAAATTATGTATTATTTTTAATTTATTTTGATTGTTTTTATTTGTGCATATTATAAACATTTTTTGATGTATTTTGATTTGAAAATTTCTCTGTATGAGCGTGAAAGTTTTATTTTCAAACTGATCACATCAAAAAGTCCATTTAAAAAAAAAATTGAAATTTTTCCTTGTTAGATCTTTTTTTCTTAAATTAGTCGAAATTTCAAAATTACAATCAACATAAATACATGAAAATTTGAAATTTTTCACGTACGTTGACTTTAATCAAAATTTGTGAATTTTTCTAAATTGAATTTTCCGTAAAGTTATTAGACAGAAATTACAAATTTTTTTTTTTAAATAAAAATAGGTACTTAAAACTTTATTGAAAAAAATTAATTAAAAATTTTTCTTACTAGTTTTTTTCTTCTTCTGTTTGCCGAAAATACACGTCATTATACGTAATATTCTTTGTTAATTTGTCATTTACACATGTGTACTTAAAGAAAAAATACCAAAAAAAAAGTTAATGTAAATTAGGAAAACTTTAATAATATTTTTTAAAACTTCATTTGCAATTTTGTAATTTAATTTTTTTAAAAATTTAGTTTATCCTGCAGAACACATTATATTCATATAATACGTTCTGTATGTAGTTGTGTAAGTAAAAGGAAAAGGTGAAAATTGTATGCAATTATTTCATCTTCTTTTTTTTTCTTTACTTTCTAAATGTTTTTGACTATATATAAAACAATTATGTTTGTGTGCAGCAGCATTACGTATGTATAACGTATACATCTTGCATGTAAACGAATAAAAAGGTAACGAGTAAATAGGGGTATTTAACTTTGTTATAAACAAAAAAAAGTTTTTTTTCCGATTTTGTATATACTCTCGAAAAATCTTCTTTTTTCATGTTTTTATTCATTAAATTTCATATAATTAAAAAACAGGAAAAATTATGTGGAAAACCGTATATATACGTACATATGTATATGCATGTGTATACAAACATACATTTTTACAAACGAATATTTTATTTTTAATTAATGACTTTTTCATTCTTCACATTTTCTACATTACGTATGTACAACCTGGGTGAAATGCAATCCTTTTTGTAAAAAAAAAAAATCTTGAAAACCTAAAATATTATATTGTTGCATAATTAAATTTAGCTAATTACATACATACGTAGCAAAAATATAAATCCAAAATAATTATTTCAAAATAAATGAAAACATAAAAAACTGAAAAGTGTTCATTTAATGAAAATCCGCTTTTCATCGTTTAAATTTGCTTAACACAATTAATACGTAAGCATTAATACATGTACATGTACTACTAGTTACTACTATTTCGTATGCTATGAAAATTTTACTATGTTGATGAAAAACTCTAAGTCATAAAATGACGTTCATGTAGAAAAGGAATACAAATTAAATTATTATCCAACAAAATTTAAGTTATTGTTTTTCCCATTTGATATCCTAATTTCTTTATGTATATGAAGACTTAATTAAGTTTTTCCAATAATAAATCAATCAATTCTTCTTCTTTATGGCTCCAGAGCCCTTGCCCAGGACCTTGGCCTCTTACAGACAGTTCAGGTTTCAAAAGATCTGTTCCCTCCTCCTTTCTCAACTGGGCTTGGGACCAGCTATGGCGGAGTTAGAAATATGGAACGCTTCATGATTTTGCGTGTCATCCTTGCGCAGGATCAAATTAGTAATGCTTAAATCTAATCAAGATGCATTGAATTCGATTACATTTAGATTGGCATTGAAAATATAATAGCAGTGCAAAAGAAAAATGAAATGCTTTTTATACAGAACTTACAACTTAAATTATCAAATTATTTATTTTTTTTTTTTTTTTTTGCAAGAAAATGTAAAACTAAAAGTTTGAAAGGATCTGAAAAAATGACTAAAATATTTTCTATGAAAGGCCTAACTAAAAATTTGCCAAGTTGTATAAAATCAATAATTAAGCGGTTTCATTTTATTTTAATTTTCTTTTTATTTTTAGATTTACCTAAAGATCGAATTTTAAACTCTAATAAATTTTTTTCTTCTTCATAACGAAAATACACGTGCTTATTAATTTTATGCTCAATTATTTTTTTTGTGGTTTTTATTAGTATAAATAAAAATATAAAAAAAGAGCTCAATTTCCTTGATTAAGATATCACCCATATAGTTCAAATGAATGACACTAACATATACCGTTCAAAATATAAACAAAACAAAAAATTACACGTTATCATGGATGGAACTTCTAATTTGTAGGCTATAAATTTGATACCTCATCAATATTTATATGCGATGGAAATAAATTATCACTAGAAAGCAAAATAAAAACAAAAACAGTCCCTTCAAATTATTATCATTTATAAAATCGATAAAATTTAAGGAAAAATTTTGTTTTTGTTATAAACATACAGATGATTATCTACAGTCTACAGGTTCGTAATTAACTGAAATTCGAGATTCAAGTATTAATTTTCTCTGTTACTTTTTTCTGTTTTTTTGCATTGTATACGCGTTGCTGAGTTTCATAGCAAACGATTAGATATTTTGTAACTGATAAAATGCTTGATATTAATACCTGAATGATAATTATCTCTGGCTTACCTAGGAAATAAAATGAAATATTCCACACACATATATTTGAAAACATGTAAAAATTTATGATTTCCAAATGATAACAAAAAACAAACACGAAAATTTTTTATTTTATTATGATGTTTCCTCTTCTGTATAATTTTTGATTTTTTTCTTTACTTTATTTTCAATTATGAATTTGATATTCAATTCTTACAAAAATTTGTGGTAACATATGTCACCATATCAAATGTTTAAATTAAAAAAAAATCTAAGATGTTTTCATTACAAATAACATCTCAATAAAGAAACGAAGGAAATGCAACAAAATAAATTCAAATTACGACAGTCGTTTTTTTTTTTTTTGAAGAGGAAATCTAAAAACCAATTTTAATTTTTTACGTTTATTTTGAAGATTCGAAAAGTGTTGAAGATTTATCTTTTATTTGGTTCTATCTAGTTCAGGTGCTTTATGAGTTTATTTTGCGTTGGATTATAAAACGATCACTTCAATCATTCTAGCGATTAATTTAGTTATTTGTAGATCTTCATCAAGATTTTTCATCATCTTACAATTATTGTCTACTTTTTATTTTTTTAAAGAACCTTAAATCTTCAAAAAAAAAAACAAAATTTTAATTATTTTCTCAACTGTATCTCATCTCACTTTCATTGACGTAATGACACCTTCAAAATTTTCTTTAAAAAAAAATTTCAACAAAAATATTGTAACGTTTTTTTTTTTTTCAAATAGATGAAATTTACGTAACAACTAACGATTTTATATTATTTTAACGAATTGAAAATAGTTAGAGACAATAAATATGAATTTACAACACAGTCTATAAAGTCATGATCGATTGTATAAGGTCAATGTTGCAATTTTGAATTATTCTTCAATTTCAATTATGACCTAAAAAAAAATATAACGTACAATTTATTCGTTTGTGCATTTTCTAACATAAATGTTACAAAGATTAAAATTATACGTAATAGTATAAAAAACTTGTTTTTATCTTTTCAAAAACAAAATACAATAAAAAAAAATATCTATGGGAAAATTTTTGATATTTTTCAAATATAAAAGAGGTATCTATGTATATGTATAATGTATTCATTTTTCGTCTTTTGGTCTTCACACAAATTATACAATACAAAGTTTTTTAGCTTTTGAGAGAAAATCACCATCATAGCCAGTTAAAGAGTGTACATAAGTAAGTATTAAGTATGTAGTTAACTAATGGTTAGTTAGTTAGTAGGTTTTAGGCCTAGAGGTACATACATCATATTTCTATACAGGTTGATTATATCATTTATCGATCAAATACGCGTGATTACGAGATTATGTATGTATGTATGTCATTTGAATTGAACGTTACCATCGATTGTGAATCAATGATACACATCGACAGAAATAAACCAGAATTTTGTACTTTAAGTGCTCAAAATTATGGCATTTTTACATCTAAAACGATTATAGGCAAAATAATGTTTTCCAATAACTAAAATCTTAAATGAAAATTTTTACCATTATCCTTTTATAAATTTATAAAAATTTACTTTAATGTTAGTACAATAAATTGATTTTCAAATTAATTCAACAGTTTTACAAAATGTACTTCTAAAACTAAAAATTTTGTATTTTCAATTTAAAAAAAAAAATATCCAAAAAATAATATGAGATCAATCATTGCAAAATTAATGTAAATTTGATTAATTTACCCAATTACATGCTTGAAACTGAAATTGTGTTTGGTAATTATTCTAAATCATCACAAGCAATGTTACAAGAATAAAACTAAAAGTCTGAAGGCTATATAACTAATTCTACTCTACAACTACAATAACATATCAGAAATTCTTGTCTATATGGTATCCGTAGTATAAAATATAATATCAAATTTAATTTTCTAATTTGCTTCATCATTAATTTATACATAACATAAAATTTTTGATCTTCCCTTTATTCAAAAATATCAGATTACATTAAATCATTTTATATAGATTTAATCAATCTAAAAAAATTATTAAATAAATAACATATAAAATGCACCCAATATCTATACAACCCAAACATATACACATGTACGTGTACACAACAACAGCATTTAATTTATTTTCCTTTCATGTACTCATTTTTCTCCTGGTATAAAATTTTTTTGAAATCTCAATTTATTCTTGAACAATAAAATACAATTATATCAGAAAATTTTATCTTAAGGTTATTATTATCTATGCGAAGGGTGGTGTGTATGATCTTTATTACCTTATTATAATTTTCATATTTTTTTTTATTAAAATTTTTTTTTTTATTCTTAGAAAATACAAAGAGATATTATCCTAGCGGATTGATATGCATAAATGAATTTTTTTTTTTCTTTTTTAAAGATTTTATTTATATTTTCATTCAGACAAGCAAGTATACGCTTTTATACAGTAACGCACATTACATTGATTTGTTTATAAAAAATTATTTTTCTCCTTATTGTGACTATAAAATTTATTCAAAAAAAAAAAAAAAAATTAACAATGAAAGAGAAAAAAAAAATCTTTCTATTTTTTAAAATTGGATTAAATGCAAAGTGACAAATGCTACTGTATTATAAATGAGAAAAAAAATAAAGTAAATATCTCATTTTATTCTGTTAACTGTAAAGAAATAATACTGATTGTAAATAAATGAATGACAAATCTGTTTTGTTAAAGGACTACATACATATACGTATGTATTTGAATACTTGTACATGTGTATAACATCAAGTAAAATAAGGAACTGTGTATTACGGCAAAGATTTAGATATGTAGACGAGTATAAAACCCTCGAGGTATATTAATCATTTGTCAAAAGGAAGGAAAACATAATGTATTCAAAATTCAATATTTGAAGTACATAGGTTAGATCAAATTATGACATTTTATATAGGTACATCTGTATTTTGTTGTATACATACAAATATTAAGGTTTATTAATTTAATAATTTTCATATTATAATCTCAAGTCTATAAACTTGTTACATTTAAACATGTACATACAACATAGCCCAGTCAAAATACATATATCGATTTCTCATAAACATAAGGAAAAAGAAATAAAGACCAATCTACAATTTTTGTGATAGTATCTACGAAGGAGATTTTAGAGATATTTACGAAAAATTGAGTTTTTGACCATTGACCTTGAATAAAATTTTTTAGCTCAAGTAAAATCGATAGAGCCCCACGAACAACATGGTTGGATAACTTTACTTCTGACGCTAGAAAATTAGGAGTTAAAAATTGGAAAATGCATTGAGTAGAGACAGGTGGAGACTTCTTGTCGAGGAGGCCAAAACTCACACAGGGTTGTAGAGCCAAAAGAAGAAGAAGAAAATCGATAGAACTGCCTATTCTGTACCAATTTTTAACTCTATCCCAATTTTTGCCAAATTTGAATTTTTGTTTTTTTCATCTATTTTGACTGGGCTAAACAAACATAATAATGTAAAATTATTTACTGTCAGTTTATTTAACGATAAATCTTTCATAATGAATTTCAATTTATCTTAAATTTTTCTTTAATTGCGCGTACATACATATGTGCGTGAGTATACTTTACTTGAAATTTTTAATTTGTTGTATTTTGTTACCATAGAATCAGCTTTTAATATGCACAAACATTTTTTTATTATTATCATTTTTTGTTTTTTAAGTCAGTAATAAAGAAATAAAAATTTCATCAAATAAAAAGAAAAAGAAGAAGAAGAAATTAAAATAAAATTTGTATCAAAATAAACAAAAGACAAATATTAAATTTTTGTGGTTTTCTCATCATTTTAAAATCCCCATCATGTGCTGTTATTTGTACACATGCCTTGTTAACAGGCATCGTATTCATTTACAAAGAAATTAAAAGAAAATGTTTAATATAAAAAATTTCAAAAAAAAAATAAAATAAAAAATAACAATTTAATTTCTCTAATGAATTTTTGCTGAGGGATGTTTTTTTTTCTTCCTTTTTTCTATTATTATTATTATTACTATTTTCTAAATGTTGCAACATATTATGATTACTGTTTTATTCTTAGTTTATTTATCTTTAGTTTTGGATTTTCTTTAGTCTTTATATTTTTGTTTTTCTTAAAATAAAACAAAAAATAGAGAAAAAAAATTTAAAAAAAATCATTATACAAATCGTATCATACCATTCAACAAGATTTATTTATTTATTTTTTTTTTATTCCATCACTTGTGATGAATGTTGTTACGCTTTTAATTTTCATGTACAGAATCTTACACATATTGTATACATGTGTGTACATGAGACATATAATATGTATGAATTTAAAAGGAAACCTCTTTAATTCTGTTTCCATATACGCATATACATATACATATATGTACATATATGTATAAATTTGATAACAGAATAAACATAAAAACACGTCGTATACATCATTTTATATGTCTGATCTGATGTGATATGATGATCTGGCATCATTTGTACTACACATGTACAAACAATGAACATTTTATAAATCGTATAAAACATTTTTTTTTTTTAATACAATGTCACATTTTTCTTTGCTGTTAAAAAGAAAACACACTGAAATTAAATTACAAATGGACATTTTTGTCATTTCTGTCAGGAAAATAAAAAAATATAGCAACAACAACAAAAAATGATATTGTGGTTTTGGTTTCCATCATTTTACAATATCAAATCTCTAAAAAGATTTTCTTTAAATTTTCTTATGAGACAGCATCATATTTTATTTTATTTTTGTAATTTTATGTAGAAATTTTTTATACCATAAAAATCTCAAACTCTAAAATATTTTATTCGTTTAACGAATATATTCTTTGTATAGCAAACATTTTTAGTAAATGAATTCAGTTAGAATTTTCTTTTTCTATGTACATTATATTATATATGTAGTAAGGAAAAAAGGAAGCAGAAAACATATTAAAACTGTCATTCTCGTCATACATTGTATACATATGTATGCATGTACATTCAACAGATTCAACACATCCATTCTGTCATTTAATAACAAAAAATACGATATTATTCTTTAGAATTTTAGAATTTTCTTTTACATGTACATACATACGTACTCATAAGTCATACATAGCTATGTACGTATATTTGACATGAACACACGCAAAAAAAATGATAAGTTAAATAAAAGTCTTCCGTATTTACTTTACATTACTTTAACATTATTTCTTTGCTATTTTAGTACAATGATAGTCAGTCATTTTTCCATTTTCCAGTTTTTCATATTATTATTATTTTTTTTTTTTTAATTTTTCTTTTCACTATGCGGTCTTTCATTTTCATACATAATATACAGAACACTTGGATGATATTTTCTTTTCCTTACCGACTTATCTTTGCTGTCACTCATTGTTTCACTTTCTTTTTCTTGATTTTATTTTAACTTATTTTGTTTTCTTTTTTTGTTTGTCATTTTTCCATATGGAAAAGCGTATGATAATGTTGACAGCTAACATAGCGAATAACACATTTTATTATGCTTACCCAAAAATCGACAATACCATCGCATTCACGTACTGTACACAGTACACCCTCACAATAAGATTCTGTAGTTTGTGTACACACATTTTAAACTCTTTTGTGTATATTTTCTTGTTAATTTTTTTTTTTTTTTTAATTTACCTAAACTCCCCTTTCTTTATATTTTCATAATCACATCATAAAAATATTTTCCTGCATTTTAGTTTATTCTGTACCCATAGCAATGTATGAAGTATTTACATGTTTTGATAAATGGGGTGTCTCCTGGTAATGGGTCTTTATTTTATTATGCTGTTATTTATTTAAAAGAAAAAAATGAAATGAAAAAAATGCTAATATACGACATGTAAATAAATGGTAATGATGATGACAGTGATATTAAATGATGGTTTATATTTTATTTAAAAAAAAAGAAGAAAATTCAAAAATTCTTCATATAAAATTTATATGTAAGATTTGAAAAAATTTGATTAAAAATATTCAGAAATGCAATGTAGTACATATGTATGGGTGTATGTATTTTCTTTTTGTAGGTAGTGAAGCATAACAAAATGGGTACATAATGTTCATATCTATGTACAACATATCTACATATGTACATGAACATTAATTGGGAAAAAACTAGCAATTCAGATATAAATTCTGAGATAGATACATTTTTGTATCTTTTATGTCTGTAAATTAAAACTAAATTAGTTGTACGATATACATACATACGCTTGTGTATACAAAGGGATTTTTTTTTTTCGATTCATTTATTGCCCATTACTGTAACAGAGAACAAATAACAAGAACCCTCTTTACAAGTTGTTATTGACCATATTGAATGAAAACACCATGACATAAACATGTATGTATGTGTAACTCATTTGAATGTAATGTAATCGACATTGAAAAATAAATAATACAATAATATTAGAGACAATCTCATTTTCCTCTTATCTGTATATTTTGTATCATTATTAATACTGAAATCTGATATAGTGGCTAGTGGATATAAAGACCGACCTTCTCTCCCTCTCTGACGCATTAATTGTACTTTATCTTTGAAAATAACAATTGCAACAAAACAAAATAACAATATTGCATTAAAATTATATGCGGAAGCATGAGGATATCATGCGTGAATATTAACAACATATCACTAACATGCATGAAATAAATTTTAAATTTTTTATATATTTTTTATCATTTCATTAGGCCATGAATGCAATTGCATTCAAATCAACATTTTAAACTGAAATAAACCAAATTTTTTGAAATGAAATTAAAAAAATAAAAAAACAGAAAAATAAATCACGGATGTAATGAATTAATTTTGAAAATTAGAAAAACAAAAAATAAAAAACTAAAAAAAAAATGGACAAATTAAACTTTGCAATAAAACTAGATTCAACAATGAATATGAATAATAATAACAGTGACTGTTTGATAAACAAATTTGTACAATTTTTTATTTATTTTTTTTTTGTTTTAGGCAAACCCGGTTTTTTAATTTCTATTTCGAATACACACACAAACATACACGAAAAAAACAAACAGAAAACAAGTAAAGTGTCAAAAATCAAAGTTCAACAAAAAAACAAAAATAAAAAAAATTTGTGACAACATCCGTTTTATTCTGTTCTGTCTCATGCCCTCATTTTTCATTCTAACAACAATAATTAAAATTATACCCATTTTTTGTCTCTACAAAAAAAAAAATTTAAAAAAAAGAAAAACGGGGAAAATAGGAAAAATATCAAATAAAAAAAAACCTCTCACTTTTTTAATGAAACATCAAAATAATGTCATAGAATTTTCGCGTTTCGTGTATTTCAAATCCCAGTTGTTGAACTAACCTTTGTAAAAAAAAAAATAACAAAAAAAAAAGAAAATTTCAAATATCATGTCAGAAAAAAAGGACAACATAAATTCAAATTACACGTTTATGACTTTTGATACTACAGTATTTTATTTAACATTAATGTGATATATTCGTACATATACACACAGGTAGTAAATTAAAATCAAAACACAATGGTAACTATTTACGTAACACCCGAAGAAATGATTGACAATAATTATTTCCATTGTGTATTATTTTCTATTGGACGTACAAATAAAAAAAAATTTTTTAATTGTGTTAATTCGAATTTAATAAAATAACAGAAATATATACGTTATATTTTAAAATCATTAGAATGCAATTTTTCAATTCTCAAAATTAATTCTCAACAGTTTTATAAAATTTTTTTATTTATAACAACAAACACGTCCATTTAAATAATTGCCGTATATGAAATAGGTATACGTTATACATTAGTAACAACAACTTAATTATAATGAATACAATCTAATATGGTACTACCGTGCATTTATAAAATATTTTGCGTGCTTTAAAAATATAAAAAAAATTTTTTTTTTCAAATTTGATATATTGATAATATACAAAACCATGTAATTTAAATTAATTGTGTTCAATGTATACCATTATGAAAATAGTTGTATATTAAATTTGTGCACTTTTGAATGCATGCATCCGTACAACATGAAATACGTTGGATTTAGTAAAAAAAAAATTGTAATTTTCAGGGTTTTTCTGGTCATAATAAATAGATTTCTCTAAGTTGAAAATCTGCTAACTTTCGAATAATTTACGAATTATCAAAAATTTATACGAAAGTTAGCAGAATAGCCAAGTTATAAAAATCTGCTAATTATGACCAGAATAGCTAAATTTTACTTTCGCGTGCATTCGTCCAATTCACGTGCATTCCACCAGAATGATATATTATTATGTTACAAATTTCTGTGTGTGTATGTGTCATACATTGTTGAAATGTTTCCTTAAAGTGCATTAAAATTAATCTTACAGATTTTATTTTGCTTTCTTACAATACACGTATATTTTACAACAACAACAACAAAACCAAAACAAAAATATAAAGACATTACGACGATACGAAAATTTTTAACAATCAAATTCCCTTTGAGATGTTATTTTATATCAGATTATTTGTCTAAGTAAACCCTATTTTGACTTTATTTAGATTACACTTGAGACCTTCCATGACAGATTTACATTTTTCTTTCCATAGTTTGATTTTGAAACAATTTTTTTTTGTTTTTTTTTCTTTGTGTAACAGAAAACAGTATAACAAAACAAGAAATCCTTACACCCTCTTACAAAATGAGAAATTAAATTGAAAAATGACTCAATAATGGAAAAAAAAAATAATAATGGAAAAATAGAATGAAAATATAAAAAGAAATCTTTTTGTACATTTTCACTGCTATGTACATATGAGTATGTATCTCTGAATGAATCGTGTAATTTGGGTGTGTGTGTGTTGTAAGTGTATCAAAAATATGTATAACAAAACCAAAGTCAGAGCCATTCAACACCCAACGGCTACGAGTACTACCCTCTACCACTACCTAAACCTAAACAGGCTAAACCTATCCTACTAGACCTTTCGGTTTGACAACGTAAAATGAAATCCTTTTCACATCAAACTGCTTTAAAACAAAATTTCTTGTTCAAAGTGGGGAATTAAAAGTTTCGGCGAAAAGCACTTTTCCCCAGCACAGCCATCAACAACCGTGTTGGATTCATTCTTATTCAAACGAAAAATTTCTGTCTGACTGAAATTGAACTAAACACTGTCAAACATAAAACAAAATAAAAATCTGTATGTTTGATCTCGAATCAAACAAGTTTTTTCTGCATTTTTATTATAAAATGAAAAATTGTTTTATTGAACGATTTTAAAAAAAAATTTATGTATATTTTTGAGCCCTATATTTACTCAACATTTTAATTCATAACAAATTAATCTATATAGTGATCATTGCATATTAAATATATGGTTAGGTAATTTTGTTTTTTTTTTATGGATCAACATAAAAATTACCTGCTGATATTTGTCTACCAGATACTCATTTTATTACTGATGTGGTTTTTTTTTCTTTTGTTTTTTTTTTTTTTTTTTTGAAGCCACACAAACACTTTTATACAAAAAATTATGATGATATGTATCTAAGACCCTATAAGAAAACATGTTAATGACTTAATAATTTATAATTTCTCATAGAAAAATTAACATAAATTAATCATAATTAATAGTTTCTTTTAAAAAACGTATACTCATAAAAATAGAAAGTTCAAATCGTCATACCATTAAAATGAAAATTGATGAAAGTGTACGAAATATTTGACAAAAAAAAAAAAATTTGAACAAAATATGAAAATATGTAAATTTATAAACAAAAAAAAAAAAAAACAAAATTTTAAAGGGTCAATATTTTATAGAAATAATTTACATTTATAATTATATGGTATTTACAAAATTATGACTATAGATAAAAGATACTTACATACATGTATCTGTATATTTTATATGAAAAATCTGTAATTATATTTTCTCGAATTTATCATAATATAATATACGTTATAATTTTTAACGAGTGATCAAATTTTCAAAAATTGCTTCATATATGACAAGAGATTTTATAAATATATAGTGATATCATATACAATCAAAATGATACACATACATACAAAACTTATCCACAATTGCAATGTGTAGCGTACTTGATAATTAGTTGTGCATAATAATAATTTTACATACCTTACAAAACGTGTACATCCAGGTAGGCATGCATTTAAAAAAATATAGTAGTAGATATATCGTACCTTTTAGCACTCACATACATATGAATACAAAAATTTTTGTTACCAACACCCAACATTATTGTCTGTAGCTATGTGAAAATGTAATTGAAAAATTTCTACTTTAAAATTAAAGAACTCAGACATGTATTAGTTAGTAACAAAAAACAATTTTTTTTTCTTTATTTAATATATTCTATATTTATTTATAATTAGTAAAAATTTTACCTGATGTTCACTTGTTTACAAAATTTTCAAATATTACAAAATTTTAAGACGCCAAAATATTTTAGATATTTTTAGACATGTGTGTGTGAGAATTTGATTCATTTTATTTAAATAATTGATTTTTTGTCGAATATAATTACAGTCACATAAATTTCTCATTAGACATATTACGATGAATTATATAGAAACTAAGGAAAAAAGACAAATACAAAGAAATAGTAGATTTTATACGTTATAGGTGGTTACTAATAATAAATGACTGTCTCAAAAGGAAACGAAAGAAAATTCTTATAGGCTTCATAATCACAAAATAAAAAAGGAAAACTATTAGGCATAGTACGAGTAGAAAATTTTGCTTAAACAGAAAAAAAAAACAGATTAAATGTTTAGTAGCTCCTAACCCCAGCGAAACAGCTTAATATCAACACATTAAGCACTATAACACAAAACACTTATTGTATGTGTTTGTGTCTTCACAGAATCACTCGTATACATAGTTTTAAAACCGAAACACTTTAATTTTTGTAAATAAAACAAATACATGTGAGACTTACAAACCATGTATACACACTTGCATATTTGTGCATACATTAAGGATGAAAGAAAAAAAAAGAAAATTTTTTAACTGCATGAAAATTTTGTATTCCTTATAGACTTCACTTGGTTTTTTTCCATGTTGTAAAAAACTTTTCTTCTCTTATTTTTTCTCATTTTCTTGTAGATTTCTGTGACACATAAAATGAAAAAAAAAAACATAGAAGAAAAAAAGAATGTTGAAATGGTGATGATAATAACAATAAAAAAAGTTTTGTTTATTTTTTACCTAAATGTAAATATTAAAAAGATAACATATACATAACACATACAGGATATGGATACAATGTGTAAAAACTACATACATGTACGTATACATGTGTGTCATTCAAATCTGTGTACTCCCATTTACTTTTAGCATGCCAATATTATATGTACATGCAAAAACACACACACACAGAGACAAAGCCACAAAAAACAATTTGTTTTGTTTTGGTATAAGGATGCACTTTAGGTACTTATAAAAATAAAAAAATAAAATAAAAAAACAAATATAAAACTTTTGTATGAGCTCAAATGTGATGAAAAGTCCTTTATTCAAGAGATAATAGTAAATGTGTAGAGAAAAACTTTTTCTATATACTTACTGCATTCATTTTTCGTGTATATGCATGCATATTTTATGTGTGCAAGGATATACGAAATTTCTTAAAAATTTGATTTACATTATAGCAAAAAAAAAAAAAAAAATATTGAGAATACACAGATGACTATAAAAAAGAGTCCTGTTATGAGCTCTAGGATGTATTTTGTTTTATTTTGAGATAAGTTTTTTTTATTTTTATTTTTTAATTCAATGAAGCAATTAAGAATGGAAAATACTTCCATGAAATATTCATTTCTTTTCCAAAAAAAAAAAAAAAAATCTAAAATCCCTAAAAACAATTGACCCATTCTAATACCATGTGTTAATACCATGTCTATATAGAAAAATAAAATAAAAATGAAAATAAATCGAAATAAAAATTTCGATAAATCCTTAAACGTTATTATATTCTTAATGTAAAGAATACATTAATGACATAATTAGATAAGATTAATACTGTGAATCTATTTTGATAAAGATCCTTTAATTTATACATGGATATATATTTGTAATCGTATTTTCCTTTTATATACTTATAAATAAGGTCAAAATACGAATATGTTACGTTGTGTACGCTTTATATATGCGAATGCGATAAGGATAAATTCAATTTAAGGATGAATATAACAATTGAAATTTAAGATTGAATTACTTTAATTTACTATATTATAAAAAATTTAATTATAATTGTATGAATGGAAAATCCTTTAGGAAATGAAAATAAATTTTCATTTAAAATTGTTATGATGTAACAACTTAAACTGAATTACATGTACTCGTATGTATACAAATGCTATTGGTATACTTAAATTCTTAAACAGTAGAAATGGACAAATTGCAAAAATTTTTACTTGAAATATAAAAATAAAAATTATTTCCTTTTTCTATAAAGGACATAAAACGGATAAAATAAATAATGATAAACACGGTCATAGATTTTAGTCATCATTTTTGTATTTTAATATGATGAAAACTTTATCTGACCATTTAATTTATTCACTTTTGATGTGAGTTATAAATTTTATTTTGAATTTTTAAAAATAAAGTAAAAATTAGGTTTTATGAATGGTATACAAAAAATTTTATTTCTCCATAGAAACAAAATATCATCATGTGGCAAATACATCATAAATTATACAAAATACCTTTCATAAAAGTTACATATGTCGGTGTACATACATGTAAATAGTTATTGTCACCCAGTATTAATGATTATGAAGATTACTAAATTTATTTATTCACTCGTTATAATATTTCGTTGCCATGATATTAAAAAACAAAAATTTGGAGAAAATTCCATATTATCATAAATTTAACGTTTAAATTAATAATATTTTAATTTTTTAATTAAATTTTCCAATTAGTAAAATTAATTTTCTAAAAAAAAAGAAAAACACAAAAATTCAAAATTTTCAAATTTTCATTTGATGATTTTTGCAATTAACTCAATGTAACAGTTAATACAAAAACTTATTCATATAAACAACTTTTCAATAAAGATATACGTTATAATGCAATGCATTACTCTTTGAGTACTTTTATTTATTTATTATTCATAATGGTTATACTTGAATGGAAATATGAAATTTATTTTTGCAAAATTTATTATTTACACCAGCATCCTGATCATATGTAAAAGAAATTAGTGTGCGTATACAGACGATGATGATGATGATGATGATGATGATTAACTTATTGAACTGAGACCTTTTCATCACTAATCAACATCATTATCTCATCGCCTGTTTTCTATACGTGTGTACATTCACACAAAAAAGTATTGACCCATTCATAGATCTTTTGACTGATGTGACAATTTTCTTTAATTATATAGGATGTTCATGACTATCTATTTAACTACTATAGAAAATTCAATTTTTTAACTAAAATGTCTATAACTCTACTCATCGTAAAAGCATGCAATTCATGTACATTCATTTAGAAGCTTAAATTTGGAAGCTGATATGAAATTTTGGATTCTGTTACTTGTCTCATTTTTTAGTTCCAGACTTCCAAAGATACAAAATGTTTTATGTTTAAAAAAATTATGTTTGATGTTTCAAATTTTTAAAACCGTTAAAAATAAAGCCAAAATTACGAAATTTGATAGAGATGTTAAGAAAAATCTTGTGAATTATCATTTATATCAAATGAAATAAATTTTGCATCTCTTTATTTAACTTCTATTTTTTTTACATTACCTTATAAATCTCTGGGTGTATCAATATTTTTTTGACTGAGTGTACATATTAAGTACAATTGAAGTTTGTAAATAACAATTTCAACTTTTATATACTACATTTCACACTTGTAAATATTTTATATACAATAATAAAAAAGAAGAGGAAATTTAATTTACTTTTTGCTATTTTGTAACTTTGTATACTCTGATGGTAATTAATCGATATACACTGATAGATATATGCGTGTGTACATACATATATACTTCATTGTATGTGTAATGAAAAAGTAAATTGAAAATTTTATTTCTAAAAAAACAAAAAAACGAGTACTGAATTAATATTTACATTTTACACCTGATTTAATATTCCAATAAAAATAAGATAAGTATACATATTTAATATGTACGTAAATGTATACATACTTTTGATGAAAAAGAATGAATGACTTTATACAATGAAATTACTCTTATTACATGTATAGAAGACTGTATAGGTTCATCTTGAGGGTATCACTTGCATTAAAATTCAGTGATGATGATGATGATGATGATGATACGGAAATACAGATGCGATTATATTATTTTGTATGAATGTATGTAAAGCATCTGAAAAATTAAATACATTAGTGAATACGTAAATTTATAATTACGTTAAAAATTCAGTGCACATATTATGTAACTAAGCAATTGTATATGCACAACAATTTTCTTTAGTATATAAAAGTTTCTGTTGCATAAAAGAAAATTTTGTTTACAACAACTAAAGATGATACGTGTAAGGATATGTAAGGATTATGAGGTACAAATTATTGTTGTGATATACTACATCGTCTGTAAGGCAATGATATCTCTTATGTTATCCAAGGGGATGCTTTCATCAAAAAAAAAAAAAAAACAACGGATAACATATCGGATGGAATTCCGCATGAAAGATAGAAAATATATTTTCTTCCCCTGGATGTCTTGTAATGACTCTATTATTGGTATAAATGTTTGAAAATAGAGAATGTCATTCAAAAAAAAAATAAAAAAGACCATAGAAAATTATTAAATACAATTGCGAATGAAAAACAGAATTTTACGATTTTTTGTTTTTTTTTTGGGTGAACATGTAAACGTAAAGCATAAAATGTTGAAGGGTAAATATTTGATGAACAAGTGAAATGTTACACTGGCAGGAAAACACATGTAAATCTTTTGTATGCTCGACGCCGGTGAAATCTGTTTTTTGTTTTTGTAATCATATTCTCTCTTTTACAGTGAAAACTACTCATGTTTTCATATTTCACTGATTTTCAAAAAAAAAAAACAAAAATAAAAAAATAAAAAATAAAATAATCCTTCATTAAATTATCAACTTATACATTTGTTACATTTTATGAAACAAAGTCTTTGAAAATATTCTTTGTATGTATTGTATACACGAAGATTTTTAAAGTGATATTGTTATGTGATACACTGTTACGCTCATTTTAACTTTTACATTGTATTTAAATTTTATACAGTATACTTAATTTTTAGCTAAGAACATTCTGTTTTCTAATCAGATACATTTTTTTTTGTTTTTCAGATAAATATATTCAAACTGTTTATAATAGAATTTTCATTTTTTCTAAACAAAATAACAATAGAACATTATTATTATACTTTATACAATAATTCGATGCAGTTAAGGTCATATGGAAATTACATAAAGTAGTACTACTTTACATAGCTGTATATTGATATTGAAAAGATTCATCTCGTATTCTATGATAATTTTACAGATTGTGGTAACACTACTCGTGAGATGATCTTATTAAAAATTACGAGAAAAGAAAAAAGACACATATGCTCCCATAAGACCTTAACTGCATCGAATTAGTGTATGAAGTATCTTTTAGTCTACTGTCCATCTATTTAACAACAAAAATCTAAGTAAGTAGTTTCTAAAATAATAATTCCTTTTTCTATAGCATAAAACTTTGTATAATCAAAATTAATACTTTTGTTTTATTTACGTGCAACAGTATAACATCATAAACGTATGTATCTATATACTGACAATTTTTAATGCATTCATACAGCAACAGAAAATAATGATAATCTCAGATGAGTATGTATATATGGATTTTATTTTATGATTTTAAAATGACAAAGTTCACTTCACTAGAATTTATATGCTATTATAAAATACGAGTGTCAGAATATCATTTTTTTTTGTATGTATCTGCAACAAGAATAATATCTTCTATTAATTTGTTTCCCTTGAAAATCTTTTTTTGAATCATTCTCATCTGCTTTTACATTGTCATGGTTGGTGTACATATATCATTTCGATGTGCAATTTGAGTTTTGGGCGGTATAACTCTGGGTATTCCAGAATGATGATGACTTCTTCGTGCAAAAAATATGCATAATTTGACTCTATGCATAAATTGCATTTTCAATACAAACATGATCAAAAAACAACAAAAAATAAATAAGTAAAGAAAAAGACTGAATGTTATTGATGTATTCATCTACACCCGAAGATATGATTTATATCGTAACATAAATATACGTAAGAAGATGCCAGAGTATATTGGTTGGTACAATGCAAAAATATCTACATGCCTGATACATAGTAGTTTCTCTAAAAGTTAATGCATCAACTTTTGCTGATAGTCATTTGTACAACAAAATGTAATCCCATGATTTTAATGGTAAACACGTTTCTATATAAAAATAAGTAAAAGAAGATATTCATGTTATTGTCATCATATTATACACAACATTGTTTTGAATGTAAGTTGGTTTCTTGATGATCTGCACGATTCTATTTTTGATGCTTCATTTTTGATATTTTGTATTTCAAAAAAAATTTATTTTTTTTTTGAAACTTCTTCAAATAAGATAAAAGCCCTAAAAAAATTTAAAAAAAAAAAATTTTTTTTTTGTAATTCATTCTGTACAATTTTTAAATTATCCGTTTATATAAAAATCAGTGTTATTACCTAGACTTTGTTTACTAGTCGTCGTACAGAGCTAATGCCTTATGGAAACGAAAAGTAGAATCACTTTACATCTTTGTTTAATGATTTTCGAAAAATTTCATCTCATATTTTATGAAAACTTTAAGGATCGTGGTTCGTGGTAATATTACTCTTTAATAGAAATTGTTAGAGAAGAAAAAAAACTCATGTATGCACTATCCCATAAAGCCTTAACTGCATACAATAAAATTAGTGGACAGAGTATACAATATTTTTATTTTAAACTTAAATTTTATTTGGCTTTCATTTAATTTTATTTTTATTTTTTATTCTGTATTAAACAGAAGAATATAAAATAAATGAAGAGAAAAATGTCAATGAACGTGATTTCATTACATGGATGGAAAACAAAAAAAAAAAGAAAGGAAATTGTTTATTTAGTTTTTTTTTTTGTTTAAAATTTTACTGAACTGTACACATGTCCGTATAAAATTTGAGTACAAAACATCAGGAATTAGCAAAGTATCATTATAGTACACAAATTACGTACAATGTCTTTTTTTTTCTCTAATAAAAATCCTATTTCGAATTTTCAGTTTTCCATTTTCCTTCTTTTCGTTTTTTTTTTGCAACAAAAAAAACATTCAACGTCTGATTTTTTATTTTCCTATTTTTTTTAAACTTTTCTCATTTAAAATTTTTCTTAAGTTCATTCGCAATATCTGTGTATGACATCAATATAATATGTGACTAAAGAAAAAAGAATTTTTTGTCAAATAAAGTTCCTTTTCACGGTATTAAGGATTTTCTAACTAATCTGGATGTATTGACGTACTATCGTTAGTAGTTATAATAAAATTCAAATTTTTGGCAGTTTTTTTTTTGCACTTACCTTGTTGTTAAGAAATCGATCATTATTCTCAGACCGGATCTCCGTTCTAGTCTATCTAAACTTGATTTTATGTACATTACATATTATCTGTGGATGAAGGGAATTGCATTTTTACTGTGATTGTTTTTTTTTTCTCTTATTGTTTGTTGATCAATTTAATTGAGGATTATTGTCAATAAACTTGTCAATCAGATAAGTTTGTATATATTGATCTATCGTAAATCAATAGACACGAACAGCTACAACAAAGTATGATATGTATTTACCCTCAACCTATACGTATTCACGTTTTATCCTCATCATTATTTTAAACATGTAAACCATATTATAAAAATGTAGTAATCCAAGTTTTTATTTTTGCAATGTTTTTAAAGATTAAAAAAAAAATTTTTTTCGTTTTTTTTAAATTTTTTTTAATTTTCATTTTAACACGAGAAACGTGCTAATAATTATATATGTACATATATTTTTTTTTCTGCATGACACAAATAAATCATAAAAGCACGATCAAAGATATTTTATACGCAGAAATAATATCATCACAGGCATCAGGCAACATCATTTCTAGACTTCATTATTATTCCCAGAAGATTAAATTGAAAACTAAAATGTTGTCTATATAAAATACTAATACAAACAGACCTAATACATATATATGCCTGCGATTTATATGAAGTCAATGTACTCATCATTATCGTTTGCAAGCACTGATGAAAACTGCGGGGAAATTTCCCGTTTTCAGGGAAATCGAAGCCTTGAAAGGGAAAAGGGAAAACAAGCCGAAATTAGGCGAAAAAAAGGGAAATATCGCCTTTTTGAAATAATTACTAATAAATTTAGAAACAGGCTGAACACAGAAACCTTAGATAGTATTTTACATGCAAAATGATTATTCAAAGATGCTAACTTTTTTGATTTAAATGTAAAACAAAGTCAAATCAAAAAATTCGATCAGTTTATGTATGTATGTACATGAAAACAAAATAGAGTTATAAAATGTATTGCACTTTTAATCAGTTCAATTTTGATTTATGTAAATTTTTTAAAAAGTTTGTTTTTTTGTTATCTATGTTCACTTTATATTTGTTAATTTTTTTCACGCGCTGTTTTCTATTTTTTTTTATTCCGTTTATATTACTTGTTGTTTTAATTTACATGAATTTATTATCAATAATTAATTAAAACAAAATATAAATATACATATTTTGCATAATAAACCTTCTGAATTTTTATATAATTTTTATAGCATAAAATTTGAATCAAAAAATTATAAAAAGGGAAATGGCTTCTGAAAAAGGGAAATTTTGAAAGTGTTAAAGGGAAATGTACTGTAAAAAAGTTTTCATCACTGTTTGCAAGACAAGTTGTCATCATTATTGTTGGCGCTGTATCAATACCATCATCACAGGCATACTCTATAGGCGCATAGGATTATACTGTATATTTTGGTCGTAAAAGAAATTTTTTTTTAATGAAAAGAAAAAAAATTATGATTTCACAAATTTATTTTTACCCAACCCTTCTAATTAGACAAAAATACATTTAAAAAATTTTATCTTAAAAATATAGCATATTAATTTTATATTATTGCTAAATAAATAAATCCAGTACTATATAATGGATGTACACAAATTAAACCCATCCGCCATTCATTTATTTTATTTAAACCTATTATAACTGTAAAAAAAAAATTTGTTTTTCTTCATTTTAAATCTTTTTTTAGTTAGATAGGACATGACATTTTAAAATCAATATAATGTACATAGGACTAATTACATATTTTTACTTTTAATCCTTTTTGAAGCTTAAGCAACAAAACAAAAAAAAATTTTTTTTTTCTTAATATTTTTGTTTATTTTATTTCCTCTTGATCGGGCCTTATTTAATTACTTTTTCTTTAAGAAAGTGTAGAGCCAACAAGTCAATTCCATTAACGTAAATTTATTTACAAAAAAAAAAAAAAAAATATTTCATTAAGAATTTTTTCCTTTTTTTTTGTTTTTATTTAATTTCGATTTTCCATAGAAAATCAATATACCGCCGTATTATATATTCTTCTTAGAGCTTGTCATTTAATAGAAAAAAAAATTGCAATTACATATGTTACATTACATCAATGTTTTCCAGTCATGATAGAGTGTAAAAAATGTTGTTATAATTATGAATTGAGCAACAAATTGTTAGTTGTTAATTTTCGTTAGTTGTACAATGTACGTAGTACGTGAATAAAGTGCAAATTATCTTGTGCATTACTTGTTTAATAATGTATTAAAGCAGTTATGAAAGAAAAATGCATCAGAAATAATTTCATATAATACAATGTACAATGAGCACAAAGTTAGAGCTATTCTGGTTACAGTTAACAGATTTCATTAAGTTGACATTTCTGCTGACTTTCTTAAAAAATTTATGAACACTATAAAATTTTATATAAAACTTTTACTTTGTACTTTGACTATTTTCACTACAAGCCTTATGAAAATGACATAATGTAGTACCACTTGACATCATTGTGTATTGATGTTTAAAAAGTTTATCTCATATTGTATGAGAACTTTGAGAATTGTGGTAACTCTGCTTGTGAAATGCTCTTATGAGAAATTACGAGAAAAGAAAAAGGACACATATACTCCCATATGGTCTGTAGTGAAAATATTTAAAGTATAAAGACGTATAGTAGAAATTCAAGATAACGAAATCTGCTAACTATGACCAGAATAGCCCTGAGTAACAGAGTAATAATGCTAATGAAAAATTAATAAAAAAATAAATTTAAGAAGAAAACAAAGTAGAAATAAATGCACTCAGGATTGTTTTCTTCAGAAATTAATTTTCTATTCTGCCATGTAGAATGAAAAGTTCAGAAAAAACAAAATTTATTTATTTTTTTTTAATGTCATAAATTATTTTTTGATTGACATTTTGTTAATATAATTTCTTAAAAAAATTTTCTTTTAAAAATTTCTTTATAAATATTTGCTTAGACGTACATACACATATTTACGTTCTGTAATAGAAAATCAATGATTTACTCAATTTGTTGCCCCAGCCCATATTACCCATTGCCGTTAAATTCAATTTTTATTGATTTAAAATTTATTATCAATTACATTTTGCTACATTCAATTTAATTAGATTTTAAGGATAATTTTTTTTAGATTCGATACGGCATGAAAATCACTTTGATCACGTTTTTTTTTATTTTAAATTTTCAAAAGTTTTAATTGTTTTTCTTCATTTATTTTTCGTTAATTTCCCATGTAAATTATAATCAATACAGAATAAGTGGCGTAACAAAAAAACGATGATCTTGAACAAAAGTTACCACTTTTCTTCATCATTACCATGTCTAACCTTCATCATTTCATCACACAAATCAAATGTTATTACAAGGAAAGACGATTATTAATTCACGGTTTTATGAATCCTTTTATACATCTTACAAAAGAACAGTAACACATTGAAAAGAAAATCTTGATTTTCTTTTCTTTTCTTTTTTTTTTGGTTCATGTAAATTATTGAATGGAATTAATTTTTGTCTGTTTATACAGGGTGAACCTAAAAATCATATGGAAAGGAGAATGGATGGGACGTAAAGGTTTATCTCGGGTTCCCATGCAATCTTTTGCTTGTCTTGTCCAGACTTATATCACCTCCTTAGACCTTAAGAATGCGCAAATTTAACTGAATCACCGTGTACACATAAGTAATACAAAAAAAACATCTGATGCTTATACAGTCAAACAAATTAAGAAGATTATAAGAGGATTGCTAAAGAAAAACTAAAAGAAAAAAGAAGTAAAAAAGGAAAAGTTAAAAGGTTTGAAAAGAGAAAATTAATAATTTTAATTTGTTATTAATAAATCATTTTCTCTAGAATTAATTCAATTAAATGAAAAAAGGATTTTTTTTTAATTAACAAAGAAAATGTGTCCATTTCTAAGATTAGAAAAAAAATCTAGTTGATTCCATGACTAATTTAAATTAAAATAAAATTAAATTTTGTATTAGATAACTATATAGCCGTTATATAGCTCCTACTTTAAAAATGTATCTAACATAAAAAATATTTAGCAAATAATAATTTATTAAAAAGTTTGCAAAAAAAAAATAAAAATATTAAGAGAAAAGTATTGGATAGTCAAAAGGCCCTGGCGGGTCGTGGTGGGGGCGGAAGAGTGTCAGTTTACCAGTCACTTCTTCTTTTTAAATAAATAAAGTAAAAATTAAAAGAAAAATAAAAAACTGAAAAAATCAATTTAAAAATTAAAAAAAATAAATAAAAAATTAAAAATAGAAAAGTATGAAAAACCCTAAAAAAATTTTTCAAAAAATTGAAAACAGAAAAAGGATAAAAAATAAAAAATATAAAAATATAAATTATATAAAAGAAGATCTTAAATTAGTCTCTCGAGGTCCATATCGTACATAATACACATACATACGAGTATGTATTGTGAATGTTGCTAAGTAGATATTCCATTTATCCATATAACAATTTCATATGAAGATTTATGCTTCTCTTTATTTTTTTTCTTTTTTTTTTTTAATTTTATGGAAAAGCAAGTAATAATTATAATTCATGATTTTTAATGAAAAAGAGAAACATTATAGAAATAATTACATGAGCATCTAAAAATTTTCTTGCATATTCGCAAGAGCGAAAAAAAGAAAAATGGGAGAAAAAAACTGGAAAAATAAAAATAAGGACAACGACAATAATAAAAGCCTCTTAAAAATAAACTAAAGGATAAGATATCAATTTATTCGTAAAATTTTTGTTATAACAACTTTTAATTGTTGTGTTATGAAGCCAAAATAAGAAGAAAACTAACTACTTTATTACTTTTATATGCTACAAACAAAAGACGGATTTAAATATGTGTGTGTGTATTATAAGGCGATGAGCAAGATAAGGAAGATATTACACATATAATCGGCTTGTGTTTGTGTGTATATGCTTGACATTTAACTTGTTTATGTTGTTCATATATATAAATACGTTGAATATATAAATATAATTTCCTTTATTTATTACACTATAATCTTATGTAATGTTTTCTTAAAAGCTTTTAATTTTTGAAGATAACATTATTCGTATGATAATAACTCTGTTACTCTGTATATATCTTTACATATGATAAATATTATAGAATTTTCTCAATTTTCTGTATTAAGCAATATAATACAAAGACATTTAACTAAAATTGTGTATACGTTACACAGTTTCCTTATTCTCAAGAATTATGCACATTTTGGTCAAAAAGAAATCTGTGTGTGTATGTACACGCGTACACATACACATATGTATGTATGAAGCCACGAATGCAATTCACATTTTATGTCAAGGATTTATTGAAATTTTAAAGTGAATTTATATTAATACACATATTAACATGCATGTTCACAAATATTGCATGCAATGTACATACAGGATGTCTGAAAATGCATCTGTATTCTGTCGTATATAGTTCAGAGTGTTTCTAGCAAGACATCGTTTTAGACCCCTTTGAAAAAAATTCACCCTTTCTGAGATATAAGAAATTGAAAATTTTCAGACACGTGAAGTACATTATAATATCTTATATTAGATAATAAAAATCCCTCAAAAGAAGTGAATTTGAAAAGAAGACGGTATCTAGGATGACTTTTTGCTAAAAAATATTCTGAACTAAATGATAAATGCATTTTTAGATTTTTACTTCGGAACATCCTGTATATACTGTATTAAAGTTTATCCACGCTTCTTATCCACATACATATGTATATGTTCAATATTTTAAACGAAAAATTTTGTGCATATTCTTTGAAAAAAAAAATATCTTTATTACATTTAATTTTTTTTTGTAGATTTCATCGTAAACAAAATTTTTAAAATACAATAGCTTGTGATATAAACAAATTTATTATTCTCATAAATTAAGGAAACTTAAATGAAAATTTTAAAAAGAAAACAAAATTTTTATACATAAAAAAGAAAAATAAAAATTGATAATTTTTGAGAAAAATGAAAATTGAAAATTATTTTTCCTAATTTACGAGTATATACTATATATATATATATATATATTTTTTTTTTTTTTTTTTTTTTTTAAATTTTATGATCAAACATAAATGTAAGATATGGACATAAAAAATATAGAAAAAAATTTACTAATTTTTAGTTTTAAATAGATAAGATAAAATGATAAAGGATATAAAGAACATATTCGATGGCAAACGTAAAAATAAAGAAAAATCAAGAAAATATTTTTCATACAATGTACATAACGACATTGAACATCTTAAAGTTGGGAATTGTTAGAAAATACTGAATAGAAACCATCATCATCCATGGACCATGACGCAATAGCTTGATGTGAGCCTGGGTCTAATCATCATTACTGATGATTCTTCACTGAACAGAAACTAGTATAGACAAAATTCGAAGATAAACTGAACATTTAAAAAGGATAAAAAAGAAAAACATTTTAATTATTTTTAACAGTATATAGGTTTTAATTTTATTACCTTTTTGTTTTTATATTTTTTTTATTTATTTATTAATTTTATTTAATTCTTATGATCTTCAAAATTCAACCTCAAAAAAAACAAACTTCATTACATACATACATGTATTTTTTTCTTGAGTTAATTAATTTATTGATAATATTAATACAATGAATATTTTTTTTTTTTAAATATTAATTTTTTTTATGACATTCATATTTTTTTCATTTTAATCAAAATTTCTTAAATTTTTCTTTTATTATTTAAAATTTTTTTTTTCTTTAAATATTTTATACGATGAGCATTTTATTTATTTTAAATGCACTCACATTAATTTACTACCCATGAACAGTAATTTCATTTCGCACAAAAAAAAATAATAAAAATAAATATATTTAAAATTTAAAAAAAAAACTGTTGTGAATAAGCAAAATAAATAAACGAAAAAAAAAACCAACAATCAAAACGAAAAAAAATCAACGAGAAAAAGTCAAACAAATTGTACTCATCGCATAAATAGCATACTATATACTCTCCTTCTTATTGATTCATAGCTAGACATACATGAAATTCATATTCTTTTTTTTTTCTATTGTTACTCTTTTCCACATATATGTATATATATTTTTTTATTATTTAATTGTTTTAATTTTTATCTACTAAAACTATTATCATTCAAAAAATATATTTATATATTTATTTATTTATAATATGATGTATTTAATATACGCATTTTTTTATTTATTTTTAGTTTAATTTTAAATTCATAATAATAGTTTTAATAAAATTAAAAGTAATTAATTTTTTTTTTAATATATTTTTTTTTCTAGTACGTTAATCACTTTTTTCTTAATTTTTTTTTTATTTCTAGTTTATTTCGATTAAAAATTAATTTTTTTTTTTTTCAAAACTATCTTCATTCCTTTTTTTTCATTCCAAAATTTTAATTTACAATTAGATTTTAAATTTGAGGGAGGAAAAATTAAGTGTCAAACAAATATAGAATTTTATTAAAATCACAATTATCCGTAATATTTAATTTTGAATCTAAATCTGAAATTCAATTCTAAATTATTTAGGCCCAAATCAGAATGATGATGATTCCATGGTGTCTTAATTATTGTTTTATTGACAGTTGCTGCGGCCGCTGTTGCTGTTGTATCAGTTCCCGGATCAGTGGCTGCAGTTAATGTTGCAGTATCCGTTTCACTTGCAGATAATTTTGAAAATGTTGTCTCTCCTATTGGACTCTTAGGTGACTCCCCGCGTATTGTAAGAGTTTCAAGTTGAGGATCTGATGAGTGAAATGACTCTACTGGAGAATCTTCACGTATTAATAATTTCGGTAATTCATAACTATTTTTAACTGCATTCAATTAAATAAAAAAAAATCTAAGAAAATATGTTAACAAAAATTTAATTTATTTACACTTACCATCTGTTGATGCCATTTTATATAAACGAAATGGTGATTCATTATCCAAGGCACTTGTTGCTGTTGGTGATGCAGCTGTAGCTGTTTCTAATTTAAAATCAGCACCAACACAACTACTAGATGCATCAATCGCATTTATTCCAAGCGAATTATGATGCTGATGATGTCTATCTATAAAGACTGTACTTTCAAATGGACCGTCAGTAACATTATTACCAGAAACCGCTGTTGCTGCTGCAGCCGGTATTCCAGCTACTGATAATTTAGGTAATCATATTCCTCCTTCTATTCCTATTTTATCATCATTTTCTTCGGTTATCAATTTAGGTACATCATTATAATTTCTTTATTCCCTATATTACCAATTAATGATGAAGCATCATTTGTTGTTCTATTGGTCGTTGTCATTTTTGTCACTGCTATTTTCTCAATTAAATCTTGTACAGATTTTGATGTGTTACGCCTTTCAAACATTTTGTCTGAATTATTACCAAAAATTTTATCAATCATCGATGATAATGATCGATTATTAATTGGTGTGTTAAACGATAAATGTGAATGTTTTATTAAATCACCATCAGATAATGAATTTGGTATCGTAATCTGGTAAACTAACAACACGTCTTGCTGATACTGGACCACCTTTCATATCTAATACCAATTTTAAACGTGACCCATTTGCTAATGGTATATCTTTCATTTCGGTTGTATCACTTAATTCTTTATGATTATAAAGCAAATGTTGTTGACCAATTGGAATTCCTACGATAAAAAATTTTAAATATATTAAGATTTAGTATCTCAAAAAAGTTTTACAAAAATAACGGATTTTATAAAGATCAAAATTTTGCCTTTTCAATTGAATTCAACAGAGAAATGTAAAACATAAAATATATTGGAATATAAAAAATTGACTTATTCCACTTTTAAATAAAACGACTCGTATATCTGAATCATATATTCAAAATAATTACATACTTGAAGTATTTTGAAGTATCACTTTTTACAGTTTTACATTAATGTTTTCTTTTTTTTTCTTAAATTGAAGTTAATCAGTTTATCTCGTAAACAATTTTTTTTTGCCAACACATGTGTGTAATACAGCTAAATGAAAAATGCAGAATTAAACGCATATGTATGTGTGTACACAGTAAAAAAAAATCCCTACTTAATAAAATACATATTATTTTATATACGAATTCTTATAAATTCCAAGAGTTTTGAAAATATAGAATTTGAAATAGTTGAGAAAAATCGTTTTAAATTTAAAACATAGTGTACACATGCACACTGTTATTTTTGAAAATCTTTTTTACATTATAATCTTCTTATTATTTTTGACATGGTAGTTATTTGATATAAAATAATGAAGAGAAATAAAATAAAGAAAATAATATAATAAAAAAAAAATAATAAACAAAATTAAGTAAAAAAAAAAATAAATAAAAGACAAATACGTACATACATATTTCATGTATTGCAGATAAGGTAACTAAATACGGTATTTTGTTTTATTTCTTCTATAAAGGGTGTTTCAGATTTAAAAAAAAATTGCCATGAAAATTTCTCAAATTGCAAAAAAAAAATTCACAATAGATACTTTTTGTTTGTATCAGATCGAATTGTGGAAATGCATTTGTGCACAAATTTCTTCCCGAATTCAATTAATATTTTTGAAATATTAAAATATGTAATAACCATTTGTTATAGAAGTAATTAACTAATTTACGGCATCTATTATTCAAAAATAAGATATCAATTGGAAAGTGATCAGAGATTTTCAACAACTTGGTACATTGTTCATTATGATGAAAATGGTTTCTAATAAGACAAATTTAGTGGTTCGTAATCCATGTTAAATTATACGTGCAGATATGATGGAATTTTCTTGAAACCATAACAATGGGGGATTTTAAACGAAGAGACACTTATGAGACACATATGAAAAATTGTATTGTATGAGGTTGCACGATACTAATGGGCTTCCTGATACACGCCCCAATTCCTTCATCCTTTACACTGGAAGTATTGGAAAGTGTCTTATAACACAGTATCTGATTGTCTAAAACCCCACAAAGATTAAGCTTTGGTTCAATCAAACTTTTGCACCCATGGATATATTATGACGATGATGAAAATACGAATTGAAAAATTTTAATTTTAATAATTTTCATAATTGTAACTGATACACCTTATTTACTTGATCTAATAAATCAAACAAAAATAAAGGGACATATCATATATAAATAAAATTTCTACGTACGTATATTGTATTTTTTTAAAAAAATGATATACATTATTGGATTCTTAGAGATTTACCCTCATTTTAAAGAAATGTAAAGATTTTATTTAATATCCAAGAAAATTTTTGGGGAATTTCATTAAAAAAAAAAAAAAACAAAAATGAAACAAAATCACTATACAGTTTTCCTTCATATATATGTATTTTTTTTTTAAAATATGAAATGATATTTACCTGTGTTTATGAACAAAGTATATGTATTATGAATGGTAAGTATAAGGATGATAATGTAATAAAATATAAATATAAAAAACAAAAACATAGAAACCAAAATTTTCAATACAAATATTTTGTATGTAATATAATGTAGAACAGATTATTAGCAAAATATTTGAAAAAAAAAAGAAAATTTTGGGAATAATGTTACAAAATCTATATCACTCTTACTTAAAGATATTTCTCATTATTATTAACTGAGACGAAAAATAAAGTAAAAAAAAAATATGTATATCCAATATCTTTGAGATGAAAATATATTTTGCAAAATCATTTTCCAAAATAATGATATCGAAAAAAAAGGAAAAAAAAAACGAAGAAAGTAGAAGGTAAACGTTTTTAAAATTTTCAGTTTTAGAAAATAAAGGGTTTTAATAAGAAAAAAAAAAGAAATATTAATAACAAGTATATCATGACCACATGATATTGTAAAAAAACAAAATACGTAACTAAATCTCTAAGAAAATTATATTTGGATTCCAAGTACGTTAACTTCATCATGGAGGATAGTAGATAATATAAGGATTTCTAATAAATGATTTGGGGTTGAAAAAAAAAAACTAAAAATTATTTATTAATATTATCGAATTTTATAAATTTATGTAAATATAAAAAAAATCAAATATTCTCATACGTATAAGGTAATGGTACCTTTTAAAGTTCTTAGGTAAAAATTTGAAGCAGGAAATTTGATTAAAATTTAACCAGTTGGTGGTATGGAAGTAATAAAAGCCAGTCATTATGTATCATTAGTTTATAATTTATAAAACTGATAAGTACGAAATAATTAAAGTGAGGGTTCTTTACTATGATTATTCATGAAAAAAAAAAAAAATAAAATAAAATATACTTTTTGTACAGGTTATTGAATGATAATGGGTTTAAAAAAACAATTACTTCAAGCGTAACAACATGGCAAAATTACCTTATACTCTGTCTATTAAGTTATAGTCTTATGGAAACTACACAAAAAAAATATAATTTTACATTTTTTTTTTCTTTGGCGTAACAGCTCGATGTGAGCCAGGGCCTAATCATCATTATGATGATTTTTCGAGACGATTTTCAATGGTTGCGAACCATTGAGTTTTTTTTAAGTAGAGATTTAAACTCAATTTTGTATGATAGGGCTTACATCAATCATTTGTTTGAGTTTTACATTATTGTTAATTAATACTCAAAAAATTTCTATCACGATATACGAAAACTTTATTACGGTAATACTACTCTTGAAAGACCTAAAAGTTATGTCTTTGTCCTTAACTGACAAAGTATATATGTGATATAAGACCGCGTCTTTGAAGGTAATAGAGAAATGTACACATAGAAACACATATTTAAAAGATATGACATATTTGATAAAATTTTATAATAAATTATTTTTCTTGAATTTTTTGTATTTTTTTTTTTCTTTTTTGGAAATATGCCATTCTCTTTATTAAATAGTAAAATAAAAAAAAGAAAAAGAAAAAGAAGATACTAAATATATCTGAACATCTGATGTACATATAAAAAATATATGAAATAAAAACATGTTTAAATGAAAATTTTGATGATATGAATAAATGATTATAATATTGAGAATATACGATGCCGAGGGCATCAGGTTGGTTTGGTTGATGCTGACAAAAAAAAGCCAAAATGATATTGAAAAACGTTTTATAATTTAACATTTATTATTAAAGCAGTAATTATGTTCTATAAGTCATTAAAAGTTTATTATATACGAAATGGAAATGAAGAAGACAAGCACAACCAATAATATTTATAATTATCAGTTTTATCATACATACATACATATAACCAGCTAGAAATGAATTTGAAATGTTGAAGGAGTTATTGAAAGAATATAGATAAAGGAAATATTGATGTATTCGACAATATATTATATTGGAGAATGAAAAAAAGGTATCATTATTGAATTTTTAAATTGTTGTTATTATACCATATCTTGAGTATCTTTTAATGTATGTATTCGATAGATATTTTTTTTTATTCTGGTACTTTTGACTTTTTGATATTTTAATAGCTTTTAAAGAGTATATACTCGTAGATAGATATGTAGCTGTAAGCAATGAAATATATTATAATAATGCGGTTCTAATGATTATAATGACTTGATCAAATTCTTAAAGATATTTTAACAGTTTTTCTTATTCGTATGCATTCATGTATTGATGATTGTACCAGAGAGAAGAAAGATATATTGTTATTGTATCTATACAATAACGGATTGAAGAGGTGTAGAAGTAATATCTTTAAACATATATTAAATAAAAGGTGTATACATAAGTGTATATTAGATATACACTATATGTATGTACATTTTAATGGCAAAATGATGAATGTCTCTATATACAGGGTGTTCCGAAAAACGTGGACTATATTTCAAGGGGTGAAAGTAGAGATAATTTCCAGTCGAAAATTCCATATTACATTTTTCCCGTTTCAGCTTTGTTTATGAGATACTCCAAATTTTGTGTTTTTTCATTTTCATCATATTTTTCGGCCTAGAAATTGTTATATCTAAGCATCTACCAGCCCTAAAATAATGTATAAAAAACAAAGCCGAAAAATGTAATATGGAATTTTCGACTAGAAATTATCTATACTTTCACCCCTTGAAATATAGTTCACGTTTTTCGGAACACCCAGTATATACATCTGTACATATGTACATATATGTATGTAAATTGTAAGATAAGTATATGCGAAAGTTCAAATATTGTTGTTACTTTGTGTACTGTGTTGATGATTAATGACACATCTAAGTTTGAAAAAATTATGATGATTATTTAGTTAAAAAGCAAATGAACGAATTGTACATGCAGCTCATACATATGTATATGAATTCCTACAAGTCATCATTGTACATAATATATACGACGACGTGATGAACAATGATGTTATGTAGAGGAATGCGAAATGAAGGTTAAAATAAGTGTATATACAATAATGATGAAGGAGGTGGAGAATCCATGATACTTTTTTTTTTTTTATTATACTGGTACTGAAGTACAATTGTTAGACTTTAATGTAAATGAATGAAAATAAAAATTTTTTTTCTGAATACCTGGCAAATTGAATTTAACAAGAAAAAGAGCAATAAAAGTTAAAGAAAAAAAAATTCAAAAAAAAAAAAACATTTTCAAGAAAATAAAATTGAAAAAATGAATTCTAGAAAATGATTGTATAAGTACAATATGAAAATAATAAAAATTTTCAAGAACCCAAAGATAACTTATTTATTCATATTATCATTTTCATAACGATATTTCATGTTATTCTGAGTATATATACGGTATAAAATAATAATTAAGAAAATTTTATTTTATTTTATTTTTTCTTACGTTTATAAAACAAAACGATCCGCCAACTAAAAAGTTTTATTTTTACTACGTACGTATATTAAAAAACATTTTTTTTATTATCATTTTCATCTCAGTGCTTTGATCTTCAATGAAACGAAAATTTTTAATTATTTTTTTTTTGTTTTTTTTTTTTTTGTGGACAATTCTTTTAGAGATGTGTATGATGCGTATTCTTCAGATAACATCAAATTACAGAAAAAACGAAAAAAAAAGAAAAAACCTATCTTAGTTGATGTATCTCTGTTTTTATTTCATGAATTATTGCTTAGTTAGTTGTTTAAGGTCAGCAACAGGTAAAAGCCATCCAGATGTCACAAGTGGGAAATGTTTAATAAATTTTATTAAATTTTTAAGAAATTTATTTTTTTTTCAAGATACAAGTCTTTAAAAATACAATAAAATAAATAAATTAAATTAAAAAAAAAATCTTTAAAAAATTAAAGATAACGATAATTATTTTTTTAACGATTATAATTATGTAGAAGTATTAAAAAAAATTATCAAAAAAAAAAAAAAATTAGAAAACCAAAAAAAAAAAAGAAGAAAGATGTATTTGCTTATTTTCATGTAATTTATATTTTATGTACGTAATCAATTTAATAATGAGTAAGTTACGATTTCTTTTTATTATTGAGTTTAAATCTCACATCACCACATAAGTGTGACCTCATTTAATTCCTAAATTTCGTCTCGATTACTATATAAATAAAATTATTTACACTTTTTCTGACCTTTACATTCCCTGAATAAAAACGCCATATCTTCCGTATTATCGCAAAGAGTAGGTTGATCTTGTGTATGATATGATGATAAACCACTTATATACGTACATACATATGAACATATTATAATAAAAAATATTTTCATTTGATACAATCAAATGTGATGGTTTTAATGTTTTAGAAATTTTCACCAGTGGCCATAGACGAAAATATGAAGACAAGTCATATCAAAGACATTATGATGAGACTTCAACAATGAGCACTATTCATTGTTATTATTTTTATTATTCTGTGTATTCTTGGATCTCATGCTGAAGATGTATTGCGATGAAATTATCGTTATTATATTTTTGATTATTTGATTGATTTGTCATGGTTTGTGGGTAATCTTTTTAAATAGCATATGGGTTTTGAAGTAAAATTTTAAGAAGATTTTAACGTTCGCTAAACTAGGTGTAAATAGTTTTGAAATATTGGTCTCAATTGAACTTTTGCTTAACTTCTTAGGTAGGTAGATAGCTGGTAGAGGTGGTCGCCCGCTCATTCCCAAGCAAGCACACTTAAGCCAAAAAGGCCCATTGTTATATTTACTTAACTCCCTAACTCGGCAAAAATAATTCAGTTTATTCGACTTTGTTAATTTGCTAATCATTACACCATAAAGTAATCTGGATATCCGGATGTGATGGTGTTAAAATAAGGGTTTGAAATACATAACAGACAACGAAAATTTAATAAATTTTAAATCTCTTCAGGAAATTGAGATTTATGAATTATTGTTTCATTAATCCCCAGATAAGAGAAAATTGTTTTCATTTTAAATTTGAATTTTTATTGTTTTTACCAAAAAATCTCATAAAATCGTAAATTTCACTGAATTGAGGACTTTATGTGACTTGAATATGCATCGGTCATTATACATATGCGTTTAAGCATCTCAGATAAAAAAAATCAACACATTTATTTTCTCAATTAAAAAAAAGAAAAAACAAAAAACGTTTATTTCTACTTTTAATTTTTATGATTTGCCTTTATATAATTTTATATGCAATTGTTAGATTCTCATGTGAATAGGTAATGTTAATCATCATTAGTGCACCTTTATTATTATTATTTTTTTTATTGTTAATGAGCATTCCATCAGCATGAGAACATTTTTATAAGTTTTTAGTACATAATAAAAAGTGTGTGCTCAATACATCGAAATTCAATTTACAAAAACGAAAAAAAAGTTTAAAAAAAAATTCAATGAATTCATCATTTTTCATCTTTTGTTATTTGCATTTTTATAAACATAGCAAAGAGATAAAGTCAAAAGGTGCGATGATGACTTCATGTAATTCTGATTCATGTCATAATAGATGATTATTTATGTTTTTCCTGACGATGCATTCGACATTGTAGAAAAACTTTTTTACAGATTTTCCTTTTGCAGCAGACAGTAAAATGATTTTTGTTTGTCAGAAAACATTTGCAATAGACACATGTGTGTGTGTATTGAAAAGATTAATCAAGATTTTGTAATTGTATTTCGTGAATTAATTTATTGCTGCAAAAGGAAAAAAACTATGCATTCAGTTTCTGTTATTTTAATTAATTATTTCATTTACAATTCCACAAAATTACAAAGTAAAATCGGCACAAAGCACTCGGGAAAAAGGCTTTTCATATCATTTCTGAAAAAATGAAAATAAAAATTTAATTACCATTAAATCAAAAAAAAATTTTCCCAAAAATAAAATTTCACTTGAACATATTCGGAAATTGTCATTAATTTTTTATCTAATTTATATATAAAGTGAAATTTCATTTAAAAATGAAAAGCAAGAAGGGAAAGCATGAACAATAAACAAAATCGTTTTTTTAAAGATGATGAAAAGAAAATAGAAAATAATGTAATTCTGATCATCAAATCACAGAAAGCAGACCACATGGTCAATTATGGTCTTAGACCGCGAAATCAAAAAATCTTGAAAATGATGCTAAGATACTGTGTGAATTGTATGTGTGGTCTGTGGGGTTTTAAAATGATCAGTGTGCGTCATTGTTTATTCTATATGTGAAATCAATATCCATTGTTCGTGTTCTTTTTCCCTCCAAATGTTTTCTTTATATATGTAGATTAAAAATCTTTATTGTCAACACTGTCAACAGGATTTAAATCGTTTCATTTTGATTTTTAATCTAAACATTTGTCCATATATTATTTTATTTGAATTTCAATCTTTTAAATTGCTGAAGATCAGTTACATAATTTTAATTTATAGGCAACATGATAGTCTCATATTTTTTTGTATTTTTATTTAATTTGATTTTTTAAAATGATTTTCAAATAATTGAAATTTTATTGAGATATTCAATTACATCTGATCGGGTGTTAAGATAAATTATGCGCATTTTATGATTTAAAAAAAAACGTGAAGTTAAAAAAATTATTATGAAATACAAATCTGATAAACTAGCGATATTATTTACAAATATCCAATAAATGATTTTATTAATTTTTGAAAAATTTTTTTTTTTAATTTTATTTTATTATGATTTTGCTTGAGGGGCAATTTAATGTACAATATTTTTGATCTATAATGTACTTTTGCCATTTTGCCATTGAAAAAAGAAAATTTTCCCACAAGTTTAGTACTAAGAAAATGTTACGTCTCATCATCAATATTGCAATCATTTTTGTTTACTGGTTTAACGTAAATAAAATTCAAAAAAAAAAGAAAAGAAGAATTTTTGCTGAATCTACACAGTCTTCAAATTTCAGTTTTAGTAAATAAACAACAGTGATATACTTTGGGTAATATGAAATGTGCTTATGATTACATTTTGTTAGAAATCAAATTCCCATTTACAACATTTAGAATGTTTTGATTTTATTGTAATGTGATTTTCATGTACATATATGTACACAATTACCTGTATGAATGGAATATCGCTCTCTTCAAGATTTTTTTTGTTTATTTTTAAATTTTGAAAAGAAGAAGAGTCTTAGCATCGTCTTAGTTAATCTTTGATTTGAAAACCACAATATAATGAAAGATAATCGTGAAGTTATAACTTGAATTTATTTACGACGTTGTATATTAGTTGGTTGTTTTGATGCTATATAGCGGATAGCCTGAACAATTCTTTTAAAAATCTAACCTCAATTCAAAAAAAAAAAAAAAAATTTGTTTTTTCTGAGGCAAAAGTATCAAGGTATTGAATGAAATAATGAACTTTGAAAAAATCAACTCACGCTGATCATCATGGTATTATTTTTTGAATCTTCTCGTCCCTTTCTCATGATATACAAAATAAAAGGCATGGTTTTTATATATTCTTTCAATGTACATACATACAGAATACATAGATAAGTTTTTGAATATAGATGAGAAATTACATTATATATTCTTTTTGCTTCAATTATTTTCTTATTAAATTTTGTCTTCATCTTCATTTTTTGTTTATTTACTATTATTTCGATTTTGTTGTTGTTGCGGTTGTTGTTGTTGTTGAAGGTCTTGAAAAATAATGGGCTATATGGAGAACAAACTCATTTCTGGTCATTGTACGTGCATTCAAAGATATTCGAATAGATCGAATGGAGAAGATGAATCATTTAAAAAAATATAAAATGTTTAGATTGAGTAAAGTTTTTTAACTTAAATTTAATTTTTATTTTTTATTTTTTTTATTTTTTTTAGAACCTAATTGAGAAATAATATGCTTATATTTTTTTTTAATGTTAAAAATCAAGTAAACATAAGCATTTATGTCTATATACATTTAATGCGTTTACGTATATAAGTTTGGTTACATTATGTATAGGATCAAAAATTTATCGTTAAATAAAAAAAACAAAACAAAAAAAAGATATCAGAATTTAAAAATACAATAAAAAGAGAAGAAAGGAAAAAAAATTAAGAAAATGAGAAGCCTTTTTATCAAAAAGAACATTTATATTATGGATTAGATGTACACATACCAGGCATGCATGTATTTATAAAGTAATATATGAATACCTTGGTATCTCGTTTATATAGAAAAATGTATATCTAAAACGTGAGTATGAAATGCTATTTTTTACGGTTTCAAGATTGATTTACGTATTTTTAACCAATTTTCAACTTTCATTTTCTATTTACCATGAGATAATTCTCTGATATCTTATTTTGTTAACAAAAAACAAAAACAAAAAAAAAATAAATAAATAAATAGATACATTAACTCAACATTTTTTATAGTATCATCTGAGTAACATTGTCAATTTTAAATTTACATTCTAGGGAAATGTCTAAGACGTGCACGTACTTAGTTCATAAGTAATGTATCTATTTTTGTAGCTATAATAAAAAATGAATTTTTATTTAGATATTTTGATGAAATATGCGTTTTATAAATTGAAATAAACGTAATTTATGTGAATACAAACAAATTGCATAAAAAAATAGTGTCATGAGAGGGTTGAGGTGGCCACCCGCTCACTCCCACCCAAACAAGCATACTTAGGCTTAAAAAGGCTCATTGTGATGTCATAAGAGGGTTAATTGTAATAAATTTGAATTTCTAAAAAGGCTTATTGTGATGTCATAAGACAGAATATTTTTCAGTTATACATAATTTTGTTTTTTGCGAAAATAGGAAAAAAAATTATTTTCAGTTATAAACAAAAAAAAAAATTAAGTTAAAATGTCAAATGAATGCAAATTTTTTTTTTCATTTCAAAAAAAAGTTTTTTTGCATTTTTTTGCACACATGTGTACGTACAAACATTGAAGGAAAAAATTGAAAATATTGAAGAAACAAAACAAAAAAAATATCAATCATAAATTTCTTGTTTTTGCTGTTATTATTCTTTTAAAAAATTTTTTCCTTTTTTTTTGCTGTTACAATTTATCGCATACATAAATAGTTCTTATATACAAATTTTTTTTGCTTTTTTACTTTATTACTAATACATATTTCAAGATATTGGCTTCATGCTTGTGTGTATCTGTACTTCTATAATATGTAATACTGTACATTATGACTATACTTTGCAATCACATCTGCAATAATAATCACATTTTTTCCACTCTAGAAAATATCAGTGCAATGTAATATTAATAAATATACCTACTTATATAGACATGAACATATGCACGCAGATACATGTATGTTTATACGTTTATGTACATAATATTTCTTTTAATTTTTCTTTGATTTTATTTTATTTTTTTTGATAAATGACAGGCAGCCAACTAAGTAACATGACATTGATTTTCTATGGAAAATTGAAAAACAGCAAAAAAATGAAAAATAAAAAATAAATAAAGAAATAACGAAAACGACAAAAAAATTCTTTCGATGAATATAACATATTTTATCTGATGTTTTTCTTTTTTTAAATTATTTTTCTTCGAAGGAATTGAAAAATATGTTGATACTTATGTAAGAAATGTAATTAAGTGAAGTCAGAATAGAAAGAAAAAAAAAAAATAATTTTTTTCTTTGTAACAAAAGTTAAGATTTAAAAAGTAATTAGTTTCATTAATAATTTTAAATGTCATGTTAACGCAAGTTTTTGCTTTTTTTGCTTTGCACTTGATGCATTTTAAATGAAAAAAATAAAAGAAAAATGAATGAAACTTCTGATTATTTTCAGGGTAAATGGGGGTAGGGAATTTTATTATATTATTATGGTTATCAAAAAAATTTTCTTATGATTTCTTGTTATATTTTTTTTGCTTGTTCATTTTAATAGGGGAAAATTCGATGAAAAATATAATAAGACTATGAAGTGTCTTAAATAGCGTAGCAAATGTTAAATAACGTAATTAAAAAAAAATAAAAACAAAATTGGTGTAAAAATGTAATAAAATGCAATTCCATGAAAGCGCCAATTTTGAAAAAATTAACAATGATATGATAGTGACTTGCATAACAGTAAATACTAAACAGTAAAATTAATTAGATTCATCATGAATTTGTTCAGTCAACGTGCATTAATTCGTTAATTATAACCACAATACATCGCGCATATAGTAATAAAGATAATAAATTCTTGTTGTCTGAATCGTCGATTAGAGGTTTTTATGGTTTGCAATTTTATATTTTTTTTAAAATTCTTTTTCAAAAGAAAATCAATAACAAGAAGAAGAAAAAGAAAAAAGTTGCAACACAACATTTTTTTGCACATGTATGTTTTGTATTCAGTAATTCATTTCCGATGAATTAAGTATTAAAATGATTGATCTTAAGAATTGCTAGATATTAGAATAATTCCTAATTATTGCCTATATAAAATCAATGGCCATTGATCATGACTACGAAATGTGTACTTTCAACAGAAAATTCCAAATCAGAAATTTCTACAATAAAACTAAAATCTTTGAGATTTTATGATAATTTCCAAAAATATTCTTATAAATGAGAAAAAAAAATCTAAATTAATTTTCATTTAAAAAAAAAAAAAATCAATACATGAAAAGCTTTTAGGAAAATTTTCTAAAAAAATCAAAAATTTTTTTTTTGAAATGAATGAAATTCTATATAAAATATTAAATTCTAAAAAAAAGCAAGTTTAAAGTTAAAACAAAAAAAAAAGTTAAAAAAACTAAATAACGAAACTTTTCAAATTTTCACATCTTTTATAAAATTTTTTTTGTAATTTTCTATTACTATACAGGGCGATTCTTTTTAACACGACGCTATATTAGTACCACTGTATTCTTTGGATTATTTTGAAACAAAAATTGTATGGCAAGAATTCTAACTGAATTTCGACGCTAGAGGGAGTTGAAGATCTTGTGCTTCTTCTTATGAAATATTCCATAACTCACAAACCACTAGATGTATGTCATTGGTGTCTTGAGAAGAGTTATAGTAAAACTCTTCTAAAAAACCATTGGTTCAAGAGTTATACAAATTCAAAGTCAAAAATTAGAGAAAGTTTAGACAAATTTTTCGGGTTTTTTGGTGATTTTTTAAACACCCTAATAGAAAATGGTCTTGCTTGTTTTGCTTGTTATTTAATTCCCTTGAAATGCATTTCATATACAATATGCATGCAATTTAAAGAAAAAAAACTAATATGAAATTAGAAAACTTTGTTGAAAAGGACACAAATTAAAAAAAAAATAAATAAATGAAAATGAAAATGAAAGTTAGTGCATAAAATTTTTCTAAATGCATTAATTTGTACAATAAAACTATTCTAAAATATGGAATAATATCAAAAGTTCAGAAAAGTTATTATTTGTGAACAATAATGTATTCTGTTAAATTATAAGAAAAAATGAGAAAATTTTAAATTTTCTTTTTTTTTATAAATAATAATTTTCAGGATTATTTTTTTTTTTTAGTAATTTCATATAATTGCGTTTGTTTTTTCGCTATTCAGTTGAATATTCGAATTTTTTTCATTTTACTAAGAAAACTGAAATACGTTTGATTTGAAAATTAACAATCTTTTCATTAGAAAAACAAAATTCTGGAGTGGAAAACTCTAATTTTTCATTTATTTTGCTAACGGTGAAAAACCAATTTGAAAATACAGATAGTTTAGAATTATTTATTTTCTTCTGTGAATTTTCCTGCACTCCGTGAATTGTCTTCACCTAGACCCACCGCATAAATTCAATTTTTGTATTCATTTTTAAAGGAAAATCTCAAAATCTCATTAACTATTTTCATTGACAATTTATTTTAAAATTCCATAATCGTAGATATTTTTTTAATTTTTTTTTTTTTTTTTTTGGAAAATTGAAAAGAGAAGATTTAGTACATAAAGCGTTTCAAATCTGAAGAAATTCGTGTATAATTTTAATTTTCTTAAAACAAGCGATAATCAATTCTTTTCACACTTATGTATATTTTCGTTGTATTTTATTTTCTATTTTATTTTTTTAAATAATTATTTACATTAGTCACATACAAGTTGCATTGTTGTCGTCATTATTTTCATTTTATAATGAATGTTGTTAGTAACATTTATATTTTAAGAAAAAATTTATAATGCACAGCAGCAACTTACCGGTTAGTACATCTAAAAATTCGTAATGCATTTTTTACACGTAAAATAAATAAAATAAAAAGAAGAAAACAAAAAAAAATAAATTTATGTATAGAAGTAACATGATGCATTTTTCACGCAGATATTTTTATGAAGAGTACTTTTAATACAACGACAATAGAATATTAAAAAGATTCGTGATGACAACAATGATTACATACCTGCATCGAGGTGTGTTATTTTATTTTTATTTGTATTCGTATTTTTACCTGTTTGAATTGTTAAATATTGTAAGTAGCACATTCATGAGAGTGTAAACAATATACGATATACAGACAAAAAACTATGATGCGATATTCAAGAATATATGCTCGTTTATAGCAGCTATTTAGCAGTTACATTTGAATGTGTACATCATACAGATACCTACATGTATAATTAAAAATTTAAAAAAATAAATTTTTTTTTATTTTAGTGTTCGTGATATTTTTGAATAATTCAACGTCAAAAATATTTGTATGGGATCATCAGTATTTATCGCTTCTTTTCATTTTATTCTATTTAGCTATAGAGAGAAACCTAAAAAACAAAACTGAATTGAAAACCTTCACATATACTTTCATGTGTGTACATTGTATAGATTGTTTTCATTGCATTTAGTGATGTTTAGCACTAAAATTTGTCGCTAGTTATTTTTTTTTTTTAGGTACATATAACTACCATCTACTTGTGTAGTTTCTAAATTATTTTAGAAAATTTTTATGCTACTATGTATGTATATTATGATATGTGGAAAATGAATGGGAAATATATACGATATGCAATATCAAAATTGATGATGTAGATATAAAACTTAATGAATTCTATAAAATAGTATGTGATGTCGTAAAATTCATACAATAAAAATGGAACAAAAAAAAAAAAATATGAGAAATATGCGAGAATAAGGATCATTTTAGAATAACTTAGATCATATACATATGTATGTATGTAGTATTATACCGGAAAACAACCTTTTATTCATATGCATCAGGAACGTGTTAAAATACAAAATCATGGGATGATGTTTTTTTGGTGTATTCACATTCAAAATTGATGCATCAATTTGGAATCATCAGGAACACTTTATGTATTTTGTCTAGTCGGTATATACCTATACTACAAACGTACATTTTGTTTCTTATACACTAAGCATTAAATGTATGTTTGTTTTTCATTGGTTTTGAATACTATACTGAAAATGCAATTTATGTATAATCAAAAAAAAAAAAAATTGTTTTTTGCCTGTAGAGATCATATATCTGCATTACCACCCAAAATTTAGATTGTATCGACGATGCCATGACGATGCCATGACAATGGAGAATGATGAGATTGTGAGGATGGTTCAAAAGATGTTTTAAAGAAAATAAAAGTTTATTATTCTTGTATGCAAATGATACTTTTTTAATACTTTTTGTTTTGCAATACAAGTACATTTTTTTGAACTTTGTCATTTTAAAAGCATGAAATAAAATTCGTGTTCATCTGAGATTATCATTAGAAAATCTTCAGTCGCAGTGATTGAGTAAAGTAGTTAGAACCACATTTCCCAAAATAATCAGTCAAATGTGAAATACTTATTTTATTAATTATTTCGAAAGCCAATATGTACATTGTGTATTTTAAATGTAATTTTTTAATTCTACTTTTACCACTTCTTTTAGAATGGACACGAATGTGGGTGGGTGGGTTGATGGTAAATATTGTTCGATGAAGAAAATGCCTTTTTATTCACTAGATTAATCATTATTATCGTTATGAATTATTTTGTACAGTTATTCAGGATATCGATATAATAAATTTCAAAAAAAATGAAAATTAAGAAAATAAAAATGAAAATGAGAAAGAAAATGAATGCTTCTAAGAAACAGTAAATTATTACTTTTCTTTCTAATGTGTTCATAAGTAACGAATTATGAAAACTAATCAAAATTATTCAAAATCATTTAAATATCGAAGTATAGAATAACAGATAACTTTGAACGGGTAATAAAAATGTATGAAATGATTATAGGATGAAATGTAAAAAAAAAAAAAAAAAAACAAAAATTATTTTTCATTATTTGAATTTGATATTTGCGTCCGTCTTTTTTTTTATTTTTAAATTATTTTTCATATAAAAATTGATGAGTATAAAGAAAAACAAGTTTCTTCTTTTATTGCATGCAAACGAAGAATTAATAGCATTATTTGATATTTCAAGATTTATACGATCAAATACGAATTTTAATTTACTAAATAAATTTTTTTTTCTTATATACGTGAGTGTTCAATGATTCTCATGATTTAAAATTTTTTTTTACCTCCAGGCAAATAATAAAAATCTATCTACATATCAGTAAGTTACTATAAAACACTACAATTTGAATTTACAACGTATATATACAGATATGTAAACGAGTAGACACATACAATTTATAAAATTTAATTTTCTTTGTTTTTTTTTTCTTCATCATCTCTAATGAAGCATCCGTGTATAAATATGTGCAATACATGTTATTTATCATTATATATTGCTATTATGTGTATTGCACCTACACAACATATGGTAGTTATTTATCATTTTTGTAATTGTACACAGATATTTTGCCTCTGTAACACGAAAATATGTTGAAGGTTATTTTATTAAATATAGATAAAAAAATTTAACACTATATATTCGGTATGATCATTACCGGAATATTTAATTTTTGTTCTTGTCTTTTGTATTTGAGCAAATAAAAAAAAAAACAAAAAAAAAAAAACTTAAAAATAGAAGAAAATTTCAATGTACAAACGTAAGATTGAATAAATGAAGATAAATGAATATTGAATAATCATGTATTTGATACAAAACCTATTAATAAAAAAAAAATCGAAAAAAAACAAAAAAAATGAATAGATAATGTTTTCATCACAAGGTTCTTCATTTACGTACAAATAGTTGTAAACTTAAAAAAAAAAAAAAAAATCGAAAACTATACACATAGAAAATAATCAAAAATTGAAATCTGTAAAAAATATTCTATACATTGTAGTACTTCCTCTGTACATATTACATTCGTGTGTGTGTGTTCAAAAAATCATTCAACAGTAATAAAATAGCAAAATTTATCTTTTCTTTATAACTACTTTTAAAGTTTGAATAACATGAAGATTTGAATTTTTTATTATTTGAAATTTATTTATCTTAATATACTTTTGTTTTTCTTTCTCATGTATTTAGTTTTTCTTTCAAATTATTGATATTGAATTGTAAAAATTTTTCATGTAAATTTTGAAGTATGTAATAAATTTATCTTAAAGAAAATTTAGTTACTTTCTTAGTAGTTACATCAACAAATTATCCAAACATCTGCTTGTTCTCTTGGTTTTAGATATCAAGAAAATGTAGGATGAACAGGATCATAAAGAATTTTCAAAATTTTCATGTTATTTTGTATGTTATATTTTACGTTGTTCTACATGTAGAAATCTTTAATTTTTAGGGTTTATTTTGGTCGATAATGTTTTGTGAACATTTTTTCTTATGCAATAATTAGATTACAGGAGCTACTTTCTTTTAAGTGAAATTTAAATCGAAAATTTCCAAAATTTGAATTTTCACATAATTCAAATTATAAGGAATAAAAACATAAACCACGAAATATCTCATTACTTAGAAAAAAATGAAAAAGGAAAAAAAGAAAATGGAAAAATAAATTTTTCGTATTATAAAACGAAAAGCGATTCATATTGATCTTTTATTGAGCAAATTAATAAATTCATATAATAGTAAAATATATTCTTTGATTTTTCAAGGATATGTACATATATGAATGAAAATTTTTTTTACATTTAATTTTTATATTTTATCGTTATGTATTTGTTGAGATTATTGGATACAATTATTTCATAATCTACATAAATTTATATATTTTTATATTTTCTTTTATGTTATCTTTATAACGGTTAAATATCATAAGATGTAATAATATGCATGAAATTCGAGTATTTGAATAATAAATTAAAAAAAATAAATAAATAAAAAATAAAAAAGGAAAATTCAAATAGAAAATGAGATCGAATATTTCGTAAGTAAATATGTATATGAGCTCAGAGCTGTGTACATAAATGATCATACTTGCTTTACATAGGCGTACCCAGCTAAGGGAGGGGAGTGCAGTTGCTCCCTTTAGAAAAAATAAAAAATTTAAACCATTTCTTCGCAATTTAAATTTGCATCTTACGCTATCCTTTAAAATTTGTATATGCGTATGTGAGTTTGAATTTGTGTGTTATGTTTTAATCAGTTTGAGTACGGTGTATAAACTCTCCTGTTGATTTTGATAATATCATTTTTCTTGGTATAAAATGTAATATTTTTAACCCTCTCCCCCCTTATTCTAGATGATTTTCCCCTCTCTAGTTCAGATCCTAGGTACGCCCTTGTTGCTATATCTAATATTACTAGCCATATTCGCTAATATTTATATGAACATTATACATATTACCAGAGAACCTACTTATGTATATCTAAACCTTTAGATATAGGTTCTCTGATATTACTTACTATCACAATTTTTAATATACATACATATGTATGTATTATAATTCTTCATTGTACAAAGACACTATAAAAATAATTCTTTTTTTAATTTAATTTTTTTTTTTGTGAATTTTTGCTCGTACATTTTTTGTTCATTACATTATCTTTCTTTTTCTTGTTCTTATTAACGACATAACAGGAATAATAATGAATTTGCAAATTAAATAATGATGTCTATATATTATAATTTTTTTTTTTTTTTAATAATATAAGAAAATTTTCTTATTCTCTTTCATGCTTTAACAATTGACATGAATACAATGTTTTTTTTTTTTTTTTTTTTATTTTTGTTTTGGAAAATGATAAGTAAAATAAAGATAAACTAAGCTCCTTCCGAAATGTTATTTTTCTTTTTTGATTCTTAATAGAAGGAGAAAGCTTACAAATATTTTTTTCATATACACGTATTACTTAAAATTTGATTACAATTTTTTTTAAAGATATCGTACATTCAAATCTACGTACATTATATATTCATTTCCTGTCGTTTTTTTTATCTTCATATTTTATTTCCTTTTTTCCAAATAAATATAATTTTCAAACATTTCAAGTTAAAAAACAAAAAATATGAAAAGGAAAACGACAAGAAGGAATGAGCTTGAAATATGTTGCCAGGACAACAATGTATCTTCTAATTTCTAAATTGTAGAAAAATACAAGATTAAAAAAAATTTTTTTAAATAGAATTTTTTCTTCTTTTTTAACTTTGATTTTCAGATGAAAAATTGCCATTTTTGTACGCAAAATTTTTCCATAAAATAAAATAATAATAAAAAAAATTTTTTTTTCGATTTTTCTGATGATGAATCTTTTTCCTGTATACAATTGTATTGTCAACAGAATTGATGTGTAATTTTTGAATAACTTGTATTTTTTTATCTTTTATTTGTTATCTATTTTTAAATTTATCCTTTTTTTATCTTACAGAGTAATTCAAAAATTTTTTATTTTTATTTTCATTGTATGAAATTTTTTTATTGTTTCAAACTTGATGAATCGAAAAAAAAAAAACAAACAAAAAACGAAAAATACATATTTGCAATTGATGATCATTTCTTTTTCTACTGAATAACGAGTATATCACATGTCTTTATTATAAATTACCAATCGATGTTCTCAATCAATTGAAATTAACAACATCGTGTTCTCAATAATACACTCTACATTTACACATACTTCTGGTTGAATCGAAGAAAATACTTTAGGAAAAAAAATAAAATAAAAAATAAATATTTGCTTCTACATTTTATTGGAAAATTCTGATGATGCTCTAATTAATTGTTGAAGTGTACATATGTAAAAAAAGAAATATCTGTATTGGGATACCTTTTTTTGTTCTTTTTTTTTTAAATTTTAAATTAATGCGTGGTACATAGTCTTGTGCATAGATATTGATGCAATCTGTATACATACAGAGAAATTGTTCTTTTCTGAAAAAAGATTTTTTTTTGTTTTTAGTTTTTGATTCGTTAATTTTGTTCTGTATGCATCATATGGAGTACAAATGAATTTTATGTATCTGTATCTCGTTTTTTTTTTGGTTTAAAATAAACAGTCAAGGATACACATCCAATTATGTACATCCTAACTATATAAAAACATTTTTAATTTTTTTTTAAATAATTTTTTCAATAGTTAGTTATCCTTGTTAAATAGATCGCATCGATATTGAACATTTGAGTATCTATGTTAATTCATATAAGTACACAGAAGTGGTTTACAGAATAATATGTATATGTACACGTAAAAAAAAAACATAACTTTTTTCTTCCTTTTTAAATTATACATTGTACTTAAATTCTATTGTCTGCAAAACAAAAAAAAAAATTTCTCAATGTTTTATGATGTGAATTTATTTTTCTAATAAATCTTTCTTCATAAATTGAACGGGAAAATTTTTCTTAAAAAAAAAAAACTTTTTCAAAGATGAATGTAGAACTCAGATGATTAATTTAAAAAAAAAAAAAACAAAAAATTTAAAGCCAAATCTGAATGAAATGAACCAAAAATAAACTTTTAATAACCATTCAATGGTTAAAAATCCAAATACTAAGAAGTTCCTTTTCTTGTTTTTTTTTTTTATTTACTTCATTTTATTCGATTTTATATCATTTTTGTTAACTTGGTTCGTTGGCAATTTAACACCAAACGACTAAACTTTGAATTTTAAATAAATATTTAAATAACATGTAATTTTTCTTTTTGTATTGAAAGAAAATAAAAAAAAAATTGAGCAGCTAAGGTTGTACAGTAGGTATGACAATTTTCTTTAAAAAAATCTTATAAAGTGAAACTTTTTCATTTTCATATTAAATTTTTATTTTTCATTTATTTTTTTTTCGCTTATATTCAAAACTTTTTAATATAAACATTGTAAATCTTTTTTTAAAATTAAGATTTGTTATCTGATGTATTTTTTTGAATGAATGAAAATTTTCTGTTTTTTTTTTTTTTACTAAGAAAAATGGTTTCTCATTTATTTAATATTTTATATTTTAAATTATAAAAGTTGAACAAATTGAACACGGTACATAATAAATAAGTAGGTAATATCCTTGAAGTTCCTTTATAAAAAAAAAAAAAAAAAACAAAAAAAAAAAAACGTTTTTTTTTTCATTTAAGTATTAATTCATTTTTACTACATTTAATTTTAAACGAATGAAATTTGAGTACAGTAAAATAAAATTTTCATAATCCTGAAAATGTTCGAAAATTTATTAAGAAAAAAAACAAAAAAAAAATCTTAAAATGTAATTTAAGATTTATTTTGTTTTTTAATATTTTTTTCTGCCTTATTAAATGTATTTTTTCAGTTTTCTTTTATCGTAATAAGAAAATTTATTTTCCATTTATGTTGATATAGCAATAAAGTAGTTTTTCTCTAATTCATATATATAAAGCATTTCATAAAGAAAATATTATTAAACTTCCGTATTTGCTATATAAGAGGTATATTCTAAGCTGTTTTGTTTCTCTGTTTGTTTTTGTTTATCGAATAATGAATGCTGTTTATATGTTGTTTACGCTGTTTTTGCTTTTCAAGAAGAAAATGATGATGTTGATAGCCAATTGTCAACACTGCATTTTGATATTAAAATAAATATTAAAAAAATAGTAAAAGAAAATTTTCCAAATGTATGTGTATTTTGGCTTCAAATTTTCTCCACATATCAACTCGTTTTTTTAATGTGTATATATGTAGGTTGTGTTTTTCCAACATAGAGGATTTTGTGGCTAACGATGTGGTTGTGATGAGCTCTAAAGAGAGAGAGTTAGTGCACAATTTTTTCACTATTTTTCTTTTTTTTGTAAAACTATCATATCATTCAAACAGAATTTTCCACTTTTTCTAAGACATAGAAGAAAAAAAATTTTTTCTTTTTTCATTTTCTTTTTCTTTCTCAAATTTAATAGAACGTTTGGTGCGAGTGCTGATGATATAAAATTTTTCATGTAGTTGAAGAGTTTCTTCACCCTTAATACTTGGGCATGATTCTTTGTATTTATTTTTTTCTTTTTATTTTTTCCTTTTGTGTGTAATATTTTTTAAATGTTTGTATAAACAAGTGTACATACATATATGTGCATAAGAAGACAAAGCTTAAGAGGCAATAAACTTTGAGTTTTTGTTCTTTAATGGAATTTGTTGTTATTTTTATACCCGAAGAGGTTTGAAGTGTATATAGAAAAGTTATGCAAATAAAATTGTTCCCTCAAGTCTACCTACATATATATATATTGAGGTATGTCAACATGTGGTAAATGCACTGTTACACATAATCACTTCATTTCTTCATCATCAACTCATGCTCATCATTACAAAAATTAAAATATTAATACACATACTTTACCAACTAAATTACACGTATATAAATATGGGTATGAATGTATGAGAACACATATATGCTTGACAAGTAAGATTTCTAGTCCATTGATTTTGACTCTAAGCTTTGACTAAATTATACCTTACATCAGGATCTCATCCCGATTAGCTAGGACAAAAGATAGTTTCTGTCTACATACATATATACCATAATCGACGTTCTTATGCCATCGGTGTATGTACATAAGGCAACACTACAAACAATATTTTATGTCATCATTCATGTTATTATTAAAAATGTGTTCTATATAGTACATCTTTATTATATGTACATATGTATGTGTGTGAGCACATAATGCACATACATACACACATGTATATACATACCAATAATATATGGAATGAAAGTACATAATATGTATATACTATATTATCATTTGAAAATATAGTGTTCCAGATTTTTACATAAATTGAAATAAAAAATTTAAATAGAAATTTACGTAGTATGTGTGTATGTATAATGCAACATCAATTAACAGAATGAATATGGGAAAAGGATTCTATATATAGTACATACATACGTATGTATATGTAATATAAATATGGCATACAAAATGGGAAAATCTCTGTTTCATTATTGTCATTATCATTATAATATTTCCTTTTTTTGTTTTTTTTCTTTTTTGTAATTGTTATTTTAATATTTATTATCTTTATACATGAGCACAGATATGTGCATATAGAATATAGAATTGTTTATATGTAAATGATGAATTAAAAATGCGTGTCGAAAATTAACTAAGTATATATAATGCAATTTTACAAAAGTATATTCATATTTTAGTGCTGTTTTTATAATGTGCATTTAGAAAATATTGTTATCATATTGTTTTCTATATTCATTTGAGATTCATAATTTATGTTTTTTTTTTTAATTTTTTTTTTTTAATAAAACCAAAATTATGTACCATTCATTTATTTTTATGTAGTAAAGATTTTTTAGAATGTTTATATGTTTATCGTACAGAAACGATGAAAAATTTATAAAAAATTTTTTTTAATAGCACATGGTATGCGTATATATGTGTGTGTATACATGTGTTTTTGCATAAAACAAAAAAATAATGTAGATTATGTAAAATTCATATCCCATGATAGCGTACACATGTTCTAGTCATGTTATCTCGTAACCTATATATATTTTTGTTTTCCTATTTTTCGGTTTCTATTTTTAACGTTAAATTTTTGAAATTATTTTATCATTTTTTTTTTGTTTTGAATTTTCACAAATATTCTATATATCATAATTAATTTAATTAAAAACATATTTATTTTTTGTCATTTTCCATTTAAATTTGTTTTTTTTTAATAGATGATATTTTAATGAAAATTTATTTATTTAATTGTTCATTTCAAATTACAATAGAAATTAATTTTACCAAATTGTACATTATTTGTAATTATTTTTCGAGTGCAAATTTGCAAATAATAATAATAATAATAATAAAAATTGTTTTCTATGTTTTTCATGAGAATAAGTACTTTGACATTGAAAAAAGATACAAAAATTGCATCAAATTATCAACAAAAAAAATTTTCCTAACTGACTATTAAATTGGAAAAAAAAAATTTTAAAGTCTAAAAGAAAAACCAAAAAAAAACGGGATCGTACAAATTTTTACTTCTATTATACAATGAGCAGTATGTGCATAATATTTACGATGAATTTGTAACAATTTCCTTTTTTAAATGAATTTATTAAATTTTTAAAGCCATAAAAAATTTTTTTAAAGGAAATTAAAAGGTATTAAATAACATCCTAAATATTTTTTGGTCAATAATTAATATACAAAAAAAAAAAAGAAAAAAAACAATTTTTTATTTAGCTTCCTTTTTTTTTTGGTCTTAATATTACGTAAATATGGGGTATGTTTGCATTATGTGCACTTTTAAAATGCTTGAATAAAAGTACACATAGTATTCGTTTCAAAATATTATACGTATATTCACATTACATGTGTAAGTTTGTGTACTCAACTGAATAAAATTTTGAAATGTGATATATCTGCATATAAGTTTTAAAATTTTATTTTCTTCTTTTTTTTTTTAATCAACAAATTTCAACCATATTTAGTAAGTGTATTAAGGATATACCGTTAAGGATATACAGGTAATACATAAATACTCGTATGTATATTTCAACTAACTATATCTGATTCGAAACTTTAAGGTATAGTTTTAGATGGATTAAAATATTATTATACATGCCCACACATGTACATATACAAAAACGTACGTTACTCATTTACATGTGAATACGTAGGTACATTTCATACGTTTGAAATTTACAATTATACTCGTATATGTTCGTAGATATGTGCATTTGTTCTATGTAAATGAATGTACATGCTCCAAAAATTGTAAAATTTATATATGTATGTATAATTTTCTTATTTTCTTGAAATTTCATTTAACTATCAGGAAAACTTTTTCATATTACATAACGTCTATTGATTTTTTAGGTAATGGCATATAACGTATATAAAGAAGATCAAACTTTAGTTAAGGGTAAATAAAGACCAAAGGAGACATGGGAGATTTTATGCCAACCACAAAACTATGCCAATATATGATTTTGAACCGTTACATAAAAAAAAAATTGAAAAATAAAATACGGTTTCTATATGTGCACACAAATTTGTAAGTGTTTAAAGGATGCATCAGATAGGAAGAGAAAGGATATTCGTATATCATTGTGAATGTACGATTTTATGTATGAGAAAGTTTTTAGTTGATTTACCTGAACCTATAAAATGTCCAATGCAATTTTTGTTTTTTGTTATTAGATTGTCTTATTGCTATTTTTCATTTATTTACTATGTACTTTGAATATGTGAAAGTGTATCTAGTTGAAAATGCAAAACAAAAAAAAAGAGAAAATATTAAAAGCATAGAAAAAAATCTTACTACCTACTTCAATTTAAAGATATAAGTAGATAAATATTAGAATTGGCTTTTCTGTTCAAGCACATAAAATTTTTTATTCAGAGATATTCTAGTTGAATGGATTATCCCTTATCGTATAAGAGTATTAAAGAAAAAAATTTATTCGATTGGAATTGATTTAATATATAGAAGAGTCAATATAATACAGAATATATACACGCGTATATACATATTATTTTGAAGGTGATATTCCATATGCAATAATATAAACATTGTCCGAATAAGGAAAATATTCCCTACTGGGTTGATGTGTATTTATATAGTTCAACTTCCCATTCTATGGATTTATTTTGATATACATATGTGAAAATAAATGTGTTGTAACAAGAAAATCCTTTTTTACATATTTCTCATGGTCCTGGTTTTATCTATACAATCTTGCAAATATATAATCTTCCTCAAATGATTATATAGTAAAATTTTCATTATATCTCAATGATTACAATATGTGTGTATTATGGAGCAGCACATACACATTCGCACATATGAGTTGATGTATATATGCATTGAAATTTTTTATTCTATTCAAATTTTTATTTGTTTTATGTATATAAAATTTTCGACCATTTTCAATTTATTTTAGATTTTTGGTTCATGGTGATGTGCATTATTATGTCGTCTGCACTTGTCCATTTTTATTTAATTTTTTTTTATAATTTCTTTTATTCTTTTTATGTATACTTATTTTGGACATGTGTATGTGTATTTTGTATAGCGAGAAGGGATTAATAATTAAAGTGTACATACATGTATAATTCAACAATTAACCATTCGAATCGGGGTAAAAACGGAAAGAGTTTGAGAAATGCATTTTATTTTTAGAAATACAAACAACATAATCTTATTCAACATATGTGCATTTTATGTATTCGTTTATATTTTCACACAGAAAAATTATACTCACAGGTTGCACACATATTGCACACAAAAAACTATTCATCAAAATGTAATTTGATAGTTTTTCACATGTTTCAGTTGGTTTTATACAAATGTCCCCTAAATCCTCTTCCTCGTTTTCTTGGCTGTCTATTTGTATGTTTCCATTCTTTTATTTTTTGTTAGTGTATTGAATAATGACAAAGTAAACGATCTGCGTACACAACGCAGCTGTTTAATTTCACATACATACGTGTATTTAGTGTTATAATCGAGGATACTTATTATAGAGGAGGCTAACGCAGGATCAACGAGCACAAAAAACAAATGATAACAAGTACAAAAATAAAATAAAAAAAATTGCAAGAATAAGAAGAAAAAACTAAGTATATAGAATCGAATACATATTCATGTGTATGTGTGTACACATATGTATATAGATATGGAAAAACAGCAAAATGTACGTGAATTGCAAAATAATAAAAATTTCCTGCATATTGTACTCGTACATGACAATTATATTAAAACAGGGTGTGGGAGGTGGTGCACAATATACATAGTGTATTGTGTGCTTAATAAAAGAATAAATCAAACATTGTTCTTTCTGCAGCTCTTCCATTTACATTTTTTTTTGTTTCTTTCTTTTGTGGCAAATCAACAATATTTGTTATGTACGTTATTGTATACACATGGAGTATACATGTGTTTGTAAAAAAAAAAACAAAAAAAAACGGAAAACTTTGAAAATGAAATGTATTCGATTTAGTTGAAGGAAATTTAAGACGTGTTTCCTGTGTTCGCGTATATCATATGATATGTCTGTATGTATGGGTTTGAATTCAGAATATTGTGTTGTCTGATGCATAAATGACTGATTATGTATGCATTAAGTAGATATATTTAAGAAGAAATGTGACGCTGACGACCCATATGAATATTTTATATTTTTTCTGTTTTTTTTTTTATTGTTAAATAAAATAAATATTTTAAAATATAAAATCATATATTGTAACACATGATTTCCTTTCTTCGTTACAGACACATGTATGTACATAAATTTTTAATTTAACAATGAGATATTCTATTTTATATAATCTCATATACCACCTTTTGTTTTACATTATTCCTATTCTTGGTAATCTAATTGAATTGCTAGCATATTGATGCGGTAACCCGTGACAACCATAACCTTTTGTGTACATTTCATAAAAGTAACATGAGGATATAAATTTTTGTATATGCTGCATAGATACAATGTAAAACAACAATCGGAAAATGATAACTTTGCTAATAATCAGTGCTATTCTGGTTTAGTTAACAGATTTCGCTAACTTGAAATTCTGCTAACTTTCGTACAAAATTTACGAAATTCTGTTAACCTTCTGAAATTTTATACGAAAGTTAACAGAATATTGAGTTAACGGAATCTGATAATTACGACTAGAATAGCTCTGATTATTTTAAAAATGGAAATTAAAAAAATTTATATCGACTAAAATAAATTTATACAAAATAATAAATTTATGAAAAACATGTAAAAAATTAATAGAATAGCAAATAGCAATTTTATATGTATTAGCATTTAAAATAAACGCAAATAAATTACATTAATTTAATTATTGTAAACAATGCAGCTGTAACACAATTTTTGTGTGGCATCTTTAAAATAAGTATAAAATATTTAAAACTAAAATTTTCATTATCATTAGAGTGTGAATAAAATTGACCGCATGAAGAAATATACAAACTTACGAGTATAGTATGTATGTTTCAATCTTCATCCATTAAAATCTAACACATATAGCATAGCAGACATTAAGGTTATTCTTTAACTCTGTGCTCAATTTCAAAATTGTTTTATTTTATTTATTTATTTTTTTTTTGATAAATTTCTTACTTGACCACACACATTCATTAAAATTGAAAATTTCATTTCATTTTCATTTCGAAATTTTTTTTTTTTTGTTTTCATTTAATCAAAGCTTTTTTCTCTTTTTGAGCACATGTGTGGATGGGTTCATAATATTTACTGGATTTTTATTAAAAATAATGTAATCAAAAACCAGAAATTTAACATAATCCACAGAATTTTTATTGATAAAGAAGAAAAAGGAAAAAATAAAAATAAAAATAAAAATAAAATGAAAAAGAAATTGTAAAAATAAATTGATTTGTTAAAATGTCCAAAAAAAAAAGAAAAAAGAATAAACCAGAAATTTTGTTGATTTGGAAATAAGCATCAGACCATCAACATGAATTTAAAAATTTGTATATGAGCGCGTGAACACATGTACAGCATTTAATGTACCTGAAATCGACCTAGAAGAACCAAAAAACCTTGATGCCTTGTACACACAATTGTAGTTTGACCACCCAAGCATCTATACAACATTTGTATTTCTTTAAAAAAATAAAAAAAAAAAAACAACTTGTTGATAGTTCAAATATTGACCACCAAGATTTAAAAAAAAATAAAAGAAAAAGAAACGAAAAATAAATAAACAAAAAGAAGTAAGACGAGAAAGGGTCAAATTTAAGAAGACTTAACGCATTATATTGAAAATTATGAAAATAATTTCTTATGTTATGACTGCAATAAAGCAGCAGCAGCAAAGCAAACGTTATAGCCATAAATTAATTTAAGCTTATCATCATGTTCCTTGTACTTTGGGTTTGGGTTTTGTTTCTTGTTCTATACAAAATCTTATTGTTTATTTCTTAAATCGTAATTTTTATTTTAAAAATTTTTATTTGACTTTCCGCTGTTTTCTAATGTTTTATTTATTTATTTTTGTATGTTAATAACTTCATTACTTTTATTATTTGTGTAAAAAATTAAAAAAAAAAAAAATTGAAATGTCTATCATAGTAAATTGCTTTAAAAAAAAAAACAAATAAAACAAAATGAATTTTTTTTTGGTTTTTCTTATTTTGATTTTATAAGAGGAAAAGTTAAATAAAATTATTTGCGATTTTTAAAGAACAGAAACTGAAAAGTTATAGCCAATTTTCTATTATTTATACGTATACATAGTATATGTTCAAGGTTTTCATTTAAATTGGATGAACAAACAGATGTATCTTATCATCATTAAATAAACAAAAAAAAATAAAAAATCATAAAAGAAATGCTGATTTCCACATAAATTTCTTTTTTAACTCGAAAATGCGCATTTAAATAAAAAATAATAATTTTATGATAAATATCTTTAAGCAAGTATCGTAACGGACAATAAGTATTGATGACCACCAATAATATAATAATGCATGTAGATATGAATATTGTGAATGAAATTAATAACTTGTGAAATATTTATTTATTTAAGAAAAGCTTGTAAGTAATGCAATTTATACTGCTTATAAATTATTAAAATATCAAAACATACAAACTATTTCTTATATTCTTTTACTATTTTCCTTTTACTGTGGAAAATAGCACTAACACACACGTACATAATACATACGATATGAAATAGTTTGTATGTATACCAAAAATTTATAATTTCATATCAGTATCCGTGAGTTCAGTAAAGTCAAAAATAGTGTATTGATGCGGTATCAATACTTTTCTGCTGCAATTATGATACAGCTTATTAACAGATTGTATCCAATGCGTATACTTTGTTTTTAACGTTTAGGAACGATATTTCACTGCAACATACATATTTCAAAATCGTATTCAGAACAATAATTGACAAAATCTAATTGTTAACTCATAGCCAATGTAGATTAACATAGTTAACATAACATATTTATGCGCATTTACAAAATTTCGGATTCATGTTTCGCTTAACTGATGCATAAAATTTACCTAATCGATGGGTTACGAAACTTTTGACAATGTATCCGTTTCAGTCTTTAGACATTTTAGAACTTGTTGCATTGTATGAATACGGTATTAATGCGTTTCTGAACTCACAGTTATATTCACACATTTTCCAAAATGATGATGCAAAAATTTATACTTACGAGTATAGTGTTATCTATATTCTGTGGTATTTTATTTACATAATATTTATATTTACATATGTATGTATCTAAGGAAAATCTAATTTAAAAGACAAATGATAAAAAAAAATATGTACATACTGTAAACCAAATAAAATGAGATTTCATTAATCAAGATATCTTTTAAGTCATTACATGCACATATGTACATATGTATGTACATTTGAATATATATGTATGTAAATATGTTTATTCGTTTATTGGTCTCTCTAGTGCTTTTTAGATAGGATTTTCTTTATATTCCGATTTCGAGAAAATTATTATTAGATATAAATTGACAAAATTGTAATTATTACTGATTTTCCAAAATATTTTCTATTTTCACAGTATTACATCATCGTTAAACTAAATGACAACGGGAAAATGAGCGAATACAAAGATAGAGGCAAATTAAATGATGAAAATAATCATTTTTTTTTTTAAATTGACAAAAATATCTATTTTTATTTGCTTTTCAACTGATCGATCTATGAGCATTTTTTTTTTTTTTGAAATGATTATGATACAGTTTTAGTACTCTGTAGTTTATACTACATGGAATTAACTTTTGTCAGCTTTTATACACATACATAATGTTAAGTCAATTGGAAAATTGAACAAACTAAACTATTTAACACAGTACGACTTCCATTTATTTATACGTACAAATGTATGTGTAAAGTAGAGGCAAAATAAAATGAAAAATTTTTGTTCAAGTATAATTTAAAAAAAAAGTAACAATAAAATAAAAATAAATAAAATAAAAAAGAAAAAACAAAATTAAAAAAGAATTTAAAAATACTGGAAATACTGAACCAGCGAACCATAACAAATATGGTATATACGTAAACAGAGTATTCTGTATATGAAAATATGTACGTATGCATATTGTAATATTATAATTTTTGTTTTTACGATTGTATAGGTACGAAACAATTTTTTTTTCAGTTTGGAAGAAAAAAATAGAACTCAAATACAAAAAAGGCAGAAAATTAAGATCGAATGTGTTCGAAGTTTTTTTTTTTTACCAAAAATAAAACAAATATTCTATTTTTGTTGATTCAAGAGAGTCAAACGTCCTATAGTGATGAAGAATGCATCTATGAGGATTGAGGACTACCCATAGTTCGTCTCACGTCTGTACTTAGGTATGAATACAAAATTGACATGATCATCATCATTATATCCTATGAACAAAAATTTAATTTCAAATATAGCATTGATGGAAATTTTAAATATTTATATGTATATACCCTTTCCCTTATACACGTTTACATGAATTTATACTTTCGAATTTTTTTTTTCTTTTTTTTTAAGCATATTTTCAATTTTTTTTTCAACATTTTTAGTTCATTATATCATGAAAATTATGCGGAAGTTGAAGGATATCATGCGTGAATATCAACGTGTCATTAATATATGCACAATATGAAAAAAACCATTTTTTTTTCGTTACATTTTTGAATTTATTACTTTTAAAACAAAAATGAATGAACATTGATGCAATTTTATAATGGTATGTGTGTAGTCAATAAAAATTAAAATGAATAAACGATTAAACTTTAGGCATAAATGCAATGATAATTATGTAAATGTAAAAGGTATACACACACATACAGGCATGTAGATAAAATGGTAAAATGTAATGTGGAAGGCGTATTATCAACAAAATATGTAAAATGATAAAATTTATAAATTTAGAAAAAAACAAAAAAAAAAAAACGATAATTGAAGTGATATACGTTGCAATGAAATGCGTATTATGTGTACATGTACGTACATATGTACATACAAAAAAAAGGTAAATTGATGTGACTTCGCATCTACCTGATAATGTATAGAAAATATTCATAATTTTCACGTAATGTAATAAAAATATATTAAAATGTAAATTTTCATATATGTGCATTGCACGAGAAATATGTGTGTGATTAAATGAATGAATATTACGTAAATATAATGTTTTTAGAACATTATAAATAAAATGCGTAAAATTCTACATCGCGTAAAATTAAGGGGGTTTTCTCGGCACAGAGAATTTCCATTAACCTATACCGCTTAAGGCATACGTTTGGTATAATGGTAATAAAGTGAAATTTTATTTAATTATAATTTTACACATGCTTATAAAATGCACTAAAATGCTTCCAATAAAATTTTTTATTAATTATGCAAAACCAAAGAATTTTTCAATGTATTGCTTATAACATTACAGATTTGCAGTTCTGGTATTTTTTTTTTTTTTTTTTTTTTTTTTTTTTTTTTTTTTTTTTTGTAAAAGAAAAATACGTTACAAATGATTAATTTGAATTGAAAAAGAAGGAAAATAATGACAACAATGCACTTAATATTTTGATTTTAATCTAATTGGTAGATACAGCGTCGTTCTAATTTTTTAAAGCGATTAAAATACTTTTAAGAATATTTAAAAAAAAAATAGATGAACTCAATTTGAATGTATCTAAAGTACATTAGTAAACAGTTTAACCTCCTTTGCAAAAGGAAAAATTTCATTTTTATTTGATTTTTTTTTATTTTATTTTATTGATACAAAACAAAATGATTATCATTAGATATACAACTGTGTCGAAAACAGTACATGCTTGTGATTCTTGTGAATCAATTTACGAGTCGATAGCAAAAAAAAAGAAAAATCAAAAGCCAAACGTAAATACGAAAATGAAAACGATTTTACATGATTTACAAAACTTTTGATAAGTTAGCAAAAATTTAAATTTGATTTTTTGTATGTGCTCGATTTACTTTCAGACAATCAGGAAAATTGCAAAAAAAAAAAAAGAAAAAAGAAAAAAAAATGAAAAAGATAAAATGAAGAAATGTACTCAATTCATCAATGTTCTTAGTAGAATTTTATTTTGCTCTTTTGACTTTTCCAATATAAACACAATTTTCTTTTTACTTTTTTCGAACTTTTCTGCAAGTTTGTTTTTTTACTATAATTTCTATGGAGTTCACAAAGCTTTATTGATTTATGCAAGACACAATCACATGAATTTTTTTTTCTTTTTCATTTATTGACTTGACATACGTACTGACATTCTTATATGTTTGTATTTTTATGCGCATTGCATAGGCAATAAATCCAACAGAATGTATGTCATTGACTTTTAATCACTATTTAAAATTAACTTATGTTGATATCTGAGAAATACTATTATCTATATTACGATGAATACATAAACTGATGTTTAATATTGGTTGGTTGGTGCAACATACTTGCAATAGCCACAATGACCACCTGAGTCTTCTTTTAAAAATATTTAAAAAAATTAACTAACAAAAAAAAAAAAAACAACAAAGTAAGAAAAAGAAAAATAAGTAAAAATATGTACAAACCAGCTAAACATCTTGTAAAATGTCAGTTATAAAATGTTATACTTTATACTTTAATTATTTTCACTACAAGCCTTATGGGAGTATATATTGTGTCTTTTTTCCTCTCTCATAATTTCTCATAAGAGCATTTCACGAGCAGAGTTACTAAAATTCTCAAAGTTCTCATACAGTGTGAGATAAACTTTTCAAATATCAATATACAAAGATGTAAAGTGGTACATATTACTTTTCGCAGTTTCCATAAGGCCTGTAGTGAAAATATTTAAAGTACAAAGTATAGTTATATACATATGTAGGTAAAAAGGAAAATATATAAAAATCGCATTTACTAGCCAGAGTATACATATACAGAAAGAAGTATCTTATGTAGTTTATTGGTTTCATAAATATGTAAGACAAAATGACAACGGAAAAAAAATTTTTTTCAAGACGTTGCGGCAATCATTATCATGGTGCATCTTCTTATATATTTTCGTTATAAAAGAATATATATGAATATTACGTGATTACAAAAAAGTACAAATGCATATAGCAAATAAAGAATACATCAGGTGTATGTATATTTTGTTAATTAAGTATTTCATTAACTATGTAGTTGGGTTTTTTTTTGCTGAATAAATTTAAAAGCATGAAAAAAAAAAATAAAAATTTGAAAATATTGTAGATAAACAGTAAGTAGGAGGATTCACTACATTTTCTACTTTGATACATTTAAATGAATGCATTGCATGTTTTTATGTACACATCTACACACATATTAAAAATGTCATAGTGCACCAATGTTTCATGTCATGTTGTTTATATTGCTGTTAATGCTGTTGTTTTGGTTATCGTTGTCATTATTGTTGTTGTCTTCAGTGTCTTTAAACATTTGATATGTATGTATACAAACAGCAAACGTATTTGAAATTTGCAATGAACTATTTAAATAACTTGATGTATGTACATGTATCTGATAGAAAATTTATTTTATATGCATTGTAAAAATATTCACAAAGTTTCCTAAAACTTTTCAGAATTTTACAACGATTGTGATGTAATTGTTTGATGACAAAAAAAAAAAAAAAAAACTTTTAAAAGAAAAGGCCACAATAATTCAACAGTAGAACATTTTTGTCATTTAACTTTTACAAAATTTAATGCTATAAAACGAAAATAAACAAAAGAAAACTGAATTCATTAATATATATTGCATTGTAATGGGCAAAAAGCATCTAACAAGTCGGTTTAATTTTTTGTTTTTTTTCTCTTTGCTTTTTTTTGTGTATTAAAAGAAAAGTAATAATAAGGTTTATTTGGTAGATCCCTCTTTAACTCTTCAACAAAAAAAGAAAGAAATCTTTAACAAATTTTATAAAATTAAATTCTAAAAGTATGTCCACACGAATATCCTTAAAAGTTTTTCAATTTTTCTCAATTGTTTTTTTGTTACCCTAAATACTTTGATTTTTTTTTAAATAAAAGAATTTCCATTTAATTTTCTTTTTCATGTAACATCACAAAAATAAAAGAATAAATTAGTTTATCGTTGAAGTTGGAAAATGCGAATATGAAATTGCATTTAATTATAATAAAATAAAATTTAAGAAAAAAAAAAACGTAAATAAAAAAATTAGTGTACATGTTGATATGTAGATCGAAATTCTTATCATTCAAATATTTAATGAGTTTTGTACATACAGACATATTTACACATTCGTGCTGCGTGTTTATTTCATTAAATATGAATTTTATGTGCACATATACTATAAAATAAGAATTTATCAAATTATGTAAAATTATTACAAATTTCGTAATCAAATATAATATTTTCACTTTCTCGCCTTCATCAATATTCATTTGTATGCTTGTGGTAGATATCACAATTATCAAATCAGAAATTTATAGTAAATAAGCACTTTCTCACTACAAAATGTTCTTTTATAACATGTATGATGTAATCAAACTATCACGTACGTATACATTATTATATTGTATTGTACTATGAATATAAAAAAAATAACTTGAATTATATTTCCTACTGTTTTGAAATCATAAAGTGGATTACAATTACATAGAATGATTTTAATAGCTGTAATTTGTATGAATACAGATAGAATAATTTTTTTAATATTTATTTTATGTATCGTAATTAAAATGAAATTTGTAACTATGTTACAGTATTTATCCTTTCATTTCTATATTTATGCTAGAAAAAATGTTGATGAATTAATAATATGAATTTTATGTTATTCGAAATGTTTTCCAATAACGATGATAATCTACAAATTGGTTGCAGAATAATGTTTGCCACAAGAAATAACGTACATATATGAACGTATTTTTTTCCTTACATAAAATCATATGAATATTTATGTATAAGTAACAGTGTCTAAAGAGAATAAATTTTAATTTACACATGACTATAATAGAACGGTTAGGAAAACATAGGATTCAATTTGATAAAATTAATCATCATGTCGGCACTATAGCCCATATAGGACCCTCGCCTCTAGCAGAATTCGTCGCTATTTCCCTTTATCCTTAGCTTTCTCTCGACAATTGTTAATCTCCAGCTAACGTATATCTTTGACTAAATTATCCAACCATCTTTTCTTGGGTCTACCAATTGGTCTACTACCATCCGGCTTGCCTTCCCATACTTTTTTCACGGTTCTATCTGATAAAATTAATATCGGCTTTAATTCTAAATCATATATGGTATTATTTGTTCACATATCCATCAATATCACATATGGATTAAGCTAAAATGCTTTAATCTATTTTTCCATTACTAATATTATTTTTCTTTTAAATAAAAATCTTGTCCACATTTATAAAAAATAAAAAATAAATTTACTATATCGCATGTATATCAATTATTTTATTTTATAAAAAATATATTGTTTTCAATATTTTGGTATAAGTACATATTTACCATAAAATAACCTACATATATGTTCGTATTTATTACCATAATTAAAATTCATTTATAATTTTTTTTTTTTTTATTAAATATATGTGAAGGATTATTTTCAAAGGATTATTCTATTTTTAGTAGGAAAACTATACCATGGCATATTGGATAGTATAAGAGGTTATCATTATTATTTTATAAAAATGTGTGTTACAATGTTCGTATACACACGAAATATGGAAATTATTTCCTTTTCCGCTTTTTTTATTTTTATTTTGGTGAAATATTATGTAATCAATAAAAGGAAATATTTGAAAAAATTTTTCCGTTTAAAATGTATTGTAAATATTTTAGGACTCTTATTACACAAAAAAAAAATATTAAATGACTTTTGAATGTATTTCCTTTAACAAATTTTCCAAGAAAAAAAGAAAAATACCATGGCGTGCTATTTACATTATATCATTGTTATCGGTAATTTTCAAATATATTTTATTTAAGATTTTTAACATCATTTTGTACAGTGTTATAATCACATTGTCATATAATCTTGTCGCCTACTCAATTTATGAATTTTCTTCTTAAAACATTAAATAAATATAAAGGTAAACAATAAACATAAACATTAAAGGAAAAAATAAGAAAAGGTAATGTTCCACTAATTATCATTTCAGACACACGCACACAAAACTAAAAAGATAATCATTATCCTCTTTACTCCTTGTTGTTTGATGACTGTCTATATGCGTTTACATGTATACAATTTTGACTTAAATCCAATAAAAGCAATAACATTAACAAGTGTATCATGTACATACAAAAGCAATAATAATAATAATAATAATAATATAATGCTTGTCTGCGTGTGTGTTTACGTTTACAAAACACATAATAACAAAAATCCCATGAAATGGGAAGAATGAAATGATACCTGACATGTAAGGTAGCTTATTCTTATTTTTTTTTATATTTTAAATGAAATGTAGTATATATAGAATATGGTATGCTATTAACTAAGGCAATTTGTGATGAATGAAGATGATATTCCCTGTGTTCTACGTTATCGTTTGGTATACGATTTTCCATGGTAAATCGGAAGTAATAACAGCAGTAGTCACGAGAAAAAAGGCAGGTAGATACATACGAGCATACATATATAGCAATATAAGAATTTCTGACTTGGCCTTGGCATGTTGAAGTATACGCATAAAAAAGTATAAAAAAAAAGTAAGGCCTAAATGGTATATAAAGGTAGCAAAAAAACAGACGTGAAGATGAGCAAAAATTGTGAAATTAATCAAGAAAATTGATAATTTAGCTTCTGAATTACTTGTATGCATATTTTTTATGTGTATGTAGATCACATTTAAAATGAAAAAAAAAAATAAGTAAACATAAAAAGGAAACAGAAAATTGAAATATGGAATGTGAACGTGAGGTTGATATAGGAATACATTATTATTATATTCATATACATATAAATTTGATTTTATGTATATATATACAAAAACATAAGTATATGAAAATTTAAAATATATGAAAATTCCGGTGCGTTTATTATATGTATGCATGTGTGTAAGCGATATTATGTATTCCGGAAGAAAGTTAAAAAATACTAAATTGTATAGTATACTCTTTGAAAAATGTATATATTACGGTGATTCTTATATAATGGTTTATGAATATCAAAAGGATAGATATGGTATTTTATTAAAGTATGTAAATATATAAGTCAAAAGAATGCTTTAATTATGTAAAATACAGGATATTTTTGAGTTGAACCAAAAAAGTTGAAAATCCAAGAATTATTATGGGGCTTCAAAAATTTTTTTAGCCGATAGAGCGGTTCGGGCGATGAAAGAGGGGACGGCTTGAATAATGGAATGATTTAGTATATTTGTTGGTAGAAAAAGGGATGTCGTTTTTTCGTATAAGAATATTCAAAATAAACTCGAGAAATTATAAGCCATGTACTTATTATATATATGTATGTATACATATGTAATAATATATTACATACGAGTGTTTGTAAATATTTTCATACGAATTTGGTATTTTAACTATAAATACCGTCATCCTAAACAAACATAACTTTCGTTCATAAGAACATTAGAACACAATTTTGTAATGGTTCGATCATATAGTATATATGAACGTGAATTAAAGATCAGAGACTAGGATAGTAGTAAAAAATGTGTAATTTCAGATTAACATACATACATACATATATCGTACAATATTTCATATACATACATTACTTTTTCTTTTTCACGTCGATTTTTGTTCATATTTCACACTTTTCTTTTACTTTTTATATCAGACAAAAAAATATATACAAGTACGATCTATAAACACATAAATTTGTATACGGTCGAAAGATGTGTACGGAATATTGCACGTATGTATGTATATATTGTATTTATAATTAACAAAATCAAGTCATTAAGTTTATGGTACAATTTTATATAGGGACATATATGACTCCACGTGGAGTGTATACTTAAATTACATACTTACGTATACGATATATAATGCATTCATACGATCATATTATTATTTATCATTACCTAAAAAGTATGAATTTTGAATACCCAAAAATTCAAAATTTAACATTAAACCGATCGTATTCAAAATATATTATATTTCCTATACAATACATTACAATTTGAATTTACATTTTGTATTTCTATCCTCGTTTCTGATGTAATGAAATTTATGACCCATATGATCGTACAATTATGAAAAAATTATATTTGTTTAAGACGATAATTTGTTTGTTTAGGACAGAAGTTTTACACACGCATATATACGATAAATACGTACATTACAAAATATTCTTATAAATATTGCGCATAATATGTACACTTAAATTACATACGCACGTATGTGATAAATATGCATACATATTCACATTCTATGCTGATACATGGGTATTTTAGTGGGTACTGAATGATTTCTTCTGAAATAATATGTACACTTAAATTACATACGCACGTATGTGATAAATATGCATACATATTCACATTCTATGCTGATTCATGGGTATTTTAGTTTTTTTACATGGGTATTTTATTCTGAAAATTTGCTTGCTTTTTTTATATATTTCAATACATTTTCATATTTTACACCTTATTTTTTGAATAAAACGGTAGCACAGGGTACTGATGTCAGTACCCAGGAAGAAAAATTTTTGAACGTCGAATTTGCACTGCTTGCAGTATCTCCTAGTTTTGGATTTCTGGTTGAACTCATTTCAATATCATAAATATAGTAAAAGACTATATAATTGACAATGTAATTTGGGGGTAAAAAAATGAACGCCTTTTTTTTAATTATAATTTTATTGAATTTAATTAAGAAATACTTTGAATACTAGAAAAAAGGTTTTCCTTATGCTGTTCTAAATAACAAAAGAATTTATAAAGAATGTTAAACGAGAATAGTTTTTGAATAATTAATTACATAAGTTATATATATGTATGAAATTAATTCTTAATGTACATGTGTACCTATTAATACAACTTTGTAATATTAGATTTAATAATCGTAACGTTTTTATGACCGTATATTTATCAAATTTCGCTAACTTGATATTTTGTTAAGTTTTATATAAAATTTTAACAGTTTGTAAAATTTTTGTTTAAATGTTAGTGGGATATGCTAACTATACGACTAGAATAGCCCTTAATCCATTTTTAATTACTAAAAATTCGTTTTTCATTTCAAAATTTAAATTAAATAACTTTTATAGATAATATTATATAAAACAAATTTTTACGTATAAAAATTTTAGATACATTTTTTCACTTACCTCTAAATTGTTTAAAATTTTTGAACAATTTTGTGCTGATATTGAATTTCTAATATCAATAATAATATCATGATATGCTGATTTATCAATATGTATTGATTGTACATAATAATTGTTATTACAATCAAAATATATAAATAATAAAATTGTTAATAATAAATATTTTATCCAATATGTGAATTTTCGACGAAATTTCATACAATAATATCCTTTATTATTTGATTGTATAATATTAGCATTTAATGTGGGATCAGTGGTATAAATGATTTTTTTAATATTTGATGTTTTGGTAGTGGTTATCAACTGTCTGTTAATATCTAATGAAGTTGAAATTGATGGTAACGACATTTTTTTTGTTATTTTTTTTTTGTTCTCTATATATTTGTTTATTTTTTATTTTTTTTTTTTAAATGATTTTAATTTTGCACGTATGTATATGCTGTTTGTATATATTTTTATTTATATAAACTAATGTGACGATATTATCATAACATAAAATATTTTCATTTAGTCGTTATTTTAAATTGCTATTATTAAAATAAATGTTGTATACGTAACTTTGTTTTTCTTTTTTGTGTACTCATATATATACATACATATGTAGGTATATATAAAAAATTTTTTTATCGTATTTTTGTAATGTTATTGTATTACGATACTGCTGTAGATTCCAATAAATATAGGAAATTTGTTTGTTATGTTATTTTAGTTTCCTTAGAAACGTTTTATGTATTGATACGGTTACCAAAACAAAATACGTATAGTAAAAATACACACGCACATATACGAGTATTACATGAAAACTTTTAAATTTGATTCTTCACAATTTTTGTAAATATACAAAAATAAAAAGAAATAAATGAATTGTATGTAGTGAAAGAAATACACATAAAATTACGTAAAAAAACTCATGAATACGTATATGAATAGCAAATACACGTAAATTACGAAATAAATAACAAACTTTTTTTAGTGGTTTGATATAAAAACAAACAAAGTAATAACCGATTAAACGTACACACACACTCAAACATATATTTGTAAAAATATAAATTTTATCTTTTATTTTTATATCATTTTATGGAAAAAATCGTTTTTTGTTTATCATAATTTTCACTTCAAAATATGCAAAACAAAAATAATAACACATTAATTTGTTTACAAATTTTCCACAATTTAAATAAAATTTTTTTTTTAATATCCTCTCATGTTTAAGCTAAAAATTTTTATTTTTTCCTTTTTTTTTTTTTATTATTTAAAAAAAATGTTGTGATTTCCTTTTAATTAAAATTGAAAATAATTACGAAAAAATAAATAATTGCTCATTGTTTTAATGATGCTTACAATAAACAAACAAAAATAAAAAAAATAAAAATTTAAATCTTTGTTATTGTGTTATGGATACAACACGTTAAAATCATAAACAATTTGTAAACTGAAAAAATCATTTCACTTTGAATTTTTAAAAACAAAATTATGATAAAATGAAAATCTCATTTTTTTTTTTGGGGAAAATCTTTTTTGAATAATATAAATTTTTATATTTTTTTTGTTTTTATTTTATTATTTAATTATGTGAGTTTTCAATAATAAAACTATTAATTATAATAAAATTAAGTTGATATTTTTCTGAGATATAAAATTATTAAGTCATTAACACTTCCGTTTCATAATGTGTATGTGTAAACACGTTTGCAACATTTATTGCTGTATACACATAACAGCTTATTAGACACGATATATAGAATCCAAGATATTGCATATTATTGTTATGATTATTGTGATGTAATATACAATTGAGACCACAAAAGATATTTTCCACTTGTATACACAAATATATACTAACACGTCCGTATACAGTAGTTCACATATAAAATACAATAAGAAAGTACACTGGCATTACAATATTATAAATCCAAGTTGTAATATTTATTTACATTTCGAAAAAAAAAAAAAAAACGTTACAGTACGTTAGAGCAATAGCACAAATAACCGCAAAATATAGCTTCATATATATTATGAGTTTTCCCTTTATAATATTAATATGGATAAAAAAAGCATTTTCTATTTATAAGATTTCATAACTGTCAATCTATAAAATATTCATATAATCATTATAAATAAATAAAAAAAAAAAATTCTCATTCACTTTTTTTGTTTTAATTACCATCTACATTTTTTTTAAAATTTTTAATAAAAAAAAATTATTGCACACCATTTGTTTTATTTATTTTCAATTTATCTTTTTTTATTTTTTTCTCCTTATTAAATTAAATAATACAATAAAGTAAATTTCTAATTTTCCTGTTTTATTTATGATTTATAAATTTTTATGCACAATATCGATTTCAAATATATAAAAAAATTTTTTTTTATAAAAAAAAAATTAATTTGTTGATAATACAAAAACAAAAAAACAAACCAAAATGAAAAATTATGTTTAAAAATTTTCTTTGCACTTCATAGCGCATGAATTCGTATCTTTTTTTTTTTTTTTGAAATAAAAATCGTATTTATTAGCCGTTAAATAAATAACATCTTTTATGTTTGTTGAAAAATCACAGACTGAAATTGAAAATATAAATGGAATGAAAATTTGTTAACTGAAAAATACGAAAGCCGGTTTTTCTAAAAGACAGAAGACTTTTTCTTTTGTTAGTTCGAACCTCGAGTTCAGTATTGCTTTGGCTTCATACAAAAACAAGTTAAAACACAGTCATCCGAAGAAGTTGAATTTGTTTGAGTATGAAGTATAAACCAGAATATTGTTCATAGAGAGGGGTTTAAATTTGAAAAATATATTCAGTTTGTTTGAAGCGAAATTTCTGAGCTTTTTTAGAGTTTCTCAAAAAAATATGCTCGACTCGACCAATGGCAATATGTTTGGGCTCGACTCGACCAATGGCAATATGTTTGGTATGAGGGAAATTCTTTTAAAACAGTTGTTTGAAATTTTTAAAATGATAAATTCAAAATTTCAAGTGAACATTTGAATTGTGTATTGCATTGCATGTTGCAAGTTGCAAGCAAACATTGAATTGTGTGAGTGTGTGTTCAATCAAGTTCAGCTTATTCATGAATCATGATGCATCTCAAAAATATGTTTGCTTGCCTCACACACACGCAAATACGTATAATACTTTCATACATATACACCAACCAAACTGCAAATCCCTATACCTACCCACCCATCCATACAAAAAGTTTTTCCTTTTTTGATCCTGATCATACATTTATTGGCTACTTTATTCTCTCTTTATGTTTTTTTATGATTACTGTAATTTTTCACTTTTGTTATCCGCTTTTTCAAGGGTGTAAATTTATTTTTGATTTTTTATTAAGATGTTTACTATTGTATTTTTGTTAAAAATATACAAATGTAAGTATACATACAATATGTGTGTACAATTTTCATATACATTTCGTTTAGTAAATGAAATGTGTATAGGAAGAAAAGTATGAATCTGTCATTTAAATTCCCAAATGTTTTCACAGACATAAATAAATAAAATAGAGGGTTTTTAGAAAAAATAAATCTTAAGTGTATATATGTACGTAGTTATTGTATATATGTACGTGTATTTATATACGTACTTTAATCCCAAGGGAGCCGTTTAGAACCTTTTGTATTTTGCATACATATACTACATGATTGTAATATGTATAAACACTTGAGAACAAATGAATGAATAGGAAAATTTATATGTATACATAAAAAAAAAAATTCATTCTGGAAATATTTGAATTAAGAATAATCGTTATAAGAAATTTTTTTTTTTAAGTGATGATGTTAATCATTTGACTAATTTTTTGGCAATTTATATTTTTGTATTACAGTTTCAAATAATATTTTATTTTTGTTTACTGTGTAATTTTTCCTCTTCTTATTATAATTTGAGTATATAAAAAAGAATTATGAAGAAAATTTTTTGTATACACTTACAAACCCCCGTCTGGTCTGCTCCAACCACTCACACCCCCCTCCAACCGTCACACAAAAAATTCAAGTATCTGTTTTAATGTGAATCTTTTGTAACTTTAAATTACAATTTTTGGTTTTTTTTTTTTTTAAATTATAAAATATGAATAATGGACCATAGATAGGTAGATAGGTAGAGGTGGCCGCCTGCTCACTCCCAAGCAAGCACACTTAGGCCAAAATGGCCCATTGTGATACATAGTATCATAGTATAATGGACCATAAAAACAAATTCATTTTTCTATTTTTCTATTCTACAAATAAATAAATTTAAATATATTGTATAAAAATTAAAATAAATTACATACATGCTTTTTTGATTATCACAAAGTGAAAAAATTTATTACATGAAAGCACGCAAAATTTCAAATTATTATGTAATTTCTTGTTTGTTATCAATTTGTTAGAGTAAATGTAATAGTTTTGTATTTGTATGAATATTTAATATTATTTAGAGGAAAATGAAGAAATGAAAGAAAAAATAAAAATTACCACTCGTTCTTTATATATCAATGTGGGTGGGTGGATATATAAAGACAAATTGTCATGCTGAAAAAATCATGTTAAATCTAAATTATCGCGATTATATTACAAATAAATTTTCAGGCCATCAAAGTATATAAAATTGAACTTTTATGCAATTACGTTTATTATCTTTCTAAAACATTGCACAAAATTCTTTCTATAGCTGTGTTTGCATGCCTGTGTATGGAGAGAATGTAAATATATCAATCATTTAAAAGCAATATATGTAGACATGTAGATAAAGAGAAATTAACTAATTGCAATTACCCCCCTTTGTGTCTTTTTGAATTTAAAAATTTATGACAATTTATCATTAGTTTTCCTATTTTATGCAATTTTTTTTATATTTTTTAAATCGATAAAACAACTGAAAATTTTCTATAATTTATTTTTATGATTGTATTATTAAAATATTCACATTGCATATATGTACATGTGCAAACGATTGCTATTTAATTTTATACTTACATATAAGTATGTACTGTATGAAAAAATGTTATTAGAATTTTCCGTTTTTAAATTACATAAATTTATAAAGTCATGATAAAGATATATGAGTACTTTTCCTACCTCGATTCTTTTATCAAAACAGTACAAATAATTATTCGTTCACATGTAATGCATGCATGTTTGTTGTATATGCAAATTTTATATGATTTTCTAATTGAAAATTTAATTTTTTTCTGTTTTTTTTATAAATTTAATTTTTTTCCGTTTTTTTTAAATTTTACATTTGTTTAGAATTTTACAAGAATTTTTAGAGATTTGTTGGCTCACCTATTTTATGTACATATTAAAGTGAATTAAATGAAATTCATGAAATAAATCGTCAACTCAACTATATGAAATCATATAAACAACCAGCTAGGTTTGTTACAAACGGTACATTCACCTTCATATGGTAAATTTCCTATACGTGTTATACATTTAATTTTTAATCGTTTATTTGAAAAGTTAAATATTTCAATAAATTGAAATTATGATCGATTACATTATTTTGTTGAAGAGCACTAAGTCCAAAAACTTTGTGGAATGTACATTTGCATGAACTTTTTTTTTTTGTATAATTCTGATAATAATTAAATTTTCATATTTGAAGTTTTGATCGACATCTACTTTAAAATATCAGATAAGTTTGTCATATCTTTATTTATTTGTTTAATAATAAATCATGATACAATATGAATTGCCATTATAATGAAATAATTTTTCCATTTGAGTACATTGTCAGTTTTGTGTAACAATGCTTTCTGATGCATAAAATGTTAAATTTTATTTTCTTTTTAATTTTCAATTATTTTGAGTAGTTAATAAATTGGTATACATAATAATAATATGAACAAACAAAAATATCTGCAAGCATTTTGTATGTACACGTATTTATTGTAAAAATGTATACATCATGGACAAATACATAAATTTACGTACATACATACATATAAGTATATTTACAAAAATTGTATTCATATATGTTTACTTACACACATATGAACAATATTGTAATAATTTATGCGCGTCCATGACACATTATTTTACTTATTTGTTTGTTTTTATTATTAAATGTCTATTTGTTTAACTAGTATATACATACCAGTTACAAAAGTACACAAGTACATATATCCACAATCTGCTTTTATATGTATGAACATTATTCAAGGGTGTCTCAAAAATCATCAAAATGCCCGAAAAATTAGTATTGTCCGAAAATTTTCAACTTTGAATTTGTATAACTCTTGAACCAATAGACATAGGTGTTTGACCAATACCTTCACAGAAAGGCCAAAGGGCTTGCTATAACTTTTCTAAAGACAACAATGACTTAGATATAGTGGTTCATGAGTTATGGAATATTTCATAAGAAGAAGCACAAGATCTTCAACGCCCTCTAGAGTCGAAATATGACTTCAGTTAGAATTCTTGCCATGCAATTATCATTTCAAAATATTGCAAAGAATTCAGTGGTACTAGTAGTGTCGTGTTAAAAAAAATCACCCTGTATAAAAACCATATACTTACGTATACGTAATTTGTTTAAAAAGTTAACTTCATGCATGTTAATGACATACTGATATTCACGCATGAAATCCTTTAACTTCCGCATAATTTAAATGCAATAATATAACTGCAATTGCGGTCTCAAAAGACAAAAACAAAATAAAACAAAAAAATAAAAGAACAAATTTATTTTTCATTTAATGCAGTGCATTTACTCACATGTGTTTTTGTGTACAGAACCAGAAATCAAATTCAAAAAAATAAAATTAAAAAATTGAAAAAAAAGTAAAAGTGGAAAAATAAACACAAGGATATTTTATTTAAAGGATGTGTATGTGGTGAGTATCATTAATATGTTATAAAGTAATTAAAGGGTCCTTTCTTGTATGTAATATGCGTAAATAAAAACTATACTAATTTTAATTCAATCTAATAATTGTGTTTTCATGTTGTTTACAAGATAACTTTTAGTATTACATTTTTTTTTCCAATGTTATGGTTCACTAATTCAATTCGTTTTTTTTTGTTTTCCCAATGTTACGTAGACATCAATTACAGACAAAAAAACAAACGATTTACGAAAAATATGAAAAAATTCAGATATCGTTTTTTTTTTGTATATTGTGAAATTAAAGAAATGTACATAGATTAAATTTAATTTTCCAATTGACCACACACATGAACGAAAAGTAAAGAAAAAAAAAAAAAACAGAAATCCAAAAAGAAACGACAAAATGATAAAATTGAGATATAAAATTTCATTGTTAATTTTCTGATCGTATATAACGTTGTGTATTTAAAATACTGTATCTGTAACTGTATGTAGATAATTTCAATGGATATAACATATATTTTAATGAAAATGTGAAAATTTTCAAATTAATCAAATTTTTTAATTGTTCCCTTTTAAACAGGTATTTTAAGCAATTAAATAAATTAATAAAGATATATACCAGTATATATGTAAGTGTATATTAAACACACAATAAAATTAAATTTATCAATATAAAATACATAATGTCATGGTTGGAAGAGCTAAATAAAAAGCTTTATGCAGACTATATTAGAAGTGAAAATTTCAAAGAAAATATATATATTTTTTTTTTATTTGAATTTACTTAAATATAAATGATCTCTTAGAAATACAAAATTTATATATAAAATAAGTCGTCTAGCCATGGATATTTAAAACGAACAAAATAGAAAATGCTACATACAAGTAGGTCTATAGCATATACACATTATAATATGACATTGAATTGAAAATTCAATTTATACTTTCTAAAGAAAATTTTCTTGTAGTTTTTTTATTATGATTCTATTTTCTATACCAAAACAAAAAAAAAAAAAAAATACATGAAATTTTATTCTAAACAAATAAATAAAATGAATGGAAAAAACCACAATACAAAAATATTTTGTGGAAAAAATGTAAAAGGATGAGAAAATAATGTTGCAATAAAGAAAATGTATGTAAGTGAATATACGTTTTAGTCTGAAGTTGTATATACGGAGTAGTGTAACAAAATCCTTTGAGTGTGATAAAGGAATTTATTTGTATTCCTTTCGTGGTTTATTGATTTAATATTAAAAACCAAACGAATAAGGGAGAAAATAAAGAAAAAAAGAAAATTCTATTTTATGTTTGGTTCATTTATAAAAAATGCATGATTATAATTTGTTAGAACACATATAAAATAAACAAATATATGTACATTGGCAGGTCTTGTTCATTGAATATCATAAAAATGCATGACAACGAACAGCTAATTCACTTGTGTACTTTTTTTTTTCAAAATTTCATTTTTCTGGATTCACTGAATTTGTGTAGTTTTTCAACCATAACACGTGTTGTAGTTTTTCCCCTTCAAAAACAAGGTAAAAACAAAATTCATATAACATAAAACAGGAACATAAAAGCACTAAAATTATTATTATTATTATTTTTTTTTTTTTTTTTTTTTGTTAACAAAAATATTCTTATAAATCTTTAATAAATTATTAAATTTTTTTTTTCTGAATGAAATTTTATCATTTCTTTTTTTTTTTTGTATATAAAAGGGATTTTAGGGATTTCATATGTACATATTACGAACAATGATTGGGGTAGTAATGTGCAGTTGCATAATAATTTCTCTATAAGAACAACATAGGCAGTATAAGTACTTCCTGTTTGCTGGTACGCCTTTTAATAGAATGAAAGGTATTCATGGATTTTATTGTATTGGATAATTTGTTGAAAATACTGACTCGCAGATGAGGGTATTGAATCGCTGACAATGTTCAATTTAATCAATGCATCTGAATTTTATATACAAATACACCTGTCTTCAATTTTGTTGTTTTCTTTTAATGTTGCACAAGAGTCGAATACAAATAATAATAATTTTTGTTTTGTTTTTTTGTATAGTAAAGAGCTATTTTCCATCATTGAAATTTGTGTATACGCAGACATTTTCAGTTTTTCGTGCATTGGAAATTAAAACAAAATTACTAATAAAATAATAAAATAAATATGAATGGGACTTTGATGCGTTTACCTGCGTAAGATTTATATATCCTTATGATATCCTTTAATAAAATCAAAATGCATATCACGTTCGAAATTTATTATTAGAATTTTGAAGGAAATGAATTCTCAAAAAAAAAAAAAAAAAAATTGTGATAATGCTGAAGATCCTTCCTTTTCGTTCTATTGAAAGATAAGTAGATTTAGTACAAAATTTCTAATTCAAAATAAAAATATTTTTCGATAATGAATAAAATTTAAATAAAAAAAATAAAATTCAAATTTTAACGACGAATAAAAAAGCGTACATATGCATATGATGTACATTATATTAATCGCATATTAAAATTTAATTTAATACATGCACATATGTGTTACGTTCATATAGAATAAAATATGGCAAAGCTTTTTAAAAGGATTATGTTTAAACAAAAATTATATTTATATGATAGAAAATATCTGTATATCCTGTATTTTTTTTTCTTTTCATTTTAATTTAAATTTGTTTTTTTTTTGTTTGTATATTTGTTTGTTATTGCATCGAGGATTTGAAAAAGAAAATAAGATAAAGAAGAAAATCAACAAAAATATACATATGTATGTATATGAAAATAAAATGGAAACTTGCTAAATTTAATTACTAAATTGAATTTTATTTAAATGGAATGGAAAATGTATTTTTTTCTCTACACTAATTTAATGTATACATGTGAGAAAAAAAAATATTTTTTTTTTCTTTAGTTTTTCATTATATAAAAAATGAGAAAAATGCATTTAAAATCTAAAAGTGTTTTTAAAATAGTATACGAATTTATGTACGAGACTATACGTACACATACATACATAATTTTGCTTTTAATGTATTAAGACTATGCGAGTAAAAATACGGTGAACTTTAAAAAAAAAACTATTAAACTATTTTGAATTATTAACAAGCAATATTATATTCAATGATTATCAATGAATTATTCAAAGTTTCAATAGTTTGAATTCAATTATGATAATTTATGTATGTAGATAAAAATTCTGGTCATTCGATATTAAATTTATATATTTTAAAAAAATGTTATATATCCTTTAAGCCACCCTTTTTATCAATTGGTATACACATACTCGTAAGTGTGGTAACGATGATACATAGAATAATTCAACAGCTTAAATAACCGAATAATTTTCCTTATTTTGTTTTCATTTCTTACACAGTTTTTCAATCCATCTGGGAAATGTAGGACACTGTTCCAATTCATTCTATTTAAGAGAGGCATATACTTATGAATGTGTGTACTTACAGAGTATACATTAGTACACATATACGTAACATTTTTAGTTTTTTTTTGTATGGTATAAACATTTATAATATTATTGTAATCAAAAATGGAATACGTTTTAATTATACGAATGACATATTCATACTTATCATATCTACATGGTTTGCGTAAAAATACGTTAGCATATACGCACATACATAAATTCATGTATACACATTTAAAAATATTTAAAATAATAACAAAAATAATAATGATGGAAAAATGAAAGAAGAAACATTAAAATTGATGTATGTACGTATATGTGAACGTATCCTTCTGTTAATGATACGTTGATGTATGTACGTATGTATGTAAACGTATCCTTCTGTACATTATGAATGAAAATGATAAAGTTGTATGTAGAAAAGATAAAAAAATATAAAAACAACAGAACTTTGAAGTATGCTTGTTCAATTCATTAAAAAGATATTCTAGCATAGTCGTCACATTATCATCATCATTGTCATACACGTACTACTACCACGTATGTACATACTCTCGTATAAGAGAACATTTTTTAAACGCTGTTTTGTTTTAATGTTTTATATTCGCGTTTTTATTATTATCATTTTTTTTCTTTTTGTTGTTTTGATATTTATTTATAATGGGCGTTAAAAAAAAAATATGGGCGTAGTACATATGTATACGAGCATACAGGAGTATCACATCCATTAAAAAAAAAAATTTATTCTAAGCCAAAACTATTAACTAAAAAATTTTACAAAAACTAACGCTTTTTGCGAATTCTCTTTTTTAAAATTCTATTTTATTTCTTTTTTTGTTTATTTTTCTTTATTTCATTTGAAACAAATTTTTTACACATATAAACATTTTTTGCATGAAAGGACAAAATGCGTCCAAAAAACAAAAAAACAAAAAGAAAAAAAATAGAAAAATAAATAAAAAAAACCGAATATAAACACATATACATACATGAATTACAAAAATGTTCATGCAATTTTCAGTTAAAATAATAGAAAAAAAAGAAAAACAATTCATTTAGAAAAAAAAAATTAAATAAAAAATAAAAAAAAATATGAACAAAAGAAAATAAAGGAAAATTTATGTGTTATACATCAAATTTGGTGTTATGTACATGTGTACAATTTATACATGTATTTCTGTACGATATATATAATGCACATCATGCTATTCATGAGGTTGAAGGAACTCTTTCAATGAAACTTCATACTATATAAGCTATAAAACTATTGTATTATCCTATTTGATGTATACACACACATGAACATATGTGTTTCACTCATTTATGGATGCTTTCTGTATACATACATATGTACTCTATTGGTGAGTAAAATATATACGTTATGTTATTATTCATCTAAATGTTATATAAATGAATAGAAAATAATAGAAAAATTATTTTCCACTTTTTAAGTTTTTATTTTCTAATTTATTTTATTTATATTTTTTTTCTTCTCTTTTTTTGCCTAGCTTTGTATTTTATTTTTCTTTTGCATTACATATTTTATTTTATAAGAGACAAAGGAAAATATTTTTTCTTATTTTTTTATTAACATTTACCAATAACAGTAGTAATATTATAGAAATAATAAAAAATAATGGCAAATTACATACATTAAAATAAAAAAAAAATTTTAAAAACATATCCTTGATGTCTGGGTACGTACGACATATCCTAACATCAAATATAGATGTACATTCCATAAAATTAAATTAATGTATACGCAATGCCTATGTGTGTATTAATGTGTTAATTTATTAGATATGAAAACTTTGAGATAAAATAAATTAATGTAAAAAAAATGAAATATCAAAGCCAGAAACATTAATAATAAAAATTAATAAAAATATAAAAAAATATACAAATAGAAAAAAAAAAATATTTCGCTAAGCTACAAATAATTCTAATATTCATGTAATTGTCTGTCATCATATTCTTAAATGAAAAAAATGGTAAAAAACCAACAAACAGATTTAAATGATAAATGACAATAAAATAAGAATAAGCAATGTACACAATGAGAAATTAAAGAAAAAAAAGAGATCTTCTATACTTTGTATTTTAAATATTTTCAATACAGGCCTTATGGAAACTACGAAAAATAGTATTACTTCACATATTAGCATATGATATTTGAAAAGTTGATCCCATTTTGTATTAGAAATATGAAAATTGTGGTAACACTGGTCGTGAAATGCTCTTATGAGAAATTATGAGAGAAGAAAAAAGACACAATATGTACTACCATAAGGCCTGTAGTGAAAATAATTAAAGTACAAAGTATAAAGTAAAATACATAACATTTGTATGTAATATTTGTACAGAAATAAAAATGTATTAGAAACTGGAAAAAGTAAAGAAAATTAAAAATATGATTGTCGTTACAATAAAATGATATTTCAAAAAAAAAAAAAAAAAAATTGAAGGACATGTACATGTATAAATACGTTTAAAGGATTATGTAAATACGTGGTAATATCACAAGAAAACCATGTAAGAAAATTTTATTTAAAAATAAATATTAACGGAAAAGACATTTGGCAATTTTAATATATTTTTTTGAAATTGCTAATTAATTTAATTTATTATGTCACAGGACATGATTTCATTCTTTGCATTGTTACACATATGACCATATTTACTAATATACATAGAAGAAAACAAATTTATGATTGTGATTTAACCTAAAAGAAAACAGATAGAGTGACGTGATGACAATATGGATGACATTGCTATGATTATTGTGTCCTTGATTGGTAGAAAAAAAAATCTCAAAGATAAAAATGTTAAAACAAGAACGTATTCTTGTTTCTTTCAAATTTTTTTTAGGATACAAATTTACAAAATATTATCTAAGTTTTGGTTCATTCTAGAAAAAAAAGATTCGGAAGTTTATTGTACATACAGAAGAACAAAGCTCAAAGATTTTTCTTTTCCTTTTTTTAAGGAATTCAGTAAAGAATTCATTTCCTAATTTTTTACTTTCATTTTTTATCTGGGCTTTTATAATTGTTTATTGTAAAATTTTTTTTTCCAATTTTTTTTTTAAATTTTTTTCTTTGAATTGAGTGTAACGGTGAAGGTATGGTGAAAACACTTCTTTAAGTTTCGATGATACCAAAAGGCTTTGTTGTTTTAAAAAAATATGTTTGTTTCCTTTTGCTCGATGTGTTAATCTTTTAATGTTTTTGATTCTTCTAAAATAAATTTATTTTTTAAAATTTTGCATTCTTTTAGTTGCTATACGAAAAAATAAAAAAATAATTAAAGACAATAAAATACAAACGAATATGAATGGAAAATAAAAGGGCAAAAAAAAAAAACAAAAAAAAATTTATATTATGCAAATCCATTTAAACTCATCATCAAAGTCATAAGGACGACAATAAATTCCTTTTAAGATGAATATATAAGCATATGGATATTAGGATAATAAATTAGATTACCATACTGTTTGATAATATTCTATAGAGAAAGAGAGAAAGTGAGCTCTACTACGAATAAGTATTATATAGATTGTATAGATTGACTATAAACATTCGTAATATACCTCAAAGCTCTATAACTTTACTTTAAAATTCAAATTTATTTTGTTGCTATTTTTTTTTTTTTTTTGTTGCATGTACACTTCAATATAAATATGTACATAAGTATGTGTTTCCTCTAATGTTTTATTTTGTTCAATTTTTTATTTTTTTTATTTTTTATTCATTTTATACAGCTTCAGGGCTAGTTAAATTTAATTTGATTTTTTTTTTTTTAAATCTTTTTTTTTTTTTGTATTATAATATAAGTACAACATTTTTTTGTTTTTCGAAAATAAAATAAAATTGTCATTTTCAATATTTTATTAGCATATCATATATATACCATATGTATATGCCTATATGTATGTACATAATGTATAAAAAAAATAGGGACTTAATATGATATTAGATTGAAAACATGTAATCTAATTTAAAACATGAAAAGAATTTTTATAGACTCAATTTATTTATGTACGTATGTTTAAAGGCTATATATTGTATTAAAAGAACAGTTAAAAAAAAATGCAACAGTGTTTGAAAACAAAGACCAAAAATATAAAAGTAAATAAATGAAAACTACACCTTATGAAGATTGAAATTCACTTGAACAGTTTGTACATGGATAGATTTTCTTCATCGTGCATATAAACATTGTACATGATTCAAGTAATTTTTATAAAAAGGATTCAACTAAATAATAAATCACCATTGTAACATGTACTCGCGTAATGGGCCACCCTCCTTTATAAAACAGGAAAAACAAAAAATAAAATTCTAATTGTATGTTATGTATACGTATGAAAATATTATAAGAGGGTTAACGAATTAAAAAGAGATTTTATATATGTAGCAGTTTTGACGAAACGAGGAAAAGTGAATTAAAAGGAAAATAAAAGTATAGTACGCATTTAATTAAGTATATCTACATGTATGTATTTACAGAATTTTTCTTTATTACATAATAACTTCATATATAATCGAATCTGATAGTTAATGTAATTTGATTCCTGAAAAAATAAAAAATAAAAAATAAAAAATAAATAAAAGCAAAACTAATAAGACAACTGTGATGAATGTATAGAGATTAAAATAATATAAAAAAATCTAAATAAATCCAATGAAATTTGATACGGAACTATAATCATAGGATCAATGTATTTTTTCTTTTATTTAGAGAATTACAATATAGTTATACTGCTTAGTATAATTAGTGATAAAGATGTGATTTGGATTTGGGATAAGTACACAACTGTTATTATTTAAATTCAAAAAATTTATTTTATTTGAAAAAAGAAAAATACATTTATATAAAATTGTATGTTTTCATTTTAATTCTTTAGTAACTTCTTCTTCTTTCTGGCCTAAGTGAGCTTGCTTGGAATTTGGCGAGCGACCACCTCTACCTACCTTAGTTCTTCTTCTTTATTGCTCTACAGCCCTTGCCAGGGCCTTGGATTTTGATGACCAGTTCTGAATTTGAAACTTTCTTATGTCAACAATTACTGCGTCCAACCATCTGTTTCTTGGTCTTCCTCTTGGTCTATTGCTCTGTAAATTTCTTACGAGTAACTCTTTAGTAACTTACCTCTTTTGAATTCCATCTAGACATAGTTAGGATACACACACGAATATGTATTAGTAATGCTAATTTTTTTATTTTTGTAAATTAGAAAATTTATTTAATTTAGTTAAATTTCATAGCCTAAGAATCTAAATTGAAGTATCTTCATAATCCTTTTGAAAATTACTAGAAAATAAACTTTCTACAAGATTTGTATGTAATACGATGCAAATTTATACTTAAAAATCTTACTTAAAAGTTTTTCATGTTATTCATTTGTTGCATTTTGTTTATATTATTTAAAAGGATTAAAAAAATTTTATTTGAAACTTATTCCTTGCAAGTTATAACTTTTAAGATACATATAATGAGAATGTAACATATACGATAAAATCAGATTTAGAAAATTTTTTTTGTTTTTTTCTAGTATGAAATCAAAATAACATCTGTAACAGCTTTATCCTGTGTCCTGAATTCTCCATAAAAAAAAGTACTATAACAAATTTAACTAATGTCTAATATTTATTTTATCATATTCTGTATTCAATTTTATTTAGTTTTCTTTAATATGCGGAACTATTAAGTTTTATTATTTTATATTTCCTTTTTTTATTCAATTTTCTTTTTCTACATACGATCAAATTTAAGAGCTTTTATATTATTTGTATTTTTAAAAATCAATAACAAATCTAAAGTACCGGTTATTACTATTTTCATATGTTATTTTCAGTCAGAAAACGAAAATACAATACTGGAAGACATGAAAAATAAGAAAAATTTTTGTAGTTGTGAATTTTTATACAGAATAGATTTACATATAATATGAAAAAAGAAAAAAAAAATCAAATTTTGTGAAATAAGTATTTTTTATTCACATGGAAAATGCGGGCATAATGACTATTAGAAGAAGGAAAATAAAACTTAAATTCAAATTAAATTGTAGAACCTTTTTTTTCTGTTGTTCAATAAAAGAGTAGAAATGTTTGAAAACACATCTTTATATGAAATCGTTTTTAAATTCATAAGGGCAAATAAATACAACAACAAAAAAAAGGAAAAAAATTTCCTTAAGTATACAACAAATAATAATCGTCTATGTCCTTTAAGTAAAGAACAAGTACTTGAAAATTTGTAAAAGAAATTGAAAAGAAGAAAAAAAAATTTTTTTTTACTCTTTTGTTATATCTCAAACAAAATATAGATCAAAAGTATATATAAACATATTTTTCTATTCTTCCTTGAAAATGGTGACTAAAAAAATCGTTAAATTCTTTCAAATGGATTTTCTTTTTTTTTACATATCAAAGAAATTCACTTCAAAACAGCAGGGTCTTATATCGACCTTTTTTTTTCTAAATAAAATATTTTGTGGATTTTCGAAATGAATTATCAGATTTTTTATTTTTCAGACAGTACAATAGAAAAATTTTAAAACTAGAAAATGCAAATAAACTTACATTTTGATATTCGTTTAATTTTATCGTTTTTAATATAAAAACTGAAAATTGTAATCTATTTTCATGTTGTCGAAAATTTAGTTATTAAAATGAACATAAATCTTAAAGCCTAGATGTATGTACGTGCACGTTGTATTTTTAGTTTAATGTGATTTGAATTTAAATGAATCCCTTATATACATGAAAATGTGTGTACAAATGTATGTCATGTATATGTGTATCTTGTGCAAATGTTAATTCATTCGAATTCTGCCGGGGTTCTGTTATTTTTCGTATAAATATTTGGTATAAGCAAATATATGTGAATGTAAAACCAAATATATATACTTACATGTATATAGCTATTAAATATACGTGTATGTGTGTATATCATTAATTGATAATAAATTCATTTCGATCTAATTACAATGAATTTAGATTCAACTCAAATACACAAATGTGTGTCTGAAATATACATATATACGAGTATATTTGTATGTACATTAGTGTAAGTAAAATTTAGTTCTATAACTTATGTATTATCGTAAATGTAAAATACGTACATAGATAAACAAAAATTTTTTTGTATGAAAATTTTAACACGTAATCAAATTTCTCAAAATGATAAATTCAAAATACAATTTTTGTTATTATGTAGGTGCCTACCTTACATAACATCCTATCACTCATACAATTTTTGTTTTACGTTTTCCACCCCCTCCTCATCCCATAATCTATCACACATTTATCGGCTTAGCTTTACCCTCATAAAACACCCAAATGTTCAGGTAAAATTATATTGAAAATTTATTGATAAATTTTGATTATTCGATGACCTTAATGAACAGTAATTTTTTTTTTTTGTTTTTACTGAAATTTGAAATTCGATAATTTAAATTTTATTTGTACACATGTACATATACATGAGAAAATTATGATACATAATATCGTGTATTTAAGTATGTGTATTTTTTGAACACATCAGTGATTACAGTTGGGAATTTTTTTTTTGCAATGTACTAAAAAAAAAGAAGTAAAATGATTTTCATTCTGTTAGTAATTAATAAACGCTTTGGTTGTCTCAAATTGATTTTCATATTTCATAATTATAAAATTTAATACTGATTTATTAATTATTTTTAATGCTTTTGAAATATAAAAATTTTGGATAATGATGAAAACAAATAACTGAAATTCACTGAATGATGAAAACTGGTATACATATGTATCTTGTACCAGGAAATATAGAATAATGAGATGTGAAAAACACAAAACATTATATAACTTTCCGTGAGTTCAGAAACGCATTAATACTGTATTCATACAATGCAACAAGTTTTAAAATGTCTAAAGACTGAAACGAATGCATTGTCAAGAGTTTCGAAACGCATCGGTTACGTAAATTTTATGCATCGGTTAAGCAAAAAATGCATTCGAAATTTTGCAAACGAGCATAAACATGTTAACTATGTTAATCTACATTAGCTATGAGTTAACAATTAGATTTTGTCAATTATTGTTCTGAATACGTTTTTGAAATATGAACATACATACATATGTTGCAGTGAAATATTGTTCCTAAACGTTATAAAAAAGTATATGCATTGGATACAATCTGTCAATAAGCTGTATCATAATTGTAGCATCAATAGTCAATACAGTATTTTTGACGTTACTGAACTCACGGTTTATGTACTACATTATGCATATCTTATCTAAATTTTCTATGTAAAATTGTAAAATCTTCACCACATATGTCTTTTTTATGGTACCATTAAACACATCTGGAAGAATATATGAATTTATAATAAATACGCATCTATTGAAGAATATACATGTGTATGTATATGTACATGAATTTATGCACACATATCATTTAGTATTTTACTGTATGCATAGAAGCAAAAATTTTTTATTCATAATCATATAATGCAGAAATTCATTCATAAATAAACCATGACAACATATTATTCGTATATGAAATTTTTGTATAATACATGAAGAAACAGAGGGTGAAAATTAGTTTTATATTTAAAATACAAAGAAAAAAGATAAAGCATGTTACATCCTTTATCCTTTTAAAAGCGAAATAAACTAATTCTGTTGAGTATATAAAATACAATTTCCACAGAACAGTGTATGCATGCTTAAGGCACAAATAAAATAAATAGATATTGTATTTTCTTATTTGCTTTTGCTTATATTTATTTCTGAATCTTTTAGTCATTTTAATAATTTATAATTGCTACTGTTGTTGGCAAAAGTAAAATACAAATTGTACATACAATGGCTAAAAGGCAAAGAAAATCAGATACAAAAATGCAACAGACAAATTTACAATTTAACAAAATGGAATAATTAATTTTTTTGTTTTTCCGTTTTTTTTAAACGGTTTTCTTAAAAAATCAAAGAGAATTTTTTTTTTATTGAACAAAGAAATATGATTGTAATGTATTTAAGTAGGACTGAAATTGACATTTAGAATATACACGGTTTATTGGATTTAAATATGTATATATAGAAAATGGCATTATATACGCCTATATTATAGGTAAATCCCATTTTTGTTTTTGACATTCAAAAAGTTTTTTAAAAATCGAAAATTTGAATTAAAGAGGGTTTACACACAACACACGAAGGAAATGCGACAAAAACGTTACCATTATTACTTTTGATTATTTTCATGTGCAGCATATCCAAATGCTATGGATTTTTGTAAATGCAGGATAATAAAAATTTTTCATGGTCTTTTAAGATGTAAATTTTGTAACAGTACTATTATATAGTAAACAAAATGACAAAATCACATTTAAAATAAAGATTTTTTTTTCGAATCAAATTTTACTACTAATTTTAACAAATTTTCATTACAGCAGTTATATGTAATCCATTTTATTGAAATGAAAAAAAAATAGGGAAAAAAATAAAAATGTTTGAAAATGTTTAATGATAATTTTATTCACCCGATTTTGTATAAATGTAATAACATTAGTTTTGATGATCATTTCATTATTATGTCTATATAACATGATAATAATTAGAATGTAATGGATATTGAATTTATTTATTTCCATATTAAAATAATTAACATGAAATTCAGGGAATGGATTTACTTTTCAGCTATAGTAATAGTTTAAAAGTATAATTAGAATTAGAGTGTGTGAGGTAAAAAAAGAAAATTCAAAATGGATTACTTTATTTATTCATACACTGTCATTTGTTTAAAATTATAAATTTTTTTTTTATTTTCGTTGTATTAGTTTTTTTAAGACATTAAAATATGTATGTCTCTCTCTGGAAAATTTCGTAATCGATATCGATTTTAATGCATTGAAATTTTCCTACGTAATTATTTTATGCACTCAGAAGATAGGTCAGATACAATGAAAGCGACGCGTTTTTCACGCGCTTTAGAATGAGTTTGAATTAATAGTTTTTGTATCTAAGTAGATACAATGATATCCACGCGTTTTTGTGGCACCACAAAATTTGCCGAAATTTGAATTTTGTGGCGCGTTGTTTTTTTCTATGTCTGTTACCTGTTTCATTTTTTAGGAACAAAGAGAATTTTATCATTGTACATAGATTTTCAACAAGTAGTCTTAGTGTTAAGGAAAAAATACATTCCCGTTAAAATCCTTGAAAAAATAACTGTACAATACATTTAAATATTTTGCACAATTTTGCACTAACACAAAAATGACCCTAAAAATAGATGGTATTATTAGTCACATTGAACAAAAAGGGATACAAAAATTTTAAATTTAAAAATTACACCATATTCAGCACAAGTGGTAAAAAGAAAATGAGTGTCAGATGTGATTTTCAAATATATTTATAAAACATGGTTTGATCTGCATTGTTTTAATATATTTTAAAATTATTTTTTATTTAAAACACTTTATAATCATTTTATCTAAGATCAGATAATGAAATTTGTTAAAATAAAGTAGATTAATTTTTTGATAAGGTGAATTAGAATTGCTTCTTTTTTCGCTGTTTTGGAGAATTTGAAAGAGAATAGAAAGAAGAAGAAAACGAAAAGGAGAAACGTCAAAACGACGAAGATTGAAAAGTATAAACAATGGCGCGTTTTTAATAATTATTTAGTGAAATCTAATTATTTTCTAAATATATTTATGTGATTTATTTAAAATTTATTAAATTCGGTAAAAACAAATCTGTTTTTAAATTGTGAGAATATATTTTATGTGAATATTTATTTTATAAATGTGAAATAAATTGTAATTTGATTTACTAGCAATGGAGAAATTGTGTCGCATTTTAATTCGTAATTAAAAAGGAATTTGTTTCCTAAATATTAATTTTTTTAATTTTTTATATAAATTAAGTGTTCTACTTTGCATATTATTATACAAAATCATAATTAAATCGTGAAAATAATTAGAAATAATCTCATTAAAATAACATTGTTTGTGCATGAAAGCACGTGGTACCACACATACTAATGTACTCGTCAGTGAGCCATAAAACGTGTAAAAATTGTGTACGAATATTGTCAGTGAACTGGTGAACTAAGACACTTACTGTCGTCAGTGAACTGAAAAATTTTGCATGAAATTTAGGCATTTCGGGAGGTGGTGCGGCGAAGGGTCGTTAATTTGTCCATATATTTTGTTCTTCGCGCAAGTTAGAATTTTCATTTAAAATATAATTGTTACTTTTTTACCAATGTAAAAATTTTTTAATATTTTTTTTGATTTTTTTTAACCGTTATATAACGGTAAAAGCAGTCTAGCTCTTTTCCTTTTTTATCTTCAATAAGAGTCTCAAAACTTTATTTTACCTGAACCCTGATTTTATGGACAAGTTGACATGAATAATGTCGAAAAAGTTTCTTTGTTTACATATTAATAATATGAAATGCCAAAACACCGCGTGGTTCTCATTGTATCTTGAACGCTACAAACCGGCGCCACAAGAAAAAACGTTCGCTTTCATTGTATGTATATGGCCTAAGAAATGGATGACAAAGAAATTCTGCAATATTATTTAAAAAAAAAAAACACTGCAATGTCCTTTCTTATCAAAATGATAATTTTCAAAATGCTTAAAGGACAATAGTCTCTAATAATGCCTTCATACATATATTTGTATGGTAGGTTTTCTAAGGAAAAATTTGCGACTTCCTGTTTTCTTTTTTTTTTTTCATTTTTTTTCTGTGTAGTGTTTATATATTTTTATTTTTATATTATTTTCAATTTCGTTTTTCATCATTATTTTGTGTTTTTGTTATCGTCAAAAGAATTTTACTTCATTTTTGGTCATTATAAAATTTCATATCATACAAAATAACTACAAATATATTTTCTTCTACTTAGTTATGCATGCACGACACAAATTGCATTCATTTTATATTCTTTATAGTATACCAACGAAACAATGTTATCTATCATGCATAAAATATTTCTTTATATCAACTTTTATATGTTGCAAGTAGTACATACACACATGTCAAGTATTTTAAATAAATGACTTTGGTCGGTATTCGATATTTGAAAAAAAAATTTTTTTTAACTCATTTTTGTATGCTTAACACGTTTCTTTAAAAAGAATAAAAATTTGAAGAAGAAATAAAAAATCTTCATTTGCCCTAAATAATAAAAAGAAAAATGAATCTTATAAATTTTTTTGGATAGTTTAAAAAATTGAGATCACTTTTCCTAGAAAATGAACAGGAATATATTAAAGAAATGTCTCTAAAAAAAAAAAAAAAAATCCAGAGGACATTTAATTACAAAACTGAAAAGGATAAAAAATATATATTTGTATGCATATGCACCTGTAGGTGTATAGATAAAAATATAAAATATGTTTGTATAATTCTTGTCTTTTAGATTCACGAATTTTGGTGTTGTGGTGCTATAGCTAATGATCATTTGTTTAAGATCACGTATAACAGAAGAAGGTAAGGTAAGGAAATACAATGTATGTATAATAAAAAAAAAGTGTCATGTGGTTTTTGTTTAGATTGCAGTACATATAAATTTGTCACACATGTTGTTTGATGATGCAAGTAAAAAAAGACATTTTTTACACCTTTTTCTCTTCTCTTTTACACCTTTAAACGCCTTCCATTGAAATACTCTAACAAAAAATTCGATGAAAAAATTCTTAATATTAACATTTTCAAAAAAAATCGTTATTTTAAAAACGGAAACCTAAAATCCACAGCCAAAGTTGTATGTATGTACATTATGAGTCGGGTAGTGTGGTAAACTTTTTAAGAACCTAAACCAAAATATCATCAAAATTATTTGAAATACTCGTACATTTTTTTCGTTAATTACTTTTTTAATTTTTTCAAATTAAAATTAAAATGGATTTTTTGTTAAACGAGTAATACAATTAAATGAACGATGTATATTTGTTAAATGAGGGTTGGTCCTCTGTGAGAAGGGCAGGGGGTACCCCCCCTACTTTTGTTAAATTTTTAAATATTTTTTTTCCTTCAAATTTATTCCATTTTAATTTCACATCATTTACACGAATTACGAGTAAAAATTTTTAGAAATTCAATTTATAACGTATATTTTTTTTAAGTACTCACGTATACGTACTGAGTTCATTCATTATACAATTTTATTTTATTTTTTTTGAAATTTTACTCAAAACTCAATAATCTGTATAATCAATCAATTAAACTCAATTCGATCAGTAACATAAATGCAATTAATTTTCTACCATACCTTTATGTAGTGCCTTATGCAATGGTATGGTAGTAATAATGTGCAATGTGTGTGCAACAGCAAAATATATAAAACAGAAATAAAGGAAAAATGAGAAACAACTGGTTGTCACATGATATACTTTATTTTTTTTGTTCAAGTTAATTTCCTTTTAGTCTGTGTTATTTATTTATTTTTTTTTATTTTTTTTTTTAGAAATGTTTATAAAACGAAAGAAAAGGTGTACTTGATGTACTTGATGTGCTTTTTTCTTTCTTTTTCGTTTTTCTCTACAATAGATTTAATACCATCATGACTGTTCACTACAGTATACTGAATTTTTCTTTTTTTTTCGTAACAACTGATTTCACATTACGTATACAAGAAGTATAGAAGAATACAAGTGAATAAATGAATTAATTTATGTACATAAATTGATGATTAATCTTTTTGTTAGCTAAACAGAAAATTTATTAAGTAGATGGATGTTTTTTTTTTGTTTCATTTAATTTTTATTAAAGTTGAGATGTTTTAAAGAATATAAATTAATTAAAATAATTAAATTAAAATTTGTTAAAAAATATCAATAGAAAATTTAATTAAAATCAATACATTCATGTGTATACGTATACTTATATGTACACATGATATCGATTTTCAATGATCCAATATTTAATCTAATTTTTTTTTTTTAATATAAAACTGACAGAAATTTTTTTCAAAAAATATAACTGACAGAAATTTTTATTTATAGCAAGTATACTACATCATTTACACTAAAAAAAAAAAAAAGGAACTTAATTTCCTCAATAGAGGAAGATGTCTTTTTTGTAATAATTGATGGGAAGTTATCAAATATGATTTTTCCATAAAATATAAAATTTGATACTTTTACCTAAACAGATATTTATGTATGTACAAAAAATAAATTAACACCTTAAAAGTTAAAAAAAAGTTTCTTTTGAAGAAGATTATAAATTATATTTTAATCATAGATGTATGGATGGGTAATTTGATATCTATATTTTTGAGTAAAAAAATTAATGGAAATTTTTTAATAATTCTTTCTATATACAAAACATTGAAAAATCGAATATTTTAAATGTACAGTGCATTTTGCGTACAAAATTTTTTATATTTATGTAATAATTCATGTATAATTATTGATATAAACCTGCTATTATCTATACATAGGTATCATAGGTAGATGTGGCAAGAAGATGAAGCAAGCACACTTAGGCTAAAACAAAAGTCCATTTGTGATACATAGTATCTCATAGTATGTACATAAATTGATCATTTGTCTTTTCGATGATATCTCTATAATAATCAAAATCATTTTCAATGCACAAAAATATGTACATTTATCTAAAATGGGATGAAACCAAAAAATCATCATTATTATTATTTTTTTTTTTTTTTTGGGGAAAAATTCAAAAACAAAATTTCTAAATTGTATGTTATGTTGAAAACAAGAGAAATATTTTTTATTTTTTACATTGGATTTTATCATTTAAATTTTATGCGTGTGCATGTGTGTCTTTTAAGTATATATACGCCATATATGTGTATACGGATAGCAAATATTATATATTGGCTTGATTACATATACAGGTTTTATTTTCAAAACATATGTCACAACAAATGTCTAAACAAATTTTATGTTTCAATATAAATTTAAAGATTTCGATCTAACTAAGAAATAAAAAGAAAAATACACAAGAACTTATAAGAAGACAATAAAATGAAAGATTCCCAATAATATCTTAACTATTAATTTTTCTTTTTTTTTTTTAACGTAAAGAATTGATGGTAAGCCAGTAACAAAAAAAGAAAAAAAAAGAAGAAAATTCTTTAAAAAAAATACTACCAGAACTAACATTCAATAGTATCTATGTAGAAAAGAAAAATAATATACATATCAAAATGTATTTATACATTTCTTTTGAAAAGAAGAAAAACACAATATACATCAGATTCACGTATGTGTATGTGGGTTTACATATGTGTCTCCTGGATATAAAAGATATGAACGTTCATCGGTATATGTACAAATTCAATACACAATAAACAAAATGCATATAAGAAAGGTATTTAATTTATATTGCTTCTTGGATACCTTTTCATTACCTTTCTTTTGATATCTTTTTTTTTTTTTTACAATAAACGTGGGTATAATTTCTCAATTCTGTAAAAGAATAAAAAAAAAAAAAACAACTAGAATAATAAAATAAGATTTAATGTATAAAATGTTATAGGGCATATTCTTTTGATATTGATGTTTAATTTTTACTTTATTTCTTTTTTCTTCTTTTTTAGAACACTTCTTTGTGTATTTCTCTATTGGGTGCCTGTCTACTCTGCATCTTATTCACAGTCGGCTAAGATTAAGAAATTTTTGAAGGTATTTATTCTTTGACATTTTCGATTATCAAAAAAGAAAAAAATATAAAAATAAGATACTACTATCCCATACGAATATAATTTCTATTTCTCATCGTAACATCTTTTTTATTCCTGGATTACACACATATTATGTGTACACATACTCGTATATGTGTATATAGAAAAAATTTTTTTTGTTTAATTTTGAAATGCACGTGGTTGATTCCTTTTCTACACATATGCGTACATACATATGAATAGTACACGCACATATATTTGTTGATTGAAGACATTATCACACCTTCTTATTATCTATCTTCTACACATTAATACCGGTTAATACATGATGGCATAAAAAAAATAAAATAAATAAAAATATTGGTAATCTAATCCAAATACAATGATCATATAAAACATGATCGTGAAAACGAAATCGAAGAAAAAAAAATTTTTATGTGCATTATCTGATTTTTTTTTGTAATGAAATACAGAAGCTACATTCAAAAATCGTTGAGATGTATAACGAAAAATTTGAATTCAATTATTAATTATGAGAAAGATGAAGATTTTATAAAACAAAATAAAATAGAAAAAAAAACTGAAAATTTATAAATTGACAAACTTTACAGTGTGGAAAATGAAAGAAAAAAAGAAAAAAAAAATAAAACTATAATTTTCGATGTCATGGTCTTTTTAATTCATATTTTATTTAGTTGAAATTTGGGTTATATCTGCATTTTTTTTAATACAATATTAAATATTTATAAAAAGAAAAACAGAAAATATTGAATGAAAATTTTAATTTAATAAAATGCATTATTTGTATTTTGCATCCAGCTATGTAGCCTATTTGTACTGTGCTAGGTCTACGATCCCAACAGCCGTGGGTTCGAATCCCACCTCGGGTATGAGTCTGACACTACTTCCCCAAATAGCCGTAGACCTCTGTAGTCAGTGCTATTCCCCCCTGTTAGGATTGTAAATTCATTTACTATTCTAACCTTTATAAATAAAATAAAATAAAATATTTTGCAATTTTATTTAAAAACTAAAAAAATGAAAAAATTTCATAAAATAACTTTTGTACCGCAACAATATATTTTCATAATAATAATAACAGACACAAAAAGATTTTATTTATTTTGTTATTTTATTCATGGGAAAAATTAATTTTTATACATATTTAAAATTTAAATATGAAAATATTGCCTATACTCTGTTCACTAATAATGTTTACATTCAAGGCCTTCTGGCAATTACTGGTACCGTTTTACATCACTACGTATTGATATTCAAAAAATTCATCAGATATATAATACAAGCTTTGTGAATTGTGGTAGTATTGCTTATTAGAAATTATAAGAGAAACGAAAAAAGGCATACGTATTTCCATAAGACCTGAAGTCCATAATTTTAATGGATAGAGTATACGAACATAGAGATTTGGTTTTCCTTTTATTTTTATTGAATTATAGTTAATGTGTGGATCGTAAATCATAAAATGCAATTACCCTTGAGCATATAATCATACAGCCATACACATATAAATACTTGCAAGTGTATATGCATGTGTACATACATACAACATTTGTACAACAAAAATTATTGTATCAATATATATTTTCGTTTAAGATTAATATCGTTTATTGACTTTTATACACACCAATTATGAATACACACATATCTTTTCATCTTTAATTTTTTACCTATATTTATACATACCTTTACCATTACCTTTACTAACCTTTTACCTAAACAAAATAATGGTCATGTAATTGAGTCTATATAAGTCTTTTGAATGATCATTGTAACAATTTTGTAAAACATCGTCGCTGGACAAAATCTGTGTTAGAAATTTTAATACATCAGTACATGTAGTATCATCAGTTATGGAAAAATGAGAATGTTCAATCAAAAAAAAAAAAAAAAAAGAAAAAATAAAGAAGGAAAATAGAGAAAATAGAAAACCCATTAGTATGGTATTTAGATACTTTTTAAATTGTAATTTTTGTACTTTATACTTCTTGTTAAATTACTTTATGTGTGTGTGTTTTTTTTTCTTATTTTCTATATGTGCATACATTCATATGTACATTTATTGCCTTTTTACATAAGATTTTTACAAATGAATAAAATGATAACTCGTTTTTTTTTTAGCTATCAAACTATCAACTGGTTTTTTACTTTTACCAGTACAAAATAATAGAAATCTTTTTTAACACGAAAGAAAACTTTTTTTGGTTTAAATCATAATAATGATAATAAAATAAAAAGTAAATAAAAAAGGTCATGATGAAAATAAATGATTATTACCTCAATTTGAGACATCATTCAATCTTAACTTTAAAATTATGATTATCATAATCATCATCATCAACATCGTCTTCATCATTTTAAAATTTCTTTGTCCTTCAAAATAATGTGTTGCATCTTCTTTTACAAACATACAAACATACAAGAATTTTATTTTCATTATGATCTTCTCAATTTGAAAAGAAAAACTCTTTTGCTTATCATTTTACTTCCCAGATTTGGAATGTACACACGTAGCATATAGCAAAATGTACATGTACTTATATTTTATGGTATATTCATAAATATAGTTACTTTCTAATAAAATTTTTTTTAAATGTACTCAAATTAATTTTTTTTGTAAGATATTCTTTTTTAGCTTCTGGCTAAGATATGTCTTTTCCGTTATCTTTTAAATTAAACACAGGTATTCCCTACAAATATCTATTAGCATGCAATCTATTACTGCTGAATCAAATGTTGTTGTATAACAATTGTTTTGATTCTTCTTCAACTTAACTATATAAGATTTCTTTTTGTATTGTGTATTTACCATTGACTCAAAATCAACATCTTTTAAGAAAAACAAAAAGAAAAATTTGTTTTTTTTTTGAATTTCGACTTTTCTTTGTTGTATATTTCAGTTCCCAGACCTAAATTTTACAATTTATTGTTAATGATTAAAAAAATAAATTAAAATGACACGATTTGTATGTAGTGATAATAGTAAAAGAAAATGCACATCATTTTATGTTAATGATTTTTTGTATTCGTGTATGAAGACTATTCTGCAGTTTGTAAATGCAATTTTTGTCCATTCTTTTCACATCGATAAAGTATTCCATATTCGGCTTGTAATACTATACTTTTGCCAATAGAAAGTAAAATAGTATAAATAGTATAGTAGTGTTAATCTCGTCTAATCATGTTATTGATTTGTAGATTTTTTGAATTTATTTAATAGACTGTTAATCAGAAACTAATTGAACACACGAATATGATTGCAAATTGGTTCCATCCAGGCGCATAACTCTACCTGTGTGAATGATTTCCATTTTCTATAGGCTAACATTTTTTGCATGAAATGTTTTAATTAATAACACAAAAAGAGAATATTAATTATATTTACAGAATTATTAATCGAGAATATAAAAAAATTGGGACATATTAATTGGAAACATCAATCAACACAAAATATAAATTATAAAATGGATCAAAGCTTGGCCATTAGCAAAGTCATCAACTTACACTATCATCTATCTTTGGATTTTTATGACTAAAAAAATTATGACTTAAAAAAAATTTTTTTTTCAAATCGTTTTCTTTCATTGTGTGGTTCACTTTCATTTGAATTTGAACGAATTTATTGTTACAATATTTTTTCTAATGATGATAACTGTGTTATAAATCATGTTTTTTTTAATGTTAAAAATTAAAACTGATTTTAAGTACATACACCGTACCGTATATAAATCAGAAATGAAAGTATGTACACGATTTACGTGGAGAAAAAATAATTAAAAATGTATCTAGTAATTGAATAATAATCAAAAAAAAAAAAAAAATAAAAATTATAAATTAACACTTTTCCTTTTTTTTCTCTTCATGTTGAAGAAGATCTTGTATTTTATTTCTTTATAAATTATTAACAGTGCAAAAATAAAAATTCATCTATTGTTATTTTTCTGATTTAAATTGAACATGTACGTTACATATGTACAGTACAAATGGATGATACAGATATAACGCTTGTTCCAAACTTTCACATTTCAAAATTATAACAATGTACATTAAAAAATTTTTTTTTTTAATTTCATTTGTATATTTGATTTTGCAGAAATAACATGTTAACACCAATTAAGACACAAGTAAAATATAATTTATACAGATATTTGTAATTTGTATACAAACAAATTCAAATTCGAAAGCAACATAAGAAATGTTAACTATATAATTTTGCTCATAAATTTGAAATAAAAATAAAACTTTGAAATACCCAATACGTCTGTTGATGACATATTTGTAAATTGAATTTTACTTACAATTTGGACAGACATATAAATTACCATCAGTATTGATATAGAAAAACCCCCATATATGAGAAATTTAACGTTTAAATTTGCAAAGCAAAATAACTTTTGTTAACTGTATAAATTGTTAACTCAGTCAGTGTTAGACACTTTAAGGAATTAATAAAATTGCATTACATATATGAGAATAACGTCGTAAGTTTCTTTAAAAGTAAATTCATAAAAATATGTGTTTTTGTCGTGTTTCACAATAACCAATAACAGATTTCAAATCACAAGAAATAAATCATTATACAACATAGGTAACATTTAAAAGGATTTCATGCAGAAGAAAAAAAAAATAGAAGTAGGTAAAATCAAGTTAGAAATATTATTACACTATTTCTTGTGTGGCACTAAAAAGATGGAGATGGAAGACCACTGAGGGCAGAAATCTTGAAAATCTTTCAAATCTAAACTACATAAAGTACGTTATTCTCCTTGCCAAAAGAATAAATGCCTTTATGTAGACAAACAAAGGGTGAGGGGTACAATAAGCTTTCTTAAGCAGCAGTGTTGAGGCAACCCAACCTCATCTCGCCCTTGCGGTTCTAAACTCTAAACTCTAACGCTATTTCTTTGATTAGTGTATTGGTGTATAAAAGGTAAAAAAAAAATTTCAAAACATTTTTTTTGCCATTTTCAATCATTTCAGTTTTTAAAATATCAAAAAATGTACAAATAACTGAGAAATTGAATATAAAAAACAGGGGTCAAATAAAATATTGCATATTGTGTTGTCGAATGTCCACTACGTGGTATACATACGGATGGACTTAAATGAATTTTTGTTTTTTCTGTTTGAAATTTTTATTTCATAATAATTATTTTTCCTGTACATTTTCAGTTAATATTTTTGTACATCATACGTGTACGTATAGAGATACATAATACATACATGTATGCAATTAAATAATACACATCTATGTAACTACATTGAATTTCACTTTGAAGCATGCAATTGAACAACTATATGTCCATCATTACTTGTAAATCATAATAGATTTGTGTACCTATGAACATGTAAATTAAATGAACTGTACAGTAAAATTATATGTACACGTATGCAACTAGAGATTAGGGTTTTATAATTTGTGAATAGACCATTGTGCTCACATGATGTCTACTTTTTTTTTTGAGGACAAGAAAGTGCCAAAATTATCTTGGTTATTATCATTATTACTTACGAATGTCTTTAATCTTACAAATTGATGTTCATTTGTCTGTATTCACACACTTTATATGAATAACATACTGGTACTGTAAAGTATATGTATATGCAGTGTATGTAACAGATAATACGTACATATTTCAAATTATTTTTTCCGCTATCATAATTTATTATGAAGATTTCAAAAACATTTAAAAAAACATCATAAAAGATACTTTGACGATTAGATACAAAAAAAACAAAAAAAAAATTATTTGATGCACATTCATATGTACATCATCCATAAATGGTTTGTAAGATCAATTTACACAATTTTGATCGTATATTGATTATATTCATATACATGTGTTAATGATCGGTCATGTGTATTTGGAAAATAAACGATAAAACAAAGTATAAACAAAAAAAAAAAAAAAAAAAAAAAAAAACATCGTCTATTTTTTCAAATTAATTTAGTTACGACACACTTATCAAGCTGCTGGAAAATTAAACGTTTAAATCAAAAATTTTGTGTTTTTTTTTGTTTTGCTTAAATGAATTTTGATGTTTGATTAAAATTTTTATTTGTCATTTATTTTATTTTGTGTGTGTTTATTTTTTACAATCTCATACATTTCTCTCAATTTTAATTAAATTTTTCGTATCTAACAAAATATTTTCAATGTTCATAAAGAAAAACAATCAACATAATTAAATTATATTTTTAGAGTTAAATCAACAGTTTGCTTAAGATAAATAAAGAAAAAAGGTGTTTGAATGCGCAAACTATATGTAGTATTTTTTCTACTGAAGATATTGAAGAAGCAACTATGAAGCAGCAATGAAGATATTTTTTTAAAAAAATATTGAACATATTTTTATTTATACTCCATTCACTAATTCGATGCGGTTAAGGTCTTATATGGAAATGACATAAAGTAGTATCACTTTACGTCTCTGTATATTGATGTTTAAAAACCTCACCTCATACTGTATGAGAACTTGCAGTAACTCTGCTCGTGAAATGCTCCCGTATACGTATACTCCCATAAGACCATAACTGCACCGAATTAGTGTATGGAGTATAGCTGCTATTGTAGCAGATGTTACATCCAACCAAAACAAAAACGTTTTTTTTCATTTTTTTATAATTATGAAAATATCTACTGGTATTCAATTTTGTTTTGTTATCATGTACTTTGTAAAGAAAGTATATTAAGAAAAAATTATCAAAAAAAAAAAAATCTCCACCTGTTCAAAAGTTGCATGTGAACATATGTTTTATTCATTTTGTAGAGAATATCTCAAAGACAGATTGGAATCCTTTTCAATGTGGCATACGACAGACTAAAATGAATAAATGGAAAAGAATCATGATATAATTTTATTTTACCTTATTGTGAAGGTGTAATAAAAAAAAAATCTTTTTATGAACTCAATCTTACAGCTAAAAATTACGAATTTCAGTTAAAAAAACTAAAAAATTTCAGTTACCGTAGAATTTAAAAATTTTTAATGTTACAAAAATTTTTATTTATTTTTTTTGTTTTAATTATTATTTTTGTAATTTGTTTTTGGGTATTTTTTGCTTTTTTGTTAATAATTTATTTTTGATCTTTTTTTCTTATTTAATGATCAAAACTGTAGAAAAAAGGTTCAAAAATTTTCTGACCAAATCTTAAAAATATAAAAAAACAAAATATTCAATTTTTTTTTCTTTATTTTAATGACTAACAATTTAGGCAGGCAATTAGAATAAATTAGGACTTTATGATTCGATCCTTTTTGTTTTTTTTTTTTGTCTATCTTACAATATAGTTATGAACAGGTAATAAAATAATTATGTGAGTAAGCAAAAAGAAAAAAGGAAAAAAGGTTAAAAGTTATGAATTTTGCAATATTTTCATATTTGTACATGGCAACAAGGGATAATGTAGGAAACCGGAAGGTTTTCTATCTTTACATTAAATCAATAAAAAAAAAAAAAAATTGAAAAAAAAGGAAAAGTAAATAGAAGAAAAAAAAATCATACCAAACTGCTTACATTTTAATTTAAATTGGTGCTGAAATGGCTGAAATCAAGTGAAACAAATTCTTTGCTGAAACTTATTTTTAAGAATTTTAACAAATAACTTTTTTTTTTTTTTTTTGTTTGTATAAATGTAGTTTGAATCAGTTAGTTCGTTTATTTGCAAGAAAAACGTATTATTTACAAGGTAACTGAATTTATCTTATGACTGTGATAAATATTTTTCATTATTATTTTTATTATGATAATTTGTAAACGCAAGGATAATTAAAATAAATGTAAGGAAATGAAAATAAAAAAAAATTGCTTCAAAAAAAAAAAAAAAAAATTAAATTCATGTGTGTACAAAGCAGAAGCAGAAAAAGGCATTTACAATTGGTTTTATTTCTTCCTTTTTTTTTGTTTTTAACAAACAAACAAAAAAATACCCATCAAATTTTATTGTAGTCCAGAATAGTTCAAGTTTTTTTGTCTACATTTGCAATTCGGAAAAATTTCAAAAAAAAATTGAAAATTACAAAAAGATTTTCATTACATGAAAAATGTATCTACTTAACAATAACAAAAAAAAAAAATGATTAAATTGGAATGTTTAAATTTTTAATTGCATTTCTTGGAAAAGGAACAAAAAAAATGAAATTCTTCATTCCTTTGGTTTTTTTTCATTTCCTTGTTTTTGGAAACAAAAATTTTCCAATCTGTTTAATAACCAGAATAAAAGTAAAGCGCATTTGAAGGCGAACATAAGTACAGAAATATTATTACATTTTACTTCACCGTATGGAATACTTCAGTTGGTTGAATTTTTTTTTCTTATTCCAATTTTAATTCTTAATTATAACATGCACCTATAACTGACTTAAATTTGAGATGAAAAGTCTTTTAAAATGAAAATGTACACAGAAGCATGGAACAAATAAAAAACATTCGGAAAATTCAAATATTTACATACAAAAAACTTCTATTGGAAATTGAAAATTAATTATAATGTAAATGTCAACAAAATTTTTTTATTTTCATTTTTTTTCCCCCATTTTTTAATTATATTTCATTTACATGTTTCTGTTAAAAAATCGTTATTTTTTTTTTTAAATTTAAAAAAAATTTATAATAGTAAAACAAAAATGCATGGAAAAGTTTGTTAATACATTTTTTTTTTTTTTTTTTGAATTAAAATCAATTTTTAATCAAGTTTCTACTTTATTGAAAACTAATTAAAAAAACGAGAAAAGTTTTTGATATAATTGAATCGTATATTGAATGGATGCAAAAAAACATATGGTAATAATTTTTCCGATTAAAGTCTAAGCCTACGACTGAACTTTAAGATCCATATGTGATATATTGTAACATTTGGATGATTTCAAGAAGATTATAGTGTATTACTTGGAATACATTTGGTCTCACAATTTGATGACATATTGATTGACAATAAATTTCACTTTTATCATTTCTTGCCGACATAAATGATATTTTGTATAAGATATGTAACATGTATGCAGACATAAACAGACTACCATCATACCATATACGCAATATAATAATGCATTAAAGATTCATTGATGTACAGAGTCGTACATAATACAATGATACCATGAGTTGATACCATGTGCTGGAAAAATTATCATATTCATGTCCCATTTTATTAGATTTATAATACCAATTGCCACATCGAAAAATTATTAACATAAATTTTTTTTATTTTTTTTTTATCATATACATACTATATGTAAGTATATTGTATAAGATTAAGTGCTAGTGAATAATTTGTGTTATAATTTTAAAAGAGAAAAAAAATACGTTACATAAATTTAAAAAAGCAAATATACAACAAGAATATTCCAAATATTTTTTTTTTTAAATTTAAATTTTTATTTTTATTTATTTTTCTCTTACTCTAAAATAAATTTATTTAGTTTTTTATTATTGTCTACATATGTTTATTTATTTTTCAATAAATTAAATGAAATGAGAAAAAGAAAAGTGAGAAAATATAAAAACAAAATATTTATATAGATAATTTACCATTACATTTTACTATATTTTATTTTTGTCTTGTACACATGGATTTCTATTTTTACTTCTAAATATTTTATTTTTTTTTTATTTTTCAACTGTTTTATTTTTAATAAATAACCATTATATAAAGTAAAGGAAAATATTTTTCTATAAAAAAAAAAAAAAATGAAGCAAATTAGGAAAAGTAAAAACAATTTTCTTTCGTGTCGCGACATCATATAAATCTTATTTTTAAAATGTCGTTTATCATAGAGTTGAAGACTTTAAGGATTATAAAATAAATATAAAACATTTTTATAACTTTATACCATATCTGTTAGCTAACATTTATAGCTTGATCAACGTTAGATGTACATATAGAGCGTGTGCGGAATGTGGATAAATTTGGTTAAATGTCTAAATTTCTAAATTGTTGGAAAAATTGGTTTTAGCATACTCAACGAAATCACTAAATGCAGCTAAATTGGTAAATTCGTTGTTTTTGTATGAAATGATGAAATATGACATGTAATGCATGGTTTTTGTTTATAATTTGATTTTTTTATATTTTTTGTGATTTTTTAAAAACAATTTCTTGAATTTTTAACGATTATTAAAAAAAATTAAAAATTTGAATTTTTAAATTTTCAAAATCATATGAAAATCCGAAACGTAAAAATATAGGGAAAAAGTAAAGACTAAAATTGTTAACAATTTAGCCATGCTCGCATAGTAAAGTGTTGCTAAATAGAAATTTTAGCAACTTTTCCAATGATTCCGCACACACTCATAAAATGTAAGTTTTGTAAAGTACTTATCATTTTAAAAAGACAAACAAATCAAGGATAGGAAAAAAAAAACAAAAATACATGAAGACACTTGTTCATTATTTTTCATGTACACTGTACGTATGTTAGGTATGTTCATCGTTTCTGTTTTTAAAAAGTAAAAAAAAAACAACAACAACAACAAAATTGTGTAAATAATGATTTCTCAGTGTGTTACTATGACATTTTATTTAGATGTTATACTGATTCTCAAGAAATTTCATTCTCTTGTATAGATAAATCAAACAACATATTTTTAAAAAGAATAAAAAAACACGAAATTTTTTTTTTCTTTGAATGTACAAATATTGTAAACAGAAAGATTTATATTTCTCTTTATAGTCCTTTAAAAAGATTTTTCATTTTCATTATTTCCAGCATACGAATTTTTTTATTTTCATTTTCTATATTCGAAAGAAAAAAATTGAAAAAAAGAAAATTTTATAATTCTTAAATATTTTGTCATTTGAAATAAGTTAATAATTTTAAAATTCACAAATATGAAAATTTCAAAAAAGAAAAACAGGAAAAAATTTTTTTCTTATTTTTAAAATAAATAAACGTGAATTCAATTTTATGCTTAGGTAACAAAAGTTTTTTAATTTATTTTCGTTTTTCTTTTGTTCTTTGTTTTTATTAAAATTTCACTTTAAAAAAAAAATTCAAATATATATTTAATAATTTTTCCATGGGAAGAACTACCTTCTGTTGTTGTTTTTTTTTCTCATTTTATAATTTATTAAATTTCCATAATTTTACACGTACATTGAACTTTATGGTGTGTATATGAATATATTATTTTTATTTTTGTAAAAAAAAAAAATAAAATAAAATAAAATAAATTTGTTTTGTCATTTTCAAAAGGATATGAAATGAAAATTCAATAAAAGAGATTGTCTTTATACTTAAACAACGATAAAATTTTATGAAAATAATAAAAGTAAGTAAAAGTATGGTATTATCTTGCGTATAGTACGTGCACTTTTTCTTACGTATTTATTTTCCTTTACTTCATAATGTCGTTTTACTTCATAATGAAGTATAGTATGCCGAAGGCCTTATCCTGGTGCATTAACATTAAACTGCATATTAACAAAGCAACGACAATATAATTCCTCCAAAATTGTTTTCAAACACTAAATAATGGCTATAGGGTGTTTTTAAAGTATACGCACGGGTAAATCATACAACATAAAAATGCATGTTTATGATTTATGTTGCTGTCGTGTAGCTGTTGTTGTTGTTTTCGTTTTATAAAACGCACTAAATTAGCAATTTGGTTAAAGTGGCCTGAAGAGAGAAAAAGACGAATTTATTCAAATTGGACATATGTACATATAATATAATAAGAAGAAGTACCACCAACAACAACACTTGCCTATGTTATAAAAACACACCATAAGTGTTTTGTGAAAATTCAATAATATTTTTGATAATTGTCCCAAAATGTTTAACTGAAACGAGCATAAAGTTTGCGTACTGTATGTGAGATGATATACAGTAAATATAAATAAAATGTAAATTAAATGCTATGAAATATTATCAAAAGTTTTGCTTTTTACATTTTCATATGATAATGTACTATGATAAATAAATGGTGGTAATGCATTATTGTTATCTTATACTAATGTAATGTAATGGTTAAAAAAAAGAAAATATTAAATTATCATTTGTTGTTTAAAATTCAAACATAAACGATCTGAATTTTCTACCTATATGTACGTTACATAGAAGTACAGTATACGAATGTTCCTTGAGAAACATTTTTGGGTATTTGTTTTTATATCCTTGTATTTTGTATGTTTATAGATTTGTTTATGAAGTTGTTACAGTACATTTTTTTTGTTATAGAAATTATTTATTAATTTGGTATCAAATTTACACACGCAACAAAACCAAAGGTAATAAATAAATTACCATTTTTTTTTATTCTACAAATTTAAATTTAAATCAATTTGAACTTGGATGTATAATTTATGTCTTGAAAAAAGATAGCACGTTTTATTGATAAAAAATACAAAATTGGCAGCTCTAATTTTTTTTTCTTTTTTTTTCAAGACGAAAATATATCATGATTTCTTTTTTTAAATATTTTATTCTTTTTTTTTTTAACAACTTGTTATTCATGTTTTACGTGAAGAAAATTTTTTGTCTTGGAAAATTTTTTATTTTCAATTATCCTTTTTAATAAAATATAAAATTTCTCGACTGATTAGCATTATTTGAATCGTGTATATGCATGTTACAAAATATTATCTGTCTGTCATCTTATGTTTCAAACTGTAAGAAAATTTTTTCATTAAATTTTCATAAATTTTCTTTTTTTTCACTATGAAGTTTTCCGTTCATTTTTATTTTTTTTTTTAAAATATTTTTATCTCTGTGTATGTAAGGATGAAAAATAAGGATATGGTATAGTTGATAAAATTCTATGTATTTACAACATCAACGATAAAATTTTCTTTTTTAACAGAAAAACTTGTTCTTTTACATGACTTTATGTTGTGATGATGATGATGATGATAATGATGAAAAAAATATTTTTTTACGTGTTTTGTGGTTAAAAATTAAATATATGCATTTTCACATTAAAAAAAATAAATAAAAAAAAAACGGCAACAAGGAAGTGAAAAAAAATGACACCATAGCAACATTATAACACAACAGTAGCAGCAATGTAGCATTAGTAGCAATTTTTTTTAATGCAACTGTCATCATAAATTTTTTGTTTTTTAAAGTATACGAGCATACGTACATTCTGACGTATCTACAGAGAAAAAATTGTTCTTCTTGGTATTTTGGAAATAAATTTGAGAATATTCATGATGATAGCATGTTGCATAGAAAATATTTTTTAAAAACTATAAACCAAGAATAATATATTGCATTATGTTATGTTGGAAAATAAGAGTGCACGGTTACAAGTTTTCTTTATGATTTAACGTTTTCAAAAAATTTTAAATATGCAACATGAGTTTTTTTTATAAACAATGTGGATAAATAAAATGTATTTAAATTGTAGAAGAATATCAAATTAAATAAAAACTTATAAACAGACAAAAAAGAAAATTAAATAAAAAATCACACATATACGATTTCAAACAATTTGTTCACACCTGCTGTAATCATTATCATAAATAATTAACATAATGAGTTGAAAATTGATATAATAAAGTTATACTCCATACATTAATTCGACGTAGATAAGGCCTTATGGGAGTTCTTTTTCTTTTCTCGTAATTCTTAATAAGATCATCTTACTTATGTCATTTCCATAAGTACTTAACTGCATCGAATTAGTGCATGGAGTATAGTGTAAATTGAAAAATGATTTTTTTTCTATTCATAAACTTACGTGTATGTATGTATGTATGTATGTGTGTATAATTATAGCAAATTAACCTTTTCGATTTTCATTATTAATATGTTAATTTAGAGTTATCTAGATTTGATTTCTTTCTAAATTTGGGTGGTCGTATATACGCTTTCTTTGCCTATTGAAAACACTCTAATTCTGCCCAGTGCCTCACCACAGTAAGTGGTATCAATTTTTTTTTTCTGTAGGTATATTTGATCAATTTGAAATTCTTTTTAAATTGAAACAAAACCTTTTAAAACACCAATTTTTGTGTTTTCACAAAACCGGTAGCCGCTATATAATGTACATATTCATTGTGTATACAATGATCACCACATGTACAATACAAAGTGCATACATAAAATTTATTTTTTTTTTTACATTTTGTATAATTGCTATTTTTGTATCGAAATTAATTTAATTTTCTATCAATTTTCTAGCCTAAGCGACTTTTAATTTTTCTGTTTTATCTAATTTTTTTATGTGCTTTTATTTATTGCATTTTCATATGAGTACGGATATCGAGTATAAAAGCAAAAAATGCATTTTAGCATTTAGTTATTCGAATTTCGGGTGTATAAAATAATTTTATTTTTCATCGTTCATTATTTTTAATTTTAATTTTATGTTGTCCGTGTTATAGTTTTTTTTTGTTCTTTTTTCTCTTTTTTCTTCAATTTCATTTTCTCTTGTTTTAATAATAAAAAGTTTTTAACATTATAAATTTCCATATACCTATGTATAAAAAATATTTTTTTATTTTTTTAAAGTGTACATAAAGAGGAAACAGAGAAAATTAATTTTTCATTTATTTAATGAAATGTGTGTGGTCATAAAAAAATTTCAATAAAAAAAAAAGAAGAAAGAGAAAAGTAAAAAAAAAAAACTTTTCAATGACTTTTATATGATGATGACATACAAGACTGGGTTTAAAAACTCTTTGTATGTATATACATGTTTGGATCGTATTCAGGCAACCAATTTGTAGATTAAAAATTGGTAATAAAATGAATTAAATTGAATAAAGCAAAGCAAAATGCAAAAATAAAACAAAAAAAAAATTCAACAAAACACTATAAGCAAAAGCCATTTTTTACTTTGTGTTTTATGATGATGCATTTTACCTCTTTCGCTTGATTTCGCTATATGTCTGTGTTAATTTTATTTATATTCATTTTATGCTTTTAAAGAAAATCTGGTGACGAAAATTAAATGACCAATATAATTAAAATTGATATGAACGATATTTAGGGCTTTTACGAATAGCTTTTCATTTCTCACCCCTTTTTCTATACATGCAAGACAACGTATCCATGGTTTTAATTTAAATTTTTTTTTGTTTTTTGGAGAAAAAAGAAAAAAAAATTAAAAAATTCACTTTTTGTTTATTATAGACTATAGTCTGTCTATAGTCACTACTCCTTTTCACGAGTAGTGTTACCGAAATCTGTAAAATTATCATTTTTTTTGTGTTTTTGTAAGACACGAGGAGTGAGATGAGGTTTGGTAACTTCGACACTGCAGCTTAATTAATTAGCTTATTGTATCCCTCAACCCCCGGTATCAAAGTTATCATATAATACGAGATGGATTTTTTTTTTCATCTACTTCATTTTTTTCAACGGTGTAAAATAGTACTGCTTTATATCATTTCCATAAGACCTTAACAGATAGACTATAATAATTAATTGTTATTTTGTTTATAAAATTTAGAATTATATTGTTAACAAAATTCTGACAATGAAAATGTGATAATGATGATGGTATAACGAACAATTAATAAGAAAATAAGAGTTTCATATATTTTATTATCTAATTAAATTATATTTAATAATAAAAAAACATTAAAAAATGTAATTTTTTATTTAATCAATGTATTCCATAAATATACGAACAACATAAAATTCATTTTAATTAAACACGATTTATCGCATTCAATTTAATCATATAAAAATTTTTTTTCTGCATAGTTTCATATTTAAGTAGATATAAGAAAGAGAAAAAAAAAATTTTTTTTATTATTGTTTTCATTACATCGTTATAATTAAATTGTTGCTTATACTTTGTTTCTTATATTTTTTCTTCATTTTTTCTTTGTTTGTTTATTATTTTGTTTCTTTTTTTTGTTCAGTCTGTTTTTTGTATATTACATTCTGAATTTTTTATTTATTTTATTTTATTTGACTTATTCGTATCTTTTAAGCCTGAACAACAAAGTAGTTTTTTTTTGTGCTTTAATTCATATTCTTTATATCTGACTACACAAAGAGTATCCTACAAAGACACTCATACATACATACATATTTTCCCCCTTTTTACGCATGTGTTTATATCACACAACCAATTATTATATATTCAATTATATACACAAGCGTATATATGTATATTTATAAAAAAAGAAAAAAATATATGTGGATGAGATTATGTATTTAGATCATAATGAATTACTGAGATTAGTTAAAATAAAAATTAATTCTTTCTTGATTGATATACGAATATTTTTTGATGTATCTTATATATCTATCTTATTAATTAAATAAAGTAATATTTTTGTCATTGTCATTTTATATAAAAAAAAAAAAAAAAAAAAAAAAAATTATATCATTAGTATTCATATATGTATATACAAAAAGTATTTAAATATATTTCAAGCATTAGAATACAATCATAAATGAATTAAATATGTAGTTACCAAATAGTACGTATATTTCATTATTTCATATATGGTAGTATACCACAATATAGGGTAGGGTCCTCCAAGACTGTGTAACGTCACAGAAGAAGAAGTAAACCAGTACCTATACTTTACTTATAAACACCTACCCACCCACTATCATACTCTGAGTAATAGATATAAGTACATGCATTTATAATATTTTATCTGAATTTGTATAAGAAACATCTTATGTTGATGAATATAAGAAATGCTTCATTTGTAATTTATTTTAATTAAAACGATTTTTTTTTTTTTTTTGTTAGGAAAAAAAAAGTTTTTTCATACTTTTCAAATTAAAAAAAAAAAAAAAAAAATTTGTAATGATAAACTTTTTCGTTCGCAAATAATTATTTTTTTTTTTTTGCTGTTTAAAAACTTTTAATTTCCCAAGGTTGTTAGGGAACTTTATTTTATTTTTTTTTTGAATTTATTTTTATTTATTTTTTTTTTTTTTCGCTAAATCTTTGTTTCCAATTCCTACATTAGTATGGTATTAGTAATCTATACTCATTAAAATACGCCGTGTTTCGAAATATGTGTGTACGTCGTTAACACCAACACACAACTAGATAAGTATTTTTTTTGTTTGCTTTCTCTTGCGTATCAATAATGATCATCATTACTGTTGATTTTATTCAAAATAATTTTTTTTTCTCTTTTTTTATTTTTTTTTTGCAAGATTATAAAAAAGAAAATTGAATAAAATAAAAAATAAAAAAATAATAAAAAAAATTGTAAATATGTACTTAATAGTACATTTACCTTAAATCAATGTGTAATTACGATGATGAAGTACATACGTATGAATAAAAAAAAAATTTTTTTTTATAAAAACTGTATTCAGTATTGAACACTAGATAAAGTAAAAAGAAGAAAAAAATGTATAAACGAACAGATAAAGTTTTTTATCATCATCAAGGCTTTTTCGATATCTGAATGCGTTATACGCGTACAAGTGTGTAGTTATAACTACTTTTTTAATTTTGTATATATTATTTTTTATTATTTTTTTATTTTAATGAATATATCAGAAAACTTTATAACAAAAAAAATTTTTTTTCTTTGAAAAAATTAATGATATATTTGAAAAAAAAAAGAAATGAGATCCTTTTTATCAATTCAAAGCTTTCATATATTTTTCATCAATATCTTATTCTCTTTCTTAATTTTAACTTGCATTCTAATTAATGACGAAACACTTATTATTTTGTATTTCAAATGCATTTTTAATATATTTTATTTTTTTCTGCAAGGACTTTTTCATTTATGTAATATCCTGTTTTAGTTTTTTTTTTTTTTTTTGTAAATAAGTTGTTTTGAATTTGTTCATTTTCGTGGAAATTTTTAATAATAAAAATTAAATTGTATTAAATTAATGAGTTTTCTTCGGTAGTTAAGTGTGTTCGTTATGTTAGCCTTAGATTAATAGTTTAAGGAGTTTTGAATACGTCTATGACATGATGTGAATTTTATTTTGATGTTCAATTATTTTTCTAAGAAACAGGACACCCACTCTCAGGCAAACTATTCATTTTTGTTTATTTATTTTTTGTTTTTTTATTAAATAAAAGCATCAAAACAATAAAAATATTCCCAGCTACTTAGTATTCCTGTTGTCATCTAGTCCAAAGTAAAAGAAACAACCGAAATACTCTTAAAAAAATTTTTTTTTTCAAATTCTTTTCACACATACTGATTCGTTGTACGAAAAAAAAAAAAATCATTGCATTCACTGAATGCATTCAATTTGAATGTACGTAAATTTGTAGGCATTTGTCGTTATAAAACGAAATATAAACATTTTCAAAAAAAACCAACGCATACAATACCCATATTTACTTATTTGCATTCATGTCGTTTGTTTAAAAAGGAAGTTAAGTAAATGAATAAAGAATTTTTAAAAAGCGTTGAATGGTATGCATATAAGAGCACAGCTCATCATATTTTAGAGTGTACATTTTTAAATTCTAGCTGTTACAAAAAAGAAAATAATATTCAGAATTTTCTTTTTTCTTTTTTAAATGCATTCAAGGTAATTGAGAAAATAATTGAGATTCACATTTTGTTTACCTTAACATAATTTTGGTAGATAGTAAAAAAAGTAAAAAATAAAAATTAAACTATTTATTGTTATGTTAGGTGAAGAAAAAAATAAAAAGGAAAAATTTTTTATAAATACCAAAATATGTACTCATACACTGTAAAGAAAACAAACTACAATAATAAGCAAAACATTTGAATGCCCGCCAGGAGAACAGTAAAATATTTAATGTTCATTTTATTTTTATTTTATTTTTGTTTTCTTTTTTCATATGAACTATTGTGTATTTACAAATTTTTTTCAATTTTCTTTTTTTTACTTTTCTTTAAAAGAATGACAAAACATAATTGGAAATAATGTAATAGAATTTTATTTTTTTTTTCAATTTATTTTTTTTATTTATTTTTTTTTTTATTTTTTTTCAATTTGTTTTTTTTTTTTTTTTTTGTATTGTAATTTTTTTTTTAATTTAATTTTCTACTGTTTGAAAGAAATTTGTATTGGTATTTACATGCTGCTGTACGTTTAATATCGAAGTGGGTGATTTTAATGCAAAATGCGATACTCTCTAACTAATATGTACACTTATCCTTTGTGCATTTAAAAAAAATATATACATATATTTTATACCTCTTAGGTATCTACCGTGTGTATCTACGTTTTAGAGAGAGTCATATAAATAGCAGACAAAACCCATATTTTTATTGTAGTCTACGTCCGCCTAATGAATGTGTACATGGAAAAAGGAAATAACTATTTTCGTATAAAAATGCAATTTTGTCCTTCCTTTGTATTTTAATATAGCTATAATGTACAGGAATTCCAAATTACTCAAGGGTTCCTCTTTTATTTTAATAGAGTTTAGATAACTTTTTTAAAAAAAAAAATTTTTTTGTGGTACGTGCATACTTCGATTTTTAATTTCCTGATAAATATTCATTTTAGTTAAATTCATTCAATTTTAATGAATTTTTCTTAAATGGTTTTCTTTCATTCTAATAACTTAGGTACATTGAACATGATTTAATTTTTATACTTTCTCTTTAATAAAAATAAAAAATAAAAGAAAAATAAAAGAAAATTTAAATGCAGCCGGAAAGATACCATTTACAATCGCTTAAACACGACTTAAACCTCACGACATCATAATGTACACAAAATTCTTATTATTATTTCAATTTTTAATTCTGAATGATGATAAAAACGTTAAAACATATTACATAGAGATGAACAAAGCGTTTCATTGAATTGCATTTTAAAAGACTATGGTCATGAATACATTTCTTGTTTCATGGATAATCAGAACTATATTCTGGATGTAATTAGCAGATTTCGCTAATTTGATATTTTACTAATTTTTAAATAAAATTTTGATTGTTCGTAAACATTTATAAGAAAGTTACGAGAATACTAAGTTAGTGAACTCTACTAAACTATACGATCAGAATTGACCCTGAATGATGGGCATTATACAATCATCAAGTTCAATTCTACAAAGAAGAGTACATAATATAAAAGCAGAAAAAATTTTTTTTTTCAGAGATTTTAAGTTTATTTTCTTTTTCTGCCATTTGTATTTTTTTTCATTTTATAAATACACAATGATTTTATTGTTTCATATAAAATTTGTTTTACACACTGATTTTAATTAAAAGTACATTTTTTTTTTCTTTTTTAATTAATTCTAGAAATGTAGATTATATTAAAATGATCTTTAAATTTGATAAAGCATAAACTCAGCTAAATTAAAGAGGTATGTACGCATATTACATTGGTGTGTATATTCTATCGTACTTACAAAAGGACTAATATTCTACATATATAGTATGATTATTATCACATTTTTACATCTACATATATGTACATATAGTATTATATGATAATACTATATGATATGCCCTGGCTCACATAGAGCTGTTGTGCTATTGATGATGATGATGAGTATTATAGAGTACATACATACATACATAAATTCTGTATTCGGTATATGAATGAAATCCCTATGAAAAACACAAATTAATTACAATAAAAATGGGTATCATTTACTTATCGAATCGAAAAGGAATTTTATTTTGTACATATAAATAGTTGAATAGCAGAATTACAGATTTATTTCATTTAATCACATACTTACATACATGATTAATAATATGAAATAGTTGAATATTTGAAATGTATTTACAATTTAACATGGTAATTAATTAAATTGCCATTTAATAACCTGTTAGGTGTATATCAATATTTTATTTTGTACATCAATTAATACCAAAAACGTATTATTTCAGAATTTACCTATGTATATTTACAATTTATACTCCATACACTAATTCGATGCAGTTAAGGCCTTATGGGTGTATATGTGTTCTTTTTCTTTTCTCGTAATTTCTAATAAGATCATCTCACGAGTAGTGTTACAACAGTCTGTAAAGTTATCATATAATACGAGATGAATCTTTTTAATAAACAGGGACGTAAAGTGGTACTTCTTCTTCTTCATCTTCAATGGTGCAACAGCTCTATGTGAGTCAGGGCCTAATCATCATTACGATGATTTTTCGAGACGATTCTATATAGACGTAAAGTGATACTACTTTATGTTATTTCCATAATGCCTTCAACTGCATCGCATTAGTGTATAGAGTATAGTATGCTAATAAGAAACCTCTGTGTATAATCAAAATCAAATAAAAGTACCAATAACATATGATTAAACCGCTGACAAAAAATTATAGGGCTTGAAAAAAAAATATTTTTTTTTCTTTTTCAATATAATTTATATTTTCAAATTCAAAAAATTTATTTCTTTTATTTCTAACAATTCAATGGTCTTTTGTTTGTCTCTTTTGATTTTTTTTATATTTTTATTTAAATTTGATTGGCTTTATTTTCATAACAAATGTCAAAGTAAATGTCTAAACAAATTTTTATATTTCAATAGATGTCCACATATGTATACATACTCGTATGTAGATTAAACAAAGAAATTATAAAAACAAGAAGGGAAAAGAGGCAATTTAATGTTTTCATCCATTAATTTTAGGCACAACGAAGAAGATGTCAAAAAGTAATCTGTATAGAATCTATAGAAATATTATAGAAATAAAATTCAAAAAGACTTAAAAATCAAGAAAAAAAAATATTTAAAAAATTTTTTTTTATTTTGTTGAAATAATCGTATACGTAAATTAATCTAAGAACTGTGAAACTGGTATCTCATATATGAGGATAGCATTATCAGATGGAATATAAAAGAAATAAAAAACTCATATGATGCGATAGAACTTTAGATATTTGAACATTTTTTGTACCTGTATTCTACCTAACGTTTTGATCATATTCCTAACGTGTTGACGACGATCACTGTATGTATTTACTCTGACAATAAAAGAGTATTTTCATGGTTACTTTACTCTTAACTAAAAATGTATTACCATTATTTTTTTATTTTTTGTATTAAATCCAAGACGAATGCAAGCAATGCAAAACTCAGATTAGTTGGTTTCAAAAAAATTGAGAGATTCTCTGATATGCGTCTTTGGTCGTCATCGTCAATATACACTTCAATTTTTCAACCGACGAAATGACTTTTTTTTATACTAATATGAATTTAGAATTAAGGTATAAGGTATACAAATATCTCTACATGTAAACTATTTTTCATTCATTTCTTTTGTTAATTTTATTTTCATTATCGTCACACCTTTTTGAAATCTATTCAATATAATGATAACAAAAAAAAATAAAAAATAAATAAATAAAAAAAGAATCCTTTTGATAAAAACTCATAAAAGGCTTTTCAAAGAAACTCTAAAAATACAAAAAAAAATTTTAGTTTATTTTTTCTTAATCTAAAAATCCATTTAAATCAAATAATTGTATATCGATGAAAATTCAAAAAAAAAAAAATAAATAAATAAATAAAAATAAAAAATTATTATGAAGAACAAAATTCAAAATCAAATATGTACATATGTATAGGTACATTATTTTGATCTGGCTGATTATTTCGTCTGTCATGTCTCTAACGTAGTTTTCTTATTTTGAAATTGAAATACATTAAATAAAGGAATAATTCTGAATTTCCATCGTTGTGTGAATCTTCAAATGCAATTGTGGATTTTCATTCGAATATTTTTCCTTAGTTATCGGTTATGCCTTGAATTGAGTTGTATACTCGTATGTCCTTGTCGTTTACATTATTTCCAAGATTTCCATTAAATCTTAATTTTGAAACTTTTCTCGTTTCAGATCATCAAATTTTATGGATACATTTTTTTTTTTTTAATTGTATATATAAACGTTTAATTTTGATTCTATATCTAATTAAAATCCCAAAAGATTTTATAATTTCTAGTTTAAAAGGTTTACAGGTTCAATTTCTATTATTTGAATTTGAATTTTTCATTAACATTTTAAATCTGTAACTAAAACTTTTGTATGTTAGATACAGTGATAGATTTTCTTTTTAAAAAAGTTTTTAAACATTTTTTTATTTCTTTATTTTTATTTTGAAAAATTTATTTTTTAAATCTATGTAACTACTGTTCATGTAAAAGCTTCATTTATTTGTTGTCCATGTGTTACCACTGTACATGGTATTTTTCTTCTTAATTAGACTTTTGAAAGTTCATAATGTATTTTTTTTTTTTTAAATAATATTGTACGTACAATTTTTCTTTATTCAAATGCAGAAAACGTACGTACACTCAAAATACCACATAGTATCTTTACAATAGCGGACATGTATAGGTATTTATATTTTTATATAAAAAATAACAACCAAACATTCAAAAAAAAAAAATAATAATAATAATGTGAAATTTAATTTCTGACTTTTTACTTTTTAATTTTTATTTTATTTTTTTTGATTAAAATTTTACTAACTTATAAAAAACGACAGCATATGAAGAAGAAACTTGTATAAAAAAAATTTTTTTTTAACTGCAAAAATATATTTAAAAAAAAAAAAATAAAAATAAAAAAAATAAAGAGAATAAAAATGAAATAAAAATATAAAGTAAAAATAGTAAAACTGTTTTCAGTCCATATAAATTCAAATAATTTTATTTTAAATTTTTTTTACTTGTATGTGTGTACCTAAAACGTTTATATGTGGAAATGACCTAATTTTTAAAAGAATTTTTTACATATGCACATATATGTATGTACATATGGTACATATGAAGGTATTATAAAGGATATGAAGGATATTATAAACCTGGCGTTTCCATGCATGTACATTTATGCGCTTATTAGAACATAAACATACTTACATGTGTGATATCTGCATATATCTAGATTTTTAACTTAGACCTAGATTTACCCATTCCTGTTTACTTATGGTTTTTATGCAAACAGGATAAAAATGCAAACTTCTGTGGTAGTGGTAATGGTAACAAAAATTTATTTAGTTAGCTTTCTAAAGTCATGTCACATTTAAATAAAAAATTTTATCATTTTTTCTTATACCATTTCCTCCAATATAGATACACAAAGAATACAAAAAAAAAATGAATAAAAATCGAAGTAATTTTTATGAGCAAGATATACATATGTGTACACTTATGTACTCACTAGATAAATTTTACCTGTAATTTTTCATACATAAACACATATGTATGTCGGTTACAAAATATTTACATAGTAAATTTTAAAATATAATTTAAAAGTTTTATATGAAAATAAAAATTTTCCGTTTTATTTTGAATTTTGCTTTTTGGATAAACTTTGAAAAAAAGAAAACTAAATGCTTGATGTAAGGAAGTTTTGTACTTTATTTTTAAAGTTAATTTTTGGTTTATTCTTAGTCACAAGAATAATTAGGAAAAAATCTTTTTACATATAATAAATAATATCGAAATAGGTAGGTAGGTAGAGGTGGTCGCTCGTCAAATCCCCAGCAAGCAAACTTAGACCAGAAAGCCCCATTGTGATACCACACCAGGAATTTTTTAGAGATCAAACTACCTCGAACGCTTCAAAAAATATTGAATCATTATTTTGATGAAATAAAATAAACATTTTATTCCCTTTTTTTGGACTTTTTGTTTAAAAACAAAAAAACATCATTAAGATCGGTTGATAATAGAGATAATTCTGAGAACATACACATGATGTGATTTCGAAATTATTTACACTCTTTTTGTGTTTTTTATTAATAATTTTTTTATCCATATATCTTACTTTCCATTTAATTTTATTCAACCCCAATAAATTCGACTGATGTCTTTGCAATGCCTTTGGTTACAATTTTGTTATGGCATTACACATATATGATAATTCAATTCAATTTTCAACTATATATGCATGTGAAAAAAAAAAAATGAAATGAATCTGAAATCCATTAACAACTGATGACTGAGGTTTAATCCGTAGCACATGTCCAATATATCCTTTATAATATGCACTTTTCTCATATATCTTTTATTATCACGATTCTTATTTAAAAAAAAATGAACAAAAAATGAAAAATGAAATCGGTCACAAAATTACAAAAAAAAAAAGACCAACCAAAGCAAACGTGTGATAACATTAAAAAATTTTTTTTTTTTGAAACGCATATCTATATAAATTTATCAGATAAATCGGAATAATATAATGATATATAATGTGGACACAAACATCACATCCTATTCATCATGTGCAAATAACATACACATGAACATTAAGAGTTTATTATTATATAAATTAATGTAAAGATAATCAAAAACGATTTATGTTATTTCTGTTGACAATATACCATCGTACATACTTATATGTACATGTTTACATACAAAATGTATATTTATTATATGATATATTGAAATTTAAATGTTGTTATCACGTTGTTATCATCAATTTAATGTTAATATTTATGTAAAAATTTTCCATTAGCAATAATACATAATATAAAAATGCACTGATATGTAAATTCATATATACTTTATATATCTTATTTCTCATGAATTTAAATTTTAATATTGATTTAAAATAATAATGAAAAAAAATATTTAAAAAAAAAAAACGAAAAAAATCACAGATTAAATTTGAATGAATGGTGAATTTGAAACAATTTTCATTCAGGTATCAAAGAAAGGTAAAAGGGTAAAATATGCTCACATGAACATACGTGTATGCATAATACACATCTCAAAAAATCATAGTTTTTTTTTATTTAATCGTAGTTACTAACACTATTAATACTTTTGTACGTAATATATCTTATGTGATAATTACATAAAATTTTCACAATGTGCATCCAAGGGAAAATCAAAATAAAATAGGGTAATGACTGAATACAATAGAAACCGAAAATTTCAAAAAAAAAAAAAAAAAAAAAAAAAAAAACGAAAAGAAAAACATGCAATCATCACACATAAAATGAAAATGAAATAAAAAATTTGTTATTAATTTTTAAACAATATTCGATTTTTTTATTTTATTTATTTAATAAATAATAATCCGTGTATATTTTCAATGGAAATATACACATGTGTATATTTGTTTGTATGTGAAAAGCTTGTTGCAAATGAAATGGTTTTCAATTGTATTCTTCAGTTATTTGTTATCTTTTTGAAATTTATATTGAATTTATAAAAATAAAATTGAAAAAATAATAAAATGTAATTTTGAATTTTTTACAATAACGAAATGAATAAATGAATAATGAAATAATAAAGCACAAACTTGTAAACAATGCAATCGATTGTATTCCTAAAAACACTTTTCAATGAATACAAAAACATATACTCTGTCTACTAATATTATGCACTTTAGGTCTTATTGGTGGTCTTAAGGTCTTTTAATTAGACTATTTCACGAGCAGTATTACCACAATCCACAAAGCTTTTATTTAATATCAGATGAATTTTTTAAATATCAATACATAGTGAAGTAAAAATGGTACCACTTTAAGTAATCGCCATAAGACCATAATACAAATTATTAACGGACAGAGTATAGATGGATACCATGGATGCATTTTATGTATGATAACAAATATGACGTATACATGAATACGATGATGAACTATTGTGTTGCATTTTATTTATTATGTATAATAAATTTTTTGTTTTATAAAAATAAAATATGCGTATACATGCAATATAATTTATACACATTCATATACACAAGTGTATTAAACACTGTGAAAATGCACACAATTAATAAACAATTTATTTGATGTTAAGAAAGAAAGAAAAACATCATTAAACAAATGAAGAAAAAATTAAAAAAAAAAATTACCATTATACCTTGCAAGAAAACAATCGATGATGATGCAAGAAAAGCAATCATTTATTCTAAAACAAATAAACAAAAGAAAGGAAAAACTTAAGAATGGAAAAGATGCAACAATTATAAATTTTCAATATAAAAATATTGAATAGTTCAAAAAAACAATAAAAAAAATAATAATAATAATCAGGGTTATTCTGGTCCTGTAAGTTAACAGATTTTCGCTAATTTGAAATTCTTTCAAATTTCATACAAAATTTATGAACAATTAAAATTTTGCAGAAAGTTAGCAGAAAGTCAAGTTAACGAAATCTGTTAATTACGACCAGAAAAGCATTGTATATTCAATATGCGAATATTTACAAATTCAATTTCTAAATGTGTTGTTTAATTTTGTAAGACTTAAAAATATTGAAAGCAATAAAAAAAAAACAATATTTTCAAATGAGGTCAAAATGTTGCCAAATAATCATCAACAATTCAATAGCAATAAAACTATACACATATGAACGAAAAGATATATATAAATATGTATACATAAATAATAAACAATAATTTTTCTCAACAGTTTAGATATAATAATGCAATTTGATTTAAAAAAAAAAAAAAAATACAATGTAACAGCAGAAACAACATCTGCACAAAAGAAAAAAACTTTAATAATTGTGAAAATCAATTGAAAATTGCTTTTTCAACTTTGTCTTCTTCTTCTCTCATTTTATTCATCTTTTTTTTTCTATCATTTTATTATGTGATATTTTTTTTGTTTTGTCTTTTAACAAATTATTTTTGATCGTCCACCTGTGGTTTGATAATTTGTAATAATAATTTTTCTTTTTTAAAATTTGTGTCTTCGGTTTTTTTTTAACGTTCATAGATTTTAATGAAATAATAAAATAATAAATGCTTTTCGAATCGATAATAATAATTGCATACAGGATGTTTCAAAAAGTCCATTTTAAATTTTTCATTTATTTTTTTTTGATACGTTGCATCTGATTATTTAGTGACTGTATACCACAGACAGAAGTTATTTTGAATGCTCTGTCGATGCGTGTACCACAGCTTGTACGCTATACCTTTCTCATATTTTTCAAATTTACAGTACAAGAGTTCAAGGTTAATCCTGTTTATATCCTTGTGGGATAAAATACAAAAGATTTTCTAATATGGACTTTATTGAAGCAAAACGGAATGAATCACTCTCATAAGTTCTAAAATGTGCAAATTTCATAAAAATAATTTTATCAAATTTTCCAAAAAATAAATGAACAAAATGGAAACATAGACAACTTTTTAATCAGTCTGTTTAAAATTTAAAACGAATCAATCAAAAGATTTCTAACATTTACATTACAATGTGTGTATTTATTGGAAATATTTTTTTTTATCGGCACTGTACAGACCAGAGAGTAAATTAAATGGATAAGACAGTGGGTAATTTGAAGGTAAAGCTCAAATAGTTGATTTTATTTGAAAATATTGAAATTTATAACCAAAAACACAAAAATAAATTATTTCCGATCTATACTTACCCATAGACATACCGCCATGTACATTTTATTGAAAATTAAATTATTTTGAATGTACAATTTTATTTTACATATGTACTTATATTTTAGATATATGTGTTATAACCTTTTGTGGCAAAATCGCTGTTGTGAATAATTTTATTCAATATATGCATGACAGGTACATATGTGAATACACACATGTAATAATGGAAGTGTTAATAATCATATTTGAAATTTGTATTTTATATATGTTTATGGATATTATTTAATAGTAATTTTGTGTATACGTGCAAACATACGTTACATGATAATTTCCGTAATATTGCAATTATATGTACATAAAAAAAACAAACCATAAATGATGAACATCATAACAAAATCATAGGTATTTTTCATTTGTTTACAATGATGATGATAATGTGCACGTTCTATGTATATAACATTCAATGGGTTTAGTTTAGGTGTTTGGATGATTATAGGTAAAAATAATAATAACAATAATTTTAATAGAAGAAAATATGAAATTATAAATGGAAATGAAAAAAAAAATTGAAAGTAATTTTTTATATTTAAAATAATAATTTACGTACGTATGCTCATAAGTAATTTTTACAATTGTTTTTGTTCATGACAATACAATGAACGCGCACACGCACACTTGAATTAAATATGCTTTGGTATGATACCTTGGAAGAAGAACTGCAGAAGATGTTTAAAAGTAAATGATATTTAAATGGTTACCCAATCTACGTACATATGTACATTTTTCATGATAATTTTAACACCAGCTCAGTTAATGCATTATAAGTGGTTGGCCACACTAACTGCAATTAATTTTCAGTTTTGAAAATTTTTAAAACCAAAAAGAGAATTTATGTTGAAGAAACAATGAAAATTATGAAAATATTACAAACAATTCTATAGTTTTCGTTTGGATAGACAGATAGTATAAAAATGGGTATTCTACACTTTAGATAGATACATACATGGAAAATATTCAAGTACATGCAACATACATATGTATGTATATGAAAAAGAAAAACATTTAATAAAATTACATTTAATATTTTCTTCATGTACCTAAACATAAATTGTTTATTTCTCTTTTTAAAATTTATTTTTTTTTTATTTTTAATTTTAATTTTTTATTATTTTTTATTTTTTTATTTTTTATTTTTTTTTTTTATTTTTTTTTATTTATTTATTTATTTTTTTTTTTTTTTTGACCACATTACGTACATATGGTTTTATTTGTTATTAAATTATAACTGTAAAAATAAATAAAACACTGTATGGTTTTTTTTTTTTTGCTATTTTTAAACCAATATATCTTTTCTTTTGTGTAGTTGTTGGTAAGAAAAAGAAATGACCATCACATCATATTTTATGCATCAATAAATAAAATGCACGGTCTGTAAATTAAATAAAAAAAAAAAAAAATAAAAAAAATGAAAAATAAACCAAAGACGAAAAACATTAAAGTTCTTCATGTTTATATCTATATTGTAATAAACAAAATAATTTTCTTTTTTTTATTTGAACTACGTTGAATGATTCATTCCATAATGATAGTCTTCATCATGACATACATACATGTAATATTATGGCATTATGAAAATCTTCATTAAAATATTTTTGTTTTTATCTGCTTGATTACATTTTCATGTACATAGCAAAAAACATACTAAGTATAGAGTATTGAAATATTATGCATAGATATAGTTACACTTACACAAAGGTATAATTTTTTATTTATTTAGAAATTCATTGTTTATGAAAGAATACACCTGCGTACACCTGCATTCTACATAATACGTGCTCATAATGCATCTATTATTATTTTAACTGTAAATAGATACATATATATGTAAATATACTCTGTTCAATAATTACATGTAAATAAGGCCTTATGAAAACTACAAAAAATAGAACCAATTTACTTCATTTTAGCTAATTCTAAAAAATGTTGATCGAAGAATGTTAAATGAACTCCTAGGAATATTACTATGAATTGTCTTTTAAGAAGAATTGGGTTTATAGTTAAACCAGTAAATAAAAGAAATCCAGTGAAAAAATCCTGCTATAATAGCGAATACGGCTCCCATAGATAAAATATAATGAAAATATATTGATATTTAAAAAAATTCAACTGACATTGAGTGAGCAGTGTGGTAATACTGTCCGTGAAACATGTTCTAATAAGAAATTATGATAGAGAGACACTATACCTCCCCATAAAGCTTTAACTGTATATATGTAGGTACATAATTTGTAAACAGAGTATATAGTTCACTAAATTTAAGTTTACAATATTAAAGGAGACTTAAAGTTAATTTTTGATCACAAAATTAAATTTATTTTCATAATTTCATTTATTAACCGTTCATTGTTTCATTTTAATTTGCAGATATTTTTGTCATTTTTACCATTATCTTAAATGGTGTGTTTAATTTAGTTAACTAATAGAGCGAAAAAAAATATTTTTTAACATTTTTTTATTTCTTTGCTTTCTTGCCAAATATATAAAAAGAGACAGATATGGAATTTTACTGGAATTATTAATTTTTTTTGATTCGTTAAAGTTTTAAAAATTTATTTAACCTGTCTTAATGCATATTTTTTTAATTGAAAATTTCCAAAATACAAAGTAATTGACTTTTCGCTAATTTTTACAATTTGTTATGTATTATATTATTTTCTTTCCATCATGACTCAAGCATTTTTCAAGTTTACTCACTTGATCTTGATTTATAAATGTTTATAATTAGTAACTGAAAAATCATCATAACTCAAGTAATTTGCAATTCTCATAGTAAATCGGTAACAAAAACCAGTCATATTTCCATAATTAAAATTCAATTTTTGTCATTAATCATCTTTTAAACTGAATTGCTATCATCATCGTCATAATTTCTTTAACGACTTTTTCTTCGTAATATGTGAATGTGTGCATTTGAAAATTTAAAAAAAAATTCAAGTCTATTATTTTGAATTTTTTTTTAGCTTTAAGGAATCACACAAAATAAAAAAAAAATCAAAACAAAAAAATCAAAACAGATAAATGGATTTTTTAATATTATTTGTTTCCAACTGACCAAAAATTCTTCTTTGCATTCATATTTCAATTAAGTTATAGAACCACTTAACCATACCAAATAGATTATTGACTTTATGGTCAAAATATTCATTTGTAATTTAAAATTATGTATCAACCGAAGAAAACGATCTCAAATATAAAATATGATGATTAATTACTTTTATGATGATTTACTTCTTATTCTGAACTTGATGAAAACTTTAGTTTACCATCATAAAAAAAAACACATTTGAAAAAAAAAATCTATTAGACAAAAAAAAGTGACTAGAATAAATCTGTTCTTTAAAATTCATAACTTCATTTTTAATTTATGGCATAGCCATAGGTATATAAAAATTACATGGGTATGGGTGTACATTATATGTACGTTATCTACCAATCTTTTAGTCATTAATTACATATTGCTTGAAATTTGTATGGAAATAAAATTTTTATTTTGAAAGAAAACGAATACAAAGTATATAATTTTGATTTTGATCAATGGCTTATTGTTTATCTGCAAAAAAATAAAAAATGCTTACGAAGAAACGGTCACATAACTTCTTGAAAATAAATAAATTATTTTTTATATATTTTTTTTTTCATTTTTGAATTTAGCTGTCTTCAATCCAACGTTCTTTTTTCGGAGTTCCATACCATAAAAGATATCAATTTTGCGGTATATATGGCATCGTGTTATTTGAAATTCTGCGAAAAAAATTCATATCTCTGATGTATTCATTTTGAATTTCAAAAAAAACGTTCGTTAATATTTTAAATTTATTATTTTTAAGCAAAATACGTATACATATGTTAAACGAATTTATATTAAAGAGAATTGAAGAACGCGAAACAAATCTTTGTATTTTTAACACAGCAAAAGAAGAAAAAGGCAAATACAAAAAAAAAAAAAAAGTAAAAAGATACTTATAAAACAAAATTCAAAGCGGAATTACAATTATAATACATAACTAAAAGAAAAATAAAATAAAATAAAAATAAAATAAAAAATAAAGATAAGGTATTTCCATTGACAAAATATTTCAATGTAACGACTTCCAACAGCGTGATCTTGACTTTTGTTATTGTCGAGTTTTTAATTCGGCTGAAGTTCCTTTTAGGACCAACCACCGATTTTTATGAAAATTGGTACATATACTATACTCGATGAGTCTAGTTAAATGGTGCTAGTCTCGTGGTGCGAATCGGGCTTATTTCGCTACTAGAGGGCGTTTAAAAAATTTTGTCTTTGTTTCATAAAATACGTTTTAGCTTGCGAACTGTCAGTCTAATGTCGTTAGTATGTTCAGAGAAGTGATAGAAAACCTTTTGTCCTTTCGAATGAGGTATTGGTCAAAACTGCACGTCAAATAGTTCGTGAGTTATTCGAATTAAAAGTCAAAAGTTTGAGAAAATTTGTCAATTTTTTTCGAAATTTTGATGATTTTTGAAGACGCTGTTGGAAAAGTTGATAATTTGTCGGGAAAAATGAAATCTCTGTTCGTTTTTCTAGAAGATTTCTTTTTACAAAAAAGTTCTATCTCTTACAGTTTTTTTTATTCAATTTTAAAAATGCATAAGTCAAAGCAAATTTATCAAGTAAATTCATTTAATTTTGTACATTTTTTGTATAGTTGTTATTGTATAGTTGTTTGTTGTATATAGTGTTATATTAGGTGTATATAGCGACGTATTTATTATAAATAATATAATTTTGAGTTTTTTCAAATAATAATATTTTAGTAATTTTGTAAATAACAGTAATTCTTTTTTGTTTAAAAAAAATTATTTTTCTTTTTCTTTTTTATTTAAATAACATTTTCTGTTGTAAATAATTTAAGTTTTTTTTATAAATAATAGAAGATTTTAATAAATAATTAATTTTTTTTATTAAATGAATTTTTGTTTTTATCTTATGTGAAAGTAATTTACGGATATATTTCAGGTAGGTTGAATGCTCCTCTCCGCGGAAATCTTTAGTAAAAGGCGAAAGATTTATTCGACACTGAGAGAAGCTAGAGTATTTTTGCACATATATGTATATATACATATATATGTATATGTTACACATACATATGTATATATTATATATACTTTATTATATATATATAATGTAATATATATTATTATGTATATAATATATATACATATATATACATATAACATATATATTATACTTATGTATATATGCATAAAATATGTCTGTTTGAAAATTTTCAAATACACAACATTGTATATTGGGCTATTTCTTTTGAACTAGGTTATGTATTCGAGTGAATGTTATCAATTATTAAAGGTGAGACATAGATGTTTCTGGCAAAGCATAACGCATTACAATCGGATTAGTACGTCTGTAGTTATTACTGTTCAAAGTATAAAAATATTGTTTTTCGAAGAAAATATAGTTTTTGGGTCACCCTGTAAAATTTTTGTATGGAAAATTTTGTACTAATTGTGCAAAAAGTCGTCGAGTATCGAGGTCTTCAAACCGTGAAAATTTCATGAAAATTGGACAATAACATCATGAGTTATTCGAAATTTTCTGTCAATTTTTGAGATTTTCTTTCAATTTTTTGACCTTGAAATGACCTTTTTCGCGCCTAGAGACCATATTTTTTGGATTGTACTCATTGAGTAGAACGAGTGTGAAAAGTTTCAAAAAAATCGGCGGTTGGTCCTAAAAGGAACTCTTACCTTTAATTCTTATAAATGTATCTGACTACTTTGTCTTTAGACTGTTGATTAAGTTTTTTTTTTTTTTTAAATTTTTTTTTTAATTCACACCTTTTTTTCTTAAGAATTCATTTATGTATATTTTTTTTTTTGTCATTTCAATTATTTTTTGTTGTCATTTCAACGATTTTTTTTAAAAAAAAACTTTTAAATCTGATTGTTGATTGCTACTAAATTCTTTTTTGGTAAAAATATTAAGTAGGTGTGATGTGTACATGTAAGTTTATGAGTATGTATGTACACTGTATATATAAAAATAAATAAAATCGTTAAGACAACTTAAAATATATGTAGATTTATGATTTCATGAACATATACACAATATTATTCACATATGGTATAGTTTTCACTCAAGTGTAAAACAAGAGATCATAAATTAAATAAAATTGTGAATACCTCTAGTTAATATTTCAAAGACATCAAACATGTACGCATAACGTATGTAGGTATAACTACATTTCATTTAACAAAAAAAAGTTTCGTATTACCAGTAAATTTCTTAAAATGCATGTAAACATCATTATACTTAAAGATGTACATGTTCACCAAAAAAAAAAAAGAAAAAAAATCGTTATAAACAGAATAAATACTGAAAAATTATAAATTACTTCTTGTATGCCACTTTACATGAAAGAGGCAAAACAACGGGAAAGAAAATAAAAATAAAAATTAAAAGATATTAATTTTCAAAAACGGTAAAAAATTAAAATGTGTTTAATATTTTAAAAAAAAACGAATTACCTACTTCTATTTTGTACCCACTTAAAACTAATTTTTTTTTAACGAATACAATTTTTAAAATAGGTATATAAATGTTATACCAACTGGTTATACTAATTGGTACCTATTACGATGATGTGTTCAATTAAAAATGAACATTTAAATTATTTTGAATTTAAATTCTTTTAAATTTTTAGAATTTCATTTCAATAATTAGTAATTTGATTTTTTCCAAATGAAAATAATCAATATTGGATTCAAAATTTAAGCTATTTACCATAAAATTTTGTTGATTTAAATTTTTAATTATTAAAAAATGTTTATTAAAAAATTTAAAAATAAGAAAAAAAGAAACACAGAAAACATTGATTCAAAATTTAAATTATCAATGTACTTATGTAATTAAAATAATTATTTTCATATAAAAGTTCAGTTAAATAGTTCATAGGTAGTTTATTTACATAGTTACCGAAATGGTTTAGTTTACATTAAAATTTATAAATTCCTTATGTAAATAATGATAAGCACAAAAATATAACATGGATGATTTATTTTAAGTAAATTTACAGCGTTTAAAAATAATTTTTTAATTAATTTGTAATTATTATCAATTATAATTATTATTAATGAATATTATGATCAGTTAAAAAAAATGTGTATATTTTTGTTTTAAATGAATTTTCCATTCACATACAAGGCGAATGAATATAAATGTATATCAAAAGTATTTAATTAAAGTATCATATGTAGATACATTCAGCTTTCCATTTAACATGTAAATGCATCAAGTATACACATACACATGTGCATATGATAATATACTCGCATATATCATTCAATATCTATATGAATGTACTCGTATCATATATTACTTCAAATGTACTTGCATTCGTTGAATTAAAATTATTATTATATATGCAAATATATAAATAAAAAATTTTTTTGTGCTTTGGAGAATGTAAATAATTTAATTTTTCCAAAAGAATAAAGGCACACACATGTATATATACAAAAAAAAAATTAATAGAGAAAAAAAATTAACAAAATTTTTATGAATTTTGAAATATTTAAAAATATATCTTTTTAAATAAATACCAAATTCACCAAATGAATACTAATTGAAGGATTAAATTTAAAATCTAATTTAAATTCATATATACTACACATGCGTACATAAATCTAATATCATACAATGTATTTTGTAAGTATAGTGGAATAACACTAAATTTAATGCTATTCATCGTATATATTTGATTTTATTTTTTTTAAAGTAAAATAAAAACTCACAATGAAATTATAAAGAAGCAATAAAGAACAGATGGAAATGTATAATTTTCTTTGTTTGTGTGTGTGTGTGCGTATTTACATAATGTATTTTTACCACATATTGTATGCATCATGTATAGAAAAAAAAATTTATTATTATAAATTTATACATATGCAAATTATTCGTTAACACATATATTGTGATGGGTACGTATACATAATACTCGTGTGTACTTAATTTAATTTTATATTAAAATTTGATTATCATTATTATGAAGGTATTGTTTCTACTTCTAGTCTCAGTAAGATACCCGACTGACTATATTTTTCCTTAGATGTATGGATTATAATATATGTATGTGAAACCTTTAAATCGTTTGGATGCATATGGATGGATTCATAAAATCCTCAAAATTGTACAACACAATACGTACACTACTACCATTAACATCAGCATACTTACACACTAGCTAGGCTTCATCTTCGCTCATATATATACCTTTACACTCATACACAGATGTCGTCAGAAAGCAAACGGAAGCGTGAGTTGAATATAATTTTTTTTCTTCTACTTTTGTCCCTTTAAGCTCACTAAAAGTGTTACATGGTGTTGCTGACTTACAAGAAAAAAAAAACAGACTGACTGGTATAGTTGTGTTGATATCATAGATGTACTCAAACTCATATGTATGTATGCCTACTGAATGATGATAAGACAAATAAATAAAAAATGAAGGGTAACATATAATAACATATGTATGTATCACAAGAGAAGGATAATATGCCAACATTATATCAACCCTTATACGCGAATATCCTTGATATAGTATAATGTGTAGGTTATGCTTAAAGGCGTCAAATGACATATTGAAGAGAACAATATGAATTTTCCTTCATATTCATTCATGTATCCCAATTTCAAGCATACACACTTGTACGTACTTCTATTCATCAGCACTATCAGCAGTGTGTAAAAAAAATTTCCTCTGTTATTATTTTTCAAAATCAAATATTCAACATCCTTGATAGCAAAAAAAGTCAATGAATAATAATATTAAAAAAAAAACTTATTTAAAAATAAAAAAAATAAATAAAATGTAAAACATGGCAATAACAAACATATATCCATATATGCGGATAAGTTTTAAAAAATATCAAATTCAATATACATTTACAGTCTGTCTATTAATTATTTTCCGTGCAAGACTTATGAAAATGTTGCGAATGTTCATTGATATTGTACAATTTAGGGAGTACAAATACTTATCACACAATTTTATTAGTTTCTTCGATTCGCCATTTATCAAAATTCGTCTAAAATTTAACGGGCACCCATCTGGCCATCTCTCACTATTTATACTCCTATGAGGCAAGTACTGAAAATCATTAATAGACAAACTATACACATATAAACATTAAAAATTAAAAGGGAAATTGAGCGGTATTTGTTTTGACTTTACAGGCTAGGCCGCAGGGTTTATTCCCAAATTTTTTTTTCTTCTTTCTGTATTTGAAAAATTACGTGAATATTATAGAAAATGCAATCTTTTGACTTTGAAAATGTATTGTAGAAAATTTTTTGATAATTTTTCGACAAAAAAAAAAAAAAAATTATTGAAAAAAAGATTACAATTTTTTATTAATAAATTATTGAAAAAATTGAAAAAAATAGGAAAAATTCTTTGTTGTTCAAGAAAGCAAGGATAAAAGAAATTAAAACTAAACCAATCAACATTGAACAAATAAAGCTAATTATACGATTTATATTTCGTTGTGTAACAAACAAACTTTGTTTTCTTTAAAGATTCAAGAAAAATTAAAAATGAAAATGTAGTACACACAGAAAAAGAGAGAGAGAAAATAGGCAAAAGGGATTATAAGTTAAACTTTAAAAAGGAAAATTTATTATTATTTTTTTTTATTTTTATGTTCTTTCATTCTTTTTATAATTCCTTGAATTCAAGAGGAAAAACAAAATAAAAAAAAAATAAACTGAGAAAAAAAAAAGAAATTTCTATTTTGCGTACAAAGCAAAAGTAAAGAAAAAAGGAAAAGAAAATAAAAATAAAAAAAATAAAAGTATTTAAATCTTATTAAGCATTTTTGAATATCAAAAAAGGAAAATGTATTTTCATTTTGTAAGTTCATAACCGTAGTAAATTTGAATAGGAAACGAAACTAGAAAAAGAAATTAAAAAAATAAAAAAACAAAAAGAAAAAATTGAAAAATAAAGAAAATAGGAAAATACCAAAGACAAAGTAATAAAATTAATGTTGAAGAAGCTACTTTCGATGGAAAAGTCCACGTGTTTGTATCCTTTCTTCTAAAATCATCTACATACAGATCTGTGTATATACAGATGGTTTTGCTTCGTTCATTTACGTCCTATGTGTGTATATGTATGCTTTCTATAAAAGTTTTCTTCTCTTTATTTTTGTATTTTTTGACATAATTATTATTCGATATTATTACACAAATTTATTTTGTTAGCATAATTATCTCCGTGTGTATACGCGTACTTACTTACTCAAAATCAAAAACAAACAAAAAAAATTTACAAACGATATTTTTAGTTTTCTGTTTTCTACCTCTGTATTGCTTCTTGCATTTTTCATTATTATTGGTGTATTTGTAATGTTTCCCTTTGCCTTATACTAAATTGTAACTTGTGTGTTACAACAAAAAATTACACAGTATAAAAAATTTATTAAACTTAAATATAAAATAAATAAAAACAAAAATAAAACTACATTGGAAAAAAAAAAACAAAAAACAACAAAAAACCAACAAGCTCTGAAAATAGAAAAACAGTAAAGGAAATTTGCTTATTATTTTCAGATACAACCAAATTTTCTTATTTTTCTCTCTTTATATTTTATGTAGAAACAAAAGAATTTTTGCTACTTTTTTTTGTTTTTAATATTTTCGTCATTTTTTTTCTTCTTCTTCTGTATTTTGTTTTAATATAATAATAATGTTGAATACATATATTTAGCATATTATGTACAGTTCCGTTTATATTATTAAACGGAACTTATTAAATATTCAAAAAAAAGTGGTCGTTATGTTGTTTTTGCTTTGTTTTTTGTTTTTATTTCATGTTTTTGTTGGTATTTAACTGAAAATAAAAATTAAAATCGATTTTATTTATTTTTGTTTTTTGCTTCTCCTTTATATTGTTTTGAGAAAAAAAAATTTTTCTTTAACGTTCACATAAAGTAATTAAGATCTTTGTTGATTTTTTTACTTTAACTTTTGTTTATATTTTTTGTTGTTTTTTTTCGTTAATTTTCCAGTTTAAAAAAAAAATCCTTTTTCTGATTACGCTACGATAATTTGTAATGGTATATGAAAAACGTTGTAACAAGTTAGAAGAAAAATTTAAGTTTTTTTTTTTTTTTTAAAAGAAAAGAAAACATGTACATATTTACAAAAAAATTTTTTCTTTTGGGTGTTTGGACATTATTATTATCCTTTCGCTTTTGCTTTTCTTTTTTGAATAAAATTTTTGCGCTTTTGATTTTTATTATTTCAGTTTTTGTTTTTCTTTGAATTCAAAAATAAAAAAAAACAAAAAAATTAAATTTGCATACCAAAAACATATTTTCAAATTAAAATTCAAGGATAATTGTGTTTTCAATTGATATCGATAAAAATATAATTTTTTTTAATTTTTAATGAAAATTTTTCATTTTATGCAATAATTCATTATATTCATTACATTTGCAAATTGATGGAAAATATAATGAATACAATAAAATATTGTTCAATACTATATTTATAAGTGGGAAAATTTTAATTTTCCCAAAAATTTGGATTATAATTAATTATGCATGTTTTTATTTTAAATGAAAAATTTTCAATTATTAAAAATATTTTATTGCTTTTTCTATACAAAAATTGAAAAATATAACACACTTGAATGCTTAAATTCATGAATAAATTTTAATTGTTTTTCAATACGTGTGTGCATATTAAAAGAATTATTTAAAAAAAAAATGTAAATAAATAAACCGAAAAAATTTATAATTAATTTATTATAATGAGTTTGGTTTGGTTTGAGCTCATTAAGTCAACCGAAATATTATTAATCAACAATTATACTGAATTTTCATCGTAATTATTGTTACAAATGCATTTTTAAAAATGAAAATGAAAAATAAACGTATGCGATATTTTACGTTTTTTTTTCTTGTTATTATTTGAGCGATTAATTAATGAAAAATTGAGTGCATTCTTTTTCATTTTTGCATTGTTATTTTTTTGTCAAGTGTCTTAATGATGAATATTATGGTAATAATGTAGCTTTACCATATTCAGGGTAATAAATGTAGTTTTTCATGAATGGAAAATTTATTTTTTTTTCGTTTGTTTAAACGAAAATTTAAAAAATTTTCAACAACGGTTAAATTTTCAAAATTTTTCTACAAATATTTTATTTTGTACAATAATTGAAAATTTTCCAATACATTAAAAGATACGCTCATGTTAGTAAATTTTTTGTTTTTGTTTTTTTTTGGAAATCCAGAAAAGGTGCTCGCTTTAGGGTTGGTTGTATTTTATCGTCGAGCACCAAAAAAACAAAAAATAAAAAATAAAAAAAATAAAAAAAAAATAGAAAAATAAAAGCACGCGACATATAACTTTGTATTATGACGAAAATTGAATAATAAAATTTTATTCGTAATTCGTATATAAAGTTAATAATTCATTAAATCCATTCCCATATTTTTTTTATTCGTATATTCGTATGAGGTCCTTTATGTATTTCAAATCGCTGTTGGAAATTGTTTTGTCAATAATGTCACAATGATCATAAATTTTTTAAACATAATAACCAAATAATTAAGTACCTTCATGATACATAATTTCAATTCTATGTTCATGTTTTTTTTCTTATTGTTTTTTTATTATTATTATTTACATTGTTGTAAAGTATTTATTATTAACGCTAATAAAAAAAAAAGGAAAAAAAAACGTACTAAACAAGTTATGAAAATTCATTTAACTTTGAAAGTTAACATGTTTTTTTTTTGTTTTATTCCCTATATTAAAATAACCGCAATTTATTTCGTCTTACATGACATTTTTCTTATGTTTTCCTTTTAAGTTTTTTTTTTCTTCAAGTTTTCGACATAATTACAATAATTTGAATTTAAAACTAAAATAAAACGAAAAAAAAAACATGAAAACAAGGAAAAAATAAGGAAAAATCAATTTTCCAACAGAATGAGGTTAAACGTAAATAATTATTAAAGGAGAAAATATTTTCTTAACTACCATAACAATTTGAATGGATTTTCTCTAATGCTTTTGTCCTTTTTAAAATTGTCCTTTGTCCTTTTGTTTTTGTCATTCTTTTTATTCAATATCTCGATTAAAGTTTACATTATTGCATATTTAGACAAAAAACGAAAAAGAAATTAGAATTTTTTAGTTTTTTTTTTCAATTTAAACAGAAGAACAACACAGACAAAGTAACAAAAAAAAAATCAACTAACTGAATTTGCGTGTCATGAAGCAATAAATTACCTACCATTGTTGAAGAAGAAAATTAAATGTCTACTACGATGGAGTTTTTACTTAATTTTTTTTTACATAATTTTATTTTTTTTTTTGTCGTTACATTTTTATGGTAAACTTTTTAGCATAAGCTGGTTTTTAGCGTGTAGTACAAATGCAAGGATCATACAAAAAAAAAGAAAAAGAAAATTTTTTAAACAAAAAACGATTATTATTTATTACTGCATACAATTTTTTCTGCTACGCTTTTTTAAATAAATTTGTCGTTTGAAAAAAAAATTTTTTTTTTTTTTTTGAAGAATAAATTTAATGAAAAGAAAAATTTTCATAGTCAGTGTGAAATATAAAGTTTATTTTTGAAAATATAAACTTATCCAAAAGATATGAAAAAATTTCTAAATTCGTATAATAAGTTTTATTTTTTGTTAAACTATAGTAAATATGAAAATAAAAATAAATGGGTAATTGTTGTTATATCAAGCAGAAATTAAAAAAAAATGAAAGACGAAGAGATATTGTTTTTCTTTTGTTTTTCCTTAACAAACTGTATTAAATGAAAAAAAAAAAAAATATGTATAGTATAGTCGCAGATTCTATTATGGAAGCAATCTTATCTTTTCAATGACCTGAAAGTAATCTAATTTTCATTATTCTGCTAATATAACATGTATCAGAAAAATATCTATGGATGGATGAATTTTTTTTTATATAACAAAGAAATTGATGTTTTTTTAATTTACTGGATTTTCATTTTTTTTTCTTATTTTATTTTTGTATTTTAACTATAAAAAACAAATCTTAATCTTTTTCTTCCTGTAGTTTTTAAAATTATTTTATTATTGTTTCTTTTTTAGGTTATTGTTGTTGTTGTTGGCTGTGTTTACTATTTCTTTTCTCATTATTTTCTATTTTGAGTTTTTCCAATACGTACATACATATGTATATATTTTATTTTTCATTTTGACTATTAGCTATTGTAGAATTTCATGTTTAATTTCTTTTTTATTATTCTGTTGATATAATGAACGTATATAATTTTAGTCCTTTTCTGGTCCTTAATTTTCAAACAGCTATACACTGTATATGTACGTGTGCATAGCATACATACATAAATGTGTAGAAATCAAGAAGTATATCTTTATTGAATTATTTCAATGCTGTATACATTTGTATCCTGTCTGTTATCACGAGTTCATTTCCTTTTAAATACAATATGAAGGATCATCATAGAGTTTTCTTTCAAAAAAAAAAAAAAAAGAAAAAAATTTTTTTTTCTCATCGTTAAATTTTATAGGATACATACATAGATAGATGCGAATAAACATAGATGAAATGAATTTCGATACTTTTCATTATATTGTGTGTATGTGTGCTTGTATATACGAAATGTATACTGGACGTATATTTTTGTTATTATTTGACGGTTTTCATCGGTGAATGAAGAACATAATGATGATCCTTTGTTGTTGATATTATACTTATCCACATATTTTTGTACTATTTGGAAATAAATTCTTATCATACCATATTTGTATAGACACACACACTATATAGTACATTTAAAAATCTAAAAATCTTGTGTACACAATAATGAAAATCAAAATAACGTAATCGAGAGTAAATTAAAAAAAAAAAAAAAACAAAAACAAAAAAAAACAGAAAAAAAATTGAACTCTTTTATAATAACAAAATTTAAAAAAAAACAAAAAAGTAGGAATTTTGTAAGGATTTCCGGAAATATCAATAAATAACAAAAAACATAAGCATTGAATATGTTATACATGCAGTCATGTACAGCTGCTGGTCTAATGCAGTTCATTATTTTATACTGCACATGCATCTATGCATGTGTATAGGAATGTTATTGTGACACTTTTATGTTACAAACAATTCAATTATTGTTTTATTCTTTATTGATTTGGAATTACAAACTCTCATATTAGTTTAGTTTAGTTCGCCAAGGGTGAGATGAGGTTGGGTTGCCTCGACAAACTCATATTAGATTATATATTGTTTTTTCTATTACGTACACATGTAGTACATATGAAATGGTAAAATTCATTTTGGTTCATGTATTTACGAAAAGTTACTGTATTCCTGTTTATATCTTATTTTTCTTTACATTTTCTTCTTATTATTTAACTTCGACATATAGATACAGATGTATGTACATGTACCAGTCCAGATAATCAAAAGAAAAATGAAAAAAAAAGAAAAAAAAATGAAAAATAAAAACAAGAAAAAATTTAAACAGTAAAGAAATTAAATCCACTTATCAAACCAATCAAATTAACATGTATATAGAAAACACAATTTCTCTTCCTTATATTTTCTACTTATTTTTCAGTTTTACTGTATGTACACATAGTTTTTTTGGTTTTATTTTTTAATCGAAAAAACAAAACAAAATAAATAAAATTTTTTCGTAAGGAAAAATTGTATAGAATTTTCATTGTGGATTTTTTTTGTTTTTAAAGAGAGAAAAATGATTTCGACCATAAAAATAGATAAAAATCTACTTTTATTATTATTTTACTCAATGAAAATAAATAAACATAAAGTAATATAAAAATGCTATTATATGAAAAACACAAAAATACAAAATAGAAAAGAAAATACAAGAAAATCTATATAACCACAAGAGTTGAAACTGCATTTTCTGTATATATTTTTGTTTAGACGATGCAAGATATTTTTCTTATTTTTTTTAATTTCTTTGGATTTTAAAGAAAAATGAAAAATTCAAAAAAAAAAAAGAAAATAATGAAAATAAATATTCTTATGTGATTTTGTTTTTAAAAAAGAATTTACCTTATTTGTTTTATTTTTTCTATCATTGCATACAAATTGTAATTTTTTCGTCGATCATAAAATTGGATCAAAGTCAAAAAGAAAAACAAAACAAAAATACAAAAACACAAAAGCAACAAAGATAAACAGGAAAAATAGAGAAAGAGAAATGGAAAAGATAAGCAATGAAAATTAAGAAAAACCACCCATAAAATTGTTCATATTTCTCAATGGAATTCTTTTGAAAATATTACTTCGTATTACGTGATACCCCACATACTACACAGTTTAGTACGTTTTTTGAAATATGTTACATTTTGGTCTTGTACGTACTGGTGGTTTTGGTTGTCATATGTATAATATGAAAAATATAGGCTAACATGCTCACATAAGAGCATTTGGACAACAGATACATTACACATTATGCATTTGTCGTTATCATACATGTACGGCTTATGTGTACAAAACATTTAATACACTAGAAAATAATATTATCTTTCTGAATTTGGAGCAGAGAAATATATGACTTCAATTTTTGGATTTTTAATATTACATTTGGGAATTTTTTGTTATCACCATATCATTCTATATTGGGAATATGCATGTACACATATTTTGTACCCGTCGCGTACATAAAATAATGAAATTTATTTATTTTATTTTATTTTAATTTCATATTTTTGTTCATTTATTCTTTTAATCTGTGTGAACTAAAAATTTGCTCTTTGTCCATAAAATAAAATGAAAACTAAAAAAAATAAAAAAAAATGATGTGACAATGAGAATTACCTGTAACTAGCATTGAAAGCTTATTTAGTTATACTGATACGGATAAATGTGTATATTTCGATACTGATATTTTTGTTCAAAAAAGAAATATAAAAAAAATAATTAAATTAAATTAAATTAAAATACATTACCCACGTAAACATAGAAAAAATTTTTTTTTTATTTAAGTTAAATTTTTAAAAAAATTAATTATCTGTAAAATTTCACTTTTCATTTTTTGGTTTTTAAAATAATTTTTTTGTTGTTATTAAAAAATGAAAGCAAGGATACATTGGTTCACAAATATTAAAACTAAAAGTTCACCCATTCTGTTTGAGTGTTAAGAGGGCCTAACTCTCTCATCCACTTCAAACAACAACAAAAACAAAAATTCACCCCACGGGGTTCACCCATTCTGTCTGAGGGCTCAGAAGGCCTTGCTGTTTCACCCACTTCATATAAGAACAACAAAGGTTCACCTATTTGTATGATAATGCTTTTGTATTTTTATTACATTCTGTCGACTATTTAATTTTAGTAACTTGATGTAATTATTACATGAACAGCTGCATGTACAATTGTCAGAAAATACAAAAGTTTAACAAGACTGTAAAAAAAAGGACTAGGATTAGTACAGAACAGACAAAATATTCCACAAATGTACCACACACGAAATAAATGAATATTCTGAAATAAGAATATTCTATTGTAATGCACTGATACATTTTGAATAAAATGAATTTTAATTCTACTAAAACTCTGACATTACTATACGAGTACAAACTACCTACGTACTATTGTATAATTGTATCAAAAAATTTAAAATGGACAGAAACATACGTATCAAGAAAATAATGAAAATTTTTCATTGTTAACAAAAGAACTTTTGAATTGTTTAAAAATTAAAAGTTTTATTCTTTCAAAAAGGCATAGATCACACTTGAATATGAATGTATGTAATATTAATCCATGTGAATTATTTTACATAGCCATTCGTATTATATTCTTATGAAAACAGCAGGAAATCATAAAATAAGGATTAACGTACATACATGAAAAGTTAAATAATATAATTTTGAGGAAAAAAAAATTTTTTTTGTTAATGCAACATATTGTAAAAGTGTTTTGACAAAATACATACTACATATACTACATATATTCTACATATACTCGTGAGTTCAGAAACGCATTAATATCATATTCATGCAATGCAACAAGTTCTAAAACGTCTAAGACTGAAACGGATGCATTGGCTATGAGTTAACAATTAGATTTTGTCAATTTTTGTTTTGAATACGATTTTGAAATATGTACATATGTATGTTGCACACATATACGCATTGGATACAATCTGTGCAGTATTTTTGACGTTACTGAACTCACGGTACGTTTTAATACAATGTATTATGTTATATACTGAATGGAATAATTTATTTTTGTTATAATTTATTTTTTTATAAATATTTCAATATATAACAGAGTAGCTATTGTCAGCAACTATTCCTCTTCAATTTCGACTTTATTCAGTGTATACTGCATTTAACATTATTAAATATTCTGTAAATATTCTTAATGCACACATACATACGTATATTTTTATAAAATATGTTACATGTTTACTCTATACTATTTTTAAATTATTTCCAATCGAATAAAATCCCTTAATACTTGATGAGGGATAATCCATGCACATCACTCCAATTCATGTTCCCAAAAATTATATGTACGTGTGTATTCATGATTATAAAGAATTCTGTAACACACCTGTCGTAAATTTGTTTTTCTTTTTTCCACTTATATTCATTTTTTATATACCAGAGAGTGCTTAATGTAAACCATATAGGACTCAATATTTCCGTTTCGTCCTGTAGGCAAAACGGAAAAAAAAGAAACATTAAACGACTAAAAAAGGTCATTCTGTACATTAAACAAAACGTCAAGTGATATGGCCATTAATTGTATGCGTATTACTGTGAATTACAAATGTGTACATATTGGATTTTTCCACATATAGTATGTACATATATGTATGTATTTACTTGAGGTGTAAGTACATTATATCGTACGTGCACACATATTTACATACATATTTCGATTTTCGATTCTGCTGTATTTTCGGCATTTTTCAAACTTTGCTTTTAATTGTATGTCAGTATAAAGGGAGTACATAAATGCATGGATTTGTGTATCACTCGTACTTTTGTTTTTTTTATAACCCAGTTAAAGTAGTATATATAGTATGCAGCAATACGACAAAAATATGAAGAGAATATTTTCGTACCTAAGTCCTTGTAGTTGTATTTCACATGTAATTTCCGGTTTTATAATGAATGCGGAAGTATCGATGATTTAATATAAAATATAGCACTGTATACAGTAAATTGTGGCCATGTCAAATTTTATTAGTGTGGGGGGTGTTTTGAAAATGTATTTGTGTGTACATGTGTGTATTTCACACATCGCATATACATATGTAGATTTAGTGCATTTTATTTGGATATACTTTCATATGGACTCGTATTTTGTTTACTCCATATATAACATGTGAATGTGTTTTGCATGCTCAATGTACATACGTATGTCCTCTAAATACTCACTGTACAGCAAAGTCTGTATTTTACTGTCTATATATCTACTCTTGAAATTCAAATTTTATTGATGAAAATTTAACTTTAAACCAAAATAAGTAAAAAAAAAATATATAAAAAAAATTTAAAACGTGAAGCAAAATAAAATTGCATCTCAAATTATTATTTAATTAAGTTCACTATAAATCCATTATCCATGTTATAAACTCTAATGCCTTCCAGATACAATATAAAATTTTTTAGTTACCTACTATACAAATACTTAACATACCTTATAATACAAAATAAATTTAATTTACTATTTTTGAAACGGTTTTCATGTATAAACTTCTGTACATATTTTTTATATATTTTCGAAAAGGAAAAAATTAATTGATTTTGTGATGAAAATTTAATGTAATTTATAATTTTCATGTTTTGTTTTTTTTCTTTGCTTCCTTCATATCGTTGTTTTTTGTTTTTTTGTTTTTTGAAAATACATATTTGAAATGGGATTATTTCCTGGATTATTTTTAATTACATACAAAAGCGTATAGATACACCTACATACGTCGTCTCTGGCTCATAAATTTTTTTTTATTTTTTTTTGAGAATACAACACTTGTTTGTATGCTTATTCACATACATACATATGTGTATTCTATATACGTACATAAATTTTTATTTTCAATTTTAGTTCAGTTTGAGTTGTTAAATTCATGATGATCCATTAAATTTGAAAGCAGTGATATAATAATAATCTTTCATTTGTACGTCTGTGTTACGTATGCACTAATTCGTTCAACGATAATTTTTTAGAGTAAAACCGTACATAAGCGCATACATATAAGATGTGTATGTATGTATTTTTTTGTACAATAATAAATTCTATTTTAAAAATGTTCTAAAGAGATTAAATCATAAATACTCATCATTTATAGATTTATACATTTTACTGTAGATGATTGATTTATTGAATAAAAATATAATGTGACGTACGTAAATAAACATGAAAAAGAAAATAATGTATAAAATTTGAAAATAAAGAAAAATATAATGATAACAGGGAAAATAGTTGAAAATAATTCAATCAGCACTTGGCATTGGTTTAAAAGAAAATAATTTTCTTTTAAATGAAAAAAAAAAAAAAAATAGAATTTCGAAAATTAAGAATAAGTAAAATTCAATAATTTAGTACTTTTGGTATTTGCATTTTTATACTCAATGATCATTGCCTTAATTATCCTTTCTAAAGTAAACTGAATATTTTATGTTAAAGGATGTTTTTATACAATCTGATTACGGTATTAACGTACAATTTGGTACAATAAAGCGGCTTCATTAAAATTTCAATATTAAGTACTTAATGTACCTTCTTATATTCACTAAAGCATTCATGTAAAATTTTGTTTTAAATGCAGTTTAATTTTATTATTTGTTTTTTATTCCTTTAAATTTTGTGAATGGCGGCTCTTGTTCACTTATATTTATAAATTCAAAAAATATTTTGTAAAATTTTTTATTTTTATTTTTAAATATTTGAATGCGTGAGAGAAAATTAAAACAACAACAGAAAACAATTTTTATGTTTTGGGGAAATTAATATATTTTTGCTAAATTTTATATACCTTGTAGGACATAACCGCACGCACTCAATATTTGAATGTTCGAGTGTATGTAGAGGTATGCAAATTTAACAAAAAAATAATAATTTAAAAACCAAAAAAAAAAAAAAAAGATTTAATTTAATTATGAATATATTCATGCATGACTATTATTTATGGGTAACATATCCATGCACACACATAATAATGGCATGCATATATGTATGTGCATAAGCTATGTCGTAATTTTATCAGTGGCATTGTTTTAATTATGTTAACAAGAGTTTTACTTTATTATTCAAAAATCTGATTATTTAAATAAAAAATTTTTTTTATAAATTCATAATAAATGTGAAATAATAAAAAAAAAAAAACAGTCGTAAATGAAATGAACATTTTTCTCTTTATTTTATTTTTTTTCTTTTTTTTTTGTACTATATTGAATGAAAAATGAATGCAACCATACCATAAAAAAAAAGAAAACGAAAAAAATAATTATTTGACTGTAGTGGAAAATATAAGTATATAGTAATGAAATTCAATTTAATAATGTACAGAACATGTAAAGAAATGATGTCTGATTATATAACAGAAATACAATTAAAAAAAAAAAACAAAAAAAAAAAAAGAAGAAAAACTATAGCAAAAAATTTGTATGTGCATATATTAATTCATGTATGTACATACATACAAGTACATAAATGTATATAATGAGGAAAATATGTGTCGTGTATGCATTATTCATTTATTTTTCATTCTTTTTAAAAAAAATTAAATTATATAATTTTATGTTTTCACATAACAATGAAATACATAATTCATATATTACAGTAATAATCTAAAAAAAAGAAAATGAAAAAAAAACCCCAAAGAAAAATGAAAATTTTTTTTACAATAAAAATATTATTTTCCTCTAATTTCATTTTATTTTTCTATTTTATTTCTTTTTATATATTTTTCTTTTATTAATATTAAAATAAGTCGTAAATGAATTAAATAAAATACTGAAAGAAAATGTATTATATACCAGATAAAAAACAAAAAAAATTAGATGTATACTTAATTTTTAAAATTCCTACGTTCAGGTCTTTCGTAAATTTTTCAAAAAAACACTGCATAATATTAGATTGTGTATACATACAATAACATGTATAATTTTTAGTAACATTTTACTAAGTACGAACATTATCAGAGCTATTCTGGTCGTAGTTAGCAGATTTCGCTAAAATTTCAATAGTTCATAAATTTTGTATGAAATTTAACAGAATGTCATGTTAACAAAATCTGTTAACTACGGCCAGAACAGCTCTGATTATTTATAATAAGAGTGCAAAATGATTTGTGTTGCATAATTTTTAGTATTAGGCAAAAGTATAAGTTTAACATTGAAGGATCAAATTTGTAAAAATTGAGTATAAAATGTAGAATATTAAGTTGTTGTTAAAATGTTCTCTTTTGATTTTAGTTTGTATTCAGCTTTTTTTTTCTTGAAAAATTATTTTCATGTTAAAATACATAAAATTCATGCATATATACAAAATATAACATATATACTCACATATGTGAATGTCCTTTCATTAATCACCTTCTTAACATTTTTGTTTATAGTTTTTTTTTAATTTAAATATTATATGGTTTTCTTCCTGCATCAAAAAGCCATTATCCATTGTACATATGTATAGTATATACATTAAAATATATTATGTATTTTCACTTTATAATTAAATTTTATTTAATGATGTAATAATAGTAACCACTTTTTAAAAAAAAAAAAAAAATTCTGTTCTTTTTTTTTCTTCTTTGTTTTACCTTATTTCTTTGAAATTATTTTAATTGTATATTTTCATTATTTTGCATTATTTGATTTAAAAAAAAAAAAAAGAAAAAGGAAAAACACATGTAGAGGATACAATACTTTTGATGACGAAAATAAAAAGAATTTCATAAAAAAAATACATACATACGTAATATTGGAAACGTACGTACATGAAAAAAAGAAAATTATGAAAATATTTTTTAATTATATGTTTTATAGGATTTTACATGAAGAAAGGGATAATATTTAACACATAATGTACACACACAATTTACAATCTACAATACAACAAGAAAGAAACCCACATTGCGTATGTATTATCCCAGTGAGTATTTACTATATGTTAACGTATAAAGTTCTCTTTATATAAAAATGAAAAAAAAAAAAAATGTTTTTTCATCCTTTATTACTTCGTTACTATAAATTGCATACATACGAAAAATAGTTATTTAAATTGTTTTTTATTTTTTTATTTTGTACATTTTAAGTATAGAAAAATACATACAACATTTAACATATTATACAATAAAAAAAATTTTTTTTTTTTTTATTAAACGATTCTGTTTTGGAAATAAAAATTTATACACATTACGACATATTACGACATTTATCCAAAGCATTCAGGATAAAATGAGAAACAAAAAAAAAGGGAATCTAAATGGAATTTTAAGGCAAAAACGAAAAGAAATATTAAAATGAAAATCGTAGTATTTTTACTTACCTGATGGTTATGCTTTAAAAAACGCAAAAGAAAAAAGTATTAGAAAAATTTTGTATAAAGATTGCATGCATTTTTATCGTAAAAAAAAAGAAAATCGTATATAAAATCGTTTTTATTTAACTTTCCTTTTTTTTTGTGTGTGTTGCTTATATAAAAAACACACATATGAACATTACAAAGTATAAAATATTTTTTTTTTATACTCAACTTATTTGATTTTTGTGTGCTAAACTTTTATTAACAGAAAATATGAAAATTCATTTTTTTTCCTTTTTTACCTCAACATTTAATATGAAAAGCAAGAAAATCTGAAAAAGAAAAGGAAAGAAAAAAAATATAAGAAAAATTCTTTAAGCATATGCGGAGATTTTTGTACTATACTCGTATACTTGTGTGTTTTATCAAAAAAAGAAAAAAAAATCATGTATTATTACGTGTATGAAGTAGAACATTTTTTTATTAATCTTTTCTTTTTCTTATTTTTTTTCTTGTTTCATTCGCATGACAATAAAATATACTGAACTAAGTATGCATGTGTGTACTGTAGACGAACAAAGTATAATGACAATTTTAATATTTATTTATTTTATTTTTTGTTTTTTATGAAAAATTCCAACATTTTCCATTTAATATTACAGAATAGAATGAATATACTAAGACCTCATATCTATCGTTGTCGTTTATTATATTGTTTTTTTTTTACATGCATGCATGCATTGTAAGCATATACACGTATCATATCATATCAACCGGATGTAATATTCGTCGTATACATGCTGTACATATATGCGACAGTATTACGCACACATCTACATATTCCGCCAAGTATACACATTCATATATATTTTTGTAAATTGTCTGTATGTGTGTGTGTGTTATACAATTTTTTAATGTATTATATATCATTTTATTTTATTCAAAATTATACTGTATTTTGTGAAAATTCCTTGTTCCTGTACATACAAAGGATATATACATACATTATGTATATATGAACTTACGTATGTATATCAGCGTATTAAAATATGAAAAATATTTTATATTTTGTATGTACACGATATTTATGCAATTTTTGTCAAAATACAATACGAAATGTGTGCAGATAGTTGAAAGGAGAAAAAAGGATATTTTTCTTTTTTTTTTTTTGTTTAAGTAAAAGCATGTAATTTTGTCATAAAGAGAAAGAGAATATTTCAAATACAAAATGTTTTTTTTTTGTATTTGTGACAGTATAAATTTCAAAATTCTTGTATTTGCTTACAGCATGGCAAACAAATACATGCATATACGTATTACATTGAAAATTTTTGAAATTTTGCAACAGTTAGCATGCATCGTATTTTAAACAATGTAGAGTAAAGAAGGAAAATTATGTTGTCTTTTTCTTTTTTTTTTTGTTAAATAAAATTATTTTAAAACATTTTTTGGACATTATTTACATAGATGTTCAACAAAATGTTTCAAAGGTACATATATGAAATCATCTCAAAGTCAATTGAAATTTAATCAAAAAAAAAAAAAACGTAATACAAGCAATGTTTAAAAATAATCACCATATTTTCATAGATGAATTTTTAAAAAGGAATTTTATTGACAAAAAATAAAAAATAAAAATAAAAATTTTAATCGATTTTTTCTATGTGTTCATGCTAATGTCGAAATACCTATATGAAATTAATGCCAAAAATATTTATCATTTTATTTTCAAATTCTGAAATGTCGATGTTATTCCTTGTATTCGCACTGTACTCCATAAACTAATTCGAAGCAGTTAAGGTCTTATGGAAATGACATAAACTAGTACCACTTTACGTCACTGTATATTGATATGATAAAAAATATTCATCTCGTATTATATGATAACATTAATACCGGGGGTTGAGGGATTCAATAACCTGATTAATTAAGCTGCAGTTTCGAGGTTATTAAACCTCATGTCACTCCACTCCTCGTGTCTTACAAAACAAAAAAAAAAAAAAATTATAACTTTACAGATTGTTGTAACACTGTTTGTGAGATGATTTTATTAAAAATGACGAGAAAAGAAAAATGACACATATACTCCCGTAAGACCTTAACTGTATCGAATTAGTGTATGTAGTATAGATATAGAGTTGAAAATAATAAGAAAATAAATTTAATAAGGAAAATTAATGTAATTTACATTCCTTCTAAATAACATTAATGTGAAATAAATATACAATGTAAATCTGATTTCCTTTAAACTTATACTAAATAATGTATTCATTTGAAATAAATGAAATTAATTTAATTGCAAAATTTAATTAATTGATTTTAAATTTTAATGTATTCAAAACATTTAACTTAATTTTATGAAAATGGGGATAAATAACATAACGAAATTTGATATCCTTGACGATGTATAAATGAATTTGTCTATTCTGATAAATTTTTTTCAGTCTGGTTCCTTTAAACATTTTTCGATGCGTGAAGATTACCAAACAAAAAGATATTTTAATATCACTGAATTTTCATTCTACGAAACAAGAAAAAAGAAAAGTAAAACAATGGACGGTTTGTAACCATGTATATTTACAAGTACACCAGACTTGTATATTTTCAATACAATAAGACAAAAAATTTTTTTTAAAATTAAAATAAAATAAAATAAAAAATTATAAATGGGAAATTCTAGTATCCATACAACAAGGATATATTCCTGATGTGTATCGAGTATGAGTAAAAATGTTCAAATTTTTTTTTGGAATTTAGTAATATTCGCACATATTTGCTCATCACTCTTATACTATGTGTATTTTGTATATAACACGATATACATACAAGACATATACACATGTATAAGAAAAAATTTGTACAATAAAACGTGATATGAATTAAAATTATGAGATTATGTCGGAAACTTATGATTATGTTCATTTTCTGTTTATAACACAAATAACGTGTGCACATTATATATTTCTATATATACGATACATATAACGTACGTTTTGTATGAGTAAAATAAAATGAAACAGATAAAATTAGTAAATATAACAAAAATGTGGTTTTTAAATGGAAAATTTGTATATACCATGAAAATGCAATGAAATGAGTTTACATACTCTAAGCTCTGGATTTAAATTGCAAATATAACATGAACTAAACATCTAATTAGAACGGTTTTTTTGTATCTTTTCGCTCATATATTTTTGCACGTGTTTTGCACAAAAAAAAAACATGAATAATTTTTAAATTTCCAAATGTCTATTACAGATTTTTTAATTATCACAAAAAAAAAACAAAAATAGTTATATAAAATGAAACAATTAATATTTCTGTATAAAATGAAATTAAATGAATAAATGATAAAATAATGTTCTCATTTTCACTGAAATCTGTACCAGAAAACTATATTCTGTCCACTAATTCGATGCAGTTAAAGTCTTATGGAAATTACATAAAGTAGTACCACTTTACGTCGCTGTATATTTATATGAAAAAAAATTCATCTCGTATTATATGATAACTTTACAGATTGTGGGAACACTACTTGTGAGATTATTTTATTAGAAATTACGTGAAAAGTAAAAGGACACATATACTCTCATAAGACCTTAATTGCATCGAATTAGTGTATAGAGTATAGTATTTTTGATAACAATAATTTGTGATATTAAAATATTAGAGATAAGGATTTACCATATAATGTATGTAAAATGAAGATGATGAAGAATTTATGTATGTACATACGTGAGAATATACATACGAGTATATGCTCATATATGTATAAGTACATTCCTGTGTATATGGAATAAAACATAAATTTCAGTATAATTACAAAATTTTCAGTTGTTTATTTCTTCATGTGTGTTTTTCATGAATTCAAAACAAAAAGTACAATAAAGTACATATATAAGTATATAAGTATTTATTTATCGTTAAAGTTACTGTAATCTAGAAGAAAGATTTACACTTAGAACTTTACAAGTTTATTTAATTTTTAACCAAATATAAATACACATGTGTATAAGTATACATGTGTGCATGTATGATTAATATATTATGTACATATGTGAAAAATCTATGTTCAAATAAAGTATACACACATGTAAAACGTGATATGCAAATAAATATATAGTAAATTGAAAATTGATAATTTTAAGTTAACATATTTTACAAGTAGGGAATACTACATGGTGTCTTGTGTAAAAACTAATCGTATATAATGATACTTCAAATTTAAATTATTTACACGTGCATGTGTAAATATGTGTGTGGTACACAAATATGTACGTATGTGTATATAAATGAAACAATACAGACACATGCATGATGCATACACAAAATTCTATGATGATATAATATTTTCTTCTCATACGTTATTTAAATGACAATGACAATGAAAGTTTATTTTATATTTACATATCTACCTTACTTTTCTTTTGTGTTTTTGTACAAAAGCATCAAGTGTACAAAAAAAAATTTTTTTTTTTACATATCACACTAAAATAACTTCTGAATACTCATTAAGTGTAAAACAAGAAGCATTTCTATATGTACATGTGTATCCTTTATATATACTCGTATATCCTTTGTATCTATTACAATAACTGTAATAACAGGACTTGTAATAATAATAATTGTAATAACTTACAATAACAGGATGAATATATTCCATCTATCATTCAGGATATCGGTTTACATCTCGTCTTTTTTTTTCAATTTTGAATTAAGGCTTTTGGTAATTTTAATTGATGTATTTCAAATTACAGTACATAGTTATTGTAACAACGTGTACTTATTTTGTATTTACTGTGGTATACATATGTATATGCAAAATTCAAATTATTATTTTACCATTTTTCCATTTAATCCTTTCGATAATAATTAACAAAATATTTTTGAAAAAAAAATTGAGTTTTATAATCAAATTTAGAAAAGTGGTTTTGAAAATTCAAGTGATCATGTATTTAAATTAATCTGAAGAATATCTCTTTTTAAATGAGAGTACATTCATTGCTTAATATTTTTAAAAATTCCACGCTCGAACCTCGGGAAGAACTTCTTCGTTACCTAAGTCAAATGAAGAGGTTTACCCTAGACGGGAGGAATTTCGAGTACAATGTATAGGTTTGTCTGAGTGCTCAGAAGGCCTTGCTCTCTCCCCCATTTTAAACAACAACAACAACAATATTTTTACAATTCAGTAAAGGTACTGACTGTTTTTTACGTTTTTTGTTTTTTTGATTAGTTTAATGGTTCTACAATTGGGACCTGAAAGATTACACCTATAGCTGAAAAGATTTTTAAATGAATTTCTTGGAAATTTTATAATAACTTCCAAAAATACAATTTTTTTCCTATTACGCTACAAAAACATACTATATATGTACTTAAGGAAATGGAAAAAAAATATTTTTTAAATATTTATTTTCTTAAAGATTTTATTCTCTTAATATTGTTTACTAAATAACAATTAAAATATGTAAATATATAGAATGTGTGTTTTCCATGTATATTTACTTGATTGTTAATTCATCGTGTACTTAATGTCATTCTATTGGTCGAAAACTAAATGATATCATTATGGGGATAGATGTAAGGTATATCCTGCTAATTTATTCATTTTTTTTTTCAAGTTTTTTTATTTTTTTTTATTTTTTTTTTGTTATAAACACAAATTTATATTGAACCAAAAATAAAACGAAAAATAGGATAAGAGGCTTATTTCCATTGAGAACTGATTATATTATTATTATAATTATTATTGTACTACTTCCTCTTAGTTTTTCCTTTTTTTTTTTCTTTGTATTTTCTTTGATGGAATAATACAATACACGAAATAAATATGTACAACTAGGTATAACCGTAACGTATACAATTTTATTTCATTTTACATGGTTCGTCGTTTCTACAATATAGATATACATAATCTTTACGAACGCAACAGGAATATACATAATATTATGCCACTTTTTCAATTATATTACTGAACAACCATTGATTACCAAACAAAGAAGAAAAAGACGAGAAAAAAAAGGAAAAATTAAAATAAAGAAAAAATACAGAGAAATATAAGTGAATAAACAAAGAAATAATAAATAAGTATAAAAAGTAAAAAAATAAAAAAAATAAAATTAATAAAGAAATGAAATGAATGGAATAAAAGGATCAAACGGAAGTCATACTTAATATATAGAACAGAAAAAAAAAACAAAAATACAATGAACAAAAGCATTAAAGTATATAAAACATCAGTTACTAACACAGGTAATTATTTTTACCTTTTACACGTGTATTTTTGTAATTAAACACAAATAAAAAAGGAAAATTAGAAATATTATAGTTCTACTGATGTTTGTTTATCCTGTGTTTTTCTTTCCGTGTGTATATTATGATAATTATGAGTTACAAAGCTTACAAAAGTAAAAATTGAAAACAATCAAAAAAAAAACAGCCCACAAATGAAATACACAAAGATACGAATTAAATGAAATGTGTTACATAAGTTTTTCATTATATTCAATGATTGGAAAGAATTTTCAATTTTAATTTTAGTACCAAGGTAATGTGGGATTTATAATAAATATATGGCTTTTGACAAACAGAAAGGTCGTTATTTATCATGATACAGCCCCTCCTACCCCTCCCCCCTAAGCACTACAACCCTTTGTGAGCCTTGACTTAATCATCATTAAATGTGCACCTACAATTTAACGTGTGTTGCGAACCACTGAGTTTGTTGAAGCACGATATTTAGGGTAATTACTAAAAATTTGAATTCTTGATAGTTGGTGTATTAAGCTTTGTAAAACTTTATTTTATTTTATTGACAAAGCCAAACAGAAGATACACTTGAATTATTTTTTTTTAACAAAAAACCTTCATTTGTGCTTTTAAAAGCAATTTAATTGAATTCTCGTCTTAAAGAAGAGAAAATGAATTAGAGTCTAACACACGTTAGATATAAGTCATCTTCATTACATGTGCAAGGACACTGCCATCAAATTGAGAAATTTGATTTATTTATTGAACAAATTAAAAATTAGAAAAAAAAAATTATAAATACAAATAAAAATGTAATGTACAAAAAAAAATTTAAAAGCGAAATATTTCTGTTCTTCTCTTAATTATTGCATATCTATAAAAATTTTTATTTTTTATTTTGGTTAGTTATTTTGGAATTTGGATTTTGTTTAACTATTTTAAGTGATCAAGTGAATTTATGCAAAATAAAAATTTTTTTTATGACTGTTTATTTTCGTTCTTATATGTACTTTCTACTATTGCTCTTTCAATATGTTCTGAATTTTGAATACTGCATGCTCTATTTACGATTAAAATTTAAATTGATGATGATGATGTTTTGATTGAAAACAACATACTCATATCAACATATAAAATGTACACAGTAAAATGAAATGCACTTCATTCATTTATTTTTGTATTTTTGTCTTTTTTTTTTGTTTTTAAACTTTTAAAATTTTTTTTCTGTTATTTATATTGGCAACTGAAAATTTTGTTGATGTTGTTCAAACTCAAATTTTTTTTTTTTTTCCAATTTTTACTTATTTTTTATTTTTTATATATTTTGTACATTTCATTTGATTTAATATCCAAGCTTCAGAATATACGTTAAAAATTTTTTTGAATTTTATTAATATGTAGAAAGATAAAAAATGAAAAATAAAAAAATAAAAATAAATAATGAAAAATATTTCATATTCATGTCCATACAATGTTATATTACTCCATTTTCATGTGTGTATGTGAAGATATACATATACGAGTATGCATGTGCAAATAAAAAATTAATATAAAAACGAGAATATATAGAAATGCAAGGAAGTTAAACTCATATATATACGCATACAAATACATATTTATATTTAGAGTTAATTTAATCCAATAAATTCAACATAAAAAAAGTACAATTTTTTTTTTTGTATTTTATCTTTATTTTTTGGGATATTTTATTTTAATTAAAATACACATATGCATGTACCAAAAAAAATTTTTTTTTATATATCTGATATAACAGAAATAATGTATTATGCTATATATTTTGTTTTGTGTTGCATATGCATTATCAATTAAAAAAAAAAGAAATATATATTTTTTTTATTGTTATAAAATAATATCAAATTATACAGATATATTCAAATAAAATAAAAATTTTTAAATAACATATGCAAATGAATATATTAAGTATCACATAAAGAAAAAATTATTTTGACCATTTGAAATATATTTTATTTTTACCATAATTTATAATTCTATTTACATTTTAATGCATAATTTTTTTTTTTTTTTTTGATTTTAAATAAATTTCGCATACAAACGTGTCTTTCTTTCTCATAAAAATAATAAAAAAATAAAATCTAAAATAAAAAATAATTTTATTTTCATTTTCAAAACAAAAATTGTTAAGAGATGTCTACATACAACTCTAAAAGCCCGACTGATTAGTTCAACATAATCTAATTAAATGAGTTTATACTCTGTCTACCAACATATTATGTACTTAAAGTCGTATGGAATGGAGATCACTTAAAGTGGTACCACTTTACATTACTATGTATTGATATTCAAAAAATTCATCTGATATATAATACAAACTTTGTGGATTGTGGTAATACTGCTCGTGAAACGGTCTAAATAGAAATTATGAGAAAAGAAAAAAGACTTTTGTACTCCCTTAAAACCTTAAGTACATAATATTAGTGGACAGAGTATAACCGGTATGGACTCATTTAATGAATACATAATAATTTCTTTTTTTTAAAATAAAGATTTCGATGTGCATTGTATGTGTTACGTTCTATGCACACTGATACAATTTGGGACACACAAAAAAAAAATGAAACAAACATTTATTGAAAAGAAAAGTAGAAAAATGTTGTTCTTCAGTTTAAAGTTAAATTGTTTGAATATTTGATGCATTGAGGTATAATGAGTCCAAAAATATACAATACCCGCTTTGTTTCCCATTGAGAAATTAAAAGTTGATTATTTAATTTTTATTTTCATCAAATTATTCGTTACTGAGTTATTTGACCTTAGCCTAATATTAGAAAAAATAAAATTTTTTTTTCATTAATTCGCATAAATTTTAAATTTATTCTTTCAAAACCACAAAAATAAATGTATGAATATTTTTTTTTTTTTTTTTATATCTTTATGAAGTCATAACAGATTATTATTTTTAATTGATAAAATTTATGTAAAAATTGAATTTATTTTATTAAGGAAAAAAAATGTATGCTAATTTTGTCTACCTGGCTTTTATATCATTTTCATAATAAAATTCAAAGTCTTATTTTTAATTCATATTTTTTTTTTTTTTTTTTGAAATTTAAATTATTTAAAATAACAGACTAAAAATTTATGCAAATTATTATTTTTAGAATTTAATATATGCTTATATGTCTATATTTAATGAGATATTCTTTATATATTCTATTCAAAACTAAGTTATAATTAAGTTATTATTTAATTTTGTTAATCACTATCTAAAACATTGATATCATAATACATGTATAAAAAATGAGCAAACAGGTAAAAACAGAACATAAAATTAGAAATAAAATTTATCATTTTTATTACATAGCTATGCATACATACATGCTTAATTTAAAATTCACCGTTTTTTTTTTCATGTTTGAATATTTTTATCTCCCAAAAAAAAAATATATTTTTATTTGTTCTTCCTGTTTTTATGTAGTTAAAACCTTGATGTTCGTTTATTTGTATTTTAATTATATCTATTGTGTAAATGTGTGAAAAATTCAATTTTATTTGTTACATACAAAAAAAAAAAGTGTAAAATAAATAAAATAAAAAAAAATTTTTTGTTTTTTGTTGTATGTGATTTTCACCTCTTATTTATTATATCTCAATTTATAAAAGGTTCATTCATTCTCATTCAAAAGCAAATTAATGGTAAAAATGAAAAAATAAATATGCCAACAGTCTTTACAATTTTTCTGCAATTTGCAATAAAAAAAAAAAATTTACCCTTACTGACCTTTCATTGCCTTTCATCATGTTGATTATACAGCATAAAAGAGGATTATAAGACAAAAATCAATAAAATTTGATACATATACTGTTGAAATGATTTCAATTTAATTTTGCTTGTGTATTGAGTTTTCCAATTTTTTTTTTTTTTTATGGAGGGAGAAAAGCAATTTTCTAGACGTGTTTAGAACTAAAATTGATGAAAAACTAATGATGTATGTAATTGTATGTACGAATATGGAATCACATGTACCAATTTTTGTGTAAATGGAAAAGTATAGCGAAAAGTGGATATTTCACTTTTCTAAAAAAATAAAAAAAATTTTAAACAAAAACAATCATCACGTTTTAACCATTAAAACTTTTCTTTAGAAAAAAATTAAAAGAAAATTCGCATGAATTTATCATCAAAGCTTTGATCAAAGTTAACATTAAAAGAGGAGAAAGGAAATGGGAAACAAGTAATACTGAGGTTATTATTTGTTACTTCGGTTACTGAGGTGACTTTTCTAATTTTGTTAAATTCTGTGGATGTGGTGCACGCGTATGTAATAACATGAAATTAAAAAAAAAAATCTTAAATATCGTAAAACAATGAATATCATTTATTTCATGTTTTTCGAATCTGATTGAATAAGTGGACAACTGGACTTGTGCCTTCTGTCTGCAATAAATACAGTAACAGGATGCAGTCGAACTTGGTTTTTTGGATAAGTAAAAAACAAAAGTCCATGTTCTTAATCACCTGCTTCTCTGATCAGATGTTTGTAATAATTTATGTTTTAAATTTTAGGATTCGGTAGAGTTTTTGTAGAACTTAATAAGAAGTCTTTAAAAAAAATCAACAAATCTTAAAATTGAATCATGTACGTAACAATAAAATGAAATGAAACTGTGAATACTCAATAAATACTTTTCAATTGAATGTACGAAATTTTCATCATTTCATACGGTCTTGTAAATGAATTTTTCATTCAGATTATGTCATTCATCATTCATAAAATGAATTTCAGAATTTTCATTCTATTTCTAAAATATTTTCTTATTTCCTTGTATTTTACGATTTTTGTGTTGATGATATAATAAATTATTTTTTATCAAAACTAAATGAATTATATTCTGTAATACTAGCAATTTTTTTTTTATTTATCCTTTTTGATGTAAAATTTTCTCTTAAACTTTCGCTTGCTTTTATTCAGAAAAAAAAAAAACTTAAAATAAAATTTGCAGCAAAAGCAAAATTTATTAGAAATTTTTTGCTTGTAGTGATTAAGTTAAAAATGTATGAAAATAATATTTAATAAATTTAATTACCTTAGACTATGTATTTGCATACGAGTTATATAAGCACGTATATCTGAGTTAATGATAAGTATTTGAGATTTTTATTATTAGCAAAAATTTTTGGAGCATTAAAAATAAGTTAGAAACAGTACTATCGTTTTACTGCAATTGCAGTATTTTTAATGCTTTTTGATATCTGATATTGCAATACTGTCGTTTCGATGAAAATACTGTTTTTTTTTAGAATTATATGCAATTAATTAATTAGAATCCAAAAATTTGTATTTACCTCATATCGGCCGATCATAAATTTAGTATGCCATCGCTTCCACGCGAAAATAAAATTCAAGAGCCACTACAATACCGTCCGTCTTCCTTTACGTTCAAAAGCTAACTGAATATGCAACTGACTATTGACTAGATTGCTAGACTGAACTTAGCTGTGCTTTTTGCTATTGCTATGTACCCCGGAACTGGATCAGCATCGGACTGACTAGACCTGAACTAGATCAGTTTGGTCTGACTAGACCTGAACTAGATCAGTTTGGTCTGACTAGACCTGAACTAGATCAGTCTGGTCTGATTGACCAGCATACATAAAACATGAAAGTGAAAAATATCGCAAAATCAAACAAAAATAAATATAACAGAATTAAAGGGAAATTAAAAAAACTTCAAACGAAAGCATCTGAAAAAATATAAAACTTGTTATATTGCTTTCAAGTTTTGGAAAACTACAGCACTGGTTCGAAACAGAAGATTTAAAAAAAATCTGGATATACATACATATATTGAATTCGTTTCATGAATTATGAATGAAAAAGCAGATGTTGCCAGCTGCCTTTGATGTAAATAAACAAAAAGATGAACAGGTGGAAATAAACTGTTTGTACAAATCGCGCATAATTTTTTTCTCTTTATTTTTAAATTTTATATTCATTTAATTTGCAGCTTGAATTTGATTCTAAAATAACTTGAGGCACATGAATACAGTGTAAAAAAATATCAAAAATAACTTAAGTCGAAATAACTACAATTTTCAAACATTTCTTCGTTTTCATATGAAATGTTGACTTATTTATTTATTTATTTTTTATTTTTTGTACCATGAAGTCATGGTCATCTATATCTTTTGATTAGAAAATTTGAAAAATTTCAATTCGTTTTTTTTTATTTTTTAACAGAATAAAATCAAAAATATATGAACTCCTGACGTTGGTATGTATAAGCGAAATTCATAGTAATAAATTTCAAGTCTAAACGCTATCCAAGTGTGAAATAATAGAAATTTTATATTCTCATATTTTCTTAAGAAATTTTATTTCTGTTATAATGTATAGTAAAAATGACTTCAAAAATAGCTGCTTAATAAAAGATACACTGACTTAACTTTGTAATATAATGCTTTGTTATTATTATACATAGAATAGAATTTCTACACATTTAAATTGCAAACATATAAATAAAAAAAAAGAATGTTGCAGTAAAATTGAGAAAAAACAATGTGTTGCATATGGAAAAATTTTTTTTTTGTTTTTGCACATTTTTTTATTTGTATGCATTCAAAAAGAGGAAACGTATATGTCTTCAATTCTCTATTCATCTTTTTTTTTGTTTTGTTTTGCATAAAATTTCACTGTCATAAATTAACAAGAAAAGAAAAGAAACCTGGTTTACCACAAAATAAAAAAAGAAAAGAAAAAATGGGAAACACAAAACATTGGATTTTCCATATACCCGCTTATATTTTATGCATTTAGAGCACATATCTAAATTCTGTGTTTTTTGTAACCCAAGAAAAAACAAAATTCTTATTTTATAATTTGGATAAGTATATCACATATGTATGTACTCTACCTTTACATATGTTTCTGACACTTGAGTACCTTGTCTTTTTTATTAAAAAATTTTATTTTATTTTATTTTTTGTGTTCTTTTAATTCCCTATGTAATTCTGTATAATAAGTATTCTATTCACAAGAAATTGAACAGCTTTAATTAGTATATACTGAATACTACATGTCCATGTATCCACACATGAATTCTTTGCCAGTTCATGCATCTTCATAAAAAAATAAAGGACATTCGAATATGAAGTCAGAAATGACGTAGAGAAGAGAACACATGAAATTCACAACTGAAATTGTGAAAAACTATCAAATTACATTTTTGTTTGATGAATGGTTTTTGTGTGCAATATGTGTGCAACCTGTGAGTATATTATGTTGAAAAATACATGATGGGTTTTATAAAATAAATGCATATATGTACGTATCCGTATATGTGAAACAATAATTCTTTGAATAATAATGCATTTTCGTTTTTCCCCACAATGAATGCATGTTCAATGTTTTAATCCATTCACGTAAATTTACTCTCACATTATTCTGAAAACCATCATAGGACAAAAAAATTAAATTAAAAATGGACAAGTGCAAATCCAAATCGATGTTGATCATTGAAAATTGTGAATAGAATTTAGAATTTTTAGAATTTCTTTATACACAAAATACACAATTTAAATATTCAAATCTTTGAGATACATTCATATAAAGAAAAATGAATTTTATGTAGCAATGTTAGGAAGATTGTGTACAAAATACTGTATACAACTAAAATTAAGGTCATACAAAATTTTGAAAAATAAGAAATTTCTGTATTATGTATACATGCTCATTTCCATATAAGCGATAATCCAATTGAATGGTGAGTTGATAGAGATCATCTTTAACCTAAATAAAAAATTTCTGTTAATTTTCCTAGATTTTTCTTTTTCACGTACATATCTGCATATCTGTTAAATAGTAATAATTTTATTCTTATGTATGGGTAGTAGAAAGAACTGAAAATGCGTAAAACCAGGTAAAACCAAGTATGTAAGTAATATATTTAAAATAAATTTTCTTTTTTTTATATATACATATGCACAAAAAAAAAGACCAAAAGGTCGTGAAAAACATTTTTGTTGAATATTTTTATTGAATATGATTTTTCCAGTACTCATCATTTTATTTATTTATTTTATATATTTTTTTAAAAAATTTTTTTCCTGAATTTATTTTATTTATTGTAATTTTTATTTTTTTATTTTTTGTGTTAATAATAAATTCATGACTAATTATTATTCTGCATACACATACATATGTATATATGTATGTGGAAATATCTTTTCTCCTGTATTCTATATAATAGCACTTCAAAACTGCATTTTATATAACAAAATATTGTGCATATACGTATTCATATAACAACAACTAACATATACATTTGCACATATGTTCGTCTAATATTCATTTTGCACACTATGGAAAAGATTTTTCAGATTAAAAAAAATTTTTTTTTTTTTCAATATAGTACATAGTGGAAAATACACAGGATACACTTGTGTAGTACTGAACAATTAAGGTAGCAAATCCAGTAAGTTTGTCTTTCTATAGCCTCTATGGACTTATGGAAGGGAATTCTTTCGTAATTTCAAATATAAAATAAATTTCAATTTAAGTAAAATGTCTATTATCACCGTACATTGTTAAAATCTTTAATATGATTGAAATTTATTGATTAAAATTTCAAAATTTTCCAAGATAAAATTCTATGTACAAGCATACATACATAGGTATAAATTATGAATTTTATTAAATTTAAGCTTGCAGATATTCGTTTATTACTAAATTTATACATATTATTGTGTATACGTAAACACACCAGGCAAGAGTCATTTTTGTGTTTGTATTACATGTTAATTAAAATGTTTGTATTCATACGTCGCTAAGTAGATATAAAGTCATTATGACCAAAATTTTCAAATAAAAACAAAAGATATGAATTAAAGATAATTTTTCATTTTTTTTTCATATTTGAATTTATATTAAGTGTCAACATGGCAGTTTTCTGTTTTAAAGTTTGTAAAAAAAACAAAAAAAAGCATTAAATGAAAATTATGGCAATTACAATTTGAAAATAAAAAAAAAAATATATATCCCATCGAATAAACAATTCACTTTAAAAAATATTTAAAAAAAAAACAGAAACAAAGCAAATAAAAACCAGAAAATTATATTAAATGTGTTATACAAAAGTATGGATATTACTCATTTAACAAAAGCCTTCTGATATAAATAATTATGCATGAATATGAATTCAAATTAAAATGAAAATTAACTCTTATCAGAAATCCCTCTTATCTTTTTTATTAATTAATTCATATAGAGTTAATTTTGATTTTTTTTTTTTTTTAACAGAAACCACAAAAAAATAAATATAATCGTTAAAACATTATACGCAGTTAATTTAAATTTATTTAAAATGAAAATAAAAAAAATTAAAAAAACTGCTTTGAGAAATAAAGCACCTGAAAAGGATTATTTTGATACAAGAGCTTTGGTATTATATGAAAAACAAAAATCAGACTGCATACATGTATATAATTTCATACATGTACATTGGTACATAGGTACATAATATCATAAATGTATGTACATTGGTACATACATTTGTATTCTTAATTACTTACACATAATATAAAAATAAAAAGCTATTTACGTTACAGACATATCTACAATGTAAAATACACACATGTAATTTATATTTAACAAAAAAGAAAAAAAATAATCTTTGAAATTGTTAAGTCGTTACTTTTTTTTTTAAATGCTTTTACTTAGTGCCTAATATACTTATGATATAAATTTAATTGGGAAAAATTGTTAATTTTACGTTAGAAAAATGATCTAATAAAATATGTACATATTTATATATGTAATATTCAGTCCTTGTCATTTTGAAAAATTTTCAAAATGTATTGACGTCACATAGAAAGTATAAAAATAGAAAAAAATAAATAAAATCCTGTAATTTTGCTTTTTTGCCCAGTGCACATTTTAGATGAAAAAACGAAAAATAAACATTAAAAAAATATAAAAACAAAAAAGAAAAGAAAATATTATAAGAGACAAAATCAAATCCTTATTTAATGTATTTATGTTTATTTTGTTAATTAATGTACTGGTACATACTTAAATTGTAAATGAACAAATATTAAGTCGAATACAAATGCATATGTGGTAGTGAATCTACTTAAATATTTTTATTTCTATTTTTAAAATATGTAAAAATCTAGGACACAATTTTTAAATTATAAAAAAAAAATTTTTCGTTTTTTTTTGTTTACTCTACATATGGTGGGGCACATACGACAAGTATTCGTATTGCATATTACGTATAGTAAATGTTACGTACATGTTATGTAATAATGATAATGATAATGGTGCAATAGAATAATATCTACAATATACAGCTTTAATTATATAAATAATAGCATAAATGTTTATGTGTAACTGTAATGTTACCTTGTATACAATTATGTTGACGACGACGACATATAAACAAAATATAAACAAAATACATCCCTTACACCCAATAAGTATATGTATGTATATCAGAAAAAAAAAAGAATGAGATTTGGGTGTAAAATGTACGTGCAGCTAAAGCTAAAGCTAAAAGCGAAAATCAATGGACTGAAAATTTTACTTGTCAAGCACACATATGTATTTACCCGACGGTAATAAACGTGTACGTACGTATATTAAACATTTTAATTTGTATAATGATGAGTTGATGTTGGTATGGATGGTAAAAGACGATGAAGAGTGAAATTATAATGTTCATGTGCCATGCATACAATGCCTCAATTCATAGACTTGAGAAACCAATTTGTTTACATAACTTTCCCGTGTATACTATACTTTCAGTAGACCTGTTATAAGATAAGCAGCAAATTTTATTTAAAAAAAAAATTTAAAAAAAATTTTTTTTTTTTTTTAAAAACTCAAAGTTTAGTGGCTCTTAAGCTTTTATCTTTTGTATACACGCACATACATACAATTCACAAACGTATACTGAAATATTAGTATTTTAATATAAAAATATGAAATAATTCTAGAGCAAAGAAGAATATGAGAGAATTAAGGGTGAAAAATAACTTTTCAACTGCATAGAAATTTTACACCAATACTTGTATATTTGTCCTGATGTGCTTGAAAAACTATGTCCTTTTCCAATGCAATGGAAACTCTTTTTTAAAAAACAATTTCTTTGATTGGTGTGTGTGCATGTTCATTTTTACAAAGGTATGTAGCGGAAAATGTGAACCATATAACTCACTCTCTAGTACACATTAAAAACCTTTTTTAACCATGAAAACCTTTTGTATATGTGTCGTAGATCATAAACGAATACTTTTCAAATCAAAGAAAAAAAAAGTTGAGATATATGTACATACGTAAACTTATACTTCGTTTTTTTAATCGAGGCCCGAGTTGGTGTTAGTCGTGCTTCTCTTTATTCTTTTGCGTTTTATAAACGAAAACAACAACAACCACACGGAAGCAGACATATATCATAAACACTAATGATGTTTTTTTCTTATCTCCTATGATTTAACATGTGCTTATCTGAAAAAAACACACCATATAATATTTTCTTTTAAAATACAGTAGTGCCGACTATTTGACTGTCAACATAAAATAGCTTTTTGTTCAAAAACAAACATCAAACGAAAAAAAAAATATATTTATAAAAACCAAGAGCCAAACAGACAAAGATAATAATAAAATCAAAAGGTAAATACGGAAGTTTTTATTGTCCGTATGAAATGGACAAAAGAAAAATTTTTTTTTTGGGACAAAAAATTTTCTCTAAAATTTATACAGATTTATTGAGTATCGTTTTTTTTAAATATTAAATTTAATAGACTTAAAAAAAAATATCAAGTATCTGACTGAATAAATTTTTACTTCCAAAAATTTGATCCTTTTTCAATCATACACAATTTGAAATATAATTTTTAACCCAAAAGATTTATATAAAAAAAAGAAAGAAAAACATATGTACTCAATTTGTATTACATTATAACTTTTCCTTCCTTTCTTCTGTATTAAATTGAATTTAATTTGGTATTTAATTTTTTTTTCCTATCATCAAAAATCGAAAAGGTTTCTTCAGGATCAGATTTACATTGAGATTATAATGTCACATACATATTATATATTCGATTAGATTTTTTTATTCTTCTATATTAACATGTACAAAGAAATAAAGTCACAATAAGTTATTAAAGAAAAAGATATTTCCATTCAATTTGTTTATTTTGATCCAATTCGTACATGAAAAGAATTTTATAAAATTTGATTAACAGAAGAAAAAAAACGTTTTTTTTTTTCATTTTTAAATTACTTTTTGATGTCGAACATGTGAAGAAAACACAATTTTTCGATCTGTTTTTAGTTTCCTTTTTTCCTTCATAAAGAGAGAAGGATTTTTTATTTCTCATCAAATTTTTTTTTGTCTGGTTTTATTTAAAACAAAAAGGAAAATCTCATTTTACAAAAAAAAAGAAACATTTGATTTCAATAAAAGAAGATCTCAATTAATTTATTCCAATATCAACATGTTAAAATAATCAGATGGAAATAATCAGAGCTTCTGGTCGTAGTTATCAGATTTCTTAATTTGACAAAATGTAAACAATTCGTTAAATTTAATACGAACGTGAGAAAAATGTCCAGTATTAGCGAAATCTGCTAATTACGACAAGAATAGCCCTGAATATTTAGATATTAGGTTTAGGTTTAGTTAACAAGGTTGAGATGAGGTTTAATTGCCTCGACACTGTAGTTTAGGAAAGTTTATTGTATCCCCCTCCCACTCTTTGTTTATCATTATAAAAGCATTTATCCTTTTGGCAAGGAGAAAAACTTTATGTAGTCTAAATTAGAAAGATTTTCGAGATTTCTGCCTTCAGTGGTTTTCCATCTTCATCTTTCTAGTGCCACACATACCCTAGTGCCTCATATTCGATATAAAAATTTTTGAATATATTTATTTATGAAGTCATACATACGTAACCAATTAATTACAAAAATTGAAAATTTTAAAACGATAAATTCTATAAAGAATTTGAAGTTTTATGGTAATATTTAAACTTTTTTACAAGTATTTTATATATGTACATCAAAAAATTTCGTATTTCTACTTGAATGGTTTTTCAAATTTGAAACGTGTTGTATACAAAGACTGAGTAAATATTAAGAATCTAATTAACTTCAAACTTAATGTATAAGTTTAAAATATGAAAATTTTAAAATTTTATATAAATGAAATATTAATGATTAAAATGTGTACATGTAATGATTTTGAAGCCGCTTAACTGCTAAACCGCATCAAATAACGTTGTTATAAATAAATGAAGCATTTTGCATCTAATTACGAATTTTTCCATGGTAACAACAGAGTACAGGTTATAGAAAAATCTACAAAATTATAATAATACCACAATATATACGCACAAAAACAGTATATGATGATAAAATTTAGTATTTCGTTACTATGATATTAAAAATAAAAAAATAAAAAAAAGAAATAGGAAAATCCTCCAAAAATACATATTAACACAAAAATCAACGTTAAATAAATAATTTAATTTTTAATTAAATTTTCCAATTAGTAAACAAAAGTTTTCTCCAAAATTTAAATATTTTTAGTTTTATGATTTTCAATTTACGCGCATCGTATATACATTTAATTTTCCATTAAAAATTTCGTGGAAAAGAGTGTTTGGAGGACACATTATGATTTGTTTTTTTATGTGGGAATTAAGTGCTTTCAAATAGAAAAAATTTTTTTTTGTTTTATTTTTATACCTGATACGTTGATTTTTATATGATAATTACAGTTATAGGGCCTTATCAATAATCGTTTACTAAGTCGTTAGTAAGGACTTAGTTTTAAATTTTTATATGAGATTAGTCCTTAGTAATGATTTAGTAAACAGTTATTGGTAAGACCTAAAGTAATTACCGATAATAGTGGTGAAAATAAGTTACACAAATTTGATGCATGAACGAAAATCCATATACACGTATTACTTTGCTCATCGTATATTATGTTCATATGCGGAATTATATGAACTTATTAAAAAATTTAATGATAATTACATATAACAACAAAAATGAATGTGGTGAAAAATGACTGTAATAAGATTTTCAATATACCAGCATTGTACACATTTGTATCCTCTGTACATGTACATGTGGACTAATAATCATGTTAAAAACTTATTATTGCCATGAATGTATATAATTTACAGCAAGGATTTCTATTGTGACCTTATATGATATTCCTTGAGAAAAAAAGGATACATTAAATTGGGAAAACTATAAGCAATTACAATGCACATCACGTAACAAAGAAAAAAAAACAACATGTTATAATCTGATTATTTCTCACCAGATAATAGAAAAACAAAAAGAAAATGTTTTTCTTATTTAAAGATAATTGAAATTAGTATAGAAAATATATATTTCGATTTTCATTTTAAATATAATACATTAATTGGAATTTTCATATTTCAAATGAAAATAACGACAAAATTGCATTATTGGTACATCTTTCCTATAAATCCATTTATACATTAAGATTCTTTCAACAATACTTTTGTAAAATCAAAATGAACATACTTTACTCTATCTACGTGCAACAGCATAAATACATGCATTCTGCACAACATTGTAGAAATGAATTTTGCAATGCATTTTATACAGATAACAACAACAACAATAAAAAATTATGGATAATCTCAGATGAGTACATGGATTTTGTTTTATGATTTTAAAATGACAAAGTTCACAAGGAATATATATTGTAAAATATGAGGGTCAAAATAACATTTGCATACAACGACGAGAATACTTTCTATATATCTGTTAACTTCGAATATCTTTGAATCATCCTTATCATCGCATCTTACATTGTTATGGTATATCATATCGATGCAACCTTAAGTTTTTTTGGTAACCATGATACTGCAAATATATCGATGACTTGTTCATGCAAAATATGAAATACAAAAAAAAAGTATAATTTGGTTATGCATAAATTGCATTCTAGAGTCAAAAATGAACAAACAAAAAAAGAATATTATTATTATTTATTGATTCATCTACATCCGGATAATTTATGTATAATATGTCACTGATACAATGTGTGCATACGAGAAAATACAATACATAAAAAAATAGTCCCTGATATCTGATATAGTTTCAAGTTTATGCATCGGTTATCAGAATCGAAGTATATAAAGCAACGACAACAACAACCAGAACAACATATAATCCCATGATTTTAAATGTGTACCACGTTTCTATATTTAAATAAAAAATACGTTATTCATTTTGAATGTATTATTGTTATAAACTAAATTATTCTAATGGTTTTTCAAAATATCTTTCTGATACATTTTTTTTTGCTATTTTTATTATTTGAAATTTATGATATCACATTATAGAATTTATTAAATGTGTTTTTCCCCCTTTCTACTTTTCAAATATCATGAAATAGAGTGATACAAAAAAATTTCTTTTGTTGATGATTTAAAATTTAATTAAAAATAATTATTGCATTATCGGATATCGTGTTGTAACAAAATTTTACACTAAATATCTTCAAGTAGTAAATAACGAAAATAAGTTACAAACAAAAACTTTGATATTCCACACAAACGTGTCAAGGTATTAATAATATGTTGCTATAATGTTGCTATACTGTCGTTGAACATATCACACGTTCATATACATGTGGATGTACATACATACATGACATGCATTATTTAAACTCTTATCAAAGATATGTATGTTTAAAAAACCAAATAAGTGATATACAAACAAAATTAAGAAAGAAAACAAAAAACTTGTATTGTACATCACGAATCTTCTTAATATTTTACTGTTGTTTTTTACATGCATAGTTCATCGTGTTGATTTCATTTCGTATTGTAGAATAAAGTTTATTTTATTGTATATTTCCTTGAACGTATTATGGATGTACTTGTACTTAACAAAAAGTTGGTATATTTGAAAATTTTCCGTTTTCCTTGTTTGGATGCATGGTCGAGTTATACTAACAAGGTGTGATATTCAGCTATATCAACAAAACCATTACTCCACGCACCAATCCAGAGCGATTTTGAATAACAGCACCTTGGAATTATCCTTGCGCTATGGTTTGAATTTTTGTTATCCTTGTATTTATTGTAAAAAAAAAAATAAGGAAAAATACAAAATCTTATTTAGCCTTGTCTCATAATTCCTTGCCTCGTAAATGAAACAAATATGATCAAAAAGGATATGAAGATAATTAATTAAGACATTCTTTTTTTTTTATATATAATTTTGTATTTTTAAAATTAATGAGAAGAAAATTTGAATTGAAAAAAAAATTTTTTTCTTTTCATGTTTTAAGACTTTCCATTTTTAAGGATAATTTATACCGAAATAGTGGATGAGGTAAAACTTATTTTAATTATTCTATTGTTTTTTTTTTAAATTTATTTACTCAACTAATCAGAGATAAAATTTTGAATAGAGCTTTTTAGTAAAACTATAAATGAAAAAAACCAATTTAAATAAAAACAATTGCTTTCGTAAGTTCAACATGTTAACGAAAAGAAAAAAAAAGAAAAAAGAAAAAAAAAAGAAAAACAAAAGTGGAAAAAAAATTAGACAACATGAAATAAACAAGATAAATTACTTTTAAATATTTTCATTTTCCTTTTCAGGTTTTTTTTTCTTTTATTTTTCTTGTTTTTAAAGTTTATTTTTTTTGTAATAAAAAGTTTATAATAAAATTTTATCCGTGATTCATTTTCAAATTGGATTTTTGTTACGTTAATGTTTTTTTTTGGTATACGAGTATATGTGTGTATTTTAGATATTTTTAAAGAAAACAAATTAAAAAGCAAAATGAATGCACGTGATTTGAATACATATACACACAAAAAAGCTTTTAAACGTAAAAATAAAAAGAAAAATATAAAATAAGAAAAATGAATGAAAATTTTAAAATATTTTTCATATACACACATGCATTTTTGTGTACTGTGCAAATCTGTATACATATTTTTGGAAAAATTAAAAAAAATAAAAAATAAAAAAAATATAAAAATAAAAAATAAACAAAATCATAACAAACAAACAATGAAAAACAAAAAACGAAAAATTAATAAGATTCACAAATATACCAAGAAACAAAAAAACAAAAATTGTAAAAAGAAAATAATTTTCCATTTTTATATCTCGAAACGAAACACTTAATTTTCACGTCTTATTTTCTTCTTCCAGCATTATTTTTATACAATAATTTATAATTGCATACACATGTATTTGCATTCATGAATATACATGTGTATATATTTTTGTATGCATTTTATTTTATGCATTTAAACTTTCTATGTCATGCTCTTCTTTATGTCCTTTATGCTTTCTATTATGCTTATATGTTTGTATGTATATGCAGAATATATTTTCCGTATCATTTTGATGTTTTTTTTTCAAGGAAAGTTTTCTCATTAAATTAGAATACCATGCACACATACAGGCATAATATAATCTATGAATTTTTGTTTTTTTGTTTTTTTTTTTTTGAATATGCAACACTGTATACTACATTTTATGCATATGTTGCTACTTATATGATGTGTGATGCAAAATCAAAGTAGTATTTTGTGTTTAAAAAATTGTTTTTTTTTTTTTTTTAAATTATGCCATAAAACGTACATTGTATGTACATATACAAATTACAAAAAAAAGAAAAAAAAAAACGACAAACCTTGTTATTCACATTTTTAAGGAAATGAAAATTTTCAAAAAGTTTTCCATTTTAAAAAGAAGAGAATTTTTGTCCTTTTTTTTCGTTGTTCCATTATAATGCATTTATCAACAGATGTATAAGCAAATACATGCATATTAGAACAAGTTTTTGATCTCATTAAATGGATTTTTTTTTTCATTTTTAATTTTGCAATATAACACAAAATTATGTACAAAAAAAAAACTTTTTTCTCAGAGAAAGTAGAATTTTTAATTGTTACTAAAAATTTTTTCAATTAAGTTTTTTCGTACATGCTATTTGTGGTTATTCTGGTATTACTTAACAGATTTGTCTAACTTAACAGTTTGTTAACTTTCAAACAAAATATACGGACTGTTACGGAAAATTTTGTATGAATGTTTTGTATGTATGAATGTTAGCAGAATTTCAAATTTATAAAATCCTGCTAACTACGTCCAGAATACCCTTGATTATGTAATTGAATTTTAAATAGACCAAAATCTTTGGTTAATTTAATTCTCATGTTTTGTTTTTTAGAAAAATAGTATTTACTTATTATTTTAAATTTAAATTAATGAAAACAAAAAAAAAAAAAACAATTTTTCGTCCATTTAAAGACATGATGTAGAGAGAGAGGCAAAGAGAATACTAAAACCATGATCTTTAAAAATTCATTACCTTCTTTCTTAATTTTATTCAAGAACAATATCTTTTGCTTCAAAAATCATTTTGAATTAACTTTAAAATTTTTTTTTCAAAAATAATTATTTTTAACGATACATAAACAAAATTCAAATTACTACACGATTTTCGTTATTATATTGTGTGTGGTTTTCAAAACAGAGATCAAATGAGACTTTATGTGCTTATTTTTGTTCTACAGAATTTCAAATAAACAAAGAATCTTGAAGGTATTCATTTCATTCAGGTAATTGTGTACACGAAAATCAAATAAAAATACAATCGTATACATAAAATCATTCTAAATGTTTATAAAATGGAAATTTTTGAATCATCAGATTTAAAATGTTTTTGGTTAATATCTAAACAAAATGCAATCATAAACATTTTTCACTTTAAACAATTTCTTTAACGAAATATTATTTTGTATTGTAGTCGTTTACATACATTAAATTCAACACCGTTAATAATGATGAAAAAAAGTTGAAATTCGAAGACCATAAGATCATACATACATAACAGATCGTATAGTTCCAGTAGAACACATCTTTTGGATTTTGTTTACTTTACCATCACCAGCGTAGTATGTAAAGTGCGCGATCAAATGAAGAAGATTGCATTTGATGACAAGACGAAACATTTTTCTTACTAATGTAGCTGTGAAAAAATCTGTGGGAAAATTTTATTTTTGAAATGAGAATTACTAGAAATCATCTTACCATCTTCTTGTTTGCATCTATATCGTTTCTATTCTTTTTTTGTAATGAACGTGAATCGAAAGTTTGTAGGTTGAATATCTGTGTATGTAGGTTAAAAATATGAAATAGTCCATTAAACAATTTCTGTAATAGAATATCGCAATTATTTGAATACTTTTTTAAAATTGATTTTAAATTAAAATAAAAAATAAAATTAAAATAAATCACCTTGTTATTTAGTTACATAACTAAATTGTGAAAAAGTGAAAACAGAACAACAAAATAAAATAAATTCATGTTGACAACAGAGATTAGATCTTAAATCCCAAAACAAAATTAAAAAAAATAAAAAATAAAAGTCGACTAAAGTGATCAAGACCACTTCCACATGAAATAAATACATTAACTCGCGCCGATCATACACATTAGACCACACACAGACATATCTTAGTGTTAAAACTTTTGATCTTGCCATCTTGATGATGGATCTAAGAATATTATAATCGATCATATGGACTACTTTTAATACAAAACTCTATTTACAGCTTGTATTTATAGATTGTACGTAGGTGAAAGCGTAGAAAAGATGAATTTGTAATTTGACAATCAAAATTACATTTTTTAATTCACTTTTCTTCTTCTATTTATTTTGTAATTTAGAAAAATTTTTCTTAACTTGATTTATGACGTGAGTTTTGTCGAAAAATTTTAAATCTCGGAAAATCTCAGTGAAATTATGCACCTTTTGAAATTCATGATCATCATCATCAGCATTTGCGCGACAGTCCCATGTGGACCTTGACCTTCAGAAGAATACCCCTCCATACATCTCTTTCCTTCACAGTTTTCTTCCAGTTACATATCTTGCATTACATCTTCCTGTATTATGTTCATATATTTTTTTCTAGGTCGTCCGACTTTTCCCTTACGACTTTTATTTCAAAATTTCCTTCTAGGTCATTAATTATACATCTATTTTAAGATCAATTATATACATAAATTTGCAATTTTAAATCCAATTAAAATAGTAAATTACATCCTAAAACTCTGAATCAATTCGATCATTGTCACATAATAACAATGACATTTATGTACTTAATTTAAATTATAAGTCTCAACAGAAAGTAAAAAAAATATTAAAAAAAAAGAAATAGGTAAAACATTTCATTAATTGCCTTATCAGACTGATAATAAGAAATTTACAACCGATTATTATACTCATTATTGTGGTAGTCCTTTTTATACCTATCCTATAGGCTTTTATCATATGATATGGGTGTACAAGTTTGATACATTCTCACCCCCACCCCGACAGTGTATTTAACATTAAATTTGTGTGAAAATCAGATATAAGTAAATGAATGTTAAACGACACAAAAAATATGGTTGGCCTAGTTTTCTGTACAAAAAAAAAACATTTTCCACTATTACATATGTATTAAGGCAATTTGTGCAGACGAATCCAGAAGGTTATACGAGATAAATAAAAATATATCTGTATGTTATCATCTACAAAAATGCTATGTTTATAAATTGTATGTACACAAGAACGTTATGAAAAAGAATTTTTTTTATTTAGTCTGTTTATCTGGCAGCTAAAAACCCAAAAAAAAAAAAAAAAAAAAAAAAAAAACAAAAAAAAACAGAAAAGAATAAAAATCTGCAAAATTTTACTTTTGAAATTTCTCATGAAATTGACTTTATAAAATTGAAATGTTTACGTAATTATATAAACATTTTATAAATGACAAATCAAACAAAACGTATTGCGGGGTATGTCTGCTGTGTGTTTAATAAATGAACAAAAAAAAATAAGAAATCAAAATTAATGGTATGTAAATTCGAAATAGTTGGTATGATTTATTCCTTGGAAAATATTGAATTTCAGTTCTTGTTTATATCATTTTTCAGCTTTATTTATTTTACTTTGTTTATCTTTTTCAAAAAAAAAAAAAAACAAAAAAAATTTTTTTTTTTGGTTTAAATTCTTATATTTATAAAATTTAGCAGTATTTAATGATATTTTAAAACAGAAAGACAAAATCATAAAATTCTAAATAATGAGTAGTAGCTACATCCGTTTTAGTATATGGATTTAGACTATAAAAAAATCATCATTTTTGTTTTACACACTAACAAGCATTAGAACAGGCCATGAGGCCAATAAGCAAAAGTACACCTACATATGTATATGCATGTGTGTTTGTAATTGTATGTATTTATTAAAGAAATATTACCAAAAATAACTGTCGTAAAAAATTATGACCTTCACTATGGTTTAATATCATCTATTCGAAATTCAATAAAACCACAAAATATGTGGTTCGTTTTTTTAAAGATTTAATATTATGTCATAAAATATTTTATAACTTTTTAAGTTTCCAGTTAGATAATTTGTATTGTGTTTTGAATTTTTTTTTGTCCTAAGCCTATTTCAAAGAAACATGTTCGTGCTATGATTTTTAGGTAGATATGTATGTGTATTAAATTTTCTTTTTTTTTATTTATTTTTCTATGGTTTATTTCTGTGCAAGTAATTTTTATAAATCGTGTTCTCTTTACAAGTTAAGTCAAATAGAACAATACAACAATTACCCACCTATTTCGATTTTCACTGGAAAATTGTAATTTGTAAACGGAAAACATTTCACAGACTCGATTTCATTTTTTATTTATCATTTTCACTTTTCAACCAAATCACGTAAAAGTCGTGACCAAAAACTTCAACTTTTAAAGTGCTTTAAATTAATACTACATTTTCTCCTTTTATTCAAACTTATGTATATGCTCGAGTCTAACGATATTCTGTATTCTGTAATCATGAACTAACTTATACTGAACATGTTTGTAGTTTAATTTCATTTGATTCGAACTTGTCTAAAGAAAATCTTTTGTCTAAAAAAAAAATTTTAAAAAAATTTTTTTTTTTTTTGTTTTAGATATTTTCTTTTTCCATTTTTAGTGTAATTAATTTTTTATTCCTTCCAAGATATGCTTTATTACAATTTTTACCCTGCTTTTTCTTTAATTATTATTTATGTTTTTCATAGCCAAAATTAGTATAGAGTATGTACACAATCACCCTTTTTTAATATGTCCCTCATTTAAATCTTGGTACTATGTACAAGGAAGAAAAATACGTAAATCTGTCGTTAAAAAATTCCCAAACGTTTTTGTTTTTTAAAACCATTTATAAAGCCTAAAGAAGAAAACGGGTTCAAAAGATAAAATACAACAATATCTCAAGGGAACCGTTTTCTTTGTTTTATGCATAATTAAATAACATAACAAAATATTTACATACATACATCAGTATATTTATGAATGTTTGTGTATTTCTCCGCCAAAAATATCGAAGTGGAAAATTTCGATTGAAGTCCTTATTGTGTTGTGTATAAAAATAATGGCCAAATCAAAAAGAAAAGAAAACAAAAACAAAAGAAAAATATAAAAAAAAAGAAATTTAAATTTTTATGAACTAATTTCATGGCAATTTGTATTCCATATAATTTTGATAATATGCAATTAATTTTTCCTTTTTTCATTTTTTTTTAAATTGAAAATTTCAATGTTATTATTTTATTCTTCAATTAAAATTTTATATAAAATTTCATTATTTTTTTCGATAATTCAATAGATAGATTTTTCCGTTTAAACAACTATATTATACATTTATACTCTGTCCACTAATTATAGGCAGTTAAGGCCTTATGGAAGTATATCAAAATGTTTTAATTAGAGTATTTTAGTGAGTAATATTATCACAATCCTTAAAATTTTTATACAATATGAGATGAACTTTTTGAAAATCACTAAATAATAATGTAGAGTTATTCTATTTTACACAGTTTTCATAAGGCCTTAATTGTACGTATTTAATGAACAGAGTATAGAATGTTGTTTTAATAAAATAATTCAAAATTATAAAATTCAACTAAATTACATCCATAAAAGTTTTTTGTTCATTTCTGGTGTTTCTTTTTTTTTTTTTTTGTTTATCAAAATAGAAAATTTATTACTGAGAAGCACGCGAATTATATTTTCCAAATAATGTCACATAAATTAATTTTATATAATAGAGATATGTATAGATAAAAATATTTTAATAGTGTTAGTTGACAAAACATCAGTTTAAAAAGTAAAAGCAAAACAAAAAAAAAAAAAAAAATTCTTTTTTTTTTTAGTTAAAACGTTGATGCTAAAATTTAAATTATCGCAATTACCGTGTGGGCATACTATGTACATGTGTATGTATGTACAGGATATATTTTAATAGGCTGACAAGAAAACTAGGACAAGCATTTAATTTAATAAATATATAAAAATTTACCGCTGTATATTGCGCATATTGCACTTAATGTACTTCAAAACTTTTCTATTTATTATTATATTGTGTTAAATTACATTTAATTTGCTTTGTAATCTATGTTAAATTGCTTAATAAATTTTTTTGTTTTTTTATGAAGGTAACAAAATACAGAAGAAAATTGTAAAATTTGTAATTGAAAAATACAACCAACTAATTTGTAATTGTTTTGTTTAGAAAACATTTAATACTCACATTATTATGTGTCGTACGTCCTATCCATGGGGTCATAAAAATTTGATATTGTAATTTTGTTGAAATTTACAATTTTCATTTGTAAATCATTTTCAGGTTTAAAAATTCGTAATATATAGTAGAAAATGTTCATGAAAATTAAAAGTAAAAGTAATGGAATTTTGGATTTTTAAAATTAATTTATCGGTTTGATAAGCATTTGTGTTAATTTGTACGTGTATTTATGTGCTGTAATTTGTATTTAAAAAAACAACATCATTTTTTTATTAGCCATTCTTACATCATTTCAAATTAACTCATATATCTACACTCAATTAAATTTTCTTTTTTTTTGAAATCTTTGTTAATTGCATTTTTGTACCATTTAACACCTTCGATTACTTTTTTGAATTTTTAATGAAGTTCATGAGGCGTTAAGAAGAAAATACCTAATTGATTATTTTTTTTTAGTAAAGAAAAATTACAGAGATCTTAAGGCTTACATGAGTTTTACATAACAGAAAAAATGTTCACATTTTTTCATTTATAAATTCATATGAATTACTGATGATTATATCATTTTTGATTCAGTAAATTACTTGATTCAGGTAATAAAAATGTTAAAAAATTTTAATAATTATTCAAATGCTGACTTTCAAAATATCAAATTACATTTTTTTGTTTTTTTTTTTGTTTTTGTATATAAAATGAAGACAAAATTTATTTATTTAACATTAACACATAATAAATGAAAATGTCGTCTTTTCAGACAAGAAGACAAATTTTTGTATTAAGATAAATTTACAAAGTTTTTTTTTTTGTTTTGATTAATTAAAGATTGTGAGACTGATTGCAATGTACATACGTTATATATGATTTGCTTTCTTAACTTGTTTGTCATTTAGATTAGCTCGATGTATTAATAATAAATATTGCAAACATTTTGCATTGTCATCTGTACACAACAAACATTCTTATGTGTGTAGGATTTTATGTACTTGGTTCACTGACTCATATAGAATTCTTTCTTAAAATTATGTTCAAAGTCATTTAGAATAATTTTGTGATTCTTCAAAAAAGAAAACAAAAAAACATGAAATTAAGTAATTTATCATCGACTAAACATTAAATCTTTTATAATGAAAAAGGAAAACTTCTCTCAAACTAATTCAAATTTCTGGGTATATCTAAAACATATGTAGCTCGAATAAACAGATTTTTATACCTCATTTTTTAAGCATAGTCACCTATATTTTCTTCTTGTTCTCATTCTTTTGTATTCGATTCAAATAAATTCGTCTTTTTCTCTCGCTGATTATTCTTCTTCTTCGATGGCTTTAGAAAGCAGTCGCTTTACTCTCTACGGAACAAATCGTTCCTGAGCCTCCAATCTCACTGATTATTACAGTTTTCTGTGCTTGAAAACGAAAGCGATATAAATCAAAGGAGAGCAACATAAATGATATGAAAATATATATATTAATTAAAGTCCATAAAAATACACGAGTCTATGCTAAAAAAACGAGTTATGGAATAATTCTAAAAAAAAGTATAGAGTTTAGAAGTACTAAACTTCCTAATAATAAGAAGATCTTAAAGCAAGCCAGGGCTGTAGACCTAATGATGATGATGAAATTTTCTAATAGTAACGACTTATGTACATAAATTTACGAATTAAACGGTATTTAATCATTTCGATATGTTTTTCTTATAAAATTAAAAACGTGTTTTTGAACTTTAAAATTTTCTTTGGTCCATTAATAAAATTTTCTAGAATTTTTTAAAAAAATGAATAAACTATTGAAATTTTCTTTTATTCACTTAAATATGACATTTTATTTGTATTTTCTGAATATATTTTTAATCTCACAAAATAAACAATAAAAAAAGAAAACAGAATATAAAATTTTGTATACAGAACATTGAATTGAAATCCAATTATTTTCTTATTCACATTATTTTATTTTAGAAGAAAGCATTTTCTTTTGTATTTTCATTTCTACACATATGTAAAGTCTAAATACAAAAATGGGGTAAAATAAAATGATACTATAAAATCATTTTCCCAAATGAACAGCATAATGTAAAAGGAAAAACAAAAAGTCATGAAATATTTAAAAGCTAACAAAAAAAAAAAAAAAAAAAAAAAAAAAACTGAAACCAACCAAAAAGAAAATGCAATATGTATACATATGCAAAAAAAATCAATTACAATGCCCACACGTGTGGTATAGAGACCTGTAAAAATTTTTGCTCAAAAAAATAAAAAAAATAAAAATTGAAAAGGGATTTTTTTTATATTTTCATTGTGTGGTTTATTGATTTTATATCAGATAAAATACATAGAAAAATATAAACAAATAAGAAAATTCAGACTTAAGAGATTTTGTTTTTAATTTTTTTTCTTTTTTTTTTTTGCCAATCAAAAATGTGTTTTCATTTGTTCTGAATTTAGGTGGTTTGGTATAACCTGTATGATTTTATTTGTGTTCAATTTTTATTTTCCAAAGGGACGTAAGTATGTACACAAAACTAAGTACATAAGAAAATAAGTTCATTTTATATAGCCCATATTCACTAAAATAATAAAAAAAGAAAAATCATAAATTTTTTATCATATCATTAATATAAAAAAATAACAGTATTTTATGCTTTCATTTTTATTTTCAGTTTATGCATTTTCTCTTTTATGCACAAATATGTAGACATATGTATGTATTTTTATATGTAGGTGTGCAGTTGCGTAATTATTTTTTTATTTTTTATTTTTCTTCAGGTAAGTGTTATATATGGCATGTTTACATTGTTTGTTTTATGTTTATATTTTTATTTACTTCATATCTATATAAATCAATGTACATCTATGAATCTATGTGTATATGAGCAAAAATTTATACGTGTACATAAAGTGTTTTTTTGGTCAATCACTTTAGAATTTAAGTAAATAAAACATTTAAAATGGCCTGAATATTGGCATAAGGGGACGCTAAATACGATACATGTTCATAAAGGCATATATTGATATTTGTTGTATCCTATTCAGTTCAGGTTTAAAATTTTATATCTCCAAACAATTTCTGGCATAAATTTTACGTGTTATTTTTCTTGTTTTTCTTATAACATTGTGTGACCATATATGTAGTTTATATAATATGAGAGTATACCATTTGGGATACAACACCGGAGAGTATATGAATGCCTACAAATGGTAATAAATTAGGTTGGGAATCAGCTATACATCAAATGATTAAATGTGTGTATACCATATAGTACATAAAATTCATATATAACGTTATATTTGGGCTAATATACTACACGTCAGTCTAGAATTTTTCCATGGACATTCATTTATTATTTTGTACCTGCAACATTGAATGTATGTTTTTGTACGTGAAACTTTATTGTCATCAAAATGTAATAAATATGGAATGAATTTCACAAAAAAAAAGAAGGATAACACTATGTAATACTCCCATTTTTATATGAAGATTGAAATATACACATATGAAGGTATGCGTGTAAATCTGTACGTTAGGCGTTTGGTTTTTCTTTTTATTATCAAAGTATATTTCTTTTAGATTGAAAATTTATATATGAAATAAAAATACATTGTACAGTTCAAGTACACAAGGGAGATTGATGTGATTTAATTTGATATAAACTCTTTGAATTGCGATTGATTAAGGTCATAAAGTGTATATATGTACATATGTATAATAGATTGTTATTTTAAAGTGTTATTTATCATAGATTTTAAGTGATTTAGTTTTGGAATTTCCTTCAAAAATTTAAAAAAAATATATATTTTATTAGCCCGTTATACTTTGACTTTGAAGTCATATAAATTAATGAAAATTCATTTTTTCATGGAAATTTTTCAATTAATTTTGAAATTTCAACCATCATAGGAACATGAAAAAATGTTTAAGGATTTTTTTTCTAAATTTCTTAATCAATAATTTAAAATTTTTAGCCTGGCATGCATTTAAAAACTGTATTAAGTGAAACAAAAAGTTTTCCTAATTTTAGAACTGTATTACTCATATATGGAAAAATAGAAAAAAGAATTATCCAAAAAAGGGGATAATTCATGTTATCACATGAAACCGTTTTATACACCTTGAAATAAATGAATCGCATATAGAGTGGTTTTGAACATATGAAAAACAAAACGTGAAACCACAGTATAAAAGAGAAAAAAACCACATAATATACAGAACAAAAAAAAAATTTTTTTAAAAATATATACCTCAATATTTTATGAATGTGCATGCAACCATTTAGATTTGGAACTCTATACCACATGATATCCTAGGTATCAGATCATCATCGCTCCCGATCTAATTCCTTTTTTTTAAATATTCACTTTAATACATTCATTCAAACACATATTCAGACATAGAAAATATAGATGAAAATAGCAAATAATTTTTATCTCATTTATTTCTTTTTTTTTTGTTTTTTTTTCTATTTTTATGAGTGTTAAAAAATGTAAATTTATATGTCTATAAAAAATGGTGCACACATATAATCAAAAACGAATTTATACGTAAATGTGTTTTTTTATGATGTTTTATATTTTTAGATACCTACATTGAAAAATTTAAATACACGAAAAAAAATTTTTTTTTTTTGTAACTCGATTTACTGTTTTGAAAATGTTGTGTAGAAATAAAAATTGACGGTTATTTTTTTGTTAAATGCAACATTGATAATAATTTTCAAACATACATCATAGATATGTACACAGCATCACCATTCATCGTTAAATTTGTAATTTTCTCTCTACTTTTTATCTTTATTATGACACAAAAAAAAAAACAAAATAAAATAATTTCAGAAATTTTTTATAAAAAAAAATATTTTTTCTCATTTTTTTAAATATTTTTATTTATATCGTACATATATGGAAATGGAAAAATTTTTTTTTCAAATGAAAATAGTAAATAACAGAAATAAAAAAAATATATTGTATATGTATTATTGGAAAATAAATAATATAAAATTTTGTAAATAATGACTTTATCCTAGAAATGTTTTCTTTTTTGTTTTGAGAAAATACTTTTTTCGTATCTTTTTATCAAATTTGATTGACATTACAAAAATATCTAGTTTACATTAGAAAAAAAAAATTGGAAAATTAAGTAAGGAACTGATGATGCATTTTAGATCTTTGACTACAATCGAAGTAATTTTTTAGAATGGAAATTTATAAGAGGAAAAAACGGGTAACTTGGGTAACAGAAATTTGAATTTTATCCCTTTTTTTAAAATTCCTATTTTTTTAAAAAGTCTTTTGCAGTTTAAGTATTGTATTCAATTTTTATTTATTTTTTTTTTTTTTTGTATTTGAAAATCCAACAATACTAAAAGAAATTGAGTACGATATTGTTCGATATTCGAAGTATGTATCAAAAGTGTTTGAAGTTAAAAATTCTTACTATTGTATTTTTATATTTGATGAAAAGTTCTTGTATGATTTTTCAAAGATTTTACTCTTTTTAAATTCCTTCAAAAAAAAAAAAAAAATATGAACATTATACAATATGATGTATTGTAGTGGTACTTGAAAAAAGAAATTTTCATTTAAGAAATTACATTTTATAAGCAAATATACATTTGTCAACTTTTGACTTTTTAAAGTACATGTTACAAAGTGAAAAGTCTAAAAAAGAATTTTCCATTTTTTTTTTCATTTTTCTTTTTTTACTTTGCTTTTCCTTTTTTTTCTTTTTGTAAATTCAAAGAATATTTCACTATGTACCGACAAAAAAAGAAGAAAAATAAAAATTTTAGTAAATAAAGACGACTTTTCTTTTTTATAAATGAATGTCGAGACTATTATTACAATTTGAATGAAAATTGAAAGAAAAATAAAATGAAAATGAAAATCCATTTACGATAAAATGTGTATTTAAAAACATATAACATACAAATACAGTAAAATAATAATACAGGACATTTTTTTTATCGTATACGGTATTCACGCATCACGGCAAGGACATATATATAGTAAAAAATGATATTCTACAAAAGGAATATTAGTAGTAGCAAAAACATTTTGATTTATTATTCGCTATATAATGACCATGTTGCTGTCTTTCATGAATTTTAATGTTTTTTATGCATGTCTGGTATGTCCTTAAAAGAATCTATTTTTTACTTTTATTTTTCTAGTTGAAAAAAAGCCAAATAATCAGGGCCATTCTAGTCCTAGTTAACAGATTTCGTTAATCTGAAGTTCTACTAACTTTCATACAAAATTTACAAATTATTATAATTTTGTAGGAAAGTTAGTAGAACTTCAGATTAACGAAATATGTTAACTACGACCAGAATAGTGTTGGATATCAAGAAAAAAAAATCATTTTGTCTGATAACAGAAAATAATATTCTGGAGTATTTAAATAATAAAAATTTTTTTTTTGGTTTTAATTAAATTTCATGCACATTTAATGGAAAACTCATTTAGAAGTTTAACCAAATAATACAATTTAGTTTTTCAAAAAGAACTTGTTCAAGACTTCATTTTGGAATCAGAAAAGTTTTGAAAATTAGATTAGAAATTTTTTTTTTTTTTTTTAATGAATTATATTTAAACATTTACACAGATATAATAAAAAATGTAGAAAATGTGACCAAATCGCCTTTATTACTGAAGTCTATAACTGTAACATACTGTCTGATATATAATATTAGAATATGATGTTAAATATCAAAGAAATTTAGTAAACAACAAAAAAAAGTTTTTACTTTACGATTTAGGGCTTTTATATGAAAAAACACAAATAAAAAGACACTTTCCACTACTTCCAGTGTAACGGGTGAAGAAAGTGAGGCGTGTATCAGGTAGCCCATAGGTACTGTGCAACCTCATACACGCCTCGCTTCCTTCACCCGTGTGTCTCATAAGACAATTTTTCATATGTATGTATCTTATAAGTGTCTTATCGTTTAAAACTCGCTATTCAACGTTTTGTATCCAAACCTTATGTAACATATTATAACCGATGTGTGATGCTTTATTTCATACTTCGTATTCAATTTTATTTATTTGACATAGAAGATAATTCAAATTTCTATTTATTTCACATTTTTCTCATTCAATTTTCTTTTTTTTTTCTAAAATACATGCATGATCAAATTTCTTTTTTTATTTATTTTTTTTTAAATCGATAATTTTCTAAATTGTTATTGATTTTAAATGTATGCAAAAATAGGTTATATATTGTCATTCTTATTTTGCCATTTTGAATGTTTTGGGAAAAAAGAAGCAACAAAATAGAAAATGTATTCAATATCAAAAACTAGGAAACATGAGAAATACTTTAATGGAAAAATTTTCAAATAATAATTGTGAATTTCTATTTGAAAGGATTTACATAATATGAAAATAAAGAAGAAAAAGAAAAAATGAGGAAAACATTTCGTTTTTAATATTCTGTTCACATGGAAAATGCGGGTATAATGGATATAAGTAAAAAAGAAAAATAAACAAATATATTGTGTGTATCTTCAATAATTTAAGTATTCTTTTCTTATTTTCATCTTAAATTCAAATTCAATTGTAGTTCCTTTTTTTGTTGTTTTTTGTAAACTAAAAATAAGAGATCGGGTCGAATGTATCTTTATAAAATAATTTAAAATTTATAAGGGTATACATGTCAGTATAAAATAAAAAAAAAATAAAAATAAAATCAAAGTTCTTAGTCTAAGCAAAAAAATAATAATAAAACGATAATCATCTACATCCCTTAAGTGATACGCAAGTATGTATATATGGTATTTAAAAATCTATAAAACTGTTATCATTTTCAATATATCAACAGATCATTGCACTATCAAATAACTCTGTGTGAACTTTTTCTTTTCATGCTTGTACTTAAATTTTTATTGTCTTTCAGAAGAATGAGCTAAACAACAATGAAAAATTATAAGCAACTTTTCAACAGATTTTCATATTAAGATCAAACAAAACTTCTTCTAAGTGTTCTTCAAATGTGCGGGTTTATATTCTTTTAAATAATCAATGTATTGAATTTCTTATATAGAAATTCACTTTAATTTTTTTTTTCATTAAAAAAATTTTAATTATTTTTTTTTTAAATTTCCTTTCTTAATTTTCAACCCAGTAGTTATTCGTAAATCTATATTATTTCATAGACTGGAAAATAATAAACATCGATTTTCAAATTATTATCACTCGAAACCTCATCTATACTCTGTTCACTAATATTATGCACGTCTTATGGGAGTACATGTGTCTTTTTTCTTCTCTCATAATTTCTAATTAGACTGTTTCACGAGCAGTATTAGCACAATCCACAAAGTTTTTTTTATATATCAGATGAATGTTTTGAATATCAATTCATTGTGATTGTAAAATGGTACCACTTTAAGTAATAAGACCTTAAGTGCATAATATTAGTGGACAGAGTATATATAGTTTCATTAATTAAAAATAAAAAAATTAAAACAGAATTTTATGTATCTCATATGTATATGAAACATCCACTATATAAATATTATATTTTGTATTTACGATAAATTTATCTCTAAAATTTTGTGGGTTGCATAGTGTACGTGATGCAATCATGATTTTACTCATTTTGAAGATTTACAGAAACCAGTTATCATTTTGAATTTAATTACAATTATAATTGCATCTAATGGAATGAACAAAAAAACAAAAAAAATAATAATAATTTTATCTGATTGTAAGCACATATGCTAAATTTCACGTATGTGTAATCAAATTTCCTAATTATGAATGCTGAATGCGAATAAAATTTATCTATTTATTTTTATTTTTTTATTTTTTTCCGCTGTTGGTAAACATACGGTGTATAATGTTTATAAACATATGAAAAATTTATTGACAATTTAATACCATATGTATAAACACACACAATTGAATTTAATGAAGGGTAATTTGTGAAATAAATTGTTTTTGTTGTTTTCGGCCTTTTTTTTTAAGTGAAAACCTAGAATTTAATTAACATTTTTTAATATGAATGAATGCATATAAACGTATATCAATTATCAGTTGCACACAACATACACAAAATTTTGTTATTTTATCTCAATTGGTTGAAATTTTTAAAATGGCATTGAGATAAAATTTATTTTCACATTGTTTATTCGGCTTTTTGTATTGCTTCAGTAGCGGAACAATGAATTTTCGCCCTATGAGCTAAAAATAATTTTGGAATCTTAGTAAAAAAAAAAAAAAATTATTTTTTTTATTGCATTGTATGTATGTATGTAATTACATAGTAACAGGGCCTCTCTCTATTCGGTTTGGGCCACCTATAATTGAGGGGTTTTGCTGTACGATTGTACCGCCATTGCACTGATTTCCATTTATGTTATTGTGACCACAAATATTTATCGTATGTTGTTGGCAAATAATACAGGAATAATAAAAACATAAAGTACATATACGTACACCAGATAAGAAAGCTCAATTTTGCTTTCTCATAATTTTAAACTAAAAAAAAAAAAAAAGAAAAATAAATAAAATTTAATCTTATTTCAGTTAAAAACATAAAAATCTAAGTGAATAAAATGTAATGTTTACCATCTTCTAAAAAATATAATTCTATTTACTTTTTGGCACCAATAAGTCTTTAAAATTATGTATATCTTGCATTATCAAATGAATTTATTATATTATCTTATTTTTTTTTACGTGTGTGTTTGTGTTAAGTTAACCTAAAAATTTATTGGACAATTTAAGTACTTGAATAATTTATGACCAATAATAATGTATAATTTTCATGTTCATGTGTATTTTGTGAACTAAAATCGAACAAGAAGAATTTATTTTATTTTATTTTTTTTTAAATAAATTTTCTTTACACTTCCACCCACATTTTGATTTAAAAAAAAACAGAAAATATTTGTTACAAAGATTTGTGATAAAAGTTTAAATTTCTTTTAACAAATAAAAAGAAAATGCATAGAATGCAACCTAAAGAAAAAAATTTATGTTAAAAAATTTGATGAATGAACGTACACACAAAAACGGTAATACACACCCGTTTATTGTAACAAAAAAAAAAAAAAAAAAAAAAAAATTTCAAATCTACAAATGATGCGATATAAGTACTTTTTATTTTGATGGCTTATTATTTATTCTATACGCATTTTGTCTATGATGTTATTTATCAGGAATAATTTTTTTTTATTTTTCAATTTGGGTTTTTAGATTGTGGTCAACAATAATAATTGTGTTCATAACATACAAAACAAAATGAAAAATATTTTAATATTAATGTTGCAACAAATTCAATTAGTCATTGATTTGTAATCAATTAAAAATTTTTTATATTCAATACACGAAATTGTATTCAATTTCGCATATTATTTGTCCCAGTATACCGCACTGTACAATGGATACAAAATGTTGCATGGTAAATGTATGATGACAATGTATTCAATTATCTAAATTACAAATTTTAATTATATTTCTATATCATTTGACATCATTGACTCATCGGTATCGCTGTATACCATCATAGGTTTAAGTATTAAAATCTAAAAAAAAAAAACAAAAAAAATAACTAACGAATAAAAACTGAAATCTCTTTCTGAATTTCAAAATTGAACACTTAATTATACGAAAGAACAAAGTAAAAGACTTTGAAAATGTTATTTTCTTTCATTTATTGAAAACAATACGGATAAAATTTGAAAATACTTTAGATAATTATTGAGAATTTAAATGAAATAAAAAAAAGGCAAATTAATAAATTGTGTTAAATAGATACATTCTAAGAAAATGAAAATTGTTGTTTTCTCAATTTATTCAAATACTTCTTACAATTTTTTTTTCTATTTATTTAATTGTCGTACACTTATTAATAGTTATACTTTGTACTTTAAATATTTTCACTACAGGCTTAATGGGAGGATATGTGTCCCTTTTCTTTTCTCGTAATTTCTCATAAGAGCATTTCACGAGCAGAGTTACCACAATTCTCTAAGTTCTCATACAGTATGAGATGAGCTTTTTAAACATCAATATACAATGATGTAAAGTGATGTTACTTTTTGTAGTTTCCATAAGATCTGTAGGGAAAATATTTAAAGTACAAAGTATAGTGCTTTTATCAACACTATTGTCCTTAATTCTTTCGTTATTTTTGTTCCATTATCTAAAGTCTTTTTTTTTTTTTTGCCTTAACATAAAAACCGTATAGTAATGCTATATAATACTTTCTCTATCTACATAGTCTATAGTAGCTTATTTTCAATATCAAATAATGTGATTTCAAAATTTTCATTGTATGTACATACGTGTATTTGTGTTAAACAACAACACTAAAAATACATTAAGAATTGATAAGGCGATACAATAATCATTATTATAGACACTATATGATTATTCTTTACACAAATATGCACATCATATACACATATGCACAGAATATTGTATATTTCGATTAGCTAAAAACAGAATTAATGTGTCATATTGCATTTAAATGCGTTTTCATGATGTTTTTGTTTTTTCTTCTATTTTTCATTAAAATGTGTATCCTTTTCTTGATGTCGAATTAACAAAGTCTGGGTTAGTATTGTTGTTATCATCATTTTTGTTCATATATACATATTTAGCTTTGCTATGAGACTTTTAATTTTGCTACACAAAATCATATTTCCTTTTAAATATCGTACATAAATTTCAATCGTTTAATCCTGTATACTTGTACGTTATATGTACATTTGTGTATCACATGTTTTCACAAAAACAATGTTATCTTCTGATGGTCTAGTTCGCTATTTAAAGTACGTGATATCCTTACGTATTATAACGTACATATGTGCAAATATAAAAACAGTATAAAGGCAAAAGGCTTATACAGTTAAGGCAGTACATATTATTAAATGAATTTACATGTACAAATTGCACCATATACGAAGCTACTGGCTATTTTCACGATTATTATCATTTTCGACACGTTTCCAAAACAAAAGTAAATAATATACACATTTCTGTACTGTTTAAAGGATTCGAAATAAACATTGAAGATATACATATGTACGAGATGATACAAATAAAAATTCAAATTTGTTGAAATCTACGTGAACAAATTAAAGTTTAACTAAAATTTTCAATATGAAATAAATGCATATTTGTATTTCTTTACTTTTGTTTTTTTCTCTATTTAAATTTGACGATATTTGATTTGAAAAATACACACATTTTGGTTTTATTATCCTGTCATATTTGATTATAAAAAATTTTTAAATGATATTTTTTTCGTTTTTAGTTAGTTAGTGGTCAACAATTAAAACATATGAATACCTCTGAATTTTGAAATGTGTATTTAAACGATTTAAAAATATTATTCATAAAAATTCAATAAGAAAATATTTGTTTTGTGGTTTAATTCATAACCGTATAAATGCCATAATTTAATAATTTTTTTATGTTGCAATTTTCATTTATACATGGATTTCACAGAAATACAACGACCTGGCAGGGGCCGCCCCCACCCATGCACACCCCCTCCGAACGCGCGCTATCTAAAAGGAAATGATATGAGTACATGTACAATATACGTATATATATTTCTAATTCAATTCAATTCAGAAAATTTGAATGATGATGATTGGAAAAATCAATGTTACGTAATAAAAAGGTTAATCAATATTTTTACTCATCATAAAAAAAATAGAAAAAATAAAAAAAAAATTATTTTCTATGGGTATTCACGTATACCAAGAAAATTAGTTGGAAATGTTTAAAATGTACATAAAAAAAACAATTGTGATATCACTTTTTACCATTCGTTCGTGTTTGAGAATCTTTTTATATTTTTTTTAAAAAATATCCCAATTTTTTTTTTAATTTTCAATGTCACTTAATTTGACAGGATTTAATTTCAATATCGTCATATAAAAAAAGGACAAATAATTTTCATTTTACATTTCATTGCAAGTTACATATGTATGTACATATGTGAATCAAGTTTTACATGTGATTCACTGAATTTATCATTAATTTCGTTGTAATTTCGAATTAACATGATGATGTCGTTTCCATTTAACGTGAAAATTCATAAGAAATAGATAAAAATCAAAATAAAAATAAAAAACAAAAATTTTCATTCTTTATGTTTTGATTGACTTAAAATTTTTACCTTTGATTTTTGTCAAAGATTATGGAAAACGATTTTGAACACAATCACTAATCGAATCAATCAAATAGAAAGTGGAAAATCTACCAAAAGCCACATCATACCATAATTTTCTTTTTCCTTTAAAAAATAAAATAAAATAAATTCAAAACAGAAATCAACAAAATAAAGAGAATTAAGGGAATATATAAATTTGTATTCGTTATCGATTAAATCCAAAACATAAAAATTTTCCATTTTACAATACATATGTGTAAATGTACTTTATCAAATTTTTGTATCTTTTCGATAAAAAAAAAAATAACGACAGGATTATTGGCATTGAAAAGGTATATGATCTGTTTAGATACTTGGGTGGTAAATACAAATGTTTTATTTATTTATTTATTTGTTGTTGTACGTTTGAGATATTTTCTGTTATTATGTAGATTATCACCTTTTTGTTTTTGCACAGTTTTTGACTTTAATCCATTTTATATTTGATTTTTAGCTTTAGAAAAAAATTTATATTCTTTATTAAGCTTAGAATGAAAAAAAAACAACAACGAATTTATAATGTAAAGGAAATTTATTTTATATATGTAAATGAAAATGTATTCAATAATTTTACTACTTGCGAACTGAAAAAGGGTCAGTGAAAACCGGTGTAAATAGTAGGAGGTGGTTGAGTTGGAGAAGTCTCTACGAGGGATGTAAAGCCATCAAAGAAAAAGAAGAATTTTGCTACTTAAAAAAAGAAAACTTAATTTTCCACACCTTAAAATGTTGTAAACCACTGTACAAACTCATTCAAATTAAATGCTTTTTATTTTTAAAGTTTTCAGTTAAACACAAAGTTTTGTTCAAAAATTTTTCGTTATGAAGAAAATCTTTTGTTCCATTTTACGAAAATTTTAAATCTACATTCAGAGTTTCGTTTAACAAATTTTCATTTTTTTTTTTTTGCCGTTACAGCTTTCCCTATATCGCAGTCAACAATGATAAATTGTAAAGTTATAAACACAAAATTAAAATGATGAATTAAGTAAATAACGTACACATTTATGCATACATTTGACCATTTGACAGAGAATGTAAAAAAAAAATATAAAATAAAATAAACTTTTAAACAAACTGTTGAAAAAGTTCTATTTACGTTTTCGTATCCGTACACAAATGTACATACATTCAGTTTTCAGTACATTAAAAAATAATATTGTTAAAATAGATTTCATATGAAAGAGACATAGATCGAGAAAAAGGTACAAAACACAGAGGTCAAATGTTGTAAATGATTTTATATAACAATAACATGTGTACGTACAAATCCCTTTGAAAGTTTGTTTTTGAAAGAGGGGTCATTGTATGGAAATAAATAAAATCTTTTTACATTATTAATTTCTTTTTTTATTTTTCAATTCTTTTTTTTTTTTTGAGAAAATTTTCAAAATTACATTAAATTATGTACATACTCTTGACTTTCGTATTAAAAAAATTTTTTTTTTATTTACCGTACCCATACAATTGAAAATCATCTGTAACTTAAACAAATCAATCAAATGATGACCGTATATATAAAATAATCAAATTCTGTGTATGCATGTATTGTACATCAAAAAAATTTTTATATGTTTAAGACATTGAAATTGAGTATCTACTTTTCATTTGAAATTGAATAACGTATACAGCATAATATGCATCAATTTAAAATTAAAAATTTTCTGAGTTGTGCATACATGGGCGTACCCAGCTAGGGGCTGGAGAAGGCAGTTGTCCCCCTCTGGAAGAAATAAAAAATTTAAACCATCTTCTTCGTAATTTAAATTCGCATCTTACGCTGCCCTTTAAATTTGTATATGCGTACGTAAGTTTGAATTTGTGTTATGTTTTAATCATTTTGAGTACGGTGTATAAACTCTCCCGTTGATTTTGATAATATCCTTTTTCTTGGTATAAAATGTAATATTTTTACCCCTCCCCCATTTGATGAGTTGCCCCTCTCTAGTTCAGATCCTGGGTACGCCCTTGTGTGCTTATAAGATGAGGTCTATTGTGTTTAAATTTTAAATGATGATATGTAACGTATTTTATTGACCTCTAATGATAGAAGTGTTAAAATTACCATCGTATTTATTATCATTATCTATTGCTTATACAGTTTTTTATTTTTATTTTTTTAAAGTATTTTCATAACATTACAAAATTTGTATTTTCCACTATCGTCATTTATCATGAAAATTTCAAGAATACTCACTGAATGCTTGATTTAAAAGAAAAAAAAATATATTTTCATAAGGCCAGATAAAAAATACAAAATTATTCGAATTTGATGTAGGCACCCTATGTACATATAAGATCAATTTACACCTTAATTTAAAGCATTGCTATAGGTTTTATAATTTTGTAATTGTACAAGTATACAATTTTCTGTGCCATAGGTGATTTACTAATATAAGAAAAGGAAAAAAAAATTTTTTCTTCGAGACCACACTTGTGAAGCTTTTATAATTTTTTTCCGATTTGTAATTTTAGAAAAAAAAAATCTTTTTTTTTTTTTTTACTTGGTTACCCAATAATTTAATTATTTCAAATATGTGTTTTACTATATGCTATGTACTTTAATTAATTTTCGTTTGTTTTTTTGTTGTTATAGAATTCAATTATATAATAATTTGAGTAAATTTGTTTTTATTATTACTATCTAGGCACTAATATGAAGCGCAAATAAAACACTAATTTTACAATTTTTCAATAAAAATTTTTGAAAATTTTTTTTTCCATGGTCGTAGATTAGTGTTTGATGTACACATGAACATGTGTTGGGATTAAAAAAAAATTTTTTTTTTTCTGTATGAAATTATCAGAGCACAGGTGTTTTGTTCATTGTATTGTGTTTATAATCATAAAATTAAATAAAATAATTTTTGTTTTAATCTCAATGTACGTAAAAATAACAGAAAAAAAAAAGAAAATTAAATCTAATATTTAATATTAATATATTTTTTTTTATATATTTTTTATGTGATAATGACATCAAAAATAACTCAAAAGTCAAGTACATTCGTATGAGACACAATTATGTGTGAGATAATGATTCAATTTAGAATGATCGTAGCATACCATGAAATTATTTTTCAATTGTTATTGAAAATTTATTAAACTGATTGAGACGAGGCACTTCTATTACTGAAGTAGGTACTTTGAAAAAAATTCTATTTTTGACCTTTAATTTTATGTAAAAGATATCTGAGTAACAATTAATAGGTGTTGTATATGTGTACCTTTGTAAACTGATAATTGACATTTAATGACATCTAAGTTTACATTTTAAGCGTTTTTCAATTGCTTTCCCAATGTACTTACACACACGAAATTTTTTTGAAAAATATTTTTTATTTTTATGTTATGTACACAATGTGCCTTTTTGGCCTAAGTGTGCTTGCTTGGGAATGAGCAGGCGGCCACCTCTACCTATGTACACACATGAGTACCTTATTCTATCAACTGTTCAAGTTCAAGTGTTTATTCAAAGAGATGTATTTCAACCAAAATGCGGGGAAAATAATTTTTTTTTTATATTTATTTTAAATTTATTGACGTACATTAAATACCAATATCAATGGCTATTATACTTCTACGAATTTTATAGATCAAAGTCGTAACGTATTTATAACGTTAACACATTAAACGCCCTCCAGAATGAGTCCAATAAAATTTCAAAAATTTTATAAGGACAATAAAATATAATTAAAAGGAAATCAGTTAAATATAAATAAAAGAAAAATTCATTTAAATTTGTACAAGCGCCTTAGGATGCTACAGGTGTAAAATATTTTAAAACTAAAAAAAAAAGAAAACTAATTTATTTCTTTGCATTTTTTTTATTTTCTTTGAAACAGCATTGGGTATATTTCTTCTATTTTCTTCTACATAAACTGAAAAGTTATAAAAAATCCCTTTTCTTATTATACGATATTTATCTATTAACTGATGCATTATAATTTTTTTTTTACCCCTGACTAAAACCATCCGTTATTAAAAACACCAAGTATTTCATATTTTTGTGAGGTCATTACTGTAAATTCCATTCGTTTGAAAAAAGGGATAAAAAAATTTTTGGTTAATTAATGGTCGGTCGCATGGTATACGCACACGGTTTGTATACCCAATTTAAAAATTTGAATTGATCCATTTTAAAAGCCATCATAAAATATAAAATGCAATAATAAAGTAATTTAAAAAAAATTTTTTTTCTAAATATTTTCCAAAAGGAAAAAGGACAAGAAAAAGGGAAATTAAAATATTATTGTATACCGAGTAATGTCTTAAAAATTAGATGAAACACGTTATGTGTACATACCAGTAAACCATTAAATTTAAATTAGGTTGATATGAAAAAAAAAATTTTGTTTTTGTTTAAATGCGAGAACATTTTTACAGCTTTTCGAATTTCGAAATTTTTTTTTTTGTTTAGGTAATTAGAACAAAAATTTAAAAGTTTTTCAAGGATTCTTATTTATTAAACATCAAAATAAAAAAAGTAAAAAATGTTTGAAGTAATAGAAAACAGGTAATAAAAATTATTTATTAAAGAAAAGATGTAAAAAGGTTGGAAATTATTAAATGAAAAAAAAAATTTTTTTTTTAAGGAAAAACAAAAAAAAAAAGAAATTTTATGAAAATAAATACATTACACATAAAAATTACATAAAAGTTAATAGAGGAAATAACTTGGATAAATTTGTATCTATTTATAAGTATCCTTAAAATAAAAAAATTAAAACAAGTTGAATAGCAATACAGTGAAAACGAATATTCTCATTAAATTTAAGGCGTAAATTACCATCATTTTCGAATATAACAATATGTACATATATAACCCTTTAACATATTTTAATTTATATGAATTGAGGATACTTTTGTTTTTGGTTGCTCACATATTACATACATATCTGTATCATATTACATATATGTAATAGAACACGAAAATCTATAATTGACCTACATTAAATGCAAAGGATATCCTACTTTCCCCATATTCTAAAAATCTAATGATGCTCTTTTCACATATACTCATATGTATGCTACTTGTAATCTTGTATGTAGTACATTCATATACATAAATAGCAGAGAAACTTGCATTTCTGATTGTTAACTAATTATCATTTTACATAAAACATTGCATTGGTATGTATACACGACATAACGTAATCAAGAAATGAGTTGATGAAATAATTGATCTTTTTTTTGTAAAAAAAAAAAAATGTTTTTTAAAATATTAAAAAAAAACATAAATATTCAGGTAAATTCATGCATTCCATAAGTGTATCATGTATGAAAGCAATTACGTTTTGTACAAGTGCCCCTAACCCCCTAATATATATTATTATTTTTTTTTCATGTTCACATAAAGTAGTACTGGGTACTCAATTCAACCTATTTCTCTTGTATGTATAAGGATAAAGAAAATGTGTTCATATATTACATGTACATATCTGTTCTATTATATGCACACATAAGTGAGGTAATTTGTAAATGCAACAACCTACATAAAACGGAAATGAATTCTTGCTTTTACTTACATTGACAGACAGTAAAAGAATAAAAATATCCAGGTACACATGCATAGAGTTAACCAGGATGGGCATCATAAAAATGTGAACACAGCAGGTAATCCGTATATGTACACATATGTATAAGTGTTCTATAACAAATTTTTTTGTAAAAGAACAAACGACGACATTGTATACAACAGAAAATAAGTAAAATTGCAAAATTGCAAAATTAATCAAGAAGATTAAGTACTGTAGTTGTACAATTTCAAAAATGTTTTAATACTTCTACAATTTTACACAATTAAAAATGCAAAAAACGAAAAAAAAAAGGATGGTCGACAGAACATAAAAAATCTTACTGATTTATATTGAGTATATACGTACAATGTTTTTAACCTGTTGAAATACGACTGTATGATAATGACTAAATAAATTTTTTTCAAGTAAATAAAATGTTTAGGTTAAATTATTTTTAAATTAAATCTTGAGAATTTTTCTTTTTTAAATGAATTTTGAAGTTGACTTAAAACTTCATGCAGAGAAAATGCAGGTAAATAATTAAAAAGGAGTTCATGAAACAGCATGTTTTCCATATTTTGTCATTACTATAATTTTTTTCAAGAGTAAAAAAAAAATTTTTAAAGCAATTTTTAACGTCTTTTTTGGTCACGAATATTTTTATTAATCCCTAAAATTTTTATAGAACACATCCTTCTTATCAGTGAAAAATGAAACTGAAAAAAGAATCGTGAAAATGTTTGATTTACATTGATGTATAAATTATGTGAGCCTTTTGTGTTATGTAATTTTCCTTTATACAATGTAAACATCCAATTTGTTTGATTGCAACAATTTGTAATTTGTGCACAAGATTTTTATTTTTCTGTGTATATACACAGGGATTTTAAATTTGCAGAAAAATATTTAACTACAATAAATTTTAGTCTAATTTTATCTATTTATTTTCAGTTATCAATTCAGATTTCTGTGATTACTGTGTTGATGGTAAATAGACTTAATAAGAATCTTATGACAAAGAAACTTTACTCATATAAAATGTATTTCATAGTAAGTTTATTTAATAAAACAAAAATTTCATAGACTTCCACTACTTATCATGTATATAATTCGATTTAACATTTCAATTTAACAAAAACCTTTAAATCCCTACAGCAATATATGTCTATTAGTTTTGTTAACAAAGTATTATTGTTTTTCATTAAATTGATATTTTGTTTCTGTCTGTTTCTTTCAAGTTATTTATTTAGAAAAAAATAAAATAAAAAAATAAATAAATAAAAATAAAATCGTAGAAAAATTCAAACATATTTAAAAATACCTCCAAACTAAGTAGATAGATACTTTTATTGTATTAGATACTTTTTCCCTTTTATTTTATACTGACATACAATTGATTGACAATAAATTCAATTTTTATCATCTTATTACATTTTTCTATTTATATTTGTAACATTGGTAAATATCATTGATACCATATGGTTATTTTTATATATTTTTATATTTCCTCTCTTTTTCATTGGAAATTTATGACAATTACATGAAAGAATTATTATAATATGTTCTTATGTCTAATTTATTGAATTTAATAAAATTGAAATATTATTAGACCTTCAATTTGATATTACTGGGAAAAATTTATTTGATTTTCTTTTAATATGAAATATGGTTCCCTATAATGACCTCTACAGAGCATGTCAAGATGAGGAGGAGGAGGAAAATGTTGAACATCTCCTATATTACTGTATGGCGCTCTCTAGAAATTAATAAATTTTCCTTGAAGCTGCCTTCTTTCAAGATCTCTCTTGCATAGGAGAGATCTCGGTGACGAGGCTTCTGGGCTTTTTGAAGCGCTCTCGAGGTGGTTTGATCTGTGAAATTCTTGGTGTGGTAGCACAATGGGCCTTTTTTGGTCTAAGTGTGCTTGCTTGGGAGTGAGCAGACAGCCACCCCTACCTACCTAATATGAAATATGATTTTTATTTTATTATTATTTAAATTATGAATCTATTTTATAAGAGTAGCTCAAATAGCTTTTGTCTTACTCTTCTTATTGTACTTTCTATGAATTTTCTATTTTCTTTTATGTATTTTGAAAATTTCCAAATATAAGAAATTCAGTTAATTTATACTACATCACGAATTTAATTAGTTAACACGTGCTAACGCCATATAGAATAGTTCTTATAACAATGTACACTTCAAAGTGCGTTAAGTATACACAACGTATGCTTAAATGAAAAACAAAATTATAAGGAAAAGGGAAGCATACATACGTCGTCAAATCAAATTTTAAAAAATCCTTATGTGACACATTCAAAATAAATAAAAAGAATCTTGTATGGAAATTTCCTCTTATTTTCCATGCTATATTCTTCAAAATTCAAATAGAAAATTTTGATTCTTATCTTGTTTGAGTTAATTATCCTTAATAAATAAATATAAAAAAAATATATGAAAAATTTCAAGTAAGGAAAATCTTTTTAAAATTTCCTTTTGTTTTTGTTTTACAACAATTCACAAAGTTAAATGTTGTAGTTTTTATTATATTTTCATTTCGACAACGTAAAATTTCCAAAAAAAAAAAAAACAAAAAAGAAGTAAAATGCTTTTTCTTCATTTTATATTTTATTGCATTGAAAAATTTATCAGATCTATGCGTTACTAACTATTTACATTCTGTTTACCTGATGTTATTCTGTTTTGCTGTTTTGTTTTTCTTATCTTCTTTTTACACATTTGTTTGGTTTTCTTCTAAATACTTGTTTTACTGCCATTACATTTTCCTCATTTTATTCCTGGTTTTTTTTTTTGAAGGATGTTAAAGAAAATTCAATAAAAGATTTTCTTTCTTATTGTACGTACAAGTATAAAGGTGTGTGTGTGCCTTTGTATTTTATTTTGTTAGTGAGTTTCTTTTCGTTGTATCGAGCAATGAAATACGTTTAAATTGTGTATAGAATGCCATTGAAAAATCCCCCAAAGATATATTCTTGTATATTATTGGTGAAGTATATGTACGTGTCATATGTACATACTCGTATGTGACATACATATGTAACATACATGTATATGTAACATACATACATATATGTACATACTCGTATATTATGTTAAATAGATGAGTACTCGTGCATTGATAAAAATGAGGTTTTAACATTTCTATATACAAAAAAAAATGTATTGCAAATTTAATAATAAAATAAACTTTATGTGTGTTTATGTTAAATGTACATACATAAAAAGGCATACAAAATCATGTAAATATGTAGCACGAAATTTGCACAAATATCAGAACAAAAAAATAAAAAATAAAGGAGAAGAAAAAAGTTAAGACCTTGTACATGAATTACAATGGAAGGTGAATTGATTGGAACTGTATCGTGTACATTTGTAGATGTAAAGTATTTTATATACATTTAAAAAGCATTTTTGGTATACATGTTAAAAAATGTTTTACACACGAACAATGATGGCTTACACTACATTGTGTATATTGACTAATTTCTTTTCTCGTATTTTTTTTTTTTTTCTTTTGTTGCAATAAATTCTACATCCTTTTTGGATTTGAATGTGCTCTACATTTAATACTACGTAAACATGTTTGTATACGATACAGCTCAGATTTACGTGCTCGGTTGTAAAACAGAGTTTTGCTCTTTGTTTTCATATTCATTTTATTCTTTTAACGTTTTATTATTTATTTCAAGTAAATATCTAAGAAATAAAAAGGAAAAGTGGTTTTCACTTCTTGTATAAATATGATTAAAAGGAAAATTATAATTAAGTTTTTCATTGTTTTCATTATTCATTATATTATTATTATTGTTACTTAACATGCATATCAAAAAAAAGAAAAAAAAATTTCAAATAATAATACTTTGTAAATACGCTTAAAGAATACACGTACGTATATTGTTGCGTGACGATGATGAAGTGTTGATCAAATTAATAATGCGTCAGTCGTTTACCGTCATTATTCAATTTTCATTTTGATATATTATATGTATATCGTCTATTAATTTCAATATTTACCTTTTTTGTAATTTATTTTTTATTTTTTTATTTCTTTAATTATTTGTCCTTTTTATAAAGAAAATTTAAAAAAAAAAAACAGAAATTTATTAATAGTACATATGACTTGACATCATTTAAATTATACTCGAAGTTGAGAATAATTAATTTCTTTTATAATAAATATAAAATCCGTTTTGTTTTTATAAATCATAGTCACCTGTATTTTAAATTGATACTTATTTGCATCCTTTTGTATTCAGTTTAAATTAAATCATCTGTTAGTCTCATTTTCTTATTACCAGTTTTCTGTTATTTTACAAACAAAAATAACAAAAATCACACAAGAGCAACATAAATCATAAACAAGTAATATTTTTATATTCCAAAAGAGCTTGACTATATGTTTAAAAAATGGACTATAATCCTTTTTTTCATTGAAGAGATATGAAAGCATAAAAAAGTTAATCGAAACAAAATATTAAGCACTCAAAAAGGGTAACCATTATATAACTGCCACTTTTTTGTTTTGAATTCAAAGTGCAGCGTATTGCACTGCTTTCCAATGTGACGTATTTAATTATATTTGAATGAAAAATAAAAAAAATTATTATTATAATTTTAAACGTATTTGAATATGTTATTAATTACTTACGAAATCCAGACATTTATTAAAATTTTCACTAAATTATATTTTCATTATTTATTTCTTTGTAATGGTCAAATTGATCATTGAATGTGTAATGTACAGAGTTTTAAATTTTAATTTCAATTAATTTGAACATCAACTTCAAATACACCATCAGTCGATATAGTGGTCTCATTTTTGTATATTCCATGTATACATGAACGTATTCGATTATAACAAAAAAAAAAAAATTATTAATTAAGCAACCAAAAATAGTGGCTACTTTCCATATACATATAATTACATACTCGAAAAAATATATTATTTTCTTTTTTAATATTTTTACTTTGCATGCATTTTATCGAAATTAATTTATTTTTCGTGTACATGCTGTACTATCTCACTTACAATACGCACCGTTTTTTTTTAAACTCATTTCTTCTACTCAAAATTATGTTGTAAGTAATACTATTAAAAACCAGTACAATTTTTCATGTAGACCATTTTTCAACCTCTGATACCAGTAAAAAGCGTATTGAATGCGTGTGCAAATTATGCCCAAGACTTTATTTTTGTACATTGAAAAAAAATTTTTTCTGTTTCATTTTGGTTTAATTTCATTATTACCAACGAAAACTTTATCAATTTTATTTTGTTTTCAGTATTGATGTGGTTTATTGTATGATTGAATTTTTGTTTTATTTTTTATTTTATTTTTTCAATTTAAACAAAAACTTATTTTACAGTTTCATAGGCTTTTGGTGTACTCATTTTTTTTTTTTTTTTTTTTTGTATTTATTTCAAAAAATTTTTTTATTGATTGTTCAATATTGAAATAAATTCGTTAAAAAAGTAAAAAAATATTTGCAAGAAAAATGAACAAAATTTATAATAATTAAGTTCAATTGTTGTTTGCGGTCATTAACAAAACTACAAAATAAGTGAAAGGCAACACCAACAAATAGAAACATCGTTAATTCGCATTATAACGTATTTAGCGCCTACTAAAATTAAATTTTTTTTTTAAATCTTTGATCAATTCATCATTACTGAATTTTTTTTTTTACTAATTACTGGTTTTTGCATAGATCTTTGATAATTTTTAGATGATTTGATTCAAAATTCGGATATTGGCTTTTTTTTTGTGGTTTTTAAAAAAATTATTAAAGCAAAATTAGGTCAAAATTCACATCAAATACCATCTCTCATTGTGGTTTATTTGAAGATAACATCGTTATGTACAGTAAATTTTGATGTATCTAATTTTGAAATTTTTTTCTTTTTTTTTACAAAATCTAAACCTTTTAATCATTTTACCTAATGTGGTTTTATTTTATTATAAAATTTCTAAAATCATTTTATTCAATTTCAAGCACATTAGTATGTTTCAAATCGATAATTATTAGTGATTTGATAATAAATCAATCAAATGATGAATACAAAATGATGTTGAATGTGATGTGGTGTCATAGGAACAAATGCAGGCCATGCATGTAATGTACATACGTGAAAACGTAATGAGAGTGTAGATATGGGCAATATATATAGAGTATACAGAAGAACAATCATTTTCATATTTCACGTATGTACTCACTTTATTGTATTAAATGTAATTTAAATTATTTCAGTTACATTATCGATTCAATGAAAAACCACACATTGATTATTATGTACCTAAAACTTCGATTTTCATAAATTGAAAATAAAAAATTTTTTTTGTGCGTAACAGTGAAACAATAGTAGGTCAAATTCTCTATACTCACAGATAAGAGGATTTGGTAAAGAATTGGAAAAAAAATATTTTTAACTATAGAATTCTATTTTCTTCAGGTATTCGAATTGGTTATTTTATGTTGGCTATAAAAAAAAAATAAAAATTTTACTACATTTTCTGTATTGCTTTGGTAGTGATTTTTATTGAATTTTTTAAAAAATAAAAGAATTTTTGTAATTCAATTGAGAAATTGTAATTAAATTCTTTAAAAGCGTGGTCAAATGACGATCTATTCATGATGTATGCATTTCGATGGATAGTCACAAACAGAGTTTATGTATACATATGTAGACTTGTGATCTTTTCATTAATTTTTATTGTGAAAAAAATATTTCTTTTGTGGCTTTTGTTTTCTTGGTCAATCATAAAAGACAAAAAAAAAATGATTTAAATAAGTAAACAGATTTTTCCTTTGATGTTACGAATCTTTTATATGAGTTTTTTCTTTTCTCATATGAAATTAAATTTTACGTAATGAATAGAATCTTTTATTGTTGTTTTTTAGTGATGTAAAATTTGAAAATCATTTCTCTTACAATCATTTTTATTCTAAAATGAAAAACGTACAATAATTCTTCAGGTATTCAAAAACAAAAAAAAACCGTTTTTTTTTTTTAATTTTGAAAATTTCATTAATATATTTTAAATGAAAATATTATAAAATTCCTTTATCTTTGCATTAACGTTGTTTGTTTGTGAAAATATTCAAATATGTCGATTATATATGTATAGACTAAGTACATTATGAATTTTAATTAAAGAATTTAATTAAATTATACTCTTGAGATATTTCTGCATGTAAGTGAAAATTTCATTACTTTCTTAACTAATTTTGCAAAAACTTATATAACATTAGAGAAAGTTTACATTAAATATGACAATAAAGCATGTATTTTGATGATTTGAGTGGGGATCTATTTATATTCGCGTTCGCATATAAGTATATTTTAATATTACATACATATGCATGTGTTTACCTGTTATTATTTGTATTAAAATTTTATGAATATTTGTATATCATATATAAAATAATACATGATATAGTATTATATAATCTCACTGAATATATGTACATATATCATATTATAATTTTCTAATACACTAAAGAGCCATTAAACACATCTGGATGAATTCTTATAGTTTTTCTAAAGGAAGGGAAATTTCTCGGTATATATGACTCAGATGGGGTGTAGATAGTACATACACGAGCATTTCATTTTGAAAAGCACAAAAGATAGGAAAGATGAAAAACATATGTCGAACAAAAAAAAGGATAGTACATACATACATGTGTATGTCTGTTTGCCAAAATATAACATCACCCTTGTGCACTTTTATTTGTGCTTTTTCACTTTGACATGCTAGAGGCAATGAATGACATATTGAATAAAACAAGAAAATTGTATGCTCTTCAGTGCGAAAGATTTTATCTATCATATCCTGTAAATTCAAATATTCTGTAACCTTTTATTGAATAATGATGAAAAATTCAAAAGCAAAAAAAACCAAAATCCTCATAAAAAAAAGTTGTTACGTAGAAAAAAAGAGAATATACATATGTATGTACATGCAAAATGATCTCCTTTTACGCATACGTATTTGTAACATATTGAAAAGCAATAATAAGGTACATACATATGTTGTATATATGTATATTAAAATATTTGATTTAAAAAAAAAAAATGAAATAAAATAAAAATGATGATTTATTGGTTTGTTTTTTGTTCGTATTTGCCATCGAATATTTCAAATTCTAGTAAAATTGAATGATACAAAAAATTTTCCTTCGGTTATTTATTTTATCTGGTTCTAATTTTTAGCATTTTTTTTTTTTTTTTTTTTGGTTTTTGAAAATCTTTTCTAAATTTTTTAAATTATCAAACATTGAAGTTAATTTGATGAAAATGCTATAAAATTACTTTACAACAAAGTTAATATTGAATTTTTTAACTAAAATATTTCTTGTAATTGTTTGTGGATTATATTTAATATAACAACAAGGTAAACACATTTCGAAAATCGTTAAAATTTGTGTCAAAACCAATTTCATAAAAACAATTTTCTGTTGTAGTAATAAAACTATAAAATATAGTACATACGTATATGTACTCTAAAATAATTCTTTGTTGAATTTGTACTGTTCATTCATTCGTATTTCACATAGTATATTTCATTTTAAGTAATTTTAGAAAAGTTTCATTGCATTATTTGTGAGCTTAATTGATTATTCTTGAGAAGTAGCATTTAATTTTTTTTTGAGTTTTTTTTTCCTAGTTTTCTTAGTTTTCAAAATGTTTTTTTTTTTTGTTTTTTGTAGATATTACAAAACATAATTTTTGTTTAAATTCTACTTGAAAACCAATAGCACTCTCTAAAACAGAATTTTACAAATAGAATTTATTTGAAAATATGTGTCCTTCTGTATTTATGTAAAGGGTGTTTCAGAGATCACAAATATTTTCTTTTTCGTATAATTTAGACTAATTAAAAAAAAAAAAAAATTAACCTTAACCACCACTCCACCCCTTTAACGTTCAGTCCTTCTGAGATGTACGGTATTGAAAATTTTTTAGACACGTAAAGTACATGACAATCAATTCTTTTAGTTTTACAACCCTTTATGGGTTTTAGTCTGCAATACGAGTTCTCGCCATCTTTCTAATCCGAAGCTCTACTCTTGCATTCGCGACGTGTAGTTTTTTCCAGGTTGAAGTTGTCAACCTCAAGCCAAACCCCCAGCCTGGTGGACCAGTCTTCATTCATTTTGTTCCTTCAGCTTCCACAGGAGTTTATTTTTATTTTTACCCTGTCTACACTAAAGGTTAACAGCACCACCACGCGAAGGTAGAATGAAGAATGGAGTAGGAGAGGTGAGATACTTCATTCCCTTAGGTCCGTCATTGAGTGCACTTCACTACTCCACCGTCGATGTTCTGACATGGTGCCAAAGTACATGACATCATATGCTAATTATTTCTTTTATCACTCTACGTATTTAATTCGTGTTTATTAAAATTCAAGCTAAGACCTTTCTACCAAGCTATTTTTCATTAAAATCGAATGAAAATATACGGAGTTATTTTCAATGTTCAAGATCGAAAATTTCCATTTTCACCCTGTATTCAAGAATAAAACAATTAAAAAAAAAACAAAAGATTGGTTTTATTTTCTTTAAAATAGTTTTCTATGATTGAATGTCGTTTTTTTGTTTTTTTGTTCAGTTTGGTTAATCGGAAAATTTTGTTAAGTATTATTATGCAATTGAAAAGTTAATTTTCAAAAATTTGTTCAAATCAACTTTTGACCATTTTGAAAATAATAAAGTATTCGTAATAAATTTTTTTTTTTTAAATGAACAAAACTTCATTTCATTTATTGTCGTTTATTCAATGTTTTCAATTAAAGAACACAAAAAATTGGAAAATTTTCTTATGTCATTGAAACAATAAATTCAAAAATTATATGGATTATAAAAGAAAATTTGTTTTATATTGTTGCAATTTGGATGAATGCCATTTAAATAATGTTTTCATATTTTTCTGTTGTTTTTGCTCCAATTTTTGTTTTCATTTTATTACAAGAATGGAAAAACATTAAATTAAAATTCTGCGAAAAAAAGTATAGTTCTTTTATTACTGCGTATTTTTTTCCGCAAATAAAACAAAAACACCATCATTTTTTCTTTATTTTGTATTTTCTTATGAACGACAGCGCTAAACCAAAAAAATAAGAGGAAAACAAAAAAAATAAAAATAAAAATTTTTTGGTAATCATTTCAAATCTCAAATGAACCTTCGAAAATGCAAATTTGTATAATTTTTACATAAAGTTTAAAATGAAAAAAAAAAAAAAATAATAATAATAATCCTTTTATTTGCTCTAGATGACTTATAACAATCAAATTGTAAAGTTTAACATCGCTAAAACTTAACATCAGAAATGAAATAATAAAAGTCATTTCTTAGTTTGATGGACAACAAAAGGGAAATATAATTTAGAAAGACTTATTACAAAAATAAATTAAAGAAAAAAAAATGGAAAAAAAAGAAAACCAAAAAAAAATCAAAAAAAAAAATGAAAAATGAAAATTGTTTGTTTTCTTGAGGATTACAAATGTGTATTAAACAATCAAATTTTTTTGGTATCAATTTAATCAAAATGTCCTTATTGTTCTTTGAATTTACAAAAAAAAAAAATTATTTAGAAAAAAATTTTTTTTGCTTACATGAATTTTCACAAAAATTAAATAACAATAATAATTTTTAAGAAATTTAAAGAAACAGTAAAGCGAAAAATGAGAAAATACTAAAAATTTCCATTTTATGTTTTTTCTTTAAATGCAAAATAAAATTTTTGTTTTAATTTTTTCCGAAACAATAAAATGACGTCACATTGTAAAATTAAAAAAATTCAATTTAAAAATAAAAAAAAGGAAATGAAAGGAAAAATCTAAAAAAAGAATAGAAATTCGGTTAAATTTATATAAAAGAAAAGTGAAATAAAAATGAGAAAAAAGAAAATGGAAAAAATCTGTTTTTGTATGAAAAATAAAGAGAATATAGATGCTTTTCAATATTGAATGAAAATTGTTTAAAATTTATTTTAAATTTCATTTTACAAGAAACTTATGTGATGACTATTTACACGAAGTTCTATGCTTATAAAACGTCCTTTTGCTTTACCATAACGTGCACTGTACGTCACTTCAATTTAACTTTACTTAATGATGTAATAATAATAACCACTCTTTCAAAAATACTTAATACATTTTTTTTATATATTTTTCATTCTTTTAAAAACCACCATCATCATCATCGTATTCATTTTCTATTTTTTTTCTCTCTTTTTACGTCCATACATGTGTGTATTTACCAATTTTATATTTTATATAATGCCTTTGTTTCATTATAAAATTTTAATTCATGTGAAAATCTGGAACACATAATTTCAGGATAATATTCGTTATGTATATATGAATATGCAGATGTACATATATGCACTTTATTCATATATAGAACTTTTTGATGATGCATAAGTGAAATAATTATATATAAAAAAAATATATATGGGTAAATGGCATGCAAATTTGTATGTTCATTGTGTGTGTGTGTGTGTACATGTGTGCCAGTGTATGTGCACTGCCAGAGAGAACAGCATTTAAATGTGCATTGTTTAAGTACCTGTCAACGTCAATGTATAAGGTGGTAGAAAAATGTTAATGTGCCTACCCAACTCATTCAAATATGTAAATTCATATATGAGATTGAGAAGTATATAGTATTAGCAATACAACAATCCCATTAAAACGTTATATATGTACATGAAGGATATGGCATGTTTATACATGACAAAGAATAAATATGAAATAAGGATTTAATTCATAATTTTCGTACATATATATAAACATATGTATGTGTGTTTGTAGTTTTTTCCTCATTTTTTTTTAAATTTTTTTTTTAATTAAATGAAACAAAAGCATAAAATCTAAAAACACATTATGTATTTCTTTGTGGATAAAAATGCAAATCATATGTTTTACTTATAATAATATGTAGTTGTTTGCTTTTAATTTTAGTGTTAATGCATGCATGTATACCATTATACAAGTACATTTCATAAAAGAAGGAAGAAATTTTCTAATTTCTTTTTTTTCTCTTTTTTTTTTCAACGTACACAGAAACATACTTGTTTTATATAACTTAAAGCATTTTTTTAATAATTTGAAATAGCAAAAACAAAAAAAAAAGATGAAATTTAATTTCTTTAAAAAAACTTTTTTTTTTGTTTATTTTATGTCAGAGCAAAAATTAAAAAAAATATTAACTAAATTGAATTTTAACTTTTGCCACTTTAATTTGTGTTCTCATTTATACTGAACTGTGAAAATGAAAAAGAAAAAACAATTTAGTGCAAGGAAATAAACGTGAGCATACGATGGAGAAAAACAAGAACAAAAAATAAAAAATAAAAAAATTGAAAAATTCAGTTTACCAGTATCTTATATGTAATCGTCTTATGATGATGAGTAACTTAAAAACCAGAAAAGAAAATATAAAAAAATACATACAAACATAAAACGGAAGAAAACATAAAGAATGACTACAAAACGTACATATGTACATACATATGCATGTGAACCTGTACTGCAGCAATATATGTACATATTAGAAAAAAAAAATTAATATAGAAGAGTTTTCTATTATTTGAAATTTTTGTTTTATAACAAAGTTTTCCATGAGTTTTCCTTTTATCAAAGAAAACATTTCATTGTACAGTACAGTACATATGTACTTGTGTGTATCTCATGTATTAAATAGTAGCTCGTGTGTCAATAAAATAAAATGTTAAATTTTACACTTTATTTCAAGTACTTTAACACGTATATAGACTCATCAAATTTTTTTTTTCTTTTAATTTTTTTTTCTTTAGGACTTTTAAGTAAAAGTATCAACAAAAATATTTCACATTTTGTATCCACTACGTAATATGTGTGTAAGTAACAAAAATGGACAAACTTACATCCAAGATAATATTATGTTATGATTTTTATATGTAGCACATGTAAAAGCTGCTACGTATGCATTTTATATTATTAAGTTTAAAATTATTATTTTTTATTTTTTATTTTTTTCGTTATATCAAAACAAAACTTACATGTGTACATATTTGCCACACACAATGTATGAGGAAACTATTAAAAAAGATTAAAAAAAAAACCAAGAAGGAGAGAAGAAATTAGAAAGGACATGAATACTTGTAACACAAGCATGTATGCAATTTTATTGGAAAAATTTCAAAAGATAATTTTATCCTTTTGTCTAGTGATTGTATAACCCAGTCAAAGTATGTAGAAATCGAACTTCAGAAAAATTGTGAAAAATTTTTGGGAATAAAATATTGTCAATTTTCTAAATGACAGGTAAAAATATATAAAGGTATTTTTTGTAGATAATCATAGATTCTATAAATTTATGAAAGCATTTATCGTTGAGTAAATTTTTGGGTAAAAATTGATTCCTTGACCCTTTAACATTGCATAAAAAATTTTATTTCGAGTAGGATCGATGAGAATTTTTAACATTTTATTTATAACGGTGTATTTAATTTCTGTATCAATTTTCAGATCTGCCCGAATTTTTCCGAAGTTCAAACGTTTTTTCCATCTATTTTGACTAGGCTGTGTATTTTAAATAAAATACAATGTGTATGGTTATAACTTCACATATGAGTATGTGTTTTTAAGTTTTTAAGTTTAAATATGTTTCTGTCATGTTTTCTTAATGTGTCTGGTTTTTTTTTGGTTTTTTTTTTTTTTTCATTCAAAAGTGATTTAGTTACACAGGACACAAGTGTAACTTAAATGTACACGATACATGTCCATATCGAGAAGATACAAAACAAAACAAAAGAGAAAGGATTCTCCTTCTATCTATAAGATATGACAATAAAAGATATCAAATATTTTCTCATTTAAAAAAAAAAAAAACATTACAGAAATTTTCTATATAAAATAAATACAATAAAGAATATTAACAATAATAACTTATTATGTGGTTTTAAAGTAATGTTTAAGTAATATTTATAAAATGTTATTCTTTTAAAAATTTATTTCCACAAATTTTTCACCAAAAACCTTCAAAGGTTTTCATAATATCTATAGTTTTTCATCCAATGCAATATAGGTACATACATGTGTATAAATAATTTTTTTTTTTTTTTTTAAATATGATGTTCTATAGATATTTACTGGCTTTAATTGCCTTATTTTATATAGACATACAATATATAAGTAATTAAAATTCAAGTAGAGTAGATATAATAATAAATCTCCAATTAAGAAAATTGAAATTATTTAATAAATAGCAATAATATATTTAATATTGAATAAATCAATTAAGTAAAAAAGTATTTAAATTCTAAAATTACGTATGTATGTATATATACACAAAATGCAATTAAACTAATTGATAATACATTTTGAAAGTATGCATACGTACACCTTTTATATGCTAATAAATAATAGTTTTTGTGTATATGTAGAGGTATACAAATTACGTAATATGTATGTTCATCTTACGATCAGTTATTTTGTATTCGAGAAAATGAAATTTAATATGTATTATGCTTACATGAATGTATTCACATGAATATTTACCATACAATGCATATGTGGTACATGGATAATTTATGCTTAAATAAATTTTATTTTATACTATATACATCTAAATACATATGAATGAATAATAACAAAATACAGTATGAATATATAATTATTATTATGTAATTATAAGAAAATAATAATTATAACTATCGTATACACATACATGTATATTTGATATGTTGCAATGAAATTTCTTATTGAATAAAGGTGATTCCTTAGAATATCTTCAGATATTTTATCTGAACCCTTGTATCATAGATACCGATAGTGCAGAAAAATATTTATTTAAAAATGAATGAATAAAGAATAAATTAAATGGTTTTAAAGTATCAAATGCAATTTTAACAATTTTTTAACAATTTTGTTGTTATTATCGTATGTGAGCGATTTACGAATAAATGTGGTTAAACCGTTAAAGTGAAAAATTGCAATGAAATTGGCTTTAAGCGCATGCTCAGCAATTTCATATGATTTTTTGAATTTTTAACGGTTATTGAAAAATTTAAAAATTTGAATTTGAATTTTTAAAACCATATACAATATGGAACAAAATGGAATGGAATCCAAATACATAATCAAAATTATTTAGAAATTTTTACAGAATAATTTTTTTTAAGTTTTCGACTGGAAGTATATGTAATTTAGCATTTTAGCACTGTAGCAGACATTTTCAAGTAATTCACACAAAGTGATAATTGTATACTTTAAAAATTCATTTACACATTCCAATTATATTTTAAAGTTTTACAAATATTGATGTACATGGTACTATTGTTCATAGAAACATTTAAAAAAAAAATGATTCATTAACTATTTTGCGTCCAACCAATGCAAATGTTCATAATTATTATAATTTTTTTTTTGTAAATTTTTTAAATCGTATGCATACGTATACAGGTACATACAAACAAAATGGTATAAAGATAGGAACGTGTTATGAATTAAATTCATGAGATTATATAAAACGTTTTTGAAAACTTATGAATATGTTTTGTTTATAATATGCAAAATGTTTGTATAATGTTTATCCTATCGAATGTATGTATGTATATATAAAATATAAAATATAAATTATGAATTTTTGAGATATACATATGTACAAATAAACAAATAGATAAAATTCAAGCAAATAATAATATTTTTGTGGTTTTAATGGAAACTTATATCAACTTGTATTATACAGAAATGTTGGTAAATATTTTCAGGAAATTTATAAAATACAAAACATGTGTAAATGAATATCAGTTAACTTTGTCTCTGAATCTGATATATATGTATGTATGTAGGTACCTATAAGTACATATTTTATTTGCATTATCAATGTACAACACGCATCATTGTAAAATACAGTACACAGGATGTTCAAGTATCTATGGGTCTAACGTACAGTTTATAGTATCTCTACCAAAAAACATCGTTACATATCGTCCATATAAAATTTACTCCATCTGAGATATACGTGATTGAAATTTTTCTGACGTCATGTACGAGTAATTGGGCATATCTTGTAAACCATCACCACATATATGTATTTGATGAAGAATTTGTGTAGAAAATTTTGCACCAATTATAAAAACTAAATCCCCCATATAAGTAACTTTAAACTCCGAAAATTTCGGAAAATCCAAAGATATCATCTCGAGATATTTAATGTTTTGTGGCACTTTTAATTTGAATAATTTCAAATTTTTATATAAATTTTTCCTTGTAAATTCATTTTTCTTTTAAATAATTTTCTCACCTCAATTATAGTCATTATTATTAACTTATTAAGCACATGAGGATGAGATGTGGTCTGGTAGCCTCGACATTGCAGCTTTCTAAGTCAAGCTTATATTGTATCCCTCCAATTATATTCATACAAAATGTGGCATTTTGACAAACCAAAAGACACCCTATGGTAATATTTATTTAAATGTACAAGAAAGTAATTTTCAATACTAACAATTCAAATCCATATAATTTCAAATTGATTCTTACTCTCTACAGATAAAATAATAAATATAATGAATTTTTAAAAACTTTACAAGAATGTTGAAAAAAAAAAACCTCAAAAACAAAAAAGCAATTTTAAATTTTATATTTTTTATTTAACAACATACAGAGAATACAGACAAGAATTTATCTGTTTGTAGTATTTAATATTTTAGTTTTATTGTACATAGTTCCTTTTGATCATTATCAACTATGTAACTAATCAAGCAAAACAAGAGCTTTATATTATTGTATGATTCTCTTCCAGTTGTACAGTAGTTGAAAAAAAGAAGAAACAAAAAGGATTTTCAAACTTCTGATAAAAAGTTTTTGTTTCTAAAAACTTTGAACTGTAATTTTAAGCCAATATAATACAGATAATTGTAACTTGTGTATAAGTTTGTATTGATATCATTTCGATTTAGTATTGAATTTGAAATTTGTACAAAATTAAGATGGACAGAAAATTGCAAACTCAAATTTTTTTTTTGTTATCGTGTTGCATACAGATATGTATTTTTGCCAATGTACATACAAGAAAAAACCTTATATACATATTCTTGTATATTTCATGTATACATATATAGTCCATATCCTAGTCAATATATTCGTGTATAAATCTGTCTTGTCGTATTTCATTGTACAAACAGATACAAAAGATAAATATATTTATTTCTTTAAATGATAATGACAGTTTATTTAAATTCGCAAAATGCTTACATTAATTTTGTAGTAATTCGTATATGTACATTTCAGAGTAAATACGTATGTTCTTACTTTTCCGACTTTAAGTTTAGTATATACAAAGAGCCGGTTCTCTCACACGGGCAAGTTGGGTTCAGAAAATCAAAATTCTAAATTAAAGTAAAATTTTCAAGTATTATATTTTTCTAGATAAAAAACAGACATTATTAAACAACAGATCACAAGAACGGTGACATTATCAAAAAGTATCTAGGCATGTGAGCAATATATAGACCCTTTTTTGTTTTTTTATTATCTCATTTTCTTTTATCTAATTGAAGGAAATTATTAGAACAACAAATTTTTGTCTTGCTGGATGCGGTTCTGTATTATGATATTCGATATCAAATAAGACACATTCAAGCCCAACCATATGGTATTCCATGCATACAATAAAATTGTTATAACCTCAAAACAATTGATTACATGCATGAAATGCATATCCATACATGCATAACATCCATCCATACATACGTATGTGTATATGTTTTAGATCAAAGTCAAAGGTAGTTAACATAGATATTCAATTGTTAAATGAAAATCGAGAAAATTTGTAATTTGAATTCCTAATTACACATATATACGTTATGTGTACATACTGTAGATACATGGGTACATCTTTAAATTTAATTAGATGTTCCAATACACATATATAAACATACATGTATAATGTACACATGTTTATATAGACATATAGACATGTTTATTAGGAAAATTGATATTATACAATTAGAATTGAAATTTCCTTAATTTATTGTTGGTTTCATCTTCAATTAAAATAACTAACAAAACTACATACATACTCATGTATTATGTATATAGATGAATTTTATGTACATTGTTTTACTTTGTTACATATTTTGTATGTTTTCCATTTCAATTTTATGTGATGCATTATATATGTATGTATTTACCTACAAAAGTTACTTTATCTATATTTCATTTTCATTTTCTAGAAATTTTAAATTTTTAACAAGCCGAGTATTTGAAATAATGCAACAAAGGTATAATAATAATAATAAATTTATTTTAATTGAGTTCTTAATTTAACAAAAGATAATCATCTTCAGCCCTCTCTATACGTTATAATTCAACGAATCCTTTATGGTATGAAAACCATAATAGCAATACGCTGCAATTATATAGTATTCAATGGAAAAAGGTTTTTATTTCAAAAAAATGAATGAAAAATTTTGAAATTTTCTTTGAATTATTCGGCAAAATATTTACAATTAAATCTGTTATATTTTGTATACAAATGTCCCTTTCGATATAACAATGATATTCATTTTTCTTGTTAAAATAATGAAAAGATTTTTGAGACCAAGTATTATTGTTAAACAAAAAGAAAGATGAATACATGTCCTGCTGATTTGTCATTTGTCTTTTTTTTTACAGAACTAGGTATACCTTATTATTTGTTTTCTTTAATATATGTAGGATATCAAAACAACAAATATAAAAAAGATACTTTTTACAGATACTATTTGTATTTTTTTTATTTATAAAATAAAACCCATTTAAATGACAAAATCCTCTTTTTTTATATTTTAATTTAATTTTTAGCAGTTGCAATAAGTATATTGAAATATTTTTGAAATTATATTTGGTGTTCAAATTGAAATGCCCTGCCCTCTCTTATTACCTGGTTATAACAAAATCAAAATATGTATGTATGTGCAAATTGCAAAAAAATAAAGATCAATCAATATCAAAAATTGAAAATTTGATAAATAATCAATTTTATTCTTGAAATTTGTATTTCTCTTTTATTTATATTTTTGATGTGATCCAATTATCAATGACATGGTAATTTATTTTATATTTCTATTTTAATTTTAATTTATATTTACAAATGATAAAATATTACGTAATTCTATTAAAAATCACAGATATTCAGAGCTATTCTGATCGTAATTAGCAGATTTCGTTAACTTGACATTTTGTTAACATTCTGTTAAAATTTTACTATCATTTTGCCAGATTTCATACAAAATTTTGAGTTTTTGTAAATTTTGTATTAAAGTTAGCAAAATTTAACAAATTAGCGAAATCTGTTAACTATACAACCAGAAAAGCACAGATTATTGGTGTAAAGTTATCATTTTCTGATTACTTATTTACATTTTGCCTGCAACGTACATAAAAATTATATCCTCATGTATATTTATGAAATATACAGAAGAGACTTTGGTTGTCAAGGGTTACCATATCAAAATGCTAACAATTCAGTTATGATTACCGACAAAATGAAAAACGTAAAATAAAAGATGATAAAAAAATTCATTTTATTCAATTTGAATTGATCAACATTTAATTGAATTCTTTGAAATTGCAATTTATCTATTTGAAATATTAATTGTTGTGTATTATAAAAATATTTCAAAAAAAAATTTTTTTTCTACGATTTTTTGTCGTATTTATCATCAGATTAAAGAAAAAATTGAAATTTTATAATCTACTCTAATTCGAGAGAAAAATTAATTTAAATAAAAACAAAAAACAAAACAACGAAAAAGCACTGAAAATAAATGAGTCATTAACGGATTTTATAAAATACGATCATGTTTCAAAATATTTAATGCTTGAATATAAAAATGAATATTGACGTTAATCCTAATATAATCTCATAATGAAACGAAAATATCGTAAACATTTTCAAGAACTAAAAAAAAAAAATTTTCATTTAACTGAAAAATTCTTCAAACATACATTCACATCTACATACATTTTCATACATAGCTACAGGATGTTGATTATATTGCAGTTTAAGTACACTCCAAGTTAATAAAAATTTGAAACACAAAATAGTATTTTCAACTGAAATTCTAGTCGATATATCAATTTTGACATGAAGTATATAACGAACCAAAGGTTTCTATATGTAATTGATGATACGATGTAAGAGGTTAAAGGATTTAGAAACGAAAAAACAAAAAAAAAAAAAGAAAAAATACAAATAAAGATTTTTCCTATTTAAATGACGTTATGATACACCCACTTATGCAGAAAATTGTTCAAATAGTTAAGGGTCATATTATCCAATGTACATACATAACATACATGCTTATGAGTTGTTCAATGACTTTGTGTGTTGAATTCAAATTTCAAATTTCAAATTTCAAAATCTAACATAACAAAATTCAATTGAATGTGAATAACAAAAATATAAAAAAAAGTGTATGTTTTTAACAGGTGCATATATGATGGTATAAGGTGAATTTTCTGGGACTGGTGGAGTTATGGAGAGACATAAGTGGATGTTAAGAGCTTAGAAATGACAAAATCTAAAACTGTTATTCTATGTTCAAAATTATTATGAGAAGGATGAAAACAACAGCACATGTTACAAATTTCAAAAAATGAAAATATAGCTAACATAATTGAATCAATACTATAGGGGGCTCTAAAATAGGAAATGTAAGCAGGAACCAATACAAATTGAATGACGTTCACTTACATGTATGTATGTGCAAATATGTAGTGTATGTGGAAAAATTTAAACAAATTTGTCGTTCAATTTGATTTATTATTTATTAATGCATTATTTGATTTAGATTCACACGAAAATTAACTTTTATAGCTGAAGGTATTTTACCGTAGTAAAATTTTTAAAATCCTGATAATTTCATGTTCATTGCAAAAAGTATTTTTTAAAAGCAATTTGTATTCATAATAAAATAATGTAACCGAATTATTTCAACGTAAATATTTGTAAATCTTTGAATTTAATTGAAAATTCCGTTATCTTTCTAATATTATTGACTGAATTATGTAAAAATAACTAAAAAAGAAAAAATAAAATATTCTTTTCAGAAGCCACAACAATTTTTAATTTCCAAGAAAAAAAAATCACAGAAAAAGGAAATGCAGTCTTACCTTTACAGTCTCTGTGGCGTGTACTTTCAGTTATTTGGATTGAAAACAAGCGAAAAAAAATTATTTATCTTTCGTTGTCGAAAGTAAACTTTTTTTGTACCTTAGAGGAATGAAAAAAGAGCAAAATGTTAGAAAATCAAAATGAAAAACATGCTCGCAAACAGTTATGTAATTCATATTTTGTTGTTGTTGTTGTTTTTCTTCTGTAGAAATATTTTTAGTAGAATGCAGTTAAAAGAAAAACGAATAAAATTTATTTGAAATTGTGAAAACGTTTCTATTGGCATAAAAACAGGAAAGTAAGTAACCAGGACGAACTTTTATACATACACACCGAAATAAAAAATAAAAAATCAAAAAAAAATTTCAATAAAAAAAAGAAAATACGATGAGATAATAATTGAATTGTTTGGGACGGAAAAAATATTATGTAACAACAATGTGTGCATTACATTGATATCAGTATACAGTTCACACATTGATTTCCAATTTCATTTCCGGATATCCTTTAGAAATTTTGAGATTTAATACTTTTTAAGGATTTCTGTCTCTATATCTCTGTATACACGTATGTTCCTTCCGTTCTTTCTTTTTTTTTTTTTGTTTTCAAAAGAAAATAAATACAGAATTTCAATTCTTTTGTTTACTTTTATTTCTCGTTGAAGCATCGAAAGTATTGATACCTTAACAAAAGGATCATCATCATCATCATCATCATTCAAGAGTCATCGAATGTACATTTATTTGTTCATTCAAGAGTGTATCAAGAAAGTTAAAAGTTAAGGAAGTGGGTGTTATTTATATCACTGTAACATTTAAAAAAAAAAGAAAGGAATATTTAGAAATTCTGTATATGTACGTTATATTTTTAAAGTTTAATACCAAAAGATTTCAGATAAGAGGATATTCGTTATTGTTTCCATTCAAAAAGAAAATATATGTGTATGAAAGCGCATTGAAGCAATGTAATGAGAATCATATCATGATTGATCTAAATACAGAAAATAAAAAAATCATCGAAATATGAAAGGACTACAGAGTTAATTTGAAAATGCAATAACTGATGATGTACAGAAAGAAAAGATTACGATTTCATTTCACATCAGAATCATTATATTTATTATACAAAATAATCGAGATTAAATTTTTAGAAAAAGAAAAATAAATTTAAACACTACACACAATACGTCCATGCATAATACACAAATAAAAGAAATAAATGAACTATTAAAATGGGCTATAATATTTTTCTGTTATCACAGAAAACGATAGTGAGGCAGGACAGAAGTAAAATATTCGCTATTCTATTTGCTCAAGAATATAACATATTTCGAATATTTTTAAATCACATCATACAAACAGGAATTAACTTTTATCATTTTTGCAAAAAAATAAAAATAAAAACAAAATAAAAGGAAATTCCAATATTATGAAATCCTTCTTTGTTTAATTTCGGTTAATTGTATACATCCATCCATGTGTGCAAAATTTTAAATGTTGGGCGGAAGAAAAAATAACATTAATATATATCTAAAATAAATTCTCAAACAAAAAACAAAAAAAGGTTACATAAAAATAGGTTAATCCTAAGAATCTAACTCCAACACATACTTAGTAAACATACAGGAAAAAAATAAACCATAAATAAATCATGAGAAAAAGCTTTTAAAGATAAATACATAAACCATAAGTCCTTTTTATAAAATATACCCGATTATATCCACTGTAAAATTATTTTTGATTTTATTTCATTTTGATATTTTTCTCTTTCTCTTTCCTTTTTCTTCGTCTCTCTTCTCCCTCTTTCGTTATAGTGAATTTTATTAGAATTTTATTTTCATATATAAACATTTGTATATGCAAAACATGCATTACCAATATAATCATTGAACATCTCTATTCTAAGAAAAAGATATCGAATACTCAAAATTTAAAGGATATTAATAGATCAAATTTTTTGAATAAAATTTGTCAAAAAAAAATCATTTACTTTCTCTAGTTGATGTCAACACAAGAAAACATAAAATGAGTACATCAAGGGTAATATGTTGTTTTGATAAGGGTAAGCTACTTTTTATACTACCCAACATGTTTTCCACCCTCTTTTGTACTTTTGAAAATCATTACCATCCTGTCAAATTACAAAGAAAAATATAATAGAAATTTTTTTTTTGATTTTTCATTTATATGTAAGATTATAGCGTCATTATGATTATTGGAATTCTTACATTCCAGATGTGTTTAATGGTTCTTTAGTGTATTTGAGGGAAATCAGTGTGATATAATGCAATGTCATGTTATGATACAATATTCATAAATTTTTAATATAAATTAAGTCAGGTGAACACATGCATTACTGTGCAATTTTCTTTTCTCGTATTTTCTTTTTTGACTTTTATACAAAATTAATACAATGTTATATTTAACTTCAAAGAAGGAAATTCATTGCACATGAAAATACTACTCCTGGTTTAGTTAGTTAGTAAAGTAAGTAAGTTAATGCATGACAATTCATTTGAGTTAACGTCTTTTTTGAAAAATATACTGAAATCAATGTTGTGAAAAAGAAATTTTTGTACAGAACATGGACATGAATGTAATGACTGAATATGAAAAAAAATGTTCTACATGCATACATATACTAATGGACATGCCACAATACAATAATGACATTTTTAGAATTTTTTTTTTTTTGTTTTTTTGCTATATATCACGCAATATTGTCAACGAAAATAACATTAATTGTTTTTGATTATCTTCATATTAGCCTGAATGATGAATGATGATCTGATTTTTAATTTGTTTCAGATTTTTTTATGCTTTTTATGTTTTTGTGGGTTATTCATTATTTTTTTTTTTTTGTCCTTTTATTTTCATTATCAGATTTTATACATGCATATGTTAATGAATAAATTTACATTCATGATTATATCCTCGTGGCTTTAACATAATAAAAAGCTTGCATATGTGTGAATGCACGTAAATGTTGGAAAAATGACGTCAGAAAAATTTTTATATTAAAAATGAAGGAAAATAAAGGAAAATTTTTGTAAAATATTTTTAAAAAAAATTATTGAAGAAATTAATTGATTGTTTTCATTTCAACAAGATTCAAGGAAAAAAAATTTCAAAATTTTCTTAAAAAAAGGAAAAAATAAATAATTTAAATTTTTCATTAAGAAAAAAAAATGTAGAAAGTAAAGTACATTTTGATAACAAAAAAAAAAAAAAAAATTAGGACAAGATAAAAGCAAAAATTCTCTTATTTAAATGGAAAATAAAAGAAATGAAAAAAAAAAAAAATGATTAATATGATGTTTAAAGTAATATTTGAGTGGCGTCTCAAATTTAGGTATCCATGGGCTATTTTATACACGTTATAATCAACATTTAAAAATCTTTTATTTGCTTAATTATTACTGAAATGATTTGAAGATGTTTTCAATTTTTTTTTTTTCGTTTAACTTTTTGTATTTTTTTTCTATGGTACTTTCTTTTTTTCAATACGTGTTTTTTTTTATTTTATTTTTTTATTTCTTGACACGATGAATCTAGCATTGACATACTATAATTAAAATAGACATTTTTCTTTCTTTCTTTAATTCTCTCGTTAACATAAAATCATTATGCATGCATATCAATGTAATCATTTAAATACATCATTTAAAAAAAATATTGAATTTAATATTGAGGCAAAAAGATAAATTATAATTATAAAGAAAAATGACATAAAAATGCATATATGTATGTACAATAATTTAAGATAGCAAATAAATTATCTTCGAAATATGTGGACATGTATTCGTATATGATGTGTATGCTGTACAGTATATATGGATGTACTAATGACACACAAAAAAATCCAAAGGTATGAGTATCTTTTATAATGCACAACACAATGAATGTCATGTTGTAAAGATTTTGTTTTTTGTCCACATTTTTATGTGTACTGTAACCTTAACAGAAGTACGTTTAATTCAAAACGACTATGAAATTATTAAAATAGAAAAAATGGAAAATAAAAAAAATTCATAATATTTGATATCAGAAACGATCTATACAAAATTTAACAAGAAAAAAAAATTTTTTTTTAATAAAAATTAAAATTTTGTAATAAGTACAAGATTGGCTATATACTGGCCAACTTGTGCTTAAAATGCTGTTCAAAAAATATTACATGCTAAATGTTGTCAGATAAAGCACAGTAAAAGAGAATTATTGTAATTTAAATGATCATCTTCATAAATCATAAAATATTATGCAAAACATTGATTATCATTTCAAATATTTGTTTACACGTTGCGAAATTATGTTAATCATCTACCCAGACAAAGATGAACTTTAAAAATATAAAAAAAAGAAAAATTAAACCATTGAACAAATGAAAATATTCCATGATTTTAACTGAATTTAAAAGTTAAATAAAAATTAAATATTAAAAAAAAAGGTATCATAAGTATGTGGTTATCCGTTTAACCGGATCAAGAAAATGAACTCTAAAGTTCATAGATCTGATAATTTCCATTTTCCAAATGTCTTTTTTTTTTTTTAAAGACCACATATTATATGGTACCTTAACAAAACGGATTGATTTTTATTCTTTTCTAACTCTTTTTTGCTCTTGAAATAGGTTTCGAAAAGGTGTGATGATGATGGCAATAAAACCAATAAAAGAAATAAATAACCAAAAAAAAAAAAAAAAATTTTCTCTTGATTCTAAATTTTTAATAACTTTAAAAAAAAAAAATTTTTTTTTGTTTGGTTGAAAAATTGATGACCCAAAGACATATCGAAAAATCCCTTCAATTCCATTTCAAACCACCTGGTTTCAAGATTTTTTGTATTGAATTTAATGTGAAAATAATCCGTTTTTAGTTAAGAAGAGACTAAAATAACCATGAAAATACACGTTTTGTTGCAGTAAATATACAAAAAAAGAAAAATAACATGTGAAGAAGATTTCAAAACCTTTTGGTATAACATATAGGCACACAAAGCATACATACTTACTGTATATCTGGATGTTCTATCACATGTGTATACAAAGTTCTTGTCCCTTTTATATTTCATCTGATGATGATGCCTTCATATGATGAGATACTAGTTTTACGGTTCTATAAGATTAATTTATGTACGCTTAATTTTGTTTTATTGTAATTTTTTTTTTTTTTTTGATTGTTGTAAAACCTTTTGAATTTGTGTTTATAATTTTCATTAGATTCTATAGATTACTTTTGACGTCTTCTTTTCATTGTGATCAAAATTAATGGATGAAAACATTAAATTGTATTTTTTTACGTTTCTTTCGTTTTCTTGTCTAACTATCGATCGATCTTTTGTATGAACGGATTTAATATATTGAAACATAAAAATTTGTTTAGACATTTACTTTGACATTTGTTATGAAAATAAAGCCAATCAAATTTAAATAAAAATTTAAAGAAAAAAAACAGTATTAAAAGCACAGAGGAAAAAATCTTCATTCATTTTATCTGTTGGCTAAAGAAATAAAAAAATTTTTTTAGAATCGTAAAGAATTTTTTTTTTTTTCTTTTTTTTCAGCAAACGTAATACGATGATTTTTGATTACAGATTTCTCATTAGCATATTAAAATGTGAATAAATTCTGAATTATCGGTTTTTATTGTGAAGTTACATAACAGGTTATTAAACAACAATTAAATTAATTATATCGTTTAAATATTATTTATTTCTAATTTATTTCCAATCAACAACGTACAAAATCACATATGTATGTATGTAAAAATGTGTTTGTGAAAAATTAAATTGTGATTTTGCACCTATAGTCTGTCCACTAATATTATGCACTTAAGGTCTTATGGGAGTACAAAAGTCTGTTTTCTTCTCTCATAATTTCTAATTAGACTGTCTCACGAGCAGTATTGCCACAATCCACATTCCACAAAGCTTGTATTAAATATCAGATGAATTTTTTGAATCCTAATACATAATGATGTAAAATGGTACCATTTTAAGTAATCGACCTTAAGTGCATAATATTGGCGGACAGAGTATAGTTCAAACGTATTTACCTTTTAAATGAACACTTTGGGATGTTCATTTTCAGTTCTCGCTTATCCACGATATACAGTGTTTTTGCCCAATAGACAATATGTCACCCGGTAATACAGCCGGTAACCAGTACCACCTCACACTGGCTATTATTTCTTATACTAATTTAAATATAAAACAAATTTCAATTAATCACGTTCTGAAAAAGAAAAATTTAAAAATATTTTTAAAATAATTCTTAAATTTTTGAATGTCCAAAAAATGTTGTAAAACAAAAAGACACAAATTCACATGGAATTTTATACAAACGGAAAAGGCTTTGTTCAAAAAACACACAATAAAACGTGATTTATATTCTTCAAAATGAATAGGAAAAAAATAATTTATTAAAAATAAACAGGAAAATAACTAAGAATTTTTTTAAAAATTTTTGTAATAAATCTTTTTCACAAGATACTTCTTTTACAAATTTGTGTGATTTATTTAATGCACACGTATAAAATTAATATTATGTATTCTAATCATCACTAAATTCTTTATTTTATTTTTCTGTCAATGGTTGTTAATCATACAAAACGGTCAACCACATTCACGTACATGTCGTCATACATTCTATACTCAGAAAACGTTCAATAATTTATATTGAAACTCATATTTTGAAAGACCAAAAAGAATTAACAAAAAAAAATATCTGAGGGGGTGGGAAGAACTGAGTAACTATGAGCAAAAAGATTAGAAAACATTTAAGCTTTTCTACTATGAGTAATTTTATTTTTCATTTATTTTTCTATAATTTAATCATGTAATAATTGATTAATAATATTGACAAATAATGAACCTTCTTGAAAAGAATAAAAAATTAAATTTCTTAAGTGAATAAACAAATTTTGAATATTTCGATTAAAAATAATATAAAAATAAAAATAATATAAAAATATAAAAAATAAATAGATATAAAAATAATAGTTCCAAAAATAATGGTTCATAGAATAAAATTTAGTCAAATGAGATAAAACTAAAAAAAATTCTTGTTCTTCATTTTTGAATAAATACAAATGAAAATATCAAACACCAGTAAATTTTAAAGGATATTTAAATTTCCCATTAAAAATGTTCACATGTGTACAAACACACACATACATGCTCTGGAAAATCCTGATGAAATTTTTCATTTTAGTTTTTAGGTTAATTATTTATTATCTATGCAACCATATACACAATTCTGAATTATTTTGTACGTACACGTATATACATGATAATTTAAAATTCATTTCCTTGTTATCTTCCTTTGTCCTTTTAAACAAGCATCAAAAATAAAATAATAATGTATAAACAAAAATGGAGTCACAGAAACAAAAAATAAAAAAATAAAAAAAATTTAAATTTTTTGTTATGATATTGAATGGGAAAAGCCAATTAATGAACAAGCAAAAAAAAAACAAAAACAAAGTAAATTAATTAATTTTGATAAAATACGAAAAGTTTTACTTTCTGAATCAATGACAAAAAAAAATTTTTGTTTAAAACAAGGAAAAACTGAATTTAAAAAAAAAAATCCGAAATACATAATTGTATTTTGTTTCCAATGATAAATTAAAGGTAATGAAAATAATTTACATCCGACGAATAATAATTACCTTTTGGTTATCATTAAAAATTTTTGTCTGAGCTGAACATAAAATGTACATCCTTAAAATTGACAGGATATAATGTAACTCAAATGAAATAAAATACCATGTTGACATTTTTTGGAATGACCATAGCTTTTATTAATTATAATCCTGAATGAACAGATTTCATATTTTCAATTTCTAATTTCTACAAAAATTTTATTCTCATTAACATTAGTAATTGTCATATGTTCACGTACAACGAATAACGGAAAAAAAAAAGAAATTGGATGGATAATAAAAATTTTGGCATTACTACATATAAATTATATGATATAATCATTTGTACGGTTCACATAGTTACTTACTCAAGATTGTTGCATAGATACCATAAATTAATGCAGAAAGTATCTATTGTGAATTGTGATTGATGCCATTAATCAAAAAAAAAAAAAAAAAAAAAAAATATGTGCACATCAAAATCATTTCAACAACGTAATAATGAGATGAGGAATTTCATTTAACAAAAAAAAAAAAAAAGAAAATTAATTAAAATCTTTGAGTAAATAAGGATATAGAAGGACAAAATGAATAATTTTCATGATATTTGGGAATATCTACTATATTTCTACAAGCATAAATTCTTATTAACACAGGGAAATGATTTTTTTGATTTTCTTTTTCATGTTGACACAGGAAATATTACCAATTTTTAAAAGGAAAATGAAAAAAAATTTTTTAAGGATATGCGTAGTTATGCTACACAAAAAAAAATTTTTTTTAAAACTAAAATTAAAAATCTCCCCAATGTATAATGTAAATAATAAAAACAAATTATTAGTTGTAAATTTCAATTCATAAGCTGAAGATTAAAATTACAACAACAACAAAATAAAAGGAATTTTCATAATCTACGTACTTACGTACTTACGATAAGCAATAATACGTCGCGTATATAATAAATAAACCTACAAAAAAAAAAAAATATGAAAATTATTATCAACATATATCCTCGAGGGAATTTTACTGGTATTATTCAATTTTGAAACGAAAAAAAAATAAATGGTATACAAACGTGCAACGTATTTATTGTTACAAATTTAGTCAATAATGTAAATCATCATTCTATATGTGCTATATACCCTTATTTACCATATTATTTACCATATACGTAGATAATCTAAGGTACTTACCGTTTGTTATACTTTTTTTTTCTCCTCAATCCATCTAAAATCCTTGAATTTCAGCACGCATGCTGTGATCCTCAGAAAAATGTTTTTTTTTTGTTTTGTATAGGTGTTTTACGTTTTGCTGTTTTTTATTTTTTTATTTGAAAAACAACAAAAATAATAAAATGTTAAATATTTGAACGTCTCTCATGAGATTATTGTTACATATTCGCAAAGTTATATAAAAGAGACGAGAGAAAAATCAAACAACAACAAAAACGAAAACAGGTAAACATATCCTTGCATGTTTATCCGTGTACACAATTTTGAACATTATGTACAATTTTCCATCTAGGAATGTATTTATGTACATAAAAAAATTATATATACCACACAATAATATGTACATGAAACTTTAGGGAATTTTTCAACGGTATTCTAAAATAATATTTAAATATTTTCCCTTAATACAAACGAAAACAACTCATTTCATTCATTCAAGGTTTATTTTTGAAATGCACACATATGCATAATACACGTAGTAAAAATAAAATCTTTTATTTTTAGTTTTCTTCCATTAACATGCTAATTTTTTTTTTTTTTTCTGAAAATAAAGAAAGAAAATGTACGTAATGAGCGTGTGTAGTTTGAAGAAAGTCAAACAAATATGTAAAGAGAAGATAAGGAAAAAAAAAACAGCAAAACAGAATAACATCAGGTAAACAGAAAGCAAATATTTAGTTAGCTTAACATACACATTTGATAAATTTTTAAACGCAATAAAATAAAATGAAGAGGAAAATTTTTAGATGTGTTTTGTTTTTTTTTTTCTTTTAGATAAATTGAGGAAAACCGTTGAAACTGTAATGTAAAGAATTTTTGAAAAAATTTTCCGTACACAACAGTTCTCGTTTTTTAAATTTATATATTGAGAATAAATTAATTCAAATAAATCGAGAATAAATGAACATTTTCTTTTTAAAATTCTGAAGGATAACTTAGAATGGGAGGAATGTATTTATTCTTTAAAATAATATGTAAACAAATAAAGGGAGAAATTTATTTATTTATTTTTTTATATGTTTCAAATGCTAATATCACGTAAAAATTGTCTGATTTATTCGATGGGCAAATAAATTGTGCAACATGTATAGGAAAATTCACGTACGTACGCAGGATTAGTCATAATGTGAATTCAGATTTAATGTACTATAGGTGGTACAAGTAAACAATGTTCACACCTCAAACACAGAAAAAACCCTTTTTAAATTTTAATCTTATTAAATATTTTATGTACATTTTCTAGATTATCACTTATTTTTAAAAGATTATAAAGAAAACAGACAGACACATACATACACAGAAAGGTAGACAATTTTATATTCATTGGCTTAATTGGATTTTAAATAAAATATTATTTTTGAACTGATTTTAAAGTAAAAATGCATTAAAAAAAGGGGACAAATAACAGATGAGAATAATTATTTTATGGCAAATTTTATTTCCTTTATACTTTTATTACATTTATTCAAGTATACGATTGTGTGTAATTCAATTCATGTGTCATGCGTTGAATTGAATTCAACCTTTCATTCATGTTAGACACAGATCAATATGTATTTGATATGTCTTCAAATGATAATTTATTGCTTTATCCTGTACAAACTTGCCATCAATGACATTATTGAAATTGTAATTAATTTATCTTCAAATCAAATCGAATGTCCAATTCAATTTAAATGCAAAATTATAATTAAATCAAAAATAGTAAATGTTACAAAATTTTCATGGTAACAATTTAATTTCAACACATGTGATGATGGATGAAGATATTGAAATTTTTGATAAATAAATTGACATCCTTTCAAAATTTTACCTATGAAAATTTCCCTAGTTAAATGGATATCCTGATGTATTTAATCAAATAAAAAAAAAAATTTTTTTTAATATGATTTCGTAATTTCCGTTTTCATTTGTCAATACTTATTTTTTGATTAATATTTAAAATTTAATAAACGCAAGAACAAAATCTAAATATTATCGTTAACATGTGGGTTCTATGTTAGCCAGGATAACATCATAGAGATGATTTTTCATAACAATTCTATCATACATACGTGCACCTACAGTTTAACACGGATTGTGAACCATTAAGTTTGTTAAAGTCGAAACTAAACTCATGGTCTTATGTGATAGGGCTTAGACTGGACCAAACCTTTTGTAAATCTAAATATAATAAAATATAAATTTTCATCAAATTCAAAAAAATTATGACGAATAAACAGAAATGTGAATTATCATTTTTGTCTCTGAAAAATAAAAAAAAAGTTGATACTGAACAAAGAAAAAAAAACAGTGTAATACATATGATGATATTTAAATTGTTGTATAATACATCATTCTATGTTGTTTGTATGAAGACAGAATAATGATGATAATAATAATAATAATTATGTACACATATATGTATGTGTATGCACATGAGAATGTTATTAAATAAGTACGTATACATATGTAAAATGATGCAAATGTTAGGATCATTAAACACATCTGGAATACACATGAATTCATAATAATATCCAAAATAATAATATGATACCATGCGAAAATATAATTTTTCGTATACATATATAAAATATTTTAGAATTTCATTCATAAATAAACCATGACGACAGATACGAGATGCTCACATACGTATACATGAAACATTTAGTATGCCCTGTGCATATAAAAGAAAAACAAGGGACGAATTATGTATAGTTGATACCACGGATTATACTACTACTACTTAATACTTAATACAAGAAGATGAGTAAAAGGATAATAAATATATCGTTTCATCCTTGGCGGCGGCACTGGATGGGGTGACACTGTGGCACAGTAGTCATTTGTATTGTGGTAAGGGTAATGAAATACACATATGCCTGCATATACAAAAGTTTAATGCAGCAGTTTTAAGGCGATGACATATTAAGTAGAATCATACACACACACACATAAAATACAAGAATATTTCTTGTATGTATGTAATTTTGTTTCTCGTTTATTTTTAGTATTATTTCTTATACATTCGAATAATCTTTATAAGTCACTTAGTCATTAATAATTGCCACTATTAAATATTATTATAACAAAATTATGAATTAAAAAAAAAAAACAGCCACGCATATAACACATAATAAATACAAGTATGCCCATAACAACAAGGAAATGAAAATTAAATATTTCTTTTTCTTTTAATTGTGACATGAGTCGAGAATTAGTGGGTGGGTGGGTGTTATGGTCGTACTGGCAAAATTGTACATAAATGAATTCTATGTGAAATGGGGTCTAAATGTATACATAGGAGTATATTGTACTCCTATATAGATTGAAAATGCAATTTTCAAAGTTTAATGAATTCAATCAGTTTTTGTATGCTTCTGACATTTTAATAATTTTTTTTATACAAGTGTATGATGGTAAAAACAGGATAATTATTTGTTTCATTTCTATGTGACAATGTGCATATAAGTAGCAAAGAGGATGAAGTACAGAATATAAATTTAAAAAATTTATTCAAATTATTGAATGTAATATACACGTTCACCAATATAATACCAGAATAATATGAATACAAATTAATTTTTCAATTTTTTATGCAAACAAAATATATAAATTTAATTTGATTTTTTTTTTTTTTGTTTTTTTAATGCATGTAGAATACCAAAATATACAACGACCTAAAAATCCATATAAATTCAAATCAATTTCTAATTCATGTTTCAATATCAATAACTTCTTTTATCTGATTTTATTTTCAAAGTTGATTTTATTAATTTTCAATTCAAAAAAAAACATTTTTTTTTTGTCTTCTTAAAAAAAAAAGAAAACGTGCACATAATATTTTGTCTTATTTTTAAATTAAATCAAAACCTACATACCTGCTCGTAGTAACAAAAAAAAAATAAAATAAATCAATAACACCCTATATACATATATATTGTGTTATTAAAAAAAAAAATTAAATAGCAAATCCATTTATTCAAAACACGAAACATTCACTTATTCACTAATACATATGTATTTTTGCTTTTTGAATTGAATGTTAGATATGTGTTTTTAGTAACAGAAAATTATACAACATCAGCTAGTAAACGTTATATCGTCTATGTATAAGCACTAAAAACATTTATAAATTTAGACAGCAAAATTTCAATTATCAGCAATATCAAATTTTCGTTATCATTTATTAATCGAATATTCTATTTTAGTTAATTTACTTATTATAAAATATATACATACTCGTATATTCTTATAAATTTCGTTTATTGAATATTTAATGGAAAAATTTTAACATATCAAAAGCAAATGATTTTATTTTTTATTTTTTGCTCTTAGAAACAAGATAATTCAACGGAATCTTGAATACAATAGATTCTATTTCAATTTAAAATTTCAAATATAGAAAACTTTAATGAAAATAGAATATTCTATTAAATTAAAAAAAAAAAAATTTTTAATTTAATTTATAAAAAAAAAATTCATTTTAGAAAAGAAAAGGAGAGAAAATCCTCTTGTTTTATAATTTATTTTATACATAAAATTTCTGTTACCAAGTTTCAATTCGATAAAATATAATAGGATAAAAACAAAACAAAATAAAACAAATTACTGCAGTAAGATATTTTCATCAACATTTCAAATTAAATACTGATCGACATTCTGTACATACATACATACTTATTAAATACACTCTATGCGATAAGTAGCTTATTTATATACAGAAAAAATTTTATGTTCAATAGAATACCAAAATAATGATGTGATAGGTAATTTTCTTTATGTTTCGTATTTTTGCATTTTCCAATATATACGAATCGACAGGGTATAATAAGCACAAAAAAGTGCATTCTACAGTGCTTAACCAACCAAAGCTTCTATTCTAAAAAAAAAAAAAAAAAAAAAAAAAAAAAAAAAAAAAAAATCTGCACATCTCTACAATTTCTATGCATAGATATGGTATTACAGAATTTTTAGATTTTTACATTACAAAATCAAATACATATCTTGAATAGAACTTTTTGATTAACTTACACATACATATACATATGTACATATGTATCAGATTGTGCACTATAATGTACATTTACATTATGTATGCATTTGTAGTTAAAATTGTATTTATTTCATATTCTCATGTTTACAGCATTGAAGCGAAACAATGTTATCCTTTCCTAGTAGATTCACACCTTATTAAATTTATCCATGTACATATCACACGATAACACTTTAGCTTTACCTATGTATATTATCATGTCAGAATTAAATCACCTCACTTTTGATATTTTCATTGAATTTTTATGCTTAACAAGTTTTATAAAATATGTTTAAAAAAATATGTTTTATTCTACATAAACATGCATAGATAACAGAGTAAATAATATAGCAAAAAAAAAAAAAACAGTGAATAGAAAAATTTCAAAAACCGAATATAAATAAATAAATTTAAAATTCTATTCATTTTTCTTCTATGACCTGTTCATGTCTATTTAATACGGTTGAAAATTCAAAATTTAAATTTATACTTTTGATCAATTAAATTGCCTAAAATTAGAATGACAAAAATACAAAACTGACAGAAAATTCAACCAATGAACAAAACTGAATTTTAATTATCACTGTATTTTGTACATTTGCCTTTCGCCTTGTTGATATCATTTTTGTTTATTTGAAAAGTTTTCAAGTACACTTGGTAAATACGTACATACGTACCATGAAATGAGATTTTATACAAAAATATTCACAAACATAACAAGGAAATGCAAATATGGTTAATAATAAATTTATCATGTTAGGATTATGATGTGTTGTACATCATTGAATATTTGAAATTATGTATTATTTTTAATTTATTTTGATTGTTTTTATTTGTGCATATTATAAACATTTTTTGATGTATTTTGATTTGAAAATTTCTCTGTTTGAGCTGTGAACGTTTTATTTTCAAACTGATCACATCAAAAAGTCCATTTAAAAAAACAAAATTGAAATTTTTCTTTGTTAGATCTTTTTTCCTTAAATTAGTCGAAATTTCAAAATTACAATCAACATACATGAAAATTTGAAATTTTTCACGTGCGTCAATTAATCAAAATTTGTGAATTTTTTAAATTGAATTTTCCGTAAAGTTATTAGACAGAAATTACAAATTTTTTTTTTTTCAGATAAAAATAGGTACTTAAAACTTTATTGAAAAAGTTAATTAAAAATTTTCCTTACTATTTTTTTTCTTCTTCTGTTTGCCGAAAATACACGCCATCATACGTAATATTCTTTGTTAATTTGTCATTTACACATGTGTACTTAACTTAAAGAAAAAATACCAAAAAAAAAAAAAGTTAATGAAAATTAGGAAAACTTTAATAATATTTTTTAAAACTTCATTCGCAATTTTGTAATTTAATTTTTTTTTAAATTTAGTTTATCCTGCAGAACACATTATATTCATATAATACGTTCTGTATGTAGTTGTGTAAGTAAAAGAAAAAGGTGAAAATTGTATGCAATTATTTCATCTTTTTTTTTCCTTTACTTCCTAAATGTTTTTGACTATATATAAAACAATTATGTTTGTGTGCAGCAGCATTACGTATGAATAACGTATACATCTTGCATGTAAACGAATAAAAAGGTAACGAGTAAATAGAGGTATTTAACTTTGTTATATACAAAAATATTTTATTCCGATTTTGCATATACTCTCGAAAAATTTTCTTTTTTCATGTTTTTATTCATTAAATTTTACATAATTAAAAAACAGGAAAAATTATGTTGAAAACTGTGTGTATACGTACATATATGCATGTGTATACAAACATACATTTTTACAAACGAATATTTTATTTTTAATTAATGACTTTTTCATCCTTCACATTTTCTGCATTACGTACCTGGGTGAAATGCAATCCTTTTTGTAAAAAAAAAGAAAAATCTCCAAACCTAAAATATTATATTGTTGCATAATTAAATTTAGCTAATTACATACATACGTAGCAAAAATATAAATCCAAAATAATTATTTCAAAATAAATGCAAACATAAAAAACTGAAAAGTGTTCATTTAACGAAAATCCGCTTTTCATCGTTTAAATTTGCTTAACACAATTAATACGTAAGCATTAATACATGTACATGTACTACTAGTTACTACTATTTCGTATGCTATGAAAATTTTACTATGTTGATGAAAAACTCTAAGTCATAAAATGACGTTCATGTAGAAAAGGAATACAAATTAAATTATTATCCAACAAAATTTAAGTTATTGTTTTTCCCATTTGATATCCTAATTTCTTTATGTATATGAAGACTTAATTAAGTTTTTCCAATAATAAATCAATCAATTCTTCTTCTTTATGGCTCCATAGCCCTTGCCAGGGCCCTGGCCTCTTACAGACAGTTCAGGTTTCAAAAGATCTGTTCCCTTCTCCTTTCTCAACTGGGCTTGGGACCAGCTATGGCGGAGTTAGAAATATGGAACGCTTTATGATTTTGCGTGTCATCCTTGCGCAAGATCAAATTAGTAATGCTTAAATCTAATCAAGATGCATTGAATTCGATTACATTTAGATTGGCATTGAAAATATAATAGAAGTGCAAAAGAAAAATGAAATGCTTTTTATACAGAACTTACAACTTAAATTATCAAATTATTTATAATTTTTTTTTTTTGCAAGAAAATGTAAAACTAAAAAAATTGTGAAAGGATCTGAAAAAATGACTAAAATATTTTCTATGAAAGGCGTAACTAAAAATTTTTAATAATCAATAATTAATCGGTTTAATTTTATTTTAATTTTTTTTTTATTTTTAGATTTACCTAAAGATCGAATTTTAAACTCTAATAAATTATTTTCTTCTTCATAACGAAAATACACGTGCTTATTAATTTTATGCTCAATTATTTTTTTTTGTGGTTTTTATTAGTATAAATAAAAATATAAAAAACAGCTCAATTTCCTTGATTAAGATATCACATATAGTTCAAATGAATGACACTAACATATACCGTTCAAAATATAAACAAAACAAAAAATAACATGGATGAAACTTCTAATTTGTAGGCTATAAATTTGATACCTCATCAATATTTATATGCGATGGAAATAAATTATCACTAGAAAGCAAAATAAAAAAAAAAAAAAAAAAAACAAAAACGGTCCCTCCAAATTATTATCATTTATAAAATCGATAAAATTTAAGGAAAAGTTTTGTTTTTGTTATAAACATACAGATGATCATCTACAGTCTACAGGTTCATAATTAACTGAAATTCGAGTTTCAAGTATTAATTTTCTCTGTTACTTTTTTCTGTTTTTTTGCATTGTATACGCGTTGCTGAGTTTCATAGCAAACGATTAGATATTTTGTAACTGATAAAATGCTTGATATTAATACCTGAATGATAAACATCTCTGGCTTACCTACGAAATAAAATGAAATATTCCACACACATACATTTGGATACATGTAAAAATTTATGATTTCCAAATGATAACAAAAAACAAACCCGAAAATTTTTTATTTTATTATGATGTTTCCTCTTCTGTATTATTTTTGGTTTTTTTTTACTTTATTTTCAATTATGAATTTGATATTCAATTCTTACAAAAATTTGTGGTAACATATGTCACCATATCAAATGTCTAAATAAAAAAAAAATCTAAGATATTTTCATTACAAATAACATCTCAATAAAGAAACGAAGGAAATGCAACAAAATAAATTCGAATTACGACAGTCGTTTTTTTTTTTTTGAAGAGGAAATCTAAAAACCAATTTTAATTTTTTATGTTTATTTTGAAGATTCGAAAAGTGTTGAAGATTTATCTTTTATTCAGTTCTATCTAGTTCAGGTACTTTATGATCATAAAACGATCACTTCAATCATTCTAGCGATTAATTTAGTTATTTGTATATCTTCATCAAGATTTTTCATCATCTTACAATTATTGTTTACTTTTTATTTTTTTAAAGAACCTTAAATCTTCAAAAAAAAAAAAAAAAAAAAAAAAAAAAAAAAAAAAAAAAAAAAACTCAAAATTATTTTCTCAACTGTATTCATCTCACTTTTACTGACGGAATGACACCTTCAAAATTTTCTTTAAAAAAAATTTCAACCGAAATATTGTAACGTTTTTTGTTTTCAAATAGATGAAATTGAATAATCTCAACATAAAAAAAAAATTTACGTAACAACTAACGATTTTATATTATTTTAACGAATTGAAAATAGTTAGAGACAGTAAATATGAATTTACAATACAATCTATAAAGTCATGATCGATTGTATAAGGTCAATGTTGCAATTTTGAATTTTTCTTCAATTTCAATTATGACCTAAAAAAAATATAACGTACAATTTATTCGTTTGTGCATTTTCTAACATAAATGTTACAAAGATCAAAATTATACGTAATAGTTGTTTAGTGATAGTATAAAAAACTTGTTTTTATCTTTTCAAAAACAAAATACAATAAAAAAAATATCTATGGGAAAATTTTTGATACTTTTCAAATATAAAAGAGGTATTCATGTATAATTTATTCATTTTTCGTCTTTTGGTCTTCACACAAATTATACAATACAAAGTTTTTTAGCTTTTGAAAGAAAATCACCATCATAGCCAGTCAAAGAGTGTACACATAAGTAAGTAGTTAACTAACGCTTAGTTAGTAGGTTTTACTGTTTTAGGCCTAGATATACATACATCATATTTCTATACAGGTTGATTATATCATTTATCGATCAAATACGCGTGATTACGAGATTATGTATGTATGTCATTTGAATTGAACGTTACTATCGATTATGAATCAATGAAACACATCGACAGAAATAAACCAGAATTTTATACTTTAAGTGTTCAAAATTATGGCATTTTTACATCTAAAACGATTAAAGGAAAAATAATGTTTTCCAATAACTAAAATCTTAAATGAAAATTTTTACCATTATCCTTTTATAAATTTATAAAAATTTACTTTAATATTAGTACAATAAATTGATTTTCAAATTAATTCCATTAATTCAACAGTTTTACAAAATGTAGTTCTAAAACTAAGAATTTTGTATTTTCAATTTAAAAAAAAAAAAAATATCCAAAAAATAATATCAGATCAATCATTACAAAATTAATGTAAATTTGATTAATTTACCCAAATACTTGTTTGAAACTGAAATTGTTCTTGGTAATTATTTTCAATCATCACAAGCAATGTTACAAGAATAAAACTAAAAGTCTGAAGGCTATATAACTAATTCTACTCTAAAACTACAATAATATAAAAGAAATTCTTGTTTATATGGTATCCGTAGTATAAAATATAATATCAAATTTAATTTTCTAATTTGCTTCATCATTAATTTATATAACATAAAATTTTTGATCTTCCCTTTATTCAAAAATATCAGATTACATTAAATCATTTTATATAGATTTAATCAATCTAAAAAATTATTAAATAAATAACATATAAAATGCACCCAATATCTATACAACCCAAACATATACACATGTACATGTACACAACAACAGCATTTTATTTATTTTCCTTTCATGTACTCATTTTTCTCCTGGTATAAACTTTTTTTGAAATCTCAATTTATTCTTGAACAATAAAATACAATTATATCAGAAAATTTTATCTTAAGGTTATTATTATATATGCGAAGGGTGGTGTGTATGATCTTTATTACCTTATTATAATTTTCATATTTTTTTTTTATTAAAAAAATTTTTTCTTTTTATTCTTAGAAAATACAAAGAGATATTATCCTAGCGGATTGATATGCATAAATGATTTTTTTTTTAAAGATTTTATTTATATTTTCATTCAGACAAGCATGTATACGCTTTTATACAGTAACGCACATTACATTGATTTGTTTATAAAAAATTATTTTTCTCCTTATTGTGACTTTAAAATTTATTCAAAAAAAAAAAAAAATTAACAATGAAAGAGAAAAAAAAAATCTTTTTATTTTTTAAAATTGGATTAAATGCAAAGTGACAAATGCTACTGTATTATAAATGAGAAAAAAAAATAAAGTAAATATCTCATTTTATTCTGTTAACTGTAAAGAAATAATACTGATTGTAAATGAATGAATGACAAATCTGTTTTGTTAAAGGACTACATACATATACGCATGTATTTGAATACTTGTACATGTGTATAACATCAAGTAAAATAAGGAACTGTGTATTACGGCAAAGATTTAGATATGTACTTATGTAGACGAGTATAAAACCCTCGAGGTATATTAATCATTTGTCAAAAGGAAGGAAAACATAATGTATTCAAAATTCAATATTTGAAGTACATAGATCAAATTATGACATTTTATATAGGTACATCTGTGTTTTGTTGTATACATACAAATATTAAGGTTTATTAATTTAATAATTTTCATATTATAATCTCAAGTCTATAAATTTGTTACATTTAAACATGTACATACAAGATAGCCCAGTCAAAATACTTATATCGATTTCTCATGAACATAAGGAAAAAGATATAAAGACCAATCCACAATTTTTGTGATAGTATCTACGAAGAAGATTTTAGAGATATTTACGAAAAATTGAGTTTTTGACCATTGACCTTGAATAAAATTTTTTAGCTCAAGTAAAATCGATAGAGCCACGAACAAGATGGTTGGATAACTTTACTTCTGACGCTAGAAAATTAGGAGTTAAAAATTGGAAAATGCATGCATTGAGTAGAGACAGGTATAGACTTCTTGTGGAGGAGGCCAAAACTCACACAGGGTTGTAGAGCCAAAAGAAGAAGAAGAAAATCGATAGAACTGCCTATTCTGTACCAATTTTTAACTCTGTCCCAATTTGAGTTATTGTTTTCTTCATCTATTTTGACTGGGCTAAACAAACATAATAATGTAAAATTATTTACTGTCAGTTTATTTAACGATAAATCTTTCATAATGAATTTCAATTTATCTTAAATTTTTCTTTAAATGCGCGTACATATGTGCGTGAGTATACTTTACTTGAAATTTTTAATTTGTTGTATTTTGTTACCATAGAATCAGCTTTTAATATGCACAAACAATTTTTTTTTTTATTTTATTTTTTGTTTTTTTTTTTTTAAGTAAGTAATAAAGAAATAAAAATTTCATCAAATAAAAAGAAAAAGAAGAAGAAAAAATTAAAATAAAATGTGTATCAAAAAAACAAAAGACAAACATTAAATTTTTGTGGTTTTCTCATCATTTTAAAACCCCCATCATGTGCTGTTATTTGTATACATGCCTTGTTAACAGGCATCGTATTCATTTACAAAGAAATTAAAAGAAAATGTTAAAAATAAAAATTTCAAAAAAAAAAAATAAAATAAAAAATAACAATTTAATTTCTCTAATGAATTTTTGCTGAGGGATGTTTTTTTTTCTTCCTTTTTTCTATTATTATTATTATTTTCTAAATGTTGCAACATATTATGATTACTGTTTTATTCTTAGTTTATTTATTTTTAGTTTTGGATTTTCTTTAGTCTTTATATTTTTGTTTTTCTTAAAATAAAACAAAAAATAGAGAAAAAAAAATCATTATACAAATCGTATCATACCATTCAACAAGATTTATTTATTTATTTTTTTTTATTCCATCACTTGTGATAAATGTTGCTACGCTTTTAATTTTCATGTACAGAATCTTACACATATTGTACATATACAAGTGTGTACATGAGACAATACGTATGAATTTAAAAGAAAACCTCTTTAATTCTGTTTTCATATACGCATATACATACATATGTACATATATGTATAAATTTGATAACAGAATAAACATAAAGATACGTCGTATACATCATTTTATATGTCTGATCTGATGTGATATGATGATCTGGCATCATTTGTACTATACATGTACAAACAATGAACATTTTATAAATCGTATAAAACATTTTTTTTTTTTTTTAATACAATGTCAGATTTTTCTTTGCTGTTAAAAAGAAAACACACTGAAATTAAGTTACAAATGGACATTTTTGTCATTTCTGTCAGGAAAATAAAAAAAAAAAAAACAGCAACAAAAAAAAATGATATTGTGGTTTTGGTTTCAAATCTCTAAAAAGATTTTCTTTAAATTTTCTTATGAGACAGCATCATATTTTATTTTATTTTTGTAATTTTATGTAGAAATTTTTTATACCATAAAAATCTCAAACTCTAAAATATTTTATTCGTTTAAGGAGTATATTCTTTGTATAGCAAACATTTTTAGTAAATGAATTCAGTTAGAATTTTCTTTTTCTATGTACATTATATTATATAGTAAGGAAAAAAGGAAGCAGAAAACATATTAAAACTGTCATTCTCGTCATACATTGTATATGTATGTACATTCAACAGATTCAACACATCCATTCTGTCATTTAAAAACAAAAAATACGATATTATTCTTTAGAATTTTAGAATTTTCTTTTACATGTACATACATACGTACTCATAAGTCATACATTGCTATGTACGTATATTTGACGTGAACACACGCAAAAAAAAATGATAAGTTAAATAAAAGTCTTCCGTATTTACTTTACATTACTTTAACATTATTTCTTTGCTATTTTAGTACAATGATAGTCAGTCATTTTTCCATTTTCCAGTTTTTCATATTATTATTATTATTTTTTTTTTTAATTTTTCTTTTTACTATGGTCTTTCATTTTCATACATAATATACAGAGCACTTAGATGATATTTTCTTTTCCTTACCGACTTATCTTTGCTGTCACTCATTGTTTCACTTTCTTTTTCTTGATTTTATTTTAACTTATTTTGTTTTCTTTTTTTGTTTTTCATTTTTCCATATGGAAAAGCGTACGATAATGTTGACAGCTAACATAGCGAATAACACATTTTATTATGCTTATCCAAAAATCGACAATACCATCGCATTCACGTACTGTACACAGTACACCCTCACAATAAGATTCTGTAGTTTGTGTACACACATTTTAAACTCTTTTGTGTATATTTTCTTGTTAATTTTTTTTTTTTTAATTTACCTAAACTCCCCTTTCTTTATATTTTCATAATCACATCATAAAAATATTTTCCTGCATTTTAGTTTATTCTGTACCCATAGCAATGTATGAAGTATTTACATGTTTTGATAAATGGGGTGTCTCCTGGTAATGAGTCTTTATTTTATTATGCTGTTATTTTATTTAAAAAACAAAATTAAATGAAAAAATGCTAATATACGACATGTAAATAAATGGTAATGATGATGACAGTGATATTAAACGATGGTTTATATTTTATTTAAAAAAAAGAAGAAAATTCAAAAATTCTTCATATAAAATTTATATATAAGATTTGAAAAAATTTGATTAAAATATTCAGAAATGCAATGTAGTACATATGTATGGGTGTATGTATTTTCTTTTTGTAGGTAGTGAAGCATAACAAAATGGGTACATAATGTTAATATCTATGTACAACATATCTACATATGTACATGAGCATTAATTGGGAAAAAACTAGCAATTCAGATATAAATTTTGAGATAGTTACATTTTTGTATCTTTTATGTCTGTAAATTAAAACTAAATTAGTTGTACGATATACATACACACGCTTGTGTATACAAAGGGATTTTTTTTTCGATTCATTTATTGTCCATTACTGTAACAGAGAACAAATAAACAAGAACCCTCTTTACAAGTTGTTATTGACCATATTGAATGAAAACACCATGACATAAACATGTACATATGTGTAACTCATTGGAATGTAATGTAATCGACATTGAAAAATAAATAATACAATAATATTAGAGACAATCTCATTTTCCTCTTATCTGTATATTTTGTATCATTATTAATACTGAAATCTGATATAGAGGCCAGTGGATATAAAGACCGACCTTCTCTCACTCTCTGAAGCATTAATTTTGCTTTATCTTTGAAAATAACAATTGCAGCAAAACAAAATAACAATATTGCATTAAAATTATATGCGGAAGCATGAGGATATCATGCGTGAATATTAACAACATATCACTAACATGCATGAAATAAATTTTAAATTTTATATATTTTTTATCATTTCATTAGGCCATGAATGCAATTGCATTCAAATCAACATTTTAAACTGAAATAAACCAAATTTTTTGAAATGAAATAAAAAAAAAATAAAAAAATAAAAAAACAGAAAAATAAATCACGGATGTAATGAATTAATTTTGAAAATTAGAAAAACAAAAAATAAAAAACTAAAAAAAAAATGGACAAATTACACTTTGCAATAAAACTAGATTCAACAATGAATATGAATAATAATAACTGTGACTGTTTGATAAACAAATTTGTACAATTTTTTATTTTTGTTTTAGGCAAACCCGGTTTTTTAATTTCCATTTCGAATACACACACAAACATACGAGAAAAAAAAACAAACAGAAAACAAGAAAAGTGTCAAAAATCAAAGTTCAACAAAAAAAAACAAAAATAAAAAAAATTTGTGACAACATCCGTTTTATTCTGTTCTGTCTCATGCCTTCATTTTTCATTCTAACAACAATAATTTAAATTATACCCATTTTTTGTTTCTACAAAAAAAAAAAATAAATAAATTAAAAAAAAAAGAAAAATGGGGAAAATAGGAAAAATATCAAATAAAAAAAAACCTCTCACTTTTTTAATGAAACATCAAAATAATGTCATAGAATTTTCGCGTTTCGTGTATTTCAAATCCCAGTTGTTAAACTAACCTTTGTAAAAAAAAATAACAAAAAAAAAAAGAAAATTTCAAATATCATGTCAGAAAAAAAGGACAACATAAATTCAAATTACACGTTTATGACTTTTGATTCTATAGTATTTTATTTAACATTAATGTGATATATGTACGTACGTATACACACAGGTAGCAAATTAAAATCAAAACCCAATGGTAACTATTTACGTAACACCCGAAGAAATGATTGACAATAATTATTTCCATTGTGTATTATTTTCTATTGGACGTACAAATAAAAAAAAATTTTTTAATTGTGTTAATTCGAATGTAATAAAATAACAGACAAATGGTTATATTTTAAAATCATTAGAATGCAATTTTTCAATTCTCAAAATTAATTCTCAACAGTTTTATAAAAATTTTTTATTTATAACAACAAACACATCCATTTAAATAATTGCCGTATATGAAATAGGTATACGTTATATATTAGTAACAACAACTTAATTATAATGAATAAAATCTAATATGGTACTAACCGTGCATTTATAAAATATTTTGCGTGCTTTAAAAATATAAAAAAATTTTTTTTTTTCAAATTTGATATATTGATAATATACAAAACCATGTAATTTAAATTAATTGTGTTCAATGTATACCATTATGAAAACAGTTGTATATTAAATTTGTGCACTTTTGAATGCACGCATCCGTACAATATGAAATACGTTGGATTTAGTAAAAAAATTACAATTTATTTTCAGGGTTATTCTGGTCATAATAAATAGATTTCTCTAAGTTGAAAATCTGCCAACTTTCGAATAATTTACGAATTATCAAATATTTATACGAAAGGTAGCAGAATAGCCAAGTTATAAAAATCTGCTAATTATGACCAGAATAGCTAAATTTTACTTTCGCGTGCATTCGTCCAATTCACGTGCATTCCACCAGAATGATATATTATTATGTTACAAATTTCTGTATGTGTGTATGTGTCATACATTGTTAAAATGTTTCCTTAAAGTGCATTAAAATTAAACTTACAAATTTTATTTTGCTTTCTTACAATATACGTATATTTTACAACAACAACAAAACCAAAACAAAAATATAAAAAGACATTACGACGATACGAAAATTTTTAACAATCAAATTCCCTTTGAGATGTTATTTTATATCAGATTATTTGTCTAAGTAAACCCTATTTTGACTTTATTTAGTTTACACTTGAGACCTTTCATGACAGATTTACATTTTTCTTTCCATAGTTTGATTTTGAAACAATTTTTTTTTCTGTTTTTATTTGGTGTAACAGAAAACAGTATAACAAAACAAGAAATCCTTACACCCTCTTACAAAATGAGAAATTAAATTGAAAAATGACTCAATAATGGCAAAAAAAATATAATGAAAATATAAAAAGAAATCCCTTTGTACATTTTCACTGCTATGTACATATGAGTATGTATCTCTGAATGATATTCGTGTAATTTGGGAGTGTGTGTGTTTTAAGTGTATCAAAAATATGTATAACAAAGCCAAAGTCAGAGCCATTCAACACCCAACGGCTGCAGGTACTACCCTCTACCACTACCTAAACCTAAACAGGCTAAACCTACCCTACTAGATCTTTTGGTTTGACAACGTAAAATAAAATCCTTTTTACATCAAACATCAAACTGCTTTAAAACAAAATTTCTTGTTCAAAGTGGGAAATTAAAAGTTTCGGCGAAAAATACTTTTCCCCAGCACAACCATCAACAACCGTGTTGGATTCATTCTTATTCAAACGAAAAATTTCTGTCTGACTGAAATTGAACTAAACACTGTCAAACATAAAACAAAACAAAAATCTGTATGTTTGATCTCGAATCAAACAAGTTTTTTTTTGCATTTTTTATTATACAAAATATTTTTGAAAATGTATTTGAAAAATTGTTTTATTGAAAGATTTAAAAAAAAAATTTATGTATATTTTTGAGCCCTATATTTACTCAACATTTTAATTCATAACAAATTAATCTGTATAGTGATCATTGCATATTAAATATATGGTTAGGTAATTTTTTTTTATGGATCAACATAAAAATTACCTGCTGATATTTATCTAACAGATACTCATTTTATTACTAATGTGGTTTTTTTTTCTTTTGGAAGCCACACAAACACATCTATACAAAAAATTATGATGATAAGTATGTATCTAAGACCCTATAAAAAAACATGATAATGACTTAATAATTTATAATTTCTCATAGAAAAATTAACATAAATTAATCATAATTAATAGTTTCTTTTAAAAAACGTATACTCATAAAAATAGAAAGTTCAAATCGTCATACCATTAAAATGAAAATTGATGAAAGTGTACGAAATATTTGACAAAAAAAAAAAAAAATTTGAACAAAATATGATAATATGTAAATTTATAAACAAAAAAAAAAAAAAAAAAAAAAAAAAAACATTTTTTTAAAGGGTCAATATTTTATAGATATAATTTACATTTATAATTATATGGTATTTACAAAATTATGACTATAGATAAAAGATACTCTGTATATTTTATATGAAAAATCTGTAATTATATTTTCTCGAATTTATCATAATATAATATACGTTATAATTTTTAAATAGTGATCAAATTTTCAGAAATTTCTTAATATACGACAAGAGATTTTATACATAGTGATATCATATACAATCAAAATGATACACATATGTATATACAAAACTTATTCACAATTACAATGTGTAGCGTACTTGATAATTAGTTGTGCATAATAATAATTTTACATACCTTACAAAACATGTACATCCAGGTAGGCATGCATTTAAAAATATATACTTGTAGATATATCGTACCTTTTAGCACTCACATACATATGAATACAAAAATTTTTGTTACCAACACCCAACATTGTCTGTAGCTATGTGAAAATGTAATTGAAAATTTTCTACTTTAAAATTAAAGAACTCAGACATGTATTAGTTAGTAAGAAAAAAAAAATTTTTTTTCTTTATTTAATATATCCTATATTTATTTATAATTCGTGAAAATTTTACCTGATGTTCACTTGTTTACAAAATTTTCAAATATTACAAAATTTTAAGACGCCAAAATATTTTAGATATTTTTAGACATGTGTGTGTGAGAATTTGATTTATTTTATTTAAATAATTGATTTTTTGTCGAATATAATTATAGTCACATAAATTTCTCATTAGACATATTACGATGAATTATATAGAAACTAGGGAAAGAAGACAAATACAAACAAAAGAAATAGTAGATTTTATACGTTATAGGTGGTTACTAATAATAAATGACTGTCTCAAAAGGAAACGAAAGAAAATTCTTATAGGCTTCATAATCACAAAATAAAAAAGGAAAACTATTAGGCATAGTACGAGTAAAAAATTTTGCTTAAACAGAAAAAAAAAAACAGATTAAATGTTTAGTGGCCTCTAACCCCATCGAAACAGCTTAATATCAACACATTAAGCACTATACACGTAAAACACTTACTGTATGTGTTTGTGTCTTCACAGAATCACTCGTATACATAGTGTTAAAACCGAAACACTTTAATTTTTGTAAATAAAACGAACACATGTGAGACTTACAAACCATGTATACACACTTGCATATTTGTGCATACATTAAGGATGAAAGAAAAAAAAAGAAAATTTTTTAACTGCATGAAAATTTTGTATTCCTTATAGACTTCACTTGGTTTTTTTTCCATGTTGTAAAAAACTTTTCTTCTCTTATTTTTTCTCATTTTCTTGTAGATTTCTGTGACACATAAAATGAAAAAAAAAACATAGAAGAAAAAAAGAATGTTGAAATAGTGATGATAATAACAATAAAAAAAGTTTTGTTTATTTTTTACCTAAATGTAAATATTAAAAAGATAACATATACATAACACATACAGGATATGGATACAATGTGTAAAAACTACATGTGTGTCATTCAAATCTGTGTACTCCCATTTACTTTTAGCATGCCAATATTATATGTACATGCAAAAACACACACACACACAGAGACAAAGCCACAAAAAACAATTTGTTTTGTTTTGTTATAAAAATGCACTTTAGGTACTTATAAAAATAAAAAAATAAAATAAAAAAACAAATATAAAACTTTTGTATGAGCTCAAATGTGATGAAAAGTCCTTTATTCAAGAGATAATAGTAAATGTGTAGAGAAAAACTTTTTCTATATACTTACTGCATTCATTTTTCGTGTATATGCATGCATATTTTATGTGTGCAAGGATATACGAAATTTCTTAAAAATTTGATTTACATTATAGCAAAAAAAAATAAAAAATATTGAGAATACACAGATGACTATAAAAAAGAGTCCTATTATGAGCTCTAGGATGTATTTTGTTTTATTTTGAGATAAGTTTTTTTTTTGGTTTTTAATTCAATGAAGCAATTAAGAATGGAAAATACTTCCATGAAATATTCATTTCTTTTCCAAAAAAAAAAAAAAAAAAAAAAATCTAAAATCCCTAAAAACAATTGACCCATTCTAATACCATGTGTTAATACTTAATACCATGTCTATATAGGAAAATAAAATAAAAATGAAAATAAATCGAAATAAAAATTTCGATAAATCCTTAAACGTTATTATATTCTTAATGTAAAGAATACATTAATGACATAATTAGATAAGATTAATACTGTAAATCTATTTTGATATATATCCTTTAATTTATACATGGATATATATTTGTAATCGTATTTTCCTTTTATATACTTATAAATAAGGTCAAAATACGAATATGTTACGTTGTGAACGCTTTATATATGCGAATGCGATAAGGATAAATTCAATTTAAGGATGAATATAACAATTGAAATTTAAGATTGAATTACTTTAATTTACTATATTATATAAAATTTAATTATAATTGTATGAATGGAAAATCCTTTAGGAAATGAAAATAAATTTTCATTTAAAATTGTTATGATGTAACAACTTAAACTGAATTACATGTACTCGTATGTATACAAATGCTATTGGTATACTTAAATTCTTAAACAGTAGAAATGGACAAATTGCAAAAATTTTTACTTGAAAAATAAAAATAAAAATTATTTTCTTTTTCTATAAAGGACATAAAACGAATAATAGATAATGATATACACGGTCATAGATTTTAGTCATCATTTTTGTATTTTAATATGATGAAAACTTTGTCTGACCATTTAATTTATTCGCTTTTGATGTCAGTTATAAATTTTATTTTGAATTTTTTAAAATAAAGTAAAAATTAGGTTTTATGAATGGTATACAAAAAATTTTATTTCTCCATAGAAACAAAATATCATCATGTGGCAAATACATCATAATTATACAAAATACCTTTCATAAAAATTACACATGTCAGTCTACATACATACATGTAAATAGTTACTGGCATCCAGTATTAACGATTATGAAGATTACTAAATTTATTTATTCACTCGTTATAATATTTCGTTGCTATGATATTAAAAAACAAAAATTCGGAGAAAATTCCATATTATCATAAATTTAACGTTTAAATAAATAAAATTTTAATTTTTTAATTAAATATTCCAATTAGTAAAATAAATTTTCTAAAAACAAAAAAAAACACAAAAATTCAAAATTTTCAAATTTTCATTTGATGATTTTTGCAATTAACTCAATGTAACAGTTAATACAAAAACTTATTCATATAAACAACTTTTCAATAAAGAAATACGTTATAATGCAATGCATTACTCTTTGAGTACTTTTATTTATTTATTTATTTATTTATTTTTTCATAATGGTTATACTTGAATGGAAATATGAAATTTATTTTTGCAATATTTACTATGTACACCATCATATCCCTGATCATATGTAAAAGAATTTAGTGTGCGTATACAGACGATGATGATGATGATGATGATTAATTTATTGAACTGAGACCTTTTCATCACTAATCAACATCATTATCTCATCGCCTGTTTTCTATACGTGGGTACATTCACACAAAAAAATATTGGTCCATATCCATAGATATTTTGACTGATATGACCGTTTTCTTTAACTACATAGAATCATGACTATCTATTTAACTACTATAGAAAATTCCATTTTTTAACTAAAATGCCTATAACTCTACTCATCGTAAAATCATGCAAGTACATTCATTTAGAAGCTTAGATTTGGAAGCTGATATGAAATTTTGGATTCTGTTACTTGTCTCATTTTTTAGTTCCAGACTTCCAAAGATACAAAATGTTTTATATTTAAAAAAATTATGTTTGATGTTTCATATCACTGAAACATCGAGTTAAAAATGGAGCCAAAATTACGAAATTAAATAGAGATGTTAAGAAAAATCTTGAATTATCATTTATATCAAATGAAATAAATTTTGCATCTTTTTATTCAACTTCTATTTTTTTTACATTACGTTATAAATCTTTAGGTGTATCAATATTTTTTTTGACTGAGTGTACATATTAAGTACAATTGAAGTTTGTAAATAACAATTTCAACTTTTATATACTACATTTCACACTTGTAAATATTTTATATACAATAATAAAAAAGAAGAGGAAATTTAATTTACTTTTTGCTATTTTGTAACTTTGTATACTCTGATGGTAATTAATCGATATACACTGATAGATATATGCGTGTGTACATACATATATACTTCATTGTATGTGTAATGAAAAAGTAAATTGAAAATTTTATTTCTAAAAAAAAAAAAAAAAAAAAAACAGAAATATGAGTACTGAATTAATATTTATATTTTACACCTGATTTAATATTCCAATAAAAATAAAATAAGTATACATATTTAATATGTACGTACATGTATACATACTTTTGATGAAAAAGAATGAATGACTTTATACAATGAAATTACTCTTATTACATGTATAGAAGACTGTATAGGTTCATCTTGAGAGTATCACTTGCATTAAAATTCAATGATTATGATGATGACGATGATACGGAAATACAGATGCGATTATATTATTTTGTATGAATGTATGTAAAGCATCTGAAAAATTAAATACATTAGTGAATACCTAAATTTATAATCACGTTAAAAATTCAGTGCACATATTATGTAACTAAGCAATTGTATGTACACAACAATTTTCTTTGGTATATAAAAATTTCTGTTGCATAAAAGAAAATTTTGTTTACAACAACTATAGATGATACGTGTAAGGATATGTAAGGATTATGAGGTACAAATTATTGTTGTGATATACTACATCGTCTGTAAGGCAATGATATCTCTTATATTATCCAAGGAGATGCTTTCATAAAAAAAAAAAAAAAAAACGGATAACATATTGGATGGAATTCCGCATGAAAGATAGAAAATATATTTTCTTCCCCTTGATGTCTTGTAATGACTCTATTATTTGTTTAAATGTTTGAAAATAGAGAATGTCATTCAAAAAAAAAATAAAAATAAAAACGACCATAGAAAATTATTAAATACAATTGCGAATGGAAAACAGAATTTTACGATTTTTTTTTTTTTTGGGTGAACATGTGAACGTAAAGCATAAAATGTTGAAGGGTAAATATTTGATGAACAAGTGAAATGTTACACTGACAGGAAAACACATGTAAATCTTTTGTATGCTTGACGCCGGTGAAATCTGTTTTTTTGTTTTTGTAATCATATTCTCTCTTTTACAGTGAAAACTACTCATGTTTTCATATTTCACTGATTTTCAAAAATAAAAAATAAAATAACCCTTCATTAAATTATCAACTTATACATTTGTTACATTTTATGAAACAAAGTCTTTGAAAATGTTTTTTGTATACACGAAGATTTTTAAAGTGATATTGTTATGTGATACACTGTTACGCTCATGTTAACTATTACATTGTATTTAAATTTTATACAGTTCTAAGAACATTCTGTTTTCTAATCAGATATTTTTTTTTGTTTTTCAGATAAATATATTCAAACTGTTTATAATAGAATTTTCATTTTCTAAACAAAATAACAATAGAACATTATTATAATACTTCATACAATAATTCGATGCAGTTAAGGTCTTATGGAAATGACATAAAGTAGTACCACTTTACATAGTTGTATATGGATATTGAAAAGATTCATCTCGTATTCTATGATAATTTTACAGATTGTGGTAACACTACTCGTGAGATGATCTTATTAAAAATTACGAGAAAAGAAAAAAGACACATATGCTCTCATAAGACCTTAACTGCATCGAATTAGTGTATGGAGTATCTTTTAGTCTACTGTCCATCTATCTAACAACAGAAATCTAAGTAAGTAGTTTCTAAAATAATAATTCCTTCTTCTATAGCATAAAACTTTGTATAATCAAAATTAATACTTTTGTTTTATTTACGTGCAACAGTATAACATCATAAACGTATGTATCTATATACTAACAATTTTTAATGCATTAGTAAACAGCAACAGAAAATAATGATAATCTCAGATGAGTATGTATATATGGATTTTATTTTATGATTTTAAAATGACAAAGTTCACTTCACTAGAATTAATATGCTATTATAAAATACGAGTGTCAGAATATCTGTTTTTTTTTTGTATGTACCTGAAACAAGAATAATATCTTCTATTTATTTGTTTCCCTTGAAAATCTTTTTTTGAATCATTCTCATCTGCTTTTACATTGTCATGGTTGGTGTACATATATCATTTCGATGTGCAATTTGAGTTTTGGGCGGTATAACTCTGGGTATTCCAGAATGATGATGACTTCTTCGTGCAAAAAATATGCATAATTTGACTTTATGCATAAATTGCATTTTCAATACAAACATGACCAAAAAACAACAAAAAATAAATAAATAAAGAAAAAGACTGAATGTTATTTATGCATTCATCTACACCCGAAGATATGATTTATATCGTAACATAAATATACGTAAGAAGATGCCAGAGTATATTGGTTGGTACAATGCAAAAATATCTACATGCCTGATACATAGTAGTTTCTCTAAAAGTTAATGCATCAACTTTTGCTGATAGTCATTTGTACAACAAAATGTAATCCCATGATTTTAATGGTAAACACGTTTCTATATGAAAATAAGCAAAAGAAGATATTCATGTTATTGTCATCATGTTATACACAACATTGTTTTGAATGTAAGTTGGTTTCTTGATGATCTGCACGATTCTATTTTTGATGCTTCATTTTTGATATTTTGTATTTCAAAAAAAGTTAATTTTTTTTTTTTTTGAAGCTTCTTCAAATAAGATAAAAGCCCTAAAAAAATTTAAAAAAAAAATTTTTTTTGTGTAATTCAGTCTATACAATTTTTAAATTATCCGTTTGTATAAAAATCAGTGTTATTACCTAGACTTTGTTTACTAGTCGCCGTACAGAGCTAATGCCTTATGGAAACGAAAAGTAGAACCACTTTATATCTTTGTTTAATGATTTTCGAAAAATTTCATCCCATATTTTATGAAAACTTTAAGGATCGTGGTTCGTGGTAATATTACTCTTTAATAGAAATTGTTAGAGAAGAAAAAAAACCATGGATGCACTATCCCATAAAGCCTTAACTGCATACAATAAAATTAGTGGACAGAGTATACAATATTTTTATTTTAAACTTAAATTTTATTTGACTTTCATTTAATTTTATTTTTATTTTTTATTCTGTATTAAACAGAAGAATAAAAATAAATGAAGAGAAAAATGTCAATGAACGTGATTTCATTACATGGATGGAAAACAAAAAAAAAAGAAAATTGTTTATTTAGTTTTTTTTTTTGTTTAAAATTTTACTGTACTGTACACATGTCCGTATAAAATTTGAGTACAAAACATCAGGAATTAGCAAAGTATCATTATAGTACACAAATTACGTTCAATGTTTTTTTTTTTGTTCTAATAGAAATCCTATTTCGAATTTTCAGTTTTCTATTTTCCTTCTTTTCGTTTTTTTTTGCAACAAAAAAAACATTCATCGTCTGATTTTTTATTTTCCTATTTTTTTTAAAACTTTTCTCATTTAAAATTTTTCTTAAGTTCATTCGTAATATCTGTGTATGACATCAATATAATATGTGACTAAAGAAAAAAAAATTTTTTTTTTTCAAAATAAGTTCCTTTTCACGGTATTAAGGATTTTCTAACTAATCTGGATGTATTGACGTACTATCGTTAGTAGTTATAATAAAATTCAAATTTTTGGCAGTTTTTTTTTGCACTTACCTTGTTGTTAGGAAATCGATCATAACTGCACTCCGTTCATTATTCTCAGACCGTATCTCCGTTCTATGTAGTCTATCTAAACTTGATTTTATGCACATTACATATTATCTGTGGATGAAGGGAATTGCATTTTTACTATGATTGTTTTTTTTTCTCTTATTGTTTGTTGATCAATTTAATTGAGGATTATTGTCAATAAACTTGTCAATCAGATAAGTTTGTATATATTGATCTATCGTAAATCAATAGACACGAACGGCTACAACAAAGTATGATATGTATTTACCCTCAACCTATACGTATTCACGTTTTATCCTCATCATTATTTTAAACATGTAAACCATATTATAAAAATGTAGTAATCCAAGTTTTTATTTTTGCAATGTTTTTACAGATTAAAAAAAAATTTTTTTTTCGTTTTTTTTTAAATTTTTTTCAATTTTCATTTTAACACGAGAAACGTGCTAATAATTATATATGTACATATATTTTTTTTTCTACATGACACAAATAAATCATAAAAGCACGATCAAAGATATTTTATACGCAGAAATAACATCATCACAGGCATCATGCAACATCATTTCTAGACTTCATTATTATTCCCAGAAGATTAAATTGAAAACTAAAATGTTGTCTATATAAAATACTAATACAAACAGTCCTAATACATATATATGCCTGCGATTTATATGAAGTCAATGTACTCATCATTATCGTTTGCAAGACAAGTTGTCATCATTATATTGTTGGCGCTATATCAGTACCATCATCACGGGTATACTCTATAGACTCATAGGATTATACTGTTTATTTTAGTCGTAAAAGAAATTTTTTTTTAATTAAAAAAAAAATTATGATTTTACAAATTTATTTTTACCCAACCCTTCTAATTAGACAAAAATACATTTAAAAAATTTTATCTTAAAAATATAGCATATTAATTTTATATTATTGCTAAATAAATAAATCCAGTACTATATAATGGATGTACACAAATTAAACCCATCCGCCATTCATTTATTTTCTTTAAACCTATTATAACTGTAAAAAAAAAATTGTTTTTCTTCATTTTAAATCCTTTTTAGTTTAGGACATGACATTTTAAAATCAATATAATGTACATAGGACTAATTACATATTTTTACTTTTAATCCTTTTTGAAGCTTAAGCAACAAAACAAAAAAAAATTTTTTTTTTTCTTAATATTTTTGTTTGTTTTGTTTCCTCTTGATCGGGCCTTATTTAATTACTTTTTTTTAAGAAACTGTAGAGCCAACAAGTCAATTCCATCAACGTAAATTTATTTACAAAAAAAAATGTTTCATTAAGAATTTTTTCCTTTTTTTTTTGTTTTTATTTAATTTCGATTTTCCATAGAAAATCAATATACCGCCGTATTATATATTCTTCTTAGAGCCTGTCATTTAATAGAAAAAAAAATTACAATTACATACGTTACATTACATCAATGTTTTCCAGTCAAGATAGAGTGTAAAAAATGTTGTTATTATTATGAATTGAGCGTTAGTTGTACAATGTACGTAGTACGTGAATAAAGTGCAAATTATCTTGTGCATTACTTGTTTAATAATGTATTAAAGCAGTTATGAAAGAAAAATGCATCAAGAATAATTTCTTACAATACAATGTAATATGAACACATAGTCAGGGCTATTCTGGTTATAGTTAACAGATTTCGTTAAGTTGACATTTCTGCTAACTTTCTTAAAAAATTTATGAACACTATAAAATTTTATATAAAACTTTTACTTTGTAGTTTGACTATTTTCACTACAAGGAAATGACATAATGTAGTACCACTTGACATAATTGTGTATTGATGTTTAAAAAGTTTATCTCATACTGTATGAGAACTTTGAGAATTGTGGTAACTCTGCTCGTGAAATGCCCTTATGAGAAATTACGAGAAAAGAAAAAGGACACATATACTCCCATATGGTCTGTAGTGAAAACATTTAAAGTATAAAGACGTATAGTAGAAATTCAAGATAACGAAATCTGCTAACTATGACCAGAATAGCCCTGAGTAACAGAGTAATAATGCTAATGAAAAATTAATAAAAAAATAAATTTAAGAAGAAAACAAAGTAGAAATAAATGCACTCAGGATTGTTTTCTTCAGAAATTAATTTTCTATTCTGCCATGTAGAATGAAAAGTTCAGAAAAAACAAATTTTATTTATTTTTTTTTTAATGTCATAAATTATTTTTTGATTGACATTTTGTTAATATAATTTCTTAAAAAAAATTTCTTTTAAAAATTTCTTTATAAATATTTGCTTAGACGTACATACACATATTTACGTTCTGTAATAGAAAATCAATGATTTACTCGATTTGTTGCCCCAGCCCATATTACCCATTGCCGTTAAATTCAATTTTTATTGATTTAAAATTTATTGTCAGTTACATTTTCCTATAATCAATTTAATTAGATTTTAAGGATAATTTTTTCTAGATTCGATACGGCATGAAAATCACTTTGATCACGTTTTTTTTCATTTTAAATTTTCAAAAGTTTTAATTGTTTTTCTTCAATTATTTTTCGTTAATTTCCCATGTAAATTATAATCAATACAAAATAAAGTGGCGTAACAAAAAAACGATGATCTTGAACAAAAGTTACCACTTTTCTTCATCTTTACCATGTCTAACCTTCATCATTTCACCACACAAATCAAATGTTATTACAAGGAAGGACGATTATCAATTCACGGTTTTATGAATCCTTTTATACATCTTACAAAAGAACAGTAACACATTGAAAAGAAAATCTTGATTTTCTTTTTTGTTTTTTTTTGGTTCGTGTAAATAATTGAATGGAATTAATTTTTGTCTGTAAATACAGGGTGAACCTAAAAATCATATGGAAAGGAGAATGGATGGGACGTAAACGTTTATCTCGGGTTCCCATGCAATCTTTTGCTTGTCTTGTCCAGACCTATATCACCCTGTACTATTAAGTATGCGCAAATTTAACTGAATCACCCTGTACACATACATACATAGGTAATACAAAAAAAAACATCTGATGCTTATACAGTCAAACAAATTAAGAAGATTATAAGAGGATTGCTAAAGAAAAACTAAAAGAAAAAAGAAGAAAAAAAGGAAAAGTTAAAAGGTTTGAAAAGAGAAAATTAATAATTTTAATTTGTTATTAATAAATAATTTTCTCTAGAATTAATTCAATTAAATGAAAAAAGGATTTTTTTTAATTAACAAAGAAAATGTGTCCATTTCTGAGATTAGAAAAAAAATCTAGTTGATTCCATGACTAATTTAAATTAAAATAAAATTAAATTTTGTATTAGATAACTATATAGCCGTTATATAGCTCCTACTTTAAAAATGTATCTAACATAAAAAATATTTAGCAAATAATAATTTATTAAAAAGTTTGCAAAAAAACACAAAAATATAATAAATAAAAAATTTCATGAAAAATAATTAAAAAATAAAAATATTAAAAGAAAAATAAAAAACTGGAAAAATCAATTTAAAAATTAAAAAATTAAAAATATAAAAGTATGAAAAACCCTAAAAAAATTTTTTAAAAAATTGAAAACAGAAAAAGGATAAAAAATAAAAAAAAAATAAAAATATAAATTATATAAAAGAAGATCTTAAATTAGTCTCTCGAGGTCCATATCGTACATAATATACATACATACGAGTATGTATTGTGTATGCTGCTAAGTAGATATTCCATTTATCCATATAACAATTTCATATGAAGATTTATGCTTCTCTTTATTTTTTTTTCTTTTTTTTTAATTTTATGGAAAAGCAAGTAATAATTATAATTCATGATTTTTAATGAAAAAGGGAAACATTATAGAAATAATTACATGAGCATCTAAAAATTTTCTTACATATTCGCAAGAGCGAAAAAAAGAAAAATGGGGGAAAAAAACTGGAAAAATAAAAATAAGGACAACGACAATAATAAAAGCCTCTTAAAAATAAACTAAAGGATAAGATATCAATTTATTCGTAAAATTTTTGTTATAACAATTTTTAATTGTTGTGTTATGAAGCCAAAATATATGTATAAGAAGAAAACTAACTACTTTATTACTTTTATATGCTACAAACAAAAGACGGATTTAAATATGTGTGTGTGCGTATTATAAGGCGATGAGCAAGATAAGAAAAATATTACACATATAATCGGCTTGTGTTTGTGTGTATATGCTTGACATTTAACTTGTTTATGTTGTTCATATATATAAATACGTTGAATATATAAATATAATTTCCTTTATTTATTACACTATAATCTTATGTAATGTTTTCTTAAAAGCTTTTAATTTTTGAAGATAACATTATTCGTACGATAATAACTCTGAGTATTATAGAATTTTCTGAATTTTCTGTATTAAGCAATATAATATAAAGACATTTAACTAAAATTGTGTACGTTACACAGTTTCCTTATTCTCAAGAATTATGCACATTTTGGTCAAAAAGAAATCTGTGTGTGTATGTACGCGCGTACACATACACATATGTATGTATGATGCCACGAATGCAATTCACATTTTATGTCAAGGATTTATTGAAATTTTAAAGTGAATTTATATTAATACACATATTAACATGCATGTTCACAAATATTGCATGCAATGTACATACAGAGTGTTTCTTATATATAGTTCAGAGTGTTTCTTCCAAGACATCGTTTTAGACCCCTTTGAAAAAAAGTTACCTTTTCTGAGATATAAGAAACTGAAAATTTTCAGACACGTGAAGTACATTATAATATCTTATATTAGATAATAGAAATCCCTCAGAAGAAGTGAATTTAAAAGGAAGACGGTATCTAGGATGACTTTTTACTAAAAAAATATTCTGAACTAAATGATAAATGCATTTTTAGATTTTTATTTCGGAACATCCTGTATATACTGTATTAAAGTTTATCCACACTTCTTATTCACATACATATGTTCAATATTTTAAACGAAAAATTTTGTGCATATTCTTTGAAAAAAAAATATCTTGATTACATTTAATTTTTTTTGTAGATTTCATCGTAAATAAAATTTTTAAAATACAATAGCTTGTGATATAAACAAATTTATTATTCTCATAAATTAAGGAAATTTAAATGAAAATTTTAAAAAGAAAACAAAAATTTTATACATAAAAAAGAAAAATAAAAATTGATAATTTTTGGGAAAATTGAAAATTATTTTTCCTAATTTACGAGTATATTTTTTTTCTCTAGTTTTTTTTTTTTAAATTTTATGATCAAACATAAATGTAAGATATGGAAATAAAAAAAAAATAGAAAAAAATGTACTAATTTTCAGTTTTAAACAGATAAGATAAAATGATAAAGGATATAAAGAAGATATTCAATGGCAGATGTAAAAATAAAGAAAAATCAAGAAAATATTTTTCATACAATGTACATAACGACATTGAACATCTTAAAGTTGGGAATTGTTAGAAAATACTGAATAGAAACCATCATCATCCATGGACCATGACGCAATAGCTTGATGTGAGCCTGGGTCTAATCATCATTACTGATGATTCTTCACTGAACAGAAACTAGTAGAGACAAAATTCGAAGATAAACTGAACATTTAAAAAGGATAAAAAAGAAAAACATTTTAATTATTTTTAACAGTATATAGGTTTTAATTTTATTACCTTTTTGTTTTTATATTTTTTTTTTATTTATTTATTAATTTTATTTAATTCTTATGATCTTCAAAATTCAACCTCAAAAAAAAAACTTCATTACATACATACATGTATTTTTTTCTTGAGTTAATTAATTTATTGATAATATTAATACAATGAATATTTTTTTTTTAAATATTAATTTTTTTTATGACATTCATATTTTTTTCATTTTAATCAAAATTTCTAAAATTTTTCTTTTATTATTTAAAATTTTTTTTTCTTTAAATATTTTATACGATGAGCATTTTATTTATTTTAAATGCACTCACATTAATTTACTACCCATGAACAGTAATTTCATTTCGCACACAAAAAAAAAAGAAAAATAAATATATTTAAAATTTTAAAAAAAACCATTGTGAATAAGCAAAATAAATAAACGAAAAAAAAACCAACAAACAAAACAAAAAAAAAATCAACGAGAAAAAGTCAAACAAATTGTACTCATCGCATAAATAGCATATACTCTCCTTCTTATTGATTCATAGCTAGGCATACATGAAATTCATATTCTTTTTTTTTTCTATTGTTACTCTTTTCCACATATATGTATTTTTTTTTTATTATTTAATTGTTTTAATTTTTATCTACTAAAACTAGTATCATTCAAAAAATATATTTATATATTTATTTATTTCTAATATGATGTATTTAATATACGCATTTTTTTATTTATTTTTAGTTTAATTTTAAATTCATAATAATAGTTTTAATAAAATTAAAAGTAATTAGTTTTTTTTTTTTAATATATTTTTTTCTAGTGTGTTAATCACTTTTTTTTTAATTTTTTTTATTTCTAGTTTGTTTCGATTAAAAATTAAATTTTTTTTTTTTCAAAACTATCTTCATTCCTTTTTTTTCATTCCAAAATTTTAATTTACAATAAGATTTTAAATTTGAGGGAGGAAAAATTAAGTGTCAAACAAATATAGAATTTTATTAAAATCACAATTATCCGTAATATTTAATTTTGAATCTAAATCTGGATATTCATCGTTTAAAAAATTCAATTCTAAATTATTTAGTCCCAAATCAGAATGATGATGATTCCATGGTGTCTTAATTATTGTTTTATTGACAGTCGCTGCTGCCGCTGTTGCTGTTGTATCAGTTCCCGAATCAGTGGCTGCAGTTAATGTTGCAGTGGCCGTTTCACTTGCAGATAATTTTGAAAATGTTGTCTCTGCTATTGGACTCTTAGGTGACTCCCCGCGTATTGTAAGAGTTTCAAGTTGAGGATCTGATGAGTGAAATGACTCTACTGGAGAATCTTCACGTATTAATAATTTCGGTAATTCATAACTATTTTTAACTGCATTCAATTAAATAAAAAAAAATTCTAAGAAAATATTTTAACAAAAATTTCATTTATTTACACTTACCATCTGTTGATGCCATTTTATATAAACGAAATGGTGATCCATTATCCAAGGCACTTGTTGCTGTTGGTGATGCAGCTGTAGCTGTTTCTAATTTAAAATCAGCACCAACACAACTACTAGATGCATCAATCGCATTTATTCCAAGCGAGTTATGATGCTGATGATGTCTATATCTATAAAGACTGTAATTTCAAATGGACCGTCAGTAACATTATTACCAGAAACGGCTGTTGCTGCTGCAGCCGGTATTCCAGCTACTGATAATTTAGGTAATCGTATTCCTCCTTCTATTCCTATTTTATCATCATTTTCTTCGGTTATCAATTTAGGTACATCATTATAATTTCTTTATTTCCTGTATTACCAATTAATGATGAAGCATCATTTGTTGTTCTATTGGTTGTTGTCATTTTTGTCACTGCTATTTTCTCAATTAAATCTTGTACAGATTTTGATGTGTTACGCCTTTCAAACATTTTGTCTGAATTATTACCAAAAATTTTATCAATCATCGATGATAATGATCGATTATTAATTGGTGTGTTAAACGATAAATGTGAATGTTTTATTAAATCACCATCAGATAATGAATTTCGTATCGTAATCTGGTAAACTAACAACACGTCTTGCTGATACTGGACCACCTTTCATATCTAATACCAATTTTAAACGTGACCCATTTGCTAATGGTATATCTTTCATTTCGGTTGTATCACTTAATTCTTTATTAAAGAATTGTTGACCAATTGGAACTCCTACGATAAAAAATTTTAAACATAAAGAAAAATTATTTATTTTTTTATTTTTTCATAAATAACATATACATAGTAATTTATTTCTTCTTTATTGTTAGTATTTGTTTCTCCTTTTTAGTATTTTTTGTGTTTTTTTTTGTATTGTATGTAGCAACAAATCTTTCTGTTTTTTTTTTTGTTTTTGTTTTTATTTATTTATTTTTCAATTAAATATCAGCTATCGTAGCATGCATAATAGCGATATCAAAATAATCCATTACGAATGATAAATCAAACTTGTTTATATAGCCGTTTCAACAATTCGTTAAAGGTGGAAAAACATTTCAAACCTTAATGATTTGTTGATACATACAAGAATAAATCTTTACATACATTTTATTTTTTGGATTATTTTTTAAGTTTTCTTGATTGAATAAAAATCTGTATTTATGAACTGTTTTATTTGAAAGTGGTATAAGTTCAAAATTTTAAAAGCCTTTTAGTATCTCAAAAAAATTTTACAAAAAAACTGATTTTATAAAGATCAAAGTTTTGCCTTTTCAGTTGAATTCAACAGAGAAATGTAAAACATAAAATATATTGGAATATAAAAAATTGACTTATTCCACTTTTAAATAAAACGACTCGTATATCTGAATCATATATTCAAAATAATTACATACTTGAAGTATTTTGAAGTATCACTTGTAATTATTGTTTTACATTAATGTTTTCTCTTTTTTTTAAATTGAAGTTAATCAGTTTATGTCGTAAACAATTTTTTTTTGCCAACACATGTGTGTAATACAGCTAAATGAAAAATGCAGAATTAAACGCATATGTGTGTATGTACACAGTGAAACAAAAAAAAAATCTCTACTTAATAAAATAAAAAATTTTATATACGAATTCTTATAAATTCCAAGAGTTTTAAAAATATAGAATTTGAAATAGTTGAGAAAAATCGTTATAAATTTAAAACATAGTGTACACATGCACACTGTTATTTTTGAAAATATTTTTTACATTATAATCTTCTTATTATTTTTGACATGGTAGTTATTTAATATAAAATAATAAAGAGAAATAAAATAAAGAAAATAATATAATAAAAAAAAAAATAATAAACAAAATTAAGTAAAAAAAATATATAAAAGACAAATACGTACATACATACATATTTCATGTATTGCAGATAAGGTAACTAAATACGGTATTTTGTTTTATTTCTTCTATAAAGGGTGTTTCAGATTTTAAAAAAAAATTGCCATGAAAATTTCAATTTCTCAAATTACAAAAAAAAATTCACAATAGATACTTTTTGTTTGTATCAGGTCAAATTGTGGAAATGCACTTTCGAATAAATTTCTTCCCGAATTCAATTAATATTTTTAAAATATTAAAATATGTAATAACCATTTGTTATAGAAGTAATTAACTAATTTACGGCATCTATTATTCAAAAATAAGATATCAATTGGAAAGTGATCAGAGATTTTCAACAACTTGGTACATTGTTCATTATGATGAAAATGGTTTCTAATAAGACAAATTTAGTGGTTCGTAATCCATGTTAAATTGTACGTGCAGATATGATGGAATTTTCTTGAAACCATAACAATGGGGGATTTTAAACGAAGAGACACTTATGAGACACATTTGAAAAATTGTATTGTATGAGGTTGCACGATACTAATGGGCTTCCTGATACACGCCCCAATTCCTTCATCCTTTACACTGGAAGTATTGGAAAGTGTCTTATAACACAGTATCTGATTGTCTAAAACCCCACAAAGATTAAGCTTTAATAATTTTCATAATTGTAACTGATACACCTTATTTACTTGATATAATAAATCAAGCAAAAATAAAGGGACATATCATATATAAATAAAATTTCTACGTACGTATATTGTATTTTTTTAAAAAAATGATGTACATTATTGGATTCTTAGAGATTTACCCTCATTTTAAAGAAATGTAAAGATTTTATTTAATATACAAGAAAATTTTTGGGGAATTTCATTAAAAAAAAAAAAAAATGAAACAAAATCACTATACAGTTTTCCTTCATATATATATTTTTTTAAAAATATGAAATGATATTTACCTGTCTTTATGAACAAAGTACATGTATTATGAATGGTAAGTATAAGGATGATAATGTAATAAAATATAAATATAAAAAAAAAAAAAAACATAGAAACCAAAATTTTCAATACAAACATTTTGTATGTAATATAATGTAGAACAGATTATTAGCAAAATATTTGAAAAAAAAAAAAAAAGAAAATTCTGGGAATAATGTAACAAAATCTATATCGCTTTTACTTAAAGATAATTTTCATTATTATTAACTGAGACGAAAAATAAAGTAAAAAAAAAAATATGTATATCCAATATCTTTGAGATGAAAATATATTTTGCAAAATCATTTTCCAAAATAATGATATCGAAAAAAAAGGAAAAAAAAACGAAGAAAGTAGAAGGTAAACGTTTTTAAAATTTTCAGTTTTAGCAAATAAAGGGTTTTAATAAGAAAAAAAATATATACTCGTATATTAATAACAAGTATATCATGACCATATGATATTGTAAAAAAAAAATACGTAACTAAATCTCTAAGAAAATTATATTTGGATTCCAAGTACGTTAACTTCATCATGGAGGATAGTAGATAATATAAGGATTTCTAATAAATGATTTGGGGTTGAAAAAAAAAAAAAAAAAAAACTAAAAATTATTTATTAATATTATCGAATTTTATAAATTTATGTAAATATAAAAAAAATCAAATATTCTCATATGTAATAAGGTAATGGTACCTTTTAAAGTTCTTAGGTAAAAATTTAAAGCAGGAAATTTGATTAAAATTTAACCAGTTGGTGGTATGAAAGCAATAAAAGCCAGTCATTATGTATCATTAGTTTATAATTTATAAAACTGATAAGTACGAAATAATTAAAGTGAGGGTTCTTTACTATGATTATTCATGAAAAAAAATAATAAAATAAAATAAAATATACTTTTTGTACAGGTTATTGAATGATAATGGGTTTAAAAAAAATAATAATTACTTCAAGCGTAACAACATGGCAAAATTACCTTATACTCTGTCTACAAAGTTATGGCCTTTTGAAAACCACAAAAAAAATCATTTTACATTATTTTTTTTTTCCTTTGGCGCAACAGCTCGATGTGAGCCAGGGCCTAATCATCATTACGATGATTTTTCAAGTCGATTCTATCATACCTACAGTTTAATGTGGGTTGCGAACCACTGAGTTTGTTTGAAGTAGAGATTTAAACTCAATTTTGTATGATAGGGTTTACATCAATCATTTGTTTGAGTTTTACATTATTGTTAATTAATACTCAAAAAATTTCTATCATGATGTATGAAAACTTTATTACGGTAATACTACTCTTGAAAGACCTAAAAGTTATGTCTTTGCCATTAACTGACAAAGTATACATATATGTGATATAAGACTGCGTCTTTGAAGGTAATAGAGAAATGTACACATAGATACATATATTTAAAAGATATGACATATTTGATAAAATTTTATAATAAATTATTTTTCTTGAATTTTTTGTTTTTTTTTTTTTTCTTTTTTGGAAATATGCCATTCTCAAAAAAGAAGATACTAAATATATCTGAACATCTGATGTACATATAAAAAATATATGAAATGAAAACATGTTTAAATGAAAATTTTGATGATATGAATAAATGATTATAATATTGAGAATATACGATGCCGAGGGCATCAGGTTGGTTTGGTTGATGCTGACAAAAAAAAAAGCCAAAATGATATTGAAAAACGTTTTATTATTTTTATAATTTAACATTCATCATTAAAGCAGTAATTATGTTCTATAAGTCATTAAAAGTTTATTATATACGAAATGGAAATGAAGAAGACAAGCACAACCAATAATATTTATAATTATCAGTTTTATCATACATATAACCAGCTAGAAATGAATTTGAAATGTTGAAGGAGTTATTGAAAGAATATATAGATAAAGGAAATATTGATGTATTCGACAATATATTATATTGGAGAATGAAAAAAGGTATCATTATTGAATTTTTAAATTGTTGTTATTATACCATATCTTGAGTATCTTTTAATGTATGTATTCGATAGATATATTTTTTTTTTTTATTCTGGTACTTTTGACTTTTTGATATTTTAATAGCTTTTAAAGAGTATATACTCGTAGATAGCTGTAAGCAATGAAATATATTATAATAATGCGGTTCTAATGATTATAATGACTTGATCAAATTCTTAAAGATATTTTAAGAGTTTTTCTTATTCGTATGCATTCATGTATTGATGATTGTACCAGAGAGAAGAATAATATATTGTTATTGTATCTATACAATAACGGATTGAAGAGGTGTAGAAGTAATATCTTTAAACATACATATATTAAATAAAAGGTGTATACATAAGTGTATATTAGATATACACTATATGTATATACGTACATTTTAATGGCAAAATGATGAATGTCTCTATATACAGAATGTTCCGAAAAACGTGGACTATATTTCAAGGGGTGAAAGTAGAGATAATTTCCAGTCGAAAATTTCATATTACATTTTTTTCGTTTCGGCTTTGTTTATGAGATACTCCAAATTTTGTGATTTTTCATTTTCATCATATTTTTCGGCCTAGAAATTGTTATATCTAAGTATCTACCAGCCCTAAAATAATGTATAAAAAACAAAGCCGAAAAATGTAATATGGAATTTTCCACTAGAAATTATCTCTACTTTCTCCCCTTGAAATATAGTTCACGTTTTTCGGAACACCCTGTATATACATCTGTACATATGTACATATATGTATGTAAATTGTAAGATAAGTATATGCGAAAGTTCAAATATTGTTGTTACTTTGTGTACTGTGTTGATGATTAATGACACATCTAAGTTTGAAAAAATTATGATGATTATTTAGTTAAAAAGCAAATGAACGAATTGTACATGCAGCTCATACATATGTATATGAATTCCTACAAGTCATCATTGTACATGATATATACGACGACGTGATGAACAATGATGTTATGTAGAGGAATGCGAAATGAAGGTTAAAATAAGTGTATATACGATAATGATGAAGGAGGTGGAGAATCCATGATAAATTTTTTTTTTTTTTTTAATATACTGGTACTGAAGTACAATTGTTAGACTTTAATGTAAATGAATGAAAATAAAAATTTTTTTTCTGAATACCTGGCAAATTGAATTTAACAAAAAAAGAGCAATAAAAGTTAAAGAAAAAAAAAAATCAAAAAAAAAAAAAAAACATTTTCAAGAAAATAAAATTGAAAAAATGAATTCTAGAAAATGATTGTATAAGTACAATATGAAAATAATAAAAATTTTCAAGAACCCAAAGATAACTTATTTATTCATATTATCATTTTCATTACGATATTTCATGTTATTCTGAGTATATATACGGTATAAAATAATAATTAAGAAAATTTTATTTTATTTTATTTTTTCTTACGTTTATAAAACAAAACGATCCGCCAACTAAAAAGTTTTATTTTTACTACGTACCTATATTAAAAAAATTGTTTTTATTATCATTTTCATCTCAGTGCTTTGATCTTCAATGAAACGAAAATTTTTAATTATTTTTTTTTTTTTATTTTTTTATTTTATTTTTTTTTTTTTGTGGACAATTCTTTTAGAGATGTGTATGATGCGTATTCTTCAGATAACATCAAATGACAGAAAAAAGTAAAAAAAAGAAAAAAAAACCTATCTTAGTTGATGTATCTCTGTTTTTATTTCATGAATTATTGCTTAGTTAGTTGTTTAAGGTCAGCAACAGGTAAAAGCCATCCAGATGTCACAAGTGGGAAATGTTTAATAAATTTTATTAAATTTTTTAAGAAATTTATTTTTTTTTTTTCAAGATACAAGTCTTTAAAAATACAATAAAATAAATTAAATTAAAAATAAAATCTTTAAAAAATTAAAGATAACGATAATTATTTTTTTTAACGATTATAATTATGTAGAAGTATTAAAAAAAATTATCAAAAAAACAAAAATATTAGAAAACTAAAAAAAAAAAGAAGAAAGATGTATTTGCTTATTTTCATGTAATTTATATTTTATGTACGTAATCAATTTAATAATGAGTAAGTTACGATTTCTTTTTATTATTGAGTTTAAATCTCACATCACCACATAAGTGTGGCCTCATTTAATTCCTAAATTTCGTCTCGATTACTATATACATAAAATTATTTACACTTTTTCTGACCTTTGCATTCTCTGAATAAAAATGCCATATCTTCCGTATTATCGCAAAGAGTAGGTTGATCTTGTGTATGATATGATGATAAACCACTTATGTACTTACATACATATGAACATATTATAATAAAAAATATTTTCATTTGATACAATCAAATGTGATGGTTTTAATGTTTTAGAAATTTTCACCAGTGGCCATAACTTAACAGAAAATATGAAGACAGTCATATCAAAGACATTATGATGAGACTTCAACAATGAGCACTATTCATTGTTATTATTTTTATTATTCTGTGTATTCTTAGATCTCATGCTGAAGATGTATTGCGATGAAATTATCGTTATTATATTTTTGATTATTTGATTGATTTGTCATGGTTTGTGGGTAATCTTTTTAAATTGCATATAGGTTTTGAAGTAAAATTTTAAGAAGATTTTAAAGTCCGCTAAACTAGGTGTAAACAGTTTTGAAATATTGGTCTCAATTGAACTTTTGCTTAACTTCTTAGGTAGGTAGATAGCTGGTAGAGGTGGTCGCCCGCTCATTCCCAAGCAAGCACACTTAGGCCAAAAAGGCCCATTGTTATACTTACTTAACTCCCTAACTCGGCAAAAATAATTCAGTTTATTCGACTTTGTTAATTTGCTAATCATTACACCACAAAGTAATCTGGATATCCGGATGTGATGGTGTTAAAATAAAGGTTTGAAATACATAACAGACAACGAAAATTTAATAAATTTTAAATCTCTTCAGGAAATTGAGATTTATGAATTATTGTTTTATTAATCCCCAGATAAGAGAAAATTGTTTTCATTTTAAATTTGAATTTTTATTGTTTTTACCAAAAAATCTCATAAAATCGTAAATTTCACTGAATTGAGGACTTTATGTGACTTGAATATGCATCGGTCATTATACATATGCAATTAAGCATCTCAGATAAAAAAAATAAACACATTTATTTTCTCAATTAAAAAAAAAAAGAAAAAAACGTTTATTTCTACTTTTAATTTTTATGATTTGCCTTTATATAATTTTATATGCAATTGTTAGATTCTCATGTGAATAGGTAATGTTAATCATCATTAGTGCACCTTTATTATTATTTTTTTTATTGTTAATGAGCATTCCATCAGCATGAGAACATTTTTATAAGTTTTTAGTACATAATAAAAAGTGTGTGCTCAATACATCGAAATTCAATTTACAAAAACGAAAAAAAAAGCTTAAAAAACAAAAAAAAAATTCAATGAATTCATCATTTTTCATCTTTTGTTATTTGCATTTTTATAAACATAGCAAAGAGATAAAGTCAAAAGGTGCGATGATGACTTCATGTAATTCTGGTCATAATAGATGATTATTTATGTTTTTCCTGACGATGCATTCGACAGTGTAGAAAAACTTTTTTACAGATTTTTTTTTGTTTTTTAGCAGATAGTAAAATGATTTTTGTTTGTCAGAAAACATTTGCAACGGACACATGTGTGTGTGCATTGAAAAGATTAATCAAGATTTTGTAATTGTATTTTATGAATTAATTTGTTTGTTGCAAAAGGAAAAAAACAATGCATTCAGTTTCTGATATTTTAATTATTTCATTTACAATTCCACAAAATTACAAAGTAAAATCGCGCACAAAGCACTCGGGAAAAAGGCTTTTCATATCATTTCTGAAAAAATGAAAATAAAAATTTAATTAGCATTAAATCAAAAAAAAAAAAAAAAAAAATTTCCCAAAAATAAAATTTCACTTGAACATATTCGGAAATTGTCATTAATTTTTTATCTAATTTATATATAAAGTGAAATTTCATTTAAAAATGAAAAGCAAGAAGGGAAAGCATGAACGATAAACAAAATCGTTTTTTTAAAGATGATGAACGGAAAAGAGAAAATAATGTAATTCTGATCATCAAATCACAGAAAGCAGACCACATGGTCAATTATGGTCTTAGACCGCGAAATCAAAAAATCTTGAAAATGATGCTTAGACGCTGTGTGAATTGTATGTGTGGTCTGTGAGGCTTTAAAGTGATCAGTGTGCGTCATTGTTTATTCTATATGTGAAACCAATATCCATTATTCGTGTTCTTTTTCCCTCCAAATGTTTTCTTGATATATGTAGATTAAAAATTTAATCTTTATTGTCAACAGGATTTAAATCGTTTCATTTTGATTTTTAATCTAAACATTTGTCCATATATTATTTTATTTGAATTTCAATCTTTTAAATTGCTGAAGATCAGTTACATAATTTTTATTTATAGGCAACATGATAGTCTCATATTTTTTTGTATTTTTATTTAATTTGATTTTTTAAAATGATTTTCAAATAATTGAAATTTTATTGAGATATTCAATTACAACTGATCGGGTGTTAAGATAAATTATGCGCATCTTATGATTTAAAAAAAAAAAAAAACGTGAAGTTAAAAAAATTATTATGAAATACAAATCTGATAAACTAGCGATATTATTTACAAATATCCAATAAATGATTTTATTAATTTTTGAAAATTTTTTTTTTTAATTTTTATTTTATTATGATTTTGCTTGAGGGGCAATTTAATGTACAATATTTTTGATTTATAATGTACTTTTGCCATTTTGCTATTGAAAAAAGAAAATTTTCCCACAAGTTTAGTACTAAGAAAATGTAACGTCTCATCATCAATATTGCAATCATTTTTGTTTACTGGTTTAACGTAAATAAAGTTCAAAAAAAAAAAGAAAAGAAGAATTTTTGCTGAATTTACACAGTCTTCAAATTTCAGTTTTAGTAAATAAACAACAGTGATATACTTTGGGTAATATGAAATGTGCTTATGATTACATTTTGTTAGAAATCAAATTCCCATTTACAACATTTAGAATGTTTTGATTTTATTGTAATGTGATTTTCATGTACATATACACAATTACCTGTGTGAATGGAATATCGCTCTCTTCAAGATTTTTTTTGTTTATTTTTGAATTTTGAAAAGAAGAAGAGTCTTAGCATCGTCTTAGTTAATCTTTGATTTGAAAACCACAATATAATGAAAGATAATCGTGAAGTTATAACTTGAATTTATTTACGACGTTGTATATTAGTTGGTTGTTTTGATGCTATATAGCGGATAGCCTGAACAATTCTTTTAAAAATCTAACCTCAATTCAAAAAAAAAAAAAAAATTTGTTTTTTCTGAGGCAAAAGTAACAAGGTATTGAATGAAATAATGAACTTTGAAAAAATCAACTCACGCTGATCATCATGGTATTATTTTTTGAATCTTCTCGTCCCTTTCACATGATATACAAAATAAAAGGCATGGTTTTTATATGTTCTTTCAATGTACATACATACAGAATACATAGATAAGTTTTTGAATATAGATGAGATTTTACATTATATATTCTTTTTGCTTCAATTATTTTCTTATTAAATTTTGTCTTCATCTTCATTTTTTGTTTATTTACTATTATTTCGATTTTGTTGTTGTTGTTGAAGGTCTTGAAAAATGATGGGCTATATGGAGAACAAACTCATCTCTGGTCATTGTACGTGCATTCAAAGATATTCGGATATTCGAATAGACCGAATGGAGAAGATGAATCATTTAAAAAAATATAAAATGTTTAGATTGAATTAAGTTTTTGAACTTAAATTTAATTTTTATTTTTTTTACTTTTTTTTAGAACTTAATTGAGAAATAATATGCTTATATTTTTTTTAATGTTAAAAATCAAGTAAACATAAGCATTTAATGTCTATATACATTTAATGCGTTTACTTATATAAATTTGGTTACATTATGTATAGGATCAAAAATTTATCGTTAAATAAAAAAAAAACAAAACAAAAAAAAAGATATCAGAATTTAAAAATACAATAAAAAGAGAAGAAAGAAAAAAAATTAAGAAAATGAGAAGCCTTTTTATCAAAAAGAACATTTATATTATGGATTAGATGTACACATACCAGGCATGCATGTAAAATAAAAGTAATATATGAATACTTATCTCGTTTATATAGAAAAATGTATATCTAAAACGTGAGTATGAAATGCTATTTTTTACGGTTTCAAGATTGATTTACGCATTTTTAACCAATTTTCAACTTTCATTTTCTATTTACCATGAGATAATTCTCTGATATCTTATTTTGTTAACAAAAAAAAAAAAAAATAAAATAAATAAATAGATACATTAACTCAACATTTTTTATAGTATCATCTGAGTTACTTTGTCAATTTTAAATTTTCATTTTAGGGAAATGTCTAAGACGTGCACGTACTTAGTTCATAAGTAATGTATCTATTTTTGTAGCTATAATAAAAAATGAATTTTTATTTAGATATTTCGATGAAATATGCGTTTTATAAATTGAAATAAACGTAATTTATGTGAATACAAACAAATTGCATAAAAAAATAGTGTCATGAGAGGGTTGAGGTGGCCACCCGCTCACTCCCACCCAAACAAGCATACTTAGGCTAAAAAGGTTCATTGTGATGTCATCAGAGGGTTAATTGTAATAAATTTGAATTTAAAAATATTTTTCAGTTATACATAATTTTGTTTTTTGCGAAAATTCATAGAAAAAAAACTTATTTTCAGTTATAAACAAAAAAAAATTAAGTTAAAATGCCAAATGAATGCAAGTAAAATTCTAAAGTTATTGATTTTACAGGATACAAAAAAATTTTCTTTTTTTTTTCATTTTTTTTCCACATATGTGTACGTACAAACATTGAAGGAAAAAATTGAAAATATTGAAGAAACAAAACAAAAAAAAATTAATCATAAATTTCTTGTTTTTGCTGTTATTATTCTTTTAAAAAAATTTTTTCCTTTTTTTGTTTTTGCTGTTACAATTTATCGCATACATAAATAGTTCTTATATACAATTTTTTTTTGTTTTTTACTTTATTACTAATACATATTTCAAGATATTGGCTTCATGTTTGTTTGTATCAGTACTTCTATAATGTAATACTGTACATTATGACTATACTTTGCAATCACATCTGCAATAATAATCACATTTTTTTCACTCTAGAAAATATCAGTGCAATGTAATATTAATAAATATACCTATATAGATATGAACATATGCACGCAGATACATGTATGTTTATACGTTTATGTACATAATATTTCTTTTAATTTTTCTTTGATTTTTTTTTTTTTATTGATAAATGACAGGCAGCCAACTAAGTAACATGACATTGATTTTCTACGGAAAATTGAAAAACAGCAAAAAAATGAAAAATAAAAAAAAAAGAAATAACGAAAACGACAAAAAAATTCTTTCGATGAACATAAAATATTTTATCTAATGTTTTTCTTTTTTTAAATTATTTTTCTTCGAAGGAATTGAAAAATATGTTGATACTTATGTAAGAAATGTAATTAAGTGAAGTCAGAATAGAAAGAAAGAAGAAAAAAAAAAATAATTTTTTTCTTTGTAACAAAAGTTAAGATTTAAAAAGTCATTAGTTACATTAATAATTTTAAGTGTCATGTTAACGCAAGTTTTTGCTTTTTTTGCTTTGCACTTGATGCATTTTAAATGAAAAAAATAAAAGAAAAATGAATGAAACTTCTGATTATTTTCAGGGTAAATGGGGGTAGGGAATTTTATTATAGTATTATGGTTATGAAAAAAATTTTCTTACGATTTCTTGTTATATTTTTTTTGCTTGTTCATTCCAATAGGGGAAAATTCGATGAAAAATATAATAAGACTTTGTAATGTCTTAAATAGCGTAGCAAGTGTTAAATAACGTAATAACAAAAAACATATTTAAAAAAAAGTTGGTGTAAAAATGTAACAAAATGCAACTCCATGAAAGCGCCAATTTTGAAAAAATTAACAATGATATGATAGTGACTTGCATAACAGTAAATACTAAACAGTAAAATTAATTAGATTCATCATGAATTTGTTCACTCAACGTGCATTAATTCGTTAATTATAACCACAATACATCGCGCATATAGTAATAAAAATAATAAATTCTTGTTGTCTGAATCGTCGATCAGAGGTTTTTATGGTTTGCAATTTTATATTTTTTTTTAAAATCTTTTTCAAAAGAAAATCAATAACAAGAAGAAGAAAAAGGAAAAAGGTGCAATACAACATTTTTTTGCACATGTAGGTATGTTTTGTATTCAGTAATTCATTTCCGATGAATTAAGTATTAAAATGATTGATCTTAAGTATTGCTAGATATTAGAATAATTCCTAATTATTGCCTATATAAAATCAATGGCCATTGATGATGATTGCGAAATGTATACATTCAACAGAAAATTCGAAATCAGAAATTTCTACAATAAAACTAAAATCTTTGAGATTTTATGATAATTTCCAAAAGTCTTCTTATAAATGAGAAAAGAAAATCTAAATTAATTTTCAGTTCAAAAAAAAAATCAATACATGTAGAAAAGCTTTTAGAAAAATTTTCTAAAAAAATCAAAATTTTTTTTTTTTTGAAATGAATGAAATTCTATACAAAATATTAAATTCTAAAAAAGAGCAAGTTTAAAGTTAAAACAAAAAAAAAGTTAAAAAACTAAATAACGAAACTTTTCAAATTTTCACATCTTTTATAAAACTTTTTTTTAATTTTCTATTATTATACAGGGCGATTCTTTTTAACACGACGCTATATTAGTACCACTGTATTCTTTGGACTAGTTTAATATAAAAATTGTTTGGCAAGAATTCTAACTGAATTTCGACGCTAGAGGGAGTTGAAGATCTTGTGCTTCTTGTTATGAAATATTCCATAACTCACAAACCACTAGATGTATGTCATTGGTGTCTTGAGAAGAGTTATAGTAAACCCTTTGGCCTTTCTATGAAGGTATTGGTAAAGCACCGAGGTCCATTGGTTCAAGAGTTATACAAATTCAAAGCCAAAAATTAAAGAAAGTTTGACAAATTTTTCGGGTTTTTTGGTGATTTTTTAAACACCCTAATAGAAAATGGTCTTGCTTGTTTTGCTTGTTATTTAATTCCCTTGAAATGCATTTCATATACAATATGCATGCAATTTAGAGAAAAAAACTAATATGAAATTAGAAAACTTTGTTGAAAAGGACACAAATTAAAAAAAAAAATAAATAAATGAAAATGAAAATGAAAGTTAGTGCATAAAATTTTTCTAAATGCATTAATTTGTACAATAAAACTATTCTAAAATATGGAATAATATCAAAAGTTCAGAAAAGTTATTATTTGTGAACAATAATGTATTCTGTTAAATTATAAGAAAAAATGAGAAAATTTTAAATTTTCTTTTTTTTATAAATAACAATAATTTTCAGGATTATTTTTTTTTTTAAGTAATTTCATACAATTGCGTTTTGTTTTTTCGCTATTCAGTTGAATATTCGAATTTTTATATATTTTACTAAGAAAATTGAAATACGTTTGATTTGAAAATTAACAATCTTTTCATTAGAAAAACAAAATTCTGGAGTGGAAAACTCTAATTTTTCATTTATTTTGCTAACGGTGAAAAACCAATTTGAAAATACAGCAGTTGAAAATACAAATAGTTTAGGATTATTTTTTTTCTTCTGTGAATTTTCCTTCACTCCGTGAATTTTCTTCACCTAGACCCACCGCATAAATTCAATTTTTATATTCATTTTTAAAGAAAAATCTCATTAACTATTTTCATTGACAATTTATTTTAAAATTCCATAATCGTAGATATTTTTTTAATTTTTGTTTTTTTTTTTTGGAAAATTGAAAAGAGAAGATTTAGTATATAAAGCGCTTCAAATCTGAAGAAATTCGTGTATAATTTTAATTTTCTTAAAACAAGCGATAATCAATTCTTTTCACACTTATGTATATTTTCGTTGTATTTTATTTTTTTAAATAATTATTTACATTAGTCACATACAAGTTGCATTGTTGTCGTCATTATTTTCATTTTATAATGAATGTTGTTAGCAACATTTATATTTTAAGAAAAAATTTATAATGCACAGCAGCAACTTACCGGTTAGTACATCTAAAAATTCGTAATGCATTTTGTACACGTAAAATAAATAAAATAAAAAAAAAAAAAACAAATTTATGTATAGAAGTAACATGATGCATTTTTCACGCAGATATTTTTATGAAGAGTACTTTTAATACAACGACAATAGAATATTAAAAAGATTCGTGATGACAACAATGATTACATACCTGCATCGAGGTGTGTTATTTTATTTTTATTTTTTTTTGTATTCGTATTTTTACCTGTTTGAATTGTTAAATATTGTAAGTAGCACATTCATGAGAGTGTAAACAATATACGATATACAGACAAAAAACTATGATGCGATATTCAAGAATATATGCTCGTATATAGCAGCTATTTAGCAGTTACATTTGAATGTGTACATCATACAGATACCTACATGTATAATTAAAAATTTGAAAAAAATACATTTTTTTTTATTTTAGTGTTCGTGATATTTTTGAATAATTCAACGTCAAAAATATTTCTATGGGATCATCAGTATTTATCGCTTCTTTTCATTTTATTCTATTTAGCTATAGAGAGAAACCTAAAAAACAAAACTGAATTGAAATCCTTCACATATACTTTCATGTGTGTACATTGTATAGATTGTTTTCATTGCATTTAGTGATGTTTAGCATTAAAATTTGTCGCTAGTTATTTTTTTTTTTGGTACATATACCTACCATCTACCTGTGTAGTTTCTAAATTATTTTAGAAAATTTTTATGCCACTATGTATGTATATTATGATATGTGGAAAATGAATGGGAAATATATACGATATGCAATATCAAAATTGATGATGCAGATATAAAACTTAATGAATTCTATAAAATAGTATGTGATGTCGTAAAATTCATACAATAAAAATGGAACAAAAAAAAGAGTATGAGAAATATGCGAGAATAAGGATCATTATAGAATAACTTAGATCATATACGAGTATTATACCGGAAAACAACCTTTTATTCATATGCATCAGGAACGTGTTTAAATACAAAATCATGGGATGATGTTTTTTTGGTGTATTTACATTCAAAATTGATGCATCAATTTGGAATCATCAGGAACACTCTATGTATTTTGTCTAGTCGGTATATAGTATACCTATACTTCAAACGTACATTTTGCGTACATTTTGTTTCTTATACACTAAGCATAAAATGTATGTTTGTTTTTCATTGGTTTTGAATACTACACTGAAAATGCAATTTATGTATAATCAAAAAAAAAAAAAAAACAATTGTTTTTTGCCTGTAGAGATCATATATCTGCATTACCACCCAAAATTTAGATTGTATCGACGATGCCATGACGATGCCATGACAATGGAGAATGATGAGATCGTGAGGATGGTTCAAAAGATGTTTTAAAGAAAATAAAAGTTTATTATTCTTGTATGCAAATGATACTTTTTTAATACTTTTTGTTTTGCAATACAAGTACATTTTTTTGAACTTTGTCATTTTAAAAGCATGAAATAAAATTCGTGTTCATCTGAGATTATCATTAGAAAATCTTCAGTCGCAGTGATTGAGTAAAGTAGTTAGAACCACATTTCCCAAAATAATCAGTCAAATGTGAAATACTTATTTTATTATTTATTTCGAAAGCAAATATGTATGTACTTTGTGCATTTTAAATGTAATTTTTTAATTCTACTTTTGCCATTTCTTTTAGAATGGACACGAATGTGGGTGGGTGGGTTGATGGTAAATATTGTTCGATGATGAAAATGCTTTTTTATTCACTAGATTATTCATTATTATCGTTATGATTTATTTTGTACAGCTACCAAAGATATCGATATAATAAATTTTTAAAAAAAAATGAAAATCAAGAAAATAAAAATGAAAATGAGAAAAAAAATGAATGCTTCTAAGAAACAGTAAATTATTACTTTTCTTTCTAATGTGTTCATAAGTAACGAATTATGAAAACTAATTAAAATTATTCAAAATCATTTAAATACCGAAGTGTAGAATAACTTTGAACGAGTAATAAAAATGTATGAAATGATTGTAGGATGAAATGTAAAAATAAAAAAAAAACAAAAATTATTTTTCATTATTTGAATTTGATATTTGCGTCCGTTTTTTTTTTTTATTTTTAAATTATTTTTCATATAAAAATTGATGAGTATAAAGAAAAACAAGTTTTTTCTTTTATAGCATGTAAACGAAGAATTAATAGCATTATTTGATATTTCAAGATTTATACGATCAAATACGAATTTTAATTTACTTAATATATTTTTGTTTTTAATACGTGAATATTCAATGATTCTCATGATTTAAAATTTTTTTTACCTCCAGGCAAATAATAAAAATCTATCTACATATCTGTAAGTTACTACAAAACACTACAATTTGAATTAACAACGTATATATACAGATATGTAAACGAGTAGACACATACAATTTATAAAATTTAAATTTTCTTTGTTTTTTTTTTTTTCTTCATCATCTCTAATGAAGCATCCGTGTATAAGTATGTGCAATACATGTTATTTATCATTATATATTGCTATTATGTGTATTGCACCTACACAACATATGATAGTTATTTATCATTTTTGTAATTGTACACAGATATTTTGCCTCTGTAACACAAAAATATGTTGAAGGTTATTTTATTAAATATAGATAAAAAAATTTAACACTATATATTCATGGTATGATCATTACCGGATTATTTAATTTTTGTTTTTTGTCTTTTGTATTTGAGCAAATAAAAAAAAAACAAAAAATTAAAAATAAAAGAAAATTTCAATGTACAAACGTAAGATTGAATAAATGAAGATAAATGAATATTGAATACTTATGTATTTGATACATTACCTATTTATAAAAAAAAATCGAAAAAAAAACAAAAAAAATGAATAGATAATGTTTTCATCACAAGGTTCTTCATTTACGTACAAATAGTTGTAAACTTAAAAAAAAAAAAATCGAAAACTATACACATAGAAAATAATCAAAAATTGAAATCTGTAAAAAATATTCTATACATTGTAGTACTTCCTCTGTACATATTACATTAGTGTGTGTGTGTTCAAAAAATCATTCAACAGTAATAAAATAGCAAAATTTATCTATTCTTTATAACTACTTCTAAAGTTTGAATAACATGAAGATTTGAATTTTTTATTATTTGAAATTTATTTATCTTAATATACTTTTGTTTTTCTTTATGATGTATTTAGTTTTTCTTTCAAATTATTGATATTGAATTGTAAAAATTTTTCATGTAAATTTTGAAGTATGTAATAAATTTATCTTAAAGAAAATTAATTTAGTTATACTGATAACTTTCTTAGTAGTTACATCAACAAATTATCCAAACATCTGCTTGTTCTCTTGGTTTTAGATATCAAGAAAATGTAGGATGAACAGGATCATAAAGAATTTTCAAAATTTTCATGTTATTTTGTATGTTATCTTTTACGTTGTTCTACATGTAGAAATCTTTAATTTTTAGGGTTTATTTTGGTCGATAATGTTTTGTGAACATTTTTTCTTATGTAATAATTAGACTACAGGAGCTACTTTCTTTTAAGTGAAATTTAAATCGAAAATTTCCAAAATTTGAATTTTCACATAATTCAAATTATAAGGAATAAAAACATAAACCACGAAATATCTCATAAATTAGAAAAAAAAAATGAAAAAGGAGAAAAAGAAAATGGAAAAATAAATTTTTCGTATTATAAAACGAAAAGCGATTCATATTGATCTTTTATTGAGCAAATTAATAAATTCATATAATAGTAAAATATATTCTTTGATTTTTCAAGGATATATGAATGAAAATTTTTTTTTACATTTATTTTTATATTTTATCGTTATGTATATGTTGAGATTATTGGATACAATTATTTCATAATCTACATAAATTTATATATTTTTATATTTTCTTTTATGTTATCTTTATAATGGTTAAATATCACAAGATGTAATAATATGTATGAAATTCGAGTATTTGAATAATAAATTAAAAAAAAAAAATAAATAAAAAATAAAAAAGGAAAATTCAAAATTCAAATAGAAAATGAGATCGAATATTTCGTAAGTAAATATGTATATGAGCTCAGAGCTGTGTACATGGATGATCATACTTGCTTTACATAGGCGTACCCAGTTAAGGGCAGGGGAGTGCAGTTGGTCCTCTTTAGAAAAAATAAAAAATTTAAACCATCTTCTTCGCAATTTAAATTTGCATCTTACGCTACCCTTTAAAATTTGTATATGCGTACATGAGTTTGAATTTGTGTGTTATGTTTTAATCATTTTGAGTACGGTGTTTAAACTCTCCTGTTGATTTTGATAATATCCTTTTTCTTGGTATAAAATGTAATATTTTTAACCGTCTCCCCCCTTCTTCTAGATGAGTTTACCCTCTCTAGTTCAGATCCTAGGTACGCCCTTGTTGCTATATCTAATATTACTTGCCATATTCGCTAATATTTATATGAACATTATACATATTACCAGAGAACCTACTCATGTATGTCTAAACCTTTAGATATAGGTTCTCTGATATTACTTACTATCACAATTTTTAATATACATACATATGTATGTATTATAATTCTTCATTGTTCAAAGACACTATAAAAATAATTTTTTTTTTAATTTAATTTTTTTTTTTGTGAATTTTTGCTCGTACATTTTTTGTTCATTACATTATCTTTCTTTTTCTTGTTCTTATTAACGACATAACAGGAATAATAATGAATTTGCAAATTAAATAATGATGTCTATATATTATAAATTTTTTTTTTTTTTAAATAATATAAGAAAATTTTCTTATTCTCTTTCATGCTTTAACAATTGACATGAATACAATGTTTTTTTTTTTTTTTTTTGCTGGAAAATAATAAGTAAAATAAAGATAAACTAAGCTCCTTCCGAAATGTTATTTTTCTTTTTTGATTCTTAATAGAAGGAGAAAGCTTACAAATATTTTTTTCATATACACGTATTACTTAAAATTTGATTACAATTTTTTTTTAAAGATATCGTACATTCAAATCTACGTACATTATATATTCATTTCCTGTCGTTTTTTTTTATCTTCATATTTTATTTCCTTTTTTTCCAAATAAATATAATTTTCAAACATTTCAAGCTAAAAAAAAATATATGAAAAGAAAAACGACAAGAAGGAATGAGCTTGAAATATGTTGCCAGGACAACAATGTATCTTCTAATTTCTAAATTGTAGAAAAATACAAGATAAAAAAATTTTTTTTTTTTAAATAGAATTTTTTCTTCTTTTTTAATTTTGATTTTCAGATGAAAAATTGCCATTTTTGTACGCAAAATTTTTCCATAAAAAAAATAATAATAAAAAAATTTTTTTTCTTCGATTTTTCTGATGATGAATCTTTTTCCTGTACACAATTGTATTGTCAATAGAATTGATGTGTAATTTTTGAATAACTTGTATTTTTTTTTATCTTTTATTTGTTATCTATTTTTAAATTTATCCTTTTTTTATCTAACAGAGTAATTCAAAAATTGTATGAAATTTTTTTATTGTTTCAAACTTGATGAATCGAAAAAAAAAAACAAAAAATACATATTTGCAATTGATGATCATTTCTTTTTCTACTGAATAACGAGTATATCACATGTCTATTATAAATTACCAATCGATGTTCTCAATCAATTGAAATGAACAACATCGTGTTCTCAATAATACACTCTACATCTACACATACTTCTGGTTGAATCGAAGAAAATACTTTAGGAAAAAAAATAAAATAAAAAATAAATATTTGCTTCTACATTTTATTGGAAAATTCTGATGATGCTCTAATTAATTGTTGAAGTGTACATACGTAAAAAAAGAAATATCTGTATTGGGATGCTTTTTTTTGTTCTTTTTTTTCAAATTTTAAATTAATGCGTGCTACATAGTCTTGTGCATAGATATTGATGCAATCTGTATACATACAGAGAAATTGTTCTTTTCTCAAAAAAGATTTTTTTTTTGTTTTTAGTTTTTGATTCGTTAATTTTGTTCTGTATGCATCATATGGAGTACAAATGAATTTTATGTATCTGTATCTCGTTTTTTTTTTTTGTTTAAAATAAACAGTCAAGGATACACATCCAATTATGTACATCCTAACTATATAAAAACATTTTTAATTTTTTTTTATAATTTTTTCAATAGTTAGTTATCCTTGTTAAATAGATCGCATCGATATTGAACATTTGAGTATCTCTGTCAATTCATACAAGTACACAGATGTGGTTTTATTTTTGTTTCTATATCTAAACATAAAAATATACATGTAAAAAAAACATAATTTTTTTCTTCCTTTTTAAATTATACATTGTACTTGAATTCTATTGTCTGCGAAACAAAAAAAAAATTTCTCAATGTTTTTTGATGTGAATTTATTTTTCTAATAAATCTTTCTTCATAAATTGAACGGGAAAATTTGTCTTAAAAAAAAAAAAAAAACTTTTCCAAAGATGAATGTAGAACTCAGATGATTTAATTTAAAAAAAAAAAACAAAAAATTTAAAGCCAAATCTGAATGAAATGAACCAAAAATAAACTTTTAATAACCATTCAATGGTTAAGAATCCAAATACTAAGAAGTTCCTTTTCTTTTTTTTTTATTTACTTCATTTTATTTGATTTTATATCATTTTTGTTAACTTGGTTCGTTGGCAATTTAACACTAAACGACTAAACTTTGAATTTTAAATAAATATTTAAATAACATGTAATTTTTCTTTTTGTATTGAAAGAAAATAAAAAAAAAATTGAGCAGCTAAGGTTGTACAGTAGGTATGACAATTTTCCTTAAAAAATTCTTATAAAGTGAAACTTTTTATTTTCATATTAAATTTTCATTTTTCATTTATTTTTTTTTTTATTTTTCGCTGATATTCAAAACTTTTTAATATAAACATCGTAAATCTTTTTTTTAAATTAAGATTTGTTATCTGATGTATTTTTTTGAATGAATGAAAATTTTCTGTAAGGTTTTTTTTTTACTAAGAAAAATGGTTTCTCATTTATTTAATATTTTCTATTTTAAATTATAAAAGTTGAACAAATTGAACACGGTACATAATAAATAAGTAGGTAATATCCTTGAAGATCCTTTATAAAAAAAAAACAAAAAAAAAAACGTTTTTTTTTCATTTAAGTATTAATTCATTTTTACTACATTTAATTTTAAACGAATGAAATTTGAGTATATTAAAATAAAATTTTCATAATCCTGAAAATGTTCGAAAATTAATTAAGAAAAAAAAACCAAAAAAAAAACTTAAAATGTAGTTTAAGATTTATTTTGTTTTTTAATATTTTTTTCTGCCTTATTAAATGTATTTTTTCAGTTTTCTTTTTTCGTAATAAGAAAATTTATTTTCCATTTATGTTGATATAGCAATAAAGTAGTTTTTCTCTATTTCTAATATAGAGCATTTCATAAAGAAAATATTATTAAACTTCCGTATTTGCTATATAAGAGGTATATTCTAAGCTGTTTTGTTTCTCTGTTTGTTTTTGTTTATCGAATAATGAATGCTGTTTATATGTTGTTTGCGCTGTTTTTGTTTTTCAAGAAGAAAATGATGATGTTGATAGCCAATTGTCAACACTGCATTTTGATATTAAAATAAATATAAAAAAAATAGTGAAAGAAAATTTTCTAAATGTATGTGTATTTTGGCTTCAAATTTTCTCCACATATCAACTCGTTTTTTTTAAATGTGTACATAGATTGTGTTTTTCCAGCATAGAGGATTTTGTGGCTAACGATGTGGTTGTGATGAGCTCTAAAGAGAGAGAGTTAGTGCACAATTTTTTCACTATTTTTCTTTTTTTTTTGTAAAACTATCATATCATTCAAACAGAATTTTCCACTTTTTCTAAGACATAGAAGAAAAAAAATTTTTTATTTTTTCATTTTATTTTTCTTTCTCAAACTTAATAGAACGTTTGGTGTGAGTGCTGATGATATAAAATTTTTCATGCAGTTGAAGAGTTTCTTCACCCTTAATACTTGGGCATGATTCTTTGTATTTATTTTTTTCTTTTTATTGTTTCCTTTTGTGTGTAATATTTTTTTAATGTTTGTATAAACAAGTGTACATACATACATATATGTGCATATGAGACAAAGCTTAAGAGGCAATAAACTTTGAGTTTTTGTTCTTTAATGGAATTTGTTGTTATTTTTATATCCGAAGAGGTTTGAAGTGTATATAGAAAAGTTATGCAAATAAAATTGTTCCCTCAAGTCTACCTATATATATATTGAGGTATGTCAACATGTGGTAAATGCACTGTTACACATAATCACTTCATTTCTTCATCATCAACTCATGCTCATCATTACAAAAATTAAAATATTAATACACATACTTTACCAACTAAATTACATGTATATAAATATAGGTATGAATGTATGAGAACACATATATGCTTGACAAGTAAGATTTCTAGTCCATTGATTTTGACTCTAAGCTTTAGTCACCTAAGCTTTGACTAAATTATACCTTACATCAGGATCTCATCCCGATTAGCTAGGACAAAAGATAGTTTTTGTCTGCATACATATATACCATAATCGACGTTCTTATGTCATCGGTGTATGTACATAAGGCAACACTAAAAACAATATTTTATGTCATCATTCATGTTATTATTAAAAATGTGTTCTATGTAGTACATATGTATGTGTGTGAGAACATATAATGCACATATGTAAATACATGCAAATAATATATGGAATGAAAGTATATAATATGTATATACTATATTATCATTTGAAAATATAGTGTTCCAGATTTTTATATAAATTGAAATAAAAAATTTAAATAGAAATTTACGTAGTATGTGTGTATGTATAATGCAACATCAATTAACAGAGTGAATATGGGAAAAGGATTCTAGTATATAGTAAATACATACATACGTATGTATATGTAATATAAATATGGCATACAAAATGGGAAAATCTCTGTTTCATTATTGTCATTATCATTATAATATTTCCTTTTTTTTGTTTTTTTCTTTTTTTTAATTGTTATTTTAATATTTATTATCTTTATACATGAGCACAGATATGTGCATGCAGAATATAGAATTGTTTATATGTAAATGATGAATTAAAAATGCGTGTCGAAAATTAACTAAGTATATATGATGCAATTTTACAAAAGTATATTCATATTTTAGTGCTGTTTTTATAATGTGCATTTAGAAAATATTGTTATCATATTGTTTTCTATATTCATTTGAGATTCATAATTTATGTTTTTTTTTTAATTTTTTGTTTTTTTAAATAAAACCAAAATTATGTACCATTCATTTGTTTTTATGTAGTAAATATTTTTTAGAATGTTTATATGTTTATCGTACAGAAACGATGAAAAATATATAAAAAAATTTTTTTTAATAGCACATGGTATGCGTATATGTGTGTGTGTATACATGTGTTTTTGCATAAAACAAAAAAATAATGTAGATTATGTAAAATTCATATCCCATGATAGCGTACACATGTTCTAGTCATGTTATCTCGTAACCTATATATATTTTTGTTTTCCTATTTTTTGGTTTCTATTTTTAACGTTAAATTTTTGAAATTATTTTATCATTTTTTTTTTGTTTTGAATTTTCACAAATATTCTATATATCATAATTAATTTAATTAAAAACATATTTATTTTTTGTCATTTTCCATTAAAATTTGTTTTTTTTTAATAGATGATATTTTAATGAAAATTTATTTGTTTAATTGTTCATTTCAAATTACAATAGAAATGGATTTTACCAAATTGTACATTATTTGTAATTATTTTTCAAGTGCCAATTGAATGTGAAATTTGCAAATAATAATAAAAATTGTTTTCTATGTTTTTCATGAGAATAAGTACTTTGACATTGAAAAAAGATACAAAAATTGCATCAAATTATCAACAAAAAAAATTTTCCTAACTGACTATTAAATTGGAAAAAAGAAATTTTAAAGTCTAAAAGAAAAACCAAAAAAAAACGGGATCGTACAAATTTTTACTTCTATTATACAATGAGCAGTATGTACATAATTTTTACGATGAATTTGTAACAATTTCCTTTTTTAAATGAATTTATTAAATTTTTAAAGCCATAAAAAATTTTTTTAAAGGAAATTAAAAGGTATTAAACAACATCCTAAATATTTTTTGGTCAATAATTAATATACAAAAAAAAAAAGAAAAAAAACAATTTTTTATTTAGCTTCCTTTTTTTTTTGGTCTTAATATTACGTAAATATGGGGTATATTTGCATTATGTGCACTTTTAAAATGCTTGATTAAAAGTACATATAGTATTCGTTTCAAAATATTATACGTACATTCACATCACATGTGTAAGTTTGTGTACTCAACTGAATAAAATTTTGAAATATGATATATTTGCATATAAGTTTTAAAATTTTATTTTCTTCTTTTTTTTTTAATCAACAAATTTCAACCATATTTAGTAAGTGTATTAAGGATATACCGTTAAGGATATACAGGTAATACATAAATACTCGTATGTATATTTCAACTAACTATATCTGATTCGAAACTTTAAGGTATAGTTTTAGATGGATTAAAATATTATTATACATGCCCACACATGTACATATACAAAAACGTACGTTACTCATTTACATGTGAATACGTAGGTATATTTCATACGTTTGAAATGTACGATTGTATGTGTTCGTAGATGTGTGTATTTGTTCTATGCAAATAAAATGTACATGCTTCAAAAATTGTAAAATTTATATACATATGTATATACGTATGATTTTCTTATTTTCTTGAAATTTCATTTAACTATCAGGAAAACTTTTTCATATTACATAACGTCTATTGATTTTTTAGGTAATGGCATATAACGTATATAAAGAAGATCAAACTTTAGTTAAGGGTAAATAAAGACCAAAGGAGACATGGGAGATTTTATGCCAACCACAAAACTATGCCAATATATGATTTTAAACCGTTACATACAAAAAAAAAAAAACAAAAAAAAAAAAAATTGAAAAATAAAATACGGTTTCTATATGTGCACAAAAATTTGTAAGTGTTTAAAGGATGCATCAGATAGGAAGAGAAAGGATATTCGTATATCATTGTGAATGTACGATTTTATGTATGAGAAAGTTTTTAGTTGATTTACCTGAACCTATAAAATGTCCAATGCAATTTTTGTTTTTTGTTATTAGATTGTCTTATTGCTATTTTTCATTTATTTAGTATGTACTTTGAATATGTGAAAGTGTATCTAGTTGAAAATGCAAAACAAATAAAAAAGAGAAAATATTAAAAACAGAAAAAAATCTTTCTACCTACTTCAATTTTAAGATATAAGTAGATAAATATTAGAATTGGTTTTTCTGTTCAAGCACATAAAATTTTTTATTCAGAGATATTCTAGTTGAATGGATTATCCCTTATCGTATAAGAGTTTTAAAAAAAAAAAATTTATTCGATTGGAATTGATTTAATATATAGAAGAGTCAATATAATACAGAATATATACACGCGTATACACATATTATTTTGAAGGTGATATTCTATATGCAATAATATAAACATTGTCCGAATAAGGAAAATATTCCCTACTGGGTTGATGTGTATTTATATAGTTCAACTTCCCATTCTATGGATTTATTTTGATATACATATATGAAAATAAATGTGTTGTAACAAGAAAATCCTTTTTCACAAATTTCTCATGGTCCTGGTTTTATCTATACAATCTTGCAAATAAATAATCTTCTTCAAATGATTATATAGTAAAATTTTCATTATATCTCAATGATTACAATATGTGTGTATTATGGAGCAGCACATATTAGTTGATGTATATATGCATTGAAATTTTTTATTCTATTCAAATTTCCATTTTAAAATGAAAGTATATAAAATTTTCGACCATTTTCAATTTATTTTATATTTTTGGTTCCTGGTGATGTGCATTATTATGTCGTCTGCACTTGTCCATTTTTATTTAATTTTTTTTTTTATAATTTCTTTTATTTTTATTATGTATATACTTATTTTAGATATGTGTATGTGTATTTTGTATAGCGAGAAGGGATTAATAACTAAAGTGTACATACATGTATAATTCAACAATTAACCATTCGGTTTGGGGGAAAAACGGAAAGAGTTTGAGAAATGCATTTTATTTTTAGAAATACAAACAACATAATCTTATTCAACATATGTGCATTTTATGTATTCGTTTATATTTTCACACAGAAAATTATACTCACAGGTTGCACACATATTGCACACAAAAAACTATTCATCAAAATGTAATTTGATAGTTTTTCACATGTTTCAGTTGGTTTTATACAAATGTCCCCTAAATCCTCTTCCTTGTTTTCTTGTCTGTTTTCTATTTGTATGTTTCCATTCTTTTATTTTTTGTTAGTGTATTGAATAATGACAAAGTAAACGATCTGCGTACACATAACGCAGCTGTTTAATTTCACATACATACGTGTATTTAGTGTTATAATCGAGGATACTTATCATAGAGGAGGCTAACGCAGGATCAACGAGCACAAAAAACAAATGATAACAAGTACAAAAATAAAATAAAAAAAATTGCAAGAATAAGAAGAAAAAACTAAGTATATAGAATCGAATACATATTCATGTGTATGTGTGTACACATATGTATATAGATATGGAAAAACAGCAAAATGTACGTGAATTGCAAAATAATAAAAATCTCCTGCATTTTGTAATCGTACATGACAATTATATTAAAACAGGGTGTGGGAGGTGGTGCACAATATACATAGTGTATTGTGTGCTTAATAAAAGAATAAATCAAACATTGTTCTTTCTGCAGTTCTTCCATTTACATTTTTTTTTGTTTCTTTCTTTTGTGGCAAATCAACAATGTTTGTTATGTACGTTATTGTATACACATGGAGTATACATGTGTTTGTAAAAAAAAACAAAAAAAAAACTGAAAACTTTGAAAATGAAATATATTCGATTTAGTTGAAGGAAATTTAAGACGTGTTTCCTGTGTTCGCGTATATCATATGATATGTCTATATGTATGTATTTGAATTCGGAATATTGTGTTGTCTGATGCATAAATGACTGATTATGTATGCATTAAGTAGATATATTTAAGAAGAAATGTGACGCTGACGACCCATATGAATATTTTATATTTTTTCTGTTTTTTTTTATTGTAAAATAAAATAAATATTTTAAAATATAAAAGCATATATTGTAACACATGATTTCCTTTCTTCGTTACAGACACATGTATGCACATAAATTTTTAATTTAACAATGAGATGTTCTATTTAATATAATCTCATATACCACCTTTTGTTTTACATTATTCCTATTCTTGGTAATCTAATTGAATTGCTAGCATCTTGATGCGGTAACCCGTGACAACCATAACCTTTTGTGTACATTTCATAAAAGTAACATGAGGATATAAATTTTTGTATATGCTGCATAGATACAATGTAAAACAATAATCGGAAAATGATAACTTTACTCATAATCAGTGCTATTCTGGTTGAAGTTAGCAGATTTCGCTAACTTGAAATTCTGATAATTTTCGTACAAAATTTACGAAATTCTGTTAATCTTCTAGAATTTTATTCGAAAGTTAGCAGAATATCAAGTTAACGAAATCTGCTAATTAAAATTACGAAATTCTGTTAACCTTCTAAAATTTTATTCGAAAGTTAACAGAACGTTGAGTTAACGGAATCTGATAATTACGACTAGAATAGATCTGATTATTTTAAAAATGGAAATTAGAAAAAATTTTTATCGACTCTATTACAAAATAATAAATTTGTGAAAAACATGTAAAAAATTAATAGAATAGCAAATAGCAATATCATATGTATTAGCATTTAAAATAAACGCAAATAAATTACATTAATTTAATTATTGTAAACAATGCAGCTGTAACACAATTTTTGTGTGGCATCTTAAAATATGTATAAAATATTTAAAACTAAAATTTTCATTATCATTAGAGTGTGAATAAAATTGACCGCATGAAGAAATATACAAACTTACGAGTATAGTATGTATGTTTCAATCTTCATCCATTAAAATCTAACACATATAGCATAGCAGACATTAAGGTTATTCTTTAACTCTGTTCTCAATTTCAAAATTGTGTTTTTTTTTAAATAAATTTCTTACTTGACCACACACATTCATTAAAATTGAAAATTTCATTTCATTTTCATTTCGAAAATTTTTTTTTTTTTGTTTTCATTTAATCAAAGCTTTTTTCTCTTTTTGAGCACATGTGTGGATGGGTTCATAATATTTACTGGATTTTTATTAAAAATAATGTAATCAAAAACCAGAAATTTAACATAATCCACAGAATTTTTATTGATAAAGAAGAAAAAAAATAAAATAAAATGAAAAAGAAATTGTAAAAATAAATTGATTTGTTAAAATGTCGAAAAAAAGAAAAAAGAATAAACCAGAAATTTTGTTGATTTGGAAATAAGCATCAGACCATCAACATGAATTTAAAAATTTGTATATGAGCGCGTGAACACATGTACAGCATTTAATGTACCTGAAATCGACCTAGAAGAACCAAAAAACCTTGATGCCTTGTACACACAATTGTAGTTTGACCACCCAAGCATCTATACAACATTTGTATTTCTTTAAAAAAATATAAAAAAAACTTGTTGATAGTTCAAATATTGACCACCAAGATTTAAAAAAAATAAAAGAAAAAGAAACGAAAAATAAATAAACAAAAAGAAGTAAGACGAGAAAGGGTCAAATTTAAGAAGACTTAACGCATTATATTGAAAATTATGAAAATAATTTCTTATGTTATGACTGCAATAAAGCAGCAGCAGCAAAGCAAACGTTATAGCCATAAATTAATTTAAGCTTATCATCATGTTCCTTGTACTTTGGGTTTGGGTTTTGTTTCTTGTTCTATACAAAATCTTATTGTTTATTTCTTAAATCCCCTAAAAATCGTCATTATCATAATGAAAAATCAACGTTTAATGATAATTACAACAATCGTAATTTTTATTTTAAAAAATTTTATTTGACTTTCCGCTGTTTTCTAATGTTTTATTTATTTATTTTTGTATGTTAATAACTTCATTACCTTTATTATGTGTGTAAAAAATTAAAAAAAAAAAAAATTGAAATGTCTATCATAGTAAATTGCTTTAAAAAAAATAATAAAACAAAATGAATTTTTTTTTGGTTTTTCTTGTTTTGATTTTATAAGAGGAAAAGTTAAATAAAATTATTTGCGATTTTTAAAGAACAGAAACTGAAAAGTTATTGCCAATTTTCTATTATTTATACGTATACATAGTATATGTTCAAGGTTTTCATTTAAATTGGATAAACGAACAGATGTATCTTATCATCATTAAATAAACAAAAAAAATAAAAAATCATAAAAGAAATGCTGATTTCCACATACATTTTTTTTAATCCGGAAATGTGCATTTAAATAAAAAAATTAATTTTATGATAAATATCTTTAAGCAAGTATCGTAACGGACAATAAGTATTGATGACCACCAATAATATATTAATGCATGTAGATATGAATATTGTGAATGAAATTAATAACTTGTGAAATATTTATTTATTTAATAAAATCTTATAATTAATGCAATTTATACTGCTTATAAATTGTTAAAATATCAAAACATGCAAACTATTTCTTATATTCTTTTACTATTTTCCTTTTACTGTGGAAAATAGCACTAACACACACGTACACAATACATACGATATGAAATAGTTTGCATGTATACCAAAAATTTATAATTTCATATCAGTATCCGTGAGTTCAGTAAAGTCAAAAATAGTGTATTGATGCGGTATCAATACTTTTCTGCTGCAATTATGATACAGCTTATTAACAGATTGTATCCAATGTGTATATTTTGTTTTTAACGTTTTGTATATTTCACTGCAACATACATATTTCAAAATCGTATTCAGAACAAAAATTGACAAAATCAAATTGTTAACTCATAGCCAATGTAGATTAACATAGTTAACATAACATGTTTATGCGCATTTACAAAATTTCGGATGCATGTTTTGCTTAACTGATGCATAAAATTTACCTAATCGATGGGTTTCGAAACTTTTGACAATGTATCCGTTTCAGTTTTTAGACATTTTAGAACTTGTTGCATTGTATGAATACAATATTTGCGTTTCTGAACTCACAGTTATATTCACACATTTTCCAAAATGATGATGCAAAAATTTATACTTACGAGTATAGTGTTATCTATATTCTGTGGTATTTTATTTACATAATATTTATATTTACATATGTATGTATCTAAGGAAAATCTAATTTAAAAGACAAATGATAAAAAAAAATATGTACATACTGTAAACCAAATAAAATGAGATTTCATTAATCAAGATATCTTTTAAGTCATTACATGCACATATGTACATATGTAAGTACATTTGAATATATATGTATGTAAATATGTTTATTCGTTTATTGGTCTCTCTAGTGCTTTTAGATAGGATTTTCTATATTTTCCGATTTCGAGAAAATTATTATTAGATATAAATTGACAAAATTGTAATTATTACTGATTTTCCAAAATATTTTCTATTTTCTCAGTATTACATCATCGTTAAACTAAATGACAACGGGAAAATGAGCGAATACAAAGATAGAGGCAAATTAAATTAAATGATGAAAATGATCATTTTTTTTTTTTAAATTGACAACAATATCTATTTTTATTTGCTTTTCAACTGATCGATCTATGAGCATTTTTTTTTTTTTTTTTTTGAAATGATTATGATACAGTTTTAGTACTCTGTAGTTTATACTACATGGTAAACTACATGGTAACTTTTGTCAGCTTTTATACACATACATAATGTTAAGTCAATTGGAAAATTGAACAAACTAAACTATTTAACACAGTACGACTTCCATTTATTTATACGTACAAATGTATATGTAAAGTAGAGACATAATAAAATGAAAAATTTTTGTTCAAGTATAATTCAAACAAAAAGTAACAATAAAATAAAAATAAATAAAATGAAAAAAAAAAAACAAAATTAAAAAAGAATTAAAAATACTGGAAATATTGAACCAGCGAACCATAACAAATATGGTATATACGTAAACAGATAGTATTCTGTATACGAAAATATATATGTATGCATATTGTAACATTATAATTTTTGTTTTTACGATTGTATAGGTACGAAACAAATTTTTTTTCAGTTAGGAAGAAAAAAATAGAACTGAAATACAAAAAAGGCAGAAAATTAAGATCGAATGTATTCGAAGTTTTGTTTTACCAAAAATAAAACAAATATTCTATTTTTGTTGATTCAAGAGAGTCAAACGTCCTATAGTGATGAAGAATGCATCTATGTATGAGGATTGAGGACTACCCATAGTTCGTCTCACGTCTGTATTTAGGTATGAGTACAAAATTGACATGATCATCATCATTATATCCTATGAACAAAAATTTAATTTCAAATATAACATTGATGGAAATTTCAAATATTTATATGTATATACCCTTTCCCTTATACACGTTTACATGAATTTATACTTTCGAATTTTGTTTTTTTCTTTTTTTTTAAGCATATTTTCAATTTTTTTTTTCAACATTTTTAGTTCATTATATCATGAAAATTATGCGGAAGTCGAAGGATATCATGCGTGAATATCAAAGTGTCATTAATATATGCACAATATGAAAAAAACCATTTTTTTTCGTTACTTTTTTGAATTTATTACTTTTAAAACAAAAAATGAATGAACGTTGATGCAATTTTATAATGGTATGTGTGTAGTCAATAAAAATTAAAATGAATAAACGATTAAACTTTACGCATAAATGCAATGATAATTATGTAAATGTAAAAGATATACACACACATACAGGCATGTAGATAAAATGGTAAAATGTAATGTGGAAGGTGTATTATCAACAAAATATGTAAAATGATAAAATTTATAAATTTAGAAAAAAACAAAAAAAAAACGATAATTGAAGTGATATACGTTGCAATGAAATGCGTATTATGTGTACATGTACGTACATATGTACATACAAAAAAAAGGTAAATTGATGTGACTTCGCATCTACCTGATAATGTATAGAAAATATTCATAATTTTCACGTAATGTAATAAAAATATATTAAAATGTAAATTTTCATATATGTGCATTGTACGAGAAATATGTGTGTGATTAAATGAATGAATATTACGTAAACATATCAATATGTTTTTAGAATATTATAAATAAAATGCGTAAAGTTCTACATCGCGTAAAATTAAGGGGGTTTTCTCGGCACAGAGAATTTCCATTAACCTATACCGCTTAAGGCATACGTTTGGTATAATGGTAATAAAGTGAAATTTTATTTAATTATAATTTTACACATGCTTATAAAATGCACTCTTCCAATAAAATTTTTTATTAATTATGAATTTTTTATTAACCAAAGAATTTTTCAATGTATTGTTTATAACATTACAGATTTGCAGTTCTGGTATTTTTTTTTTTTTTTTTTGTAAAAGAAAAATACGTTACAAAGCAAAAAAAAAAAAGAAAAATCAAAAGCCAAACGTAAATACGAAAATGAAAACGATTTTACATGATTTACAAAACTTTTGATAAGTTAGCAAAAATTTAAATTTGATTTTTTGTATGTGCTCGATTTACTTTCAGACAATCAGGAAAATTGCAAAAAAAAGGAAAAAAAAATGAAAAAGATAAAATGAAGAAATGTACTCAATTCATCAATGTTCTTAGTAGATTTTTTTTGCTCTTTTGACTTTTCCAATATAAACACAATTTTCTTTTTACTTTTTTCGAACTTTTCTGCAAGTTTGTTTTTTTACTATAAATTTCTATGGAGTTCACAAAGCTTTATTGATTTATGCAAGGCACATTCACATGAATTTTTTTTTCTTTTTCATTTATTGACTTGACATACGTACTGACATTATAATATGTTTGTACTTTTATGCGCATTGCATAGGCAATAAATCCAACAGAATGTATGTCATTGACTTTTAATCACTATTTAAAATTAACTTATGTTGATATCTGAGAAATACTATGTATAAGTCATCGTATATGTATGTATGATGAATAAATAAACTGATGTTTAATATTGGTTGGTTGGTGCAACATACTTGGAACAGCCACAATGACCACCTGAGTCTTCTTTTAAAAATATTAAAAAAAATTAACTAACAAAAAAAAAACCAAAGCAAGAAAAAGAAAAATAAGTGAAAATATGTACAAACTAGCTAAACATCTTGTAAAATGTCAGTTATAAAATGTTATACTTTATACTTTAATTATTTTCACTACAGGCCTTATGGGAGTATATATTGTGTCTTTTTTCCTCTCTCATAATTTCTCATAAGAGCATTTCACGAGCAGAGTTACTAAAATTCTCAAAGTTCTCATACAGTATGAGATAAACTTTTCAAATATCAATATACAAAGATGTAAAATGGTACATACTACTTTTCGTAGTTTCCATAAGGCCTGTAGTAAAAATATTTAAAGTACAAAGTATAGTTATATATATGTAGGTAAAAAGGAAAATATATAAAAATCGCATTTACTAGCCAGAGTATACATATACAAAAAGAAGTATATCTTATGTAGTTTATTGGTTTCATAAAAATGTAAGACAAAATGACAACGGAAAAAAAAATTTTTTTAAGACGTAGCGGCAATCATTATCATGATGCATCTTCTTATATATTTTCGTTATAAAAGAGTATATATGAATGTTACGTGATTAAAAAAAAGTACAAATTCATATAGTAAATAAAGAATACATCAGGTGTACGTATGTTTTGTTAATTAAGTATTTCATTAACTATGTAGTTGGGTTTTTTTTGCTGAATAAATTTAAAAGCATGAAAAAAAATAAAAATTTGAAAATATTGTAGATAGACAGTAAGTAGGAGGATTCACTACATTTTCTACTTTGATACATTTAAATGAATGCATTGCATGTTTTTATGTACACATCTACACACATATTAAAAATGTCATAGTGCACCAATGTTTCATGTCATGTTGTTTATATTGCTGTTAATGCTGTTGTTTTGGTTATCGTTGTCATTATTGTTGTTGTTTTCAGTGTCTTTAAACATTTGATATGTATGTATACAAACAGCAAACGTATTTGAAATTCGCAATGAACTACTTAAATAACTTGATGTATGTACATGTATCTGATAGAAAATTTATTTTATATGCATTTTAAAAATATTCACAAAGTTTTCTAAAACTTTTCAGAATTTTACAACGATTGTGATGTAATTATTTGATGACAAAAAACAAAAAAAAAAAAAAAAAACTTTTAAAAGAAAAGGCCACAATAATTCAACAGTAGAACATTTTCGTCCTTTAACTTTTACAAAATTTAATGCTATAAAACGAAAATAAACAAAAGAAAACTGAATTCATTAATATATATTGCATTATAATGGGCAAAAAGCATCTAACAAGTCGGTTTAATTTTTTTTTTTTTTTTTGTCTTTGTCATTTTGTGTATGAAAAGAAAAGTAATAATAAGGTTTATTTTGTAGATCCCTCTTTAACTCTTCAAGAAAAAACAAAAAAAGAAATCTTTAACAAATTTTATAAAATTAAATTCTAAAAGTATGTCCACACGACAGAATATCCTTAAAAGTTTTCCAATTTTTCTCAATTGTTTTTTTGTTACCCTAAATACTTTGATTTTTTTTTAAATAAAAGAATTTCCATTTAATTTTCTTTTTCATGTGACGTCACAGAAATAAAAGAATAAATGAGTTTATAGTTGAAGTTGGAAAATGCGAATATGAAATTGCATTTATTTATAATAAAATGAAATTTAACAAAAAAAAAAGAACGTAAATAAAAAAATTAGTGTACATGTTGATATGTAGATCGAAATTCTTATCATTCAAATATTTAATGAGTTTTGTACATACAGACATATTTACACATTCGTGGTGCGTGTTTATTTCATTAAATATGAATTTTATGTGTACATACTATAAAATAAGAATTTATCAAATTATGTAAAATTATTACAAATTTCGTAATCAAATATAATATTTTCACTTTCTCGCCTTCATCAATATTCATTTGTATGCTTGTGGTAGATATCACAATTATCAAATCAGAAATTTATAGTAAATAAGCACTTTCTCACTACAAAATGTTCTTTTATAACATGTATGATATAATCAAACTATCACGTACATTATTATATTGTATTGTATTATGAATACAAAAAAAAATAACTTGAATTATATTTCCTACTGTTTTGAAATCATAAAGTGGATTACAATTACATAGAATGATTTTAATAGCTGTAATTTGTATGAATACAGATAGAATAATTTTTTATTTATTTATTTTATGTATCGTAATTAAAATGAAATTTGTAACTATGTTACAGTATTTATCCTTTCTTTTCTATATTTATGCTAGAAAAAATGTTGATGAATTAATAATATGAATTTTATGTTATTCGAAATGTTTTCCAATAACGATGATAATCTACAAATTGGTAGCAGAATAAAGTTTGCCACAAGAAATAACGTAAATATATGAACGTATTTTTTTCCTTACATAAAATCGTATGAATATATATGTATAAGTAACAGTGTCCAAAGAAAATAAATTTTAATTTACACATGACTATAATAGAACGGTTAGGAAAACATAGGATTCAATTTGATAAAATTAAACATCATGTCGGCACTATAGCCCATGTAGGACTCTCGCCTCTAGCAGAAATCGTCGCTATTTCCCTTTATCCTTAGCTTTCTCTCGCCAATTGTTAATCTCCAGCTAACGTATATCGTTGACTAAATTATCCAACCATCTTTTCTTGGGTCTACCAATTGGTCTACTACCATCAGGTTTGCCTTCCCATACTTTTTTCACGGTTCTATCTGATAAAATTAATATCGGCTTTAATTCTAAATCATATATGGTATTATTTGTTCACATATCCATCAATATCACATGTGGATTAAGCTAAAATGCTTTAATCTATTTTTCCATTACTAATATTATTTTTCTTTTAAATAAAAATCTTGTCCACATTTATAAAAAATAAAAAATAAATTTACTATATCGCATGTATATCAATTATTTTATTTTATAAAAAATATATTGTTTCCAATATTTTAGTATACATATTTACCATGAAATAACCTACATATATGTACGTATTTATTACCATAATTAAAATTCATTTATAATTTTTTTTTTTTTTTTTTATTAAATATATGTGAAGGATTATTTTCAAAGGATTATTCTATTTTTAGTAGGAAAACTATACCATATTGGATAGTATAAGTGGTTATCATTATTATTTTATTAAAATGTGTGTTACAATGTTCGTATACACACGAAATATGGAAATTATTTCCTTTTCCACTTTTTTTATTTTTATTTTAGTGAAATATTATGTAATCAATAAAAGGAAATATTTGAAAAAATTTTTCCGTTTAAAATGTATTGTAAATATTTTAGGACTCTAATTTCACAAAAAAAAATATATTAAATGACTTTGAATGTATTTCCTTTAACAAATTTTCCAAGAAAAAAAGAAAAATACCATGGCGTGCTATTTACATTATATCATTGTTATCGATAATTTTCAAATATATTTTATTTAAGATTTTTAACATCATTTTGTACAGTGTTATAATCACATTGTCATATAATCTTGTCGCCTACTCAATTTGTGAATTTTCTTCTTAAAACATTAAATAAATACATGTAAAGGTAAACAATAAACATAGACATTAAAGAAAAAAATAAGAAAAGGTAATGTTACACTAATTATCATTTCAGACACACACACAAAACTAAAAAGATAATCATTATCCTCTTTACTCCTTGTTATTTGATGACTGTCTATATGCGTTTACATGTATACAATTTTGACTTAAATCCAATAAAAACAATAACATTAACATGTGTATCATGTACATACAAAAGCAATAATAATAATAATATAATGCTTGTCTGCGTGTGTGTTTACGTTTACAAAACACATAATAACAAAAATCCCATGAAATGGGAAGAATGAAATGATACCTGACATGTAAGGTAGCTTATTCTTATTTTTTTTATATTTTAAATGAAATGTAGTATATATATAGAATATGGTATGCTATTAACTAAGGCAATTTGTGATGAATGAAGATGATATTCCCTGTGTTCTACGTTATCGTTTGGTATACGATTTTCCATGGTAAATCGGAAGTAATAACAGCAGTAGTCACGAGAAAAAAGGTAGGTAGATACATACGAGCATACATACTACTCTGATCAAAAATAACCCGGACTCGTTCATGTACAACCCCCGCCAATATTTTAAGATGCATTTCTTTTAGTATTTATGTTTGTATACCTGTTTTTTACATTTCCTCCAAATTCGAGCTATATATGTCAATCAGTTGTTTTTTGACAGCACTTTGTTTAGGTCAAGTTTTTGCTTACTTTCGATTTTGCGATGGAAAAAATAATTGAACAAAGAATTTGTATTAAATTTTGCGTAAAAAATGAAATTAATGCTACTGAAACGCTAAAAATGTTGCAAAAATGTTATGGTGATAGTTCTCTATCGAAAACAACAACATTTGAATGGCATAGTCGTTTTAAAAATGGTCGTGAATCAGTGAAGGATGACATTCATCCTGGGCGTCCTTCAACATCAAAAACCAAAGAAAATGTTGATCTGATTAAATCAATGGTTTTGGAAAATAGAAGATTAACGATCAGAGAGATGGTTACTGAAACAGGAATTTCATTTGGTACAATTCAAAGCATTTTAAGTGATGATTTGGGCTTGACACGACTTGCAGCGAAATTGGTTCCTAAATCATTGAATTTTTTACAAAAACAAGAACGTGTTATTGTTGCTGAAGAGATGCTTTCCAGAGTAAATGCTGATCCTGCATTCATTCAACGGATCATTACTGGTGATGAGACGTGGGTGTACGAGTTTGATGCGTTAACAAAGCAACAATCAAGTGAATGGCGCGCTTCAGAAGAACCAAGACCCAGAAAAATTCGTCGTACTCAATCAAAGAAAAAGATTTTGCTTACCGTTTTCATCGATTATCGTGGTGTTGTGCATCATGAATTTTTACCAACAGGTCAAACAGTTAATAAGGATTATTATTTAAGCGTAATGAAGCGTTTACGAGAAGCAGTTCGTCTAAAAAGACCCGATTTGTGGCAAAATAATTCGTGGATTTTACACCACGATAACGCACCTTCTCACACAGCCGTGGTTATTCGTGAGTTTTTGACTAAAAACTCAACAAACACTATTCATCAACCACCATATTCACCGGATCTCGCACCGTGCGACTTTTTTTTGTTCAGTCGCTTAAAAAAACCACTTCGGGGAACCCGCTTTGACAGCATAGAAGCAATTAAAGACAAATCGAAGAAGGAACTTATGGCGATCCCAAAAAGTGAGTACGAAAAATGTTTCCAGGATTGGATTAAACGGTGGCACAAGTGCATTGCATCAGACGGAGAATACTTTGAAGGGGAAAAAATAAATATTAATGAATAGACTTGTACTTTGTGTTTTATTGACCAAGTCCGAATTATTTTTGATCCGGGGGTTATATAGCAATATAAGAATTCCTGACTTGGCCTTGGCATGTTGAAGTATACGCATAAAAAAGTATAAAAAAAAATAAGGCCTGAATGGTACTATATATAAAGGTAGCAAAAAAACAGACGTTAAGATGAGCAAAAATTGTGAAATTAATCAAGAAAATTGATAATTTAGCTTCTGAATTACTTGTATGCATATTTTTTATGTGTATGTAGATCACATTTAAAATGAAAAAAAAAAAAAAATAAGTAAACATAAAAAGGAAAAAGAAAATTGAAATATGGAATGTGAACGTGAGGTTGATATAGGAATACATTATTATTATATTCATATACATATAAATTTGATTTTATGTATGTACACATAAACATAAGTATATGAAAATTTAAAATATATGAAAATTCCGGTGCGTTTATTATATGTATGCATGTGTGTAAGCGATATTATATATTCCGGAAGAGAGTTAAAAATACTAAATTGTATACTCTTTGAAAAATGTATATATTACGGTGATTCTTATATAATGGTTTATAAATATCAAAAGGATAGATATGGTATTTTATTAAAGTATGTAAATATATAAGTCAAAGGAATGCTTTAATTATGTAAAATACAGGATATTTTTGAGTTGAACTCATTTCAATATCATAAATATAGTAAAAGACTATATAATTGACAATGTAATTTGGGGGTAAAAAAATGAACGCCTTTTTTTTAATTATAATTTTATTGAATTTAATTAAGAAATACTTTGAATACTAGAAAAAAGGTTTTTCTTATGCTGTTCTAAATAACAAAAGAATTTATAAAGAATGTTAAACTAGAATAGTTTTTGAATAATTAATTACATAAGTTATATATATGAAATTAATTCTTAATGTACATGTGTACCTATAATACAACTTTGTAATATTAGATTTAATAATCGTAACGTTTTTATGACCGTAACTTGACATTCTATTAACTTTCATATAAAATTTGAGCAGTTTGTAAAATTTTGTTTAAATGTTATTTGGATGTTAAGTTAGCGAGATCTGCTAACCACAACTAGAATAGCCCTGAATCCATTTTTTGATTACTAAAAAATCGTTTTTTATTTCAAAATTTAAATTAAATAACGTTTATACGTTTATAGATAATATTACATTGAAAAAAATTTTTTTTTTTAAATAAAATATATTTTTGTATAAAAATTTTAGATACATTTTTTCACTTACCTCTAAATTGTTTAAAATTTTTGAACAATTTTGTGCTGATATTGAATTTCTAATATCAATAATAATATCATGATATGCTGATTTATCAATATGTATTGATTGTACATAATAATTGTTATTACAATCAAAATATATAAATAATAAAATTGTTAATAATAAATATTTTATCCAATATGTGAATTTCCGACGAAATTTCATACAATAATATCCTTTATTATTTGATTGTATAATATTAGCATTTAATGTGGGATCAGTGGTATAAATGATTTTTTTAATATTTGATGTTTTGGTAGTGGTTATCAATTGTCTGTTAATATCTAATGAAGTTGAAATTGATGGTAACGACATTTTTTTTTGTTATTTTTTTTTTTTTTTTTGTTCTCTATATATTTGTTTATTTTTTTATTTTTTTTTTAAATGATTTTAATTTTGCACGTATGTGTATGCTGTTTGTATATATTTTTATTTATATAAACTAATGTGACGACATTATCATAACATAAAATATTTTCATTTAGTCGTTATTTTAAATTGCTATTATTAAAATAAATGTTGTATACGTAACTTTGTTTTTATTTTTTGTGTACATATACATACATACATATGTATATAAAAAAATTTTTTATCGTACTTTTGTAATATTATTGTATTACGATACTGCTGTAGATTCCAATAAATATAGGAAATTTGTTTGTTATGTTATTTTAGTTTCCTTAGAAACGTTTTATGTATTGATACGGTTACCAAAACAAAATACGTATAGTAAAAATACACACACATATATACGAGTATTACATGAAAACTTTTAAATTTGATTCTTCACAATTTTTGTAAATATACAAAAAAAAAATAAAAAAATTGTATGTAGTGAAAGAAATACACATAAAATTACGTAAAAAAACTCATGAATACGTATATGAATAGCAAATACACGTAAATTACGAAAAAAATAACAAACTTTTTTTAGTCGTTTGATATAAAAACAAACAAAGTAATAACCGATCAAACACACACACACTCAAACATATATTTGTAAAAATATAAATTTTATCTTTTATTTTTATATCATTTTATGGAAAAATCGTTTTTTGTTTATCATAATTTACACTTCAAAATATGCAAAACAAAAATAATAACACATTAATTTGTTTACAAATTTTCTACAATTTAAATAAAATTTTTTTTTAATATTCTCTCATGTTTAAGCTAAAAATTTTTATTATTTTTTTTCCTTTTTTTTTATTATTTAAAAACAATTTTGTGATTTCCTTTTAATTAAAATTGAAAATAATTACGAAAAAATAAATAATTGCTCATTGTTTTGATGACGCTTACAATAAACAAACAAAAATAAAAAAAATAAAAATTTAAATCTTTGTTATTGTGTTATGGATACAACACGTTAAAATCATAAACACTTTGTAAACTGAAAAAATCATTTCACTTTGAATTTTTAAAAACAAAATTATGATAAAATGAAAATCTCACTTTTTTTTGGGGAAAATCTTTTTTGAATAATATAAATTTTTATATTTTTTTTGTTTTTTTTTTATTATTTAATTATGTGAGTTTTCAATAATAAAACTATTAATTATAATAAAATTAAGTTGATATTTTTCTGAGATATAAAATTTTTAAGTCATTAACACTTCCGTTTCATAATGTGTGTGTGTAAACACGTTTGCAACATTTATTGCTGTATACACATTACAGCTTATTAGACACGATATATAGAATCCAAGATATTGAATATTATTGTTATTATTATTGTGATGTAATATACAATTGAGACCACAAAAGATATTTTCCACTTGTATACACAAATATATATATATACACGTCCGTATACAGTAGTTCACATATAAAATACAATAAGAAAGTACACTGGCATTACAATATTATAAATCCAAGTTGTAATATTTATTTACATTTCGAAAAAAAAAAAAACGTTACAGTACGTTAGAGCAATAGCACAAATAACCGCAAAATATAGCTTCATATATATTATGAGTTTTCCCTTTATAATATTAATATGGATAAAAAACAAGCATTTGCTATCTATAAGATTTCATAACTGTCAATCTATAAAATATTCATATAATCATTATAAATAAATAAAAAAAAAATTCTCATTCACGTTTTTTTTTTAATTACCATCTACATTTTTTTTTAAATTTTTAATAAAAAAAAAAAATTATTGCACACCGTTTGTTTTATTTATTTTCAATTTATCTTTTTTTATTTTTTTCTCTCTTATTAAATTAAATAATACAATAAAGTAAATTTCTAATTTTCCTGTTTTATTTATGATTTATAAATTTTTATGCACAATATCGATTTCAAATATATAAAAAAAAATTTTTTTTTTTATAAAAAAAAAATTAATTTGTTGATAATACAAAAACAAAAAAACAAACAAAAATGAAAATTTATGTTTAAAAATTTTCTTTGCACTTCATAGCGCATGAATTCGTATCTTTTTTTTTTTTTTTAAATAAAAATCGTATTTATTAGCCGTTAAATAAATAACATCTTTTATGTTTGTTGAAAAATCACAGACTGAAATTGAAAATATAAATGGAATGAAAATTTGTTAACTGAAAAATACGAAAGCCGGTTTTTCTAAAAGACAGAAGACTTTTTCTTTTGTTAGTTCGAACCTCGAGATCAGTATTGCTTTGACTTCATACAAAAACAAGTTAAAACACAGTCATCCGAAGAAGTTGAATTTGTTTGAGTATGAAGTATAAACCAGAATATTGTTCATAGAGAGGGGTTTAAATTTGAAAAATATATTCAGTTTGTTTGAAGCGAAATTTCTGAGCTTTTTTAGAGTTTCTCAAAAAAAATGCTCGACTCGACCAATGGCAATATGTTTGGTATGGTATAAATGAGGGAAATTCATTTCAAACAGTTGTTTGAAATTTTTAAAATGATAAATTCAAAATTTCAAGTGAACATTTGAATTGTGTATTGCATTGCATGTTGCAAGTTGCAAGCAAACATTGAAGTGTGTGTTCAATCAAGTTTAATTTAGTGCATTCATTCATCTCAAAATGTATGTTTGCTTACACACGTAAATACGTATAATCAAAGGTATAATACTTTCATACATATACACCAACTCAACTGCAAATCCCCATACCTACCCACCCATCCATACAAAAAGTTTTTTCTTTTTTGATCCTGATCATACATTTATTTTTGGCTACTTTATTCTCTCTTTATGTTTTTTTATGATTACTGTAATTTTTCACTTTTGTTATCCGCTTTTTCAAGGGTGTAAATTTATTTTTGATTTTTGATTGTTTACTATTGTATTTTTGTTAAAAATATACATATGTAAGTATACATACAATATGTGTGTACAATTTTCATATACATTTCGTTTAGTGAATGAAATGTATAGGAAGAAAAGTATGAATCTGTCATTTAAATTCCCAAATGTTTTCACAAACATAAATAAATAAAATAGAGGGTTTTTAGAAAAAATAAATCTTAAGTATATATATGTACGTAGTTATTGTATATATGTACGTGTATTTATATACGTACTTTAATCCCAAGGGAGCCGTTTAGAACCTTTTGTATTTTGCATACATACTACATGATTGTAATATGTATAAACACTTGAGAACAAATAAATGAATAGGAAAATTTATATGTATATAGAAAACAAAATTCATTCTGGAAATATTTGAATTAAGAATAATCGTTATAAGAAATTTTTTTTTTAAAGTGATGATGTTAATCATTTGACTAATTTTTTGGCAATTTATATTTTTGTATTACAGTTTCAAATAATATTTTATTTTTGTTGACTGTGTAATTTTTCCTCTTTTTATTATTATTTGAGTATATAAAAAAGAATTATGAAGAAAATTTTTTTTATACACTTATAAACCCCCGTCCGGTCTGCCCCAACCACTCACACCCCTTCTCCAACCGTCACACAAAAAATTCAAGTAAGTATCTGTTTTAATATAAATATTTTGTAACTTTAAATTACATTTTTTTTTTTTTTAATTATAAAATATGAACAATGGACCATAGATAGGTAGATAGGTAGAGGTGGCCGTCTGCTCACTCCCAAGCAAGCATAATGGACCATAAAAACAAATTCATTTTTCTATTTTTCTATTCTACAAATAAATAAATTTAAATATATTGTATAAAAATTAAAATAAATTACATACAAGCTTTTTTGATTATCACAAAGTGAAAAAATTTATTACATGAAAGCACGCAAAATTTCAAATTATTATGTAATTTCTTGTTTGTTATCAATTTGTTAGAGTAAATGTAATAGTTTTGTATTTGTATGAATACTTAATATGATTTAGGAAAATGAAGAAATGAAAGAAAAAATAAAAATTACCATTCGTTCTTTATATATCAATGTGGGTGGGTGGATATATAAAGACAAATTGTCATGCTGAAAAAATCATGTTAAATCTAAATTATCGCGATTATATTACAAATAAATTTTCAGGCCATCAAAGTATATAAAATTGAACTCTTATGCAATTACGTTTGTTATCTTTCTAAAACATTGCACTAAATTCTTTCTATAGCTGTGTTTGCATGTCTGTGTATGAAGAGAATGTAAATATATCAACCATTTTAAAGCAATATATGTAGACATGTAGATAAAGAGAAATTAACTAATTGCAATTACCCCTTTGTGTCTTTTTGAATTTAAAAATTTATGACAATTTATCATTAGTTTTCCTATTTTATGCAATTTTTTTTTTCGTATCGATAAAACAACTGAAAATTTTCTATAATTTATTTTTATGATTGTATTATTAAAATATTCACATTGCATATATGTACATGTGCAAACGATTGCCATTTAATTTTATACTTACATATAAGTATGTACTGTATGAAAAAATGTTATTAGAATTTTCCGTTTTTAAATTACATAAATTTATAAAGTCATGATAAAGATATATGAGTACTTTTCCTACCTCGATTCTTTTATCAAAACAGTACAAATAATTATTCGTTCACATTTAATGCATGCATGTTTGTTGTATATGCAAATTTTATATGATTTTCTAATTGAAAATTTAATTTTTTTCCGTTTTTTTTTTATAAATTTAATTTTTTTCCGTTTTTTTTTTAAATTTAATTTTTTTCCATTTTTTTTTTAAATTTAATTTTTTTCCGTTTTTTTTAATTTTACATTTGTTTAGAATTTTACAAGAGTTTTTAGAGATTTGTTGGCTCACCTATTTTATGTACATATAAAGTGAATAAAATGAAATTCATAAAATAAATCGTCAACTCAACTATATGAAATCATATAAACAACCAGCTAGGTTTGTTACAAATGGTACATTCACCTTCATATGGTAAATTTCCAATACGTGTTATACATTTAATTTTTAATCGTTTATTTGAAAAGTTAAAGATTTGAATAAATTGAAATTATGATCGATTACATTATTTTGTTGAAGAGCACTAAGTCCAAAAACTTTGTGGGATGTACATTTGCATGAATTTTTTTTTTTTTTGTATAATTCTGATAATAATTAAATTTTCATATTTGAAGTTTTGATCGACATCTACTTTAAAATATCAGATAAGTTTGTCATATCTTTATTTATTTGTTTAATAATAAATCATGATGCAGTATGAATTGCCATTACTATTATTTTGTTTTTTGTAATTTAAAAAAAACGCAATTATCATTATAATGAAATAATTTTTCCATTTGAGTACATTGTCAGTTTTGTGTAACAATGCTTTCTGATGCATAAAATGTTAAATTTTATTTTCTTTTTAATTTTCAATTATTTTGAGTAGTTAATAAATTGGTATACATAATAATAATATGAACAAACAAAAATATCAGCAAGCATTTTGTATGTATACGTATTTATTGTAAAAATGTATATATCATGGACAAATGCATAAATTTACATACATACATACATATAAGTATATTAACAAAAATTGTATTCATATATGTTTACATACACACATATGAACAATATTGTAATAATTTATGCGCGTCCATGATACATTATTTTACTTATTTGTTTGTTTTTATTATTAAATGTCTATTTGTGTAACTAGTATATACATACCAGTTACAAAAGTACACAAGTACATATATCCACAATCTGCATTTATATGTATGAACATTACTCAAGGGTGTCTCAAAAATCATCAAAAATTGCGAAAAATTGGTCAAACTTTTTCTAATTTTTGACTTTGAATTTGTATAACTCTTGAACCGATAGACATAGGTGTTTGACCAATACCTTCACAGAAAGGCCAAAGGGCTTGCTATAACTTTTCTAAAGACAACAATGACTTAGATCTAGTGGTTCATGAGTTATGGAATATTTCATAAAAGATCTTCAACGCCCTCTAGCGTCGAAATATGACTTCAGTTAGAATTCTTGCCACACAATTTTTGTTTCAAAATAGTCCAAAAAATACAATGGGTACTAATAGTACCGTGTTAAAAAGAATCACCCTGTATAAAAACCATATACTTACGTATACGTAATTTGTTTAAAAAGTTAACTTCATGCATGTTAATGACATACTGATATTCACGCATGAAATCCTTTAACTTCCGCATAATTTAAATGCAATAATATAACTGCAATTGCGGTCTCAAAAGACAAAAACAAAACAAAATAAAAAATAAAAGAACAAATTTATTTTTCATTTAATGCAGTGCATTTACTCACATGTGTTTTTGTGTACAGAACCAGAAATCAAATTCAAAAAAATAAAGTTAAAAAATTGAAAAAAAAGTAAAAGTGGAAAAATAAACACAAGGATATTTTATTTAAAGGATGTGTATGTGGTGAGTATCATTAATATGTTATAAAGTAATTAAAGGGTCTTTTCTTGTATGTAATATGCGTAAATAAAAACTATACCAATTTTAATTCAATCTAATAATTGTGTTTTCATGTTGTTTACAAGATAACTTTTAGTATTACATTTTTTTTCCAATGTTATGGTTCACTAATTCAATTCGTTTTTTTTTTTTTTGTTTTCCCAATGTTACGTAGACATCAATTACAGACAAAAAAACAAACGATTTACGAAAAATATGAAAAATTCAGATATCGTTTTTTTTTTTGTATTTTGTGAAATTCAAGAAATGTACATAGATTAAATTTAATTTTCCAATTGACCACACACATGAATGAAAAGTAAAGAAAAAAAAAAAAAGAAACGACAAAATGATAAAATTGAGATATAAAATTTCATTGTTAATTTTCTGATCGTATATAACGTTGTGTATTTAAAATACTGTATCTGTAACTGTATGTAGATAATTTCAATGGATATAACATATATTTTAATGAAAATGTGAAAATTTTCAAATTAATCAAATTTTTTAATTGTTCCCTTTTAAACAGGTATTTTAAGCAATTAAATAAATTAATACAGATATATACCAGTATATATGTATGTGTATATTAAACACACAATAAAATGAAACTTATCAATATAAAATACACAATGTCATGGTTGGAACAGCTAAATAAAAAGCTTTATGCAGACTATATTAGAAGTGAAAATTTCAAAGAAAATATTTCTTTTTATTTTATTTGAATTTACTTAAATATAAATGATCTCTTAGAAATACAAAATTTATATATAAAATAAGTAGTCTAGCCATGGATATTTATAACGAACAAAATAGAAAATGCTACATACTACAAGTAGGTCTATAGCATATACACATTATAATATGACATTGAATTGAAAATTCAATTTATACTTTCTAAAGAAAATTTTCTTGTAGTTTTTTTATTATGATTCTATTTTCTATACCAAAACAAAAAAAAAATACATGAAATTTTATTCTGAACAAATAAATAAAATGAATGGAAAAAACCACAATACAAAAATATTTTGTGGAAAAAATGTAAAAGGATGAGAAAATAATGTTGCAATAAAAAAAATGTATGTAAGTGAATATACGTTTTAGTCTGAAGTTGTATATACGGAGTAGTGTAACAAAATCCTTTGAGTGTGATAAAGGAATTTATTTGTATTCCTTTCGTGGTTTATTGATTTAATATTAAAAACCAAACGAATAAGGGAGAAAATAAAGAAAAAAAGAAAATTCTATTTTGTGTTTGGTTCATTTATAAAAAATGCATGATTATAATTTGTTAGAATACATATAAAATACACAAATAGATGTATGTACATTGGCAGGTCTTGTTCATTGAATATCATAAAAATGCATGACAACGAACAGTTAATTCACTTGTGTACTTTTTTTTTTTCAAAATTTCATTTTTCTGGATTCACTGAATTTGTGTAGTTTTTCAACCATAACACGTGTTGTAGTTTTTCCCCTTCAAAAAAAAGGTAAAAACAAAATTCATATAACATAAAACAGGAACATAAAAGCACTAAAATTAATTTTTTTTAAATTAAAAACAAAAATATTCTTATAAATCTTTAATAAATTATTAATTTTTTTTTTCTGAATGAAATTTTATCATTTCTTTTTTTTTTTGTATATGAAAGGGATTTTAGGGATTTCATATGTACATATTACGAACAATGATTGGGGTAGTAATGTGCAGTTGCATAATAATTTCTCTATGAGAACAACATAGGCAGTATAAGTACTTCCTGTTTGCTGGTACGCCTTTTAATAGAATGAAAGGTATTCATGGATTTTATTGTATTGGATAATTTGTTGAAAATACTAACTCGCAGATGAGGGTATTGAATCGCTGACAGAGTGTTCAATTTAATCAATGCATCTGAATTTTATAAATATGTACAAATACACCTGTCTCATCAAATTTTGTTGTTTTCTTTTAATGTTGCACAAGAGTCGAATACAAATAATAACAATTTTTTTTTTGTTTTTTTTTTTGTATAGTAAAGAGCTATTTTCCATCATTGAAATTTGTGTAATACGTAGACATTTTCAGTTTTTCGTGCATTGGAAATTAAAACAAAATTACTAATAAAATAATGAAATAAATATGAATGGGACTTTGATGCGTTTACCTGCGTAAGATTTATATATCCTTATGATATCCTTTAATAAAATCAAAATGCATATCACGTTCGAAATTTATTATTAGATATTTGAAGATGAGTTCTCAAAAAAAAAAAAAAAAATTGTGATAATGCTGAAGATCCTTCCTTTTCGTTCTATTGAAAGATAAGTAGATTTAGTACAAAATTTCTAATTCAAAATAAAAATATTTTTCGATAATGAATAAAATTTAAATAAAAAAAATTCAAAAAAAAAATGAAAATAAAATTCAAATTTTAACGACGAATAAAAAAGCATACATATGCATATGATGTACATTATATTAATCGCATATTAAAATTTAATTTAATACATGCACATATGTGTTACGTTCATATAGAATAAAATATGGCAAAGCTTTTTAAAAGGATTATGTTTAAACAAAAATTAAATTTATATGATAGAAAATATCTGTATATCCTGTAATTTTTTTTTCTTTTCATTTTAATTTAAATTTGTTTTTTTTTTTGTTTGTATATTTGTTTGTTATTGCATCGAGGATTTGAAAGAAAAAGAAAATAAGATAAAGAAGAAAATCAACAAAAATATACATATGTATATGAAAATAAAATGGAAACTAAATGCTAAATTTAATTACTAAATTGAATTTTATTTAAATGGAATGGAAAATGTATTTTTTTCTCTACACTAATTTAATGTATACATGTGAGAAAAAAAAATATTTTTTTTTCTTTAGTTTTTCACTATATAAAAAATGAGAAAAATGCATTTAAAATCTAAAAGTGTTTTTAAAATAGTATACGAATTTATGTACGAGACTATACGTACACATACATACATAATTTTGCTTTTAATGTATTAAGACTATGAGAGTAAAAATACGGTGAACTTTAAAAAAAAAACTGTTAAAAACTATTTTGAATTATTAACAAGCAATATTATACTATGATTATCAATGAATTATTCAAAGCTTCAACAGTTTGATAATATATACTCTGATCAAAAATAACCCGGACTCGTTCATGTACAACCCCCGCCAATATTTTAAGATGCATTTCTTTTAGTATTTATGTTTGTATACCTGTTTTTTACATTTCCTCCAAATTCGAGCTATATATGTCAATCAGTTGTTTTTTGACAGCACTTTGTTTAGGTCAAGTTTTTGCTTACTTTCGATTTTGCGATGGAAAAAATAATTGAACAAAGAATTTGTATTAAATTTTGCGTAAAAAATGAAATTAATGCTACTGAAACGCTAAAAATGTTGCAAAAATGTTATGGTGATAGTTCTCTATCGAAAACAACAACATTTGAATGGCATAGTCGTTTTAAAAATGGTCGTGAATCAGTGAAGGATGACATTCATCCTGGGCGTCCTTCAACATCAAAAACCAAAGAAAATGTTGATCTGATTAAATCAATGGTTTTGGAAAATAGAAGATTAACGATCAGAGAGATGGTTACTGAAACAGGAATTTCATTTGGTACAATTCAAAGCATTTTAAGTGATGATTTGGGCTTGACACGACTTGCAGCGAAATTGGTTCCTAAATCATTGAATTTTTTACAAAAACAAGAACGTGTTATTGTTGCTGAAGAGATGCTTTCCAGAGTAAATGCTGATCCTGCTTCATTCAACGGATCATTACTGGTGATGAGACGTGGGTGTACGAGTTTGATGCGTTAACAAAGCAACAATCAAGTGAATGGCGCGCTTCAGAAGAACCAAGACCCAGAAAAATTCGTCGTACTCAATCAAAGAAAAAGATTTTGCTTACCGTTTTCATCGATTATCGTGGTGTTGTGCATCATGAATTTTTAACAACAGGTCAAACAGTTAATAAGGATTATTATTTAAGCGTAATGAAGCGTTTACGAGAAGCAGTTCGTCTAAAAAGACCCGATTTGTGGCAAAATAATTCGTGGATTTTACACCACGATAACGCACCTTCTAACACAGCCGTGGTTATTCGTGAGTTTTTGACTAAAAACTCAACAAACACTATTCATCAACCACCATATTCACCGGATCTCGCACCGTGCGACTTTTTTTTGTTCAGTCGCTTAAAAAAACCACTTCGGGGAACCCGCTTTGACAGCATAGAAGCAATTAAAGACAAATCGAAGAAGGAACTTATGGCGATCCCAAAAAGTGAGTACGAAAAATGTTTCCAGGATTGGATTAAACGGTGGCACAAGTGCATTGCATCAGACGGAGAATACTTTGAAGGGGAAAAAATAAATATTAATGAATAGACTTGTACTTTGTGTTTTATTGACCAAGTCCGAATTATTTTTGATCCGGGGGTTATGTATTCAATTATGATAATATATGTATGTAGATAAAAATTCTGGTCATTCGATTTTAAATTTATAAATTTTAAAAAAATGTTATATATCGTTTAAGCCACCCTTTTTATCAATTGGTATAAACATACTCGTAAGTGTGGTAACGATGATGATACATAGAATAATTCAACAGCTTAAATAACCGAATAATTTTCCTTATTTTTTTTATATTTCTTATACAGATTTTCAATCCATCTGGGAAATGTAGGACACTGTTCCAATTCATTCCATTTAAGAGAGGCATATACTTATGAATGTGTGTACATACAGAGTATAAATTAGTATACACATACGTAACATTTTAGTTTTTTTTTGTATGGTATAAACATTTATAATATTATTGTAATCAAAAATGGAATACGTTTTAATTATACGAATGACATATTCATACTTATCATATCTACATAGTTTGCATAAAAATACGTTAGCATATACGCACATACATAAATTCATGTATACACATTAAAAAATTTTAAAATAACAAAAATAATAATGATGGAAAAATGAAAGAAGAAACATTAAAATTGATGTATGTACGTATATGTGAACGTATCCTTCTGTGAATGATAAACGTATAAACGTATAAACGTATCCTTCTGTACATTATGAATGAAAATGATAAAGTTGTATGTAGAAAAGATAAAAAAATTTAAAAACAACAGAACTTTGTAGTATGCTTGTTCAATTCATTAAAAAGATCTAGCATAGTCGTCACATTATCATCATCATTGTCATACACGTACTACTACCACGTATGTACATACTCTCGTATAAGAGAACATTTTTTAAACGCTGTTTTGTTTTAATGTTTTATATTCGCGTTTTTATTATTATCATTTTTTTTCTTTTTGTTGTTTTGATATTTATTTATAATGGGCGTTAAAAAAAAAATATGGGTATAGTACATATGTATACGAGCATACAGGAGTATCACATCCATTAAGAAAAAAATTTATTCTAAGTCAAAACTACTAACTAAAAAATTTTACAAAAACTAACGCTTTTTGCGAATTCTCTGTTTTAACATTCTATTTTATTTCTTTTTTTGTTTATTTTTCTTTATTTCATTTGAAACAAATTTTTTACACATATAAACATTTTTTGCATAAAAGGACAAAATGCGTCCAAAAAACAAAAAAACAAAAAGAAAAAATGATAGAAAAATAAATTAAAAAACCGAATATAAACACATATACATACATGAATTACAAAAATGTTCATGCAATTTTCAGTTAAAATAATAGAAAAAAAAGAAAAACAATTCATTTAAAAAAAAAAAAAAGTATGTGAACAAAAGAAAATAAAGGAAAATGTTTGTGTTATACATCAAATTTTGGTGCTATGTACATGTGTACAATTTATACATGGATTTCTGTACGATATATATAATGCACATCATGCTATTCATGAGGTTGAAGGAACTCTTTCAATGAAACTTCATACTATATAAGCTATAAAACTATTGTATTATCCTATTTGATGTATACACACACATGAACATATGTGTTTCACTCATTTATGGATGCTTTCTGTATACATATGTACTCTATTGGTGAGTAAAATATATACGTTATGTTATTATTCATCTAAATGTTATATAAATGAATAGAAAATAATGGAAAAATTATTTTCCACTATCTAAGTTTTTATTTTCTAATTTATTTTATTTATATTTTTTTTCTTCTCTTTTTTTGTCTAGCTTTGTATTTTATTTTTCTTTTGCATTACATACTTTATTTTATAAGAGACAAAGGAAAATATATATATTTTTTTATTAACATTTACCAATAACAGTAGTAATATTATAGAAATAATAAAAAAAATGGCAAATTACATACATTAAAATAAAAAAAAAATTTAAAAACATATCCTTGATGTCTGGGTACGTACGACATATCCTAGCATCAAATATAAATGTACATTCCATAAAATTAAATTAATGTATACGCAATGCCTATGTGTATATTAATGTGTTAATTTATTAGATATGAAAACTTTGAGATAAAATAAATTAATGTAAAAAAAATGAAATATCAAAGCCAGAAACATTAATAATAAAAATTAATAAAAATATAAAAAAATATAAATAGAAAAAAAAATATTTCGCTAAGCTACAAATAATTCTAATATTCATGTAATTGTCTGTCATCATATTCTTAAATGAAAAAAATGGTAAAAAACCAACAAACAGATTTAAATGATAAATGACAATAAAATAAGAATAAGCAATGTACACAATGAGAAATTAAAGAAAAAAAAAAGAGATCTTCTATACTTTGTATTTTAAATATTTTCAATACAGGCCTTATGGAAACTATGAAAAATAGTATCACTTTACATCTTTGCATATGATATTTGAAAAGTTGATCCCATTTTGTATTAGAAATATGAAAATTGTGGTAACACTGGTCGTGAAATGCTCTTATGAGAAATTATGAGAGAAGAAAAAAGACACAATATGTACTCCCATAAGGCCTGTAGTGAAAATAATTAAAGTACAAAGTATAAAATGAAATACATAACATTTGTATGTAATATTTGTACAGAAATGAAAATGTATTAGAAACTGAGAAATATCAAGAGAATTAAAAATATGATTGTCGTTACAATAAAATGATATTTCCAAAAAAAAAAAAAAAAATTGAAGGACATGTACATGTAAAGGATTATGTAAATACGTGGTAATATCACAAGAAAACCATGTAAGAAAATTTTATTTAAAAATAAATATTACGGGAAAGGAATTTGGCAATTTTAATATATTTTTTTGAAATTGCTATTTAATTTAATTTAATATGTCACAGGACATGATTTCATTCTTTGCATTGTTACACATTTGACCATATTTACTAATATGGAAGGAAACAAATTTATGATTGTGATTTAACTTAAAAGAAAAGAAAACAAAGAGAGTGACGTGATGACACTATGGATGACATTGCTATGATTATTGTGTACATGACTGGTAGAAAAAAAAAATCTCAAAGATAAAAATGTTAAAACGAAAACGTATTCTTGTTTCTTTCAAATTTTTTTAGGATACAAATTTACAAAATATTATCTTTGTTTTTAAGTTTTGGTTCATTCTAGAAAAAAAGGATTCGGAATTTTTTTGTACATACAGAAGAACAAAACTCAAAGATTTTTCTTTTCCTTTTTTTGTAGGAATTCAGTAAAGAATTCATTTCCTAATTTTTTACTTTCATTTTTTATCTGGGCTTTTATAATTGTTTATTGTAAATTTTTTTTTTTTATTTTTAAAAAAATTTTTTTTTGAATTGAGTGTAACCTTTGGTGTAACGTTGAGAAGGTGGTGAAAACACTTCCTTCATTTTTCGATTATACCAAAAGGTTTTGTTGTTTTAAAAAAATATGTTTGTTTCCTTTTGCTCGATGTGTTAATCTTTTAATGTTGTTTATTCTTCTAACATAAATTTCTTTTTTAAAATTTTGCATTCTTTTAGTTGCTATACGAAAAAATAAAAAAATAAATTAAAGACAATAAAATACAAACGAATATAAATGGCAAATAAAAGGGCAAAAAAAAAAAACAAAAAAAAAATTTATATTATGCAAATCCATTTAAACTCATCATCAAAGTCATAAGGACGACAATAAATTCTTTTTAAGATGAATACATAAGCATATGGATGTTAGGATAATAAATTAGATTACCATACTGTTTGATAATATTCTATAGAGAAAGAGAGAAAGTGAGTTCTACTACGAATAAGTATTATATAGATTGTATAGATTGACTATAAACATTCGTAATATACCTCAAAGCTCTATAACTTTACTTTAAAATTCAAATTTATTTTGTTGCTATTTTTTTTTTTTTTTGTTCAATGTACACTTCAATATAAATAATATGTACATAAGTATGTGTTTCCTCTAATGTTTTATTCTGTTCAATTTTTTATTTTTTTTTATTTTTTATTCATTTTACACAGCTTCAGGGCTAGTTAAATTTAATTTGATTTTTTTTTTTAAAATCTTTTTTTTTGTATTATAATATAAGTACAACATTTTTTTGTTTTTCGAAAATAAAATAAAATTGTCATTTTCAATGTTTTATTAGCATATCATATATATACCATATGTATATGCCTATATGTATGTACATAATGTATAAAAAAAATAGGGACTTAATATGATATTAGATTGAAATCATGTAATCTAATTTAAAACATGAAAAGAATTTTTATAGACTCAATTTATTTATGTACGTATGTTTAAAGGCTATATATTGTATTAAAAGAACAGTTAAAAAAAATGCAACAGTGTTTGAAAACAAAGACCAAAAATATAAAAGTAAATAAATGAAAACTACACCTTATGAAGATTGAAATTCACTTGAACAGTTTGTACATGGATAGATTTTCTTTATCGTGCATATAAACATTGTACATGATTCAAGTAATTTTTATAAAAAGGATTCAACTAAATAATAAATCACCATTGTAACATGTACTCGCGTAATGGGCCACCCTCCTTTATAAAACAGGAAAAACAAAAAATAAAATTCTAATTGTATGTTATGTATACGTATGAAAATATTATAAGAGGGTTAACGAATTAAAATGAGATTTTATATAGCAGGTTTGAAGAAACGAGGAAAAGTGAATTAAAAAGAAAATAAAAGTATAGTACGCATTTAATTAAGTATATCTACATGTATGTATTTACAGAATTTTTCTTTATTACTTAACAACTTCATATATAATCGAATCGGATAGTTAATGTAATTTGATTCCTGAAAAAAAAAAAATAAAAAATAAAAAATAAAAAAAACACTAATAAGACAACTGTGATGAATGTATAGAGAATAAAATAATATAAAAAAATCTAAATAAATCCAATGAAATTTGATACGGAACTATAATCATAGGATCAATGTATTTTTTCTTTTATTTAGAGAATTACAATATAGTTATACTGCTTAGTATAATTAGTGATAAAGATGTGATTTGGATTTAGGATAAGTACACAACTGTTATTATTTAAATTCAAAATATTCGTTTTGTTTGAAAAAAGAAAAATATATTTAAATAAAATGAAATTTTATGTTTTCATTTTAATTCTTTAGTAACTTCTTCTTCTTTCTGGCCTAAGTGAGCTTGCTTGGAATTTGGCGAGCGACCACCTCTACCTACTAAGTTCTTCTTTTTCATTGCTCTACAGCCCTTGCCAGGACCTTGGATTTTGATGACCAGTTCTGAATTTGAAACTTCCTTATATCAGCAATTACTGCGTCCAACCACCTGTTTCTTGGTCTTCCTCTTGGTCTACTGCTCTGTAAATTTCCTACGAGTAACTCTTTAGTAACTATCCTCTTTTGAATTTCCATCTAGACATAGTTACGACACACACACAAATATGTATGTATAAGTAATGCTATTTTTTTTTTGTTTTTTGTTTTTGTAAATTAGAAAATTTATTTAATTTAGTTAAATTTCATAGCCTAAGAATCTAAATTGAAGTATGTTCATGATCCTTTTAAAAATGACTAGAAAATAAACTTTCTACAAGATTTGTATGTAATACGATGCAAATTTATACTTAAAAATCTTACTTAAAAGTTTTTCATGTTATTCATTTCTTGCATTTTGTTTATATTATTTGAAAGGATTAAAAAAATTTTATTTGAAACTTATTCCTTGCAAGTTGTAACTTTTAAGATACATATAATGAGAATGTAATATATACGATAAAATCAGATTTAGAAAACTTTTTTTGTTTTTTTTCTAGTATGAAATCAAAATAACATCTGTAACAGCTATATCCTGGGTTCTGAATTTTCCATTAAAAAAAAAGTACTATAACAAATTTAACTAATGTCTGATATTTATTTTATCATATTCTGTATTCAATTTTATTTAGTTTTCTTTAATATGCGAAACTATTAACTTTTCTTATTTTATTTTTCCTTTTTTCCTTATTCACTTTTTTCTTTTTTTAAATACGATCAAATTTAAGAGTTTTTATATTATTTGTATTTTTAAAAATCAATAACAAATCTAAAGTACCGGTTATTACTATTTTCATATGTTATTTTCAGTCAGAAAACAAGAATACAATACTGGAAAACATGGAAAATAAGAAAAATTTTCTTGAATGGAAAAATTTTATGTAGTTGTGAATTTTTATACAGAATAGATTTACATATAATATGAAAAAAGAAAAAAAAAAATCAAATTTTATGAAATAAGTATTTTTTATTCACATGGAAAATGCGGGCATAATGACTATTAGAAGAAGGAAAATAAAACTTAAATTCAAATTAAATTGTAGAACCTTTTTTTTTTCTGTTGATCCAATAAAAGAGTAGAAGTGTTTGAAAACACATCTTTGTATGAAATCGTTTTTAAATTCATAAGGGCAAATAAATACAACAACAAAAAAGAGGAAAAAATTTTCCTTAAGTATACAACAAATAATAATCGTCTATGTCCTTTAAGTAAAGAACAAGTACTTGAAAATTTATAAAAGAAATTAAAAAGAAGAAAAAAAATTTTTTTTTACTCTTTTGTTATATCTCAAACAAAATATAGATCAAAAGTATATACAAACATATTTTTCTATTCTTCCTTGAAAATGGTGAATAAAAAAATTGTTAAATTTTTTCAAATGGATTTTCTTTTTTTTTTTTACATATCAAAGAAATTCACTTCAAAACAGCAGGGTCTTATATCGACGTTTTTTTTCTAAATAAAATATTTTGTGGATTTTCGAAATGAATTATCAGATTTTTTATTTTTCAGACAGTAGAGAAACTTTAAGATTAGAAAACTATATAGAACGATGAAAATGCAAATAAAGTTACATTTTGATATTCGTTTAATTTTATCGTTTTTAATTTAAAAACTGAAAATTGTATTCTATTTTCATGTTGTCGAAAATTTAGTTATTAAAATGAACATAAATCTTAAAGCCTAGATGTATGTACGTGCACGTTGTATTTTTAGTTTAATGTGATTTGAATTTAAATGAATCCCTTATATACATGAAAATGTGTGTACAAATGTATGTCATGTATATGTGTATCTTGTGCAAATGTTAATTCATTCGAATTCTGCCGGGGTTCTGTTATTTTTCGTATAAATATTTGGTATAAGTAAATATATGTGAATGTAAAACCAAATATATATACTTACATGTATAGCTATTAAATATACATGTATGTGTGTATATCATTAATTGATAATAAATTCATTTCGATCTAATTACAATGAATTTAGGATTCAACTCAAACACACAAATGTGTGTCTGCAGTATATATACGAGTATATTTGTATGTACATTAGTGTAAGTAAAATTTAGTTCTATAACTTATGTATGTACGTAAATGTAGAATACGTACATAGATAAACAAAAATTTTTTTGTATGAAAATTTTAACACGTAATCAAATTTCTCAAAATGATAAATTCAAAATACAATTTTTGTTATTATGTAGGTGCCTACACCTTACATAACATCCTATCACTCATACAATTTTTGTTTTACGTTTTCCACCCCCTCCTCTCCCCATAATCTATCACACTTTTATCGGCTTAGCTTTACCCTCATAAAACACCTAAATATACACTATTATACACCTACGTAAAATTATATTGAAAATTTATTGATAAATTTTGATTATTCGATGACCTTAATGAAGAGTAATTTTTTTTTTTTTGTTTTTACTGAAATTTGAAATTCGATAATTTAAACTTTATTCGTACACATGTACATATACATGAGAAAATTATGATACATAATATCGTGTATTTAAGTATGTGTATTTTTTGAACACATCAGTGATAACAGTTGGGAATTATATTTTTGCAATGTACTAAAAAAAAGAAGTAAAATAATTTTCATTCTGTAAGTAATTAATAAACGCTTTGGTTGTCTCAAATTGATTCTCATATTTCATAATTATAAAATTTAATACTGATTTATTAATTATTTTTAATGCTTTTGAAATATAAAAATTTTGGATAATGATGAAAACTAATAAGATGATTTAAAAAAAAAAATAAAAAATAAAAAATTGTTAATTAAAAACTGGTACATATTTTGTACCAGGAAATATAGAATAATGAGATGTAAAAAAAACAAAACATTATATAACTTTCAGTGAGTTCAGAAACGCATTAATACTGTATTCATACAATTCAACAAGTTCTAAAATGTCTAAGACTGAAATGGATGCATTGTCAAAAATTTCGAAACGCATCGGTTACGTAAATTTTATGCATCGGTTAAGCAAAAAATGCATCCGAAATTTTGCAAACGTGCATAAACATGTTAACTATGTTATTCTACATTAGCTATGAGTTAACAATTAGATTTTGTCAATTATTGTTCTGAATACGTTTTTGAAATATGAACATACATACATATGTTGCAGTGAAATATTGTTCCTAAACGTTATAAAAAAGTATACGCATTGGATACAATCTGTCAATAAGCTGTATCATAATTGTAGCATCAATAGTCAATACAGTATTTTTGACGTTACTGAACTCACGGTTTATGTACTACATTATGCATATCTTATCTAATTTTCTATGTAAAATTGTAAAATCTTCACCACATATGTCTTTTTTATGGTACCATTAAACACATCTGGAAGAATATATGAATTTATAATAAATACGCATATATTGAAGAATATACATGTGTATGTATATGTACATGAATTTATGCACACATATCATTTAGTATTTTACTGTATGCATAGAAACAAAAATTTTTTATTCATAATCATATAATGCAGAAATTCATTCATAAATAAACCATGACAACATATTATTCGTATATGAAATTTTTGTATAATGCATAAAGAAACAGAGGGTGAAAATTAGTTTTATATTTAAAATACAAAGAAAAAAGATAAAGCATGTTACATCCTTTATCCTTTTAAAAGCGAAATAAACTAATTCTGTTGAGTATATAAAATACAATTTCCATAGAACAGTGTATGCATGCTTAAGGCACAAATAAAATAAATAGTTATTGTATTTTCTTATTTGCTTTTGCTTATATTTATTTCTGAATCTTTTAGTCATTTTAATAATTTATAATTGCTACTGTTGTTGGCAAAAATAAAATACAAATTGTACATACAATGGCTAAAAGGCAAAGAAAATCAGATACAAAAATGCAACAGACAAACTTACAATTTAACAAAGTGGAAAAATTTAATTTTTTTTTGTTTTTCCGTTTTTTTTTTTAAACGGTTTTCTTAAAAAATCAAAGAGAAAATTGCTTTTTTTTTGTTTTTTTTATTGAACAAAGAAATATGATTGTAATGTATTTAAGTAGGACTGAAATTGACATTTAGAATATACACGGTTTATTGGATTTAAATATGTATATATAGAAAATGGCATTATATACGCCTATATTATAGGTAAATCCCATTTTTGTTTTTGACATTCAAAAAGTTTTTTAAAAATCGAAAATTTGAATTAAAGAGGATTTACACACAACACACGAAGGAAATGCGACAAAAACGTTACCATTATTACTTTTGATTATTTTCATGTGCAGTATATCCAATTGCTATGGATTTTTGTAAATGCAGGATAATAAAAATTTTTCATGGTCTTTTAAGATGTAAATTTTGTAACAGTACAATTATATAATAAACAAAATGACAAAATCACATTTAAAATAAAGATTTTTTCTTTTCAAATCAAATTTTAATACTAATTTTAACAAATTTTCATTATAGCAGTTATATGTAATCCATTTTATTGAAATGAAAAAAAAAATAGGGAAAAAAATAAAAATGTTTGAAAATGTTTAATGATAATTTTATTCACCCGATTTTGTATAAATGTAATAACATTATGTTTGATAATCATTTCATTATTATGTCTAAATAACATGATAATTAGAATATAATGGATATTGAATTTGTTTATTTCCATATTAAAATAATTAACATGAAATTCAGGGAATGGATTTACTTCTCAGCTAATAATAATTTATACATATAATTAGAATTAGAGGGTGTGAGGTAAAAAAAGAAAATTCAAAATGGATTACTTTATTTATTCATACACTGTCATTTGTTTAAATTTATAAATTTTTTTATTTTTATTGTATTATTTTTTTAAGACATTAAAATATGTATGTCTCTCTCTGGAAAATTTCGTAATCGATATCGATTTTAATGCATTGAAATTTTCCTAAGTAATTATTTTATGCACTTAGAAGATAGACCAGATACAATGAAAGCGACGCGTTTTTCACGCGCTTCAGAATGAGTTTGAATAAATGGTTTTTGTATCTTAGTAGATACAATGATAGCCACGCGTTTTTATGGCACCACAAAATTTGCCGAAATTTGAATTTTGTGGCGCGTTGGTTTTTTCTATGTCTGTTACCTGTTTCATTTTTTAGGAACAAAGAGAATTTTATGAACAAGTTGACATGAATAATGTCGAAAAAGTTTCTTTGTTTACATATTAATAATATGAAATGCCAAAAAACTGCGTGGTTCTCATTGTATCTTGAACGCTACAAACCGGCGCCACAAGAAAAAAAACGCTCGCTTTCATTGTATATGGCCTAAGAAATGGATGACAAAGAAATTTTGCAATATTATTTAAAAAACAAAAACACTGCAATGTCCTTTCTTATGAAAATGATAATTTTCAAAATGCTTAAAGGACAATAGTCTCTAATAATGCCTTCATACATATATTTGTATGGTAGGTTTCTAAGGAAAAATTTGCGACTTTCCTGTTTTCTTTTTTTTTTCATTTATTTTTTTCTGTTATGTATTTATACATTTTTATTTTTGAATTATTTTAAATTTCATTTTTCATCATTATTTTGTGTTTTTGTTATCGTCAAAAGAATTTTACTTCATTTTTGGTCATTATAAAATTTCATATCATACAAAATAACTACAAATATATTTTCTTCTACTTAGTTATGCATGCATGACACAAATTGCATTCATTTTATATTCTTTATAGTATACTAACGAATCAATGTTATCTATCATGCATAAAATATTTCTTTATATCAACTTTTATATGTTGCAAGTAGTACATACACACATGTCGAGTATTTTAAATAAATGACTTTGGTCGGAATTCGATATTTGAAAAAAAAATTTTTTTTAACTCATTTTTGTATGCTTAACACGTTTCTTTAAAAAGAATAAAAATTTGAAGAAGAAATAAAAAATCTTCATTTGCCCTAAATAATAAAAAGAAAAATGAATCTTATAAATTTTTTTGGATAGTTTAAAAAATTGAGATCACTTTTCCTAGAAAATGAAAAGGAATATATTAAAGAAATGTTTCTAAAAAAAAAAATCCAGAGGACATTTAATTACAAAACTGAAAAGGATAAAAAATATATATTTGTATGCATATGCACCTGTAGGTGTATAGATAAAAATATAAAATATGTTTGTATAATTATTGTCTTTTAGATTCATGTATTTTGGTGTTGTGGTGCTATAGCTAATGATTATTTGTTTAAGATCACGTATAACAGAAGAAGGTAAGGTAAGAAAATACAATGTATGTATAATAAAAAAAAAGTGTCATGTGGTTTTTGTTAAGATTGCAGTACATATAAAGAATACTATAAATTTGTCACACATGTTGTTTGATGATGCAAGTAAAAAAAGACATTTTTTACACCTTTTTCTCTTTTATGTCTGTTACACCTTTAAACGCCTTTCATTGAAAAATTGTAATAAAAAATTCAATGAAAAAATTCTTAATATAAAAATTTTCAAAAAAAATCGTTATTTTAAAAACGGAAACCTAAAATCCACAGCCAAGGTTGTATGTATGTACATTATGAATCGGGTAGTGTGGTAAACTTTTTAAGAACCTGAACCAAAATATCATCAAAAATATTTGAAATACTCGTACATTTGTTAATTACTTTGTTAATTTTTTCAAATTACAATTAAAATGGATTTTTTTTTAAACGAATAGTACAATTATTGGTCCTCTGTTAGATATACAGAGGGTACCCCCCCTAGTTTTGTTAAATTTTTAAATATTTTTTTTTCCTTCAAATTTATTCCGTTTTAATTTCACATCATTTACACGAATTACGAGTAAAAATTTTTAAAAATTCAATTTATAACGTATATTTTTTTTAAGTACTCACGTATACGTACTGAGTTCATTCATTGTACAATTTTATTTTATTTTTTTTTTTTGAAATTTTACTCAAAACTCAATAATCTGTATAATCAATCAATTAAACTCAATTCGATCAGTAACATAAATGCAATTAATTTTCTACCATACCTTTATGTAGTGTTTTATGCAATGGTATGGTAGTAATAATGTGCAATGTGTGTGCAACAGCAAAATATATAAAACAGAAATAAAGGAAAAATGAGAAACAACTGGTTGTCACATGATATACTTTATTTTTTTTGTTCAAGTTAATTTCCTTTTAGTCTGTGTTATTTTATTTTTTTTTTACTTTTCTTTTTGAAATGTTTATAAAACGAAAGAAAATGTGTACTTGATGTACTTGATGTGCTTTTTTCTTTCTTTTTCGTTTTTCTCTACAATAGATTTAATACCATCATGACTGTTCACTACAGTATACTGAATTTTTCTTTTTTTTCGTAACAACTGATTTCACATTACGTATACAAGAAGTATAGAAGAATATAAGTGAATAAATGAATTAATTTATGTACATAAATTGATGATTAATCTTTTTGTTAGCTAAACAGAAAATTTATTAAGTAGATGGATGTTTTTTTTTTTTGTTTCATTTAATTTTTATTAAAGTTGAGATATTTTAAAGAATATAAATTAATTAAAATAATTAAATTGAAATTTGTTAAAAAATATCAATAGAAAATTTAATTAAAATCAATACATTCATGTGTATACGTATACTTATATGTACACATAATATCGATTTTCAATGATCCAATATTTAATTTTATTTTTTTTTTAAATATAACTGACAGAAATTTTTTTCAAAAATAATATAACTGACAGAAATTTTTATTTATAGCAAGTATACTACATCATTTACACTAAAAAAAAAAGGAACTTAATTTCCTCACTGAAGGAAGATGTCTTTTTTGTAATAATTGATGGAAAGTTATCAAATATGATTTTTCCATAAAATATAAAATTTGATACTTTTACCTAAACAGATATTTATATAAGTACAAAAAATAAATTAACACCTTAAAAGTTAAAAAAAAAATTCTTTTGAAGAAGATTATAAATTATATTTTAATCATAGATGTATGGATGGGTAATTTGATATCTATATTTTTGAGTAAAAAAATTAATGGAAATTTTTTTATAATTCTTTCTATATACAAAACATTGAAAAATCGAATATTTTAAATGTACAGTGTATTTTGCGTACAAAAAGTTTTTATTTATGTAATAATTCATGTATAATTATTGATATAAACCTGCTATTATCTATACATAGGTATCATAGGTAGATGTGGCCGCCCGCTCGTTCCCAAGCAAGCACACTTAGGATAAAACAAAAGTCCATTTGTGATACATAGTATCTCATAGTATGTACATAAATTGATCATTTGTCTTTTCGATGATATCTCTATAATCAAAATCATTTTCAATACACAAAAATATGTACATTTATCTAAAATGGGATGAAACCAAAAAAATCATCATTATTATTATTTGTTTTTTTTTTTTTTTGGGGAAAAATTCAAAAACAAAATTTCTAAATTGTATGTTATGTTGAAAACAAGAGAAATATTTTTTATTTTTTACATTGGATTTTATCATTTAAATTTTATGCGTGTGCATGTGTGTTGTTTTTTTAGTATATATACACCATATATGTGTATACGGATAGCAAATATATTATATTGGCTTGATTACATATACAGGTTTTATTTTCAAAACATATGTCACAACAAATGTCTAAACAAATTTTATGTTTCAATATAAATTTAAAAAGATTTCGATCTAACCAAGAAATAAAAATCAAAATACACAAGAACTTATAAGAAGACAATAAAATGAAAGATTCCCAATAATATCTTAACTATTAATTTTTTTTTTTTTTTTTTTTTTTTTTTTTTTTTTTTTTTTTTTTTAACGTAAAGAATTGATGGTAAGCCAGTAACAAAAAAAGAAAAAAAAAGAAAATTCTTAAAAAAAATACTACCAGAACTAACATTCAATAGTATCTATGTATGTAGAAAAGAAAAATAATATACATATCAAAATGTGTTTATATATTTCTTTTGAAAAGAAGAAAAATACAATACATCAGATTCACGTATGTGTATGTGGGTTTACATATGTGTTTCCTGGATATAAAAGATATGAACGTTCATCGGTATATGTACAAATTCAATACACAATAAACAAAATGCATATAAGAAAGGTATTTAATTTATATTGCTTCTTGGATACCTTTTCATTACCTTTCTTTTGATATCTTTTTTTTTTTTTACAATAAACGTGGGTATAATTTCTCAATTCTGTATAAGAATAAAAAAAAAAAAACAACTAGAATAAAATAAGATTTAATGTATAAAATGTTATAGGGCATATTCTTTTGATATTGATGTTTAATTTTTACTTTATTTCTTTTTTTTCTTCTTTAGAACACTTCTTTGTGTATTTCTCTATTGGGTGCCTGTCTACTCTGCATCTTATTCACAGTCGGCTAAGATTAAGAAATTTTTGAAGGTATTTATTCTTTGACATTTTCGATTATCAAAAAAGAAAAAAATATAAAAATAAGATACTACTATCCCATACGAATATAATTTCTATTTCTCATCGTAACATCTTTTTTATTCTGGATTACACACATACGTGTGAAGATACACGTACATATAGATGTGTATACAGAAAATTTTTTTTGTTTAATTTTGAAATGCACGTGGTTGATTCCTTTTCTACACATATGCGTACATACATATGAATAGTACACGTACATATTTGTTGATTGAAGACATTATCACACCTTCTTATTATCTATCCTCTACACATTAATACATGATGGCATAAAAAAAATAAAATAAATAAAAATATTGGTAATCTAATCCAAATACAATGATCATATAAAACATGATCGTGAAAACGAAATTGAAGAAAAAAATTTTTTTATGTGTATTATCTGATTTTTTTGTTATGAAATACAGAAGCTACATTCAAAAATCGTTGAGATGTATAACGAAAAATTTGAATTCAATTATAAAGTATGAGAAAGATGAAGATTTTATAAAACAAAATAAAATAGAAAAAAAAAAACTTAAAATTTATAAATTGACAAACTTTATAATATAGAAAAACGAAAGAAAAAAAGAAAAAAAAAAGAAAAATATAATTTTCGATGTCATGGTCGTTTTTAATTCATATTTTATTTAGTTGAAATTTGGGTTATATCTGCATTTTTTTTAATACAATATTAAATATTTATAAAAAGAAAAACAGAAAATATTGAATGAAAATTTTAATTTAATAAAATGCATTATTTGTATTTTGCAATTTTATTTAAAAATAAAAAAAATAAAAAATTTCATAAAATAACTTTTGTACTGCAACAATATATTTTCATAATAATAATAACAGACACAAAAAGATTTTATTTATTTTTTTATTTTATTCATGGGAAAAATTAATTTTTATACATATTTAAAATTTAAATATGAAAATATTGTCTATACTCTGTTCACTAATATTATGCATTCAAGGCCTGGCAATTACTGGTACCATTTTACATCACTATGTATTGATATTCAAAAAATTCATCTGTTATATAATACAAGCTTTGTGGATTGGAGTAATACTACTCGTGAAACAGTCTAATTAGAAACTATAAGAGAAGGAAAAAGACATATGAACTCCTATAAGGCCTGAAGTCCATAATATTAGTGGACAGAGTATACGAACATAGAGATTTGGTTTTCCTTTTATTTTTATTGAATTATATTTAATGTGTGGATCGTAAATCATAAAATGCAATTACCCTTGAGCATATAATCATACAGCCATACACATATAAATACTTACAAGTGTATATGCATGTGTACATACATACAACATTTGTACAACAAAAATTATTGTATCAATATATATTTTCGTTTAAGATTAATATCGTTTATTGACTTTTATACACACCAATTATGAATACACACATATCTTTTCATCTTTAATTTTTTACCTATATTTATACATACCTTTACCATTGCCTTTATTAACCTTTTACCTAAACAAAATAATGTTCATGTAATTGAGTCTATATAAGTCTTTTGAATGATCATTGTAACAATTTTGTAAAACATCGTCGTTGGACAAAATTTGTGTTAGAAATTTTAATACATCAGTACATGTAGTATCATCAGTTATGGAAAAATGAGAATGTTCAATTTAAAAAAACAAAAATAAAAAAATAAAGAAGGAAAATAGAGAAAATAGAAAACCCATTAGTATGGTATTTAGATACTTTTTAAATTGTAATTTTTGTACTTTATACTTCTTGTTAAATTACTTTATGTGTGTGTGTTTTTTTTTCTTATTTTCTATATGTGCATACATTCATATGTACATTTATTGCCTTTTTACATAAGATTTTTACAAATGAATAAAATGATAACTCGTTTTTTTTTTAGCTATCAAACTATCAATTGGTTTTTTTACTTTTACCAGTACAAAATAATAGAAATCTTTTTTAACACGAAAGAAAACTTTTTTTTTGTTAAATCATAATAATGATAATAAAATAAAAAGTAAATAAAAAAGGTCATGATGAAAATAAATGATTATTACCTCAATTTGAGACATCATTCAATCTTAACTTTAAAATTATGATTATCATAATCATCATCATCAACATCGTCTTCATCATTTTAAAATTTCTTTGTCCTTCAAAATAATGTGTTGCATCTTCTTTTACAAACATACAAACATACAAGAATTCTATTTTCATTATGATCTTCTCAATTTGAAAAGAAAAACTCTTTTGCTTATCATTTTACTTCCCAGATTTGGAATGTACACACGTAGCATATAGCAAAATGTACATGTACTTATATTTTATGGTATATTCATGAATATAGTTACTTTCTAATAAAATTTTTTTTAAATGTACTCAAATTAATTTTTTTTGTAAGATATTCTTTTTTAGCTTCTGGCTAAGATATGTCTTTTCCGTTATCTTTTAAATTAAACACAGGTATTCCCTACAAATATCTATTAGCATGCAATCTATTACTGCTGAATCAAATGTTGTTGTATAACAATTGTTTTGATTCTTCTTCAACTTAACTATATAAGATTTCTTTTTGTATTGTGTATTTACCATTGACTCAAAATCAACATCTTTTAAGAAAAACAAAAAGAAAAATTTGTTTTTTTTTTGAATTTCGACTTTTCTTTGTTGTATATTTCAGTTCCCAGACCTAAATTTTACAATTTATTGTTAATGATTAAAAAAATAAATTAAAATGACACGATTTGTATGTAGTGATAATAGTAAAAGAAAATGCACATCATTTAATATGTTAATGATTTTTTGTATTCGTGTATGAAGACTATTCTGCAGTTTGTAAATGCAATTTTTGTCCATTCTTTTGACATCGATAAAGTATTCCATATTCGGCTTGTAATACTATACTTTTGCCAATAGAAAGTAAAATAGTATAAATAGTATAGTAGTGTTAATCTCGTCTAATCATGTTATTGATTTGTAGATTTTTTGAATTTATTTAATAGACTGTTAATCAGAAACTAATTGAACACACGAATATGATTGCAAATTGGTTCCATCCAGGCGCATAACTCTACCTGTGTGAATGATTTCCATTTTCTATAGGCTAACATTTTTTGCATGAAATGTTTTAATTAATAACACAAAAAGAGAATATTAATTATATTTACAGAATTATTAATCGAGAATATAAAAAAATTGGGACATATTAATTGGAAACATCAATCAACACAAAATATAAATTATAAAATGGATCAAAGCTTGGCCATTAGCAAAGTCATCAACTTACACTATCATCTATCTTTGGATTTTTATGACTAAAAAAATTATGACTTAAAAAAAATTTTTTTTTCAAATCGTTTTCTTTCATTGTGTGGTTCACTTTCATTTGAATTTGAACGAATTTATTGTTACAATATTTTTTCTAATGATGATAACTGTGTTATAGATCATGTTTTTTTTAATGTTAAAAATTAAAACTGATTTTAAGTACATACACCGTACCGTATATAAATCAGAAATGAAAGTATGTACACGATTTACGTGGAGAAAAAATAATTAAAAATGTATCTAGTAATTGAATAATAATCAAAAAAAAAAAAAATAAATAAAAATTATAAATTAACACTTTTCCTTTTTTTTCTCTTCATGTTGAAGAAGATCTTGTATTTTATTTCTTTATAAATTATTAACAGTGCAAAAATAAAAATTCATCTATTGTTATTTTTCTGATTTAAATTGAACATGTACGTTACATATGTACAGTACAAATGGATGATACAGATATAACGCTTGTTCCAAACTTTCACATTTCAAAATTATAACAATGTACATTAAAAAATTTTTTTTTTTAATTTCATTTGTATATTTGATTTTGCAGAAATAACATGTTAACACCAATTAAGACACAAGTAAAATATAATTTATACAGATATTTGTAATTTGTATACAAACAAATTCAAATTCGAAAGCAACATAAGAAATGTTAACTATATAATTTTGCTCATAAATTTGAAATAAAAATAAAACTTTGAAATACCCAATACGTCTGTTGATGACATATTTGTAAATTGAATTTTACTTACAATTTGGACAGACATATAAATTACCATCAGTATTGATATAGAAAAACCCCCATATATGAGAAATTTAACGTTTAAATTTGCAAAGCAGAATAACTTTTGTTAACTGTATAAATTGTTAACTCAGTCAGTGTTAGACACTTTAAGGACTTAATAAAATTGCATTAAATGTGAATAACGTCGTAAGTTTCTTTAAAAGTAAATTCATAAAAATATGTGTTTTTGTCGTGTTTCACAATAACCAATAACAGATTTCAAATCACAAGAAATAAATCACTACACAACATAGGTAACATTTAAAAGGATTTCATGCAGAAGAAAAAAAAAAAATAGAAATAGGTAAAATCAAGTTAGAAATATTATTACACTATTTCTTGTGTGGCACTAAAAAGATGGAGATGGAAGACCACTGAGGGCAGAAATCTTGAAAATCTTTCAAATCTAAACTACATAAAGTACGTTATTCTCCTTGCTAAAAGGATAAATGCCTTTATGTAGACAAACAAAGGGTGAGGGATACAATAAGCTTTCTTAAGCAGCAGTGTTGAGGCAACCCAACCTCATCTCGCCCTTGCGGTTCTAAACTCTAAACTCTAACGCTATTTCTTTGATTAGTGTATTGGTGTATAAAAGGTAAAAAAAAAATTTCAAAACATTTTTTTTGCCATTTTCAATCATTTCAGTTTTTAAAATATCAAAAAATGTACAAATAACATGAGAAATTGAATATAAAAAACAGGGGTCAAATAAAATATTGCATATTGTGTTGTCGAATGTCCACTACGTGGTATACATACGGATGGACTTAAATGAATTTTTGTTTTTTCTGTTTGAAATTTTTATTTCATAATAATTATTTTTCCTGTACATTTTCAGTTAATATTTTTCAGTTAATATTTTTGTACATCATACGTGTACGTATAGAGATACATAATACATACATGTATGTAATTAAATAATACACATCTATGTAACTATGTACATTTAATTTCACTTTGAAGCATGCAATTGAAAAACTATATGTCCATCATTACTTGTAAATCATAATAGATTTGTGTACCTATGAACATGTAAATTAAATTAACTGTACAGTAAAATTATATGTACACGTATGTAACTAGAGATTAGGGTTTTATAGTTTGTGAATAGACCATTATGCTCACATGATGTCTACTTTTTTTTTTTTTGAGGACAAGAAAGTGCCAAAATTATCTTGGTTATTATCATTATTACTTACGAACGTCTTTAATCTTACAAATTGATGTTCATTCGTCTGTATTCACACACTTTATATGAATAACATACTGGTACTGTAAAGTATATGTATATGCAGTGTATGTAACAGATAATACGTACATATTTCAAATTATTTTTTCCGCTATCATAATTTATTATGAAGATTTCAAAAACATTTAAAAAAAAATCATAAAAGATACTTTGACTGTTAGATACAAAAAAACAAAAAAAAATTATTTGATGCACATTCATATGTACATCATCCATAAATGGTTTGTAAGATCAATTTACACAATTTTGATCGTATATTGATTATATTCATATACATGTGTTAATGATCGGTCATGTGTATTTGGAAAATAAACGATAAAACAAAGTATAAACAAAAAAAAAAATGGACATCGTCTTTTTTTTCAAATTAATTTAGTTACGACACACTTATCAAGCTGCTGGAAAATTAAACGTTTAAATCAAAAATTTTGTGTTTTTTTTTTGTTTTGCTTAAATGAATTTTGATGTTTGATTAAAATTTTTTTTGTCATTTATTTTATTTTGTGTGTGTTTATTTTTTACAATCTCATACATTTCTCTCAATTTTAATTAAATTTTTCATATCTAACAAAATATTTTCAATGTTCATAAAGAAAAACAATCAACATAATTAAATTATATTTTTAGAGTTAAATCAACAGTTTGCTTAAGATAAATAAAGAAAAAAGGTGTTTGAATAAATGCACAAACTATATGTAGTTTTTTTTTCTACTGAAAATATTGAAAAAGCAACCATGAAGCAGCAATGAAGATATTTTTTTAAAAAAATATTGAACATATTTTTATTTATACTCCATACACTAATTCGATGCAGTTAAGGTCTTATATGGAAATGACATAAAGTAGTATCACTTTACGTCGCTGTAAATTGATGTTTAAAACCTCACCTCATATTGTATGAGAACTTGCAGTAGCTCTGCTCGTGAAATGCTCCCGTATACGTATACTCCCATAAGACCATAACTGCACCGAATTAGTGTATGGAGTATAGCTGCTATTGTAGCAGATGTTACATCTAACCAAAACAAAAACGTTTTTTTTTTCATTTTTTTATAATTATGAAAATATCTACTGGTATTCAATTTTGTTTTGTTATCATGTCCTTTGTAAAGAAAGTATATTAAGAAAAAATTATCAAAAAAAAAAAAAAAAAAATCTCCACCTGATCAAAAGTTGCATGTGAACATATGTTTTATTCATTTTCTAGAGAATATCTCAAAGACAGATTGGTATCCTTTTCAATGTGGCATACGACAGACTAAAATGAACAAATGGCAAAGAATCATGATATAATTTTATTTTACCTTATTGTAAAGGTGTAATAAAAAAAATCTTTTTATGAACTCAATCTTACAGCTAAAAATTACGAATTTCAGTTAAAAAAACTAAAAAATTTCAGTTACCGTAGAATTTAAAAATTTTTAATGTTACAAAAATTTTTATTTATTTTTTTTGTTTTAATTATTATTTTTGTAATTTGTTTTTGGGTATTTTTTGCTTTTTTGTTAATAATTTATTTTTGATCTTTTTTTCTTATTTAATGATCAAAACTGTAGAAAAAAGGTTCAAAAATTTTCTGACCAAATCTTAAAAATATAAAAAAACAAAAAATTCATTTTTTTTTTCTTTATTTTAATGACTAACAATTTAGGCAGGCAATTAGAATAAATTAGGACTTTATGATTCGATCCTTTTTGTTTTTTTTTTTTTTGTCTATCTTACAATAGTTATGAACAGGTAATAAAATAATTATGTGAGTAAGCAAAAAGAAAAAAGGAAAAAAGGTTAAAAGTTATGAATTTTGCAATATTTTCATATTTGTACATGGTAACAAGGGATAATGTAGGAAACCGGAAGGTTTTCTATCTTTACATTAAATCAATAGAAAAAAAAAGGAAAAGTAAATAGAAGAAATAAAAAAATTCATACCAAACTGCTTACATTTTAATTTAAATTGGTGCTGAAATGGCTGAAATCAACTGAAACAAATTCTTTGCTGAAACTTATTTTTAAAAAAATTAACAAATAACTTTTTTTTTGTTTTGTACAAATGTAGTTGAAATCGTTAGCTCGTTTATTTGCAAGAAAAACGTATTATTTACAAGGTAACTGAATTTATCTTATGACTGCGATAAATATTTTTCATTATTATTTTTATTATGATAATTTGTAAACGCAAGGATAATTAAAATAAATGTAAGGAAATGAAAATTAAAAATAATTGTTTCCAAAAAAAAAAAAAAAAAATTAAATTCATGTGTGTACAAAGCAGAAGCAGAAAAAGGCATTTACAATTGGTTTTATTTCTTTCTTTTTTTTTAAGAAAAGAAAGAAAATACCCATCAAATTCTATTGTAGTCCAGAATAGTTCAAGTTTTTTTGGTCTACATTTGCAATTAGGAAAAATTTCAAAAGAAAATTGAAAATTACAAAAAGATTTTCATTACATGAAAAATGTATCTACTTAACAATAACAAAAAAAAAAAAAAATGATTAAATTGGAATGTTTAAATTTTTAATTGCATTTCTTGGAAAAGGACCAAAAAAAAGAAATTCTTCATTCCTTTGGTTTTTTTTTTCATTTCCATGTTTTTGGAAACAAAAATTTTCAAATCTGCTTAATTAACAGAATAAAAATAAAGCGCATTTGAAGGAGAACATAAGTACAGAAATATTATTACATTTTACTTCACCGTATGGTATACTTCAGTTAGTTGAATTTTTTTTTTTTATTCCAATTTTAATTCTTAATTTGAGTATAACATGCACCTATAACTGACTTAAATTTGAGATGAAAATTCTTTTAAAATTAAAATGTACACAGAAGCATGGAACAAAAAAAAAAACATTCGGAAAATTCAAATATTTACAAAAAACTTTTATTGAAAATTGAAAATTAATTATAATGTAAATGTCAACAAAATTTTTTTATTTTCATTTTTTTTCCCCCATTTTTTAATTATATTTTATTTACATGTTTCTGTATTAAAATCGTTATTTTTTTTTAAATTTAAAAAAATCATAATAGTAAAAACAAAAATGCATGGAAAAGTTTGTTAATACATTTTTTTTTTTTTTTTGAATTAAAATCAATTTTTATTCAAGTTTCTACTTTATTGAAAACTAATTAAAAAAACGAGAAAAGTTTTTGATATAATTGAATCGTATATTGAATGGATGCAAAAAAACATATGGTAATAATTTTTCCGATTAAAGTATAAGCCTACGACTGAACTTTAAGATCCATATGTGATATATTGTAACATTTGGATGATTTAAAGAAGATTATAGTGTATTACTTGGAATACATTTGGTCTCACAATTTGATGACATATTGATTGACAATAAATTTCACTTTTATCATTTCTTGCCGACATAAATGATATTTTGTATAAGATATGTAACATGTGTGCAGACATAAACAGACTACAATCATACCATATACGCAATTTAATAATGCATTAAAGATTCATTGATGTACAGAGTCGTACGTAACACAATGATACCATGAGTTGATACCATGTGCTGGAAAAATGATCATATTCATGTCCCATTTTATTAGATTTATAATACCAATTGCTACATCGAAAAATTATTAACATAAATTTTTTTTATTTTTTTTTTATCATATACATAAGTATATTGTATAAGATTAAGTGCTTGTGAATAATTTGTGTTATAATTTTGAAAGAGAAAAAAAAAATACGTTACATAAATTTAAAAAAAAAAATGTACACAAGAATATTCCAAATGTTTTTTCTTTTAATTTTTAATTCTTATTTTTATTTATTTTTTCTCTTAGTCTAAAATAAATTTATTTAGTTTTTTATTATTGTATACATATGTTTATTTATTTTTCAATAAATTAAATGAAATGAGAAAAAGAAAAGTGAGAAAATATAAAAACAAAATATTTATATAGATAATTTACCATTACATTTCACTATATTTTATTTTTGTCTTGTACACATGGATTTCTATTTTTACTTCTGAATATTTTGTTTTTTTTTTCAACTGTTTTATTTTTAATAAATAACCATTACATAAAGTAAAGGAAAATATTTTTCTATAAAAAAAAAAAAAAAATGAAGCAAATTAGGAAAAGTAAAAACAATTTTCTTTCGTGTCGCGACATCATATAAATCTCATTTTTAAAATGTCGTTTATCATAGAGTTGAAGACTTTAAGGATTATAAAATAAATATAAAACATTTTTATAACTTAATACCATATCTGTTAGCTAACATTTATAGCTTGATCTATGTTAGATGTACATATAGAGCGTGTGCGGAATGTGGATAAATTTGGTTAAATGTCTAAATTTCTAAATTGTTGGAAAAATTGGTTTTAGCATACTCAACGAAAATGCTAAATGCAGCTAAATTGGTAAATTCGTTGTTTTGGTATAAAATTATGAAATATGACATGTAATATATGGTTTTTGTTTATAATTTGATTTTTTTATATTTTTTGTCATTTTTTTAAAAACAATTTCTTGAATTTTTAACGATTATTAAAAAAAATTAAAAATTTGAATTTTTAAATTTTCAAAATCATATGAAAATCCGAAACGTAAAAATATAGGGAAAAAGTGAAGACTAAAATTGTTAACAATTTAGCCATGCTCGCACAGTAAAGTGTTGCTAAATAGAAATTTTAGCAACTTGAAATTTAGAGAACTTTTCCAATGATTCCGCACACACTCATAAAATGTAAGTTTTGTAAAGTACTTAACATTTAAAAAAGACAAACAAATCAAGGATAAGAAAAAAAAACAAAAATACATGAAGACACTTGTTCATTATTTTTCATGTACACTGTACGTATGTTAGGTATGTTCATCGTTTCTGTTATCGTTTAAAACGAAAAAAAAAACAACAACAACAACAAAATTGTGTAAATAATGATTACTCAGTGTGTTACTATGACATTTTATTTAGATGTTATACTGATTCTCAAGAAATTTCATTCTCTTGTATAGATCAAGCAAACAACATATTTTTAAAAAGAATAAAAAAAAAACAAAATTTTATTTTTTCTTTGAATGTACAAATATTGTAAACAGAAAGATTTATATTTCTCTTTATAGTCCTTTAAAAAGATTTTTCATTTTCATTATTTCCAGCATACGAATTTTTTTATTTTCATTTTTTATATTCGGAAGAAAAAAAAAATGAAAAAAAGAAAATTTTATAATTCTTAAATATTTTGTCATTCGAAATAAGTTAATAATTTTAAAATTCACAGATATGAAAATTTCAACAAAGAAAAACAGAAAAAGAAAAACAGGAAAAAATTTTTTTCTTTTTTTTAAAATAAATAAACGTGAATTCAATTTTATGCTTAGGTAACAAAAATTTTTTAATTTATTTTCGTTTTTCTTTTGTTCTTTGTTTTTATTAAAATTTCACTTTAAAAAAAAATTTCAAATAAATATTTAATAATTTTTCCATGGGAAGAACTACCTTCTGTTGTTGTTTTTTTTCTCTCTCATTTTATAATTTATCAAATTTCCATAATTTTACACGTACATTGAACTTTATGGTGTATATATGAATATATTATTTTTATTTTTGTAAAAAAAAAAAAATTAAATAAAATAAAATAAATTTGTTTTGTCATTTTCAAAAGGATATGAAATGAAAATTCAATAAAAGAGATTGTCTTTATACTTAAACAACGATAAAATTTTATGAAAATAATAAAGTAAGTAAAAGTATGGTATTATCTTGCGTATAGTACGTGCACTTTTTCTTACGTATTTATTTTCCTTTACTTCATAATGTCGTTTTACTTCATAATGAAGTATAGTATGCCGAAGGCCTTATCCTGGTGCATTAACATTAAACTGCATATTAACAAAGCAACGACAATATAATTCCTCCAAAATTGTTCTCAAGCACTAAATAATGGCTGTAGGGTGTTTTTAAAGTATACGCACGGGTAAATCATACAACATAAAAATGCATGTTTATGATTTATGTTGCTCTCGTGTGGTTGTTGTTGTTGTTTTCGTTTTATAAAACGCACTAAATTAGCAATTTGGTTAAAGTGGCCTGAAGAGAGAAAAAGACGAATTTATTCAAATTGGACGTATGTACATATAATATAATAAGAAGAAGTACCACCAACAACAACACTTGCCTGTGTTATAAAAACACACAATAAGTGTTTTGTGAAAATTCAAAAATGTTTGTCCCAAAATGTTTAACTGAAACGAGCATAAAGTTTGCGTACTGTATGTGAGATGATATACAGTAAATATAAATAAAATGTAAATTAAATGCTATGAAATATTATCAAAAGTTTTGCTTTTTACATTTTCATATGATAATGTACTATGATAAATAAATGGTGGTAATGCATTATTGTTATCTTATACTAATGTAATGTAATGGTAAAAAAAAAGAAAATATTAAATTATCATTTGTTGTTTAAAATTCAAACATAAACGATCTGAATTTTCTACCTATATGTACGTTACATAGAAGTACAGTATACGAATGTTCCTTGCGAAACATTTTTGGGTATTTGTTTTTATATCCTTGTATTTTGTATGTTTATAGATTTGTTTATGAAGTTGTTACAGTACATTTTTTTTGTTATAGAAATTATTTATTAATTTGGTATCAAATTTACACACGCAACAAAACCAAAGGTAATAAATAAATTACCATTTTTTTTATTCTACAAATTTAAATTTAAATCAATTTGAATTTGGATGTATAATTTATGTCTTGAAAAAAGATAGCACGTTTTATTGATAAAAAATACAAAATTGGCAGCTCTAATTTTTTTTTCTTTTTTTTTGAAGACGAAAATATATCATGGTTTCTTTTTTTAAATATTTTATTCTTTTTTTTTTTAACAACTTGTTATTCATGTTTTACGTGAAGAAAATTTTTTATCTTGGAAAATTTTTTATTTTCAATTATCCTTTTTAATAAAATATAAAATTTCTCGACTGATTAGCATTATTTGAATCGTGTATATGCATGTTACAAAATATTATCTGTCTGTCATCTTATGTTTCAAACTGTAAGAAAATTTTTTCATTAAATTTTCATAAATTTTCTTTTTTTTCACTATGAAGTTTTCCGTTCATTTTTATTATTTTTTTTTAAATATTTTTATCTCTGTATATGTAAGGATGAAAAATAAGGATATGGTATAGTTGATAAAATTCTATGTATTTACAACATCAACGATAAAATTTTCTTTTTTAACAGAAAAACTTGTTCTTTTACATGACTTTATGTTATGATGATGATGATGATGATGATGATGATAATGATGAAAAAAAAATTTTTTTACTGGTTTTGTGGTTAAAAATTAAATATATGCATTTTCACATTAAAAAAAAAATAAAAAAAAACGGCAACAAGGAAGTGAAAAAAAAAACACCATAGCAACATTATAACACAACAGCAGCAGCAATGTAGCATTAGTAGCAATTTTTTTTATGCAACTGTCATCATAAATTTTTTGTTTTTTAAAGTATACGAGCATACGTACATGCTGACGTATCTACAGAAAAAAAAAGTTTTCTTCTTGGTATTTTGGAAATAAATTTAAGAATATTCATGATGATAGCATGTTGCATAGAAAATATTTTTTAAAAACTATAAACCAAGAATAATATATTGCATTATGTTATGCTGGAAAACAAGTGTGTACGGTTACAAGTTTTCTTTATGATTTAACGTTTTCAAAAAATTTTAAATATGCAACATGAGTTTTTTTTATAAACAATGTGGATAAATAAAATGTATTTAAATTGTAGAAGAATATCAAATTAAATAAAAACTTATAAACAGACAAAAAAGAAAATTAAATAAAAAATCACACATATACGATTTCAAACAAATTGTTTACACCTGCTGTAATCATTATCATAAATAATTAACATAATGAGTTGAAAATTGATATAATAAATTTATACTCCATACATTAATTCGACGTAGATAAGGCCTTATGGGAGTTCTTTTTCTTTTCTCGTAATTCTTAATAAGATCATCTTACTTTATGTCATTTCCATAAGTACTTTACTGCATCGAATTAGTGTATGGAGTATAGTGTAAATTGAAAAATGTTTTTTTTTCTTCTATTCATAAACTTACGTGTATGTATGTATGTGTGTATAATTATAGCAAATTAACCTTTTCGATTTTCATTATTAATATGTTAATTTCGAGTTATTTGATTTCTTTCTAAATTTGGGTGGTCGTATATACATACGCTTTCTTTGCCTATCGAAAACACTCTAATTCTGCCCAGTGCCACACCACAGTAAGTGGTATCAATTTTTTTTTTTTTTTCTGTAGGTATATTTGATCAATTTAAAATTCTTTTTAAATTGAAACAAAACCTTTTAAACCACCAATTTTTGTGTTTTCACAAAACCGGTAGCCGCTATATAATGTACATATTCATCGTGTATACAATGATCACCACATGCACAATACAAAGTGCATACATAAAATTTTTTTTTTTTTTACATTTTGTATAATTGCTATTTTTGTATCGAAATTAATTTAATTTTCTATCAATTTTCTAGCCTAAGCGACTTTTAATTTTTCTGTTTTATTTAATTTTTTTTATGCGCTTTTATTTATTGCATTTTCATAGGAGTACGGATATCGCATATACTCGTATGCAAGCAAAAAATGCATTTTAGCATTTAGTTATTCGAATTTCGGGTATATACAATAATTTTATTTTTCATCGTTCATTATTTTTAATTTTAATTTTATGTTATCCGTGTTATAGTTTTTTTTTCGTTCAATTTTTTTTTTTCAATTTCATTTTCCCTTGTTTTAATAATAAAAAGTTTTTAACATTATAAATTTTCATATACCTATGTATAAAAAATATTTTTTTATTTTTTATTTTAAAGTGTACATAAAGAGGAAACAGAGAAAATTAATTTTTCATTTATTTAATGAAATGTGTGTGGTCATAAAAAAATTTCAATAAAAAAAAAAGAAGGAAGAGAAAAGTAAAAAAAAAACTTTTCAATGACTTTTATATAATGATGACATACAAGACTGGTTTTAAAAACTCTTTGTATGTATATACATGTTTGGATCGTATGCAGGCAACCAATTTGTAGATTAAAAATTGGAAATAAAATGAATTAAATTGAATAAAGCAAAGCAAAATGCAAAAATAAAACAAAAAAAAAAAAATTCAACAAAACACTATAAGCAAAAGCCATTTTTTACTTTGTGTTTTATGATGATGCATTTTACCTCTTTCGCTTGATTTCGCTATATGTCTGTGTTAATTTTATTTATATTCATTTTATTCTTTTAAAGAAAATCTGGTGACGAAAATTAAATGACCAATATAATTAAAATTTATATGAACGATATTTAGGGCTTTTACGAATAGCTTTTCATTTCTCATCCCTTTTTCTGTACATGCATGGCAACGTATCCATGGTTTTAATTTAATTTTTTTTTTTTTGTTTTTTGGAGAAAAAAGAAAAAAAATTAAAAAATTCACTTTTTGTTTATTATAGGCTATAGTCTGTCTACTAATTTGATGTAGTTAAGGCCTTTTCACGAGTAGTGTTACCGAAATCTGTAAAGTTATCATTTTTTTTTTGTTTTGTAAGACACGAGGAGTGAGATGAGGTTTGGTAACCTCGACACTGCAGCTTAATTAATTAGCTTATTGTATCCCTCAACCCCTGGTATCAAAGTTATCATATAATACGAGATGGATTTTTTTTTCATCTACTTCATTTTTTTCAACGGTGTAAAATAGTACTGCTTTATATCATTTCCATAAGACCTTAACAGATAGACTATAATAATTAATTGTTATTTTGTTTATAAAATTTAGAATTATATTGTTAACAAAATTGTGACAATGACAATGTAATAATGATGATGGTATAACGAACAATTAGTAAGAAAATAAGAGTTTCATATATTTTATTATCTAATTAAATTATATTTAATAATAAAAAACATTAAAAAATGTAATTTTTTATTTAATCAATGTATTCCATAAATATACGAACAACATAAAATTCATTTTAATTAAGCACGATTTATCGCATTCAATTTAATCATATAAAAATTTTTTTCTGCATAGTTTCATATTTAAGTAGATATAAGAAAGAGAAAAAAATTTTTTTTATTATTATTGTTTTCATTACATCGTTATAATTAAATTGTTGCTTATACTTTGTTTCTTATATTTTTTCTTCATTCTTTCTTTGTTTGTTTATTATTTTGTTTCTTTTTTTTTTGTTCAGTCTGTTTTTTGTCTATTACATTCAGAATTTTTTATTTATTTTATTCATTTGACTTATTCGTATCTTTTAAGCCTAAACAACAAAGTAGTTTTTTTTTGTGCTTTAATTCATATTCTTTATATCTGACTACACCAAGAGTATCCTACAAAGACACTCATACATACATACATATTTTCCCCCTTTTTACGCATGTGTTTATATCACACAACCAATTATTATGTATTCAATTATATACACAAGCGTATATATGTATATTTATAAAAAATAAAATAAAAATAAAAAAATAAAAAGAAAAACTATGTGGATGAGATTATGTATTCAGAATCATAATGAATTACTGAGATTAGTTAAAATAAAAATTAATTCATTCTTGATTGATATACGAATATTTTTTGATGTATCTTATATATCTATCTTATTAATTAAATAAAGTAATATTTTTGTCATTGTCATTTTGTTAAAAAAAAAAAAAAAATTATATCATTAGTATTCATATATGTATATACAAAAAGTATTTAAATATATTTCAAGCATTAGAATACAATCATAAATGAATTAAATATGTAGTTACCAAATAGTACGTATATTTCATTATTTCATATATGGTAGTATACCACAATATAGGGTAGGGTCCTCCAAGACTGTGTAACGTCACAGAAGAAGAAGTATACCAATACCTATACTTTACTTATAACCACCTACCCACCCACTCTCATACTCTGAGTAATAAATATAATATGTAAGTACATGCATTTATAATATTTTATCTGAATTTGTATAAGAAACATCTTATGTTGATGAATATAAGAAATGCTTCATTTGTAATTTATTTTAATTAAAACGATTTTTTTTTTGTTAGGAAAAAAAAAGTTCTTTCATACTTTTCAAATTAAAAAAAAAAAAAAAAATTTGTAATGATAAACTTTTTCGTTCGCAAATAATTATTTTTTTTTTTGCTATTTAAAAACTTTTAATTTCCCAAGGTTGTTAGGAAACTTTATTTTTTATTTTTAATTTATTTTTATTTATTATTTTTTTTTCGCCAAATCTTTGTTTCCAATTCCTGCATACATTAGTATGGTATTAGTAATCTATACTCATTAAAATACGCCTCGAAATATGAAATACGTTTCGAAATATGTGTGTACGTCGTTAACACCAATACATTCAACTAGATAAGTATTTTTTTTGTTTGCTTTTTCTTGCGTATCAATAATGATCATCATTACTGTTGATTGTATTCAAAATAATTTTTTTTTCTCTTTTTTTATTTTTTTTTTGCAAGATTATAAAAAAGAAAATTGAATAAAATAAAAAATAAAAAATTGTAAATATGTACTTAATAGTACATTTACCTTAAATCAATGTGTAATTACGATGATGAAGTACATACGTATGAATAAAAAAAAATTTTTTTTTATAAAAACTCTATTCAGTATTGAACACTAAATAAAGTAAAAAGAAGAAAAAATGTATAAACGAACAGATAAAGTTTTTTATCATCATCAAGGCTTTTTCGATATCTGAATGCGTTATACGCGTACAAGTGTGTAGTTATAGCTACTTTTTTAATTTTGTATTTAATATTTTTTATTTTTTTTTTATTTTAATGAATATATCAGAAAACTTTATAACAAACAAATTTTTTTTTCTTTGAAAAAATTAATGATATATTTGAGAAAAAAAAAAAGAAATGAGATCCTTTTTATCAATTCAAAGCTTTCATATATTTTCCATCATTATCTTATTCTTTTTCTTAATTTTAACTTGCATTCTAATTAATGACGAAACTCTTATTATTTTGTATTTCAAATGCATTTTTAATATATTTTATTTTTTTCTGCAAGGACTTTTTCATTTATGTAATATCCTGTTTTAGTTTTTTTTTTTTGTAAATAAGTTGTTTTGAATTTGTTCATTTTCGTGGAAATTTTTAATAATAAAAATTAAATTGTATTTAAATTAATGAGTTTTCTTCGGTAGTTAAGTGTGTTCAAATTGTGTTAGCCATAGATTAATAGTTTAAGGAGTTTTGAATACGTCTATGACATGATGTGAATTTTATTTTTGATGTTCAATTATTTTTCTAAGAAATAGGACACCCACTCTCAGGCAAACTATTCATTTTTGTTTATTTATTTTTTGTTTTTTTATTAAATAAAAGCATCAAAGCAATAAAAATATTCTCAGCTACTTAATATTCCTGTTGTCATCTAGTCCAAAGTAAAAGAAACAACCGAAATACTTTATTTAAAAAAAATTTTTTTTTTCAAATTCTTTTCACACATACTGATTCGTTGTACTAAAAAAAAAATTCATTGCATTCACTGAATGCATTCAATTTGAATGTACGTAAATTTGTAGGCATTTGTCGTTATAAAACGAAATATAAACATTTTCAAAAAAAACCAACGCATACAATACCCATATTTACTTATTTGCATTCATGTCGTTTGTTTAAAAAGGAAGTTAAGTAAATGAATAAAGAATTTTTAAAAAGCGTTGAATGGTATGTATATAAGAGCACAGCTCATCATATTTTAGAGTGTACATTTTTAAATTCTAGCTGTTACAAAAAAGAAAATAATACACAGAATTTTTTTTTTTTTTTTTTTTTTTAAATGCATTTAAAGGTAATTGAGAAAATAATTGAGATTCACATTTTGTTTACCTTAACATAATTTTGTATGCGTAGGTAGATAGTAAAAAAATTTAAAAAAAATTAAACTATTTATTGTTATGTTAGGTGAAGAAAAAAAGAAAAAGGAAAAATTTTTTATAAATACCAAAATATGTACTTATACACTGTAAAGAAAACAAACTACAATAATAAGCAAAACATTTGAATGCCCGCCAGGAGAACAGTAAAATATTTAATGTTCATTTTATTTTTTTATTTTTTTTTTTCATATGAACTATTGTGTATTTACAAATTTTTTTCCATTTTCTTTTTTTTACTTTTCTTTAAAAGAATGACAAAACATAATTGGAAATAATGTAATAGAATTTTATTTTTTTTTTTTTTTTCAATTTATTTTTTTTATGTTTTTATTTTTATTTTTTTCAATTTTTTATTTATTTTGTATTGTAATTTTTTTTTTTTAATTTAATTTTCTACTGTTTGAAAGAAATTTGTATTGGTATTTACATGCTGCTGTACGTTTAATATCGAAGTGGGTGATTTAAATGCAAAATGTGATACTCTCTAACTACTAATATGTACAACTATCCTTTGTGCATTTAAAAAAAATATATTTTATACCTCTTAGGTATCTACCGTGTGTATCTACGTTTTAGAGAGAGTCATGTAAATAGCAGACAAAACCCATATTTTTATTGTAGTCTACGTCCGCCTAATGAATGTGTACATGGAAAAAGGAAATAACTATTTTCGTATAAAAATGCAATTTTGTCCTTCCTTTGTATTTTAATATAGCTATAATGTACAGGAATTCCAAATTACTTAAGGGTTCCTCTTTTGTTTTAATAGAGTTTAGATAACTTTTTAAAAAAAAAAAAAAAATTTTGTGGTACGTGCATAGTTCGATTTTTAATTTCCTGACAAACATTCTTTTTAGATAAATTCATTCAATTTTAATGAATTTTTCTTAAATGGTTTTCTTTCATTCTAATAACTTAGGTACATTGAACATGATTTAATGTTTAAATACTTTCTCTTTGATAAAAAAAAATAATAAAAGAAAAATAAAAGAAAATTTAAATGCAGCCGGAAAGATACCATTTACAATCGCTTAAACACGACTTAAACCTCACGACATCATAATGTACACAAAATCCTTATTATTATTTCAATTTTTAATTCTGAATGATGATAAAAACGTTAAAACATATTACATAGAGATGAACAAAGCGTTTCATTGAATTGCATTATGAAAGACTATGGTCATGAATACATTTCTTGTTGTATGGATAATCAGAACTATATTCTGGTTGTATTTAGCAGATTTCGCTAATTTGATATTTTGCTAATTTTTAAATAAAATTTTGATTGTTCGTAAACATTTGTAAGAAAGTTACGAGAATACCAAGTTAGTGAACTCTACTAAACTATACGATCAGAATTGACCCTGAATGATGGGCATTATACAATCATCAAGTTTAATTCTACAAAGAAGATTACGTAATATAAAAGCAGAAAAATTTTTTTTTCAGAGATTTTAAGTTTATTTTCTTTTTCTGCCATTTGTATTTCTTTTCATTTTATAAATACACAATGATTTTATTGTCTCATATAAAATTTGTTTTACACACTGATTTTAATTAAAAGTACATCTTTTTTTCTTTTCTTTTTTAATTAATTTTTGAAATGTAGATTATTTTAAAATGATCTTTAAATTTGATAAAGCATAAACTCAGCTAAATTAAAGAGGTATGTACGCATATTACATTGGTGTGTATATTCTATCGTACTTACAAAAGGACTAATATTCTACATATATGATTATTATCACATTTTTACATCCACATATACACATATAGTATTATATGATTAGGCCCTGGTTCACATAGAACTGTTGCGCCATTCATGATAATGATGAGTATTATAGAGTACATACATACATAAATTCTGTATTCGGTATAATGAATGAAATCCCTATGAAAAACACAAATTAATTACAATAAAAATGGGTATCATTTACTTATCGAATCGAAAAGGAATTTTATTTTGTATATGTAAATAGTTGAATAGCAGAATTACAGATTTATTTCATTTAATCACATACATGATTAATAATATGAAATAGTTGAATATTTGAAATGTATTTACAATTTAACATGGTAATTAATTAAATTGCCATTTAATAACCTGTTAGGTGTATATCAATATTTTATTTTGTACATCAATTAATACCAAAAACGTATTATTTCAGAATTTACCTACATTTACAATTTATACTCCATACACTAATTCGATGCAGTTAAGGCCTTATGGGTGTATATGTGTTCTTTTTCTTTTCTCGTAATTTTTAATAAGATCATCTCACGAGTAGTGTTACCACAGTCTGTAAAGTTATCATATATGTAATACGAGATGGATCTTTTTATATACAGGGACGTAAAGTGGTATTTCTTCTTCTTCTTCTTCAATGGTGCAACAGCTCTATGTGAGCCAGGGCCTAATCATCATTACGATGATTTTTCGAGACGATTCTATATAGACGTGAAGTAGTACTACTTTATGTTATTTCTATAAGGCCTCAACTGCATCGAATTAGTGTATAGAGTATAGTATGGTAATAAGAAATCCCTGTGTATAATCAAAATCAAATAAAAGTACCAATAACATATGATTAAACCGCTGACAAAAAATTTTTTTTCAATATAATTCCAAAAATCAGAGAATTTATTTATTTCTTTTATTTCTACCAATTAAATGGTCTTTTGTTTGTTTCTTTTGATTTTTTTTATATTTTTATTTAAATTTGATTGGCTTTATTTTCATAACAAATGTCAAAGTAAATGTCTAAACAAATTTTTATATTTCAATAGATGTCCACATATGTATACATACTCGTATGTAGATTAAACAAAGAAGTTATAAACACAAGACGGGAAAAGAGGCAATTTAATGTTTTCATCCATTAATTTTAGGCACAACGAAGAAGATGTCAAAAAATAATCTGTATAGAATCTATAGAAATATTATAGAAATAAAATTCAAAAAAGACTTGAAAATCAAGAAAAAAAAATATTAAAAAATTTTTTTTTATTTTCTTGAAATAATCGTATACGTAAATTAATCTAAGAACTGTGAAACTGGTATCTCATATATGAGGGCTGCATTATCAGATGGAATACAAAAGAAATAAAAAACTCATATGATGCGATAGAACTTTAGATATTTGAGCATTTTTTGTACCTGTATTCTACCTAACGTTTTGATCATATTCCTAACATGTTGACGACGATCGTTGTATGTTAGTAAAAGTAAAAAAAACAGTAAAAGAGTATTTTCATGGTTACTTTACTCTTAACTAAAAATGTATTACCATTTTTTTTTATTAAATCCAAGACGAATACAAGCAATGCAAAACTCAGATTAGTTGATTTCAAATAAATTGAAAGATTCTTGATATGCGTCTTTGGTCGTCATCGTCAATATACACTTCAATTTTTCAACCGACGAAATGACTTTTTTTTATACTAATATGAATTTAGAATTAAAGTATAAGGTACACAAATATCTCTACATGTAAACTACTTTTCATTCATTTCTTTTGTTAATTTTATTTCCATTATCGTCACACCTTTTTCAAATATATTCGATATAATGATAACAATAAAAGGAATCCTTTTGATAAAAACTCATAAAAGGCTTTTCAAAGAAACTCTAAAAATATAAAAAAAAATTTTAGTTTATTTTTTCTTAATCTAAAAATCCATTTAAATCAAATAATTGTATATCGATGAAAATTCAAAAAAAATAAATAAATAAATAAAAATAAAAAATTATTATGAAGAACAAAATTCAAAATCAAATATGTATGTATAGGTACATTATTTTGATCAGGTTGGTTATTTCGTCTGTCATGTCTCTAACGTAGTTTTCTTATTTTGAAATTGAAATGCATTAAATAAAGGAATAATTCTGAATTTCCTTCGTTGTGTGAATTTTCAAATGCAATTGTGGATTTTCATTCGAATATTTTTCCTCAGTTATCGGTTATGCCTTGAATTGAGTTGTATACTCGTATGTCCTTGTCGTTTACATTATTTCCAAGATTTCCATTAAATCTTAATTTTGAAACTTTTCTTGTTCCAGATCATCAAATTTAATGGATACATTTTTTGTTGTTTTTTAATTGTATATACAAACGTTTAATTTTGATTCTATACCTTATTAAAATCCCAAAAGATTTTATAACTTCTAGTTTAAAATGTTTACAGGTACAATTTGTATTATTTGAATTTGAATTTTTAATTAATATTTTAAATCTGTAACTGAAACTTTTGTATGTTAGATACAGTGATAAATTTTCTTTTTAAAAAAAGTTTTTAAACCTTTTTTTATTTTTTTATTTTTATTTTGAAAAATTTATTTTTTAAATCTAAGTAACTACTGTTCATGTAAAAGCTTCATTTATTTGTTGTCCATGTGTTACCACTGTACATGATATTTTTCTTCTTAATTAGACTTTTGAAAGTTCATAATTCATTTTTTATTTTAAAAATAATATTGTAGGTAAAATTCTTCCGTATTCAAATGCAGCAAAAGGTACGTACACTCAAAATACCACATAGTATCTTTACGATAGCGGACATGTATAGGTATTTATATTTTTATTTAAAAAATAACAACCAAACATTCAAAAAAAAATAATAATGTGAAATTTAATTTCTGACTTTTTACTTTTTAATTTTTATTTTATTTTTTTTGATTAAAATTTTACTAACTTATAAAAAACGACAGCATATGAAGAAGAAACTTGTATAAAAAAAATTTTTTTTAACTGCAAAAATATATTTAAAAAAAAAATAAAGAGAATAAAAATGAAATAAAAATATAAAGTAAAAATAGTAAAACTGTTTTCAGTCCATATAAATTCAAATAATTTTATTTTAAGTTTTTTTTACTTATATGTGTGTACCTAAAACGTTTATATGTGGAAATGACCTAATTTTTAAAAGAATTTTTTACATATGCACATATATATATGTACATATGGTACATATGAAGGTATTATAAAGGATATGAAGGATATTATAAACCTGGCGTTTCCATGCATGTACATTTATGCGCTTATTAGAACATAAACATACTTACAAGTGTGATATCTGCATATATCTAGATTTTTAACTTAGACCTAGATTTACCCATACCTGTTTACTTATGGTTTTTATGCAAACTTCTGTGGTAGTGGTAATGGTAACAAAAATTTATTTAGTTAGCTTTCTAAAGTCATGTCACATTTAAATAAAAAATTTTATCATATTTTCTTATACCATTTCCTCCAATATAGATACACAAAGAATACAAAAAAAAAATGAATAAAAATCGAAGTAATTTTTTATGAGCAAGATATACATATGTGTACACTTATGTACTCACTAGATAAATTTTACCTGTAATTTTTCATACATAAACACATATGTATGTCGGTTACAAAATATTTTCATAGTAAATTTTAAAATATAATTTTAAAGTTTTATATAAAAATAAAAATTTTCCGTTTTATTTTGAATTTTGCTTTTTGGATAAACTTTGAAAAAAAGAAAACTAAATGCTTGATGTAAGGAAGTTTTGTACTTTATTTTTAAAGTTAATTTTTGGTTTATTCTTAGTCACAAGAATAATTAGGAAAAAATCTTTTTACATATAATAAATAATATCGAAATAGGTAGGTAGGTAGAGGTGGTCGCTCGTCAAATCCCCAGCAAGCAAACTTAGACCAGAAAGCCCCATTGTGATACCACACCAGGAATTTTTTAGAGATCAAACTACCTCGAACGCTTCAAAAAATATCGAATCATTATTTTGATGAAATAAAATAAACATTTGATTCCCTTTTTTTGGACTTTTTGTTTAAAAACAAAAAAACATCATTAAGATCGGTTGATAATAGAGATAATTCTGAGAACATACACATGATGTGATTTCGAAATTATTTACACTCTTTTTGTGTTTTTTATTAATAATTTTTTTATCCATATATCTTACTTTCCATTTCATTTTATTCAACCCCAATAAATTCGATTGATGTCTTTGCAATGCCTTTGGTTACAATTTCGTTATGGCATTACACATATTATATGATAATTCAATTCAATTTTCAACTATATATGGATGTGAAAAAAAAAATCTGAAATCCATTAACAACTGATGACTGAGGTTTAATCCGTAGCACATGTCCAATATATCCTTTATAATATGCACTCTTCTCATATATCTTTTATTATCACGATTCTTATAAAAAAAAAATGAACAAACAATGAAAAATGAAATCGGTCACAAAATTACAAAAAAAAAACCAACCAAAGCAAACGTGTGATAACATTAAAAAAAAATTTTTTTTTGAAACGCATATCTATATAAATTTATCTGATAAATCGGAATAATATAATGATATATAATGTGGATACAAACATCACATCCTATTCATCATGTGCAAATAACATACACATGAACATTAAGAGTTTATTATTATATAAATTAATGTAAAGATAATCAAAAACGATTTATGTTATTTCTGTTGACAATATACCATCGTACATACTTATATGTACATGTTTACATACAAAATGTATATTTATTATATGATATATTGAAATTTAAATGTTATTATCACGTTGTTATCATCAATTTAATGTTAATATTTATGTAAAAGTTTTCCATTAGCAATAATACATAATATAAAAATGCACTGATATGTAAATTCATATATACTTTATATATCTTATTTCTCATGAATTTAAATTTTAATATTGATTTAAAATAATAAAAACTATTCAAAAAAAAAAACGGAAATATCATCACAGATTAAATTTGAATGAATGGTGAATTTGAAACAATTTTTATTCGGTACCAAAGAAAGGTAAAAGGGTAAAATATGCTCACATGAACATACGTGTATGCATAATACACATCTCAAAAAATCATAGTTTTTTTTTTTTATTTAAACGTAGTTACTAACACTATTAATACTTTTGTATGTAATATATCTTATGTGATAATTACATAAAATTTTCACAATGTGCATCCAAGGGAAAATCAAAATAAAATAGAGTAATGACTGAATACAATAGAAACCGAAAATTTCAAAAAAAAAAAAAAAAAAAACGAAAAGAAAAACATGCAATCATCACACATTAAATGAAAATGAAATAAAAAATTTGTTATTAATTTTTAAACAATATTCGATTTTTTTTTTATTTATTTAATAAATAATAATCCGTGTATATTTTCAATGGAAATATAGTCAGGTGCATTTACGTACATACATATACATGTGTATATTTGTTTGTATGTGAAAAGCTTGTTGCAAATGAAATGGTTTTCAATTGTATTCTTCAGTTATTTGTTATCTTTTTGAAATTTATATTGAATTTATAAAAATAAAACTGAAAAAATAATAAAACGTAATTTTGAATTTTTTACAATAACGAAATGAATAAATGAATAATGAAATAATAAGGCATAAACTTGTAAACAATGCAATCGATTGTATTCCTAAAAACACTTTTCAATGAATACAAAAACATATACTCTGTCTACTAATATTATGCACTTGAGGTCTTGTTGGTGGTCTTAAGGTATTTTAATTAGACTATTTCACGAGCAGTATTACCACAATCCACAAAGCTTTTATTTAATATCAGATGAATTTTTTAAATATCAATATATAGTGACGGTAAAATGGTACCATTTTAAGTAATCGCCATTAAACCTTAAGTGCATGATATTAATGGACAGAGTATAGATGGATACCATGGATGCATTTTATGTATGATAACAAATATGACGTATACATGAATGCGATGATGAACTATTGTGTTGCATTTTATTTATTATGTATAGTATAATAAATTTTTTGTTTTATAAAAATAAAATATGCGTATACATGCAATAAAATTGAATAAAAACACTGTGAAAATGCACACAATTAATAAACAATTTATTTGAAATTAAGAAAGAAAACAAAACATCATTAAACAAATGAAAAAAAAAAATTCAAGAAAAAAAATTACCATTATACCTTGCAAGAAAAGCAATCATTTATTCTAAAACAAATAAACAAAAAAAAGGAAAAACTTAAGAATTGAAAAGATGCAACAATTATAAATTTTCAATATGGAAATATTGAATAGTTCAAAAAAAATAATAATAATCAGGGCTATTCTGGTCAAAGTTAACAGATTTTCGCTAATGTGAAATTCTTTCAAATTTCATACAAAATTTATGAACAATTCAAATTTTGCAGAAAGTTAGCAGAAAGTCAAGTTAACTAAATCTGTTAATTACGACCAGCAAAGCATTGTATATTCAAAATGCGAATATTTACAAATTCAATTTCTAAATGTGTTGTTTAATTGATTTTGTAAGACTTAAAAATATTGAAAGCAATAAAAAAAAACAATATTTTCAAATGAGGTCAAAATGTTGCCAAATAATCATCAACAATTCAATAGCAATAAAACTAAACACATATGAACGAAAAGATATATATAAATATGTATACATAAATAATAAACAATAATTTTTCTCAACAGTTTAGTTATAATAATGCAATTTAATTAAAAAAAAAAAAAAAAATACAATGTAACAGCAGAAACAACATCTGCACAAAAGAAAAAAACTTTAATAATTGTGAAAATCAATTGAAAATTGCTTTTTCAACTTTGTCTTCTTCTTCTCTCATTTTATTCTTCTTTTTTTCTATCATTTTATTATGTGATATTTTTTTTTTAGTCTTTTTTTGTTTTGTCTTTTTACAAATTATTTTTGATCGTCCACCTGTGGTTTGATAATTTGTAATAATAATTTTTCTTTTTTAAAATTTGTGTCTTCGGTTTTTTTTAACGTTCATAGATTTTAATGTAATAATAAAATAACAAATGCTTTTCGAATCGATAATAATAATTGCATACAGGGTGTTTCAAAAAGTCCATTTTAAATTTTTTATTTATTTTTTTTTGATACGTTGCATCTGATTATTTAGTGACTGTATACCACAGACAAGTTATTTTGAATGCTCTGTCGATGCGTGTACGCTATACCTTTCTCATATTTTTCAAATTTACAGTACAAGAGCTCAAGGTTAATCCTGTTTATATCCTTGTGGGATAAAATACAAAAGATTTTCTAATATGGACTTTATTGAAGCAAAACGGAATGAATCACTCTCATAAGTTCTAAAATGTGCAAATTTCATAAAAATAATTTTATCAAATTTTCCAAAAAATAAATGAACAAAATGGAAACATAGACAACTTTTTAATCAGTCTGTTTAAAATTTAAAACGAATCAATCAAAAGATTTCTAACATTTACATTACAATGTGTGTATTTATTGGAAATATTTTTTTTTTTATTAGCACTGTACAGACCAGAGAGTAAATTAAATGGATAAGACAGTGGGTAATTTGAAGGTAAAGCTCAAATAGTTGATTTTATTTGAAAATATTGAAATTTATAACCAAAAACACAAAAATAAATTATTTCCGATCTATACTAATCCACAGACATACCGCCATGTACATTTTATTGAAAATTAAATTATTTTGAATGTACAATTTTATTTTACATATGTACTTATATTTTAGATATTTGTGTTATAAACCTTTTGTGGCAAAATCGCTGTTGTGAATAATTTTATTCAATATATGCATGGCAGGTACATATGTGAATACACACATGTAATAATGAAAGTGTTAATAATCATATTTGAAATTTGTATTTTATACATGTTTATGGATATTATTTAATAGTAGTTTTGTGTATACGTGCAAACATACGTTACATGATAATTTCCGTAATATTGCAATTATATGTACATAAAAAAACAAACCATAAATGGAGAACATCATAACAAAATCATAGGTATTTTTCATTTGTTTACTATGATCATGATGATGTGCACGTTCTATGTATATAACATTCAATGGGTTTAGTTTAGGTGTTTGGATGATTATAGGTAAAAATAATAATAACAATAATTTTAATAGAAGAAAATATGAAATTATAAAAACAAAAATTGAAAGTAATTGTTTATATTTAAAATAATAATTTACGTACGTATGCTCATATGAAATTTTCGCAATTGTTTTTGTTCATGAAAATGCAATGAACACGAATATGTACACTTGAATTAAATATGTTTTGGTATGATACCTTGGAAGAAGAACTGCAGAAGATTTTAAAAAGTAAATGATATTTAAATGGTTACCCAATCTACGTATCGTACATATGTACTCGTATGTACATTTTTCATGATAATTTTAACACCAGCTCAGTTATTGCATTATAAGTGGTTGGCCACACTAACTGCAATTAATTTTCAGTTTTAAAAATTTCTAAAACCAAAAAGAGAATTTATGTTGAAGAAACAATGAAAATTATGAAAATATTACAAACAATTCTATAATTTTCGTTTTAATAGACAGACAAACAGACTTTAGGTAGATACATGGAAAATATTCAAGTAAATACAACATACATATGTATGTATATGAAAAAGAAAAACATTTAATAAAATTACATTTAATATTTTCTTCATGTACCTAAACAAAAATTGTTTATTTCTCTTTTTAAAATTTATTTTTTTTTTATTTTTAATTTTAATTTTTTATTTATTTTTTTTTATTTTTACTTTTATTTATATGGTTTTATTTGTTATTAAATTATAACTGTAAAAATAAATAAAACACTGTATGGTTTTTTTGATATTTTTAAACCAATATATCTTTTCTTTTGTGTAGTTGTTGGTAAGAAAAAGAAATGACCATCACATCATATTTTATGCATCAATAAATAAAATGCACGGTCTGTAAATCAAATAAAAAAGAAATGGAAAAATAAACCAAAGACGAAAAACATTAAAGTTCTTCATGTTTATATCTATATTGTAATAAACAAAATAATTTTCTTCTTTTTTTTTTATTTGAACTACGTTGAATGATTCATTCCATAATGATAGTCTTCATCATGACATACATACATGTAATATTATGGCATTGTGAAAATCTTCATTAAAATATTTTTGTTTTTATCTGCTTGATTACATTTTCATGTACATAGCAAAAAACATACTAAGCATAGAGTATTGAAATATTATGCATAGATAGTTACACAAAGGTATAATTTTTTATTTATTTAGAAATTCATTGTTTATGAAAGAATACACCTGCGTACACCTGCATTCTACATAATACGTGCTCATAATGCATCTATTATTATTTTAACTGTAAATATATACATATATATGTAAATATACTCTGTTCAATAATTACATGTAAATAAGGCCTTATGAAAACTACAAAAAATAGAACCAATTTATTTCATTATAGCTAATTCTAAAAAATGTTGATCGAAGAATGTTGAATTAACTCCTAGGAATATTACTATGAATTGTTTTTTTGAAGAAGAATTGGGTTTATAGTTAAACCCGTAAATAAAAGATATCCAGTGAATAAATCCTGCTATAATAGCGAATACGGCTCCCATAGATAAAATATAATGATAATATATTGATATTTAAAAAAATTCAACTGACATTGAGTGAGCAGTGTGGTAATACTGTCCGTGAAACACGTTTTAATAAGAAATTATGATATAGAGACACTATGCCCCCCATAAAGCTTTAACTGTATATATGTAGGTACATAATTTGTAAACAGAGTATATAGTTCACTAAATTTAAGTTTACAATATTAAAGGAGACTTAAAGCTTAAAGTTAATTTTTGATCACAAAATTAAATTTATTTTCATAATTTCATTTATTAACCGTTTATTATTTCATTTTAATTTGCAGATATTTTTGTCATTTTTACCATTATCTTAAATGGTGTGTTTAACTTAGTTAACTAATAGAGCGAAAAAAAAAATTTGTTTTGAACATTCTTTTACTTCTTTGTTTTTTCTTGCCTCATAATTTAAAAAAGACAGATATGGATTTTTACTGGAATTATTATTATTTTTATTTATTTTTTATTCGTTAAATTTTTAAAAATTTATTTAACCTGTCTTAATACATCTTTCTTTTAATTGAAAATTTCCAAAATGCAAAGTAATTGACTTTTCGCTAATTTTTACAATTTGTTATGTATTACATTATTTTCTTTCCATCATGACTCAAGCATTTTTCAAGTTTACTCACTTGATCTTGATTTATAAAAGTTTTATAATTAGTAACTGAAAAATCATCATAACTCAAGTAATTTGCAATTCTCATGGTAAATCGGTAACAAAAACCAGTCATATTATTATAATAATTAAAATTCAATTTTTGTCATTAATCATCTTTTAAACTGAATTGCTATCATCATCATCATAATTTCTTTAACGACTTTTTTCCTCGTAATATGTGAATGTGTGCATTTGAAAATTTAAAAAAAAATTCAAGTTTATTATTTTGAATTTTTTTTTTTAGCTTTAAGCAATCACACAAAATAAAAAAAAATCAAAACAAAAAAATCAAAACAAAAAAATCAAATCAGAAAAATGAATTTTCAATATTATTTGTTTCCAACTGACCAAAAATTCTTCTTTGCATTCATATTTCAATTAAGTTATAGAACCACTTAACCATACCAAATAGATTATTGACTTTATGGTCAAAATATTCATTTGTAATTTAGAATTATGTATCAACCGAAGAAAACGATCTCAAATATAAAATATGATGATTAATTACTTTTATGATGATTTACTTCTTATTCTGAACTTGATGAAAACTTTAGTTTACCATCATAAAAAAAAAACACATTTGAAAAAAAAAACAAATCTATTAGACAAAAAAAAGTGACTAGAATAAATCTGTTCTTTAAAATTCATAACTTCATTTTTAATTTATGGCATAGCCATAGGTATATAAAAAATTACATGGGTATGGGTGTACATATGTATGTATATACGATATCTACCAATCTTTTAGTCATTAATTACATATTGCTTGAAATTTGTATGGAAATAAAATTTTTATTTTGAAAGAAAACGAATACAAGGTATATAGTTTTGATTTTGATCAATGGCTTATTGTTTATCTGCAAAAAAAAAAACAAACAATGATGTAGAAACGGTCACATAACTTCTTGAAAATAAATAAATTATTATTATTATTATTATTTTTTTGAATTTAGCTGTCTCCAATCCAACGTTCTTTTTTCAGGGTTCCATACCATAAAAGATATCAATTTTGCGGTATATATGGCATCATGTTATTTGAAATTCTGCGAAAAAAATTCATATCTTTGATGTATTCATTTTGAATTTCAAAAAAAAAACGTTCGTTAATATTTTAAATTTATTATTTTTAAGCAAAATACGTATACATACTTATGTTAGATGAATTTACATTAAAGAGAATTGAAGAACGCGAAACAAATCTTTGTATTTTTAACACAGCAAAAGAAGAAAAAGGCAAATACAAAAAAAAAAAGTAAAAAGATACTTATAAAACAAAATTCAAAGCGGAATTACAATTATAATACATAACTAAAAAGAAAATATATAATAAAAAAAAAATAAAAAATAAAGATAAGGTATTTCCATTGACAAAATATTTCAATGTAACGACTTCCAACAGCGTGATCTTGACTTTTGTTATTGTCGAGTTTTTAATTCTTATAAATGTATCTGACTACTTTGTCTTTAGACTGTTGATTAAGTTTTTTTTTTTCAATTTTTTTTTTTTAATTCACACCTTTTTTTCTTAAGAATTCATTTATGTATATTTTTTTTTTGTCATTTCAATTATTTTTTGTTGTCATTTCAACGATTTAAAAAAAAAAAAAAAAACTTTTAAATCTGATTGTTGATTGCTACTAAATTTTTTTTTGGTAAAAAATATTAAGTAGGTGTCATGTGTACATGTAAGTTTATGTGTATGTATGTACACTGTATATATAAAAATAAATAAAATCGTTAAGACAACTTGAAATATATGTAGATTTTTTTTTTAATGTGCACATGAACATGTACACAATAATATTCACATATGGTATAGTTTTCACTCAAGTGTAAAACAAGAGATCATAAATTAAATAAAATTGTGAATACCTCTAGTTAATATTTCAAAGACATCAAACATGTATACATAACGTATGTAGGTATAACTACATTTCATTTAACAAAAAAAATGTTTCGTATTACCAGTAAATTTCTTAAAATGCATGTAAATATCATTATACTTAAAGATGTACATGTTCACCAAAAAAAAAAAAAAAAGAAAAAATATCGTTATAAACAGAATAAATACACAAAAAATATAAATTACTTCTTGTACGCCACTTTACATGAAAGAGGCAAAACAACGGGAAAGAAAATAAAAATAAAAATTAAAAGATATTAATTTTCAAAAACGGTAAAAAATTAAAATGTGTTTAATATTTAAAAAAAAAAACGAATTACCTACTTCTATTTTGTACCCATTTAAAACTAATTTTTTTTAACGAATACAATTTTTAAAAATAGGTAGATATATAAATGTTATACTAATTGGTACCTATTACGATGATGTGTTCAACTAAAAATGAACATTTAAATTAATTTGAATTTAAATTTTTTTAAATTTTTAGAATTTCATTTCAATAATAAAAAATTTTTTTTTTCGAAATGAAAATAATCAATATTGGATTCAAAATTTAAGCTATTTACAATTAAATTTTGTTGAGCTAAATTTTTAATCATAAAAAATGTTTATTACCTAAAAATAAAAAATTTAAAAATAAGAAAAAAGGAAACACAGAAAACATTGATTCAAAATTTAAATTATCAATGTACTTATGTAATTAAAATAATTATTTGCATATAAAAGTTTAGTTAAATAGTTCATAGGTAGTTTATTTACATAGTTATCGAAATGGTTTAGTTTACATTAAAATTTATAAATTCTTTATGTAAATAATGATAAGCACAAAAATATACATGAATTTATTTTGAGTAAATGTACAGCGTTTAAAAATAATTTTTTAATTAATTTGTAATTATTATCAATTATAATTATTATTAATGAATATTATGATCAGTTAAAAAAAAATATGTATATTTTTGTTTTAAATGAATTTTCCATTCACATACAAGACGAATGAATATAAATGTATATCAAAAGTATTTAATTAAAGTATCATATGTAGATACATTCAGCTTTCCATTAACATGTAAATGCATCAAGTATACACATACACATGTGCATATGATAATATACTCGCATATATCATTCAATATCTATATGAATGTACTCGTATCAAATGTATATTACTTCGAATGTACTTGCATTCGTTTAATTAAAATTATTATTATATATGCAAATATATAAATAAAAAATTTTTTTGTGCTGTGGAGAATGTAAATAATTTAATTTTTCCAAAAGAATAAAGGCACACACATGTATATATATACAAAAAAAAAAAAAATTAATAGACAAAAAAAAATTAACAAAATTCTAATGAATTTTGAAATATTTAAAAATATATCTTTTTAAATAAATACCAAATTCACCAAATGAATACTAATTGAAGGATTAAATTTAAAATCTAATTTAAATTCATATACACACACATGCGTACATAAATCTAATATCATACGATGTATTTTGTAAGTATAGTGGAATAACACTAAATTTAATGCTATTCATCGTATATATTTAATTTTATTTTTTATTTTATTTTTTTTTAAAGTAAAATAAAAACTCACAATGAAATTATAAAGAAGCAATAAAGAACAGATGGAAATGTATAATTTTCTTTGTTTGTGTGTGTGCGTATTTACATAATGTATATTTACCACATATTGTATGCATCATGTATAGAAAAAAAAATTTATTATTATAAATTTATACATATGCAAATTATTCGTTAACACATATATTGTGATGGGTACGTATACATAATACTCGTGTGTACTTAATTTAATTTTATATTAAAATTTGATTATCATTATTATGAAGGTATTGTTTCTACTTCTAGTCTCAGTAAGATATCCGACTGACTATATTTTTCCTCACATGTATAATATATGAAACCTCTTTAAATCGTTTGGATGCATATGGATGGATTTATAAAATCCTCAAAATTGTACTACCACTAACATCAGCATACTTACACACTAGATAGGCTTCATCTTCGCTCATATATATATACCTTTACACTCATACACAGATGTATGAATATAATTTTTTTTCTTCTACATTTTTCTCTTTAAGCTCACTAAAAGTGTTACATGTTGTTGCTTACTTACAAGAAAAAAAAAAAAAACAGACTGACTGGTATAGTTGTGTTGATATCATAGATGTACTCAAACTCATATGTATGTATGCCTACTGAATGATGATTAGACAAATAAATAAAAAATGAAGGGTAACGTATAATAACATATGTATCACAAGAGAAGGATAATATGCCAACATTATATCAACCCTTATACGCGAATATCCTTGATATAGTATAATGTGTAGGTTATGCTTAAAGGCGACAAATGACATATTGAAGAGAACAATATGAATTTTCCTTCATATTCATTCATGTATCCCAATTTCAAGCATACACACTTGTACGTGCTTCTATTCATCAGCACTATCAGCAGTGTGTAAAAAAAATTTCCTCTGTTATTATTTTTCAAAATCAAATATTCAACATCCTTGATAGCAAAAAAAGTCAATGAATAATAATATTAAAAAAAAAACTTATTTAAAAATAAAAAAATAAATAAAATGTAAAACATGGCAATAACATATATACATATATCCATATATGCGGATAAGTTTTAAAAAATATCAAATTCAATATACATTTACAGTCTGTCTATTAATGATTTTCCGTGCAAGACTTATGAAAATGTTGCGAATGTTCATTAATATTGTACAATTTAGGGAGTACAAAAATACTTATCACACAATTCTTTTAATTTCTTCGATTCGCCATTTATTAAATTTCGTCTAAAACTCAACAGGTACCCATATGGCCATCTCTCACTATTTATAGGTATACTCTTATGTGGCAAATATTGAAAATCATTAATAGACAAACTATACACATATAAACATTAAAAATAAAAAGGAAATTGAGCGGTATTTGTTTTGACTTTACAGGCTAGGCCGCAGGGTTTATTCCCAAATTTTTTTTTCTTCTTTCTGTATTTGAAAAATTACGTGAATATATATTATGGAAAATGCAATCTTTTGACTTTGAAAATGTATTGTAGAAAATTTTTTGGTAATTTTTCGACAAAAAAAAACAAAAAAAAAAAAAAAAAAAATTTATTGAAAAAAAGATTACAATTTTTTATTAATAAATTATTGAAAAAATTGAAAAAAATAGGAAAAATTCTTTGTTGTTCAAGAAAGCAAGGATAAAAGAAATTAAAATTAAACCAATCAACATTGAACAAATAAAGCTAATTATACGATTTATATTTCGTTGTGTAACAAACAAACTTTGTTTCCTTTAAAGATTCAAGAAAAATTAAAAATGAAAATGTAGTACACACAGAAAAAGAGAGAGAGAAAATAGGCAAAAGGGATTTTAAGTTAAACTTTAAAAAGGAAAATTTATTTTTTTTTTTTGCTAACATTTTTTTTCCTGTATTTTCTTTCATCCTTTTTATAATTCCTTGAATTCAAGAGGAAAAACAAAATAAACAAAAAAAAATAAACTGAGAAAAAAATAAAAAATTTCTATTTTGCGTACAAAGCAAAAGTAAAGAAAAAAGGAAAAGAAAATAAAAATAAAAAAAATAAAAGTATTTAAATCCTATTAAGCATTTTTGAATATCAAAAAAATGAAAATGTATTTTCATTTTGTAAGTTCATCACCGTAGTAAATTTGAATAGGAAGCGAAACTAGAAAAAGAAATCAAAAAAATCAAAAAACAAAAAGAAAAAAATTGAAAAATAAAGAAAATAGGAAAATACCAAAGACAAAGTAATAAAATTAATGTTGAAGAAGCTACTTTCGATGGAAAAGTCCACGTGTTTGTATCCTTTCTTCTAAAATCATCTACATACAGATCTGTGTATATATACAGATGGTTTTGCTTCATTCATTTAAGTCCTATGTGTGTATATGTATGCTTTCTGTAAAAGTTTTCTTCTCTTTATTTTCTTATTTTTTCGACATAATTATTATTCGATATTATTACACAAATTTATTTTGTTAGTATAATTATCTCCGTGTGTATACGCGTAAAAACAAGAAAAAAAATTTACAAACGATATTTTTAGTTTTCTGTTTTCTACCTCTGTATTGCTTCTTGCATTTTTCATTATTATTGGTGTATTTGTAATGTTTCCCTTTGCCTTATACTAAATTGTAACTTGTGTGTTACAACAAAAAATTACACAGTATAAAAAATTTATTAAACTTAAACGTAAAATACATAAAAACAAAAATAAAACTACATTGAAAAAAATAAATAAATAACAACAAAAAACCAACAAGCTCTGAAAATAGAAAAACAGTAAAGGAAATTTGCTTATTATTTTCAGATACAACCAAATTTTCTTATTTTTCTCTCTTTATATTTTATGTAGAAACAAAAGACTTTTTGCTATTTTTTTTTTTGTTTTTAATATTTTCGTCATTTTTTTTTCTTCTTCTTCTGTATTTTGTTTTAATATAATAATAATATTGAATACGTATATTTAGCATATTATGTACACTATACATTAAACGGAACTTATTAAATATTCAAGAAAAAGTGGTCGTTATGCTGTTTTTGCTTTGTTTTTCGTTGTTTTTTGTTTTTATTTCATGTTTTTGTTGGTATTTAACTGAAAATAAAAATTAAAATCGATTTTATTTATTTTTGTTTTTTGCTTCTCCTTTATATTGTTTTGAGAAAAAAAAAATTTTTTTTATGTTCACATAAAGTAATTAAGATCATTGTTGATTTTTTTACTTTAAGTTTTGTTTATATTTTTTGCTGTTTCTTTTTTTTGGTTAATTTTCCAGTTAAAAAAAAAATCCTTTTTCTGATTACGCTACGATAATTTGTAATGGCATATGAAAAACGTTGTAAAAAGTTAAAAGAAAAAATTAAGTTTTTTTTTCAAGAAAGGATGTACATATTTACAAAAAAGTTTTTTCTTTTGGGTGTTTGGACATTATTATTATCCTTTTGCTTTTCTTTTTTGAATAAAATTTTTGCGCTTTTGATTTTTATTATTTCAGTTTTTGTTTTTCTTTGAATTCAAAAAAAAAAAAAAAAACAAAAAAATTAAATTTGCATACCAAAAACATATTTTCAAATTAAAATTCAAGGATAATTGTGTTTTCAATTGATATCGATAAAAATATAATTTTTTTTCAAATTTTTAATGAAAATTTTTCATTTTATGCAATAATTCATTACATTCACAAATTGATGGAAAATATAATGAATACAATAAAATATTGTGCAATACTATATTAATAAGTGGGAAAATTTTAATTTTCCAAAAAATTGGATTAAAATTATTTATGTATGTTTTTATTTTAAATTAAAAATTTTCAATTATTAAAAATATTTTATTGCTTTTTCTATAGAAAAAATTGAAAAATATAACACACATGAATGCTTGAATTCATGAATAAATTTTAATTGTTTTTCAATACATGTGTGCATATTAAAATTAATATTTAAAAAAAAAAATGTAAATAAATAAACCGAAAAAATTTATAATTAATTTATTATAATGAGTTTGGTTTGGTTTGAGCTCATTAATTCAACCGAAATATTATTAATCAACAATTATACTGAATTTTCATCGTAATTATTGTTACAAATGCATTTTTAAAAATGAAAATGAAAAATAAACGTATGCGATATTTAACGTTTTTTTTTTGTTATTATTTGAGCGATTAATTAATGAAAAATTGAGTGCATTCTTTTTTATTTTTGCATTGTTATTTTTTTGTCAAGTGTCTTAATGATGAATATTATGGTAATAATGTAGTTTTACCATATTCAGGTAATAAATGTAGTTTTTCATGAATGGAAAATTTATTTTTTTTTTTCGTTTGTTTAAACGAAAATTTAAAAAATTTTCAATAACGGTTAAATTTTCAAAATTTTTCTACAAATATTTTATTTCGTACAATAATTGAAAATTTGCCAATACATTAAAAGATACGCTCATGTTAGTAAATTTTTTGTTTTTGTTTTTTTGGAAATCCAGAAAAGGTGCTCGCTTTAGGGTTGGTTGTATTTTATCGTCGAGCACCAAATAAAAAAACACAAAATAAAAAATAAAAAAAATAGAAAAATAAAAGCACGCGACATATAACTTTGTATTATGACGAAAATTGAATAATAAAATTTTATACGTAATTCGTATATAAAGTTAATAATTCATTAAATCCATTCCCATATTTTTTTTTATTCGTATATTCGTATGAGGTCCTTTATGTATTTCAAATCGCTGTTGGAAATTGTTTTGTCAATAATGTCACAATGATCATAAATTTTTTAAACATAATAACCAAATAATTAAGTACCTTCATGATACATAATTTCAATTCTATGTTCATGTTTTTTTTCTAATTGTTTTTTTATTATTATTATTTACATTGTTGTAAAGTATGTATTATTAACCCTAATAAAAAAAAGGAAAAAACGTACTAAACAAGTTATGAAAATTCATTTAACTTTGAAAGTTAACATGTTTTTTTTTTATTTCTTATATTGAAATAACCGCAATTTATTTCGTCTTACATGACATTTTTCTTATGCTTTCTTATATTTTCCTTTCAATTTTTTTTTGTTTTTCTTCAAGTTTTCGACATAATTACAATAATTTGAATTTAAAACTAAAATAAAACGAAAAAAAAACATGAAAACTAGGAAAAAATAAGGAAAAATCAATTTTCCAACAGAATGAGGTTAAACGTAAATAAATATTAAAGGAGAAAATATTTTCTTAACTACCATAACAATCTGAATGGCTTTTCTCTAATGCTTTTGTCCTTTTAAAAATTGTCCTTTGTCCTTTTGTTTTTGTCATTCTTTTTATTCAATATGACGATTAAAGTTTACATTATTGCATATTTAGACAAAAAAAAAAAAAAACAAAAAAAAATTAGAATTAGTTTTTTTTTTTAATTTAAACAGAAGAACAACACAGACAAAGTAACAAAACAAAATCAACTAACTGAATTTGCGTGTCATGAAGCAATAAATTACCTACCATTGTTGAAGAAGAAAATTAAATGTCTACTACGATGGAGTTTTTTCTTGTTTTTTTTTTTACATAATTTTATTTTTTTTGTCGTTACATTTTTATGGTAAACTTTTTAGCATAAGCTGGTTTTTAGCGTGTAGTACAAATGCAAGAATCATACAAAAAAAAAGAAAAAGAAAATTTTTAAAACAAAAAACGATTATTATTTATTACTGCATACAATTTTCCCTGCTACGCTTTTTTAAATAAATTTGTCGTTTGAAAAAAAAAATTTTTTTTTTTTTGAAGAATAAATTTGATGAAAAGAAAAATTTTCATAGTCAGTGTGAAATCGTTATTTAAAATATAAAGTTTATTTTTGAAAATATAAACATATCCAAAAGATATGAAAAATTTTCTAAATTCGTATAATAAGTTTTATTTTTTGTTAAACGATAGTAAATATGAAAATAAAAATAAATGGGTAATTGTTGTTATATCAAGCAGAAATTAGAAAAAAAATGAAAGACGAAGAGATATTGTTTTTCTTTTGTTTTTCCTTAACAAACTGTATTAAATGAAAAAAAAAATATGTATATAGTCGCAGATTCTATTAAGGAAGCAATCTTATCTTTTCAATGACCTGAAAGTAATCTAATTTTCATTATTCTGCTAATATAACATGTATCAGAAAAATATCTATGGATGGATGAATTTTTTTTTATATAACAAAGAAATTGATGTTTTTTTAATTTACTGGATTTTCATTTTTTGTTTTCTTATTTTATTTTTGTATTTTAACTATAAAAAACAAATCTTAATCTTTTTCTTCCTGTAGTTTTTAAAATTATTTTATTATTGTTTTTTTTTTTAGGTTATTGTTGTTGTTGGCCTGTGTTTACTATTTCTTTTCTCATTATTTTCTATTTTGAGTTTTTCCAATACATACACATGTACATATTTTATTTTTCATTTTGACTATTAGCTATTGTAAAATTTCATGTTTAATTTTTTTTTATTATTCTGTTGATATAATGAACGTATATAATTTTAGTCCTTTTCTGGTCCTTAATTTTCATACGTGTGCATAGCATACATACATAAATGTGTAGAAATCAAGAAGTATATCTTTATTGAATTATTTCAATGCTGTATACATTTGTATCCTGTCTGTTATCACGAGTTCATTTCCTTTTAAATACAATATGAAGGATCATCATAGAGTTTTCTTTCAAAAAAAAAAAAAAAAAAAAAAAATTTTTTTTTTTCTCATCGTTAAATTTTATAGGATACATACATAGATAGATGCGAATAAACATAGATGAAATGAATTTCGATAGTTTTCATTATATTGTGTGTATGTGTGCTTGTATATACGAAATGTATACTGGACGTATATTTTTGTTATTATTTGACGGTTTTCATCGGTGAATGAAGAACATAATGATGATCCTTTGTTGTTGATATTATACTTATCCACATATTTTTGTACTGTTTGGAAATAAATTCTTATCATACGTACCATATTTGTATAGACACATACTATATAGTACATTTAAAATCTAAAAATCTTGTGTACACAATAATGAAAATCAAAATAACGTAATCGAGAGTAAATTAAAAAAAAACAAAAATAAAATAGGAAAAAAAAATTGAACTCTTTTATAATAACAGAATTTAAAAAAACAAAATAGTAGGAATTTTGTAAGGATTTCCGGAAATATCAATGAATAACAAAAAACATCATAAGCGTTGAGTATGTTATACATGCAGTCATGTACAGCTGCTGGTCTAATGCAGTCCATTATTTTATATTGTACATGCATCTATGCATGTGTATAGGAATGTTATTGTGACACTTTTATGTTACAAACAATTCAATTATTGTTTTATTGATTTGGAATTACAAACTCTCATATTAGCTTAGTTTAGTTCGCCAAGGGTGAGATGAGGTTGGGTTGCCTCGACAAACTCATATTAGATTATATATTGTTTTTTCTATTACGTACACATGTAGTACATATGAAATGGTAAAATTCATTTTGGTTCATGTATTTACGAAAACTTACATTCCTGTTTATATCTCATTTTTTTTTTACATTTTTTTTTTTTTTATTATTTAACTTCGACATATAGATACATGCATATGTACCAGTCCAGATAATCAAAAGAAAAATAAAAAATAAAAAATAAAAACAAGAAAAAATTTAAACAGTAAAGAAATGAAATCCACTTATCAAACCAATCAAATTAACATGTATATAGAAAACTCAATTTCTCTTCCTTATATTTTCTACTTATTTTTCAGTTTTACTGTATGTACACATAGTTATTTTGGTTTTATTTTTTAATCAAAAAAACAAAACAAAATAAATAAAATTTTTTCGAAAGGAAAAATTGTATAGAATTTTCATTTTGTATTTTTTTTTTATTTGTTTTTAAAGAGAGAAAAATGATTTCGACCATAAAAATAGATAAAAATCTACTTTTATTATTATTTTACTCAATGAAAATAAATAAACATAAAGTAATATAAAAATGCTATTATATGAAAAGCACAAAAATACAAAATAGAAAAGAAAATACAAGAAAATCTTTATAACCACAAGAATTGAAACTGCATTTTCTGTATATATTTTTGTTTAGACGATGCAAGATATTTTTCTTATTTTTTTTATTTTTTATTTCTTTGGATTTTAAAGAAAAATGAAAAATTCAAAAAAAAGAAAAACAAGAAAATAATGAAAATAAATATTCTTATGTGATTTTGTTTTTAAAAAAGGATTTACCTTATTTGTTTTATTTTTTCTATCATTGCATATAAATTGTAATTTTTTCGTCGATCATAAAATTGGATCAAAGTCAAAAAGAAAAAAAAATACAAAAACACAAAAGCAACAAAGATAAACAGGAAAAATAGAGAAAGAGAAATGAAAAAGATAAGCAATGAAAATTAAGAAAAACCACCCATAAAATTGTTCATATTTCTCAATGGAATTCTTTTGAAAATATTACATCGTATTACGTGATACCCCACATACTACACAGTTTAGTACGTTTTTTGAAATATGTTACATTTTGGTCTTGTACTGGTGGTTTTGGTTGTCATATATATATGAAAATATAGGCTAACATGCTCACATAAGAGCATTTGGACAACACATACATTATACATTATGCATTTGTCGTTATCATACATGTACGGCTTATGTGTACAAAACATTTAATACACTAGAAAATAATATTATCTTTCTGAATTTGGAGCAGAGAAATATATGATTTCCATTTTTGGATTTTTAATATTACATTTGGGAATTTTTTGTTATCACCATATCATTCTATAATGGGAATATGCATGTACACATATTTTGTACCCGTCGCGTACATAAAATAATGAAATTTATTTATTTTATTTTATTTTAATTTCATATTTTTGTTCATTTATTCTTTTAATTTGTGTGAACTAAAAATTCATTCTTTGTCCATACAATAAAATGAAAACTAAAAAAAAAATTAAGTGACAATGAAAATTACCTGTAACTGTCATTGAAAGCTTATTTAGTTATACATACTGATACGGATAAAAATATTTCGATTCTGATATTTCTGTTCAAAAAAGAAATATAAAAAAAATAATTAAATTAAATTAAATTAAAATACATTACCCACGTAAACATAGAAAAAATTTTTTTTTTATTTAAGTTAAATTTTTAAAAAAATTAATTATCTGTAAAATTTCACTTTTCATTTTTTGGTTTTTAAAATAATTTTTTTGTTGTTATTAAAAAATGAAAGCAAGGATACATTGGTTCACAAATATTAAAACTAAAACTTCACTCATTCTGTCTGAGGGCTCAGAAGGCCTTGCTGTTTCACCCACTTCATATAAGAACAACAAAGGTTCACCTATTTGTATGATAATGCTTTTGTATTTTTATTACATTCTGTCGACTATTTAATTTTAATAACTTGATGTAATTATTACATGAACAGCTGCATGTACAATTGTCAGAAAATACAAAAGTTTAACAAGACTGTAAAAAAAAGGACTAGGATTAGTACAGAACAGCAAAATATTCCACAAATGTACCACACACGTACGTATAAATGAGAATATTCTGTTGTAATGCACTGATACATTTTGATATTGGCTAGAATATGCTTTATAAATACATATTTTGAAATAAAATGAATTTTAATTCTACTAAAACTCTGACATTACTATACAAGTACAAACTACCTACGTACTATTGTATAATCGTATCAAAAAATTTAAAATGGGCAGGAACATACGTATCAAGATAACAATGAAAATTTTTCATTGTTAACAAAAGAACTTTTGAATTGTTTAAAAATTAAAAGTTTTATTCTTTCAAAAAGGCATAGATCACACTTGAATATGAATGTATGTAATATTAATCCATGTGCATTATTTTACATGGACATTCGTATTATATTCTTATGAAAACAGCAGGAAATCATAAAATAAGGATTAACGTACATACATGAAAAGTTAAATAATATAATTTTGGAAAAAAAAAGAATTTTTTTTTTTTTGTTAATGCAACATATTGTAAAAGTGTTTTGACAAAATACATATGTATGTACGCATATTCTACATATACCCGTGAGTCCAGAAACGCATTAATATTGTATTAATACAATGCAACAAGTTCTAAAACGTCTAAGACTGAAACGGATGCATTGTCAAAAGTTTCAAAACGCATCGGTTACGTAAATTTTATGCATCGGTTAAGCAAAATATGCAGCTGAAATTTTATAAATGCATGAACATGTTAAGGTTAATTATGTTAATCTACATTGGCTATGAGTTAACAATTAGATTTTGTCAATTTTTGTTTTGTATACGATTTTGAAATATGTACATATGTATGTTGCAGCATATACGCATTGGATACAATCTGTGCAGTATTTTTGACGTTACTGAACTCACGGTACGTTTTAATACAATGTATTATGTTATATACTGAATGGAATAATTTATTTTTGTTATAATTTATTTTTTAATAAATATTTCAATATATAAAAAAATAGCTATTGTCGGCAACTATTCCTCTTCAATTTCGACTTTATTCAGTGTATACTGCATTTAACATTATTAAATATTCTGTAATACTTAATGCACACATACGTATGTATATTTTTATAAAATATGTTACATGTTTACTCTATACTATTTTTAAATTATTTCCAATCGAATAAAATCCCTTAATACTTGATGAGGGATAATCCATGCACATCACTCCAATTCATGTTCCCAAAAATTATATGTACATATGTGTATTCATGATTATAAAGAATTCTGTAACACACCTGTCGTAAATTTGTTTTACTTTTTTACACTTATATTCATTTTTTATATACCAGAGAGTGCTTAATGTAAACCATATAGGACTCAATACTTCCGTTTCGTCCTGTAGGCAAAAAAAAAACATTAAACGACTAAAAAAGGTCATTCTGTACATTAAACAAAACGTCAAGTGATATGGCCATTAATTGTATGCGTATTACTGTACAGTACGAATTACAATTGTGTACATATTGGATTTTTCTACATATGAACGTAGATGATATATGTATGTATTTACTTGAGGTGTAAGTATATATAACATTATATCGTACATGCACACATATTTACATACATATTTCGATTTTCAATTCTGCTGTATTTTCGGCATTTTTCAACCTTTACTTTTAACTGTATGTCAGTATAAAGAGAGTACATATGTATATGCACGTATTTATATGTGTGTATCACTTGTACTTTTGTTTTTTTATAACCCAGTTAAAATGGTATATATGCAGCAATACGACAAAAATATGAAGAGAATTTTCGTACCTAAGTTCTTGTAGTTGTATTTCACATGAAATTTCCGGTTTTATAATGAATGCGGTAGTATCGATGATTTAATATAAAATATAGCACTATATACAGTAAATTGTGGCCATGTCAAATTTTATTAGTGTGGAGGGTGTTTTGAAAATGTATTTGTGTACATGTGTGTATTTCACACATGCATATATGTAGATTTAGTGCATTTTATTTGGATATACTTTCATATGGACTCGTATTTTGTTTACTCCATATATAACATGTGAATGTGTTTTGCATGCTCAATGTACATACGTATGTCCTCTAAATACTCACTGTACAGCAAAGTCTGTATTTTACTGTCTATATATCTACTTTTGAAATTAAAATTTTATTGATGAACATTTAACTTTAAACCAAAATAAGTAAAAAAAAAAAAAATATAAAAAAAATTTAAAACGTGAAGCAAAATAAAATTTCATTTCAAATTATTATTTAATTAAGTTCACTATAAATCCATTATCCATGTTATAAACTCCAATTCCTTCCAGATACAATATAAAATTTTTTAATTACCTACTATACAAATACATATCATACGTTATAACATAAAACAAATTTAATTTACTATTTTTGAAACGGTTTTCATGTATAAACTTCTGTACATATTTTTTATATATTTTCGAAAAGGAAAAAATTAATTGATTTTGTGATGAAAATTTAATGTAATTTATAAATTTCATGTTTTGTTTTTTTTTCTTCGCTTCCTTCATATCGTTGTTTTTTTTTTTTTGTTTTTTGAAAATACATATTTGAAATGGGATTATTTCCTGGATTATTTTTAATTACATACAAAAGCGTATAGATACACCTACATACGTCGTCTCTGGCTCATAAATTTTTTTTTTTTTTTTTTTTTTTTGAGAATACAACACTTGTTTGTATGCTTACTCACATACATATGTGTATTCTATATACGTACATAAATTTTTATTTTCAATTTTAGTTCAGTTTGAGTTGTTAAATTCATGATGATCCATTAAATTTGAAAGCAGTGATATAATAATAATCTTTCATTTGTACGTCTGTGTTACGTATGCACTAATTCGTTCAACGATAATTTTTTACAGTAAAACCGTACATAAGCGCATACATATATAAGATGTGTATGTATTTTTTTGTACAATAATAAATTCTATTTTAAAAATGTTCTAAAGAGATTAAATCATAAATACTCATCATTTATAGATTTATACATTTTACTGTAGATGATTGATTTATTGAATAAAAATATAATGGGATGTACGATGTACGTAAATAAACATGAAAAAGAAAATAATGTATAAAATTTGAAAATAAAGAAAATTATAATGATAACAGGGAAAATAGTTGAAAATAATTCAATCAGCACTTAAAATTGGTTTAAAAGAAAATAATTTTCTTTTAAATGAAAAAAAAAAAGAATTTCAAGAATTAAGAATAAGTAAAATTCAATAATTTAGTATCTCTGCTATTTGCATTTTTATACATTTTTATATACTCAATGATCATTGCCTTAATTATCCTTTCTAAAGTAAACTGAAAATTTTATGTTAAAGGATGTGTTTATACAATCTGATTACGGTATTAACGTACAATTTGGTACAATAAAGCGGCTTCATTAAAATTTCAATATTATAAGTACTTAATGTACATTACTATATTCACTAAAGCATTCATGTAAATTTTTTTTTGTTTTAAATGCAGTTTAATTTTATCATTTGTTTTTTATTCCTTTAAATTTTGTGAATGGCTCTTGTTCACTTATATTTATAAATTCAAAAAATATTTTGTAAAATTTTTTATTTTTATTTTTAAATATTGAATACGTGAGAGAATATTAAAACAACAACACAAAACAATTTTTATGTTTTGGAAAATATCATAATGTCATTAATATATTTTTTGCTAAATTTTATATACCTTGTAGGACATAACCGCACGCACTCAATATTTGAATGTTCGAGTGTATGTAGAGGTATGCAAATTTAACAAAAAAATAATAATTTAAAAACCAAAAAAAAAAAAAAGATTTAATTTAATTATGAATATATTCATGCATGACTATTATTTATGGGTAACATATCCATGCACACACATAATAATGGCTTGCATATATGTATGTGCATAAGCTATGTCGTAATTTTACCAGTGGCATTGTTTTAATTATGTTAACAAGAGTTTTACTTTATTATTCAAAAATCTGATTATTTAAATAAAAAAAAATTTTTTTAAATTCATAATAAATGTGAAATAATAAAAAAAAAAACCAGTCGTAAATGAAATGAACATTTTTCTCTTTATTTTCTTTTTTTTGTACTGTATTGAATGAAAAATGAATGCAACCATACCAGAAAAAAAAAGAAAACGAAAAAAATAATTATTTGACTGTAGTGGAAAATATAAGTATATAATAATGAAATTCAATTTAATAATGTACAGAACATGTAAAGAAATGATGTCTGATTATATAACAGAAATATAGCAAAAAGTTTGAAAAACTATAGCAAAAAGTTTGTATGTGCATACTATATAACACATATTAATTCATGTATGTATATACATACAAGCACATAAATGTATATAATGAGGAAAATATGTGTCGTGTATGCATTATTCATTTATTTTTCATTCTTTATAAAAAAAAAAAATTATATAATTTTATGTTCTCACATAACAATGAAATACATAATTCATATATTACAGTAATAATCTAAAAAAAGAGAATGAAAAAAAAAACCCCAAAGAAAAATGAAATTTTTTTTACAATAAAAATATTATTTTCCTCTAATTTCATTTTATTTAAATGTATTTTATTTCTTTTTATACATTTTTCTTTTATTAATATTAAAATAAGTCGTAAATGAATTAAATGAAATACTGAAAGAAAATGTATTATATACCAGATAAAAAACAAAAAACAAAATTAGATGTATACTTAATTTTTAAAATTCCTACATTCAGCTCTTTCGTACATTTTTCAAAAAAACACTGCATAATATTAGATTGTGTATACATACAATAACATGTATAATCTTTAGTAACAATTTTTACTATACTCCATACACGAGTCGTTTTTCTTTTCTCGTAATTTCGTATAAGAATATTTCACGAGCAGTTTTACCACATTTCTCAAAGTTCTCCTTCATCCAAAGGATGAGCTTTTTTAATATCAATATACAGTGACGCAAAGTGGTACTACTTTATGTCATTTCCATAAGACCTTAACTGCATCGAATTACAGTATGAAGTATAGATTGTGTGTACATACATACAATAACATTTATGATCTTTAGCAACATATTTTAATAAGTATGAACAATATCAGAGTTATTCTGGTCGTAGTTGGCAGATTTCGTTGAAATTTCAATAGTTCATAAATTTTGTATGAAAATTAACAGAATGTCATGTTAACAAAATCTGTTAACTATGACCAGAACAGCTCTGATTATTTATAATAAGAGTGCAAAATGATTTGTGTTGCATAATTTTTAGTATTAGGCAAAAGTATAAGTTTAACATCTGGTTTAACATAGTCCTTTAAAGGATCAAAATTGTAAAAATTGAGTATAAAATGTAGAATATCAAGTTCTTGTAAAAATGTTCTCTTTTGGTTTTAGTTTGTTTTCAGTTTTTTTTTTCTTGGAAATATTTTCATGTTAAAATACATAAAATACATGCATATGTACAAAATATAACATGTATGCTCACGTATGTGAATGTCCTTCCATTAATCACCTTCTTAAAAAATTTTTTTTATAATTCTTTTTTTTTTGTTTTTAATTTAAATATTATATGGTTTTCTTCCTGCATCAAAAAGCCATTATCCATTGTACACATGCATATACTATACATTAAAATGTATTATGTATTTTCACTTTATAATTAAATTTTATTTAATGATGTAATAATAGTAACCACTTTTTTTAAAAAAAAATTTCTGTTCTTTGTTTTTTCTTCTCTGTTTTATCTTATTTCTTTGAAATTATTTTAATTGTATATTTTCATTATTTTGCATTATTTGATTTTCAAAAAAAAAAAGAAAAAGGAAAAACACATGTAGAGGATACAATACTTTTGATGACGAAAATAAAAAGAATTTCATTAAAAAAATACACACATACGTAATGTTGGAAACGTACGTACATGAAAAAAAAGAAAATTATGAAAATATAGTATGTTTTAATTATATGTTTTATGGGATTTAACATGAAGAAAGAGATAATATTTAACACATAATGTACACACACAATTTACAATCTACAATACATAGAAGAAAGAAACCCACATTGCGTATGTATTATCCCAGTGAGTATTTACTATATGTTAACGTATAAAGTTCCCTTTACGTAAAAATGAAAAAAAAAAATAAATAAAATTTTTTTTTAATCCTTTATTACTTCGTTACTATAAAGTGCATACATATGAAAAATAGTTATTTAAATTGTTTTTTATTTTTTTATTTTGTACATTTTAAGTATAGAAAAATACATACAACATTTAACATATTATACAATAAAAAAAATTTTTTTTTTTTTTTATTAAACGATTCTGTTTTGGAAATAAAAATTTATACACATTACGACATATTACGACATTTACCAAAGCATTCAGGATAAAATGAGAAACAAAAAAAAAAGGGAATCTAAATGGAATTTTAAGGAAAAAAAAAGAAAAGAAATATTAAAATGAAAATCGTAGTATTTTTACTTACCTGATGGTTATGCTTTAAAAAACGCAAATGAAAAAAGTAATAGAAAAATTTTGTATAAAGATTGCATGCATTTTTATCGTAAAAAAAAAAGAAAATCGTATATAAAATCGTTTTTATTTAACTTTCCTTTTTTTTGTGTGTGTTGCCTATATAAAAAACACACATATGAACATTACAAAGTATAAAATATTTTTTTTTTTCAACTTATTTGATTTTCATTTTTTTTTTTTTTTGTGTGCTAAACTTTTATTAACAGAAAATATGAAAATTCATTTTTTAATATTTTTTTTTCCCTTTTTACCTCAACATTTAATATGAAAGCAAGAAAATCTGAAAAAGAAAAGGAAAGAAAAAAAATATATAAGAAAAATTCTTAAAGCATATGCGGAGATTTTTGTACTATACTCGTATACTTGTGTGTTTTATAAAAAAAAAAAAAAAAAGAAAAAGATCATGTATTATTACGTGTATGAAGTAGAACATTTTTTTATTAATCTTTTCTTGTTCTTATTTTTTTTCTTGTTTCATTCGCATGACAATAAAATATACTGAACTAAGTATGCATGTGTGTACTGTAGACGAACAAAGTATAATGACAATTTTAATATTTATTTATTTTATTTATTTATTTTTTTTGTTTTTTATGAAAAATTCCAACATTTTCCATTTAATATTACAGAATAGAATGAATATACTAAGACCTCATATCTATCGTTGTCGTTTATTATATTGTTTTTTCTTACATGCATGCATGCATTGTAAGCATATACACGTATCATATCATATCAACCGGATGTAATATTCGTCGTATACATGCTGTACATATATATGCGACAGTATTACGCACACATCTACGTATTCCGCCAAGTATATACACACATGTTTTTATAAATTGTCTGTATGTGTGTGTGTGTTATACAATTTTTTAATGTATTATATATCATTTTATTTTATTCAAAATTATACTGTATTTTGTGAAAATTCCTTGTTCCTGTACATACAAAGGATATATACATACATTATGTATATATGAACTTACGTACGTACATATATCAGCGTATTAAAATATGAAAAATGTTTTATATTTTGTATGCACACGATATTTATGCAATTTTTGTCAAAATACAATACGAAATGTGTGCAGATAGTTGAAAGGAGAAAAAAGGATATTTTTCTTTTTTTTTTTTTGTTTAAGTAAAAGCATGTAATTTCGTCATAAAGAGAAAGAGAATATTTCAAATACAAAATGTTTTTTTGTATTTGTGACAGTATAAATTTCAAAATTCTTGTATTTGCTTACAGCATGGCAAACAAATACATGCATATATGTATTACATTGAAAAATTTTGAAATTTTGCAACTGATTAAACAATGTAGAGTAAAGAAGGAAAATTATGTTGTCTTTTTCTTTTTTTTTTGTTAAATAAAATTATTTTAAAATATTTTTTGGACATTATTTACATAGATGTTCAACAAAATGTTTCAAAGGTACATATATGAAATCATCTCAAAGTCAATTGAAATTTAATCAATAAAAAAAAAAAAACAATGTATGAAAATAATCATTATATTTTCGTAGATGCATTTTTAAAAAGGAATTTTTATTGACAAAAAATAAAAAATAAAAATAAAAATTTTAATCGATTTTTTCTATGTGTTCATGCTAATGTCGAAATACCCATATGAAATTAATGCCAAAAATATTTATCATTTTATTTTCAAATTCTGAAATGTCGATGTTATTTCTTGTATTCGCACTACACTCCATACACTAATTCGAAGCAGTTGATGTCTTATGGAAATGATATATGTAAAGTAGTACCACATTACGTCGCTGTATATTTATATGAAAAAAAATTCATCTCATATTATATGATAACTTTGATACCGGGGGTTGAGGGATACAATAAGCTGATTAATTAAGCTGCAGTGTCGAGGCTATCAAACCTCATCTCACTCCTCGTGTCTTACAAAACAAAAAAAAAATGATAACTTTACAGATTGTTGTAACACTGTTTGTGAGATGATTTTATTAAAAATGACGAGAAAAGAAAAATGACACATAAGAACCATAAGACCTTAACTGCATCAAATTAGTGTATGGAGTATAGATGTAGAGTTGAAAATAACGAGAAAATAAATTTAATAAGGAAAATTAATGTAATTTACATTCCTTCTAAATAACATTAATGTGAAATAAATATGCATTGCAATCTAAATCTGATTTCCTTTAAACTTATACTAAATAATGTATTCATTTAAAATAAATAAAATTAATTTAATTGCAAAATTTAATTAATTGATTTTAATGTATTCAAAACACTTAACTTAATTTTATGAAAATGGGGATAAATAACATAATGAAATTTGATATCCTTGACGATGTATATAAAATTCAGATAAATTTTTTTCAGTCTGGTTCCTTTAAACATTATTCGATGCGTGAAGATTACCAAACAAAAAAATATTTTAATATCACTGAATTTTCATTCTAAGAAAAAAAAAAATAAAAAAAAAAAAGTAAAACAATGGACGGTTTGTAACCATGTATATTTACAAGTACACCAGATTTGTATATTTTCAATACAATAAGACAAAAAATTTTTTTTAAAAATTAAAATAAAATAAAATAAAAAATTCTAAATGGGAAATTCTAGTATCCATGCAACAAGGATATATTCCTGATGTGTATGGAGTATGAGTAAAAGTGTTCAAATTTTTTTTGGAATTTAGTAATATTCGCACATATTTTCTCATCACTCTTATATTGTGTGTATTTTGTATATAACACGATATACATACAAGACATATACACATGTATAAGAAAAAATTTGTACAATAAAACGTGATATGAATTAAAATTATGAGATTATGTCGGAAACTTATGATTATGTTCATTTTCTGTTTATAACACAAATAACGTGTGCACATTATATATTTCTATATATACGATACATATAACGTACATTTTGTATGAGTAAAATAAAATGAAACAGATAAAATTATTAAATATAACAAAAATGTGGTTTTTAAATGGAAAATTTGTATATACCATGAAAATGCAATGAAATGAGTTTACATACTCTAAGCTCTGGATTTAAATTGCAAATATAACATGAACTAAACATCTGTTATGTTATAATTGGAACGGTTTTTTTGTATCTTTTCGCTCATATATTTTTGCACGTGTTTTGCACAAGAAAAAAATGAATAATTTTTAAATTTCCAAATGTCTATTACAGATTTTTTAATTATCACAAAAAAAAAAAAAACAAAAATAGTTATATAAAATGAAACAATTAAATTTCTGTATAAAATGAAATTAAATGAATAAATGATAAAATAATATTCTCATTTTAACTGAAATCTGTACCAGAAAACTATATTCTGTCCACTAATTCGATGCAGTTAAAGTCTTATGGAAATTACATAAAGTAGTACCACTTTACGTCGCTGTATATTTATATGAAAAAAAATTCATCCCGTATTATATGATAACTTTACAGATTGTGGGAACACTACTCGTGAGATGATTTTATTAGAAATTACGAGACAAAAAAAAGGACAAATATTTTCTCATAAGACTTTAATTGCATCGAATTAGTGTATAGAGTATAGTATTTTCGATAACAATAATTTGTGATATTAAAATATTAGAGATAAGGATTAACCACATAACGTATGTAAAATGAAGATGATGAAGAATTTATGTATGTACATACTATACGTGAGAATATACATACGAGTATATGCTCATATATGTATAAGTACATTTCTGTGTATATGGAATAAAACATAAATTTCAGTATAATTACAAAATTTTCAGTTGTTTATTTCTTCATGTGTGTGTTATTCATGAATTCAAAACAAAAAGTACAATAAAGTACATATATAAGTATATAAGTATTTATTTATCGTTAAAGTTACTGTAATCCAGAAGAAAGATTTACACTTAGAACTTTACAAGTTTATTTAATTTTTAACCAAATATAAATACACACGTGTATAAGTATACATGTGTGCATGTATGATTAATATATTATGTACATATGTGAAAAATCTATGATTCAAATAAAGTATACACACATGTAAAACGTGATATGCAAATACATATATAGTAAATTGAAAATTGAGAATTTTAAGTTAACATATTTTACAAGTAGGGAACACTACATGGTGTCTTGTCTAAAAACTAATCGTATTCGTATATAATGATACTTCAAATTTAAATTATTTACACGTGCATGTGTGTTATGTGGTACACACATATGTACGTATGTGTATATAAATGAAACAATACAGCCACATGCATGATGCATACACAAAATTCTATGATGTCTCATACGTTATTTAAATGACAATGACAATGAAAGTTTATTTTATATTTACATATCTACCTTACTTTTCTTTTGTGTTTTTGTACAAAAGCATCAAGTGTACAAAAAAAAATTTTTCTTTTTTTACATATCACACTAAAATAACTTTTGAATACTCATTAAGTGTAAAACAAGAAGCATTTCTATATGTACATGTGTATCCTTTATATATACTCGTATATCCTTTGTATCTATTACAATAGTATAGGTATATTTTTTGTTGATACAGGATGAATATTCAGATATTCCATCTATCATTGGAATATCATATATATATGCATATATGTAGATGGCAGACATTCCATCTATATCATATATATAGGTTCACATCTCGTCTTTTTTTTCAATTTTGAATTAAGGCTTTTGGTAATTTTAATTGATGTATTTCAAATTACATAGTTATTATAAGAACGTATAGTCATTTTGTATTTACTGTGGTATACATATATGCAAAATTCAAATTTCTATTTTACCATTTTTCCATTTGATCCTTTCGATTATAATTAACAACATATTTTTGAAAAAAAAAAATGAATTTTAAAATCAAATTCAGAAAAGTGGTTTTGAAAATTCAAGTGATCATGTATTTAAATTAATCTGAAGAATATTTCTATTTAAATGAGAGGACATTCATTGCTTAATATTTTTAAAAATTCCACGCTCGAACGTCGGGAAGAATTTCTTCGTTACCTAAGACAAACGAAGAGGTTTAACCTAGACGGGGGGAATTTCGAGTACAATGGACAGGTTTATCTGAGTGCTCAGAGGGCCTTGCTCTCTCTCCCATTTTAAACAACAACAACAATATCTTTGCAATTCAGTAAAGGTACTGACTGTTTTTTACGTTTTTTGTTTTTTTTTATTAGTTTAATGGTTCTACAATTGGGACCTGAAAGATTACACCTATAGCTGAAAAGATTTTTAAATGAATTTCTTGGAAATTTTATAATAACTTCCAAAAATACAATTATTTTCCTATTACGCTACAAAAACATATGCTTAAGGAAATGGAGAAAAAAATTTTTTTTATCCTTTATATTTATTTTCTTAAAGATTTTATTCTTTTAATTTTGTTTACTAAATAACAATTAAAATATGTAAATATATAGAATGTGTGTTTTCCATGTATATTTACTTGATTGTTAATTCATCGTGTACTTAATGTCATTCTATTGGTCGAAAACTAAATGAAATCATTATGGGGATAGATGTAAGGTATATTCTGCTAATTTATTCATTTTTTTTTCAAGTTTTTTTATTTTTTATTTTTGTTGTTGTTATAAACACAAATTTATATTGAACCAAAAACAAAACGAAAAATAGGATAAGAGGCTTATTTCCATTGAGAACTGATTATATTATTATTATAATTATTATTGTACTACTTCCTCTTAGTTTTTCCTTTTTTTTTTCTTTGTATTTTCTTTGATGGAATAATACAATACACGAAATAAATATGTATAACTATGTAGGTATAACCATAACGTATACAATTTTATTTCCTCTGTATCTTGTAAAGCAGCTACTACATAAATGAATAGAAAAATACTAATACATTTTACATGGTTCGTCGTTTCTACATTATAGATATACATAATCTTTGCGAACGCAACAGGAATATACATAATATTATGCCACTTTTTCAATTATATTACTGAACAACCATTGATTACCAAACAAAGAAGAAAAAGACGAAAAAAAAAAGGAAAAATTAAAATAAAGAAAAAATACAGAGAAATATAAGTGAATAAACAAAGAAATAATAAATAAGTATAAAAAGTAAAAAAATAAAAAAAATAAAATTAATAAAGAAATGAAATGAATGGAATAAAAGAATCAAACGGAAGTCATACTTAATATATAGAACAGAAAAAAAATAAATAAAATGAACAAAAGCATTAAAGTATATAAAACATCAGTTACTAACACAGGTAATTATTTTTACCTTTTACACGTGTATTTTTGTAATTGAAAACAAAAAAAAAAGGAAAATTAGAAATATTATAGTTCTACTGATGTTTGTTTATCCTGTGTTTTTCTTTCCGTGTGTATATTATGATAATTATGAGTTACAAAGCTTACAGAAGTAAAAATTGAAAACAATTTACAAAAAAACCCACAAATGAAATACACAAAGATATGAATTAAATGAAATGTGTTACATAAGTTTTTCATTATATTCAATGATTGGAAAGAATTTTCAATTTTAATTTTAGTACCAAGGTAATATGGGATTTATAATAAATATATGGCTTTTGACAAACAGAAAGGTCGTTATTTAGCATGATACAGCCCCTCCTACCCCTCCCCCCTAAGCACACAACCCTTTGTGAGCCTTGACTTAATCATCATTACACGTGCACCTACAGTTTAATGTGGATTGCGAACCACTGAGTTTGTTGAAGCACGATATTTAGGGTAATTATTAAAAATTCGAATGCTTGAAAGTTGTTGTATTAAGCTTTGTAAAACTTTATTTTATTGATTAAAGCCAAACAGAAGATACACTTGAATTATTTTTTTTTTAACAAAAAGTCTTCATTTGTGCTTTTAAAAGCAATTTAATTGAATTCTCGTCTTAAAGAAGAGAAAATTTAAAAATTTCAGTGAAATTCTTAGAATCAAATTCTAACACACGTTAGATATAAATCATCTTCATTACATGTTCAAGGACACTGCCATCAAATTGAGAAATTTGATTTATTTATTGAAAAAATTAAAAATTAGAAAAAAAAATTATAAATTCAAATAAAAATGTAATGTACAAAAAAAAATTTCAAAACGAAATATTTCTGTTCATCTTTTAATTATTGCATATCTATAAAAATTTTTATTTTTAATTTTCGTTAGTTATTTTGGAATTTTGATTTTGTTTAACTATTTTAAGTGATCAAGTGAATTTATGCAAAATAACATTTTTTTTATGACTGTTATTTTCGTTCTTATATGTACTTTCTACTATTGCTCTTTCAATATGTTCTGAATTTTGGATACTGCATGCTCTATTTACGATTAAAATTTAAATTGATGATGATGATATTTTGATTGAAAACAACATACTCATATCAACATATAAAATGTACACAGTAAAATGAAATGCACTTCATTCATTCTGTCTTGTTTTTTTTTTGTTTTTAAATTTTTAAAATTTTTTTTCTGTTATTTATATTGGCAACTGAAAATTTTGTTGATGTTGTTGTTCAAACTCAAATTTTGTTTTTTTTTTTTCCAATTTTTACTTATTTTTTGTTTTTTATATATTTTGTACATTTCATTTAATTTAATATCCAAGCTTCAGAATATACGTTAAAAATTTTTTTGAATTTTATTAATATAGTATGTAGAAAGATAAAAAATGAAAAAAAAAAAAATAAATAAAGATAAAAAATAAAAATAAATAATGAAAAATATTTCATATTCATGTCCATACATGTGTATATTCAAATACATGTATTTAATGTTATTACTCCATTTTCATGTGTGTATGTGAAGATATATATATACGAGTATGCATGTGCAAATAAAAAATTGATATAAAAATGAGAATATATAGAAATGCAAGGAAGTTAAACTCGTATACGCATACAAATACATATTTATATTTAGAGTTAATTTAATCCAATAAATTCAACAAAAAAAAGTACAATTTTTTTTTTGTTTTTTATTTTTATTTTTTGGGATATTTTATTTTAATTAAAATACACATATGCATGTACCAAAAAAAAAAATTTTTTTATATATCTGATATAACAGAAATAATGTATTATGCTATATATTTTGTTTTGTGTTGCATATGCATTTTATCCAAAAAAAAAAATAAAAAAATAAAAAAAATAAAAAATAAAGTTTTTATTATTATAAAATAATATCAAATTATACAGATATATATTCAAATAAAATAAAAATTTTTAAATTTTTAAATAACATATGCAAATGAATCTTTAAATATCACATAAAGAAAAAATTATTTTGACCATTTGAAATATATTTTATTTTTACCATAATTTATAATTCTATTTACACTTTAATTCATAATTTTTTTTTTTTGATTTTAAATAAATTTCGCATAAAATCGTGTCTTTCTTTCTCATAAAAATAATAAAAAAATAAAATCTAAAATAATAAATAATTTTATTTTCATTTTCATAATAATAACAAATCTGATTTTAGTAAAACAAAAATTGTTAAGAGATGTCTACATACAACTCTAAAAGCCCGACTGATTAGTTCAACATAATCTAATTAAATGAGTTTATACTCTGTCTACCAACATATTATGTACTTAAAGTCGTATGGAATGGAGATCACTTAAAGTGGTACCACTTTACATTACTATGTATTGATATTCGAAAAATTCATCTGATATATAATACAAGCTTTGTGGATTGTGGTAATACTGCTCATGAAACAGTCTAATTAGAAATTATGAGAGAATAAAAAAGACTTTTGTACTCCCTTAAAACCTTAAGTACATAATATTAGTGGACAAAGTATAACCGGTATGGACTCATTTAATGAATACATAGTAATTTCTTTTTTTTTAAATAAAGATTTCGGTGTGCATTATATGTGTTACGTTCTATGCACACTGATACAATTTGGGACACGCAAAAAAAAAAAATTAAACAAAAATTTATTGAAAAGAAAAGTAGAAAAATGTTGTTCTTCAGTTTAAAATTAAATGTTTGAATATTTAATACATTGAGGTATAATGAGTCCAAAAATATACAATACCCGCTTTGTTTCCCATTGAGAAATTAAAAGTTGATTATTTAATTTTTTATTTTCATCAAATTATTCGTTACTGAGTTATTTGACCTTAGCCTAATATTAGAAAAAATAAATATTTGTTTTTAATTAATTCGCATAAATTTTAAATTTATTCTTTCAAAACCACAAAAATAAATGTATGAATATATTTTTTTATATCTTAATGAAGTCATCACAGATTATTATTTTTAATTGATAAAATTTATGTAAAAATTGAATTTATTTTATTAAGGAAAAAAAAAATGTATGCTAATTATGTCTACCTGGATTTTATATCATTTTCATAATAAAATTCAAAGTCTTATTTTTAATTCATATTTTTTTTTTTTTTTTGAAATTTAAATTATTTAAAATAACAGACTAAAAATTTATGCAAATTATTATTTTTAGAATTTAATATATTCTTATATGTCTATATTTAATGAGATATTCTTTATATATTCTATTCAAAACTAAATTATAATTAAGTTATTATTTAATTTTGTTAATCACTATCTAAACTATCTAAAACATTGATATCATAATATAAAAAATGAGCAAACAGGTAAAAACAGAACATAAAATTAGAAATAAAATTTATCATTTTTATTACTATAGCTATACATACATACATGCTTAATTTAAAATTCACCGTCGTTTTTTCATGTTTGAATATTTTTATCTTCCAAAAAAAAAAAATTTTTTTTTATTTGTTCTTCCTGTTTTTATGTAGTTAAAACCTTGATGTTCGTTTATTTGTATTTTAATTATGTCTATTGTGTAAATGTGTGAAAAATTCAATTTTATTTGTTACATACAAAAACAAAAAAAATTGTAAAATAAATAAAATAAAAAAAATTTTTTTTTTGTTGTATGTGATTTTCACCTCTTATTTATTATATCTCAATTTATAAAAGGTTCATTCATTCTCATTCAAAAGCAAATTAATGGTAAAAATGAAAAAATAAATGTGCCAACAGTCTGTACAATTTTTCCGCAATTTGCAATAAAAAAAAAAAAATTTACCCTTACTGACCTTTCATTGCCTTTCATCATGTTGATTATACAGCATAAAAGAGGATTATAAGACAAAAATCAATAAAATTTGATACATATGTATACTGTTAAAATAATTTCAATTTAATTTTGCTTGTGTATTGAGTTTTCCATTTTTTTTTTTTTTATGGAGGGAGAAAAGCAATTTTCTAGACGTGTTTAGAACTAAAATTGATGAAAAACTAATGATGTATGTAATTGTATGTACGAATATGGGATCACATGTACCAATTTTTGTGTAAATGGAAAAGTATAGCGAAAAGTGGATATTTCACTTTTCTAAAAAAAACAAGAAAAGAGAAAAAATTTTACACAAAAACAATCATCACGTTTTAACCATTAAAACTTTTCTTTAGCATAGAAAAAAATAAAAATGAGAAGAAAATTCGCATGAATTTATCTACAAAGTTAGCATTAAATGAGGAGAAAAGAAATGGGAAACAAGTAATACTGAGGTTATTATTTGTTACTGCGGTTACTGAGGTTGCGTTTCTAATTTTGTTAAATTCTGTGGATGTAGTGCACGCGTGTAGTGTAATAACATGAAATTAAAAAAAAAAAATCTTAAATATCGTAAAACAATGAATATCATTTTTTGCATGTTTTTCGGATCTGATTGAATAAATGGATAACTGGACTTGTGCCTTCTGTCTGCAATAAATTCAGTAACAGGATGCAGTCGAACTTGGTTTTTTGGATAAGTAAAAAAAAAAGTCCATGTTCTTAATCACCTGCTTCTCTGATCAGATATTTGTAATAATTTATGTTTTAAATTTTGGGATTCGGTAGAGTTTTTGTAGAACTTAATAAGAAGTGTTTAAATAAAAACAACAACAAATCTTAAAATTGAATCATGTATGTAGAAATTAGATGAAATGAAACTGTGAATACTCATGAAATACTTTTCAATTGAATGTACGAAATTTTCTTCATTTCATACGGTCTTGTAAATGAATTTTTCATTCAGATTATGTCATTCATCATTCAAAAAATGAATTTTTATTCTATTTCTAAAATATTTTCTTATTTCCTTGTATTTTACGATTTTTTTGTTGATGATATAATAAATTATTTTTTATTAAAACTAAATGAATTATATTCTGTAATACTTACAATTTTTTTTTACTTATCCTTTTTGATGTAAAATTTTCTCTTAAACTTTCGTTTGTTTTTATTCAGAAAAAAAAAAAAAAAATTAAAATAAAATTTGCAGCAAAAGCAAAATTTATTAGAAATTTTTTGCTTGCAGTGATTAAGTTAAAAATGTATGAAAATAATATTTAATAAATTTAATTACCTTAGACTATGTATTTACATACGAGTTATATACGTATATCTGAGTTAATGATAAGTATTTGAGATTTTTATTATTAGCAAAAATTTTTGGAGCATTAAAAATAAGTTGGAAACAGTACTGTCGTTTTACTGCAATTGTAGTATTTTTACTGCTTTTTGATATCTGATATTGCAATACTGTCGTTTCGATGAAAATACTGCTTTTTTTAGAATTATATGTAATTAATTTAATAGAATCCAAAAATTTGTATTTATCTCATATCGGCCGATAATAAATTTAGTATGCCATCTCTTCCACGCGAAAATAAAATTCAAGAGCCACTACAATACCATCCGTCTTCCTTTACGTTCAAAAGCTAACTGAATATGCAACTGACTATTGACTAGATTGCTAGACTGAACTTAGCTGTGCTTTTTGCTATTGTTATGTACACCAAAACTAGGTCAGCATCAGATCAACAGAGTTACTGACCAGTATACATGAAACATAAAAGTGAAAAAAACCGCGAAATCACACAGAAATAAAGGGAAATTTAAAAAAATTCAAACAAAAGCATCTGAAAATATATTAAAGTGTCCTAATTAGGAAACTTTTTCTAAAAACCAATTTTTTCGAACTTGTTATATTGCTTTTAACTTTTGGAAAACTACAGCACTGGTTCGAAACAGAAGATTTAAAAAAAATCTGGATATACATACATATATTGAGTTCGCTTCATGAATTATGAATGAAAAAGCAGATGTTGCCAGCTGCCTTTGATGTAAATAAACAAAAAGATGAACAGGTGGAAATAAACTGTATGTACAAATCGCGCATAATTTTTTTGTCTTTATTTTTAAATTTTATACTCATTTAATTTGCAGCTTGAATTTGATTCTAAAATAACTTGAGGCACATGAATACAGTGTAAAAAAATATCAAAAATAGCTTAAGTCGAAATAACTACAATTTTCAATCATTTCTTCGTTTTCATATGAAATGTTGACTTATTTTTTATTTTTTGTACCATGAAGTCATGAATTGAAAATATAAAAAATATGAAAAATTTCAATTCGTTTTTTTTTATTTTTCAACAGAATAAAATCAAAAATATATGAACTGCTGACGTTGGTATAAGCGAAATTCATAATAATAAATTTCAAGTCTAAACGCTATCCAAGTGTGAAATAATAGAAATTTTATATTCTCATATTTTCTTAAGAAATTTTATTTCTATTATAATGTATAGTAAAAATGACTTCAAAAATAGCTGCTTAATAAAAGATACACTGACTTAACTTTGTAATATAATGCTTTGTTATTATTATACATAGAATAGAATTTCTACACATTTAAATTGCAAACATATAAATAAAAAAAAAGAATGTTGCAGTAAAATTGAGAAGAAACAATGTGTTGCATATGGAAATTTTTTTTTGTTTTTGCACATTTTTTTATTTGTATGCATTCAAAAAGAGGAAACGTATACATATGTCTTCAATTCTCTATTCATCATTTTTTTTTGTTTTGTTTTGCATAAAATTTCACTGTCATAAATTAACAAGAAAAGAAAAGAAACCTGGTTTACCACAAAATAAAAAAAGAAAAGAAAAAATAGGAAACACAAAACATTGGATTTTCCATATACCCACTTATATTTTATGCATTTAGAGGACACATCTAAATTCTGTGTTTTTTGTAACCCAAGAAAAAAACAAAATTCTTATTTTATAATTTGGATAAGTATATCACATATGTGCTTTACCTTTACATATGTTTCTGACACTTGAGTACCTTGTCTTTTTTGTTAAAAAATTTTATTTTATTTTTTTTTTTGTTTTTTGTGTTCTTTTAATTCCCTATGTAATTCTGTATAATAAGTATTCTATTCACAAGAAATTGAACAGCTTTAAGTAGTATATACTGAATACTACATGTCCATGTATCCACACATGAATTCTTTGCCAGTTCATGTATCTTCATAAAAAATAAAGGACATTCGAATATGAAGTCAGAAATGACGTAGAGAAGAGAAGACAACTGAAATTCACAACTGAAATTGTGAAAAACTATCAAATTACATTTTTGTTTGATGAATGGTTTTTGTGTGCAATATGTGTGCAACCTGTGAGTATATTATGTTGAAAAATACATGATGGGTTTTATAAAATAAATGCATATATGTACGTATCCGTATATGTGAAACAATAATTCTTTGAATAATAATGCATTTTCATTTTTCCCCACAATGAATGGATACTCAATGTTTTAATCCATTCACATAAATTTACTCTCATATTATTCTGAAAACCATCATAGGACAAAAAAATTAAATTAAAAATGGACAAGTGCAATTCCAAATCGATGTTGATCATTGAAAAATGTGAATAGAATTTAGAATTTTCAAAATTTCTTTATACACAAAATACACAATTTAAATATTCAAATCTTTGAGATACATATAAAGAAAAATGAATTTTATGTAGCAATGTTAGGAAGATTGTGTACAAAATACTGTATACAACTAAAGTTAAGGTGGTGAGTTGATAGAGATTCTCTTTAACCTAAATAAAAAATTTCTGTTAATTTTCCTAGATTTTTCTTTTTCACGTAAATATCTGCGTATCTGTTAAATAGTAATAATTTTATTCTTATGTATGGGCAGTAGAAAGAACAGAAAATGCGTAAAACCAGGTAAAATCAAGTATGTAAGTAATACTATATATTTAAAATAAAATTTTTTTGTTTTTATACATACATATGCACAGACTAAAAGGTCGTGAAAAACATTTTTGTTGAATATTTTTAGTGAATATGATTTTTCCAGTACGCATCATTTTATTTATTTATTTTATATATTTTATTTACTTTTTTTTTCTTGAATTTATTTTATTTATTGTAATTTTTATTTTTTATTTTTTTATTTTTGTGTTAATAATAAATTCATGACTTATTATTATTCTGCATACACATACATACATATGTATATATGTATGTGGACATATCTTTTCTCCTGTATTCTACATAATAGCACTAAAAACAAAATATAACAAAATATTGTGGATATACATATTCATATAACAACATATACATACATATATATATATGTATATACATATGATCGTCCAATATTCAATTTGTACATTATGGAAAAGATTTTTCAGATCAAAAAAAAAAATTTTATTCAATATAGTACATAGTGAGGAATACACACAGGGACAGGATATACTTGTGTAATACTGAACAATTAAAGGTAGCAAATCCAGTAAGTTTGTCTTTCTATAGCCTCAATGGACTTATGGAAAGGAATTCTTTCGTAATTTCAAATATAAAATAAATTTCAATTTTAGTAAAATGTCTATTATCACCGTACATTGTTAAAATCTTTAATATGATTGAAATTTATTGATTAAAATTTCAAAACTTTCCAAGATAAAATTCTATGTACAAGTTGGTACAAGCATACATACATAGGTATAAATTTTGAATTTTATTAAATTTAAGCTTGCAGATATTCGTTTATTACTAAAGTTATACATATTATTGTGTATAGGTAAACACACCAGGCAAGAATCCTTTTTGTGTTTGTATTACATGTTAATTAAAATGTTTGTATTCATACGTTGCTAAGTAGATATAAAGTCATTATGACCAAAATTTTCAAATAAAAACAAAAGATATAAATTAAAGATAATTTTTCATTTTTTTTTTCATATTTGAATTTATATTAAGTGCCAACATGGCGGTTTTCTGTTTTAAAGTTTGTAGAACCAAAAAAAAAAAAAAAAAAGCATTAAATGAAAATGATGGCAATTACAATTTGAAAATAAAAAAAAATATATATCCCATCGAATAAACAATTCACTTTAAAAAAAAATTTAAAAAAAAAACAAAACACAAACAAAGCAAACAAAAACCAGAAAATTATATTAAATGTGTTATACAAAAGTATGGGTATTATTCATTTAACAAAAGCCTCTTGATATAAATAATTATGCATGAATATGAATTTAAATTAAAATGAAAATTAACTCTTATCTTTTTTATTAATTAATTCATATAGAGTTAATCTTGATTTTTTTTTTTTTTTTAACAGAAACCACAAAAAAAATAAATATAATAATCGTTAAAACATTATACGCAGTTAATTTAAATTTATTTAAAATGAAAATAAAAGAGAAAAAAATTGCTTTGAGAAATAGCGCACCTGAAAAGGATTACTTTGATACAAGAGCTTTGGTATTATATGAAAAACAAAAATCAGACTGCATACAAGTATATTATTTTCATATGTGTATGTACATTGGAACATACATTTGTATTTTTAATTACTTACACATAATATAAAAATAAAAAGCTATTTACGTTACATACATATGTACAATATAAAATACACACAAGTAATTTATATTTAACAAAAAAGAAAAAAAAAAAAATCTTTGAAATTGTTAAGTCGTTACTTTTTTTTTAAATGCTTTTACTTAGTGCCTAATATACTTATGATATAAATTTAATTGGGAAAAATTGTTAATTTTACGTTAGAAAAATGATCTAGTAAAATATGTACATATTTATACATAAGTATATGTAATATTCAGTCCTTGTTATTTTGAAAAATTTTCAAAATGTATTGACGTCACATAGAAATTATAAAAATAGAAAAAAAAAATAAAATCCTGTAATTTTGCTTTTTTGCCCAGTGCATATTTTAGATGAAAAAACGAAAAATAAACATTAAAAAAAAAATAAAAAATGAAAAGAAAATATCATAAGAGACAAAATCAAATCCTTATTTAATGTATTTATGTTTATTTTGTTAATTAATGTACTGTAAATGAACAAATATTAAGTCGAATACATATGCATATGTGGTAGTGAATCTACTTAAATATTTTTATTTCTATTTTTAAAATATGTAAAAATCTAGGACACAATTTTTAAATTATAAAAAAAATTTTTTTGTTTTTTTGTTTACTCTACATATGGTGGGGCACATACGACAAGTATTTGTATTGCATATTACGTATAGCGTATAGTAAATGTTACGTAAATGTTATGTAATAATGATAATAATAATGGTGCAATAGAATAATATCTACAATATACAGTTTTAATTATATAAATAATAGCATAAATGTTTATGTGTAATGTTACCTTGTATACGCAATTATGTTGACGACGACAACATGTACATAAACAAAATACATCCCTTACACCCAATATATGTATATCTGAAAAAAAAAAAGAATGAGATTTGGGTGTAAAATGTTCGTGCATCTAAAACTAAAGCTAAAAGCGAAAATCAATGGACTGAAAATTTTACATGTCAAGCACACATATTTACCCGACGGTAATAAACGTGTACGTACGTATATTAAAGATTTTAATTTGTATAATGATGAGTTGATGTTGGTATGGATGGTAAAAGACGATGAAGAGTGAAATTATAATGTTCATGTGCCATGCATACAATGCCTCAATTCATAGACTTGAGAAACCAATTTGTTTACATAACTTTCCCGTGTATACTATACTTTCAGTAGACCTGTTATAAGATAAGCAGCAAATTTTATTTAAAAAAAAAATTAAAAAATAATTTTTTTTTTAAAAAAAACAAAGTTTAGTGGCTCTTAAGCTTTTATCTTTTGTATACACGCGCATACATACAATTCACAAACGTATACTGAAATATTAGTATTTTAATATAAAAATATGAAATAATTCTAGAGCAAAGAAGAATATGAGAGAATTAAGGGTGAAAAAAAACTTTTCAACTGCAAAGAAATTTTACACCAATACTTGTATATTTGTCCTGCTGTGCTTAGGAAAACTATGTCTTTTTCCAATGCAATGGAAAAACTTTTTTCTAAAAAAATTTTTTTGATTGGTGTGTGTGCATGTTCATTTTTACAAAGGTATGTAGCGGAAAATGTGAACTATATAACTCACTCTCTAGTACACATTAAAAACCATTTTTAACCATGAAAACCTTTTGTGTATGTGTCGTATGTAGATCATAAACGCATACTGTTCAAATCAAAGAAAAAAAAAACATCCTATTTGGAAAAAAGTTTAGATATACATAAACTTATACTTCGTTTTTTTAATCGAGGCCCGAGTTGTTGTTAGTCGTGCTTCTCTTTATTCTTTTGCGTTTTATAAACGAAAACAACAACAACCACACGGGAGGAGACATAAATCATAAACATTAATGATGTTTTTTTCTTATCTCCTATAATTTAACATGTGCCTATCTTAAAAAAACACACCATAGAATATTTTCTTTTAAAATACAGTAGTGCCGACTATTTGACTGTCAACATAAAATAGCTTTTTGTTGAAAAACAAATATCAAATGAAAAAAAAACATATTTCTAAAAGCCAAGAGCCAAACAGACAAAGATATTAATAAAATCAAAAGGTAAATACGGAAGTTTTTATTGTCCGTATGAAATGGACAAAAGAAAAAAATTTTTTTTTGGGACAAAAAATTTTCTTTAAAATTTATACAGATTTATTGAGTATCGTTTGTTTTTTTTTAAACATTAAATTTAATAGACTTAAAAAAATATCAAGTATCTGACTGAATAAATTTTTACTTCCAAAAATTTGATCCTTTTTCAATCATACACAATTTGAAATATAATTTTTAACCCAAAAGATTTATATAAAAAAAAAGAAAGAAAAACATATGTATTCAATTTGTATTACATTATAACTTTTCCTTCCTTTCTTCTGTATTAAATTGAATTTAATTTGGTATTAAATTTTTTTTTTCTTATCATCAAAAATCGAAAAGGTTTCTTCAGGATCAGATTTACATTGAGATTAAAATGTCACATACATATTATATATTCGATTAGATTTTTCTATTCTTCTATATTAACATACACAAAAAAAAGTCACAATAAGTTATTAAAGAAAAAGATATTTCCATTCAATTTGTTTATTTTGATCCAATTCGTACATGAAAAGAATTTTATAAAATTTGATTAACAGAAAAAAAAAAAGTTTTTTTTTTTTTCATTTTTAAATTACTTTTTGATGTCGAACATGTGAAGAAAATACAATTTTTCGATCTGTTTTTAGTTTCCTTTTTTCCTTCATAAAGAGAGAAGGATTTTTTATTTTTTATTTTTCATCAAATTTGTTTTTGTCTGGTTTTATTAAAAACAAAAAGAAAAATCTCATGTTCATATATTACAAAAAAAAAGAAACATTTGATTTCAATAAAAGAAGATCTCAATTAATTTATTTCAATATCAACATGTTAAAATAATCAGATGGAAATAATCAGAGCTTCTGGTCGTAGTTATCAGATTTCTTAACTTGACAAAATTTTAACAGTTTGTTAAATTTTTTACGAAAGTGAGGAAAATGTCTGCTAATTACGACCAGAATAGCCCTGAATATTGAATATTAGGTTTAAGTTTAGTCAACAAGGTTGAGATGAGGTTTGGTTGCCTTGAAACTGCAGCTCAGGAAAGCTTATTGTATCCCTTACCATTTGTTTGACTACATAAAGGCATTTATCCTTTTGGCAAGGAGAATAACTTTATGTAGTCTAAATTAGAAAGATTTTCGAGATTTCTGCCTTCAGTGGTTTTCCATCTTCATCTTTCTAGTGCCACACATACCCTAGTGCCCCATATTCGATATAAAAATTTTTGTATATTTTTATCATACGTAACCAATTAATTTCAAAAATTGAAAATTTTAAAACGATAAATTCTATAAAGAATTTGAAGTTTTATGGTAATATTTAAACTTTTTTACAAGTATTTTATATATGTATGTATGTATGTACATCAGAAAATTTCGTATTTCAACTTGAATGGTTTTTCAAATTTGAAACGTGTTGTATACAAAGACTGAATAAATATTAAGAATCTAATTAACTTCAAACTTAATGTATAAGTTTAAAATATGAAAATTTTAAAATTTTATATAAATGAAATATTAATGATTAAAATGTGTATATGTAATGATTTTGAAGCCGCTTAACTGCTAAACCGCATCAAATAACGTTGTTATAAATAAATGAAGCATTTTGCATCTAATTACGAATTTTTCCATGGTAACAACAGAGTACAGGTTATAGAAAAATCTACAAAATTATAATAATACCACAATGTATACGCACAAAAACAGTATATGATGATAAAATTTAGTATTTTGTTACTATGATATTAAAAAATAAAACAAACAAAAAAAAAAAAAAAAAAATAGGAAAATCCTCCAAAAATACATATTAACACAAAAATCAACGTTAAATAAATAATTTAATTTTTAATTAAATTTTCCAATTAGTAAACAAAAGTTTTCTCTAAAATTTCAAATATTTTTATATGATTTTCAATTTACGCACATCGTATATATATTTAATTTTTCATTAAAAATTTCGTGGAAAAGAGTGTTTGGAGGACACATTATGATTTGTTTTTTTATGTGGGAATTAAGTGCTTTTAAACAAAAAAAATATTGTTTTTATACCTGATACGTTGATTTTGATATGATAATTGCAGTTATAGGACCTTATCAATAACCGTTTACTAAGTCATTAGTAAGGACTTAGTTTTAAATTTTTATATGAGATTAGTCCTTAGTAACGATTTAGTAAACAGTTATTGGTAAGACCTATAGTAATTACCGATAATAGTGATTAATACATAGAATACAGAATTTGAACATTTTTCACCATTAAACAACATCATTGTCTCATCATCTCATAATTTCAAATTCTAAATGTTAAATTAAAAAATGTTAAGTATTTTGTTTGTGATTTCAATCCAGTGCTTCATGAGCACTTCAATTAATTGTTAAATAATGGAATTTTGTTCCTATGATGATTTATTGCAAATGAAAACAAATTTTATTACTTACGTATATGTATTCGAGTGTATACCCACATACACGAGTACATTAACATGCTTGATTTGATTTAATCCAGTGAAAATAAGTTACACAAATTTGATGCATGAACGAAAATCCATACACACGTATTACTTTGCTCATCGTATATGTATACACATTATGTTCATATGCGGAATTATATGAACTTATTACAAAATTTAATGATAATTACATATAACAACAAAAATGAATGTGGTGAAAAATGACTGTAATAAGATTTTCAATATACCAGCATTGTACACATTTGTATCCTATGTACATGTACATGTGGACTAATAATCATGTTAAAAACTTATTATTGCCATGAATGTATATAATTTACAACAAGGTTTTCTATTGTGACCTTATACGATATTCCTTGAGAAAAAAAGGATACATTAAATTGGGAAAACTATAAGCAATTACAATGCACATCACGTAACAAAGAAAAAAAAAACATGTTATAATCTGATTATTTCTCACCAGAAAATAGAAAAATAAAAAAAAATGTTTTTCTTATTTAAAGATATTTGAAATTAGTATAGAAAATATATATTTCGATTTTCAATTTGAATTTATTTCATTTTGAATATAATACATTCGAATACATTAATTGGAATTTTCATATTTCAAATGAAAATAACGACAAAATTGCATTATTGGTACATCTTTCCTATAAATCCATTTATACATTAAGATACTTTCAACAATACTTTTGTAAAATCAAAATGAATATATGTACTTTACTCTATCTACGTGCAACAGCATAAATACATGCATTCTGTACAACATTGTAGAAATGAATTTTGCAATGCATTTTATACAGATAACAACAACAACAATAAAAAATTATGGATAATCTCAGATGAGTACATGGATTTTGTTTTATGATTTTAAAATGACAAAGTTCACAAGGAATATATATTGTAAAATATGAGGGTCAAAATAACATTTGCATACAACGACGAGAATACTTTTCTATATATCTGTTTACTTCGAATATCTTTGAATCATCCTTATCATCGCATCTTACATTGTTATGGTATATCATATCGATGCAACCTTAAGTTTTTTTTGGTAACCATGATACTGCAAATATATCGACGACTTCTTCATGCAAAATATGAAATACAAAAAAAAATGTATAATTTGGTTATGCATAAATTGCATTCTAGAGTCAAAAATGAACAAACAAAAAAAGAATATTATTATTATTTATTGATTCATCTACATCCGGATAATTTATGTATAATATGTCACTGGTACAATGTGTGCACACGAGAACATACATTTAAAAAAATAGTCCCTGATATCTGATATAGTTTCAAGTTTATGCATCGGTTATCAGAATCGAAGTATATAATGCAACGACAACAACAACCAGAACATCATATAATCCCATGATTTTAAATGTTTACCACGTTTCTACATTTAAATAAAAAATACGTTATTCATTTTGAATGTATTATTGTTATAAACTAAATTATTCTAATGGTTTTTCAAAATATCTTTCTGATACATTTTTGTTTTTGCTATTTTTATTATTTAAAATTTATGATATCACATTGTAGAATTTATTAAATGTGTTTTTCCTTTCCTTTCTACTTTCATGTCTTTTTCCTTTCTACTTTTCAAATATCATGAAATAGAGTGATACAAAAAAATTTTCTGTTGTTGATGATTTAAAATTTAATTAAAAATAATTATTGCATTATCGGATATCGTGTTGTAACAAAATTTTACACTAAATATCCTTAAGTAGTAAATAATGAAAATAAGTTACAAACAAAAACTTTGATATTCTACACAAACGTGTGAAGGTATTAATAATATGTTGCTATTATGTTGCTATACTGTCATTGAAAATATCACATGTTCATATACATGTGGATGTACATACATGACATGCATTATTTAAACTCTTATCAAAGATATGTATGTTTAAAAAACCAAATAAGTTATATACAAACAAAATTAAGAAAGAAAACAAAAAACTTGTATTGTACATCACGAATCTTCTTAATATTCTATTGTTGTTTTTTACATGCATAGTTCATCGTGTTGATTTCATTTCGTATTGTAGAATAAAGTTTATTTTATTGTATATTTCCTTGAACGTATTATGGATGTACTTGTACTTAACAAAAAGTTGCTATATTTGAAAATTTTCCGCTTTCCTTGTTTAGATCGATGGTCGAGTTAGACTAACAAGGGGTGATATTCAGCTATATCAACAAAACCATTACTCCACACACCAATCCAGAGCGACTTTGAATAACAGCACCTTGGAATTATCCTTCCGCTATGGTTTGAATTTTTGTTATCCTTGTATTCATTGTAAAAAAAAAATAAGGAAAAATACAAAATCTTATTTAGCCTTGTCTCATAATTCCTTGCCTCGTAAATGAAACAAATATGATCAAAAAGGATATGAAGAGAATTAATTAAGACATTCTTTTTTTTTAATATAATTTTGTATTTTTAAAATTAATGAGAAGAAAATTTGAATTGAAAAAAAAATTTTTTTCTTGTTAAGACTTTCCATTTTTAAGGATAATTTATAACGAAATAGTGGATGAGGTAAAACTTATTTTAATTATTCTATTGTTTTTTTTTTTTCATTTATTTACTCAAATAATCAGAGATAAAATTTTGAATAGAGCTTTTTAGTAAAACTATAAATGAAAAAAACCAATTTAAATAAAAACAATTGCTTTCGTAAGTTCAAAGAAAAAAAAGGAAAAACAAGAGTGGAAAAAAAATTAGACAACATGAAATAAACAAGATAAATTACTTTTAAATATTTTCATTTTTCTTTTTAGGTTTTTTTCTTCTTTTTCTTGTTTTTAAAGTTTATTTATTTATTTTTTTTTTGTAATAAAAAGTTTATAATAAAATTTTATCCGTGATTCATTTTCAAATTGGATTTTTGTTACGTTAATGTTTTTTTTTTTTTGGTATACGTGTATACGTGTATATGTGTGTATTTTAGATATTTTTAAAGAAAACAAATTAAAAAGCAAAATGAATGCACGTGATTTGAATACATATACACACAAAAAAGCTTTTAAACGTAAAAATAGAAAAAAAATATAAAATAAGAAAAATGAATGAAAATTTTAAAATATTTTTCATATACACACATGCATTTTTGTGTACTGTGCAAATTTGTATACATATTTTTGGAAAAATGAAAAAAAAAAAAAAAATATAAAAATAAAAAATAAACAAAATCATAACAAACAAACAATGAAAAACAAAAAACGAAAAATTAATAAGATTCACAAATATACCAAGAAACAAAAAAACAAAAATTGTAAAAAGAAAATAATTTTCCATTTTTATATCTCGAAACGAAACACTTAATTTTCACGTCTTATTTTCTTCTTCCAGCATTATTTTTATACAATAATTTATAATTGCATACACATGTATTTGCATTCATGAATATACATGTGTATATATTTTTGTATGCATTTTATTTTATGCATTTAAACTTTCTTTGTCATACTCTTCTTTATGTCCTTTATGCTTTCTATTATGCTTATATGTTTGTATGTATATGCAGAATATATTTTCCGTATCATTTTGATGTTTTTTTTTTTCAAGGAAAGTTTTCTCATTAAATTAGAATACCATGCACACATACATACATGCATAATATAATCTATGAATTTTTGTTGTTTTGTTTTTTGAATATGCAACACTGTATACTATATTTTATGCATATGTTGCTACTTATATGATGTGTGATGCAAAATCAAAGTAGTATTTTGTGTTTAAAAAAAAATTTTTTTTTTGAATTATGCCATAAAACGTACATTGTATGTACATAAACAAATTACAAAAAAAAAAGAAAAAAAAAAACGACAAACCTTGTTATTCACATTTTTAAGGAAATGAAAATTTTAAAAAAGTTTTCCATTTTAAAAAGAAGAGAATTTTTGTCCTTTTTTTTCGTTGTTCCATTATAATGCATTTATCAACAGATGTACTATAAGCAAATGTATGCATATTAGAACAAGTTTTTGATCTCATTAAATGGATTTTTTTTTTCATTTTTAATTTTGCAATATAACACAAAATTATGTACAAAAAAAAAACTTTTTCTCAGAGAAAGTAGAATTTTTAATTGTTACTAAAAAAATTTTTCAATTAAGTTTTTCCGTACATGCTATTTGTGGTTATTCTGGTATTACTTAACAGATTTGGCTAACTTAACAGTTTGTTAACTTTCAAACAAAATATACGGACTGTTACGGAAAATTTTGTATGAATGTTTTATATGTATGAATGTTAGCAGAATTTCAAATTTATAAAATTCTAACTACGTCCAGAATACCCTTGATTATGTAATTGAACTTTAAATAGACCAAAATCTTTGGTTAATTTAATTCTCATGTTTTGTTTTTTAGAAAAATAGTATTTACTTATTATCTTAAACTAATGAAAACAAAAAAAAAAACAATTTTTCGTCCATTTAAAGACATGATGTAGAGAGAGGCAAAGAGTAAGGAACACTAAAACCATGATCTTTAAAAGTTCATTACCTTCTTTCTTGATTTTATTCAATAACAATATCTTTTGCTTCAAAAATCATTTTGAATTAACTTTAAAATTTTTTTTTCAAAAATAATTATTTTTAACGATACACAAACGAAATTCAAATTACTACACGATTTTCGTTATTATATTGTGTGTGGTTTTCAAATCAGAGATCAAATGAGACTTTGTGTGCTTTTTTTGTTCTACAGAATTTCAAATAAACAAAGAATCTTGAAGGTATTCATTTCATTCAGGTAATTGTGTACACGAAAATCAAATAAAAAATACAATCGTATACATAAAATCATTCTAAATGTTCATAAAATGGAAATTTTTGAATCATCAGATTTAAAATGTTTTTGGTTGATATCTAAACAAAATGCAATCATAAACATTTTTCACTTTAAACAATTTCTTTAACGAAATATTATTTTGTATTACAGTCGTTTACATACATTTAATTCAACACCGTTAATAATGATGAAAAAAAGTTGAAATTCGAAGACCATAAGACCATACATAACAGATCGTATATGAAGTTCCAGTAAAACACATCTTTTGGATTTTGTTTACTTTACCATTACCAGCGTAGTATGTAACGTGCGCGATCAAATGAAGAAGATTGCATTTGATGACAAGACGAAACGTTTTTCTTACTAATGTAGCTGTGAAAAAATCTGTGGGAAAATTATATTTTTGAAATGAGAATTACTAGAAATCATCTTACCATCTTCTTGTTTGCATCCATGTAAGTATGTATATCATTTCTATTATTTTTTTGTAATGAACGTGAATCGAAAGTTTGTAGGTTGAATATCTGTGTATGTAGGTTAAAAATATGAAACAGTCCATTAAACAATTTCTGTAATAGAATATCGCAATTATTTGAATAATTTTTCAAAATTGATTTTAAATTAAAATAAAAAACAAATTTTAAAAATCACCTTGTTATTTAGTTACATAACTAAATTGTGAAAAAGTGAAAACAGAACAACAAAATAAAATTAATTCATGTTGACAACAGAGATTAGATCTTAAATCCCAAAACAAAATTAAAAAAAATAAAAGTCGACTAAAGTGATCAAGACCACTTCCACATGAAATAAATACATTAACTTGCGCCGATCATACACATTAGACCACACACAGACATATCTTAGTGTTAAAACTTTTGATCTTGCCATCTTGATGATGGATCTACGAATATTATAATCGATCATATGGACTACTTTTAATACAAAACTCTATTTACAGCTTGTATTTATAGATTGTACGTAGGTGAAAGCGTAGAAAAGATGAATTTGTAATTTGACAATCAAAATTACATTTTTTAATTCACTTTTCTTCTTCTATTTATTTTGTAATTTAGAAAAATTTTTCTTAACTTGATTTATGACATGAGTTTTGTAGAAAATTTTTAAATCTCGGAAAATCTCAGTGAAATTATGCACCTTTTGAAATGCATGATCATCATCATCAACATTTGCGCGACAGTCCCATGTGGACCTTGGACTTCAGGAGAATACCCCTCCATACATCTCTTTCCTTCACAGTTTTCTTCCAGTTACATATCTTGCATTTTTTTTACATCTTCCTGTATTATGTCCATATATTTTTTTCTAGGTCGTCCGACTTTTCTCTTACCTTCCGGATCATAATCTACTAGTTTTTTTACTATGCGTTCACATACCCATTCGCTCGACGTGCCCAATCCATTGCTTTAAAATAACGACTTTTATTTCAAAATTTCCTTCTTTGCAATTTTAAATCCAATTAAGATAGTAAATTACATCCTAAAACTCTGAATCAATTCGATCATTGTCACATAATAACAATGACATTTATGTACTTAATTTAAATTATAAGTTTCAACAAAAAGTAAAAAAAAATAAAAAAAAAAAGGAAATAGGTAAAACATTTCATTAATTGCCTTATCAGACTGATAATAAGAAATTTACAACCGATTATTATACTCATTATTGTGGTAGTCCTTTTTATACCTATCCTATAGGCTTTTATCATATGATATGGGTGTACAAGTTTGATACATCCTCACCCCCACCCCTCCCCCCGACAGTGTATTTAACATTAAATTTGTGTGAAAATCAGATATAAAGTAAATGAATGTTAAACGACACAAAAAATATGGTTGGCCTAGTTTTCTGTACAAAAAAAACATTTTCCCCTATTACATATGTACATATAAAGGCAATTTGTGCAGACGAATCCAGAAGGTTTTACGAAATAAATAAAAATATATCTGTATGTTATCATCTACAAAAATGCTATGTTTATAAATTGTATGTACACAAGAACGTTATGAAAAAGAAATTTTTTTATTTAGTCTGTTTATCTGGCAGCTAAAAACCAAAAAAAAAAAAAAAAAAAACAAAACAAAAAAAAAAAAACAGAAAAGAATAAAAATCTGCAAAATTTTACTTTTGAAATTTCTCATAAAATTGACTTTATAAAATTGAAATGTTTACGTAATTATATAAACATTTAATAAATGACAAATCAAACAAAACGTATTGCGAGGTATGTCTGCTGTGTGTTTAATAAATGAACAAAAAAAAAATAAGAAATCAAAATTAATGGTATGTAAATTCGAAATAGTTGGTATGATTTATTCCTTGGAAAATATTGAATTTCAGTTCTTCTTTGTATCATTTTTCAGCTTTATTTATTTTATTTTGTTTGTTATCTTTTTTTTAAAAAAAAAAATTTTTTTTGGTTTAAATTCTTATATTTATAAAATTTATCAGTATTTGATGATATTTTAAAACAGAAAGACAAAATCATAAAATTCTAAATAATGAGTAGTAGCTACATCCGTTTTAGTATATGGATTTAGACTATAAAAAAATCATCATTTTTGTTTTACACACTAACAAGCATTAGAACAGGCCATGAGGCCAATAAGCAAAAGTACACGTACATATGTATATGCATGTGTGTTTGTAATTGTATGTATTTATTAAAGAAATATTGCCAAAAATAACTGTCGTAAAAAATTATGACCTTCACTATGGTTTAATATCATCTATTCGAAATTCAATAAAACCACAAAATATGTGGTTCGTTTTTTTAAAGATTTAATATTACGTCATAAAATATTTTATAACTTTTTAAGTTTCCAGTTAGATAATTTGTATTGTGTTTTGAATTTTTTTTTTGTCCTAAGCCTATTTCAAAGAAACATGTTCGTGCTATGATTTTTAGGTAGATATGTACATATGTGTATTAAATTTTCTTTTTTTTTTATTTATTTTTTTATAAATCGTGTTCTCTTTACAAGTTAAGTCAAATAGAACAATACAACAATTACCCACCTATTTCGATTTTCACTGGAAAATTGTAATTTGTAAACGGAAAACATTTCACAAATTCGATTTCATTTTTTTTTTCTTGTACCCATTTTCACTTTTCAACCAAATCACGTAAAAGTCGTGACCAAAAACTTCAACTTTTAAAGTGCTTTAAATTAAAACTACATTTTCTCCTTTTATTCAAACTTATGTATATGCTCGAACCTAACGATATTCTGTATTCTGTAATCATGAACTGACTTATACTGAACATGTTTGTAGTTTAATTTCATTTGATTCGAACTTGTCTAAAGAAAATCTTTGTCTAAAAAAAAATTAAAAAAAATTTTTTTTTTGTTTTAGATATTTTCTTTAAGATTTTTCTTTTTCCATTTTTAGTGTAATTAATTTTTTATTCCTTACAAGATATGCTTTATTACAATTTTTACCCTGCTTTTTCTTTAATTATTATTTATGTTTTTCATAGCCAAAATGAGTATAGAGTATGTACACAATCACCCTTTTTTAATATGTCCCTCATTTAAATCTTGGTACTGTGTACAAGGAAGAAAAATACGTAAATCTGTCGTTAAAAAATTCCCAAACTTTTTTTTTTTAAACCATTTATAAAGCCTAAAGAAGAAAACGGGTTCAAAAGATAAAATACAAAAATATCTCAAGGGAACCGTTTTCTTTGTTTTATGCATAATTTAATAACATAACAAAATATTTACATACATACATCAGTATATTTATGAATGTTTGTGTATTTCTCCGCCAAAAATATCGAAGTGGAAAATTTCGATTGAAGTCCTTATTGTGTTGTGTATAAAAATAATGGCCAAATCAAAAAGAAAAGAAAACAAAAACAGAAGGAAAATATAAAAAAAAAAAGAAATTTAAATATTTTATAAACTAATTTCATGGCAATTTGTATTCCATATAATTTTGATAATATACAATTAATTTTTCCTTTTTTTCATTTATTTTTTATTTTTATTGAATTGAAAATTTCAACGTTATTATTTTATTCTTCAATTAGAAATTTATTTAAAATTTTATATAAAATTTCATTTTTTTTCCGATAATTCAATAGATAGATTTTTCCGTTTAAACAACTATATTATACATTTATACTCTGTCCACTAATTATAGGCAGTTAAAGCGTTATGGTCCTTATGGAAGTATATCATAATGTTTTAATTAGAGTATTTTAGTGAGTAATACTATCACAATCCTTAAAATTTTTATACAATATGAGATGAACTTTTTGAAAATCACTAAATAATAATGTAGAGTTATTCTATTTTACACAATTTTTATAAGGCCTTAATTGTACGTATTTAATGGACAGAGTATAAAATGTTGTTTTAAAAAAATAATGCAAAATTATAAAATTCAACTAAATTACATCCATAAAAGTTTTTTGTTCATTTTTTTTTTTTTTTTTTTTTTTTTGTTGTTTTTTTTTTGTTTATCAAAATAGAAAATTTATTACTGAGAAGCACGCGAATTATATTTTCCAAATAATGTCACATAAATTAATTTTATATAATAGAGATATGTATAGATAAAAATATTTTAATAGTGTTTGTAGACAAAACTTCAGTTTAAAAAGTAAAAGCAAAACAAAAAAAATTGTTTTTTTTTAGTTAAAACGTTGATGCTAAAATTTAAATTATCGCAATTACCGTGTGGGCACACTATGTACATGTGTAGGTATGTACAGGATATATTTTAATAGGCTGACAAGAAAACTAGGACAAGCATTTAATTTAATAAATATGTATATAAAAATTTACCTCTGTATATTGCGCATATTGCACTTAATGTACTTCAAAACTTTTCTATTTATTATTATATTGTGTTAAATTACATTTAATTTGCTTTGTAATCTATGTTAAATTGCTTAATAAATTTTTTTTGTTTTTTTTTACGAAGGTAACAAAATACAGAGGAAAATTGTAGAAATTTGTAATTGAAAAATACAACCAACTAATTTGTAACTGTTTTGTTTAGAAAACATTTAATACTCACATTATTATGTGTCGTACGTCCTATCCATGGGGTCATAAAAATTTGATATTGTGATTTGTTGTTGAAATTTACAATTTTCATTTGTAAATCATTTTCAGGTTTAAAAATTCGTAATATATAGTAGAAAATGTTCATGAAAATTAAAAGTAAAAGTAATGGAATTTTGGATTTTTAAAATTAATTTATCGGTTTGATAAGCATTTGTGTTAATTTGTACGTGTATTTATGTGCTGTAATTTGTATTTTAAAAAACAACATCATTTTTTTATTAGCCATTCTTACATCATTTCAAATTAACTCATATATCTACACTCAATTAAATTTTCTTTTTTTTTGAAATCTTTGTTAATTGCATTTTTGTACCATTTAACACCTTCGATTACTTTTTTGAATTTTTAATGAAGTTCATGAGGCGTTAAAAAGAAAATACATAATTGATTATTTTTTTTTAGTAAAGAAAAATTACAGAGATCTTAAGGTTTACATGAGTTTTACATAATAGAAAAAATTTTCACATTTTTTTAATTTATAAATTCATATGAATTACTGATGATTATATCATTTTTGATTCAGTAAATTACTTGATTCAGGTAATAAAAATGTTCAAAATTTTAATAATAATTCAGATGCTGTCTTTCAAAATATCAAATTACATTTTTTTGATTTTTTTTTTTTTTGTATATAATAAAATGAAGACAAAATTTATTTATTTAACATTAACACACAATAAATGAAAATGTCGTCTTTTCAGACAAGAAGACAAATTTTTGTATTAAGATAAATTTACAAAGTTTTTTTTTTTTTTTGTTTTGATTAATTAAAGATTGTGAGACTGATTGCAATGTACATACGTTATATACGATTTGCTTTCTTAACTTGTTTGTCATTTAGATTAGGTCGATATATTAATAATAAATATTGCAAACATTTTGCATTGTCATCTGTTCACAACAAACATTCTTATGTGTGTAGGATTTTATGTACTTGGTTCACTGACTCATATAGAATTCTTTCTTAAAATTATGTTCAAAGTCATTTGGAATAATTTTGTGATTCTTCAAAAAAGAAAACAAAAAAAAACATGAAATTAAGTAATTTATCATCGACTAAACATTAAATCTTTTATAATGAAAAAGGAAAATTTCTCTCAAACTAATTCAAATTTCTGGGTATATCTAAAACATATGTAGCTCGAATCAACAGATTTTTATACCTCATTTTTTAAGCATAGTCATCTGTATTTTCTTCTTGTTCTCATTGTTTTGTATTCGATTCAAATAAACTCGTCTTTTACTCTCGCTGATTATTCTTCTTTTTCGATGGCTTTAGAAAGCAGTTGCTTTACTCTCTAAGGAACAAATCGTTCCTGAGCCTCCAATCTCACTGATTATTACAGTTTTCTGCGCTTGAAAACGAAAGCAAAATAAATCAAAGGAGAGCAACATAAATGATATGAAAATCATTTAAAACTAAAAAAACGAGTTATGGAATAATTCTAAAAAAAAGTATAGAGTTTAGAAGTACTAAACTTCCTAATAGTAAGAAGATCTTAAAGCAAGCCAGGGCTGTAGACCTAATGATGATGATGAAATTTTCTAATAGTAACGACTTATGTACATAAATTTACGAATTAAACGGTATTTAATCATTTTGATATGTTTTTCTTATAAAATTAAAAACGTGTTTTTGAACTTTAAAATTTTCTTTGGTCCATAAACAAAATTTCCTTGAATTTTTGTAAAAAATGAATAAACTATTGAAATTTTCTTTTATTCACTTAAATATGACATTTTATTTGTATTTTCTGAATATTTTTTTAATCTCACAAAATAAACAATAAAAAAAAAAACTGAATATAAAATTTTGTATACATAATATTGAATTGAAATCCAATTATTTTCTTATTCACATTATTTTATTTTAGAAGAAAGCATTTTCTTTTGTATTTTCATTTCTACACATATGTAAAGTCTAAATACAAAAATGGGGAAAAAGAAAATAATACTATAAAATCATTTTCCCAAATGAACAGCATAATGTAAACAGAAAAAAAAATCATAAAATATTTAAAAGCTAACAAAAAACAAAAACACTGAAACCAACCAAAAAGAAAATGCAATATGTATACATATGCAAAAAAAAACAATTACAATGCCCACACGTGTGGTATGGAGACCTGTAAAAATTTTTGCTCAAAAAAATAAAAAAAATAAAAATTGAAAAGGGATTTTCTTTATATTTTCATTGTGTGGTTTATTGATTTTATATCAGATAAAATACATAGAAAAATATAAACAAATAAGAAAATTCAGACTTAAGAGATTTTGTTTTTAATTTTTTTTTCTTTTTTTTTTTTTGCCAATCAAAAATGTGTTTTCAATTGTTTTGAATTTAGGTGGTTTGGTATAACCTGTATGATTTTATTTGTGTTCAATTTTTATTTTCCAAAGGGACGTAAGTACGTACACAAAACTAAGTACATAAGAACATAAGTTCATTCTATATAGCCCATATTCACTAAAATAATAAAAAAAGAAAAATCATAAATTTTTTATCATATCATTAATATAAAAAAATAACAGTATTTTATGCTTTCATTTTTATTTTCAGTTTATGCATTTTCTCTTTTATGCACAAATATGTAGACATGTGAATGTATTTTTATAGGTGTGCCGTTGCGTAATTATTTTTTTATTTTCTTTCAGGTAAGTGTTATATATGGCATGTTTACATTGTTTATTTTATGTTTTTATTTTTATTTACTCCATATCTATATAAATCAATGTACATCTATGTACCTATGTGTACATGTGCAAAAATTTATACGTGTACATAAAGTGCTTTTTTGGTCAATCACTTTAGAATTTAAGTAAATAAAACATTTAAAATGGCCTGAATATTGGCATAAGGGGACGCTAAATACGATACATGTTCATAAAGGCATATATTGATATTTGTTCATCCTATTCAGTTCAGGTTTAAAATTTTATATCCCCAAACAATTTCTGGCATAAATTTTACGTGTTATTTTTCTTGTTTTTTTTATAACACTGTGTGACCATATATGTAGTTTATATAATATGAGAGTATACCATTTGGGATACAACACCGGAGAGTATATGAATGCCTACAAATGGTAATAAATTAGGTTGGGAATCAGCTATACATCAAATGATTAAATGTGTGTATACCATATAGTACATAAAATTCATATATAACGTTATATTTGGGCTAATATACTACACATCAGTCTAGAATTTTTCCATGGACATTCATTTATTATTTTGTACCTGCAACATTGAATGTATGTTTTTGTACGTGAAACTTTATTGTCATCAAAATGTAATAAATATGGAATGAATTTCACAAAAAAAAGAAGGATAACACTATGTAATACTCCCATTTTTATATGAAGATTGAAATATACACATATGAAGGTATGCATGTAAATCTGTACGTTAGGCGTTTGGTTTTTCTTTTTATTATCAAAGTATTTTTCTTTTAGATTGAAAATTTATATATGAAATAAAAATACATTGTACAGTTCAGGTACATAAGAGAGATTGATATGATGTCCTTAATTTGATATAAACTCTTTGAATTGCGATTGATTAAGGTCATAAAGGTGTACATATGTATGTATAATAGATTGTTATTTTAAAGTGTTATTTATCATAGATTTTAAGTGATTTAGTTTTGGAATTTTTTTCAAAAATTTAAAAAATATATATATTTTATTAGCCCGTTATACTTTGATTTTGAAGTCATATAAATTAATGAAAATTCATTTTTTCATGGAAATTTTTCAATTAATTTTGAAATTTCAACTATCATAGGAACATGAAAAAATGTTTAATGATTTTTTTTTTAAATTTCTTAATCAATAATTTAAAATTTTTAGCCTGGCATGCATTTAAATACTGTATTAAGTGAAACAAAAAATTTTTCTAATTTTAGAATTGTATTACTCATATATGGAAAAATAGAAAAAAGAATTATCCAAAAAAGGGGATAATTCATGTTATCACATGAAACTGTTTTATACACCTTGAAATAAATGAATCGCATATAGAGTGGTTTTGAACATATGAAAAACAAAACGTGAAACCACAGTATAAAAGAGAAAAAAACCACATAATATACAGAACAAAAAACAAAAAAATTTTTTTTAAATATATACGTCAATATTTTATGAATGTGCATGCAACCATTTAGATTTGGAACTCTATACCACATGATATCCTAGGTATCAGATCATCATCGCTCCCGATCTAATTCCTTTTTTTTTTTAATATTCATTTTTGTACATATGTAAATCCAAACACATATTCAACCATAGAAAATATAGATGAAAATAGCAAATAATTTTTACCTCATTTATTTCTTTTTTTTGTTTTTTTTCTATTTTTATGAGTGTTAAAAAATGTAAATTTATATGTCTATAAAAAAATGGTGCACACATTTAATCAAAAATGAATTTATACGTAAATGTGTTTTTTTATGATGTTTTATATTTTTAGATACCTACATTGAAAAATTTAAATACACGAAATTTTGTTTTTTTTTTGTATCTCGATTTACTGTTTTGAAAATGTTGTGTAGAAATAAAAATTGACGGTTATTTTTTTGTTAAATGCAACATTGATAATAATTTTCAAACATACATCATAGATATGTACACAGCATCACCATTCATCGTTAAATTTGTAATTTTCTCTCTACTTTTTATCTTTATTATGACACAAAAAAAAAAAAACAAAACAAAATATTTTCCGAAATTTTTTATAAAAAAAAAATAAATTTCTCATTTTTTTAAATATTTTTATTTTTATCGTATATGGAAATGGAAAAATTTTTTTTTTCAAATGAAAATAGGAAATAACAGAAATAAAAAATATATATTGTATATGTATTATTGGAAAATAAATAATATAAAATTTTGTAAATAATGACTTTATCCTAGAAATGTTTTCTTTTTTGTTTTGAGAAAATATTTTCCGTATCTTTTTATCTTATTTGAATTGACATTATATAATTGTCTAGTTTACATTTAAAAAAAAAAAACAAAAAAAAATTGGAAAATTAAGTAAGGAACTGATGATGCATTTTATATCTTTGACTACAATCGAAGTAATTTTTTAGAATGGAAATTTATAAATTTATAAGAGGAAAAAAACGCGTAACTTGGGTAACAGAAAATTTGAATTTTATCCCTGTTTTTAAAATTCCTGTTTTTTTAAAAAGTCTTTTGCAGTTTAAGTATTGTATTCAATTTTTATTTATTTTTTTTGTGTATTTGAAAATCCAACAATACTAAAAGAAATTGAGTACGATATTGTTCGATATTCGAAGTATGTATCAAAAGTGTTTGAAGTAAAATATTTTTAGTATTGTAGTTTTATATTTGATGAAAAGTCCTTTTATGATTTTTCAAAGATTTTACTCTTTTTAAATTCCTTCAAAAAAAGGAATATAAACACAGTATACAATATGATGTATTGTAGTGGTACTTGAAAAAGGAAATTTTCATTTAAGAAATTACATTTTATAAGCAAATATACATTTGTCAACTTTTGACTTTTTAAAGTACATGTTACAAAGTGAAAAGTCTAAAAAAGAATTTTCCATTTTTTTTTACTTTGCTTTTACTTTTGTAAATTCAAAGAATATTTCTATATTTACCAACAAAAAAAGAAGAAAAATAAAAATTCTAGTAAATAAAGACGACTTTTCTTTTTTATAAATGAATGTCGAGACTATTATTACAATTTGAATGAAAATTGAAAGAAAAATAAAATGAAAATGAAAATCCATTTACGATAAAATGTGTATTTAAAAACATATAACATACAAATACAGTAAAATAATAATGCAGGACATTTTTTTTTATCGTATACGGTATTCACGCATCACGGCAAGGACATATATATAGTAAAGAATGATATTCTACAAAAGGAATATTAGTAGCAGCAAAAACATTTTGATTTATTATTCGCCATATAATGACCATGTTGCTGTCTTTCATGAATTTTAATGTTTTTTATGCATGTCTGGTATGTCCTTAAAAGAATCTATTTTTTACTTTTATTTTTCTAGTTGAAAAAAAGCCAAATAATCAGGGCCATTCTGGTCGTAGTTAACAGATTTCGTTAATCTGAAGTTCTACTAACTTTCATACAAAATTTACAAACTATCAAAATTTTGTAGGTAAGTTAGTAGAACTTCAGATTAACGAAATTTGTTAACTACGACCAGAATAGTACTGGATATCAAAAAAAAAAAAATCATTTTGTCTGATAACAGAAAATAATATTCTGAAGTATTTGAATAATTTTTTTTTTGGTTTTAATTAAATTTCATGCAAATTTAATGGAAAACTCATTTAGAAGTTTAACCAAATAATACAATTTAGTTTTTCAAAAAGAACTGTTCGAGACTTCATTTTGGAATCAGAAAAGTTTTGAAAATTAGATTAGAATAATTTTGTTTTTTTTTTTTTTAATGAATTATATTTAAACATTTACACAGATATAATAAAAAATGTAAAAAATGTGACCAAATCGCCTTTATTACTGAAGTCTATAACTGTAACATACTGTCTGTCCTGATATATAAAATTAGAATATGATGTCAAATATCAAAGAAATTTAGTAAACAAAAAAAAAATAAAAAAAATTTTACTTTACGATTTAGGGCTTTTACACGAAAAGACACTTTCCAGTACTTCCAGTGTAACGGGTGAAGGAAGTGAGGCGTGTATCAGGTAGCCCATAGGTACCGTGCAACCTCATACATGCCTCGCTTCCTTCACCCGTGTGTGTCATAAGACAATTTTTCATATGTATGCATCTTATAAGTGTCTCATCGTTTAAAACCCGCTATTCATCGTTTTGTATCCAAACATTATGTAACATATGATAACCAATGTCTGATACTTTATTTCATACTTCGTATTCAATTTTATTTATTTGACATAAAAGATAATTCACATTTCTATTTATTTCACATTTTTCTCATTCAATTTTCTTTTTTTTTTAAATACATACATGATCAAATTTCTTTATTTTTTTTTTTTGAGTTTTTTTTTTTTAAATCGATAATTTTCTAAATTGTTATTGATTTTAAATGTATACAAAAATAGGTTATATATTGTCATTCTTATTTTGCCATTTTGAATGTTTTGGGGAAAAAAGAAGCAACAAAATAGAAAATGTATTCAATACCAAAAAACTAGGAAACATGAGAAATACTTTAATGGAAAAATTTCAAATAATAATTGTGAATTTCTATTTGAAAGGATTTACATAATATGAAAATAAAGAAGAAGAAAAAGAAAAAATGAGAAAAACATTTCGTTTTTAGTATTCTGTTCACATGGAAAATGCGGGTATAATGGCTATAAGTAAAAAAGAAAAATAAACAAATATATTGTGTGGATCTTCAATAATTTAAGTATTCTTTTCTTATTTTCATCTTAAATTCAAATTGAATTTTAGTTCCTTTTTTTGTTGTTTTTTGTAAACTAAAAATAAGAGATCGGGTCGAATGTATCTTTATAAAATAATTTAAAATTTATAAGGGTATACATACATGTCAGTATAAAATAAAGAAAAATAAAAATAAAATCAAAGTTTTTAGTCTAAGCAAAAAAATAATAATAAAACGATAATCATCTACATCCCTTAAGTGATACGCAAGTATGTATGTATATATGGTATTTAAAAATCTATAAAACTGTTATCATTTTCAATATATCAACAGATCATTGCACTATCAAATAACTCTGTGTGAACTTTTTCTTTTCATGCTTGTACTTAAATTTTTATTGTCTTTCAGAAGAATGAGCTAAACAACAATGAAAAATTATAAGCAACTTTTCAACAGATTTTCATATTAAGATCAAACAAAACTTCTTCTAAGTGTTCTTCAAATGTGCGGGTTTATATTCTTTTAAATAATCGATGTATTGAATTTCTTATATAGAAATTCACTTTAATTTTTTTTTTTCATTAAAAAAATTTTAATTATTTTTTTTTAAATTTCCTTTCTTAATTTTCAACCCAGTAGTTATTCGTAAATCTATATTATTTCATAGACTGGAAAATAATAAACATCGATTTTCAAATTATTATCACTCGAAACCTCATCTATACTCTGTTCACTAATATTATGCACTTAAAGTTTTATGAGAGTACATATGGATTTTTTCTTCTCTCATAATTTCTAATTAGACTGTTTCACGAGCAGTATTACCACAATCCACAAAGCTTTTATTATATATCAGATGAATTTTTTGAATATCAATTCATAGTGATGTAAAATGGTACTACTTTAAGTAATCGCCATAAGACCTTAAGTGCATAATGTTAGTGGACAGAGTATATATAGTTTCATTAATTAAAAATAAAATAGTAAAACAGAATTTTATGTATCTCATGTATATGAAACATCTACATATGTAAATATTTTGTATTTACGATAAATTTATCTCTAAAATTTTGTGGGTTGCATAGTGTACGTGATGCAATCATGATTTTACTCATTTTGAAGATTTACAGAAACCAGTAATCATTTTGAATTTAATTACAATTATAATTGCATCTAATCGAATGAACATAAAATTCCAAAAAAGCAAAAAAAAAAATAATAACAATTTTATCTGATTGTAAGCACATATACTAAATTTCACGTATGTGTAATCAAATTTCCTAATTATGAATGCGAATAAAATTTATCTATTTATTTTTATTTTTTTATCTTTTTTTCTGCTATTTGGTAAACATACGGTGTATAATGTTTATAAACATATGAAAAATTTATTGACAATTTAATATCATATGTATAAAGACACACAATTGAATTTAATGAAGCGTAATTTGTGAAATAAATTGTTTTTGTTGTTTTTTGGCTTTGTTTTTTTTTTTTTTTGTGAAGTGAAAATTTAGAATTTAATTAACATTTTTTGAATATGGATGAATGAATATAACGTATATCAATTATCAGTTGCACACAACATACACAAAATTTTGTTATTTTATCTCAATTGGTTGAAATTTTTAAAATGGCATTGAGATAAAATTTATTTTCACATTGTTTATTCGGCTTTTTGCATTGCTTCAGTGGCGGAACAATGAATTTTCGCCCTATGCGCTAAAAATAATTTTGGAATCTCAGTAAAAAAAAATTAAATAAATTTTTTTTTTGCATTATAATTATCTAGTAACAGGGACTCTCTCGATTTGGGCCACCCATAATTGAGGGGTTTTGCTGTACGATTGTACCGCCATTGCACTGATTTCCATTTATGTTATTGTGACCACAAATATTAATCGTATGTTGTTGGCAAATAATACAGGAATAATAAAAACATAAAGTACATATACGTACACCAGATAAAAAAGCACAATTTTGCTTTCCCATAATTTTAAACTAAAAAAAAAAAAAATAAAATAAATAAAATTTAAATCTTATTTCAGTTAAAAACATAAAAATCTAAGTGAATAAAATGTAATGTTTACCATCTTCTAAAAAATATAATTCTATTTACTTTTTGGCTCCAATAAGTCTTTAAAATTATCTATATCTTGCATTATCAAATGAATTTATTATATTATCTTATTTTTTTAATTGTGTAGTTTGTGTTAAGTTAACCTAAAAATTTATTGGACAATTTAAGTACTTGAATAATTTATGACCAATAATAATGTATAATTTTCATGTTCATGTGTATTTTGTGAACTAAAATCGAACAAGAAGAATTTATTTTATTTTATTTTTTTTTTTTAAATAAATTTTCTTTACACTTCCACCCACATTTTGATTTAAAAAAAAAAACATAAAATATTTGTTACAAAGATTTGTGATAAAAATTTAAATTTCTTTTAACAAAGAAAAAGAAAATGCATAGAATGCAACCTAAAGAAAAAAATTTATGTTAAAAAATTTGATGAATGAACGTACACACAAAAACGGTAATACACACCCGTTTATTGTGACAAAAAAAAAAAAAAATTTTTTTCAAATTTACAAATGATGCGATATAAATACCTTTATTTTGATGGCTTATTATTTATTCTATACGCATTTTGTCTATGATGTTATTTATCAGGAATAATTTTTTTTTTATTTTTCAATTTGGGTTTTTAGATTGTGGTCAACAATAATAATTGTGTACATAACATACAAAACAAAATGAAAAATATTTTAATATTAATGTTGCAACAAATTCAATTAGTCATTGATTTGTAATGAATTAAACATTTTTTATATTCAATACACGAAATTGTATTCAATTTCGCATATTATTTGTCCCAGTATACCATACTGTACAATGGATACAAAATGTTGCATGGTAAATGTATGATGACAATGTATTCAATTATCTAAATTACAAATTTTAATTATATTTCTATATCATTTGACATCATTGACTCATCGATATCGCTGTATACCATCATAGGTTTAAGTATTAAAATCCAAAAAAAAAAAAACAAAAAAATAACGAATAAAAACTGAAATCTCTATTTGAATTTCAAAATTGAACACTTAATTATACGAAAGAACAAAGTAAAAGACTTTGAAAATGTTATTTTCTTTCATTTATTGAAAACAATACGGATAAAATTTGAAAATACTTTAGATAATTATTGAGAATTTAAATGAAATAAAAAAAAGGCAAATGAATAAATTGTGTTAAATAGATACATTCTAAGAAAATGAAAATTGTTGTTTTCTCAATTTATTCAAATACTTATTACAATTTTTTTTTTTTTTTATATTTATTTAATTGTCGTACACCTTATTAATACATAGTTATACTTTGTACTTTAAATATTTTCACTACAGGCTTAATGGGAGTATATGTGTCCCTTTTCTTTTCTCGTCATTTCTCATAAGAGCATTTCACGAGCAGAGTTACCACAATTCTCTAAGTTCTCATACAGTATGAGATAAGCTTTTTAAACATCAATATACAATGATGTAAAGTGGTACAACTTTTTGTAGTTTCCATAAAGTCTGTAGTGAAAATATTTAAAATACAAGGTATAGTGCTTTTATCAACACTATTGTCCTTAATTTTTTTGTTATTTTTGTTCCATTATCTAAAGTCTTTTTTTTTTTTTGCCTTAACATAAAAACCGTATAGTAATGCTATACAATACTTTCTCTATCTACATAGTCTATAGTAGCTTATTTTCAATATCAAATGATGTGATTTCAAAATTTTCATTGTATGTACATACGTGTATTTGTGTTAAACAACAACACTAAAAATACATTAAGAATTGATAAGGCGATACAATAATCATTATTATAGACACTATATGATTATTCTTTACACAAATATGCACATCATATACACATATGCACAGAATATTGTATATTTTGATTAGCTAAAAACAGAATTAATGTGTCATATTGCATTTGAATGCGTTTTCATGATGTTTTTGTTTTTTCTTCTATTTTTCATTAAAATGTGTATCCTTTTCTTGATGTCGAATTAACAAAGTCCGGGTTAGTATTGTTGTTATCATCATTTTTGTTCATATATACATATTTAGCTTTGCTATGAGACTTTTAATTTTGCTACACAAAATCATATTTCCTTTTAAATATCGTACATAAATTTCAATCGTTTAATCCTGTATACTTGTACGTTATATGTACATTTGTGTATCACATGTTTTCACAAAAACAATGTTATCTTCTGATGGTCTAGTTCGCTATTTAAAGTACGTGATATCCTTACGTATTATAACGTACATATGTGCAAATATAAAAACAGTATAAAGGCAAAAGGCTTATACAGTAAAGGCAGTACATATTATTAAATGAATTTACATGCACAAATTGCATCATATACGAAGCTACTGGCTATTTTCACGATTATTATCATTTTCGACACGTTTCCAAAACAAAAGTAAATAATATACACATCTCTGTACTGTTTAAAGGATTCGAAATAAACATTGAAGATATACATATGTACAAGATGATACAAATAAAAATTCAAATTTGTTGAAATCTACGTGAACAAATTAAAGTTTAACTAAAATTTTTCAATATGAAATAAATGCATATTTGTATTTCTTTACTTTTGTTTTTTTCTCTATTTAAATTTGATGATATTTGATTTGAAAAATACACACATTTTGGTTTTATTATCCTGTCATATTTGATTATAAAAAATTTTTTTAATGATTTTTTTTTTCGTTTTTAGTTAGTTAGTGGTCAACAATTAAAACATAAACCTCTGAATTTTGAAGTGTGTGTTTGAACGATTTAAAAAAATTATTCATAAAAATTCAATAAGAAAATATTTATTTTGTGGTTTAATTCATAACCGTTTAAATGCCATTATTTAATTTTTTTTTTTATGTTGCAATTTTCATTTATACATGGATTTCACAGAAATACAACGCCCTGGCAGGGGCCGCCCCCACCCACGCACACCCCCTCCGAACGCGCGCTATCTAAAAGGAAATGACATAAGTACATGTACAATATACGTATATATATTTCTAATTCAATTCAGTTCAGAAAATTTGAATGACGATGATGGGAAAAATCAATGTTATGTAATAAAAAGGTTAATCAATATTTTTATTCATCATAAAAAAATAGGAAAAAAAAATTATTTTCCATCGGTATTCACGCACATATACCAGGAAAATTAGTTGAAAATGTTTAAAATGTACATAAAAAAATTCTGATATCATTTTTTACGATTCATTCGTGTTTAAGAACCATTTTATATTTTTTTAGAAAAAGTGTCGCAATTTTTTTTTTAATTTTCAATGTCACTTAATTTGACAGGATGTAATTTCAATATCGTCATATAAAAAAAGGACAAATAATTTCCATTTTACATTTCATTGCAAGTTACATATGTATGTATGTGAATCAAGTTTCACATGTGATTCACTGAATTTATCATTAATTCCGTTGTAATTTCGAATTAACATGATTATGTCGTTTCCATTTAACATAAAAATTCATAAGAAATAGATAAAAATCAAAATAAAAATAAAAAACAAAAATTTTCATACTTTATGTTTTGATTGACTTAAAATTTTTACCTTTGCAATAATAAATTGTAGTCAAAGATTATGGAAAACGATTTTGAACACAATCACTAATCGAATCAATCAAATAGAAAATGGAAAATTTACCAAAAGCCACATCGTACCATAATTTTCTTTTTCCTTTAAAAAATAAAATAAAAAAAATTCAAAACAGAAACCAACAAAATAAAGAGAATTAAGGGAATATATAAATTTGTATTCGTTATCGATTAAATCCAAAACATAAAAATTTTCCATTTTACAATAAATATGTGTAAATGTACTTTATCAAATTTTTGTATCTTTTCGATAAAAAAAAAAAATTACGACAGGATTATTGGCATTGAAAAGGTATATGATCTGTTTAGATACTTGGGTGGTAAATACAAATGTTTTATTTATTTATTTATTTGTTGTTGTACGTTTGAGATATTTTCTGTTATGTGTAGATTATCACCTTTTTGTTTTTGCACAGTTTTTGACTTTAATCCATTTTATATTTGATTTTTAGCTTTAGAAAAAAATTTATATTCGTTATTAAGCTTAGAATGAAAAAAAAAAAAAACAACAACGAATTTATAATGCAAAGGAAATTTATTTTATATATGTAAATGAAAATGTATCCAATAATTTTACTACTAGCGAACTGGAAAAGGGTCAGTGAAAACCGGTGTAAATAGTAGGAGGTGGTTGAGGCGGAGAAGTCTCTACGAGGGGCGTAAAGCCATCAAAGAAAAAGAAGAATTTTGCTACTTAAAAAAAGAAAACTTAATTTTCCACACCTTAAAATGTTGTAAACCACTATAAAAACTCATTCAAATTAAATGCCTTTTATTTTTAAAGTTTTCAGTTAAACACAAATTTTTTGTTCAAAAATTTTTCGTTATGAAGAAAATTTTTTGTTCCATTTTACGAAAATTTTAAATCTACATTCAGAGTTTCGTTTAACAAATTTTCATTTTTTTTTTTTTTGCCATTACAGCTTTTCCTATATATCGCAGTCAACAATGATAAATTGTAAAGTTATAAACACAAAATTAAAATGATGAATTAAGTAAATAACGTACACATTTATGCATACATTTGACCATTTGACAGAGAATGTAAAAAAAAAATATAAAATAAAATAAACTTTTAAACAAACTGTTGAAAAAGTTCTATTTACGTTTACGTATCCGTACACAAATGTACATACATTCAGTTTTCAGTACATTAAAAAATAATATTGTTAAAATAGATTTCATATGAAAGAGACATAAATCTAGAAAAAGGTACAAAACACAGAGGTCAAATGTTGTAAATGATTTTATATAACAATAACATGTGTACATACAAATCCCTTTGAAAGTTTGTTTTTGAAAGAGGGGTCATTGTATGGAAATAAATAAAATCTTTTTACATTATTAATTTCTTTTTTTTTTTGGGAAAATTTTCAAAATTACACCAAATTATGTACATATACTCTTGACTTTCGTATTAAATTTTACCGTACCCATACAATTGAAAATCATCTGTAACTTAAACAAATCAATCAAATGATGACCGTATATATAAAATAATCAAATTCTGTGTGTACATGTATTGTACATCAAAAAAATTTTTTATATGTTTAAGACATTGAAATTGAGTATCTACTTTTCATTTGAAATTGAATAACGTATACAGCATAATATGCATCAATTTAAAATTAAAAATTTTCTGAGTTGTGCATACATGGGCGTACCCAGCTAGGAGCAGGGGAGTGCAGTTGTCCCCCTCTGGAAGAAATAAAAAATTAAAACCATATTCTTCGTAATTTAAATTCGCATCTTACGCTGCCCTTTAAATTTGTATATGCGTACGTAAGTTTGAATTTGTGTTATGTTTTAATCATTTTGAGTACGGTGTATAAACTCTCCTGTTGATTTTGATAATATCCTTTTTCTTGGTATAAAATGTAATATTTTTGTCACTCCTCTAGATGAGTTGCCCCTCTCTAGTTCAGATCCTGGGTACGCCCTTGTGTGCTTATAAGAAGAGGTCTATTGTGTTTAAATTTTAAATGATGATATGTAACGTATTTTATTGACCTCTAATGATAGAAGTGTTAAAATTACCATCGTATTTATTATCATTATCTATTGCTTATACAATTTTTTATTTTTTATTTTTTTAAAGTATTTTCATAACATTACAAAAATTGTATTTTCCGCTATCGTCATTTATCATGAAAATTTCAAGAATACTCACTGAATGCTTGATTTAAAAGAAAAAAAAATATTTTCATAAGGCCAGATAAAAAATACAAAATAATTCGAATTTGATGTAGGCACCTATGTACATATAAGATCAATTTACACCTTAATTTAAAGCATTGCTATAGGTTTTATAATATTGTAATTGTACAAGTATACAATTTTCTGAGCCATAGGTGATTTACTTATATAAGAAAAGGAAAAAAAAATTTTTTTCTTCGAGACCACACTTGTGATCTTGTGAAGCTTTTATAATTTTTTTCCGATTTGTAATTTTAGAAAAAAAAAATTTTTTTTTTTACTTGCTTACCCAATAATTTAATTACTTCACATATGTGTTTTACTATATGCTATGTACTTTAATTAATTTTCGTTTGTTTTTCTGTTATTATAGAATTCAGTTATATAATAATTTGAGTAAATTTGTTTTTATTATTACTATCTAGGCACTAATATGAAGCGCAAATAAAGCACTAATTTTACAATTTTTCAATAAAAATTTTTATTTTGAAATTTTTTTTTCCATGGTCGTAGATTAGTGTTTGATGTACACATGAACATGTGTTGGGATTAAAAAAAAATTTCTTTTTTTCTGTATGAAATTATCAGAGCACAGGTGTTTTGTTCATGTATTGTGTTTATAATCATCAAACTAAATAAAATAATTTTTGTTTTTATCTCAATGTACGTAAAAATAACAGAAAAAAAAGAAAATTAAAAATAATATTAAATTTTAATAAATTTTATTTTTTTCATTTATTTTTCATGTGATAATGACATCAAAAATAACTCAAAAGTCAAGTACATTCGTATGAGATACAATTATGTGTGAGATAATGATTCAATTTAGAATGATATAGCATACCATGAAATTATTTTTCAATTGTTATTGAAAATTTATTAAACTGATTGAGACGAGGCACTTCTATTACTGAAGCAGGTACTTTGAAAAAAATTCTATTTTTGACCTTTAATTTTATGTAAAAGATATCTTAGTAACAATTAATAGGTGTTGTATATGTGTACCTATGTAATCTGATAATTGACATTTAATGACATCTTATTTTACATTTTAAGCGCTTTTCAATTGCTTTCCCAATGTACTAAACACACACGAAATTTTTTTGAAAAATATTTTTTATTTTTATGTATGTACAAAATGTGCCTTTTTGGCCTAAGTGTGCTTTCTTGGGAATGAGCAGGCGGCCACCTCTACCTATGTACACACATGAGTACCTTATTCTATCAACTGTTCAAGTTCAAGTGTTTATTCAAAGAGATGTATTTCAACCAAAATACGAGGAAAATAATTTTTTTGTTATATTTATTTTAAATTTATTGACGTACATTAAATACCAATATCAATGACTATTATACTTCTACGAATTTTATAGATCAAAATCGTAACGTATTTATAACGTTAACACATTAAACGCCCTCCAGAATGAGTCCAATAAAATTTCAAAAATTTTATAAGGACAATAAAATATAATTAAAAGGAAATCAGTTTAATACAAATAAAAGAAAAATTCATTTAAATTTGTACAAGCGCCTTAGGATGCCACAGGTGTAAAATATTTTAAAACTAAAAAAAAAAGAAAACTAATTTATTTCTTTGCATTTTTTTTATTTTCTTTGAAACAGCATTGGGTATATTTCTTCTATTTTCTTCTACATAAACTGAAAAGTTATAAAAAATCCTTTTTCTTATTATACGATATTTATCTATTAACTGATGCATTATAATTTTTTTTTTTACCCCTGACTAAAACCATCCGTTATTAAAAACACCAAGTATTTCCTATTTTTGTGAGGTCATTACCGTATGTTCCATTCGTTTGAAAAAAGGGATAAAAAAAATTTTTGGTTAATTAATGGTCGGTCGCATGGTATACGCACACGGTTTGTATACCAAATTTAAAAATTTTAATTGATCCATTTTAAAAGTCATCATAAAATATAAAATGCAATAATAAAGTAATTTGGAAAAAAAATTTTTTTTTTCTAAATATTTTTTAAAAGGAAAAAGGACAAGAAAAAGGGAAATTAAAATATTATTGTATACCGAGTAATGTCTTAAAAATTAGATGAAACACGTTATGTGTACATACCAGTAAACCATTAAATTTAAATTAGGTTGAAATGAAAAAAAAAATTTTTTTTGTTTAAATGCGAGAACATTTTTACAGCTTTTCGAATTTCGAAATTTTTTTTTTTTTTTCTTTAGGTAATTAGAACAAAAATGTAAAAGTTTTTCAAGGATTCTTATTTATTAAACATCAAAATAAAAAAAGTAAAAAATGTTTGAAGTAATAGAAAACAGGTAATAAAAATTATTTATTAAAGAAAAGATGTAAAAAGGTTGGAAATTATTAAATGAAAAAAAAAAAAATTTTTTTTTTAAGGAAAAACAAAAAAAAAAGAAATTTTATGAAAATAAATACATTACACATAAAAATTACATAAAAGTTAATAGAGGAAATAACTTGGATAAAATTGTATCTATTTATAAGTATCCTTAAAATAAAAAATTAAAACAAGTTGAATAGCAATACAGTGAAAATGAATATTCTCATTAAATTTAAGGCGTAAATTACCATCATTTTCGAATATAACAATATGTACATATGTATGTATGTATGTAATTAAAGTACATATATAACCCTTTAACATATTTTAATTTATATAAATTGAGGATACTTTTTCTTTTAGTTGCTCACATATTACATACATATCTGTATCATATTACATATATGTAATAGAACACGAAAATCTATAATTGACCTACATTAAATGCAAAGGATAACCTACTTTCCCCATATTCTAAAAATCTAATGATGCTCTTTTCACATATACTCATATGTATGTATGCTACTTGTAATCTTGTATGTAGTATATTCATATTATACATAAATAGCAGAGAAACTTGCATTTCTGATTGTTAACTAATTATCATTTTACATAAAACATTGCATTGGTATGTATACACGACATAACGTAATCAAGAAATGAGTTGATGAAATAATTGATCTTTTTTTTGTAAAAAAAAAAAATGTTTTTTAAAATATAAAAAAAAAAAAAAAATTTAGTACGTGTGCATGTACATAAATATTCACGTAAATTCATGCATTCCATAAGTGTATCATGTATGAAAGCAATAACGTTTTGTACAAGTGCCCCTAACCCCCTAATATATATTATTATTATTTTTTCATGTTCACATAAAGTAGTACTGGGTACTCAATTCAACCTATTTCTTTTGTAAGGATAAAGAAAATGTGTTCATATATTATATGTATGTACATATACATATCTATTTCTATTATATACACATAAGTGAGGTAATTTGTAAATGCAACAACCTACATAAAACGGAAATGAATTCTTGCTTTTACTTACATTGACAGACAGTAAAAAAATAAAAATATCCAGGTACACATGCATATATAGTTAACCAGGATGGGCATCATAAAAATGTGAACACAGCAGGTAATCCGTATATGTACACATATGTGTAAGTGTTCTATAACATATTTTTTTTGTAAAAGAACAAACGACAACATTGTATACAACAGAAAATAAGTAAAATTGCAAAATTGCAAAATTAATCAAGAAGATTAAGTACTGTAGTTGTACAATTTAAAAAATGTTTTAATACTTCTACAATTTTACACAATTAAAAATGCAAAAAACGAAAAAAAAAAAGGATGGTCGACAGAACATAAAAAATCTTACTGATTTATACTGAATATATACGTACAATGTATTTAACCTGTTGATAAAATAAATTTTTTTTTAAGTAAATAAAATGTTTAGGTTAAATTATTTTTAAATTAAATCTTGAGAATTTTTCTTTTTTAAATGAATTTTGAAGTTGACTTAAAACTTCATGCAGAGAAAATGCAGGAAGGAGTTCATGAAACAGCATGTTTTCCATATTTTGTCATTACTATAATTTTTTTCAAGAGTAAAAAAAAAATTTTTAAAGCAATTTTTAACGTCTTTTTTGGTCACGAATATTTTTATTAATCCCTAAAATTTTTATAGAACACATCCTTCTTATCAGTGAAAAATGAAACTGAAAAAAGAATCGTGAAAATGTTTGATTTACATTGATGTATAAATTATGTGAGCCTTTTGTGTTATGTAATATTCCTTTATACAATGTAAACATCCAACTTACTTGATTGCAACAATTTGTAATTTGTGCACAAGATTTTTTTTTTCTGTTTATATACACAGGGATTTTAAATTCGTTGAAAAATATTTTACTACAAATAAATTTTACACTAATTTTATCTACTAATTTTCAGTTATCAATTCAGATTTCTGTGATTACTGTGTTGATGGTAAATAGACTTAGTAAGAATCTTATGACAAAGAAACTTTACTCGTATAAAATGTATTTCATAGTAAGTTTATTTAATAAAACAAAAATTTCATAGACTTCCACTACTTATCATGTGTATAATTCGATTTAACATTTCAATGTAACAAAAATCTTTAAATCCCTTCAGCAATATATGTCTATTAGTTCTGCTAACAAAGTATTATTGTTTTTCATTAAAATGATATTTTGTTTCTGTCTGTTTCTTTCAAGTTATTTATTTAGAAAAAAATAAAAAAAATAAAAAATAAATAAAAATAAAACCGTAGAAAAATTCAAACATATTTAAAAATACCTCCAAACTAAGTAGATAGGAACTTTTATTGTATTAGATACTTTTTCCCTCTTATTTTATACTGACATACAATTGATTGACAATAAATTCAATTTCTATCATCTTATTACATTTTTCTATTTATATTTGTAACATTTGTAAATATCATTGATACCATATGGTTATTATTATATATTTTTATATTTCCTCTATTTTTCATTGGAAATTTATGACAATTACATGAAAGAATTATTATAATATGTTCTTATGTCTAATTTATTGAATTTAATAAAATTGAAATATTATTAGACCTTCAATTTTATATTACTGGGAAAAATTTATAATATGGTTCCCTATAATGACCTCTACAGAGCATGTCAAGATGAGGAGGAGGAGGAAAATGTTGAACATCTCCTCTACTACTGTATGGCGCTCTCTAGAAATTGATAAATTTTTCTTGGAGCTGCCTTCTTTCAAGATCTCTCTTGCATAGGAGAGATCTCAGTGACGATGCTTCTGGGCTTTTTGAAGCGCTCTCGAGGTGGTTTGATCTGTGAGATTCTTGGTGTGGTATCACAATGGGCCTTTTTTGGTCTAAGTGTGCTTGCTTGGGTGTGAGCAGACAGCCACCCCTACCTACCTAATATGAAATATGATTTTTATTTTATTATTATTTAAATTATGAATCTATTTTATAAGAGTAGCTCAAATAGCTTTTGTCTCTCTCTTCTTATTGTATTTTCTATGAATTTTCTGTTTTCTTTTATGTATTTTGAAAAATTTCAAATTCAAATATAAGAATTCAGTTAATTTATACTACATCACGAATTTAATTAATTAACACGTGCTAACACCATATAGAATAGTTCTTATAACAATATACACTTCAAAGTGCGTTAAGTATACACAACGTATGCTTAAATGAAAAACAAAATTAAGAAAAAGGGAAGCATACATCGTCAAATCAAATTTTAAAAAATCCTTATGTGACACATTCAAAATAAATAAAAAGAATCTTGTATGGAAATTTCCTCTTATTTTCTATGCTATATTCTTTAAAATACAAATAGAAAATTTTGATTCTTATCTTGTTTGAGTTAATTATCCTTAATAAATAAATTTTAAAAAAAATATGAAAAATTTCAAATAAGGAAAATCTTTTTAAAATTTTCTTTTTTTTTTTTGCTTTACAAACAATTCACAAAGTTAAATGTTTTAGTTTTTATTATGTTTTCATTTCGACAACGTAAAATTTCCAAAAAAAAAAACAAAACAGAAGTAAAATGCTTTTTCTTCATTTTATATTTTATTGCATTGAAAAATTTATCAGATCTGTGTGTAACTATTTACATTCTGTTTACCTGATGTTATTCTGTTTTGCTGTTTTGTTTTTCTTATCTTCTTTTTACATATTTGTTTGGTTTTCTCCTAAATGCTTGTTTTACTGCCATTACATTTTCCTCATTTTATTCCTGTTTTTTTTGAAGGATGTTAAAGAAAATTCAATAAAAGATTTTCTTTCTTATTGTACGTACAAGCATAAAGGTGTGTGTGTGCCTGTGTATTTTATTTTGTGAGTGAGTTTCTTTTCGTTGTATCGAGCAATGAAATACGTTTAAATTGTATATAGAATGCCATTGAAAAATCCCCCAAAGATATATTCTTGTATATTATTGGTGAAGTATATGTACGTGTCATATGTACATTTAAACATATGTACATACTCGTATATTATGTTAAATAGATGAGTACTCGTGCATTGATAAAAATGAGGTTTTACCATTTCTGTATACAAAAAAAAAAATGTATTGCAAATTTAATAATAAAATAAACTTTATGTGTGTTTATGTTAAATGTACATATGTACATAAAAAGGCATACAAAATCATGTAAATAGCACGAAATTTGCACAAATATCAGAACAAAAAAATAAAAAATAAAGGAGAAGAAGAAAGTTAAGACCTTGTACATGAATTACAATGGAAGGTGAATTGAATGAGCTGTATCGTGTACATTTGTAGATGTAAAGTGTTTATATACATTTAAAAAGCATTTTTGGTATACACGTTAAAAAATGTTTTACACACGAACAATGACGACTTACACTACATTGTGTATATTGACTAATTTCTTTTCTCGTATTGTTTTATTTTTTTTTTTTTTTTGCAATAAATTCTACATCCTTTTTGGATTTGAATATTTTTGAATTTGGATTTGGTGCTCTACATTTAATACTACGTAAACATGTTTGTATACGATACAGCTCAGATTTACGTGCTCGGTTGTAAAACAGAGTTTTGCTCTTTGTTTTCATATTCATTTTATTCTTTTAACGTTTTATTATTTATTTCAAGTAATGTCTAAGAAATAAAAAGGAAAAGTGGTTTTCACTTCTTGTATAAATATGATTAAAAGGAAAATTATAATTAAGTTTTTCATTGTTTTCATTATTCATTATATTATTATTATTGTTACTTAACATGCATATCAAAAAAAAGAAAAAAAAATTTCAAATAATAATATTTTGTAAATCCGCTTAAAGAATACACGTACGTATATTGTTGCGTGACGATGATGAAGTGTTGATCAAATTAATAATGCGTCAGTCGTTTACCGTCATTATTCAATTTTCATTTTGATATATTATATGTATATCGTCTATTAATTTCAATATTTACCTTTTTGGTAATTTATTTTTTATTATTTTTTTTTAATTATTTGTCCTTTTTATAAAGAAAATTGAAAAAAAAAAAAAAAACAGAAATTTATTAATAGTACATATGACTTGACATCATCTGATTAACATCATTTAAATTATACTCGAAGTTGAGAATAATTAATTTCTTTTATAATAAATATAAAATCCGTTTTGTTTTTATAAATCATAGTCACCTGTATTTTAAATTGATACTTATTTGTTCCTTTTGTATTCAGTTTAAATTAAATCGTCTGTTGGTCTCATTTTTTTATTGCCAGTTTTCTGTTATTTTGCAAACAAAAACAACAACAATCAGACAAAAACAACATAAATCATAAACAAAAATTACGTAATATTTTTATAATTCCAGAAGAAAGTAACTACATATTTAAAAAATGGACTATAATCCTTTTTTTCATTGAAACAAAATATTAAGCATACAAAAAGGGTAACCATTATATAACTGCCACTTTTTTGTTTTGAATTCAAAATGCAGCGAATTGCATTGCTTCCCAATGTAACGTATTTATATTTGAATGAAAAAAAAAAAAAAATTATTATAATAATTTTAAACGTATTTGAATATGTTATTAATTACTTACAAAATCCAGACATTTATTAAAATTTTCACTAAATTATATTTTCATTATTTATTTCTTTGTAATGGTCAAATTGATCATTGAATGTGTAATGTACAGAGTTTTAAATTTTAATTTCAATTAATTTGAACATCAACTTCAAATACACCATCAGTCGGTGTAGTGGTCTCATTTTTTGTATATTCCATGTATACATGGACGTATTCGGTTATACCAACAAAAAAAAAAAAAAAAAAAGAAAATAATTAAAGAACCAAAAATAGTGGCTACTTTCCATATATAATTACATACTCAAAAAAATATATTATTTTTCTTTTTTAATATTTTTACTTTGCATGCGTTTTATCGAAATTAATTTATTTTTCCTGTACATGCTGTACTATCTCACTTACAATACGCACCGTTTTTTTAAAACTCATTTCTTCTACTCAAAATTATGTTGTAAGTAATACCATGTAATACTATTAAAATCCAATACAATTTTCCGTGTAGACAATTATTCAACCTCTGGTACCAGTAAAATTTGTACTTAATGCGTGTTCAAATTATGCACAAGATTTTATTTTTATACATTGAAAAAAAATTTTTTCTGTTTCATTTTGGTTTAATTTCATTATTACCAACGAAAACTTTATAAATTTTATTTTGTTTTCAGTATTGACGTGGTTTATTGTATGATTGAATTTTATTTTTTATTTTTTATTTTATTTTTTCAATTTAAACAAAAACTTATTTTATAGTTTCATAGGCTTTTGGTGTATTCATTTTTTTTTTTTTTTTTTGTATTTATTTCAAAAAAATTTTTTATTGATTGTTCAATATTGAAATAAATTCGTTAAAAAAGTAAAAAAATATTTGCAAGAAAAAAAAAATTTATAATAATTAAGTTCAATTGTTGTTTGCGGTCATTAACAAAACTACAAAATAAGTGAAAGGCAACACCAACAAACAGAAACATCGTTAATTCGCATTATAACGTATTTTACGCGCTTACCAAAATAAAATTTTTCTTTTTTTTTTAAATCTTTGATCAATTCATCATTACTGGATTTTTTTTTTACTAATTACTGGATTTTTGCATGGATCTTTGATCATTTTAAGATGATTTGATTCAAAATTCGGATATTGGCTTTTTTTTGTGGTTTTTTAAAAAAATTATTAAATCAAAATTAGGTCAAAATTCACAACAAATACCATCTCTCATTGTGGTTTATTTGAAGAAAACATCGTTACGTACAGTAAATTTTTATGTATCTAATTTTGAACAATTTTTTTTTTTTTTTTTTTTGTTTTACAAAATCTAAACCTTTTAATCATTCACCTAATGTGGTTTTATTTTATTATAAAATTTCTAAAATCATTTTATTCAATTTCAAGCACATTAGTATGTTTCAAATCGATAATTATTAGTGATTTGATAATAAATCAATCAAATGATGAATACAAAATGATGTTGAATGTGATGTGGTGTCATAGGAACAAATGCAGGCCATGCATGTAATGTACATACGTGAAAACGTAATGAGAGTGTAGATATGGGCAATATATATAGAGTATACAGAAGAACAATCATTTTCATATTTCACGTATGTACTCACTTTATTGTATTAAATGTAACTTAAATTATTTCAGTTACATTATCGATTCAATGAAAAACCACACATTGATTATTATGTACCTAAAACTTCGATTTTCATAAATTGAAAATAAAAAAATTTTTTTGTGCGTAACAGTGAAACAATAGTAGGTCAAATTCTCTATACTCACAGATTAGAGAATTTGGTAAAGAATTGGAAAAAAAATATTTTTAACTATAGAATTCTATTTTCTTCAGGTATTCGAATTGGTTATTTTATGTTGGCTATAAAAAAAAAAAAAAATTTTACTACATTTTCTGTATTGCTTTGGTAGTGATTTTTATTGAATTTTTTAAAAAATAAAAGAATTTTTGTAATTCAATTGAGAAATTGTAATTAAATTCTTTAAAAGCGTGGTCAAATGACGATCTATTCATGATGTATGCATTTCGATGAATAGTCACAAACAGAGTTTATGTATGTACATATATGTAGATTGTAGACTTGTGATCTTTTCATTAATTTTTATTGTGAAAAAATATTTCTTTTGTGGCTTTTGTTTTCTTGGTCAATGATAAAAGAACAAAAAAAAAAAATGATTTAAATAAGTAAACAGATTTTTCCTTTGATGTTACGAATCTTTTATATGAATTTTTTCTTTTCTCATATGAAATTAAATTTTACGTAATGAATAGAATCTTTTATTGTTGTTTTTTAGTGATGTAAAATTTGAAAATCATTTCTCTTACAATCATTTTTATTCTAAAATGAAAAACGTACAATAATTCTTCAGGTATTCAAAAACAAAAAAAAAATCGTTTTTTTTTTTAAATTTTGAAAATTTCACTAATTTAATTTAAATTAAAATATTATAAAATTCCTTTATCTTTGCATTAACGTTCTTTGTTTGTGAAAATATTCAAATATGTCGATTATATATGTATAGACTAAGTACATTATGAATTTTAATTAAAGAATTTAATTAAATTATACTCTTGAGATATTTCTGCATGTAAGTGAAAATCTCATTACTTTCTTAACTAATTTTGCAAAAACTATATAACATTAGAGAAATTTTACATTAAATATGACAATAAAGCATGTATTTTGATGATTTGAGTGGGGATCTATTTATATTCGCGTTCGCATATAAGTATATTTTAATATTAAAAAGAAAATTACACAGTTATTCATACATACATATGCATGCGTTTACCTGTTATTATTTGTATTAAAATTTTATGAATATTTGTATATCATATATAAAATAATACATGATATAGTATTATATAATCTCACTGAATATATGTACATATATCATATTATCATTTTCTAATACACTAAAGAGCCATTAAACACATCTGGATGAATTCTTATAGTTTTTCTAAAGGAAGGGAAATTTCTCGGTATATGTGACTCAGATGGGGTGTAGATATGTAGTACATACACGAGTATTTCATTTTGAAAAGCACAATAGATAGGAAAGATGAAAAACATATGTCGAACAAAAAAAAAAGGATAGAATGTACATACATGTGTATGTCTGTTTGCCAAAATATAACATCACCCTTGTGCACTCTTATTTGTGCTTTTTCACTTTGACATGCTAGAGGCAATGAATGACATATTGAATAAAACAAGAAAATTGTATGCTCTTCAGTGCGAAAGATTTTATCTATCATATCCTGTAAATTCAAATATTCTGTAACCTTTTATTGAATAATGATGAAAAATTCAGAAGCAAAAAAAACCAAAATCCTCATAAAAAAAATTGGTAACATAGAAAAAAAGGGAATATACATATGTATGTATGTACATGCAAAATGAACTCTTTTTACGCATACGTATTTGTAACATATTGAAAAGCAATAATAAGGTACATACATATGTATATTAAAATATTTGATTTAAAAAAAAAAATGAAATAAAATAAAAATGATGATTTATTGGTTTGTTTTTTGTTCGTATTTGCCATCAAATATTTCAAATTCTAGTAAAATTGAATGATACAAAAAATTTTCCTTTGGATATTCATTTTATCTGGTACTAATTTTTAACAGTGTTTTTTCTTTTTTTTGGTTTTTGAAAATCTTTTTTAAATTTTTTAAATTATCTAACATTGAAGTTAATTTGATGAAAATGCTATAAAATTACTTTACAACAAAGTTAACATTGAATTTTTTAACTAAAATATTTTTGTAATTGTTTGTGGATTATATTTGATATAACAACAAGGTAAACACATTTCGAAAATCGTTAAATTTTTGTATCAAAAAAAATTTCATAAAAACAATTTTCTGTTGTTGTAATAAAACTATAAAATATAGTACATACGTATATGTACTCTAAAATAATTCTTTGTTGAATTTCTACTGTTCATTCATTCGTATTTCACATAGTATATTTCATTTTAAGTAATTTTAGAAAAGTTTCATTGCATTATTTGTGAGCTTAATTGATTATTCTTGAGAAGTAGCATTTAATTTTTTTTTGAGTTTTTTTTTCCTAGTTTTCTTAGTTTTCAAAATGTTTTTTTTGTTTTTTGTGGATAATTCAAAACATAATTTTTGTTTAAATTCTACTTGAAAACCAATAGCACTCTCTAAAACAGAATTTTACAAATAAAATTTATTCGAAAATATGTGTCCTTCTGTATTTATATAAAGGGTGTTTCAGAGTAAAGGTCACAAAATGTTTTTTTTTCGTATAGTTCGGGCTCTTTCTAAAAAAAAGAAACAAAAACAAAAATTTCAAAAATTAACCTTAACCACCACTCCACCCCCATAAACGTTCAGTCTTTCTGAGATATAAGGGATTGACAATTTTTTAGACACGCAAAGTACATGATATCATTTGCTAATTATTTCTTTAATCACTCTACGTATTTAATTTGTGTTTATTGAAATTGAAGCTAAGGCTTGAACCTTCGTACCAATCTATTTTTCATTAAAATCGAATGAAAATATACGGAGTTATTTTCAATTTTCAAGATCGAAAATTTCCATTTTCACCCTGTATACAAGAAAAAACAATTAAAAAAAAAAACAAAAGATTGGTTTTATTTTCTTTAAAATAGTTTTTTATGATTGAATGTCGTTTTTTTGTTTTTTTGTTCAGTTTGGTTAATCGGAAAATTTTGTTATTATTATGCAATTGAAAAGTTAATTTTCAAAAATTTGTTCAGATCAACTTTTGACCATTTTGAAAATAATAAAATATTCGTATTAAATTTTTTTTTTAAATGAACAAAAATTCATTTCATTTATTGTCGTTTATTCAATGTTTTCTATTAAAGAACACAAAAAAATTGGAAAATTTTCTTATGTCATTGAAACAATAAATTCAAAAATTATATGGATTATAAAAGAAAATTTGTTTTATATTGTTGCAATTTGGATGAATGCCATTTAAATAATGTTTTCATATTTTTCTGTTGTTTTTGCTCCAATTTGTGTTTTCATTTTATTACAAGAATGGAAAAACATTAAATTAAAATTCTACGAAAAAAATACAGTTCTTTTATTACTGCGTATTTTTTTCCGCAAATAAAACAAAAACACTATCATTTTTTCTTTATTTTGTATTTTCTTATGAACGACAGCGCTAAACCAAAAAAATAAGAGGAAAACAAAAAAAATAAAAATAAAAATTTTTTGGTAATCATTTCAAATCCCAAATGAACCTTCGAAAATGCAAATTTGTATAATTTTTACATAAAGTTTAAAATGAAAAAAAAAAAAAATAATAATAATCCTTTTATTTGCTCTAGATGACTTATAACAATCAAATTGTAAAGTTTAACATCGCTAAAACTTAACATCAGAAATGAAATAATAAAAGTCATTTCTTAGTTTGATGGACAACAAAAGGGAAATATAATTTAGAAAGACTTATTACAAAAAAAATTAAAAAACAAAGAAAAACAAAAAAACATGCAAAAAAAAGAAAAACAAATAAAAAATGAAAATTGTTTGTTTTCTTGAGGATTACAAATGTGTATAAAACAATCAAATTTTTTTGGTATCAATTTTATCAAAATGTCCTTATTGTTCTTTGAATTTACAAAAAAAAATTATTTTGAGAAAATTTTTTTTTTGCTTACTTGAATTTTCACAAAAATTAAATAACAATAATAATTTTTAGGAAATTTAAAAAAACACGCGAAGAAAAGCGAAAAATGAGAAAATATTAAAAATTTCCATTTTTAGTTTTTTCTTTAAATGCAAAATAAAATTTTTGTTTTAAGTTTTTCCGAAACAATAAAATGACGTCACATTGTGAAATTAAAAAAATTCAATTTAAAAATAAAAAAAAAGGAAATGAAAGGAAAAATTTAAAAAAAAATAATAGAAAATTCGGTTAAATTTATATAAAAGAAAAGTGAAATAAAAATGAGAAAAAAGAAAATGAAAAAAATCTGTTTTTGTATGAAAAATAAAGAAAATATAGATGCTTTTCAATATTGAATGAAAATTGTTTAAAATTTATTTTAAATTTCATTTTACAAGAAACTTATGTGATGACTATGTACACGAAGTTCTATGCTTGTAACGTCCTTTTGCTTTACCATAACGTGCACTGTACGTCACTTCAATTTAACTTTACTTAATGATGTAATAATAATAACCACTTTTTCAAAAATACTTAATACATTTTTTTAAATATATTTTTCATTCTTTTAAAAACCACCATCATCATCGTATTCATTTTCTGTTTTTTTTTTTTTCTCTTTTTACGTCCATACATGTATGTGTTTACCAATTTTATATTTTATATAATGCCTTTGTTTCATTATAAAATTTTAATTCATGTGAAAATCTGGAACACATAATTTCAGGATAATATTCTTTATGTATATATGGATATGCAGATGTACATACATACATATGTATATGCACTTTATTCATATATAGAACTTTTTGATGGTGCATAAGTGAAATAATATATGAAAAAAACATATATGGGTAAATGGCATGCAAATTTGTATGTTCATTGAGTGTATGTGTGTGTACATGTGTGCCAGTGTATGTGCACTGCCAGAGAGAACAGCATTAAAATGTGCATTGTTTAAGTACCTGTCAACGTCAATGTATAAGGTGGTAGAAAAATGTTAATGTGCCTACCCAACTCATTCAAATATGTAAATTCATATATGAGATTGAGAAGTATCGTATTAGCAATACAACAATCCCATTAAAACGTTATATATGTACATGAAGGATATGGCATGTTTATACATGACAAAGAATAAATATGAAATAAGGATTTAATTCATAATTTTCGTACATAAATATAAACATATGTATGTGTGTTTGTAGTTTTTTCCTCATTTTTTTTTAATTTTCATTTTTTTATTATTATTATTTTTTTAAATTAAATGAAACAAAAGCATAAAATCTAAAAACACATTATGTATTTCTTTGTGGATAAAAATGCAAATCATATGTTTTACTTAAAATAATATGTAGTTGTTTGCTTTTAATTTTAGTGTTAATGCATGCATATATACCATTATACAAGTACATTTCATAAAAGAAGGAAGAAATTTTCTAATTTTTTTTTCTTTTTTTGTCAACGTACACAGAAACATACTTGTTTTATATAACTTAAAGTATTTTTTTAATAATTTGAAAAAGAAAAAAAAAAAAAAAAAGGATGAAATTTAATTTCTTTAAAAAAAAATTTTTTTTTGTTTATTCTATGTCAGAGCAAAAATTAAAAAAAAAATTATTAACTAAATTGAATTTTAACTTTTGCCACTTTAATTTGTGTTCTCATTTATACCGAACTGTGAAAACGAAAAAGAAAAAACAATTTAGTGCAAAGAAATGAACGTGAGCATACGATGGAAAAAAACAAGAACAAAAAATAAAAAATAAAAAAATTGAAAAATTCAGTTTACCAGTATCTCATATGTAATCGTCTTATGATGATGAGTAACTTAAAAACCAGAAAAAAAAATTTTAAAAAATACATACAAACATAAAACGGAAGAAAACATAAAGAATGACTACAAAACGTACATATGTACATATGTGAACCTGTACTGCAGCAATATATGTACGTATGTATAAGAAAAAAAGAATTAATATAGAAAAGTTTTCTATTATTTGAAATTTTTGTTTTATAACAAAGTTTTCCATGAGTTTTTCCTTTTATCAAAGAAAACATTTCATTGTACGGTATGTACTTGTGTGTATCTCATGTATTAAATAGTAGCTCGTGTGTCAATAAAATAAAATGTTAAATTTTACACTTTATTTCAAGTACTTTAACACGTATATAGACTCATCAAATTTTTTTTTTCTTTTAATTTTTTTTTCTTTAGGACTTTTAAGTAAAAGTATCAACAAAAATATTTCACATTTTGTATCCACTACGTAATATGTGTGTAAGTAACAAAAATGGACCAACTTACATACAAGATAATATTATGTTATGATTTTTATATGTAGCACATGTAAAAGCTGCTACGTATGCATTTTATAATATTAAGTTTAAAATTATTATTTTTTATTTTTTTTTATTTTTCGTTATATCAAAACAAAACTTACATGTGTACATTATTTGCCACACACAATGTATGAGAAACTATTAAAAAAGACAAAAAAAAACCAAGAAGGAGAGAAGAAATTAGAAAGGACATGAATACTTGTAACACAAGCATGTACATATGCATTTTTATTGGAAAAATTTCAAAAGATAATTTTATCCTTTTGTCTAGTGATTGTATAACCCAGTCAAAGTATGTAGAGATCGAACTTCGGAAAAATTGTGAAAAATTTTTCGAAATAAAATTTTGTCAATTTTTTAAACCACAAATAGTAGGTAAAAATATATAAAGGTATTTTTTGTAGATAATCATAGAATCTATAAATTTATGAAAGCATTTATCGTTGAGTAAATTTTTGGGTAAAAATTGATTCCTTGACCCTTTAACATTGCATAAAAAATTTTATTTCGAGTAGGATCGATGAGAATTTTTAACATTTTAGTTATAACGGTGTATTTAATTTCTGAATCAATTTTCAGATCTGTCCGAATTTTTCCGAAGTTCAAACGTTTTTTCCATCTATTTTGACTAGGCTATGTATTTTAAATAAGATACAATGTGTATGGCTTTAACATCCCATATGAGTATGTGTTTTTAAGTTTTTAAGTTTAAATATGTTTCTGTCATGTTTTCTTAATGTGTCTGGTTTCTTTTTTTTCATTCAAAAGTGATTTAGTTACACAGGACACAAGTGTAACTTAAATGTACACGATACATGTCCATATCGAGAAGATACAAAAGAAACAAAAGAGAAAGGATTCTCCTTCTATCTATAAGATATGACAATAAAGGATATCAAATATTTTCTCATTTTAAAAAAAAAAATATTACAGAAATTTTCTATATAAAATAAATACAATAAAGAATATTTACAATAATAACTTATTATGTGGTTTTAAAGTAATGTTTAAGTAATGTTTAAGTAATGTTTATAAAATGTTATTCTTTTAAAAATTTATTTCCACAAATTTTTACCAAAAATCTTCAAAGGTTTTCATAATATTTATAGTTTTTCATCCAATACAATATAGGTACATACATGTGTATAAATAATTTTTTTGTTTTTTTTAAATATGATGTTCTATAGATATTTACTGGCTTTAATTGCCTTATTGTATATAGATATACAATATATAAGTAATTAAAATTCAAGTAGAGTAGATATAATAATAAATCTCCAATTAAGAAAATTGAAATTATTTAATAAATAGCAATAATATATTTAATATTGCATAAATCAATTAAGTAAAAATGTATTTAAATTCTAAAATTACGTATGTATGTATATATACACAAAATGCAATTAAACTAATTGATAATACATTTTGAAAGTATGCATACGTACACCTTTTATAGTATATGCTAATAAATAATAGTTTTTGTATATATGTAGAGGTATACAAATTATAATATGTATGTATGTTCATCTTACGATCAGTTATTTTGTATTCGAGAAAATGAAATTTAATATGTATTATGCTTACATGAATGTATTCACATGAATATTTACCATACAATTATGTGGTACATGGATAATTTATGCTTAAATAAATTTTATTTTATACTATATACATCTTAATACATATGAATGAATAATAACAAAGTATAGTATTAATATATAATTATTAATATGTAATTATAAGAAAATAATAATTATAACTATCGTATACACATACATGTATATTTGATATGTTGCAATAAAATTTCTTATTGAATAAAGATGATTCCTTAGAACATCTTCAGATATTTTACATATCTGAACCCTTGTATCATAGATACCGATAGTGCAGAAAAATATTTATTTAAAAATGAATGAATAAAGAATAAATTAAATGGTTTTAAAGTATCAAATGCAATTTTATCAATTTTTTAACAATTTTGTTGTTATTATCGTATGTGTGCGATTTACGAATAAATGTGGTTAAACTGCTAAAGTGATAAATTGCAATGAAATAGGCTTTAAGCGCATGCTCAGCAATTTCATATGATTTTTTGAATTTTTAACAGCCATTGAAAAATTTAAAAATTTGAATTTGAATTTTTAAAACCATATACAATATGGAACAAAATGGAATGGAATCCAAATACATAATTAAAATTATTTAGAAATTTTTACAGAATAATTTTTTTTAAGTTTTCGACTGGAAGTATATGTAATTTAGCATTTTAGCACTGTAGCAGACATTTTCAAGTAATTCACACAAAGTAATAATTGTATATTTTAAAAATTCATTTACACATTCCAATTATCTGTTAGAGTTTTACAAATATTGATGTACTATTGTTCATAAAAACATTTTAAAAAAAAATGATTCATTAACTATTTTGCGTCCAACCAATGCAAATGTTCATAATTATTATTATTTTTTTTTGTAAATTTTTTAAATCGTATGCATACGTATACAGGTATACAAACAAAATGGTATAAAGATAGGAACGTGTTATGAATTAAATTCGTGAGATTATATAAAACGTTTTTGAAAACTTATGAATATGTTTTGTTTATAATATTATGCAAAATGTTTGTATAATGTTTATCCTATCGAATGTATGTACATATGTATGTATAAAATATAAAATATAAATTATGAAGTTTTGAGATATATGTACAAATAAACAAATAGATAAAATTCAAGTAAATAATAATATTTTTGTGGTTTTAATGGAAACTTATATCAACTTGTATTATACAGAAATGTTGGTAAATATTTTCAGGAAATTTATAAAATACAAAACATGTGTAAATGAATGTGAGTTAACTTTGTCTCTGAATTTGATATATATGTGTGTATGTAGGTACCTATAAGTACATATTTTATTTGCATTATCAATGTACAACACGCATCATTGTAAAATACAATGTACAGGATGTCTAAGAGTCTATGAGTCTAACGTACAGTTCATAGTATCTGTAGCAAAAAACAAATCGTTACACATCGTACATCTAAAATTTACCCCATCTGAAATATACGCGATTGAAATTTTTCAGACACGTGTAGAACATGACGTCATGTACGAGTAATTGGGCATATCTTGTAAACCACCACCACACATACATATGTATTTAATGAAGAATTTGTGTAGAAAATTTTGCACCAATTATAAAAACTAAATCCCCCATATAAGTAGCTTTAAACTCCAAAAATTTCGGAAAATCCAAAGATATCATTTCAATATTTTATGTCACTATTAATGTGAAGAATTTCAAATTTTTATATAAATTTTTTCTTGAAAATTCATTTTTCTTTTAAATAATTTCTCACCTCTAATAATAGTCATTATTATTAACTTATTAAGCACATGAGGATGAGATGAGGTCTGGTAGCCTCGACATTGCAGCTTTTTAAGTCAAGCTTATATTGTATCCCTCCAATTATATTCATACAAAATGTGGCATTTTGACAAACCAAAAGACACCCTATATTAAAATTTATTTAAATGTACAAGAAAGTAATTTTCAATACTAACAATTCAAATCCATATAATTTCAAATTGATTCTTACTCTCTACAGATAAAATAATAAATATAATGAATTTTTAAAAACTTTACAAGAATGTTGAAAAAAAAAAATCTCAAAAACAAAAAAGCAATTTTAAATTTTATATTTTTTATTTAACAACATACAGAGAATACAGACAAGAATTTATCTGTTTAATATTTTAGTTTTATTGTACATAGTTCCTTTTGATCATTATCAACTATGTAACTAATCAAGCAAAACAAGAGCTTTATATTATTGTATGATTTTCTTCCAGTTGTACAGTAGTTGAAAAAAAAAGAAACAAAAAGGATTTTCAAACTTCTGATAAAAATTTTTTGTTTCTAAAAACTTTGAACTGTAATTTTAAGTCAATATAATACAGATACTTGTAACTTGTGTATACGTTTGTATACGTTTGTATTGATATCATTTCGATTTAGTATTGAATTTGAAATTTGTACAAAATTAAGATGGACAGAAAATTGCAAACTCAAATTTTTTTTTGTTATCGTGTTGCATACAGATATGTATTTTTGCCAATTACATACAAGAAAAAACCTTATATACATATTCTTGTATATTTCATGTTTACATATATAGTCCATATCCTAGTCAATATATTCGTGTATAAATCTGTCTTGTCGTATTTCATTGTACAAACAGATACAAAAGATAAATATATTTATTTCTTTAAATGATAATGACAGTTTATTTAAATTCGCAAAATGCTTACATTAATTTTGTAGTAATTCGTATGTGTACATTTCAGAGTAAATTCGTATGTTCTTACTTTTCCGACTTTAAGTTTAGTATATACAAAGAGCCGGTTTTCTCACACGGGCAAGCTGGGTTCAGAAAATCAAAACTCTAAATTAAAGTAAAATTTTCAAGTATTATATTTTTCTAGATAAAAAACAGACATTTAAGCAACAGATCACAAAAACGGTGACATTATCAAAAAGTATCTAGGCATGTGGGCAATATATAGACCCTTTTTTGTTTTTTTATTATCTCATTTTCTTTTATTTAATTGAAGGAAATTATTAGAACAACAAATTTATGTCTTGCTAGATGCGGTTCTGTATTATGTGCATATGTATTCGATATCAAATAAGACACATTCAAGCCCAACCATATGGTATTCCATGCATACAATAAAATTGTTATAACCACAAAACAATTGATTACATGCATGAAATGCATATCCATACATGCATAACATCCATCCATACATACGTATGTGTATATGTTTTAGATCAAAGTCAAAGGTAGTTAACATAGATATTCAATTGTTAAATGAAAATCGAGAAAATTTGTAATTTGAATTCCTAATTACACATAAATACGTTATGTGTACATACTGTAGATACATGGGTACATCTTTAAATTTAATTAGATGTTCCAATACACAAATATATACATATATGTATATATAAGGTACACATCGTATAGACATGTTTATTAAAAAAATTGATATTATACAATTAGAATTGAAATTTCCTTAATTTATTGTTGGTTTCATCTTCAATTAAAATAACTAACAAAACTACATACATACTCATGTATTATGTATATAGATGAATTTTATGTACATTGTTTTCCTTCCTTTCTTCTTTACATATTTTGTATGTTTTCCATTTCAATTTTATGTGATGCATTATATATGTATTTACCTACAAAAGTTACTTTATCTATATTTCATTTTCATTTTCTAGAAATTTTAAATTTTTAATAAGCCGAGTATTTGAAACAATGCAACAAAGGTATAATAATAATAATAAATTTATTTTAATTGAGTTCTTAATTTAACAAAAGATAATCATCTTCAGCCCTCTCTATACGTTATAATTCAACGAATCCTTTATGGTATGAAAACCACAATAGCAATACGCTGCAATTATATAGTATTCAAAAAAATTTTTATTTAAAAAAAAAATGAATGAAAAATTTTGAAATTTTCTTTGAATTATTCGGCAAAATATTTACAATTAAATCTCTTATATTTTGTATACAAATGTCCCTTTCGATATAACAATGATATTCATTTTTCTTGTTAAAATAATGAAAAGATTTTTGAGACCAAGTATTATTGTTAAACAAAAAGAAAGATGAATACATGTCCTGCTGATTTGTCATTTGTCTTTTTTTTTACAGAACTAGGTATACCTTATTATTTGTTTTCTTTAATATATGTATGTAGGATATCAAAACAACAAATATAAAAAAGATACTTTTTATAGATACTATTTGTATTTTTTTTATTTATAAAATAAAACCCATTTTAATGACAAAATCCTCTTTTTATATATTTTAATTTAATTTTTAGCAGTTGCAATAAGTATATTGAAATATTTTTGAAATTATATTTGGTGTTCAAATTGAAATGCCCTGCCCTCTCTTATTACCTGGTTATAACAATTTCAAAATATGTATGTATATGCAAATTGCAAAAAAATAAAGATCAATCAAAATCAAAAATTGAAAATTTGATAAATAATCAATTTTATTCTTGAAATTTGTATTTCTCTTTTATTTATATTTTTGATGTGATCCAATTATCAATGGCATGGTAATTTATTTTATATTTCTATTTTAATTTTAATTTATATTTACAAATGATAAAATATTACGTAATTCTATTAAAAATCATCGTGATCGTAATTAGCAGATTTCGTTAACTTGACATTTTGTTAACATTCTGTTAAAATTTTACTATCATTTTGCCAGATTTCATACAAAATTTTGAGTTTTCGTAAATTTTGTATAAAAGTTAGCAAAATTTAACAAATTAGCGAAATCTGTTAACTATACAACCAGAAAAGCACAGATTATTGGAGTAAAGTTATCATATTCTGATTACTTATTTACATTTTGCCTGCAACGTACATAAAAATTATATCCTCATGTATATTTATGAAATATACAGAAGAGATTTTGGTTGTCAAGGGTTACAATATCAAAATGCTAACAATTCAGTTATGATTACCGACAAAATGAAAAACGTAAAATAAAAGATGATAAAAAAATTCATTTTATTCAATTTCAATTCATCAACATTTAATTGAATTCTTTGAAATTGCAATTTATCTATTTGAAATATTAATTACTGTGTATTATAGAAATATTTCAAAAAAAAAATTTTTTTCTACGATTTTTTTTCGTATTTATCATCGGATTAAAAAAAAAATTGAAATTTTATATCAATTAAATGAAAACAAAAAACAAAACAACGAAAAAGCACTGAAGACAAATGAGTCATTAATGGATTTTATAAAATACGATCATATTTCAAAATATTTAATGCTTGAATATAAAAATGAATATTGACGTTAATCCTAATATAATCTCATAATAAAACGAAAATATCGTAAACATTTTCAAAAACTAAAAAAAAATTTTCGTAGGAAAACTGTATTTTAGATATTTTCATTTAACTGAAAAATTCTTCAAACATACATTCACATCTACATACATTTTCACACATAGCTACAGGATGTTGATTATATTGCAGTTTAAGTACACTTTAAGTTAATAAAAATTTGAAACACAAAATAGTATTTTCAACTGAAATTCTGGTCGATATATCACTTTTGACATGAAGTATATAACGAACCAAAGGTTTCTATATGTAATTGATGATACGATGTAAAAGGTTAAAGGATTTAGAAACAAAAAAACAAGAAAAAATACAAATAAAGATTTTTCCTATTTAAATGACGTTATGATACACCCACTTATGCAGAAAATTGTTCAAATAGTTAAGGGTCATATTATCCAATGTACATACATACATACATGCTTATGAGTTGTTCAATGACTTTGTGTGTTGAATTCAAATTTCAAATTTCAAAATCTAAAATAACAAAATTCAATTGAATGTGAATAACAAAAATATAAAATAAAAAGTGTATGTTTTTAACAGGTGCATATATGATGGTATAAGGTGAATATTCTGGGACTGGTGGAGTTATGGAGAGACATGAGTGGATGTTAAGAGCTTAGAAACGACAAAATCTAAAACTGTTATTCTATGTTCAAAATTAATATGAGAAGGATGAAAACAACAGCACATGTTACAAATTTCAAAAAATGAAAATATAGCTAACATAATTGAATCAATACTACAGAGGGCTCTAAAATAGGAAATGTAAGCAGGAACCAATACAAATTGAATGACGTTCACTTACATGTATGTACAAATATGTACTGTATGTGGAAAACTGTAAACAAATTTGTCGTTCAATTTGATTTATTATTTATTAATGCATTATTTGATTTAGATTCACACGAAAATTAACTTTTATAGCTGAAGGTATTTTACTGTAGTAAAATTTTTAAAATCCTGATAATTTCATTGATAAATTCATATTCATTGCAAAAAGTATTTTTTAAAAGCAATTTGTATTCATAATCAAATAATGTAACCGAATTATTTCAACGTAAATATTTGTAGTAGAAAAAATTTAAATGTAAATCTTTGAATTTAACTGAAAATTCCGTTATCTTTCTAATTATTGACTGAATTATGTAAAATAACTAAAAAAGAAAAAAAAATTTTTTTGCTCAGAAGCCACAACAATTTTTATTTTCCAAGAAAAAAAAATCACAGAAAAAGGAAATGCAGTCTTACCTTTATAGTCTCTGTGGCGTGTACTTTCAGTTATTTGAATTAAAAAAATGCGAAAAATTTATTCTTCGTTGTCAAAAGTAAACTTTTTTTGTACCTTAGAGGAATGAAAAAAAAGCAAAATTTTAGAAAATCAAAATGAAAAACATGCTCGCAAACAGTTATGTAATAAATATTTTTAGCAGAATGCAGTTAAAAAAAAAACGAATAAAATTTATTTGAAATTGTGAAAACGTTTCTATTGGCATAAAAACAGGAAAGTAAGTAACCAGGACGAACTTTTATACATATACACTAAAATAAAAAATAAAAAATAAATTTCAATAAAAAAAAAAGAAAATACGATGAGATAATAATTGAATTGTTTGGGACGGAAAAAATATTATGTAACAACAATGTGTGCATTACATTGATATCAGTATACAGTTCACACATTGATTTCCAATTTCATTTCCGGATATCCTTTAGAAATTTTGAGATTTAATACTTTTTAAGGATTTCTGTCTCTATATCTCTGTATACACGTATGTTCCTTCCGTTCTTCTTTTTTTTTTGTTTTCAAAAGAAAATAAATACAGAATTTCAATTCTTTTGTTTACTTTTATTTCTCGTTGAAGCATCGAAAGTATTGATACCTTAACAAAAGGATCATCATCATCATCATCATCATTCAAGAGTCATCGAATGTACATTTATTTGTTCATTCAAGAGTGTATCAAGAAAGTTAAAAGTTAAGGAAGTGGGTGTTATTTATATCATTGTAACATTTAAAAAAAAAAAAAAGAAAGGAATATTTAGAAATTCTGTATATGTACGTTATATTTTTAAAGTTTAATACCAAAAGATTTCAGATAAGAGGATATTCGTTATTGTTTCCATTCAAAAAGAAAATATATGTGTATGAAAGCGCATTGAAGCAATGTAATGAGAATCATATCATGATTTATCTAAATACAGAAAATAAAAATCAACGAAATATAAAAGGACTACAGAGTTAATTTGAAAATGCAATAACTGATGATGTACAGAAAGAAAAGATTACGATTTCATTTCACATCAGAATCATTATATTTATTATACAAAATAATCGAGATTACATTTTTAGAAAAAGAAAAATAAATTTAAACACTACACACAATACATCCATGCATAATACACAAATAAAAGTAAACTATGAACTATTAAATTGGGCTATAATATTTTTCTGTTATCACAGAAAAAATGATAGTGAGACAGGACAGAAATAAAATATTCGCTATTCTATTTGCTCAAGAATATAACATATTTCGATTACTTTTAAATCACATCATACGAACAGGAATTAACTTTTATCATTTTTGCAAAAAAATAAAAATAAAAACAAAATAAAAGGAAATTCCAAGATTATGAAATCGTTCTTTGTTTAATTTCGGTTAATTGTATACATCCATCCATGTGTGCAAAATTTTAAATGTTGGGCGGAAGAAAAAATAAAATAATATACTATATCTAAAATAAATTCTCAAACAAAAAAAGAAAAAAGGTTAAATAAAAATAGGTTAAGCCTAAGAATCTAACTCCCACACATACTTAGTAAACATACAGGAAAAAAATAAACCATAAATAAATCATGAGAAAAAGCTTTTAAAGATAAATACATAAACCATAAGTCCTTTTTATAAAATATACCCGATTATATCCACTGTAAAATTATTTTTGCTTTTATTTCATTTTGATATTTTTCTTTTTCTCGTTTCCCTTCTCTCTCTTTCGTTATAGTGAACTGTGAATTAAAACAAAATAGAATTTTATTTTTATATATAAACATTTGTATATGCAAAAAATGTATTACCAATATAATCATTGAACATCTCTATTCCAAAAGAAAAAGATATCGAATATTCAAAATTTAAAGGATATTAATAGATCAAATTTTTTGAATAAAATTTGTCAAAAAAAAAACAAAAAAAAATCACTTACTTTTTCTAGTTGATGTCAACACACGAAAACATAAAATGAGTACATCAAGGGTAATATGTTGTTTTGATAAGGGTAAGCTGCTTTTTTATACTATACCCAACATGTTTTCCACCCTCTTTTGTACTTTTGAAAATCATTCAGCATGAAAATATGTTACCACCCTGTCAAATTACAAAGAAAAATATAATAGAAATTTTTTTTGATTTTTCATTTATATGTAAGATTATAGCGTCATTATGATTATTGGAATTCTTACATTCCAGATGTGTTTAATGGTTCTTTAGTGTATTTGAGGGAAATCAGTGTGATATAATGCAATGTCATGTTATGATACAATATTCATAAATTTTTAATATAAATTAAGTCAGGTGAACACATGCATTACTGTGCAATTTTCTTTTCTCGTGTTTTTTTTTTTGACTTGTATACAAAATTAATACAATGTTATATTTAACTTCAATGAAGGAAATTCATTGCACATGAAAATGCTACTCCTGGTTTAGTTAGTTAGTAAAGTAAGTAAGTTAATGCATGACAATTCATTTGAGTTAACGTCTTTTTTGAAAAATATACTGAAATCAATGTTGTGAAAAAGGAATTTTTGTACAGAACATAGACATGAATGTAATGACTGAATAAAAAAAAAAAATGTTCTACATGCATACATATACATAGTAATGGACATGCCACAATACGATAATGACATTTTTAGATTTTTTTTCTTTTTTTTTTTTGCTATATATCACGCAATATTGTCAACGAAAATAACATTAATTGTTTTTGATTATCTTCATATTAGCCTGAATGATGAATGATGATCTGATTTTTAATTTGTTTCAGATTTTTTTATGCTTTTTATGTTTTGTGGGTTATTTATTATTTTTTTTGTCCTTTTATTTTCATTATCAGATTTTATACATGCATATGTTAATGAATAAATTTACATTCATGATTATATCCTTATAACTTACATAATAAAAAGCTTGCATATGTGTGAATGCACGTAAATGTTGGAAAAATGACGTCAGAAAAATTTTTCTATTAAAAGTGAAGGAAAATAAAAGAAAATATTTTTAGAAAAAATTATTAAAGAAATTAATTAAATGTTTTCATTTCAACAAAATTCAAAGAAAAAAAATTTCAAAATTTTCTTAAAAAAAGGAAAAAATAAATAATTTAAATTTTTCATTAAGAAAAAAAAAATGTAGAATGTAAAGTACATTTTGATAACAACAAAAAAAAATTAGGACAAGATAAAAGATAAATTCTCTTATTTAAATGGAAAATAAAAGAAATGAAAATAGTAATATTCAAAGTAATATTTGAGTGGCGTCTCAAATTTAGGTATCCATGGGCTATTTTATACACGTTATAATCAACATTTAAAAATCTTTTATTTGCTTAATTATTACTGAAATGATTTGAAGATGTTTTCAATAATTTTTTTTTCGTTTAACTTTTTGTATTTGTTTTCTATGGTATTTTCTTGTTTTCAATACGTGTTTTTTTTTTTTTTTTATTTTTTTATTTCTTGACACGATGAATCTAGCATTGACATACTATAATTAAAATAGACATTTTTCTTTCTTTCTTTAATTCTCTCGTTAACATAAAATCATTATGCATGCATATCAATGTAATCATTTAAATACATCATTTAAAAAAAAAAAAAATTTTTTTTTTTTGTATTTAATATTGAGGCAAAAAGATAAATTATAATTATAAAGAAAAATGACATAAAAATGCATATATGTATGTATATAATTTAAGATAGCAAATAAATTATCTTCGAAATATGTGGACATGTATTCGTATATGATGTGTATGCTGTACAGTATATATGGATGTACTAATGACACACAAAAAAATTCAAAGGTATGAGTATCTTTTATAATGCACAACACAATGAATGTAATGTTGTAAAGATTTTTTTTTTTTTTGTCCACATTTTTATGTGTACTGTAACGTTAACAGAAGTACGTTAAATTCAAAACGACTATGAAATTATTAAAATAGAAAAAATGGAAAATAAAAAAAAATCCTAATATTTGATATCAGAAACGATCTATACAAAATTTAACAAGAAAAAAAAAATTTTTTTAAATAAAAATTAAAATTTTGTAATAAGTACAAGATTGGCTATATACTGGCCAACTTGTGCTTAAAATGCTGTTCAAAAAATATTACATGCTAAATGTTGTCAGATAAAGCACAGTGAAAGAGAATTATTGTGATTTAAATGATCACCTTCATAAATCATAAAATATTATGCAAAACATTGATTATCATTTCAAATATTTGTTTACACGTTGCGAAATTATGTAATTCATTTACCCAGACAAAGATGAACTTTAAAAATATGAAAAAAAAAAAAATTAAATCATTGAACAAATGAAAATATTCCATGATTTTAACTGAATTTAAAAGTTAAATAAAAATTAAATATTAAAAAAAAGGTATCATAAGTATGTGGTTATCCGTTTAACCGGATCAAGAAAATGAACTCTAAAGTTCATAGATCTGATAATTTCCATTTTCCGAATGTCTTTTTTTTTTTTTTTTTTGAAGACCACATATTATATGGTACCTTAACAAAACGGATTGATTTTTATTCTTTTCTAACTCTTTTTTGCTCTTGAAATAGGTTTCGAAAAGGTGTGATGATGATGGCAATAAAACAACAAAAGAAATAACCAAAAAAAAAAAAAAAATTTCTTTTGATTCTAAATTTTTAATAACTTTAAAAAAAAAAAAAATTTTTTTTGTTTGGTTGAAAAATTGATGACCAAAAGACATATCGAAAAATCCCTTCAATTCCATTTCAAACCACCTGGTTTCAAGATTTTTTGTATTGAATTTAATGTGAAAATAATCCGTTTTTAGTTAAGAAGAGACTAAAATAACCATGAAAATACACGTTTTGTTGCAGTAAATATACAAAAATAGAAAAATAACATGTGAAGAAGATTTCAAAACCTTTTGGTATAACATAAAGGCATACAAAGCATACATACTTACTGTATATCTGGATGTTCTATCACATGTGTATACAAAGTTCTTGTCCCTTTTATATTTCACCTGATGATGATGCCTTCATATGATGAGATACTAGTTTTACGGTTCTATAAGATTAATTTATGTACGCTTAATTTTGTTTTATTGTATTTTTTTTTTTTTTGATTGTTATAAAACCTTTTGAATTTGTGTTTATAATTTTCATTAGATTCTATAGATTACTTTTGACGTCTTCTTTTCATTGTGATCAAAATTAATGGATGAAAACATTAAATTGTATTTTTTTACGTTTCTTTCGTTTTCTTGTCTAACTATCGATCGATCTTTTGTATGAATGGATTTAATATATTGAAACATAAAAATTTGTTTAGACATTTACTTTGACATTTGTTATGAAAATAAAGCCAATCAAATTTAAATAAAAATTTTAAGAAAAAAAAAACAGTATTAAAAGCACAGAGGAAAAAATCTTCATTCATTTTATCTGTTGGCTAAAGAAATAAAAAAATTTTTTTTTAGAATCGTAAAGAATTTTTGTGTTTTTTTTTTTTTTTACAGCAAACGTAATACGATGATTTTTGATTACAGATTTCTCATTAGCATATTAAAATGTGAATAAAAATTTGAATTATCGGTTTTTATTGTGAAGTTACATAACAGGTTATTAAACAACAATTTTATTAATTATATCGTTTAAATATTATTTATTTCTAATTTATTTCCAATCAACAACGTACAAAATCACATATGTATGTATGTAAAAATGTGTTTGTGAAAAATTAAATTGTGATTTTGCACCTATAGTCTGTCCACTAATATTATGCACTTAAGGTCTTAAAGTCTTTTTTCTTCTCTCATAATTTCTAATTAGACTGTCTCACGAGCAGTATTACCACAATCCACATTCCACAAAGCTTGTATCAAATATCATATGAATTTTTTGAATCTTAATACATAATGATGTGAAATGGTAGAACTTTAAGTAATCGACCTTAAGTGCATAATATTAGCGGATAGAGTATAGTTCAACACTTTGGGATGTTCATTTTCAGTTCTCGCTTATCCACGATATACAGTGTTTTTGCCCAATAGACAATATGTCACCCGGTAATATAGCCGGTAACCAGTTCCAAACACACTGGCTATTATTTTTTGTACTGATTTAAATATAAAACAAATTTCAATTAATCACGTTCTGAAAAAGAAAAATTTAAAAATATTTTTAAAATAATTCTTAAATTTTTGAATGTCCAAAAAATGTTCTAAAACAAAAAGACACAAATTCACATGGAATTTTATACAAACGTAAAAGGCTTTGTTCAAAAAACACACAATAAAACGTAATTTATATTCTTCAAAATTAATAGGAAAAAAATAATTTATTAAAAATAAACAGGAAAATAACTAAGAATTTTTTTAAAAATTTTTGTAATAAATCTTTTTCACAAGATACTTCTTTTACAAATTTGTGTGATTTATTTAATGCACACGTATGAAATTAATATTATGTATTCTAATCATCACTAAATTCTTTCTTTTATTTTTCTGTCAATGGTTGTTAATCATACAAAACGGTCAACCACATTCACGTACATGTCGTCATACATTCTATACTCAGAAAACGTACAATAATTCACATTTTGGAAGACCAAAAAGAACATTAACGAAAAAAAAAATCTGAGGGGGTGAGAAGAACTGAGTAACTATGAGCAAAAAGATTAGAAAACATTTAAGCTTTTCTACTATGAGTAATTTTATTTTTCATTTATTTTTCTATTAATTAATTCATGTAATAATTGATTAGTGATGTTGACAAATAATAAACCTTCTTGAGAAGAATAAAAAATTAAATTTCTCAACTGAATAAACAATTTTTCAATATTTCGATTTTTCCATTAAAAATAATGGCTCGAAGAATAAAATTTAGTCAAATGAGATCGAATTTAAAAAAAAAAATCTTGTTCTTCATTTTCGAATAAATAGTGAATTTTAGAGGACATTTAAATTTCCCATTAAAAATGCATACACACACATACGTACATGCTCTGGAAAATCCTGATGAAATTTTTCATTTTAGTTTTTTAATTAATTATTTATTATCTATGCAACCATATACACAATTCTGAATTATTTTGTACATACATATTTTGCAATTTAAAATTCATTTCCTTGTTATCTTCCTTTGTCCTTTTAAACAAGCATCAAAAATAAAATAATAATATATCAACAAAAAAGGAGTCACAGAAACAAAAAATAAAAAAATAAAAAAAATTTTAAATTTTTTGTTATGATTTTGAATGGGAAAAGCCAATTAATGAACAAGCAAAAAAAAAAAAACAAAAACAGAGTAAATTAATTAATTTTGATAAAATACGAAAAGTTGTACTTTCTGAATCAATGACAAAAAAAAAAAAATTTGTTTAAAACAAGGAAAAAATGAATTTAAAAAAAAAGCGAAATAATTTACATCCGACGAATAATAATTACCTTTTGGTTATCATTAAAAATTTTTGTCTGAGCTGAACATAAAATGTACATCCTTAAAATTGACAGGATATAATGTAACTCATATGAAATAAAATACCATGTCGACATTATTTGGAATGACCATAGCTTTTATTAATCATAATCCTGAATGAACAGATTTCATATTTTCAATTTCTAATTTCTACAAAAATTTTATTCTCATTAACATTAGTAATTGTCATATGTTCACGTACAACGAATAACGAAAAAAAAAAGAAATTGGATGGATAATAAAAATTTTGGCATTACTATAATCATTCGTATACGGTTCACATGGTTACTTGCTGAAGATCGTTGCATAGATACCATAAATTAATGCAGAAAGTATCTATTGTGAATTGTGATTGATGCCATTAATCAAAAAAAAAAAAAAAATATGTGCACATCAAAATCATTTCAACAACGTAAAAATGAGATGAGGAATTTCATTCAACAAAAAAAAAAAAAAATGAAATTAATTAAAATCTTTGAGTAAATAAGGATATAGAAGGACAAAATGAATAATTTTTATGATATTTGGGAATATCTACTACATTTCTACATGCATAAATTCTTATTAACACAGGGAAATGATTTTCTTGATTTTCTTTTTCATGTTGACACAGGAAATATTACCAGTTTTTATAAGGAAAATGAAAAAAAAATTTTTTTTTAAGGATACGCGTAGTTATACTACGCAAAAAAAAAATTTTAAAACTAAAATTAAAAATCTCCCCCATGTATAATGTAAATAATAAAAAAAAATTATTAGTTGTAAATTTCAATTCATAAGCTGAAGATTAAAATTACAACAACAACAAAATAAAATGAATTTTCATAATCTACGTACTTACGTACGTAGCGATAAGCAATAATACGTCGCGTATATAATAAATAAACCTACAAAAAAAAAAAAAATATGAAAATTATTATCAACATATATCCTCGAGGGAATTTTACTGGTATTATTCAATTTTGAAACGAAAAAAAAATAAATGGTATACAAACGTGAAACGTATTTATTGTTACAAATTTAGTCAATAATGTAAATCATCATTCTATATGTGCTATATACCCTTATTTACCATATTATTTACCATATACGTAGATAATCTAAGGTACTTACCGTTTGTTATACTTTGTTTTTCTCCTCAATCCAACTAAAATCCTTGAATTTCAGCACGCATGCTGTGATCCTCAGAAAAAATTTTTTTTTTTGTGTTGTATAGGTGTTTTACGTTTTGCTGTTTTTTTTTTTTTTTGGAAAAACAACAAAAATAATAAAATGTTAAATATTTGAACGTCTCTCATGAGATTATTGTTACATATTCGCAAATCGCAAAGTTATATAAAAGAGACGAGAGAAAAATAAAACAACAACAAAAACGAAAACAGATAAACATATCCTTGCATGTTTATCCGTGTACACAATTTTGAACATTATGTACAATTTTCCATCTAGGAATGTGTTTATGTACATAAAAAAAATTATATATACCACACAATAATATGTACATAAAACTTTAGGGAATTTTTCAACGGTATTCTAAAATAATATTTAAATATTTTCCTTTAATACAAACGGAAAACAACTCATTTCATTCATTCAAGGTTTATTTTTGAAATGCACACATATGCATAATACGTAGTAAAAATAAAATCTTTTATTTTTAGTTTTCTTCCATTAACATGCTAATTTTTTTTTTTTTTCTGAAAATAAAAAAAAGAAAATGTACGTAATGAGCGTGTGTAGTTAGAAGAAAATCAAACAAATATGTAAAGAGAAGATAAGGAAAAATAAAACAGAATAACATCAGGTAAACAGAAAGCAAATAGTTAGGTTAACATACACATCTGATAAATTTTTAAACGTAATAAAATAAAATGAAGAGGAAAATTTTTAGATGTGTTGTTTTTTTTGTTTTTTTTTTAGATAAATTGAGGAAAACCGTTGAAATTGTAAAGCAAAGAATTTTTGAAAAATATTTTCCATACACTACAGTTCTCGTTTTTTTAATTTATATATTGAGAATAAATTAATTCAAATAAATCGAGAATAAATGAACATTTTCTTTTTAAAACTCTGAAGGATAACTTAGAATGGGAGGAATGTATTTATTCTTTAAAATAATTTGTAAACAAATAAAGGGAGAAATTTATTTATTTATTTTTTTATATATTTCAAATGCTAATTTCACGTAAAAATTGTCTGATTTATTCGATGGGCAAATAAATTGTGCAACATGTATAGGAAAATTCACGTACGTACGCAGGATTAGTCATGATGTGAATTCAGATTTAATGTACTACAGGTGGTACAAGTAAACATATGATGTTCACACTTCAAACACAAGAAAAAACCCTTTTTAAATTTTAATCTTATTAAATATTTTATGTACATTTTCTAGATTATCACTTATTTTTAAAAGATTATAAAGGAAACAGACAGACACATACACAGAAAGGTAGACAATTTTATATTCATTGGCTTAATTGGATTTTAAATAAAATATTATTTTTAAACTGATTTTAAAGTAAAAATGCATTAAAAAAAAGGAGACAAATAACAGATGAGAATATTATTTTATGGCAAATTTTATTTCCTTTATACTTTTATTACATTTATTCAAGTATACGATTGTGTGTAATTCAATTCATGTGTCATGCGTTGAATTGAATTCAACCTTTCATTCATGTTAGACACAGATCAATATGTATTTGATATGTCTTCAAATGATATTTTATTGCTTTATCTTGTACAAACTTGCCATCAATGCCATTATTGAAATTGTAATTAATTTACCTTCAAATCAAATTGAATGTCCAATTCAATTTAAATGCAAAATTATAATTAAATCAAAAATAGTAAATTTTACAAAATTTTCATGGTAACAATTTAATTTCAACACATGTGATTATGGATGAAGATATTGAAATTTTTGATAAATAAATTGACATCCTTTCAAAATTTTACCTATGAAAATTTCTCTAGTTAAATGGATATCCTGATGTATTTAATCAAATAAAAAACAAAAAAAGTTTTTTTAAATATCATTTCGTAATTTCCGTTTTCATTTGTCAATACTTATTTTTTGATTAATATTTAAAATTTAATAAATGCAAGAACAAAATCTCAATATTATCGTTAACATGTGGGTTCTATGTTAGCCAGGATGTAATCATAGAGATGATTTTTCATAACAATTCTATCATACATACGTGCACCTACAGTTTAACACGGATTGCGAACCATTAAGTTTGTTAAAGTAGAGACTAAACTCATGGTCCTATGTGATAGGGCTTAGACTGGACCAAACCTTTTGTAATCTAAATATAATGAAATATGAATTTTCATCAAATTCAAAAAAATTATGACGAATAAACAGAAATGCGAATTATCATTTTTGTCTCTGAAAAATAAAAAAAAGTTGATACTGAGCAAAGAAAAAACACATATGATGATATTTAAATTGTTGTATAATACATCATTCTATGTAGTTTGTATGAAAACAGAATAATGATGATAATAATAATAATAATTATCTACACATATGTATATGTGTATGCACATGAGAATGTTATTAAATAAGTATTTATACATATGTAAAATGATGCAAATGTTAGGATCATTAAACACATCTGGAATACACATGAATTCATAATAATATCCAAAATAATAATATGATACCATGCGAAAATATAATTTTTCGTATACATATATAAAATATTTTAGAATTTCATTCATAAATAAACCATGACGACAGATACGAGACGCTCACATACGTATACATGAAACATTTAGTATGCCCTGTGCATATAAAAGAAAAACAAGGGACGAATTATGTATAGTTGATACCACGGATTATACTACTACTACTTAATACTTAATACAAGAAGATGAGTAAAAGGATAATAAATATATCGTTTCATCCTTGGCGACGGCACTGGATGGGATGACACTGTGGCACAGTAGTCATTTGTATTGTGGTAAGGGTAATGAAATACACATATGCCTGCATATACAAAAGTTTAATGCAGCAGTTTTAAGGCGATGACATATTAAGTAGAATCATACACACACACACATAAAATACAAGAATATTTCTTGTATGTATGTAATTTTGTTTCTCGTTTATTTTTAGTATTATTTCTTATATGTATATTCAAATAACTTTTATAAGTCACTTAGTCATTAATAATTGCCACTATAAAATAATATTATAACAAAATTATGAATTAAAAAAAAACAGCCACGCATATAACACATAATAAATACAAGTATGCACATAACAACAAGGAAATGAAAATTAAATATTTCTTTTTCTTTTAATTGTGACATGAGTCGAGAATTAGTGGGTGGGTGGGTGTTATGGTCGTACTGGCAAAATTGTACATAAATGAATTCTATGTGAAATGGGGTCTAAATGTATACATACATATATTGTACTCCTATATAGATTGAAAATGCAATTTTCAAAGTTTAATGAATTCAATCAGTTTTTGTATGTTTTTGACATTTTAATAATTTTTTTTATACAAGTGTATGATGGTAAAAACAGGATAATTATTTGTTTCATTTCTATGTGACAATGTGCATATAAGTAGTAAAGAGGATGAAGTATAGAATTTAAATTCAAAAAATTATTCAAAATATTCAATGTAATATACACGTTCACCATATACACCAGAATAATATGAATACAAATTAATTTTACAATTTTTTATGCAAACAAAATATATAAATTTAATTTGATTTTTTTTTTTTGTTTTTTTAATGCATGTAGAATACCAAAATATACAACGACCTAAAAATCCATATAAATTCAAATCAATTTCTAATTCATGTTTCAATATCAATAACTTCTTTTATCTGATTTTCTTTTCAATGTTTATTTTATTAATTTTCAATTCAAAAAAAAAAAAAACAATTTTTTTTTTGTCTTCTTAAAAAAAGAAAACGTGCACATAATATTTTGTTTGATTTTTAAATTAAATCAAAACCTACATACCTGCTCGTAGTAACAAAAAATAAATAAAATAAATCAATAACACCCTATATACATATATATTGTGTTATTAAAAAAAAATTAAATAGCAAATCCATTTATTCAAAACACGAAATATTCACTTATTCACTAATACATATTTTTGCTTTTGATATTTTCAACTGAATGTTAGATACTATGTTCGGAGTTATGTGTTTTTAGTAACAGAAAATTATACAACATCAGCTAGTAAACGTTATATCGCCTATGTATAAGCACTAAAAACATTTATTAATTTAGACAGCAAAATTTCAATTATCAGCAACATCAAATTTTCGTTATCATTTAATAATCAAATATTCTATTTTAGTTAATTTACTTACTATAAAATATATACATACTCGTATATTCTTATAAATTTCGTTTATTGAATATTTAATAGAAAAATTTTAACATATCAAAAGCAAATGATTTTATTTTTTATTTTTTGCTCTTAGAAACAAGATAATTCAACAGAATCTTGAATACAATAGATTTTATTTCGATTTAAAATTTCAAATATAGGAAACTTTAATAAAGATAGAATATTCTATTAAATTAAAAAAAAAATTTTTTAATTTAATTTATAAAAAACAAAAATTCATTTCAGAAAAGGAAAGGAGAAAGAAAATCCTCTTGTTTTATAATTTATTTTATACATAAAATTTCTGTTACCAAGTTTCAAGTTGATAAAATATAATAGGATAAAAACAAAACAAAATAAAACAAATTACTGCACTGAGATATTTTCATCAACATTTCAAATTAAATACTGATCGACATTCTGTACATCCATACTTATTAAATACACTCTATGCTATAAGTAGCTTATTTATATACAGAAAAAATTTCATGTTCAATAGAATACCAAAATAATGATGTGATGGGTAATTTTCTTTACGTTTCGTATTTTTACATTTTCCAATATATACGAATCGACAGGGTATAATAAGCACAAAAAAGTGCATTCTACAGTGCTTAACCAACCAAAGCTTCTATTCTACACAACAAAAAAAAAAAAAAAAAATTACAATTTCTATGCATAGATATGGTATTACAGAATTTTTAGATTTTTACATTACAAAATCAAATACATATCTTGAATAGAACTTTTTGATTAACTTACACATACATATGTATCAGATTGTGCACTATAATGTACATTTACATTATGTATGCATTTGTAGTTAAAATTGTATTTATTTCATATTATCATCTTTACAGCATTGAAGCGAAACAATGTTATCCTTTCCTAGTAGATTCACACCTTATTAAATTTATCCATGTACATATCACGTGATAACACTTTAGCTTTACCTATGTATATTATCATGTCAGAATTAAATCACCTCACTTTTGATATTTTCATTCGATTTTTATGCTTAACACGTTTTATAAAATATGTTTAAAAAAATATGTTTTATTCTACATAAACATGCATAGATAACAGAGTAAATAATATAGCAAAAAAAAAAAAACAGTGAATAGAAAAATTTCAAAAACCGAATATAAATAAATAAATTTAAAATTCTATTCATTTTTCTTCTATGACCTGTTCATGTCTATTTAATACGGTTGAAAATTCAAAATTTAATTTTATACTTTTGATCAATTAAATTGCCTAAAATTAGAATGACAAAAATACAAAACTGACAGAAAATTCAACCAATGAACAAAACTGAATTTTAATTATCACTGTATTTTGTACATTTGCCTTTCGCCTTGTTGATATCATTTTTGTTTATTTGAAAAGTTTTCAAGTACACTTGGTAAATACGTACATACGTACCATGAAATGAGATTTTATACAAAAATATTCACAAACATAACAAGGGAAATGCAAATATGGTTAATAATAAATTTATCATGTTAGGATTATGATGTGTTGTACATCATTGAATATTTGAAATTATGTATTATTTTTAATTTATTTTGATTGTTTTTATGTGTGCATATTATTAACATTTTTTGATGTATTTTGATTTGAAAATTTCTCTGTATGAGCTGTGAAAGTTTTATTTTCAAACTGATCACATCAAAAAGTCCATTTAAAAAAACAAAATTTGAAATTTTTGTTAGATCTTTTTTTCTTAAATTAGTCGAAATTTCAAAATTACAATCAACATAAATACATGAAAATTTGAAATTTTTCACGTACGTTGACTTTAATCAAAATTTGTGAATTTTTCTAAATTGAATTTTCCGTAAAGTTATTAGACAGAAATTACAAATTTTTTTTTTAAATAAAAATAGGTACTTAAAACTTTATTGAAAAAAATTAATTAAAAATTTTTCTTACTATTTTTTTTCTTCTTCTGTTTGCCGAAAATACACGCCATTATACGCAATATTCTTTGTTAATTTGTCATTTACACATGTGTACTTAAAGAAAAAATACCAAAAAAAAAGTTAATGAAAATTAGGAAAACTTGAATAATATTTTTTAAAACTTCATTTGCAATTTTGTAATTTATTTTTTTTTAAAATTTAGTTTATCCTGCAGAACACATTATATTCATATAATACGTTCTGTATGTAGTTGTGTAAGTAAAAGGAAAAGGTGAAAATTGTATGCAATTATTTCATTTTTTTTTCCTTTACTTCCTAAATGTTTTTGACTATATATAAAACAATTATGTTTGTGTGCAGCAGCATTACGTATGAATAACGTATACATCTTGCATGTAAACGAATAAAAAGGTAACGAGTAAATAGAGGTATTTAACTTTGTTATATACAAAAATATTTTATTCCGATTTTGCATATACTCTCGAAAAATTTTCTTTTTTCATGTTTTTATTCATTAAATTTTACATAATTAAAAAACAGGAAAAATTATGTGGAAAACTGTGTGTATACGTACATATATGCATGTGTATACAAACATACATTTTTACAAACGAATATTTTATTTTTAATTAATGACTTTTTCATCCTTCACATTTTCTACATTACGTATGTACAACCAGGGTGAAATGCAATCCTTTTTGTAAAAAAAAAAATCTTGAAAACCTAAAATATTATATTGTTGCATAATTAAATTTAGCTAATTACATACATACGTAGCAAAAATATAAATCCAAAATAATTATTTCAAAATGAATGAAAACATAAAAAACTGAAAAGTGTTCATTTAACGAAAATCCGCTTTTCATCGTTTAAATTTGCTTAACACAATTAATACGTAAGCATTAATACATGTACATGTACTACTAGTTACTACTATTTCGTATGCTATGAAAATTTTACTATGTTGATGAAAAACTCTAAGTCATAAAATGACGTTCATGTAGAAAAGGAATACAAAATAAATGATTATCCAACAAAATTTAAGTTATTGTTTTTCCCATTTGATATCCTAATTTCTTTATGTATATGAAGACTTAATTTAGTTTTTCCAATAATAAATCAATCAATTCTTCTTCTTTATGGCTCCATAGCCCTTGCCAGTGCCTTGGCCTCTTACAGACAGTTCAGGTTTCAAAAGATCTGTTCCCTCCTCCTTTCTCAACTGGGCTTGGGACCAGCTATGACGAAGTCAAAAATGTGGAACGCTTCACGAATTTGCGTATCATCCTTGCGCAGGATCAAATTAGTGATGCTTAAATCTAATCAAGATGCATTGAATTCGATTACTTTTAGATTGGCGTTGAAAATATTATAGCAGTGCAAAAGAAAAATGAAATGCTTTTTATACAGAAGTTACAACTTAATTTATCAAATTATTTATAATTTTTTTTTTTTTTGCAAGAAAATGTAAAACTAAAAAAATTGTGAAAGGATCTGAAAAAATTACTAAAATATTTTCTATGAAAGGCCTAACTAAAAATTTTCCGGTTTAATTTAATTTTTAATTCTTCATAACGAAAATACACGTGCTTATTAATTTTATGCTCAATTATTTTTTTTGTGGTTTTATTAGTATAAATAAAAATATAAAAAACAGCTCAATTTCCTTGATTAAGATATCACCTATAGTTCAAATGAATGACAGTAACATATACCGTTCAAAATATAAACAAAACAAAAAATTACACGTTATCATGGATGGAACTTCTAATTTGTAGGCTATAAATTTGATACCTCATCAATATTTATATGCGATGGAAATAAATTATCACTAGAAAGCAAAATAAAAACAAAAACAGTCCCTCCAAATTATAATCATTTATAAAATCGATAAAATTTAAGGAAAAATTTTGTTTTTGTTATAAACATACAGATGATTATCTACAGGTTCATAATAACCTGAAATTCGAGATTCAAGTATTAGTTTTCTCTGTTACTTTTTTCTGTTTTTTTGCATTGTATACGCGTTGCTGAGTTTCATAGCAAACGATTAGATATTTTGTAACTGATAAAATGCTTGATATTAATACTTGAATGATAAACATCTCTGGCTTACCTACGAAATAAAATGAAATATTCCACACACATACATTTGGATACATGTAAAAATTTATGATTTCCAAATGATAACAAAAAACAAACCCGAAAATTTTTTATTTTATTATGATGTTTCCTCTTCTGTATAATTTTTGGTTTTTTTTGTACTTTATTTTCAATTATGAATTTGATATTCAATTCTTACAAAAATTTGTGGTAACATATGTCACCATATCAAATGTTTAAATTAAAAAAAAAAAAATCTAAAATGTTTTCATTACAAATAACATCTCAATAAAGAAACGAAGGAAATGCAACAAAATAATTTCAAATTACGACATCGTTTTTTTTTTTTTTTTTTTTATGAAGAGGAAATCTAAAAACCAATTTTAATTTTTTATGTTTATTTTGAAGATTCGAAAAGTGTTGAAGATTTATCTTTTATTCAGTTCTATCTAGTTCAGGTGCTTTATGAGTTTATTTTGCGTTGGATTATAAAACGATCACTTCAATCATTCTAGCGCTTAATTTAGTTATTTGTAGATCTTCATAAAGATTTTTCATCGTCTCACATTATTGTCTACTTTTTATTTTTTTAAAGAACCTTAAATCTTCAAAAAAAAAAAAAAAAATTAAAATTATTTTCTCAACTGCATCTCATCTCACTTTTATTGACGTAATGACACCTTCAAAATTTTCTTTAAAAAAAAATTTCAACCAAAATATTGTAACGTTTTTTTTTTTCAAATAGATGAAATTGAATAATCTCAACATAAAAAAAAATTTACGTAACAACTAACGATTTTAAATTATTTTAACGAATTGAAAATAGTTAGAGACAGTAAATATGACTTTACAACACAGTCTATAAAGTCATGATCGATTGTATAAGGTCAATGTTGCAATTTTGAATTTTTCTTCAATTTCAATTATGACCTAAAAAAAATATAACGTACAATTTATTCGTTTGTGCATTTTCTAACATCAAAGATACAAATTATAAAGATCAAAATTATACGTAATAGTATAAAAAACTTGTTTTTATCTTTTCAAAAACAAAATACAATTAAAAAAAATATCTATGGGAAAATTTTTGATACTTTTCAAATATATAAGAGGTATTCATGTATAATTTATTCATTTTTCGTCTTTTGGTCTTCACACAAATTATACAATACAAAGTTTTTTAGCTTTTGAGAGAAAATCACCATCATAGCCAGTTAAAGAGTGTACATAAGTAAGTATGTAGTTAACTAATGGTTAGTTAGTTAGTAGGTTTTAGGCCTAGATGTACATACATCATATTTCTATACAGGTTGACTATATCATCTATCGATCAAATACGCGTGATAACGAGATTATGTATGTATGTCATTTGAATTGAACGTTACTATCGATTGTGAATCAATGATACACATCGACAGAAATAAACCAAAATTTTATACTTTAAGTGTTCAAAATTATGGCAGTTTTACATCTAAAACGATTATAGGCAAAATAATGTTTTCCAATAACTAAAATCTTAAATGAAAATTTTTACCATTATCCTTTTATAAATTTATAAAAATTGACTTTAATATTGGTACAATAAATTGATTTTCAAATTAATTCCATCAATTCAACAATTTTACAAAATGTAGTTCTAAAACTAAAAATTTTGTATTTTCAATTTAAAAAAAAAAAAAAATATCCAAAAAATAATATGAGATCAATCATTACAAAATTAATGTAAATTTGATTAATTTACCCAATTATGTACATGCTTGAAACTGAAATTGTGTTTGGTAATTATTTTAAATCATCACAAGCAATGTTACAAGGATAAAACTAAATGTCTGAAGGCTATATAACTAATTCTACTCTACAACTACAATAATATAAAAGAAATTCTTGTTTATATGGTATACTATAGTAGTATAAAATATAATATCAAATTTAATTTTCTAATTTGCTTCATCATTAATTTATATATAACATAAAATTTTTGATCTTCCCTTTATTCAAAAATATCAGATTACATTAAATCATTTTATATAGATTTAATCAATCTAAAAAATTATTAAATAAATAACATATAAAATGCACCCAATATCTATACAACCCAAACATATACACATGTACGTGTACACAACAACAGCATTTTATTTATTTTCCTTTCATGTACTCATTTTTCTCCTGGTATAAAATTTTTTTGAAATCTCAATTTATTCTTGAACAATAAAATACAATTATATCAGAAAATTTTATCTTAAGGTTATTATTATCTATGCGAAGGGTGGTGTGTATTATCTTTATTACCTTATTATAATTTTCATATTTTTTTTTTATTAAAAAAATTTTTTTTTTATTCTTAGAAAATACAAAGAGATATTATCCTAGCGGATTGATATGCATAAATGATTTTTTTTAAAGATTTTATTTATATTTTCATTCAGACAAGCAAGTATACGCTTTTATACAGTAACGCACATTACATTGATTTGTTTATAAAAAATTATTTTTCTCCTTATTGTGAGTTTAAAATTTATTCAAAACAAAAAAAAAAATTAACAATGAAAGAGAAAAAAAAAATCTTTTTATTTTTTAAAATTGGATTAAATGCAAAGTGACAAATGCTACTGTATTATAAATGAGAAAAAAAATAAAGTGAATATCTCATTTTATTCTGTTAACTGTAAAGAAATAATACTGATTGTAAATGAATGAATGACAAATCTGTTTTGTTAAAGGACTACATACATATACGTATGTATTTAAATACTTGTACATGTGTATAACATCAAGTAAAATAAGGAACTGTGTATCACGGCAAAGATTTAGATATGTAGACGAGTATAAAACCCTCGAGGTATATTAATCATTTGTCAAAAGGAAGGAAAACATAATGTATTCAAAATTCAATATTTGAAGTACATAGATCAAATTATGACATTTTATATAGGTACATCTGTATTTTGTTGTATACATACAAATATTAAGGTTTATTAATTTAATAATTTTCATATTATAATCTCAAGTCTATAAACTTGTTACATTTAAACATGTACATACAACATAGCCCAGTCAAAATTCTTATATCGATTTCTCATGAACATAAGGACCAAAAGAAATAAAGACCAATCTACAATTTTTGTGATAATATCTACGAAGGAGATTTTAGAGATATTTAGGGAAAATTGAGTTTTTGACCATTGATGACCTTGAATAAAATTTTTTAGCTCAAGTAAAATCGATAGAGCCCCACGAACAAGATGGTTGGATAACTTTACTTCTGACGCTAGAAAATTAGATGTTAAAAATTGGAAAATGCATGCATTGAGTAGAGACAGGTGGAGACTTCTTGTGGAGGAGGCCAAAACTCACACAGGGTTGTAGAGCCAAAAGAAGAAGAAGAAAATCGATAGAACTGCCTATTCTGTACCAATTTTTAACTCTATCCCAATTTTTGCCAAATTTGAATTTTTGGTTTTTTCATCTATTTTGACTGGGCTAAACAAACATAATAATGTAAAATTATTTACTGTCAGTTTATTTAACGATAAATCTTTCATAATGAATTTCAATTTATCTTAAATTTTTCTTTAAATGCGCGTACATATGTGCGTGAGTATACTTTACTTGAAATTTTTAATTTGTTGTATTTTGTTACCATAGAATCAGCTTTTAATATGCACAAACATTTTTTTATTATTATTATTTTTTGTATTTTAAGTCAGTGATAAAGAAATAAAAATTTCATCAAATAAAAACAAAAAGAAGAAGAAAAAATTTTAAAAAAATGTGTATCAAAATAAACAAAAGACAAATATTAAATTTTTGTGGTTTTCTCATCATTTTAAAACCCCCATCATGTGCTGTTATTTGTATACATGCCTTGTTAACAGGCATCGTATTCATTTACAAAGAAATTAAAAGAAAATGTTTAAAATAAAAAATTTCAAAAAAAATAAAATAAAAAATAACAATTTAATTTCTCTAATGAATTTTTGCTGAGGGATGTTTTTTTTTTCTTCCTTTTTTCTATTATTATTATTATTATTATTTTCTAAATGTTGCAACATATTATGATTACTGTTTTATTCTTAGTTTATTTATCTTTAGTTTTGGATTTTCTTTAGTCTTTATATTTTTGTTTTTCTTAAAATAAAACAAAAAATAGAGAAAAAAAAATCATTATACAAATCGTATCATACCATTCAACAAGATTTATTTATTTATTTTTTTTTATTCCATCACTTGTGATAAATGTTGCTACGCTTTTAATTTTCATGTACAGAATCTTACACATATTGTACATATACAAGTGTGTACATGAGACAATACGTATGAATTTAAAAGAAAACCTCTTTAATTCTGTTTTCATATACGCATATACATACATATGTACATATATGTATAAATTTGATAACAGAATAAACATAAAGACACGTCGTATACATCATTTTATATGTCTGATCTAATGTGATATGATGATCTGGCATCATTTGTACTATACATGTACAAACAATGAACATTTTATAAATCGTATTTATTTTTATTTTTTTAATACAATGTCACATTTTTCTTTGCTGTTAAAAAGAAAACACACTGAAATTAAATTACAAATGGACATTTTTGTCATTTCTGTCAGGAAAATAAAAAAAAAATAGCAACAACAACAAAATGATATTGTGGTTTTGGTTTCTATCATTTTACAATATCAAATCTCTAAAAAGATTTTCTTTAAATTTTCTTATGAGACAGCATCATATTTTATTTTATTTTTGTAATTTTATGTAGAAATTTTTTATACCATAAAAATCTCAAACTCTAAAATATTTTATTCGTTTAAGGAGTATATTCTTTGTATAACAAACATTTTTAGTAAATGAATTCAGTTAGAATTTTCTTTTTCTATGTACATTATATTATATATGTAATAAGGAAAAAAGGAAGCAGAAAACATATTAAAACTGTCATTCTCGTCATACGTTGTATATGTATGTACATTCAACAGATTCAACACATCCATTCTGTCAGTTAATAACGAAAAATACGATATTATTCTTTAGAATTTTAGAATTTTCTTTTACATGTACATACATACGTACTCATAAGCCATACATAGCTATATACGTATATTTGACGTGAACACACGCAAAAAAAATGATAAGTTAAATAAAAGTCTTCCGTATTTACTATACATTACTTTAACATTATTTCTTTGCTATTTTAGTACAATGATAGTCAGTCATTTTTCCATTTTCCAGTTTTTCATATTATTATTATTATTTTTTTTTTTAATTTTTCTTTTCACTATGCGGTCTTTCATTTTCATACATAATATACAGAGCACTTGGATGATATTTTCTTTTCCTTACCGACTTATCTTTGCTGTCACTCATTGTTTCACTTTCTTTTTCTTGATTTTATTTTAACTTATTTTGTTTTCTTTTTTTGTTTTTCATTTTTCCATATGGAAAAGCGTACGATAATGTTGACAGCTAACATAGCGAATAACACATTTTATTATGTGTACCCAAAAATCGACGATACCATCGCATTCACGTACTGTACACAGTACACCCTCACAATAAGATTCTGTAGTTTGTGTACACACATTTTAAACTCTTTTGTGTATATTTTCTTTTTAATTTTTTTTTTAATTTACCTAAACTCCCCTTTCTTTATATTTTCATAATCACATCATAAAAATGTTTTCCTGCATTTTAGTTTATTCTGTACCCATAGCAATGTATGAAGTATTTACATGTTTTGATAAATGGGGTGTCTCCTGGTAATGGGTCTTTGTTTTATTATGCTGTTATTTATTAAAAAGAAAAAAATGAAATGAAAAAAATGCTAATATACGACAAGTAAATAAATGATAATGATGATGACAGTGATATTAAATGATGGTTTATATTTTATTTAAAAAAAAAGAAGAAAATTCAAAAATTCTTCATATAAAATTTATATGTAAGATTTGAAAAAATTTGATTAAAAATATTCAGAAATGCAATGTAGTATATACATATGTATGGGTGTATGTATTTTCTTTTTGTAGGTAGTGAAGCATAACAAAATGGGTACATAATGTTCATATCTATGTACAACATATCTACATACGTACATGAGCATTAATTGGGAAAAAACTAGCAATTCAGATATAAATTCTGAGATAGATACATTTTTGTATCTTTTATGTCTGTAAATCAAAACTGAATTAGTTGTACGATATACATACATACGCTTGTGTATACAAAGGGATTTTTTTTTTCGATTCATTTATTGCCCATTACTGTAACAGAGAACAAATAACAAGAACCCTCTTTACAAGTTGTTATTGACCATATTGAACCATGTCATAAACATGTATGTATGTGTAACTCATTGTAATGTAATGTAAACGACTTTGAAAAACAAATAATACAATAATATTAGAGACAATCTCATTTTCCTCTTATCTGTATATTTTGTATCATTATTAATACTGAAATCTGATATAGTGGCCAGTGGATATAAAGACCGACCTTCTCTCTCCCTCTCTGAAGCATTAATTTTGCTTTATCTTTGAAAATAACAATTGCAGCAAAACAAAATAACAATATTGCATTAAAATTATATGCGGAAGCATGAGGATATCATGCGTGAATATTAACAACATATCACTAACATGCATAAAATAAATTTTAAATTTTATATATTTTTTATCATTTCATTAGGCCATGAATGCAATTGCATTCAAATCAACATTTTAAACTGAAATAAACCAAATTTTTTGAAATGAAATTAAAAAAATAAAAAAAAAATAAAAAAAACAGAAAAATAAATCACGGATGTAATGAAGTAATTTTGAAAATTAGAAAAACAAAAAATAAAAAACTAAAAAAAAATGGACAAATTACACTTTGCAATAAAACTAGATTCAACAATGAATATGAATAATAATAACTGTGACTGTTTGATAAACAAATTTGTACAATTTTTTATTTATTTATTTATTTTTTATTTTTTTGTTTTAGGCAAACCCGGTTTTTTAATTTCCATTTCAAATACACACACAAACATACGAGAAAAAAAACAAACAGAAAACAAGAAAAGTGTCAAAAATCAAAGTTCAACAAAAAAACAAAAATAAAAAAATTTGTGACAACATCCGTTTTATTCTGTTCTGTCTCATGCCCTCATTTTTCATTCTAACAACAATAATTTAAATTATACCCATTTTTTGTTTCCACAAAAAAAAAAAAAAAAAAAAAAATTAAAAAAAAAGAAAAACGGGGAAAATAGGAAAAATATCAAATAAAAAAAGCCTCTCACTTTTTTAATGAAACATCAAAATAATGTCATAGAATTTTCGCGTTTCGTGTATTTCAAATCCCAGTTGTTGAACTAACCTTTGTAAAAAAATAACAAAAAAAAAAAGAAAATTTTCAAATATCATGTCAGAAAAAAAGGACAACATAAATTCAAATTACACGTTTATGACTTTTGATACTATAGTATTTTATTTAACATTAATGTGATATATGTACGTACGTATACACACAGGTAGCAAATTAAAATCAAAACACAATGGTAACTATTTACGTAACACCCGAAGAAATGATTGACAATAATTATTTCCATTGTGTATTATTTTCTATTGGACGTACAAATAAAAAAAATTTTTAAATTGTGATAATTCGAATTTAATAAAATAACAGAAAGATATACGTTGTATTTTAAAATCATTAGAATGCAATTTTTCAATTCTCAAAATTAATTCTCAACAGTTTTATAAAAATTTTTTATTTATAACAACAAACACGTCCATTTAAATAATTGCCATATATGTAATAGGTATACGTTATATATTAGTAACAACAACTTAATTATAATGAATACAATATAATATGGTACTAACCGTGCATTTATAAAATATTTTGTGTGCTTTAAAAATATAAAAAAATTTTTTTTTTTTTAAATTTGATATATTGATAATATACAAAACCATGTAATTTAAATTAATTGTGTTCAATGCATACCATTATGAAAACAGTTGTATATTAAATGTGTGCACTTTTGAATGCACGCATCCGTACAATATTAAATACGTTGGATTTAGTAAAAAAAAAATTGTAATTTTCAGTGTTATTCTGGTCATAATAAATAGATTTCTCTAAGTTGAAAATCTGCTAACTTTCATACATAATTTACGAATTATCAAAAATTTATATGAAAGTTAGCAGAATAGCCAAGTTATAAAAATCTGCTAATTATGACCAGAATATCTAAATTTTACTTTCGCGTGCATTCGTCCAATTCACGTGCATTCCACCAGAATGATATATTATTATGTTACAAATTTCTGTATGTGTGTATGTGTCATACATTGTTGAAATGTTTCCTTAAAGTGCATTAAAATTAATCTTACAGATTTTATTTTGCTTTCTTACAATATACGTATATTTTACAACAACAACAACAAAACCAAAACAAAAATATAAAAAGACATTACGACGATACGAAAATTTCTAACAATCAAATTCCCTTTGAGATGTTATTTTATATCAGATTATTTGTCTAAGTAAACCCTATTTTGACTTTATTTAGTTTACACTTGAGACCTTCCATGACAGATTTACATTTTTCTTTCCATAGTTTGATTTTGAAACAATTTTTTTTGTCTGTTTTTATTTGGTGTAACAGAAAACAGTATAACAAAACAACAAAACAAGAAATTCTTACACCCTCTTACAAAATGAGAAATTAAATTGAAAAATGACTCAATAATGGAAAAAAAAAATAGAATGAAAATATAAAAAGAAATCCCTTTGTACATTTTCACTGCTATGTACATATGAGTATGTATGTATCTCTGAATGATATTCGTGTAATCTGGGTGTGTGTGTGTTTTAAGTGTATCAAAAATATGTATAACAAAGCCAAAGTCACAGCCATTCAACACCCAACAGCTACGGGTACTACCCTCTACAACTACCTAAACCTAAACAGGCTAAACCTACCCTACTAGACCTTTTCGTTTGACAACGTAAAATTAAATCCTTTTCACATCAAACATCAAACTGCTTTAAAACAAAATTTCTTGTTCAAAGTGGGGAATTAAAAGTTTCGGCGAAAAGCACTTTTCCCCAGCACAGCCATCAATAACCGTGTTGGATTCATTCTTATTCAAACGAAAAATTCTTGTCTGACTGAAATTGAACTAAACACTGTCAAATATAAAACACAAGAAAAATCTGTATGTTTGATCTCGAATCAAACAAGTTTTTTCTGCATTTTTTATTATACAAAATATTTTTGAAAATGTATTTGAAAAATTGTTTTATTGAAAGATTTAAAAAAAAAATTTATGTATATTTTTGAGCCCTATATTTACTCAACATTTTAATTCATAACAAATTAATCTGTATAGTGATCATTGCATATTAAATATATGGTTAGGTAATTTTTTTTTATGGATCAACATAAAAATTACCTGCTGATATTTGTCTACCAGATACTCATTTTATTACTGATGTGGTTTTTTTTTTTCTTTTGGAAGCCACACAAACACATCTATACAAAAAATTATGATGATAAGTATGTATCTAAAACCCTATAAGAAAACATGTTAATGACTTAATAATTTATAATTTCTCATAGAAAAATTAACATAAATTAATCATAATTAATAGTTTCTTTTAAAAAACGTATACACATAAAAATAGAAAGTTCAAATCGTCATACCATTAAAATGAAAATTGATGAAAGTGTACGAAATATTTGACAAAAAAAAAAAAAATTTGAACAAAATATGAAAATATGTAAATTTACAAACAAAAAAAAAATTTTTTTTTAAAGGGTCAATATTTTATAGAAATAATTTACATTTCTTATTATATGGTATTTACAAAATTATGACTATAGATAAAAGATACTCTGTATGTTTTATATGAAAAATCTGTAATTATATTTTCTCGAATTTATCATAATAAAATAAACGATATATTTTTTAAATAGTGATAAAATTTTCAAAAATTGCTTAATATACGACAAGAGATTTTATACATAGTGATATCATATACAATCAAAATGATACACATACATACAAAACTTATCCAAAATTAAAATGTGTAGCGTACTTGATAATTAGTTGTGCATAATAACAATTTTACATACTTTACAAAACGTGTACATCCAGGTAGGCATGCATTTAAAAAAATATACTTGTAGATATATCGTACCTTTTAGCACTCACATACATATGAATACAAAAATTTTTGTTACCAACACCCAACATTGTCTGTAGCTATGTGAAAATGTAATTGAAAATTTTCTACTTTAAAATTAAAGAACTCAGACATGTATTAGTTAGTAACAAAAAAAAATTTTTTTTCTTTATTTAATATATTCTATATTTATTTATAATTAGTGAAAATTTTACCTGATGTTCACTTGTTTACAAAATTTTCAAATATTACAAAATTTTAAGACGCCAAAATATTTTAGATATTTTTAGACATGTGTGTGTGAGAATTTGATTCATTTTATTTAAATAATTGACTTTTTGTCGAATTTATAATTACCCACTCACATAAATTTCTCATTAGACATATTACGATGAACTATATAGAAACTAGGGAAAGAAGATAAATTCAAACAAAATAAATAGTAGATTTTATACGTTATAGGTGGTTACTAATAATAAATGACTGTCTCAAAAGGAAACGAAAGAAAATTCTTATAGGCTTCATAATCACAAAATAAAAAAGGAAAACTATTAGGCATAGTACGAGTAAAAAATTTTCCTTAAACAGAAAAAAAAAACAGATTAAATGTTTAGTGGCTCCTAACCCCAGCGAAACAGCTTAATATCAACACATTAAGCACTATAACACAAAACACTTATTGTATATGTTTGTGTCTTCACAGAATCACTCGTATACATAGTGTTAAAACCGAAACACTTTAATTTTTGTAAATAAAACGAATACATGTGAGACTTACAAACCATGTATACACACTTGCATATTTGTGCATACATTAAGGATGAAAGAAAAAAAAAGAAAACTTTTTAAACTGCATGAAAATTTTGTATTCCTTATAGACTTCACTTGGTTTTTTTTCCATGTTGTAAAAAACTTTTCTTCTCTTATTTTTTCTCATTTTCTTGTAGATTTCTGTGACACATAAAATGAAAAAAAAAAATATAGAAGAAAAAAGAATGTTGAAATGGTGATGATAATAACAATAAAAAAAGTTTTGTTTATTTTTTACCTAAATGTAAATATTAAAAAGATAACATATACATAACACATACAGGATATGGATACAATGTGTAAAAACTACATGTGCATGTACACATATGTATGTGTCATTCAAATCTGTGTACTCCCATTTACTTTTAGCATGCCAATATTATGCGTACATGCAAAAACACACACACACAGAGACAAAGCCACAAAAAACAATTTGTTTTGTTTTGTTATAAAAATGCACTTTAGGTACTTATAAAAATAAAAAAATAAAATAAAAAAACAAATATAAAACTTTTGTATGAGCTCAAATGTGATGAAAAGTCCTTTATTCAAGAGATAATAGTAAATGTGTAGAGAAAAACTTTTTCTATAAATTTACTGCATTCATTTTTTGTGTATATGCATGCATATTTTATGTGTGCAAGGATATACGAAATTTCTTAAAAATTTGATTTACATTGTAGCAAAAATAAATAAAAAATATTGAGAATACACAGATGACTATAAAAAAGAGTCCTATTATGAGCTCTAGGATGTATTTTGTTTTATTTTGAGATAAGTTTTTTTTTTGATTTTTAATTCAATGAAGCAATTAAGAATGGAAAATACTTCCATGAAATATTCATTTCTTTTACAAACAAAAAAAAAACCTAAAATCCCTTAAAACAATTGACCCATTCTAATACCATGTGTTAATACCATGTCTATATAGAAAAATAAAATAAAAATGAAAATAAATCGAAATAAAAATTTCGATAAATCCTTAAACGTTATTATATTCTTAATGTAAAGAATACAATAATGACATAATTAGATAAGATTAATACTGTGAATCTATTTTGATAAAGATCCTTTAATTTATACATGGATATATATTTGTAATCGTATTTTCCTTTCATATACTTATAAATAAGGTCAAAATACGAATATGTTACGTTGTGAATGCTTTATATATGCGAATGCGATAAGGATAAATTCAATTTAAGGATGAATATAACAATTGAAATTTAAGATTGAATTACTTTAATTTACTATATTATATAAAATTTAATTATAATTGTATGAATGGAAAATCCTTTAGGAAATGAAAATAAATTTTCATTTAAAATTGTTATGATGTAACAACTTAAACTGAATTACATGTACTCGTATGTATACAAATGCTATTGTATTGGTATACTTAAATTCTTAAACAGTAGAAATGGACAAATTGCAAACATTTTTACTTGAAAAACAAAAATAAAAATTATTTTCTTTTTCTATAAAGGACATAAAACGGATAAAATAGATAATGATATACACGGTCATAGATTTTAGTCATCATTTTTGTATTTTAATATGATGAAAACTTTGTCTGACCATTTAATTTATTCGCTTTTGATGTCAGTTATAAATTTTATTTTGAATTTTTAAGAATAAAGTAAAAATTAGGTTTTATGAATGGTATACAAAAAATTTTATTTCTCCATAGAAACAAAATATCATCATGTGGCAAATACATCATAAATTATACAAAATACCTTTCATAAAAATTACACATGTCGGTGTACATACATACATGTAAATAGTTACTGGCATCCAGTATTAACGATTATGAAGATTACTAAATTTATTTATTCACTCGTTATAATATTTTGTTGCTATGATATTAAAAAACAAAAATTTAGAGAAAATTCCATATTATCATAAATTTAACGTTTAAATAAATAATATTTATATTTTTTAATTAAATTTTCCAATTAGTAAAATAAATTTTCTAAAAAAAAAGAAAAACACAAAAATTCAAAATTTTCAAATTTTCATTTGATGATTTTCGCAATTAACTCAATGTAACAGTTAATACAAAAACTTATTCATATAAACAACTTTTCAATAAAGAAATACGTTATAATGCAATGCATTACTCTTTGAGTACTTTTATTTATTTATTTATTTATTATTCATAATGGTTATACTTGAATGGAAATATGAAATTTATTTTTGCAAAATTTATTATTTACACCAGCATCCTGATCATATGTAAAAGAATTTAGTGTGCGTATACAGACGATGATGATGATGATGATGATGATGATGATTAATTTATTGAACTGAGACCTTTTCATCACTAATCAACATCATTATCTCATCGCTTGTTTTCTATACGTGGGTACATTCACACAAAAAAATATTGGTCCATATCCATAGATATTTTAACTGATGTGACCATTTTCTTTAACTATATAGGATGTTCATGACTATCTATTTAACTACTATAGAAAATTCAATTTTTTAACTAAAATGTCTATAACTCTACTCATCGTACAATCATGCAAGTACATTCATTTAGAAGCTTAAATTTGGAAGCTAATATGATATTTTTTGGATTCTGTTACTTGTCTCATTTTTGTATCTTTTTTAGTTCCAAAGATACAAGATGTTTTATATTTTAAAAAATTATGTTTGATGTTTCAAATTTTTAAAACCGTTAAAAATAAAGCCAAAATTACGAAATTTGATAGAGATGTTAAGAAAAATCTTAAATTATCATTTATATCAAATGAAATAAATTTTGCATCTTTTTATTTAACTTCTATTTTTTTTACATTACCTTATAAATCTCTGGGTGTATCAATATTTTTTTGACTGAGTGTACATATTAAGTACAATTGAAGTTTGTAAATAACAATTTCAACTTTTATATACTACATTTCACACTTGTAAATATTTTATATACAATAATAAAAAGAAGAGGAAATTTAATTTACTTTCTGCTATTTTGTAACTTTGTATACTCTGATGGTAATTAATCGATATACACTGGTAGATATATGCGTGTGTACATACATATATACTTCATTGTATGTGTAATGAAAAAGTAAATTGAAAATTTTATTTCTAAAAAAAACAAAAAAAAGGAAAAGAAAAACCAGAAATATGAGTACTGAATTAATATTTACATTTTACACCTGATTTAATATTCCAATAAAAATAAGATAAGTATACATATTTAATATGTACATACGTAGATGTATACATACTTTTGATGAAAAAGAATGAATGACTTTATACAATGAAATTACTCTTATTACATGTATAGAAGACTGTATAGGTTCATCTTGAGGGTATCACTTGCATTAAAATTCAATGATGATGATGATGATACGGAAATACAGATGCGATTATATTATTTTGTATGAATGTATGTAAAGCATCTAAAAAATTAAATACATTAGTGAATACGTAAATTTATAATCACGTTAAAAATTCAGTGCACATATTATGTAACTAAGCAATTGTATATGCACAACAATTTTCTTTAGTATATAAAAGTTTCTGTTGCATAAAAAAAAATTTTGTTTGCAACAACTATAGATGATACGTGTAAGGATATGTAAGGATTGTGAGGTACAAATTATTGTTGTGATATACTACATCGTCCGTAAGGCAATGATATCTCTTATATTATCCAAGGGGATGCTTTCATAAAAAAAAAAAAAAACGGATAACATATCGGATGGAATTCCGCATGAAAGATAGAAAATATATTTTCTTCCCCTTGATGTCTTGTAATGACTCTATTATTTGTATAAACGTTTGAAAATAGAGAATATCATTCAGAAAATAAAAACGACCATAGAAAATTATTAAATACAATTGCGAATGGAAAACAGAATTTTACGATTTTTTGTTTTTTTTTTGTGAACATGTATACGTAAAGCATAAAATGTTGAAGGGTAAATATTTGACGAACAAGTGAAATGTTACACTGACAGGAAAACACATGTAAATCTTTTGTATGCTCGACGCCGGTGAAATCTGTTTTTTGTTTTTGTAATCATATTCTCTCTTTTACAGTGAAAACTACTCATGTTTTCATATTTCACTGATTTTCAAAAATAAAAAATAAAATAACCCTTCATTAAATTATCAACTTATACATTTTTTACATTTTATGAAACAAAGTCTTTGAAAATGTTTTTTGTATACACGAAGATTTTTAAAGTGATATTGTTATGTGATACACTGTTACGCTCATGTTAACTATTACATTGTATTTAAATTTTATACAGTATACTTAATTTTTAGCTAAGAATCTTTTGTTGTCTAATCAGATATTTTTTTTTTTTTTGTTTTTCAGATAAATATATTCAAACTGTTTATAATAGAATTTTCATTTTCTAAACAAAATAACAATAGAACATTATTATTATACTTCATACACTAATTCAATGCAGTTAAGGTCTTATGGAAATGACATAATGTAGTACCACTTTACATAGTTGTATATTGATATTGAAAAGCTTCACCTCGTATTATATGTTAACTTTAGAGATTGCGGTAAAAGTGCTCGTGCTTATTAGAAATTACGAGAAAAGAAAAAAGACACATATACTCTCATAAGACCTTAACTGCATCGAATTAGTGTATGGAGTATCTTTTAGTCTACTGTCCATCTATTTAACAACAAAAATCTAAGTAAGTAGTTTCTAAAATAATAATTCCTTTTTCTATAGCATAAAACTTTGTATAATCAAAATTAATACTTTTGTTTTATTTACGTGCAACAGTATAACATCATAAACGTATGTATCTATATTACTAACAATTTTTAATGCATTCGTAAACAGCAACAGAAAATAATGATAATCTCAGATGAGTATGTATATATGGATTTTATTTTATGATTTTAAAATGACAAAGTTCACTTCACTAGAATTTATATGCTATTATAAAATACGAGTGCCAGAATATCTTTTTTTTTTGTATGTATCTGAAACAAGAATAATATCTTCTATTTATTTGTTTCCCTTGAAAATCTTTTTTTGAATCATTCTCATTTGCTTTTACATTGTCATGGTGTACATATATCATTTCGATGTGGAATTTGAGTTTTGGGCGGTATAACTCTGGGTATTCCAGAATGATGATGACTTCTTCGTGCAAAAAATATGCATAATTTGACTCTATGCATAAATTGCATTTTCAATACAAACATGATCAAAAAACAAAAAAATAAAATAAATAAAGAAAAAGACTGAATGTTATTTATGCATTCATCTACACCCAAAGATATGATTTATATCGTAACATAAATATACGTAAGAAGATGCCAGAGTATATTGGTTGGTACAATGCAAAAATATCTACATGCCTGATACATAGTAGTTTCTCTAAAAGTTAATGCATCAACTTTTGCTGATAGTCATTTGTACAACAAAATGTAATCCCATGATTTTAATGGTAAACACGTTTCTATATAAAAATAAGCAAAAGAAGATATTCATGTTATTGTCATCATGTTATACACAACATTGTTTTGAATTTAAGTTGGTTTCTTGATGATCTGCACGATTCTATTTTTGATATTTTGTATTTCAAAAAAAATTAATTTTTTTTTTTTGAAACTTCTTTAAATAAGATAAAAGCCCTAAAAAAATTTAAAAAAAAAATTTTTTTTTTTGTAATTCATTCTGTACAATTTTTAAATTATCCGTTTATATAAAAATCAGTGTTATTACCTAGACTTTGTTTACTAGTCATCGTACAGAGCTAATGCCTTATGAAAACGAAAAGTAGAATCACTTTACATCTTTGTTTAGTGATATTCGAAAAATTTCATCTCATATTTTATGAAAACTTTAAGGATCGTGGTTCGTGGTAATATTACTCTTTAATAGAAATTGTTAGAGAAGAAAAAAAAAACTCATGTATGCACTATCCCATAAAGCCTTAACTGCATACAATAAAATTAGTGGACAGAGTATACAATATTTTTATTTTAAACTTAAATTTTATTTGGCTTTCATTTAATTTTATTTTTATTTTTTATTCTGTATTAAACAGAAGAATATAAAATAAATGAAGAGAAAAATGTCAATGAACGTGATTTCATTACATGGATGGAAAACAAAACAAAAAAAAAGGAAATTGTTTATTTAGTTTTTTTTTTTTGTTTAAAATTTTACTGAACTGTACACATGTCCGTATAAAATTTGAGTACAAAACATCAGGAATTAGCAAAGTATCATTATAGTACACAAATTACGTTCAATGTTTTTTTTTTGTTCTAATAAAAATCCTATTTCGAATTTTCAGTTTTCCATTTTCCTTCTTTTCGTTTTTTTTTTTTGCAACAAAAAAACATTCATCGTCTGATTTTTTATTTTCCTATTTTTTTTTTCTGGATTTTTTTTTTAACTTTTCTCATTTAAAATTTTTCTTAAGTTCATTCGTAATATCTGTGTATGACATCAATATAATATGTGACTAAAGAAAAAAGAATTTTTTGTCAAAAAAAGTTCCTTTTCACGGTATTAAGGATTTTCTAACTAATCTGGATGTATTGACGTACTATCGTTAGTAGTTATAATAAAATTCAAATTTTTGGCAGTTTTTTTTTCTGCACTTACCTTGTTGTTAAGAAATCGATCATAACTCCACTCCGTTCATTATTCTCAGACCGGATCTCTGTTCTAGTCTATCTAAACTTGATTTTATGCACATTACATATTATCTGTGGATGAAGGGAATTGCATTTTTACTATGATTGTTTTTTTTCTCTTATTGTTTGTTGATCAATTTAATTGAGGATTATTGTCAATAAACTTGTCAATCAGATAAGTTTGTATATATTGATATATCGTAAATCACTAACAGCTACAACAAAGTATGATATTTACCCTCAACCTATACGTATTCACATTTTATCCTCATCATTATTTTAAACATGTAAACCATATTATAAAAATGTAGTAATCCAAGTTTTTATTTTTGCAATGTTTTTAAAGATTAAAAAAAATTTTTTTTTTTCGTTTTTTTTTTAAATTTTCATTTTAACACGAGAAACGTGCTAATAATTATATATGTACATATATTTTTTTTCTGCATGACACAAATAAATCATAAAAGCACGATCATCAAAGATATTTTATACGCAGAAATAACATCATCACAGGCATCAGGCAACATCATTTCTAGACTTCATTATTATTCCCAGAAGATTAAATGGAAAACTAAAATGTTGTCTATATAAAATACTAATACAAACAGACCTAATACATATATATGCCTGCGATTTATATGAAGTCAATGTACTCATCATTATCGTTTGCGAGACAAGTTGTCATCATTATTGTTGGCGCTATATCAATACCATCATCACGGGCATACTCTATAGACGCATAGGATTATACTGTTTATTTTAGTCGTAAAAGAAATTTTTTTTTTAATTAAAAAAAAAAATTATGATTTTACAAATTCATTTTTACCCAACCCTTCTAATTAGACAAAAATACATTTAAAAAATTTTATCTTAAAAATATAGCATATTAATTTTATATTATTGCTAAATAAATAAATCCAGTACTATATAATGGATGTACACAAATTAAACCCATCCGCCATTCATTTATTTTCTTTAAACCTACTATAACTGTAAAAAAAATTGTTTTTCTTCATTTTAAATCCTTTTTTAGTTAGATAGGACATGACATTTTAAAATCAATATAATGTACATAGGACTAATTACATATTTTTACTTTTAATCCTTTTTGAAGCTTAAGCAACAAAACAAAAAAAAATTTTTTTTTTCTTAATATTTTTGTTTATTTTGTTTCCTCTTGATCGGGCCTTATTTAATTACTTTTTCTTTAAGAAAGTGTAGAGCCAACAAGTCAATTCCATTAACGTAAATTTATTTACAAAAAAAAAAAAATGTTTCATTAAGAATTTTTTCCTTTTTTTTTGTTTTTATTTAATTTCGATTTTCCATAGAAAATCAATATACCGCCGTATTATATATTCTTTTTAGAGCCTGTCATTTCATAGAAAAAAAAATTACAATTACATACGTTACATTACATCAATGTTTTCCAGTCAAGATAGAGTGTAAAAAATGTCGTTATAATTATGAATTGAGCGTTAGTTGTACAATGTACGTAGTACGTGAATAAAGTGCAAATCATCTTGTGCATATCTTGTTTAATAATGCATAAAAGCAGTTATGAAGGAAAAATGCATCAAGAATAATTTCATATAATACAATGTACAATGAGCACATAGTCAGGGCTATTCTGGTTATAGTTAACAGATTTCGTTAAGTTGACATTTCTGCTGACTTTCTTAAAAAACTTATGAACACTATAAAATTTTATATAAAACTTTTACTTTGTACTTTGACTATTTTCACTACAAGCCTTATGAAAATGACATAATGTAGTACCACTTGATATCATTGTGTACTGATGTTTAAAAAGTTTATCTCATACTGTATGAGAACTTTGAGAATTGTGGTAACTCTGCTTGTGAAATGCTCTTATGAGAAATTGCGAGAAAAGAAAAAGGACACATATACTCCCATATGGTCTGTAGTGAAAATATTTAAAGTATAAAGACGTATAGTAGAAATTCAAAATAACGAAATCTGCTAACTATGACCAGAATATCCCTGAGTAACAGAGTAATAATGCTAATGAAAAATTAATAAAAAAATAAATTTAAGAAGAAAACAAAGTAGAAATAAAGGCACTCAGGATTGTTTTCTTCATAAATTAATTTTCTATTCTGCCATGTAGAATGAAAAGTTCAGAAAAAACAAATTTTATTTATTTTTTTTTAATGTCATAAATTATTTTTTGATTGACATTTTGTTAATATAATTTCTTAAAAAAATTTTCTTTTAAAAATTTCTTTATAAATATTTGCTTAGACGTACATACACATATTTACGCTCTGTAATAGAAAATCAATGATTTACTCAATTTGTTGCCCCAGCCCATATTACCCATTGCCGTTCAATTCAATTTTTATTGATTTAAAATTTATTGTCAATTACATTTTCCTATATTCAGTTTATTTAGATTTTAAGGATAATTTTTTTTTAGATTCGATACGGCATGAACATCATTTTGATCACGTTTTTTTTTCATTTTAAATTTTCAAAAGTTTTAATTGTTTTTCTTCAATTATTTTTCGTTAATTTCCTATGTAAATTATAATCAATACAAAATAAGTGGCGTAACAAAAAAACAATGATCTTGAACAAAAGTTACCACTTTTCTTCATCATTACCATGTCTAACCTTCATCATTTCATCACACAAATCAAATGTTATTACAAGGAAGGACGATTATGAATTCACGGTTTTATGAATCCTTTTATACATCTTACAAAAGATGTAACAGTAACACATTGAAAAGAAATTCTTGATTTTCTTTTCTTTTCTTTTTTGGTTCATGTAAATTATTGAATGGAATTAATTTTTGTTTGTTTACACAGGGTGATTCAGTTAAGTCTGCATGTGCTCAAGGAGATGATACGTCTGAACGAGAAAAGCTGAAAATCATATGGAAAGGAGAATGTAGGGGACGTAAACGTTTACCTCGGGTTCCCATGCAATCTTTTGCTTGTCTTGTCCAGATCTGTATCACCTCCTTAAGTATGCGCAAATTTAACTGAATCACCCTGTACACATAGGTTAGGTAATACAAAAAAAAACATCTGATGCTTATACAGTCAAACAAATTAAGAAGATTATAAGAGGATTACTAAAGAAAAACTAAAAGAAAAAAGAAGAAAAAAAGGAAAAGTTAAAAGGTTTGAAAAGAGAAAATTAATAATTTTAATTTGTTATTAATAAATCATTTTCTCTAGAATTAATTCAATTAAATGAAAAAAGGATTTCTTTTAATTAACAAAGAAAATGTGTCCATTTCTGAGATTAGAAAAAAAATCTAGTTGATTCCATGACTAATTTAAATTAAAATAAAATTAAATTTTGTATTAGATAACTATATGGCCGTTATATAGCTCCTAGTTTAAAAATGTATCTAACATAAAAAATAATTAGCAAATAATGATTTATTAAAAAGTTTACAAAATAAAAAGTAAAAATATAACAAATAAAAAATTTAAAGAAAAATGATTAAAAAATAAAAATATTAAAAGAAAAGTATTGGATAGTCAAAAGGCCCTGGCGGGTCGTGGTGGGGGCGGAAGAGTGTCAGTTTACCAGTCACTTCTTCTTTTTAAATAAATAAAGTAAAAATTAAAAGAAAAATAAAAAACTGAAAAAATCAATTTAAAAATTAAAAAAAATAAATAAAAAATTAAAAATAGAAAAGTATGAAAAACCCTAAAAAATTTTTTTAAAAAATTGAAAACAGAAAAAGGATAAAAAATAAAAAAAATAAAAATATAAATTATATAAAAGGAGATCTTAAATTAGTCTCTCGAGGTCCATATCGTACATTATATACATACATACGAGTATGTACTGTGTATGTTGCTAAGTAGATATTCCATTTATCCATATAACAATTTCATATGAAGATTTATACTTTTCTTTATTTTTTTTCTTTTTTTTTTTTTAATTTTATGGAAAAGCAAGTAATAATTATAATTCATGATTTTTAATGAAAAAGGGAAACATTATAGAAATAATTACATGAGCATCTAAAAATTTTCTTGCATATTCGCAAGAGCGAAAAAAAAGAAAAATGGGGGAAAAAAAACTGGAAAAATAAAAATAAGGACAACGACAATAATAAAAGCCTCTTAAAAATAAACTAAAGGATAAGATATCAATTTATTCGTAAAATTTTTGTTATAATAACTTTTAATTGTTGTGTTATGAAGCCAAAATATATGTATAAGAAGAAAACTAACTACTTTATTACTTTTATATGCTACAAACAAAAGACGGATTTAAATATGTGTGTGTGTATTATAAGGCGATGAGCAAGATAAGAAAAATATTACACATATAATCGGCTTGTGTTTGTGTGTATATGCTTGACATTTAACTTGTTTATGTTGTTCATATATATAAATACGTTGAATATATAAATATAATTTCCTTTATTTATTACACTATAATCTTATGTAATGTTTTCTTAAAAGCTTTTAATTTTTGAAGATAACATTATTCGTATGATAATAACTCTGTTACTCTGTATATATCTACATATGTACATATTATATAATTTTCTGAATTTTCTGTATTAAGCAATATAATATAAAGACATTTAACTAAAATTATGTATACGTTACACAGTTTCCTTATTCTCAAGAATTATGCACATTTTGGTCAAAAAGAAATCTGTGTTCATATGTACACGCGTACACATACACATATGTATGTATGAAGCCACGAATGCAATTCACATTTTATGTCAAGGATTTATTGAAATTTTAAAGTGAATTTATATTAATACACATATTAACATGCATGTTCACAAATATTGCATGCAATGTACATACAGAGTGTTTCTTATATATAGTTCAGAGTGTTTCTAGCAAGACATCGTTTTAGACCCCTTTGAAAAAAATTCACCCTTCTGAGATATAAGAAATTGAAAATTTTCAGACACGTGAAGTACATTATAATATCTTATATTGGATAATAAAAACCCCTCAGAAGAAGTGAATTTGAAAAGAAGACGGTATTTAGGATGAATTTTTGCTAAAAAATATTCTGAACTAAATGATAAACGCATTTTTAGATTTTTACTTCGGAACATCCTGTATATACTGTATTAAAGTTTATCCACACTTCTTATTCACATACATATGTTCAATATTTTAAACGAAAAATTTTGTGCATATTCTTTGAAAAAAAAAAAAAAAATATCTTTGTTACATTTAATTTTTTTTGTAGATTTCATCGTAAACAAAATTTTTAAAATACAATAGCTTGTGATATAAACAAATTTATTATTCTCATAAATTAAGGAAACTTAAATGAAAATTTTAAAAATAAAACAAAAATTTTATACATAAAAAAGAAAAATAAAAATTGATAATTTTTGAGAAAAATGAAAATTGAAAATTATTTTTCCTAATTTATGAGTATATTGTTTTCCTCTACTTTTGTTTTTTTTTTTTAATTTTATGATCAAATAAAAATAATGATAATAAATATAATATATGGAAATAAAAAAAAATAGAAAAAAATGTACTAATTTTCAGTTTTAAACAGATGAGACAAAATGATAAAGGATATAAAGAAGATATTCAATGGCAGACGTAAAAATAAAGAAAAATCAAGAAAATATTTTTCATACAATGTACATAACGACATTGAACATCTTAAAATCAGAAATTGTTTGAAAATACTGAATAGAATCCACCATCATTATCATCATCATGACGCAATAGCTCGATGTGAGCCTGGACCTAATATCATCATTACTGATGATTCTTCACTGAACAGAAACTAGTAGAGACAAAATTCGAAGATAAACTGAACATTTAAAAAGGATAAAAAAGAAAAACATTTTAATTATTTTTAACAGTATATAGGTTTTAATTTTATTACCTTTTTGTTTTTATATTTTTTTTTTATTTATTTATTAATTTTATTTAATTCTTATGATCTTCAAAATTCAACTCCAAAAGAAAAAAACTTCATTACATACATACATGTATTTTTTTCTTGAGTTAATTAATTTATTGATAATATTAATACAATGAATATTTTTTTTTTTTAAATATTAATTTTTTTATGACATTCATATTTTTTTCATTTTAATCAAAATTTCTTAAATTTTTCTTTTATTATTTAAAATTTTTTTTTCTTCAAATATTTTATACGATGAGCATTTTATTTAGTATTTTAAATGCACTCACATTAATTTACTACCCATGAACAGTAATTTCATTTCGCACAAAAAAAAAAGAAGAAAAATAAATATATTTAAAATTTAAAAAAAAAAAAACTGTTGTGAATAGCAAAATAAATAAACGAAAAAAAAAACCAACAAACAAAACAAAAAAAAAATCAACGAGAAAAAGTCAAACAAATTGTACTCATCGCATAAATAGCATATACTCTCCTTCTTATTGATTCATAGCTAGACATACATGAAATTCATATTATTTTATTTTTCTATTGTTACTCTTTTCCACATCTATGTATATATATTTTTTTATTATTTAATTGTTTTAATTTTTATCTACTAAAACTAGTATCATTCAAAAAATATATTTATATATTTATTTATTTATAATATGATGTATTTAATATACGCATTTTTTTATTTATTTTTAGTTTAATTTTAAATTCATAATAATAGTTTTAATAAAATTAAAAGTAATTAATTTTTTTTTTTTAATATATTTTTTTCTAGTGTGTTAATCACTTTTTTCTTAATTTTTTTTTATTTCTAGTTTATTTCGATTAAAAATTAATTTTTTTTTTTTTTTTTTCAAAACTATCTTCATTCCTTTTTTTTTTCATTTCAAAATTTTAATTTACAATTAGATTTTAAATTTGAGGGAGGAAAAATTAAGTGTCAAACAAATATAGAATTTTATTAAAATCACAATTATCCGTAATATTTAATTTTGAATCTAAATCTGGATATTCATCGTTTAAAAAATTCAATTCTAAATTATTTAGGCCTAAATCAGAATGATGATGATTCCATGGTGTCTTAATTATTGTTTTATTGACAGTCGCTGCTGCCGCTGTTGCTGTTGTATCAGTTCCCGAATCAGTGGCTGCAGTTAATGTTGCAGTAGCCGTTTCACTTGCAGATAATTTTGAAAATGTTGTCTCTGCTATTGGACTCTTAGGTGACTCCCCGCGTATTGTAAGAGTTTCAAGTTGAGGATCTGATGAGTGAAATGACTCTACTGGAGAATCTTCACGTATTAATAATTTCGGTAATTCATAACTATTTTTAACTGCATTCAATTAAATAAAAAAAAATTCTAAGAAAATATGTTAACAAAAATTTAATTTATTTACACTTACCATCTGTTGATGTCATTTTATATAAACGAAATGGTGATCCATTATCCAAGGCACTTGTTGCTGTTGGTGATGCAGCTGTAGCTGTTTCTAATTTAAAATCAGCACCAACACAACTACTAGATGCATCAATCGCATTTATTCCAAGCGAGTTATGATGCTGATGATGTCTATCTATAAAGACTGTACTTTCAAATGGACCGTCAGTAACATTATTACCAGAAACGGCTGTTGCTGCTGCAGCCGGTATTCCAGCTACTGATAATTTAGGTAATCGTATTCCTCCTTCTATTCCTATTTTATCATCATTTTCTTCGGTTATCAATTTAGGTACGTCATTATAATTTCTTTATTCCCTATATTACCAATTAATGATGAAGCATCATTTGTTGTTCTATTGGTCGTTGTCATTTTTGTCACTGCTATTTTCTCAATTAAATCTTGTACAGATTTTGATGTGTTACGCCTTTCAAACATTTTGTCTGAATTATTACCAAAAATTTTATCAATCATCGATGATAATGATCGATTATTAATTGGTGTGTTAAACGATAAATGTGAATGTTTTATTAAATCACCATCAGATAATGAATTTGGTATCGTAATCTGGTAAACTAACAACACGTCTTGCTGATACTGGACCACCTTTCATATCTAATACCAATTTTAAACGTGACCCATTTGCTAATGGTATATCTTTCATTTCGGTTGTATCACTTAATTCTTCATGATTATAAAGCAAATGTTGTTGACCAATTGGAATTCCTACGATAAAAAATTTTAAATATATTAAGATTTAGTATCTCAAAAAAGTTTTACAAAAATAACGGATTTTATAAAGATCAAAATTTTGCCTTTCTGCTGAATTCATCAGGGAATGTAAAACATAAAATATATTGGAACATAAAAAATTGACTTATTCCACTTTAAAATAAAACGACTCGTATATCTGAATCATATATTCAAAATAATTATATACTTGAAGTATTTTGAAGTATCACTTGTAATTATTGTTTTACATTAATGTTTTCTTTTTTTTTTTTTAAATTGAAGTTAATCAGTTTATGTCGTAAACAATTTTTTTTTTGCCAACACATGTGTGTAATACAGCTAAATGAAAAATGCAGAATTAAACGCATATGTGTGTATGTACACAGTGAAACAAAAAAAAAATCTCTACTTAATAAAATAAAAAATTTTATATACGAATTCTTATAAATTCCAAGAGTTTTAAAAATATAGAATTTGAAATAGTTGAGAAAAATCGTTATAAATTTAAAACATAGTGTACACATGCACACTGTTATTTTTATTTTTGAAAATCTTTTTTACATTATAATCTTCTTATTATTTTTGACATGGTAGTTATTTAATATAAAATAATGAAGAGAAATAAAATAAAGAAAATAATATAATAAAAAAAAAATAATAATAATAAACAAAATTAAGTAAAAAAAAAAATAAATAAAAGACAAATACGTACATACATATTTCATGTATTGCAGATAAGGTAACTAAATACGGTATTTTGTTTTATTTCTTCTATAAAGGGTGTTTCAGATTTTAAAAAAAAATTGCCATGAAAATTTCTCAAATTACAAAAAAAAATTCACAATAGATACTTTTTGTTTGTATCAGGTCGAATTGTGGAAATGCATTTGTGCACAAATTTCTTCCCGAATTCAATTAATATTTTTAAAATATTAAAATATGTAATAACCATTTGTTATAGAAGTAATTAACTAATTTACGGCATCTATTATTCAAAAATAAGATATCAATTGGAAAGTCATCAGAGATATTCAACAACTTGGTACATCATTTACTATAATGAATATAGTCTCTAATTTAACAAATTTAGTAGTTCGTAATCCATGTTAAATTGTAGGTGCAGATATGATGGAATTAACTTGAACTGTCATAACAATGGGCGGGGCGGGGTTTAGACGAAGAGATACTTATGAGACACATATGAAAAATTGTCTTATGAGACACTGGGTGAAGGAATTGAGGTGTGTATAAGGTTGTACGGTACTAATGGGCTTCCTGATACACGCCTCATTTCCTTCATCCGTTACACTGGAAATACTGGAAAGTGTCTTATAACACAGTGCCTCATTGTCTAAAACCCCACAAAGATTAGGCCTTGTTTCACATTGAACTGTTGCACCAATGGATATATTATGACGATGAGGAAAATACGAATTGAAAAATTTTAATTTTAATAATTTTCATAATTGTAACTGATACACCTTATTTACTTGATCTAATAAATCAAACAAAAATAAAGGGACATATCATATATAAATAAAATTTCTATGGACGTATGTATATTGCATTTTTTTTTAAAAAAAAGATATACATTATCGGATTCTTAGAGATTTACCCTCATTTTAAAGAAATGTAAAGATTTTATTTAATATACAAGAAAATTTTTGGGGAATTTCATTAAAAAAAAAAAAAAAAAATGAAACAAAATCACTATACAGTTTTCCTTCATACATATATGTATATATTTTTTTTTTTAAATATGAAATGATATTTACCTGTGTTTATGAACAAGGTATATGTACTATGAATGGTAAGTAAGGATGATAATGTAATAAAATATAAATACAAAAAAAAAACATAGAAACCAAAATTTTCAATGCAAACATTTTGTATGTAATATAATGTAGAACAGATTATTAGCAAAATATTTGAAAAAAAAAAGAAAATTCTGGGAATAATGTAACAAAATCTATATCACTCTTACTAAAAGATAATTTTCATTATTATTAACTGAGACGAAAAATAAAGTAAAAAAAACAAAATGTATATCCAATATCTTTGAGATGAAAATATATTTTGCAAAATCATTTTCCAAAATAATGATATCGAAAAAAAGGAAAAAAAAACGAAGAAAGTAGAAGGTAAACGTTTTTAAAATTTTCAGTTTTAGAAAATAAAGGGTTTTAATAAAAAAAAAAAAAAAGAAATATTAATAACAAGTATATCATGACCACGTGATATTGTAAAAAAAAAAAATACGTAACTAAATCTCTAAGAAAATTATATTTGGATTCCAAGTACGTTAACTTTATTATGGACGATAGTAGATAATATAAGGATTTCTAATAAATGATTTGGGGTTGAAAAAAAAAAAAACTAAAAATTATTTATTAATATTATCGAATTTTATAAATTTATGTAAATATAAAAAAAATCAAATATTCTCATATGTATAAGGTAATGGTACCTTTTAAAGTTCTTAGGTAAAAATTTGAAGCAGGAAATTTGATTAAAATTTAACCAGTTGGTGGTATGGCAGCAATAAAAGCCAGTCATTATGTATCATTAGTTTATAATTTATAAAACTGATAAGTACGAAATAATTAAAGTGAGGGTTCTTTACTATGATTATTCATGAAAAAAAAAATAAATAAATAAAATATACTTTTTGTACAGGTTATTGAATGATAATGGGTTTAAAAAAATAATTACTTCAAGCGTAACAACATGGCAAAATTACCTTATACTCTGTCTATTAAGTTATAGTCTTATGGAAACTACACAAATAAAATATCATTTTACTTTTTTTTTTCCTTTGGCGCAACAGCTCGATGTGAGCCAGGGCCTAATCATCATTACGATGATTTTTCAAGACGATTCTATCATACCTACAGTTTAACGTGGGTTGCGAACCATTGAGTTTTTTTTAAGTAGAGATTTAAACTCAATTTTGTATGATAGGGCTTACATCAATAATTTGCTTGAGTTTTACATTATTGTTAATTAATACTCAAAAAATTTCTATCACGATATATGAAAACTTTATTACGATAATACTACTCTTGAAAGACCTAAAAGTTATGTCTTTGTCCTTAACTGATAAAGTATATATGTGATATAAGACTGCGTCTTTGAAGGTAATAGAGAAATGTACACATAGATACATATATTTAAAAGATATGACATATTTGATAAAATTTTATAATAAATTATTTTTCTTGAATTTTTGTTTTTTTTTTTCTTTTTTGGAAATATGCCATTCTCTTTATTAAATAGTAAAATAAAAAAAAATAAAAAGAAAAAGAAGATTTTAAATATATCTGAACATCTGATGTACATATAAAAAATATATGAAATGAAAACATGTTTAAATGAAAATTTTGATGATATGAATAAATGATTATAATATTGAGAATATACGATGCCGAGGGCATCAGGTTGGTTTGGTTGATGCTGACAAAAAAAGCCAAAATGATATTGAAAAACGTTTTATTATTTTTATAATTTAACATTCATCATTAAAGCAGTAATTATGTTCTATAAGTCATTAAAAGTTTATTATATACGAAATGGAAATGAAGAAGACAAGCGCAACCAATAATATTTATAATTATCAGTTTTATCATACATACATACATATAACCAGCTAGAAATGAATTTGAAATGTTGAAGGAGTTATTGAAAGAATATAGATAAAGGAAATATTGATGTATTCGACAATATATTATATTGGAGAATGAAAAAAAGGTATCATTATTGAATTTTTAAATTGTTGTTATTATACCATATCTAGAGCATCTTTTAATGTATGTATTCGATAGATATTTTTTTTTTATTCTGGTACTTTTGACTTTTTGATATTTTAATAGCTTTTAAAGAGTATATACTCGTAGATAGATATGTAGCTGTAAGCAATGAAATATATTATAATAATGCGGTTCTAATGATTATAATGACTTGATCAAATTCTTAAAGATATTTTAACAGTTTTTCTTATTCGTATGCATTCATGTATTGATGATTGTACCAGAGAGAAGAAAGATATATTGTTATTGTATCTATACAATAACGGATTGAAGAGGTGTAGAAGTAATATCTTTAAACATACATATATTAAATAAAAGGTGTATACATAAGTGTATATTAGATATACACTATATGTATATACGTACATTTTAATGGCAAAATGATGAATGTCTCTATATACAGGGTGTTCCGAAAAACGTGGACTATATTTCAAGGGGTGAAAGTAGAGAAAATTTCCAGTCGAAAATTCCATATTACATTTTTTTCGTTTCGGCTTTGTTTATGAGATACTTCAAATTTTGTGATTTTTTATTTTCATCATATTTTTCGGCCTAGAAATTGTTATATCTAAGTATCTACCAGCCCTAAAATAATGTATAAAAAACAAAGCCGAAAAATGTAATGTGGAATTTTCGACTAGAAATTATCTATACTTTCACCCCTTGAAATATAGTTCACGTTTTTCGGAACACTCTGTATATACATCTGTACATATGTACATATATGTATGTAAATTGTAAGATAAGTATATGCGAAAGTTCAAATATTGTTGTTACTTTGTGTACTGTGTTGATGATTAATGACACATCTAAGTTTGAAAAAATTATGATGATTATTTAGTTAAAAAGCAAATGAACGAATTGTACATGCAGCTCATACATATGTATGTATATGAATTCCTACAAGTCATCATAGTACATGATATATACGACGACGTGATGAACAATGATGTTATGTAGAGGAATGCGAAATGAAGGTTAAAATAAGTGTATATACGATAATGATGAAGGAGGTGGAGAATCCATGATAAATTTTTTTTTTTTTAATATACTGGTACTGAAGTACAATTGTTAGACTTTAATGTAAATGAATGAAAATAAAAATTTTTTTTCTGAATACATGGCAAATTGAATTTAACAAAAAAAGAGCAATAAAAGTTAAAGAAAAAATATTCAAAAAAAAAAAAAAAAAACATTTTCAAGAAAGTAAAATTGAAAAAATGAATTCTAGAAAATGATTGTATAAGTACAATATGAAAATAATAAAAATTTTCAAGAACCCAAAGATAACTTATTTATTCATATTATCATTTTCATTACGATATTTCATGTTATTCTGAGTATATATACGGTATAAAATAATAATTAAGAAAATTTTATTTTATTTTATTTTTTCTTACGTTTATAAAACAAAACGATCCGCCAACTAAAAAGTTTTATTTTTACTACGTACCTATATTAAAAAAAAATTTTTTATTATCATTTTCATCTCAGTGCTTTGATTTTCAAAGAAACGAAAATTTTTAATTATTATTATTATTTTTTTTTTTTTTTTGTGGACAATTCTTTTAGAGATGTGTATGATGCGTATTCTTCAGATAACATCAAATGACAGAAAAAAAGAAAAAAAAAGAAAAAAACCTATCTTAGTTGATGTATCTCTGTTTTTATTTCATGAATTATTGCTTAGTTAGTTGTTTAAGGTCAGCAACAGGTAAAAGCCATCCAGATGTCACAAGTGGGAAATGTTTAATAAATTTTATTAAATTTTTTAAGAAATTTATTTTTTTTTTCAAGATACAAGTCTTTAAAAATACAATAAAATAAATAAATGAAATTAAAAAAAAAAATCTTTAAAAAATTAAAGATAACGATAATTATTTTTTTTAACGATTATAATTATGTAGAAGTATTAAAAAAATTATCAAAAAAAAAAAATATTAGAAAACTAAAAAAAATTAGAAAACCCAAAAAAAAAAAAAAGGAGAAAGATGTATTTGCTTATTTTCATGTAATTTATATTTTATGTACGTAATCAATTTAATAATGAGTAAGTTACGATTTCTTTTTATTATTGAGTTTAAATCTCACATCACCACATAAGTGTGACCTCATTTAATTCCTAAATTTCGTCTCGATTACTATATAAATAAAATTATTTACACTTTTTCTGACCTTTACATTCCCTGAATAAAAACGCCATATCTTCCGTATTATCGCAAAGAGTAGGTTGATCTTGTGTATGATATGATGATAAACCACTTATATACGTACATACATATGAACATATTATAATAAAAAATATTTTCATTTGATACAATCAAATGTGATGGTTTTAATGTTTTAGAAATTTTCACCAGTGGCCATAACTTAACAGAAAATATGAAGACAGTCATATCAAAGACATTATGATGAGACTTCAACAATGAGCACTATTCATTGTTATTATTTTTATTATTCTGTGTATTCTTAGATCTCATGCTGAAGATGTATTGCGATGAAATTATCGTTATTATATTTTTGATTATTTGATTGATTTGTCATGGTTTGTGGGTAATCTTTTAAAATAGCATAATGGTTTTGAAGTAAAATTTGAAGAAGATTTTAACGTTCGCTAAACTAGGTGTAAACAGTTTTGAAATATTGGTCTCAACTGAACTTTTGCTTAACTTCTAAGGTAGGTAGATAGGTAGAGGTGGTCGCCCACTCATTCCCAAGCAAGCACACTCGACAAAAATAATTCAGTTCATTCGACTTTGTTAATTTGCTAATCATTACACCACAAAGTAATCTGGATATCCGGATGTGATGGTGTTAAAATAAGGGTTTGACATACATAACAGACAACGAAAATTTAATAAATTTTAAATCTCTTCAGGAAATTGAGATTTATGAATTATTGTTTTATTAATCCCCAGATAAGAGAAAATTGTTTTCATTTTAAATTTGAATTTTTATTGTTTTTATCAAAAAATCTCATAAAATCGTAAATTTCACTGAATTGAGGACTTTATGTGACTTGAATATGCATCGGTCATTATACATATGCGTTTAAGCACCTCAGATTAAAAAAAATAAACACATTTATTTTCTCAATTAAAAAAAAAAAAAAAAAACAAAAAACTTTATTAATTACTTACTTTATATAATTTTATATGCAATTGTTAGATTCTCATGTGAATAGGTAATGTTAATCATCATTAGTGCACCTTTATTATTATTTTTTTTATTGTTAATGAGCATTCCATCAGCATGAGAACATTTTTATAAGTTTTTAGTACATAATAAAAAGTGTGTGCTCGATACATCGAAATTCAATTTACAAAAACGAAAAAAAAGTTTAAAAAAAAAAACAAAAAAAAATTCAATGAATTCATAATTTTTCATCTTTTGTTATTTGCATTTTTATAAACATAGCAAAGAGATAAAGTCAAAAGGTGCGATGATGACTTCATGTAATTCTGGTCATAATAGATGATTATTTATGTTTTTCCTGACGATGCATTCGACATTGTAGAAAAACTTTTTTACAGATTTTCCTTTTACAGCAGACAGTAAAATGATTTTTGTTTGTCAGAAAACATTTGCAACAGACACATGTGTGTGTGTATTGAAAAGATTAATCAAGATTTTGTAATTGCATTTGTGAATTAATTTTCTTGTTGCAAAAAAGAAAAAAACAATGCATTCAGTTTCTGATATTTTAATTAATTATTTCATTTACAATTCCACAAAATTACAAAGTAAAATCGGGACAAAGCAATCGGGAAAATGCTTTTCATATCATTTCTGAAAAAATGAAAATAAAAATTTAATTAGCATTAAATCAAAAAAAAATTTTTCCCAAAAATAAAATTTCACTTGAACATATTCGGAAATTGTCATTAATTTTTTATCTAATTTATATATAAAGTGAAATTTCATTTAAAAATGAAAAGCAAGAAGGGAAAGCATGAACAATAAACAAAATCGTTTTTTTAAAGATGATGAAAGGAAAAGAAAAAATAATGTAATTCTGATCATCAAATCACAGAAAGCAGACCACATGGTCAATTATGGTCTTAGACTGCGAAATCAAAAAATCTTGAAAATGATGCTTAGACACTGTGTGAATTGTATGTGTGGTCTGTGAGGTTTTAACATGATCAGTGTGCGTCATTGTTTATTCTATATGTGAAACCAATATCTATTATTCGTGTTCTTTTTCCCTCCAAATGTTTTCTTTACAGATTAAAAATTTAATCTTTATTGTCAACAGGATTTAAATCGTTTCATTTTGATTTTTAATCTAAACATTTGTCCATATATTATTTTATTTGAATTTCAAACGTTTTAAATTGCTGAAGATCAGTTACATAATTTTTATTTATAGGCAACATGATAGTCTCATATTTTTTTTGTATTTTTATTTAATTTGATTTTTTAAAATGATTTTCAAATAATTGAAATTTTATTGAGATATTCAATTACAACTGATCGGGTGTTAAGATAAATTATGCGCATTTTATGATTAAAAAAAAAAAAAAAAAACGTGAAGTTAAAAAAATTATTATGAAATGCAAATCTGATAAACTAGCGATATTATTTACAAATATCCAATAAATGATTTTATTAATTTTTAAAAATTTTTTTTAAATTTTATTTTATTATGATTTTGCTTGAGGGGCAATTTAATGTACAATATTTTTGATTTATAATGTACTTTTGCAATTTTGCCATTGAAAAAAGAAAATTTTCCCACAAGTTTAGTACTAAGAAAATGTTACGTCTCATCATCAATATTGCAATCATTTTTGTTTACTGGTTTAACGTAAACAAAATTCAAAAAAAAAGAAAAGAAGAATTTTTGCTGAATTTACACAGTCTTCAAATTTCAGTTTTAGTAAATAAAAAACAGTGATATACTTTGGCTAATATGAAATGTGCTTATGATTACATTTTGTTAGAAATCAAATTCCTATTTACAACATTTAGAATGTTTTGATTTTATTGTAATGTGATTTTCATGTACATATACACAATTACCTGTATGAATGGAATATCGCTCTCTTCAAGATTTTTTTTGTTTATTTTTAAATTTTGAAAAGAAGAAGAGTCTTAGCATCGTCTTAGTTAATCTTTGATTTGAAAACCACAATATAATGAAAGATAATCGTGAAGTTATAACTTGAATTTATTTACGACGTTGTATATTAGTTGGTTGTTTTGATGCCATATAGCGGATAGCCTGAACAATTCTTTTAAAAATCTAACCTCAATTCAAAAAAAAAAAAAAAAATTTGTTTTTTCTGAGGCAAAAGTATCAAGGTATTGAATGAAATAATGAACTTTGAAAAAATCAACTCACGCTGATCATCATGGTATTACTTTTTGAATCTTCTCGTCCCTTTCTCATGATATACAAAATAAAAGGCATGGTTTTTATATGTTCTTTCAATGTACATACATACAGAATACATAGATAAGTTTTTGAATATAGATGAAAAATTACATTATATATTCTTTTTGCTTCAATTATTTTCTTATTAAATTTTGTCTTCATCTTCATTTTTTGTTTATTTACTATTATTTCGATTTTGTTGTTGTTGTTGCGGTTGTTGTTGTTGTTGAAGGTCTTGAAAAATGATGGGCTATATGGAGAACAAACTCATCTCTGGTCATTGTACGTGCATTCAAAGATATTCGAATAGATCGAATGGAGAAGATGAATCATTTAAAAAAATATAAAATGTTTAGATTGAGTTAAGTTTTTTAACTTAAATTTAATTTTTATTTTTTTTAGAACTTAATTGAGAAATAATATGCTTATATTTTTTTAATGTTAAAAATCAAGTAAACATAAGCATTTAATGTCTATATACATTTAATGCGTTTACGTATATATAAATTTGGTTACATTATGTATAGGATCAAAAATTTATCGTTAAGTAAAACAAAAAAAAAACAAAAAAAAGATATCAGAATTTAAAAATACAATAAAAAGAGAAGGAAGAAAAAAAATTAAGAAAATGAGCAGCCTTTTTATCAAAAAGAACATTTATATTATGGATTAGATGTACACATACCAGGCTTGCATGTAAAATAAAAGTAATATATGAATACCTATCTCGTTTATATAGAAAAATGTATATCTAAAACGTGAGTATGAAATGCTATTTTTTACGGTTTCAAGATTGATTTACGTATTTTTAACCAATTTTCAACTTTCATTTTCTATTTACCATGAGATAATTCTCTGATATCTTATTTTGTTAACAAACAAAAAAAACAAAATAAATAAATAGATACATTAACTCAACATTTTTTATAGTATCATTTGAGTAACATTGTCAATTTTAAATTTACATTCTAGGGAAATGTCTAAGACGTGCACGTACTTAGTTCATAAGTAATGTATCTATTTTTGTAGCTATAATAAAAAATGAATTTTTATTTAGATATTTCGATGAAATATGCGTTTTATAAATTGAAATTAACGTAATTTATGTGAATACAAACAAATTGTATAAAAAAATAGTGTCATGAGAGGGTTGAGGTGGCCACCCGCTCACTCTCACCCAAACAAGCATACTTAGGCTAAAAAGGTTCATTGTGATGTCATCAGAGGGTTAATTGTAATAAATTTGAATTTAAAAATATTTTTCAGTTATGCATAATTTTGTTTTTTGCGAAAATTCATAGGAAAAAAAATTATTTTCAGTTATAAACAAAAAAAAAAAAATTAATTTAAAATGCCAAATGAATGCAAGTAAAATTCTAAAGTTATTGATTTTACAGGATACAAAAAAAATTTTTCGTTTTTTGCATTTTTTTGCACACATGTGTACGTACAAACATTGAAGGAAAAAATTGAAAATATTGAAGAAACAAAACAAAAAAATTAATCATAAATTTCTTGTTTTTGCTGTTATTATTCTTTTAAAAAATTTTTTTCCTTTTTTTGTTTTTGCTGTTACAATTTATCGCATACATAAATAGTTCTTATATACAAATTTTTTTTGTTTTTTACTTTATTACTAATACATATTTCAAGATATTGGCTTCATGCTTGTGTGTATCTGTACTTCTATAATATGTAATACTGTACATTATGACTATACTTTGCAATCACATCTGCAATAATAATCACATTTTTTCCACTCTAGAAAATATCAGTGCAATGTAATATTGATAAATATACCTACTTATATAGATATGAACATATGCACGCAGATACATGTATGTTTATACATACGTTTATGTACATAATATTTCTTTTAATTTTTCTTTGATTTTATTTTATTTTTTTTGATAAATGACAGGCAGCCAACTAAGTAACATGACATTGATTTTCTATGGAAAATTGAAAAACAGCAAAAAAAAAAAATGATAAATAAAAAAAAAAGAAATAACGAAAACGACAAGAAAATTCTTTCGATGAACATAACATATTTTATCTGATGTTTTTCTTTTTTTAAATTATTTTTCTTCGAAGGAATTGAAAAATATGTTGATACTTATGTAAGAAATGTAATTAAGTGAAGTCAGAATAGAAAGAAGAAAAAAAAATAATTTTTTTCTTTGTAACAAAAGTTAAGATTTAAAAAGTAATTAGTTTCATTAATAATTTTAAGTGTCATGTTAACGCAATTTTTTGCTTTTTTTGCTTTGCACTTGATGCATTTTAAATGAAAAAAAAAGAAGAAAAATGAATGAAACTTCTGATTATTTTCAGGGTAAATGGGGGTAGGGAATTTTATTATATTATTATGGTTATGAAAAAAATTTTCTTATGATTTCTTGTTATATTTTTTTTGCTTGTTCATTTCAATAGGGGAAAATTCGATGAAAAATATAATAAGACTATGTAACGTCTTAAATAGCGTAGCAAGTGTTAAATAACGTAATAACAAAAAAAATATTTAAAAAAAAAGTTGGTGTAAAAATGTAATAAAATGCAACTCCATGAAAGCGCCAATTTTGAAAAAATTAACAATGATATGATACACTAAATACTAAATAAAAATATATGAACAGTAAATACTAAACAGTAAAATTAATTAGATTCATTATGAGTTTGTTCAGTCAACGTGCATTAATTCGTTAATTATAACCACAATACATCGTGCATATAGTAATAAAAATAATAAATTCTTGTTGTCTCAATCGTCGATCAGAGGTTTTATGGTTTGCATTTTTTTTAAAAATCTTTTTCAAAAGAAAATCAATAACAAGAAGAAGAAAATGAAAAAAGTTGCAACACAACATTTTTTTGCACATGTATGTTTTGTATTCAGTAATTCATTTCCGATGAACTAAGTATTAAAATGATTGATCTTAAGTATTGCTAGATATTAGAATAATTCCTAATTATTGCCTATATATAAAATCAATTCAACAGAAAATTCGAAATTAGAAATTTCTACAATAAAACTAAAATCTTTGAGATTTTATGATAATTTCCAAAAGTTTTCTTATAAATGAGAAAAGAAAATCTAAATTAATTTTCAGTTAAAAAAAAAAAAAAATCAATACATGTAGAAAAGCTTTTAGAAAAATTTTCTAAAAAAAATCAAAAATATTTTTTTTTGAAATGAATGAAATTCTATACAAAATATTAAATTCTACAAAAAAGCAAGTTTAAAGTTAAAACAAAAAAAAAAAAATTAAAAAAAAACTAAATAACGAAACTTTTCAAATTTTCACATCTTTTATTATTTTTTTTTTGTAATTTTCTATTACTATACAGGGCGATTCTTTTTAACACGACGCTATATTAGTACCACTGTATTCTTTGGATTATTTTAAAATAAAAATTGTATGGCAAGAATTCTAACTGAAGCCTTATTTCGACGCTACAGGGAGTTGAAGATCTTGTGCTTCTTCTTATGAAATATTCCATAACTCACAAACCACTAGATGTATATCATTAGTGTCTTGAGAAGAGTCATAGTAAACCCTTTGGCCTTTCTATTAAGGTATTGGTAAAACACCGATGTCTATTGGTTCAAGAGTTATACAAATTCAAAGCCAAAAATTAGAGAAAGTTTGACCAATTTTTCGGGTTTTTTGGTGATTTTTTGAACACCCTAATAGAAAATGGTCTTGCTTGTTTTGCTTGTTATTTAATTCCCTTGAAATGCATTTCATATACAATATGCATGCAATTTAGAGAAAAAAAAACTAATATGAAATTAGAAAACTTTGTTGAAAAGGACACAAATTAAAAAAATAAATAAATGAAAATGAAAATGAAAATGAAAGTTAGTGCATAAAATTTTTCTAAATGCATTAATTTGTACAATAAAACTATTCTAAAATATGGAATAATATCAAAAGTTCAGAAAAGTTATTATTTGTGAACAATAATGTATTCTGTTAAATTATAAGAAAAAATGAGAAAATTTTAAATTTTCTTTTTTTTTATAAATAACAATAATTTTCAGGATTATTATTTTTTTTTAAGTAATTTCATACAATTGCGTTTTGTTTTTTCGCTATTCAGTTGAATATTCGAATTTTTATATATTTTACTAAGAAAATTGAAATACGTTTTATTTGAAAATTAACAATCTTTTCATTAGAAAAATAAAATTCTGGAGTGGAAAACTCAAATTTTTCATTTATTTTGCTAACGGTGAAAAACCAATTTGAAAATACAGATAGTTTAGAATTATTTTTTTTCTTCTGTGAATTTTCCTTCACTTCGTGAATTGTCTTCACCTAGACCCACCGCATAAATTCAATTTTTATATTCATTTTTAAAGGAAAATCTCATTAACTATTTTCATTGACAATTTATTTTAAAATTCCATAATCGTAGATATTTTTTTAATTTTTGTTTTTTTTTGGAAAATTGAAAAGAGAAGATTTAGTACATAAAGCGCTTTGAATCTGAAGAAATTCGTGTATAATTTTAATTTTCTTAAAACAAGCGATAATCAATTCTTTTCACACTTATGTATATTTTCGTTGTATTTTATTTTCTATTTTATTTTTTTAAATAATTATTTATGTACATTAGTCACATACAAGTTGCATTGTTGTCGTCATTATTTTCATTTTATAATGAATGTTGTTAGCAACATTTATATTTTAAGAAAAAATTTATAATGCACAGCAGCAACTTACCGGTTAGTACATCTGAAAATTCGTAATGCATTTTGTACACGTAAAAAAAATAAAATAAAAAGAAGAAAACAAAAAAAACAATAAATTTATGTATAGAAGTAACATGATGCATTTTTCACGCAGATATTTTTATGAAGAGTACTTTTAATACAACGACAATAGAATATTAAAAAGATTCGTGATGACAACAATGATTACATACCTGCATCGAGGTGTGTTATTTTATTTTTATTTTTTTTTTTGTATTCGTATTTTTACCTGTTTGAATTGTTAAATATTGTAAGTAGCACATTCATGAGAGTGTAAACAATATACGATATACAGACAAAAAACTATGATGCGATATTCAAGAATATATGCTCGTATATAGTAGCTATTTAGCAGTTACATTTGAATGTGTAAATCATACAGATACCTACATGTATAATTAAAAATTTAAAAAAATAAATTTTTCTTTTATTTTAGTGTTCGTGATATTTTTGAATAATTCAACGTCAAAAATATTTCTATGGGATCATCAGTATTTATCGCTTCTTTTCATTTTATTCTATTTAGCCATAGAGAGAAACCTAAAAAACAAAACAGAATTGAAATCCTTCACATATACTTTCATGTGTGTACATTGTATAGATTGTTTTCATTGCATTTAGTGATGTTTAGCACTAAAATTTGTCGCTAGTTTTTTTTTTTTTTTGGTACATATACCTACCATCTACCTGTGTAGTTTCTAAATTATTTTAGAAAATTTTTATGCCACTATATGTACATTATGATATGTGGAAAATGAATGGGAAATATATACGATATGCAATATCAAAATTGATGATGCAGATATAAAACTTAATGAATTCTATAAAATAGTATGTGATGTCGTAAAATTCATACAATAAAAATGGAACAAAAAAAAGAGTATGAGAAATATGCGAGAATAAGGATCATTATAGAATAACTTAGATCATGTACGAGTATTATACCGGAAAACAACCTTTTATTCATATACATCAGGAACGTGTTAAAATACAAAATCATGGGATGATGTTTTTTTGGTGTATTCACATTCAAAATTGATGCATCAATTTGGAATCATCAGGAACACTCTATGTATTTTGTCTAGTCGGTATATACCTATACTACAAACGTTACACTAAGCATAAAATGTATGTTTGTTTTTCATTGGTTTTGAATACTATACTGAAAATGCAATTTATGAATAATCAAAAAAAAAAAAAAAAAAAAAAGTTGTTTTTTGCCTGTAGAGATCATATATCTGCATTACCACCCAAAATTTAGATTGTATCGACGATGCCATGACGATGCCATGACAATGGAGAATGATGAGATCGTGAGGATGGTTAAAAGATGGTTTAAAGAAAATAAAAGTTTATTATTCTTGTATGCAAATGATACTTTTTTAATACTTTTTGTTTTGCAATACAAGTACATTTTTTTGAACTTTGTCATTTTAAAAGCATGAAATAAAATTCGTGTTCATCTGAGATTATCATTAGAAAATCTTCAGTCGCAGTGATTGAGTAAAGTAGTTAGAACCACATTTCCCAAAATAATGAGTCAAATGTGAAAGACTTATTTTATTAATTATTTCGAAAGCAAATATGTACTTTGTGCATTTTAAATGTAATTTTTTAATTCTACTTTTATCATTTTATTCAGAATGGACACAAATGTGGGTGGGTGGGTTGATGGTAAATATTGTTCGATGATGAAAATGCTTTTTTATTCACTAGATTATTCATTATTATCGTTATGAATTATTTTGTACAGTTATTCAGGATATCGATATAATAAATTTAAAAAAAAAATGAAAATTAAGAAAATAAAAATGAAATGAGAAAGAAAATGAATTCTTCTAAGAAACAGTAAATTATTACTTTTCTTTCTAATGTGTTCATAAGTAACGAATTATGAAAACTAATTAAAATTATTCAAAATCATTTAAATACCGAAGTGTAGAATAACTTTGAACGAGTAATAAAAATTTATGAAATGATTGTAGGATGAAATTCAAAAACAAAAAAAAAAAAACAAAAATTATTTTTCATTACTTGAATTTGATATTTGCGTCCGTTTTTTTTTATTTTTAAATTATTTTTCATATAAAAATTGATGAGTATAAAGAAAAACAAGTTTTTTTTTTTTATTGCATGCAAACGAAGAATTAATAGCATTATTTGATATTTCAAGATTTATACGATCAAATACGAACTTTAATTTACCTAATATATTTTTGTTTTTAATACGTGAGTGTTCAATGATTCTCATGATTTAAAATTTTTTTTACCTCCAGGCAAATAATAAAAATCTATCTACATATCTGTAAGTTACTATAAAACACTACAATTTGAATTAACAACGTATATATACAGATATGTAAACGAGTAGACACATACAATTTATAAAATTTAATTTTTCTTTGTTTTTTTTTCTTCATCATCTCTAATGAAGCATCCGTGTATAAGTATGTGCAATACATGTTATTTATCATTATATATTGCTATTATGTGTATTGCACCTACACAACATATGATAGTTATTTATCATTTTTGTAATTGTACACAGATATTTTGCCTCTGTAACACAAAAATATGCTGAAGGTTATTTTATTAAATATAGATATAAAAATTTAACACTATATATTCATGGTATGATCATTACCGGATTATTTAATTTTTGTTTTTTGTCTTTTGTATTTGAGCAAATAAAAAAAAAACAAAAAAAAATTAAAAATAAAAGAAAATTTCAATGTACAAACGTAAGATTGAATAAATGAAGATAAATTAATATTGAATAATCATGTATTTGATACATTACCTATTAATAAAAAAAAAATCGAAAAAAACAAAAAAAAATGAATAGATAATGTTTTCATCACAAGGTTCTTCATTTACGTACAAATAGTTGTAAACTTAAAAAAAAAAAATCGAATACTATACACATAGAAAATAATCAAAAATTGAAATCTGTAGAAAATATTCTATACATTGCAGTACTTCCTCTGTACATATTACATTCGTTTGTGTGTGTTCAAAAAATCATTCAACAGTAATAAAATAGCAAAATTTATCTATTCTTTATAACTACTTTTAAAGTTTGAGTAACATGAAGATTTGAATTTTTTATTATTTGAAATTTATTTATCTTAATATACTTTTGTTTTTCTTTCTGATGTATTTAGTTTTTCTTTCAAATTATTGATATTGAATTGTAAAAATTTTTCATTTAAATTTTGAAGTATGTAATAAATTTATCTTAAAGAAAATTTAGTTACTTTCTTAGTAGTTAAATCAACAAATTATCCAAACATCTGTTTGTTCCCTTGGTTTTTAGATATCAAGAAAATGTAGGATGAACAAGATCATAGAGAATGTTCAAAATTTTCATGTTATTTGTATGTTATATTTTACTTTGTTCTACTTTTGCATGAAATCTTTAATTTTCAGGGTTTATTTTGGTAGATAATGTTTTGTGAACATTTTTTCTTATGTAATAATTAGACATGCTACTTTCTTTTAAGTGAAATTTAAATCGAAAATTTCCAAAATTTGAATTTTCACATAATTCAAATTATAAGAAATAAAAACATAAACCACAAAATATCTCATTACTTAGGAAAAAATGAAAAAGGAGAAAAAAAAATGGAAAAATAAATTTTTCGTATTATAAAACGAAAAGCGATTCATATTGATCTTTTATTGAGCAAATTAATAAATTCATATAATAGTAAAATATATTCTTTGATTTTTCAAGGATATGTACATATATGAATGAAAATTTTTTTTTACATTTATTTTTATATTTTATCGTTATGTATATATAGTATAAGAAATGTTGAGATTATTGGATACAATTATTTCATAATCTACATAAATTTATATATTTTTATATTTTCTTTTATGTTATCTTTATAATGGTTAAATATCACAAGATGTAATAATATGCATGAAATTCGAGTATTTGAATAATAAATTTAAAAAAAAATAAATAAAAAATAAAAAATGAAAATTCAAAATTCAAATAGAAAATGAGATCGAATATTTCGTAAGTAAATATGTATATGAGCTCAGAGCTGTGTACAAGGATGATCATTCTTGCTATACATAGTCGTACTCAGCTAGGGGCAGGGGAGTGCAGTTTTTCCCCTTTAGAAAAAATAAAAAATTTAAACCATCTTCTTCGCAATTTAAATTTGCATCTTACGCTGCCCTTTAAATTTGTATATGAGTACGTGAGTTTGAATTTCTGTGTTATGTTTTAATCATTTTGAGTACGGTGTATAAACTCTTCTGTTGATTTTGTTTGATAATATCCTTTTTCTTGGTATAAAATGTAATATTTTTAACCGTCTCCCCCCTTCTTCTAGATGATTTTCCCCTCTCTAGTTCAAATCCTAGGTACGCCCTTGTTGCTATATCTAATATTACTTGCCATATTCGCTAATATTTATATGAGCATTATACATATTACCAGAGAACCTATTCATGTATATCTAAACCTTTAGATATAGGTTCTCTGATATTACTTACTATCACAATTTTTAATATACATACATATGTATGTATTATAATTCTTCATTGTACAAAGACACTATAAAAATAATTCTTTTTTTAATTTAATTTTTCTTTTTTTTTGTGAATTTTTGCTCGTACATTTTTTGTTCATTACATTATCTTTCTTTTTCTTGTTCTTATTAACGACATAACAGGAATAATAATGAATTTGCAAATTAAATAATGATGTCTATATATTATAAATTTTTTTTTTTTTTTTAATAATATAAGAAAATTTTCTTATTCTCTTTCATGCTTTAACAATTGACATGAATAGAATGTTTTTGTTTTTTTTTGTTGGAAAATGATAAGTAAAATAAAGATAAACTAAGCTTCTTCCGAAATTTTCTTTTTCTTTTTTGATTCTTAATAGAAGGAGAAAGCTTACAAATATTTTTTTCATATACACGTATTACTTAAAATTTGATTATAATTTTTTTTAAAGATATCGTACATTCAAATCTACGTACATTATATATTCATTTCCTGTCGTTTTTTTTATCTTCATATTTTATTTCCTTTTTTTCCAAATAAATATAATTTTCAAACATTTCAAGTTAAAAAACAAAAAATATGAAAAGGAAAACGACAAGAAGGAATGAGCTTGAAATATGTTGCCAGGACAACAATGTATCTTCTAATTTCTAAATTGTAGAAAAATACAAGATAAAAAAAAATTTTTTTTTAAATAGAATTTTTTCTTCTTTTTTAATTTTGATTTTCAGATGAAAAATTGCCATTTTTGTACGCAAAATTTTTCCATAAAAAAAATAATAATAAAAAATTTTTTTTTTTCGATTTTTCTGATGATGAATCTTTTTCCTGTACACAACTGTATTGTCAATAGAATTGATGTGTAATTTTTGAATAACTTGTATTTTTTTTATCTTTTATTTGTTATCTATTTTTAAATTTATCCTTTTTTTATCTAACAGAGTAATTCAAAAATTTTTTCTTTTTATTTTCATTGTATTAAATTTTTTTTTTTTTTCATTTTTTTTCCAATTGTATGAAATTTTTTTATTGTTTCAAACTTGATGAATCGAAAACCAAAAATAAAAACGAAAAACACATATTTGCAATTGATGATCATTTCTTTTTCTACTGAATAACGAGTATATCACATGTCTTTATTATAAATTACCAATCGATGTTCTCAATCAATTGAAATGAACAACATCGTGTTCTCAATAATACACTCTGTATCTACACATACTTCTGGTTGAATCGAAGAAAATACTTTAGGAAAAAAAAATAAAATAAAAAATAAATATTTGCTTCTACATTTTATTGGAAAATTCTGATGATGCTCTAATTAATTGTTGAAGTGTACATATGTAAAAAAAGAAATATCTGTATTGGGATGCCTTTTTTTGTTCTTTTTTTTTTCAAATTTTAAATTATTGCGTGCTACATAGTCTTGTGCATAGATATTCATGCAATCTATATACATACAGAGAAATTGTTCTTTGCATCATATGGAGTACAAATGAATTTTATGTATCTGTATCTCGTTTTTTTTTTGGTTTAAAATAAACAGTCAAGGATACACATCCAATTATGTACATCCTAACTATATAAAAACATTTTAAATTTTTTTTTAAATAATTTTTTCAATAGTTAGTTATCCTTGTTAAATAGATCGCATCGATATTGAACATTTGAGTATCTATGTTAATTCATACAAGTACACAGATGTGGTTTACAGAATAATATACACGTAAAAAAAAACATAACTTTTTTCTTCCTATTTAAATTATACATTGTACTTAAATTCTATTGTCTGCAAAACAAAAAAAAAATTTCTCAATGTTTTATGATGTGAATTTATTTTTCTATAAATCTTTCTTCATAAATTGAAAATGGAAAATTTGTCTTAAAAAAAAAAAAAAAAAACTTTTCCAAAGATGAATGTAGAACTCAGATGATTTAATTTAAAAAAAAAAACAAAAAATTTAAAGCCAAATCTGAATGAAATGAACCAAAAATAAACTTTTAATAACCATTCAATGGTTAAGAATCCAAATACTAAGAAGTTCCTTTTCTTTTTTTTTTATTTACTTCATTTTATTCGATTTTATATCATTTTTGTTAACTTGGTTCGTTGGCAATTTAACACTAAACGACTAAACTTTGAATTTTAAATAAATATTTAAATAACATGTAATTTTTCTTTTTGTATTGAAAGAAAATAAAAAAAAAATTGAGCAGCTAAGTTTGTACAGTATGTAGGTATGACAATTTTCCTTAAAAAAATCTTATAAAGTGAAACTTTTTATTTTCATATTAAATTTTCATTTTTCATTTATTTTTTTTTATTTTTCGCTTATATTCAAAACTTTTTAATATAAACATTGTAAATCTTTTTTTAAATTAAGATTTGTTATCTGATGTATTTTTTTGAATGAATGAAAATTTTCTGTAAGGTTTTTTTTAAATTATAAAAGTTGAACAAATTGAACACGGTACATAATAAATAAGTAGGTAATATCCTTGAAGTTCCTTTATAAAAAAAAAAAAAAAAAACAAAAAAAAAAACGTTTTTTTTTCATTTAAGTATTAATTCATTTTTACTACATTTAATTTTAAACGAATGAAATTTGAGTATAGTAAAATAAAATTTTCATAATCCTGAAAATGTTCAAAAATTAATTAAGAAAAAAAAACCAAAAAAAAAATCTTAAAATGTAGTTTAAGATTTATTTTGTTTTTTAATATTTTTTTCTGCCTTATTAAATGTATTTTTTCAGTTTTCTCTTTTCGTAATAAGAAAATTTATTTTCCATTTATGTTGATATAGCAATAAAGTAGTTTTTCTCTATTTCATATATATAGAGCATTTCATAAAGAAAATATTATTAAACTTCCGTATTTGCTATATATGAGGTATATTCTAAGCTGTTTTGTTTCTCTGTTTGTTTTTGTTTATCGAATAATGAATGCTGTTTATATGTTGTTTGCGCTGTTTTTGCTTTTCAAGAAGAAAATGATGATGTTGATAGCCAATTGTCAACACTGCATTTTGATATTAAAATAAATAAAAAAATAAAAAAAAATAGTGAAAGAAAATTTTCTAAATGTATGTGTATTTTGGCTTCAAATTTTCTCCACATATCAACTCGTTTTTTTAATGTGTACATATGTAGGTTGTGTTTTTCCAGCATAGAGGATTTTGTGGCTAACGATGTGGTTGTGATGAGCTCTAAAGAGAGAGAGTTAGTGCACAATTTTACACTATTTTTATTTTTTTTGTAAAACTATCATATCATTCAAACAGAATTTTCCACTTTTTCTAAGACATAGAAGAAAAAAAATTTTTTATTTTTTCATTTTCTTTTTCTTTCTCAAACTTAATAGAACGTTTGGTGTGAGTGCTGATGATATAAAATTTTTCATGTAGTTGAAGAGTTTCTTCACCCTTAATACTTGGGCATGATTCTTTGTATTTATTTTTTTCTTTTTATTTTTTCCTTTTGTGTGTAATATTTTTTAAATGTTTGTATAAACAAGTGTACATACATATGTATATGTGCATAAGAAGACAAAGCTTAAGAGGCAATAAACTTTGAGTTTTTGTTTTTTAATGGAATTTGTTGTTGTTTTTATACCCGAAGAGGTTTGAAGTGTATATAGAAAAGTTATGCAAATAAAATTGTTCCCTCAAGTCTACCTATATATATATATATTGAGGTATGTCAACATGTGGTAAATGCACTGTTACACATAATCACTTCATTTCTTCATCATCAACTCATGCTCATCATTACAAAAATTAAAATATTAATACACATACTTTACCAACTAAATTACACGTATATAAATATGGGTATGTAAGCATGATAACACATATGTATATGCTTGATAAGTAAGATTTCTAGTCCATTGATTTTGACTCTAAGCTTTAGTCACCTTAGCTTTGACTAAATTATACCTTACATCAGGATCTTATCCCGATTAGCTAGGACAAAAGATAGTTTTTGTCTACATACATATATACCATAATCGACGTTCTTATGCCATCGGTGTATGTACATAAGGCAACACTACAAACAATATTTTATGTCATCATTCATGTTATTATATTAAAAATGTGTTCTATGTAGTACATATGTATGTGTGCACATAATGCACATACATACACATATGTAAATACATGCAAATAATATATGGAATGAAAGTACATAATATGTATATACTATATTATCATTTGAAAATATAGTGTTCCAGATTTTTATATAAATTAAAAAATTTAAATAAAAAATTTAAATAGAAATTTACGTAGTATGTGTGTATGTATAATGCAACATCAATTAACAGAATGAATATGGGAAAAGGATTTTAGTATATAGTAAATACATACGTATGTATATGTAACATAAATATGGCATACAAAATGGGAAAATCTCTGTTTCATTATTGTCATTATCATTATAATATTTCCTTTTTTTGTTTTTTTTCTTTTTTGTAATTGTTATTTTAATATTTATTATCTTTAATACATGAGCACAGATATGTGCATGCAGAATATAGAATTGTTTATGTGTAAATGATGAATTAAAAATGCGTGTCGAAAATTAACTAAGTATATATGATGCAATTTTACAAAAGTATATTCATATTTTAGTGCTGTTTTTATAATGTGCATTTAGAAAATATTGTTATCATATTGTTTTCTATGTTCATTTGAGATGCATAATTTATGTTTTTTTTTTAATTTTTTTTTTTTTTTTAATAAAACCAAAATTATGTACCATTCATTTATTTTTATGTAGTAAATATTTTTTAGAATGTTTATATGTTTATCGTACAGAAACGATGAAAAATTTATAAAAAATTTTTTTTAATAGCACATGGTATGTGTATATGTGTGTGTGTATACATGTGTTTTTGCATAAAACAAAAAAATAATGTAGATTATGTAAAATTCATATCCCATGATAGCGTACACATGTTCTAGTCATGTTATCTCGTAACCTATATATATTTTTGTTTTCCTATTTTTCGGTTTCTATTTTTAACGTTAAATTTTTGAAATTTTTTTTTATCAGTTTTTTTTTTTTTTTTGTTTTGAATTTTCACAAATATTCTATATATCATAATTAATTTAATTAAAAACATATTTATTTTAATAGATATTTTAATGAAAATTTATTTGTTTAATTGTTCATTTCAAATTACAATAGAAATGGATTTTACCAAATTGTACATTATTTGTAATTATTTTTCAAGTGCCAATTGAATGTGAAATTTGCAAATAATAATAAAAATTGTTTTCTATGTTTTTCATGAGAATAAGTACTTTGAAATGCAAAAAGATACAAAAATTGCATCAAATTATCAACAAAAAAAGTTTTCCTAACTGACTATTAAATTGAAAAAAAAAAAAATTTAGTCCAAAAGGAAAATCGACAAAAAATGGGATCGTACAAATTTTTACTTCTATTATACAATGAGCAGTATACGAGTACATAATTTTTACGATGAATTTGTAACAATTTCCTTTTTTAAATGAATTTATGAAATTTTTAAAGCCATAAAAAATTTTTTAAAGGAAATTAAAAGGTATTAAACAACTTCCTAAATATTTTTTGGTCAAAATTAATATACAAAAAAAAAAGAAAAAAAATTTTTAAAAAAAGAAAAGATAATATTACGTAAATATGGGGTATATTTGCATTATGTGCACTTTTAAAATGTTTGAATAAAAGTATAGTATTCGCTTCAAAATATTATACGTATATTCACATTACATGTGTAAGTTTGTGTACTGAATAAAATTTTGAAATATGATATATTTGCATATAAGTTTTAAAATTTTATTTTCTTCTTTTTTTTTTTAATCAACAAATTTCAACCATATTTAGTAAGTGTATTAAGGATATACCGTTAAGGATATACAGGTAATACATAAATACTCGTATGTATATTTCAACTAACTATATCTGATTCGAAACTTTAAGGTATAGTTTTAGATGGATTAAAATATTATTATACATGCCCACACATGTACATATACAAAAACGTACGTTACTCATTTACATGTGAATACGTAGGTACATTTCATACGTTTGAAATGTACGATTATACTCGTATGTGTTCGTAGATGTGTGTATTTGTTCTATGCGAATAAAATGTACATGCTCCAAAAATTGTAAAATTTATATACATATGTATGTACGTATAATTTTCTTATTTTCTTGAAATTTCATTTAACTATCAGGAAAACTTTTTCATATTACATAACGTCTATTGATTTTTTAGGTAATGGCATATAACGTATATAAAGAAGATCAAACTTTAGTTAAGGGTAAATAAAGACCAAAGGAGACATGGGAGTTTTATGCCAACCACAAAACTATGCCAATCTATGATTTTGAACCGTTACATACAAAAAACAAAAAAAACAAAAAATTGAAAAATAAAATACGGTTTCTATATGTGCACACAAATTTGTAAGTGTTTAGAGGATGCACTAGAAGAGAAAGAATATTCGTATATCATTGAAAAAGTACGATTTTATGTATGAGAAAGTTTTTAGTTGATTTACCTGAACCTATAAAATGTCCAATGCAATTTTTGTTTTTTGTTATTAGATTGTCTTATTGCTATTTTTCATTTATTTACTATCTACTTTGAATATGTGAAAGTGTTATCTAGTTGAAAATGCAAAACAAAAAAAAAAGAGAAAATATTAAAAGCATAGAAAAAAATCTTACTATCTACTTCAATTTAAAGATATAAGTAGATAAATATTAGAATTGGCTTTTCTGTTCAAGCACATAAAATATTTTTATTCAGAGATATTCTAGTTGAATGGATTATCCCTTATCGTATAAGAGTATTAAAGAAAAAAATTTATTCGATTGGAATTGATTTAATATATAGAAGAGTCAATATAATACAGAATATATACACGCGTATATACATATTATTTTGAAGGTGATATTCCATATGCAATAATATAAACATTGTCCGAATAAGGAAAATATTAACAGAAAGTTCCCTACTGGGTTGATATGTATTTATATAGTTCAACTTCCCATTCTATGGATTTATTTTGATATACGTATGTGAAAATAAATGTGTTGTAACAAGAAAATCCTTTTTCACAAATTTCTCATGGTCCTGGTTTTATCTATACAATCTTGCAAATAAATAATCTTCCTCAAATGATTATATAGTAAAATTTTCATTATATCTCAATGATTACAATATGTGTGTATTATGGAGCAGCACATACACATTCGCACATCTGAGTTGATGTATATATGCATTGAAATTTTTTATTCTATTCAAATTTTTATTTGTTTTATGTATAAAATGAAAGTATATAAAATTTTCGACCATTTTCAATTTATTTTAGATTTTTGGTTCATGGTGATGTGCATTATTATGTCGTCTGCACTTGTCCATTTTTATTTAATTTTTTTTCTAATTTCTTTTATTCTTTTTATGTATACTTATTTTGGACATGTGTATGTGTATTTTGTATAGCGAGAAGGGATTAATAATTAAAGTGTACATACATGTATAATTCAACAATTAACCATTCGGTTTGGGGGAGAAACGGAAAGAGTTTGAGAAATGCATTTTATTTTTAGAAATACAAACAACATAATCTTATTCAACATATGTGCATTTTATGTATTCGTTTATATTTTTACACAGAAAAATTATACTCACAGGTTGCACACATATTGCACACAAAAAACTATTCATCAAAATGTAATTTGATAGTTTTTCACATGTTTCAGTTGGTTTTATACAAATGTCCCCTAAATCCTCTTCCTCATTTTCTTAGCTGTCTATTTGTATGTTTCCATTCTTTTATTTTTTGTTAGTGTATTGAATAATGACAAAGTAAATGATCTGCGTACACAACGCAGCTGTTTTATTTCACATACATACGTGTATTTAGTGTTATAATCGAGGATACTTATTATAGAGGAGGCTAACGCAGGATCAACGAGCACAAAAAACAAATGATAACAAGTACAAAAATAAAATAAAAAAAATTGCAAGAATAAGAAGAAAAAACTAAGTATATAGACTCGAATACATATTCATGTGTATGTGTGTACACATATGTATATAGATATGGAAAAACAGCAAAATGTACGTGAATTGCAAAATAATAAAAATCTCCTGCATATTGTAATCGTACATGACAATTATATTAAAACAGGGTGTGGGAGGTGGTGCACAATATACATAGTGTATTGTGTGCTTAATAAAAGAATAAATCAAACATTGTTCTTTCTGCAGCTCTTCCATTTACATTTTTTTTTGTTTCTTTCTTTTGTGGCAAATCAACAATGTTTGTTATGTACGTTATTGTATACACATGGAGTATACATGTGTTTGTAAAAAAAAACAAAAAAAAAACTGAAAACTTTGAAAATGAAATATATTCGATTTAGTTGAAGGAAATTTAAGACGTGTTTCCTGTGTTCGCGTATATCATATGATATGTCTTTATGTATAAATTTGAATTCAGAATATTGTGTTGTCTGATGCATAAATGACTGATTATGTATGCATTAAGTAGATATATTTAAGAAGAAATGTGACGCTGACGACCCATATGAATATTTTATATTTTTTCTGTTTTTTTTTTTTATTGTAAAATAAAATAAATATTTTAAAATATAAAAGCATATATTGTAACACATGATTTCCTTTCTTCGTTACAGACACATGTATGCACATAAATTTTTAATTTAACAATGAGATATTCTATTTAATATAATCTCATATACCACCTTTTGTTTTACATTATTCCTATTCTTGGTAATCTAATTGAATTGCTAGCATCTTGATGCGGTAACCCGTGACAACCATAACCTTTTGTGTACATTTCATAAAAGTAACATGAGGATATAAATTTTTGTATATGCTGCATAGATACAATGTAAAACAATAATCGGAAAATGATAACTTTGCTAATAATCAGTGCTATTCTGGTTTAGTTAACAGATTTCGCTAACTTGAAATTCTGCTAACTTTCGTACAAAATTTACGAAATTCTGTTAACCTTCTGAAATTTTATACGAAAGTTAACAGAATATTGAGTTAACGGAATCTGATAATTACGACTAGAATAGATCTGATTATTTTAAAAATGGAAATTAAAAAAATTTATATCGACTCTATTACAAAATAATAAATTTATGAAAAACATGTAAAAAATTAATAGAATAGCAAATAGCAATATCATATGTATTAGCATTTAAAATAAACGCAAATAAATTACATTAATTTAATTTGTAAACAAAGCAGCTGTAACACAATTTTTGTGTGGCATCTTAAAATATGTATAAAATATTTAAAACTAAAATTTTCATTATCATTAGAGTGTGAATAAAATTGACCGCATGAAGAAAAATACAAACTTACGAGTGTAGTACGTAAAATCTAACACAAATAGCATAGCATACATTAAGGTTATTCTTTAACTCTGTTCTCAATTTCAAAATTGTGTTTTATTTTATTTATTTTTTTTTTTTTTTGATAAATTTCTTACTTGACCACACACATTCATTAAAATTGAAAATTTCATTTCATTTTCATTTCGAAATTTTTTTTTTGTTTTCATTTAATCAAAGCTTTTTTCTCTTTTTGAGCACATGTGTGGATGGGTTCATAATATTTACTGGATTTTTATTAAAAATAATGTAATCAAAAACCAGAAATTTAACATAATCCACAGAATTTTTATTGATAAAAAAGAAAAAAAAAAATAAAATGAAAAAGAAATTGTAAAAATAAATTGATTTGTTAAAACGTCGAAAAAAAAGAAAAAAGAATAAACAAGAAATTTTGTTGATTTGGAAATAAGCATCAGACCATCAACATGAATTTAAAAATTTGTATATGAGCGCGTGAACACATGTATAGCATTTAATGTACCTGAAATCGACCTAGAAGAACCAAAAAACCTTGATGCCTTGTACACACAATTGTAGTTTGACCACCCAAGCATCTATACAACATTTGTATTTCTTTAAAAAAAAAAAAAAAAACAACTTGTTGATAGTTCAAATATTGACCACCAAGATTTTAAAAAAATAAAAGAAAATGAAACGAAAAATAAATAAACAAAAAGAAGTAAGACGAGAAAGGGTCAAATTTAAGAAGACTTAACGCATTATATTGAAAATTATGAAAATAATTTCTTATGTTATGACTGCAATAAAGCAGCAGCAGCAAAGCAAACGTTATAGCCATAAATTAATTTAAGCTTATCATCATGTTCCTTGTACTTTGGGTTTGGGTTTTGTTTCTTGTTCTATACAAAATCTTATTGTTTATTTCTTCAATCCCCAAAAATTCGTCATTATCATAATGAAAAATCAACGTTTAATGATAATTACAACAATCGTAATTTTTATTTTAAAAATTTTTATTTGACTTTCCGCTGTTTTCTAATGTTTTATTTATTTATTTTTGTATGTTAATAACTTCATTACCTTTATTATTTGTGTAAAAAATTAAAAAAAAAAAAAAAAAAAAATTGAAATGTCTATCATAGTAAATTGCTTTAAAAAAAAAAAAGTAATAAAACAAAATGAATTTTTTTTTTGGCTTTTCTTATTTTGATTTTATAAGAGGAAAAGTTAAATAAAATTATTTGCGATTTTTAAAGAACAGAAACTGAAAAGTTATAGCCAATTTTCTATTATTTATACATATACATAGTATATGTTCAAGGTTTTCATTTAAATTGGATAAACGAACAGATGTATCTTATCATCATTAAATAAACAAAAAAAATAAAAAATCATAAAAGAAATGCTGATTTCCACATACATTTTTTTTAATCCGGAAATGTGCATTTAAATAAAAAAATTAATTTTATGATAAATATCTTTAAGCAAGTATCGTAACGGACAATAAGTATTGATGACCACCAATAATATAATAATGCATGCGCATACTTAGATGTGAATATTGTGAATGAAATTAATAACTTGTGAAATATTTATTTATTTAAGAAAAGCTTGTAAGTAATGCAATTTATACTGCTTATAAATTGTTAAAATAACAAAACATGCAAACTATTTCTTTTATTCTTTTACTATTTTCCTTTTACTGTGGAAAATAGCACTAACACACTCGTACATAATACATACGATATGAAATAGTTTGCATGTATACCAAAAATTCATAATTTCATATCAGTATCCGTGAGTTCAGTAAAGTCAAAAATAGTGTATTGATGCGGTATCAATACTTTTCTGCTGCAATTATGATACAGCTTATTAACAGATTGTATCCAATGTGTATATTTTGTTTTTAACGTTTTGTATATTTCACTGCAACATACATATTTCAAAATCGTATTCAGAACAAAAATTGACAAAATCAAATTGTTAACTCATAGCCAATGTAGATTAACATAGTTAACATAACATGTTTATGCGCATTTACAAAATTTCGGATGCATGTTTTGCTTAACTGATGCATAAAATTTACCTAATCGATGGGTTTCGAAACTTTTGACAATGTATCCGTTTCAGTCTTTAGACATTTTAGAACTTGTTGCATTGTATGAATACAGTATTAATGCGTTTCTGAACTCACAGTTATATTCACACATTTTCCAAAATGATGATGCAAAAATTTATACTTACGAGTATAGTGTTATCTATATTCTGTGGTATTTTATTTACATAATATTTATATTTACATATGTATGTATCTAAGGAAAATCTAATTTAAAAGACAAATGATAAAAAAAAATATGTACATACTGTAAACCAAATAAAATGAGATTTCATTACTCAAAATATCTTTTAAGTCATTACATGCACATATGTACATATGTATGTACATTTGAATATATAGTATATGTATGTAAATATGTTTATTCGTTTATTGGTCTCTCTAGTGCTTTTTAGATAGGATTTTCTTTATTTTCCGATTTCGAGTAAAATTATTATTAGATATAAATTGACAAAATTGTAATTATTACTGATTTTCCAAAATATTTTCTATTTTCACAATATTACATCATCGTTAAACTAAATGACAACGGAAAAATGAGCGAATTCAAAGATAGAGAAAAATTAAATGATGAAAATAATCATTTTTTTTTTAATTGACAACAATATCTATTTTTATTTGCATTTCAATTGATCTATCTATAGCATAGATTTTTTTTTTTTTTTTTTTGAAATGATTATGATACAGTTTTAGTACTCTGTAGTTTATACTACATGGAATTAACTTTTGTCAGCTTTTATACACATACATAATGTTAAGTCAATTGGAAAATTGAACAAACTAAACTATTTAACACAGTACGACTTCCATTTATTTATATATACAAATGTATATGTAAAGTAGAGGCAAAATAAAATGAAAAATTTTTGTTCAAGTATAATTCACAAAAAAAGTAACAATAAAATAAAAATAAATAAAATGAAAAAAAAAAAAAACAAAATTAAAAAAGAATTTAAAAATACTGGAAATATTGAACCAGCGAACCATAACAAATATGGTATATACGTAAACAGATAGTATTCTGTATACGAAAATATGTACGTATGCATATTGTAACATTATAATTTTTGTTTTTACGATTGTATAGGTACGAAACAAATTTTTTTTCAGTTAGGAAGAAAAAAATAGAACTGAAATACAAAAAAGGCAGAAAATTAAGATCGAATGTATTCGAAGTTTTGTTTTACCAAAAATAAAACAAATATTCTATTTTTGTTGATTCAAGAGAGTCAAACGTCCTATAGTGAAGAAGAATGCATCTATGAGGATTGAGGACTACCCATAGTTCGTCTCACGTCTGTATTTAGGTATGAATACAAAATTGACATGATCATCATCATTATATCCTGTGAACAAAAATTTAATTTCAAATATAGCATTGATGGAAATTTCAAATATTTATATGTATATACCCTTTCCCTTATACACGTTTACATGAATTTATACTTTCGAATTTTGTTTTTTTCTTTTTTTTTTTTGAAGCATATTTTCAATTTTTTTTTCAACATTTTTAGTTCATTATATCATGAAAATTATACGGAAGTTGAAGGATATCATGCGTGAATATCAACGTGTCATTAATATATGCACAATATGAAAAAAAACATTTTTTTTCGTTACTTTTTTGAATTTATTACTTTTAAAACAAAAAATGAATGAACGTTGATGCAATTTTAAAATGGTATGTGTGTAGTCAATAAAAATTAAAATGAATAAACGATTAAACTTTACGCGTAAATGCAATGATAATTATGTAAATGTAAAAGGTATACACACACATACAGGCATGTAGATAAAATGGTAAAATGTAATGTGGAAGGTGTATTATCAACAAAATATGTAAAATGATAAAATTTATAAATTTAGAAAAAAACAAAAAAAAAAAACGATAATTGAAGTGATATACGTTGCAATGAAATGCGTATTATGTGTACATGTACGTATATATGTACATACAAAAAAAAGGTAAATTGATGTGGCTTCGCATCTACCTGATAATGTATAGAAAATATTCATAATTTTCACGTAATGTAATAAAAATATATATTAAAATGTAAATTTTCATATATGTGCATTGTACGAGAAATATGTGTGTGATTAAATGAATGAATATTACGTAAACATATCAATATAATGTTTTTAGAATATTATAAATAAAATGCGTAAAGTTCTACATCGCGTAAAATTAAGAGAGTTTTCTCGGCACAGAGAATTTCCATTAACCAATACCGCTTAAGGCATTCGTTTGGTATAATGGTAATAAAGTGAAATTTTATTTAATTATAATTTTACACATGCTTATAAAATGCACTAAAATGCTTCCAATAAAATGTTTTATTAATTATGAATTTTTTATTAACCAAAGAATTTTTCAATGTATTGCTTATAACATTACAGATTTGTAGTTCGGGTTTTTTTTTTTTTTTTGTAAAAGAAAAATACGTTACAAATGATTAATTTGAATTGAAAAAAAATAGGAAAATAATGAAAACAATGCACTTAATATTTAGATTTAATCTAATTGGTAGATATAGCGTCGTTCTAATTTTTTAAAGCGATTAAAATACTTTTAAGAATATTTAAAAAAAAAAATAGATGAACTTAATTTGAATGTATCTGAAGTACATTAGTAAACAGTTTAACCTCTTTTGCAAAAGGAAAAATTTCATTTTTGTTTTATTTTTTTATTTATTTTATTGATACAAAACAAAATGATTATCATTAGATATACAACTGTGTGGAAAACAGTACATGCTTGTGATTCTTGTGAATCAATTTACGAGTCGATAGCAAAAAAAAAGAAGAAAAATCAAAAGCCAAACGTAAATATGAAAATGAAAACGATTTTACATTATTTACAAAACTTTTGATAAGTTAGCAAAAATTTAAATTTGATTTTTTGTATGTGCTCGATTTACTTTCAGACAATCAGGAAAATTGCAAAAAAAAGAAAAAAGAAAAAAAAATGAAAATGAAAAAGATAAAATGAAGAAATGTACTCAATTCATCAATGTTCTTAGTAGATTTTTTTTTGCTCTTTTGACTTTTCCAATATAAACACAATTTTCTTTTTACTTTTTTTCGAACTTTTCTGCAAGTTTGTTTTTTTACTATAATTTCTATGGAGTTTACAAAGCTTTATTGATTTATGCAAGGCACATTCACATGAATTTTTTTTCCTTTTTCATTTATTGACTTGACATACGTACTGACATTATAATATGTTTGTACTTTTATGCGCATTGCATAGGCAATAAATCCAACAGAATGTATGTCATTGACTTTTAATCACTATTTAAAATTAACTTATGTTGATATCTGAGAAATACTATGTATAAGTCATCGTATATGTATGTATGATGAATACATAAACTGATGTTTAATATTGGTTGGTTGGTGCAACATACTTGCAACAGCCACAATGACCACCTGAGTCTTCTTTTAAAAATATTAAAAAAAATTAACTAACAAAAAAAAAAACCAAAGCAAGAAAAAGAAAAATAAGTGAAAATATGTACAAACTAGCTAAACATCTTGTAAAATGTCAGTTATAAAATGTTATACTTTATACTTTAATTATTTTCACTACAGGCCTTATGGGAGTATATATATTGTGTCTTTTTTCCTCTCTCATAATTTCTCATAAGAGCATTTCACGAGCAGAGTTACTAAAATTCTCAAAGTTCTCATACAGTGTGAGATAAACTTTTCAAATATCAATGTACAAAGATGTAAAGTGGTATATACTACTTTTCGTAGTTTCCATAGGGCCAGTAGTGAAAATATTTAAAGTACAAAGTATAGTTATATAGGTAAAAAGGAAAATATATAAAAATCGCATTTACTAGCCAGAGTATACATATACAGAAAGAAGTATCTTATATTGTTTATTGGTTTCATAAAAATGTAAGACAAAATGACAACGGAAAAAAAATTTTTTTAAGACGTTGCGGCAATCATTAACATGGTGCATCTTCTTATATATTTTCGTTATAAAAGAGTATATATGAATATTAAGTGATTATAAAAAAGTACAAATGCATATAGCAAATAAAGAATACATCAGGTGTATGTATGTTTTGTTAATTAAGTATTTCATTAACTATGTAGTTGGGTTTTTTTTTGCTGAATAAATTTAAAAGCATGAGAAAAAAAAATAAAAATTTGAAAATACTGTAGATAGACAGTAAGTAGGAGGATTCACTACATTTTCTACTTTGATACATTCAAATGTATGCATTGCATGTTTTTACTTTTTTTGTACATATCTACACACATATTAAAAATGTCATAGTGCACCAATGTTTCATGTCATGTTGTTTATATTGCTGTTAATGCTGTTGTTTTGGTTATCGTTGTCATTATTGTTGTTGTCTTCAGTGTCTTTAAACATTTGATATGTATGTATACAAACAGCAAACGTATTTGAAATTTTCAATGAACTACTTAAATAACTTGATGTATGTACATGTATCTGATAGAAAATTTATTTTATATGCATTGTAAAAATATTCACAAAGTTTTCTAAAACTTTTCAGAATTTTACAACGATTGTGATGTAATTATTTGATGACAAAAAACAAAAAAAAAAAAAAAAAAAAAACTTTTAAAAGAAAAGGCCACAATAATTCAACAGTACAACATTTTTGTCCTTTAACTTTTACAAAATTTAATGCTATAAAACGAAAATAAACAAAAGAAAACTGAATTCATTAATATATATTGCATTGTAATGGGCAAAAAGCATCTAACAAGTCGGTTTAATTTTTTGTTTTTTTTTTTTCTCTTTGTCATTTTGTGTATGAAAAGAAAAGTAATAATAAGGTTTATTTGGTAGATCCCTCTTTAACTCTTCAACAAAAAACAAAAAAAGAAATCTTTAACAAATTTTATAAAATTAAATTCTAAAAGTATGTCCACACGACAGAATATCCTTAAAAGTTTTTCAATTTTTCTCAATTGTTTTTTTGTTACCCTAAATACTTTGATTTTTTTAAAGAATTTCCATTAATTTTCTTTTTCATGTGACGTCACAAAAATAAAAGAATAAATTAGTTTATTGTTGAAGTTGGAAAATGCGAATATGAAATTGCATTTAATTATAATAAAATAAAATTTAAGAAAAACGTAAAATAAAAAAATTGAAATGTATAAATGTTAATACGTAGATCGAAATTCTTATCATTCAAATATTTAATGAGTTTTGTACATACAGACATATTTACACATTCGTGCTGCGTGTTTATTTCATTAAATATGAATTTTATGTGTACATACTATAAAATAAGAATTTATCAAATTATGTAAAATTATTACAAATTTCATAATCAAATATAATATTTTCACTTTCTCGCCTTCATCAATGTTCATTTGTATGCTTGTGGTAGATATCACAATTATCAAATCAGAAATTTATAGTAAATAAGCACTTTCTCACTACAAAATGTTTATGATATAATCAAACTATCACGTGCATACATTATTATATTGTATTGTATTATGAATATAAAAAAAAACAACTTGAATTATATTTCCTACTGTTTTGAAATCATAAAGTAGATTACAATTACATAGAATGATTTTAATAGCTGTAATTTGTATGAATACAGATAGAATAATTTTTTTTATATTTATTTTATGTATCGTAATTAAAATGAAATTTGTAACTATGTTACAGTATTTATCCTTTCTTTTCTATATTTATGCTAGAAAAAATGTTGATGAATTAATAATATGAATTTTATGTTATTTGAAATGTTTTCCAATAACGATGATAATCTACAAATTGGTTGCAGAATAATGTTTGCCACAAGAAATAACGTACATATATGAACGTATTTTTTTCCTTACATAAAATCATATGAATATTTATGTATAAGTAACAGTGTCCAAAGAGAATAAATTTTAATTTACACATGACTATAATAGAACGGTTAGGAAAACATAGGATTCAATTTGATAAAATTAATCATCATGTCGGCACTATAGCCCATGTAGGACTCTCGCCTCTAGCAGAATTCGTCGCTATTCCCCTTTATCCTTAGCTTTCTCTCGCCAATTGTTAATCTCCAGCTTACATATATCTTTGACTAAATTATCCAACCATCTTTTCTTGGGTCTATCAATTGATCTACTACCATCCGGCTTGCCTTCCCATACTTTTTTCACGGTTCTATCTGATAAAATTAATATCGGCTTTAATTCTAAATCATATATGGTATTATTTGTTCACATATCCATCAATATCACATGTGGATTAAGCTAAAAGGCTTTAATATACTTTTTCATTACTATTATTATTTTTTTTTAAATACAAATCTTGTCCACATTTATAAAAAAAAATTTACTATATCGCATGTATATCAATTATTTTATTTTATAAAAAATATATTGTTTCCAATATTTTGGTATAAGTACATATTTTCCATGAAATAACCTAAATATACATATACGTATTTATTACCATAATTAAAATTCATTTATAATTTTTTTTTTTTTCATTAAATATATTGAAGGATTATTTTCAAAGGATTATTCTATTTTTAGTAGGAAAACTATACCATATTGGATAGTATAAGAGGTTATCATTATTATTTTATTAAAATGTGTGTTACAATGTTCGTATACACACGAAATATGGAAATTATTTCCTTTTCCACTTTTTTTATTTTTATTTTAGTGAAATATTATGTAATCAATAAAAGGAAATATTTGAAAAAATTTTTCCGTTTAAAATGTATTGTAAATATTTTAGGACTCTAATTACACAAAAAAAAAATTAAATGAGTTTTAAATGTATTTCTTTTAACAAATTTTCCAAGAAAAATACCATGACGTGCTATTTACATTATATCATTTTTATCGGTAATTTTCAAATATATTTTATTTAAGATTTTTAACATCATTTTGTACAGTGTTATAATCACATTGTCATATAATCTTGTCGCCTACTCAATTTGTGAATTTTCTTCTTAAAACATTAAATAAATACATGTAAAGGTAAACAATAAACATAAACATTAAAGAAAAAAATAAGAAAAGGTAATGTTCCACTAATTATCATTTCAGACACACAAACGAAACTAAAAAGATAATCATTATCCTCTTTACTCCTTGTTATTTGATGACTGTCTATATGCGTTTACATGTATACAATTTTGACTTAAATCCAATAAAAACAATAACATTAACATGTGTATCATGTACATACAAAAGCAATAATAATAATAATAATAATAATATAATGCTTGTCTGCGTGTGTGTTTACGTTTACAAAACACATAATAACAAAAATCCCATGAAATGGGAAGAATGAAATGATACCTGACATGTAAGGTAGCTTATTCTTATTTTTTTTATATTTTAAATGAAATGTAGTATATATAGAATATGGTATGCTATTAACTAAGGCAATTTGTGATGAATGAAGATGATATTCCCTGTGTTCTACGTTATCGTTTGGTATACGATTTTCCATGGTAAATCGGAAGTAATAACAGCAGTAGTCACGAGAAAAAAGGCAGGTAGATACATACGAGCATACATATATAGCAATATAAGAATTTCTGACTTGGCCTTGGCATGTTGAAGTATACGCATAAAAAAGTATAAAAAAATAAGGCCTAAATGGTATACAAAGGTAGCAAAAAAACAGACGTTAAGATGAGCAAAATTTGTGAAATTAATCAAGAAAATTGATAATTTAGCTTCTGAATTACTTGTATGCATATTTTTTATGTGTATGTAGATCACATTTAAAATGGAAAAAAAAAAATAAGTAAACATAAAAAGGAAACAGAAAATTGAAATATGGAATGTGAACGTGAGGTTGATATAGGAATACATTATTATTATATTCATATACATATAAATTTGATTTTATGTATGTACACATAAACATAAGTATATGAAAATTTAAAATATATGAAAATTCCGGTGCGTTTATTATATGTATGCATGTGTGTAAGCGATATTATATGTATTCCGGAAGAGAGTTAAAAAATACTAAATTGTATACTCTTTGAAAAATGTATATATTACGGTGATTCTTATATAATGGTTTATGAATATCAAAAGGATAGATATGGTATTTTATTAAAGTATGTAAATATATAAGTCAAAGGAATGCTTTAATTATGTAAAATACAGGATATTTTTGAGTTGAACTCATTTCAATATCATAAATATAGTAAAAGACTATATAATTGACAATGTAATTTGAGGGTAAAAAAATGAACGCCTTTTTTTTTAATTATAATTTTATTGAATTTAATTAAGAAATACTTTGAATACTAGAAAAAAGGTTTTTCTTATGCTGTTCTAAATAACAAAAGAATTTATAAAGAATGTTAAACGAGAATAGTTTTTGAATAATTAATTACATAAGTTATATATATGAAATTAATTCTTAATGTACATGTGTACCTATAATACAACTTTGTAATATTAGATTTAATAATCGTAACGTTTTTATGACCGTATGTTTATCAAATTTCACTAACTTGACATTCTGTTAACTTTCATATAAAATTTTAATTGTTTGTAAAATTTTTGTTTAAATGTTAGTGAGATCTGCTAACTACAACTAGAATAGTCCTAAATCCATTTTTAATTACTAAAAATTCGTTTTTCATTTAAAAATTTAAATTAAATAACTTTTATAGATAATATTACATAAAACAAATTTTTACGTATAAAAATTTTAGATACTTTTTTTCACTTACCTCTAAATTGTTTAAAATTTTTGAACAATTTTGTGCTGATATTGAATTTCTAATATCAATAATAATATCATGATATGCTGATTTATCAATATGTATTGATTGTACATAATAATTGTTATTACAATCAAAATATATAAATAATAAAATTGTTAATAATAAATATTTTATCCAATATGTGAATTTTCGACGAAATTTCATACAATAATATCCTTTATTATTTGATTGTATAATATTAGCATTTAATGTGGGATCAGTGGTATAAATGATTTTTTTAATATTTGATGTTTTGGTAGTGGTTATCAATTGTCTGTTAATATCTAATGAAGTTGAAATTGATGGTAACGACATTTTTTTTGTTATTATTTATTTTTTTTTTGTTCTCTATATATTTGTTTATTTTTTTATTTATTTTTTAAATGATTTTAATTTTGCACGTATGTGTATGCTGTTTGTATATTTTTTTATTTATATAAATTAATGTGACGATATTATCATAACATAAAATATTTTCATTTAGTCGTTATTTTAAATTGCTATTATTAAAATAAATGTTGTATACGTAACTTTGTTTTTATTTTTTGTGTACTCATATACATACATACAATTTTTTTTATCGTATTTTTGTAATGTTATTGTATTACGATACTGCTGTAGATTCCAATAAATATAGGAAATTTGTTTGTTATGTTATTTTAGTTTCCTTAGAAACGTTTTATGTATTGATACGGTTACCAAAACAAAATACGTATAGTAAAAATACACACACATATATACGAGTATTACATGAAAACTTTTAAATTTGATTCTTCACAATTTTTGTAAATATACAAAAATAAAAAGAAATAAATGAATTGTATGTAGTGAAAGAAATACACATAAAATTACGTAAAAAAACTCATGAATACGTATATGAATAGCAAATACACGTAAATTACGAAAAAAATAACAAACTTTTTTTAGTGGTTTGATATAAAAACAAACAAAGTAATAACCGATTAAACACACACACACACACAAACATATATTTGTAAAAATATAAATTTTATCTTTTATTTTTATATCATTTTATGGAAAAAATCGTTTTTTGTTTATCATAATTTTCACTTCAAAATATGCAAAACAAAAATAATAACACATTAATTTGTTTACAAATTTTCTACAATTTAAATAAAATTTTTTTTAATATCCTCTCATGTTTAAGCTAAAAATTTTTATTATTTTTTTTCCTTTTTTTTATTATTTAAAAACAATGTTGTGATTTCCTTTTAATTAAAATTGAAAATAATTACGAAAAAATAAATAATTGCTCATTGTTTTAATGACGTTTACAATAAACAAACAAAAATAAAAAAAATAAAAATTTAAATCTTTGTTATTGTGTTATGGATACAACACGTTAAAATCATAAACATTTTGTAAACTGAAAAAATCATTTCACTTTGAATTTTTAAAAACAAAATTATGATAAAATGAAAATCTCACTTTTTTTGGGGAAAATCTTTTTTGAATAATATAAATTTTTATATTTTTTTAAATTTTTATATTTTTTTTTTGTTTTTATTTTATTATTTAATTATGTGAGTTTTCAATAATAAAACTATTAATTATAATAAAATTAAGTTGATATTTTTCTGAGATATAAAATTATTAAGTCATTAACACTTCCGTTTCATAATGTGTTTGCAACATTTATTGCTGTATGCACATAACAGCTTATTAGACACGATATATAGAATCCAAGATATTGAATATTATTGTTATTATTATTGTGATGTAATATACAATTGAGACCACAAAAGATATTTTCCACTTGTATACACAAATATATACTAACACGTCCGTATACAGTAGTTCACATATAAAATACAATAAGAAAGTACACTGGCATTACAATATTATAAATCCAAGTTGTAATATTTATTTACATTTCGAAAAAAAAAAAACGTTACAGTACGTTAGAGCAATAGCACAAATAACCGCAAAATATAGCTTCATATATATTATGAATTTTCCCTTTATAATATTAATATGGATAAAAAAAGCATTTTCTATTTATAAGATTTCATAACTGTCAGTCTATAAAATATTCATATAATAAATAAATAAAAAAAAAAAATTCTCATTCACTTTTTTTTTTAATTACCATCTACATTTTTTTTTAAATTTTTAATAAAAAAAAAAAAAAATTATTGCACACCATTTGTTTTATTTATTTTCAATTTATCTTTTTTTTCTCTCTTATTAAATTAAATAATACAATAAAGTAAATTTCTAATTTTCCTGTTTTATTTATGATTTATAAATTTTTATGCACAATATCGATTTCAAATATATAAAAAAAAATTTTTTTTTATAAAAAAAAAATTAATTTGTTGATAATACAAAAACAAAAAAACAAACCAAAATGAAAAATTATGTTTAAAAATTTTCTTTGCACTTCATAGCGCATGAATTCGTATCTTTTTTTTTTTTTTTAAATAAAAATCGTATTTATTAGCCGTTAAATAAATAACATCTTTTATGTTTGTTGAAAAATCACAGACTGAAATTGAAAATATAAATGGAATGAAAATTTGTTAACTGAAAAATACGAAAGCCGGTTTTTCTAAAAGACAGAAGACTTTTTCTTTTGTTAGTTCGAACCTCGAGTTCAGTATTGCTTTGGCTTCATACAAAAACAAGTTAAAACACAGTCATCCGAAGAAGTTGAATTTGTTTGAGTATGAAGTATAAACCAGAATATTGTTCATAGAAAGGGGTTTAAATTTGAAAAATATATTCAGTTTGTTTGAAGCGAAATTTCTGAGCTTTTTTAGAGTTTCTCAAAAAAATATGCTCGACTCGACCAATGGCAATATGTTTGGGCTCGACTCGACCAAAGGCAATATGTTTGGTATGAATAAGGGAAATTCTTTTAAAACAGTTGTTTGAAATTTTAGAAATGATAAATTTAAAATTTCAAGTGAACATTTGAATTGTGTATTGTATTGCATTGCAAGTTGCAAGTTGCAAGCAAACATTGAATTGTGTGAGTGTGTGTTCAATCAAGTTCAGCTTATTCATAAATCATGATGCATCTCAAAAATATATGTTTGCTTGCCTTACACACACGCAAATACGTATAATACTTTCATACATATACACCAACTCAACTGCAACTTTCTATACCTACCCACCCACCCATACAAAAAGTTTTTCCATTTTTGATCCTGATCATACATTTATTTTTGGCTACTTTATTCTCTGTTTATGTTTTTTTATGATTACTGTAATTTTTCACTTTTGTTATCCGCTTTTTCAAGGGTGTAAATTTATTTTTGATTTTTTATTAAGATGTTTACTATTGTATTTTTGTTAAAAATATACATATGTAAGTATACATACAATATGTGTGTACAATTTTCATATATGTACATTTCGTTTTAGTAAATGAAATGTATAGGAAGAAAAGTATGAATCTGTCATTTAAATTCCCAAATGTTTTCACAGACATTAATAAATAAAATAGAGGGTTTTTAGAAAAAATAAATCTTAAGTGTATATATGTACGTAGTTATTGTATATATGTACGTGTATTTATATACGTACTTTAATCCCAAGGGAGCCGTTTAGAACCTTTTGTATTTAGCATACATACTACATGATTGTAATATGTATAAACACTTGAGAACAAGTGAATGAATAGGAAAATTTATATGTATATAAAAAAAAATCATTCTGGAAATATTTGAATTAAGAATAATCGTTATAAGAAACTTTTTTTTAAGTGATGATGTTAATCATTTGACTAATTTTTTGGCAATTTATATTTTTGTATTACAGTTTCAAATAATATTTTATTTTTGTTTACTGTGTAATTTCTCCTCTTTTTATTATTATTTGAGTATATAAAAAAGAATTATGAAGAAAATTTTTTGTATACACTTACAAACCCCCGTCCGGTCTGCTCCAACCACTCACACCCCCCTCCGTCCATCGCACAAAAAATTCAAGTATCTGTTTTAATGTGAATCTTTTGTAACTTTAAATTACAATTTTTGTTTTTTTTTTTACATTATAAAATATGAATAATGGACCACAGATAGGTAGATAGGTAGAGATGGCCGCCTGCTCACTCCCAAGCAAGCACACTTAGGCCAAAATGGCCCATTGTGATACATAGTATCATAGTATAATGGACCATAAAAACAAATTCATTTTTCTATTTTTCTATTCTACAAATAAATAAATTTAAATATATTGTATAAAAATTAAAATAAATTACATACATGATTTTTTGATTATCACAAAGTGAAAAAATTTATTACATGAAAGCACGCAAAATTTCAAATTATTATGTAATTTCTTGTTTGTTATCAATTTGTTAGAGTAAAATGTAATAGTTTTGTATTTGTATGAATATTTAATATTATTTAGAGGAAAATGAAGAAATGAAAGGAAAAATAAAAATTACCATTCGTTCTTTATATATCAATGTGGGTGGGTGGATGTATTCATAACAAATTGTCATGCTGAAAAAATCATGTTAAATCTAAATTATCGCGATTATATTACAATTAAATTTTCAGGCCATCAAAGTATATAAAATTAAACTCTTATGCAATTACGTTTGTTATCTTTCTAAAACATTGCACAAAATTCTTTCTATAGCTGTGTTTGCATGCCTGTGTATGGAGAGAATGTAAATATATCATACATTTAAAAGCAATATATGTAGACATGTAGATAAAGAGAAATTAACTAATTAATTTATTAACAATTACCCCCCTTTGTGTCTTTTTGAATTTAAAAATTTATGACAATTTATCATTAGTTTTCCTATTTTATGCAATTTTTTTATATTTTTATATCGATAAAACAATTGAAAATTTTCTATAATTTATTTTTATGATTGTATTATTAAAATATTCACATTGCATATATGTACATGTGCAAACGATTGCCATTTAATTTTATACTTAGATATAAGTATGTACTGTATGAAAAAATGTTATTAGAATTTTCCGTTTTTAAATTGCATAAATTTATAAAGTCATGATAAAGATATATGAGTACTTTTCCTACCTCAATTCTTTTATCAAAACAGTACAAATAATTATTCGTTCACATGTAATGAATGCATGTTTGTTGTATATGCAAATTTTATATGATTTTCTAATTGAAAATTTAATTTTTTTCCGTTTTTTTTAAATTTACATTTGTTTAGAATTTTACAAGAATTTTTAGAGATTTGTTGTCTCACCTATTTTATGTACATATAAAGTGAATTAAATGAAATTCATAAAATAAATTGTCAACTCAACTATATGAAATCATATAAACAACCAGCTAGGTTTGTTACAAATGGTACATTCATCTTCATATGGTAAATTTCCTATACGTGTTATACATTTAATTTTTAATCGTTTAGACATTGTTTTGAAAAGTTAAATATTTGATTAAATTGAAATTATGATCTATTACATTATTTTGTTGAAGAGCACTAAGTCCAAAAACTTTGTGGGATGTACATTTGCATGAATTTTTTTTTTTTTTTTTTTTTTTTTTTTTTTTGTATAATTCTGATAATAATTAAATTTTCATATTTGAAGTTTTGATCGACATCTACTTTAAAATATCAGATAAGTTTGTCATATCTTTATTTATTTGTTTAATAATAAATCATGATACAATATGAATTGCCATTACTATTATTTTGTTTTTTGTAATTAAAAAAAAACGCAATTATCATTATAATGAAATAATTTTTCCATTTGAGTACATTGTCAGTTTTGTGTAACAATGTTTTCTGATTCATAAAATGTTAAATTTTATTTTCTTTTTAATTTTCAATTATTTTGAGTAGTTAATAAATGTGCATACATAATAATAATATGAACAAACAAAAATATCAGCAAGCATTTTGTATGTACATGTATTTATTGTGAAAATGTATATATCATGGACAAATGCATAAATTTACGTACATACATACATATAAGTATATTTACAAAAATTGTATTCATATGTATATGTTTACATACACACATATGAACAATATTGTAATAATTTATGCGCGTCCATGACACATTATTTTACTTATTTGTTTGTTTTTATTATTAAATGTCTATTTGTGTAATTAGTATATACATACCAGTTACAAAAGTACACAAGTACATACATATATCCACAATCTGCATTTATATGTATGAACATTACTCAAGGGTGTCTCAAAAATCATCAAAATGCCCGAAAAATTAGTCAAACTTTTTCTAATTTTTGACTTTGAATTTGTATAACTCTTGAACCGATAGACATAGGTGTTTGACCAATACCTTCACAGAAAGGCCAAAGGGCTTGCTATAACTTTTCTAAAGACAACAATGACTTAGATCTAGTGGTTCATGAGTTATGGAATATTTCATAAGAAGAAGCACAACATCTTCAACGCCCTCTAGAGTCGAAATATGACTTCAGTTAGAATTCTTGCCATGCAATTATGTTTTCAAAATATTGCAAAGAATTCAGTGGTACTAGTAGTGTCGTGTTAAAAAGAATCACCCTGTATAAAAACCATATACTTACGTATACGTAATTTGTTTAAAAAGTTAACTTCATGCATGTTAATGACATACTGATATTCACGCATGAAATCCTTCAACTTCCGCATAATTTAAATGCAATAATATAACTGCAATTGCGGTCTCAAAAGACAAAAACAAAACAAAATAAAAAATAAAAGAACAAATTTATTTTTCATTTAATGCAGTGCATTTACTCACATGTGTTTTTGTGTACAGTACCGTATTAAAGTTAAAAAATTGAAAAAAAAGTAAAAGTGGAAAAATAAACACAAGGATATTTTATTTAAAGGATGTGTATGTGGTGAGTATCATTAATATGTTATAAAGTAATTAAAGGGTCCTTTCTTGTATGTAATATGCGTAAATAAAAACTATACCAATTTTAATTCAATCTAATAATTGTGTTTTCATGTTGTTTACAAGATAACTTTTAGTATTACATTTTTTTTTCCAATGTTATGGTTCACTAATTCAATTCGTTTTTTTTTTGTTTTCCCAATGTTACGTAGACATCAATTACAGACAAAAAAACAAACGATTTACGAAAAATATGAAAAAATTCAGATATCGTTTTTTTTTTTGTATTTTGTGAAATTAAAGAAATGTACATACATAGATTAAATTTAATTTTCCAATTGACCACACACATGAACGAAAAGTAAAGAAAAAAAAAAAAGAAACGACAAAATGATAAAATTGAGATATAAAATTTCGTTGTTAATTTTCTGATCGTATATAACGTTGTGCATTTAAAATACTGTATCTGTAACTGTATGTAGATAATTTCAATGGATATAACATATATTTTAATGAAAATGTGAAAATTTTCAAATTAATCAAATATTTTAATTGTTCCCTTTTAAACAGGTATTTTAAGCAATTAAATAAATTAATACAGATATATACCAGTATATATGTATGTGTATATTAAACACACAATAAAATGAAACTTATCAATATAAAATACACAATGTCATGGTTGGAAGAGCTAAATAAAAAGCTTTATGCAGACTATATTAGAAGTGAAAATTTCAAAGAAAATATTTCTTTTTTTTTTATTTGAATTTACTAAAATATAAATGATCTCTTAGAAATACAAAATTTAGATATAAAATAAGTAGTCTAGCCATGGATATTTAAAACGAACAAAATAGAAAATGCTACATACTACAAGTAGGTCTATAGCATATACACATTATAATATGACATTGAATTGAAAATTCAATTTATACTTTCTAAAGAAAATTTTCTTGTAGTTTTTTTATTATGATTCTATTTTCTATACCAAAACAAAAAAAAATACATGAAATTTTATTCTAAACAAATAAATAAAATGAATGGAAAAAACCACAATACAAAAATATTTTGTGGAAAAAATGTAAAAGGATGAGAAAATAACGTTGCAATAAAGAAAATGTATGTAAGTGAATATACGTTTTAGTCTGAAGTTGTATATACGGAGTAGTGTAACAAAATCCTTTGAGTGTGATAAAGGAATTTATTTGTATTCCTTTCGTGGTTTATTGATTTAATATTAAAAACCAAACGAATAAGGGAGAAAATAAAGAAAAAAAAAAGAAAATTCTATTTTGTGTTTGGTTCATTTATAAAAAATGCATGATTATAATTTGTTAGAACACATATAAAATACACAAATATATGTATGTACATTGGCAGGTCTTGTTCATTGAATATCATAAAAATGCATGACAACGAACAGCTAATTCACTTGTGTACTTTTTTTTTTCAAATTTCATTTTTCTGGATTCACTGAATTTGTGTAGTTTTTCAACCATAACACGTGTTGTAGTTTTTCCCCTTCAAAAAAAAGGTAAAAACAAAATTCATATAACATAAAACAGCATTGAAATTATTATTTTTTTTTTTTGTTAACAAAAATATTCGTATAAATCTTTATTAAATTATTAAATTTTTTTTTCTGAATGAAATTTTATCATTTCTTTTTTTTTTGTATATAAAAGGGATTTTAGGGATTTCATATGTACATATGTACATATTACGAACAATGATTGGGGTAGTAATGTGCAGTTGCATAATAATTTCTCTATAAGAATAACATAGGCAGTATAAGTACTTCCTGTTTGCTGGTACGCCTTTTAATAGAATGAAAGGTATTCATGGATTTTATTGTATTGGATAATTTTTGAAAATACCGACTCGCAGATGAGGGTATTGAATCGCTGACAATGTTCAATTTAATCAATACATCTGAAATTTTTATATACAAATACACCTGTCTTGAATTTTGTTGTTTTCTCCTAATGTTGCACAAGAGTCGAATACAAATAATAACAATTTTTTTTTGCTATAGTAAAGAGCTATTTTCCATCATTGAAATTTGTGTATACGTAGACATTTTCAGTTTTTCGTGCATTGGAAATTAAAACAAAATTACTAATAAAATAATAAAATAAATGTGAATGGGACTTTGATGCGTTTACCTGCGTAAGATTTATATATCCTTATGATATCCTTTAATAAAATCAAAATGCATATCACGTTCGAAATTTATTATTAGAATTTTGAAGGAGATGAATTCTTAAAAAAAAAGAAAGAAAATTGTGATAATGCTGAAGATCCTTCCTTTTCGTTCTATTGAAAGATAAGTAGATTTAGTACAAAATTTCTAATTCAAAATAAAAATATTTTTCGATAATGAATAAAATTAAAAAAAAAAATCAAAAAAATAAATAAAATTCAAATTTTAACGACGAATAAAAAAGCGTACACATGCATATGATGTACATTATATTAATCGCATATTAAAATTTAATTTAATACATGCACATATGTGTTACGTTCATATAGAATAAAATATGGCAAAGCTTTTTAAAAGGATTATGTTTAAACAAAAATTAAATTTATATGATAGAAAATATCTGTATATCCTGTATTTTTTTTTTCTTTTCATTTTAATTTAAATTTGTTTTTTTTTTTTTTTTGTTTGTATATTTGTTTGTTATTGCATCGAGGATTTGAAAAAGAAAATAAGATAAAAAAGAAAATCAACAAAAATATACATATATGTATGTATATGAAAATAAAATGGAAACTTGCTAAATTTAATTACTAAATTGAATTTTATTTAAATGGAATGGAAAATGTATTTTTTTCTCTACACTAATTTAATGTATACATGTGAGAAAAAAAAATATTTTTTTTTTCTTTAGTTTTTCACTATATAAAAAATGAGAAAAATGCATTTAAAATCTAAAAGTGTTTTTAAAATAGTATACGAATTTATGTACGAGACTATACATACACATACATACATAATTTTGCTTTTAATGTATTAAGACTATGAGAGTAAAAATACGGTGAACTTTAAAAAAAACTGTTAAAAACAATTTTGAATTATTAACAAGCAATATTATATCTAATTCAATGATTATCCATGAATTATTCAAAGCGTCAACAGTTTGAATTCAATTATGATAATATATGTAGATAAAAGTTCTGGTCATTCGATTTTAAATTTATAAATTTTAAAAAAATTTTATATATCCTTTAAGCCACCCTTTTTATCAATTGGTATACACATATGTACTCGTAAGTGTGGTAACGATGATACATAGAATAATTCAACAGCTTAAATAACCGAATAATTTTCCTTATTTTTTTTTTTTTCATTTCTTATACAGTTTTTCAATCCATCTGGGAAATGTAGGACACTGTTCCAATTCATTCCATTTAAGAGAGGCATATACTTATTAATGTGTGTACTTACAGAGTATACATTAGTACACATATACGTAACGTTTTTAGTTTTTTTTTTTGTATGGTATAAACATTTATAATATTATTGTAATCAAAAATGGAATACGTTTTAATTATACGAATGACATATTCATACTTATCATATCTACATAGTTTGCGTAAAAATACGTTAGCATATACGCACATACATAAATTCATGTGTACACATTTAAAAATTTTTAAAATAATAACAAAAATAATAATGATGGAAAAATGAAAGAAGAAACATTAAAATTGATGTATGTACGTATATGTGAACGTATCCTTCTGTGAATGATACATTGATGTATGTACGTATATATGTAAACGTATCCTTCTGTACATTATGAATGAAAATGATAAAGTTGTATGTAGAAAAGATAAAAAAATATAAAAACAACAGAACTTTGAAGTATGCTTGTTCAATTCATTAAAAAGATATTCTAGCATAGTCGTCACATTATCATCATCATTGTCATACACGTACTACTACCACGTATGTACATACTCTCGTATAAGAGAACATTTTTTAAACGCTGTTTTGTTTTAATGTTTTATATTCGCGTTTTTATTATTATCATTTTTTTTTCTTTTTGTTGTTTTGATATTTATTTATAATGGGCGTTAAAAAAAAATATGGGTGTAGTACATATGTATACGAGCAAACAGGAGTATCACATCCATTAAGAAAAAAAAAATTATTCTAAGCCAAAACTATTAAGTAAAAAATTTTACAAAAACTAACGCTTTTTGCGAATTCTCTTTTTTAACATTCTATTTTATTTATTTTTTTGTTTATTTTTCATTATTTCATTTGAAACAAATTTTTTACACATATAAACATTTTTTGCATGAAAGGACAAAATGCGTCCAAAAAACAAAAAAACAAAAAGAAAAAAAAAATAGAAAAATAAATTAAAAAAACCGAATATAAACACATATACATACATGAATTACAAAAATGTTCATGCAATTTTCAGTTAAAATAATAGAAAAAAAAAGAAACACAATTCATTTAGAAAAAAAAAAAAAAATTAAATAAAAAATAAAAATAAATATGAACAAAAGAAAATAAAGGAAAATTTATGTGTTATACATCAAATTTGATGTTATGTACATGTGTACAATTTATACATGTATTTCTGTACGATATATATAATGCACATCATGCTATTCATGAGGTTGAAGGAACTCTTTCAATGAAACTTCATACTATATAAGCTATAAAACTATTGTATTATCCTATTTGATGTATACACACTCACATGAACATATGTGTTTCACTCATTTATGGATGCTTTCTGTATACATAATGTGTACTCTATTGGTGTTGTATGTTATTATTCATCTAAATGTTATATAAATGAATAGAAAATAATGGAAAAATTATTTTCCACTTTTTAAGTTTTTATTTTCCAATTTATTTTATTTATATTTTTTTTTCTTCTCTTTTTTTGCCTAGCTCTGTATTTTATTTTTCTTTTGCATTACATATTTTATTTTATAAGAGACAAAGGAAAATATATTTTTTTATTTTTTTATTAACATTTACCAATAACAGTAGTAATATTATAGAAATAATAAAAAATAATGGCAAATTACATTAAAATAATAAAAAAATGTAGAAACATATCCTTGATGTCTGGGTACGTACGACATATCCTAGCATCAAATATAAATGTACATTCCATAAAATTAAATTAATGTATACGCAATGCCTATGTGTGTATTAATGTGTTAATTTATTAGATATGAAAACTTTGAGATAAAATAAATTAATGTAAAAAAAATGAAATATCAAAGCCAGAAACATTAATAATAAAAATTAATAAAAATATAAAAAAATATACAAATAGAAAAAAAAAATATTTCGCTAAGCTACAAATAATTCTAATATTCATGTAATTGTCTGTCATCATATTCTTAAATGAAAAAAATGGTAAAAAACCAACAAACAGATTTAAATGATAAATGACAATAAAATAAGAATAAGCAATGTACACAATGAGAAATTAAAGAAAAAAAAAGAGATCTTCTATACTTTGTATTTTAAATATTTTCACTACAGGCCTTATGGAAACTACGAAAAATAGTATCACTTTACATCTTTGCAAATGATATTTGAAAAGTTGATCCCATTTTGTATTAGAAATATGAAAATTGTGGTAACACTGGTCGTGAAATGCTCTTATGAGAAATTATGAGAGAAGAAAAAAGGCACAATATGTACTCCCATAAGGCCTGTAGTGGAAATAATTAAAGTACAAAGTATAAAGTAAAATACTTGTATGTAATATTTGTACAGAAATGAAAATGTATTAGAAACTGGAAAAAGTAAAGAAAATTAAAAATATGATTGTCGTTACAATAAAATGATATTTCAAAAAAAAAAAAAAAAAATTGAAGGACATGTACATGTATAAATACGTTTAAAGGATTATGTAAATACGTGGTAATATCACAAGAAAACCATGTAAGAAAATTTTATTTAAAAATAAATATTAACGGAAAAGACATTTGGCAATTTTAATATATTTTTTTGAAATTGCTATTTAATTTAATTTAATATGTCACAGGACATGATTTCATTCTTTGCATTGTTACACATTTGATCATATTTACTAATATACATAGAAGGAAACAAATTTATGATTGTGATTTAACTTAAAAGAAAACAGATAGAGTGACGTGATGACACTATGGATGACATTGCTATGATTATTGTGTACATGATTGGTAGAAAAAAAAATCTCAAAGATAAAAATGTTAAAACAAGAACGTATTCTTGTTTCTTTCAAATTTTTTTAGGATACAAATTTACAAAATATTATCTTTGTTTTTAAGTTTTGGTTCATTCTAGAAAAAAAGGATTCGGAATTTTTCTTGTACATACAGAAGAACAAAACTCAAAGATTTTTCTTTTCCTTTTTTTTTAAGGAATTCAGTAAAGAATTCATTTCCTAATTTTTTACTTTCATTTTTTATTTGGGCTTTTATAATTGTTTATTGTAAAATTTTTTTTTCTAGTTCTTTTTTTAAATTTTTTTCCTTGAATTGAGTGTAACGGTGAGGGTATGGTGAAAACACTTCTTTAAGTTTCGATGATACCAAAAGGCTTTGTTGTTTTAAGAAAATATGTTTGTTTCCTTTTGCTCGATGTGTTAATCTTTTAATGTTTTTGATTCTTCTAACATAAATTTCTTTTTTAAATTTTGTATTCTTTTAGCTGCTATACGAAAAAATAACAAAATAAAAAAAATAAATTAAAGACAATAAAATACAAACGAATATAAATGGAAAATAAAAGGGCAAAAAAAAAAAATGTATATTATGCAAATCCATTTAAACTCATCATCAAAGTCATAAGGACGACAATAAATTCCTTTTAAGATGAATACGTAAGCATATGGATGTTAGGATAATAAATTAGATTACCATACTGTTTGATAATATTCTATAGAGAAAGAGAGAATAAAGAGAGCTCTACTACGAATAAGTATTATATAGATTGTATAGATTGACTATAAAAATTCGTAATATACCTCAAAGCTCTATAACTTTACTTTAAAATTCAAATTTATTTTGTTGCTATTTTTTTTTGTTCCATGTACACTTCAATATTAATATGTACATATGTAAGTATGTGTTTCCTCTAATGTTTTATTCTGTTCAATTTTTTATTTTTTTTATTTTTTATTCATTTTATACAGCTTCAGGGCTAGTTAAATTTAATTTGATTTTTTTTTTCAAAAATCTTTTTTTTTTTTGTATTATAATATAAGTACAACATTTTTTTGTTTTTCGAAAATAAAATAAAATTGTCATTTTCAATATTTTATTAGCATATCATATATATACCATATGTATATGCCTATATGTATGTACTTAATGTATAAAAAAAAAATAGGGACTTAATATGATATTAGATTGAAAGCATGTAATCTAATTTAAAACATGAAAAGAATTTTTATAGACTCAATTTATTTATGTACGTATGTTTAAAGGCTATACATTGTATTAAAAGAACAGTTAAAAAAAAATGCAACAGTGTTTGAAAACAAAGAACAAAAATATAAAAGTAAATAAATGAAAATTACACCTTATGAAGATTGAAATTCACTTGAACAGTTTGTACATGGATAGATTTTCTTTATCGTGCATATAAACATTGTACATGATTCAAGTAATTTTTATAAAAAGGATTCAACTAAATAATAAATCACCATTGTAACATGTACTCGCGTAATGGGCCACCCTCCTTTATAAAACAGGAAAAACAAAAAATAAAATTCTAATTGCATGTTATGTATACGTATGAAAATATTATAAGAGGGTTAACGAATTAAAATGAGATTTTATATATGTATGTAGCAGCAAGTAGCAGTTTTGACGAAACGAGGAAAAGTGAATTAAAAGGAAAATAAAAGTATAGTACGCATTTAATTAAGTATATCTACATGTATGTATTTACAGAATTTTTCTTTATTACTTAAAAACTTCATATATAATCGAATCTGATAGTTAATGTAATTTGATTCCTGAAAAAATAAAAAAATAAAAAAAAAATAAAAGAAAAACTAATAAGACAACTGTGATGAATGTATAAAGAATAAAATAATATAAAAAAATCTAAATAAATCCAATGAAATTTGATACGGAACTATAATCATAGGATCAATGTATTTTTTTTTCTCTATTTAGAGAATTACAATATAGTTATACAATACTGCTTAGTATAATTAGTGATAAAGATGTGATTTGGATTTGGGATAAGTACACAACTGTTATTATTTAAATTCAAAATATTCGTTTTGTTTGAAAAAAGAAAAATATATTTATATAAAATTGTATGTTTTCGTTTTAATTCTTTAGTAACTTCTTCTTCTTTCTGGCCTAAGTGAGCTTGCTTGGAATTTGGCGAGCGACCACCTCTACCTTAGTTCTCCTTCTTTATTGCTCTACAGCCCTTACCAGGGCCTTGGATTTTGATGACCAGTTCTGAATTTGAAACTTCCTTATATCAACAATTACTGCGTCCAACCACCTGATTCTTGGTCATCCTCTTGGTCTACTGCTCTGTAAATTTCTTTCGAGTAACTCTTTAGTAACTTACCTCTTTTGAATTTCCATCTAGACATAGATCACATACGAATATGTATTATTAATGCTAATTTTTTTATTTTTGTAAATTAGAAAATTTATTTAATTTAGTTAAATTTCATAGCCTAAGAATCTAAATTGAAGTATCTTCATGATCCTTTTGAAAATGACTAGAAAATAAACTTTCTACAAGATTTGTATGTAATACGATGCAAATTTATACTTAAAAATCTTACTTAAAAGTTTTTCATGTTATTCATTTCTTGCATTTTGTTTATATTATTTAAAAGGATTAAAAAAATTTTATTTGAAACTTATTCCTTGCAAGTTGTAACTTTTAAGATACACATAATGAGAATGTAATTGTATACTATAAAAAAAATAAATGTAATTTATACGATAAAATCAGATTTAGAAAACTTTTTTTGTTTTTTGTAACAGCTTTATCCTGTGTCCTGAATTCTCCATAACAAAAAGTACTATAACAAATTTAATTAATGTCTAATATTTATTTTATCATATTCTGTATTCAATTTTATTTAGTTTTCTTTAATATGCGAAACTATTAAGTTTTCTTATTTTATTTTTCCTTTTTTCTTATTCAATTTTCTTTTTCTACATACGATAAAATTTAAGAGCTTTTATATTATTTGTATTTTTAAAAATCAATAACAAATCTAAAGTACCGGTTATTACTATTTTCATATGTTATTTTCAGTCAGAAAACGAAAATACAATACTGGAAGACATGGAAAATAAGAAAAATTTTCTTGAATGGAAAAATTTTTGTAGTTGTGAATTTTTATACAGAATAGATCTACATATAATATGAAAAAAGAAAAAAAAAATCAAATTTTGTGAAATAAGTATTTTTTATTCACATGGAAAATGCGGGCATAATGACTATTTGAAGAAGGAAAATAAAACTTAAATTCAAATTAAATTGTAGAACCTTTTTTTTTCTGTTGATCCAATAAAAGAGTAGAAGTGTTTGAAAACACATCTTTATATGAAATCGTTTTTAAATTCATAAGGGCAAATAAATACAACAACAAAAAAAGGAAAAAATTTTCCTTAAGTATACAACAAATAATAATCGTCTATGTCCTTTAAGTAAAGAACAAGTACTTGAAAATTTGTAAAAGAAATTGAAAAGAAGAAAAAAAAATTTTTTTTTACTCTTTTGTTATATCTCAAACAAAATATAGATCAAAAGTATATATAAACATATTTTTCTATTCTTCCTTGAAAATGGTGAATAAAAAAATCGTTAAATTCTTTCAAATGGATTTTCTTTTTTTTTTACATATCAAAGAAATTCACTTCAAAATAGCAGGGTCTTATATCGACGTTTTTTTTCCTAAATAAAATATTTTGTGGATTTTCGAAATGAATTATCAGATTTTTTATTTTTCAGACAGAACAATAGAAAAATTTTAAAACTAGAAAATGCAAATAAAGTTACATTTTGATATTCGTTTAATTTTATCGTTTTTAATTTAAAAACTGAAAATTGTATTCTATTTTCATGTTGTCGAAAATTTAGTTATTAAAATGAACATAAATCTTAAAGCCTAGATGTATGTACGTGCACGTTGTATTTTTAGTTTAATGTGATTTGAATTTAAATGAATTCCTTATATACATGAAAATGTGTGTACAAATGTATGTCATGTATATGTGTATCTTGTGCAAATGTTAATTCATTCGAATTCTGCCGGGGTTCTGTTATTTTTCGTATAAATATTTGGTATAAGTAAATATATGTGAATGTAAAACCAAATATATATACTTACATGTATAGCTATTAAATATACGTGTATGTGTGTATATCATTAATTGATAATAAATTCATTTCGATCTAATTACAATGAATTTAGATTCAACTCAAATACACAAATGTGTGTCTGCAGTATATATACGAGTATATTTGTATGTACATTACTGTAAGTAAAATTTAGTTCTATAACTTATGTATGTACGGAAATCTAGAATACGTACATAGATAAACAAAAATTTTTTTGTATGAAAATTTTAACACGTAATCAAATTTCTCAAAATGATAAATTCAAAATACGATTTTTGTTATTATGTAGGTGCCTACCTTACATAACATCCTATCACTCATACAATTTTTGTTTTACGTTTTCCCGCCCATAATCTATCACACATTTATCGGCTTAGCTTTACCCTCATAAAACACCCAAATGTTCAGGTAAAATTATATTGAAAATTTATTGATAAATTTTGATTATTCGATGACCTTAATGAACAGTAATTTTTGTTTTTTCTTTTTTTGAAATTCGATAATTTCAAACTTTATTCGTACACATGTACATATACATGAGAAAATTATGGTACGTAATATCGTGTATTTAAGCATTGATGAAGTATTCTATATTTATAATTCATCCACGATTTAAGTATGTGTATTTTTTGAACACATCAGTGATTACAGTTGGGAATTATATTTTTGCAATGTACCAAAAAAAAAAAGAAGTAAAATGATTTTCATTCTGTAAGTAATTAATAAACGCTTTGGTTGTCTCAAATTGATTCTCATATTTCATAATTATAAAATTTAATACTGATTTATTAATTATTTTTAATACTTTTGAAATATAAAAATTTGGATAATGATGAAAACAAATAACTGAAATTCACTGAATGATGAAAACTGGTATACATATCTTTGTACCAGGAAATATAGAATAATGAGATGTGAAAAAAACAAAACATTATATAACTTTCCGTGAGTTCAGAAACGCATTAATACTGTATTCATACAATGCAACAAGTTCTAAAATGTCTAAGACTGAAATGGATGCATTGTCAAAAGTTTCGAAACGCATCTGTTACGTAAATTTTATGCATCGGTTAAGCAAAAAATGCATCCGAAATTTTGCAAACGCGCATAAACATGTTAACTATGTTAATCTACATTAGCTATGAGGTAACAATTAGATTTTGTCAATTATTGCTCTGAATACGTTTTTGAAATATGTACATACATACATATGTTGCAGTGAAATATTGTTCCTAAACGTTAAAAAAAAGTATACGCATTGGATACAATCTGTCAATAAGCTGTATCATAATTGTAGCATCAATAGTCAATACAGTATTTTTGACGTTACTGAACTCACGGTTTATGTACTACATTATGCATATCTTATCTAAATTTTCTATGTAAAATTGTAAAATCTTCACCACATATGTCTTTTTTATGGTACCATTAAACACATCTGGAAGAATATATGAATTTATAATAAATACGCATATATTGAAGAATATATGTATGCATATGTACATGTACATGAATTTATGCACACATATCATTTAGTATTTTACTGTATGCATAGAAGCAAAAATTTTTTATTCATAATCATATAATGCAGAAATTCATTCATAAATAAACCATGACAACATATTATTCGTATATGAAATTTTTGTATAATGCATGAAGAAACAGAGGGTGAAAATTAGTTTTATATTTAAAATACAAAGAAAAAAGATAAAGCATGTTACATCCTTTATCCTTTTAAAACCGAAATAAACTAATTCTGTTGAGTATATAAAATACAATTTCCACAGAACAGTGTATGCATGCTTAAGGCACAAATAAAATAAATAGTTATTGTATTTTCTTATTTGCTTTTGCTTATATTTATTTCTGAATCTTTTAGTCATTTTAATAATTTATAATTGCTACTGTTGTTGGCAAAAATAAAATACAAATTGTACATACAATGGCTAAAAGGCAAAGAAAATCAGATACAAAAATGCAACAGACAAACTTACAATTTAACAAAGTGGAAAAATTTAATTTTTTTTTTGTTTTTCCGTTTTTTTTAAACGGTTTTCTTAAAAAATCAAAGAGAATTTTTTTTTTTTATTGAACAAAGAAATATGATTGTAATGTATTTAAGTAGGACTGAAATTGACATTTAGAATATACACGGTTTATTGGATTTAAATATGTATAGAAAATGGCATTATATACGCCTATATTATAGGTAAATCCCATTTTTGTTTTTGACATTCAACGTTTTTTAAAAATCGAAAATTTGAATTAAAGAGGGTTTACACACAACACTCGAAGGAAATGCGACAAAAACGTTACCATTATTACGTTTGATTATTTTCATGTGCAGTTATATCCAAATGCTATGGATTTTTGTAAATGCAGGATAATAAAAATTTTTCATGGTCTTTTAAGATGTAAATTTTGTAACAGTACTATTATATAATAAACAAAATGACAAAATCACATTTAAAATAAAGATTTTTTCTTTTCAAATCAAATTTTAATACTAATTTTAACAAATTTTCATTATAGCAGTTAGATGTAATCCGTTTTATTGAAATGAAAAAAAAAATAGGGAAAAAAATAAAAATGTTTGAAAATGTTTGATGATAATTTTATTCACCCGATTTTGTATAAATGTAATAACATTATGTTTGATGATCATTTCATTATTATGTCTATATAACATGATAATAATTAGAATATAATGGATATTGAATTTATTTATTTCCATATTAAAATAATTAACATGAAATTCAGGGAATGGATTTACTTTTCAGCTAGTAATAGTTTATACATATAATTAGAATTAGAGTGTGTGAGGTAAAAAAGAAAATTCAAAATGGATTACTTTATTTATTCATACACTGTCATTTGTTTAAAATTATAAATTTTTTTTTATTTTCGTTGTATTAGTTTTTTTAAGACATTAAAATATGTATGTCTCTCTCTGGAAAATTTCGTAATCGATATCGATTTTAATGCATTGAAATTTTCCTAAGTAATTATTTTATGCACTCAGAAGATAGGTCAGATACAATGAAAGCGACGCGTTTTTCACGCGCTTTAGAATGAGTTTGAATTAATAGTTTTTGTATCTAAGTAGATACAATGATACCCACGCGTTTTTGTGGCACCACAAAATTTGCCGAAATTTGAATTTTGTGGCGCGTTGGTTTTTTCTGTGTTTGTTACCTGTTTCATTTTTTAGGAACAAAGAGAATTTTATGGACAATTTGACTTGAATAATGTCGAAAAAGTTTCTTTGTTTACATATTATTAATATGAAATGCCAAAAAACTGCGTGGTTCTCATTGTATCTTGAACGCTACAAACCGGCGCCACAAGAAAAAATGCTCGCTTTGATTGTATCTGGCCTAAGAAATGGATGACAAAGAAATTTTGCAATATTATTTAAAAAACAAAAACACTGCAATGTCCTTTCTTATCAAAAAGATAATTTTCAAAATGCTTAAAGGACAATAGTCTCTAATAATGCCTTCATACATATATTTTTATGGTAGGTTTTCTAAGGAAAAATTTGCGACTTTCCTGTTTTCCTTTTTTTTTCTTTTTTTTTCTGTTATGTATTTATACATTTTTATTTTTGAATTATTTTAAATTTCATTTTTCATCATTATTTTGTGTTTTTGTTATCGTCAAAAGAATTTTACTTCATTTTTGGTCATTATAAAATTTCATATCATACAAAATAACTACAAATATATTTTCTTCTACTTAGTTATGCATGCATGACACAAATTGCATTCATTTTATATTCTTTATAGTATACCAACGAAACAATGTTATCTATCATACATAAAATATTTCTTTATATCAACTTTTATATGTTGCAAGTAGTACATACACACATGTGGAGTATTTTAAATAAATGACTTTGGTCGGTATTCGATATTTGAAAAAAATTTTTTTTTAACTCATTTTTGTATGCTTAACACGTTTCTTTAAAAAGAATAAAAATTTGAAGAAGAAATAAAAAATCTTCATTTGCCCTAAATAATAAAAAGAAAAATGAATCTTATAAATTTTTTTGGATAGTTTAAAAAATTGAGATCACTTTTCCTAGAAAATTAAAAGGAATATATTAAAGAAATGTTTCTAAAAAAAAAAAACCAGAGGACATTTAATTACAAGACTGAAAAGGATAAAAAATATATATTTGTATGCATATGCATATGCACCTGTAGGTGTAAAGATAAAAATATAAAATATGTTTGTAAAATTCTTGTCTTTTAGATTCACGTATTTTGGTGTTGTGATGCTATAGCTAATGATTATTTGTTTAAGATCACGTATAACAGAAGAAGGTAAGGTAAGAAAATACAATGTACATTGTATGTATGTCTAATAAAAACAAAATGTCATGTGGTTTTTGTTTAGATTGCAGTACATATAAATTTGTCACACATGTTGTTTGATGATGCAAGTAAAAAAAGACATTTTTTACACCTTTTTCTCTTTTATGTCTGTTACACCTTTAAACGCCTTCCATTGAAATATTCTAACAAAAAATTCTTAATATAAAAATTTTCAAAAAAAAAAACGTTATTTTAAAAACGGAAACCTAAAATCCACAGCCAAAGTTGTATGTACATATGTACATTATGAGTCGGGTAGTGTGGTAAACTGTTTAAGAACCTGAACCAAAATATCATCAAAAATATTTGAAATACTCGTACATTTGTTAATTACTTTGTTAATTTTTTCAAATTACAATTAAAATGGATTTTTTTTTTAAACGAATAGTACAATTATTGGTCCTCTGTTAGATATACAGGGGGTACCCCCCCTAGTTTTGTTAAATTTTTAAATATTTTTTTTTTCCTTCAAATTTATTCCATTTTAACTTTACATCATTTACACGAATTACGAGTAAAAATTTTTAAAAATTCAATTTATAACGTATATTTTTTTTAAGTACTCACGTATACGTACTGAGTTCATTCATTATGCAATTTTATTTTTTATTTTTTGAAATTTTACTCAAAACTCAATAATCTGTATAATCAATCAATTAAACTCAATTCGATCAGTAACATAAATGCAATTAATTTTCTATCATACCTTTATGTAGTGTCTTATGCAATGGTATGGTAGTAATAATGTGCAATGTGTGTGCAACAGCAAAATATATAAAACAGAAATAAAGGAAAAATGAGAAACAACTGGTTGTCACATGATATACTTTATTTTTTTTTTTTGTTCAAGTTAATTTCCTTTTAGTCTGTGTTATTTTATTTTTTTTTTACTTTTCTTTTTGAAATGTTTATAAAACGAAAGAAAAGGTGTACTTGATGTACTTGATGTGCTTTTTTCTTTCTTTTTCGTTTTTCTCTACAATAGATTTAATACCATCATGACTGTTCACTACAGTATACTGAATTTTTCTTTTTTTTTTCGTAACAACTGATTTCACATTACGTATACAAGAAGTATAGAAGAATACAAGTGAATAAATGAATTAATTTATGTACATAAATTGATGATTAATCTTTTTGTTAGCTAAACAAAAAATTTATTAAGTAGATGGATGTTTTTTTTTTGTTTCATTTAATTTTTATTAAAGTTGAGATATTTTAAAGAATATAAATTAATTAAAATAATTAAATTGAAATTTGTTAAAAAATATCAATAGAAAATTTAATTAAAATCAATACATTCATGTGTATACGTATACTTATACACATGATATCGATTTTCAATGATCCAATATTTAATTTTATTTTTTTTTAAATATAACTGACAGAAATTTTTTTCAAAAAATATAACTGACAGAAATTTTAATTTATAGCAAGTATATTACATCATTTACACTAAAAAAAAAGGAACTTAATTTCCTCAATGAAGGAAGATGTCTTTTTTGTAATAATTGATAGGAAGTTATCAAATATGATTTTTCCATAAAATATAAAATTTGATACTTTTACCTAAACAGATATTTATGTATGTACAAAAAATAAATTAACACCTTAAAAGTTAAAAAAAAAAAAATTTCTTTTGAAGAAGATTATAAATTATATTTTAATCATAGATGTATGGATGGGTAATTTGATATCTATATTTTTGAGTAAAAAAATTAATGGAAATTTTTTTAATTCTTTCTATATACAAAACATTGAAAAATCGAATATTTTAAATGTACAGTGTATTTTGCGTACAAAATTTTTTTATTTATGTAATAATTCATGTATAATTATTGATATAAACCTGCTATTATCTATCATAGGTAGATGTGGCCGCCCGCTCGTTCCCAAGCAAGCACACTTAGGCCAAAACAAAAGTCCATTTGTGATACATAGTATCTCATAGTATGTACATAAATTGATCATTTGTCTTTTCGATGATATCTCTATAATCAAAATCATTTTCAATACACAAAAATATGTATACATTTATCTAAAATGGGATGAAACCAAAAAATCATCATCATTATTATTTGTTTTTTTTTTTTTTGGGAAAAATTCAAAAACAAAATTTCTAAATTGTATGTTATGTTGAAAACAAGAGAAATATTTTTTATTTTTTACATTGGATTTTATCATTTAAATTTTATGCGTGTGTATGTGTGTCTTTTAAGTATATATACGCCATATACATATGTATATATGGATAGCAAATATTATATTGGCTTGATTACATATACAGGTTTTATTTTCAAAACATATGTCACAACAAATGTCTAAACAAATTTTATGTTTCAATATAAATTTAAAGATTTCGATCTAACTAAGAAATAAAAAGGAAAATACACAAGAACTTAGAAGAAGACAATAAAATGAAAGATTCCCAATAATATCTTAACTATTAATTTTTTTTTCTTTTTTTTTTTTTAACGTAAAGAATTGATGCTAAACCAGTAACAAAAAAAGAAAAAAAAAGAAGAAAATTCTTTAAAAAAAATACTACCAGAACTAACATTCAATAGTATCTATGTAGAAAAGAAAAATAATATACATATCAAAATGTGTTTATATATTTCTTTTGAAAAGAAGAAAAATACAATACATCAGATTCACGTATGTGTATGTGGGTTTACATATGTGTCTCCTGGATATAAAAGATATGAACGTTCATCGGTATATGTACAAATTCATTACACAATAAACAAAATGCATATAAGAAAGGTATTTAATTTATATTGCTTCTTGGATACCTTTTCATTACCTTTCTTTTGATATCTGTTTTTTTTTTACAATAAACGTGGGTATAATTTCTCAATTCTGTATAAGAATAAAAAAAAAACAACTAGAATAAAATAAGATTTAATGTATAAAATGTTATAGGGCATATTCTTTTGATATTGATGTTTAATTTTTACTTTACTTCTTTTTTTTCTTCTTAGAACACTTCTTTGTGTATTTCTCTATTGGGTGCCTGTCTACTCTGTATCTTATTCACAGTCGGCTAAGATTAAGAAATTTTTGAAGGTATTTATTCTTTGACATTTTCGATTATCAAAAAAGAAAAAAATATAAATATAAGATACTATCCCATACGAATTTCTATTTCTCATTCGTAACATCTTTTTTATTCCTGGATTACACACATACGTGTGAAGATACACGTACATATGGATGTGTATACAGAAATTTTTTTTTGTTTAATTTTGAAATGCCACGTGGTTGATTCCTTTTCTACACATATGCGTACATACATACATATGTGTATATACATATGAATAGTACACGTACATATTTGTTGATTGAAGACATTATCACACCTTCTTATTATCTATCCTCTACACATTAATACCGGTTAATACATGATGGTATAAAAAAAGTAAAAATATTGGTAATCTAATCCAAATACAATGATCATATAAAACATGATCGTGAAAACGAAATCGAAGAAAAAAAAATTTTTATGTGCATTATCTGATTTTTTTTGTAATGAAATACAGAAGCTACATTCAAAAATCGTTGAGATGTATAACGAAAAATTTGAATTCAATTATAAAGTATGAGAAAGATGAAGATTTTATAAAACAAAATAAAATAGAAAAAAAACTGAAAATTTATAAATTGACAAACTTTACAATATGGAAAAACGAAAGAAAAAAAGAAAAAATAAAATAAAAATATAATTTTCGATGTCATGGTCGTTTTTAATTCATATTTTATTTAGTTGAAATTTGGGTTATATCTGCATTTTTTTTTAATACAATATTAAATATTTATAAAAAGAAAAACAGAAAATATTGAATGAAAATTTTAATTCAATAAAATGCATTATATTTGAATTTTGCAATTTTATTTAAAAATTAAAAAAAAGAAAAAATTTCATAAAATAACTTTTGTACTGCAACAATATATTTTCATAATAATAATAACAGACACAAAAAGATTTTATTTATTTTTTTATTTTATTCATGGGAAAATTAATTTTTATACATATTTAAAATTTAAATATGAAAATATTGTCTATACTTTGTTCACTAATAATGTTTACACTTAAGGTCTTCTGGCAATTACTTAAATGGTACCATTTTACATCACTATGTATTGATATTCAAAAAATTCATCTGTTATATAATACAAGCTTTGTGGATTGGAGTAATACTACTCGTGAAACAGTCTAATTAGAAACTATAGGAGAAGGAAAAAGACATACGTACTCCCATAAGACCTTAAGTCCATAATATTAGTAGACAGAGTATACGAACATAGAGATTTGGTTTTCCTTTTATTTTTATTGAATTATAGTTAATGTGTGGATCGTAAATCATAAAATGCAATTACCCTTGAGCATATAATCATACAGCCATACACATATAAATACTTGCAAGTGTATATGCATGTGTACATACATACAACATTTGTACAACAAAAATTATTGTATCAATATACTTATATTTTCGTTTAAGATTAATATCGTTTATTGACTTTTATACACACCAATTATGAATACACACATATCTTTTCATCTTTAATTTTTTACCTATATTTATACATACCTTTACCATTGCCTTTACTAACCTTTTACCTAAACAAAATATTGTTCATGTAATTGAGTCTATATAAGTCTTTTGAATGATCATTGTAACAATTTTGTAAAACATCGTCGTTGGACAAAATTTGTGTTAGAAATTTTAATACATCAGTACATGTAGTATCATCAGTTATGGAAAAATGAGAATGTTCAATTTAAAAAAACAAAAATAAAAAAATAAAGAAGGAAAATAGAGAAAATAGAAAACCCATTAGTATGGTATTTAGATACTTTTTAAATTGTAATTTTTGTACTTTATACTTCTTGTTAAATTACTTTATGTGTGTTTTTTTTTCTTATTTTCTATATGTGCATACATTCATATGTACATTTATTGCCTTTTTACATAAGATTTTTACAAATGAATAAAATGATAAGTCGTTTTTTTTAGCTATCAAACTATCAACTGGTTTTTTACTTTTACCAGTACAAAATAATAGAAATCTTTTTTAACACGAAAGAAAACTTTTTTTTTTTTAAATCATAATAATGATAATAAAATAAAAAGTAAATAAAAAAGGTCATGATGAAAATAAATGATTATTACCTCAATTTGAGACATCATTCAATCTTAACTTTAAAATTATGATTATCATAATCATCATCATCAACATCGTCTTCATCATTTTAAAATTTCTTTGTCCTTCAAAATAATGTGTTGCATCTTCTTTTACAAACATACAAACATACAAGAATTCTATTTTCATTATGATCTTTTCAATTTGAAAAGAAAAACTCTTTTGCTTATCATTTTACTTCCCAGATTTGGAATGTACACACGTAGCATATAGCAAAATGTACATGTACTTATATTTTATGGTATATTCATGAATATAGTTACTTTCTAATAAAATTTTTTTTAAATGTACTCAACTTAATTTTTTTTTTTTTTAAAGATATTCTTTTTTAGCTTCTGGCTAAGATATGTCTTTTCCGTTATCTTTTAAATTAAACACAGGTATTCTCTACAAATATCTATTAGCATGCAATCTATTACTGCTGAATCAAATGTTGTTGTATAACAATTGTTTTGATTCTTCTTCAACTTAACTATATAAGATTTCTTTTTGTATTGTGTATTTACCATTGACTCAAAATCAACATCTTTTAAGAAAAACAAAAAGAAAAATTTGTTTTTTTTTTTGAATTTCGACTTTTCTTTGTTGTATATTTCAGTTCCCAGACCTAAATTTTACAATTTATTGTTAATGATTAGAAAAATAAATTAAAATGACACGATTTGTATGTAATGATAATAGTAAAAGAAAATGCACATCATTTTATGTTAATGATTTTTTGTATTCTTGTATGAAGACTATTCTGCAGTTTGTAAATGTTGCAATTTTTGTCCATTCTTTTGACATCGATAAAGTATTCTAAATTCGGCTCGTAATACTGTGGTTTTGCCAATAGAAAGTAAAATAGTAACAATGTAAAAATTGTTAATCTCATCTAATCATTTTATTGATTTGTAGATTTTTTGAATTTATTTTATAGAATGTTAATCAGAAATTAATTGAACACACGAATATGATTGCAAATTGGTTCCAGGCGCATAACTCTACCTGTGTGAATGATTTCCATTTTCTATAGGCTAACATCTTTTGCATGAAATGTTTTAATTAATAACACAAAAATAGAATATTATTTATATCTACAGAATTATTAATCGAGAATATAAAGAAATTGGGACATATTAATTGAAAACATCAATCAACACAAAATATAAATTATAAAATGGATCAAAGCTTGGCCATTAGCAAAGTCATCAACGTACACTATCATCTATCTTTGGATTTTTATGACTTGAATAAAAAAGTTTATTTTTTTCAAATCGTTTTCTTCCATTGTGTGGTTCACTTTCATTTGAATTTGAACGAATTTATTGTTACAATTTTTTTTTAACGATGATGACTGTGTTATAGATCATTTTTTTTAATGTTAAAAATTTAAACTGATTTTAAGTACATACACCGTACCGTATAAAAATCAGAAATGAAAGTATGTACACGATTTACGTGCAGAAAAAAAAAATTAAAAATGTATCTAGTAATTGAATAATAATCAAAAAAAAAAAAAAAAAAATTAAAAATTAACACTTTTCCTTTTTTTTCTCTTCATGTTGAAGAAGATCTTGTATTTTATTTCTTTATAAATTATTAACAGTGCAAAAATAAAAATTCATCTATTGTTATTTTTCTGATTTAAATTGAACATGTACGTTACATATGTACGGTACAAATGGATGATACAGATATAACGCTTGTTCCAAACTTTCACATTTCAAAATTATAACAATGTACATTAAAAAAATTTTTTTTTTAATTTCATTTGTATATTTGATTTTGCAGAAATAACATGTTAACACCAATTGAGACACAAGTAAATATAATTTATACAGATATTTGTAATTTGTATACAAACAAATTCAAATTTGAAAGCAACTAAGAAATGTTAACTATGTGTATATAATTTTGCTCATACTATAAATTTGAAATAAAAATAAAACTTTGAAATACCCAATACGTCTGTTGATGACATATTTGTAAATTGAATTTTACTTACAATTTGGACATACATATAAATTACCATCAGTATTGATATAGAAAAACCCCCATATATGAGAAATTTAACGTTTAAATTTGCAAAGCAAAATAACTTTTGTTAACTGTATAAATTGTTAACTCAGTCAGTGTTAGACACTTTAAGGACTTAATAAAATTGCATTAAATGTGAATAACGTCGTAAGTTTCTTTGAAAGTAAATTCATAAAAATATGTGTTTTTGTCGTGTTTCACAATAACCAATAACAGATTTCAAATCACAAGAAATAAATCATTATACAACATAGGTAACATTTAAAAGGATTTCATGCAGAAGAAAAAAAAACTAGAAATAGGTAAAATCAAGTTAGAAATATTATTACACTATTTCTTGTGTGGCACTAAAAAGATGGAGATGGAAGACCACTGAGGGCAGAAATCTTGAAAATCTTTCAAATCCCGACTACATAAAGTACGTTATTCTCCTTGCTAAAAGGATAAATGCCTTTATGTAGACAAACAAAGGGTGAGGGATACAATAAGCTTTCTTAAGCAGCAGTGTTGAGGCAACCCAACCTCATCTCATAAAATATTGCATATTGTGTTGTCCAATGTCCACTACGTGGTGTACATACGGATGGACTTAAATGAATTTTTGTTTTTTCTGTTTGAAATTTTTATTTCATAATAATTATTTTTCCTGTACATTTTCAGTTAATATTTTTGTACATCATACGTGTACGTATAGATATACATAATACATACATGTATGTAATTAAATAATACACATCTATGTAACTACATTGAATTTCACTTTGAAGCATGCAATTGAAAAACTATATGTCCATCATTACTTGTAAATCATAATAGATTTGTGTACCTATGAACATGTAAATTAAATTAACTGTACAGTAAAATTATATGTACACGTATGTAACTATAGATTAGGGTTTTATAATTTGTGAATAGACCATTATGCTCACATGATGTCTACTTTTTTGTTTTTTGAGGACAAGAAAGTGCCAAAATTATCTTGGTTATTATCATTATTACTTACGAACGTCTTTAATCTTACAAATTTATGTTCATTCGTCTGTATTCACACACTTTATATGAATAACATACTGGTACTGTAAAATATATGTATATGCAGTGTATGTAACAGATAATACGTACATATTTCAAATTATTTTTTCCGCTATCATATTTTTTATGAAGATTTCAAAAACATTTAAAAAAACATCATAAAAGATACTTTGACGGTTAGATACAAAAAAACAAAAAAAAATTATTTGATGCACATTCATATGTACATCATCTATAAATGGTTTGTAAGATCAATTTACACAATTTTGATTGTATATTGATTATATTCATATACATGTGTTAATGATCGGTCATGTGTATTTGGAAAATAAACGATAAAACAAAGTATAAACAAAAAAAAAAAAAAAAATGGACATCGTCTTTTTTTTCAAATTAATTTAGCTGCTGGAAAATTAAACGTTTAAATCAAAAATTTTGTGTTTTTTTTTTGTTTTGCTTAAATGAATTTTGATGTTTGATTAAAATTTTTTTTGTCATTTATTTTATTTTGTGTGTGTTTATTTTTTACAATCTCATACATTTCTCTCAATTTTAATTAAATTTTTCATATTTAACAAAATATTTTCAATGTTCATAAAGAAAAACAATCAACATAATTAAATTATATTTTTAGAGTTAAATCAACAGTTTGCTTAAGATAAATAAAGGAAAAAGGTGTTTGAATAAATGCACAAACTATATGTAGTATTTTTTCTACTGAAAATATTGAAGAAGCAACTATGAAGCAGCAATGAAGATATTTTTTTAAAAAAATATTGAACATGTTTTTATTTATACTCCGTACACTAATTCGATGCAGTTAAGGTCTTATATGGAAATGACATAAAGTAGTATCACTTTACGTCTCTGTAAATTGATGTTTAAAAACCTCACCTCATACTGTATGAGAACTTGCAATAACTCTGCTCGTGAAATGCTCCCGTATACGTATACTCTCATAAGACCATAACTGCACCGAATTAGTGTATGGAGTATAGCTGCTATTGTAGCAGATGTTACATCTAACCAAAACAAAAACGTTTTTTTTTCATTTTTTTATAATTACGAAGATATCTACTGGTATTCAATTTTGTTTTGTTATCATGTCCTTTGTAAAGAAAGTATATTAAGAAAAAATTATCAAAAAAAAAAAAAAAAAAATCTCCACCTGTTCAAAAGTTGCATGTGAACATATGTTTTATTCATTTTTTAGAGAATATCTCAAAGACAGATTGGAATCCTTTTCAATGTGGCATACGACAGAATAAAATGAACAAATGGCAAAGAAAAGAATCATGATATAAATTTATTTCACCTTATTGTAGAGGTGTAAAAAAAAAATCTTTTTATGAACTCATTCTTACAGCTAAAAATTACGAATTTCAGTTAAAAAAACTAAAAAATTTCAGTTACCGTAGAATTTAAAAATTTTTAATGTTACAAAAATTTTTATTTATTTTTTTTGTTTTAATTATTATTTTTGTAATTTGTTTTTGGGTATTTTTTCTTTTTTGTTAATAATTTATTTTTGATCTTTTTTTCTTATTTAATGATCAAAACTGTAGAAAAAAGGTTCAAAAATTTTCTGACCAAATCTTAAAAATATAAAAAAACAAAAAATTCAATTTTTTTTCTTTATTTTAATGACTAACAATTTAGGCAGGCAATTAGAATAAATTAGGACTTTATGATTCGATCCTTTTTGTTTTTTTTTTTTTGTCTATCTTACAATATAGTTATGAACAGGTAATAAAATAATTATGTGAGTAAGCAAAAAGAAAAAAGGAAAAAAGGTTAAAAGTTATGAATTTTGCAATATTTTCATATTTGTACATGGCAACAAGGGATAATGTAGGAAACCGGAAGGTTTTTTATCTTTACATTAAATCAATAGAAAAAAAAAAAATTGTAAAAAAAAAGGAAAAGTAAATAGAAGAAAAAACAATCATACCAAACTGCTTACATTTTAATTTAAATTGGTGCTGAAATGGCTGAAATCAAGTGAAACAAATTCTTTGCTGAAACTTATTTTTAAGAATTTTAACAAATAACTTTTTTTTTTGTTTGTATAAATGTAGTTGGAATCAGTAAGTTCGTTTATTTGCAAGAAAAACGTATTATGTACAAGGTAACTGAATTTATCTTATGATTGTGATAAATAATTTTCATTATTATTTTTATTATGATAATTTGTAAACGCAAGGATAATTAAAATAAATGTAAGGAAATGAAAATAAAAAAAAATTGCTTCAAAAAAAAAAAAAAAAAAAAAAAAATTAAATTCATACATGTACAAAGCAGAAGCAGAAAAAGGCATTTAAAATTGGTTTTATTTCTTCCTTTTTTTTTTTTTTTTTAAAAATGAAAATACCCATCAAATTTCATTGTAGTCCAGAATAGTTCAAGTTTTTTTGTCTACATTTGCAATTAGGAAAAATTTCAAAAGAAAATTGAAAATTACAAAAAGATTTTCATTACATGAAAAATGTATCTACTTAACAATAACAAAAAAAAATGATTAAATTGGAATGTTTAAATTTTTAATTGCATTTCTTGGAAAAGGACCAAAAAAAAGAAATTCTTCATTCCTTTGGTTTTTTTTCATTTCCTTGTTTTTGGAAACAAAAATTTTCCAATCTGTTTAATTAACAGAATAAAAGTAAAGCGCATTTGAAGGCGAACATAAGTACAGAAATATTATTACATTTTACTTCACCGTATGGAATACTTCAGTTGGTTGAATTTTTTTTTCTTATTCCAATTTTAATTCTTAATTTGAGTATAACATGCACCTATAACTGACTTAAATTTGAGATGAAAATTCTTTTAAAATGAAAATGTACACAGAAGCATGGAACAAAAAAAAAACATTCGGAAAATTCAAATATTTACAAAAAACTTCTATTGAAAATTGAAAATTAATTATAATGTAAATGTCAACAAAATTTTTTTATTTTCATTTTTTTCCCCCATTTTTTAATTATATTTTATTTACATGTTTCTGTATTAAAATCGTTATTTTTTTTTTAAATTTAAAAAAAATTATAATAGTAAAAACAAAAATGCATGGAAAAGTTTGTTAATACATTTTGTTTTTGAATTAAAATCAATTTTTATTCAAGTTTCTACTTTATTGAAAACTAATTAAAAAAACGAGAAAATTTTTTGATATAATTGAATCGTATTGAATGGATGCAAAAAAAACATATGGTAATAATTTTTCCGATTAAAGTCTAAGCCTACGACTGAACTTTAAGATCCATATGTGATATATTGTAACATTTGGATGATTTAAAGAAGATTATAGTGTATTACTTGGAATACATTTGGTCTCACAATTTGATGACATATTGATTGACAATAAATTTCACTTTTATCATTTCTTGCCGACATAAATGATATTTTGTATAAGATATGTAACATGTGTGCAGACATAAACAGACCATATACATATACGCAATATAATAATGCATTAAAGATTCATTGATGTACAGAGTCGTACATAATACAATGATACCATGAGTTGATACCATGTGCTGGAAAAATGATCATATTCATGTCCCATTTTATTAGATTTATAATACCAATTGCTACATCGAAAAATTATTAACATAAATTTTTTTTATTTTTTTTTTATCATATACATAAGTATATTGTATAAGATTAAGTGCTTGTGAATAATTTGTGTTATAATTTAAAAAAAAAAAAATACGTTACATAAATTTAAAAAAAAAAATGTACACAAGAATATTCCATATATATTTTTTTTTAAATTTAAATTTTTATTTTTATTTATTTTTCTCTTACTCTAAAATAAATTTATTTAGTTTTTTATTATTGTATATATATGTTTATTTATTTTTCAATAAATTAAATGAAATGAGAAAAAGAAAAGTGAGAAAATATAAAAACAAAATATTTATATACATAGATAATTTACCATTACATTTTACTATATTTTATTTTTGTCTTGTGCACATGGATTTCTATTTTTACTTTTAAATATTTTGTTTTTTTTTATTTTTCAACTGTTTTATTTTTAATAAATAACCATTATATAAAGTAAAGGAAAATATTTTTCTATAAAAAAAAAAATGAAGCAAATTAGGAAAAGTAAAAACAATTTTCTTTCGTGTCGCGACATCATATAAATCTCATTTTTAAAATGTCGTTTATCATAGAGTTGAAGACTTTAAGGATTATAAAATAAATATAAAACATTTTTATAACTTAATACCATATCTGTTAGCTAACATTTATAGCTTGATCTATGTTAGATGTACATATAGAGCGTGTGCGGAATGTGGATAAATTTGGTTAAATGTCTAAATTTCTAAATTGTTGGAAAAATTGGTTTTAGCATACTCAACGAAAATGCTAAAGGCAGCTAAATTGGTAAATTCGTTGTTTTTGTATGAAATGATGAAATACGACATGTAATATATGGTTTTTGTTTATAATTTGATTTTGTTATATTTTTTTTGATTTTTTTAAAAACAATTTCTTAAATTTTTAACTATTATTTAAAAAAATTAAAAATTTGAATTTTTAAATTTTCAAAATCATATGGAAGTCCGAAACGTAAAAATATAGAGAAAAAGTGAAGACTAAAATTATTAACAGTTTAGCCATGAAATTTTAATTTTATGGAGAGAGTTGCTAAAAGAAATTTTAGCAACTTGATATTTAGACAACTTTTCCAATGATTCCGCACACACTCATAAAATGTAAGTTTTGTAAAGTACTTAATATTTTAAAAAGACAAACAAATCAAGGATAAGAAAAAAAAAACAAAAATACATGAAGACACTTGTTCATTATTTTTCATGTACACTGTACGTATGTTAGGTATGTTCATCGTTTCTTTTTTTAAAAAGTAAAAAAAAAAAACAACAACAACAACAAAGTTGTGTAAATAATGATTTCTCAGTGTGTTACTATGACATTTTATTTAGATGTTATACTGATTCTCAAGAAATTTCATTCTCTTGTATAGATCAAGCAAACAACATATTTTTAAAAAGAATAAAAAAAAACGAAATTTTGTTTTTTCTTTGAATGTACAAATATTGTAAACAGAAAGATTTATATTTCTCTTTATAGTCCTTTAAAAAGATTTTTCATTTTCATTATTTCCAGCATACGAATTTTTTTATTTTCATTTTTTATATTCGGAAGAAAAAAAAAGATAAAAGGAAAATTTTATAATTCTTAAATATTTTGTCATTTGAAATAAGTTAATAATTTTAAAATTCACAGATATGAAAATTTCAAAAAACAAAAAAAAAGAAAAACAGGAAAAAATTTTTTTCTCATTTTTAAAATAAATAAACGTGAATTCAGTTTTATGCTTAGGTAACAAAAGTTTTTTAATTTATTTTCGTTTTTCTTTTGTTCTTTGTTTTTATTAAAATTTCACTTTAAAAAAAAATTTCAAATATATATTTAATAACTTTTCCATGGGAAGAACTACCTTCTGTTGTTGTTTTTTTTTCTCTCATTTTTTAATTTATCAAATTTCCATAATTTTACACGTACATTGAACTTTATGGTGTGTATATGAATATATTATTTTTATTTTTGTAAAAAAAAAAATAAAATAAAATAAAATAAATTTGTTTTGTCATTTTCAAAAGGATATGAAATGAAAATTCAATAAAAGAGATTGTCTTTATACTTAAACAACGATAAAATTTTATGAAAATAATAAAAGTAAGTAAAAGTATGGTATTATCTTGCGTATAGTACGTGCACTTTTTCTTACGTATATATTTTCCTTTACTTCATTATGTCGTTTTACTTCATAATGAAGTATAGTATGCCGAAGGCCTTATTCTGGTGCATTAACATTAAACTGCATATTAATAAAGCAACGACAATATAATTCCTCCAAAATTGTTCTCAAACACTAAATAATGGCTGTAGGGTGTTTTTAAAGTATATGATTTATGTTGCTCTCGTGTGGTTGTTGTTGTTGTTTTCGTTTTATAAAACGCACTAAATTAGCAATTTTGTTAAATTGGCCTGAAAAGAGAATTTATTCAAATTGAACCAAATTGAACGTATAAAAGAATAAGAAGAAGCACCACTAACAACAACATTGCCTATGTTATAAAAACATACAATAAGTGTTTTGTGAAAATTCAATAATATTTTTGATAATTGTCCCAAAATGTTTAACTGAAACGAGCATAAAGTTTGCGTACTGTATGTGAGATGATATACAGTAAATATAAATAAAATGTAAATTAAATGCTATGAAATATTATCAAAAGTTTTGCTTTTTACATTTTCATATGATAATGTACTATGATAAATAAATGGTGGTAATGCATTATTGTTATCTTATACTAATGTAATGTAATGGTAAAAAAAAAAAAATTAAATTATCATTTGTTGTTTAAAATTCAAACATAAACGATCTGAATTTTCTACCTATATGTACGTTACATAGAAGTACCAGTACACGAATGTTCCTTGAGAAACATTTTTGGGTATTTGATTTTATATCCTTGTATTTTGTATGTTTATAGATTTGTTTATGAAGTTGTTACAGTACATTTTTTTTTGTTATAGAAATTATTTATTAATTTGGTATCAAAATTACACACGCAACAAAACCAAAGGTAATAAATAAATTATTACATTTTTTTTTATACTACAAATTTAAATTTAAATCAATTTGAATTTGGATGTATAATTTAATTTTCGAAAAAAGAGAGCACGTTTTATTGATTAAAAATACAAAATTGGCAGCTCTAATTTTTTTTTTTCTTTTTTTTTGAAGACGAAAATATATCATGATTTCTTTTTTTAACAACTTGTTATTCATGTTTTACGTGAAGAAAATTTTTTTTCTTGGAAAATTTTTTATTTTCAATTATCCTTTTTAATAAAATATAAAATTTCTCGACTGATTAGCATTATTTGAATCGTGTATATGCATGTTACAAAATATTATCTGTCTGTCATCTTATGTTTCAAACTGTAAGAAAATTTTTTCATTAAATTTTCATAAATTTTCTTTTTTTTCACTATGAAGTTTTCCGTTCATTTTTATTTTTTTTTTTAAAATATTTTTATCTCTGTATATGTAAGGATGAAAAATAGTTGATAAAATTCTATGTATTTACAACATCAACGATAAAATTTTCTTTTTTAACAGAAAAACTTGTTCTTTTACATGACTTTATGTTATGATGATGATGATGATAATGATGAAAAAAATATTTTTTTACGTGTTTTGTGGTTAAAAATTAAATATATGCATTTTCACATTAAAAAAAAAAAAAAAAAAAAAAAAAAAAAAACGGCAACAAGGAAGTGAAAAAAAAAGACACCATAGCAACATTATAACAAAACAGAAGCAGCAATGTAGCATTAGTAGCAATTTTTTTTGATGCAACTGTCATCATAAATTTTTTGTTTTTTAAAGTATACGAGCATACGTACATGCTGACGTATCTACAAAAAAGAAAAGTTTTCTTCTTGGTATTTTGGAAATAAATTTGAGAATATTCATGATGATAGCATGTTGCATAGAAAATATTTTTTAAAAACTATAAACCAAGAATAATATATTGCATTATGTTATGCTGGAAAACAAGTGTGTACGGTTACAAGTTTTCTTTATGATTTAACGTTTTCAAAAAATTTTAAATATGCAACATGAGTTTTTTGTAAACAATGTGGATAAATAAAATGTATTTAAATTGTAGAAGAATATCAAATTAAATAAAACTTATAAACAGACAAAAAAGAAAATTAAATAAAAAATCACACATATACGATTTCAAACAATTTGTTTACACCTGCTGTAATCATTATCATAAATAATTAACATAATGAGCTGAAAATTGATATAATAAAGTTATACTCTATACATTAATTCGACGTAGATAAGGCCTTATGAGAGTTCTTTTTCTTTTCTCGTAATTCTTAATAAGATCATCTTACTTTATGTCATTTCCATAAGTACTTAAATGCATCGAATTAGTGCATGGAGTATAGTGTAAATTGAAAAATGTTTTTTTTCTTCTATTCATAAACTTACGTGTATGTATGTATGTGTGTATAATTATAGCAAATTAACCTTTTCGATTTTCATTATTAATATGTTAATTTAGAGTTATCTAGATTTGATTTCTTTCTAAATTTGGGTGGTCGTATATACATACATACGCTTTCTTTGCCTATCGAAAACACTCTAATTCTGCCCAGTGCCACACCACAGTAAGTGGTCTCAATTTTTTTTTTCTGTAGGTATATTTGATCAATTTGAAATTCTTTTTAAATTGAAACAAAACCTTTTAAACCACCAATTTTTGTGTTTTCACAAAACCGGTAGCCGCTATGTACATATGAATATACATATTCATCGTGTATACAATGATCACCACATGCACAATACAAAGTTCATACATAAAATTTATTTATTTTTTTACATTTTGTATAATTGTTATTTTTGTATCGAAATTAATTTAATTTTCTATCAATTTTCTAGCCTAAGCGACTTTTAATTTTCCTGTTTTATTTCATTTTTTTTATGCGCTTTTATTTATTGCATTTTCATATGAGTACGGATATCGAGTATAAAAGGAAAAAATGCATTTTAGAGTTTAGTTATTCGAATTTCGGGTATATAAAATAATTTTATTTTTCATCGTTCATTATTTTTAATTTCAATTTTATGTTATCCGTGTTATAGTTTTTTTTTCGTTCAATTTTTTTTTTTTCAATTTCATTTTCCCTTGTTTTAATAATAAAAAGTTTTTAACATTATAAATTTTCATATACCTATGCATAAAAAAAATTTTTTTTTTTTTTTTTATTTTAAAGTGTACATAAAGAGGAAACAGAGAAAATTAATTTTTCATTTATTTAATGAAATGTGTGTGGTCATAAAAAAATTTCAATAAAAAAAAAAGAAGGAAGAGAAAAGCAAAAAAAAACTTTTCAATGACTTTTATATGATGATGACATACAAGACTGGGTTTAAAAACTCTTTGTATATACATACATGTTTGGATCGTATGCAGGCAACCAATTTGTAGATTAAAAATTGGAAATGAAATGAATTAAATTGAATAAAGCAAAGCAAAATGCAAAAATAAAACAAAAAAAAATTCAACAAAACACTATAAGCAAAAGCCATTTTTTACTTTGTGTTTTATGATGATGCATTTTACCTCTTTCGCTTGATTTCGCTATATGTCTGTGTTAATTTTATTTATATTCATTTTATTCTTTTAAAGAAAATCTGGTGACGAAAATTAAATGACCAATATAATTAAAATTTATATGAACGATATTTAGGGCTTTTACGAATAGCTTTTCATTTCTGATCCTTTTTTCTATACATGAAAGGCAACGTATCCATGGTTTTAATTTAAAATGTTTTTTTTTTTTGTTTTTTGGAGAAAAAAGAAAAAAAAAATTAAAAAATTCACTTTTTGTTTATTATAGGCTATAGTCTGTCTACTAATTCGATGTAGTTCAGGCCTTTTCACGAGTAGTGTTACCGAAATCTGTAAAGTTATCTTTTTTTTGTTGTTGTTTTTGTAAGACATGAGGAGTGAGATGAGGTTTGGTAACCTCAACACTGCAGCTTAATTAATTAGCTTATTGTATCCCTCAACCCCCGGTATCAAAGTTATTATATAATACGAGATGGATTTTTTTTTCATCTACTTCATTTTTTTCAACGGTGTAAAATAGTACTGCTTTATATCATTTCCATAAGACCTTAACAGATAGACTATAATAATTAATTGTTATTTTGTTTATAAAATTTAGAATTATATTGTTAACAAAATTGTGACAATGATGATGGTATAACGAACAATTAATAAGAAAATAAAAGTTTCATATATTTTATTATCTAATTAAATTATATTTAATAATAAAAAACATTAAAAAATGTAATTTTTTATTTAATCAATGTATTCCATAAATATACGAACAACATAAAATTCATTTTAATTAAACACGATTTATGGCATTCAATTTAATTATATAAAATTTTTTTTCTGCATAGTTTCATATTTAAGTAGATATAAGAAAGAGAAAAAAATTTTTTTTTATTACTATTGTTTTCATTACATCGTTATAATTAAATTGTTGCTTATACTTTGTTTCTTATATTTTTATTTTCATTTTTTCTTTGTTTGTTTATTATTTTGTATTTTTTTTTTGTTCAGTCTGTTTTTTGTCTATTACATTCAGAATTTTTTATTTATTTTATTTTATTTGACTTATTCGTATCTTTTAAGCCTAAACAACAAAGTAGTTTTTTTTTTGCTTTAATTCATATTCTTTATATCTGACTACACAAAGAGTATCCTACAAAGACACTCATATACACATACATATTTTCACCCTTTTTACGCATGTGTTTATATCACACAACCAATTATTATGTATTCAATTATATACATAAGCGTAAATATGTATATTTATAAAAAAAGAAAAAAAAATATATGTGGATGAGATTATGTATTCAGATCATAATGAATTACTGAGATTAGTTAAAATAAAAATTAATTCATTCTTGATTGATATACGAATATATTTTGATGTATCTTACATATCTATCTTATTAATTAAATAAAGTAATATTTTTGTCATTGTCATTTTATTTAAAAAAAAAAATTATATCATTAGTATTCATATATGTATATACAAAAAGTATTTACATATATTTCAAGCATTAGAATACAATCATAAATGAATTAAATATGTAGTTACCAAATAGTACGTATATTTCATTATTTCATATATGGTAGTATACCACAATATAGGGTAGGGTCCTCCAAGACTGTGTAACGTCACAGAAGAAGAAGTATACCAATACCTATACTTTACTTATAACCACCTACCCACCCACTATCATACTCTGAGTAATAGATATAATATGTAAGTACATGCATTTATAATATTTTATCTGAATTTGTATAAGAAACATCTTATGTTGATGAATATAAGAAATGCTTCATTTGTAATTTATTTTAATTAAAACGATTTTTTTTTGTTAGGAAAAAAAAAGTTCTTTCATACTTTTCAAATTAAAAAAAAAAAAAAAAAAATTGTAATGATAAACTTTTTCGTTCGCAAATAATTATTTTTTTTTTTGCTGTTTAAAAACTTTTAATTTCCCAAGGTTGTTAGGGAACTTTATTTTATTTTTTTTTGAATTTATTTTTATTTATTAATTTTTTTTTTTTTTTTGCCAAATCTTTGTTTCCAATTCCTATATTAGTATGGTATTAGTAATCTATACTCATTAAAATACGCCGTGTTTCGAAATATGTGTTAACACCAATACATTCAACTAGATAAGTATTTTTTTTGTTTGCTTTTTCTTGCGTATCAATGATGATCATCATTACAGTTGATTTTATTCAAAATAATTTTTTTTCTGTTTTTTTATTTTTTTTTTGCAAGATTATAAAAAAGAAAATTGAATAAAATAAAAAACTAAAAAATTGTAAATATGTACTTAATAGTACATTTACCTTAAATCAATGTGTAATTACGATGATGAAGTACATACGTATGAAATAAAAAAAAAAAAAATTTTTTATAAAAACTGTATTCAGTATTGAACACTAAATAAAGTAAAAAGGAGAAAAAATGTATAAACGAACAGATAAAGTTTTTTATCATCATCAAGGCTTTTTCGATATCTGAATGCGTTATACGCGTACAAGTGTGTAGTTATAGCTACTTTTTTAATTTTGTATTTAATATTTTTATTTTTTTTATTTTTATTTTAATGAATATATCAGAAAACTTTATAACAAAAAAAAATTTTTTTTTTTGAAAAAATTAATGATATATTTGAAAAAAAAAAAAAAAGAAATGAGATCCTTTTTATTAATTCAAAGCTTTCATATATTTTCCATCATTATCTTATTATTTTTCTTAATTTTAACTTGCATTCTAATTAATGACGAAACACTTATTATTTTGTATTTCAAATGCCTTTTTAATATATATTTTTTTTTTCTGCAAGGACTTTTTCATTTATGTAATATCCTGTTTTAGTTTTTTTTTTTTTTTGTAAATAAGTTGTTTTGAATTTGTTCATTTTCGTGGAAATTTTTAATAATAAAAATTAAATTGTATTAAATTAATGAGTTTTCTTTGGTAGTTAAGTGTGTTCGTTATGTTAGCCTTAGATTAATAGTTTAAGGAGTTTTGAATACATCTATGACATGATGTGAATTTTATTTTGATCTTCAATTATTTTTCTAAGAAACAGGACACCCACTCTCAGGCAAACTATTCATTTTTGTTTATTTATTTTTTGTTTTTTTATTAAATAAAAGCATCAAAACAATAAAAATATTCTCAGCTACTTAGTATTCCTGTTGTCATCTAGTCCAAAGTAAAAGAAACAACCGAAATACTCTTAAAAAAAATTTTTTTTTTCAAATTCTTTTCACACATACTGATCCGTTGTAGTAAAAAAAAAAATCATTGCATTCACTGAATGCATTCAATTTGAATGTACGTACATTTGTAGGCATTTGTCGTTATAAAACGAAATATAAAAATTTTCAAAAAAAAAAAAAAAAAACAACGCATACAATACCCATATTTACTTATTTGCATTCATGTCGTTTGTTTAAAAAGGAAGTTAAGTAAATGAATAAAGAATTTTTAAAAAGCGTTGAATGGTATGCATATAAGAGCACAGCTCATCATATTTTAGAGTGTACATTTTTAAATTCTAGCTGTTACAAAAAAGAAAATAATAAACAGAATTTTCTTTTTTTCTTTTAAATGCATTCAAAGGTAATTGAGAAAATAATTGAGATTCACATTTTGTTTACCTTAACATAATTTTGTATGCGAAGGTAGATAGTAAAAAAAATTAAACTATTTATTGTTGTTAAGTGAAGAAAAAAAGAAAAAGGAAAAATTTTTTAGAAATACCAAAATATGTACTCATACACTGTAAAGAAAACAAACTACAATAATAAGCAAAACATTTGAATGCCCGCCAGGAGAACAGTAAAATATTTAATGTTCATTTTATTTTTTTATTTATTTTTTTTTTTTTGTTTTCTTTTTTCATATGAACTATTGTGTATTTACAAATTTTTTTCCATTTTCTTTTTTTTACTTTTCTTTAAAAGAATGACAAAACATAATTGGAAATAATGTAATAGAATTTTTGTTTTTTTTTTTTTACTTTTTTTTTCAATTTATTTTTTTATTTGTATTGTAATTTTTTTTTAATTTAATTTTCTACTGTTTGAAAGAAATTTGTATTGGTATTTACATGCTGCTGTACGTTTAATATCGAAGTGGGTGATTTAAATGCAAAATGTGATACTCTTTAACTAATATGTACACCTATCCTTTGTGCATTTAAAAAAAATATATATTTTATACCTCTTAGGTATCTACCGTGTGTATCTACATTTTAGAGAGAGTCATGTAAATAGCAGACAAAACCCATATTTTTATTGTAGTCTACGTCCGCCTAATGAATGTGTACATGGAAAAAGGAAATAACTATTTTCGTATAAAAATGCAATTTTGTCCTTCCTTTGCATTTTAATACAGCTATAATGTACAGGAATTCCAAATTACTTAAGGGTTCCTCTTTTATTTTAATAGAGTTTAGATAACTTTTTTAAAAAAAAAAAAATTTTGTGGTACGTGCATAATTCGATTTTTAATTTCCTGATAAATATTCTTTTTAGTTAAATTCATTCAATTTTAATGAATTTTTCTTAAATGGTTTTCTTTCATTCTAATAACTTAGGTACATTGAACATGATTTAATGTTTATACTTTCTCTTTGATAAAAAAAAAAATAATAAAAGAAAATTTAAATGCAGCCGGAAAGATACCATTAACAATCGCTTAAACACGACTTAAACCTCACGACATCATAATGTACACAAAATCCTTATTATTATTTCAATTTTTAACTCTGAATGATGATAAAAACGTTAAAACATATTACATAGAGATGAACAAAGCGTTTCATTGAACTGCATTATGAAAGACTATGGTCATGAATACATTTCTTGTTTTATGGATAATCAGAACTATATTCTGGTTGTATTTAGCAGATTTCGCTAATTTGATATTTTGCTAATTTTTAAATAAAATTTTGATTGTTCGTAAACATTTGTAAGAAAGTTACGAGAATACTAAGTTAGTGAACTCTACTAAACTATACGATCAGAATTGACCCTGAATGATGGGTATTCATACAATCATCAAGTTGAATTCTACAAAAAAGAGTACATAATATAAAAGTAGAAATTTTTTTTTTTTCAGAGATTTTAAGTTTATTTTCTTTTTCTGCCATTTGTATTTCTTTTCATTTTATAAATACACAATGATTTTATTGTTTCATATAAAATTTGTTTTACACACTACTTTCAATTAAAAATACATTTTTTTCTTTTCTTTTTTAATTAATTCTTGAAATGTAGATTATTTTAAAATGATCTTTAAATTTGATAAAGCATAAACTCAGCTAAATTAAAGAGGTATGTATGCATATTACATTGGTGTGTATATTCTATCGTACTTACAAAAGGACTAATATTCTACATATATGATTATTATCACATTTTTACATCTACATATACACATATAGTATTATATGATAATACTATATGATATGCCCTGGCTCACATAAAGCTGTTGTGGCATTGATGATGATGATGAGTATTATAGAGTACATACATACATAAATTCTGTATTCGGTATAATGAATGAAATCCCTATGAAAAACACAAATTAATTACAATAAAAATGGTTATCATTTATTTATCGAATCGAAAAGGAATTTTATTTTGTATATGTAAATAGTTGAATAGCAGAATTACACTTTTATTTCATTTAATCACATACTTACATACATGATTAATAATATGAAATAGTTGAATATTTGAAATGTATGTATTTACAATTTAACATGGTAATTAATTAAATTGCCATTTAATAACCTGTTAGGTGTATATCAATATTTTATTTTGTACATCAATTAATACCAAAAACGTATTATTTCAGAATTTACCTATATTTAGAATTTATACAGTAATTCGATGCAGTTAAGTTCTTATGAGAGTATATGTGTTCTTTTTTTTCTCGTAATTTCTAATAAGATCATCTCACGAGTAGTGTTACAACAGTCTGTAAAGTTATCATATAATACGAGATGAATCTTTTTAATATACAGGGACGTAAAGTGGTATTTCTTCTTCTTCTTCTTCAATGGTACAACTATGTGAGTCAGGGCCTAATCATCATTACGATGATTTTTCGAGACGATTCTATATAGACGTAAAGTGGTACTACTTTATGTTATTTCCATAAGGTCTCAACTGCATCGAATTAATGTATAGAATATAGTATGCTAATAAGAAATCCCTGTGTATAATCAAAATCAAATAAAAGTACCAATAACATATGATTAAACCGCTGACAAAAAATATTTTTTTCAAAATAATTCCAAAAATCAGAGAATTTATTTATTTCTTTTATTTCTACCAATTCAATGGTCTTTTGTTTGTCTCTTTTGATTTTTTTTATATTTTTATCTAAATTTGATTGTCTTTATTTTCATAACAAATGTCAAAGTAAATGCCTAAACAAATTTTTATATTTCAATAGATGTCCACATATGTATACATACTTGTATGTAGATTAAACAAAGAAGTTATGAAGACATGAAGGGAAAAGAGGCAATTTAATGTTTTCATCCATTAATTTTAGGCACAACGAAGAAGATGTCAAAAAATAATCTGTATAGAATCTATAGAAATATTGTAGAAATAAAATTCAAAAATGACTTGAAAATCAAGAAAAAAAAATATTAAAAAAATTTTTTTTTATTTTGTTGAAATAATCGTATACGTAAATTAATCTAAGAACTGTGAAACTGGTATCTTACATATGAGGACTGCATTATCAGATGGAATATAAAAGAAATAAAAAACTCATATGATGCGATAGAACTTTAGATATTTGAAAATTTTTTGTACCTGTATTCTACCTAAAGTTTTGATCTACTCCTAACATGTTGACGATGATCATTGTATGTATTTACTCTGACAATAAAAGAGTATTTTCATGGTTACTTTACTCTTAACTAAAAATGTATTACAATTTTTTTTTTATTATTATTATTATTTTTTTTATTAAATCCAAGACGAATGCAAGAAATGCAAAACTCAGATTAGTTGGTTTCAAATAAATTGAGAGATTCTTTGATATGCGTCTTTGGTCGTCATCGTCAATATACACTTTAATTTTTCAACCGACGAAATGACTTTTTTTTATACTAATATGAATTTAGAATTAAAGTATAAGGTACACAAATATCTCTACATGTAAACTACTTTTCATTCATTTCTTTTGTTAACTTTATTTCCATTATCGTCACACCTTTTTGAAATCTATTCAATATAATGATAACAAAAAATAAATAAATAAAAAATAAAAAAGGAATCCTTTTGATAAAAACTCATAAAAGGCTTTTCAAAGAAACTCTGAAAATACAAAAAAATATGTAGTTTATTTTTTCTTAATCTAAAAATCCATTTAAATCAAATAATTGTATATCGATGAAAATTCAAAAAAAAAATAAATAAATAAATAAAAATAAAAAATTATTATGAAGAACAAAATTCAAAATCAAATATGTATGTATAGATACATTATTTTGATCTGGCTGATTATTTCGACTGTTACGTCTCTAACGTAGTTTTCTTATTTTGAAATTGAAATGCATTAAATAAAGGAATAATTCTGAATTTCCTTCGTTGTGTGAATTTTCAAATGCAATTGTGGATTTTCATTCGAATATTTTTCCTTAGTTATCGGTTATGCCTTGAATTGACTTGTATACTCGTATGTCCTTGTCGTTTACATTATTTCCAAGATTTCCATTAAATCTTAATTTTGAAACTTTTCTCGTTTCAGATCATCAAATTTTATGGATACATTTTTTTTGTTTTTTAATTGTATATACAAACGTTTAATTTTGATTCTATACCTAATTAAAATCCCAAAAGATTTTATAATTTCTAGTTTAAAATGTTTACAGGTACAATTTGTATTATTTGAAATTGAATTTTAAATTAACATTTTAAATCTGTAACTAAAACTTTTGTATGTTAGATACAGTGATAGATTTTCTTTTTAAAAAAGTTTTTAAACATTTTTTTATTTTTTTATTTTTATTTTGAAAAATTTATTTTTTAAATCTATGTAACTACTGTTCATGTAAAAGCTTCATTCATTTGTTGTCCATGTGTTACCACTGTACATGGTAATTTTCTTCTTAATTAGACTTTTGAAAGTTCATAATTTATTTTTTATTTTTAAATAATATTGTAGGTAAAATTTTTCTTTATTCAAATGCAGGAAACGTACGTACACTCAAAATACCACATAGTATCTTTACGATAGCGGACATGTATAGGTATTTATATTTTTATATAAAAAATAACAACCAAATATTCAAAAAAAAAAATAAATAAAATAATAATGTGAAATTAAATTTCTGACTTTTTACTTTTTAATTTTCATTTTATTTTTTTTTTTGATTAAAATTTTACTAACTTATAAAAAACGACAACATAGAAGAAGAAACTTGTATAAAAAAAAATTTTGTTTTTCTTAACTGCAAAAATATATTTAAAAAAAATAAAAATAAAAAAAAATAAAGAGAATAAAAATGAAATAAAAATATAAAGTAAAAATAGTAAAACTGTTTTCAGTCCATATAAATTCAAATAATTTTATTTTAAGTTTTTTTTACTTGTATGTGTGTACCTAAAACGTTTGTATGTGGAAATGACCTAATTTTTAAAAGAATTTTTTACATATGCACATATATGTATGTACATATGGTACATATGAAGGTTTTATAAAGGATATGAAGGATATTATAAACCTAGCGTTTCCATACATGTATGTACATGTATGCGCTTATTAGAACATAAACATACTTACATGTGTGATATCTGCATATATCTAGATTTTTAACTTAGACCTAGATTTACCCATACCTGTTTACTTATGGTTTTTATGCAACCAGGACAAAAATGCAAACTTCTGTGGTAGTGGTAATGGTAACAAAAATTTATTTAGTTAGCTTTCTAAAGTCATGTCACATTTAAATAAAAAATTTTATCATTTTTTCTTATACCATTTCCTCCAATATATGTAGATACACAAAGAATACAAAAAAAAAAAAAGAATAAAAAATCGAAGTAATTTTTTATGAGCAAGATGTACATATGTGTACACTTATATACTCACTAGATAAATTTTACCTGTAATTTTTCGTACATAAACACAAATATTTACATAGTAAATTTAAAAATATAATTTAAAAGTTTTATATAAAAATAAAAATTTTCCGTTTTATTTTGAATTTTGCTTTTTGGATAAACTTTGAAAAAAAGAAAACTAAATGCTTGATGTAAGGAAGTTTTGTACTTTATTTTTAAAGTTAATTTTTGGTTTATTCTTAGTCACAAGAATAATTAGGAAAAAATCTTTTTACATGCAATAAATAATATCGAAATAGGTAGGTAGGTAAAGGTCAAATCCCCAGCAAGCAAACTAAGACCAGAAAGCCCCATTGTGATACCACACCAGGAATTTTTTAGAGATCAAACCACCTCGAACGCTTCAAAAAATATCGAATCATTATTTTGATGAAATAAAATAAACATTTTATTCCGTTTTTTTGGACTTTTTGTTTAAAAACAAAAAAACGTCATTAAGATCGGTTGATAATAGAGATAATTCTGAGAACATACACATGATGTGATTTCGAAATTATTTACACTCTTTTTGTGTTTTTTATTAATAATTTTTTTATCCATATATCTTACTTTCCATTTCATTTTATTCAACCCCAATAAATTCGACTGATGTCTTTGCAATGCCTTTGGTTACAATTTTGTATGGCATTACACATATTATATGATAATTCAATTCAATTTTCAACTATATATGCATGTGAAAAAAAAAAAAATGAAATGAATCTGAAATCCATTAACAACTGATGACTGAGGTTTAATCCGTAGCACATGTCCAATATATCCATTATAATATGCACTCTTCTCATATATCTTTTATTATCACGATTCTTATAAAAAAAAATGAACAAAAAATGAAAAATGAAATCGGTCACAAAATTACAAAAAAAAAACCAACCAAAGCAAACGTGTGATAACATTAAAAAAAAATTTTTTTTTTGAAACGCATATCTATATAAATTTATCTGATAAATCGGAATAATATAATGATATATAATGTGGATACAAACATCACATCCTATTCATCATGTGTGCAAATAACATACACATGAACATTAAGAGTTTATTATTATATAAATTAATGTAAAGATAATCAAAAACGATTTATGTTATTTCTGTTGACAATATATCATCGTACATATATGTACATGTTTACATACAAAATGTATATTTATTATATGATATATTGAAATTTAAATGTTATTATCACGTTGTTATCATCAATTTAATGTTAATATTTATGTAAAAATTTTCCATTAGCAATAATACATAATATAAAAATGCACTGATATGTAAATTCATATACATATACTCTATATATCTTATTTCTCATGAATTTAAATTTTAATATTGATTTAAAATAATAATGAAAAAATATATTTAAAAAAAAATGGAAAAATCATCACAGATTAAATTTGAATGAATGGTGAATTTGAAACAAATTTCATTCAGGTATCAAAGAAAGGCAAAAGGGGAAAATATGCTCACATGTACATACGTGTATGCATAATACACATCTCAAAATATCATAGTTTTTTTTTTATTTAAACGTAGTTACTAACACTATTAATACTTTTGTACTAATATATCTTATGTGATAATTACATAAAATTTTCACAATGTGCATCCAAGGAAAAATCAAAATAAAATAGGGTAATGACTGAATACAATAGAAACCGAAAATTTCAAAAAAAAAAAAAAAAACGAAAAGAAAAACATGCAATCATTACACATTACATGAAAATGAAATAAATAATTTGTTATTAATTTTTAAACAATATTCGATTTTTTTTAAAATTTATTTAATAAATAATAATCCGTGTATATTTTCAATGGAAATATAGTCAGGTGCAGTTACATACATACATACATATACATGTGTATATTTGTTTGTATGTGAAAAGCTTGTTGCAAATGAAATGGTTTTCAATTGTATTCTTCAGTTATTTGTTATCTTTTTGAAATTTATATTGAATTTATAAAAATAAAATTGAAAAAGTAATAAAATTTAATTTTGAATTTTTTACAATAACGAAATGAATAAATGAATAATGAAATAATAAAGCATAAACTTGTAAACAATGCAATCGATTGTATTCTTAAAAACACTTTTCAATGGATACATATACATATACTCTGTCCACTAATATTATGCACTTTAGGTCTTATTGGTGGTCTTAAGGTATTTTAATTAGACTATTTCACGAGCAGTATTACCACAATCCACAAAGCTTTTATTTAATATCAGATGAATTTTTTAAATATCAATAGAAAGTGATTGTAAAATGGTACCACTTTAAGTAATCGCCATAAGACCATAATACAAATTATTAATGGACAGAGTATAGATGGATACCATGGATGCATTTTATGTATGAATACGATACGATAATGAACTATTCTGTTGCATTTTATTTATTATGTATAATAAATTTTTTGTTTTATAAAACTAAAATATACGTACACATGCAATAAAATTTATACAGATTCATATACACAAGTGTATTAAACACTGTGAAAATGCACACAATTAATAAACAATTTATTTGATGTTAAGAAAGAAAGAAAAACATCATTAAACAAATGAAAAAAAATTTAAAAAAAAAATTACCATTATACCTTGCAAGAAAACAATCGATGATGATGCAAGAAAAGCAATTATTTATTCTAAAACAAATAAACAAAAGAAAGGAAAAACTTAAGAATGGAAAAGATGCAACAATTTTAAATTTTTAATATAAAAATATTGAATAGTTCAAAAAAACAATAAAAAAATAATAATAATAATAATAATCAGGGTTATTCTGGTCCTGTAAGTTAACAGATTTTCGCTAATTTGAAATTCTTTCAAATTTCATACAAAATTTATAAACAATTAAAATTTTGCAAAAAGTTATCAGAAAGTCAAGTTAACGAAATCTGTTAATTACGATCAGAAAAGTCTTGTATATTCAATATGCGAATATTTACAAATTCAATTTCTAAATGTGTTGTTTAATTAATTTTGTAAGACTTAAAATTATTTTTAAAAAACGATAAAAAAAAATATATTTTCAAATGAGGTCAAAATGTTGCCAAATAATCATCAACAATTCAATAGCAATAAAACTAAACACATATGAACGAAAAGATACATAAATGTGTATACATAAATAATAAACAATAATTTTTCTCAACAGTTTAGATATAATAATGCAATTTAATTTAAAAAAAAATACAATATAACAGCAGAAACAACATCTGCACAAAAGAAAAAAACTTTAATAATTGTGAAAATCAATTGAAAATTGCTTTTTCAACTTTGTCTTCTTCTTCTTTCATTTTATTCATTTTTTTTCTATCATTTTATTATGTGATATTTTTTTTTGTTTTGTCTTTTAACAAATTATTTTTGATCGTCCACCTGTGGTTTGATAATTTGTAATAATAATTTTTCTTTTTTAAAATTTGTGTCTTCGGTTTTTTTTTAACGTTCATAGATTTTAATGAAATAATAAAATAATAAATGCTTTTCGAATCGATAATAATAATTGCATACAGGGTGTTTCAAAAAGTCCATTTTAAATTTTTTATTTATTTTTTTTGATACGTTGCATCTGATTATATAGTGACTGTATACCATAGACAAGTTATTTTGAATGCTCTGTCGATGCGTGTACGCTATACCTTTCTCATATTTTTCAAATTTACAGTACAAGAGCTCAAGGTTAATCCTGTTTATATCCTTGTGGGATAAAATACAAAAGATTTTCTAATATGGACTTTATTGAAGCAAAACGGAATGAATCACTCTCATAAGTTCTAAAATGTGCAAATTTCATAAAAATAATTTTATCAAATTTTCCAAAAAATAAATGAACAAAATGGAAACATAGACAACTTTTTAATCAGTCTGTTTAAAATTTAAAACGAATCAATCAAAAGATTTCTAACATTTACATTACAATGTGTGTATTTATTGGAAATATTTTTTTTTTTTATCAGCACTGTACAGACCAGAGAGTAAATTAAATGGATAAGACAGTGGGTAATTTGAAGGTAAAGCACAAATAGTTGATATTATTTGAAAATATTGAAATTTATAACAAAAAACACAAAAATAAATGATTTCCGATCTATACTAATCTACAGACATACCGCCATGTACATTTTATTGAAAATTAAATTATTTTGAATGTACAATTTTATTTTACATATGTACTTATATTTTAGATATTTGTGTTATAACCTTTTCTGGAAAAATCGCTGTTGTGAATAATTTTATTCAATACATGCATGACAGGTACATATGTGAATACACACATGTAATAATGAAAGTGTTAATAATCATATTTGAAATTTGTATTTTATATGTGTTTATGGGATATTATTTAATAGTAGTTTTGTGTATACGTTACATGATAATTTCCGTAATATTGCAATTATATGTACATAAAAAAAAACAAACCATAAATGATGAACATCATAACAAAATCATAGGTATTTTTCATTTGTTTACAATGATGATGATGATGTGCACGTTCTATGTATATAACATTCAATGGGTTTAGTTTAGGTGTTTGGATGAGTATAGGTAAAAATAATAATAACAATAATTTTAATAGAAGAAAATATGAAATTATAAATGAAAAACAAAAATTGAAAGTAATTTTTTATATTTAAAATAATAATTTACGTACGTATGCTCATATGAAATTTTTACAATTGTTTTTGTTCATGAAAATGCAATGAACACGAATATGTACACTTGAATTAAATATGCTTTGGTTTGATACCTTGGAAGAAGAACTGCAGAAGATGTTTAAAAGTATAAATGATACTTAAATGGTTACCCAATCTACGTACATATGTACATTTTTCATGATAATTTTAACACCAGCTCAGTTAATGCATTATAAGTGGTTGGCCACACTAACTGCAATTAATTTTCAGTATTAAAAATTTCTAAAACCAAAAAGAGAATTTATGTTGAAGAAACAATGAAAATTATGAAAATATTACAAATAATTCTATAAACAAATAAACAGGCAGACAAACAGACTTTAAGTAGATACATGGAAAATATTCAAGTAAATACATGTGTGTATGAAAAAGAAAAACATTTAATAAAATTACATATAATTTTCTTCATGTACCTAAACATAAATTGTTTATTTCTCTTTTTAAAATTTATTTATTTTTTATTTTTAATTTTAATTTTTTTTTTGTTTTTATTTTTTATTTTTTTTTATTTTTACTTTTATTTTTTTATTTTTTGACCACATTACGTACATATATTTGTTATTAAATTATAACTGTAAAAATAAATAAAACACTGTATGGTTGTTTTTGCTATTTTTAAACCAATATATCTTTTCTTTTGTGTAGTTGTTGGTAAGAAAAAGAAATGACCATCACATCATATTTTATGCATCAATAAATAAAATGCACGGTCTGTAAATCAAATAAAAAAAGAAATGGAAAAATAAACCGAAGACGAAAAACATTAAAGTTCTTCATGTTTATATCTATATTGTAATAAACAAAATAATTTTCTTTTTTTTTTTTATTTGAACTACGTTGAATGATTCATTCCATAATGATAGTCTTCATCATGACATACATGTAGTATTATGGCATTATGAAAATCTTCATTAAAATATTTTTGTTTTTATCTGCTTGATTACATTTTCATGTACATAGCAAAAAACATACTAAGTATAGAGTATTGAAATATTATGCATAGATATAGTTACACTTACACAAAGGTATAATTTTTTATTTATTTAGAAATTCATTGTTTATGAAAGAATACACCTGCGTACACCTGCATTCTACATAATACGTGCTCATAATGCATCTATTATTATTTTAACTGTAAATAGATACATATATATGTAAATATACTCTGTTCAATAATTACATGCAAATAAGGCGCCTTATGGAATCTACAAAAAGTAGAACCAATTTACTTCATTGTAGTTAATCCTAAGAAAAGTTGATCGAAGAATGTTGAATTAACTCCTAGGAATATTACTATGAATTGTTTTATTAGAAGAATTGGGTTTATAGTTAAACCAGTAAATAAAGGATATCCAGTGAATAAATCCTCTTAAATAGCGAACACGGCTCTCATAGATAAAACGTAATGAAAATATATTGATATTTAAAAAAATTCAACTGACATTGAGTGAACAGTATGGTAATACTGTCCGTGAAACACGTTCTATACCCCCATAAGACTTTAACTGTATATACATATGTACGTAGGTTTGTAAACAGAGTATAGTTCACTAAATTTAAGTTTACAATATTAAAAGGAACTTAAAGTTAATTTTTGATCACAAAATTAAATTTATTTTCATAATTTCATTTATTAACCGTTCATTGTTTCATTTTAATTTGCAGATATTTTTGTCATTTTTACCATTAACTTAAATGGTGTGTTTAACTTAGTTAACTAATAGAGCGAAAAAAAATATTTTTTAACATTTTTTTATTTCTTTGCTTTCTTGCCAAATATATAAAAAGAGACAAATATGGAATTTTACTGGAATTATTAATTTTTTTTTGATTCGTTAAACTTTTAAAAATTTATTTAACCTGTCTGAACATTTTTTTTTATTGAAAATTTCCAAAATACAAAGTACCTAATTGACTTTTCGCTAATTTTTACAATTTGTTATGTATTACATTATTTTCTTTCCATCATGACTCAAGCATTTTTCAAGTTTACTCACTTGATCTTGATTTATAAATGTTATAATTAGTAACTGAAAAATCATCATCACTCAAGTAATTTGCAATTCTCATAGTAAATCGGTAACAAAAACCAGTCATATTTTTATAATAATTAAAATTCAATTTTTGTCATTAATCATCTTTTAAACTGAATTGCTATCATCATTGTCGTAATTTCTTTAACGACTTTTTCTTTGTAATATGTGAATGTGTGCATTTGAAAATTAAAAAAAAAAAAAAATTCAAGTTTATTATTTTGAATTTTTTTTTAGCTTTAAGCAATCACACAAAATAAAAAAAAAATCAAAACAAAAAAATCAAAACAGATAAATGGATTTTTTAATATTATTTGTTTCCAACTGACCAAAAATTCTTCTTTGCATTCATATTTCAATTAAGTTATAGAACCACTTAACCATACCAAATAGATTATTGACTTTATGGTCAAAATATTCATTTGTAATTCTAGAATTATATGTATCAACCGAAGAAAACGAACTCAAATGTAAAAAATGATGATTAATTACTTTTATGATGATTTACTTCTTATTCTGAACTTGATGAAAACTTTAGTTTACCATTTGAAACCACATTTGAAAAAAAAAAAATCTATTAGACAAAAAAAAGTGACTAGAATAAATCTGTTCTTTAAAATTCATAACTTCATTTTCAATTTATGGCGTAGCCATAGGTATATAAAAATTAAATGGGTATGGGTTGGGTGTACATTATATGTACGTTATCTACCAATCCTTTAGTCATTAATTACATATTGCTTGAAATTTGTATGGAAATAAAATTTTTATTTTGAAAGAAAACGAATACAAGGTATATAGTTTTGATTTTGATCAATGGCTTATTGTTTATCTGCAAAAAAAAAAAAAAAAAAACAATGATGAAGAAACGGTCACATAACTTCTTGAAAATAAATAAATTATTTTTTTCATTTTTGAATTTAGCTGTCTCCAATCCAACGTTCTTTTTTCGGGGTTCCATACCATAAAAGATATCAATTTTGCGGTATATAAGGCATCATGTTATTTGAAATTCTGCGAAAAAAATTCATATCTCTGATGTATTCATTTTGAATTTCAAAAAAAACGTTCGTTAATATTTTAAATTTATTATTTTTAAGCAAAATACGTATACATATGTTAAATGAATTTTTATTAAAGAGAACTGAAGAACGCGAAACAAATCTTTGTATTTTTAACACAGCAAAAGGAGAAAAAGGCAAATACTAAAAAAAAAAGTAAAAAGATACTTATAAAACAAAATCCAAAGCGGAATTACAATTATAATACATAACTAAAAAAAAAATAAAATATAATAAAAAAAAAAAATAAAAAATAAAAATAAGGTATTTCCATTGACAAAATATTTCAATGTAACGACTTCCAACAGCGTGATCTTGACTTTTGTTATTGTCGAGTTTTTAATTCTTATAAATGTATCTGACTACTTTGTCTTTTGACTGTTGATTACGACTTTTTTTTTTCAATTTTTTTTTTTAATTCACACCTTTTTTTCTTAAGAATTCATTTATGTATTTTTTTTTGTCATTTCAATTATTTTTTGTTGTCATTTCAACGATTTTTTTTTTAAAAAACTTTTAAATCTGATTGTTGATTGCTACTAAATTTTTTTTTGGTAAAAAATGTCAAGTAGGTGTGATGTGTACATGTAAGTTTATGTGTATGAATGTACACTGTATATATAAAAATAAATAAAATCGTTAAGACAACTTAAAATATATGTAGATTTTTTTTTTTAATTTGCACATGAACATGTACACAATAATATTCACATATGGTATAGTTTTCACTCAAGTGTAAAACAAGAGATCATAAATTAAATAAAATTGTGAATACCTCTAGTTAATATTTCAAAGACATCAAACATGTATACATAACGTATGTAGGTATAACTACATTTCATTTAACAAAAACAAAATGTTTCTTATTACCAGTAAATTTCTTAAAATGCATGTAAACATCATTATACTTAAAGATGTACATGTTCACCAAAAAAAAAAAAAAGAAAAAAAATCGTTATAAACAGAATAAATACTGAAAAAATATAAATTACTTCTTGTATGCCACTTTACATGAAAGAGGCAAAACAACGGGAAAGAAAATAAAAATAAAAATTAAAAGATATTAATTTTCAAAAACGGTAAAAAATTAAAATGTGTTTAATATTTAAAAAAAAAAACGAATTACCTACTTCTATTTTGTACCCATTTAAAACTAATTTTTTTTAACGAATACAATTTTTAAAAATAGGTAGATATATAAATGTTATACTAATTGGTACCTATTACGATGATGTGTTCAATTAAAAATGAACTTTTAAATTATTTTGAATTTAATTTTTTTTTTAAATTTTTAGAATTTCATTTCTATAATTAAAAATTTTTTTTTTCTAAATGAAAATAATCAATATTGGATTCAAAATTTAAGCTATTTACCATTAAATTTTGTTGATTTAAATTTTTAATCATAAAAAATGTTTATTACCTAAAAATAAAAAATTTAAAAATAAGAAAAAAAGAAACCACAGAAAACATTGATTCAAAATTTAAATTATCAATGTACTTATGTAATTAAAATAATTATTTGCATATAAAAGTTCAGTTAAATAGTTCATAGGTAGTTTATTTACATAGCTACCGAAATGGTTTAGTTTACATTAAAATTTATAAATTCTTTATGTAAATAATGATAAGCACAAAAATATACATGAATTTATTTTAAGTAAATGTACAGCGTTTAAAAATAATTTTTTTAATTAATTTGTAATTATTATCAATTATAATTATTATTAATGAATATTATGATCAGTTAAAAAAAAATATGTATATTTTTGTTTTAAATGAATTTTCCATTCACATACAAGACGAATGAATATAAATGTATATCAAAAGTATTTAATTAAAGTATCATATGTAGATACATTCAGCTTTCCATTTAACATGTAAATGCATCAAGTATACACATACACATGTGCATAATATACTCGCATATATCATTCAGTATCTATGAATGTACTCGTATCATATCTATATTACTTCAAATGTACTTGCATTCGTTAAATTAAAATTATTATTATATATGCAAATATATAAATAAAAAATTTTTGTGTGCTGTGGAGAATGTAAATAATTTAATTTTTCCAAAGAAAGGCACACTCATGTATATACAAAAAAAAAAAAAAAAAAAAAAATTAATAGAGAAAAAAAATTAACAAAATTCTAATGAATTTTGAAATATTTAAAAATATATCTTTTTAAATAAATACCAAATTCACCAAATGAATACTAATTGAAGGATTAAATTTAAAATCTAATTTAAATTCATATATACTACACACATGCGTACATAAATCTAATATCATACAATGTATTTTGTAAGTAGAGTGGAATAACACTAAATTTAATGCTATTCATCGTATATATTTGATTTTATTTTTTTAAAAGTAAAATAAAAATTCACAATGAAATTATAAAGAAGCAATAAAGAACAGATGGAAATGTATAATTTTCTTTGTTTGTGTGTGTGTGTGTGCGTATTTACATAATGTATATTTACCACATATTGTATGCATCATGTATAGAAAAAAAAATTTATTATTATAAATTTATACATATGCAAATTATTCGTTAACACATATATTGTGATGAGTACGTATACATAATACTCGTGTGTACTTAATTTAATTTTATATTAAAATTTGATTATCATTATTATGAAGGTATTGTTTCTACTTCTAGTCTCAGTAAGATATCCGATTGACTATATTTTTCCTTAGATGTATGGATTATAATATATGTACATATGTGAAACCTTTAAATCGTTTGGATGCATATGGATGGATTTATAAAATCCTCAAAATTGTACTACCACTAACATCAACATACTTACACACTAGCTTGGCTTCATCTTCGCTCATATATATACCTTTACACTCATACACAGATGTCGTCAGAAAGCAAACGGAAGCGTGAGTTGAATATAATTTTTTTTCTTCTAGTTTTGTCCCTTTAAGCTCACTAAAAGTGTTACATGGTGTTGCTCACTTACAAGAAAAAAAAAAAAACAGACTGACTGGTATAGTTGTGTTGATATCATAGATGTACTCAAACTCATATGTATGTATGCCTACTGAATGATAATAAGACAAATAAATAAAAAATGAAGGGTAACATATAATAACATATGTATCACAAGAGAAGGAAAATATGCCAACATTATATCAACTCTTATACGCGAATATCCTTGATATAGTATAATGTGTAGGTTATGCTCAAAGGCGACAAATGACATATTGAAGAGAACAATATGAATTTTCCTTCATATTCATTCATGTATCCCAATTTTAAGCGTACACACTTGTACGTGCTTCTATTCATCACCACTATCAGCAGTGTAAAAAAAATTTCCTCTGTTATTATTTTTCAAAATCAAATATTCAGCATCCTTGATAGCAAAAAAAAGTCAATGAATAATAATATTAAAAAAAAAAACTTATTTAAAAATAAAAAAAATAAATAAAATGTAAAACATGGCAATAACAAACATATATCCATATATGCGGATAAGTTTTGAATAATATCAAATTCAATACACATTTACAGTCTGTCTATTAATGATTTTCCGTGCAAGACTTATGAAAATGTTGCGAATGTTCATTGATATTGTACAATTTAGGGAGTACAAAAATACTTATCACACAATTTTATTAGTTTCTTCGATTCGCCATTTATTAAATTTCGTCTAAAATTCAACAGGCACCCATCTGGCCATCTCTCACTATTTATACTATTTTTGGCAAATATTAAAAATCATTGATAGACAAACTATACACATATAAACATTAAAAATAAAAAGGAAATTGAGAGGTATTTGTTTTGACTTTACAGGCCAGGCTGCAGGCTTTATTCCCAAAAATATTTTTTCCTTCTTTCTGTATCTGAAAAATTACGTGTATATCATGGAAAATGCAATCTCTTGACTTTGAAAATGTATTGTAGAAAATTTTTTTAGTAATTTTGCCTACAGAAAAAATTTTTTTTTTATTGAAAAAAAGTTTACAATTTTTTATTAATAAATTATTGAAAAAATTGAAATAAATAGGAAAAATTCTTTGTTGTTCAAGAAAGCAAGGATAAAAGAAATTAAAATTAAACCAATCAACATTGAATAAATAAAGGTAATTATACGATTTATATTTCGTTGTGTAACAAACAAACTTTGTTTTCTTTAAAGATTCAAGAAAAATTAAAAATGAAAATGTAGTACACAGAGAAAAAGAGAGAGAGAAAATAGGCAAAAGGAATTTTAAGTTAAACTTTAAAAAGGAAAATTTATTATTTTTTTTTTTATTTTTATGTTCTTTCATTCTTTTTATAATATTCCTTGAATTCAAGAGGAAAAACAAAATAAACAAAAAAAAAAATAAACTGAGAAAAAAATAAAAAATTTCTATTTTGCGTACAAAGCAAAAGTAAAGAAAATAAAAAAAATAAAAGTATTTAAATCCTATTAAGCATTTTTGAATATCAAAAAAGGAAAATGTATTTTCATTTTGTAAATTCATCACCGTAGTAAATTTGAATAGAAAGCGAAACTAGAAAAAGAAATCAAAAAAATCAAAAAACAAAAAGAAAAAAATTGAAAAATAAAGAAAATAGGAAAATACCAAAGACGCAAAGTAATAAAATTAATGTTGAAGAAGCTACTTTCGATGGAAAAGTCCACATGTTTGTATCCTTTCTTCTAAAATCATCTACATACAGATCTGTGTATATGCAGATGGTTTTGCTTCTTTCATTTAAGTCCCATGTGTGTATATGTATGCTTTCTATAAAAGTTTTCTTCTCTTTATTTTCTTATTTTTTCGACATAATTATTATTCGATATTATTACACAAATTTATTTTGTTAGCATAATTATCTCCGTGTGTATACGCGTACTTACTTACTCAAAATCAAAAACAAAAAAAAAATTTACAAACGATATTTTTAGTTTTCTGTTTTCTACCTTTGTATTGCTTCTTGCATTTTTCATTATTATTGGTGTATTTGTAATATTCCCTTTGCCTTATATTACATTGTAATTTGTGTGTTACAACAAAAAATTACACAGTATAAAAAATTTATTAAACTTAAATGTAAAATAAATAAAAAGAAAAATAAAACTACATTGAAAAAAAAAGAAAAAAAACAACAAAAAAACAAAAAGCTCTGAAAATAGAAAAACAGTAAAGGAAATTTGCTTATTATTTTCAGATACAACCAAATTTTCTTATTTTTCTCTCTTTATATTTTATGTAGAAACAAAAGATTTTTTGCTATTTTTTTTTGTTTTTAATATTTTCGTCATTTTTTTTTCTTCTTCTTCTGTATTTTGTTTTAATATAATAATAATGTTGAATACATATATTTAGCATAATATGTACACAATACATTAAACGGAACTTATTAAATATTCAAGAAAAAGTGGTCGTTATGCTGTTTTTGTTTTGTTTTTCGTTGTTTTTTGTTTTTATTTCATGTTTTTGTTGGTATTTAAATGAAAATAAAAATTAAAATCGATTTTATTTATTTTTGTTTTTTGCTTCTCCTTTATATTATTTTGAGAAAAAAAATTTTTTTTTTATGTTCACATAAAGTAATTAAGATCTTTGTTGATTTTTTTACTTTAACTTTTGTTTATATTTTTTGTTGTTTTTTTTTTCGTTAATTTTCCAGTTAAAAAAAAAAATCCTTTTTCTGATTACGCTACGATAATTTGTAATGGCATATGAAAAACGTTGTAACAAGTTAAAAGAATAAATTAAGTTTTTTTTTTTTTCAAGAAAGGATGTACATATTTACAAAAAAATTTTTTCTTTTGGGTGTTTGGACATTATTATTATCCTTTTGCTTTTGCTTTTCTTTTTTTGAATAAAATTTTTGGGCTTTTGATTTTTATTATTTCAGTTTTTGTTTTTCTTTGAATTCAAAAAAAAAAAAATAACAAAATAATTAAATTTGCATACGAAAAACATATTTTCAAATTAAAATTCAAGGATAATTGTGTTTTCAATTGATATCGATAAAAATATAATTTTTTTTTTTAATTTTTAATGAAAATTTTTCATTTTATGCACAAATTCATTACATTCACAAATTGATGGAAAATATAATGAATACAATAAAATATTGTACAACACTATATTAATAAGTGGGAAAATTTTAATTTTCCCAAAAATTTGGATTATAATTATTTATGCATGTTTTTATTTTAAATGAAAAATTTTCAATTATTAAAAATATTTTATTGCTTTTTCTATAGAAAAAATTGAAAAATATAACACACATGAATGCTTGAATTCATGAATAAATTTTAATTGTTTTTCCATACGTGTGTGCATATTAAAAGAATTAATAAAAAAAAAAAATGTAAATAAATAAACCGAAAAAATTTATAATTAATTTATTATAATGAGTTTGGTTTGGTTCGAGCTCATTAAGTCAACCGAAATATTATTAATCAACAATTATACTGAATTTTCATCGTAATTATTGTTACAAATGCATTTTTAAAAATGAAAATGAAAAATAAACGTATGCGATATTTTACGTTTTTTTTCTTGTTATTATTTGAGCGATTAATTAATGAAAAATTGAATGCATTCTTTTTCATTTTTGCATTGTTATTTTTTTGTCAAGTGTCTTAATGATGAATATTATGGTAATAATGTAGCTTTACCATATTCAGGTAATAAATGTAGTTTTTCATGAATGGAAAATTTATTTTTTTTTTCGTTTATTTAAACGAAAATTTAAAAAAACATTTCAACAACGGTTAAATTTTCAAAATTTTTCTACAAATGTTTTATTTCGTACAATAATTGAAAATTATTCAATACATTAAAAGATACGCTCATGTTAGTAAATTTTTTGTTTTTGTTTTTTTGGAAATCCAGAAAAGGTGCTCGCTTTAGGGTTGGTTGTATTTTATCGTCGAGCACCAAAAAACCAAAAAATAAAAAGTAAAAAAAATAAAAAATAAATAAATAGAAAAATAAAAGCACGCGACATATAACTTTGTATTATGACGAAAATTGAATAATAAAATTTTATACGTAATTCGTATATAAAGTTAATAATTCATTAAATCCATTCCCATATTTTTTTTTATTCGTATATTCGTATGAGGTCCTTTATGTATTTCAAATCGCTGTTGGAAATTGTTTTGTCAATAATGTCACAATGATCATAAATTTTTTAAACATAATAACCAAATAATAGTTCATGTTTTATTTTTATTTTTTTCTTATTGTTTTTGAATTATTATTATTTACATTGTTGTAAAGTATGTATTATTAACCCCAATAAAAAAAAGGAAAAAAAACGTACTAAACAAGTTATGAAAATTCATTTAACTTTGAAAGTTAGCATGTTTTTTTTTTGTTTTATTTCCTATTTTAAAATAACCGCAATTTATTTCGTCTTACATGACATTTTTCTTATGCTTTCTTATATTTTCCTTTCAATTTTTTGTTTTTCTTCAAGTTTTCGACATAATTACAATAATTTGAATTTAAAACTAAAAAAAAACGAAAAAAAAAAACATGAAAACTAGGAAAAAAATAAGGAAAAATCAATTTTCCAACAGAATGAGGTTAAATATTAAAGGAGAAAATATTTTCTTAACTACCATAACAATTTGAATGGATTTTCTCTAATGCTTTTGTCCTTTTTAAAATTGTCCTTTGTCCTTTTGTTTTTGTCATTCTTTTTATTCAATATGACGATTAAAGTTTACATTATTGCATATTTAGACAAAACAAAAGATTAGAATTAGTTTTTTTTTTTCAATTTAAACAGAAGAACAACACAAAGTAACAAAAAAAATCAACTAACTGAATTTGCGTGTCATGAAGCAATAAATTACCTACCATTGTTGAAGAAGAAAATTAAATGTCTACGATGGAGTTTTTACTTAATTTTTTTTTACATAATTTTATTTTTTTGTCGTTACATTTTTATGGTAAACTTTTTAGCATAAGCTGGTTTTTAGCGTGTACAAAAAAAAAGAAGAGAAAATTTTTTAAACAAAAAACGATTATTATTTATTACTACATACAATTTTCTCTGCTACGCTTCTTTAAATAAATTTTTCGTTTGAAAAAAAAAACCATTTTTTTTTGAAGAATAAATTTAATGAAAAGAAAAATTTTCATAGTCAGTGTGAAATCGTTATTTAAAATATAAAGTTTATTTTTGAAAATATAAACATATCCAAAAGATATGAAAAATTTTCTAAATTCGTATAATAAGTTTTATTTTTTGTTAAACGATAGTAAATATGAAAATAAAAATAAATGGGTAATTGTTGTTATATCAAGCAGAAATTTAAACAAAAATGAAAGACGAAGAGATATTGTTTTTCCTTAACAAACTGTATTAAATGAAAAAAAAAAATATGTATAGTATAGTCGCAGATTCTATTAAGGAAGCAATCTTATCTTTTCAATGACCTGAAAGTAATCTAATTTTCATTATTCTGCTAATATAACATGTATCAGAAAAATATCTATGGATGGATGAATTTTTTTTATCTAACAAAGAAATTGATGTTTTTTTAATTTACTGGATTTTCATTTTTTTTTGCTTATTTTATTTTTGTATTTTAACTATAAAAAACAAATCTTAATCTTTTTCTTCCTGTAGTTTTTAAAATTATTTTATTATTGTTTTTTTTAGGTTATTGTTGTTGTTGGCCTGTGTTTACTATTTCGTTTCTTATTATTTTCTATTTTAAGTTTTTCCAATACATACATACATATATATTTTATTTTTCATTTTGACTATTAGCTATTGTAGAATTTCATGTTTAATTTTTTTTTATTATTCTGTTGATATAATGAACGTATATAATTTTAGTCCTTTTCTGGTCCTTAATTTTCAAACAGTATACACTGTATATGTACGTGTGCATAGCATACATACATAAATGTGTAGAAATCAAGAAGTATATCTTTATTGAATTATTTCAATGCTGTATACATTTGTATCCTGTCTGTTATCACGAGTTCATTTCCTTTTAAATACAATATGAAGGATCATCATAGAGTTTTCTTTTAAAAAAAAGAAAAAAAAATTTTTTTCTCATCGTTAAATTTTATAGGCTACATAGATAGATGCGAATACACATAGATGAAATGAATTTCGATACTTTTCATTATATTGTGTGTATGTGTGCTTATATATGTATATATAAATGTATACTGGACGTATATTTTAGTTGTTATTTGACGGTTTTCATCGGTGAATGAAGAACATAATGATGATCCTTTGTTATTGATATTATACTTATCCACATATTTTTGTACTGTTTGGAAATAAATTCTTATCATACCATATTTGTATAGACACACTATATAGTACATTTAAAAATCTAAAAATCTTGTGTACACAATAATGAAAATCAAAATAACGTAATCGAGAGTAAATTAAAAAAAAAAAAAAAACAAAAAAAAAACAGAAAAAAAATTGAACTCTTTTATAATAACAGAATTTAAAAAAAAACAAAAAAGTAGGAATTTTGTAAGGATTTCCGGAAATATCAATGAATAACAAAAAACATCATAAGCGTTGAGTATGTTAATGTTATACATGCAGTCATGTACAGCTGCTGGTCTAATGCAGTCCATTATTTTATACTGTACATGCATCTACGTATGTATATAGGAATGTTATTGTGACACTTTTATGTTACAAACAATTCAATTATTGTTTTATTGATTTGGAATTACAAACTCTCATATTAGTTCAGTTTAGTTCGCCAAGGGTGAGATGAGGTTGGGTTGCCTCGACAAACTCATATTAGATTATATATTGTTTTTTCTATTACGTACACATATAGTACATATAAAATGGTAAAATTCATTTTGGTTCATGTATTTACGAAAAGTTACTGTATTCCTGTTTATATCTTATTTTTCTTTAATTTTTTTTTCTTATTATTTAACTTCGACATAGATACAGATGTATGTACATGTACCAGTCCAGATTATCAAAAGAAAAATGAAAAAAAAAGAAAAAAAAATGAAAAATAAAAACAAGAAAAATTTAAACATTAAAAAAATGAAATCCACTTATCAAACCAATCAAATTAACATGTATATATAGAAAACTCAATTTCTCTTCCTTATATTTTCTACTTATTTTTCAGTTTTACTGTATGTACACATAGTTTTTTTGGTTTTATTTTTTAATCGAAAAAACAAAACAAAATAATTGTATAGAATTTTCATTTTGGATTTTTTTTTTGTTTTTTTTTTTTTTGTTTTTAAAGAGGGAAAAATGATTTCGACCATAAAAGTAGATAAAAATCTACTCAATGAAAATAAATAAACACAAAGTAATATAAAAATGCTATTATATGAAAAACACAAAAATACAAAATAGAAAAGAAAATACAAGAAAATCTATATAACCACAAAAATTGAAACTGCATTTTCTGTATATATTTTTGTTTAGACGATGCAAGATATTTTTCTTATTTTTTTATTTTTTATTTCTTTGGATTTTAAAGAAAAATGAAAAATTCAAAAAAAGAAGAAAATAATGAAAATAAATATTCTTATGTGATTTTGTTTTTAAAAAAGGATTTACCTTATTTGTTTTATTTTTTCTATCATTGCATACAAATTGTAATTTTTTCGTCGATCATAAAATTGGATCAAAGTCAAAAAGAAAAACAAAAAAAAAAAAAATACAAAAACACAAAAGCAACAAAGATAAAGATGAAAAATAGAGAAAGAGAAATGGAAAAGATAAGCAATGAAAATTGAGAAAAACCACCCATAAAATTGTTCATATTTCTCAATGGAATTCTTTTGAAAATATTACATCGTATTACGTGATACCCCACATACTACACAGTTTAGTACGTTTATATCATATATATATAGTCATATATATGTATATGAAAATGTAGGCTACATGCTCACATAAGAGCATTTGGGCAACACATACATTACACATTATGCATTTGTCGTTATCATACATGTACAGCTTATGTGTACAAAACATTTAATACACTAGAAAATAATATTATCTTTGTGAATTTGGAGCAGAGAAATATATGATTTCAATTTTTGGATTTTTAATATTACACTTGGGAACTTTTTGTTATCACCATACCATTCTATATTGGGAATATGCATGTACACATATTTTGTACCCGTCGCGTACATAAAATAATGAAATTTATTTATTTTATTTTTTTTAATTTCATATTTTTGTTCATTTATTCCTTTAATCTGTGTGAACTAAAAATTCGTTCTTTGTCCATAAAATAAAATGAAAACTAAAAAAAAAATGATATGACAATGAAAATTACCTGTAACTGTCATTGAAAGCTTATTTAGTTATACTGATACGGATAAAAATATTTCGATGCTGATATTTCTGTTCAAAAAAGAAATAATAAAAAAAAATAATTAAATTAAATTAAATTAAAATACATTACCCACGTAAACATAGAAAAAAAAACTTTTTTTTTAATTAAGTTACATTTTTTTTAAATTAAATATCTGTTAAAATTTCACTTTTCATTTTTGGTTTTTAAAATAATTTTTTTGTTGTTATTAAAAAATGAAAGCAAGGATACATTGGTTCACAAATATTAAAACTAAAACTTCACTCATTCTGTCTGACTGCTCAGACAGCCTTGCTCTCTCACCCACTTCAAACAACAACAACAACAAAGGCTCACCCATTCTGTCTGAGTGCTCAGAAGGCCTTGCTCTTTCACCCACTTCATATAAGAACAACAAAGGTTCACCTATTTGTATGATAATGCTTTTGTATTTTTATTACATTCTGTCGACTATTTAATTTTAATAACTTGATGTAATTATTACATGAACAGCTGCATGTACAATTGTCAGAAAATACAAAAGTTTAACAAGACTGTAAAAAAAAGGACTAGGATTAGTACAGAACAGACAAAATATTCCACAAATGTACCACATACGTACATATAAATGAGAATATTCTGTTGTAATGCACATACATTTTGATATCGGCTAGAATATGCTTTATTATTACATATTTTGAAATAAAATGAATTTTAATTCTACTAAAACTCTGACATTACTATACGAGTACAAATACGTACTATTGTATAATTGTATCAAAAAATTTAAAATGGACAGGAACATACGTATCAAGAAAACAATGAAAATTTTTCATTGTTAACAAAAGAACTTTTGAATTGTTTAAAAATTAAAAGTTTTATTCTTTCAAAAAGGCATAGATCACACTTGAATATGAATGTATGTAATATTAATCCATGTGAATTATTTTACATAGACATTCGTATTATATTCTTATGAAAACAGCAGGAAATCATAAAATAAGGATTAACGTACATACATGAAAAGTTAAATAATATAATTTTGGAAAAAAAGAATTTTTTTTTTGTTAATGCAACATATTGTAAAAGTGTTTTGACAAAATACATACTACATATACTACATATATTCTAATATACTCGTGAGTTCAGAAACGCATTAATATCATATTCATGCAATGCAACAAGTTCTAAAACGTCTAAGACTGGAACGAATGCATTGTCAAAAGTTTCAAAACGCATCGGTTACGTAAATTTTATGCATCGGTTAAGCAAAATATGCATCTGAATTTTTTTAAATGCATGAACATGTTAAGGTTAATTATGTTAATCGACATTGGCTATGAGTTAACAATTAGATTTTGTCAATTTTTGTTTTGAATACGATTTTGAAATATGTACATATGTATGTTGCACACATATACACATTGGATACAATCTGTACAGAATTTTTGACGTTACTGAACTCACGGTACGTTTTAATACAATGTATTATGTTATATACTGAATGGAATAATTTATTTTTGTTATAATTTATTTTTTTAATAAATATTTCAATATATAACAGAGTAGCTATTGTCGGCAACTATTCCTCTTCAATTTCGACTTTATTCAGTGTATACTGCATTTAACATTATTAAATATTCTGTAATACTTAATGCACACATACGTACGTATATTTTTATAAAATATGTTACATGTTTACTCTATACTATTTTTAAATCATTTCCAATCGAATAAAATCCCTTAATACTTGATGAGGGATAATCCATGCACATCACTCCAATTCATGTTCCCAAAAATTATATGTACGTGTGTATTGATGGTTATAAAGAACTCTGTAACACACCTGTCGTAAATTTGTTTTACTTTTTTCCACTTATATTCATTTTTTATATACCAGAGAGTGCTTAATGTAAACCATATAAGACTCAATACTTCCGTTTCGTCCTGTAGGCAAAAAAAAAAAAAAAAACATTAAACGACTAAAAAAGGTCATTCTGTACATTAAACAAAACGTCAAGTGATATGGCCATTAATTGTATGCGTATTACTGTACAGTGAATTACAAATGTGTACATATTGGATTTTTCTACATACATATATGTATTTACTTGAGGTGTAAGTATACATGTATATCGTACATGCACACATATTTACATACATATTTCGATTTTCGATTCTGCTGTATTTTCGGCATTTTTCAACCTTTGCTTTTAACTGTATGTCAGTATAAAGGGAATACATATATGCATGGATTTGTGTATTACTTGTACTTTTGTTTTTTTATAACCCAGTTAAAGTGGTATATATGCAGCAATACGACAAAAATATGAAGAGAATATTTTCGTACCTAAGTCCTTGTAGTTGTATTTCACATGTAATTTCCGGTTTTTTAATGAATGCGGAAGTATCGATGATTTAATATAAAATATAGCACTGTATACAGTAAATTGTGGCCATGTCAAATTTTATTAGTGTGGGGGGTGTTTTGAAAATGTATTTGTGTGTACATGTGTGTATTTCACACATCGCATATATGTAGATTTAGTGCATTTTATTTGGATATACTTTCATATGGACTCGTATTTTGTTTACTCCATATATAACATGTGAATGTGTTTTGCATACTCAATATTATGCATATGTACATATGCATGTCCTCTAAATACTCACTGTACAGCAAAGTCTGTATTTTACAGTCTATATATCTACTCTTGAAATTCAAATTTTATTGATGAACATTTAACTTTAAACCAAAATAAGTAAAAAAAAAAAATATAAAAAAAATTTAAAACGTGAAGCAAAATAAAATTTCATTTCAAATTATTATTTAATTAAGTTCACTATAAATCCATTATGCATGTTATAAACTCTAATGCCTTCCAGATACAATATAAAATTTTTTAGTTACCTACTATACAAATACATAACATAAAATAAATTTAATTTACTATTTTCGAAACGGTTTTCATGTATAAACTTCTGTACATATTTTTTATATATTTTCGAAAAGGAAAAAATTAATTGATATTGTGATGAAAATTTAATGTAATTTATAAATTTCATGTTTTGTTTTTTTTCTTTGCTTCCTTCATATCGTTGTTTTTTTTTTTTTTTTGTTTTTTGAAAATACATATTTGAAATGGGATTAATTCCTGGATTATTTTTAATTACATACAAAAGCGTATAGATACACCTACATACGTCGTCTCTGGCTCATAACTTTTTTTTTTATTTTATTTTTTTTTGAGAATACAACACTTGTTTGTATGATTACTCACATACATATGTGTATTCTATATACGTACATAAATTTTTATTTTCAATTTTAATTTGTTCAGTTTGAGTTGTTAAATTCATGATGATCCATTAAATTTGAAAGCAGTGATATAATAATAATCTTTCATTAAAACCGTACATAAGCGCATACATACTATATATAAGATGTGTATGTATTTTTTTTATAATAATAAATTCTATTTTAAAAATGTTCTAAAAAGATTAAATCATAAATACTCATCATTTATAGATTTATACATTTTACTGTAGATGATTGATTTATAGAATAAAAATATAATGGGATGTACGTAAATAAACATGAAAAAGAAAATAATGTATAAAATTTGAAAATAAAGAAAAATATAATGATAACAGGGAAAATAGTTGAAAATAGTTGAAAATAATTTATTCAGCACTTGACATTGATTTAAAAGAAAATAATTTTCTTTTAAATGAAAAAAAAAAGAATTTCAAAAATTAAGAATAAGTAAAATTCAATAATTTAGTATCTCTGGTATTTGCATTTTTATACTCAATGATCATTGCCTTAATTATCCTTTCTAAAGTAAACTGAATATTTTATGTTAAAGGATGTGTTTATACAATCTGATTACGGTATTAACGTACAATTTGGTACAATAAAGTGGCTTCATTAAAATTTCAATATTATAAGTACTTAATGTACGTAGTTATATTCACTAAAGCATTCATGTAAATTTTTTTTGTTTTAAATGCAGTTTAATTTTATTATTTGTTTTTTATTCCTTTAAATTTTGTGAATGGCTCTTGTTCACTTATATTTTGAAATTCAAAAAATATTTTGTAAAATTTTTTATTTTTATTTTTAAATATTTGAATGCGTGAGAGAAAATTAAAACAACAACAGAAAACAATTTTTATGTTTTGGGGAAATTAATATATTTTTGCTAAATTTTATATACCTTGTAGAACATAACCGCACGCACTCAATATTTGAATGTTCGAGTGTATGTAGAGGTATGCAAATTTAACAAAAAAATAATAATTTAAAAACCAAAAAAAAAAAAAAAAAATAGATTTAATTTAATTATGAATATATTCATGCATGACTATTATTTATGGGTAACATATCCATGCACACACATAATAATGGCATGCATATATGTATGTGCATAAGCTATGTCGTAATTTTACCAGTGGCATTGTTTTAATTATGTTAACAAGAGTTTTACTTTATTATTCAAAAATCTGATTATTTAAATAAAAAAAATTTTTTTTAAATTCATAATAAATGTGAAATAATAAAAAAAGAACCAGTCGTAAATGAAATGAACATTTTTCTCTTTATTTTATTTTTTTTCTTTTTGTACTGTATTGAATGAAAAATTAATGCAACCATACCAGAAAAAAAAATAAAACGAAAAAAATAATTATTTGACTGTAGTGGAAAATATAAGTATATAGTAATGAAATTCAATTTAATAATGTACAGAACATGTAAAGAAATGATGTCTGATTATATAACAGAAATACAATTAAAAAAAAAGAAAAAAAAAAAAAAAAGAAGAAAAACTATAGTAAAAAGTTTATATGTGCATATAACACATATTAATTCATGTATGTACATACATACAAGTACATAAATGTATATAATGAGGAAAATATGTGTCGTGTATGCATTATTCATTTATTTTTCATTCTTTTTTAAAAAAATTATATAATTTTATGTTTTCACATAACAATGAAATACATGATTCATATATTACAGTAATAATCTAAAAAAAGAAAATGAAAAAAAAACCCCAAAGAAAAATGAAAAATTTTTTTTACAATAAAAATATTATTTTCCTCTAATTTCATTTTATTTTTCTATTTTATTTCTTTTTATACATTTTTCTTTTATAAATATTAAAATAAGTCGTAAATGAATTAAATAAAATACTGAAAGAAAATGTATTATATACCAGATAAAAAACAAAAAACAAAATTAGATGTATACTTCATTTTTAAAATTCCTACATTCAAGTCTTTCGTAAATTTTTCAAAAAAACACTGCATAATACTAGATTGTGTATACATACAATAACATGTATAATCTTTAGTAAAATTTTACTAAGTACGAACATTATCAGAGCTATTCTGGTCGTAGTTAGCAGATTTCGCTAAAATTTCAATAGTTCATAAATTTTGTATGAAATTTAACAGAATGTCATGTTAACAAAATCTGTTAACTACGGCCAGAACAGCTCTGATTATTTATAATAAGAGTGCAAAATGATTTGTGTTGCATAATTTTTAGTATTAGGCAAAAGTATAAGTTTAACATTGAAGGATCAAATTTGTAAAAATTGAGTATAAAATGTAGAATACAAGTTGTTGTTAAAATGTTCTCTTTTGATTTTAGTTTGTATTCAGCTCTTTTTTTTTCTTGAAAAATTATTTTCATGTTAAAATACATAAAATTCATGCATATATACAAAATATAACATGAATACTCACATATGTGAATGTCCTTTCATTAATCACCATCTTAACATTTTTTTTTATAGTTTTTTTTTTTTTAATTTAAATATTATATGGTTTTCTTCCTGCATCAAAAAGCCATTATCCATTGTACATATGTATATACATTAAAATATATTACGTATTTTAACTTTATAATTAAATTTTATTTAATGATGTAATAATAGTAACCACTTTAAAAAAAAAAAAAAAATAAATTCTGTTCTTATTTTTTTTCTTTCACTGTTTTACCTTATTTCTTTGAAATTATTTTAATTGTATATTTTCATTATTTTGCATTATTTGATTTTCAAAAAAAAAAAAAAAAAAAAAAAAAAAGAAAAAGGAAAAACACATGTAGAGTATACAATACTTTTGATGACGAAAATAAAACGAATTTCATAAAAAAAATACATACATATGTATGTATATAATGTTGGAAACGTACGTACATGAAAAAAAAGAAAATTATGGAAATATGTTTTAATTATATGTTTTATGGGATTTTATATGAAGAAAGGGATAATATTTAACACATAATGTACACACACAATTTACAATCTACAATACATAGAAGAATGAAACCCACATTGCGTATGTATTATCCCAGTGAGTATTTACTATGTTAACGTATAAAGTTCCCTTTACGTAAAAATGAAAAAAAAAAAACAAAAATTTTTTTTTCATCCTTTATTACTTCGTTACTATAAAGTGCATACATACGAAAAATAGTTATTTAAATTGTTTTTTATTTTGTACATTTTATGTATAGAAAAGTACATACAACATTTAACATATACAATAAAAAAAATGTTTTTTTTTTATTAAACGATTCTGTTTTGGAAATAAAAATTTATACACATTACGACATATTACGACATTAACCAAAGCATTCAGGATAAAATGAGAAACAAAAAAAGGGAATCTAAATGGAATTTTAAGGAAAAAAAAGAAAAGAAATATTAAAATGAAAATCGTAGTATTTTTACTTACCTGATGGTTATGCTTTAAAAAACGCAAAAGAAAAAAGTAATAGAAAAATTTTGTATAAAGATTGCATGCATTTTTATCGTAAAAAAAAAGAAAATCGTATATAAAATCGTTTTTATTTAACTTTCCTTTTTTTTTGTTTGTGTTGCCTATATAAAAAACACATATGAACATTACAAAGTATAAAATATTTTTTTTTTATACTCAACTTATTTGATTTTCATTTCTTTTTTTTGTGTGCTAAACTTTTATTAACAGAAAATATGAAAATTCATTTTTTTATATTTTTTTTTTCCTTTTTTACCTCAACATTTAATATGAAAAGCAAGAAAATCTGAAAAAGAAAAGGAAAGAAAAATATAAGAAAAATTCTTTAAGCATATGCGGAGATTTTTGTACTATACTCGCATACTTGTGTGTTTTATCAAAAAAAGAAAAAAAAAATCATGTATTATTACGTGTATGGAGTAGAACATTTTTTTATTAATCTTTTCTTTTTCTTGTTTTTTTTCTTGTTTCATTCGCATGACAATAAAATATACTGAACTATGTATGCATGTGTGTACTGTAGACGAACAAAGTATAATGACAATTTTAATATTTATTTATTTTATTTTTTTTTTGTTTTTTATGAAAAATTCCAACATTTTCCATTTAATATTACAGAATAGAATGAATATACTAAGACCTCATATCTATCGTTGTCGTTTATTATATTGTTTTTTCTTACATGCATGCATGCATTGTAAGCATATACACGTATCATATCATATCAACCGGATGTAATATTCGTCGTATACATGCTGTACATATATGCGACAGTATTACGCACACATCTTGTAAATTGTAATATGTAATATATTTTTGTAAATTGTCTGTATGTGTGTGTGTGTTATACAATTTTTTAATGTATTATATATCATTTTATTTTATTCAAAATTATACTGTATTTTGTGAAAATTCCTTGTTCCTGCACATACAAAGGATATATACATACATTATGTATATATGAACTTACGTATGTACATATATCAGCGTATTAAAATATGAAAAATATTTTATATTTTGTATGCACACGATATTTATGCAATTTTTGTCAAAATACAATACGAAATGTGTGCAGATAGTTGAAAGGAGAAAAAAGGATATTTTTCTTTTTTTTTTTTTGTTTAAGTAAAAGCATGTAATTTTGTCATAAAGAGAAAGAGAATATTTCAAATACAAAATGTTTTTTTTTTGTATTTGTGACAGTATAAATTTCAAAATTCTTGTATTTGCTTACAGCATGGCAAACAAATACATGCATATACGTTTTACATTGAAAAATTTTGAAATTTTGCAACAGATTAAACAATGTAGAGTAAAGAAGGAAAATTATGTTGTCTTTTTCTTTTTTTTTGTTAAATAAAATTATTTTTAAATATTTTTTGGACATTATTTACATAGATGTTCAACAAAATGTTTCAAAGGTACATATATGAAATCATCTCAAAGTCAATTGAAATTTAATCAAAAAAAAAAAAATCAATACAAGCAATGTTTAAAAATAATCATTATATTTTCATAGATGAATTTTTAAAAAGGAATTTTTATTGACAAAAAATAAAAAATAAAAATAAAAATTTTAATCGATTTTTTGTATGTGTTCATGCTAATGTCGAAATACCTATATGAAACTAATGCCAAAAATATTTATCATTTTATTTTCAAATTCTGAAATGTCGATGTTATTTCTTGTATTCGCACTACACTCCATACACTAATTCAAAGCAGTTGATGTCTTATGGAAATGATATAAAGTAGTACCACTTTACGTCGCTGAATATTGATATATGAAAAAAAAATCATCTCGTATTATATGATAACTTTGATACCGGGGATTGAGGGGTACAATAAGCTGATTAATTAAGCTGCAGTGTTGCAATGTAAGCTGCATTAAACCTCATCTCACTCCTCGTGTCTTACAAAACAAAAAAAAAAAAAAAATGATAACTTTACAGATTGTGGTAACACTTCGTGAGATGATCTTATTAAAAATGACGAGAAAAGAAAAATGACACATAAGAACCATAAGACCTTAACTGCATCTAATTAGTGTATGGAGTATAGATGTAGAGTTGAAAATAACGAGAAAATAAATTTAATAAGGAAAATTAATGTAATTTACATTCCTTCTAAATAATATTAATGTGAAATAAATATGCGTTGCAATGTAAATCTGATTTCCTTTAAACTTATACTAAATAATGTATTCATTTAAAATAAATGAAATTAATTTAATTGCAAAATTTAATTAATTGATTTTAATGTATTCAAAACATTTAACTTAATTTTATAAAAATGGGGATAAATAACAATGAAATTTGATATCCTTGACGATGTATAAATGAATTTTGTCTATTCTGATAAATTTTTTTCAGTCTGGTTCCTTTAAACATTTTTCGATGCGTGAAGATTACCAAACAAAAAAATATTTTAATATCACTGAATTTTCATTCTAAGAAAAAAGAAAAGTACGACGATGGACGATTTGTAACCATGTATATTTACATTTACACCAGACTTGTATATTTTCAATACAATAAGACAAAAAATTTTTTTTTAAATTAAAATAAAATAAAATAAAAAATTATAAATGGGAAATTCTAGTATCCATGCAACAAGGATATATTCCTGATGTGTATGGAGTATGAGTAAAAGTGTTCAAATTTTTTTTGGAATTTAGTAATAATCGCACATATTTGCTCATCACTCTTATATTGTGTGTACTTTGTATATAACACGATATACATACAAGACATACTATATACACATGTATAAGAAAAAATTTGTACAATAAAACGTGATATGAATTAAAATTATGAGATTATGTCGGAAACTTATGATTATGTTCATTTTCTGTTTATAACACAAATAACGTGTGCACATTATATATTTCTATATATACGATACATATAACGTACATTTTGTATGAGTAAAATAAAATGAAACAGATAAAATTATTAAATATAACAAAAATCTGGTTTTTAAATGGAAAATTTGTATATGTATACCATGAAAATGCAATGAAATGAGTTTACATACTCTAAGCTCTGGATTTAAATTGCAAATATAACATGAACTAAACATCTGTTATGTTATAATTGGAACGGTTTTTTGTATCTTTTCGCTCATATATTTTTGCACGTGTTTTGCACAAGAAAAAAAATGAATAATTTTTAAATTTCCAAATGTCTATTACAGATTTTTTAATTATCACACAAAAAAAACAAAAATAGTTATATAAAATGAAACAATTAAAATTTCTGTATAAAATGAAATTAAATGAATAAATGATAAAATAATATTCTCATTTTCACTGAAATCTGTACCAGAAAACTATATTCTGTCCACTAATTCCATGCAGTTAAAGTCTTATGGAAATGACATAAAGTAGTACCACTTTACGTCGCTGTATATTTATATGAAAAAAAAAATTCATCTCGTATTATATGATAACTTTACAGAATGTGGTAACACTACTCGTGAGATGATCTTATTAGAAATTACGAGAAAAGAAAAAAGACACATATACTCTCATAAGACTTTAATAGCATCGAATTAGTGTATAGAGTATAGTATTTTCGATAACAATAATTTGTGATATTAAAATATTAGAGATAAGGATTTACCACATAACGTATGTAAAATGAAGATGATGAAGAATTTATGTATGTACAAACGTGAGAATATACATACGAGTATATGCTCATATATGTATAAGTACATTTCTGTGTATATGGAATAAAACATAAATTTCAGTATAATTACAAAATTTTCAGTTGTTTATTTCTTCATGTGTGTGTTATTCATGAATTCAAAACAAAAAGTACAATAAAGTACATATATAAGTATATAAGTATTTATTTATCGTTAAAGTTACTGTAATCCAGAAGAAAGATTTACACTTAGAACTTTACAAGTTTATTTAATTTTTAACCAAATATAAATACACACGTGTATAAGTATACATGTGTGCATTTATGATTAATATATTATGTACATATGTGAAAAATCTATGATTCAAATAAAGTATACACACATGTAAAACGTGATATGCAAATACATATATACATAGTAAATTGAAAATTGAGAATTTTAAGTTAACATATTTTACAAGTAGGGAATACTACATGGTGTCTTGTGTAAAAACTAATCGTATTCGTATATAATGATACTTTAAATTAAATTTAAATTATTTACACGTGCATGTGTGTTATGTGGTACACACATATGTACGTATGTGTATATAAATGAAACAATACAGCCACATGATGCATACCCAAAATTCTATGATGATATAATATTTTCTTCTCATACGTTATTTAAATGACAATGACAATGAAAGTTTATTTTATATTTACATATCTACCTTACTTTTCTTTTGTGTTTTTGCACAAAAGCATCAAGTGTACAAAAAAAAATTTTTTTTTTACATATCACACTCAAATAACTTTTGAATACTCATTAAGTGTAAAACAAGAAGCATTTCTATATGTACATGTGTACATATCCTTTATATATACTCGTATATCCTTTGTATCTATTACAATAGTATAGGTATATTTTTTGTTGATACAGGATGAATATATTCCATCTATCATTCAGGATATCGGTTTTTTCAATTTTGAATTAAGACTTTTGGTAGTTTTAATTGATTTGGTATTTCAAATTACAGTACATAGTTATTATAAGAACGTATAGTCATTTTATATTAACTGTGGTATACAAATATGCAAAATTCTAATTATTATTTTACCATTTTTCCATTTGATCCTTTCGATTATAATTAACAAAATATTTTTGAAAAAAAAAAATTGAATTTTAATATCAAATTCAGAAAAGTGGTTTTGAAAATCCATGTTCATGTATTTAAATTAATCTGAAGAATATTTCTATTTAAATGAGAGTACATTCATTGCTTAATATTTGTAAAAATTCCACGCTCGAACCTCGGGAAGAACTTCTTCGTTACCTAAGTCAAATGAAGAGGTTTATTTCAAACAACAACAATAACAATATTTTTAAAATTCAGTAAAGGTACTGACTGTTTTTTACGTTTTTTTTTTTTGATTAGTTTAATGGTTCTACAATTGGGACCTGAAAGATTACACCTATACCTGAAAAGATTTTTAAATGAATTTCTTGGAAACTTTATAATAACTTCCAAAAATACAATTATTTTCCTATTATGCTACAAAAACATATGCTTAAGGAAATGGAGAAAAAAATTTTTTTTATCCTTTATATTTATTTTCTTAAAGATTTTATTCTTTTAATTTTGTTTACTAAATAACAATTAAAATATGTAAATATATAGAATGTGTGTTTTCCATGTGTATTTACTTGATTGTAATTCATTGTGTACTTAATGTCATTCTATTGGTCGAAAACTAAATGATATCATTGTGGGGATAGATGTAAGGTATATCCTGCTAATTTATTCATTTTTTTTTTCAAGTTTTTTTATTTTTTTATTTTTTTTGTTGTTATAAACACAAATTTATATTGAACCAAAAATAAAACGAAAAATAGGATAAGAGGCTTATTTCCATTGAGAACTGATTATATTATTATTATAATTATTATTGTACTACTTCCTTTTAGTTTTTCCTTTTTTTATTCTTTGTATTTTCTTTGATGGAATAATACAATACACGAAATAAATATGTACAACTAGGTAAAACCATAACGTATACAATTTTATTTCCTCTGTATCTTGTAAAGCAGCTACTGCATAAATGAATAGAAAAATACTAATACATTTTACATAGTTCGTCGTTTCTACATTATAGATATACATAATCTTTGCGAACGCAACAGGAATATACATAATATTATGCCACTTTTTCAATTATATTACTGAACAACCATTGATTACCAAACAAAGAAGAAAAAGACGAGAAAAAAAGGGAAAAATTAAAATAAAGAAAAAATACAGAGAAATATAAGTGAATAAACAAAGAAATAATAAATAAGTATAAAAAGTAAAAAAATAAAAAAAATAAAATTAATAAAGAAACGAAATGAATGGAATAAAAGGATCAAACGGAAGTCATACTTAATATATAGAACAGAATAAAAATAAATAAAATGAACAAAAGCATTAAAGTATATAAAACATCAGTTACTAACACAGGTAATTATTTTTAACTTTTACACGTGTATTTTTGTAATTGAAAACAAAAAAAAAGGAAAATTAGAAATATTATAGTTCTACTGATGTTTGTTTATCCTGTGTTTTTCTTTCCGTGTGTATATTATGATAATTATGAGTTACAAAGTTTACAAAAGTAAAAATTTAAAACAATTAAAAAAAAACCCACAAATGAAATACACAAAGATATGAATTAAATGAAATGTGTTACATAAGTTTTTCATTATATTCAATGATTGGAAAGAATTTTCAATTTTAATTTTAGTACCAAGGTAATGTGGGATTTATAATAAATATGGCTTTTGACAAACAGAAAGGTCGTTATTTAGCATGATACAGCCCCTCCTACCTCTCCTCCCTAAGCACTACAACCCTTTGTGAGCCTTGGCTAAATCATCGTTACACGTGCACCTACAGTTTAACGTGGGTTGCGAACCACTGAGTTTGTTGAAGCACGATATTTAGGGTAATTATTAAAAATTCGAATGCTTGATAGTTGGTGTATTAAGCTTTGTTTTATTGATAAAGCCAAACAGAAGATACACTTGAATTATTTTTTTTTAACAAAAAACCTTCATTTGTGCTTTTAAAAGCAATTTAATTGAATTCTCGTCTTAAAGAAGAGAAAATTGAAAAATTTTAGTAAAATTCTTGGAATTAGAGTCTAACACACGTTAAATATAAATCATCTTCATTACATGTTCAAGGACACTACCATTAAATTGAGAAATTTGATTTATTTATTGAACAAATTAAAAATTAGGAAAAAAAAATTATAAATTCAAATAAAAATGTAATGTACAAAAAAAAAAAAAAAATTTAAAAACGAAATATTTCTGTTCGTCTCTTAATTATTGCATATCTATAAAAATTTTTATTTTTTATTTTCGTTAGTTATTTTGGAATTTGGATTTTGTTTAACTATTTTAAGTGATCAAGTGAATTTATGCAAAACAAATTTTTTTTTTATGACTGTTTATTTTCGTTCTTATATGAACTTTCTACTATTGCTCTTTCAATATGTTCTGAATTTTGAATACTGCATGCTCTATTTACGATTTAAATTTAAATTGATGATGAAGATGATATTTTGATTGAAAACAACATACTCATATTAATATATAAAATGTATACAGTAAAATGAAATGCACTTCATTCATTCTGTCTTGTCTTTTTTTCTGTTTTTAAATTTTTAAAATTTTTTTTCTGTTATTTATATTGGCAACTGAAAATTTTGTTGATGTTGTTGTTCAAACTCAAATTTTGTTTTTTTTCCCAATTTTTACTTATTTTTTATATATTTTGTACATTTCATTTAATTTAATATCCAAGCTTCAGAATATACGTTAAAAATTTTTTTGAATTTTATTAATATGTAGAAAGATAAAAAATGAAAAAAAAAAAATAAATACAGATAAAAAATAAAAATAAATAATGAAAAATATTTCATATTCATGTCCATGCATGTGTATATTCAAATACATGTATTTAATGTTATTACTCCATTTTCATGTGTGTATGTGAAGATATACATATCCGAGTATGTATGTGCAAAAAAAAAATTGATATAAAAACGAGAATATATAGAAATGCAAGGAAGTTAAACTCATATACGCATACAAATACATATTTATATTTAGAGTTAATTTAATCCAATAAATTCAACAAAAAAAAAGTACAATTTTTTTTTTTTTTTGTTTTTAATTTTTATTTTTTGGGATATTTTATTTTAATTAAAATACACATATGTACCGAAAAAAAAATTTTTTTTATATATCTGATATAACAGAAATAATGTATTATGCTATATACTATATTTTGTTTTGTGTTGCATATGCATTATGCATATAAAAAAAAATTTTTTTTTATTGTTATAAAATAATATCAAATTATACAGATATATTCAAATAAAATAAAAATTTTTAAATTTTTAAATAACATATGCAAATGAATATATTAAGAATCACATAAAGAAAAAATTATTTTGACCATTTGAAATATATTTTATTTTTACCATAATTTATAATTCTATTTACATTTTAATTCATATTTTTTTTTTTTTTTTTTTTTTTTTTGATTTTAAATAAATTTCGCATAAAATCGTCTTTCTTTCTCATAAAAATAATAAAAAAATAAAATCTAAAATAATAAATAATTTTATTTTCATTTTCATAATAATAACAAATCTGATTTTAGTAAAACAAAAATTGTTAAGAGATGTCTACATACAACTCTAAAAGCCCGACTGATTAGTTCAACATAATCTAATTAAATGAGTTTATACTCTGTCTACCAACATACTATGTACTTAAAGTCGTATGGAATGGAGATCACTTAAAGTGGTACCACTTTACATTACTATGTATTGATATTCAAAAAATTCATCTGATATATAATACAAGCTTTGTGGATTGTGGTAATACTGCTCGTGAAACGGTCTAAATAGAAATTATGAGAAAAGAAAAAAGACATTATATACTCCCATAAGACCTTAAATACATAATATTAGTGGACAGAGTATAACCGGTATGGACTCGTTTAATGAATACATAATATATTTTTTTTTTTTTAAATAAAGATTTCGGTGTGCATTGTATGTGTTATGTTCTATGCACACTAATACAATTTGGGACACGCAAAAAAAAACAAAAAATGAAACAAAAATTTATTGAAAAGAAAAGTAGAAAAATGTTGTTCTTCAGTTTAAAATTAAATTTTTGAATATTTAATGCATTGAGGTATAATGAGTCCAAAAATATACAATAACCGCTTTGTTTCCCATTGAGAAATTAAAAGTTGATTATTTAATTTTTGTTTTTATCGAATTATTCGTTACTGAGTTATTTGACCTTAGCCTAATATTAGAAAAAATAAATATTTGTTTTTAATTAATTCGCATAAATTTTAAATTTATTCTTTCAAAACCACAAAAATAAATGTATGAATATTTTTTTTTTTTTTTTATCTTAATGAAGTCATCACAGATTATCATTTTTAATTGATAAAATTTATGTAAAAATTGATTTTATGTTACCAAGAAAAAAAAATGTATGCTAATTTTGTCTACCTAGATTTTATATCATTTTCATAATAAAATTCAGTCTTATTTTTAATTCATATTTTTTTTTTTTTTTTTTTTTTTTTTTTAAATTTAAATTATTTAAAATAACAGACTAAAAATTTATGCAAATTATTATTTTTAGAATTTAATATATGCTTATATAGTATATTCTATTCAAAACTAAATTATAATTAAGTTATTATTTAATTTTGTTAATCACTATCTAAAACATTGATATCATAATACACGTATAAAAAATGAGCAAACAGGTAAAAACAGAACATAAAATTAGAAATAAAATTTATCATTTTTATTACATAGCTATACATACATACATGCTTAATTTAAAATTCACCGTTTTTTTTTTCATGTTTGAATATTTTTATCTTCCAAAAAAAAATAAAATAAAATTTTATTTGTTCTTCCTGTTTTTATGTAGTTAAAACCTTGATGTTCGTTTATTTGTATTTTAATTATGTCTATTGTGTAAATGTGTGAAAAATTCAATTTTATTTGTTACATACAAAAAACAAAAAAAAAATTGTAAAATAAATAAAATAAAAAAAAATTTTTTTTGTTGTATGTGATTTTCACCTCTTATTTATTATATCTCAATTTATAAAAGGTTCATTCATTCTCACTCAAAAGCAAATTAATGGTAAAAATGAAAAAATAAATGTGCCAACAGTCTGTACAATTTTTCCGCAATTTGCAATAAAAAAATAAAAATTTACCCTTACTGACCTTTCATTGCCTTTCATCATGTTGATTATACAGCATAAAAGAGGATTATAAGACAAAAATCAATAAAATTTGATACATATACTGTTGAAATGATTTCAATTTAATTTTGCTTGTGTATTGAGTTTTCCAATTTTTTCTTTTTTTTTATGGAGGGAGAAAAGCAATTTTCTAAACGTGTTTAGAACTAAAATTGATGAAAAACTAATGATGTATGTAATTGTATGTACGAATATGGGATCACATGTACCAATTTTTGTGTAAATAGAAAAGTATAGCAAAAAGTAGATATTTCGCTTTTCTAAAAAAAAAAAAAAAAATTTAAACAAAAACAATCATCACGTTTTAACCATTAAAACTTTTCTTTAGAAAAAAAAAAAAAATTTAAAGAAAATTCGCATGAATTTATCATCAAAGCTTTGATCAAAGTTAGCATTAAAAGAGGAGAAAGGAAATGGGAAACAAGTAATACTGAGGTTATTATTTGTTACTTCGGTTACTGAGGTGACTTTTCTAATTTTGTTAAATTCTGTGGATGTGGTGCACGCGTATGTAATAACATGAAATTAAAAAAAAAAAATCTTAAATATCGTAAAACAATGAATATCATTTTTTGCATGTTTTTCGGATCTGATTGAATAAGTGGACAACTGGACTTGTGCCTTCTGTCTGCAATAAATTCAGTAACAGGATGCAGTCGAACTTGGTTTTTTGGATAAGTAAAAAAAAAGTCCATGTTCTTAATCACCTGCTTCTCTGATCAGATGTTTGTAATAATTTATGTTTTAAATTTTTGGATTCGGTAGAGTTTTTGTAGAACTTAATAAGAAGTCTTTAAATAAAAACAACAACAAATCTTAAAATTGAATCATGTACGTAACAATAAAATGAAATGAAACTGTGAATACTCATTGAATACTTTTCAATTGAATGTACGAAATTTTCATCATTTCATACGGTCTTGTAAAATGAATTTTTCATTCAGATTATGTCATTCATCATTCAAAAAATTAATTTCAGAATTTTTATTCTATTTCTAAAATATTTTCTTATTTCCTTGTATTTTACGATTTTTTTGTTGATGATATAATAAATTATTTTTTATCAAAACTAAATGAATTATATTCTGTAATACTAGCAATTTTTTTTACTTATCCTTTTTGATGTAAAATTTTCTCTTAAACTTTCGTTTATTTTTATTCAGAAAAAAAAAAAAAAATTAAAATAAAAATAAAATTTGCAGCAAAAGCAAAATTTATTAGAAATTTTTTGCTTGTAATGATTAAGTTAAAAATATATGAAAATAATATTTAATAAATTTAATTACCTTAGACTATGTATTTACATACGAGTTGTATACGTATATCTGAGTTAGTGATAAGTATTTGAGATTTTATTATTAGCAAAAATTTTCGGAGCATTAAAAATCAGTTGGAAACAGTACTGTCGTTTTACTGCAATTGCAGTATTTTTAATGCTTTTTGATATCTGATATTGCAATACTGTCGTTTCGATGAAAATACTGTTTTTTTAGAATTATATGCAATTAATTAATTAGAATCCAAAAATTTATATTAACCTCATATCGGCCGATCATAAATTTAGTATACCATCGCTTCCACGCGAAAATAAAACTCAAGAGCCACTACAATACCGTCCGTCTTCCTTTACGTTCAAAAGCTAACTGAATATGCTACTGACTATTGACTAGATTGCTAGACTGAACTTAGCTGTGCTTTTTGCTATTGCTATGTACACCAGAATTGGATCAGCATCGGACTGACTAAACCTGAACTAGATCAGTCTGGTCTGACTGACCAGTATACATAAAACATGTGTTGAGAAATGGATCTAATATCATTGTATTACATTTGCTACTCTACTATATACTACACCACTTATGTACTATACTACTCTACTACATTGTACTACATATATGAATTTAGTATTATTTAGTATTATATTGTATTATAGCTATTGTATTATATTTACATTTACTCTCTCATATTTATTTGATTGTATTCTCTCTAGTTCTCATATTGCCTGTTAATCATAATTGATAAAGTGTAAATTTCTACCTAACTAAAATTGTATATTGCTTGATTTGTAACATAACTTATGTACATTGCATAGCTTAAAATATTGAACATTGTACTGTAATCTCATACGATTTGTTTGAATACCAATTACACATACACATACACGCACTCTTTGATAATTTGGTGTAATGGTATATCTCATTGTAATTCTCATCTAACAGCATTTTGAATAATTGATACTTGCACTATTAATTTTAATTTTTGAATCGTTCTTCTCGTTTTGACGGTCATCGGATGAGGTTGCATCAATTCAAAAAAATTGTAAAATAAACACATTGTAATTTGTACATTAAAACAATTAAAAACTTGTAAATTAAATCATATTTTTTTGTTTATTGAAATTATTACAACATTTTTTGGTCCTTCGAGCCGGATCCTACAGGATATTATTTAAGATAAGTATTTTTCTTTAATATTTTTGATTTTTTTTGAAATTACTTTCTAAAGGGTGAAATAAAGTTGTAAGCCGGTAAGAAACACGTGTCATTGTGCTGTGATTGGTGTTGAACATTTTTTTTTTAAATTTTTTGATTTAAATTTCTATTGATATAAAAAAAGGAGGAAAGTGAATTTATTTTTTAAATATTGGTTAAAATAATTGTTTGAAATTATAAAAAAAAAAAAACAGTGATTGTGATTATCATAAGGTGTACCTCACATATTGATGCCGATGACTATTTTTTCATATTGTAATACATACGCATACGTTCAACTGCATTGTATTTGCATTGTACTTTATTTGAAATTGTGTTCCATAAATTGCAATCTTGTAACCTTTTGAAAACAACTTTACTTTTGTCATAACCCCGATTTTTTGTACCATTGTTATTTGTAATTATAATAAAAAAAATGGACGCATTGAAAAAGAAACGTGGCATTATTAAGGCTACAGTCACACGTCTCGGTACATTTTGTGAAACGATAGGGCCGAATACCACCCTCGAAGCGTTACAGGCTCGTTTACAAAAGCTCAATGAATGTTGGACTGAATTCCTTTCTATGCAATGTGATATATGTGAATTATTGTCTGATTCTGAATTTAGTGAACATAACATAGAAAGTGAACAATTTGAAGACAAATATTTTAAAGTGCATGAGTTGTTATCCATAGCTATAAAGTCACGTGTTACATCAAATTCAGATAACGATGTTACTGTTATTGATAAACTTGTTTCACAACAAGCCAGCTTCTTAGAGAAATTTTCAAGTACCTGCATAAACAATACTCCTGAAGCTAGTTCAAAATTACCGAAAATTCACATACCTCCATTTTCTGGAAATTATAAAGAATGGATTTCTTTCCGTGATATGTTCAACGGAATAATACATGCAAATACAAGATTGACAAAAACTCAGAAATTTCACTACTTGAAAGGGTTATTAACTGGAGAAGCAGAGTCCTTGCTGCGCCACATTCCCATTTCAGAAGATAATTATGAAGAAGCGTGGTCAAGGTTGAACAGCCGGTATAACCGAAAGGCTCCAATAGTATCATCATTCATCAAGGCGTTGCTGAATCTTCCTTCGATTGCGGTCACATCATCAGTGGGTTTACGACGCATTTCAGATGGCTGCGATGAGGTTATACGTGGATTGAGAGCTCTTGGAGAGGAGGCTGAGCAACGTGATCCATGGATCATCTATCTTATACTCAATAAGGTCGATCCAGTTACCAAACATGAATGGGCAGAAGCGAACATCAACAAGGACTTTTCAACGGTAAATGAACTATTGACTTTCCTCGACAATCGATGTGTTGCATTGGAAGCATCTCAACCATCACATAAATCACATGTACAAACCAAACAAATAAGGGCTAACACATCAGTTACTCAACCACGGCCGAATGTTACTACTTGCCCCAACTGTAAGGGACAACATAATCTATTTGCGTGTGAAAACTTTAAATCCTTAAACATTGAAGCTAAACGAAAATTTGTAAAAGATAACAAATTATGTTATAATTGCTTACGAAATGGTCATGTTTCTAAGTCTTGTCAATCCAAACATTCTTGTCATCATTGTAATCGTAAGCATCACACTCTTGTTCATATCGATGATGACCAAAATCAAAACCATGACGCGCAACTCAATTCAATTGCAAAACCAATGATTAACACTCATTCTATTCGTAGCGGGTCACCTAAGATCACGTCGTTATTGCCAACTGCACTTGTTCATGTTTCAGATGTTCATGGAACCATACATCCTTGTAGAGTTCTCCTTGATTCGGGCTCTCAAGCCTCATTTATTACTGAATCGTTTGCAAAAAAACTTGGTCTTCGGCGTCGACATGCTAGACTGTCTGTCAGTGGGTTGTCAGCAACTCATACAGGAGTTACAAGGGGAGTTGTCACAGTTACCCTAAAATCAATTTATTCAGCTGATTCAATTGTCATCAACGCTTTTATTCTAAACAAATTAACATCACCACTACCTAGCGAAGAATTAGACATAAATACCAACATCATCAGTACGCTTCAATTAGCTGATCCTAAGTTTAATCAACCAAGGGAAATTGATATCTTGTTAGGTGCAGACGGAGTATTCCAATGTTTTCGAGATGGCCATATTAATACTCACCCAGTTGCACAGTTTACAATTTTTGGTTGGGTTCTTGCTGGGGAAATACCTACTAGTGAGAACATTGATGCGCATTCAACACTAATAATGTCTCATTTTACAGAGTTTGATATTGATAAAACATTGCAACGCTTTTGGGAAATTGAACACATTTGTGACCAGCCTTCACTGTCATCAGATGAGCAACAGGCTGAAGCATCATACACACACACGACCGTTCGAACAACTGATGGTAAATATGTTGTCAATTTACCTCTCAAGGAGTCTGTATTTTTAGGTGATACCTTCCATGCTGCATTACGTAGATTATATTCACTAGAACGATCACTTAATCGCAACAGAGACCTAAGGAACGCTTATATTCATTTCTTAAAGGAATATCTAGATCTAGGTCATATGGAACGCGTACCTGCCACTGAAATCAAGGCCAAAAATGTTTACTATTTACCACATCATGCTGTATTTAAACCTGACAGCTCCACGACAAAGGTACGTGTAGTTTTTGATGGAAGCTCCAAATCTACAAATGGTACTTCTTTGAATGACGCATTACTTCTTGGACCTAACATTCAGCCTGATTTATTCACAATTTGTTTACGCTTTCGTTGTCATCGGTACGTTTTTTCTGCTGATATTGAGAAAATGTATAGGCAAATTTGGATCAGCAAATGTCATCGCGACCTGCAACGCATATTGTGGCGTGAATCACCTGATAAACCGGTTGAACATTATCGTTTATGCACAGTAACTTATGGCACTGCTAGCGCACCCTTTTTAGCAACACGCACCTTGAAGCAATTGGCTTTGGATTACAAGACTCGTTTTCCTAAAGCATCACAAGTCCTTTTGAACGAGTTTTACGTTGACGATGTCTTAACTGGCGCTGACTCAATTGATGATCTTTTAACACTCAAGGACGATTTGACCACTCTACTCAACCTTGGTGGATTCAAGCTGCACAAATGGAGTTCTAATTGTTGTAGGTTGTTAAAGGATATTCCAAATACCTCTTGTGAATTATCTGCTAAGGATCTTGATGACAAATCAAAATCCATAAAAACTCTTGGTCTTCAATGGTCGCCATCAGCTGATACATTTTCATTCAAGGTTAATTTGCCACAAGCAGCTAAAACCACCAAAAGACAAATTTTATCAGACGCCTCCAAGACATTTGACCCACTTGGCTTCCTAACTCCTGTAACTGTATCAATAAAAATTTTGTTTCAACAACTCTGGTTGCTCAATTTAAATTGGGATGATTCTGTACCCAAGAAGGTAGAAGAAAATTGGTTACATATTCGAAATACATTGCATCATTTGAATGATATTAAGGTTCCGCGTCTAATGATACCAGACTCACATATTGAATACCACGGTTTTGCTGATGCATCAGAATCAGCATATGCTGCTGTTTTGTACTGTCGAAGCATTGATCAAAATGGTCATATTACCGTTCGTCTCGTCGCTGCAAAAAGTAAGGTTGCACCGTTAAAGCAAATAAACGTTCCTCGTCTCGAACTATGTGCGTCAGTGTTGCTTACACGCCTCATACAAAAGGTTAACTATTCAATCAAGATTATTGATAAACCGATTTTTGCTTGGACTGATTCACAAATAGTTTTACATTGGTTGTCATCGATTCCACGACGCTGGAAACCTTTTGTTGCTAATAGAACCAGTGAAATTCTCGAAACACTTCCTCGTAATTGTTGGCATCATATAAGTTCGAAGCAGAATCCTGCAGATTGTGCATCACGTGGTATTCGTCCGGAAGAATTGATTCGACATAAACTCTGGTGGTGTGGACCAGATTGGTTAGGCAAACCGGAAACCACTTGGCCCAAGACTGTACATGAATTCATGCCTTCAACAAATGTTAACAGTGAAGAAAGAAAGGTTGTGTTAAAATCTATGCTTGTTGAAAGTACACAGCCATTGTTAGATATCATTTTCTCACGAAGATCTTCATGGAATACAATTTTAAGGATTTTGGCTTTTTGTTATCGATTTATTAATAATGCTCGTTCTCCTCCTTCATCCCGTACCATTGGAAATATTCAAGTTCATGAACTTAAGTTTGTTAAGTTTATTTGTATTAGACATGCTCAAGATAGCGCTTTCCAATTTGAGAAACGACTTATAAAACAAAACAAGTGCCTTTCTCCTAGTAGCAAACTGTTTATGTTATCACCATTCATTGATGAGAATGAAATACTTCGTGTGGGAGGTCGCTTAAGACATACTGAACTCTCATATCAGACAAAACATCCTATCATTCTACCCAAGGGACACATTGTAACTACTTTGATCATCACGCATACACACACAACACATTTACATGCTGGAATATCTGAAATGTTCTTCATTCTACGTCAAGAATACTGGATTTTAGGATGCAGAAATATGATCAAAAAGATTGTTCATACATGCATACCATGCTTTAGACAAAGAGCTGTTCATAATCATCAACGGATGGCTGATCTACCAAAACATCGTGTTACATACGCGCGCCCGTTCGTAAACGTCGGATGTGACTACGCCGGTCCAATAACACTTCGGTTATCACGCGGTCGAAATCCTAAATACGTCAAGGGATACATCGTACTTTTTGTGTGCTGTTCTATAAAAGCGATACATTTAGAGCTCGCTAGTGACTTATCAACAGATTGTTTCATTTTAGCATTAAAAAGATTCATCTCCCGTAGGGGAAAATGTTTACATATTTTTTCAGATAATGGCACGAATTTTAAAGGCGCCAGTAGAACACTCTCTACTATGTATCAGTTGTTGCAGTCAAGGGAACATAACAACAAGGTTGAAAATTACTTATGCAATGAAGGTATATCTTGGTCCTTCATACCTCCAGCAGCGCCACATTTTGGTGGACTTTGGGAAGCCGGAGTGAAATCAGTCAAACAGCACCTCAGGCGAGTGATTGGAAACAACATACTTACGTACGAGGAGATGTATTCTGTCTTAACCCAAATTGAAGCATTGTTGAACTCACGGCCAATGTGCGCCATGTCTGATAATGACATCGACGCTCTAACACCTGCTCATTTCTTGGTTGGACATCCTCATACAACCTTACCAGACGCAAATTACAACATTTCAACGTCTCATTTAAAAAATTGGGAATTATTGCAAAGCATGGTCCGTGGATTTTGGAAAAGATGGCATCGTGACTACCTCACGTCTCTACAGCACCGAACGAAATGGCAGACTCAACAACCTAACTTAAGGAAGGATGATCTTGTAGTTATAAGAGACACTAATCAACCACCAGCATCATGGGTTCTAGGACGGGTGATTGAGTTGCATCCGGGTGACGATGGCTTAATTCGTGTGGCCACAGTTCGTACCAAATCTGGTCTATTAAAACGTCCAACGGTAAAACTTGTACCTTTACCTATATCTTAGCTGGATTCTCCAGCGAGGGGGCGGGATGTTGAGAAATGGATCTAATATCATTGTATTACATTTGCTACTCTACTATATACTACACCACTTATGTACTATACTACTCTACTACATTGTACTACATATATGAATTTAGTATTATTTAGTATTATATTGTATTATAGCTATTGTATTATATTTACATTTACTCTCTCATATTTATTTGATTGTATTCTCTCTAGTTCTCATATTGCCTGTTAATCATAATTGATAAAGTGTAAATTTCTACCTAACTAAAATTGTATATTGCTTGATTTGTAACATAACTTATGTACATTGCATAGCTTAAAATATTGAACATTGTACTGTAATCTCATACGATTTGTTTGAATACCAATTACACATACACATACACGCACTCTTTGATAATTTGGTGTAATGGTATATCTCATTGTAATTCTCATCTAACAGCATTTTGAATAATTGATACTTGCACTATTAATTTTAATTTTTGAATCGTTCTTCTCGTTTTGACGGTCATCGGATGAGGTTGCATCAATTCAAAAAAATTGTAAAATAAACACATTGTAATTTGTACATTAAAACAATTAAAAACTTGTAAATTAAATCATATTTTTTTGTTTATTGAAATTATTACAACAACATGAAAGTGAAAAAAATCGCAAAATCAAACAGACATAAATATAACAGAATTAAAGGGAAATTTAAAAAAATTCAAACGAAAGCATCTGAAAATATATTAAAGTGTCCTAATTAGTAAACTTTATCTAAAAATCGATTTTTCGAACATGTTATATTGCTTTCAAGTTTTGGAAAACTACAGCACTGGTTCGAAACAGAAGATTTTAAAAAAATCTGGATATATTGAGTTCGCTTCACGAATTATGAATGAAAAAGCAGATGCTACCAGCTGCCTTTGATGTAAATAAACAAAAAGATGAACAGGTGGAAATAAACTGTTTGTACAAATCGCGCATAATTTTTTTCTCTTTATTTTTAAATTTTATATTCATTTAATTTGCAGCTTGAATTTGATTCTAAAATAACTTGAGGCACATGAATACAGTGTAAAAAAATATCAAAAATAGCTTAAGTCGAAATAACTACAATTTTCAAACATTTCTTCGTTTTCATATGAAATGTTGACTTATTTATTTATTTATTTTTTATTTTTTATACCATGAAGTCATGGTCATCTATATCTTTTGATTAGAAAATATGAAAAATTTCAATTCGTTTTTTTTTTATTTTTTAACAGAATAAAATCAAAAATATATGAACTGCTGACGTTGGTATAAGCAAAATTCATAATAATAAATTTCAAATTTAAACGCTATCCAAGTGTGAAATAATAGAAATTTTATATTCTCATATTTTCTTAAGAAATTTTATTTCTGTTATAATGTATAGTAAAAATGACTTCAAAAATAGCTGCTTAATAAAAGATACACTGACTTAACTTTGTAATATAATGCTTTGTTATTATTATACATAAAATAGAATTTCTACACATTTAAATTGCAAACATATAAATAAAAAAAAATAATGTTGCAGTAAAATTAAGAAAAAACAATGTGTTGCATATGGAAATTTTTTTTTGTTTTTGCACATTTTTTTATTTGTATGCATTTAAAAAAGAGGAAACGTATATGTTTTCAATTCTCTATTCATAATTTTTTTTTTGTTTTGTTTTGCATAAAATTTCACTGTCATAAATTAACAAGAAAAGAAAAGAAACCTGGTTTACCACAAAATAAAAAAAGAAAAGAAAAAATGGGAAACACAAAACATTGGATTTTCCATATACCCGCTTATATTTTATGCATTTAGAGCACATATCTAAATTCTGTGTTTTTTGTAACCCAAGAAAAAAACAAAATTCTTATTTTATAATTTGGATAAGTATATCACATATGTACTTCACCTTTACATATGTTTCTGACACTTGAGTACCTTGTCTTTTTTGTTTAAAAATTTTATTTTATTTTTTATTTTTTGTGTTCTTTTAATTCCCTATGTAATTCTGTATAATAAGTATTCTATTCACAAGAAATTGAACAGCTTTAATTAGTATATACTGAATACTACATGTCCATGTATCCACACATGAATTCTTTGCCAGTTCATGCATCTTCATAAAAAAATAAAGGACATTCGAATATGAAGTCAGAAATGACGTAGAGAAGAGAACACATGAAATTTACAACTGAAATTGTGAAAAACTATCAAATTACATTTTTGTTTTTTTTTTTTTTTTTTGATGAATGGTTTTTGTGTGCAATATGTGTGCAACCTGTGAGTATATTATGTTGAAAAATACATGATGGGTTTTATAAAATAAATGCATATATGTACGTATCCGTATATGTGAAACAATAATTCTTTGAAAAATAATGCATTTTCGTTTTTCCCCACAATGAATGCATGTTCAATGTTTTAATCCATTCACGTAAATTTACTCTCACATTATTCTGAAAACCATCATAGGACAAAAAAATTAAATTAAAAATGGACAAGTGCAAATCCAAATCGATGTTGATCATTGAAAATTGTGAATAGAATTTAGAATTTTTAAAATTTCTTTATACACAAAATACACAATTTAAATATTCAAATCTTTGAGATGCATGTAAAGATAAATGAATTTTATGCAGCAACGTTAGGAAGATTGTGTACAAAATACTGTATACAACTAAAATTAAGGTCATACAAAATTTTGAAAAATAAGAATTTTCTGTATCATGTATACATGCTCATTTCCATATAAGCGATAATCCAATTGAATGGTGAGTTGATAGAGATCCTCTTTAACCTAAATAAAAAATTTCTGTTAATTTTCCTAGATTTTTCTTTTTCACGTACATATCTGCGTATCTGTTAAATAGTAATAATTTTATTCTTATGTGTGGGTAGTAGAAAGAACAGAAAATGCGTAAAACCAGGTAAAATCAAGTATGTAAGTAATATATTTAAAATAATTTTTTTTTTTTATACATACATATGCACAAAAAAAAAGACCGAAAGGTCGTGAAAAACATTTTTGTTGAATATTTTTAGTGAATATGATTTTTCCAGTACTCATCATTTTATTTATTTATTTTATATATTTTATTTATATTTTTTTTCCTGAATTTATTTTATTTATTGTAATTTTTATTTTTTATTTTATTTTTTGTGTTAATAATAAATTCATGACTTATTATTATTCTGCATACACATACATACATATATATGTACATATGTGGACATATCTTTTCTCCTGTATTCTATATAATAGCACTAAAAACTGCATTTTGTATAACAAAATATTGTGGATATACATATTCATATAACAACATATACATGCATATATATACAATGTACATATGTACATATGTTCGTCCAATATTCATTTTGTACATTATGGAAAAGATTTTTCAGATGAAAAAAAAAAATTTTATTCAATATAGTACATAGTGAGGAATACACACAGGGACAGGATATACTTGTGTAATACTGAACAATTAAGGTAGCAAATCCAGTAAGTTTGTCTTTCTATAGCCTCTATGGAATTATGGAAAGGAATTCTTTCGTAATTTCAAATATAAAATAAATTTCAATCTAAGTAAAATGTCTATTATCACCGTACATTGTTAAAATCTTTAATATGATTGAAATTTATTGATTAAAATTTCAAAACTTTCCAAGATAAAATTCTATGTACAAGCATACATACATACGTATAAATTTTGAATTTTATTAAATTTAAGCTTGCAGATATTCGTTTATTACTAAAGTTATACATATTATTGTGTATAGGTAAACACACCAGGCAAGAATCCTTTTTGTGTTTGTATTACATGTTAATTAAAATGTATGTATTCATACGTTGCTAAGTATACATATATAAAGTCATTATGACCAAAATTTTCAAATAAAAACAAAAGATATGAATTAAAGATAATTTTTCATTTTTTTTTTTTCATATTTGAATTTATAATAAGTGCCAACATGGCAGTTTTCTGTTTTAAAGTTTGTAAAAAAAAAACAAAAAAAAAGAGCATTAAATGAAAATTATGGCAATTACAATTTGAAAATAAAAAAAAATATATATCCCATCGAATAAACAATTCACTTTAAAAAATATTTAAAAAAAAAAAACAAAACAGAAACAAAGCAAATAAAAACCAGAAAATTATATTAAATGTGTTATACAAAAGTATGGATATTACTCATTTAACAAAAGCCTCCTGATATAAATAATTATGCATGAATATGAATTTAAATTAAAATTAAAATTAACTCTTATCTTTTTTATTAATTAATTCATATAGAGTTAATTTTGATTTTGTTTTTTTAACAGAAACCACAAAAAAATAAATATAATAATCGTTAAAATATTATACGCAGTTAATTTAAATTTATTTAAAATGAAAATAAAAAAAATTAAAAAAACTGCTTTGAGAAATAGAGCACCTGAAAAGGATTACTTTGATACAAGAGCTTTGGTATTATACGAAAAACAAAAATCAGACTGCATACAAGTATATTATTTTCATAAATGTATGTACATTGGTACATACATTTGTATTCTTAATTACTTACACATAACATAAAAATAAAAAGTTATTTACGTTACATACATATCTACAATGTAAAATACACACATGTAATTTATATTTAACAAAAAAGAAAAAAAAAATAATCTTTGAAATTGTTAAGTCGTTACTTTTTTTTTAAATGCTTTTACTTAGTGCCTAATATACTTACTTATGATATAAATTTAATTGGGAAAAATTGTTAATTTTATGTTAGAAAAATGATCTAATAAAATATGTACATATTTATACATGTAATATTCAGTTCTTGTCATTTTGAAAAATTTTCAAAATGTATTGACGTCACATAGAAAGTATAAAAATAGAAAAAAAAAATAAAATCCTGTAATTTGGCTTTTTTGCCCAGTGCACATTTTAGATGAAAAAACGAAAAATAAACATTAAAAAAACTAGGAAAGAAAATATTATAAGAGACAAAATCAAATCTTTATTTAATGTATTTATGTTTATTTTGTTAATTAATGTACTGGTACATACTTAAATTGTAAATGAACAAATATTAAGTCGAATACAAATGCATATGTGGTAGTGAATCTACTTAAAAATTTTTATTTCTATTTTTAAAATATGTAAAAATCTAGGACACAATTTTTAAATTATAAAAAAAAAAATTTTTTTCGTTTTTTTTTTTGTTTACTCTACATATGGTGGGGCACATACGACAAGTATTCGTACTGCATATTATACGTATAGTAAATGTTACGTAAATGTTATGTAATAAAAATAATAATAATAATGGTGCAATAGAATAATATCTACAATATACAGTTTTAATTATATAAATAATAGCATAAATGTTTATGTGTAATGTTACCTTGTATACAATTATGTTGACGACGACGACATGTATATAAACAAAATACATCCCTTACACCCAGCATATGTATGTGTATATGAACAAAAAGAATGAGATTTGGGTGTAAAATGTACGTGCATCTAAAGCTAAAGCTAAAAGCGAAAATCAATGGACTGAAAATTTTACTTGTCAAGCACACATATTTACCCGACGGTAATAAACGTATACGTACGTATGTTAAACATTTTAATTTGTATAATGATGAGTTGATGTTGGTATGGATGGTAAAAGACGATGAAGAGTGAAATTATAATGTTCATGTGCCATGCATACAATGCCTCAATTCATAGACTTGAGAAACCAATTTGTTTACATAACTTTCCCGTGTATATACTTTCGTACTTTCAGTAGACCTGTTATAAGGTAAAGCAACAAATTTTATTTAAAAAAAAAATTAAAAGAAAATTTTTTTTTTTTTTAAAAACTCAAAGTTTATTGGCTCTTAAGCTTTTATCTTTTGTATACATGCGCATACATACAATTCACAAACGTATACTGAAATATTAGTATTTTAATATAAAAATATGAAATAATTCTAGAGCAAAGAAGAATATGAGAGAATTAAGGGTGAAAAATAACTTTTCAACTGCATAGAAATTTTACACCAATACTTGTATATTTGTCCTGCTGTGCTTAGAAAAACTATGTCTTTTTCCAATGCAATGGAAAAACTTTTTTAAAAAAAAATTTCTTTGATTGGTGTGTGTGCATGTTCATTTTTACAAAGGTATGTAGCGGAAAATGTGAACCATATAACTCACTCTCTAGTACACATTAAAAACCATTTTTAACCTTTTGTGTATGTGTCGTAGAACATAAACGCATACTGTTCAAATCAAAGAAAAAAAAACATCCTATTTGGAAAAAAGTTAAGATAAACATAAACTTATACTTCGTTTTTTTAATCGAGACCCGAGTTGTTGTTAGTCGTGCTTCTCTTTATTCTTTTGCGTTTTATAAACGAAAACAACAACAAACACACGGGAGGAGACATAAATCATAAACACTAATGATGTTTTTTTCTTATGTCCTATGATTTAACACGTGCCTATCTTAAAAAAACACACCATATAATATTTTCTTTTAAAATACAGTAGTGCCGACTATTTGATTGTCAACATCATAATAAAATAGCTTGTTTAGAAAAACAATCATCAAATGAAAAAATAATGTTTCTAAAAACCAAGAGCCAAACAGACAAAAGTAATAATAAAATCAAAAGGTAAATACGGAAGTTTTTATTGTCCGTATGAAATGGACAAAAGAAAAATTTTTTTTTTGGGACAAAAAATTTTCTCTAAAATTTATACAGATTTATTGAGTATCGTTTTTTTTTTAAATATTAAATTTAATAGACTTAAAAAAATATCAAGTATCTGACTGAATAAATTTTTACTTCCAAAAATTTGATCCTTTTTCAATCATACACAATTTGAAATATAATTTTTAACCCAAAGGATTTATATAAAAAAAAGTAAGAAAAACATATGTATTCAATTTGTATTACATTATAACTTTTCCTTTCTTTCTTCTGTATTAAATTGAATTTAATTTGGTATTTAATTTTTTTTTTCTTATCATCAAAAATCGAAAAGGTTTCTTCAGGATCAGATTTACATTGAGATTATAATGTCACATACAAATTATATATTCGATTAGATTTTTCTATTCTTCTATATTAACATATACATACAAAAAAAGTCACAATAAGTTATTAAAGAAAAAGATATTTCCATTCAATTTGTTTATTTTGATCCAATTCGTACATGAAAAGAATTTTATAAAATTTGATTAACAGAAAAAAAAAACGTTTTTTTTTTTCATTTTTAAATTACTTTTTGATGTCGAACATGTGAAGAAAACACAATTTTTCGATCTGTTTTTAGTTTCCTTTTTTCCTTCATAAAGAGAGAAGGATTTTTTATTTTTTATTTTTCATCAAATTTGATTTTGTCTGGTTTTATTAAAAACAAAAAGGAAAATCTCATGTACATATATTACAAAAAAAAAAGAAACATTTGATTTCAATAAAAGAAGATCTCAATTAATTTATTCCAATATCAACATATCTGATTATTTTAAATCAGATGGAAGTAATCAGAGCTTCTGGTCGTAATTATCAGATTTCTTAACTTGACAAAATTTTAACAGTTTGTTAAATTTTTTACGAAAGTGAGGAAAATGTCTGCAATTACGACCAGAATAGCCCTGAATATTGAATATTAGGTTTAGGTTCAGTCAACAAGGTTGAGATGAGGTTTAGTTGCCTCGACACTGTAGCTTAGGAAAGTTTATTGTATTCCCCACCCATTTTTTGATTACATAAAGCCATTTATCCTTTTGACAAGGAGAATAACTTTATGTAGTCTAAATTAGAAAGATTTTCGAGATTTCTGCCTCCAGTGGTTTTCCATCTCCATCTTTCTAGTGCCATACATACTCTAGTGCCCCATATTAGATATAAAAAGTTTTGAAGTCATACATACGTAACCAATTAATTGCAAAAATTGAAAATTTTAAAACGATAAATTCTATAAAGAATTTGAAGTTTTATGGTAATATTTAAACTTTTTTACAAGTATTTTATATATGTATGTACATACATCAGAAAATTTCGTATTTCAACTTGAATGGTTTTTCAAATTTGAAACGTGTTGTATACATAAACTGAGTAAATATTAAGAATCTAATTAACTTCAAACTTAATTTATAAGTTTAAAATATGAAAATTTTAAAATTTTGTATAAATGAAATATTAATGATTAAAATGTGTATATGTAATAATTTTGAAGCCGCTTAGCTGCTAAACCGCATCAAATAACGTTGTTATAAATAAATGAAGCATTTTGCATCTAATTACGAATTTTTCCATGGTAACAACAGAGTACAGGTTAAAGAAAAATCTACAAATTTATAATAATACCACAATAATACGCACAAAAACAGTGTATGATGATAAAATTTAGTATTTCGTTACTATGATATTAAAAAATAAAACAAAAACAAAAAAAATAGGAAAATCCTCCAAAAACACATATTAACACAAAAATCAACGTTAAATAAATAATTTAATTTTTAATTAAATTTTCCAATTAGTAAACAAAAGTTTTCTCTAAAATTTAAATATTTTTAGTTTTATGATTTTCAATTTACGCGCAAATTTTATATATACTTAATTTTTCATTAAAAATTTCGTGGAAAAGAGTGTTTGGAGGACACATTATGATTTGTTCTTTTATGTGGGAATTAAGTGCTTTTAAAAAAAAAAAAAAATATTGTTTTTATACCTAATATGTTGATTTTTATATGATAATTACAGTTATAGGGTCTTATCAATAACCGTTTACTAAATCGTTAGTAAGGACTTAGTTTTAAATTTTTATATGAGATTACTCCTTAGTAACGATTTAGTAAACAGTTATTGGTAAGACCTAAAGTAATTACCGATAATAGTGATTAATACATAGAACACAGAATTTGAACATTTTTCACCATTAAACAACATCATTGTCTCATCATCTCATAATTTCAAATTCTAAATGTTAAATTAAAAAATGTTAAATTTTTATTATTTAAATGTTAAATGTTTGTGATTCTAATCCAGTGCTTCATGAGCACTTCAATTAATTGTTAAATAATGGAATTTTGTTCCTATGATGATTTATTAGAAATGAAAACAAATTTTATTACTTACGTATATGTATTTGAGTGTATACCCACATACACGAGTACATTAACATGCTTGATTTGATTTAATCCAGTGAAAATAAGTTATACAAATTTGATGCATGAACGAAAATCCATATACACGTATTACTTTGCTCATCGTATATGTATACACATTATGTTCATATGCGGAATTATATGAACTTATTAAAAAATTTAATGATAATTACATATAACAACAAAAATGAATGTGGTGAAAAATGACTGTAATAAGATTTTCAATATACCAGCATTGTACACATTTGTATCCCCTGTACATGTACATGTGGACTAATAATCATGTTAAAAACTTATTATTGCCATGAATGTATATAATTTATAACGAGGTTTTCTATTGTGACCTTATACGATATTCCTTGAGAAAAAAAGAATACATTAAATTGGGAAAACTATAAGCAATTACAATGCACATCACGTAACAAAGAAAAAAAAACAACATGTTATAATCTGATTATTTCTCACCAGATAATAGAAAAACAAAAAAAAATAATTTTTTCTTATTTAAAGATATTTGAAATTAGTATAGAAAATATATATTTCGATTTTCATTTTGAATATAATACATTCGAATACATTAATTGGAATTTTCATATTTCAAATGAAAATAACGACAAAATTGTATTATTGGTGCATCTTTCCTATAAATCCATTTATACATTAAGATACTTTCAACAATACTTTTGTAAAATCAAAATGAACATACTTTACTCTATCTACGTGCAACAGCATAAATACATGCATTCTGTACAACATTGTAGAAATGAATTTTGCAATGCATTTTATACAGATAACAACAAGAACAATAAAAAATTATGGATAATCTCAGATGAGTACATGGATTTTGTTTTATGATTTTAAAATGACAAAGTTCACAAGGAATATATATTGTAAAATATGAGGGTCAAAATAACATTTGCATACAACGACGAGAATACTTTCTATATATCTGTTTACTTCGAATGTCTTTGAATCATCCTTATCATCGCATCTTACATTGTTATGGTAAATCATATAGATGCAACCTTAAGTTTTTTTTGGTAACCATGATACTGCAAATATATCGACGACTTCTTCATGCAAAATATGAAATACAAAAAAAAAAAAAAAGTATAATTTGGTTATGCATAAATTGCATTCTAGAGTCAAAAATGAACAAAAAAAAAAGAATATTATTATTATTTATTGATTCATCTACATCCGGATAATTTATGTATAATATGTCACTGGTACAATGTGTGCACACGAGAAAATACATTTTAAAAAATGCCTGATATCTGATATAGTTTCAAGTTTATGCATCGGTTATCAGAATCGAAGTATATAATGCAACGACAACAACAACCAGAACAACATATAATCCCATGATTTTAAATGTTTACCACGTTTCTATATTTTAATAAAAAATACGTTATTCATTTTGAATGTATTATTGTTATAAACTAAATTATTCTAATGGTTTTTCAAAATATCTTTCTGATACATTTTTTTTGCTATTTTTATTATTTAAAATTTATGATATCACATTATAGAATTTATTAAATGTGTTTTTCCCCCTTTTTACTTTTCAAATATCATGAAATAGAGTGATACAAAAAAATGTTCTGTTGTTGATGATTTAAAATTTAATTAAAAATAATTATTGCATTATCGGATATCGTGTTGTAACAAAATTTTACACTAAATATCCTTAAGTAGTAAATATAATGAAAATAAGTTACAAACAAAACTTTGATATTTTACACAAACGTGTGAAGGTATTAATAATATGTTGCTATAATGTTGCTATACTGTCTTTGAACATATCACACGTTCATATACATGTGGATGTACATACATGACATGCATTATTTAAACTCTTATCAAAGATATGTATGTTTAAAAAACCAAATAAGTGATATACAAACAAAATTAAGAAAGAAAACAAAAAACTTGTATTGTACATCACGAATCTTCTTAATATTTTACTGTTGTTTTTTACATGCATAGTTCATCGTGTTGATTTCATTTCGTATTGTAGAATAAAGTTTATTTTATTGTATATTTCCTTGAACGTATTATGGATGTACTTGTACTTAACAAAAAGTTGCTATATTTGAAAATTTTCCGTTTTCCTTGTTTAGATCGATGGTCGAGTTAGACTAACAAGGGGTGATATTCAGCTATCAAAAAAACCATTACTCCATGCACCAATAATTTTGAATAACAGCACCTTGGAATTATCCTTCCGGTATGGTTTGAATTTTTATTATCCTTGTATTCATTGTAAAAGAAAATAAGGAAAAACACAAAATCATATGTATTTAGCCTTGACTCATAATTCCTTGCCTCGTAAATGAAACAAATATGATCAAAAAGGATATGAAGAGAATTAATTAAGACATTCTTTTTTTTTAAATATAATTTTGTATTTTTAAAATTAATGAGAAGAAAATTTGAATTGAAAAACAAAATTTTTTTCTTTTCATGTTTTAAGACTTTCCATTTTTAAGGATAATTTATAACGAAATAGTGGATGAGGTAAAACTTATTTTATTTATTTTTTATTTTTTTCATTTATTTACTCAAATAATCAGAGATAAAATTTTGAATAGAGCTTTTTAGTAAAACTATAAATGAAAAAAACTAATTTAAATAAAAACAATTGCTTTCGTAAGTTCAACATGTTAACGAAAAGAAAAAAAAAGAAAAAAGAAAAAAAAGGAAAAACAAAAGTGGAAAAAAAATTAGACAACATGAAATAAACAAGATAAATTACTTTTAAATATTTTCATTTTCCTTTTCAGGTTTTTTTTTCTTTTATTTTTCTTGTTTTTAAAGTTTATTTTTTTTTTGTAATAAAAAGTTTATAATAAAATTTTATCCGTGATTCATTTTCAAATTGGATTTTTGTTACGTTAATGTTTTTTTTTTTGTATACGTGTATATGTGTGTATTTTAGATATTTTTAAAGAAAACAAATTAAATAGCAAAATGAATGCACGTGATTTGAATACATATACACACAAAAAAGCTTTTAAACGTAAAAATAAAAAGAAAAATGAATGAAAATTTTAAAATATTTTTCATATACACACATGCATTTTTGTGTACTGTGCAAATTTGTATACATATTTTTGGAAAAATTAAAAATAATAAAAAATAAAAAAATAATAAAAATATAAAATAAACAAAATCATAACAAACAAACAATGAAAAACAAAAAACGAAAAATTAATAAGATTCACAAATATACCAAGAAACAAAAAAACAAAAATTGTAAAAAGAAAATAATTTTCCATTTTTATATCTCGAAACGAAACACTTAATTTTCACGTCTTATTTTCTTCTTCCAGCATTATTTTTATACAATAATTTATAATTGCATACACATGTATTTGCATTCATGAATATACATGTGTATATATTTTTGTATGTATTTTATTTTATGCATTTAAACTTTCTTTGTCATGCTCTTCTTTATGTCCTTTATGCTTTCTATTATGCTTATATGTTTGTATGTATATGCAGAATATATTTTCCGTATCATTTTGATGTTTTTTTTTTTCAAGGAAAGTTTTCTCATTAAATTAGACTACCATGCACACATACAAGCATAATATAATCTATGAATTTTTGTTTTTTTGTTTTTTTTTTTTGAATATGCAACACTGTATACTACATTTTATGCATATGTTGCTACTTATATGATGTGTGATGCAAAATCAAAGTAGTATTTTGTGTTTAAATTTTTTTTTTTTTAAATTATGCCATAAAACGTACATTGTATGTACATATACAAATTACAAAAAAAAAAAAGAAAAAAAAAACGACAAACCTTGTTATTCACATTTTTAAGGAAATGAAAATTTTAAAAAAGTTTTCCATTTTAAAAACAAGAGAATTTTTGTCCTTTTTTTTCGTTGTTACATTATAATGCATTTATCAACAGATGTATAAGCAAATGCATGCATATTAGAACAAGTTTTTGATCTCATTAAATGGATTTTTTTTTCATTTTTAATTTTGCAATATAACACAAAATTATGTACAAAAAAAAAACTTTTTTCTCAGAGAAAGTAGAATTTTTAATTGTTACTAAAAAAATTTTTCAATTAAGTTTTTTCGTACATGCTATTTGTGGTTATTCTGGTATTACTTAACAGATTTGGCTAACTTAACAGTTTGTTAACTTTCAAACAAAATATACGGACTGTTACGGAAAATTTTGTATGAATGTTAGCTGAATTTCAAATTTATAAAATCCTGCTAACTACGTCCAGAATACCCTTGATTATGTAATTGCATTTTAAATAGACCAAAATCTTTGGTTAATTTAATTCCCATGTTTTGTTTTTTAGAAAAATAGTATTTACTTATTATTTTAAATTAATGAAAACAAAAAAAAAAAAAAAAAACAATTTTTCGTCCATTTAAAGACATGATGTAGAAAGAGAGGCAAAGAGAATACTAAAACCATGATCTTTAAAAGTTCATTACCTTCTTTCTTGATTTTATTCAATAACAATATCTTTTGCTTCAAAAATCATTTTGAATTAACTTTAAATTTTTTTTTTCAAGAATAATTATTTTTAACGATACACAAAAAAAATTCAAATTACTACACGATTTTCGTTATTGTATTGTATGTGGTTTTCAAATCAGAGATCAAATGAGACTTTGTTTGCTTTTTTTTGTTCTACAGAATTTCAAATAAACAAAGAATCTTGAAGGTATTCATTTCATTCAGGTAATTGTGTACACGAAAATCAAATAAAAATACAATCGTATACATAAAATCATTCTAAATGTTTATAAAATGGAAATTTTTGAATCATCAGATTTAAAATGTTTTTGGTTGATATCTAAACAAAATGCAATCATTAACATTTTTCACTTTAAACAATTTCTTTAACGAAATATTATTTTGTATTGTAGTCGTTTACATACATTTAATTCAACACCGTTAATAATGATGAAAAAAAAGTTGAAATTCGAAGACCAGAAGATCATACATAACAGATCGTATATGAAGTTCCAGTAGAACACATCTTTTGGATTTTGTTTACTTTACCACTGTAGTATGTAACGTGCGCGATCAAATGAAGGAGATTGCATTTGATGACAAGACGAAACGTTTTTCTTACTAATGTAGCTGTGAAAAAATCTGTGGGAAAATTTTATTTTTGAAATGAGAATTACTAGAAATCATCTTACCATCTTCTTGTTTGCATCTATGTAAGTATGTATATCATTTCTATTATTTTTTTGTAATGAACGTGAATCGAAAGTTTGTAGGTTGAATATCTGTGTATGTAGGTTAAAAATATGAAATAGTCCATAAAAAAATTTTTTGTAATAGAATATCGCAATTATTTGAATACTTTTTCAAAATTGATTTTAAATTAAAATAAAAAAAGATATTAAAAAAATCACCTTGTTATTTAGTTACATAACTAAATTGTGAAAAAGTGAAAACAGAACAACAAAATAAAATTAGTTCATGTTGACAACAGAGATTAGATCTTAAATCCCAAAACAAAATAAAAAAAAATAAAAAATAAAACTCGACTAAAGTGATCAAGACCACTTCCACGTGAAATAAATACATTAACTCGCGCCGATCATACACATTAGACCACACACAGACATATCTTAGTGTTAAAACTTTTGATCTTGCCATCTTGATGATGGATCTACGAATATTATAATCGATCATATGGACTACTTTTAATACAAAACTCTATTTACAGCTTGTATTTATAGATTGTACGTAGGTGAAAGCGTAGAAAAGATGAATTTGTAATTTGACAATCAAAATTACATTTTTTAATTCACTTTTCTTCTTCTATTTATTTTGTAATTTAGAAAAATTTTTCTTAACTTGATTTATGACATGAGTTTTGTAGAAAATTTTTAAATCTCGGAAAATCTCAGTGAAATTATGCACCTTTTGAAATTCATGATGTTCATCATCAGCATTTGCGCGACAGTCCCATGTAAACCTTGGCCTTCAGGAGAATACCCCTCCATTCATATCTTTCGTTCGCAGTTTTCTTCCAGTTACATATCTTGCATTTTTTTTACATCTTCCTGTATTATGTCCATATAGTTTTTTCTAGGTCGTTCGACTTTTCTCTTACCTTCCGGATCATAATCTACTAGTTTTTTTTACTATGCGTTCACTACCCATTCGCTTGACGTGCCCAATCCGTTGCTTTGAAATAACGACTTTTATTTCAAATTTCCTCTAGGTCATTAATTATACATCTACTTTAAGATCAATTATATACATAAATTTGCAATTTTAAATCCAATTAAGATAGTAAATTACATCCTAAAACTCTGAATCAATTCGATCATTGTCACATAATAACAATGACATTTATGTACTTAATTTAAATTATAAGTTTCAACAGAAAGTAAAAAAAAATTAAAAAAAAAGAAAATAGGTAAAACATTTCATTAATTGCCTTATCAGACTGATAATAAGAAATTTACAACCGATTAATATACTCATTATTGTGGTAGTCCTTTTTATATCTATCCTATAGGCTTTTATCATATGATATGGTGGAACAAGTTTGATACATCCTTACCCCCAACCCTCCCCCCGACAGTGTATTTAACATTAAATTTGTGTGAAAATCAGATATAAAGTAAATGAATGTTAAACGACACAAAAAATATGGTTGGCCTAGTTTTCTGTACAAAAAAAAAAAACATTTTCCACTATTACATATGTATTAAGGCAATTTGTGCAGACGAATCCAGAAGGTTATACGAGATAAATAAAAATATATCTGTATGTTATCATCTACAAAAATGCTATGTTTATAAATTGTATGTGCACAAGAACGTTATGAAAAAGAAATTTTTTTATTTAGTTTGTTTATCTGGCAGCTAAAAACCGAAAAAAAAAACAGAAAAAATAAAAATCTGCAAAATTTTACTTTTGAAATTTCTCATAAAATTGACTTTATAAAATTGAAATGTTTACGTAATTATATAAACATTTTATAAACGACAAATCAAACAAAACGTATTCCGGGGTATGTCTGCTGTGTGTTTAATAAATGAACAAAAAAAAAAAAAAAAAAAAACAAAAAAAAAATAAGAAATCAAAATTAATGGTATGTAAATTCGAAATAGTTGGTATGATTTATTCCTTGGAAAATATTGAATTTCAGTTCTTCTTTATATCATTTTTCAGCTTTATTTATTTTACTTTGTTTGTTATCTTTTTCAAAAAAAAATTTTTATTTTTGGTTTAAATTCTTATATTTATAAAATCTACCAGTATTTGATGATATTTTAAAACAGAAAGCCAAAGTCATAAAATTCTAAATAATGAGTAGTAGCTACATCCGTTTTAGTATATGGATTTAGACTATAAAAAAATCATCATTTTCGTTTTACACACTAACAAGCATTAGAACAGGCCATGAGGCCAATAAGCAAAAGTACACATACATATGTATATGCATGTGTGTTTGTAATTGTATGTATTTATTAAAGAAATATTGCCAAAAATAACTGTCGTAAAAAATTATGACCTTCACTATGGTTTAATATCATCTATTCGAAATTCAATAAAACCACAAAATATGTGGTTCGTTTTTTTTAAAGATTTAATATTATGTCATAAAATATTTTATAACTTTTTAAGTTTCCAGTTAGATAATTTGTATTGTGTTTTGAATTTTTTTTTGTCCTATTGCCTATTTCAAAGAAACATGTTCGTGCTATGATTTTTAGGTAGATATGTATGTGTATTAAAATTTCTTTTTTTTATATTTATTTTTCTATGGTTTATTTCTGTGCAAGTAATTTTTATAAATCGTGTTCTCTTTACAAGTTAAGTCAAATAGAACAATACAGCAATTACCCACCTATTTCGATTTTCACTGGAAAATTGTAATTTGTAAACGGAAAACATTTCACAGACTCGATTTCATTTTTTATTTATCATTTTCACTTTTCAACCAAATCACGTAAAAGTCGTGACCAAAAACTTCAACTTTTAAAGTGCTTTAAATTAATACTAAATTTTCTCCTTTTATTCAAACTTATGTATATGCTCGAACCTAACGATATTCTGTATTCTGTAATCATGAGCTAACTTATACTGAACATGTTTATAGTTTAATTTCATTTGATTCGAACTTGTCTAAAGAAAATCTTTTGTCTAAAAAAAAATGTAAAAAAATTTTTTTTGTTTTAGACATTTTCTTTTTCCATTTTTAGTGTAATTATTTTTTATTCCTTACAAGATATGCTTTATTACAATTTTTACCCTGCTTTTTCTTTAATTATTATTTATGTTTTTCATAGCCAAAATGAGTATAGAGTATGTACACTATCACCCTTTTTTAATAGGTCCCTCATTTAAATCTTGGTACTATGTACAAGGAAGAAAAATACGTAAATCTGTCGTTAAAAAATTCCCAAACGTTTTTGTTTTTTAAAACCATTTATAAAGCCTAAAGAAGAAAACGGGTTCAAAAGATAAAATACAACAATATCTCAAGGGAACCGTTTTCTTTGTTTTATGCATAATTTAATAACATAACAAAATATTTACATACATACATCAGTATATTTATGAATGTTTGTGTATTTCTCCGCCAAAAATATCGAAGTGGAAAATTTCGATTCAAGTCCTTATTGTGTTGTGTATAAAAATAATGGCCAAATCAAAAAGAAAAGAAAACAAAAACAGAAGAAAAATATAAAAAAAAAGAAATTTAAATTTTTATGAACTAATTTCATGGCAATTTGTATTCCATATAATTTTGATAATATACAATTAATTTTTCCTTTTTTTCATTTATTTTTTATTTTAATTGAATTGAAAATTTCAACGTTATTATTTTATTCTTCAATTAGAAATTTATTTAAAATTTTATATGAAATTTCATTATTTTTTCCGATAATTCAATAGATAGATTTTTCCGTTTAAACAACTATATTATACATTTATACTCTGTCCACTAATTATAGGCAGTTAAAGCCTTATGGTCCTTAGGGAAGTATATCATAATGTTTTAATTAGAGTATTTTAGTGAGTCATATTATTACAATCCTTAAAATTTTCATACAATATGAGATGAACTTTTTGAAAATCGCTAAACAATAATGTAAAGTAATTGTATTTTACACAGTTTTCATAAGGCCTTTATTGTACGTATTTAATGAACAGAGTATAGAATGTTGTTTTAATAAAAAAATGCAAAATTATAGAATTCAACTAAATTACATCCATAAAAGTTTTTTGTTCATTTTTTGTTTTTTTTTTTTTTGTTGTTTTTTTTTTGTTCATCAAAATAGAAAATTTATTACTGAGAAGCACGCGAATTATATTTTCCAAATAATGTCACATAAATTAATTTTATATAATAGAGATATGTATAGATAAAAATATTTTAATAGTGTTAGTAGACAAAACATCAGTTTAAAAAGTAAAAGCAAAAGAAAAAAAATTCTTTTTTTTTTTTTTTTTAGTTAAAACGTTGATGCTAAAATTTAAATTATCGCAATTACCGTGTGGTCATACTATGTACATGTGTATGTATGTACAGGATATATTTTAATAGGCTGACAAGAAAAATAGGACAAGCATTTAATTTAATAAATATGTATATAAAAATTTACCGCTGTATATTGCGCATATTGCACTTAATGTACTTCAAAACTTTTCTATTTATTATTATATTGTGTTAAATTACATTTAATTTGCTTTGTAATCTATGTTAAATTGCTTAATAAATTTTTTTGTTTTTTTTTACGAAGGTAACAAAATACAGAGGAAAATTGTAAAATTTTTGTAATTGAAAAATACAACCAACTAATTTGTAATTGTTTTGTTTAGAAAATATTTAATACTCACATTATTATGTGTCGTACGTCCTATCCATGGGGTCATAAAAATTTGATATTGTAATTTTGTTGAAATTTACAATTTTCATTTGTAAATCATTTTCAGGTTTAAATACTCGTAATATAGAAAATGTTCATGAAAATTAAAAGTAAAAGTAATGGAATTTTGGATTTTTAAAATTAATTTATCGGTTTGATAAGCATTTGTGTTAATTTGTACGTGTATTTATGTGCTGTAATTTCTATTTAAAAAAACAACATCATTTTTTTATTAGCCATTCTTACATCATTTCAAATTAACTCATATATCTACACTCAATTAAATTTTCTTTTTTTTTTTGAAATCTTTGTTAATTGCATTTTTGTACCATTTAACACCTTCGATTACTTTTTTGAATTTTTAATGAAGTTCATGAGGCGTTAAGAAGAAAATACATAATTGATTATTTTTTTTTTAGTAAAGAAAAATTACAGAGATCTTAAGGCTTACATGAGTTTTACATAAGAGAAAAAATGTTCACATTTTTTCATTTATAAATTCATATGAAGTACTGATGATTATATCATTTTTGATTCAGTAAATTACTTGATTCAGGTAATAAAAATGTTCAAAATTTTAATAATTATTCAGATGCTGACTTTCAAAATATCAAATTACATTTTTTTGATTTTTTTTTTTTTTTTTTTTGTATATAATAAAATGAAGACAAAATTTATTTATTTAACATTAACACACAATAAATAAAAATGTCGTCTTTTCAGACAAGAAGACAAATTTTTGTATTAAGATAAATTTACAGTTTTTTTTGATTAATTAAAGATTGTGAGACTGATTGCAATGTACATACGTTATATACGGTTTGCTTTCTTAACTTGTTTGTCATTTAGATTAGGTCGATGTATTAATAATAAATATTGCAAACATTTTGCACTGTTATCCGTATACAACAGACATTCTTATGTGTGTAGGATTTTATGTACTTGGTTCACTGACTCATATAGAATTCTTTCTTAAAATTATATTCAAAGTCATTTGGAATAATTTTGTGATTCTTCAAAAAAGTAAACAAAAAAACATGAAATTAAGTAATTTATCATCGACTAAACATTAAATCTTTTATAATGAAAAAGGAAAATTTCTCTCAAACTAATTCAAATTTCTGGGTATATCTAAAACATATGTAGCTCGAATCAACAGATTTTTATACCTCATTTTTTAAGCATAGTCACCTGTATTTTCTTTTGTATTCGATTCAAATAAACTCGTCTTTTACTCTCGCTGATTATTCTTCTTTTTCGATGGCTTTAGAAAGCAGTTGCTTTACTCTCTACGGAACAAATCGTTCCTGAGCCTCCAATCTCACTGATTATTACAGTTTTCTGCGCTTGAAAACGAAAGCGAAATAAATCAAAGGAGAGCAACATAAATGATATGAAAATCATTTAAAACTAAAAAAACGAGTTATGGAATAATTCTGAAAAAAAGTATAGAGTTTAGAAGTACTCAACTTCTTAATAGTAAGAAGATCTTAAAGCAAGCCAGGGCTGTAGACCTAATGATGATGATGAAATTTTCTAATAGTAACGACTTATGTACATAAATTTACGAATTAAACGGTATTTACTCATTTTGATATGTTTTTCTTATAAAATTAAAAACGTGTTTTTGAACTTTAAAATTTTCTTTGGTCCATAAACAAAATTTTCTTGAATTTTTTAAAAAAATGAATAAACTATTGAAATTTTTTTTTATTCACTTAAATATGACATTTTATTTGTATTTTCTGAATATTTTTTTAATCTCACAAAATAAACAATAAAAAAAGAAAACTGAATATAAAATTTTGTATACAGAATATTGAATTGAAATCCAATTATTTTCTTATTCACATTATTTTATTTTAAAAGAAAGCATTTTTCTTTTGTATTTTCATTTCTACACATATGTAAAGTCTAAATTCAAAAGATGGGGGAAAATAAAATAATACTATGAAATCAATTTCCCAAATGAACAGCATAATGTAAAAAGAAAAAAAGAAAAATCATAAAATATTTAAAACCTAACAAAAAAAAAAAACTGAAACCAACCAAAAAGAAAATGCAATATGTATACATATGCAAAAAAAAAAACAATTACAATGCCCACACGTGTGGTATAGAGACCTGTAAAAATTTTCGCTCAAAAAAATAAAAAAAATAAAAATTGAAAAGGGATTTTCTTTATATTTTCATTGTGTGGTTTATTGATTTTATATCAGATAAAATACATAGAAAAATATAAACAAATAAGAAAATTCAGACTTAAGAGATTTTGTTTTTAATTTTTTTTCTTTTTTTTGCCAATCAAAAATGTGTTTTCATTTGTTCTGAATTTAGGTGGTTTGGTATAACCTGTATGATTTTATTTGTGTTCAATTTTTATTTTCCAAAGGGACGTAAGTATGTACACAAAACTAAGTACATAAGAATATAAGTTCATTTTATATAGCCCATATTCACTAAAATAATAAAAAAAGAAAAATCATAAATTTTTTATCATATCATTAATATAAAAAAATAACAGTATTTTATGCTTTCATTTTTATTTTCAGTTTATGCATTTTCTCTTTTATGCACAAATATGTAGACATATGTATGTATTTTTATAGGTGTGCAGTTGCGTAATTATTTTTTTATTTTCTTTCAGGTAAGTGTTATATATGTCATGTTTACATTGCTTATTTTATGTTTTTATTTTTATTTACTCCATATCTATATAAATCAATGTACATCTATGTATGTATCTGTGCATATGAGCAAAAATTTATATGTGTACATAAATTGCTTTTTTGGTCAATCACTTTAGAATTTAAGTAAATAAAACATTTAAAATGGCCTGAATATTGGCATAAGGGGACGCTAAATACGATACATGTTCATAAAGGCATATATTGATATTTGTTTATCCTATTCAGTTCAGGTTTAAAATTTTATATCCCCAAACAATTTCTGGCATAAATTTTACGTGTTATTTTTCTTGTTTTTCTTATAACACTGTTTGACCGTATATGTAGTTTATATAATATGAGAGTATACCATTTGGGATACAACACCAGAGAGTATATGAATGCCTACAAATGGTAATAAATTAGGTTGGGAATCATCTATACATCAAATGATTAAATATGTGTATACCATATAGTGCATAAAATTCATATATAACGTTATATTTGGGCTAATATACTACACATCAGTCTAGAATTTTTCCATGGACATTCATTTATTATTTTGTACCTGCAACATTGAATGTATGTTTTTGTACGTGAAACTTTATTGTCATCAAAATGTAATAAATATGGAATGAATTTCACAAAAAAAAGAAGGATAACACTATGTAATACTCCCATTTTTATATGAAGATTGAAATATACACATATGAAGGTATGCGTGTATATCTGTACGTTAGGCGTTTGGTTTTTCTTTTTATTATCAAAGTATATTTCTTTTAGATTGAAAATTTATATATGAAATCAAAATACATTGTACAGTTCAGGTACACAAGGGAGATTGATATGATGTCCTTAATTTGATATAAACTCTTTGAATTGCGATTGATTAAGGTCATAAAGGTGTATATATGTATGTATAATAGATTGTTATTTTGAAGTGTTATTTATCATAGATTTTAAGTGATTTAGTTTTGGAATTTCTTTCAAAAGTTTTTTTTTAAAAAAAATATTTTATTAGCCCGTTATACTTTGATTTTGAAGTTATATAAATTAATGAAAATTCATTTTTTCATGGAAATTTTTCAATTAATTTTAAAAATTTCAACCATCATAGGAACATGAAAAAATGTTTAAGGATTTTTTTTTTTCTTAATTTCTTAATCAATAATTTAAAATTTTTAGCCTGGCATGCATTTAAAAACTGTATTAAGTGAAACAAAAAATTTTTCTTATTTTAGAACTGTATTACTCATATATGGAAAAATAGAAAAAAGAATTATCCAAAAAAGGGGATAATTCATGTTATCACATGAAACCGTTTTATACACCTTGAAATACATGAATCGAATATAGAGTTGTTTTGAACATATGAAAAACAAAACGTGAAACCACAGTATAAAAGAGAAAAAAACCACATAATATACAGAACAAAAAAAAAATTTTTTTTTAAAATATATACCTCAATATTTTATGAATGTGCATGAACCATTTAGATTTGGAACTCTATACCACATGATATCCTAGGTATCAGATCATCATCGCTCCCGATCTAATTCCTTGTTTTTTTTAATATTCATTTTTGTACATATGTATGTACATCCAAACACATATTCAGACATAGAAAATATAGATGAAGATAGCAAATAATTTTTATCTCATTTATTTCTTTTTTTTGTTTTTTTTCTATTTTTATGAGTGTTAAAAAATGTAAATTTATATGTCTATGAAAAATGGTTCACACATATAATCAAAAATGAATTTATACGTAAATGTGTTTTTTTATGATGTTTTATATTTTTAGATACCTACATTGAAAAATTTAAATACACGAAAAAAAAAATTTTTTTTTTGTATCTCGATTTACTGTTTTGAAAATGTTGTGTACAAATAAAAATTGACGGTTATTTTTTTGTTAAATGCAACATTGATAATAATTTTCAAACATACATCATAGATATGTACACAGTATCACCATTCATCGTTAAATTTGTAATTTTCTCTCTACTTTTTATCTTTATTATGACACAAAAAAAAAAAACAAAATAAAATAATTTCAGAAATTTTTTATTAAAAAAAAATGTTTTTTCTCATTTTTTTGAATATTTTTATTTATATCGTACATATATGGAAATGGAAAAAATTTTTTTTTCAAATGAAAATAGGAAATAACAGAAATAAAAAATATGTATATGTATTATTGTATATGTATTATTGGAAAATAAATAATATAAAATTTTGTGAATAATGACTTTATCCTAGAAATGTTTTCTTTTTTGTTTTGAGAAAATATTTTCCGTATCTTTTTATCTAATTTGAATTGACATTACAAAATTGTCTAGTTTACGTTTGAAAAAAAAAAATTGGAAAATTAAATAAGGAACTGATGATGCATTTTAGATCTTTAACTACAATCGAAGTAATTTTTTAGAATGGAAATTTATAAGAGGAAAAAAACGCGTAACTTTGGTAACAGAAAATTTGAATTTTATCCCTTTTTTTAAAATTCCTATTTTTAAAAAAAAATCCTTTACATCTCAAGAATTGTATTCAATTTTGTATTTTTTTTGTATTTGAAAATCCAACAATACTAAAAGAAATTGAGTACGATATTGTTCGATATCAAAGTATGTATCAAAAGTGTTTGAAGTTAAAAATTCTTACTATTGTATTTTTATATTTGATGAAAAGTCCTTGTATGATTTTTCAAAGATTTTACTCTTTTTAAATTCCTTCAAAAAAAAAAAAAAAAAAAAAAAAAAAAATATGAACATTATACAATATGATGTATTGTAGTGGTACTTGAAAAAGGAAATTTTCATTTAAGAAATTACATTTTATAAGCAAATATACATTTGTCAACTTTTGACTTTTTAAAGTACATGTTACAAAGTGAAAAGTCTAAAAAAGAATTTTCCATTTTTTTTTTTACTTTGCTTTTACTTTTGTAAATTCAAAGAATATTTCACTATTTACCAACAAAAAAAGAAGAAAAATAAAAATTCTAGTAAATAAAGACGACTTTTCTTTTTTATAAATGAATGTCGAGACTATTATTACAATTTGAATGAAAATTGAAAGAAAAATAAAATGAAAATGAAAATCCATTTACGATAAAATGTGTATTTAAAAACATATAACATACAAATACAGTAAAATAATAATGCAGGACATTTTTTTTATTGTAAACGGTATTCACGCATCACGGCAAGGACATATATATAGTAAAAAAATGATATTCTACAAAAGGAATATTAGTAGTAGCAAAAACATTTTGATTTATTATTCGCTATATAATGACCATGTTGCTGTCTTTCATGAATTTTAATGTTTTTTATGCATGTCTGGTATGTCCTTAAAAGAATCTATTTTTTACTTTTATTTTTCTAGTTGAAAAAAAGCCAAATAATCAGGGCCATTCTGGTCGTAGTTAACAGATTTCGTTAATCTGAAGTTCTGCTAACTTTCATACAAAATTTACAAATTATAAAAATTTTGTAGGAAAGTTAGTAAAACTTCAGATTAACGAAATTTGTTAACTACGACCAGAATAGTACTGGACATCAAAAAAAAAAAAATCATTTTGTCTGATAACAGAAAATAATATTCTGAAGTATTTAAATAATAAATTTTTTTTTTGGTTTTAATTAAATCTCATGCAAATTTAATGGAAAACTCATTTAGAAGTTTAACCAAATAATACAATTTAGTTTTTCAAAAAGAACTGTTCGAGATTTCATTTTGGAATCAGAAAAGTTTTGAAAATTAGATTAGAAATTTTTTTTTTTTTTTTTTAATGAATCGCATTTAAATATTCACACAGATATAATAAAAAATGTAAAAAATGTGACCAAATCGCCTTTATTACTGAAGTCTATAACTGTAACATACTGTCTGTCCTGATATATAAAATTAGAATATGATGTCAAATATCAAAGAAATTTAGTAAAAAAAAAAAAATTTTTACTTTACGATTTAGGGCTTTTACACGAAAAGACATTTTCCACTACTTCCAGTGTAACGGGTGAAGGAAGTGAGGCGTGTATCAGGTAGCCATAGGTACCGTGCAACCTCATACACGCCTCGCTTCCTTCACCCGTGTGTCTCATAAGACAATTTTTCATATGTATGTATCTTATAAGTGTCTCATCGTTTAAAACTCGCTATTCAACGTTTTGTATCCAAACCTTATGTAACATATTATAACCGATGTCTGATGCTTTATTTCATACTTCGTATTCAATTTTCTTTATTTGACATAAAAGATAATTCACATTTCTATTTATTTCACATTTTTCTCATTCAATTTTCTTTTCTTTTTTTTTCTAAAATGCATGCATGATCAAGTTTCTATTTTTATTTCTTTTTTTTTTTAAATCGATAATTTTCTAAATTGTTATTGATTTTAAATGTATGCAAAAATAGGTTATATATTGTCATTCTTATTTTGCCATTTTGAATGTTTTGGGAAAAAAGAAGCAACAAAATAGAAAATGTATTCAATATCAAAAACTAGGAAACATGAGAAATACTTTAATGGAAAAATTTCAAATAATAATTGCGAATTTCTATTTGAAAGGATTTACATAATATGAAAATAAAGAAGAAGGAGAAGAAAAAGAAAAAATGAGGAAAACATTTCGTTTTTAGTATTCTGTTCACATGGAAAATGCGGGTATAATGGATATAAGTAAAAAAGAAAAATAAACAAATATATTGTGTGTATCTTCAATAATTTAAGTATTCTTTTCTTATTTTCATCTTAAATTCAAATTGAATTGTATGTAGTTCCTTTTTTGTTTTTTTTTTTTTGTAAACTAAAAATAAGAGATCGGGTCGAATGTATCTTTATAAAATAATTTAAAATTTATAAGGGTATACATGTCAGTATAAAATAAAGAAAAATAAAAATAAAATCAAAGTTCTTAGTCTAAGCAAAAAAAATAATAATAAAACGATAATCATCTACATCCCTTAAGTGATACGCAAGTATGTATATATGGTATTTAAAAATCTATAAAACTGTTATCATTTTCAATATATCAACAGATCATTGCACTATCAAATAACTCTGTGTGAACTTTTTCTTTTCATGCTTGTACTTAAATTTTTATTGTCTTTCAGAAGAATGAGCTAAACAACAATGAAAAATTATAAGCAACTTTTCAACAGATTTTCATATTAAGATCAAACAAAACTTCTTCTAAGTGTTCTTCAAATGTGCGGGTTTATATTCTTTTAAATAATCGATGTATTGAATTTCTTATATAGAAATTCACTTTAATTTTTTTTTCATTAAAAAAATTTTAATTATTTTTTTTTTAAATTTCCTTTCTTAATTTTCAACCCAGTAGTTATTCGTATTTCATAGACTGGAAAATAATAAACATCGATTTTCAAATTATTATCACTCGAAACCTCATCTATAATCTGTTCACTAATATTATGCACTTAGGGTCTTATGGGAGTACATGTGTCTTTTTTCTTCTCTCATAATTTCTAATTAGACTGTTTCACGAGCAGTATTAGCACAATCCACAAAGTTTTTTTTATATATCAGATGAATGTTTTGAATATCAATTCATTGTGATTGTAAAATGGTACCACTTTAAGTAATTGCCATAAAACCTTAAGTGCATATTAGTGGACAGAGTATATATAGTTTCATTAATTAAAAATAAAAAAATTAAAACAGAATTTTATGTATCTCATGTATATGAAACATCTACTATATAAATATTATATTTTGTATTTACGATAAATTTAACTCTAAAATATTGTGGGTTGCATATTGTACGTGATACAATCATGATTTTACTCATTTTGAAGATTTACAGAAACCAGTAATCATTTTGAATTTAATTACAATTATAATTGCATCTAATCGAATGAACATAAAATTCCAAAAAACAAAAAAAAAATAATTTTATCTGATTGTAAGCACATATGCTAAATTTCACGTATGTGTAATCAAATTTCCTAATTATGAATGCGAATAAAATTTATCTATTTATTTTTATTTTTTTATTTTTTTCCGCTGTTGGTAAACATACGGTGTATAATGTTTATAAACATATGAAAAATTTATTGACAATTTAATACCATATGTATAAACACACACAATTGAATTTAATGAAGGGTAATTTGTGAAATAAATTGTTTTTGTTGTTTTTGGCTTTTTTTTTGTAAAGTGAAAATCTAGAATTTAATTAACATTTTTTGAATATGGATGAATGCATATAACGTATATCAATTATCAGTTGCACACAACATACACAAAATTTTGTTATTTTATCTCAATTGGTTGAAATTTTTAAAATTGCATTGAGATAAAATTTATTTTCACATTGTTTATTCGGTTTTTTGCATTGCTTCAGTGGCGGAACAATGAATTTTTGCCCTCTGTGCTAAAAATTATTTTGGAATCTCAGTAAAAAAAAAAATTAAATAAATTTTTTTATTGCATTACAATTACCTAGTGACAGGGACTCTCTCTATTCGGCTTGGGCCACCCATAATTGAGGGGTTTTGCTGTACAATTGTACCGCCATTGCACTGATTTCCATTTATGTTATTGTGACCATAAATATTAATAGTATGTTGTTGGCAAATAATACAGGAATAATAAAAACATAAAGTACATATACGTACACCAGATAAGAAAGCTCAATTTTGCTTTCCCATAATTTTAAACTAAAAAAAAAAAATAAATAAAAAAAATTTAAATCTTAATTTCAGTTAAAAACATAAAAATCTAAGTGAATAAAATGTAATGTTTACCATCTTCTAAACAATATAATTCTATTTACTTTTTGGCACCAATAAGTCTTTAAAATAATGTATATCTTGCATTATCAAATGAATTTATTATATTATCTTATTTTTTTTACGTGTGTGTTTGTGTTAAGTTAACCTAAAAATTTATTGGACAATTTAAGTACTTGAATAATTTATGACCAATAATAATGTATAATTTTCATGTTCATGTGTATTTTGTGAACTAAAATCGAACAAGAAGAATTTATTTTATTTTATTTTTTTTTAAATAAATTTTCTTTACACTTCCACCCACATTTTGATTAAAAAAAAAAAAAACAGAAAATGTTTGTTACAAAGATTTGTGATAAAAATTTAAATTTCTTTTAACAAATAAAAAGAAAATGCATAGAATGCAACCTAAAAAAAAATTTATGAATGAATTATGATTAAACGTACATTCACACCCGTTTATTGTGACAAAAAAAAAAAATTTTTTTTTTTCAAATTTACAAATGATGCGATATAAATACCTTTATTTTGATGGCTTATTATTTATTCTATACGCATTTTGTGTATGATGTTATTTATCAGGAATAATTTTTTATTTATTTTTAAATTTGGGTTTTTAGATTGTGGTCAACAATAATAATTGTGTACATAACATACAAAACAAAATGAAAAATATTTTAATATTAATGTTGCAACAAATTCAATTAGTCATTGATTTGTAATGAATTAAACATTTTTTTATATTCAATACACGAAATTGTATTCAATTTCGCATATTATTTGTCCCAGTATACCACACTGTACAATGGATACAAAATGTTGCATGGTAAATGTATGATGACAATGTATTCAATTATCTAAATTACAAATTTTAATTATATTTCTTTATCATTAGACATCATTGACTCATCGGTATCACTATATACCATCATAAGTTTAAATAATAAAATATTAAAAAATAAAAAAAAAAATAACGAATAAAAACTGAAATCTCTTTCTGAATTTCAAAATTGAACACCTTATTATACGAAAGAACAAAAAGTCTTAAAATGTTACGGAAGTAGAAGACTTTGAACATGTTATTTTCTTTCATTTATTGAAAACAATACGGATAAAATTTGAAAATACTTTAGATAATTATTGAGAATTTAAATGAAATAAAAAAAAGGCAAATGAATAAATTGTGTTAAATAGATACATTCTAAGAAAATGAAAATTGTTGTTTTCTCAATTTATTCAAATACTTCTTACAAATTTTTTTCTGTATTTATTTAATTGTCGTACACCTTATTAATACATAGTTATACTTTGTACTTTAAATATTTTCACTACAGGCTTAATGGGAGGATATGTGTCCCTTTTCTTTTCTCCTAATTTCTCATAAGAGCATTTCACGAGCAGAGTTACCACAATTCTCAAAGTTCTCATACAGTATGAGATGAGTTTTTTAAACATTAATATATAATGATGTAAAGTGAGGTTACTTTTGGTAGTTTCCATAAGGTCTGTAGTGAAAATATTTAAAATACAAAGTATAGTGTTTTTATCAACACTATTGTCCTTAATTCTTTCGTTATTTTTGTTCCATTATATAAAGTCTTTTTTTTTTTGCCTTAACATAAACACCTTATAGTAATGCTATACAATACTTTCTCTATCTACATAGTCTATAGTAGCTTATTTTCAATATCAAATAATGTGATTTCAAAATTTTCATTGTATGTACATACGTGTATTTGTGTTAAGAAACAACACTAAAAATACATTAAGAATTGATAAGGTGATACAATAATCATTATTACAGACACTATGATTATTCTTTACAAAAATATGCACATATGCACAGAATATTGTATATTTCGATTAGCTAAAAACAGAATTGATGTGTCATATTGCATTTGAATGCGTTTTCATGATGTTTTTGTTTTTTCTTCTATTTTTCATTAAAATGTGTATCCTTTTCTTGATGTCGAATTAACAAAGTCCGGGTTAGTATTGTTGTTATCATCATTTTTGTTCATATATACATATTTAGCTTTGCTATGAGACTTTTAATTTTGCTACACAAAATTATATTTCCTTTTAAATATTGTACATAAATTTCAATCGTTTAATCCTGTATACTTGTACGTTATATGTATGTGTATCACATCAATGTTATCTTCTGATGGTCTAGTTCGCTATTTAAAGTACGTGATATCCTTACGTATTATAACGTACATATGTGCAAATATAAAAACAGTATAAAGGCAAAAGGCTTATACAATAAAGGCAGTACATATTATTAAATGAATTTACATGCACAAATTGCATCATATACGAAGCTACTGGCTATTTTCACGATTATTATCATTTTCGACACGTTTCCAAAACAAAAGTAAATAATATACACATCTCTGTACTCTTTAAAGGATTCGAAATAAACATTGAAGATATACATATGTACGAGATGATACAAATAAAAATTCAAATTTGTTGAAATCTACGTGAACAAATTAAAGTTTAACTAAAATTTTTCAATATGAAATAAATGCATATTTGTATTTCTTTACTTTTGTTTTTTTCTCTATTTAAATTTGATGATATTTGATTTGAAAAATACACACATTTTGGTTTTATTATCCTGTCATATTTGATTATAAAAAATTTTTTAAATGATTTTTTTTTTAGTTAGTTTTTAGTTAGTTAGTGGTCAACAATTAAAACATATGAATAAGATATAATAATATAAAGATATAAACATATAATAATATGAAACGATTTAAAAATATTATTCATAAAAATTCAATAAGAAAATATTTATTTTGTGGTTTAATTCATAACCGTTTAAATGCCATAATTTAATAATTATTTTATGTTGCAATTTTCATTTATACATGGATTTCACAGAAATACAACGCCCTGTCAGGGGCCGCCCCCACCCATGCACACCTTCCTCCGAACGTTCGCTATCTAAAAGGAAATGATATGAGTACATGTACAATATATGTACGTATATTTCTAATTCAATTCAATTCAGAAAATTTGAATTATGATGGGAAAAATCAATGTTATGTAATAAAAAGGTTAATCAATATTTTTATTCATCATAAAAAAATAGGAAAAAAAAAATTATTTTCCATCGGTATTCACGTATACCAGGAAAATTAGTTGGAAATGTTTAAAATGTACATAAAAAAAATTCTGATATCATTTTTTACGATTCATTCGTGTTTGAGAACCATTTTATATTTTTTAAAAAAAATGTCCCAATTTTTTTTTTAATTTTCAATGTCACTTAATTTGACAGGATGTAATTTCAATATCGTCATATAAAAAAGGACAAATAATTTTCATTTAAATTTCATTGCAAGTTACATATGTATGTATGTGAATCAAGTTTTACATGTAATTTACTGAATTTATCATTAATTTCGAATTAACATGATGATGTCGTTTCCATTTAACATGAAAATTCATAAGAAATAGATAAAAATCAAAATAAAAATAAAAAACAAAAATTTTCATTCTTTATGTTTTGATTGACTTAAAATTTTTACCTTTGCAATAATAAATTGTAGTCAAAGATTATGGAAAACGATTTTGAACATAATCACTAATCGAATCAATCAAATAGAAAATGGAAAATCTACCAAAAGCCACATCGTACCATAATTTTCTTTTTCCTTTAAAAAATAAAATAAAATAAATTCAAAACAGAAATCAACAAAATAAAGAGAATTAAGGGAATATATAAATTTGTGTTCGTTATCGATTAAATCCAAAACATAAAAATTTTCCATTTTACAATACATACATATGTGTAAATGTACTTTATCAAATTTTTGTATCTTTTCGATAAAAAAAAAATTACGACAGGATTATTGGCATTGAAAAGGTATATGATCTGTTTAGATACTTGGGTGGTAAATACAAATGTTTTATTTATTTATTTATTTGTTGTTGTACGTTTGAGATATTTTCTGTTATTATGTAGATTATCACCTTTTTGTTTTTGCACAGTTTTTGACTTTAATCCATTTTATATTTGATTTTTAGCTTTAAAAAAAAATTTATATTCGTTATTAAGCTTAGAATGAAAAAAAAAAACAACAACGAATTCATAATGCAAAGGAAATTTATTTTATAAATGTAAATAAAAATGTATCCAATAATTTTACTACTTGCGAACTGGAAAAGGGTCAGTGAAAACCGGTGTAAATAGCAGGAGGTGGGTGAGTCGGAGAAGTCTCTACGAGGGATGTAAAGCCATCAAAAAAAAAAAGAATTTTGCTACTTAAAAAAAGAAAACTTAATTTTCCACACCTTAAAATGTTGTAAACCACTATACAAAATCATTCAAATTAAATGCTTTTTATTTTTAAAGTTTTCAGTTAAACACAAAGTTTTGTTCAAAAATTTTTCGTTATGAAGAAAATCTTTTGTTTCATTTTACGAAAATTTTAAATCTACATTCAGAGTTTCGTTTAACAAATTTTCATTTTTTTTTTTGCCATTACAGCTTTCTCTAAATCGCAGTCAACAATGATAAATTGTTGAATTATAAACACAAAATTAAAATGATGAATTAAGTAAATAACGTACACATTTATGCATACATACATTTGACCATTTGACAGAGAATGTAAAAAAAAAACTATAAAATAAAATAAACTTTTAAACAAACTGTTGAAAAAGTTCTATTTACGTTAACGTATCCGTACACAAATGTACATACATTCAGTTTTCAGTACATTAAAAAATAATATTGTTAAAATAGATTTCATATGAAAGAGACATAAATCTAGAAAAAGGTACAAAACACAGAGGTCAAATGTTGTAAATGATTTTATATAACAATAACATGTGTACATACATATCCCTTTGAAAGTTTGTTTTTGAAAGAGGGGTCATTGTATAGAAATAAATAAAATCTTTTTACATTATTAATTTCTTTTTTTATTTTTCAATTCTTTTTTTTTGGGAAAATTTTCAAAATTACATCAAATTATGTACATATACTCTTGACTTTCGTATTAAATTTTTATTTTTTTTATTTACCGTACCCATACAATTGAAAATCATCTGTAACTTAAACAAATCAATCAAATGATGACCGTATATATAAAATAATCAAATTCTGTGTATGCATGTATTGTACATCAAAAAAATTTTTTATATGTTTAAGCCATTGAAATTGAGTATCTACTTTTCATTTGAAATTGAATAACGTATACAGCATAATATGCATCAATTTAAAATTAAAAATTTTCTGAGTTGTGCATACATGGGCGTACCCAGCTAGGAGCAGGGGAGTGCAGTTGTCCCCCTCTAGAAAAAATAAAAAATTAAAACCATATTCTTCGTAATTTAAATTCGCATCTTACGCTGCCCTTTAAATTTGTATATGCGTACGTAAGTTTGAATTTGTGTTATGTTTTAATCATTTTGAGTACGGTGTATAAACTCTCCTGTTGATTTTGATAATATCCTTTTTCTTGGTATAAAATGCAATATTTTTGCCACTCCTCTAGATGAGTTGCCCCTCTCTAGTTCAGATCCTAGGTACGCCCTTGTGTGCTTATAAGATGAGGTCTATTGTGTTTAAATTTTAAATGATGATATGTAACGTATTTTATTGACCTCTAATGATAGAAGTGTTAAAATTACCATCGTATTTATTATCATTATCTATTGCTTATACAATTTTTTATTTTTTTAAAAGTATTTTCATAACATTACAAAAATTATATTTTCCGCTATCGTCATTTATCATGAAAATTTCAAGAATACTCACTGTATGCTTGATTTAAAAGAAAAAAAAATATTTTCATAAGGCCAGATAAAAAATACAAAATTATTCGAATTTGATGTAGGCACCTATGTACATATAAGATCAATTTACACCTTAATTTAAAGCATTGCTATAGGTCTTATAATATTGTAATTGTACAAGTATACAATTTTCTGTGCCATAGGTGATTTACTATAATATAAGAAAAGGAAAAAAAAAATTTTTTCCGAGACCACACTTGTGAAGCTTTTATTATTTTTTTTCCGATTTGTAATTTAAAAAAAAAAAATTTTTTTTTTTACTTGCTTACCCAATAATTTAATTACTTCACATACATATGTGTTTTACTATATGCTATGTACTTTAATTAATTTTCGTTTGTTTTTCTGTTATTATAGAATTCAGTTATGTAATAATTTGAGTAAATTTGTTTTTATTATTACTATCTAGGCACTAATATGAAGCGCAAATAAAACACTAATTTTACAATTTTTCAATAAAAATTTTTATTTTGAAAATTTTTTTTCCATGGTCGTAGATTAGTGTTTGATGTACACATGAACATGTGTTGCGATAAAAAAAAATTTCTTTTTTTCTGTATGAAATTATCAGATCACAGGTGTTTTGTTCATTGTATTGTGTTTATAATCATAAAACTAAATAAAATAATTTTTGTTTTAATCTCAATGTACGTAAAAATAACAGAAAAAAAAAAAGAAAATTAAATCTAATATTTAATATTAATATATTTTTTTTATATATATTTTTTATGTGATAACGACATCAAAAATAACTCAAAAATCAAGTACATTCGTATGAGATACAATTATGTGTGAGATAATGATTCAATTTAGAATGATATAGCATACTATGAAATTATTTTTCAATTGTTATTGAAAATTTATTAAACTGATTGAGACGAGGCACTTCTACTGAAGTAGGTACTTTGAAAAAATTTCTATTTTTGACCTTTAATTTTATGTAAAAGATATCTTAGTAACAATTAATAGGTGTTGTATATGTGTACCTATGTAAACTGATAATTGACATTTAATGACATCTTATTTTACATTTTAAGCGTTTTTCAATTGCTTTCCCAATGTACTAAACACACACGAAAATTTTTTGAAATTTTTTATTTTTATGTATGTACAAAATGTGCCTTTTTGGCCTAAGTGTGTTTGCTTGGGAATGAGCGGGCGGCCACCTCTACCTATGTACATACATGAGAACCTTATTCTATCAACTGTTCAAGTTCAAGTGTTTATTCAAAGAGATGTATTTCAACCAAAATGCTTGGAAAATAATTTTTTTGTTATATTTATTTTAAATTTATTGACGTACATTAAATACCAATATCAATGGCTATTATACTTCTACGAATTTTATAGATTAAAATCGTAACGTATATATAACGTTAACACGTTAAACGCCCTCCAGAATGAGTTCAATAAAATTTCAAACATTTTATAAGGACAATAAAATATAATTAAAAGGAAATCAGTTAAATACAAATAAAAGAAAAATTCATTTAAATTTGTACAAGCGCCTTAGGATGCCACAGGTGTAAAATATTTTAAAACTAAAAAAAAAAAAAGAAAACAAATTTATTTCTTTGTATTTTTTTTATTTTCTTTGAAACATCATTGGGTATATTTCTTCTATTTTCTTCTACATAAACTGAAAAGTTATAAAAAATCCTTTTTCTTATTATACGATATTTATCTATTAACTGATGCATTAAAATTTTTTTTTACCCCTGACTAAAACCGTCCGTTATTAAAAACACCAAGTATTTCATATTTTTGTGAGGTCATTACCGTAAGTTCCATTCGTTTGAAAAAAGGGATAAAAAAATTTTTTGGTTAATTAATGGTCGGTCGCATGGTATACGCACACGGTTTGTATACCCAATTTAAAAATTTTAATTGATCTATTTTAAAAGTCATCATAAAATATAAAATGCAATAATAAAGTAATTTAAAAAAAAAAAATTTTTTTTCTAAATATTTTCCAAAAGGAAAAAGGACAAGAAAAAGGGAAATTAAAATATTATTGTATACCGAGTAATGTCTTAAAAATTAGATGAAACACGTTATGTGTACATACCAGTAAACCATTAAATTTAAATTAGGTTGAAATAAAAAAAAAAAAAATTTTGTTTTTTTGTTTAAATGTAAGAACATTTTTACAACTTTTCGAATTTCGAAATTTTTTCTTTTTTGTTTAGGTAATTAAAACAAAAATTTAAGTTTTTCAAGGATTCTTATTTATTAAACATCAAAATAAAAAAAGTAAAAAATGTTTGAAGTAATAGAAAACAGGTAATAAAAATTATTTATTAAAGAAAAGATGTAAAAAGGTTGGAAATTATTAAATGAAAAAAAAAAAAAAAAATTCTTTTTTTAAGGAAAAAAAAAGAAATTTTATGAAAATAAATACATTACACATAAAAATTACATAAAAGTTAATAGAGGAAATAACTTGGATAAAATTGTATCTATTTATAAGTATCCTTAAAATAAAAAATAAAAAAATAAGTTGTAATAGCAATACAGTGAAAATGAATAATCTCATTAAATTTAAGGCGTAAATTACCATCATTTTCGAATATAACAATATGTACATATGTATGTATGTATGTAATTAAAGTACATTTATAACCCTTTAACATATTTTAATTTATATGAATTGAGGATACTTTTTCTTTTAGTTGCTCACATATACATACATATCTGTATCATATTACATATATGTAATAGAACACGAAAATCTATAATTGACCTACATTAAATGCAAAGGATATCCTACTTTCCCCATATTCTAAAAATCTAATGATGCTCTTTTCACATATACTCATATGTATGCTACTTGTAATCTTGTATGTAGTATATTCATATACATAAATAGCAGAGAAACTTGCATTTCTGATTGTTAACTAATTATCATTTTACATAAAACATTGCATTGGTATGTATACACGACATAACGTAATCAAGAAATGAGTTGATGAAATAATTGATCTTTTTTTTGTAAAAAAAAATGTTTTTTAAATATAAAAAAAAGAAAAAAAAATTTAGTACGTGTGCATGTACATAAATATTCACGATACACATAAGTGTATCATGTATGAAAGCAATAACGTTTTGTACAAGTGCCCCTAACCCCCTAATATATATTATTATTATTTTTTCATGTTCACATAAAGTAGTACTGGGTACTCAATTCAACCTATTTCTTTTGTATGTATAAGGATAAAGAAAATGTGTTCATCCCAGTGGGCAAAAGAAGGCTTCCAAAAGGCTCCTGAAGGCCTTTTTTGGAAGGACGGAGACCTTCCTCTTCGTATCCTCGCTCATATCTTTTTTATACAGGCATGTCATTGGAAATCATGCCTTCCAAGGAAGGGACTTAGGAGTGGTATTGAAGGCCTTCTAAAAATGTTGCTTTTACGTACAATTAAAGGCCTTCCCAAGAAGGTTCTTTAAAGTTGAATAGAAGGTCTTCTTAGAAAGGTGTATTATAACATAATGGAAGGTCTCAAATTCTATTTACAAAGAAAGAACCAAAAATTTCAAATTCAATACAAAGTTTATTACACATTTTATTTTAACTTAATACAAAATACATATAAAATTATTTTAATCCTGTTGAATCCCTTTTTTGTAATCGACCCAATCTAAAGCTTTCTTTTGACAGCATCTGAAAGGATTAAATACGAAATTGAAATTAATGAAAATATATAAATATTTACAGTTTTAACAAAAATGACGTACCATATATATTTCGAATTTACTATCAGCTACTTTTTACAATGTTCTTCACAGATCTTACTCCTTGCAGCGTAATGGCATCTTTGTAAAAAATAATCCACAATTTCTTTTATTTCTGAAATGCTAGAAAATTAAATGTTTTTAATAAAAATTTTCATTAAATACAAAAAAGAGTATACAATTGCTACTTACATTGTTTTTTAGAATTCGTTTAAACTTTATTTTCACAATAATTATTTTTGAATATCACGTTTTCAGTAGTCGAACTTAAACACGAAACTGAACTAAAGTGCAACAAATTAATATACGTAGTTGCTCTTGTTCAACTAATGAAAAATTGTGAAATTCCACAATTTCTTGCTTTTCTCATTTTTTTTAAGATCTTCCATTCTCATTCTATCTGCCTTCCACACAAGGCACGAAAAATAATGAAAACAGACGTCCTTCTAAAGCCCTCCTAGGAGAAGATCTTCAATTTTGGACCATTGGGATATATTACATGTTCATATCTGTTCTATTATATGCACACATAAGTGAGGTAATTTGTAAATGCAACAGCCTACATAAAACGGAAATGAATTCTTGCTTTTACTTACATTGACAGACAGTAAAAGAATATAAAAATATCCAGGTACACATGCATATATAGTTAACCAGGATGGGCATCATAAAAATGTGAACACAGCAGGTAATCCGTATATGTACACATATGTATAAGTGTTCTATAACATATTTTTTGTAAAAAAACAAACGACGACATTGTATACAACAGAAAATAAGTAAAATTGCAAAATTGCAAAATTAATCAAGAAGATTAAGTACTGTAGTTGTACAATTTCAAAAATGTTTTAATACTTCTACAATTTTACACAATTAAAAATGCAAAAAACGAAAAAAAAAGGATGGTCGACAGAACATAAAAAATCTTACTGATTTATACTGAGTATATACGTACAATGTATTTAACCTGTTGAAATCCGACTGTATGGTAATGACTAAATAAATTTTTTTTAAGTAAATAAAATGTTTAGGTTAAATTATTTTTAAATTAAATCTTGAGAATTTTTCTTTTTTAAATGAATTTTGAAGTTGACTTCATGCAGAGAAAATGCAGGTAAATAATTAAAAAGGAGTTCATGAAACAGCATGTTTTCCATATTTTGTCATTACTATAATTTTTTTCAAGAGTAAAAAAAAAATTTTTAAAGCAATTTTTAATGTCTTTTTTGGTCACGAATATTTTTATTAATCCCTAAAATTTTTATAGAACACATTCTTCTTATCAGTGAAAAATGAAACTGAAAAAGTAATCGTGAAAATGTTTGATTTACATTGATGTATAAATTATGTGAGCCTTTTGTGTTATGTAATATTCCTTTATACAATGTAAACATCCAACTTGCTTGATTGCAACAATTTGTAATTTGTGCACAAGATTTTTATTTTTCTGTGTACATAGACACAGAGATTTTAAATTCGCTGAAAAATATTTTACTACAAATAAATTTTACACTACATAATTTTATCTACTTATTTTCAGTTATCGATTCAGATTTCTGTGATTACTGTGTTTATGGTAAATAGACTTAATAAGAATCTTATGACAAAGAAACTTTACTCATATAAAATGTATTTCATAGTAAGTTTATTTAATAAAACAAAAATTTCGTAGACTTCCACTACTTATCATGTACATATATAATTCGATTTAACATTTCAATGTAACAAAAATCTTTAAATCCCTTCAGCAATATATGTATGTCTATTAATTTTGTTAACAAAGTAGTATTGTTTTTCATTAAAATGATATTTTGTTTCTGTCTGTTTCTTTCAAGTTATTTATTTAGAAAAAAATAAAATAAAATAAAAAATAAATAAAAATAAAACCGTAGAAAAATTCAAACATATTTAAAAATACCTCCAAACTAAGTAGATAGATACTTTTATTCTATTAGATACTTTTTCCCTCTTACTTTATACTGACATACAATTGATTGACAATAAATTCAATTTCTATCATCTTATTACATTTTTCTATTTATATTTGTAACATTTGTAAATATCATTGATACCATATGGTTATTTTTATATATTTTTATATTTCCTCTATTTTTCTTTGGAAATTTATGACAATTACATGAAAGAATTATTATAATATGTTCTTATGTCTAATTTATTGAATTTAATAAAATTGAAATATTATTAGACCTTCAATTTGATATTACTGGGAAAAATTTATTTGATTTTCTTTTAATATGAAATATGGCTTCCTATAATGACCTCTTCAGAGCATGTCAAGATGAAGAGGAGGAGGAAAACGTTGAACATCTCCTCTGCTACTGTATGGCGCTCTCTAGAAATAGAGAAACTTTTCTTGGAGCTATCTTCTTTCAAGATCTCTCTTGCATAGGAGAGATCTCAATCACGAGGCTTCTAATCTTTCTGAAGCACTCGAGGTGGTGGTGATCTGTGAAATTCTTGGTGTGGTATCACAATGGGCCATTGTGCTTGCTTGGGAGTGAGTAGACAGCCACCTCTACCTACCTAATATGAAATATGAATCTGTTTTATAAGAGTAGCTCAAATAGCGTTTGTCTCTCTACTTTGAATTTTCTTTTTTCTTTTGTGTATTTTGCAAAATTTCAAATTCAAATATAAGAATTCAGTTAATTTATACTACATCACGAATTCAATTAATTAACACGTGCTAACACCATATAGAATAGTTCTTATAACAATGTACACTTCAAAGTGCGTTAAGTATACACAACGTATGCTTAAATGAAAAACAAAATTAAGAAAAAGGGAAGCATACGTCGTCAAATCAAATTTTAAAAAATCCTTATGTGACACATTCAAAATAAATAAAAAGGATCTTGTATGGAAATTTCCTCTTATTTTCCATGCTATATCCTTCAAAATTCAAATAGAAAATTTTGATTCTTATCTTGTTTGAGTTAATTATCCTTAATTAATAAATTAAAAAAAAAAAAAATGAAAAATTTCAAGTAAGGAAAATTTTTTTAAATTTTTCTTTTTTTTTTTTTGCTTTACAACAATTCACAAAGTTAAATGTTTTAGTTTTTATTATATTTTCATATCGACAACGTAAAATTTCCAAAAAAAAAAAAAAACAAAAAAGAAGTAAAATGCTTTTTCTTCATTTTATATTTTATTGCATTGAAAAATTTATCAGATCTATGTGTAACTATTTATATTCTGTTTACCTGATGTTATTCTGTTTTGCTGTTTTGTTTTTCTTATCTTCTTTTTACACATTTATTTGGTTTTCTTCTAAATACTTGTTTTACTGCCATTACATTTTCCTCATTTTATTCCTGGTTTTTTTTTTGAAGGATGTTAAAGAAAATTCAATAAAAGATTTTCTTTCTTATTGTACGTACAAGCATAAAGGTGTGCGTGTGCCTGTGTATTTTATTTTGTGAGTGAGTTTCTTTTCGTTGTATCGAGCAATGAAATACGTTTAAATTGTATATAGAATGCCATTGAAAAATCCCCCAAAGATATATTCTTGTATATTATTGGTGATTCTTGTATATGTACGTGTCATGTGTACATTTAAACATACATTATGTACATACTCGTATATTATGTTAAATAGATGAGTACTCGTGCATTGATAAAAATGAGGTTTTAACATTTCTATATACAAAAAAAAATGTATTGCAAATTTAATAATAAAATAAACTTTATGTGTGTTTATGTTAAATGTACATACATATATAAAAAGGCATACAAAATCATTTAAATAGCACGAAATTTGCACAAATATCAGAACAAAAAAATAAAAAATAAAGGAGAAGAAGAAAGTTAAGACCTTGTACATGAATTACAATGGAAGGTGAATTGAATGGAACTGTATCGTGTACATTTGTAGATGTAAAGTATTTTATATACATTTAAAAAGCATTTCTGGTATACACGTTAAAAAATGTTTTACACACGAACAATGATGACTTACACTACATTGTGTATATTGACTAATTTCTTTTCTCGTATTTTTTTTTTTTTTTTGCAATAAATTCTACATCCTTTTTGGATTTGAATGTGCTCTACATTTAATACTACGTAAACATGTTTGTATACGATACAGCTCAGATTTACGTGCTCGGTTGTAAAACAGAGTTTTGCTCTTTGTTTTCATATTCACTTTATTCTTTTAACGTTTTATTATTTATTTCAACTAATATCTAAGAAATAAAAAGGAAAAGTGGTTTTCACTTCTTGTATAAATATGATTAAAAGGAAAATTATAATTAAGTTTTTCATTGTTTTCATTATTCATTATATTATTATTATTGTTACTTAACATGCATATCAAAAAAAAGAAAAAAAAATTTCAAATAATAATATTTTGTAAATACGCTTAAAGAATACACGTATATTGTTGCGTGACGATGATGAAGTGTTGATCAAATTAATAATGCGTCAGTCGTTTACCGTCATTATTCAATTTTCATTTTGATATATTATATGTATATCGCCTATTAATTTCAATATTTACCTTTTTTTTGTAATTTATTTTTTATTTTTTTATTTCTTTAATTATTTGTCCTTTTTATTAAGAAAATTGAAAAAAAAAAACCAAACAGAAAATTATTAATAGTACATATGACCTGACATCATCTGATTAACATCATTTAAATTGTACTCGAAGTTGAGAATAATTAATTTCTTTCATAATAAATATAAAATCCGTTTTGTTTTTATAAATCATAGTCACCTGTATTTTAAATTGATACTCTTTCATGTGCTTCTTCGCATCCTTTTGTATTCAGTTTAAATTAAATCATCTGTTGGTCTCATTTTCTTATTACCAGTTTTCTGTTATTTTACAAACAAAAATAACAACAATCAGACAAGAGCAACATAAATCATAAACAAGTAATATTTTTATATTCCAAAAGAACTTGACTATATGTTTAAAAAATGGACTATAATCCTTTTTTTCATTGAAGAGATATGAAAGCATAAAAAAGTTAATCGAAACAAAATATTAAGCACTCAAAAAGGGTAACCATTATATAACTGTCACTTTTTTGTTTTGAATTCAATTGCATTGTTTTCCAATGTAACGTACTTAAATGAATGAAAAAAAAATTATTATAATAATTTTAAACGTATTTGAATATGTTATTAATTACTTACAAAATCCAGACATTTATTAAAATTTTCACTAAATTATATTTTCATTATTTATTTCTTTGTAATGGTCAAATTGATCATTGAATGTGTAATGTACAGAGTTTTAAATTTTAATTTCAATTAATTTGAACATCAACTTCAAATACACCATCAGTCGGTATAGTGGTCTCATTTTTTGTATATTCCATGTATACATGGACGTATTCGGTTATACCAACAAAAAAAAAAAAAAAAAGAAAATAATTAAAGAACCAAAAATAGTGGCTACTTTCCATATATAATTACATACTCAAAAAAATATATTATTTTTCTTTTTTAATATTTTTACTTTGCATGCGTTTTATCGAAATTAATTTATTTTTCCTGTACATGCTGTACTATCTCACTTACAATACGCACCGTTTTTTTTTAAACTCATTTCTTCTACTCAAAATTATGTTGTAAGTAATACTTGGTAATACTATTAAAATCCAATACAATTTTCCGTGTAGACCATTATTCAACCTCTGGTACCAGTAAAATGTGTACTTAATGCGTGTGCAAATTATGAACAAGATTTTATTTTTATACATTGAAAAAAAATTTTTTCTGTTTCATTTTGGTTTAATTTCATTATTACCAACGAAAACTTTATAAATTTTATTTTGTTTTCAGTATTGACGTGGTTTATTGTATGATTGAATTTATTTTTTATTTTATTTTTTCAATTTAAGCAAAAACTTATTTTATAGTTTCATAGGCTTTTGGTGTATTCATTTTTTTTGTATTTATTTCAAAAAAATTTTTTTATCGATTGTTCAATATTGAAATAAATTCGTTAAAAAAGTAAAAAAATATTTGCAAGAAAAATGAAAAAAAATTTTTTTTTGTAATAATTAAGTTCAATTGTTGTTTGCGGTCATTAACAAAACTACAAAATAAGTGAAAGGCAACACCAACAAATAGAAACATCGTTAATTCGCATTATAACGTATTTTACGCGCTTACCAAAATTAAAATTTTTCTTTTTTTTTAAATCTTTGATCAATTCATCATTACTGGATTTTTTTTTTACTAATTACTGGATTTTTGCATGGATCTTTGATCATTTTTAGATGATTTGATTCAAAATTCGGATATTGGCTTTTTTTTGTGGTTTTTTAAAAAAATTATTAAATCAAAATTAGGTCAAAATTCACAACAAATACCATCTCTCATTGTGGTTTATTTGAAGAAAACATCGTTACGTACAGTAAATTTTTATGTATCTAATTTTGAAATTTTTTTTACAAAATCTAAACCTTTTAATCATTTTACCTAATGTGGTTTTATTTTATTATAAAATTTCTAAAATCATTTTATTCAATTTCAAGCACATTAGTATGTTTCAAATCGATAATTATTAGTGATTTGATAATAAATCAATCAAATGATGAGCACAAAATGATGTTGAATGTGATGTGGTGTCATATGAACAAATACAGGCCATGCATGTAATGTACATACGTGAAAACGTAATGAGAGTGTAGATATGGGCAATATATAGAGCATACAGAAGAACAATCATTTTCATATTTCACGTATGTACTCACTTTATTGTATTAAATATAATTTAAATTATTTCAGTTACATTATCGATTCAATGAAAAACCACACATTGATTATTATGTACCTAAAACTTCGATTTTCATAAATTGAAAATAAAAAAATTTTTTTGTGCGTAACAGTGAAACAATAGTAGGTCAAATTCTCTATACTCACAGATAAGAGGATTTGGTAAAGAATTGGAAAAAAAATATTTTTAACTATAGAATTCTATTTTCTTCAGGTATTCGAATTGGATATTTTATGTTGGCCATAAAAAAATATATTTTACTACATTTTCTGTATTGATTGGGTAGTGATTTTTATTGAATTTTTTTAAAAATAAAAGAATTTTTGTAATTCAATTGAGAAATTGTAATTAAATTCTTTAAAAGCGTGGTCAAATGACGATCTATTCATGATGTATGCATTTCGATGGATAGTCACAAACAGAGTTTATGTAGATTGTAGACTTGTGATCTTTTCATTAATTTTTATTGTGAAAAAATATTTCTTTTGTGGCTTTTGTTTTCTTGGTCAATGATAAAAGAACAAAAAAAAAAAAATGATTTAAATAAGTAAACAGATTTTTCCTTTGATGTTACGAATCTTTTATATGAGTTTTTTCTTTTCTCATATGAAATTAAATTTTACGTAATGAATAGAATCTTTTATTGTTGTTTTTTAGTGACGTAAAATTTGAAAATCATTTCTCTTACAATCATTTTTATTCTAAAATGAAAAACGTACAATAATTCTTCAGGTATTCAAAAACAAAAAATAACCGTTTTTTTTTTTTAAATTTTAAAAATCTCACTAATTTAATTTAAATGAAAATATTATAAAATTCCTTTATCTTTGTATTAACGTTCTTTGTTTGTGAAAATATTCAAATATGTCGATTATATATGTATAGACTAAGTACATTATGAATTTTAATTAAAGAATTTAATTAAATTATACTCTTGAGATATTTCTGCATGTAAGTGAAAATTTCATTATTTTCTTAACTAATTTTGCAAAAACTATATAACATTAGAGAAATTTTACATTAAAAATGACAATAAAGCATGTATTTTGATGATTTGAGTGGGGATCTATTTATATTCGCGTTCGCATATAAGTATATTTTAATATTAAAAAGAAAATTACACAGTTATACATACATATGCATGTGTTTACCTGTTATTATTTGTATTAAAATTTTATGAATATTTGTATATCATATATAAAATAATACATGATATAGTATTATATAATCTCACTGAATATACATATGTACATACATATATCATATTATAATTTTCTAATACACTAAAGAGCCATTAAACACATCTGGATGAATTCTTATAGTTTTTCTAAAGGAAGGGAAATTTCTCGGTATATATGACTCAGATGGGGTGTAGATAGTACATACACGAGTTTTTCATTTCGAAAAGCACAATAGATAGGAAAGATGAAAAACATATGTCGAACAAAAAAAAGGATAGTATGTATACATACATGTGTATGTCTGTTTGCCAAAATATAACATCACTCTTGTGCACTCTTATTTGTGCTTTTTCACTTTGACATGCTAGAGGCAATGAATGACATATTGAATAAAACAAGAAAATTGTATGCTCTTCAGTGCGAAAGATTTTATCTATCATATCCTGTAAATTCAAATATTCTGTAACCTTTTATTGAATAATGATGAAAAATTCAGAAGCAAAAAAAAACCAAAATCCTCATAAAAAAATTGGTAACATAGAAAAAAAGGGAATATACATATGTATGTACATGCAAAATGAACTCCTTTTACGCATACGTATTTGTAACATATTGAAAAGCAATAATAAGGTACATACATATGTATATTAAAATATTTGATTTAAAAAAAAAATGAAATAAAATAAAAATGATGATTTATTGGTTTGTTTTTTGTTCGTAATTGCCATCAAATATTTCAAATTCTAGTAAAATTGAATGATACAAAAAATTTTCCTTCGGTTATTTATTTTATCTGGTACTAATTTTTGAAAGTGTTTTTTTTTTTTTTTTTTTGGTTTTTGAAAATCTTTTCTAAATTTTTTAAATTATCTAACATTGAAGTTAATTTGATGAAAATGCTATAAAATTACTTTACAACAAAGTTAATATTGAATTTCTTAACTAAAATATTTCTTGTAATTGTTTGTGGATTATATTTGATATAACAACAAGGTAAACACATTTCGAAAATCGTTAAATTTTTGTATCAAAAAACATTTCATAAAAACAATTTTCTGTTGTCATACGTATATGTATTCTAAAACAATTCTTTGTTGAATTTCTACTGTTCATTCATTCGTATTTCACATAGTATATTTCATTTTAAGTAATTTTAGAAAAGTTTCATTGCATTATTTGTGAGCTTAATTGATTATTCTTGAGAAGTAGCATTTAATTTTTTTTTGAGTTTTTTTTCCTAGTTTTCTTAGTTTTCAAAATGTTTTTTTTTTGTTTTTTGTGGATATTAAAAAAAATAATTTTTGTTTAAATTCTACTTGAAAACCAATAGCACTCTCTAAAACAGAATTTTACAAATAGAATTTATTTGAAAATATGTGTCCTTCTGTATTTATGTAAAGGGTGTTTTAGAGATCACAAATATTTTCTTTTTCGTATAATTTAGACTATTTAAAAAAAAAAAAAATTAACCTTAACCGCCACTCCACCCCTTTAACGTTCAGTCCTTCTGAGATGTACGGTATTGAAAATTTTTTAGACACGTAAAGTACATGACAATCAATTCTTTTAGCTTTACAACCCTTTATGGGTTTTAGTCTGCAATACGAGTTCTCGCCATCTTTCTAATCCGAAGCTCTACTCTTGCATTCGCGACGTGTAGTTTTTTCCAGGTTGAAGTTGTCAACCTCAAGCCAAACCCCCAGCCTGGTGGACCAGTCTTCATTCATTTTGTTCCTTCAGCTTCCACAGGAGTTTATTTTTATTTTTACCCTGTCTACACTAAATGTTAACAGCACCACCACGCGAAGGTAGAATGAAGAATGGAGTAGGAGAGGTGAGATACTTCATTCCCTTAGGTCCGTCATTGAGTGCATTTCACTACTTCACCGTCGATGTTCTGACATGGTGCCAAAGTACATGACATCATATGCTAATTATTTCTTTTATCACTTTACGTATTTAATTCGTGTTTATTAAAATTCAAGCTAAGACCTTTCTACCAAGCTATTTTTCATTAAAATCGAATGAAAATATACGGAGTTATTTTCAATGTTCAAGAACGAAAATTTCCATTCTCACCCTGTATACAAAAATACAACAATTAAAAAAAAAACAAAAGATTGGTTTTATTTTCTTTAAAATAGTTTTCTATGAATGAATGTCGTTTTTTTGTTTTTTTGTTCAGTTTGGTTAATCGGAAAATTTTTAAGTATTATTATGCAATTGAAAAGTTAATTTTCAAAAATTTGTTCAAATCAACTTTTGACCATTTTGAAAATAATAAAATATTTGTATTAAAATTTTTTTTTTAAATGAACAAAAATTCATTTCATTTATTGTCGTTTATTCAATGTTTTCAATTAAAGAACACAAAAAAATTGAAAATTTTCTTATGTCATTGAAACAATAAATTCAAAAGTTATATGGATTATAAAAGAAAATTTGTTTTATATTGTTGCAATTTGGATGAATGCCATTTAAATAATGTTTTCATATTTTGCTTTTCTTTTTTTTTTTTATTTTTGCTCCAATTTTTATTTCATTTTATTACAAGAATGGAAAAACATTAAATTAAAATTCTGCAAAAAAAATATAGTTCTTTTATTACTGCGTATTTTTTTCGGCAAATAAAACAAAAACACCATCATTTTTTCTTTATTTTGTGTTTTCTTATGAACGACAGCGCTAAACCAAAAAAATAAGAGGAAAACAAAAAAAAAAATAAAAATAAAAATTTTTTGGTAATCATTTCAAATCCCAAATGAACCTCGAAAATGCAAATTTGTATAATTTTAACATAAAGTTTAAAATGAAAAAAAAAATAATAATAATCCTTTTATTTGCTCTAGATGACTTATAACAATCAAATTGTAAAGTTTAACATCGCTAAAACTTAACATCAGAAATGAAATAATAAAAGTCATTGTTTAGTTTGATGGACAACAAAAGGGAAATATAATTTAGAAAGACTTATTACAAAAATAAATTAAAGAAAAAAAAATGAAAAAAAAAGAAAACCAAAAAAAAATCAAAAAAAAAAAAAAATGAAAAATGAAAATTGTTTGTTTTCTTGAGGATTACAAATGTGTATTAAACAATCAAATTTTTTTGGTATCAATTTAATCAAAATGTTCTTATTGTTCTTTGAATTTCCAAAAAAAAAATTTATTTTCAGAAAATTTTTTTTGCTTACATAAATTTTCACAAAATCTAAATAACAATAATAATTTTTAAGAAATTTAAAGAAACAGTAAAGCGAAAAATGAGAAAATAATAAAAATTTCCATTTTATGTTTTTTCTTTAAATGCAAAAAAAAATTTTTGTTTTAATTTTTTCCGAAACAATAAAATGACGTCACATTGTAAAATTAAAAAAATTCAATTTAAAAATAAAAAAAGGAGATGAAAGGAAAAATCTAATAAAAGAATAGAAAATTCGGTTAAATTTATATAAAAGAAAAGTGAAATAAAAATGAGAAAAAAGAAAATGAAAAAAATCTGTTTTTGTATGAAAAATAAAGAGAATATATAGTAGATGCTTTTCAATATTGAATGAAAATTGTTTAAAATTTATTTTAACTTTCATTTTACAAGAAACTTATGTGATGACTATGTACACGAAGTTCTATGCTTATAAAACGTCCTTTTGCTTTACCATAACGTGCACTGTACGTCACTTCAATTTAACTTTACTTAATGATGTAATAATAATAACCACTTTTTCAAAAATACTTAATACATTTTTTTTATATATATTTTTCATTCTTTTAAAAACCACCATCATCATCGTATTCATTTTCTGTTTTTTTTTCTTTTTACGTCCATACATGTATGTATTTACCAATTTTATATTTTATATAATGCCTTTGTTTCATTATAAAATTTTAATTCATGTGAAAATCTGGAACACATAATTTCAGGATAATATTCGTTATGTATATATGAATATGCAGATGTACATATATGCACTTTATTCATATATAGAACTTTTTGATGGTGCATAAGTGAAATAATATATGAAAAAAAAATATATATGGGTAAATGGCATGCAAATTTGTATGTTCATTGTGTGTGTGTGTATGTGTGTGTACATGTGTGGCAGTGTATGTGCACTGCCAGAGAGAACAGCATTAAAATGTGCATTGTTTAAGTACCTGTCAACGTCAATGTATAAGGTGGTAGAAAAATGTTAATGTGCCTACCCAACTCATTCAAATATGTAAATTCATATATGAGATTGAGAAGTATAGTATTAGCAATACAACAATCCCATTAAAATGTTATATATGTACATAAAGGATATGGCATGTTTATACATGACAAAGAATAAATATGAAATAAGGATTTAATTCATAATTTTCGTACATAAATATAAACATATGTGTGTGTGTTGGTAGTTTTTTCCTCATTTTTTTTTAAATTTAAAAAAAAAAAATTTTTTTTTTTAATTTTTTTTTTTTTTAATTAAATGAAACAAAAGCATAAAATCTAAAAACACATTATGTATTTCTTTGTGGATAAAAATGCAAATCATATGTTTTACTTATAATAATATGTAGTTGTTTGCTTTTAATTTTAGTGTTAATGCATGCATGTATACCATTATACAAGTACATTTCATAAAAGAAGGAAGAAATTTTCTAATTTCTTTTTTTTTTTTCTTTTTTTTTCAACGTACACAGAAACATACTTGTTTTATATAACTTAAAGCATTTTTTTAATAATTTGAAAAAGCAAAAACAAAAAAAAAGGATGAAATTTAATTTCTTTAAAAAAACTTTTTTTTTGTTTATTTTATGTCAGAGCAAAAATTAAAAAAAAAATTATTAACTAAATTAAATTTTAACTTTTGCCACTTTAATTTGTGTTCTCATTTATACTGAACTGTGAAAACGAAAAAGAAAAAACAATTTAGTGCAAGGAAATGAACGTGAGCACACGATAGAGAAAAACAAGAACAAAAAATAAAAAATAAAAAATTGAAAAATTCAGTTTACCAGTATCTCATATGTAATCGTCTTATGATGATAAGTAACTTAAAAACCAGAAAAAATAAAATAAAATAATACATACAAACATAAAACGGAAGAAAACATAAAGAATGACTACAAAACGTACATATGTATGTACATATGTGAACCTGTACTGCAGCAATATATGTACATATGTATAAGAAAAAAAAAATTAATATGGAAAAGTTTTCTATTATTTGAAATTTTTGTTTTGTAACAAAGTTTTCCATGAGTTTTCTTTTTATCAAAGAAAACATTTCATTGTACGGTATGTACTTGTGTGTATCTCATGTATTAAATAGTAGCTCGTGTGTCAATGAAATAAAATGTTAAATTTTACACTTTATTTCAAGTACTTTAACACGTATATAGACTCATCAAATTTTTTTTTTCTTTTAATTTTTTTTTTCTTTAGGACTTTTAAGTAAAAGTATCAACAAAAATATTTCACATTTTGTATCCACTACGTAATATGTGTGTAAGTAACAAAGATGGACAAACTTACATCCAAGATAATACTATGTTATGATTTTTATATGTAGCACATGTAAAAGCTGCTACGTATGCATTTTATATTATTAAGTTTAAAATTATTATTTTTTTATTTTATTTTTGTTATATCAAAACAAAACTTACATGTGTACATTATTTGCCGCACACAATGTATGAGGAAACTATTAAAAAAGATTTAAAAAAAACCAAGAAGGAGAGAAGAAATTAGAAAGGACATGAATACTTGTAACACAAGCATGTATGCAATTTTATTGGAAAAATTTCAAAAGATAATTTTATCCTTTTGTCTAGTGATTGTATAACCCAGTCAAAATTCCACTTCGGAAAAATTGTGAAAAATTTTTCGGAATAAAATTTTGTCAATTTTTTAAACCACAAATAGTAGGTAAAAATATATAAAGGTATTTTTTGTAGATAATCATAGAATCTATAAATTTATGAAAGCATTTATCGTTGAGTAAATTTTTAGGTAAAAATTGATTCCTTGACCCTTTAACATTGCATAAAAAATTTTATTTCGAGTAGGATCGATGAGAATTTTTAACATTTTATTTATAACGGAGTATTTAATTTCTGTATCAATTTTCAGATCTGTCTGAATTTTGCCGAAGTTCAAACGTTTTTTTCATCTATTTTGACTAGGCTATGTATTTTAAATAAGATACAATGTGTATGGTTATAACATCACATATGAGTATGTGTTTTTAAGTTTTTAAGTTTAAATATGTTTCTGTCATGTTTTCTTAATGTGTCTGGTTTTTTTTTTTTTTTTTTTCATTCAAAAGTGATTTAGTTACACAGGACACAAGTGTAACTTAAATGTACACGATACATGTCCATATCGAGAAGATACAAAACAAAACAAAAGAGAAAGGATTCTCCTTCTATCTATAAGATATGACAATAAAGGATATCAAATATTTTCTCATTTAAAAAAAATTTACAGAAATTTTCTATATAAAATAAATACAATAAAGAATATTTACAATAATAACTTATTATGTGGTTTTAAAGTAATGTTTAAATAATATTTATAAAATGTTATTCTTTTAAAAATTTATTTCCACAAATTTTTCACCAAAAACCTTCAAAGGTTTTCATAATATGTATGGTTTTTCATTCAATACAGTATAGGTACATATATGTGTATAAATAATTTGTTTTTTTTTAAATATGATGTTCTATAGATATTTACTGGCTTTAATTGCCTTATTGTATATAGATATACAATATATAAGTAATTAAAATTCAAGTAGAGTAGATATAATAATAAATCTCCAATTAAGAAAATTGAAATTATTTAATAAATAGCAATAATATATTTAATATTGAATAAATCAATTAAGTAAAAATGTATTTAAATTCTAAAATTACGTATGTATGTATATACTACTTATATACACAAAATGCAATTAAACTAATTGATAATACATTTTGAAAGTATGCATACGTACACCTTTTATATACTAATAAATAATAGTTTTTGTGTATATGTAGAGGTATACAAATTACGTAATATGTATGTTCATCTTACAATCAGTTATTTTGTATTCGAGAAAATGAAATTTAATATGTATTATGCTTACATGAATGTATTCACATGAATATTTACCATACAATGCATATGTGGTACATGGATAATTTATGCTTAAATAAATTTTATTTTATACTATATACATCTAAATACATATGTATGAATAATAACAAAATACAGTATGAATATATAATTATTATTATGTAATTGTAAGAAAATAATAATTATAACTATCGTATACACATACATGTATATTTGATATGTTGCAATAAAATTTCTTATTGAATAAAGATGATTCCTTTGAATATCTTCAGATGTTTTATCTGAACCCTTGTATCATAGATACCGATAGTGCAGAAAAATATTTATTCAAAAATGAATGAATAAAGAATAAATTAAATGGTTTTAAAGTATCAAATGCAATTTTAACAATTTTTTAACAATTTTGTTGTTATTATCGTATGTGAGCGATTTACACATAAATGTAGTTAAACTGCTAAAGTGATAAATTGCAATGAAATAGGTTTTAAGCGCATGCTCAGCAATTTAATATGATTTTTTGAATTTTTAACGGCCATTGAAAAATTGATGAATTTTTAAAACCATATACAATATGGAACAAAATGGAATGAAATCCAAATACATAATTAAAATTATTTAGAAATTTTTACAGAATAATTTTTTTTAAGTTTTCGACTGGAAGTATATGTAATTTAGCATTTTAGCACTGTAGCAGACATTTTTAAGTAATTCACACAGAGTGATAATTGTATACTTTAAAAATTCATTTACACATTCCAATTATCTTTTAAAGTTCTACAAATATTGATGTACATGGTACTATTGTTCATAAAAACATTTTAAAAAAAATGATTCATTAACTATTTTGCGTCCAACCAATGCAAATGTTCATAATTATTATTTTTTTTTTTTTGTAAATTTTTTAAATCGTATGCATACGTATAGAGGTATACAAACAAAATGGTATAAAGATAGGAACGTGTTATGAATTAAATTCGTGAGATTATATAAAACGTTTTTGAAAACTTATGAATATGTTTTGTTTATAATGTGTAAAATGTTTGTTTAATATTTATCCTATCGAATGTATGTATGTATGTATAAAATATAAAATATAAATTATGAATTTTTGAGATATATGTACAAATAAACAAATAGATAAAATTCAAGTAAATAATAATATTTTTGTGGTTTTAATGGAAACTTATATCAGCTTGTATTATACAGAAATGTTGGTAAATATTTTCAGGAAATTTATAAAATACAAAACATGTGTAAATGAATGTGAGTTAACTTTGTCTCTGAATTTGATATATATGTATGTATGTAGGTACCTATAAGTACATATTTTATTTGCATTATCAATGTACAACACGCATCATTGTAAAATTCAATGTACAGGATGTCTAAGAGTCTATGAGTCTAACGTACAGTTCATAGTATCTGTAGCAAAAAAATCGTTACATATCGTCCATATAAAATTTACTCCATCTGAGATATACGTGATTGAAATTTTTCTGACGTCATGTACGAGAAATTGGGCGTATCTTGTAAACCACCACCACATATATGTATTTGATGAAGAATTTGTGTAGAAAATTTTGCACCAATTATAAAAACTAAATCCCCCATATAAGTAACTTTAAACTCCGAAAATTTCGGAAAATCCAAAGATATCATCTCGAGATGTCATTCAATGTTTTGTGTCACTTTTAATTTGAAGAATTTCAAATTTTTATATTAATTTTTTTTTTTTGTAAATTCATTTTTCTTTTATATAATTCCTCAACTCAATTATAGTCATTATTATTAAGTTATTAAGCACATGAGGATGAGATGTGGTCTGGTAGCCTCGACATTGCAGCTTTCTAAGTCAAGCTTGTATTGTATCCCTCCAATTATATTCATACAAAATGTGGCATTTTGAAAAACCAAAAGACACCCTATAATAAAATTTATTTAAATGTACAAGAAAGTAATTTTCAATGCTAACAATTCAAATCCATATAATTTCAAACTGATTCTTACTCTCTACAGATAAAATAATAAATATAATGAATTTTTAAAAACTTTACAAGAATGTTGAAAAAAAAAACCTCAAAAACAAAAATGCAATTTTAAATTTTATATTTTTTATTTAACAACATACAGAGAATACAGACAAGAATTTATCTGTTTAATATTTTAGTTTTATTGTACATAGTTCCTTTTGATCATTATCAACTATGTAACTAATCAAGCAAAACAAGAGCTTTATATTATTGTATGATTTTCTTCCAGTTGTACAGTAGTTGAAAAAAAAAGAAGAAACAAAAAGGATTTTTAAACTTTTGATAAAAAGTTTTTGTTTCTAAAAACTTTGAACTGTAATTTTAATATGTATAACGAAAGTACAGCCAATATAATACACATACTTTTAACTTGTGTATACGTTTGTATTGATATCATTTCGATTTAGTATTGAATTTGAAATTTGTACAAAATTAAAATGGACAGAAAATTGCAAACTCAAATTTTTTTTTATCGTGTTGCATACAGATATGTATTTTTGCCAATTTACATACAAGAAAAAACCGTATATACATATTCTTGTATATTTCATGTATATAGTCCATATCCTAGTCAATATATTCGTGTATAAATCTATCTTGTCGTATTTCATTGTACAAACAGATGCAAAAGATAAATATATTTATTTCTTTAAATGATAATGACAGTTTATTTAAATTCGCAAAATGCTTACATTAATTCTGTAGTAATTCGTATATGTACATTTTAAAGTAAATATGTATGTTTTAACGTACTCAGACTTTGAGTTTGGTATATACAAAGAGCCGATTCTCTCACACGGGTAAGTTGGGTTCAGAAAATCAAAATTCTAAATTAAAGTAAAATTTTCAAGTATTATATTTTTCTAGATAAAAAACAGACATTTAAGCAACAGATCACAAGAACGGTGACATTATCAAAAAGTATCTAGGCATGTGGGCAATATACAGACCTTTTTTTTGTTTTTTTATTATCTCATTTTCTTTTATCTAATTGAAGGAAATTATTAGAACAACAAATTTTTGTCTTGCTAGATGCGGTTCTGTATTATGATATTCGATATCAAATAAGACACATTCAAGCCCAACCATATGGTATTCCATGCATACAATAAAATTGTTATAACCACAAAACAATTGATTATATGCATGAAATGCATATCCATACATGCGTAACATCCATCCATACATACGTATGTATATATGTTTTAGATCAAAGTCAAAGGTAGTTAACATAGATATTCAATTGTTAAATGAAAATCGAGAAAATTTGTAATTTGAATTCCTAATTACACATATATACGTTATGTGTACATACTGTAGATACATGGGTACATCTTTAAATTTAATTAGATGTTCCAATACACAAATACATACATACATATATAATGTACACATGTTTATATAGACATATAGACATGTTTATTAGGAAAATTGATATTATACAATTAGAATTGAAATTTCCTTAATTTATTGTTGGTTTCATCTTCAATTAAAATAACTAACAAACCTACATACATACATACTCGTATATATGTTTATAGATGAATTTTATGTACATTATTTTACTTTGTTACATATTTTGTATGTTTTCCATTTCAATTTTATGTGATGCATTATATATGTATTTACCTACAAAAATTACTTTATCTATATTTCATTTTCATTTTCTAGAAATTTTAAATTTTTAACAAGCCGAGTATTTGAAATAATGCAACAAAGGTATAATAATAATAATAAATCTATTTTAATTGAGTTCTTAATTTAACAAAAGATAATCATCTTCAGCCCTCTCTATACGTTATAATTCAACAAATCCTTTATGGTATGAAAACCATAATAGCAATACGCTGCAATTATATAGTATTCAATGGAAAAAGATTTTTATTTCAAAAAAATGAATGAAAAATTTTGAAATTTTCTTTGAATTATTCGGCAAAATATTTACAATTAAATCTCTTATATTTTGTATACAAAGGTCCCTTTCGATATAACAATGATATTCATTTTTTTTGTTAAAATAATGAAAAGATTTTTGAGACCAAGTATTATTGTTAAATAAAAAGAAAGATGAATACATGTCCTGCTGATTTGTCATTTGTCTTTTTTTTACAGAACTAGGTATACCTTAGTATTTGTTTTCTTTAATATATGTAGGATATCAAAACAACAAATATAAAAAAGATACTTTCTACAGATACTATTTGTATTTTTTTTTATTTATAAAATAAAACCCATTTAAATGACAAAATCCTCTTTTTATATATTTTAATTTAATTTTTAGCAGTTGCAATAAGTATATTGAAATATTTTTGAAATTATATTTGGTTATAACAATTTCAAAATATGTATGTATGTGCAAATTGCAAAAAAATAAAGATCAATCAAAATCAAAAATTGAAAATTTGATAAATAATCAATTTTATTCTTGAAATTTGTATTTCTCTTTTATTTATATTTTTGATGTGATCCAATTATCAATGACATGGTAATTTATTTTATATTATTTCTATATTAATTTTAATTTATATTTACAAATGATAAAATATTACGTAATTCTATTAAAAATCATAGATATTCAGAGCTATTCTGATGGTAATTAGCAATTCTATTTATTAGAATTATTATTTGTAATATTTATGAAATATACAGAAGAGACTTTGGTTGTCAAGGGTTACCATATCAAAATGTTAACAATTCAGTTATGATTACCGACAAAATGAAAAGCGTAAAATAAAAGATGATAAAAAAATTCATTTTATTCAATTTCAATTGATCAACATTTAATTGAATTCTTTGAAATTGCAATTTATCTATTTGAAATATTAATTATTGTGTATTATAAAAATATTTCAAAAAAAAATTTTTTTTCTACGATTTTTTTTCGTATTTATCATCGGATTAAAGAAAAAATTGCAATTTTATATCAATTAAATGAAAACAAAAAACAAAACAACGAAAAAGCACTGAAAACAAATGAGTCATTAACGGATTTTATAAAATACGATCATATTTCAAAATATTTAATGCTTGAATATAAAAATGAATATTGACGTTAATCCTAATATACTATAATCTCATAATAAAACGAAAATATCGAAAACATTTTCAAAAACTAAAAAAAAAAAAAATTTGAAAAAAAATTTTGTAGGAAATCTGTATTTTAGATATTTTCATTTAACTGAAAAATTCTTCAAACATACATTCACATCTACATACATTTTCACACATAGCTACAGGATGTTGATTATATTGCAGTTTAAGTACACTTTAAGTTAATAAAATTTGAAACACAAAATAGTATTTTCAACTGAAATTCTGGTCGATATATCAATTTTGACTTGAAGTATATAACGAACCAAAGGTTTCTACATATATGTAATTGATGATACGATGTAAAAGGTTAAAGGATTTAGAAACGAAAAAACAAGAAAAAATACAAATAAAGATTTTTCCTATTTAAATGACGTTATGATACACCCACTTATGCAGAAAATTGTTCAAATAGTTAAGGATCATATTATCCAATGTACATACATACATACATGCTTATGAGTTGTTCAATGACTTTGTGTGTTGAATTCAAATTTCAGATTTCAAAATCTAAAATAACAAAATTCAATTGAATGTGAATAACAAAAATATAAAATAAAAAGTGTATGTTTTTAACAGGTGCATATATGATGGTATAAGGTGAATATTCTGGGACTGGTGGAGTTATGGAGAGACATGAGTGGATGTTAAGAGCTTAGAAATGACAAAATCTAAAACTGTTATTCTATGTTCAAAATTAATATGAGAAGGATGAAAACAACAGCACATGTTGCAAATTTCAAAAAATGAAAATATAGCTAACAATATTGAATCAATACTACAGGGGGCTCTAAAATAGGAATGTAATCAGGAACCAATACAAATTGAATGATGTTCACTTACATGTATGTACAAATATGTAGTGTATGTGGAAAACTGTAAACAAAATTTGTCGTTCAATTTGATTTATTATTTATTAATGCGTTATATGATTTTAATGTTAGATTCACACGAAAATTAACTTTTATAGCTGAAGGTATTTTACTGTAGTAAAATTTTTAAAATCCTGATAATTTCATATTCATTGCAAAAAGTATTTTTTAAAAGCAATTTGTATTCATAATCAAATAATGTAACCGAATTATTTCAACGTAAATATTTGTAGTACAAAAAATTTAAATGTAAATCTTTGAATTTAACTGAAAATTCCATTATCTTTCTAATATTATTGACTGAATTATGTAAAAATAACTAAAAAAGAAAAAAAAAATTTTTCTCAGAAGCCACAACAATTTTTAATTTCCAAGAAAAAAAAATCACAGAAAAAGGAAATGCAGTCTTACCTTTATAGTCTCTGTGGCGTGTACTTTCAGTTATTTGGATTAAAAAAATGCGAAAAATTTATTCTTCGTTGTCAAAAGTAAACTTTTTTTGTACCTTAGAGGAATGAAAAAAGGGCAAAATTTTAGAAAATCAAAATCAAAAACATGCTCGCAAACAGTTATGTAATTCATATTTTGTTGTTTTTGTTTTTCTTCTGTAGAAATATTTTTAGCAGAATGCAGTTTAAAAAAAACGAATAAAATTTATTTGAAATTGTGAAAACGTTTCTATTGGCATAAAAACAGGAAAGTAAGTAACCAGGACGAACTTTTATACATACACACCGAAATAAAAAATAAAAAATCAAAAAAAAATTTCAATAAAAAAAAAAGAAAATACGATGAGATAATAATTGAATTGTTTGGGACGGAAAAAATATTATGTAACAACAATGTGTGCATTACATTGATATCAGTATACAGTTCACACATTGATTTCCAATTTCATTTCCGGATATCCTTTAGAAATTTTGAGATTTAATACTTTTTAAGAATTTCTGTCTCTATATCTCTGTATACACGTATGTTCCTTCCGTTCTTCCTTTTTTTTTTTGTTTTCAAAAGAAAATAAATACAGAATTTCAATTCTTTTGTTTACTTTTATTCCTCGTTGAAGCATCGAAAGTATTGATACCTTAACAAAAGGATCATCATCATCATCATTCAAGAGTCATCGAGTGTACATTTATTTGTTCATTCAAGAGTGTATCAAGAAAGTTAAAAGTTAAGGAAGTGGGTGTTATTTATATCATTGTAACATTTAAAAAAAAAAAAAGAAAGGAATATTTAGAAATTCTGTATATGTACGTTATATTTTTAAAGTTTAATACCAAAAGATTTCAGATAAGAGAATATTCGTTATTGTTTCCATTCAAAAAGAAAATATACATATGTGTATGAAAGCGCATTGAAGCAATGTAATGAGAATCATATCATGATTTATCTAAATACAGAAAATAAAAAAATCAACGAAATATAAAAGGACTACAGAGTTAATTTGAAAATGCAATAACTGATGATGTGCAGAAAGAAAAGATTACGATTTCATTTCACATCAGAATCATTATATTTATTATACAAAATAATCGAAATTAAATTTTTGAAAAAGAAAATATAAATTTAAACACTACACACAATACATCCATGCATAATACACAAATAAAAGAAATAAATGAACTATTAAAATGGGCTATAATATTTTTCTGTTATCACAGAAAAAATGATAGTGAGACAGGACAGAAGTAAAATATTCGCTATTCTATTTGCTCAAGAATATAACATATTTCGAATATTTTTAAATCACATCATACGAACAGGAATTAACTTTTATCATTTTTGCAAAAAAATAAAAATAAAAACAAAATAAAAGGAAATTCCAAGAATATGAAATCCTTCTTTGTTTAATTTCGGTTAATTGTATACATCCATCCATGTGTGCAAAATTTTAAATGTTGGGCGGAAGAAAAAATAAAATTGATATATATCTAAAATAAGTTCTCAAACAAAAAAACAAAAAAAGGTTAAATAAAAATAGGTTAAGCCTAAGAATCTAACTCCCACACATACTTAGTAAACATACAGGAAAAATAAACCATAAATAAATCATGAGAAAAAGCTTTTAAAGATAAATACATAAACCATAAGTCCTTTTTATAAAATATACCCGATTATATCCACTGTAAAATTATTTTTGCTTTTATTTCATTTTGATATTTTTCTTTTTCTCGTTTCCCTTCTCTCTCTTTCGTTATAGTGAACTGTGAATTAAAACAAAATAGAATTTTATTTTCATATATAAACATTTGTATATGCAAAACATGCATTATCAATATAATCATTGAACATCTCTATTCCAAAAGAAAAAGATATCGAATATTCAAAATTTAAAGGGTATTAATAGATCAAATTTTTTGAATAAAATTTGTCAAAAAAAACAAAACAAAAATCAGTTACTTTTTCTAGTTGATGTCAACACGAAAACATAAAATGAGTACATCAAGGGTAATATGTTGTTTTGATAAGGGTAAGCTACTTTTTATACTACCCAACATGTTTTCCACCCTCTTTTGTACTTTTGAAAATCATTCAACATGAAAATATGTTACCACCCTGTCAAATTACAAAGAAAATTATAATAGAAAATTTTTTTTTGATTTTTCATTTATATGTAAGATTATAGCGTCATTATGATTATTGGAATTCTTACATTCCAGATGTGTTTAATGGTTCTTTAGTGTATTTGAGGGAAATCAGTGTGATATAATGCAATGTCATGTTATGATACAATATTCATAAATTTTTAATATAAATTAAGTCAGGTGAACACATGCATTACTGTGCAATTTTTTTTTTTGACTTTTATACAAAATTAATACAATGTTATATTTAACTTCAATGAAGGAAATTCATTGCACATGAAAATACTACTCCTGGTTTGTTAGTTAGTATAAAGTAAGTAAGTTAATGCATGACAATTCATTTGAGTTAACGTCTTTTTTGAAAAATATACTGAAATCAATGTTGTGAAAAAGAAATTTTTGTACAGAACATAGACATGAATGTAATGACTGAATAAAAAAAAAAAATGTTCTACATGCATACATGTAGTAATGGACATGCCACAATACGATAATGACATTTTTAGATTTTTTTTTTGTTTTTTTGCTATATATCACGCAATATTGTCAACGAAAATAACATTAATTGTTTTTGATTATCTTCATATTAGCCTGAATGATGAATGATGATCTGATTTTTAATTTGTTTCAGATTTTTTTATGCTTTTTATGTTTTTGTGGGTTATTCATTATCAGATTTTATACATGCATATGTTAATGAATAAATTTACATTCATGATTATATCCTTATAACTTACATAATAAAAAGCTTGCATATGTGTGAATGCACGTAAATGTTGGAAAAATGACGTCAGAAAAATTTTTCTATTAAAAGTGAAGGAAAATAAAAGAAAATTTTTGGAAAATATTTTTAGAAAAAATTATTAAAGAAATTAATTAAATGTTTTCATTTCAACAAGATTCAAAGAAAAAAAATTTCAAAATTTTCTTAAAAAAAGGAAAAAATAAATAATTTAAATTTTTCATTAAGAAAAAAAAATGTAGAAAATAAAGTACATTTTGATAACAACAAAAAAAAAAAAAAAATTAGGACAAGATACGTAGATAAAAGAAAAATTCTCTTATTTAAATGGAAAATAAAAGAAATGAAAAAAAAAAAATTATTAATATGATGTTCAAAGTATATTTGAGTGGCGTCTCAAATTTAGGTATCCATGGGCTATTTTATACACGTTATAATCAACATTTAAAAATCTTTTATTTGCTTAATTATTACTGAAATGAATTGAAGATGTTTTCAATAATTTTTTTTTCGTTTAACTTTTGTATATGTTTTCTATGGTATTTTCTTGTTTTCAATACGTGTTTTTTTTCTTATTTTATTTTTTTGTTTCTTGACACGATGAATCTAGCATTGACATACTATAATTAAAATAGACATTTTTCTTTCTTTCTTTAATTCTCTCGTTAACATAAAATCATTATGAATGCATATCAATGTAATCATTTAAATACATCATTTAAAAAAAAAAAAATTTTTTTTTTGATTTTAATATTGAGGCAAAAAAGATAAATTGTAATTATAAAGAAAAATGACATAAAAATGCATATATGTATGTATATAATTTAAGATAGCAAATAAATTATCTTCGAAATATTTGGACATGTATACGTATATGATGTGTATGCTGTACAGTATATGTATATGGATGTACTAATGACACACAAAAAAATTCAAAGGTATGAGTATCTTTTATAATGCACAACACAATGAATGTAATGTTGTAAAGATTTTGTTTTTTTTTTTTTTTGTCCACATTTTTATGTGTACTGTAACGTTAACAGAAGTACGTTAAATTCAAAACGACTATGAAATTATTAAAATAGAAAAAATGGAAAATAAAAGAAATTCATAATATTTGATATCATAAGCGATCTATACAAAATTTTACAAGAAAAAAAAAAGTTTTTTAAATTAAAATTAAAATTTTGTAATAAGTACAAGATTGGCTATATACTGGCCAACTTGTGCTTAAAATGCTGTTCAAAAAATATTACATGCTAAATGTTGTTAGATAAAGCACAGTGAAAGAGAATTATTGTGATTTAAATGATCATCTTCATAAATCATAAAATATTATGCAAAACATTGATTATCATTTCAAATATTTGTTTACACGTTGCGAAATTATGTAATTCATCTACCCAGACAAAGATGAACTTTAAAAATATAAAAAAATATAAAAAATTAAATCATTGAACAAATGAAAATATTCCATGATTTTAACTGAATTTAAAAGGTAAATAAAAATTAAATATTAAAAAAAAAGGTATCATAAGTATGTGGTTATCCGTTTAACCGGATCAAGAAAATGAACTCTAAAGTTCATAGATCTGATAATTTCCATTTTCCAAATGTCTTCTTTTTTTTTTTGAAGACCACATATTATATGGTACCTTAACAAAGATTGATTTTTATTCTTTTCTAACTCTTTTTTGCTCTTGAAATAGGTTTCGAAAAGGTGTGATGATGATGGCAATAAAACCAACAAAAGAAATAAATAACCAAAAAAAAAAAAAATTTCTTTTGATTCTAAATATTTAATAACTTTAAAAAAAAAAAAAAATTTTTTTTTTGTTCGGTTGAGAAATTGATGACCAAAAGACATATCGAAAAATCCCTTCAATTCCATTTCAAACCACCTGGTTTCAAGATTTTTTGTATTGAATTTAATGTGAAAATAATCCGTTTTTAGTTAAGAAGAGACTAAAATAACCATGAAAATACACGTTTTGTTGCAGTAAATATACAAAAAAAGAAAAATAACATGTGAAGAAGATTTCAAAACCTTTTGGTATAACATATAGGCACACAAAGCATACATACTTACTGTATATCTGGATGTTCTATCACATGTGTATACAAAGTTCTTGTCCCTTTTATATTTCATCTGATGATGATGCCTTCATATGATGAGATACTAGTTTTACGGTTCTATAAGATTAATTTATGTACGCTTAATTTTGTTTTATTGTATTTTTTTTTTTTTTTATTGTTGTAAAACCTTTTGAATTTGTGTTTATAATTTTCATTAGATTCTATAGATTACTTTTGACGTCTTCTTTTCATTGTGATCAAAATTAATGGATGAAAACATTAAATTGTATTTTTTTACGTTTCTTTCGTTTTCTTGTCTAACTATCGATCGATCTTTTGTATGAACGGATTTAATATATTGAAACATAAAAATTTGTTTAGACATTTACTTTGACATTTGTTATGAAAATAAAGCCAATCAAATTTAAATAAAAGTTTTAAGAAAAAAAAACAGTATTAAAAGCACAGAGGAAAAAATCTTCATTCATTTTATCTGTTGGCTAAAGAAATAAAAAAATTTTTTTTAGAATCGTAAAGAATTTTTGTTTTTTTTTTTTTACAGCAAACGTAATACGATGATTTTTGATTACAGATTTCTCATTAGCATATTAAAATGTGAATAAATTCTGAATTATCGGTTTTTATTGTGAAGTTACATAACAGGTTATTAAACAACAATTAAATTATTTATATCGTTTGAATATTATTTATTTCTAATTTATTTCCAATCAACAACGTACGAAATCACATATGTGTGTAAAATGTGTTTGTGCAAAATTAAATTGTGATTGTGCACCTATAGTCTGTCCACTAATATTATCCACTTAAGGTCTTATGGGAGTACAAAAGTCTTTTTTCTTCTCTCATAATTTCTAATTAGACTGTCTCACGAGCAGTATTACCACAATTCACATTCCACAAAGCTTGTATTAAATATCAGATGAATTTTTTGAATCCTAATACATAATGATGTAAAATGGTACCATTTTAAGTAATCGACCTTAAGTGCATAATATTAGCGGACAGAGTATAGTTCATACGTATTTACCTTTTAAATGAACACTTTGGGATGTTCATTTTCAGTTCTCGCTTATCCACGATATACAGTGTTTTTGCCCAATAGGCAATATGTCACCCGGTAATACAGCCGGTAACCAGTACCACCTCACACTGGCTATTATTTCTTATACTAATTTAAATATAAAACAAATTTCAATTAATCACGTTCTGAAAAAGAAAAATTTAAAAATATTTTTAAAATAATTCTTAAATTTTTGAATGTCCAAAAAATGTTGTAAAACAAAAAGACACAAATTCACATGGAATTTTATACAAACGGAAAAGGCTTTGTTCAAAAAACACACAATAAAACGTGATTTATAATATTCTTCAAAATGAATAGAAAAAAAATAATTTATTAAAAATAAAAAACAGGAAAATAACTAAGAATTTTTTTTTAAATTTTTGTAATAAATCTTTTTCACAAGATACTTCTTTTACAAATTTGTGTGATTTATTTAATAATATTATGTATTCTAATCATCACTAAATTCTTTCTTTTATTTTTCTGTCAATGGTTGTTAATCATACAAAACGGTCAACCACATTCACGTACATGTCGTCATACATTCTATACTCAGAAAACGTACAATAATTCACATTTTGGAAGACCAAAAAGAACATTAACGAAAAAAAAAATCTGAGGGGGTGAGAAGAACTGAGTAACTATGAGCAAAAAGATTAGAAAACATTTAAGCTTTTCTACTATGAGTAATTTTATTTTTCATTTATTTTTCTATTAATTAATTGATGTAATAATTGATTAGTGATGTTGACAAATAATGAACCTTCCTTAAAAGAATAAAAAATTAAATTTTTCAAGTGAATAAACAAATTTTCAATATTTCGATTTTTCCGTTCATATAAAAATAATAGTTCCAAAAATAATGGTTCATAGAATAAAATTTAGTCAAATGAGATAAAATTAAAAAAAATTCTTGTTCTTCATTTTTGAATTAATACAAATGAAAATATCAAACACCAGTGAATTTTAAAGGACATTTAAATTTCCCATTAAAAATGTTCACATGTGTACAAACACATGTATGTGAGTGGAATGCTCTGGAAAATCCTGATGAAATTTTTCATTTTAGTTTTTAAATTAATTATTTATTATCTATGCAACCATATAAACAATTCTGAATTATTTTGTACATACATATTTTGCAATTTAAAATTCATTTCCTTGTTATCTTCCTTTGTCCTTTTAAACAAGCATCAAAAATAAAATAATAATATATCAACAAAAATGGAGTCACAGAAACAAAAAATAAAAAAATAAAAAAAATTTTAAATTTTTTGTTATGATTTTGAATGGGAAAAGCCAATTAATGAACAAGCAAAAAAAAAAACAAAAACAGAGTAAATTAATTAATTTTGATAAAATACGAAAAGTTGTACTTTCTGAATCAATGACAAAAAAAAAAAAATTTGTTTAAAACAAGGAAAAAATGAATTTAAAAAAAAAAGCGAAATAATTTACATCCGACGAATAATAATTACCTTTTGGTTATCATTAAAAATTTTTGTCTGAGCTGAACATAAAATGTACATCCTTAAAATTGACAGGATATAATGTAACTCATATGAAATAAAATACCATGTCGACATTATTTGGAATGACCATAGCTTTTATTAATTATAATCCTGAATGAACAGATTTCATATTTTCAATTTCTAATTTCTACAAAAATTTTATTCTCATTAACATTAGTAATTGTCATATGTTCACGTACAACGAATAACGGAAAAAAAAGAAATTGGATGGATAATAAAAATTTTGGCATTACTATAATCATTCGTATACGGTTCACATGGTTACTTGTTGGAAGATCGTTGCATAGATACCATAAATTAATGCAGAAAGTATCTATTGTGAATTGTGATTGATGCCATTAATCAAAAAAAAAATATGTGCACATCAAAATCATTTCAACAACGTAAAAATGAGATGAGGAATTTCATTTAACAAAAAAAAAAAGAAAATTAATTAAAATCTTTGAGTAAATAAGGATATAGAAGGACAAAATGAATAATTTTCATGATATTTGGGAATATCTACTATATTTCTACAAACATAAATTCTTATTAACACAGGGAAATGATTTTTTTGATTTTCTTTTTCATGTTGACACAGGAAATATTACCAATTTTTAAAAGGAAAATGAAAAAAAATTTTTTAAGGATATGCGTAGTTATGCTACACAAAAAAAAATTGTTTAAAACTAAAATTAAAAATCTCCCCCATGTATAATGTAAATAATAAAAAAAAATTATTAGTTGTAAATTTCAATTCATAAGCTGAAGATTAAAATTACAACAACAACAAAATAAAAGGAATTTTCATAATCTACGTACTTACGTACGTAGCGATAAGCAATAATACGTCGCGTATATAATAAATAAACCTACAAAAAAAAATATGAAAATTATTATCAACGTACTTATATCCTCGAGGGAATTTTACTGGTATTATTCAATTTTGAAACGAAAAAAAAAATAAATGGTATACAAACGTGCAACGTATTTATTGTTACAAATTTAGTCAATAATGTAAATCATCATTCTATATGTGCTATATACCCTTATTTACCATATTATTTACCATATACGTAGATAATCTAAGGTACTTACCGTTTGTTATACTTTGTTTTTCTCCTCAATCCATCTAAAATCCTTGAATTTCAGCACGCATGCTGTGATCCTCAGAAAAATGTTTTTTTTTTGTTTTGTATAGGTGTGTTACGTTTTGCTGTTTTTTGTTTTTTGGAAAAACAACAAAAATAATAAAATGTTAAATATTTGAACGTCTCTCATGAGATTATTGATACATATTCGCAAAGTTATATAAAAGAGACGAGAGAAAAATCAAACAACAACAAAAACGAAAACAGATAAACATATCCTTGCATGTTTATCCGTGTATACAATTTTGAACATTATGTACAATTTTCCATCTAGGAATGTATTTATGTACATAAAAAAAATTATATATACCACACAATAATATATACGTATGTACATGAAACTTTAGGGAATTTTTCAACGGCATTCTAAAATAATATTTAAATATTTTCCTTTAATACAAACGGAAAACAACTCATTTCATTCATTCAAGGTTTATTTTTGAAATGCACACATATGCATAATACGTAGTAAAAAGAAAATCTTTTATTTTTAGTTTTCTTCCATTAACATGCTAATTTTTTTTTTTTTTTTTCTGAAAATAAAAAAAGAAAATGTACGTAATGAGCGTGTGTAGTTTGAAGAAAGTCAAACAAATATGTAAAGAGAAGATAAGGAAAAAAAAAACAGCAAAACAGAATAACATCAGGTAAACAGAAAGCAAATAGTTAGCTTAACATACACATTTGATAAATTTTTAAACGCAATAAAATAAAATGAAGAGGAAAATTTTTAGATGTGTTATGTTTTTTTTGTTTTTTTTTTTAGATAAATTGAGGAAAACCGTTGAAATTGTAAAGCAAAGAATTTTTGAAAAATATTTTCCATACACGACAGTTCTCGTTTTTTTAATTTATATATTGAGAATAAATTAATTCAAATAAATCGAGAATAAATGAACATTTTCTTTTTAAAACTCTGAAGGATAACTTAGAATGGGTGGAATGTATTTATTCTTTAAAATAATATGTAAACAAATAAAGGGAGAAATTTATTTATTTATTTTTTTATATATTTCAAATGCTAATTTTACGTAAAAATTGTCTGATTTATTCAATCGGCAAATAAATTGTGCAACATGTATAGGAAAATTCACGTACGTACGCAGGATTAGTCATAATGTGAATTCAGATTTAATGTACTATAGGTGGTACAAGTAAACATATGATGTTCACACCTCAAACACAGAAAAACCCTTTCTAAATTTTAATCTTATTAAATATTTTATGTAAATTTTCTAGATTATCACTTATTTTTAAAAGATTATAAAGGAAACAGACAGACACATACACACACAGAAAGGTAGACAATTTTATATTCATTGGCTTAATTGAATTTTAAATAAAATATTATTTTTAAACTGATTTTAAAGTAAAAATGCATTAAAAAAAAGGGGAAAAATAACAGATGAGAATATTATTTTATGGCAAATTTTATTTCCTTTATACTTTTATTACATTTATTCAAGTATACGATTGTGTGTAATTCAATTCATGTGTCATGCGTTGAATTGAATTCAACCTTTCATTCATGTTAGACACAGATCAATATGTATTTGATATGTCTTAAAATGATATTTTATTGCTTTATCCTGTACAAACTTGCCATCAATGCCATTATTGAAATTGTAATTAATTTACCTTCAAATCAAATTGAATGTCCAATTCAATTTAAATGCAAAATTATAATTAAATCAAAAATAGTAAAAACAAAATTTTCATGGTAACAATTTAATTTCAACACATGTGATTATGGATGAAGATATTTAAATTTTTGATAAATAAATTGACATCCTTTCAAAATTTTACCTATGAAAATTTCCCTAGTTAAATGGATATCCGGATGTATTTAATCAAATAAAAAAAAAAAGTTTTTTTAAATATCATTTCGTAATTTCCGTTTTCATTTGTCGATACTTATTTTTTGATTAATATTTAAAATTTAATAAACGCAAGAACAAAATCTAAATATTATCGTTAACATGTGGGTTCTATGTTAGCCAGGATGTAATCGTAGAGATGATTTTTCATAACAATTCTATCATACATACGTGCACCTACAGTTTAACACGGATTGCGAACCATTAAGTTTGTTAAAGTAGAGACTAAACTCATGGTCTTATGTGATAGGGCTTAGACTGGACCAAACCTTTTGTAATCTAAATATAATAAAATATGAATTTTTATCAAATTCAAAAAAATTATGACGAATAAACAGAAATGTGAATTATCATTTTTGTGTCTGATACTGAAAAAAAAATTGATACTGAACAAAGAAAAAAAAACAGTGTAATACATATGATGATATTTAAATTGTTGTATAATACATCATTCTATGTAGTTTGTATGAAAACAGAATAATGATGATAATAATAATAATAATTATGTACACATACATATGTATGTGTATGCACATGAGATTGTCATTAAATAAGTACGTATACCTACATATGTAAAATGATGCAAATGTTAGGATCATTAAACACATCTGGAATACACATGAATTCATAATAATATCCAAAATAATAATATGATACCATGCGAAAATATAATTTTTCGTATACATATATAAAATATTTTAGAATTTCATTCATAAATAAACCATGACGACAGATACGAGACGTTCACATACGTATACATGAAACATTTAGTATGCCCTGTGCATATAAAAGAAAAACAAGGGACGAATTATGTATAGGTGATACCACGGATTATACTACTACTACTTAATACTTAATACAAGAAGATGAGTAGAAGGATAATAAATATATCGTTTCATCCTTGGCGGCGGCACTGGATGGGGTGATACTGTGGCACAGTAGTCATTTGTATTGTGGTAAGGGTAATGAAATACACATATGCCTGCATATACAAAAGTTTAATGCAGCAATTTTAAGGCGATGACATATTAAGTAGAATTTCGCACACACATAAAATACAAGAATATTTCTTGTGTGTATGTAATTTTGTTTCTCGTTTATTTTTAGTATTATTTCTTATATGTATATTCAAATAACTTTTATAAGTCACTTAGTCATTAATAATTGCCACTATAAAATATTATTATAACAAAATTATGAATTAAAAAAAAACAGCTACGCATATAACACATAATAAATACAAGTATGCACATAACAACAAGGAAATGAAAATTAAATTTTTTTTTTCTTTTAATTGTGACATGAGTCGAGAATTAGTGGGTGGGTGGGTGTTATGGTCGTACTGGCAAAATTGTACATAAATGAATTCTATGTGAAATGGGGTCTAAATGTATACATAGGAGTATATTGTACTCCTATCTAGATTGAAAATGCAATTTTCAAAGTTTAATGAATTCAATCAGTTTTTGTATGTTTTTGACATTTTAATAATTTTTTTTATACAAGTGTAAAAACAGGATAATTATTTGTTTCATTTCTATGTGACAATGTGCATATAAGTAGTAAAGAGGATGAAGTATAGAATTTAAATTCAAAAAATTATTCAAAATATTGAATGTAATATACACGTTCACCATATACACCAGAATAATATGAATACAAATTAATTTTTCAATTTTTTATGCAAACAAAATATATAAATTTAATTTGATTTTTTTTTTTTTTTTTGTTTTTTTAATGCATGTAGAATACCAAAATATACAACGACCTAAAAATCCATATAAATTCAAATCAATTTCTAATTCATGTTTCAATATCAATAACTTCTTTTATCTGATTTTCTTTTCAATGTTGATTTTATTAATTTTCAATTCAAAGAAAAAAAAACTTTTTTTTGTGTTCTTAAAAAAAGAAAACGTGCACATAATATTTTGTTTGATTTTTAAATTAAATCAAAACCTACATACCTGCTCGTAGTAACAAAAAATAAATAAAATAAATCAATAACACCCTATATACATATATATTGTGTTATTAAAAAAAAATTAAATAGCAAATCCATTTATTCAAAACACGAAATATTCAATTATTCACTAATACATATTTTTTCTTTTGATATTTTCAACTGAATGTTAGATATGTGTTTTTAGTAACAGAAAATTATACAACATCAGCTAGTAAACGTTATATCGCCTATGTATAAGCACTAAAAACATTTATTAATTTAGATAGCAAAATTTCAATTATCAGCAATATCAAATTTTCGTTATCATTTATTAATCGAATATTCTATTTTAGTTAATTTACTTATTATAAAATATATACATACTCGTATATTCTTATAAATTTCGTTTATTAAATATTTAATGGAAAAATTTTAAAATATCAAAAGCAAATGATTTTATTTTTTATTTTTTGCTCTCAGAAACAAGATAATTCAACAGAATCTTGAATACAATAGATTCTATTTCGATTTAAAATTTTAAATATAGGAAACTTTAATAAAGATAGAATATTCTATTAAATTAAAAAAAAAAAATTTTTTAATTTAATTTATAAAAAAAAAATTTATTTTAGAAAAGAAAAGGAGAAAGAAAATCCTCTTGTTTTATAATTTATTTTATACATAAAATTTCTGTTACCAAGTTTCAATTCGATAAAATGTAATAGGATAAAAAAACAAAAAACAAAATAAAACAAATTACTGCAGTAAGATATTTTCATCAACATTTCAAATTAAATACTGATCGACATTCTGTACATACATACTTATTAAATACGCTCTATGCGATAAGTAGCTTATTTATATACAGAAAAAATTTCATGTTCAATAGAATACCAAAATAATGATGTGATGGGTAATTTTCTTTATGTTTCGTATTTTTACACTTTCCAATATACGAATCGACAGGGTATAATAAGCACAAAAAAGTGCATTCTACAGTGCTTAACCAACCAAAGCTTCTATTCTACAAAAAAAAAAAAAAAAAAAAAAAAAAATCTGCACATCTATACAATTTCTATGCGTAGATATGGTATTACAGAATTTTTAGATTTTTACATTACAAAATCAAAAACATATCTTGCATAGAACTTTTTGATTAACTTACACATACATATGTATCAGATTGTGCACTATAATGTACATTTACATTATGTATGCATTCATAGTTAAAATTGTATTTATTTCATATTATCATCTTTACAGCATTGAAGCGAAACAATGTTATCCTTTCCTAGTAGATTCACACCTTATTAAATTTATCCATGTATAGTACATATCACGTGATAACACTTTAGCTTTACCTATGTATATTATCATGTCAGAATTAAATCACCTCACTTTTGATATTTTCATTGGATTTTTATGCTTAACACGTTTTATAAAATATGTTTAAAAAAATATGTTTTATTCTACATAAACATGCATAGATAACAGAGTAAATAATATAGCAAAAAAAAAAAACAGTGAAAAGAAAAAATGCAAAAACCGAATATAAATAAATAAATTTAAAATTCTATTCATTTTTATTCTATGACCTGTTCATGTGTATTTAATACGGTTGAAAATTCAAAATTTAAATTTATACTTTTGATCAATTAAATTGGCTAAAATTAGAATGACAAAAATACAAAACTGACAGAAAATTCAACCAGTCAACAAAACTGAATTTTAATTATCACTGTATTTTGTACATTTGCCTTTCGCCTTGTTGATATCATTTTTGTTTATTTGAAAAGTTTTCAAGTACACTTGGTAAATACGTACATATGTACGTACCATGAAATAAGATTTTATACAAAAATATTCACAAACATAACAAGGAAATGCAAATATGGTTAATAATAAATTTATCATGTTAGGATTATGGTGTGTTGTACATCATTGAATATTTGAAATTATGTATTATTTTTAATTTATTTTGATTGTTTTTATGTGTGCATATTATAATCATTTTTTGATGTATTTTGATTTGAAAATTTCTCTGTATGAGCTGTGAAAGTTTTATTTTCAAACTGATCACATCAAAAAGTCCATTTAAAAAAAAAATTGAAATTTTTCTTTGTTAGATCTTTTTTTCTTAAATTAGTCGAAATTTTAAAATTACAATCAACATACATGAAAATTTGAAATTTTTCACGTACGTTGACTTTAATCAAAATTTGTAAATTTTTCTAAATTGAATTTTTCGTAAAGTTATTAGACAGAAATTACAATTTTTTTTTTCAGATAAAAATAGGTACTTAAAACTTTATTGAAAAAAATTAATTAAAAATTTTCCTTACTATTTTTTTTCTTCTTCTGTTTGCCGAAAATACACGTCATTATACGTAATATTCTTTGTTAATTTGTCATTTACACATGTGTACTTAAAGAAAAAATACCAAAAAAAAAGTTAATGTAAATTAGGAAAACTTTAATAATATTTTTTAAAACTTCATTTGCAATTTTGTAATTTAATTTTTTTTTTTTTAATTTAGTTTATCCTGCAGAACACATTATATTCATATAATACGGTTTGTATGTAGTTGGGTAAGTAAAAGGAAAAGGTGAAAATTGTATGCAATTATTTCATCTTCTTTTTTTTTTTTTTCTTTACTTCCTAAATGTTTTTGACTATATATAAAACAATTATGTTTGTGTGCAGCAGCATTAGTATACGTATACATCTTGCATGTAAACGAATAAAAAAGTAACGAGTAAATAGAGGTATTTAACTTTGTTATATACAAAAATATTTTTATTCCGATTTTGTATATATACTCTCGAAAAATTTTCTTTTTTCATGTTTTTATTCATTAAATTTCATATAATTAAAAAACAGGAAAAATTATGTGGAAAACTGTATATACACGTACATGTGTATATGCACGTGTATACAAACATACATTTTTACAAACGAATATTTTATTTTTAATTAATGACTTTTTCATCCTTCACATTTTCTACATTACGTATGTACAACCTGGGTGAAATGCAATCCTTTTTGTAAAAAAAAAGAAAAATCTCCAAACCTAAAATATTATATTGTTGCATAATTAAATTTAGCTAATTACATACATACGTAGCAAAAATATAAATCCAAAATAATTATTTCAAAATAAATGAAAACATAAAAAACTGAAAAGTGTTCATTTAATGAAAATCCGCTTTTCATCGTTTAAATTTGCTTAACACAATTAATACGTAAGCATTAATACATGTACATGTACTACTAGTTACTACTATTTCATATGCTATGAAAATTTTACTATGTTGATGAAAAACTCTAAGTCATAAAATGACGTTCATGTAGAAAAGGAATACAAAATAAATGATTATCCAACATAAAATTTAAGTTATTGTTTTTCCCATTTGATATCCTAATTTCTTTATGTAAAAAGACTTAATTAAGTTTTTCCAATAATAAATCAATCAATTCTTCTTCTTTATAGCTCCATAGCCCTTGCCAGGGCCTTGGCTTCTTACAGACAGTTCAGGTTTCAAAAGATCTTTTCCTTCCTCCTTTCTCAACTGGGCTTGGGACCAACTATGGCGGAGTTAGAAATATGGAACGCTTCATGATTTTGCGTGTCATCCTTGCGCAGGATCAAATTAGTAATGCTCAAATCTAATCAAGATGCATTGAAATCGATTACTTTTAGATTGGCATTGAAAATATAATAGAAGTGCAAAAGAAAAATGAAATGCTTTTTATACAGAAGTTACAACTTAAATTATCAAATTATTTATAATTTTTTTTTGCAAGAAAATGTAAAACTAAAAAAATTGTGAAAGGATCTGAAAAAATGACTAAAATATTTTCTATGAAAGGCCTAACTAAAAATTTGCCAAGTTGTATAAAATCAATAATTAAGCGGTTTCATTTTATTTTTAATTTTTTTTTTATTTTTAGATTTACCTAAAGATCGAATTTTAAACTCTAATAAATTTTTTCTTCTTCATAACGAAAATACACGTGCTTATTAATTTTATGCTCAATTATTTTTTTTGTGGTTTTTATTAGTATAAATAAAAATATAAAAAACAGCTCAATTTCCTTGATTAAGATATCACCTATATAGTTCAAATGAATGACACTAACATACATATACCGTTCAAAATATAAACAAAACAAAAAATAACATGTTATCATGGATGAAACTTCTAATTTGTAGGCTATAAATTTGATACCTCATCAATATTTATATGCGATGGAAATAAATTATCACTAGAAAGCGAAATAAAAACAAAAAAAAAAACAGTCCCTCCAAATTATTATCATTTATAAAATCGATAAAATTTAAGGAAAAATTTTGTTTTTGTTATAAACGTACAGATGATTATCTACAGGTTCATAATTAACTGAAATTCGAGATTCAAGTATTAATTTTCTCTGTTACTTTTTTCTGTTTTTTTGCATTGTATACGCGTTGCTGAGTTTCATAGCAAACGATTAGATATTTTGTAACTGATAAAATGCTTGATATTAATACCTGAATGATAAACATCTCTGGCTTACCTACGAAATAAAATGAAATATTCCACACACATACATTTGGATACATGTAAAAATTTATGATTTCCAAATGATAACAAAAAACAAACCCGAAAATTTTTTATTTTATTATGATGTTTCCTCTTCTGTATAGTTTTTGGTTTTTTTTTTTTTTTTACTTTATTTTCAATTATGAATTTGATATTCAATTCTTACAAATATTTGTGGTAACATATGTCACCATATCAAATGTTTAAATTAAAAAAAAAAAAATCTAAAATGTTTTCATTACAAATAACATCTCAATAAAGAAACGAAGAAAATGCAACAAAATAAATTCAAATTACGACAGTCGTTTTTTTTTTGAAGAGGAAATCTAAAAACCAATTTTAATTTTTTACGTTTATTTTGAAGATTCGAAAAGTGTTGAAGATTTATCTTTTATTCAGTTCTATCTGTTCAGGTGCTTTATGAGTTTATTTTGCGTTGGATTATAAAACGATCACTTCAATCATTCTAGCGATTAATTTAGTTATTTGTAGATCTTCATCAAAATTTCTCATCATCTCACATTATTGTCTACTTTTTATTTTTTTAAAGAACCTTAAATCTTAAAAAAAAAAAAAAAAAAATCAAAATTATTTTCTCAACTGTATCTCATCTCACTTTTATTGACGTAATGACACCTTCAAAATTTTCTTTAAAAAAAAATTTCAACAAAAAAATTGTAACGTTTTTTTTTTTTTTTCAAATAGATAAAATTGAATAATCTCAATATAAAAAAAAATTTTACGTAACAACTAACGATTTTATATTATTTTAACGAATTGAAAATAGTTAGAGGCAGTAAATATGAATACACAACACAGTCTATAAAGTCATGATCGATTGTATAAGGTCAATGTTGCAATTTTGAATTTTTCTTCAATTTCAATTATGACCTAAAAAAAATATAACGTACAATTTATTCGTTTGTGCATTTTCTAACATCAAAGATACAAATTATAAAGATCAAAATTATACGTAATAGTATAAAAAACTTGTTTTTATCTTTTCAAAAACAAAATACAATTAAAAAAAATATCTATGGGAAAATTTTTGATACTTTTCAAATATATAAGAGGTATTCATGTATAATTTATTCATTTTTCGTCTTTTGGTCTTCACACAAATTATACAATACAAAGTTTTTTAGCTTTTGAGAGAAAATCACCATCATAGCCAGTTAAAGAGTGTACATAAGTAAGTATGTAGTTAACTAATGGTTAGTTAGTTAGTAGGTTTTAGGCCTAGATGTACATACATCATATTTCTATACAGGTTGACTATATCATCTATCGATCAAATACGCGTGATTACGAGATTATGTATGTATGTCATTTGAATTGAACGTTACTATCGATTGTGAATCAATGATACACATCGACAGAAATAAACCAAAATTTTATACTTTAAGTGTTCAAAATTATGGCAGTTTTACATCTAAAACGATTATAGGCAAAATAATGTTTTCCAATAACTAAAATCTTAAATGAAAATTTTTACCATTATCCTTTTATAAATTTATAAAAATTGACTTTAATATTGGTACAATAAATTGATTTTCAAATTAATTCCATCAATTCAACAATTTTACAAAATGTAGTTCTAAAACTAAAAATTTTGTATTTTCAATTTAAAAAAAAAAAAAATATCCAAAAAATAATATGAGATCAATCATTACAAAATTAATGTAAATTTGATTAATTTACCCAATTATGTACATGCTTGAAACTGAAATTGTGTTTGGTAATTATTTTAAATCATCACAAGCAATGTTACAAGGATAAAACTAAATGTCTGAAGGCTATATAACTAATTCTACTCTACAACTACAATAATATAAAAGAAATTCTTGTTTATATGGTATACTATAGTAGTATAAAATATAATATCAAATTTAATTTTCTAATTTGCTTCATCATTAATTTATATATAACATAAAATTTTTGATCTTCCCTTTATTCAAAAATATCAGATTACATTAAATCATTTTATATAGATTTAATCAATCTAAAAAATTATTAAATAAATAACATATAAAATGCACCCAATATCTATACAACCCAAACATATACACATGTACGTGTACACAACAACAGCATTTTATTTATTTTCCTTTCATGTACTCATTTTTCTCCTGGTATAAAATTTTTTTGAAATCTCAATTTATTCTTGAACAATAAAATACAATTATATCAGAAAATTTTATCTTAAGGTTATTATTATCTATGCGAAGGGTGGTGTGTATTATCTTTATTACCTTATTATAATTTTCATATTTTTTTTTTATTAAAAAAATTTTTTTTTTATTCTTAGAAAATACAAAGAGATATTATCCTAGCGGATTGATATGCATAAATGATTTTTTTTAAAGATTTTATTTATATTTTCATTCAGACAAGCAAGTATACGCTTTTATACAGTAACGCACATTACATTGATTTGTTTATAAAAAATTATTTTTCTCCTTATTGTGACTTTAAAATTTATTCAAAAAAAAAATTAACAATGAAAGAGAAAAAAAAATCTTTTTATTTTTTAAAATTGGATTAAATGCAAAGTGACAAATGCTACTGTATTATAAATGAGAAAAAAAAAATAAAGTAAATATCTCATTTTATTCTGTTAACTGTAAAGAAATAATACTGATTGTAAATGAATGAATGACAAATCTGTTTTGTTAAAGGACTACATACATATACGTATGTATTTAAATACTTGTACATGTGTATAACATCAAGTAAAATAAGGAACTGTGTATTACGGCAAAGATTTAGATATGTACTTATGTAGACGAGTATAAAACCCTCGAGGTATATTAATCATTTGTCAAAAGGAAGGAAAACATAATGTATTCAAAATTCAATATTTGAAGTACATAGATCAAATTATGACATTTTATATAGGTACATCTGTGTTTTGTTGTATACATATGTATATTAAGGTTTATTAATTTAATAATTTTCATATTATAATCTCAAGTCTATAAATTTGTTACATTTAAACATGTACATACAACATAGCCCAGTCAAAATACTTATATCGATTTCTCATGAACATAAGGAAAAAGAAATTAAGACCAATCTACAATTTTTGTGATAATATCTACGAAGGAGATTTTAGAGATATTTAGGGAAAATTGAGTTTTTGACCATTGACCTTGAATAAAATTTTTTAGCTCAAGTAAAATCGATAGAGCCCCACGAACAAGATGGTTGGATAACTTTACTTCTGACGCTAGAAAATTAGATGTTAAAAATTGGAAAATGCATGCATTGAGTAGAGACAGGTGGAGACTTCTTGTGGAGGAGGCCAAAACTCACACAGGGTTGTAGAGCCAAAAGAAGAAGAAGAAAATCGATAGAACTGCCTATTCTGTACCAATTTTTAACTCTATCCCAATTTTTGCCAAATTTGAATTTTTGGTTTTTTCATCTATTTTGACTGGGCTAAACAAACATAATAATGTAAAATTATTTACTGTCAGTTTATTTAACGATAAATCTTTCATAATGAATTTCAATTTATCTAAAATTTTTCTTTAAATGCGCGTACATATGTGCGTGAGTATACTTTACTTGAAATTTTTAATTTGTTGTATTTTGTTACCATAGAATCAGCTTTTAATATGCACAAACAATTTTTTATTATTATTTTTTTTTTTGTTTTTTTTTAAGTCAGTAATAAAGAAATAAAAATTTCATCAAATAAAAAGAAAAAGAAGAAGAAAAAATTAAAATAAAATTTGTATCAAAATAAACAAAAGACAAATATAAAATTTTTGTAGTTTTCTCATCATTTTAAAACCCCTATCATGCCATCATGCTGTTATTTGTACACATGCCTTGTTAACAGGCATCGTATTCATTTACAAAGAAATTAAAAGAAAATGTTTAAAATAAAAAATTTCAAAAAAAATAAAATAAAAAATAACAATTTAATTTCTCTAATGAATTTTTGCTGAGGGATGTTTTTTTGTCTTCCTTTTTTCTATTATTATTATTATTATTATTTTCTAAATGTTGCAACATATTATGATTACTGTTTTATTCTTAGTTTATTTATCTTTAGTTTTGGATTTTCTTTAGTCTTTATATCTTTGTTTTTCTTAAAATAAAACAAAAAATATAGAAAAAAAATTTAAAAAAAAATCATTATACAAATCGAATCATACCATTCAATTCATTGTTCATGAGACATACTATATAATACGTATGAATTTAAAAGGAAACCTCTTTAATTCTGTTTTCATATATGTACATATGTACATATATGTATGTACATATGTATGTATAAATTTGATAACAGAATAAACATAAAGACACGTCGTATACATCATTTTATATGTCTGATCTGATGTGATATGATGATCTGGCATCATTTGTACAAACAATGAACATTTTATAAATCGTATAAAACATTTTTTTTTTAATACAATGTCAGATTTTTCTTTGCTGTTAAAAAGAAAACACACTGAAATTAAATTACAAATGGACATTTTTGTCATTTCTGTCAGGAAAATAAAAAAAAAATAGCAACAACAACAATAAATGATATTGTGGTTTTGGTTTCTATCATTTTACAATATCAAATCTCTAAAAATATTTTCTTTAAATTTTCTTATGAGACAGCATCATATTTTATTTTATTTTTGTAATTTTATGTAGAAATTTTTTATACCATAAAAATCTCAAACTCTAAAATATTTTATTCGTTTAACGAGTATATTCTTTGTATAGCAAACATTTTTAGTAAATGAATTCAGTTAGAATTTTCTTTTTCTATGTACATTATATTATATAGTAAGGAAAAAAGGAAGCAGAAAACATATTAAAACTGTCATTCTCGTCATACATTGTACACATATGTATGTATGTACATTCAACAGATCCAACACATCCATTCTGTCATTTAATAACAAAAAATACGATATTATTCTTTAGAATTTTAGAATTTTCTTTTACATGTACATACATACGTACTCATAAGTCATACATAGCTACATATGTACGTATATTTGACGTGAACACACGCAAAAAAAAATGATAAGTTAAATAAAAGTCTTCCGTATTTACTTTACATTACTTTAACATTATTTCTTTGCTATTTTAGTACAATGATAGTCAGTCATTTTTCCATTTTCCAGTTTTTCATATTATTATTATTTTTTTTTTTAATTTTTCTTTTCACTATGGTCTTTCATTTTCATACATAATATATAGAGCACTTGGATGATATTTTCTTTTCCTTACCGACTTATCTTTGCTGTCACTCATTGTTTCACTTTCTTTTTCTTGATTTTATTTTAACTTATTTTGTTTTTCATTTTTCCATATGGAAAAACATAGCGAATAACACATTTTATTATGTGTACCCAAAAATCGACGATACCATCGCATTCACGTACTGTACACAGTACACCCTCACAATAAGATTCTGTAGTTTGTGTACACACATTTTAAACTCTTTTGTGTATATTTTCTTTTTAATTTTTTTTTTTTTAATTTACCTAAACTCCCCTTTCTTTATATTTTCATAATCACATCATAAAAATATTTTCCTGCATTTTAGTTTATTCTGTACCCATAGCAATGTATGAAGTATTTACATGTTTTGATAAATGGGGTGTCTCCTGGTAATGGGTCTTTATTTTATTATGCTGTTATTTTATTTAAAAAACAAAATTAAATGAAAAAATGCTAATATACGACATGTAAATAAATGGTAATGATGATGACAGTGATATTAAACGATGGTTTATATTTTATTTAAAAAAAAAAAGAAGAAAATTCAAAAATTCTTCATATAAAATTTATATATAAGAATTGAAAAAATTTGATTAAAAATATTCAGAAATGCAATGTAGGTAGTGAAGAATAACAAAATGGGTACATAATGTTCATATCTATGTACAACATATCTACATATGTACATGAACATTAATTGGAAAAAAACTAGCAATTCAGATATAAATTCTGAGATAGATACATTTTTGTATCTTTTATGTCTGTAAATTAAAACTAAATTAGTTGTACGATATACAAACATACGCTTGTGTATACAAAGGGATTTTTTTTTTCGATTCATTTATTGCCCATTACTGTAACAGAGAACAAATAAACAAGAACCCTCTTTAGAAGTTGTTATTGACCATATTGAATGAAAACACCATGACATAAACATGTATGTATGTGTAACTCATTGGAATGTAATGTAATCGACATTGAAAAATAAATAATACAATAATATTAGAGACAATCTCATTTTCCTCTTATCTGTATATTTTGTATCATTATTAATACTGAAATCTGATATAGTGGATATAAAGACCGACCTTCTCTCCGTCTCTGAAGCATTATTTGTACTTTATCTTTGAAAATAACAATTGCAGCAAAACAAAATAACAATATTGCATTAAAATTATATGCGGAAGCATGAGGATATCATGCGTGAATATTAACAACATATCACTAACATGCATGAAATAAATTTTAAATTTTGTATATTTTTTATCATTTCATTAGGCCATGAATGCAATTGCATTCAAATCAACATTTTAAACTGAAATAAACCAAATTTTTTGAAATGAAATTAAAAAAAAAAAATAAAAAAATAAAAAAACAGAAAAATAAATCACGGATGTAATGAATTAATTTTGAAAATTAGAAAAACAAAAAATAAAAAACTAAAAAAAATGGACAAATTACACTTTGCAATTAAACTAGATTCAACAATGAATATGAATAATAATAACTGTGACTGTTTGATAAGCAAATTTGTACAATTTTTTATTTATTTATTTATTTTTTTTTTGTTTTAGGCAAACCCGGTTTTTTAATTTCCATTTCGAATACACACACAAACATACACGAGAAAAAAAAACAAACAGAAAACAAGAAAAGTGTCAAAAATCAAAGTTCAACAAAAAAACAAAAATAAAAAAAATTTGTGACAACATCCGTTTTATTCTGTTCTGTCTCATGCCCTCATTTTTCATTCTAACAACAATAATTTAAATTATACCCATTTTTGTCTCTACAAAAAAAATTAAAAAAAAAATACGGGGAAAATAGGAAAAATATCAAATAAAAAAAAGCCTCTCACTTTTTTAATGAAACATCAAAATAATGTCATAGAATTTTCGCGTTTCGTGTATTTCAAATCCCAATTGTTGAACTAACCTTTGTAAAAAAATAACAAAAAAAAAAAAAAATAATCAAATATCATGTCAGAAAAAAAGGACAACATAAATTCAAATTACACGTTTATGACTTTTGATACTACAGTATTTTATTTAACATTAATGTGATATATTCGTACGTATACACACAGGTAGCAAATTAAAATCAAAACACAATGGTAACTATTTACGTAACACCCAAAGAAATGATTGACAATAATTATTTCCATTGTGTATTATTTACTATTGGACGTACAAATAAAAAAAATTTTAAAATTGTGATAATTCGAATTTAATAAAATAACAGAAAGATATACGTTGTATTTTAAAATCATTATAATGCAATTTTTCAATTCTCAAAATTAATTCTCAACAGTTTTATAAAAATTTTTTATTTATAACAACAAACACGTCCATTTAAATAATTGCCGTATATTAAATAGGTATACGTTATATATTAGTAACAACAACTTAATTATAATGAATACAATCTAATATGGTACTAACCGTGCATTTATAAAATATTTTGCGTGCTTTAAAAATATAAAAAATTTTTTTTTTTTTTCAAATTTGATATATTGATAATATAGTATACAAAACCATGTAATTTAAATTAATTGTGTCCAATGTATACCATTATGAAAACAGTTGTATATTAAATTTGTGCACTTTTGAATGCATGCATCCGTACAATATGAAATACGTTGGATTTAGTAAAAAAAAATTGTAATTTTCAGGGTTATTCTGGTCATAATAAATAGATTTCTCTAAGTTGAAAATCTGCTAACTTTCATACATAATTTACGAATTATCAAGTCAAAATGAAGAGGAGGAGGAAACACCTCTTTTGCTACTGTATGGCGCTCTCTGGAAATAGAGAAACTTTTCTTGGAGCTGCCTTCTTTCAAGATCTCTCTTGCATAGAGGCTTCTAGGCTTTCTGAAGGGCTCGAGGTGGTTTGATTTGTGAGATTCTTGGTGTGGTATCACAATGGGCCTTTTTGGGCTAAGTGTGTTTGTTTGGGAGTGAACAGGCAGCCACCTCTGCCTACCTAAATATCTACCTACCTACCTACGAATTATCAAAAATTTTTATGAAAGTTAGCAGAATAACCAAGTTATCAAAATCTGCTAATTATGACCAGAATAGCTAAATTTTACTTTCGCGTGCATTCGTCCAATTCACGTGCATTCCACCAGAATGATATATTATTATGTTACAAATTTCTGTGTGTGTGTATGTGTCATACATTGTTGAAATGTTTCCTTAAAGTGCATTAAAATTAATCTTACAGATTTTATTTTGCTTTCTTACAATACATGTATATTTTACAACAACAACAACAACAAAACCAAAACAAAAATATAAAAAGACATTACGACGATACGAAAATTTTTAACAATCAAATTCCCTTTGAGATGTTATTTTATATCAGATTATTTGTCTAAGTAAACCCTATTTTGACTTTATTTAGTTTACACTTGAGACCTTCCATGACAGATTTACATTTTTCTTTCCATAGTTTGATTTTGAAACAATTTTTTTTTGTTTTTTTTTTTCTTTGTGTAACAGAAAACAGTATAACAAAACAAGAAATTCTTACACCCTCTTACAAAATGAGAAATTAAATTGAAAAATGACTCAATAATGGAAAAAAAAATAGAATGAAAATATAAAAAGAAATCCCTTTGTACATTTTCACTGCTATGTATGTACATATGAGTATGTATCTCTGAATGAATCGTGTAATTTGGGAGTGTGTGTGTTTTAGGTGTATCAAAAATATATATAACAAAGCCAAAGTCACAGCCATTCAACACCCAACGGCTACGGATACTACCCTCTACCACTACCTAAACCTAAACAGGCTAAACCTACCCTACTAGACCTTTTGGTTTGACAACGTAAAATTAAATCCTTTTCACATCAAACATCAAACTGCTTTAAAACAAAATTTCTTGTTCAAAGTGGGGAAATAAAAGTTTCGGCGAAAAGCACTTTTCCCCAGCACAACCATCAATAACCGTGTTGGATTCATTCTTATTCAAACGAAAAATTTCTGTCTGACTGAAATTGAACTAAACACTGTCAAACATAAAACAAAACAAAAATCTGTATGTTTGATCTCGAATCAAACAAGTTTTTTCTGCATTTTTTATTATACAAAATATTTTTGAAAATGTATTTGAAAAATTGTTTTATTGAACGATTTTGAAAAAAAAATTTATGTATATTTTTGAGCCCTATATTTACTCAACATTTTAATTTATAACAAATTAATCTATATATAGTGATCATTGCATATTAAATAGATGGTTAGGTAATTTTGTTTTTTTTTTTATGGATCAACATAAAAATTACCTGCTGATATTTATCTACCAGGTACTCATTATTACTGATGTGTTTTTTTGAAGCCACACAAACACATTTATACAAAATATTATGATGATAAGTATGTATCTAAGACCCTATAAGAAAACATGTTAATGACTTAATAATTTATAATTTCTCATAGAAAAATTAACATAAATTAATCATAATTAATAGTTTCTTTTAAAATACGTATACTCATAAAAATAGAAAGTTCAAATCGTCATACCATTAAAATGAAAATTGATGAAAGTGTACGAAATATTTGACAAAAAAAAGATATGAACAAAATATGAAAATATGTAAATTTATAAACAAAAAAAAAATTTTTTTTTAAAGGGTCAATATTTTATAGAAATAATTTACATTTATAATTATATGGTATTTACAAAATTATGACTATAGATAAAAGATACTCTGTATATTTTGTATGAAAAATCTGTAATTATATTTTCTCGAATTTATCATAATATAATATACGTTACAATTTTTAAATAGTGATCAAATTTTCAAAAATTGCTTAATATACGACAAGAGATTTTATACATAGTGATATCATATACAATCAAAATGATACACATATATACAAAACTTATTCAAAATTACAATGTGTAGCGTACTTGATAATTAGTTGTGCATAATAATAATTTTACATACTTTACAAAACGTGTACATCCAGGTAGGCATGCATTTAAAAAAATATACTTGTAGATATATCGTACCTTTTAACACTCACATACATATGAGTACAAAAATTTTTGTTACCAACACCCAACATTGTCTGTAGTTATGTGAAAATGTAATTGAAAATTTTCTACTTTAAAATTAAAGAACTCAGATATGTATTAGTTAGTAACAAAAAAAAAAATTTTTTTTCTTTATTTAATATATTCTATATTTATTTATAATTAGTGAAAATTTTACCTGATGTTCACTTGTTTACAAAATTTTCAAATATTACAAAATTTTAAGACGCCAAAATATTTTAGATATTTTTAGACATGTGTGTGTAAGAATTTGATTCATTTTATTTAAATAATTGACTTTTTGTCGAATATAATTACAGTCACATAAATTTCTCATTAGACATATTACGATGAACTATGTAGAAACTAGGGAAAAAAGACAAATACAAACAAAAGAAATAGTAGATTTTATACGTTATAGATGATTACTAATAATAAAAGACAGCCTCAAAAGGAAACGAAAGAAAATTCTTATAGGCTTCATAATCACAAAATAAAAAAGGAAAACTATTAGGCATAGTACGAGTAAAAAATTTTGCTTAAACAGAAAAAAAAAACAGATTAAATGTTTAGTGGCCTCTAACCCCAGCGAAACAGCTTAATATCAACACATTAAGCACTATAACACAAAACACTTACTGTATGTGTTTGTGTCTTCACAGAATCACTCGTATACATAGTGTTAAAACCGAAACACTTTAATTTTTGTAAATAAAACGAATACATGTGAGACTTACAAACCATGTATACACACTTGCATATTTGTGCATACATTAAGGATGAAAGAAAAAAAAAAGAAAATTTTTTAACTGCATGAAAATTTTGTATTCCTTATAGACTTCACTTGGTTTTTTTCCATGTTGTAAAAAACTTTTCTTCTCTTATTTTTTCTCATTTTCTTGTAGATTTCTGTGACACATAAAATGAAAAAAAAAAACATAGAAGAAAAAAAGAATGTTGAAATGGTGATGATAATAACAATAAAAAAAGTTTTGTTTATTTTTTACCTAAATGTAAATATTAAAAAGATAACATATACATAACATATACAGGATATGGATACAATGTGTAAAAACTACATGTGCATGTACACATGTGTGTCATTCAAATCTGTGTACTCCCATTTACTTTTAGCATGCCAATATTATATGTACATGCAAAAATGCACACACACAGAGACAAAGCCACAAAAAACAATTTGTTTTGTTTTGGTATAAAGATGCACTTTAGGTACTTATAAAAATAAAAAAATAAAATAAAAAAACAAATATAAAACTTTTGTATGAGCTCAAATGTGATGAAAAGTCCTTTATTCCAAGAGATAATAGTAAATGTGTAGAGAAAAACTTTTTCTATATACTTACTGCATTCATTTTTCGTGTATATGCATGCATATTTTATGTGTGCAAGGATATACGAAATTTCTTAAAAATTTGATTTACATTATAGCAAAAAAAAAAAAAAATATTGAGAATACACAGATGACTATAAAAAAGAGTCCTGTTATGAGCTCTAGGACGTATTTTGTTTTATTTTGAGATAAGTTTCTTTTTTTATTTTTAATTCAATGAAGCAATTACGAATGGAAAATACTTCCATGAAATACTCATTTCTTTTCAAAAAAGAAAAAAAAAAAAAAAAAAGATCTAAAATCCCTAAAAGCAATTGACCCATTCTAATACCATGTGTTAATACTTAATACCATGTCTATATAGAAAAATAAAATAAAAATGAAAATAAATCGAAATAAAAATTTCGATAAATCCTTAAACGTTATTATATTCTTAATGTAAAGAATACATTAATGACATAATTAGATAAGATTAATACTGTAAATCTATTTTGATATATATCCTTTAATTTATACATGGATATATATTTGTAATCGTATTTTCCTTTTATATATACTTATAAATAAGGTCAAAATACGAATATATTACGTTGTACGCTTTATATATGCGAATGCGATAAGGATAAATTCAATTTAAGGATGAATATAACAATTGAAATTTAAGATTGAATTACTTTAATTTATTATGTTATATAAAATTTAATTATAATTGTATAAATGGAAAATCCTTTAGGAAATGAAAATAAATTTTCGTTTAAAATTGTTATGATGTAACAACTTAAACTGAATTACATGTACTCGTATGTATACAAATGCTATTGGTATACTTAAATTCTTAAACAGTAGAAATGGACAAATTGCAAAAATTTTTACTTGAAAAATAAAAATAAAAATTATTTTCTTTTTCTATAAAGGACATAAAACGGATAAAATAGATAATGATATACACGGTCATAGATTTTAGTCATCATTTTTGTATTTTAATATGATGAAAACTTTGTCTGACCATTTAATTTATTCGCTTTTGATGTCAGTTATAAATTTTTATTTTAAATTTTTAAGAATAAAGTAAAAATTAAGTTTTATGAATGGTATACAATAAATTTTATTTCTCCATAGAAACAAAATATCATCATGTGGCAAATACATCATAAATTATACAAAATACCTTTCATAAAAGTTACATATGTCGGTGTACATACATACATGTAAATAGTTACTGGCATCCAGTATTAACGATTATGAAGATTACTAAATTTATTTATTCACTCGTTATAATATTTCGTTGCTATGATATTAAAAAACGAAAATTCGGAGAAAATTCCATATTATCATAAATTTAACGTTTAAATAAATAATATTTTAATTTTTTAATTAAATATTCCAATTAGTAAAATAAATTTTCTAAAAACAAAAAAAAAAAAAACACAAAAATTCAAAATTTTCAAATTTTCATTTGATGATTTTTGCAATTAACTCAATGTAACAGTTAATACAAAAACTTATTCATATAAACAACTTTTCAATAAAGAAATACGTTATAATGCAATGCATTACTCTTTGAGTACTTTTATTTATTTATTTATTTATTATTCATAATGGTTATACTTGAATGGAAATATGAAATTTATTTTTGCAAAATTTATTATTTTCACCAGCATATCCCTGATCATATGTAAAAGAATTTAGTGTGCGTATACAGACGATGATGATGATGATGATGATGATGATGATGATGATGATGATTAATTTATTGAACTGAGACCTTTTCATCGCTAATCAACATCATTATCTCATCGCCTGTTTTCTATACATGTGTACATTCACACAAAAAAGTATTGACCCATTCATAGATGAAAAAAGTATTGACCCATTCAAAGTATTGAAATGATGTGACCATTTTCTTTAATTATATAGGATGTTCATGACTATCTATTTAACTACTATAGAAAATTCAATTTTTTAACTAAAATGTCTATAACTCTACTCATCGTACAATCATGCAAGTACATTCATTTAGAAGCTTAGATTTGGAAGCTAATATGAAATTTTTTGGATAATGTTACTTGTCTCATTTTTGTATCTTTTTTAGTTCCAGAAATACAAGATGTTTTATATTTTAAAAAATTATGTTTGATGTTTCAAATTTTTAAAACCGTTAAAAATAAAGCCAAAATTACGAAATTTGATAGAGATGTTAAGAAAAATCTTGTGAATTATCATTTATATCAAATGAAATAACTTTTGTATCTCTTTATTTAACTTCTATTTTTTTTACATTACCTTATAAATCTCTGGGTGTATCAATATTTTTTTGACTGAGTGTACATATTAAGTACAATTGAAGTTTGTAAATAACAATTTCAACTTTTATATACTACATTTCACACTTGTAAATATTTTATATACAATAATAAAAAGAAGAGGAAATTTAATTTACTTTTTGCTATTTTGTAACTTTGTATACTCTGATGGTAATTAATCGATATACACTGATAGATATATGCGTGTGTACATACATATATACTTCATCGTATGTGTAATGAAAAAGTAAATTGAAAATTTTATTTCTAAAAAAAACAAAAAAAAAAGGAAAAGAAAAACCAGAAATATAAGTACTGAATTAATATTTATATTTTACACCTGATTTAATATTCCAATAAAAATAAGATAAGTACATATTTAATATGTACGTAAATGTATACATACTTTTGATGAAAAAGAATGAATGACTTTATACAATGAAATTACTCTTATTACATGTATAGAAGACTGTATAGGTTCATCTTGAGGGTATCACTTGCATTAAAATTCAATGATTATGATGATGATGATGATACGGAAATACAGATGCGATTATATTATTTTGTATGAATGTATGTAAAGCATCTGAAAAATTAAATACATTAGTGAATACGTAAATTTATAATCACGTTAAAAATTCAGTGCACATATTATGTAACTAAGCAATTGTATGTACACAACAATTTTCTTTGGTATATAAAAGTTTCTGTTGCATAAAAGAAAATTTTGTTTACAACAACTATAGATGATACGTGTAAGGATATGTAAGGATTGTGAGGTACAAATTATTGTTGTGATATACTACATCGTCCGTAAGGCAATGATATCTCTTATATTATCCAAGGGGATGCTTTCATCAAAAACAAAAAAAAAAACGGAAACATATCGGATGGAATTCCGCATGAAAGGTAGAAAATATATTTTTTTCCCCTTGATGTCTTGTAATGACTCTATTATTTGTATAAATGTTTGAAAATAGAGAATGTCATTCAGAAAATAAAAACGACCATAGAAAATTATTAAATACAATTGCGAATGGAAAACAGAATTTTACGATTTTTTTTTTTTTTTTTGGGTGAACATGTGAACGTAAAGCATAAAATGTTGAAGGGTAAATATTTGATGAACAAGTGAAATGTTACACTGACAGGAAAACACATGTAAATCTTTTGTATCCTTGACGCCGGTGAAATCTGTTTTTTGTTTTTGTAATCATATTCTCTTTTTTACAGTGAAAACTATTCATGTTTTCATATTTCACTGATTTTCAAAAAAAAAAAAAAACAAAAATAAAATAACCCTTTATTAAATTATCAACTTATACATTTTTTACATTTTATTAAATAAAGTCTTTGAAAATATTCTTTGTATTGTATACACGAAGATTTTTAAAGTGATATTGTTATGTGATACACTGTTACGCTCATTTTAACTATTACTTGCTATTACATTGTATTTAAATTTTATACAGTATACTTAGCTAAGAACATTCTGTTTTCTAATCAGATACGTTTTTTTTTGTTTTTCAGATAAATATATTCAAACTGTTTATAATAGAATTTTCATTTTCTAAACAAAATAACAATAGAACATTATTATAATACTTCATACACTAATTCAATGCAGTTAAGGTCTTATAGAAATTACATAAAGTAGTACAACTTTACATAGCTGTATATTGATATTGAAAAGATTCATCTCGTATTCTATGATAATTTTACAGATTGTGGTGACACTACTCGTGAGATGATCTTATTAAAAATTACGAGAAAAGAAAAAAGACACATATGCTCTCATAAGACCTTAACTGCATCGAATTAGTGTATGGAGTATCTTTTAGTCCATCTATCTAACAACAAAAATCTAAGTAAGTAGTTTCTAAAATAATAATTCCTTTTTCTATAGCATAAAACTTTGTATAATCAAAATTAATACTTTTGTTTTATTTACGTGCAACAGTATAACATCATAAACGTATGTATCTATATACTAACAATTTTTAATGCATTCGGAAACAGCAACAGAAAATAATGATAATCTCAGATGAGTATGTATATATGGATTTTATTTTATGATTTTAAAATGACAAAGTTCACTTCACTAGAATTTATATGCTATTATAAAATACGAGTGCCAGAATATCTTTTTTTTTTTGTATGTATCTGCAACAAGAATAATATCTTCTATTTATTTGTTTCCCTTGAAAATCTTTTTTTGAATCATTCTCATCTGCTTTTACATTGTCATGGTTGGTGTACATATATCATTTCGATGTGCAATTTGAGTTTTGGGCGGTATAACTCTGGGTATTCCAGAATGATGATGACTTCTTCGTGCAAAAAATATGCATAATTTGACTCTATGCATAAATTGCATTTTCAATACAAACATGACCAAAAAACAACAAAAAATAAATAAATAAAGAAAAAGACTGAATGTTATTTATGCATTCATCTACACCCGAAGATATGATTTATATCGTAACATAAATATACGTAAGAAGATGCCAGAGTATATTGGTTGGTACAATGCAAAAATATCTACATGCCTGATACATAGTAGTTTCTCTAAAAGTTAATGCATCAACTTTTGCTGATAGTCATTTGTACAACAAAATGTAATCCCATGATTTTAATGGTAAACACGTTTCTATATAAAAATAAGTAAAAGAAGATATTCATGTTATTGTCATCATGTTATACACAACATTGTTTTGAATGTAAGTTGGTTTCTTGATGATCTGCACGATTCTATTTTTGATGCTTCATTTTTGATATTTTGTATTTCAAAGAAAATTAATTTTTTTTTTTTTTGAAATTTCTTCAAATAAGATAAAAGCCCTAAAAAATTTTTTTTTGTAATTCATTCTGTACAATTTTTAAATTATCCGTTTATATAAAAATCAGTGTTATTACCTAGACTTTGTTTACTAGTCGTCGTACAGAGTTAAGGCCTTATGGAAACGAAAAGTAGAACCACTGTACTATCCCATAAAGCCTTAACTGCATACAATAAAATTAGTGGACAGAGTATACAATATTTTTATTTTAAACTTAAATTTTATTTGGCTTTCATTTAATTTTATTTTTATTTTTTATTCTGTATTAAACAGAAGAATATAAAATAAATGAAGAGAAAAATGTCAATGAACGTGATTTCATTACATGGATGGAAAACAAAACAAAAAAAAGGAAATTGTTTATTTAGTTTTTTTTTGTTTAAAATTTTACTGAACTGTACACATGTCCGTATAAAATTTGAGTACAAAATATCAGGAATTAGCAAAGTATCATTATAGTACACAAATTACGTACAATGTTTTTTTTTTGTTCTAATAAAAATCCTATTTCGAATTTTCAGTTTTCCATTTTCGTTCTTTTCTTTTTTTTTGCAACAAAAAAAAACATTCATCGTCTGAGTTTTTATTTTCCTATTTTTTTTTTTCTGGATTTTTTTTAAACTTTTCTCATTTAAAATTTTTCTTAAGTTCATTCGTAATATCTGTGTATGACATCAATATAATATGTGACTAAAGAAAAAAGAATTTTTTGTCAAATAAAGTTCCTTTTCACGGTATTAAGGATTTTCTAACTAATCTGGATGTATTGACGTACTATCGTTAGTAGTTAGAGTTTGTTTTTTTGCACTTACCTTGTTGTTAAGAAATCGATCATTATCCTCAGACCGGATCTCCGTTCTATGTAGTCTATCTAAACTTGATTTTATGCACATTACATATTATCTGTGGATGAAGGGAATTGCATTTTTACTATGATTGTTTTTTTTCTTCTCTTATTGTTTGTTGATCTATTTAATTGAGGATTATTGTCAATAAACTTGTCAATCAGATAAGTTTGTATATATTGATCTATCGTAAATCAATAGACACGAATGGCTACAACGAAGTATGATATGTATTTACCCTCAACCTATACGTATTCACATTTTATCCTCATCATTATTTTAAACATGTAAACCATATTATAAAAATGTAGTAATCCAAGTTTTTATTTTTGCAATGTTTTTAAAGATTTAAAAAAAAAAAATTTTTTTCATTTTTTTTTAAATTTTTTTCAATTTTCATTTTAACACGAGAAACGTGCTAATAATTATATACATACATAAATTTTTTTTCTGCATGACACAAATAAATCATAAAAGCACGATCAAAGATATTTTATACGCAGAAATAACATCATCACAGGCATCAGGCAACATCATTTCTAGACTTCATTATTATTCCCAGAAGATTAAATTGAAAACTAAAATGTTGTCTATATAAAATACTAATACATATATATGCCTACGATTTATATGAAGTCAATGTACTCATCATTATCGTTTGCAAGATAAGTTGTCATCATTATTGTTGGCGCTATATCAATACCATCATCACGGGCATACTCTATAGGCGCATAGGATTATACTGTTTATTTTAGTCGTAAAAGAAATTTTTTTTTAATGAAAAGAAAAAAAATTATGATTTTACAAATTTATTTTTACCCAACCCTTCTAATTAGACAAAAATACATTTAAAAAATTTTATCTTAAAAATATAGCATATTAATTTTATATTATTGCTAAATAAATAAATCCAGTACTATATAGTATAATGGATGTACACAAATTAAACCCATCCGCCATTCATTTATTTTCTTTAAACCTATTATAACTATAAAAAAAAATTGTTTTTCTTCATTTTAAATCCTTTTTTAGTTAGATAGGACATGACATTTTAAAATCAATATAATGTACATAGGACTAATTACATATTTTTACTTTTAATCCTTTTTGAAGCTCAAGCAACAAAACAAAAAAAAAATTTTTTTTTTCTTAATATTTTTGTTTATTTTGTTTCCTCTTGATCGGGCCTTATTTAATTACTTTTTCTTTAAGAAAGTGTAGAGCCAACAAGTCAATTCCATTAACGTAAATTTATTTACAAAAAAAAAAAAAAATGTTTCATTAAGAATTTTTTCCTTTTTTTTTTTTTGTTTTTATTTAATTTCGATTTTCCATAGAAAATCAATATGCCGCCGTATTATATATTCTTCTTAGAGCTTGTCATTTCATAGAAAAAAAATTACAATTACATACGTTATATTACATCAATGTTTTCCAGTCAAGATAGAGTGTAAAAAATGTCGTTAAAATTATGAATTGAGCGTTAGTTGTACAATGTACGTAGTACGTGAATAATGTGCAAATCATCTTGTGCATATCTTGTTTAATAATGCATAAAAGCAGTTATGAAAGAAAAATCCATCAAGAATAATTTCTTACAATACAATGTAATATGAACACATAGTCAGGGCTATTCTGGTTATAGTTAACAGATTTCGTTAAGTTGACATTTCTGCTGACATTCTTAAAAAATTTATGAACACTATAAAATTTTATATAAAACTTTTACTTTGTACTTTGACTATTTTCACTACAAGCTTTATGGAAATGACATAATGTAGTACCACTTGACATAATTGTGTATTGATGTTTAAAAAGTTTATCTCATACTGTATGAGAACTTTGAGAATTGTGGTAACTCTGCTTGTGAAATGCCCTTATGAGAAATTACGAGAAAAGAAAAAGGACACATATACTCCCATATGGTCTGTAGTGAAAATATTTAAAATATAAAGACGTATAGTAGAAATTCAAGATAACGAAATCTGCTAACTATGACCAGAATATCCCTGAGTAACAGAGTAATAATGCTAATGAAAAATTAATAAAAAAATAAATTTAAGAAGAAAACAAAGTAGAAATAAATGCACTCAGGATTGTTTTCTTCGGAAATTAATTTTCTATTCTGCCATGTAGAATGAAAAGTTCAGAAAAAACAAATTTTATTTATTTTTTTTTAATGTCATAAATTATTTTTTGATTGACATTTTGTTAATATAATTTCTTAAAAAAATTTTCTTTTAAAAATTTCTTTATAAATATTTGCTTAGACGTACATACACATATTTACGTTCTGTAATAGAAAATCAATGATTTACTCGATTTGTTGCCCCAGCCCATATTACCCATTGCCGTTAAATTCAATTTTTATTGATTTAAAATTTATTGTCAATTACATTTTGCTACATTCAATTTAATGAGATTTTAAGGATAATTTTTTCCTAGATTCGATACGGCATGAGTATCACTTTGATCACATTTTTTTCATTTTAAATTTTCAAAAGTTTTAATTGTTTTTCTTCATTTATTTTTCGTTAATTTCCCATGTAAATTATAATCAATACAAAATAAGTGGCGTAACAAAAAAACGATGATCTTGAACAAAAGTTACCACTTTTCTTCATCATTACCATGTCTAACCTTCATCATTTCATCACACAAATCAAATGTTATTACAAGGAAGGACGATTATGAATTCACGGTTTTATGAATCCTTTTATACATCTTACAAAAGAACAGTAACACATTGAAAAGAAAATCTTGATTTTCTTTTCTTTTCTTTTTTTTTGGTTCATGTAAATTATTGAATGGAATTAATTTTTGTCTTAGGAAAAGTTAAAAGGTTTGAAAAGAGAAAATTAATAATTTTAATTTGTTATTAATAAATCATTTTCTCTAGAATTAATTCAATTAAATGAAAAAAGGATTTTTTTTTTAATTAACAAAGAAAATGTGTCCATTTTTGAGATTAGAAAAAAAATCTAGTTTATTCCATGACTAATTTAAATTAAAATAAAATTAAATTTTGTATTAGATAACTATATAGCCGTTATATAGCTCCTACTTTAAAAATGTACCTAACATAAAAAATATTTAGCAAATAATAATTTATTAAAAAGTTTGCAAAAAAACACAAAAATATAATAAATAAAAAATTTCATGAAAAATAATTAAAAAATAAAAATATTAAAAGAAAAATAAAAAACTGGAAAAATCAATTTAAAAATTAAAAAATTAAAAATAGAAAAGTATGAAAAACCCTAAAAAAATTTTTAAAAAAATTGAAAACAGAAAAAGGATAAAAAATAAAAAAAAATAAAAATATAAATTATATAAAAGGAGATCTTAAATTAGTCTCTCGAGGTCCATATCGTACATAATAAACATACATGCGAGTATGTATTGTGAATGTTGCTAAGTAGATATTCCATTTATCATATTTCATTTTCCATAACAATTTCATATGAAGATTTATGCTTCTCTTTATTTTTTTTCTTTTTTTTTTTTTTAATTTTATGGAAAAGCAAGTAATAATTATAATTCATGATTTTTAATGGAAAAGGGAAACATTATAGAAATAATTACATGAGCATCTAAAAATTTTCTTGCATATTCGCAAGAGCGAAAAAAAGAAAAATGGGGGAGAAAAAAACTGGAAAAATAAAAATAAGGACAACGACAATAATAAAAACCTCTTAAAAATAAACTAAAGGATAAGATATCAATTTATTCGTAAAATTTTTGTTATAACAACTTTTAATTGTTGTGTTATGAAGCCAAAATATATGTATAAGAAGAAAACTAACTACTTTATTACTTTTATATGCTACAAACAAAAGACGGATTTAAATATGTGTGTGTGTATTATAAGGCGATGAGCAAGATAAGGAAAATATTACACATATAATCGGCTTGTGTTTGTGTGTATATGCTTGACATTTAACTTGTTTATGTTGTTCATATATATAAATACGTTGAATATATAAATATAATTTTCTTTATTTATTACACTATAATCTTATGTAATGTTTTCTTAAAAGCTTTTAATTTTTGAAGATAACATTATTCGTATTGATAATAACTCTGAGTATATAGTATGTATCTACATATGATAAATATTATATAATTTTCTGAATTTTCTGTATTAAAGAATATAATATAAAGACATTTAACTAATATTATGTATACGTTACACAGTTTCCTTATTCTCAAGAATTATGCACATTTTGGTCAAAAAGAAATCTGTGTGTGCATGTACACGCGTATACATACACATACATATGTATGTATGATGCCACGAATGCAATTCACATTTTATGTCAAGGATTTATTGAAATTTTAAAGTGAATTTATATTAATAAACATATTAACATGCATGTTCACAAATATTGCATGGAATGTATATACAGAGTGTTTCTTATATATAATTCAGAGTGTTTCTAGCAAGACATAGTTTTAGACCCCTTTGAAAAAAATTCACCCTTTCTGAGATATAAGAAACTGAAAATTTTCAGACACGTGAAGTACATTATAATATCTTATATTAAATAATAAAAATCCCTCAGAAGAAGTGAATTTGAAAAGAAGACGGTATCTAGGATGACCTTTTACTAACAAAATATTCTGAATTAAATGAAAAATGCATTTTTAGATTTTTACTTCGGAACATCCTGTATATACTGTATTAAAGTTTATCCACACTTCTTATTCACATACATTTGTATATGTTCAATATTTTAAACGAAAAATTTTGTGCATATTCTTTGAAAAAAAAATATCTTTATTACATTTAATTTTTTTTTGTAGATTTCATCGTAAACAAAATTTTTAAAATACAATAGCTTGTGATATAAACAAATTTATTATTCTCATAAATTAAGGAAACTTAAATGAAAATTTTAAAAAGAAAACAAAAATTTTATACATAAAAAAGAAAAATAAAAATTGATAATTTTTGGGAAAAATGAAAATTGAAAATTATTTTTCCTAATTTACGAGTATATTGTTTTCCTCTATTTTCGTTTTTTTTTAATTTTATGATCAAACATAAATGTAAGATATGGACATAAAAAAAATAGAAAAAAATTTACTAATTTTTAGTTTTAAATAGATAAGATAAAATGATAAAGGATATAATGAAGATATTCAATGGCAGATGTAAAAATAAAGAAAAATCAAGAAAATATTTTTCATACAATGTACATAACGACATTGAACATCTTAAAGTTAGGAATTGTTAGAAAATACTGAATAGAAACCATCATCATCATCCATGGACCATGACGCAACAGCTCGATGTGAGCCCGGACCTAATCATCATTCTGATGATTCTTCACTGAACCAGTAGAGAAAAAATTCGAAGAATAACTGAAAATTTAAAAAGGATAAAAAAGAAAAACATTTTAATTATTTTTAACAGTATATAGGTTTTAATTTTATTACCTTTTTGTTTTTATATTTTTTTTTTTATTTATTTATTAATTTTATTTAATTCTTATGATCTTCAAAATTCAACCTCAAAAAAAAACTTCGTTACATACATACATGTATTTTTTTCTTGAGTTAATTAATTTATTGATAATATTAATACAATGAATATTTTTTTTTAAATATTAATTTTTTTTTATGACATTCATATTTTTTTCATTTTAATCAAAATTTCTTAAATTTTTCTTTTATTATTTAAAATTTTTTTTCTTTAAATATTTTATACGATGAGCATTTTATTTATTTTAAATGCACTCACATTAATTTACTACCCATGAACAGTAATTTCATTTCGCACAAAAAAAAAAATAAAAATAAATATATTTAAAATTTAAAAAAAAAAAACTGTTGTGAATAAGCAAAATAAATAAACGAAAAAAAAAAACCAACAAACAAAACAAAAAAAAAATCAACGAGAAAAAGTCAAACAAATTGTACTCATCGCATAAATAGCATATACTCTCCTTCTTATTGATTCATAGCTAGACATACATGAAATTCATATTATTTTTTTTTTCTATTGTTACTCTTTTCCACATATATGTATATATATTTTTTTATTATTTAATTGTTTTAATTTTTATCTACTAAAACTAGTATCATTCAAAAAATATATTTATATATTTATTTATTTATAATATGATGTATTTAATATACGCATTTTTATTTTAGTTTAGTTTTAAATTCATAATAATAGTTTTAATAAAATTAAAAGTAATTAATTTTTTTTTTTTTAATATATTTTTTTCTAGTGTGTTAATCACTTTTTTTTTTTAATTTTTTTTATTTCTAGTTTATTTCGATTAAAAATTAATTTTTTTTTTTTTTTTTCAAAACTATCTTCATTCCTTTTTTATAACAATAAAATATTTAATTACAACATAAACCATCGTAAGTAAAGAAAAAAAAACAAACAAAAAGGAAATTATTTATTTATACTCTTATAGTATTTTTTAAGATTATTATTTAATATTGAATTATGCAAGTTTTTTTTTTTGTTTTTTTAATTTTCACAAAAAAAGTACAATATCTTTCTAATGTGGGATGTTCTATAAATCATAGATAATAATTAAGAACCAGGACTCAGTTACGACGACGACGGCATCAAAAAACAAATGTTTGATAATTATTAATGACTGGATACAGAGTCTATGAACTATTCAAATACATTTATTATTTAAAATTATATCGTGACTGTCGCTATCACTGGATCCTAGTGATTAGTATACTTTATGTATAAGAATAAAAATCTTACATATTTGTTTATTTGACAAAAAAAAAAGATATCCATCATATAGTATGGTATTTTATTTTAATTTTACAGCAATATTTATTTATAATATTAAATTTAAACATGCTTGAATATTTTTTATTGTTTAATTGAATATTAAGCTTTTAATTCAGTTTAATCAAGAGCAAGAAAAAAAAAATCAAAATTACAGTTAACTATAGTTTCGTTCACATAACATGTTATCAAATTAATACTAAAAATTTATTTATATTTTTTCTGTGTATTTTTTTTTTTATTTGATTTGTTTTTATTTTTAGTACCCTATTACTATAATTTTATAATTTTATTTGGGGGATCACTTAAATAAAGTTCAAACAAAAATTAATTATTAATCAAGATAAATTAATTTTTTTTTTTAATAACGAAAAATAACTGCGAATAATATATTATTGGTAAAATTCATAATTATATATATTTTTTGTGTGTTTTAGTAAGATTTTTTTTTTCCATTTTTTTTTTCGTTTTTTATCAGATCGGGTTTTAATATCTTAAATGTATGTGCTTATTCATTTCTAAATATATTTATTATGCGTTTACATATTTTATTTTCATTTTGAATAATACACATAAATATTAAGCAATTCATTTAAATTTTTTTTATTTAAATTTCATTTTTCATTTATTTATGCCTGGTTTTGTCTCTTATTTATTTATTTGAGTTTTCTTTTAAAATATTTTTAATGTTATTATTTTGCAAATCTATTACAGTAAATTTTTGTTTTTCTTTAATTAGTAAAATAGTATATTAGATACAAACATTGAAATATTCATTTTTTTTTATATTTTATTTACTTTTTATACACAGATTATTAAAATATAATTGATAAAAATTTGTAATAAATAAAATAAAATAAATTAATTCAATTTAAAAATAAAAAATAAAAAATAATAATAAGCATAGAGTAGATTTAAAAATAATATTGAAATATTTAATACATTGTTTTTATTTTTTGCTTTTTTCAAATTTTTCGTTGAATTTTTATTTTTAATCAAATAAAAATTAAAGATTTGAATTTTTTATTTCTAAAGCTAAATTTTATGTAATGTAATCAGTTTTTAATATGCACAATATTTCTTAGTGAAATTATTAAAAATTATTTGAGGCATTCTAAAAACTGAATGTCATCAAAACAAAATCGTTATGTTTCTTTTGAATTTACCATTTTTATTTTATCAATTTTTTTTTTATATGAAAGCAAAATAAATTTTAAAATAAATTTGAATTCATTTTGATTCAATTTAGAATTTTTATTCAACATATATATTTTTAAGGCCAATCTTATTTAAAAGAAAAAATTCTAATTTCTAATTTATTGAAGCTCAAGGAAAATTTTTGTGACTTACGCATATTTATATATTAACCGCAATTTGATAGTCTCTTGACTAAATTTACAATTGATATGTAAGAAAGAAAACAGTTTTTTTTTTGTATAAAAACCAAAAGCCCTATAAAATAAAGTCAGAAATTAAAAAAAAAATAAAAACATAAACTAAGTAAACAAAAGATCACGAAATATATTTTTAATAATTTAAATTTTATTTAACAATTTATCTATTTCAAAAAAAAAAAAAAAAAAGAAAAGAAGAAATAAATCAAACATAATTCTTATTTGAGAAAAAATAATTTTTAAGGTATTCAAATAATTTACATTATAAATATATAAAAAAAAATAATAATAAAGAAAAATTTTAATTTACAATTAGATTTTAAATTTGAGGGAGGAAAAATTAAGTGTCGAACAAATATAGAATTTTATTAAAAGTTTTCATAAACATTTTCTGAGATTTTTTGAAATCTTCTGTGACAAAATAAAATAAAATTCAAAATTTTCAAATTCTATTGTAATTTAGAGCTGGTTTTAATATTATTTTTAAAATAATATAAAATTATGCAAATAAAAAGAAAAATTATGTATGTATTTTTCTTTTTAATGCAAAATCAAGTTGAAAAACAAAAACAGAGGAAATTCAAAATAAAAAAATAAAAATTTCATCCCTTTTTGTTTTCATTAAAAAAAAGGAGATATATGAGAAAATTAATTTCGATATAAAAATAAATAGGAAAGTAAATATTAACTAAATAGTAATAAGAAGAAAAGTTACTCATACTGTCACTCACATTTTGATAAGAAATTATCTGAAGAAATTAAAAAAAAAATGAATTAAAATTGAAACGAGAAGGAAAAGATAAATTCGGTTAACAAATAAGAAGTTAATTTTGTTTTTCATTTTTCATCATCAAATATAGAGAAAAGGTAATTGTAAATCTTTGTCTTTTTTACACTTTAAAAATTTGTGTTTTTGTTTTTTCTTTTTTACAGAAAAGAAATTATTTTATATTCTTTCAATTTAATTGTAATTTTTCACATACGAAATTTTTTTAAATTTTCGTTATTTTCTGTGCAACGACTAGTGGATTTTCTCGACCTAAAATTTTTTTACCTTCTGATTTGAAATTATAGGAACAATTATGAGCTTCTGCATAACGATGTTGTGGACAAAATATTTTTTGACAATGGCATTTCATAATCATAATTAAACCTAATTTTTTATTACATTCAGCACAACGTAATTTTTCTGGTTTTTTCGGTGCTTTTGATTCTAATGATGAATTAACAGTGGTATCTATTTCTATCTTTGAATTTATATTCCTATGTTCTATTGTTAATAATCCTTCATCTTCAGTATCTATACCTTTAATATCTTTTTTATGTAATTGTTGTTGTCGAATTGTTTTCTTTGCTGATGATGGTGTAATTTTTTTAATTGTTGTCTTTCCATCAATATCAAATTCTGTTAATATTAATGAACTTTGTTCACCTATTGCTGATATTTTTCTTTTACTATCCATTTTCAGATTATCATTATCATCATTGTCATCGTCATCATCATCATTTCCGTTTGATTGAATCAATGGTGATATTGGTGATAACAGTAGACGATCATTACTTCCACTACAATTACCAATATCACCATCACAGTTTACACCATTACTACTACCACTACCACCAATTCCATTGCTAAATGATATTGTTGATAGTAAATTAAATTCATCTGTAAAATGATCTAAATTCATGTTAAATAAACTTTCATCAGATGGGAAACCAGTCGCTAAAGGAAGATAATCACTTGTTCTACTACTAATACTATTCGCATTACTATTATTACTATTAGCACCACTACTACTACCACTACCACAACCACCACCACCACCGCCTACAATGCCACCAGAACAGTTATTAGTACCGCTAACTGTTGTTATTAATGCATTCTCGTAACCTAGATTTGCAAATGAAAAATCTATATCATCATCAATATAAAAATCTTCTTCTTGAAGTTTTTCACGTGAAAAATTCCTTTGTAATCGTTTGCTACTGCCACCAAACCGATCTGAAGATGATGATACACCGTCCCAAAAGTGTTTTAGGCTACCTTTAGCTAATAATGACGAAGTTCGATTAATATGTTGTTGATGTCGTTGTTGTTGTTGCTGTTGCTGGTGTTGATATTGTTCGTTTTTCATTCGTAAAATTTTAGCACGGTCTAAATTCTCATAACTACGAACAAAATCTAATGAATTGCTACTACTACTATTTGTTGCCTTATGATGATGATGGTGATGATGATGGTGGTGATGGTGATGTAAATGATGATGATGTAAATGATGTCTTGCTGATGTAAAAGCTGATGGCAACTCTTGACTTGCACTTTTTGATGAATTCTTTTTACGAACGTTACTACCATTGCCACTACTGCCACCGCCGTTAAATAACTCTAAATCAGATGTACTGCTTGATAAACAAGCATCATTTAAATTCGTATAGCCACGACGATATTGTATTGGTACTGCATCTAAACGTGATGTATGAGTTACTGAATTGTAATTTGTTGAATTCAATAAAGTTGGACTACTACCAAACATCATACGAAAATCATTTAATTCAATTGATTTCGATTTTGTATTACTATTAAGCATACAACAACTACCACCAGCCGTATTAGTATTACTAAATAAATTCTCTTCCTCTTCTTCATCGTCTTCTTCATCATCACTTGATGTTAAATCACCATTTATAAAATTTAAAGACGTCGTTGATGGTTGTGATTGTCCATCTAATTCAAATGAAGCTGAATTCCAACAATTACTATTAATTTCTAAATTTGATGCAATCTTAAGAACAGAACTATCTGTTAAATCACAATTATCCGTAATATTTAATTTTGAATCTAAATCTGGATATTCATCGTTTAAAAAATTCAATTCTAAATTATTTAGTCCCAAATCAGAATGATGATGATTCCATGGTGTCTTAATTATTGTTTTATTGACAGTCGCTGCTGCCGCTGTTGCTGTTGTATCAGTTCCCGAATCAGTGGCTGCAGTTAATGTTGCAGTAGCCGTTTCACTTGCAGATAATTTTGAAAATGTTGTCTCTGCTATTGGACTCTTAGGTGACTCCCCGCGTATTGTAAGAGTTTCAAGTTGAGGATCTGATGAGTGAAATGACTCTACTGGAGAATCTTCACGTATTAATAATTTCGGTAATTCATAACTATTTTTAACTGCATTTAAGTAAATAAAAAAAAATTCTAAGAAAATATGTTAACAAAAATTTAATTTATTTACACTTACCATCTGTTGATGCCATTTTATATAAACGAAATGGTGATCCATTATCCAAGGCACTTGTTGCTGTTGGTGATGCAGCTGTAGCTGTTTCTAATTTAAAATCAGCACCAACACAACTACTAGATGCATCAATCGCATTTATTCCAAGCGAATTATGATGCTGATGATGTCTATCTATAAAGACTGTACTTTCAAATGGACCGTCAGTAACATTATTACCAGAAACGGCTGTTGCTGCAGCAGCCGGTATTCCAGCTACTGATAATTTAGGTAATCGTATTCCTCCTTCTATTTCTATTTTATCATCATTTTCTTCGGTTATCACTTTAGGTACATCATTAATTTCTTTATTCCCTATATTACCAATTAATGATGAAGCATCATTTGTTGTTCTATTGGTCGTTGTCATTTTTGTCACTGCTATTTTCTCAATTAAATCTTGTACAGATTTTGATGTGTTACGCCTTTCAAACATTTTGTCTGAATTATTACCAAAAATTTTATCAATCATTGATGATAATGATCGATTATTAATTGGTGTGTTAAACGATAAATGTGAATGTTTTATTAAATCACCATCAGATAATGAATTTGGTGATATTGTAGGTACTATTGTTGCAGCTGTTGGTGTTGTTGTCAACAGTGAAGTATTAATCGTTTTAAATGAGCGATTACGTCGTATATTTTCACGTAATTTTGATTTACAATCAAAATCTTGATTACTAATGTTTGTAACTGATGATGACGATATCACCTTTGTAAATTGTTTAATAGGTCGTTTTATAGCTAATATAGCCGGATTTGAATTAAAGCCGTCTTTAATTTTATTATCACTTTCTGTTGATGTTTGAGATTTAAAATCATTTCCAAATTTTGATGATGACAACGTCACTCCAGGAGATGGTAACGATAATGGTGATAAGGCATGCAAAGGAAAGAAACTATTCTCATTTTTTTGCTGTTTTTGATTTATTTGTAGTTGTTGCTGTTGTTGTGAAACATATGATGGTGGACGGATACAAGTCTTATTTAGGCCATATTTATTTAATAATCCAGATGATAATGATCTCTTCGGCAATATTGGTATAGGAAATTCAAAATTATTACTTTTTCTTTGATTTTGATGTTGATGTTGTTGTTCTGACAATATTTTTGTTACTTTATTCAAATTAATATTATTATTTTTCATTTCTGGTGATCCTATTATTAATGACGATTTATTTTTAAAATTTTCACATAATAAATCAATTTGTTCTGCAGTTTTATCCTTACTAGAATCGTTACTACCTTCGTCATTGTCATCATTAGGATAACTTTTTTGCTTTTTGCCATCTTTATTCTTTTTCTTTTGTTCTAATTTCATTCGAAGCTGATGCATTTTCTACAATAGCATAAAAACAGAATTAATTCTACTGAACTTTTTTTTTTTTGTAATTAATATTTTACCTCAAGTGTTTGAAGATTCTCCTTAAGCCATTGCTCATCATTATCTGACGTAAATGTTGAATTATCATTATTTGCTTTTGTTGCATTCTGTGATTTACGATCAGACCGTAATTTCATAATACGATGTACATTCTTTTTACAATCCTTATAAAATAATAATTTAACACTAGGCGTAGTAATTGTAAGTGGATCGTGTCTAAGAAAAAATAAATAAAATAAAAGAAGAAAATATACGTAAATTAATAAAATAGAAGTAATTATAATAAAGAACTTTTTTATTCAGTTACCTAGATGTATTAAGGACATCACTTAAATCAAACCAATTATCGTAATCTGGTAAACTAACAACACGTCTTGCTGATACTGGACCACCTTTCATATCTAATACCAATTTTAAACGTGACCCATTTGCTAATGGTATATCTTTCATTTCGGTTGTATCACTTAATTCTTTATGATTATAAAGCAAATGTTGTTGACCAATTGGAATTCCTACAATAAAAATTTTAAATATAAAGAAAAAAATTTTTTTTATTTTTTCATAAATAACATATAGTTATTTATTTCTTCTTATTACCTTCATATTTTTGTATTCGTGATTTTATATAACCTACTGTATCTTTGTCAGTGACTGTCATTTCAAATTCAGAGCCAGTTAATGTCTCAACAATTATATCATATTGAGGAGTCCACATTTTTCTAAATTATGAAAAATAAAATGAAAAATAATTTCACTAACTTTTGGTTAAGGTAATTTTTATATTTTTTTAATTTAGTTAACATATTATGGTCTAAATTAAATTTAACTTATATTAAGATTTCCTTTAACAAAAAATAAATTAAATATATTGATTGCCATGTTGAAATTGTGTATTGGAATTTGGTTTTTTTTTTTTTTTTTAATTACTAAAAATCGTGACACTTATAAAATTTCTATCATCAAAACAGGAAATTACAAAAGAAGCAACAAAAAAAATTTTTTTGTTATACCTTTTAGCGATTTTTAATTAAGATGTTATTATTATTAATTACAAGTACACTATTTACATTTATTTATTTCACTTTTTAATTGATTTTGTTTTTCCTCCTCTTCTTTTCTATTCCTGTATTTTATATGAGTAAATTTTTTTTTGACAATAAGAAAAAAAATTTTTTTTGACGGACTAATGGACTGATTAAATTAAGCTGTATATGATGATGATGATGATCTGTCAAATGTGTAACACAATAACATTAGTACAAATTTATTTCATTTTCTTTTCCATTTATTTACCTAATTACAAATACAATTCAAAACTTTTTTTTTTAATTTAAAAATATGGATACGTTTATTTTTTTCAAATTTTTTTTTCTAGTTCATTTTGTACGACATTTTTATTTTATAAAATTTTCTCTGTCTATAATTGAACGCAATAAGTCTAATAAAAATAAAATAATGGCAGTAATACCTACACATGTGTGTGTACGTTAAAAAAATAAAATAAATAATTTGTTTATCATATTAATTTATAAAAATTGTTTATTTATGACGAATTAAAAATAATGATGACGTTTATCATTATAATTCAATTCACGTACAAGCACGTATACGTACATTCATACATGTATGTAGATAAAAATTACAAAAATATATATAAGCAGAAATCCAAAAATATAAGCCATAAATATAAGCATCAATATATTGGTACCCCCTTACTTGCATACATGTTATCTAGCAAGGTATAATGTACATTGAATTTAATTTAAAACTCACAAATAGAGTATCTTCGTGTATGAATACAGCTTTAAATGCACATATAGCTATAAATGCATACCTTTTATATAGCACAGATCTCATTTTTTTTTTTTTTTTTCAAATTATATATTGCACCAATTCGTCATCAACATAAAAAATGTCTTCATGTAATTTTTAAATATATTATACCTAGAGGAATTAATATACACGTAAAGTAAATTGCAAATTTAACAATTGCACAGTGATATTTGTATAGTCTTGTATAAATTTCTTTTAGAACTACAATATACCCAAAAAAAAAAAAAAAAAAAAAAAAAAATAGAGAAAATTTGAAAGGCATTTTAATTACTGAATTTATACTGGACATGACGTTTCATTTTCCTTCTTTCTTTTTTTAAATTAAATTCAATTTACGAAAATATTCCAAAAATGTACATATGTAACATGTAATCGAAATAACAGAATTTTTCTCTGTATTTTGTTTTTTTAATTTATTTTAATTTTAAATTTAAATTTACATCACTTTTTTGAATGTAGGAAGGAAATTGTGAATCCTTTTATTCCTTTTTCTATTTTTACTTGTATTTGTTTTTTACAATAAAAAATTTAATTTATATGTAGGGTACTTAATCCTATGTCAAGTCACCTCATATTTGGACTTGAGTTTTTTTTTTTTTAATTTTCAAAACCACTGCATACACTATATTTTTAATTTTTAATTATTTCTTTTTCAGGCAACCACCTACTCATAATAATTTTCTCAATTATTATCTACCATCTATACTACTTGATTTAATGATTATTTTATCACAATTTATTTTATTTTATTTAATACAACATCCATATATAGTATAATAAACATACAAAAAACAAATTCTTTCTTATTCATTTGCACTCATTCAATTTAATGTACCCCTGTGCTACATACATTTCAATTTTTGATATTTATTATAAAAATCTTATACAATTTATATTGACTTATTTTTCTATATAAAATCTACTTCACTTCAATTCAATGATCTATCAGTATTTCTTAATCAAATTTTTTTTTAATTTTATTTCTTTTTACGTCAATTGGGAAAAAAATTTCATCATTTTTTCATTAAAGAAAAAAATTTTTTTTTAAAAAAAATTGGTTTTTACATTTTTCAACTTTTTTTTACAAAATTTTGGCTTACCGTATTTTTTCTTAAATGCAAAACAATTTTTTTTCTAACACCATAAAAAGAAAAATAACAAGATTCTGGATTTTTTTTTCACTGACACAGTTAAATACGAATCAAAAACAAAATTTTTAATTAAAAAAAAAACAAAATTCTAAAGAAAATAATGTCAAAAAAGGCTCAATAAATGGAGCCTTTCTGCCACCGCCTTTCTTCTTTTTTTTGATCAATTTTTTTTTTTTTTTATGTAAATCACTGAAGCACAAAATCATTCATATTTTTATCATTTTCTTTTTTTTTATAATACACAATTGCACATTTCAATTAAAAATCAAATCAAAAGTAATTAAATGAAAATAAAGAACTATTTCTTTATTTTCTTTATTTTTTCTTTCAATTAATTAATTAATAACTAATAATTTTTTCTCTTCTTCTTTTCTGTACGTCGACGAATCACGAAATCTTTTTTAATTATATGTAATTCCAATTCGTTCTGTTCCGTTCTGTTCTATATAATTTTGATTTGGTAATTGAAAATTGAAACTGGGAAATTGAAACGGAGACAAATTTGTATAGAGAGTTCAATTTGCCTTGCAAATTGCCTTTTGCCAATTTGCCATGCTCATGCTAATGACTTTCTATTTGCTATTTTGCATTGCATATATTTTGTTGTTTCGAAGATGTTGCTCTATTTCCAATTTTCTGATTATTTTCGCTGTGCTTATTTAATTTCAATTATATCTTTGCCCATGGATTCTTTTTCATTATGGAACAGCTGTAACGAAACGAATCAGAATATGTCAGAATTAGACCAAATTCCACAAATCCCTTATGAAATTGAAACAACAATACCAAGTGTAAATTTCTTGACATTGACAGTTGACTTGACACTTGTTATCTAGTTATCAACAAATGAACAAAATAATATTGGAACAGGGGAAAAGAAATAAATTATAAAATTAATAAAGAAAACAATTAAATTTTAAAATAATTTTCAAAAAAGTGTAAATTTGGAAAAATGGCTATATTCGAGGTAAATAAGTGATTGAATGGAATAAATACAGATAATTTTTGAAAAAAAACTCTATAAACCAATTTTTTTTTCATTTTTGTTTTATGCAGTGGAGAAGGTTTAATTTTTTTGATTTAAAACAAGGAGCGAATACTGAAAAAATTTCTGAAGCTTCAAAGGTAAAATATATAAGCACAAATAAAAGTAAAAGCACAATTAATATAAAATTTTAATTACAGGATGCTGACATTGTCTGTGGTACAAGTGGTAGAGGACAAAATATACTCTGTGATTCTGCTGGTTACGTCCATATATTTTATCGAAATTGGGAGTATATATCATTTAAAGCGCATGATTCATCGATTTTTTTATGTGCATTATCAACACAAAATAATTTATTAATTACTATATCTGTAAGAAAATTATTTGGAAAATTTTGAATCTTTATTGGTATCGTAAAAATATTTATTTTTTTTTAATCTTATAATTTCAGAATGATGAAAGTCCAGAAGTACCAGTTTTTAAAGTATGGAATTTATCGAAAATTACAAAAGATACTGGTGCTGTTTGTTTACGAACTGTTAAGACAACATTACAAAAACCAACATCACTAGGTAATAATCTTAAAATTATTTTAGAAAATTTCATAAATTCATTTGAATTACCTATCCATTTCAGCTGTTACAGAAAATGGACAATTTATGGCGATTGGCTATGATAGAGGTGCTATTTCATTATACAGAGGTGATATTGGACGTGACCGTTCAAAAACAAAAAAATCTTTATTAGGTGGTACAAGTGCTGTAACTGGTATTGCATTTAAACAACATGGAAAGGTTTAAAATTGAATTAAATTTTTCTTTTATAAAAATAATGTTGATTCTTTTTTTTCCAAGACCACTCATATGTTTGTCTGTTCAGATTGTGGTGTTTTAGTTTATAATTTACAAAATAAGGATAAAGAAACAAAATTAGTATTGGATAAAACGTATGCACCAACAAGATGTTGTGCATTACAAACGTATCAAGGATTAAGTGAAACACATTTTATGGTTGGAAGAGATGATGTAAGTATTTTCAAATTTAAAAAAAAAAGTATTTTATTGTTTTAAATTTTACTTAATTGTTATTTATTTTAATTTCATAGGCAATTTACTGTTATACGCTAGATGGCCGTGGTCCATGTTACGCTCTTGAAGGGCAAAAATTCATTATACAGTGGTTTCGATCGCATCTGCTAACAATAACAAAATCGACAAAAAGTATTATGCCATCACAAAAGTACTTATCTTATTTTTTGAGTTTCTTTTTCTATCTATTACTAAATTAAAAATGTTTGTACATTTTTAGGGAATACATTTTAACTGTAATTGATATAAAAAATAAATTCATTGTTTATACTTCACCAATTGATAAAGTAACAGCAATATTAATTGAATTTGGTACATGTTTCATTTTAACACAAACCAAAATGTGTTATCATTTAGATGAAAAAGATCTACAAAGTAAATTAAACATATTATTTAAAAAGAATCTATATGACATTGCAATTAGAATAGCTAAAAATCAACAATATGATACTGAAGGTTTAGCTGGTATATTTAAACAATATGGTGATCATTTGTATGCAAAAGGAAATTATGCAGGTAAAAAATTGACTTAAATAACTTTTTTCAGAAAAATAATTTTAAAAAAATGTTGATCTCTTTGAATAAACAGGTGCTGTAGAACAGTATATAAAAACAATCGGATATCTGGAACCGTCATACATAATACGAAGATTTCTTGATTCACGACATATTAATTTCTTAACGGATTATCTTCAAGAATTACATAAACAAGGAAAAGCAACAGCTGATCACACAACATTATTATTAAATTGTTTTACACGTTTAGATCTTCCTGACAAAGTAACAGAAACATAATTTTTTCAAAATTGAAAATTAATGAGATTTTTTTATTTTTAAATTTTTCTTGTAGTTAAAAGAATTTCTTTCAAATTCAAATGAGACCACAAGCGATAATAAATTTGATTTAGATGTAGCAATTAAAGTATGTCGTAATGCATCAATTGATGTTGCATTAGAATTGGCTGAAAGAAATCAAAAACATGAAAATTGCATTAGTATATTAATCGAAGATAAACGTAATTATGATGAGGTAAAATATTCGATAAATTTTAATTGATTGAATGTGTGAGAGCAACGATTTTATTTTATTTTATTTTTTTTTTTGTTGATTTTTTTAGGCACTTGATTACATTTCGGGATTACATATTTACGATGCTGAAATAAATTTAAAAAAATACGGTATCATATTAATGAAATATTGTCCAGATCGTACTACAAATTTATTAAAACGTTTATGTACTAATTATTATTCTAATACAAATTTAAATCATGATAGTCCGATGAATCGTTGTTCACCAGAAAATTTTATTCAATTATTTTTCAAACATTCTGATAAGTATGTGATAGGAAGTTATTTTTTTTCTTTTGACAAATTTCATCGTATTTTTTGAATATTATTATTTCTATATTTTCAGGTTAATTGAATTTCTTGAATATCTTGTATTAAATATCAGTAATTGTAGAGAAATTGTTTATAATACATTAATTGAATTATATTTAAAAAAATGGCAAACTGATAAAACTATTGAAAATGGTTTAATTGATTTATTAAAAACTCGTCACAAATATTTTGAAGATGAAGATGTTTATGATAAAGATCATATTTTAGTACTATGTAAAATGTTTGATTTTTGGCCAGGAATATTATGGATATATGAAGAACAAAAATTGTAAGATAAAAAAAAATTGAGTGGAATTTAGGTAGAATCAAAGTAATATATTTTTTACATTAAACAGATATCATTTAATTGTTCGTTATTATCTTCAAAATCGTGATTACGACAATTTATTGTCATCTTGTAAAAGATTAGGACCATCACAACCCTCATTATGGTTACAGGCATTAACTGGTCTTAGAGATGATGAACAAGCCCCTATAAATCTCTTACTGCAAGTATTAAATGTGATCGGTAATTATAAAACAATAATATTTTAATTTTTATTTTCGTCACATTAAAAAAATATGTTTTTATTATTGTTTTATAGCTACTGAAAAACTTCAATCTCCATTACAAGTTTTAAACTGTTTAGCCGTTGAACAAGGACCTAAATTGTGTCATGTTCGTGAATACTTTTTACAAGTATTCCAAAAAGAAGAGGAATCAGCTAAACAAGTAATTTTTAAATTATTTAGAATATTTAGAAACCTATTTTATTTATTTATTGGACTAAATAATTTAGGAAATCAAAAATGTTGAAACTCTTCGAGAGGATTTAAAGTCACTAAAGGAACATATTGACAACCTTCGATCAAATGCAATTGAATTTCGTAGTACAATTTGTGATACATGCCATCAACCATTAACATTACCAGCAGTCTATTTTATGTGTAAACATTCTTTTCATCAAGAGTAAATATATATTTTAAATTCTTTAAATTAGGATATATTTTTTTTTAATTAATTTTATTTTCAGTTGTATTCGAACATATTCAGAAAATGAGAAGGATTGTAATGTTTGTCATACACGTAATTCACAATTAATTGATGCATTAAGAGCACAAAATGAATCACGTAATCAACACGAAGAATTCCATACTATATTAGATAGTTCAAATGATCCATTCTCAGTCGTATCTGAATATTTTGGTAGAGGATTATTTAATAAAATTTTAATTGTTGATGAACAAGATAATCAGGAAGTATGTTTGAACATTTTTATAAATTTAATAGAAAAAAAATAAATAATTTTTGTTTTATTCATTAGATAAATCAAAACATCATTGAACCAATCCAAAAACTTTCATTAATTGAAGGAAAAGATTATGGGTTGGGTGCTGAAGCAAAACTTCGATTAAATGAAGGACGTCCTAAACCAGGACAACCAACTGTTAATTTAATACCAAAATCTGAAGGTAGATTACGAGTAGAAGAATCTAGTAAATATTCATCTAGTCTTAAATCGACATCAAGTCTTCATGATACTATAATGGCTGAAGAGAATACAACAAAATTGATGATATCAAAATCAAAAACTAGTCCAAAATTATCATCAAGAGATCAAGCGAGTTCTTCAAAAAGTATTTCAAAAGCGATTACAAAATCAACAAATCCATTTGAAAATGATGATAATGATGATGATAATAATAAGGAGCGAAAAAATCCATTTAAAAATGAAGATGATGATAGTGGAATGAATGAAGATGATGATGATGATTATGATGAACGTAAAAATCCATTTGCAGAAAATTTCGATTCACAAAAAACAGGAAATATTGGTAATCAATCCGAAGAATATGATAATAATCTTAATCCATTTGCTTAAAAAAAAATATATATATGTATATAAAAATAATTAAAAGGCTAATTTTCTTTCATTTAGTCCTTTATTAAACTTAAATAAAATAATTTGTAAATTACTCATTACTTTATATGTATTTAAAAAAAAATCTATGGAAAATCAATAAATTAGACAATACATCTATGCAAAAAAAAAAAAACAAAATTTGTTTGTTTTTTCATTAAATGAAATTTATTCAGTCTCTATACGTGATTCATTAAATATAGTTTTTCAATACGTATGAGATCAGAAAAGTAACATTGAAAATGGGAAATAGTTGTAAAAACAAGAAGACAATGACCAACAATTAATTCTATTTGATAGATTCTAGACTATACAATAAATTTACGATATTTGAAAAAGAAAATCAAAATCAAAATAACTTTGAAGAGTGTACTACTAATCACACAGACATTAGTTTTTGTTTTTCCTTTTGATTTAAAGTGATTTGATTCATTTTTGCAATAAAATATCATCAAGTGCTTTTATGAAATAAACAAAATGAAAAAAATAAATAAATAAATAAATGAAAATAAATCATCAGGCATTGAGAAAACAAAAAAATTGAAAAAATTTTCTTTTTTCTGTATTATTTTGTTTTTGTATGGCCCTTTAAAAATAAATCAAATTAAATGCTTTTCAAGTGTAACGAACGAGTATACGAGTACATGTATGATAGAGCATATATCTAACGTATTATACTCACATATGCGTAAAAATGTCGGATTGTTGTTGTAACGTTTACCAAAAATACGATAAAAATCACACATAAAATTTAATCTCAATATTGTATCTGCTTTGGAAAAATAAATGAACATGAACAGATCTATAAAAACAAATAAAATATCAAAATGAAATTCGATTGATGTGACAATTTGACAAATAATAAACGACTTTAACTGATTTTCGATGCTGAAATCATCAAAAAAAAAAAAAAATTTTTTTTCCTTTCCTCCATGAAATCTATTTATTTTGGGTTTTTGTGTTTTATTTATTTATTTTTATTTTAATGAACTGTTCTATCTACATATTTATTGTGGAATACTGTTGTAGTTTTGTACAGAGAACAAAAATTGTACACTTATTTGGTACTGATGAATGATGTACAAATAGTGTATACCTTTTCATCTGCTATACACGTATTAGTGGGATTAAAATGTTCGTTAATGTAATTTCGTTGTCTATATATCATAGAAAATAATAAAAATTAACAATATTGATGATGATGTCATGTACAAACATAACGAACGAGAAACAACATATTTTGGGGGATTGGGGAACCTAATTTAAATTACAAAAAAAAAAATAATAATAATAATTTTTTATGCATACGCTCATGTACAACTTGGTACAACTTTATGAGCGGAATATATATGTATATTTTTTTGAATATTTAACGATTATCAAGGCATACACACATGATAATATTTAATCATGAAATTGCATCTACCTACAATCAGCTACAATCTTTCCATTAAAATTTTCTTACAAATACCTACGTATATGCATATGCGTATAAGTACACACAGAAATGCGTGTACTGTTTAATTTATGTACATTCTTGTTAATAATAAATAAATTGTATAAAAGAGAAAAAATAAAAAAAAATAATAATTAAAATCAAGAAATTAAATTTTCTCATACAAAATTAATGCATGTGTATAAGAGTCATTGTACAATGATTCCAATTATGTAAATGAATTTTTTTAAAGCATATTATAGGTACGTATCTATATGAATGTAGTATAAAATTCAGTAGCGCAATAACGAATTTTCGGTTCCCTTGCAAAGTAAAATTTTAGGACCCCATACTCTATCTATCTGCTAATTATGTATGTATATGCAGTTAAAGCCCTATGGAAGCCATGTATTATATGAAAACTTTGTAGATTGTGGGAATCATCATCAATAGCGCTACAACCCGAGATGGGTCTTGGCTTGCAGTAAAATGAGGTTCCAGACGCTAAGGTCTTTAGCTGTTACTTTCCAGTTGTTCACTTGCAGCTTTCTGATATCTCATTGTACGTCATCTATACCCATCTTAATTTATGGTCTTCTAGCTTTCCTGGGTTCCTAGCGGGACTTGATTTAATTAACCTTTACAGTCGGTTCACCTTCTGGCCTGCGACTTATCCTAATCTTTTTGACAATATCAGATTGTGATAATACTGCTCTCTTAAAACTCTCTTAACAGAGCTCTTGTTTAATTTGGGTCACCTCCGTATTATGGGATTTTGCTGTATGGTAGCTCCACCACTGTATAAATCTTCTCCACTTTACATACAGATACAGATATACAATACTAGAAACGTACATTTTTTAATTTTATTCTTCTTTTAACAATAAATAAATTAAAAAACAAAAAAAAAAAAAAACATGCAATTAAAAAAATGAATCCATTCAGAAAATTATTGTTAACTGAAATATAATATTTCTAGTTATTACGCACATACTATTCTTCTATTACTATGATACTCCTCCTATTGAAAAATGTAAGAATTATTGTTTATGTTATTTTAATTAAATTTTCTCAATATTATATAAAATGCAAATAAAATACATCGTTATATACTGTTATAATTTAACAATAGTATATGTAATAAAAATTAAAATTATATTTTAATTCTTATTATTTTCCACACGTACATGTGCATGTGTGTGTTCAGACGACATGATAGCATGTAAATATGTCAAGTTTTTCATTACAATTAATATTAACCATTTTTCAAATTGATTAAATTCCTTTAGATAAAAATAATATGATAAAATTAACATTTATTGTATTTTATTTTAAATGCAAAACATACACGTATAAGTACGTTCATAAGTATACGCATATGATACATAAAATAATGTAGAAATAAATTTAATTGTGTGAAAGATAACATCACATTATATTGTATTAAAAATGTGAATTTAAAAACGTTACAATAGAAAAGAGTGTAATAACTTTTCAACAAGGGTAATTCCGAAAGCTAATTGGCAAAAAAAAAAAAAAAACATTCTTTTTATCTATAGAGTGTCCCAGAGTAAAAACCACAAAATTGATCTATCATGCCTACCATATAGAATGTTTGGAGTATTTCTAGCAAAAAAATCGTTCTAAACCCTTCATTAAAGGGATTGAACATTTTCAGATATGTACAGACATGTCATATAAATTGGTCATATTTTTTGAACCACCGCATATGTACTTGGTAATGGTTTATTGAAAATAAAAGTCTTACACCTTTTCAATAAGTTATTATTCATTAAAATCGAATGAGAAAATTCAAAATTATTAACGGTTAAAATTCAAAAATCTCGTTTTTAATGCAAAAAAAAAACAATTAACTGTTTTTAAGTCACCCTATAAAATTTTTGTATGCAAAATTTTGTACTAATTGTGAAAATTTATGATTCCCATAAGTACCTTCAATCTATGAAAATTTTACGAAAATCGAAAGATGTCAAAGTGAGAGATATTTAACGTTCTGTATATTTACATTTAACTTTTTTTTTAAATTATCACAATTAAAAATTTAGTTTTGAAATTTTTAATTCAAATTTTCTAAAGTTTTGCATTTTTCTCGTTTTTTCTAGATTTTTTTAAAATAAAAGAATTTTAATTTTCAAAATTTAATAAAATATTTTTTTTTCTCTTAAATTAATTTAAAAAAAAAATTTTCATGATACCACTTGAGCTTTCCTTTCATTTTAATTAAAATAATACCAAAGATCAGGGCAATTCTGGTCGGAGTTATCAAATTTCGTTAATTTAACATTCTGTTAATTTTTTACATAAAATTTACAAGTTGTCTTAAATTCTATATAAAAGTTAACAGAATATCAAGTTAGCGAAATCTGCTAACTAGACCTTCAGAATAGCCCTGAATATGTGTGTATAGTACATACAATGTGAGTGACTTTATGAGATTTTTTATTAAACTGCTAATGTAAACGAATGAAATGAATATCTAAAATATTGTACACAACGATAAGCATAAATTGTTGCAATAATATGAAATTTATTGTTGTTATTTTGATTTTTCACTTTTTAAAGTGTTTGTGTGCGAAAATAGTTAATTTTGTATTCAAATAATTCACTTTGATATTATTTGATTACTAACATTTTTATGAAATTTACTTAACTTCGAATGAATTATAATAGAAAAAAAAAACAAAATTTTTAACAATTCATGCACACATCATTGTACTCATATAGTACACGCATAAAATATAAATTTAACAAGATGCAATATTGTTTTTTTTTCTTCTTTATTTAAGAATACATACTTGAAAATTCATTTTTTTATTTTTCTTTAAATAATAAAATCACGAAAATATTTATTATAGAATTTTTCTCGCATACACATATCGTTGCTATAATCTGTGATCTACGACAATATAAAATGCAGCACGATATGTTGATGATCTCTACTTATTATCGACTCTCTCTTCTATTGTTGTTAAATTTTTATTGTGGTGTGTTTTTCATTACATTAAAATATGTATACACGATATATTGCATTACATATGTTAAGAGGAAAAAAAATTTTACTTAAAATTTGTGGTATAAATTTAATTTTCTAAATTACATTACTAGATAACAATAATATGACTGGTATAAGGGCATACATACATGTATGCCATTACATCTATACCGTCTATTCCATCAGATATCTACATATAGTTAACAATGTTATGTATACAGGGTGTCTCAGAGTAAAGGTTAGAAAATGCTTCTATCAGTTCTATCGTGTCTTGAAATACCACCCCCTGTCTTGAAATTCACTCCTTCTAAGGAATTTTTATTATCAAATATATAATGTTACGTATTTCACGCGTTCAAAAATGTTTAATCCCTTATATCTTAGAAGGGATGAATTTTTTTTTTGAGGAAGTTAAAAACGATTTTTTGCTAAAAATACTTTGAACTACATGATAGACTCATTTTATGACCTTTACTTTGGGACACTCTGTTATGCATGTGTAACATAAAGCATATTTGAAGTGTATAAGAAAATATTTTCTTAAAAGATTTTATAATACAATGACATCAATATGCAAAATTATCATATGAATTTTATCTTTTGAAAAAAAAAAAAATACATAAATACAGAAGTATATGCAGCAGATACGATTACATGAATGAAAAACAAATGTATGCATGTACATATATAGTATGTAGCCATATATGCAAATATTTTAGGAAAAACAAACAAATAAACAACACAATAAATATGACTACATATTATGTGTCTATACATATTGCGAAAATGTTATAATATCTTCATGTATTTATTTATACAGAAAAAATATGCGTCTACGTATATTGGATATACGGTATCTGTAACATATGTATGTACATATGTAATATATGTATGTAAATACAGTGTATGATATTATCAACATAACTAATTTTATGCATTTATGCATATCATGATTAAAATTCTTGCATGTATGTAATACGGTATGATATCGTAAATAAATTAAACTTTTACATTCTTACATACATTTACTTATACATATGTGTATGTGTAGCGAAATTATTTTACTTACTTTGCATAATATCCATATAGAAATATCGCATATACAAATGTTGGTAATAAAAAAGATCACATAACATTATGTTTGGGTTCAAGTAATTGGGTTAAGAATTTGATGATGATGATGATGATAATAATACGATGAGAATAGTGATTGTAGACGAGAAGCATAAATGATACTGTATATGATATTACATGATATGCTTTAAAGATTACAAAATAATTCGTATACTTATTTTTCGTTATTTTTAAATTGCAATAAAGAAAACTTTACATTTAAAAAAAAAAAAAAAAATGTGTTGTAATCAGGGCTATTCTAATCGTAGTTAGCAGATTTTACTAACTTTACGTTCTGTTAATTTTTATAGAAAATTTACAAATATTCAAAAGTTAACAAAATCTGCTAACTACAATCAGAATAGTTCTGAATATTTTATGTTCATTTTATGTACACAAAAAATTAACAACATAAAATTACACTGCACATAACAACATAATGAGAACAATAAAAATTATCTTATAGATAAGAATCAATTATGAATTTTAATAAATTCTGACTTGAAATGATTTTTATGTAGGCACTTGAGTATACCCAAGCATTATTTATAAGACAACGTTGAACGTATAGATATTTCATGTATTTGTATGCGTTTAAAAGAAAACAAAAGAGAAAGAAGAAAAAGTTAATTGAGTGTATGATCAAGTACAATATTTTTATGTCAATTTAATTGGAATTATTGTTCACTTGTTAAACGATTGGCAGTTATGTATATTCGTTATTTTTTTATGTAATATAGTTTTAATAATAATTATAGGTATCATTTGTAATAATAAAAAAAAATATATTAATAAGTTCAACCGATCTTTTTGCAACACGATGCTAAACTTTTGATTACGTTCCCATACAAAGCGAAAGAAAAAACGAAAAAAAAAATTTTTTCTAATTATCCTTGAATTTTGAAAGACGCAAACAAGCCGATCTCAAGACCCATGATAACAATCAAATTTAAATATAGACTTCAGCTTCACAATGCCATCAATATTAAAATATGTACATGTCTAAAATTTTATTAAAAATGTTTATAAAAGAAATTTCCGCTTTGTTTACTTGCTTCTCAATCGTTACGATAATAATTAAAATTTAAATATTTGAAATTCAACTGTTAAATTAAGACATTGAAATTTGAAACTATTACAAAATCAAATACAATTTTTTTTTTTAATTTTTAAAATTTTTCTTCTGTGCCTTGAATTTTTCATTTCGATTTCCCTTCAGTTTTAGTCCTTTTAGAATTTACATTGTAACATCCTTGAGTTTCTATTTTAATATCCTATGATTTTCTATTTAATAATTCTGTGGGTAATATACAGTAGGTGGACGTATGATAGAATCGTCTAAAAAAAACGTAATAATATGATTAGACCCTGATGGCTCACATCGAGCTGTTGCGTCATTGATAATGAAAATACACACAGTTTTCAGGTAATATGAAGTGATCTTGCCAGGTTATAAGAAAGTTTACATGATCAAAAAATTTTTTCATGACACAGACAAATCAATTGATGAGCTAATTATGGATCAGTAAAATAAAATTAAAAAAAATATTTTTTAATTTTTTCTCATTTTATTATTTTCATGTTTTAAATACAAATATTCATTTCATCTAACATAATAATAATAATATCCATGAACAACTAAAAATTTATTTATATTATTGTGTATATTATGTATGTATATATAAATTTTATTATTATAAAAACAAGAAAATTGCATAAATTTCAAAAATTTACAATATTTCATTTTATATAAATTTTATAGTATTTTATTTTTTAATAAAAATTTTCTAAAATACTTCATTTATTTTTTTAATTACAAAAAATTATTTCAGTTGTAATATTAATATTATATTCATATATTATAGTGTACATATAATTGCAATTTTCATAATATCCTTTTATTTTTTTCTCATTTCATACAATTTTTTTTAAACATTTTTTTTTTTTTAAATACATATTTAACATAATAATATAGTAATAATAATAAAATTATTATTATAAGATTAAAGGTACTCCTTAGGTAATCTAAAATCACAGTATTATCATTTTATGTAATATTTTATATACGCATTTTTATTTTATTTTTCGCTTAATTTACCATTTTCATACAAAATTTTCATTTATTTTATAAAATAATGTAATGTATAGTGTGATGTAATTATTAGATAATTAAGAATAAATAACAATCAAAATAATGAAATGATTTTAAAGAAGATTATACACATAGAAACAGACAGAATTGGAGGGTAAATTTGTAAAAATCAATTACATGGACGATCATATCAATCAAACGTAAAATCATTGGTATTGCATAATAATACTAATATTACATAATAAGCACAATGGGCCTTTTTGGCCTAAATGTGCTTGCTTGGGAATAAGCGGGCAGCCACCTCCAACTACGCTACCAACATTACAATAAAATTTGCAACATAAATTACAAATGCGTTGTTGCAGGAATAAATGCTATCTATGACAATTTTTGACTTTACCTCATAGTCATGTAATTGATGTTTAGAAATTTTTTCTGATAACAGACAGAACGTTTTTATTTTTTAAAATTTTGCATAATGAGCAAAAAATAATTTTATTCTCATCGTGAGCATCATTAGGAGTGCAAGCCTATTTAAGAAAATATTTTGTTCAAAAAGATAAAAAAAAAAATTAAAATAATAAAATTGAACAGTAAATCTAAGTAAATTATTACGAGATTTTTATTTCGTTATGTAGCTTAATTTTTTTTTCGAAGATCAAATGAAATTTTTTATTTAAGGATCATTTAGAATTTCTGTGAAGGCTTAGGAAATTAGTTACAGAATTCATAATATAACGACTTTTTTTTAAAAAAAAACAGTTGATGAATTAAATTCGATATTTTATCAATCAAACAAACAAACGAAAAGAAAATTAAATTAAAAGGTAAAAAGAAAAAATTATTTCAATTCGAAAATGATTTTCGACATATGACTAGTATGTACATATTTATTCTAAAACTATACAAAAAAAAGAAGAAAATTCATAAAATCAAAAAATTTATCTTCCATGTGATTCAACTCTCTTCATATTCAATTTTGATTTTTATTTTGATTTTTAATATTTTTTATTCCTAATTATTACTCAAATTCGTACATATATGTACGTACATTACATGATTGTACAATTTTTCGTACCTTTTCGAATTTCAGATTTTATTTGTGGTTTAACATTTGAAGATGAATTTTTACCATTAATTTGTGATGTTGTTCTATTAATTTGTTGTAATGCTGATGATGGTACCATTGTTGTTGATGATGATGTGACCATTGATGATGATTTTGATTTAATTTTAGATGATGATGAATTTGTTGATGATGATGATGATGATATACTATAGATTTTACGTTTTTTCATAGCATTCTTTGATAATTGATTATTATGTATAAATGATGATATACCTAATGCTGATTCAGCGGCTATTTCAAATATTTCATTAATTGCTTTATTTGAATATTTACTAGATGTTTCAATATAACCAACAGCACCAATATGCTGACATGTTATATATGCTTTTTCATATGTTGTTATATCATCTGTTTGATTCATATATAATAATGTTGTTGTATCAACAACATGATTACTATTACGTATATCTGCTTTACAACCGCATAATATAATTGGTATTAATTTTGATGAATGTGAACGTATTTCTGTTAACCATTTAGTTATAGCTAAATCTAATGTTTTGGGTTCAGCAATATTAAAACATAATATAAATACATTTGCATCTTGATATGCTAATGGTCTAACAGTATCATATGCACCACTACCAGATGTATCCCATATTGAATATTCAATAGTATAATCACCAATTTTTTGTTTTGTTGAATATTTTTCAAATCCAGTTGGAACATAATTCTGGAAAATAAAAAATAAATAAAAAAAATAAAACATACATATATGAGATATTTATTCAAAAAATATTTTCATTTAATAAAAAAAGTAAAAAATCAAAATAAAACGTATTATACAGAATTTATCAGGAAGTCGAGAAGAAGAATACAAAATTTATACCTCATTTTTAAAGCATAGTCACATTCGTTCAATTTAAGTAAATTCATTTTTTACTCTGATTTTCTGCATTTTTAAATGAAAACAACAACAATCTCAAGAGAGCAACATTAATCGTGAGCAAAAATGACGAAATATTTTTATGCTCCATAGGAATTATACATGACCATTCTAAAAAAAAATATGAATAGTAAATGTTTGTACTGTGATCAGAATTAAATTTCGAACTTCCTACGGATATTTGAAAAATAAAAAAAAAAGGGCAAAAGTAATAACAGGAAATGCTAATTTGAAGTGCAGAAATAAAAAAAAGAGTTTTTTGTATAGACATTCCTGTACATATCAGAAACGGAAACATTGCACATATGTACATTTGTTCATATAATTTTGGTTCTTTTTTTTTTAAATTCAACTTTATCTTCAAGTTAAATTTTTTTTTGGATTCTTATTCACTTTTATTGCAATTATCATAGTCTGATGCCTACAAATGTAATTTGCCTGTCTGCGGTTTACATCAAATACAAATACTAAAACTAAATTTAATTGAACATCTTTATACGTATAATATACGTATACATATGCATCCAATCAACGTGTATCTTACATCGTAATTAGTTTTAATCTAATTTAATTGTAATATTGAAGTATCTTTTATCCCATCTACATTTAATTTCTTTTTTTTTTGTTATTTTTCTGTTCTCATGTCAATTGATAAAATAATAAAATGAAAAACGTTTAATATAATTTTATTGATATTCCTTTTTTTTTTTTTTAATGTAGAACAAGTATCGCTTCTCTTTCTTGGGGTATATATATTAATTCGAATACAATACAACCAATTTAAAAATAAGAATTGAAAACTCGAAAAAAAAAACAGATACGAAAAAAAAGGCAATGAAAATAAATAATAATGATGATGATAAATCCCTCAGTTCGTATGAAAAATGGGTTCAAAATTGAATGTTACATCGATGTACATATATGGTATACAAGCGATAAAGTATACAAGGCCCACATACATACATACATGCAATCGAATATGTACTTTATGTGATACATGTCAATTTTAAAAGATGGATATTTTAATTCATTTTTGATTTTATTTCATTTTAACAATACAAATGTATACCTGTCCTGTACCGTATTTTATTATAAGGAAAAAGATAAAAAAGGATTCTATATACTGATGTTTATTCAATTTAAAATATAGAAAATTAACAAAGGGTGTTGCCAAAAAATAACTTTTGTGACACAAACAAAGAAAAACATGTTTTCTGATGGGCAATGAAATTTTTAGACCAAAATCTCGATCAGCCTGTTATACAAATTTCTAACGAAATGTATAAATCTTTAGATTTTGATCATACAGAAGAATAAAATATTGATTGGCACTTTTCATATGTGTGCTCAAAGGTCATACAAGCATACATGAGATATTCAAATCAATTTACATATTTCATATCAAAAATAAACAAAAAAAAACTTTTTTTTTTTTTTGCTTTTCGTTTTCTTAAATTCATTTGATACTAAAATTTTGTGCCCTATTGTGTTCTATTTAAAAACCATTAAGAATACATTTATGTTAGAAGGTATTACGTATTCTTAGAATAAATTCAAATTTTATTCACATTTAGAGAAAATTCAAATTTAATTTAAAAAAATTAAAATATTAAAATTTATTTTTTACATTTTATGTAAATTTTATAACCTTTGATTTGTTTCACTTTTAAACAAGGACAATTAATCAAAAATATTTTCCAAAATTTTGAATTTAAGGTAAATAAATCATTAAAATTTATAATCCATTTTTAAAGTATAGTCAACTGTATTTTAAATAGGTACTTCATCTCAGTATTTTTCGTTCAATTTGAATACGTTCATTTTTTTCATCCATTTCATTTTCTAATTGCCATGTTTTCTGCATTTTGTAAACAAAAACAATCGAAAAAGAATAACATAAATGATAAATATGGCAACAATATAAAATTTTTATTATCAAGAATAAATACATACGACTATGCTAAAAATGAATTATAGTATCATTGTTTTACATTAATTCGATTTTTTCTCTTTTTCTTGAAAATAAAAAGGAAAATTACATGGGTGGACTATGAATTATTACTTTCACCGTTCATATAATTCACTTTTCATTATGCATACATTATGTGACATTGTTTAAAATTTATTTTCTATATTAAAATTCAAGATAATCACTTTGAATTTATTTATTTAAAAAAAAAAAAAAAAAAAAAAATTGAAATATGAGTGTCTGCATGTATTTATAGAATTTCGTATACTTTGTTCTTTATAAAAAAAGAGATTTATTATTTTACATAGGTAGGATAGTAATATTATATAGAAGGCGCTAAACTTCTTTTGTTATACAATAGAAAACCTTATTTAGAATGAAAATTATCAAGACATCTCCCACTTCATTTAAATGATCTTCATTATATTTCATGTAACAAGAAATTTATTTTTCCTATTCGGTTTTCCGTTTCTTTTTAAATGTATTTTTAAAATAACGAATCGAGAAAAAAAAAGAAAAAAATATTGTATCAAAGAATCAATAAATCATTGAAAATAATCATTGTCATCAACACATCATTACACATACACAATACGTATGTATATGGGAAAATTTTGAATATACATATGAATACTCTCTCACCCCTCCCTCCACCACGGCAATTATCAACAAGTTCATATTTTCATGTATCTCAAATTCTGGAATAACACTAAAAGTTAATGTTTTCTTAAAAAAAAATTTTTTTTTTTTATATTTTAAAACAGAATTTTAAAATTAGAATTTCATATTTTTGTATTATACAGTATCGGAAGTCGCTTAGCATGAGTCCTTTTTTTTTGTTGAATAAAAAACAAAAACGAAAAAAAAACTGATAATCATTTATTTAATGCATAGATCTTTAACAGCTCAGCATGTTATTTGACAATCATCATTAAGACTGTATGATTTGTGTTTTAACTTACAGTAAAAAAGAATTGCATCACATGCATCGATGATTGCTTACTACAGCCCTCATTAAAAATGAAAAATAAAAATTTAAAAAAAAAAAAAAAAAAATTAAAATTCCAAAATGATTCTAAAATTAACACATAAATTGGAAAAAAAGTTTAAAAATAAAAATACGTTCATACATATGTGTTTGTGGTAATTCTGTAATGATAATGAAGAAGATGAAGGGGTGTAACAAAAATGCAGCAACAGAATGTAACATGAGTACGTGTTGCTTTCTCTTCTTGTTCATCCTTTTCAATTTTATTTCTACACTTTCTAATTATTATTACCCTTATAAAATGTTTGGCTTGAATTCATCTACATTTCATATGAAAACGTAACGTTTTTTTTTTTCAAACGTTTTTGCTTTTAAATTAACAAACGCTCGGACCTTGTAATAAAGTTTTACGCTGTACTACACAAGCATAACTTAAATTTTTAATACTCAAATAATACAGTACGTAATGAAAAAAAAATTAAATCCTTGAACTGTGTGTATTTTAATATACGTATATCTTCATAAAATACTTTCAATTTCTGGTTAACATGAGTGCAAAAAGATACATATTGCTATAATTTAAAATTTTATACATAAATGTACATACGTACGTACTACGTGAACACAGTACACGGAACACTTTTTAACGTGTGTACTACAGAATACAAATAAAATTTATTTTAAATTGATTAAACATATGGGGCTCGTTTAAAAATTGCGTACATACCATGTCACATACATGTATATGTATGTAATTTATGTACATAATGTACATATATAAAAAGGAAATTTAATGTTTTCTAAAGAGTTTTAAAAGAATATTACATTTTTATAGGCACTTAATGAATTCATTGTGAATATTTTATATTACCACATGCAGTACAGATGATGATTGTAAATGATTATAGGAGATTTACTAGGAATAACAAAGTTCTCTAACCTCTGATAAGGCCCCTTCCTATATATACATGTGTAATAAAAGTTTACACATATCACGTAAAATCACAAAAGAATTTATGTAAAGATTTTATGGGTTATGAATTTTTATAATAAATAATTCATTTTATGTTTAAGAAAAACAAAAGATTTCATGAAGCCATATAATATTACAATATCAGATGAAATCAATTTGTTGTGTTTGTCATTTTTAATCAAATTATGTACAATACATACCCATACACGTAGTTATGTTTCATTGATTTAAATGTTGTTAGGTATAACAACAAAATTATGTACATAACATATGTATAATTCTAAATACGAATATCATATGGAAATTGGTATGTTAATGATGATCATAATGATGATAAAGAATTTCGTTCCTCGATTCTATATAATAATAATAGCCCAGTCACAATATACAGACATTCAACTTTGAAAAAGTTGGGGTAGAGCTAAAAATTGATACATATGTTAAAAACACTATTATATGTATGTAAAATGTCAAAAGTCCTAATAGATCCTATTTGAACTAAAAATTTTATTCAAAGATTTTTCGCAAATATGTACATATCTCTTAAACGGTAAACGTGAAAACAAAAATTGTTACATACAAATTCGTATATATTATACGATTATCTATAAAAAAAAAAGAAAAGTTCTTTATACTATTCCTCCCATAAATTATCATTCATGAGATATCACTATTTGTATTCATCTATTTTGACTGGGCTATGATAATGTATGTACTTAACAGTTCATTCTCCGTAATTTAAATTATGAAAAATAAATTAGATATTTTTCTATAAGTATCTCATCATGTGTACATTTTGTGTACGTCATACGTATACATATTATATTAAAGTGAAATGAAAAATAAAATAATTTGTCAAAATGATTTTTATTCGTTAATCATTTAACAAAAATGTGAATACATATATCAAAAAAGTTTATTTGTACGTGTTGTATGATTTAACGTAAACATATATTTGTGTAAAATTTAAAGTTTAAACTGTACACATATATTAATGTACAAATATACTATGTGGTAGGAAGATAATAAATTACACTTAATAACTAAGTACAAACAACAGAAAATACTAATAATATCGTTACAAGAATAATTTAAATTGTATAAATAAAAAGGGGGGGAGAAAAGTAGGTGTACATTATGAAATAAAGAATTTTTCTATAAAAATTCAGGAAGGTTTAATGCATTGCCTTATTAAAAGAAGAAGCAAATGAGTATCTAACAATATTGTTACAATTCAGTTAATGTAATACAAATAATACCACGCTACACTTAAGTCAATAATTTTATTCAAGGCAGTTTATATATAAGGAATATTTAAATCTAAATTTGATTGGCACGTGTGACATGTAAATGACAAGTGAAAGTGGTGTTTTAAATAAATCAAATATTAAAATTATATGCATACGATAACAAAATTATACATGTACACTTGAATTAGAATCAACGTTGGAGTGGTTGGAGATTCACTTGCACAGATAGGGAAATGGGCGCTAAAATGCAAAAAATTTATTTAATGTTTTTTTTTCTATTTCCTTTATACCCTTTGAATTTGCACTATTATTACTTTAATCATTTATATTTGATTTTTCCCCTATTTAAAAAAAGCAAAAAAAAAAAACAATTTTTTTTTTTCGTTAACATGGAAATTGTTTTTTTTTTGTAACAAATTTATGAACAACGTAAAGTAGTCCAAAACGTATAAAATTATTGAGATAGTATATTTTACGTAAATTTACACTTAAGTGTATGTATAGGTAATTAAATGTTGCAGATATGAACCAAAAAAAACATAAATAAAACAACAAGCTATTAACTTAACTACCCGTATCAAAATGTTAAAAAAAAGATTCTGGTCCCTATCATGAAAATCGATTCGATGATTGATAGATTCGACTTTTTCATGTCGATCGAACAAATGTTCGATGTACTGTGGATTTCATTTAACTTTCGATCTGTTTTTGATAAGATTTGTTAATATTGTGAATTTTTTAATTTACATTAAACCAAGTTAAACTTAATTGTTTACTTCTCAAGAAATCTTCAAAAACTCCACTAAGATTTTCCTCTATAAGAATAATTTATTTTAGGAATTAAAATTTTAAATAAAATTTAATCATAAAAATATGATTAACATTTTAAAATCTACAGAATAGAAAAATTTCTATTTGAGTAGATATTTCGGAATTCTATTTCGAATTTAAGTCTATTAGTAATAGATTTTCATAATAAGATCCTGTATTATATTTTATATTCCTTTTTTCCTTTAATTTTTGAGAAAGCATAGGAAAAATTCGTATTAAAGTAATGAGAGATTTTAACGACTTATAAATATATTTTAATACATGTACACGCATAATAAAATAAAATTGAACAATTTTCTTTTACAACTCATACAAACACATCATTTTAAACGATCACGTAAACATGTACAAGAATTTTTTTTTTTTTTAAAAAAAAGTTAGTTTTATATTTGATTTTATTATTATTCAACTCACACGGATATGTTTTAGAGTTGTATATACATTTTTATAACTACTTATTATATGTACAATCTGTTGCGTAACATTATGTAAATTACATTTTGTATGTATGTATGTACTCGTATGTACATTAAAGAATTTGCATAAAATTCAAATTTTCTGAATAAAAAATTTTTCTCTTAAAAGTCATCGACATTTTATATGTAAACACACGTATACATATGTATGTATTTTAATGGCAGAAAAATATATCTGGGAAATGATGTGTAAGCATCAAGAGAATTGTTTATAATATGCCATATATACAGATACACACATTGGTAATAATAATCATACAATATTTTATTTATGCATATTTATTTTTATATTTAATATAAAATTTATAAAATTTCCTTATTGGATGATTAAATTATACCATTAACATGTTTATATACATGAAAAAAATATTTTTTCTTTTTCTTTTTTGGTACATTTGATTATGCATGATATCTACAATACATTTGTTCTTTGCATATTTATCTCGATTTTGCAAAAATCAGAATGTAAATGAACCAAAACAAAAAAAAAATTGTATATAATTATTTTTTTCCTAATTTGGCTGAATTCTTTGAATAACTTCAATCAAGGTCATTTACACATTTAAAAAAGAAAAACATTTATGTATGTACGAGAACCTATTTTGAAAAAAATTTTTTTGGGCTATATTTATCGCTTTCTCTAATGTTTTGATTTTGATGGTGTTTTATATGTTTCAATCTTCACTATTATTAATAAAGAGCAAAATTTCATTTATAAATTATTTATCATTATGTTTTTTTTTTGCTTTATTTTTATTCTTGACCTAAATTTTATATTTTTATGCATTACATCTACGATTATTCTACTACGGTTTTGTGCGAAATGCATGCAAATGCTTACTAAAAGCTAATTTACTTCCAATATCAAATTTAGTAAGATTTTTCTGTGCGAATTTGCTAAATTATTGACAGTTTCAATTATCATTTCTTCTATGTATGTATTTTGGTATTTACCATATGATTTTAAAAATTCAAAAATTCAAATTTTTTTCAATAGTTGTTAAAAATTCGAAAAAAAATTTCCAAAAAATTATTTCGCTAAGTCTAAAAAAAATCTATTTTTTGAAATTTACTTTTTCTAACAATTTAACATTTTACCAATTTGACCGCATTATTTAGCTCTCAATTCGCACATCTTTGTAATATGCCGTATATAATATCAGCATAATGTGGGTATAAGACGATAATAAAAAAAAAAAAACTGTCAAAAAAGCAAAAATAATTTTTCAAAAATATTCAATATGAGAAAGATATTTCTCGATTGTCTTTTTTTTTTTTTTGTAATTTTGGTAGAATACCAATTATATGGCCAGATAATAATATGTTACAAATAAATGCAAATTACGTATAATACTAGATTCCAGTAACATTAAATGATGTATCTGAGACGAATATACGAATAAGAAAAGAAAAAAATGTACAATGATAACAATAATGATGACTTAATGATAGGAACAAAATATGCTATTCAACATAAAATAGATAAATGGTGTAGAATATACTACCAAAAAACAAAAAAAAAAACAAAAGTATTTCTGTATATTTTAAACGAAATTATTATCTATCGCATCAATTTTGTAAAATAATTTTTTGTTTTTCTTTTCTAATTTATTTAAGCTAATTATTGTCTTCATTATTATTCCCTTGAATTTTCTTTTCATTTTTTTTATTATAAAAAAATTTAGTAATTAATTTAAAATTTATAGAGCGTGTTAACAATATTTTATGTAAGCAAATAGAAATATCTACACATCCTATTATGAGATATTGTATATAATACGAACTTACGAAGACATAACCATCTTACCATTATTTATTCATTAATATTCCCCTTACTGTCTTATGCCTTCTTAACACACATCTTTAAAGAATATAAACATAGTCATTTTAAGTGATTATCATTAAAATTATTTTATCTATGCGCTATACATACATAAAATAAAATATAAAATTCTTATAAAGAAAAATTTTTATAACGAAAATAAATGAATGAATGATAATTTCTTTTTTTTTTTTTAGAAAACAAAAAAAGAGAATATATAAAAGATAACAAATAAGATATTGAGATATTATAAAATATTGTTCACATTATACTTCATTAATTTTCATAAAATGAAACTTTTTAGGTTTTAGGGGGTTTATAGTCAAAAACTTATTTGGTCAAGAAATGAATTTTTATGAATAGTTGGAATAGAACATGATAAAATGAAAGTATTTTTCGAAACATTTAAAAACAATACAAAAACTGATAACGTCCATGTCAAAAAATTTCTATACTCTGATAAGAATATAGTATTATATTCGCTTTTAGTCTCAATTTATTGTAAATATTAGGACTTTGTGCGAATTGCATGAAAATGCGTGCTAAAGCGCTAATGTATTTCCACTTCAATTCAACAATTTTAGTAGCTTTTATCTATGCAAATGGTGTCAGTTGTCACTTATTCTATGCATATTTATTTTTTACGTTTAAATTTCAAATTCAAAATTTAAAAAATTTAAATTTTTAATTATTTCAAAATAGTTGCTAAAAACTCAAAATAATTATTTTCAAAAAATCACAGGAAACTATAAAAATCGAAATACAAATAAAAAATCATGTAATCTTATGCACTTAAAGTCTTATGGGAGGTACGTATGTTTTTTTTCTTCTCTAATAGTTTCTAAATTAGACTGTTTCACAAGCAGTATTACCACAATCCACAAAGTTTTTATTCAATATTAGATGAATCTTTTGAATATCAATACATAGTGATTGTAAAATGGTACCATTTTAAATAATCGTCATATGACCTTAAATGCATAATATTAGTGGACAGAGTATAGATATTACATTTCATTTGTAATTATCTAACATAAAAAGAATCAATTTAGCACTCAAATCGCACACATTCTAAGTATTATCGACTTTTACAAGTAATTTTTGTTTTCTTCTAAATTAGAATTTTCGTGATATGTAGCATCTTTTAATGTCCTCGCTTAAATGGTTTTTTAGCTTTCTATTTGATTAATCTGTTCTATGATCTATTTATTATATAATGAATTTAAAAAACAAAGACAAAAACAGTATATAAATCACAGGAAATTATTAATCATTTATAACTGTTTATCTAATCACTAAGGATTTCCGTTCATCAATTTGAACTCCTCCTTATGTATGACTAATGATTTTAATTTTATTTTTATGCGTATAACATTTAGATATAGAAAATTATGAATTTTTATAGTCTATTAAATTGCAATTTTCATAGATATTACTGTATATGTATGAACATTTTGCATAAAATGCCTAATAATGAATGTTTATGTGAATGTATATTTGAAAAACAGAAAAACAAGTAATTTACCTGAGCTAAAAGAAATCGTTTAAAAATCTTAACCTGATGTCATCACATATTTTATGATGCATTTTTTTTTTTTTTCATAACACTGTACACACTTACATACATCAATTGAATCATTTTAAATTAATCTATGTACATTCAAAGCATGTGTACATCTTCAATTGGTGTACACTGTGTATATACAGATGGAATATGAAATATGCATACAAATATTTTTGCAAGTGAATGTTTATTTTTATTATTCACAACTGAATCTTTTTACCTGACACAGCTAACAACAACTAAGCATTATTTACACGTGATTGATTTTTTTTTTTTTTTCTTTAATCATTTTATTCATGCATCGTACATGAATGAATTACATTACATGGTAGTTTTTATTCATACACTATCCCGCCCACAGTATTAAGCCATCGTCATCTTCATCGTCATCATCATCATCATCTTCATCATAAATGACTTTAGTTAAAGAAATGAATGGACGATACTATAGTATCCAAAGCCAAAAATGTGTTTAATTCAAATACAGTGATGATATCGGTCAAACGAGTCTTATGTACACATCACATATGATATGCCCCAACACAGATACAAAAGAAAATTAATTTCGAAATGTACACGTATGTGTAAATTTTACAGAGGTGGCAAAACATTATCAAGATCAATTTTAATCGAAATCTAACATTAATTAATATTTAATATGATGCTTTCCTCTCGATGTGTACGACATTCATTTTCCTCAAGGATATACGTTATAGAGACCTTCATTTAGCAATGAATAAAAATACCTATTTTTTTATACTATAAGGATTTTCACAAGAATAAACATTAAACGATTCTTGAAGATTTTAAACAATGATATTATATGATGTTTTCTAATACAATTGAATAGCAAGCATATAAATGTGATCAGATCAAATACATCCTCAGCATCATTATGAGATCGTTATATGCATGATGCATAAAAATCATGTTTATGTATTATACGTGGGATTCTCATCAACTATTAATGCCATAATTATTATATTTGCTATAAAATGAAGAAAGTATGTGGTATGTTTGTAAAATTTATAGTTGTTTGCAATTTTCTAGTTGTATGTAATTTGCATCATTGACACCAAATGAATTATACATACATATGTATGATACATAATATATGCAAACGCCAACATATAATATCGTAATGTGTGTGTGTAAGATTCATTACACGACGTTTATTTAACATCAAGGTGAACGTTTTAAAGAAAATGAAGCAATTATTTAATGTACCATAATCAACGCATGAAAGTGATCATCAACAAAACACACACGCAATATAAAAGAAGATGAAGAAAAAAAATTATGCAATTTCCAAATGAATCTTTTCCTTTTGAAAACAATACATCATGCATCATCGTCTTCATCGCATCATTCATGATCTAGTCAAGAATTTAAGACGTCCTACACACATGATTTATCATCTTATTTGATTTGATTTTATTTTTTTTTTTTTGCTTTTTGATTCTTCTATTTTAATTTTAGATTGACGCATTGTTTTGTCTGTTATATGATGGTCATCACCATAAAAATAAAAATGTAACACCTTAAAAATGCATTTTTAAATTGTTTATATACTAACATGATCATGATGAGATCAGACATACGTACGTACAGTATGTCCTTGTTTTTTTGTAATTCATCAACGTAAATGATCCATTTAAATATGAATAAATAAATTCTATAAATAGAATAAAAATGTATTTTTCTTATTTTGATCCGTAATGTGTGTGGCATTATACATTATTTGTATCCACTGTATTTTATATGATTATGACTGTTATATGCGTTATTTTCTCGCTTATTATTCTGTTTTGCTTAAAAACAATTCGGTACATAAAAATAATAAAGTACGAAAAATATTAGTAGTACAAAAAATACAAGACGACAAATTTTTGCTACTTTATAGCCCAGTCAAAATAAAGGAAAAAAAAAAAATTAAATAATATCCGAGGTATCCCATGAATAAATAATTCCTATAGGGAAAAAGTATAAAGACCCAAAGATAATCGCATGATCTACAAAATTTATATCTTAGATAATCTACAAAATAAATTTTGTGTGTTGGTGGTTAAAAGATATTTTAGAAAAATTGAGTTTTTTGACCCTTTGACCTTGAATATAAAGTTTAGCTTAAATCAGATCAATGGGCAATTTTAATATTTTATGCATAGCAGTGTATTTAACGTCTATACCAATTTTCAATTCTGCTCGAATTTTTCTGAAATTTCTATTTTGACTGGGCTAATATAATTTTCTTGTTTTGCATTCATTGCTTAATGTCATTTATATGTTTCATCATTTTTTATTTAGTTTTTTTCGTTGTTGTAAAATAAATAATAAATAACATACTTTATTCCTTTGTTCATCATTATACACATTAAAATGATTTACTTTTTTGTATGTTGTTTGTCAGATTATAAATACACTAATAAATTTTAATATTCTTGAACTATAAGAAAAATATGTTTATCATAATCTATAAATGTGCGTAATACACTCAGAATTTTACAGTATACTTTGTTTACATTTCATGTACATTTTAGTTATGATTTATGAAATGAATATGTAGTTCTGGTTTTTTTTTTTTTTTAATAAATTTCTTTTTATTATTCGTGAAAGATACATGCATCAGAAAATTCGTCTTACCCTTTACCTATTTACCATAAATTTTTTCAACTGAAAATACACATTGTATGAAAGTTCATATTGAGTCTATTGTTTACAGACATCATATAGAGTAAATATTTGGAACCATAAATGGATGTCACATTGTCATACGTATACATACATATACAAGAAACTGTTGCATAATAAACTTTCAGGAAATATAAAGATACTCTACAAATTTGGCCAACATTTTTGTTGACCTCTTTTCTTGGAATACAAAAGTCAAAGCTTTTTTCCCTTTTCTTCTATCTTGTTTTTGTTTAAAAAAGAAAAAATTTTAATTATTATTTTAATGACATTTTATATTAATGCCTCTGTTTTGAATTTCACGAAGAAAACAAAATTATGACACGGCAAAATGTAAAACAAAAAAGGTCAAAAATTTACTAACACATAACAAAATATGTATGTATAATGACGGTAACCGTGTTTTACATAAATTACAGTCCAATTAAATTATAAAAAAGTAAATAAAATAAAATATGTAAAAATTTTTAAAGATGAAAAAAATATTATTTTGTACTTACATCACTATAAATATCATTAACAAAACGTTGTATTAATGCTGTTTTACCACATTTAGCTGGTCCAACTAAAACAACTTTAACTTCTTTAAAGAAGCCAGGCCTCTCTAAAGAATCGGTCATTTCACGTTTTGACATTATATTGTTTGAATTTTTTTTTTTATTATTATTGAAAATGTTGTTAAACAATTGTTGTTATTGTTACCGGTATAATGGAACTTTTAGGGCTTTTTTTTATTTGATGGAATTTATTTCCTTTCAAAATTATAGGTGGATGTTATATTCAATTTAATTGTTCAAAAACTGAACAGCAATTAAATAATATATGTATGGTGGATACATGTATGTATATCTCCAAAATAAGAATTATTTACTTTTGCCACAACATAAATTAAATTCGGTTGATATCTGTAACGAAAAACAAAAAATAAAAATTAAATTTATTATTCATATGTAGGATACAATGTGATAATGAAGCCATGAAATCATGTTTAATTGCAATTTAAAGGCATGTAAAAATGTAAAAATAAAAAATTGAAAAGAATTTTTTAAATTGCATACAATTTCAAAAAAAAAAGACGGATGATGGTGATAATACAAACAACAAAATATGCATGCATATTATACTCTATCTAATAATGAGTACATGCCTTATACAAACGATCATGGAAGTATAAAAATAGCTCAATAATCAAGCACAGCCTATGAAACCCGTCCGTCTTCTGCTGAGTTCAAAGTACGACTGACTACTGAATTATATACGAAATTATTATGAATACCAGAGCCAGAATCCAGATCCACACCAGAATCCAGATCCACAAGTGGACGGAAAATATGTAAACCAGTTTTCACTTGAACAAGTAAAAGTTGGTTGGGTCGACTAGACTACTAGAGTAATGTACGTACGTACTTATGTATATAGGTACATAGAAAAACAGGAGCGCCAATTTACATTAAATTTAAACAAATTATTTGATTTTTTACAGAGTATTTAAGATTCTAGTAGCTCTATTCCTGAAACACTCTTATTAGAAATGATTAGAGAAGAAAAGGATAAAGGAATACATACTCCCATAAGATGTGTACTACACTGAATAAAAATCATTGATGGACAGAGTATATATTAGCATGGTTTTTTTTTAAAGGCATACAGTACATGAAATAATTGCTCTGGACATCATGGGATAAATTATATCAAATATGCCGCTTTTTCACATTCCAATTATTATTAACTTTTTATTGTTACTACATACATACGAACACATACACAGAATTTATATGAAATTTAGTCTACTTTTAATGTGTAAATATAAGAGATGGAAAACACTTTTTTCAATTACATGCAAACATTTCCCATCTTTTGTTTTGTTCTTTTTTTTTTTTTTTTTGAGGAATAGAAATGACAGAACAAAAATTGAGTACAAGAGCAAATTTAATTTAAAAATGAAAATGTTCCATTTTTTTTTTAATTTCGCTAAAAAGAAAAATTCATCATTATAAAACCGCTTAGCTTTACACTGTGAATATAATGTGTATAAAATTTTTCTATTTTTTTTTTTTGTTTTGAACTAAATTCATAATTACCATGTATGCATTGGTAACATACATAATTATATGCATTTTTCGTACATGTACATACAGGCTATTATTACGTTACGATGATGGCCGTTGTGTTCATATGCCATAATTATAATTATGCAATTTTTTTTTTAAATTTGAAATACAATTTAGCTACACAGAATTTATTTATGTAAATCGTACATGTGTATGTGCATAATTATGCATGTATGTACGTACATATGGGCATTAAAAATGAACTTCTAATAATGACCTGTCACATACATACAAAAAATAAAAAAAATAAATAAAGCAATTTAAAAAAAAATGTTTTTAATCTAAAATATGTCATTTATTAAAGCATACATACATATATGTATGCATGCATATTACACGCATGTACTCCAGTAAAATTAACTGCAATATAACTGCCATTTACAATTTTTACCCAAGCATAATTTTTGTTTATATTTTTTATTTGCTGTTTTTGCAATTTTCTCTATAATTTCAATCAAACTTTTTAAATTTTTTTATTTTTTGTTGTTACCTTGTGTAAAATTAAAAACTAAAAAGTCAAAAATCGAATAATTTTTTCCAAACCGTTAATTAACTAACGTAACAACTCTACATAATTTAAACATTTAGGAAAATTTTTTGATTAAACAAAAAACGAACTTTTTCGGTGATTTGAAAAAAAAAAAAAAACAAAAAAAAAAAAGGCATGGGAAGGGGGGTAGATTTTTAATTTCTGAATAATCGAGTATTATCCTTTTACTTTTCCTGTGATTAAACAAAAGAGTGTGAAAATTTCTAATATTCAATTAACCGAGACTAATTTTTCACTTTTCCTATGGCTGAAAATTTTTCTTAAATTAATTTGAGTACATACTCAGTTATCATCTTATCATCAAATTTTATTCTTTAGAATTTTTTTTTCCTTTTTTTAAATTCATCATGAATAAAATGGATTTGAAATAACATAATTTTTATAAAAGAAAAACTCAACGAATATCAAGTGGTGTTGTATCTGAGGCACTCATACCATCTCATATGAATTCACATACATATGTTTATTTTCTCATTTGCTATTGATTTTTACAACATATCGTTACATAAGCACGTGATTTGTACGTATGGATTTTTATGCCTTTGTTGCTTTGCTGCTAATTGTATATCCTTATGTTTCCATATGACAACAAAATCTTGTTTTTCTTTTATTATTCTTTAAAAAAAAAAAATAATTTGAATTTCTTGAATAAAAATAAAAACGAATGAATCAATTGAATGAATGACTGTATATGAAACCATGTAAATGAAAAGAATAAATAATTAATTGCCTATACAGCACATGTGTGTGTGTAATTCATAGAAAATTATTTTTGGTTGTTATATTTATATTATGAATAAATGAAGGGCGAATTTTAACTTCAAATATATTCACCTCATTATCAACATAATATTCCCCAATAACAAACATTTACGCAGCATATCAACTCAAGAAATAATAAATAATTCTAAAATTACAATTTCTGTTATACATTTACCTTTTTATACATACATACATGTCATAAAAAATAAAATTAAAAAAAAAAAAATATCAAAATTCAAAAATTACTATACTATACCTAAATTGAGGGTGGGTAAGGGTATAATGTTATTATTGTACAAAAAAAATTCGAAATTTTGTTTATGTGAAAACTTATATTATTATGTAATAGGTTTCTTTAAAAGTGATTGCTTTCATGAATTTCCCAATAGAATATTAAATTTAAATTTAGAAAAAAAAATCATTTTTTTTTTCATTTTTCCTTTTAAATTTTCATTCTTTTCTGAAGTACAAGAGATCTTTAAAAAAAAATGTACGGAAAATGTCAATGTCATTTTTCTCTTTGATATCATACATATTTACATAACAAATGAATGCGTATGAAAATTGTTATGGCACGTTTTTGCCACAAGTCTGAAATCTAAGAAAAATAAATTTTCATAATTTCTTCTTTTTCAGATTTCTTGTAAACAAAAAAAAATCTTTGTTACTATTTACCATAGAATAACATCTATTTATGCAGGGTGATTAAATCAAGTATGTTATAAATTCAAAAGATGAATTACAAATAAATAATGAAAGTTGAAACCATCGCTTAAAGAGAAAACTTGTAGAAAGTGATGTGAAATTTTTATTCTTGGTAAAATTCAACTTTGAATTTGGATCACTTTAAAACCATTCAACGTATTTAAGAGATTAACTAATACCTTATTGGAAAGGAAAAAAAGTGTTCCATAAACTCTTCTAAAAGCGTCAATAAATCAGCACTAGCAGTTCATTACGGAATATTTTATAAAAGAAGGCATAAATGTCTTCAACAATTTCTAGCGTCCAAAAGACAGATATCTTATATCTTACCTCTTCAATACCATTTTTTGCTTGTCTCATCAATTCGATCACCCCCCGAATATATAACATAATTAACTTAGACACCCTGTATGTAAATATTGTTTTTTGTTATATAAACACGTAAATTTTATATAAATATTTCTTTTATTTCATTTTTAGAAAATTTTAATTAATTTCTAAATAAATATTAAAAATTATGAAATTAACGAAAAGGAGTTTAAAAAAAAGTTAAAATTAAAATCTATGAACCCAAGAGGATATGCTCGTGTATATTGCGCATTTTACATGAAAAAAAAAATGTTAAAAAATTACATAAATTACAATTTTTAATTATAGACACGTTTTTAGAAGACTCTAAAGATTTTGAAAACATTCATATAATAATACCGTTATGAAATATATGAAATACATTATATAATTAAAATACAGTCAGGTACACATATCTTACACAAAGATATGAATTTTCTTAATAAACGTTGTATCTGTTTTTTTTTTTTTTATATTTCCAACTGAGTGTTAGCTAATACAATTTTTATGTTTTTTTTTTATTTTTTAAGTATTTCTTGTAAATTATTAAATTTTATTATCATCATTATAAAAATATACATATTTTGTATTGTGTACACAAATTCTATGAATGGTTTGATAAAATTTGAATTTAATCATCTTCAATATCATATCATAGTCATCATCTCATCTTATATATGTAGTCATCATTGATATAATAAGAATTCTACTCCTATTATTATCGTTTGTTGTCATCATCAACGTTAAAATAATCATTAATAAAAAAAAATTTTTTTTTTTTTTATTACAGACGTACTCATGTGTATATCATATGTTTATAAGTATAAAGCTAAGATAATCTTTTTAAATTCCATTTTTATGTTACACATGTATCTATAGTCTATACGAGAAGAAGGTGTATACCTATATATACACATGTAAATACATATGTATGTGTATCTAACTGAGTACATTACAAAAATTGTTAGAGTTTTATTGATTTTTCTTTTTCGTTTTTTTTTTTTTTTTTTTGAATTTTATTTCTTTTAACATCTACATACTATAAATGTACGCCTACTAATGTTTCTAATTTATTACTGTTTTTTTTTCTTCTTATTCTATTAAAATAACTTTTTGTTTTTTTTTTTTTTATTTATGTATAAAAAAATTTTTTTTAAACCTACACACGTGTAAACAGTTAGAAAAATCAATAAAGAAAATTTTGTATATGAAAGAAAAATTTTTTAGTTTAATGGAAATGTGTAGTTTACTTAATCATCAGTTAAGTATGTACTATAGTACATAATATGTTTTTGTGTATAAAATAAATCAATATTCATAACAATAGAGTAACAGTCATTTTTAAATGAATTATGCTGGATTTTTTGTTTTTAGAAATAAAATTTTCATTTTAATTAAATCTCAGAGAAAATATATTTTAATAATGGTCAATTATTTAAACTTATACTTTGTACATTAATTCTATACGCAACTAAGGCCACATCCACATGGGAATTCATATGTACGTATTTTTTCTTTTCTTTCATAATTTCTAATTAAAGTTTTTCACGAACAATATTACAACAAAATTAAAGTTTCCGTACAAAATAAGTTCGTATAAGCAAAATATCAGTATACATCAGTGATGTAAAATGGTACTAATATGCGTAGTTTTTGTAGAGCTTTACCTGCCTGTAATTAGTGTACAGAGTATATAGAGGAAAAAAGAAGATGATTATTTACAGTCAAAAGATGTTTTACAAATGACAATTTTTGAAAATTTTATTAAAAATATAATTTGTTGCCTTTTTGATACTGGATTTGTGGAATATGTAGGAATGTCCTCCCGTGTAATGTTCTTCCAATCAGTTATTACAAGGCATCCCTTAAAATGTACATAATTGTTACCGAGTTAGTTTCTAGGTATATTCAATTAATTTTGATATAAACTATATTAGAAGCCCTTCAAATCAACCTAAGAAATTCATATCTAAAATAAATATTTGTAGAAAAACAAAAAAAAAAAAAAATTGTTCAATAAACTTAAAAAAATCAACATTTTCTTTTTTGATATTAAAATATTTAAAAAATGTTCATATTAGCAAAAAATTGAAAAAAACAAATTTTTTTTTAATTCATAAAAATTTGTAATTATGGAAATAAAATAAATCAACCCACTCAAATTTTTAAATGTGAAAATATGGAATTTAATTTAAACAAGAAAATGTATTCAAGGTAAATACACAAAAATTATTTTTCAACTTTTATAGCATTTGTATATAACATTGTGACTTTTTTATTATATTTTATATCTTTTATATTTGCAAATTGTTGATTTTAGGAATTTAAGTATTTTTTTGTTTTTAAATATTATCCCATAAAAAGATCATATTACCTTCATATCATTTTCATGTTTATCTTAAAATATAGTTAATACAGGGTAAGTAATTATTTATTCAGGAAATACTTAAAAATTGAATTTATTTATTTTATATAATTGTAATTACGTTTATTAAGATTTTAATCTTCAGTTAAAAATGATGAAATTTTTAGAAACGAAATGATACAAATTTTTGATTAATTATGAAAATTAAAATTTTGGGATGCTTATGAAAATACCAAATTATAAGAAATATGTAAAAGGAAATCGATAAAAATGTGCCTGATTGGAGATATCTTTTAAAGATCACCATGTATGTTAAAGTTTAAGAAAATTGTCCGTACCAACTTACGTGTACGCCTTGGTTTTATGACATTATATTGTATTGTATGCAATTTAATTCAATTTTATTTGCGGTTTTAACTGTTTTATATATGTACATATACATACTCGTATGTGATTGAGGTGTATATATACATTACACCTGTCTTTTAACAGTTATAAATAAAATTTCTCATCATTATAATGACAATGCTGACAAACGGTATTATCTCTTTTTGATATAATGCATTTCATATGCATTGAATTTCATTTAGATTTCACAGTGGGTAATAATATCGATAATCTACATGCATGCATTTATTTAAATACACATAATATCATCTTTCTGTTTTACATACATATTTTCTGACATTCATATGGTGGTATTGTACATATGTATGTATAGTATGTAGGTATCACAGTAATTTTTTTTTTTTTATTTAAATATATGACATATGTATACTACCATCATCAACTTATACCACACATCATAAAAATATATTCTTTTTGAATTTTTGGTTTTGTTTTACAAAACGCATTCATATTTTCATATGTGTAGTTTATATGGTAGAATGCGTACATTTACGTGCATATATATACTTATAAAATTGATATGAATCGTCATGAACAGAATATATGTGCATGTTGTTATCTGTATACTGTTCCTGACATAAATACAAAATGTCCTTATTTTCTTTATTATCTTGAATATTTCATAGAAACATTTTTTTTTTTTTTTTTTGTAAATTGTTGAAAATTTTCATGCTTTTCCGTATGGTTAAATGTTTTTCATTATATATGTATGCCATCATTTTATTTCTATGTTAAAATGCATTTTTTGGATGTAGAATTTAAGTCATTTATCGACCTAAATTATATTCGTATGCAAATATTCAATCACCTTCGATAAAATAAATTCGATGAAATAATAAAAAAAAAAAGTAAACAAAGAAAATAAAATGGGTTGAATGGTGGTGACAGTATTTCTTGTCTCCTGATGGTTTACAATATCTTGGCATTTGGTTTAAATTCATTCAATTTTATATACGATGAATATACGAGTATACCATGTACGGCCTTTGTTTTTATTTTCCTCGTTTTTTTTTTTCGTTTTCGTTTTGGTTTTGCATTATCTTTATACAGATACTGTAAATCGCACTTTTAAGTTTTCCATTTCAAATTAAATTCATGTATTTTTATAAAGACATCATTTTATATATATCAAACCAAACCAACATAAACTCCGATATCAACTACAGAATGGTGTTAAAATCTTTTTTGGTTTTTGTTTTTCTTTTTGTGTGATATGGAAACTATACCATTTTCTTTTTTGTACACTGTACAAACTGTACCAGATATATAAAATGGATAGATTTTCTGGATTACTTCGTATTTACTAGTTTGTTTTATTTTTATTCTTTTTTTTTTATTATTTTTTATTCAAATTAAATAGGATTGAAGGTTTCACCTTTCAATTGATGGATGATAAAATGATGATGATATATACAAATGTGTGTATTATTTCATGTGTATATAGACTAAAATAAGATATAAAAATGAATACATTCAAAGTTATTCATTTCATTTACCACTACAAAAAACAAACTGCTACAATTTAAAGTTATATCATAGATTTATGATGAGTGGGTGGGGATGGGAGTTCAATATACGTAACAACCTGAAACCTGTGTGTACGTATATATCTTAACGTAAAATTTATTCAACTTTATTTTACATACCTACGTATTTATACGTAGTGTACTTATATGCAGTGAAAAAAGAAGAAATTTAAAATGAAAATGAAATATACTTTATACCAAATATATCACTGTATTATGAAAGATTCTCCTTCTCTGTACAAAGTACTTGGGTATTATTGACTTATTTATTACGAAAATTTTGAAGTATCGATATCCGAATACAACCGTTTAAAATACAGGCATTTATATACCTACATATCAATGTATATATTACGTAAAATACGTTTCAAATACTTTGTATTATATATAAACGAAGGATCAATCATACATACAAATTTTTAATGGATTTTCACATTTTGTAAAAAAAAAATTTTTTTTTTTGAATTTCAGTTTAGTATTGTATTGTCTTATTTTTAATCTGATCATTCGAAAAGAAAAATAAAATAAAACAGAAATTTCCTATCAAAAAAACGAAATTTTGTTGTTTTACAAAAATATACACATTTGTAGTCTAAGTATTCGCATACATGGACGCATAATCAGGGCCCAGGGCTATTCTGGGTCGTAGTTAGCAGATTTCGCTAACCTGATAATTTTCAAACTTACTATTTTTCTTAGGTTTACGAATTGTCAAAATTTTGTGTGAAAGTTAGCAGAATGTCAAGTTAGCGAAATTTGTTAACTTCGACCAGAATAGACCTGGATAATAATTTTACAAAAAAAAAAAAAAAAAAAAAAAAAAAAAAAAAAATCTCCATATTTGCTATTTTCATTGTTCAGAAAATTTATTACATTGGAAAATCTAAAATTTTTCTGAATGATTGAATACACATACATATATGTAGTTGAACTCATGCATATGTACACGAAAATCAGACACAAAAATATCAAAAGTTCAAAAGAAAATACGAAAAGAAAATTTATTCTTACCAAGGATTCTACAGATTTTAAAGTGAAGTGTAGCGTAAAATAAAATAAATTAAATATCTATGAAAAAAAACAAAAAATCAAATTGTGATAAATCAAAGTATGTCATTCAGTTTATAATTACTTAAACTATTAAAACCATTTAAAATTTTTTAAAAAATTTTCTGAATATGATACAAAGAATACGATACGTGCTAATGACACATGTGAGCACAAAACACATTCATATGTAGTATAGAAAATGAAATCTCGTAACAATACAAAGAAATTTTAATAGAAATAATGAAAAGGAAATGGTCAAAACAGGAAAATTTACAAAGGAAAATGATATTACAATTAGACTTGCAATGTTCGACAGGAAGGAAAATTCTTGTAAAAAAAAAAAAAATGAATACAAAATACAACAGGATATAAATTGTTGACGGATATTGGAATGAAACGGAATACCTATGAATTATTGCATTTAAAAAGTAAAAATAAAAATGATTGTGGGCATTTTCTGTCTGATTTGTATGTTTATGACGTTCGAAATAACAAAAAGAGTTTTTTATATAGTCCCCAATACATTTTAAACCAATTTTATTGAACTCACAGAAAAAATTTAATATATTCTACAAATTAATTAGTGTGACTGTTACGTGTGCAATATAATGTGTGTGCCAAAACGAAAAATGTATACGTATGTATGTACATATTTATAATAAATTAATTTTGCCTATTAAATAATGATAATAATTAAATTACATTAAATATAAATAATTTCAAATTTCGCCCACGATTAATTTTAGATTTAATAAAAAACAGTGTGATATTGGTGAACTTCTGCCCTGTAATAAAAATGTACGTTTATTGCATGAATGCATAAAATACTGCTAAAGGCCGGATTGTTGCTACTAACTGCTAGATTTATCATGCAGTCTGCATACAACATGCATTTATGTTTTAATTTTTTTATTTTTTTTTTACAAAAAGTGTTAATAATAATAACAATCCTAGTCAAGTTGCCCTCATTTCCTTTTGATTTTAGCCCACACACTCCATCATCGACGTGTACCAAATGCATTAAAAATATCTATAAAATATATTAATTCTATAATTATAAATAAAATTTATAAAAATGTTTTTAAGAGACTTTCTGGCAGACTTTGTATTTTTAATCTTTAAATATGTTTTACTTACAAAAATTTCATACCTACGTTACATGCGTTTTGTTTGCATATTTCATGCGCATATAACAAACGTATGTATCTGTAACGTTTAATAATATTTTATTTAAATTTTCTTTTCAGTTTTTTTGTTTTGCTTTTAATGTTGTTGTTTTTTAAATTTTTTTATTTTATTTTTATTTAATTTTGTTATACAACTTTTCAAACATCGGGGTACTTGATATCCAAGACTTCTCAAGGTTTTTGTTTTTTTTTTTCATACTTTACGTACGTGTTCTAAATTATCGTACATACTAGTAGATTCTTATGTTGTCGTACAAATTGTAATTTGATTACATGATTCATTCACAAAATTTCATGTGGAGGATTTATTAAAAAAAAAAATAAAATTAATGCATGTATGTACACGCATACATACAAATGTAGACAAATTTTTTATTTATTTTTTATTTTTTTGTTATTATGTAGTTTTAACTTGATTTTTCCGTCAAATGAAAATGCAACATTTTATGTTTGTGTGTACCTAAATTATCGTATATTTTATATTCAGACACAACTTCCGTTTCATTAGACATTCGTTAATGCAAAGAAAATTCATAATTTTTTTTCAATCTTTTTTCACTTCTTGAGGTAATTTATACAAGAGAAAAAAAAAAATAAAAAGAAAATTTTCTAAATTTAAACTCATAAAGTTGGCCGCCCAGACAACATTCTATATAAAATCAAAGGTAGAAATAAACATATTACATACATAACATGTCTGTCACATTAGATTTGCATTTACATATTTAAATCTTATGTTCATCATTTCACCGCCTTTATCTTATCTCTTTTTGTACATACATTATGTATATGCACGAGTTACATGATGAGATTTTCATTTTAATTTGACAAAATTTTTGATGCCTCCAAATATAACTTTTACTTAAAAAAAAAAAAAAAAAAAAAATCTTTACAGACTTGGCAGATCACCTTATGGCCTATTATGACGACAACATAGCATAGATCATGGTAATATGATGATCATTGCATTTTATATTCAAATACATGGTATTTTGTATTTTACCGGCAAATAAATTTAATTACCATTCATTTTGCAATTCATACATTTTTTGTTGAATGAAGATTACAAAAATAAAAAAATATTTAAATAAATGCAATTTTGTGCAAAATATGCAACAACAACAACAAAAAAATACAAAGATGCTTGCTTTATACAATCAAAGCTTTCTTGTATAATTTCACAATGTATACAGACGATGAATCTTAAGATGCATGGAATGACTCATAAACCACTAAAATTAAAGGAATGCATGTGGTTTGACAACCTATAAGACGCTTTCAGTGGTTTTTCTTTCTTTTTCTTTTTTTCTTTTTTGAATACCTGCATACCTAAATAAATAAATATATCATGTATTGTAAGTATATAGAATTTATATCCACCTTCTATATAAGGAAAACCAGTCTAGAGTTTTGAGATTGGGATTGGGACTGGGATTTCTTGTTATAATCATTGAACTGTGGTTTCATTCTATTTAACTTTATTATATGTACGCATTTAATGCAATCAATAGCATGCATATATAAAGATAAAGTTACCATCATATATGCTGCAATACTAAAGAGTTATTCATCTCACACGTATTGCAATTCAAACTTCAGCATCCAACAGTATACAAAATCCTTATCTTTTTATATATTAGTTGTCCTGTGTGTACTACCTTGACTCTGTCACGTCAACAAACAAACAAAAAAAAAAAAAAAACAGCGATGGAAATAAAACAGAAAATAATAAAAATTCCTTTTACGTTTATAATCAACGTACGTATGTATATGCGTTTGTCATCTAATTATAATCGAATCAGCTAATGGTGCAGATTTACTTATGGGAAAAAGATCTTAAATGTTATTTTTTTTCTTACTTTTCTTCACTTATGTATACTTATGGATTTATGAGAAAATTGTTATTACACTGGTATGTACTGTATATTTTCAATTTTTATATAATGTATTAAGATTTATGGAGCTACTGGTATTTATAACTATTTTGCAATATCACTTACATGAAATATCTATAATATACATAAGTATATAGCTATTACGTTGATCATATACAATGCGGTAACGTAAAAATTTTATTACTCGATAAATATTTGTGTATAAGGAAAAATTTTGTGTAGAAATGATATTTTGTTTTTATTAAAAGATTCAAAACACAAAATTAAATAAAAATTGAAATCTACATTAGATTTATCACATATCAATATGATTGTATTAAAGAAATTCTCATTCTACTAAATTTATTTTATTTTTTATTAAATTTGTTTTATTATTATTAAAATGCCAGAAAAAAATTTTTGATCTCTAAAAAATTCCTGATGTGGTATCACAATGGGCCTTTCTGGTCTAAGTGTGCTTGCTGGGGATTTGGCGAGCGACAACCTCTTCCTACCTACCTATGTACCTATTAAATTTTTAAAAAAAGGATAGTATTTTTCAAAAGGACATGACAATATGTAAAACACAAATAACAAATTTTTTTTGTCTTTATGTAAATTGGATATTTATATAGTCATAAAAATTTTTCTTCGTATTCCATTTTACATAAAAGGATATACGCACATAGAATTCAAAAATTAACATCAAAAAGTAAAACAAAAAAAAATTACAACATTTTTATTTCTTTTCTTTTAAGAAACTAGAATGGCATATTCGTGATAATTTTAAAACCTTGAAGATAAAAACAAAAGAAAATGTATAATATGATTTTATGTTGTATGTATACGTATAATACAGAAAAGGATTTTTCACAGTCACTCAGAACAGAAATAAAATCAAAACACAGAATAAAAGAAAACAAAACGAAAAATAAAAAAAATAAAAAATTCTTTTCTTGTAAATAGCCAAGTTTGTAACCAATAAGTTTAGGTGGAAAAAAGAAGTCAAAGAAAATAAAATAAAAACAAAAAATAAATGAATATAAAAATAGAAAACTTTGTCATCATATATATACAGTGTCATTGAAATTCAAGAGATTCTTGCCCCTAATATTATTCTTATCCTTTCCTCGATTTTAGTTATTTTTACAATTTTTCTTTATTCTCGTTTTTATATGTAAGTATAAATCTTTGTAATGTGATGATATACTGTACCAAAGAAGGTAATGTAAAAAATACATTTTGACATTGATGCTTGATACAAATAATCATTACGATGACTATTAAAACAAAATACTTTTGCTTTTTAATTTTTTGTTTTTTCCTCCTTTTCATTTTTCTTTTTTCGTATATTATAGAAAACAAAAGTTTACAATTGCAGAAGAAGAAGAAAAAACAAAATGAAATAATAAATTTACTGGAAAAAATTTAAATTAATGATTTAGTCATTATAATGTCGACAGTCAGACCATATTTGACTTTTTTTTTAAATGAAAAAAAAAATTAGATAAACTGTACTGTAAAGGACTTTTAAGCTATTTTTGGATTTCAATAATTTTAAATGGTGGAATAAGAAATGAAATCCTTAAAAATAATTTTTTTTTCTTGGCGTGTAATCAAATTCCTTGACCTATGAATTTTCCTTGTTTTTTTTCTTAAATTAAAAAAATCGTAGGTGTTTTCTTATCTGGATTTTATTATATTGTATATACATAGGTTGTAATGCTTAAGACATGTGCATGTACAGTATTCCAATTATGGGAATATTTTTTGTTTTATTTTGTTATTATTTAAAATTCTATACAAAAACAAAAAAAAAACTGTATTGCATAATTTTTTGTAATATTATAGAAGAGTTGACTGACAAAATGTATTAAATTTAAATCATTTATCCGAATTATCGTGACTTGAAAACACGATTTTCATATCCTATACCATTTATTGAAAAGTGAGCCAAACCCGTAAATTCAAAATTTTGTTATTAATTCAATTATTACATAAAATTACTTTTTCTTCTTCTTTTGACTATTTTGTCCATTTTAAAAATTGAAACAATTCATCCCATCCGCCTACATTTTGACCTCAACATAATTTCTGTTTTCTTCTCACGGTTATCTTCATATCATGTGCATATATGAAATTTTAATAGAAACATGTGTATTAATGAATATAATGCAAAATTTAACAGAAAAGCACTTACATAGACATCTTAAGCAATCACACTATCCAAAATATGTAATTACATAATTTTGAAAAAATTTTTTAAAAAATACTAAATTTCAATGTAGACGAATTTTTTAACACAATTTAAAAGGTGTACCTGTATAGGCGTTGCGAATTTTTAAATGGCATTTTGGTATATTTGTATGGAGCAATTTGAAATGATATTTGGACTATCTGTTTTTTTTTTTTTTTTTTTTTTTTTGGAAAAATTTATTTAATGATCCATGTGGGTGCTCTCAAAAAAATATAATTAAATTTCTTCTAGTGTGAGAAAAGCTAGGGTTTTGTTTTGATTTGAAAAATATAATAACTGCAAGTCATTTGGACATTGGGCACTCCCATTTGAATATTTTACAAAATATTTGGCATGGTGCTATCAATCAAATTTTTCACTGCATTGCTATTTTTTTAATTTTTTATTTATTTTTGTTTTTTCGTTTAAAATCATTCGTTTGTGAAAATTTTTCAGTGATAGTGATGGAACTAATTTTCTATTATTGTTGAAAATAAAAATTAAAAATTTGAAAATAACTTGAATTTTGAATTTAAGGTTTCATTTTGTTCTCGTGGATAATCAAACATTTATCCACGTCATGAGTATTTCAATTTTGTAAAGTGAAAAAAAAAAAAAAAAAAAAAAAAACAGCTTCATTTTTGACCCATCAATCTATTCATGTACATCAAAAGTAACTGAATGAAATGTGTGCGCGTACATATTTTTAAAACATAACATAACATATCCGGCATCTTTATCACAAAAATATTTTCAAACATTTATTTATTTTATTTTGTTTTCTTTTTTGATTTTATTGTTATCAAGAAAATTGTTGGCTATGCTTATTATCAAATATACTGCTGTTGTAATTACAAGTATACGAGTATTATTGTGTTATGCACATGGTCACATGAATTGAATACATGCATGCACATATGCAGTAAAAATGCAATTTTTAATATTGTTCATTGTTGTAATTATATGTACAATTGCCGGCTGCATAATGTCATCGTCTCCTCTTTTATATGAAATAAAAATAATTTCATTTAGAAATTTGTATTCCCCTATTTTATTTTTAGTTCAAGTTAAAAACCAGAAGTTAAATGTTTACAAATTTCATTTAATTTTTTGTCTATACGATTTGTAGACATTTTTATAAAATACAATCTGGTACAATGTACATATTTCAGTATTTATTTATACACTCTTTATTCTTTAACATACTCGTATTTTTATGTTGATTCTAATCTAATGCATAGCAATCTACACTCACCCTCTTTTTTCTTAGTATTTAATGGATCAATTTTCATTCAAAAATTCTTTTCTTTTTCTTATAACGATTTTAATTTAAAAAATGTGTACCACAGCAAAATATGTATGTAATCCAATCCAAATTAAAAATGAAGATCAACACAACCGTCATTATGTGTGCCTGCTAACTAAATAACTACTTTTTTTAAGTTTTAGAATTTGGAAGTTTTGAAATTTCAAAGTTTTATTCATACGTAAGAATAACAAACAAAATTATACATACATATGTACGTTCATACAATTCAAAAATATTTCAAAGACAACCATGGACAACTTTTTTCAAATTAAACATAATTTTTTAAATTCAAATAAAAAAAAAATACATTTTTACTTCTGGAATGTTTGTACATACACACACCTTTATTCACTTTTGAAAAAAAATATAAGAGGAAGTTTCTTGTGTACATTTATTTATATACTCTGTTCACTAATATTATGAACTTAAGATATTATGGCGATTACTTAAAGTGATACCATTTTACATCACTATTGTATTGATATTTAAAAACTTCATCTGATATATAATAAGAGCTTTGTGGATTGAGATGATACTGCTCGTGAAACAGTCTAATTAGAAATTATGAGAAAAGAAAAAAGAAATTATATACTCCCATAAGACCTTAAGTGCATAATATTAGTGGACAGAGTATAGATATGTAAATCGAAATGCTATCGTTTTCCAAAACGTACTGTAGTATCAGAAATCAAAACAAAAGCAAGAAAAAAAAAACTGCAATTGCATTAAAACGATAGCACTGATCACATTGTATTATTTCAGTTGGACATTTTCTCAATGAACCCGTATTTTGTCACAAATCATAAAGAAGTAAAAAAAAAAACATAAGATTGTATACGGTATGTACCCAATGTAAATGGAAATGATATGTTAAATTGATAAAGCTGTTATCATTCCGACTATATCATATATACAACACATTATATATTTTTAGAAAATGATGGTTTATACTTTATACTCATCAGAATGATAAAAATTTTACTATCGCTGTCTTTTTTTTATTATAAACTATGACTTTGATAAAAGACATAGTGATCTTTTATTTAGCGGTTTTATTAAACATTCAATTTTAAAAAGATTATTTTCTTGGCCATTTATTGTATTCATTCCGTTTTACGTTAAATGATGTAACAAATCGGTGTCGAATGTCAAATTTTATTTTAATAAAAAATTACAATTAATGAACTGTAGAAAGAAAAAACAAAAAAAAAACGTGTAAATGGGATACATGTAATAGATATGAGTTGAGTAACAAAAAAGAAAAAGGGAAAAGAAATTTGAGAAAAATCTTTTCAAATGGTTTATTATGGGGAAATAGATAATCAACATCGTTCGTATATATATATGTGTGTGATGGAAACCGATATTTTCAAGGAATTCAATTTTCTCATAGTACATTTTTTTTTTTTTTTTAAATTCTATAAAAATTTTTATAACAATTAATTAGAGAGGATTAAAAAAAAATCCAATTATTTTCAATGATGAAAAATAAAAAAACGAAGTAGGAATAATTATAGCGTTTTAGTATTTTATTGTACACAATGTTTGAATATTTTTCCAGAATATTTAAAAAATATAAATAAAATGGAATATTCAACAAAAAAAATAAACAATAAAAAAAGATACGATGAGAATGAGTAATGCACACATTTAGATATATGTACGTACAGGGTGACACTAAAAATTGAATACCTCAAAATGATATTTTTCCATTCTCGTAAATTTTATAGATTGAAGATAGGTACTTATGAGGGACATTGTTTTCTACAATTGGTACAAAATATTCCAAACAAGAATTCTACAAGGGGACCCAAAAGCTAATAATTTTTTTGCATAATACATGTATAAATTTTCGGAACAGGGATCTAGAAACACGACGTTAAGACATATTTTGTGACCTTTACTGTGGGATACCTATTACCTTGTATAATGTACTATATTATTGCATTTTGCTTAATTTATGTTAATACCCTGTTCATTGTTTTGTTATTAACATTTATCAGTATAAAATTCAAAATAATAAAAATAAATGTGCTTTTTTTTATCTTGAGCCGCAATTCTATATTTCACTCATATGTTTACCACATTATTTATTATAATCACACTTACGTACACATACATTGCTTATTTACACAGTGTACATATCCAGTTCCATAGATGTTATACGCATACACGTTATTATAGACTTTAATAGTATCTTTGTAATTCAAAACTTACTAACAATAATGGCAACTGGACAATGATTTTTCATATATTTGACATTCATTGTTTATATGTATCTAGAAATCCACGTAACGTAATAAAAAAATGTAATTTTATATCGTATCGCATGTGTGTACATATTTTTACGTATTGTAATTTCATTTATATTTTTAGTTTTTATTTCAAATATTTATTTTTTTATTTATTTTAAATAAAAATTTTTGTTCCGTGTATAACAGTGCATTACGACTTCAATACATGAACAACTAAACAAATAGGTATATGAAAAAAATGTGACAAATGTCAGTTATTTCGATAACGACCTTTCATATATAAAAAATTTTTTTGTTGATATTTTTTTGTTTCACACATGACTGGATATTTTGTGGAAAATAAAAATTGTATTTTTCAAAAACCATATTAACATGCATGATTACGTATGTACTTCACATATGTACATATGTACCTATGTACGTAAAAAAATAACATATGAGGAAAACTGGAACTCATTAAAACAAAAAGATGAAAATAAAAATGAAATGATAATTACCAACAAGATAATTAAAAAATGTAAAAAAAAATTGTACTAAAAATAAGTTACAAAAAAAAAAAAAAAAAAATTCAAACCGTACATACAAAACAACGTACTTAAACGTACCTAGTTTAAATTAATGTGTGCCCCCACACATTAATGAGAATTGTTGAATATTACAGTAAAAATCAAAGGCGTAGGTATCTTGATGTTACATTATGTCATCATAATGAGTATTAATGTGAATATTCATATTTTTATGTAATTTGTAAATTATTGTTAATGTAATAAACAAAATGTATTTAAAAAAAAAAAAAAAAAAGATATCATTTATGGGCCTTGTTAATATGCTTAACTCAATATGATTTTACAATTCAAGAACATTCATGACCAAAAAATTCAATACAATTCTAGGGATATTCTCTAAAATACAACTGAATAAATTTCGTCATCGACTTACAAATAAACCTATGTTATGTGAAAATGACTTTCCAGCTTTCCACAAGTAGGTACCTACCTGTGCAATTTATGTACAAATCATGTTCTAAAAGTATGGATAATATGGACGAAGATTTCCTGTAATATACATACATTTATTTGATACAATCTTAAATCTGGGTTAATATTTTTATCTCTGACTATAAATACTGTAATACTTAATTAGATAATTAGTTTTATTAAAGAGGAAGAGAAAACATACTTGATTTCTCTATAACATACAAATATATAAATTATAATTTAATCTCTATGTAAAAATATGTAAATACAAAATTACACACTTGACATAGTTAGGAAATGTAATGAAAACTCAATTAAAAAAATTTTTTTTGCTCAATTGAAAATGTAATTACCATTATGTATGACAGGATCACAACAAAATATTTAAAAAATACATACGTAAGTGTTGGATTGGATACCGTAATGAAAATACAACAAAGTGACAAACCAAAAAAAATGTATTTAAATTGTGTATAAATATGAGCGCATATATGTAAATTTAATGATTCAACTACATGTATTGTAGATACTTTGTGATCGGTTTTGTTGTTGTAAATCATTCAAGTGAACTACTTTACATCATGAAAATTATCTTAAAAAGCATAAACGTATTGGATAACTAATTTTACACACAGATTTTAATATTTTAATGACAGACAAAAAAAATAAAAATAAAATTCATAATTACGAAATAATGTAATATTGATCGTATGCATATCGTATAATATATGGTACGTATTTGTAGATACATAGAAGAAATAACTGAATGTATAATTATTGCACCACATTCGTACACACATAATTATGATCTCTTTATGTCTGTGAAAATTAATAAATAATAATTACCCATACGTAATATTTCAAAAAAGAAAATAATAAGAATATTGATTAAGTAGGTGTGATATATGTACATATAAACAGGAAAAACTAGAAATTTTTCATTCAGAAAATTACTACCTATATGAAGTAATTTTGTGTCCTGTTTTTTAAATGCAACATGGTGTAACTGAAACACAGAAAAGAAAAAAAAATTTTTTTTTTCTTTTTTGAATGAAGTATAAAATGCATATGAATTTTATTATATATATCGTATACGTACGTTACATTATAAGTATATATATATTTCTCTCCCACATAGATCATGTTTTTACCAATACATAAATTATAGTATATAGTATATACGTATGTACTTTGAAATTTTCGATTTTTATTCAAATTAAATTAAAATTGACTTAAAATTCAAATAAAATAGGCAAATTTATGTCCACCAGACAGAGCAAAGACCTACTGGACATAACACACCATATGTATGTGTACTGGGCAATCAATTATTCAATTGAAATTGAAATTATTTTTTGATATAAAGCATTTAACGGAAAATATGATCAAATTTTATTTTACCAATGTGATCGACAATTGTTTAATATTAGAAATTTTCTATATCAATAATTTTAGTCTTAACGCTTTTGTTCTTGTATCAAACTACAAAAATAATTAATGTTTCGTGCGGATTGCCTGGAAATTTCTGCTATAGTTCTAACCTGTAAATTTTTAAAATTTTTAAATTTGAATTTGAATTTTTAAAATTAAGTGAAACATATGGAGTAAATATACAAAACAAGCGAAAATTTGAACTAGTAACAATCTAACAAATTTGCACAGCAAAATGCTGTTAAATTTAAGCTTAGCGGTTTAGATACAGGCATTGAGAGGTAAACCGCACAAGGTACGATCACTGATCAGTTAAATTTTAAACATACATGTATTTCATTTAATTTCATAACATTTTGAAATGATTAAAAATTATTGTAAAAATTAAATGTAAATTATTTAAATAAATTACTTACCTTTTTGGTAAACCGTTTAAAATTTACAAAAATCAGTTACAATAAACAGTGCAATTACACATGTAATAAAAACAAAACAAACAATTCCTTAACATGTATGTATATTTTTTAAATCAAATTAAATATGGTAATTAATTCCTTGATTTATGATTTATATCTGTTTGTTTTCAATTTTAAATGTCTTTTAAGAAGTGAATTTTAATTAATTTTTCACACAAGGTCACTTACAACAAGTTACAAACTGTAGTTCTGTATATAGTTTGCTTTGCTTTTGCAAACAATCAGACAGACAGGCAATTTTAACACGATGATAACAAACTGTAATCTTGATGAAAATTTATAAAAGATTTCTGTCAAAAAAAAAATAATAAAATTGTAATTTTTTTTTTTTTAAATTTTTATTTGTAACTTTAATTGGCACTTTTCAGTTTAAAATTGTACAAAAATGTTAAAGTAAAAGTAAAACGCATGTACAATATAAATTTGCATTGAAAGTATGTAAAATTTTTACTTAACTTGTTTTTATGTAGGTACACATACACACACTTCATACAAAAAAGATTTGTTTGAAACAAAATTATATTACTCACTGTAATGTTGTTGTTGTTATTGGATTACCAGTCAGGTAAAAATTAAATTTGATTGTAAATAAAAATTTCTTTTACTTGTAGAAAAACATTATTTTATATAGCAACAAAAACAAAAAACGTTAACAGTTTGATAGTTTTGTTGTTGTGTTGTTATCGTAATGCGATGATACATTCGTGCATGCTCTTTATAAAATATTGTGTACAAAGTAACGTTTTCTTTATCTTTACACAGTGATTGTGATTTAAATTCATACACAGTAATAATAAAATGAAATTCAAAAATAAAATACAGGAGAAAATTAAAAGTTAAATATCATGACATGCCATTTATTTTATTACTTATCTTACAAAATTAAAAAAAAAAAAAAAAAATTAGTGAAAAATTATTACACAAATTTCAGTGAATGTTTTTCGAATTTCAAACATAAATGCAACGTGTTAAAAAAAATATATTTATTTTGATTTTCTTTTGTTTTTGTTGTTTACACGCGACAAAAAATTTCTACAAAATGTTTATAAATACGAGTACAAGTGAACTGCTGCAGGTAAGACACCTTTTAAGAATGTTCTTTTGAAAAAAAAAAAAATTAAACAAGAAACTAGTTTTGAATTTAAAGATTTTGAATTTTTTTGTTTTTCAATTTTTTTGAATTTTAATTTTTTTTTAAATTCGTAACACTAGTATTACAAATTTTTTAAATACGATAAAAATCTCAAATACAAATTTTAGTATAAATAAAAATATCAATCAAACAAATTGAACTCACTGTTAATACTAAAATGAAAACGTGAATGATAATTACGTTTAGCTATATAAAACACGTACACTATACATAAAACAAATTTAAAAAACAAATTAATATAAATATCAAATAATAAACACTGTTCAGTCATACATAGGACCGATCAAAATACTAAATATACAAAACACAACAGACAAACTAATTTTTCACTATAGCACTATAGCAGTAGATTAGTTAATACAGAAATGACAACAGATACAATGATACAAATATATCTATCTATATTCTGTATCTGTACAAACAAATATAGTACAGAAACAGAAAAATATAAAAATCATCATATGCTATAAAATGCGTACTCTTACTCACTAGTTATTGATTCAGCGCCAGCGCAGAATTAAGCTGAGCAATGTAATTGTAATGTAGGTAAGAGAAATTTATTTTGTTATATTTGAGAATTTGAGATTGAGATATTCATTTCAATAAGAGAGAGAATTTACTCAACTGAATTGAAGTGAACAGTGAACCACTGATAACAGTGAATTTTCTCTTTTTAAATCGATAAATTGTTTGTTAACAAATGAATTACAAAAATTTATTTAATAATTATAAAATCACTATTCACCAAAAGTGTTTGATAAGAAAAAAATTAAACGATAAATAAAATTGAATTAAATTTTAGAATAACTGCAGTCCGAGTTAACAGCCTAATTATTAACCGTTTTTTACATATTCTAAATCTAGTGATTTGGATTTTGGACCATGATCGATTCTATAAAACTAAATGACAATTTCAGCTTATTGCTCTAGCTAGAATTCACTCTATTAATCTATTTTAAAAAATCCTAAACCTGATATTTTGGACCGTAGATCGATTATATGTATTTCATGTTCTTATTTTATTTACAAGTTAATGATAATCTCAGTTTATTGGTCTAGATTCTAGAACATACGGCTATCTATTGCTATCTTCGAGGCTATTCTTCTCATAGTTAGCAAAATGTTAAATGGACGAAACCTGTTAGCTACGATTAGAATAGACCTCTGATTATCGCAGTTACGAAAATACTTAAAATATGAAATATTAACATTTTTGACACTATTATAATTCTACCATAAACTGCGACAGTGCCTTTTTTTCGTTATTTCTGTTAATGGTTAACAATACTACGAAAAGCATTTAATAAAATTTGAACTCATTTTAAGATTTGAATAATGGTCAAACGTGGGATTTTGAATTTTTTTTTTAATATGTAAAAATTTATTACTTAAAGTAATGCAATATGCGAGGGTATTATAAAGTATTAAATTGAATAAAATGAGAATTGTGTATACTTTACAAGATTCATTTTAAAAATACTTTACACTTAAAGAAAATAAAAATAAAAGATTCAAATCTAATTGAAGAGGGAAAATATGAACATTTTATTTTTGCCGACAAAAAAATAAAAACATTAAACCTGTTTTAAATTCTATAAAATATTAAAAAGATTTTTTGTTTTTTTCGTTTTATTTAAAATCTTTTAAACATAATCTTTTAACATATTTAGTAGTATACGTTAACGTTATGCTTTCATTCATTTCAGATATAAATGAAACAAAAGATGATAAGAAAAACAAAAAGATGATTTTTTTTTTTGTTATAACATAATCCATTAATCAAATGTGTCATTACATTATGGTGTTTAGTGTTACAACATCATGTACATAACAACAAGACTTAGCAACAATGATACATGTTAGTTTGCTCTAATATTAATATTTAATAGCATGTATAAAAATTATAAGCACTGATACCTCAAGAAAATTCAGTTAATATACGTTTCCAATTGTAGGTGTGTGAAATTAGGAAAATAAATTGCACGAAAAAATAAAATTTTCTAAAATAAAAAAAAAATGAAACAAGATAATGGGATACAATAAGCTTTCTTAAGCTGCAGTGTCGAGGCAACCCAACCTCATCTCACCCTTGTAAACAAGATAATGAGTACCATTTTTGCTCCTTAATATTTCATAATCCATTTAAATCTGTTTGATTTTATTGGAAAGAAAAAAACTACTACATCATAAAACAGACATGTATACCAATTTATTTATGGTTCATGAACTATATTATTTTATTTATTCAATCAATTGGTAAATGATATAAATTTCACCAAAAACATTTAAATATGCTGATAGTGTCCTTTCATGCACGATTGGTTTTCTAGAAAAATAATAAAATAACTATCATCATTTTCTTTTCTATGTTTTTTTTAAAGAAAAATGTAAATTTCTTGCAATTATCTTATTTAACAAAAAAAAAAAAAAAAAATTTCCATCATTTTCATAAACAGATGACCTATCCGAATAATAAAAATCATATTTTATACTCTATAACTCTTCTATATAAATGGAAATATCATATGAATATCAGAGAGTATAACCATGCACGATTTAATAAATCATAATTTGAATAACATGTATCCATTATATATGAATTAAAATCATTTTTATTTTTTTTAACAAAAAATATTGGACATTTTCAAATATAAACAGAACATTTACATCTACATGAGTACAAAATATATCATCTAATATGGTATAAAGATTTGTTTTGTATAAACTAGAAAGCAACAGTTTGAATTCAAAGAAACACATGCCATCATTATTCTAAAAGGATTAAAATGATGTTCACTTGCTTCCATATACATACACGATTTTATTTTATTTTTTTTTTTTTTTTAGCTCAATTGTTGCATATGCATTTTTATAGGCCACAATAACAAACTGTTTTTGTGCAAAAAATAATAATGTCGTGCAGTAGAGCAGAGTTCAATTTTAATTCTTGTTGTTTACATGTAGTACATGTATGCGCATTTTATAATTTTCCAGAAGAAGAATTCATACCAATTTTTATGTACATACATCGTAGATTTAATGTAGTTTAACATCTTGTCAGTTTTCATTTAAAAAAAAATTTAAACCACTTGCATATAGTATGTACACAATAATAATGATAATAATAATAAAATCTCTAAGAATAGTACACCACATAACGTATTACTGGATACCCGTGATAGTAATAAATTTATCAAGCATTTTCACGTATGTCATTTCTAGAGGATTGAAACATATAAACAATTGTGCTTATATATATAGGAATAATACGATTTACCACTATAAGCAAAAATATATACACCATCTCAGCTAAAATTTATATACATACAAATGTATATGCCACTATTTAAAATGGTCTCAATTTTTTGTAATTTTATTTCATGCCATTTTTGACTTGTTTTTCCATTATATACGAGTTCATTATCTTTTCTTGAAAGAAAAATTTTTTTTTAAACATATATTATAAATGAAAGCATACCATACGAATGCATATGTATACCTATATATGTACGTTTTTATGTATCATCAACCTTTGTAATTATGACTTAAATGTATTTGAAAAACAGTATATAATTGTATAATCGAATAATTTAAACGTTAAAAAGGAATTTCACTTGTACAGCATTTTTATTTTTTCTTTTTGCGTGTGTATTTAGAAAATCTCACACGCATCGCTATTTAATCCTGAATTAATACGTTCGTGCTGTAATAATATAAGAAAAATACGAAAAACGGGAAAATTGAAAAAAAAAAAAAAAATATTTTATTTACGCAAAAAAAAAAAAAGAAGAAAAAATGGGGGGAAAAATCATATATGGAAAATCTATGTTTTTTTTTGTGTTTCATAATGTACAGTTGACTCTTTGATTGGATTAAAGACCAAAATAGAATTCGAACTCAATTCAATTGACTTCGAGCAGTACATACATACATATACATTTTGTGTATTACATTAATAGTACTTTTTAATATTTATTTTATTTTATTTTTTATTTTATTTTTATTTTTTTTGTTATTATTATGCTATTTTTCTGTTTACATTAAACGATTACACCTAGTCGGTTTGTAAGTACATATAAATTTGTCTATGTACATAGTATATACGTGGTTTATGAATAATATAAAAGATATACCCAGATGATTGAATCTATGAATATATACAGTATATTCAATCTTTATCTGCATCATGTAAATGGAAAATATTTATGGTGTTGATATGTGTAGTATATGCTATCGTATGGATGTGATCCCCTGGAGCGAAAAAATTTTATTTGTAATCTTTCTATACATAAAATCAATTGATAATGTAATGTTGAAAAAAATTACTACATTATATGTATGTATGTATGTCTACTGATGTTTTGTGTGAATTACATAGAAATACGTGCTAAAATGCTAAATTACTTCCATTTAACAATTTAGCAGCTTTTAGCTGTCCGAAATGTTAAATTTTAATAGTTTCCAGATTTTTCCTTATGTTTGATAAGATTTTAAAAATTAAAAATTCAAAAATTCAAAAATTTAGAAATCAATTTACCAATTTAGCCGCATAATCTACTTTACTGATTTTCCCAAAAATTTAGCACTTTAGCCGCATTTATCACTAAAAACGCACACATTTTGAATATGCAATCATATGGTATATGTATAAAAAGGTAAAATAAATAAGAAAAAGTTCAATACAAATTATTACGAAAATAGAATAGAAATAAATATACTAAATAGCTTATAAAGATTTTTTCTTTACCAAAAGAAAAAAAAAAAAAAGATATAGCAGAAAACAAAATTTTCATCGTCAATTTTGCAATATAATTTGTTGGAAAAATATATGAGAAAACAAAAAAGTAATAAAAAGATCTAAAAATACATAAAAACTTTTGTATGTATTAGCAGACGTTCATATATAAATAAAAAAAAAATGAGAAAAAAATTTTTATGATATTTAATATAATTTATGAAAACGATGATATTAGACAGTTGTTTAAACCTTTTTTATATGCGTTTGGCGTATGTACTTGTATGTACATGTACATGAATTACAATTTTTTTTCAATGTTTTTCAATTCAATTATTAATTCGGTTGTAAACAAAAAAAAAGAACACAGTTTGAGCAGTTAAAGGTGTGTAAGTTTTGAATTATTTTTATATATCTTAAAATTTATGTTAAATCTTGAGATTTCATTAATAAATTTAAAATTGCCTGGAGTGCAATTTCGCACATTCATGTGAATATGCAAATTAAAAATCCCAATTTGTAATGTAATTAACACATTTTCGTAATTGTTCTTTAAATTTTGTTTATAGAATTAAATTCGAATGTACCAGACTTATCTATCATCTAATCAACTCATAATGTACTTTGAGATCTTTTTACCTAAGTTCTTTGTACTTACGTATGTACGTCTTTATTACAGACAAAATCTTTATAAACATATACACACATACAGACATACATGAAAAATTGATGCCAAATTAAAATTCGATTATTTCTTTCATCTATATTTAATTTTAACATTCAATTGAATTTCAAATGACTTTCATTCGAAAATAATGAAAATTTGAATTTCATTATTTTATAATTCATTTTTTTAGCATACAATCATGTGTATATGTAAGAAATATTACAATTTTGTGTTGTTAACGTATCATTCATGGTGTTCTTTGTTGATTGTTGTTGTTTTCGATTACAAAATACAAAAAAACTGGCAATCAGAAAATGAAAGTAAAAGAACGAATTTATTCAAAACAAAAGAACATTTCATTTAAAATATAAAGATGACTATATTTTAAAAATGAACTACAGTTGATGTTTTATTGTATCATCGAGAGTTTATTATATAAGTACGATATGTACTTATATACATATCGTAATAAATGAAATACAAAAATTTATTTCAATCACAAAATTCTCATTTAAAAATTAGGTTATTTAGCCGCCTCAAGACAAAAGAATATAAAAATTCATGAACTTTCTTATTATTTTGTTGCCAAATTTTAATGCAACATTATTACGTATACATTCGGCAGATACAAAAAATTCGTTTTTTTTATTTTTCACGTTTTTTCTAATGAAATTTCTTTCTTAAATTTTCAGACAGAGGAAAATATATTCAATTTTCAATACAAGACGACGGAACGGAATGTTCTAATTCTAAAATGCACGATATTTTGCCAAATTATTTTTTTATGATGATAAGCGCGTATCACACGTTTTAATTTAAACTGAGGCAAATTAATAGAAATTCATATATGTATACATGTTACATTCATTTTTTAAGACATTATCAGATTTTAAATTAGAAATCGAAAATAATTTATGTGATTGAGTATCTTTTTTTTTTAATCGCCTTGGATCTATCTATACTGTCTATATCGAAATCTGTCTGCGAATATACCAGCCATTTAAACGGGATTATAAAAGTATTCAATAAAAAAAAAAAACAATGAATGATTCCAAAATGACTCAGCGTCAAATCAACCTTCATTCTTGAAAATATACAAACTACTTCGTGTTATTATAATGATTTGATTTTGTGTATGTGATGTGAAGACCAAAAACTTATCAGACATTCAGACCCAGACCATTATGTACAGTTTTAGTTGCTATTGTCAATAAATGATTAATCCTTTATCGAAAATATTTTTATATTTGATTTTATTTTTTATTTTTAATTTATTTTTAAACTCTCTTCTCATTTTTTTTTTTTTTTTTTTTTTTTTGATTTTTTCGTCTTTTGTGTTTCTTAGGCATTCCATCAACATTCATCAAAAATTCAATATATTTTATTGTTGAGATTCATATTGATTTTTCGCGGTATCGTATCGCGATATAAAAACTGGTTTCCGGTTAAAATTTAAAAATAAAATTTTTCCATTTAAAATTCAAACAATCGAACAAGAATAATCATGTTTCAAGGTTAAGAAACGTTTTATATATGGACAACAATTTTGTTGTTGTTAACAACAGAAAATGTATACTATGTACATACGTATTTTCCATGTCCATATCCGTAAAATTAAAATAATAAATGAATAATAGCATGATCACGATCATAGCATTAATAATTTCCTTTCAATTTTCTCACATATGCGTGTCCATAGTATGCAATAATTGTTTTGTCTTCTATATCTTTATTTTTATAATTTTCCTAAGCCTAAATTTCAGTTTTTCTTTTAATTTTCAATTGAAATTGTAAACCAGCCTATATAAACAGTTGGATGGGGTTGTAATTATTTTATATTGTTTCCCAGTTAATTTATATAGAATATCAAAATTTATATTGTATACTAAACACATTTTTATGTTATCCTTTTATCTAAAATGTACACAGTAGTGGTAAATAAAAAAAAATTTTTTTTTGTGAATTGATATTAATGATGGTAAATGAAAAGCCAAAAATATGTATATGAAAACAAAAAATCGATGTAATAAAATAAAATTCATTGTTTTGTTACGAATTCATACATATGAAGGGTTTCCCAATATGAAACGTAATCAAAATTCACGTTTTACTACGCTGGTACTGTGGTACAATTACATCAATTTTACAACAAAACAACTAAAAATGTTTTGATTCAAATTCAAAAGCGTTTGATTAGAGTCCCCTTTGTGTAATATTTTTTTTTTATTTTATTTTAATGTTGACATCAAAACGGAAATTTTGTTTTTTTTTTTTTTGTTTTGAATTTATTGTGTAAATTTAACGTAAAAGAGTATGAAAATGAGCATATGTCACATAATATGATGACTACCTATTGAATTGAAGGGTGAAAGAAAAAAATAACAAAAAAAAATTTTTTAACGATATAAAATAAAGGGAAAAATTTTCATTTTTATAATTCTTTAGTAATAAACAAAAAAAAACCAAACCAAATGTTTAAAAAGAATAGGTATCTACTGTTAAGCTGAAGAAGGTACAAAGTACTCGAAAAGACATCTTATGTGGTGTTAAATGCGATTTCAATGATACGACTAAAAAGAGGGTCAGAAATGCACTTAGAAAATTTGCTAAATTTGGCACTCGGGGTAAATTTTCTTTTTAATCTTTTTAAACAACTTTGAATTTGCAAAATAGAAACCAAAAAAATTTTATCAGATTTTCTAAAATGTTGCTACTATTTTCAAAAGGAGAAAAATGTCAACAATGTAATAGCCAAACCAAAGCCCATGTGTTTACATTTAAATTTTTTACCGGCCAATAACCTTCAGGTATTTTCATTTTGATCAAATATTTTCCTCAATTGGCGTTAAAAACTCTTTAAAAAAAGTTCTATTGAGACTTTTAACGTCTCAATAAAAGTACTACAATATATCCGTTCCGACATTTATCACTTTAATAATCCATTTCTATTCACAATATTGTCTATTCAATCAAAAGACAAAAGGAAAAACTTTCCAATTGTTATTTTTTTTTTCTTTTATCAATCGATTTAACCGTTTCATATTTAATTTTTGTTTTTATAATTTAAATAACACAATAATATAAGATTTTGATTAGAGATCATAAATCATCATAATTTCATTATGATGTCCATATTTTTCTTTTTTGGATTTTTAATTATTTGATTGAACAATAAAATAAATTAGTATCTACCATGTTAGTGCAACATATGTATTTATATGTACAGTGCTAATAAAGGGAAAAAAATCATTCAGTGCTAATGACTGAATATCTTTTATTATTTATGTTTTTGTTTTTTAACATTATGAAAAAAAATTTTTTTTTTTTAAATAGTTTTTGTGTAGATGTTTTTAAATCGGAAATACCATTAGTAATTTAAATCGTTACCAAATTAATTAATCTTTGTATTTATACAATGCGTAACATATCTGCATGAAATGAAATGTGTAAAATTTTGAAATTATTAAAAGAAAAATAACATTTTGATGTATTTGACGAAAGAGAGTAGGGAGTATTTAGATGATAAAATTTTTTTTTTTTTATTTTTTTTGTTGAATGCTTTTATTGTTCTACATAACAGATAAAACATAAATGAAAACATTGAGCTATACCATCAGAAATCCCACCTTTTACATGTTTTTTTAGTTTTAATTAAGAAAAAATCAAGATTAGAATTTCAAATTGCTTAGTTGTAGTATATTTTTAAATTTTTGACTAGAAAAACCTCTAGATAAGCAAAAAAAAAACAGTTTAAAAAAATTTATTCACATTGTGTAATATGATATTCATTACAAGATTAATTTTCAATTTTTTTTTTTTTTAAAGAAAATCATATAGAAGAATATAACATCGCGTTCTAATTTGAACTGCAACACAGTACTGCTGGAACCAAAATAGTTAGTAAGCTAACGTAAAGTAAAGTGTAAAGTATAGTATAGAACCGTATATTTGAATAAATTTACCCGTAATGTAAAGCTGTAACCTTCTGATCGTTTAGTTACGTCAACTTGGAAATGTCATGTTTCCATAAACAAATCTGTCTTGAGAAGCATACGTAAAGTAAACTTTACAGTTGTCATTTCAGAAATTCAATGAATTTAACATAAATCACATAATGGGCCTTTTTTGGTGTAAGTGTGCTTGTTTGGGGACGAGCGGGCGGCCACCTCTACGTACCCTACCTATCTACCTAATAATGACAGATATTATGTACTTTATGTAATTTTCGATATCCGTTAACTATTTTCATGCAGTTTTTTTACTGAACTCTACGGACGTTTGCGCTTCATTATAGCTAGCCAATATGTCTTAAACAAAGCATACAGTTATACACAATGCATTACAAAACAAAAAAAATATTCAAAAAATATTCAAAAAATTAAAGATAAAATCAATTGAAATATTTGTATTTGCATGTATACGTTATTATGGACATACTCAAATATTTTCTCGTATGTGTTACGTCTATTCGTTTTTTTAATTTGTTTGTTTTTGGTGTTTTGTTTTGTTTTTCTTTATGTGTTATTTTTATTATACACGATGTCATAAAGGTGTAAAAAGAAAACAAATTTTCTAATTCAAAAAACCAGAAAACAAAAAAAATTTTGTTTTTTAATTAAATAAAAGACAAACAATTTAATTTCTAATTTGCATATGATTTACATTTATGGAATTTCATTATTATAAAAACGAAAAAAGAAAAACAAAAACGTTTCGATAGACCATGTCTAACACAGCTATATGCATTGTTGTCTTATTGTATGAAATAACAATTTTTTATTTTAATTTAAAATTTAACATATTCGAGTAGATACATATTTTCTGGAAAACAAAACGGAAAATATATCTATGTTACATACCGTATGTTTGTATTCATCCATATAAATGTAAACGATTTTTTTTTTTTTTGAATTTTGTGTTTTTCTTTCCTTTATTTATTTATACTTTGTCTAAAAATATTTTTCAGTGCAATATCTTATGGTATTAACATGTACCTATTTTTTTATAATTTCTAATCAAATTTCTAATAAGAGCATTTCATGAACAATGTTACCACAATTTTCAAAATTTTTCGTACCACATCAGATGAATTTTTTAAATATTAATAATTTCTATAAGATCTGTACTGAAAAATGTTGAATTCATAAGCATCAAATTATAGTCAATTGGATCTTTTCAGTGTAGTGATCTAAATATTTGAAATTGATTCAATGTTTATGAATTGTATCAAATATTTATGAACAAAGTATAATTTTTTTTTCTATGTAATGTTTGGGTGAGTATGCTATCTAGTATAGAATATCTTGTATTGATATAATAAACGACCTTGTGAAATGGCTTTGTCATATCTGACTAATGTAAATATAGCGCAGGTATATATATGTATGTATATTAGTTTTTCAAACAGTAAGATACTTAAGGTGAAAAAAATAATTTTTTGTTTTACATAAAGAAAAGCAGACATAGGATGTGTAAAGTAACTCTTTTATATATTTATCCATGTAATATTTAGCGCTTTATAGTATAATTTGTTGTAATCTGAAAGAGCTGTTAATATACACATAATTAAAAATATGTTAATTTAAAACCCCATCGTTCCTTTTATCCGGGTGAAGTACATTACAATGTACGGTCATGCTGTATGTATATAAAGCAAAATGTATACTAGCATATAAAATTATGTAGAGGTAAATAATTTTTCAATTTATGCAAATATTTTCATTTTTTTTTTAAATTTTCTTTGCCATCATCTAAAAGTTTTTGTTGTCTATAGAGAAGCAAATATACCTTCTAAAAAAACAGTTTCATATTATGCTTACGTATACTTACGGATTACGTATATTATTTTTTTTTTCATTCTTTTTTTATACACCTTGAATAAAAGGAATTTATAAATTACCATATAATATGAATGAAGTTTATATAAAAAAAAAAATCAAAATATGATCTTATCCATACTGTTGCATCTTTTTAATACAATGGAACTGGAATACGTGTGTGTATATATGCAGAACAACATCATTACAAGATTGGCGACAGTATGTATATTTTTTAATTTTTTCTCCAATTGTTTTTTTTTTTTTAATTTTTCATTACATTCTAAAACGCCTAATTATGGCGCCACAACTGCACCAACTATAGAAATGTGGATATTCACGGTTATTATGTGCATATATTATAATACCCGTTCAATATAAATTGCAATAATCGTATCGTAATAATAGTTTAGCATATTTTATGTAATTATATAAAAAACTTAGAATATACAATCTATACCTTATTTTTAAAGCATAGTCACCTGTATTTTGAAAGGGTGCTTCTTCTCATTCTTTTTCGTTCAATTTGAACAAATTCATTTTTTCTTTTTCTTATTTTCTGATCATCAATTTTTTGAATTTCGTAAACGAAACCAACAAAAATCACAAGAGAGCCACATAAAATACACATAACATTGCTAAAAAAATAAACCATAAACTTTTGTCGAACTTGAAAAAAAAACTTCTTTTTTTATTAAATGGTCACATGCTGGAATGCTATTTCTATAGATAGCAAAACAATTGCATTTTGTTTTTTTGTTTTTGAATGAAGAATTATGCAAAAGATGCAAAAATGGTGTCCTTGAAAATCTTGTGAATAATTTACATATAAATGTTATTGATTTATCATACAATTATAAATGTCATGAGAAAATGATTAGATCGGTATGATCATTTATAAATATTTTTCTTGTAGTATATTTACATAAAAAAATTTAATTTTCTACTAAATTATAAAATTAATTTAACCGGTATTACTAAAATTGGATTGAAAGAATGCAGAAAAATTTTTATAATAATTAAATTATTGATGTAGGTTGTTAGGAAAATAAACTGTTTATACTGGTCATTATACAATTAACATACGCGACTATTTAAAAAAATAAAAATAAAATAAAATTATTTATGCTTGATTGCAAAATACCATATCCGTACTGTATATAGACTGCAAGCTGCAACTGATCAACTGATGATAGTTGACTAATTTAAATTCAATTAAATTGAAATTTATTCGTACTTAGTTTATTTTTACTGGCGTACGTTTAAAATTTTCTTATGTCCCCTTTTTTTTTCTAAATTATCCTGTAAAAAAGTCGCATGAAATTTGTGTTTTTACAAAGTTATTCTTTTGAAATGCGGATGTTCATAAAAAAAAAACATAAATTTAATGTCAAAAAATTCAAATAAAAAATGTATCTTTGAAGCTTACAAAAATTAATATTCTTTCACCAAAATTACAAAAAAATTCAATTTGATAAACAATCTTTCTTGTCCATTACACCTTATACATACGACTATCAATTTTAAATTAACAATAAAATTATACGTAAATTTCTCCTTGTCAAGTAAATTATCTGAACAAAATTAAAAGGTATCAAAATGACACACTTTTACTTTCATATACTATAGTCTTTTTCAATTAAAAAAAAATTCAATCTTTAAGCTTCGTTCACACAACCAGTGTTGTGTTTGACTATATAACTCGTTTAATTGTTGTACAAAATGTTATTGCTTCGAATGAGAAATACATAAATACAGAAAGAGAATACAGAATGAGAAATACAGAAAGAAAAATAAAATGAAAATATTTATTCCATACAAAGATACTGATCAAATGACTGTATAATCAGTAAAGTTTGTTCAAATTCACTGCACATGGTTCATCCTGTTAGTCAAACTCTTACTCTGTCCATTCTTCACTATGTCAATTAAAAATTAAAAATTTTAACAAACCGCTACAACTTAATCTGCCAGTGCCAACTAGATACTTTACACACGATACAATTTCAATTGTTAACAAACCAAATGGTACAAAGCATTCGATATTGTGAATGAAGCATTACAAATACTAAAATAAAGCGATCAGAGTCGAACAATTCATTCAAAATATTTTTAAATTTAATTTTTTATGCGTTTGCATCATAATTTTCAATTATTCATTGTCTTAAAAAAAAAAATAAAAAAATAATTCGGTCATTTTTTATATATAGTAAACGAATCATTTTATACATACACTCAGATACAAAAAATGTACCCATGTTTTCTAAAAAAAAATTTTTTTTAAATATCTGGAAGATTTTAAATGAATACTTTTCCATGATTTTAGCTTCTGATCCTACAAATTCGACTAGATATAGCTTATGAGTGGATTTTTGATGAAAATACACACATTATAAATTGAAATAAGTCATTTTGTCTTAAACGTAATTATTTGGCGATATAATTAAAAATTTTTGTCATCTTTTTCGTATAGTAAAGGAAATATAAATTGTGAGAATACAGAAAAGCAATTAAATATTTTGTTCATTAATTCATTTTTTATTTTTGTTTTGTAGTAGTAAGCATACAGCTAACATATACATTATCTTAGTTGTCGGAAAAATAATATACTTTCACTACAACACGATGACTTTATATCTACATTATATGGGGATTTTGTACGTTTTTTTAAAGATAAATTTTTGTTTTCGCTACTTGTCTTTATTTTGTCATCGTTTTTGAAAAGAGTACAAAAACCTCTTTTATTTTATTTTTTATTTTATTTTCCGAAATATAGAAGACGCCAGTTTTCATTTTTTTATATTTTTTTATTTTTTTGTGCAACAGTCCCACATGATCATATGCAAAAAAAGTTACAAATGTATGCAGTCAGCATAATGTGCGAAAATATAAGTGCAAAAAACCACACGATGAAAAACTGCTGTATATTTTATATCATTTAATCGAAATTATTAGTGATATTTTTTTTTATGTTGGAATAAAGCCAATTTTGATCTTGGACTTTGTTGCATATATTATACACGTATGAAAGAATAAAACGCTATGATGATCGTAATATCCGAAGATGATGTTGATCATCTGATCATCATAATATCATGAATATCAGAAAAATTTTCAATTCACTTATTTTTATAAAGCAAAATAAATGATGTTCATATATGTACATGAGCTTCAATGTATGTTAACGTACATACAAATATGTACATAATATGTATGTTGCTACGCTTTTCAATTTAATATTTTTTTTTTCATGTTATCATTTTTCTATTTTTATTCAAAAAAAAAGTAATTTTTCTCTCATTTGATTACCCATTAATTGAAAATTGACCGGAAATTGATTTGTACTGCAAAAATATGAATATAAAATACTTGAATTTTATTTCATATATATATTGCTGTACATAGAAAATGTTTATATGGAGAAAAATTTTTTTTTATTTATTTTTAATATGATTTTTTAAAATTGAAAAAAAAAAAACAAAAATCATATTAATATATGTAATGTGTGTTCATATAAAGATAAGATATTATTTTCAAATCGATTGAATCGTTTTGATTGAATTTATACTTTTGTATACGTATATATCCAATAATATTTAGATACATATCTTAATTGAAAATCCACTTTGAAAAATTTACATGCATACACATTTACATAAAATATATTGGTCTTTACATACATATGCATGAATTTTCATGTATACAAAAAAACTGCACATCTACATATGTACATAATTCCTTTTCAATATTTTTGCTTCTTTATAATTTTTATTCATATTTTAAAAAGAAAAAAACAGAATTTATTTATTTTTTTTTTCAATTTATTAGTTATGTACAATATTCATTTTTGAATTAAAAGCAATCACATACATATGTACATACTATATATCCAGTGGCGAAGCTATGGGTTTTCTGTTGGGTGTTCACTTTAGGACATGTTTTTTTTTGGATGAAGTTGGTTCCTTATAAGAAATTTATATGAGGAATTTAGACAAAGTTCTTCTTGATGACAATGAAAATGGCATGAGCTTCTAAATAAAACTATTTTACAAATATAAGAGTTCAGAACATTGCGGTGGGGTCTCAAGGACATGTGAAATATTAAAAATGATCCAATGACGCACTTTATACATGGTGTTTTTTGTGTCATTGTCTTGTTTGAAGTGAAAATTCAGAACCAAATCCATATTTTGGGCAATTTCCCCTAAAATATTTCTTAAAATATTCAACGGATCACTTTGATTCATAGTATTTTTCATGAATTGCAAATTTCCCATACCAATTATTGGCATACAATCCCATAGCATTACTCCATAACCCTAAGCTATAGCTAACTATACACACAGACAGTCAGCTATAAAAACCATACAAATTTTGCGCCAGAATTTCATGTTCTTGTTTACATATTGTTTAGCAAAAAAACAGTATCGTTTTTCTATTCGTTTTTGATATGTATGTTGTTTTTTATAGCTCATGTATTATATAAACGAAATAAATTTTATTTTTTAATTATACTCCCTTCCCATGCTAAATACTCCGCTTCAACCAATAATTTTGCTCCTCTTTAAAATTTCAAAACGGCAGCGCTGGTTTGAACAAAAATGTAGTGCTGCCTGAATTTTACTCCACATAATTTTCTTAGGTGCATTTTCAAGACTGAACGCCTTCATATACTTTATATATACAAGAACAAAATTATAGAAATAGTTTTATCGTCGTATGATATGATATCATACATATTTATTCCATATAACGAATTATTATACGTATGTATATAATATACACACATATATATGTACATACGCATATAAATACTGTGAACATTGAGTAATAGTCGGCCAGACAGAATATTACAAATTACATTACAGAGTGCATGCATATCCATATATTACTCAGCACTCAGCACTAAGCGTCAGCGTTCACTTTAAAATGTGAACATAAACTTATCATACAAATCTAAAAATCACAGAGAGTTTTTTTACTACGCCCATATGAACTCGAAAATTTTCATATGTGCAGTTTCAAAACTGAACACCTTCGTACATAATTTTTATACAGTGCTTTGACGCAATCATCTATCACTCATACAACATACAATATGTATTGTGTTTGATTTGCGTATATCACTCAGTCAGTTCAGTGTTCATTTTGAAAAGTGAACACAAATTTACCATACAAATTTAAAATTCTCAGAGACTTTTTTTACTATGCCCATATAAACTTGAAAATTTTCATATGTGCATTTTCAAAACTGAACACCTTGCCATATAATTGAATTGAATTCATACGTTGAAAAATTAGAGAAGAGAATTAATATTGTCATCATATATAATATAATTTCTCTTATTATTTTCAATCAAATATTTTTGAATGTTAAGGGTAGTAACACAACACTGCGTGTTTAGGCATATGCACAATATCTTCGATATTAATTTTTCGAACATTTTAACTTTATTATTTGAACTATGTAATTTATAAAAAATGTTTTACTTTTATGAATACATTTTATTTCAATGTTGTTTAGGTGTGCAGTGAACACCTTGAACAGTACCAGAAATCGCCGTTGTATATATCGACAATCGACATATTGATATTACTTTTACAGTATAGATACATGCTTATAGATTGAGTCTCCGTATTAAAGGATATGTGGAGTACGTGTGTAAAAATTATGTGAGCTATCCAAAAATACAGGGTGTGTTATACATTTTTAAAAACTTGAAAAATAGTACGAAATTTCATCTTTGAAAAATCTTTAACTCACGATATTTGCAAGAGCAATTAGGTAACCGTGGAAAAACAGTTATTGGTATGAAAATGACTCTGTTAGATGTAACAATGAAATAATTAATTCACATGCATTTTTTTTTTATTTCAATATTGTGCAATTTACCCTGTTTAATTAGTACACATAATTTCATTTTCATTAAAAATGCATTTCATCCATAAAAATGTACTGTACGTGCGTACCTTTCAATTTTGTTTTTTATTTTTTTATTTATTTATTTTATTTTTATTTTTTTTGAAAATTTTCAACTACAAAGGATTTTTTTTCTTGCTATTGAATTGGAAAATTATTTAAGTTTTAATTCATACATATATTTATATTTCTCTTAAATATAAAATTTATCGTATCCTATATTTTTAAAATAACGTATATAAACGTACATGATAACAACAAGAAATTAAATTTATTAAAAATGGATTTAAAACAAAAAAAAAAACGTGGAAAAATCAGTAGTAGGTGGTTAATAGTTCAATCAATTTTCAATCGTTTTTTTTTTATATACTTTGTATTGAATACTGTACGTAAAATCTCATCAAAAATACACACAATTATACTCTGTTCACTAATTATACGCAATTAAGGTCTTATGGGAGTAATTTCTAATTAGAATGTTTCATGTGTATTATTACCACAATCCTGAAAATTTTTTATATAAAATTAGATGAATTTTTTAAATATCAAAATAAGATAAAATGGTATTATTTTACGTGTAGTTTTCCATAAAGCCTCAACTTCATATAATTAATAAACAGAGTATACATTTTTATATCAGACTAAAATGAGTGCAATACGATGTTCATCACACGTTAGATTTAATAATAAACGCTATGTAAAATTTAAATTTAAATAAAAATATATGTACATTCAGATATAATTATTTATGATGTAATATGAAATTAAATTCAATTTTTCTCCCCCTTGTATCTCTCTCTATATTTAATTTATTGCAATATATGCATTTATATCCCCTTTAAATGGAATTTTTAATTCTTTCCATAGCAACGCATGTACATCAATAATTAAATCAATTATATCCTTAATTTGAATGAACATGTATAGTAATTATGTAAATATTATTGAACAGATTTTAATATTTTGTTTGCAGTTTTTTTTTTTTTTGTTTTTGATTTTTTTTTATATTCATAATACTTGCGTAATTTAAAATTAAATTCAATTAAATCAGATCAATTAATTTGTATTAATTTACCGTACATTATTTTGTGTTTATCAAAGAATTAAAAATCCATTTTTAAAGATCTATTTATTTTTTATTAATGAAACTGATTGATTTTAATCAGAAAAAAAATTTTTTTTTTATTTTACGTACATTTATAGTTTGGGTAATTTTTTATTTTTAATATTAGATTAGAACAAAAGAGCCAAAAAACTGAAAGCAATGAATTCAAATTCAAATTTCTAAAAAATGGTCTTCAAAGCACATATGTAGCTAGACTTTCTACAAGTTGTATTACAGATTTTGTTTTTTTTTTAATTCATATTTTCTGCTAAATTTAGCAGTTTTCTGACCAATTCAAAGCTAGAACAAGTGATCTAACGGTTTCTTGCTGTTTAGCTACTTTTCATTTAATTAAGCTGATATTAGGCATAAATTTTCTGAATACCTTTAAATCATTCAAAAGAGTTGGCAGCTATATAGACCAATCCTAAGTGAACTATTACTTACATTGTATATCTAGCTAACTCAACTTGATTCTTGCTCATCGAAATTCTCATAAGTCACGAGTGAATTTTTTTTTTTTTTTTTAATTATGAAAAAGCTGTTAGATTAATCAAAATTTATGAAAATCTCGTTTGATTTAAATTTATCAAAATGCTCAAAAACTAAGATAATCGCGTAGGTCATAAGAACAGAACAAATACAAATTTTGCTATAATTAATTATCTACATAAACAAATAAGTAATAATAAAACAAAATCATGTACAATAAATTCTACAACAATTCTACTATAACACAAAAAAAATATAATTTTAACTTTTTTCATTTTTCAATTTTCCAACATTTTTGTTACTCCCCTATCTCCAGTAGAATAAATTTTGAAATATAACATTTAAGACAAAATAAACCTTTTTTTAAAAAAAAATAAACGTTATAAATTCCCTAATATAATTATCACATGACCGATGGACATACGTTAGTTAATATTACGAAATTTTAAACAAAACAAAAAGAAGCAAATAAATTTTAAAACATGATCATGCATATAGTACGTATTCTATGAGAATGTATCTTTTTATGGTAGCTTCAATATTTCATTTTCAGTTTATTTTTCGTATTTATTTTATTTTTTTTCATTTTTGTTGGGAATTTATTTAGCCAAACATTTTAACATAAAATAAAAAAATATACATATAACTTATATGTAACATTTAAATAAATACGAGAATATGTAAGTAATTTGTTCTCTTTTAAATTTTTTTTTTTTTTTGAAAGTGAAATGATAATTAAGAAAGGTCAAATCCCAAACCCATCTATTCTATGCCCATCTAGACCATAGATATTATATATACGAATATTTGTTATACATGTATACCAAAAGGAGATTTTCATGGAATTTTTATGAAGTCATGACTTTTGATATTAATTTACATGTTTTCTTTGCATGTTAACTAAAAATACAAATAAAAATAAAAATAAATAAATAAATAGAAAAAAATAAAAAATAAAATAAAATTTATAGCAAAATTTATATAATGATGATGATGTTGGGAAATCTCTCATATAACACAATAATACATATATCCTCTCTCTATGCATGCCTACACATTGGCAAAATATATCTACATATTATGTACATTAAAATATTTGCATTATACATATTTACTAAATAAAATTAAATTTAAAATAGGTTTTTTTGATCAAACTTCTTATACACCATACCATGTACACAGTAAAGTAAATCGTGTTGGATCGTATATTTTGATAGCTGTTAATCTGTTCATGTATGTACACTTTACATACAAATTAACAATTCAAACTATTTTACGTATAAGATATTCTTACAACAAATGCATGTTTTAAAGCTTTGGCTAGTTTTTTTTTCCTATTATTGTGATTAATATAAAATAGCAATTATAAATACTCAATATATGTATGTATGTGCACAGGTTTATTTTCAGAAAATAAAAATAAAATATAGTATCTACAATTCACATGTAGAAAATTAATTTTTAAAATAACTGACTTCAAGGTAACATTTAACTGCATTTAGTTTAGATATCTTAAAAAGCCTGTATCTGATGTATACCTTTATACATAGTTTTGAATTAATATATATAAATACTTTATTTATTTTTGTAATTTAAATGAGGATGGGTGTATCATATGATATCATGTGGAGTGCTAATATTTTTCATTAAAAATAAATAAATAAATATTGTACTGTATTTTATATCTATGACTTATTGCACATTAGCCCAGTCAAAATAGACAAATCGATAGACTAATGAAAACTCATAGGAAAAGTAGTATAAATCACCAAATTTGTGTATTACCAAGCATTTGAAAAACATTTGTGAAAAACATATTTTTGGACCCGTTGATATTGAATAAAATTTTTAGCTCAACTAAGATCGATAGGACATCTTTGACATTTTGATTGAACACCTTTTTTTTGTGTGATGGTGTATTTAATTTCGCTCATGGGTTCAAGTGCTTACTAATACCGATCGAGTCTACTTGCTGGCAACACCAACAAGTAACTCAAACAAATGATTGGTGTAAGCCTTATCATATAAAATTGAGTTAAAATCTCTACTTCAAACAAAACTCAGTGGTTCACAACTCATATTAAACTGTAAGTGCACGTATAATAGAATCGTCTTGAAAAATCATCGTAATGATGATTAGACCAAGGCTCACATCGACCTGTTGTGTTAAAGGAAAAAAAATTTAATTTCTGTACCAATTTTCAATTCTGTCCGATATATTCCGAAAATCAAGATTTTATTTTCCATCTAATTTGACTGGGCTATATTATTTACATTTTTATCTAGTCCGTTTACTACAATGACACATAATAAATAAAAAAAAAGTAAAGAAAAAAAAAATGTATACACGTTTACTATGAGCACACTATAAAATATTGTATCATTATTATGTACCTATATTTTACAGAAATTTATATTTTGTACGAGTAATGTAACGGACTTCTGTGTAACTAGAATATAACGTATGTATTACAAATACAGTATATTGTTAAATTTTTAAAGGTTAAAAACTGTAGGAGTTTGAATTTTTACTGGTATTATTGTATCTATACATTCATTGACAAACATACACACATACCTGAACATTTTCACATGTATATGTATAACTTCTTCTAAAGTCTCAAATATGTATATAAATTTGTAATGATGGTATGTTAACAAAGTATAAATTTTCATTTGAACATCGTATCTTTACAATATGTAAAAATTTAATACTATAAAACTATTGCATAACTTTTTGTCATTTTCAATAGTCACGACATAATCATGTTTTAGATTCTTTAATATTTTATTAAGTAATTTTTTTTTCCTCCTTTTTATTTATTTATTTTTTTTTTTTTTATATTCAATTTAACCATCACATAACAAAATAAACAAAAAAAAAATTGGTTTACAGATACATTTCTTGATACACATTTTATAAGATCTTTAAGATAATATATGTATTTGCTATATAAATAGTATCTCTTGTAAAAGTAAAATTTATGTAATGTCTGTATAAACGATGTAACATGGTTAAAGAATGATGAGAACAAATTGTTAAAATGATCATTTTTACTAACCTAATAATAATAATTGCAATAAATTTTTTTTCTCTATTTTTTTTATTTTTTTTTTATTTCTGCATTTTTGTTACTATTTCTCGTTTAAACGACAGATTTTTTGCAACATTTTTTATAATAAAAAAAAAAAAAAATTTTTTTTTATCTCAAATGTTAGATAATCTACATTTTATAGCAAGATTGCATTACATTTAAATCATATTATTTGTTATAGAAAAAATATAATGGATTACATTTGTGCATTCATGTGTCTATAACAGAAATTCATTTTGCAATGTTTTATACGTAATAATTGTTCAAAAAAAATTCGTTAAAAATTTAAATTTTCTAATACGTATTTAATAATTACATTTTATACAATTTGAATAAATTTTCATATTCGACATTAATTTTAAGACATTTTAATTTATTTGTTTTATAATATAAATTCTGTAATTATATTTTCATTTTGTTCATACATCATTTCCATGTATATATATTTTGCTCATCATTCAAGTATTTAAATATTGTATATATACTGTGAATGAATACATACATGAAAATGGCAGCAGATGTTATTTCTTGAAAATTTTCTTATAAAATATCATTCACAGCCCTTCTTTCATTACGAAAATCTTACAATTCATTCAAAATAAAAATTGAAAATTATTACCTTTATTTTACAGCATCTTCATCACTATAAATACAGTACACAGTGGGTTGATTGTAAGTACACATTGGTAATATGTATATAATGCCCCATGAAAAATATTACCGTGAGAAATGTATACCACATTTACCTATATACATATACAGGTAAAAAAATAAATAAATTTGCTTTTTTGATGTAAATCAAAAATATAAGTCCTCTTAAGCCATACCACAATGGTACCCTAATGTATGTATACAACATGTACAATATAGGAATGTGTACATTATGCTATTATATCATCCTTTTTATGGTTACAATTTATAATTTATACATGTAAGCATCTGAAAAAAAAAAATTAGTCTTTCCCTGTAGATGTATAACGTCAATGGAACTGCATCCATTTGAATTCTCTTATTTTATCTTTTTACTTCAAATAAATTGTATGTATAGTATCTTATCCTGCTGAGATCAAAAGCGTAGATAAATTTGTTAAAAGTCATTTTTACAATTTTCAAAAAAAAAAAGCTATCAACTATATAACATTATAATATGTACATTTCGTACACTATATACTCTGTATACTCTGGTTATAATCGCACAAAAGCATCTACTCTGCTACTCATCCATGCACAAAATGAAAATATTTATACTACATACAATAAAGTATCCTATATAAGTAACATATGCAATACATTCTAAATAAAAAATAAATTTATAATAAAATTATCATTAAAATTTTCCTCTCATCCTCTGATCCACACGGTATGTATGTATACTTCATATTATAATGTCATCATTTTATTGTTGCATTCACATACGCTACGTTTTGTACGTGAATGCATGCATATTACCTGATGGTGCCTGATGTGTACACTGTTGTAAGTTTTCACCAATCTCATTCCATTTTCCTTTTTATTTTGCCTGTTGTTATTTTTTTTATTTTCATTTTCAATTTTATTTTTCTTTAACTCTCACATATACACGAAAGGGAAAATCTGTAACAAATTTACGAGTTTTATTGCATTTTTCTTCTTTTTTTTTCATTTTACTTATCATATTATTTTTTAAGTTTTTTCATATATGTAGTACACCTGAACAACGTATAAAAAAATTCAAGATACATACACACAAATGCGTGGCAAAAAAAATTGCATACATCACAAACACACACACGAAGTGTACCCACGCACATGCATAAAAAGTGCTTGAATTCGACAGATAAATACAACAACAACAAATTTAAGTATTTACATACTTACGAGCACCTTACGACGAGGAACAAAATTGTTGCAATCATCCTCAGTGATTTATATTCGGCGCATATGTAATGCAAAAATTAAGTGCTTCTTTCGTTAGCAAAGGAAAGTTCCCTTTTTTTTTATTTTTTTTTAATTTTTTGTCAAAACAACGGAACAAAAAAAAACAAGGATTTTCTCTTGAGTTCACCTAATTGAATTCAATTGAGAAGTTCCGAAAGGTCTATATGTATGTTGCATTTAACTGATGTGTACATATAGTACCTTACTTATATGTGTACCTATACGTTTTGTACTTTTAAATTGAATGAACTCCATTAAGTTAATGTTTTATACATGAAAACAATTTAAACAAAAAAAAACAAAAGTTGGAATACAGAAAAAAAACGAACAAATTGTAACTACTTATATAAGAAGATATTACACACATATAGACATCACCGGTAGACGACAGGTAAACCATCCGTACATGAACACCAAAAGATAATATATGGTATGGTATGAACTTTTTAAATACTTTGCTGTAAAACGGAATTTATCTTAGTAAAACAGCTGACGTCCAGGATCGTGTGAATTATTATTAATAAAAACGTGTACATATTTTATATGATCTTATATTGTGGGAATTTTTCATATTATGCATATTAGCGTTTTTTGGTTTTTCACTTTTTTTTTCTTATTACCTTTCTTACAGTCTTTTTAGATGTGTACTTGCAAGTAAGGAAAGTAAAGTTCACAATCACACTTTTTTTTCTTCTGTTTGTTTTTTTTTTTTTTTTTGATTAAACGAGTAAAGATAAATTCTCACATCCGGCAATTTGAGTATATAAAATTTCGATTCTGTTTTTTTTTTTTCAAGGATTTAAAATTACATATACCAAAGTGTGGAAAAAAATTTTATGATTTTATCCTTGATTTTGTTTTTTTTTTGTCTTTACCATTCTCATTGATAATATTGTGTACCATGTAATCAAAAAAAAAATTTTTTTTATTTTTATTTTTAAACTTGGTTTCCGTTAATATTGTATCTTTGATTTGAAATTTTTGATAAATTCTTGGTGGTCCTGAAAGAAAGATCTGTTTTGTTTTTTGCTTTAAAGAAATTACGCAGAATTTCTAAAGCAATTTAAACCAATTAGTGGAAATGAAATTGAAAATTATTACGAATTTTTAATTTTTTCAAAAAACAAAAATAGATTTGACTACTGGAGTTTTCAACATGCTTTAAAGTGGATTTTTTATTTATTTATTTTTTAAATCAGCTTTTAACCTCAAATGAATACGCGTATAAAGAGCTTACCTAGCTACCAAAATAATTTGTGGTTTTTTAAATTATGCTTGTATGTATCTTTTTCTTCTATAAAGATACATATGTACGTATATCTTTTTTAATAGCTTGAAAAAATTTTTTTCCACTTTAAAAAGTTAATCCATAATCCAATTATGGTTTGACTTATAAACTTTAACGTTCATTACAATGACTTTTATAGATTTTAAATTTGTAGTAAATTAAAAAAAATATATATATTTAACAGGGTAATCCATTTGAAATAAGCAATATTGCGCAATTTTTAGTCTAATTCTCTTCTTTAATGGCAATCTAGAACTCAACGTTCAGAAATATCTTAATCTTGGTCAATTCAATTCTTGGTTAATTCATTCATCCAACATCTTTCAATTTTTGATCTTCACAATTCATCATCATATATGAAGTTCTGCCTGGTATGAGTTCTGCTTCTTAGCCTATCTTTAGTGGTCTTATCTCATTTTCTTATTCTCCCTAGCTACCTTAGTCTACCTGACCGAATAAGTAAATCATGCTTCTAGATTTAAATTGCATTCAAGTAAAATCTATTTTTGCATATACCCTGTGTACAATTGTTAGACTCTATACACAGTTTAAACTAAAAGCAAGCTAAAAATTAGAAGCAATCTATATAAATACTCGTAACTTCTTCTAAAAAGCTCAATTAAAAAACATCAATTTTTTTTCTTATTCTATAGTTGTTTATTTACGAAAAAGTAATTATGGATCAATAATTGTTCAATAAATTGTGATCTTTTGTGGTTTTATAATGGGTAGATAAAGTACATAAATATTTTATGCGTTATTAAAAATTAATTCAAAATTGGTTGTATTCGTCGTAACTGATGATTCCGGCTCCTTCTATTTAGCCATACAGCACTATGTGTTAGTTGTACCAGATTGGTACAACCAGAAATCCAAAACTAGGAGATACTGCAAGCAGTGCAAATTCGACGTTCAAAAATTTTTCTTCCTGGGTACTGACATCAGTACCCAGTGCTACCGTTTTATTCAAAAAATAAGGTGTAAAATAAGAAAATGTATTGAAATGTAAAAAAAAAGCAAGCAATTTTCAGAATAAAATACCCATGTAAAAAAACTAAAATACCCATGAATCAGCATAGAATGTGAATATGTATGCATATTTATCACATACGTGCGTATGTAATTTAAGTGTACATATTATTTCAGAAGAAATCATTCAGTACCCACTAAAATACCCATGAATCAGTATAGAATGTGAATATGTATGCATATTTATCACATACGTGCGTATGTAATTTAAGTGTACATATTATGCGCAATATTTATAATATTTTGTAATGTACGTATTTATCGTATATATGCGTGTGTAAAACTTCTGTCCTAAACAAACAAATTATCGTCCTAAACAAATATAATTTTTTCATAATTGTACGATCATATGGGTCATAAATTTCATTACATCAGAAACGAGGATAGAAATACAAAATGTAAATTCAAATTGTAATGTATTGTATGGGAAATACAATATATTTTGAATACGATCGGTTTAATGTTAAATTTTGATTTTTTGGGTATTCAAAATTCATACTTTTTAGGTAATGATAAATAAAAATATGATCGTATGAATGCATTATATATCGTATACGTAAGTATGTAATTTAAGTATGTATACGCTCCACGTGGAGTCATATATGTCCCTATACAAAATTGTACCATAAACTTAATGACTTGATTTTGTTAATTATAAATACAATATATACATACATACGTGCAATATTCCGTACACATCTTTCGACCGTATACAAATTTATGGGTTTATAGATCGTACTTGTATATATTTTTTTATCTGATATAAAAAGTAAAAGAAAAGTGTGAAATATGAACAAAAATCAACGTGAAAAAAAAAGTAATGTATGTATATGAAATATTGTACGATATATGTATGTATGTATGTTAATCTGAAATTACACATTTTTTACTACTATCCTAGTCTCTGATCTTTAATTCACGTTCATATATATGATCGAACCATTACAAAATTGTGCTCTAATGTTCTTATGAAAGAAAATTATGTTTGTTTAGGATGACGGTATTTATAGTTTAGATACCAAATTCGTATGAAAATATTTACAAACACTCGTATGTAATATATTATTACATATGTATACATGCATATGTATATATAATAAGTACATGGCTTAAAATTTCTCGAGTTTATTTTGAATATTCTTATACGAAAAAACGACATCCCTTTTTCTACCAACAAATGTACTAAATCATTCCATCATTCATGCCGTCCCCTCTTTCATCGCCCGAACCGCTCTATCGGCTAAAAAATTTTTTGAAGCCCCATAAGAATTCTTGTTAAAATATTAACTATTCTTTGGTACAACGTATTACGAGCCTAACACATATACATAGAATATTTTATCGATGAGATTGGTACGTTTGTTCATTAAAATCTTTTATATACGTACAGTAATTTGGTCTATTATTTAAAGTGATTTGTACTAAAAAATACAAAATATTTTACAGTTAAGTTAATTTTGCACACTTCATTTTATTAAAAACATTTTAAATATCTACGAGTACGTACTACATTCGTTGGGTATAGAAAAAGAATCGAAAAGCAGTTATAATTTTTAAAAAAAAAATCAAATCGAACTTTGACTTTTTCTTTTTTTTTTTTTTAAAAAAAAGTTAATTATAATTTTTAAAAAAGAAATTTAATGAAATTTAAATGAATAGATTAAAAAAAAAATTTCTAATGGCTCAAATTCAATTTTTTGTTCAAATTTACTCATCACAATGAATAAAAATTTATTATATACACCGAATACGAATCAATCGATTTTAATGGTTTGTTCACATTATCTAACACGTTTTGCAACCTGGTTTGTTTACCACCTGTATTAAGAGTAGTCGATAGACCAATTTTGAAAATTTGTAAAAAGGTTGAATAAATATTAAAAATGATTAATAATTTATGGTCAAAGCAAGAGCTTGACAAACAGCTTAAACCATGTATAGTGAAGTTGGATAAACATTACAATCATTTGGTCAGTATTTTCATTTGAGACAAATATTTCTCGTATTTTCTGCTTTGAACTTCGTTCGAATATATGTACATATCAAAATAATGAAATGTGAGACGAGTACGGCGCTTAAACGTGTATAGTAAAAATACTGGACATTGTGAACAAAGCCTAATAATGCTGTTGCTATACACAAAGAAATACATATAAATTGCCTTGATGATTTCAAGCAGATATTTATTGATGATGGAATTATTTAGTTAATTTTTAAAATCATACCAAAAAAAATTCATACTAAGCTTAAAACAAAAAATTGTTCATTTGAGATTTTGAATAAAAGCAAAAAATCAGATAAAATCAAATTGAAAAAAAAAAAAAATGACAATTTTTATTAAGCGGATTTTAAGAGGATCTAATATTTTACTAAAATCAATTAATAGAATTAAATCACACACATAATCAAAAAATAAAGACATACGCATGCATTAATTGACGGATTAATATTTCTCAAGATTTTATTTTATTTTCTTATTGTATTCATGATGACAATTTTAATTCAACAAATGTGTCCTTCATCATCCATATATGCGTATGTATGTAATTTGCCATTATAAGCATAAAGTACACTCCTTAAATTCTCACCATTAAATCATGATTTTGTTGGAAGACAAAAAACAAATACATTAAATTGAGATTAGAAAGTATATCTATGTATATGTGTACGTAATTTCATTCACATGCATACGTATATAATTTCAATTAATTTCAATTAAAATAAAATAAAGAAAGAAAAAAATTCTTTAAGTAAAACCACAAAATTTGATTGATGTATTAGAAAAGAATTTTATTTCGTATTTCTTTGTTTCTTCCCTTCATATTACATATATTAAATTTTTAAATTTTTATTCCGTTTTTTTTTTTGCTTACTTCGAAAATGTTTGGGAATTTTCAATTTTATTTGGTTAAATTTTTTTATTTTTTTCAATAATAATAAAAAAATTTATTAACAAACAAAAATTTTAGAATATACATTTTTTTCGTAAACTTATATGGTATAACACGTCTTTTTATTTTCAATCTGGAAAAGAGGAAATATTATTTAAAAAAATGACGAGCAAAAAAACAAAAAAAAAAAAATTTTTTTAAGGAATTTTTATTGAAATTTGATAAGATATAATAATGCCGATGACCAAGAAAAACAAGAATGAATGAAGGAAAAAAAAATATACGCACACACACGTGGAAAATAAATAAATATGTGGAGTATAAAAATTTTTTGAATGAGAAAAAACATGCTTTTTAGTCCCCGTTCCCCCAAAAAATAAAAAAAGCTGATTAAAATTCCAGAATTCATTTTTTGCCTTTCTTGTATGGTCAAAGTGCTGTTGTTTTTTTTTTTTTTTGCGAACACATGAATGGAAGCTGTTTTTATGCCTTAATACCTACATATACATACCTTGATACCTTAATACATACATATGTATATTCATTACTATTTAAGCAACATGTGAATTAAATCGAGTTGAAATGTTATAATACTTTGAAAAGAAGGAAGAAAATCTCATAAAGGAAATCATCACAGCGCCATCAAAAATTTTAAAATCACGATTAAACGAAAATACCTCTATACTCGTACCTATATATATGGGTAACCTTTTTTGATGTATGTACATGTGTGTGTTTGTGTGCGTTGAAATAATAAAAAGGAATCAAATATAAAAACGAATCAAAATCAAATGTCCCCCTTGTCATAATCATTTAAATTCATCTGTATATGAAGAGCAATAAAAAAAAAGAAATAACTAAGAAAATTAAAAGAAATAATAAAAAGGGGTCGTTAAGGATAATATATAAATAAAAAAAATTAGTTTTTTTTATTGTATTTTTAAGATTTCAATGAATTTATCATGTATATACATAAAAACACATAAATACACACATTAGAAAATAGGTAATAACTGAACGCTTCATATACAGTACCAACACATTTTTTTCTTTGTCCCACTATGAGGACATTCATTTATTTATTTTTATTTTTATTTATTTTATTTCTTCTTCGTATAAAGATAATTCTCATGGGATTTAACAACTTTAATGAGTCGTTTTTTGCTAATATCCTTAACTTTGTTTCATTACAATATGTTTATTATTATTAGTTGTATAACAAATAATACATTGTATTGTGTGTTGCATACTATATATAACAAATAATGATGATAATGATGATGATGATGATGATGATTAGAATGATTGTATCGTTATTATCATCATTTTGATTGTCCATGACATTGAATGAATTTAAAAAAAATAATAATAAAAATAATAATAATAGTAATAATAACAATAATAGTAAAAAAGAAAGAGAAAAAAAAAGATACATTTAATATTATTAGTTTTGAACTTAAAAAATTATCTTTATTGCAATTTTATGGCCCATAATTAAGTACATTATGGATCTATATGGCCCGTATATTGTGTATTGGATGGGTATTGGATATACTTGGTTGGGGTATACGCATAATACTGTACAATGTACATAATATGATGAGATTCTTATTCGTATTTATGAATAAAAAGAAAATTATTGTAAGCTATTGCACTGAATAAATATACAAAAATTATGTAATATATGCATAGAGGTGTGTGTACTATATGTTTTGTGCGAATCACTTGGAAATACGTGTCTAAAGCGCTAATTACTTTCAATTAACAATTTAAAAGAATTTGCTGTGCGAATTGTTAATTTGTTGGTACATAGTTGCAATTATCACTTATTCTATGCATACTGACGTCGTTTCCCTATATTTAATATGAACATTATTATTTATTTTACAAAATTATTTTCAAAAAATCATATGAAATCTATAAAAGTCAAAATACAAATGAAACCCATGTGTTTCTATTATTTCATACAAAAACACTCAATTTAGCATACTTCTCGAGTATACTATACTCTGTCCACTAATATTATGCAATTAAGGTCTTATGGGAGTCTCATAATTTCTAATTAGACTGTTTCACTAGCAGTATTACCACAATCCACAAAGCTTTTATTATATATCAGATAAATTTCTTTAATATCAATACATATAGTGATGTAAAATGGTACCATTTTAATTAATCGTCATAAGACCTTAAGTGCATAATATTAGTGGACAGAGTATATGTAGAATCTAATATACCGACATTTCCAAAAGTTAAGCAGTTTATCAATTTAACCACATTTAGCACTAAATTCGCACACCTTCGTAAATTATATGGTCTTTTGTTGGACATTATTGTGTGTACAAAATTGAATGGTTGGTTAATGGTTGGATGTAGTATGTATAAGTATACTATACGTGGCATGTGAAGAAAAAAAAAATTTTTTTTTGAAAATGAATTGTGGTGATGACCATATTGATGAGAACAATGTTCTGTAGTAATAATAATAGAGTGATTCTCGTAGTTAAATATGATTTGTTATAGATGGAGATTATTGCCTGATGACCATATAAATTGATTATAAAATGTTTATTTATTTTGTATATGCGTATATATGTAATAAAAAATTTTATTTTCTACTTTGGTGGGTATATTAAGTACATTATTCTAAGTTAAATGGAGTTAAGGCAATTTTATTAAATTAAAAAAAAAAAAACTAATAATAATAATAAACACAGAATACCGTGTAATTTTCTATGAAAATAAAAAATTTTATTTCTCGAATAATGAATATAAATTTCAAAACACTTCAAAATTTAAGTAATTTTATTTTTTCTATTGAAAAAATGTTTCAACATGAAAATTTTGTAAATTTTCTTCGTAATTATAGATTATATTACTTTAATGAATTTTCAATGTATAGATGGTTCTTTAAAATTTACTGTGTCATACAAGCATATATAGCATATCATTTAATTTATGTAGCTGTGTATTTATATTTTAATTTATATGAAAATTCATGATGAGTTCATATTTAGTGTCATGCAATTTTAACATCCATCACAACACTTGATACACCTTGATAACCAAGTCAAACAAAAGCTCAAATCTTGGAAAAATTCAGATTAAATTTTTGTTTACTTATTACTAAATATTCTGTATAATCATGCATTTGAAAAAGTAAACCAAAGAATGAGTATAATGTTTTGAATTTTTAGAATGACAATATCTCATGAAAAATAGATCGCAGAGAAAAAAATATTAAGATCTTTTTTTTTATAGACAATTGAGTGATCTACAAATTTGTACATGACATGGTCATACTAAGCGTTGCAATTTTTTTTAGCGAAAAACGGATTTTTTAATCCTTTGACCTTGAATAAAATTTTTACCTCAAATAGGATCGGTGGAAATTTTTGACTGTGTTTTTACCTACATACCTATATAATAGTGTATTAAACGTCTATACCAATTTTCAACTTTGTCTGAATTTCTCTGAAACTGAATATTAATTTTGACTGGGCTAATATAGTGTTTTGGTGTATACAATGATATAACACCAGAGCTATGTAAGCGTATAAAAAAAACCTTTTAATGGTATTTCTGAATGGTGGTCAAATGCCTTAATATAATATGTAGGTCATGAAAAACACTATATTATCATCATAAAATACCACAAAATTTCTGATGACATGTTAACGACATTATGACGTGATAATAATAACGAAAAATTTTCAATTTTACATTTTATATATACTCAGAATATTCAAATATTGCATGCACATTAAACATAAGAAGTACATATATGCATTTCAAAAAATAACTTTATTCATACTAATACACATAAATAGGTGTACATAATAACATCATTTTGATGTGCTACTGTACATTTATAACACGAATATATGCTATATATGTATTTTATTAAACAAAAATATATTCATTAAATTTTTATGTATTTGTGTAAGAATTTGTGTATGTGATGTATTTAAATTTCAAAATAAAATTCATTGCATGATTACAAAAATTGCATACATAAATTTTGCTATCATTGCATATTATTGTGTGTCGAATTGAAGTCATGATGCAATTAATTTGTTTTTTATTTATTTTCTTTTTTTTTTTTTTTCTCTATTAAAACCTCTATTTTTATTTTATCAATTTTTTTCTTCTTATTTTCTTTTGTATTTTCTTTTCTCACGAAAATTCTTATACACATACTGGTTTTCTGCATATTATCATAACTTAATATACTGAAAGGTAGTGTATTATTATAAAAATACGCTCAATTTATAAATTATTGTATTCGCTTGCATTTTGACATTGAATTTTTATTTATTTTTTTATTTTTTATTTTTCCATTTTTCCTTTACCCATTTTCTTTATTATTATATCTGGAAAAATTGTATACAGAAAAGTTAATAACCCCTTTGAAATTTTAATATATGTACATATGAAAATCTTATATACAATTTTCTTACGAAATTCTAAAAAAAAATTCTTAACTTTAAAATAATAATAAAAATTCTTTTGGATTTTATTCATTTTTCAGTTCCTTTTTCTTTTGCTGCTATTATATGTACATATACATATACACACATTGGTACATAAATATGAGTGCAATATATTTTGTACATAATAAATTTGAACATTTTTTTTAGAATTTTTAATTTTCTATTTTTCTTATACGTACAAACAATATTGCATTTTATATTCAATTTTTGTATACTTCATCTATAAATATTTTTCAGTACAGGCATTATGGAAAGTAATCCCATCTTAAATTGTTGCATGTTGATATTTAAAAAATTCATTTGATTCTGTATGAAAACTATAAGGATTATCGTAATACTCTTCATAAAATGATTTTATTAAAAAAAAATGACAGATAATTAAAAGATACCGTGGGTGTATTTCTTTATTTTTTTCGTACTCGGAATAGAATATACAGAATACTGTCCGGAAAATTTGGAATAGTTTTAATAAAGAAACAAAATAGAATAAATGGTATATTAAAATGGCTGGAGAAAAAATAATTTAATTTTTTTAGTTATAAATAAAAAAATAAGATTTTTTCAGGTTGGACATTTTTGTATTTAAAAAATAAAAAAAAATAATGAAAAATAAAATAATGTAATTTATTTATTTTATTAAATTATTTTTTTATGACATAACCCTATTTCCCCTTTGACTATCATATATTTGACAGATTACAAATTAAAAATAGGGTTTATTCCATGTATAAAGAAATGCATACGGAATATACCGAACGTACGGTACGAATAAAGAAATACACTCCGTGAGTTCAGAAACGTCAAAAATACTGTATTGATGAGGTATCAATACTTTTCGAAACTTTTTACAATGACAATATGTACTTCCAAAATACATGCACTGAAAAATTTTTATGGACAAAGTATAGAATTTTAAAAGTTTTTCTCTCATAAGTGAAAAAAATGTCAATGAAACAATAATGTGTATACATACTGTGTACTGCAATATATGCACATAATCTGGCTATGACATTTAAGTCGATAAAAATATGATTTTAGAAAAAGCTTCGAAACAATTTACAATGAACTTGAAGAATATGACTTGAAAATCGTTATGTACTGAATGTATGTACATATATTGCACAGCACAGGAAAAATTGCAATATGCAATACAATCACATATTTACAGTAGATTTCAATTTTAAGTTACCTCGATGTTAATCATAACAGCAAATGTTTTGAATTTTTTTTCGAACAAAGTTCGTAAATTAATTAAAATGACCAAAGAGCACCTTTACATTACTCATATTTTTTCTTATTGTTTTAAGTGACCATATCAGATACATGATCATTGATCAGAAAATACCTACTTTAAATAACTTTTTCGATTCCCTTTATCATTTAAATTCAAAAAAAAAAAAAAAAAAGAAATAGTTTCAGTTTCCCACAGATTTGCAGAATCAAATTAAAAATATTGTTGTTGTCCAATAGTCCAGTAGTCTTTATAGGTTTTCATTCTTCTTCTTATTTCCCAGTAAACAATTTCTTTGCTGGTGGACCTATTTTTGTAACTCATTTTGCCAAGCTGTTATTTAGTACAAACTTGTTACCAGGGGATACCACGTGGAGGCGAGTTACTTTGTCCCCCGAATTAAAAATGTTTGATTCCAAATTTTTATTGTTATGTCCTGTATACATTTTTATTTCATATATAGAAATTTCTTTCACATAATAATGATCATATAATGCTGTATAGTGAATATGTTATACATTATAATGTATGTATATAAGAAAAGAAACTTATAAAAAGGAAAAACTTCAATGTACGATGAATTTATGAATTTTTTATACATATATTTTTACGGATATATACCCAGTGTGATGTAAAATGAATAATTTTTGAGAAAAAAGTGCATATATGCTGCATACACTATATGTTCACTTTTCTTTTTCTACAAATGAGACGTGCAAGAATTTTTATTTTTATTTTTATTTTTTTTTTCATTTTGTTCTTCTTCTTTTATTATTGTATACATCTTAAGTGCAATATTGTATTCGAATTGAATATTTAAAGGTGTACATATGCGTATACAGATGTGCACGTTTGTATATTTCCCAGCAATTGTTGCAAAATGTCTTGAAAAATTTATTTACACGGGGAAAAAAAACAAAAAAAAAAAACAATCGAATATGAGTATATGCAATGAGCCTACAATGAAATGCATTACATTTTTGTATGTACGGTCTCATATAATCGTCATCATCATTTTCATCAACATCGTCTTCATCGTTATATCAGAAAATTTATTTTTCTTCACTGATGTTTACATGCACTTATAAAAATTAAGAAAAAAATATTTTTAAAAAAAACTATGAAAGGACTTTTTCTTTATTTTAATTTTTTTTTTTTTTGTTCTCGTACCTTTCTACATATAATGACGAAAATGCACACAATGACTCTTCTGGCATTTTCTGATGTAGAAAATTTTATAATAATCGATCGATATATTGCATGCACTCTTTAGTACCATCAATTTTATACATCGGACGTTCGAATCTAACATGCTATTGTAATTAGTTGTTATTATATTTAATTTTGTACATATGTATGTATTCTCTGTGAAGCATACTTAGGTCAAACAGTCAATTTTGTTTAGAGTTCATAATGAAGCTATAAGAAAATAATTAAGAAAGAACATTTAAAAAAGGATTGGCTCTAATTTTATTTCTTTTTTGATATATCATGATGAAGATGGACACATTGCAGAGATTTCTTTTTAGAAGATTTATATTCAGTGGAAATCTTTAAAAACTTTATGGTATACTCTTTTTTTCGGTTTTTTTATTTTAAATGCGATAATAGCATTTCCTGTAGAAATCAATGTTACATATCCGTTTTAAAAGCAATCGTTGCCGTTTACAATACTTTATTATAGCCGTTTAAACAAGTCACGCGAATCATAAAAACAAGTCGTCCTTCTATAAACAGATTTAACGATTATATGTATATTTAAACTGTATGTGCACTTTTATTCCCCAGCAATATGCAATTGCAAGAAATTATAAGTTAATTATGTGTACTCTGAAAATGAAAGACAAGGACGAAAATCAAGAAAATGTAGGTACAAATACAGGTAAAAGACAAAATCATGTGGGCATGTATGCGTTAGATACATATACGATGGTTCTTGTTTTGAAGTTGTGATTTTCATAATTTCACTTTTTCATCATTTATTTATTTATTTTTTTTTTTTTCTATTTTGCTTTTATTAAAATTCCAATAAAATCTCAAACTTGAATGATGATCTTAAGAAAATCCATTGCTTGTTTTCATTGAATTTCAATATAATGCAATCGTTTACATCGTAATATACAGCATAATCAAATCCTCATCATTTCTATGTTATGTAGATTTTTATGTGTATTACACTGATTGCCATATAAAGACAGCTTAGATTTTACATATGTATGTATATTTACTTGTCTATCGATGAATGATGTTATATTATGTGTTCAACATGTTTTACAATACAAAGTGCATACTTGTATTTTATTCGATTTGGATAATCAATAAAATCGAAAAATAAAGAAAAAATCAAAACTAACGTATATTTTGCAAAGTTTCTTAAAATTTTTTCAGATTTACCTTTACTGTTGCTTATATGAGCATATGTACAAATATTGTGAATGCATACACGTGTATGATAGACTTCTTTCGATTTCATCTCCTTTGACTGCATACATATTTTAATGATTTCTGTTTTTTTATAAACAAAAATTTTTTTTTCTCAAGGTAAACATCTCTGGAAGCAAAAAAAAAATAAATAAAATAAATAAATCTACAAAAATTAAAAAAAATAGTGAATTTTTTCTTTCCTCTTCAAAAAAGATCTGTGTATTATTTGTACATGAGGTAAATATTTTACAATCGAAAAATATAAATATCATGGAAATGAATACATGTTTTTATGAAGGAAATAATAAATAAAAATAAACCGACAAAAATATAAAAATCAAAATTACAAATGAAAAAAAAAAGAATTTAAAAAATATTCACAACAAAGTTACGTATATGTACGTACATCATATGTATATATATACGAAAGAAAATTAGTTTACTTTGGTATTTACATGATGTTCAATTTGTTTTACAAAACTGAAAAAATTTTTTTTTATTTTGATTTCTTAATAAAATAAAACAGAAAGGGAAATTAAAAAATTTTGAGATTTCATTCAATTAAAAAAATATATTCTATGTTTATACATAAATCGAATTCACCATGTAGAGATTGTACAAAAAAATCATTTAGAAGAATTGAATTCTTTCTTTAGCGAACTATTCAAAATTCTATACTCTGTCCACTAATCTTATGAACTTAAAGTCTTATGGGAAGTACGTATGTCTTTTTTCTTCTCTCATAATTTCTAATTAGACTGTTTCACGAGCAATATTGCACAATCCTCAAAGCTTTTATTATATATCAGATGAATTTTTTGAATATCAATACATAGTGATGTAAAATGGTACCACTTTAAGTAATCGCCATAAGACCTTAAGTACATAATATTATTGGACAGAGTATATAATTGTAAATATTTTTATTTTATTTTATTTTTAATTGTAAAATAATTAGAGTTATCCTAGTCTTAATAAGCAGATTTATCTAACTTGATTTAGTTCACAAATTTTGTATGAAAGTTAGCAAAATATCAAGTTAGCGCAATCTGTTAATAACGACTCGAATAGTCCTGAATTTTTGAATGAAAATGTCTTCGATCACTTGACTGTTTTACATACTTACACACAGATCATCGCATCGTTCATTATTAGTGAAAATAAAATTTTCTTGCCCCGTTGCGTAAAACTCACGACTTTTGGTTGATAGGGTTTATATCACACATACATTCATACATATACGAGCATGTATCTTACGTATTGTGTAATTTTTCATTTTTATATACTGAAATTCATTAAAGTAGATTCCGGATTCTCATTTAAAAATAGGAAAACGAAAAAAAAAAAAAAACAACAAAGACATACTAGAAAATGGATAAAAAAAAAAGTGAAAATTGACTTAAAGACCCAGTCACATACATTTTATAAATCACATTTTTAACGCTTTTTTTCACATCTCTTGTATCATGTATCACGTACGTAATTTATTTTTTATATCACACACGTATATATAACATATGATGAGAAAGGATAAAAGAAAGATCCTACATGAATGAGAAAAAGGGTCATCATTTTCTTTACAAATAATTTCCCTTATTTTTCATTGAAAGTGAAAAAAAACAAAAACTGAAAACTGAAAATTTAAAAAGTAAAAAAAAAAATAATAAAAATTTCAGTCCGTATAATATATCAAAAATGTTAGGGTAATCCTTTGGAAGAAAAAGCATAAAATTTATTTAAAATATGATACATCTAAAATTTACTTAAGGCGTGTATTTTGCTTGAGGTTTAATTGAAATTAGAAGGGAGGAAAAAATGCATCTTAAGTAGGAATTATTTGAATATCTTAGCAAATATCTTATCAAATACTTTATACTTTTTATGCATAAAAGTGTTAAAACTCTAGGTTGCTAGTAATTAAAAAAGTTATAAAAATAGGCTAGCAATGTGTTGTGCTAAATTCCTTTTTAAAAGCAAAAGTGTTAAATCAACAAACAAGCGGGAAAAAAAAAAAGAAAAATTGATACAGAAAAGAACAACAAAAAAAATCTATTATGTGTGTGTACATACAAAACTTTTATTTATGCTAATAGGTAATGATATACATCATCTTATCTCAATATATATTCATACGATATCTGTACATGAAAAGGAGTGAAAATTATAAATTTCCTTAAAATTATCTAGAGTACATATACAAAATGAAAATATGAATGGTACACATACGATAAGGTGTATAATATGCTTTTATCTTTATATAAAAAAAAAAAAAAAAATGTTGAAAAAAAAAAACATCACATACTTTTAAATTCTTAGAACATAAAATTTTACAGGAAAATGATGATATGATGTACCTACTAAAGAATATGAAAAGAAAAAAAAAACAACAACAGTAAATTTATACATGAAATTTTAAACACCTTTACTCCATATATACTCCACATACATTACATACTTCAGATGATTTACCACACATGTATGAATATAATATGATAGAGGAGTATATGTTCTTTTCTAAGATATGATAGATGTTATACTTTCAAGATTTATTTTACTTTACCAAAAAAATATGTACATAAACTGTATGTACTATATGTATATACATTATTCACCTCATTATACAGGGTGTCCAGTATTAAGATGGCAATAATAAAATCACAGATGAATTCTTCACAAAAGATTTTTTTTTTTTAACTTTAATAACAAGATGACACCTATGTCAAATGAAAGGCTAAAGGATACCTTTTGTTAGGTATGCATGCCATTTCTCTTCAAAAAAAGACAAAATAGATACAGAGTGTTTTGCAAAAAATCATAAAAATCTTCAATACTTCATTCAACCCACCAGGTCACCACCACCAATGTGATTTTTTTTGTGTTGAAAAGGCTTATCTGTGATTTATTACTGTCATCTTAGTGCCAAACACCCTGTGTAACTAAAAAGAAATTTTCCGACAAAACGTACTCTAAACTCTAAACTGCACAGTACTTACATTAAAGATACAATCAGGGCACTCTTTTTTCTGTCCCATTTTTGATACCAGAGATCACCTGAAGTGCCAATAACTGATCATTTCAAAGTACGTTTTCTCTCTGTATCAATTTTTGAGAATCCAACCCCATTTAAAATCTTATGTATAAAAAATTCCTTGACTTGACTTTAGAATTTAAAATAAAACATCAGAGTTCATATTGTGTAGTCCACACTGTATATATTTCTGTGTTGTATTCTCAACTCATTTTAAAGATTATAGAAAAAATAAAATAAAGTAAATGAATGCATAAAAGCAGTTTTTTGAAAAAAAAAAAAAAAATTAAAATAAAAAAATATTTAATAAAATAAACAATCAAAGAAGTGCAAAATGTTTACTTTATTTCTTTACATTTTTATCGTTTCTCATGAATGCAATATGCTGCATACATATGCATTATGACGATAATTCAAAGTTTATAAAGAATGATGCTGGAGAAACGATGATGACAACGATATAAAGTCAATGAAAAGGAATATGTTTTTTTTTTATTCCATAGTTATTTTGTAAACAAAAAAAAGAAAATAAATGATTTTGAAGTGATAAAATATTTATAAACTAAATACATAGAATTTTTTTCCTTTTTAAAAGATTATAAAAACGTTATTATGTATATTTGAATTTGTCCTACATATTTTCTCTCTTCATCGACATTTAGTTCAAATATAATTATTATTTTTTTCAATATAATAATGAAACAAGATAAAATTTTATTTTATTAATAATTATCATTTTAATGTTTACAGTGAAAATTGCTTTTTTTTTTTTTTTTTTGATAAATTTTTCTTTATTTACTTTTTGATAAATTTTAAAATAATTAAAAAAATTTTAATTTTAATTTCTTGGAAAAAAAAAATAAACAAACAAAAAAAGTAAAATTTTTTAGATTTATACATACCTATCTCTATTTTCAATAATTCGGGTATGTTTTGATTTTTCAACATATAGATTATTTAAATTTAAAATGAGTAACTGAAATTATGGTACAGACCAAATAAGCGATGAATGAACCATGAGAAAGGTTTGGGGAAGGCAAACCGGGTGACAGAAGACCGATTTAAAGACTATGAAAAAAATTGATACCTCTGATGACCTAAACCGGGCGTCTAGTGGTACTGTAAATTCCATCAGCGTCAATATCGGGCCAGTGCTCATTGCAAGGTAAGCATCAAAGTTTATTGCTTTATCATTCTTTTTTTGTTGCTCAAAAAAAATTCTAATAGAATGGCGCATTTTTGTTTTATATTTACAAATGTTATCCTTTACAAACTGCTACATTTTATTTTGATCACATAGAAATTGTTTAATTGATTGTAAAAAATATTAACTAAAGTTTATGACATACATATAAGCTAAGCCATGGATAAAAATAATTTTTATAGTAAACTGTTAAAATAAACCAATTTAACTAACTTAAAACTGTTGGATTAAATTTGTAAAATGAAATGAACACTAATAAAAATAGAAAGTGATAAAATATGTAGAAAAATTTATGTTATTTGATGTACAATAAACATTCAAGAAAATATTAAAAATTTTATTACAAAAAAAAAAAAATAAATAAAAATTTAAATTTAAATTTTCAAAAAACAAAAAAACAAATTTAACGATTTTTTTTATTGAAAATTTGTATACACATGTATGACAAAAGAAAATGTTTTAAAAAAAAAATACAAAACTAAAAATAAAGAAAAGCTTGTGCTCATAATAACAATAATCGTAAAAGTGTGTTTAATATAGTGTAGAAAATCGCATTAAAACGCTTAACTGAGATGGATCACATAACAAAACACTTTTACATTGTGGCCTAGCGCACTCATAATGTGCATTTTTATATGTATATGTGTATAAACAAATTATTTTTTTGTTATTTAGGTAACTAAATGAAAACAAAAACGAAAAGGGGTATATATACGTACAAAAATACTCGTTCGTATACGTATTTTTATTGAACCGTAAAATTTATCATATAGAATACATATTCATTTGCAGTTCATGGTGCATTCAATACATGGTGCTCTCGAAATATGTAAACTAAAAGTTGCTAAAAGACAACAACAAAAAAATCTTTAGCTACATTGATTTATTTGATTACCAAACTAATTGATTCTGTTTTATATTCGTTTTGCTTCAAAAAATTCACATCATACTTCTTTCTCCTGTGGTTCATTTTCAAAGCCTATACTAATAGTGTGTTTTTATAGCATAGGCACTTGTTGTTGTTAGGTAATTCTTTTTATTCTTTTGCGTTCAATTTGTAGAAATTCGTCTTTTTCTCTCTTTACGCCAGTTTTACCAGATTGCTAGTTTACTGCGTTTTATAAACAAAAACAACAACAAAAACCACACGGGAGCAACATAAATCATAAACATAAATTTTTATGTTGTATGATTTAGCCTCAATTTAGCCTATGCTTTAAAAACACATTATAGTTCTTCTCATTATTTTTCGTTCAATTTGAATAAATCAATTTTTTACAATCAATCAAAAATATTTTCCAGAATTTCAAATTTAAGGTAAATAAATCATTAATATTTATAATCCATTTTTAAAGTATGACCATCTGTATTTTAATGGGTACTTCAACTTAATTTTTTTCGTTTGATATAAATACGTTCATTTTTTTCATCTATTTCATTCTTTATTCTCAGTATCTGATTGCCAGTTTTTTGTATTTTGTATTTTGTAAATGAAAACAGCACAAAAAAAAAAAAATAAATAAATGGTAATATGGCAACGATGTAAAATTTTTATGCTTTATAAGAATACATATGACTATATTTAAAAATGAATTATAACAACCCATATAGAAAATAATTAAAAATATTTTTAAAATTGTTAGATTTTTTTTTTTTTTTTTTTTTTTTTTAATTAAGCAAAACTTTTTTCCACAGATCCGCCCTGTATCATTTTTACCACTCAAAAAAAAAATTATACATATATAGTTTATAAAGTTCATAATAGTTAAATAATGGTATACGTTCATAAACTATAAAAATAAAAATCATCCTTTGAAGTTTGTTCAAACCATAAAAAATAAAAATTCTTATTTTTTTAAAAAAAAAAAAAAAGAATTAAGAAAATCTCATGTCATCATTTCAAATAAAAAAAAAGCAAAAATAGAAAATTTTTATATTATATGACAAATGTCCATATAAACAAGAATATAACATTTTTAATGCAAAGTAATATGTAATGTAATGTGAAATGTAATTCAGTCAGCTGAGATAATACAATTTTACAAAATTGAAAGTGTCAGTATTAAAAGGACTACGTACATATATGTAATTTGTACATACGTACATACATATGTGAGTACAACTAAGGGTTTGTATATTTTTCCAATAGAAAATAAAGAAAAATTCGAAAATAAGAAAATTTCATTTATTTTCATTGACACTATAGAATGGCTAACTTATAGGCTAGCCTATAATGGAATGTAAACTTCCGTAGAGTTCAGTAAGAAAATGTCTAAAATTTGACAACCACACGATCATGTGCAGACCATGTCACTGACAAGTCAAAAATGCAAAATTGCATTGACTTAAAACTGAATGCTTTGTTGCTCGAATATTTGCAGTCGATTGCAAATATAATACGGATAAGAAAAATTACGTGTGTGTATACCCGTACTTTGGCTGGATTGAAAACGTGAACCTCTGTAAAATAATATCTGACAACTGAATAGTTTACTTTATGTACGATTACGACAGATTACTTCACGGAAAAATATCATTTTCAGGTTTATGAAACTAAACGATCAGAAAAGTTTGCAAACATTATGGGATGAATTTAAAACTTTACTTCACGTCCATTTACAGTCTATTTTGGTCTTAGCATTTATTTATGTAGTATACATTTTTATATTCTATAGCTCTAGAAGACAAATATGGATGTTATTGTTAACATCACAATCATCATAGTAAATGCTTGCAAAAATGGTCATCGAGACTTATATACCTTTTATAGCATTTCATACAAATATTTGAAGTGATATTCTTTGGGATATTCCACAATAAGGAATATTTGTATGTCATAAAAATACGATAAGATAGAAAATTCACTTTATATTTGAGATTCATTTGTGAAAAGTCAAATTTTGCACAAAATTCATTCACAAATAAAACTTTTAATGAATCAATTTGTATGGAATATTTGTACAAATATTTTTTTGTATTTATAGAAAGAAAGTAAAAAAAAGAACTTAGCTTATTCCTCTTTTTTTTTTTTTTTTTTTTGATAGCAACATAAATATCAGGACAAAATATCTTTCATTTTAAACGACATGTTCCTTTGTGTTGTACATGTTATCAAGTACTTAAAACATATTTGAACAGATTATTATGGATATAACAATACAAAAGATTCAGTTATCGATATGATGATGACCATATGATCATCAGTATCATAATCATTGACAAAAATACAAACAATTCGTATATGGATTGTAGTATAAGTATAATTTTTGTTTGAAAAATTTTCATTTGTTCAATACGTGCTTGAAATAAACAAAACACAAAAAAAAAATTAAAAATAAGTTGACAAAATGGACCTATGTACGTGCTTCACGTTAATGATGATGATGATGATGATCCTTTGTAAAACTGAATTTTTCCTAATGAAAAATTTTTGAAAATGTTTATTTAAAAAGTGAATGAATTTTGTTTACTTTCAGTGATGAATAGAAATAAGAAAAGTGTACACATATATTTTGGTCCATTTTATTTGATTATGTATTTTTTGATAAAATATAATTTTTCTTTAAATTAAAAAGTAAATATGTACACAATCTTTCAGTCATATATGATATTTAAATTTTTTTTAAAGACGCCCGTTAATATTTACATAAACTTGGAAAATTTTAAATGTAATTACTGAACTGTTTGCTGTATTTTTTTTTTTTTTTTTTTAAATAACTTTTAGAGACTATGCTTTTGCCTATAAAATTAAAAAATAAACACAATATCAGACAAGATACGCTTTCAAAGTATTATATTGCTATAAGGTAAAAATATGAAGAAAAAATTTTTATTCTCGTGGGCCTTGGCGCTACTTGTAGAACAGACAATCCTACATTTTTCAATCTTATTCTATATATTTGTGGTAAAGAATTTTGTACAAAAAAAAAAAAATGAAATAAAATTATTATTATTACATGGCGCGTATAAACGTGATAAAAATTCCTTAGATAAAAATTTAAATAAAAATGTTTTTTTGTTTCAACATTTTTGTTTACATAAGAAAATAGTTAAAATTCCTTCAATATTTATGTCTAGATTATGTCTCTAGTGGAATACATTTCCGGGAGATCTGTACATATTGAATGAGAAAGAAGTTTGTTGAACTTGATTTATTGGTGCAGAGGATAAAATATCGATTTGAATAATGTATGTGCGTATCTTACTCGTATATACGTAAGGTTTAAAGGGAATCCATCAAAGCAAAAATATCAGTTATTATGTTTGCGATTTCAATTGCGATTTGAATATGACAACGATATCGAGGGCTCAGTGTAGGCATAACATATAGAGCGTAGAGTATTGACTTCCCAAACATATTGTTCCAAGTTCGATGCCAAGCAAAGATGAATAAAGAAAAATAAAAATCGTGTTTTTCAATCATTATCTTGAAAAACCATCACAATTGATTAGACCTTGGCTCACATAAGCTGTTTAGCCGATGATGATGATAAATGATGATAACAACGTTACCAAAACCAAACAAGAATGGCAATTCTTTCTTCCTCTTCTTCTAGTGGTTAAAGCCCCTGGCATCTAATCCAGTCAAAGAATCATATAATTTACCAAAAGAGAAAATAATAAATTAAATAAATAAAAATTAAAGAAAATACTTTGAATAATTTTTTAATGAATTTTTTAATGTAAACACACATTTGTTTTTTTTTTTCTTACTTTTTGTTTCACATTTATATATATTTACATAAGTGTATCATCATATACATATACATATATATAATTCTATTTATTATATCTAATATCTACATTATATACGTTGTTGTACATCAACTACAATAACAAAATTATTAAAAACGTTAAAAAAAATTCTCATTCGTGCAAATTTTACACACAAAAGTATAAAAAAAATATAAAAAAAAAACAAAAAACAAATATATATCATTTCATGTTTATATTATATAATATAATCTATTATATACGTTTAATATTTTCTAAAATATAATTTAAAATTTTGTTCACATTCAATTTGTTTTATGAATCCTTAAAAACTATTAAAAACCTAAACTTTGAATTATTTAAAATTTTTATTTATTTATTTATTTTTATTTTTATTTATTTTTTTATTTTTTATTTTTTTTTGAATTTTTATTTTCATTATTTAAAGCTTTCATCCACTTAATTAAAAAATTTCTACATATACATATATAAAATTACACATTACACATATGCTCGTATATGTACGATTTATATATATTGTATAAATAAAATAAATACATACAAAAAACTTTGTTTAAATTTGATTTGATTTTTGTTTTTATTTATTTTTTTATTTTATATTCGACAAACTATTTTTTATTTTAATAATTTTATGTTTTACGTTAATAGATGTATAAATTTATGAAAATGTGTTTTTTTTGTTTTTTAAATATTTCCTCTTAACCTGAACCCACACTGATAGTTGAAGACGAAACGAAACAAGCAAAAATTTTAAAAAAAAATTTTTTCTCTTATCCCACAAACAGAACAATATTAAACAATAGTGTAATCACTGTTCTTTAGATTTGTATTACCATGCTTTATAACTATGACTGAAACTGTCTGTTTAGGTTTAATTTGCTTATACACGAAGTACCGTGTACATGATCATACGTTCAGGCATTGAACATTTTGTTTCAAAAAATCGTATTTTATGAAACAAACTCACAATTTTTTAACGCCCTCTAGTAGCTAAATAAGTTCGATTCGCGCCACTATATCAGCACCATTCAACTAAACTCATTGAGTATAATGTATGTACCAATTTTCATAAAAATCGATGGTGGGTCCTAAAAGGAACTTCAACCTCGTTTGATTTAGTGTGGGCATTATTTTTCGTTTCGTTTTGTCTTCACTAATTCATTATGGGTTCAACTTTAATAATTCAATACTGAATGCATTTAATTAATTAAAAATATTGCAAGAATATGACAAACTGAAAAATTGGATTCATACTTCATAACATCATTTTCTTGTTATATTAATTTTTTTTTTTTTGGCCATTGAATCCAACCAGTGATAAAAATGAATAAAAAAAAATCTTTTTTTTTTTGACGGCCAAATAAAATAAGAAAAATTATAAAAAGTATACGCATGGGACGGTTTTAGATATCTACATATAATTCAGATCTAACCTCAATAAAATGTTGTAAAATGAAAAAAACCAACAAAAATAGAATACAAAAAACAAATATTTACTTGAATTTTTTAAATTTTTAGTTAAAATATTTTTTATTTTTTTATTTTTAATAGTTTGAAGCTATTTTAATTAGTATTTTTATTGTCGACTATAAAAAAGAGGAAAATGTGGAAAATTGCTATCATTTAACATTAGGAAATATGAGGAAATTAAAAAAATGAAAAGTTTTAAATTATCCATAAAATCTAGTCGATGTGTATAGCATGGACCTACATACATATTGTAATTTATATTTCGTACATTAAAAGAAAATTTTACATTGAAAAAAAATTTTTCATTTTTTTTCAGATTTTTTTTCCAGTTTTTTTTTTTTTTAAGATTCATATAATTCTTACATACCTAACATCACAGAAACAAACAAAAAAATGTGTAATTATGGACATCACAAAAACAAAAACAGAAAAAAAAAAATTTTTTTTTCTCAAATTTTACTTATGATCTTGTTCTAACTAGCCAGCATTATCTCAATATTAGCTATAGGGTCTATTTAAGATTTTACATATGAAAATTTATATGTTTATTTTTAGTTTCGATTTTTAGGATTTCTCTAGAGATTTTAGTAAAAAATTTTTTTTAAATTTTTCAAACATTAATGGATTTCAATTTGTCGATGCCATAAATACAATTGAAAATAAAAAAATCACCTTCAGTTGTGATGATTTTCTTTTTTCTTCAATTATAAAATCTCAAAAAAAAACATGCATATTAAGACACGTACACATACTAATTTATAAAGGATATTCCTGTATTTTTATAATTTTCAAAATATTCATATAGCTCATTTTTATTTATTTCTTGATTTTTGCTGTTTTTTTTTGTGTTTTGATTAATTGTGATTTTTTTTCGATATTCGATTACTTTCTTTCTGGCTTTTCTCTTTTTCAATTTTCATTGTATATGTGCTTAGAACCATCACATGATACAACAATTTTTGGCCGTTTTATGAACATCATTTTTAATATCTGGTTTACCAGAACTAATCCTATTTAATGATGGACTTGATATGCTATATGATTTTTTATCTTTACATACTTTTTTATTCATTGATTTTGAATTTGTTGTTGCTGTTGTTGTGGTAACTGATGATGATGATGATGATGATGATGATGTTGTCGCTGTTGATGATGATGTTTGATTACATAAATTACTTGTATTTATTAAACCCAATGCTATTTCAGCTGCTAATTTAAATGCTTCTGGTACTAAAATATTTGAATATTGGCTAGATGTTTCAACATATGCAACAGCACCAATATGATTGCATGCTAATAATGCTTGTTCAGATGTAACTGGTATTCTTGCTTGTGCCGAATATGTAATTGTATTATAAACACTGCGACTATCAGCACGACAACCGCATAATATTATTGGTGTTTTACAACAATGACGACGTATCTCAATACACCATTTATTAATAGCTGATGTTAATGATTCTTGATCACCAACATTAAAGCATAACATAAAAACATTTGCATCTTGATATGCTAATGGACGTACACTATCATATGCACCACCACCAGATGTATCCCAAATTTGATATTCAACAGTGAATTCACCAATTTTTTGTTTTGTTGAATATTTTTCAAATCCAGTAGGAATATAAGTCTAAGAAAAAAACAAAAAAAAAATCAAACAATAAGAATTTTTGCGGTTTATCTTGTGTGTCTCACGTACAAAAAAAAAACTAGACGATATTTGAGAACGGGGGTTGTAATATGTTTAAAGCTACTGGAATTATGATTATATTAATTTGGAAAAAACAAAAATTAGGAGGATGCAGGTATTATCTGCTTGTGAAGATTCAAACGTGCATGCAACATTATGTGCGTGTACATATTTCAATTTTTCTTACCTCATTGAATGTGTCATTCACGAAACGTTGAACAAGTGCTGTTTTACCACATTTTGCCGGTCCAACAAGAACAATTTTTACATCTCTCAATGTTCCTGGCCGTTCTAAAGAATCAGTTTTTTCCCTTTTAGCCATTTTATAGTCCTTTAAAGTTTTTTTTTTGTTTTTAAATCTGAAAATAAAATAAAAATTTGTTTTAATTATGTATCATTACAATGTAACCAAAAACATAGGGTTTCTAAGGGCATCATGTACTTTAAATCAATTTTAATAAAAGGTTTAAACGAATTAAAAAAAAAAAAATCAAAAAAAATTATAACGTTTCCTATACATTTTCAAACTATATATTAAATAAAATTTCTTTCTTTGGAATTTTTTTTTTCCTATAAAATTTCAAAAATTATAACAAAAAGCATAAAATATAAAAGAATGTTTTAAACAAAAAAGAAAAAATTCGTTGTGAAACAAAATCACAAATTCTTTTTGAAAAAAAAAAATATAATAATCGTAATATTTTGTCTTTTCACAGTCTGTCCAAAAAAATGTTGTCTTTGCTTATATGTACAATAAAAATTCCAATATCTGTAGATAAAGATAATAATGACTATAATCAATTAAAAGATCATCATCATTTATAATTCGAAAAAAAAAATAAAAATAAAATAAAATAAACAACACAAAATTGGTGCTCCTATGTATTTTGCATAATTTTGAATGTTTATCTTTGATATGCATATCATTTAGTGTTTTGTTATAAAAATATATCTAGACGAATTTCAAAGACACGGAACCTATAATTTTTATTTTTTATATTGTTTATTTATTTTATTTATTTTTTTTTGGAAATTTTTTTCATTATCAGTTGATTTTTTCTCTTTTGTAAATATTTTTATTTTTATTATTTTTTATAACGAAATTTTTTTGTATTGTTGTTTGAAGACAAACAAACAGATAAAATCGATAATAAATCTTTTATTTTTCATAAACATTTTTTTTTGTTTTTTAGTTTTTTTAGTTAAAATATGTATTGGATGAATTTTCTAAATTTCCCATCCCAATTAAGTGAAAATCCGTATTATTGTGATTATATACTCTATCCACTAATTATATAGCAGTTAAGGCCTTATAGAAACTATATATGTTAAGTAGTACCATTTTACAAAATTTTTTATTGATATTCACAATATTTTTCTAAATTTGTATAAAAACTTCAAGGGTTGTGATAATACTGCTAGTGATATATATTAATTAGAAATTTTGTGAAAAGAAAAAAGATTAATGCCATCCCATTCTCATAAAATCATAACTACATGTAATTAGTCAGCGGAGTATAGATAAAATGCATCAAATTACAAATAGAAATTTTTTTTTTTTTATTATTACAAAAGACCCGCATAATGATCGCCGTACAAATCAAATATAATGGAACCTATAGTTAAGTTGCGATGATTAAAATGCATATGTAGATACAGAGATTTCAAGTCATGTATACTTGTAGCAACTTGTTGAATGTAAAATCAATAAGTCTAGTTCATCAGTTTACTTTTTAAAAAAATGAAATAATGAATAAAATTTCGATAATATAAATTCCCTTTTATCTGTATACTGTGTCATTAGATTTTTAATACTTTCTTCATTATACACAGATATAGAAAAATGTTTTCAATCTATTTTTTTTTTTCGTTTATTTAATGTAATCAAAAATCTAAGACAGAAAAAAACAAACAACGCATGCATTTTCATCCCACACGCTCTTAAAGATAAAAAAAATCAAAAATTTAAATATAGTCAATATAACAGCTTGAAAAAATAAACCAAAACAAAAAAATTCATGTGATGATAACGTTGATGATGAGTACGATGATGATGACCAAAACGACAAAAAAAAAAGCATTAAAATAAGTGTTATCAAGTCATTTATGATAAATATGAGAGTAATATGATTATAATTTGGTTTCTAATTTTTTTTTCTATTCTAATTTGTTTCTTATTCACACTTTTATTTTTATACTCTGTTCACTAATTATGTGACATTGAAGCTTTATGAATTCTTTTACCTTTTTATCGCAATTTTACGGAGGAGCTTTCATACGAAATTAAATGGACATTTTTTTTTTTTTTTTTGAATATCAGTCCACGAGTACTAGTTTATGCAGTTCTTTCTTATGTAGTTTATGCAATAATTGCTGACATAAGGAAGTTCCAAATTCAGAACTGGTTATCAAAATCTAAGAACCGACGGGAGTGACAGAACTGTCTGTTAGAGGCAAAGGCCCTGACAAGGGCTGTAGAAGACCATAAAGAAGACTAATTTATGTAGTTTTTTATAAGATCTTAATTGCATATAATTTGTGAACAGAGTATAGATCAGATAAAAGATCTATAAATAAATAAATAAAAAAGCAAATTAAAAGTAAAATCAAATTTAAATTTTTATCAGATTAAATGGTAAATGACATAATATACATAGATGGAAGATATCCATTTAACATGGTAGATTATAATATTATTGAAATATGTACATTGCAATTAAATGAAATCTCTTATCAACGTATAATCATCGTTTTAAAAATTTTCTTATTTTTTTTTATTACATTGGTTTTCATTTTTCTTTTAACTTTTAATAAAAATTTTTCATTAATTTTATTGTTGTTATTTTTTTTTTTTTTTTTTGTATTTATTTCTCTTTTATGTTTATCTTTTATGTTTAGACGAAAATTTTATTAACTTTTCTTATAAAAAATTTATGTAATGAATTATTGAAGGAATAATAATAACAAATAATTCTGAAATGAAATAAAACAAAATTTTTTTGTTTTTGCTATATATACCATTCAGTATCAGCATAGAAAACTTAGAAGTACTAGTAGTAGTGGCATATTGATATCTTTTCATTTTTTATATATTTTTTTCTTAATTTTATTATCGTAGATATAGATTATTATATTTATTTTGATATTGTTATTATTGTTCTCAAAACAAAAAAAAAAAATTTTTTTATTGTAGAAATTTATGAATTGTTTTTTTTATTGTTGTGGTGTATTTATGAATTACGTTTGTACGTCGTGTATATGTTCAACACTGATAACACTCTGTAATGAATTTGGTTTGTACATTATTATAATAAAAACAAAAAATACATAAAAAATTTAATTTTTTTTTTTTTTTTGTAAAAACACAAGATTGAAAAACAAAAATGTTATGGTAACAAAATAAGTATAAAAACAAAAATCATTCAATTGCTTTGAATGTGTTGTTGTATGTATGTGTTAAAGGTCATAAACCTCCTCCTCACTACGTTTTTTTTTTTTTACGATCTGATATGGTCAAACACAATTTAAACTACATTCTAAACGAAAATCTTGTTTTTATCTTATATATTTGTATTTTTATAGTATATCATGCAAAATAAAAATAAATAAAATTCTTAAAAAATATTTAACGTATCTCTGATACGTATTTTCTGTACTTTTGTTTAAAAATTAGTCAAAAACAAAAATAATTTTATTTTTTATTTTATTTTGTATTTTTCTTGTTTTTTGTGTACTTTTGTACTGTTTTCTTGCTTATTTTCTTTCCTTTGTACGTATTTGTGTGAGATTGAGATTTAATCCATCCATAGATATAAAACTTCATCATCGTCATAGAATCGTACATATTTTGCAAATAATTTCTTAACTTTAATAATTTTCATTCTTTTTGTATTGATAACTTGTTTGTGGACTTTGTCTGTACCTTATTTTGTTAAAATATTTTGGTATTTGTTTTTTGTATTAAAAGTGCAAATAACATACAAAGTAGTGGACAATTTCCATTTTAGTCGAAAATGCATAAAACTTGAAAAGAAAACAAAATATATAAATAAAAGGATGTACATACACATAAATGAAGTTTTACGACTACATCTACATTTATCAACATAGTTTTGAGTCTAATACAAGCCCACATTCAATAAATTCTACCATTCATACCAATTGTATGAAAAAAGTGTTAAAGTAACAGACAGACTGAACAGCGTCACGTTGAGTTTCAAATCGTTTAAATGCCATTTCGATGCAAAGTAAAAAGTATACAAACGGAAAATGGCAACATCGTTTAAAAGTTTCAAAACGTATTATGAACGCATCCAAAACGCATTGTATAAGTAACATCGTGAATTTTTTTTATGCAAAACTGTCGTAATATGAAATATCCCATTACAACAAAAAATTTTTGACCGCCATTCACGTATGATATGCAAGGCTTCAATATTATAGGTAATCATGGTAGGATTTAAAATGAATTTCATGGAATACCTAATTAACGTCATTCAATGGTTTTTAACAAAATTCCATCATTCATGCATGAATTGTATAGTTTTACCTTAAGAATATTTTTCAAATGATTAGTTTATGAACGAGCGATTGACTAAAGATATTAAAAAGTCACGAATTCAAAGTTGTATTGAACAGCGATAATAAAACAACAAATACAATGGTATAAAATAAATTTAATAATAACAAAAAATATAGATAATAAAATTGTAATAACTTTTATGTACGTGATGGATACATATACGTATGTAATTTTCTTATTAACTATTTTACGTATTCATGTACATAAATTGTGTGTACATGTTTTGTAGTTATTTTGCAAAAACAAATCTTCTTTACTTTTTCTTTTATATTGGTTTATTTTTTTATTTTTGTTTTTTTTTTTGCATACCTACACGTTTATATAACGATGATAAGTTTGCCCACGGAATTCTCATTTTTATGATGACTTTATAAATGTATGAATACCTACATAACTACATACTTGTATAATTTTTGTACTGTATATTATCATCGATACATATCATAAAATTGTAATATAATAATTTATAGTTCAAAAAATTAAATGAAAAATAAATTGTATGGTATACCTACAATCTAATGTTTATTTGTATATAAAATTCAAGAAATATAAAAAAATAAAATATTAGAAAAATATTTTATACGTTTTTCGGTTATACAAAATTTTATAACTGTTATGAAAAATTTAAAAAAAAAAAAAATATATATATTGCATGATTTATAAAATTATACATGCACTAGACAACCATCTGTAACTAATTTATATTGTAACTACTGTTAATTATCTTCCAGAAAATCTCAATTAAATGAGTCCCTATACTATGAAATGTATCTGATAAATTTTTAAATATTTTTTAATTGTGCTACAGATCATTATCGTATACCAAGTCAAAGATATGTAACCGAAATTCAAAAACAGCATCACTTTGAATCATCTTAGAAAATCAAGAAAAAAAAAAACATTTCCATGTGTTTGAATGAGGAATCATATTTTTGACCTGCATTTATTTTCCCATAATTCAAAATACCCCGAGTAAATGATATTAAATCCAAAAAAAAAAAAAATTTCAATAGAGGAATATAACGAAGAAAAAAAGGATCCTTCAGTATTAAAAAAAAATTTTCATTTCATAAAATATATACCCTCGCTGAGATTTATTTATTTACATTTTCTATTATATATACATATTTAGAAATTTTTATACAAAAACTGTTTAAGATATGCGCACTAATACATACGTACATGACATATTTTATAAAAAGGAACATAAACATATTTTTTTTTTTAATTTCTTTTGTTTGTTGGGCTATAACGTGAACATATACACGCAATATCTGTGTATTAATCCTCACAGCATTAAAATGTATATAGGATAAAAAATATAAAACGTTCTACAATCGCTGTTTATAAAGAAAACAAATTTATACGTCCTTCTTATACATATTATTTTCTATCATTTTATATTTGTTGTTTTCGAAAACATTCTGCTGTCTACATTCTCTGATGAAAGACACAAATAACCCTCTGAATTTTGTTTTTTAATGGAATTTAAAATTTTAAGAAATAAAAAATGTAAATAAAATCAACAAGTGCATAAATGGAACAAAAAAAATATCCTTGTTATTTGGATTTGTATAACGATCGTAAAGGCTTTTTTTTTTTACTGTTAACATGAATTTAAATTAACTCTTCTCGATTGGGTTTTTTTTTCAAGTATTTTAAATGTTCGAAAATAGAGATTTGTCAATATGATGGAAGTCCTTTCTATTTAGATTGTCAAGAAAAAAAAAAAAAAACAAAAAAAGGGAAAATTTTTATATGATTTTTATACTGTGTTGTTCACAGAAAATAAAAAAGTGTCAGATTACCAATTTTTTTATATTTTATTTCAAAACACTTGTACGAAATAACAAGCACGCATATCATACATGAAGGAATGCATTAAAAAAAAATTAGGATAATAATCTTATAAAAATTTGGTTCTTTTTCTTCTGTATTTTCTGTATAGCATTAAAAAATTTTTTTTGTTCGTTAATTTTTTTTAATTGTGTTTTTGATGTATTTTGTTCTAATTTATTATAGATTTATTTTTTATTTCTTTTTGTTCGTATAGGTCTGTTCATATTTCTCGAGTTATTTATTTTGTATTAGATTTGAATTTATTTGCTTTAAAAATTTTGAATTTTTTATATTATAAGATGTATGAATTTAATCCTTGCTCGTTTTAAATATAAAAACCAATAAGAAAATATGTGAGAAGATAAATAAAGGAAAAACCTTAACGTTCTTAAAAAAAATTTGGCAAAGAAGACGAATCGAAAGATATAATGGTTGTGCCCTGTGTAGAAAATCCTTGAATTATCAGGAAAAAAAATGGACGAACTCAATGTAAATTCGAGCTTGATGAAAACGATCAAAAATGAGAAAGAAATAAGGAAAATCTTTTATGCATATGTTCTATATATACTTTTTTAGCTTTTGCAATCCAAAATTTCATCTTTCTTGGCTTTAACTATACAATTTTGTTCATATGTGTATGTACATATTTCCATATTAGCCAAGTACAATAATTAAATACTTAATTCTATTATATAAAACATATTCTAATGGGCCATTTATATGAATAAAAAACCTAAAAACATAAAATTAAAAAATTTCAAAAAATACAAAATTATCTTATAATTGAAAATTTTTTCTTTGGAAAATCTTATTTGTATATTTAATTGCAATTTGAAAAATTTTATTTTATTTTTAAAAAATATTTAAATATTTAAAAAAAGTTTTCATTTACAAATTTTTGTAATTAAGTCATAAAATACTCGTGTGTGTGTATTGTAAAATTAAAAAAAAAAAAATTGAAAAATAAAATGATTTAAAATGCACATATGTATATGTAATTACCCTAAACATATATTTTTAACCAATATTCATTTATCTTGTCAAGTTGTCAAAGGAAATTTTGTGGAAACAGACAAATAATACAAAATTTTTTAGTGTAAAAATGAAAAATTTAATTTTCATATTCATATGTACACGTATAATAAAATGGGAATATTATTTATTCATTTTTTATTTAAATTTCTTTTTTTTTAACGTATTATTGTTAACATCACAATATAATAGATTTAATGTATTGTTCTCATTTTTTTTTTGTTTTGCTGTTATTTTACCTCAAAGAATTTTAATAGATAAAATTTTATGATATATACATATGTATACGTACACGAAAAAAAAAAGTTATATGTATGTATGTGGAACCATAATTGTAGTATTAAAATATGAACAGAACACGTATACAATGAAAATCAGCAACAATAACAAAAAAAATGTACTGTAAAAGAAAAATGAAAATAAATATGACAGAATTTTACAAATATACACACAAATAACCATGTGTGTGCGTAATGATGTTACATATATGAACATAATATATACTCGTATGTATAAATGACATGAAAATATATGTACCTGTGTAACATGGTTCGCTGGTTAAGTTGATGATGATGACAAGATCAAAAATATATTTATACAAACAAAAAGAATATGTGTAAATGAAAAATTTATTTCATGATGTGGTTTTCAGAAAAAAAAAAAACAAATGACAGGATCTCTTCTATATTTTGACTTTAACCTTCCATTAAAGATACAATGATATTAAAGAACAATGATATTAAAACATATTTTTCTGTTTACGTACACTCATGCAAGGTACATACGTTTTTAAAGAATTTTAAGGAAACAAACAAATTTTTGTTCACCTTAAAAACATACTATATGTATGTATGTATGAGGATATGATAAGTCAATAGAATATAGAAGGAATATACATATAAGGCACATCTTGTAAAAATGTGCGACTTGTGGCTAAATGTGGTTAAAGTGCTGAAGTGCTGTATTGTTAAAAAAATATTGGATTTTCGTAGGGTTTCGCATACCTGGCGAGTAAACTAAATGCGGCTATAATTTTTAATTCATTATTTTTGTATGAAATAATAAAATATAAAATGTAACATGTGATTTTTGTTTGTATTTTGAAAATAAGTTTTTAAATATTTAATAACTATTGAAAAAGTCAAAAGTTTTTAAAAATGTGGAGGACATATAAAATCTAAAATAACAAAAAAATTATTGAACGAATGATAATCAAAGCTATCAACAATTTAGCAAACATGCACAGAAAAAATGCCTTTATTTAGCACTTTAGCACACATTTGCAGACAAACCGCACAAAACCTGTATGTTCATATTTGAGAAATAATCATATTTATGGTTATTTTTTGTTTTTATTCAAATAAAATTTTCAGTTTATGAACAAAATACAAAGCCACATACATGTATGAGAACGTTGATGTTAAATATATGGATACGTACTCATATGTACCATAGATAAAGTATACTCTACTGTAGAGTATATTTGGTCTATGTATGTACATACGAGTACTAACTGGAAAATTTGTACGTATACATATGTGCACATTTGTACAATCAAAAAATTCTATTACATATTTTTTACAATACGTTTATACAAATTGAAAAATAGAAAATTGAATTTTTTTTTCTTCTATCGTTGTCAGAAAAAATTTAATTAAGTACACGCAATGAACTTTTGTCAAATTTTTTTTTTATTTATATATTTTTATTTGTTATAAAAATTTCATTATTGTCCCATTATTGGAATAAAAATGAATTCAGCATGAATTTACTCTGAAATATAATTTTAAATAACTAAATTTTGTTTTTTTTTTATTACAACGCATGTAATATTGTAAATTATCCAGAAAAGAAATTTTCAAACGGTTTTTTTCTCTTTTGTAAGAAAAACAAAAAACTTCATATTTTCAAGTGTTTTCCATTATTTTAAAATTAATGAAGAATTTTCCCTTGTTACCTTTTTTTTGACCCGTATGAAATGTGTACAATTTAAAAATTCATTTTTTCTCATTTTTTATTTAAAATGATAACCAAAAGGTTAATTTCATTTATTTCTCTGTTTTATAAGGTAAAAGAAAAAAAATTTATTTTGACTTTTTAACTTTTAAATGACTTTATGCTGTGATGCAATTAAAAAACAAAAAAAAAAAAATGAAGAAAATTAATTTTGATACAAAATTATCTTTTACAATTCATGAAAGAAAGTAATTTTATATTTTCCCTCGACCACGTATTCAAAGGCAAAAAAAAACAACAAAAAACGAAAAATAAAGTGGAAAACTAATTTTCAAGTAAAAAAGCAATTTCAATTTTAATTTTTTAAATAACTCTTTCATATTTTAAAAATTTATTTAAATAAAATCACATTTTCCATTTAAAAAAAAAAAAAAAAAAAAAAATTATAATATCAGACAAATGTTATTAATAAATTGATTTATAAGATTAGTAAAGTTTATAAGTATGATTATGTTTAGATACACACACATGTGTATGTACATAAGTAGTCATGTTCATGTAGCAGAAAATAGATTTAAACTTTTATAGATTTGTAATTTATATGAAAGATCTTTATGAATATGCACATAATACACATGTGTATACAATTTATGAAATTTATTGAAGTGTATCATAATTGAATATTTAGAAACTAAATTTAATCTAATTTTTTTTTTGTCTATATACAAATACATAAATATCACTCAGCATATGTGCTTGCATTGATTATATAGGCGGTTGGTAGACATACAAGCATACGGGGTGTCTCAGAGTAAAGGTCACAAAATGTATAATTTTCCTTGCTAAAATTATGTAGAGGGACCCAAAAATTACCATATTTTTACATGAAAATCAGCATTTTTGAATTTTAAATGTTGGTAACTTTAGATTTTCTCATTAAATTTCAATAATGAACAATAACTTGTTTGAAAGGCCTAAGCCTTAGCAATCAAATTCATAAAGTGGTTCCAAAGAAATAGACAATTATATGACATCATGTTCTTCAAATGTCCAAAAATTTTCGATCCCTTATATAACAGAAGGGAGGAATTTTAAAAGGTGGGTCTAGAACTATATTTTTTGCTAGAAATACTCTAAATTATACGATAGACGCATTCATTCTAAAACACTCTGTACAAGTAGACTTTATGAGTTATATAACTATATATTATGTCTAATATGATCTAAATTCTTCAATATTTGCTATTATGTGATACAAAAATAAAATTAAGAAACTATTTACAATGTTATGTATATAAGACAACGATGTATATGACGTATCTAATTTATATCCCACCTAAAATCTTTACATATTGATTTTATTATCAACTGGAAAACCATTAATATATATACGTTATAGAAATTTCAATAATTAAATTTTGAATATTTCAAATGTTTATTTAATCGGTTATCACATACACACACGAATAACACATATGTACATATATATAGAGACATTCTGTCGTCTATATACAATAAATTTTAATTACAAAACAAGTGAACAATCAATCCTTTTGATAATATGTTCATAACAATAAGTCGAAAATTATTTTGAATTTTATTCATAAAATTTAATTTTAACGTATTATGAAGTATTGGTATGCATTTATTTTATTATATGCATAAAATCAAGGGTATAATTCTGTCAACACATTGTAATTATAAATTGTAATCTATCATTTATGGTATAAAATTAAAATGAATAAAAATAAAAAACTCCTTTTTTTTTTTGAAAAGGAAAACTTATGGAAATTTTAAAAATTTTTGAAATTTCGTGAAACTATGGGCATGTAATATTTGTGAAAAATCACAAGAACATGGTGATTTCCTTTGTAATTATTTATAAAAAGTTCCAGCGTTTGCTATGATATTTTAAAATTGAATTATTTTTTTATATTTTTTCTTTAGGAAATTTTTTCTTTAAAACAAATATTCCAGGCGTCCGTATTTCAACGTCGTCAAAGAAAAGTAAAAGATTTATTAAAATACGTTGTATAGTTATGTCCTCAAAAATATCCCGTTGTTCGCACGTACAATAAATATTAGAAAAAAAAAATGAATCTTCTATATAATTTGCCTATTCTCAATGAAAAATATTTTACTACAAAGTGTACATATTTATATATATACTCAATTTATTTTTTTAATTTGAATTTCCTTCATTTTTTCTTTTAGTTGCACTTTATTATGCATTTTGATGTTTAATTTGTCCTTTTTTACGTTTTTTAAAAAAATTCAATTATTGTTTCGTAACTGCAATAACTTACGAAAGAAAATGAAAAAAATAAAATATTTTGTGATGAAAGTTTAAACATCTATTCATTGTGTATAGGAAACTGCTGAAAAATACAGGATGTTTCAAAATGAAGTGTCACTGTTATATCTCTCACAAGTTTGATTATTACTTGATTTTAATCATAGAATGGATTAAGTCTTAGCACACGAATTCAAATTCACTTTATGTGATTGTTGTGTGATATTAATTTAAAATTATAAAATTCATATGAATGCAAATATTCAGAGTGGTTCAAAGGATAATATGTATATATATCGCTATATCTCAATAAGAAAAAATAAAATTTAATAGAACATCTAAAACGATTTTAAACTAAAAATTGGTCTAAGCTTAAAAAAATAAATGCTTTTATTGCCATTTATTTTCTGGTTAAAATTTTAATTTTTTAAAGTTTCGAATAAGATTCTCAGGATATTGAATTTCCTTTCCTTTTTAAAAAAAAAAAAAATTTTTTTCTTGAATTAACCAAAATTTGATTTTACTTCCAAGCTTACACAGATGTGTATGCACACGGATTTTAAAAGATTTTGAGTAAATATATGCATTCGTGTATGTATATATATATATAAAAATATGAAAAACTTTAAAGGTATTCCCCGTGTTTACCATCTAAAATATTTTATAAGAAAAAAAAAGAAGACAATTAAAAGAAAAATATAAAAAGACAAAATAAGAAAAGAAAAAGTTTTCATAAAGTTTAATTAATTTAATTAATTACATAATGATGATAATGAGAATGATCATTCTTATTTCTATTCTATACAAAACTATATGTATGTATGTACATAAAACTTCAATATGTCTTTTTTGTACAATTTTACGGATACAAAAAAAAAAAAAAAATGCAGACATGCATACATCTACACAAGAAGAAAATTTATTTATTAAACTTTTTTAACAAAAAACAAAAAAACACATTTCAAGTAAAATACATGGAGGAAGAGCAGAATACTTACAAAAAAATAAAAGGAAAAAGAAAATAAAGTAAAATTAATGAAAAAAATAAAATACAAAAAAAAACATAGATGGAAAGAAAATTAAATTAAGTTATAAATTATATTCACATGCATACATCATGATAAATGTAATGCGTAAACGTATGCATGTACGTATATAAATGATTTAATGATGTGCGAATCGCATGGAAATGCGCTTTAAAGTGCTAAATTACTTTTAATATCGAATTTAGCCAGCTTGCGAAATTCTAAATGCTATTTCAAATATGTATCTATGCGAAATGCTAAAAGCTATTTCGAATATCTATGCGAAATGTTAATTTGTTGATAGTTTCGGTTATCACTCGTTCTATTTATTTTGTAATTTTAGATTCCATATTTGCCCTCTGATTTTGAAGAATTCAAAATCAAAAGTTTTAAAACTTTAAAAATTCAAATTTTTCATTTTTTTTAGAAGTTGTTAAAAATTCAAGAAATTATTTTGAAAAAGTCGTCTGATATCTATAAATATCAAAATACTAACAGAAACTATGCTTTATATCTCATAGTAAAAAAATAATCAATTTAGCAATTTAGGCACATTTAGCACTCAAATTGGACATACTCTTAAATTCAATATATCATCACATATACACACTTTATACAAAAAGAAAAAAAAAAAACAGAAAAGTAGATGAGTACAAAATTCAAATGAAAAACTTTTTCAAATATCTACTATACGAAAAAAAAGGAAAATTCTTTTTTTTTAATTTTTTTTTTTTTTTCAGTTTTTGCTTGCATGCTTTTATAATGTTTCCATTTAAATTGTGAAAAATACTCAGTTTAATTCATGTTTTTAGTATTGTTTGTGTTTGTGTACACATAAAAGCTTACATACATATATGCACACAGGCACACAAAATGCAAATGCATTTTTGTTTAAAAAAAAAAAAAAAAAAAAAGAAATTCTACATAGATATTCACTTCAATATTTTGTAAAATTTAATGTTAATGCACATATAGAATTTTCTGTTTTTTTTTTTTTATTTGATATGCTTTCATCGCTTTTCTGTTTATTATCAGAACTTACAGTTGATTATCAGATTATTTAGTTTTTCGTATTTTTTTTTTTCTTATTTTCATTTTTTTGGTTTGCACTTAATAAAACCAAAATACAAAAAAAAATTTTTTTTTTCTATAAATTAATAGAAGTAGCAAGTATTTGGAACGGAAAATTTTTCTTCTTGTTGTTTTCTTTATTTTTCATAAATAAATAATTAAGGAAAAATAAATAAGAAGAGAAAAAGGCTCGTAGTCTAATATAAGCTATAATATTGAGCTATCGAAAAATAGGAAAAACCAAAGTTAAAAAAAAAAAACAAAATAAAAAAAAAATTTGATTTAAAAAATAAGAAAATTTGTTATGTGAAATTATAAAAATTTTATTTATATAAAAAATAAAAGAAAAACTTTTTTGTAACTGAAAAGTTTATAACAAAAATAAAAGACAAAAAAAAATTTTTTAATTTTTGTTTTTGTTGCTATTATTCTCTGCTTTATACCCATGTATGCTAATTTATTTGTAGGCAAGTAAACATCAGTAATTGAAAATTTTTTAGTAAAAGAAAAACAGAGAAAATTTTATTTAAGCGATCATATAAAGGATCGTTGATATACAACATGTACGTACATACATACTATAAGATTTCGAGTGGTTTTATAATGTGGTTACTTAACTTTTACAATTTAAAATTATATTGTGTAATGGAAATTCCTTTTTTTTTCTTTATGGTTGTTTTATCAGATGAATATTTGATTTAATTTTTTTATAAAATATATAACAATTGGTTTTTTCATTGTTTTTATTCTATTTTTTTAAAGGAACCATGTATATCCGCCTAGCGTGTTAGATTTGGTATGCGATTTTGAAAATTCAAAAATTTCTTGTCTATGACCACAATATTCAAATTGAAAAACAAAAAAAGTTTTTTTTTATTAGATAATAAGTACAAACGGCTCTCTACAGTCTACATACACAGCATATTATTTGCCTTATATGATACTTATGTTGTCCCCGATTTTATTTTTGTTATCAAAACCAGTTATTAATTTTTTTTTATTTTTCAATACGACAAAATCATTTTAATGCATAATATAAAATCGTTCAATTGAATACATATATTTTTCTTATTGAACACATGGACAGAATTATGGGTATATGTAGAAAAATTCATGTAGAAATTGGTGTAAAGGAGTGGAATTCTATGACTCACTTACATTAGTTTCCACTCTAAATCTTGACAATCTATGCATATGGACCAACAACAATTATACAATTCGACCTTTATTTGAATTTAATGCTTATGTAAAAACGTCCTTCACATTTTGTTATACAAAGTACATACGTATGTGCATATTTTATGGAAGCAATTGAAAAACTTTTTATATACATATCTCGCATATTTTATTGATGCAAATTTATTTTGCGTATTAAATGCGATATTTTATGATAAATAGTGTGAAATAGTATATATACATAATTTACTTTAAATCATACATATTTTGTGTTAAATAATGTGGGTAGGTGTTAATGATGTGTTCATTTTCTATTTATCTTTAAAATAATTATGATGATATACTACATTTACGTGACTAATAAACATCTAAAAGAATATTTATATTAGCAATTAGAACTGAAATTTTATATCATAATAAAAAATATTTTCTTGTTGTTATGTTAAAACAAATTTCTTTTAAAAAAAAATTCTATATTTTATTACAAATTCTCCTAATTATATTTACAAAATTAGTGAAATAGAGAAGTCACCCTATGGCCCATGTATGTATGTTTATATTTCGTTACATTTTCTCAAATTACATGTACACATATTGTATAAATATGAATAAACCCATGTTAAATTCTATACTTCTGCCTAAAATACCCTAAGTCTTAATAATTTCCTTAAATATAAAAAAAAAAAACAGTTGATGATACTATTAAATTATGGCCCCTATTATGAAAGTCTATAGCTAATAGACTTAAAATCGAAATAAACTTTTGATATTATGAAAGTTTTTGCTCAAGTCGGTTAAAAATCGTAACACAAAACATATGTCCAATTGACTTGGAAAATTCGATCAATCATCGAGTAGATTTTCATAATAAAGGCCTGTATCTAATTTATAATATGTAGGTATATACATATATGTATAAAAATCAACATAATTGTATACGCGCTTATTAAGCATTATAATTACATGTAATATGATTATGTTGTATTTGAATGAATGTGAACAGTATGTTTGTTCTATATACATATATATTTAGAGTATATGTACATATATGGAAATTCTTACCTGTAATTATTATCGCACAGCAACAAAAATAAATGAATATGTGATGTATTATACAGAAATAAAAAAAATAAATAAATAAATAAAAACACGAATAAAGAAAAAAGGCAACAGCAGCAAAATGTAATTTGCTTTAGTAATCAGTTACACCCGTTACACCTGAATTCAATTAAAAATATGTAACAATATTGTTGTTATGTACATATATATAGATGTACCAGCTTAGTACCATTCACAGATATTATTGTAATTTTCGTATAATATTCTTTATGTATTTGTTGAAAATCGTACAGATTACTTAAATGTAGCTATAATGCTACAAAATTATGTATTTTATTCGTAGATGTACCTAAAAGGTATTTTTATACACAACTTTACATATGTATGCCTTTATATAGAAAAGAAAAAAATCGTTATTTTGAATTTTCCCTTTTTTATTTTTTTATTATATTAATTTTCTTTTTTTTTTCGGGAAATTGTATGTTCACGATTCACACTTTAATATCTTCTTAAAACATATGTATTACATAACCACATGTATATGTACGTAAGATATATTATATAATTTTAATCCCATATAAATACATTCACATGTAACTGTAGCATATGTAATCGTGTTTATGAATTTTCTTTATGGGTAAACGGATTTGTTGAAAAAAACAAAATTTTCACATAAAATTTTATAAAATTGTATTTGGCTTTTACTTTTTATTTTATTGTACACTAAACTAAATAAAAAAAACCAAAATTCGCTTTTTTTTTAAACAAACACTAAAAATTGCATGACAAGCATGAACACAATGTATATATAGTGGAATTGTAGTGTATATATACACACGTAAATTTTTGCAATGTATCTTATTTATATGTTTTTACTTTGATATCAATTTCACTAACTTTACAAATTGTACAAAATTCTATTTTTGAATTTTGTTGTTATTCTATAAACGAGTTTTATGGTTTGAAATTTTTTTTTTAAGTTTTTTTTTCCTTTTTTTTTACAATTTTCAAAGAGGAAAAACTTTTACAAAAGAAAAATGAAAAAATGCCACAATTTTATTACGATCAAAAAAATTTCAAAGAAAATAAAAAATTTTATTTCACCTATACACAAACGTTACGTGGGTATATTTCATACGTTAAAATGAAAATAAAATCAAAAGTAGTTAGGTATTTATTATTATTTTTGTAAGACTCAAAACGTATAACACTAGACTACACCGGTTACCTTTTAACTTACTGTACCTTAAATTGTAATTAATTGATTTTCTTTTTGAATTTTTTAAACGTAACTATCTGACTTTATATCTATCGAAAAATTTATTAACTTCTAAAATTACACTTCGTATATTATCCGTTTGTACAAAAAAAAAGTAAATAATTTTTTATTAGATAGAAATATTACCGGCAAAATTAATGTTTAGCTACTGATCATTTCAGTTAGTCACCTTTATCTTATTATGCAATTTTTAATTCAACAGTTTATCTGCCACGATATTCATATAAAAAATAAAAATAAAAAAAAATCGAAACACCTTCTAAAATCACAATTTTATTTATTTGCTTAACAGATTAATTTTTTTATTTTTTTTTTATTTAAAAAAAAAAAAATTCAAATTGAATTATAATCCCAATTTTATTATTTTTTGAATTGTATATTTATTTGAACCTTTTTTTTTCTCTACTGAGGAAACCTTTTACTGCTTTTTATAACCAACCAACTGAACTACACTCAATGGCTGTTAAACAAGAACTGAACAAAATTTTCAATGAATGAATAAATTTGTATTTTTTTCAATTTTTCAGGGTATCTATCTATATCTATGTATGTGTGTATATAAAAATTATCAAAAAAAAAAAAAATTTCACAGGTGTTTATTTGAATGTGTATACTGGTATACAGAACATATACGAGTAAATAAGATACGGTTTGAACTGGTTGTATTCTGTACTATATACTCTATCTATACTTCTTTTTAGTACGTCTGTCTGTATGTAAAGTTTGTTACTCGTTTTAAAGGTAAAAAAAGACATTGGTTACTTGTAGAACCAGGGGTACATGTAAATTCACGTTCGAAGTTGAACCAGAGTAAACCTTGCTTTTATAGTTCTTTTATTTCTTGTATTTTCAATTTTCATGTTGGCTTTCTTTTATTCTTGTATTGCGATGAATTAAGATGAATAATGATAATATGTGTACAAACAAACAAACACGAAACTTCTAATTATTTATGATGAAATGATGAAAATTGTAAAGAGAATGATTTTTTTACAAAAGAGAATTCGGATCTCTTGAAATGAAATGCTTAAAATGATAAAGAAATTTTTTAATTTTTTATACATGAATATGCGCTTTTCTTATCTACCCCAGCCTGAATATATATTTTTCTCAACCTCATTCAAATGAAAAGATAAAAGATGAAAGATACTCTGAATTAATGGTGAGTTTCATTTAGAGATTATGAATGAAATATGGTGAACTGAGGTGAACATAAATAAAACAGAAATGCCAAATACGAAAAAAAAAATATAAAATTTTCGATTACTCAATATTTTGAATTTGAATATGATCACAAAAAAAAAGATACTACCATCACGAACCACGATACTACGTTGATATCTATTCATTTAAATATTATTAAAAAAATTCATTTCTTCAATATTTTCCAGTGAACAAAATTAGAACAGATCATACTGATTCTGAATTTCATGTAAAGATTTTTTTTTTAAATTATTTTATTTTCTTTTAAATGAAAATGTTATTGACCGATTTCTTTTTACATTCTTTCTTTTAATTGATACTCTCCCAATTTCTAATTTCTTTTCATTTTAAATTGAACAATGTTGCTAAGCTAATAATAAATGTATGTATAATTTGATGATCTTATAATTTGACCCATAAAATTTGAAATAAATTTTTTAGAACAAATCTTTTTATGTATAACAACAATATGTTATAATTAATTCACATACCATTGTGATCATCATCATCATCATCATCATGGTGGTGGTGATCATTCTTCAAAAACCTTTATAAAATCAAGATTCTTTTATTTTTGTATTGGAAAGAATTTTTATATTAGCACTGGCTTGAATCTCATCATATATATTAGTGGATACGATTGTATTCTGCAAGATCATCATCATCATACATATTGGACGGTACTCAACATGTATGTACATGAGTGTATTATATGTATGCCGCTGTGTATACAAGATCTTTTCAAGAACTTCTCAAAAAAGATATGTATTCATTTATTATATTTTAAGAATTTTCTAAGAAATTCTCGGTTCATTAACAAAAAGAAGTATTTATGCATTTAACATCACTGTAGGGATTTTAAAAAAAAAACTGCTATACTATTTTGTTTCATATATGGGAGATATGTACATATATGAAGATGAGAGGTGTTAATGTATATGAGGATATATAAAGGGGATAAACCATATATATTTTAGGATACATGTACATATACATTCTTCTTGTAATGCATATGTGTTTGTGATGACTTGACTCTGAGATAACAAAAATAATAATAATAATAATGATGATGGACCAAAAGAAAAAAAGGCTATAAAAAAAAACTGAAAAATATTTTACAAAAGGCAAAATATGTAAAATAAAAAAAAAATAAAACATTTTCTTCCTGTCGGCGTTAAACTCTTAATATTGGTGTAATATGCGTATGTGTTATATTCAAGAAAAATATATGTTAAATAAAATAAAAGAAGTCAAAGGAATTCAAATAAGATAAATGAAGCATTTACACATATCATAAGAACAATAAAAAAATAAAAATAAAAAATATATGAATAAGTAATTTTTTTCAGTTCTGTTTTTTGACATACACACAGAAAACTGAAAGCGAACACATTGATAAAAAAAAATTGAAAAGGTAACAAAAAACAGATATGTTATGAAATTCAATAAGAAACAACGAAGAATTATTATTTTGTTTTGAAACCAATTCTCAAGTGTTTTATTCTGAATGAAATGTAACACAACAAAAAAAAAACCAAAAAAATAAAAAATAAATTTATTGATTGTTCAATGCTTTCTGGCTAACAAAAAAAAATAATAATAAGAAAACAAAAGGATACAAAAGTAAAATAAAAAAGGAACTAAGGCTTTAGTGTATATGAAAGTATAAAATATCAGCAATTGGGCTGGCTCATGAAGCAAAGGGCTCAATGGTTCATTTTTTTTTATTTAAAATATTCTCCTGTAGGTGCATAGTTTGGTAACTATACACATATTTTTGATTTTTCAAAGAATGTAACAATACCGGAGGATATCCCTTCTGTTCATCGTGTATTCAAATATACCTATTTTTTTTTAAATTTTATCTTTTGTGTTGTTATGAATGATTGCTACTTTGAAATGCGTAACGAATAAATTATTAAAAATCATTTTCATGGATAATTATTATTTTAAAGAAAAGAACGTTACACGTTTTTAAGACATTAATAATAGTATAGGAATGCATGTAAAGAATTTTTTCACTTAAAGAAGAAAAAAAAATCCTTTAAAAAATTTCTATTCCAACAATACAGAGGAGTCCTCAAATCTTCCAATAAATTTATATTCCAATGGAATTTTACAATCTAATTATTTTTTTGCAACCACCATCAAAACTGGCAATGCATCAAAACAAAATTCATTAAAAGAATTTTTTTTGTCTTTTTTGATTTTCATTTATCTAAGTTCCAAGAAAACAATTAGGACTACATTATAAGAATCAAGTGTCAAGAATTATTGTGTACGAATTCATTCTGAAATGATTATTTTCTAAAATTTTGGTAATTACTAAATATTTAAGGCAATTTAATGTGTATTATGCGAAAATAAATTTTTTTTCTTTTAATGAATCTTAATAATATACCGACAAAGTGGCAGACGAAATAATTTGATATGGACCACACCAATACCACCAACATCACCACTATACATACCAACTTACATTCATTTGATAAGTAGGTATTCTATTTCATTTTTCATGATCCATAAATCCTACATGAAAAATTACAAAAATTTTTAAAAAGAGAAAAAAACCTCATCATTATCGTCGAGATGATCATCATCAACATCATCATCATCATATAAGATCATTTTTAAGGAAACAAGACGGAACATGTTCAAACAAGTACGGTTCCACGAAACGCCATACAAGAAAATATTTTCTCTGTTCAACCTAAAAAAATCCATGTTGTTACCCATTGAACTACAAGAAAAAAATATTTTTTTAGTTGCGTACATTTTTATTTATTCGCTACTTACTTATAAGTCTTTTGGAAATACAAAAATTTTGTTCTATAGATACAAAACAAAATTAACAACAACACCTTCTTTTCATCTTTCAAATTTTTTTTTCTCTGAAATATTAAACAATTAGAAGTGCACATAAATAAAATATAAAAAAACGAACCATTTCCATTTGAATAAATTTCTTTTCAAAGACTTTAAAAAAAAAATCCTCAAGGTTTTTCCAAAAAAAAAAAAAGACCAAAGAGGAAGAGAGTAATCGTTTCATCAACATTCTTTTCTGTAACAGAAAAATCTTCTCATGTTACATTCAAATACGAAAATTTCAAAAATTTTGTATTGATTTGATACCCATCAACAATTATGTACATATGTGTGATACGTGTTGTAGGTGGGCATACATGTATTTAATAACGTTATTTTGTCGATATCTTTTTCGATTTGTTTTCAAAACAATAAATCGTCTTTTAGAAAGAAATAAAGTATAAATTTTGTTACAACAGGTTTTTTTGAAAAACAGGTCAATGCAATAACACAGGTATAAAATCGTCCAAAAAAAAGAGAATTTTACAAGAATCCGACAAGTTTGTACAACACACGTGTGCAAAATATCTAACAATTCATGTCAGTGAAATCCTTTTATTTTTTTTTTTTTTTTTAGTTAAAATTTCATTTAATGGTTGAGTGGTAATTTTTTAAAAATCATCAATTGAAAATATCCACAATGAGAAACCAAATCATAGGATTTGAATTTAAATCCGTTATTATACAAAATAAATCTTTAAAAATAACAATTAAATTTATTACAATGCATTTTTCTGCCTTATAATCCTTAATTAAAAATTTTGTGTACACATACAAGCAAGCAGAATACGTATTTAGAGAGTTTATACATTTTCTATTGTATTTATGTTTTTGTCATTGACATTTTAATTTTATGCTTAATAAAATCGTTAAATTTGAAATTTTCATGGCCACAAGGTTACTGATCATTTTCATCGTCATCATCATCATCAAACGATATCATCATAATAATTTTTTTTGTTTTGTACTTATAATGCATCTATAAATCTACATGCGTGTTAGTTAAAATCCAATATATGTATTCATATAATTTTACATAAATAAATTATTAAGATATTCTGTATGCATTTTGTGGCCAATTATTATACAAACATACGCATAAATAAAAGGAAACCCCAACTCTAGACCTCAGACTTTCTGGAATGCAAATGATTTCTTTAAATTTATTTGTAGTTGTTGTTGTTGTTGTGTCAACTTTAAAAGTCAATTGTGTACATACGACACGATCACATATACAATTACAAATTTCTTGGTGATTCAATATGTACGTGTGTTTTCTTTTGCCTTCTGTAAAAAAACATAAAATTTAAATTATTATTCTGTTTTTATGTTATGCTATTATAATTACACACGTGATATTATGCCATTTTTACAGATAGAGATGCACAACAAAGGATGTGCATTTCATTGATATACAAGTATCTAGTATGTATAAATAAGATGTACGATAGTTAATGAGTATTCATAGCAAATAGTTTCGCTTTCAATATCAAATGCACAACATCAAACATTGGAATTATACATTCATCAAAGACTTTTACACCTTTTTATTGTTCGTTGAATTATGAATGAATCCTCGCATTTTTTTTTCACTTTTGAATTGCTTGAACGGAAAAACAATTATTGTTTCTTAGAAATATCGAGTTGAAAAGTTGAAAATCATCAAATCAGCATTTTTGGCTCTTTAAAGTCGAAATGATCGAAATTACGTAACAAGAACATCTTATAAATACAATTTGACTGAATGCTTTCTTTTACAAATGCTGTATTATGTGTGGATATGTTCAAATTTTCCTGGATATATAAAAAAAATCAATTTTCTTTATTTTACAATTTTTCTATCTATTTTCTGAAAATTTCGATTTTTCCCAAAAAAACAAAAAAAAAAAAAATCAGTCAAAGAAGGTACAAAGAAAACTATTGAAATAATATTCATAACCCAAGATTACGTATGTATCTATTTACGGACAGACAAAATTCCACAAAATTCTGTTTTATTATCTATAGTGAACATATCGTAACGTATAGTATATCTGTGTATATTTTCGTTATAAATTTTATTTAGAAATTATATTTTTATATACATAACAGAATCTCAATACGTGACAAAATATATGTAAAATGGTTTTTCCTATTTTATTCACAACAAAATTATTGTAGTATAAGGATAACAAACTTTTTCCAAGAAAAATTATTTACAACAAAAAAAAAACAAAAGAAAAAGGAAAAATTTTATTTTCATTTTTTAGGAAAATTATTTACATTTTCTTTGTAAATAATTTCAAGATTTACATTTAAATCACAATTTTCTTATTGGTATACATTTTGTTATGTGGATTATGGAATTATGGATAACTTTTACATACGAATGAAGTACATGAAAAACTCTTTAAATATGGAAAAAAATCTATTTTTAGAAATTTTAATAATATTTTGATTTAATTTTTTGTTTGTTTAGATACATGTTTTTCATTAATAATACAAAAAAAAATTGTTTCAAAATATTTTTATTTTTATACAAAAAAGAAAATAAAAATCAATAAACCTACAAAATATATAACTAAATTACAGATACTTAAGATTTTTATACTTGATTCACTAATTATTTGCATTTATTACCTTACGGAAACTACGTACATTCACATTGGTATCATTTTTGTATCAATATATGAATGGTTTATTTTGAAATTGGTGTATCAAGTCCATTTTTTTCTTCTTGCGAGATATTTAAAGGAACACTAAATTATACATGAATAAATTATGTGATTTTTTGATATTTCTCAAGTTTTTTTTTAAAAAAATGGAGTTACACCACTTTCAAAATAAACGCGGTTCATATTTAAAAAAATCATCTGATTTTGTATGGAAATTTCAAAGATTATGGCAATACAAACACTTTCATTCAAAAATTTTAAGAGTTTTAAAAAAGGCATTTTTTTTCCAGAAGGCCTTAATTGCATATAACTATTGAACAGAGTATAATTCTAACATATTTTTTAACACTACAAAAATAAAGTAAAATCTATCATTAAATTTTTTTTTAAATACTTACACATGCATTTTTTTAGTGGACATATTACCACATTACTAAGTCGTACCATTTTTTTTTGTTCATTAAAAAAAATTTAAAAAAATTAGTTATTTTTTTTTTTTTTTTGGAAAATTTCAGTATTTAGATAAAAATATTCAATTTCCATACACATCGGTATCACAATTTAATTTGTGTATTTCGTTTTTTTTTTTTTTGTTTTTTTTTTTTTTTTTACAAACGATTACTTTGTATAATTTTATCATTTTCATCAAGGACTAAATTAATGGTTGTACGATGATTACCATTTGATATAGTTTCATTATTATTTTTATTAAAATGATCTAATTCATTTCGACTACGATGTTCAACAATACCAGCACCCATTGAATCACCAAGGACATTAACAACAGTTCGAATACGATCCCTGTATAAATTTGTTAAAAATCAAAGAAAATTCGTATATGTACATACGATATCATATAAAATTTTATTACTTACAATAACCAATCAACAGCAATAACTAATGAAACATCTTCAGCTGGTAATCCAACCGTAGTTAATACCATGACAAGTGTTACAAGTCCTGCATGTGGTATACCAGCTGCACCAATGCTAGCTGCTGTCGCCGTTATGCTGTATATAAACAATATTTATTATTCAAATAAAATTTATAAAAATTTAAAAAAATTTAAAAAAAATAAAATTCACCTAATCGCAATTATGTTACCAAATGATAATTCATAACCTCTTGATTGTGCTATAAATATAGCTGCAACAGCTTCATATAATGCAGTACCATCCATATTAATTGTAGCACCAATTGGTAATACAAATCTTGATACACGAGGATCAACATTATTTTTACGTTCTAAACATTGTATTGTTACAGGAAGTGTTGCAGAACTAAATATTAAAATTAAAATCATGTACATACATACTAGATATACCAGCTTTGATAAATGATTATATGCATTGTTCTTACCTTGATGCTGTACCAAATGCAGTTGCCATCGCTTCACCCATATTACCAATAAATTTATATGGATTTTTTTTTGTAAAAATATAATAAATAATTGGTAATATAACAAAACCATGAAATATTATACCAAAACTGACTGTTAACAAATAAAGTCCTAATTTACCACCTAAATCACTTAAACTTTCTAATTCAATAATTTTTGAACATATCAAAAATAATATTCCAATTGGTGATATCCTACAAAAAAGGGCAATTTTAAAAATTATAAAAAAAATTTCAAGTTAAAAATCAAAATGAAAAAAATAAAAATAAAAAATTTACCAAATAACCCAATTTGTTATTTTCATCATTAAATGACTTGTTTCATCGAATAATTTCAATAATGATGATACTTCTGATTTTGATGCACTCATTGCAATGCCAACAACTAAAGCAGCAACAACTAAACCCAATATATTCATTCCATCAATAAATTCACCAGATACAATCCATTTATCAAGATCTAGGTGTATGTAACAAAAAAAAAAAAAACGAAAAATTTAAAACTAATTTTAAAAAAATCAAAAATACAACACAATGCATAGTATCCATGTGAAAATATTTTCGTTTTATAAACGTGTTCAATTACTTATAACAATTTAATTAGAATTTAACGTGCTTTAACTAATCACTTTGGCAAATTATTTATGATAAATTCATAAATAATATCTGGGAGTATCTATTTGCTCTCAACCATAAAATTATTTAATTAATAAAGATAAAATACGTTAAAAGCACATTCTTATTTTTCAATTATATTTTTTTTAAATTTTTATTATAATTTTCTTAAATTTAAAATTAATATTATAAAAATGTTTTGAAAAATAACAATATAATTTTATTAAGAATTTTTAAATATTGACCCCTATTATGAAAATCTATTCGATAATTGATAGGTTCGATTTTTTCAAGTCGATCGAACGAATGTTTGGTGTTATGCACTTCAATCGATACAAAAGTATGATCGAATTTTTAAGTTTACAGATTAGAAAAATTTCTGCTTGAGTAGAGATTTTCATTGTACAGAAAATTTATTTCGATTGTAATTTTTAAGTCTATTAGCTTGAGAATTTCATAACAGGTGCCATTCATGATAGAAATTAGAATTTAATTTAAAAACAAAAAAAAATTTTCATTTCATTTTCTTTCGCATTGTAACAATTTATACGAATATAATTGAAAATTTTCTCATTATTACAATTTATCATTTAAATGCAACAATTTATGATAATTAAAATGGGAAAGAAAAAAAAAATGCTTTACCTCATAGGGAAATAAGAATACAGGAAGTATAAGAAATATGCATGAATGAATTGCATCATCTCAAGAATAGAAAAGAAAATTAAATATATAAAAAAAATATGTTATGCAGTTCTCAAAAGAATTTTCTTTTATTTTATTGTGCTTTTTTCATATTTATTAAAGATCAACACGCGCAATTATAAATGCATCAGTTTATAAAATTCATAGACTGTAAAAAAAAATATGTAGAACTAATGATATTCAATTAAATGGTCATGATTCTATTTGTAATGAAAATGAATAAAAAAAAAAAAAAAACAGGTACATGTACATAAGTCTATTTAAATAAATGTTTATGATGTAAATAAACACAATATGTATGTATAAATAGTATGTGCATAAACATTTCGCTTTGATATGCAGCACACAAACACATTTACACGGCATACCGATGAGGGTACATATATTTTACTCCCCTGGAATGAATAATTTCCTATAATTTATAATAAGAAAGAAAATTGATGAGCATTAAACACTACGTATACGTTTAATTGTTTATAGCATTTTTCCAGCAATTTTTCTTCTGGTTGTTTTTTTTTTTTTTTTTTTTTGTAAATAGAGTTCTCAAATAAAGAAATGCAGAAACTAGAATTTTATACGTAGTAAGTAATTATATCACTATGCAATAAATAGGTTGTAGTACACGGTTTATACATAGTAATCATCAAAATATGCATTTATAATTAGGTATTATATAACATTGTCGTTCTTATATGTTAGTCATCACTATACTTGTTTATAAAAATGATGAATGATAAAATAAATAAAATATTTATACATTTACGTGTATAATTTTTAAATTAAATTTTTTTTAAATTTTTAAATAAGTTTTCAACTAAGCCACTCATTATAATTCTCTTACATTTTCCCGGAACAACTTCATTTATGTGAAATTTATAAAAGAATTTTTTTCTAATTAATTTAGAATTTTTTGAATTTATGAAACGATCGTTACAAAAGGCTCTAGAAATGTCTTTGAGAAAAAGTTATAAATGAAATTTGAAATTAAATAAAAATTATGAAATTAAAATTCGTTTTTTAAACATAGTCATGTGTATTTTTAGGCAGGATAAAATTTTACGTTGTTGCCAAATTATTTTTCTTTTGTGATGGTTGTTGTTTTCGTTTAAAAAATAGAGAAAATCAAATCAGAAAATGAAAAAATGAATTTATTCAAATTGAACGGAAAAGAATGAGATCAAGCACCCATTCAAAATACAGTTGACTATGATTTAAAAATAAGGTATATATAGAGATTTTCATTATGATTTTTTTTATAAATGTACTCTACCATGCTTTTAGCCATGAAGTTCTTTAACTTTACTACTAAAAGTTTGTTACAAGGGCAAATTTAAAAAAAAAATTCAAAAAAGGTTTTCCATCAAAAATAACAACATCATGTCAAAAAGATCAAGTTAATAAAAATCATGATAGAAACTGCCTATAGGATTGCCATGTATTTGTTTAAATTTTTTTTATTTTGTTTTTAATCTTAGACTTTGTTTTGATTACATTTTTTTTTTTTTTTGAACGTATGATAAAACCAGTTTCATCAAAGCAAACTTTACATTTTTTTTTTTTTTTTGTTAAAGAAAAAAAATTTTATTTTCCATTTTTTCAAACTTACCATTTGTAAAATTTTTTGGTGGTTTTAATACAGTTTGATATTGTTGTATACATGCTTGAATTAAATTTGGTGGAAACATATTTCGTATTAAATCTAATAATGTATCTGCTGTTGTTATATTACGACTTTTATGATTACCAGCAATTGTTTGTTCATTACCAATACCTGGTCGTATTGTTATAACTAATATAATACCTAATATAACTGCCATTATTGTTGTTATTATATAATATAAAACAGCACGACCACCTATTTTACCCGATAATGTTAAATCTAAATTACCAATTGCTGATATTAATGATGATACAATTAATGGTAATATTAAGCATTTTAACATACGTAAAAATAGATCACCTAAAAAATTCACATATGCTATTTCACGTGATGTAAATGGTTCATTTTGTGTTTCACGTAATATAATACCAATTATAAAACCAAGTATAACACCAGTTATTGTTAAAATTGTTAATAAATTTGTTTTAAATAATTTAAAAACTGTTCGAATCATTTTCGAGTTTTTTTTTTTTTTAAATTAAAAAAAAAAGAAATTAAAACGTTTTACGAAAAAATTGAAGAGTTCTTATACAAGGATTTTCTATGGAATTGATTCTGATTATTTTTTTGAACCGTTATTTTTTTTAATTCAAGTTTAAACTTTTAATTAAATCACTTATTTATGCTCAATACTACACGATATTTTGCAATAATACAAAAATTGTTTTTTGTATATTATACGTGCTTTTCACATCAGATTATAAACGAAACTAAATTCATTTTGAATATCTTAATAACGATATAGTCAACTATATATTTTTAAATATTTGTAAGCTTGTTTGTTATTTTACAATAATAAAAAAAATTCACGTTTGTATATTTGTAAACGCGATAGAAAACGTTTTTTGATTTTGGTGTGTACATACATATTATATATGATTACCAATACATAGTTGAATATTATACTCCCATATATAATTATTCAACCATACATACATATAACAATAGTGATATTAATTGTCAAGCATTGACATCAACCAACATCATCATCACATTCATCATTCCTATATTGTCAACATCATTAAAAATTAAATAACAATATAATGAAGAGGAGGAGGATAACATCAATTGGGATTTCGTAAAAAAAAAGTCGGAAAATATTTCATTTGTGCAATACAAATACGTATACAGTAGAATAAACAATAAATATATAATAATAATTAGTGCACAATATTGGGTCTATAGTTTCTATATAGTTTCTATACTCTATCCACCAATCATATGCAATTAAGCTCTGATAGGAGTGAATGTCTTTTTCTTTTCTCGAAATTTCTAAACCATGTCTTTTAAAGTTTTCATTCAAAATCATAGAAATTTTTCAAATTTCAATATACAATGAAATGGTACTGTTTTATGTAGTTTTCATACCAACCTACTTATCATCATCATTGGCACAACAGCTTCATGTAAGCCAAGGTCTTATCATTGTAATGATTTTCCAAGACAATTTTATCGTATGTGCACTTACTATTTAACCTATGAATTACAAACCACTATACTTCGTTTTTATAACATAGACACTTGTTATTGTTAATCGTCCTTTTTCTTATTCTTTTGTGTTCAATTTGTATAAATTCGTCTTTTTCTCTCTTTACTATACAACAACCACACGGTGGCAACATAAATCATAAACAAAAATTTTTATTTTGTATGATTTACCCGTGCCTATGCTTTAAAAACAAATTATAAGTTTATTAGAGTAAAGCTTAAACTGAATTTTTGTATGATAAAGCTTAAATCGATCATTTGTTTTATGTTACCTAAGACCTGTACTGCATGCATATAATTAATAAACAGAGTATGATAAGAAAGAATTAAAAATTATTGCACTGATATTTTATCACTGCTTTGAGTTTCATTAATAAATAAACAAAGATTTATTTTTTAGATAAAAAATGATATTTGCCGTAATTAATCGCTCTTTAATACAATATGATGAATATCAAAAGTATTTCAATGTCAACATTTTTTTTTTAAATTTTTTTTTTAAACTTTTTTGTTTGTCATTTCTTTAATTTTCTTTGCTTATAGTTAATTTTGATAGACATCATCTGGATCTACGTAAATAAAAAATCAAAAATCTAAAGTGCACGCAAACATTGTAATTAAAAATTTGTTGTTACTTACATATGTACATGAATGAAAAGATTAAGATTGAATTAATTTATACAGAATTAATTTATATTTTGGTATAAACAAAATAGTTAAGAAATAATAATGGAACTTAAATACAAAAAAAAAAAAAATAATAATAATTCATAAAAAATTGTCATGTCATGAAAATCTATAAATTTCTACTTAATAAATGAAACAAATAAAAATTAAATTGTACTTGTTCTTGTAGATACAAACATTTTATTTTCACATCTAACATATTTGGTATTCAATTGAAAATTTAATTTATATCTCATTTTCGATCTAAATTACATTCCCATTTTGAAAAAAAAATTATGTAAATTTTTTCTGATTTAATATTTTTGAAAACAATAATACATCATTGAATCCTAGACAAAAATACATTTTTGTGTGAATCAGAATTTTTGAAATAAACAAAATAACCAAAGAAAAATAACAAAAATAATTTGAATTTATAATTTCGAATATTATTGTGTATATTTTTGTTGGTTTACAAATAAAATCGATTTTACACCTCATTTTTAAAGCAAAGTCACAATATGTATATTTTAAATTGTTGCTTTTCTTATTCATTTTCATTGAATTTGAATAATTTCATTTTTTTTTTTTTCTCTAATTTTCTGATTTCTCAATTTTCTGTATTTCTTGTAAAAGAAAACAATAATATAATTACAAGAAAACTACATAATTGATGATATGGCAACAACGCAAAAATTTTACACTCTATTAGAATACACATGGCTATGCTAAAAAAATGAAATATATTTTGATTGTTTATCTCTTTTTGGATTTTCCAATTTTGTACACAGGTACAATTTAAAAATTTTTGATTAATACCGAAACACAACACATACAGCCATAACAATCAACCATGTGGATACAAAATTGTTATTTGTTACATCATATTGTTATCGTGTATGTTTCCGGGTTTGTTTTTACATCGTCATGATCATAATCACCAATATTTAATTCCACCGGTTTTAGTTGTTCATTTTTCTAAGAACTATGATTGAATACATTTACGAATCATTTACCATTAAAATTCTAGATTTTCCTATCATGGTTTAACAGTTGTATCGATTACAATAAGATACATAAGACGTTTTATTAATAAGAAATGAGCATAATTAAAACACTAATAAAAATATTATTTCAAATTTTCCTTTAGCTTTAAAGTGTAATACGAGTAAATGTGTATCTACACATTTTGCATAGTCCCATGTAAATAAACTTGAAAAAATGGGAAAAAAAGAACATCTACAGATTTTGATAGTATTCAAATTGTTATTCCCCCCTTATAGATAAATAATGTGTTCTTTGTTTACTTTTCAATACTAAAAATCATGACTATGTAATATCTTAACATACGAGTTTATTCAATTATTTCCCATTGCTATATTCTAATGTAACCCAAACATAAGTATATAACATATGCCAAGAATTCAATTCAGTTTTAAGTTTATTATTTATTTCGCATACGAAAATTTTATTCTTTTATTTAGTAGATTTTTTTTTTTTTTAAATAGCAAATAACAAAAATGTAATTTGAATAAGTATTTAATAAATTTTATAATGCTTAACACGCGTTTTTTAAATCAAGTTTTGTTGTTTTTTTTTTTAAATTCTAATTACTTAAATATGATAATCATAAATATCTGATCATAGTAGAAGTAAGATGCAAAATTTTGAAAAGTTTTATAATTCATTTTTTTAATATAGTCATGTGTATTCTGATGGAATACAAAAATTTTGCATTGTTGCCAAATTATTTATTTTGTTTTCTTGTGATTATTATTGTTTTCGTTTAAAAAATACAGAAAATTGGCAATTAAAAATGAAAGTAAAATATGAATTTATTTAAATGGAATAAAATTAGAAGAATCATCCTTTTGAAACACAAGTGACTATGTTTTAAAAATGAATTACAGCAATTGTTAACGATGTCTATTTTAGTTGAAACTTCAAAATGCTTATAATGCTAAATATAAATACAAAGTCAGTGATGATGATAATACAAAATAAAAAAGTATTAATTTATTATTGAATAAAGCAGAATTCATAAAAAGAAAAAATTAATGAACTCGCTACTTACATAATAATTGTGTGCACGTAATATCCACACACATACGTACATATTAATATATTGGGTATTTTAATGTTTTAATAATACGGATTCTAAAAAAATAATACACAAAAAAAATATTTAAATTCAAGGTGAATCCCATTATGATATCTCATTACAACATGTAATTACCGAATAATGTAACTGACAAAATTTTTTTGTTTTTTTTTTTTTCAAATTTTCAAATTATCGGTTTTTATGTACATATACAAAACATTTTCCTGGCTCAAAAAAAAAATTAAATTAAATCACTATCTAATTAAATTAATTAGGTAACAACAAATTTTTGAAAATTCAAATTTTTAGAAGGTTGTCAATAAAAAAAAATGCCTTTTAACCCTCTAATATAAAAATGAAATTTTATGTCTAATATGGCTTTAGTGTATCTACGTACACATCACATTCAAATGTCTCTGAAAATATCTGTGTTATGTTTTCTGACCATTTGTCCGTCGTATGAATTTGAATTTTTTTTATTTTTTGTGATCAGCAGAAGATGAAATTCTTGTATTTTCTTTTTTTTTTTTAAAGTGTCCAATACTAACTATTAATGCCATAATTTTCTCTCATCATCAGTTTTACATCAAATAACATGAACATCGCTTACATATGGGGACATTAACTTAAGAAACAAAATTTTGTTGATTTGAAAGTGATTTTTGAAAATTATTTTATTATCATGATCGGGATCACATAAATTTCAAATTTTTGTTCATCCATTCAGAAAATTTCCTTTCGTTGTCTATATATATGAACATGACATGAATACTCACTTTTGAAAGATACATAAACAGGTATAAAAGGTCCATCATCAAAACAATGATTTTTCTCAGTTGGATAAAAATTACGAAATGTTTAAACAATAAAATTTATATAAAAAAAAAATTTAAAGATAATTTTAAGAATAATTTATGGATCTTAAGAAAAAAAAAAAAATAAAGGAATTTTTCTTAAACTTTGAAGTATGTAAACATATTGAAAATTTCTCATATGTATATGCATTGCATTGTATCTCTCATCATCCTTTATTCGATTATACCATAATATGTAGCCAAAGGAATGCAATTTTAAATTCTAGAAAAAACAATAAACTGAAATAGACTCCAGGGCAAATTCCATTCGAATTTATTAACTACCATAATTTTATAAATAAAAGATGCCGCCGTCGTCTCACTTACATTACATTGTGTATTACATACATATTGTACAATCCAACATATGTAGTATGTACATGAGTACACACAAAATTTGTCTATCGTACTGAAAAGTTCATTAAAAATTGATGATTATAATGAAAAACATATGGTGTGAAAAATTTAATTTTTCATTCATACCACCAATTTCATTGGAGCATCATATTAGAGTTACATTTTATGAATGAAAAAATGTAAACATAATTTCAGGATTTGATATACTTACGTAATAATACGACGAAAAAAAAACATAAAGTTGTCTAGATAATCGTTTTATATGAGCCAACAGAGAGATATGAAAATGATCATGAACTCTATGGAATGCATATTAGATAAATTTCAATCCTAATATTTTTGTTATTTAAAAGATTTTTTTTTTAATGAAGTCAGAACCTCAGACCATAGTTTTTCAAGGTTTTTTTTTACTTTTGATATTTTACCTGGTAATAATATGAGAAAATTTATTATTATGTGTGATGTAGTGTAATTTTTAATAGCCCAACATCAGGATGATTTAAAGATCAAAAATAGATGGACCTACCACAAAGAATTTTACTAACATATTTTAAAGTACAAATTGCATTTTCATAATAATCATCCATGTAATAAATCTAAACAAAAGAAAAAACAAGCATAGATCGGGAATATTTATGTAGTCGATGGACAGTGAAAGATTCATTTTCATAAATGAGAAGGGAGGATGCGCTTGATTAAACTTTATACCTTGGTTTTTTTTTTTTTACTTTGTTGAGAAAAATATTCAGGAATTTTTATGTGCAAGACAATTTAAGAAGAGAGATAGCAGAAGATAAGAAAAATAAATTTAATTTTTTTTGATTCACAATGAGAACAATCTCATCAAGACGAAAATCCTTCCATTAAATATTCGTTATTTTCAGCATAGTCAAGTGTATTCTTATGGAGTATAAAATTTTTGCATTGTTGCTAAATTTGTTATCCCCTTGAGATTATTGTTGTTTTCGTTAACAAAATACAAAAAGCTGGCAATCAGTAAATGAGAGTAAAAAATGCATTAAAAAAGAATGAGAAACGCCCATTTAGAATACACATGACTATGCTTTAAAACTGAACTGTAAAAAAATATCAAAGAATTAAAAAAAAAATTTATTTATTTAAAACAAAAAAGTTTAAAATAAATCATTATAACTTTAAAATTTTGGTAACTATATAAAACAAACAAATCATTAAAAATTCTTGTTTACTGTTTGTTTTATATCGAATTAAAATTTAAAATATAAAGTAAATATAAAAATTATATATGTATGAGCATTACAATGAAGATGCGCTATGAACATAAAAGTGATTAGCTATGGATATACCCATTACATTTATGAGGAAGATAATTAAAAAGTAAAAGAAAAAAAAATTTTTTTTTTGTAATTAAAATATCGGAACAAATTTAAATATAGGCGTATAAAGAGTAGCAAGCAAGATATTCCCATGAAAATGTAATGACGCCACCTAAATTGACCAGAATAATTTCACGTTTCAGATACAAATGATGTGCTTTCGTTTCATAGTCGAAGTCTCGTGTCAAAAATTAATAGCCTAGTCAAAATAGATATTCAGAATCGAAAAAATTGATGTTGAGCTGAAATTTGGTATAAACGTTAAATTCAAATTTCAAATAAAATTTCAAAAACTTCCAACGATCTTTGGTAGAGGTGGCCGCCCGCTCATCCCCAAGCAAGTACACTTAGGTTAAAAAGGCCCATTGATCTTACTTGAGCTAAAAATTTTATTCAAGATCAAAGAATCAAAAAATCAGTTTTCTACAAATATCCCTACAAATGAAGATCTTTGTACCTTTTTCCCTTCGATTTACGTTTATGAGATATTGCAGAATATTTAACGTTTGTACAAATTTTCAGCTTTGCCCCAAATTTTGTCCGAAATTTAAGATTTTTCTAATCTATTTTGACTGGGCTAAAATTGGAAGTAAATTTAATACACGAATAAAGAACGAGACTCGGAAATTGATCAATGAAACCAATTTTTAAAAAAATTCTGTTCATTTTTTCAATAAAATATAAAACAATTTCTTTTAGTTTTTTTTTCTTACTGTTTTATTTCTATTCTTTTTTTTATTATTTTTATTGTTTCTACTTTCTTTTTTTATTTCTTAGTTTTTATTGATTTGTTTTTTGTAATTTTTTTTTGCATTTCTTTTGTTTTTTTTAATACATGTGTACTTACATAAACTATACAAAGATAATCAGTGTAATTACAATTATAAGTATACAAATATGTATATGTATAGGTATAGTAGTAACGATATAGTGGTAAATTTTTAATTTATAGTAGAACAATAATAATATGTATAATAAGAACATTTTTAAGAGCATTTTATTTTATAATAAATTTTTATTCATTTTTTTTAAATGTCTTTTAATTTTAGCCAGCTTGTTAAAAAAAAAATGGTCTTTTTTTTAATTGAATTTTTCCCTATATAATTTGATTATTTTTTTTTTATTTTTCTGTACACTTCATCTAAGGGTTAGTAGTTTTTAGCATGAGAATATTAAAAACAAAGGACCTTCTAAGGTCCTTAATATTTCTCGTGAAAGCTTTAAAGCTTAAATCTGCAATGAAATAACGATTAAAAATTTAAATTATGACGATAATGGACAAAAAAGTTTCTTGGTACGTTTGTTAAAAATTTGGAAACATGATAATGATGGAAATCTAGTTACAAGATGTGTTATTACTGTCTGATTCAATTTTACCATGAATTAGGGAATGGCGAAATAGTTTTTGCTAACATTTAATATTTGTTAGTGTCGTTCCAACGAGATATTGATCACACAACAATTCCGGCTTAGTATCCCAATTTCCAAACATTCAGTTTAAAATGAATCCGTTTATGATGCAATGATATTCAGTTTCACATGCTCTGTACATAACACATCATTAGAGTAATAGCTGAGTTCAGTGAACTCTTAGATGAAGTGTATAAAATTGTTGCAACATATTATGTAGATATGATATTGTGATACAAACGTCTTATCATATATGTGAAATTTTTGATTTTATAGATAATCGTATAAAAAACAATGAATGATAGACATTTTTATAGCTCTTAGAAATTACAACATATCACATGCAGTTAATTTTTTTTTTGTTATTTGATAAATCACCTTAATTGATACAAGATAATTTTTTTTTTACATTTTATTTTTCATAGTGTATTTTAAATTTTTTCTTTTATTTGTAAAATTTTTGATCTTTCAAAAAAAACCGATTATTTTTTTTTTCGAATTTCAAAATTTAATTGTTTGCACTTTTAATTTTTTTAATTTTTTTTTCATTACGTATTGTGATTTATATATAAAAAAATTTCCCTATGTTCAGTTTTCTTCGTAAACATAAAAATGTTGATTTTTTTTTTGGTCAAAAAAAAATTTTTAACACATTCACCCTGTTTTGAATTACTTAAAAAAATGTTCATTTGATTAATTAAAATGGCAGCTTATTAATTCGGAGGAATTTTTTTTTTCTTTTTTATTCTGTAATTAGTGAATATTTTTTCCACTCTCTGGCACCAAAACCCTTGAGGAGGATCCTAGTTTTTCATAGGCTTAAAAATTAATTTCCAAAATAATTATTAGAAAACATTTTCTTTTTTTGCTAAAAAGCAATGAAAAAAAAAACAATTCTAAAAATTTCATATTTTTTAACTTTAGTTTTTATCTTGTAATTGGCCAGTATTTTGTTTTAAATATAGTTTTGATTTTTTTCTGTAATTTTTTTCTTTTGTAGGACTACGGCCCTTGAAAGGTTTTTAGCTTTGTGTTGATCTTGATCGCGATCATTGAAAAAACAAAGTACTGAAATATATAAAATTTGTCAAAAAAACATCAGAATATTCTATGTTTTCGAAAATGCATCACTGTCTCTATATTTGATGATATATCCAAAGTATTATGGATAGTGACACATTTTTAAAAACACGAACTAACCCTACTTCTCTATTTATTATTATTTTTTTTTTTTATTTTGTTTTTAAAGGGGAATGTGTTTGATATCAATAAATTCTATTCATTTTATTATGTAAAATTTTGAAAAAAGAAAAAAAAATTTTTATTTAAATTTGTCTATAAACAATTATTTTCTACAATAAAATAGACATTGAATTGTTTTTGTTTTTTTACTATTTCACATATACTTAATTTTAATTGGTATAACTACCATCAGATGAAGTATTTAATTCATTAATTTAATATGTAGGTGTGTGTTTATGTACACAGATAGATATAAAAGATCTACATCGTAGGTTTTCTTTTCATTCAAAAAAAAAAAAAGTGTTTGCATTTAAAAATGTCTTTCCCTTAATCACTATAGAAAATTGTATTTTGCTGGATTACAGACTAGGTTCATTTTTTTTTTAATTTTTTTTTTTTTCAATTATTTAGAAATTTACTTACAAATTACTTTAAAGACTAAAAATAGTAATATACGAAAGAAAAAAAAAATAAAATAAAGTAAAGAATTGAAAGTTAACAAATTGATTATAAATGAATGCCATTGGAGCCATTTAAATGTAATAATTGGTCTTGCTCCTCTTCTATCACTAAATGCTCTTCAACATTATTATTTTGCTTTTGTTGCTTTTTTAAATTGCTCACGTTTGTTGTCAATAATTGATGATCATTATTTTTATTGTTCATCATTTTATTCTTCATCACATCATTTTCATCATTCTCTATATTATTAATTTTTTCTTTTCCACAGCCATTTTGAATTTCATTATTTTTATCAACATTATCTTGTATTGAATTGAAAATTTTCTCTTCATGATTATGATGATGATTAGCAGTTCCATTTTCTGTAATTGATTTCTGTGCTAATAGAACTTTTGTAATTTTCTCATCATCTCTTTGATGTGGTACAAATGTTGTCCATTCATTTGTAATTGGATCTAAATATTCCATTGTATTTAAAAATTGTTTACCAGAGAATCCACCAATGGCATATAATTTATCTTGTACTACAATACATGATACATTTGAACGTGGTGTTATTAATGCTGGACCAAGTACCCATGTTTTTGTATCTTCATCGAAAATTTCGACTGAACTTAATGATTGTGTACCATCACTACCACCGACCGCATATAATCTACCACGAAATTCTGCTAAACCACAACCACGTCTTGGCGTTAAAATTGATGGAGCAAATGTCCATTGATTTAAATCTGGATCATAAGTTTCAACGGATCCTAAACAATTCCAAGCATCACTTCCACCGACAGCCCAAAGTTTACCTTTATATGCTGCAACACCCGCTTGATAACGACCAGTATTCAAAGGATTCAATGAAGTCCATTTATCTTCTTCAGATGAGTAAACATCACATTGTTTGATTCCACTTTGTCCATTCCATCCACCAATACAATACAGTTTTCCGTTAAGAACACATACACCAGCATTACTTCGTGCCAATGGCAACTTACTGCATTTTTCCCATTTTTCACTGCCCGGCTTTAAATATTCTACAGTATCTAATTCAGTTGTACCTATGTACGTCATAAAAAATAAATTGTGTTAGTCATGTGGTTCTACTTAATTAAATTAGAGGGGCTGATATTTACCATTACTTCCTCCAACAGCATAAACAGTACCATCGAGGATGCCAATTTGAACTCTTCCTCGAGCTTCATTCATACTTGGTTCTTGCGTCCAAATATTCGTTTCTGGACAATAAGATTCAACTTTTTTCAAACATTCACCTCTATCATATCCACCTAAAGAATATACACAAAAATTTTAATTTTCCAGAATGGCGTAAAAAAAATTCCTCTTTACAAGCTTACCACAAACTAAAAGTTTCCCATTCAAATTGGCTACACCAAGTCCACATTTTGGTCCAGACATTGTAGCCACTTCACAGAAAAGTTCTAATTCTGCTTTTTTCACAATTTCAATATCATTTGCAACACTCAAATTATCTGGAGTTGCAGTTGGTGAAGCAGATGCCATATTTAAACGTAATTTAACTGATAATCGCATTAAAACACCATTAACTGTAACGAGTGCAGCAAATGCATTCTCACCACATTTTGCTGAACTAATTAAATTCCAATCTGGTTCATCATCAGTCTCATTTTCTCTGTCACCAATATCTCGAGAATATAACAGAACACGTGGTTTACCAGGTGCAGCTAAACATTTTCTACGTTGCTTATTATTTGGACATTTTAAAACTAAACGTTTATAATCTTGGACGAGTTCTGTTTCAGATTCATGACCAGGTGGTAAATCTGAGCAGTCTTGTAAAGAATTATCCAAAGCAAGATACAGAAGGTGGGATCGTTCAAGAAGTTGATTATTCTGCAAAATGAATTACAACAAAGAGCAAAATTTACAAAAAATTAAAGAAAATTTTGAAATTAAAAAGAAAAATTTTTGTAAGCTTACAGAAAGTGTTTCATCTGTTAGTTGACGTTTTATCCAATCTAAAACAAGACGACATAATGTTCCATGTGTAACTAAAGACATTTCTTGTTTAGTCTGATAAAGAACATCAATTTGGACGCATGATAATTGTAAATATTCTGCTGTCTCTGATACAGATATGAACTGTGAAGAAAATTTAAAATATAGAAAAGACGGTTATGGAAAAACCAGTCTTTAAAAAATGTAGAGAAAAAAAAATGTCGTTTTAATTAAATAAATTTTTAAACTCTATATGGAAGAAAATATTGCTTAAAAAAAATTCTAAATACCAAAAAAATTCAAACTACTACAGCTATCAAATAAAATTTGAAAAAAAAAAATATTCATAGAATAAAAATTTTTTAAAATATTTAAATTAAAAAAAACATTATAAAATTAAAAAAAAAAAATATGTAACGTACTTCTTTATCAATGAATGTATCAACTTCCTGTACAAAACTTTTATTTTTATCAATGCCTGGTAATGATCTAATACCGATACATGTATCTGGTGATAATTCAGATATTAAATGTCTTGCACATTGCTTAACAACACGATCCATACGTAATTTCCATGCAGCTAAATAAACATCTTTAACCAATGTATCAGGAACTTCTAATTTAGCTGTATACGCATAATCAATTAAAATTTGTAAGGCAACTTTATTAATACCACCATTTAAACGAAAACTAGGCATTTCTTCGCTATGGCCATTATTTGTTTCCTATATATAGTGAAAATACGAAAAATCATAATTGTAATCAACAATTTAAAATAAACAACAAAAAAAATTCATACCTGATCAGCACTGAATAATTCCATGAAATATGGTGAAATGCATGCTAAAACATTTTTATGCGCATGAATGTCCGTATTTCCAACCTGAAAAAACAGACAAAATTCACACATTTGGGATAACGGTTTTTTTTTCTTTGAAAATTTATTGAAAATTTCCTTTTACTTACATTTAAGACAACATCACAAAATAATCGATGTTTACGCATTGTATGCAATGATTGAAGAAATGATGCTTTCATTTCTTCATCTGTAAAACGTAGGAAACCGCAATCTTCCATTGCATCATCTGAAATTGATAAAAACAATAAAATTTTTAAAAATAAAAATAAACAATCACACTATAAATAATTTTTAGGTTTCAAAAGAGATTGAAATTATTTATTTTATTTTTGTCTATGTACTAAAATTGATTCACTATTTGTAATTTTATATTGGAAAGTAAAGTCCAAGGATTAAGACATTTGAAGGTGAATTCTTAATGATGCCAAGGACATTTTAAAATTTTTAGAAAAGGAAATATAACAAAACGAGAAAAATTACTGCACAAAAACATCAGACTACCTCGTATTGAGTATTTGAAAAAAAAAGAGAAAAAAGAATTTCCTTTTTAGAAAATTAAAGACTGTGTAAACATTTTTTTTTTTTTGATAAAATACAATAAAATTAAAATCAAATATCCACCCGACATACTCATCATAATTTTCCGCTTTTCAATTTTGGTTTTTATTTATTTTGGCATTAATTCAAAATTAAAATTCTTCTAACAAATATAATTTTCGCTCAATTTTTTTTTAAAATAATTTTAATAATTTTCAAATTTTTATAATTTTTATGAATTTATTAATCATATTAAATCTTTTATAATTTTTCAAAAAAAAAAAAAAAAAAAATTAATTTATTAAACTAAAATTTGATTTATGCACATTGAATGTCTCCCCTATGTCTATGACTGTACAACAATGTGTAAAACCAAACAACTAAAACGATTATTTATAAATAATTGCCAAATTAAAACAAAAATAAAACATCACGTGATGATATCTTAAAAAACATCAATAAATAAAATTCTTTCCAAAAAAAAACGAATTTTCGAATTTAAACTGACAAATGAATCGTCATCTAAATATTAAATGATTTAATAAATTTTCTGAATAAAAAAAAAAAAATTGTGTAAAACAACACACGTTTATCAAAATAATGACGATAATTTATTTTGCACACATATATATTTAAATAAATTCGTCCTTGTAGAAAAAATAGAAATTACATAGTGACCCACAAAAAACAACCCCAAATTTTACGACCCTTCTGAGATCCTCATGAACTCGATTCAAATATGGTCTAAATCATAGCTCATAGCTTATATGAACACAATTCTTGTTTCAAGACGATGGGTCGAATCAGTTAGTTGAATTATACATGGCAAAACGAATCCAATACTTCAATTTTGAATCCAATTTTTCAAATTTTGGGTCACTCTTTTTGATTTTTTTTCAAACAAAATTTCGTTAATTATCGTCGTTTACACATTTTACTCTTTTTTTTTGTAATTTTCATTTTACTTGCCGATTATTTTTTTTTACATCAGAGATTGGCATTATAATAACAAACAACTTAAATTTAATTTAAAAAAAAAAAGAAAATTAAATTTAAAATAAAATAAAAAAAGAAAAAAGAAAATCTAATCACTTTCAAGTGATTTTTCATGTGATTAAAAGGTATACAAAAAAAAACTTAACACATATCATGTTATTAGAAACTAAGTATGTACTTGCAATGTGTCATATCACATTGTGATGTTTTGAAAATTTTGAAAATTTGCCAAGTTTTATCCGTTATTTAATACACCTATACAAGTTTATGTACATACGTGCACTCTATTGTATAATAATATTTCAATGTAGTACCAAAGTATGTAGTACGTTATCTAAAAGGGATGGGAATTAAAAAAGATAAGATAAAAAGTGTAAATTCCTACACGTCTACGAGTATATTATTATGTAATAATTTATGTACACCGCACAGATAAGTACGAGAAAATTAAATACACATCAATAAAATATTGACATAAACATAATAATAAAAATGTAATGATTGCGGTTTTATTTTCTCTTTTTTAAATATCAATTACAAATCTAAAATTCCTTCAGGTACGATATTCTATACCCTTGTATCTACAGAAAATATACACACCCAGCTGTATTCAAATATGTAACGAACTTTTTTATTATTTCTCTGGCAAAATTTCAATTAAAAAGTGAAATACAATTATTGTAATTTTTTTCTCTTTAAAGATACTAGGGTACACCTAATTACAATTTGATGGTCTAATCACTCACTGGGTATAGAATATAGAAGTGAAAGTTTATTGAACTTTTTTTATTTTTTATTTTTTATCAAACATAAGATGGTAACCGATCATGAATTTATATAGAATACCAATTAGATAGTATAAATACAATATTCGCAATCTTGATTTTCTTGGATTCCATTGTAAATCAATTAAGAAAAGTTATTGACCTTTTTTTCACACTTAGAAAGAAAAAGAGACAAAGAGAAAGAGAACAAAAAAAAATGAGAGAATCATTTCAATGACCTTATTCAGAATTGTTGTGAAATATTGAAATTTTTAATTAAAATGAAAAATTTTTAAATGTTACTGAATGTGATCGTTTTTCCTCATTTACTTTTTTTTTCTTAAATTATGGACTTAATAGTTTTCCACTACGCATGTAAGTCTTTCTTTTAAAAATGTTTATATTTTAGAACAATAAAATTTATGTACGTACACAATTTGAAAATATTCCATAAATTTTCCACAATAAATTTCCACATAGGAAAAATTCTTAATTTTTTTTTTTCTTTAATCACCTCAATTTTTATTTTAATATTTTTATAATTTTTTTTTTTTATGTCTGTTATTTTTTCCACATATAAATGAATAAATATATAAACATGAAAACGATTATTTTAAAAAAAAATTTTTTTATGAATAAAATTTAAATTTAAATTTTTTTTGTAACGTATTATGTACACAAATAATTTCTATTGCACGAATATAAGCACAGTACTTATGATGTTTTTCAAATGAAAATGAAAATTTTTCCGGTCACGACAAAATGTTTTTTTATTTATTTATTTATTTTTTCTCTGTTTTCTAGAAGAGTTGTAAGAAAACTAAATTTAATTAACAAAAAGAATTTTATAATTTCGAAATTGAAAATCATAGAGTAATTTCAGTGTGTAATGAGAAATGTATTTTACAAACAAAGTAGACATACATACATATGTATGTATGTTTGTACTCAACAAACCAGTCTATTTAATCAACTGAAAATGAAAATATCTATTTGTCAATGTATGAAAATTACAAGAAAAAAAAATAAATCGGAATCTCGAAAATTTACACATTAGAAATTTTTTTTGTTTTCACGCAAACACATACATACATGTGTACGTGTATGACATGTTGGATATTTTCCAAAAGAAAAAAAAAGAAAAAACGGATGAAGGAAAAAAGAACCAATCATAATAAAACAAATGGTAACTTGCTAATGTGTCATGTAAATATTTTTATGCTATACCCAGTTGCGGTTTTTGTAAAATGAATAAATTAATCTATTATATGTTCGCACCTCATACATATTTAAAATTTAAACTATTCAAAAAACAATGTAAACAAAAAATATTCAAGTAGAAGAAGTTATCAAAACAACATTTTTTTTTGTCCATTTATTGTTTTTATTTTTAATCATGTTCTATTTTAATTTTCATTTATGTTCAATTTGGTATTTTTCAAAAAAAAAAAAAAAAAAAAAAAAAAAATACGACTAAATAGCTGGTATGTACCATGATATGTACGTATGCATATACATATGTACATATTTTCATTGATATATTGATTAGGTATTTGTTTTCATGTTTTTGTTTACATTTGTAATCATTGTTTTTTTGAATTCTTTTGAATTTTATAAAAATATAGAATTTTTTAATTTTTACACAACAAAAAATATTTTTTCTAAAAATTAGAACCAAAGACAAAATCTAATAATAAGCTGTAGTACAGAAGAAACAAAATATTGTGATAATACTGTAAAATATTTCTGAACGGGCATCTTTTATAAGAGGACATCTCTTATAAGTGCCAAATGGACAATAATCTTGGGACCGTAAGTGTCCGCTTATGAGAACTAAAACATACAAACGTGTTTTTATTTTATCTCTAAAATGAAAATTTTCTTTTAGAAAATTATCTCACCAGCATGATTCCGCGTATATGACATGATAAAAAATCACCTTGTATGGAAACATGCTAAATCAAAAGTTAAATTGTCTTTTTCATGTAAATAACATCATTCTAAAAGATTGCATCATTACATCATTCATTTCAGAAATCAATACAAAGTGCTAACACTTGTCTTATTTTTGCATTTAATTTAAAGGAAATTCTGTTTTTCTTTCTGTTTTTCAATTTTTATGCATACATAAATATAAAAATCTGATCACCTGCTGAAGGTCATCTATGCATTATAGAATATAGATTTTTACCTATTTTAATAAACGATACATTCCAATCATGATGCAACTGTTGTGCAACCTATTAGCAATATGTGTACATGATGTTGCGTACAACTAAAAGATTAAATATTGTATTTTCTATTTTAATAAAAATCTTTTTATCTAAATATGGTGTGACTTGTAAAAAAAAAAACATAAACTAAATTTATTATACTAAATCGTATAATTAAATTTTGCGTCAGTTTCAAATTGAGGAAGTTGGCAACAGCAAAAATGCAATTTTCTTTTGAAATTGCATATAACGTCTAATTACATCACATATTCTTTATACTGTACATATGAGAATGAATTTATCCCATTTATTGGAAAAAAATTAAAAATAAAATCATAAAAGATTTTCTTAGTATCAGAAAATCTGAAAAACAACAAAAAACAAAAAGAAAATCAGTACGTCATAATATCACCATATATACAATTTCCACGTACATATATCATATGAACATACATACATATACGCGATTGTTCAATTTATTATTTTTTTTATTTTACGTAATTAAATCAAAATCAAATTAAAAGCTTGACGTATAAGGTAGGTAAGTGGGTATACGAAGTATACATACGTACATACGACAAAGCAGAGCGAAAAATAATTACATTAAATATTTATTTATGAATTGCTCAAAAATAATTTCTTTTCTTTTCTGTATTTTTAAATAGATTTAAATATACAAAATTAAATTTAAATTAGATAGAAAAAAAATTTATCTAAAAATATTGAAAAAATTAGAAATTATTTTCATCGCCTCCATTTATATTTACTTGTATACACAGGGTGTTCCAAAATATACAAAAATTACAAAATATATTTTTCTTAGTGTTCAAAATACTTCTAGTAAGAAATTGTACTACATAAATTTCCCATTTATCTTTAAAATCCGATCTTTTTAATATCATGGGACATTTTTTAAACTGTCAATATCTTTTGATCTTCAAAATTCGACTTAAAAAAAAATTTTTTTCACTGAAATTATATACTTGTAAAACAAAAAAATCATTCACTGACCTTGTATCAAAATTTTTATGTGTGTATTGAATAATTTAATTTTCCTTATTAATTTTTTTCGTTTTTCTTTTTTTGAAAAATGTTTAAAAAAATTTTTTTTCTTTTTTTTTAATAAAGTTTTTGATTTGTATCTTTTTCTTTAATTAAAAAATATTCTAATTGACTTTTCTTTTTTTTTATTTTTAATATGAAATTTATTTTTTCTTTTTAAATAAAATTATAAACTATATATATAAACAAAATAAGAAATGTTCTTTTTTTGTTCCCAATTAAGTTATATATTTTCTTAAGAAAAATTTTTAATGGAATTTTAATTTGAATTTAAAATATTTAAAAAAAAAATGAAAATACCCACGTGTGTAAACATAAAACATGTACTTGGATATTAGTGCATTATAATGTAATACGATAATAATTAAAAAAAAAAACTTTTTAATTGTACTAAAATCCTTGATATAAAAAATTTTAAATGAAAATATAAACAGATACAAAAGTTGTTTAAATAAAATGTAAACAAATATGTACACGTACTTAGTAATTATGTATAATTATTATTTGTGGTATCCTTAAGAGACAGTCCTTAACCTTGCACTCTTCAAAATATTATGTTGACGATGGTGATGGCGTAATATTTTTTGTACAAGTCTTTAATATCTTCAATGAATGATATTTAGAGGTAAATTTTAATAGAAGTGAAAGCTCTGAGATTAATTTTATAATCTATTTTTTATTTTTTTTATGATAGTCACATGTATTTCAGGCTTTTCACAATATTTTTCGTTCAATTTAAATAAATTTATCTTTTTGTCTTCTTTTTTGTTTGCCAATTTTCTGTATTTTGTAAACGAAAACAACATAATAATCAAAAGGAAAAAGTGTAAATGATAATATGGCAACAACGCAATATTTTTATACTCCATAAGAATACACATGACTATGATAAAAAACGAACCATCGATGAATTTACTGATTTTTTACCAAATTTCTAATTTTCCATTTCAAATACACAAAGTTATACATAAAAAAAATACTCAGTATTATTGAAACAAAAAATAAATAAATAAATAAAATGTACAGACATCATTCAATATGAAAATTGCGCGTATTTGAATTAGACATAAAGTCAATATTAATTTGTTTCCAATATTTTTTTTTTGACTGTGCTACTCATTTTTTTTTCTTTTTGTTAAATTTTTATTTATTTTCTTTTATTATATTTATTTATTTTTCGACTTTCTTGTAACACACAGTATGCATGCATATATGGGTCATTTTAAAAATTTGGTCGACTTTTGAAATTTGATTTTTTTAAAAAAAAAGTTTGAATAAAATTAATTTCAAGTATTAGAAGTGCTAGAATGCAATCAAAACAAGGACTTTTGGATAGTAGCAGTTAACTTTAAAAAATTTTTACCCAAAAATTTACATGTTTTGTCTACCAGGTCAGATCAAAACTTCCCCTATGTTACCAAACTTAAAAATTAACAAAATGCAAATTATATTTAATAACAAAAATTAAGTTTTATTTCATTTTATTGGTAACATAAGAAGAAATAATATGCGTGGTTTATGGTAATAACAATTTAATTGTTTTTCTTAAAAATCTATTTTTATGTCCACTTTGTTACTCTCTTATTATTTTTGAAATAGTTTTTTTATCATTAAATTTAAAACCTTGAAATTAACTTTGAAGGAATTTTTCCCTCTACACAATACTTGAAGCGTAGTAGTAATATTTTCAAGAGAATTCATGAGAAACATTTAATATCAATTCTAAATGAAACAAAGCAAAAAAGAAGAAATAAAACCACAAGTAATAAGAAAATAAATAAAAACAACAAAATGCAAACAAAATTGTAACCTTCAACTTTGTCCTTGTTACAACTGAACTTTTTTTTATTATTAAAGAAGATAAAGACAAAAATAAAAAATTTTTCTTCCGTTCTACATTTTCAGTACGTTTACATACATACAATCCATCATTAATATTAAAATACCGCGATAATTTGTTTATAGAGGAAATGTTTTATATTTGTTTTGTTCGCATATATGTACATATACATACATATGTACATACATATTATACGATTTGTAAATAAGTTTGCTATATCATGTCACATGAAAAAAATTTTCTTTTAAGGAAAAATTTTCACATTCATTTTTATGATGAATCATTTTTTTTTATGACAAGAAAAATGTTTATTAAATGCTTGTATCCTTTTTGTAAAAGGATGTACATTTAATTCATATATAGGCTCATTTTAATTAATGTGTACATAACATACACGGAAAAGACAAAGAAATGAAATCCTTTTTACTTTAGTTTTTCTTTTATTTGTTGATTTATAATTATCATTCGATAAAAGAAAATAGGATATTGTCTATATTAAAATGCGGAAAAGTCCTACGTAGAATTCATATTTTTGTTTACATTTTTTTTTTTTAAATGGCAAAATAATAAATACGTCTGTATATACCGGAGTTGAAATATCGCAATACATTACGATATTATATTGACATTTAGGCATTATTTTATACATGATTGCTTTTATATTTTTTTTTTATTCTATTAATGCGATAATCAACAATTTTCGTTTAGAAAAAAAAAATTACTGTATATAAAGGCAAAAAAAAAATGTATAACTACTCTTTTGACCTTGGTAACAATTTGTTCACAGTACCATCGTAATATGTAGTTACATTAATATTTTTGTTATACAACATTTTTCATTGTGATTGATTTTTCGTTTTTTAATTCTATATACATAACGTGTATTAGCGTATGTATACGTATGTTACGCTTTTATCGTATTTTTGTTATTTAATTTTCAGTAGCATGCTAATCACAAGCTAAAAAAAAAAATGAAAATTCTACGTCTGAAAATTCGTGTTCATTTTTAAATTACAATCGTTAAAAAAAGTAATGAACATTTTTATAAACAAAAAACGTACTATGTAGAGATATGTCCAAATAAAGCGAGGAATTATTTGAAAATTTTCAAATTTGTGGATCAACTCAATTTGTGCATGATGCGTGGTTTATACGTAATCACCTTTATATTATCATCAAACACGTTTGTAGTCACGTTTTTTTTTTTTTTTTGTTTTTAAATTAAATCCTATGTAAATTTATTCAAATAATGCAAATAACGTATAAAAATATGATGTAAAGATTTTTATTTACCTGTTGCCATCAATAATTGTTGTTTATCATATTTTGCATATTGCACGATTTTTCTCAAATATTCGAATTTTTTATATGTATATGCCAACCCATCCACCGTTCCCATAATTTTTCCTAACAAAAATTAATTTCATATGTACACGTTTTTCACGTGTTTTCATACTTGTATATCATCAGATAAACAAATCATGCACTTGATAAACGATTTTAAGATTTTAATGAAAAACAAAAACGAAAATAACGCAAATCAGGAAGAGAAATAATATGTAGAAGAGTTCATCTTTTATAAACACACACGTACATATATGTATGTACGTCAGTTTGTACACACGTACATATATGTACGTCGAATAAATTGCATTACAAGGTCATGAAAAATTATTCCAAAAAGCGTACGTAAAATAAAACTAAAATTTTTCTCTATTATAATACGTATGTATGTATAATTTGCAACTCTGAGTAAATATACGTATGTACGTACATTCTTAAATTGTATACGTATGAACGTGTGATAAAACACATGTACAAGTGCACGAAATAATGTGATATATTTTCTTAAATATTATATGATACGTAATTAAATCTAAATCATCATTTTCTTTTATTTACGTATATGTCACACATAAACGAAAGTATATAAAAATTTATCTATTTTCCTTATTTTTCTCACAAAAATGTTATGTGCGAATTGCCTTGAAATGCAGTGCTAAACTGTTGAAGAGCTAAATTATTTCCAGTCACACAGCAAAATTCTACTAAACAGTTTTAATAGTGACTTGTTCTGTATATTTTGATATTTTAGATTCTATAACGTTTCATATATATTTAAAAATTCAAATTTTAAATTTTAAAAATTCAAATTAAAAAATTTTCAAATTTTCAATTTTTTTAAATAATTATTTTTAAAATTAAAGAAAATTAATAGAAACCAATATTTAAACAAAAATCATATGTTACACTTCATATTTTATTATATTTCATTTAAAAAAAATAATCAATTCAGCCATTTAGCAACATTTAACCATAAAACGCACACACACATAATCGTAAAAATATTATATAAATTTTCAATCATTTTTTGTTTGAAAAATCGAAAAATATTTTTACTTTAATTTTCCATTTTATTTCTTTAAGACATACATATACGTATGCATATGCATGTGAAATTTATAAACGAATATACAGTATTACAGTACATAAACGTAAAAATAAATACGACATGAAACACAAGAAATTAGATTAAATTATAATTAGGAATAGTATTGTAAATAAAAATTGTCAGTTAAAAAAGAAAACGAACTTGAATTTAATAATCATAATAAAATACACATGGATATATAGTATATATACGTACACCTTCATGTACGTTGTACGTTAAGAAATCTTATTAATAATTTAAATAAAATTCAAATATGTAAGATAACTTACACATGCATGAAATGTTGAAAATGAAATTTTATTATTAAGGAATTACGTTCTAGTAAAATGTATAAAGGACAAAATAAAAATAAAATTAATGTTCCTGGAAAACTCTTTCCATATAAATACGCATTCATACGTATTATTATACATATGTATAAGGTATGTACATTAAATGTACACCATAATGATACAAATAAAACGTTCTTAAAGTGTATACTATTTTCATTTAAGTACACATTACGTATTATGTACACTTACATATGAGTTTTTATACATTTGCGTATAGGAATAATAACGTACATAAACGAACATTTTCAGTTCCTTACAAAAACATGTAAGGTATGTATATATGTATGTAGATATGAACCAAATATCTTTTTTTCACATTCCTATATTTTGATTTAAATAGAATATAATACAATTGTATAAGAAAGAAATGGATTCGACATTGAATATCCATTTAAAAACATAAAAGACTTAAATAATTCATGTGGAAGTGAACATCTTTTTCTATTTTATTATTATTGCCTATTTTTTTTTTCTTTTTTTTTTTTTTTTTGTTTTATAAAAAGCTGAGAATAAATTAATTTTACCTTGTATCATTTATGAATCTGTTGTACTATAAAAATTTCAAAAAAATTCTTATTCCATAAACAATTTAATTAGAATACATATAGTGTACAATGCGTGAAAAATTCGAAAACGAAATTTTCCTTTTTCAATAAATTTTCCACAATTTTCTAGTAATTTTCTCTTTGTAATGCGTAGACACATACAGACATATAAAAAATTATATGTAGTAATACGTAGTAATAAATTTATAAATTTTACAAAAATAAAATGTATGTAGGATAAAAAGAAAATTTTTCAAAATTTAAATTTTCCAAAACACAAAAATTCATGAATTTCGTTCTAACAAAAAAAAAAAAAAATACAAATCGCCCCAAAAATTTGATATTTTTTTGAATGTAACGTAGAAAATTGAAATGATAACATCGACCTTTAACATTTATTTTCTATTAAATTTTCATTTTTTTTTTTGTTTTTCTTTATTATTACAAATTAATTGTATCAACTCCTCCGCATTTATTTTTATTGAATTTTTATGTGTACAAAATTTGAGTATTCTAACAAAATAGAGCTTAGAGCACGTGCCATTATAAATTTTTTATTCAAATTTATTTTTAAATTAGGTATGTAGGTATCTTATAAAATTTTATTTTTCAAATATAAAATTATTACAGAAATTTGTCATTATTTAAAAATCAAATTTTTAATGTGGTGTTCTATAATTTCATTGAAAACAGTAAATAAAATCAATTACCGGAAAATAAAAATAAAAACAAAAATAAAATTGTTTTTGTTTAGGGTAAATTCGGAATTTAATAGCTGTCGCCGATTTAATGCGATATTTATAATACGCTAATTTAACGTATCAAATATACGACAGTTTTGCATTTTTCAAATTTACTCGTAATATACTTTTATAAAATTTCAACTTACCGCTATCATATGATGTGTAATATTTAAGTTTTTTCATTTTGCTTTAATTTTAATTTGACTGTTAAATTGTTTGAATTTTGAAACTTTTATTTTGTAATTGTAGATGATATTATACGTACGATTAACAACACCGTCGTTTATTTAATTTAAAAAAAAAAAAAAAAAAACGATAAAATTAAAATTACATTAGCACTAACAGGGCATAGAACATTGCAGTAGCATTGCTTTAGAATTTTTGTTTACAAAAAAAAAAATTGCGTTATAGAAATACAATCTTTATGTGGAAAATCACTTTTCATCAAGTAGACAATTTTTTTTTACAAAAGAAAATTTTTATTTGCTAATTTTTTTGAGTATCTGGTTATAAGTGTTGAGTGTTATTAACAACAGTAGATATCACAGATGATATTCACTTAAGCCATTTAATTCGAAAAAAAAAAACAAAAGGCTTTTATAATTAGTTAGAGAATAATTTGAATTGAAAAAACGTTACTATCACCCAATTATTGATTTGAAATAATTTTTCAATAAAAGAAAAATTCCTGAAGAATTTAAAATGATTTCCATTTTTATTAATTAAAGGAAATTTTATTATTAAGGAATTACGTTCTAGTAAAATGTATAAAGGACAAAATAAAAATAAAATTAATGTTCCTGGAAAACTCTTTCCATATAAATACGCATTCATACGTATTATTATACATATGTATAAGGTATGTACATTAAATGTACACCATAATGATACAAATAAAACGTTCTTAAAGTGTATACTATTTTCATTTAAGTACACATTACGTATTATGTACACTTACATATGAGTTTTTATACATTTGCGTATAGGAATAATAACGTACATAAACGAACATTTTCAGTTCCTTACAAAAACATGTAAGGTATGTATATATGTATGTAGATATGAACCAAATATCTTTTTTTCACATTCCTATATTTTGATTTAAATAGAATATAATACAATTGTATAAGAAAGAAATGGATTCGACATTGAATATCCATTTAAAAACATAAAAGACTTAAATAATTCATGTGGAAGTGAACATCTTTTTCTATTTTATTATTATTGCCTATTTTTTTTTTCTTTTTTTTTTTTTTTTTGTTTTATAAAAAGCTGAGAATAAATTAATTTTACCTTGTATCATTTATGAATCTGTTGTACTATAAAAATTTCAAAAAAATTCTTATTCCATAAACAATTTAATTAGAATACATATAGTGTACAATGCGTGAAAAATTCGAAAACGAAATTTTCCTTTTTCAATAAATTTTCCACAATTTTCTAGTAATTTTCTCTTTGTAATGCGTAGACACATACAGACATATAAAAAATTATATGTAGTAATACGTAGTAATAAATTTATAAATTTTACAAAAATAAAATGTATGTAGGATAAAAAGAAAATTTTTCAAAATTTAAATTTTCCAAAACACAAAAATTCATGAATTTCGTTCTAACAAAAAAAAAAAAAAATACAAATCGCCCCAAAAATTTGATATTTTTTTGAATGTAACGTAGAAAATTGAAATGATAACATCGACCTTTAACATTTATTTTCTATTAAATTTTCATTTTTTTTTTTGTTTTTCTTTATTATTACAAATTAATTGTATCAACTCCTCCGCATTTATTTTTATTGAATTTTTATGTGTACAAAATTTGAGTATTCTAACAAAATAGAGCTTAGAGCACGTGCCATTATAAATTTTTTATTCAAATTTATTTTTAAATTAGGTATGTAGGTATCTTATAAAATTTTATTTTTCAAATATAAAATTATTACAGAAATTTGTCATTATTTAAAAATCAAATTTTTAATGTGGTGTTCTATAATTTCATTGAAAACAGTAAATAAAATCAATTACCGGAAAATAAAAATAAAAACAAAAATAAAATTGTTTTTGTTTAGGGTAAATTCGGAATTTAATAGCTGTCGCCGATTTAATGCGATATTTATAATACGCTAATTTAACGTATCAAATATACGACAGTTTTGCATTTTTCAAATTTACTCGTAATATACTTTTATAAAATTTCAACTTACCGCTATCATATGATGTGTAATATTTAAGTTTTTTCATTTTGCTTTAATTTTAATTTGACTGTTAAATTGTTTGAATTTTGAAACTTTTATTTTGTAATTGTAGATGATATTATACGTACGATTAACAACACCGTCGTTTATTTAATTTAAAAAAAAAAAAAAAAAAACGATAAAATTAAAATTACATTAGCACTAACAGGGCATAGAACATTGCAGTAGCATTGCTTTAGAATTTTTGTTTACAAAAAAAAAAATTGCGTTATAGAAATACAATCTTTATGTGGAAAATCACTTTTCATCAAGTAGACAATTTTTTTTTACAAAAGAAAATTTTTATTTGCTAATTTTTTTGAGTATCTGGTTATAAGTGTTGAGTGTTATTAACAACAGTAGATATCACAGATGATATTCACTTAAGCCATTTAATTCGAAAAAAAAAAACAAAAGGCTTTTATAATTAGTTAGAGAATAATTTGAATTGAAAAAACGTTACTATCACCCAATTATTGATTTGAAATAATTTTTCAATAAAAGAAAAATTCCTGAAGAATTTAAAATGATTTCCATTTTTATTAATTAAAGGAAAATAAGCGCGAATAAATTAAAATACACTTCGATTTTCTTTTTGTTTATTTTTTTTTTTAATTTTTAAACCGTGGAAAATTATAATTTTCTTTTGTTTAATTTTTTTTTTTTTTTTCAAATTAGTTCATTTAAAATTTCTTTGTTAACTATGATTAGTATTTTATTTTTAATTTTATTATTTTAAAAGTTAAATCTTGAAAGAATCGTTAATAACTGAACTTTTTTTTTATTCAAATAAATTTATAAGTTTAAAACTTTCCCTTTAGAAGCAACCAAAAAGGCACTTAAATAGGTAATGGCATATACACGATAAAATAAATAATAATAAAAAAAAAAAAAACTTTTATATGTACTTTATAGGTATTACCGAGTTAAAGATAATTATCAGCTGTGTCGGGTACATGTTTTATATGCACGACGACAACAATAAATATTCGATTATATGTAATGATAATTGAACGAAACGAATAAATAAAGTTTTATGGAATAATTTGTTATTTGTATAAATTTTAACAATAATAAATATTAATTTTTATTTTTTTTTTACATTTTTATTTTTTTATTTTTATTTTTTTATTTTTTTTTATATATTTTTTTTTTACTTTTTTTTATTTTTTTATTTAATAATAAAATTATAATAATTTTTTTATAATTATGACGACTAACTAAACTAACTGATGTAACATGCAAACCAATCAACTAGTGTATATTCCATAGTAATATTATATGTAGATAATAATTCAAACGTATCACGAGTCATTCGTTTTTTTTCTTATAAATGTACACAAGAAATTTACTGTTAAATGGAAAGCTTTGACTTTTATATAAATTAAAGGTAAAATATAGGATACATATAGGAGATTTTAATTTTCTTATTGTTATTTATGTTGTTGTTGTTGTACTTTTTTTTTTTTTTTTAAATTAATTTACTTTAAAAGTAATTATAGTAAATATATAATATAATAATAGTTATTAACAGAAATAAATGTAAAATTAAATAACATAATGGTACTGATAATTCATGTTTATTATGAATATAAGAATGAATATTCTTGAGAATGTGCATTTTTATTTTGGATTTTCAATTAGACAAAATAAAATTTTTTTTTTTTTTGTTCGAATATGTGTATATGCAAAAGAACTGTATATGTACAGATTATGTAAGGTATACGATTGCTTTATAATTATATAGATAAGAAAATTGGAGAAAATTGGAGAAAATTGAAGAAATTTTCCTTTATTACACTAAAAAAAATAGCAACTTTCGACTTTCACAAATGACAAAATACTGAAATACTGATTGAATAAGAAACAAAATTACTATTTTTTTTTTTTTTTTTGAAAAAAAAAAATTCAATCGTTACATTTGAAATTTTCTTTTTTTCTTACAAGTACACATGTACATAAATAACGTACAGTTCTGAGTATTATATTTAGAAAAAATATTCACAGGTAGAGCGGCAATAGTATAGATATTCACTAATTGGATTTTAACAGGATTATTGAATACAAAATTACAAACATAGTAAATTAATGACCTTTATGTCATATAATTGTGTACATCACCGTATGAATGTATCGTTATGCATTTAAAGTACAGCAATTTGTATTTAGTGTTTTGATGCAAAAAATAAAAACTTTTCTATATGGTTGATAGATCCAGCTCTATACATAACTACAATATAGAATACATAGATATAATTTTCTTAAAATAAATTTCACATAAACATGTGTGAAAATGAACGAGTATATGTACGATGTAGGACACTTACATTACAGGTATGTGTACCAATAAACCTTTATATTATTATTTTATGTAATTTATAATCGTTATTTTATTATGCACATACCAACTGATATAGTATAATGTGGGGTTTCATTTTTAGTCTGATCTATATGGTAGGTAGAGGTGGCCGCCTATTCACTCCCAACCAAGCACACTTCTCACTCTTCCAAGAAATTTCTCACAGTCTAATCTATACTCTGTTCACTAATTACATCCAACTAAAGGATGGGAACTAATTACATCCAATTGTCCACTAATTACATTCAACTAAAGGAAGGAATCTAAGTAGTACCATTTTTGCATCATTGTATATAATGAAATTCAAAAAAATTTGTTTGATTTTGTATGAAAAATTGAAGCGATTATGATAACATTGCGTGTGAGACGCCCTAATTAAAAATTATGAGAAAAAAATAAATACTGTGCACTTTCATAAGATTTTAACTGCATATAATTAACGAATAGAGTATAGATGCATCTAGAATTTTATTACGTGTTTTTTTTTTTTTTTTTCTCCTATTTAACAATCTTCAAAAATTATAACAACGTACAGAGTATTCAATTAAATAAGAAGATAAGAATTCGTGTACACAGTAATTTTTCAAAAATTTACTGAAAGACCAGACACATTCACGATAACACAACGTTATTTTTACATTTTCCAGTTGAATATACAATTTAAATATTTTCAAGGTCATTTACAATTAAAATTCATACATGTGTTTAATCTTAACGTTATTCAAAAATGTAAGTAAGAAGAATCAGTGGAGGTGAGGAAATTCAATTTGATTATGATAAAACAAAAAAAAACTTCCAATTCATTTTATTTTTCTTTTTAACTTTATCTAATCATGAAAATGTGAGTTGTTCATTGAAAAATTAAGAAAAAGAAAAAAAACCTGAATCACGTGCATCAACTTTAACAAGATACGTCACAGCTCACGCTGTTTAAAGTATTGTTGCTTATCAAATTGTCACAAAATACCTATAAGTGTTCGTTTTTTCTTTTAAATATTTTTGTATACACCTATACCCATACATGTTATCCATATATGTATGTACATTAAACTGGGTGATACGTGACATTCAATAAAATGAAACTTTAAGCTTTTTTTTCAAATAAAAAAATTGAGTACTTGCGAAATGTTTTAAAAAAAAAAATTAAAAAATTTATGAAAATTTTTTTTGCTGTAATGTTTTGGATTCAGAAGACCGAGAAAAAGGATCTCGTTTAAAGAATGAAAATTTCACTTTATAAAAATTATATTAATTAATTTTCAATTAATTTTTTTTTTTCCTTAGAGACTATAACAGATCTGTATGTAAAAGTAAAAGGAATTTAATTAATTTATTTATTTATCCTGTGGCCTTTATTTTTTTAATTTATTAAATCTTTGTTTGTATTTCAATTCATTTTACGTAACTACATGCATTTACAATACATATTGATTTTTGTATCTGACCTAGGTTTTTTGTTTTTCTTGTCTACATATTAAATCGATTAGATATTTTATTAAAAAAGCACGTGTGTACATTTTACAATTAATACTTAAATCGACGTAAAATAAATATAAAAAAAAAATAATTTAATTAAATTTAAAGAAAAAAAAAAATTTTTACTTTTCTAGCTAATTAATACAATTGTTTGTATATCTTAACATATCGAATTTTGAAATGCAATTAAAAAAAAAACAATTCATGATAAAAAATTTTCCTTTATTAGCATTGTATCTGGGCAAATATAAAAATTTCAAATTACGAAAGTAAATAACAATTTCAATTAATTTTTTTATTATTATTTTTTTTGAAGACAAATAAGTATAAATAAATCAATTTTTATTACCCATTATAACATGCTCTTTATTGCACAGAATTGGTGTACCAACTCAATTCATACTCGTTTCATGGACTTAAGATAAAATAAAACAATTGGTTTTTTATGTGTTTAAGATAAGAAAATTATTTTTTCATTATTTCAAAATTTAATTTTTCTTATCAAAACAAAAATGTCTATAAACAAATTAAAAATTATATGTACTTACCACCAACGGAATTTTCTACTCTTGGTCTCATTTTGGCCGGATGCTATTTATTTGTTTGTTTGTTTGATGAAAATATGTACAAAATTTATTTTTTTTTTTTTTTTTAATTGATTTTTTTTATTGAATTTATTTACTTGAAAATAAATAAAATTAATAAAATTTTGTATTTAATTTTTGAAATAAATTTTTTCTTAATTCATTCATGAGACGATATGTTGATACAATTTGTTGTCACACTGCATATGTACCAAATTTCTGGAAAAAGAGAAAAAAACAAATCAAATATAAAAATTTTTTGTAATGATTTTAATTTATTTTCTAATTATGAAAGTAAATGTGTAAAAAAATCATGAATTTTACTTTAATTCAATTTTTATCATAGTCATGTGTATTCTTATGGAGAATAAAAATTTTGCCTTGTTGTCATATTATTTAATGTTGTTCTCGTTTGTAAATTTTAGAAAATGGGCAATTTGAAAATAAGATAGTAAAAGATAAATTTATTCAAACTGATTGCGAAACAATGAGAAAAAGTATCAATTCAAAATAGGTGACTATGATTAAAAAATGCGATTTAAATAGTTTGAATTTTTGTATTTGACCACGTTGCTTTCAATTTACAGATAAAAAGTGTGGCAAGCCAGCAATATAAATTACAACATTTTCGTATATCTTATGATAAAAATGTTTTTCTCTCTTTCTCTCTTTATTTATTTATTTTTTTTTTTTTAAATTTCGTTTGTTTTTAAATTAAAACAACCTCAATAAAAATATTAATGTAATAATTTCGTAATCATTAAAAAATTATACATACACCCACACTGAATCGTGGGTGGATTTATTCATTCACAATTAATCACATCAAGTTTAATACTATGATTTCAGTCTAGTTCAGTACAATATAAAAACAATTCAGTATTTTTCCTATAAAACTAGATATTAACAAAAATAAATCAAATAAATCAACAAAATTACTCTAGCATTTATAGAAGCATGTGTGTATATATGTACCTATTTATCTTTCACACATTTACATGCTTCGTTTAAAATTTACTCAATTTAAATGAATGTGATAATTTATTTTCTAAAATCAAATGTTTGTAAATAAACGTGCTTATAAACTGTTCTATTCATTATTTTCTTTAAAAGTAAGAATATGTGTGTATACAATTGGAAAAAAAAAATTATATCTTTTTTACCGCATATGTATTTGAAAATTTGTACGTACATATGTATAACGAGTATTTTTACATTGTATGAACTTACATGATGTTTCTTCAATATTTTATCCAGTAATTTTTTTTTTCACGATAACTCTCTGGAACGTACGTAAAACTAACAAACAAACACAAAATCATATATGAGACACACACACATACATATGCACTATATAAGAAAGCTCAGATTTCTTATTAAAAAATCTTTTCATGCATTTTTTTTTCTTGAATCCATTTATCCGCACGTTTTCCCTTTATATTTTTAATAAAAGAAAAAATTATTGTGAATTTGAAGTATCTTACGTAGAAGACACCTCATACGTCTATATATGTGCTCATATGATGTAAATGTGATATGTGAAAAGTATTAAAAAAAAAAAAAAATTATAATATAAAAGATTTAATATCATATTCCATTCCAACCAGATATAATTTGAACTTGTCATACATTTTTTATACAATACATACATATGTATTCGATACCTATACCATACCTTTGCAAACTAGTCTAAACCAGCCGGCAAGAAAAATTTACTTTTTTTTTTTCATTTATTTTAAATCATGTGATAAAAATTAATAGAAATATGAAATTTAAATAATGTAAAAGTAGAGATATTGAATTATTGAATATCTTTGGATGTATACTGAAGTTAACTGGTTTGGAACGCTTTTTTTTTTTGCAAATGTGAATACGTACATATAGAATTTTAGAATCCTATACACATGTAAAATAAACCAGTTAATTTCTAACTGATTACCTCAAAACCTCATTCAACCCTTATTTAAATTTAATATACTCTGATCGCTAACTATAAGCAGTTAAAGCCTTATGAAAATAATATAAAGTAGTGCCATATTTGCATTATTGTATAGGTACGAATATATTTTTAAAAAATTGATCTGATTTTGTATGAAAATTTTAAGAATTGTGATAAACCATGTAACTATTCAGTAATACAGTATACTCCCATAAAGCCTTAACTGCTTATATGTATGTAATTAATTAACAAAGTATACATTTTTTTCTCATTTATTCTACTATATTACCAAATCAAAAAAAAAAATATATATATATATATAATAAAAGTAATACAATGTAATAAAAAAAAAATTGAAAAATAACTGAAATAAATAAGTAACCTAAATTAATAAGAGAAATAAATAGGTGGGTACTAATACTAATATGTACATCTCATTATTTCACTCTACATTTTATTCTATGCATACAATTTACTAATTAGAAGGAATGTAAAATACAAATTAATTACCAATATGTAGGTACCTATTTAATTTGAAAAAAAAAATTTTTTTTTGTTTTTTGGACATTTATCCTTGAATAGGACATTAATGGCAAATTGATTGATTTTTGATTTTTAGGTCGTGGTCATAATCGATTTATTATTAAAATAAACAAAACACAAATAAGAACGTAGGTACCTATATCTACTTTGAAACTATGTACAAAAATTAATGAAGGACAATTGATTTAATAAATAATAAACTTGATATCTAATATTAATTGAATTCTCATAAATTACGCATTAAACAGAATTTAAGATCTATAATTTCTAAGAAAATTGGGTGTACACTGCGTCACCGGTCATTTGATGGTCATTTTCTAGATTTTCAATTGAAAACCACAATAATAGAAATAAATGTACAATAATAATAATATCATGGAAATTTTCAATTTAAAAAAAGAAAAATGGAAATTTAAAGCCCATTTCAGGAAGAAATCAAATTTATTTACGCATTAGAAAATAAATATACATCAACACGTATACTCACATGAGTGGATATTATGTGAGTGTGGTTGGATACAATTTTTCTTTTTTTGTTTTACTACAAAATGCAATCGTCATAAAATTTTATAAATTTCCAGAGCACGTTTTTCATTACTTTGCCTCATATAAATCAAACTGTTTTAGTCATTCTATACTTTTCTAATTTTTCATTACTTAATTTTCTTAAATTTTCATAATTTTTTTTTTCTTTAAAGCTTTTTAAAGCTTTATTCTAATTTTTGTGTATATACGTTTGCTTATATATGTACATATGTATATTTTCATTCAAACATTGTATTCGAATACTAAAAAGACATCATATGTAAAATGTAACGTACACAAATTTTTTTATTCATGTGTTTGTTCCTATTGAGCGTGTAGGTGTATGTAATTGATGGGGTCGTTCACTATGGTATTTAACCTTTTTTTGTTTTTTTGTTTTTGCTTCTAATCTTCCATGTATATTTATTTCATATATTTTACATTCACAGACACAAACATACAAGAAAAAAATATTTTGTAATATGAAAAATTTATTTTTTGAACAATAATAAAAAAAAAAAAGACAAAAATTGTATTTGTAAGCAAAAATCATGTGTAACTGTGTGAATGCATTACATTGTACCTATACAGTTTTTTTTTTCAAATAACAATAACCGTCATATCATATTTAATAAATGGTCTCTGACTATTTAATATTTTTTAATGGTCTGTATTTCGCAATATAACGTTTTTTATTTATTATTATTATTATTATTGATTAATTGAAATTAATAAGGAAATTTTAAATTACAAATGTGACTAAGCAATAGGCATATTATTATAAGTGATATCTATTTAAATTAATTTATATTGTACTAGAAAATACGAACGATCAATGCAAAACATGTAGTATGAATCGATAAAATTCAGATAAATAAAATATTTTATGGTATAAAATAAAATTTATAAAAAAAAAAAAAACAAAAATACAGTCAACTCTCCTATAACACGATGATAAAATTTAAACCGCGTTATATGGAAACTACACCATACAAAATTTGGAATTACGTAGTTTACAAATTTCTACAATAAAATCCGCATTGCATTATAAGACTTTACAGTGACTATACCGTATTATAAGGAGAATTGACTGTAAATACAAAATATATGGATATTGTGAAACTTACACGTTGTTTTTAAATTTTTTTTTTTCAATATTTTTCTTAATTTTGACCCTTCTTTCTCCTTCAATTAAAATTTTTTTTTTTATATTTTTGTCTTGTTTCTTTAACCGTTTTTTAGTTTTCTTCACACTTCCGTCTTCCGTCTATATACGGATATAAAACTACTTAATTTTTTTTTTTTGTTTTCGTGTTTAAAATGTTTTTGTTTTATGCATATTAGAAAGAGATTTTAATGTTTTCTTCATAATTTTTCTCACTTTATTTACAGTGTTTAATTGCTGTTTTTTATAAAACAAAAAAAAAGAACGACTTTAATTTTTTTTTTAATTTATTTTATTTTTTAATTTTTTTTTAAAAGCTTGCAAAAAAATTTTTTTTTAATTTTTATTTAGAACAACATATGAATTATTTATTTACGTGCTGTGTGTATTTAGAACACCAAATTCATGTGTATATAGTACAGTAGGTACATATAAGAGTACACAGTATATTACCCAATGTGTATATATATACGACACAACTTCAATTCAAAAAAAAAAAAAAAGAAAATTTCAAAATACAAAAAAAAAAAAACTAAGAAACAATAAAAAAATTTTTTTTTTTAATTTTAGGGTCACGAACAAAATTGAAGAATTTAAAATGTGTGAATGGTATTTAGAAAATGGAAAAAATTAAACCAACGTGGTTAATTTTGAAAATTGTTTTAAAGAAATCAACGGAAAAATCAATTCGTCACAAGATACACATTTTTGTAATGAACATTAGAATGCACGTAACAGTGTTTATGTTTTTTTTTTCGGATTTTTCACAATATTTTAAGTTTTTTTTTTTTACAATTTTTTTAATTATTTTATAAATTTTCAAAACTTTTAAGAGCCAAAAAAAATTTTTTTTATTTTTTCTTATAATTTTCCAGTTTTTTAATACTTTGCCTGATTGACAAAACACGTTGTTTTTTGTATGTGCTAAATTTTTGATCTCTCAAATAAATTTTTTTTAATTGCAAATAAAACTGAATTTTTTTTTATTATTTTGAAAAAACACGTTTTTCAAAAAACAAATGTTTTTTTGTGCCTTTTATGGTTTTTCAAGTTGAATAAAAAATGTTATGTACACTTTAAGAGATAATTACACAAGTGGTGTAGTTATTAAGTCAATTGACTATAAAATAATAAATGAAAATGTTATGGAAAAATGACAACATTATAACGAGGGCGATAAGTAAAGTCACTATGTAAAATATTTTATAAATAATAAATTAAATAAAATAAAAAAAAAAAAAACAAAATTTCTCTCTCAAATACGATGTTTTATACGCTTTATGTGTGTATAGTACACACATACATACTCAACGACTGTACGTGTTTTGTTCTTTGTATATAAAACTTTCAATACATATATACATATGTTCTGAAATTTGAATGAAAACAAAAAATATTACTTTTATGTATTTACAACAATATATAAAGTTTTTTTTACAATTACAATAAAGTATAGGCTGACTTTCGAAATGCATCAGAACAGTTTCAAGTACAAAATTATTTTTATTCACAAGCATTCAATTTTGAAACCTTTATTGATACTATAGTCTATACACTAATTCGGTGCAGTTAAGGCCTTATGAGAGTATATTTGTCTTTTTTCTTTTCTCGTAATTTCTAATAAGATCATCTCACGAGTAGTTACTACAATCTGTAAATTTATCATATAATACGAGATGAATTTTTTTATTATCAATATACAGTGATGTAAAGTGGTACTACTTTATGTCGTTTTCATAAGACCTCAACTGCATCGAATTAGTGTATAGAGTATAAGATGTTTCAAACTGGACTGTTCACTTCAAATGCTTCAAATAAACCAGTTATTCAAAATAACGCGAAATTCATGTCCAAGTTTATAAACTTGCTTTGATTTTTCATTTAACGTTTTCTCTTTTGGAAATCAACCATATTTTTACATTTATATGCGCAAAACATGTTTATAAACAGAAAATATGAATACTTACATATGCATGAATGTGTTTCAATATTTTTTACACATTTACAAAATACACACACACACATATATACATTTGAGAATTTTCTTTAACTAAAAGAAGTGAATAGACAACAGTTTTCTCTCTACAAAATTACAAGAAAAAAATTTCCATGTTTTGTATTTATTTAATTTTTTATATGCAATTTTCTGTTAGAAAAATTTTAAAAATTTTATGATCACGTTTTTATATAAATTTTCTAAGAACAAACCAATGATAAAGAATATTTTTCCAAAATTTTATTTGATTCCTATCTACAACATGTTTTCAAAAGTGTATTTTACATGTTTTTCTGTTTCAAAAAAATCTGAAAATCTCATACTCTCATATTATATCGAGTGGATCGCATTGTACACATGGTTAATGGTTATTATAAAAGTAAAGCTGAAATATGTCACGTAACGTACGTTACACAGAATTTTGTATATATTGTTTAATCAATGGTTTTCTTTTGTATATGTAAAATGTATTTTATGTATATGCATTTGGGTGTGTAAGTTTTGCTCAATATATTTTACTAATAAGCATACAATACTAGTCCACACGTACAAAATCGTTATACCTGTTTTTAACTGTACAACACAAAATACCTGTATATTTACCTGAATGTACATATATAAGATAGCAGATACATATATCAGTTTGTATTCTCTAATATACTCTCAAATGAGTAAAATATTTTATTTACTGCCATTTTTGACGTCACCTCCTCACACCAAAAAAAAATTTTTTTTAAATGTTTATTACAAGAAATTAATGAATTTTGAATTTTATATACAAACTATGGAATACACAAATTACACAATTATTCTAGATGACGTTATAATGATGATATACAAAAAAATATAAATTTTTTAATCATTTTACAAGTTTCCATTATTTTGTTTTTTTTTTCTTTTTAAATTTTTTTTTATTTTTATTTCAATACTCAATGAAACGAACACATAGAAAAAACAATGATTCTGGCATATGTAATAGCAAATATATCATTGTACGACTGCGCCAATAAACCAGCTGGCTTTTTCCATCCTCTAGCAAATATGTGAATTGAAAAATTATGTATGAGAATAAGTGATAACACTACAATCACAAAAAACATCATTCATGTATGTTGGTGTAAATTCAAATACATTTACATATGCACATGTGTATATATGTACATATTATGTAAATTAGATGCATTTAGATTTCTATACTGATCTCCATATAACCAGTAATAACTACATTTAGAAATATCCTGTAGCATCTAGAAAAATCCTTTATAAATGTTTCTATACTGATCTCCATATAACCAGTAATAACTACATTTAGAAATATCCTGTAGCATCTAGAAAAATCATTTATAAATGTATCCTATATAAATGTGATTTTTCATTTTAGTTTAAATTGAAATTAATTTTTTTTTTTTTTTGAAAAAAATTTTAACGGCAAAATATACGAATATTTTAAATAAAACGAAATTAATTGAATTTTACTTAATTTTTATTAAATTTTTTTTAATTTTAATTAATATATGCATTAATTTTTTTTTTTTAAATTTTGCTTAGAACAAAAAAAAATTAATATAATTTCAATTTTTCATTTTTTTTTTTTTTTCAAAATTTACATTTTATTTTGTATACGTATTTCATTATTTGGAGTAACGAACTATAAATTAGCAATAGCTTATCACCCGTACCTAAATAAAACAAGAAAAATAAAAATCAAATTCATATCCATAAAATTTATAAAATTAATTTTCGTTTTCTACATTTTTTCCCATATAACTTTTTTTTTTTAATTCAAAAAAATATTTAAAATATTTCTAAAAGGCTTCATCATTTTTTTTTAAGTCACAGTAACAATATTGCTTTTGTTAATTTTTATTTTAATTTAATTATCCGATAATAATCGTGTTAAATATGAAATTAATTAAGAACACATTTTAAAATTTTACTTGTCTTAAAAGGCATCAATGAATTTTGGAAATTTGAAAAAAAAAAACAAAAACTTTTAAATAACATGTACATACATAAAGATTGCTTTTATTTTTGCCTTTTATTTATTTTTATCCGTTTTCGCCTTATTCTAAAATTATTTTAATTTAATTTTAATTCATTTATTTAAAAACAAAAAAGAAAGAAAAAAGAATTTAGTGTACAAAATTGAACCCAAAAAACTTTCACTTTATGTTTCTAATCGTCCTCATATCAATTTAAATATAACTGACGATTTAAAATTTTGTAGATATAGTGTTATTTCTTTTTTTAATTTAAATTTAAATTTGAATGAATTTAATTAATGTTAATCGATTGTTAGACCTTTTTAATTTTTATTATTTAATAAAATTTTATGTTTGTATTTCAATATATAACATTTTATGTAATGTGAAATAAATTTTGTAAATATACATGAAGAATTTTACATTTAACATATTTGGAATGAATATTTAAATTTTTTATATTTTGTGTTTAAATTTTTTTTTTAACGTTTAAAGGAAAGTGCAGTAGAACAACACTGTAAGGAGATTGAATGTGTGTAAAATTTTTATTGCACAAAATAAATGTTTTTTTTTTCTAATTAAATAAATTAAACAATTTTTACAATTTTTATATGAATTTTTTTCTTAAGTAGTTTTTTTATGAACTCTATTCAGAAAATATTTTCAATAAAGAAGATTATCCTCTATTAGATATAGCCTGGGTTTTAATGATAGCGTCGACAATAGCTATAGTGTCAGATAATCGGTTGATTAAATATTCCATATCAAATCTGTACATTATTGAATGTATATAAAATTATGCTATAATCACAAACACTATCATTTGGGTCCAGAGGTTTCATATTTTGTATTCCCATACAAGTAAAAGACACGTGCTCATATTTTAGAAAATTATTCGTTGAAAAAAATAATTATTCACATAGTTACATTTTTTTTTCTTTTTCAAAATTCTTCAACTTATATTTAAATATATACTGCCTCCTTAAAATAATACATATCGCTGCTAATTAAAAACAAAAAAAATACAAAATAGACAACTGATTATTGCGTTACATGTGTTTATTAGAATGAATTTTAAATTCAAATTTTCTTTTCAATTTTAATTCAAAATATTTTTTGAATTATATTTCTTTTTTCTTAATTAAATGATGAGGGTATCATTTTCTTAAATATGTCTATATATGTGTACTATGGTACATAACTTAAATTAAAAAAAAAAAGAACAGAATTACATTTTTAAAACGTAAAAAAAAACAGAAAGAAAGAAAAATATTTCAAATATAAGTTTTTCGTTTTTCTTCATAGTTTTTCTATTATCCTTTTTTTTCAATTAATATTATTAAATCAATTAAACTTTGGCTAAATTAAATATTTTTTTCTACTAATATATAATATAATTAATAACAATAATTATAATAATTAATCAATTAATAAATTTTTTTTCTTTTTTTCGAATTCAAAACAAAAATAAACAAAATAATTTTTTTTTTGTAATAACATAGAAACAAAAATATAATTCGAAAAAAAAATATAGAAGAAGCATTTAAGAAAAAAATTTATACATGTTTATACTAAATTTATCCCTCCCCAAATACAACAACATATCATATCGTATAAGATATTGTTAATGTTTCAGTTTAACCGCTATCACTATTATTTGGATCTGATGCTGACATTGATGCTGATATTTTTAATGATTTATTTGATTTTCTAGTCAAATTTCGTCGTCTTTCTCTTGTTGATTGTTTCAATGATGAACTATTACTGCTACTCTTTGTTAGTTTATGATGATGTTGCTGTTGTTGTTGTTCAACATTCTGATGTTTCTCCAGCGCTGTAACTTTCGAATCTGTAGATTGAATTATTGACGTATCTTGCTGTTGTTGCTGTTGCTGCTGTCGTTGGGGTGATACTGATGTTGTGTCCACTTTTCGATATGATTTCAATTCTACCTTCGTCGTCGTCGCTGGCGCTTGAAATGGCTGATAATTGATTAATGGTGTTACTTCGGCTATTTTGCGTTTCGATGATGAATTCATCATTTTTGTTGTTGTTGGCGGTGGCATTGTCGCAGAATGATGAAGCTGTTGCTGTTGATGATGGTGATGATGGTGATGATGATGAGAATGATGCTGCGATTTTGCTGCTGATGATGTTAATGTTGTTGTCACCTGTGAGTTTTGGATTTTTGGATAATTGGAATTGGAATTTAAGGAATCATTTAAAGGATCAATTATTGTTGTAAGATTATTTGTAGATTGTGAACTGTTTGAACTATTATGTGTTGTATTATCATTATTAATTGTTAATGGAATTTTTTGTTGTGTCGTTATTGTGGGTGGTATAGAGGAGGATTCAGGAATGTGCTGTTGTTGTTGTTGTTGATTATCTGATTGTTGTTGATGAATTTGATTTTTAATGTGATATTTTCCTATTCAAAAATTTTTTAAAAAATCAACAATTTTTTATATATCAATAATTTTTATAATCATCATGAAATAAAATTTTATTAAATGACGATCACACGTTGTTGAAGAAAAAAAATTTTTTCTTATTATTTTCTATTTTTTTTAATTTTTTTTATTTACCTTCAAGTCCAAATGAATCTTTTAATTCTAATTTTTCACAAAATTTACTTAAAATCTCAGACTCTTCTTTAGTAAGGCGTAAATTGGTGTAGTGACCCTGTTTTAATTTCTTTTTTAATTCTTGTTCTTTTAAACCTTTTAGCATCGTATCGTAAAAATGTTGCTGCTGTTGCTGTTGATGATGACTATGATTGTCTGTAACTTCATCTTCAAATGATACATTTTTACTGGTTTTTAATTGACCACCAGAACCAATATTGATATTACTAACACCACTACTAGAATTATGATTGACGTTAACTGATGATGATGGTGCAACAACTAAATTACTAAAATTATCAACTGCCATATTGTTAAATTTTGTGTAATTATCGTTTATTTGATTTTCGGTTAAAACATCATCTAAATTCGATTGGTCTTGATCAATTTCCATAACCTCCGATTCATTATCCTGCAAAAGGAAAGAATGAGAATAAAATTTATTATGTTATCTTTTATTTATTTATTTATTTTTTTTTGTCAAAAGCATATGTACTTTATTAAATTGTATTATCACTTCGACTTCTTCGTCTTCATCTTCATCTACTGGTCCGCCACGCAAAATTATTTCAGGCCCACCACCATAAATGCTATGAAAGAATTTCCATAATTTTCTGTTTAATTGAGCATAATCCGATCCTGGACGTACACTTGTTGAAGTCATTGTTATTCCAGAATCTGTTGTCGTCGTTGTTGTCGTCGTCGTAATTGCAATTGGTGTGTTATTAATTGGTCCAGGCTCTTCATTTATTTTACCTTCAGCAAATAATTGCCATTGTCTAAACCATGCCATCGATATGGCATAAATCGTTGTCGGTGTATTCTCATTTTGAAATTCACCTTTAAATTTGGTAAATGCTTCTAATTCACTTTCTTGTCGATGTGCTAACATTTCAGCAGCACGACGACATGTATCACATTCAAATAAACGATTACATATGGGTCCACCACCAAATTGTTTATACAAAAAATCCCATAACGGTTGTTGTAATGGTACAACCAATTGACTACTTAAGGCCGCTTTACATGGTGGTAAACCGCCATGTGGACATAATATGGTATAATTATCAATTGGACCTGGTTCAGCAAATGTATTAAAACGATTTATCCATTGCCGTGACACATAGAATTTTAAATCTGATGATTGTATTGGATTACTATCAGCTAATTCTTTTGCATGAGCACGTATTATTGACATTTTTGGATTACTTTTACGATAAAACAATACATAAGCTTGACAATTTTGTACAATTTCTGGTGTTACTTCGGTTACCAATTGATCATCAAATTCAAACCATTTCCCAGTTAATTCATGTTTTGCAAAACTAGTATAATGACCACCACCAACAGTACCATGATGACAAATTACTGCAGTTAAATCATATGATGATACTTCGGATTTACAATCTTTATGTAAATAAGGTCGCATATCTAGACCAGTCAATGGAAAATGTACAGGACTTGAAATTTTCGAGCTGTATGATAGATCATGACGAAATCTTTTCAAATGCACACATAACATTTCTGGCAGTTCTAATACTCTAGAATATTTTATACCGTTTCGAAGTTTATGACATTTTTCACAGCTGTACATATTATCTCCTTTTAATTCATCAGCACTAAAGAAAGCTGCCATACAATCGTGTAGGGAAACAGCTGGACCCCAAAACCATGATCGTAACCAATTCCAAATCCACCAAAACCATCCATCTTGTCCAGCCTGATAAACAACATCTGTACATGTAACTCCTAATTGCGGTTGACTCATATTGACTACTAGCCCTTGTGATTGATGCAAAACCGCCAAATGATCTTTTCCTGGTATTGGAAGTGACAAGTCTTGAAAAGTCTCTTCTCGTGTAGATATTCGATTACAAGTTAAACATTGAACCGATGATAAAAGTTTCCCGTCAAAAACGTCACTTATTATTGAACGATGAGGACGTTTTGGTGGTGATTTTTCTCTTTGTTGTTTTTGTGATTGCTGTTGTGATTGTTGTCCTACCATGTTACTACCGCCACTGCCACTTAATGTTGAACCAGTATTATTTGAACCTGTTGTACTGCAACTAGTATACGGTATCGATTTAGAGGACGATGATGTAATTGAATTTCTTTGGCATAAACTTGGACTAGTGGAATGTGGTGAAGAAGAGGATAAATGGTCAACGTTTGTACGTTTCGTAGACATTTGAAGTTCATCAGAAAGGCTCGATCGTTCTGATACACCACTATCACATGTTTCATATTCAGCTTCAGATTGTGATGGTGAAGGTGTAGAACACGGTGATTGATCATCAATATCATCATCATTATCGATTGTCATTGGTTCAGTATTACAATTATTGCTTTTGTACATGTATTCAGGTGGTGGTGGAGTTACTTCCTTTAATTCTTCATGCAATTGATCCATAAAACAACGAAGAAATTCTTGTGTATCATGCTGTTGAAATCCACGAAACATTGGATGTACATTTCGGATTCGTGTAAGAATGTCACGTGGTACTACATATCCTAGAAATACATACATACATACATATATGTAAATCATGAATAATAAATACATATATTGCTTTTAATCATTTACATTTATTTTCTTACCATTACTTCTTTTATTTCGACACCACATAGTTTTAATTAGTCTATGATAACTTTTTGCTAAACCTGGCTTCCTTTGATTACCAGATAATTCACTAGTAGCCTCAATTATATCACCGCATTGTAAAAAATATGATAATAATGGTGGTGAATTACTTAATGCTTGTAATGCGGCATTCATATAACATGTATTTGCAATATTTTGTAAACCAACAAGACCATCCATATGACGACGATCACCATCATCTTCATCATAACTAGATTCTGGTGATTCACCACCGCAACCATTATTAATTCGATTATCATACATTCTTTCAAAAAATCTATTTGATTCAGTTGAATCAATTAAATTAAAATTATTACTACTGCTACAATTGCTTATCATTGAATTTCTTCTATTATGTGATTGCTGTTGTTGTTGTTGTGTTGGAAAAAATACTTCAGTTTCACATAAATAACACCAAATTCTTTGTGATGATAAATTCATATGAATACAATGCTGTTGATTTGACTAAAAAACAAAAAATATTTATTTATTTACTTATTTATGTATAATTTAAATAAAAATTTACAATTATCCTTTAAATATAGAAATTATAAAAATTCAAAAAAAAATTTTTCATGTATTGTATTTTGTTTATCCGTTTTTATTATAAATTTATGTACATGTTTCAAATTAAAAATTTTGATTAAATTCGATTGAAAATAAAAAATATAAAAAGCAAAGGATTTTTCTTTTTTTTTTTTTTAAATAAAAATTTTATTCATGTGTGTACATTTGTAACGAATTTTATTCAAATGAATAATTTTTGTTATCTATTGTTTTACCAACCTTAAAATGTTGAGTACTATGATCGTTGACTTGTTCTGAGCATCCAATATGAAGGCAATTTTTTTGTAAGCATATCCATAAATTAGGACCGCATGTGTCACATTCTGAACAAGTATAACCCTGTAATAAAATAAATGACAGAAATTTTTAAATAATTTAAAAAAAGAAAAAAAAAATAAAATAAAAATGATTTTCAAAAAATGTAAACATTCATTTAATTTACAAGGACCTTTTGAAATTTATAAAATTCTTCATTTTTCATGGAAAATTTTATCATTTTTTTTTCATATTTGTTAATCATGTATAACATGATCATGATCGTGAAGAAGGTAAATAACGATATTTCTGATTTTAATGTCTTTTTGTTACCAATTGTGCAAATAGCTATAAAGCAAGGCTGTAAAGCAACTACATATGTATGTATAAAGTTAATTTAGAAAAAAAAAAAAAATTGTAATAATAAATTTGAGGGTTTTGTGAGGGGGTTTATTATGAAAATTAAAGGTATACTTGAATGTACCTACATATGTATATATATACACAAATGCCGTGTATATATATACAATACGTACATTCGCGTAAAAATCGTCAATTTTTTCTTTACCTTAAACGATTAGCAAAAAAATTTATTTGTTCAGTTTTTTGTTAAACAATAACAATATTAAAATTAAATACTCCTAAGTAATTAAATTGATGTCAATTACGCACATTATATGCGTAAAATGAGTATTTTTAAGTGTTAATATTCAATTATCTAAAATCTATTTACTAATTATTTTTATTAATTTATTGATATAGGGGGAAGTTTTATTTTTCATTTAAAAAAATAATAATAACCAAATATCTAAGTATTATAATCTTTAATATTTATTTGATCATCATAATATTTTTAAATAATATTTTTTTAATACACAGCGATAATATTAATTTATTTCTGTTCAATTTACCAGACAAAAATAGTAAACAAAAAAAAAAAAAAAAAAATCAAAAAATAAAGTAAAAATAAAAATAATAAAATTAGAAATAAATATAGTAAAAAAAGAAAATTATTTATTTATAATTTTTCCAAAAAGTAAAAAAGGAAATTCAAAATCTGCCTTTCTCTAGTCTTCGTATGATACCTTATTTAAAAAAAAAAAATGTAAAAATATTACAATTAAATTATCATCATTATCATAATTCCTTGTGTATTACAGACGTTGAACAATCTTATACCTGTATGTCTACTGTTTATTTGTATATGAATTCTAGTATGTATAATGTGTAAAATTTAAATTTAAAAAAATTTCCGATCTTAAATTATCATTGAATTGAAAGTGAATCATATACATATGTATAAATATGTATGTACATATAAAATAACACACAGGTTGTGCTTTATCATCATTTCCCATAATAATGTATTAACAATTCAGACAATGACCGATTGATACGATTACAAAATAAATGCATACATTTAAATACTTTATAATCATATCCATATGTACGTACACTTATTATGTACATTGCTACGTGTAAGTATGTACATACGTATGTAGGCTAATCAATAAAATATATATTAGACATAACATAAATATACATTATTTATACTCTGTTTGTTAATTATTTTTCTTACGTCTCAAGAAAATGATCATTGAATGTTTGAGAATTTTGGTAACTTTATTCATGAAATAATCTTATTAGAAATTATGACAAAAGAAAAAAAAAACAACACATGCTCTAATAAATCATGCACTGAAAATCATTAATACACAAAGTATAAATATACATTTATTTTATATGTATGTACGTATGTTAGTTTTGTTTTTACAAAATTATTACTTATATGTTTGAAGTATCTATATCGGATCTGAGATATATATATGCAATTGCCTTTTTAACGACACTATTTTTTTTTTAAATGATAAATAAAATCAGCTCAGTATCAACAGTAATAATAACAGCAGAGTGTACAGCCATAATACAATACGGAAATGGTCAATTATTTGTTACTATAATATCTATGATTTATACTATAATACCTACCTATTATAAAATCATTTTTATTTAAATAGGTACATATGTCGTCGCAAATTTCTTTGTGATATCCATTGTAAATTCAAAATTGTAATATGAAATTAAAGCATTTATTTTATTTTTTTAAATGTTCAATTTCTTTTTGAACCTTGAAAACAAATTTCATAACGAAAAAAAGATAAAATATTTTATATCTCAATTGTAGGTATAATAATCATGTGCATATTTTTATCAGTCAATTAAATTTAAATCTTATAGAAATAAAAAAAAGGTGTGCATATTAGGTTTGTTTTTTGAAGTTTTCTATGTAGGTTTTCAAAATGATACTGGGATGCATTATGATGTAACTGAAACAAGACGGTTTCGAAAAAGATGAAAAAATAAATTTCTTAGATTTGATATGATTATCTTTTAAATTTTAGTACCAATATTTCTATTAAGAGCACTCTGTTCATATGAATATTTTAATATTTTGCTGACCCTCAAAATATATTTTTTCTGTTTTGGTTTTTTGGTAAAATGTTCAATTTATTCAAATTTTATTTTATTTAATTACAAGTTGTGTACCTATTAATTAATATCTTTAAATTAAAACAAAAATTATATTAAATACTGAGAAATAAATAAAAATAAATAAAACTCTTGATATAATTTACTACATTGAATATTTCATTTTATTTCAAAAAATTTAATAAATTAAAACATAATTTAAATATTATGTAATTATGAATTTACAAAAACGAAAAAAAAATATTCTACAAATTGTTCAATTCTGAAATACGTAATCGTTGATTTATCGACGTAAGTACTCGGATCATTTTTTTAATTTATTTTTTCTTTTCTTGTCGTCAATTGAATTTAATTTCAAATCCTTTCTTAAAAACAAAAAAAAAAGACCAAAAAGAATTAACAGCAATTATTTTTCTCGATTTATAGACGTCAAATAAGGAGTAAATATTTGTTTAATGTATTTCTATTTTAAGATGATTTATGTAAAGCGGCTGTATCTAATCCTGGTTCTGGTTTTTTAGCTATACCAGATAACAACTTTTTAATTTCAGCAATGGCACGCCCTGGATTCAAACCTTTTGGACATGTACGTGTACAATTCATTATTGTATGACATCTATATACACTGAATGGATCCTTTAATTTACTTAAACGTTCTTGTGTACTTTCATCACGTGAATCAATTATCCATCTATATGCTTGCATAAGTACAGCTGGACCCAAATATTTATCACCATTCCACCAATATGATGGACATGATGTTGAACAGCATGCACATAAAATACATTCATATAGACCATCTAATACTGCTCGATCTTCTAATGATTGTAAATATTGTGCTTTACCTTTTTCTTCAGTTTTCTCATTTTTACGCTGTAACCATGGTTGAATTGATCTATATTGATTATAGAAATGTGTCATATCTGGTACCAAATCTCTTAATACATACATATGTGGTAATGGATAAACTTTTAATGATTTCGAGAGATTTGTATCAATTTTACTAATACATGCCAATGTATTAGTACCACCAATATTCATAGCACATGAACCGCAAATACCTTCACGACATGATCGACGAAATGTTAATGTTGGATCCATTTCATTTTTAATTTTAATTAATGCATCTAATACCATTGGACCACATTCACGTAAATTTAGTTTATATGTTTGCATATATGGCTTTTGGCCAGGCTTATCAGGATTCCATCGATAAATTTCGAAAGTTTTAATTTTTGGATCTTTCTGCTGTTGATGAACTGATTCTTCTTTTGGTTGAGCCTGTTGTGAAATTGTCGAATTTGCGTGTATAGCTCGAATTATTTGATAACCAAATGTACTACCACGATAATTAATTAATTGTTGACGAAATTCATTAACTAATGCCATTTTTCACTTTTAAAAAATTTTTATTTTTGTTTTGGTTTTTTTTTCCAATTTTTATTTTCAAACAATTAATTATATAATATTTGCCGAAGAACAAAAAAAATTTTTTGTAATTATTTGTATAAAGTAAAATTTTTACACTGTACACTTTCCTTTTCCAACACAATTATAAATTCAATAGTGAAAAAAAATATATATTCACGTACCACACATTTGCTTTCTTTCTTTTTTTTCTAATGTACGTTGTTCGATGACAGTTATGAAATCTGTCATATATCGTATGACATACATATGTATATAAATTGGTAAACAGAAAACCAGAAAGAAATACGAATGAATGAAAAATGAAACAAAATAAATCCATTGGAACTGAAATTAAAAAGTACAAGTTCGGAAAATGGAATTGAAAACATAACCGAAAATCATAAAATGTGGGGTTATGTTATGTTATGTAGTTGATTTTTCATTTTTCCATATCATTTTTGCTTACATTGCTAAATTTGAAATGTGTTTTATAATTTAAATAAAATTTAAATTTTATTCATAAGAAAATTAATGACTAAGAGAACCTTTTTTGTTCATTCAAAACGTATATTCCCATTAGCATTTTTTATCAGTTACAATACAATTCAAAGACACCACGTAATTGTTTACATACAGCATACAGCCAACCAATTAAGTAATAATATAGAAGTTGGAGTGCCTATGCATATATAATTGATCAATCAATTCTACATGTGAGATTGATAAAAATAATCATTTTAACTGAACAATTAATCAATAAAATACATCTGTACATATACAAATTTGCATTTAATTTTTTTTTCTCATCTGAATTTGGATCTGAATAATCGGCTATAAATCAAAAAAGTTGAGATTCTAATTAGCCATCATAATTATTAATTTGTTTATTTAATATTTCATTTTTTTTTTTTTTTAGAAATCCAATGATGCTTTTAATTGATTGACGCTTAATTTGTTTATACAATCTCTACCCAGCAAATGATGATAATAACGTAAATCTAGGATCATCAAAAAAAACTGCCAGAAATGTAAACGCACATAACTGACACAATTTTCGGTGTTTCAGAGATGGTTTTTTCTTTTAAATTGAATGAATTTTCTATCAAAGAAAAACCCACTCAAAATTAAATCTAAGGTCATTATTCATTCATGCTTGTTAAACGGTATTAAATTTACCTACATTAATTTGTCCTTGACTAGGTTTAGGTTTTCTTTAAATTTTTTTAATGGGCCCAATTTGATAACTTTAAATGTAAATTTTTATGAATGTAAAAAATTTTTGTATATTATGCTAAATTATGTGTATTTTAATATAGAAAAAACAAATTATTCAAAATTAGGTTTTATGTAAAACGATATGTGATGCAAATTAATTAAACAAAAAAAATAAATAAATATATAAATAAAATAAAACTAATATTACAGTAAAACTTATAAAGTTGGCCACTCGTTTAACTCGTTAACTGGTAAATTCTTTAAATTATTGACTTCAGTTTCATTTTAGCTTGTAAAATTTTTCTATCTACATTTATTGGTCACTTGTATAAATTAACCAAAATACTTTTCTATTGTACATCCCAAGTAGCCAACAAAGTTCACTGTACATATTAACTAGGTACTATAAAATTCAATAATTAGATATAATTTAATGTTATATATTTACCTTTTTGATTTTACATAATTCTGGCAGAGACAGTTGTACAACATTGTCCATATGAGGGCATTTATTATGAATTCGAGACATTTTTCCGTTTTTATTTTTATTTTTTTCTTTAATCCTTTATAATTATTTGTTAATTTATTTATTTGTTTAAAATTGTAATAATAAATTTAATTAATTTTTATATTATATTATGTGTATTCTTACGTACTTAGTAAAACTTCAAATTTAATAAAAACACATCAATATCAATTTTTGTATCAATTTAAAAAATATTTTCTTTAATTTTTTTGTTTTTTTTTTTTTTTGCTTATTAGTGGTTTTTTTTATAACAATTTTTTTTTTTTTTAAATTTTTCTACAGTTTTATATTTTTAAATTCACAAACACTGTAACAAATAACTGAATATTTAAAAAGAAAAATAGAAAAATAAATTCAAATGAAATACGATATTTTAGTAAATATTGTATAAATTTAGTAATAAAATAAAAAAAAAATATAAAAAAATTTTTTTATTGTTTATTTTTTAACTCTTCATGTGTAATATAAAAGTGGTTGTTTATTTATTATTTTTTTTTTTTTTGTATTCAATTTTACGTTTGTACTCTTTCTAACTAATAGTATTTATAATTATAGTTAACTTTTATTAATTATAAATAGTATGTACATATGTGTGTTATTGAAAATATTGGTATAGTAACAAACAAAAAAAAAATACCTATATATAGGTGCCTATTTAAAGTCAATATTGATAAATAATATGTGATAAAACGATAGCATAATATGTACCTATATGAATATAAGATACCTACATATTTTTGTGTATGAATGGATTCTGTGTACGTGTAAGTAATAGAAATACTTCGTCTAACGCGGCAATTTAATAGCACAGTTTTGATATAATGTAGTTTATAAATAACGGTAAATTTTTAATCAACATAAGCTTTTACGACTAGATTTCTAGTAACGTAATTTATCTTGTTAACGTAAAAACTGGTAAGTTACGTTTCGCATAATGTTTAATTCATCTAACGTGGAATTTGTATGTGGGACGAAGGTTATCTATATTGCACAATTTTATATTTGTAGATAAGTATAAAACTTTACATATTTTGTTTTAAATTCAATATTTTGATTGATTACAATTAGACTGAAAAAAAACAAGAAACAAAACAAAATAAAAAATTTATAAAAAATATACGTACACATAAAAATTATTTTTAAATAAAATAAAACAAACATCTTTTATGCATGTTGTACATATGCATATAATAATAAGCAATGTAGGTACAAACTGATTCACTTTTATCTTGAACCCATTATCAATATTAAAATAATGCGGTTAATATAAATCAATCAAACATACATACTTATTATTTATTTAATTAAAATCAATTGAATATTTTGTTCATATATAATTCAAATCAATCAGTAAAATTGTACATATATATTACATATGTATATGTACTAAATACAATGAAATCCATAAAGTTGGCCACTTGTACGGTTAACTATTTGAATTGATTTCAAGATTCATTTTAGTTTGGAAGATGACAGTTTTTAAAAAATCATCATCTTTTTTTTTTGCCCACTTTTATAAAGTGACCAACATAGACAGACTTCACTTTATAATGTACTGCACTATTGTGCATTCAGTAGAAAAAAATAAAAATAAAATATTTTCATTGATATGAAAATTCATTTAAATGTAAATTCTTTGTTTTTTTTTTCATGTCATGAATTTAAAATTTATTTTCAATTGAAATTCAATTAAAAAAAATACAAAAACAAAAACAAACACTTGAATACGAATTACATGAAGTTAATAAATAAAAAAAAACTATTAGAAAATAAAATTTAGTTATTTTTTATGTTTTTCTTTTTCAATAATTTTAAAAGGAAAACCACTCAAATTCACTTTTATTTTATATTAAAAACAAACAATAAATTTAAAAGACAAAAAAAAATATTCCTATTACAAAGCAGAAAAAAAAAAATTAAACTACATTTGACATGAGAAATATGTATTCATAAATAAAACACACAACACAACATTTACAACAATATGATTGTACACTCATATGCACAAGTAGAAAGAATCATATTGGACAATCACACTTTTTTACTTTTGTTTTCCAACAATAAAATAATTGCAAAATTTTCAAATATTACATTTTTAATGAAAACAGAATAAAAAAATTAATGTTCTACTTTAACACTATACAAAAAACATTTAAATACGATATACAATGCAGCAGTGCAGACCACATTAACAAAACAATTTTTTTCACACTTTTAACTTTTGATACAATCAAGAAGTCAAGAAGACGAAAACACACAATTTTAAATAGTAAAAATTATAAATGAAAATGAAAATTGATCCTTTATTGTTTTTGTTGTTTGATTTACACACATTCATCCACCACACAAAAATTTTTTTTCATTTTATTTCTTATTAGAGTTCAAAAATTCAATTGATCTGGAAATATTTCCATTCCACTAAATTTTTTCATGTTTCAATTTCACTTTTTTATAAAAAAAAAAATATATTTTCTTCTTTTATTTTGTTCGCAATAATATGCCGAGAAGTTAGCCACGAATGAGTAAATGCCAATCAAAATAATAAAATTAAAATTCATACACAAATTTTTAAACACAACCAGATCCAATCAGCAACCGACAGTGACTGAACAGTGAACAGTGATAACAATATACGACTGCCGAGTGAAAAATGTTAAAGTTGCTTGTCTAGTTTTTTTTTTTTCAAAAGAGTGAGATGAGGTTGCTTTTCTGTTTACATTATATCACATAATTTTTTTAATCTAGACACGTGTTGTTGTTAGTGGTGCAGGGTGCTTCTTCTTATTCTTTCGCGTTCAATTTAAATAAACTCGTTTTTTTTCTCTCTTTACGCCAATTTTACCAGATGTCTAGTTTAGTGCGTTTTATAAACAAAAAAAAAAAAAAAAAAACAAACAACAACTACATAGGGGCAACATAAATCATAAAGACTAATGATGTTTTTTTTCTTATCTTGTATGATTCATTACGTGCCTATCTTTAAAAAAACACCCTGTAGTTAAGTTACTTTACTAGTTTTTAATTTTGTAGGTTGAAGTTGAAGTCAACTTTAACGACAATATCATTTCCAGTGTTAGCACTTTACCACAATTGTGGTAGATCTACCACTTTTTCATTAAATTTGGTGATCTACCACATCTACCACTATTAAGTTTAAATCTACCACATTTTTCTATTCTTTTTAATGGTATGATAATTTTATCTATTATCCTATTTTATTCATTAGAAGTCACATTCATGTAATAAAAATATTTGAAAAAATGTATTTTTACTTTGTTTTTGAATAATAAATTTTAGTTTTTTATGTTATATGATATTTATTTTGTGGGCTCTAATCTACCACTTAAATATTTCAATCTACCACATTTTCCAGGACTTATCTACCACATTTGTTTAAAAATAAGTGGCAACACTGATCATTTCAATGAAAGTGAAATAAATAAGGAAACAGGAAATTAGATCGCTCAGTCGCTCTGTACTCTTGAAGTATGAAGGATGTTAGAAGGTTTGTATTAACTTGTATTGTAACCAGTATTTTTCTTTAAATTTAAATAAAATATTTAACAAGTCCCTCTCATTGTTAATATATTTTTTTTATATGTAAGTATATAAAAAACAATAAATAATTCAAAACAAATATTTTAAAATTATTAAATTTATTTGACATAAACGCTATACTCGTAGATGATAATAATTTTCAAATTGAAAAAAATTTTTTTATTAAATAAAAAGAAAATTACAAACGGTTTAAAAAATTAACATTTAGATTGTCCAATAATAATTGTAAAATTATTAAGCCCAGTCAAAATAATAAAAATTCAGGTAGAACTGAAAAATTGGTAAATACATATTTTTATTTTTTAAATATGTAAAAAGTTATTTTTCCATTTTAAATGAATGGTTAAAAGTCCTCATCGACCGTATTTGAGGTATATTTTTTTTTTTCAAAATCAAAGGATCAAAAAATCAATTTTTCGTTGGTATCTCCTAAACGATAAATATTGGTCAAACACAAATATGTAAATATGCGATTATCTATTGGTTAAAAATATTGAAAAATTAAAATATTTATCAATTAAATTTTATATTAATTATTTTTTCTCTGAATAAACTTTATTTTATTTTTCAATATAAATCAAATATATATTTTTTTTTAATATTAAATTTATAACTACCTATTACTCTAAAAGAAAACAAAGAAGGAAATTTTTGAATTTTTATTTGTTTGTCGATTTTTGTTTTATTTTTATTTATTTATTTTTTTTTTCTATTTTTTTAACACACTAATTTGTTTTTTCTACGTATATTTTTAAAGAAATAAAAACAAAATCAAAATAAATTTTTTTTTTTATTTATTAAAATATCGTTATCATTAAGTTTATGGAATTACATTGTACATAATTTTCCTTTTGTCTTGTTTTCTTCTTTTGATTTTTTACAAAAACAAAAATCAATACACATTTTCTTAAAAATGATTAGGAGCATTGGGAGTTAATATACTTATCTATTAAAAATTTTGATTTTAAAGACTATTTTACTATAAACTTTCAGATAAAACATTTTTTTTTTTAGTTTTGTTCATGCGTTTTGTCGTTAGCATTTTTTTTTTTCTCTTTTGAAACACTAACGTGTTTTTGTTTTTCAAATGACTGTTGTTAGTAGAGAACCAAGACAATTTGTATGTACATATATACGACAGAGGATATAGACTTACGTATGTAGATCGATTTTTGATCAGTTACTTGTTGCCACAGCAAATAGGTTCGATTAGCTTTTATCATATTCCATACACTAATTCGATCCACTTAAGACCTTATGGTCCATCATGATTTTCAATTAGATCATCTCACTGCTTCGAATTAATGTATGGAGTATAGATTCATTAATTGCATGGAAATAGATGTCTATTATTTATATAGAATCCATTAATTGTATCAAATTAAATGTTTGGAAAATAGATTCATTCGTTTTTAAAACATAGTCACCCACCTGTATTTCAAATTGATGCTTAATCTCATTTTTGTTTTTGCATTTTATTTGAATAAATTCATTGATTTTAATTTTTTAATTGCAAGTTTTTTTGTATTTTTTAAACAAAAATAATAACAATCACACGGGAGCAACATATGTATAGATTATGCAATATTTTTAAGCTTTATAAGAAAGTATGTGACTATGCTTTAATAACGCACTATAAATATATGTATATAAACTTGTCCAATACTACAGTATTCATTCGCTAAGTCAATGATCAACCGAGCCCCTCTTATCATTCACGCAATCATTTCTTATTTGAAAGACAAAATTTAAATACATAATTAAATGTTTACTAATAATTATAATCACAATTATTTTTTTTCTGATTTTTTTTTTTCTTTAACACTAAATACGTTTTTTTATTTATTTATTTATTTAATTTTCTAGACAATTTTACTAACATTTTTTTTTTTGTTTTTTTACTTATATTTGTATATATATGACTTATACATATGTATTATGTAGATAAATTTTAGGTATGTACGTTATATAACATCGTATAATTTATGTAATATGTATATATATTTTGTATAATGTATGTATATATACCATTTTTCTTGTATAACATCATATGTATTATGTATAAAAAAAAAATTTTTTTATTTTTATTTTGTTTTTTAACGAATTTATTTCACACTACATTTCATTAATTTTATAAATACAATATTTAATTATCTTATCTTATATGAGAGTATATGTTCATTTAAGTTGATAATAATAATAATAATAATAAATTTTAAAATTGTACATGTATGTATGTACGGGTACGACTAACATTTTTTTAAATATTTTTTATTGTTTTTTCAAAATTTGTATTCATTATAAAGAACATTTTTACACGCATACATACGTGTATGTATTCAAATACATACTCATAATAAAAATAACGATTTTTGTTTTTACTTTTCCTAACTTTTTTGCTATTAATTTAATTTACACTACATAATATGTGGAACAAATTTTTTTTAGATTTAAAATTTTTTTTTTTAGTAAAATGAACTTTGTAACGTATTTTTTGTTTTGTAACTATAATACATATATGTATTCCAATTCACTGAATTAAATGAGTCGTTTATTTTGAAATTAACATTAAGTTCATTTTTTAAATCTTTTGAGATATTTTTAATTTTTTTTTTTAATAATCTCTATAGATTTTTTTTTTTTTTTTGACTTAGAAATTTCGTAATTTCTAAATTTTTTTCCCACACATCCTCAATATAATTCTTTGAATAACATTTAGTTTACATTTTGCGTAATGCGATACTATACGCATAAAAATTTAAATATTAAAATTATTAAGTAATTATTTACATTTTTAATTCAAAATAAACAACTCAAATATTTAATTCTTAAAAATAAAAATAAAATTTACATGCATACGATTTTTTTTTTTCTAAATTAAAATTTAACTACTAATTGTACTAATCGAATCCATATTACATGATATATCACCAATTGAATCTGTCCATGTTGATATATTTAATTGTACTTCATTCATACAATCTTCAACAATAACTGATTTTTGATTTTGTTGTAAACTAGTTGGTGTACATAATAATGGTATTGTATCTGTACATAATGATGATGAATTATTATGATTATTTATTTCATCAATATTACCATTATTATCATTAATTTGATGTGATTTATCAGTTTGATGTTGATCCTGTATAATTGGGCATATATATGGTGAACGAATAAGAAAATACCAATTCTATAGACAAAAAAAAAAAAAAAAAGAAAGATAAAAATTAAACAAAAAAAAAATTAAATTAAATTAGAATTATTTTCAAATCTTTATTAAAATTACCATAATATTATAGCTAATAATAAATACGATTGGCATTATACATGAATCACGATTTTCTAATGCAATAACACCAAAAAACCAACAAACAGCAAATGCTGGTTGAAAAAATAATAAAAATTTTATTGAATGTTTAAAATCGCTAAAATCTTGTGAATCACCAGTTGAACTTTGTAATGATAAATCAACAATTGATAATACACCCAAATCAAATTTTGAATCATAAAAATCATTTTTATTTTTAATTATATAATCGTCTGTAATCTGTAAAAATTTAGAAAAAATAAATAAATTTACAAAATAGAAAATCAATTGTAATAATAAATTAAAAAAAATATATATATATTATATGAAATTTAAAATTTACTCTATCATCCCATTCACAGCATCTATTATCTGTTTCAATAACAGTATCTGTATTTATTTCATGACATTTAGCTGCATTATCTAGTATATTTTCAATACTTTCAGCAATTACTTCTCTTTGTTTATTTGCTATTTCACGTAAACATAATGTACCAAGTATTGTTGATGCTATTATTATACTAGATATTGGTATCATAAAATTAATAATCATTCCACGTTGTACAGACATCCAACAATATTCGACTATTTCGTAGCTAGTACTTGATATTGCACAAGAAAACTTTATTCAAAAAAAATAAAAATAATTAAAAAAAAAAATTTTTTTTAATTTTATTATACGGAAAATTTTTTTATAGAGATTTTCGAAAAAATTAAAAAAATTTTTAAGTATACAAGTAACCCTCGTACTACTTCTTATTAACGTATTTATTCATCAATTATTAAATCAGGGTATATACAAAGGCTTCCTATAATAATTATTTGATTCTTGTACACTTACCAATACATAAACAGCTGGTACACCATATGCCATAAAATAATTATATTTCAAATTTATACCACAATCATTAACAATATAATCATATATAATATAAATGTAAATTAGACCCCATACAGCTGTACATAAATGTGAATAATGTAATAATATTGCAACCATACCACAACGAAATTCATTTTTAGTTGATTGAACACCAATAATAAAAATTAAATTTGATAGCAATAAAATTATGGCAAAATTTAAAAATATATAGAATAATGCATTTTGTCGTCTTAAACTTCTGAAAATTCAAAAAAAAAAAAAAAAAGCAGAAAAAATTGTTATTAAGGATATATCATTAGGGAACTTAAAGGTATACCAGCATATTATCTTACCGATTTCTTAATATCATTAATATTGAGCACAATATTTGTGCAGCTAATGCTAATACAGATCCACCAATTACAATACTACTACCAATACTATTTTTCAATGTATTATTTGAACCATAATAAATATACATAATATTATCAATAAAATCATGTCCTTTAAAATCATTATCTCTAGCTTCTAAATCTTTATTATAATTCGTTGTTGTTGATGATGATAATAATGGAAATAAATTATCATCATCATCATCATTATTATTATCGTTATTATTTTTATTGTAAAATATATCATGATAATGATTATTTAAATTATGAAATTTTATTTTTCGATCAAATTCTTCTGGATCTGGATAAATATCTGGTGGTGGGGCTATTGTTGTTGTTGTTGTTGTAGTACTAGTTGTAGTCGTCGTGGTCGTTTTAGTAGCTATCGTACTAATTAATGATGACGGTAATGATGATGATGATGACATCGATGCAATTATATCATCATCAAGTTCATAATATTCAATTAATTCTGGTGCTGAATTAGATATATTCATAAAATTATTTAATAATTGATTATTATCGATAATATTAAAATTATCTGATGATGTTACTGGTGTTGATAATGTTAAATTTTCTGAAAATACAAAAAAAAACAAAATTGGGAAAAATTACATATATCCTTTTTTCTGAATGTTCAGTTTTTATGACGTATTATGTGAGTATATTTGAAATTTTACAAAAAACGTATATAAACAATTGTATGTCAGTACATTTTACTTAAATTTTAGAATATTAATTAAAAATTTATGCTTAAGGATTCTGGCTTACGTATATACATATAAAATGGAAATAAAATGTAAATTAAAGTAAAGCTCATATTTTACGCGTACATATATGTACATACGCATATAAATGCATAATATGTAGTTTATGAAAATCTTCTTTAATCTTTCGTTTAAAAATTCGATTACAGTACAATTAATTCTATAATCGTTGAAAAAATTTTCCAGCTACAAACACATACACTCATTTAAAATTCATTCTAAATAATCTAATTATATACGTTATACACTGAATGTAACATAAACGCGTTATTATTTTTATTCGCGTATAAATAATTACTTACGTACAAATTTACGTAGCGTTTTATATATACGCATATAATGTGCACACATGTGTGTGTCATTATTAATTATACTATATATGTATATGGATTAGAATTTTATGGTAATACATTTGCGTGCCATTTTAGTTTCTTATTATGTACAAAATACGCACATACGTGCTCGCTTTAATTGAGTTTACAAAATATTTTATATGTTTGTCAGGATTAAAGTTTTCCTACATAAAATAAATTACCTACCATTTCCTTTAATTGAAAAGATAGTACAAGACTTCGTATTTTAATGTACATATACATACAAAAATAAAAACATCCTTGAAGTAGTACACACATACATATGTACATATTTGGAAATTATATATATAGTAAGTACATTTACAATTAAATATTTAACAACTCTACAAATTAATTTGTTTAATGTGAACACACATCAATTATTGTTTATTTGATTTTGTGATTTTTTTTTTGATTTTTTTGATTACATATGCAAAATGTAATGAATAGTACAACACAATATATTTTACATACAAAGTAACTTGAACTATATGTACATACTATATATCAGATTTTGTAAAAAATAAGCAAAGAAAATTTTGATATTGCGTAGGTACGTTATGTATAAATTGTACATACTACTCTGATCAAAAATAACCCGGACTCGTTCATGTACAACCCCCGCCAATATTTTAAGATGCATTTCTTTTAGTATTTATGTTTGTATACCTGTTTTTTACATTTCCTCCAAATTCGAACTATATATGTCAATCAGTTGTTTTTTGACAGCACTTTGTTTAGGTCAAGTTTTTGCTTACTTTCGATTTTGCGATGGAAAAAATAATTGAACAAAGAATTTGTATTAAATTTTGCGTAAAAAATGAAATTAATGCTACTGAAACGCTAAAAATGTTGCAAAAATGTTATGGTGATAGTTCTCTATCGAAAACAACAACATTTGAATGGCATAGTCGTTTTAAAAATGGTCGTGAATCAGTGAAGGATGACATTCATCCTGGGCGTCCTTCAACATCAAAAACCAAAGAAAATGTTGATCTGATTAAATCAATGGTTTTGGAAAATAGAAGATTAACGATCAGAGAGATGGTTACTGAAACAGGAATTTCATTTGGTACAATTCAAAGCATTTTAAGTGATGATTTGGGCTTGACACGACTTGCAGCGAAATTGGTTCCTAAATCATTGAATTTTTTACAAAAACAAGAACGTGTTATTGTTGCTGAAGAGATGCTTTCCAGAGTAAATGCTGATCCTGCATTCATTCAACGGATCATTACTGGTGATGAGACGTGGGTGTACGAGTTTGATGCGTTAACAAAGCAACAATCAAGTGAATGGCGCGCTTCAGAAGAACCAAGACCCAGAAAAATTCGTCGTACTCAATCAAAGAAAAAGATTTTGCTTACCGTTTTCATCGATTATCGTGGTGTTGTGCATCATGAATTTTCACCAACAGGTCAAACAGTTAATAAGGATTATTATTTAAGCGTAATGAAGCGTTTACGAGAAGCAGTTCGTCTAAAAAGACCCGATTTGTGGCAAAATAATTCGTGGATTTTACACCACGATAACGCACCTTCTCACACAGCCGTGGTTATTCGTGAGTTTTTGACTAAAAACTCAACAAACACTATTCATCAACCACCATATTCACCGGATCTCGCACCGTGCGACTTTTTTTTGTTCAGTCGCTTAAAAAAACCACTTCGGGGAACCCGCTTTGACAGCATAGAAGCAATTAAAGACAAATCGAAGAAGGAACTTATGGCGATCCCAAAAAGTGAGTACGAAAAATGTTTCCAGGATTGGATTAAACGGTGGCATAAGTGCATTGCATCAGACGGAGAATACTTTGAAGGGGAAAAAATAAATATTAATGAATAGACTTGTACTTTGTGTTTTATTGACCAAGTCCGAATTATTTTTGATCCGGGGGTTACATATACGGATTCAAAATTTTATTCAAAACCCTAAATATTACCACATAACAATCAAATGTTTGATTGTCTTGTGATATTACCTTACACAAACTTTAAAAAGATTTTGAATAAAAAAAACTAAATAAACAAATAAAAAATTAAAATAAATAAATAAAAATAAATCAATAAATAAAAAAATATAAAAAATTATAAAAATAGAAAAATAATTAAATAAAAAAAAATAATAAATAAATATTAAAATAGAAAAATAAATAAATAAAAATATGAATAAAAAGCTAAAACTAATATATAAATAATAACAAAAAAATAAGTTAAAAAAAAATAAAAATAAAAAATTAAAAAAATAATAATTATAATGAAAAAAACGGATTTTTTTTCTTTCACGTGTGTTTTACAACACATACACATATACATAGAATTAATCAACGTACGAGTACGTACATAAACATAAATAATAATTATGCTTTCACAGCACAACAATTCTTTAAAATTTCTGAATCTTTTAATTACGTTGCATGAAGTTGTTGCATTCATTAAATATGTATATTTTAACAATATTTGTATACCTGTACATTTTCATACGCACACAAATGTATATTATAAACATGTAATTTTCACAATAGTGAGGTAAATTAATTCTATTATGCTCTGATGAAGATTTTGTATTTTGTATGTAAATTATAACATTTTTATACTTTTCTACACAGTTTCACAATACATTTGATGAAAAATTTTCAAAAATGCATTAAAAATATTTTTGATTTTTTTTTTTTTTTTTGTTGCAATCTAAAATAATAACATATAAAATTTAACTTATATTAAAACCAGAAAATAATATAAATCGGTATACATATGGCATACATACACACACATGTGCACGTTTACAAGTACATAAAATACTTGTTTTAATGTGATGAAAAAATTCATTTTAGATATTTTTTTATTTTTTTTTTATTTTCTGGTTATTGTATGTTACCTTTGATTATCATGTGAAAATTATTCACACCTTTTAAAAATTTTGCATCCACTATGGTATATATTGATGCATATATTGCATTCATTTTTTTTTTTTTTTTTTGTAAGTTTATATATAATGCATGTACGTACTTACAATTTACAAGTACATACGTTTTTTTTTTCGTTTTTATTTTTTTTTACACTTGTAAAAGTTAAATTACATCACGAAGGACTCTTTTTCTTTTGATAAAAAAAAATACTTACGTACTTGTATGTATATATAAAGGGACATGAAGTATATAATATACAGTGTTATATTTTCATTTTATAATATGCATATAAAAATATCTTTATATTATTTTTATTTTATTTTCCATTAAATTTTTTGTTTTCCCTTTCTTTTTTGAAAATTTTTCAAAAAAAAAAAAAAAATTTATAAAAAAAAAAAATTAATAAATGCATGCATGTCTCTTATACACTATAGTACATAAAGTATACACACCATATGTATGTATGTATGTTTAAATATGAGATGATATGATGAGCATGAAAATTTTATCGTTATAAAAAAATAGTGTGAATTTCAAGGATTATTTTATTTTTATTTTTTTATTTTTTTACTTTTTTTTTGCATTATATGTATAAATAAAATAAAATTAATTATGATGTGGTTACATGTGTATAAATATATACATTAACACATTTTCATATACTTACAGGCTGATTAAGAACTTCAATCTCTATTTACTTGTATATTCAAAATGAGTAGCAAACAGACGACAAAAAAAAAAAAAAAATAAGACCTTCGTGTAAAAGAAAAATTTTGAAAGGAATGAAAATTTTATCACTTTATTTAAATGGTTACTCTTTCATAAAGATATTTTCAAAAATTATCAAATTTTTTCGAAAAAATCTGTCTTTATTTCAAATTTAAATTTGAATAACTTTTATACGGTGTGAAATAGGATTTTGGTCGATATTTTGTTGAAAAGATCAAGGGAACTGATGAAAAAAGATAATTTTGATTATCTGTAAATACCAAATAGTTTAAAAATTACAGTATCATCTACTTCTAGAAATCAAAAATTTCTATGGCGCTCTAATTAGTGAGATAAAATCTGATACAATACGATTTTTTATTTGTTCGACCAAGAAGTGAGAAATACGCAAAACATTGAATATCTCAAATTGATATCTTCTGATTTTCGTGAAATTTCCAGAAATTGAAGATACTTAGGGAAACATCACTTTTTAATTGTCGTATAAGGTTTTCCGTGAACAAATTTTACATGATGACCTAAAAACTACTATTTTTGTTGTTTTGTATAAAAATACAGAATTTTTGAATTTTGAATATTAATAATATTTGGGGTCTAGAAAATGATTTTTTTGTAAGAGATTATAATACAGATCCATTTTTTGACCTTTACTCTGGGATACCCTGTATATATAAAAACTATCAGATAAAGATTTCATGCAATCATCATTATGTGTATGTGCATGTGTGTTTGTACCAAATTATGTATGGATATATACATAAATAAATACATGCATATTTAAAATGTGAAGCGAATAATATACAAAAAAAAAAAATTTCGTACTTGTAAGTATATACTTTATTATTAAAAATGCATAAAATCCATTCATTCAAATTTTCATACATTCTTTAAAAACAAATTTAATGAAGACTTTATACATACATGCATACAAAAACATTTTTGTAGTTTTTTTTTTTTATTATAACAATGTCATCTCATTGGTTTTTTTTTTTTTTTTGGATTTATCTGTATATACATATTCGCATATGCATTGCAAAAGCCACAAAACAAAAAGAAAAATTTCATAATAACGTATAAATATGAATTACAGAAAAAAAAAAAATTAAAAAATAAAAATAAAGACTAGATTATTTTTAATCTGATGAATTCATGGTATTATTATTAATTTTTTGAATATAAAAAACAAAAATAATAATAATTTCAGTTTTTGCATTTTTTTTTTTGTTTATTTCTTCAACAAAATAAAAAGTATCAAGATTTTAATCCAAAAATCTAAATGCATACATTATGTGTACAAAACAAATGAGTTTAAAAGAAAGTTCAAGGATATTTCATATTAATACATATATGAATGCGTATACACATGTACGTTATAAGCATCAGATAAACCATGATATAAACTCAAATTAATTAAAATTTATATTTTATTTAATGTATAGAAAATATTTGAAAAAAAAAAAAAATTTTTAAATATGTAAAGCACACTATAATTTAAAAAATTTACAAAAGTAAAAATTTTATTTTGAAATCTTTAACGTTTTTTTTTTTTTTTAATTTAAAAATTTCGTATTTTAATTCTTTTACTTTTTAATATTTCTCTGTACTTATGTAAAAAAGTTTATATCAAAGTTGAACTATTTTTTCTGTTATCACTCATGTCGTTACTAAGCCATTTACAAAAATCCATAATATCATTTAACTTGTTACCATCATCCCGTATCTCAACACAATATCCTTTATCTTGATATGATGAAAATAATTTTTTTCAATAAAATCCTAATTAATTCTACATACATACGTACATGAAAAAGTGTATGCAAGGGATACAAAAATATTCTTATTATTTTGAATTTTTTTTTTGTGTTTTGTATTTTGTTTTTATTTTTTGAATTCAAACGAAAATGTTAAAATGCGTTGTCATTGCTTTTTTCCCTTTTCAACAAAATTTTAATAAAATTTTAAAGTGTAATAAAGAGCATATATGAATTTTCATTTGTTCAAAGCTATACATTACCATATTACATAACGTATAAATAAATTCATAATAAACCGCAAAATATTTGCATTATGTTGCTTTGTGTAATAACTCGCTTGTAATTCGGATTAGAATTAGAGCTAAAATCATTTATTCTGAACAATCGTATGCGCAGAAAAAAAATGTAACAATTTTTATTTGAAATGGGCATGTGGTATATTTTTCCATTTTTAGATTCAAGATCTATAGCTAGAGCAAAGGGAAACCTGTTCCAAAAAAATGTTCAAAATAGATTACTTGAGCTCTACAGTTTTTACTTGAACACAAAACAAAGAATGTGTGCTGTACAAGTGGACGTATTATACGTTATATTTTACAAGAGTTAATAACAAAAAATAAAATAATAAAAAAAAAGAAAATTAAGTTTTGTTTTTTTTTTTTCTTCCTTTGTATTTGCATTTTGTAAAATGATCTTTGCCTTCAGTGACTCTTCAAAAAGGTCGCGATATATGTTAATTTGAGCCTTGCTTTTCAAATATGAAGTAATTTTCATGTAAATGAATTATTTAATTTTGAAAAAAAAAAAAAATTTTTAACGTTTTTAAATACAGGTAAACTCCATATAACAGGATACCTTCATATTAAGATTTGTGTAAACTACAGCAAATTTTTAGCTAACGCTCTCAACTAATTTTCAGATACGATTTCATCTCTCTGTTTCGCCTCTTTTGTTTTTTTAAACAAAAAAAAAGGAAAATTAAATTAAATGAATAAATTTCATAAGTTTCTATAAGCAAATATACAGATACGATACAGATAGAAGTATCGTATGAAAGCAAAAAAAAACAAACATGTTTGGTATTCTTTACAAATTTTTATTATTCTTGGGAAAAAAAAATCACTGTATTTTCTATTTTGAAAATTAAATAGGAAAATTCTATCAAAACAAATCTACGCAAAAACAAAAATAATCATTTTTTTACTCGATATAAAATATCATAAATATCAAAATATGTTACCTAAAAGTTTTGAAAAATAAAACAAAAAAAAACAAAAAGAAAATAATTACATTTTTTCATGTTATGTATTTATATCTAAGTTTTTATTTTATTTGGGTTTTTCTTTTTTGTATAACAAATTATTGTAAACTTTCTGTTACATAACCGTTAATAGGATATATGTATGGATGGATACGGTTTGGGTTACATGCACACGTTACCCAGTACCCAGTCATACAATACAGTACAATGTAAAATTATGTGATAATAAAATTTTCGAAAACACGTTTAAAATATCAAATAAATTTTTTTCTATGTAATTTTACGAATTGTTACTGTGAGGAAAATTTCAAAAAAAAAAATTTTTTTAATAATTCAGACAATACCTTGTAGTTTAGATAATATGTTTATAAACGACGATATCGTTCAACTTTTTAAATATATTTTTTTAAATTTTTTTATTACTGTTTGAATTTATTTTTTTTTCTGCTTAATATTTTAAAAATAAAAAAAAAATTTCCTGAAAAAAATTAAGTATATTTTTCGTTATAAGAGTATACTGCTTAAACTGTTACATAATTATTTCCTTTTGCATCCTATAATGTGAATAAAAGTTTTAAAATTTCGTTACGTATCTCAGGAAGGGCCTAGAGAGCGCGTTTAGAAATCGATCTTAACTTCAATCGAACGGGGAAAAGGGGGAAGTAAAAATTAATATTTTGAGATGATATTAACGAACAGCGATAATTTATTCACTTTTTCTTTACATTTAAAATATAGATTAAATTAGGCTGTAATTAGGCCGTGTGACACACTCTTCAAATAGCAAACGAAAATGATGAAAATCAAAGTTTGATTGAAATATCAAAAATTAAAAAGGACTTCGCTGGTGAACTGTATGAATTAAGATCTTGCAACGAACCTAGACCCACATTGACTATCACGTTAATGACGATGATGACATTTACAAAAATAATTTTTATCTCATCTCTTTTATGTTTTTATTTGGGTTTTTATAAGGACGAACAATTTTCTGCATCTAACCCACTGCATTTTGTAATTTTATTTGTTTGCAATTTTTCAACTTTTCTGGTTTTTTTCACGTTTTTTCATAGCTACCACGTTTTTTAAGCTACCCACATTTAAAAAAAAAAGAAATGCAATGAAATAGACGATTAACGGATAATTACACAAAGTACACATGGATACGGATAAACAAAATAAAATAATAAAAATTTATTTATTAAAATTATTTTATCTGATTGCAAATGCGTAGGTGCATTTCTCTGTCTACATACATATGTGCACACGTAATTTCTAAATTTCTACAATATAGTATGTATGTAATTAATGTTCGTGGTTTCCGCCTCTTTTCGAAAATATTTAATTCAAAATTAAACAATAAAATGTACACATTATACTTTTTGTATGCATTTACTATAAATGTGATATGTGGATTACACCTACATGTGTACGTAATGTAAGTACACTGAATAGATGTGTATATGTATGGCAGTTATACAACATAATTTTTATCGCTAATATTTTAATCCTTTTTTTTATTCTATTGTTCATTTGGTATCTTTTTTCTTAATTTTCCCTTTTTTTATAATTAAATGTTATTTGAATTTAGTTTTTATACTTTGGATTATATTGTAAATATGTGGGAGTATTTAGTAGTAATGCATGTATAGAAAAAGAGATTCAAATAAGTGTAAGAGTTCTCATACATATAAACATGTTTGTACGTTATGCATCTATCTATGCATACGTACATCACAATTGCTCATGTAAAATCTTCTTAATCCGTGTACTTATGTAACATTCTATTTATATTGAAACCTCTTGAACTCAATATTTTCTGATAACATTTTTTTTTGTTTTTTTCCTCTTTAAAAATTTATCCTTTTTTTCTAAAAACGTTTGATTTTTTATTCACAATGCACACATATTAGATGAACATACAAAAAGCGCAACAGAAAAAATTTAGGCACACAAATGACTAAAGAAAGGAACAAACAAAAAAAAAACTTAAACAAAAATTCTTGGATAAAATCCAAAAATCTAAGAAAATAAACATCAAGAGGTTAAATTTGTTTTTATATTTTCTTTTTTGTATTGCACTTCTGCTATACAGTATACAAGGGAACTATTTACAAATAAGTATAGATATACATGTAGATTAATCATTTCTTAGCTTAAAATTAAAATCATTTGATAATTTTTTATTAATCCTTTTAAAATAGTTCTTTGGGGAAAATTACGAAATTTCACACTGTACTAGAAATTAAATACAAACAAGGTCGAAATACTTCAAGACAGGCAGTAAATAGTTGGGACATTAAGAATATATTCCGAGATGCACTATTATTACCATCGCATAGAATATTTAAGAAATCTTTAACATCTCTGAGATGTGATAATGTTTATTTGGCAAATCATCACAGTGTATTCAACAGGGTCGTATTTGAATTTTCAATTTCCATTTTTTTTTCTCTAAGTCAACAAGAGCAAGAAAAATTGCATTCATCCAAATATTTTATAATTTTTTTTTTTAAATCAATTTAGGACAAACATACATACATTGTGTATATCCTCTCAATAAAAGTGTAAACAAGGTGTTAGGATTCACATCCAAACATTTGTTACCCTTATCTATATGTATTCTCCATGTACATAACATATTTGAAATAAAAAAAAACATAGGTTCATATAGGAGCACTTAAATTGTTTGATTAAAATGAAAAACAGGAAAAATAAGTATATAAAAACCTTTATATATCCATACATGTGATATTGTATGCACATGTTGCGAATCACTATATTTAAATATGTACATATGTACATATGAAAAAATTATGCATACAACGTGTGAAAAATTAAATTTTTTTTTCATTTTACCTGTATATGCTTTCATTTTTATTTTTATTTGATGGGTTAGAGGAATAAACAGGTTGTTTGATACTGTTATATACGCGTATCCTTGTTTACGGAGGGGCGTATTTTTATATTTCATACGTTATAAAAAGAAAAATCATAAGAAAAAAAACTAAACAAAACCATGAAGATGGTATAATATAAGTAAAATGAAAATAGGTGGTAATGATGAGGTTTATGCACTTTTAAACGTATGATGTTTGTCTTTTGTATACATGACTGGTAAATTCAATTCAAAGAAAAAAAATAAATAAATAAATATTGTACCTACACATATTTGTATGGTTGGGTATGGAAAGAAAATATATAGAAAATTTGTACAAGTGGGTGAAAAATATAAATTGTTGGGTTAATAGAGTGCATGGTGATTTAATTCTCATTCCTGTATCCCTATATATGATTTGTTCTAGTTCTATATTTTAAATTTATAAAATGCTTTATACACCATATACCAGAGAAAACATAAAAAAGCACAATAGGAAAAATAGACAAAGAGAAAAATTTAAAAGAAAACATACAGGAAAATATGTTTTCTTTTCTTTTTTTTAAAGGAAATGTACGATATATCGAAATATAAGTACGTCTACAGCTACAATCATGTATTTTTTATATGTATGTCAGCTATATATGCCTAATTCACATAAAAGAAAAGTAGTTTCCGTTGTTCTTTAATTTATTATTACTTTTTCCTTTTATTTTTTTAAATTTTCCCATTTTTCTAAAAGTATCTTTATATATACATAATGTACATTTTTACCTATATATCAGTCTCATAAACGTGTTATGGATACTTTATTTTTTTTTTATTTTATACTTTTGACACAGTTATAAGAAAGGAAAATCTTAATTTTTTTTTTTTTTTTTTTTTTTGTTTTATAAAATATGCGTGGGCTTGTAACACGGCAGGACATTTACTAGAACCAAAGAAGTAAAACGATTATTTTTTCTTCCTTTTTGTTTTTTTGATTTTTATTCACGACCCAATTTTTATTAGATTAATTAAATGACGAAACCTAAAGAAGGTAGTGGCCCAATATGAGTCACATCGAGGTATGTATTGTAGATATTTTTATTTTCGTAACATATCATTTAAGTTCATCATTGATTTGTTTATGGTTCTTATTTTATTATTAAATCGAAAAATTATTATACATTTATTCGTACAATCAACAAATTTTCTATTTTTATAACGTATTTTTTTCTTTCCTTTTAACTGTCGTTAATTAGCGTAAATTGTGTATAATACAATCTTTTAGATGAATATACGTATTTAATTTGAAAGAAATGTATACATGTATACGCCAACACAAAATGTATCAATTCTTAATACGAAATTAAATTATAATATTGTTATTGTTATATGAAACTTCATTGTCCATCATAACATCATTGTTAGGTTTTCTTTATATACAGTTACTCCAAAAAGTCACCGCACCTTTAGCATTTTTTGTTATTATTGGCTAGTTTTTCAAAAATTAATATTAAAATCTCTACATGTTTATATCAAACAATTTTTGGTTAGGATGTTTACTCATACATAAACAATTTACAGAAAAATTATATTATTTAAATTTATTAAACATTGAGATTGAATTTTAAATTTTGAAAAGTTTGCCAATAATAATAAAACAAGCTGAGAGTGCGGTGAATTGTTGGAGATACTGTATATATTTTTTTTTGGCATTTTTATAATATAATAAAATAAAAAAATAAAAAATATGAAATAAAATCTTTTGTATACATACTATTATGTGTATATCCTTTTTATGACGTCTAATATTATATCCATGTACTTTCTATTGTTTATTGGACAAATAAAATATGTAGCAACAATCAAAATGACGACAATAATGATGTTAGATGATGTTGATGATGATAATGATGAATTTATTAAATTTTCATCCTACGTTAAATCTAGCTTATAATGTACATATGTACATATTTTTACTCCTTATATTGATTCACTTTTAGAATGAATATACATATTAAGGAAAAATTATATCGTCATCGATACACACACTTGTAATGCGTATTATACGTGAGATATTACGGTACATTACGAATAAGTTTGTCATAAATTGAGATTTGTAATTTGTGACATTTTTTTCTTTTTTTAAGAAAGAAAGAAAATGATAAAACAAAACAAATAAAAGAAGAAAAAATTATTTATGTCCGCATGTCCTTTAAGTAAATGACAAAGAATCTCCAAGAAAAAAATCAAGAATTTATAAAATAGAATTATGAAAATAAAAAAAAAAAATTGAAAAATTATCTGAAAATGTGATACTAAAATAAATACATGTAGCGAAGGATAAGAGGAAGAGCAAATGTTTGCAATTGTTTACGGGGTGACACCACAGACACTTGCACTTTTTACTAAACATCAGTATTTTTGAAATTTAAACGTTAATCTCTCTGGATTTTTTCATGTGATTTCAACGAACTTGTCCATGCCTCAATGTCTTTTATCTGTAGTAGATTTGAAAGATATTATCCAATATTGACATCATCTACTTCGCATGTTCGAAAATTTTTCATATTAATCTCCTATATCTCAGAAAGGAAGACGTTTAAAGGAAAGATCCAGAACGGATTTTACTAGAAACATTCTAAACTACATGATAATCCCATTTTGTAGACATTACTTTGGGTCACCCTATATATAGTTCGGTGTTGTTTGATTTCATCTTTTAAAAGAACTAAATTTCCATCATAAGATATGAATATAAAATATGCTAATTTTCATTTTGTTTATTAATTTATTTTTTTCTTATTCTATTATTTAAAAAAAAAAAAAAAAAAAAACCAAAAAAAGAATGTAATTAAAAATATGAAAAATTAAAATATAAAAGAAAAACAAAAATAAAAATTAGAAAAATGAAAAAAATTTTATATTCCCTATGGTTTCTATTTTCTAGCAAAGAAAATTTTAATATTTTTTAATTAAAGAAAAGAAAAATCTATTTAAATACGACAAATAGTGTAAATGAAAATAAGAAAAAATATTTTAAAAAAATGTTTAATTTAGGGGAGAATTAAGAGAGCGTGCACATATTTTTAATCGTTTGTAAGAAAAATGAAATAAAATTAATAGATATGATGTGGATTGTAACATCATGTGAATTTCAAATTAATTAAAGGGACTTCAAGAAAAAATCTGAGATAGAAAATTTTTTATTGAAAATATGGAAAATTTTTTATGACTCAATTTCATTTAACAAAACTTTAAATATTTGACTAAAAATAGTGAATTTAATCTCTGTAAGGAATTTTACAAGATACTTTAAAAGGATGCGATCACAGGAAAGGAAGGAATAAATATTGTAGATAATAAACTTTATTTAACTCTATAGCCAGTACTCTAGATAATAAATTTTATTAAAATTTTACCATATATAATGATTAGATTTAATCTTAAGATTTAGAGATAATAATGAAAGATAATCCCAAAGAAATTAATAATGTATAATATCTGATAATATTTATAAACTTTTTAAAAGCAAAAAAAAAAAAACTTAAAAATAAAAAACTTTATATCACATTTACTTTAAATCACTGTGAAATTTTAGAAGAAAAGGGTACAAGAAAAAAATGGAAAAAACAAAATCATATATGGTGGATTATAACACGCATAAAAGTACATCTTACGCCATAAAACTGTTCCAAATCATCGAAATGACTTTAGTCTTTGAGATTGTTTGCAATAAAAAAAAACTGATAAGATATCAATATGATCAAAAAATATGGTGAAAAAATTAAGATTACATTATGAATAAGTGTATATAGAATATTCAGGATCATCCAAAAGGACAAGGATCAACTTAATTGACCGTTTTTACACTTTAGATAAAAACGAAAAGACACTTTCCAATACTTCCAGTATATCGAATGCAGGAAAGTGAGACGTGTATCAGGTAACCCGGTACTCGGTACAGTATTGGAAAGTGTCTTTTTGTTTTTATCTAAAGTGTAAAAGCGGTCATTGAATGATCATGCAAAAATAAGGTCCCAATTCTAGATAATTACCAGAAATAGCTATTCTAGATAAGAGTCAAAAGATGATCCAAATCAGCTGAACCAGAATCAATGAAAATGAAAAATATCAGACTAAATGAAAAATCCAGAATCGGTCGGTAACTTTATTTTATTAACGGATAAAATTATTTAAAAATTGAAAACAAGAAAACTGAACCAATGACAAACGTATAGAACGCAACAAAGAAAAATATTTAAATCTAAATTATTCCATATCCGTGCGTTAGCTAACATACATATGTACGAGTATATATATTTTACTTTCTGAATAAATGACTGTATAATATTGCTAATGGATTCATTTTGATTTATTTAACATTTTATCATTGATATTTTCTAATCTTTGAAATTGATGTACATTAGATGTCCAAAATAAAACAAAATTATTTATTTATCATTTATTAATGAATTAATATTTTATTAACACGTATGGATACACAAAGATCAAATATAAGGCATAGAAAAAATAACAAAAACAATAAAAACAAAAAGAAAATAATCAAAAAAAAATTATTTTTTGTATTTAATGTTTAATTATATGAAAAAAGCATTGATAAATGAATATAAAACAAAAATGAAAAGAAAATTATAGAGAATAGAAAATATAATGGAAAATTTTTCAATAAAACATTTTATTTATGTTTTTTTTCTAAATTAATAACATAAATTAATCTTATTATCTTTGTTAATAATAAATGAGTGATTTTTAATGTTGTTTTGTTTTTTGTTTTCTTGTGTATAGTAACAGAGAGAAAATATACATTAACAACACAAAATGTATGTACTTAGACCTACCACATACCATTTTCAAAATAAAATGCATTCACATGTACCTTGTACACGTATAGTACGTTCGTATGTTAATGAGTAAATAATTATTATTAACATTTTATTATCAATTCTATTAGAAAAATTCTTTTATTCACACATGTTTTAGTGTTGTGAGAAACAAAAGAAAAATAAAAAGAAAATTCTGAAGAGTTGAATTTTACATCAGCAGCATCAGATTGTGATGTAAAGATAAAAAGTATAGTGGGTGTATTACCCGAAGGGATAATTTTTGATAAATGATTGAGAGTGGGATAAGAACAGTATACACATCTGTGACATTTATACTATTTTTTTTTTTTTAAATAATGTACAAAAATTGGATATAATTAAATTCATTTCACATGGTATGTACGAGTATGTTTATGCAAACAAGTATTCATGTAGAATCAGTATACTTGAAAAAAAAAAATATGTAAAGTACAACCTCTCAAAAAGAAGTTGTTTTATTATTTTCTCGATTTTATCTCTTACAATATAAAATAAAAAATGCTTAAAGCTTATTATGATGTACAACAGTGTACTTATATGTACAATTCATTTTGAATGTAATCTGTAATGTACCATATATAACATTATATTACCACATATACCTACATTAAATATTTTACCAGAACACATATACCCATTATCACATAAATATCATTATTAAATGTAATAAATGTTTAAATAAAAATAAAAATAAGGTTAAAATATTCAATACAAATATACACATAACATACACTCTGCGCTGCAAACAATTCCAAAAAAACAGAACATCTGAAAAAAAAACAGAACGGGTAAAAAAAAATTTTATTTTGATTTTTTATTCTTTTACAACTTCAAATACTTGAATAATCGAGATTAAGGGGATCTTATTCAATAAATAATCGGGTGTTTTCTTATGGAGTATAAAAATATTGTGCCATTTATGTTTACGATTTAAGTTGCTCTCTTGAAATACCAAAAAACTTATAATCAGAAAATTACACTGAAAAATGGATTCATTTAAAATTTAAACTGAACGAAAAAGAATGGAAAAAAGCATTTAGCATACAGGTGACTATGTTTTAAAAATGAGGTATACTAAGTCCTGAGATTTTTTCTTTACTATAGAAATGCTTTAAAAAATTTTTTTAGAGTATAAATTTGATAAATTTTGATAATGGGCTAAAACATTTTTAAGGCAAAGAGTGTATGTGATGTATAAATAAAATATATTGAGTCATTTTTCATTCATATCCTTAAAAACGATGTAGATACATATTTCATAGTAATTTCATTTTTATCAAAACAAACCATGTATATACGTCATTAAATATGAATTTTTTACCCACATACAAGGATATTAGAATTTTCTCAATGTATCTATGTATGTAATATATATCTTAAAATATTTTAAATGTATGATCCTTTTTTGTAAACAATAACAATAGTAATAAATTTTATGTATATATCCCTTATATATATTTATATAGTAAAATCTTCAATTTATGTATAAGTGCACACATTATATTATCCCTTGTGTAACACATTATATCTTTACTTAAATGAATTAGTAAAAAATTTTATGAAATATTTAATTTTAAATTAAGTAGTAAAAAATGTATAAAAATAAAATAGGCATAGACATAAAAATAAAAAATAGATAATTGAAAATGTTCTTAAATTGATTTTAAATAGTAATTTAAAAACGACATTAAAAAGAAATTGAAAAAATAAAAAAAAATAAAATTTTTATTATATTACCTCCAACAAGGATATTTCCTGCAATGCTACCACCTCCTCCAGTACCATCACCTGTTGACCCATCTCCATCATTCCCTATCAAGTTATTATTAATAATATTAATTATCTCTTGTTTACCGGCTACTTCATCATTATTATTATTATTATCCTGTTCACCACCCACTACACTATCATCATTTAAATTTAAATTCTCAAGTGATTTTGTATAACCGCCAACAGTTAAATAAACATTAATAATAAATAGTAATATACAAAAATAATTATGACTAAATATAATGATATTTTTGTTAATTTTACTTATTTTAGGCATTTTATTTATTTGTGTATAGAAAATGTAAATAAATTTAAATTTACACTTAAATATTTTTTTTTTCACACAATTAATTTATTTTATTTTTCTTTTTTTGATTTATTTATTTATTTATTTTTATATAATTTTTTTTTAAATTTATTTCTATTTTTTTATTTTTTTATTTTTTACTTTTATTTTTATGTTTTTTTTTTCTTTTCGTTTAATTTTGTTTTCATTTATTATTTATTTAAATTATTCTTTTTAATAAATTTAACAATAATGTTGACAAAGTGTGTAACAAAAAAAAAAAACAAAATTCACACAGGATATTATATAACAGTAACAACAACAATAATATAATGTATAATGTATATAACGATAAAAAATTGTAAATATAATAAATTTAATATTTATAGTAAAATTAAACAATATTAAATTCAAGTTGAATGCAACACACAACAACACACGCGACTATGTGAAGCGTACGTAATATCCGCTGCTGGGTTCATATCAGAATATTTGTACTACTATAAAAGCCCATATTTATAAGGAGTCATGTTATAAATCATGTTTGTGTGTGTGTGTGTGCGTATAACACTTATTTTATTATTATATTTCACATTCACAAAAGAAAAAAAAGAAACAATCAAGGAAACGTATACACAATTTTTTAACGTATATTAAAAACGTAGATTTAATTACCATTTGTATGTTGTTTATACATTGGATACGTACATACATATATACCGTGATATTGGAGAATATATGTATATAACATGAAAAGTACTTAAGCTTTTCCTCCTATGTCATATCCTTGTATACCATCATTTATTATATCATTTTAGCTATATATAAGTATATTTAGAGCTACACATAATTTAATTGTTACACTCCTAAATATTTTTTTTTCTGATTTTCCAGGAATCACAAAGCGCACGCACTTTGTTTATTTTGCGTAACTATAAGTAAAAAATTTTGGATATTTGATTACACACAGACTGATTTTTATTTTATTTCGTTTTTTTTTGCTAACAATTTTTTATTGAAAATTTTTTTTTTAATTTAAATTTTCGCATTTTCATGTATTACGTTACAAACGCTACGTGATTATGTCCTCCATGAGTACTATAGAAAAGAAAATGTATTACGTTCCATTATAAAGTACATAAAGTCCTTGTTTTGTTTTTTTTTTTACACTATTCTGATTCCATTCATGAATTTTATCACTGTATGGGCTTTTTTTTCTTCTGTTTATCGTGTCGTCAAAAAATAAATCAGAAAAAATAACGTATTTTTTTTATATATTTTAATGTTTAAAATTTTGATTACAATTAAAATGATTTTACTTTTCTTTTTCAAGTTCTCTGTGATATTTTTTTGATTAATAATTTTCTTTTTTAAATTTTGTTTTTTGAATTTTTTTTTTGTGAGATTTATAAAAATTACTGAAAATGTTCCACAAAACTGTTAGAAAATACAATCCTGTAAGACTAAGTAAAGAAGAATAAATGGCTGTATCTAATAAATATCACTCCCACTTTAATATAAATTAAATAAAGCATTTATTATTAAGAAAAATTAAAGGATACAGATGTATCCTAGAATATATTTTAGACAGGATGTGTGATACTATAGTATAGCCTTCACACCTGGTAATCGGATAACGAATGTACACGTTTTTTAATTTTCTTTACATTTTTGGTATTTGATAAGGATAAAAAGGAAAATAGATAACATACATTTGTGATCCGGCCCAAATAACGACGATATATGGGTACATAGAAAAATGTTTCGCTTTTGTAGTCTGTGTATTCTATAAAAATTTAAACACGAAAAATATGTTAAAATCAACATATAATAGAATCGTGTATCGTCATCATTATCACCTTCATCGAAATCACATTTTTGTTGTTAGATTTAAAAAAAAAAAAAAATTAAAATAGAAAATTCTTTTTTTATACTGTATGTACATGAATAGAATTTGCTCCCATTCACCCTCTTTATTTATAGAATAACAATAAATGTATGTATGTAAATACATCTGCAACCTACATATTTAAACTCCTACATATAACGTTTATTTATGTATTTAGGATCATGTAAAGATTACATATGCACAACAAAAGATATACATATGTATGTATGTACCACAAATTAAATCGACTACCAGGAAAAAATTAAAATAAAAAAGAATTTATTCAAGCATGTAATGTATAGTATATAAAGGGTGCCTTAGATTAAAGGACACAAAATGAGTCTATTGTCACAATTCAGAGTGTTTCGAACAAAAATTTCGTCGAAAATCTTCTCATCTGAGATATAGGGGATTGAATCTGGATTGAGTCTGGATACGCAAAATACATTACGTGATATAATTGTTCTTATCTTTTGAATGACCATGTATTTGAATTGTATTTACTTCAGGTGAAAGTTAAGAGCCTCAAGATTTAGGCCTTTCCAACAAGTTATGCTTATTGAAATCGAATAAAAAAGTCTAAAATTATCAACGTCCAGAAATTGAAAAATGCTGTTTTTTATTCAATTTCAATTTTTAAGGAGTAGTCTATAACGATTTTTTACTATAGAAACACTCTGACTATGGTAGACACATTTTGTGACCCCAACTTTGAAATGCCCTGTATATACAAAAATCTTCTTATCATTTTTTTTATGTATTTAGGTGCCTTATATGCATATAAACAATATTACTTGGTAGGTATGTATAAGCAATACTGGAGCTACTTGAATGTATCCTTTTACTATTTGTTTTTTTTTCTATGTTGATTTTGTTTTTTAACTTTGTTGTATTAATTTTTTTAGTTTTTTTTTTCTGTTGGTTTTTATTTTTAAATATACAACAGAACAATATTGAAAATGTAAATACAAAAAAAAAGAGAAAAAAAATTTAGTTTATAAGAAACAAACAAACAAAAATATAAATACGATGTATACAAGAGTGAAATTTTAGTAACCTGCTGATGATGATAAGCTTTTCTTGAATATACGAAACACATACGTATACTATGAAATACACGTATAGAGAGTACTAGGAATATTTCGTTTATTTTCTATTTTTTTTTAATTTCTTTTTGTTTTAAAATTATTTTTTTGTTGTGTGAAAAAAATTTTTCCCTTTTTTTGTGTGTTACATTTTTTTTGTAGAAGTTTTTATATATACGTATGTATGTTATATGTTGGTATAACATCAGTTCTGTGTACACCACCCTTTTTTATTTATTTATTTATTTTTATTTTTTTTAATTTTTTAACATTTTCATAACATTTTTATTTCTATATGAAAAAACAGAAAACAAAAAATCAAAGAAAAAACCAAAATAGGAGAACAATGGAATATGTTGCAATGCATCATTACACAATAGAAACAAAGTAAAGGATTTTCTTGTTTTATTTTTTTGTTTTTCGCTTTTTTTTTTGTTTGATTGTGTAAGGGTTTATCACTAGCAGTGTAAAATGTAATTACTTTTGTACAATTTCACTTATTATTTTATTTCTTTTATTTTGTTGTATTTTTTTTTATTAATTTTTTTTTTATTTTTTTTTATTTATTTTTTTTTTTGTTTTGCTCAATTGTAAGTGCACACAACACTTTTCCCTTTCAACAGAGAAAAAATAAAATAAAATAAAATTGTAATAATTTCTAAAAATATATATTTTTTACGTTACACACTTACAAACAAAAAAATAGTGTGAATAACAAAAAAAATTTTTTTTGAATCCTTTTGAATTTTTTATTTTATAAAATTCTATTTAAAAAAAAAAAAAAATTATGGATTTTTTGTTTTGTTTTTTCAAATAATTGTAAAATTTGTGAAGATGTTCAATGAATTGTGTATTAAGAGTAACTGACTGGATGATGATAATGACGACGATGATGATGATAACGATGATGACGATACCAATATAAAGGACATGTATACAGTAGCTATGATATGTAACAAAAATATTTACGCTCATTTACTGCTATATAATATAACGATACTATATATAATATGATGGTACCAATAATAGTAGTTAAGAGTTATTTTAGAGTATTAATATTTAATAGTACTACTATTTTCTGTTTGTTTATTTTTTATGTACACACTTTCACATTCTTTTTTAACTCCTACATACGTACTTATGACAGCCTTACATTTTCTCATTTTTGTTTTTTAAATAAATTTAAAAAAAAATCCGTATCACTTTTGATTCCAATTAAAACAACAAAAAAATTAAAACTTATTTTTCTTCACATTTCCTTTAAGCACATTAAATTATTTTAATTCTTCTAAAAAAAAAAAAAAGTAAAGGATACGCACAAATCCTGTGCATCACTTTAAGCAAGAAAAATATCTTTTTCAAATTCACATTTAATTCACAATTACTCAGCTTAATATTAACTTTACTACATTGAAATTTTTGTAATCAATGATGATAAACTAAAATTTTCATCTCTTTTTATACAACACATCAAAATTCAAATTAAATACAATTTTAATTTTCCTGAAAGCAAATATATACAATCAACTAACTACCATATTTCAAATTTTCTCTCTGATATCCACAATTTTCATAACTAATTTAATTCGTTTTTTTTTAAATTCATTTTTACATTTAGTGAGAAAAATAAATAAACAATAAACGTTTCACAACAAAAAAAAACTGTGATTTTCAGTATTACACAAAAAGAAACTATACAAGAAAAATAATAAAGGAAAATAATTTTTAATTCTCTTTTATATTCTCTCTGCATACTCTTTATCTCCCTTTTTTGTAAGATTTTTCTGCACATGTTTTGTTTTAACAGAGCTTTTATGCTTTTCTAATGTTATCCTTTAAAAATTTGAAAATAAAAATAAAAATTGAGGTTTGTGAAAATGCTTTTTTAAAGCAATAAAATAAGAATATAAAGGAAAAACTTTACGTTAAAACCCAGCAAACAATCTGTAAGAACAAATAATGTACGAGCGAACCATAGACAGTCTGTTTTATCAAAACCGACCAGCTTAGATAATTGGAACAGAAATAACGAACCAAAATCTTGGATCTCAGAGGCAGTTTGGTGAATCCATTGTTAGAATACAAACTTCATAAACATTAATAAATGTATTTTTAGAAAAATTTTTTATAAAGCCAATATTTTTTTTTTATGAGAATGTTCATTAAATTAAAAAATTAGATATGCATATATTGTGATTTTTTTATTGTCTATAAAGCATAATAACATTTTATTTTTTTTAAATATTCAATTTAAATTATTCAAAAAAAACTGAAAATAGAAATTCAATTTTTTTTTTTTGGTTTACATTTTATTAATTTTTTATTTGTATTTTTATTTTATTTTATTTTTATTATTTTTTTACAATCTAATAATGCAAAAATATTTTATTTTTAATTTTGTTTTTTAACAAAATATTTTTGATAAATATACAAGTCAATAACTAAAAGTAAAGAAAAAGTAACGTCAAGTAATAACATATTACAATTCCAAAATTTTAAAATTCCTAGAAAATTTTTATAAAAAAATCGATTAAGTTTAACTTTACACATAAAATTATTTTCTTATTAACATGTAAGCAATAATTTTGTTTTTTTTTTTTATTTAGTTTTACCGATTTAATTATAAAATTCGTAATTATTATACATATATCTTTTTTTTTGGTATTATAAAATTTACAATTGGCTAAATATTTTTATTTATTATTAAATATACAATTAGGCAATATTATATTTATTATAACCGTTTACATTTTTGGGTATATTTTTAATTTTTTTTAACGGTCAATTATAAAAATTTAATAAAAGTTGTGTTCACATCGTATCAGAACTAAAAATTTTAATCACATTTTTTAATAGAGTATTGTTAGCATAACAGATTGTTTTTGTGCAAATTCTGTACAATCTGCTTGTGAGTTTAACTCAAAGTTCTAAAGTTCTTGGTATCGCCATGAACACACTATACATAATATTTACAAATAAATCTATCGAACCAACATAAAAAGGTCAAATTGTGCGATCATATTAGACACAATAAAAACAATTTACTAAAAGGAAAATTTGAAAAAAAAAATATATACATATATATATTTATAGGAACTAAATAATTCTACACTTATTCAATTATTCATTTTACTTTAACCTAATTTTATTTTTTCTTTACATAATTTATCCATTACATAAATAAAATTATTTACAAAACTTTTTATCTTGAAAAAAAGAAGAAGAAAAAGCATTTACAGTTACATACAGAATAAATTATTAACATACAAAAATCATCATTATATCATGCTTTGTCATTTTTTTTTTCTTTCTTTATAAATAAAAAATAAAATAGTGCATATAAACGATAATAAAAATTTTTTTTAAAGAACTGGCACAAATACAAAAAATTCCAACAAAATTAAAACTAATTACGTCTTCAAAAAAAAAATAAAATAAAATAAAAAAATTTGCTTTTCTTACAAAATTTGTACATTGTACATAAATTTTATACAACACGTTTTTCACTTTCCATTTGATTTGTGGTCGATAAAGGCAATAAAAAAATTTTTTTAAACTTCTATTACTATCAAGTGGCTACAGTTATTCTACTAGAATGTATTAACATGATAAATGTAGTAACTACAAATATTGATGCTGGTATTGATGCTAATAAGCGATATCGCTCATCAGTCATAGCTGTACTCTTTTTAGTGATTGCCCATCCAAGACTACGTTGTACAGCTTTTTTCCATTTTGTATAACGTAAATCGCGTTCTTCGTCAGTTGTTGTTGGTAAGAATGTATCATAATGTAGATTTTCATAATATCTTTTATCTGGTTGTAAGTCACATGCATTAATACCTTCAGCTTGAGCTGCACACATAGCAGTACCAAATGCAGTTGTATCTCTTTTTTGTGATCTCACTATTTTTTAACACAAAAAAAAATTTTTTTTTTTTAATTTATAAAATCAAAATAATTTAAAATCGTAATAATTTTTAAAATAACTTACAAACTACTATTCCAGATATGTCAGCTTGCAATTGCATTAATAAATTATTCCAAGTTAATATACCATTTGTATGTAATTTTGTTACTGTGTAACCGCAATCCTGATTAATACATTCAATAATATCTCGTGTTTGAAAACAGATTGCTTCTAATGTAGCTCGAATAATATGATTTTTTGTTGTGAATTGTGTTAAGCCACAAATAATTCTGAAAAAATATTTTTAAAAAAGATAAGAAAGACATGTTATAACTTTCTTCTTCTTATTCAATGGTTATACGATTTATATCGAACCACTACCTCCTTACACTATAATTAAACGTATACGTAAGTAAAATAAATTTATTTTTTTTTATTTAAAAACAAAAAGAAAAATTTAAAAATTTTCACGTGACTTTGTCTTTTTTTTTGTAAAAATAAAATAAAACATTTTCTATCTTGAAAATTCAAAAAACGCGATTTTGACGATGGTAATCACCAATTCTATTACATGAGACTTTTATGCTGTATAAAATTTATTTTATATACTCGTATATATATATACGCGTCTTTTTTTAATCACAAATTTATTTAAATTATTTTTAAATTGTTTTTTTGTGCTTCTGTTCTGTTGCTCTATTAAAAAAAAAAAAGTTTTTTTAAAATCAAAATACAACAATACTAGGAAAAAATTGTTTCAGTTCTCATCGTTTTTTTTTTTTAATTTAATTATAAACAAATTTTCGTCATTATCTCACTGAAGTAAATATAAATAAATAAATATATCCGAAATACAAAAAAAAAGTTGTAAACAACTGCATCAAATATGTCCTTGTGTTATATTAAAATTTTTGTAACAAATGTAAGCAACGTTATTGTCAGACAAATAAATCAGTAGAAAAAATGATAATAAAAAATTAAAATAAAACAACACATACAATATACATATACAGAATACCATTCAAATAAGTTCTATTCATAAAAAATTGTATAACATATTTAGAATAAATGAAAACAAAATATTTTATTCTAATCGAATATTTTTAATTAATTGTGTTACAATTTTCAATGTCAATTAAACTATTTAGATAATGCTTTAAGCAAAGAAGAGATTAGTGGAGTGAAGTAGGAACAGATGCATTTTCTTAAAAATTTTTATTAAAATTTTAAAAATGTCTAAAGTTCAAATTTTTGTGTTATCAGACAAAATAATAAAAAAAAAAATATTTAAACAAAATTTTTTACTTGTATTATTTTAATTATGTGATGACGCTCAAATTTATCTTCAATGAAGAATAAAAGGTCTCTAAAGGTTACTTACGTATGTATGTACATGTAATATGTTAAATATATACAAAAAAAATAAGGAACCTACTCACTTTTTTTGTGTAAGCGAAAAAACGATTGAAACTTTTATCTGTTTTATATAAGTAACAGGAAAATAATTAATCTCGACCAAATTGAGCAAAAAAAATTATTTTCAACTGATAAATTTCCAAAAAATGTTTAATTCGAAAAAAAACGCGCTAAAATTAAAAGAAAATGATAACGAATTTTTGTAGTGAACGAGTTTGGAAATTGGAAATTCAAATTCAAAAAAAAAATAAATAAATAAATACAAAGAAAAATAAATTTTACCCTCTAGCATCTTTTCTCCAATATGGTGCATATAATCCAGTGAATGCTGGTACAAAATAAACATCACCAGTTGAATGTACAGTGCTTGCAACTGTTTCAGTATCATCAGTATCTTTTAATAAGCCTAAATTCATTTTTAACCAATTTAATGCTGAACCAGCTACAGCAACAGAACCTTCAAGTGCATAAATTGCTGGTGCATCTTTACCTAATTTATATGCAACAGTTGTTAACAAACCATGAGTGGACAGTACACACTATAAAAAATAAAGAATTTAAAACAGAAATTAGTAAAAACAAAATTCTAATTATCAAATAAACATTTAATGAATACTTACATTTTCTCCAGTATTACATAACAGAAAACAGCCAGAACGATATGTATTTTTTGCTTGTCCTGGCTTAAAACACATTTGACCTAATAATGAAGCTTGTTGATTGCCTAAAATCTAAAAAGGGGAAAATTATTAATTGATTTAAAGAAAAACTTTATAATACTTACTCCACTTATATTAATTCCATTCAGTATGCAATCATCTTTAATTTGTCCATAAATTTCTGAGGAACTACGTATTTCTGGAAGCATATCTGGATGTATTGAAAATGCTTTAGTTAAAACTGGATCCCAATTTAATGTTTCAATATTCATTAATAGTGTACGTGACGCATTTGTTACATCTGTTATATGTAGACCACCATTTGGACCACCAGTTAAATTCTACAACAAAATTATTATAAATTGACCAATTATAGGAAAATATAGAAAAGAAAAAAATAATATAATATTTACCCATATTATCCATGAATCCATTGTACCAGCTAAACATCTTCGTTCTCTACATGCTTTTTTTACAACTGTTATATTATCTTTAAGCCATCGAATTTTCAATGCAGAAAAGTATGGTGATATTGGTAAACCTAAAAAAAAAAAAAAACAAATTAAAAATTCGGTTTATTTGATCAAAATTATTAATTTTCATTCGTTTTTTTTGTCATGTTTTCATACCAGATATTGTTTTAAAATGATCCTTATTTTGATCTGGTAATCTAGCAAGTATTCTATCAACGGTCACAACAGTTCGAATATCATTCCAAACTAAAACCAACAAAAATAAATTTTTTTATCAAAATTTCTTTCAATTTTGCTATTGAAAATTTAAGTATATATACCAATCGCATTGTATAAGGGTTCGCCAGTATATTTATCCCAAACAACTGTTGTTTCACGTTGATTTGTTATACCAATTGTTATAATATCACGTAATTTATAACCTTGTTGTTCAATTTTAGCACAAGCTTCTGTTGCACAATGTCGAACTGCTTCTAAAATTTCAATTGGATTTTCTTCAAACCAACCATCTTGAGGGCTAATTAATGTTACATCAACTTTATGTGATGTTACTTCAATAAATTCTGGTGTCCGATAAACCTAAAATAATGAAATTATTTTAAATTGTAACAAATGAAAAATAATTCAACTTTTTAAATATTGAATTATTTACTTACTGAAAATGTTACACTATTTGTACTTTCATCTATCACTCCAATCAATTTATTATGATTAGCTGACATGTTATCTTCCTAAATAAAAAAAATGTTTTTTTTTTTGTTTTTACATTTTTGAACCAAAGATTATAAAGCGTTTGAATATAAGATTAAAAATTTAAATGATCAAATGATTTTGTAAAAATTTTACCTCATTATTTTCATTTACATCTAATAATTCCCAATTATTATTTAAAGAATTTGACATATTTATTATCGATTTTACTAACTGTACAAATTTTATAGTCAAAAATTTTAGAGATTTACAAAATCATAACGTAACAACGACAACAATGATATTATTGATGATGACAATGAAAATGACTTTGAATTCCAACAAAGAGGTACAAAAACGTTTTTACACAAATTTTTTAGTTATTTTATCATTTTTAAATATTGTATTATTTTTTTTTTTTTAAATCTGTTACGTAAACACACCACCTCTACACTTTACAAGGTAAAATTTTATAATGATAATATAAATTAAGATGAAATTTTTCCAATACAATATGACCAAAAAAAATGAAATTCTCAAAAATTTTTATATTATTACCACCAGAAATTATTTATTTACTATCAGTGATAACATCACAATCACAATAAAAAAAGACTGCTAGAGATGAAATATTTGTGAGCCATGAGGCAAACAAAAACAAAATATCGTATTTACAGGTAGATAGTAGATACAAATTCAGATACTTTTTATTTTATTTATTTACTTTTACTAGATTTTGAGGTTATGATTAAAGCCTATATACAAGCGAAGCAAAGCGTATATATATATACTCATATACAAACGTGCATACAATGATGACGTAATTAACATTGTAAATTGTAATGTAACAGATATGGTGTGGTGTGTCATATTTGGTCATATCAAATTAATAGTAAATAAATGTATACACACCAAACACACCACTATTTATGTTTCTTGTCAATGAAAACATTTGTTGTTGAAATTTTGAAAAGCTTTTCTTTCACTTTTTATATGAATCATGAATTGTTGTTTAAAATTTTATTAATTTTAATTTTAGTAAGAAAAATATTTAAAAAAAAATTGTTATTTAACAAATTTTAATTGATATTTTTAGTATTTTACTGTTGTTATGCTAAACAGATAAAATATGAATATATAATTTAAGATTATTACGACACTTTTCAAATACATTTTTATTATTATTAAATCTTACGATATAGATAGGAGGCCCGGGCAGGAGGTAGGTACCTATTATATTTAATGCACTTATATTTGATGATAAGCAAGTACAAAATTCATTTATAATCAAAAAAATAAATAAAAACAAGTTGGTGTGTATGTATTCAGTATGTGTATCTTTTGTCTATATAGAAAATATATAGGTAGTCCTAAGTAAAATCCAAAGTTTCAAATCTATCCAGTCCCAATTAATAATTTCTACAATGAAATTTGAACTTGAATTTTAAAACAAAAGTTTAAAAATTCATAACGGTTTTATAATAATTAATGTAGGTAATTCATTGTTTTTTTGCAATTTCATGAATTAGATACATATTGCAAAATTTGGTCATCCGTAACATTTTTTTCTTTTATTTTCTTTTAATTATAGATAAGTACGTAAAATTATTTTATATTGGATTGAAAAAGCATGGAGATATGTATGTACCGTCTTACATAATATGTCGTGTAATAGTGAGCACGGATGACCGTTTTGATCTTTGGATATTTTTATACATACACGCTTTATAGACATAAATATGAAAATAAATTAAAATTAATTACAAAAATCAAGTAAGATTAAAAAGTGCTATAACTCATTAATAAATTCAAAAAAATTATTTAAAAAAATGAATACTACTTGATACTACCTATTAATGAAAATTGCATTTTTCATTCGGTTCGGCTTTTAATTTAATTTAAAAATATTTTAAATACGTAACTAATAGCTGATACTGCTGATAGCAACAGAAACCCACTTCTTCTTTAATTGTTATAGGTATTAATTTTATTTAAATTTATATGTACGTTCACATGCACATGAAAACACACACACACACAGTCGTATGAATATGAAAATAAAATTTAAACAAAAAAAAAAGTTCGCTGATAAAAAGTTTACTGACCTTATTATTACAAAACCTTGATAAAATTCAAAATATGTGTAGTAAAACTAAAACTTGTCCTGTAACTGAAATTTTCTGTATGTACTGTGATAATGCAATAATTACACTGTAAATATGTGTAATTCTTTACAAAATAACGAAAATTAATACACAATATCAATATCTAGGTATATTGATTGTGGTAAATTGTTATTTTATATATAATTTAAAAACCACATCAAACGATCAAACCACATCAGTTTCAGAATAATTATTAAATTTCAGTGTGAGACTATTGAAAATTAAAATTTTGCGTTATGAATTAAGTAATTTTTCAGTACACGCGATCACTGTTTTATTGCACGTAATTTTATACAATACACTCTTTTTTTTTAAGATACCTACGTAACGTATTATAACGAATTTCAAAAACGCTCACATTAAATTGATACACGAAAGATCACTAATCAAAAACAATTATTTTTAAGTTTAAATTTTTTTTTAAATTTAAATGAAACTGAAATATTTTCGAATTAACCGATCGAGTTTATTTCCAACTGACAAAAAATATTTTCCAATACAATAATTTGAAAATTTTCAAATAAATTTTTTGTTTTCGGATTACGTTATCAAAATTTTTAATCGTTATCAATATAATAATTGTATACTTTATTTCATAATCGAATGGAAATTAACTGATTTAAAGCTGTATTCTATAGTGATAAGAAGAAAAGTAGAACTCGATTGATCGGTTGAATTACGGATGATTGTATTATTAACTATGTATGTAGTTGCGATTCCGGGCATTGCCCGGGCTATTATCGAACATTTTAAATCATTTCCAGAAAATCTTGATGATTCTGGAACATTTCCAAACATTCTAGAATATTCTCGAAAAATCGGAAACATTTCAGAACATCCTATATGATTCAAAACATTCTCTAACACTTCTCAATTTTCTGGAATATTCAAATTTAAGATAATTCTGTAATGATTCAAAACATTTTCTAACATTTTTTAATATTCCGGAATATTTCAGATTATTCCTGAAAGATCTTGAAGGTTCTGGAACATTCTTGAACATTCCAAATCATTATGGAATATTATAAAACATTTTTTTACTTCTTGGAACATTTTTGAACACTGGAATATTCTCGAAAAATCTGGAATATTCCAGCAAATTTTAAAATATTTTAGCAAATTCTAATACATTAATGTCATTTTTTTTATTAACTAAAAGAAAAATAATGTATTAGACAGAGATAGATATATCTTTTCACACATTTTTATTACCCACCGTCCACCGAGACCAAACTCTTATTATCGAGAAGAGGCTAAGGGCAGTCTACCATGACCACCACGAGTGGGTGGAAGTAGGTGGTCATGGAAAAAGTGAGGATTCACCAAAAAATTCGTCTTTTTATATATGCATACATACCATATGTACATATGTATGTACATATTGATATTGATTTTTATTTATTCAATGTGTTGAATTAATTTTATTGTGTATGCATATGTAAACTCTATCCCCTAATATTATGCACTTAAGGTCTTATGGAGAACATTTAAAGTGGTAGCATTTTAGATCACTATGTATTAATATTTGAAAAATTCATCTGATATGTAATAAAAGCTTTGTGGATTGTGGTAATACTGCTCGTCAAACAGTCTAATTAGAAATTGTGGGAGAAGAAAAAAGACATAATGTACTCCCATAAGACCTTAAGTGCATAACATTAATGAACAGAGTATAGATAAATTGTAATGCAATGATGATTATTCAACCGTTGCGGTTTATTCGGTTTTTGTGGTATTATTAAATTGATGCTGATTGCTGATTTGAGTACATTGGATGTATTTTGATACATTGAATGTCTACAAATAACGATCTACTGATCTACAAATAACGATCATTTGATGTACGTACCTATGTATGTATGTATGTATCAAAGTCAATGGTATTTGTATTTGCATTATATTATATTTTAATATTCCACAGATATTTATGACGTTTATGAACTTTGCCCAGTGGATTTTTATGTAGCTAGTACATACCTATACTTTGTACTTTAAATATTTTCACTACAGGCTTTGTTATGGAAACTACAAAAAGTAGTATGTACCACTTTACTTTACATCATTATATATTGATGTTTAAAAAGCTCACCTCATACTGTATGGGAACTTTGAGAATTGTGGTAACTCTGTTCGTGAAATGCTATTATGATTTATGAGAAATTATGAAGAAGAAAAAAAAACATATGCATTTCCATAATTTCCATAAGGCCTGTAGTGAAAATATTTAAAGTATAAAGTATACATACTTAACTTTTTAAAATAATCTAATATTGTTTGCGTTATCATTAAACAATAAATTTTTCTATAAAATTCAGAGAAATTATTTTCAATTTTCACTTTTTTGTTGATAAGCAAAATAGATACACGTGTCATTTGTACATACGAATAGAAATACGTACATATATGTATATGTATCATACTAGTATATTAATCATACTTTGTCTTATCAAAATTGCCTTACTAATAACGATTTTAATCACAGAATTTTAGTTATTCGTACATACATACATACATAATTATATGTACATACATATGTATAATGCAAAAATAATTTTAAAAATTAACTGACGTCCATTCTATGCTATAATTAAGACTATTAAGAGTAGTTTTCGAATTATTAAAAAAGGGGAACCCCTACGAACAAAAAGCTGTAAACCTGTCTTGTACATATATTATTTGTTATGTTATGCAACTAACGTGCATTGTGCAATTGTAAACTGTTGTGATGATGATGATACACGTGCGTATGCCGTATGTATCTTTTTTGGTTTATTTTCTTCCTTACTTTTAAAAATTCAAAATTTAACGGTTTTCAGAACAATGCTCAGTACCATCTGTGTATAGTGTGTGTTAACTATTGAATAATATATGATAATATAAAAAACTGAATTAATTGTAAACTTAAATTTCCTGTTGATTTTGACAGATTTTTTAATTTTCTAAAAATTAACGGATGTTAGCCAGTTTAAAAAATTGTACTAGAATATTTTACTTGAATTTTCTAGAATTTTCATTCAAAATAAATTAGTTGTAAATTTTCGTTTTTTTTTTTACTAGATAAATTGAAACTGGTGTACGTTTATCTCTTTTACTTTTTTATTTCAAATTGTAATTATTAAGAATCAATATAAAAACAGGAAAAAAGTGTGGAAATGATTAATAAAATGGACCAAAATAATTTGATAAATTTAATTGATAAAAATTTTTATAAAATTGTAAAATAAGAATACTTTGGACTATTTTAAATAAAAATTATGAATTTGAATGAAAACAAAAATATAAAAAGATGTAGCAAAATTTTGTAACTCCATGCAGCATTATTGTATTATTTTGGAAATACTTACATGCATTTGTGTGTATCATTGTGAATTTGAGTAAGTATAATTATGGTAATTATATTTATATAGCAGATTGAAATTGTTGAATTGAAAGTCAAATGAATGCTTTTTTTTTAGTGTGATGCGATGCGATATTAGTGCGAGTCCAGTGAAGTGATGGTTAAGTGGTTTTTTGGTTGATATTGTATACTCGTATACATTGTATAATGTACAAACTAAAAAAAATGTAATTTTTGTAATTGATATTGAGAAGTAGTGTTGTGTTGTGAATTGTGATCTTAAATGGAATTTGATTGAAATTTAAAAAACCAAATGATAATTTTTTTTTTTTTGATGAAATGAAATAGAAAAAAAAAAAAAATTGTTTCATAGTTTTACAAATGAATTTAAATGAAATTTATAAATTTTTACCGGTGTATCGTCGTGATTCGTGATGTATAGAAATTTTTTACATATAATGAACATAGAAACATTTTAATATTGTGAATATTGTGATTTCTGATTTGTATGATAATTCCTTTAAATGGGAATAATTTTTTTTTTTTTTCATTTAATTTGCGAAAGTGATACATACCAAAAAAAGAAAATTAAAATAAAAAAGTATGTGCGTAGCTTTAAATCGACATTTAAATAGTGACATGTGTAGAAAATACCTCACATATTTAATTTTTCCAATTTTCATTTGAAGTTTTCAATTCAAATGGTGTTTTTTTTAAGAAGAAAAAATTGAAAAGACAAGAATTTTATTACCATCACTGATCTGATTTTATTTGCCATAAAAAAAAAATTAAAAAATAAATTTTTGTAATAGAATAGAATTTTCAAATTTCAATTGAATATATTTGTTCCTTTCTACCATATTTCCCATCTGATTGTCATTGTGATTGTGTTTGTGTAGGAATAGGATAGTATTGGGATAGTATCTCATTTCAATTCTCAACTTATAATTCAATCACTCACTCAGTCAGTTTAGTAACTTGAATTTTGTAATTTTTGTGTTGTTTTGTGTTGTGTTAATTAATGTACATATTCGTGAATATCTTTTTAAAAAAAAGGCTATGCAATATTTGTAGTATTGGGATCAAGAATTAATTTTTAACATCATACTTTAGTTTAAATTTTGTGTTTTGGTATTTGGAAAGAAAATTATTTAAAATGTGATTAAAAATGTAGATTGTAAAATTTGGATAATACAAGACAAATTACATGCTTAATAAATTAATAAAATTACTCCTATTGCATATTGTTATTTTATTGGTATTTACGATTACGCTTACGCTAAAAATTTTATTGAAAAAAAAATATTTTTTAAGATTTTGAATAACAATTGTGAATGCAATTTTCTACAAAAACAAAATATGAAATAATTTAAGAACCACGGGTAGTAGTAGAGTAAGAGTAGATCATGCATCACGCATACACATTACACACATGTGTGTAAAGGTAAACTGTAAAGCAATTTGTACGGAATAGGAAAATATGAAAACAGTTTAAAAAAAATTAAGAAAACATTTTTTGGTTTTTTTTAACTTAAATTGTCCCTCCGTGTGTGTGTGTGTGATCTTTTCGATGTTTGATATTCTAAAAATACAAAAGAAGGAAAATCTAATTTCATGCCTGATTGTCTTGTATTTAAGAAATTTTTGACGGTTTTTATACAATTTGTTCAAATTATTTTTTTAACTTAAGCAGTATATACACGTGCAATTGTGTGACTCTACAATCTATGTATCATTGATGTGTCATTGTTCGAAAAATATGTAGACATCATACAGAATGTATAAAATAATGTCAGTGATTTTATTTAGATTTTAATATTTCAACTTTTTTACATTTTTTGACGTGACAAATTTAAATTTTCAAATGACGTTTGTAGACAAGTCAATAACATTAATTCAGATGCTATCACTTTAACATGAAAATACCAGTTATCATCCACAGAAATTTGAAGAAAAAATATTTTCGTGTACTTTTGAATATAAAAATTAGAAATGTTATACAAATAAATGTGGACACACATTAGTATGTATGTCGGCACGTGTGTGTGCTGCGTTATAGTTGTACCATTTAGTTCACAATTATAATACTAAATTTTATTGAAAAGGATAAGATTTTGAAGAATTCAAAAAATAAATTAACGAATATCATTTGGGCTTTTTAGTTTTTTTATTTTTTTTTCCTTTCAAGATAAAACTTAAAAAAACTAATTAATTTCGGCCTGATTCCATTTTTTGATTTCAATTTAACCATTTCAATTTTGTTATTTCTCTGATATTTTTTTCATGATTGTGAATGATGTAAATCATACTTATGAATTTGTAGTAAACTTTGTTATTGTATTTAATTTGAATTTTTTTCTTTCCTTACAGAAGACGTCTATGGATTAGTTATTACGAATGTCAGAAATGATAAACAGCAGAAGATAATTAAAAAAAAAAAAAAAAAATAAGTGAAGTGAAGGAAAAAAAAATTTGTTTTAAACCTATAGGCGATTTATACTTGTTTATGCAAATAATATTACATACATTCAAGTCTCACAGTAGAAGAACTGAAGCAAAAGTATAGGAAATAGTGGGGAGTGTGAAAAGGACAAATCTCTGTGTTATACTTGTTGGAATTTTTTTAATAGTGTTGGTTGGTGTATTATTTTTGAAGAGAAACAAAAAAAAAGTTCTATATTGAATTGTGAATTACAAAAAAAAAAAGAAAAGCAAAAAGTAAAAAATTTAAAAAAAAAAATTGAATTTGAATTCAATAATTATAAAGTGAAGTGAGGTGTAGTATATTATATGAAAACTATCGTGCATTAAGATAAAATTTATAGAAAAAAATTTTGCAGATTACTTTTAAAGGAAAAATAAAAGTGTTGAAAAAAGAGACTGAAGTGATTTTTAAATATATTTTATTTCTGTTTCTTTGAATTTTTATAAATTAATGAAAAATTAACTTTTCAATTTAATTTTAATTGTGATTTTGAAAAGCAAAAAAAAAAAAAAAAGCGATATAGAATTTTTTCTTTTAAGTACAAGGATAAATTTTTAGGATTTTTTTTTATAGTTTTTGATCTTGTCGTCATTCCATTTGAAATATTTAAAAGTGAAGAAAAAAAAATTCAACAAAAATCTCAAATTTTAAAACGTTTTTGCTGTTTTCACAAATTAATTTTTTTTTTTATCTTGATTTGCCAAACTATTTTAGAAAAAAACGAGAAATAAATTTTTTTTTAAATTTTTTTCTTAAGATTTCCACAAGTACATGCTTGTTTCTATCAGAGGAATAATAAAAAATAAAAATAAAAAGTAAAAAATTATAAAAGTGGATTCTAACCTCTCTTCACATGTGTTAAGTTTCTGTGTAGTGCAACAAAATAATTTTTTTTTAAACTAAAATAAAATCTGTAATCTTCGAGTTTATACAATTGGACAAATTAGAAAATAACAGGAAATTTGGAGATTTTTATTGTGTTATTCTTTTAAATAAAAAAAAAGTCATCTTTCGAATTCATAGTTCATAAGATAAAAATCAATGACAAATAAGTGTAAAAAAAAAACTTAATGATAATGCATTTAATCATTTGTATGCTTAATAAATGGAGTGTAATTTAATTAATTAATGAATACTCAGTAAATATTCAAGAGATTGATCAATCAGTTCGTATTTTACGTCAAAGTTTCATTTTAAAAGCGATAGATTTATTAAGAATATGGTGTTCAATTTCTGACAAAAATATTTTTTATTCATTTTTAATGAATTTTCACTTAATTTCTTTTGTTTTTCATAAAGAAGAATTATTCTTGTGAATACAAAAAAAGTACGATTTTTGCTCAAAATAAAAGTGTTAACAATTGAAATTCTAAAGTCATTAACCTAAAATCTTTGTTAATAGCTAGAAATAGTAACATAATTAGTGCTCTCTATCAATTTGATCATTTTAAACAAAAAAAATAAAATTATCTACAAATAATAAAAAAAAATCAATAAAATCGGATATAATAATAAAAATAAAAAAATTATTTAAAATATAGAAGAAAAAATAAAAAAATTTTAATCGCATGAATGGATCCATTTGTGGGATGGTTTCAAGAAGAGCAAGAAGGTCCAGCATTACGTACATGGTTTGCTATATGGGAAACAAATTCAGCTGAAATGCAACAGCAATTAGAACAGCAACAGCTAATAAATAATAAAAATTATAACAATAACAATAACAATAATAATAATAATAATAATTTAAATAATAATAATAATAATAATAATAATAATAATTGTATCAGTATAAGTAGCAATAATAATAACAATAATAATAATATAAATAGTAATAATAATAATAGTAATAGTAACGGTAACAATCATCATCATCTTCATCATAATACGTCAACAACAATAGCAAATATTAGTAATAATAGCAAAGAACAGTCGACAGCATTTCTTTTACAATTAGGAGGAGGAGGTGGTGGTGTTGGTGGCAATAACGATTTAACATCATCATCATCATCAACAGGAACAGGAACACAAACAACAATAACAACACCAACAACAGAACGTGAACGTGAAAAATTTATTGCACACGAACGTAATTATTATAATCCATCAAGAAGGAAACCAGGTAGTATAGCTGATAATAAAGCAAGCACATATAATATGAATAAATATCAAGATAAATTAATTGGAAAACATAAAGGATGTCCATGGCGTCCACCTGGTTATCAATATGGTAGAGGAGTTCTTGGGTAAGTGGATCGTTTATAATCTAATGTTCTGGTATACACATTTACGAAATTATCTCTCGTTTTTAATTCATTAATTTTTCAAGGAAATCAAATTATCATTTCGTTTTAATGATATTCCATTCCATTTGGATAATCGTTTGGGAAAAAAAAGAACAGTGTAACATTTTTACGTTAAATGAAAATGACCTTCACCCAATTTTTTTTTTTTTTACTGCGTACGTAAATACGTATTATGTTTTTAAGATAAAGTATCATCATCTGCTGTTGTTTCTACATTTTATTATATTTTAGATTCAAAATTTATCCTAAGAGTATCTAGGTGTGCTGTATATATACATTTCCCAAAAACAGGAAAATATCTAACCAATTATTATGTCATTTGAAATGAAAATTCCACCTATTTTTAAATTTTTATATTTCCTTATTTTCTACTTTAATAAATAATTGATCTTTTCGTAATTTCCATAAATATTGGATTTTGTCTTTTTTTTTTCATATTTTCAATTACTTATTGTTTCTATCCATTAATTTTTCGTTACATAAGAAAAAACAAAAAAAAAAAAAAAGAAACAAGGAAATTAAAAAAGAAAGCAAATAGAGAAAATTAAAAATCATCAATTTTCGAAAGAAATAAGATGAAATATTTTACACAATTATTTGTAATTTTCATTATATACCTACATATATATAAAAATAATAATAATAAAAACTTCCTTGATAAAAATTTGCTTTTTTTTTAACCATTAAACATTACGGACTGATGGATTTTGTTTGAATAAAAATATATAATCATAATAATGATAATAACAGTGTAATACGGTCGAAGGTTACAGATAGTTATTTTTTGTGGTCATATACTTACTAGCAAATTACAAAGTTTTTGTATATAGGTATGTATATGTAAATGTGGGTATGTCTCTATCTCTATAAATGATATTACATTATCATCGACCACCGTTTGAACTCAAGCTTTATACCACAGTTGTACACACTTATAATCTGTGTTTGAAACTATTAAAAATTATTATTTTCTATTTATGTAATTTAATTGAAATTTAAATTTATTTACATATTTTTAATTCGTTTTTATACCTATTCAATTTGTAGGTACATAACATTATTCTTATGGTATCAAATTTTTGCAAGAGCCAAGGATCCTTCATCATAAATTGTAAATATTCATGTGATGAATTTGATAAATTGCGTATGTCTACATAAGTCTAAGAAAAAACTAGTCTCTTATAATACATGATAATAAAAATATTCAAAGAATTTTTTAATCATCATCATCATCATCATCATCAACAACATCAAATATTAATTTGTATCTTTAAAGATCAGTTGTTAATTTTTATATTGCACAAAATGTTATGCTGTCGACATTCCTCCCCCTCCATTCATATTTTCATAATTTTTCATATGTCTTAACTTGTTTTTTTTTTATGCCTTGGAAGAAATGCCAAGCAAAAGAATAAGAAAAAAAATCTGAAAATTGCATTGAATTGTTGCATATTTTATGTGTGTATATATACAGTATACATATGTATAAATTGAATTCTTTAATTAATTTTTCACGCAATCATCATCATTATCATTTATATATGTACATACCAATGTATCTACATTGCAGAAACAGCTAAATTGCGATAAGTGTACAACACATCTAACCTTTTTTTTTCTTATTTTCATTTTGCTTTAATAAAATTTCAAATATAATCGCAAATTTCAATCTACCAAATATGGTAGTGTAAATAATAGTTTAAAATAATAATTCTGTTTAGATTTGTAATTACATTTAGGTATCTACTTATGAATTACATTACATATTTTTGTTAAGCATGCATAGCATGTAATATGCACTATATATTTTTTATTTTAATTTTATTTTTTATTATTATTATTATGTAGGTTTTTTTTTTTTTTTTTTTTTTTTGGTATTATTACATTTACCTATTTAGTGTACATATTATATTTCATTCATTCTTTTAATTCTTGCACATACATACAGATAGACAGACATAAATGCATATTTTGATCTATGCCAGTCATCATCATCCTATATGCTACCTATTTGTGCATAATTATTTCAAATACGACTACAACATTATTTTTCATTTTACATTCATGAAAATTTTACTCTGATGAAAGGAAAATGCTCGTTACACATGCATAAAAAAAAATTTAAATAGTTGTTATTGCATTATCTATAAGAGGAGAAAAATGTGTGTCTGCCTTTTTGTAATCGTAATTTCAACAATATGATTAATATGTATGTATAACTACTGTACATTTTTATTGTATTACTGGCAAAAAAAAAAGAATATGTATAGGTATATTATGCTTGGATACACATTCCAATTGATAGCAGAAAAATAACCAAATATTCCACGTAAGCAAATAATTTTGAATTATTAAATGAGAGTTATTGCCCGCCCAGTAATAATACGAATAAATTTTTTATTTTTTTTTTCATTTTATTATCTGAATATAAAAAGTATATTATGTATAAATAAATTGATTACAAATACATACATACGTACATAATTTACATATCATTTAAATGATTTTTACCTATACTCTGTTCATTAATTGTATACAGTTAAAGTCTTATGGAAACTACGTAAAGTAGTACCACTTTATATCACTGTACATAGATATTTAAAAAATTAATCTGATATTGTATGAATATTTTAAAGATTTTGGTAATACCGTTTATGAAACATTCTAATTAGAAATTATGAGAGAAGGAAAAAGACATATGTACCTCCCATAAGACCTTAACTGCATACAATTAGTGGACAGAGTATAGTACATATTCATACTTAATATGTACATATTATCAACTGACTGATTGACTAAAAAATGTTTTTTTTTTTTTTTTTTTTTTTTTCGTATTTAATCACGCGTATCATATGGTTAAAAAATTGAATTTTCTTTTTTTTTGCCTTTTTTTTTCAGAAAATTCATATTCAAACAAAAAAAAAATATTTATTTTCTCAGTTTTCATTTTCTGAAATGAAGTTGTTGAAATCATAGCCTTTTTTTAAATTTTTATCAGTTAAGACTGTTAAGAGTATAAGTATGGATTATTGATATTTTAATTTTGATCTAATTTTTATGTAATCTTGGTTAATTTAAATTTTTTGCATATAATTAATGAAAAATATTAAGTAGGTAGGTATCTGTATTTAATCCGGTTTTTTCAATATAACATATGCATACATGGATCATTCACCGTGTATATGTATACACGTTTTTAAACATTTATTTTCATGATCTTGTATAGGTACATTTAGGTTTCTATAAATGAAAAAATAAACAAAGATTTTTTATATATATATATTTTTTTTTTTTTAAATAAATAACAGATGTAGAGAAAAAGAATACAAAATGATATTAAAATATCTGCTAATAAATAAATATAAAAATTATAGATTATCAATTTCGCTTTTATTTTGTATTTTAATATCTTATTTCAAGTATATATATACATATATACAATGTATCACAGAATATGATACAGTTGGTTTCATACCATCATACAGAAATTCTACAGGATGACACATAAAAAGCTGTTCATTTTGATGAAATTTTTCAAATTTGGACGATTATAATTTTAAACTGGCTTTTATGCTGTTTCGAAAAAATTTGATTTGTTAGGAAGAGATTACTTAAAGCTTTCATTTTCCAAGTATATAATCCACGACAGTTTCAAAAATACTACCAATTGCATAATTTCAATTTCAAACATTTTTCATCTATGTTTCAGAAGTGGTTGATTTCAGAAAGATTTTAGATAAGAGCAATTTTTTGTTAGAAACAATTTAAACCATTTTGCGATATTTATTCCCAAACACTCTGTATGTATGATGTTTCTTTGTAAATATAAAAATATAAAAAATAAATAAAAAGAACGAAAAATACATAATTCTTTATTATATATAAAAAAGAAAAACAGAATATATTATGAAATATCATATTATATATGGTACACCGGTTCCGGTTGATTTTATTGTGTATACCATCAATATAAATACATATGTACATAGTCTTTTATTTTACCATTTTATTTATGCTAGAGATATTTTATAATTTTTATGAATAAAATTATCTTTATTTATTTTTGTTTCTTTTTTTCTTTTATCCAATACATACAAGAAACTTACGTTTATGAATTTTTTTTTTTTAATTTTCTCATATTTCAATTTAGAAGAAAAAATCTGTATTATTCTCTGTATTTTCGTATATTTTTTTTTTCTTAGTTAATAAATTATGGAATTTATTTTCAATTCAAATAATGTAGTATCCATGTAATCGAAAAATAAATAAAATAAAAAAGATTTTCTCTCCAGACTCTCAGTCAGCACATGTGTGTATATATACACGTATAACATTATAGCACAGTAAAAATTGATAGACGTTTAAAGAAAAAATATGAAAAGATACAAATTCGGAAAATAGATACAAAAATACGCATATTATGCATTTAATTTCAACAGGGACACCAAACCCGTTTATGCCCTAGAGCACACTAAAAAAAATATCAGTATGAACGACGGGCATTTAAAAATATCAATTTCAAGGTTTGTATGTAATGTATAAGTATTGACCAGTACCAGTGCCTTAATTAAGGGAATATCGATGGGTAGACATAAATTGGCCATAGAACGATGTGATGTTTGGGAATCCCCGGTTGAATTAATAAAATTTGAATAAAATTGTTTCCCACATATGGTGCATATCTGATATGATACATAGGTATCTACCTAGTTATCATCATAAAAATGAAAATATGTACCTACATAATTGTAATCTTTCCCCCAATTGAAAACTGCTAGACACAGACGATAACGTGAATGTTTTCATATTTTTTTTTTATTTATTTAAATTTTTAAATAGTTACAACACAACATCAACATGTGAGCTAATAAAATGAATTAAAATGAATATGTGTCATAACAAGTTGTTATGTAAATTTTTGCAAATTCTAATTCATATATATGCATACATTTTCTTAAGATTTTCCAAATGTAATAGGTAAACATTTTCTTAGAATGAAAAATTTTAATTGAGGGAAAATAATACAGCAATATTTTAAATTTTATAAATAAATGTTTGTTTTTATTGAAATTCCTTTAAAAATGATACAAATTTAACCTTGAATTGATTTAAAGTTTTCTATATATTTTATTGTTTATTTTGTGTATGTGTATCTATCTTTTTTTGTTTTGTCGTTATAAATTATTTTGCTGATAGAATTTAATTTTTATACCATTTGAAAAACAAGATCAATTATTTTTGGATATTATAAGAGAGAATAAAATAACAAAAATATCATTTAATTATTTTTAAAGATTTTGATTGTCAAACCAATTGTCCCATAGTGCTACATACCTACAATACACATTTAGACCTCTATTATGAAAATCTATTCGATAATTGATAGACTCGATTTTTGTAAGTCGATCAAACAAATGTTTCGTATTGTGGACTTCGATTAACTTTTGATCTTTTTTCAACAAGAGATCTGTTGTGTATTTTTTTAAAAATAACTTTCATGTATCAAATTGATAAAAATTTCTGTTAGGTTTAGCATGTTCGTTTATTTCTAAGAAAAATTTCCATAAAAATATTTATCTAGGAATAATTTATTTTATATACTAAAATTTTAAGTAAATTTTGATGAAATTGAAATTTTATTATTTTTATTATTTGACATAAAAATTGTTTATTTTAAACTGAAAAATTTAAAAAATCGAACATAAAAAAATTTCTACGTGAATAGACCTAGACACCTTCAATCTTCATAATATGGAAAGTTTATTTCGATTTTAAGTCTATTAGGTATAGATTTTCATAATAGAGGCTTACATTATATACAATTAATACGACAAACAAATACACATTGTGCTGGTGCATATAATATCATATGCACATTGCATCATTTATGTCATCATAAGAGAACAGTATCAAAATAAAGATTTATAGATACATACATACATACATACATATATAACATGCATATAATCGAAAAGTTTAATTTTAAACGGCGATAAAAACAAAACAACAAAATAAAAATCATTGAGTATTTTTATTTTTACCTTTTTTTTTGTTTTTTTTAATTTATATTTAGTATAATATTTTGGTTATTTCATTGCATTTATTTTATTTAAAAAAATAAAAACAAATTTTTAATTTGTATTTTTGAGGGTGTTTCTATTGATACCGATGGCGATGATATTTTGCTTAGTACTTTTTTAGTAATTATTTCAAAAAGGCAATTTTCCTTTTTTTTTCGCCTAATTTCGTGCTGATTTCCCTTTTCCCATTCAAGGCTTCGATTTCCCTGAAAACGGGAAATTTCCCCATAGTTTTCATCAGTGTTCTTCTATGACACAAGAGCGGATAGGTACATAGATAGATTCCAAGAAATTACACTTTGAGGGGAACAGTGTATTATGGATGGTTGCGTTTTATACAAGTTTTCGCAAATTTGTAATAATGTTAAAACATCAAACCATGTTTATATGAGGATTACCTGTATTTTTAAAATTTAATTTATTTATTGTTTCTACAACGTTACCTGGCTATGTGTAAATGCGTGTTTTTTTGTTATTTATTTTTGGTTATTTTATTTTTAAAAATAAAATTTTGCAGCAATAGAATTCGATTTGTTTTGCAGTATACACATAATATTTTTATTTTTAATACATATTTAATTTTATTTTTAAGTATCGTATACTCGTCGTATGTGCAAACACATTATACTGTGATGTACATATGTACAATTCTTATTTTAAAGCAGATGTGTATATAGCTACGGTTACGTATAAATTTAAAACGACGCATACATTATAGGTAATTTATCTTTGAATCGTCAACAATAGCAGAAAGAATTTATTTTTCTCTGTGTATCATAGGATTAAAAATGACTGCTATTTGTGAGTGATCATGATGATGATGTGGTATTGACAGATGTTTTTATATTTACATAGGTATATTGTAATTACCTACATTTCTTATGATCTCAATATAAGGAAATGTTTATAAACATTTTAGGAAATTTTTTAAAAAATTTTACAATAGAAGAAAATTTTTTTAAATGTCTTAATTTATAAAAATTATAGAATATAAAAAAAATAGACAGCAGAATTTTATTTTTGATGAAAATAATAAATGATTCATAAAATTCATTATTGCGTGGGTAAAAAAAAAAAAAAATATGAACCAATGATATCTACTATATTAACGAATAATAAATTCTCATGTTATTTAATATACAATGCAATGATAAATATTTTTTTATTTTTATAATTTTAATCATGAACGTCATACGGAATACCATACATTACATAAAGGCTTATGCATGTGTATTATCGGCGTATAATTGTATCAATGTACATAGATACATACATTTATTTGGTATCATATTTTTAAATATATCTGATGCCTATTAAACTCATATAAGTACATACGATTGCTTCTTATTATATGGTATGCCGGTATCATGACTGATACATACATACATATGTAGTTTCAAATTTCATTTTGTATATCAACATCAACCATATGGATAATTTTAAGTTAATAAGTATGTATGTGATTATATTTCTTCTTCTACATTTAAAAAAAAAAAACGAAGAATTTGCAACATAAGCATACAACATGTATAAAAAACATTTTAACATTATTTCACTGATAATAAATATTCAACATTATGTTTGCAATAATGTTCGTTATCTGGTAATTTGATAATACATACATATTTGAAAATGAGACGTAAGCACACGTTGCTTAAAAAGTGTGTGTACAGCAGTTTATCAATTATAATTTTTGAATTAATTTTAAACCGTCATTTGGTCTTTTTTTACAAACTTAAAATTCAAATAATTATTATTTATTTATTTTTTTTCAAAGCTAATCATCTGTATACACAAATAAATATTTTGTTTATTTTTTAAATTTTTTGTTGTTGTTGTTTTTATAGTGGTTCATTAAAAATTCTTATCATATGATTTTTGGTTATATAACAAAACAAAATTTCTTTTTAAAAGACCGTATTGACTACACGTAGGTATTTTGAATTATGAGCTCGTTCCATTCGGCTGTAATCAGTAAATGTGTATATATCTTTTGACTTGTTTAGCAACAAAAAAATATAAATATCAAAAGCAGGCAGAAAAAAATCTAACTAAAGTAGAAATGTAGCCAAGAAAAGAAAGGCTACGTATTCATTGTTTAATTTAAAAAAATAAAAAAATAAAAAAACGCGGGAAATTTGTAGTCATACGTATGTATATATACCTTATTATGTGATCATCATTAGAAATGATATAATTCCAGTCCCATTTTCAAATTTCAAACTTTAAAATTACAAAAAAAGATTAAACAATTTTGCTTGCTATTTGAATTATGTAAAGAGGCTCATAGCAACATTTGGTACTATTTTTCTTTTGATAATACCAGAACAGTCAATAAAACGAGTTTTATAGATCTGTTTTTTTTTTTTTGTTTTCGCTTTTGGGCCTTACTCTGTTTCTTAAAAAAATTATTTTCTGGTAGATCAACTCCATCTGCAAATAATAAAAGAGGAGAATTATATTGTATCTTTGTTTTGCCAATACTAGATATACTATATATGGTTTTGCTATACAATTACAGTATACCTTAATATACCATATGTGTATGCAAACTGGACCTATTAATTATTTAATGACAAAATACTAATAAATGATTTATTCAAGAAAAAAATAAAATCTTATTTTGAATAAAAGATAAATTTTAATGGGTTGTTATTTATTAGGTAATATTTGGGGTAAATTAGATACTTAATGGTAAAAATATAATACAACTAGTCAACTGTCAGCTTCTAACTATTGATTACAAAAGTAGCTTCTGAAAATCACTAACATGTATGTATTTAGGTATCTAGAAAACGTTAAATGTTAATTGAACTAGAGCCAAGTCCAGTGATGGACCACAAGACATTAATTCACCAGCTAACAACAGCAGTCAACTGTTGGCTGGCAGTTGTATTGATTTTGCTTGGGTTGTAAAAGCATCCAAACAATCGTTTCGTACGTTGATTTAAAAAAATTTATTTTTGATCATTTGTAGGTAATATGAAAATTACCTACAATATGAAAGGACAAATGAAAAAGCCGTTCTTTATTGGCAATAAAATACCAAAAGTTTAGTGGTAGAAGTTTGAACAAAAAACAATAGATAAATAAACCAAAAACACAACAGGTAGATACATTACAATTTACAATACGTCAGAGTATGCGTAAAGGTTGCCCTGGTTATTATTAAATTCTTCTTTTTTACGTGTATACAAATCAAATAAAACAGCAAAAATAAAAATCTTTATTTATTTTTTTAATTCAAAATTAATTATAAAAAACAAAAACCAATTTTCATAATTTTTTTTCTCGTTTCTTTTCTTAATACTAAATTTCAAGTCAATCTTAAAAATTGAAATAAAAACCGATTTTAAAAAAAAAAAATATTTTTCTTTTTAATTCGTGAGTTTAATAAGCGTTGAATTATTTATTTTTGGTTTTTTTTTTTTTTTTTAAATGTTTTTCTTATATTAAACGCAACATTCATGTACACAAGTGTGTAAACAGAAATCTTGATTTGTACACAACCACACATTAAGTAAATGATAAAATTTTTTTTCTTTTTCTGTTTTTAAATAATGCTAAAAGTAACGCAGATCAGCATAATTTTCATTTAAAAAAAATAAAAATCAACCAATGATATTGCAATTAAATAAAAAATATTTAAAAAAAAATTGCATGTTACACGATCGATCTCTGTACTTTTAAATAAAACAAAAATTTTTACTTGCATTAAATTTTATGATTGCACAAATAAAAAAAAAATTTAATAAAACATTATTCACTGATGAAATGAATTTTTTTTTTACAAATCTTTAAACATTGAAAAAATTTCGCATGCAATTTTTGTTGAATTATTTGTTTTTTTAGTTTATTTTACAGTGATCGGTTTTGATAAAAAGATATTGCTGTACCTATTTGTTATTATACATTCGAAAGTCGATTTGAAAAAATTACGAAAAAATTTTATTATCTTCCATACTGCAATGTCAGAATTTTTAATTACGCATTTGAACATCACAATTGAAATTAGGTATTTTCCCCTTGAATGGTTTAGTCCTAGTAACTCATATTTAGTACGTTACATCAGAGCTTTTCAATATAGCTATAGGCTTCATTACACACACACTTAATTTGGAATGGAAATGTTGGGTGACGGGTTGATCACTAGGAAAAAGTACATCATTTTTTAAATATTTCAGTCACTGTCATTCCTATAGTTCTGTGTGATAGAATGGATTATTGGATTGTACTTGCCTTCAATGACCTTCTACTGGAATTTTATTAAAAAATAGATTGCCCATTATTATCATGTCTTTTTTGTTTTTTTGACTGGCATGACGTATTCACACACAGACAGTACATAGGCAGAAAAGCCATATGAAACTTGAAATACATAAAATCACCAAAATGAATGCATGATTGATAGGCGTGAACGATTTTAAATCACACTACTTACTAGCATGTGTATGATATTATTTTCAAGATCATCTGGTCTATCCAGGAAACATGTGCATATATTTACATATGAAGTGAATAATGTTATATAAAAACAGTTCAACAATTTTTTCAAATTTTTCCTGTTTTTAAATATGTGATAAATTCACGACAAAAAAAAACTGAAAGTGATTTTTTGAACAGGAATGACAATTATTATTGCTTCTATAATCTCTTGAATTTATTTAACAAGTTAATTAGTCACTTTTGATTTTCGAATTAGTTTGGTTTGGGATTTCGACTAGTCTTTGATTAGTCTTTCTCGTAAGCTATAAAGTTTCTTGACTTGGGTTTTCGTTCTACAGCAGGTGCCAAGCCAACACAAAAATCAATAACCTCCCTTATCTTGAGGGATCTTGAATGCCGTCGTCTCACGTCTGTTCAGACCACAGAAAATAAATAAATAGCATAGGAGTATTTAACTTCAGTCACTAATTTTATACTTGTTCCATTAATTAATTTCAAATAGGTACCTAATTTTTCTACCGATTTCGGGGTTTTTTTGTTTTTTAAATCGTTTGAATAAACATTATATTGTATAAGTAATTACCAAAATGCGAGTAATTACTTGACACAGGTAAAAAACAACAAAACCACCCAAATTACGTATGTATAATAAATTTTTACAAATTAATTTGAATTCATTTTAATTTGTGTAGGTAGGTAACATATTGTAATTTGTAATCGTTTATATTCAAACAAAAAAAAAAAAAACTTAATGACTTTTTTTTATATGACTTTGAAGGGCCCTCTCTTACCCCTTAGTTTGTTTTTTAAACATTTTCTAGAGGAATATTCTGGAAAATTATCAAAAAAAAAATTAAAAATAAACAAAATACATTTAACCAAAACCTATCTTCTAATTTAATTTCATTTTAATCAAAAACAATGAACAAAAAAAACAAAATTTGGGTTGTGTTTATGTAATTATACAAATACAAATAAAAATCGTTTATATATATACACACATATAAACGCGTTGTACACGTCATGCATATATATATAACAAAATTTTAAATTGAATGAGCTCCGGCAATGACAAGTGTTCTATTTATGAGCGCACTTGTGTAAATTTATTTATTTTTTGTTTTTTAAATACAAAAAATAACAAAATAAAATAAAAAGCAAAAATTAACATTTACGTTAATGTATAATAAATGATAAATAACTTTAAAAAAAAAAAAAGTAAATATTAATGTAAACTTCAATATCAGTTTTAAATGTAAACCAACCAACTGTTGCTTTTTTTTTTTAAATTTAAGTTCATAATATAGAAAGACAGTCATCATCCACAACAACCCTCTGCCACCCACTAACAATCAAAATGCAATGCCTTTTATAAAAAAACAAAATATACATATGTATATCTGTGCCTGTACATGTATAAATATCTCGCTATTCATGTTTATATATTAAGTATTTAAGTATAACATTTTAATGTTTTGTTATCTTTCATTCATAATAGAATATTTTACATGTGTTGTGTACTAGTAATAGTGTACTATTACCATAATTTCTATTATTATTTGCACTGATTAAGTGTGATTACGTGTATAATTAACTTCGATTTGGTGGCTAATATTTATAATTATATATTATGGTAATTATTGAAAATTGATTACACCTAGAAAAAAAAACAAAAACAAAAAAAAATTTTTTTTTCTTTTAATTTTGTTACAGGGTACAACAAAAGGGGAATTCTTTTGTTTTTTAGTAGATATTTGCGAAAAATTATTTTTTTGACCCTTTGATCTTAAATAAAATTTTTAGCTTAAGTGGGATCGATGGGGACTTTCGAAATTTTATTGAAAATGATGTACTTAACGGTGCAGACTAAGACCCATAATGGGTTGTAAAGCTAAAAGGAAAAAAAAAAAAAACAAGATGTACTTAACGTCTTTACTAATTTTCAGCTTTGTCCCAAATTTTTTGAAGTTGATTGTCTATTTTGATTATATGTACATTATAAAATCTCTTTAATGTCCGCCCTGTTAACTCTTAATTTTAATTATTAAAATTTTTCTTTGAGTGAAAAACAATTCTCAAGTGCTAATTTTCATATAATACACTTATAAAAATTAAATTTATTTTGTTTCGAAAAAATAATTAACAAAATTGTATACTTAAATTGGGGGTAGGTATGTCATCAACATTAGGATAATATTTTAGCATAGTTCACGGTTCACGTAACATGTTTACGTGTTTATGATGTATTACGTATGTAACAAAAATAAATTGATTACGGTATTACACAGCAATCCCTCGTTTAATGCGATCTAATTTTTTTTTTTAAATTTAAAGAATTGGAAAAAAATTGGAAAGAATTTTCCAAATATCAAATTTTCATGGAATGAAAATATGAAAAATACTATGCCTGATATTTGATTTCTCATACAGCTACAGCCTGTAAAATTAGCCATTCATTTGATTCGATAGGAAATCTACTTCTTCTGTATATCAGGTAGGTAGGTAGAGCTGGTCGCTCGCCAATTCCCAACCAAGCACACTTAGGCCAGAAAGGCCTATTACAATACCACACCAGGAATTTTTAGAGATCGATTCTGTATATCAAGTTGACTAAAAAATTTTCTACACCATTAGTGGTCAATATAAACTGATTTTACTATATAAACATCTCACGTGAATTTCATTGTACAAAAACACGATCTTCCACCTAATATCATACACGCATCATATATAAATTTTTTTTTTCTCCTAAATTCAAAATTTTTAATTTATTTTTGCTTTTTCTATAAATTTAAAAAAATATATAACAGATTTTTGTGTTAGTGATTTCATTTGATGTTGCTGTTCTATTCAATTTTTTTGTTATTTACATATTCTATTGTGAATTTAAAAAAAACAACAAAATTGTACAAAGTCAATATCATGTAGGTACATTTGTATATACGTACGTAATGTTTTTGTTATGCTCAATGGAAAAATCTAAAAATTAAAAATTTTAAAATATTTCTAAGAATTTCTATGTTATGAAATAAATGAAAAAATTAAAAAAAAAATAAAAATAAAATAAAATCTTTAAAAACAAATTCTCCTGCCTGCCCCCATCATCGTCTATTAAATGAATGATGATTCATACAAAATAGAGTCTAAAATCGTTGCACGTTTTTATAACGTTTTGATCTTTGGGAGAGATTAAAAAAATGAATTAAAAGCAACTAAAAAAACAAAAAAAAAAAAAATTTTGTAATCAATTTTATTTTGATGTTTAAAAATAGTGAATAAAAAAATATGGATGTAAATATGGATATCATGAATTAACACAACACTGTTCTTTTTTTTCCTCTGGTTTTTGTACCTGTTACGATAATACAGAGTTTGACGTTATATTACTGAGAAATATCAATGGAAAAAGTAATTAATGGACAAAAATTTTTTCAATTAAGAAAATTAGGTACAAAAGTCATAAAGATCGTTTAGGGTTGCTTACAGTTCGTATTTTGAAAATTTCTCTGTACTTTCTTTATTTCAAATTTTCAAATTTTTTTATTTATTTTTTTGATTTGTTCTTTTCATTATAGATTGCATACAGAAATTGAACAATTTTATCATCATGTACTTCCAACACCCGCCGAACATGCATTACGTAATGAAGTTGTATTTCGTATTGAAGCTGTTGTACATTCATTATGGCCAAATGCAAGAGTCGAAATATTTGGTTCATTTCGTACTGGATTATTTTTACCAACATCTGATATTGATTTAGTTGTTATTGGTATATGGGATAAATTACCATTACGTACATTAGAGACTGAATTAATAGCACGCGGTATTGCTGAACCATCATCAGTACGTGTATTAGATAAAGCATCAGTACCAATTATAAAATTAACTGATCGTGAAAGTCAAGTTAAAGTTGATATATCATTTAATATGCAATCTGGTGTACAATCAGCTGAATTAATTAAAGAATATAAACAAAGGTATCCAGTACTATCAAAATTAGTTCTAGTCTTAAAACAATTTTTATTACAACGTGATCTCAATGAAGTTTTTACAGGTAAGTTAAATCCTTCTCTCCCTTCAGAATGTGAAATAATAAAATTAAAATACAAAAGATAATAGAAACAAAAAATAAAAAAAATAAAAAATAAAACTTAGACATACATTTGTATTTATATGCATCAACCAATTGTGTAAATATTTTTCATGTTGATGCAGTAATAAAAAAGACTGTTATTTATTACGGCAACAAAATAAATTAAAACAGATAAAAAAGAAAAATCTATTATCTTTTTTGTTTTAATTTCTATAACAAACAAATATTTATTTCCTGAACATTAGAAAAAAAAAATCAGATATACCTACGTAATTGCTTAGATAATTTTTTTTTTTTTGTTTTCGTAGGTGGCATTTCTTCTTATTCATTAATTCTAATGTGTATAAGTTTTTTGCAATTACATCCTCGACAAATTGATCATGAATCAGCAAATTTAGGCGTTCTTCTACTTGAATTCTTTGAATTATATGGAAGAAAATTCAATTATATGAAGACTGGTAAGAAAATCAAAATAAGGAACAGAATAAATCAAAATTGTCAACCCCGCCGTTTATTCAATGATTTTTAATATTGTCTTATTTTATTTTTATTTTTAAAGGCATCAGTATAAAAAATGGTGGCAGGTATATTCCAAAAGAAGAATTACAACGTGAAATGATCGATGGACATAGACCATCATTGTTATGTATAGAAGATCCATTAACGCCAGGCAATGATATTGGTCGATCATCATATGGCGCATTACAAGTTAAACAAGCGTTCGAATATGCATACATTATATTATCACAGGCTGTGTCACCCTTAAATAATTGGGCAAGTGATTGTAATGAACGTTCAATATTAGGACGAATTATTCGTGTTACAGATGATGTAATCGAATATCGTAAATGGGTCAAAGAAAATTTTGAATCAAAACTTCTAGTCCATCCAGCCTCAATGGCACCTATAGGATTTATTGGCCATCATCAGCAGCATCATAGTAGCAATCATCATCACAATTATCCACATAATAATCATAGTCATCACCATCATCATCATCAGAATCATTCAGCAACAATGAATGATAATTTCAAACGACGTGGCAGTACATCAAGTAATGAACCATCCGAGGAAAGTACAGATAATAGTGATGTTGATTCAAATACAGCTTCAAGAGATATTTCACCAACTGGCGGACCACGAAGACTACTAAATATGACTGGTGGTAGCTTACCACAGGCAGCAATTATAGTTGTAGGTGGTGGAAGTGGTGGTGTCGTTGATGCAGGTAAAACACTAGAAATAATTGATGATCGACAGCCATATAATCAAACGCCGACAGCTATTGTAAGTACCAAATAATGATGATTTTTATTTATTTATTTATTTCTTGATTTCTGTCATTATATATTGTTCCACTTTTTTAAGTTTGTCATTTTTGTTTCGAACAACATCCCTAAAATGAGTCTGCATATAGTGTCGTATCTATTTTCAGATTGATTTAACACGAAATACAAATTCACCATCAGAGCAACAATATATCAAATCAACAAGACAGCATTATACACGTAATTCACCACCATCTGTACAAAAACAAAATCATAGCCAGCAGCATCAAAGATCAGCCGCATCACAGACAACAGCTCCATCAGCAATGAATTCTGCTGTAGGAGGAAACAGTATGATTGGTGGAGGTGGTGTAGTTGGTGGCAGCAATGCAAGTGGAAATAATACAGGCGGTAATATTGGTGGTGGTGGCGGTAATGGTGGACGTCAAAGTAAAGGGAATAATCGTCGCAATAATAACAATAACGCTACAAATTCCATTATGACTGCGTCATATGGTAGTAATAGCAGCGGAAGTAGCGGTGGTGGTAATAATGGCGGTACACAAGATACAAAGTATTATGGTCAAAAGAAAACTTCAGCAAAACGTAAGAAAACAATTGCTATGCAAACAGATAAAAAGGTTAACAATAATGCAAGTAGCTGCAGTAGCAGCAGTAGTTGTAGTAGTAATCAAAATAAGGAAGGTATTCAAAATCGATGATAAAATGTGTGTACGTGTGTAATTTCTCTTTGAATATCGTTTCTCGTCGACGTCATTTTTTTTTTTTTTTAATAAATTTCAAATCCTTATTTTTTAAAAAAAAAATATGAAATTACTAGTGCATATTAAAACTACCATTTAACTACAAATTATCACAAACTATACACACTATATACATACATACTACTATTATATATGAATAAGAATGTTTTTTTTTTTGCGTAAGGGAAAACAAAAAAAAAATTTTTTTTTTTTTTCTAAAATAAGTTTAAAAAAATGAAAATAATGTTAAGAAACAAAGTGAAATATAATTATCGTACATAAAATAAATTTATATAAGTTAAAATATAGGATTAAAAAAAAAAAAACTATAAAAACAAGAAAAAGAGAAAAAAATTTGCTGATTTTCATTAATTGTAATTATGTAAGAGGATTTTCATTAAAAAGCAGTCAAATTTATGATTGCATTATCAACTCTATTTGTATTTTATTGTTAAGAGGTAAAAGAAAAAAAAATATAAGACAGACAGAAAATATAAATTTCTATTACAAATGATATCAGCGTATTGGGCAGTTGATTTTATGTTTTAAGAAAAGATGAATGATATAGGAAAAAATAAGTAAAACTTAGAAATAAAATCGACTGCCCAAAAAAACACAGAAAAAAAAGATCACCGTGGAATTTAAGCATTTTTTATATTAATTTATTGCATGTGTTGCTTAAATTTTTCAAGTAAAAATTATTATTATAAGGAATTACAAACCTTAGAAAAAATTTAAAATATAAAAAAAAAAACACAAAAATGATCAAAACGATGATATTTCTAAAAATGAAGATCAATTGTTTTTTCTCCTTTTTCTCTATTTATTTTTTTATATATATGGTGCTATATTATTGTTAAAAATTTTCGTTAAAGGATAAAAGAAAATTGTGTAGAAAGAGAAATACGATTGATCTCAAGATTTTTAAAAAAAAAAAAAAAACAAAAAATCTAAAAAGGAAAATTCAATTTAAAATATTCATTTTTTTGTCTTTTTATTTTCAATTTAAGTTTATAAAAAATTCAATCAAAATTTAAGAAATTCAAATCAAAAATTATATGAAGAATATAAATTCAAATTTCAATATTACGAAAATGTTTGTAATGATAGTAGCAGTGAAGAAGAATTTTATAAAAAAAGATCAAGGAGATATTAAAGATAAAAATTTTATTATTAAAAATAGAAAGTGGGAAAAATGAACATCTTTTGGGACAAAAAATATTATATTAAATAGTTAAGATGAAAAGTTTTAATAATTTCTAAAATCCAAAAAAAAAAAAAAGAAAAAACAAATTTTTGTTATTTTCAAATTTCACTGTTTTATTAATTTGTTTTAATTATTACCCAGTTATTTTTTTTATCTTAATTTCTACTGAAAAATTTATTAAACAAAAAAAAAAAAAAATTAAAATAGAAAAATGTCGAAAAAAAATTTTGTTTTTTAATTAACTTTATATGCTACGATAAATTTATTAGCAAAAAATTAAAAATAAAAATATGTAAAACATAACTAAATAAATAGAAAAAAAAAAAAAAAAAAAAAACAAAAATACAGCCATAAGTATTATCCTAAAAACTTTTTAATAACCACTAAACACAGTAGGGCTCTTTTTAAACAGAAGATCGATATTACGTAACTTTTCTAAACGATCGATAACTTTTCCAAAAATCATATACGCGATCGAAAAATTTTTGATTCGCGTCTTAGGATAATCGAGTAAAATGGATGTTATTGTTATTTATATCACGTAAAATGGATTTTATTATAAGTGTTTTAGTATCAGTTTTTGAATTAAAAAAAACAAAAGAATATAGACAAAAAAATATATATAATTGTATACGTATATTGAAGAGACAGCCCTGTTATGAAGTTTATCACAAAACTTAAAAAAATAAAAACAAAAAAAAAAAGCAAAAAAATGAAAAAAAAAAAAATTAATTATAAAAGATTCTTACTATGTTTTCTTATGTAAATTAAAAGAGCATGTAGTTGATATGATGAACTTGTAAAACCAACGATCTATATTTTTTGTCTTTTATTAACACATTTGCGGATGGTTTGAATTTAAATGATGGTATTGATATGAGCATTCTAGCCATAAACATTTTCCAGTGCTTATTAGATGAAATCTAACACAATTCTATATAGTATAGAAATCACCAGCTGTCCGTGAATGTGAAAATTTATTACAACACTATATAAATACAGTTCAAAATCCCAATGTGTATGTATCGAAAGAATATAGGAAAAAAAAAACAATAAGGAAAGAAATGTAATTAAATTTTAATAATTGGTTTTGGTATACATCTTAAGATAATTTTTGTGATTTTATGAAATTTAATGTGTATATAATTTTTATCTTTAAAATTTGAAGGTAAATTAATTAATTAATTAAAATAAAAAATATAAAAAAAAAACAATTTGAATTTTGTAAAATTTTTCTCAAGAAAAAAAAAAAAAAATGAATATGGTATTTCCAAGAATTATTGTATAACGAAGTAAAATTGTACACACCATAAAAATAATTTTTTTTTTTTTTTTTTTTAGAATTTTATGTGTGTTGTAAATTAATTTCTTCTGTTTTTTAAAAAACAAAATGTTAGAAAAATTCGATAGATTTTTATGAATTTTATCTCTGTACGTGAACTGCCATTTAAAAATTAAAAACAAAAATTATTTTTAATCAAAATTAGAAAAAAATTAACTTTGGTAATTAAAAACAAAATAAAATTTATTTAATAAATAAGAAAATACAAGGAAAAAAGTACTATTTATATTATTAATTTTAATTCAAAAAAAAAATAATGAAATTCATTTCTATATTCTATATAAATTATAAACTATGTATGTAATAAATTTTTTAGATTTTAGACAATATGATGGTTACTACTATGAAATAAATTGTATATTTATAATTTCTGTAATATTAGGAAAAATCTACTGAGACCAAGTAATCTTTTTAGGTCACCCAGTAGTGCTGTAGAAAAAAATACAAAAATTTTAATTGAAAGGAAAAAACGAAATGAATATTGAATTCTTTTTCTTTTTTTTTTTTTTTTGAATTTATTTAATTAAAACAATTTTATTTCTTTATGTAAATTAATAATTTTATATACAAATTTTAAAAATATGCATTCTTTTATTAATCTTTGAATATTTTTAGACTTTAAAAACATTTTTTAGTGCTATATTTTACGGTATATGTATTAGAAATTAAATAAAAATTTTTAATTGTTCAAAAAAAAAAAAAAAAAAAGAAAACACGTACATGTATATTACATAGAAAATACTAAAAATGATGTATATTTGAAATTTTATATTAAGAGGTATTGTAAAATCGTATTTTGATCCTTTTTTTTGCAATACAATTGCTTTATTTAAATTATCTAATTATTATCGAAATATCGTATTTTTATTTTCTCTGTATTTGCATATAACCACATGAATTATGTTGTTTATGATAAGATTAAGAAATATTTCTCAATAATATTTAATGACAACAAAAAAAACGAAACAAAAAAAGAATTGAATGAAATATTTACGCTGATTAAATGAAAGTAAAAAATGTGTAGAATTTATTTTACTGTATTGAATTTATTTTATCAATAATTTAACCGTTGGGGTTAAATGATAGCATCTGCGTCAAAACAGGAACGGTGTCACCTTAAATTGTTGAATAATGTGTAGACGACAATTTATCAAATAATCGCTACAAGTTGATGTTGCAGTTGCTATTATTCGATCCTAAGGGAGTATTTCCAAAATCCAATAAAAAGCTTTTAAATATTCAAAATATTGTTTGCTTTTCTAAAATGTCCATCATTTAAACTGTTTTGTGACTAACATATTGAAGTAGCAAACGATATCTAGATTTATAAAAAAGTTATGGATTCTGGAACACAAAAAACAAAAAAAGAAAATTTGAAGAATTTTATGTAATAAAAATCATAGAAATCATTAAATTGTATGTTGTATATTATTGCAATAATGATTCATTAAAAAACAAAAAAAAAAAAAAGAAAAGATAAATATTGAAAGTAAAGTGAAAACAGTACTAATTTACACTAAAAAAATTATGTAAAATTAAAAGGAAAGTAAATATATATTACAAAAATTTATAAATTAAAAAAACAGAGACAGATAAATTTTAGGTAATAATGTTTAAAAAAATAATTGTGTAATTATTTAATATAACTAAATAATTAATTAATTAATTATTCTTATTATTATTACTATAGTAATTATTGTATATGTATAATTAGCACGAAAACAAATTTTAAAAATAAAGAAAAAAAAAACATTTTTTTGATGAATATAAATAAAACTATCGCTCACAATGCAGCGATAAAAAAGAAAAAAAAAGTGTTTTTTGCTTTATTTGAAATTTTCTTATTTTCTATAATTCATGATGATTTAGGGAACAAAGATTATCCAGATTTTCAACTTTTTCAAAATATAAACGAAATCCTACTTACTACAAGATTATGGGCGCCTGTTATTTGAATGAAATTGTACTTAAACTTGCTAAGTTGCTCTTGTTTATCATAACATTATGTTTGTATGTATATATTTAATTATATTTAATCGTTATATAACTGATAGAATTTAAAAATTTTAGAGGAAAATAGATTGTATTTGACTAATAGATGGCGCTAAAATGGGTTAATGAAATTTACTACATTCAATTTCCCATATCTGCTACATTTTTATTTTAAATTTTCAAATTTCCCCAATACAAATCGTAAATCGTTCAAAAAAATAAAACAACGCGTTAGGCAAAAAGTATATATTCAAATAGAGTTTCCAAGTAATAAAACTGTCAAAATTTCGAACACATAAATGCACATATATACAATTGTATTAAATGTGTTTCGAAGATATTTCGAAGACATTTCGAAGACATTTTTTGCAAACATACAGACAAGTGGCAAAAAGCATATATATAGAGTTTCCACTTGTCTGTATGTTTGCAAAAAATGTCTTCGAAATGTCTTCGAAATATCTTCGAAACACATTTAATACAATTGTATATATGTGCATTTATGTGTTCGAAATTTTGACAGTTTTATTACTTGGAAACTCTATTTGAATATATACTTTTTGCAAGTGGAAACTCTATATATATGCTTTTTGCGTTAGGACATTTCCACAAAAAAGAGAAGAAAATTAATAAAAAACAAAATAATTTCCAACATGATTTTGTTCAAAATATGATTTTTATTTGGGAATGAACATGATAAATATTTGTTTTTTGTAATGATTTTCTTTTCAAATACCTGTTTAATTTTTTTTTATCTTAGTTATGAAATTAGGCAATTATAAAATCATAATGAAATAAAAACAGTTTACTGATTACTGAACAAAACTGATTGTAACTAAAATAAAATACGTTAAAAAAGGAACATTCAATTTAAACAAAAAAAATTACAAGATAAACATTATCTATTTCTGATTTTTTTTTCTTTTCTTCCTCACTTAAAATTAACAAAATACATTTTTTTTTTAAATTAATTTATAAATAAAAATATTTCATTAATAATAATTCACTAATAACTTTGTCTATTTTGTTTCTTAATGAAAGAAAATATTGAAAAACAAAAAGAAAATTAAAAATAAAAACGTTGAAAAAAAAAAATATTAAAAGTGGATTTCTGTTTCTAATTATGTATAGGCTTTCCTCAAAGAACACGGTTAATTGATTCCATTTTATTTGACGATCATACCATCATATAAAATTATCAACGATGTTGATAGCCATCATACTAGCGAATCGCGACAGTACTGTATAATTCGATTCCAAAATCCAAAATAGCTATTTATGCCATGCTGTTCCCGAATTTATGCCATTCAAAAGCACCGTGCTATTTGAGAGATGTCTGAATTTCATTATTTCTGTCGACTTTTTATTCTTTTATTTTTTTTATTATTTTGTTGAATTAATTTTATTTTATTTACTTTTTTTTATTGTTAATCATTTTTATGTATAATCAATAACAATTTTGTTTGTTTAAATTTAATTTAAAGAATGAGTGCATATTTAACTATCAATATAGGGATTTATATATATGGTATATTTTATTTATCATTTACGTATATATTATTATGATGATTTTAATGGTATTTAATTTCTATATACTAAATTGTTTCAATCAATATATGTATTTTTGGATTTTTCAATTTAATTTTTTTTTCCTAATCAGATCGAAATTTTTTTAACATACATTCTTTTCATTTCTTCTTTGTAATGTTTTTGTTCTACTTTTCTGAGAACATCACTATTTTATGTGAGCTCATGTTTTGTATACACGTAATACAACAAGATTTTCATTTTTTTTTTGTATTAATTTCATACAATGCTTTTTTTTTTTTTTTGTTACATATTTTAAATCTTTTCTAAGTAGTTATTTTCGAGACTTTATTCTAAATTGTTTATTACATGCGTTTTCCTTAATTTTTTAATATCAATAATATTATTTATTTTTATAAATTTGCGTTATTGCACAAAAAAAAAAAATTTTTTTTTTTTTTTTTTAAATATGAATTGAGATTCAATATCCATTGTCTACATCAATTATCGATAACATTGGGAGAGGCAAAGGTAGAACATTAATAGGACACTATCGTTAATGCAGACACAGGATACAATATCATTGAATCTCAAAATTGTAATACATAAAACTTCATATCATTTTTACGACTTTTCATTCATCCATATATTTTTATTTTTCTATTTTTAAATTTTTTCTAATATCATTATTATTTGTCTTAAAATTTAAATTTTTTCAAATTTTTAATTTTTTTTTTTATTTTTGAAAATGAACATAATCCAAATAAGAGAAACAAAAATATGTATGCAATGATAAATTATCTCAAAATTACATTTAAATTTATTTAATCATATTTAACTTTATCTTTGTTACACGTTATGATGAATATTTTGTGATAAAAAATCGAATAAACAAGTAAATGTATGAATGAACAAATGAAACGTAAAAAAAATAAAAATAAAAACAATAAAATATGTTTTAAAAATCACATCATCACAGTAATTATATACAGAATCTTAAATTTATATACAAAATACATACTTGTGTGTGTGTGTTCACTAAGAATGATAATTATAATAAAAATCTTAAAAATTATATTACAATATTACAATGTAAAGGAGAACAATTTAAACTACAAGAAAAAAAAAATTTTTATAATTTTATCAACTAAAAATTTGAGTATGTTTTTTTTTTTTAAATGTTTTAAAAATAAAAATAGTTTACTGATTTTAGATTTTTTAACTGAGTAAAAATATATATATACATAATACATACACACATTTCCCTTTCATTTTAATTTTTCGAAAATTTTTCTAATTTTCAACAAAAAACAAATTACAGATCATGCATTGCTGTTGCAATTTTTCAATTTTTCATTATTTTTTTATTTTAGTAAATTATTCTTTTATAAAGAATTTATTTATTTATTTATTTATTATTTTTTTTGTTTAAGGAGCACTTAAGATAACAATATAATTTGTAAAATTTTTTCTTTGGAAGATTATTTCAATTCTGTTTATTTTTTAATTTATTAAAAATAGTAGATTAAATAATTTTACAAATAAAAATAAAAATAAAATAAAAGATTTTAGAGGATAGACAGCAAGGTGGCTTGGTTAAAATATTACAGAACTTTAATTATGACTGTGTATTAAATTGAATAGTTCAACTGGTTTATAAGCTTTAAAAAGGGTTCTGAACTTTTGAGTTCTGATATTGATTTTATTTTTCGTGTCATTGTACTACTTTTGAAAAAATCTCAGCAGTCAGCAGGTTTTTAAAAAGTGATCACTGATCCGTGATCACTGATTATAGTTTTGAGTATTTTTGACCAAGTTCCTCTTAAAAAATTTATTAATAACAGAATAAAATGAAATAGATACATAACGTAACGAAGAAATGTTTATAAGAAAAAATTTTTATAAATTATTTGTGTAATTTTCTAGGTACATTGGATGACTTGTATGTTAGACGGATAACGAATTAAATTTAAATTTTATTTTTTTCTCTAGTACATTTTTATATCAAATTTTTATGAATTTCATTTATTTAATCTTCTTCTTGACGAATAAACATTTTTTTCTAGTATACGTAATTGCCTTAAAATTATTTTGTTTATTTTGCTCATTTTTTATTTATTTCATTTGATCCTATACACATCGAGAGTTTGTTTTCTAAATTTATTTATGTATTTGTTATTTTTTTTTTGTTTCAATTTCATTTTTAATATTTTTTTCTTTAATTTAATTTTTGTTTTTTGTTTTATAAATAATATATTTTTTTTTTGAATTCCATATTTCTTTTTAAATTACATTCAGTTAATTAACAGTTAACTAACCTAACCTAACCTATAAGGAAACTTTTTGCTTTTAAATTATTAATTTTTCACAGATGAACAAAAAATTTAAAAAAAAAAATGAAGTAGACTTTCAGATTTGAAAATATGTATTACATAACCGGACTGAATTATAAATCAGAATCTATTATTATTATTATTTTTTTTTTAACATTTACTACTACAAAGTGGAACATCATTATTAAATTGATGTTGCTGTAATGTGGAATCATCATCAATAACATCGTTACCATCTTCAATGTAATTACTACTATTACCATCGATTTCATCATCATCATCTTCATCATTCATTTGATTAACATTTTTATTTGGCAATGAAAAATTTGGCAAATTAATACTTATTTGGTCTGCTGTTGGTGATGATACAGCTGTTGCTGTTATTGTTGTTGTTGCTGAAGCAGCTGCAATTGCTGCTACAGTAGATACACCTTTTGCTTTTCTTATAGCAGAGGCAGCGGTACAAGTACCCAATTTCGATGATCCTGTTACTGCAACTGTTGTTGATGAAGATGATGTTGGTGATGATAATGATGATCCTGAAGTTGTTATTGCCGAACAAAATTGTTGTAATAATGATGCAGCAGCAGCAGCAGCATTTGGTATCATCATTTCATGATCATCATTACCATCATTTTCAAAATAATTACTATTTCTACAATAGCCATCAGTACTAATACTGTTACGTTTTTTTGTTATTGCTGCTGTTGTCCCATTAAAATTATCACCAATATGATTATTATAATTACTATGATGATTCAAAGATGATGATGATGTCAATTCAGTTGCTGATGTTGTCATCAATATACTATTATGATTATGATAATGATGACAATTTTTACGTTTTTGATTTTGATTAATATCACCACTGCTATTATTAAAACTATTCATATCATTACATGAGCTTAAAAATTTCCCACTTAAACAATTACGTAAAATTTTACTTTTCTCACCACCGCCACTACCAAATAATACTGCAGTTGAATGTTTTGTATTAAATTTTTTATTTTGCTGCTGCTGTTGCTGTTGTATTGATGTATCTTCTGGATTTCGTATAACATTTTCTTGTTGTGTTGATGGTACTGCTACCGTTGCCACCATTACCGAATTATTTGTAATTTTATCACGTACTAATGAACCACATGATTGTGCTTTATATAATCGTCCCTTTTGAAAAAGTCCTGGTAAAGGAATGCAAAGTTTTTTATGTACCTAAAAAAATTAAAAAATTAAAATTTTGTATTTCTTTTCAATTGAATTTCTTTTACTCAATGAAAAATGTTAGTGAAAATTTGAATAAACAGAATAAAAATAAAAATAAATTTAAAACAAGAAGCTATCAGATTTACAGTATAACAAAAATAAAAAAATAAAAAGCGCTAATGAAATGATAAATGAAAATGATAAATTTATATCAATTTTAACAGTATTGTCGAACTAAAGACTTTTAATGTACTGTTTTCATTTTAATTGATTTTTAATTTTAGATTACACAAACATCTGATTAAAACAATGAATTTCTTGACTATGCATCTGGATAACATGAATTTTTATTTAATCGAATTTTTTCGATGATTATTTACAAATGCCTTAATGTGCGATGTAAAACAATGAAAAAGAAAGTACAAAATGTGATAAGAAACTGTTTCATATTTTAATTTCTTATTGCAAAAATTGTAAACCGTTAGAAAGACTTGAAAAAATAAATCAGATGGATAAAAAATTTTAAATTCAGGTTCACAAATTGGTATCGACCGAAACGCTTTGAAAAAATTATGAGAACGAAAATTATTCCCATAATATTTGTAATTTCAAGTCCAGGAACTGAGAAGGAAAAGTAATTTTTCTGCACAGTTTAATTTCCACATAATAACGAAAATGTAAAAATTAATTAAATTATGAAACAGAAACTTTCTTTTTTGAAAATGTTTGTGTTGAGATTATGTGAATTAGCAACGATAAAAAATTTTTTTTGAGCAACATAAATAGAAAATGTAACATTGAAAAATGCTTTTGATGCATTGAAAATCAATTTGAGTACATTTATAATTTATTTATTTATTTATTTATTTTCTCACCTCCTCTTTAATGTTGTTCTGATCAAAAATTTTTTATTATGAATTTATGAAGATCATTTTATTTTTAATTTTTATATTTTTTCTTTTTAAAATTTTTAGTTTTCAAAAAAAAAGTTGTTAAATTTACTTGTAATAAAATTTTAAAATTCTAGTATTATCATTACAGTTTGTTTTCAACTCATGTTCTGTACAATGTACACAAAGTAAAAATGTGAGCATGAGTAGAGTTGGATTGTAAATATTTTAAGTAGCAGTAGTAGTAGAGTATTTTCTAGTAGCAGTTACAGTATTTCTTATATATTTTGTTTTTAGCCTTTTTACATTTATTTAGTACTAAAATGTTTTATTTTCTTTTAATGTTCATTATAGTTCTGATTTTATTTTATTTTTTATTTTTTTGTTTTTTCAATATCTATTATTGTTGTGAGCAGCACAAGCCACCTAAAATAGGGGGAAAAATATACAAAAATAAAAATAAAATATTTGAAAACAAAAAAATCAAAATAAAAAATAAATAATAGAAATAAAAAATAAATGGAATAAAAATACACGCTTAAAGAAAATTTATTTTTACAATAAATAGTAAATTTTAAATTCAACAAAGAAAATTGCTTGGGTTCTTCTTAAAGGGGAAAGAAGAAAAACTTCTGCAGAAATTTTTTTTTTTTTTTTAGAAAATAAAATTCACTTAAATAAATTTACCTGAAAATATCTTCCAAGCATTTTTAATTTTTTTGTTGTTGATGATGTTTTTGTTGTTGGTGTTGTACCACCGCTACTACTAATACCATTCATATCATTTCCACTACCACTACCAATGCTATTATTACCGCTATCACATGTTGCTGTAACACGAATACCTTTAGCAAAATCTACACCATTAATTATCACATTAGTGCCAATATTATCAGATGTTTCATGATAACTACCATTAATTGAATTTTGTGACTGATGTTGTTTATCTTCAATATTTGATGATGGTTGAATAAAATCATTTTTTCGAATAAAACCTTGAAATAGACGTGCACTTAAACCTTTTGGCTTTGAAATAATTGTTGGAGTTGTGACTGGTGTAGGAATTGATACTGGTTGTATTATTGTTTCTGTTGTAACTGTTATACTTGTTGGTGAAACAGAATTACTGGTAATCACACCACCGTTCATACAATTATTAGTATAGTTGTTGTTTATATTATGAATGTTGATATTGTTATTATTATTATTTTGATTGTTGTTGTTATTGGCAATTGTGTTATTATTATGATTGTGACTGTTGCTATGATTCGTATTTGTTGTGTGATTTAATAATGATGATGAATTTATTGGTATTATTGATGGTGCTGCTGTTAATTCAGTGGTTTCCTGTACTTCGGTTATACGATTCAGTGATTGACTTTCACGTAGCCTTGTTTCTCCTGCTCTTCGTCGACCAGCTCGATGCCGTCTAAAATGTGTAGTTGTAGCAACTGGTTGCTGCTGTTGTTGTTGTTGCTCAGTCTTTTCACAAGTTTTCCCTTTTCCATTATCACCGACACTATTTGTTGTTGAATTTTGAGTATTTGACGTTGATGAATCGTTCTGTGTTGTTCGATCACCGGAATTATCTTGATTTGATGATGTTGTTGTTGTTGAACAGACTAGATATGAAGATGTATTACCAGCACCACCGCTCGATGATGGTGCATTACCTTGATCCTTTAAAATCAAAATTTGTAATTTACAATAAAATAAAATAAATGATAAAATTATCAATCATTAGAATTACTTGTGAATCACTGGAATCATCATGAGAATCGCGTCTTTGTGACTGTAATGGTTTTGATACATCTGTTATTTTATGTGCTCGCTTCTTTCTTGACTCGGAATCATCATCTGATGCATCTGAACTACTACATGATGGTGTCCTAGTTTTGTGAAATTTACATTTACGTTGTGGTGTTGCTGCTGAACTTCTGCTTGTGAAATGTGTATTTCGTGTAATTGGTCTTGGAGTTGTTGTTGCACTCGTATCCGATGAGCCAATATCAGTACCTTCTTCGAAAATTTCATTTAATTCTCGTGTTCCTGGTCCAGATAAAACAATCGTTGGTCGTGTAGGTGATGGCATTGTTTTATATTTTGGAATTATATTTGAATCTTGTATAGATGATGCAGACATGGTTGTTATTGGAATTTGTATTGTTGATGAATCAGTTAAAATTTTAGTTTGTATTATATCAGATTCCCTAACATGCCTTCCACTTGTCATACTTGGAATAGAACTTTTTCGTTTTCCAACTTCAATTGTTGTTGTTGTAGATGTGTCAGCAAGCGGAACTGATTCTGAAATTTTTAAATTCTTTTCAAATCTCTTCTCAATGTCTAATGGCATTCTATTTCCTCCAGCTATACCCAATCTAAGTCTAACATTATTTGTATCTTTATTAATTATTTTAATTCCGCTAATATTTTCTAATCCTTTGGATTGATTTTGATTTCTACCTGCTAGCACAGTCATTTTATTAGTTGCTGCTGCCATATTAGACGTATTTGTAGTAGTTGCCGCTGTACCTGTTTCTTTTTCTTTTTTATGTCGTTCACATTCTACGCGATCTTGTATTGCTATATTAATACGACCTTCTGAACGTGATCCACGACGATTTAATGGTGTTGTTAATTCATCACGATTTGTACAACTAGATATTTCATCTTCATCATCTTCTTCTTGTACTATACTACATTTACGACTTCGTCCACCCTAAAGAACAGAAAAAATAAAGAAATTACATTCAATCTAAAAAGATTAATTGATATTTTGTTTCATTTCATACAGTTGTTTCTGCTCCAGGTGTACGTGGTGTACAAAGTTGACTACTTGTAGGAACAAGAAGATGATTACCTGTATCATCTCCACCTTCCGTTGCTTTTAAATCACGATTTGTACTCTGTACTCTTGTACGTGGTGTAATTCTAAAAATTAAAAGTTCATAAAAGAAAACAAGAAATATTTATAAAATCGTAAGAAAATTTTCATGATATCAATTTTGTATTTGTTATGATTTCAGTTCACATCTTCGATATTTTACAAAATTAAGGAATACGTACCTGAATGAATATGTTACAAAGTTACAAATTAATTTACAAACCAAATTTTCAAAAAAAAAAAAAAAAAAGAAGTTAAATTTAGAATAGTGAATAGACCAAATGTAAATCATGAAAAAAATGAAAAATATGTAACCCAATGATATGATTTTATGTGTATGCTTTTAGATTAATTAAAGAGTGAAAGAAAGATAGAGATTTCATCATACAGGAATACAAAGAGATTTCAGTTAAATTTTAATGAATTTAAAATTTCTTAAGTTCACAAGTCTCAGTGATAGTGTCCACGTCAATAACAACGACGACAGTGTCAAAAGTGTTTTAAAAATTTTCAATACGAGAAATTTTTCTATGTAGTTATTACGCAGATTTTATTACTGAGTCCCAGCACGGAAAATTTTTTCAAACTTTATATTTTTTAAATGCAAAAACTCTAAAAAAACAACAACAAATAAATTTAACTGAAACCGTTTAGATTAAAATACAGAAAAAATTATTAAAATTAAAAAATAAAAACTAAATAGAAATCAATAGCCAACTTACCCCTATTTTAAAAGAAATTAAGATTTTAAAGCTGATCTAGATTAGACTGATTTTTGTTTTTTAAATAATAAAAAAATTAAAAAAAAAAACAAACAAAAATATAAAAATGGAAAATCAAAATTTTATGTTCTCAAAGAAATTAACTAATAAATTTTTTTTTTTATTAACACAACACACACTTAGAAATTAAAATTATGTATCTGTTAAATGTAAAATTTTATCTTAGTACAAAATGATATTTCTATCTATCCTTTATTATTTATCTACTTTGTTTATTGTTTTCTAATAACTATATTTCTTTGGTAAGGAAAAACAAATTAAAACAGAATATTAAAATTAAAAATTATTATAATGTAGTCATTAACACTATCATGTAAAATTTTTCTAATTTCTTGTTTTAATTTTATAATTTTATTATTTTGTTGATTTTAAAGTTGAGAATTATAATATTTATGTATGTAATGTACTATGGTATAGCATTAAGTTCCCAAAAGTTCAAGCTTCCTGTAAAAAGGTGTGTATTTTTAAAAATTCATGCCAAAAATATCATGCCAAATAAAAAATAAAAAAATAAAAATAATTAAAAGTTTTGAAAATTAGTAAATAAATAAATTTACAAAAAAATCATATGCTATTACCCCTAGGGAACTACTAGTTACATTCCAAAAAAAAAATCGAATTACACTTTTAGAAAAAATCATGTTTTAAAAAATTTGTAAATTTTTATGTTTGTTCAAGAAGATTTATTAAATAAAATCGAAATTTTTTTTTTTTTGGTCTTAATACCTTGATGATGTTGTAACTGGTAATGATAATTCTGGACGACGTTTTTGTAATTGTTCCTGACGTTTTTGTCGTAATTTACGTTCAGCCAATAAAAAATATGTAGCTGTTATGTGATTATATTCGTTACGATCTAATGCGCTATTTAAAATATAATTAAAAAAATAAATAATATATATTTGTATAAATTTCGATACTCTAAATAAAAATAAAATTATAACTTACTCCAAAATTTCTTCTTTAGTTGCTATATTACCGCTAACCATTTTATTTATAATAAGCGTATGATCATCATCACTAACTTGTTGGCGACTAACTAATGGTAAATATTCTGGTATACTGTCTTGTTGCTGTTGTTGGGATTGTTGACCACCACCACCAATATCAATATTACTACTGTTATTACCGCTATTACTATTATTGGTACCTTGTGTAAGCCATGGATCAGATGCTATTTGTGACAATGTAGCACGTTTTTCTGGTTCTCTAACTAACATCATTGATATTAAACGTCTACAACCGGTTGATACATGTGATGGCATTGTATATTTACAATCCATTATCATTGTTAATGTTTCAGAATCATTTGCTTTTTCAAATGGTGGTTGACCACATACTAACATGTATAATATGACACCAAGTGACCAAATATCTTTGAAAAAAAAAAAAAATAATAATAAAAAATCAATGTAAGTTAAAGTGATGTAGATTATGCTTAATTTTTATTTGCTTCATTTTTTTATTAACTTACCTACAGCTGGTGCATCATACGAATCACCTAATAAGATTTCTGGTGCTGAATATGCTAAACTACCACATGATGTTTCTAATTTTTGGCCTGGACAAAATTTATTACTAAAACCGAAATCAGTCAATTTAACTACACCTAATTTTTCAAAAAATACAACATTTTCAGGTTTTAAATCCCTACAAAATGAAAAAAAAAAGAAAAATCCATTATTGTTTCTATTATCTTCAAACTACATAAAATATTAATAATTGTACCATTTAATAAGATTTTACCTGTGTACAACATGAAGTTGATGACAATATGATATTGCTCTAACAATTTGTCTAAAATATTCTCTAGCTAAATTTTCAGATAGACCACCCTCATGTTTCATAATGTAATCATATAAATCACCACCATCACCAAGCTCTAATATTAAATATAATTTTGTTTGTGTATCAATTACTTCATATAATCTAACAACATTTGGATGTTGTACTAATTTCATACATCTGTAAATAAAAAGAAAATAACGTTCGTTTTGTTCAGTTGAAAAATTTCGAGCCAAATAGTGGAAATCTATAAAATTGGTCTCTCATTTTTAACTTGATGATCTTTCTTTAAATATTTCCACTGAAGTATTTTGATCAATGATCACAATGCATATAGATTTCATTTTATATTCATTTATATTTTTGAGTACTTACCTAACTTCTTGAAATAGATGTGCTCTTGATACTTCATCTAATTTTGTTTTATCAATTACTTTAACAGCTACCTTTTCACCAGTAAACACATGTCTGGCTAATTTTACAACAGCAAAATGACCTGATCCTAATGTTTCTTCTAAATCATATAGACCAGCTATTTTACCATCGTAAACAACGGTACGATTACCGTTACCTATACTGTGCATGATGATTTTAGCCAAACTTCTAATAGATATAAAAATTAGAAGAAAAAAAATAAAAATAAAACAGGATAAATAAGGATTTTGAACATCAATATTGAAAAATTTTGTAAATATAAAATTAACGTTTACAGAAAATTTCTTTTAATTTTTCTTTAGAATAATATTGTTAACAAAAAAACGAAAAAAAATAAATAAATAAATAAAAATCATTTTGTATAAAAAATAAAAAATGAACAAATTATATAGAACCAATTAACCTTATTTTTCTCTTTGCTTCTTTTTCTTGTTCTTGTGCATTTTTTTTTTTTACCATATATCCTTTTAATTTATTTAAATCTTTTTATTTTTTTTTTTACAGGTGTATCTTCAATTAAAATAACATAACATTCATTCAATTTTATGGGAAATTGCTGTTGTTCCTAGAGTACGTTGTATGTACACATAAATATAAATTCAATTTATTTTTTTATTTTTAAAATGCTACAACCACCCGTTGCCATACATTTAAATACGATTGTACACACTGCTGATGTACAGTATAGTAATTGCATATGCATTTTTAATTGCATTGCAATTGAAATATAAAAATGGCATAGTATCTACTTAAGCAGCAGAAAAGTTATAAAATAAAATTCATACACGAACCTAACACAAAGCAAAAAAAAAAAAAAAATGAAAAATAAAAATAAATTGAAAACCATAAAAATTTTAAATTTATTTTATTTTTTTCAAATAAATTGCAGGTATTTAAAATTTATTAATACAGGTAATAGTCGCACAACACGGTACCGCTACACTATTTCGTTTCAATATAACGTGATTTAAAAATTGTGGCAAAATCATTGGTTACCTCGGAACCTTTGTTGTGATGTTCCTGTGTAGTCAAGATTTGTGTAGACTACAATTCTATATTATATAGTAAATACTATATTTGAAATACTATGAAATGCTATACAATGTGAAAAACCATCGAAATTTGAAAGTTAATGTAAATTTCGCACAAAGCTGTTATAAGTTGTAATTTACTGAACATAAAAATTTTATGCATCAGAAGGCCAAAAATAGTCAAAATGAAATAACTTTCACGACAGTTACCTGTATTGTATTTCTTTTAAATGTTTTATACCAATTTTATCAAACAAAAAAAAAAAACAAACCGAATAAAAGGAAAATCAGAATACAGGGATGAAATTAAAACAAATGCAAATGCAAGTGATTGTATCAGATTGTATATGTACCACTCGCAATTTTCTATTTATCACATTTGTGTGGTAAATTATTTTTTTTAAACATAATAAAGAACAAATCAATAACATTATAGTGACAAAACTAAATATTAATTGGTTTTTTTTTCTTCTCTGTTTTCATTTCTTTTCTTCCTTTGTGTTACATTTTTATTTTTATTAATTCAGTTTTTCCTTTTGTACCGGAAGAAATTGTGGCACACACGTGTATTTAATAAATTATTATGAATGCATTTTTTAACGTTTATGTTTTTTTTATTATTTTCCGTTTTATTATTGAAAAAACAAATTTTGTTTTTTCCCATTTTTATAATAAATTATAGGTAAACAATTTTTTTCACAATTTTGTTTATTACATATGTTTATGTACGAATTTACTCGTAATTGTATTCAATATAAAGAAAATAATAATGAAAATTTACCCTCTATATAAAAAAGTTTAATGGCATTTTTATAATTTAAATTAATTTCTTTTATATTTGTAACAATAAAAAATTTTATTGTTTGTTTTTTTTTTCTTTTTTTTTTTTTTTTTTTTTGTTTACTACTAACTGAGATTTATTATGAATTTTGAATTCTAACAAGAAATTTAATGTAATGAAATTGATTACAATCAAATTTTCGTTAAAATGAAAAAAAATTTATCACGATTTTTTTTTTAATTACAAAACCTTTGAGCCTAGAACTTTGAAAAGCTTAGAACGATTTTAGATAATTTTACAAATTTCCAGATAATTTTACAAGTATTGGATATTTTTCTTCTGGATCTCTTGAAATACATTTCAAGCTTGAAGACCGTTTTATTCGACATCAAGTTTTGGTTTCCAAAATTTCATTTCTAATAATCAATAAAATTTTAAGCTGATTTTCTACATTATATTTTAGGCCTCGAGTTATCAATATTTTTTTTTGAGAAGCTTTGGATTTTACTTGGATTTGGATAGATTTTAAGCAGTTTAACCATATTTTATTCATCTGTATTTTTCTTGGTAAACCACGTCTGAGATGGGAAGACAACGTACAAGAAGATGCTGCAAAAATTCTAGGAACGTTGAATTGGAGAACAGCAGCAGAGCAGCGCGACCAGTTCAGGGCTATGGTGATGGAGGTTAAGGCTTGATTTGAGTTGTAGAGCCATCGGAGAGAGAGAGTATTTTTCTTGGGGCAAACGATTATTCCTCATTCTCTAAATATAACTAGTCCATTACATTCATAATAACTTAACATTGAAATATAGTTACCGACCTCCTTATGTACATATATAAACAGAATTGAGATTGGACATGAAGATTAATTCAGCTTTGAATCACGTCGTATGACTTACATATGTACATGTGAATATGTGATATATAGTAAGAATTTCTAGATTTTTTGTTTTTTATAAAAAAAATCGTTGGAAGGCAAAATTGTGATAAGATACACTGACATACCTACCACACACGTATTTATGCCCCCACATAGAAATGTGTATCGATTCATTCTTATCTTATTATGATACTATAAAAATAAAAAATAAAACAAAAAAAAAATATTTCGTATAGCGCAAAATTATACGAACGTGATCTTAAATAATAAAAATGAAAATTATTCATTGTTCTAAATCAGATAAAACTGTTTGTTCTAAATAATTTCTAAAAAAAAAAAAAACAAAATAAAATAAAATTTTAATTGATTTGCTTTGAACAATAGAAAAGAGAAAAGTTAATGAATTGATTCTTAACTAATTTGCGCTAATGTTTTTCCACTAAAGAAAATTAGAAGAAAAAATATCAATCAGCAGGGGGACAAATTTAATCTTCGACATTGGAAAATTTGGAAAAAAAAAAAAATAAGAAGAAAATGTTATCCCCAACCGAGACTAAAATTGTTAATAAAATTTAAAAAGGACTATTTGTGTACATAATTTTTTATCCTGGATTTTTTTTTTTTTCATTTTATTTGAAAATCCTGAAGTCTAGAGCAACATTATTTCCACTTATTGATACAATGTACCAGGAGTTCGTTATAACTATATAAACCATAGATACACTTTTAAAGTACATAGAGCTCTCTGTGTAGAGTGTTGTTATTCAATTCTATGTATTTGATCATTTGGATGTACTGTAATACTTTAATGGCTAAATGCCAAAAAACCAAGAAAAAAATTTTTTTTTCACCGCAGTTTAATAAATAGTAGCTTTTTTGGAATAAGCTAAAAAAAATATATATTCATGTTTGTATACAGGCACTTTACGAGAAAAGCAAATAGTGAATATTGTTAGGGACGACAACAACATAATTGTAAATTTCATGACGAAGGAATGAAAAGAGAACTGAATTTCAAAATATTAACAGAGGCATAAATATAACCACAATGAGATATACTTAGACTTGAGAATACAATTTTTTATTTTTTTTTTAATTTTAAATAAAAATAGTCCCAGACAGAAAAAGTTATTCACAATGGCATGCATATATGTATATGTAATATCCAGTCATTCATTCATCAGCCACAGCGGAATTTGATGTATTTTTGTTTGTATGTGAAAATGTGAAAAACATCAGGATCCGAAAAATCCTGCATTTCAGATACAGTACTGGTGCATATGTAGCCTATATATATATTGATGATTTGTAGTCTATTCACAGAATATATAGTGAACTTTATTTATTAATGAAGTATCATCATATGTACACATAGTTTTGTTTGTTGTCAGGTATACTATAAATGTGTTTCCAAACATATTTTACTATACAGACAACTCAAATACAGAATGTTTGGTTTCATTTTAAACTACTACAATATATTATGCAATACATAATAATGTACGTAAGTGGATTACAACATAGAAAATGGAATGCATTTTCATGTTCTATATGTTTCAGAATGCATCAGATATATTTGTGTATATTAAATTCCTGCACTGTGGACGTATGATGTATGTACATTTATATTATCCTCAAAAACCACTTATGAATATATTGAAGCAAACAAAACAAGAAGGGGAAAGAAAAAAAAAACAAACAAATAAAAGGGAAGCAGGAAAAGTATTTAAACTGGTGAAAAGTTCATTTCAGGATTTTCATTTTCAATGTGAAAAATTTTTATCTTGATTTCTATATAGACTGTATAAATTCTTGTAAAATAAAATTTTAAATATCCTTTGAATTTTTTTAAATGATTTTTGGCCAATGTTGTCATCACCCTGTCAAATTTGTATCTAACTAATTTTATGTACTTAGGCACAAGTGCTTGTTTTCCGCAGCAAAGATACGAGAAAGAGAAAAGAAAATAAAAGGTGAAAAACCTCTCAAAAAAAAAAAAAATAAATAAATAAAATAAAATAATCATCATCTTTATTTTCCGCAGTTATTTAATTAGTTGCTGCTAATGACAATAAAGTGATGAATGGTATTTTAATTTCACAAACCACAAAAAAAAAAAATTAAACTCAATATCTAAATCGATGTTACATTGAAAAAACAAAATTTCCTCTGTTTTGCAAAATCGATAAATCAACATTTCATTAATAAAAAAAAAAAAAATGTAGAAATGTAGAGGCCACAGATCGGATATAGAATTGAAAGTTAAAGAAGAATAATAAAAAAATAATTATATGGGGGCGGAGAGGAATATACAGATATTTGCATCCTAAATACCATGAAATGTTATGTAGATGAATTTTCCTACTTATTCGACCTAAAATGAAGATTAAAAATTTCAAAATAAAAAGCTACATTCATAATCATCATCATCATCATCACCTTTATCGTCATAATGATTAACGTCATACCACACTGCTATATTATCCTCTTTATATACCTGTACACTATTTTCTAATTGAATCTTTTAAAATTGAGGACAAACCGTTTCACACTTTTATGACTATGTGGTAAATATTAAAATGAAATCACTTCCAATTCAATAAAAAAAAAAACCAAAAACAGATTTAAATATAATTATTAATTTATTTTTTTTATTTTTCCTCATTGCAATGTGTATTTTGCAGTTAACCTCGCTCTGTATGTAATGTAAAAAAAAAAGTGAAATAAAAAAAATTTTTTTTTTACATGTATAGAGGTACATTAATAAGTGGTATAGCCATGTTAGCTACCGCAGAGTGCCACTAGCAAGGTGATTACAATTATTATTATTATCATTATTGCAACTACAATGTACACTGTACAGTGCAATAAAAATACAACAGAGAGATAAAATGATACAAAAAATAAAAAAATTAAAAATGAATTGGTATGATGGTGACCCATACTTTCATTACGCGTATTGTCATTTTGTTGTTGTTCATTTATTTTTCTGTTATAATTCCTTTTAAAAATAGAAAATTATAGAAACAAATATCCTTTATTTTTCTTATTTTCTCATTGAAATTTGCATACATACTAGAATGTACATATTGTAATGACACAGGCATGTCAAAGAGATGTGCATATAAATAAAAAGTATGCCAAGAAATGATATAAGACAATGCAATACGACCACCAGCAAAGCAGAGCAATTGTCATCTACAAAAATCTGCATATTCATACATAAGAAAAAAAAAACAATAAAAAACAATAAAAAATTGTAGACAAAAATTTTTGTATTCGAAATTCATAATGAGTTCAACAACAGCAGCAATTTCTATTTTTTATTATTATCATCATCATCATCATTGTTGCAATATTGTGCTGCAATTGCACTTGATGGCGACTTTTTTATAGCCCAATATCTACTATGTATATATATACCATGTAGAGACGTCAGAAATAAATGCATACACACATATACTGGTAGTGTATGTCATATTCAATTGAATATAACGTGCATAGAATGTAGGATACGGAAGTCATTGCCAAATAATTATACAAAAAAAAAAAAAAACAATTTTTTTTCTTTATTTATTTTTCTTTTTAATAAAATGAAACACCACATTATACAAAAAAAAAAATTAAGTACACACATTTTCTCATTATATTTCTTTATATAAAAATTTTCATTTATGTCAACAAAACATATCAATCTTCAAAGTATCTTATGTCATTTCTTCATGTACAAGATAAGAAAGAAAATCTAAAAAAAAAAATTATTCAGAGAAAGCTCTTATATTATGTGTATTAATTATGTAGATGGTTTTGTATTTTTTTTTTGTTCATTCATTAAAACAAAATCCATTTGAACCAAATAAAAATAAGAAAAAAAAAAAACCAATCGTGAAAACAGAAATGTATGTACATATGAGGAATATTATACTTATACCCGGTGATATATACCCGTACATTTCTAAGATTATTAATTATTATGTATATAATTATTGTGTTGTAGGCGTTATTTATTTTTTTTTTCACTCTCGCGTTATATAAAAAGTAATTAAGAACACACTGTAACGTACACAGCACGATATTATGATGTAAGAACAAAAATGACACATTATAGTCATCGTCATCGTCATAATCATCATCATTATATAATTGTCAATAAATTTTATCATGCACAGATTTTAATTGTTTAGTTTTTATTATTTTTGTCAAAAATTTAAATAACGAAAAGTGTCAAAAACATTTTTCAAGGAAAAATTTTGAAGCCAATGACAATAAAAAAATTTTCTTTTTTCTCATGATATTTTTTTTATTTGAAATCTGTGTATTCTTTTGGTTTTCTATCGTCTAGAAAGAGAACTTGTTCATATAAAATACATGCATATCCGTGTTTTTGAACTGTGAAACTTTCAATTATCTGTTCTCTACCCATTTTCTTATTATTTTTCAAAGTCTAGGGTTAGGCTAGGGCCTATTCTACATATATGTACATACACGGTTTTCAATTTCTCTCAGTATATGGCCGTCCATGAGCCCGAGATCTATAGAAATGGTTACGACAAAATGGAATTCGCGTTGGTTTCTCATATATTGGTTTTAATTCGAAATCGAAAACTGTAAATAACGAATTCTATTTTTTTTGCAATTTCTTGAGTAAGGAAATTTAAATGAGATTACGATTTTTTTTTTCTATGACACTGCAATAAGAGATTTTTGGCCTTAATTAGTTGACTATGATTTTACATACATACATATGTATGTATGTACATTTACTGAAACAATTTGATGACATTATCACATTGTACTCCTATAAGTCTCTGTGGTGTAAAACTTTAAAAACGTAGTATAAATAGTGAAATTATTGTTTGCGTGTATAAAGTAAATGCTAAAAAACAAATTTTCTTTTGTTGCAAATAATTGCAATTGCAATAGCAACATATTAACAACGGCAACAACAGCATATTTTCCTATCGATGCATAACAATCATTTTCAAGTAAAATTTTCTAGTTTTTGCAATTTATCAAAAGTTTTCACTTTTTCTACTTTGCTTGTAAATTGAAAAAAAAAATCATATCATTATACAAAAAAAAAAGAAAAGTTTCAGATCTCTATAATACTTTTATATACAATGTAATACAATTTGCAATCACGAACATACACACATAGAAATTGAAAAATGAATGGGTTGAATCGATGTATGCGGTATGAATGTGAGTATTTGGAAGTGAAACTATATATGTACACAATGAACGGGTACATATTTTAAATTTTTACAATTACAAAAATTGCATATCATGTGAAAAATTATAAAATTAAAATTCAACGGCTTTTTCTTTCTTTCGTAATGAAAGGTTCAAAAAACTTTTTGAAGTTCAAGGTATGTACATGTTGTGTAAATTTTTTTAAAATTAGAAGTTCATTCATTTTTTTTTTTATTTTGTTCGTTTATTTATTTATTTTTGTAATTTTAATTAAACATATCATCGTTATCATGTTTTATATTGCACATTTTCATTTATGGTATTACAATTTGTTATCATCATTTAATGATATTATTTAATGATTTATGATAATGATGTTGAATGTATTGATTTATTCGATTGAAATAGTATCTCTAATCTTTAAATGCTTCATTAAATTTTTATATATCATTATCAAAACGAATTTATTATAAAATTTCGTAAATGCACAAAATATGGGACACAAAATTAAAAAAAAAAATACAATGAAACAAAGAATAGAAGAGAAACAATTTTTCTGTTTTTACTTCGGTAGGTACATAGGTAGGTAGAGGTAGCCGCTCGCCAAATCCCCAGCAAGGACACATAGACCAGAAAGGCCCATTGCGATACCACAATTTTTCTGTTTTTACTAAATTATTGAACAATTGATTTTACATGCAATTATCATCGACCTCATATTATTAAAAAAAAAAAAAAAGGAAAAAGAAAAAAAGGCGAGCGTGAGAAAATGTCAATTTATTTCCACGTTAACATGATAATGAAAAATACGTTTATCGATTTACATTTTTAACTTGAAAAATTTATATGTTGAAATTTTTGTATGCAATTTTCATTTTATTGATTGAATTTTTGCAAGGTTTTAACGTACATACGTAAAATGGATGCAATGGATAACATGCGTGTACTTCACGTAATGTACGTGTCAAGTAGAGGTTTAATTAATCTAATAAAACATGAAACACAGAAAATTGTATTCTTTATTCTTTACAGTAACGTCACTGTTTCTATGTATGATTCCCATTTTCATCACACGAATTACAATGTTGTTATTATATGCATCATATACCTACATCAATTAAATTACGCTCTATTAACAGCATGAGCATACCATAAACAAATGACATTTCATGTGTACAACCTGTATACCACAAAATAAAAAAAATTTCATGTTTTTTTTTAAATATTATTGTTGTTGTTTTCCTGCCGTCGTTATACATTAGGAAAATTAAACAACTCAAATTACATATCCATTTTATAATTTACATTTTGGTTCACTATGTGATTAGGTCAAAGGTCAATAAATTATTTTTGTATTATCATGTCATCGTCATTAACACCACCCCATCTTACATTGTACATGATATCACCTTTTGTGCTTTATTTAGGTCGCAGAATTATTTGAGTAAAAAAAAATATATAAAAAATAAATAAATAAATTTAAAAAAAAAATTAAAAATAAAAAAAAAAAAAACAAATTATAAAAAAACAATTTTTTTTTCATGTCATCATTTTTAAACCAATATTTTTCGTGCTTCCCTTTTAACTTCACTTTAGGGGGATGTAGATTCCTTATTTAAACATTTAATGTTCTATTTGAATTGTTTATAAAGCTTAAATCTTGAAAAATATGTGAATACCATTTTCTCTTTTTTTCAAATTTCAAAAAATTCGTTATTTGAAAAAATCGATTTTCAAAAATAGAACTGTAAACAAGCGAACCCATATTACACTGATAACACCATTCAAAATATAAAAAAAAAAACGAATCAATTAACCAATGATCCATTGCACATAGAGAGAAGAAAGGAAAAAATCGAAAAATTTTATATGCTTAATTGTTATCATTCTATCGTGTTTTATACGTATTGTTTTATTGTCTGTATCGTTATTACATTCGTTAGCTACATATACTCGTAGATACCTTTCAATATCACATAATTCCAAGTACTCGTATGTAAAATTTTCTTATGTTCTAAATTGAAAGAACAAAAAAAAAGCTAGAAAAGAAGAAAATTGATAAAGAGTTTTCATTGTATTGGAAAATGATTCAATGACGATGGATGATAATGACAACAACGACAATGATGACGATGATGATGATATTTTCAAGTTCATGGTTTTATTTTTATATATGTATATTGTAAAACGGAAAATGTGTTCTCATAATAAAAAGGATGAAATTAATAATGGAAAAAAATAAAAATAGAAAACTGAATTTCCATAAAGAAAAAAAAAATTTATATACGTATGTGCTATGTTGTATTTGAGATGTAAATATACATATCAAATATATATTTTATTGTGTATACGTAAATGTTTGTAATTTTCCATTTAAGATGTACAATATGAAATATAGTAGAATCGAAATAAATATAAAATAAAAAAACAAACGAACAAACAAATAAATAAAAATAAATTTTGAGGAACATATAGAAGAGAGTAAAGCATATGTATTCAATAAAATAGGAAAATGAATGAAATTTCCTGATAATAATGATGATGATGATGACATGTGCACGTACACATACAAAAAAAAAATCTTTTTTTTTGTTTTTATATATATCCTTACATACATGTAAGTTTGTAAACATTTATGATGATCATGTAAACTATTTTCATTTCATTATTTTATACAAATACACAGACAATTATCCTCTTTTTCAGTTTTTATTTGAGGACAAGATGAATGATTATTGAAAACAAAAACAAACAAACAAAAATTTATTTTTCAAATTTATTTTTAATCTTGTATATAAAATTCAAAATATATTCCTTTATATTATATAGTAGCTCATTAATTTTCAAGTATACGAAATGTTTGAATGATTTCATTTTACGAAATTTATTTTTTTCAATAAAAGAAGCACATATATACTTTGTCTATAAATGTTTTTCAGTGCATGACTTATGAGAATGTATGTATATATCTTTCATTTTCTTATTATTTTCAATGAGAGCATTTCACGAGTAATATTCTGATATTATCACAGTTATTAAAATGTTCGTACAAATCAGATAACTTTAAGTATTATCTAACATAGTTTTCATAAGGCTTGTAATGAAAAATTTTAACATACAAAGTATACATACATAAGTACATATGTATGTGTTTATAAGTAAGTTTTATACCTTTTTTAAAATTCCAAATGATTTTTTTAAAATAATTTCACAGGTATACAAAAGTTTAAAAAATGCGAGTTGATTTTTTTAAAAATAAAATGTAACGTACAACTCGGAAAAAAAAATTTTTTTTTGTATAAGTGTACCTTCATTATTTGTAATTTTTTTCCCCCGTTTTTATTCATAATTCTAATTATTTTCTATAAATAATTTTTCCAACATACAATTAATAATAAAATAAGTATAGAAAAAAAGTAATCGTATATTTTATATAAAAAATATATCAAAGAAGGTATTTAATTTCGTGTAATGTCTGTATGTAGATTACATGTTTCATTATGACATTTTTTTAATGTATTGTATTTTACGTAGTTTTTTACGTATAATTATTTTAATGATATATTCATAACATGTACATGAATGCAACTTAAAACAGGGTGTTTTTGAAAGTAGATATTCAATAAAAAAAAATATGTAAAAAAATATATATGAAAAATAAGAAAATAAAAAAAGTATCTGAAGACAGAATACAATTTAGAAAATTTGAAAAAAAAAAAAATTGATAAGCTTCAACGATATTTTCTGCAAGTTTAAGACATAACAAACAATTAACATCATATCAGATTGTAAAAATGATGTTACATCTTTGTAAATGAACGTAGGTATGTATGTACATACATATATTTGAATGGACATTATTTTGGTTTATTTGGTTTTCTTTTCTTTATGGTGAAATATCCTTCAACGCCTTTTTATTCATTTTCTTAAATAATTGCTAATTTTATCTTCTTTCTGGTGGAGTCTTCAAGATTTTGACAAAAATTCCCAACAGACCAAATGTAGTCCAGAATTCTCAACCAATCAAATTATCTAGATTATTATCCTTTTGGATACATCCTGTATGTAAATGTACATTATAATTAAGCAATGTACATATACGTGTGTATAATTATATATAAAACACATAAAAAAAATCCAAAAATTGAAAAAAGAAAAAAGTTAAAAATAATTTTATATGAATTTTTTTTTTTTCCATTATTTGAGACGTAGTTGTTTGTAAGGACAATTAAATTATTGATAATTTATTTTTGGATACGCATATATAATTGAATTTATAGCAGAATAAAAAAAAAAAACAAAGAGCTTATTTTTATATGAGAAACAGAATTAGAAAGTCTGAAAATTGAAAAGGACAAAATAAAAGGGATAATTGAATCTCACTCTTATTTATATTTATATGGTAAAAATACATATTTAGATGCGTGCATGAAACGATATGTATTGATTTTGTCTTTACGTTTTTTTTTTTTTTAAAGTTATCTACCTTATTTACTGGCTATACAGGTAGTTAAAGTAGTAGTAAAAATTAAACAAATTAAATTAATACACTTTATAATATAGAAAATAAAATTTAACATAGGGAGAAAATTAATAGAATTTTCAATTGAATATTTTATAATGCAAACGGCGTATATGGGTGGATACCGCCGCGTACAGCGCCGTGTAATAAGTACATTTTCGATATAATGATGGAAAATCAACAATACAAAAATAAAAAAAAAATGCATTTCTTTTGTTATTTACTGTTTATGTTTTAAAATCAATAAAATGAAAACATGAAAAATTGTAAATAATTTAATAATGAAGAAAAAAACAATTTTCCATATCATGTTGTCCTGTTTACTTTTCATGTTTTTCTTTTATACGATCATTTACCATTTTTATTATATAACCGCAATGCTATGTAAAGTATGTACGTAAGTTTATATTATAATTGGATTGCTTTATATAGGGTGTCCCAAAGTAAAAATAACAAAATTGGTCTATCCTGTAATTCAAAGTGTTTTTAGTAAAAATTCATTTTAGATCCCTTTCCTTTAGAATTTACACCCCTTCATCTGAGATATAAGGTATTAAAAATTTTCGGTATGACATCACAAAATTATTTATCTATACTCTGATGTCCACTAATATTATGCACTTAAGGTCTTATGGGAATACATATGTTTTTTTTCTTCTCTTATAATTTCTAAATTAGACTGTTTCACGAACAGTATTATCACAATCTACAAAGCTTTTATCAAATATCAGATAAATTTTTTAAATATCAATAAATAGTTATGTAAAATGGTACCACTTTAAGTAATCGCCATAAGACTCTAAGTGCATAATGGACAGAGTATAGAACGATTTTTACTTCGAGACAGACTCATTTTATGACTTTTTTTGGGACGCCTTGTATAAATGTACATAAATAAATAAATATATGTATATATATATAAATAGAACTAAATGGAACTTATTATGTACCTATACAGAAATTGTGTAGTCTTTATGGAATCGTATTCAGGAGACTGAATGATATAATGTATAATATGAATGTGTGCAAGGTACACATATTTAAATGAATGAATTGTTATTAGATTGGTATGTGATGTTTCATAAAAGAGGTATATTAGAATAATTTATAAAATATTATTTATGCTTTTTTTTTGTAAATATATAAAAAGCATCAACTACTTTTTTATGCTTTTCATAGACTGTACATGTAATAAATTGCTTGCATATATTGCATACAACGTACACAGTACGTACATCTAACTAAAAATAAACTTTTAAAATATCAAATAAGCACATCCCCGTGCACAAATAATAATCAGTACTACTAAACCACCACCATCATAATATTTTACCCCCAAACATGTTATGGAATCTGTTTTGTACTTTATGTTCTATAGACTGCAATGTTTATCTTTATTTACTCATTTTATTTTCTTCTTCTTTTTTTTTCATCTTTTATATTTTTTCATTAAAATGATGTGATGCATTTTATTTTACTATTTTACTTTTTCATGAATAGAACACGACTTTAGTTTATATATTTGAAACAAAAAAAATTCTATAATTTACTTGAACAAAAAACAAAAAAAAAAAACATTTAAAAAATAAATAAGTAAAAAATCACGTATTTAGGGCATAATACTAGAACATTAAACATATTTTTAGTTTAAAATATGCATTCAATCATTATAATTATGCATAATAAATTTTTAAATGTTACAAACAAAAAATTACAGTCTATGCAACCAACACATACGGACATATTATGTAAAACAAAAAACAGAATTTGTTTTTTTAACGAAATTAATTTTTTAATTAAATAAACTTTGAAACAAGAAATTTAATAATTTATTCAAGAATGCTTCGAAAATTCCATGTAACAACATAATAGAAAAATCCCAAAACATTTAATTGCATTAAAAAAAATTTACTCCATGTCCTAATAGAGAATTTTTTTTTTTTTTTTTTGTTTTTTGTAAAACCTTCTGTCTTAGAATTCATAAATAAAATATTAGTTGTATTTTCCTTTTTTTTTCAGTTCCCAGAAATTAAGTACCCATATTGTAAAAATGGGGATACAGTTTTCTGCACCCTCTTTGGGGATAATAATTTTTACGAATTTATGATAGTTACGCCTATACCTAGCAGAGTTTATATAGCTAGTGAATGATACCATCAGGATTTGTTCGATCTACATAGATCTTGAATGTTTTTCAAAAAAGAAAATTATCCAAATGCTTTGTGACCGGACATTCGCAAAGGAAATGGTATTAAAGGATAATACAAATGTGGCCAAATGTTTACCAGCTTCCTATCGACCAATATTCTATGGAAATCGTCACACCCGAAAGAAAATTTTACTATTTGTTAACCACGTACATTTTGTTGTTCTTAATCATTAAAATAAAATTAGAAAATTAAATGTACAATGTCTGGTAAATAAAAAATTATATAAAGGAAAAACATTATTAACAAAAATATATTAAATGTATGCAACTATGTATTTATGATTTATTTATTTAAACCATGTATATACATATATCAATCAAAACGCACATGTGTATTACACCTACATATTTGCGTAATTCCGATTTTTTTTTTTTGTTTGTGAGAAACAAGTCACAGACATATTTACTAATTTAATGCCAAATAAAATATAAAATACCGCATAATTTATAACATATACATATGTATATACAATTCCAGTCATTGGAGATCTAGTCAATGTCTCGAGGACATAACAATATCAATGCTAATTATGCATAGACAAATGATTGCAATTTATAAATCTAAGATATATATATTCAATAGAGTTATGCACATACATATGTACATACACGTACATACATATTTGTAGTCTGTCTATTAACGATTTTCAGTGCATGCTTCATGGTAGTATTTATGTATTTCCTTTCCTTATTATTTATAATAAGAATATTTCACGAACAGTGCTACCAGAATCTCTCAAATATTTCACACCAACCAGAAATCATTTCAATTGTATTTTTGTCCTGTATATATGTACATATATATCATCACATCTCCATATGCTATTTTTTTGTCTTTTTTAATTTTTACTATATCAACTTCAACTATCAAGTGAAAACCGGTCTTTTTCTTCTTGTCTTTTATTCACTTTCAAGTTTCATGTATACATAGCAGTAGCAAGGAAATAGCATAGCACTTAGCAAGCTAGAACTTAGCAGTAGTTGTAGTACATATAAATACTGGTTGATAAGGTTGTTCATTCAACTCAGTTGTCTCAGTTGCCTTTAAGATGTGGTAATAGACGGATGTTATAGCGCAGTGTCTCTCAAATTATATTTTCATAGATCGCGGATGGAAGAATTGGATAGAATTGCTGTGAGGTATTTTTGTGTTTTCTAAATAATATTTCTCTAAGGCGTCTACTGAAAATCATTGATAAACAGACTATAATAACATACCAAGTAGCATTGATACAACATATGTGATACAATGTTTATATTTTATCATTAAAATGACGATAATAATAATAATAATAATAACAACAACAACGAAGTGAATAAGTTAGATAAAAAAAAAACACATTTTCTTTTACAGTTCTAATAATAAATTTTACAAAAAAAAAATTAAAAGGAAAAATAAACGAGTAATCTAAATGAAGAAAAATGAATTTATTTGAAAAAAAACATCAATGGAAAAATTTAGTCAGTCAAGTAAAATCACAAAATGTATACACATACACATAAACGATTACACGATGAAAAAAAAAAGTGGAAAAATATTTTTATAATAATATTATAAAATGTTGACCATGAACGTCATCGTACATTAAAATCTACGTAAATAAATTATGCAGTATGTAGTAGTAGTCACTATTTTAAATGTTGCTTATTTGTAGTTTTCCCTTGTTCTCAGTGTAATGAAAAATTTTCATCAATAAAATGAAAATGTTGACGACATCACACGCGAATAATTTTTACCGAATTTTTTTTTTCCTGTATTTAAAAAGAAAAAAGAAAAACCCTATTAACAGTATAGGAATTCTTGGCTCCTTAGTATGTATGTACATAATATGACACACTGATCTTTAATAAGAAAATACATACTAAATAGACTCCCTGAACCATAATGATCATGATCTGAACATCATCATCAAAAATTTCATTCTTATATTTTATTTAAAAATATATAAATATAGAATAAAAAAATTTATGAATGTAAAATAGCATCGAGGGTAGTCATCAAAATATTTTTAAAATAAGTATTGATATTAATAATAATAATAATAATAATAATAATAAAATTCAAAAATGGAATTTGTATTCTAAATATATGAATATGTACATACAATATAAGTACAGTATAGTATACAGAAGAAATAGAAGAAAAAAAAAATTTTAAAAAAATTAAGAGGTGAAAAATATACACATGCTTACTATACTGGGTAGACATGGAGGTGTAATATTTACATGATTTGTATTTTGTGTATAATATAAAGATCTGAATATTTTGAAAATTCGTTCACTGATCAGAGCAAAAAAAAAGAAGGAAAATACTACATACATATATGAACATACGGTTGATTTATAAAGAAAATAAGCTTTGAGCTGAAGAAAAAAAAAAACTATGTAAGAAAAATTTAATGAGGCTTTTCTAATGATTATTATTTAATAGTGGGTACAATGTGTACCAATAAACTAAAAATATATTTATTATTTACTGGCATGTATGCGCGTATTTAAATAAATTGCATATAAATAAATTTAATATGCCATAAAAATAATATGAAAATACAGTGCAATCTGTCTACGTTGGCCACTTGAAATGCAGAAAAAAAAAATTAATTTACAAGCTAAGATAGAATGGGATCAATTTGAAGAGGTGGCCAAAATTATTCAAATTTTCAAAAAAAAAAATTTCAATAAAAGGAATACGGGGTGGGTAGGTATGTTACATTACAAGATGACAACATAATTTATATAATAATTTTATAGACAAAAATTTGTATACGTAAAATGAACAGTTGTTTCGTGTACTATTTCCTGTTGTACAACATATGTACCTACTATTTATTTTGAATAAACACACGTTTTTTTTTTTTTAGAAATTTTATATTTTTATATTAAATTCAATTTCACTTGTTGTATGAATAAATAAGTGATTTTTATTTTATTTATAATTTAAAAATAAACTAAAAAAAATTATTAAAATAAAAAATCGTCTTTTCTTTTACTAAATCTCAATCATATCATGAGAATTCAAATGTAGCAATGTGACGATAATATAAAAATATAAATAAAAAAAAAAAAAAAAATTTTTCAAAATCTTTGTGTCTTTATAGAAAAAAAATGTCACCAAATTTCAACAATCATTCATCATCAAATCTTGATACATTCTGAATATCATTGAACTGTATGAATATTTTTATACTTTATCTATAAATGTTCTTTAAATACATGATACTTACATGCCTTATGGGAATTGCATAAAAATGTATCATTCTGTGTCACTGTGTGTTGATATTGAAAAATCAAAACTTGTACGAAAATTTTAAAAATTGTAGTAACACTTGCTCGTAAAATGCTCTTATTAGGAATTAGAGATAGAAGAAAAAAATTAGAGATGAAGAAATATGTAATTTCCATAGAATATAGGTAGCTACATTGAAAAATATTTATAAACAAAGTATAAAAACGACAATATAAATAATTGTAATGTAGATTTCTTGTATAAAAAAAAATCATATCACATTTTATTCTTACTATTCCACCACGATCCCCTTATAATATAAAATAAAAATTTATTTTTTTTGGTTAAATATTAAAATGAAAACATAAATTTCATGCAATCGAATAATATTACGATACATTGAATTTATAATAAATTGAAATTTATAATAGGATTGATTATAAATGAAGAGTAGTATAACAGATACACATACATATAAGTATAAAATGAGTATTTCGTATAAAAAAAAAAAAAAAATACTTATAAATTCATACGTATATATATTTATATACGAGTATAATGTACGTGAAATGAATCATCAATATAAAATACGTATGCATGAATAAATTTAAATGAAATATGTACACGATATTCAAATCAAGTCTCATTATATATATATACAAATATACGCAACATAAATAAAATTTGAAAAGGATGTTTTTAATAAAATTCAAAGTTTTTTTTTTTCTTTTGAATATTTAGTAAAAAAAAAATTTTTTTTTTCTTTTTTTATTTTGATAGTAAGAATAAAAATTTCTTGTTCATTGTGACAATAAAAACTGATGTCTTCAAATGAATTTTTATCAGTATAATTAAATTTAAAATTGAAACAAATTTTTTCTAAATTTTTCTTCTTGTCCACAGTTTGTCATACAGAATTTTTTAATTTTTTTTTTTTTAATTTTTAATAATTTTTTTTTTTCAGATCGAAAAAAATTATGTAATTAATTTGCAATATCAAATATCTTTGACATGATTACGAGGTACGAACGTAGATACTTAAGTACATGAATACACGTTAAATACAAAAATGTATCAAATTTGAAAAATCAAATTGATTACATAAAATTACACACTTCTTCTTGTAAAGGAGACATATTTAGTTATCATCTCATTTACTTTTTTCTTGACATCATTGATTATTATTTTCTTAGTTTCTTTTTTTTTTCAATTAAATTATGAAATAGAATTCTTAATAATTTTTATACCAGAATAATATTTACGTAAATACACCCATGCAAAAAATGTTAAAATTATTATGTAATAATAATTGAAAGAATTCAAATGAAATACCTACATTTAATTTAATTTTTTTTTTCAATTTCTTCGAAAGAACATAAGAAAAGTAAAGAAAATGAATGAAAATAATTTTTTTTTCTAACTTTTTTTATTTATTTTTTTTTTTTTTTTATTATAGATTGACATCATTTTAATGAGTCAATATTATTCCTTGCCTGCCAATCAATTTACGCGAATATACTGACGTACAGAGACGCATATAATCCATAAAATAAAAAATACATCACAAAATCACAATGAGTTGAGTTGAGTATAGCAATCGTACAATGTAATTTTCAAGAGCCACTTAACTAAACTTAAATATATATTTTTTTAAATATAGAAAATAAAAGATTATATTAATTGAATTGTCTTATTTAATGTTCTATATAAATGTATATATATTCATATACAGGTTGTTCCAGAGTAAATGTCACAAAATGGGTCTGTTGGGTAGTTCAGAGTGTTTCTAGCAAAACACAGTTCTAGTTTCTAAGACCCCATTCGAAGGATACTGTATACGTGCATGTCCGAAAATGTTCAATCCCTTATATCTATAACAAGGTGTAAATTTTAAAGAAAAGGTTTAGAACGATTTTGTGATTTTTTAGTGCTAGAAACACTTTAAACTACACGGTAGATACACTTTGTGACCATTTCTCTGGGACAACCTGTATACATGTATTTAAGTATCTCATATAGGTATAAAATACATTTAACTATATAGAAATGATGAAAATCTTATATGTACATTCGTTAACATATGTACGATATACATATGTATATATATGTATGTTGCAAATGTATGAAATGAATATAATAGCATTTATGTATCTTTACCTACAATTTCATTTATTTCAAGCTCACAATATCTTTTTATTTTTTTTTGCTCATTCAATTCATTTGTAATGACATGGACATTTTTCCATTTTTTTTTTTCAAAATGTAATCATGTTGTAAAACGCTTACAAATATAATTGATTTAATTTTTTATTTTATTTTAAATTAAATTTTTTGTTATCAACATTGTATTATAATTAATAATGTCACTTGTTCTTCGACAAGGAACGCCTATTATGAAGCCCATTGCTTTTCCTTATGATATTATCAATGAATTTTCAAAATCAATATCAACATTCAGAAATCATTTAAAATTCAAATAAACTGCACTAAATAAATATATCAACAAAGATACATATATGTGTGTACATACCTGAACTAAAGGGAATAATAAAATAAAATAAAATTTATTTCACATTTTTTATTTTCCATGTACATAGTAGGAAAACGCAAAAAAAATTTAAAAAATAGGAAAAACAGTTTTACTTCTAAACCAGTAGTAAAGGTAAGGTAAAGACTTCAGGCAGTATTGTACCAAATTGTATTCATAATTTTCCTCTTCATTGTTCATAGCAACATATTGAATATAACGTGTTCGCATAAATGTTTATTCACTATTTCATGCTTATCACAAAAGTAAAAAAACAAAAACCTAAATTATATTCTTCTCCTTTGGTATCACAATCCCGGATGGATGCCTCGTTTATAGTACAACAGCATGTACCCAATTTCAAAATTATACCCTCCACTTTCTCATGAGCTAAAAAAAATTTATTAGTATCCTTCAAAATTTTATCTACATTTTTTTTTTAAACAATTCTGTACCTATGTTTCCGTATGTATATACGTACGTACGTACATGCACAATTTTTTCATTCAGAAAAATTTATGTTTGCTTTCATTTAAATATGTAAGTACCTCAACATAAGATAAGTAAAAAAACAAAAAAAAAATTTTTTTTCTTGTAATTATTTTCATTCTTTTTTACTTTTGCATAATAATTTTTTTTTCTCTCCAGTAAGCAAAAAAACAAAATAGTGATAATAAATTTCTCTGCATTTAATACACATTTTTTTTCGTAATACGAACATTTTACATTTGAATTTGCGTTTATTTTAGAAAGTAAGAAAAAATAAGAAAATTCTGAATTTATCTTGAAAGTATTTTTGTATACGTTTGTAATTACAAGGATAAATGATATCCTACTGTACTATTTTTTTAAAAAAAATATTTTTGCATACATTTTTATTCAACGTACTAACATAAATGAAATATTAACTGTACATTTGAAATACCTATACGTATAAGGTACTTTTGAATTGCATATAGTACAAAAAATTTACATTGTGCATTTTTTAAAAGCCTCAAGTAAGACATACACAGGCATGTATTTAAGAATTTGAAAAAAATGTTTGATGTACAAAACGTTTAATGTACGTTATTATGAATTTTTGTGCTAAGGGAAAAATCAAAAGAAAAAAGAAGAAAAAGTTAAACATCGTTTGTGATGGCTGCTAAGCTCAAAGCTATACTAAAATTTGAAAATTTAACTAATGTTAGGGGAAAAATAACACACATTTAGAAAACTATGTTCTATATATATAGTACATGAATATATGTAAATTGAGTATTCGTCTCTTGAAATATCTATCAATTTTTAAACATAATGCTATTCAATTTTGAATTAGTATCTTTGGGTAACCAGGAAAAACCACGCTTAAAAAATGACAATAAAGTCCATCACCAAACTGATAATAATTTTATATACGATATAATTTCCCTTTTAAATTATTTATATTATTTATATTATTTTTATTATTTTTATTATACTCCATACACTAATTCGATGCAATTAAAGCCCTATGGAAATGATATAAAGTAGTACCACTTTACACCGCTATATATATTGATATTTAAAACATATTCATCTCGTATTATATGATAACTTTAAAGATTGTGGTAACACTGCTCGTGAGATGATCTTATTAGATATTATGAGATAAGGCTTTAAGTGCACCGAATTAATGAATAGAGTATAGAAAATGCTTAATAATTTAATTGTTTAATAAAATCTTTTTATCAAGACGGATATCAAGTTAATAGAAATTATTTGACACTATTTAAATTACCTACTCATATTTTAATTTCTAAAATATGTAAATACAGCACGCATATACATACGTACCTACTTAGAATGTAGACAAAATTCATGTAATCTTGTCATTTCATATATTTGCTATATGAACACAACAAAAAAAAAACTTGTAATAAAATTTCATAAACACTTCTCAAAAAAAATTTTTTTTTTTATTTGTACATAAAATCAATTTAAACATTTATACAAACAAGATATATGTAAACGGATATATAAATGAATATTAGATACATTTATTTTAATATATATTAAAAAATATAATTATAAATTAAAGTCATAATTTAGTTAAGTAATAGTATCACAAACGGACATCATAGAGTTTTATGAACCTTTTTCACATGTACGTAATGTATGTATATGTACATTATCGTATACAAGTGTGTAACTATTTATATTTTCATCTTTTCAATTTAAATTTCTAAATTAAATACATAAAATGGTGAAATCTACAATAATCTGGAATGATTTAGATTTGATTTTGTTTTTTAAACTAAAAAATAAAAAATAAAAATAAATTAAATTTTATAAATATATGTAGATACATACTAGTAATATGTATAACGGTGGTTTTTAAATAAAATTACTTTCATATACATATGTTTATATTTAAATATCTGATGGTGATATTATATTTGCATTATCCGTAAAAGTATCTAAATGTTTCTTATTTTGTTTCTTCTTTTATACATGTACATTTTATACATACAAATGTACATACATGTGTATGATAGGTATACTTGAAATAAGATGAATACTTTTTTCATACATACATACATTGCCTATAAAACATAAAAGTATATCTCTACATATATGAATTTAATAAACATTTTTGAGATAACTTTATTTTCAATTTAAACAATTGAAAATTTACAAAAAAAAAAGAAAAATTTTTTAAAAACTTTCATCATTGTTTTTATTCTCTTAAAAGTAATAAATTTTTAAAAGATACAAAAAAAACTCAAATAAAACGTAAAGACTATAATTTTTAATTTTTGTACAAAATTTTCTTTACGTAAAAAGAATTGATTATACTAGATTTTTTAAATAACATACCCAGGTATAAAAAATTTTACATGCAAATATTTTAGAGGGTAATACGTAAAAGTCTGGAAATTATGGTCAAAATTATTTACAATCAGAACTATGTATGCATATGTATGTACGTATTTCGGTCATAGTTTGTCATTCTGCTAACTTTCATACAAAATTAACGAAAAATTTACGAAATGTTTTACAGATCGTAAATTTCGTATGAAGTCAATTTAGGAGGAATCTGCCAACTATGACCAAAATAGCCGCCCTGAATATCTCAAATGGATTTTAGAAGGAGAATGATTTTTTATTAAAAATAATTTAAGCTTCAAGAATATTACATTTTGGAACATTTATTGTGTCACGTGCTTATATTTATCTTTGTTTTAAATTAAATTCATTAATAATACAAATTTTATAGTCAGTTCTTTTATGTTTATGTTTTTTTTTTTTTCTAGTACAATATTGCAATAAAAGTTACATGCATACGTGGAATATATGATTTATAAGCGTATTATACATATTTTTAGTCTCTGGAACCGGAACTTTTTGTTTTTATTAAATTTTTGAAGTGGTATCCATACATTGTGTATGTATGTACTATATAAATTTTATGTATGCACTTGAAACTACATCATTTAAATTCAAAAAACAAAAAATAAATAAAAAGATGAATAGATATAAAAATGTACATATGTACGTACAATGTTACGTACATGGCATACATAATTGTTTAGTACATAAAATGAATAAAAGCCAAACATTGAGATAAAAATGCAAATATAAAAAATTTTACATATTTGCTTTTTTTTCTGAAAATACGAAATATTGTACAAAGATGTTACCGTTTTTTTGTAAATTAAAAGAAAAAAATAATTAGTAAGTACCTAAATACGTTATTTAGAAAAAAAAAATTATAACCAGGTGACCAGATAATTATGTATTTTCTCAATAAACAGATAATTAAGTGAAAAATTTTTCAAAAAAAAAAAAAAAAAAAATTTGTACTTTGTCCACTTATTATTTACGGTTAAGCCTTCTGGAAGTACATACTAAATACTTATAAATTTTCTCATTTCTCTCTTAATTTTTAATATTTTTTTAATAATTCTTTTTCTCCATAATCCTTAAAAGTCCCTACAAAATCAGATGAATTTTCTAAATACCAATTATGATATAAAATGGTACTACTTTCCAGTAAGGCTTTAAGTGCATATATAATTATTGGACAGAATATAAATATGCGTAATAAAAACGAATTTTTTTTTCGAAAGGAATTTAATAAATTTTTCGAAAACAAAAAAAAAATTGAAATACATAAGTAAAAATTACCTAATTGAGAAGAAATAATCAGATTGAATTATGTGGACAAAATATGACACATCTTGAAGAATGTTTAATTTTACAGTAACAAAAAAAAGATTGAAGATCTCTATTGGTAAGCAAGTATGATGACAGTAAAATATCGTGAGAAAAATTAAATAAGAAATATTGAAAACAACAACAACGACAAAAAACAGCAACAGAAACAACAACAAAAATTTAACTACAAATAACAATAAAATCAAAATTTAAACGCTTTTTACATTGAACATTTTTGTATAATTTATTTTAATTATTAATTTTATCTGAAACGATATGAGTAATTATTTATTATAGAAATGTAATTTGTTGACCTTATATTTAAATTATATGAGATATAAATTTGACCTCTAGTCATCGTTATATAACAAAAAAATCAGTTTTTTTAATTTTCATATTTTAACAAACACAAGTACAAGGCAAGAAGTAAAAAAAATTGTTCGATTTTTTTAAAATTAATTTAAACTTTGAGCTTTTGAAATAGTAACGAAAAAAAAATTTTTTTTTCATCTTCTGTTTTTAAAATTTTAGATAATTTCTTAAAAATTGTATTAATTGTAACTTTCTTTTTACTGAATACAGATTACAGACTCACAAATTACAAGTATTAACGAAATTAAATTAAAATTTTTTTTTTTTTTGCTGTTTAGAACTGAAACAAAATAAATTATAGAGAACGAGTACCAATCAAAACAAATTTCATAAAAAAAAATTTAGTTGTTAATATATGATAATGATATTACGTACAAGTTTTACACTTTACACCACAAAAATGTACCAGTCAACTAGAAGTTCTAACAGCGTTATAAGCTAGACCTACTTCACCAATTTACTTGAAGAAAAACTCCAAGAAAATGTCGAAATTATTTATCAGTAATATTTATAAAAAGCATGAAGAAAGTATGACATGTAGGATGAAGGAAAATCTACAAAAACTTTTTTGTAGATACAGCGAAACGAAAAGAAATTGGTTGGCTTGGCATTTTGGCAGTCAAAGGTTAAGTCAGTTGGACAATCTACGAAAAGATGTAAACAAGCGGAACAACATAAATAAATAAAAGTATTTTAGATTAGACCAAGATCTATATCAGATTGTGAGGCCATTAATGATAATGAGAAATATTTTTGTGGCGCAGGATGTACATGTTTAGTATATTATTTTTATTTGAATTTTTTTGTTTTTTTTTTTTTTTAAATAAATAAACGGAATGGACCGGTTTACTAATTTGTCCTTGTTATTCAATTTGGTTATTGATTTTTTACCCATTTATTACAAAAAAAAAAATGTTGAAAGTTCTTTTTAATTTTTATATAAACTTGTGTTTTTTTAAATATATTATTAATATATTTTTTTTATTTACTCTAGTCAGTCTCATTACTACAATAATAATAATTATTATATTATATTCCGAAATTAAAAAAGAAAGAAAAAAAAAATACTTCATCGTATTTTATCTTTTTTGGTACATACATAAATATTATAATTTAATTTTATTTTTATTTTTTAATTTAAAAGATTTTTTGTGGGCGCATAATCGTGGGGGTACATAAAGTGCTGTATACGTATGTAATACACATTTGTACATTTCATGTAGAATTTTGCGACAAGACAACAACACATTTTTTTTTATTTCAATTAGTTTTGCTTAAAACAAATGAAAATAAAATGAAAAAATATAAAAATATCCAACTGAGTTCTATAAAAAGTATAAAATACTTTACGTGTACCTATACACATTTGTATCTCTATTGCTAACATATAAAACGACTTATTATTATGATTTTGAATTTAATAATTCCAAATCAAAATGAATCCAATTAAGTATCTCTTTATAGATAGATACCACTAATATGTAAACGGATTCGAATTAAATAGTTAAGACTCAATGGTCATAAATGAATGCATTATTTCTATTACGCGAACATCCTTTCTAGGCGGACAAAAATTTCTAATTTCGAAGCTATTTTACTATGAGAGATTTCTATACAGATTTTTTTCCTTGCACACAATTTAATTAATAAAATAAATTTATTTCTAATCAGGTACAGTTAACCTTTACAGTCGATCTGTGTAGTATTGCACAAAAATCGCATTATATGAAAATCGACTGTAATTCTCTGATGAAACACACAAATTATAGAGTTTAGTTTTTTCATTATTTCATAATTTATACATATGTTCATGAACACATCCATAATTCATATGTACCAAGTTTTATCTCTACATTACATCAATTTGTAAAGGTACATTAAAAAAAAAAAACAGTGAATCAAATTATTAATCATTTTAAATAGCCATGTACCTATCCCAGTTATTTTTTAAAAATTTAATAAGTACCTATATCTAATTAAATTTTTTCAATGTTAATGTGTGTAGATAAGCAATTTAAAATGAGTTTAATAATTTTTACATAAATACATGAATATGAATGTACACCTAGAATATTAAAATAAAATAAAAAAAAGTTTTTACTTTGAATCTTTAAGTAAAATAGTATTATAATAATTTTAAAAATCATGCTAATGAATGAATTATTTTTTTTTTTTTCTTTACCTTATTGATATAATTAGTACGGTTAGTCGTGTAACTGTAGCAGTTGTACACTTACACTAGCTGGATATCTTTAAAGCTGTGTCCTGTTATATGGTACTTTTTATGATGTAAGATATCGTGTTATTTACTTTGAAATTAGGACATTACGCACTTTTCACATCAACTCCACTATTATATTATTTTCTTTTCGATGACATAAAAAAAAACATTTTTTTAATTTTTTTTTAAAGTGACACAGAGAGTTACAAAAAAAATAATAAATTAAATTAAAAATCAATTTTACTCTACATGAGAATATTTTTATAATATTTTGTTTTTATTATTATTTAAAACAATTATTAATAAAACATTTGAACACCACCAAGTATATTTATTTATTAACAAAAAAAAAAAATAATAATAATCTTCTATATGTTATACGTATGTATATTTTAATGCTCTAAATTCTTACGGAAATGAAGAAGAAAAACTGTGAATTGAAAGATAAACAACAACAAAAATTTATTAGATTTTTTGACATAATTTCTAGATACTAGAAAAAAGAAAAGAAAAGAAAAAAAAAGAAATCAAATTTCAAGATTCCTTTTGTTTTTTTTTTTCTTTTGGATTTATTTTATTTAAAATAATTTTAAAAAAAATGAAAAAATTAAAAATAAAATTAAAAAATTCCTACATATACACTGCACATCATTCGAAAAAAAAAACACAAACAACACTATACACTATATTGCATAGTAAATATATGTACGTAAGTCCAACACACTTTGGGGTCAAATCAATAAACAAAAGAAAAAAAAAGAATGGGTACCTACTGTATACTGACAATTTGTAATAAATTTGATGTGCCCTACCACCACTCAAGTAAAATTATTATACAAAGTATAGTACCAACATATTAGAATTTTTTTTGTTTTTCAATTTTTTTTATTTTAATTAATTAGATAATTTTTTTTTTGATTTTAATTAATGAAATTTATTTTTTGTTACTTTTCTGACACATACGAGTTGTGGTATGATTTGTGTTTGATTATTTTAATTTCCTTTTTTTGTTCTAAGCGTTCAATTTATATGTTAATAAAATAATTTATGAAGAAAAATTACACCAATAAATTAAAAATCACTATAAAAAAGAATTTTTTTGTTTTTGTTTTATATTCACATCACATTTCTTTTTATTTAATTTATTTAAAAATAAAATAAAACCAAAGAAAAAAAAATACACAACACAAAATGTACAATAGAAATTATTATTTTTATTTATTTATTCTTTTTGGTATGTTTTTAATACTCCGTTATTGAATGATTTGTTTGCCCGTTTATCTACATCATTTTTGAAGTAAATGAATGATTTCAATTTATGTATGAACCAAAAATTTGAGAAAAAAAAAATTTTTTTTTTTCTTTCCTTTTTTCTGTGTATTGTGGTGGATATGGCTTGGTGTAAATTGAAATAAAAACGAAAAACGCGAAAATCTTCTACACTCATCAAATTCAGTAATAAAATAAATATATAAAATATACGTAAATACATCTGTGTATAGTGTGTATATGCATTTGTGTACACATATACGAAATGTACACCACACCAACAACGAAATAGGTAAAAAAAACGAAAAATGTTCATGTAATTCTTCTTTTTCTTTTTCTATTGTCTAATCGTTTTTCTTTCGTCATATTCTTATTGTTGTCTTCTTCTTCTTCTTCTTCTTTGTTTTCTCTAACTTTTCATAATAGCTTCGTAAAGAAAAAAAGCAATAAATGTCATTTAAAGATAAATTAACTAATTCGAGAATCGAATAAGAAAATTAATATGAATAATGGAACAATTTTAGGTAATTTAGGCTATGTGCTCACGTACGCTCACTAAAAGATTTGTATGAAGGAAGTAATTTTTAACAGAATATTTGATTTTGTTTATGAATTTTGTACATTTATTCGATTACGTACTCAGCAGTTTGTAACGGCTGAAATTTAGATCGTCCTAATACAGATTTTTCACATTAAGTTTTTTTTCAATAATAAAATTCAACTCTTAAAAATGAGAATTCCTTTTTGAAAAAGGAGAATATAAAAATTTGTATTGCTTTACCAGTTTAAATTTCAGCCGTTACGTCGTTACAAACTATTGAGTACATAATCAATTGAATATGAACTCAATGTGAGAAACCTACAACATAACAAGAACTCAACTTATTCTAAATTCTGGATATTCTGGTATAGATAGAAGTAGCAAACGCTAAGGCCGACGTCGATGATTGATTTACACATTTTTCTTGCTGGCTGGGGAGAGGAAACACGGCTTTCAATATTTTCATAATGGAAAGTATTTTAGAAGTTCTTTAAATTTAAAATCATCTTATTTCAAGTATAATTTTGTACAAAATTTATTTGTATGTAAGAATATGCGTTGTCTTGCACACAAAACACAGAATAACAAATCAAATATCCGTCTATAAGGATTTTTTTTTTGTTGAATTGAAAATATCCTATTTTTTTCCTTATAAAAATATACATATGTATTTGTATATAAAATTTGAATGTAATGCGCATGAATTTTCTTTTTCCTTTCATTTACGAATTTTCATAAAGGAAAATGCCACAGTTTAAATTCTCTTTTTTTTTTTATTTCGGCATTCTTACATATTTTATTTAGTATAAACAAGTATATAGAGTAGCTCTAAAGTCCTAGTATATTTACAAAAAAAAAAAAAAAGAAAATCTTATTTCATTTTAGATTATGTGTATTTACCTATTAAAACCGTCACTATATAGAATAAAATTATCCTTGTACCCTTGAACTTATACACACACATACTACAAACTTATTGTTTTTGGGCGTGGGTGCAATATACACATATCTATTCTATTTTAGTATCTATCCTATATTAAACATTACAAAAAGAAAAAAAACAAAAAATTTTTAAGGATAAAAAAAAAGAAAGGAAAATTTATAGAAAAGTGATCAACATTTTTGGTAAATATTTTTATTTACACATTTAAAAGATTAAAAAAAAATTCATTTAAATTTTTAAAAATTAAAAAACAGTTGTGTAAAATCACAAAAAGGAAAATTAGTAAGTGAAAGAGAAGTGGAAAAAATTTTTTTTAAGGAAAATAAAAACCAAAAAAAAAAAATACTGTCGAAAAAAAAACGTACAATTTTGTACGTTTGTGTATAAAAACTGTAAAGTAGAAGCAGTTATTAAATGAAGTGCTCACTTGGTGCCCAAATTCTTCCGTAGGAAATTTATTTAAAAAGCCAAAAAATTTCTGTTTTCCGTTTTTCATATTTTTCTAAATAATTTTTTTTTTAATATCGAAGGCACACCTTTGAAAGGACTCACATTAAAAGAAAAAAAATTTTTTTTTTTTTGACTGCTTAATTAAACATTAATGTGTATACATTGCTGTGCTGTACGTGTACATAAAAATATAGCATACGTGTTAAAAAACGATATTATGTATACATACGGCATAATTATTCCATAAGGTGTGTAATTTTTTTCCGTTAGCGTAGAAAAAAAAAGGATATTTAATTAAATTAAGTTATAAGGTATGGTCTTGATTATCTGGTCTACCAATTTGTTATAATCATCGAGACACGTTACATTTAATGAGTCGTTATTGGAAAATTTGAAAATAATAAACCCATTTGCGAATGTACATAAAAGTATTTTAATATTCTGCCGGTTACTCGCTTTACGAAAATCGACTCAAATAAATAACAACAATTTTAAGTGTATAATAGCGTATATTATACAAATTGTACTATGGCTGTAAACATAAATTGTATATACGTTGTAAAATAAGTATCGTACATGACTGTATAGTATGTATGTATACTTGTTGAATGCATTTTCAATTTCTGTAGAAAAATTGTATATAAGCACTGCTGTGATTTTGTTATTATAACACAAAAAGAAAAAAAACTGTATAATCTTTGGAAAATTAAATTCACTTTTTTCCAAGCAAACTGTTATGCCTTGCTGCATCCCATACCATCGTTTTGCATCGTGAGGGCTTAACCTAATGTTATACGTAAATAACAAGATTTTTTCTTTTCTTTTAATGTTCTTGTAGAATTTCTATTATAAAAAGGAAAAATGAGGTCAAAAAGCTTTTTTTTTTTTTGATATAAATAACAAAAGAAAATATATTTCCACTTTAGAAAGAAATAAACATGCATACGTGCATAAAGTTCTCTATTGTTTCAACATTTTTTTGGTTTTTTGTTTTTGTAATTTTATTTTATGATTAAATTGTTTCAAGTAAAAAGGATTTAACATTTCAACATTCATTAAAAAATAACGTATTTTTCATTTAAGTACAGAAAGTGTAGAGAAAGGGAGGAAAGAAAAAAGAGCAATGGACCTTAAAGGAAGTGTTGCACTAGTTACAGGTGCTGCAACAGGTTTAGGACGTGCAATATGCGAAGAATTACTTTGCCGTGGAGCTTGTGTATGTATTCAGTAATTCCAATATCCCATATGAAAATTTATGGCTCAATATTAAACTTCGTTTATTGATTTTTTTTTTTTGTTTTTCTTTTTCAAAAGGTTTCAATATGTGATTTAGATTCAGATGCTGGTGAAAATGCATGCGATGAACTTGGAAAATTATATGGAAAAGAGAAAATATTATTTTGCCATTGTGATGTTACTGATTATGTTCAATTTGAAGATGCATTTCAAACCACATTAACTGAATTTGATAATATTGATATTGTTATAAATAATGCTGAAATAATGAATGATAAATTTTGGGAATTAGAAGTTGATGTTAATTTAAATGGTACCATACGTGGTACATTATTAGCATTACAATTTTTAGGTAAAGATAAAGGTGGTAAGGGTGGTATTGTTGTTAATATTGGTTCAGCAGCAAGTGTTAAACCACAAATATCAACACCAATTTATACAGCAACAAAACATGCAATACTTGGATTATCAAAATCATGTGGGGTATGATATAGATATATAGAAACAATGTTACATTTAAGAGGCTTTTGTAATTTTTCTATTATGTACATTCAGGATACATACCATTATAATCATACTGGAGTTAAAGTACTTGCTGTTTGTGTTGGTCCATTAGATACAGGAGCAACATCACATAGCAATCGTTTTAAATCACCAATTCATGAGAAGGCATGGCAAATTGATATGAAAGGAATTGTACCACAAAAGTATGAGCATTAAAAATGGGATTAATTGAAAAATCAGCTATAATAACTGAATTTTATGATTTTTATTTTTTATTTCTATAGAACTGATTACGTTGCCAAAGGAATTGTGTCATTATTGAAAGATACCGCAAGTGGAACAATTTGGTTATTAACAAATGGTAAGCCAGCTAAAGAGGTACCATACTCAGCTGGTAGTATATAAAAGTAAAAATCAAAAATAAAACACCAAATTTTTTTTTTTTTCAAAAAAAAAATTTTTCATTTATTTACAAAAAAAAAAATCAAAATACGAAAATTATATTCTGTACTAAAAATATATATTATGTATGTACATGTACTAAAATTAAATTAAGTTACTAAGCTATGATGTAAACATATATTTTATCAGTAATTTTTTTATTTGAAACGTATAACGATCACATGGAGCGTAGTGTAAATGATAACTGCCATTTTCGTAAGAATTTTTTTAAACATAACTAAAACCACTTTATACAAAAGCCATACAAATTAAGGATCTCTAGAACAAAAAAGAAATCCAAAAAAAAAAAAAAATCAATGCACGATGCACAAAAAAATTTAACATATTTTTAATTGAAAATTTTTAAATAACAAAATTAAATGAATTTAAACTTTAAAGTCTACATGACGACTATTTTAAGACAGATTAGTTGGTGAAGAATACGGAAAGTTGAGAAGATAGAATTGTTATTATTTATGGAAATTTTTGTTATTTTTTTTTTTCTAAAAAGTCCTATTTACCAATCACCAACTAGCCAGTTACCAGAATGGTGTTTTTAAAAACAAACGATCGGTTAAACCGATATTCATGGCTATTCTGGTTATAGTTAGCAGATTTCGTCAATTATAGACATTCTGCTAACTTTCATACAAAATTTTGATTGTCGTGAATTTTGTATGAAAGTTAGCAGAATTTCAAATTATCGAAATTTATTAAATGCGATCAGAATAGCTCTGAATATTATGTTTTTAAGTTATTTCCTTTTTTTTATTATAAAATTTAAAGCACTTACTTATATGTATATATGTTTTAGATGATATACATTATGTGTTTATGTGGTTACATGAAAACAAAAAAAAATTAAAAAAAAAAAAAAATAGAATATTAGAGGATAGCATAAATTATAATATACGATACGATAACGATATATAGCTTTGTGTAACACAATTAAAAAAATATCATGTATAATCTTACATGTTATATGTGTAATAATTAAGTAGATTAAAATAAAATTGAATTTTTACTCCTGAAGCTCAGTGAAGGTGTCTATGCGTCAATGATAGCAACAGCGTCATAAGTTCAACGATAATATGATGTCGAATGATAATTTTTCAAAAATTGTTTGTGTTTTTTTAATGTTGTTGTTTCCTTTAAATACAGACACTATACACTGGACTCCAGGTGTTGGTTGTACGTGATGTAATGAAAATTACATTAAAAGTAAAAAAACAAATAATATGTTATATTTATATAAAATAATAATCTTTGATTATGTTTGAATTTTTTTTTTTTTTTTTTTTTTTGATGTAAAACATCGGAATTTGAATCTCTGCTTTTAAAAATTACTAAATAAAAATATAATATTGAAAAAACAAAAAAAAAAAAAAAATACAGCAAAACATAAAACACAAAATATAAAGAAAATAAAATAAAAATAAAAACAATCAAGGTTGTTTTGATCGTAGTTAACAGATTTCGTTAACTTGATATTCTACTAACTTTTATTATCTTCAAAAATGCATCACTGCCTATTTGATACAGATCTTGTTTGATACGATATCCAGTTTAAGATCAAATTGGCAGTGATGCGTTTTTGAAGATAGCCTTTCAATTTTAGAATTTTATATGAAAGTTAGCAGAATTTCAAATTAGCAAAATCTGCTAACTACGATCAGAATAGCCATGAATAATAGAAACAAAAAACGCCAGAGAAAAAAAAAATGCATAGAATAAAAGTAAATATTTATTATTATAGTAAAAAAAAAAAGAAGAATATTAGATAAAAAATAAATAAATAAATAAAACATTTATTATCATATAAGGACATATTCCGTTTTTAATAATTTAAGATATTTTCCTTTTCCAATATGCCAATTATTACGTATATAGTTGACATCCTGGGAGAACAAGATATCCTGAATTATTGAACACGGAGATATGTACATCCCACGATATTTATATACACACATACATATATTTTGAATATTCATCCAATAAAATGAAATACATACATACATACATAAAATTTTTTATACAATAAACATTAAATATAATAAGAAATAAAAATCCAAATGCAATAATAAGAACATTTTTAAGAATCGCTTTCAAATATGAAAATATTTTTTTTTTTACAAAAATAAAAATAATAAAAATTAAAAGTGAAAATTACAGTAAAAAAATATCAAAATAAAAAAACATGAATTTCCAATGGAATGCAATAATATTTTACCAAAAAATTTTGAGCAAAATAAATTTTCTTAAAACTGATAATAAAAAAAAACGATTTTTTTTTCAAAATCAAAAATACTCAAATCCAACTTTTTCATGACAAAATTTTCAACTCAATCCAAGACTTGAGTGAGTTTCGTTGATTGCAACCAAATTTAGTTACAAGCTAACGACGCCACTGCGCCACTGGACTGTATTTTATCCTCAAACCTTAACACGTTTTTTTTTTCGATTTTTCATTTTTCGTGTTCTTCATTTTTAATTGTTAGACAACTTCTCGTAATACGCGTAACAAAGCCGCCATAAAAAAAAATTCAATTTCAATTCAATATTCAATTCACATCAATACTAGAGAATGCTACTGCGACTACGAGTATTGAATGGTATTGAAATCTGTCGAAGCCGAAGTGCTGTTTCTGTTCTATAATCTATTGCTATTAGTTGGTCAATTTGTGTTTAAATATTGGACATCCAGAAAAAGGAATTTAATAATCAAAGGATTTTATTGAAGAAAAATAAATAAATATATTAAAATTTGTGTATGAGTGTGTAAAAACATTTTATTTTATTTTATTTCAATTTGTGAAAAACAAGGGCATTTAATTTTTTTTTTTTGTATTCTTTAAATGATCAAAAAAAAATTTTCTTTTAAATAAATGAAAATCAAATAAAATAAAAATGGAAACTAACGTTGGAATAGTAAAATTTGCATTAAATGAAGATGAAATACAACAAATACCAATTGAAATATGTAATAAAATTGATTCATATTATGAAAATTCATTAAAGAATTTAATTAATAAAAGAGCATTAGGAGAATCAGCTATAAATCGTTTGGGTATGTTTTAAATGCAAATATTATTATTTTTTTTTTGGTTTTTCTTCTGTAAGTTTATAGGTTAAAAAAAGGAAAAAGATTTGGGTGTAGATGCAGAACACAGAAGATTCAGGGCAAATGGAGTATTTTTTTTTCCAAAACGGAATACAAGAACAAAGTTTGATTAGTTTGACGTTCTTATAAAATGTTTTTTTTTTTTACCAAGTAAGAGTAAAGCAGTCCCAACATCTTTCTGTATCTGGTGAATTTTCTTTTTCCATATTCAGTGAAAAATTCACTTGATTACAAAAACAAATTTTTTCATAAAACCCATAGAAAATAACCGGCTTTATAGAATGTAATGTACTTATTGTAGATACTTGATTAACATTTTTTGACATTGTTTGATTTGGGTATATTATGAATTATCTGTATGATTTGAAATTTTCTGTTTACTGGAACTATTTAGATTTAATATTAAATTTTAAAACTTGAAGATTTCCTTGCAATTAAAATTTTTTAAACAAAAATAGGATCAATAAATTTTTATTTCTTACAATTTTACTTTGTTCTCTGAGGTTGATTCTAAAACACTTCAAAAAAAAGTGAGGTTATATTCGTTGTTCAAACAAAAATTGGAAATCAGAAATCAATTTACACTCTTGTGTAACAAAAATATTGATATTTACATAAAATCCTAAAAAATATTAAACTTTCAAAAAAAAAAAAAAAAAAGAATCCATTATTTTTCATTTTTTTTTATATCACACCAAAATTCAATTTTAGATGAAATTCGTGATGAATGTGAAAAGCAAGTAACTGAATTAACATCAAAAGTTCAAGATTATGAAGCTAAATTAGAGCAATCTAAACAATTAATAAATGAATTACGACAGCAATTAGATACATCTAGAGATGAATGTAATAAGTTTTTAGAGACAACAAAACGTTATGAACATGAGGCAAATGAATGTCGTCGTGAACGTAATAATGCTGTCGATGAAAGAGATTCATTATTAAAAACAATCGAAAGACGTAACTCTGAAATTGATTTATTACGTTCTGAATTACAATTATTAGGACAACAATTGCAAGCAGCTAATACAGCAAAATGTGAAGCATTAGCTAGAATTGATGAAATCCATTGTAAAGAGATATCATTAAATTATAAAGAAAATCATATGGAACAAGAACGTAAATTATTAGAAAATAAAGTACAGAATTTAACAGATGAATTAAATCGTAATATGAATGAATTACAAACAATACGTCGTGATAATACAACACGTATATTAGAATTACAAGCAAAATTAGAAGAGAAGACTGAAGAATTAAAAATTGCTAACAGTAGTATAATTCATTTAAATGAAACTGTTAATTCATTAACAACAAAAGCTGAAGATTTAGCATCAAAAATATTAGCACAAAGTGAAGAATCAACAAAAATGATGGATTTTTATAAAAAAGAATTACATGCAAAAACAAAATTAGCTGATTTATATAAAGCAAATAATGATGATCATACAGCACAAATAAATGAATTAACATCAACTGTAACAGAATTAAAAGAATTATTGAATAGTGCTAGTGAACAATATGGTGAACTTGAAACAAAATTGAAATCAATTGAATTAAAACATGAACAAGAATTAGAAGAGAAAAATAAAACAATTCAAGCATTAAAAGATGAATTAAATAATGCAAATGATTTATTAAAAGAAGCTAGAGAAGAAAGTATTGAAAATGCAATTGGTAAATTGGCACCAACAGCAGCTATTACAACTCGTTTAATTAAATCTGATATGTCTTTAACTGAATTATATACTTTGTATGTAAAGGCAACTGAAGAAGTTCAAGTTTTAAAGAAAGAGAATGCTCAATTGAATTTACAAATGAAGTCGATTATTGAAGAATTAGAAGAGAAAGCGCCAATGGTTAAAAAAATGAATTTAGAACATCAAAAATTGGTTCAAATGAATGATGAACTAGCACAACAAATTGATAATTTAATACAGGAAAAAGTTGAAATACGAGGTGAAATGCAAGCAGCATCAGACAAAATTGGTTTCTTGGAACGTGAGAATAAACGTTTGAAAGTTCAACAACATGATTTAGCTCGTCAAGTTTGTTATTTATTAAATGAAGCTGAACAGGCTCGTGCCGGTTTCACAACAGAAAATGATCAATCTATATCACCCGATATGTCATCAAATGAATTAATATCCAAAAAATTGGTCACATTTAAAGATATCAATGAATTACAAGAGAATAATCAGAAATTGATATTTTTAGTTCGAGATTTGAGTGGAAAATTAGAAGAAATGGAAGAAATTAGGAATAACATGAATCAAGCATCATTCGAAGCAAAGGTAGAAAAGTATAGAAAAAAATTAGAAGAAACACAAAAAGCCCAAGAGGATGCTTTACAAACTTTGAATACTTGTATGCAACAGAGAGATAAATATAAGCGTTTATACTTTGATTTATTGAAACAATTCACTGGTTCTAAAGGTGGCATTGATAACAAGAAGAATCAAAGCGTTGATCAATCAGGAACATTGAATGATGATGATCAAATGGTAGTCGATGGATTAGATGATGAAGCAATGACAATTCTTCAAACAAATAGCAATTCTCTAACAGCAAATGAAACGATTGCCAGTAAAAATAGACGCATTAATGAATTAGAAGAAAAAATCAAAGAATTACAAGAACAAATTAAATTTATGAAGGAAGAACATGAAAATTACAGAAAAGAACGTATGACTAATGAGAAAATGCTTAACGAACAATTTGATTCAATGCGAACTGAAATTCGTGATTTAACATCAACTAATTGCAAATTAATGTCAACTGTTGAGTATAATAATGAGCAAATTAAAATTCAGCAAAAAAATATGGCAATTTATAAAAAACAAATTCAAACTTTAGAAGAACGTAATAAAAATTATGAACAAACAATAATTAAACATGAACAAACTACGATGTATTTAAGAGATGAGGCGATGAATGCTCAAAAGAGATTAGCTTGTGCTGAAGTTCAATTGGATAATTTGAAACAGGAATGTCGTATATTACGTGATACCGAATCAAGATTACAATTAGAACGTGAATTATTACTTCGTCAAAGGCAATCAAATAATTTGGTATTGAATAATTTGGAAATGTTGAAAGCAACCCTTGAACGATCTGAAACTGAAGTACGTCAAAGAATGGAAACTCGTTTCGATGAAGCACAAAAAGAATGTTATGTACTAAGACGACGTCTTCAAGAGGAACAAGATGAATTTAAACGTTTAGTTGAAGATTTAAATCGTCAAACAGCCACAGCTAAAGAACGAATGGAAGAAGAAAAAGCTGCTGCTGATAAACTTCGATCAGAAATTTCATTATTACGTGAAGATTTAACAACAAAATCAAAACAAATTGATGATTTAAGTAAAAAACTTCAAGAAACCTTAACACCAAGCATTGATGATAATCCAATTACTCAAGCCAATAAAAAAGCAAGAGAATTTGAATTGAAATATGATCAAGCAGTTGTTGAAATTGAATCATTGAAAAAAGAATTACATTTAGCACGTAATCATGCTGAACAATTATCTAAAATGTCACAATCAACTGAAAAAGAATTATCTGAGCTTAATGAAATTTATACAGAATATCGTAATAAAACTGAAGATGAATTAAAAAAATTACGTACATCAGAAATGAATTTAAAATCACGTGTTGAAGAATTAGAAACTGAAATTCAATTACAAATAACTGGTGCACAATTAAATTCTGGACAAACAGCAAATCAAATTGATAAAGTTAAAGCTGATTTAAAACAAACATTAGAAAAATTAGCTGAAAATAATCGTGAAACAAGAAATTTACGTGAACAAGTTAATGAATTACAATCATCATTACAAAATGTTGAACAAAAATATGCAAATGAAATGATATTACATTCAACTGATTTACAAGAATTAAGTAAAGCTAAAGAGGAAATCATGAAAATACGTGATCAAATTGATGAATATCGTTTAGAACGTGACAAAGCTGTACATGTATTGGAAGAAACAAAGAAGGGATGGTTTGAAAATGAAGAAAAAATGAAAATTGAAAAAGATGAATTAGAAAAACGTTTAATTGATTTAGATACACAAAATGCAGCATTACATGATCAATTGGAAACATTAAGTAGTAAATTAACATTGGTTAAATTTACTGGAAAAGATCAAGGAATAATTACTACACCTAATGATAGTATGAATGATTCAAGTGCAGTAATGGACACATCATTAAATCGTTCAGTAACTGAGGATGAATCGAAGGGTAATGATCGATTATTGGAAATAATCAAATTTTTAAGAAAAGAAAAGGATATTGCAGTTGCGAAGGTAAATTATATAACAAAAACTTTTCAAAAAAAAATTTTTTTTTGTTTAAAGAATATTATTGAAACTAATTCACAATTATTTTTTATTTTTCTCTATATAGTCAGATATTCTGAGATCAGAAAATGCACGTTTATTATCTGAACAAAATATTTTACAAAAGAAAATTAATGAATATCAAGAATCATTAAATAATGAACGTACAAAATCTGAATCTGTAACATTAACCACAACCAAACATGAAGAAATTTTACGTAAAATTGAGACATTAAATGCAATGACAGATAGTAACCGTACATTACGTGAAGAACGTGATACATTATCAAAACGTCTTATGGAATTAACAGAACGTGTTAATAAAACTGAAGATGAATTATTCCCATTACAAGAACAAAATCGTGAATTATTAACAAAAATTGAAGAAATGTCAGCTGAAAATACATCATTACGTACTGAGGCAGTACGTTGGAGACAACGTGCTAATGTATTAGTAGAAAGAAGTAATAAAAATCCAGAAGATTTCAAACGTATACAAAATGAACGTGAAAGTCTTGCTAAATTATTACAAGCCGAAAAAGATTCATTAAAACGTTGTCAAGAAGAATTACAAATAGTTAAAAATGAAAAATCTCGATTAGAAAATGAAATAGAGAATTTAGGACGACAAATTCAAACATTAACTGATGATAAGAAAAAAATTATTGATGATTATAATGCTTTGAAACAACAGCAAGCTCGTATGGGACATGAAATAATGGAATTGAAAAATCAATTAATGCAAAAAGAAGAAGAATTGAAAAAGGCTAATGAGGAATTAGCATCAAGAGATGCACAATTGGTTGATTCAGAAAATAAAGTTGTACAAATTCGAAAGATAGCTAAACGTTATAAAGATTCATATTTCGAATTGAAAAATAAAGAATCCGGAATGGATGCATCTGATAATGCTACTGGTGATGGAGGTGATTCACAACAAGCTGGTGAACCGGGACCATCAATAAAACAACAATTATTAGAATCTGAAAAAGAATTAAAAGAACAAATTAATTCATTGAATTCACAAATTCAAGCAATTCAAGAAGAGAATGAGAAATTACGAAAAGAAAATGAAACACTTCAAGCACTTCAAGAAAAAGATGAACGTAATAAAGTTTTATTAAAGGAGGCAAAATCTCGAATTGTAAGCCTAACAGAATCTAAAAATGCAGTTACTAAAGAATTGAATGTGACTAAGAGTCAATTACAGAATTTAGAACAAAATCGTGAAGAACATGATTTAATTATGAACAATATTAAAGCTCAGTTTGAAGCACGAATTGCTAGACTCGAGAAGGAACACATTGAACAAGAGAAAGAAGCAAAGGAAACGATTGCTTGTTTAACTCGAGAAAATGAAACTTTACTTTTAAGAATAAATCAATTACATCGACAATTGGGTATGCAACAATCTTCCAAACCATCTACCAGTTCTGGTTCGGGATCTGATAAAGGACCCCAAGAAGCTCCTAGAACAGCTAATGTTAAGCCAATGTCAGGACCAAGTGGTCAACAATCAGCAACAGTTACACCTTGGCGTGGGGGAGATACTCCTCTTGCAAGTATTAGACCAATGTCCGTACAAAATAGTCGAACTGCAGCTGTTCTGCCAACTAGTCAAACTAGTAATATGGCTGCAATTCAAGGCTCAAGTAGCGGTAGTGTAACAGCTCTAGTTCCTCCTCAACAACAAGTCCATACGACTGGAAATAGTTCAGGTGAAGCGATGTCTTCATCACCAACTAGTTCTCACACTGATTACATGCCAGCCACTAGCTCAGCTGCAGTTGTTGTTGCAGCAATACCACCAATGGGCGCGTCGGCAGAAAGTTCACAAGAAGCTGAAAGCATTCCAACACAAAATAATGAATCCTCTTCCTCATCACAAATAATTGTAAGCGGAGGACAGCAACAAGCAGCTGTTGCGCTTGTTTCACCTCGTGTAGAAGGTGCTCAAAGTATTGTTCCTCCAACAGCAGCTGCTCAGCAAAGCCAAGAGACAAATCAACCTAGTACTTCAGGCACTTCAAGTTCTTCAAATGTGTCGGTAAGTAGTCATCATCAAGCATCTTCTAGCAATACGGTAACAACTACTCAAGCTGGTCATAAACGTCCACGTGATGTTGAGGGTGATAGTTCAACCAGTAATGAAGAACAACCAGAGAAATCTCAACCACAAAATAAGAGAACTCGTGTGCAAGCTGGAGAAGTATGTCAAGGAGTTTCTGAATCTGGAATCGAGGTCGAATATCAAGTTCCAACGTCATCACAGAGGGATCAAGAGGACGACATAATAGTTGTGGATTCTGAAGAAGACGACGGGATGCCTGACGAAGGAAATGCCGATGCAGACGATGGTCCAATGGAAGATGAAGTAGATAATGGAGAAGGCTATGAAATTGAAGAGTCCTATGAACAAGAACAAGACATTGATGAAGGTGAGGGTCCAGATATTGATGAAGATAATGTTCAATCCGATAATAATGAAGTAGAAGTAGATGATAGCAGTGAAGTCCCCAATCAGTCAGGAGCCAGTTTGAGTAATCAAGTAGCACCAGATGCAGGGACAAGTCAAGTTGTTGATCAAAGCAGCAGTGGAAATCAAATGAATGAAACTCAAATGCAAGAATCAAGTCAACAACAAATCCAAACAATTAGCAGCGGAAGCGATGCAGGTTCTTCAACACAAGTGACAACACAATCTACTGGTTGGAGACAAGCAACACCACTAACCAGACAACAGCAAGCCACTCTTTTGATGCTGCAACAGGGTTACGAAGAGACGGGAGATGACGGTATTGTGCCTAGCACTCCAACACTTTACGTTCCAAGAAGGGCTGATGGGTAAATTTGTTTTCTTTTTTCTTTTCTTATAGAACCATCGACTAAAAGTGGTTTGAATTGTTCAACAAATTTCAGTTTTAGTGAAGCAGTCAGTTCACCACATTCACAAGTTCCTCATGCTGCACGTTTTACATTCTCCGATTCATCAAGACAAGGTATAGCTGGCAGTGAAAATATGGATGATATGAATAGAGCAAATTTATCAGATGAAGCTGGTAGTGGCCGAAGTATTGTACCAAACATCATTCCACAGCAAACATCTCCTCAACGAATTGGTGAAACATCATTAGCTGTCATAGGTGAAGGTACATCTTCCACTGAAAAGAGTGAACAACTATCATCTGGAGAAATACAAGATACAATTGCAGGACCTAGTAATTCAACAGAAGGAACAGTTCCAGAAATAACAGTAACTACTGTTAGTGAAGATGGTAAACAAAAAAGAAGATTGATAATAATAAATGGTAAAGAAAATAGAGTAGAAAGTAAGAAAATTTGTTATAATACAGATACGGATGTAACTGGTGAAGGAGCATCAACTTCAGACGTACATGATGGAGATCAGAGTCAAATTGAAGAAGGTGATTTAGAAGAGGAAGGTCTAGATGGAGTTACATCTGAAGGTGAAAAAGCCAATGCTGGAACAGATGAATCTAATGAGGTAAAATTAAAAAATTTTAAGGTAAATTTATATTTTATTATATATTTGATTTTTGTGTTGTTTTTAGATGGAAGAAGGTCGTGAAGCTGAAGCATCAACAACACCATCTGTAAATACCCGTTCACGATCAATGAGAGGAACGCCAACAGCAAGACGTAGTACTACTAGAGCTGCCCATTCAAGAAATAGTGGACGTCCAACGCCAATTGTTTGGCAAGAGAGTCCTAGAGGTAAGAAATATTTACACAACAATGAGGCTATTTATTTTATCTGTTGAACTTTTTTAGATAATCGTAATATGTCAACAAATATTAGAAGTGGTAGTAATGAACCAGGCAGCCCATCACGGGGAGGATCATTCCAAGTGCAACGCGGACAAAGAGCTAGACGTATACGTCGTCCGGCTGGTCCCAATTTTGGTTCAAATATGCGATATTAAAAATAAAAAAAAAGTTAAATAAATGATTGCATTACATTTAAAAAAATACATCTAAAAATTTAAATAAAATTCTTCAGAAAATGAAATAAATTTCAATAAAATAATAAATATTACATATTATAAATACATAATTTAATTTTTTTTTTTTAAAATAATACGTTATCCATTATTTTGTAATTATAAGATTGTAAGTAAATTGCATAAAATATTATACATAAATTACACATTTGCCAAATTTATTTTTTGGTTGATTCGTATTCATTTATATAGGCGATAAAAAAACTAATTAAAAATTTAATTCAAGAAACAGGAAACTACATATATTATTTTATTTTATTTTTTCTAAATTTTAATATAAGATCATCAGTTTTTTAGTTTGCCTTTTATTTTTATGTGATTAATTCATTCAAAAAAGAAATGATGCATAAAATAAATATTACAATTTAATTAAAACATAATTGTAGTTTATTATAATAAATTTTTACCTAAATTGAAAGACCTAAATAATGGTGACAAAAAAAGGAAAAAAATTAACTTAATCAAAGTGTTTTATCATGATTAATATTTAAAATGTACTTTATTTATTAGTTTAACAATATTTAGGTACAAAAATGTAGTATCAATAATATTTTTATGATGATTCAATTTTCTATCTTCTTGTTTGTAATTTTAATGATAAATATGTATTCCATATTACTGCAACAAATTGTACAAATAAAACTTGATAATTTAATGGTATTAAACGAAAATTAATTAATTGTGCAGCTGGCCATATTATATAATTACCCATTAAAATACTTGGATATTCATCTTTTAAACGTTTAAATGTATTTGATATTGTATTACCTTGTATTGTACTTAATGTTGAAATGAATATAATAATAAATATTGGAGCAAATAATAATTGATCACATAATACTTTAATCATAGTCTTTTTCCATGGAATATTAACTGATATACGATCTAATCTACCATACCAATAACGTAAACATGGACCAACTAAACAAAATCCCATACATGAAAATTCTAATGTACGTCGTAATTGACATTGTTTAATGTTACGTTTTTCAATAATAGTCTGAGCGATAACATCACTTGCTCCCATAATTACAGATACTTGTACAGATTGTACCAAGTATGGATGTTTATTTAATGATCGATTATATGTTGTACGAAATTTTGTGAATAATTGTCGAATGCTACGAGTAATTACCATTTTTTTATATTTTGTTTTTTTTTTTTTTTCTAAATTAAGATTTGTTCTGGAATTGAACAAAAAATTTAAATTTAAATTCATCGTTACCAATATTAAATAAAAGAGAAAACGGATAAATTCAATACTTACCAATACGGAATACCAAACAATTGAAAATAGCAAAATTTTCTCCTTTTGACGAAGTGACTTTTTCTTTCTAGTCCTAGCTTACATCGTAAACTCGTACAAAATCAAGAGTTCAAGATTTTTTAGAAATTCTGAGGAATGTACTATTTTTCTTTACTTTTATATTTTTGAACCAATGACACAAAACAAGACACACACCGGCTGGTCATAGACTTATAGAATATGCCATATAGTCAATTGGTCAATATGGATGTTTGCTTTCTTGATTTGCAGAAGTATAACAGAGTTCATCAGCAGGTTAACAGCTGGTTGTAAACATACATAACCTTAAAAGAAACAATAAAAATACCAAAAATGAAGAACAGCAAACTTGACCTTGTTTTGAAAATTATCCATAGGAGTAGACGGCTGTGTAGATCATACCTAGATGGAACAGTGGATTAAAAATAAAATATGATAACGACAATTTTTAGAACTTTTTTAAATACAAAAAATTTACAAATTTTACGAATTGTATCAGGAATTAACGTAAATCAAATGATAGTAAGAAATGCAGGACATTCGAAATGGGCAAATATTAAACATATAAAAGCTGAAAAGGATGGACAAAAAGCAGCAATATTTACGAAATTATCACGACAGATTCGTTTAGCAATTCAAGGTGAAGTTTCTAAATTAAAATATTAAAAAATGTTTTTGATCGATTTTTTTTTCTTTTTCTTTTGTAGAGGGAGGATCAACAAATCCAGTTACAAATTCATCATTAAAAAATGCCATTGATATGGCATTAAGTAAAAATATGCCAATGAATACAATACAAAATACGATAAAAAAATTTGAACAAAATAAATTACAATTAAAAAAGCATATTATTGAAATTAAGGCATTTCAAAAAATTTATTTCATTTGTATTTTATATACGGACAATTTGGCAACATTAAAAATGAATTTAGCACCAATTATAAAAAAAGCAAGGTAAAATGAAGACATCAAAGGTTAAAAAAAAATTTTTTCCTATTTCTTACTCATTATTAATTTTAGTGGATCATTCGTTGATGCTCGTCATTTATTTGATGATCGTGGTATTATTGAAGTAATCGTCAAAGATAAAGGTTCAACATTAGAAAACTTTGAAGAAAAATGTACTGAAGATGCAATCGAATGTGGTGCTGAGGAAATTGAAATAATCGATTTTGATAAAGGAATTGTTAATGTAAATTGATCAAGAATTGAAAAAATATTAACAAATGATGATTTTAGTTCTATTTCCTTTAATTAAAAAAAATCATTTTTCCTTTTTACAGTTTCTCTGTGATCCGAAAGATATTCAAAGAATAACAAATGAATTAAATTTAAAAGGATATAAAATTGAAAATTCAGATCATGTATTTATGCCTAAAGTAATGTGAATAATTTTCAAGGATGAATTTTGCAAGGATTCCGATTTAAAACAATTTTTCATTTTTCTTATTTTAGGTTTATGTGAACATATCTGAGGATGATATTAAGGCAATTGATGTATTTGTAAATAAATTAAAAGCAATTGATGGCGTTGAAGAAATTTATGATAATGTTAATCCAGATATAAGATAGTAAATATATTTACAAATTTTGTATTCATATTTCATAGGGAATTTAAAAAAAAATTAATTTAAAATATTGGAAAAATTGTGTTAATTTAAAATGTCCTATGAATGACCTCACATAACTTTTTGCACTAAATCCTGTGTAAAAGTTGTGATCATCCTGTGTTAAGTCACTTAAACCATCACACTGCATTGACTCCTTTCCTCACCGGGGTTACTCCATATAAACAAATTTAATTTTTCTGTTGGAAATTACCTACTCCATACAGAAATTTTAACGGAAATCAACTTACATAAAATTTATTGTAATTATGAATTTCGGAAAAATTTTTAAATTTTACAAAAACCAAAAAGAAAAATTACAATTATAATCAATATGGAATTTTGCAGATGAGGATTGAGCAATAAGAGCATCCGTGAACCCACAGCTTTAAATTGCCAAAGTGTTCCATTTACCGGATGTTTTTTTCAGGTTTTCGATTGTGTGTGTGAAATTTGGTGAAATCGTTGTTTAGTTTTTGGTTTTGAGGAGGCTTGGTGAATGACAGTTGATTTTTTTCATATTTTCACGATTTTCTTTTTTTGACATTTTCTTTAATCTTGGATGGAATCATCTACCACGTAAAATTCAACATTAAATATTGACACTGTCTATGGTGAAAATTAGGTGGAAAAGAAAAGAACGAAATTTTCATTATCGGGTTAATTTTCATTTATTATTTTTGCGAATTAAAAACGGGAAAACGAAAGTAAAATTTAGTGGAAAGAGTACAAAGAATTAGATTTTTTACATAAAATTAAGAAATAAAAAAATAAAAAATAAATTCTTGAAATGATTTGTTATTTGGTATTAACTAAATGTGTAGATTATAATATAAAAGGTAAGGAATTAGAAAATACAAAAAAAAGACAAAAAAATTCATATGTCAGAAAAAAAAAATTTATTTTTGCGTGTCACCACATATTTTGTTTTTGTAATTTGTGTGCGTTATCACTTGTATTTTTTTTTTGTTCTATTTTGTGATTTTCTTACCGTACGTATTTTTTGTTTCTTCTGAAGGTTCACCAATTTGATATGCAATTATTGTTGAATATAAATTGAGAATATTACAGTTATCAATGAATATAATTAAATAACCGTAAATAAAAAAAGGGGAAAAGGGATATCATATTGAATAAAGTTTAGAAAAAAAACCAAAAAAACAAAAAGGAAAAAATTGAGATTTCTTTTGGGGACAAGCAAACAACTATAACGAAATTCTATCTGGATAACAGGAAGTACAATTGAAAATTTCATTTTTGACCATATGATTGCTCAACTGAAAAAGTCGAGGTTGGTGATTTTAAATTTTAAAAGACTTTTTTTTTTATTTTTTTTTTCTGTATTTTTTCAATTTAATTCAATTTTTTATTTAATTTTTTATTTTTAGAGAAGTCTATGGCATCAAAAATCTGGTTTGTGGATCATTTGAAAATAATTTTGAAGAATTGTCGTTTAAGAAGGATCAATCAAATTATTTTGGATTATGAGAAATCAACTGGGAATAGTCCAAAGAAGGGCAAGGAAGGAAGACATGTAAGTGATAAGATAAAAATCTAAAAAAATTCCAAATAAAAAAAAAAAAATTTTAATTTTTTTTTTCACATAGATGATAGAGACATCTAATGAAGGATCATTATTCTTATCAAAGTCACAACAACAACAACAACAACAGCAGCAGCAGCAACAACAACAACATCAAAAACGATTCAAATTTTTACATCAATCAGAATATAATAACAAAAACTTTACAATTTTATCATTTAAAACTTAGCCAAGGAATAGGGAATACATAAAAATAAAATCGTAACAAATATGACTTCAATTAATCGAAAATTGGAAAATAATACTGGTAAAGCCAATGGATATAAAGTGCCATCAAGTATTGTATCATTACCAGCTAGATTACAGAAAAAAATTCAAAAAGAAACTGATTGTGAATTAAAAATAACAACAGAACAGAAACAACAATGTTTAAATGAAGATAAATCATCAGATAAATGTAAAAGAAATGATCGTGGAAAATATGAAAAAATGGGTGTATTAGAACAACAACAGAAATTTAATAAAATCGTATTGCAAAACGAAAGGTATAATGGAGGAGGAGGAATAATACAGTCTCCTCAAAGACGTTGTAATCCACGACAAGATCGAAAGGATATTGAAGGTATAAATGAAAATACAAGGTCAACAGCGTCATCTTCAGCAGGGGCGTTTATCTCAGGACCAACACTTTTGGTAAAAGAACGCAGTCAACACTATCTAAAGGTAAAGAGTATTTTCACGACTATTGAATACAAACATTTGTTTTTTGTAATTACTTTAACTTTTTTATTAGTTTTTTATTTTAGTTTTCGAAAATTTTTGTTTGTTTTACGTTTATTTTATTTCTTATGTGGGTGTTTTTTTTTTTTTATTTTTACTTTGTAGGATCCTCCGAATAACATAGCAAATTCATCTTTACATAGAAAAGGAAATCAAAATCGTAGAGAACCACCATCGTGGTTTAGAAATCCACAATTATTTGATAATAATGATTATTGGAATAAAAAATTTGATAATTTGGAATTATTAAATGATAAATATTTTGATTTATTAAATAATGATAATGAAATTTTATTAATGGAAAATTGGTCATTAATAACAAATTATCGTATTGAAATGAATGAAATATTTGGATTTATTTTAGAAAACCATTTAAAATTTTGTTGTAAAGAGAATATGGAAATGTATTTTTGGAAAATTTTATATTATAATTTAATTGAGAAATTACGTAGAAATATGCATAATTTACAACAACAATATCATCAAAATAATTCTTATACAACATTATTAATTATTAAAGATGTGAAATTAAAATCGTTACAATTAATTGATGATGGTATACAATTTTATGAAATAAAATTAAAATATATAGAAGAGAAATATTTACAATCGTCAGTTATAAATTCAGCTACAACACAAAAATATGAATTATTAGCAAAAATTTTATTACAAAAAATTTTAATACATTTAGGTGATTTATTTCGTTATAAAGAACAAATTAATGATAATTTGAATAATAATTATAATGATGCAAAAGAATATTATCAGAAAGCACAAAAATTAATACCATCAAATGGTATACCATATAATCAATTGGCAATTATATCAATTTATAATAAAAAAACATTTGATTCAATTTATTATTATATGCGTAGTTTATGTGCATCAAATCCAATATATTCAGCTAAAGAAAGTTTAAAAGAATTATTTGAAGAGATACGTAAAAAACATGAAAATGAACAGCAACAGCAACAGAAAAATCAAAAACAACAAAAACAAGATTCAAAACGATATTTTGGACAAAAATTACAAACATTAGCAATAGGAGAAACAGATGATTTTTCATCATCATCATCATTAGATGAAGGTGTAAAAAATTTAAATTTACCATTAAAAAAAGAAATTTGGATTCATCCAAATGGTAGTAAACGTCTTCATCGTTTTGGTTCAGTAACAACAAAACAATTATATTGTTATGAAGAAAATCAGTTGAATACAATTAATTCAGATGAATTATTAAAACGTTTTATAACAAATTATTTATATATTTTAGGTAAATTATTTACAGGCATTGGTATGGAAAATTTTATAAAAATTTTACATGAAATGTTAGCTGAATTTAAAATGATTTTATATCGTAAATCATTAATAATAACTGATAAACGTTTATTGCAAATAATTGCATTAAACATTTTTGTAATTGAATATGAAAAAGATAAACAAAATGATGTTAATATTGATAATGGAAAAGAAATTTATAATCATTCGTTTAATACTGGTTCATTAATGTTTGGTTGTATATTGAAACGTTTAAATGAAATTTTACAAGAATTATTTGCCATAGAAAATTGTTCAGAGAATAGTAATAATGATGATGATGACGATGATAATGATGAATTGAAAAAAGCATCTTCAAATAATGACATTTTAAAATTATCAAAAAATTCATCTAATAAATTATCATTACAAAAAAATAATAAACAACAAAAATTCATAAAAAATCATCATTTCAAAAAACAATTATCGTACAACGATATACCATCAAATGCTAAAATTCTACTACAAGCTGTTAAAATATGGTGTAATTGGTTAAAAATAAACATAAATATATGGAATCCACCAAAATTATCATTAAATGATTATAATTTTTTAAATGATTATGATATAAATCCATGGAATGGTTTGGCACAATTAACAACATTATTATCATGTATTAATTTTGAATTAATGAATGATGATAAAAAACATTCAAATGATTTAAATAATATGAATTTACCAGAAGATAATTTTTTTAATGGTTTTCAACCATTAAATGTTAATAGAAGTTCAGGATTAGAAAATCAAGAAATATCTGTAAATTTGAAAGCAAACGAAAATTGTGAGAAATTAGAAATGATACGACGTTTAGAAGAAATTAAAGAATTCGGTTTGAAGACATTATGTGAATGTAAACCAGCAATATTTGAAAAAGTTTATGATTCTGAAGGTATGAATAATAAAAATTTTTAAATTGTTGAAATGATATCTATATTTAAATGTAATTTATTTTATTGTTTTTCTCTTATAGGTGCCATAGTTTATATTAAAAATATAATGAAAATAAACGATGATGAAATCAATATTGATGAATTGGAAAGTTTTGAAAATTTTATTGATGATGATACGCTTTTAGTAGACGAAGATGAAAACGCTACACAAACAAATAATACTTTAATTGCTAATACAGAAAAATCTGAAAAAAATACATGCATCAATCCTACAATACCCAATCAGTTACAGCAAAATAAATCTGATGATAATAATGATTCAGATGTTTTAAAATTAATTCAAAGAAAACATGAATTAGAACAAAAAACTAAACAACATGAAATTTATCAAAAAAAATTAGAAAATATTTTAAAATTTTCTGATTTAATTTTTCATATTGAAGTACGTCCAAAATATTTAATACCAGATACAAATTGTTTTATTGATTATTTACATTTATTAAAAATTATTGCATCAATTAATAATACCAATGCAAAACGTTATCAATTGTTAATACCGATTGTTGTATGTAATGAATTAGAAGGTTTATCAAAAGGTTTTAAATTATCAAATTTAACAACATTACAATCAACATCCAGTACGATACGTCATTTTGATGAAGTTACAATACGTGCACGTGATGCATTAGAATTTATAAAATCACATAGAAGACAACAGCAGACAAGTGGAATAGGAGGAATAGCAACAACATCAGGAACAACAATAAAATATGTAACAACAAAAGGTTCAATATTGAGTACAAAAAATTTCATTTTAGAAGAAAATGATGATGATTATTGTGGTACTGATGAATTTTCTAATTGCACAACAATTGGTAATAGTATTGGTGGTATTGGTAGTAATGATGACAAAATTTTACAAACTGCTGTTAATTTATGTAATCGCACGAATATTGAAAAAAAATTAAGAGATAAAATTTTCATACAAACTGAAGTTGTATTATTTACAACTGATCGAAATTTACGTGTTAAAGCATTATCACGTAATTTAAGTGTTAGCCAATTGAAAGAATTTATTACATGGGTTAATTTGTATGAAAATTGAAAAAAAAAAGATTGATCAACTGTTTGATTTGTCTGAATAAAAATTCAATGTCAAGCTATTTTATCCAGCTAAGCTATTTGAAATTATAAATTTGAAGATGAAATCTAAATAATGGATGGAATATTTTTACTTTAAATTTTTTTTTTATTAATATTTTATAATATTGTATAATATAACAGAATTTCTTTTCCTTATTTAATATAAATCACTCTTAATCATTACCATAAGGTTTGGTTTGAATTTTCTTAGCATGTTAAATTTGTTTTGTTTTTTAACTTTAATTTTAATTTTTCTTTTTTTTTCTTCATATTTTATTTCTTCATTAGATTTAAAAAAACAAAAAAATGTGTTATTGAACTATACATAAAAAATAAAAATTTCGGTGTGTAATAAAATGTTATTTTGTTTTAATTTATTATTGAAAATAAAACAAAAACGATAGATCAAATTCATCAATTTTGTTATCTTAACAGTTTACAATCTGTACATTCTCTAAAATTTGTCTCAAGCTCGAGCTTCTCATTTGATGCAGCATAACAACTGTGTTTGCTCTTCTAGATTCTCGTAGAAGAATATACAACCAATTAAACTGATCACACAGTTCATTGCTGTACTGTGCCTTATACTCCTCTGGACGTTGAGTACTTCTTTTTCAAATTTCTCTTTAGGATCATTTGAACCCTGATGTCTATGTGGTTATTGGTTTTATCAAAATTTTATAGGAAAACAATCGAATGGAAGAAGAATACACATTCACATAATTTAACTTATATTTTTTATTATATTTTTATTTACAACAACAAAAAAATACATTTGGTCCTTACAACAAATAATAAAATAAAATAAAACAAAAATTACAAAAAAAAAAAAAAAAATAAAATAAACTAAATTTCCATTACTTACTGATATACGTGATGAGTACGCATTTATTAGATTACAAAATAAAAAAAAATATTAATAAAATTCTTTACCATTTGATAATTTCAAGCTGAATAGCTCGACAGGAGCCTTAGCCTAAATATTTTAATTTACATACAAATATTTAAAATTTTTCTATTACTTAGAGAAATTATCTTATTTTTATCTTTCTTGGAATTATTTTTATTATAAAAACAGTCTAGATAAAATGTAATATAGTAAAAGTATACCAAGACCAATTACAAAATAAATTACAGCATAATGTAATATTTTCAATCTGTACAAAAAAAAAGAAAAAAGAAAAAAAATTAATATTTTACCTATTTTAGATAAATAATGAAATGATGATAATCACTTACCGATTATATCGTTTTCTAGCCTCTGGTATCGTATTTGGATCCTCTTTTATAACATACGTTCTAACACCAATAAAACTAGCTTCAAATAGACGCATCCAATTTATTTCTCTTGTATCAAATAAAAATAATTGTTGATCATCTTTTGTTAATTTTGACCATAAATTACGTACATTACGATTTGAAAATGTCCATGAATTTGTACTAAAATATGTCATTACAGTACAAAATTTATGAACTTTTTTATAAATATTCATCATTCTGTAAATTAGAAAATTTATTTTTTTTTTTAGTTAATTCATTTGAGAGAGGATTTTGTTACAATAGTTCAATTTTCTCTTCACCTTGGTTTCTTTCCTATTACAAGTAAGCCAGCATCCATTATAAATGCTGGTAATGTATGATATAAAAATGATAATAATTTAAACATGAATTTTGATGGTGTTATTGTTATTGTTGGAAACCATATTGAACGTGACATCGGTATTTGTACACCATAATTATAGCCAGCCTTTATGTATTGTTTCCATGTAACAGTATTATCTGAATCTGGTACATAATTATATATTGGTGGTGTATCATAGCTATATATAATAGAATAGAAAAAAAAAAATTTGATTTTTTTTTTTTTAAGGGAAAAAATAATGTTTATGTATTTACGTATTATTCGCTATATCCCATGCACTTGCTAACAATCCATTAACAGCCAAATCAACTGGTACAACATGTGCACGATTTTCAATAATACCATGAAATACTCTTAATATTCCAGCACCAACACCAACAATTATACCACATGGTCCATACATATTATCAATCCAACCTTCAATTGGTTCTCTATATGTTGTAATGACTGTGATAAAAATATAATAAAAAATTTATAGAATACAAAAACGAAAGATTTAAGCGAGTAACCTGCTCGACATACATATATTACGCATTAAATCAGAAACTTACCAATTCCTGGACGAAATATAGTTATTGGTAAACCTTTTCCAAGATTTTTAACAATATCTTCAGCTAATGCTTTCGTATATGTATACGTATTTGGATAATCACGTATTAATTCAGCAGTTATATTATCTAATGTTTTCTCATCTAAACAATCACCTAAACGGCATGCATTTTCACCAGTTAATTTCATTTTATAAAAATGTTCATCAATATGACTGTGATTGCAATTAGCAAATGCTGTTGAAACATGAACAACTGCCTATATAGAATGAAATATAATTGAACATACATATTTTTCAAAATTTTCGTATACATTTACTCTCCTCCCCCATACCTTTAATAATGGCATCTCCTTACATAATGAAATCAATTCTTTTGTACCATTTACATTAATTGCTAATGCAATTTTTAATTTTTCATCAAAACGTACTGTTGCAGCACCATGTATCACAATATCAACATTCTGTTTTAATAATTGTTTTTCTTCAGATGATATACCTAAGCCAGGTAATGAACAATCACCACTTATAACAGAAATTTTATGGCGAAATTTTGAATTTTCACTTTTAACAATATCAAAAACCTTAGAAAAAAAAAATTAAAAAAAGAAAATTTTTATCGTAAAAACAAAAAAATATGAAAAAGCAGATATTTCTTTGAATTTTCTTTTTTTACCGGATCATCAAATATTTCATCAATACGTGTATAAACATCTTTACCCTTTTTGTTACGTACTAATAAGTAAATATGTTCGACATCGGTTACTCGTAACAGCTTTTCTATTATAACTGTCGAAAAAAAAAACAGATTGTGTAGTATGAAAATTTGAATAAAAATTGTAATTAACTGAAAGAAAATATAAATATAAAAATTATTTACTTTTCCCAAAGAAACCAGTAGCCCCAGTTAAAAATATCGTTTTTCCACTGTAAAATTCTTGAATTGGAGTTTTCTCTGAAACCAAAATGTAAAAAAAAAAGAAAATTTTCAAAAGAAAAAAAAAATTAAATGAAGAAAATTGGAAATTGAGAGAAATAAGAACCAGCCAGGTTGATGCTCTTGACTATATTATGTAGGTGAGCAGAAAAATAATAAATGGATGAAACGAGGATCCTTTGAAGTTCTTTAGAACAAACACGTAATATTCGTAGAAATTTGCTTTTCCAATTTAAATTAAAATGTTACACGTTTGTTTATTGAACTTTTTTTAGTTCAATCTATGTTGTGTTCATAGATCAGTGTATTTTTTACGTCCAACAAAGTGCACATGATCTTTAAAGTACATACGTTAGACACTTTCTATAGGGATCTACATGGTTCTACTATCAAACAAATCAATTATCTATTCATTTTTCTATTTACATCTTTATTTACACGTCATTTAATTAAATAAAAAAAAAATAAATAAATAAAAATTTTTCATAATATCACATCATCTTGTACATATTTACATGTCGTTATGTTTACATATTTGAAAATCGCATAATATGAGACCATATTGATATTTGTATTCAATATATTGAATTACTTGCAATTAACACTCTGTAATGCAATTCGCCATATCACATGTTATTTTGTTTTTTTTTTTGTATTTTTTTTATTTTTGCAGTACTCGTATATCACATGTAAAATGTACATAAAAACATATAACAAAAAATTTACATAATTTGCATATACGATACAATCATATCTTATGTGTGTACATATTATTTTACATAATATTAATACTGAAATATTACAAACAAAGCTGACATTTAAATTCAAGTACAATAACCTTTGATCATCATTAACCATCTATTTGAGCTCTTAAATAAAAAACAATGCAGCAATTCAAATTTTACAAATATTTACAATGATATTCATATCCTTATATATAGGTACATTTTATGTTGTACAGACTCGTCTCGTCATAATACGGTACTCCGCAATTTATACTCCTTATAAAGTATGGCAAATTTTTATGGAATTGTACCAGCAAAATGTAAAATTTAGGCGTCATCAGAACTATTTCATCATGAATCATTTCATGATGGAATTAAATCAGACTTGTAAAAGAGCGTTTGAAGGTAAAATCGAAGGTATCAGATCCAGAGGTAGACCGAGAAGTAGATGGTGGGACGAACCGCGGCAGAATTAAAATATCGAATAATGAACTGGAAAGAAGCTATAATGGATAGAGGCAGATGGAGGAGCTATCTTTTAGAGGCGAAGGCCCTAGCCAGAGCTGTGGAGCCAAGATGATGATTAAATCAGACAATAATGAATACCGCTTCTTGTTGGCATCATTTCGCCATGACTGAACTTTTATAGCAACAAACTAAGGTATTTAAATCCTTGTTTGTAATTCATTTTTTTAGAATATTCAAGTGTATTTTCATGAAGTACACAAATTTTGCGTTGTTGCCATATTTTGTCGTTTTTATTGTTGTTTTCGTTTACAAATTACAGAAATCTGGCAATCAGAAAATGAGAGTAGAATATGAATTTATTTAAATTTAACGAAAAAACAAAAAATGAAAAGAACGACTTATCTAAAATACAGATAATTAAATGCTTTAAAAATGATCATAATATTTATTATTACGAATTATTTACGAATTTGTTATTAACGCGAAAGTAAGGACAATTTATGGTTATGGATCGATCTATACTCGTATGTACGTAATCTGCAAATTCACCTTACATAATCTTAATTTACTTAACGCGGAATTTTTATGGAATATAAACCTCCGTGTAAAATAAGAAGAATTACTGGTAAGTTGTATTTTGAACATTTTTTTCTTGTTTTTCTGATAATTTTTTTTATCGTTTACATACATACATGCATGATAAAGGGAAAAAATTTATATTTATATTTTTTTGAAATAAATGAAATGTACGCGTATTTGAGAACATTTTATGAATACATAATTTTTAAACGGTTTCTTTTTATATTTCCAATGAAAAATGTGCAATGTACATATTCATATATATTTTGAATAAATAACGATCGGGTACATAAATTTTAAATGATTTGTTTTTTTTTTTTTTTTTATGTTTTTGATTCTTTAAATTTTTCATTTCTTGCAAAATTTTACTTACGAAGTATAGATTATAACTTACCTTTAACTACATCCTCAATTTTTGTTCTCATCGATTGTAATGGTGCCATTGTTTTTTTATTTTAAAAATCTAGATAGAACCAAAATACTTTTTGCCTTGTTTTTGTATCTGTAAAGAAATAAAGCATAAAAATATAAATTTAACAGATAATTAAGAACAAAATGAACTGAATCTATTCTTTTTATTTTATTTTTTTGGTAGATATACACGTATGTATTTGTGTTGTGTATCACACAGTCTCTGACTTCAACTTCTTAATGTTTTCAATAAAAAAAAAAAAAAAAAAAAAAATCAATCTAACACGATCATATGCATTTTTAATTGATCAGTATATAAAAATCAGCATTGATCGTTTTTGTGGTACAATCATGCAAGTAATATCCATAGGCATTTTAAAAATAAAAATTGAAATGTACTTGAGTTACTAATTGTTTATTTTATACAAAAAGTAGAAGAAGAAGAAAAAAAAAAAAAAAACACAAATAAATATAATAATAATATATAACAAATACCTGAATGACAAAGATTTCTTGAACTTCTTAAAAACAAAAACAACAAAAAAAATTGGTGTCGGTCATTTAACATACATAAACATGGACAAAAAAAAATATATGTACATATGAATAATAAAACAAAAATATCGTATGGTCATAACACAAAAAAAAAATAGTATGTGGTATCATATCAACACATACTATACTCCGTTTACAAATATTTTTCAGTGTATGGTGTATGTATTATGGGGGGTTACGTGTTATGTATCCTTCTTGTTCTATCATAATTTCTAATAAGAGCATTTCACCACAGCAGTGCCAACCCACATTTCTTAAATTTCTTAAAGTTTTCATACAAAATCAGATATGAATTTTTTAAATATCAATACACAATGATGTAAGATGGTACTGTAAGATGGTTTCCATAAGGCTCTAAACTGCATAAAATTAATGAATAGAGTATAGTTTATTTGAATGGTAAATATATACTCAGTTACAATTACATATTAGATTTTATTTTCAACCAAATTATCAATTTTATTTGATATTTTTATATATATACAATTATTATGTAAATAAAAACATGTCTAGGCTATGTAGTACATGAGTACTCTGTATGGTGGTATATAACATAGAAATATATATACATATAGGTAAGAGTGCCAATAATTGTTGTGTACTTAATGAAAAAAAAAAAAAATGTTTTTTTTTGACTTCTTGTAGAATGCATGCAGTTTTTTTTATAGCTTTCAAATTCAATGATTTTTTTTAGCTATAAAAATATTTAAATGTGTACATACATAGATTGTGTGGATATACCAAATGCATCTGTATTGGAATAGAAGTCTGTATGCTGTTTAAATTAAATCTTTGTGTATATAGCTTCTAACACATACATAGCAGTACAGAGATACAAAATATACAATTTTTTTTCTTATAAATATCTCTGTAGATAACCAATTTTTAACCAATAATTCTTGTAAAATGAAATCATGACCTATTGTACCAAAAAAAAAAAAAAAAAAATTGTATCCATTCATGTTACTTGTTATATAAACTTATAAATGTATAAAAACACATGCGTTACATTCATATACTGTTTTTAAAAAGTGTCAATGCCAACATCTTTTTTAATTTTTGTCTTCAAATGCTCTGCGCTTAATGGTATTTATTAGATTTATGCATATAAATACATGTGTCTAATATGAAATTTGCAATTTAACAAAATTACATAAATGGTAAAAGAGAAATACAAGAATAATATCTATAAATGGATTTAAGGCAAGAAGAAACCATGAATTTTTTTTTGTTGTTGTTTTTCTTTTAAGATAAAATTTTATACGACTTGATACATTGTTGTGACCAATTGATGATTATTACGTGATTCTGTATATATCTAAACCCATGTTGCAAGTTAATCAAACTGTATATACGGTGCTTCCAAGGTATGTAATCTTCTTTATTGATTCTTTATAATAATTATTATCTTTAGAATTAGTAGTACGTCTGCATGTATTCGAGTGTACTCGATGATAATTACATGTTTCTATTAATTTCTTTTTTTTTTAAATACAGTTTTCATGATATTTTCATAAACTTAATTTAACCGTCATGAGAAAATTCTTCAAGTTTGAATAAAATTTTTGCTGCTATATGTACATTTTTTAAAATTAAAATCTCGATAAGTTTAATAATGGCGAAATAATACTAACAAGGTGGATTATTCAGATATCAGCATAACCATTAGGCCGTCCGCTAATTCATGGCAGAATAATACATTTTTGCGTATTACCATGGGGTCTTAAAGGTGTATGAAAAAATTTTCTTTTGTATACTCTATCCACTAATTACGTAGTTTAGGCCTTGTGGAAATTATGAAAAATAGTACCATCTTACATTATCCGATTTTGTATGAAATTTTAAAAATTATGATTTAAAAACTATGAAAAAAGTATAAACAAAAGTTTTATTTTTGTATTCCCATAAGGCCTTAATTTCATATAATTAGTGGACAGAGTATACATTTTTTTTTTTTTTTAAATGTAGTATACAAATGTGTAGAAAAAAAAACAATCCTATAATTACGACTATGATTATAATCCTTTTTAATTATGAAATTCATTACTCAAGAAAAAAAAGCAGATTTAAAATGAGATCAAGTTCAAAATATTTAGCTTTAATAATTGGAATAAATTGAATTTATTCAATATACACGTAATATGTACGTTTACTTAATAAAAAAAAAAAATGATAAATTACTTTTTAAAATGATCACCCATCATTATTATCATTACGTGATCATCATTTTTCAATAATTTGTTTTCATTATGATATGATAGGAGGTGACAAATTCTCTCTACCCACTCGAAATAAATAAATTTATTAATGGACATAAATTTAAAGTGTCACTTTTTATAGTGCACATATAGATGAAATATATACGTATTTAAATTTTCTAAAGATAGACTAATGCCTGTATGAAATAAAATCTTTCATTAACACATTATGACTTACTATAGCATTACAATGGATAAATACATAAAATTTTTAATGAATTTTCAATTTTTATGTAAATGCGAATTATTTAGTTTTACCAATGATACTGATGCAAAAGAAAATAAGCACATGCGATAATATTTTTGTTTTCCTTTTTGAATTTGAATTTTCTCGTTTTTTCTAAATTAAATAAAAATACAAAAATTATTTAAGCATAGTCGTATGTATGTGTTCTTACAGAACATAGAAATTTTACGTTGTTGTCATATTATCATTTATATTATTCTCTTGTGATTGTTGTTTGTTTTCGTTTACAAAACACAGAAAACTGACAATCCAGAAAGTGAGAGTGGAAATGAATTTATTTGAATTGAACAAAAAAAAAGCAGAATGAGAAAAGGCACCTATTTAAAATACGGGTAACTATGCTTTAAAAATGAGGTATAATATTTTTATATTTATTTTAAGTAACTTTATGGGATGTAGTACAAACTGCATCTATGAAATGAATTTCCGATTATCTATATATTTAGATGTGCATACGTAACAGATGTACATTGATATTATATGGTAAATATTTAAGTACACACAAAACGTATTCATATGATGATATGTTCATTTACATTTTTAATTTACACAACAATACACACGTACACATTTTTTATTTTTTATTTATTTATCTTATTAGCGTATTAGCGTGAAAATAACATACTGAATGTGTGTAAAAATTTAAATATAGTATTCTATGTATTAAGCCTTTAAATATAATTGTACAGATATATTTTCATATGTACATATACGTACCTATTTGTATACAGGTGTGTTGAATCACCCATTGTAACACTTGTGCAATGTAATAATCAAGATAATTTTTCCGATTATAAAGATGATCATGATGATAGAAATTTATGGAAATATCAATTTTTCAAAAATACCTATGTACATATCTGATTTTGAATGTAATTTTCTACTGATATCAATAATTATTCAAAAATATTCTAAGATATTCATGTATTTCATATGTAGTTCAAAAGTTAAAAAAATTCTCTTTTTTTATTATTTCCGTATTCTACATTTCCATTTGAAAATAGAAAAAATAATTTTCAATACAGGTAATTTGTTATTCATATAGAGCGATACACGAGTATGTACATACATATGACGTGCTTTACAAATTGTGGCAAATTAATGAATTAATTATAAAATTTAATTAGGCAAAAAATAATTTTTTGGCACTTTTTTTTTAACAGCTCGTAATAATCTGTTAAAATGTTTTTTTTTTTTTTTCAAAACGTGAGGAGTGAGATGAGGTTTGGTGGCCTCGACACTGCAGCTTAATTAATCAACTTATTGTATCCCTCACCCCCGGTATTTCTACATAAAGGCGCATATATTTTTGGCAACGAATATGACATACTTTACGTAGTCAGTGTGTTAGAAAGATCCTCCAGATTCTTACCCTCTGAAGTAATTCTTCTCCATTATTTAAATGTAAAGATGGTCCATCTGTTAAAATTAAAAGTACAATATGTTTGAACCAAGTTACCAATAACCTTTTAATGGTCAACAATATAATGAAAACAAATGTCAGAAATATTTTCAATTTATCGAGAAAATAAAATTTCCATTTTATCTATGTCAGTTTAAAAATTATTTGAATTATTTTACTTTAAATTATTCTCAGTCTGAATATACACAACACACAACTGCGTTAGGAAATAGATTTTATTTATTTTCAAATGTTACAAAATTAATTTGTATTAACTAATTTTTTATTTTTTGCTTTTCATTAACCTTTTGTTGTTCGAAAATAAAATATTCACAATGTGTGATTAATTCGAGTAATTTAAATTTATTGGTAATTGAGATAGTCAAGATCAACGGTAAGGTTTATAAAGTCGTGTAGGTTTGATTCCTAATCTCTATTTTAAATAAAATGAGAAACAAATAAGAAAATATACAAAAAAAATTTTTTTTTTGCTATTTACATTGTTCTTAGGATTCGTTGTTTAACTTTAAACGTTAAAAAAGTGATCACTTGATTTGATCACTCGATCATATACTATATAGAAATTTGCTGTTCTTATAGCAAACGATTATCAGTTTTGCCCATATAATAGAACCGACCCTATCTTGTAATTTAATTTATTATTTAAATTACTAATACGGCGCACATAAAATTAAAAAAATTGTCCATATGGCATGTAGATACATACAACGTGTACACGTACAGTATAATATATTACATAATTCAAATAAATGCGAAATTTTCTTTTCTTCTTCGATTATTTAATTAAATTTTATTATCATTTTTGAATGAATTTACAATAAAAATAAGAAAATAATAAAAAAGAAAATTGAAAATTTGTTAAATGAAAATAGAATTTGTAGAATAGATTTAATTAAAAAAATTTAATAGAATAATTTAAAAAAAAAAAAAATAAAGTGTGTGAGTAATTCACACGTTAAATTTTGTATAATTAAAAAATTTAAATGAAATTAAGGTACGTATAAGGTACGTGGTATAGTGATACGTGTTATGGTCTCAGCACTATGGCCAATGTCAATGTTAAATAATTGCTTCTTTTTCAGGGTCTTAATTATTAAAAAAAAAAAAAAAATTTCTTTTTACTTATTTACGCACATGTGCGTATAAGCCACATGTGATAATTTGAATTTCATAATTTTTTAAAATTATTTCCATATAGGAATGTGGTATATTTTTTTTGTAGACGAAATTGTTTATTATTTCGAAAATGGTGTAAGTCCACTTTTTCTTTTCCAGATATTCAAGGTTTTAAAATTTTATATAATGTCATGATAAACAACAACCTTGATATGAGTCGATGCAAATTCGTTGATGATGGTACAAAATCATTTTTAATAAATTTTCAATTGATCGAAATAAATGAACCCTCTAAAAGAAGATCTCTCATAAATTCTAGGTAGAAATATTACTCGTAAACGAAATTCACAATAAAAGAACATGATTTGCTTGCCAACTTATTATGTCAGTTAGTTACATAAGTATGTACGAGTAATTCAAAAAAATTTTATTTGAAATTTAGATTTTCTCTAATTAAAAAGAGAATACAATTCGAAGAATCATACAATTGATATACAGGTATGTAACTATGCTTTAAAAACAAGGTATAAAATATTTAAAAAATGTAATCAAAATAAAACATAAAAATAATAAGAATAATAAAATTGAAAGATTGAATATTACTGAATAATATGAAATATATTGTCATCCGTATTCCTACATTATGTAAGTTATTGAGTAAATTTTTATTGATTTATTTAATTCATTCTTTTCGTTGTAATTATCGAAATAATTATAAAATACTAAATTATGATAAAAAAAAAATTTATTACTTCAACATTTTATTTTGTATTTTATTTTATTTTATTTTTATAACTGTTGTGGAATCGAAATAATTCTAAAATTATATCCAGTGTTGCAGAACATTATGTACTTTATTTATTATATATCATAAAATACCTTTTTAAACGATAAATACCTTTTTTTACATATTTTCAATTGGAATTGCATAGAATTATGATTTATAATAGAAATACAATTAAAAATATTTTTATACTCTGTTCACAAATCATTTGCCATTAAGGATCTCTGATAGAGCATGTAGCCTTTTTTTTTTTTTATCGTGATTTCATATGAGTACCGCAATCCTTAAAGTTTTCATGTAAAATTAGACGAATTTTTTAAAATATCAATGATGTAAAATGGTAACTACTTTACTTTCCCTAAGGCCTTAACTGCATATAATTAGCGAACAGAGTATGATGAAGTAACGAAGTATATTATAAAGTTATTAAAAATCAATTTATAAAATGTCATAATAATTTAATTAATTTCTAATAAAAAAATAAATAAATATAAAACTCACTTTTCTATAGTCGTTAAATTTTTGAATTCCTTATGTACGTACGCCTAAGTATGTGAACAGGAATTTATATCGTTTATATCTTCTTATATTTTAATTTATGTGCAGAATTAAACAAAAAAGAATTTTCTAAATTAATTAAAATAAGTAGAAAAAAAATTCTTTACGTATCGAAATAAAAAATTTCTTTGTATCCAATTGAATATGAAATTTTCTAAATTTTATTCATGTATTATTGGTCTCTTACATAATACAAAAAAAAAAATAAAATTTTTTTTAATACGTTCCTTGCACTTGTTGTGTAGTTGAATACTCGCTGAAGTGTTAGATAAATAATTTTTATTATTTTTTTTAATTTAACGTTTATTGAATATTAAATAGATACGCACTTTTTGTTTTTTTTTTTTTAAAAAAAAGACAAACAAATTTGTTTTTGTTTTTTTTTTTAATTTTTAATTTTGATTTTTTTTTTATTTTTTAGCTTATTTGTAAAGTGTTTGCATACGTTTTTTTTTTAAATTCAAATCGAAAATTACATTTAAAAAAAAAACAAATTTATATTTAACACGAGTTTTAAAAATTTAAAAAATACACAAAATAAAAAAATTGTTACACACTGTTATTTTTCAATTCCTTCCTTTATTTAATTAACAACATTTTATTATGCATTCAACGTTAAATATTTAAATAAAATAACACAATGTTTTTTAATTTTTTTTTTTTTTTTGAAATTTTTCTTCGATTTTCTTTTTAAGTATTTTTGTATTTTTTTTTTCAAAGAAATTTTTCAATTTTCAAAATTTTCTTTTTCGAACAAAATTTTTTTTCAAAAAAAATTTTTAATTTTCAGAATTTTGTTTTTGAATGAAAATATTTTTTTCCAAATTTTCTTTTTGAAAATTTTTCCTTTTTCCAAATTTTCTTTTATTAAAAATTTTTTTTATTTGAAATTAATTTAGTTTTTTTTAAATTTATAACAAAAAATATAATTTTTTCTTTAAAAATTCTCCATATCTCTTAACTGTTATATTTTCAAATGGATAGTAAAATCGCGCGATAAATGTAATTTGTTTAAATACTTCTAAAAAATTTAAATTATATTTTTGCGTATCGTTTTAATAATGATGATGTATGGTATAAACGCGTTTAAGATATGAACAACTATCAATTGCCAATATACATACGTTACAGCTGAAATATTACAGTACAGATATGTGTTTTACCTTCTTAATACTTATTTAAAACCACTAATTTGTTTTTGTTTATTTAGATGGTCACCATCAAGTCACCATATATACTATATACGTACAAAAAACACAATTACACATAAAGACAACTTTTTATAAAGCGCACATTTTAATAATAAAGTGTACTTTAAAAACTTATTATTATAACTTTAACGTACTATTGGTAACATATATTAGCATACATGTTGTATATAAAAATTGCTATACTTCGTTTTTTAAGCATAGTTGTTGCCATTTTTTTTTAAATACAAAAATTACTACATACTCTTTTTTTAGGATAGTCGTATGTGTACTTCAGAACATTAAAATTTTACGTTGTTGACATATTATCAATTATGTTGTTCTCTTGTAATTGTTATTGTTTTCGTTTACCAAACATAGGCAATAAGAAAATTAGAATAAAAAATGAATTTATTCGAATTGAACGAAAAATATTGAAAAGAAGCATCTATTTAAAATATTTTGTTAAAAACGAGATGACTATGCTTTAAAAATGTGGTATAGTATTTTTTATATTTTCTTTGTAATTTTTATGTTGCATTTCAATTACAAATACATATGGAATTTCATTATTTTAAAGCTTTTGATTTATAAAAAAAATAAATAAATAAGTAAATAAATTTTTCTTACATGCATATAAGAGCACACTTCAAATAAACGATGTATACATGCATTGTGCATCCTATTTTAGGAGGATATATTGATTGGTATAAAATTACGACAAACCAAAGTATCTATATGATTGACGTTCATCATTCTAAGTAAATCATTAGAAAATATTATTTATTATTTATTTAATATGATGTCATTTAAATATTTAATACAGACAACAATCGTGTTAGGGGGATAAAGTAACTCACCTCCACGTGGTGTCCCCTGGTAACAAGTGTGTATTATATAATAACAACTTGGCAAAATGAGTTACAAAAATAGGTCCACCAGTAAAGAAAGTATAATAGCTCTTTACTGGGAAAAAAGAAGGATGAAAACCTAAAGACTACTGGACCATTGGACAACAAACAAACACAATCGTGTTATGTGCAAAAATTACAGTGGAACATTATGAAGAGCTTAATTTAGTTTTCGCGCGTTGTATAATGTAAATTAGCAGATAACACAGAAGCGTGAACATTTCAATTATGAGAGCCTGTATTAACGAAAAATTTGCTACAATTTGTAAATCACGTCGTCATATTGAGAAAACGTTAAACGAGGGATTTCTATATCCATCACATAAAGCGATGTCATATGTACATAAAACCATTAATTTTGTGGTTATTCTCTATATTATCAATCATATTTTTATTATTTTTTTAAACAATTGTAATATTGTTTTATTTTTTTATTTTTCTTTTACATAGACTTTTTACATACAAATAATGTAGATAGACATAAATATATGTATTTTCAATGCTCATCTAATATGATGATTTTGTCACATTATATACATTGTCATGTACATATTTACTTATCGATGATATAAGTAACATATATATACAAAACAATTCCTCATATGTACATATTTATGTGTGCACATAATCATTTTTTTTATTAATTAGCATTTTACATTTTTGGATCAAAAGATTAACGCAAAAAAAAAAAATAACGATTTTTTGTTTTTTTTTTTGCAAACCAAAAGGAATCTATAAGAATTTACGTACGTATTAATTGTATACTATAGTAAATTTTATTTAAGAATTTACACGTACATATCTTTCACAGGTAATATCATATCGTATCATCAATATATTTCTATTCATTCCGACAATACGAAAAAAACAAAAAAAAAAATTTTAAATTATTTTCAAAAAAATGTGTGATTTGAATAATATTCAAAGCACGTTAATATTCGGCCATATAATCAACCAAAATTATCGACCATATTATTCAAACTCAATATATGCATCCACATAAGTATATATGTAAAATACGCGAACATTTTATGTTTTGGTTTTGTTGTTCATTCATTTATTTTTTTCATATTTTAACTGTTTGTATGTGTGCATTTTTTTTTTTAACAGTACAACAAAAAATTTTTTCTTGAATTTCACGGAGTTTGTATTTTTAAAATTAAAGGACAATCAAATATTACGATTATATTGATTAAATAGAAAATCAGAAATTGTTTGTGACAACCGTTGGTTTTTAATCTATTGGTAATTATAATTTCTTACTAAGCCAAATGGTTAACTTCTGACCTGGAAAACTTCCAACTACGTAATCTCAGTGTTGCATTGACCTTGAAACCTCATCTTTTTCAAAATTATTCAAATTAGATGGGTCCCATCCATCCAAGTGTATAGTACACTGCATCAGGATGAGGTATCTCAATTTTTTGTCACACTGTTATAACGAACATAGCATACCTTATATTATCATACCATTGTATAATTATATGAGATATTATTGTTTTGCATATGGATTTTCTTATTTTTATATATGTTACAATTAATGTATACAGCGTATTTGTATGTTGCTAAATGTTAGACTTCTTCTTCTTCTTTTCTTAAAGCAAAAATTTTTTAAATATTTATATGATGATGATGATTATGGTGAATTTGAATGAAACGTATAGAGACACTGTCTAAAAATAAAATTTAAAAAAAAGAAAAAAAAACAAATCATGCTAATGTTCTTGTGTACAAAATATGTACTTTTTACTATATGAAATTTTTGTACACATTTTTAACATTGAGGTGTGTTCCTTAGACGAATCTATTATTTTTTTTTCTCTTGTATTTTTAATTGAGCTTTTATCTTTGTTTCTGTTACTATACAAAACATCAACAAAAGAAAAATCAAAATAAAAAAAAAAAAATTATCTAGTAATAAGAAAGAGTGATCTAAGAAGACCTGTTTTTTCGACCCATCTTGTCTTAAAAATAAGAGCTATGCTCAACTTTAAAGTATCATCATAAACAATCATTTGGACTACTTTTAATTGAAATTCATGAGGACCCCCAAAAGGGTCGAAATTTTAGGTCATTCTTTATTTTTTTTTTTAATTATTGCAAAATTCTATAAGAAATAGAAGCCTGTTATATTACATTTTCAGTATAGTATCGATTTTGCAAATGGTATCTACCTCTTAAATCTTTTACCAGTTCCCAAGCTAAATCGAAACCAAAAATTTATTTGCAATGAAAAAAAAAAATACAAAAACAAAGATTTCTTATTTTTGTTACAAATTTTTTCAAGGTAATCAAGACAAAAATATGTATTATCAAATGCATCGATTTTACATCAGGTACAAGAAAAAAATTTCAATTTTTTGGCCATTATTTTGTGTTTATATTACATAGTAGTATAAATGAATTTCAGTTTATAGGTTCCACCTATGCATTACAGCAACATTATTTTTAGAGGGGGGAAAAATTAGAAAAAAATAAATTTTTTTCGCCAAATTTGCAATGACTCTAAAATGTTTATAAATAAATTTATTGCACACACAAAGAGGTTTTTACAAAATTTTTTTTTTTATTATTTTTTTTTTTTTTTCGACAATGCTGTTATACCAGTCTTTACAAGGTTTTTCTGTTTTTCTGATATTTGAAATTTTGAATGCATACAGAACATGAATTTAATTTATATATTACAAAAATAGATAAATAGAATTTTTGTCTTATTATCTATAATAACCGTCTTTTTAATCAAATGATAGGTTATTAATTATATTATAGTTATAGGATATACTCTGTTCACTAAGTGTATGCAGTTTAGGCGTTATGGAAACTATATGTAGAGTAGTACCACTTTACATCATTGTGTGTTGATACTTAAAAAGTTCATTGGATTTTGTATAAAAGCATCAACGATTGGTAATACTGATAATACTGACTGATAATAAAAAACAGCAGTACTTTTCCGTAAGACCTTAACTGCATATAATTAATCGATAGAATATAATCAACTGGATAATAATTATTCAAATGATTTTTCAATTATTTGTGAAAGCTACAAAAAAAAGAGGAACGTGTACTATGCATGTAAAAATCATGAAATTTCTTAATTACATCAGAAAAAAATAAAAAACTCATCATCATGTAACGTAAATTCATCGTCATGAATTCATCGTTAGTTCTAGATAATCGATTGCAATTGATTACACATTATTTTGAAATTGTATCCATTTCTGCAGTTTTTTTTTATTAATTTCTCTTCTCCCCTTATTTTTATTCACAGATAGATTAAATGAGATTATTAGCTTCAGTAAGGAATAAGGATTTACCTCCACCCTGCACGATTTTTTACTCTCATAGTTTGGGATGCTCTAACCTCTAGCCATTTCTAGAGCTCTAGATAACATTACATTTTGATTAGAATTTGAGGAAATTCAAAAATTTTCTAAATAATTTTTTTTTCGTCAATGATAAACAAAACATGATGAGGTTTTTGCTTTAATATGACTTGAATTTATCATAATTTATTTTTGTAGATTAATTAGTCCTCATCATAAAATTCATTTCAAGTTCATAAACGAGTATCAATGTAAACATTTTCATGCCTTAGAATATGAGCTCATCAATTTTATAAAGAGCTTTAGATTTTTTGAAAGTTCAAAAATGTAAGGTTCAAGGGCGGTTATAGAAAATATTTTAGAGAAAGATAATAAACGTACATATACGTATATAGATGGTAAATATTAAAAGCACCTAGACCTTTAAATCGCACTTGTAATAAACATGTAATAGATGTAATTAAAAACAAATTTTTTTTTTTTGTTTCTTCTGTACATATAATTAAATTAAATAAAAATTTCCGGCTTGGTTTTTTTTCTTGCTTCTATTGTTGACAAAATAGTAATTAAACACAATTCAATATTTTACTTTCATAAGTGCATTTAAAAAGGGTGTTCATATGAATTGAAGATACTTTAGAAGGTATTTATGAAAAAATTAATCTATAAGAAGATCAATGGTCGTTGGTCACTACTATATCGTCCAACTAAGTATTTTCACTTTACCATTTTGTGGATGTTCATGATGGCTTATAGATGATACTTTAGAACATAAATATCTGCTTTCAGGAGTGACCCAAAAAACCCCCTAATTTTTGCCCCTTTTGGGGACCTCATTAATTTTAATTAAAATCAGTCTAAATGATAATTTATGGCGATTGTTTAAAATAAACGTTAATTTTTAAATCTGAGGAGACACCCTTATATTAATTATCATGTAATTTTTCGTAAAGATATAAACAATCTAAACATGATGTATTATAAAAAGTTAAATGTTTAATTACTTAGAAAATTTTCATTTCTTTTTTTTTTTAGTGTAGTTGTAGTGTTTCTTTTTTTGTGTTATTTTATTTATTTTTTTTGAAGACGTTTCAATGTTGCATATTGTTGTGTTAGCAAAATGCAGTAATACGTAAAAATTTCCTTTAAAAAAATTTTTTTAAAAATAAATTTGGGAAATCCCATATAGGTATATTCAAGTTATTATGTATATGTACACATGCACGTAGGGCAAATATTTGAATTTAAAATAAGTAGGAAAATACTTTTGCAATTGCAAAACCGAAGATCTCACATACAGGATGAGGTACTAATGACCTTGGTACCCAGAATTCTTTCTTGCTTCATATTTATGATGATTACGTAAGAATCGTGAAATTGTATTAAATTTCTTCGAATCACTTTCTACTGTATATTTAATTAGGTATGTATTGGCTTACCTTATCCACATATATAATATTCCGCATATGTACTTGGTAATTATAAATAATCTTAAAAGTGTACTATTCGCATATATAAATTATTTTACAAGAAACCTTGTCACTCCGGTTTTAAGTCTATCTAAAACATGTATTTTACATAGTAAAAATCAGATCAATTACCTTATTGTGAATTATCTATAATGAAATATTTGTTTTCCACGTAAAGTACTTGCAAGTAAATTGGAACGGTGATTTAATCTTATCAATGGACCAAAACGGTTCAACCGTGTTACTCTATATCTCATCGTTTTTGTATTCTGTTTCTAATAGCTTGCGATGTACCCATTGGTACACACTTGTATCAATGCTTTAAAGATGATTTTTTGGAAATACAGGCTTTCGTAAAAGAATTCGTTATTTTTTTTGCAAATGGGATTCACTTTTATTTGTATTTGTAAAAGGACGAACTCAGTGTGAAAAACCTGGAAGACAGGGTTTATCTACAGATAACGTACTGATAAGGAGACTGATAAGGTCATCATCAATGACACAACAGCTCGATGTGAGCCACTGCCTAATCATCATTACATTTTTCGACGACGATTTCGAGACTGATAAGGTACATTTAACTGATTGTAATATTTGTAATGTGGTCATGTTCATATCAAGAGAATTTTTACATACATTAATAAAATTTGATGTTTAAAAGTGATCAATTAAACGAATGCCTATATACATATTCAAATACAGTACAGGGTACAGGTAATCTTCGTTGGTTTTTATCACATGGAAATTATATTAAATAAATTAAAAATGTTAAAATATTACGAAATGATCATTTTCTATTCATCGATTTGTGAATGTACATCTTTTTCTAGATAACCGAAAGTAAGGAAAAGTGAGAGTTCGTCATACATGAATATTTGAATTTGGTATCTATGCAAACTGTATGCGTATGTGTAATACAGGTAGCTATTAAATAAAAATTAAAAATTAGTGTATTTAGTCTAACAAGTTGGTGTAACATGTTAATGTAACACCTTTACCACCTTATATACATGGTAATTTACATTTTCACAGTTATAACAAATATTTGCTATGTGGATATACTGAAGAAATTTTTCTATAATTATTTGTCGTATGTATACATGTGAGCATACAAGTGCATACTATTTATTTATTTTTTCATTTTTTTTATTTCGTATTAATAATGTTAATGTTGGGTGGTAATGTTTACGAAAATGATAAATAAAATGAATGAGAAAATATATATCAGATCAGTTACCATTACCAATAATGTTTAGATAAAAGTATAGTTAAGTGTACAAAACGATCAACTGTGACCGTTATAAAAGTGTAAAACTATTAATTGGCCGTTATTTTCAAATTTGAAATATAAACAGAAAATAGTACAGTGAATACTCAAATCGAATTCTTATCAGCTTTCATAGTTACGAAATTACGATAAAATACGATGAGTTTTGAATATGTCAATTGACATGAAGTGGTTTTACAAAAAAAAAACATTTCGGTAGTAAACAAAAATGAAAAAACACGTGCGTTTTGTTTTTAATTTCTCTGTACTATTTTAAATGTTTCGGGTTCTGGTAGTTTTTTCTAAATTTACAAAAAAATGGTAAAATTTAATCGAAAAAAGAAACGTAATAATGTTGTTAAAAAACAGCCAAAAACTCGTAAAGAAATACGTAAAGAAAAACGTTTACAAAAAAAAGAGAATAAAAAAAATTTCTTTAATAAAAAGAAACAAAAAATACAGCAATCATCTGGTGGTAAATTTGTGAGAGTTTTAAATAATTCACAAAAAAATGATCCATATGAGGATGATGATATCCATGATGATGATTCTGAAATGATTCATGAAGGAGATGGTGATGAAATTGTTTCAGATTTTGAATTAAGTGATGATGAAATCAATAAGAAATTAAATAAAATTTCAAAAAAGGAAAAGCAGAAAAATCCCATTAAGAATCTTCCTAAGGATCGTTTTCATGAGAATCAGGAACGTGAAAAACGTAAACAAAAAGAATTAGAAAAGAAAATGCGTAAACGTCGTATTGAACAATTGAAGGTTGCCAATGAGGAAGAAGATAAAGTAATTAGGCGATTAGAAAAGAAATTAAAAATTGATAAACATAAAAATGATAAAAGTGTTCATAAAATGTTTAGCAATGATGGTTTAGATTACGCATTGGAATTATGTTTACCAGAAAATATTGAGAAAATGTATGTGGCAGCAAAAGAGGCAGCTACATTTGATGATAAAGATAATGAAGGGAATGATTTTGATGAAGACATAGAAATGATATTGAATAGAGATGCATCGGATGCAGATAAAACATCTGTACATAATGATGATGAGAAGAGAAAAAAGAATAAAAAAGGGAACGTTTCCAATTTAGGGGAGGAGGTATCGAAAAAGAAACAAACAAAATTGAAACAGATTGAAAATAAATATTTTAAAGATGATTTTGATGATGATGATGGTGACAGTGAAGATTTTATGATGAATGATGGAGGAGATGATTCAGAAGATGACAATAATTTAGAGAGTGAGGAAACTGGCTCAGAACCAGAAAATCACGAGGAAGATTACAATGATTTGAAAAATTGCTCAAAATTAAAAACTAACTTTAATACCGTTGATGATTATTCAGACGGTGAAAAACTGAAGAAGAAAGAAAATAAAAAAAACTCAAATAAGAAGTCGAAGATCAGAGACAAAGAAAAAATCACAGATGATGAAGATGAATTTGAAAATTCAAATGAGTCTGAATTAAATGATGAAGACGACGATGAAGAAAAATCAAATATAGAAGATCAGGAATATGATGAAGGAGATGGCACTTGGGAGGATATATACGGTAGAAAACGTGACAAACATGGAAATATCATAAAGGTAAACATTTGTTTTTCTTTAGGATGAGTTGGTACAATTGTATTTTTTTATAGGAAGACACCAATTTAAAGACTGGGAAATACGTTCCGCCACATGCACGTTCTTCTTTAGCAAACGATAATGATGATGACGAAGAATGTGACAGCAAACGCAAAGAGAAACTTTCAAATCTTCGTCGTAGTTGTAAAGGTTTTTTAAATCGTTTATCTGAGTTCAATATGCATAAGATATCATCAGAAATAGAGAATTTATATATGAAAAATTCACGTTATGATATGAATAATACATTATGTAAATTAATAGCTGAAGCATTAATTTGTAATGTATTATCAAAAGAAAGATTAGTTCTAGAGCATACAATGTTAATAGCTGTATTACATGCAAATGTTGGTAATGAAATTGGTGCACATTTTTTACAATTTTTAATAATAAAATTTGATCAAATGTTAAAGGATATTCAACAATTAGAAGTTGAAGACAAAAAATTAGATAATATTGTATTAATTTTATCACATTTGTATACATTTAAGGTAAAGTGAAAAATTTTTATTAGTTTTTCTTTAGCGTTTCATAAATTAATTTTAATTTTTTTTTTTTTTTTTTTTTGTAGATCTTTCAATATAATTTGATTTTTGAAATAATTAATAAATTTATTGAGAATTTATGTGAAAAATCAGTTGAATGTCTATTACTGATACTACGTTCTATTGGATTTCAATTACGTAAAGACGATCCACTAGCTCTTAAAGAATTAATATTAATAATCCAAAAGAAAGCCGCTGAAGTACCATCGGATATAAAAGAAAAGTAAATAAAAATTAAATTATTTCGTAGTTTTGATTTCATCATTTATACACCTGTTTTGTAACTATTTTTTTTTTCGTTTTTTTTAGTCCTCGTTTAAAATTCATGTTAGATATTTTAAATGCAATTAAAAATAATAATATGAATAAAATACCAAATTATGATCCAACATTAGCTGAACATTTAAAAAAATTATTAAAATCAATTTTAATTAATGGAAAATATGTTACAACATTAAATATAACATTAAATGATTTATTAAATGCTGATGAAAAAGGTAAATGGTGGATAGTTGGTTCAGCATGGACTGGTAATATTCAAGATATTGGATCAGCCAATCAATCAAATATAAAAAATAAAAATCAATCAACTGAACAAATGTTTAGTGAAAAATTATTAGAATTAGCTAAAAAACAACGTATGAATACAGAAGATCGTAAAAATGTATTTTGTATATTAATGAGTGCTGAAGATTATTTAGATGCATTTGAAAGATTATTACATTTATCAATAAAGGATCATCGTATAATTACATCAATTGTAATACATTGTTGTTTATCAGAGAAATCATTTAATCCATATTATTCCGTTTTAGCACAAAAATTTTGCGAATACGATCGAAAGTATCAGGTAACTATTCTAAGAAAACTTCAATGATTAAAAAATAATCTTTTCTTTTTGAATTTCTAGTTGGCATTTCAATTTGCTTCATGGGACCGAATAAAAGATATTCAATCATTGAATAAATTACAAATTCAAAATTTAGCTAAATTTTTAACATATTTAATATTAAATGGTGGTTTACCAGTATCCATTCTAAAGGTAAGAAATAATTACGTTCATTAATTCAAATTTTCTATGCTGTTACTTTTTTTTTTGTAGGTTGTAGAATTTGCTGAATTGGATAAAACTACATTAAGATTAGTACGACAAATTGTGCTGGGTATATTATTAGCAAAGGAAGAGGAATGTAAACAGGTTCGTATGGTCTCGAGTTTCATTTACTTATGAAATTTTTTGATCATATTTTTCTCTATTTTGTACTTTCAGGTATTTGAACGAATCGCACCAAGTGTGAAATTGAGTACCTTTAAAGATAGCATACGATTATTTATGCATCATTTCTTATTAAAAGAAAGTGCAAAATCATCAAAACTTGATGATGGACAAATGAAATTATTAAAAACAAGAGTTATAATTGTTGATCAAATTTTAGAAGTTATTGGATCTAAAGTTAAATTTTAATAAAGTAAATGAATTTTTATTGAGCGCTTTGTATTATTTTCGTCAATGTGACTCCGAATTTATTTTGAAAATTTTTGCTAAGGACTAGTATCTCTTGGCTAAAAGACCTCCCATAATCGAAGCAAAAAATAAAATAAAGTAAAATAATTACAAATTGAAATTTATCTTGTTATATTTTCATTTTTCTTTTGTTTTTCTCACATCATTTTTTATATATTAACGTACTTATGTATGTGTATGCATTTTTCCTAGAAATAAAAAAGATCTTGTTTAATTAAAAAAAAAAAAAAAACAATTTTTCTCTTTTCTTTCATCCCTTTTTTCACATATATTTTTTTCTTACGATTTTTTTGTCTTGCCTTTTGTTTTATTATTATTTATTTATTTATTTTAAATACAAATAAAATAAAAATAATTTTTCATAACAGCTTTCATCCTTTTTTCTTTTAGCAAAAAAAGTGTGGTTTTTTCTTATTTTTTTATTTTATTTTTCGATTAATATATTTTTAATTTTTTTTTGTCTTAACTCTTTTTTTTATTACACAGACTTGTTTCTTACTTTATTCAATAAATTCTTTTATTTTTCGGTAGCTTAAATTTTAATGTATTTAATGTATTTTTTTGCTTATTTACTTTTTCAAAAAAAAAAAAAAAAACTTTTATAACAAAATAATGAAAAATACAGAAAAAAAATTTAATAATCTCTTTTACCACCCCCCGTTTTGTCGTCTGTTATTTAATTTATTTTTCGCAAATGATTTTTTATTACATTTAATTTGTATATCATATATTCGTGTTAATATGTTAATTTATATGATAAAGACACACTCATACCTCCTCTCTCAATGATGCTCAATGTTTATGATGTTTTGTATTACTTGATAAGATGTTCGACGTTGATATTGATGTAGACCCATGATGACATTTACACATATTATAAGCTATTTAATTTATTTAATTTTTGTTATTTTCAAATAAAAATTTTTAATATTTTTTTCTGTATCATGATCCTAAAAAAAATAAAAATTCATACAAATTTTTGCATATTGATTTGATTATAAAATCATTTGTAATTTATATTTTGAGCATTTTATTTTCTAGGTTTAAATTTTTTTTTAAATTTTAAAAGACCAGTTTTACAAAAATTATTGAAATCAAATGGACAGAAATGTTTATTCAGAAAAAATATTTGAAATGCGGGTTTTATAAATTTATAAAAAACTCCTTATACATTTCAATTTAAGAAAATCAGAAATTTATCTAATAGAAGTACACGCATACATCTTTTGTAGTTGTATAATCAAAAAATTTGAATTCAAGAATATGACAGTGTTCGTGGTGAAAAGAACTGCAATGATCTTTAGTAAACTTCATTGGCAATCAGTTTACACAATTTTTTGTGCAAAAGCTGATTGATTTCATTTACATAATACATAATTAGAATTTCCAAATGTAAATAAAATCTTCAGATCATTTATTCAAAGTAAATTTCAATCTGCTTGAATTTGATACTTCTTAGAATTTTTGCAGTTCTTTATAGAACATTATAACTGATGTGAATGCAGTCAGTATTTCAAAAGCAAATAAGGCCAATTTTTTTTTTCTAAAATTATTATGATGATATTTTGCTACATATAATTAAGCTCTTTCTATCAATTTAATTTTGGTCCTGATTTTTTTATGATTTGTTAATTTGATTGACAATGAGAAAAAGTTCATTTAAAATTGTTTTTTTTTTTTAAATATTTTTTTAATAGTAAAAAAATTAAATATATAAAAAATGGTAATCATCATGATTTCTTTATTTTTCATTTTTACTCTGTTTTAGTAATAAAAGAAAAAACAAAACAAACGCAAAAAGAAAAAAATTCTCATAATTCTTCATCATAAAATAACGATTGACTTTTCTAGATCTTTTTCTTTAATTTTTTTCTCCTAAATCCAATAAGTTTTTTGTTTTGTATATTTGTAAGTTTTTTAATCCACATAATTTTTTTTTCTAATTATTATTATTAGATTGATCATTCTGTTGCTGTTGTTATTTTCAGATTTTGTTTTATTATTACCTCTTCATACTTTTTTTTTTAAATTTTTTAAAATTACAAGTAGATTTGATTTTTTACCTATATTAAATACATACATAAATTGAATTTAATTTTTTATTGTTTTTGTTAAAGTATATGTAGATTCCTTTTTCATTTAATTTTTGTATACAAATCATTGCATTTATTTTTATTTTCTTAACAATAAAATAATGTGGTTTTGGCAGAGAAAATATTTTTTAGTTTTTTTTTGTTGTTCATTTTGTTTTATTTTGTCTAAAAAAAAAATATTTTTTATGTTAGAATTATTTATTTTCCTGGTTGTTTGAATATTTTAAAAAAATTCCATTTTGTTTTTCAAATGACAATCATGTGTGATTTTGAGTGTATTTATGTGTATACATATGCGATTGATTATTTTTTTCATTGTGAAACTGTTTTGTTTTTCTTTTTGTTTTTTTTTTCTAAATCATTTTTTGTTTGTTTTATTTATTTTATTTATTTAATTATTAATTTTTTATTTTTGTTTTAATTATTATATTTTAAATATATAATTATTATTATTATAATAAACAATAAGCAACGGGGACGAGGTATGATGTGCTATGTTTTATTTGTCAAGAGCTGTGTTGGTCTTAATAGCAATGACACATTCCTCACCGCAGGATTTGAGTACAGTGCACTATAAAAAAAAAAGTAAAATTAATTAAATTAAAAATTCCAAAATGAAATTTTAAGTAATATGAACTTACCAATAATTCTTTACCAGATTCAAATTCTGAACGTAATTGATTACCAAGATCACCTTCTGGTACTTTTAAATCTTCACGCAAATCACCATTATCACCCATTAATGTCAAATAACCATCATCACTGATATCAGTTAATTGATAATCCTCACGTTTAACATGTGGGACATCCATATTGTGAGTAGATGGACAAATATCCTCGTATCTATAAGTATTAAAACAAATACATACATTAATTTTGTCAAAAGATTTCAAATCGAAAAATGATTTTTCAAATTAACTTACTTTTTACCACTGAATATATCAATTCCAACTAAATGAACTTTAGCATGACCATGTTTACCAGTTTTTGATGTTGACATTTCAACAATTTTACATGGACGTCCTTTTAACATGACAAAACCATTTTTACGTAATGCTGAACATTGCATTGGAAATGTTGCAGAAGCACCAGAATCACCAGTTTCAAAATGAGTATCATCGATATCTGCCATTTTTTGTTTTTGTCTTCTGTTTTACAAAATTTCAAATAAATAAAATTATTTTTGTTATTTTGCTTTTTCTTGTGATTATCACAAAACCACTAAACCGTTATGAAAAATCGGTATTTGTGTTATTTTATTATTTAAATGAAATTTGGGGTGGTGGTTTAGTCTGCAAATAAAATAATAAAAAAAATTATGAATATAAATTAAATAAAAAATTTTAAATTGTATTATAAAGTACAAATAATTTTTGTATTTTTATTATAACTAAAACTGATTTATACCGGCCTTTTGCCGCAAAATTAAAATAAAAAAACTTCAATTCTAATCGGATCAGTGACGATGACGATTTGTAGTAAGCATTAAAAGCAAAGAAATAAATTGAAAAATGTTTAGTTAACTAAATTTAGAAATTCATCGGGTTTATTTCTTTTTTCTTTCTGTGTTCAGTCAACGACCAATGTAATTTGTAGGTATATGGTCCCAATTTAGATTATCATTACATGAACATTTTTTCAATAAAATAACAACAAAACAAAATTGAAAAACTTTTATTTTCACATATTGTGTTGACCAGTAAAAAAAAGATTTCGATCAATTAAAAATGATTCATTAAATAAGTTTTTTTTTTTTTTTTTTGATCAATTTATGACAAAATTTTTTTTAGAAAGACGCACTGCAGTTATATGAATATTTAGAACTCGAAGTGTTACACTATTATAATTTTAATATAACAAAAATAGATAGGTAGGTAGAATAGGTTCTACATCCAAATGGGTTTCTTAGATTTTTTTTTGGTAAATATCACTTATTATTCTGAAATGATCGTAATAATTTGTGCACCACTTATCATAGCACATACAGAAAAAAAAAATCCAGCCACCAATTGAATAGGTTAGGAACAAGATCGATAAAATATGATTTTTCTTTTTAATTTTAAATATATGTACAAAAAAAAAACCATAAAACAAAATGAAAATTATCTTTCTTTTATCGCAAAATTTAGAATGCAAAAAAACAAAAATGATAAATTTGAAATAAAAAGGACAAAAATCTTTATCTTACTTTGCAAAATTTCAAATAAAAATAAAACTTTTGCTGATATATTTTCTTAAAAAGACACGCGGCGGTATACACTACACAGGCACTGGATGACGGGAAAAAGAAAGAAAAGAAACCGGATCAAAAAAATTTATTGGATGATGATAGGTATTTTTTGAAATAAAGAAACAACATGAAAAATGTACATTTTAAAATTTACACCACTATATAGATGGGTTGACTGACTGTGTGGTGAGTGACTGATGGTGGTGTGTGAATTCGCTCGTATACGCCTTTACGTTTCGCATACAATTTTTCTTTTTGAAAAAAAGGAATTTCAGCCAAAAAAAAACTGAATGAAAATTGAATGACGCGATTTTTCACACATGTGAGAATTTTCATATATACGACTATCGATCATACGTATTATTCGTGTGTATTATGTGCTTACATATGAAAAAGATTTATTTTTGTTTTGCTAATTTTTCTTTTAATCGTGTATGATTTGATTACAAGCCATGTACACGCTATAAAAAAAATATAGCGGCGAAAATTTTCCTTGATTTTTGGTCAAAGAACGTGTCAATTTTCAATTTCATTGTATTTTTTCTGCATGTCGGCATGAAAATACCTTTTCGTTCGTTTCTGAATCCCATTTCTATTATTTTGTATGCAATATTTGTATGTGTATACAGAAATAATTTTGAGCGTTCTTTTTTCATATTTTTTTGCAATTATTTTTAGTACATTGACTTTTTTTTTTTTAATGAAAAATTATAGACGTACCCTTTTGTATTGGGTGAAAATAAATTTTAGGATTTTCTTTACAGATTTTTCACAAGTGATTTTGCTTAACATTAAATTTGTATTTTTTTATTTTCTAGAAAACACAGAGAAAACTAAATGAAAATTAATGAAAAGCTCAAATATCAAATTCCACACATTTGCAGATTATTAAAAATAAAAACAAAATATAAATCCATGTAAAATCCAAAGAAAATTGAAGAACTTAATATGTATACACTTTTGCTTGTATGTCATACCATTCAAAAAAAAAAAAAAACAAACTATTCAATTTCTAATTACAAAAAATATGGAGGAAAATAGAATCTAAAACGTCACTTAATTGCAAGGAAAAATTTAATAAAATTTCTATTTTGTTAAGTATAATGAAAAAATAATGAATTTAATTGTAAAATTTGCAAAAAACGTCCGGCAAATCAATAAAATGTCAAAAACTCCTTATGTATGATGATGTATATAAATGTCGAATTCATACATTAAAATTTTTTTTGTTACACATAAAATTTTACACTAGCACTTTTCTTACAAGAAATATGTATTTTTTTTAAATTTACAAGAAAACAGAAAAAAAAAGAAAACAAAATTTGTAAAATTCACTTTTTTATATTAGAAAAATGAAATTAAATTTCTTTTACCCAATTTTTTGAATTAATGAAAATTTGATAAAAAAATTAAAAAAATTGTTATAAATTTTTATATTTTGTATTTTGATTTCTTTCGTACTCACATGTGTGTTTTTTTTCTTAAATTTATTTTAAAAATGGTGTCGTATCCAAAAATCAGTTGAAAATCTCAACAAAATTTTTTTCAACTTTTTTTTATTTTTTGAGCAATTTTAACAGCGACCGAGGTGGATATATGAAGATGATAAATTTTTTATGGCAATTTGAAATTTGAATGATGATTTTATTGTTTTAATTTTCATTCGTTTCGTATGCATGCAGTAAAGAACGAAACAACACAACACAAAATTGAAATAATGGAAATGAAGAAATAATATATTTCCAGTGTTGTATTTCCGGTTATTGAATATTACAGCATACTACCCACACTCCACAGTCCAGTCACATTTAATTCACATAAGTGAGTGGTGTGGTGGGTAGTAGGTTGATTGCCTGTATGGTAAGTTACCATGAAAAGTCTAAAAATTGAATTTAAAACGGTAACATATCCAAAATATGAAATATCCACGTTTGTCATGTTTGTTGTTTTTTATTTGTTGTTGTTTGTATATTTGCATTGCACAAATCTGTACATACATAAATAATTTGATCAGCTGATTTGTTAAAGAAAACAAAATAAAATTAACAAATATTTGCTTTTTTTGGGGAGCTGTTCGATGCCACGAACATTTCACGAGATTTTTTGTTTTACTTATTTATTTATTTTTTTTTTCTTATTAAGTTATCTGTTCAAGTCCAATATAGATTTGATGTAACTAACAAATCATTTGTTGTCTTTTCCTGGTGTTGCTTGTTTGTTGTCATCATATGTCTAATTGTAGAGAGCTTCAGTGCATTAAAAAAATTGTACACCTTTTCTTTTTCTAATCTAACTAATAAAAAACTCGTAGTTATAATTGTTGGTGCTAAATTAAATTATTTTAATATACATATAAATCAGTGTAAAATATTTTTTTTTTTACAAAAGTTTTTATTAAAAATTAGAAAATAAATGCGAATGTGATCAGTTATTTGAATTAAAAATACAATCAGTAGTGTTTGTATAAGCGATTCCGATTACCATGAGTAATTATTACAACAATGTATTATAAAAGTGGGGTGCTATTAAAATTTTTCATAATAATAATAAAATAAAAAAATTAGAATATAAAATAAATGCCCTTGTCTTATAAATAAAATTGTAAAAATAAACAAATACTTTTTGTAATTGTGTTTACTTCCTGTAAAAAATTTTTAATTCAAAGTAATTCAATCTTGTTATGGGTAGTTGACTGCTTTTTTTTTTGTAAAAAGTACCAAAATAACTACTTAAAAACGAACAGTTTTATTTTATTATTTTTGTTTTTTTACAAGAAGAAATTTATTTTTTTTAAAACTTTTTATTGGCATCAGCAGTGCTTTTCCCAAAGTGTTGAAAAAAAATTTTTTTATAAATATATTTTTAATGTCAAGGTTTGATAGAATTAATTAATTAGAAGAGTAAAATATAATTACAAAATAAATCAAAAAATCATCATGGCTTTAACACAAAAAGAAACAAAATCATATAATTATGAATTTGTATTAAAGAATCTATTAGCTGGTGGTAAGATATATTCATTTAATTTTATATTCTCTTAATTTACCTACTTTCATTTTTTTGAACCTGAACCCATCCTATATTGTGCTCCTATGTGCTATCTATTTATTTATTTTCAAATTTTAAAAATATTTTCTAATATTTTTTATTTGTACATATTTTTAATTTTAAATGTATTTTGCAATAACAGGTATTTCCCCATAACGTAATACAATATGATTATAATGTGTATATCCGATCCAATCCATTTACATTACAACTCTAAATAGATACGTGTATATGTACACGATCATATACCATTCATTATGTGACTATGCAAACAAAATTTAAAGTAAAAACAAAAAGAAAATGTGTACAAACTTAATAATTATGATAAAATTATAAAGTGAAAGTTTCTTTTATGTAGACATAGAAATACACGAAGAAAAAATTCCAAAGTATCGGATTCCTATATTTACAATAATCATCATCATTATGGTATCATTACTACATACTACATACCACTGTCTTCACACTACTTATTATATTGTTTTGGTATCATTCAATGCAATGAATTTTTTGTTTTTTAAAAAAAGTAAGACATTGAAAAAATAAAATAAAAACAAAAAATATTGGCTTCATATTTAAATATGCAACTGTAAATTAACACTTTGAAGTTTGAACAAATGAGAAATAATAATTTTTCCAAGTTTCCAGTTTTCTTATTTTACAAGATTTTTACAAATTTATGTAAAATACGATCTGTAAATACAATTGAATTGCTTCATTTTTTTATTTATTTAAACATAATCTGGGGTAATGTATTTTGAATAACAAAACAAATTGAATCTAAAAAATAAATGATAATAAAATGTATAAAAAAAAAATAAAATACTTTGGAATAAGATTTAATTCAAAATAGTAAAACAAAAACGTTTGTTGTTATTTTTCAAAAATACAAAAAAAAGTCAAAAAATTGTACGATAAGCTAATGAACCCATCTATACTATAATCTGTTACTGTTTTTTTTTTCTTCAGATTGATTTCTGTCTCCTTTTTGTATCAATTTCATCTTAATTTTAAATTTAAAAACTTTTTAATTTAATTTAATATAAAAAACAAAACGAGTTCAATCATCAATTTTCAGATAAATGTGATACACAGACAAAGTCTGTGTGATGTTGATTATCTCTTGTCTATTTTTTATTATTTCATAATATTCGCACAGACAAAACGAAAAATAAAATAAAATGAAAAACACAAAAAAAATATTAAATTTATTATGCAGTCTCAATTTAATTCAAGTGATTGTCACGGTTTGTTTAATTTTCCTTTTGTCTCTGTAGTATATGATTATCGTCATCATAATATAATGTGAACCACAAATAATGTAACGACAATCTTTTTCTTAATACAAGTTTTGCTTTTCTTGTTGTTGGTATTATATAGGGTGTCTCGGAAAAGCGTTTCTAAAAAAAAAATCATGTCATATTCTCGTATTTTCTTGAAACTGATTCCTTCTGAATTATTGTAGATATCAAGAATCTCTAGATAGCAAACACCAAGGTTTCAGAAGGCGGGAGCGGTAAAAACACTTAAATTAAAAAAAAAAACACTATAGTGGCATATGTTTTGAGATGTCCTGTGTGTAAATGTAATAAGAAAACTTGAACAATAAAAAATAAATAAATATGTATACGTATGTGCATAACAAAACACAGTTTTATTTTTTATTTTAGTTCCGTTTACGTGGTATAAAATTTGCAATCAAATTTACAATATTGACTAAGTGATATGCCATTGTATCTGCAATTTGAATTTTAATCGTATCTAGACATAGTATCTACCTTACCTACGTATGTAAGAAATTCAATTATTATTTCTGTCTAACTGATAAATAAACAATTTAAAAAAAAAAAAAAATTCATGAATTTTCTTTTCAATTTTATTTTTATTTAAATTTCTATAAAAAATCATTTATCTTCGTCTTATGTTAATGTACACCAAAATAGCATTGAATAATAACGCTGCTATGATGATAATAATCTTAGAGGATTGTTGCAAATATTTCTATTTATTTAGTGTCAAAACTTTGACCTTCTAAACCCCTTAATTTGTAAAATAAACAAGTAACAAAATTCTTTTGTTATTTTTTCAAGTTGCTGTATAAAATTTTAAAAATATATTTAAATTTGATTCTTTTTATATTTCAATGATTTTCACACATTTTATGTTTTTATTATTGTTATTTATTTATTTATTTATTTTTTTAAAATTTTATTCAGGTATTGCTGGCATGTGCTCTAAAACAACAGTGGCTCCCTTAGATAGAATTAAAATTTTATTACAGGCGCATTCCAATCATTATAAGCATTTAGGTGTATTTAATGGTTTACGACATATCGTTATTAAAGAATCATTTATAGCATTATATAAAGGTAATGGTGCACAAATGGTACGAATATTTCCATATGCAGCGATACAATTTACTGCATTCGAAATTTATAAAAAGGTAAAAAACAGAAAAAAAATTTTTTTTTTTTGTTTTCTTTAATTTTTCATATCATCATTTTATTTTTTTATCTATTCGGTATTATTATTATATATATATTTTTTTTGCATTTATATACAGTATCTTCTTACTTATACACCACATAAAAAATTAATAGAGCATGCTGATAAATTTATAGCCGGTGCTGCTGCTGGTGTAACAGCAGTAACATTAACTTATCCATTAGATACAATACGTGCTAGATTAGCATTTCAAGTTAAAGGTGAACATAAATATTCGGGTATTGCACATACAGCATCAGAAATGTTTCGTAAAGTAAGTTTTATTTATTCTATTTTATTTATTATTTTAAAATTTGTGTATTTATTTGTTATTTCTATTTCATAGGAAGGTGGCACTAGAGCTCTCTATCGTGGTTTTGTACCAACATTAATGGGTATGGTACCATATGCTGGTTTCTCATTTTATTGTTTTGAAGTATTAAAATATTTTTGTATGAAATATTTAACAAAATTCACATGTAAAAAATATGAACGTAATACTGGTGGTCTTGTATTAAATATACCAGCTAAATTATTATGTGGTGGTTTTGCTGGTGCTGTTGCACAATCAATATCATATCCATTAGATGTAACTAGAAGACGTATGCAATTAGCTATGATGAATCCAGATACGGCAAAATTTGGGTAAATTAACTTTTAATAGTTTTTAGTATGAACATACAGGTAAAAAATATTTAAAATTTATAGGAATTTTATTTAATTACTAATTTAGAATAAAACCAGTTTATGTACTTTAAATTAATTACCCTTGGAGTCAGGCGATAGTGTATGGATTAATGCTATCACTGCACTATTGCACTCCAGGAATAATTTAAGAAAAATTTTATTAATTTTAATCTACTTTTTTCTTTTGTAAATTTATTCTTTTCTATTTTTCTTAAATTTTAAATTATGTATCTTACAAAATATATCGATGGTGTTGGAAAAATAAAAATTTTAAATTGTGCCTGAATGAATTAGACGGTATGTGGTTACAATTTTTTTTTTTTTTTCAAATAAAATTTTTAATTATTTTTCACGGTTCTAAATATCATCAAAATTTAATGAATTATTTAAAAAAATTTTTAAAAAAACATATTTTTTATTTTTGGGATTTTTATATTTTAGTATGGGCATGATGAGTACATTAAAAATAATTTATCAAGAGAATGGTATTATGAAAGGACTATATCGTGGTATGTCAATTAATTATTTAAGAGCAATACCAATGGTTGCAGTTTCATTTTCAACATATGAACTACTTAAACAAGCGTTAGATCTAGACACTGGAATGAAATTATAAAAACAAAAAATTATGATAGAAAAATTATTTAATATTAATTTTTTCTAAAAAAAAAAACAATTAATGAAATTTAAGATATAAAGTGATGAAAGAGAGACTATTTTATTTTCTTTTTATATTTGTTTTTTTTCTGTTTTATTTCATGTAGATAAAATCTACGTGTGTAGAGAAATTTTTATTTGTAAAAAATAATTAATATTAAGTAATGTAAAATAATTTTTGAAAAAAAATTATTGACAACACAAATTGTAGACAAATTTTTTTATAAATTTTTTTAATTTTGAAATTTTCTTTTAAAGAAAAATGATGTTTATTTTGTTGTTCATTTTGTTTGTATTTTGTTTTTGAATTAAAAATTTCAGTTTATTACACACTGTTCTTTTTTGCATTATAAAATGGTAATTGGAAAATATTTAAAAAAAAAATAATTATTGTAAAAATTAGAAAATAATTTATTTTTATATACTTTTATGACGAAATCTCGTTTTCTTTTTTTAATTGTGTAAATGAAAAGTGCGACTTAAATAAAGGAAATTTTTATTTTTTCAAAGAATATAATTTACGCTTTATATTTGAAAAATCTTTTACTTACAATTTTTTTCTTTCTTTGTGTGTAACGTAATCAATAAAATTCTCGAGACATCAGAAAAAAAAATGTAGATAAAAAAATATGTGGAGGAAGTAGAAAAACACAACAGAATGTTAACAGAATCCACTGGAAATAGTTTTTTAAGGTCCTACGCATCTTAATAAAATGACATGGAAAATAATAATTTACTGATCTTGTCAGGATAGCAATCAATTTTCAAACCTTTATAAGGTATCTATCTATAGTGATGGAACAACCATAGTCCAAAACTCCGTACCCAAGCTGTATAAAAGTCCTGTTATTAATAAAAAATATTATTTCTTTTACTAGGATCTCAAAATTATATTTTTCGAGAGGGCTGAAAATTTGTTGTTGATGGCCATTGCCCATCTATGTAAATTGTTCAATTTAATTTTTAAAAAATCAAAATATTCTCAATTTTATCATATTTTTATTTTACAATATATTTCCATAGATTTTAATTTAATTTATATTTTTATAATAGTTAGAGTATCTTTTTATAGACACAGCTTTCATGTTTATGATCAGTTTACTTATAATGTTTTTTGAAAATTAAATAAATTTAAAAGTTTTACATTTTACATTTAATTTTCCTAGTCTAGGCTAACATAAATTGACTAGTAATGGCTATGTATTACCAGCTATTTAATAGAATATTTTTCATAACTTTATAGATTATATTCATTTCTGAAATACATACATAGGAGGAGTTTTTCTGTATTTTTATAGTTTTAATACATAAGTTTTTTTTTTTTCATATATAATTCACGTATACAACAAAATATATAGTAGTATATGTACATATATGGTTTATTGTTTTTTTATTTAATGAATAATGTTTTACATCTACAACATTTAATTAAAATTTTTAGTTTGATTTCAATATATTAAAATTGAATCATAAATGAATATTATTCAGAAATGTTCTGGTTGTAATTAGCAAATTTCGTTAATTTAAATTTTTGTAAACTTTTATATAAAATTTACCAATGGTCAAAATTTTTTATGAAAGTTAGCAGAATGTTAAGTTAGTGAAATCTGCTAACTATAAGCAGAATAGCCCTGCATATTACATATCTGTTTTGGTTTTTTAAGTACATACATACTTACACAATTATGTTTCTATGCCCCAAAATTTATTTAAATGTCCATTTGTTCATTCGTGTCGGAATTTCAAACTATAAGACTCAATTACTTATAGTTTGATTTTTATTTACAATAAATTTTGTTTCTAATGAAAGAAATAAAATTATTGTTAATCTGTATAACATTTACAATCTATTAGGATTGAATTTATGTAATCAGTTTTTCCTATAATTTTCTTTTTCAATCTTACAATAATATCTTTTACACAAATTACATAAAAGATTTGAAGATCTTAATCTTTTGAGCAAAAATTTTCAAAATGATTTTCAATAAAATTAGGGTGGAATGTGGATTAAAATTTATTTTAAATTTATGTCTAAAAAGACACAAAAATAGTACAAAACAAAAAAAGTTGAGCCTTTTGTTACCAGCTTTTTTTTTTTTTTTTTTGAAAAAATTTCAGTCAAATTTTAATGCGAAACCGTGAAAAATTCATTTCTTTTTTAAAAACTTTTTTGTTTTTTAAATACAAACTTGTAATGTTAATAAAATGGTTCAACTTTATTTTAACCACTTATGAATTTATATTTCATTTTATTTTTTCTTCGGTGGTTAATGGCATTCATTTTATAGGCAACTGGCCTTCTGTTATCAGAGTTTTTAAAATTTTTATAGTTTTATAGTTTTCTAATAGTATACATCTATTTACATACAAACATGAATAAGATTACATTGATTTATGCTATATTATAATATAATTCATATTATATATTATATCGTATATTATAATAAATGGTTCTGTATAGGTTTAATCTTCCACAATTAAGTAAGTTAACTAGTCCATGCCATAACGACCTTTTTAAATGGTACAAATAGGCCTTGTTGTGATTCACTGTTAATAGAAAAAAAAAATGAATAAATAAGTAAATGTATAAATAAATAAATAAATAAATAAAATTTTTATCTACTAAAATTTCTTTGTAAAATTTGTAATATACCAATCAAAAAATTTTCTTCCTTCAAATGTTCCATCACAGTCACCGCATTTACTTTGTAATTGGACACCAACATATAAATCATCAACTAAAATTTTATTTCCAGTTACTGGTGGTTTTTCTTTGCTAACTAATGGACCAACATAACGTACACGTCCAACAACAACACGTCCATTTTTCGCTATAACTTTAGCCAAATGTCCTGGTTTTAGGCATTTAGCTGTTTTTGGTAAAAATGGTAATGATTGCCTTGACGGAATATAATCTAAACGGAAAAAATTATAACAATTAAATTATATTCTTTATATAACAATTTAATCACAAATTATATTCTTACCTTTTTGAATATCATTTTCAGACATACGTCGAAAATTTGATCGTTTAAAATTATCATCAGTTATTAATGAAATATCCATTGATTTTCTAATGAATGTATCAGCTTCATCAAGTAAACTTTCAGTTGATCCACCAGAATCACCATGTATTGGAAATACTGTACGACCAGCACAATATCGTTTTGAACAGATACAGTCATGTCGAAGATCTGGTAAAGAACCTCTTATTCGATTACCAGGTTCTAAAAGAGGAACAAAAAAAATCTCAAATGAGAATTACACACACACTCACATTTATAGACAAATTTCCCCCATACCTTGAAATGTAACTCTTGGTGTATAATGCATACTTTCTGATGTTCTAATACCATGATGCGATTGTTTACATATTACACAACGTATTGATGGTACTGATCGTGATCGATGATGACGATCTAATTCATTATTACTATATCTAGAACCGCCACCAGTTGAATAACTTTTACATGAATCAAAAGAATCACCACGTTTACCACCCCATGATTCACCAGTTTGAATTGTTTGTGTACCAAAACTACTTTCATTAACAGTCCATTGTGATACACCTGGTGATGTCATACTAACACTTGGTGTCATTCTATAACGCATTTTTTGAATTTAAGAAAAAAAAAAAAACGAAAAAAAACGAAAAATTAATATGAAAAAGAAATGATCGAATGTATTGAAGGATTAATTACCCTTTTAATGCATAATCTGGAGTTTTTAATAGATTTCCTTTATAATAACGTGGCGATGATGATTGTTTTTCAGATTGTTCAGATGCTGTCGGTTTATTTTCATCTTGACATAAATGATCAGCTGAACGTGATAATTCTGGTACCATACTTGTAAAATTTATATCACTTAATAGTATTCGTCTAGCTTCTTGTGTACGTTCTGATATTCTGGTATATGCAACATAGCGTGTATGAAAATTTAAATTAATGTGAATAAAAAACAAAAAAAAAAAAAATAGAATCGTTTATGATTTTAATAAAATTTCTAAGCACATACGTTATAATTCAAAAAAAGGTAAATTGAATATTTATGTGATAACGTGATGAAATAGTAAAAGTAAATAATATGTAGAAAATATCCTTTTCAGTTACAATAGATTGTCCTAGTAAACAACATTCAGTTGTATATGTACTCGGTATTATTATGATTTTTCTTTTACATATCTTTATAAGTATTTATTTTAGCAAAACTTTTCTACAAGTATTATCAGGTGTATGTATATATATATAAGCCTAAAGGATACATAAAATCGTTGCAATAAAATTAAGTTATACAATAGCACCTTATTATTATTATTGCATGACAAATAACAATAATGTTGTAATTTTATTTAGGAAAATTTTGCAAATTCTTATACATATTTGTTTACACGTGTGTATATTTACCTTTAAAAAAAAGTTAAATGTTTGTGTACTTTCTTAGGTGTTATATACTTGGTATACATATTCCCATAAGAAGGACACATTTTTTTTTTATTGAATTCAATTTTAGTTTATTTATTTTTATTTTTCAAAAGAATTAAGGCTCAATTTTAATTTGCATAAAGTACGATACAAAATTTACTGGGTGGTTAAAAAAAAATTTTCAATCTTCATATACGGTGTGCCCCTAAATGAAGGTCACAAAATGTGTTCATCGTGTAGTTGAGAGTTATTGTAGGAAAAAATTGTTCTAGAAGGTCATCTAAGATATAAGAGAAGAGAAAATTTTTGGTTACATCCAGTTATCTTTTGAATCACGTTATATATTTCATTCATATTTATTGGAGAGAAAAGCTAAGACTTAGTCTTTTCCAAAAAATTATTGTTTATTGAAATTGAAAAAGAAAATCCAAAGTTAATTAAAGTTCAAAAATCATGTTTTTATGAAAAAAAAAAAATCAGTAGCTTTTAGGTCACCTTATAAAAATTTTGTATGAAAAATTTTTTAGTAATTATGAAAATCGGTAGATATTTCACGAAAATCGGTAGATATCATCTTGAAATACATGGAAATACTCGATGTGTATGTATAGAAATTTTGATGATAAATTTTTTAAAAGATTTTTTAAATGAATGAGTAAAACGGATTGAGTGCATTTTGAATGAGTGAAATGATAAAAAAAATAACGATATCCTGAATTTAAAAAAATTTCCATTAAAAAAATGTTTAGAAAAAAATATCACAACAAAAATATTGAGAGAAGTGGAGTATGGGAGTATCCTTTATTCTCTGATATCCTGTACAAAAGCACATCAGTGCATACACAAGATTAATTGTATGTTTTCCTTTCCTTTTATACCACTTTACTTTTGCACGTAAAACGAAATTTAGGTATCTCATAAAATTTACTAACAGAGAATTTTTAATAAAATTATATTTTTCTTCTAACTTTATTCTTAAAACAGAAAATATAGTAGTAAATACTTTAACCTGAATATATCGAATTGGAAAGAGAAAGGGCTAGATCGAGTTGGCTGGAGGCAAATTCTCCATTAGGCCAAGGACCTACTGAGGTATGTATGTGGAGCCATGAAAGAAGAAGCAGTAGTAAATACTTGTATTTTATGCAGTTTTCCTTTTCATAACATAAACTTTAAGAATTTTATTTATTTATTATTTGTTGTTATTATCTTTATCATGAGTTTGTAAAAGGAATAAAACAAAGTATTTTTGTATTAAATTTTCAAACAAGTTTTTCAGTATGTTTTCTATTTTATTTTTTATATTTTAAAATAAATTTTAATCAAAAATCGTAATAAACTCATACACAATATTTCTACGTGTATAGTGTGAGTGGCAGGGCGCCATAAAAGTTTTTTTCTTTGTTATCTATTATATCGTGTCCTTATAATATTGTTACAATATTTCATGTCTTTTTTAAACAATTGATATCTTATACTTTTACATATAAGTTCTATTACAACGAAGTGTAACAATACAACATAGTTGGATACAATTGAAAAAGCAACAAGTTCATTCGAGTGAATTTGTTTTATATAGGAAACTAGATTATTTAATTTTCTAAAGTTTTGTTATCAATTTTCATGTCATGAATATGGATGTACAAATTTCGTTTATAAATTTATTTCTTATGTGAAAAAAATGCATACATAAATAAAAATTTGTCATATTATTTATTTTACCTTGAAAAATGTTTTGGACAGCCAATTCTTGTATTTGTTACAAATTTAGATGGTAACGTACATGGACCACCTAAATGACAATGATCAGCTATTAATTGGCTTTCAGACTTCCAATGTGCTGGTAATGCTGATATATTCGTTTGTGCTGGACTACTACGTTTCGTTCCACAATAAACTGGACGTGATATTTGTCCAGGTCCATGTTGATGAGTACACGTTAATCGCCTTGAATATTTTGATGATGATGATGATGTAATCCTTGATGATGGTATATGACGAGTGTTATTATAATCACGAAGTGCAAATGATCTAAACGCATTGATTAAAAAAAATCAAAAAAAAAAAAAAAAAAATCAATGAAATAACTATTCACATACCTATAAGCCGGTGGATTGGGACATGTATTTCGTCTATACATCATTTCAAATGTTGTTGTTTCCTCAACAATACCACATTTCGATATATCAGTCTCAACTAGAACATTATAATTTGTCCATTTTCTATTAATTCCTCCTAATGCTCCTGCTCCATTATTATTATTATTATTACCTATCCCTCCGCCTCCGCCACCTCCAATTGATGAAAAATCATTTGAATTGAAAAAATCTAAACTTTCATCTCTACTCAATTGTAAATTATTTTGATTATCACCACCGCTATTGTCCTTTTCCAAACTTGATGATTTAAAACTTGTTTGCATGTCTAAACTATCTGTACTTTCGATACTTTTTTGTTGACTTTGCATATTGATTGCATCTACTGATGTAGATTCTAAAAATGCATCATATGTTGTTGATGTTGAAAGTCTTCCAGCATTAAGTATTTCTCTTTTTGTCATTATCATTCCATCATCGTGTTGTTGATTCGTTGCTCTTGCTGCTGCTGCTGATGATGATGACGAAGATGGTAATGATGAAAATTTTACAAGAACTGGTGTACCAGATTGTCCAGGCTGTTGCCATGGATCATATTCTGATATTGATACTAAATCTTCTTGTATTGGATCACGTGTCTCTTCTGATGAGAATATCAATTCAATATCATCAACTTCTTCTTTATTCTCTTGATCCTTATCAAAATTATCTAATCCTTTTGAATCATTTTGTGATAATGACAAATTAATATCAGTTTGAGATTTATCTTGATTACTACTATCACTCATAGTTGATGATTGTTTTTCAGTTTTTCTCTTGTTTGTTTCCACTTCTTCTTCTTCTTCGATAAATACAGAATTATCACCATCATCATCTGATTGTGAATTCTCATTATCATCAATATTTAAATTTTCCTTTGATGATTGTGTTACAGTATAAGTACCATCAGAATCTCTTTGAATATTAATTGTATCTTTAGTTTTTGTTTGTAAATGAAATCCATCACCGCTACGACGGTGTCTTTCTTTATCTGTTGTTATTTTTTCTTCTTGTTCTGTATTTGTATGAATTTTATCATTTTCATTTTTCTTATCATCATTATTAGCTGATGTTGATGTATTTACATTTTCTGGATAATTGCCAACAACAACAGAATTACTATCGCTAGTGCTAATCTTTTCAGAATCATTGCTAAAACTACTATTAGTACTTGAACCATCAACTTTTATATTAGACATTACTTTAATTTTAACATCAATTTTAGAACTCATTTTTGTATCGTTGCCAATTGATTTTTTACTACCACTAATATCTTCAAGATTTTCGTCTGCTGTAGTATTATTAGTGGTATTATTATTCGGTGAATAATGTATGATACTTATATCTGGTGTAATTACAATTCTTTTATGACGATGATGTAATTGATGGTCTTGTAATAATTTTTTAACAGTCTTAAATTTATGATTAGAATGATGGTGATGGCGATGATGATGATGGCGATGACTGCGATCAGAAGATGAATCACAAAATTCTGATTCTTCTTTTGTTATATCAGAAATTTTGTCTAGACGTGTTTGTTTTATTTGACTTTCTTCAGTTTTGTCTGATTCTAATAAATCTTTTTCATGAAAAATTTCTGTTTTTGTTGTTGTTAATTTTTCTTTTTGTTCTTTTAATATTTGTTGTTGTTGCTGGTTTTCTTGTTGATTTAAATTAACATTATCTAATGTTTTTATTTCCTCTTGTTGTTGTTGTTTTTCTTTGGCACCTTCTGTAATATCACTTTGTGCTGATATTTGATTTTTTAATCGTTGAATTTCAAATTTAGCTTCTTCTAATGCTGAACGTAATGATACAACTGTTTGATGTAATGCTCTAACAGTATCTAATGATTGTAACTGTGATGATATATTTTCCATTGGGCATTGTAATGATTGTATTGTAAATTGTTTTGTAATACTTTTATTACTATCAACCATTCTGATATATCTTGATTATATAATTTTATTGAATTTATTTTATTACAATTTTTATCATTATATAGGTTACCACCACTATTACTAAAACAATCTGTTGCTATACAATTCATCACATCCAAATTAAAATCTGTTAATAATAACTTAGCCATACGGAAAATTTCTGTAAATAAATGAAAATAAAAAAAAGGTAAATATAAGGATTAAATATTATAAAACTGCAGAGAAGGCAATTTTTTTTTTTTTTTTGTATACATGTAAATGCTCTTGGTATTTTAAGAAAAATCGAATGAAAATTGGCTGGCAATTGAATTATCTGAAAAAATGTAATTCAATATAGAAATGATCTAAAATACTACACGAACGAACTTAGTAAATACTTTTCGTTATGAAGAAAAAAAAAGATAACAGAATTAAATATGAGAAAAAATGTTAAAGTTAATGTACACTGCAGTACAAACAAAATATCAGAAGAAAAACAAATCTTTCTAAATCCATTTAAATGCTGTATATACCCTTCGGGAAATTTTTTAAATGTATCTACAAAAGCTTTCCATACAAAATTTCAAGTAGGTGGTAAACTTTTAAACTTTCATTGATATTTTATTGACACAAATCTAAAAAGTTAAATTAATTTTACATTTTTTTTTTTAAATTTATTTATAACTGATTTATGTTTTTGAATTTAATTTAATAATAATTTAAGATGAAAATTATACAGAAATAAAATCAAATAACATAAAATTTAAATTTATATCATAAAAATATATTTATTGTTATCCTTAAGGTATTGACTGACTACTCATCCACAATTTTAAGAAATATCTCTGCCGAATGTATAGGATACATATTTGTATTATTTTATATATGGAATCATAATAAAATAGAATCATAAATTTATCAACCCCTATACAAATTCTACTAACGTATATTCGTGTACGCGTTGAATTGTGTGTATGTATTGTACAAGGAAAATTCCTTCTAACAGGTTCATGTTCATAAAATAGAATGTATTTATTTTTAAACAGCCAATTGACACAACCCCTTTAATTGATCATAGAAAAAATAAAAAATGATTCATGTCTGTGTATGTTTATATATTTCCCTCTGTTAACATTTTGTATTCATACATTATACAGTCAATTACACTTTTGAGTTGTTTGTGAGCATAAAAAGATTTTCCTTTTTTATATTTTATTTTTTTCAATTTTCTTTTCTTTTTTTTTACCTAAGAATAAAAAACAAAAAAAATTTTTTTTTTCTATTTTTATTTTATTACTTTTGTATGTAAAGACTGAAGAGTTACAAATTATTAGGAAAAGTACGTTATACACCTATTGTGTATAGCTACTTTGATTTAATCTGTTGATTTTCTTTTAAATAAAAGATTTTTTTAAATTTAATTTATATTTTTAATTGGAAATTTTAATTTTTTTTTCTTGAAGATTTTTTTAATTAAATATTTTTCAAGGTTATTTTGTAAATACGTACTGTATACATACGTACAAATATGCAAATTTTATTTTGATCAAATAATGATGTAGTATGATATCTATGTTTGTATGCTCGTGTCATAGTATGTAGGATGTATACTGTATAACGTATAATACAAATGGTACAAATTATGTATGACCATCGTTTTTCAATCTTGTAATATTAATAACTTTCCTCTAGAGAAAATAGATAATAGACAGGCATTGTGCACATTTACTATATATCAAAGTAAAGTTACTGTATTTATTGTATGCAGGGTATTCTAGAGTAACGGTCACAAAATACGTCTATCATAGAATATTTGTAGTAAAAAATCATTTTATTATTTTTAATTCACCTTTTCTGAAGTAAATGATATTATATATTGGATAATATTTTTTGAATCATCCTGTATATATGGTTTTACTCTGGGGCATCCTGTCGATTGATTGTTTTGCAAAACATGATATTGGAAAAATAATGCAATTTATTGTACAATGTACAGAGTGTAATATGCACAACACATACCTTAGATATGTGTATATCCTTTGGTATGAGATCTACATTTCATCGCATTTAATTAATAATAGACATTCATTACAAAGTCCTTGATTAGAAAGGATATTTTGTAATAGAAATATAATGAATTCCATATTGTACTCAATGTGTATACATGATATTTATGCATATTTAATTGATGAATTCATGATATTTATACAGAATACTGATACCAATGTATTTGTGTATAGGTCCTGTTCACATATTTTCTGTAATAATACAGATAGTTACTCTTTTTAATAGAAAATAAAATAATAAAAATTTTTCATTTATATAAAATTTTCGTTTATATTTAAAATAATTGAATTTTATTGAATGAAAAAATAAAACAAAAAAAAAAAAATAAAAATAAAAATTATAATTAAAAATGTATGAAGCCTTGTAAGAACAAATAAAAAGTTAATACAAAAATAAAAAAAGTAAAAAAACAAATAAAAAATTAAAAATATAAAGTGAAACGATAAAAAATAGAATACGGTAACAAATGATAACATTTAACTTTATTTTTGTTATTGTGGAAAAAAGAAAGGAAATTTAAATTATTTTATTTTTTTCTATTAATATATCAGCATCTATTTTATGTATGAAATGATAAATTTTGTTTTTCCTGTGTTTTTATTTTTATTAATGACAAAAGAAATAATAATAAATGATGACAATGACGAAAATTATGATGACGATGATGATGATGGCAAAGTACAATTGATATAGGATGTAGGTCAAATGTAGATACATACATCGTATGTACGTAAACATATCATTTATGTACGTGCATTATTTCGTACAATTACAAAAAAAAAAAAATGTAAAGTAATGTGATGTTTTATATGTTATATATATTTTTTTTGACTTATTTGTAAAACAGATGATGAAACAAAGATGTTTTTTGTTTTTATTGTATTCATAGAAAGAGCATGTAGGTTATCACGCCACCTACATGTTCTTGTTCGGGATATGGTAAAAGGATGTCTTTCAGTATTGTTGAAAACAATTTTAGTAGCAACTAGAAAAATTGATAGACATTTTAAAATGGGTAGATGAAATATATTATAATAATAATCTAGAAAACTAGAAATTAAAATACGCTATGAATTGAAAAAGTACCAGCTAAAGATCGCAAAGTTTGGAGTCTCATTTTATACCTATAGCTAAGACTTTCAATCAAAATGCCAACGAAAATACAAAAAAAAAATGGTGATATCCTTTGAAAATTTATTGTTCATTTTCTTTACTTTATTTTTCATTTTAAAAATTTTCAATTTTTTCTTCTTCCCTCGGTGCAACAGCCCGATGTGAGCCTAGGCCTAATCATCAATTATGAACCACTGAGTTTGTTGAAGTAGAGACTTGAAAAAAAGTGAAAAATTTTCACCAAGAAAATTCATCACTTTATCTGATATTTTTTACTTTCTTCAATTTCAAGTTTAATTCTCCCACTTTCTTTCTGTCTGTACGTCACGGTCTAATCAATTAAGTTTTAAGGTCTTGGTCTGTCTACCGATTATTTGATGTATTCATTTGAAGATCATTAAACAACGGATTACAAAAAAAAAAGGATACATACAATTTGAACAAATACAGAAATAAATTAATTTGACGTCAATAGTAATAAAAAATAATTTTCATGTATTAAAATACGAAAATAATAAAAGTTAGATTGTAAACGTAATTCAAAAATAATTGCGCTGACAAGAAGTTTTTCTTTAGAAAAAAAAAGAAGAAAAAAGAAAATTCAGAAATTAAAGAATAAATTGAAATGACTTTTTCTTTTCATTCAAAAAAACAAAAAAAAAACAGAAAAAAAACCAGAAGATACATAGCAAGATAAAATCAAATAGTTTTGTAATTTTCTTTATCTCATGTTTTTCTATGTTTCTCTTTGTTTGATTTGATTTGAATTTGTCAAGTATTTTGTTTTTATTTTTTTTTTGAATAAAAAAAAAAAAATTACTAAATCTTACAAATGTATTTCATATAAAAATAAAATGGTTTTTTGCGTTTTTATTTTTGTTCAAGGATATTTTTATATATAAAAATCTACATGCCATTACGTACATATGTACGTAATATATAAAATCAATATTATATGGTAAAAAAGATAAAAGATGAGAAAAATTTTCCTAATAAAACATAAATTCAAAATTATTTCCATAGAAAAATATACAAAGGTATATCTGTGTAATGTAGAATATACCTAAGAAATGTAGTAATTAAGAAAAACGGAAAATCAAGAAATTAAACAGAAATTAATTTTAACAAACAGACAAATGTACATAGAAAAATGTACAATCATAAAACAGATACAATTTATATATCGTGTATTACAAAGTGAAATAAATGAAAAGAAAATTTAATTTATTTTTTCTCAGTTTTATTATGTGAAAAAAAGTACAGACCACATATTTTAGATGATAAACCCTATAAGTGGTTTGAACAGTAAGAAATAAGAAAACTGAAGATGATTGAAAGCTTAATAATGTCAAAAGAAGTAATTTAGTTGACTAAGTTTGAACCCAAAATGAATTAGTCAAAACGAAACGAAATAAACCAAAACATGTAACTTGTTTTCTTCTAAACCACACTCTAAACAACATCAAAAAAACTTTTAAAATGCTTCATTACGCTTACAAGCAGGGATAGAGGTAACACAGGTTCCTGTTACCATACTTTATACAACATCTATTAAAATCATTTATTTAGCTCAGTGCTGTCGTTCTGCTGCAATTGCAGTGTTTTTACTGTATTCTATGTCCATTTACTGCAACACTGCAATTGTTTACGATCTACTGCAATTTGAATACTTTGCTACTTTTCAAGTTTTACTGTATGATTTACAACAATCCTACTTCAAGCATATACCAACTCAAAATCATGTAAACAATATCATGTTGACTGAGTTTGTTCTTGTATTCAGATTAATCGGAATAAACCAGAGTCTTAATGTGTATGAAAAAATATATTTAAATTAAATGTATTTTGTTAAACAATGATAACACTGGCACGCTCCGATGAATCTGATTATAAAAACGAATTCAGCTATTTAGCACAGCCTTACCTATCATCGATTTTAATCTTAATCATATCATACCACGTTATATCAAGTGTCATGTCACTTAACCTTGTTTGTAAAATATGGAAAGGTAAATATGAAAAAATTTGTTTAAATTTTAATAACTTCAAATAATTTTAATAACTACCGTATTTTCATTAGAAATTGGTGTCTTGAAATAAGTAGTTTCCTTCGACCTGTAATCATATTACCTATATATTTTAAATTCAAATCTATGACAAGCTTGGTATTCGAAGGTAAGAAAATGGGTAAGAAATAGATTTGTATTAAAATAACCGTTTATATTGTGGTCTACTGCAATTTCGTGAAATTTACTGTAATTTGGAAATAAACCTACTGCAATTCAAAAGTCCAAAACGACAGCACTGATTTAGCTTTAAATTTGATTTTTTGGTATAATAGGTTACTCAATTACTTTAGGCTACTTTAGATCACTTAATTACTTAATGTACTTAGGGATGAAACATTTTGTTTCCCAAAATAAATATTTCTATTCAATTTATTTTTTACGAATTTTACTTCGTTTCGTTTCGTCTTAACTAATTCAGTGTGGGTGTGGGTGGTTTCAGTCTAAGAGAGGCAGATTTCAAAGAAGAAAATCCCAATGGGAAAGATTTATCGAGAAATTTAATGTTAATGATACGAATTTTGTTTTTTTTTTTTAAAGATTTTACATTAATTAAGGTAAATAATGTAAAATGTAATATTTAGTCTTATAAGTAGGAAAATAAAAAAGAAAAATGTTTTCTTGCTATTTATTAATTAAACATCATTATGATTGTTTACACATACAATTTTAGCCCACACAAATGAAAATTCATTTTATTTATTTTTCGTATTTTTTTTTCTTCTATTTGAAAATGTCATAAATTAAGGATAAAAAATTAATTTTCATCCTACATGCGATATTAAGGGATATAATGAGGAGTACATGTATCCTTGTGTTTATAATTATACATACAACGAAAATACTTGAGCTACACATTTAGTCTATAAATAGATTTAATAATTTATTTACCTTTTTCTTTTTCCTTTTTTATTTCTAAATGTAGAAAAATTTTACATGGAAATATGTATCTACAATTTAATCCCTTTATTTTTACTATTTTAACCTTCATTTCATTTTTATTTTTTTACTTTTTTTTTCTATTTGTTTTTTAAATTTATGTTTTTTTGCTTTGTGTTAAATGTGATAAAATTTCGTTATTTTACCAATTGAAACCGGCAAATTCGTTAATTTTCAAATTTTTGATTTATTTTTAAAATAAATATTTTACAATTCATTTGGTTTATTTATTTTTCTTTTTTATTCTTATTCAAGCCAAAAAAAAAGAATTCAGAATTTGTTCAGAAAATTACATTTTTCTAAAACACAATTATTGTAAGTTTTTAACGAAGGGGTCAACTTCTTTGCGCTTCTTGATAGTGAAATGAAAACTTGTTTCTGAAAGGACAGGAATATTATCACTGTAGTGCTAATATTAAAGGTTAAAAATACAATGAGAAATAAATTTTTTTTTTGCATTTAACATTGCAACCTAAATAATAAAAGATTATAATGGCCTGCCACTATACTGCCGGTTTCTTGTAGTAAAAAAGGTTGGGAATCCCTGTCACACTATAATTTAACAATATAATCAATTTCTATTTATATATATACACATGAACTGTGTGTGATTATGTAACAAAAATTTTGTATATAATCCTTACAAATAAAACAGATTACAAAATTCATGAAAATAAAGGTCTATGGAAAAAAAGAGGATAATATAATAATGAATGAATGAAAGGATCAGATTAAAATTTGAATTTATGTGTTTTGTTTATCTTTTATATGTATCAGTTGTATTTATCCACTATATATTTAACCATTCAAAATAACAGTGTGAAAAGTTTTTAATATCCTTGAATGATTTTTGTATTATTTTAGAAAAATAAATAATAGAGAAATTATGTATTTGAAAATTTCTGGAAAACTTCTATGAACGTTTTAACTCGAAAACTTCCGAAAAAAAAAACAAAATATTTAAGTTTTTACACCACAAAATTTTTTGTTTTATGAGAAATCCTGGTCTATATCCGATGATAGCATCAATTTTTCTTTCTTTCTTCTCATTTTCTCTAAATTTTCTAATTATTGCAATCTGCGTGAAATGAAAATTTATCTTTTTCATTATATTTAAAAAAAAAAAAAATTGCAAGCTTGGAAAAAGTTTCAAAATTTTATTATTTTTTTTTGTTTAAGTTAATTATTATAGTGTGTATTTAAAGAAAGAATTTTCATGAAAATTGAAATACGATGATGAAATACTTACATCCAGATATGTACATATATATGATGCTTAAAGAACAAACACATTTTGTACATGTTAAAGTTCATTTTAATAAAATTATGAAAAAAGGAAAAAAAAGAAGAAAAATAGAAGGACTAAATAAGCATACAAGGTGAGGGAGGAATTTTATTTCAAAATTTATAATTTACATATTTACGTATGTAAACAGTTTATTTTATACGTTTTTATTTTCAATGTCATGTTATCTTTGATGTTATCCAATTATCGTATAGATAACATCAATGCGCAGTTTATAATGAATAAAAGTGTAATATTATAAGCGGATATAAAAGATGAATTTCTTAATTGCCATTTTTCATGTTTATATTATCATTTATTATTTATTCATGTATCACAGAGCAAATGAGATTACAAGGTATACATACATACATATATTTGCGTACTTATGTTAGCATATTCTTAGTATTTGAAGATAAATTTATTTCTACATCGTATTTATAATGCATAGTCATTTGTATTTGAAATCGGTGCTTGAATTGGTGAATAAATTCATTTTTTAATCTTATTTTATGATCTATAAAAATTCTTGGTGTGGTATGGTATCGCAATGGGCCTTTCTAGCCTTTTATTCTTAAAGCATAGGGATGGGTAAATCATACAACATAAAAATTTATGTTTATGATTTATGTTGCTCCCGTTTGGTTGTTGTTGTTCTCGTTTATAAAACGCAGTAAATTAGCAATTTGGTAAAACTGGCGTAGAGAGAGAAAGAGACGAATTTATACAAATCAAACGCAAAAAAATAAGAAGAAGCACCACCAACAACAACACGTGCCTATCTTAAAAAAAAAACAGTATAAGTATGCTTGCTTGGGATTTGGCGAGTGACCACCTCTATCTTACCTACGTACCTACTCTTATTTTATGATTGTCAGTTTTTTGTATTTCATGAACGAAACCAACAACAATCACAACAGAACACAGAACATGACGTAAAACATAAACATTAATGGCGCAATATTTTTATGCTCCATAAAAATACACATGACTATGCTAAAAAACAAAAAAAAAATTATAAAAAATTAATCAGTAACAAAATTTTCAAAAAATGTCAACAAAATAATGAAAATTATATGATGTTTAATCAGAATTAGAAATTTTGATACGACAAAATAAAGGAAAATATACAACAAGGTAACTACGTAAAAAGATACAAAAACGAAATTAGATAAATGAAATTCATCAGAAAGTTTTCGCATAAACAAAAACAAAAAAAAAAGCAAAAAGGATTCTTTATGTAGAAAATTTCTTGTTGAGTGTCAATTTTCATTTTCTATAATGACAATGAAAAATTTTTTATGAGAAAAACAAATTTTTTTTTTCATTATCATTTAATTGCTTCAACAGTTATCACATTAAAATTGTACAACACGAATTATAAAAATCAAAAAAAAAAAAAAAAAAAAAAAAAAAAAAAAAGAACGAAAAAAGTTATCTCTGGCTCTGGCACACAGAAAAAAGGAAAATAAAATATTTATTGATACGCATATACAAAAAATCAAATAGTGGGTGACAATACCATGTTCCTTCGTCCCTTGAAGGAATATATTATCAATAAAAATAAATCGTCTAACATCCTACGTACATAAAAATCTTTATCACTTTTTTTTATCTACGATATTCTGTAATTTCTATATTTACAAAAAAAAAAAAACCACAGTCACAAAAAATCATATCTTTATTATAATAGTCTTTATATTGAAAGCGTTTTGGAAGCTTGTTTTTTTTTTTGGAAGATTTATTTTTATCTATACGCATGAATGAATAAAAGGAAGAAGGATGTATTTATGTATTTTTAGGGTTTTCTATTTTTATTATTTTTTTTTTACGCTATTAATATTTTTTTCAAGGCTGAAGGCATTTCTTAATGCGTGGGATTCTATTCTATATATTGCCCATACATTTGTAAATAATGAATTTTTCACATAAATTTTAAGATTTAAGAAAGAAATGCAGAAGAGATGCAAAAAAAAAAGAATTTTAATTTTTGTTTGTCATCATTAAAAAAATTGAATAAATTTTCTTCCTTTTTTCCACTTAGCATGGTAGGTCCAGAGTTCATTGTATTGAGTTTTTCTAGACTTCTAATCGATATTTTTCAATGATTCTGTCTCATGTTCATCTTTTACTGTATCTGTTTACTTGTGATTTTCCATCCAATGTACAATTTTAAGGATAATTATCAAAAATTTTGGATAATTTTTTAACAAACATTTTTTTTTTCAATGAATAGTCGGTAGGTCACAACAAGGTCATGAATTTGTATACAATAAAGAAAATTACCAGACCATTAAAATAAATTATTTAAAAAAAACAAAAAAATACATAATAAACAAAACTAAATAACCAATCTTCATTTAAAAATGCCAAAGGACTTGGTTTCATTTAATGTTTACATGTGAGCACCATTAAAGCAGAACAAACATTTAAGTTGTAAAAATAAACAAAAATAAAAAAAATTAAAGGACAATCATATCATGAATTTTAATGATTTCTTATTTATGTTTTAAAATAAATAACGTCTGTTTGCCAATATATGCTGTCACACATATATGAATGACATGCATCGTTTTTAAAAGACTGAATAGATTTCTTTTATTTTGTATTTAATTTTGCTATAAAAAAAAATTTTTTTTTACTTTCATCATGTATGTGTGCGTGTACCCATCTATATTCGTACATGATTCTTTATATATATACATTTGTTTTGAATGTATCACAAGTATTCGTTATGTACGTAAAATGTGTGTCTTTAGCAAGTGTTAGAGCTTTGGTTACAAGCTAAATTAAGTATTTATTCAATGTTGTCTGTGGGTTTTATTGATGACAAAAAAGTAAAATATGAATTTATGCTTAAAAGAAATCTTTTCAACTTATATTTGAATAATGTACGTAATTTATCTTATATCCTTTAAGCTACAAAAGTAATTCTAAGTAAGAGGAGTCTTAAGGAAAAAAAAATAAAATAAATTTAACTTAATTTGTATGAAGATTTCTTATGTGTACACATTGATTCTCCTTTCAATTTTTTTTCTTTCTATTTTTGAAAATGATAAATTGCACTTCATTTTGATGAATGTCACTTTTTAAGGATTTTATTACTTTATCATTTTCATTTTTTAACGTATGTATTTCCGTTTTTTTTTGCTTATATTATTGAAGTTATTAACATGAAAATGTCAATGAAATTTACAAAAAAAAAAAATAAAATAAAAATAAAAAAATAAATAAAAATAAAAAACATTGAATTTACGTAATTCAAAAAAGAAAATCCTTTTCAACCATTCCGAAAAAAGTAGCCAAGCAATTGCAAGGGAAATGTTGGCTTCATCAGGACACTGAGTGGGAATGAGACTGGGAAGCGCACATACAGATCTAGTTTACTTTTCAACTTCATCATAGGAGGTGTAAGTTAATGACGAAAGATGAACATACCTTTTTACGCATTACCTTTTTCAGCGCCTGGCTCCAGTTAAGCTCTTTATACTTTGGACAATTTTTCTTGGAAAATCTTGAGAATTTAATCCAAACGAATGTGGGTAGCATATACCAGCTGGGTGTTAATCCCCCGATGGATTTTTATTTTTGGAAAAATTCTAAACTTTATGCATATACACATGAAACATAAAGTACATTCAATGTATTAAAGGGAAAAATAATGAAAATATTAAAAGTAAAACTTTCATGTGTGTGAGTTCAGATATTTTTTTAATAAGCACATAAAGGAACAAAACCAATAAATAAATAATGAAAATACGTACACAAAAGTGTGTATATGGAGGCAATGAACGTAGCAAACATGAAATTTACATATATGAGAAGTTTTGGTATTTTATTCTCTTTTTAATCATCCAATACCCGGTTGTATTGCACGTACGTACATATGTGCATATACAGCAAAGTGTGTACATTTGAATGGATATTGTTAAAACACATTATGTATTTTTTTTCTTGTGTTTGATTGTTTTTTCAACTTTTTGTTTATATTTATGTATTTTTTGTATTTTTTTGCAATATCATTAGCCTAAAAAAAAATGTTCTCATTTTTGTTTTTGGTTCATTGTACCATATCAGAAAAACATATCATCATCCTCTATGTGTTGATATACAGGTACATATGTGTTATTGTAGCGTAAAGAGTACTTAAATGAAATAATGTACATTACACATATGTTCCATGATTTCATTGTACAATGCATGTAAGTGTGTTTAACACACACTTACATACATGAACATGTAAAAAACTTTTTTTTATTAAATTGTTCCTATTTTTTTCAATATACATACGTTACTCACTACAGAATGTGCATATGTACATACATATGTGTATAACTGGATTTATTATTTCATTAACTTTACTCTGTTACAATTGTTACACATTTTTACCTTTTTTTTTTTTTTAATTTTCTTTTACGTACTAAATTATATCTGATTGTTTCATTTAGTGAAAATTTTACAAAATTTTCCCATATATGTATTAAAATACAGACAGGTAATTTTCATATAACACGGGCATCTATACTTACGATATTCTTGTTTTTGATTAGTGCGAATTTGCATAACGTGATTTCTGGGCGCCACGTATAATTTCGTATTGTAAAACGAAGAAATTCACAGTTTTGCATAACACGATTCATCCAAAACTCGATTATGTGAAATTTTTATGCAAGGTATGTAACTTCGTAGATTTTTCATTAAAATGAAAAATTTTGAAAAATTACGTGTACACCTTGTGTTCATGAAAATTTTCACTTGTATAAAATTTTATCTGTACGTATATGTACTCATATATTTTACCTATATATTCATAAAATGAGGTTAATTAAAAAACTAAAATTTTCATAGTTTTTGTGTGTTCTAGTAAAATTTTTTAGTTTCTAAATGTTGTGGTTTCTCATTAATTAAAAAACCACAGAAAATTTATTGAATATAATTTTTGCTTTATATTTACATATGTAATAAAATGTTTCTAAAACGGAAAATGAGTACGTTAAAATTACACGCACTAATTTTGTTTTTGTTTTTCTTCCTTCCTTTTACAAAGAAAATGAAATTTCAAAAAAAAAAAAAAAAAAAAAACGAATTAAAACGACATTTCGATGTGTATACTTAAGAGAATTCAATATGTACTTATACTTCATACACTAATTCGATGCAGTTAGAGTCTTGTGGAAATGACATAAAGTAGAACCACTTTACGTCACTTTATATTGATGTGAAAAAAAATTTATCTCATACTGTATGAAAATTTTACAGATTGTGGTAACACTACTCGTGAAATGATCTTATAAGAAATTACGAGAAAAGAAAAATGACACATATACTCTCATAAGACCTTAACTGCATCGAATTAGTGTATGGAGAAATAGATATTTCTGTATATATTAATTAAAAAAATTTCATTAAACTTAATTACATTGAATTTATTAGATATTTTCCATTTTATTTGAAATTAAGAAAATTTTCAAATATTTCGTTTATTTACATTTAAAATAAATGATTATATAGCGTTGAGGGATTGAAAAAAGATTTTTATTTTTTTTTTTCATTCAATTATTTACACAAAAGATTTTGCTTTCCGTTCTAATTTAATTTTAATTTGACTGTTAATTTATTCAATTTAAATTTTAAATTTTTCTTACAAATTATTGTACGGTATTTTAAAATATTTTTTTAATTGTGTTTATAAAGAAAATTACATAAGAAAATTGCAAATTATCGATTACAGAAAAGGAGTGAAATATACCATTAATAAATGAAAAAAAAAAAAAAAAAAAATGTAAAGTATTTTTGATGTTTACGACAGCTATGTAAAATTTTTCACAATCTACGAGCATTAATATCAAAATGCCAGTGTGTATTCGCATTCTATGCCAAGCCCCATAGCACCCACAATGTAAATAACTCTGTATGGAATGAGAAAAATTTTCTATTTCATTTCATATTGGTAAATTCCTTTATTTTGTTTTATATGTTTTTAATTTTCAATTAGAAAAACTTGTATACATATTTCTACTTTTTGTTGTTTTTTAATGTTATGGTCTCTGTACATGAGTGTGATGATGATTAAATTTTTCAATTATTTACAGATAAAATATAAACAAAAGATTAACAGGAAAAATTGTTCTGTTTGTACTCCTACATTCATAAATAATGCACGCAGAAAGGATAAATATACGAGTACAGAATACGATAATGGCATTCATGAACAAGAAAATTCGTTGCCAAGGAGATTTAAAACTGATGCATTTTTTAAAATGTAAATTAAAGATTTAAATAAATCCAAAGGACATTATAATCATTTTTGTTTTTTTAAAGCAAAAAAAAAAAAAAGGATACGCACAATTTACTCTCTACAAGAGCATTTAATCCTATTATCATGTCCTTGGTGTCCTTGAGTTTTTTTACGTATTCGATGTATTTTACTAAAGTAATTTTTTTTTTTGTTTTTTTAATCTTAGAAGAGAATGGAAAAGAATTAATCAATGTAATGAAGCACGTACATCCGTTCAGCGATATAACGTTCAGTGATAAATCAATTACCGTATATTGTTCATGGTTTTTTCTTTTTATATCTTAAATGATTTAAGATAATTTTTATTTTATTGATTTTTTGATGAATATTCTATATATTTTATGATGGAAATTTTTATTAATTAATTATTTATTCGATATGTTATCATGTGTGTATATCATCAAGATATGGTTGTTAATGTAAAGGTGTTCTTGTTTGATGACCTTCGACTCATATAAAGCCTCCTTATAAAGTGCACATTTTTTTGATAGATAATTTAATGAAGAGTTTCGATAATGAATTCTCCTAAATGTTTTTTTCTAAGCCAATTTAATCAAAGTATTATAAAGGACTTTAAGGATTTAGAGAGAAAAATTCTTCTATAAAACAGAATACACGATGAAAATTCGATAATAATCTTTAAAAACAAATTTTTTTTTATTTGGCTTCAATATACACATTTATCGTGTATAGAGAATTGCTTTAAAACAAAACCAAAACAGCTGTGAAGTCGTGTGAAGTCGACCGTATATCTCAGTCAACTTTCTATGAATTTTTTATAAAACAAATCTACCCATATGAATACATAAAACCATCAGTCTTGAGTACATTTTCTTGTTTACACAAAAATAAATTAAAAAAATAAAATAAATCCTTTACCTTATATGTACTTCATTTCAGTGAGGAAAATTGTTTTCCGTATTATTTTTGTTTTTTTTCTTCTATTTATTTTTTTGCTTTTAAACAAAAACATGTTTACTTTTAGACAAAAACAAAAATAATAATAAGGAATGAATAAATATCACGTACCTTTTTTCTCACTTTATGAATTTAATATTTTTACTGATTCCTCAATAGATAGATTCCGAGGAAGAGGGTTAAAGTCCTACCACCACCAAGTTCTACAAATTATGATGACTGATGTTATGGTGTGTCCGTGTATTTATGAAAACAAAATGTTTTTTTTTTTTCACTGATTAAAATTTTTAAAAACAAAATTCACACACATGGTGCAATGTTTTTTGTTTTTTTGTTTTGACAAAAGTAACAACGCAATTCGAATAAAATTTTATTAAAGCTGTCGATATGTTAAATCCAGCTTAAATGCAATTTTCTGTAGGCTACCAACGTGAATTACCATGGCCTTTTTTCCAGAGTCATTTAAATATTCAAAACCCCTTTTTAGTGCACATACAAAGTGGATAGACATTAAAAAAAGGCAGACAGACGTTTAATTATGTGTTGCACAGTTTTTTTTTCGTCCTTTTTTTAACTCTTTAAATTTTCTTTTTTTTTTATCTTTATAAACAAACTGTTTTTGTGAACGTAAATTTTTTTTTTTTAATAATTACTCAACACAAAATTTAGTAATTCCTTGAAATATTTAAAAAAAATTTTAATTCAAAATAATGTCCTTTATTACACTTTTTCTTTATGTCCTTTTTTTATTTATTATTTTCTAAGAACGCCACACAACAACGAATCGTCTTCAACGATCCAAAGTTTCAATAATACTAAAATTCTAGATAACATATTTTTTTTGTCCAGGATAAAAAAAAATAAATTACCCAAGAACAAAAGAACAAAAAAAAATTTATAAAATTTATTCGTCGGGTATACGAGAGATATTGGCAAAAAATTTAAAAATGACGATGATGACGACGTTGGAATAAAATTCCAAAAAGAAAATAAAATATATCAAAAAATGCAAAAAAATAGAAGAAAAGTGCGAGCTACAGACGACGACGACTAAGAGACTGAAGTGAGTATACACAGACAATTCTATTTGTACACGTACATATGGAGGCGACGACCTACATCAAAATTCTCACTTTTAGCCTTACAAGGATACGAAATACAATTGAGAGTGAGTTTTGAACATTTTTTTTTCTTTTTAATTTTATTTTTTACACGATGTAATGCTTTCAAAAATTTTCAAGAAAAACCAAAAGAAAAATTAGAAAAACCGAAAAAATACAAATGATGAAAATTTTTATTTATTTTACCGATTTACAATATTTTCAACTTTTTCTTTAAAAAAGGATATAAAAGAAAAAAAAATTTATCATTTGTGTATGTATATGCAAATGAAAGTGAGTTATGTATGGTCGTCACTATCGAAACGAAATTTAAATGTTTTCAACAAAACAAAACAAAAATACAAAAAAAAAACAAAATGCCGAAGTTGATATGGTTATAAAGCATGCGCTCTTATCACAACATAACATAACAACAATGGAAACAAAAAATTTAAAAAAAATTTTTTTTTTTAAATTTTAGTAAATTTTTTTAATTTTATGTTGGACAATTTATTTTTTGGTGTAATAAAGAAAATTACGATGAAAGGATAATAAGATGAATAAACAGCTTATGTCCTTTATGTGGATTTTCTTTCCACCTCAACCGTACAAACTTGAATTAAAAAAAAAAGGGAAAATTCTTACTAACCTGATTTTATGTGTATTTTACTTATCTCATACATGAAAATAATGAAAATTATTTCCAATAAATTTCCCATGGAATTAAAATTTACATTGTCAAGTTTTCAATACATTGAGCTGGTTTTTTTTAATATTTTTATCTTGTAAAAAAGCACTGGGGTAAACAGAAATCTCAGTAACGAATACACACGTACACGTGTATCTCATGTTTGTAATAATAAAATAGTGGATACATACTACCATCCCTCATTTGGGCTTTTTTTTGTCAGATTTTTGTTAATCTTCTGTATGCCATATGTGTTGTGGTAAGCTTGAACTCGCATATATTTGTGTTCACACATATTCGCATACGTAATCGCATACTTAGACAAAGGCACTACGTATACGTGTACTAATAGAGAATGATTTTCAAGTTCATGACCAAACATATGTATATAAATATATGCGTATACATGTAAATATAATTATGTATTGCTCACTAGCTTTTCCACAAAAAAAAAAAAAAACAATATGAATAAAATTTTACGAAAAAAAAACAGCAACAACAAAATAAAAGAAAGAAATGAAAAATAAATATTTTCCCTGATTTTTTTTTCAAGTTCTCATTCATAAAAAAAATTTTTTTTTTGTTTTCATGTATTTATATGAAGAACTGTAGAATATCTGATGTATGCATAGTATCTTGGTTACGAATCTTATACACATGATGGTTTGTACGTTTTTTCAATATATTGGCAATGGAGCACATCTATAAAAATATGAATCGAAAGCTAAAAAATTTTTGGTTTTTCTAAATTTCTTTTTTTAATGATTTTACAGTTTATAAAACTTTACACGCCGGACCTTGGCCTCTAGTGACTTTTCTTGGATACACGTTACTTTTAGATAATTGAAAAAAAAAAAAGAAAAAACAATGCACAGACACTTAGATATTGTTTTTTGTGATGTGTAATACATGTAAACCTCCTACAACACGGTAGATAGGATCATAGCAAAAGCCGTGTTGAGTATGCAGAAATCCTACCATTGACCATACTATGATCCGGGGATGTTATCCTGTGGAACGGTTTACCTTTCTATGATTGTATGTGAAATAATGTTGAGGAAATATGTACACATTCATCATTCACATTAAGCATTCATAATGACAACAACAGACAAACAAAAAATTCCAATAAAAAGGAACAGAGAAAAAATTTTTTTTTGTTCTATATTTGTATGTATCTGTTAATGTGAGAATTTTAATTAAATAAATAAATAAATAAATATTATTACTGAGAAGAAATTAATCAAAATGCCATGATAGACAATAGAAAATTTCATTTATTTTTTAATAAAAATATTTTTGTGTTCGTATTTGTATGATAAAAATGTCCTTGATGGTGATGCGAATATACGCGACTCAAAATTTGCGTTAAAAGAGATGTATACTTTTATGTACATGATTTTAATGTTTATCCAGACCATTTATCGTAACATAATCAAATTGTTTAAAAGTTAATTAAAATAAACCATTCAATTACTTAATCTTGCATGTTCATTCCGTTTGCATGATCATTGCTCATGTTTTCATTTTGTTTTTCTTTTTACTTTGTAACGAAAATATACTGTGTTTTTGTGATACATTTGCACAAAATACAAAATAATTTGTATTTGTATGCAAATTATGTGAATATACTATAAATCGTTAAATTGAACAAAATATATCCATAAAATCAGAGTATACAAAATTTATGCTCATTATTTAGCCATTGATTTAAATATTTAAAATGTAATTGTAATTTGCATAATGTAGAACAAAAAAAAAACCATCTCCTTGTATTGAACCTGCCTATATGACCACATGACCACAAAAAAGGACATAAAAGAATGAAAACTGAATAAAAGATTGGCTTTGCTTTATTTATTGTTTATAAATTCTAATTCAAAAAATTAGAAAAAAAAAACATAACTGCGGTGCTGTGTAATTGAACATTTATCATGTCTTATTTACTATTAATTGCAATTAATCATTCTATTGTATACGTGTGTGTACCATATATGTTGGTTTGGTAAAGGCAAAGGTAAAAGCAATTTCAAAACCTTTTTTCCACAGGCATCAGATCAAAACTGCAGTTTTTGTTTTTTTTTTTCTGTTTTTCTTTTTTTTTTTTGTTTTGCTTTATTTACACACATAATGAGAGAGTGCGAATGAATGTGGAAAGCAAAATGCATTTTGTAAAAAAGATAACAAATATCAAAGAAGTTAAAAAAAAAATTAAAAATAAAAAACAAAAAAACACAAAAGTTAAATAAATCGGTTATTTGAAAATATTTCTTCAATTTGAATTTTATATCAATTAAATATCTAAGCCTTGGACAGAAATCAAAAAAAAAAAATTGGACTGAATTTAAGATGTATTTTAAATAGGAAAAAATTATAAATATAAAAAATAAGAATAAAATAAAAAAGGAAGAAAAATAAGAAAAAAAAAATAAAAAAAATCAAAATACAGATATTAAAAAAAATTTTCAAAAAATAAAAAAGTACAAAAAATAAAATGAATTTACATAAAATGGTTATCACACAAAAATTGTATGAAAAAAAAATATGGAAAGAAGAAGCTGCAAGACTATTAATTCGTGGATACGGAGATGAGTATAAAACGAAACTTTCATTTTCTTTTTCTTAATTTTCTGTTAAATTGCAACATAAGTTGTAAAAATGATTTTTTTTTACATTATTAAATCGGAGCTTCAATCTCAGACTCAAAGTGTAATCATCTTTTTAAGTAGCGTAAAATAAATCGTTATCTGACTCTCCCACTTCTTTTCCATTTTAAATTCAAACCCGGAAGAAGATTTACCCTTTAATTATTTTTTTTTTCTGTTTAAATTTTCAATTCAGTAGGTTTCTATTTAAAGTAAAATCTGATTTGATAAAAAAAGGACATTTTTAATTTAATAAAATTTTAATCGAGGTAATCCAACAATTTCAGAAATTATTTTCTTAGAATTTTTCTTACATTTTTAGCTAGATATCTAATTTTTTTTTTTTTTCAAATTTAATACGAGTAATTTAAAATGAAAGCCCCCAGTAAATAAAACCATTAAGTGTATATTAATTTAATTTGAGCCATTAAAAAAATTGACTAATTGTTTATTAATAATACATTCATTGGGTGTCGGTTACATAGACGAGACTATACAAATTTTGGTAGGTAGATTGTGAAGGACGAGGATTAGAAAGGCTGAGGATTACAAAGGCTGAGAACTAAAAAGGTCGATTTTAAATAAAAATTTTTTTAATTAGGTCGTCTCCTTAGGCCTCTATCGGGTATAACAATGAATAGCACAAAATTAAGGAAAATTAATATATTTCCTTCATTTAAATTTTCTTTTCTCAAGTAAATTTTTTTTTGCTTTGTGTTTTGTAAATATCAAATTACGCTTCTGGCAATAAAATTTGTATGAAAATTTGCAGAATAGAAAATTAGAAAATTCTCCTACTCACAGAGATTCAAGGTATTAAAGTATTCATAATTCCTGTAGAATTCATGACATTAATAAGTTATTTATAATTTGATTTTTTAAATTTATTTTTTATTATTAATTTTTTTTTTATTTCTGTTTAATTATATTTTTTTTTGCTTTTTTTAATTTTTTTTCATAATTACAAATTTTTGTCTCTGTTTTTTTTTTTTTTTCTTCTATATATTACGTCTTATCGCAATTTATACAAATACAATTACATAATAAAAATAAATAATATATATTGGGTATGTGTACATATACTATAAAAATATATTTATAATTTTTTCTTATAATTTACACAATAATAGTAATAATGTGCGTAATTATTTTTTTTATTATTGTAAAATGTGTTATCATTCTAAATGGTATACATTTGATTAAAAAAAATATTTAATAAAATAAAAGAAATCGCATATACAGTACAAACCGTATTAAAGGACACTACTTTGTAATGGCGAATCTGTTTACAAGTTTTTTATTTTGTTTTGTTTTTTTTTTTTTTTTTGAATATTTTTGTATTTAAAATAAACTTGTTATTTAACAATTTTTATATTTTCGTTGTTTAAAAATAATTTTATTTATATTTTTACAAATTTTATATTTTCTCACTAATTTACCTATGAACTAAGGTTTTAAAACGAAATCGTTTTTTATTTTTCTATTTATATTTAAAAAAAAAAATTTTTTTATGATAATTTTTAAATTATTTAATGTTCTTTGATTTCGTGTAAACTTATTTAAAAAAAAAAAAATAAAACAAAAAAAAAAATTATTTTTCTCTTTGGCTACATATGAAATTTAAAAAAAAAAAATTATAAAGAAATAAATTACATATCATTTTATATAACATTTATTATTGCATTGCGTGCAAGATTTTTCTCTTTACCTTTTCAAGAATTTTTTTATTTTTATTTAAGTTTTTATTTTGTTAGTTTTTTTTTTACACAAATAAAAATAATAAATTTTTTCTTTGACTTAGAATTTAGATTTTAAATATTAAAAACGTAAGAAATTGAAATTGGTTTGTGGCATATTGCATTTAAATGATTAAATCAGTTATTTTCTTATTATTTAATATCTTCTATTTATAATTGGTTTGTATCATGAATAGATCGTCATTAAAATCATTTCTTCAAGTGTTAAAGGATTTGCTTTAGCTTTCACGTCTAGGCTATGATATCGTTCTGAAACCAAAAAAAAAAAAAAAAAAAAAACAAAAAAATAATAAAATCTGTTTTCTTTTTTCTTGTTACTTTGCATCTTTGTATCTTACCATGTGCCAAATGTAATTTAGCCATTGACATTAGATAACCTTCTAATGTTATCTGTTTACCTTGTGCAAAACGACATACTAATGCTTCAATCACTTTATTACTAGCTGTTGCACCACCAGCCCATAATAATCCTCTTAAACAATATGATGAACATTTTGAATTCCATACACTACGTGTTAATGTTAATGTACCAGAATTAGTTGGTCCACAACGACGAAATGCTGCCTTCCAAAATTGTAATATTGCTATTAATGATGGTACATTTTCAATTGATAAACGACCACCTAAACCAGGATCACGTAATGCTAATAATGCACGGCATAAATCCAATGATGGGCCATGTAATGAACTAAATGTTTTTAATGTTTTACTAAAACCACATTGTTGTGTAGATTTTAAAATTTGTTGTAATTGTATTGCATCAATTTCAGATGGATATTTTGTACGTAAACGATATAAAAATCTCTAAATACAGAAAAAGAGAGAGAGAATAAACAAAGAAGGAAAATACAACATTAAAAGGATTTCAAAGGCGAAAAAAGACGATTTTTTTTTTTTTTTGAATAATTACAGATCTTACGTAGTCAATTGTCCTTTCATCACAGAATTCAGCTGATATATTATGTATAACTAAATTATCTTCATTAACTTCCCATACATCAGCATGTTGATCAGCTAATATACGTAATAAAAATTTACCTTCTCTATGTTGAATTGAATGCGGTAATACAACAAAATCACCAGGTGGTAATGCAAAAAATGTAACAACTTCTCTTAAATTTTGTAATTCAGCATAATCTAATGGTAATTGTTCACTAACGTATTGTGGTGTTACACGTGGCATACCAGGTGGTACTTCATAAATAGTAAAACCGATTGGTTCGATTTCACTAGCACGTATACGATAGCATTCATATTTTTGTGCAACAGCAACAACAACATGTGCTTTACCAGGACTACCATTTGGTACACGTATACGAAATTGTGGATTTGTTGCTGTCGTGTCTGCATATATGAATAGATGGATGGATTTTTAGATTAATTTAAATATGATTTCGAAAAATATTTTTAGATAAAAAAAGAAAAAAATTTATATTTTTATATTACCAACATGTTTATGAGGTCCACCAGCATTAAAACCAGTTCTCCATTGTCTAATTGCTAATGCAGCCCTCCATGGAGAACGTGAATGTAATGCTGGCTCTAAAGCCCAATCATCAGGTCCAATATGTGCTAACCATATCACAGTAAATCTTTGTAAAAATTCTGGTACTGACATCCTACACACCAAAAAAATAAAAATTTAGGAAAAAATGTAAAAATTTTGTACAATATTATCAAAGCAAATTGAAAAGAAATTTGATTGCCTAATCAATCATCTTTGAAGGTTACACATGTTTATAGATTTATTAACACTTCGAATAAATTCAATGTTAATAGTACCATCATCATTTTTTATACACAGGTAATTTATTAGCCACAATATTACGACTTTATTAAGTGATTGCAGTAGCAACATTGTTTGTATACAAGATATTTTACTTAGTGAATGATTTTGATGATTAATTTAATTTAAATAAATTAAAAAAAAAAACTGACGTCTTATATACATTACGTTACATGTGCACATAATAATACTTTCGCTAAAAAAATTTTTTTTTTCAAATTTATTTTCAATATCATATGATACTATCGTAATTATAAAGTGTACAGTAAATAAATCAAAAAGAAAATTAATATATTGAATTTTCGTTTATATTTCAGATATGTACGTATATGTACCTTCAATTGAACAATAACACATGTATACAGGGTGTCCCAGAGTATAAAGATTACAAAATGTGTCTGTTGTGTAGTGCAAAATCTTTCAAGAAAAAAATCGTTGTAGACTCGCCCCCTTTAAAAACCACTCAGAAGAAGATCAAAAGATAATAACGTTTGAACTTCAAAAATGCTATTTTCCATAGAAAAAAATGTGATAATTTTCTGAAAAGCCTGTAAAATGTTTACGTAAAGAATTTTGCATTAATTGTAAAAGATGTTTTCCATAAGTATCTTCAATTCCTGAACATTTCACGAAAATCGGAGGACATTATCTTGAGATATTTAATGTTTTGCGTCTCTTATATCTTAGAAAGAGTGAATTTTAAAAGAGGAGATGGGGGGTCATTAACGATTTCTTGCTACAGAAAAACTCTTAAGTCTGAACTAAAAGATAGATACATTTTACGATCTTTACTTCAAGACACCCTGTATTTACGTATGTTGAGTTATCCTAGAGAGAAAAGTATCAACAAAATACATTTTATACGTTATAATGCACACGAAATATCTATTCAATTTTTTTTTATTTCATTAATATTTATTTTTATTTATTTATTTATTTTTTTTTTGTGTTTTTGGAATTAATTAAAATTCATTAGAAGGTTAACACGATAGTTGAAATTATTGCGGTACCGTATCTGGTCATTTAACGTTTTACAGGTAGTAAAGTACATCAGTTTTGTATACATTGTGGTAGTGTACATACATATATGTACAGTGTTGATTTATTTAAAAACCTTCCCTTGATTTAAAATACATAACATTTCTAATATGATATTAAGTAGAGTAAAGATCATACAAGGAATTAAATGTATATTTGTTGTCGATATTATTATATTTACGTTATATCGATGATTTATCGTTATTACAAAAAATAAAAAAAGCAAACGAAAACATACATATTTAGAATTCCATAAGAAAAACATGTGATTAAAACAACTATTATAACTCACTGTATATAGACAATTTTGATATTACACACGTTATCTGTATACCTGGGGTACATTAAAAAATCATCGTTAAAAAGACACATTATGAAACACAAAAACAAAAAAATAATAACAACATTTAAATTTAAAGAAAATCAAATAAACTAATAAAAATTTAAATTCAAAAATATAAAAAACCAGTTTGTTTATCGCAGTGCATTTTTTTGTTTTTTATATCTGAATTGTTTTTATTTTTGGTCTTCGCGAAATGTGAAAAAAGAAATTTTTAAAAAACAAAAACAAAAAAAAAAAAAACAAGAAGGAATACCAATCCAGTGTGCATGTTGTATGTATGAACAGAAAAGAATATCAACTGCTGAAAGTCTAACAGTCAACAGATAACAGTGACTTAAAACATATGTGATAATTAAGTGATGATCTTTAAAATGATCGCGAATAATTATTTTGTATTAATTGTGAATTTTTTTATTTTTTATAATTTATTAATAATTATTAAAACAGTAGAATGTAAAAATTATAAAATAGTGAATAATAAAAATGAAAATTTTATTAAAAATAATTATGATCATGTTTATGATCATAGTATAAGAATACGTTTTATAAGAAATGTTAAATATGATTGGCAATATGATGATAAAATTGATGATAATGAACATAATAATGATAAAAATATAAAAAAACATAGTTATACTATTGAAGATGTTAGAAATCGTAAAATGATGATGAGAAAATTTTCAAATTTTGGTAGTGATCAACAACAACAACAAGATCATATTGGACAACAAAGTGTTCTAAAAGTAAAAAGTCTTCAAAGTGATTACTTGCAAAATAATGATCAACATCATCAAGAAGGGCAATATGCAGCAAGTGATATAAAAGCAATTTTATGGTCTAATAATGATAATGATGATAAAAATTATTATCAAGATCATTTTCATAATCAAGATCAATCATCATCATCATCATCATCAAATCAACATTATTATCAAAATGATCAGGTGCTAATGAATAATAAATCATTGAATGATACCAGTGATCATATTAAAACATCACTAGGAAATATCCTTGAAAAATCAACCAAGCGTTCCGAGGAAGTAAGTGAAATGTTTTCAACAACAGCAACAACGACAGTAAAAACTGAAATTGATGATTTCAACAGTCATAATCATAATAGATCTAAAATACTAACGTTAACTGGTACAAATTTGCGAAATAATAAAACTGATCATCAAGTAAAAATTTCAAATCATAATAGTACCACTATTATTATTAGTCATGATGGTAATTCAAATAATGGCAATATTTATGATGATGATAATCATCACTATCAAAATTTATATCATCTTAATCGTTTATTAGAGTCAATGTCAAAAGGATCATTTTCAGCAATAAATAATGATACTAATTTAACTGATGGTGAAATTTTCAAAAGTAATAATACACTTAAAAAAATTATTAATTCCAACAAAATGGTAACATCAACAACAGCAAATGTTTCAGATATCGTGATAAAAACAAATCAAAATCAAATTAATGATACTATTGATATTAATAGTTTCAATAATTTTTCTATAACTACTAATACCGCTACTACTACTACTACTACTACGGCTACTGATCTGATCGTTGCTAATGATGGCCATGATCATGATGATAAACAACTAATACCAATACAAAATAATGTATATTATGAATCAATATTATCAATTGATGAGGACAGATTACGTACATATAAATTAAATGATAATGAAAGATATGGTATTGGTAAAGCAAAACCAAAATATATAACGGAACAATTATCTAAAATGCCAATAATTGATTATGATAGTAAAGAGAATGAAAATGATTCAAAACAATTTTATTACAATTTTCAAGATGATCATGCTGCTAATGATGTTGACGATCATGATCCAATGGATAATAGTAAAAATAATAATAATAATAATAATGTTACTAATAATGACGATGTAGCATTAGAAACACTATTTAATCGTACTACTAGATAATTGCATGATCTAACATACATACTAAAGTATGTATAATTTTGCCTATATATGACCATTTTCATGTACTATTTATAAAGATCGTGTACATAGTAGTGAAAAGATATCTGAAGAGAGTTTTTCTTTTTATAGTGTTGTAATTTAATTATACTTGTAAATTAAGAAAGCAAAAAAAAAAAAAAAATCAAAATAAAAAAAAAATTAAAAAAGAAAAATTAAGAAAAAAAATAAGTATTAAAAAACAAAAAGAAAATAATAAATTAGAAAAAATAACTTGTAAACGTTAATTAAAAATAAACTTTTTATTTACTTTCATTTGTTTAAGTTGTAATACAAGTTTATACAAGTGTTTCATTATTATCAAAGTTCCTTTGTTTTTTTTTATCTCTATTTTATATGCATACTCTACATCGCATGTTTTATTTTGTTGTAAATAATGACCTAATAATCTGTTTTCTTTTAATCAATATTGTTGTTAAGTCATAATTAAAAGGTGTATTGGTCTATTTTAAAAAAAATTCACTTGTATGAAATGTTGAAAATTAAAAATTTCAAAATTTCAAAATTTTTTTTTTTATTTAAAAAAAGCTGTGTTCTAAATAATTTTTAGATATTTATGTATCTATAGGGTGTATTAATTTAAAAATCTTACCAAAATTCTCCTTCATGTTGTGATCTAGATGCTAATAATTCTCGATCACGTTCATTTAATGCATTCCATTCCCAACTTTTTTCAGACCATGCACCACACCATACACCACCATATTCACCACCAGCCCATGGGCTACGTAATCTAACTAAATTTGTATCATTTGGATTATTACTAGTTTCTGATGATTCAGATGCTGTTATTGTTGTTCGTACTCTAGCTAAACCAGTTACACAATATGGATGTTCAGGAAGAAGACCTCCAAAACGTCTTCTTTTCGTACCTTTTTCCTGGTGATTTGTATATAAATATAAAAGAAAATAAAACGACAAAAAAAAAAAAAAAAAAGAAGAAGAAAAAAAAAGAGGAAGAATATTTTATTTTCTATGATCTTGCTTGTGGTCATTTTTTACCTACGTTTCCTGAAATGGCAAGTAATAATGTTGATCTTGGTACGGCTCCACCTAATAAGGGTGCACTTGGCGGTACACTTTGAACAACAGCTCCCGTTAAATCCTGTATTGCACGTCCAACAGTACCATATTTAAGAAATGCATAACCACCATAAAGCCTTTAAGCCAATTTTACATGCAAAAATATACAAGTATATTTATTAGAAATGAAATTCAAAAACCAATGATGGTAAAATACAAATAACATAAACAAATTGTTCATTTTATCAATAAGAAATTATCATAAATATACGTGTTTGCCGTTTGGTATACTATACGTATTTAAATTTGATTTAATTAAATAGAACGATAACGCATTAATTCATTGTTTTGTTCTCTTATATGAATTACATACACATACATGTAACGGCCATGATGCATATTTTATGTTTATCATTATGTTATCATATGGAATGCAAATAAATGCATTTATCACAAATAAAATAAAAGTTTAATTTTTTTTTTTTTTAATTTTGATTACTATATAATATGTTATTATTATAAAAATACTGATGTACATACTTGGCGTACGCCTTCTCAAGAAGTGCTGCCCAGAAGATATCTGCTTGTGCACAATGCATGTAGGCAGGCCGATCATCTCTTGTAGGAAGACGATCATCTACACGTATTTCAATCCATCGCCCCCATTGCCAGAAACGGAATCTTTTTTTTTTTTTTTTAATAAATTTATTAAAATGAAGAAAAAAAAATTTATAAAAATTATGTATACGATGGAACAAATAAAAGTTTTTTACATTATGAAAGGAGAAACTTAAGAATCATAAATAAAAAGAAAACAAGCATAAAAGCGGAAACAATTTAAATTTTTTCTTTAAATTCATGCGGGAAATGTATAACTCTATGTAGCTCTAGAAATTATGTACCGCGCGTGTACATGCTTCATTTTAAATTATATGTAGATACAAAATAAGTGTCGTATACCATTATAGGATTAAGTTAAAAACTGTTTGTCAAAATAGAGAAATGCTATTATTCACAAAGAATAAGAAAATGCCATTGCGTACCATATTCTGTATGGTGTTAACATTTTTACATTAGGAAAGGTGTTATTATGATATATAGGTTGATTATTATACCTATCATCATCATCATCATCATCATTTCCATGATCGTACACCACTATGATGATGATGTTAGATGATCACAGTCAAAAAATTTTTTTTTATATAGTTATGTTATGTGACTTGACATTTTACATGAAATAATGGATCAGTGCAACATTCACATTATAAAAAAAATAAAAATAAAATTTTATAATACACAATGAAAACAATTTAACATCATAAAATTATGTCTATTCGATAGTGTGATCGTTACATCACAACAGCAACATAACATAACAATTGAAAATGTAATCCACATTAAATTTGATCACATACATCCGATCATGTACGTGTTATGATGTGGGTGAAATAAAGAAAAAATGATCAACCACAAGAAGAATAGAAGAATAGCACAATAAATAGAAAATGATAAAAATACGTTAATACACGTTAAAATCAAATTAATCGCTTATTCGTTACGTAATAATATGCATGCGCTAAATATGACAATATGACAATAATTTTGCCAATTTTGCATTCTAATAAGCATTTTTCTTGTACACATGAACAAGTACTATATAAATTTAAAAAAAAAAATGTTTAAATTTTATCATAAGAAAATGAACTAACAGACAAGGTGAACTCATTTATATCGATAATAATTCAAATTAAAAGAAGTTTATGAAGTAAAGGTGTGTCAATATTAATGAATAATAAGTACATACATGATACACATTCGAAGCCATGGATTTTTATTTTCGTTTAGGCAATATTCTGTAATCTGACAATTACCGTCTTTTGGATAGATAATTTATCGTGTATACAAACACGCGTAAACATGAATGCACATAAAATATAACTATTTAGCTTAGTTTTTTCTATGCTACAATGGTACTCTTATACTTTTGTATACAGACATGTACATATGGGATATTTAATGATCGTGCCAACGGCTAAAAGAATTTCTTCCATTTTTGCACATTTAAGAAAAATGAAAACAAAAAAAGAATTTTTTTTTTTTTTTAATGAAAACATAAAAGGTATGCAATATATAAAAATACCATTGTAACCCTATTTAATATTTGATTTAAGATTTTTCTAAGAGAAAATCTAATACATGTTGAGTTTCAAAATGTTTAAATATCATCTATAGATGCAAAGTTTAAAATTCTAAAATGCAAATATGTACTTAAAATGATAACATCGTTAAAATTTTCAAAACATATCGTAAATGCATTATCACAATGGGCCTTTTTGGCCTAAGTGTTCTTGCTTGAGAATGAGCGGGCGGCCACCTCTACCTTGTGAATGCATATAAAACGTATCATGTGAGCGAGCAATCAGAGAATTTCTAAAATTTTTCCGATGCAATGAATGAATGACGTTGAACAATTTTTGCATCAAAACTGTAATGCTATCAAGTGATTTTTTGACTTTTTGAAATTCACCAACACTGTTTACAGATAATGCACTAGATAGATCCAATAGGTACAAATGTATGTATTTTGTACATTTGAAAAAAAAAAAAACAATCTTGTACATATAATAGGTTATTACAGGTTTATTTTATGATACTCTTATTTATGTAGCACGAGTACACAATTTTATATCATGTACATATGCCATTATACAAAACTTAATAAAATCATGCAATTATATGTTTATCTGCTATATGCATACTATATTTGACAAATGCATTTTATATATGTATCTGTATATACACACACATGTATACATGATTTTCGAATAAAAAATGAGAAGTCAATGTTATATGTGTTGTAAATTAATCCTGAATTTTAATGCTGCTTTACTTTATAGTTTATGTAATATATGGAGTTAGTTCTTCGGCTATATTTTGTAAATTGAAAATATTGTACATACGGGATGCGTTTGAAAAGTACATGGATCGTGTACTTATAATCTATTTGTTTTTAAATTTTATTTTCTTTACATTTGAATTCGTGCAATGCGTGACAGAAAACCAAAAAAACATTTTTGAAAATGTTGCAAATTTTTTCTTTTTTTCTTTTCATCGAATTTAAATTATTATTAATTTTTCGTTCATTAATCGTAGAAAATTTTGTACATACTAATTTCAATAGAAATATTCATGTAGTTGTAGCAATTCAAAATTTCGCTAAACCTGATATTTTGCTAAATTTCATAAAAACAAAATTTACGAATTGACAAAATTTTGTCTAAAAAAATTTAAATTTTATAACTGCCACTACAAAATGTTACAAAGATATGCCTCAAATGATCTTGCATTACTATAGTGTACTAAATGACTAGAAATATTTTTTTTGCAACAATGTTTCTAATTTAATCGGATTTTACGATTTTCAACTGATTAACAATTCCTTTTTAATTTTCTTAAGAATATAATTTAATAATTATTCAGCCTTTGATATTAAGCGTGTAAATCAAAAATGATTAATGTAATTTCAACACTTCGTTATTAGAATGACATTGTACCATACGTTCAATTTAAGGTGGAGATAATTTGATTATTTTATGAATATGAATGTTATTTAGAAATAAATATCATTAATTTTAACAGCAATGTTGCATATACTCGTATTTTGCAATATAAACCCTATAAAATCATATTGTTAATGAGTATTTTTTTTACAATTTTGAAGTAGATTGGAAGCAATAACAGATACAAAAATAATTGTACATTAAATGGATTTTAGTTTATACTTTACATTGAAATTTCCATTTCAAAATACACAATAATTGCAAATATTTTTTTCGTTCTAATCTGTGTATATAAAATACGTTAGTGTATCTTTTAATAGATTTTTAACTATACATCTTCATTTTATTAACAGCAAATAAACTGCAATTTTGCACGCAATCTATACTTTGTCTATTAATGAATCTCAATTTATGCCGATTTCTGACGAGAGTGTTTCATTAGCAATGTTACCAGAATGCCCAAATATACCAACGATCACACAAAACGGGTCAAACTTTTTAAATGTAAAAACAAATAACAAATTTTACTGTACAAATTTTAACCTCCATTCCAGGTATTGGTTTTTTTTATTTTTTTACATCATACAGCTTACTTAGTCGAATCATCCAATTTTTACTTCTTCCAGTGGAAAGAAAACCGGTTGCTAATTTTGTCATAGCTAATATCTAACATAGCTTATAGACAGATCCAGATTCCAGATGTATTCACTACAAAATGGTAATCATTCAGTTCAGTCAGTCAGTTGCTTTTTGCACTTGGAGGAAGACGGACGGGTTTTATAGGTAGCGCATAGAGGATAAATAGAATTTCTATATATTTTTATAATATCATGCCAGTGATCGTTTTCATAAAGTATGTACTAAAACTCATTAATATACAGGGTATAAATCTTGATTTGATCAGGGTAAATCTTTTATTTGATGCAGCTACAATATACTTATGTAAGTTAATTTTTTTTATTATAGATTTAAGTTTTTTATTTTTGTATAACAAACTATGACACATGTATGCACTGTGTATTAAAATACAAAAAAGGAGGTGTGTTATGTGGTTATGCACACATGATTATCTATCGTTTTTTTTTCATGATGTGCGGTCGAAAATTAAAGAAACTTTTTTTTTTTATTATTTAGAAGAATTATGCCGACAAACCATGAAGTTTGATGACGCTTTTACTATAGATTAATCCAGCCTGCTGTGTTTACCATAAGTCTAAACTTATACTCGTATACTGTCTACTATATTATTATCATGATTCTCATCACCATCATCATCGTCATCATCATAATTATTTGATGATATACCATTGAATATGTTCATGTATCTACTAGATAAATAATTCTCTTCATTTCAATAATGTTTGTTATATGCGAAATGGAGTTTTAAAAAAAAAACTGCAATCGGTAATACGTGTTGTTTGTTGCATCCTTAAATGGTCTTATATTAAAATATACTTTTACATAAGTAGTTAAATTCAGACTGCTTTTATTATGATGTTTACTGTACACAATGTTATGTACACTCAAATACAATTAAGAATTATATTTGCCCATTTATAAAGTGCTTTTCTTTTTTCTTTTTTTTGCTTTTCCATGAGTATCATCATCATTTTCACAAAATCACGCACTTAATAATCCATTCAAAGTAAACTACTTACATACAACATAATCTATTTTCTCTCAATATATGTATAATAGGAAAGCATTGTAAGTAATGAAAAGCTGTACAATTCATATGTGTACAACTCGTATTTAAACAAAAAAAAAAAAAAAAAAAAACGTAAACACATGATAATTGTATGTTATTCCTGTTTAAAACATATTTTAAATATTCCAAATGAATGGTGATGATGATAGGTTTATAATAGTACCTTTTAACATAACATCTACGTGTTTATGTTAGATACTTTTGTGGACAGTATAATACGTATGTATGTACTTTTTAATAGAAGTATGTATATACTATATTTATAAAAAAGAAAAATGAAAAAATACAAATGTAAGCATTCGCACAGAACGTATAGATAAACGTAAACACTTGATTTCGCGGTAAATTAAAATTGTTACTTTGTTGATTTGTTATATGTTGATGATTCTATAAATATTTAATCGAAACTGCTATAGATATTTATGTATGTATATACCTAGGCTTTGTGAACATTACATGGAAATGTGTGCTAAAATGTTAAATTGCTTTCAGTCTTATTAAATCTTCAGTCTTATTCAATCACATTTTACTGTGTGAAATGATAAATTGTTGACAATTTTAGATTTACCTGCTCTTATGTTTCACATAGTTTTAAAAATTTCGAATCAAAAATTTGAAAATTCAAATTCTTAGTTTTCTCTCAAAACAATTGTTAAAAATTCACAAAATTATTTTCAAAAAATCGTATGAAATCTAGAAAAATCAAAATACACACAAAAATCATATACTAGATTTCATATGTTATGACTTTATACAAAAACAATCAATTTAGCAATTTAGCAGCATTTAGCACTCAATTCGCACACATAATAAAATTTGCAAAACCAGATTATTAAACGATGGTCGACGTAAACATTGCATGTATAAGATACTTCAATATCACAACAATACGGATCTATTTTACTTTGAAAAATTTTATCACATTGCATATAAAATTTATTTATTTAGTAATTAAAAGAAAATTATGGATGCAAAACACATTTACAACAGAAATAAAAAATATATTTAAGCACAGAATAGAATGATCATAGACCAAGAGAGAATTTCTGATTATACATGTACGTAAAATAATCTATATACGAGTAGACGTGTGTATGAAAGTGGTATTAAGAATTTTAAATTCCCACGAATTTAAAACGTAAATGTACAAAGTACACATGAATGGGTAAATGATGTATGGTGATTTTTCATTGCATTCACATTTTTAAAATATACAATATTTTCTTGTACAAAATTGATAAATCAATTTAAAAATTTTTTAAATATTTTTGAAAAATTATTTTAAATTGGAAAAACACAACAAATTTTGCGTTTTGGTTTTCAGGAAATTTATAAAAAAAAAAGTTATCTTTTAAATATTTTTGTGCATATGCTATGCATACAATTGCATATATTAAATGAAATGGATGGAATTTTAAAAGCCGGTTTACCGGCTTATCAATTAAAAACGAAAAGAGAAAATAAAAATTTAGTAAAATTGATTTTTTTTTTGTAGGGCTCAGATATTATTAGGTCATTACTTTCTTCTTTTGTTTTATTCATTATATTTTATGCTATTTTTAACAAAGATATGATAATTGAATTTTTCTGACTACTGTAAATCACGTTTTTATCTTAAATATCTTAACACAAAAATGTATTTATTTTATTTAGATATATTGGTTTTTGAATATTTTTCTTTCAGTTTCCATTTTCCAAGAAAAATTCATGAAATTTCTTCAGAAAAAAAAAATCTTTTCTTTTTTCATTTCTTTTTCAACAACAATTGATTAATATTTAGCAACAATAGTTGCATGCTTAGCAACATGTTTATTAATACAAATTAAAAAGAAAATTCATATTTTCTCTTTTTTGATAGTTTTTATACATGTAGATATTTTTCTATTGAAAAAAAAAACAAAAACAAACAAATTCTCATACCTGAACATACCACAATATCCGTTAGCAGCATCAAATGTTTGATCTGGTGGTGCAACACGTTCTAATAATCTTGGGAATTGTGATAAACATCCAATTGCAGCCATTAGATTAGGATCACCTGGACCAACTGGTTCTGGTAATTCACGTGATGTTAATACACAACCACTTGGTGATAAACGAAACTGTGGTCTTGTACACATATCCTAGAAAAAAAAAACAAAACAAAACAAAAATGTTGGAAAAAATCGACAGAGATTAATAAATTTATGCATGCACATAGTTAGTGGCATTATATTTATAGTTTAGTTATTAAAAGATTTAAATGTATACTTTGTAGAGTACACTTAAAATTATAGATACAAATAATAGATATGCAGACAACGTTTTTTTTTTTTTGTACGATTTGCTATGGTAATGCAATGTAAATGTACATTTTAGAAAAGAGGATGAAAAATAGCTGTAATTCTAGGCATGTAATAATCATATATTATAGAATGAATAACGGTTTTTTGTTTTTTTGAAAAGGAAATGTAAGTACACATGTACAATTTAAAAGCTTGAATGTTAGAATATTTATTTTAGCTTACGTGAGGTCGCATCCATATTATTGCTTTTTTACGTGACAATGTTTTTATATTATTTGGAAATTCTAAATCTTCATGAAGGCCACCAGGACCTCGTGTTAATATACCATTATGATGACTTCGGCCATTTTGTATTACACCATTTGATAATGCCTCTGTTGAATAATGTCTACGTATATCAAAAAGAGAAATTACAAAAAAGAAATATTCTATATATTGTATTTCTAAAGTAAAAAAAAAAAAACTTACCTTGATAAAGTTGGAATTTGTTCGTGTACTATTGGCCATTGTCGTAGTTTTGAAGGCCCTGCATTAGCTAAAAGAAAACGAAAAAAAAAATCAATATAAATTAAAATCATCATTTTCAGATTATTCAATTGAAAAATTCCAAATTCAAAACAAATATTTTGAGAATTTTTGAAATAGTGAATATAAGAAATCAGATCAAGTTCGTTTTTTGTGCATTGAAATCTTTTGTTTTTCTGCTATTAAAAATACTATGAACACTTGACGTGTGTACGTATTCACTTACTGTAAATTAGCATAATAATTGCAAAAACAAAAAATTGCTTGTGTTTGACCTCAGTTTACCCCAATTATTAGTAATTTTTTTTTAAATTGCTTTTCTTACTTCGTGCACAAAATCATCACATACAAAAAAAAAGCAACATAAAACTTTTGCTTTTTTTTGTATGTTAAATTTAAAATAATTTGAAGGTAAATATATAATTAATTCATTTCATAGGTTTTTTTTTTAATTTGAAATAACAGAAAAAACACGAGAATTTCAAACACGCAAGCTTGATATCTAAGTACATAAATCAAAGACTTTATATATGAATTTGGCTTTGAGTGACAATTGACGAATTATAAAACGAATCAGTAATCACTGAATGCATTAAATATTTATTTGCTTACCGCTATGTAAATATGTAGAATATGTACCTATGTGGATTGTATAAAAAAAAATTAAAATCATTTGCGTGCTTAATTCTCCCCCGTTACCCTTTTTAATTAACATGTGTACGTGAGCTTGTGGTACATTAAAGTGGTTTTTGTAAAGAGGAATAGCAAAAACAACAACCTAATAAACATGCGAAATTTTCGTACATAATAATTTTTCAAAAAATTAACCAAATACATTTTTACATACGTATGTTTTGTTTACTGATGAATTTTTGAATTTGACAAGCTTTTGTGACTGTTTTAACAAAATGGTCAAAGATCTTAAAATGTTTTTATTCAAATAAAATGAAAATATTACTGTAATGATCTCTTCATCGAGCGATGGATACTGGACAATATTTTATTTTTATTTTTAATTTTTTTTTTACTTTTGAAGAGTTAAATACCGTATCAACTGTCAATTTCACATCAATGTTCATAAAACAAAAGAATTTTTTTTTTTTGATTTTTTTTGATTTTTTAAAATAAAACAAAGGAAAAACTTTTGATTTCATGCTTCATGGTTCATTCATTTTCGTGTACTACTCATGCAAGAAAGTTAGTGGTTCGATATATGAATCGTAGGCCAGTCGAAGAAAAAGCGATAGTATATGCTATCATGTCTGTTCATCATTACATATACAGTGATAAATTTAAAAATATTTAAACATTTTATTGCAATTTCCTTATTCAAAATCATTTTTTCTTTGTTTCTGTTCTGAAATGCATTGTATGACTGGGCTACCAATTTTTTCATGATCATTTGTTTTATAACATATACTTTTTGCGTATACGTGTTTTTATGTTTGATTAACACAATTACATCTTTCGTTTTGTTGGTATATGAATTGGAAAACAATAAATAATGATGAGAAAATTTATTTCTTATTCAAATAACCGCAAATGCTATGTGTATTATATTGAATATATTTTTTTGATGATTTTATGAATTAATCGATATCATTTTTAACAGAATATACCATCTCAAAGCTTCTCTGGTCAGTCTAAGCAAAGTTGGTCGATTCATACACACATGTATTAATTTTTACACGTACATTACATTATTTTTATTCACATAATTCACACTGTTGTGAAAATTTCATGTATAATAATATGTTCATTTAAGCTTATTATCACTGTTTGAAAATTCTATTCTTTTGTTTGATTATGGATGCATACATAATTCGTGATCAATAAATTGAAATGAACAAAAAGAAAAAAAAAAGTCATGTTATTTCCATTTTTTTTTAGATATTAATTTAAACTCTGATGTATATAGAGGTTTAATGAACCAATGTATGTTCTTATGAGAAAACATAAATGAAATAAAAAATAAATTCTGAATGAAAAAAAAAACTGGAAGAAACAACTGTACCATAGATACACACACGGTAGTTATTAAAAAAAAAAAAAACAAAGTGAACTAAGATTGATATATCGTCTTTTGAAATAAAACAAATGATTTTGTCTTGAAAAACTAAAATCTTTTTCCGGTTTACGGATATCTGTTTATTTTCAATTCATCATCATCCACATCACCAATATAATTACATTATATCGATTTTGGCCGAAATTTATTGATTATCACTAACATTATAGATTTACAATTATCACATTTTAGAGCTCATACAATTCATACAAGTGATAATACATAACATTTCCGTTACGTTATTATTTAACCAAGAATATAGGGTATTTATTTATGTTTCTTTTTTTTTAAATAAAAATAAGAATGTTCATAATAAAGAAAGGTACAGTTATAAGGATCGTAGAAAATGTTGCACATCTCACATAGTTAAAAAATAGATTGAATGGTGTCAAATGGAAATTGAAGATTGAATGGTGTCAAATGATCTAAATCTTACTGATATTTCAACTTTACTTCAAGAAGTTTAGTAAGCCAGAAAATATAATGATGATAGGTATCTGATTATATACATAAAAAAAAACTACATATATGAAATGAAGAGATATGACGAATTAGATGATATGTACTTTAGGTGTCTGAAAGTTTTCAATTTCCTATATCCCAGAAGGGATGAATTTTAGCAGGCGAACGGTCTAAAATGATTTTTGGTGCTAAAATACTCTGTACTACACGGTAGGAATATTTTGTGACCTTTACTCTGAGGCACCATGTATGTAGGCTCTATGTAGATAAGTAGCAAATAAGTGTTATGTAAAAGTGATTAGATATTCTTACGTGAAGAGAATTTCCATAACTTTGATAATAATTAAATAAATTGAAAACATCAAAAATGATCATAAAAATCGAAGGAAAAAAAAACGTACCAGAATATCTTGAAATAAAAATTACGAACTCATGTTACTTTTACTGTTAATTTAATTTATTGTATGGTAAAGATATAATTAGGCACACGCATGAATACTCTCTAATGTGTTCGATCATTTTGTCTTTTTTCAAAGGTAGGTACATATTTTTATTTCTATTCCATGTCACACTTTTCTATATACATATGTACATATGTAGGTATGTACATAAGTATGAAATTAATGAACTGTATAAGAAAAATTTTTTAAAAGTAATAATTTTTAATGAAAAAAAAAAATTTACAATAAATGAAAAGTAAAAAAAATCAATTTAAGACGAATCATTTTTTAGTTTAAAAAAAACCTGTGTGCTCATATAATGCATTTTGACATATATTTTTCTTTTTTGTTTTTCATGGTATCAGGTATTTTGTTCAGATAATTTGGTATGTGCTTGCTTTCCATATACATACATATGTTTGTGTACCTATGTATAATGTCTAAGAAGTGTGTTATAACAGGTTATAAGAAATTTCTCAAAGTTATGATAATAACATGTACACATGTATATGATAAAAATATAGGCCAATAATGCAAGTACTTATTATCATATATGTACAAAATTTGTTGTTGGTGTGATAAAATTACATGCGGTACATCAATATTATTTTTAACGACTATTCAAAAAATAAAAACTAAAAATTTGGTCTTTTAACGTTGTGTGTTATAATATACGAGTATGTACTATGTAGGCATACAATTTAACATCATTATATTGTCAAAATCGTCGTTGTCATCATTATATAGTCATCATAATTATTATTGCATAATTTAATCATGCCATGTGTAATTATTACATGACTGTTACTATTGTACTTGATGTGGTGTCTAATTTATTACTACATTTTACTATATAAACACTGAGTTATTATATCAAATGATGAAAATCGAATGAAATTTCAAACATAAGATATTAACGGTTTTGCTGACTCAGTAATATTATAAATTTTAATTTAAAATTTTTAAAATTTCAATTTTTCGATTTTTCTATTAATCGCTGATGTTTTTATCAGTAAAAGGGCGTTCAAAATATGTACACATACATACATTTGTATATGTGAATACGTGATATACATATGTACATACATACATATGTATATTTAGTGTCCAAATTCGTTTAAATAATTTCATAATTATAAAACTGTAAAATAAAAACATATCAAAAATGGAAACAAAAATTTATTACTATCATTATTAAATTTTTATTAGAATTTATTTGATTTTCGATTTTATTATTTATTGTATTGATGTACGCAGTTTTATTGATTTTGTCTTGAAATTTGTAAATTATTGATTTAAAAAAAAAAAAACGAAGTTTGCATGTAATTTTAATACCCACGTGCTACCTCATTACTTTATGATTTTTGTTTACGATCATCAAGGTAAAAAGCAGGCACACGATGTTTTTTTATTATGTAATTTTTTCATTATCTTTTGTATGCATTACACATACGGAAAAATATAAAATCAAACCACTTCTGTGTAAATGAACAAAAAAAAAAAAAAAAATGAAAAGAATCTCGCTTGAGATTATTGATCATGTCCTTGAGCAAAATGTTTTACTTTTGATTTTATTTTTCTTTATCTCTTTTTTGCAAAACATTACATAATAAAAATCCTTCACACACTGATCTTGAACACAAAAAGATGATAAATATAATATTTAATTATATAATCAATTGGATTGGAACTGGATGTATGAGAGATAAAAAAGAAATTTTTTTAAATAAAATCATAAAGTCCCATAATTATGTACATATACATATGTATTTTAAGATATAATTTTGCTAAGGACAGCATAAGCGATTTAAAGACAATATTAGAACGGAAATTTATGTATTGGAGCAAAGTACGTATTTCGATCAATATATTACGCAAAGTACATTAGAAAAAGCATGGATCAAAGATAATAGATAATCTTCGGAAAAATTGCGTGTTCATGCGGATGTAGTCCAACTTCTAGGCTATCGTGTACACAACTTTTGTTGCGTATACAAATGTATACGATACACATGGATTACTAGATTTATAGTTAAAATGTGTATAATTTGGTATAATTTAATTTTAATACTCGTTATTATTACTATTATTATCGTTTTGTATTTTTCTACATTTTTTTTTTTTTTTCATTTCTTTTTGTTAACATTATAGGGGAGCAATTAAATTAATTTTTAATAATAAATTTGGAAAAACAAAATCCAAATGCAAAAATGAAAGAAAAATAAAAACGAATGCAATAACAAGGTAAAATCTAGCAAAACATCGTGGTAATGAATGAAGATTAAAATATAATGAAGTGTGCAAGATACACGCGATCTTTAATTATGTATGTATAAAAAATGAATACAATATGCAACACATCTACTACAATAAATATACGTGCATACAAGCTATTTAAGTTGTAATATAACTATTTACTGCGATCAACGATGCAATTCGAAAAAGGTAATTATTGTTTTAATATTTTTTTAAAAAATAGTTTTGTTTTCATTTTTTTTTTAATATTGTTATTTTTCTTCAATAAAGTACACACATAATTTTAATGTATTTTATCGTAAGATAAGATCTTGATTTATGTTGAAAGAAAATCATTGCAATTTTATGCACAGAGAGAGAGAGACATAAATTTCATCTGGAGCAGTTTACAAGTGTGTATATATAGGTGCATTATGATTTTGTCTTTTGAAGGTGAAGAAAAACAGAAACACTAAAACACATGCGTCTTTTTTATTTTTATTTTTTTTACACAACAAAAGAAAGTACCAATGTATCAGTTTATTTAAAAAAGAAACAATAATAATAATAATTATAACAGGAAGAAAAATGCATTACATATTTGTAACCACTTTCTTTTATTATGTGTTTTGCTTTCATTTCCAAGAAAAAAGAAAAAAACAATTAAATTTTTGATTTCATTATCGGGAATATAATTCACGAAAATGCAGGGTGGTTTTTTTTGTTATACACGATTACGAGGTAATTACAACTTTAACACGGAATTTATATTTCCACCATTTGGTCCGCTAGAGGAGATCTTAAAGAAATCTTTGATATTTCCAATAATGTATGAACCATTGGTGTTAGCACATTGGAACGTCTTCACTAAAATTGTAGATGATTTCCGATCTTCCCGAAATGAGAATCGAAAGATTAAAAGCCATTTAACAATGAAAATTTATTAAATTTTGATGAATTTTATGAACAATTTATAAATTTGTAGAGAAAATAACTATATTCGACAATTATTCACAGCAATCATGGAATCATCCTGTATGTAATAAAAACAAAATATTTTTTGAAATTTTTTTTCAATATAATAAATTGTATTAATTACAAGAAAAATGTCTGTAACAATGAGGCTTTTTTTTTTTTTTTTGAAAGGATATTGTGTGTTGCTTTTCTTTCCAATTTGATCAACCTAAAGACACAAATTCATATGAACTTCGGTTTTCTTGTGTTCTGCTAAAAATTTTATTGAACCAATTAAAATCATGTTTTTTTATTTGATTGAAACAGAAAATATGATTTTTGAGTTTTTATTTTGGAAATGATCTAAATTCAGTTCTGAGCATGTAAAATAAATTTTTGATTACCTTTTAAAATCAGCGATCGTTTTTTTTTTTGTTTACATAAAAAAGCTTACAGTTTAAAAAAAATCAATATCTATATTGCATGTTTTCAAAATACTAAAACAAATGTTACATTGATTTTGATCGAAAGAACAAGACAGAAAAAAAAATAATAATTTTTTTTATCAGATATCATCATCATTATGATCATGATCATCGTCATGATCATTGACCATTATCATGATCGTCGTCGTCTCATCAGAGCAATTTTATCATTAATTATAATGTTGTTTGTAACAGCCCCGATGATGATTACCTTTCTAAAGCAAATTCATTTTTATTGCATACAAAAAAGAGCAACCACGCAGATACATACAAAGGTATGAATGATCGTATATGCTATTAACCATGAACCCTATAATAATTCAAATTGAAAAAATTATATATTTTCTTATTAAAGAGCTTTTCTTTCGCTTCTTACATTTGTTTTTTGTTTCTGCTTCTTTTTTCGGGATTTTTGTTTTTCATTCATCCGATCTTTTATTTGATCGCTTTTATATCACTTCCACTATAATTCTTTTCAAGACGAAAAAAAAAATCAATAAAAAAAGCAATGGAAAAAGAGAAAAAGAGTACTTCCTTCTAACGTCTTTTTTATTTATTTTTTATTATCATGTCTTATTTTTCTAAAAAAAAAAAAAAAAACATGAATGAATGAATGAATGAAATTCTTTAAATTAAATTTGACTTACATTGTCGATTTAAAATGATGATGATCACGATCATGATCAAAGTCTACATAAGTATGTACTTTAAAAATTACGTAACTAATGATTTTTTATTTTGACATCACTACTAATACCATCATCAGTGATGAATATACACATGCAGGTGAAACGGACGTACATATGTACATATATGAGTGCACTTTTTTTGATGTGCATACAATCGTCTATGCGTCCATTTCTCCATGCATCCATGCGTTTTATTTCAATTACATACGCAATGGTATTTGAACATTTCTTTAAGAACATTTTAATTTTGATTCGAAATTGTTTTTCTTATTTTCATAACGCATGTAATTAAAAACAAAAAAAAAAAAACATTAAAATTAAAAGTACGTTAAATTCATTAAATTCGAAACATTTTGTATTTCTGGTATTCTTTTCTTTTATGTTTGATTCTTTCCTGTGTTGCGTTTTTTTTTAAATTTTCTACTATTTCATGGTCAGTTATTATTTTTTTTTTTAAATAAAGAAAACAACTCAGAATGTGGTTTTCTTTTTTGTTCTAATTGTTTTTATAGACAACGAATGCTCATTAGAAGCGAAGCATGAATTTTTGTTTTATTCCTTGTGCATTTGTGTAAAATATACAGTGTCTGTAACATTAAAAATGTATACCTAGTCTGTAACTTTGGTTTACGTAAATCGTTTTTATTTGTGTTATAAATATCTATTATTATTTTTTATGTTTTAAAACAAAACAAAAAAAAAATTATCATCATAAATTGAAATACATTGGTCATATTTTTTTTTCTGAAATTCTAAATAATTTTTAATGGAATATTTATGTGATTCTTTGATATTATGTGCGTATCCATGATAAGAAAAAAATGTGTACAGTAGTCTCTCGTGTAATATGTTTTCAATTGGTATGAAATGTCTAAAATGGACTTACATATATTATAGTCTATCCCATGAATGACGCAAAAAGAATAGCCAGCAATAGAGTCCGATGAAAGAAACTCGCAGAGGCTGTTTGCTCCATAGCGGAACCAAGCGGATAATAATAATAATAGTCTGTCGCTTAATTATAATCAAGTTAGGCCTTGTGGAAACTACAAGACCTACAACAAAAGTAATTCTATTTTACATCATTATATTTATTATTTATTATTATTAATTATTTATAGCACTGAGGATGAGATGAGGTTTGAGAGCCTTGATACAAATTCAACTGATTTTGTATGAAAACTTTGGGAATTATGGTAGCACTGTTCATGAAATGCTCTTATTAGAAATTATGAGAGGAGATAAAAGTCACATGTAGAAATTACATATGAGAGGAGATAAAAGTCACATGTAACTTCCATAAATAATTTCACAGTGCACTGAAACGTATTTATAGACAAAGTATAGATAATGGATACATTACATGCATATAAGATGAGCATTGACTGATGTGAGTTTCATATGATATCATGATTTTGTGATACGAAGGTTATTTGTATATAAAATTTACACAAATAAATCCATGTATGTAGAATATATAATTTTACATGTCTATTGGTATGTGATTACATACATACAAACTCGCACAATTATGGTGAGCATATATCACTTATTTAATGAAGTTTAAAAAATTTCATTAGAAAAATATGCAATAAAAATGGTGCTAAGTTAAATGTTAACGAATATTTTGTGTAAATTTTCATGCTTTGAATATTAATTAAATTATCTGTACTACGCAGGTATTATATACGAAAGAGACTCTCTGAACTAAAAGAATTATTATTTATAAGTTTTATATGAACAAAAATTTTATTTGTAAATATATGCATGAATGTATGCATTTTCTATAGATTATATTCATCAGAGATTATATCTACTTGGATTAAATCGTTTGTAGAATTTTAATTTAATATATATAAAATTAGAGCGTTTTGATTATTATCTCTGTTATAATATGTTGATTGGATGATTGGATTTACAAAACAAAAAAAAATTTTTTTTTAATAAAAATCAAAAATCAAAAAATTTTATATCAATAAAAAAATTATTTATGATATTTTGAGTATTATTTTTTCTTGGAAGTAATTTTTGAATAATATTGTTAGAGAAAAAAAAAATGACGTTTGTAAAAGTCCTTGAAAATTATCAACCACTATAACTTGCAAAATGAATAAAGTCACACTCACACCAATGTATTGGTTTTAAATATGGCTCATCTCGACATTGTTCATCGTCGGTAAAATATATGAGGACATCACTAATCTGATTGTATCTGTGTTATCTAGCAGTCTTTAGAAAAAAGTTGGAGAAGGATTTTTCTTTGGAAAACGTCAAGAGGAATCTTGGCCCTTGTGTTTAAGTTTGACCGAATTATAGGATCAGCTTTCTAATGCTTCGTCTTAATCAATTTGGAGTTGGTTCAGTTTAAAATGTCGTTAACCGATACAGAAATCCACGATCAGAATTGGTAAAAAAACAAAATTGGCATTTAAAATTAATACAAATTAATTCATGTCTCTTGGATAATTAATTTTAGGCCTATTAAAAAATTATTGAAACATATGTATTCAATTATAAATTTTTATTTGACTATGAAAATTAATTCAAATCAATATTAGCTTGTATTACATTAATTAAAATTTATTAATACCAAATGTATCATACTAACATTAATTTTCTCTCTTTAAATGATTAATAATCAGAACATGTCAATTCTCATCATCATCATCATTTCATTATTGTTATCATTATTACCAAGTGTAATTGTTTTCTTTTTTCTTTAATTTTTTTTTTACTTTTATTATTATATCGCATGTTTTGAAACTTTTTGATTTTAATATCATCATAAATCACTTTGTAAGAATGTATAGTGAATAAATTCAATACTGGGCATGTATGTAGCTATAAAAGAAAATTTCTCACAAATTTACATTTGAGATTTTGTTTTGTTTTTTTTTTCTTTTTTGTTTTGTTAAATAATTTTTTGGTATTCAAAAAAAAAAAAAAAAAAAAACAACAAAAACGAAAATCAAATGATCGTTATCAAAACGATTTGAAAATGTTATACAACAAAAATCTTAATCAGATTTGTTGTTATATTTATGTCTCCTAACACTTTGAAATTTGTATTCATAAATTACATTGGTATGTACATATTAAGGCTACATTGATTTTATATTTGTAATATTAGATACATACAAATTAAATTTTTGTACAATATCTATACGTACATTTCATTTTTTTAGCATAGTCATATGTGTTCTTATGAAGCATAAAAATATTACGTCATTTATGTTTATGGTTTATATTGCTCTTTTGTGTGACTATTGTTGTTTTCGTTTTCGTTTACAAAATACAGAAAACTGGCAATTGGAAAATGAGAGTAGAAAAAAGTGAATTTATTCACACTAATTGAAAAAGAATGAAAAGTAGCACCTATTTAAAATACAGGTGACTATGCTTTAAAAATGGGGTATACAATTTTTTTAAAAATAATTTCTCATATTTGTAATTTAACATTTAAAGAAAAAAAAAAAAAAAAAAAAAAATTATTTTCAGATTTTTATCTAATACATAAGTATTTAACTGTTTTTAGTTTCATTTATCGCTAAATTTTTATCTAACATTTTTATCCATTTATTTTTCTAAATAAAGATATAAAATTTTATGTGCACACCATATAAACGCCGTATAATACATGTCGCCTTAAGCTTTTTTTATTTGAAATTTTCTATATACTACGTAAAATAAGAAAAATTCGTAATTTATTTTTGTACTTGATTATGTTTAAAAATTTATTAAAGGAAAGAAAAATTTTAAAGGTGAGAGGAATATTATATCATAATGAGGTTTGTATTTGAAAACAAAAAAAAATAAATAAATAAACCTATAAGATAATATTCCTATTATTTATTTGAATTTTTGTATACTGTACTGAAATGATTATGATAAGATGACGACGGGTATATAGTAGAATAAATAGATAATCAGTCATATATGTATTATAATATTAATTGTGAAAACTTGAAATTTGTATGCTCAGTCAAGCATAGATCCAAGCATGATACATGCATATATAGTGTAGTAATATCTATAATGAATTAAATAGAATAGACATCCAATATCTTAAAAACAGGCTCATGTATCACTAGATTACTGTTACTTACGGTTAATACCTGTGTCATGTAATATACGTTTTTTTAACGCATGTATATATTTTCTGCAATATTTTAAATACATAAATATATTCCACCCGAGGGGAGTTTATAGGGGATTTTCTTTTGCACTTTTTAAAAGCTATCCATGTTAAGACGTATACATATACATATAGTAAATTACGTACTATACAATTTTATTCGGAATTGATCACATCAAGTCATGCTATATGCTTAGTTGATTAAAAACCAGACCAGATGATATTTTTGTTTAAGGTGAAATAGTATCTACCTATGTATATTCTGTAAAAAATGCATGCAACAGTGGTATATAGTATAACTTTTTAAACAAATCAACATGCATTACATGCAAAGGAACAGTTAAAGCTGAATTAACTTCGAGGTCTTGCAAACTGAGACTTTTGTGAGAAGATCACAAACAGGTACAAACACATACATACATATATAATTCATATATTGTGAATAATAATATGTATGTATATTGCCCGTGAGATATAAAATTTCTTGTCTTGTCTGTGTTATTTTGTAAAAACCTTGGATCCGTTGCTCGAAGATGCAAGAAAATACTTGTATGCATTTTATACAATCGCATTAATGTACACTTTCAATTTATAATATGGTATAACTGATTTTTATTTGATATCAGATTTTTTTTTTAATATTTTAAATAAGATTAAATTTATAACATCATACACACACTTGCGCATACATGTATACCATACATAACGTATTTTATAAATTGCAATCGTCATTGTCGTCATCATAATTACAATTATATTGCATAATTACACACATTTTGTTTTTTTGTCCAGAAGGCAATCTAGTTTTATTGGTCAACATTTAAAAATGTACGGAACGGACAGATTACATGATAATTGTGGGTTACCCTACATACATATGTGCATTTCCTGAGCTTTTTGTATATACATATATGCATCAAATAAAATATAATAACAATTATTATTTGTAAACAATTACAATAACTACTACAGCAGCTAATAATGATCATGTATCATACATGGTCATTATAATTACAGCCCAGTCAAAATATCAATATGGCGATATCTCATTTTTCTATGGAAAAAATTATGAAAATCTTTTTTTTAATAGATCATTGCATAATCTATAAATTTGTACTTAACAATATTTATGCTAATACCATTTGAGAGGTGTTTGCAAAAAACTGATTTTTTGACCCTTTGACCTTGAATAAAATTTTTTGGACAAATGGGATCTATTTAATGTATAAATTGTGTATTTAATGTTAGTACCAATTTTTCGGCTCTGTCCAAGTTTTTCCGAAATTGAATATCTATTTTGACTGGGTTAGCTACACTGTTCTTACATATGCAATAATGAGATTTTGCACAAAGTCAAATGACGATTGAATAAAGAAATATAAACCATTGAGTTGGTTGAGTTTTTTGACATGGTAACATGAATATACAAAAGTAAAGGACTTTTATTTGCAGAAACGTAAAAAAAAAATTGGTATGATCGTGTATGATCTACACACATTTCGTGTATTAATTATAATGAAAGTTACAAAACTCCAAGAATTTCATATTGTACCTCACTTATTTAGTCCTTTTAAGTTTTTTAAATGATCTGGCATATTTTAAGCTTATGTGTATGTGTGTTTGTATCTTCGGTCTTAAAAATGTTACTATATTTGTAGATCACTTTTTTTTCGCTCGTAACGTGTACTAAATTTTTATCCAGCAAAATATCTATTAAATTGAAAATAAAAAATATTTTGTTAAATTTTTGTTTTGCTTTATTTTCATTAATTTTATTATATAAATTATTATTTTTTTCACTGTTTTATTTTTGCAATATCCATAAAAGTCTACATACTGTCTACATTATAAATTTTTTGTGTGGAGGCATGAGATATTTTATAAACACATTTTAAAAAATATAAATGTATAAAAGAATTTCATGCATTTATTATTATTGTTATATTAAATTGTGTCCATATGTGATTTGCTCAGATATACTTGAGATGCATATATATAGCATATTAGTTGCTGTACACAATGTACAGATTATATTGAGTGGTATATCTACAACATCTCTGCTGTTTAATTTAAACTACATAAATAGTAATACAGTTACTAATAGAAATAAAATGCATATTTATTTATTTTTTTTGAAAATCAATTTTTTTTTTTTTTTTTAAATCGTGGGAACGCAGTGTATTTAAAGTTTACACGAATTTACAAATATACATATATATGACATAAAAGAAATATTAAATAAAATAATATTGCAGTGTTTAAATGTACATGCAGAAAAATTATTACATACATATGTGACACAATACTCTGCTACTCAAAATATTCAAAGCTATTCTGGTCATAGTTAGCAGATTTCGTTAATTTAATATTCTGATAACTTTCATAAAAAATTTCAAAAATTCGTATATTTTGTATGAAAGTTAGCAAAATGTTAAATTGGCGAAATCTGCTAACTATGACTAGAATAGCTCTGATTATTAAATTATTTTTTCAAGAATTATATGGACTTTATAGTCTTTGTATATTGCATTATTCAGTTTAAATCTCTGCGTGTACGTATAAGCATTAATTAAATTGAATTAAATTTTAATTAACAAAACAAGCGATTTATTTTTAATTTTATTTATAATTTTATTTTGATATGTGCATCACACTATCTACGCTAATGTGTAGTTTAAAAATAATAATAACCATAATTAGTATTTCATGAATTTTCAATTATATAAACGCCTTCATTTTTCTAAATCCACCCACAGAAAAAAAAAACACAGTTTTTCTTTTGTTTTAGTATTAAACCCAGATATGGTATAAAAAGTTTAAAGAAAAATTAAAAGAAAAAAAAAATAATGAGAAAATTAAAATGACGATTATTTCATGCCTTTTAAACAATTATTTGCATTTAAACTCATTAAAAAATGATTTTCAACCGCTTGAAATATATAATGGCACAGATTTAAATATATCCAGCATCATTTAAATATACTAGCATGTACGTACGGTACATATAAAGATGATGAAAATGCTTTAAGGTGAAAAATGTCAATTACTCGTATTTCTAATGGTATACATAGGTTTTTTTTTTTTGGGTGGTAAATGAAATGTAGTATCAATCAAGAAAAGAAACAGTTTTTCAGTGGGTCAATGAGATCATCCAGTATAATCATGTAACTAAGTCACAAATAGAAGAATTTAAAAAATATAAAAAATAGGACATGTATGTGAATGGTATTTATTTTCTAACAAAATTTTTAAGTACCTTGGTACATGGTCTTCTTTATATACCAAAAACAAAATTTGATGATATTTTTCTTGGTGTGCAATAACATAATTCAAAGTTATAAGCACTACACGGATTGTTATGGGAAAAAGTGTAGGTAGAAGGTAAAAGTCATGGTTCATATTTAAGATACAATTATGCTCATATGTACGAATATACATCTGTATCTCGAAATACTTAATAAGTACATTACAAGATACATGAAAAATTTGTGTCTACCATATTGTCTGGTTTTTAAAATATGTATGCCATTAAAATTCACACCACATTAAATAATACAAAAGAATTTGAAAATGAACAAAAAAAAAAATTTTAAGTAATTGCTGCTTATATGTCTTCAGGAAAATGTATCCAATCCAACTACATTTTCGTATGTTTGTATGGAATGCACTCACAAACACTTTATAACAGTTTTTAGAAAAAAAAAGATTTTTTTTTTTTAAAGAAGATCACAGTTATAATATGATGTTGATGAATGTCATCATCATCATCATCATTTTCACCATTATTATCAAATATGGTCGTGTCCAAAATAGCATACAGCAATATATGTACGATGTAATCCGTATGTAATCACATTAAATAACAAAAGAAAAAAAAATTTTTTTTCGTGAATTAAATTTTAAATATTAAGCTTAGAATTATAATAATGATGAAATTATAATTCATAACTGCTGTACGTTATTAAAATATGTGATAGTGGGAGAATATATTTTTTGATTTTGTGCAAATTATGAAAGTACGTCAGTGTATAGTTATGTAGGCGCATACAAATAATATTTCATCTTGCTTCGTGCATAAGGAACGTTAATCAGGGCATAATGAATATATGATGAAGATGAAATTTGATTCATAATACGGTGAACCCTGTCCTAACGTATACATATGTAGTTAGTACATTATTTAGTTTTTTCTTAAAGAAATCATCGTCTTCATCATCATCATCATCGTCTTTACCAGTATTTTAAGTTAAGTTCAATTTGTGCGAGAAAAAAGGTCAGAATATGTATGATCTACAAAAAGTCATTGTTTGAACTATAAATGTGCAGGTACACAAACTGCTGAACTAATTATGTAATCTAAATGTGTTTTTATTTACCTGTACTCTTTTAAATATTATTAGTAAGAGTGTATGCGATTTGATTGCTAAATGCGGCTAGATTGCAAAATAGATTGTTTTTATTTGCACTTTGACTTTTATAGATTTTAATTCAAAAATTTTTCAATATTTGAAATTTAAATTTTAAAAATCATACTGATAGTATGATAAAAATAGGTAGTGCAAGTGATAACTGAAACAGTCAACAATTTATCAATTCGCACAATCAAATGGTGCTAAATTGTTGACTGGGTGGAACTGGAAGTAATTTAGTCTGTTGGCACTTTAGTACGCACTTCCATGCAATTTCCACAAAACTTAAGTATTACAAAATGTTTTAAGAAATTCATTATCTTGTAGGTATTCAAATATGTGCCATATATTTACAAAAGTTGTCCCAGAATTTTATCTGGATAACAATATGTAAATACATATATGTCTAGCTAAAAAATAAATATATGTCTAGCTAATAAAATTTTAAACAAAAAAAAAATATTCATTCCATTTATTTAAGAGATTTTCATTTCTAGATAAAAAATTTTGAAAGTAAATTTACATAAAAATGAAAAAAAAAAGAAAACAATGCCATAATAATGAAAAAATTTAAAAAGAAAAATAGTGGAAATGTTTTCATCTGTTCCATTGGAATATTTTAATCAATACATCACTCATCAGATTGTATACAACAAAAGCAAATTATATGCACATCACATTTGAATAATTTGTTTTGCTGGATTAAGATAATGTGTTACACTGTTAGAGTGTATATACGAATGATATTTGTAAGAAAAAAGTGAAAATAATAATAAAATTCCATTTACAAAAAAAAAACAAAAAAATTCCTGATGTCCATGTACACATTGATAAACGTTTTTATTTTTAAGATATTTCAAAAAATTTCATACTTGTATGTACATCAAAAACAAACAAAATAAAATTATTTCATTAAAATGCAGACCACATCTGAAAATTATGATTTTCCCTTCTTCCCCGATTTAAAAAAAAAAAAAAAAAAAATATTATATCCAATTTCCTTACTTTATTTTTGCAATATTTGCACTTAAAAGTCTTATGGAATGAATTCCAACTTGAAAAACAGAAACGATGTGTAGTATTGTAAGGAAAACAGATGGTCACTTTAATTTTTCTTAACGCACAAAAGGAATTTTTCGTTTTTTTTTCTTTACATTTGAATTTTTTTGTTTATTTTTTTTCTCTATTTAATTTTTTTTTTTTTTTAATTTGAAAAATCCTAATGAATTATTGAAATTCTTGTGTGCATACTTAACATTGACTTCAAAAATGTTCAAAATGGATTTTTGTACGTGTATACTACATCAATATGAAGGCATATGTACACTCTTAATGAAGGTCAGTGCCTCTCATCTAACAATAAATGTGTACATGTAGAATTAAATTAAAATTACAAATAATACACAGAAATTCCGTACAGTTTAAACAATAATACCAAAGAACAGAAAAAATTATAAAAAATGAATTTTTTACAGCAAAATTCACAGATAAATTTCTGAAAGGATGTTAATTTTGTGTGTAACTTTGAAAATTTCAAAATTGTATTCAAAATTTAACAAACAATCATCATACCACACCATACGTTAATCATAAATGGCAAACTTACATAAGTATGTATGTATATGTTAGCATGTGGTATTGTTAAATTTTACACAATATTCCCATTATTTGCTAATATTAAGTACATATGTACAATTTTTTATTTTCTTATTCGCATAATATAAAACAAAAATATTATTCACATTTCAAGGCACATAAGACATTTTGACAGTAATGACGAAATGATGTGTCTACTGTCTGTCTGATGACTTTGACTGACTTTATTCTTTTATTCATCCATAATATGTACCTCGTATGTTACACATATTTTTTGATTTGATAAATTTTCTGTATTTTAAAATTCAATGTATCTAAAAAAAAAAAAAAAAAACAAAAAAATAAAATATAACGAACAAAACGATCATCCAATATTCATGATCATGAGAAATAAAAAAATTTTTTATGAATTGCACGAAAAGGAATTTCTTAAAAAATGAAAAAAAAAAACGCACCAAACCTGTCATACAGTGAAATAAACAATTCACAAAAGGTAAGTATGGGCCTTGGCATGAGTACATTGTCTGATTTCATTTATATTAATCAAAAGTCAAAGAAATAAATAAAAGAACTATTTGTTGATACAGTTTTTTTTTTTTTATTTTCAAATGATACAAAGTATGAAAAATTCTCACAACAGATAGGTACATGAATACATGAATTTCTTGTCATATTATCAAGGTCAAATGAAATGCGAATTTTTTTTATTACAAGCAAAACAAATTGTTTTTTTTTTTTTTGTAAATTAAATTGAAATTTCAAACTTCATAGTTCGTAAGTACATAAAATTAAGACGGAACTGCTAGTTTTTTTTGTTTTTTTTTTTGAAAATAATTTTAATTATTAAATTACTTATATTGTTACATAATAAAAAAAAAAAAAAATTTGTAGTTAGATATTACCCTTATGTATCCCCTTCTCAACTGTACAGAAAATTTTCCAGTTACAATAATTATTGTACCTCTATAGTTTGTTTATTAATGATTTTATTTTTTTCTAACTAGAATATTGTATGAGAATATTCTCAAAGTTTTTTTTGGACGTAAAACTGTGGTATTCCTGTCTTACACATATCGTCATCCCAATAGTCGCTTGTTTGCTTTCGCGTTTTTATTCATTTTCATGTTTTTCGCACGCACATAGCAATAGCAAATAAAAGTAGTACAAATAGTGGTTGATAAATGATAATGGTTGTTCAACTCAGGTCTCAACTCTCAATTGCCTTTTGGACGTGGTGGGTGACAGACGTGTGATATTGTACAGTGACTCTTAAATTTTAATCTGATAGGTGGCTGATGGGAACGATAGATATAAGTATGAGGTAAGTATTTTTGTGCTCTCTAGACAGTGCAATGTCAATAAGCATTTATATAAGGCATGCACTGAAAATCATTGATAAACAGACTATAGACTATAGATATTAATAATGTTTGTACGAATGTCATGTCATTATCATCATTATTTTAATAATTATGTATCTACTTTTTTTTCTATCGTATTTATCATAATTATAATCGAAAGGTTAAAAATCAACATTTGTAATTATATTTTGTGTTTTTTTTTTTGCTTTTCGATGTGTGTTAATGAAATTATTAAATTGTTCCTGTCACTATTGATTCAATTATAACAGAAGGGGGAAAAGATAAATACATAAGTATGTCTAGAAATTCATGTAGGGTACATGTATAAAATTCAAAAAATTTTTAAATCGAAAACTTTGATTTTGATTTTTTTTTTTTTAAGTGTTTTTGTATCTTTGATGTAGAAATATTTGTACTATATTTTATTTTTTGTTTTCTTTGACAGTTTATCGAGCCTCTGCCTTCTTAAGTGCCATATTGCATATTAGGCATTAATGTTGAAATTCTATTCATATTCAAATTCAAATTTAAATGAAAAAGAATCTAGAAAGAATTTCTGACAAAAAATTTGCATATACGGTATACTATAGTCCGTAATCTAATACGAGTTCATATGTATGTATGTAAATGTATTTATAGTTAAAATTTAACGGTTTTATCAATTTTTTATAAATTAATCATTTCATAGATATGCATGCATATACGTATCTTAGATAATCATTGTAAAGAATATACATATGTATACGAGTATGTGAATGCAATACATGGATGTATAGGTCAAATTTATAACGGTAAATCTATCAATGATTATTTTTATAGTAACATATAACAGCATATGTATATAGCACATGAATGTTTATAAACAAATGAATAAATTTAAAAAGAAATGCTTATCAGTTATTTTGAGAAAACACAAAAAATACATGCATGTATAAATTTGTATATATGTACATATAATATTAATTCGATACACGTGTCTAGAATATGTGTAAGTTTTAATCTGATGTTTATGTTTATTAGGTATCATGGTTCTGATATCTTTTTTTGTGTAACAACAACACAAATATTTAATACATACATCAAGATATCAAGATATAATCACGTATAATGACGTTTATGCTAACAGCTAAAGTATTGTGTAATTATGCATATACAGTACCGTAATTATATGGTAGCAATTTTAATTGAATTTGGACAATTATTCAGTTTTTACTTATCACTCTAATACGTATCTGTTATCTTCATGTTATTTAAATTCAAATATGGAAAATCGTATGACCTCCTAAAATTGCAATGCATAACCATCTACATGATTATTATGAGAAGTTTATGAATACCTGTCTGTTCAGTTATAATGCGTGTAATATATAGCGTTGTTATTAGCATGATAATAATTTTATTCATTAACTATGTATATTATTGTAATATTACAATACTGTGTACAATATCATGTATTGGTTTTGGTGGTGGGTAATTTAAAGCATAAGTTAATGCCTACTTTTTTTCTTCTAAAAATTTATTTACAACAGTACCTAACGTGTCTCTTTGTAACAAATCATAATAATAATAAACAATTTATTTGATGGTTAAAAGAATGCTCTTATACACTGACCATACATATAATTGGTGAGAACGGTGATAAAATGACCGTTTTATTTTGCAAAATCATTTTCAATGCATTATATAATTTGAAAATGGTTATACATAGTTATTTTTATTTATTTTCATTCATTTCATTTTGATTTTGTTTTTCTTTATTTTCTTATACACAGATTAACTATGTAACGTATTTGTATGTAAAATTAACATCAGAGAATGCAAATTATATAAACAGTTAAAATGGCTATATAAGAAAGTATCTATAATTTGTGTTTTATAAATTTTCAATGCATTTTAACGGTGATAATGATGATTCTAATTATATTTCACGTAAACCATAAATATGTATATTATACTGATCTATAGGAAAATTTACTATACATCAGTGGCGGATCCTACCATATAGCAAAATTACGCAATGCTGGAAATCCAAGCTGAATCGAGTCTGTGTTTATATTGTAATAAAAGATATCATTTCTTTTACTGTGCTGTGGCCCAAAATTATATATTTTACAGGGAGGCCAAAAATTTGTTGTGGTTCCGCCACTGACACACACATACCACAATCATAGACAAATGCGATAAAGTAAAATGGATATGTTTTATCTAGGTAACATGTCTTAAGAAATTTTTGTTTTTATTATTTTGCTAATTAAAAATTTAACTCTACACCAAAGAAAATGAAGATGATAATGAAGAAAAAAATTAATATATGTACCTTTGACTATGAAATACGCATTGATGTTCATTGATGTAATCCGTAAGCACGGTATCTTGTGCATTGATAAAATAATGTTACACAGTTATAAGTAATAAACAAAAAACAAAACAAAAAAATTCTGTTATCTATGCAAGAGAATATTATACACTATTCAGATGTTATACACAACAATTGCTCAGAGTTCAGTGATTCTTTTACATATAATATTCCTAAAATCTAATTAAATTAACATTAGAAAACAGAAACCGCATCATATCAATAAATACTTTTCTATTAATGGAAAATAAAAGGAAGAAATACGTTTTCCTACTTGATATGCTAATTATGATTCTCTATGTGTGTATGTGACTGGGAAAATTCTTAAAACGTATTTTAATGTGTGTACACAGATTCATTATACTCGAATCTACCTGTATACGTTTATTGTCCACGCATTTAATTAATTTTCAATTCCTGTATGCATTTTTTTTTTTTTTTTTAAATTAGTGACATACACTGATGAGTTTAATAACGTGACATACACTGATAAAGTGATAACGTTAACGTTCAAAAATTTAATTTATCTACTATTTTTAGTTTAAATTTAACTATTTTATATTCAACTTAACATACTGGCTAGAATCTATGTATAGAAACATTTTTAACTTTAAATGCCAATTAAAATATTAAATCTAAATAAATTTGGATTGAGCCACTTTTATATGAAAAGTTCAAAAATAAAATTATGAAGGTTTTATTTTTTCTGTTACTTTTATTTTTCATTTTTACAAACCTATACGCATATATACCTTAAATTTTTGATTTTTTTTTCACATTTTGAAATTAGTTAATTTCGATTTTAATCAAATTAAACAAAAAAAAGGTGAAAAATTCATGCATATTTTAACACTTAAGACCAGATCGAATCAAACATAATCCGTTAAAATATAACGCCAACGGTTTTACGATTTTTTTTTTATTTACAAAACATCTGAAGTATATTTTGTATTCATAGTGTGTGTGTATATAATCGGATACATATAATTGAAATTAATCGAATTAAACGTATTTGCGTATCTATGCGTATATATTTACGGCTTTACACATTAAAATTAAAATAGCAAAAAAAAACGATTAAAATCTGTTAATTTTATTTTATGAAATTGCATAAAAACCACAATTATACAGTTAACCTTTCTAAAGCACGATATCTACATATTGAATGATCGCAAATTTATGGGTAAATCTTTGTGTAACATACAACTTCGATTTATCCAACACAGCATTTTGCCGAGTTATAGGAACGTTACCTGTATGCATAATTTGTTTATTTATTTTTTTTTTGAAATCGTAATTATATGAAATCCATTTATGATGTGAATAAATAAAATTTTTTCTTTTAATAATTGAATTAAAATAAATTGATCGTTTTTTGTTATTTTTGAGTTAAAAATTTTAAGATTGAATCGTTTTTTTTTTTTTAAATCAATTACAAATTTATTAATTTAATTTTATCGTTTAGTATGCAAAAGCGAAGGAACATTCACAAAAAAGGCGAAAATTTTCAATACGTATAATTGAATTTTTTGTTAAATTGATTATTATTTATGGGTATGATCGTACGTATACGTAAAGCAATAATCATCTACTATCATGGTATCATTCTGTGCGTGAATAAAATATTTATCAAAATATGTTTCATTTTATAATTGTGTAAATGTGTGTGTGTGTATATACAAAACAATCGATTAATTATTTATTTATTTGAAAAACAGACTATCTAAAATCATTATCGTCAGAAGTAAAGGCCTCTATTATGAAAATCTATTTAATGATTGATAGAGTCGACTTTACCAACTCGATCAATGAACAAATGTTTTGTATTACAATCAATCGATTTAATCGATGCTTCAATCGATTTTCGATCTTCGTTCGACAAGAGTTATTTACCATAAAATTATGAATTTTTTGGAATGAGATTTGAGTATCAAATTGATAAAAACAACCAAAATTTCGATTAAACTTGATCATTTTCTTTTCAAAAAATCTTTAAAAAATTTCACAAAAATATGATCGAAATTTTAAGTCCGTTATAGCTATATAGACTTTTATAATATGGGCCAAAATCTTGTTTATACAAAATATAATCATACCATAATTTTGTGTAGTAAATAAAATTCTGATGCCCACCTTTATATTTTTTTTAAACATTTTTTTAACCTTTTTTCAAAATTTTTTAGTCTTTTTGTGTATGTAATTTTTCTATTTAAAAATGTGATTATTTTTTTGTGCGTGTACAAAGAAGAGCGATAAATTGTATTTACAATGAAACCCACTCTTAGTTTTATTACGTTTTAGTCTGTATCGTGATTATACAAAGAATTTTGTCTCTATATCTCTAAAGTTGTCAAATACAATTTAAGCTAAACGATCGATTAAATTTTATTGTTATTTAAAAAAAAAAACAGACGAATGTAAAAAAATATTTTTAATTTTATTGATTCTACAATGCACAGTTATGTACACATACATATTCGTTTCTTAATATCTAAAATAATATTAAGTTGTCATTATGTGCTTGCTTATATCAATCATGTCATCATGATCATGATCATGTCATAAATGCATTTTTTTGTTTTTTCAGATTCAATTCATTTCAAATTGCATCACAGAATTAATTGTTTATTTTTTACTTTTTATTCTTTTCAAAATGCCATCAAAGTGTATAGTGACGTGTTATACACACAACAATAAAGTATCAAACAATCAATCAGTCAGAAAAGAAAAATTTTTGCACAAAACTATTTAATCACATTTTAAGGGGACTGTATGTTTCACAAAACAATAGTATGTAAGAAATTTTTTTTATTAGAATATATTTTGTACGTTCATTTTAGATGATCTAGAAGAACTCGCTGATCTCCAATTATAGTACAACTGCAATAACAGCCGAGCCGTAACATACATATAACGGCATATGCATACCTAAAAATAACTGCTATGATCAATTATTACATAAAACAAATTTAATTGACAGATATAATTTTTACTTAATTGCCCATACTTGTCATTTATATAAGTATCTAACATTTTTCAGTCGTTTAATTGTTCTGTTTATTTTTGAACGTACAGACGTGTACGTACAAACGAGACCATATATGGTATGTACATACATGTGTGTAGCAAGAAAATTTTATCGTGATTACGTATAGAGAACACACGTGAATTTAGGATATGTTTGCATTTTTGGACCATTCAAAACTGGTAAATTAAAAAGATTTTAAAGTAAAACAACCTGCAAATGACCAAGTATACGAATCAAATTTCTAATTATTAGTCTAGATTTAGAATATTTAAATATTATCTCTGTGTTCTGAGTTAAAAAATTTTTCATTATTGCCATAATATCATTTATGTTGCTGTTTTGGTTTACAAAATATAGCAAAATGGGGAATCAAATAATGAAGGTAAAAAATGAATTTATTCAAATCGAACGAAAAACAAAATTAAAAGAACCGAATTAAAATAAAATTGACTTTTCTTTAAAAATAAGGTATAAATTGTTTTTATTTTACTTTTATTTAAATGTAAGTCTATAATAATTGTGTAAAATGATCTATAAAATGTTGTATTATTTTCAAAACTCTTTGCGTGGTCTTTTCACAATGCGTTGTTTATAATATGCCTCCTGTCGTATAAAAAAACCAAGTATAAATAGTAAAAAAAAAGAAATAATAAAGAAATTAATTGTATTGCTGAATAAATGTATTTAGTATACCTCCTTGAAGTAATAGAAGAATTAAAATGTCATCGTTATTTAATAGATATACTTGTACTTTTTTTTATTGCCATTAGATTACTTTTTCTTTTATTCATTTTATCCGCTATACATACCTACTCTATTCTTTAAGAAAAAAAAAATAAAAATAAAAAATGCACCTATAATAATTTTCGTTGCAAAGAGATGACAAGTAAATGACCTTAACAATATAATATATGAATGGTGGTTTTGATTTTTATATTTATATGGAGCCATTAAAATAATTTCAAAATGACATACACAATTGTTTACACACACACATGGCGTGAACGGCATCAGGTAACATAGTACATATAAATGCATGCTATACGTTAGAAAAAGTTTAAAAAAAAAAACAGAAATATAGAAATGAAAATTAAACATAAATGGGTGAAGAAATCAACCCAACTAGAAAACTTCATTCTAAGTAAAATCTAGCGTGTAATGCGCGTAATTCTTTAACTTATTTTGGCTGCCAAAATGTATGATGAGAATGACCCTAGATTTATTATGAACAGCATTGGCTTTGGAGAAATAATGATAAATGGATTGTACGTGATTGTTGTAGAAATAGAATGCGTAGTATGTATAAGATTTTATGGTATCTAAAAGAACTTCTCTTTCTATTGAAGAAAATTTTATTAGAAAATTTTGAAAAAAGTACAAAATATTCTTGAGCTTGTGTTGCATATTATTACAATGCTCCTACTAACAACAACAAAATAAATTAAAAAAGTTAAATATCAGAAAAGAATTCTATTAGACATACCGATAAAGTTATAACGAAAATTGTTTCAACTTAAGTCTTAAAGGGTACTTGATATGCGTACGTGTATGTATACCTACATATATGCAGATGCAAAATGTGAGTATCTTCAACAAAAATGCAATGGACATTTCCGATGGTTGGTTTACCATCAAAGTAGAATCGAAACAAAACATTTTAAAATGTGCTATTATTGTCATCATTAAATGAAGCTATATAGATTATGTATCCATACATACAAGTGTATGTTGCTAGCTTTCTATTCCTTTTGGATATGAAGTTAACACACTATTTAAAACAATATCATTATATAGATTCAAAAGATACATATTTTGATAAGTGGCTATGTAAAGTTGTCATGTAATTATTCAAAGAATCGCGTAATTTGAGTGCGATGCCATATAAAAATTACATATGCGACAAACACATATGGTAAATACAAAAAAGTTTACATAACAATTTTGCATTGTTTTTGTTTTTCATTTTTCCGTTGTCATATTATCATCTTAAACATTATTTGTTTATTGAAATACTATCTGGAGACGTATTCCAGACCAGAGATGAAGAAATTAAAAAAATTAAATAAATGTTTGTGTTTAAATATTGCATAAGTGATCATCATCATCATCAATGAGATGTTATTGTTGTGAGAATGGATATGTACATAAGTGGTATTTAAAAAGAATTGAATACACAAAGAAGGAAAAAAGGTGTAGATTACCACTCTCTAGACTCTGTTACCGGTTATTCTCGTCCATAACATCTGATTCATGTTTTAATTTTAATTTATGTTTTTTTTTTCTTTTTTTGTTCTTGTCTTGTAATTGTTAAATGATGCAATAATCAACAACAATATCTACAAGTACACATAATAATAATTCTAGAGTTGAAAAAAGAAATTAATGTAAAACTTCTTATAATCACTGAAGAAGCCGTCATAAAGTCTATGGATTATAGAAGATTCAAGGAAACAAAAAAAAAAAAAAAAATTCTATATAGAAGTACTTTTTACTACAAGTAAAAAGACAACATAAAATAAATGAAATGACAAGAAAAAGAAATTTTTTTAAAATTTGATAACATGATGTGGTATAGTGTGGCAATGGTATATACAAAAGAAAATGAAGTTGTCGGAAGGGAATTATCATCATCACCGTCATCGTCATCACACCATTATTACTATTATTATTATTATTATTTTTATTACTATTAATACAATATTACTATATTATTATCATTCTTGTTTAACAACAAAAGATGATCATTGAACTGAATGTTAGATTCTTTACTACAACTATTATAAATCGTTACATTATTTTGCAATTCTTCTCTAAGCAATTAAAGAAAATTTTTATTTTGCGCTTATATGTATGTATGATGACTATATAATAATAATGGTGATGATGATGATGATGATGACGACCAATGTTGTAGATGTTGTAAATAGATACATATTTACGTATATCTGATGTGCTCACCCATACAATCTGTGCAAAGAATAGAACAATCAAGAAAACAAATACAAAAAAAAAAAAAATGAAAAAAAAATGAAACTATTAAAAATGAGCATTACACACAAAAAAAAAGTAACATACGAAAACATAACTTAAAAAACAAGTAAACAGATAATTGGTAATATTGTATGTATGTAATATTCGACAAGTCTCATTTAATGTTCCTGTCGTGTTATGTTTGGAATTTATAGCTCACGCTGTTATTAAAAATTCTCTGACATCAATTTAAATTTATACTACTTGGATACACACTTGTACAGTTAGATTAGCAATAGTATATGTATGTATACCTGTGCAAATGATATTTAAATACATATAGGTATGTAACCAACTAATAAAACAAGTAATTTAACTATGTGCCCATTATATGTATAGTGTCCATATGAATGATAAAGAAAAAACAAATTTTTTTTTTTTTGCTTCTATTAACGTGGAATAATATACGGTATGTATTCGGGGTCGGGCATATGTAGATATCTATGTACATATAGTATATGCGATTATAACATTTCATGAGAAAGGATGTAACCTTAGAATTAAAATGAGTTCTTTATTTAATTATGTACAAAATTCCTTGATTCTTATGACTGACAAACAAAATATTAGATTTCTATCTTGAATGTATCTAACAAAAAAATTTTTTTAATTATAATTTTTTAATTTATTTATTTGCTATTGTATACCTATATAATTTTGCTCTAAAAATATAGAAAACATAAAGTATGAGAGATGTACATATCTTCAGTATTACATTAAATGTAATTTTAGTTATCAAAGTGAAAATTCATATATAAACTCGTATACCTGATTTTCAAAGTATAGTCACCTGTATTTTAGATGGTTGGTTCTTCTTATTTTTTTTCGTACAATTTGAATAAATGCGAGAAGAGAAATAACGTGTTACAAAAAAACACAAATGATTATGCTAAAAAAATGAACTGTAGATGTACATATTTTAGAAGTGTGCGTATGGCAAATGTTTTTAAAAAAAGGAATTCAATTTTGAAACTTGTTTAAGTGAGTTTTCATATTTAATTGCTACGAAAATAATATGTATGTGTAATATTTTATTGGGCGTTGTCCAAAATTAAAATTCAAAAAACAAAAAAAAAAAAAAAAAAAATCTCAATAATGTATTATTTTATAGTAACAAACCATAGAATTGATAAATAATTATTTATCAGGTTTCGTAAACATTTTAAATTCAAACGCAAAACAAAGTTTACCTTCAATTTTATTTTTATTACTATTTGAAATTTTAGAATGTAACTTAAAGGTAAATTGAGTTTAAGTATACATACATGAGATTGTGAATACTGAACTCTTTTCTAGTTAAAATTCTGATTATATGCATAAAAATTTCAAATAAATAGTTTTATGTCTAGAATTTATGTCTTGAAAAACACAAAAAAAAATCTACAGAACTACTAAGATGGTAGTTCATATTAAGCCAGACTTTTATTGTAATTAAAATAAGAAAAAGATTGCTATCTGATTATGATTTTAAAAAATTGTATAGGTTTATTAAAAGATACAGGAGATGAGTCATAAATGTATTTATTTGAAAAAAAAAAAAAAAAAAATGAATTTTTTTAACACAAATCAAAAATCTAATTGAGACAGAGGTTCCCAACATTTTTATTCAACCATCTTGGTTAATTTTTGTTGAATACCAATACCTTGTGCAAAAGTGTTAGTAGAACCATTCCGCCATGAAGTCGGGATCATGAATGTGGACAAGCTTTTCTCTCGTTATCGACCGATATACAGATAAATTGATCAAAGAGTGTGATTATGTTCGACTGGCGGGCATAGGATTAGGAATCCCTGATTTAAGATATACAATTATGATAAGAAAATTCATAAATAATAAACGACGGAACAAATTTAAAATATCTACATCCATGCATGTAAGTATATGCATTTATGTATTGAATATGTAGAAAAATAATAAAAATAAAATTTTACACTTACTCAAATGACCATTTCCCGGATGTGATGTTGTTGGATGTGAAGGATGTGGAAGAGATAATCCATTTTGATGTCGAAATCCTGGTGGCATCATATTTACAAAGAAAAATATTTTTTTTTATTTTCTTTTTTTTTTTTTTTTTGAAATTCTATTATTGTCTTTTTCTTTTTACTTTTTAAAAAAATTTTTTTTTACAGTTTTAACTTTAAAGTTTTATTATTAATAAATAATATCATTTTTCCAAAGATGTACATAGAAAACTTGTTCACAATTTACAAATATTTCATCATACATGATTTTATATGTATCATAATTGTGGTTTTTTGTTTACTCTAAGAAATATTAGACACATTAGATATTAAGTCGTATATGATATGAGAACAATTGATATATATATTTTTTTCTTTTATGTGATGGGTGGTATCGTTATCATCATTATACATACATACTTGTGTCACTCATAGAATTCAATGTGAATTAACATTGTATTTCACTCTATATCACATGTAATATTATATCGCATTGCATATTTTAAATAAAATAAATCATAGTCAAATACTCAATTAATTAAAATACTTTTGATAAGTCTTTCAATTCATTTTTTATTATCAAATTTAGATACTCATAAAAGTCCTATATAAAATTTACTATAAAAGGAAATTACAAAATCATAAAGACGAATAATACAGTGAAATCTCTCATAAAAGGACAGCTTCATGGCCAATAATTTTGAGCCGCTTAAAGAGATGCCTTCAGAGATGATCAAAAAAAATGTCCACTTATATATACGAGAGGTGTACAACAAAGCATATGAATAAGTGTCCATATGCTTTGGTAACTATTTGCAAAAAGTGTCCATAAAGAAGGATTTCATTGTATATTGATAAGATAATTTAAAATAGTACATGTTTGCCTATTTAGATGTGTTTAATTGTTAAAGGAGTACATAAATGTTCTTGAAAACTCATCAAGATTATGTAGAATTATACAGAAATTGCACATGAATGAGCTTAAAATTTGATTTGTTTATTATATACTTAAGGTTCGACTTTAATATTATAATTCAGATATACAACATATGTATGTGCACATGTTGCTGTGAGTGCATGTAATTGACTTGATAATGGTACCATATTCTGCGTTGGCGTTTTATATATCCTCGATTATTTATCATAATATTTATTGTTATGTAAATTCGTTTCAAGTGGTGAATTTTATGATCCGTAACTATTTTTCTTTGCTACATTATTATAATTCGATATAAATTCATGTATAAATATATTAAGTACATGTTTATGCACTTAAAATGCATAATTCGTAAGCAAAACATTAAAAAAAAAACAAAATATCGAATTACTATGTTATTATGAGCTACTTTAAGAATTTAAATTCACTCGATTATTATCTATACACATGTACATTTAATAGTGATAATATATGAAAATGAAGATACATCATAGATACATCATAGATTTTGGTGGTATAACCCTTCTTATTATATGCTACATTTACGTGTTCAAGATCGAATGATCAAATTATAAAAAATCAAAAAAAAAAAAAAAATTAAAAAAAAAAAGATTGATTTAATACTAGATAATATGCGTTCGAATAGTGTAAAAATATGTAATAAAATACAATTTATAATTTCTGATCGTCACCACAGATATTTAAAAATCATTAAAAAATTTAAAAAAAAAAAATTATTTCATACTACTTGTGTGGTTCCTTGGCAAAATAAATTTTTATCTTTAAAATTACATTTTATTAAAAAATTGATATGAAGTACCTACATCAGACTGTGATGCCAGAAATATCAGAAAATTCATCAGTGAAAATACACACACACACATTTACATAAGAAAATGTAAATGAAAATGAAAATTTATGACAAGTAAATTCTCCCACACATAATAAAAAGGATCAGCACATAAACATACAATAATATTATAATACATTGCGTAAAATATCGTGTGTTGACTAGTATAATGTGGTATCGCATATACATATACTGATGATTGGTTACATGTTTGACTTTGTCGTAACATCTATTTTGCATTTTTGTGGTAATTTTAACAATGGTCATAAAAAGAAGTGACAAAAATTATTGCAAAATTCATGATAGTTGTAAAAATTTAAAAGTAAAAAAAAAATTTTTTTTTTTCCTCTTAATTGTCTTAAAGGTTCCCGAGGAAACTACTACATGCAACAAAATAACTATTTTGGCTGACTAAGTTCTTTTCTATAAATGAAACATTTAAAAAATGTTTTACAATTAATTTACATATTATTTGTATGTACAAAATAAAGACATGATATGATATTTTAACATTACAACTGTATTCTATGAGTGTATGCGATTTGGGTGCTAAATGTAGTTAAATTGCTAAATTGATTGTATTTGTGTGAAATAATAAAATAAGAAATATTTTTGTTTTCATTTTGATTTGTATAGATTTCATATGATTTTTTCAATTGAAAATTTGAATTTTTAAAATCATATGGAACATTACAAAACACTAAAATATGTAATGGAACAAGTGACAACAATCTAGCTGTTCATACAGCTAAAATCTTCTAAATTCGTTATTGGAAGTTAATTATAGTGCTTTAACATGTATTACCATGCAATTCGCACAAGGTATATTTACCTATAAGTATTTTTGTGTTTCTTATTTTCAGAACAGGGTACTTTGTTTTGAAATGTATATACAAGTTGTAATAAACCGGAAAAGTATTACTAAGTCTCTTTGTTTTAAATGAAATAAAAGCGTACGTTACATGGGGCTTTAATTTAAAATTAAGGTTTAAATTTATATATTTTTTTTTTTTGCCTTTCCTTTTTAAACATTTTGTCTGGTCATTTAATATTTCCTTCTTCGTACGTATATATGGGTACCATAACATAAAATGGATTACCTAATTAAAATTTAAAGTTTTTTTTTTCATTTTATTTCCGTTTTAATTGAAACAAAATTTATCTGAATTTTTAATAAAGGAAATTTATGAAATTTTATGTATGTAAAATAATCGAAAAAAAAATAATAAAATTATGAAAACAAAAATTTTGAAATCGAAAAAAAAGTAATAATAATTACATTGGGCTTCAAAATATTTATGAATTTCAATGTGCTTTAGTATGTATGTAGGTAATTGATGAACCTTGAAAATTAAAAAAATGAAAGGAAAAAAAAATGCATATTCATACAAATATTTAAATTCATTTTTACATCATTATTTTTAATTTTTTTTTTTTTTGTTGGAAAAAAGAAAATGACTACATATCATAGAAATGTTAAAAAAAAATCGAATGTTTATTTTATTCTCAATTGTTTAATGAATGATTTGGGTTTGTTGTAATCGCAAGATAATGATTTGTTGTATTTAAACAAAAGGTAGAAAAGCTTGAAATTTGCATAAAAGTCATTCAATTCAAATTTAAGATGTAACTAGCTTGTAAAAAGGGTACATCAAACTTCCGCAGTATACGTAATGTCCTTTACGCAACAATAAATATTTAATACCAGACTATAATTTTCTGTACAAAAATTTCACAAGGTGACTCAAAAACTGCTAATTTTTCAAAATTTTGAATATGATTAACTTCGAACTTTCTTATTCGATTTCAATGACCTTTAGCTTTTATCTCCGATAAAGATGAGTCAAATAAGTGAGTACGCAAAATGTTTCGAAAGATATACATATTTGATGCCATGTACTTCATGCGTCCGAAAATTTTGAATCCCTTGTATCTCAGAAGATACATATGTATGAATATCAAGGGAAAGTCTAGAATCATTTTTGCATGAAACACTCTGAACTAACGATAAACGAACTCTGTGACCTTCACTATCTGTATGTACGTGCATGTAACTAGAAAAAATCAATTCGAATTTTAAATTTACTTTACTTTAAATAATAATAAGGAAATATTAATTACTTCATATGAGAAAATTAAAAAATTTTTTTTTATTTTAATTATCTATTGTTTTTTAGCTTTTCTATTTAGAAGCTTTTACGAAAAATAATAATCATAAAAAATAAAATTTATGCTTTTCTGTTTTACATAGAAGCAACGAGTGATAGTATGGCAATGTTAATACATAAAAATACTAGTTTCGTTTGTAAAGCGTTTTGTTGTTCAGCAACTATAAAACTATTTAGAATTTATTTTTGTTTATTTTATAGATAAAAATAACAAATAATAATAGTAGATAATTTTGAACTTTTTTTTTTATTTAATGTTATGTAATAAAAAATTTTTTGCTATTTTATCAATTGAATTCTAAATAATGTAGTAGACATGAACACTAATAAATAAATTAACTTCTAACTTCTAAAGTTTTTATGGTTTTTGAATATTTATTTTATTTTTCTTTATTTTTGAATTTTTTAGTATTATGGCGATATTACCATTTTTATTATTTTAAATTATAGAAAATGTGTAAAAGAATTTCTAAGTTTTTTTTTTTAATCAAAAATAATACTGGCTTTTTTTTCAAATTTAAATTGCTGTAAAAACATGGAAAAAATTTTTAATTATTTTTTTATTTTTTTATCAAGCACACAGTACATAAAAAGACAAAAGGGACATTTTTATTTTTAGTTTCTAAAATTGAATTTATCATTTTTTGGAGAATAAGTTTGTCTACTTAGTTTGCATTGATCATATTTTTCCGTGACCACAAACTAGATCAAATCAGACCCATGCCAATTTTGTCAATTAATGAGGACCTAACTTCCGTAGAATATATGTTCTGAAAGATTTTTAAATTATAGACTGAACATTAAAAAAAAGGATTATTTGTTGAAGACTAAACCCAGATAACTTTTGGTACACGCATAAAAGGCCAGCAATCTTACTTGCTGAGCTAACAATAACTGTGCACAACAATGGAATTGTTAAAAAAAAAGTTATGTAATAGGTTGTAAAGCGAAAAGAAAAAGAATATCTTAGAGTATCAGATACATTTTCAGACACAAAAAATTGTGTGAATTCCTACTTGTATTTCTATGTAGTGTAGTAGTAATTGTACACTACACATGCACTATTCATAATCCAATTAGGTACGTTTATCAATTAAAGGATGATCACTTAAGCACACGTTATTCTTATTTTTGTTTAAACATTTTCTAGATAAACATATTTTGTACTTAATCTAGATATCGTTCAAATTTTCCGTTCCTTTCAGTGACTGTAATTTAAAAAAAAAAATGTTTTTCAATAATTTAACACATCATCACAGACAACACCACATTAGAATTTAAAAAAAAAATTGTCACATAACAGTTATATATAAGTTATAAAATTTTTTTCCTAATTTTTGCTAGAAATTCCTAAGATTACGGTGCATTTTTTTGTTATTTTGTATTTAAAAATTTAAAAAAAAAACTAATAAAAACATCAGAAAATGCTATTAAAAATTTTTTTGTATAATCTACACACTTTAGATATGGCCGTTAATTTTTAAAATATTTGAAATTTTTTTTTTTTTTTTTTTTTTTATAACAAAACAGAAAACTAACATTCACAAAAACACTGAAAACGTAAAATTCTAAAAAAAAAAATTCACGACATTAATACGGCATTATCAAAAGATACAGAAAAACACGAAAAAAGACACAAAAATTGTGTTATAAACTGACTACTGGCACGATACACACATGAAGTTAAAATCAAACATAAAAAAAATTATAACTTCTGTCTTTAATTCTACTTTGTATCTTTAAAAAAAAAAAAATCCCAACTAACAAAAAAAACGGAGTGCATTAAAATTCCAAATTTTATTGGAGTTTTATTTAAACTAAAACAATAAAATGATATGTTGTCGTCACGTTAAATCCCTTTCAAAATGTGTTCATCACGTACATAGATTACACTTGCACTGGACAAACCCAAAAATTAAATTTTATAAAAATTTACAATTTTCATTTTTGATTAGAAAACAACCCTTATGTATTTTTTTTTTTTTTTTGTTGATCAACAAAAAGTGATACAGTTCATTAAAAACTACATTTGTTACATGACAACAAAAAAATTCGTTACATAAAAAGAATTTAAATTTTTTTTTTTCAATTTTATTCCATTCTGTATATAATTTTTGTTTTTTTTAGAATTTTTTACGATCGTTATTTAAAAAGTAAAAAAAAAAAGAAAACTCAACATATAATCATAATAATATATGAATTTAAATTTTTATTTAACAAGTAAAATGTACTACACGCAACAAAATTCCTATAAAAACTGATCAACTTTGAGTACCTGAGATTGCATAAAAGTTGATCATACTCGTAAAATAGTCCATCATAGTCAATAGTATAGTCAGTCATTCATAATATTGTTGAATATGAATTCCACATTATTTTCAAAATAAGTTCCACTATTTACGGTAAAAAAAAATAAAAATAAATAAATAAATAAAGTTTTTCTAGATGATACATCAACACAATAAGAATCATACATACATACATATATTGAAAAATTCAAACAAACGAGTACGATCAACGATCAACACTACTTACTATACTTAACTTGACTTAACTTCATGAAAGGTATCAAAAGCCAGCCAGGTGAACATGCAGACAGGTGAAAATTATAAATGTGTGTGTGTGTGTGTGTGTGTACATTAATTGTACAAAGAATTATTCATACTGTGTTTGTGTATTGTATTGTGAACATTTAAAAAGAAGTTTTGACTCATATCTGGCAACTCTTTTATGTTGTATGTATATATTGTTGATTTTTATTTTACCTGTTTTTCTTTAAATATTATTTTTTTTATTTTTTTCTTAATTGTGTACTGTTTTTGTTGTTGAATGCATTTTTATATATTTTTTTTTATATTTTATATCAGTCAGCTGCTATGACGTAACTATGTACACAGTGTAATCACCTGAGTTTTTGTTAAAAAGATATTTTATTTTTCTTTTGTTTTGAATGTGTACTGAAATGATGCGTGTACAAATGCATCATTACATGAATGGGGGGGGGGATCGAGTGTATTGCATCTTCAAAAGTTAAATCACCTGTATGTTGTATGTATGTACATATTGGATAGTTTGATAGATATTAGGTTAACAACATTTGGAAAAGAACAACTTAACAAAGAAAATGAGCAATTTTCATTTATGATGATGATGGTGACGAGATGATGATCTTTCAAAGCAGAATAGTGATGATCTTCTTTTCAATGTTAAGTAGACTATACCGTAAATATATCGTATACAACTTCTTATCTTATGTTATCTGGGACTTACTTACAATAATATGATGATTCTTTTGGATTTTGAATATACACTATAACGTATTGCATTTTAAATATACATATATTGAATTCATGACATGATTACAGGTATTTAATGTGTACGTACATACGTTTACATGTTGCTGCGTAAGACGCTTGACTAGAGTTTCTGGTTCAACAAGAAAAAAATTGTTTATAAATAAGATGAAAAAACAAAAAGTCTTCGCACGCAGCATTAAAATAATGAAAGAATGCGGTGAAATGTTTATTATTATTTTTATATTTTTTTTCGCTGATATTAAAAAAAAAAATAAAAATAAATAAATAGAAAACATCAACATAAAAATAAAAACATACCGCGTGAATATTATGACCCAGTATTACACTATACATCAAGACCTAGGATTGTGTGTACACATAATTATAATGTTGTCGCATACATACAATGTTCATTTTTATGTGATTTTCCATTACCTGCTTGTTTGTGCTAAAGATCATCATTTACAACCTTGCATTATTGTTATTATTTCGAGGACAGTCTCTTACATGATTGCATTTATTATTAATATGATAATAAAATATTATCTTGGAAAATTGTATATTGACTGATCTATTTAACATTTTATTGTAAATATGAACTTTTATATTGTGTACATATGTACACATTATCGGTGTTACATCACTATATATTTATGTACACATGAAAATCTGGATATGATTGTAATTGAAAAACAATATCTAGATATTGTCAGGGCTATTCTAGCCGTAGTTAGCAGATTTCGCTAACTTAACATTCTGTTAACGTTTATACAAATAATTTGTAGTTTTGTATGAAAGTTAGCAGAATATTCAGTTAGTGAAATTTTCTAACTACGACCAGAATAGTCGTGTTTAATTTGTAATTTCTTTATATTTGATTTCATCTTACGGGTGATTACTATGCATCTTACAGCTAGGTATGTACATACTAAATGGTATTTGCTCTAGAATTTGACATACCTGTTGTACAGCAAAAAATGGGTTAAAACACTATATTGAAACGAATTCAAGATAAATAATAAAAAATATAAAACAGGTTGTTTTTTTATATCTGTTAAAAAATTTCATAAGAAAAATGTAAGAAAAATACAAAATAAAAAGTTCAAATGAATTTAATGTAACAAGAAATTTATTGTTATTTGTTTGTGTTTGTTGTGGGAGGTACATACATAATCACAATAAGTACAGGGACGTAATAACCTTTGTACAATAATTACACAATTGTTAAACAATTATTGTTCACACAAGTGTTGTTTCTTTTGTTTTGCTTTTTTTTCTTTTTTATCGGGGCACAATAATGATGATCATGATCATCATGATAAGATCTTGAGATCTTTCGTTATGAATTATTTGTAAACGTGTACAAGATGTGATCAACACATCTTCATTTGTGTTTTTTTTTTTTTTTTTTCTAAATTAACATTGAATTTATTTCAATTAAAGTTCATGGTAAATAAATGGTACACCATGCACGTAATAGAGAAAAATCAAAAAAAAGAATCAACCAACAGGAAATTAATCAAAACAGAATTTTAAAGTTATAAAATGCAATGTTTGTTGTGTTGCGGAAAAACATAACATAATTTTTCACAAAAGGTCAGTAGTACGTGGAGTAATGTATAGGATTTGTGGGTGGAGAAATAGAAAACAAATATTGGTATTTGCTTTGATAATTGTTAAATCTCAATAATTGAATTAAATTTTCATCATTATTTTTAAAGGTTCATTTAAAAGCAACGTAAGAAAACGTAACGTAACAGAACGTAAAGTGTGATACGTAGTTAATAAATGATAATGACCTAAACAGGCGTAAGCTTACGTTCGGTCAATTTGAAATTTTAATTTTACGTAACACAAACTGCCGTAAGGATCGCTCATAATTCTTTTTAACTAAATAAGGATATACATATAAGGATATTGTCAACCGAAATGATTTGGTATCAAGATCAATTTATTGATGAAATCTATCTGTCTATAAAATATGATAACGTTCAGTGATGGCTAAAAGCTGGAAGATCAGACATTGTTTAGTACCATGACAATGTTAAATTAAATTAAAAAAAAGAAAACTTGTTAAATTATTTTACTGATACTACCCGGTGGTTTTTATGGATCCCGCATACATTAAAAATTTTTTTGAAAATAAAAATGATCAATTGGTAAATAAACTAAGAAAATCCAAAGAAAATCAACATAATATTATGATTTGTTTAAAAATAAAAATGAAAAGAAAATTTTTTGTTTACCTTCACAATAGATTGAAAATTTTAATTTATGTGTGATGTCTATTGATGTAAAATGTCCAAGGCACATAATGTAAGATTGATTTTCTCTCACGTTCTATTGACCCATTTATTCAATTGTGTAAGTGTGTATGTACTACACATATGTACCATTACAGTTTTATATAGTCTTAATGGATTTATACATGTTCAAGAAAATTGATCAATATACAAAAACGCATTATTCATCTATAAAGATTTTCAATAACGTGTGTAAAAGAAGTTATAATAATTTTCATATCTAATAACTTTGTGTTATTATTATAGTTGTAGAATAGATAGTTAGATTATTATAAAAATTCTTGTTTTCTTGAAAACAAGTCTGAACTTCTTTATTTTTTTCTTTTCTTTTTAAACAGGACGGATGCGTTATGTACATGTTTTCTTGCTTCTATTAAAAATTTTTTTTCGTATTTTAAAATATGTCAGTTATGTTTATAGCGCTTGTAAGAAACATGTATTTTGTGTATGTGTAGCAACTATAAATACCTTTAAAAAAATATTAATTTATATGTATGTATATGTCCGTAGTATGCGTATAAAACTGTAACAGATCAGTGTAAAGTGGTACAAATGACTTTGCACTTTTCACAATGTTTTCAAACATTTTTATACCCTTCGTCGTTGTTTTTTTTTTTCTTTGATCTAAATAAATCGTACGCAATGCACGTACATGAAAAACCACAAACACTTAAGCATGCGTATAAATTATATTTGACCATTTTAAATAATTATATCTAATTTTTTAAGCATGGTCAAATGTATTTTAATGGAGCATAAAAATATTATGTCGCTTGTATATTTATGTCATTTATGATGATTAAGTTGTGTTCTCTTGTTATTATTGTTGCTTTCGTTCATGAAGAGTAAATTTTATTTAAATTCAAATTGAACAAACCGATATACGAATAACGAGAAAAACCCATTTAAAATTAGGTGACTATGCTTTAAAAATGAAATAAAGTGTTGCATTAAATTTAATTGTTTGTCTTAACTTTTTTTTTATTTTGATCTTATTTTTTAAACATCTACATGGCAAGGTTATATACAAAAATTCAACCAAAAAAAAATAATATTGAAAAGTAAAATCCAAAATTGATCTATGTGTACAGATACTTTCAATCAATCAATTATCAATAAAATTCAAATTTTAATTTTAACTTTTTTTTTTCTATTGAAAATCTCATTAAGAAATTTTGAAATTTATCCTCCATAAACCTTATACAAGTCAAAACGGAAGGTTTTGTTTAAAACAAATTATCTGTGTATGATTTTAGGACTTTGTAAAAATTCGTGCTACCACAAATTTGTACAAATTTTGTATTTGGATATTCTGAGGTGAACAATTGAAGAATGTTGACTTTAAAGCATAAAACCAAGAAAACCTATTGTTTGTTGCTTTAAAACATGAACAACCATATATATATGTATGTATTTATGTATGTACATAATTGTTACATGGTACATTGTACTATGGTACCATGACTTGATATTATTTGGCACTGATCGTTTGCTGTTTTTTACAATTCATATATCATCATTATCATCATCATTTTAGCTCCTAAAACAGAAGTTTGCATGTTAACCACAACTAATATTATAGATTGTATATATTAGATATTGAAATGCTATATAACAGCATACATTACTTCCTTCTCTTAATATCCAATATCTTTCTGAACATAAAATAAACAAAATAAAACAAAGCTTTTAACTTAATTGTTTATTTTAAAATTGCAATTTTAAAGATTTTGTCTACATAAATAAGAAACAATTTACTAATAGTGTTACTTTTAAAAACATTTAAAAAAAAAAAGGGGGGGGGGGGTGTATTGCACATACCTCACATCATCATCAGATCATGTTAAATGAATATTCTGGTTGTTGCAAAATAATTTGTGTTTTTTTTTTGTTGCTTGTTGCATTTTAACGTGTGTTCTCTGTTGTGCGATATCAATCTACATATTGTTAAAATGAAGCACATATCAATTGTTTTTATGTTAACAAATACGCTTTCGTGTTCAATTGAATGTTTTGCTCGTATTAAGGAAAAAGTTTTTTTCCTTGCGATTTTGTGATCAGAATTGAGAACAAAGTGAGAAATAAAAAAAAAAAGACAACGACCTTGATGTTCTGAAACTTTAACTCTATATGATAAATTGGCATAGAACAGAAATCAATAAGTAGTATAGAATTGATCAGATGTTTTATTAATTTTGTTTTCTTCAGTGTTTCATGTTTTATTGTTGAGATGCAATATAAAATGCAATTTTCTCTTAATTTACTTTTAAATGCAATCAGATTGCGTTGTTTTTTTTTGTAAATTTTTATCAAAAATGTTCATTATTTTATTTTATGAAATTTTGTCTGATTTTTAACATGCAATACTTTTTGTACAGACTACAGATTGGAATTCAATGACTTCTATACTCTATTGTTCTACAGGAAATGTTATATGTACGTATTTTCTATACCTCAGAGTATTAGAAATTTATTTAAAAACATTAATAGATATTTTGGTTATTAATATCAAAATTATCATAAAATTTTGTATGAAAAAAAATTGAAAAAAAAATTTTGAATTGAATAAAATTGTAATAAAATTTGCCATATTTGGATTATCTTTGATAATTTTCTATTGTTTTTTATTTCTTATAAAATTTTTAATGTTGTCTTAATAATTTATTTTTAAAGCTTAGTCGTCTGTATTTTAAATGTATGTTTCGGCTCAATCTTTTTGGTTCATTTTTTACTCTTAATTTCTGATTGCCAGTTTTCTAGTGTAAACGAAAATAATAACAATTAGAAGAGAAACGTCATAAATGATAATATGGCAACAAGGCAATATTTTTATACCCCATTAGAATACACTTGACTATACTAAAAAAATGAATGATAATTTACTTAACATTGTTTTTGCAAATTTAAATTTTTAACATAAAAATCCTTAACAATGGACAATAAATCACCTGGTGGTATAGGTTCATTTTGTGTAATAACTACACAGGGTGCTATATTAAGAAAACTTTTAATCTTCATGTTGAATTATGTAATAAACATTTCAATTTTCAAAACTTTTCAAGTCAATAATCTGATAATAAAAATTAAGATATCTTACAATACGGTAGGGTTGATAATCTGACATGCTACATATGTGTATTTAACGCTCAAAAGATCATTTGTTTATTAGATGTGATGACTGAAAATTTAATGGATATATGGTCATAAAATTGTTTTTAGTTTTTGTTTTTTTATTTTATTTTAAAAACACTATTAAATGTTTTTAAGTATCTGTTTAAGGAATTTAGAGATTATTGACCTTTTAATTTACTATTTAAAAATGATAAAATCACGAAGTTTGAGAATATCTTTTAATTTTTTATGACGATCTCACAAAAATGAAAAATAATCATTGACAAAATACAAATCTCCAAATACAAGTAATCTTCGTATAATACGGTAGAGAAATTTTTGACAGATGTGTTATGCGAAACCAACTTCTCAGAGCAGTACATTATTAAATTAAACAGTACTTTCGATAATCGCATTAGAGTGGAACGGTGTTAAGTGCATAGGATGACGTTACTGTGGAAAAGGATGGTTACTTGTATTTTTTTTTTTTTTTTCATCTATAAACAAATAAATATGTATGTTACCATATTTGATATTAAAAATGACTTCAATCATTTTTTGATATTTTTATTAAATTTCGTATTTTGAATTTTTCTGTTTACGCTGGTTTTGCTATTTTCTTTAAAAGGAGCTCTTAACTATATGATTTATTATGAAAGCCAAATGTTTATCGTATGAACAAAGAATTATATTTTATGGTAAATAAATTTTGTTTGTCATATAAATACGCAAAATTTTCATTGATTAATGTTTTATTTATTTCATAGGAGGATGGGTTTGATTTGCTTGGGTAAATCAAATTAAGTTATTTCAATTATTCAATTCAAAAAATGAACGAAAATAATAAAAATAACAGAAAATTATTTTGTGTGTGTGTTTAAAAATCAACAATACAAAAATTCAATAAATTTAAAGACTAAAGTAAATCCAAAAATAGAAGCTAATAATTTTTTAAATCAATATAAGCAATAAAGTCATCATCACTCTATAAAAAAGATATAGCAAACACATGAAAACAGTTGGATATTAAATAAAAAATTTATAAAAAAAAATGAAATTAAATAAATCATGAGGAAAAGAAAAAAAAACAAATAAATAAAATTTTATACTCTGTCCATTAATTGTACACTGTTAAAGCGTTATGGGAGTGCACGTCTATCATAATTTCTAGTTATTTATAGTATTTTCATTATACTATCTCATAATTTCTATTAATTATTACTTATAATCATTAATTTTTAATACAATGATCATGTAGTTGCCGTAAGGCCTTAACTGCATGTTATTAATGGACAGAGTATACAATTTATTGAATATTGAATAAAGCAAAAATTTCCACATTACTACCATAGCTGATTACTATATACACACTCGGATTTACTTTATCTGAAATACAAATGTGCTTACCAGACATAAATTATGTAAAATTTAATTACGACATTCTACATAGTGTAATTTGTGATTGTAAATAAAACAAAAAAGAAAAAAAAACGAGTCAATGTTTATATCTCTGATATTGATTGATTTCAATTTTTGCTCAATTTTAATGATAATATTCAATTTGGACACATTCATTAATAAAGTGATAAATAATGCACAGGAAAAATAAAAGGGTACAGATTACCTTCGTATAACATGGTAGATAAAAAATTTCTTCGATGTTTAAACAGATATATAGATACGGTAAATGGTAGGGACACGACAGTGTTTCACAAGAGTATCTAAGATTTTTTGAATTATACATCGGAGCGTAACCGTGTTATAAGATACCGTGCTAATGTGAGGGCTATCTGTATTTTAGTCTTTTATAATTTTAAAGTTATAATTTCAGATTTAAAAGTCTCCAGTTAAAATTTCCATGTTAAACAAATTACAATACGTTTATCCAAATTAATTTCAGTTTTCTTAATCATACTTTGTTAGTTGTAACTTAGAAAAAAAATGACTCTTATGTTTTTTGTTTTTCTTTGTGTTCGACGTGTATACAATTATACAGGTGTCCCAGAGGAAATGTAATAAAATGCGTTTATCGCCGGTTTAGACCCTTCCCTCCCTCAAAAATTCACCCCTTCAGAGATACATATACATATAATAAGGTATAAGGGATAAGAGGTATAAAATATTAAAATTGTTCAGATACATTAAGTACATAACATTATATTATGTTAGATAATATCTCTTGAACAACATAACATCAATGCCATTACTCCGGTATACCCTATATAAATATGTATGAACTGTATACGTTCTACAATGCTATAAAATGTGTATTTTGCATATTTAAGACTTAAATTTATATCAGATTTTAAATTTTTGATATGTACAAAAAAAAAAATATATATCTCTAATAATAATTTATCTTTTGATCATTTTAAACGTTTTTTCGTTTTTACAAATTAAAATAATTTAGTGGGTGTACAGTATATAGTGCTGCTATGTGTTTTGCATCAAATAAAAAAAATTCAAATTCGATAGTATACTGTTGTAGCATTGCTTTTGCTGTTTATATTTGTATTTGTATGCATTATTGAGGATAAAAATGGAATTCATTTTGCAAAAAAAAAACGGATAAGAGTGTGAGTGGTTTTTGTGTTTTGATTAACCGCCCAGAATAAAAATTAATGAAATAAAATTAAGACAACAAAAAAAAAGGATTTAAAAAAAATTGTATCAAAGAAAAACGACTTTTCGTAAATTTATTCCGCCCAAAGTATCTATGCATTCTGTCGATTTATCAAATATGGTTGATATGGTTCATATATTAGTGGTTTATAACTGCAGACTACACACAGAACTTCTATATCGAAAAGAAAAAAAAAAACCAAATACACGTTTTCTTTTTCCTCTCGATTAACATACAAATATCCAAAATAACAAATTCATATACACATGCATACATATGTCACTGTTATGTGCGCTACATGAATTTATAATAAATCACGATATTTTATTTTATATAAAATTTTAAATAAACATTTTAAAATCTCAAAGGAAATGATAGAAATGAAAGGATTTTTAATGAATATTAAATATTAAAAGAAATTTCTTTTCAATTTTATTTAAATAAATTGAAAGATATTTTGCATTAAATTATTCATTTTATTCTTCATTCATAGAATATTCTATGTTTTCTATGTTGAGACTTGGCTTGCTTTAGCCTCCATTGAATTAAAATGTGTACATGGAATATTCTATTGAATTGATTTCATTTAAGATTTCGTTCAAGATCAGTGGATTGAACGTATTGATTAGTGAAGGGTGAAGTTCAAGTGCATTAAGAGCATAGAAAATCAAGCACCAGAATTTTGTACTTTTCTTGGTCTTCTTAGTTCGGTTTTTTTTTTCACCCTTCTTAATAGGTTTTTTAGACTCAATAAAAATTTACTTCCAATTTCCTTTGGTCTATGCACTTCTCTTTCAACGTTTAAAAAGTTATTTCTAGCAACATTAAGTGCAAAAATATTGAGTACAATTGAATAATTGAGACCTTAGTTTTTTTTTTCGATTTCGACATATTTTAATTATTCTGTCGGTTGTCATATATTTTCAATTAATAAAATGTAATTAATCATTTTTCATAAATGATCTTTTCAAATTTTCTGTTACTTTTATAAATGTTCCATTTTTTTTTTAGATTATAATTAATGATACATCAATAATTATCACAAACCACATGGAAATGTTATTGTACTCTGAAACATACAAATTGTAATTGTATACACATGTGTACGCGTATTGCGTCAATAATAAAAAAAAGTCAAAAAAATAACTTTTATTAATGAATTTTGCACTTTAAAAATCGATATAAATGATTTAATTAAATCAAAATTGACTTATATTGTATCATAAATGAATGTATTTTATGAAAATTACTTAATTGCATTTTATACGGCCATATAGTATAACACAAATTATCACATTCAGATACATACATACGTGTATTGAGCACATTTATTTATTTATTTTTTTATTATTGAAATGTATTTTATTCATTTAAATCCATTCATTTTTCATTTTAAAATATGTACAAGTGTGTTCCAGGATGTCCCAGAGTAAAGGTCACAAAATGCGTGTATTATGTATTGTGAACCAAATACATGTAGTATCTCAAAAGATATATCCAATATATGAAATTCATGTATGTACTTCACATGTCCGAAAATTTTCAATCCTCTATATTTTAGAAGGGATTAATTTTCAGATGGTTGGGCCATTTAGTCAGGATGAGTAATGATCGAAGTGCGAAGAAAGTTTGGGAAAGTAAACCAGAAGGTAAAAGACCAATTGGCAGGCCAAGAAAACGTTGGCAAGATGACATCATCTCAGATATTCGTTCCTTAAAGATAGAAAACTGGATGCAGGAAGCAGTGGACAGAGTAGAATGGAGGCGAATTTGGCAAGAGGCGAAGGTTCTTCTAGAGAATTTTCAGACGGCAGGTCTTACGTAACTTTTTGCTAGAAAAAATCTAAACTACACGATAGACCTATTATATGATCTTTATTCTGAGACACCGTGTATATGATTTATTTATAAATTAATGCATATGTACCTAATTAATATATAGAAGGTGGTATTTGCCGGTATGTATAATAGCTAAGTTTTCTGTTTATTGTATTTAACGTATTTTTTGTTTAAAAAAATTTTTTTTGTTACAATATTTTGTAGGAGGATTTATTTATTCAATATTCATATTATGCATAATGAGTTTATGTGCTATACAATCTGAATTGGGTTTTTTTTTCCAAAGTGTAAAAATGATTTATGACTTTTTGTTATTGTACAGGTAAAATGCAAATGAATATCTTTTATTTTATTACCAATATATGCAATAATAACAATAAGAAAATATTTCTAAAAGTTTGAGAGATTTGTATAAGATTATGTAAAACGTTTAAAATAGACGTTGCATAAATTACATAAAGAGCGATATACTCGTCTAAAGAGTGCATTAAAGTATTTGAAGTAAATTTTTGTGTGTATCAAAAATGTTTAAAATTTAACGTATTGTGCCACTATGTGTGACATGAATCCAACCTCTGTATAACGTATATAATACACATATAATACACGTTTAATGTTTTAATATTACATCATTTTGATTTATATATTAAATGAAACAATTTTCTTGTAGATAAATATTTTTAATATGATGATACCATAATGGTACACTTACGGTTTAATTTATTTGTATGCCAATCAAATAAAATTTTCTGTATTTCGAATGTACATACAACACAATTTTTTCTACATGAATTATGTAATAATCCAGATTCCAGATTTATAATTTCAATTCGTCTACCATCATTATTATCATCATCATCATCATCATCCATAGTCATTTGTATTACATATCAAAATTCTATTGTTATATTTGTTCCCTAGTCTAGTACCCTAATAAAGTTACGAGTTTATTGGAACTCAATTGTTTACAAACTATGATAGCTATGTATATGTACAGTACATTGTATTATAATGTTTTTCTATTTTTGACTATACCATTGCTACCATACTCCTATAAAATTGTGTTTGTTTTAAACATGACATTATAAATGCAATAAATAAAGTAGTACAAACTATGTGTCTTTATACTTGTATCTAAAAACAGTCTACATCAAAGTGTATACAGGGGACGTATAAATGGGGTAATATAATTTTGATTTTATGCAATTCTTTTCTATGGTTATACACTGAGGTCTAATTCAAAGTACATTACATTACCATCAAGTAAATCTTAATGTGGTTTCCAAAGGAGCTCTAATGTTGTTTGTTATGGAATGGGAAAAGATACATTGTATTGTTAGAAGATCAGGGGACTATTCAAAAGTTATAGCATTGGAAAAGAAGAAGAATTGCATTTGCATTTGAAATATTATCTGGAAATTCAATAAATTATTAACGAAGCTTTAAATGTATGATGTGATGTGCAGATGAAAGTACATTAAATCCTGTAGATTCAATGCATCTCTACAGTCTAAGAAGTTATAACAATAAATTTCTCGTCATCAAAATCTCGTATTCGTTTTTTTTTTTTTGCTTTTAATACATTGTATTACGGAATAAACAGTTATTTAAGCTTTAATTAGACATTTTTATATGAATATACGTTTAGACACTGCACAGAGTGCAGAATATACTCATACAACATGTGTAATATTGAATAAAAACATACATATGTATGTATGTAGATGTAAATATTTATACTTTGTAATATGAATAGACTACCGTTTCATAGTAAATTATTAGGTTTCTTTTGAGTTTTGATAATGATAACAATAATAATGATATTCTGTTATGCAGTTGATTATAAACCGTTTTCTATATATGCACATCAAATGCTCATGTTTTCCTCATGTACACATGTATAATCCATACGATGTGCATACATATATTTTCTATTATACTCGTATACCCGTAATATTACAGCAAAAGTTCAAGTGCAGTAGTTCATTAATTTTTTTTATTTTTTTTTTGTTTTTTATATCTATAAATGATGATATGATTATAATACGATATAATGATGAAAAATGTATACAGAAATAGAATACGGCCATGTACTATATGTATGTATATGTATGTTCTGTTTAAAAGAAATCAAACAGTTACATAAAAATTAGAATGAAACTGCACATACGAATGTATGTATAGGTACATCTTCTACTACTGCATTTTTCTAGAAAACAAAATTTTGCGTTGTTGCCATATTATTATTATTAATATTGATCTCTTATGATTGTAATGTTTTCATTAAAAAAAAAAAAAAAAATGAACCCATTGCAATTGAACGAAAAACATTGAAAAAAGCCTTCCATTTAAAATATTAATGACTATACTTTAAAAATGAGGTATAAATTATTTTCCTTTGTGAAAATGGAAAAATTTTTCCTTCTTATAAATATTTTATTTATAATTTTTTTTTTTATTGTAAACATTTAAAAAATTTTTATCTGCTTTTAATCCATATTCAATTTTTTCATTGATCGCCAATTTTTCATTATAAATGTGTAAATATGCACATCAAGTTTCACTTTGTACTATACTCAAATGTACGTTAAAGCAAAAAATAAACCAGAAATGAAAATTAACATTAGAAAAAAAAAAAAAACTGCCGAAATTTAAAGATCACAAAACAAAATTTTGTTTTTATTTTATTTAGATTTAGTTTAGTATAACATGCATATGTACGTGTACTTTGTATCCGTTTTATTCAATTTTATATTGATTGATTACATAAAAATAATAAAACGTGACTAAATAATTATAGATCAATTGTGATTTCATCAACATATACGTATGTAATCATACATCGAATTTATTAATTTAATTATTTTTTATAGGTTTAACAATCCTTTTCTTTTTTGAATATCTACTGCATAATAATAAGTTGATCAAATGAGCTTAGCATGTATACTCCATTATACATTATTTTTAAAGACAAATAATCCATTAATTTTGTATTTTTTTATTAGTCACGTTTTATGAACTCATCGTGTATATTGATATAATTTGTAGATTTTTATGTACATATACGCGCGTAGAAACATACGTACGTGTGTACTTTACATTTCAAACAAACTAATTAAATAAATCGATATTGATAAAATATTAAATACTTTAAAAATATAGTAATAAAATAATTGTACATTCTAAAAATATCTGTAAAAATTTGACAAAATAAAAATCAACGCAAAATGTCTAATATACAATATATATAATTTACGTACAGATAAAATAACATTTCAAATTCTTGTGATTTTATTAAAAAAACATTTAAATGGCAAATTTATTAAATGACAATATACACACAGACAGACACACTTCATAATCTTGTTTAGTACTTGAAGATTTTTGTCAAGTTAGAAACTTGTGCCTAAAATGAATTTTGTAAAAACTTTTGAAATTATTGTATGATTTCATACTTAATATTGAAAGAAATGGAAAGTATGTACATTTGTATACATATCTTCGTATAAAAGAGGAGCAATTCATTTTTTTGATGATATAATATTTCCCCTTTTTTTACTTGTTTTGAAGTATTACGAAAAAAAAAAACATTTTTTATAGATTATCTCGAGCCTTGAACTCTTTTAAGGATCCTTTCTTAAGAGTCCTCTAAAGTTCGTTTTCATTCATATTTTTTTTAGGTTTAATGTATATAAGTCACATGTCTTTAAAAACAAAAAATGTTTACTGCTTTTACTCGTATATATGTAAGTAAATCTGGGTGATGTAAAAAATTTTTGAAAACAAAGTATATAATTTCATATACATTTTTTTTTTAATTTTCTCTTTTAATTTTACTTTTTAGTAATTTTTATATTTATAATCTTCTGGGGCAAGTGTGTGTATCTGTTATTTTGTCCATTTTTGTCATTAAGTTCAATATGTCACGTAATTAATTTCCGCATAAAGAAAAATTATGTACGTTACATATACGCCAGGGTACGCATATCAAAATAAAAAAACACATTTTTCGACTTCATATTGAAAAAAAAAAAAAAAAATTTAAACTATGAAAAAAACAAATTTTTGATGTCTTTTATTATAATGACACCTGGAAATCTTATAGCAGTTTACATACATATTTGAATATTTAACTTTAAGTTTGGTGCTGTATGACCATAAACATACAAAGTATTGTGATGACGATATTATTACTTTTTGTATGTTTTAAAATTATACGCGTTTTTATGTCCATAATGTACATGATCAAAAAAAACAAAAAATTCATGTCTTGCATATTATTATAACACCCTTCAGGTGAAGATTGTAAAAGTTAAGTATCATATCTCTTACATACTCATATACATTATAATGAGTGTTTTTGTACGGGTTACATGGACAGAAATTTCATAATATACATTTACATACATGTAATTGCATTTTTAATACCGTGTATGAAAAACATGTACCAAACAATACATGTTTACACGTTTGTACGAGTATAATACCTTGAAGACATTTTTGGTACCTAAAATAAAAATTAATGCCAATTACATTACATATACGGGGTGTCCCAGAGTTAAGATTACAAAATTGGTCCAGCGTGTTGTTCAGAGTGTTTCTAGCAAAAAATCATTCTAGCATCATCCACTCACAGTTTCACTAAAATTCACTCCTTTTGAGGATACTTAAAGTATTCATGTATTGGATAATATCTAAATAATCACCTTATATATTAAAGTCATCTTTAAGGTAAATGAAAGCTTAGACTTGAACTTTTTGAATGAAATTTGTTTCATTGAAATCTACTAAACAAGTCTGATGTTACAAGTATCCAACTCATTTTATGATTTTTTTTTTCTAGAACACCCTGTATAAATTCAAACATTTTTGAATCAATAAAATCAAGACTTCAAAACTAAAATGCAAAAATTTTATTGGAGGATTTTTAATGTTTGACTTTGTAACAAAAAAAAATCAAAGAATTTTGTAATATTCGTAATGTACCGTCAGACGTACAAATGGACTTTATATTGTGGCTATAACAAGGTGAAATATATAATAAAGTACACACAAAACGGCTGTACAATCAAACATGTACATATGTATGTGTGCAGTTTACAAAAATGTTAAAAGTTCACCACAAAAATTCGTTTTGTTTTTTTTTTTTTTGTTTTGAAAATTGAATTTTGTAATTTGAAAACAGTGAAAATCTGCAGATGATGGTCATGTATTTTATGACCATGCGATCGATGGTAAATGATCTAATAATATAATATATAAAAGATCTACATATATCAGTATTCAATACCGTGTAAGTACAAAAAATATGTAATGGTCTGCATATTTTGTGAATTCAATCAAAAATCGAATTATGAAACAAAAAGCTAACATTAAAGGTAAACAGCTAATAATGCAACGCGTGACCAAAAACCAACCACGCAAATAAATACTACTTATTTATTTTGGTATCTGATGTTCGTATGTACATTTGTATACCTATAGAGGTAATGCAATGATAATAGCATGGTACTTTATGCTTTTGAACTTAAACATTTTAGTACACCACCAAATAATATGGTCCATATGATAATGTAAGAAAACAAAAGGTAAAAAAAAAAACAAAGACTAAATTTGAAATTAAATTTGTTTTTTTGTGTGTGTTGTTAAATTTTAAAATGTCATTTAATGTTAACCCGATATTACAAAGACCAAAACTAAGACCATTTTCAAAGAATCAAAAACAAAATGTAAGCCAAGAATTTTTAATTAAAAATATTTTGTAGACATCACCATTTAAAGAATTTGGTGATCAAACCAGCTGCCCATATGATTTAAAACATATGAAAAATTTAAAATTCAATTACATACATATGAGTGTATGAATAATTCAATTTAGTTCAATTTTTTGTTTTTGCTTATTTTCTCTCTTTTTTTACGGTAATTTTATAAAATATACAAATTTTTTATCAAAATTAATTAAAATTTACGCACCTTGATCTAAGACATATTTGGTAATAAATACGAAATAAATCAATAAATAAAAACAAGTAACCACCACATTTATCTTTACTTTATGCAATTTATTTTTGGTTTTCAAGAAGCAGGTGGAAAATGATCAAAACAACCAAATAAACAAAAAAAGAACTATTCCAAAAAGTCAATATGTGTGCGCATAAGAAATATTTAGGTTTCTTGAATTTTACGTTTTAGCGGTGCCAAATTTATTTTTCCTCACAAATTCAAAACAAAACGAAAAAATGAAAAAAAAAAGAATTTTATTTCCTTAATTGATCTTTTTTTGTTTTTTTTTTCTTTATGATTTTTACTTAATGTATTAAAAAATGTTTTTAATTAAATATTTGAAATTGAAGCTGATACTAAACAAAATTGAATGAAAAACAAAAAAAAAAATGCATTTTTGAAATTAAAGGCATACTAATAGTGCCGTATTTAACTCATGATCAGGTATTTTTGAGGTATTCGATGTTTATAAATGGCTGTAAGTGAATAGTAAATTCATCTATCTTGAATGTCATCTACGTGTTACGAACTTAAAAATCCTCGATATATCTAAAATTCTTAGTGAGTTTCAAAATATCTGAAAACACTATCTCAATGCAATGTTTAAAGCTCCAAAAAGCAAACAATCAAAACAACTATATTGTCTAATGTTTCAAAAAGTATTTTTAACGCATCTAAAACACATTATTTAAACAAAATAAGTTATAGAATTTTTCTGATGCAATGAATCTGTTGGGTAGAGTTGTTGAAAGACCAAGTTCGGTGGAGACAAATTATTTTAGAGACAAAGGACTTTTTTAGGACTGTTTAGCCGAAGAAGAAGAATGAATCTGTGGCATTTTACAATTGTTGTACCAAAATCATAATATCATCGCATCACACAAATTTTCGAACGTTTTAATTCACCAGCTTGTATACTTTCTGAATTAATATTTGTCTACCGGCAATAGAGCATAGAAAATAATTTTATCTTTAAAATATTCATTTTTGTATTTTATTTGTTCTACTTTTATTTAAATGAAAAATCATTTATTACATCAATATTTAAATTGGTAATCCTAAAACAATTTTTAATGAATCTCTATTAATTTTAGCTTGATCATAAATTTGTCCTTCTGATAAAATTTTTGGTTCATGTTGTAAATAATTTAATGTCTTTTCAACACATTCTAATGATTCTTCTAGACAACATTTACAAGCATCAGTATCATAATCATTTGATTTATTTACAGTATAACGTCTACCACGTTCTGTTAATGCTGCATGCATTTCAAAACACAATAAACCAAGTATACGCACTTCAGCTGAAAAATATTAAAAAATATAAAATTTTTCATAATATATATATTTTGGTTTATAAACATTTTTATTTTTCTTTTACAAACCTGGTGCTAATTTTTCATATAATTCAATCATTTCTTTACATAGCAACATCTTACGATTTAATTCATCGTCATCGATTGATTGTAATATTTCTGGTTCACCAGATCCAATTAATTGTGCTAATGTTACTTTAACTTCACATATGAAATGATGTTGCTTTGGTAACCATTTTGTATAATGATTAATGTATCTAAACATAAATTAACGTGTTGATCAGTAAGCAAAAAAAACTTTATTGATGTATTTCACAAAAAATGATAACAAAAACCTTGTACAATTTTCAGCATTCTTCTTATCCATAGCTGTTAAATCTTTTCCAGCTCTGTCCACAATGTCATAAACATATGATTTATCCATAGTTTCAGAACATTTTCGACATCTAATTAATAAAAACAAAAAAGAAAACAAATTGTAAATTAATTGCCAATGTTTTTCTCTGTGATTTTTCCCCATTCTCCCTACTCTCGCCGCCTTTTTAGTTTACTTACCTCCAATTTTGATCCCATGTTTCCAAACTTAATGGCAACACTAAACCATTACAATCATTTTTATTACATTTTAATGCACTATAAAATGTATTAAATTCTGTAACATCTTTACAACGTATACAATCACATTTGAAAAATTTCGTTTGTTGTAAATGTTGTTGACGAAATATTGTACCCCATAATGCATCTGAATAACAAATACTTAAATTTGTATCTTTTTTTATATTATTTGGTGCCCATAATAAAATTTCACCATTTTTTGTAAAACTTTTTGTTAAATTTGGATAACATGAATGTTCAATTAGCGATGCTAAATCAAATATAGCAACATACGGTGGTTCAGACAATGGTACCTCATGACCATTTATTTGTAATATTCCGGCTATTTTCATAATTTCATCTTCAGTCCATTTATTACATTTAAAAAATCTAATAAAATTTGAAAAAAAAAATAGTTTGATAAATTCGATTTTTTACTTTGTTTCTTTACATTTTTTTTCTTTGTATACCTTGGAATAAATTTTGCTATTCCTTCTAAATCAGATTTCCATTGAGCTGTATCTTTACGATCATTTTCATGTGATTCTAATTGCATTAAACGTTCCCATTTTTTATAATTTGTTTCTTTTAACAGTAGGCAACGTAATGTTGCTAAACATTGATATGTTGGATGTGGAGCTATAAAATGTTGAATTTTTACCTTAAAAAAAAATAAATGAAAAAAAAAGCAAAAAAAACAAAATATCGTTAAAGCAAAGCAAAGCAATTGAAAATTTTTAAAAATAAAAAAAAAACAAAAATTGCAAATAAAATTATAACATGCCATTACACTCTAACATAGTTTTTGTTGGCTTCAAAACAAGTCAGGGAAAATTTTTGAGATATTGAAAGTAAAAGTGTGAAAACACATAATAAGATACGAAAAAAATGCAAACATGAGATTTCGTAGACTTTAAGACTCTTGATGATATAAACATATAGACCAGGACATACAGACCAAAAATTTTTGTGTTCAGATAAATTTAGTCGATGGACACTCGATATAGTGCACACGAACTCAGAGATGGGAATCCCTACATAGGCAACACACTTTATCAAAAAATTTCTAAAGGGTATTGTGAGCACGAATTTGATATCAATACAAATTTATAAATAATTATGGTTGTACAGTGTTGTCATTGTGTAGTCAGTATTTTATTGTTCAGACATTCACGAGCGAAATACATGCATCAAAAATGATTAATTAAACCTAAGAGACATTTTGTTTTATTTATTTATTTTTTTTTCGTTTTCACTTTTATGCAATTATTTTTGTTCATTTTTATTTTTGTTTTTATTCTTTTTTCTGTTTTTTTTTATTTATTTTTATAATTTTGTTTTGTTTTGAAATTTTTGACCCAGGTTAAGCGACAAAAAAAAATTTATATTGTTGTGAGGAAACATTTTAATGTTGCTATTTAGTCTTTTTAAAACGATCCGAAACACTGTACGTTAATTGAGTGATTTAAAAGCAACAAATTAAAAATCACAAAGTGATATATGTAAGTACAAACCATCCTCTTACTTCATTGTGTATAAATGAGCCAAAACAAAAACAAAAATGAAAATTATTGTAAATCTAGAAATTCGTATTTTGTTGTCGCAAATGAAAAAAGAAGACTATAAATGAAGATCATCGATCATTATTTTTTATTTTGTTTTATTTATATAACTTAATACATTTTTTAATGTTATTTATTTTCGTACGTATTATTATCGAAACCTGTCACAAAAATTTATGACAATTTTTAAGGAGTGTTATTTATTTAGTAAACAGCATTTTAGAAAATGAATAAAATTTATTTAACACCTTATGAGGGGGATGTAAAAGCATGCAAGAATAAATTAAAAAACAAATTGAGCAATAATAAAAGTGATATACACATACATACAAATACAAAGGAGAAACAGGTCAAAGTGCTCAAAATACAACAGAAATTATTGTGACATATTCGAATTAAAAAATAAAAATTATTTTTTTGAAAATATTATTTTGTATTATGTTACACACATTTTTTTTTTTGTATTCATTATTCATCTACTTATTTGTCCTGTATACATACTTTTGATCCTCGTGATATTGTTAATTCACATTCAACTTTATGTTCTGAACAATTTTGACATTCACGTTGACATATTGGCCATCCACATTGTTCACATTCTAAATAATCAGTTTCATTTAATCCTTTCATACAACCAATACAAACTGGTCCTGTTATTTGTGATGGTCCATATATTAATGGTGATTCTTTTAATACAATTTCACCAGCTTTTATATTACGACTAGCAACTAAATAACGTCCAAATTTTTCATTTGATTTAATCTGAAAAAGATTTAATGTCTTCTTTTAAAAATAATTGTGATCATAAAAATGTACTGTATACATTGTATATACATATACAATATATAACATGTATGTACAATGAGAATGGTCAATCAATATGATCATAAAATAAGTGGATTTTAAAATAAAATTTTTAATGAACAACTGATTATTGAATGCCGATTAATTTTGATTTGATTTTATTGATTATTACATGTGCATGAATTTTAACTGAAAAGCAAAAAAAAAAAAAAAATTTTTTTTTACTTTTATTTATAGTCATTACAAGAATTGATTGATTTCAAAACGATCATTTTAAATTCCACTAAATTTTTTTTTTAATTCGAATATTTTAATTTATTATAATCAAAGGATTTACAATAAATGGATGACATTCTGTTTTATGCCTTTTCCAATCTTGTTTTTGATGATTAACTGAACAATAATAAATTTGATTACAATTTGAACATCTTGATTTCGATGGTATAGAACAGATTGCACATTTATCACCGGCGGCACTACCACCATCACTACCGAACTCACTAACGTTATTAACAATCGAATTTGCAATACCATTTCTTGTCATCATACTTGAAATATTTTTCCAAAAGAATTTTTAGAAAGAAAAGAAAAATTCGCACTTAATTTTAATTTAACTGGATAGTAGATTCAAACAAAAAACCAAAAATCCTCGATTAAGATACAATTAAATAGCAAATGAACTGCTAATTGTAACCAAATGATAACGAAAAGTATATTTATGGGTGATCTCTAGTATTTTATTTAAAAATAAAAATTTTAAATGTTTTCTTCATGTTGGTTGACCTATACACAAATACAAGAGCAATTTATAATAGGCTGTTGGTACAACACATTTTATATACTTTAAAAACATTTTCATGTTTTTGTAATGAATTTATTTTTGGCATTAAATGCACGAAAAATATATGTACATACATTCTACATAACGTAAATGTCTGTCTTTCATTACAGTTCTTTATCATTATGGTTACTTGAATATATTTTAAAATATAGGTAACCATACTAAAACATGGTAGATCGATTCATGCAATGCAAGTGTATAATTTAGATTTCAAAATATTTACGGTTATTTAGCAAATCTCATTGGTTAGCTGACTTGTCGTTCTGTTAACTTTCGTACAAAATTTTTGATAATTTGTAAATTTAGCGAGATCTGCTAACTACGGCCCGAATGGCCCTGATTATGTGTAATGTGAATACGTTTCCAAAAATTTTTTATCATAATCTAGAATATGAAACAATGTTGCAGAAAACCGTACTATAGGAAAATTACCTGTATTCTGTCTGTACTTATACAACACACATATGTAAAATCATACTCATCCTGTGTACACTCTACCTATATTTGTAGTCTAATTAAAAGTTTTTTTTTTTGTCTTGAAAATGTTCATATGCTATTTCAATTTTGAAACAATAGAATACTAAATTTAATTTTGTTATTTTTGTTTTTAAAATTGTTTTCTTATATAAACAACAAAATGTATGATATTTATAGCTTATATGATAATGATGAAAATGATGAAGTACGTAAAATATATTCTTGTGACAGAGTAGATATTTTTCATTTACACATGTTTGTTGACTTGTATATATGTATCGAATATTTCCAAAGTACATGCAATTGGTATTTCTTTAAAATGAAAAAAAAAAAAATTACAAATGAACCAGTATTTGTATGAAATGTGATGAAATACTGATTGCATGGTTAATTAAAATGAATATTGAAATTTTATGAAAAACTCAAATTTTCGTGTAATATTGGTTCTATATATTTATATGGACTTGTAAAATTCCTATTAATTTTCTTTATAACAAGAAGAACTTTTTTCTGTATTTTTTTATTCTTCGGTTTTCAGTTTTTCACTGTGAAACCGTGTTTGTAAGCTATCTTGACTTTTTTCAAATTAAAAATAGGTTACAAAAACAATTGTTGCAATGATCTACATTATCGATTTCATATGATCATAAATCCAGAAAGTATGCAATTATTATTTTAAATAATTTACCCCGTCATTATCGTTAGAAAATTATATCAATTTTTTATTTTAAGATCACTATCGATCGTTTAGATTTCAAATGATTCTATATCGTGTATAATCGTACATTTGAAAATTTTCTTTCAACAAGTCAAGTGATCGACAATGATTTTCCAAATTAACGTGGAATATTAAATACACGTATGCTCTGATTTCTTTTTAAAATAAAGATCTGATGGAACATGAGAAGTAAAAAATAGAATTTTCTTGGAGTTTTCTTTTTCAAACTGATTACATTGTATTATAATTATCATAGCTTAATTTGTAATTACAGAAAATTATCTAGGAAAATCCATTCCAAAAATACTCATTAAAAATTATTTTACTTCCCATAAAATACGTAACAAAGTTATATACAGCACAAACTAATGTCAATCTCTTTTCATCCGTTTTTTTTTTATCTGTTCAATTTACAACAATTTAGTATTCGAATGTTTGTGTGTTTATACTTGTATTAATTTAAATATTACATGCTGATAAATTTGAATTTCCTCTCTTTTAAAAATGAAAATTCATGAAAAATTTTTTTTCATTTTCTTTCAAATCAAAAAAAAAAAATTTTTTTTTTGAAAGATCATTATTTAAATTTTTGTTGTTGTACTAGAAACCAAAAACAAAAAAAAAAAAAAACAAAAATGTTTACAGCATCCATACGTCCATATGTACTACATTTGTATATCTGTACATTTTGATATATGAAATGAAATGAAATTTATTTAAAAACAAAGTGAATTTTCATTTTCTCATCAGTCTCAATCTAATTGTGAATAAGTTTTCATCATTATTTCTTTTTCTTTTCTTTTTTCTATTTTTTCAAATTTTTTATTGAAATAAAATTGTCAAATGTCACGTTTGTTAACTAATTATAAAATTTTATAGAAAAATTTGATCATAGATCGTATAAACATTTTTAAGAACCAGATACAATTTTAATACGTGTATAATAATGTGAATTTATATAAAACGGCTGTTATTATATTTTTATTTAGTTTCTATTGTTACTGTTGCTCAGTTTTATTTTAATTTTTTTTTTTTTTTCAAAATTTTATCTTGCTACAAGAATAGAAAATATATATTTTGTGTGTACACATATTGAATTTTTATTTTATTTTATTTTTTTTTTAAATTTTTATAGTGAATAAAAAATATTTCGAATATTTTTTTTTTATGTAATTGAAAAACGAAAAATAAAAATTTGGTTACTTTCTAGATTTTTTAACAAGAAAAAAAATTTTTATCCGTAACAAAAGATATAGAACCAGTTGTAAATTGTATGAAAAAAGTATATAGTAAATGTGATTGATCTGAATTGCATCAGTGATAAAAATTTGCGATCTTCATCAAATTAGAAAAAAAAAAATTCAAATCAAAAATGCCACAAAATCAACGAAAAAAGGTAAGAAAAAATAAAACATTCATTAAAATTGTTAAAATTCATCTAATTGAATAGAACGATCACTGATTTGTAGGCGCAAAGGTGACGGTTATCTCAATATCATCTGCATTTGTGCAATACTACTTAGTTATACATAATACTCATATAGTCGTAAAAGATAAATTACAACCTGATGAATTTTATTTTATTTAAAATATATTTATTATCCTTCAGTTTTTTAACAAGGAATTTCAATTTAAAGTGTATTTACTTGGTTTTTTTTTTGACACTTTTCTATTTATTTTTAAAAAATAAGTATACAAATCAATCTAGATTGTCTTTGCGTTTCAATGATCTTTCGATCTTTAATGATCTTTCTCTTTTCTTGTCACATGATTTTATAAGATTTTATCTTAAAATAGCGAAATTTTGATGAAATGTAAAGGAAATGATCTAAATTTTTGCAACTGAGTAAATGATTTTTTTTTTTTTTGAAATTTTACTTTTCTTTCAATGAATTATCAATTTCATTTCTTAGAAGTAAATGAATAATACATAATATTCTTCATTTTAACCCATTTTTATTTGATAACGGCTACCTAGTTTTCATTTTCCAAGCACAGACACTTATCCTGTTTCGGAAAATACTAATTAATTTTTAAAATTTTCATTTCCTCAATTTACCTAAATTTCAAAAAAAAAAAAAATCTGACTAATTGGAATGTTCCATGTTTTTGAAAGATTCAAATTACAAATTTTATTTTATATTTTTTTGTATGACACGTGAGACATATGTTCTATAATAAAAAATCCATAATTTGCAATTATACGTGGTTTATGTTCTACATATAATCTTAATTTATTAAAACATCTGTGACACAATATTTTAAACAATTCAAAATTTAGCCTAAATGTCTATTTTTGTAAAAAAAAAAAAGATTCTAAATATAAAAATACTTATAATCTTAATATTAGATTGACTTGTGTAATAAAAATTTTAAACAATTAAATAAAGGCAGGATAGATGAAAAAATAAAAAAAGAGATAGATACAAAAAGAAAATATACAATAAATCCTCGTGTTATGGTATCAGGAATCCTCAGACCCAGGATTTAGGATCATCCCCAGACTTTATTTATAATCACTACATTGTGCTAAGGTCTTATCAAAATTTGCATTATACGAGATAAAATTACGGATTGAATGGAAGCCGTGTCAACTAAAGGATTTATAAATAGTATTGTTCGAGGATTACCTGTACATATTCACATAAATCTGTTTTAAAATTATAATATGTTTAAATTTTACGTAAAAAAAAGAAGAAAAATACAGAAAAGACAAAACAATATTTAAAATTAAAGAAAACGGAACAAAATAATTGCCTTGATGGTGTCATTTTCGTAATCTACACACTGGTTTTCAGTATGATGTATTCGAACAGATGACAATTTTTTTTTTGTATTTTTAATACGTATTTTTCTGCGACAATCAGTAACGTAAGGAAAATAATTTTTTTGGGTTTTTTTTCTCTAAATGATTGTGATTTATTTGTCATAATAAATAACACGTGGTTCAGTAAATATGACTAATGAGAAATATTGCAAAATGTTATTATATTTCACAATCAAAAAATATTTTCTATTTTTCCTTTGTAAATTGCTGACACGCATATTTACTATGAGTTCTGGAAAAAATATTTGATTGCCTGTTTTAAATCCGGTCATATCAAAGCAAAAAAAAAAAATAAACGGTTTCTCATATTTCAAATTTCAAGACCTCACTTAGACCCTGAGGGAAATAAAATGTCAAATAATTTCACACAAAATATTTGTATCCATTAAAGTATCAAAAAGGCAATACAAAATTTTCTTTCCCCATTCCACCCCTTTCTCCCTCTTATTTTCGTTTTCATTAAAAAAATGTCATAATTTTCATTACGATGAAATGCGATAATATTTCAAATGTATCTGTCCCATGGACATTTCTGTTGAAGATACAACTCGAACTGAATGATCATAATTTTGGCCACATACTAGTCTTACACTTTTTTTTTGTTTTATTTTTCTCTTATAAAAAAATAAAATTTTGAAAAATATAAAAAATAAAATTAAAGATGAAAAATTTACATTTTTGATGATAATTCACTTTAAAAAAATTTCATTTTTAAATTTATTCACTTTATATTTTAATAATGTACATACATATGTATGTTCAATTTTTTGAATATTTTTGAATTTTCCTTTCATCTATAACCGTGAAGTATTTTTTTTGATGATCAATAAATATTCAAAGAACTTTGACTTTACTTCAAAAAATAAAAATAAAAATCTGTAATCATAACATTTATCGTATTTTAATAGCATACCAGAACAACATAATGGTATATGGGCTTTTTAGATCAAATGTCGAACTAATAAAATATGCTTTCTTTAAAAAAAAAAAAAAAAAAAAAAAAATGAAAAATAAAAGAAAAATCGTTAATTCAAAAAGGGACTGAGACACTTGATTGAAATATGAGTGATATTGAATTACCACAAGAATTTTAAATTTATTAGTTATTTTGGCACTAATTTCATTTTTAAGTATTTATAAAATGAAAATATGAATGAATACATAGTATGGGGAAGGGAATGATATAATCAAACCAAAAAGAAAGGGTAATGGTAATATATGAAAAATCAATAATTTCATGAGAATCACGTGAGTTTACATAAAAATAAATTTTTTTTAAATAAAAACAAAAACAGATTATACCTTATTTTTAAAGCATAGTCATCTGCATTTTAAATGGGTGTATCTTCTCATACTTTTTCGTTCAATTTGAACGAATTCATCTCTTATTCTCATTTTCTGATTGTCAGTTTTCTGTATTAATTTGTAAATGAAAACAATAACGAAGGAACATAACATAAATCATAAACATAAATAACGCGATATTTTGATGCTCCGTAAAAATACACATAATTATGCTAAAAAATGAACCGCAATTACGTCTACTTGTCTGTATGTCTGTATACTAAATTTTGATATAACGTACATTTGTATGTGTGCACTTGAAAATATTTCATAGAAAATGTTCGTTAAGATATCATGCAGAACCACAGATACGTACGTGCGTATATACCTTGACCGAAAAATTACAAAATTATCATGTTTGTAAAAATATTTGATATTTGTTTTTTTTTTTTCTAAATTTTTAATTTAATTTTGAACAAATGTTGATTTTTATTAAGATACACAGAGGTGCCTGATGTACTTCATGCACTTGGTGACTGTTTGTAGATACATATGTATGTATGTACAGAATGTCATGTACGATTATCGCAATGAAATCTTAAAAAATGTTTTTTTTTGCATTTATGCTATTTTAATTTTACACTCTAAGAAAAACTAAATAAAATGTTTTTCTAAAATTTAATTATTCGTATGATACATCATTTTGTATCTTAAACGTCATAACATATCCGTTTTGTGTTAGATGTAGGTGATGACAATTTAATACTCATTATCCACTATAATGAAAATTTATGTACAAATATTTTCTCTTAAGAAAAATAATTTACAATTTAAAAAAACAAAAATCAATTGTAATTGTAACAAAAAAAAAACAACAACATCTTAATTTATGAATTGTTTACATTCTTGTATGATCTTCATACATATACGAATTCAATATTTTCACAAGTTCGCTGTAATCATGAATAAAATGTGTGGTGTAGTCAAAAAAAAAATTTTATTTTAATTTCTTGAGACGCAAAATCTGATACATTTATTATTATATGTACATGGCTGTACACAATTCAAGGTGATCATTAAGCTTCTGCACAATTGTGTGCTCTATTGCCTTCTTCAACAACAATCTTCGGTCGGTGGTTCTATTCATTTTGTTTTTCATGTTTTGTTGCTAATACAAGGCTTGTTATTTGGTCTCAAAGAAAATTCGGTTTTTTTTCTGCCTGATTTCGTTAAATCGTTAACCAAACTTCATCAAATTCCCGATTTATTTCACTTCTAGTTTTCCTCTTGTTAAAGTTTAGCAGGGGGTCAGTATGAAAAATTAATTTAGATGGGGGTTTAAAAAAAATCAGTTATAAAAGGGATGTTATCTATATCACTTTGTTGTCTTAGTTTCTGTAAAAATTTGTTTTCTTCATCAAAAACTAACATCATCACTATACTAGAAGCCCCAGATCTGTGTTATGGTAAAGGATGGGGTAATGACATAGTACCAAATCACATACAATAAATGTATACATGTGGTAAAAAAAGGATAAATTACTCAATAAATTCATGAGTAAATTACCACTGTTTTATTTCATTTTCTTTATTTACTTTTCGATTACAAACAAAAAAATAAAATAAAATAAAATCAATTTTCCAGATACAGCTATTTCATAATTTTTTCATATCATAAAAATATTCGCTTTTATGTAAAAATAAAAATTTTCATTTTTTTAATATTTTTCTTAAAGGTGAGAAATAATATTAAAATTTATTATGTAAAATTTTTGAACAAAAATCCTTGATTTTATATATAAGGGAAAACTAAAATAATATTACCAAAAAAAAAGTGAATAAATAAACTAAAACAGATTACACAAAGCTTGAATATCTCACTTAATAAATTTCTCTCAAGGTCAAGTAGTATGCTTGATATTTACAATTAAAAAAATTTTTTTTTAAACAGATAATTAAATCAGCCGTGTATTGTCTCGTAAATTTTTACTTCATTTTTATTATTATAATAAATTTGATTTTTATAATATTTCCCATATACATACATAACATTAAAAAAAAAAGAACAAATTAATTTTTCTTGCTTTTAAGAAAAATAAAAAAAGTATAGAATATCACAAAAAGTTAAACAAAATTCGATCGTGTATAAATTTAAAAAAAAAGGAAAAAAATTCAGAAACCAAGAAAACCGAATAAGAAAATTTTTAGAACATCTTCTTATGTATACAAAAAAAACAAAAATAAAAAAACAAAGATAAAATATTGATCAAAAAACGTATAGGCAACTTTCGTTTTACATAGAATTCCATAAAAAAAAATATCCTCCGTCATGATATGTGACGATTTCATCAAATGATCAATCTAAGCAGAATCCAATGGTTAGAATTATTTCCAAAGAGGAATTTCAACGAAAGTCGTCTTCACATTTTACGCCATACGATGCCATTCTAAGATGTCAATGTTGAATTTTCCACTATTTATCAACAGCGTATACAAAAGTTTGTACCTGTTACATGGAAATTCTCTATACCTTATAAATAAAGAAAAACCTTGTCTACCCAAACTTATCGGGGAAAAAACATTTTGTTCTTTAATTACTAAATTAAATGTACAAGAGAAAAATGTATTTTTTTGTACTTCCAGAAAATTTAAATTTTAAAATCCTTTTTAAATTTCTAAATAATTATTCGCTTATTAATTATTGAACACGATAAAATGCATATGCATATGTAAATTCATACAAACTTGTACATCGTGTTGTACACACGATTATGACTATATAATAAATCTCAGATTAATTTTCTTTTCCTTTTTTTTTGTAAATTTCAAATTAACTTTAATTTGTTAAAATAAATCATAAATCTTTTAGTAATATCTTTATCTTCTATATATTTCATGCATTAATTCGTATGTGTGTCAGTATAAAAATGATGGCTTAATTAACTTTGATGTTTTTTTCTTCAATGGATAATAAAACAAAAAACAAAGCAAATGAAATTTATATAAACCCCCCAAAGAGATACTTAAAAGAAACGAAAAAAAAAATCCTATTAACATTTCAAGTTAATCAATTGGGCGTTATTAACATTTAAAATGTTTAAATTTTTAATTGCTTTTATGCATGCAATGTTTTCTCTAATACGAATTTACATATATGAAAAATCAATCTTTGAATACACAGAATCAGCAATAAATATATATTGGCAATATTTTGTGTATGTGTGTGTGTGTATATAATTTATGATGATATGCAGAGAAATATGCAGAAATATTATAAGCGTATATAAATTTTATGTAATGCATGATTAGATACTCATAAAATTTTATTAAAATTGATTGGATATCATATACATATACAAGTAGCAGAATATTGACCAATGTATGTATGTATGTATATCTTTCATACCATTAATTTTTTAGCATAGTCTGGTGTATCCTTATGGAACATATAAAAATATTGTATCATTTAAATTTATGATTTATGTTGTTCTCTTGTGATTGTTGTGATTTTAGTTTACAAAATACACAAAACTAATAATCAGAAAATGAAAATAAAAGATGAATTTGTTCAAATGAACACATGAAGAATTACACACGTTTAAAATATAGGTGACTATACTTAAAAAATTAGCTGCAGTAATTTGTATTTATGATGATGTACTGTTTGTATACATATAATTAAATTGCAATAATATAAAAATAAACAAATAAAAAAATTTATTGAAAAATTAATAGAAAATAAATATATAATATAGAGTTTGTAGTAAATAAAATTAAAATCGCATAATAAATTCCTGAAACAAAAAAAAAAACATTAGAAAAAAAAAATCAAAATAAATATACTAAATAGAAATTTATGTATGCCAGCCAAAATAGATAAGCATTTCAAATTTTTATAGATTCCAAAAAAAAAAAAAAATCTATTTGTTTTTTAAATACACAACCAGGAATGCTTGGTGTATACATTATAATTTTACATCACGTGTAAAATTCAAATGAATATTCCACAATCCATCCATCCATCTATCATTTGATCTGATCATTCCATATACGTATACAGATTCTATTTTCTAATGTAAAATATGAAAATTCTATTGATTTTCTTATTTTAATCTGTTTTCTGTATTCAAATGATGTGTGGTGTTGTTTTGTACCCAGCCGTCTATCCATTTGTTTTTAAACGCTATAGTGACTAGATGAAACTGTTTTTATTTTTCGGTTTCATCTTATGTTATAGAAGCATAAGAAAAAAACTATTTTTTTTTTGTTTTGTTTTAAGAAAATGCTAAAAGCATTTCATTTAGATACAAATTTATAAATTAAAAATATAGATAAAAATAAATTAAATATGTAATGAGAGTATCTCATGTATTTTTGTATTTACATATGTATATCATGTAGAGAATATTTATGTATGTAGTATTTTTAGTTGTTTTTAATTAAAAATAATAGTTATTTATTTAATTTAATTTTTTTTTTCATTTTAACTTTTTTTTTAATTATTCGACATTTAATTGACTTGGGAAGCTTCTTGTTTGCTTATAAACTATCTGTTTATCTATATCCATTTAATTTCATGTACAATTTTAACAAAATACAAAATAAATAAACAAAAATTACAATGCACAAGAAATGAATTATTTAGAAAAATAAATTATTCTGTATTCAATCATTTGAAATTAGAAAAAAAAACAAAAAAGAAAACATTTTTCTGACATAATTGAATAGGAAAAATTGATTTGAGTAGAGAGATTACCCTGAACCTGGGTCTGGTTAATTAAATTGAAAATTTTGGAATATTGATTAAAATAAAAAAAATAAGAAGTAAAAAAGAAAAATAAATAAAATAAAACAGAAATATTGACATTTTATCGGCATTTCATTCGTAAATTTATTTTTACAAATTTATTTGTGTATGTAGAAGAAACACGTATACAAACACGTGCTACATATATAATTTATTCATTCATTCAATTTACACATTTATTGTACATGCAAATAATTTTATTGAATTCATTTTTTCATCACATTTTATAGTTATATACAAAAATCACTTTTAAAAAATCTATACTTCATCTAAAAATATTTTTTAGTGCATGTCTTATGGGAGTACATGTGTTTTTTTTTTTCTTTTCTCTTAATATCTAACAAGAGCATTTTCATACAAACTCAGATGAATTTCTTAAATATAAATATACAATGATGTAAAGTTATACTACATTATGTAATTCTTCCATAAAACCCGCACTGAAAAATATTTATAGATAAAGTATAAATATTTCTTCAAAAAAAATTCATTAAACAAAAAAAAAAATCGAAATTGCATGTATTTACGCGTAAAATAATAAGAAAATGATTTATGTGATAAAATGTTTTAAAATATTCTGATTATTATGAGTATTTTGACGCCATACCGTATAATTGATTTTTTATTGTCTTTACTTAAAAATTTTATATTTATTGACTTTTATTACAATGTAATAAAAATTGAATAAATTTAAAATTGAAATTATTTTCATACCTACAATGTACATACGAGTATATAAGAAGTCAATTACAGTAGAAATCATATATGTACAAAGGACATTGAAGAGGTCAAGGATAAAAGGTGTGTAATCAGTCATTATAAATACCTAATTATTGGAATCCAAGTACAATCTTAATAAAAACATTGAATACCAACCCATTAAATTCCAACAGGATAGGAAAATTAAGATCGATCCTGAATCTTTCTTTAATTAACCGAAGGGACTGAACTCAAAGTAAGGAAGAGTGATTCCTTGTTTCTCTCAAAAATTGTACAAGACAAATATTTCGCAGATTTTAATTTATTAATTTAGAATTTTCAAGAAAATGAGCAAATAAATAATTTCACTTTCAAGGAAACAATTCAAATTGGTTAAATTTAAAAAAAAAAATTTAAATTCACGTCTAATATAAATTATAATTAATTAATTTTCACTTTAAACACTTTGTGAAACATTTTTTCTTCCCCTTGGTGACTCCCTCTGGTAAGTGAATCTATACGTGTTGCATATATGCATATAAGTAAGATTTTTTGATAAACCTTGGAAAATACTTAAAATATTCAAACGTATACAAAATGCATACCGATATCATGAATATAAGCGCATGATTGCATTTTTATTCAAAATTTTTTTTGTTTTGTTTTATTTCGATTTCAATTTTATTAGCCAAATATTTTTCAATGATTTTTATAAAATTTTCATTATTTCCATATTACATTCAAAATGAGGAGCATACATATATTGTTCTGGCAAATCATATAATGAGGATAACAAAAAAATTCAATTTATTACACAAAAAATAAGAAGGAAAATTTGAACAATATACAAAATATCCATGTGCAAATAATGCATTAAAATATTTTCCTGGGAAAATTTTCATTTTTAGAACAAAATTACAAAATTTATATTTTTCTTGGTAAATCGTCGTAATTCAAATGCGAATTAAGTGTATAAGTAGGTGTAAAATTAAATGCACGAGAAAAAAAAAATTTTTTTTTTCTTCTTCTTATTAACAATTTGTGATGTATATGAGAATATTACGAGAACATTTAAAATTAAATTATTTTCGTTATTATATAATTGCATTTAATTATATGTACGCCTACAATGTGTATGCACAACGTCATAACCATGCTCAAAATTTTTTTTGTGTACAATAATTTTATAGAATAAAAAGCATTCAATAAATACAAAACAAAAAAAAAAGAAATATTTTTTTCAACATTTTTCTTTATAAATGCAAAAATTATTATAAGTAAAATTTTTTAATTATTTTCTATTTTTATAAATTACACGTACGATCACTATACTCGTATGTGCATGCTAGTAGAGATAGCAGCAGTAGTAGGTGTACAGCACATATGTACATACATACAAAATGAAAATGAAAATGAAAATTTAATTTTCTGTGACATATTTTATTGTTTGATTTTATGAGTATACACAATTTATTATGTACAAACATACTACATTTTTGTGTTTACACGTTGTACAATACACAAGTACAGTAAAATCTATCTATTATGGCTATTTGCGGTGTAGAAAAATTTATACCCCAATTATGAAAGTCTACTCAAGTAGAAATTTTTCTATAGACTTAAACATTTGATCATACTTAGATTTTCGTAATAGGGGCCTTAGTTAATAGGGGAAGATGTTTAGGATACAGAACGGAACACGTTTCCCATTTAAAAAAGCTAAAATTTATTTTTTTAAATAATTTTCAATTATTATTTAAATTTAAAATTAAAAAAATTTTTAAATTTGAAAATAATGTAAAAAAAATCGAAAAAAAAAAATAAATTAATAAAATGTCGTAAAACGAAACAAAAAAACTGATTGCCATGTAATAACAAATTAAATTGTATATGTTGTCATGTCATAACGACAACAATTCAGAATACATATCGTATAGTTTACGAAATGTGGAATCTCTATATATGAAAATTTTTAAAGTTGACAAAATTTATTTATTTTTTTTTTGTCTTGAAAATTTTTTACAAATTTTATATGTATTAATTTTGACTATACAATACAGCCAATATCTTTGCCAAAAAAGTAAAAATATTGTGTTTTCATCATTTCAAGACTTAGTAAAATAATTTGATATTTATCAAGACAAAGTATTTATTTACACATCTTTTATACGTTACGCTAAGTTTTATATAGCCGTAACATTTAATCCAAAATAATCTAAAAATATTTTTAACAGAAAATTTACTTATTTCGGATGTTTATTATCCGGAAAATTCGGAAGAAATTTTTTAATATTTTAGATGAAAAAAAGAAAAAAAAAATTAATTTCAATTCTTAAAAGACCATAAAAATCTATTTTCATGTTGCAAACACAATAATCCTCGCTAAGTATACATATACATCTCTGTTTTGAGAGTTGATGTCATTTCATTTACTCGATTTTCATGCACGAAGTCTATTCAGATTTTAATGATCCATGTCATTTTTGATCTTCATACCAGTCCTCCATAACACAAATTTACGAATTTGTGTACTGTCGTCTTAGCTACATATATTTTCCTGTAGTCATAGATAATTTTCTTTAAAGTATCTTTGGTAGTTTATTGAATTCAATCGTTTAACGTAAATGTCATTTTTCATGGAACATTTTTTCTTCTCCTGTAAAAATTTCTTATTTTTCACAAATTTTTACATGAATGCACAAGATAATTTATCATGTGAAAAAATACAACAGATTGCATAACTATTCATTGTACACGATTTCTTTCTGTAATCTATTTAAACACTTATCCTCTAGCCAGTAGCGTAGTACAACACATACATAGTACATAGTAGTAATTGCTACCTATGATCTATGATGTAGTGAAAATGCATTTGTTTGGCTGAGGACAAAACTTTATTTCTACTCGTCTCAAATCTATTCTGTACAAATGTTGTAATGTATCTTTAGTTTACAAACATTTTTTTTTTTGAAATTATTTTCCTACAAATGTGCATAAAAATGTGTGCACCTTACTGCATTATAATGTGATGCATTTTAATAGTACACGATAATACCACATGTCATGTCATCATCATGTTTTACAACTTTTCAAACACCATTCATATTGTGTACTTTCTGTGTCTGCGTATACAAACCAATAATACATTAATTTAAATTTTGAAATAATATCTTTTTAGGCTATATACAGTGTTATATGGTTATATCATGCAATATATTCTGCAAAATTAACCAAATCTTAAGTACACCATATATCAAATCTTTTAACACTTAACCATTTCTATGTATATGCATAATTTCATTTAATTAAAAAATTTTTTACGCATAAAACATGACAAAGTACTTTCGCAAATACATCATTTATACAATACAAATCTTATACGATCCGTACATAATTTCTCTACAGTTCATTTTTTTAGCATAGTCATGTATGTTCTTATGGACCATGGAAATAGCGTGTCATTTATGTTTATGATTTATGTTGTTCCCTTGTGACAAAAAACTGTCAATGAGAAAATAAGAGTAAAAGATGAATTTATTCGAATTGAATGAAAAAGTACGAAATAAGCACACATTTAAAATGCACTATGCTTCAAAAATGAGGTATAATTCTTATTTTCGATCTACACACATTTTATACATGATCATATCGTCAATATGCGTAAAAAAAAAAATTGTAATTATTTTTTTACATAATTTTGATTAATTGCTAGATTGTATATTATATTGTTTATGATGTGATACAAAGATCATGTCTGTCGTTTCTGATTAACACAAACATTCTGAAGATTTTTAAATTGAAAAATTAAAAATATATAAATTTTATTATCTCATAATGAACAAAAACAAAAGAAAAACGTTTTATTTTGTATATTTCAATTAATTAAAATAATAATTGAGAAGGTATGTAGTAGATGTTGTACTTGATGTCTTCCATCTCATACATATACTTGAGAAATTGATCTGTGTAAAACGTATATACACAATTCAAAATTTAAATCGATTATTTTTCCGTTAAAAAAAAATAAAAAATAAAAATAAACAGAAATTTAATCACATCAGATACTTATATGTATATGAATATATGAGAGCATGTGAAAATTTATTTATGAACAATATAATGTGGAGGCAAGTGAAGGCAATTAATTATATTGGCGATAAATAATTATTCTGTTTTACACGCTTTTATAGATACTATACTTTTTATTTATCCGGTGATTTAATTTATGCATTCACTATTCTGTAATGATTGATCGATACATACAGTGAAAATTATTATATGATTTTTTTTTTTTTTAAAAATCTTTTTTTCTTTTTTTTGCCTTTTATAGAAACAAAATAAAAAACGACAAAATAAAAATAATAAATCACAAAATTCGAAGACATTTTCACCAATAAATAATTTAGTATCAGAATTCAATGATTCCAGTGATGATGAAGGTGAAAATGGTGATGATGATGATGATGATTATTCAACATCAAAAACATGTGCAGCTGCTTCAATTAAAGATAAAGGACAAAAAGATTCAACAGTCAACGATATTAGTGATAAACCATATGAAATACGAATTTCAGATATAATGGGACGTTATTTGGTTGCATCAAAAAATTTAAAAGCTGGTGAATTAATTATACAAGAACGACCAATAGCTGTTGGACCATGTGCTGATAATGATCCTGTCTGTTTAGGATGTTATCTTCCTGTTACCATTGATCCAGATCAATACAAGTATGTAGAGATATCCATTGAAGATTTTTTGTGTGATTTTTTTATTAAGTGTTTTTTTTTTCCTTTACATTTTACTTTAAGCAGATGTCCAAATTGTCGTTGGCCATTATGTAGTAAACATTGTCATGGTATAAATAATGAATTAGGACATACAAAATATGAATGTAAATTATTTCAAGAAAAACGAATATTTGAATTATTAGAAAAACAACAAAATAGCAAATCTGATATAAAATTATTTTATGAAGTGATATTACCATTACGTTTGTTATTATTAAAAAATGAGAATAAATCAAAATGGGATATAATTATGAAAATGGAATCACATAATGATATACGTCGAAAAATTCCATCATTATGGAATCGTAATCAAAATGCAATTGTTAATAAAATAAAAGATTTATGGAATATTAAAATGTTTACGGATGATGAAATTCATACAATATGTGGTGTATTAGAAGTGAATTGTTTTGAAATTGGACAAAATGGTTCAAAGGCTCGTGCCATATATCCATCAGCATTTTTATTATCACATGAATGTTCACCAAATACAACACATGCAGATCATCCAAAAACGCATGAAATGAAAATAAGAATAACAAAAGATGTGAAAAAAGGTGAACCGTTAACGTTATCGTATGCATACACATTTCAAGTAATATATATTAAACTATTTTAATATCAGAATTTTACATTACGTCGTGCTTGACTTTTATGTATATGTTTTTGCTTGATTTTTATAGGGTACACTTAAACGTCGTGAACATTTACAAGAGGGGAAATTCTTTTGGTGTCAATGTCCAAGGTGCTGTGATCCAACCGAATTAGGTACATATTCTAGTGCAATGAGATGTCCAAAATGCAAGAATGGTATAATCTTATCAACTGAACCATTAAATCAAAAAGCTCCATGGAAGTAAGTTATAAAATCTGTTACATTTTCAATTTCTTTGCTAAATTTCTCATATAATTTCTTCTCATTTTAGGTGTAAAGCCTGTGATTATAGTGTTAGTGCTCAATCAATGTTTCTATTATTAGAAAAAGTTTATAAACATTTAGAATCAATTGATGCACATGATGTTCAAGGACAAGAGGAATTTCTAGAAAGGTCTGATATTCCAAAGTAGTCTGTATATTTATGTTCAGCATTTTGTTTTTTTTTTTTTTTGTTCTATTTCAAGATATCGAAATGTTTTAATTGAAAATCATTACTTGTGTATATCAGCAAAATACACACTTTGTCAACTTTATGGACGTACAGAAGGTTATCTAATTCAAGAATTATCAAATGATGAATTAAAACGTAAAGAACGTTATTGTCGCGATGTACTCAAAGTTGCTGATTTATTAGAACCAGGATTATCAAGATTAAGAGGTAAAATTTTTTTGTCCAGTAATTTTTTTTGATTTCAAAAATTTATAAATTTTTAATTTTTTGTACGTATATAGGTGTTATAATGTATGAACTTCATGCACCAATTATGATTTTAGCTAAAAGACAATTTGAGTCTAAACAAATAACAAGAATGGAATTACGTTCACGTTTAAAAGAGGTTGTTAATTTATTAAAAGAAAGTCAAAAGATTTTATCATTAGAACCAGAAGGATCAAATGAATTTACAATGGCATTAGCCGCAAAGGATGCATTAAAACGTATTGGAAATGTTTAAAAAAAAGATATTCAACAAACATACATACATATGTATATTTTTTTGTTTGTTTTTAATTTTTGTAACATTTAAATATTTGTAAAATTTATGCTTGTTTTTAACGATCGTGATATATTTTCTATACTTATACAAAATTTATTATCTAATGTAAATGAGTTGCTAAACGGCAACATTCATCTTCTTTTTTTTTTTTTTGTTAAAAGTTAAATTTGTTTTGTACAATGAAAAAATAAATTTTATATTTTTATTTGTTATCTTATATTCTGCATCTTTTATTTCATTACTTGTTTCGGACCCATTATTTACTGGACGATTTTAAACTAAAGTGCACGATCTAAAGTTCTGAACTAAAGTGCAGAATAGTTAATCGGCTAATTATGGACAAGTCTGGTTAAAGGAAGCAAAAATTTGTGCATGTAGAAGGGAATATTTAATTTTTTTAATTATTATATTACAATTCTAGAGCTATTTACTTATATGGCCATTAAAGATTATTTTGACTTATATTTACGTGTGCCACCGTTGCCACCGATAAACGTCAATAACAACATGTTAAAAATATTCTTCAATTTACTGTAACCGAAAATGAAATTTTGGTGTCCATTTTGATTTTTATTTAGCGATTTCCGGCAGGCCACTTATTCAGTTGAAAGTTATTTCCATTGTCCGTGGACTACTACAATTATTTATTTTACTACAATAACAAAAACCACGAACAAAAAAAACATATTTACGTTTGATGTTTGAAATTTGAAGTTTGGTATAAAAGAATTGTTTGATATTGATGTCATTTTTGTCTTTTGAATTTTGAGTTTGAGTACAACAAAACAAATCCATATGTTGTACTTGTAACATAGAATTTTGTTTTGATCGTTTTGATTTTAAAATTAAGGTTAAGTTCATTAAAGTGAATTAAAATACTTCATTAAAAAAAAAAAATAAATTAATAAATAATAAAATGCCACCTCAAAAAGCAAAATTACATCAAAAGACTGGTAAAGTGAAAATAGTAAAACCGCAAAAATCATCAAATAGTGTAACGAATTCTTCTCCTTCGTCAACATTAAATAATGATGAATCTGGTGCTGGTCCATCATCAGACAATCAACAAAATTCTACAGCAGAACAAAAATTTATAGTTGAATTATATTGGTGTATACAGCAATTAGAGAATTCATTAAATTCTGGTAAATTAAATCAAAAACAAGGTACATCCGTAAGTCGTATTATTCTACTGTTTCAATCAGTAGAAGTATTTAGTTATTTACTTTGTCACTAACAATTAACATGGTGTTTTTTTGTTCTTAGCTCAAGATGTTGAAAAATCTCTGAAAATTTTAAAAAGTCCAAATCAACCAGTAATTAAAAAGCGACAAATAATGAGATCTTCATTTGGAGATTACAGATCTAAAATGGCTGAAGAAGAGAAAAAAATGTCATTAGGTTTGCAAATTCTGATATATTTTTCTAATTTCAAAAATTTATTTGGTAATTTTGTCATTTTCAGGCTTAAAACAAATCAAATTCACAGCTGCAACTAGTAAACCGAATGTTAAAGGGAAACAATCATATTTTATTAAGAAATCAGCATTATTGACCTCCGGAAAAAATTTTAAATTTGATTTCCCAGTTGATGAAATTGAACAGCTTAACATTCAAAACACAACTGAATTGAATCATCAAGAACAGAAAGTAGAAGACATTATAGATAATCAACAGAAATTTGTAGTTACTGAGGAAATTGTGAATACATCGAATTTTAAATTCATTCCATCTGGGAATTCATTTAAATTTAATTTCAATATTGAAACAAATAGTCATAATAATTAGCAATAAAATTCGTTTCCTATCGTACTTCACAAAATGTGTTTGAAATTTTGAATTGACCATAATAAAAATTTTAAAATCCCAAATTTGTTGGATCGTTGAAAGTTGAGGTCGAGGTCAAGTCAACTGTCGAATCCATCTGGCCTGACTGTTGTATATGGATTCAACACAACATGAATGAAATCCAACATACAACATATTTGTTGCCTTTGGTCTTGTCTTGTCACCATGTTTGTCAACAACAACAACAAAATAAAACATCAAAAATTTTAAAATTGACATTTAAAATTTTTTTTCATGTGCATATAAAAAAACTGATGTGTAGCATTTTTGCATAGCATAGAAATAGCAATAGAAAAGTATCCATGTTTTAATTGAATGTTAAATGTTGTATAAGATCACCACTATTTTGTAAATTTAGTTCTAAATTTTTAAAAGTAAAATTAAGAAATCATTTAACTATAAATAAAAAAAAAGTGTAACAAAAATTAAGTTTCTAATTCTTAAGTTCTGAAGAGAAAAATTTTTTAGAAAAACAAATTCATCATGCCAAGAGGTAATTACGTTTGAAAGTTCTTGAGAATTTAGGTGTAACTTCCGTTGTATATTTATGGTTTTTCTAAATATATCCTTTACTAAAAATTATTTGATATTATTAATTTGAATTTTTCCAAAAATGAAATTTTTTTTCTCTAATTTGAAAAATATAATTTTTTTCAATATAACCTTACATTTTCTTTGTTTTGGATGAATATGTCCAATTCGTACTCAACCTTGATAGTCAATAAAATAAAAATCTAATTATATTTGTTTTATCTTTGTTTTTGTCAATTCATCAGGTAAATACGTTAATCACAAGGGACGTAGTCGTCATTTTACTAGTCCAGAAGAATTAGAACAGGAATTAAAAAAAGATGCAGCAAAAAAAAAGTATGAAATAATAATTATGAAATTTTAAAATTTCTAAAAAAATTTTTTAAATAATTTTTTAGGTATCGCTCTAAAAATGATTCAGATGAAGAATCTGAAGAAGAAAAAGATAAATCTGGTAGTGATTCTGATAATGAAAATTCTGATGGTGATTCAGAAGATGATTCTGATGAAGAGGATATTCATAAAGCAAAAGGTGTTTCAAGTTTAATACAAATTGAAAATCCAAATCGTGTTCAACGTAAGACAGCACAAAAAGTGACTAAAGTTAATTTGGGTGAACAATCGAATAAACCAGAATTATCACGTCGTGAACGTGAAGAAATAGAAAAACAGCGTGCTCAAGCGCTATATCAAAAATTACATGCTGAAGGTAGAACTGAACAGGCAAGAGCTGATTTAGCACGTTTAGCAATTATAAAACAACATAGAGCTGAAGCAGCAGCAAGACGTGAAGCTGAGAAAAAAGAAAAAGAAGAAAGGAAAAACAATACAGCTAATCGATAGTTAAAATGAAAATTTAAACCAAGAATTTATAATTATAAATGGATAAAAAAAAATATTGATATTTGTATATCTTTATCTTTAAATTACCTATTATTAATCATAAATTTAAACTATTATTACAAATAATTAAAACAAAAGAAAACCAAGCTTTTTGTAAAAAAAGAATTTCTCTACTACTTATTTAGTTTCTCTGTAATTTTTATTTTAATTTTTTTTTATTGCTTAATTATTTAGAAACTAAAGAAATTTTTATTGTAGAAATTTTAGAAAAAAAGAAAAAGAAAAAAACATAACTGTGTATTATACATGATTATTTTTCTAAATGTTTCAAAAAACAAATGTAACTTTTTTCTTTTTGGTATAATTTTCTTTTAAAGAGAATAAATTCTTTTTGAAAAAAATAAAAATGTCTTTCAGAATGTAAATAAGTGTTATGATTTTATTTTGAAGGCGATAGTAAGGGGAATAAAGGGTTCAATACTTTAATTCCAAGTCACTGAAACCCAACAGTTATAAATTGTTCATCTGATTTAGTATAAAAATTTCAAGAATTGCAATAACGCGAGATGCTTTTATTAGAAATTATGAAAGAAGATAAAGGATACATGTACTCCAATGGGATATGCAGTGAAAAAATGTTTACATATGAAATATAGTTGTTTACCTTTTAATTTTTATCTTCTTCTTCCTCGATATCAGAGCCCCTAGTTGAGCCACAATACTGATTACCCATGAAAAATAATTTTAAACACTAAAAAATTTTTATTCGTTTTTTTTTTAAATTTTATTATTTTTATATTTATTTTTGAATTTTGTTTTGATTTGTTTTTTGTATTTACAATATAATTTGAATTTTTTTAAAATCATAATCATCATTTTAATAATTTTATTTTTTATTACATATCATTTTTATAGATTTTTTTTATTATAATAATAATAATGAATTTAATTTAATAACTAATTTGTTCATATTTACTGTATAATATGTATATGTGTGTAGGTAGTAATGATTTTATTGCTAAAATAACTAAAATTATTGTATATATTTTTTTTCTTTTTTTTTTTTTTATCTATGGATATAATTTTTTTTATTTTGGTTGTATTTTTTATATACGTTTTGTGTTTTGTTTTTTCTTAATTTTTATTATATCTTCCATTTATTATTTATTTATATCTATATCTTATTTTTAAAATAATTTTTTTTTTATATGTGTAATATTGCTAAGATGAAATATATATATTTTTCATTTTATTTAATTATTTTGTATACTGTATGCATTGTATTTTGTTTATTTATTTTAAAGAAAGAAAAGTGGTAAATACATATTTCGTTATTTTATTATATGTAAGTATATTATTTCTAATTGTATACCTATTTACGTTAAGGTCCGTCATCCATCAACCAAGATTATTTTACGTTTCGAAAGAAAAGTGCAAAAATAAATTTTATCATTTTTTATGAATACAATGAAATTCTAACGATTGTAAGAATATTTGATTAATAATCTTGGTTGATGAATACGGTCATCAATAGAAATACAGGTAACCATCATATTACATAAAAGTTATAGATCATATATCACTTATAGCAGGTTTTAATGTAAAATTGTAGGTAAAAATGTAGATTAGTATATAAAATCAAGTTATACAAGAATTTACCACAATTCATACTATACCAAAATTACGTTATACAAAGGTTACCTGTGTTTTGTTTTATAAATTTCACATTGTTGTTTTTTAATTTTTAGATGATTTGTAAAATATTATATATATATTGTATATATACATAAATATGTATGTATATATTTTCTAAATTTTCTTTATCTTATGTATTTTGATTATTAAATATACATCTTTTATTTATTCATTTATTTTCTCTAATTTCAAATAGTACAATATAAAAATCCAGTCTATAGAGACTTAATATGTAATAGGTATATATTAGTAAGTGCATACAGCAAATATTGTAGTATGCACGTACACTAGAGATAATGAAATTCAAATGATTTTTGATTTTTCTAACGTTCATCAAACATATGTACATATGTTATAGATAATGTCTGAACTTTGAGGCCCAATGATAGTATCGTGCAGTCAACAGCAATGTAAGAAATTCAAGATATTGTATTGAATTTATTCAATATTTTTTATGTTTGTGTTTAAGACAACTCTGTTACTGTCGCTGACACAAACACTATTATTCGGTCTCAGTTCGATTAAATTTATAACGTTTTTCTTTTTTTTGCAAGAATGTACAGAATATAAAATGCTAAATTTTTGTTCATTAATTTTCATTTCATGCTTTTTCATATTTCTTATTAGTAAAATGTACAAATTTTAAAATAAAATAATTTTTTGTATTCTCATTATTTTTTATTCTAAAAATTTTACTTTTTGTCTTTTTTCTTAAACGTTTTCATATGATCATGATCAAAAATTTTTTCGTATCTTCATTCACAAAACTTAATATTACTTGCATACAAGATAAACAAGAATTGTAATTGAAACAAGTAAAATGCCTATATTTACATCGTACGTTATTCAATATTTATGTGTGCGGTACTTAATTTTTCTTACCTCTCAATATCTCAATGGCTTCACAGCCCATATCGAAATCAGAGCTTCCTCAACTAAAGTTCTTAAATAAACACATGAGATGTTGACAAAAGACATTTGTACATATGTATGTATAATAATAATGCCTATCTGAAGGAATACGTACGCTTTCATAAGATTACTTAATTTTTTTTATTTATAAATAAAAACGAGTTTACATTTTTTTTTTCCTTCTAAAAAAGAAAATTATATTAATTTCTTTATATTTTGTCTTTTATTCGTTTGCAATTATTTTTAATTAAATAAATATCGAATATTAGATTACACAGCATACGTAGGTATCATATTCTCATACATTACGATACATTGATTTGATAATTTGAAGAAGAAAAAATATCCTTCTAAGTAATTGCTTGATTGTAATAATTAATAGCATTTATTAATTGTAATTATTTTCTTTTTAAATCGATTTCTTGTCTATCTAATAACTTATACACAGTATAACATGTACTATCATATACATAATATGTGATATTTGTAATTGATCTGTATAAGTTTATTTTTTTATTTTTATTTTAAATTTTTCTTACATACAATTAAATAAATTTTTTATTTTTGCAAGAATAGATAACAACAACACAAATCTAAAAAATGAAAAAAATTTACACATATAGCGTATAGATATGCGTTTAATAACAGCGTACACTCAAATCAGAAAAGTATTGGCACATCCAAAAATTTTTTTAAATTTACAGTAAAAAAAAATATATATTGGATAAAGTGATGGAAAATTTATTTCAATTGAATGTTAAAATAATTTAATTTATTCTCTACCAAATTTCATCAAAATAGATCACATCAAAATTATTTCGTTTTAAACTAACTTTTTTTGATTGAGTGTACATAATGTTGTGTATACAAATATAATTTGTATTTTCCTTTCATTTATTTACATTTGCAAATTTACAGAAGTAATTTTTTTTTTTTTTTTTTTGGTTTTTAATCGTGTATTTAATTATTGCAATTATAAATTTTCATTGAAAGTGAAATGTGTGCATTTAATATTATTTTTGAAAAACACGATTTTCGACTTCTATACAAACGTGATACGAATTTTAATTGCGTTAATGGAGGATTAACTGTATTTTTATGTGAGTAAATGTGATTTTATATGATAATTACGTTCTATTTTCTATTTTACTTAATTAAAAAAAAAAAAAAAATGCGTTACAACCAACTTATAATTTTTTTCGCTCATTTTCATTCAAAATAAAAAGTCTTTTTCTATGGAAAGCCAAGGCTCATTTGTAAACGTTTTTACAGTAATGTACTTATATAAAATTGTTCCTTTAAAAAAAAAAGAAAAAATATTCTATTTTATTCCTAAATGTTATTTTTTTTACTTTTTAAATGGACGAAACCCAATTTATATGATTGGAAAATATGTATCTTTAATATGTTTATACAAACACGGTTTTAATTGTTTTTTTGGCCGGATTTTAAAAATAATTTTAAAAAACAAAAAATCTATAAAATAAATCAATAAAGGAAACAAAAAACTATCATCACTCAATCATTTTTTTCTTCTTATGCTAAAAATTGGCAAGATATTGTTTTTAAAAGCAGAAATAAAAATTTATTTTATAGATATTTTTTTGCTGAGAGTATTGTTAACAACATTCAAATCTGCATTCAATGCAATGAAGTAAAAAAAGAAAAAAAAAACAAGAATTATAAAACATATACGAAAGTAATTACTAAATATCGTTATCATTACAAATTTTTTTATTTTTTGATTATTTTCTAAATTTATTTAAAATTGAATGTGAGATTTTTATTTACTAACGTTTTTTGTTTTTTTTTTTTCAAACTCATAGTTGACTCTTAAAGAGTTAAAATTTTTAATTTTTAGTCACTTTGAGTTGTTATGAAACTAAAATACAATACAAATCCTATATTCACGCATGCATTAGGTTGCGGTTACGCAGCAAGTGAATAATGCCAGCGTGAGCTAATTGAAAGTACATTGGAATTCATGAACATCAATTAATCATTTCATTTATTCAATGTTCTAAAATACATATAGAATATTTGCGATCGACAATCATTTGATGTCTACATATGAAATCTATCTACTAAAAATAATTTCAGTATAGCTTGATGAAATTCAAGGATTTAAATAAATTTGTCAGTATCGCACTCTCGATTTTTGATTCATTCATTGATATTTCGAGTTGTTTAATTACGTGAATAGGATAACATAAATTTTTCTAGAAAAACAAAAAATGTAATCTAATTACAATTTATTACTTCTAATTTTAATTTTTTATAAATTTTTTTATTCTGAAATGGAAGTACGTATTTTAATTTAACTTTTACGTAATATTTAAAATCAAATTATCGTAAAATTATATCCACTCTACGTAAATCAAAAAAAAAAAAAAAAAAAAAAAAGAAGAAGGTAATAAAATTCTTTTCTTGATTGAATCACAAAATTAAGTTTTTATATAAAATCACTTAAAATCTAATAAACAATAAAAATTAAAAATTAAAAACTACATTTACATGGTATTTAAATGCTTTTCCAAAAGACAAAAAAAAACTAATAGATCCTATATACGTACACATGATATATAGACTAATAGTATACATCTATAAATCTAATAGTAGTACTAATCATAATAGTAATAATAATTGAATTTAATTAACTTCTAATCTAACTTCTTTTTTAATGATTGAACAATTTAACATTCAGTCATTGAAATTAGTTTTGATATTTTTCTTTTTTTAAAAAAATAAAATACTTACAAATAATAAAATTAAATTAAAAAAAAAAAAAAAAACAAAAAAATCTAAAAAAATCTAAAAAAATTTTTATTAAATTTTTATTTATTACACGACATTCTTGTGATAATTTTTTCCTTTTATATTAGAGGCTGGCAGCTTTTATTTTTCATATTCAATTTTCTATTATTATATTTAATATTGTGATAGTTATTCCTTGGAAGCATATTCACATGAAATTTTCTGCAAATAAATTTGCTTGTTAAAAACAAAATTCAATTAATCTAAATTGAACATAAACGTTAATCTGTTTCCATATGAAGCTTCCAAAAGATGATCAGTTTCAAAAAACAAAAAAAAAATTACAATAAAAAGAATTTAAAACTTTCCTCTTGTTTTTTGCTTATCTATGATTTAAAGAACAAAAATGAAAAGAAATACAGAATTTATATAAAATTATGATATCACCTATCCTTTTAATTTTTCTTATTTTTTTTTATTTTAAAGAAAAAAAAAATGTTTCTTGTTTTCATAAAGGAACTTAAAGTATAACAAAATATTTTGCTTTCTGTTTTCTTGTTTTATCAACAACCTTAATTACATATGTCTCATAATTGATATTTTTCTTAAAAGTCTTTTCTGTTTTAAATATACGTAATAACAAGAAAAAAAAATGATAATAAAAGGAAAAAACTCGACATTAAATTCTTAACAAATCTTTAAATTAAAAACGTTAACTATTTTATCATTTAATTTCGTGTTTGCTTTTACATTTTATTTGTTTTTTCTCTATTCTATTTCTAATGAAAAATTACTGATTTACGTGGTTTGTATTGTTAACTTTAAAATTAAAAAAGAGAATGGAAACAATCGTATTCAAATTTGTGTGCCAGGTCAGGTAATAGATTAAATCAGAGCAACACTCTATCTTCTGTGATCTTAAACATCTGCTCAGGATCAAAGGCACACGACTATTCGATTGGGCATTGAAACTTTCCTTTATTTTATGCTTTGTTTTTTTCTTATATATTTTTACTATTTTATTTAATTGGAGTAAGATATCCTTTCCGAGATAGGATTTCGCGCCCATATAAATTTCTGCTTGAATTAATCTAATCTGCTATCGACTGGCACACTGAAATTTTGAAGTGATTGCTAAATTTTATTTAGAGATACCGAAGTATCTCTCTTTTACCATTCTCCTTTTCTCTTTCATTTAATTATCATTTATAAAAATATTATTTTATTTTTTTAAATCAATTATTTTAATTTTATTCTGTGAAATTTTCAAAGAAAAAAAATTTTGTTCATTTTGTAAAATTATTTTTGTTTTTTAGTTGTTACAACTTCTTTAACAATTTCTTTACTTTTTCTCATTCATAAAATTTTCGATCATACACACTCTGTTTTTTCATCATCATAACCAATTTATTTTTGTCTATTTTTATTTCGGAAGAAAAAAAATTTACCAACAAACGAGATAACACTATCAACATATTTCACCTCTATATTAAAAATACAAAATTGCTTTTCCGTTTCACATTGTTCATTTTAATTTCTATTATTTATTTTTATTTTTAATTTATGATTATATACTATATATATATTTTTTTATTTACTCATTATTACGTGATTACCATCATAAATTTTACTAAATACTCTAAGTACACATATTATACAATTTCAGTAAATAAATTGGATTACATTACATGTACGTACATAAAAATTCTAAAGAAATACAGTATTTTTTTCTTAAAAACTAACAAAAAAAGAAAAAGGGATACAAACGATAATTTCTTAAAATGATTTTTTTTAATCCGGTGTTTGAATTTCTTTACTTTCTAAACATTGCTCATCTGGTTCCTCAATTGAACAAAATGCATGACTTGTCATTTGATTACTAACATCATCAATTGATGTTTGAAGTTGTAATGGACGATGCTGCTGAGAATGTTGCTGATGTTGTTGAAGTTGTTGAATTTGTTTTAAATTTTTACGTTGTTTAGCTTCACTAGTACATACGATCATAGAACCTTCATTTCCGGGTTCCGTTGCTGTGATTGTTATCGTTGCAGTAGTTGTTGGATTTACATCAGTTGGCGTCGTTATTGATACAGACGTTGTTGGTGTTGTTGCCAGTATCGGACTTACGTTTGTACTCGAATTTTGATTACTCATATTTGATGATGAAGCATTCACAATTACCACATTATTCTCTAATGATTTACGTTTAAAATCCTCCGAGATAACAATTAATTTTTTATAATTTTTTGAAACCATTTTTGATTGTGTGCTTGTCGCTATTTTATTATCACTAGATGTTGTAGTCGTTGATGTTGCTGGAATTGGTGATATTGGTGACAGTGATTCTTTATCACTAGCTATTGATGCTGTTGGTGAACGATTTGTATCAATTTTTAAATTATTATTTTGTGTTATTTTTAAATTTTTTGATTTCATTTTTCTTGGTTTATTCGATAATGATGATGATGTTGTTGCATCAACCTTTTTATTTTTTAAAATTTTTAAATCATGTTTAATTGCTTTATTTAAAAATTCATCTGAGATAAATATTAATTCAACCGAATTAATACTTTCAAATGGACCATCATCATCATCATCACTATAATAATTCTCAATTAAATTCGATACTGATTTTGATGTAAACATGTAAGCTGATGTTGATTGTTGTTGTTGCTGGTTACTTTTATCTTGATCAGTATCATGTATAGCATATAAGAAATTATCATCAAAATATGAAAAATTATCTGAATTTATTATATCTAATGATTTTGATAATGTGCTATCTCTTTTTTGTCTTTTAATTTTTTTACTTTTATTTGTATTAATACCGCTATTAACATGAATATTGTGTCGCATATTTGAACGATAATTACGACGTCGTTGTAGACTATTCTTAATGTGAATGTCACCTAAAATTTTTTCAGAATTCTTTTTATATTCATCAGATATTACAACAATCTCTTGAACTGGTGATGGCTGCTGTTGTGATATTGCATTTATTGGAGTTGTAATAATGGATTGTGGAGATTTCGATTTTATTCCAGTACTGATCAATTTTTGCTGGTCCAATTTCTTGGATGAAATACCAGTGTTTATAATATCATTAGCTGTAGTAGTACAACGTGATGATGATGTTTCAGATATTGGTGATATACTTGTTGATCTACCACCTTCAATATTTTTTGTTTTCAATTTATAAAATTTTTTCTGTTGTTGTTGTTTTTTATCATCTAGATCACAAATTCTCAAAATGAGAACATCTTTATTACCTTTACCATGATTTATATTAATTGGAATTGATTTGCTTGTTGTACTACTACTTGATTTTTTATTGCTATTTGGATATTCATGATGTAAATTAGAGTGATGAAGATGATGATAATGTTCTCGATTACAATCTATTGTTGTTGTTGCTGCTGCTGCTGATGTTGATGATGATGTTATTATTGGAGAAACAGATTTCTGATTTTCTAAACCATTAATTATTGGCATCATATCAATACTACTATTATTTGATTTTTGTTGATCATCTTGTGATTGTGATTGTATACGTGATTTATATGCATTCTTCAATTTTTTCGTTATAACTGATAATTGATGGTAATATGATGATATTTGATTATTATTTGTATTACCATTATTACTACCAGATGCTATACCAAGTAGATTGTTAGTTTCACCATTTAACAGATGTGTACTATTGTAATCAAGATCATCGATGATGATATTATTGCAATTTTGGCATGTTTTAAGCTTAATATTAATTTCAGTTAAATCATAAGAGGAACACGAAGTACAAATTTGAGAATGTTTTTGGGATTTGTTTTGATGTTGCTTTTGTTGTTGCTGTTGTTGCTGTTGTTGGCTACTTTTTGTTGTTTTGGATGCTGTTGTCGTTGTTGAAACTGAAACAGAATTAGATGATTTTTTTGTACCATCTAATGATGATTTTATTTGTTGTTCTTGTTCTCGTTCAACAGCTGTTGTTATTGTTGACGACGGTGATGATGATAAAGGGATTAGTGGTGGTGGTGATGGTGGTGGTGGTGGCAAAGATGATGCTGATGATGAATTTTCTATTGAAGTTTTATCCGGATTATTTTTTTTATTACAAATATTTTTATTCGTTGTTTTTTCATTATAATTATCCATTAATTTACTACATTTCATTGTATCATTTTGATTTTTTTGATTAATTGTTGTTTTTTTAAATACTTTGCCTGGTAGTATTTTCATATTTCTACCATTTTTTATATCATTATCAGTTAATAATTTACAATTGTCAACATCATCATTATCATTATCATCATCTTCGTCATCATCATCATTTTTATTAACTGATTTTGATTTTATTATAGTAGAATTATGAATATCACAACCAGGCACCTTATGCTATAGTAATTTTTCAGTTGTTGAATTATTTGTTGTCGTTGTTGAACTAATTGTTATTGATGCATCATCATCGACATCATCTAAATTTTCATAACCTTTTTTTTTTTATTTTTGTTTTTTTGTTTTGCATTTTTCATGTATGAATTTTTTTTTTTTTTTTTTTAATTTAATGATGAAGAGGATTTGATTTTAACAACGTACACAACAATCATTCAAAAGAAAAAAAATGTGGAAAACACATAGGAAAATGATAAATAATTCTAAACATACATAGTTTTGTGCGTAATTTAATTATATACAAAAAAAAAAAAAAACAAAAAAAAATTAAAATAAATAAAATAAAAAACAAACTAAAAAGCATACAGGCTAAACAACGAAATAAATAAAAATTTATTATTACCTGAAACAGCCTCTTGAACACTATTATTACTATTATTAGCTGAATCTGCGGCGTTTTGTCAGTTAACCAATTCAACTGATACAAATTGCTTAAGCCTTTCTAAATATTGAGCATACATTTCAACATCATTATGTCCTGCACCTTCAACCCATAACGGTTCAACAGCACGAGGACATTTTTCATAAATTGTTAAACCATGTTGAAAATCGATAACTTCGTCTTCAGTTCCATGTATAACAAGGACGGGTGACGTTACTTTTGGAACTTTATCAATGCTAGCAAAAAAGAAGAACAATTATTTTACTTTTACTGATTAACTTATCTTTCATTTATTATATTATTTGTTTTTTAATTTTTCATACCTACGGAATGCATCAAAAAACCATGTACGTTTTGTAGCTGGAAATGCAACTCTCATACCAGACATTAATGGTGAATGTAATATAACAGCACCAGCTTCATATCTACTAGCTAAATCTACAGTTGGTACTGTACCAATACTTTGTCCATATAATATTATATTCTCTGGACTAATACCATAACGTGTACGTAATGCTTGCCATGCTGCATCAATATCAGCATATAAATTCTTTTCAGTTGGTTTACCAGTACTAACACCATAACCAGAATAATCATAACTAAATATATTACAATTAATTCTTTGTCCTAGACCAACAAAAAAGCTAGTCATTTGTCCTAAATCAACAGCATTCCCATGTGAAAATAGTATTGTAAATCTAAAAATAAGAAAAAAAAAGGAAAAAGAGAAACAAGAAATTAGTCACATTAAAAGTTTGTTGGTTCTTTTTTAATAGAAATACATAAGTACATAAAATTATAATATGTATATTTGACCGTATCAAAATTTTTGGTAAGATTAAAATCAAATCAATAATGGTAATTATTATTGTTTGTATGTGTCCATTTATTTACTTTGACATTTACAAAAAATATATTCATTGATTTTTTGTTGGTTTGAATAATTTAATTGTGTCGTCTGGTCAAAGAAAAAAAAAAAAATGAAATCATTTTCGTGTATTTAAGCATATGGTGTATTTGAACTTGAATCTTAACAGTTTTGGGTATGGGAAGAAAAATGTAAGATTTTAAGTTTATGATTAAATAAAATTTTATGAATAAATAATATTGAAAGGATATACCTATATAATCAAAATATTCAATACGCACATAAATACATATGTTTCTCATGGTAATGATAATAACGATAATTGTTTGATAGTTATTATCAAGAGATATAAAGCACGTGTGGAAGGGGAAAAATGATTAATTAATTTATTAATTACGAACGGATTACAAAATATATATATATTTTTGACTATGATAAATGAGAGTTGAAAAACAAATAAAACATTTTAACCATGAGTTATGATTTTATTTTATTTTAAATCTGAAATACTGTACCATACCAAACCATACCGTTTTCATGTGAAGAACTTATGCTATTAGTTCTCATACTCAAAATGAGAATAATATTCATTCAACTTTTTTTTTCCTAGTTGTCAATTATTTCCTTAATGAGTATTAATATCACACCAACATTTACACCACTTATGCTAATCTAAATTTATTTATTTATTTTTTTATAAATTCAATGGAACACTTTCCAATAAAATATTATAATGTAATAAATGTAATTGTAATAAAGTACTCTATATACAATATATGTACATATGTATGTATATCATTAAAATTATAACATAATTGAACAGGGGAAAGAAGAGAAAAAAAAAAAACAAATTGTAGACAACCCAATACCCAACTTGAAGAATTGTGTATTGAGTATTCATGATTGCCTTTTTTTTTATGAGTCTGCTTTTTGGTGTTCAGAATAATTCTTTTATTTGTTATTATTATTTTTTTTCTTTTTTTACTTCCGGATGTTAGATGTCAAGATATTTCTCCATAATAAAGAGCAAATTATTCGAATATGTTGACAACCGGATTAACAATGAAATTGACATGAATTGATTCGTAATATAATGTACATATGTAATACATATGTGGTGCTGCTTATGTACAAACATGTATTTTAAATTGCAAAACATTGAAAACCATATTTTATGTGTGCTTTTTTAAAAGTAAACAAAAAATTGTAATAGGTAAATAAAAATAAAAATAAAAAAACTAACTTACCTTGCATTTGCACTACACCTAACAAAGAGGCATGCTATACGATTACCTCTTGATGATCTTGTAAAAAATGTTTCAAAATATTCTTTTTCACGTTCACTAAATTGCCAATCGGCACGATCATGTAATACTAATGAATATTTTAATGAGCTATTATCATCTGGCTTTAATTCATATGTTGGTTCTGGTGGTAAAAATGCTAATTTTGATGCAATACGTCCAGGACATGGTGGACAACAGAATAGGCAACATAATTCACTTAAACTTAAACTTAAACCATTCATTTTTATGAATTTATTTTGTCTTCTTATTTTTTTCAAAGGAAAAAAAAAATTTATTTAAATAATGTAATTTTATAATTTTTTGACTTTGTAGATTATTTACACATGGGTCCACTGAAGATTCACTGATTATAATCTGTTATTTTTACTGAAAATTGATTTCATGCTTATTTTTTTAATTAAATAACAAAACCCAACCCAATTTTAAATTTCTATGAGCCTGTTTTCGTTTTCTTTTTTCTTTTTGTGTTCCTTAACACAGGATAATTGTGATATACCTTTTAAATATTAGTCAGTGGTGGTATATAATTCTGCATACCTGATTTGTTTTTTTAATACAGTAAATATAAAAGAAAACACCTAACACCTAAACGATTTTTTACTTTATTTTTATTTTTTGATTACTTATCTCTTTAAAAATGCTGTAACTTGTATACATGTATCACAAAAGAATGTGTAATCTCTTGATTTTTTTTTTTTTTTAAACTAAAATATACACAAAGATACGTATAGATGTGTGTGAAATGGATTTTGTTTTGTTTTTTTTTTTTTTTTGATTCTTCTTTTTCAATAAAGAAAATTCTTTTCTTTATAGAAATTCTTTACTTTTGGACTATTTTTTTCTTCTTCTTTTGCTCTGCTTATTCCATTCACACAGTAAAGTGTACGTATGCAAGTACAAAAAGAAAGCCCTTTTTTAACCCTTATTATTTTTTTAATTGAATTTGTTTTTTTCTTTTGTATTTTTTCTTCTTAATTATTTATCATTTATTAATTTTATAATCATACATTCACTACAAACACATTTAAATCAAAATCACAAATAAATTGACAATTTATATGAATTTTTCTTTATCCACATTTTGTTTTTCTATTTTTTTTTTTCTTTATATAAAAAATGACTTCCATTTAAATTTAACTCTAAAAATGTAATAAAGAAATAAATATGTAGTAATTATGAGTAATTTAACTTAAAATACAACATTCCCGTATTTTTAAAATCTTCTTTTCTTATTTTATTTTAAATGCACCTTTTACACAAAATTTAAAAATAATTTTATTTAATTTACTCTACGATCTCTTCCAGTTTTAGTAATTTATTATCTAAATTCAACAAACCATATATATTCAATTTTAAATTATCAAATAAACGCCATCCATGCCATGACAGAAAAATGAAACAAATTATAAAAAATGAATTGAAAATTGAAGTGATTGTATACTACGAAACTATGGATCCCAGCAAACAATCTGGCGTAAGAACGATTTGAGATCAAACTTTTATTTCAATCAAATTTTAATCTTACTTAATTCCTATAGTCAAAACCAAATTAAATTATGCAAAATTGTTTCTTGCTTTTTTTTTTTTTTAAAAAAACTTTTAAAAATTTACTAAAGTGAAGAATTTAAGAAAAGTTTTTGCCGAAATGCAGTTTATCTCGAAGTTTATGAGATATTGATTGCTGGGACAGTATATCATTCCAATCACACACCAATCCAACTCCAGCAAGAACAAACAGAGTGTGTCTGTTGTTGTTGTATGACAGTGTTCATACTTCACTGTGTTCACTCACTGTTCGTTGTCGTTCAGTAAAAAGTAGCAAAGTAAAAATAATAAAAATAAACATAAATTTGAATTTGAAATTTTGAATAAGAAACAATAAAATAAAAATTATGGAAAATGAAATCCATGGATTCGTGGATACACATTAATTCACATATTCATATGGATTTCATTCATGATTTTTGATTCATTTATCATATATTAAGCAATTTTAAGCTTTTACTTTTACACAATATTGGAACGAAACAAAAAATATGAAACAAAATTTATGGAAAATAAAACAATTAAGAATTATTGTGAATGAAAATAACAGATGAATTTTTAAATCTGTTCTCATAAAAATGAAAATTTTAGTTTATTTTCTAAAATTTCAAGTTTAGACAAACGTATTTATAAAATTTCTATTAAAATTTTGTTCATTAATTTGAATTAAATGTATAACTGAAAATTTACATTATTAAAATACACATTCTTTATAATATATGTATATAATAAAAAACACATATACAAGCCCATTTATTTTATTTTTTCGGAGATATTTAAAAGATTATAAGTAAATTATGCGATTAATCGATTTAAAAAAAAAATGGACTAACACCACTTTCAAAATATGTAAATGGTCCATCCATATGTACATATTTATACATATGCTAAAACTAATAAAGTAAATTATAAGACGTAACCACTGGCATTAACCAGTGTAACGAACAAATCTTTAAAAATTCTCTCACCCATGATACAGTCTTTAGGGAATGATTAAGATTGTGTGTTTGCATTGAATAAAACAAAAATACATTTTATTAATTTTTTTTTCAACATTTTTTAAAGTTTTATTTTTTCTTTCTTACTGTTTTGTATATGTGATCTCTTTTTTTAATTTTTTTTTTTTTAAATTTTCTTATTTATATTATTTTAAATATAATATAATTAATAATATATAGTACAAGTACATTTTCTTAGTATAAAAAAAATAAGACAGGGTTTATTCATATATGTATGATGGATTATAATTTTTTTTTATTATAATAATTATTTTTTTTTTCTTTTTAAATTATAAACTTATTCTGTTTTACATCATCATTTTCTGTCTAATTTTTATATCTATGCCCTTATATGTGTGTATACTTTTCTTTAAAACATTTTTATTTTTATCATTTATTTTTTATTTATTTATTATTTATTTATTTTTTTTGCACAATAGATTTCTCCTTCCTTTTGCCTTCTTTATGATCAAAAACATTGGTTTTTAATTTTAATTTTTTTTTTTTAAACAGTTTGTAAATACAATCCAAATTTATTAATGTTTATTTTTATTCTTTTATTATATACTATAAATAAATCAAATTTATATTCTGTGTATTCAATATGTACGTATGTCCTTAATTCTGTGTATATATCCTTTTATTTATTATTTTTATTTTGTTCATTTTTCTTTAACGTTAAAGCATTCATATAATTTTTTATTTTTCTGTTTTTCGCTTTTCCCTTATAAATTTTAAAATATTTTCAATTTATTCTATAACTATACTTTGTTTTATTTTAGCTTGCATTAAAACAAAACTATTTGCTTTATTTTCTCTATTTCGTATTGTTTGTTGGGTTTGTTGCACATATTATACATAAGTATATCCGTTTACATCTGTATGTGTATATACTTTTTTTTGTTCTGCAGACTTTTACAAATTACCAATTAGTATAGGTATATCGACCTCTATGTAGTCCTGTTCAATTGACACAAGATATCGCCTAATTTTTCAAAATATCCAGCTATTCAAATTGTATAGCCGTGTAGCATCTTAAAAAAGCAAGCGATACCGATAACTTAATTTTATCAAAACCGGGACTTGAGTTGTAAATATATGAGAGCCTAAGAATTCAATGATACCGTATTTCGGCGATAGTGACGGAAAGGTAGAGAATATTTGAAAATTATCATAAGATATTGTCGTTATGCTTTTATTTTTTTCAAAACTTTTAATCATCACCTAAACGCCATTTTGTCGGCAACACGAACATCATATTCTTAGGCCATATCCCTGTGAGTTATAGAACTATACGAATATCTTATTGCATTTCCTTTTGTCATTTAAAATTAAATGTTTATTTTAATTACATTCTCGTATTTGCTAATGATATCAGTCACGATCAATTTTTAAAATTGATATTCATTCCATTATATACAAATTTATATGTACATATGTATATGTATGTATTATTTATTAATTTCAATTAAATAGTATATATGTGATATATTATGAATTTTTTAAAATGATTATATATCTGTGTACATGAACATATATATAACTCTATTATACTTATGCAGATTTCATATTAATTATATATACGTATGTAATTGATGTACTTTTTTGTTGTTGTATTTGTAAATTATTTTATTTTTTTTATTTTATATTCATTTATTTGTTATTTTTTATATTACAATTTTAATATCGTATATATATAATATTTCTATTTACTTATAACTTATGCATTTATGTATGAGACACATGTGTATAAGTGTATGATATATACATATAATAAATATATATATGTATGATCGTATTTTGTATTTTGTTTATTTTATATACATATAATAAATCTTTTAAATTTATATATGTATGTTTATACTATGTATACTGCTTTCTTTTGTTATTAAATTTCATTTATTTATTATTTCCTTGTTGATTTATTTTATTTTATTTATTTTTATTTTTTATATTTTTAAATTTAATTTTTATATTTTGTTACATTTTTATGCAATTTTACACATGATCTATACAAATTTTAAAAATGAGTTTGTTGTTTTACAAACAGAAATCACCTGCTTAAAATAAGCATTCCTCTTCCTGTTCAAATAAAGTGAGTTCTAGGAATTCTTTTTGTAAAAAAACGAACTCAATTTGAAAAACCCGAAAAACGCAGTTATTTAAAAAAAAAGTTACTCATATACATACTATATATAGAAGTACATCACATACTACTACAGTTTTTGTTTGTATAAGTAAAGTATAATCCGCAGTTAATTTTATTTTAAGCAAGATGAAATATTTATTTTAGGAAAGAAAGAAAAAGAAGAAAAGTATCTTTTTATTTTTGGCTTAAATACTAGAAATGGAAATTTTGATGATTTTTTTATCCTTTTATTTTGCCCATTTAGTTTATAGATTACGTTAAGAATTTATCTTTCGGATGTAAACATTTTATGTGTTTTATATTTATTTGTTTTATTTTTTATCATTTTTTAATTTTTGATTTATCTTTTCCAGTTTATGGCAGTGTTAATGTCTGTTTTTAAATATTTTCCGTTTTTTTTTTTTTTAATGAAAACAAAATCGAATAAAAAGCAAAACTAAAATTTCATATGAAAATTATAATATTGTGCTTTAAACTGAATTTTACATATTACTGCTACATATTATCGAGTACACAAAATTCAATATTTTAATAAGATTTTTAAAGTTTTATTTTATTTTTTATTTTTAACTTTTTATTCTAAACTATATATAATGTGTTTATTGTTAAATGTCGATGTAAATTGTCTTTCGTTTTTTTTTGATTTAATTTTTTATTCTTTTTAGAATTTGTTGGTATAAATAAAAAAAAAATTTTTTTTCCTTGATTGTACATATTTTTATGAATTTCTAAAAAAAAATTGTTATAATTTTCAAATTTGAAAAATAATTCAGTATAGACTATGATTTGTTTTTTAATCGGGATCAGAAAAAATTTGTGATTATATCCATTGTATTCAATATTCAGTAAATAATTGAGAATATATTAGAATTTTTCCAAACGAAAAAAAATCCCAAGTCTAGATCTCTTAAGTCGCAATGATAGAGTTCTGATCTCGTTACAAGATATGAAACTCTTGTACAGCTTCAATTTATTTTCGTTACGTAATGTACGTTTACCGAATATTGAATTTTTTGGAATAATCAAAATATGTTAAAAATTAATATGATTAATTTTTTTTTTCTTACGCAGCAAATTCTTAATTATTGCAAATTTTATGTAATAATTATTTTTATTAATTTTTTTGCTTTGTTATTGCTATATAAACTATAATTATATGTAAAATGTTAAAAAACGGCAGTTTTCTATATGTTTCTAAATATACTAATGCTTTAATTTTGATGAATTGGAGAAATTGCTTTGTAGTAAACCGAATTATGAAATTTCTCAAAACGAAAAATAAAATTTAAGAAAAATTACAAAAAAAAACAACAAAAAACTTAAGATTATGAAGAAAAATTGGCTTTTGTGAGTACATATATAATTAGTGCTATGTGATAATTATCGAACTCTTGAATTAAAAACAAAATAATAACAATAATAAAGCCAAACGTAAGAAGTATAATTATAAATTAAGAAAAATACGCAAAGCTAATGTTTAATGATTATATGCATATAGATTATCTTTTAATCACAACCATGTGATTTTTAAATTGACAAAACTAGAAAAGAGGTTTTATGGCCTTGAAAAAAACCTAAAGATATGATTTTTGCTTAAGTCGCTTTGATTTGAACTGACATTATCGGCTCGTCTAATGCATTTTTGTAAAATAACGGATTTGTCTGAGGTACCTGGCCTGACAAGCATGACGCCACGCAATGATAAAATTTCAACATTAAAATTAAAAATAATAAAAAAAAAACAAAAACAAACTTTTCTAATTAAAATTTAGTGTAAACGCTTGTTCAAGTTTAATGTAAATTTTTTTGTATTTAATAATTTACATTTAATTTTTATTTATTCGAATATAAAATTTTTTGTTATTTATTTATGAACACAATTTTTACGTTACAGAGGTTTAGTTTATTTTTTTTTTTCGAATTATTTACGCATAAATATTTTAAGAAAATTTCTACATATACGCATGAATAAAAAATGAAGAAAAAGTTGTAATGAGGTAGGTATAAGAATTATGAGTATGTGAAAGAAGTCATAAATGTACATACAATTGAAAAAAATGTTGTTTAAAAGTGAAAATTTTACAGCGAAATAAAATAAAAATTCGTATTAAATTCGAAAAAAACATTCAAGAGAATAATGGGCAAATTTACATATTTTCCTACAACACGTAGTATTTATACACATGTGAATTTAATATTTGACTTTTTAAATTTATACCGAAAATTGGATATTTCTAATCTCAAGCGCTATTGTATTTTATTAAATTTTAATCAACTTAATTATACCTCATTTTTAGAACATAGTCACGTGTATTTTAAATAGATGCTTCTTCTTATTCTTTTTCGTTCAATTTGAATAAATTCATCTTTTGTTCTCATTTTTGATTGCCAGTCTTCTGTATTTTGCAAGCAAAAACATCAACAACTACAAAAGAGCCAACATAAATGACAATATGACAACAACACAAAATTTATATGCTCCATAAGAATACACATGACTATGCTATAAAAACAACAGTCAAGTTTTCTTTCATTTTCGAAGTCATTTAAATGCATTACGAATCTAACTTCTTTTGTTCTAATTTGTTTTTTTTTTTTTCAAATTTCGTGTACCTATCATATATAACAATCTACATATTCGTACATATGACTCATATAATATTTCTCTTCTGTAATCTTATTATTTTTACTTTAAAATGTTTTTATATACATTTATTTTTCTTTTATTTTTTCATGTATCATTTTTGATCAACGCAAGTATATATAAAGTGCAAAGGAAAACATTTTGTTTTTTGTTTTTCTTAATTATGTACAATTTATTAAACATAATACATGATATTAATACAATGTATTTTTTTAATTTTTTAATTTTTTTTTTATTTTATTTCTCTTATAATTTACAATGTTATAAAATGTACTGTAATTAAATTTTACATTTTTTTTTTTGCGTTTTTATTTTTTCAAACGTTTCTAGAATTAATCTAGGATCTAATAATATTTATTCGTTTAACTGTTTTATAAATCCTCTTTTTTTATATTATAAACTTTTTATAATTACACTTTTTTTTTCTCTTATTTATTTTTTATTTATTATTTTTTCTCTTATTTTTATTTGTTTTATTTGAATTTTTTTTTTTTTTTTTGATTCTCTATATAAATATGTATATGGTATGCTTTATATATGCGATAATTTTATATTTATAATAACGAATGATGATGCATTTCAACAAAATACACACTGATGGTTGTAGTGTGTGTAATGGGTATATAATTAATAAATAAGGGGTTCCCAACCCTATATGTATGTCTATTGTCTAGACAACCCGACGTCGTTCATGTGACCAATTCTGACTTAACATGTGGTGTGCCAGTTAATTGTTAAACGAAAGCTAGTTCACATTCATGATTGTTTATGAACACGAGTACCATTATATGAAGCACCGTAACAAATGGTAAACGTGATGCATGGTGGTCAATAAAGTACAATATGATGCACAGTAGCCACCGTCATTATATGGACCAGTAAGCCATCTGACTTTTTTTTACAAATAGTTGATGGCGACGATCTATATACTGAATATACTGTAATACGTTACCTAAGGTTGGGAACCTCTGAAATATAAGGTGTAAATTTAATATTTTTAATATAATTAAACTTTTCAATGAATCTTTCATATAATTTCTTTTTTTTTTTTTGTATCTTTGTATTCTACAATGTACAATTATATCGTGTATATATATTCATTTTTTTTTATTAATTTGTATATTATTTTATTTTGTATTATTATTTTTTTAAATTAATATATTGTAATTACTATAGCATTTATTTTTTGTTTCTAAAATTTTACTTAATATTGTAATATTTTTGCTTTTATTATTTTGTTTTTGTTTTTTTTTTTTTTTTTGTTCTACAAAATTTATTAGAAGTATTTTTGTATTTTATTTTTATCAGTTAATTTCATATTTGATTTTTATTTTTTGTTATTTCTTTTTTTCATTATCATTACATTTTATATTTCATTTATATTCAAAAATTGTATTTATAGTGTTTTATATGTATTTTTATTTTGTTGTTTTTTTTTTGTTTTTTTTTTTTGTTTTGTATTTTTCGATGGAGGTATTATTTTTGAGGTACATGTTTTCTTATTTAATTATTATTTTATTTCTCTTTTGCATATCATAATTTAATTTTTTTTTTTATATAATGTACGTAGATAAAACTCTATATATTTATAATATATTTTTTTAAATTTATTTTCGTATATATAATAGATAGCAGATTTTTATTATTATATTTTTCTCTAATTTTTGTTTTTGTTTTTCAAATATTTTAAAAAAAAAATGACAAATTTTTTATTATTTTGTTGTTCATTTTTATTTGTTTTTTTTTTTCTATGATATTTTGTGCTTTAATTTCTCATTTATTTTACTTTATTTTCAATATAATGATACATTTTTCATATAATAACGGTACTTTCTCTTGTATTACAATATTTCTGTTTTATTTTGTATTTTTTGTTTTTTGTCTTCTTTTTCTTTGCATCACTGTTTGCAATTACACATCAGGTAAAAAAAAAATAACCAAAACCAAAATTAAATTTCTGTTTTTTTTTTTGTTTTCTTTCTTCAAACGATTATTCATGACCATATTTTTGTGAATTTATTTTTTTTATTTTGTTTTTAATTTGTTTTTTTTTTAATTTTATTTTTGTTTTAAATTCTCTCATTTAACTCGCTATTTATAATAATAGGACAAACAGGTACCTTATAAAGGCATACATATGTAAAAATCGTGTACAAGAACAAACCATCTTTTGTTATTTTTTGTTTTGTATTTCCAGTTTCTATATTATTACATCGGGAATTTGTCTCTTTACTTATTTTTTTTTATTACTTATTTTTGTACTGGGAATATGAAATTTTACAAGATTCAAATTTTTTTTTTTTACAAAATCTTTTTATGTTTACCCATTTTCAATGATTTAAAATATCTACGTGTTTACAAACTATCTGAACTGATCTCATACAGAAATGCATGATATTTTGAGTCATTGAAAATGAAAATATTCTGGATCATACTAATACACAATCGAAAATATTGCAAATTGAAATAAAACTAATTACACAATTTTTTAATATTCATAATTTTAAGGTTTAAGGTATAAGTGCATAAACTAAAAGACACATTCATAAATTTATCATGAAATTTTATTTAGAAAGTAGATTAATTGCCAATTAAAAATCATAAACATTAAAATAATCGAAAAATTTATTCAAGATTTATACTCTGTACGTTAAGGTCTTATGGGAATATGTTAGACTTTCTTATTGTCTCATAATTTTTGATTGCAATAATATAAAATGGTACTACTGTACGTAGTTTCCACAAGGCCTTAACTGATAATTAGTGGACAGAGTATAGATAAAATATTTGTTTGCATGTTATCGAATATCGAATATGCTTGTGATTTATAAAAGCGATGTCTAAACTGACTTTTTAATAATTCCGAAACATTTAACATTTTTATGAATTATCGAAGATTTTTTTTTTATTAAGTCCGTAATTCTTGGAATGGACTTTTCTTAAAAAATCTTCTCGAATAAAAAAAAAACCATTCTTGTAGTTTATTAACATTTTAATTTACCTATTCACTTCGACCTTCTAAATGACTGTCGTTAGATGATTTTTAACACAATTTAGTTTTGGATAATTTTCGGATAAACACGAATTTACAATGAATTGGCAATCAGAAATTGATTAATGATAATTAAAATTTTGAATGTGTCTTTTACTTTACAACAAAAATGGAATTGAATTGAATTTTAAATTTTGATTTTTTATTTTTATTATTTTATATTCATTTATATATTTTCTTATTTTTTTTTTTTTTAAATTGTACTTATCCAAATACTTACACACTAATAAGCCATATTACAAATTATTACATTCTGTGTTTTTTTTTTTTTGTTTTTGTAATTTTAAACTTTTTGTATTCATTAGATATTTTGTAGTATGGGTATGAGTATACTATAAGTAATAAATTAGGTATATATATATATGTAGGTAATAATTTATGCAAAATCATTTTCATGTGTACAATTGTTTTTTTCTTTATACTGTATTTACAATTTTCCTTTTCACTTGATTATTTTTTGTTTTCTATTTGTAAAAAAAATTTTTTCTTAAAAATTATTCTTAAAGATTTATTTATTCATTTCTTAGTCTTCCCATTTTTTTTTTTTTTTGCTCTCTTTCCTCTGATAGAAAAACAAAAAACAAATTTTAAATTTGTTTTAAATGTTTTTCTTTTAAATTTAAATTTTTATTGAAGATTTGATCTTCATTATATAACTTTTATTGTTCCTTTTATTGAAAATTAAATGTGAACAGAAAAAATTAAAAAAATAAAATACACGTGAATTTATTAAAAAGTATATAAAAGTATAAAAAAGCATTTTTTTGTTTTAAATATTATTTTTTCATTTTTATTTTACTTTGTTTTTTTTTTTTATATTTTGTAGTAAAATAAAGTCATCGATTTATTGTGGTTATGTATTTTATTAATTTATTTTAATTTTTTCTAAATGTTTTTTTTTATTAAAATTTTAATTTTTTTGTTTTTAAATTTTTAATTCAAATTATTATTATTTTTTTGTTTGTTTTTTAAACATCGGTTCATTCTTATCCAAAAATATCAGCCTTTCCATTCTCAATCATAAGTCTTTTTTTTCATTATTTTTTCATCAACATTTTTTTTTTTTTAATTTCATTACATCAATCCAAAAGTCTTACGTTTCAAAAAAATTTTTTTCGTCTTTTCATTTTCTTTTCTTCCACTTCATTTTATTTTAATTTTAATAAATAGAAATGAAAAAAGAAAAAAAAATTTTTGTTTTGTGTAACTTACATTATATATAAAATTTATCAAAACAAAACCAAAAAAAAAAATAAATAAATAAATAAAACAAATTTTAAAAAAGAAAATAAAAAATTCATTTTAGTCTTTCCATTCCCACTTTAGTCAATCAAATTGGTCATTACAATTTTTGATCATTCTATCACTTTTTAAGATATTGATATAGCGAAATGATACTAATAAGCTGTTAAGCGTAATCATTCCACCTCGTTATATATAGTATCATTCCGCCTTGAATACGGGTATATGATCTTTTACATACCCTTCTCAAATATACTTTCCCTATATTTTCAAATTATCGAAAATATCGCTTAATTTTCTAAGATATCAGTCTCACAATCATATACTTAGCTTACTTCCCAACAATGTAAATAACTGAAATTTCAAAAAAATTAAAATATCATGCATCACTTACAATTTACAAAACCCCATTTCTATTTGTTTCTTTATCTTCTTTATCTTACGTTTTTTTATCTTTACGCGATGATCTATCTTATTGCATTATTCGCTTAAATTTTTAATTTTTTCTTAAATTTTTTATTTTTTTCGTTCAATTTTAATTTTATATTTAATTATAGGATAAATAAAATAAGGAAGAAAAATTAATGATAATGATAATAAAATTATTTTTTTAACTTTCCCTTTTTCTTTTGCTTCACAATTTCACAGACCTAAAGTAGGTCCCGGCCCTTTTCTTTATAGTCTAAATTTATCATTTCAGTTAATTGCATTAATTTTTTTTTATTGAAAATAAATTTTTCTATAATGGGACAAAAATGAAATTTACAATAAATTTCAACAATGAAAAAAATTTTAACTAATTGCAAAAAAAAAATACCAAATTTCCAATTTATAAAAGAAATTTTATTTTGTTGAATAAAACGTGATCATCATTGGATCTTTATAAAAATTTAAGTTAAAAATTTTTTGATTTTTCTAAAAAATTTCACTAAAGAAAAAAATTTAAAGATTTAACAAAAAAAAAAACAAATTTACTAAAATTAAGGTAAATTTACTCAATTTCAAATGAAAAAATTCCCAAAAATAATTAAAATTTCTACTATACTCGTACATAAAATAAATTAAAATCGCTTATATAAGGCACCTTAAAAATTTTTTAAAAATTTTTCTTTGAAATGAAAATTTTTATTATAAAATAGGAATTTTGTTTTTTTTTTTTTTTTTTAATTTTGAAATTTTTGTATTCAAAATGAGGAATAAAATAAATTTTCATACAAAAAAAAAATACTTTGTATTTAATGTTTTTTATTATTTTCTCTTTAAATCATTTTAAATGGAATCACACATGATTAATAACTTAGTAGAGAAAATGTGAATCATACCAGAAACAGTATACATACATATGTATGTATGTATGAGGATATATTTGCTTTCTGAATTCTGACATCATGTATAGTGATCAAAAATGTTCGATCAAAAAAAATTTTTTTTTATTTTCAAATAAAAGATTTCCCTTCCAGGTTTTCAAAAATACGTTATTGCCTTTTAATTTGATTATAATTGATTTGATTTGATCTAATATTCAGTTTAAGATCATAATTCGATGGATATTGTATCAAATACGTTAGAGTAATGTGAGTTATTTCAAATTGTAACGTATTAATTTTTAACATTATTTTTTTATTTAAAAAAAAATTTTTTTTGCAATTTTCCGTACATTTAAATTTTAAATGAATTAAGAATTTGTTCTCTTTGAATTCTTTGATTACTTTTGTATTTCCATTCCAGCCTTCTCGTTTCTCTCTTTCGCTTCCTTCAGTTATCTCCTATTTTCCTAAGTAAAAAATTTAAAATTTTCATTTTTTCTCTTGGCGAAATTTTTGTATGTGTATTGCAGTTCTGTAAGTTTTTCATTCTCTCTTAACATTTTGCAAAAATTGTTTTTAATTATTTTTCAAAATTACTACATAATAAGGGTTATGCTTGGTTTAAAGGGTTTTTAAGAATTTTTGTTTTTTTTTTTTTTTTTTTTTTTTTTTTGTAATAGTCTTAAAATACAAAATTTCTACAGAATATATCTACAAAATTTCAATTACATGATTCTAATCTTAATTTTTATTTACATTTTTGTGTTATTTTATTTTAAGTTTTTTTTCAAGTCTCTACAATATTTTGAAAAATGAAATCTAGAAAATTCTAATTGGAGACATTGTTTTTTTTTTAATTATCTGACTTCTCGATATAAATCGTTACAATTAAAAAAAAAATTTTTCGAAGATTTGTAGATTAGAAGTTTTATCGTTTTATCAAAGTTATAGACCTATGAGTATTTTATTTGTTATTAACTTTTTTTTTTGTTATACGGTGAGTAGAGTAGATGGAAGCAAAGAATTTTTTAATTTATCCTTCATTGTCCATTCTCTCTTTCTTATTTGCTTTTGCTCCCCTTCCCCCCCTCTCTCTCTCTCTCTACACGAAATATTTTATATGTATGGCAGTGATATCTTTTTTTGTTTTCTTTTTTTTTTTTTGAAAGTGTTAAAGGGAAAAATTAAAAACGATAAAACCTCTAATCTATTTTGTCGTTCATTCAAAACCAAAAAATATAGTTATCCTTATGTATTTGCTAACTTTGTTTTCGTTTTGTTTTCGATACCAACGAAATAATTTTGAATTTTCATATTTTCAAATTTACAAAAAAAATTTTTTTAATCATTTTCATACATAAACTTAGCACACTTTTATACAATCTTCAAAACAAATCACAGCCAAAATAATTGAGAAGTACATACAAATTTTTCTTATTCTTATGATTTTGTCCAAAAAATTATATGTATGCAATTCACTAAATTTTACATATTTTAATGTTCAGTACACAAAAATACAGTACTGATAATTCTCTCTTCTAGGTTTCGATTTTACCAAAATTTTACTAAAATCGGTGATACGTAAAACGCGTTGAACATTCAACTCCGAATAAAACCGCCTGTTTTTTGCAAGAGTCTTGCAAGAGAATGAACATCTTTCAACGTCCTGAATAGTGTGTCAACGGTCTAAAGAATACTATTCTCTTAAGAAGAATAGTGTCCGTCCTGTACATCAGTGTATTATGCTTTGTATGTACTTCTCATAATCCCTTTCCGCCTTATTAATTTTTTCATTCTTGTTTTTTTTTTTTACTTTTTTTTACACATTATTATTTTTTTTTCATAATTTTTGTATTTTTTTCTAAATTGATCATTTACAATTTTTCAATATGGTCATATTCATTTTATTTTCTTCTTTTTCGTTTTATTTATGTCATCAGGTAAAATTATGATAAAACTATTTTATTTTTGTCTTTTGAAGAGCTTTTCTTTCAAAATTTTTTTTTATTTAAAATAAAAAACGGTAAAAAATGAACCAAAATAATCAATATTAAAAAAAAATTGGTTTATAATATTAGGATTGGATTAGGACTAATTTTTTTTTTTTTTTTTTTTTGTGTTTTAAGGCCTCATTTAGGCTAAACGCATTCGAGTAAGAGGGTGAAGAGGAATTGATACTGAAAACTGTGGGGAGTTTTCCTTGGATATGAAATCCCGAAATTAAAAAAATTCTAGCGGCTATGCTAGAAAAACTGGAAAATTTTTCTGGACGTATAATAAAATCATATAGAAAAAATAAATCAAATCAAAACTGAAATCAGACTAAAACAAAAAAAAAATAAATAAAATAAAAAAAAAAATAAAAGAAACCAAACAACAAAACTTAAATCTTTCTTTTTTTTTTTAGAAAAAATATTCTTTATTGACTAATAAAATTTTTCATTATTCTTTTTTTTTATATAAAGAACAATTTAAATTTCTTTTTTATTTTCTTTTTTTTTTTGTTTTTTTTTTATTGTTTTCTTTCGTGTTTCTTTTACTAGAGTTCTTTTTTTTGTTGTTGTTTTTATTTCGTATAATAATATAATAACATTTTTAAAACTAATTTTATTTAAAAAAAAAAACTACAATTTTTTCTGTTTTTAAATTTATTTTAAACATTGTTTGTAGTGTATTTTTTAGTATTTTTGTTTTTGTTTTTTAATAATTTATCATTATTATTATTTTTTTTTTTAATTTACGATTGCACAAATACAAATCAAAAACAAAAAATTTTTTTTTTATTTATGTAAGAAGAAAAATAAAATAAAATAATTAAAAATAAAAAACATTTAATTTAATCATCATCTCATTATTCTCTTTTTGTTTTTAATTTTGTTAATCTCAAAAAACACAACTCATACTCTCATTTTTTTTTCTCTTTTTTCTAGCATTTCTCAATTCAAATTTAACTAGTAGGTTTTTTTTTTTGTGAATTTTTTCTAAGTTAAAATTGTCCGTATACAAAGTTTTTACAATGTTTATGTACTATTTTGCAAAACGTGTGTTTGTACAATATACATGCCTGATATGATCAACTATAATCATTCGTTGTAGCTAGAATGACGCTGTGATTACTGTTGCATCAAATTAAGACAATAATGCATTTTCGAAAACACGGTTCATTAATTTAAAAAAAAAAAACTTTTTTTCGATCAACTCACATATTCATTTGTACATAAATTGAACTTAAACCGCACGAGACAGTTACAGATTACTAGCACGATCAGTAATCACAGCTTGTCATAGCTTTAATATTTTTTTTTTTTGTTTTTTAGGAAATACATTTTTTATTTCATATTTTATTCTCTTTCATTTTTTTTTTTGCTAATTTTTACAGTGATGTTTTGCAATTTGTTTGCATTTTAAAATCAAAACAAAAAAAAACATATTCAAATAATGAATCTACTTTTGTATAAATAATTTTTAATAATAAAATAAATATACGTATATACAATATATGTATAAAACCTTAATAAAAAAAAAAAAAAATTCCTGTATACATACAAATATGAAAAAAAAATATTTAGGAAACTCTTCAAAAGACACAAATAAAACAAAAAATTTTTTTTGTTTCTTCTCATTTCATTTTGTACATAAAAATTGCATGTTTTCCTTATTTTTGTTTAAAATGAAAAAAAAAAACTTAAGATTTAAAAAAAATGAAAATAAAATTTTTGAATGTTTTTTTTTTTTTTAATAACTAATAAAATTTAACAATTTAAAACAATAAAGAAAATAATTAGAAAATTTGTTAAAAAAATAAAATAAAACTTGAAATTGAATAAAATTGAGAGTTTGGTTTTTAAATTCTTGATATTCTTAACCGTTGTATTTGATTTGGATTTTTTGTTTCGAAAAATGTATGAACATTGAAGAATGGCTAGGATTGAAAAAAATTATCCAACTGTGATCTGGATTTAATTTGAATGTAATTTTTAAGCATGTATTTGAAAATTGGACAAAATTCTAACTACTGTTAATCGACATTAAACACCAATTCGAGACCAATTACTCTGGAGTTGAGTCATACAAAATCAGATCCATTATGTGAATCATACACGGTATAAGCGATCAATTACTAGACAATAGTGAGGAAAATAATATGTAGATTCAGAAGAACAGTCGATGAGCAATGGTCCCGAGTTAAACTAGAGTACAAAATTTGAAATCTAACAAATGACTAGACTATTTATATAGTTCTTCAAATGCATGCCAAAATTCCTATTCCATCTTTCTTTCGTTTTTCCACGATGTTATAGATCTTAGTAGATCGTTGGATTCAATGAGACGTTTCTATTTTTTTTTAGTATCAAATCAAATACAACGACACTATGATGATGATGATGTTCAATATTAAAAGAAAATGCCGCTTTTATGACAACAAAAAAATAAACTGAATTAAAAAAAAAATTCTTCTATTTTTATAATTCTTTCTTAATGTTTTTTTTCTTTAATATACAACGACTTAACAACAAAACTTATAAAGTAAAAAATATTTATAAAAGAATGAAATAAAATAAAAAACAAAAAAAAAATGTTCTAAAGTGTAATTTTGCATTAAATTGAAATTTTTTGCAAAAATACAGAGAATACATGAAAATGGGTTGCTTGATATATCACGACCGTATACATACCACATTCTCTTTTTGATTTTTTGATTGTATACATTTTTTTTTTTTTTTTTTTGTATTTTCTAAGATTCATTATTTTTCTTTACACAATTTTCGTTTTTTCTTTTGTAATCGTAAATTTAATTTTTAAAAGCTTTTATTTATGTGTTTTAACTTTTCTTAGTTTTTTATTTACTTTAAAAAAAAAAGTTACATGATTTAAATTAAATCATTCATTTTAAATAAAAACAAAGAAAAGTTTTTTTATTGACTTAATTCAATAAAGTACTAAAAATTAGACATGTCTAACAAACAAAAAAATTTTTCTCTTCAAGTGTAGATACTTGTGCTACATATTGGAGACCAACACAACACTACTAATACTACATAGCATAGCACATAGCACTTGTTTACTTTTTTTTAATCGTAAATCAATCTCCAATTTTATATTTCAGTAATTTAACAAAATTTTCTTTATTCTTCTAAAATGTATAAGAAATAAAAATACATTTTGTTCAAGTAATTACATTTTAAACCGTGGCATCAATAAGTTAGGAATTGAAAATTGAAAGAAAATGTTTATAGAAAAGGAATAATAGAGGTGAACTTTATAAAAGAAAAAATTTTTTGCTGAAAACTGTTGGTTTGGAGATAATGATGATTATTAATTATAACAGTCTGTACGTCGGGTAACATGTTGATTGAAAATTTATTAACCTTTATTTAAGTAAAATTTTATTTGTTAGACTTGTTTAATTTTTACAATACTTTATTTTAGGTTTTGTATTCATCAATCCATTAGCTGATGAAATTTCATAGTCCTGGTTTGCTCAAAAATAAAATTTTAATGTTGATCATAATAATCATCAAATTAGATTGATGAATACAGAGCCTTTTTTATTTTTCTTCTTATTTCATGTACATACCTTATGTATGTTAGTTTTATTCGTTTTTTGTATTTTAAATAGTTTTATACACAATATTATGAACACAAAGAAAAAATTATTTAATTTTATTTTTATTTTTATTTGAAATTTCTTTTTGTCGTTATTTTATTAACATAATTTTCTTTTTGAATTATATTTTAACTTTCTTTGTTTCATAATAATAATTATAATTAATTAATAATAATAATAATAAAGAAATACAATAATAATAATAATATTAATAATAATAATTAATTAATAATAATATAATAATATAATAATAATAATAACTAATAATAATAATAATAAAAAATTAAACAACAAATTTTTTATTTTTTTTTTTCTCTTCTCTTTTTAAATTACATTTCATTATTTCTTTTGTTTTTTTTTGCTTTATTATTACTTTTATTTATTTATTCATTATTCTTAATAAATCTTTGAACATTTCTTAAATGAAATAATAATAGTAATAATAATAATATAATTATTTTTCTTCTTTTTTTTTTCAATATTATATTCAATATACTATATGTATATATGTAATATATATATATATACTTTTTTTTAATTATTTATATTATTATAAAGATCAACATATACATTTACATAACCACAATTCTCTTTTTTTATATTATTTTTTTTTTAAACCTCTGTCGTTTTGTTTTAAATTAATTTTTTACGAAAAAAAAACTTTTTCAGCAAAATCCTTTATCCTTCACTCTTTCTTCTGAAAGCTCTTGATCTTTCTTTCGTTTTCCGTTCACCTAAATATCTCAGATTAACCTTTGCATTTCTTTTTCTGTTATTTTTTCTATTATGAAATTTATCTCAAGATGTATTTTTTCTACATTTTTACGATTTTAACAACTTCTAAACACTTCATTCGGTTCAATTTTATTTTCTTGTTTCCCTAAAAAAAGAAGAGCTCTCTTGAAGAAAAAATTTGAAGTTGAATATACGATCTTAAAATTTTGTAGAGTGATCACATTCAAGCTTAAAGTCCAGTGAATAGCGTTTAGCATCAATAAATGCTTAATAAGTTATTTGCTTAATACAAAATATTCTTAATTAAAAGACGATGTCGTTGTCATTATCGTGTTGATGCAATTTGCTGTCATTCACTAGTTTCTAGCGACTAAATCGTATTTATCAACATTAATCGATTTTTAATAATTAAATTTTTTTTTTTACATAGAGGATAAATGAATGAACAGATTGGTTTTTATAGCAATATCGATCGTTATTATCGTTCCTCCATATTTTACTCATTTTTATGTTATATTTCTTCAAAGAAGAGATTTAAAATATATATATATATATATAGATTTTTATTTTTTAATTTTTCTTTATATACAATTCTTATTTTATTACTGTACAAATTCTTTGTCGATATCTTAAAATCTAAGACAAAAAAAAAAACAAATTGAGAAGTCATTTACGCATTTGGAATATACATAATTATTTAAAAAAAAAAAAAGTTTTTTTATGATCTTTTATTTGAATAACTAGAAAACATTTTATATTACTTAGTTTTAATATTTTTAGTATTTTTTGTTTTTTTTTTTTTAATTTTAATCATTTTCACATTTTCTATATTTACAAATAATTTTCTTTGTTTTTTCTTTTTAGAGCTTAAAAACTAAGAAAAAAAGTAAAAATAATAATATGTTTTAATTACATTACATTATACATCTTAAAATAATTTATAATAACCCTGCATTGCTACTATTGCTGCTATGCCGTATTACTGCTGCCCCCACTACTATTACAATTTGTTACCGTTGTTATTGTTGTTGTTGTATTCATCATACAATTATTACTAGTACCGCTATTATTATTATTATGATGATGATTACTATTACCACTAACACTAACAGTTATACAATCAACATCATTTGATGTTGTTGATGATGATTGTGAATTTCCGACACCGCCACCACCACCATTTTGTGCAGCTGCAGCCGCCGCCGCAGCAGCTGCTGCTGCTTCTTGCTGTGCCTGTAAATGTGATTTCACTTGTGGTGGTATCGAATGTACATCCCATATTTCTTCTAAAAATCTTGGTAATTTACGATTTTGCAATTTTAATGAGAAACACATTTCAGCATTTTGATTACCCAATGTACGTAATTCAGTTAATATTGATAATAATTTAGCAAAAAATACGAAACATTTTGAATCACCACCATGACGATTTAATATATATATTCTTAATGTATCAATATAATAACTTTGTATAGCTTCAACCAATTCAGCCTCTTCAAGGCCGGGTCGATCAGAGAATATAACAATGGCAGTGAGTAAAGCATATTCAACATTATCGACTGTCATTGAGTACATTTGCCGGCAAAAATGTAATAAATCTTCAATATTATCAGCCATACCAGCCATTTTATATGATTCTTTAGTATATGAACGATTATTAGCAAAAAATATTGAATCAGATGCAGCATCATAACGACGTGCCATACGTAACATCATTACTTCACTAGAGCATGCCTTCAAAAGAAATGTTAATATATGAAATATTGTTACGAAAAAATTAAAAGAAAATACATCATACTTTTAGTAAAGTAATTTGGTCCTCTTGAGGAATTTTATTAAAAGCCGGCACTCCTTTAGCAAATTCCACTATTAATTGTACTGTAAGAATGGTAATTTCAGTGATGTGCCTAAAACTTATATCATGTTGGCTTTCATTTTCATCTGGCGAACTCTATATTTTGGAATACAAAAGAAAAATGTGAAATTATTTGAATTATTTTATATACCCCAGCTCAGTCTGGTATGTACTTACAATCATTATTCGTTTGAGATCTTCTTCGGACGGTTGCTCATATCCATCCTGATACCAGATTAATTTATAAATGACGGATAATTGATTAAGGGTCAATGGAGGTATATTACGTGCACGATTTTCTGCTAAAAGTTTTTCCGGCAGTAATTGCTACAAAAGAAAGAATTTAAAAACAATTAGAAAATATTTTTTTTGTACGTCAAATGTAGAGATTGTTTTTTTTCTTGTATTTACCGTAGCTGCTGCATGCGGTGGTGGATCACATTTCATTAATTGTAATATTTCATTCATTAATGTATCTGATGTTGTTACAGCTGGTGATATCTGTTGTTTATCTCTTTCCTTTTGTGCTTTCTTCTCTTTCCTTTTCATAGCACATTGATTTTCTGGTACAACACATTCTGGTCTCATACCAACAGCTAAACATTTTTTTAAACGACATTCTTGGCACTTTCTTCTCATATACATATCCATTTCACATGCATGACCAAATTTACAACAATATACAGCATTTTTTGTAACACTACGACGAAAAAATCCTTTACAGCCTTCACATGTTAATGCATTATAATGATAACCAGATGCACGATCACCACATACTAAACATAATTCCTCTTGTAATCTTGGTGCTGGACCTTTTTTACCTTTTTTCGAATCACATCCATCATTTGTTGAATAACCGTTCAAACTACTGGACGGTGATAAATCTTCTCGACCTGTACAATTAACAAGAAAACAAAAAAATAAAATAAAGTGAGATGAAATTAGAAAATTGTTTATATTAAATTTTGAAATTCATTATTTGCTACTCTTGAAAAATAAAAATAAAATTTTTTGTAGGATGGTAAATCTAATTTTTGATCTTGAATTTCAATAACTCTTAAATTACTCAAGATGGGACCTTGACCAATACCTCATTGAAGAGTACAAAAGGCTATAAATTTTCTGAAGATATTAATGATTTAGATTCAACGGTGCGCGTGAGTTATGGAGTGTTTTATAAAGAGTTACAAATTTCTTCAACGCTCTCTAGCACTCAACCTCACATCGCCTCCCAAACGATATTTTACTTATACCATCAAGACCTAGCACCTTCCTGGCTTTTCGACATACTCAACTGAATCACCCTGTATATGTAGTTTATTTGAGATGTTATGTGCAACAAAATAATCCTTATACATAAGAACATTTTTCACAGGATAAATTTTTTGTCACTTCTTATTTATCTACATACGTGTATGTAACAATTAAATAGCAAAAATTTATAGAGAAAAAAAAATTAGTATTTTTTTCTACTTTTAAAGGATTTCAACAACTGCATCTTGAGTTTATAAGTGTGTTTTTTTTTTATATTTCTCCTTTTGTTAGAGTTTCAGATTCATCTTTGTACACTACATTTTTTTTTTTTTCTATTTTATTTTGTACTTGATAATGTACACCTTTAGGTATTATGCATGATGCTACATCAGAATGCAAAATATATGAACGTATGTATGTGGATGTATTGTTAGCTTTTACAGTTCTTTAAAAAGAATATTTTTCAGACATACATTTGGTGTAACTTTCGTATAATGTGGCATTTTTGTAATGAGATTTCGTTATAATGTGATCTATAAAAATTGTGATAAATTCCCATGTAACAAAATTATGACAAAAAGATTTATAGAGTATGGAACTATGAAACTGAGTATAAAACTATAAAGAGAGCGGGAGAGAGAGCACAACGTCAGTGGAGGTAAACCGCATAATCATGTTACACAAGGATTATCTGTAATACCAGGCTCTATATTGTATAGTAGACATAAGCAAACAATAAACTATGAAGAATGGAAAGATATGTATATTTAAAAAAATAGTAATGTAAAAGTTGAATATTTTTTTAGTCACTTAACTACAAGTATTTCAATATTGTGTTCATTTTCTGTAGAAATTCTCTTACATTTATGCTTTCACGTACAAGATGGATGTAGTATTTGGTAGTAAGTACATATCTAGGTGGTTTGGTCACGTATTATATGATATACACAAATATGAAACAATATTTCTTGATGACTGATGATACACTCAGATTTTCTTATGGAAGATTTTCTTTTTTCCATTCTGTTACATTTTTTCTTTTTTTTCTTTTTTTTTTTTTTAAATCATGAAAAATGCATAAATGCCGTGTTAAAAAAAAAATTTCAAATGATTGTAAGATACAAAACAGAAATATAAAAAATTACAACAAAAAGGACGAAATTAATATCAATAATAAAAACAGCCTTGAAGTGAAAATTCGTTTGGAAAAAACAGAAAGGAAGAAAATTCAATGCGTGTACAGTAGAGTCATTCTGATTCTCGGTATATTTTCCGTTTTATCACTTGGCTTGGCTTTGCATATATTCAAATCGTTTACTAGATGGAACTGGAAATGAAAAATCAACTTAATAGTAACGTAATCAGTTTTCAGGGGTATTTCTTTTTTTTCCTTTATTTTATTTTTATTTTTATTTTTTTTGTCCTGTTTAAATGCGTAATTCTCAGCAAATTATAGTATGGTGCTTCAATTTTACAATGGCAGTTAATTCCGTACACACATAACAATTTAAAATGCCTTTTGTACACATCATTTAAGCCTTTTACTCATCACACATTGTGTATAAAACGTATATTCTTACATAATTACATGTATTTAGCTTTCCTGTTTTGTTCAATTTAATGAAAAAAAAATTGAAATTAGTGGAAAATAATGAAATTAAGTATGGAAATGCAATAAATAAAATAAGATTAGCAGAAATAATTTGAAATTAATTGAATATAAAGTTCATGAAATATGTAGGGGATGTATTTGATTCACGTGAAAATTTGTTCAGGATTTTATAGGACTCTAACAAAAAAGATATACATAAAAGGACATTTTTCATTTCAATTTCACAAGCTATGAGTTATTACAATAATGTGTTTGGAGTTTTCAAACTTATTTTAAATTAAAAAGTAAATCGAATTCAGATCTGATAATCGGCTCATGTGATGATAGTATATGTGTCAAGGAAAAAAAATTAATTGACAAGCCGTGGCTTGTATTGGACTAGACAATATACAGAACAAAACATAGCAGAAGCTAGTTTTGATGCTTGGAAGCCGGATAAACACATACATAGCACAGGATATATCCAAATCATGTTGATAATTCTTACTACTGTCATAAACAACAAAAACATAGTGGACACTTCACTTTGCCAATGTTGTGTTAACCATCATCTTAAAAAACAAAAATGGGAATGAAAAAATATTCTTTCAACATCAAGAATTTGTAGTGTTTTTGGCATGACATCATTTAGTGTAAAGTAAATATAGAAAAACAAGGAATAAAAACAAAATATTAAAAAAAAAAGAAGTTCCATTACACGTACAGGTTTGCTCTTGTGTGATTTATAAACATGAAAACAATTCAAAAAAAAAAAAAAAAAATAAGAAAAAAAATTATTTTTGTAAAGAATTTTAAGAATATCTTGTCGTTATATTATTTGATGATTTTTTTTGTCCACTTTACTGAAAATTAAGAAAAAAATAATAAAAATAAACAAAAAAAAAATACACAGATGTAGTCAACACATTTTCAGTGATTTTATCGTTTTGTAGAAGTTTTTATACTAATAAACATGTCTAGTTAAAGATCGGTAGCATAGAAAAAAAGGAATCCAATGAAAATACGAAATATGTAGATAAAATATAAAAAATAAATAAATTTCTTGTAAAAATTTAAATGATGAAAAAAAGAAAATAAATAAATAAATAAAATTTATTATGCAAAAGATGGAATGGATTATTATAATCCAACAACAGAAATTTTATAATTCATTTTTAAAAATGAAGCAAAATCACAATGAAAATGACCATAGTCACCTGTATTTTAAATTGATACTTCCTCTCATTCTTTTTCGTTCAATTTGAATGAAATCATTTTTTGCCCTCATTTTCTGAATGCCAGTTTTCTGTGTTCTGTAGACGACAATCCACAAGAGAACACAACATAAATCATAAAATATAAATGACACAATATTTTTATGCTTCATAAGAACACACATGACTATCCTAAAAAAAATGAATTATAAATAAATCTATGTACAAATAAAAAATGTTTTACATAAGTGGAACAAATACACAACAGAATGTGAAGAAGAAGAGGAAGATAAAAACCTGAATTTTTTGATTTACTCTATGTATGTAACATGGCAAAAAAAAAAAAAAAGGCGAAACAGAATATTTCAAGCTTTTCAGGAGGCTTTAATGGTACAAAATTTTAATATTTTATTGTTTAAAAAAAAATATTTTGGCATTTTAAAGAAAATGTATTAAATTTTATTAGAATATTCTCATTCCCTATAGGATATTTCTCAATTTGATGAGGATAAGAAACCGAATTTGAGTACTGATAGATTACAGAGGATAGAGATGGAGGCTGATTTCATCCAAAGCCAAAGACTGTAATCTCCAAGAAAATTCCATAGTTCGATATATTTTTTTAAGAATTTTTTTTTTTTTTTTTTTTTCATTACAAAATTTTAAATTTTTCATTTAATTAAAAAAATTCAACTGTCATCATAAATTATAGACTTTTGCATCATCATCATTACCATAATAAGTGTGTGTATTTTTGTAATGAATCATTTTTACATCAGATGATTATACATACATACACTATTGTAATGTATTTCTTAGATCATATATTTATTTTTGACAGTATTTTATTTGAAAAAGTATCTTTAAAAATCCATAAATATGTACTTATAAATGAGTAAAAAAGGAATGAGAATACAGGTACATTATTTTTAAATGCGTACTATGTACATATGTATAAAATAATGTATGAACATGTATGAACATATTTATATGAAAATTTTCATTAATAAAACATTTGTATATTATTAGAATATGTTGTATTTTATTTTATTTTTTTTTTAGAATATGTACGACACAAAAAGCACACAAAACATTAAGTAATCACATAAGATTTTGTATTTATAGTTACAGTGGCAGCTCGTATACACAATTGGTAGAGGCGCGGTGTACGTAAACATGTAATTTTTTGTTTTACATTTTATTTTTTATTTATTACACTCTGTCCACTAATATTATGCACTTAAGGTCTTATGACGATTACTTAAAGTGGTACCATTTTACATCACTATTATTATTGATATTCAAAAAATTCATCTGATATATAATAAAAGCTTTGTGAATTGTGGTAATACTGCTCGTGAAACAGTCTAATTAGAAATTGTGAGAGAAGAAAAAAGACATTTGTACTCCCATAAGACCTTAAGTGCATAATATTAGTGGCAGAGTATAGCTAGCTAAAGTTATTGATTTTCAACCATTTTTAGTAATATTACGGATAGGTATTGAAATTTTTCAGTGCCACGAGCCACCACTGTGTATTTTTTATTAAATTATAATTCATGTGATGTATGTATATACATGTATTTCTCTTCCCTTTTAAAGAAATACAATTTTCCATAATGATATAATTAAAAACAAAAAAAAAAAAAGATTAATTAAAAATATTAATGAAATCATTTTTATGTTTTACATAAATCATTTTCATGTACATATACATTACATATGTGTGTACGTTTTATGAATTATTTATTTTATTTAATAAAAGAAAAAGCTAATTATGCTTAATTGATGCTTAAAATTTTCAATTTTGTAATTGACATGTTTCCTTTTATTTTGACAAATTTTATTCAATTTTAAATTACAATGTTAAGTTTAAATTTGTAGAACATATTATGAATAATTGAATGAACATAATACGTATCCTTTTTCTATAGTATAGGCAGTCATTATTTAGATTTGAATGTCATCTCAGACAGAATGATGATAATGATATGAATACATTTGAATTTTGATACGTAACTAAACAAATTTATATGATCAAGTTTATGACAAAGAAATAAAAATTATTCAACGAATCGATCAAAATGAAAATTCAATTAAATTTCACACTTTTAATTTTATGTCATCTTTATTGTGTGTTGCTTATTCATTGTGAAATTTGAGTGATATTTTTAAATATAACGTTGAATTTAATTCAACTACGGTACAAGTGTAAAATAACTCAATATCTAAATTGAGAAAAATTGTGTTATTCAAAGCATAAATAATTTGATGACAACAAGAAGATATCAAATTCGCTATAAATTTTTATTCCTTACCAATGAATACAAAAATCTTTGTGTCTGTATGTTTGGACAACATCAAAATTTAACTGAACGCAATATGAAACTTCTTTCCAAAAAAAAATTTTTTTTTTTTGAGAAACAAAACTCTTTTTAATTTCATGTTTTTCTAAAGAAATCATCAAACTTTTATTTTTCATTTTTAGACTAGAATTTCATAATTTCTGTCTTAGAGAGACTTTATCATCACATGTGATAGACAGACAGAAATCAGAATTTTTTGATCAACAAAGGTACACAAAAAAAATTAATGATGAGGAAAATTTAATGTTTTTCTTTTTTTTTTCAAATAATGTGTACTTTGGTTAGTTTTAATAGTCATTTGATATTTTCACGTATGTATATGTATATTTTTCATTTTTGTTTTTCATTTTTGTATAAAAATAAGTAAAATTAACCGCTAATAAAAAATTCATAAACAAAAAAAATTACTGATTCTTAAAATGTTGAAAAAAAACTGTGATAAGATTCTTGTCTGTCGTATATGTATGTATATCCTGTTCAGAGATTCTCAACCCAACTCTTTCTTTCACAATGATTCATAACACTCCCCCTAATCAGTTTGTGTGTGTCTGTCGATATTTGATCACGAAACGTAGATAAGCATTGGTTTTTGAGACTGATTCTTAATAATTTGCTTTATGATACAAAAAGATTGGAAATCCAAACTGTAGAATTTTACATAATATACGTTATATACACATGTAGGACAAATTTTGTTTTATTGTCACATTATTATAAATTCACAAGGACGTTATTCTTAAACGAGACTAAACAAAAAAAAAAAAACAGCAAAACAAAATGTTAAGTAGACACACAAGCATAAATTAAAAATTATGATGATATATTTTAGCTTCCGGTATGTATCCATGTGTGTATAAGGTTCATTATCAGTCAAAGCCAACAACAAGGAAAAACTATGTTTTAGAAAAAATATAGAAAAAAAAATCCAAGCATAGAAAAGGATCATGTTTATCTGATACGAAAATAAAAAATTGTTTTTGTCTTTTTGTGCTTTTTACTCTTCATCTTATTGTCTTCATGTATGTGTTTATGTATATGTATATACCCTTTTCTATTGAATATAATACAAGAAATGATTTAGAGCACACTATTCTTTATTTTAGCAGACTTTGGCAACATTTAAACGCATATTGTAGTGTATGGGGTTTAAGAACATGTATATTGAAAATACCATCATACGTACAACAACAAAATATGATTGTTGGATTGGATGAGGATACGAATATGTGGCATAAATTTTTTTTACACACAAATACGTGCATGAGTGTAAATAAAAAACAAATCATACATAAATGCAATATATGCATAAATAATTCCTTGAACATATGCAGGATGATCCAGAATAAGTTCAACAGATGCATTAGTATTAAAGCTTAGATAATTGTTTTGGTATGCCCTGTAGCTGATGTACATATATCAAAAGATTTTAAATGTGTGCGCTCATGATGATGGTGTATGGTGATGCAATATACATACATACATTTATCGTCGTATGATGTAGTACGTTGTTACGTGTCTAAGGTTTTTATTATACTTTTATTTTCTTCTTCTTGTTAAAAAATGAAAAAAATTAAAAAAAATAAATAAAAAACAGCATAAAAAAATAAAAAAAAAAACAAACAGTGCAATGGATTCACTTTTATTTTGTTTTTGTATAATCATGAACGTCGCCATGTAGAAGAAAATGGCAACAAAAGAAGAAAAATAAAAAAAAAACAGAACAAGAATTGCATCCTTTTTTTTATTTAACTTGTCCTTATAAAGCTTTTATGTTTTAAAGAATTTTTTAAAAACGATTTCTTTTGACTGGTACTCGCTTTTTTGCTTTATGCTATTCAAAAATGCATACATTGTAGTATATATAGAAGTAGTACCTACATAACGTACATACAACAGATATACAATAGTTTTCTATTCACAGCATCAAGCATTTTTGTTTTGTACAATACATTCATACAATGTATGCCTCAATTGAAAACTTTTATACTTTATTTTGAAAGCAAAGTCACCTGTATTTTAAATGGGCCCTTTTTTGTTCAATTTGAATTAAATCATTTTTTACTCTCAGTTTCTGTGCTTTGTAGACGAAAACAATGACAGTTACAAGAGAATACAACAACAACTTTTATGCTCCATTAAAATACACATGACTATGCTAAAAACATAAACCATAAGCCTTTTTAAATATGGCAAAAACATACATGGTATGCACTACATATGCAATTTTATCACACACATATACTTAAAAAAAATAATAAAAGAATTATGTTGATTATACGTTACATAAATTTTTATTTTATAAAATCCTTAGATCAATCCAACGTGACCGTGTCAAAGATGTAAAAGATAAAATCTATATGACGACGACTTCTTATATGTATTTATGTCTGTATATTCAATCCGTTTTAAAACATATTTTTCTACTTCTTCTTCTTCTTTTCAATTTATGTGTATAATACACACATCAAGCCATTTACATACAAAACAGGAAAATATTGTCAAGGATTTCTTTTTAAAAAAAAATGTACAAAAGAAAACATAACTGAATTCATGCCTATGAACGCTCGAAATTTATTTTCTTTTTTTTCATGTTCATGTATTAGTTGGAGGGAGGTATAATGGTGGTTAGCATGTAAAGTTATGTAGGAAAACGCAAAGTTTACATTGACTTTGTGACGCCAATTTACCATAAACTAACCAACAGTTAGAGGGTTACAGAGTTACTGAATTAGAAAAAAAAAAAAAAAACAAACAAAAAGAAAAAGAAAGCTAAAATGTTTTGGGGTTATTGTTATGAACGAAAGAACATTTTTGTTTTTTTCTTTTTAAATTAGAAATTACATCTAATGCAGTTCTTTTCATGGATAATTCTAAAATGATTTTAATGTGTATACAGAATGCAGAAGAAGAATCAAGGACATAGAAAAGTAATATAAAAATTTTTAATGGATTTTTATAAAGGAAAAATGAGAAAATTCTTTTCAATATTAAAATTTCAATTTACATGTTCAACCCAATCATTAGAATATTGTGACATTTTAATACAGTACCAGTACAACCTACCTTTTGTGTACATACATATATTCATTACGTAAACATAAAGCGCGTATATAAACATTCAAAGGTTAATGAGATGTTAAGTATCATTTACGTAATATACAATAAAAAAAAACTACAGTAGCAGGAGCACTGTGTCATTAGCATACTATAAACAAACAAAAACAAAACGAAGGTAGAATATGGGTGGTATCCAAAAGGACTTTAACGAACACTTTAAATTTTTGTATGAAGCCAGTACGCAATTACCAAAATAAAAAAAATAAAAAAAATTCTTTTTGTTATTGCATACTTTATGAGTTTAGAAAAATTTTAAAATTTTATGAATGATTGCTTATCCGAAAATGTACTTTTTATAATCTATCAAATATAGATGGGAAAAGGAAATGTTTACCTCTTGTTTTACCCAATTTTCTAGCATGTCCTTTTTGCGTGTGATAAGTAGTAAATTCTTTAATTCAGAGAAAAATTGTCTACAAAGCTTTAGAATAAGGAAGGCGGATATACTAAAAAGAAATTGTTTTTCCTCATTTTGGACAAAAATTATATCGTACCTATATATTTTCTGCTAAAATGAGCATAAAACAAAATCATTCCATCATAAATGAGTTTAAAAATAGAGCTAGGATAATATGTTTGTGTTTGATATACTACACATTACGTACAGTATCAGCACGTTATACAGCATATACATAAATGTACATATTATAAATGTATATATTATATTATATTGTACACATATATGACATTGTACATAACCAAACCACTATATTACCTTTATATAATATAAAGTTCAAGGTAAAAGTTGTTATTTTCCTTTTTTTATATTTTTCAATTTTTTTTTCTGTTTCAACTTATTTTTATTTTGTTGAATTTTCACAATTTTTTCGATGTCTATTGGTATGGTACTGTGTGTGTATTCGATACGTACGCTACATACATATATACGTACATGCGATCATGATAACATTTAACATTGAGACGAAAAAAATATGTAAGGCAGAAAAATATATGTAAATAATCACAATATATATAGTACATATGTAGGTATATATATACGACAAAATCCATACAAACACACACACCACATGAACTCGGATGGTATGTGATGACAATGACATGAATACATGCTTACTAAATACTCGTACATATAAAAAGCCCGCATTATCTACAGAAATACATTTTTTTTTTTTTCACAGCATGTGATCATACACACATATGCATGTATTTTTGTTGTAAGATGTCATGAAAAAGAAGAGAAAAAAAATGAAAAAAAAAATTTCGTTTTTTTTTTTGTGTAAAAACCCTGACCCAAAAAAATTATGTGGAAAAAGGAGATATTTATATAGATGATAAAAATTTTCCTTTTTTTTTCCTTCGAACACCTACAGTGAACTTTTCTGTTTTATTTACACACGTATAAATGGTTATTTGTTTTTTATTTATATTGATGTAAATGACATGTGTATGATATAATTATTGATAAAAAAAAAATATATATATATAAATAAAATCGATATAAAATTCATTGAATTTTCATTTTCAATTATTGTATGTACATATTTTGTTGATGATTTTTAAACCTGACATTTAGAATATTTGTTTGTAATATATAAGAATAATTAATTATAAAATAAAATTCAAAAAATATGAAGGATTCAAAAATTTTTATTTTATAAATTGAAATGTGATGTCCACTTTCTAATACTCACAGTCTCATATAAGTAGATGATGGAAGTTACTTTTTCTTTAGCTATTTCTCATAGGTTGTTTTGTTAATACTTATGTATTTATGAAAAAAAAATTGAAAAGAGAGAATTTGAAGTATATTAGTACATACATGAAAGATTGGGTACATATTTGCCAAATGTTTTGCGCGACTTCGAGTTAAAATTCCGAACATTTATACATAGCTAAAAGCAGCTAAATTTAATGAAAAGGAGTTAAACAACAAAAAAATAGCTAAATCGGTCAAGAAATTGCTAAATTTAGCAAGAACTAATCAGTTGGAAACTCTGATTGGGTAATTAACTCGTTGTATTGTAAGTTATATGCTGTGCAGTACAATCTATTTCTTTTAGGACTCTATCCTGAAGCTGTAATTGAATTTGAATATCTGTACGTTGTATTGCCATCGACACATAGAAGAAGGATCAAAAGAAAATGTTAAAATCAATAAGAAAAATTTAATGTCTAAACCGAAAAATAAAAGAAAGGTGTCTTAATAAAATACTTAAAATGTCCAGTACATTTTAGAATCTACAAAATTGTAGTAAATGACCCATTTATCAATTTTTTAAACTTTATATGATCAAATAAAGTAAGCTAAAACATTTTTAAAAAATAGGCGTGATGATGTCATCATCATTAAAGTTTCCACACGTGTATGCTTTTTTTAAAAAAAAAATTCTCTATAACTCTGTATACAATTCAAAACGTATTGTTTCTTTCCTATGATTGATTGTATTCTTTAATATATTCATTTCGATTGTTTATTTTGATAAACGAAATTTTATAAAATACCATCACATCATCATTAACAACAATCATCATCATAAAATTAATGGCCATTATGACACGTAGTTCTTAATATGAGACCTATAGCATAATTGAAGACAAAAACCAAATTTTTGTATTCGAATACAAGGTATACATGTTTTCAAAAAAAAAAATAAAAAAATAAAAATAAATAAATAAATTACAATTAATTGATGAACCAACATTACTTTAAAAAGGAAAATATATGTAAAAAAAGAAACAAGTAAAAAATGGTCTTGTTATTTTTCTAAAATGAAAAATCAGGAAAAAAAATTTTTTAAACAAGTTCTCATTGTACATATTCGCTTTCATCTTGTAATCATCATCCAAAAAAATGATGAATTAAATGTGGAATCGGTTTTGCTTTTCATCTTCGCTGATTTATAATTGTTACTGAGTTTCTTTTTTTGGCAAACATATAACTCAATTTTTGAAGCAATTGTAATTAATCATTTTGACTGAATGGACAATTATTATTAAATCTGAAAAATAAAATCGTATGCCTAAAATGTATACAAAAAATATAAAAGCGAAAAAAGCTTTTTATTTCTTCTTCAATTCTGAATTTTGATTGAATATTTATAGAAAATGATAACAAAAGATTAAAATTTAATTACAGGTAACTTTCGTATTATGTAGTGATTACATTTAACTGTCCTTAACAGATTGTGGCATGATGAAAAACGGACAATGAGTTTCACTTTGTACGAGGTAAAATTGCGGTTTGCTCGAAAATCGCATCATAGAAGTCCATATTAATTAAGCTGTCATAAATCGTATTACACGAGTGTTACTTGTGTAATTTTGCTTCGTATGTATTTTTATTTTCTAATTTTTAAAAAATTTAAAATTTAAGAAATGTAGAGAAGTAAACATGTCCAAAATTGTAGAGCTTGAAAAAAAAATTATAATACTTCGTGTATGAATATTTTTCAATACAAGCTTTATGAAAGTTACATGAAGCACAAACAGTACCACTTTACACTAAAAAATTTATCTGATTTTGTATGACAACTTTAAGAATTGTGGTAACATTGCTAGTGGAACGCTCTTATTAAAAATTATGAGAGAAGTAAAAAGAAAGATTCAAAGCCTACAGCAATTTTCTAATACTATAAAAACATCAAACATTTGACGAAAAATAAAAAACGAATACAATCAACTTTGCGTGTATATATGTATATGCCAATATTAACTGAAATTTTTTTTTCCATTCTCTTATAAAAACGAACCATTAAAGCCAATTAATTATGGAAATACAATATATGTAAATTCTATAATTTCATACTTTTATTTATTTATTAAAAATTTAAATGTTTTTTGTTTATTTTCCCATTATTTTGCTTTTTATTCTTGCATATACAATTCTGTAATCTGTACCATACAATAAATGTAAATATCCAATTAAATGAAACAAAAAATAGAAAACTGACCAAAAACAAAACCAGAATTTTCGTTTTTTTTTTAAAAAAAGGAATTATTTGTAATTATAATTTTGGGAATTTTTCGAGAGAAAAATAAAAAAGATTTTTAAACTCATCATTATTTGCCAAAAAAAAAAAATATTTTAGGCCCGTATTCATCAACAGAATTTAATGTTGATTTCTCAACTAAGTTTAAAGTTATAAATTAGTATTTGTTGTCGTATGAAAGTGGAATCAAATTTTCATTACAAAAAATTGAAAAATTGGTTTTAAGATTATGAAAATGCTTTCATCAAAATGTTAAATAATAGAAAATTCAAAAAAAAAATTTTAATCTGTAATCATTTAAACAAATTCAAGTTATATATTTGAAAAAAAAAAAAAAAAAAAAAAAAAAATTTAACGGTTTTTGGGTCACTCTGCTAAATTTTTGTATGGAAAAAACCAATTATACTTAAACCAACATTTTATACTTCTATTTTTAACTATGTTTAGGGTTTAAAGTCTTTGGTTCATCGGAAAATTAGTTTAAAATTAATTGCAAAATTTGTACCAAATAAACTTAAAGTAAAAGAATAATCTAAATTTCGACAAAAAAAAATAATAATAATAATAATAATATGCGGAACATCTGATTTTGCCATTTCGAAAACGGAAAATGTGAAATTTTGAAAATATTCTAAAGTCGTATTAAATATAAACCTAATTCAAACCTCATTGGTGAATATGAACCTTAATATGTATGTGTGAACGTTGTGTATTATAACATGCAATGTAATAATACCATCAGATCAGAGTTTTAATACATGTACATATAATTATAATACTGTTGCATGAAAGAATAAAAACGAGGAATTATCATCAGATCGCATAATATTATCAGATTTGTGAATCTTTTTGGTTTTTATTTTTTTATTATTTTTGTTTTTGTTTTTTTTTTTATTTACATACATTTATTTTATTCATTTTTATTTTTAATATTTAATTTTGGATAATTTTGTTTTTTTTCATACTTCATTTTCTCTTGACCAAAATTATTAAATAAAAAATATAAAATAAAAACGTTTTCTGAATGTTATCCAAAATGTTTTCTACTTTTTGTTCGTTTTTTTTGTTTTTTGTATAGGATTTCATTTTAGCTCTTTTGCTTGCTATCTTTTATTTTTTTTTCTGTTTTTTATTTTTATTTTGAAAGAAAAAGAAAAGAAATTATGAATATTTAGTGAACTGAATAAATTTTAAATTTTGTATTCGAGTATAATTAAAAATTTATAAATAAGAAGTCATCAATGTTTTTTTTCCTAACTTTTTTTTCGATTCAGTTTCATTTAAATTTTGTAAATTAAATTTAAATAAAATTTAAATTGAATGTGTTGCTATTGATATCTTTTACTAATATTCATAAGGGTTTCTTTTTTATTTTTTGGTTTGTATATCTTTCATAGTATCTGTACATATTTTGCGTTTTTAAATACCCGTATCCATTATTACTTGATTATCAGTAAACACAAATTGATTGGAAATGTAAATCATGAAATCTCCTCGTTCACATTTTGAAACAATGAATTTTCATTTTTTTTTGTTTTTTTTCCTTTTAAAAGTAATTTATTTTTAATCAGATAATAAACATTTTTTTTTCTGAATTTCGAACAGGATGTAAAATAAATATTCAATCGTATGGTTAATCGATTGTATCGTGATTCGTGTCGTATTCATGTAGTTATTCATGCATGCTGCGCATCTGTTATAAAAAAAAAATTTGTTTTTGATAAGAAAATTGTACGATTAAAGAAAAAATTAAATAAATAACACCATCCATTTTTCAACATGTTAAAATTGGAATGACTTATTGGAGACCACTATAATGATTTTTATACTTGAATCTCTTATTAAGCCACGTGTATAACTGGCAAAATATGAACCCACATATTTTAAATGGCCTCATGTCCTAATCTCTAATGACATCGAAGACCAAATCTTTAACAATTCTCATCTGTACAAGTTTTCGATAAAACCCATCTAAGATTCCCCAATTAAATGAGTACCATAAATTTTTTGCTTATAGATGCAAGCGCTTACTCGGACAAAAGGCCAATCTAAACTTTATTATATAAAATTTTGAGTACAAATTGCAGGTGCACGTATGATAGAAATGTATGAAAAAATATGTAAGTATTCTGCCTGATATTGATGATGATCTACTTTTGTGTCTTTAGAGCCATTCACTGAAGCAAATATCACTATTTTTTAAAAAAAATGTAATTTTCGCGCTAGCGTATGAATGTGTTATATTATAATATCGTGTGCATTAATGAATTTTATGAGATTTTTATTTTTCTTTAAACAAAAAATAAAAGATAAGGAATAAAAGCATCAACATTTATTTCATACCTTTCGGCTTGTATATACTTTTATAAAATACAAAAATGAAGAAAACAAAAAAAAAATAAATAAATTGAAAATGAATTTTTTCTATTGCACTAGTGTACCACCATCTTTTAGAACTAAGTTTGTTTATGCATTTAATACACGACTATATGACTTTGTATATAACGATGAATTTATTATTAATACCTTTTCCCTTTTTTTTTTCTTTCAATTTTTTTTTTTAACATGATTGCAACTGGATTGTAGCGTACTGTGTATTTTTTTCTTATTTTATTGTTTTGTGTTTTTTTTTGCAGTACTGATGGGTGCTTCTATTTTATAAATGGGTGGTGTTTTCTGGTGTATAAGCATATGTACATATTTCATGATAGCTCGCTCCATTGAAAACAAAAAGCCTTGCCTTAAGCTTCTTTTGTGTATAATATAGCATGACGTTTTCATTTTGCTTTTTTTTTAAATTTCATTTTTGTTTTTGCTTTATTTTGTTTTATCAGTGAATACTTTTAATCTTTGTTTTTTTCATTTTTTTTTTCTATTTTGCATAATGCAGAAGTAGACTACATATAAAATATGCAAAATAATAGCAATGTATCTATAAACGTACACCTACATACTTATAAACCATTTGCATAATCTACTGTTTTAATATATAGCAAAAAATGTAAGTAGGTTTTGTTTTATATACAAAAAGAAGCATTAAAAGCGCAGGATTTATTTAAAAAATAAAAAATTTAGAGAAATACAAAATCATTTTTTCTGGTAGATGATAACAATATGTAACCCGACCATTACATGTATGTATATGTATATATCATTCACTATTGTATTTATCTTAGATTTATTATTTTTTTAAATTATCTATAGTTCGTTGCCTAGCCTCATGCCTTTGACTGACAATGAACCTCATATAGTTTCTCATAATACATGTGATGCTTTTAGATTGGTTACGAATTTTGCAAAAAAACTTTTTTTTATTTTATGCAAAAATAAATGTCAATGCCATTAGTTTCATATACATACATAATTATGTATATTGCCTATACAAATTATCGTTTTTGATTAAACCTTGCTTTTTTGTCCTCGCAAATATCCTTGCATAAATGTCATACAGGAAATTCTCACACACACACAAAGTATATCAAAATTCAATAACCTTGAATATTTCCACAAAAATTCTCTCTAATTCCGAATGTGCAAAAATAGTTCCTTGTATCCTTCAACAAAACAAAATCGATAATATTTTTTTTTTTTTGTTTTACTTTTAATGCTACGTTATGTATATACGTAAGTAAATGTATTTTGTATGTAATTAAGAGAAATTCATTTCTTTATTTAATTTTGCAGATTAGAAAAATATGTAAGTATAATCAAAGTTTTTCTGTATGTAATTAGAACATTTACATGTAAATGTTGAATAACCTTCAAATATTTTGGAATTTATGTAAAGAAGAAGGCAAGGATTCGATATGAGTGAAAAAAGTGGTTCTATGTTATTTGGTTCATTTTTAAAATCTGATTACTGATATGATATTTTATTTCATTTTTTAAAATTTAATTTAAAACATTTTATCGTATACAACATACCTTAATTGCATTCACGTGGTAAGATGAGATCTCTTCTATATACATGCGTATATATGAGTGAGTATACAATGAATAAACATATCCAACAAAACTAATAAAACTTAAAACTGAAACTTGATTTAAAATTCAAGGCCAAGATACAAATTGAATATGTTTTCTACTACTTTTTTTTTCATTGTTTTTCTTTGTATGGTATGAACACATTGCAGTATTAACTAGCTATAAAGCTATAAAAACTAGCCAAGCATGTATGTATGTGTACATACAACATCCATCCATGCATATTAGCATGGCGGTGATATTGATGATGGTAAAATGAAAACCTCAAGAAGGTTAACTACAATTTTTACATTACCTGGTGAAGATATTGTATATTGTGATCATGAATATAAAAAGAAAAAAAGCGACAGACAATTACATTATTATTATGTGTGGTATAAGAATGTACACAGATAAGTAATTTAAGATTAAAAAAAAAATTGCGTACTGGAGTATGTATCTCATATACAGGGTGTGTCTGAGTAAAGGTCGTAAAATTGGATGTTATCCAATATATGATATCATGTACCTACTTTACGTATTCAAGGATGAACTTTAAAGGATTAAAAAGAGATCTAGAACAATTTTTTTGCTAGAAATACTTTAAACAACAACACGATGAATGCACTTTGTGATCCATAATATGGGACACCATTACAATATTCAGATTTTTTATGATGCACTTATTAGGATCTATTCATGCACACATTTTGTGTGACTGTGGATATGTACATATCTCTGATGTTTAATATGAGATTGTAATTAGATCTTGAATTCTATGTACATACGGAAAAACTTGATTAAAAATAATATTTTATTATTTTCCATTTTTATTGTATCATCGAATTTATACCTATTTTTTAATTTTTTTATTATGATTTTTAAAATAGAGATACAAATAAAATTTTTACAACAGCTGGATAATAATAATCATGAATGTAATGATCCATAAATTAAATCTGGTTTCAAGTCAATAAAAACAAATTTTTTTAATTCTCTTTTCTATGCAATTTTTTTTTCTTGGATTTTTTTTTAAACAAATTTTGAAATAAAAATTCACAAAGATTTTTTTCTCTCATTTTTTTGTGAAACACACAATTAAGTGCTTCTGCGATGTTGTTTGTTTTTTTGCTAATTAAAAAAAAAAAAAAAAAAAAAAAAAAAAAAAAACATTTAAATAATTAAATGAAAAATGTCACTTGACAACTTCTAAATTTTTATTCATTTAAAAATTTCTGTTTCAAAATGGAATAAGATGACTTTTTTTAAACTATTTTTTAAATTTAAAATTTTACAAGTTCAAAATTCAAAAAAAAAAAAGCATGTAAATGTGGATTTGATTTAAATTTAAAAAAAAACGACTGTTAACAAAAATAGTGGAAATGTCACATGGTAATAAATCGATGGTCCACGGCAAAAAGAGTGGGGAAAGCATTTAATTTTTTTTTTTTTTAAATTAAAAATGTACTACATATTTTTGTTTTTTGATTTTCATAGAGATGTTCTCTACCCTTCTTTCTTATAAGAAAATAATTTTTATAATTTGTTTATATTAATTTTTTTTTTATATATTAAGAAAAGCACTTTCTTTCCTCCATTACTGTATTAAGGAAAATTTTGTTTTAATCAAAATAGCATCCCCAAACGTATTTATGTAATTGTATGGGTACGTATACACAGAAAATCTTTCATCTCATTTCATTTTTTTTTTTATTTTTGTTTTTTTAATTAATCATACACATGAGAAAAATAAAACAAAAATACAAATCAAAAATTTAAGAAAAGCACACGAAAATGAAAGATATAAGAATTTTATAAAACAAAATATAAATTTTTTTTTTTTTTTTTTGGAAAGAAAAAAAAAATTGTTCATATTATTCTCGGCGAAAAGTTTATACACCCAAATGGGAATAATATACAGTATGCGAAAAAAAGAAGAAGATGGTACACAGGATGCCCAATAACAGGTGTCATAAAGTACATTAATTTAAAAACTTTCTGTTTCTAGTTAAAAAGAAAATTGCTTTAGACTCCTCCGATCAACTATTTATCCTTTCTGTGATATTGTGGACTAAATTTCTCTGACTATGTAAAACATGACGTCATTTAATTGATGATATGTGTACCTTAAACGGTTGGTTCTGTACAATCAAATCACTTGTTTTGCAAATTAAAGATAATTCTTAGGGATTTTCAACAAGGACAACATTTGCAGTGTAAAATTGCAGTGTTTCATATGTCATCCTGCAAAATTTTTGTGTGGAAACGTTTGTATCCTTTTTTTTGAAAAAACAAAAAGAAAATAATTTTTCGTAATTCTCAATCTGGATTTCCCTGTATGTTTCAAATAAATGTAGGAGTAAGTAAATGAAAACAGTTGTCAAAAGAAAAAAAAGTTTCTTTTCTTTCAAGAAATTTTATCTTTTACTTTTTATTTTGGCAAAATCATTGTACTCGTATGTTAAACACGGGCATATAGAAATATGTATTTGTGTGCGTTCACATGTACTTAATACTGAATGTATCTAACGTGTATATGTATGTACACAAAATATGTATGTATGTATGAGAAACTTTGAATGTAGATAAATCGCGTGTATGGCAAACAGTTGTTGGTGGTTCATATTTTTAACATTATTCTAGCCAAGATACAAATTACATACATATATATAGTATACTAAGTACAAAGATCATTATTTTGTTCTTAATTAAATCTACAGAGAATAAAAAAGGTAAAATTACAAAGAAGAGCGATGACATTTTTTATTCAATTTTTTTTTTTTTGCCAAAAATTAAACATCAGGATTATGAAGTTATTTAATTCTATAATTAAAATTAATGTTTTAAAGCTTAAAAGAATATTAAAATGTAAGTATTTTTCTATTCATATCTGATAATTTAAAATCAACACAAAAAACGGCTCCAAAACACAAAAAAAAATTTAATTGTCTTAAAAAAGTGAAAAACTTTTCATTTTCATTTTCATTTAATAGCAGTCCTTTTTTTTTCTAATAAACGGAAATACAAACATTTTTTCCCAGTTTTTTTTTTTTTTTTAATTTTCTTACATTACATAGAAACGTAATCACAGTCATATGATGGATAGATACATACCTGCAAAGAGAAGAGAAAAAAAAAAAAACAAATTAGTAAAAATGACAAAATTATGTGTTTATTGTTGATGTTATTACTTATAAAAAAAAATTGTACCAAAAAAGAAACAATCATTATAAAAATCATAAAAAAAACCTGTTTATTAAGCATCACATTATTTTACGTACGTGTACACGTACATTTTAAATGCATGTAATAATTTTTTGAGTTATCTAACCATAAAAATAAAAATTACATTTTTTTTTTCTGTCTTTTCTTACTAATAAAAAAAATTTCTATACCACATAATATACACAGGGTGTTTTTGATAAATATACTTTATTAGAAAAGTCAGAGGACATTTGGTATAATTTTGATGACGACTGTTTAACAGTGACACGATAGCTCAATGTGGAGCAAAGACCTAATAAATAACCTAATTTTTCACGATAATCGTAGCGGTGATTCATGTTTCAATCAGAAATTATGCAAAATAAACAGAATCAACCTGTACATTTTTTTTTATCAGTGATTTCAGATTGTTTTATTTTCAAATTTTTTATTTTATTTTTGTATACATATTCCTAGATAGTGATTAATTATTTTAAAATTGTACATTAACGTATGCATATTATGGGATGTGGGCTTAAAAAATTTTATGTGACCAGTTTCCATTAATGATCTATCTAGGAGGGTTCTCTTGCTGATAATAAAAAAATTTCAACGATATATTATTTTCATGTTTCATCATTAAAGCTTAATTGAACATCACATTATGTTTTGCCTTTAATTTTTTTAGATTGTTTTACGTTGGCAACAATTTAAGGTTCAATTATTTATGATAAATTAAGGATATTGTACAGACAAATTATATTTTCATTGTATCCTAATATAGATATGAGTTTTGATGAAAAATTTGATATATATGACAACATTAAAAAATTGAGAGGATTTTTAAAAGCCAAAAAAAGACAAAAATTAATAAATAAATAAATCTAATTTTTCAGTTCAACCCTTATATTATACTTTGTTCATAAAGAACATGTACACATTCCAATAATAAATGGAATAAATTTGTAATAATTTTACAAATTGTTATTTTGTCATACATTTGATTTACTAAAAGTATCTATTTATATACATATACATAGACACATTTATTGCATTTAGATGTAATTACTTTTTTTACGCCATTCAATTTCAATTTCAGTGTCATAGACCTCAAAACAAAAAATTTAAATGACCTTTGTTCATATATACATTATTTATTAAATTACAATTTATACATAATAAAATGAAATGATACTTTGTAATAAAATTTTCATATGCATATGTGTATGTAAAAGTGAAAATATGAAAATTTATTAATAAAAATTAGAGTTACAAATATATATAAAAAAAAAAATTTCTATTTATCTACTATCGTACTACCAAAGAAAATGTAACTACTTTGTAACTTATCTCAATTACATATTTTTCTATTTTATTACATATTCAGCGTTTTTATAATTACTACCCCTGATCATTTCTATACATTTTCTATTTCTACTTCATTTTTACTTTTTTTACATTTTTGTTTTTCATGTTTCCATAAATAATAATGAATCTAGTTTCTAATGACCATTGAACTATCGTCACATTCACCTTTTTAGAAAACAAAAAAACAAATAAACAATTAATACATGTGTTTGTACATGTGACATAATCGTGTATTCATCAAAAAATGCACATGAAAATGAAAATATTTTTGGGGTGGTTGCCTTTACTGGTAAATGGTAGAACGTAAAAAAAAAATAAAATAAGTCATAAAATGTGAATGATAGAATAATTATAGTTTTATTCTGTATAGATAACCTTTGTATAATACGATGCAAAATTATGGATAAATTGTTGATTGACACAAAATTCTATGATTTTTATGTAATCTATAATTTAACTGTGTTGTACAAAAACTGACAGTTGATCTGAATTTTTGCGTTATGCCATGATGTAGTTAACACAAATTTGTTTTAGAACATTAATGTCCATGTAATACGAAGATTACCTGTACATAAATTACAATACTACATCTTTAAGAAAATGTTTAATTTTTTTTTTTAAATAATAAGACAGGATACCTGTATGGACAAACTAATATGTTAAACTATAGATGGACATTTTTAAAAATAAAATCATAATTACACAAGGTATCACATTTGTTTTTTTTTTTTTTACTTTTTTTGTAAACGATTGTGAATTGTATTTGGTATTCAATGTACGTAGTGATATCATTTTAAGTTGTATGTTCACTTTGTAGAACATGCATACCTAGAATTCTGACTATGAATTTTTTTTCGCTTTTTCCATATTATGTTGTTATTCTTGTTATTGATGTGTGTTCTCCTCATATATATATATTTTTTTTTGTGAGGAACTGGATTTGGATAAAATTAGAACTGGCATACACCTTGCCTTATGTGTATTATATACCTGTGTACCAGTAACAATAATAAATTATAGCAAACAAATAGCACAGATACAAATGTATCTATGTATAGATATCCAAATACCCGTATTATAAAAAGCGAAATATTTTCATGAGAAGAAAACCGGTTTACAACAACCTGTAACTTATCGCCTGTTTAACTTTTGTGTTTTTGTTTTGTTAACTTTTTACTTTTTTTGTTTTCTTTAGTATTTATTTTATATTTTTGTAAATTATTATTCTGCACGAAATTGTATTTTGCGTCTTAAGAATACTGACTATACATTCAAAAAAATTTGTATATACTTATGTGTATGTAAAAATGAAAGAAAAAAATATAATTAAATTTTGGAGTATAGAGTATAGTAACTAAAAATATATGTAGATAAAGGTGTGGTCTTTTATGTTTTCTTTTTATTTTTATTTAATTTATAATTTTTGGTTTTTTCTAGTTTAGGTTCTAGTGATGCCCTGGGTTAATGACGGAATTCCTTTTTAGCACCACAGTGTTTAATCAAAATGTGTTCTGTTTAAGGTATGGTTTCTCACAAGATTTAGTCGAAAACTTAGTTGTGAAGATGTATCAAACAAATGTACATATTTGAGCTTTTACATATTCGGATTGTAGCTGTTCATCTCACTTTTAATAATGTTTCCCATGTACAAATGATATGACTCAATCTCAAACAATTGGAAAGAAGAACGATCGGACCGATCACAGGCTTAAAAGAGATGTAAAAGAGATCAGGTAATCAAAATCGATCGGATCTGTCTGCGTCTTTAGCCTAGAGATTGTTGATCAACAAGTTGTCTACGAACATTGGTAATCCATTTCCATTTTTAATCGTAAATTTGCGTATTATACATGAGATATCATATTTTTTATTTTGATTTTATTTTAATTTCAAATGTAATACAGAACCCTATTAAATGGATGTGGTACCCACATATACTAAATACTATGCCAACATTTGTCTTCTTGCTGTACCGTCTGTTTGTTTTATATGATGGGAAAAATACACACTTTACTTTACTTATATAATAGTCTTCTTCATATTTTTATCATAATAATTTACATACATATGTACATAGAGAAAAGCTATAAAAATCATCCGTGCATCATCCATCCATCCATCAACCCACTTAATTTTTTATTTCCAAGTTTTGTATTTTGTTCTTTTCGTTGTTTTATTTTTATTTTTAAACTCTTTTTTTTTTGTTTTTCTATTTTTCTACATTTTTCCTTAGAAATTAAAAAAAAAAAAAAAAGACAAAAACCTTTTAGACGTATACATGGCCAGGGAGTGAGGATATTCAGTATTGTGTGCTGATGGATCATTTTCTTTTTTATACACCTATAGCATACCGTACCCTTTAATTTCCCAGCTTATATTTTTATACACAGATATGATACATAGAGTTATGTCGTAGGTTTTGTTTTTCTTTCACTTAAACTAACAATTCTTGTTCTATTATATAATTTTTTTTTACATCATCTACACATTCATATCGAATACAAACGTTTTCTTCACAAAAACATTAAATCCAAATAAATACAGACAGAGGTACTGTACATATACATATAACTAAATAACAAATCCATTTTGTATACCATAGTGAATGGTAAGTTTATTTTAAAAAAAAAAAAAAAAGATTAATGTAAATATAAAAATAAAAAATAACTAAACAAAAAACAAAAAGGAAAAAAACAAAAAAAATAAAATAAAATGAAATAAATAATTCACCAGTTGTTATTTTTTTAGTCAATTTTTTTTTTTAAACAATACTCTGTTGATTTCTTTTTTTTTTTTGTTCATTTGTTCATTTTTAACTTGAAGTAAAAAAAATAAAATTCAAATGGCAAAAAATTCTCATGTTTTAAAGGAAAATTCTATGTGAAACAGGGTGGAATGAAGAAAACGAAAAAAATTGAGTGACTCATAAGTATTCAGAAGGACTACAAAATAGAGCGTTATTATGTACTAAAGAGACAAAAATCTACGATCGTAGCTAAATGGAATGGGTCCAGAAAAGATCTGAAAAATCTTGAGAGATCAGACGGGATACTCATGTATACATATGTGGAAATTATCATGAATATTGTTATAAATGAGATACCTATACTTCATACTTTAAATATTTTCACTATAGGCCTTATGGGAGTACGGGTGTCTTTTTTCTTCTCTCATAATTTCTCATAAGATCATTTCACGAGCAGAGTTACCACAATTCTCAAAAATCAATATACAATGATGTAAAACGGTAATACTTATGTCATTTCCATAAGATCTGTAGTGAAAATATTTAGAGTACAAAGTATATATACTTTGTTTGTAAATATTTTTTATTGCATGTCCTATTTTATGAGAGTAAATGTGTCTGTTTTACCACAATTCTCAGTTTTCATACAAATCAGATGAATTTTTCATATACGAGTATATATATGTATATGTATGTATATCAATATACAATTATGTAAAATGGCACTACTTTACGTAATTTCCTCAACTGAAAAATATTTATTGACGAAGTATATAGAATTTTAATTTACTAATGAAAAAAATTCACCATCTTTATTATCGATTATATCAAAATTTACCATTAAAAAAGAAAAATCAAAAAAATTTCTTTTTATAATAAATGAATAAATAAAAATTAATAATTGGAAGTCGTTTTTTTTTTTTTGTTTTTTACTAATTTTTAATGATTTTCCTTTGTATATATAATTTTCATTTTTTCTTGGTTGCACACAATTATAATTTTAAAATAAAATATAACACACATTATGTGCAAATTATGTATTGCAGGCAAAGTAGAAAATATTTAATGTACATTATAATAATTTGATAATTTGAAAATTGCATGTGCACGCAAATGTAATAAAAACAAAAAAAAATTATTTTTTTTTTTCTTATTTTTAATCATACAAACACAAATAATGCAGAAAAAGCACATACGATTAAATGAATATGTACGATTGCAACTACTGAAATATATTATAAATCTTGCCAATAGCATGTTTACCATTTTGTGGTATATAATAAATGCGCATAGCAATATATACATTTGCACACAAATATGATACGCATGAAGTGAAAGGAATATGAAAAGAAAACAGCTCACAAAACAACATTTTAGAAATATAAAGACAAAATACCATTGAATTATTTTATTATAAAAACAGAAAAAAAAACCAAATAATAATAATAGTAGTATTAAATTTATGTGATGTGATGTGGAATGGAAAATCTGAACTTGATCTTATTAAATAGTAAAAAAAACAAAGTAGAGTAAAAAATGAAACGAAATGAAAACATGAAGAGATGTAGACGTGCACAAATACAGAAAAACTGTATTTATTAGAGACTTCGACTTTTCCTGATGTGTTTGTGAACAGAAATCTTTTTTTATTTTGCAATTTAAAATGCAATTCTTAATTTTACAACATTGTCGTACATTACATCCTATGCTATAAAAAAGTGTTACAATCCAATTAAATTTCTGATATTTTTTTTCTTACATTTTATGAAAATTTTTATACTTAAAAAATGAAGGATACTGAATCTTTGGATTGACAAAGTCGTCTTAGAATTAATGAGCTAAAAAAAAGTAGCCCACTTTAAAGTATCACCACAATATATCATTCAGATCACTTTTAAATAACATTCATTAAGGCTCCAAAAGGGACAAAATTTTGTGACTCTTTCTGTCACGTAAATTCTAAAATCTTAAGCTAAATGATATCAATTTTATAGATTTTAATATTTTTACAGCGCAGCGTGTAGACAGACAGACTTAGATATTTTTTATTTAAATTTGCAGATAAAATATTGAAAATTTAAGTTCAGTAGTTTATACCATGTTGTTAAGAATTGTTGCTTGCTACCACATAAAGTAAAAAAATGCAATATATTTTTAACTTGAATTGTAAATGAAATGAAAATAAAATGCATTACTAGCTTTACAAAGGAAATATCTACATACATGCAACTGTATAATAAACCCGATCAAATGAAATGTGGTAGCAACTTATGGATGGATCGTGTTGCTACTTTATAAATTCATTCAAACTTGAATTATAAAAAAAATTGATCAAGTTTTACAAACCCAACAAACAAAACAACAAAGTAAAAACCAAAAAAAAAAAAAATACAAAAAAAATGGAAAGAGGAAAAATAAGTAGTTTTCTTTTGATGGTCGAAAGAGAAAAACTAGTCGTTTTATACATATACACAAATATGTATACATAGATGAAAAACTAGAAATCGAATCTTCTTTTTCACATCAAAATACCTTACATGTTTGTAAAATGTAGATTGCATGTCTAATTGTAAATTAGGTGTTCAACATAGCCTGAAATATACATAAAAATGTATAATTTTCTATTTTTCTTATTTTTTTTTTCTTTTTTTTTTAATTCCTCTGTATTATTATGTTGAGTATAGGTTTAGAATTGAGCAATGTGCAACTTTAAAAGAAAATGAAGAAAGTTGAAGGTCGAGTGAGTTTTTCGCTTAATGTATTTTAAACGTTTTAAAAGAAATTTATTTCATTTTTTTTTTTTTGCTTTTTCTTAATGAAATTTTCTTTTTGATTTTAACATGGTTAACTCCATTGCATATTATATACTTTGTCTTTTTTTCACTTTCACACATGAACAGAGGTAAGATGTTTATTTGAATTAGATTTTCAGTTTTAATTGATAAATATTAAAATATATTGTATTAAATTTTGCTCTGATAAACTTTTATTTTAAACAATTCATGTATGTATGTATGTACAAGTAAGTCTTGGATAATTTGGTATTTTTATAACACTATTTTAAAATGGTAATAAATTATTGGTTTTGATCATGTGACTTTTATGTAATTCGAAAGTGATGTGAATTTTGTAGGATTTCTGTAATACTCCTGTAATACCAGGATTATCTTACGAAATGATATGCATAATTGGTTCAATCGAACATAAAAAATTTTACTCGTATGTTCACGTACTACTTAATTTATAGATTATACACATTAAAAAAAAAAAAGATAACGATAAATACGGTAGAAGTTATACGAGTACAAATAATATAAGGTATATGAGTACATACAAAAATATTTACTAAGTACGTTACGTAAATACATATGATAAGGCCAAAGTGTGTACATACTTATATGTATTATTGATCATCATATATGTATATCAGACAAATACAATTGAGGTAGGTCAGTGACAAAGTATATTAATTGATATCTAAATAATGTACATACCATTATGTATATTAACAATTAAATAAACAAAACAAAAAAAAAATTACCACTATGCCTTATTGTATTTACAATATAAAAATTATGAGTAATGCATATACTATGCATTTTTCCTCTAGCAAAATATATACAATGTTTGTACATCTACAGTTCATTTTTTTAGCATAATCATGTATTTTAACGGGGCGTTAAAATATTTCTTCATTTATGTTTGCTCTTTTGAGGTTGTTATTTTTTCGTTTACAAAATACAAAAAAAAACTGGCAATCACAAAATGAGAGTATTTATTAAAATTGAACGAAAAAAACGAGAAATACCCATTTAAATACATATAGGTTACTATGCTTTACAAATGAGGTATACAAATTTTATTATTATTAATATTTAAAAGTGTTTTTAAGTTATGAATTTTTTTTTGTTTATTTCTTATTTAAATTTTAGTTTTTGAAATGTATTTAGAGATACTGAATTTATTTATTTATTTTTTTTTTTTGTGTCAATGGATGCATGTGGTTATACGCATTCAGACTTCAGACCCGTGAAGCTCCAATAATTTTACTATGTACGTATGCTATCATTATTGATTACTTGTATTTATTTACGTTCATGAATAAACAGATTAAATAATTACCAAAAAAAAAGAAGAAGAAAAAATAACAACAATAAGCAATAAAAGTATTTTTAATTTATTTATCGGGGCATAGTAATAACAAAACAAAATATAAATAAGTCATTGCACCAAAACAGATTTTTTTTTTTTGTAAGTCTTTAATAATTCTGAAAATAATTTTTTTTTTTGGTAAAATTTTTGTTGTTCGTTTTTTTTTTGTTTACATGAATATTAAAATTAATAATAATATTCAAATTATGTAGATTTACGTGTACGCTTTCATTTATTTATGCTACATCATTTTACAAGTGAGTTCATTCTCATCAAAATACATGTACAATTGTATTATAAATAAAAAAAATAAAATAATTTATGAAAATTTATTTTCTTTAAATACATAGATACGACCATTCTCTATGTCTATAATTTATTATTTATTTTTTTATAATTGTACAATAACACGCGCCCCAACTAATACACAAAAATATCATTCACATCTGTATTTACATTATTACAAGTGTGATTATCTGATATATAAATGTATATGAGTAAAATGAAAAAAAAGGCATCTGCCCTTATTAATACCGTTCAAGGACAAAAGTTTAATGGGTTCGTCCTCGTACCAATATATGAAAATTTCTGTGTATACTTTTAAATTTACGTAAGAATAAAAATAATATACATACATACATATAACCCGCATTTACCCCCATCATCACATCTATACTTTGATATATAGTATTTACACAAAATTATGTATATTTGTCTGTACTTTTTCACATACACACACAATACGCATTCTAATTTATTATACCTACACAAATAGAGATATTTAGGTGGTTGGAAAGTGTGTGGGGTAAATATTAATAAAGGCAGCTTTTTATCCTCTATATTTACAGAAAATTTTATTATAGAACTTAGAAAGCTACCACAAACAAAAACCTCCAAAAAAAAAAACCTCCAAAAAAAAAACAAAAAAAAATTTTTTTGTTCTAATACTGTATAATAAAATTGCTTACCAACAAAACTAGAAAAATTTTGAAACACACTTTTATTGGCTCAAGGCGATGTTTTCATTGAAGCTTTCTGTTTTGCATGTGTGTGTTTTCAGTTTTGGTATGAAATAGCGTGCCAAAGTATCAGGAATTTTGCCTACACATTCATAATATAATCTCGTGAATGTAAATCGAGAAGAACAAAAATTCTACCAACATAAGCATGATTTCTTATCTTCTGCCTCCATGCCTCCCATCTCTTCTTCTTATTTATTTATTATTTTTTTCAACGAAATTTCATTAAACATATCATGTAAGCTTATAACCTCTATCTACTCAAACTATTATACCTATACGAATACTAATACACATTTCACTAAATAAAAATGTATCTGCGAAAGCTGAATGTAAAGAGATATGTAATATATGTAACGTGTAGGTAGATATGTATGTGTAAATTTTTTGATATGACAACAGGAAACGTTCTTGGAAAAAAGCTACTGTGTGTATAGAATATTTTATAAGTGTGTATACGCATTAAAGAGTTTCTTGCTTTATATTGTAATTTTCGTTTTTTTTTTTATCTTAATGCCTCCCACCACCCATCATCGATTTTGGCATCTTACAAACAACCAAACCATTAAATTTTTGTTTTTTTTGTACTGAATTTTCTAGCTACAAATAAGCTAGTATCACTACTACTATCGCATATTTCTCTTGTATGTCAGAAATGATGATGATGATGTTGATAATGTAATGACGAATATTGATAATGCTAGGTGACTTGAGTTTCCTAAACTTGACCTTGAATTTATTTTTATTTATTCTTGTTTTTGGGTAGAAAAGTTTTCTTTTATTATATATAGTTAGGCATTTATGTATGTATGTATGTGGGTGTTTTTGTATTTGTATGTACATACGTACACATCAAGAAGAATTTAATAAAAAGCATGAAATGTGATTATACTCATATAAACAATGAAAAAAAAACACCAAGTATAAAATTTTTATACACGTTCTTGTTGCCTTGTTGCTGTGTATGAGTATATATATGTATATTTACATATGTAAAGTTTGTAAACATATCACCAATAATGTTTACATACAAATATGAATATAAATCTATGTAAATTTACTTCTACTATGTAGTTAATAAGTGTATGTGTATGTGTGAAATAAATTTTATTTCAAATTATAATATTACTTCTTAGTGTAGGTACATAAGTTCGTATGTTTTCCGCGGTTCATGAACTTTTATGTTTTTGAATCATACACACATACATGTATGGAAGATAACTATATAACTAATACAAAAAAAGTATAAAGTAAAATCATTACCACCTCTTATATTACCGGGTTCACAGCCCTATGAAAAATACTGAAATGGGTAAAAGTACTCTGACAAAAAAAAGAAAATAAATAATTGATTTTTCTTTGTTTTTGAAATTTCGTCACAATAAGTGATTGAGGAAAATTTTCAAGTTTTTTTTTTTTTTTTTGTTTTTTTCAGTAAAATTGTAGCTGGCAGCAACAGAATGAGGTAAATACCAATGTATGTACTTAAAATATTTGATGGAAAATTGATCAATTGGATGATTATATGGGAATGAAAATTCTCATTTTCCTTTTATCTCTAGAAATTTTCATTTGGATTTTTTTGTTGTTTTAATTTTAAGATTTTGAACATAAATTAATATGAGACTTGACAACCATATTTATATTGATACGTACTTATGTCTATGTAAAAAGACAGCTTTTCATTAAAATATAAATTAAATTTTTTAAAAAAATTAAGAAAAAAAAATTTGCAATTAATTTGAATTTTTTTTTAAAGGTATTTAAATATGAATACAATGTAAAAATATTTGAATATTTGTTTTTCTACGAAGTGGTTATTTATAAAAATATAAAATTAAAATTTAATAAGCTATACCAGCTAACACAGAATGTTAATTTGATGGCAACTAGCAGATAGGTCACGTTAGGAAAATAAAAAATAAAAATATATAATACTGCAGGTATTTTAAAAATTTTCATATTTTAGATTACATTTTTGGATGCTATTCGTTTTTTTCCAAATTTGAACAAGTTTTTAGCTAAATATCAAACATTATAATGCTTAATAGATTTGTTATAGAATATTCTAAAAACCGCTTTTCATTTAAAAAAAAATTCAATCCTAATTATTTGTGTGATCATCATCAAGTTAACCGATCAATTTTCAAATATGTTTTAATAGAATAAATCTGTAGTACACACGCATATGTATGTATGTATATCTCATTCAGTAGCAATATAATATTGAAATATTACTCTCATTTGTTTATTAAATTAATAAAGTATTCTACCTACGTACACAGTACCATTTTTCATTTATACAGTAGAATCTGTCTAAGTCGACCATCATAGCATTAAAAGTTCTGTCGATTAAACTAAATTAAGCGGGTAAGAATTGAGAAACAACATTTTCTTGTGTTTCACTTTCAACTAAAGCATGTGGCCAAACTTTAAAGACACAAATCTAAAAATTTAAAAAAACCTGATTTAATTTAAGACAGTTACACTGGAAGAAAGTCAAAATTATACTACCTCTGAGTGGTCAAATTTTAAAGGTTTTACTGTATTCACTGTGTTAATAAGAATTAAAAAACAAAAAGAAATATGAAATAAAATAAAAGAAATAAATTTAAGTATGTACTGTGAAAATATTAATATTAACATCTCTTCGTTATTATACACGTAAGTCTTAAGGTGGTTGATGCATTCAATGCACAATCCAATTTAACACATGAATGAAAAGTTGGCAAAAAATAAAAAAAAAAATAAAAACACAGAAAAAAATCTAAATTAAGTAAATTGTGTGGGCAACATCTTTAGTTGTTACTCTTGTTTGCTTACTTATTTTATAGTTAATAATTTCACATACTTTTTAAGTACATACATGACGTATGTATGTAGATGTTAAAAACCCATCATCATCATTGTTTTTTTGGGTTATTTTATTTTAGCAAAAAAAAAAAAAAAAAAAATGAAGAAAATGTAAAAATAAAAAGAAATAAAATAAGTATATTGCATGTTACACAATCCAAAGAAGCATAACGAGATAAAATTTAAAAGATATAAATAATAATAAAAATTGTACATAGATATTTTATAAAAAGATACAGTCGCGGAAAAATACAAACGTATAGGTATATAGAAAATAAAATTATTGTAAAGAAATGAATTAAAAAATGAAAAAAATGAAAATCAACACAAGCGTACAGGATTTGTTTATTTTTTTTTTTCTGGGAAAAGTATGTATGAATGAAGACCGTGACGTGGTGGGCAGTGAGTAAAAAAAATTATGGAGGATAATAGATGTATTTCATTTAAATATATTTAAAAACCATAACATTTAAAAAATTTGAAATATTCAACAGGGTAATAATTTTTGTTTCATTCTTGAAAAGTATAAATTCTGAACAGAAGTCCAGATCAGATTTAATTTGGATCATAATGAGTCCCCTTGTAATTTTTCTAATACTTTTTATAACAAAATTTCTTCAATAATTCACATTTAACGTCCAACCTTCTTGTTCATATGATTTTTTATTTATCTCGTCAAAGTCTTTTATTGAACAAAATAAACTGAATCACCTTATAAGCATCCTCGTATATAACCATACGAGGAAAAACTATTGGGGGATATTTCAGCTTTTTTTTATTTATGTTTATATCTATTATTATAATTCTAAACTAATCTAACAAATAAATTTAGACATGTTCCCCTTTCATTCTATTATTTATAAAATTTTTATCATCCCTTTTTTTCCTATTATTTTGTAATTTTTTTTCCTCTATTACCACACAAAATGTGTGGTGTTCATGTTTACAGCACAGCATACATTAATAATAAAAATATTTAGAAAAAAAATCATGTTCTGTAGTTTGTTCAAAATAATTATGATAATGACGATAATGCCTGCCTAATGAATGAAAATGAATGAGAAACAAGCGACTACAATAATTAAACTAAAGAAAAAGGAAAATTTGAAAAATAAAAATTAGAAAATAATATAATATAGTATACTAAATGGGTAGAAACGAAATAGTAAAAAAGAGAAAGACGGGTGGAAAAACGTATCAACATACATACAGAAATTAAACGTCGTTCAGTGAATATAATAAACGACAAAAAAAACTTTAATTATGTAACCAGAACAGAGTAATTTGTGTGTGTGTGTATGTAGGTAAAATTTGTAATTCGCTTTTCTACATGGCTTGAACAGTTTGTAAATACATGTATAATTACATGATTTTTTTTTTTTTGATTTTTTTCAGTTTTCAATTCAACAAACTTGACCCTGATGATTTTGTGTCCGTCACGTTATTATTTTATGTATGTGTATTTCAATCAGTATGTAATCAGGCAAGCATAAAAAAGAAAATGACTATTACAAAATTAAAAAAAAAAAAAAAATATGATTTGAGTTGATTATAATTGAATTAAAAGTACAACAGCATCCAATGTACTATATATATGTAAGTAACGTGCATGCATGCATGCATTCATACCTTTTACACAGATATTGTATTTGCATCGACTGTGGTGGGTATTCATCGACTGTCATCATGCATGACTATAAGGCTCTATGATCATGAATATTTACGTATGTAAAATAATGACGATAGATAACTATGATGACGACGAAGCATAACAGCAACGACAACAAAAACAATCATCATCATTACCTGACTTATACCTGGATTTTCATTTTTTTTGCATTGCCCATTTTTGTCCATATGTGTGAAAAAACAATTAAGCAATAAATTCATATTTGTACTAATAATACCCACATATGATCCAGTACCTACATCTGTTATTATTAATATCATCATCATCTATTTGTTACACAACATGAAAATGCTCATACATATGTGGATCTATTTAAATATTTGACCGTCTGTAAGCCTTAACTGCTGGAGCTGTTGCCTATCTCCATGTCTGTTAATGACATTGACATCCATTAAGTAGACGTGTACAATGAAAATTTATTAATTTTAAAAATAACAGAGTACAAATTGTTGTTGCACTGTTCATTTATTTTTTTAAAGCTTTTTCTAATAATAAGTCAAACAAATATGTTTAAACACACAAATATACATACATACATACTGTGTCAATATTTGGTTATTTATACGAGAATACGCTCTCATATAAATTTAATGGAAATTTTCATTAATTCGAAGTTGATATACGATTATTTTATAGTTTGTACGTATTTCCATGAGAAACAAAAAAAAAGTGTATGTACGTTTAAATAAAATTTTTAAAATTGTGTAGCATCGTCTCTTTATTTTGTAATATAAATAAATAATTGATTATTGCGGCTAAATGAATATTCCAGCATAGTTTATTAGTGATCAAATTGAATTAAAACAATAACCAATAAAGTCATTTTAATTTATACGGACGTGCACACAAAATGTGTTTATAAATGCACAGCATATATGTAATGTATATTTCATAACAGGGTTTCCGAAAAGTTATCTGTGATGAAACATTAAAGAATCTTGGACATTCTAACATAATCAATAAAATGTAAAAAACAAAAATAGAAAAAGTTCCTTTTTAGTTTGGAATTTCTTGTAGAATTCGAGGTTTTTGCGGATCAGCCATTAATTTTCCACGATTAATCTTTTTCCCTGTTTTATCATTTGTTCACATTGTCCTCCCAACTTCCCAACGAGATTGTATATTTTAACTGTACATCGTTATATAAATTTTGTTATTTTGATGCCTTTGAATGAGGACAAAATAAATAAAAATAAAAATATTTATTCCAAATGAAAATACTGATCAATTAATAACAGGAATGTTTCCTCAACTACACTACACACAGTACGATCTGTTTGTCAAACTTATCCTCCCATCCACAAAAAATTAAAAATTTTTAACTTTCATTCAACCGTTTGACAAACCTTCAAAATTTATCTGCTATACATTAAAATCAATTTCGATGATTGGGAAATTAGATTGTACTATGCGTTGGAAAAAAAACGTTAAAATTCAAAAACAAAAAAAAAACCGAATTGAATATGCATTCTTTTAATAGAACAAAATTTTTGAATTTTGTCGAATAATAAAAAAATGCTGATTAATTATAAAAAATTTTTGCTTAACAAAATTCAAAATTTAAATATTGACACTGAAACGTATACAATGATATGTGTACTCTAGACTGACGTATTTAGTGCAATAATAAAAATGAAAATAAAATTAATAAAATAAACAGATGCAGTCAATGAACTTCAAAATGAATTAATAGCATTTTAAAGAACTAGGTCATTCAAATTTGATTGTGTTCATATACAAATGTAGATATATTGCTCATAAAGTATTGAATAATGTAAGAGAAGTAAAGAAAAAAAAAGAAATAGTAACATTGCCAAAAATAATAATTTTTTTTTTTTTAAATTCACGTTTATTTGCATATGGTGTATTGTACCCTTAAAATTTTGCTGATTTTATACGTAAGTGTATGTACATGTTTATAGCAACATATTTGTATCTGAATATTCATTATTTTAGCACAACACACATTACGTATGGAATATATATTTTACAGAAATTTTTTCCCATATTAAATGTACATTTTTCGTACGTATACATACATGCAGAATATGTATGTAATTGTATATTGTGTGTACAAAAAATCAACACTCAAATGATAATACATTTAAGTTTCTAGATTATAAATAAAAACTCGAAATTATGTACTTTATTACTTTTATACTTGAATCTAGAAATGATAATTCTATTATCACATTATGAATTATTATCATTTGAGCAGTTTACTTTCAAAAGCAACAAAATATTTCAAATACGTATAGGTATCTTAATTTGTATTAAATGTGTAATTATACATTATTTAATATAACGACCATCATAATACATAATACATAATCGCATACAATATAAATAATCACACACATGTCATTGGAGTTCATTAACGCAAGAAAAATAAAAAATAAAAAATAAACGTAAAAAGACGAATTAAAAATAAAATACAAACAAGTGGGTGGGATAGAAAGAGACAAAAAGATAATGATTTTTTTTTTCAAGTTATTTTTAAAATGATTTTCTAATTAAGATTACGTACATATACATATATATACAATAGGGGTTATAAAATTCAAAAAAATTGATAAATTTTTTTGTCAACAAAATGATCGGTCATATTCATGTAAGTACATAAAATGTCTACAAATTTAATTTCCAAAAAAAAAAAAAAAATGTGAAAAATTTTTAAATAAAAGTATCGAATTACGTAATCGTGTATTTTAAATTAAGTTTCAAAAAACACAAATTTTGATGGTATCATTTTGATGTAAATACATACGTTTGTGAACTTTTGACGAATTAGTACTTTTGCTAACGTCAGTAATTTTTGTTTTTAAATTGTAAGTTATATCTGATTACTTAAAAAAAAGTTTTTTATTTTTTCAGATTTGATAAATTTTTGTATGAAATATTAAAAAATTCAGATTATCTGACACCTACATATTATCGTGGCACCATCCATCTACGTATTTACCTACTATCCATTGTACGTAAAGAGAAATAAGTTATTTACCATGTTTTAATGATTACGTAAAAGAAAACAAAAATTATTATGTGATTTTCATTTCACCTTAAAATGTTCAACTTAACAACAAAAACAAAAAAACAAAAAATTGCAAAATATGCATAATGCGTGTAAAATACAAAAGAGAAAGTGTGTAATATAAAAGTCAAAAATTTTAATAGCTTATGGGCCAAATAATTTCAGATTTTCATTAACTTGTAAATATTTTTATCAATTTTTAAAAAGACATTATAAAGAAAGTAATGATACGTATTTTAATGATGTTGAAAAATTTAAAAATATTTTTTTAAAAAAATCCAAGTATATATTCTAAAAATAAATTGCATATAGGAGAAAAGAAAAACGCAATAAGATTTTTTTTCGAACTTTTTCGTGTTTTAAAAAAAAAATTTTTTTTCTTAAATATTTAATAACATCCATAAATAAAATACTTACATACATCACGTCTTAACATTTCACTGACATTTTTAATTCTTCTACACCATTTACCACAAAAATATTCTTATTAAAATGTCGTTACAACATTTACCTAAATTTTGAATAGGAATTTATTTTTAATAAGAAGTGAACTAAAATAATTTTCACAATTCCATCCATGGCAAAAATAACAAGGTGTATATTTTCCAGCTATCATCATCAGAACTATTCTTCTATTCTAACCATACAATAATCCACGATGGAATTAAACTACATACTTATATAGTAGTCCTGAGTATCACATTTTGTTAGTATTATTCCAACCCAAACAAATTTTTTCTATCGATTCATCTATTAATGTTACATTACTCTAGGTCCTACGACATTAATGCGTAAAACATATTGTGTCCATAATATTCTTAAGGAAGAATCATATGTGAAAAATTTCAATTGTCTAAGAAAACAAATATTGAACATTTAATTAAATTAGGACATTTTTCTGGCACAGGATGTACATATGATTTAAAATTTAAATTTTTTTTTTAAAGTAAAATTAATATTAAAATTAAATTTTTTAAAAAATTTGGACATACATATAACATGTATATTTTTCCAACAGATCATTAACCTCTTTCTTTTTTTATTTTCATGTTTACAAGAAAAAATTAATTCTTATTTTAAATTTTTTTTTTTAATTTAATTTCATATTTATACGTTTTATTTTTCTCAGGATTTTTTTTTTTTTGAATTCTCAATCGATTAGTCAGCGAATTAAATTTTTTTTTTAGATTTGTTTTTACTTTAAGAATATCTATTAATTTTACTACAAGAAATGATAATGGTATTTTGTTTAAATTTTTTTTCTATAGATAATTTTGTCTTTTTAAAAAAAAAAAGTGTTTAAAAAATTCCACTCATTTTAGTTACAAATCATGCTTACTTCTTGCCCCCCTAGATATAGAAAATTTTGGAATGTTTAGAAATAAAGTAAAAATAAAATAAATAAAAAAATTATGTAGATTTCATAAAATTCATAATTTTTATCAATTGGTTTTTTTCCTTAAATTTTTTGAGTGCATTATCAAAAGAGGAGGGATCAAAGTGCATTTTAAAAAAAAATTTCGTTTTTTGCTACAGTGTCATCTTTTTTTTATTGAATAAATAAATTTTTTAAATATTTTCACACTATGACACACTTCACAGTTTACAATCGTGTATAATCATGAATTTTTAATTTTCAAATACATACATGCTCACGTTGTGCATTTATAGTAATTGATTACATACGTCTTATTTTTTTTTTCAAACTAGTGCTGACGATACAAAACCTTTGTACCATATATTCAGAATTTATGATATATGCATATTTTTGTTTCTACAATTAAAATAATTCAATTTATAACTTAAAATGGATGAATGAAAAGTTATAAAACAAAAAAAGCAAAGCACTTGTAAAAGTTAATGCGCATTGACTTTACTTGACTCTTTATATAAATAAACTATCTAAATACAAACAAATATGTATGTATGTGAATGTTAATGAATACATTCTGTATGCATGCATCCTAACATTCTTGTTTATCACTGAATACTACTTGTTTTTCTCTGTTATCAATTCTCTGGTTTAATATCAATATTATTGTGACTGTTATGAATAATTTAAAAATATTAATTTTATTTAAATTAGAATGCAACAATAAATTTGGCAACATTACGATAATGCAAGATACAAATGTAATTAAAAATTGAGGGGAAAATTGGAGGGGAACAAATTAAATAAATCATCAAAAAATCTGTATACATGTGTATTAGACAAAATTAAATGCTATTAACGATTTATCAAATCTTTCATAAGTTCATTGTAAATAGATTTTTGCACAACTTTGAAGTTACATAAATGAATAGAAATTTTGCATTGGTAATGTAATAAAAATATGTACTTATAGGAAGAAAATGTAAAATAGATAATTGACACAACGAACAACGATTTGGCGAAATTTTGAAAAAAATCTGAAAAAATATATATTTAATTCTCAATTTTAATTAGAGTCAGGCGTAAGGCGTGAGTTTTTCTTGGAAAAATAGTGAGGGCTTCTACGTACCACTATATACTACCTAAAATTCTCCTGACCGGCTATATCATATAATCATATACATCATAATTTTCACAAGCAAGATATAAGCGGCATTGCAAAATATTGCACCACCACTTGTAAAAATTTTACCCTTATCTACCCTTATGTATGCAGTATTCTTACCACCACCATCATCTAAAAATCACAACAATGATAACAGAAAAACAAAAACAAACATTATTTATAAATAATTGTGCTTTTCTTTTTTGTAGGTTAATGACACAAATCTATATGATGATGGTGACATACAGTCGGTATTACGATTATATTGTTTTATAAACGAGTATTAATGAAAATGATCAGATTTTTATTTTACTTTTATTATTTTGTTTATTAAATAACAAAAATAAAAAAATAAATGAAAAAAAAGAGAGAAAAATAAAAAATTTTTTTAAATGTATAACATTTTATTTATATTTTTGTTTATTAAACTCTCATTGCCATTCACAATTTTTACGTATACGTACATGCATACATTTATCATCAATTTTTATCAATTCATCAATTTATCGATTAAATGTTTATTGTTTTGTACAAAAAAAAAAAAAAAAAACACGGTGATGCTTAATAGTGGTAGAAATAGAATGCAAAAATAATGAAAATAAAAAATAATCAAAAATTATAAAAATATCTGAGACACAAAATGTATGTACTCTTGTTTATATCAGGCCGGCCAGACAAATCTTGTATTATACGGAGATTGTATTACACAAAAACTTTCATGACAAGTAAATCGCGTCTTGTGAAACTAATATCAATTCACGCATTATGCAAGATAAAATTGTGGGTCACGTAAAAATCCCAACAAGATAAATCAAGAATTTGCAACAATTTCTAAATTACGAAGTGTTATTAAAATACCGCCTTGTACGAAATTTACCTGTACATAAAATTTTATTTGTTTATATTTTCGTATTTTTATGTGCAACAGTATAATATGTACACATATGTATATGAAATTAAATTAATTTTAAAATTTAAATCTTTCAAACTCAATGAAAAATTTATTCAGTCCTTGAAATCAATTGAAATTAAAACATTGTTTTCTTCTTATTTTAATGTTGTTGTGGATAAAAATAAAAATAAAATAATTTTTTTTTGTTTTTGTTTTTGCAGAAGAAAGTTTATAAGATCTCTTGATGTAAACATGTAAATCGATACATTGAGTTTTTATATATATAGTATACAGATCAAATTGTTACGTGTACGAATGATTTATGTGTTTATATATCAATTGTAAATTATATTTATATATGTATTAGAGGAATTGAAAATAAACAGAACAAAAATTTATTCATTTTATTATTTTGCGTGCAAAAATTTGCTTTTATTTGATTTTTTTTCTCAATTATTTTTTAATGTTTTGATATTTGAAAGATACTTTAGATCATGCTGTATAGACAATGTATGAATTTTAATGTTAAATTCAATTTTTGATTAAAACAAAAAAAAAATTTTTTTTTACCCTACTATATAATATATATACATGTGTAATAAATCGTAAAAAAAAGGAGACAGTGGATCTTGATGTGAATATTAAGCCACAAAAGAAGAAAAAGAAAAAGGAATTTAAAAAAAAAGAGATATATACATACATAACAATGGAAAATTTTTGAATGTAATTTATTTTTTAAAAAAATTTATCCAATTTTTTAAATTATGTAAATGTTACAAAATTAGAATAGAAATTAGAGAACTGCGATCTCTGACGTAACACAAATTTAAAACCTGTGATCCATTTTTTTAAATTCTGAAAAAATGCTTACATGAAATACCAACGTACATATGTATGTGTATGAGTTCATGTATTGTGCATTTATCTGATATTAAGAGGTGGGTAAGACACCATTCGTATATTATAAAATAAAGAAAAGTATTAGACATACTGAAAAGTAAAAACAAAAGATAAAGAAGATTTTAAAAATGTCTTTTGGCCACTTCTTAAGAATGAATAGTCTCTATCCGTAGGACGAGAGATGTAGAATAAAATGGGGACCCAAGGAAAGACATTTCGATGCAATGTACAAAATGATATCTGATAATCCTAACCATAATTAGTTCTAAAGGAAAACTCTTGAAGATATCACTGACGACAACGAGTTTTTACACAGTGGCTATAAATATTATATAGTAATATAAATTTGCCAAAAAAAAAAGAAAAAAAAATGAGAGACACATTATTGATGGTCTCATAATTTTCGTATAGTGTAAAAAATTTAAAAAATTTAGTATACAATATGTACATATATAAATTTAAATGTTCGTTAAATTTATTACTTTCAATTAAATCTTTTTTTTTTTATTTTCATTTCATTTTATGTATCATGCGTTTACTTATGTGCACACTTTCACTTTCATAATTACAAATATTTTATTTAATTTTATGTCTTATTCAATTGTAGATATGTACATAACTGTGTATATATCAATGTAATTAAAATGTGTGACATAATTTTTGTGCTCTTTTCATGTACATAATTTATTTTGAATGTAAAAATAAAATTTAAGTTTTAAAATAATTCTTTTATTTTACGTCATAACGTGCATTCAATTTAAAATTAAATAAGAGAGAGAAAAATTAGTGTAATGTGGATACTTTCGATTACTCATCCATATGGTATGTACTTTGGTATATGACACAGTTTCGGTTTCAGTAGATTTTTGTCAGATAAATGTAATAAATGATTTGAACTAATAAAACAAAGTAAAAAAACTGTTTCTCTTTTTTTGACGTAAAAACGTAGACGTGTAGATTGACGTGTGTAAGTAACGTATTATGTACTCAAGACTATAATCAATTACATACATAAATTAGTCTAAACTTAATTAGTACAATCAAGACTAATAACATACCTATTTAAAGACAAAGTGGCAAAACTTCGAAAGATAATATTGATCAACATAAGGCCAACCAGATGAAAGCTGGACCAAGAAATAGATTAAGACTATGATGTGAAAATAATGTACAAAAAATGTCCCACCCATGGCGGTATGATAGTTATAAGATGTGTTATTCAGAACTGTTTGGTTCAGTTCCACCAGGAATTCTGTCTTTGTTTAGTACCTTTTCGTTTAACTGCTATGTTTTGAATTACTATTTTTATCGCTTAAAAACTACAAGTTCCGTCATAATATCATCCATTTATATAAACGGATATGAATTTTAATAAGCATCAGTCAAGTACACGTACTCAAACACGTATATATGTACATACATATATATATCTAATCTCTGATTACCATGACCTTATCTGGAATTTGTATTTTTTTCACCTTTTCTTTTGATTTTTTTTTTCTTTCTAATAACATAAAAGTATACAAGATACAGTATAATATAAAGGAAATATGAAAAGAAATTGAAAGGGCAAAACTGACAGAAAACAACTATTCAAATTCAAACAACTCCGTAGACTTAAAAAAAAATAATAATTACTAAAATTCTTTTGATTTCCTTGTGAAACAAACGACAGTCTATGAGCCACAAACATTACTGATATGATCACATCATACGAATTTGGTCTTTCTATGAAGCCATATACACACAATACAGGTATAAACGACTATAATGGCATTTAAACTATGTAAAATGCGTTTGTGATTGACCTAAAAAAAATTCAAATAAAAGCAGAATCGATATATGTACATACTTAAAGACACGAAGATAAAAAAAAAACGTTAGTATTTCGTATTTTTATTTTTTAATTATGTATATCAGCAGATAACTTTCTCTTCACGTTTTTATTTAAAAAAAAAAAAAAAAATCATCACAGACATATAAATAAATATGTACATACATAAACGCAACAATCGTTTTTTTTTTTTGTTTAATTTCGTTTTCGTTGTTTTGCCTTACTTTTGAGACAACGCACAAAAATATATATTAGAAATAATAATGTCATATTATTAGATCCGAAAAAAAAAAATCTACAGTTATCCATCGTTTAAAGCGGTTATTTAGTTTCACAAAAGCATTTATGTGAAACTTACAATATATGCATGCAAAATAAAAGATTATGTTACCAGTTGCTGGTGTGAATTCTACGTTTAACGAGGGGTTACTGTATACAGATAGTAGTCGCTATAACTAACAATAAAATATATATAATTTATATATATTTATAGAAGAGAAGAAAATGCAAAAAGCAATGAAATGATTAAAAGAAAGTTTTGAAAATGAAAGCGGAATTATATATTAAAATAATTTTTTTTTATATATTTTGGTGATTTACAATCATATTGGAAAAAAAAAGGAAAAATAAAATGGAAAGTGGAATATATGTATGTATTTATTTATTTTTTTTTTTTTACTTTTGTGCGTGTGTAATATGGGATCGTTGTTATGTTATGGACATTGTCATATACGCATATTTATATAGTTTTCTTTTTTCTCTTTATTTTATTGAAATATTATGCCTTGATCATTATTATTTTTTTGTTTCTTTTTCTTCAATGATTGAATATTTGGGACAGTCAGTATATATACGCACATACATAAGTGCGGTCGTTTTTCTTGTCTTTTTTTCATTATTTTTTATTTTTTAAATAAATTAAAACCGAAAGTTTAAATATCAGTTAACGATAATAAAAGAGATTGTAACGCATATAGTATGTCTGGTCTGGTGACACAGTTTTTCATTTCTGGGGTTTTTCTTATGTATCATTTGAAGATGTGATGATAACTACTACTATAGGTTCTGAACTTCAGTAATATTCAACCGTATCGAAGGAGTATCATGTATTTAGAACTATTTTGTATGTACATACCTCAAATGTGAGTATCAAATGAAGAAATTTATTACTATTTTGATAGTACTAGACTGTGTTTGAAAACCCCAATCTATTGTCAAAAAAATTACAATAATTTTTAATTACAGTCAATTTGGAAATTAATTACAATTTTGTGTCAGTGTAGGCAGATAACTGTTAAAATTGCAATTATTTGACATTTTGAATACAGTTTGCGTGAAGACACAGCCTTAGTCTTAATTTTTCTGTGATAAATGACCTTGTCATTGAAACCTAATTTAAAAATACCCAATATGATATGAAATTATAGACGATGAAAATAAAAATTAAAAAATAAAAATATTAAAAATTCAGTCATGCATATGTGAAAAATTAATTATCAAAAAGAAAATAAAAACAATAAAACAAAAAAATCTTTAACATGTGTATCAAGTACTTTAGTACAGAAAAAAACAAATTTATCTCATAGCGTAAAATTTTGAACACATGGAAATATTAAAAGCTCTACTATGTGTAGCATAGCTATTGTAGATCACAAGGTTGACCTACATTTTTCATATTTATTTTTTTGTTTTTTAATTTTTGTTGACTCAAACACAATTTTAGGATATCATCTGTCTGACATCAATCTTTTAATTTTATTATTTGAAGGACAACCAAAAAAAGAAAAAAAAAACAATAAAAGAAAGTTTTATAGCAATTAATTAGAATATTCCAAAAATTTCTTTGTAAACCATTTGGTTTGCCATCTCTGGTATAATTGAAGGTTTTCAATAGTACACATGTCTTTGAATATTTAAATAAATTTACAAATTTTATGAAATTGAAATGGTAATTCCACGCATTAATTCAAACTTTACTTCTTAATTTTGTTGTTGTTACTGTTTTCTCATTTTACTTTTTCGCATATTTTACAAAATCATTTACACAAATTATTTGCGAAAGTCAATTTATTAGTAGAGTAGGTGGACACTAATAAGACATCAAAAATGATTTAAACGTTATTTAATTTATTCCATTTTTCTTTTATTCCCTGTTCCTTTAATCTGTTTATAATCAAACTATGTATGTACATATATGTGTTCAATTCAAGGATATTTTAATTCTTACGTCATTCGTTTAAAAACGAAAGAAAAAAATTGCAAAATTATTTGGCAAAATTCAACATTGAAATTGGGCGGGTCCCCCTTCATGAATGTTTTTGTATACATTGGTAACAACAATAGTTTTTTGCAATAAATATGTTAGTATTATAGTAACGTACATACATATATAGTTATATTGTTAAGTAGACAGGCAAAAAATTACCAAATGAACAAAATGCTTAAAAAATAGAAATAAAAATGTTAGGTAAAGCAAGGCAAAAGATGAAATATTTTCAAATTTAAGTGTACGTAAGCTTTTTTTGGATAACAAAAATATCTGCTAGATATCTGTATATAATACACACATTTCGGGCATATATAAATAGTATGTGTGTGTGTGTGTTTGTTTAAAATATGTCTGACAATGAAAAAGCAAGTTCAACATATATATATATATATACACATACAATAAAAGTAAATATCATTGTTGAGGGACACGTGTTATCTCTCTATGTGTACAAACCACATATCGTTTTCGCTATAACATTGGTACTATTTAGATGAAGGAAAAGGTCACGGATTTTACGCTATCTTGTATGTATTTACACATATTCCAACTATTAGTCATTTTTTATAGTGTTTCGTTTTTTTTTTATACACATATCATTCAGGCCTGTCTGTTAGAAAACCTTTACAAAAACATATTCTATTATCGATTTGGCGAAACCAATTTTTTTGTATTACAAAAATGAACATCATTTTTGGCTTGGCGAAAATTTCATATCTTGTACAACATGCGTTGTATGTGTAGGTGATGATATCATATTCAGAATATCGAAAAGATAGTAATTAAAAGAAGACAATTTATCCTACGTATGTGTACGTACATACAGACATATTACATGTATCTTGTATCAACTATCATAGGAATTAAATTAATTAATTGAATATTATATTGATTACAATATTTAGTTCAGTTTTATTTAATTAAGAAGAAAATTTCGACTTTTATTTCCTTGATAGAAATCAATTATGATGATCAATATAGGAAATTAATTTCATTTTTTTTTTTTTTTCTGAATTTTCCAATAACGTATCTACTCTGTATTTTTTTATTTAATTTTATTTTACTCAATTTATTCCACTGTGTGTTATATACGTAATTCACTCTATTACTCAAATACCGTATAAATTCATAGTCTCTATTACACATATTTAATTTCGTGTATTAACTTTGATTAATTAACTCAAATTAATTGCATACAAATATGTACATGTATACGAAAAGATACTTACCAGAAGATATTGAATTAGCAGAATCACTTCGTGGTGTATGGTGTTGTTGTGTTGTTTGTATCGATGTTTGTAATGATGGCAGTGGTATTATTGTTGTTTGTGATGGTATATTATTATTACATCCATTTATTACTGATGTTATAACAGTATTATGTTGTTGATGATGATGATGATGATGATGTCCATGATGATTATGATGACTATTATTATTATTATTATTATTATTATTATTGTGATGATGATGATTATTATATGCAGCAGCTGCAGCTGCAGCCGCAGCGGCAGCCGCTGCCGCCGCTGTAGCTGTATCATCATACATCCATATATCTTGGTCACCATTATAATCTGGTGAACCTAATGATGTTGGTGACATTTGCATACCAGATGATACTACTGATGGCATTACAAGACCAGCTGATGATGATGATGTTACTTCAGATGATGATTCTTCAAGCATACGTAATGTAAAACCACCATTATTTGACCAACGTCGTTTCATCATTACACAATTATCATTCGAATACATTTGTAAAAATTGTTTTTCTTTTTTTTTTTTTTTTTAAATATATATTTTTTTTATTTTGTTCACTTTGAAAAAAATTATAGATTTTTAGTCAAAAAAAAAAAAAAATCACTTAAAAATATATACACAGAAGAAGAATAAAATAAAAAAAAAAATCAAATCTCTATACTATATGATTTATACATTACAATATAATATGTACATTTCATAATTTATAATATGAATTTTTCTGAAGTTTTTTATTGTCACAATTAATTTTTATTTTATTTTATTTTCATTTTTATAAAGTTCTATATGAGAAATATCTACCATCTAAATATAATTATGAAATTAAAAAAAAAAATTATTAAAAACAAATCTTCAAAGAATCAAAAAAAAAAAGAAAAAGAAAAAAATTGCTCATAAAAGTATGTGACGCTTATGGATACACAAAAAAAATCAATTTTTATATTATTTTTCATAATTTTTGTATTATCTTTAATAAATTTGCGGGGACTTATTGAATACTGTGTCCCTCGAATAATTATTCCTATTATAGTAACGATATTTTGAAATTTGAAAATATCTCTAATTTTTTTTTTTTTTTTTATCATTAACTCAAGAAATATCGATTCATAAAATGTATCTGAAAATAAAATAAAAATGATCCAAATATTATTTTTTTGTTCGCATATTTTAAAATTTTTATCCTTTTGAAATCGGTAACGTACACACATACTGTTGGATTTGCTTATAAATTTTGTATTATTCCAATGAAAAAGTCAAAAATTATCATCTAATAGTAGAATTTTAAAAACAAATGATAAACAATTCGAAATTTTAATAAATATCCCTGCCTTAATTATTTTGTATGTTTTAACGCAAAATAAATTTAGTTTTTTTTTATAAACATGCAAAATGGGTTGGTGCCTTGATGGTGGTAGTTGATAGTAATTAAAATATCAACCACACATTTTTCATTTTTCATGGTCATGAAAATATGTACGTTGTTCTCTCTTATTCTCCATTTCTCCCCTTTTCTTATTAATTAATTTATACACACGATTTTAACAATAATACAAAAAAAAAGCCTTATTTACATGTGCAAAAGTATATTTTAACACCTGTTTAGTTTTTTATTTATAAAATTAATACAGATAACTCTCTTATTAAGCGTATGTAATAAATTTAGATTTTACAACAATTTTCGTGTTAAATAAATAACAGCCTTATGCCAATTTCACATATCAATTTTTACTTATGTGCTTACACAAAATTTATCACGTCATGAACATTTGCATTAACCAGGAATTTCATTCACTGCCTGTAAACTACGTGTTATACGAAAGTTATCTGTATAAGAAAAATTTAATATATCTCACAGATAGTATGTAAATAAAATTTCAAGTTTAAAAAAATTCAATTAAATTTTTCTCATATATTTTTTAATAGTGTTTGTACAGGGGGGGTTTCTTAACAGTTTCGTTTGTTTTGAAATTTAATACATAAATCAATCGATTGTGTATATGTTCACATTTCATACACAGAAGAAAAAAAACAAAATTCGAAATTTATTTTATCTTTAGATCTTTTTTTTTGTTTTGGAAAAAAAAAAATGTTTTAATTTTGTTTGTTTAGTTCAAAAACTGAGACTTTTGATAATGAGTACACATATCTATAAATTGTACACAAAAATTAATTGGTATCGCTTGTACTTAAGTCTTAAAGTACATACATATATTGGTTTTGTATATCATGTAATTTGTGATTGGGTAATAAATATCCATAAATAAAATTTTATTTCATTTCATTTTTTTTTACATTTTTTTCTCAATACAAATTACATGATAGCAATATAGGTATACCTTTGCTGACCTCCATTATAATTATATCGAAAACCTCAAAAGCATTAAATATAATATTTGTCATGATTTTTTTTTTGTTTTTGTATCGAATACGTTAGTAATTTTCTAACTTCCTATTTAATGTAATAAAATTCATTTATATTTTCTTTTCGTGTAATTTTCAATACGATGAAAATTTTCCATCAACAAAAAGACACATTACAGGTAGTTTTCATATAACACCGATGGTTCAGTAATGCGATTTTTTATTCATTTTAACGCAACCTCTGAGTAATACGAAAGTTATCTGTATATATATACATATTTGTTATTTATTTTTAATGAAAACCTCGATAAAGGGAGAAACGGTTATTGATGAAAACGAAGACCATTTTACAATAATTTATTGTTTCTTTTTTTATTTTTTTTTTTAGAGCTTACTCAAACGTCATATGGATCCTTGCTCTAACTACAAGGTAAAACAAGAGTGACAAAGGTGATTGGCTAGTACAGTAAAAAAAAAATATAACGTATACACGCAGTACATAGATTTTTGGTCAATAAAATGACCTAAACGACACCCCATGGAATTTTTATTTATTATACCACTATATAAAACCACGTGTTTCATTTTGTTATTTGTTTTATTCATTTTGTTTTTTCATATTTTTTTTCTATAGCTCAGTGTTTAGCAAGATAGAGGGTTCTACATAGGTAACATTTCCTTGTTTTTTTTTTTCCAAAACATTTCCATGTTTTCTAATTTGTAATTTATAGTAAAGCTATTAAACTTCTTCGGACAAGTCGACCCCAATCCGCTGTATTACAACACTAGTGTATTAATCAGAAAAAAAAAATAATAAATTTATGTTTATAAAAAGAAAAACTACTCAATTTTTGTTATCTTGAAAAAATGATATGAATCAAAATTATTGCCATCGTTGTATATTATTACAAGAAAAGTTTGTCAATTAATTACACAGCACACCTTTTTAGTGCCCCACAGAATGAAAAAAAAAGAAAACAAAAAACAAAATAGAAATTTAGTATGGTGCGTGTAGACATGTTAGCAGTCTAAAAAGCCTTGCAACAAGAAATTAAGACATTGACATTTTTTTTTCCTCTATTGATTTTCAATCAAATGTTTTGATTTAAGCTTATTTTTCTCCCTTTCCGTTTTTTTATTTATTTATTTTTTGGTTTATTTTTATATAACACGCTATATCGTGTACGATACGATAAGATACATGCATGCCACTTTCAATAATACATAATTTGATATATTGATATTTTTATTTATTTTTATTTACATTTCCTCAAAAATTTTAATTAAATAAAAATAATAATACAAAATGTAATAAAGAAGACGAGAAGAAGTACATGAATACATACGTATACATATATGTGCAGTGTGTGTATATTCAAAAACATCTTACACGTGCGGTATTAAGAATACAAGTATCTGTATAAAATGCTGTATACAAATTTGAATAAATTTTCAAAGAGCGAATGTATAAGTACATACATATATATATACCGAATATTTTTGTAATATTTTTGTTCTTGCTTTTTTTAATGTGAAATTTATGAAAATTTAAATGAAAAATGATTAGAAAAAAATATTAAAAGAAAATTAATTTTAGTGTAGGTGTTTACGGTTTTTAATTTTGAAAAAGGATACAAAGTAAAAGATTATGCTTATAATGTTCAAAATATGTTATATTCTAAAATACCTACACATGTATTTTTCTCAATACAGTCATTGTTACTATGGACGGTATAAAATATTGTACAAAAAAATAATCTGGGGCTCATCAGGACACATTTACCAGATTTAACTAATTTGACATTCTGCTAAAATTTTGAAAATTCGTTAATTTTATATAAAAGTTAGCGAAATTTGCTAAATAGGACTAGAATAACATTAAATATTTTTTATTTGTCAACTAACTATTTGTTTGATTTTTTTTTTTTTTTGCTTTTAACTTTTGGTTATCAATTGTTCTGATATTGTCCTGAAAAATTACACAATTGATTACAAAATTGATGACAAAATGAAGAACAGTGATCTATGGCAAGTTTAAAAAAACAGGACAAAAAAAAAAAAATTAAGAAACTTCTAAGATTTTTACGAAATTGAGCAGCTAGATGGTTAAAAAAGCACTGATTTTACATTTTATTGGTTTATTGTTGAAAAATATCAACATATCCCATCCTCAATTGTATCTTATCTAATGAGCCTTTTGAAAAGCAAACAAACAATTAAAACACCAAAAAGATAATAAACATTACGGCGGCATGAAAATATATATTAAAGAGTAAACTTTGAAAAAAAAATTTTTTTTTTAAATATAATTTCTTTCTATCTCGTCTCATTCATATTTGATCAATCATTAAATCAGAGTCAGTTATTTTGTGTAATATGTGTATATCTGTAATTTATTATGTCAATGATTTACCTTGAAGAAAAATGAAAAAAATAAACAAAACAAATAATTTTAAAGAACAAAAATAAATAGATAAAAGCAAGAACAAGTATTATTCCATAACATGTGTACTATCCGTGTGACCGGCGTTTTATAATTAAATAGCGGCAAAATTTATGAAATACAAAATGTATATGTACATGATAGAATGCAGAATAACAAAATAAAAATACAATAACATACACAAGATATGATTAAAAACAAAATTTAATACGCATTGCAATGTTGGTGTACAATACAATATTTGTGTAATACTAAAGTCATTCATTTTATATACTTTCACTCAAAAAAAATAAAAAAATAAAAAATAAATAAATAAAATAAAATAAAAATAAAAAATTCAAAATATAAAAACAAAAACTCGAGAAAAATATTACAGAAATCATTTTTCTTCGGGGTTTTAATTTTATTTATTTTGAGTAAATCTACAGAAACATTTTCATAAACCACAAATTAAATACAGTGAAATCCATAAACGTTGAACGCTTTTTCAAATAAATTATGGTTTATTTTAGTTTGTAACTTTTTTGATATCAAAAAATATCTTCTATAACTTAGCTATTTGTTCTACTTTGGAATTTGAATACTGTAAAATCTGAACCACTTGCATAATTTCAGTAAAATAATGTCTTTACAAAAAATGATCAAAATAGACAAATTTCACTGTAACTTGAGAATTCATAAAACGAAATTGTATTATTGACATTTCAAAAAGTACAATAATCATAATGATAACAACACAGAAAAATTTTATATAAAAAAAATAACTGATAAAAAACTCAAGAATATTCTATTTATGATTTTACAAATTTTTGTTTGTCGTCGTTGTCGTACGTGAATACCACATCAATCTTTTACAATTTGTGCATATAACAATGATGGATGCTTGTCATATTTTAATGGCTGTATATTATAATATGTTCAGTTACACCTACAAATTTTTATATCTTCTTGTAAATGTGTCTACAATTTTTGTAATATTTAAGCATGTACATGTAAGCATTGTACATGTTTTTGGAATTATCTCTTGTACTTGAAAATATTTTTTATCTCTCATGGATTCCACAAATATTAATTAAATAAATAAATACAGACACAATATACATTTTACAAATGTAATCAAAAAATAAAAATAAAAAAATAATGAAAAGAAAATGAAAATATTTACAGAAAAAAGGAGAAAAAAAATTTTTTTTTAAATGAAACTGCCATGAACTCTGAATGGTACTGACTAATGCGAGATTACTATAGAAAATACGTACAATAAAATGCAACATTTTTTGTAGCAAATAATTAATATCAGGCTAAAGTGAGTTTGATTTTTCTGAAAACTGAACATTTTAGAATATTTAATATTGTGAAAATCGGCAATTATTCAATTTTCGAGATGGATTTTGAAAATTTACTAAAACTAAAATGAACAATTTGAGGACATGTTTTAGTGTAAACAATCGCATTTGACATCTAAGACTAGAAAACCCGTTAAGACTATATAATACATTTCTTAGCACAATCATGTGTTTTTTATGAAGCAGAAAATTAAAGTTAAAGATGAATTTATTCAAATTGAATGAAAAAGAATCAGAACAAGCACCCATTTAAAATACAGGTGACTATTCTTTTCAATATGATGCATAAAATCAAGAACAATTAAAATTAGGATAAAGAAATAAATTTCCATGAAAATTGTGTGGGTTTAAAATACAAAATATATTTTAAATAAAAAGGAAAATAAACCCTTGCAAATGACATTGATGAAATTTAGTAGAAAATTTAAAAAATTTGTATTTAAAAAGTTAAAAATTTAGAGAACTTTTGCTTTAAAAAATGAAAGATTGTAGAAAGGCTTCAAAGAGATAATTTACAAATTATGCTGTAATGTAACAGAATAAAATAAATTCTACATATACACTATAACATCACAACACTTTTGACATGTGTTGTATTGTTATCATTAACATGAAATTTTTACATTGATTGACAAACTTGAAACGATTTGAAAAGAATAAGCTGAATAAACAATTAATTGAATAAAAATGAATACGAAATAGGTACATTATACCTACATAATATACTTTTAAGTTTAAATAATTTTTAAAAAGTGTTTTTTAACAGCTTAAGAAAATAAAATTAAAATAATTCTGAAAAGAAAAAAAAATTCAAGAAAAAAAACCTACACACGTACGTACTTACGTATAAAAAAATTCTTCTTTAAAATGAAATTCGATAGCTTTCATTTTTATGCAAACACGTGCTTTTAAGATAAAAATTTATTCAAACAAAAAAAAAAAAAGAATAAATAAAATAAAATAACATCAATGAGATCAAATAGAAATAAAGCCTTCATGTCTTAAATTTTAAATAAAATAAGTCAACTGCTACTTCACGACAATAAAAATTAGTAGTTAAATTTATTTTAATAGAATCTTAATTTTAAGTATTAAAAAGAATAAAAAAATAAATGTCTTCTCCCAATGAATGAATAGTGTTGGTGGTGGTGGATATATTTATAGTGATTGTATATTGTATTAATGGAAATTTATTTGATATATGTAAGATATTTTTATTACTTGCACGAAAATTCAAATAAATTTTTATTCTTTTGAATATATTCATGGCTGTATTTTTTTATTTTTTTATTAGGTAATAGATACATACAATGGTACACTGTAAGATCAACACGTAGATGAATTGAAAATATATATTTGTTCCAATTTCTTTTATTTCTTCAAATTTTTCTTTACGTAGTATAAACTTGCAAAAAGTTGGTCACCTTTAAAATATTAACCAGAATGATTAATTTTAATTCAGTCATGAGAACCTTTTAGGACCTGATGTTTAATGTCTTGCAAGTTGAATTTTTATAATTAATTTTTAATAAAATTTACCAGTTTGTGAACTAAGATACGAAGTTGAAATTTTTTCAAATTTTGATCATTTTTTATATACGTCACAAAATATTTATAGACAAAGTATAGGTAAAAATTTTTCGAAAACTTTTGTTTTTAAAATTGTCAATTAAGTATGTATACGTACGTATAACTAGTTTTGAAAGCTTTTATTTCATGTGATATAATTTTAAATTCAAAGAATAAAAAAAATAAACAAAAATTTAAAAGCGTTTTTTTTCTGTCTGTTCTACTTAACACTTTTTTTTAATTTTTTTGTATTGTTTTCTCGGTTGTATAAAATTACAATAAGAAATTTAAAAAAAGCAAAAAAAAACACGAATTTTTATTTTTTTATTTTTTTATTTTTTATTTTATTTTTTTTTTTTTGAATGTACACGCGTTTAATTTTGAATACGTGTAAATGTATCTGAACAATTTTATTTACTTTTAATTTTTTTTTTTTTTTCAATGTAAAAAATTTTATTTAAATTTTTTTAAGGTATACTGTATTAATTTTTATGTTTTTAGTGTTTTAATTACACATTGAAAAATTGGATGTCATCATTTTAGTTAATTTTTTTATTATTACAAGCTAGAGAAAATATTAATTGTATATTGTATGATATTGATCGATTCAACAATTTGAGTGAAAAAGTCAGAAATTTTTGACGTATTCAACTAAATTTCAATAATGCTCACTTTTCATTGAGAAGTACAAGTGGTTGTTTTTCTTTTTATTTAAACAAAAACTGAACAAATACCTAAAATGTTTATTCATAACAGTAAAAAATTTTTATTGACAAAAATTCAAAAAAAAAAACAAATTTGTTTAATAAAAAAAAAAAGAATAACAGCACAAGAACTTTTAAACAGAAATTTTAATAAATGAACTTTGAAAAATTAAAATAATCATTGTCACATTTTTAATTTTAGAATTTTTGTTTTTTTTAGAAGGAAGGAAAAACCAACCGAAAATAAATTTTCTATTTATTTTCAATAATTAACATTTTTATTTTATTGCTTTCTCGTATGAATTTTTATTCAATGTCGTTCTATTCAAATCATTTAATTTTATTTAAATCATTTGACATAATTATGTATAAAATTGTACTTTGAAATAAAATTCTAATTTTAAAAATACTTCAAAGTAAAATTATAAAACCAAAAATAAAATGAATTAAAAGAAAAAAAGAATGTAACACAAATAAGTATTAAGTATGTAAGTATATATATACACTATACAGTGCTTAACAACGTAACATAACACACCTCTTTCTCTGTCCAAATCTACTCTCTTCTTTGCCAATATTCTGTCTGAAACAAATATTCCGATGTAAAATTTTTAGGAAAATATTTTGGGAAATGAGTTGTTGTCTCAGTTTATTATAATAATTGACCCTCATATAATATAAATGTTTTGTGTAGCAGAATGAATTCATTACGTTATGGGAAAGTTGAATTTATATATGCTCAAAAGTACAGGTAAGCCTCGTATTACGTAGATTTTATGCGAAATTCATTTAAATACAAGATAAAATAGTTTACATAAAAATTGCCATAGGCCACAAATTAACCAAAGTTTGTATTTTGTACATCATGTTGCATCGAAATTACATTACATAAAAATATCACATCAAACGAAAGTTACTTGTACGATATATATTTCGGACCACGCATTCATGTGTGTATAAAATGTTTTTATAAGAGTTTATTGACATTCAAGGATTATATTAATGACAACACCTACAAAAAGTTAAGAATACATGTGTGGGGTTTACACACAATTAAAGATAGATAGGACACACAGATTTTTTTACGAAGTTAATTTTAGCATTTTTATTTGCTATATTATTTAATACACGAGTTCAGTACAGGTGAAACATTTATAAATTTAAATTAGTTTGCATTGTGATAAAAATAGAATTATTTATCGGTTAAATAAATTATACGAAAATTATTTTTATAGAAAATAAAAAACAACTTTTAAGTTCTTAAACAAATCTCTTAAGAAGAAATAATGGTCACAAAATTGTACACAAACGCTGTAATACATACATATGTACTTATGTATGTGTATTATTTGATTATTAATTAAACGCAAATGTCATCATCGTGTCAAAATTTTAATTATTATTAAATAAATTTCAAACACTTAAATGATGAGAGATTATAATTTTTTATTATTTTAATTATTAAAAGAAGATTAATTATATAAAAAGTATACCTTTATTTCTTGCACAAAATTCAACTCACAGAGTGACTCGAAATTTTGACCCTTTCAAGGTCGTGAAAAATGAAATAATACGGCCAAGAATGTTGTCTTGAACAGATCAATTATTAGGTATTAAATAGACGTCTGTTGTCATTCACACTACTTTTGAATCGAATTTATGAGAACCCCTAAAGGTGAGAAAAATATGGTTTTTCTCGGGTTATTCTTTATTTTAGTTATTTTTTTTTTTTAAATTACCGCTTTAAAACTGAATTTTCATTTTCTTAGAAATATGAAAATGTAATTTTATTTTAAATTAAACGTTCAATTGTGGTTTCAATTTTAATTATACTGTATGTTATTTGAGGAAAGAAAATAAAATACAAACGTTAGCATTTTGAAAACTTTTGAACTGATATGAACTTTGTACAATATGATAACATTAAAAATGTGAATGCATATGTTGTGTTCATGTATGTATTTTGTTTATATCAGCAATTATATATTGACACGAATATAATAAATTTTGTTATTTTTGTTATAAGTTTATAATAAGCAGAATAAAATTGGGAAATATATGAAAAAAAAATCAATTCAAATTAAAAGTATTTTTTTTTTTGTAAATTAAAATAAAACAAATTTCGAAATATCAATTTTAAATGTTTAGTATTCTCAATTACATATACCTATAGTATATTTTGCATACAAGCATTTTTTGTTCGCATGAGAATTTTTTTCGTGTTATATTCTAAAACTTCTAGGTATGTTAGATATTAAGGTATCCATACTATAACACGATGTGTATAGATTCCTTTTGTCACATGTAATTTGAAAACAAATGAAATATAAATATCTCAACAGTTTTATAGACATAAAACATTGAATGTCTCATAATACTCTCCGATTTGTAAATACCTTTTTCTACTATTTATTAAAATTTTTATATACAAAAGTTTTATAGAGTGATCTAAAACCTAATTAGATAGGTAGGTATATTGCATGAAATTATCAATTTTTAAACTTTGAACGTTAATAACTCTAGATTTATTCATTCAATTTCAATAAATAAATAATCTTTCGAAAGGCCTAAGCCTAAACTTTTATTTGCAGTAAAATTGAACCAAATACTTGGTGATTCAAAGAACATTGTTCAATAAATGAGGTCATGTGCTTCATGTATCTGAAAATGTTCAAACCAATTTTATGGAAGTTTTAGAACAATTTTTTGTCAGAAACCTTTAATCAGGAACACCCTGTATAGTTATGTGAGAATATATAAAATATGACTTTTTGTTTTCTCTTATCTAAAATCAAATAAAATAAGAGCAACATAACGAAAAAGAAAAAGAAAGAAAAATAAAATTAGCAAACATGTTGCAATGTAAAAAATTTTTTAAAAAGTTTATAATAAATCAAAATTGCGAAATACCATACCAAGAAATATTTACCAAGAACTGAAGAAAAAAAATTCAACAATTTTTTTTTTTATTCATGTATAAAAGAAACATGAGAGAGTTATAATGGAGAAGAACGAACCACTTATATTGTCAAAAAAATTCACAAGAAGAAAAAAAATGAATGATGATGATTGATCAAATTCTAAAACAGGTCTCAGATTTGAATGAAAAAAAAAGATAAAAACATATGATTGTATAGTTTTGTTTTTTTTTTTTGATTCATCGAATAAATTAACATAAAATAAAATATAAATAATAATAAAAATTAACTCGTGTAATCATAATTTTTTTTTAATTTAAATAATATAAAAACAAATGTAGGTGTGGTAAACACGACACGAAAACGGTGGTAAAATTCAAATGTTAACACCCTGATGTATATCTAAGTGTAGAATGTACGAGTATTCATGTAAAATGGATTTTGAAAAACAATGCAAAATTATGCATTGAATGAATTATATTTTTAAAAAAAAAAAATTTAATTTAAAAATGAAATAAATTCTTTATACAAGTACAGAGGTACGTTATATTCCAGTTTTAGTTCGAAAAATATTTAATTTAATAAAATATTTCAATTTTAAAATATTTCACCTGTTCAAATTTACTAATTTTCGATTTTCTTTTCATTTTTTTTTTGTTTTCGTTCATTTCAATTTCATTTAAAATTTTTTTATTTTTGTATAATTTTATTTTACATATTTGTATTTGTTTTAGTTTCTACTGTCATTCATTTGATTATTATATTTTTTTCTTTTTTTAATTTATGCAAGAGACATATAATAGGTAAAATATACTTAATTCAAATTTTATTTAAAAATCCAATGTCAACGAAATAAAAAATGAAAATGAAAAGGAAGAAGACAATAAACTGTCTATAAGTCTGATACGCCTATGTACACGTATACCACTTTATAACTGAATTGCATTTTCAATTAATTTTTTTTTTTACTTTCATTTTATCGTTTTTGTTTTATGCTTTAATTAGCATTCAATGAAAATATTCACAAAAAAACAAAAAATGTGTGAACGGAATAAAATTTGAATTTATATTGCTACAATAGGGGTTAATTTTGTAATTTTCATAATGTATGCTGCTACACACATATGAAACAAACACTTAAAAATTTCACTGTTTAAGTACTGTACGACAAATAATTGTCCTCGTTCGTAATAAATCAAATATAAAAGTATAGGTATATATAAACTATTAATTACGATAAAGACTTTGACTATAGGTTGAAATGAGGCAAAGCAGAAAGTATTTCAAACAAAATGGATGATTAATATCCTTTGAAAGAAAAATACATGTCTAAAACTAAAATTTACTAAAATTTAAAGTATAATTAATTTACAGAAACAATTAGTTGGATGTAGAAGAAAAAAAATCCTCTTTTCCAAAAGGACAGATTTTCTAATAAATTGAACATTTCTTTAATATTACTTATTATTCTACAATTTTTAGGATACAAATAAAATAATAACCCACTTCTTATTCATTTTGACCATAATCCTTTTGCAGCTTACAAAATGGTAGTTGCATTAATAATGGTCATCATAAAATTTGAAGATGGAACAAAAGACAGTATAGTATTCTTTTTCGAAAGTATCTTTGTTTTCAAAATTTCAAATATTTTTCTAATGTGTGTTACCGATTTCAGGATAATTAAGAAAAAGTAAACAAACGTATAATAAAAAATATTTACCTGTATTTTATAGTACAATGTGTAAAATACATCCTGTACACACATAAAAATTAATTCAAATTCAGATCACAAATATATGTACAGGATAAAAATGACGTGTTCGTTGTCCTTTTTTCTTAAATTTTTGTTATTGTATATAAAAAATTACAATTTATTGCTGTGTTTTATAATGGCTCCTCTTATATAACTTCTGAAAATTATCCATATATACACACGATTATCTACACATATGTAATGTATACATATATTATTTCACAGTACTTATATTAATACACTTAATTTCATCTGCATTCCGCATGTTGTATATATACCAGTGTGATACAGCATATATTTAGATTAAAAAAAAAAAAAAAAATTGTATATACATATGTTCTAAAGCGTAAACACGAATACACAACAACAACAAAAAATGTATCACTTTTTATAGTAATTCATTCAATTGTACATGTTTATATCTTCAATTATATGTTTTCCAAAAAAAAAAAAAAATTCGGCAGGCAAATGTAACATCAACCATATATATGTACAACTAAAGAACAACACAAAGATTCAAAAAACAAAATATGTATGCACGTCTATATACAAAACAGTCAAAAAAAAAAGGAAAAAAAGAATTTTTTTTGTTTGCCCTTGAATTTTTAACAGCACAGCCCACACACAACAAAACGTCACCTTGGAGCCGTTCACATATACGAAAGAGAAAAGGACTAATACTTGAATAGAAAGTTCATATATACGTATTGTTTTTTTCTGTATGTAAAAGGAATCTATATACGCTATATACATATCCATTCGTTTTAATATACACACATACTCATACAAAATTTATAAAAAATGTAAAGAATTTTTGTTGTGTGTACGCACATTCGAGAAAAGTTTTACTTTCCCAAAAAATTACACAATTTAATGTGTTTATAAAAGAAAACTATATTTTTGTGTATACATATATAGGTACATTTAGTAAATGTGTGTTGTCTGCTATATATGTATATATGCATTTTTGGTTTAGTTTGGCAATGGGTTTAAAAGGGGATCCGATTTTAAATGAATAAGAAAAGAAAATTAATTTAATATATACTGAAGAAAAACTGTGTTTACGGGGCAACACGGGCAGTCAACAGAACATACGAACACATACGCGTAATATATGTATACCTACATATGTAGTTTAGTTATTATAATGAATGTATGTGAAACATGCGTGCGTCGAAAGTAGGTATGCGTACTAATAATGGCTGAGATATAAATATATCTATATCTATATCACTATGTTTACATTAACACACACCTTATAAACATTTTATATATATCTGTATGTTTTCACTGTTATGAAAGTGTAATACAAGAACATTAAAAAGTAAAGTTGATGGCCGTGTTGTTGATGATTGAAATACGTACATATGTAGGTATATTTGTATACCAGTGCGTATGCATACGAGGAGGAAAACTGTGCCTTCTCGTTTTTCGTTTTCGCTTGATAATTGTTCATATATTTTCTCTGATAACTGACTGATCTACCCAATGAATTTTATCGTTGCTTATTAGCTAAACATCTTGTAGGTATATGGTTTACCTTTATTTCAGCATTTATATTAATTCACAAGAACTAAGTTTTTTTTTGAACATCAATATTCAAATTTTGGTTTCATTTTACACAAAAAATTTTGTTTCCTTTGACCAGATTATTTTCCTAATTTTTCACTTCCGTTTGGGAATGGGCAATCAAAAAAAAATTTTTTTATATTTTTATGTTTGTTTTTTGTTTATCACTGTAGTCCATTTGAAATGGTTATGTATAGATAGACGTGTATATATACGTGAAATTGAGAGTGTGTGTGGAATAGACATCGGATATATTTTATTTTGGATAGGAGATGTTTTGTTGTCAACGCTCTTAAAAGTAGGTATATATAATAAAATGTTCGCCACGCACTTTAAAAGTTTAAACATACGGGTATGTGTGTATATATATACTTGCCTCTGCTAGGCAACAACAAATTATTCCAAATTTTTATTACATTATCTATGTAAATACAAATTCATTTGGAAAATATGTACCTATATATGTTGCTATATAACTCTACAACACGAACTGAATGGTGTGAAATATGTATCTATATAGAAACACACATTTTTTTATAACACCTTATATATTGTACTGTTATGTATCTATACATTTTTATATACATATTTGTATACCTATATACTTATACATGTATATATATAGTATACTATGAATGGAGATTTCTTTTAAACCCTGGCCTGGTAATGAAAACTTGTTTCATTCAAATGTAAATAATACAAAAAAAAAATTACACACAAAAATCAAGGACAAATTTTAATAAATAAACATAACAGGAAAAATAATATTACACACTTTTGTACCAAATAATATAAGTAAAATTCACTGTCAAAAAAAAGTTCAGGTGTGTTACATACATGATATTACACAATCGACGCTGCCAAAAAGGGTGTCTTTTGTTTGTGTGTGTGTATGTGTGGATTTGGGTGAAATAAAAAAAAAACAATCTTAGAAAATTTTCTTTTATATACAGATGGTTGATTTTGGTTTTTCACTTGATTTTTGTTTTTTTTTTTTCGCTTTTTAGAAAAATAATTTTCCCATTTTAATTTCCATGTTGCCGGCAATTGAGAAAAATTGTTTTCTTTTGAAAAATGTTTAATACACTTTTTTTAGAGTCTTTAATGCACTAACTATCCCTTCATGCATGGTAAATATGAGAATAAACAAATGTATTTTAAAAATGCACTCAAATCACTGAAACCGTCATGCACATTATTTTAATAAAAACAAAAAAAAAATCTCGCATGAATGTATAATGATGCAGAATGCAATAAATAATATGAATTAAGAATAATAATATGTAAAAAAAAAATAAAAAAATGTTTTTATACAATTACACTTTATTTGTGCACAATTATGCAAGGTCAAGCTAAAAACACAGCAATATAAACAGTGTACACTGTACACCCACCGTCAACATTATAACATCCTCTCTCTAATGTTAAATTTTTTTTTATAAAATTATTTTAATATTTTGTGTGTAGATTTTTTATTATATATATATTTTTTTTTATGTGTCATTCACTATAGAATAATTTTTTTTTTTACACAGCAAAAAAAAAAAGTTACCGATACATACATACATAGGGGAGGAGTACATGTATATTTTTAATCCAATATTTATAATTTGTATGTATATATATTCGCATATATGACAGCATTTAATTTTCTTTTGGGTTATTGTACGATGTAAACAGCTGTATAATACACGTTTTTCATATAATTTTTCCTAGAAACTGTAAGTAATAGTGTAGGTTTCACGGTATATTTTTATTTAAATTAACATTTTTTTTTTTAAATTTTTTACAATTTTATTAAAATCAAATCGAAGAAAAATTTATAGTGATTTTCTTTAAATTATTATATTGTCGCAAATATTAAAAGTTAAAAATTCCAATTGTAATATTGTAATGCATAATCCATGTACCAAAACTAAAGTCCTTGTTTTTGGACCTTTACTTACATAAAATTCTGAATATTTTTATGAAATTTTTATTTTAAATTTGCCATATAGCCACCGTACCACATACTTTAAATGTTGCAACAAAAAAAAAATTTTTTCTCTTTTTAATTGATTCTTTGTAGATTTTTCTCTAATTATTGTACTTTGATTTTAATCTTTATCCTACGCACTTTATAAATATAATTTTTTCAAATTTTCAAAATTTCAAAAAAAAAAATTTTTTTTGATTTTTCACATAAAAAAACAAAAAAACACAATTTAAAAATGAAATTTTAATTTATATTGAACTTAGGTTACATTATAAAAAACTTAAAAGTAAAATATACCTTGATTTTGTTCACTTAATTACATTTTACAAATTTTTGAAAATTTTTTTCTTTCAATAAAAAAATCGAACACAAGAAAATATCAGCAATCATAAGAAAAACTTATTATTATTGACAATTAATTATATTAGAAAATTGAAAAGGAAAAATTATTTTTCTTCCGACACACAAAAAAAATAAAAAATAAATCTTTTTCTGTAACGAAGAATATACACAATATAAAAATTGTGCTACCGACACAACGAACAAACAAATACTAAAACTCTGCCTGCAAGAGAAGAAGTATGACAAGAAAAAAAAATATGTATGTCAGAAAAAATTTTAAACAAATACATATAAAGAAATGTGTACATTTTATATAACGTGTACTGTACATACATACTATATTGTATATGGGCCGTATTATAAAAGCTGTATACATTTATGATGTAGCCTGAATGTGTAGATATATGTATATGTATATAGAAAAGTTATATGAGAATTCAAGTTAGTGTGCGTATATATACCCCTATACATACAAATACACATGAATCTACCCTCGTACATTTGTAACACTGTAAAACTGATGATTGGAAAATTTATTTAAAATAATATTATAAAAATAATAAAAATATAAATTCAAGCAGTATTTATATGAGCATACACATAGCTAACTTAGTAACACACACAAAAATGTATCTTTACATTATTGTGTGATTTTTAGTCTTTATTTATTTTTTTTGCTGGTATAATACATACAAGAACTAAAAGTTATTTAAAAGCTATACAAAACTTGAACTTAAAAACAAAAAATAAAAATAAAATTAAAATGAAAAATCAACAAAACAAAAAAAAAAAACATTCAATGTTAAAATGGTTGTTGTGCGCAAGCTTGACTTTTTTTTTTTTTTTGTATAAAAATTATTGTATGTACATATATTTGTATACAATGAAATATTTATTTATACACGTCTAAATACGTGTATTAATTATGATAATGAAAAAAAACCGCTCTGGCAACACTATTTCTTAAGTTGAAGAAAAAAAAAATAACCAGTTTTCCTTTTCACTTTACATTTTAAAAACATCACATAAAGTCAGATACAAGTCAAAGTGTTTTTGTGGATCTTGTAGTTTTTTTTTAACATTTTTTTTTTATTTTTGTACAACAATGTATAAATTTTGTATTTATGGTTATCTCATGTAGATTTTTTACTATTTGTATAGGTAGATATAGATACATAACATGTGTTTGTAAGTATATATAAAAATGTTATCGATGTATAAAAGAAAAAGTCATTTTCAATTTTAATACATATTAAATTCTGTATACATATGTATGTATGTATATGTAGTGATCATACAAGAAAACATTGTATATAATACATATGTACATACATCCATATGTAGATATTTGTATAAAAAAAGCCGAACCGAAACTAACACATATTAACTTTAGATCAAGTTCGAATATAAGACGATCGATTCAATGCATGATCGATCTCATTTTTAAACATATCTACATATGAATCTGTAGAAATAGAAAATATATGTATGTATGCCATCGTATTCACTATATGTTATTTTTTATATATAAAAATGATGATCAAAATGGGAAACTCGAAATTATAGCCTAATGATCTTGGTTAGAAATCATAAACTCCTATGTAAAAAAAAAAAAAACTCCATTTCATAAAATTACATAATTTCTAATGAGATTCTAAACGTTACTGACCATGACGGATGGGTTGTTTTCAAAAAATTGTCAATTTATTAAAATACTTGGTACCTATTTTGTTTAGTTTTACACCTAGTAATACCTACTATATATTATGTATATCACACAATTGAGTTGGATTTTAGGTTTTTTTTTTTATTTTTTTTCTTAAAGAAAAATGTTTTACTTTTTAATTCTAATTAGTTAAGGTGAGCTTGTATTTCCTCAAATATTTTATAAAATTATAAACAGAGATAGACTTATACGGGATTGTACAGAAATAAAGAGAACAAAAAATATTAGAATATATTCATAGTACAGTACATGGAAGAAAGATACTACATATATACATATATTATGTTAAAGTCCATATATGCTTTTGGTACAGTACACAAGAAAGAACATACATTATACAGAAAGTAAAAGCTTCTACTTCTTCATGCATTTAGAAAAAAAAAAGAAAACTTTCAATTCAAAAGGGAAGACGAAGAATTCAATATGAAACTAACAAACAAACATTTTTATTATACGATGAGTTTTCTTGATGCATGAAATAAAAAAATACATACATAAATGCATAATGCATGTGGATAAATTTTATTAATACCTGTCGTACGTGTATTAACACAAATACAAGCGCCTAAACTACATGTATATGTACATATGGAAAAATGAATTTATACGTGTATAGAACAAATAATCAACCCAACTTTCTTATGTGTTTAATATACACAAATAATAATCTTCTATGCATGTACATACGTGCATAAACTGCATTATTTTCTATATGAATACTTGATCCTATACAATATTTTTTAATTCTAAAATCATATATACGTAGATATTTGCCGGTACATCATAATAATAACCGACCAGATGCAATGCATATACTATGTACTTATATTTACCTGAGCACAAAATACATACAAGCACTAATTCATATGTGTTTTTATAAGCAGAACATATACCTATAATATTTTTACCTGTATAAATAAAAATGATCAAAATGTTCATATGCTTATTTTATTCTCTATATGAATATGATGTTAGGGTTACCATTTTATATTATCTTGAAAATAAGATTCGACAAGAGCATATATCCGTCATTATTTTATTTTTTTATTATTTATTTATTTATTTATTTATTTTTTAGAATGAATTTTTATATGAAATTTTTGGAAGTACCTCTGTAACCGACTAAAAGTCAGAAGCTTCCTGAAATTTAGTTTAGAATTCTTTTTTTTTTTTTTTTTTGAATACTCATACTACGTATAACAAGGTAAATAACATTAAAATGATGGCAAAACATTTTAGTAATTAATTAAAAAAAAAAAAAAAATCAGAAGTATTATAACAAAAACGAATCTTTTCTTTTTCACAGATCATTTAATTAATTTTTTTTTTGTTAACATTTTAATTTTAATTTCCATTAAAATTTCTCATACAATTTTGATATCTACTATTTTTCTTGTTTTCATCCACTTTTTTTTTGTTGAATTAATTTGCTAAAAAACGAAACAGGAAACTTATAAATTCATGATCCATATAATGCAAATATGTATGTAGGTGTAATTGAAAGATATGTATTTTGTAAAAATTCAAAAAAAAACACAAAAAATTATGAAAATTATTTCACGCAGAATAAATCTAATATTAAATGTACAGGCCAGGATTGGCAAGCCGCAAGGGTACAGGTGAATTTTAAATGGATAATTTCACAGTATCTATAACTTAATATTTGCATTATGATTTTTGACCACAAATAAATTATATGTTTTTTTGTGTAATTTTTCATTTTTTTTTTTTTTAAATAAAATTATAGTAGATATCTCATACACATATACATACATGTACATGTAATACAGTATTATTTTTGCAAATTAATAACCATGAAAATGTAAACACTTACAGGGTACATACATATTTGATATACGCATGTAAAATAAGGCCAATAACCAACAAATTATCAAATTGTACAAGATTTGTATGTCCTAGAGCATATGTACTTTGTCTCAAGATAAAAATTAAAAAAAAAAAGATCAATTGAAAAACGATTGGAAAATTTGAAGAAAAACTAAGAAGTTTTGAATATATTTTCATTAAAAGACGTTTTTGGTGATAAAGAAAAATTCAAATTTGAACATTCATGATTAACGACGAAATATCATGTCAATCACCACTTCGATGTATCATGTCTAGTTTGAATGTTATAGAGAATAATGTCCAATTTTGCAAATTAAGGAAGGACACTCATAATATTTTGGAAAAACATGATAAACTCTCGCCCTCTCATAAAGATTTTTTAGTTCGCCGTCATGATTAATTACAGATGTATAATTTGAGATAAGATCTATTAGTAAAACACCCTGTATATTTTTCATTACCACCATATCACATTTTGTCAACATTCTAGATAGTCTAAACACAACATTTTTCGTATGCGTAACATACAAATGAGATGTACATATGTACATACGTTCTTTATTTTTCCTCTGTCATTTGTTTTTTTTTAACTTCTGAATTTTTCGAATTTTTAAAAAATAATTTTTTTATCTTTACAAAAAGATTTTTTTTCGAGTATTTTTTTTTTAGTCAAAATTGGAAAAAACGAAAAAAAAAGATAGAAAAAAGATTAATAATATTACAAGTATATATTAGTAGTAATCGGAACACGAATTTAAACGTTCAAGAATATAAAAGAGCTTTTCTGTATATTAGTTGACACTCAGTCGAATATGTGACAAAAACACAAAAAAATTTTTGAAAATATTTTAAATTTTTTGTTTTAAATACAAAAATAAAATTATATCAATATTTTTTCATATATTAGCTAACATGTGAATGTATACGCTTCAGTCCAATGTTCACGTAAATATTATACAAGTTGGATTTGTATCATGACTCTACAATGTACGATGATGATTGTATACATAATAATCAATTTTTAAAGCTTTTTTTTTTATTTTTATGTCAAGTACAAGATCAAAATTAATATTAATCTATTTTTCTTTTTTTCTTTTTTTGTTTAAAAACAAAAATAATTCGACTATAAGCTCAATGACACCCCATTTATTTACAAGAAAAAAAAATATCATACTTGATTAGTGCTGTTTATTGCCAATTTTATTTTACTTTTTTTCTATTTTAATGGATACAGTGGGTTGTATTGTAATCACATCACTATGTTATTTGCCGCAACTTATACACATGTATGACAAATTTGGTTATATACGCGATTATTATTTCAATTTTCTTTCAAGTGACATACGCAATTATCATAATTTAAATTTTCATATTATTTTAAATAATAATAATTGAGATATTTATCTTTTATATATACAGGTAACCCTTGTAATCTTGATATAAGGCAATTTTATAGCAATGTTTTTGTTTTTGGCTAACTCGGGTCTTGTCGATATGGTTCCTACTGCTATGTAACATCCAATTTTACTACATTTACAATTTACTATACTCGAAGTTTCTAGAGTGGAACCCGCAAGGAACCAGGAAGAGAGGTAAACCGAAAACTACATGGAGACGTACCTACAATACAAAAAGAAACGGGCAAATTATTTAATCAACTTCGAGTTATCGCCACAAATCGAACCCAGTGGGGGCAACCTACATTGACAGCCCATGTTCCTAGAGGATATAGCATTTACTATTTATTATTATACTCGAAATTTTCATGAATAATCTCCCCTTAATACGAGAATTACCTGTAGTGTTTGTTTTTTGTCTTAGAATTGCATAGGCATGATGACAAAAAGATGTTGAACTCAAAATGCGTTAATCATAAAATTTTTGCCTAAAATACTTATGTTATTAAAAAAAAACAACGATTATTCTTTACGTCTTGAAATTGACGTCAATCAAATAAAAAAATTAAGTAATAAGATATACGGCAAAATAGAGCAATGAACCTAAATACAAGAAAATATATGTATGTACCTACATATTTAAAAAAGACCAACCAACATAGAGAATGACAAAAAAAATGAATAACAAATAAACTTGTATTTGACCTCAACAAATGTCAAAATTTTTTGTTAATTGCTTTGATTTTGCAGGTGCGAGATTTGACTTTTTTTATTGTTTGTTGATTGGAGGTTATTTTAAAAAATATAAATCAAAAGAATAACGATTAGATAACAGAAAGTATGAATGAAATATCGTTCAGAATGTAAGTATAGGTACATAATATTAGAATTATTATAACAATGCTAAATTAACATACATATTAGAAATGATATTGAAGTCTGAGAAAATTTACAACAATGCATGTGCCTACTGTCTATATAATCATGTTTTTATAACTATCTAGTGTTTTTTTTTTTAAATATCTATAATAAAAATAAAAAATTGTTAAGACCTTGAATATAATTTCCTCCTTTGCAAAAAACCTAATAATTACGTATACGTACATATATATCTACATATGTATATACGAATAAGTACGTACATACATATGAACATGATTTGCCAACGAAGCAAAAAGCTTAATTTTCTTATATATTTTTATACTATCACATATCTCATGTACATACACAGTATATTAAATTGTGAAAATTATATACATATAGGTATATACATAGATACAAATTGTATGTGACTACTACACATATGTATATACAACATTCGCACACTGGGTAATTGATTTCCATAATAAATTTAATGGATTAAATCATAACCAAAACTATAACCAAAACTACTATACACTATAACCAAAAGTATATAAAGCATATAATACACACAGCGCTTAGAATCATACTAGCTCATGTTTTTGTGTATCTGTGTATCTGCTACACACATCAGTCAATTTATGATTAACTTTGACATTTTAAACCAAGAAATCAAAGTTATTTATGTGATTAAAATAAATTCGATTTTTTTTTTCAATTCATTCAAAAAGCAAAAAACAAAAAATGAAAAAAGGAAATTTTATAAAAACTACATATAGTCAGACCTTGTCAGATTTGTCTGAAAGATCTTTTACAAAATTTAATAATTGGCATAATATGTACGTACATACATAAGTATGTATAAACATCTTTGTGAAAAGCTTCAAGTAATTTAAATATTAAAACTTTTGGCAAAATTCGAATACTTAACGTTAATAATTTTATATGAAATTTTACTTTTTATATTTTTATTCTACTTATACTTCATTTTAGAAGTTTGTCAACTTTTTTCTTTTTTTTGGAAAAAAAAGAAGGAAAACGCCCTCATAGCTCTCAATTTAATAACGTCATCTCCTAAATAAAGAGTAAATAAAAAATTGATTGGTCTGGCTGAAGAAAGATCAAGATTAGCATTTAGAAACTTATGACAAAGAGAACATTGATTCACATTCTAAACAGAAAAATGCAAAAAAGTAAATGAAGTGCTTCTCATTTCCGATGAAAATAAGTACGTGAATAATATTTGGAGGCAATAAGCTCGATAAAGATCATAACATTCTATAAACTTCAATATTGAAAAAACATTCCAAATAAGATGTACATAACTGAACAAATTTTTCAAAAGTCCATTGCTCATAAAATAATGTATAAATAGTAAATCCACACATAATTAAATTACAGTTAAAAGATTAAATTAAGGGATCACTTCTTAGCAACGTGAATTAATGTTAGCTACTATATATTTTGAAAAACCCCTTTTTTTACTTTTGACCTTGATCATGGCTTTTAAAATTTTTTCATATATAAAAATAAGTATGTATGTATGTATAACTTCATAAATCCCAATACCAATACCGGTATATTAATCAAATGACATGTTTGAATGTGTGTTAATATGTAGACGTGAAGCACAATAATTATTCTCGCTAGTTAGATATTTTGTTATTTTCTGTGGGCAATGGGCATTTGATAAAAAAATGTTACGCAACACAACATGAAGTGTAATATAAAAAAAAAATGTAAAATTTATCATAATATAAATAAATACAATCAAAAGAAAAATATTTTAATTTTTTTTTTTTTTTTCTAAGCTAAATAGAAAAACAAACCAGAGATCCTATAACAAACCTAATGTTTTGTACCATTGTCTTGGACATATAGGTACATACATACATACATGTATTCGTATACAATTGTGTGTACGTATAAAAAAATAATGAAAAAAAAAGATAGTTATGTTAATACACACTTGTTATGGATTTATAAAAAATTAACACAGTATGAATGTCTAATATTATAATGAAAATATATAAAATGTTTAAATGATATTGACATTTAAAAAAAACAAAATGCCAGCATTACTGTCAAACAAATAATTATTTGATTTTTGTGTATCTATTAGACTATTATACTTTCCCACCCTTCCGTTTAATTTAAGTTTTGTGGCTTTTGCAAAATAATTATTGCCAAAATTATGAAAAATTGTTCAGAAGTGGGTGTATGGGTCCATATACATATACCTATACCTACATTTTTTTTAAAAATATATTTTAGGTTTTTCCATGAGAAAGAGGAGAAAAGGGTATAGTAATAAAAATGTGAAAAATAAATTAATTTAAGAAACAAAAACAAAATTCCAAAATTATAACATTTAAAAAAAAAATCAACACATCAGTGATATTTTTATGTTAATTATTTTAACAATAATAATAATGAAAATTTATTAAATAATTTACTTATGTGTGTGAAAATCACACATTATAAGGTTCTTTAACTCAGGGTTATTAAAATGTTAAAAAATTTCATTTGAAATGAAAACAAGAAAAATAAAATAAAAACACAATTTTGCACAATGTTGCCAAATTTATATAACATTGAAATAAATCTTTGCAAATGTTGTCAGATTTCTGAATAATATGAGGAGATCTCAATTATCACAGTCTAAATTATTATAAAATAAAATTCTAATTTTATAATAATTACGATATACCTAATTTTTAATTGATAACAGACAATTAGACAACACAACATATTTATGCTATCCAGAAGTTAATTAAATTGTTTTTTTGTTATTCATAAACCATAAAATAGAAAATCGTTTGTTTTAATGTGATTATTACATTACATCACATTATTGCGAAAAAATATTGTATTTACGTGTGTGTAAATGTATTATGCCTATATATTGAACTTGGCCTTATTACACACAACACACAATTATAACACAAAATATGTTCACTCGTATATCTTATCAACTTTGAAATAAAAACTAACATTTTTTTTTTTTTTTTTTTTGTTATATGACCTTGATTCATATGACCAAAATAAATGAAAAAAAAAAAATAAAAATTAGCAAAAAAATCCCGTCGTTGTACGTATAATCTTAATACACAATAATGTTTTTTTTTACAGTCTGTTGATATAAAATTTATATCATTAATTTTGGAATGTTTGTTATCTAATCAAACAAAATACAATGTAAAATGATGCGTAACTAATTCTAATTAATTTCGCAAAAAAAAAAAAAACATAAAAAAGCAAAATAAAATAAAACGTTTGTATTTCTTCTCGTGTCACAATAAAACGGGCAAGTTGACCTACATTGTACTATACTCGATCACCAATATTTCTAAGCAAAAATGTTTTTTTAGAATTTCCGTTTTATTATGCAAATTTTGTTTTGTTTCCAGGATGCCATGAAAATAAAGGAACAGATTTATACTCAAGAAATCAAGCCATTACCCTCTTTAGTCTAATGATCCAGGTAGGTATTAAAGTTAAATCTTTTTTTAAAGATTATTTTAGATTTTTATTTACGCTAAAAGTGGTTCAAAAAACAATCAGACGTGTCTTCTAAAATAAATACAAATTTTTTCATATTATATAGGTATTTTATCACGTTAAATTTTGAAAACCGCAAAAATTTTGCGAAATCTACAATACAAAAACAAAAATATTCGCATTGTAAAATTTGCGAGTAAAAAATTTAATACGGTTGCTACAGGTATTTGTTCACGTTCGCATAATCGAACAAATAACAAAACCAAAAAAAATATATATATCAGTCATATGTTTTCTATATACAAACACAATAATTTAAAACTGATGTACTAGTATATAACAACTTAACAAGGTTGTCGTATTGTACATTTCATTATAATTAGGTCGCCCTAAATTCAACATCCCTGACCCTAATTTATTTTTTCTTATAATTTTTTTTTTTATTTTTATTTATAATTCTACATACAGAATGCATGCATAAATTATTGAAATTGTCTGTCGGGTTGTTGTATGTATAGAAAACACGTCATGTACACATTGAAATTTATATATATATAATTTTGCGTACAAACACACATATACGATGTATGTATAGGGTATGGGGAACATAATTGATTTTTTCGCTATAACATAAATTTTTGTTCACATTTTTTTGATTGAATTTTGTTGTAGCTCTGACTTATGTTATACTATACTTATTTAACGGTTTAGGTATATACTGTATCTTATACACAGTCATTGTTGTCACTGCTGCTTTTGATTTTTACCTTTGAATGATCTTGAATTTCTGTTTTACACATTTATAATATCGATCGTTTAGTATACCTGTCAGGTTACTAGTAACATACTAGGTATAAATTCTACATATAATTATACATGCAAACATACATATAGATAAGCAAAAAGTAATTTCATGAGACAACGATCGTAGTCAGTAATCACTTTCATTTTTTTTAAAGTAATAATGACCTTTTTTCATCACTATGCATTGCTAAAATGACATATGTATGTAAGTGAACTGATACATATTCATGTCGGCTTCAATTTATAGGTACCTATATATTTTTTTCGAATTAACATAAAAGATGTGTTGTTGTCAATTTATTTCTGTTAATTAAATATCAAAGATTTTTTTTAGATCAAAAAAACTTAACTACATTTTCCAATTTCTAAGGACCGTATTCATTATCGTAAATTAATCTTTTTATAGTTCATATCATTATTTGTTTATAAGCAAATCAATCAATTTATGTCAGATGTTGAAAATATTAGATAATAATAAAATAAGTGGAATCTTCTGGTGGGATAAATACGGCCCTGTACTGGAAAAAATTTTAAGTTACAACAAAAAAAAAAAAATTAATATTATTTCATCAAGATCAATGAAGATGCATGAATACTAAGCTGAGAATCAGTAATTGAAGGATAATTGTAGAAAACAGAGATTGAAATTGAAAAATCGACAAAGCGTAACAATAAGGAGAAACGAGGAGGCCAAGGCTTACCGAGTTGTCGGACAGCTCATAGATAAACAGAATACAGGCCTAGATCAGGCACCCATCATATGTAATTGCATATGGTGGTGCCTGGTTAAGTGGTTACTGAGTTGCCTCAAAATATTTTTCATAGTTTTTATCTTATTTTCTATATCTACAATATTTACTGTTTCACCTCGTATTTACCTACATATATGATAATTTTGATATGAGAAAATTAAATGAAATATAAAGTTACAAACACATCATTTAGATAGGTAAGTAGGTACCTACTATGTTAAAAATAAAATAATTATAGTTGTTCTGTTATCATGAGGCTTGTTGAAAGATCATATTCGCATTATAACTGTACATATACATACATATGAACGTATGTATGTATATAGAACATATTTAACATTTTATAATTTAAATAAACTTGCGCATTCTCATTCAATCTCAAAGTAAAAGCAAAAAAAAACAAAAAAATGTTTAAATAAACTGTATGACTTTGACTACTATCTCTACTATATTTATTTAATTCTGTATGTATGTAGCAAAAAAATAGATACTACATACATATGTACACGTATATGTGTAATTTTAAATGAGGTAATGACCCCAATTCAGTTTTATTTTATTTTTTATAATAAAAATATTTACTCCCATATATCAGAATATTATATTTATTTTTATATTAAGTATGTATGTGTGCAGCGTATATATATAATCAAAAGCGCTTTGACTTTGGCTAATTTGTACACAAATTCATGTTATAATAGTGTATTAATGTATAATATAAAAATAAATAGCTATAGCTAGACAACAATTGTCAACAAATATACATATCACCACTGTAATTATATCTAATACACTGACATACTTACAAACACGTTAAAGACTCTCCTATTTAGCCGTTGGTGTAAAGTGTATAATAATTGTAAAAAAAAAACTAACAATTTTAATATTTTCATTTTTATCTATCAACTTAAGAAAGTTTATTAAAGACTGATAGAGCGCGCGTGTATAATTTCGCAATAAAACATTTTTTTTTTTATGTTTAGGAGAAAGTGAAATTATGTGTGGCTCATTTTTATTTATTTTTTTTTTTTTTGTAATTGAATTGCGCCATTGCATATAAGAGGTAATAAAGCGCTGATAATACACATAATCTCAACACATAAAAATAAAATAAAATAAAAAAAAAACAAAATTTGATCGTGATGAGTCTCGATCGTGTTTTCATGCACCTTTATATATACACAATTGTAATTATCATAACAATCAATAAAATATAATCGCAGGTTTCATTCAACCACGTGCATATACATGACTCGAATTCATTTTCATTTTTTTTGAATGAATGAAAATTCGACAACTCATTCGACAAAATAAGAGAAAGTGAATTTTGTTGCATGACACATACCAACAGACATACACAAGAAAATTTCATTATTTATTAATACACATTTAGAGTAGAGTATATACAAATAGTAAAAGTATGGAAATACACAAAAATAACAAATAAAAAGTAATTGCAATTGTGAAGGTAAAACGAAGAAAATATACTATATATTATGAATGAAAATTTGAACCCCTTTTACTTTTCTTTTTTATTGTGAAATATACACAATAAAGTAATTATTGTTTTGTAAAGTTGCTTGCAACACATACTTATATGATGTTATGATGATCATTTGTGTGTCGTATATGTAATACCTACTTACAGCATAGCGATATACTATATATACACAATTACTACAAGTATTTTTACACGACACTACATTTTCATCATTTTTATTGTAATGTTACAAGAATAAATTTTTTTTTTTTTTGTTCAAAAATTAAAAAATCGGTATGACAACGAGTTATTCAAGTTCTCTCTTTTAGAGCAGCAAATAGCAAAATATGAATGACAACAAATGACAATTTGCTCGATCACCCGAAAGGTATTTAATGTGTAATCTTTTTCGCTGAATTTTTAAAAACGAGTTTCATAATCATCATTTACTATTACAAATTAAAGATATAGAAAGTTTAAAACAGAAGGGAAATTTAATATAAATTTTTTTAAAAATCAGCTTTTCTTTGAAATCATAAAAACCTTAAGTTTTGACTAGTTTTCGCGTTGACAATGAATGTGAGAAAATTTTGTTTAAAAAAAAAATAATAAAATTATTTAAATTTGACAAAAAAAAGGTTGAATTTTACCATTAGAGAAATTTATTTTTATTTTTTAAATCAAGACTATTCTGGTCATAGATACTGCTAACCTTCTGGTAACAATGACCAGAATAGCCCTGAACAAATTATTTTTCTCTACAAGTCACCTGTTTTTACTTAGTAGTCAGTATTCACCGATCATGTAAGAATTATGCCAAATCGTAGACTTATGGATCTATTTGAGTCAGGTCGTGCAGATCAATGTAAAAAATTTATCAGATATTTGACTTACCTGAAACGAGAAAAAAGAAAAATATATTCATAACCTTAATGTACAATTTATCATTATTATTTTAAATAAGTAATACAAAAAAAAAATACAATTTCTAGAAAAGACCATTCCGAATAAACCAACAATTTAATCTCTCAGATTAGGGAAGATACACCATGTAGTTGAATTTCAAGTTAATATTTTTTCTTTTGTATAATCATTTTTAAATCGAAAATTTCGTTAAAAAAAAAAATAAAAAAAAATCGCAAAAAAACTTGGTCTGCAATTTAAAATATGCATCCGTTGAAAAATTTTCTAACCCTAATATTAAAAATTTTTAATGCAAACACACACACACACACATATGTCAAAAAAAGCATGTGCGAGTCTGTATTTATTATTTTGTGACCGAATTTTGTTAGAATGCAAAAATATTGTATAGACATCTGCACAAATATTACCATCGCTGCTGCAAAGGAGGACAAACAGGTCAAATATTGCAGAATTTCAAATTGGCAAATCGCGATGTATGCAATTTTTTTTTTTTTTTGTGTTCACAAAAAACAATGTAATCAGCATTTCAATAAAAATAAAAAAAGGAAAAATCCTGAAGAGGAAAATGTATGAATGTATTTTTTTGTAAAAGAAGGGTTGTTTGGTTTGGTGATGGCTGGTTGTTTTTGGTTTTCTAAAAATGCGCCACTGCCACATATTTTAGTTGTTTTTTTCAATCATTTAATGGTGATTTTAAATATTAGGGCAACATTTCAATACGCATATAGGAGTAAATCGTATACGGAATGTGTGTCCATATATACAGACATTTATATGTACGTGTATGCCATGGAAGGCCATTGCAGACTCAAGAATAAACTAATATAACAAATAAATTTAACAAATACAGATGATGCATACATGTGCAGTAGTTTTATATTATCCTGCAGGAAATATAAGATTGCATCGTTTTCTTGCCCTTCCTGTAGTTTTAAACGAGACTTGATATTTTGGTTTATTTTTATTCACATTCGGGAACGAGAAACATGGAATCCGTACATATACATAAAAACATTCTATTCTATGACGCATATCAAATAGTATATAAATAAAGATGTTCTCCCTTTTTATATTTTATTTTGTTGCATTGCCTGCCAATCCAAATTTTCTGTTTTGTTTTTCTTTTTGTTTTTATGTTTTCACGGTCGCCTTTTATTACATTATGTAGTAATTTCATTGCATTTCAGTTCAACAGTTTTTGGATGATTTTAGAAGATATGATGCTTATTTGGACGACGATGAGGACACATACATGTTTATAACAAAAAAGTTCTTGTTCGTAGAGTGTTTTGAATGTGTGTTCCAAAAAAGTAAAAAAATAATAATAATCATTTCTGTGGATAATATGATAAAGTAGGAATAACAAGGGGTGAGGAACCAATTCGAAATTGTCTTTTCTTTGGGTTTATATAAATTCAAAAAAAAAAATAAATAAATAAATAACAGCGACACACACAAATTTTATCATCCGCCCTTTCCCTTGTTTTTATTTTTATTTGTATGTACATCTTTTTGTGTCTTCTTCGTCTTCCACAAATTATTTTGTACTCTGTATACTAAACGTTCTTCGAATGACTTCTCAAGTGAAGTGAAGTGGATGTTATTTTTGGGTCTTTTTTTTTTTAATTTTATCAGAAGAGTGTGTGTTGGTTTTTTTTTTTGTATTTTTTGAACACACATATACCAATCAGTATTAAGTAAACTGAAAACAGAAACCCTTTGGTAAAAAATGATCTACTTATGTATGTATGTGTATATGTATGCACACATATAATTTAAAATGATTGCATTTTTGTGTAATACAATACAAGAACAATATCATTACACACACATGTGAGTTTTTAAAGCCTGTTTTTCTTTTAGTCTTTTGTTATCGAAAGAAAAAAAACATTTTTTTCAGGTTCAAGGTCATGGGATTTTGCATTATTAGTCAGGGTCACATTATGTATTATATTTTATCAAGAAAGTCGAACAAATTTTATGCACATACTAAAATAAGAGTATTATCAAGCGGAAAATAATTTGAAAATAAAACAGGAAATAATAAAGTAAAATTGCAATTTGAACAAACAGGAAAAAAAAACGAGAAAAAAAAAACATTTAAAATAAATATAAAAAATGTAAAAAAAAACATATATGTATATTAAAAGATTTTATTAGCAATTTTGAAAAGGGGAATTAATAGTAGTCCGTAGTACAGAAAAATATTCCTTTCTGCATGAAATGTCGTTTTAGATTTTTTTTTTGTTTTTTGGTTTTTTGGAATAATAATGAAAGTGTTCGTTTTTTTTTATCTTCACTAAATTAAACAAATGGTTCGTTTTTACCAAAAATTCTTCATTTTCATTTTTTATTTTTAAATTTTTCAAATTAAATACAGGAAAAATGTAATTTTGGAATACTATTTTAATGATTATATTTCTTTAATGATATGAGAACGTAATATTGACAATTGCACAGGATGTCAAAAAATTAACGTAAAACTTTGAGTATCTCAAGATCATCGGATCATCGGACTATCATCGGTTAAAAGAAAAAGAACCTTCACCTCTAGACTGAAGATGGTATTTTCTGATCTTCGTGTAATTGGTTTTTTTTTCCTAAAAATTTTACACGCAAAAATTTTATAGGGTGATACATCGAAGATTGTAATTTTTGTTCACAAATAGTTTCTCATTAAAATTTGAGAAAAAATCTCGAACTCCCTAATTTCACTTAAAATTTTCCTCAACTTTGTAAAAACAGCACATAGACAGAATTTATGGTCTATGGATCAAATACAAGTGTGAAGAAAATAAGTTATAAAATGTTAAGGTATAATCCTGTATATAACAATATTTAAGAAAAACATTTTTAGATATTTTGTTTTTGTGCTGTATTATAATAAAATTATGATGTTTTCTAGTCGATAGAATTTTTCATTTCTTTTGAGATTTAATCAACTGTAACAGATTTCTCTTATAGTAAACAATTTTATTATTGTTGTTGTTTTTTTTACATCAAAATAAAACAATACCAGGGTAAAGTTTGTATATGTGGTATTAGTAAAAATATAAATTTGTTTTAGAAATAATTTTGCTTCTCAAGGTTAAGAAGAAAACGATAGATATAGCAGGAAGATCACGTATTGTACACAAAACTTCTGATTGGTTAATGAAAATACAATGCTTTATTCATTTATTTATTTATTTATTTTTTTGTCTTTTAAATCAAAAGCATCTATCTGAAAAATGTAAAAAATTTTCTGCTGTTTTCTATCAGCATTTTTATTTTACGATACTCATCGGTAATCCTCGTATTACACGGATGATGATATATATTGTATCTAAATTGTACGTAAAGGTATCTGTAGTATAAAAACAGATAAGACATTTGATAGGATATAGAAATGAGTGGACCGGAACATATGCGAAAGAAAATTGTTGAATAGCAGAATCAAGTTTAGAAAATAAATAAAGATTTTTTTGAAGAAACAGCATCGATTGTACAGGATAAAAAAGTGTCTGGCAAGTTATTGAGAAGCTGACAGCTTAAGCAGCGAGGCCTGTGGCTATGATATTAAACAAAAGGATAAAAAAATTTGTGTTACTCACAATTTACATTCGCTTTCGTCTTGCAGAACTAAAACTATGGGTGGCAAAAAAAAAAAACATTAAAATAATACTGTAATGTACGAGAGAACGAGGATTACCTATATATGTACATACTTCAAATTTAATGGAAAAAAAGGTGCAATGATCTTTTTTCGTCAAGTATAAATAAATCAATCCATCAGTTCTTTAATATATGTATCTACAAACATGTGTACAATGTACACACATTTGCCATAATACAAAAATGCAAATTTTAATAATTTGTTTTCGTTTATCTGAAATTTTGTTATAAACCACCTTCATATACAAATTCGCGTACAATGCATAAATGAAAATAGCATTTTAGATTTACATCACATCTCTGTCAAACCGAATGATATTTCCAATTTTTATTTAAAGTAAAATTTATGTGTTTTTATATTAAAAAAAAAAAAAAATTGTAAATACCTTAAGAAATTATATTTTCAATATTTTTCGATTTTTGTTTTGTTGGTGAATCTGTACAATATGTACCAAAAAAAAAAAAGAAAAAAAATTACAGATGTTTGGTTTGGTGTGATTATGATGACGATGATAATGATCAAAAAATAGGTAATAAATAAATAAATGTTTAAAAATAATTTTATTTTCTTTTAAATACTTGACATGATGTCTAAACTTTTCATTTTCATCTTTTTCTTTTTTCTTTTTGTTTTTTCTTATTTTTCGACGTAAAATATGTTTGACAGTCAAATTCTGTTTTATTAAATTCGAAAGTTTAAAAAATAGTTAAAAATAAGCAGAAGAATAAAAGCGATAAATTGTAAAAGGAATGACAAAAAAAAAAAAAAAAAATAGAAGAAAAATTTTAAAAATCCAAGATTTTATGACCTCTCAAAATAACATCAAATAAATTGTAGTTTAAATAAAAAAGGAGAAAATATTTTTGTAAAGGAATCAAAAATCACTATATAATACAATGTATAAATGTTGGAATCTTAAATTCACAATTTCATTATCATCATCATCGTCGACATCATTTTTTTTTTTTTTTGTAATTTTGAAAACACAACAAATTTCTCCCCAATGATTCTTTTTAACGAAAATTTAAATACGTGATTTATGGTTAAATGTAAAAAAAATTAAATAAATTACTAAAAGGAGGAAGAAAGGATTTAAATATTTTTGTTTGTAAACATGCATGTAGTATTTAAATCATTCTTCGAGCAGCATGGTAAATTGAATTGTATGAAGTTACAGAACAGAAAAGTTTCGGCGATCCTATTAAATGACATAAAGTTTGAATTGTTCGAATCAATTTATTCGAAAGATACCTGTATCTCTGTATAAAAGTATTTTGTCTCATTTCTTAGTAATGCAGAAATACTCACATAAATTTCTTATGGATTTCAAATTTTTTTTTGAAAAGAAATAAAATTGAAAAAAAAGATGTTTTTCGGATTATTTTGCATATATTGTAATAATTTACTACATTAATAATGTTTGTATCCTACAGTAAAATTTACTATGTAAATCTTTTTTTGGATTATAGGATTTTTGTGCGTATGATGTCATTTACCAATAAGTGAATGATGTAAATATCTTGAAATTTCTTTGCCAATTGAATAAATTCATCTTTTACCTTAATTTTTTTGATTGTCAGTTTTCTGTATTTTGTAAACGAAAACGACAACAACACAAGAGAACAACATAAATCACAAAAATTAATAACGAAATATACATACATATATTTCAATGCTTCATAAAAATACCCATAGCTATGCTAAAAAACTTAAATAGTACTAGCCTTATTAGGTCTCGACAAATCTCGACTTCTTAATCAAATAATCAGGATTTAGGACTATTTTGGTCGAAAACTGAAGTTAGCAGATTTTTCTCCCAATAAATTTAGCAGATTGCAGATTCTTTAAACATTACAAAATCTGTTAGCAATTTGAATTTCCATGAATTTGATCTTGTAAAAATTATACAACAATTAATTGTAGGCTTTGTAAATAACTCTAAAGGTTAATGTTTTCATTTTTTTGTTAAATTACTATAGAAATTATTTTTATATTATACATTTGTTTGATAATTTCTATTTGAAGATTTTGAAAATAAGAAAAAAAATAAAAACTGGTTAGAAAACATGGTGAAAAAGATAAAAACAAAAGATCCATGACTTTTTCTAGAAAAAAAAAATGTTAGTAATAATAGTTTAAAGTAAATACAATGATGTAATTTTATTAAGCTTTATATATACTTTGATCATGGAAATTTTATTTATTTGTTCATTTTATACTATTTCGTAATTAATTGAAAATACATATAAGAAATTTTGACCTTTCAATAAATACTGGATTAATGAAATAAAAATTTGTGTGTGTGTGTAAATAATAATGAAATAAAAAATTATGTTATGTTAAGTTCGTTAGCTATGGTCAAAAAATAGAAATGTGATTAACAAAAATAACATAATATAACATAATAACATAATGACAAAATTGTCAGATTTTAGAAGAGTACTTTCAAAAGGTTTCGTTATGATGGTAAACGTAAAAGTGATAGATACAAATTCTGTCTCTATGTGCCATGTCATCTTCATCATAAAATTAGACATTTAGATATAATGCATAGTAAATCTCAGAATTGGTCTCCATCCTTCTTCATACATTTTTGGTTGATTCATTTTATTATCTGTGAGGGTATTAAGCACGTATGGTGGTGAACACAACATAAATGTCAAATATTCATAAAACTAGCAGAAACTGGTACTCTGTTAAATATAAGTAAATATTTAGTTATTCAGGGCTAAAAAGAATCCAAATAAAAATTCGCTATCTAAATATACTATAAATTGAAATGAATTTTAATTTAAAAAAAAAAAAAACTGAAAGAGATTTTATCGAACATAACGGTAAATTCAAAATATTGTTTATTTAAACATCAAAAAATGTATTTGTATACTCCATTAAATTTTTTGGGTTTCTTCATTTTTTTATTTTTTTTGTTATCTTTAAATTCATTCATAGATATTTGATGCCAAATTTTAATTTGTTCTAATTCCAAATAATTTGGACCTTATCCCATCTTTCATGTACATATGTACATTTGTGTTTATTATTTTTATTTTATAACAAAAAAAGAAAAAATTATAAAAGTTGAACGGGGTCAATGTAATTGCAATATTTACTCAAAAATTTAAAAAAGGCAAAAAAAAAAAAAAACAAATTTTATTTGCTAAAGCTACTGTGCACATTAGTCACCTTTTTCACACCTCACTTATCTGCTGATGATGATATGGCGAACATACGAATAAGCACCTAACCCACCCACATTTTGAGTTTTTTATTTATTTATTTATTTTTTTTTTTTGTTTTGGCAGAGTATTTAAAAGACTTTTTAATTACAAGTAAATGTATTATCTGGTGTGGCGTACAATACTATATGTTCTATTCTTGAGTTTAAAATTTGGCAACGTACACAAATTTTACATTTTATTTTTTTGATTTTTGTATTCTTGTTTTTTTTTTTTGTTTTTGGATATTTGGAAGTGATCGTGTAGTAGAACAAGAAATTTTTTTTTGGCATTCACAACTTCCATAATAGATGTATTTTAGAAACGAGAGTCTACCATGTGTATGCAAAATTTATTGAAAAATTTTTTTTTTATACAACAATCATTCTATTGTATAATATTCATAAATATAATGTTGTCATACACATTTTTGCGACGTAAAAAATTTTTTGTATATACATATACACATGCGTGTGCAAATGTGTATGTATATTTGTACCACAAAATAAAGACATGAGCAAAAAAAATTCAGAATTCTACCTCTTGACTTTAATTTACATTATTTGTAATTGTGGCTGAGTTTAAAAACATGTTCTGAATGCAAATTGTTTAAGAATCACGTTTACTATTGCAAAACTTCAAAAATTTCTAAAATTTTTTATAAATTTCACATTTGAAAGTCATCTATTGGTAGCTGTTTTCAACCAAAAAATTGCACTTGTGTGTTTAATTGATCTATGCTATTGGAAAGATATTGTGACTAAATATAACTGCAACACGGACTGCAACACGTTGCAAATCCGAAAATTCAAAATTTTTGATAAATTTTTCATATTGAATCCGCTCATTTTTGGAATGTTTTAAAATTTTTATTGTCAAGTGACTGGAAATACGCGAAGATATTTATTTTGAAGAAAGATCATTGGATATTTCCAAAAATCAGCCTGCGTTGATACAATTTTTATTAGGAATATTATTTTAAATATTAACACATACATACATACATACATACATGAACTGGAACGTTTATTTTAAAAGTTTAGCGTTTAGCCAAAGTCAACAAAAAAGAAAAAAAAAATTATTAACTTCCAATATTTCACAATTAAATCATTTATTTTAAAATTTTATGATGGGTACATGATCAATAAAAGCAAAAAAAATAATAATAATAATGAATTGAATGCATACATGTATTTATATTGTGTTAAAAATTTTAACATAAGAACACGTTCACACTATGCATTTGATTTATCATATACACATGTATGTATGTCTGTATATTTTGGTATGCAAGTGAGATAATCGCCTTTTGTCAAGGTCAATGATGATTATTTATTACGTACCTGTTACTATATTTCATTACTGAAAATATTTTTCTTTCACATAATTCTTATTTTATTTTTCACAGAGCAAAATAGATTACATACAATAATGCACCATTATATGTATCTTGAATACAGAATGTACGTCAGTACGTGCCTCATCATACATTTCTTTGACATTACATTACATGCTAGAATTTTGTAAATTACTACATAGCTGAGTACATTTTTTTCGTATAATAAATTATTTTTTAATTTTATGGTGGAAAAATTTTTTCATGTTATGTTTTTAATAATTATGAGGTTGTTAGACCAGATTATTTAAAAAAAATATAAAAAAAATTGTGAATTTTTCGATTTTGTTTATTTTTATTTTCAAATTTAAAAAGTGCAATGCTTTCAAATATTATGATTCATTCTGATAAAAATTCTTATTTTTTTTTTTTCAGTAAAACGGATGAACTATTTTTAAGCAAAATAATTTATAGTAAAAGTATTTAATTTTTACGGGGTAATGCACACACATGTATATGTATGTAGTGCATGTTTTATAGAGATAGAAATAGAATAGGAAATAAAATAATGCATACACACTTTAGAGTGTGGTTGGTACATGCATTATAAAGAATTTGTTTAAAATGTTTAAGTTAAATTATTTGAAAATACCCATATGATGTCATTTAAATTTTATTTATTTTACTACTGTTAAAAAAAATTTTTTTTTTGATTGATTGCAGATGGTGTCGTTTTTAATGTACATATTCTCTTTTCTTTAATAAAATCACTATTATGCATAGGATTTTAAACAAAATGAATATACTCTTGTATAATTAGAAAGTGTTTACATATGTAGACATTTTGACGTTAATAAATTATGAATCATTATAATTTCGTTTTCTCTTTTTAAAGTTGAATTGTTTCTGATATTAAATTATGTAATGTGCAGTTTTCGATTTACAAATTTTTGCAATTTAGAATATCATCACAGAACGTGACTTTTTTCTATTTTGTTTGATTATTCAAAATGCCAATATCTTGGTTAATGTTAAGATAATGCTAGGATATAGGTGAGAATCAAAAGCCCTATAAAAGTCGAGGGAAATTTTGCAATTTTGTCAGAATACAAAAATTGAGTATTCGTTAAATTAGCAGAAGTGAGTACTGCATTTTACGAATATTTACTTAATTTTTTACGATTAAAAATATCCTGATGTGAACACTATAATTAATGTCTATGTAGATATAAAATACAAATATAGAAATAAATTTTAAATTTGGAAAAAAATTGGTAGAGATGTCAAGATCCTCTTTGATATCCTTGAGCTTCTGATTTCTCTCTCTCTAACTGGTACAGTCTTTTGGTATACTTTCTCAATTTAAAATTTTAAAAATAAAAATAAATGTCTGTTTTTATTCATTTAACGATAAAAATAAAATTTAAATAATTCGAATCATGAATATCCATCATAATGAATGGCATAATGCTCAGATGAATGAAAATAAAATTAAAAAAAAAAAAAAATTTAGAATGCATATTCGTGTAGTCTACATATGAATTATTTTAATTTGAAAAATTTTTTTTTTGTATATAGGGTATGTATACGTTATGCAAATGCTATTAATTTTTTGAACAATAGTGCGCTACTGGTGACTTCTTTTCATTTTTTGTTTTTTTTTTTCTATTTTTACAACGTATAAAGAATATTTTATATTCATGTATTTATTAAGGTACATTAAAGTAATGCCGACAATATCATCAGATTTGCATTATAAAATTATTTTATTTTTTCATTTTATTTTTTTGCTCTCTGTTACAATATAATGTGTGCAACATATACAAAAATATTTACGAATATAAAAAAGAGTTCCGTCATATTGTCACTGTTTAATATGTACAATATTATGGTCATATAACAAATGTTGAGTTTTTTTCTAAGCAGCTTCTGTAGGTACACAAAAGTCTTTTTATTTATTTCGTTTTTTTTTTTTTCTTTTTGCTTTACTTTGCTTCTGTATGCTTACTGAAAATTTTCACATACACATTATCAGATTCATAAATAAAAGTACTGTGATGTATTTCCTTCTACAGTAGATGATTACGATAATGCATGATAGTTAAAAGATTTATTTAAAAAAAAAAAACCAGGAATGTATGCAAAAAATTTAATGCAATTTTCACTGTATACGTAGTACACATACACATATCATACGTCATGTTAAAAACTATTGTGTGCATCAAAATGCTTTTCAAGTTTTCCTTTTTTTTCCATTTTACTGTATTCTCATCTTTATCATAATTTTTTTTTCAATTTTCAAGTTTTGAATACATGCATTCTATCTGAATGCTATTGAAATGCATTTTTATAAATGTATTACAAATATTGTAATATTTGCATGCTGTATATGATCCTTTTCCTTTTGATATTTCTTACTATAAAACATATGCATTGTACAACAATGAATATAAAAATATTGATATTATGACGATTATTATGATGCGATGAAATCCTTCTATTAAAATGTGTACATTCTATCGTGAGAATATTTTTGATTCTTTATTAATGCAAAAAAAAGGTGTTTGTTTTGTTCTTTTTCATATATCCTTTTTATTTATACGAACGCAAGGATTTTATTTGAATTTTTTGAATTTGAAAAAAAAAAAAAAAAAACAAAATGCTTACAGTATACTGTTGCAAATAATTATGTAGCTTCTTTTTATTATTTTTTTCTATTGTTAAGGTGTTAAAATTGTTTGATTAAAGCAAAGATACATGCAAAGATACAACATTTTATTGTTGTTTTTTAAAACCTTGAAAATTTCATAATTTGTTATTTTTGCATAAATCCTTGCGATATTCAAGTTTATAAAAAGAAAAGAAGCATAAAAATGCGAACATACACAAACAAATTGAATCGTTTGTACGTGTGCATAGCATATTATCAAAAATAATGGTAAATATCTTATAATTTTAGCTATTTTAAAGTGTTTTTGTTTCTTCTCTAATCAAATTCCTTGGAAGTTATCAGAAATTCAATTTAGATTATAACATCGAAAAGCGAAATAAATTGAAAACAAAAAATTTCATTTGATTCATTTTTTCAGCATAGTCACGTGTAGTTTTGTAGAGCAAAAAGATATTTCGTTTTTTATCTTCATTACGATAACATTTTATTCAAATATGTACCTAAATAAAATCAAAGTGACGATCATCTATAGCGAAAGTAACAAATATTTTTTTTTTTGTTTTTTTTTTTTTTTACTTTGAAAATGACAAAAAAATCTGCATATAATCTAGAAACTTTTAGCTGTAGAAACCTTGTATTTTGCTATTGGCATAGTAATAAAATATAAATCCTTGAATATACCTGTGTGTAATATCATCTTAAATTAAACAAGATATGATTTGAATGAATATTAAATTAGTGTGAATGATGTATACATATAAAGTACTCATACACGTGCGTAAAAGTCCTTGCAACTACATGTACATCAACTTTTTGTATTTCGCATACCTACCTATGTACCTACCTACAATATCTAATTCGTAAATCATTATCATATTATGCTCATATTATACATATTGGAATATATTAAATTTTGTTATTATAAAGAAAATACAGATTTCATGCATTTTAAATGAACCAAAACAAAATATGTATGTGTGGGAGTTTTCATTCATACATATGAATGAGTAATAAGATAAAGATAAGTTTTAATAGAAAATACCGTTCAAATGCAGTTAGTATATGGATTAAGTTAATAAAAGTAAAATTACTGTTTGGAATTTCTTTTTTAAACGATACAAATAACCTTGTGTTGTTTTCTTTTTCATAATAATTCTCTGAATACCTTTGAGAATCACTTTTTACACAAGAATATGCAATCTGAGAACTTTTCATTATGTAAAAATTTTTACATAATGAAATTTTACTTTCATTTTAATTTACAATTACATCGAATAATGGATAGTATGACATAAATACGTAATCTATTACGTACCAATACTCTGTTATATAATGTAAAATTCAATTTTAATAATTTTGATCTTTTCATTAACAATCCGGTATATGCGTTACTGTAATCTCTATACACAATCGACTTATTTGTGTATTTTATACGTGTACAGTTAAGATTATTGTTTTATTCAAGGTTCTTTTTACTATATACAACAACAAAAAATGTATGAGTAGGCATATAAACGTTTTTATTACATTAAAAACAATGCAATGCCAATTAGATAATTCAATTGAATAAAAAAAAAAAATTACATACTATTTATTTTTTCTTTTAATTTAATGTTTCCTGTGAAACAATTTAAAGAAAAAAAAAATTAGTTATGTGCGATTTGCCTTTTGTCTCTTTATAATATTATGGTTATTACATAAAAGCTACGTAATTCTTACAGGAACGGAAAGATACAAAAACAAAAGGTAGGTTGGACAAAATATGTATTTCTATGACACAGTGATTATGTTACATATCATATAATCAAGTGTGATAGAAATTCCTTGAATTTTGATAGCTACAGGGCGTCTAAAAATCACTACCTATGTTTTTATTTTTATTCCGCTGGCTAATAAGGGGAAGGCCGAGAAACGATTTTTTACTAAAAAAAATTCTGTTCTACACGATGAATCCATTTTATGATCCTTACTATGAGATACCCTGTATAACACCATAATCATAACGTAATAATTATGATGCTAATACATTTTTAAATGTCAAAACGTTGTTTGCTGTTTGTTTGTTGACTGTTGTATAATTGACCATAATTATACATTTTATACCTATAAATATAAGATAGCTGATGGACACATTTTAAGTAATTTTGTGAAATACCTATAGGTAGTATGGAAATTCCAATTTTTTTAATTTTAGTCGATCACCTGTTAAAATATTATTTTAAATAGATACCAATATGGAAAATAAAGGTAAAATTCTGGAAAATTTTGAAGGACATCTAGATACGTTACCTAGGTATTGTCATTCATCAAAATTTTAAAATTATTTCTTTTTTTTTTTCTAAAATCTTATTTTGAATCAGTTTTGTAAAATATACCAGTACAAAATGCAATAAAAATTAAGTAAAGATAACCAGCCAGGTTTATGCAAAACTAAAAATATCCTTTAGTAATAATTCGAACAATGGATTCAGGTGTGGGATAATTTCTAAAATATCGTTGAACAATACATATAGGTAGGTACCTATTTAAAAAAATAGAATCGATCACTCGAATTAGGTAATATCAAAAAATCTCGAATGATTTTATTTTTTCATTTTGCTATGACATGACGTACGTTTGCCACTACTCGGGCATTATACTACACGTTTTGCTATTTGAGAAAAAAAAAAGAATTAATCATCAAAACATCTTTCAGAACAGAAAAGTAATCTAAAAATTCATTTCGTAGCAAAACAAAAAAAAAAAAAAAACAAAAAAAAAAATAAATAGAAGGCATAAAAAGAGTATTTTCTATTACAGAGTAGGCGGTGGCGGTGTTTACTTTTAATTTTTTTTCATACATAAGAAAACTATAAGATATCAAATACGTATCTTCTAATATATATAGAAAACTTTGTGGGGAGGCATTTTTTTTTTTAAATTTACTATAAATTGCTTTTAAATCTAAATAAATTCTAAATTGGTATTATGTTAAAATAAAAATTTTATTTTTGTGAATACAAAAAGACAACAGATACTACAAGAAAATATTGTAACATCTGAGTATTTTGAAAAAGAGTTTTTAAAAAAGTCAAAAAAGCGAAGCGATGAATACACACACACATACACATTTATTTGTTGTAAAACGATATATGTATAAATTTAGTAATGGAGCAAAAAACATACAAAAAGAGTAATCCATAAATTTAGTTTTAAATACATCGTACATGCCAGCACATTTATTAGTTCAGGTTTAAGTTTTTCATTTTTTTTTTTTTTTTTGTAACCATTACGAATCTCTAAGTCATGGTCTAGTGATCGCAGGCGGTTTTATTTGTTTTTTTTTTCTGTGATCGATAGCTTAGAAATTTCACGATCATTTCAAGGTCAAGTGAAACAGATTGTTTCATTGTATAGATACAGATTCAGATACAGTGTATACGTACACATATGAAGATATCAAATAAAAATATATTATAATACAAATACCTAGATTTTTATGCTTTGGTATAGGTAAGCTTTTCTGTGTGGTATTGGTATAGTTTTTATACTAAAATTTTGGAAAATTTATTGAAAAGATAATAATGAAAGATTATTTTTTTTTTTTGTATTTTCTGTACATTTCATTTATTATATGGGCACTATAAGTGAAACTGGTGAAACGTAGCTATATAATGTTAGATGGAAAAGAAGAGAAAGATTCACCAATACCTATTTTTCATGACGATTCAAAGACACGTTCTTTTCATTTCATACACATTTTTTTTATATTTTTTTATATTTTTTATTTGGATAGTTACCTCTAAATATGTTTAAAACGAGAATAAAGTGTGTTAAAGGTGTCCAAAAATAAAAAATAAAAATAAAAAGGAGAATAAAATTGAACATGATACCCTAACAAAAACGAAGAACATAAAATTCAAAACAAGAACGAAATAATTTTAAATTTTATTGAAGAAATAAACTATGCAAATTCGTAACATTATTTGTTGTATTTTGATACTGGATGTATGTATACTCAATCAATATGAAAAATGTTTATGCAATACTAGTTACGATACATCATATAACGTGGAAATGCTTAATGGCGCAAAACTTAATTCTTTTTCTTTTTTTTTCTTTTTTTTGTAAACATTTGAAGGAAGTTCAAAAACAAGTTAATAAAAAAAAAGAAAAGAGTTAAATTCAAGGCTAAATAATAAAAAGACAATGAATTAATTGTACTGTGTGTATCTATCTATATAATATATGTAGGTAGGTACCTAGTATGTTAAACAACAGCAGCGAAAATTTAAATTCTGAATAAGGAAATATGTAAGTATCTAATATGTGGCTAAAATTCTACAAATAAAGATAAAACTTTATTTATTTTATGGATTGAATGTGTTTATAAAGTTTTATTTATAAATCTGTATGGGGAAAAGTAGGTACATAAGACGGAAATGTGTACGTATACCATTTTACCACCTATACCATTTTAAAAGATAAAACAACAAAATAAGAAAATTTTGATTCGATAGCAACATACTCGTATAATTAATAATAGATGAATTCTTGAAACTCAGGAAATTCAAATTTCTCAAAGATGTCTATACAATTTTCATTTATTGTCTTTCATTTCAAGGACATAATATACATAACAACAAAGGGAGCAGTAAACATGACAATTTATTCTATACATCAATTTGACTGTGTGTTGTGTTACTCAATTAGATTGTATGAAGAATATTAAGCAGCTGATATAATGACATAGTCCTGTACAGGATATGCAAATTAGTTTTGTTGTCTTTTTTTAAATGTTTTATCTTCCATATTATCTGAAATTCACATATAAACACACATATTTTAGACATCAAAAGCAATACAGTGACTTTGTATACATATAAACAGCTGTTAAAATGTTAACATATCTAATTTTCTAAATTTTATCATCATAACAATTTATGTAAAAATGAAGAACCATAACATAATAGCAGCTGATATTTTTTGTTATTATGCCTACATATGTACATATGTACATTTGAAACTTATATGAAAAAAAAAATTTAGGCATATCATCATACATATACATAGCGATATTTTCAGTCAATCAGTTATGTAAGTTATAATTTTGCAAAATATATGGAGGCCACCTGACCAACCGACATACAGACACGATGTACCTACTTCATATAAAAAACATTATATATACCTAAATACCTACAACATAACAAAAATATAAATAAATAATACATAAATCATATTCAGCAATTCCCTCATTCGTTTTCATTTTACCTACTATGTACTATGTTCATTTCACTGATTTCATTATTATGTATGGTATATACATATTTGATTATATTGACCGAATGATACATAAAATTCCCCTTGTGCCCTCTTTTTGCCTTCCCTATGTCCTTGTGTTTACTTGCGTATATATACATACATATACAGATGTATATAAATACGTACATACATAAGCAGACACATATATAACAAATACAGAATAATAAAGTTAACATTCAAGAAAATCTCGAATTAACATATCTCGACGAGCAAGCATATACTCCAACAACAATTTATTTAATAGATAACTCGGCCATATTGAAAGTTTAGAAAATTTTAAAAGCTCAAATGGGTGTACGAATATTTCCATCTTTTTTTGTATTGCCTAGTTTTGCAATGTTGTCAATTTTCATATAATCAGGAAATAGGTATGTATATTACATTCACATAAAAGGGGAGCTCGTTTTTCCTACACGTTCTATATAAAAAAAAAGCCGCACATTTATATACATACGATTACTTATGGATGTGTGAAAAAAAGGTGAAATTAAATTTATATATTTATTTTGGCGGCACAATATGTGTGTTTCTGTTTCAATGTGCCTGCATTTTTGAAAAGTACGTGCGTATACGTATATGTATGTATGTAAAAGTACACCAGTGCCATACTAACACATTACTTAAAAGCAATCAAAATCTCCTCTATAAGTACCTATATCGAAATGATAGCTTTTCTGTATGTTTAATGATTTACATTAATATTTCAATGAATTTTTTTTGTGGTGAAATTTATAAAATTATAAATTCTACTACATACTTGTTTAAATATGTAATATTGCCTTAGTCACCGTGGTTAAAATCAAGAAAGTGAAGTAAAAATAAATTTTATAGAAGTTAATATTGATCCAGTTGTGTTCATTTTTATATGTATCTATGTATTTATGTATAACAGAAACATCTTTTCTGTTATAAAGAAATGACTTTCATTATTTATTTTATGTTTTTTTCAAATTTCAAAATGATCAAAAAATGATTTTTTCTTAATGATTAAATTTTGTGTAGAAAGCTTTTATGCAAAGTTTATTCTCTTGTCTAACAGATGGCGTAAATTCAAGTTCAATGTCTTATAAATAAAAAATAGGGTGTTTGAGATGTTTTCACAAAGATATATTTTTTTGAAAATATAGATGTTATTTTTTCTTAAATTATGTTATAACAGAGTTTATAAACTTACCCATTTTTCCGCTAGGGCTGTATGGATCATAACTTCCAGTTGACATTGGTGATGCGTATCCATTTGACATATTTGATGTGTTAAAATTATGATTCTGTGAACCTGGTGATGGACTTAATGGCGGTGCAGAACTTGGTACACTTCCAGGACTAGGTGATGATAACCAATCATCAGGACTATAATACAAATATAAAATAAAAATTAAATCGATTTTTGTTTTCTTTTTTTTTTTTTTGTCAAGTATTTTATTACCCATCAAGTCTTGTACGTTTCGCAGCTGGCACAAATATCATATGCCCGTTTGATGTTGGTGTACTTGTTGATGCAACAACACTGGCAGTAGTAACAGAAGCAACATTTGCAGCAATTGATGATGATGATGATATAGATGATGAAGCAGCTGCAGCTGCAACTATTAATGGTTTAATATCTTGTTGCATTGGTTCTGATTTAATGGCAGCTAACATTTTAACATCTTCGATGCATATTGTATTATTTCCTGGTATACTAATAAGATTATTACCATTTAATTGTTGTGTAGTATTTGCATTACTACCAGTAGCAGTAACTATGGTTGTTGTTCCACCATTACCACCAATATTATTACTATTATTAATACCACTATTTGAAGAATTGCCTCCACCTCCACCACCAGCTGGTATACCACTTAAAATTTGTGTTGAACTATGTCCATGTTGTTGTATAATTAAATGACCAGCAGCTGTTGCAACAGTGAGACCAGCAGCTGATGGTTGTTGTACAGACTGCTGTTGTTGATTTACAGTATTTAATCGATACATGATTCTAAATTTAACTTTTTTTTTTTTCTTTTTCTATTTTTATTTATTTATTATTCTTGTTGTGGCAATTATTACTAAAATATTACGTAATATATATATGTATATATATATTATATTGAATGTATGTATGTTTGTTGTATATATTTTATGTTTTTAATGCTATATAAATATGAAAATTTCCTTGATTATAATAATAATAATATTCGAAGAATGTTCCAGCACTTAAGCTTTATATATGTTATACATGTATTTTTATATTTTATTATATTTAATATAATGAATTTTAAAAATGCTCTCTTTTACTATTATTTATGTATATATAAGAAACTATTTATTTTTAATACATCATAATGTAATATATAATATTATATATTCGTATGTAATGTATATATCATCTATATACATATGTTATGTGTACGTATTTAATGTACTTTATTTTATTTATTTTATTTTTTTTATGTATTTTTATATCTATTTATTTATATTCTATATAATGTCAAACGTTAAACACAATTTTGGATCATATTTTAAAAAATTCTGAGGATCTATTATTAAATCCGTATATGTCTTGTTTTCTTTCATTCTAAAAAAAATTGTTTGTTTTTTTTTTCGTTTTTTTTTTTGCTTTTTGGAAAATTTTATCGTCTTTATATTATTGAAAAATGCGATTATACTTTAAATATCGTTATGTATCTGAAATGAATAAGAAAAAAAAATAAAATAAAATCGTAAAATTATTAATTAGGAAAAAACAAAATACACAAGAATTTTAGAGGATGTAAAATGATTTTTTAGCAGAAACATGATAGATCCATTTTGTGACTCAGGAATACCCTATTATATGTGCACCCTATAACTAACTTTTAAAAAACCTTTTAACTATTGCATTTCTTAATAATGTTTTTTTTTCATTCAAGAAATTTTTACCATTGTTCTGTCATAAAAAATCTAAGCTGCAAAAAATTATTTAAGTATGCATTTATAAGAGCATATGTAGTAGTTTTGAAGATATTCTTCAATAATAATTACTTGTCGTTTAATTATAGATAAATTAGTATCGCAATTGAAATGAAAAAAAAAGATACTAAAAATTGGAAATTTACTAGAAGTGATGTTAAAAGAAAATTTTTTTATTTTTATTTTGCATCATTCACGCCTTAATGCATGATATATACATGTACATGAATGCATGCACATAAATGGCATAAAGCACGTTTTGTTTTTTTAAATAAATTTCTCATGCGACCCCTAAAAGTAGGTCAATGCAGCAGTTTATTGTACTAGAGTACATCATTGCTTGCTCTTCTAAATATCATCATCATCATCATCATCGTTATTATTATCACCATTTTGCCTATAGTATGTTAGTTTAAAACAAACAAAAAAAAAAAAAAATGAAAAAATAAAAAAAATAAAAATTGACGCAAGCTAACTATAAGTAAAAACAACAATAACAATGAAATTTAAATGAAAAAAGGGTGTGAGAATGAAAAGTTAAAAACATGGACGAAGGCATTGAACTAATACAATCAAAAGTACATTGCATTAGGTCGATGGGATTTACGTATAGAATATATTTAGAGTAGTGTACATGAACTGGTAAAGCAAATATATACATATGTACGTATGTATGCACATATATTGCAAAAAATGTTCTGTATCTGTGTTATGCATTTATGAGGCGGCTGGGTGGGTGGTTTATTGATAATGACGATGATGATGATGATGGGTTGAACATATATATAAATGAAAAGGGTATGGACAATAAATAAACGAATGCTTTCGAAATTGAAAGAGAGAAACCTAAAATTTCTTTTTTATACTTTGTTTTTTGTTTTGTTCTTCGGTGCATGTGCAATGGCCTCCAATTATCCTCCATATACACGATGATGCATCCAATCCAACAACCCTTTTTTCATTTTCAAGATTACATATTTTAATGCAAATGAAAAAAATGAGAAATATGTATATGTATGCGTACATAGGTCATAATAATTTATGTAGAAAGGATAAAATCAGGACGACAAATGTATTTGTTATTAAAATGCATTCTTTTTTCTTTTCTCCTTGTGCACGTACATACATATGTATGTATATACCTACATACATTTACGTGTGGCACTTATGTATTTTTATAAAACGAGACTACATATTTAATTTTGAATGTATATGCAAGGATAAAATAGGAGAAAGGATAGAAATTCTAATTTTTGCTTTTTGCATGTCGTTGAATAACAACAACAACAAATAAACTTTAAATTTTTTTCATTTTTATTTTTGTCAAATTTTCTTTTAAAGCCTTGTTTATTTCAACGTGTATTTGGTAGATATTATTATATGTTCACACATTTGGCATAGTCCAGACATTATATAATATAACAAACAGCACACACAACGTAAAGTTCGATACACCCAAAGTATTATTTTACTCTATTATGATATGTTTGTGTCCTTAGTATGAAAAGAGAAGGTGGAAAAAAAATAACAAGTGGCGTACCTATTTGTAAAATAGTCAGGGTGTATATATACATACTAATGCATTCAAGAGTTTTTGTAGTGAAAAAAAAAAAAAAAAGATTTAGAGTGCAAAAATGCACTACAGTTTGCTTTATTTAAATTGTTAGCTTTTATATACCAAAAAAAAGAAAAATAAAAATAATAAAAATAAAATAAAATAAAATGTTGGTTTGTAGCCGGCAGTATAGGTGGGTGGTGGGCGACATCAAAAAACTTATGAAATGAAGAATCGATTTTTATTTATTTATTTATTCCTTTTATTTTATTTTTGTATTTTGTTATAAAATATGATGAAAATTGGATTTAATGAATCAAAAAAAAAAAAATTTATGTGATTATTACAGCTAGAATTACATATTTTTTTTTCTGGAATCAGGTCATGTGATACGTAGTGAATACATGTATGGTTTATACGAGCAATGTATAGTACAAAATCTGTACACACTATATAGTATATATTGAAATTTGTTTATACATATACACAGATTTGTATTTCCGACTGGTGGTGCTCTGCAAGGATTTATTTACATTAAAATCATATAAAATATGAATGTTAGTATGTACAATACAGGACAACTAGACATTTATCAACTATACTGTGCATACAATACAATAGCATAGTAGTGAGTGTCATACATTTTTGGTGATAAAAGACAATTGACCGAATTAAAATAAAATTTTTCAAATATTCACATACCTACATATTGTATATTTACATTTTTGTGTACTTATATTTAGCATAGGTGAAAAATGTACATACCTATATATATTTTTAGTGCGCAATGTTAATAGCTCTATGTACGATTTTCCTTTAAAATATAGGAATAATATAAAAGGTTAAATTCATCCTCATACCAATTACATACAATGCATCGTATATTAATAAAATTATTGTGAATAAAATGAAATTGAATGGCTTTCACTTTTCATGATTGAGTTGGTCAAGGATAATGGAATATATCCATACTTATGTATAAAATTATTCACATCATTGGATATCCTTTTTTTTTTATTTATTTATTTTTTTTATATTTTATTCATTTAATTTTTAAAACCAAAAAAAAATAATTTCAAATTTCATACTTTTGACAGCACTTATATATACCTTAGACAATTTGAGAACAACAGCCAAATATTGTCTGCTTAATATGATAAATTTCAAAATATTTTCTAGATTTCTTTTCAAACAAATTTTTTATAGAAATTTTTGGAATGAAAGAAAAAAGATGGTATCTTACTTATCCACATATACATCAAGAAAAAAACAAATTCCGATGAATGAAACAATTTTTTCTTTTTTACTTTGGATAGATCCATACATGTACCTACATAAAGCAGTTTAACAACTTTAATCGTTAACCCGTTTTCTTTTTTATTTTTCTTGTTTTTATGTTTTGTTCTGATTTTTTTTTTTGTGTTTGTTTTTAAATTTCAATTTTTAAAAATTTTATTTAATTTTTCTATCTCTTTCTATTAATGATGTTTGTGCTATTATATTGTATAGGTATACACAAAAGAATCAAATTCCACTGTTTACATTTTTTGTGTCTAGGTCATAAAACCAAGGGTCAATACCAAAATCTCTTGGTTTTTTTGTTTTCTTCACACAATTTTGTATAGGCACCTAACTTGAATAAAAATTTTCTTATTTTTGTGGTTATTCATTTTTTTTTCATGTTTTGGAGGAATATAAATTTTTTTTTTAAAGAAATTTAATTTCTAAAAAACATGAATTATTATTTTATTTTATTTTTTCGTTTAATGACAATTATTCTGGAAACACTATTTTATATTCACTATTTTGAATTTTATTGCACACCTTGTTTACGCACTTTTCTAATATCCTAGGGCGCTTTATAAGTTTATAATACACTCACCACTATATGTGTCAAAGTGCAGCGTGAATACAATGCCTTTGGCGAATTCAAAGTCAATATGTTTTTTAAATTTTCATACATTCATACATACACAACTTTTTAACAAATTTTATTCAATACAAACTTTGTATTGAAGATAGGTACCTACATAGAAAATAAAGAAAAAAAAAATTTTTTTTTAAAATACCCAAATTTTCTCACACTTCTTATTAAAAATTTTTAATTCTGCATTATGCAGTAGTTTTGATAATTATTTAAAAATTTATTACACTAACATTGTTTACACCACAAACTGCTTTTGCTAGACATTAGATAAATTCACATATTTTGAAAATTTGAAAAAACAAAAAAATTTATATGACCTTGTGCAAATGTTTCATTATGCTTCTCTAACAATTGTACAATTTTACCTAGCAAATAAAATAAACTACGAATAATAACAATAACAATAATCGTATAGATATTACGATAACGATGAGAAAAAAATTGTATCTTTTATTTTTATCACACGAAAATTTATAAAAAGCTACCAGAAAATCTTTTTATATTGCAGTTGCATTGCAATAAAATGTTAGTTATAAAAATGAAACTTTACGCACTGATATACACGTATACAGACAGAGTACATATACAGATCCTTGGATAAACTGCACCGATGTTTATGTGTATTTAAGAAAAAAAAAATCCGATTTTATTTCATGCACTTTTTCGTGTTTATAATAGAACATTTTTTAATATGATGAAAACAACCTATCCAAAGAAGTTGATATTTTGTGAAACACTAAAATGAAATTGAAAGCTTTTTTATGGGGATTTAATATGGGGCTCGTCAGTATATATATACGTAGATAAAGTGTGCATGTGCATAGAATATAACATTTAAGATTTTTCTTCAAAGAATATAGTGTGCAAATTAATAGAAATCATAAAACCATATAATGAAGAACAAAAAAGTAAGGAAACATGTATAGTGTACACATTGTATTTTTTTTTTCTAAAATTCTCTTTTGGGGTTAGGAGAACGTTTGAGAGATTTGTGCCGTCGTTTACTAAATCATATTGAAATGAGCCAGTGAAGAAAAATGCATGCCAGCCAACACAAGCATGAATCCCCAACATTTTTTATAAGTATGCGTTTATATCATCCATGGTATCCAACCAATATAATTTAGATAGAGCTTTTTTCGAAGTTTGTATATGTACGTGTATGGGTGTGTGTGTTCTTGCAGTTAAAATAACGCATATATGTAGGCATATCTACATAGGCCAAAGAAAAAACTGAGCTATATAGTCTCTGCTGCAGTGTCTGCATTTTATATTCGCGTGACATAATACAAATAATAAAAGCTGTATATTCCAAAATTATATACAGAAAGCTACATTTAAAATCACAAACAAAATGAAAAACAGAAAAATAAAAAAATTAGTTTTATGAAATCATGAAAATAGAACACCGATGGTCGTAATTTTTTATGAAGAAGAATTCAGTATTAATGCATTTTTTTTTTCAATTAATACAAATTTCAATTTGATGTTTTAGTTTTTATTTTACAGTAAAAGTAATAAAAAATGGATAACGTACATAAAATTTTATCATAATGCAATAATCTCGACATTTTTAATATATGTATGTACATATAAAAATTATGATAATTTTAATTTGAATTTTATTATGTAATATCCCCCTAATTATCTACATTCTTCAGCCTAGTCAAGTCTCGAACCCTCTTTCCATCCTCTTCATTTTGGCTAGCCTAATAATCATTTAAATATCAGTCAGCCAACATTATATATTTTAAAATTTAAATACATAATAATTTGTTATTTAAAGATAATTTCTGTATATATATATCGTGTGTATGTTCACTATGTAAATATTTGATCGTACACACATACACACATTTCATTAAATTTCACATATATTTAAAATTTACACATGTATGTATAAAAATAATAACACGAGACTGAATGGCATTATGTATGCATGGATGCAAACGAGCTACTACTTGTTATAATATTAATATATATTAATGTGAAATGCAAGTTTGATGTGCTCTCTATCATCTAATTTATAATACACATGTTTGATTGTATGTATGTCACTTTAGAGCATCCCCATTCCCCAATATTTTATATAACTATTTTAATTGTCGTTTCATATATGTATGTATGGTACATGGTAACATAGTGAACGTGGTGCATAATAATGTGCACATCTATTGCATTCGGCTTTGTATGTATGTAGAAAATTGCCCAAGTATATGTTATATGTTTTATATGTAGAACTTGAATTTTCCTGTTTTCTTTTTGTTATTTTAAACTTGAGATTACACATGCAGTGTATTGCATTAAATTTCTGTTCTTCTTTAAAAATGTAGAAGGAGGATTGCATGCTTTGCAGCTTCGGCTCGGCTGATGAATGATGATGATAAGTATATGTAGATTGTAGATACTTTCAGTATGTGATTTAGAGGGACAATCGAGGGGTGGTGAATGGGTGAATACTGAATATTATATTGAAAAGCCTGCTTGCTTATCAATTTATAAGAACATAGGTATAGTATAATATACATCATATCATATATATAAATACATACACACATATTCTCTCTTGTGTACACACATGCAGTATATATATATATATATATGTATTTTGTGTTAATAATCAAGTACATATGTATGTATGTAAATAAATGCAATGCTTAGACTATAAAAATACGTAGTGGCGTAAAGTGACTGGGGCAATGTTGCCAAACAGTATATGTGCATATACTTATGTATCTTTCTATACACATACAAAAAAATTTTCATTTGCTTAGGGTTCAGATTAGAGTTGAAGGCCAATTGAATGGTATATACGAATATGTCATTCAACTTGAAATGAAAGTCATTTTCTGGTACTTTCTTAGTTTATTTATTTTTATTTTATTTTATTTTTTTTTTTTTTTATATTATTTATTTTAGTTTTCTTGGTTTTTTTTTCTTATTTATCCACTGTTGTCTGTTTTTTTTTTTACAATACATTTGTTGTAATTTGAAAATAAATTATCATATTTTATAGTGTTGCAGGTTTAAAAATTTTTATTATCACTGTTTATAACATTATTTTTAATAATAATAAACACGAATATTTTGTATTTTATTTTACCTTTAATATGGCACATTATGTATGTAAGTAAATTCATTAAACGTTTATACAGAAGAGACATCTATATAAACACCAACTTATATGCAAAGTTACTAGTACATAAACGTACACCGCACACATATCATTCCACATCATCGTAGGTATGTGTTCAAATTAAAGTACTAGGTACATTTTTAATTATTTTTTCATTTTAATTTATTTTAAATTCCTTTCGATACACACACATACGTGTGTACATACATATGTTATTTTCTATTTAATGAAAAATGTCATAGGTTTCAATTTTACTTGAATAGAACAAAAGAGATTACATGTTCTCATTACATTTGTAAGAATAAATAAGAGAACATTAAATTAAAAAAAAATTATATTGTAAAAGAAAGATATAAAATCATACTTCATACAAAAAAAAAAAAAAATTATTTGATAGTCGATCCTGCCAGGAGTCGAACCTGGAATCTTCTGATCCGTAGTCAGACGCGTTATCCATTGCGCCACAGGACCACATGAATTTACTTCGGGAAAATTAAAATAGCAAAGTGGCGAATTTTAATTTAAAAAAATGAAAATTTTTTCTAGCCTATGATGCCAAATTTATCGAATTTTTAATTTTTTAAACTTTTTTTTTATCATGATGTAATAATATTATAATTACAAAATTTATTTAAAAAAAATTGTAAAACAAAAACGAAGAAATGGACTACAATAACATACATGTGTGCTCTAATTCAAAATAGAAGGTGTATTACAGAAACAAAAATGAAATTGTATACACTAATGAGAGCACAAAATTAATGACTTTTGGTATATCAGTCAATTATGTAATACGACACATATTCCAAATTTCCAAAACAAAAAAAAAATTATTTTTCATAACATATGATGTAGTGTAATAGAATACCAAAGTCAGCATTTGGAAAAAAAGACAGTTGTAGTTTGTTTTTCAGGTTTCATTTATTCAAGAAACAAGTTTTCTAATATGCAGGTATTTATAATGAATTCGTCTCTAATCAAGAAAATTTTTATTGTTAAAGGAAAAGAAAATGACATATTATCATGTTCTCATTTGATTTTATAGAGGCTTTAAATTTTTCCTTAAAATCTTCTTAAAAGAATTTTTTTTGTATGCATGATTAGAAAATATATATTCTGACCTTTCTATGTATAATGTCGAAGACCACATACCTATAAGTAGTATAGTCAGATACTACAGAGAGTCATTCAAAAATGACCTTGAATGTGTGTATTTGCGCTTTGCAATAGTGTCGCCTTTTATTAAAAACATATTTTTGAAAAAAAGAAAACAAATATGTATAGGTATATATAAGAAAGAATTTTAATCTTATTATTACACTTGATTGTAATCCCTTTATCGTATACACAGTGTACACGTATACGTACCTATATTATCGTATAGCGTAAATATCTATGAAGCAAGGACGTTTTAAAAGGGAAGTACATTATACATACACATACAGAATATTTTTATTATATTATTTTTCCTGATTTCGGTCTTTAGCCTTTTTATATTTTTAATGCCATAAATTCTGTTGTTACTGGACAAACTACATATTTTTATAATTGGCATACGGGGAGAGGGAGAGGGATTACATTCTAGTATTTAATTTCAATTTTATTTTATCATTATTATATCTGTTTTAAATGGCATATGATTTCATTCATTTTGATTTTTACTGTGAGTATGTGTAATGTATTTACAATATTCATTTTAAATAGTTAATCGTAGGTAGAATTAAATTTAAACAAAATCAAAGAAAAAAAAAAAACATATTTGTATGAACAAGATAACTTTGAGAACATCAAATAGATATATAGTATGTACTACAAAAATTTCCCTCAAAAATTTTCAATTAATTTCAAGTATTTTTAGCCATCAGTTTCATAATAATTAAATTTGAATGAAATTTTTGCTAAAATTTTTGATATTATACAGTTGTGATGATATGTGTGGCATAGATATGAAACGAAAAAATTATGCCAATATATACATACATACGTAAACATACATCAATAGAATTTAAGTAGAACTTTGAACTAGAATTTTATTGATAAATAAAATATATGAAAAAAATAATTTTAACGATTTAAAATTTCAGTACACACATACACAAACAAAAAATTGGCATGATTTATACCTTAAATTTTCAATCTACATATAACATGTACGTACATACTTGAAAAGATGCATATATGCACATAGTGCAAATGCTTTTCGAATGCATTACAGAATAGATGCGTATATGTATGTACAAATGGTATGTATATGTATGTAGATATTATGATACTCGTATATATTCTCATACACAATTTTTGTTTATAACACCCACTCAATTATTTTTACATCCAGATGCAAATTTGTAATATTTTTTCACAAAAAAACCTTGAGAAATAATTTATGTGGAATTTCAACGTGACAGTGTACGTACATAACACGTTTAAATGTTTGTTTATAGGTTATATTTTTTAATTTTTTATTTTATTTTTATTTTTCAAAATGCATTCACTATGAATGACTTGTATGTACTTATTTTAATATTTAAAAAAAAAAAAAAAAATTAATCGTCATGCATATGTGTGTAGTTTTGTTGTTGATTACTCGCATTTCATTATATACCTAGTACATATTATTTGCATTTTATTTAATTTACATATGTACATTCGTCCGTATATAAATGCGTTTATATGTATCTATGTGTACTATGAGGACGTGTAGACATCTGTTTTATTATTATTGTTATTATTTTAATTTATTTTTGTTTTTTTTTTTTTTTAATTTATTTTGTTTGTTGCCATCACATATTACTGTCATGTTGACTTATATATTTGGTTTGATCATTTTGTTTGTTGACTCGATTTTGCTCTCATCAAATTACGACGATCTGGCGACACACCTACTGATCTATTTCATAAATTTTTTTTTTTTTTTAATATTAAAAAAACAAAACAAATTTCTGATTTGTTTTTTGTATGTATTTTTATTACTTTTTTTTCTTATCTTACTATATGTTAACCCGTTCATTCATTGATTAATAAATTTTCTGTGTATGTATGTGCGCAGACTGGACAAAAATATTTTTTTTTTCAAAGAATGTTTGAAATGCTAGAGATTAATTGATTAATTGGTTCACTACTACAGCTGTCACATATACAGTATTTGACATAACAGTTTCTTATCAGAGCTTACGTAGCAGATACATAGATATGGTCTAGCGCTAGCCTCACATAACAGAATGTTTATTTAAATGACTGAGAAAGCCAATTAGTCTTTTATTATATCGAAAATATTCTGGGACAACGTTAGACTGATTTCCTAAAATTCTCTGGTTTAGTCAATATGCAGGAAGAGCATTTTCATTCATGTATGGTAAAACCTCATTTCAATTTTCAAAAAACCATCATTATCATGGATGTCAATTGAAGAGCAATTAAATTCATCAAATCAATTTTTAATCCTATACGATGAGTTATATAATGTTGTGTAATAATTTTCTATTGGATTACTGAGTATTTGTAATGGGAGCGTTAATTTGAAAAAAAATGTGAACACATTAAAAAAAACATGGAGGGATTATGATAAAAATCCTGCTGTTTAATACGAATACAGACCTGAAAAAGCTTAAAATCCTGGATACGTACATATTTTTTATAGAAGAGTTCATTCAACATACAATATAATAACAACAAAAAAATGAACGTGAAAGAAAATTTGATACTTAAAAATTCAATTTTTTATTAAAAATAAAAAATATCTTTTTCAGTTTTTCCTAAATACCTACATACATTGTTGTATTCAACATTTTAAATCATAACGAGAATATACATACATAAATTACGTACATATGTATGTACGAGGGACGTTATATTTTTTGTGATTTTATTTCTGTACATATTTATCTATACTCTATTTGTCAATATTATCTACATTTTCTGTCATAGAAAATTATTTTTCAAACAACTATGCATATCGTTCATGTACATAGATATGTATTATGTGAAACTTCAATTTAACATTATCATGTCACATTCATTGAAAAACAAAATAAGCAAAAATATGTATAAAAAAAAATTGAAAACGAAAAAGATAAAAAAAAACAAGAAAGAAAATTGTACACTCTTTAATACTTGGGCATATAAATATGTATAAAATAAAATGTCTGGAATCTCATACCCAAGGACGTCTGGTCTTATCGATCCTTATTCTCTTACCGTTCCATAATATGTCGTATATTCATGATTATTATATTATTATTGTATACATACATGTTCTTATAGGTATATGACTGTATATAACATGATTTTCCTTTTTCCTTTTCCGAAATTTTAGAGGAAAAATAAATACAAAAAGGGTAGTGGAGCGAGGGTGTGTACATACATATACACTGTGTGCAAATCATTTAAATGAATATTATGTAGCACATTTGGGTATACATTTTATTGAAAACGTATACAGATGAATGTTAGTATATTGAAGTTGGAAAAAGCAATAAATACCGTACAATTATATATACACACGTACATGATTACGTATGCCACATAAATGTATATTATTTTGCACTTTAGTTTTGTTTTTATTCCTTTTTTGTGCTTTCTTCTGATTTATTTTTGTTCTCTTTTCATCCCTTTTTTTTGATATTCACAAATATTTTGTGCGTATAAATGAAAATAAAATCAAGAGAAAATATCTTATCGTACGTACGTATAGTATGCTTGTGTATGTCTATAACTCTGTGATATGAAACGCAAAGTTTTCTAAATATATGCATGTACATACATGTTTATATATCTGTAAGTCAGTATTCAATTTTCATGTTTTTATTTTGGGTGTATATTATGCTCTTTAATTGTTCCAAATAAAACAATTTTTATATGTACACGATTTTACGTAAATCTCGTGAAAGACATAAAAACGAAACAAAAAATTACCAGACGTTACACTTTTTTTTTTTTTAAATATTTCTTATATATTTTAAATATTAAAGAAGAACATACATAATATATACATACATGTGATAATGTCATTGATGGTGATATTAAAGAAGTTATGGAAATTTTGATTTATGTATTCTGTTTTTGGCATTTATACACAAAATATGAGAGATAAATTTTTTGGAACGGGTAATTTCTTATTTTCAAATTTTAGTACTGGGAGTCTGTAGTGACAATTAATTCTTTAAATTTGGTCTATTACATGAGACTAGACTGTACCAGTAGTAAAGAAAATGTTAATTAGATTGAAAGGAAAATTCTATAGTGTGCCTGGAGGCCCCAGGGTTATCCTGAGCGCGATACATACGTAAATTGCGAGTAATTCTAGATTGGTGAAAATTAATTTTTTGTAAATTCAAAAATGCTATAAAATTTAATTTCCAATTATAAACTGGAAGGGAAATGCTAGTGTGCCACTAGGATTATTCCTGAATACGAGACATACAAGTATGTACATACATTTATAAATTCAATTAATAAATTCTCAAATTTATTGGTTATTAGAGACAATCATCAAATATGGATTATTTCTTTTGGAAATTAATGTATTAATGCCATTATACATATGTACCTTTCAATTTTTATCTTCTTTTATTCATACGAAGATTTGTATATCAATAAATAAAATTGAAGTAATTTTTCTTATGTCATTCTGCTATTTATGTTCTTAAAAAGGAAAATATAAAAAATTAAAAAAAAATTTTTAATGCGCTTTTTGTTTGCAGCATGCAATCAGTAACACAATGTTATCTGATTAAAGGAAATTCCCAAATCATTCATGCGCTAATTTACACTTGGTTGTTAAATTAGCATTTTTGTTTTTTTGTTTTTTTTTTGCTTTTATTTACTTTTACATAGTTCGTTCGTTAATGCATTATTTTTTTGTTAAAAAAATACAAAAAGCGTGAATATGTTAATGTTATAAACAAAGCTTAATCATCAAAAATAACAAGTTTGTTTTTTTTTTCGTAAATGTAAAAAAAAAATTTGCATTTATCGTCTGACATAAGATTTGCATATTTATATACGTATTCAAAAAAAAAAAAAAAAAAAAAAGGAAAGAACCACAATATAATGCCTTTATTTAGTTCATTGACCACTAATATTGATTTTAATTTCATTCTAAAATATTATATAAGTACATATATGTACAGTGTGTGTATGTACATTTTCTTATTTACGTTTTATATATAATTCCGCTTTTAGTGATAAAATTTAAAGTATAGTTTATTGCCATATATTATTTTTAATTTTTTTTCAAAATATAAAAAAAAAAACATTGAACAAAATTTAATTTATTTTCTGAAAATATACAGGATGTTTCATGAATGAATGTTAGTTCGGAAGCAGTTGATAAATATTGCCAAATAACGAGCAAAATTATATGGAAGGGAATGGCAATTTCTTCGTTGCTTAGGGCCATTTGAAAAACTTTTGCACGTCAAGTCACATTCTGGAAGGTTGCCCGGTATGACTTTTGAACAAGACAGAATACCATTGAGCCCAAATTTTATTTCTCTTCCAATAAACGTATGACAAATTTTTATGTTATAAATGTTTCGTCGGTTATAATTATGAACCTTCAAAATTTTTTTTTTTTCTAGATATGACTTAGATTTTTTCTTAAAAGCAAAACACCCTGTGTTAGTTATAACGTATGTGTATACATAAATAAATGCAATTTTTTCGGGTTAATAAAATTTTCATATTCTAAATAAACTTAACTAGGTAGAAATAAAAAATAAAAATAAAAAAATAAAAAAAAACAATGAAAAATTTTTAATGTTATACAAGTTCAAGTAAAGCTTTTTTTATTTCGTTCTAAAAAAAAAAACCAAAAAATCTATTTATTCACAAAATATAAGAAAATACGTTATGTACATATGTATTTTGTTATTTTCTCATTGCTCATTCAACATTCCATTACAATAGCAGTAACACTTCAATCAGATATCAGATTGATTATCATCATTTTCACGTTGCACATCTGATGTTTGATGATGATGATGACGATGTTGAACGCAAAATGAATAGGAAAATTTTATTATATGTATGTGTAATTTTAATATATGATTTTAAAGGTATATGAATATATGTCTACATGTATTTAGTAAAAATACAATTAAAAAAAAATTCACGAGAACTTTTGATTTACCTTGAACCCAGTTCACTAACGTTGTCATTATTATTATTATTATTATTAAAAATAACAAAACTTTTTATTTTACATGTATGTATGTACATGAATCGTGCATACAAACGTAAATACATTGTGATAGATACTTACATAAAACTACTGCATGAAAATTACATTATAAATGGCTATGAATGTATGTATTTATGGTTTGCTTTTTGCCATTATAAAATATAATGCCTGCCTGTTAGTCTGATTTTTATTTTATTTTATTTATTTTTTGTTTTTTTTTTTTTGATTATTTTTATATTATTTTTGCATTTCGTATATAAATTTATTTTTGTTTATTATTTTGTCTAGATTATACACCATTTTACCTCACCTTACCGCATCTTATAATCCATTACATATTCTGTTACATACATATATATACATATAAAAAAGGGGGGCTTTTACCCTCTTGCATAAAAATGCATTCAACTTCTATATACTCAGGTCATAAACTACATACAAATTACTTTGACGTATAATACACTCCGTCTTCTATACATGAAATGAATGCACTATTATTCATTTGTGCATAATGAACAAACACAAAGTTTGATATATTATTGTGAATTGAAAAATGATTTTCTTTTTTTTGTTTTTTTTTTTTTTTCAAGCTGTGTAATTGTAAGGCGAGAGTAGCTTTTTATAGCGATTTCCGATGACCTTCATGATCTTTTTTGTGTATATAAAATACAGCAATTTTATATATATGTACTTACACAATTTTACATATACGTATTATATAGAAAAGAAACTCATCATCCTGTGTTCATTGAGAATTCTAAATGAAATATACAAAGTTTACATATGTACATATCTTAAATTCAATGTGTATGACAGATATCTTACATGTACTAAACCATTTAATAATAGCATCATTCTTCTGTATATTCATTTTATTTATTTATTTATTTTTTTTAACTAAAGAAAAAAATTAAGATTTTTTCAAAAAATTTGCAATTGTGTCAGTCAATAACATTATACAGACAGAGAGCATAACAGATGATATGATAATAATTCTTTTCAACAAAATGTAATATAGAATGGGAACATTTTTGTATTGTATTGCATGTACTCGTATAAGTATAGGTAATTGGCCATTTATCAAAAAAAAAAGAAAAAAACTTTGATATGCGAATATAGTTGAACACAAAGTATCTATAAAAAGAAAAATTTACAAATGCTCTAAGTCAAATTTTATTCATCATACGAAAATTTGTACCTTTCGCTGAAATGGCCACTCTTGAGTCTTGATTGTATACCAATTCATTATCTATGTGATATAAATGATTAAATTTAGATCAAAACATTTGTAATGTTTTACAACAGTTTCACTACCATCTGCTTTACACGTCATATCGTATTCACTACGAAAAAAAAAAATTTTATATCGATAAAATAAAATGATATTTATGAATTATGTAAATTAATTAAATTTAATTAAAATTCAAATTAATTATTGAAAATATTCAAAAAAGATATACTGAGAAAATCTTAGATATGTAAATAGGAAATATATGGTCCTGTGGCGCAATGGATAACGCGTCTGACTACGGATCAGAAGATTCCAGGTTCGACTCCTGGCAGGATCGTGTTGAAAATCAAGGATTTCTTTTTTTCTACTTTTTTTTTTTTTTATTTTCAATTTTTTTTATACCTCATGACAAGTTCAATAAGCTTTAGAATCTTTTTAATTGAAAAATATTCGATATCCTGTACATAAAGTTTAAATTTCTTTTTTTTATTTGTGTGCAATAGTCAAAAATCAATTACTAGGGAATGTCTTATTTTGTATTAAAGAATTGTTGACATTGGCTTAAAAATTTTTCAAAAAAAAAAAATAAATATTTTCGCGAACCATTCTCGTTCTTGTGGATATGTAATAATGTAATTATTATTTTTTTATTTCTATTTTATTTGTGTTTTGACTTTACCATTACAATACATTTTTTCCTTTATTTTAATTAAAAATTAAACAGAGCGTTAATTTGCTTAATTCTAAAAATAAGTTAACAGATACATGTGTAGACCCATACTCATACGCCGTATGACGTATAGTATATAATAGGTACCTATATTCGAATTAAATATATTGATGTATGCACTTAAACTAAGCATAGTACCTCTAAAATGTTTGATGCATACATTTATCTCTTTATATGTATAGCGTATGGATAGGGTACACATTCATTTGTTTAGTCATATATAATCAATTAGATATGAAAATTTACAAGATGTGACAATTTCATTTGAACATTATGCTCAATAATAAATTTAAATTTTTTCATTAAAAAAAAAAAAAAAAAAAAATCTATAAATAGAAGATACCAAATGAATTTTTTTTGTATGTGACAGGCACAGATTATACTTAATGTAATGAAAAGAATGAAAAGAGGGTGTCTAACTCGAGTTCCTATAAATTTAATTTTTATTGCCAGTTACTGTCGTACCAATGTGACGTTAAACAGTTTCATTTTCTTGAAAATTATGAACTTTTTTAGTTTTACAACTAGCGCACAGATTTTTAACGGTCTACGTCAAACATTTGTCTCTAGAATTTCACTTTTCCTATTATTTAGACCGATCTAAAGCTATAATCGAAGTATTTTCAGTATAGAGTATCATACAATTCCATACAAACATGCTGTATAATAGGTACTTGTACATGAACTTTAAGAGAAAATCATTTGCATCTAACGATATACGTAAGCAAGTATCGTTACAAAATTACTTTTCGTTTAGCAAAAAAAAAAAAGAAGAAAAAACCGAATAAAAATGGCACCATTAAAATAAACACCTTCTAATTCCAAAGTAAACAGATTTGTATTTGTACATGCAAAAATGTACAAAAATACAGTACATAAAATGTGTAAATAGGTGTATACGAAAACAATATTATACAGTGTCTATGAACTTGAAATGTTTAATAATATGATGAAAAAAGTCTACATGTGGTGCCATCCATTCGCTTATAATATACTACTGTATAGTTATATGTAGTCATGTACGTATACTGGGAATGAATTCATCATGATGTACGCAAGATGATGATCAATTGAACCATGAAAAGATTAAAATAAGAAAAAAACATATAACACTATACCAAAATGAAAATTGTACAATAAATAAATAAAATGGAAATGATATTCAATAATAGACATGTATTTTATTCAAAAACAATTCTATAATTGATCAGCTTGGGAATGAATTTTTTGCGAATGTGCACGAATTGATTGCTAAATGCAGCTAAATTGCTAAATTATTTGAAATTTATGTAATTTAGCATTTTAGCAAACATTTCTATGTAATTCACATAAAGTTTAAATTTACGAACATTGAGTGTACAGCTCAATTTCCATCAATTAAACTGTGTATATATATACACTGCGTGCATAAAGGCACGGCATAAAGAAAAATCATCACGTTAACCAAGAAAAGAAAAATGCAAAATTAGTGCATACATATGTACATATTTTAATTATGATAAAATAATAAAAATATATTCTTATTAAATACAAATTACCAGAATTATAATGCAATGTTATGTATACACACATGTACACGCATACCATGTTAGGTTTCACTTACACACCACGAAGGAAAAAAAATATTTATATTCTCATTTTAAAAAAAATGCAACAAAACCATAAGTACATGTCATATATGTAGCTGCACTTCTGCAGTATGTCAAAGAAGAAAATGAATTGAAAGATGCAGAAAAATGAAAAAAGCAAAAAAATTGAAAAGAAACAAAAAAATGCATTGATGTGATTTCGAAATGGTAAAAGTTAAAAATTTTCAAAGAAGCTTGAATAATTGTTGAAAGAAAAAATCAAAAAAAGAAAATCACCCGTATGAATAATAAAAAAATAAATCCAGTTCATCCAATATATTTCAAGAACACTCACAAAACGCATAAACATCATTTGTATGTATGCACAAATTGCAGCATTATAATATGTATGTAAATATAATGAGACAAAGTGCAAACACTTGGTTTTGCATTTTGCATTGCATTTTATTATAAAGTAGTAGTCGTCAGCGCCTTGCGTCATTATTTACAAAAAAAAAAAAAAAAAATTTTTTTTAAGATGATGCACGCACGCATATTTACACTTTCATAAGAAAATTTCGGTTGGGGTAGGCCACCAAAACCAAACCAATTCAACCCAATATTGAGAAAAAAAAATAAAGTGGTATTTGTTGCTGTTATGATTTTTTTATTATGCTGTGTGGTAATGCATCCAGTCGTGCATTTTGGTTTCATATCATACATAAGTATATTCATTCTGTCCATCCATACAGCATATATATACGTACGTATAGCACCAATTATGCAGTACTTATGTTGTGCATTGTAAAAAAAAATGCAGTTTATAAATATTCGAGGTTTTGTGATGTTGTTAGTATTCATATGAATGCATGCATGCATTCGCCTTATTAAAAACTTACAAATTTTCATTTAATCTGCACATTCACCCAAAGGTTATTATGGAGATGTACAAGATGAAAATTATTTTGATTTTTTTTTAACTTTTATACAGACTTTTTATGTCTTGTTTGTTATGTTTACACATTACAAGTGATTAATTTTTTTTTGTTTTTTTTTTTTTTTTTTTTTGGAAGACGAAAGTGGGATAAACTATGCGTAAGGATATTTAAAAAAAAAAAAAAAAAACAAAAATGAAGAGAAAATTTTTAAAATATGATCTGACTGTGTAATTTATAAATAAACAATATGAAAGAAAAATTGTCAACAGATGCCTTAAATGCAACAGACATAATTAAGATCAAATAGACCATAAAATATGGAACACACCACAACACAACACAAAAAAAAAAAATACATAATTGAAAAAGAAATGCATGAGCATGAGTGCATCATTTCTTTGAAATTTTTGTTTTTTTTTGGAATTAAGATTTTCTTTTTAAAAAGAATTATTTATAAAAGTTAGGTTATGAAAACCAAAAAAAAAAAGAAGATTCACTGTAAATAGAAGAATAGACCTGCACGATCATTTTTGTTATATTTGCATAACGATCATGTTTGACATAAGCTTGTATATAGACAAACACATAAAATATTGTGAACTGTGGTTTTACTAAAGAATAATTTACCATTGTATACGTACTCATCTAATATGGAAATTGAATTACTATATAGAAATGATATTAAAAATTTGTATTGAAAACGATTAAATTTTCTAGACATTTTTCATTGTATTTTTCTATGGTAGTTTTTCCTTGACAACAAAATGAATGATATAGAATCCATAACAAATACTATATTTTAACGTTAATATGTTTGCATACGCATAACTCTTTTAGAAAAAAAAACAAAAAAAAAAATCAATGACCTGTGTACAGCAACATCGAAAATTTTTTTTATTATTTAAATAATGTAAGCACCTATTTTAAGTCCATATGCCTAGTATATTAGGTTAGATATAGATACATATACTAGCTGCAAATACTAGGAAAAAGATATAAAACAAAATAAGCGCAAAAATGGCCTTAGAAATTCTTTTAATGGAATTACATCGAATAAAAAAGGTATTACCTACTATTGAAAATAATCGGGGTTTTTTTATTTTGTATTTTATTTTCTTTTTGCTATGCAACACCTCAAACTGACAATATAATAATAGGTAGTATGCACCTACATTGAGAAGTGTAGTTTTTACCGCCCAGAAAAGTGTACTTTAATTCATATAAGTATGCACCTTCCTAAAGTGATACGAACATAAGTATTTGTATTTTTAAGCAAAAGGGATTTTGTTAAAAACACAAATACATATGTATGTGTATGTTAAAGGCATACCATATACATACAACAACAATTCAAAGTAGTTTTCTTTCATTAAATGAATAGCATAAGAATAAATAAGTACTTTGATTATGTATATGTGAAACACGAACCAAAAGTCGTACATAAAAATGCAATGATGTTATGTACATACGTTATAGATATGTATCACACATATACTGCATATATATCAATGTAATGTGTGTACGTAGTCCAAGGTTTAAGTCAGACACGCTACAATGACTTCAAAATATAAAGTATTAACTCCCTACATATGTATATTTACATTTTCCAAAACAATAATAACAAACAGCAATATAATACTGGTATTATTGTAGCCAGTTAGTCTTTATAAAAACAAAAGAAAAAAAAAAAAAAAATGAAAATCGCATAAAACCTTAAAAGACCTTTCCCAAGGGAAGCCTAGTTGATGGGGCCATAATACATATACAGATATACACAATATACGAATATGTACGTGTTTTAAAGGAATCCATTTCTATGTAGCTACATATACTAAAGAACTATTATTATTACAATCATTTGTAGATTTGTACATTTTGCATGCTATACCTATTTGTTTTATGCACACTTTTAATTAGAAAATGAGAAAAAGAACAAAGTTAAAAAAAACAATTGTTTCCTTCTACAACTTATGTAATACCTACATGGCATATTTTTTATTTAAAAATGAAAATGGAATTGCAAAATGTAATTTGCATAATCAATATATTTTGAATTTTTAAAAATTAAACAGGTCTCTATTATAAAAGTCTATAGTTAATAGATATAAAATCGAAATTGATTTTCAGTATTATGTACATAAGTCTACCTACGACGAAATTTTTTCTATTCTATAAACTTAAAATGTTGATCATATTCTTGTGATAGACTTTTTAAAATTTGAAATTTAAAATAAAGCATTTTGATGTCAAGTAATACTATTAAATATAAAATAAATCATTCAAAATTTTGAAGAAATTCTTGTGAAGATTTCAAAGATTTTTTAAAAAATAAATAAACGGCTTGAACCTAACTACTATATAATACAAGAAATTTTTATCAATTTTACACTTTAGAATTTTTTGTCAATAATTGTAAAAGATACACGATAGTAATAATTTTTGTTGAATGGAAGATAATTGAAAATCGATTGAAATCCATAATACCTAAAATTTATTCGATCGAGTTGGAAAAGTCGAGTCTATCAAATAGATTTTCATGATAAGGGCTATATATACTTGTTTTTTTTTTGTCAAATTATGATCAAAGAAGTATATTCAAAAATCCATGATTGTGATCTGGAATTATTTGATTTAAAATCGAAAAACTGAAAATTGTTTATTGAAAATAAGAAAACAAGAAACAGAAGAAAAAAAAAGCAAAAATCCAAAACATGATTGATTGCATGAATTTTTTGAACCTGACTGTGTACAAAAAAAAATTTTTTTTTTCTTTCTTTATGTATAAAATCACAAAACTTTCCCAATGTTTATAGTGAATAACAAAAATATAAAAGAAATTTTTTTCATGTTAATCTCAGAAAAACAAAATACTTTTTATAAATAATGAAAAAATAGTAAAATGGTAGAAATTAATTATAGCATCATTTTAAAAATAAAAATAATTATAATACTTTGGAATAAAAATAATTTCGAAATGTTTTCATAAAAATGTATGTATATATAATGAAAACTTTCACTACTAACATTATAACCTTATCATACAGTATGATATACATAAACAGTATAAAATAAAATTGTAACATGAAAAATAAAAAACTTTTAGAGCAGAGGCTTCAATTTTATATATTTCTTTAGTTTTTTTTTTATATTTTTATTTATTGTATGATATTTAAAATGTATGAGAATGCATTTATGTATATGTATGTATGTACAAAACTTAGTACGATATAAAAACATATAAACAGCAGCAATAAGTCAATGCAATATATTTGCAATTTTTATGTAATGTGTAAAAGAGGAAGTGGGTTGGTTGGTTGGCTCGGCTAGATTAAAAGAGAGTGCATCTTCCAAGGTTCCATGAAGTTTTCTAGGTCACAGTCACATACTTACATATATGTATATGTACAACATTCAATAAAAAATTCTTTCTATGCATGCATGCAATTTTTGTTGTTTTTTAAATATTATATGTATATTAAACTCTGTAATAATACTTATACAAATGTATCTGATATTACATACATACAGAATACATGCAACTGGAATAAACATCTAAACATGTAGTATAACTTTTCTGATAAAGACTTGGTTTTTTTTTTGTTTTTACAAAATGGGTATAGACTATATCACCCATGGTTACAATGTAATACATACACACATGTGTATCTATACTATACCATACATTTTTAGAAAAAAGAAAAAATGCCTCCATAAACATCATGCTCTGATAGCCATGGATGCATGCATGCATGCATATACAATAGGGAGACATGATTGTATTATTGTGTACACACATAATATTTAAAAATGTGAAATAATTTTACTTCAGAATAAAAAAACGAAATGTAGGTATACAAATAAAAGCTAACATCTATTTTCCTGCCGTATAAAACTATTTCAATCTTTTTTTTTATATACCAAATTCAAAGAAACAATGTATTGAACATACTTATACAATTTTTCTTGGTTTTGCCTCATCATTGTCTTTAACTTCACCTCCAATCCCTCATTACCCTTCTGGATTTCTTAATTTTCTTCTTTTTGTTTTTTTATGTATAAAAGTTGATTCAATGTGAAAAACTTGAGTTACTGCTGATTGCATTTCCTCATAACCTCGATATAAAAATGCCGATGATAATAATTTTGATAGTGAGGTACATATATACATATTATTAAAATGATATGATGTTGCTGCTGATGTTGATCATAATGATGATGATGATAATGGTAAACGATGGTAGTATTGATGGGTAATGGTGGAGATAAAATGATGGTAAAATGCTGCGGGTCGAACAGCAAAAATACATCATAATGTTTATAGCTTTATATTTTTTTATAAGTTTTTGTATTTTAATGGGAAGACCAGTTTTTCTACAATATCTTTCTTTTTTTTTTTTTTTTTTGGGTTTTTGTTTCAACTATATGTTTGCGTGTCTACAATATTTTCTGCTTTTATAGTTTACAATAATATTTTTTTTGTTTTTCTTATTACACAAACAAATTATAATAATAATGATAAAATATATTTTATATATTGTGTATACCTTGTTCATGTGTTCAGTGTTCACATGATGCAGTAAGGTTACAAAACAAGTACCATAAGTATTTTTTTAATCATTTTAGAAAAAAAGAAAATCAAACTGGATAACACATAACCAATCTCACTTAGTAAATTACCCTTCTTAACTATACACTCAGTCATGTGAACAAAGTATAAATGTATGTACATATATGATAAAATGTTGATTGTGGCTGACTGTGTCTAAACTTTATGTTCACTGACTGAAAATTTTAATAATATCTTTTATATGTATATTTATGTTATGTACATATATACATATGTATGTTACGTTGATTTCTCTACAAACATACATACTTGAATGTGCCTATGATACTAGATTTTATGTTATCTATAGACTCTTGAGTATACGTATGTACATTGTACATATAAAAAAAATATCCCACTGCCAAGTTCTATAAAGTCAACAACAAATTATATATTTCGAATACACACATTACTACATGTGCATTTATATATACAACCAGAGAAAATTTTTTTTTTTTTTTTTTTTGTTTATAAATATGAGCAATGGCAGCACAGCACAGCAAGTTACATTTTAATGTATGTAAGCAAAAGGCTATGGTAAAAAAGAAGTAATTTAGAGATATTATTATGTACTGTCTGTAGTATACAAGCAGAAAAAAGAAAAATAAAAATAAAAAACCAATGTAAAGCATGAAACTAAGTATGTTCACTGTATTAAACAAACGACGACGATGCAATTTAAGCCAATTCACTTTCTATACGACTTATCGTTTTATGCATGAAAGGAAACTGCCAGTTTTAGTTCTAGAATCACTCATTTATTCTGGTTGTACTGCTTTTCAAATGTATTTTAAGTGAAATCAACATTATATCAAATGTACGTCTACATAATGATATGTACACACTTCTACGTCTGTGTGGTATGTAATAATCATGGTGTAAAAAATTCAAAAAAAAAAATAAATAAATAAAATAAAAATGTCCAATATTCATGTTTAATATTTTTATTTTTTATTTTTTACTTACACGTCATTTACATGTAACATAACATAGAAATTTATTTATAAAATTAAAGTTTCCCGCAAGACATGTCTTTATGGTATATTTTAGACTCCCCCTTCCTAGTCTAGGCAATCACCCTCATAAATTTCATCGTCAAATGCATAACATTTATTTTATATACAACAGAATATTTTCAAACAATTTTACATAAATAAAGCAGAATTTTTTTGTTGTTCAATAAAATATTATTTATCATAACATTTCTAATATTTGGAGATTTTCGAAATTTTCTTTTTCGCAATTAATCGTCATTCATAACAGAATGGTATGCTATTTCAGGTTGTACATTGTTAGAATGTTTATTATGGACTGATTCGAATTTTCAAAATTTTCTATATTTTTTTATTTTGATCGAATTTTTGAGTTTATTATCCAAATTTTCAATTTTCTTACAATAAAAAAAAAAAAAAACAAAATTGCATTGCCAAGATGTCATGTACTATGTACACAAAGGCATTTAATTTTTAGTAAAAATAAGTCCATTTATCACTCTACCAGAAGTATGTGCCTATACAAAATACATAAACTCCAAAGTTGGTATAGATTCAGATACATACGAGTATATTACCAGGCCACATAATACTTTTATAACCGGTTTCAACCATGTTTCTTATATCTGTTTAATACACCTTGAAACATACCAGTAATCATTTTGCTTTAAAAACATGTATCATCATCATCATATCGCATCATCGTCATTACATATCAACATCAAATACAACAGATACTAACCAGATCTGTTTTATCCCCATCTTATAACTGAATGTTCTAAAAGTTAAGTACATACATTTTTATGTGCATACGTCAATAAGAATAGGTGCCTATGCACTTGATTATTATAATAATGTAGGTACATGCTTTCAATCGATTCTTCATTTTCATGTTTCAATGATTGGATTTTTCTGATTTTTGCTTTTTAAATTAAATTTCTAAGATTTTATATATATTTTATGTGTATGTACATATGTTTAAGAGAGTTTCAATTTCATGACTTTCATTTTAAAGATACGATAGCGATGCATAGCTATATAGATACATACATAGAATGTACAGAAGTATTGGTAATACTTATAAAGTAGTTTATGTCTGGATGAATCTATTGAAAGTATTTTTAAAGAATTGAAAATGTGCATTAAAGCAATCCACACATTGAAAATGCATTGTATAAGTATGTACAGTGGTTTTTTTTTTAAAGAAAAAAGCTATGTACATGCTAAAAGCATGTGTATATGTAGTTTTTGCGGTGTCGGTATATATACATGAACGATTAAAATCTAAAAAAGTAAGACTCTATCCATTCTATACAGGTAGGTATATATGGATACGATTAAAAATTTATTTATAGAGTTACACAGAATTGATGCATTACATTCGTATGTAATCTATATGCGTATAAAATTATTATTAAATCAAGTTTTGCGAATATGAAAAAAAAAAAAAAAAAAAAAAAAAAAAAAAAAAAAAAAGTAAAAGACAATATGCCAACATCAGTAATATAAGCTAAACAAGTTGGATTACAAAGATCTAGGAGCAGAGGAACCCGGCGATGGCATATATGCGAAAAGTACGCATTGCATCTTATATATATATACGAAAATGCATATAAAAAAGCCACAATACAGATAGTACCTGTGCAAGAAAAAAAAAATGAACGAATAGCCACTTTAGCTAATGTTAAATTAGTATTATTTGCAGATAAAATCAGTACAATGCAGGTAGTTTGGAAAATTTTAAATGCACGCGTTTGTATCTATACGTATATGACTGTATTGCATTTAAATTTCTTAATAAAAATGTACTATACTCCTATATTAAATTATATTTTTATCATAAAACGTACATACACAATAATGATTTTTTTTTTAAATGTTTTATTTCTTCCTCTCTGTTATCATTATAAAGTCTGTTTTTCCATATAATATGTGATTCCATATCAAGAATTGGCGCTTGCCATATTGAATAATTCAAGGCCATATGCACTTATATGAGCACAATTTTCATTATATTACTTTAAAAGATAAAAAAATACATTTATCGTAAACAGATGTGTGTTTGTTTAAAATTCGCATTTATATGCTATAGGCTGTAGACACATGCATTCACTTCAATAAAAAAAAAAAACAGTAAAAGATATATTGTAGCAACTTGTTTATAGTTAAGTTTCAATTAAAACATTAAGAAAAGTGAAGATATTTCTATTAATTTTTCTAGAAATATTTTTGAAATGTTCTCATTTTCATATCTCAAATTATTTATGATTTTAAAAAAAATTTTGACCCTTAACAGGATAGTATGGTTAACCGGGTAAATCTAAATATAGAAATGGAGTAGATATTAACTATCTTTTAATTTAGACACATGTATCGGATTGTATCGGGAATCAGGATATAAGTCAATTTAATGAGTTGTGTAACAGAAGACCAAAATCACAACTAGGTGGTATATTCAAATACTTGAATTTAAAAATTTTAAAAAAAGGATAATAAGTTATGAGATTTTTATAAAATTTTCATCAAGTCATATGGGTGAGAATAATGAGGTGTATAACAGGTATAATTCGGTACTTTGGTACGTAAGATTTTTCATTTTTGTGATTTTCTCCAATTCGCATTTTTATTCTCTCTTTATTTTCTTTTATTTTCTTTTTTTTATTGCCAATCAGTAAATTTGGAATAAAATGAAGTTATGTGTAAATTAAAAGGTTTTTTTTTATTACAAAAAATATTTTATAAAATAAATATAAAAAAAATAATAATTATTGAAAACAAATAAAAAAAAAAAAACTTTTAATTTAATTTTACTCTTCTTTATGAAATTAACAATATGAAAATAAAATGAAAAGGAATAGACAATAACTTGACAATAAGTCTTATAAAACGAGTCTTAAGAAAATCTCATAAAAATTATAAAATTGTAAAAGCTCATATTTTGTAAATCACGAAACTAATTTAAACACGTGTATCTAATTATAATTTAATAATTTCAAATACAAAAAAAAGAAGTACGAAATCTATTTACTATTCATTTTTATTTTTCACATGTGACTATGCTTAAAAAATTAGGTATAAATGTACTTACCATTCATATTATTTGATAATATGTAGATTCTTCTTTATTTTGCCATAAATATCGTTAACTCCACCAAATATGTAATCCAGTAGGGTTTGTTATATTGTTTTCTTTTAAAATTTTTTAGAATTAATTCACATATACATTATGTAATTTTATTATTTCATTATTTTAATTGAACTTTTTATAAATCAAAAAAAAGAAAAAAAAAATACGAATGAAATTCTATAGAATTTATTTTCTTTTTGTAAACAATAAATATATTTTTATATATATTTTTCTATTATTTTAAATATTTATTTCAATATGAAGCGATTTATGTATATATATATATATATCTGTATATGTATATACATGTGTATGTGTAAGCATAATAAAAACTATTAAACTATTTAAATCTATATGTTATTATGTATGTATATATATATAATATTCTTAAATATACTGCACACTAGAATAATTATTTATAGATATATTATTGTATGAATTATATAAATTGCACATGATTTTATGTTGTATGTAGATAAACGTACATAGTTGTATGTACGTGTATTTTTTATTATATTAAAAATTTAATGATTTTTTTTTATATTTTCAATCCTTTCAGAAAATTAAAAACAAAAAAAAAACAAATTTTATATTTTTATTTCATTTTATTGCCAACGAGTTTTCCTTTCATTTTAAGCTGTTATTTGAAAAAAACAAAAAGACGTTACATTTTTTTTTAAACTGCCTTAACATTTTTCTATATCAAGAAAGATTTTAACGAGTATTTTAAATTTTAATATTGCAACAGATTCATATTCGATATTTGATCACTTCATTTTTTTTTTTTTTGTTTTTTTTTTAAATTTACCACCGTTCTTATCACTGCCTTTGTTTTTGTTTATGTTTTACATGATAAATATTCAAAAAAATCAATGAAATCTTTTTCGTACGTAGATTTAATTACAGATCACAATTTTGTCTTTTAATTTTTTTTTTTTTAAACAAGAAATTATTTTATTGAAGACTTTTACATCGCTTCTACGTTACATTTTTTCTCTATTATCTGAAATTAAAAAAAAAAGAAGAAAATAGCTAATTAATAAAATTTTTAATATACAAATATGAATTTAAAATATTTTAATAGAGAAATTATACTAATTTTTCCCTTTAATATAATTGATTTAATTTTTAAACAAAAGATTGCATGCATTTTATCAATAAAATTATTATTTATTAGTGGAATTGTACATTTTCTACTTAAAGATCAAGGATAAATTAAATAAAATGAAATGACACTAATATAGTGTACAAATAATATAAAGTGATATTTTATGTTTCATATAAGTATACAAGCTGTGCCATAAAAATGTTATAATTTACAAAACAAAATTTTGAAAATCTTAGACCTTAGACAAGATCTTAGAGAAGATCTTAGAAATTTTTTCTGGAAGAATATAGAATGGTAATATAAAACTCAGGATCATAACAATAAGAACTTGTTAATTTGGTTAATTAAGTATTTGAAGTCTGGATATTACCACAGTGGACAATGAGAGAAGAGTAAAAGTAAAGAAGGACCTAAAACTGTTTCATAGGATAATGAGACGAAAAGAAAAAAAAAATTTAGAGAAAACTAAAATCAACACAGATCATGGAATTAATGTACCAAAGAATATCGTCTTTCTTTGTTATACACGTTGTGGCGTAACATTTTAGTGGCGCAGGATGTACGTATCCATACATGTACTTTTCTTGTATTAAATGTTTATAATCTCCTATTGTTTTCAACAAGGTCAGATGAAGTGAAATTCAATGTTTTTGTGTGTTAGCTTCCTTTTAATATATGTATATATATACTTATTACATTTTAGAAAATGTATAATTAAAAATATTAATGTAAAGAAAAAATATATAATGATAAGAAATTTTAATATGCAATTGACATGATTTATAATTACATAAAAGACATTAACTGTTGAATTAATTTTTTTTTTAATGTTTTGAAATGACAAGACATTTTTCTTGAAATTTTTGAAGGATACGTATTTATTGTGCATTCATTTCAACTTTATTAAGTAATTGAAATAAAAAATTCAATCATCGTTTTTATTAACAAACAGAAAAATTTGAATTCCAAACGTACGCGTAATCACATAGTGATATGTACATATACATGAGGGTAACATATTCAAATAATAAAATTAATGATATATCAATGGAAAACAAAAAACAAAATAAAATATACGATTTTTCTTTGGTGATTGACTTTTTCTTTTATTTGATTTCATTTTTATTGTTTTTTTTTTTTATTGCAATGAATTGAATTCGAAATTTTTGGCTAACCTTGACATAATTTTAAATTTTTACGAATCCTATCTATACCTCTCTATATATTGGGTGAGGCGTATAAAGGTATGTCTATGCGAATTGAACACATGTACAAGAGTACTTTTGATTGAGAAAAAATATATAAGTATTCAGTATTTTTATTTAAATAATTAATTTTTTTTTTTTTTTTTGAAACAAAATTTCATGTTTTTGAAGTGTCTGCTATATCGTGAAAAATAAAATCGTTTTTTAAAAAAAGAAAAAAATTAAATGTTGAAGTTCTTCTGTAGCCTATGGTGAGCAAGTGAAAATAAAAAAAAATATTTAATTTTCGTCGTGACTAAGCAATCTTGTCATTTCAATAAAATGTATAATTATATATTTATTATGTTGTCTAGAAATAAATATATGTACACATGTAAGTACACATGTCTGTATGTGTTGTACATGATGAATGCGAAATTGTTACCAATTCAGATAAATACATAGTTTTTTATTTATTTTAAATGTTTTGCAAAAAAAAAAAAAAAAAAAAAAAACAAAATTAAATCGCTTTACAATTGACCATAAAATATCAATAAGCAAAATTTTTCTCATCTTTTCTTGCATATCACACATTCATCCGCGTACAGTTGAACAATTTGAATCACCTACACAAACGTGATTATGCTATAAAACAGGTAGTAGTGTAATTTTCATGAGCATTATATATATTATATAGGGTGTTTGTTAGAAAAAAAAACGTTGTTTTCAGTTAAATAAGGAAATTTAAAATTCATCATGTTTTTGTATTAAAAATGAGTAGGTACTTGTTGTCATTATTTTTCGTTCAATATGAATAAATTCATCTTTTAATCTAATTTCTTGATTGCCCATTTGACGCAGTATTTTTTTGCTCCACTAAAATAATCATGACTATACTTTAAAAATGAAGTATAGATAACTGATGAAATTAGTTTCTATATGATTTTCTATTACCCTTAAAATAAAATCTGTATGAAGTATGAATAAAATCTTGTATGAAGTTCAAGAATGTTTCATTTTTTTTTTTTTTTTAGCTATGGCAACAAATTGATGAGAAAATGATAAATTCATTAAATAATAAATTTCAATCTTAAAGTCTATTTCATTATGCAAAATCAATATGACTATATTGGCAAAAAAGAAATTCCAATACATCATTGTAATGGATGAGATTTCTACTATGTACCCATATACTTTCTCATAATGATTTTATGCGACTATATCGTGTAGTTGTGTTTTAAACTATAAAATATATACGAGTACATCATAATCATTCATATAATATTTTTTGATAGGCACATAAAAGATTATTACAATGATCTGATCTATGTAGTATTTTCATGTCGACAAAGTTATCATACAGCTATCATCGTCATCATCATCATCATCATCATCATCATCATCGTCGTCGTCGTTAATCGAAATCTTATATATTCGTGAGTATTATTAGATTGTGGCTTTAAAAAAAAAAATAAAATACAGTATTATATTTTTTATCTGTGTACTCGTACTGTGCATGTACATTTTGTCTTGTAATGTATAAAAATCATCTATTGACGGCCATTAAACCACGATCAATGCCAATATAAAATTTATATTTAATTTTTATACTACTCTTTATTTTATTTTGCATCTATACAAGTATTTAGTATACGATGCATATACATTTGCCTATGCCTATAAAGTTTTATTTGATTGCAAAAAAAATGCAAGCTTCTCAATGTGGTAATTATTAGAGTTCGTATATATGCGAAAGATTTAAACTTAGCCACAAAAGCCTTCAGAGCAAAAAATACATTATAATTATTGTTTTCTGTTTACATGTATACAAATGTTAGTATATGCATAGTTTTCTTTGATGATGTGAATTTAATAGAAACATATACTTAAATGTTGTGGCGATACAGACCATGGCTGTACTGATCACTTTACAATTAAAAAATAAATGCACGTATATAAATATTTGTAATTTCATTGTTGCAATTTAATTTATATGTAATTATAGAACTTTTGCATTCTGTACAGAATTTTTATTTTTGTTATCAAAACCTCATATAACGCAATTTCGACGACGTAACGTAATTTGCAAATTAGATATGTAAGTTAAATTTTTAACTAAAAACGATAACGACAAAGTTGATGTGAAATAAACAAATTGTTCTTGGTACTTATTGCGGAAACTTGGTCTCTGTGAAATAATCGAGTTTTTTACTTCAAAGGTTTTTAAAATATTTTTTCCAAGCCTTTGTATTTCATTTTTTTTTTAACATAGTCATGTGTGTTCTTATGGGCTATAAAAATATGTATTGTGCCATTTATGTTTATGATTTACAATGTAAATTTTACATTTTTCTCTTGTGATTGTTATTGTTTTCATTTGCAAAATACTGAAAATTGGCAATCAAAAAATGAGAGTAAAAATGAATTAATCCAAATTGAAAGCAAAAATAAAAAAAAAAATGAGAAGAAGCACCCGTTTAAAATATATGTATGTAGGTGACTATGTTTTAAAAATAAAGTATACCTACATAACATACATACATTTTATTTTCTATACAAATTATTTTATCTCCTTTTTTATTGAGTTCTTACATGAAATTTAATATTTCATAAAATATATTTTTCTTTGATTGTGTTGTTATGCATTTGACTGATAAGAAAACCCTCTTTTTTAAAGAAAAAATAAATAAAACAACAGTGCGGCATGCATATCATGGGGTATGTTATGTACTTAATAAGTATAATGCATGGTTGTAAATCAATCAGTTTTTCCATTTCCTATCAAAATTTTAAATAAATATTAAAAAGTGATTTTTATTGACTTTTCGCTTTTTATTTGTTTATTTTCTGAGCATTTTTTTTTTCGGTGTATGAAACGGTAATTGGCCATGACCGATAGGCTTGGCTATTATTTATACAATAAACATGTATGTACATATACATTTTAATATGTCTGTCTATAAAGCGCAGAATGTAAACATTAAAATTTTAACCTTTAAAATGATCTATCAAAGATATGTATTGTATTATGTCGTACATGCAATTTGAATTGATCATAACATCTTGTATATGTGTTAACATGTAGTGTTCAGAAAAACGTTTAAATTTTTATTCATTTCTTTATTAAAAATTATTTCTTGATTTTCTTGTTAATAATGTCATTTTATTTTTGTCTGTTTCTTGATTACAACATTTAATGTCATACAATGAATTTACTATATTGGCAATTGGCGCAGACATAATGGATCATTAAACAAAAATTTATTACGGTTAATTAGTTTATACTGTTGTTAGCGGGTATTGTAAAAATCATAAATTTTGTTTTCTTTTTATTTAACACCTACAATATCAACAAAAATCGATTTAAAATATTCGTCATAAAAGTATGACCGAAAATTTTTTACAATGTATGTGAAAAAAGAATGAATAAAATCATCACTCAAATATTTTCATTAATAAATAATAATGCAATTATCTTTTTATTTCTCAATTATTGAGTGGCTAGTGAGTACAAACGACGACATACCCATTTAAAAAAAAAAAAAAAACAAAATCGGCCCAATAACAGTAACTAAGGTCATCTATGTATGCCTCTATGAAGTACACAATGCACAGTAATATGTACTTGAAAAAAAATTTGGGCTTTAGAAACAAATTAATGTTGAGGAGAATGTCTAATTAAAGTGTTTGACGAAAACAAAATAGATTTCTAGAATAAGAATCGCATAGTATAGTAGTAATCGATTGTACCTGGTTATTGGTTGTACACAATCTAGTATGCACATTTGTACGTGAGTTAACATATGAAGTTCAAATCAATCAATGATGTGAAATTTTGTAATCATCACATTCCGACACAGTACAAACACCAAATCATCCATCCAAACACCAATCATTTGAGAACGTAATGTATACAACCGTAGGTTAATTCATAGCGTATTTCATTCATTCACTATATCCTTCAAACTTTGTGTTTTCAATGGCATTACATATGTAGAAGTGCAATTTTTCGGTGTTTTCGTTATGAACTTTGTATGAATGACACCCACACCATTACATTACAAATGGCATTTAGAGTAGTAAAAATATTTGAAAATCAAAAAAATCTCTGGCCGAAACCGAAATAATAATTAATGGTTTGGTTTTAGTTTTTTTTTGGTTTAGTAGAACATGTTGCAAGTTAATTGCATATTGCAATTGCCATATCAAGTGACGATGAATGTTTCATGATGAGTGAATAGAAGTATTGCATATCAAACGATTTTATTTTCATGTTTTGAATTTTTTTTTAAATTCATGGTTTTGTTTACAATATTTTAGTTAGTACGAGTAGTTTGTTGAATATATGATTAGACATCATACCAGCAGATTTTTAAGTCTCAAAATTCATCATTGAATATTGAGCAAGTACCTGTTAAGTACTACATGATCTACGAGAAATCTTTTGACTTGTAATTTTTTATCTACATATGATAATGAATATCATCAATAAAATACAATTACATTATTGCCTCTAGTAGAATATTGTTCCATTTACCTTAAAATCTAAAAATTTTAAATAATCAAATTTCATTCAAATCCAGTTTATTTCTACTAGAAATTGTACACATTATTACATCTCTCAAAATGATGTGAAAGATTAATAATGATACCGTACCGTGGTACAATATTTGTTTCCAATTCTATAATCAAAGATCATTATAGTGTGATCATAACACCGACAGACGACTACTGAAGATATCGAAATTTATCCACGAATTTCGGTCTCTACAAAGAATAAATTTGAACCATAGCTCCAAATGCTCCAGCCTCCAATACAACCACGTTAAAAGTAATAATTATAAGAAGTTAATTTTTTATTAATTTTTTACAGGCGAATTTTTCGTTGTTCGTCAGTGTTGTGTTCACATTGTTATATACTTGGATGTTAAGGAATCTACAATTCAAAGATCGCTTCAAGCTATAAATATTCGAGTTTTAAAATAGCTATGAGCATTTCATTTCATTTTTGACTATTAAAAAAAGTAAAAAGTTTATCATTGGAAAAAGTAAGTTACTTCTAGTGTTGAATCTTAAAGCGTAGAATCTTTTGGACAGGTGGGCGTCTAAAAGTTTTCAGGACTTGGTGAGAAATTGAAAATATAAATTGTTATGCTATGTTTTTCATTTTCATCGTTTTTATGTTTTAAATGATTAACGTATTGTTATCAACGTTGTTATTTTTTATATAATTACATATGTTGTATTATTCTGATTCTCATTTATTGTGAATTGTGAAAAACTTCAAGCAATTTTAAATTCACATTTTAAAGTCTACACTATGAAGTGTATGGTGGTGGAAAAAAAAGTAAAAGATTTTTTTTTATGTTTGTTTGCTACTGTTACTATTTTACGGTATGTTGTCTGTTGAAATTAATAAAAAAAAAAAAATATTATATCTCCTCTAACCAATGACAAAGAGATATACATTTTTGTGCATTTGTACTTGTATAACAACGCAAGACTTTTTATAAATAACAACAACAACAAAATTTATAGCTAAAAGAAATAAGTACAATAATAGAGTTAAAAAAAAAAATAATAAAACAAAATGGAAAAAAAAATGTAATGGTGAAAGGGAAGCTCTCTTGTTGGTTTTTTTAAAAATATTTTTACCTTTTTTTTTAAAAAAAAACTTTGTTTTCTGTGCCTACAAACACTTCATTCTGTATATACAGAAAACAAAAACTAAAAACAAAAAAAATATATTATGGCAGATGAATAGAGAGGCACATCACAAGAAGACACATAAATAAATCTTCAAGTGAAAAGACTTATAGGTATACAAAAAAAAAAAAAAAACAAATCTAGAAGGAAAAACACAAAAATAAAAAACAATGAAAAACTATAAGAGAAAAACAAAATGAAAAATAATAAATATCTTTGCAAGCATAGAGAATGCATTTTATACAGGGTGTCTTAGGATTTTCTTATTCGATTTCAATGAACAGTAAATTATTGGGAAAATCTAAGCATCAGAACCAAATACAGAGGATGGTTCAAAAGATATTTACCAGTTAATGATCTTATATACTTCACGTGTCTAAACATTTTCAATCTCTTAGCATGAGTTTTTATTAGAAATATTCTAAATTTTACAATAGATGTATTTTGTGATCTATATGGTACCTACATGTGATGCCCTGTATGTACAAATGTATTTATGTACGAACTACACTACAGAGTATTTGTGTAGGTACTTATTTTCTATAAGTAGGTATACATATGTATATGTGAGGATTATGTTTTTGGTCTATACTTTATAGTGTATGTGAATTGTATTCTTTACCTTAATACATTCATGTAATAGTACAAAAACTTCATTATGCATTTTTTATGCTTTTTCTAAAGACTTTTCTATTTTCCAATTCTTTTTTCATTTTATTTTATTTATTTATTTTTTTTCTAAATGGATTAGTATTCTAGCTAGATAGCTTAAAAGTGAATAGAATCTATGATAGAACAAGAAAAAATATTAAAATGATGTCTTTCAGACAAATGACACATTATGTAGACTTTTATACTTAAGAAGACGTTGAATATTTTAGCAATATTTAAAATCATATGCGATGTTATTTACCATGTAAAATAAGTGGGCGATATTTTATCAAAAATAACTTTAAATAGTATTTAAAAAATCTGAAAATTTTTTAATAAATTTTCTTTTAAACGGATATGAAAATTTATTGAAAATAATCATACAAAATACATTTAATATTCAACCCCCTCAATATTGAAGTGTACATACATACAAGATAATGAATGTCTTTGCTATGTACATTGCATACAAAATCTCTTGGTGCTTTTTGTATTATTCCTAACTAAAAAGAGCTTCAAGTCCGTAAACACTTTTAAAATAAAAAATCCACCATTTACTAAAACTCCGTTTTTTTTAAAAGTTTTTTGATTTTAATTTTTTTTGTATGTGTTTATAGTCTTTTAATTTTGTTTTAAACATTTATTTTTATTTTTATTTTTTCCCTATATTTTAAATTTCGCAAAAAAAAAAATCTTTTTATTGAAACAACGGATTTTTCGTGTTTTCCCCTAGATTTGACTGTAATACATGATCAATTTATTAAATTTAATTAATTTTCGTAATTTTATGTATCTGACAATTACCATGAAGGTTTATATGTGAGCTTAAAGCAAGGATTTTCGCGTAAGTCGAGGTTTATTCGTACATGCTTTTTACTCTGAGTTGTTTTGTTACAAAGACTTTTAAGCCTAATGTCATACCAAATTGTTTGTTTTTCCTATAATGTTATACCTCTAAACTGCTTTAATTATTGTTTAATATGATTGTGTTTTTTAAATGATTACATGCCCATCAAATAACTTCACTTTTCTTACTTTACATACGGTATAAAACAAGAATAATGTACAACATACATACAAAGTTATAATATATAATATGAACGACGATAACAACCGTACGACGATATTGGTGACGTTGATGATGATGATGATGATGATGTTAATGACGATAATGATGAATTATTAAAATGTATGTATATTTATAACAATAATAATTCAAAAATGTGTCTATCACATTTTAAATAAAATGTATATGCAAAACTATACTAATGAATAAAACTTTTATTTTTCTATAAAATGTATTTTACATACATGCGTGCTTGTGTACGTTATTTAGCATATCATATACAGTGCCTTACACATAAAACAGTGCATAGTTCTTTTTCGGATTTCCTGTTGTATTAAAAATAAAAAAAAATGAACAATAAAAAATGCACATTATGTTTTGCATACACGTCCAATTTATATTTTTTAGACCTATTATATTCATATGAAATTATACAATATTTGTCTGCTTATACATACAACACATCGTATTTATACAAAGTTTCTTTTTTTTTTGCTATTTCATTTATAAAATTTATGTATATGCACATTATATTTGCTTGTACACATACATTTATGTGTCTAAAAATATTTTTATAATTTGAAAAATTTTTCTATGTTGCGATACAAATGTATATGTATATTTATGTACACCACGTACATACATATTTTTTTGAAATAATATGATATATAGATGTTGTGCATTTTGAAATGAATATATGTATTATTATTAGTATTTGTTTTTAATATATTTATAAATGAAAATTTTTGCTCAAAATGAAATATTAAAGATGATAATAAAGATGACAGTAGTGGCGGCCGCTGCTGCTGCTGCTACTGCATCTGTATGTAAATGTAATAATAAAAGCGGCTTGTCTTGTCTACACTGTATCTATTCTGATATGCAAAATTTTATAAAATATCTTTATGAACCAGTATAGTACAGACTATATGAAAATTGTGCTACTAAATAACCAAAGGAAAAGGCCTTTTATTATATTCAGTTTTTCAGGCTTTTCTTCTTTTTTTTTATTTTCATTAATAAATGCTATGTCTGTGTACAAAATGATGTGAATGATAATAATAGGATAGAAAATGGCAAAAGTTTTTTTTTGTTTGTTTCATAGTAAATAGCAAACATTTAAATATACAATAACGAAATGATTTCATGTATACAGGGTGTCCCGTAGTTAAAGTCATAAGTGATATGCGTATCGTATAGTTCGAAGTGTGATACAAAATTTTAAATCATACCTCAAGACGATATTCTCAGATTTTCGTGAAATTTTCAAAAATTGATGATTGGGGACATCGTTTTTGGTACATAGTACAAAATTTTCCATATGAAAATTTAACAGAGTTACTCAATATTTTTGGATAACAAATAATATCTTTTAATTTTGAACGTTAATAACTTGTTGGAAAAGCTTAAGTTTTCACCTGCTTTAAAGATAGTTTGTTTGAACATACATACGAGTATAACATAGTTGAAACGATATGGTAAATTATACAATGTCATGTAGGTACATATTATGTATTGCACTTTAATATTTAACATTTAATTCCTTGTATTTCAGAAGAAATTAATTTTAAGAAAGGGGATATGGGGACAATGGTCTTTTGCCAGAAACGCTCTGAACTATATGATATAGACATATTTTGTGATCCTTTAGTTTGGGACACCTTATATAAAAATGATGATTATATTAAAGCGGTAGTACATTATGCTGGTGCACTGTAAAAATGCACAACTAAAAACATACATACGAACAAATATAGTATACAAATATGTATGTATTTATGAATATAAAAGCCTACTGTTTAATATTCTATTCTGATTATTTTCAACTTTAACAGTGTAAAAGAAAAATAGAAAATAAATAATAATAATAATAAAAAAAGTGTACACAATATTACATACATATGTATATGAAAAATAAAAGTACTGAATACTGATATTTTACATACATATGTAGATACGTATACAAGTATTCAAATGTCGAAGACTACGTATTATATGGTATGTAATGTTCAAGAGTGAGTACATATTATGCAAGCCTATATTTGTATGAATATTAATTGTATGCAGTATGAACGTAAATTTAATGGCTTTATAGGCCTGACTGACATTTGTATACATACGTGTACACATGTACGATTAAAGTACATGCAATGCAAGTAAAAAATTTTACATGCATATACAACATATTATAGAAAACGTTATGGTAGGTTTGGTAATTTATTGTCATTATACATAGATAGATACATATATAGGTAGGCAAAATGAATATAAAATTATCACACATCTAAACAAAATTTTTTATATATATACCTTGAAAATTTTATTTAAATTTAAAAAATCCATTTCATAAAAGTTTTTCAAATAACAGAAAAAAAATTTTTTTTTGTATTTTCTTTCAAAATTTCAAAATATCTAAAATATTTTTAACATTTGATTTTTTGTGTTTTCCTCTTTGACCATAATTAAATCAGCAATTCAAAATTTTATCAAACAATGTAAAAATATTCATTTCTCCCATTAAACACGTAAATGGGCAGAGGCTATTTAAAAACACTTTTTAATGACTTTTCTACCTCTGATTCCATTTGATTTCAAATAAATTTATAATCCATATTAATAAATTTAAAAAAAAAAAATTAAGTTTTCCCCGTAAAACTAGACCACATCACATCTTTTTTATTTGAGATATAAAAATCTAATCATTACAACGTATAGACACATGTAATTTGTAATCTCACATGATAGCCCATATAAACACATAAAACATTTAAACATACCATTTAACACTGCATACATATGTATATAAACAAACGTTATAATGAGGTACTCGATTTTAACTAGATTCAAACTGAATTTATTTATTTTTTTTCTAATTTTGTTTTTCACACATTATGAAAAGGAAAAGTAAATTTTTTTATTTTGTTTATTTCACTTTTTAAATTATTTCTTTTATTGATAATTTCGTTTCACTTTTATATATGAAAAAAAAAAAAATTTTTAATTTAATAATTTAAATATTTTTGTAAACATTTTGATACGGTTTTTTTTTATTAACATTTTTATTTTTTATTTTTTTAAAATTTTTAATAATAATAATAACAATAATATAGTAATAAACAAACTAAAAACCAAACACTCTCATTCACGGCAAGAGACTGATCCACTAAACTTCAACAAAATGAAAACTTTGTATTACAAAAAAATAAAAAAAAAACAGAAGAAAAAAAAAAATAGAATTTCGAGGCCAAAACCACCGCGCCGATTATATACATACATACAGAAATCTATACACAATAACGTATACGAACAAATACAATTACAAATTTACACAATTACATGTTAACAGCAGCAGCAGTAAAGCAGCATTCAACATTCGATTTTAAATAAGTTTACAGCTTAAAAGTATCTTTTATTATAAATTGTTTTATACCCGTATATTTGTTTGTTTAACTGTGTGTATGCACAAAATTCATAATACATATACATATATAAAAGTATACACACACAAATTGTTTATACACATTAAATATAAAATTTGTGTTTTTGTATACATACATGAAAATGAAGGAAAAGTATAAACAATTTGGTACGACCATTTTCGAATACGTATAACGTACGTGTACGTATACATTCTATTACAAGAAATTAGATGGAAGTGGACCCTTCTATTATACGTATAAGCCTAAGACCCCCATTTATTACATGTATGCAGGTATATATATACAATAGAGAAGACAACATACAATTGAAATCGAATTTTATTGTTGTTGTTGTAACTACATTGGACGTTTAAAATTTTTACATTTTTAAACTTTACATAAGTTTTGTATTAAATTAAAATGATTATAAAAATTCCAAAAAAAAAAAAAAAATTTATTTTTTTGAAAGTTTTCCTAACCTAACACTTTCTTTTATACCATATACCTTACTTATGTTTATCTTTCATACATTTTGTTTTTTTTTTGTGCATGAAAAATATCTACGGTAAAGCATTAAAAATTTTATTTTGAGTTTTTTTTAAATCAGAGTTGCTGGAATAGTATTTCATATGAGTATGTATCTATCTTTTCTCTACTTGATGGCTTTTTAATGTTTTGTATGTGCACATACACGTAGAAAAACGCATTTTATATCACAGTTTATTGAAAAAAAAATAGAAAAAATCTTGTATTTATTTATTTTTTCTTTATGAATAAAAAAAATTTTATATTCAAAGTCAAATACATATTTGTGCTTTATTAAATGCTTTGCATGCGTGTTTTATATGCATGAATGCATACATATTAAATTTAAATACAAATGCAACGAACATACTCGCCATACACACAAAACATGCATACAAAAAACTCGTCTATATAATAAAAAAAATAAAAGTACACACCACACAAAATACAAAATTCAATTCAAACAGTATACAAATAATTTTCGTATAAAACGCAACGAGACGAGTTGTTTCAATGTTGCTGCATCATTTTTTATATTATATTATCATTTTCATTGGATATGTTTGAGAAAAAATTCCAATATTAAAAATGCCTTTACCATTTTACCATTTTTATTATAACTTTTGCTTTGCTTGCTTGCTTAGTTTTGTATATATGTATATACAGACAAGCATGTACATAAGCATACGTACATAATATATTGGATCCCATGATTTTGTTATTTATAATGCATTTTTAAATAAACACACACACACACACATATGTAAATAAAATGAAAGAAAAAATAAATAAATAAATAAAAATAAAACAGAAAGTCAATCCAATAATACAAAAATAAAGTATCTATACATCTACTCACATAAGTATGCATTATGCATTGCTATAAAAAACAAAAATTAAAATAAAAAATGAATAAATCTGAAATGCCCCAAGAAAGCTCTTTTTAACGCAGGAGCATCGAACATGGTGGGTAAATACAATATTTTAAAAGAGAACTAACTTGGCTTGAATACACAATATATATGCATGCATACAAGTGTACATATATGCACTTTTGTGTTTGCTTTTCTGAACATGATGATTATATCTGAATTCTGAATGTTAGATGGATGCATATATATATGTACATATCTCTGTATCTCTATATAACTAGAAATGTTGCGCGATGCATATAATATGCATAGTAAATGCAATCTTGCGCATACAAGATTATGTATGTATGTTATGTATTATTTGTATTTAGAGGACTGGGCCAACATTTAATCTAAAAGGCAGGGAATATATGTATGTGTATACATATTCTTTATTATATATCTGTGGCTGTGCTGTGCAAATAAGATTATGATGTCTCCACATACAAATACACGAATACATATATTTGTATATGTATGTAGTCATACACTAGTGGAGCATGCATTTTCATCAACTCGTTTTTACAATAAAAAAAAAAAAACAAAAAAAACAAAAAACATTCGAACTTGTATAAATATAAAATAAACCAGTAGGTGCCAGTAAAGAGGATGGAAAATGAAAATTGTAGACTAAGCTAGAGCTGGTTTATATATACAAAAAAAAAAAAAATAATAATAATAATAATAAAATAAATAAAATGAAGATAATATCATGCACTTGCAATACAAATGAAAGTTATATACTACATAATATAAAAAAAAATAAAATAAAAATAAATAAATATTGGATCTTCTAGCTGCCACATACATACATACAGACGAGTTAGTTAGTTGGTTAGTTAACCAACTTCTTTATATACATCATAGTATATATGTATATATTGGGGATTGGAATTGAAGTCGATATGGAATCGGAGCATAAATGGCTTGCTTGAACATTTGCACTGCTGGCCTGTTTATTTTTATATGATGAAAATGGAAAAATTTTTTTGTAGATACAAGTACAAGTATACCCAATCACTTACCCGACCTAACATAGTTTTAGTGGTGCAATAATTATTTTCATTATATTTTAGTTGTATCTGCGGTATATATAATTGTATGCAATTGTATTCGTATATGTACAACTGAAATGCATATTATAGATATTTCTCATCATCATGTCATAATATCATTATCAACATCATCAACAAAAATAAAAGGTTATAATATTATTGGATAAGTTTGAAAGAAATGCAATGGAAAATGAAAATCATGAAAATGTGTACACAATGTAAGTACACATTTTGAATTCACTTATGCATGGTACATACGATAATGTTTATTTTATTATTATTATTATTATTATTATTATTATTATTATTATAGGCGTAATAGGAACAAAATGAGTCAATTTAATGTATGCATATACGCTATAATTTTTTTCAAATAAAAATTGTTACAAGTTATAATGCGAATACATATGTATATAGAAAATTTATTAATACTAATTTTCAAGTTTATTGTACTTGAAAATTCCATTTCATGCTTGAAATCAATCAACAAATTAATAAAAACAAAAAAAAAATCAAAATGCAATGTTATTTTAAATTATGATGAATGCATACACATTAATGGGTGAACGTGATGTGTATCGTACACGGTACAAAGTATATGCATGTGCATTTGTATACCACACATACGTGTTTTATTTATGCACATTTTCTCTTTTATTTAGCAATAATTAGAAATAGAATTTTTTTTTTGTTTTTCATTTTATTTATTTTATTATTCATTTACAAAATTGGCTGTTAAAATTTTTAATAGAGTGATTTATACACGATGTTTTTATGGTGTATATTACTTTCGACAAGTATCATTCAATAAAGTAATGATTGTTCATACATACGTACACATTCAAATATATGTGAGTATGTAAAATGTACTTTAAAATTTTCTATACTTCATTTATAAAGTTTTTAATTATTTTTTTTTGTTGTTGTAGAACTTTTATATCTTATTTTCAAAGCATAGTCATGTGTGTTTTAACTGAGTGCCTATTCTAATTGTTTTCCATTCAATTTGAATAAATTCATTATTTACTCTCATTTTCTAATTGTCAATTTTTTGTACTTTGCAAACAAAAAAAAAAATAAATAAATAACAACGGAAACAACACAAGAGAACAACATAAATAATAAACATAAATTACACAATATTTTTATGTTCCATAAAAATAGACATGATTATGCTAAAAAAAGTGAATAGTAGTCAAACTGTCGATGACTATGAATTCATTATTTAAATGCAGTGTTGTAATACAATTTTTATAGTAGACCAATAATGTTGAATTGATATCATGATAAAATTGAAAAAATATTATGATCATTAGCTATTGCGATAATATCTGACATTGTTGAACGTTATGCACCACTAGATAATGTTGTACGCATAGGTATTAGATATACCTATGCTTTTTCTGTTTATTATTTTTATATCTATCTTAGAAACATTACTCACATTATCAAAGATGACAACTTCATTTGTTTTCTTTTTACATTTATCTTTTTGATAAATTAAAAATAATTACAATTTTTCTATTCTATTATCACCATCTTATATTTTCTTTCATTTTTACTAATAATTTATTAGTTTTAATTAATATAAAGAAATATTTACAAATTAGCATGATAATAGTACAATGTTTAAAGTTTAAATTTAAATATACTTTGTTCGTTAAGACATAATCCGGATGAATTAAACAAAACCTAATTTGCCACAGTATCGTGATGTCTCAGTTTATTATAAAAGGTAAAGACTTACATATTATCTTGAATTTCAACACATATTAATGCAATGCAACAAATTCTGAAATGTCTAGGACTGAAATACATAGATATATTACTGCGTCGTATTATGATTGTGTTAGAAAGAACGAAATAGATGTATCAATGTATTGTATCAAAACTCTTGAATATTAAGGTGCAAAAATTGAACATATTTTTAATTGATTTAAGCTAACATCCTTAATACTAAAATAAGGTAGATACATAGGCCAATTGTCTGGTAGTCTATTCAAAAGCAAGTAACTTTGATAAAATATTGCAGTTACATTTAGCAAACGACGTTGGACGTTGGGCAATTTTCGAGATTCAGGTTTAGGATCATCGGAACATAATCTATTTCGATGGAAAATGATAACAAAAATCGTTCATTTAGGCAGATATAAAATGGACGGTAATAAAATTTTAAAAAAATGACAGTTTATATCTCTGAAATCAACTTAAATCTTAAGACTTAATTAAAATAAAAAAAAAATGTCAAAAGGAAATAAAATAAATTGTGCTTCCTATCAATATTAAATTGTAAAAATGTTCATATAAGGAATTATATTCATTTTGTGTTCTTTCCATTTTCTAATTTATATGATATTTATTTTAATCTGTATACATGAGGGTTGTTATATATTGAAAAACAAAATACCATTTATTATATAAAAAGGACATCATCAATGACAAAATGTTTTAATTAAATTTACTCTATTTGTCACCTTATAACCAACAACTTTTAGATGATTTTTTTTCTGTTTGCATTTAATATCAAATAAATAAACATAATAAAAATGAATGCAGATACAAAGATGTATACACATATATAGTGTATAATATGTTAACGATAACAAGAAATAACAAACAGGTGGGTGTCATGAAAAGAAACAAATTTAAATATCATTGTGTCGTTTATATTTTTATATTTACATTACTGATACTGTATAACGTGCTTGTACATTTATTTTTTTTCGTGATAAACATTGTGTTCAATGTTCGACGGGCAAAATATTCTTTTTTTTTTTTTTTTAAATTGAAATAATCATAAACAATGATCAGATCACTATGTGTGTGTATACCAATAACAAATGTATCTGGACAGTAGTTAGCGTTTTGTTATGATATACACAATATACATACATGTTGCTATAAAAAGGAAAAAAAACCTAATTTATAATGACAGTCCAAAAGCACATGTATAGTTTAAATGGTGCAAAAATGTAAATAAAAACAAGCAAAAATAATCAAAAGAATCATTAAAATATTGTAAATGAATGAGAATTTATTATTATATCTTTTAATTGATAATATACCTAATTCATAAAGATTTATTCATATTTTATATTTGGGTTCCCAAGTGATGATGACGTCTAAATTATAGTCTCTTTCATCTTTCCACTCTTATTTTCTACTCGATATAGTGAATTACAAATTTTCAGATATTGAAAGATACATTATGTCTTATAATTGGACTATACATATATTTCACAAAATCAAAGCTAAATCTTACACCTTTCCTATGAGATGAATTTGCTTAAGATTGAACAGAATTAATCAAGTTATTAACATCTATGTTTCAAAAATACTATTTTCTATAATAAAATGAAATTCAGAAATATTCGTATCTGGTTATACAGAGATGGAAAATGTCATCCTGAAATATATAGAAAGAAAGAGTTTGAAAAATTTTGAGTCTTTTGGAAGAGTTGAACTTTGGACAACTTTTTATGAGTAGTATGTAAAAGTAAGAATGAATTTGTATGTGATGTACAAACTTCAAGAAACTTTATGAATAAAGTATAAAATGAATGTAAACTCATATACACGCTTGGATGCATTTAAAATTGAAATGAAACTGAATTAAAAAAAAAAAGTGTGCATAATGGAAAGAATAAGGATCATTCATGTACAGTAGACAAATAATGAAGGTTTTTTTATTTTATTTTTTTTATTTTTATTTTTAATTTTGATATACTTTATAAACAAAATGGCAAATTAAAATCACATCAATTCATTACTTTGTTGTTGAGTAATGATGACATTTAATCAAGTATAAATAAATGAATGAAAGACAAACTTGAAATGTATCCCTATTCTTTGTTTGTATACGTATACATATGCAAATGTGTAAAATGACGTTTCCAAAAAAAATATGTAAATAAATAAACAAATAAAAATTTTAAAATTGCAAAAGAACAAACAAATTATAACTGAAAAAAATAACAGAAATTATATTGGATAAATAAATGTCAATTTATGCAAAAAATAAAGGAAAAAAATTTTAAAATAAAACAAATAAAAGATGTAAACTTGAAATTTCTCAATGATTATAATTTTCAAGACAAGAAATAATCAAAAAAGGTAAAAATTCTACTGATTACTTTTTCAAACAAACAAAAAAAGTCAGAATCACCTTCAAAATTCATTTTTTTTTTTTTTTTTTGAAATTTTTATCTTGAATAAAAATTATTTGCATTATTACTTTAAAAATCATTTTAACACCCTGGAGATTTTATTTCATAATTTTCTAATAAATTGTGGGTTTGTATATTTTCTCTGTCAATTTAATTTTTTTCTTTAATTGGAATTCAAAGTCATGCAAGAAAAAAGAAATGTTAGCGAAATGAGAAAAATGTAGTTTTTATTTTTTGTTTTTAAATCATGATTCTAATTTTATTGTCGTGTTCAATGTAAAAAGCAAATGTGAATTGATTCAATAAAACATTGAAATGAAATAAATTTATATATTTACGGGATTTTTATTCTTGTACAGATATCAGTTTTTTTGAAAATTTTATGTTTTATAAATTGAAGATATCCTTGAATATCACACAGCTAGAGAAATATACAGGGTGGTGTTCCAGAAGAAGTACAAATTCTTTTTAAACATTCCACTCAAACGTTTTTAATTTTTGAATCTTAGATGTCACGTTGATTGATTTTATTCAATTTTGAGCAAATTCATCTTATTGAAAAGGTGTAAGCCTTAACATTACTTTTATATCTTTAGCTCTAATTATAAGACGTCATTTACCTTTTGATATTGAAAAATTTTCAATCCACTATATTACTAGAAGAGGTGAATTTTAGATAGACATTTAATGCATTTTTTTTTTTTGGGACATCCTGTGTATAATAAATTAGATTACATCACAGAATAATAAGAATTTTTTTTTTTATATTTAAGAAAGGAAAAATTCAAAAATGATATATTTGATTTTCTATTACACTGCATATACTGTACCACCATTTACCATTTACTATAAAACAAAAAACAAAAAAGGTTGTTAAAGAAAAACAAAGGAAAAATTATTTTTGCTTTTGTTGTTTATAGTATAACATGAATACTAGGAATGCATTATTTATACGTGAAATGTACACTGTACTAAATGAATTAAGACGCTGGTTTTATTTAGTGTTTTTTTTTTTTTTTTAAACATACATACGTAAATTCTAAGGGTAAAATTGAATAAATTATTTTACTTTTCTTTTTTTTCCATTTCTAAACACATGAAAATGCATTCTTGTCACGAATATCCTTGTTATGTACTTGATATTTAAAGGACATTAAGTGTATAAAAATGTCACCAATTATGTTATATGCATTATGCAGTTATATTTACGAATGTACGTACATAATATGTTCATATGTGTAACGTATTATTGAATATATGTATGTAACTACAGTAGGTGGTAAATCAACACGAATGCAATACAATATATGTATATATGTATGTTATATCTTTTAAAATGTACATTTTTTAATTTTTCTCAATTTTTAATGATTGAAAACATGTAGAAGGATTAAGGCTTTGTGTGAAATGCGTTCTATCCTGTTCTTAATTCAGTTCACATATCTTTGATTTTTAGAATTCAAATCCAATAAACATTATTTTAAAAATTCAAATTCAATCAATTTAGCTATTTAGTCGCTTTTGGCACATTCGGCGATCAAAACTTTTTCTATCAATATTTCCAACATTTAGCAATTTAGAATTTAGACTCATTAAGCAATCAATTCGCACATTTGCACATCAGTAGTTAAATGAATAATACTCAAAGTCGAATTCATTTATAATTTTGTATATATGTATGTACTTGTGATCACTAATTTGAGGTTTAAATGGATCCTAATAAATTATAAACAATTTATTATTCCCTATAGAAATATATGTACATACATACATATAATTTCTCTGAATTTATTATTTTTATCGAAAAATTTGTTATTTCTTTTCAAAACAAGTAAAAATTATCTTCATCTTCATGTATACATATTTCCTTTATAATCTAAAACCACATTTTTTTTTGTACATACCAATTTGTTTCATTAAAAAAACAAAAAAAAAATATTGTACCTGTGTGTTATCTATAACCTTTAACAAGGTCATTTTGTTATTTTACATCTACATATCCTTTTTCATATACAAATATTCCCACATCAATTTATCTTGTATTCATTATGTACGTATTTACGTGTAACTAGCGGATATTATAAAAAAAAAAAAAAAAAAAAAAACACTTGCATACTTTTTTCTAAGCGTGTATTCTTTGACTTATGACTTTCAATATAACTTGGTAACTCATTCTCTTAAATACTTATATTAAATGGTTACAATTAGTTTTAAAATAATACCTTAAGAACATACATACAATGTACTTAGTTAAAAACGATTAAATATAAAATGCTATGTATTATACCTGTACGTACAGCAATTGTACAATCATACAATAATAATAATAATAATGGGTAATAATAATAATAATAATCTACTTTTCCTTTTGTATATTTATATGAGAGTACTAAAATTTTATTTTGTTCTTTAGATATTTTGAATGGAAGCGATGTTTTCATTTTATGTTTTTTTTTTTTTTTTTTTAAATTTTTTTTTGTATCGTACATGTGCATATAATGCAATGCATATGCCATTTTCGACATAAACATTAAAATGTGTATATATATGCACATATATACGCATTTATAATGTTAGATTTCACCTTAAACGTCCTTGAGATAAAAACCAAAAAGTACACAAATACACAATTTTTCTTTCCTGTATAATGCATTTATGTACATATTGTAATGTATATATAAGTATTCAAGAAATCTATATATTATGTGCATTTCTTTGTTGTATACCAAAATTTGTGTGTGTGTGTGTATATATATATATGCAACAGATTACATGGGAAGAGTTTATATAAGGAATAAACAATTCAAAAGTGCATGATTATAGTAAGCTTTAGGAAAAGTTTTTTTTTAAAAAAAAAAATAAATAAATAATAATAATAATAATAAAGACAATAGAAGGAAATACACAAAACGTATACGCAATAGCATTAAAAAGTAAAAAAAAAAAAAAGAAACGAAAACAAAGGTAAAAAAAGTGAATTACGTTGGCAAGTTATGTGGTATGTATTTAGTTGGTTTGTACGATGATTATGAAGATTATATTTTAAATAAGGGAAAAATAAAGTACACACACACACTTTAAAAACAGGTCATCAACTTTCATAATATATTGTAATGTTGTTAATTTTTGTAAATTTTTTTTAAACAAATTCATTCATGTAAGGAACTCATCCTAATAAACGAAATTCAGAATTATTCTTAACAATTTTACCAGGATGTTTCAGCAAGATATTCCAGAATAAATGGATCTCTTTACTTTCAAAATTCTTTTAATTTGAAATTTTATTGGACAGACATGACGTGATGTCGTGTAATTGGCAGCATTTTTTTAATCATCCTGTTATTATAATTTGAAGATAATTTTCCTTCAAGAAAATTCCAGATGTATGATATATCAAAAAAAGAAAATTTATAAAAAGGAAATTATAAATTTTTAAAAAAAATTACAAAGTATAGTATATATATGTGTGTGTGTGCATTGGTGGAAATATTATTTAATAGATATACCCACATATAAAACCACTGAACCTCGTATGTTCATCATCATTTCTTACCACCCACTATAATGCATTTATATATATGTACTATATATGCTTTTGTATATGTTCAAGGATTAAACAAATAAATTGACTTTCATTTGCCCCTTTAATACATAGATACATACATATCCTTATTTATCCTTAATTTTGTAGATTATAAAGTATGCAGTACATAACAAAGTAATTATATGTACATAACTTATGGATAAATAGTATTTAATGAAAATTAAATTTGTAGATACTCTGATTTCATTAAATACAAATAATTTTCGTAGAATATGGTAAAATTTATAATGTGATCTATATACGAATTATGGAAAATTTTTATAATTAATGTGAATTTTAATGACATGATTTTTTTTTTTTTTTTTTTTTTTTAAACCAGAATAATATCAATAATAAAAGAAACCAAAAAAATAGGCAAAACGACAAAAGAGAAACGAAGCTCACCTATACTACATTATAATTTTCCATTAGTTTTTTTAATGCTTTGGATATCCTTGAAAATTTCTACATCAAACGATATAAAATGCGTAATTAAGAAATATTATTAGCTAAAAGATGATGTATTAAAAAATTTATTAAAGAAATGAGAAAAATAAAAGGATGTATAAATTTTCAACAGGTTTTTTTTTTTTTTTGTCTTAAATAAAATCTATAAGAAACTTTAATGTACTAAAGACGACATTAACGAATAAAACAAAAACAGAAAAAAGAAGAAAAAGAAAATTAAAACCAAAAAATAAAGAAGAAATTTAATGTATTTCGATGCACATTGAATTTGTATTTTGTTGTTGTCGTTTGTGTAGATTTAAATTTGCATAAAATAAAAATTCATACAAAATGCTCATGTATAAATTAAATTTCGCTTTATGGGTTTTTTTTTTCTTTTCTTTCTTTACTGATTTCTTTTTTTTTTTCTTTAATTGAATACATAAAATATGATGCACTTAAAAAATGAAATTTATTTGTTATATACTAAAACTTTGTGCTGTCCGTTTTCGTCGTTGTTTTGTCATAATTTTTTTTTTTTAGAAGTAAGTACGTATACATAAAAAATGCATACAAATAAAAAAAAAATCTTAAAGTAAACAAAATAAGAAATCAACTAGCTGGAAAAATTTTTTAAAATAATACAAAATTTTTATTCTTGTTTTTGTCATTATTTTCAAGGAAACTATTATGATTTTACTATTTTTTTTTTTTTTTTTTGAATTTCAAACAAACAGAAGTTAGAGCATATCTGTAATAGAAATAACGTATAACATTTATTTAAAATAAAAATGAAATAAAATTCCCAAATGTTCCTTAAGGTATAATAATTTCTTTTTTTTTTTGTTTTTAAAAGAAATATAAATGAAAAGTACGACGTATACAATTCACAAAAAAAAAAAAAAATAATAATAGAAGAAGAAATTATATCGTTCTCATGTAACAGATTTGATTTGAATATTTTAACTTTTTTTTATTTTAGTTGAAAAAAAATTCAAGAACTTCTACATAACATATACAGCTATATTCGATTATTTGAAATAATACAGAAAGTCCTTCCTTCTGAAGTGTATAATAATGAAAATATAAAAAAAAAAAATATTCAAAAAATTCAAATTAAAATGTAAAACATATTAAAAACAAAAAATGTTAATCTCTAAAGGATATCATAAGGATTTTTTAAATTAATTTTTAATGAATTTTTTGAAAAAAGAAAAAATTATAAAATTTCAAATATGAAATGATGATCAAATATCTATGCATCTTCTTATGAATGTGAAGGTATCTTTCTGTATAATACAAAATTTACGTGAAAAACAATCATTATCATACTGAACCATGGCCTGAACTAGAATATTTCCTTTTTCTCATTCGTCCTTAATCATTATTATATAGCATCTTGGATAAAAATGAAACTAGGAAGATACTGAGGAATAAATACATACTGTAAAAATGTAGGGAAGAAGTGTGTTACAAATGTTGTCCAGTGAAATCCACAAAAATGAGCTAGAAAAAAGGGAATCCAAGGAAGTAGAAAAAACAATGATAAACATGTCCAGATGGAAGATGTGTGGTGTGTTATTCAATACTGTACTGTCTAATTCAATTCCATCATGGATATGTGAATAGCGAGATGGTTCATTCAGCGTGTCCAAATGGAAGGAAATTACGCAAGATATACATTTTTTTACTTTTGTTTGTTAAAACTCTCTTATACTTTCCTAAGTTATTTTTATCTTTGTTTCATAATAAATTAGGAGTAAGTAATAAAATAAATTTATTCTTAAAGAAAACAATAAAATTAAAAAAAAAAAAAAAATAGGGAAAAATACATGCATCTATTGATAAATGAGTTTAATAAAAAATTCTCTTTTATTTAATATATAAAAAAGAAAAATTTACTACATGCACATTTTCTATACTATTTAATATGTTGTCGTCATTTTCTTTTTACTTTCAATCTTAAACAGAACATAAAAATTTTCTTCGTAATTTTATATTGAATAATTTCCTGTAAACAAAACATAAATCTATTAAAAATTGAAGGTTTTAATGTGTTCAATCTAATAAATGTATTTATAAAGTTTGTATTTAATATACGGTCATTGTATAACACAGAGAAGAAAATGTAATCCAGTAATATTCCGAGAAAATATTTTTATTATTTTATTTCAAAATTAAAAATATTAAAAAGTAAATTGAATGAAATAAATGAAAAGAAAATGAAAATGAATAGCAGAAATTTATGCATTGAAATATTCGGAGAAATTTTTATTTTTATTTTTTTCGGAAGAATTTTTCGAAAAGTATCCTTTGTGAATCAGTGCGTACAGCATACATGATGTCTACTCACGTATATTTTGAAAAAATGAAATGAAAAATGCATATTTTCATACGATGGTCTAAAAGTCGTTATCTTTGAAAATCATAAGTCTCACAAAAAGAACATTTGCGTGATATTTTGAACATTGAAAAATATTTATAGACAAAGTATAGATATGTGAATTACTTTTATTCTCACTGCAGATTTTTTTTCTATATCTTTTCTTTTCTAAAACTGTGGGTCATTAAAAATCTTCTGAGACATCCTGTATTTTTGTATAGAATTTAAATTTATTCAACAAAATTAAATAAAAATATAGTATGAAATCAATATGTATAAGCAATAAATTTATAATAATGTTTTGCGCATACATCAAATGTGTATTTTCATATAAAAATATCGAGAATGAGAAAAAAAAAAAGAAAATGAGAAAAATTATAAAAAAGAAAAATATCGTAAAATTGATAAAAAAGTGAAAAAAATAAAAAAATTCGAAAAAAGTGTAAATTATGATCGAATTTTTTACAAAAAAAATGTTTAAATAAAATTTTATTATCTCATAAAATATATTTTCAAGAAAATACACAAAGTACCTACATATATATTATGTACATATATAATCGTAAGGAACTGTAATTGTAGCACGTTATATGGTATAGATACTTTGTACGTCCTCATTGAATGAAAATGTAATTCAAGCGTATACAATTAAATTACACAAATATTATACGTGATTATATTATGATTATCTTATAGGATTTATGTGTCCGTTTATTTGTATGTTTATTGTAAAATCATTTAATATTCATTTTAAAAATATAAAAAAAAATGTTTATATAGTACACAAATTATTATGATTATCATTAGAATCTTCATTTTAATGATCCAACTTAAGGCAAAATAAATACAATGTATGAAGATAAAAGAATTTTGAAACTGAAAATTATGTCGGTATTTATCGATTACAAAAAAAAGATAATTTAAATAATTTCAGAAGCCAAAAAATGAAGGTAAAAAGTACTTAAGTGATTCAAATTGAGATCTGTGATTTTTATAGAATGATATAAGAATTTATTCGAAAAATGAACAAAATTTTCTTTTTTTTTTTTTCTTTCGATTTTCATATTTTTATTTTTAAATTCAATTTTTTTTTTTCATATCATAATGTAACGTATATTATAACAAAATAAAATTTGAATTAAAATTAGATTTTCCCAAAAATTAAAATTATCGTATATGCGACCAAAATTAGAAATTTGGATTTTATCTGTACAGTGCACATACAAACTATTCAACAGTTTTGCTATATATATAATATTTGTTGCATATATTTTTGTCATACTATTTATGCTAATGTATGTACATTGTCTGTCTATACTGTTCAGTTCAATCGGACACAAAATAATTGGGATTAAATGGTAAGCAAATGTCTTATTATTTTGTGGGCACTTATTCTTAGTTTACTTAACTGGGAACTAGTTTCCTGTTCATTTTTAAACCAATAAGACTCAAACAGCTTGTGAAAGTGCTATTAATACTGGTTAATTCATGAGATGTAAATGTTTTCCGTTTGTGCTACGAGAATACGAGAATACGTACTACGTACTACGTACGAGAATACGGACTTAGGAGTAATTAATGTCATGGTATATAAATTTAAGTAACTTTAATTTTTTTTAATAAAATAAAATTTTAATAATAAACAAAAGATTTTTTTTTTTTTGGTTGATTCTATTAAAGTCCAATTTCAATGAAATTTTAAAACACTAAAGGAAATTTAAATTTGTGCATAAAAATTTATTTTTATTTTTTTTTTAAAATAAATTGTACAAGAAAATGTACATATACAATAATATCAAATTTTGTACATAAAAGAAATTTAAAAACTTTTCTCTTTGTTTTTTCTTTTTTTCAAAATAGTAAAGAAATAGTGTATAAAGTTTTACGTTTTTTTTTGTTCTTTTTTGCTTAACTTAAAATGACTTTTATATGACATTTATATTTCTGTGATATTTAAAAAAAAAAAAAAAAAATTTATTGCAAGAATAAAAATATTCTTTAAAATACAAACATAATATAGAGCTGGTTTTTTGCAAGTTTGAAATATGTATGTAGATTGAATAACTCACGTTGTATCCATAAATTTGTTTTGTTTTAAAGGAAAAATACTGCATATTCAAAAAAAAAAAATAAATAAATAAAATAAAAAAAAATTTGTACTGTTCTGTACAATCTCACATTATGATTGGTTATCATAAATGTTCATTTTCTATTTTCTGTAATGTACAGAGAAGATAAATAATCATCACGTATTATGTTCCTATACATCCAGGATATCATATATATGTACTTTATTCTCTGTACGCATATAAAAGAAAAATGACTGTAATATTATGTACATGTACAACTGGACCAAAATGTACATCCGTTTTTTTTTTTTGCTATTTTCCTTTTTTAGCTGTAATGACTTTCGACGCCGGCAAATGCATTTTGTATCCGTTTTTTGTTTTTTTTTCCTCTGTATAATAGAAAATGTATGTGTTCAAAGTCTTAGAGGACAATAAAGGACGAATTCAAAACTTATATACTGTACGTATGAACTGGGATGGTTGGTGGTACAGAATTGAGATGAAAAATTATATATTACACAAAAACTATAAACATTTTGTAATTTTGACCTTTGGGAGCCCTTTTTTTTTACACAATTCAGATAGGTCAAGGATATTCCCCTTTTTTTGTAATATGATGATCATCCTTATGTGTAGAAAAAAAACAAAAAACAACAAAAATAACATCAGAAATTACAATACAAAATTCTAAACTAATTTTACATTTTTTTTTTTTACGTGAGTGCATGTGTTTGTTTGTATGAGATAATAGCGGTCCAAAAACCATTTAATAAAGAGAGAAAAAAAAAACATAATATGTTTTGTATATTATTTTGTATCCCAAAAGAACATAAAAATATTTCATAAAATTTAATATCAATTTTCTCACACTTGAATAACACATTACTTCATGCATGCATATTTAATGCAAACAAAAAACCCAGTATTCATTAATATATGGTGATTGCATGGATGGATCCCCTTATCTATCCATTCTTGCACATCAGTTTTTATATATCAGTAATTTGAATTGAAAAAAAAAATTCAAAGATATGCAGATTTAAATTTTGTTTCTTAAATTCAACAAATTTTATATGTATGGTACATATTCGCACAGGGATGACCTTATAGTGGTCCCACACATGGTATAAGGATACACGCACACAATACTGTTTAACTGTATATATTAAGAAAATCATATAAATTGTACACATATTGTATGTGTGAATAATTCGAAAATTCAAATATCCATTTTTATGATACACATACTCTGTGTATTTAGATGTATATATATACACGAAATTTAAAGAATGAGATTAGCTCCATACTTTTATATATATACTTTATAGTTTATACAGTTAGATCTATATATATGTAGCTTTGGAACTGTTAATTTGTAACCCACATATGCACATAATATGAAGGTAACTTATACGTTGTATTTTTTGTGTTATCTGTAATGAAAATATCAAAATTATATATTATAGAAAATGACCTTCAACAAATAACAAAATTTATCCAAAATAAGGGAAAATGTTCTTTATTATGTTTCATTTTATTGTTTTATTTTAAATATTAAGTGAAAATTATATATTTAGAAAAATTTTATAGATTACAGAATCCTTGATATGTCGAATTTTTCTTGTTTTTCCATGTACTTTTATAGATAAAAGTTAAACAGTAAATTAAATGATTTTCTAGTTTTTATTTTTTTTAATCCGACAGAAAAAGGATATAATCACATAATTCATTTAATTTGTAAGAGATTCTTTTTTTTTTAAATTTACAGATTACAGAAAGCTACTCAGACTACCCTTTATGACTTTAACAACAAGTAAAAAGTTTTGTTTTTATTTTGAAAATGAATAAATTAAATCGTATATACAGCGTTCTATTCTAAAGACCTTCGATGTTAATCTTAGGAACCAAGGTCTTGGAATTCCCTTCTTAATAGTTTTCTTAGTTGATACTTTATATAAAGGTGAGACCATGAGACCACGCTATCTATTGTTTATAAAGGATTAGCGCATTTATTAGTATCTTTGAATATATTATACAGTTTGTATGCACTCTCTATAATTAATAATCTAACGATCTTGTTACTCTGCTATGAGTATTGCATTCCACTAGAACATTTTTATTTTTTAAATATTTTCCCATATGTTATTCCTCAAAAAGTTCAACAACTTTTCTATACTACCTACTATAATGTATTATACCAGGTATATTCATGAATAATGGTGGGAAGATACAATTTTCAACTGTCATTGACATAAGCACGTACTACATACATGTATCGTTCGCAAAAAAATACAAATATTTAAAATTTTTTGATACCAAAAATAAAAACTCATTAATATTGGCAAATTTATAAAATTGTCAAATATTTCATTTAAAATTAATTTATTTTTATGTCATTTTCAATTTGAAAAAAAATAAAATAAAAATGAAGAGAATTTTCGTGTGATATGTGAAATGTTTGCGGATCAGTTTGCATTTACGTAAACATAAAAAAAAAAGAATTAAAAATATAATTTTCTTCAGTAATTGAGGGTTCACATTCACATTTAAAAAAGAGAAAAAATGTAAATTAGTGTGACGAATAAAATGTCATAGCTTTCAAGTGCAATTTCAGATGCAATTAATTGTAAATTGTTTCAAATACAAATCGAATATAGTATTTCAAAAGTATAGATGCTAATTCGATAGTAACTGTTAAATCCTTTTGGAGATAGATCCCAGTATTCTGCTCATGCAATTTATTTCAGTTGTTGTTCGTGAAATACCCTGTATAAATTTTTATACACAAAATAAAAAATTCTGGGAACTTGAAATTTGAATTTTATTGGATTTGTAGGGGAAAAAAAGGATTATATATACGAAAAGATGGGACTCATGTTAAAAATATTGGACGGATTAGACAGTTAATATTTTCTATTACAAAGGCATAACATTAAAATTCCCTTTTTGAGTTCTTTACTTATTTTTACTTTAAGACAAAGAATGTTACTTAAAATAGCTCGTAAGTAGTTCAAGACATTTTAAAGAAAATAAATCCATAGAACAAAACAAAGTATATGATGACAATTATAAAACAACTGATACTTTATAATTTTTGCATTTTACAGAAGAGAAAAAACAAAAAACATTCAGCATATATTTCATCTTGAACAACATTGTCATATCTTCAACATATACTTGACGTACGATATATGAAAGTTATTTATGTTATAGCAAAGTAATCAACTGTGTAATGTAGACTTGTGAAAATACCAAAGGAAAGATAAAAAGTGAAAAATAAAGAAAAAGAAAATCACAAGAATGAGATGTCTACCAAATGTACATGTGTGCTTGGAAAGTGTTGAAAACCTTTTCGTATGTATATGTAAAAATAATTAATTAAATAATTCGCTTTTTTTCCATTTCTTTTTTTTATATTCATATTCATCATCTGTTTTAAAATAATGAGAAAAATTTGATCTTTTAACATCAAAAAGAAATTATGACAGTGGCCGGTTGACTTTCTGTTGAATGGTTTTAATATACAATTGAACATATATGAGCACTTTTGGTGGCGGCACCGTAATATCTATAAGCAATAATCTAAAAAAAAATTTTTTTCTTTGCTTTTCATGATCATCCTTTGTAACTGTATGGCAGTTAAGTAATTAATAATATTTTTTGTTTTATGATATGATCACATATATGAATGAGTCTTTAATAGATTCATAAATGACACCTAAAAAATGAAAATTTCAATTACGTTTTTTTTGAACGGTCAAACTTAATTAACGTCCAAAATTTTCTTAAGTGAAACAGAAAAATTTTTAGTAATAATAAGACGAATGAACTCTATTAGAATCTTTCGATCTCACTGATCTCAAGCCTTGATATTTAGGTTTGAAAAAATAATTTCAGGAAAATAGGAAAAATTTTTGTAAAAAATCTTTTTCTTTGCGTCAAAGTCAATTTCATATCTAAAAGGAAAACGAGATTTCAAAATTCCGTAATAATGAAATTCTTACTGTTTTCTCCCTTTTTCTTTAAAGGAAAATGTGTTACTTATTATCTAATTTCATAGTTGAATGTATTTATATCGGGGATTCCCAAAATTTATTCAAAAAATACAAAAAAAATTTTTTTTAGATCAAGGACATTAAACGCGTTAAAAACAAAAACAAAGAAAAATGAAAAATAAGGAAAAGGGCAAAAACTTTCTTAGAAGTCTACAATCAATTCAGAGAATCCTATGTACTAAAAATAACAAGACGATAAATTTTTTTTCCTTTTTTTTAAAAATAATCTTTGTTTTTGTTTTATTCTTTCTTCACTATAAATTTCCTACAAATAAAAATAGAAAAAACGTGTGCTGTACATATCTGTATAGAAGTACATATACAAATGTTGTAAATGCCCTAACAAAATTTTCATCTATCATCATTCATTTTATTTTGTATTTTTAAAGAAATTTTTTTTTTGAAAGTGAGTTTTATACGAATAACATGAAATCCCTGTTTTCTGTTTAATGATTATGTTAACTACTACCATACATCTAAAGAAGAAATTGTAAATAACAAAAATCTTATGTTTTGATACATAAACAGATCTGTACTGTGTACAAAAAAGACTATGAAATAAAAACAAATCCTCAATCCTTATGAAACTTATAAGGAGAGAAAAGCTTTGGATATTTATCTTTAAAAAAAATTTCTTCCTACGCATGGGTCTACGAACACAAAAAGTCTATTAATACATCATCGTCATATACGAAAATCGGGCATACTGGCATTGTTGTATGTATTTGTACATCTCATACACAGTATTTTAGGTGGCAACAACCTTCCTTCACATACACATAGTTGAAATAATTTTTATCCTTTTTCCTAAATATTCGCATAAGATAAACAATGTGACTTATTTTGCTGATGTTTTTGCAACTATATATATGTATGTGAACACTGCTACTGATGTAATGGTGTGTACCATATGTATATATTACATGTGATTGTACAACGTAGCAATGCAGGCGCCAGCAGTCATCGTCCCGACGACGTTTAGGTCAAAATATGACCTTGCGAGATGGGCTGTATACAATCTATATAATAAAAAATATTTTTGTCGTTGTATTTTTGCTCCTACTTTTATGCATTTTTATTTTGTTTATATTTATTTTCTGATGTAAAAGCTTAGGACTAGGTTGGAGTGTTTTTACATAACAGTGATAATGATGATGATGAACTCCAAATTTATTTACATACATATTTATGTATTTTCTTTCTCTCTATTTTTATGGAATGTATGTATTCCTATTCTGCTTAATTCTTTTTTTCTTCTGTACAATTTTCGCTACATAACAAAAATTATTATCATTTATTTCTGACATTTTTCAGTTTTTTACTCCCTACGAAAACTGGAAGGAGATTTAAAGGATATATAAATTTCTGTATTAAATGTACTCAAGAATAACTCATACATGTACATATGTATATATATGCCTTACAGTGGGTATATAGAAAGAGCGCGAAAGAATATCTATCTGCAGTTATTTATTTTTATTTTTATTTCAACGTATACAATAATACTCAGATTTAAAGGAAAAATAAAAAAAGCCTTTTAGCTTAATGCCGTATTCATGTATATGTTTGACAATGTACAAACGTAATCAGGCATGTTTATATTTATACTTTTTTATTCCTTTTGTTATGTATATTTCCTTATGTTAACCAGAGAGAAAAAAAAGGCGGATTGCAGAACTTTTAGATTGAGGTAGGTTTATTGTTTTTTATTTATTTTTATTTTTTTTGCTATTTTGAAGGATTTATAAAAAGGAATTGAACATGATGGTGAGGGGGGAGGACAAAATAAAATAAAACGTGATTTATATTTATATTTTTTTATGTTTTTTCTTGATAAAAAAAAAATAAAAAAAAAATGAAATAAATATGAAGCGACTTTATGTCGAGAAAATGTTTATTTTCATTTCTTGTTATTTATTTATTTTTAAAAATCAAGTGATGTAGTATTAATACAGACTTTTGAAAACAACAATATTTTCTTCCTTTTCCACATACGTTTGTACATAACATTGTTCACATTCTCTGTATTATTTTTTTCTATATGTCATCTATTATGTAATTTTTGTTAGTTATTTAATTGTGGAAATTTTAATATTTTTATGAGATCTGATGAACTTGAACAAGGTCGTTTAGAGTTTACATACATATGTATGTGTACCTCTAAGAAATAAGCAGTGGGTGTTGTCCTATTGTAGTTCGAAGTTATTTTTCAACTATCTGAGATCAAATATTTGTCATATTTTAGCTAACTAGATCTTTTCAACAATCAATACTCAATTAAAAGGAGAGATTTAATATTGATCTTGAAATTGTAGAAATGTAACTATTAAAACTCTAGCTAGATTCAAGATTGTCTAAATAAAACGGATAGTGATAACGCTAGTGTTTTGTTTAGAATATGAGAGCGCTTTTATTTTGATACTCTGTTTCTGACTAATGCGAAATTAGGCCTCCAATCAATAAAGTCTTAGCTAATGGCTTAAATTATGAAACTTATGAGTGAATTCCAGTCAATTAATGTCGTTCAAGCCATTATTTAAGTGTTAAAAAGCTTAAAACAAAATAAAAGTAAGTATGCATTTTTTTTTGTACATTTTGTGTTTTTATGTGTATGTAAAAAATAAAAAAAATATTTTTCTGTCAATGACCCACTTTCTGTATAATGTATACAGTACAGTAGATTTTCTTCTTTTTTATCATAATGGTTAATACAGTAGCATGTATGTATGTATCTTGCAACAAAATTTTCAAATTTCATTGACGCCAATAAAAAATTTAAATCAATTCAAATGAACATTGTATGAATGAAGTTTGATTGTATTTCAGTCAGAGTTGTATGAACAAATAAAATGTTATAATGTAACATGTTTCAAAGACTACCATGTTATATGGTTCTTGTAAATTTATCATGCTTTTTCCCGAGTAAAATAAAAACAAAATTTTTAAAAATAAACACAACAAATAAACGTCATAAGGGCGTTCACATCTATCAAAAATTTCTACACATTTATTTTTTCTATTGTGGCTACGTAATGCAATTTTATTTTATTTTTTCAGTAAAATGTTATGGGTGCAATTGCAATATATAGATTATGGACAGAGTCTACACTTGCATATAATACATGTACTACATAATAATATTAGATATTCACCTGTGTGTATGACATCAAAGGTAAACAAAAAATATGTGTATACCCATACCTAAGGCCCCAAGGTCGAACCTTATCTTAAACTAGATAGCTGCTAGGCTGTTACCATTCTCCAACAACAAATACATGATAGAAATTATATACATATGTAGTATAGTACCAACAAAAATAAAATCGAGATCGATGTCGATATAATTAGAGTGGTGACAACGTTATATCACGTTATTATTGTTGTTGTTATTGCTGATGTTGACAAAATTATCATTTGATAGCATTTACATTCAAAACAAAAATAATTCACATTACACTATATTTATATTACAGCTACACTGTTTTGTTCACTGAATATTTTTTATGTTGCTTGTGTTACTTTTATTGTATGTTACAACATATTTTATTATTACGTTAATTTTTGTTACATAGCTATATAGATTATAAGGTGTACACTGTACACATTTCTGATTGTGACATAACGTACACACAATGATGACAATTTTAAATATATAAATGTGAATGTACGGACTATCACTCTGTTTTATATACTTTGTAAATAGAGTAATATCACTTTATTATTTTTGTGAACAAATTGACGAAGATAGAAAATTTTTTGAATTTTTAAATAATTGTAAAATTGCTGAAATTTTGAAAATAAATCACTACTAGATAAGAAAGAAAACAAATTCATGACATACAACACAACACACAACAGAACCTAATCATCTCTGTATTTTGATGACAACACAACAACAAACATAATACAAATGTGTTGAGTTCAGTTCAGACAGTTTCTGCCTTCTGGACGCTGGTATGATGTGAAATGGTGATAGTGAATAGTGATTACCCAATCAAACCAATAGTCAACGAAAGGCCGTCATTTCATATTTCACATACTCAACTTACTAATCTTTACTATATGTACTTAATCTATGTATATTATAATATCTTATTACCTATTTACCTTACCTCAACAAACGGCAATACGAACGAACCGCTGCACATAATACACATTTTTCCAATCAATTATTTATATACATTTTTGTTTTACTCTATACATGTATGATAAGATAATTTTATCATATGCAGAATTTTTTTTTTGTTTTATTAACTACAAAATGAAAATAAACCATAAAAATTTTGTTTTTACTTCAAATTACAGATAAAAAAAATTTTTGTTGTTGTTATGTAGCAGTTTGTCATTTGTGTTTATAAACTTTTACATATGATTTTTATATTTAAATTCTACACTCTATTATAAATTACAATGAGTGTTTTGTATTATAAACAAAACATAAATAAATTTAAAAAAAACATAAAATAGAAAGATATATATACCGAACCGACGACCGATCTAAATCACCTTCACGTGCTGCGCCCGGGCAAATAACCCAATACAACAGCCAACAAACTAAAAAAATCGTGACTTTCGAAGCCCGACGACACGATTACGTGACCGATATTTTTATTTTAATTCTGTTTTTTCAAAATATTTTCGATTTATAATTTAAAAAAAAAAAAAGCACAAAAAACAAAATTCACATATTTACATTTTTCTTGACTCAGTAATTTCAAATTTTAAAAGTAAATACATCTGTATTATTTTTGTTTTCATTTATTTTTATTTAAAAATTTTTTAAACTTGCAACATTGTTTTATATTATGATATAAGTTGATTGATCTCTCAAGTTCTCATACCATGATAAACACACAAAAAATCCTATACATCGCACATCAAGAACAATAAATACATGTCTATTTTATATTTATCAAAAAACGTATAATACATGTTTGATAGGCCACATATGTATATAAATATAATTATATGGCCTAATATTGTTTTATGTGTACTACTGACACTTTTCTCTTGAGTATATCAATTTAAATTGATTTTTTTTTCTTATATTTTCATTTACATGTATATCAAATCAATCATTAATATACGGTTTTGTACAAATTTTCGATTTTTATTTTAAATATATTATTATAATTATTGTTGCAACAATGCAACATCGTAAAAATTCACATTATTTTATTATAGATTTATAATATGTTAGATTTTAAAGACACCGACGCACAACACTTGAACCAAAAATTTAAAAATTATCACAAAAGAAAAATTTATTGTACATACTGTAATTTTTTTTATTTATTTATTTTTTTTTAACATCTTACTTGGTTTTGGTATTATACTATTGTCATCATTATCATCATGATGACATATTTGTTTCACATCAAACAAAATTCGGAACGTATACATACAAACGTACAAGGAAAAAATTAAATTTTAAAAATTTCAATGTTTGACAGTGTCATCATACTGGTCGTAAAATGGAAAATTGGATTAGTGAGCTCTGGTGTGTAAATATAAAATTACTCTTTATATAGTTAATCTGAACAGATGGCACACTTGTAAAAATACAGGAAAACCAAATAGACAACGGATACGGATATGACATAATTTTATTCTCCCTAGCATACATCATACAACAAGACGTTTTTTTTTGAAAACATATTTAGCTCAGTAGGTATGCACGTGATTAATCCCAAAATCTCTTACCTTGGCTTACACCAGTCATCTGTGTTATTCTTGGGAGATTCTAAATGTTTCTGGTTCAATACAAAAAAAGAAAACAAAATTAGTGTATTCAACAAATTCATTGAATTTACGTAATAAATTAGACCGGTCATCAGTTATTCAATCCAAAATTTGTACCTACATACAATACATATATAATGGAATTTAAAATTATCTTGTCATCATTTTTGATTTGTATCGACTCGTCTGTATATACTAGCGGCAAATACAGTTTTATAATGAAAGCAAAGGGTACATGTACTTTGAGGAATTTTAACAAGTGAACATTTTTTTTTATGTTTATGCGTTACGCATACGACAAACAATTTACAATATGTATGTAACATATTTGATACAATTTATGAACTTAAATTCATATCTAAATTTAGAGTTTTAAATCAATTTATCTATTTATTGTATATGATCTTGTCAATGTAACATATAATATATACCTATCCAACGCACACTCACGTATTTATGTATGTATGTATTGGATATACGTTAAATTTCAATTTGATGTACTTACATACATTTTTGATCTCCCATAGTTGTTATGTATATGTATAATCAAATGAATTGAGATTTATTACGAGTAATTGGAGGAAAGCCTATATATACATTTTCACACTGGCAATCTACACTATACATACGTATAAGATTTTTATCTTCATAGTTCATATAATTTAATGTAAACTAGGTGTACATGACTATGTATGTAACACATAATTCATATTCCGGAAATTATGTATTTACATCTACAAAATAAAATTATAATCAGATTAAATTTAATTAAAGATTTCTTTTCGTTAAACGGAAAAGCATAGAAAAAAATGTCTACAATGCTTTAATAAAAGAATTTAAAATTTTTTAAAAAGAATTTTAAAGAAAATTAAAGAAAATAAACGATTTTTTTTTTATAACCTTGAGAGAAAAAAAATTATGAAATTTTATACGATGATGAGTAGCATTTTAAATATTCCACATATCATACCTTTCACAACAACATTTTATGTTAAACTAAGATCTAAAGTAAAAGTATGACGTATATAGTTATCATAGAAAATTTTAGATAAAACAAGAAGGTAACAAGTCAATCCAAAACAATTCATAACGAATTATTCCAGTATATCACAGTGTATTATATAGCAATTTTCGAGATCTTTTAATAAAATCGTGTACATGAAAACCTGATGAATGTAACTTATAGCCAATCTTTGCATGCATGTACAATTGTACATATTTGGCGATTTTTTTGCTACATACAACGTCAACATATATGAATGTGTGTGCTTGTCATCTCTTTTATTACTGTGTAAAACATGAAGAACTTTCACTTAACTCAATTTAAAGCATATGCACATGTCTTCCATAGGTATACAATGTTTAGTTTCAAATTGTGATAGTATGAATGATTAAATTCGTTATTTTAAATTCATTTATACGATATTCACAAAAATAATCTTATAAAAGAAAATCAAACAACAAATACGCCTAATTAACACTGGGTGCCCAATGGTATCGTCAACATCAATTTATTTTGATGTTCAATAAAAAAAATATAAAAAACAACAGAATAAATGACAGTTGGTTCATCAAAAAGGGTCGTTGATGTTGGCGTTGAATTGAAACCGATAGTATATTGAAAATGTCGATATTGGAATTATGCGTAAGCATGTAGTGAAAATGATAAAACAACAAAACTTGATGTTAAGTCTAAATTGGGCACTGGTTTTAATGTTGTCGGTATCATTGGACGCCCAGTATAGGTACAATGTAGACTGCGACAATCCTGATGTTAAAAATCGACATTGAATCGAATTTTAGAATGGATGGTATATACAAAAAAATATGAAGTATTTAGAAAACTGCATTAAAAAATAACCCAGTAATGTCTTAGAGGTTATCAATAATTCAAGAATAAAGTACGAAATGAAAATCATGACAAATATTTTTTTAAGCTTGTTTTTACTAAACATATAGGTAAATAGTAATTCATTTTAAACATCTGCAATTTATGTACACTTTCAATTACATATTTTTAAGCAAGAAGAAAGTATCTTGCAATAATGTTTGCTAATATCTATACCTTACAATCAAGTGTACATACTCGAATAAGTACCTATTCCATATTATAATTTTAAAATAAAATACGATAAATTAATTCTATTAAAAAAAAATCTCACGTTCCATTTTGATTTTTTTTTAAATTTTCTGTTCAAATAGAGAATGCATAAGTAAAAGTTTTGTGTTAAAAAAGAAAAATTAATAATGAAAATTTTGTACATATGAGTAAAGTATCTGATAAAATGATAATTTTATGATGATGATGATGATGAGAAGAATTTTCTTTTTAATTTAATATACACATGTGTCTATGAACATTTGAGCATATATGCTGCGATTATAAAATAAAATAAATATAATAATACATGTGTGGTGCACTTTACTATACTTTAAGTATCCATTTCTATTACTTATATTTAAGTATCCATTAAGCCGGAACGGAAATATAAAAGACAAAAGAATTTTCCAACAACATATAGAAATTCACAACATGTGTACTACAATATTATTTTATTATAAATTTTTACTGTATTTACAAAATCATATAGACAGGTTGTTTCAGAGTGAAGATTGCAAAATGTTTGTACTGTAAAAAACCCTAAAATTAAAATTTAAAATTTATACCTTCTGAAATATAGAGGATTGAAAATTCTCTGGCACGTAAATATCTTTCGAATCATCACATGTACTTGATTCATATTTACTGCAGATAAATACTGATGTTTAGGTTTCTCCAATACATAATTGTTCATTGAAATCAAATAAGAAAGTTCAAAGTTATTAACATTCGAAGTTCAAAAAATGTTGTTTCCCATGCAAAAGGTATTGTAATTTCTGCATCACCATGTAAAATTTTTGTATGGAAAATGTAAAAACAGATTTTCCCTTTGTGTGTGTGTATTCCCATCACCCTGTATATATTAATGTTTAGAATTTCATGCAGAGAAAATTGACTTTTTATTTATTAAAATTGTTAATAGAAAATAAAAATAATAAATTTTCACTTTAAATGTGTTGCATTTTAGATTCTCTAAATAGAAAAATTGAGGAGGCCCTAAACTCAATATGAGTTATTAGAGTCATTGAAAAAGAACAACAACAAAAACTAAAAATTAGGAATTGACCTAATAATTGATGATTATGTTTGTATCTTTTTAGAAAATAAATGGGAAATTCTGTGGAAATTTTTAATGTCTCTATTCAAAATACAATTCAGATAATAAATTCTTTGTAAATGGCAATGAATGTAATACAAAGCATAAAATGTACAATTAATTTGCTATTTAATTAATCGAACTGTCTTCATTTAAAAAGAAAAAGAAGAAAAATAACAATATTAGCTTTAATTACATTTTATGCCATTATCAAAAAGAAAATGTCATTTTGTTTATTTTATGTGAGTATTTCTGAAGAATTTTATAAAATAACAGATACCAAAAAAAAATTTTTTTTTCATTCGCCTCCCTTTTTCCATGATACTATTGCCCATTGAGAGGTATAAAAAACAAAAAAAAATCTAATGTTCTGTTTTGTCATATCAGCGATGACACGTTTATCTCATATCCATCATTTAATCTGACCCAAAATACCTATTATAAGTCAACATACTAAAATCATTTTTTTTTTTTAATTTATTCAAACTTTTGACCAACACTGGAATAATACTAGTGAAAATATCTCAATTCAAAGAGTAATAAAAAAATTAAAAATGATCATTTAAGGTTATATCAAAATAATTACTGTCATTAAAAGATTATTAGACAATTTAATTACAATCAGTAGGTATTTGCATTTTTTAAAGTCCTTTCATTTAACACAATCAACATTGCAATGAACTCAAACACCATAACAACATTGGTTATAATGTTCATATGGTACTTTGTTAGCTGTAATGTGTTATACAACTTTTAATACATTAAAAATGATCCAATACAAAAATGTAATATTTTTTTGTACATTAGCCAATTTTGGTACAAATTCCGTGAAAATCCAAATAAAACTAGCTAATGTCCGTTTTTTAATTTGCAATTTTCCAACACATTCCCGTCATAACTAGAAAATTTTGCAAAAATCTTGTTTTACCCAATCTTCCAACCCAACTTCAATTAACTCCAACTCTAAATATATTGTTGTTTATTTAACTTCATATATTTTATGTATAAACTACATACCACAATCATCATGAACAAAACATATATAGTCTGCCCCATTGCCACATAAAAAGTTATAACCATCAAAGCCATATAAAAGTTATAATAATTTAAACAACGATCGAGTGTAGTCGAGCTATTGCTATTCCATTCCATTACTGTTTAGACATTTAAAAAAAATTGAAACCAGATTGTACATAAATGATTTTTTTTTTTACATAAGATGATGAGGATGACGATCAACAATCATTTCTTGACTTTGTCTTAACTTGAATATGTCGCTCTACAGAATGCAAAAGGTGGACGTTATGTATACATGAAACAAAACAAGTTATGTGGACAAGTTATTTCAAAAGTTATACATACTCGTAAAGTGCATAAAAAAAATAGAAGTACATAAGCTGTGCATAGTTTTAGAAGAAAAATTATTTCTTTAGTTCAGTTTAAGTTTAACCAGCATCGCGATCGGTTGGAAAAAAAAATTAAGTGAAGTATTTTTTATAAAATTAAGAAACCGATTTTTTTTTTGGGGGGTATTTTATTAAATACCTTCGGGATATTAAAAAAAAGGATAATAAAAAGTGATATATTGTGTCAATAAGAAGTGATCTTTATTTTAATAACTTCCGGTTTTAATTATTTTGTTAATTAAATATCGCTGATTGTAATTTAAAAATGAGTTACAAAAATCGACAGATAATTTAGAAAATTCAAAAAATATTTTCTAATTGTATCTGAAATCAACGACAGAGTGTGTGTGTGAAAAAGAAATCATTAATTAAAAATTTTTTGTGCAGTGAAAATCAGAACTAAAATTTAAAAATACGGAAAATAAAATTTTTTACTTTTTTCACCAGTGATAATTTTTTCGATAAATGAGTGTGATTAAGAACAGGTGTAAAAAATTCTAGATATATTTTTTTTTTAATCTCAAATCCGTTTTTATAATTAAAGGAAAAAAAAAATAAAAAAACAGAAAATATTTATTTTGGATTATATACGAATAATACAAACATTATTTTTTTTTTTTGAAACGTTAAAAAAATAAATTTCGATTTTTCTGGATTATAATAATTTTTATGCATATTGAGGACATCAGAATTTAGTACATTAGGGAACTAAATAAAATCAAAGTAAGTATCAAATCAAATAAAATTAGATATACTTCGAATTGCGTTCATTGCATACAAAAGAAAGCGAAAAAAGTGAAATAAAATTTGTACATTTTTTTTATATGTATGAAAATTTTTTGTATGCAATCCAGATACAACCAGAAAATTACGATAAATTTGCTTCAATATAATTTTTTTATTTTTTTATTATTAAAACATGAACTGATCATAAAGTGATAAATTCATTTTAAAATTAATTTTGTAACTGCCATTATTTTAAAAGACATAGGGCTTAGGAGCATAAGTTAAAAAAAATATTATCCAATTCATTTCGTTACTTTTTATTACTATACACACAAAAATTTTATATAAATACAATTTTTGTGTTTAAAAAATGTTTATATTTTGTTTTTTTAATTTTGTAATTCTGTACACACACAAGGGCTCAATACCAACTATAAATAATAAACAATGATAAATTGAAAAAAACAAATTATTGAATTCAAAGTCAAAACAAAAAAATATGATTTTTTTTGTCAAATTGCCAATTTTAAATGTTTACAGTGTTATACACTATGCTATCGCATAACTATTTACAAAATGATAGTGAAAAACAAATAATTTAGATTACATTGCATATTTATGTAGTGTGATGGAAAATTACAGAAAAGTTAAAAGGATGTGCAAAGTACAATTTTTCTACTTCTTCTTTTGTGATTGATCAATCAAAAAAATCAATCGACTTCTTGATAGAGCATATCATCATTGAAACTGTATCTTGTTAAGTTTTTCACGCAGTTCAAATTAATTTGCCTCACATGTATCCAGGACATTTCGAATATTCTTCATTATATCATGATCTTACAGTTCAATGTCTTTTTTTTGAATTAAAGATGAAAGTAAAGATTCTCTGAACACACAGACTAAATTCTATTAAAATATAGAATTAAAAGGATTATGCCTTTTTTTACAATTTTAAGTGAATGGAATCACTCTTTCAATTAGAAAATTAATTTTTAAAAATTTTATTAATTTATACGAAAACGGATACGAAAATGGATCATGTGAAAACGGAAACATTCTTTGACACAAAATTTTGTTCATAAAAATAAAATTTCATAAAACAAGAAACTTAATGTAATCGAAAACTTCTCTCATGAACGGAATAAAAATAATCAACTATAATAAAAATGTTGACTAGCTTAGTATTTGACGAAATCTCTGCGATCATACAAAATTGAATTAAATTAAATGAATAATTTGAAAAAAATGTGAACCACTATTACATATTCTATTGTAATGGCATACACCTACACACACCATATAAAATCTAATTGTAATGTTAGGTTAATGAACAACAATGATAAAAAATTATCATGATGATAGCAAGTAATAAAAGAAAGAAAAAAATATTAAATTAAATTGAAGTTGAATTTATCACCAAGGCAAATAACATTCATATTATAATAATTTAAATGATTCAAAGTGTATTGTGATCTATAGGTGTATAAGCAACAAATATGATTATCAAATGTTCAAGCCTAAGCGAAGAGAATTTGAAATATGAAAATAAAAATTTGAATTTTTTTTTATATAAGTTCATCAATTTAAATCATAAATAATTTTTGTGTTTATTTTATTTCATTTCTTTTTTTTTTTTTTTTGTTACTCTCTGTAATCTTTTTCTTCTTCATCCTCTTCATTTTTTTTTCTCTGACTAACTATGAAAATTCCAAAACGTCTTTTGAAAAAATTTTTTTTGGAGGATTTTCCAGGCATAATACAAAAAGGATTATTAATAAAAAATTAAAATTCTAAAAAAAAATTGAATATATGTAATAAATTTTGGTATTATCCTTATTAGTTACATCAAAATTTTGTATAATTTCCCGTATACAAATTTAGATATTATAGCCAGGTATACGTTTTAGTTCTATTGTTCAATTAACACCTGATGTGTATTCAATGCAATTTTAAATAGAAAATTTTTGAAATTCCTAGAAATATGTACAAAAAATCGTAAAAATACCAAAGTCAAAGTCAAAAAAATTGAAAAGAAAAAAAAAACTGAAAGGTGCAATCTCTGTGTACCACTGTGTTAGTTAACAAAAAAGGATCGTCGGTTTGATGTTCACCGAAATGAAATGAATGAAGGGAAAAAAAAAATGGAAAAGACAAAAAATCATAATTTATTTCTATACAAAGTGCATTGTACAACACTAGTATATAGTATGAAAGGTAACATATCGTGTTTCTTTGCAAAATTCAAAAAATAAAAACAATTAGACACATTAATCATAGAATATAGAAAAAAATTCATTCGATCAGGTCGTTCTCTAAGTTTAGTAGTAAATTATAAAATTTAATTTTCATTTTTTTTTCTTTTCTTTTATACGTGTATATACTTGAAAAGTAATAACAGTTCTCTGATTAGATTTCTAATTTTTTAAATAAGTATATGATCGATTTCAATATCATTTATTAGTTTTATATAGCATTGCTGACATTATATGACTTTAAATTCAATACATAATAGGAGTAATTAAAATTAATACCATAAAATTTTTTGAATTTCTGTACAAAGCCAATTCTATTGCAAAATATACAGTAAATTGATTTATTTACAATTATTTGGTTTTGCCGCAATAAATTTTGTTATTATGATGGATAGGATAGTTCAAGGTAAACATTACTTTCTTGTACAATGGACCTCGGTTGATTTTTATATTCTGCAAATAATTTCCACTTGTCCATCACATTTTAAATCTTCTATCTTCATGTTCGTAGTTTATATCATCCCAAATTTGTCGTATTGTCCTATGACGGTTCCCATTTTTTCAGAAGGTTACTAGCGTTACAACCAACCTCCAACTTACCGTATATGTACAGTACTTTTGAGCTTCAATGAACTCTTCATGCATTAGAAAAAAAAAACAAATTCCAATATAATACAGTCACCCTATTTATAAACATATTATGTTTGCACAATAAAAATTAATTAATTTAAAAAAAAATTTATAAACAATTATAGGCAATAATAATAAATCTAATATGTACATAGTAGGGGTATTTACATAGTAAAGAAAATTTACGATTATAGATATCAATTCAATTGACTATGATTTAAAAAAAAAAACAAAAATTCAATTGATATTCATTGCATGACAAAAGAGTACACAACAAAAAAAAATAACAACAAACATTTGTAATGTTTTAAAAATTTATAAAGAATTATACTTTGTTTATTGTGTTGCGTAATTATTTAATATGTGTATGATACTTTAACTTACATACTTTTGCAGTATTACTTAGTATAAGGTTTTATGAAGGTTTTGGTTTTTGGTTTTTGTTTTCTATTTTTAATTTTTTAGTAAAATGTACAGTGTCAAGTTTATGTTAAGTTATATGTACAGTTTCATGTATACATGAATATAATCATTTACAATAAAAAACATATTTTTAAGTATAAAAAATTTGTACTTTGTAAAAAAATTCATACGTTTTCTTTCTATTTTAATGAGATTTTATAAAAAAAAAAAATTTAAATGAATTTTTTTTTTCGACTACGTAAGAATTCTTAAATCACAATCGATCTACATTATGATAATTGCATTAAATATAAAATGTCACTTTTATCCTTGGGTAGAAAATATTTTTAAAAGTTTTCAAGTATCCAATTTTATTTGAAAGTGTGTACAAAAGTTGAAAAGTTACTTTTCTCTTAAAAATTGATTGTAAACATAAAAAAGATCTTTTTTTAAAGTAATTTACTAAAAACTTAAGGTACAGACTATATGTATGTCATTTAAAAGGAAGAATAACACTCTTCAAAACAAAAAGGTTAAGAAAAATATCCGAAATTAAAAGGAAAAATTCAGAGAGGGGGTATTTGTAAACAAATTCTTTGTGAAAACAGGAACATTTTGAAAATGTTAGAATTACAAAATGAAATTCAAAAAAAAGAATGAAAATTAAAATAAAAATCAAACAATTTCAAAAAAAAAAGAAGAAAAATCTATTTAAAAGTGAATTTTCTGCTACATTTTATTGTGTCTTATACAATATATTATTTATTTTAAAAATAAACTAGATTTTTTATTTTTCTTCTTCCATGTACATGTTTTCTGTGTAAATTATTTTTTAATTGAATTTTAAATATTTGCAAACAAAAGGGAAAATGTAGGACAACATATGAACATATGAATAACAGAAGCTTGTAAGTACGTACATTTTTTATACAATCATCTGTGTATAATTTTAATACAAAACTTTGAATTTTATAAATTATACACATGCATCATAAACGCAAAATTTCATTCAATTTATTGTATTACATATATGAACTTTGAATTCACAAAAGTATTGTAAAACAATCGAAAGAAGAAAGAAAAACAAAAGATTTAAGCGAGTAACTTGTGATTTTGTGTGTTTTTTTTTTTTTGTAATCAACATATTTATTGTAAAATACACAGTAAAATTATAAATTTTAACCTAAATATAAAAATATTGAAGAATTTTATTTTTTATTTTTGTAATCAGTTTTATTTTCATTCATTTAGATATATGTACAGATATATAACGCACGCGTTCTCCTTACATTTCTACAACTCAAATCTCGAGTTATTACTGTCTTCTTGTACATATATGTATGTACATTTAAAGTTATATTTTTGAACATTTACTTTATCTGTGCTCTTGAATGCGTACCACAAATCACAATGTACATATCTAATTCAGTCTCATATGTACATGCTCTATTAGTTAATAAAATGATTGTAATTATTAAATTGCATTATTTTCATTCAAATGACATTTTTCTTTCTAACATCTTCTATTCATGAACAATAACAGATCGCTAAAACATCGTCAGATGTTAACAATAAGAGTTTTGAGTAACGTATTACTGAGTACTGTACACGATTTTTACATGAAATTATTTTAGAAAATTACGGAAGACATTGAATATAAAATACATTGGATATTTGACACTGATATTTATTTGAAAAACAAAATAAATAAATGACACAAAAAAATTCTTCACGTTTTATATTAGAAAATATTTTCGATTTCTGTATAAATCTGTTTATATTTGCGTAAAATAATGAATTTTTATGCTTTGTATTATAGATAATTTACCACTTTGTTTTGGTGTTTTTTTTTTTTTTATATTTAAAGTTATACGGTTTAATTCACTATGATTTTTTTTTTGTCTAAAAGATACAGGTAACCCTCATTTAATCCGCGATTTATAAAATGTACCTGATTCTTGATTTACATAGATTTTGTTTTAACGCACAATTTCTTTATAATCCATGAGAATTGATATACGATTTTCGCATAATGCCGTATAATTTGTTTAACTTGAAACTTTTATAAAATTTAACTTCCGTATAATATGAGGGTTAACCGTAATCGAAAATAATTTCACTATAGATTTACTCTTATTGTCATGTAAAATAAAAATAAAAAGTAAAAGTAAGAAATTTTCGATTTTTACAAAATAGAGTATACAAAATAATTCATCTAAAAAGTCTAAAATGGGTGCATCTAATTGATAATTTTTCGGCTACTATTCATACTATTTTAAGATTGATTAATGATCATACTAAGCACATCAAATTGATAATAGACTTTCATTTTAATGCTCAGTTACTAATTTTAATATACAGAAAGAAAATATGATATAAACTGATATTTTTAATTTTTCTACTGATCATCATCATTTTTTCTTTACTCTTACTTTCTAAAATGATTCTAAAAAAAGATCACGATTTTCAGTTAGAAAAGAAATACAAAAAAAAATCAATCAATTTAAAGAGAAAACCTGCGGTGGGTGTCATCGTGGATATCCACAAAAAATTTAATTACTTTTTTTTTCAAGGGATATTTTGTAGAGAGTGATGTGCAAAAGTTTGCATAACTCATTAATTTCATTTTACGTTTTTTGTACGTGGTAGAGAGTTGTTTATTTGATCATGTTAAGTAATAGTTTCATTGCTTGTGGATATTTACCATTAAAGAGAAAGATGTATTACATAAAATCTGTTCACCAACAAATAAATTAAAAAAATACAAAAAATCTGAATGTGTATTGCTAGTATAATGTATTTTATAAATTTGTATATAAACAGAAATTCACGTAATACTCGATAAAAGTGACTTGTGTAGAAACCAGACAATTATCAAAATATTGATTTAAATGATTTTTATTTTCATTAGAGCTTTAATGCTTTAAACACGTGCGGATACAAATTTTGATTAATTAAAAATACAATTAATAAATTTGTATATTAATACTGGACTCATTAAATTGTCCAGATATATTTTCTCTTGAACACTGATGATGTTTTTAAATGCAAAATGCAAAATTACACGACGTGTTTGCAATACCTACACATGTATATACTTCGTCTATAAATGTTTTTCTAGTATAGACCTTATGAAAACTACGTAAAAAAGTACCATTTTACATCATTGTAAATGTTGATATTTTGAAAATTTATCTGATTTTGTACGAAAAATTTAAGAATTATGGTAACACTGCTCGTAAAATGCTTTTAAGCTATGCATTGAAAAATATTGATAGACGAAGTATACATATATCACTTTTATTTTTGTGTAACAGGTTTGATTTTTCTTGAATGCATTTTTATGTGTTTTTTTATGTGTTTAACTTTCTGGTATAGTTATCGTTATACATATATGTTCACTTCTTTCTTTTTTTGTTGTAGTAAATAACTCCATACAAAGACATATAAAAGTGGCCTGGTGACTTTCTTTTTCAAAATCTGTGCAGATTTTTTGTAAAATTTTTTTTCCATCATCTGTTTTTATCTTCCTTGTTTTTTTTTTGTTTAAAAAAAAAAAGGTTGCGATTTCTTGCAATTCATCGCATGAAATGAACTGATGATGATGCGATGTTTGCACATGAATGTTCCTTTTATATAAGTTATAACAGAAAGTTAAATTACTAAACAAAAAAAAAAAAAAAAATCAAATTTTTAATAGAAAGAAAAAAAAATTTTGAAAAAAGTCGATAACAATAATGATGCGGTGTTTAGTTTACACGCACTTTTTTCCAATGATTATTTGGTCATTTTGATTGATGAATACACAGGTAATTTTTGTAAACAATACACAATACTATATCAATTGTACCAGAAATGAATGTCTTGATATTATGTCCGTTTTCACGTATTACTTATGGTATTACATATATTATGTGGAATGTATTTATACAGATTATTTAACTTGAAAAATTTTTATGAACAAGGGAATTCGTTCAAAAATTATTTTCTGTGACATACATAACAGATGCGGTTACATGATAAAGAAGAAAAAGAAAGAAAAGATGACCACATCACTTTCACATCAAACAACCTTTCGATAAATGCATCTGATAATTAGAAACAAAAATACAGTCAAATTTTGAAGACGAAAAGATCGTTGTATTCACGTTAACAGGTTGTATAATCGTCATTTTGTTGATTTTATACAGAAAAAAAAAAAAAAAAAAAATGCAGAAATTTGAAATGTAAAACTAGGTAAAATCAAAAACAGAAATGAAGGATGCATTATATGGTTTTGATGTGTATGTCCGTGTTATATAATCAAGCAATGTAATAATTAATCACTTTCAACGATATTTAAAGCTGCATTAAATGCACTTTACCTCATGGCTCATGGTTTATATTCACATGTGCGTGCACGTATGCAATTTTTGCACATTTAATTATGTATTTAGAACATATCAAGGTTTTTTTTTTTTAAAAAACATATGAATTTTTTTATTAATGAAAAATTATCATTTTAAATTTAATAAATGATATTTAAATTTTATAATTGCTTAGATCGTACGTAAAATTCGGAAAAACAATTTTTTTTGTTCAATTTTGGTTTAATGATATAGCAATTGAGTAGAAATAAAAGCTGAAAATGTTGATCTAAATCAGAGATACAAATTATCATAATGAAAATGAAAAATGAAAATGTATTTTTCATACATATGTGCGTAATGTAAGAGGGATCTAACTAGCATATACTGGTTGGTATATTTGTTAGTCGTTTGGATCACTATTACTTGTGAACATTTTTAAATCTTGTTAGCAGTATTATAATTTACATTTACAAATTTTAATTCTTTTAAATATAAATACTAACGAACATTTCCACAATATTATAGAAATCTTGTAAATTATGTAACATGCTTTATGTGTTTATCTTGTGAGCAAAATAAAATATTTATTCCGAATTAAAAATTAATAATTTTATTATATCTCTGATAAAAGTCGTTATTTTTTTTTTTTTTGGTCATTTTGTCGAATACATAATTTACTACGACGGGCGACCAATAAAAATTTTTGTTCGCTCAGTCAGTTACTAAATAATTTAATTAAGTTATTAAAACAGAAGGAGGAGAAAAATTATTTTTAATTGTTACTATATACAAAATTAATTATCATTTTATCATTAGTAAAATACAATGTTTCAATATTAAAAGAAAGTGATTTTTCGTCATACATTAACATAATGAACTTTTAATTGTTTTAATTTTTAATAACCTTTTGAGTAAATTATTAAGAATTTTTATAATTTCAATGTCTTTGCTTTTTATTTTACTAAGTATAATTTAATAATCATTATCAGAAAATTTTAGTGTTATTTGCACGAAAATTATGATAACATACCCTTTTAAACCATTAAACAGAATAATACAGTTCATGTTCATATTTTGAATAATTTTGTGAATTATGAACAGTATATTTTGATATACTTGAATTTGTAATGTACAATGAGGTAAAGTTTTAAAGTAGGTAGACGGATTTTTTATTCATGTGTGCTATGTTTTATGTGTATATGAAAGACATACTATAATTAGAAAAACATATTATGTGGCTCAAGTATGTACATAACCCATAATATATACAAAACAATGCTAAGAAAAGTGAACATCCAATCGGTAAGTAGTGAAAGTAGCAAACAAATAAAATAATAAGGTATATGTAACGTGTGTACAAAATAATAAATTTAAATTACCATGCATTGTAATTTAAATTTAAGTAAGTGTACATAGTTTCATTGTACCTAGTACGAAATAGACAATAGTTTTTGTTTTTGTATTTTTTAATCATATGATGGTTAATGCTTTTCAATTTACATTGTAAATTGTTATCTATCCGATACATGAATTCGTGATATATTTTACATAAAAATTTATATTCGAATAAATTTCTAACTGATGAATAAAATAACTTTAAAAAGTAAAACACATTTTGTGGGAAGATTTATTTGAATTTCTATACACAAAATCTTATCAAATATCATTGGGGATGTCGAATAGAATATTGATATCAACGTTAACAGGGCAAGTTCCAGGGCAATTTTTCTTCGAAATTGTAAATATTGGTCGGTCATAGCCTTTTTCAAAATTTGTCTTCACTAACGTCTGTTGTTCTATACAAATTGCTATTTTTTTGTACCTTTACAGTTTGCCTATATATACTTCGTCTGTAAATATTTTTCATTACATGTCTTTTAAGTGTACATGTGTAATTTTTCTTCTCTCATAACTTCTAATAATTATCTAACAATTTTTAAAGTTTTCATATGTACAAAATCAATAATAAATTTTATCAAATATCAACAAGTAATGATGTAAAATGGGCACTACTTTACGTATACGTAGTTTCCATAAGGTCTGTATTGAAAAATATTTATAGACGAAGTATGCAAGCACTTCACCTTGGAAAGTTCGAATTATTTTTTTTTTCATTTTTGCTTTTGTTTTATTTTTGTTTTTCTATTTATTTAAAAAAGCAATTTTTCACCTTATTTTAGACAATATAACTAATCAACTGTAACGTACAATTACACAGAGTAGCTGCTAGTTCAATAGAGTAAAGTTGGTAAAAAAAAATAGAAAATAAAATGTACATTTAATAAATCAAAAAAATTTGCATGCAAATCACGATTTATTTGTAAAAAAAAATACTTCTTTTCTTGGATCATGTAGTAAAGCGTAAACATTTTCATTGAGTTTTTTATTTCACATTTAACACTATGTGTATTGTAATATCATGTCTATACTGGACAAAATTTACTCAAGTATTTTATTGCAACTTGAGTCAAATAAATTTCGTATGTACTTGTACATATTTTTAATTTCAATTGATTACACATAGATAAATAAAAAAATAAACGATTGTGGTATATGTTAAAAATAATAACAATACCGCAAAAAACAAAAAAATAATTTTTGCTACGTATACAAGAATATTTGAATAAGTCCGTATATTCCTAATACCCGCTGATATATGGCTAAATGGTCGCACACACCCATCGTATGTATGTGAAATGTATAAGTGGTATTTTGTTTTCATTTTTAATAAAAAGTGGGTCACGTGCTCTATCAACCAATTTATTTTTGAAATTTTTAAATATTATGTTATGTACACAAATAAACAATGGATATTTTTAAAACAAACCAAAAAAAAAAAAGAAGAAAAATCGTAAAATTTTTAAAAATGAATGAACTTTTCTTAATACTAAAAATTAAATGAACGATTAAAAATTTCATGAAATTAAATTAAAAATAAAAGAAAATTTTTATACATTTTGTTTGAAAATTGTAACAGTTCATATTATTTACATTTAATATAACCAGAGGTTCTCAACCATATTTTGGGGATCGTTAGGGCAACCATCTACATTAAAGTTTGGAAAACTTTGGAAACAGGAATATTATCATTTTCCAAAATAAAGTACCAAAGAACCACACTGTTTTCAACATGTCACCTTCATCCCCTGCTCTTTCATATTACAAGCTATAAAAATGTTGGACACCTCTGATCTACGCTTCCTACTTCTTTTATACTCATTTTCAAAATTAACCAGATATTTAAAATAATTTTTATTATTTAAATTTCACGCATTTTGTCTTAAGAAATTTTTAATTTGTTTTTTAATCAGCCAATTGAATGTAAAATGATTCAAACTAAAAAATAGGAAAATTTATTAGAAATTGAGAAAAAATAGGAAAACATATTAAACTGTCAATAAAAGTAAAAACCAGAAGAAAATAATTAAAATCATTTCTTTATATCACTGCAGATTAATTAGATTTAATTTTCCGTCTGTTTTTTTTTTTTTTCTAAATAAAAAATGTATCTATACGTAATTACATATTTTATTTGTCTTATTTAAATTATTTAAATTAATTAAATTGATATATATGAAAAACAAAAAAAAACAATAATTGTTTTTCCTCATTCGATATCACATTCACATAAAAGAAAAAGGAAAACAATTAAAGGAAATAAAAATGTACAAATCATATTCGTCATAATGTCATTAAAATATCATAATTTTAATTACTTGTATGTAATACACATAGCATATGTGAATAATGTATCATAAATGCAAATGTATATGTACATCAGAGGTACATATTTCTTAATGTATACTTGTTTTATTTAAATTTTAATAACTGTAGAAAGTACTCGTAGCATGTATAAATTGTGCATACATAAAATAATTATGATAATGTAAAATATTTAAGAAAAAAGTAAAATCATTTACCTATTTCACTGAAATGTATGTATGTGGTACGTATATGTGTAATTGAAAGTCATTAAAATTTGTTTTATGGATAACAAAACAACGAAAGTACTTTAGATGTACTATTATATACAAATTATTATACATATGTGTGATATTACACGTTCCGGTATATTCATTTTGTATAAATAAAAAAAAAAAATTAATATCTTTAAATTTTGTCGTAAATTATGTTTGTTATAAACCTTAGGTATGTATGAACAATTACCATATTCATAGCGCTGTATTAAATTGAGATAAATTGTTGTATTACGATATTATGTTTTTTCGAAATTGGTATTCATAGATATCTATTAACGAGTTCATTTATCCCACCTTCACTTTATTTTGTTACAATGTAAAATTGAAAATTGAAAAAGTTATGTTATGTGATTATCCTTATAATTTTCATGATAATTTCCTTGAACCTGCCATAATAGTCAAAACTAGTCCTGAATTGTTACTAAGCTCATTCTCACTTTTTGAATACTTTCGCATCGTTACTGCCAACAGAAAATTTGCTAGTCTATGAATACTATGATACTAGCAATGAAAACAGCAAATAAATCAATAAAAAATAAAACAAGATGTTTTTTTTTTTTTTATAAAAACAAAAATAATATAATTTTGAAAAAAATTGAAAGTTAATCAAAATAACGAATTGTAAATGAACATTTTTGAATATGTGATATGTAAATGAAAAATTAACTCAATTTTGGTCTTAACTCTTTTTCTTGTTATCTTTTTCGCGAAATACCGTTTTATTTTAACATTATTCAAGTATAGAGGAAAGTATATAATGTAGGCTAATTATCATATTAAAATATTTCTCAATATCAGACCATAATATCTCGATATGTTTATGATTACGATTATATCGATATTTACACATTATATATCACATATGGTCCAGCCTATAACTACATTGTATTGTATAAAACTCAAAATTTTATATAAAAAATTAGTTTCGGAATTTTGTGAGATCAAAATTCAAGATTCAAGAAGAAATTTTTGTAAAACGAATGATATGAAGTTTACCTATTATTTTAGTTCATCATCAAAAATGTAGGTCACATACATGATACATGTATAATAATGGCAACAGGTTTATTAGTTTCAGAAAAAAATAGCGTTATAATTTTCGTAAATCGAACTGAATGAATTCTTGTTTAATAAGCGAGTATCTTTCAAATATTTTCAAAAATTTTTTTTTTGAAAAATAAAGATAATAAAATTTACTAAAAACTTTTTGTTAATTTTTGTTAATTTTTTTGATTTTTTAGAACTTTCTTTAGTGAAATTGCGATAAATCGAAAGAGAAAATTCCATTATAATACCTATATATACATGTGTAACCAAAAACAATACATTGGGGAAAAAAAATTAAATTGCGAAATTTTTGAATTGAAACTTATTTAGAATGTCACACAAACTAATAAATATACATATGTGGCTTGTACCTGTCTGTATATGCTTATACACATGAATAATTCGCGTGTAAATGTATGTTTGATTGGAGAAAGTGAATTTGTATAACCAAATAACAATAACGCAAAAATATTTGTATAAATCGCCTTTGTTTTTGCCTTTTTTTTACTTTTGTTAATTGATTTTTTGTTCGAATATGTGTATGTAGGTAAACAGGTGAATTCCGTTTAAAAATTTCATAAAATTTGATAAATTGATGTCTGTATTCTCTACATAAGCCTTGAAAATTACTATATTAAAAATAATTCCAAAGTATTGTAAATATTTCAATAATGGTGATGGCTCTAAAAGAGCATAATGTGACAAATGTTAGGGAACATGCGGCCAAATTGAATTATCCTTCAATATCCACTTTTAATCAGCACGAACCACGAAATAATGATAAAAAATGAGATTTCTGATTCATTGTATTTTTAAGAGTTTGATTTTAGTTAAAGCAAGATAAATATAGTTCCTCTTGGAAATTACGGATATTTAGCCCAGGAGAGTCCAGACGACATTATCTATTCTGCTTGTAGACATGTGCTTTGCCACTGTTGATGGATGATGTAACGCCAACCTATACTAATCACATCTACGAGGAACAAATGTAAATATTAAAACAGTATTTTTTGTCGAACAGCATCGTTGTTAATTTGGTGTAGCATAGTTTACCGCTAAAATTACATGATTTAACTCAATTAAGAAATTTGTACGTGATTTCTTAACAAAATAACGACTACACCTTGTTGATTTTATAACTGCAAAATAATTACAATAATTTTCAGTTTGTTTTATTTATTCATCATATTATGAAGGTGTATTGTTCAATAAATACATCATTAAAAAAAAAACAATTCAGTACAGTGAATTCGAATAATTTGTTTTCTTTAATGAATTTTTTTTTTTTTTTAATTTTTTTATTACTTCCTTTAGTAGAAATGGCAATTCATATCTTCATTTTTTCATAAATGAAAATAATAACGCAAGATGCAGGTCAAAGCCAGTTTATTTTTTTAGTATTCAACAATCAGAAGATACAGATACTGCAATTCACCGTATACCATGTATTTTTCTGTGTAGCCTAATATTATACAGTAATCAAGTAAAAAAAAATAAAATATTTTTTATCATTTTGAGTGGCGACCTTGATTCATTTACACAACGAAAATAAAAGGTGAAAAAAAGATACATCCACATTATAATTATGCATTTTAATTACATAGATGACAATTTATTTAGTACTCATTTTTTTTTTTTTATTTTGCTAATTATAAAGCAAATTTATCCAAAATTTTGTAGATTTTGGATATTTTAATGTGTATTTTTTAGTATATAGATATTTCATAATTCGCTCGATTACATAAATATCAATTTTTGCTTCACATCTCATGTATTAAAAGGTCTAATTTTCTTTCATAAATTTAATAAGGGAATTTTTTGTAAAACTTATTCAATTTTTAAACGGAATTAATTTTCGGAAACGTTTCCTAGATATGTTCATAGGTATGAAAATTTGAAAATTGCTAAATTTGAGGCGTATCAAATACAAAACATGATTAAAAGCTCGGAACTCAATTTCCGTCATCGACAGAGGTGTTGAACACGTTCTAAATTAATTTCTATACTCTGTATACTTTAAAATGAAAATATATATAAAAATGTGAAATTTACACTAACGATGTGTTGTATACTGTGTGTACTCTCTATAATTTCACCTTGACCTACGATTACTTAATTCACATGAAAAATTTCTTTTTTCATTAGTAGATATAATTTAATAATTATATAACGATATTTTATTTCTCAACACATTAATATGTGCGTGCGTGCGTGTATATTTTATTTTTATTTCTTGTTTTGAGACACGTGAAGTCAATTAGAGTGAAATTTTCATTTTTAATTTAAAATCTAAGTGCAAGGTTTACATTTTATGTGAATAGTACCAAGTGTGCGAAGGTACTAAACCACTTTCATTTTTATTTTAATTATTATTACTATGGTAACCTTTTTTACTTATTTTACTTACCACTGTTTTAATATGTCTGAAGAACTCTAAAAAGCACAAAAAATTAATTTCACTCTTATTTTTGTAAAAGCTACAATGATACATATGTGACCTTTTCATATTTTTCACATACAAACATGTTGTCTTATTAGAGGTCATATAGTAAATTGTAATTTTATTTACGTAATACTATGATTGAAATATTCTTAAGAACCTTTAAATTTATTCATGCAAATTTAATTTAAATATAATTCATAATACCACGTTTTTTAGTCAATGACATACAGGTCTTTCTAAAATGTTTTAAAATTTTGAATGTTTTACAAAAAAATAATATTACATTTTTTTTTTTGTTTTTTATTGCAGATGGCTTGTGGTGTATCATGCGTTGATAATGCATTAAATAAATCATTTTTTCGTTTGGGTAAAGTTATTGGTAAATATCCAGGATATTTTATTATAGTACCAGTATTATTATCATTATTATGTATGACTGGGTAAGTATCTGACGATGTTTTTTGTTATAGATTATTTCTATGATCTACTTTTTAGCATAGTCATGTATGTTCTTATGGAGCAATAAAATATTATGTGATTTAATTTCATGATATATGATGCTCCCTTATGATTGTTGTTTTCATTTACAAAATGACAGAAAACTGGTAATCAGAAAATGAGAGTAAAAGAATGAGAAATAAGTTCCCATTTAAAACACACATGACTATGCTTTAAAAATAAGGTATAATTTAATTTTTTTTACAATGGAATATTACATTCTCTTTAGATATCAACAATTAAAATATGAAATTGATCCAGAATATTTATTTTCACCGATACGAGGTGAAGGTAAAGTAGAAAGGGCTATCGTTGAAAAATATTTTAAAGTTAATTATACGCATAGATTTAATGTTGGAAGGATAACAAGACCAGGTAATGTACAAAAATTCAAATTTTAAATATTTCGGTTATTTTAAACTAAATATGTACTATTTTTCTGCCTGTTAAAAAATTTTTTTGATTCAAAATCTAGTACTATAATTAAAATGAGGTTATGTAAATTATCATGAAAATTGAGAACAAATTGCAACATCATTTTAACTGTATATAAGACCTTTTCTAGTAATTTAAAATAATTATGTTTTTAATGTCGTTTGTATATTCTTGTCATTGAATTTTTATAATTATTGTAATCGTTTCAAGTTTTCTCTTTCATTACTTTTATTTCTATTTTTTGTTTTTCCAAATTATCTTCTAATTATACTAAGTAATTAAGTCATTAAGTACATCAAAGTACTGTCATGTAATTCAATGAATCTTTGACTGACTAGACATTATACCTTGTGATAGACTTTTTGATTATATTACCCATTTACCAATGTGAATTATCATGACACAAGTCATCAGACATTTAAAATTTTAAAATGAGTTGATAAAAATTAATAGACATTTAGACTTAAGCCAATAGTAAACAAACGTTCATTTCTTATTTCATCATATTTTTCTTTCGTTTTCACCAATGTTTGTGATTTTTATTGATCCTCTGTCTAAATAATACAAGACGGCAGTAATCAAACTCTATAAAGTACAGAATTTGTATAACGACAGGATTACACAGTAAAACTGCTGATAGGAAATTCATATCCTTTCATCAATTCATTTAGTTTTGACGATTATTCTGATTATTTTCATTAAGTACAAAAATTTTTGAACGCCATTTTAACGGAAATTTTTTCTGTTCAAGTTATATAATCAATTATGAGAGTGTGTTCCAATTTTCGCTAACTCCTAATATTTTCATGTATATTTTTAAATATTTTTTTTGGTGTCGTTACGTGTGCTCTAATTTTATTTCTGTTACATCTTTAATAATTTCTTGAGTTGTTATAAAATTTTTATACAAAAATTACATCAATCATCATAATTTGTTCAATTACACTTATTATCAAAAAACAAAAAAAATAAAATAAAATAAACCAAAAATTTTATATTAAATAATCGTGTACATGTACACAGATAACATAATTTGTTAAGTGGATGCTTCATAAATTCAGTGATTTGTTGAAAGTTACGTACACTTATAATGCTTCCCCTTATTCGAATTTTTCAAAATTAAAAGAAAAAAAAACAAACAAATTTTTATTTGCAAAAAAAAAAACAAAATATGAAGAAAAATAGAGTTAAACCTTATATACTGACTATATGTACATACATGATGGTTAACACACATCGCAAGCATGATCATGTGGAATGCCCAGTATGTTATGCGAACACTTTTACTTTTCATTCCATTTAATTTCTTTTTAGACCATGATAATGGAAATTCCAATTTATGCCCAGACAACGGATTATGTGTTGACGTGTACCATAATATTTGCTACCTTCATCATCATTTCATCAAATTTAGATCAAACAATCCAACAAACTAATAAAGCGGATGATATGTTTTTTATACGAGTACATTAACTTAACGTACATACTCGTGTATGTACATATTTTAGATTTTTTTTTTCATATTCGATTTACTTTTAAAATTGAGGAAATAAACAGTATAAATTGTATAGGTACATACCATACGATCAAAAAGGAAGTTGTGTAATATTTAACTATCGACTTGTTGTTTGTTCTTTTTTTTTTGCTGTATTGTAAATAAAGGAGAAAAATTTATGTATTTTCCATATTAAGGTAATCTACTTAATTATCTGCACAAAATCAAAGAGACACAAATATTTGTAGCGATTCCAGTCATTTTACCTATCAATCTGGCAAAAAATAGAAAATATGTACATAAAAAATTTACAACAAAAGCAAAAAAAAAAAAATTAAATTGATGTAAAAACGAATTTCCCATAAACCAGATTAAACTCAATTGTAAATTGGATAACAATCCGAGGAAAAGAAAAAGAGAAAAAATTTTAAATTGAAAGTTTGTCGATTGTTTATTTTTTCTTTGTCAATCAAAATCAAAGGGATCAGGGTTTCCATATGATATAGTTTGATGACATGGTTCAACAGATGCCGTAATTCGACAATATTCATTTTTAATTACATATATGTATGAATAATTCGTTTCATTTCATGAATGTTCTTAAGCTTAAGCTTTGCTCATAATAATAATCAATCATGGTATTCTTTTTTTCTCTTTTTACAAAAAAGGATTAATTTCCTGTTTGAACATAATTTAATTCATTTACAATACACACATTATTTTGTATGAATAGAAAATTTTATGTTCATTTTTGGTATGTCTTTTACATTCAATTATCTAAACATATCTATGGTATATGAAAAGTATCTACATACAAAACTAAATAATCAACAATATAATTTAATTCAGTAGATTTTTGTTGATTGATTGTGTATATAAAATTATGATGAACTGTGTAATTTTTACTCATGATTAAACGGACGTTTATGTTGTTGTCTTATTTCATTTTTTTTTTTAAAATAAATTTTACAACGCAAACAAAATACAAATTGTAAGTGAACACCATATATGTATGTGAGCCAATACCGTATAAACAGAGGGGGGTCATATTAAAATATTAAAAATATTTTTACACAATCAAATACACACTAAACTATATAACTTATAAAGAATATAAGTGTGTCAACAAAATGTTGACAATCATACAAACAATAATATCGTGTAAGGTATCTATTTAGTAAATCCATAATAATTGAATGTAAAAATACATACATACTATATACGTTTTCTAAACGTAACGTATTTTATAGTTTTGTTTGAATATCAGTTTCGGACATTGCCCGAAATAATGATTTAGAAATAATTACAAATTATAGTGATTAAAGTGTCCGTTCCATCATCATCATCGTAATCACTATATGCCATTTTAAATGAATGTACGATGTACATATCTGTATGTACATATGTATGATGTGCTTACGAGCGTATTATGATAATAACCATATCTACTAGTTTGTAATATTGGTATAAGAATAATATGAATTTTAAGTTCATTGCTGCAATGCCAATGCAAATTTCGCAATTTATCTAACATGTACTCGTACTTATTATCTTTTCTGTTATAACAAACAGTTTTAAATATATTTAAAAAAAAAAAAATTTGATTAATTTAGTCATGCTAAGCGATTTTTGTATCTATTTTTTTCATCCGTTTAGTCAAAATAAATTGTTATTTATCTCTTATACTTTCTTTAATTAAAATTTTGTTTGTTCTCACAACAGAAATCTAAATTCTCACTAAACCCGCTAAATCACAATGCTTTTGATTTGTCTTATTTAGTCCACCCACACCATTTCGACTACTTGTCTTGGTTGTAAGGCCTATCATATGTATGAATTAAATTTGTGCTCTACCGATAGCATAGTGATTCGCAATTCATGTAAAACTGTAAGTGCGCTTAAGAATCCATATCAAGAAAAAAGTCACATTATTGATTTTTAAGCCGTCCATAACTCGATTCAATGAGAGCACTAAAGAGGAAGGTGTCTTAATATTTTGATATCAAATACTTAGGTGTGAATGTAGACTAAGTTCTTCAATATTTCCAAGATACTAGTGATTTAAGTAGTAGAAACGTTTTGAAAAAATTTTTAAATCCACATCCCATATTACCGTATGTGTATTTTAAAATTGAAATTGATTACTATGACCGATTATGCAATCAAAATTCATAAAATATGATTTATTATTATTATTAAAATTATTAGATATTATTATTATTTATTTGTGACAATAATAAACAATGCCTTACCGTCGTATGTAGTACATGTGCACATGTTTACACAATTTTATATGCTAAGGTGCTATTATATTTAAAAGACATCATTCTAGATATCTAGATTAATAAAGAAAATTTTTATAGTATTTAAAAGAATGTGGCTATTTTTTTTTTTTTTTTAAATAATCCACGTTCTATGAAAGTGTTTACACATTATTTGGTGCTGTAAAAAATGATATATGATTCACATCAGTCATTTTTGATGTTTTCTTAAATAAATAAATAAATTTTCAAGTTCATTATTGTACAAAATCATAATTACACTCTCTACACAAAAATTAAAAAAATGGAAAAATATTTTCATTGTTCTCAAGTTGTGACAATAATAACAATAATAATTGCATATTAAGTAGGATAATGAGAAATGTGATCGCAAGGTTATGAGTGCATGAATGTACATATGTATGTATCTCATTTATTTTTATTTTTAATTTTTGTTTTTTTTTTTTTTTATAAATCAAACATTCATCAGCAATACAATGAGAATTGATAAAATTTCTTGGAAAAAGAGTGTTATAGCCATTGTTGAAAACAAAAGGATGTTTTTTAAAGAATATTTTATATGAGGTTAATTAGTCATAAATTTTTAGTCATATGTCTACGATTCATACTGAACGTGTGTCATGTCTTCCGAAGTCGTTTGGTCCTTGATTACATATTTTTTTTAGTTTCACACATTAGAAGCTCCTTCAAATCAATTTTAATTTTATTTTCCAAAAAGCTCCTTTGAATCAATTTTCATTTTATTTTTTTATCTCCCTCTTGATCGTTATTTTTACCTTTATAACTTATTTTACTATAACTTATAACTGTCCCTACTCATTAGCGGGATTACGCCGAATCACACATGGGTCCATATTTTGAGTTTTCAATTTCAATTTTATAAAAAGTACAAAATAAATTATAGTTTGTCTATTAATGATTTTCAATGCATGTTTTATGGGAGTACATATGTTTTCTTTTCTCACAATTTCTATTAAGAACAGTCTTACCAAAATCCATGAATATTCTATGCAAGACAAAATTAATTTTTAAAACGCAACGTAAAGCGGTCATCCTGTCTTGTACATAATTATCATTTCTTTTTCTTATTATTTTTTTTTTTTTTCATTTGAATCACACTCAGCCTATATGAACTAATTATTACTTCTTCAAGGATGATCGGTTATTTCTTGTTTGCTTTCACGTTTTTATTCACTTTCATACCTCGTACGTGTATATAGCAATAGCACACAGTGTAAGCATACAGCACTAGCTACTAGCCAGAACCAGTTCCAGTACTCAGTAGTACAAATAATGTTTGATAATGATTATTCAAATCATTTGCTGGTTGGACATGGTTGAAGACAGGTGCTTTGGTATAGTGTCTCTTGAATTTTATTTTCATAAGCGGCCGCGGCACATTGACGAGACAGATAGACATGTGAGAAATATTTGTGCTCCTTAAATAATGGAACGTTAATGAATATTTTCATAAGTCGTACACTGAAAATCATTGATAGAAAAATTGTATAAATTAAACTTTCAGTACTTCTATTTTTTATTTCTGTTGTAAAAATGTAGTACAACAACAATATAACGGGCGGTTTAAATAATATTTGTATTTAACAATTACATAATAAATTTTTATTTCTGTATGTAGTACATATGCTGTACATAGAAAGATATTTAAGGTACTGTAGTTATACATATAGATATTTAAGTATAACGGATCAATAAACCGGCTTTTATCTAGTTTTCCACTTATTCATTTTTATTTTTGTTTCTAAACAACGTACATATGTATGTACACAAATGTAATAACAGTGGAAAATCGAATGTAATACATGCACAGAATTTAATTAATGGGTTTAATTATTTAGATACTTGCAGATATTAAAATTTTTTGGTATACTTTCAAATAAGAATATCTGTATATTGTACGGTAAAAATCTATAAAACAAAATTTATGTGCTCCAACCATTCACTCTGCATATAGAGATCATAGTTTATGTCTTGTATATTGATCTCTCCTTAATAAAAATTATATCCACACATAGAAATATATGCCAAACACAAGAATTGGGTCATGCTTCATTCAACATTAATCAATTCAACAGCATTGCATTCAATTCAAGGTATCTTGTGGAATATTTCTTGTATTTTTTTTTTTTTTGCATTTTACGTGATCGTAATTGTTGACAAAAAATTCACAATTTATAAGATTTTTGCCCAAAATATGTGAATATCTTTTTATAAAATGCTCTTTTATTTTTTCATATGTACATACAATAATGTGTCAATAATAATTTTTTCTTTCTTCTTTTTTTCTGAAGGTCGTTTTGGTCGAGTTATTGTCATACCAAAAGATGGTAACGATAATATGTTACGTCGTGAAGTATTCAAAGAATTACGTTTATTAGATGGATTAATACAAAATGCAACTGTAAATTATGATGGTGATACATATACATATCATGATGTATGCGCTAAATGGGAAAATGAATGTTTTTTAAATGATATATTAAATTTAGATTATCTTATGGATGATGTAAGTCAAAGAAAAAATAATTTTTTCTTATTTTCTTCAAAAGATTTTTGTATTTAATCACTTCTTTATTTGATCTGATCATTGCTTCTGTTTTTTCTAATTTTGTTTTTTTTTTCTTTTCTCTATTTTAGATCGAATCTGGTGAATTAAATTTAACATTTCCAATTATGTTTAATCCAGTTACATGGGATGCACATGCATTCCCAGTTTATTTTGGTGGTACAAAATTAGCTGAAGATAATACAATAATAAGTGTACCAGCAATACAATTAGTTTATTTTGTAACAGCTGATAATAAGCGGCAAGATGCAAAGTACGTATACATATAATGCATGTGAGATTTTAATATTGTAAACTAAAATTAGGGGAATTGAGATTTTAAATTTAATGGTTTGTTTTTTTTTTTTTTTTTTTGAAACACAGAGGTGCTGCTTGGGAAGAGGCATTCTTGGATACTGTTGGTATTGCCGAAAATACTGGATATTTTAAACATATATCAGTATCAATGTTTGCATCAAGAACATTAGATCATGAATTAGAAAAGAATACAAAAACTGTTGTGCCATATTTTAGTTCAACATTCATTTTAATGGCTTTATTCAGGTAAGATATATTTTTTTTTTAATTTTAAAAGTCAATAATCGTGATTAGTAACGGGTATATAGTATCAATTGTTTGGGTGGAGCTCTGAGTTTTCTTAGTATATTAAAACTTTAAACATTATAAATTAAATATAGAATGTAATATGATTATTATTTATAAAAACCAGATCATGGTCATTTCATACAGAACTAGTCTGAATAAAGCTGATAATATATAAAAATAAAAAAAATTCTCATAAGGACGTTACATTCTACAAAATTTCCTTGCACTATTCAAAATTTACATTAGCTTGCGTCTTGTACGAGATGATAAAATTACATGTTAAATAAGAATTGTACGTCATAAAAGTCCATGTAAAAATGTTGCTACAATTTTACCAAGACTTTTTTCAATATCTGATAATTCATATCCAATTATTACGAACAGTTTAATTCGTTTATTGACATTCGAAAGTTTTGAAGCAAAAAAATAAAAAAATTAATTGGAAATTTACTGGACAAAATTTTATAAAAGCGCAACAAAAAAAAGATTGAACAAAGAAAAAATGTCGTTATAAAAATTTTTTTAAATTAAATGAAGTTTTAACATATACGGTACATGTATTTATGCCTGAATATGTCTTTTAAGAAATTTTTTTTTGTTAATCGTAAACAAATTTAATTAGTTTCTTCCAGTATGGTTCAGTTTATTGACAAACTGAATTTATCCTTCAAATTATGTAGTAGTCATTAAAAAAAAAAAAAAAAATACTGAAACTTAAAATCAATATGTTGCTGATAACAGTCATTTTGAATATTTTCATATACCAGATTCAAAGAGTTCATCTCATAGTTCAACGTTTGATTTTTTTTAATTTACGTAATATTATAAATTCGAATTGAAAATAAAAAAAAAAATTTACAAATTTAATTTGAATTGAATGAAAAATTAATTAATTTTATTTATTTAAATCTTCATAATTTTTTTTTTATTGTATGAGGGTTTTCCTTCACTTTGTTGTTTCTTATTTGATTATTTTGTTTTTTAATTAATTAGATTTACATATATTACATTATGTATTTCTCTGATCATGTGAATATTTTATATTTCACAGTATTATTACATGTATGATGGGTGATGCTGTACGTTCAAAACCATGGCTTGGTTTAATGGGTAATATATCAGCTGTAATGGCAACAATGGCTGCATTCGGTTTAGCCATGTATTTTGGTATCGAATTTATTGGTATTAATTTAGCAGCACCATTTCTAATGATTGGTAAGTATCCATCTGTATTTATGTATCTATATGTGAATGTATCTATCTACAGATTGCTATAATTTTTCATAATAAAAATAGGAAACATTTAAAAACAAAAACCTAAATATTATTATAAGCATGAAAATAATTCGAAACAATTTTTCCAATTTAATTGCATGTACATACATATGTATGATGTGTACGTTGCAATGAACGTAATAATTCTTGCATAATATGTATTGTTAAAAAATTATGAGGCTTCAAAATAATATAGTGGATGTACGTATGTACATAATATGGTGTTATCAATTTACATGCATTTATGCGCATGCGTATATTTTTAATTGCAATTTCGTAATTATGGATTATTTCAAACATCATCGTAACGAAAAATTCTCATTTGAATTATACATGAAACGCATAGCAATCATTTTAAAGTACCTGTAGTGTGAAGAAAAATGCATTTTTTCTATTTTATACACAAATCATGTACATTTTGTGTAATTTATTGTTTATTATTATAGCTTTTGTTTTTAATTTTTAATTTTAATGTACAGGTATTGGAATTGATGATACATTTGTTATGTTAGCTGCATGGCGTCGTACATCACCAAAATTATCAGTACCAGATCGTATGGCACATATGTTATCAGATGCAGCTGTATCAATAACAATTACCTCTGTAACTGATATGATATCATTTTGGATTGGAATTATCAGTCCATTCCCATCTGTACGAATATTTTGTACATATTCTGGATTTTCAGTATGTTTTACATTTTTATGGCATATAACATTTTTTGCTGGTTGTATGGCTGTATCTGGCTATCGTGAAGAAAAGAATCTTCATGCAATATTATGGTGTGAAGTTGAACCAATGTCTGTTGCAAAAGCAAGTAAGTAAATTATTTTCAAGGTTTATTAAGGCAAAATTATATTTAAACTCCATAGACGTCCACCCACAGTTATATTTACTCTCTTCCACTCTAATAACGCTGTATAGCCAATTTTTAATGAGACATGACTCTTTATTTAATAAACTTTGAACTTCTTCCTATAGAAAAATATGTACACAATTATTTCGACGGATCTATTTTACTATGAGTAAATTTTTTTTGTATATTTTTAATTAAATCAAAAATAATCAAACCAAATTGAAATTCAGTAAATTGTTGTGGTTGAGAACCATTTCCGTAATACATATACAGTAGTAAATAAATGGATGGTAGTAAAATAAATTTATTTAATTTTATAAAATGTTTTTGTGGATCAAAAGAGGTATATACTTAAACTTTCCCTTTTATTTATCTTTTAATTTGTCAGATAATTAAAATTTATATAGAATTTCCCTTAAAAATGTGCAAATGTACAATAAAAACCTTTTAATTAAAATTTACGCAAGTGAAAATATGAAAATGAAAGCTACCGCAATCAATATAAAGATGTTATCAAATTTAATTTAACTAAAAGAATTTTGTATTATTTTTTGTATTATGTATAGAGTATCTCGTAATCTCGTAATTAGGTTCATAATATGTTTATCAGAAATACTAGATCATTTTCTAAAGTGATCATTTAATGACGATCATGAGGATGATGATGATGATGATGATACTATAAATGATGACGATGACGGTATATGAGAACTATCACATTTGCACATAGACTATACATACACATATGAAAAGGGTGTTTAATCAAATGAAATTGGCTACTTCCTGAATAACAGACAAAATTTTTTTTCTCTTTTTATAAAACTGATTCACAACACAAATACACAATGTACTTATGTGCTTTGAAATATGTACAATTAATACAACACATGAAATCTGGCATAGTGTAATACAATTAATTTTAACATGATTTTAACACTTTTCATGATCTTATGTCTTGAAATATCTTGGAACAGAGAGTATGCATGCAGGGTGTCAACTTTCCTGTAAAAAATGTTACATTTTAGTAAAAAATTATTCAAAAAATGGGTTTCGCAATATGAGAAAAGTTTGTATCGAAGTTTGAGATTTTTAAAATAAAAATGTACACAAAACATTGACTACCTCAGAAGGTTGAAGACGCTGACAGTGGACACAAAAACCACCAAAGTTTTTGCATGTAAACCGAAATTTTTGAATTTTGAACTCCAAATTTGTTCAGCCGATTTCAAAGAAACCTAATTTTTGTTAGAAAGGACCAAATCTCAGCTTTTGTTTACATTTAAAAATGAATTGGAAACATAAAATAGTTCAATAGATATTATTCAAAATACCAATCGTGTTTGAAATTTTTCAATCCCTTGTATCTCAGAAATTGTGAATTTTAGAAGATACTTTGAATTACATGATGGACCCATTTTGTAACCTTTATTCTGGGACACCATGTATATGTGTACAATAAAAACTTCAAAACATTCCACAATTTATTGTATGAAATTCTTTATGATTTTCTTTGAAATTTATTCATAAATCTATTATACAATTTATGATTACGTTTTTTTTTTGTTTGTGAAGTGCTGCTTCATGAAGTATAAATTTTTTTTTTTTGAAAATCTTTGGAATTTTCGCTTTTCTCTTGTATTGTACATGTAATTTTTTTTTTGATTGATTCTCTACACATTCATATACTAGGTACATACATAAGTATCATGTTAAGTGGTAACTTTGTGTACAGACATTTGTTACACACCATTATAATTGCATTAATAATACTCTCATATGTAGTCGTACATAATAACATCAAAATTCAAAAAGCGCAAAATATCTATGTTTCTGTCTTATGTTCATTTTAATAAATTTTACACTTTGTAATTCTTACGTAAATTTTACTATCATTTTTTTCTGTATCTTGTTTAAATAAAATTTTATAACTTCTTGTACACACATCATTCAGTTTTTTTTTTATTTATTTAATTAATTAAAAGTAACTTAAAAAATAGATAAGATTTCTGTTATATTTTTGAAATTTTAAAGTATTTTATTTTTTATTTTTTTTTTGATTTCATTAAGATAATGCAAAATTATTTCCATATTGATTACAGATTGAAAATTGTTTCTGGTTTTTAATTGCATTTTTGTAAAATGTGAACAATTCATGGCTGTTGCTAGGAAATATGTATATACATATGAACACATGTAACCAAAAAAAAAATTGTACAGTATACTTCAGTATAGATTTTAGATTTGCATGATCTTTAAATTAGGATGATCCAAAAATTGGGAAAACTTGGTTATTATCAATCAACATATTGATTCAAATTTTCCCGTTATTGTTTTTTGAGAAAATCATTAAAATATGTACTCATCAGTTTTATTTAATGATTTGTAAAACTGTTCATTTTATTCCATATCCAACTGTTTAAATAAAATTTCAACATCTATTTTTTTTTTTTTTTTTGTTTCGTAGACTTAAAATGCACTTGAATTTTTTTTTGTTTTAAACAAAAGTTTTGACACCTAAGTATTAGATGGTCAATATGATGTGTCAATATTTTAAAATCAATTTACTATATTTTTTTCAAATTTGTAATCTGATTGTAATCTGATTGTATCTGCATATTTTTATGCCTATAAAAATTAATTTCTGTCGAACGGAGAAATGAATGATGTATGAATTTTCCATTTTAAGTAGTTTTTAACCTTGATGATCACAACATTGATCGATCGTAGTTAGTAGTAAGAAATTGTATAGATATCTTGTACGTATGATGTCTAGCCAACTGTCTATACACGGTTCTGCGATGATCTTTATATTTTCTAGAGGTACATGAAGTCCATTAATGCGCATCAATTATTTTAATGTTCCATTCATTCATTTTTCCTTTGCTATACATTATACATACTGTATACCCGTTGTTTAGTATATACAGGTGAGTATACAGTAAAAATTTGACCTATCTAACAGCGAATCAATTTATGAAAGAAAATTATGAAAAATCATTTTTCTTATTTTTATGTTAACTCAATGCCTAGATTACAAAGTTAGTTACATATACTTACAACTTACAATATACAGGGTAATTTGTTAAATTTTTACTAATTTTTTGATTTTGGATTTGAATAACTTTTAAACTATTAAGCGTAGGATCTTGACTCATACCTTGTTGAAAAGGCCAAAACGATTTTTATAACTTTTCTATAAACGTAAATGACGTAGGACCAATGGTTCGTGATTTACGTTCTATTAAAAGAGCCAAAAATTTCTTCAAGGCTCTTTAAGGGTCAAATAATAAATATTTATCTATCTCCCTCCCATCCTTATTTCGTCAAAATTTTCTCACTACTCGGATTTATGACATACTTAACTGAATCCCCCTGTATAAAATGATAAATAATTCAAGCAAATCCAATACACTAGATTAACTAATAAGATTAAAGTGTTGCAATGATCATCTGTTTATTTATTTAAATTGAAACCTCTCTACACATCATTATACAAATTTTCTATTTATTTTTTTTTTTTTTTTGTAGTATCATCTGATGATGATGAATTTTTGTTTACACTTTTGTAAATAAATAACGGATCCTATAATATATGAAATTTCTAATTTATTAGATTTTCTTTCATCAATGTTATATGTGAATATAATGAAAATATGATAATAAATGTTGCGTTTTAATTTACATTGGAAAAGAAAGCGGAACAGTACGTTATACATGTGTATACCCGTACATATGTACACATATGTACTATGCGATTGAAATCATAAAAATTAAAATTTAAATAAAATAAACTTTTTTTTATTAGATTGAACGTTTGTTTTATTTGTAGTTCATTTTTATAAAAATTTTTAATTTTATATTTATAAAATGTTTTATTAATAGCCTTATGAAAATATCGTTATAAATATTGATTTGAATATGGTAAATTTGAAAAAAAAAAAAAATGAATTTACCTTGAAATGTCATTAACAGACGTCGGTGAACTTATGTATGTATATACATAGGATTTTTTTTTCTTGATTTGTACATTTACATGTTTATGTGATAAACGGCACTCTTATTGCGGTTGGTACACCTTTTTGAATTTTTTTCTTTTAATGTTATGCGTGTAACTTATTCGAGATGCGTTTATTATACAACTGATTAAACAAAACATGCTTAAAAACGTAAAAAAAAATAAAAATAAAATAAGAAAAAAAGCAAATAATTTACATATAAACATGTATAAATATTGAAACAAAAATTAGAAATATGTAATTGAGTATCTGTAGCGATAAATTTGCATTAAGCTACATTCACACAGAAGATTGTACATTGTCCTTAAAATCTAACTTGAATCTTAAAACTGTTCAAAGATACTCCATCATTTGGATCTGTCCTGTGGCCGTATTTTTCTATTTTTCCTTTTTATTTTTATCTTTCCTATTTTCCGAGTTTCGCCTTTCAATATTCCTTTTACCTTTTTCACAATGTTTTCGCCTTTGCTAAAGAATTAGTTTAATACTTTAGGACACAAAATATTGAAAAAAATTTCTCTTTTTACATATTATCTTTTACATTCACGTGTTGTGTGATTATGTGAATATCAATAACCCATCAAACCTTATGTACTCATGTACTTTCATTTAATTTGTTTAAATCCTTAAAAAAATTATTAACAATTTTCTTTCTATTTTTTTTTTTTTAATTTTAGAGTGAAAATTGAAAAACAAATAAAATAAAAATTTTTTTCCCGTATATGGAAAAAACAAATATTTAAAATACATGAAAGAAAAAAAAAACAGTTTATTACTTAATCGTTTATATTATATTGGAAAGAGATTGATTCATGCATGTATACAAATTTAAATGTTGCATAATAAAAATTTCGTTTTATTTGATAGGTGGTGGTGGACATAATATCTTAAAACACAGAAAAATATTCATGTTTTCATTTACAAAAAAAAAAACAAAAAAAGAGAGAAAAGACGTGTTTGTATGCATGCGGGTATTATGTGTATTTTGAAAGGTATGAATTCAATCATTTGTAACGAAACTTTCTTTGTATCGAGATTTAACAAATAAATAACAGAAAATTTTTGATTTTGACACAAAAATTGTGATTCTTTTAGAGAACCAATATATGGTGTGGGAAAATGAAATTGAAACTCAAATTAAACCATAAATATGAGAAAACCCCCAACAATTATGTACATACGTACAGTATTTCCGTATGACATTATATCCATGGATTTTCTGTACTTTGTGATAGTTTCCTCTTTTTCATCTAAAAACATATTTTTTCCTTCTTTTGATTTTTTTTACTATTGAATTGCGGAAGAAATATTGTCAACATGTATATAAAAATTTTCGTTTCAATTTTGTTAGTTGTAAATAGCATACCATGCTGAATATAGTATATATTATGAACATATGTATAAACAAATTTGTATGTTATATTTTCATAACGAATTTTTTCTATTTCGTTTCATTTCATATTTACAAGTAAATTTATTAAATTATAACGGCATAATAAAATAATTTAGGATATTTTCATCGGTCGACTGGAAAAGATATATGCATATACATACAGCCAATCTCTCTACAATACGATATTTTTTTATACACATGCTTTCATAAAAAGTGGCGAAGAAATGGCACCTATCATAAAAACCTATTCGATATAGACTCAAGTTTTTCAAGTCGATCGAACAAATTTTTGGTGTTATGGACTTCAATTGATTTTTTTTCGACAAGGGTTATTACTATTGTGATTTTTTTACAACATTTACATCAATTTACAATTATGTACATTTATTATACACATGAAACAGATTGTTATCATGTTATGAGAGGGTTGGCTGTATACATAAAATCAATACAGTAATCTGGTTTACACTCATATAATTATGTATATGTACTATTAAGCCACAATGTACATTTAATGCACATATCTATAACAAATGTAATCTATTATGATGATCATTAAGCGATATTATAAGTACGGGCACAGATATTTGATGTATGAAAATTACGATGTTGACGATGATGAGAAATATGTTGTTTACTGCAAGTATATATGACATACACATGCAAGTATCTTTAATGAAATTTGAAGAATTATAAAAATGAAAAGAAATTTTTTTTTAAATAATCAAATTATGTAGTTTGCAAATATAATTTATATATTGTGTTTATGTCCATGCTTTTTCACTTTTTTTCCTCTCTTTTTTTAAATTATGATGATAATAACGATATTTTATAACGGCTCATCATCTATTCCAGGAATTTGTATGTCTTGTTAAAATTAAAAGACTTCTTTACAAAACACATGAGTATACATATATACTACCGACACTGATCACATGAATAAAGTATACTTAAACATGGATAGATGTATAAAATAAAATATGACCCGGAGACATGATGCAAATATCATAATAACTATCCAAATTCAAAGGAAAAGAAATTTAATTAAATTGAACCATAATTGAAATGTTAAATAACGACTGTTTTTTTTTCTTTTTGTAATTAAATATATGTTATCAAAGTGTCATATAAAATTTCTAAGTAATCAAATAAATAAATTAAAAAATATTAAAAATCGGTTATAAATAGCTGTGATGACGTAATTTTTGAAAAAAAAAAGAAATAATAATTTTTGGAATTATTTTTATTATACTATATATATGCGGTTATTTGCTTAACTTTCTTTTTGCAATTTCAATTATTCAATTTATATGTAGTCATATAACATTTAAAGCAATAATTCAAAAATTTAAATGAACATACGATGTATTATGGTATTATCATGTAGTGTACATTATGCCATAAATCAAGAAGAGCAAGGCATACATTTGTTTTTCTGCATTTTATTACGTAATTTCAATATTTAAATTTTAAACTATTTTAGTCGATGTACACTATGCGGTGGATACCATCCCATTATCCAATGCCACTAAATGGTGATCGTACCAACATACTGCCTTTGTTACTATTTATCACATATTATTGCAATAACAAAAACAGCGAAAAAAAATATTGACTTTCGCAATATTAATTGCATATATTTTTGTTTCTTCTTTGATGAACCATAAATACTACAAGGTAACTGAAAGCAACTGAAAGTAATTTATTTTTATTTTATTTTCTTTTAATACCGCAAAAATTTGTAATAACGAAAGTAAAGCAAGATTTTGCTTCTTTTTTGTACCATACCATCGCATTTCTGTGTTATGTTCCATTAATTTTTGATCTATTATTTGCAATTATAAAACTTCTCCTAACGAAGATCTATTGATTTCTTACAAGGTCATCACGTATATTAACCATGATGAGTCCATGAATATTGAGGTAAAATAAGAAATTTCTGAGATCATGTGCAATAATGAAATTTTTTTAATTTTTTACACTTTTCTACTGGGAAATACCATAAATTTTATTTACTTGAAGTCGATCCTTCTCATTTCGAATTTTCAGGTTTTTTTTATATCCTTGTTTGTCTTTTCAACTAAATTTTTTTTGTACGTTTTATTAACGATTTATAGAAGATATTCACATTACATGCAGCGACCCCTGACAAGATCACTCTATACAATAAATCGAATTAAAAGGAAATAATTTAATTTTTAATTTATTATATATTATTTTTTTTTTTTTGCAGAAAAACGTAATTTCCTGTATAAAATGTTTTGTGCTGGTGGTATTAATCGTGATGATCCAGATAATCCTTTAGATAATAAAGATCATATGTTAATGGCATTCTTTCGTAATCATGTTGCTAGATTAATAAATAAAGGATGGATTAAAATATCAATAATATTAATATTTGGTGCATATTTAGCTGGTGCTTGTTATGGTATAACAACAATTAAAGAAGGTTTAGAACGTCGAAAATTATCACGTGAAGATTCATATTCAGTTGAATTTTTTGATCGTGAAGATGAATATTATCGTGAATTTCCATATAGAATGCAGGTAATATTCAAAATCAATAAAAAATTATTTAAAATACGAAAAAAAAAAATTAATTAATTTCTTTATTTATATAGGTTGTTATTACTGGTGATTTAAATTATTCTGATCCAGTAGTACAAATGCAAATTGAAGATTTAACACAACGTTTAGAAAATACATCATATGTAACATCACCATTATATACAGAATCATGGATTAGATCATTTTTATCTTACATAGATCGAAATAATGATTATTTAAATTTAACAATTAATACAGAAACTGCATTTATAAAAGCATTACGTGAATTATGGTTATTTCCAGCTAATCCATTTTCATTAGATGTTAAATTTAATAAAAATGGTACAAAAATTATTGCATCAAGATTTTTAATACAAGCAGTTAATATAACTGATACAAATCATGAAAAAGTTATGGTTAAAGATTTACGACAAATTTGTAAAGATTCACCATTAAATGCATCAATATTTCATCCATATTTTGTATTTTTTGATCAATTTGAATTAGTACGACCAACATCAATACAAGCAATGGTTATTGGTGCATTAATAATGATGTTAATATCATTTGTATTTATACCAAATATATTGTGTTCATTATGGGTTGCATTCAGTATAATTTCAATAGAATTAGGTGTTGCTGGTTATATGGCATTATGGGATGTTAATTTAGATTCAATATCAATGATCAATTTAATAATGTGTATTGGATTTTCAGTTGATTTTACTGCACATATTTGTTATACATACATGTCATCAAAAGAAAAAACACCAGATGGTAGAGTTAGAGAAGCATTATATTCACTTGGTTTACCAATAGTTCAAGGTGCTAGTAGTACAATTCTTGGTGTTGTAGCACTTTTATTAGCTGAAAGTTATATTTTCTTAGTTTTCTTTAAAATGGTATTTCTTGTTATATTCTTTGGTGCAATGCATGGATTATTTTTATTACCTGTATTATTATCATTATTTGGACCAGGATCATGTAAAACGAAATCAAATAATAATGAAAATGATGATAATATGAATGATAATAATGTGCAAGGAATGAAAATGCCACAATTAGAAAAAAGTTTATCAACTCATCCATTTTATAGTATTTCACATCCAAAATTAACATTAAATGGACCATTTAGTAGTAAAACATTTCTTGGTACACCATATAAAGTATATACAAATGGTGGAACTGGTGATGATAAAGATTTAGGTATTGGTACATCTGGTGAAGATTCAAGTGAGAGTAGTAGTAGTAAATCACAAAGGAGGCAAGCAATCGAAGATGAGAATACACGTCGTCGTTATGAAGAAGGTTGGAGACGTACATCACATCAAAATTTATCATCGATTAGTCAATTTCAAACAACACCAGATATATATGGACCACAATCAGAAAATATATGGTCTGGACGTGGTGGTGGTAATGGTGGTAATTATTATGATGATTTTTTAGATGGTACAACATCACATAATACAGTTGGTGGTAATAGACGTAGATCATCATGGGATATGGAATATGGAAATGCATTACAAAAACGATATCAACCAACTGTAGCAATTGGAGATGATAGAAATAATAGTGCTGCCGGTAATGGTAATGGTGTAAAAACAACTAATAAACAACGTTATTATAATCATCATCATCATCGACAAAGGATCAATGATGATCCAATGACAACACATCGAAATAATTATTTTGACGATGAACCATTAAAATATTATGTTAGTCATAATAATAATTCTAGTAATAATAGCAATAATAGTAATAGTAATAATTGTAATAAAAATCGTCGAAGATCGTCAGATGATCATGATTATCGATGGAATTCATATAATCATAATGAAAATTGTGATCGTGAAAAACAACAACAACAACGTGGTAATAATCGAATATCAAGACGTTATTCACCACCAGGACAAGAAAATATTGGTAGTGATGGTGGTGGAGGTGGTGGTAATAACAATAGTATAAGAGGAATTTATAGACAAAATTTAAATCAATATCGTTCATCATCACAACATAATTTGTATTATCCAAGACATAATTCATTCTATAACTGATAGTAGGGACAAAATTAGGAGTATTTACAAATATAGGTTATATTTTCAATTTTTTGATTTTTTTTTTTTTTTTGATTTTTGTATTTTTTATGTGCTCCCTGTGTCTTTTTTTTATATTATTTGTATTAATTTGTATGAAAATATAAAAAGATGTGCTCAAAATGATAACCAAAAAGTAATTATTACTCCTAGTTCTTTTATTTTAAATTTAAACACATGAAATATATTATTCATCAGTATAAATGATTTAAATATTTAGAAAAGAAAAAAAAATTTAAGAACCCATGCATGATAATAAAATCCTTAAAAAAATAAAGAATAAATGTGTAGTCTATAGAAAATTAGAAAATAAAAAAAAAATATTTCATCTTAATTATTTTTATAATTGTAAGTTCTATAAGCAAAAAAATAGAAAAAAAAATTTCAAAAAAAATTATAGGGTAAAACGGTTATACATTCATATTTTTTAAAAATCAAATTATTTTGTATTTCCCCAAAACAGCTCATTTTTATGTAATAATAATTTTTTTATAGAAAATTTTAAATTGATGAAAATTTTAGTATAAGATTTTTTTTTTTTTTTTTTTGAATTTCTGAACATGAATTGATCATGGAAAAGGTCAATGAATCATTTTGTTTTTGCTTCTATTCATCACATTTTATTTAAAAAAGTAAAAATAATAAAATATTTTTATTATTAGTATTCTATTATTTTTGATTAAAAGAATTGAATTAAAGGAATTTATTTAAAATGAAATTAAATAAGTCAAAAAAAAAATAAATAAATAAAATAAATAAAATAAAATAAAATAAAAATCTTCAATAATTCAAAACATCATGCTTTTTCAAATTGTGTCACTGACATTTTAGAAAAGCAAGATTTTTCTTTAATTATTGAAAATGAAATTAAAATTATTAAAACTATGCGTTAGCATTTAAGTATAAAAATTAAAACGTGTCCATTATATTATTTTATGATTAAAAGAAAAAAAATTGTTATGATTGATTATAGACTATAGTGTATTATTTTTTATAAAAAAAAGTAAAAATAAAATAAAATAAAAAATTAAATAAAAATAATTAAAATAAAATATAAATAAAAAAAAAATTATAAAATTAAATTAAAACAAGAAAAAAAAAATAGAAAGCAAATAAAATAAAAATAAAATTGAATTAAAATTTTTTTAAAAAAATATAATGCGAACGATGTGAAGAATAAAGAAAACTCATTATATTGTTAAGAATTTAGGAAAATTATTATAAATTACGTAAATACCTATAGTACATAATTTGAAATTGCATATAATATAACATATAGTTTAATGTGCAATTGTACATGGCATTATGGCATACATACATTTTGCATTATTGTTAATAATTACATCAATGGTTGTTTTTAAATTTTGTATTACAAGAAGAAAAAAAAAATAAAAATATAAAGATAAGAGAAAATTTAAAAAAAAACAAGATTTTGTTTTTCTTTTTTATTTGTAATATATTGTTTTTTTTTTTTATTTTTCAAATTTTACTTTTTGAAATTACATTTTGTTGTTTTTCTGTTTGTTTTATTGTTTTTAATATTTTATATCAATTTATTACTTTTTAATATTTTATTATTCTAAAATACATAACTTTACAATATTATTTTTATTTTTAAATTTCCTTTTTATGATTTTGTTTTTGTTAAATACTAGCATTTTTATATATAATTTTTTTTTGTTATTGTTTTTCTATATTTTGTTTCTATAAACCTGTTTTGTTGTTCTTTCATCGATTTCATTTTATTTTCTAGTAAATTTCTAATTTACAATCGATAGAAATAAAACAAGAAATTTTTTGTTAAAGAAACAAGTAAGTAAATTCTTTGAAATTATGGTTGGACAAATTGTATGCTTATTATTTATTTTTTTATTATTTTATTCATGGATGTTCCAGAATCAAATTATTATAATTTTAATGTAAAATTCAATATGCTACAATTTCACATCGAAAATAAAAAATAATGAATTCCGGAAACAGCCTTATTTATTTTTATTTTTTAAATTTTGCTAAGTAATATAAGAAATTTTTTTTTTAAATTTTGTTTTTAATTTTTTTTTACATTCTTTTTATATCAAAGAAAACTTAAATTTTTTTTTTCAAATCTTTGAAGTTTTTAAATTTGTGGCAAAAATAATAAATTCAATATATAATAATTATATAAATCTTAAAACAGAGAATAAATTGGAATAAAATTTATTACAATAATAATAATAATAATAAAATTAAATTTTACTTTAATAGTAATAATAATAATAGAAATATAAATTTTCTCCCTAAGAAAATGAAACAAGAGTACAAAGACTTTTTTCAATTCCTTCGAATAACACGAAATTTTTACATCGTGATACGAAATTTACTTGTATTTATAATTTAATAAATAATTCAGCAAATAGTTTATTATTATCATTGTATTATTATTTATTATTTTGTATTTAAATTTGGAACCTCTTACATATGAAGAAAACGAAAAATTATATTAGGCATATAAATCGAAAAAAAAAAAAAAAAATTAATTGCACAACAAATTTTCAAATTTTAGATTTTTTTAATATACATTTCAAGTGTATGAATTGAAAATTATACAAAAAAATTTTTTTATTACATCAGTTTCTGGTAAAAAATTTATTATAAATTTTCGAATTACAAATAGTATAATTTCCAAAATAATTTACTTGATATAATGAAAATCAAAGTATTTGTTTTTTTTTTTTTTTTAATTTTTTGAAGTAAATATACGAACGTTTTCGTTCATTCATTTTATTTTATTTTTTTAAATCAGTTTATAATTTAAATTAAAAATTAATTGAATTTTTTAATTACACATTTTTAATTCGATAAATCACCGAATCTAATTTACATTACAAGTAAAAGTAAATAAAATTAAAAAAAAAATAATAGTAAGAGAAAAAATTGTAATAATACCATAATAGCAGTCATATCGTATATATCAAACAAATTGTACATATATAAATGTACTTAAGTATCGAAAAATTCAGTTCAAATACAGGTAAACTTAGTGTTGTGGGAAAGGTAAGTTTATGTTACACGAATATTTCCTGTATTATTATTCTAAATACATATAGGCTTATTAGTGTGTCAAAAAATATGGGAACGCTTTTCTATGTTGCTTTCTTTTTTAAATTTAGGATTTATGAAATATTCGAAAATATATGACACATTTTAAGTGTTCACAGAAAAAATTTTATTTTCTAGTTTTTTTTTTCATTTATTTTGTTATCATTATATATTTTAACAAAGAGGTTCCGGTTAAATTTTTCATTTGAATTTTTTTTTCTGTTTTGATATTTTTCATACATTTTGTTTTTGTTTTTGTTTTCCTGTAAGTAAATATGCGATAAGAACATTTTTTTTTTTACTAATTTGTAAAAACGAAACCGAAACAGTCTTATTGCCATACATTACCAAGATTTAAGTTACCAAATTGTTGACTTAAATTAGTTGATGATGGTTGCATTAATGATGCTGGTATTGCTGATGTTGTTGGTCCTGCTCCAGGAATTTGAACAGCAATTGGTCCACCACCAACACCGATACCACCACCTAATGTTGACATACCACCAATTGTAGCAGCCACTGATGGTGTTGAATTAAAACCAGCACTTACTGTAGCTGCAGTAGCTATTGGTATACCAGCAGCACCGAATGCATGAGGTGGAAATTGGGCAAATGTTGGTTGTGGTAAAATTTGCTGTTGTTGAATCGCTGATGTGAATGCACCAGGTGCTGTCATTACTGGTGCATTATACATTGATGTTACTGAACTTGGTGTACTCATAAATTGTTGAGCCTGCGGTTGTGGTTGTGGTGGCCCAAGTAAACCAGGTGGCATACCAGCTAAATTTAAATTTAAATTATTTGCAGCACCAAATTGTGTGGCTGCTGTCGCTGATACTACTGGACCAGGTATCGCAATACCAGTTACTGATTGTGGTGGTGCTATATGAAGAGCAGCAGCTGCAAATGTTTGTGGTGCTTGCGAAGGAACAACTGACATCGGCATAAATTGCCCTGTCGCAGCAGCAGCACCAGGCTGATGAAACGTACTATTATAACCGACTAACGCATTATTATTAAATTGTCCTATACTATTATTGGGTGCTGTACCATACAATGCTAATATACTATCCTTGGTTAGTTTACCCTTATCTTTATCAAGTGATCCAGCACTAGATTGCTTAAAGAAATCTTCTTCTTCCTTTGCTAAAGAATTAATTCCAGAATCTTTATTTTCGGTTGGATTCAATGGATTCGCTGATTGAACTGGCGCACTTAGAAAACCACTAAAACCATCTGCACTGCTTTCACTTATACGTTTTGTAGATTCACATGAATTTACTGGCGACGATAAACCCAACAAATCAGAATTATTTTGATTATGATGATGATGATGGCTATTTTCAGTTCGATTTACTTTCGGACTATTTGATGATTTTGGTTTTGGTAATGGTGCAGGTATTGTTGATGTTTTTATATTAGCAGTATTCTTTCTTCCATCACCACCACCACTTGGACTTGAAATTCCACTTATTGAACTTTGTGTTGATTTCTTCTTTCGTTTTTGTTTTTCAATTTCTTCATCAATCTCTTTAGCCCAATCAACTTTTGGTGGCGGAGGTGGTACCCATTCTCTAGCTAAATATTTTTTATGTTCATATTTAGCACGTATAAAACTTTCTAATGCTGAATCAGTTTGTGGCCGTCGAAAACCATCTGGTAATTGTGCTTCATAAACAGCACGTGCACGTGAATTACCCATTTGTTGCAAAGAGACAACTTGTTCTGGTGTCCATGAATCTAAATTAACTGATTTAACACGTGATATATGAACACCTAAATTACGATGTATACCAGCACAACGTATACATAAAAATACACCTAAATTCCATGAGGCCCAACGTGGTCCTAAAAAGAAAGAAAAATAAGCAAAATATGAATTTTCATTAATTTATAATCGCACTATTCTCATACCTACAATTCTAATCTGAACATAATTTGAAGAATACACCTACCTTTTGCATCACAATCAACGCAATATTTATTATCTTCATCACGAAGCATTTGAGTCAATAGCGTTTGACATTTTTCTTGTATTAATTTAGCACGTTCAGTCTCTTTACGGGTACTCATCCTTACAAAAAAACACAAAAAACAAAATAAATATTTTGTATTTTCCTATATACTAGATTAGATGTAATCTAATTTTTTTTTCGCCTTATATCTTCACCAAAAAAAAAAAAAAAAAAAAAAAACTTCGTATACTGATTAATTTATCGTTTTGGTTTTTTTTTCCAATTAATACTCTTGATTATTGCGAACGAATCGTATTTAATAATTTTATTTATTATTCTAAATAACAGTAGTAATTTCAATTTAATTTACAGTATTAATTTGAGAGAAGTAGAAAATAATTTATTAAAAATTAAATTTTGAAATAATATGACGACCATTGACATGTCGTCAAAATATATGGTATTTTGGAAACAACAACTACAACAACAATATCATATTCCAGTTATTTAGTTTATACCAAAAAAGAAATTTTTTTGTTTTTTTTTTTTGTAAATTGAAGAAAAGAAAAATGAAATTACACAGCACTGTGTGTACAGAGTGACAAAACACAAAATAGAAAAAAAATATAGTAGAGTTTGTGTAGATAAAAAAATTGTAATAAAATTCACTATTGTGAATGAATAGATAAATTAAAAAAAAAAATTTTATAAATTTAAATACATGTAAACCTTGACTATGACCTTGAAAAACATTTTTTTTTTTTTTACAGTTTACGAAAATAACTTAAAATCTAGGATAGACTAGTTAACACAAAAATAAAAAAGATACATGTGTAAATTATGATTAAAAAAGCAAATATTAAAATAAATTTGAAGTATTTCACGTATCACGATTCACGAGTGAAATCTAGATATTTAAACACTAATTTTTTTAACGAATTTGTGAACTTTATTTTTTTTAAATTATTATGGCACGATTGCGAATTGTTTTGTTAAGTACTAACAAGAATGAAGTACAAGGGCTGCTTATAGATGTCGCCCTTAAAATAATTTTTTTCTACATTTTAATTTATAACTAAAAACAGGAAACGATTTTTGAAATTTCTGTTACTTTTTATGATTATTTTCAAATATTTCCTTTTTTCCTCCTGGTTTAGTTATTGTACATAAACATGTAATCGGTTTTTTTTTGAAAAAATAATATTTTCCACGAAAAAAAAAAAAATTTAATGATTTTTGAGTCTCCCTGTAAAATTTTTGTATTGAAAAATCTGTACCTGTCATCCAGCTTTAAGCTATTATCAAAGTTTCAAGTCTCTTCAAAATTTTGTACCGAACAAACAGACAGACAAGAAAGTGAATTAATAAAAAAAAACTTTAAGATAGTGCTCCACAGTTTATTTCTACCTTGGATTTTGGATCTCCTGCATCTTTGCTCCATTTCTGATTTTTTGAATTAATTCTTCAAAACAGTTTCTTTGTATTTATCAGGACTTTCCTACTTTACCCTGAGCTCGTCACTAGGCAGGGATAAGGCAAAGCTAAGTCGTTAACTCGGATGGGGCTCTTTTGACTTTGATTCCTTAAGATCCTTAAGACAGCTTTTAAGTTATGATCAATAGATTCAATTAGAAAACTAAAGCAATGTGATAGGATTTTCCTAACTATTACGTATGCAAATAGTTTACACGTGAAATATTTTGCTTTGATAAAATAACAACAAATACACAATTTTATTAGCATACATTAGCTATACCATTAACGTTACTAAGGACATGATAATGAAAATAACAGACAAAAATTTTCATTGAAATTCAGTCTGTGTACGTACGCAACATGAGGAGGACAATAAGATATCTCCATTTGCATTTATATAGAATAATAATTTTCTCGTATTCTTTATGACGTTTGGTATGGTTTGCGTTGCGACAATAATAAATTAATAGCAATGTGTCCCAATGTCAAAAGACAAACAAATAAAAAAATAATAATAAAAATGCAAAAAGAAATGACTTATGATGTATGTATGCTGCCAATAGTACGCATTTAGGAGAGAATGATGGTTAGTAGAATTCTCAAAGGATCAATCAACTTCTTATCAGGAATTTTTGTTTTTCGTTCTTTTTTTGTATCCATGAATTATTCAGAAGAAAATTTGTAGCCGTTTTGTTCATAATTCATAAACTCAAGAAAAAAGAAGAAATTCGTTACCAATTTATTAAATTTGAAATTATGGGATTACCGAATTATGTACGTACATATGGAAAAATCTAAGATGCACAGGATGCCTAGATTTATTTAAAAAAAAAAAAAAAAACACAACGTATATATGTAAATTTATCTCACGTTCCTACTTATTATGATATGAGTAGAAATTTATGTGTGTATAATTTAATTATGTAAATTCATAAAAATAGAAGAAGAGTGTAGGCCAGGAGGATTTTGGGGGGAAAATTTCAAATTTTTTAATAAATATTAAATTTTAAATATTCACACTTTTGTCTGTTTACGTAAGTATATGTATGGGTTTGATTTAAATGCAAAAGCAAATAATCCTGACATACATATGTGTATGTACCACATGTGAAAAGTACAAGTAACAATCATTATATAAATTGTGCATACTGTGCTCATAAAATTATTCATATGTATAATTTTTTTTTGTACTCGCTCATTATTTAATAATAATAATAATTTTTTAAACATGTTATAACAGTTTATTCTGTATACATTATACGATGATTAATGCAAATAACGTTCAACTTGATTTTTTTTTGTATGTATAGGTACACTCTCTACCATAAAAATGTTCAACATGATTTTTATTTTCTTAATGAAAGAAAAACCCTTCTAATTTATTATATAGTTCTCAAACAATTTAATAACTTATGGCTCCACCTCAAATTTCCATAAGAATCTGGAAAAGACCTCTTGATTCATCTAGAATTTGGCATTCTTTAAGCGAATCATACTATAGAAGTAATATTCTTCGCTTCCTTTCTTCCTACCTAGCGCTTCCTTCTTACTGTATGATGCCTGAGATGATGACATTTTCATGTAATGGAAAATTTTATGGCATAGAATGTACTTTACATTTTATACAAAACGTGTATACACCAGTATAATTACAAAATATTCATAAATTCGTATGTTTCCTACCGTTTAAAACAAAAGTCAAATAAATAGCAAAAAATTAAAGAATCTTAAATTTATCTTTGAAAAAAAAAAAAAAAATTATTATTTGTCATATTTCCACCAATTTTCATAAAAATACACGTAACTATGCTGAAAAAATGAACTTTAAATTTTTTTTCAGATTTTTCTTCTACTTATGTTTGTTTTTCTTCAAGCAAGTACGGCATGATATGGTACAAATAATAAAGGAAACTTCTTAAAATATGGTTTTTCTTTAAATTTTTCTCATCTTTTTTTCTTTTTTAAACAGAATAAATGTGCATGTATCAAGTTCAGGGTATTTTAGATCCTCTATATCAGATGTACGCCGTTCTGTATGTACACTTTTCAAAGTAGACAAAAGTTAAATGGGTAAATATAGGCGAACGTAATAGCTTTAATAAATTTTGTCTAATACAAAAAGAAGGAAAAAAAAAAATAGAAAATTATGTGGTAACTTTTCGGTACACGTACATGTCGACCATGTATTCATATCGGCACAATATACATGCATACATATATGAATATATTCACTGTAATGCTTAGCTATATTACGCTACACCATTAAAGTGTTGATAATAAATTTTATATTAAATTTAAATTTTTGTCAAATATTTTTTTTAGCCTTTTTTTTTTTAAATATTTTTTTTTTTTTTTTGTGAGTGTTTTAACATTTTTATTTCTTTTCTCAAAAATTTTCTAAGAAAAGAAAAATCTTTTGAAATTTTAAAATTTTGTATACATGAGTAATCTTCAATTATTTTTTGCTTGAGTGAACAAAATACTGGACTTATATCAAGGCCCTTAAATTTATTTATGATATTTTATTTTATCATCATTTTAATGTAAAAAATTTTAGAAAAAAAAAATATACATAGATAACGAAAGAAACCATCTGAGATGGGAATCACCTTTGAAGATGAAAATACAAATGTAAAAAAAAGATGATTGTGATAGTAAACCACAGTAAAAGAAAACACAAATGAAGAACATACAAAGGAAGACCAATTGAGGGGGGTTGAAGGATGAGTAAGATATTCAAGATAGGTCCCTGTAAATGGAGATTGAGAATAAAGAGGGTCTACCCAAAATATAAAAAGTATAACGTATGTATGTACATATATTCAGAAATAGTAGTAAATTTTTGTGTAGGAAAAAATAAAATTAACCGAGGTCAAGAGAATCCTGCAGACATTTTAAATAAAATTTAATTTGTCCGTACATGAACATTAAATAGAATTAATTATTACAAATATATGAAAATTGAAAAAGCAATTTTTATAATTGTGAAAATTTAAAAGTTACAAAATAATTTGTATTAGTAAAAGTATACCCTAATGAACGTATATGTAATCGTATATTCAATACGGTTATAATATTACATAGTATAATTATTTTACTATTATTTGTTTTGTTGATTGTGTGGGCAAAATGAGAATATGGTAAACCCCTTTTCATGTACTTTTAGCACGTACAAAATATAACACAAAAATTTAAATTCAAATTTAAATGGTCATAAATTTTCCTAATGCCCCATGTATACATAATAATTATGGTATCATTTTTTGACTCATGATATCCTATTTTTTTGCGTATTAAAATGAAAATGTTTTTTTTTTTTTCTAAATGTATTTGTATGGTCGTGTGTATTAGTACAAATTTTATTTCAAAAATTTCTTTCTGTATGAGATAACAATATACACAGAGTGTTTAATAATAAATGTTATAAAGGGCATTTTCTATAATAGTCTGAGTTTTGTAGTACTAAGTACCTATATCCTGTATTTACATCCTGTACAAACAGAGACAGGACTCATTCATATACAAATAATTTAACATTAGAAAAACCTCATGATGGTTTTCCATGTTTCCTACATTTTGTCATTAAAAAGTGTACAAATACATTTGAAAAAGTATCATCGCATTATTTTTGTTTTATTTGTTGCGAAAACAATAATGAGTCTAATTTTTTTTTGTTGTTATTTTTTGTTTTTGTACAGAAATTGATCCCGAAGGGATATAACGAAAAATGATTGTTGTCGATGTCTCTAAAACACAGAGAAATGCGAAATTTTTCTGTTTTATGTATTGTATAATGTTAGATATCATTCAATTAATAGCCATAATATTTTGGTAAATACGTACATACATGATATGATGACCTAGTGTGGGAGTAAAATACAAAGCTAAATTGCGTTCTCAAAAATTAACAAAAAAGAAAAACAAAACAAAATAATGATGATGATGTATGTAAGTATATAAAATGTCGTATTAATTCGCATTTTGTGGTTTTTAGTTTTGGTGTATTAAGCATTATTAAGTGGGTACTGAGTGGTTTACATGTTTGAATGGACTATTGTGCCCCAATAGTATATAAGTTGTTTTATATTTATTTCTATATGATATTGTGATACTCGTTTATACTCTGTTCAATTTTATGACACAATAATTAGACATGAAAATTGTTCAAATGTCGGTAGAAAGTATACGAGTATGTTTTTGGATAAAACTTTCACTCTTAATTTTAAAAATAAATTTGACGAATGGGCAGCATTTAAAAGAAAATTAATTATATCCATCTTTCTGTTAACATCGATGTACCATGATTTCGGTCTTTTATTATTTAATTGGACAATTTCAACAAAAATATAGAAATCTGAATCAGATTTCTTCTTTTTAAGCTTCTCCTATGTCTATTATTTCTGTTTAGTCCTTCTATAGCCTTTAACTACCATATACCAGACTCCCATCTTGTTAAGCTTTCCTGTTCACCTCAATATCAATTCATTCTTGTCCCGTAACCTTAATGAATCCCATACCGTATTTCAGGCAAGTAATGAGTAGGATGAACAAAATTCTAAATAATATTAGTAACATCAGATGCATGGTATTGACCTTATTTTTAAAGGTATCGACGATGATGGTATAGGCAATGAGATGATGATCGAAATGATAATCAACAAATATTTAAATTCGTGATTACAAGACATATTACTAACAAATGCTTCAACTTAGTATAGATATTTAATTTTTTCGATCCTTGGATACTGTTGAATTTATAATCAGTATAAAACAACTGATAAATATCAATAAATATGAAATTCTCATTTTAACAATAAAAATTTATGTAAAATTCATAGAATAACAAAAATAAATATTTTTCTTATTTATTTGTTTTTAAATTTTAACATTTAGAGAAAACAATCAAAAATAATATCAAAAAAATAAAATATAACAATGAAACGTAAAAACAAGAGAATATTTACAAAAATAAAAATGAAAGAAATAAAAGAATAAAATAAGAATATGGGCCTTGAACTTTTACGTTGAAAAGTTCTATCAAAATGAAATAAAAAAAATAAATAAAAAAAATAAAAAAACAAAAAATAATTCTTTTTTCTTACCATCAGGTAAAAACAAAATATTGTATGAAGTAAACACAAATTTTCTTTTATTTATTTTTTTTCTTGTTTTGTTTTATGTTTTTTACATATTTTCCTTATTGTAAAAATTTTTTGATGGGCAAAAATGTAAAGAAGGAAAAACAAAACAAAGAAAAGAAAAAAAAAAAGATACATATATCCCTAAAGAAATGGAAAAACTTTTGTTGTATTAATTTACAAATTATTACAAGGTATATCCCATGGTATATCCTTGTTCGTTATGTGTATAATCAAAAACAGGTTATAGTTTGTACATATAGATATGTTTAAAAAGTTTTATTATTATTACTTTTTTTTGTTTTAATTGAAAATATTACAGCAGTAAAATATGAAAAATCAAATTAAATTGTACCTTAAACTTGTCGAGGGACTTAACATGTCAGGATTCTTACAAAAAAAAATAAAAATAAATAAATAAATAAAGGAATTATGTTTGGTATCTTTTAATACCAAAATACATGTACCGTCTGGTATGTATATTTGCAATAAATTTCTAAAAGCAATCGGTAATAATTATATTGTGTAAATATTGTTCAAGATAAGTGAAATTTTCTGCCCCCTGTACCATTCCAGGTGGTAATGAATAGCACGAAGAGGATTCTAATCACCTTCATGGTACTGAGCTTATTTTTGAAGGTATCGACAATAATGGTACAGGCAATGAGATGATGATCGAAATGATAACACTGAACATATCCACAAGTCATACAGATGTTTCGTGTTAGTAGGTATTTAGTTTTTTCGATCCTTGAATCTTCAGGACCTCAATACATCTCAAAAATTCATAAATATTTAAAATTTAAGTGAATTTAATTCGACATGATTACAACTATTTTCTTTTATTTTAACAGTATATTTTCCTTTTATAATTTTTTTTTTTATTGTGCATTTTTAAAGAAAAATTACTAGATCACATGCTAAAATTAGTCTGAAGTCTGAACACACTCTGAGCTAGTCAAAATGAAATAAAACAAAAAATAATGTGTAAAATACATTAAAAACTGTTCGATTCAATGTGGGCTATCCAGTTTTGTATTTTATGGATTTTACCAAATTTTACGTATTTTTTTGTAATTTTGTCGATTTGTTTCATTTTGATTAATTCAGTGTAGTTCCAAGCCTTTGATGCAGACAAGCTAAATACTTTTGAATACTTCCTCAATGTTTATGGTAAATAATTTTTTCGAAATTCAACTGAAAAATTAAATTTTGTTATCTTCCGTTTACCTTTTCCTATTTTCTATGGGTTTGGTCTTATATAATTCAATTAATCCTCTTAAAAATGAAAAGGAAAATAAATGTCAAGTAACGCCTTGAACAATATCATTTTTTTAGACAAAAAAAAAAAAAAAATAATAAAAAAAAATAAAAAAAAAAAAAAATAAAAAAGAAAAAAAAAGAAATTTAATTAAATAAATTATTTTCTTGAAAACAATTTTTTTATGATTCCAATATATGTATTACATTTTTATGTTCATTATGTTAATGTGCATGTATGTACGTGTACATATTTTAATTCCTTTTTACGATACCACCTAGAGGTATGTATGTGACAATATGCACAACATAGCGCATATTCGAGTACTTTATACACATATGCTCGTATTACATATGAATAGTACGTACAAAATCTCTTTTGATTGTAAATATTAAATAATAATAATAATAATGCCAAATGCATATTCATACAAACGATTATGTAAACATGTTTTTATTCATTTTTTAGCTTCTACAGAATGCATGTAATACAGACAAGTTTCGTGCAAAATATAATAATTTCATCTAATGTTGTAAAAACGTTTATATTTCTTTTTTTTTTAGCATTGTTATATGTGTTCTTATGGACAATGAAAATATTTTGTCATTTTCTTGTAATTTTTATTGTTTTTCTTTTACAAAATGAGGAAAGCTTAGCAATCAAAAAATAAGAGCAAAGGATGAATTTATTCAAATTCAACGAAAAAGAATGGGAAGAAGAAACAATTTAAATGCAGGTGACTATGCTTTAAAAATGAGGTGTAATTTCCGTTCTGCAAGCAGGTTATCTGTACTTATCGACGTTGTATAATGTATTCTATACTGTACATTTATGTGTGTATGTTTTTTTGTGTGTTTGTAGAATTTTCTTGTTATTATACAAAATGAAATAAATTTCAAAAATTATTTTCACATTGTATGTAAATATGTCATTACAACAAATACTTGTAATATATAAACAAAAATATATCTTTCATTTTATTTCCTATTTTGTATTTTAATTGTAATAGGAGTATTGTATGTATGTTTTTGCTATTTTTGTAAACACATATGATACAAATGCTTGTACAGGTATGTATGATATGTATGCTCACATAACATATTTTTCCTGTTTGTATAAATATTACGGTGAACAACAATTATGTAAAAATAAATATAAAATATCGTCATTTTTCTATATAAAACTTAAATGAAATTTTCATGTACATATACATATGTACATAATCTCATGTATGTGTGCATTAATTTTGCAAATTTGCATTCACAGATGCAAACAGACTGTATATAGATAGGTACATAAGTGGATTTTTACATGATATTAATTCGTGTACATACAGAAAAGCCTGAAATACAAAATATATATAGCTAAACCTCCATCAAATGTATGTAAATAAAATTTATGTAATGAAAATGTTATTACTGGCTTGTAGAGAAGTGAATACATTTCATTTTGTTCTTTTCTTTTTTGTACATAAGGTGATATTATTGTTAAATGAAATTGTACACTTTTGAATGTAGTATTTATATTAGTGAGTGTGTGCGTATTGCTGTATGCCTTTATACATCCGTGTTGTTCACAAAATGTAGTAAAAGAATTCTCATATTTTATTGCTTTTACCTTGTCAATTTTTGTTTAAAATTCTTCCCTTACCATGCACTTTCATTGCATTCATCACGTCATTATGAATTCAAGACAGCATGCATAATAATTTTTTTTTTGTTCTTTTTGTTGTCCATGACAAACATAAAATTTTACTTTGTATTAATAAATCCTCATCATAAACAAATGAAAAACAAAAATCATGAAAACCAAACAAACCTTATAAAATAAAGAATTTTTACCATGATGTACCCTTTGTACCTTTTGTAGAATCTGCTGTAAAACTATTGTGCTTTTCCTTTAGCTCTTTAGAAAAATGGCATACATGTATGTATAAATGAATAATGAAAACCAATTTATCATTGTCAAATCTGCTATGGATCCGAACTTAAATATTGAAAAAAAAACTTTTCATTAATTCTAAATTTCTTGTTTTTTTTTATATAAATATTTTAAACATGTATTTCTGTTTGTTTTAGAGCCTTAAATGTGATGGGGGCAAAAGGACTTCAATTAAAATAAAAAATTCAAAATATAGCAGTTTAGAGTATACAGGGAGAAAATAAAAGTAGATTTTATTCTGTTATTTTTGTAATAATTTTGGCCAATGGTCTTTTCAGAAATTATCAAATTATCCAAAAACTGAGAATTTGGTTTTGGACAACTCTTAAAAACCCTTAGTTGGCGGAGATAAAAGCAGGCTGAAACATCTTCAATCATTCTTGCCTGTCAAATCGTTAAAATTTATTTACCTTAAGGCATTTCACCGGCCAACCATTTGTGTCTGCACAGTAGAATAATCACTCTGTGGCCTACATATGAAATGTTTTGAGATGGTTATCCTTGTATTTATGAAAAAAAAAAAAAACACTTAAGAAAACAACAAATGAAATCAAAGACATTTTCCTTTAAGCATTTTTGAAAAAGAAAAAATTGGAAAAAGGAAACTGTAAATAATACCGTTTATTTTATTTTTGTGTTTTTTTTTCTAGTGATCTCTGAAGAGTCCTTAAATTAATAATAAAAATTTACTTTTCTTTTACACGCATTATAAAAATAAAGGAAAAGTATGCATGTAAAAATGTATGCATGTTTATTTCATTCTTTTTGTTATGGAAAAGAAAAATGATTGAAGTACACACTTTTCAAATACTCGTGCAAATGAAATCTTATTCCGTTTTTATATAATTTAAAGTACATAATGACAATATAAAATAGGAAACTGGAAATTAAAAAAAAAAAAAAAAATTTAGACTTTAATGTTTTGATTTTTTTAAATGTGTTCGAAATTATGTCCTTTTTTAGGTGCTTTTGATAAAAGGTGAGAAGCAAAAAAAAAATCCATTAATTATGTGAAGTTTTTTTTCCTCCTTTTTGTTTTTAGAATGACTGTGTGATCCAATATGATGATTTCCTTTGAGATCATTTTTAAGCGAAAGAGAAAGTCATAGGATTTTCATTTTAATTATGTTAAAACAGTTTTTTTTTTTAGGTAGGTTTAAAAATAATATATCAAACATACAAAGACTTGTTTTTAGACAATGTACGTACAAAGTAAGATTAAAAATTGCAGGATTAAAGGGAATGCTTTCACTGCGAACGTCAATGGAAGCAAATTTTAAAGGAGACTGTAGTCTAAATTACGAATTACTGAAAAATTCAAAACGGTTACAAATTGTGAGATTTTAAGAGGTTTTATCAAAATTTCGAAGAATTAAACAAAATATTGTATGTTTAGATCTTAGGAGCAAACAGGCCAAAACATAAAAAAACGAAGCTTGAATTCATAACTTTGGTATTATGGAAATTTAAAATTTTAAACTTTCTCTGATCTTTATATTTATACAGATTATTCCAGAATTTACATAAAATTTCTTTTCTTTTTGTAGAAGAAAAATTTAAAGATTATTATCTTTGCCAAATATTTATAACAAATTGACTATACATACATACCAGTTATAAGTTATTTGCATATATTTGAAATATATTTTGATAACATAAATTATAATAAGTAACTAAAAAATCGTAAAACATTACAAGTTAATACGTACTCATACGACGTATGAATATAAGTACATAAAGTATACGATGTATTATGCACATGTGTAAGGCTCATCTGCGTATGTAAAGTTATACGACAACTAAAGTGAAAGTAGAACAATTTATTAACTTGTAATATTAGAAGTAAAAATATTCATCCTTTTTTATTCTATACAGGAATAAAAGTAGTAGGTATTTTCTTAGTGTATTATTTTGTTACACATGTACTCAAACATGTAGAAAAATAGAAAATCTTTGAAAATTTACAAAAACCAAATTAATTCAACACGTGTGTCATCTCAGAGTCAAAGTTTATAAAATAAATAAAAATAAATATAGTGGTATGTAAATGTCTTGAAAATCAAAGAGATGCTTCCTGCCTTCACTATACATGTATAGTGTAGAATGTACAGTGTGGTTATAGGGCTTGAACATCAGAAAGGAAAAAATCGATATTTGATGTGTTGACATTGAAAAATATTTGTTGTCGATAGCTCTTATATATTAAAAAGAAAAATATCGATGCAAAATTTCGATATAATCGACATTCGATGTATCGATAAATTTTTTTTAGTACCCTAGGTGCTTTCCTTCTTACAATATCAGAAATACCCTATATTCAAAATTTTTGCCAATAAAGTAACAAAAAAATTATAACAAATTTAAAATGATTTTCTTCATGGAATGTTTATTCCAATTAATACTCGTAAAAGTAATAAATAAAAAGAAAAACAAAAAATAAACGAAAAAAAAAGAACTACATATGTCTGTTTCTGTTGTTTATTTTCTATTTACTGGGGAAACACGTGAATGTACGTACACACATAGTTAGTAGTACTGCTAAATTACACACTTTAGAGAACGTATTCAAATTTTGACAAATAATCAGAGAAGATTAAATGAATAAATTATATGCCTCATAATGTTGAACGATTTAAATAAATTTAAAAGTTTTAATTTTGATAAATTGAATGAAAATATAACGAAAAATGAAAAAACAAAAAAAAAAAAAAAATAAGTAATAAGCTATTTAAATCACTAGAAATGAAAAAAAAAAAAGAAATTTTATTTGGTTAGATACACGTATGCGTGGCACTTGTTATTTCGAATTGTTACCATCTTTTTGAATAACAAAATGCAGGGAAAAATATTTAAATTTTATGATTTTATTGCTTATTGATTTAAATTGACTTTTTGTTTTTCTATTGTTCTCTTTTTTAATTTTTATTTTTGTTTTTGCTATGAATAAAATAATAAAAAAGGGAAATTAGTTAGCAAGTAAAGCCTCAAATGAATTATTTATATAGCAATACAAAGATTATAAAGCCTACAAAAATACACATTTTACAAAAGTTTTTGTAAAAGCAAAATATTAAAACTAAAAATTTACATCCTGTCCCATAAAAGTTATGTCTCTTTTCTTGGTCCTTATTAGCCAAATTTCAAGTAGTTTAATTTTCTGTAGCTTCACTTTTATTTATTTTTGTAACATAGTAAATTTGGAAATTTACCATCGATTCATATATTTTTCATGGGTGCTCTTAGTTTTTTTTTTGGTATCATACATTTGCTTTAGGTCTAAAGGAAGATCGCAGCAACTGACGATCGAATGCTTTGCAGAAGGATTTGGAAACAGAAATTTGTAAAGAGAATTCAAAAAATTAAAAAGAGTTCAAAACTTACTTGCTTTAGGAAGAGACACTCGTTAGGGATTTGCTGCCATAATTTCTGGTGCCAGATATTTTTAAAAGTACTCTTTTTAATAAGAAGATATTTTAATATTTGTTCATAAATTTTTATAAGCTCCAGGATGACAATATGTTGTAATATTGGTATATTTTCAAAGCACAGAGTGTAATCCTTATTTTTAATGTTTATGAATATCTCTTTACATACATAAGTTCTTTTCTAGAGACACTTTAGTGTCTTTAATACAAATCGATAAAATTAAATAGTATGACACTGATGGTATGTTAAAATTATTTTTAAAGTACTAAATAAATAAAAAAAAGAATAAACTAATGTCCTTGATTTCATTCTTAATCTTTGTTATAAAGAAAAATGTCAATAATTCATTTGTTTTTTTTTTTTTTTTTGTACTGAGAAAGAAAAACTTCTATAAACAGACAGCTAAATAAATAAAATTGATATAATAGCGTACGTGTGATAGAATTCTTGTTTATATAATATATTGATTAAAAATGATGTATTGTATTACAGATAAAAGAAGACATTTGTATGAAATATTAGACACCTCCCAGTAACAATAATTGATATGCCTGTAAGTAAAGAATAAAAGTTTTTTTCCATTGTAAAAGTTTTTCTAGGACTTTCACTTTTACTTTTGAATCTCTCACTCTCTGCTTTTTTTTCTACCCTCATATAATTCAGTACTTTGTCATAGTTTTGCTAATTTTTGGCTGTTAGCTTACGGAATCAAAGCATCAGCTTATTTAAAATTATAAAGAAAAACAGTCATCAATTCTTTAACAATGTTTTATCTTGCTGAATACACAAGAAATCAATTACAATTGAATGCAAAATTCCAAAATTAAAATAAAATCATGATAACCAAAAAAAAAAAAAAAAAAACAAAACATTAACACTGAGCGCCCAATTGTACCGTCTACATCAACAGATTTTTTGTTTTCTCTACTCTTATTTGATTCTGTTGATTTAAATTGAACGTCAACATTATTTGACGTTAATGGTACCATTGGGCGTGCGATATAAACCAGTAAAAAAGTCGTATCGATATAAAGATTTGAAAATCTAAGCCCTAGTTTGATGAATATTTCGTATACGTAATGACCATGCGTAATGACATAGCCGATATTCAGTTATGAAGGTACGATATTTTTTTTAGAATTTTTTAAATGTTTGAGATAAAATTTAAACCGTTTTTAATGCTACCAATGAATATTGTGATTTTATGAATTTGCCACCTTATCACAAAAATATAAGATGATAATTAGACAGGATTTTTAAGTACAGTAGAAGTCAGTTAAAAAGACGCTGGAAAAAAAGTGGGTATTCGATGGTAATCATAACCAATCGGGAACATTAATCGGGTCACCATTTACGATTTCTACTATAAATTGTCATATTATTTCTTTTACGTACTGATTTTAATATTTTTTCAATTTTTTCTTTCCATTTCAATTGTTTGAAATTTAGTTTTTCATTTAGAGGTTTTGTCATTTATTTTTTCTTTCTACGTCATAAGGTTGTTATTTATTTGTTCTTAAATTGTTTTAAAAATTTTACTTTCTTTTCTGCTTCAGAGGTCTTGACGCCTTTTAATTTTATTTTTTCACATACACGACGTAAAAAACAAAATTGAATTTTTCATTATCAACAAAAAAAAAAAAATGTTTTGAATTTTAAATTTTAAATACGGAAAATCAATTCAATCTTCTTCATATGCATGACTTCTCTTCTCGTAATGAATAACAAATTTAAAAATAAAATTTATTTATTTATTTTTTTTTTCCAGATTAGGATCACGATCTTTAACTATTAGGCCTAATAATGAAATAAAGAAGGGCGAAAAATAAACAAATTGAAAATTTATACAAATTGAAAAAAAAGGAAAATTTTTGTGATTAGAATTTACGTTGGTATAACATATTTTAAAGATCTATAATAAACGATTTGATACGTAATGATGACGTAAATTTCACATTTTTATTTTGGTAATTTTTATTAAATGAAAATTTTGAAGAAAAAAAAAAATAATAGTGTGTAATGACGAAAATATTTTCCCCGGGAAATAAACGCCTACAAGAAAAAACTAAAAAATAAATTTATACTCTATACATTAATTATATGCAGTTAAAGCCTTATGTCTTTATCTCTCATAATTTCTAATTAGGTTGGTTTACGAGAAGTGTTATCACAATTTTTGAAGTTTTCATTTAGGATCAAGTGAATTTTACAATGACGTAAAATGGTAGTACTTTATTTAATTTCCATAAGGCCTTAATTGCATTTATTGTAAATCGTGAATAGAGTATAAAATTAATTCAAAGATGAAAAAATAAATGTAAATAGGTTACAACAATGGTTAAGTCATCAAATTAAGAATTTTCTTATATACGGCAAGGTACGTGCATACATACTTGAGATGTGTGGAAAATTATGACATAAAATTTTATTTGTACTTTTAAATAAACATAAAAGAAAATTGAAAATATAGCAAAATACCATAATTATATAATCCTATGTGTGCAGTACATGTGGCACAACGAGAACAGTTTTTTGTTTTTCTGGAGTATGGCAAGTATCCAATTTTCTGTTTAGCGTGTTTTTATCATATACAGTCTTACGAAATGTACGTACATATATTTTATGATACAGTAAATAATTTAATCTGTTTTTTTACGATTAGGTTTTGGTAATAAATTGCATAAATTTATCTTCATATGTGTGTGTTACCCTTATTGTACATACATATAAAAAATACAAGCACGAAATATCCTTGAAAATTGCATATGTGTACGTAAAACATCGCATACAATTTTCTATATGTCTTTTTAAATATCCATCAAAATAATGAATTTAGCTGGTTTAGCTGTGAATCTCCTTTTTTTTGGTTTGACTTTCTATTCCACTTATGTGTACGTGCTTTGCATTTTGTTTATTATAATTTTTTGGCAAAATTTCATTTTTACTCTCAAAAATGATATAATAAACATTAAAATAGAGACTGCAAGAAATTTAATAAATGAAATTAATTAAGTACAAATCAATTAAGACAAAGTATTATTCTGTGATTATATGTGTCAGTGGTCCTGTATATTTTCTAATGACCATACAAAGTCCTTCAATTAATTCATCGTAATCATCATTGACGCTACAACGCTGTTGTAGTTTTGGCCTGTTACAGAATATTTCTATAAAAATTTTCAAATATCCAATATCTATTTGTTACTTCATGTATCTGGACTCTGGAAGTTATGGCCCGACATAAAACATATGTAACATTCCACAAATTGAAAAGACACTGAGGAACAAAAATAGTGTACATATATATATATATATTTTTTTTTTTTTTGAATTGACATATGTACGTTGATTATTTCTCCTTTCTTCTCCCATTCAGTTTTTGTTTTATTTTATTTGTTCGTCAATTTAGCAAAATTTTTTTATGTTGCCCGTATTTTTTCCCTAATTTCCAATTTTAGAATTTTTCTTCCTTCTTTCCATTATTATTAATTTATTTAATATCAACAAATGTGTAACAATGTGAATTTCCATTATGGCAAATATTTATTTATTTTTTTCTACACGTTTTTTAATTTGTAATTGCGTGTTTCATACACAGTCTGATGTATTTCCCATGCAAAAACAAAAAAACTAATTGAACTAATTACGATTCTGAATATAGACATTATTTTGTTTATTTCCTGTTTATGTCCTGCTAATATTCATTACAAATATAACATCGAGTTTATATGTACGTGTACATTATGTAAGTATTTGATTCCGATAGGCAAACACACGTGTATCTATATAATGCGTATGTTTGTCAAAAGTTTTATCGTTACAATTTTATTTTGTTTTATTTATTTACTTATTTTTGCTTTTTTTTTGTTTTGTTTTTGGATCGTTGATTTTAATCAACATAAAAAATTACAACATGAATTAACATTGAAAATTTTATTGTTATTAATGAAATTCTTGTTATTTAGTTATAATTCGTTCACTAATTATTTACCTTTACTTTTTTTTTAAATAATTTTTTGTTAATTTGTAATAAGAGAAAAATAATTTGTTTATTTTTGAGAAGACCTAAATGGGTAGGAAAGCGGATAAGAGTTGGTGGTAAATGAAATACTGTGTGTGCGGATGTTTCTTAAGAATTTGTTTCGATTAAAGCAAAGAAAATGATATTTTTAAATTTTTAATTCGGAAAGCTATGTAATGCGAACACGTTCTGAACAAATTCTGGGAACTCAGAAATCAGAGGTACAAAATTTCATTTACATCCTTCCATTAACTTCCACCAGGCGTTCAATAATGCCGTCAACTGACATTCGAAGAAAAAACAACAAATTGAAATGAGAGCAGGCCCAAACAAAAAATACTGTTGATGTTGGCATTGAAATTGTAAGTGGTTGATTTTTGCTGTTGACTATATTTTGAGATTTTGAATACTTTGTTTTATTTGTTTTTTTGTTTTTTTATTTTTTTTGATTTCCTATGAATAAATCATTTTTTATGTTTATTTTATTATTTGCTGTAAACAATCAAACCTGTATCCTATTTATTTTATTATATGTACGTAGGTAAATATAAATCAGATTTGATATTATTTTTCATTTTTCTTGAAAAAAAATAAATAAAAAAAAGGAAAAGTAAAAAGAAACAAAAAGAAAAAAAATTACCTAATAGTCAAGGTTAAATCGTTTTATGGGGGGGATTTGATTTTTTATTTTTCTCAGGTGAAAAAAAAAAGTTTTTTTTTTAATACCACAAGAAATCTATGTACAGAGGGAAAGATTGAAATATAGAAAATCCATTAGAATTGAAAATCTCATAAATATTTTTATTTTATCATTTTCTATAACATTCCAATAAATCTTTTTCGAGGGGTTTTCTTTTCTATTTTTTTTTTTTTTTTTACAATATACAATTTATCTTTCTAAATTACGCTCGTACCTTTTTTGTGTTTTCTCAGATTTTTTTTATTTTTTTTTTACACCGCATTTTATTTGCTACCTTCCTATTTTTACACTTTGTTATTTTATCTACTGAAATAATTCTAACAGCTTTAGGCATTTTCCTGTTTTTTTTTCTTTTTTTTTTGAACTGTTCAAAAGAAATTCAGACTTTGGTAAGTGTATGTACTAACTACGTGTACTTGATCTTGATGCACCTTTTTAGTAACTTTTGGTGTTGTTTTTCACGCTTTTAAAACACTCGAGTATACACATGCACAGCGTATAGCGTACACAATACGAATACACGTATGGAAAGGTAAAGGTTGTTTTTTTTTTTTACAAACAAGGTCAGGGAAAATAAATGAATAGAAAAATCTGTAACGGTTGTATACTTTTTTATTTTTGTAAAAAAGTTCAGATTTTTAATGCTTTAAAACGGCTTTGTTTTTTTTTTCAATATTGTCTACTAAAATAATCTTTAGCTGTTCAAGCAAATAAAAATAAAAAATAAAAATAAATTGTATAGTAATAAAAGAAACAGAGATTACAAGAGAAATTATTCAGATTTATATCGTAGAAAAAAGAAATATGTCTGTGTTTTATGTAAAGGAAGTAATCATTTTTAAATTTTTCCTTAACACCTTTTTCAAGTTTAATGATTACACGTTACACCTTCAGCTATGCCTCTTGAATTTTTTTTTTCTTATTTTTTTCTTTTTTGTAAGGAACAGTAGTAACATTAGAGAACATTTTGAAGTATTTTTTCAAATGGTATTCATTTTCTTATTTTAATTTTGATCCTACATCACAAATAATAGCGTAATTAACCTGAATTATATTTTACAATTTTTTGTTTTACTATTTTCCTCTTAAAATGTCTTCATTAAATTTTTATTCAAAATTTAAAATTTGAGATATTTATTAAATGAATGTATTTCTCATTTTATTTCATGTTTCATTAAGCGATCTATTATGTGATTTTTTATAGAAAATAATTTTGGCTTTTTAAAAGTTTTTCAACTCAAGGACATATTATAAATCTCTGTAACTACATATACATGAGTTAGTCATATGTATCTGTACTCACATACGTATGTTTGTGAGTATGTATATGTGTTTTAAGTTGAATATATTGATTTAACTTCATTCACTATTCTGTGGTACACCTATTAAAAATTTCATCTTCCTCCTGTGTTTCTGTATACATATCGTACATATACTCGTAATGTTGTTGTATCAGTTAAAATAGTGATGTTGAAATATGAAAAATTATAGTTTCATAAATATGAAAATGCCATAAAAAAGAAGAAGAAGAAGAAGAAAAAAGGATTTTTCTTGATTTGTACGTTTTGAAATATCTCCTAAAAGTCTCACATGTGCCAGTTAAAATATTTAAAATGTATAAAAATATTTCAAGTATTTATTCAATTTAAGTAGTAAAATTATATGTTTGAACTTTAAATAATATTACACATACCTATGAACTACACCAAAGACATGTTTTTTAATACAAAAAATTTTATAAATTTTAATATCTAGTAGGGTTGGCCATAACGGAAGCGTACGTACATTATGGGTGCATTCATTTGATTACACAGTTTCGTATATATTATACTTTACTTTACGGAAATTGACGGATTATTTTGGTTCTAGCATAACAAATGAATACAGTTTTAATTATTACCAAAAAACTTCATAGAATTTTTATGCAAACGTACAAAAAATACTTTAAAATGTTAAATATTTGTTTTTATTTTTGAACATTTAAAATTTCTTTCCTTTGAGGCAGTTTGTGGATAAACTCTAAAGTAAGTAAGTATAAAATACAAAAATTAATGAAATTTAAAATTTTACAAAAAATAATTAAATAAAATTCAATTTAATTATTTTGGTTATTAGTTTACATTTTTTGATGATGAATAGAGTGAGCTATAAAAATGGTTACAAAATTATTTACCACTTTGAGCCACACATTGATTATATGTACATATTTAAAAATTCATGAAATTTGTTTTATATTAAAATATAAGTTTATTAATTAATTCTTATTTAACAGCTTCATAGTCTTTGAAAGACCTTTCATTTTTGCCTCTTTTTTTTAATTAATTAAAGTTTCTAGAAAAGTTTTTTGTCATCAAAAAGTTTTAACATTTCACTTACCATTACTTACACGTGCGTGTATTACGCAGTAAATCTAAATACTGAAAATATGAATAACCCGAGGGACGTAGAAAATTTAGAAAATATGTATAAATCGGTGATAAAATTGTACATATATAAATCATTATTCTCGTAGATCAATCATGAAATTATAAAGTATTGCTTAATAATTAATAACATCGTTTCTTCATTATCCCTGGGAATGCCTCCACCTCTTCGCTTAAAATTCACCCCTTCTGAAGGATTGAAAAGGATTTAAAATTTTCAGATACATGAAGTACTTGACGTCATTCATTAGATAATAGGTTTTGAATCACTAACACTTCATACTTCATGTATGTAGATAAAAACTGAAGCTTAGGTCTTTCTAACAAGTATTTGTTCATTAAAATCGAATAAGAAAGTTCGAAATTATTAACGTTCAAATTTCAAAAATGCTGCTTTTTACGTAGAAGATATGGTAACTTTTTCATATTACGTTTTGATAATGATTATTATTATTATTATTATTTTTTTTTTTGGTTTTCCACGGAGGCCATGAGTCGACACATGGAAAATAAAATTTTATGAACTGCAAAGTCATAAAATATTAATTTCTAACATATTGTCTTGGTAATGGTTTAATTGTGTAGTAACAAAAGTGAAGAAAAAGGATAAAATTGTGAGTAGATTTTAGTAAGATAGCATCAGATAATGTTTTTCATATGGACACTGTCGGACAAGAAAAGAGCAAATTACGTTTTACAAATAACATAAAATCTTATTTTTCTTTACAGCGTTTTTCCGTATTAATCAGAGCATACTTTTCTTGCTTTATGTATATCTTCATTCACTTGTACTCAAAATTCTCGAAAATACAAGAAAAACACATCAAAAATGAAATATTCAAAAGTCACAAAATATTTTTTTTTTTTTTTTTAAAAAAAACTAAGATTTTAATAATACCCTGGACTTAACGAAAAAAAGATGATTGATTATACTTTTTGATCAAATTGTCGTATAAAGAAAATCAAAAAGTAAAAACATCATGTTAGAGATTGTCCACTTATATTCATGGGATTTGTTCATTTATCGTAAGCAGAAAATGTATTCATGTGTGTCCATACAGTATTATTTGTACGTACAAGAAAATCGATAACCATCACTTCTTTTTGTGTTACGTCCATGATAATAGAGTAACGAATTGATAAATTATAAAAATATGTTTTATAGAAATCTGAAAAATGATGATAGATCGATTCTGTATGCATGAAATGATTATTTCTTGTTTGAATTTTTTTTTCTTTTTTTTAAAGGATTTTTATTAATGGCAAAGAGTTAATAACTGTTAATTGTGATTCTATACTCATTAAAAATAGGTATTAAAAATGGGAGGACAGATACAAAAAAGCTTAAGTATCATATTTCCAACGTACGAGTATCTTTGTGCTTATCTCAGGTAACCTGAATCCAAAAAAACCAGATTAGCAATTATATCAAAATATTAAATGATTTTAATGCCATCATTTTGTTTTATTGTCAAAGCTAATATTCTCATTTTAATACATTTATTTTTATCATGCACACGAAAAATGTTTAAGTTTTTCTTTTTTTGTTTGTTTGTTGTTGATGTCATTTAAATAGCAATGGCAGAACATTATCGGTTTATTTAAAATTTAAATCTGCTTATATCGCAATCTTGCATTGCCATTAACAACAGAAAATTTTTGAAAATATTTTCTGTGATGTAATTAATAAGTAAAATGCTTTCATTGTGTTTATTATTGCATTGGTATTAATGTACGGGTAATCATCGTATAATGCGATACTTTCGTTAGTCGATTTTGATTCAACGCAATTTTAACGCGATTTTATTCCCTTAACCTCTTTTAAAAATCTCAATCAAGAAAAATGAAATATTTTCCTTTCGGAAAAATAAGGATGATGTATTCCGTCGTTAGGGCGGATATCGATTTAATACTTGAGATCGAAGTATTATTTTTTGTACGATAAGTTTATCTGTATTACATATAAGATAACGTAAAACAAAACGAGAATAATTTTAATATTTTGATTTCAAACATGAGCACAATAGGGAATATTTGAATACATTCATTTAAAATGTTTTTTTTTTAAATTATTTTATTTTTTTTTATGTATTTCAAAATGTACTGTTTAAATTAAAAAAGAAAAAAAAAAGAAGTAATTTAAACATTCTATTAAAAAAGTAGAGAAAAATTGCAATTTTTATTATTTGAAAAAATTTTGCATAATGAAACATATAGAAGAGGATTTGTAGATATTTTGAATTTTTAATTATCATTTTTTGTTTTATTTATTTTTTTTTTATTTTATCATTATTTTCAGTTTATTCCATTTTAATTTTTATAAAATGTACATAAAATTACAATCGGATTAAATATTAAAAATACACACACATATGCATTTCAACGTGCTCGAATACGTGTGCACGTGTACCTAGAAAATTCAATAGAATTTTTCATTTAAATTTTTTTTTTCATTTCATTTTTATGATTATTTTGTCGTTTAGTTAAACAATGTTTTTTTTTTTGTATTTTTTTATCTCATTGTATTCTGTGTGCATTACAAAAAAAAATCAATTGAAATTTTTGTTTTTTTGGCACACACCAATATTTGAAAATTATTGTTTAAAAATTGGATTTTCCTTCATTTTTTTTTATTTGTATATTAAATCTTCTATACATTCTACAATACTTTCGAATTTAATAGAATCTAAACTCGGTTATGTAGAAAAAAATTATTGGAAAATTGTGTACCAGTGTATTAAAAATATACACAGTGTATATTCCAGCTTGATAATAACAATAAATTTTATCAATAAGCTGAAATTATTTATACCAACAAACAAAATACCACATCTCTCCTCTGGTTATCAATAAAAAACCAGTCGTAAAATTAAAAATCGAATTTTTATGTCTGTATGTACACGGAATTGTTATTTTCAAAAAATTATATCCTTGAAATGAAGCCAAATTTTCGAAAATATAACATACTTATATACTAAATTCAATGGGAAAAATATAAAAATAAAGGAAAATTTTTTTTTTTTTTGCAAAGTTTCAAGTGCATTTGCATGTTTTCATCAAACGCATGTACGTAAATATGTACATCAGGAAAAATAATTTTGTGGATTACTTACAAAGTTATGAAATACATAAAATCTTGGATTTCAAAGGTAAATGAATCAAAAAAATAATTTTTAAATTTAACTTTTATTTATGTCTTTGTGGATTTTTTTTTTTTTGTTAAATAAAAAATTAATGAACCTGAATTTATGGATAATTATTTAAAGATTGTAATATGTAATAGCGAACACTTAACAAAAAAGAAATCATAACACGAAAAATTATTTGCAGTTAAGAATAATACTTAAATGAAATGAAAAAGAAAATTTATAAATAGTTTTTAAAACTTTTTAAAAGAAAAAAGAAGGAAATATAGAAGGAGAAGACAAATAAAGGGAATATGCAAAATTTCAATTTATATTACATAAACTCAATGTAATTCACACACTGTTTTATTTTGGAGTTTGGAAAAGGAAAAATAATTTTTTTTTTTATTTTTCTCTAATTTTTAAATTTGATCTTGAATAACTGTTGAACAAGGTGGTATACGGTTTTGAGTTTTGGCTAATATTACATTGGAAAAATTGAAAAGTTAGCTAGTCTGCTGTAAATTTTGAGTAAAGACAAGAAGGCAGAATTTTTTTTCTCTCTTCGTGCTGTTCAACATCCGTTCAATAGTTAAACGAGTGAAAATTGACCCCGTTCTTACTCCTTAGCTATGTAAAAATTCTGTGGGGCTATTCTAGTTTCATTTTCCGACTCTTAAACAGTGTAAATTTGATAAGATCGATAATTGTAAATAGAAACTTAACTGAATCAGAACTCCCACCCATAACATTTTACAAGAAAGATTTTGTACAGATTAAACAGATTCACCCTGTATTAAAGTTTTTTTTTTTTTTTGCAATCATATGTGTCTTCTTCTCTTTTAACGTTGGAGTCAAAAGTTCCTTTTTTTTAAAAAAAAAGTAATGTGAAAGTAATAACAGTTTATGTAAGCCAAGAGTTATAAATTTGTTTTTCATTTTTCCTGTTTAAATGATAATAATTTTTTTCCTTTTTATAGGAAAATATTATGATACTTTACAAGCGTATATTCTTTAAAAATACACGCCATATATAGAGTAGATATTGTGTAGTTATACGTGAAATTAGGTACATACAAGCAAACATACTTTGTATTTCTCAAGGGAAAATATGCTTTTTTTTTTTTTGTTTTTAATACGAATATAAGAAAACTTTTTATTTGATGTCATTTTAATTTCAGTTTTTTTTTTTATTACTTTCATTTATATTTAAAAAGGAGAAAATTTTGAATGGAATACAACAACAAAAAACCAACATAGCATTTTATATTTACTTTATTTTTTTAATCAAAACTTTTTTAATTCAGAAAAAAAGTAAAAACAAAAAAAAATTCTGATTAAAGAAAAAAAAATGTTAAGGTTAAGGTTAACAGCATGTTAACCAGAATAAAGAAAATTTAAGTAGAACAACTGAAGAATGACTGAATAACTGACTTATCTTTAATATGTAATTTTTTGTATATGCTTGTGTCATATTGTCAACGCTCTATTAAAATGTAATTGTTGGAAAATAACAAATTTTCTACCCTTTTAAATATGTCGCTATCATACACTGATGTACACTTAATCATACTTTATGAATAATGTACTACTCCCCATATTCTACATAATCCGAAACTTAACAAATTTGTATCTTTTATTTTATTTATTCCTATTCTTCTATATTCCTATACAATTATTGCTTGTATGATTATAGGTGTATAGGTTATATGTACATATAGTTCATGAGTACAAAGACACTTTAATGTTTTTGATATGTTTTTATATGTTTTCTTTCAGAAATGAACTTAATGATACTTTTGTTACCTGTAATAATAATCAGCCTTAGGAGATTTTCCATACATACATATGTACATGCTTGCTATGGGGTGTGTTATCTATTTTTTGTTCTTCGTTTTTCTGTTTGTTTATTTATTTCAAAATACTGTTTATTTTTTCCAAAAATTGTATATTTTTCATACTTTTACCAATAAGCTTTAAATAAAACTTTAACTTTAAATCATCATACATGAATTTATTTATGATATGAAACAAACATCATCATCATACATGTGTGATATTGTGTGTGATATTTAAAATTAAGTCATTTGTATATAATTTATATGTCGAATAACACGTGCTATGTAGTATTTTATGTTCCATTTATAAGGATAAAATTTTCTATAGAAGCTATGAAAATAATGAAATTATTTTAAAGTTAATGTATTTTTATATTTGCTTTTGTTTTTAATCAAAATTTTTCTAGACGTAATTATTTTTTATTTTTATTTTTATTTATTTATTTTTTGTTAATTTATTCATTCGTATGAACTTTAAATAACTCTCTAATAGATTTGGTAGTATAATAAAATATATCTTGTTATTCACATATTTGTAGATAACATTATGTACACGAGCATTTTCTTTTTTTTTAGATATGAATACATGAAAGGGGGTACTTTCAATGATTCAAGATTGTTGTGATGTGCCTGAGATTACCTCTGATTTTTTGTGTATTGTTCAATAGAGTTAAAAAATTTTACATTTATTTATTATCATCATATGACCGTTTATCTATCTTGATTTCTTCCAGAATTTTTTTCAATTCGTTTCACTTTGAAACCTTTGTCTAATTCTGAGTTGTGACGTTAAGTACTACAAGCTAAGACCTGATACATACATATACTGACCACGGTCACCATCGCAATGGTAAGCCGATCAGCCGTCATTACAGTTAGATTAAGTTAAATCAAGAATCGCAATATGATAACCTTCTGATGTTGATATCAAGGTTGTTGCATACTCGAATAACTGAATACATGTTAGAACAAATTAACACTATGAATAGAAAAATTTTTTTATAAAAACGATTTTTTAAATTATTGTAAGAGCAAAACAATTTCTAATTTTATTATCATTTAATATCAAAAACGATACATGAATTCATAAAAATTTCTATGTTTCCTTTTAAAAATAAACGTTGCATACAAAAAGAAAATTTTTTAAAACTTTTTGAGTTTTTCATATTTTATTAAATATTAAAATTCATTTCATGCTCATTTTTTTTTGTTAATTTTCCTTTATTTCATTTCATCATTTACGCATTTAATTCATTCATTATCCGAAATATGAGTGAAATAATGAACATTTCATACCATAATAATTTTAAAAGTTTTAATCATAAAATTTTAATCGTAAAAAAAAATTTTTTTTTTTAATTTTTATCATTATTATTATGACGCTTCTTGAATGACAATAAAAATCATTTAATGTGTATTTTATGTGTATGATGTGGCATGGTACTAAATTTTGAATGGTAAACGGCATGCATGTACGTGTTAATATGTTTGGATGATATACTAGAGCACCAATTGCCCAAACGGAAAGAAAGTAATAATTAAGTCACATGACTTAACTTAACAAAAAAAATAAATGGGAAAAATTTCTTTTTTGAATTTTCATTAAGTTTTTACTATCAGATTTTCAAATTTTCATTCCTGTTTTCTTTTTTTGCAGAATTTTAAAGTTAACGTTTTCTTCTTTCAAATCCATCAGCTTTAAACTAATCAATGTAAAATTAGCTCACTTCAAATTATTTTTAAAGTACAGCTAAAAAAATAAACCATAATTTTTTTTTAATTTTGAACATGATTTTCTAACTAAAATGGAAATCTACGTCTTCATATTTTTTAATTCAATAGAATGTAAAGATAATTTTTCATATAGTTTTTTTTTAGATTTAATTTTAAATTAAAATCCGTTATCTACATATATGTACATTACATGCTGCATTCATCAGTACATAAAGTACATACATCAGATTCAGATTCATATCGTTTTAATTTATTAAAAAGGTTCATTTTAGTTTTCAAGTTTAGATCTTTGTGTTAATTTAGAAAAAATTAAACTGAACACAAAAAGAACTTTTTTTTTTTAAATTTTTAATTACTTTATTCGTCTGTTTGAAAAATGGAAAAGCCTGAAAGCAAAAAAATCCTATCGTAAAATTCAAGAAAAAACGTTTTTTTATTTTTTCTTGTTATTGTATTTTTATTGTTTAATTTTAATTAATTCAAAACAACAGCACAATCAGAGTCATTTGTTTGAGAATTTTCCTTGTAAACATTAAGCAAACGTGAATAGCAAAAAGAAATTAAATAAATAAATACAAAGCCAAAAGATAGCCATACATATACATATAATGTGCTGCATATAAAATTCTTGCATTAGGAAAATTTTTCTAATTTCAATTTATGTTTTCCTGTTATTTTTCATGTCCATGTCTATACACATTTTCTTTTCTATTTATTCATGGTTTTAACTTTTTTCAAATCCGTTATTTTCCTCATGTTTTTCATTATTTTGTTTTTTTGCTCTTTTTTGCTATTTTCCTTCTTCTTTTTTGTTTGAAAGTATTTAGGTGTCTGTTTTCATTGTTGATATTTATCAAAATAAATAAAACAACTAGGCTACATAGATCATGTTATACAGAATATAAGAATGAAAAGGGTTAGTTAACGATTATTTGGATTTTAACTAGATCACAAATACTACATACATATGAACTTAATACAAGTAAAGTAACAACAGTAAAATATATAAGCAAATATAGTATAATAGAAAATGTGCTGTACTTTTGCTCGAGTTTTATAGTTTGTACAGTTCGAGATGGTTCAGGATAGAAGATAAAGAGTGTTGGTAATAACATTAAACAGGAAAAATTAGTTTTCATTTTATTTAAGCTATTAAAGGAGAAACATTCACCTTTACCTTTGATGTGAATTGGCAAAAAAACTACAAATACAAAAAAAAAAAAAACAGGAAAAAATATTAAGAAATGTCGTAAAAGATTTGTGTAATGCTTTAAAAAATGGAAAAGTGAAAAAAAAAAAAAAAATCTAAAAAAATAATTCGAAAGGTATTTTTGTTGCATGACATGGTATATATGCATGTAGTTATAAAAACAGAGTAATCATGTCAAGTTGAGTAAAAATATTGCAAATATATAGCGTAGCAGAAACTAACATCATATACATGCATTTATAGCTTTTAAAGAAATATGTAGACGTTTGCACTTTACTTTCTTATACGAGAACCAATTATTAATTTTTTTTTTTTACAAATAAATTTTCATCATTATTTTGGCAAGGCTTCCGTTTTTCTAATTTTTGGTAATTTTCTTTTCTGATGATTCTTATCCATTGTATGTTGCATCTTCTAAAGCCGCATACAGACAGAAAGCGAAGCTAAGATCAGTTGAATTGTGTTAGCTTTCCAATTACTATAATTTGTTAGCTCGAAAAATGTGTACATAGAAATAGAAGAGAAGTACAATGCACTAAGTTTGTGATGATAAAACGTTTTTCGTGATATTTAAGATAATTGTGTTTGTTTATTCAGTGCTAATAAATAAGTTCAACTCATCTTTTCTTTCTGTCTGTGTGGGACTTAAAGGTAAAGTACGTGACTAGCAATTGTATTAAAAATCTTCTATTTTCTCTGAAATATTTTAACCTTTCAAATTCGAATATATAGTATGTATATATGTATATTTTTGTTTTTATATTTTTTTTTTACACAAACATTCAGATATGTACTAATTATTATTTGCTGAGAATCATTTGTTAAAGTGGTTATAAACAAAAATTTTCCAATTTTCATTTAAACACAACACCTGTTTGTTCTTGTCTCTGTTTAATGTCTTATACCTTGTTATTATATCAGATAAAAGATTACAGATAAAAATAAATTCTAATCTTCTTTATATCATGTACAATTTTTTCATGTGCATTTTTCTTGTCTTTTTTAATATAAATTGTATTTTCAAGGAAAATGGATTTTCATTTTAAAATTTAAACCAACATGAATGCATGATTTTTATTTATTTAATTTCATTTCATTTCCTCTAATATAATTTGTTTGTACGAGAAAATTGTAGTGGCATGTAGAAAATTCACCAGTGTTGAAGAGAAGGTAAATCGATATAATTCAGTCAGTCAATCAAATACATATGTACGTATTTAACATTTTTGATTAACATAAGAAAATTCTTTGTTTTTTTTTCTTTTCTTAAATTCATGTGCATTTCGATTGAAATAATTTGAAAATTTTTAAAATTTCAAGATTAAATTTTTGTGCATTTTGTAGTTCGTGTGAAAGTTTTAGAAAATGAAGAATAACAGCTTTACATGAAAGGTGATAAAAGTTTAAACTTTAAAGCAAGTTTGAGGTCATATGTTTACACAGAAAATTCAAAAAAAAAAAAAAAAAGTTGAAAAAGCACTTCAAATTGTTGTATAGTAAAGTTAAAAAGTTTTGAAGTTTTATATTGTATTTTTTTGGTAAATAGAAAGAAGCTCCAAAATTCAAACAAAAAAAAAAAAAAAAGAAGAAAAAAACAAAAAAAAAACAAAACTATAAAAGTGTACGACTGTGTTGACTTTCAGCACAAAACTACAACTAAAACATTAAAAAAAGTCTTTGTTCCTTGTGAATAATTTTGATACTTATCTGTGCATACAAGTTTGGATTGGATAATCGATTGAATTTTCTAAAACATACGAATACAGTTCAGATTGAAGAAGATAAGATTTCGTATACGAAGTTCGTCGAGACTTCACCATCAATTTAGTTTTTTAACCACGATGTCTAAAAAAAAATATTGCTCCCGAATTTATGCCAAATTTCAACGATAAAACCGCTAATTATTACCCACTCTTAGACCTAGGGTTCTAAAATTATATTTTGCGGTAGAACGTAACGTAGAGAATTTGTTTTTCCACCATTGATATGCTCTTTAAAAACCTAAACTAGAAAAATTCAAAAAATTTGAGTTGACCTGTACACAAAAAATTTGTACAAAATTAAAACAATTATGCAATTTTGTTTCTTTTTAAAATAAACATTTTTTTGTAATTTGTATGATATACATAATTAAGTTTTCATTTTGATGTCAGAGTTTGAAAGAAATTTATGAAATTTTTATTTAACATTATTATCTAAGGTTGAAGTACTTAGGTTCTTTCTTCCTAGATTGAATTTTTGTTTTATTTTGAAAAAGAAAAAAGCCAAAAAGAAAAAGTACAAATGAAACTAAAAATATATCTTTTAAATTATCATACGGAAGTAGATATGGGGTATTAAAGAAAATGAGTTCAAAATTTAAAAACAGAGATATTATAGGATATAAAAGTAAATGTGGAGATCTTAAAAATTTGATTGGCAGATACATGATGATAAAAGAAAAGTATACAGAAAAAAAATTTTTTAGTTGAATTTCTATTATTTTATCCTTTTTTTTTTTTGATTGGAAAATGATCTTTTCCTTGGTAGATTACTTGATTTCTATTTATTGTTGTTACATTTTTGAAATAGTCAAATATTTGATAAAAATTGATACGTTTTCTCCTATACATATAGTAACATAATAACATCATTTGTATTCATTCATTGTAAGTTAAAAACGCACACTTTTATACGTTTGTATGCTATTCTGTTATGTATTATCAGACGCACACAAATTTTGTATGATAAATAAACAATGTATTTTGCTACTGGTAAATCGTTTGTGTTTTCAAACTTTAAATAAATTTAAAATAAATTCAAAGTGAAAATAATGTACAATTTTACCTTAATTTTTTTTTTTTTTTGTTTTGTTTTCGTAAATGATTTTTGTATTGCGGTTGAAAATGTTTTATTTATTTATTTTTGTATAATTTATTCTACTTGTGTATACGTAAAACTTTATGTATGAAAATAATGGATGGATGGAACAATATAAATTGTACGTACTTATTTGCATTTTGTATTTTAATATAATAATAAAAAGAAAACAAAATAAAAATACGTATAATTTGAATTTGTCAACAATTTATCTTTCTTGAAAATCCTCTAAATTTGTATTATATGTAAATGCAATTCAGTATATAAAATATCCTTTAAAACACTGTACTTGTGTTATGATTGGGCAGGCAATATTAGAAGGATCTATGAAAAATTCACTAACCTTGCTATTATCTGTCCTTTATACTTTAAATGCATCATTGTGTATACAAAATAGATTTAAATTTTCCAAGATATAACTTCATTCTAATTCCATTTTAAATACATACATATAAAATATCTAATCTACACGCATACATGTATTTGAAAATACAAAATATAAAATTTGGCCCCTATTATGAAAATCTATAGACTTTAGTCGAAATAAATTTTCGATATTATGAAAGTCTAGTCATGTAGAAATTTGTTGATTCATGTCTAGTCATGTAAAAAATGATTTATTGACTTTTAAAAATTTGAAATTAAAATAAGTCAAGTCAAGTTAAATTTTTAGTCAAGTTTTTTAAAATTTATTAAAAAGGAAACAATCAAGTTTAACTTAAACTAATTTTTTGTTTAGAAATGACAAATTTTTTTATTAATTTAGTAATAACTCTTGTCAAAAGTCGATTGAAGTCCATGAAGTCCAAGTTCCATAGTAGAACATAATACGAAAATCGAATCGAGTCAATCATCAAATAGACAATCATGATAGGGATCTCTACATTGAATTATTTTGTATATACTTTTGTTATCCCTAAACTTTATTTTGTATATTATTTTTAATAAAATAAATGCAATTTAGTCTGTATATCCTTTTGGAATTATTGATGTATCGGATTTGAATTGCACATACAAGCATACATGTAGAACAGTAAATTTACATTATTTTGTATGTTTACCTACACACATACATAAATGCATATAAAATGGAAAAAAAACTTTTGCACAGTAATGAAATGCGAGACTTTATATTCAGTAATTTTCGCATTGAATTGAATTGAGGTATGCATAAGTTATTATCGAATTTGAATTCATTAGTAAAAGCGTATAGTAGAAATTTTATTATGCGATATAAGAAACAAAAGAGATTTTTTTTTGTTTTGTAATTTTTTATAAATTATCATCGAAACAAAATTTCAATGTAAACTTTGTAATAAAATTTTTTGAGAAAATAAATTGGAAAATCTTAAGTAAAATGAAATTAATCTAAGATGAAAAAGAAAAGAAAAATTAAAGGGACTTGGAATGAAAATAAAGTTGACGATGAATGCATGAATGCACTTGAGATACCATATCTTCTTAAAAATATGAGAAAAAAAATTTTTTTTAATATCAAAATATGAATTTTATGAATTCTTCATGAATCACATAATCCTGTAAAAACTATGTAATAACTAATAAGCTATATTAACTTTATCCAATACATCAGCTTTTGTGGGAGTTGGTGTACTTAGTTGTAACCAAAGAAAATTTTTATTTTCTTTCTTAGAATTTTTCTTGTTGTAGTAATTTTCAAAATGGATTGCATGTTTTATTTTTCTTCTTTTATTTTATTATATAACAAAACATAAATGAATTTTTTTTATATTAGAAACGTTTTAATTTAAAAGACGTAAAAATTGTGTACGTAACAATTAAAATAAAAGGAAAATAATAATATAGATAAAAATTAAATTAAAAAAATTAAAAACATAAAATGAATACTAATGAATAAGTAATTGGTAATACTTAGTTAAAACGCATTCAATTCATTACACTTTGTCTATGAATATTTTTTTCTTCTCTCACAAAAATTCTGGATAAAAGCATTTCACGAGTAGTATTACCACAACTCTTAGAGTTTTCATACAAAATCAAATAAATTTTTTTAAAAAAGCAATACACAATAATGTAAAATGGCATTACTTTACGTTTCTTTCCATAAGGCCCGTACTGAAAAATATTTATAGACGAAGTATAGATTTTTATGCATTCTACAAGAATAATTCTACGTAAATAATAAAATTTCACAATTATTTATAAAATTTCTTTTTCAAATGAATTTTTGCTTTTATTCATTAAAAACGTCAACTGTTTGTAAATATATTTATTGTTACGTAGTTTTTATGGAAATAGCCTGAAGAAAATTAACATGAATAACCGATGCCCAGCAGTACCTATATTTTTATTTATTGAAACGCAATATGTGAGAGGATAGCAGTAGAATTGATAGCAAATCCAGGCCCATCAATGGTTTGTTTAACTGATGACGATAATAATTATAAATTATGAAATCTAGACGACATTTATAAACCATAAATTTCCTTTTTAATGCGTATTTTTGATGATTTATTCACCTTTAAAGAGAATAAAAATTTCGATATTTTTTTCTAAAATGATTTATATTTGATTTTCGCGTGTCCTCCCACACAACTTCTCCCATATTTTTATGAATTTTTTGTCCTGAAAATTTAAAAATATTTCTTTCTTTTTGTCTATTTTTATCTTGTTTCAGAATTTGTATGTGTTTTCCAATACTGTTTTTTTTTTCTTTTCATGTCATTAGGTCCAATTATTTGCGGTCGAAAAATTTTTTATTTATACGTATTTAAATAGATAACCATCATATAGGGTTATTGTACGTATTATTTAAATACAATGTAGTACATTAAAGGCATATACATACATGTGAAAATTTTGGTAAATTTTTTTGATACGAGGACATATGTACATTTTTAAATCGACGATGGAAAAAAAAATAAATTTTTTCCTTCAACATCAAATAACGCATTTTCATGAAAAAAAGATAGTGATATTATCCTTTTTAATACCACTACATTTCTAAAAAAAACTACATTTTCAAAATCCTTCATATTTTTATAGCCTTTTAGTTGGTCCACAAAAAATAAAAAATCGCCTAAAGTATCTAGTGATAAGTGCGCCATTTTTAAGAAAATCTTACTAAATTCATAAAATGAATATTTAAGTATGCAATATAATTTTATTGGTTAGATACTATTTAATATAAAATATTTTTAAAGATAAAATCTTCATACTGGAATAAGTCAGCATAAAAAGGAGATTTTTGTATGATCAAACCAAAGAAAACAGATAAAGAAAAAAAAAAATACAAAATTTTGAAAAAATTCTCTTTTCCCGAGGCATCTCTAAAACAACAGAAAGAAAAGACTAGAGTAAATTTGACTAAGTTATAGAATCTTATTTTGAGGTTTGTTCAGCTATTGAAGACCATTATTAACACGGGAATGTTATAATATCCAAATTGTTGTCTAATTTCAGTGGTCTAGCACTCTGCATTCAATTAGCATGGGGAAGTTGCTGTTTTGATTGATAACTTGCGGATGTGCTTTAAAAAGAAATTATTGAAAAATTTTTTGCATTACTCAAGATAAAACCAAATTTTAACGAAAATTTTTCTATAAATCATTTCGAAATCGTACTCTATCAATTAATTCCAAATCACATTTTAAATCTTTTTTAAAGTTTAACTTTTTTCAGCATTTTTCGAAGCTCTTCCACCACTTTTCTGTAAACAATTTTTTTAATTTCAGATTTGTAGGAATAAAACGAAAAGTGTATTTCATGGTTCATAGGTTTCTCTTCTTAGAAATTTTCGATTTTATTTTTTACGTTCTTTCTTACGTAAAACAAAAATTGTTTATACATTTTTTATTTATTATCATCATCATTTTATTTTTTACACTTGATTTTCTATTTATTTATTTATTTGGTTATTTATTTTTACCTGAAGTGATTTAAAGTGTGAATAATTTTATCTGACATTTTTGTATGTTTCCTTTTGAAAATTTGTACGTATGAATACTCATAGTCACACAATACGTTCTATGGGTTGGTAATCTGATGTAATGTATGTACATTCTACATACATACTGAAAATAAAAAAATTCAACTGCATCATGTGTATTTCAGTGTACGTAATGTAATATGTGTTACATTATGTAATCATGAAAAATGTCTACTTTGAAATCATGCTATATTAGCTTTTTATTATTAGCTGACAAATAAGACATGACATTTTTTTCTGCTGGAAAATAAAAAAATTGAAATAAATCACAGAAAAATAATATAAAAAAAATAAATAAAAAAAATTTTTCAGAGATGAGGAACATTTTGATTCGAAAACAAATAATATAAGATTATTTCGTTCTTAAATCTTATTTATATTTAATATTTAAATTAAATGTTATTGATAACGACTTTCTGTCCTTTTTTTCAATTTTAATTATTATAAATTTACTGAATATAAAATCCTATAACTTTTTCTGTATCACTTGGTTTCAATCTCAGTTTCGAATATAATCGGTGTTTATGAGTAGAGGATTTTTCAATTACATTTCAAATCACTATAATTTTCCATTATATTTTTTTTCTATTTTTTTTAAATTCATATTCTCGGTCAAGCTCGTCTAGTTTTTAACTATCATCCTTTCTAACCTCATCTTTTTTAAATTTTCAGTTTTATTGTTTGTATTTTTAATAGTTTATTATCTTGGAAACTTTACACATTTTTGTAATTCATCTTAGATAAATATTTAAAACAAATATTCATTCAAAATGTTAATCAAGTGAAAACAATAAAGACAAAAAAAAGCAATGTAGAAGGTCAGAATTCATGTTTTATAAGATACTTCTATATATGATGAGAAAAATTACAGCTTGACGTTTTGTTTAGTCAGCTTAGCAACATGAAACAAAGAAAATACAAAAAAAAAGTATACACAAAACAAAGAAAATAATGAATAAATATTTAATGATATAGAGACTAATAAAATGATATTAAATATCAATTTTATGGTTGCTTTGTTGTACATCAGAGTACGTAGATTATTTGTATCCTTCAATTTTGTTCATATTTTTTGCTTATCTCTATATGTATACACAAAGCAGAGATTATATTATCCTCAATGATTTGCGGGTAACTCTCTTTTTTTTTGTATTGTCCTTAAAAGTCTGTAGTATGAATATGAAATGTTATACATTTGTTTACTTTTTAACCTTCATTCAAATAAAATATAAAAACAAAACAAAAAAAAAAAAAAAAAATGTATTCAATGTTAAAAGTGTTAATCCTCTTTCATTCAATAAAAATAAAAATAAAAATTTCCAGACAATATAAGAAAATCTCCTTTAAGTACATAAAATGCCGACAACACTATCTTTTATTACATTATATGACATCTTTTAAATCACTGTTGCTATATCGTACATATAGAAATATTTTTTGTGTTTCTATATTTAAAAGAAAATTGTTAAGTCTTAAAAATCTACCCATTGAAATGAAAATACTTAGGAAAATTCTCCCGTCTATACACGGCATTCTATGTTTGTATGCTGTGCTGTCTATACATATTTTCTAATACATACATTGTATTGTACAGAGTCAATGGTTACCAAGGTTGTCAATTTTCAATTTATAATACATATACACATAATTCAACTCTCATCATCATTGATAAACACAGAATGAGTGCTTTATCTAAAGAAGAAAATATTAAAAAAAAAACAAAAAAAAAAGCAAAATTGAATCTACATCAAATAGTAAAAAAATAATTTCACATTTACACAGACATTGAAAATAATGTCTCAATTTTATGTACTATATAAAATAACAGAGTATATTTTACATGAAAAGACATTTTAGATTATATTCGATTACATTAGATCGTACTTATCAGATAACTCTATACAAAATATAACGAAATATTCATACATTATATTGGCAAATGATAGAATATTTTTGCATAAATATATCATTTTTCTATAGAAATTCAACATTGATTAGATATTTTCTATTAAAACAGTACAATACGATAATGAATGTAAAATGTCAATTTAATACAATAAAGTCTTTTTAAAAAACAAAATTGAAAGATTATAATTGACACTTTTGAGTTAGGTATCTAATGGAGATGAAAAAAAAACCAACAAAAAAAAGGAAATATAGATTCATCAACTTCAATTAACAGCTCTCTATCAAGTTCATTGTCAAACTTTTTCAATTCCTATACATTTACCAATCATAATAAAATTTAGGCCTCCCCATTGTTTTTTTTTTACTCTTTGGAAGTTGGAAGAATAATCTGTTTCAGCTTTCCCCAATTTTCTTTAACTTTTCTCAATCTTCCTCAACTTTCTTCAATCTTCCTCAAACTTCCTCAATCTTCCCCAATCACCCCCAAACTTTCTCAATTTCTTGGTCTCCAAAATCTCTCTTAGTCGGAATAATATTTTACTTTATTCCGAAAATTACAAAAATATAATCAAGATTTTGTCATCATAATTTTGAATGTTTTTTTTTTTTTGCCTTTTTTGAACAATTTTTTATTTTTAATTACAACAAATTAAAAGTTATGATTTTTTATAATAGCATCAATTAAAAAAAATAAAAGAAAAAATTTGTTTAAAAGTGTCATTTAAGTATTAAAAGTAAAACATCTTGAGATCCTTTGTAATAACGATAACAATAATAATAGTAGTCATAAGTGGTAAGTGGTAGCTTCCTACTGTGTGTCTGTATGTTAAAATGTAAATGTATTCAAAGCAAAAATTACATTCTTTTGTTGCTTTTGTTTTGCTGTTTAAAGAAATTTTCTTTGATTTAAATTAAAACAAGAATGTATGTAAATATGTAAAAAAGGATAAAGAAAATAAAAGTTAAGAAAAATATTTTTACAATTTTGATCCTTAAATAAAAAAATTTTTTTATGTTTCAAAGTTTTATATATTTATGAACATTCTATATCAGAAAAATGTTCCAGATTAAAAGAATTGCTAAGATCGTCAAATTGGACCTTACAGGAGAGAAACGAGTCCTTCAGATGAGCGTCGTAATTGGGAAAATGTTTGTCTAGGCATCATTTTTTCAAATAATTTGTACTTCGTTTATGAATATTTTTCAGTATAGTCTTTCTTTATGGAGGCAAGATAAAGTATAGGATGATGATTTTAGATTGAAATAATTTTATGGCGCGGGATGTATTATGTTTTTTTTTTTTGCAAAATATCTCAATGAGTTTTTGTTTTAAGAATGAACTCCTTCACCATGAAAAGATAAAAATTTTATTTTTATTTTTGCCATTTATTTATTTTTATTATGTTTTTGTGTAATGGTATATATAGAGGTAACCGGAAATTACTAAAAGTCCTTGTTTCTCTGTATAATAGTAATAAAATACATCCTTTTATTCCTTTTTTGTTTAATCTGTATATATTTTATGAATGTGTAACGATATATGTACAAATACGTAAAATAGTTAAATAACTTAACTATATACACATATGTACATATTGCACGAAATAAACATTAAATTCAAATTTAATTTCATACAGTTTAAAGTTAAGGCAACAATATAAAATGTCATTTTGTTTAACCAACAATATTTCCGTTTTTTTTCTCTCTATTCTTCTTCGTATTAAAATTCATGAATATATAGTACATACGAGTATGTATGTGTACATACACACATAAAAGAACAGATAAAAGTATGAGAATAACAATTTCAAATGAGATATTATTGCCTCGATATATGTATAATGATAATGACGATTATACACGAAAATTTTGATTGTATTTGTGAATGGTACATAAATGAACTAGATACCGGATACATACAAATGTATGTATACTTTTGTGAATTGCAATTTATACCATATGGTATACGTGAATGTGTTATATATAGAATACCTCGACCACCCTCGACCATAAAATGTTGAATAGAAGATTCTTTTCCTTTTATTTTCATTTAATCGGTATTATTTTAGAAAATGTACAATGGATTGTTTTTACTATCAGTTACCACACACACACACATATCCTTTGGTTTGATGTCATGTATAGAGCTTCCAGTATTATATAGGGACATACGTTTAAATAATGATAAAATTTTTAATGTTAAAATTTAAAATTTTTCCTCTTTGTATGGGTTTTTATATTTTGTATTTTGTTAATTTTTGTTTTTTATGATTTTCAACAAAGATCAAGACTCCAAAGCATAAAAATATAACTTTATACATTTTTGGTCTATATATAAATCGAGTGATAAATTTTAGTAAGTTTTTAAAAATGACTTCCTATAAAAGATTGTTTTTTTTGTTTTGGCTTTTTTTTTAAATGGATTTTTATGAGTAAAGTTTAATAAATTTTTTGTGGTTTCAAAAAACGACATAATTTTGCTGGCATTCATCCATCTACTATAAAGTATAAGGAGGATATTTCGTGCACAATTTTTAAATATTTCAATTTGATAGAAAATTTTTGCTTGTTTATTAACCAATTTTTCTGATATTAAAATAAATTTTATGATCAATATAATTCGAAGTACAATCATTTACAAGTACATTAATCAACATTATGTACACACTGAAATTTTGATAACGCAAAAGTATCCTGTTTTTATGCAATAAAATTTAAATGTTCTCTTCCTCTCTCTCTGAAAATACAAATTGTCTTTGAGGGAAATCCATGTAATAATTTAATAACAATATTTCAATATAGCATATGTTTTGTATAGCTCAGCTATAGATAAATTTTATTCATTTTAATTTTAATAAATAAATGAATTTATGATTGCAATTAATTTTGTATTTTCCTAATTTGTAGACATGTTCGTTACATTTTGATAGATAGATATATAAATAAAATCAAATTAATTTTTGTTTTGCTTTCAATGTTGATATTTCAAATATTAAATAAATTTCCTTTGGGAGAATTTAATTACAATTAATAAAATGAAAATTAAACAAAAATTCGAATATAAAAACAAGAAATAAGTTTTTGTTTTTTTTTTATTGTGAGCCATAATTTTTGTAATACACATTTTTACTATGTTTTAGCAGTATTAATTGACCATTAAATTTCGTAGAAAAATTATAACAAAGAATAATTGATAGTATTTTCAACACAATCAGAGAAAAAGTAATAATAAATTTTGTTCTAAATTTAAGACCTTTTAAAAATACAACAAGGCCTCCAATATAAATCCATAAACAAATGTATGAGATTTGGTTAATTATGTTTTTTCCAGAAATTCTTGGGAAAAATTTGGAAATTTTTAAAATGCGTCTTTACTTTTATAAAATTTTAAAGTCTACTATATTAATTGCATTTGTTCAAATAATGATGCATACATTTCCTCTGTATCTTTGAATAGTTTAAACAAATTTTCCACCTCACATATGGGTTAATCTCTGTTTTCAATAATATAAAATGCAAAAATAAAATTTAAGGTATTTTTGCTTGAAAATAAATGAAAACAAAAAAAAAACAAAATAATTGCTTGATGATATGCATATCAGTTTAACATATCTAAATAGTTTCCGTTTACAGATTTTAAACAAATACAGAAAAACAAATTTTTACTATAAAACTTTCTAACAATAATCATCATCATATTTCAAAACAAACGGAAATTTCTAGTACTGGCATATAGAATGTACAAACAAACAACTCATGATTATATTGTGTGTACATTAGATAGAATCCAACTTTCAGATTTTACTTTGTTTTTATACAGAATATTTTTATTATTTTTTTAAAATAAATTTGTTCTTCCCTTGATTGTACAAAAAAAAAATATTATTTTCCTGTTTGGAGTTATATTTCATAGTTTACGTAGCTGCATATTCAACATTACCTATACATGTGTTCAGGATAATCAGTACTTAGTACATGTGTATACAGGTTAATCAATAAATTGAGAACGAAAGGTATTCTAGTTCCTCTAATATCAATACACATAACAACAAGCGATGGATCTCTTAGCAAAGCAATGTGTTACATAAGTTCAGGTATAAACTCTGATAAATTTTTTAAAAAAATTTGTGGTTAAATTTTCTATTTATTCAACTCTTTTGGTTCACCATCTACTCTCTACATAGTGTGTTTTACTTACCTTAAATACTCTAAATTTACAAAAAAGAAAAAAAAACATTTGCTGTTGCAGTTTATTTAATGCAATTGAGAATTATCTGAAAACGTGTGTGCATGTACTCTACATGAATTTTTAAATAAATTTTTAATAATTCAAAAAAAAAAAGAAGAAAAATGAATAATATTTATTTATCTGATTTATATGAAAATGAAGAGATCCTATATTTAAATTACAGGAGTATTTGCAATTTTCAGTATCTGTATTTTATCTATGTGGTATACGTATGTACTACACAATTCCAACGTACAAATCTGCTTAGTAAATCAGTGGTTTTCAACTTTTTTGTACCTCAGAATATGTTATAAACTTCTATTATTCCACAGTTTCATAGACAGATATAGGGCTGAGAATCTCTTCACTAAACGTTTTAATTCCCTATATTCGAGTACGTATGCACATACGTATTATCTCGTATATTTATGCAAAAGATTTTCTGTAATGTATTGTTGGTTGTGAAAAACCATCATGTGTAAGAGTCTAATTTACAATCCAAACAACCAAAATATTGAAATTTATATGTACTTGTCGTGTTGTACAAACAATGCAGAAATAGTAGGAAATTAAATTTTGTGAATTTAACCAAAATCAAACGAAAAGGATAAAAAAAAAACAAATGTTTACTATGCCAATAAAATGAATAAATTTTGTGAAAATTTACAATCCTAATACGTATTTTAATGAAAATTTACTTGGACACAGAAAAAAAAAGAAGAAAAAGTGTTAGTACATGGTAATTACTGTACTACCAGTATTTAATTGAAAGAGAATAAAGTCGATAAAAATTTCCATAACAGAATATGTTTTTAAATGGAAATTGAATTAAATCTGGAAACATTTTATTTAATTTGAAATTTTTAATTAAATCAATAAATGAAAATTGGAATTTTCTTTGTTTTTTATTTTTTTTTTTTTGAATTTTAACTATCCAGAAAAAAAATTTCAATTATATTTAAAAATAAAGACAATTTTTCTTCAATTTATTTAATTTATTTTCTCAAATGAAATTGCCCTGCTTTTATTTTGTTGAATAGGATCAAAGGGTTTATATCGAATACATTAATTATAAATGATTATTCAAGTGGAAAATTTTACATCAGAATGAGAAAAGAAAATTAGTCTGTGCACATTTAATTTAAATGTAATTCATAAAATTAAAAGAAAAATTTTAAATAAAAGTCAAATAAATTAATTATTATCAACCAACCGTATGTGTGCACATGAATTTTCTTTTTGTAATTAAAATAAAAAAAAATAAAAATTTTTCTTTGAAAAAAAAAAATTAAATTATATCTCTGGAAACTACAACATACAAGGAAAAATTGTTTTTTTTTATGTTTTTCTTATTTTTTTATTTATTTATTTTAAATTGACAACAGCCAAGATATAATTTTTATTTTTATTATTACTATATATAATTTAAATCCATTTACATATTTGTTTTGTATTTTTGTCGTATAATGGATACATTATAATTATAAAGATTTTTTCTGTTTTCATTTTAGTTGAATTTTCACAAATAAACGAAACAAACAAAACTTCAATTAAATTTACCTTTTATGTTATTTTTGTTGTTGTTGTGGTTTCATGTTATTTTTTATTATTTTAAATTATTTTTTAAATTTTTTTTCTTTTTAATTAACGTTCACAATTAGTCGTTAATATTTTCCTTTATTATGATACAATTATTTATTACAACATTGAATTCAATATATGCAATATAGTATGGAAATTTTTTTTGTTTAAATATTTATTTCGTTTATTATTTTTCCTTTTTTACAATATAATTAATGACTGGATCAATATTAATTATAAAATATTGATTTTATTTTTTTTTTATTACATTGACAAAAATGGGAAAATCTTTATTTCATCAAAAAACAAAATATTTTTTGTTTTGTTTTATTTTATTTGTATTTTATTTGATTTAATTAATTGAAATATTTAAAAAAAAAATTTTTTTTTTGCGTTATTTTTTTTATTTAAAGTTTTTCATTTTTAACCGTTTTATGTCTGTTATTAGTTTAGTATTATTAATTAGGAAAAATTATTTTAAATAGGAGTACATACATTGAAAGTTTATTATATATGTATATATTTTTTTTTTCTTCTTAAATTTATGATTTGTTGCTTTTACTTGTGTGTATGTGTGTGTATGTGTTATATATTAAATTCAAAAAATTTTTTTCCTCTTCTACGTACAATAATAGAAATATAAATATATTACACATTTTTTTTTAAATAGAATTTTCAATAATAATTCAATAAATATTTTTTTTAAAAAAATTTTTTTTTGTTAAAAATAAATTTTAATATTTTTTTGTTTGTTTTTACTTTTTTATAGTAGTTGTTGTAGTAGTAGTAGTAGTAGTAGTAATAATAGTAAGTATACCATAGTAATAATTTAAATAACAAAATTTATCTATAAATTTAAATTTCAATTTATAATTGATAATAATATAATTCTTTATTTTTTTTTAGTAGTAGTTATTGTTTGAAACATACTTCTAAATAACTCTAAGATATACAGTATAATATTTTTATGTAGCATTATTAGAAAATTTTAATTTTTATTTTATTTACTTTTTTTCATTATTTAGTAATTACTGTTTAATTTTTTCTTAAACTCTTAATTTTTTATATATTTTTTTTAAATTTAGTATATTTAACATTATTTACTGTTACTTTATTTATTTTTTTATAATCTTCTTGGTTTTGTTTTTTCTTTTCCCAATTTCTCTCAATCTTTCTTCCTTCAATTTTTTTCTATCGTATTTCTCTGTCATTCTAATCCCATTCTTATCCTTATAATTTTCTGCTATTCAAATTTTCTCACCCATCCTTTTTTTTTAATTTTAACTTTTCTCTTGTAAAATTCGTCCTTTTCTCTTTTCAATAATCATTTTTCCTTTCCTCCCTTTTTCTGGTCTTCTTCCCTAATTTTTCCCTAAACTTACTAATTTGACTTTTTTGCATACAAAAATGAAATAATAAATAGTAGTATTTTCTATTTTATATTTTGTTGTATAATCTTGTGTGTTTATTTCATTAAGTTTTTAACTGTGTTATTTTGTTTTATTTTTATTATTTTTTTTTTGATTTCATAAATAATTTTTTTTGTGCACCACAATTTATATAATATATTGTTTTCTTCCTTTTATTTTACTATTTTTTATGGTATTGAGAGTGAATTCTTGACCATATTTTTTTTAATTTAAATTTTTAATTACATTATAAAGTTGGTTATTTTATTTTTATAGAATTTATTTTATAGTTCCATATTTTTTATGATTTAACTGAAATTTAAAAGTAAAAGGAAAATTTCGTTTTACCATTGAAAATTGAATTCTGTAGGAAATTAAAAATTCCAAAGAGGTCCAAAAAAATTTTTTTTAATTTTTTTTAATTATTTTTTTTCGAAGATTTTGAAACCTTACCTGCTGTTTTTTGTTGATTTCTATTTTGTTTTTTTTTTTTTTTATTATATTTTTATTTTTTGTTCTATACGCAAAATGAGTCTATCATACAAAATTTCTGAAAAATAAATAGGCCCGAGACTGTTTTATTAGAGCAGAAAACTCTTATATGTTATATGCCGCGCCTATTATTCAGAAATTTTGTAGTTGCTCATGATCACTTCATAAATTTGTGTATATATAATAAATACATAATACGATAAAACTATAAATTGCACATACACATGTGCTAAAAATCTCTTATAAATGTAAACAATTTGTTTATATTTTGTTGTTGTCATTTTCGTTGTTCGTTATATAACGTGTATTAATATTTTTTAATAATTTGAATATTTATTTTGGCTTTCTTGATGTGGAACTATAAAATATTCTTCTATTGTTACTTATTTACTTTTTTTAAAATAAAATTATTTTCATTTTCATATACATATATAAATTGGTTTTTTCTTTGTAATAAATTTCTCTTCAAAATTTGGCAATTTTATTTTAATGTTTAATTTTTACGTTTCAATATTCTGAATTTTAATATTTTATTTGTATAGCATTTTTTTTAAAATTTTATTAATTTATGAATTAACATTATAATGTTCTCTTATAAATATCTGTATATATTCTCTTCTACAATGTTCTCTTATACTGTATATTTTTTACATTAATAAATCTGAAAAAATTGATATATTTTGAAAAATATTTTTTTTTATTCTGATAAATATTTTTTTAGCACAATTTCAAAAAAAAATTTTTTTTATATCCTTATTTTATATGTTTATGATTTGATTTTAAAAAAATTGTTTACGTAATTTTTATAGTTACAAAATGATTTTAAATTCTCATTTTAATTATTTATTTATTCATTTTATTTATTTTTTAAATTTTGATTTCTTTAATTTTCAAGATAAAATATTTTTTTATTTAAATTAGATGTTATTTGAATTTTTCAGCTTTTCTTCTCAATTTCTATGCTTTTTTCTGCGATGTTGTCAAATTGTTCAAAAATGTGTGATATTTAATTATGCATTGTTTTTATTTTATTTGCATATATATTTTCATCTCTCTCTTATGTATAATTTTTCTTTTATCCACGTGTTCTATTATTAATATAAATATCAGTTATCGATCGTTTTAAAGTTAATACAATAATTTATATTATTTTCTAAATTTTGTAAGTTAAATATTTTTTTCATTTTATTTCTATAAAGAATTGAAATTTTGTAAGAAAAAAAAAACAAACAAAAATTCAAAGTTCTTCATTAATAAGCATTTTAATATGATATTTAGTTGAGCATTTTAGCAGATACTTATATTTGCGTATATTTTAGATATGCTCTACATAAAATATACATTTACATATACATTATCATTATATTCAAAATAACGTATATTAAATTTTTTTTTGTTTTTCTTTCTTGCATATTTTTATTTTTTTTTATTATTATTAAAGGGGGAAAAATGAAGTTTTCTGACATACATTTTTTTTTTCATTTCTTCTCATTTCATCATTTATTATAGAATGTTTATTATAATTTCAACGATTTATAAGCAAAAAATATATACGAAAAAAAATATAATCTTTTGTTGTTTAGATTAAATTTTATAGTTTTTAGTTTTAATGTGATTTAAATTGTATATTTTACATATGTGTTTTTATTTATAGTAAGTAAATATAAATATAAATTTTTTTCTTACAATTTTTTTTTTTAAATATTTTTATCATTTAAATTTAAATACGTATATATAATAGTACATTTCTTCTATGCCTTTACATAGACCTAAGAAATAGATCCTTGGCCTATAAAATACCTACACTGAGGATAATAATTTTAAATCACTTTTATTATTATTCAGATAAATTTCAAAAATTAACTACATAACATTTTTAATGTATACATATTCTTCTCTTTGAGATAAAAACAAACAATTAAAATAGTATAGAATTAAAGAAAATATTTTATATGTTAATACAGTAAGACTTCATTTAACACTGCTTCATTTAGCATTATACTTTCATCTTCGATCCATTTAATAAAATTTAATTTTATTAAAGTTCACTTATAATTGTGTATATTAAGACGACAGTATATAACTCTGATTTTTTTTTAAACGTATTATTGCGTTAACTGAGATCTTACTGTAATTTGACTACTCATACTGTATATAGTATTTATACTTGTTTTTAGGAACAATTCAAATATTTTTATTTTATTTGATTTTTTTTTTCATTTTTGAAAAAATTAAAAACGAAAAGCAAAATTCGTTGAAATATTTTGAACAATTTCTTTTTAATGTCTAGAATTTGCACTAAGTACAATCGACGATAAAACAAATGAAAACAATTATTTAAAAATGTTGTTAAATTTTTGCATTTTGCCAAATTTAGTGTTTATTTTCTAAATTAAAAAAAAAGAGACGAAATTTTTTTTTTTTAGAGAAATTACTAAAAAGTAGGCGCGTGACTGTTTTAGGTGATTTGTATGAGTATGTGTGTTAAATTTTTAACAAATTTTTGGCCAATTACTTAATCTACGAAATTATTAACTTAATATGACATGTAACATGAGATAAATTTTGTGAAAAATATTTCTAATTAAAAATTATAACAGATGATGAATAAATATGAAACCAGGCCCGAGACGGTGTAGTATCTACGATTGCCGCGCCCGATTTTCTTTATTCTTCATAAGATATCTATTGGACATCACATGGACACATAAATTTTATCTTCTGTTAAAAAAACAAAAAAAAAATTCCTTTTGAAAAAAGATAATTACGATAATTCCGTGAATATGCCATCATTTATTTTGCATGTATGCCGTGCCCACAAAATCAGAAATTTCTCTAAAAATTCCACTCTTTCTATAGAAAAATTTTTTTCCATATTCAATTAAAATTTTTTTCTTATTTTCATTTTTCTTCCCAATTTTCTAAGTTTTAAATTTTATTTTTTTATATTTTATTTTATTTTTTTTTTGTTTCAATTTTTACACATAACAAAAATACGTAATTATGATTATGTTGATTTTATTACAATATGTATTGTTTTCTATTTTTTTTTTTTTTTTTTGATATTTTCTTTTTATCAGATAAATTAGTTTCGTTAAAAACAAAAAGCCTTACAAAACTAAAAAAATTCTTTGTGTTATTATTTTATATCCTTTTTTTCTTCCAATTTTCATGTTTTTTTTTTTTTTTTAATTTACTCATTATCTTCTGGTGGCATTTTAGCCAATGTTAATAAAATCATTGTTAATTCCTTTCTTGATATTTTACCATCTTTATCATATCCAACACCACGTAATATTGTCTCTTCAAAATCGTTTAAATCTTGTGCATCATAGTCCTAAATTTTTAAATTGTATATATGTACATGTATACATATTTTGATATTAAGATTGATAGAGTCAACAATTGAGAGGGAAAATTCAAAAGGAAGGAGGAGAATAAAAAAACAGTTTTTCCACTTACCTTCTTTACAAGTTCTAACAAATCTTTTAAGAAACCTCTTAATTCTTCGTTCTCAATTGTACCATTATTATCCTGTGTACATAAAAAAAAAAAGATAAAAAAAAATAAGACCAATTGAATTATTTGATATGAATAATTATCAACGGTTACGTGCTGTTCATTTTGAATAGAAACAAAATTAGTGTAAATTTTTTTTTTTTTTTTTTTGAGTTTTGAGATGTAGAAAGAAATTTACTACTAATACAAAATTAGTGACTTCCGAATCATATATTCGGATTAAAATTAAAATATAAATTTTTGCAATATGTAAAATATTAGATTTTGAAAACTTTTTGAACTTACAACTCCTTCAAAATATAAACAGCTTAAATTTAGAACGAATGCTTACCCTATCGTACAAAGAGAATACTTTTTCAATGTCCTCTTTTGTTAATTTTGTGGCACCCTGTAAAAATTTACACAATATTAAATTATATAAAAATAAGCAAACATTTTTTTAAATAACTTTGTTTGTTTTTTACTTTTAGCCAATTATTAACATAAATTTTTTGGTGTTTTGGTTTTTTCTTGTAATTGAAAATATCACAAAAATTAAGAAAGTAAAAATCAAAAACGAAAATAAAACGAAATAAAATTTTTTTTAACGGATAATAAATCAAATGTTTAACACAAATTTATGCAAAGTAACGAAAACAAAAGTAACAAATACGAATTAATAAAATTTAAAAGGTGTAGCAGTGTAGCGTAAATAAGATTTTATTTTGTTTTTGTTTTGTTATCATTATTTTGAATATTTTGAAATTTTTACATATTTTTTGCACTGCAAGATAATTTTTATATTGTTTTTATGAATAGGTGGAAATCAGTTAATTTGTAAAATATTTAGTATCCGAAAATAAGGTCGAAACTGATGTACAGTGAAACTTGTCTGTGTTGTCCACTTGTAGCACAAAACAAATTTTTTTTTTTTCAAACTCATGAAAGTCACGAGTATACACTGGACTTTAAAAAATTCGGTTAAATGTCTAGCCAGATAATGAACATACGATCGAAGGAGGTAAAGAAAAGCTAGATAGAGCGACGAGACTTAGAAAACAAGGGGAAATTTCATCTTTCGAACTTAAAGGTAACCGAATTATACTAAAAATCAATATTATAGGCTCCACTGTAAGTACGTAAAAATCCAAGGATAATAAAAAATATTTCATATCATTTAAGGATTTTATGATGAATCCTTGTATTTACCTACCTAATATGACGAAACAAAAAAAAAGTTTCAAAAATGATTTATCTTGTACACAATCATAAATATAAAAAATATAGAAGTTGTTTATGATGTTGTCTATTCTGATTTAATTTTTTATTTTGTTGTTTTTACGTTCTTGATAATAAGTCAAACGGAAACATATCTTTTCTAGAGGGTATAATGTACGTATGTATATAAAAGCGAGCCAAAATATTATAACATTATTTTGTACAGTTTTGTACATTCTGATTGATATCCATCATTTATTTTATTTATACATAAAATGAACAAAAAATATTTTTTGATTCCATAATTGATAGCCTAATTTAGAAAAATTTGTACTGTGTGTACTCTGTGAAAATGTGTTAGAATAAACATTTTTTTTGCTAAAAAGATATCGACTACAGAAGAGATAATTTCTAGTATATTTGAGATGATGTATAGTCATATCAGATGTAAGACCGAACAGCACAGAATTAACAAATTATCTAGTGTATTACCTGAGTGCTATCAAAACTATCAGTAATTTATTATTTTGAAAAACAATTTGTACTCTTTTCCCTATAATACGCTCGTTATACTGGAAAAGATTTTATTTCTTTGTGTTGCGTTCATTTAATGAAAATATTTATTTTCTCATTACAAAGATTTCTTCAACAGAAAATAAATAGAAAAATTCAAAATTGATTTTCATGTTTTTCTAAGGATAGAAACAAAATGTCAACAAAAAAAATACAGAAAAAAATGGAAACATTATATTTTTTATTTTTTATTCTTGCGTGTGTGAAGAAATCTCCAATCCCAAAAAACAAGTGCGAATACTATAAACATGAACATTGTTCACTACATTTTATCATTTGAGAATTTCTCTCTATATAAATTAAAATTATATTAAATTCGTACGAGAATGTCCTTGCATGCGTTCATGCATGTGTCTGTTTTATTTTTCGTGTCCTTTTTGGTGTTTTTTTTTTTTTTTTAACGAAATGACATGATATCATGCTTTTCGTTTTTTGTTTTTCATATGATGAGTTCATGTTTTAAAATATTTCTAATAATTTTCAAAACACAAAAAAAACCGCTAAAACGTACAACGTTCAGTTAAGATGATATTTTATTTCTATTTAATTTTTATTCTAATTCTAGATTCTGATTAATTAATTACAAAATAAAAACAAAAAATCCTTCATTTAATTCCACTAATTTATTTTTCTAAAATTCTAAACCATATGAATTTTTCTTGTATGTCCTATAGACATATCACAAGACAAGTAAAAATTACTTTGCAGTGCATTACAATTTTCTTTTCTTTTTTTTTTGTATATTGGAAAAATTTAATTTTTTTTAATGTATTTACATTTATTTATATACCAAAATTGTATTTATAATCGAAGTGTTTGTCACAATATATAGCATGCAAAATAACACAGAAAAGTAACCAGACAGTTTTTTTTTTTAGGTCAAATACACAAATTTAAAGCAAAAATAAAATAAATTGAAAAATTGGCTTAATTACAGATCTGATTGACTATGTTAGTTTTTTTAAAAGTAAATATACAAAAAATAAGCAAAAAACTATTGACTGAAATAATTTTCAGTCAATTTGGCATTTATTTGAGTCATTCATTGAATAAAATAAAATAAAAATTGTATTTTATTTTAATAATAAATAAAATTTGTATTGAATCAAAATTAAAATAAAATGGAACAAAAATAATACAAAAAAAAAAAAAAACATACACATGCAGAGACGACACATGCATAAAAAAATGAACGAGCAGTAATTTAAATTCTACTAGTGCTATATTAAAAATAAAAAATAAACAAACGACAAAATTACTAAAAAACCAATCACAACTACAATATTGATGCCAATATATAATGTATACTCACTTCAAGGCCCTCCTTTTTATTTTATTTATTTTTTTAATTATTATCACAAACACACGTTTTTTGTTAAATTCATTGTGAATTTTTTTTTATTTACAGAAAAAATATTTTGAATAAATTTCCATTTTTTTTTTTTTTTGTTAATTTTCATTCGATTTTCCCAAAAAGTGTGTTGTGTTTCAATTTATTATACAAAATTTATATAGGATTTATCATACACAAAAGCAGCATATTGTGATTTTTTTTTCATTATTCAAATGCAGTGCAAAAATAATTTTTAATTTTTTTTTTACATTTGTGTGTAATACATACATGTTCATACAATTACATAATTTTTAATTTTCCAAATAAATAAACATAATATTTTAATTTTAATATAATAAAGATGCAGAAGATAAAATGTAGAATTAAAATTAGTAATTTGAGTAGTTAGGTATAGATTGAGTACATTAAGTAGTATTGTAATTCGATTATTTTGAGTAATTGAGTGATATCGTTAGTATTTCGGTTCGAATAGTTGTAATAATTGAGTATGTGAAGTAGTATTTGCAGTTCGAGTAATTTAGTGAACAACGATTAATGTTATTTAAGCAGTTAAGTTTAGTTATTTTGTAGTCCGATCAGTTAAGAGTAAAATTAAGTAATCATTTGTTTTAAATTTTTTGATTAAATAATAAATTTTGTAATTCGAGTGGTAAAGTGATTGAGTAAGTCAGTTAATATTTGTAAGTCAGAGTAAAATATTTGAGTAAATGCAGATGTATTATATTTATATGTAATATCATAATTCAAAGGTAGGTATGTATGTATTTAATTAAAGTTGAGTATTTTTAATTTTGTATTGTTCCATAGTTTTATTTATTTTGTTATAATTTTGTTTATTGTTTTATGATGAAGTACATTATGTTGCATTTTGAAGTATATACGTTGTACATTGAAGTATGTATATGTGGTGTGTTGTTTTTTTTTTGCAACGTTTTTTTTATTTTTATTATTTTTTACAATAATAAATATGCGTATATATATACACACACACATAACGGTGGATAGTTTTTTTTTTTTTTTTTTTTTAAATGAAGAAAATATACAAAATAGTATAAAATATAGAAAGAGAAAGAAAAAAAAAGAAAAAGAGAAAAAATTTAATTATTAAAAATTTTTTAAAAACAATTATGTAGTGTATTTTATTTGAATTATTTGTTTTTTAAGAATTAGATTAATAAATTTAATTTTTATAAGAACAAAAAAAATTTTTAAACATATCAAAAAATTTTGATTAATTTTTATACATTCAAAAATTTTTGTTTTACATGTATGAAATAACTATGAATTAAAAATAAGCTAAAATTGTGCACGTATGATTGAAAAAAATGAAGATACAAAAATGATTATCCATGCTAAAAAAATCTGAATGAGTTAAATGAATGTGATAAGTGAATGGATGAGTGAATAAATGAGTGAATGTCGTTTTAAATCTAAATTTTAGAGTGTGTATTGAAATTGTTGGGTTTATTATTGATATTGATCCTTAACACCCACTAAATGAGTGGTTTTCGCCAATGAATGAATGAGTAAGTGAATTTTATTATTTTCAAGCCAAATTTTAGTTTTCTAATTGACATCCTAATTCCTAATAGTCATCTAATTGAGGTTTATTATCTATTAAACCTCTCTTTTGTATCTTAAAATTCTCACTCCAAAATGCAAATTCGTAATTAGAAAATTTGGAGCACACATTTACATATGTATACGACTAAAATGATTTTAATTTTGATTTATGAACATTAATTTCATTTTCTAAATAAAGTCGCTAATAATAATTTATTATATATTTAATTGACATAATTTCCCTCTTTTCCATAAGCTAAATTAATTTTTGTTTTTTGTTTTATTTTTAGTAATATAAAATGATGAAATTTATATTTAGTATAAAATTTTATCGCTTTTCAGAATTTTTCTTTTCTATTTTCAGTTTTGTATAATATTTTAAATTGTTTTCTATAATTTATTACCTTCATTTATTAATTTTCAGAATATCTACATATGTATGTATACACAAAATACAAAATCACTGTATTAAATTAAATTTATTTTCAAATTACTATAGAATAATGTTTGGTTTTTTCATCACTTAAATAAAATTCAAAATATCACATCGAATTTTGATCCTTTTCTTGAACAAAATGGGAAATTAGGAAAAATTGGTGGTTTTTATGAAATTTATCCTAAAGGCATATGTATAGAGACATTTGGGTATATATACATATAAATTTCATGTAAATGTGAATTAATTGTGATTCATACATACAAACAGCTACTATTCCTTTTATATACCATTTATATTGGTCTAAAACAAAATATAACGATTTTGTGTACATGTGTATCCTTGAACTCAATTAAAGCTGTATTTTTTTTCTTTTTGTATTTTCCTATTTACGTACACATTTTTATTGATTTTTTTGATGTAATAAATTCACATTACAAAAACAAAAATTAACTCAATTCAATTTTACGTTGTTTTCAAAAACTTTTAATGGTCCTCATTTACAGTTTTTTTTTTGTTCAAATTTTAAATTATAAATTTTTTGGTGTGAATTTTATTTATTAAATAAAAGTTTAGCAAAAAAACAAAAAATTCCTTTAGAGAAATTTTTAATAAAATACAGACATCCTATGTATGTAAGTTGTATATAAAAAAATAAAATTTTATTTTAATTGAACAATATAATGAAATATGTATTACTAGAATTTGAATTTAAAATATTTTTCTGCTTTTTTTTCCTTTTTTAATGGTAACGAGGCAATTTGGCTGAGGCCAGTCAAAATTTCTCTTCCTATTCGTTTTGAATTTTACGTCTTCCTACTCATTTTCACACAGAGAAAATTTACTGTTCGACGAATTCACTAAACAAATCTGAAACTGATTCCCATAGATTGAAGGATTAGGGACGAACGAAAGACGGAAACTTAATGAGTTCATACTATAAGAAGTTTTCAAATTAAAAGGAAAATTAGTACATAGGTCATAGATTATTATCATGAAATCCTAATAAACTTGAAATTTTGCTTAATATTTTTCGTAATGATGGAAAAAGTAAAAAAAAAAAAATAAAAAACAAACAAGAAAGAAAATTTTCTTTTTTCATTTTTACTTTTCATAAAGATAAGATGTAAACAAAAAAACAGAAAAGAAATAATGAACATGAAAACTTTAACTGCGCATTTTTGATAAGAAAAATATATATAATGATAAAAACCCAAAAAAAAAATAAGAAAAGCCTGTACACCTGTCTAAGTGATACATGCAATAATTATTATTAGTTTTGTTTGTGAATTTTTTGTTTTTTAGTTATTTTTACTTTAAGAAAAATTTAATTAAATTTCTGATATTATACGCATTTCCCAATTATTTCTTTATTTTTGATTCATTTTATATAAGCATTATTTATGTGAAAGAAGATGTAAAAGATAATTTTGATTAAAGTTTTTTTTAGTTATTATTTTTTGTTGTTGTTTTTGGTTTTCTTCACATTATCTGTATGAATGTGTGAATAAAAAACAAAACATGTTGCTTAAATTAATTTCATTAATCATGAAACTATCGAATAACGATTTGGAACATAAGATATTAACATTAAGAAATTTATTTCATAGTAACGGAACTCCACTGTACAGCAAAATCTTGTAGTATAGATGGGCTCAAGGTGTTACTTTATAATTATGTAATTTATCTTTTATCTCAAAATATATTTTGCGGAAGGACCGAAAAATTTGTTGTACCGCCACTGTTATATCATAAAATATTTACGTATAAGCTTTTTACTGCTTGTTAAATTTTATAGTAGAATTTAACTTACTGTATTGAACCATTATATACAGAACGATTATAGACAGAAAGAGCACCTGATCTGAAAACAAGACAGATTGACGAAATAGAAGAAGACTTTCAGAAAATGATTAAAACAGTCATACAGACAAATGAAATTGAATCTTAAAAGTTAAAACAGATTCTTTACTTTGCCTATAACATTTTTTAGTGCATAATCTTGTGGGAGTACATGTGTCTTTTTTTCCTTTCATAATTTCTAATCAGAGCATTTCACGAGTAATGTAACCAAAATTATTAAAATTTACATACAAAATCAGATAAATTTTTCCAAAATCAGATGTAGTTTCCAAAAAGTCTTTGATGATTTTTTTTAAGCCAGTGGGTGAAGTTTTTGAAATTTTAAACAGATTTATGGAAAAGGGCTTTAAACACATGTACATACATGCTTCAGTTTACTGTATGTTCTTTTATTATTATTTTTTTCTTTATTCAAAAATCAATTTTTTTTCTGTTTGAATTTAAAACGTAATTTTCATAATATTTCAATGAATAAATTGAAATTTGTGACACTGAGTTAATATAATAATAAATAAATAACATGATATTACGATTCGTGTTTGAAATTTTTTTTCTTTTTCTTTTATTTAAATAAAAAATAAATAAGTATTCATATTACAAAAAGTAAAGAGAAATGTTAAAATAAAAAAAAAATAAAAAATACTTCGATCATCATCATTAAAGTATCATAACCACTTGTAAGTTTATTGGCATTGTATAAATAAAAATTGGATACACATCTTACATGCATACACCCTCGTATTTAAATACATAAAATATTCACATATTTTTAAATTACACATAAAATAGAGCAAAGTATCGTATATCATGTTTCAGTAAACAAAATGACTTTTAAAATATTTATAAGGAAATTGTTGCACAAGCATACATGATTTTATTTATTTTTATTAACGAAACGTTTACACACGTACAAATAGAATCAAGGTCAATTTCTGTTTATTTAACCCATTCAGTCATTTTTGTTTTTCACAAAATACCTGTATATCTGTAATTTTTTTTTCTTTTTTAAAAATTTTTCTTAGTAACTGAGTATGTAAATGTGACCCTATACATATAAATATATGGCATACTTTATTATATTACAAAACTTCATTTATTATTTATTCAAATAATGTAATATCTGATCTATTTAATATTTGACTTTTAGTGTTTTACAGACTACATATACACAGTAATGGATGAAAAAACGTTTGCAACAATTTCAAAACAAACATGGAATAATTTTTTTAAAGACTTTTAGATCCCACCATTTGAACCTTATGGCCTAAACCCAAATAAAAATGCAGAGTTCGAAATAAAAAACCAAAATGATATGAACTCGTGGTTGCCAGTAATTTTCTTCTATTTGAAGGTAAATAAATTCAAATATTATTTCTAGAGTACACAATTCATTCGAAAAAGGTACACATTTAAAATTTTTATCCTTCACTGTAAAATGAAATAAACATTACACATGATGATACAATGTAGGTCATTAATAAACGAAGGTCTTATCAATTTTTAATGTGCTGTCTTTGTATGTATCTGTATTTTTGAAGGTATTTTATGTAATTTTATGTCTTTAATATAAAGAAAACATATTACAAATATTATCTATATTGGGGTATAAATATTATACGTAACCAATCTATGAAATGTAAAAAGATATTTAAGTAAAATATTTAAAGGAAAATATTCTGGTCAAAATTTCAACATGGACATCATTATGAAAATTTTCTTTTTTCTTCAAATAAATTATATAGGTACATGTTATGTGTCATCATTGCAACATTGAAAATTTATTATTTTATCCAATAACAATTTCAAATATTTAATTACAAAATTATAGCGCTTATGCTATAAATCACTTATTCTTATTTAGAATTTAGAAGTATGGAAACAAAAAACAACGAAATTTCATTAATCGAAATTTTATTGAACGAAATTTGATAAAATTTATTTAAAAAATCGAATTTTAATGGTGTTACTTTACGTTTTTCCTTTCTCCTTTATTCCAGTTATTTTTTGAATCCATTTCATGTAATATCCAACAAATGTCACAGCAGTTGGTAAACTACCGCCACAAATACCTCCAAAAATTGTAATACCAAAAATAATAAATTTCTTTTTTGATTTTTTAATAAGATTTGGTCCTCCGGAATCGCCTCGGCAAGCACCACCGCCTTTTCCACTTATACACATTATTGACTTAGGATTGGGAATAAAACTATATTGCTTCATGCACTCTTTCTTAGATAATACTTTTCTTTTGACGAATTGCAGAACTTTCGGATATTTCATGTGATCTCTATCCTTGTTTGCCCATGCTAAACCCCATCCACAAGTATAGGCTATTTTTCCAACAAAATTAGATTGTAATAGCATAGAGAACGGTAACAAAGCAGGTCGAATTTTAGCTAAAAGTTATAACAAACACAAATTTGTATAATGAAAACATTTAAATATGTACATACATATACATAATATTAGAATGTTGGATCATAAGTACGTACATGTGTACTTAATACATTTCGGAAATTTAAGTAGAGCTATATCGTTTTTTAGGAGTTCATATTTGGGATGAATTATAATGTTGTTTTTAGGAACAAAAACTAGCATTCTATCCGGATTGCCAGATCCAGAATTATACTCTATCACACCAAGAGTCACAATGATTGGATGGTAGTCAGCCACACAATGAGCAACAGTCAAAATATACCGTTTTGAAATGAGTGTTCCACCGCATTTAGAATGGGTAAAAAGTGTGGAAATTTTTGCCATGAAAGGAAATTGACCCGGTTTAGCTGACTGACCATTATAAATTCTGTGCTGCCAGGTATTATTTTTATGAGTTTTTCCACATTTCGACCATGTCAAAATAAATAATAACACAATCAGTATCAGTGAATTCAACCTCATTAAACTGCTTTTTTTTATTAGAAATGTGTCAAGACGTGGTAATAAACGCTTTGTTACTTTTCTAATATTACGACAAAAACAAAAAAAACTAGAACAAATTGTGGTGTCCTGAATTGACAAAACAAAAGAGATTTTAGAAATATTTGACAAATAAAAAAAAACTATAACAATTTAAAATTCAATCCTGTACGATCTACCGATGTATTTTAAATGAGAACTTTTTATACTTAAATAACGGATGAAAACTAAAATCACATATGTGAAAATTTCCGTTTTTATCCCATTTCAATTTAAAATTGAAAATAAGAAATTAAAATTAATTGGCATGTTTAATTGATGTCACGGTAGCTGTGATTATGCATATCAAAATGCCGTTTAATATTGATGCAATAGTTCTTGATTTTAATGAACAATATTACCTAACAAACAGGATGAATAACAAAGTTAAAAACTGAACCTAATTAGGTTATGTAATATTTTTAATTATTTGAAATATAATTTGGTGTTAACATTAAACAGTTATAAAATTTTATTTCTCTGTGCAATTTAGGTGCATAGAAGATCAGTATAAAACTTATCTATCAGTTTTGCTGCCCATTTTTTATTTATTAACTTTTGTTTTTTTCCTTTTACATGGAATATTCCACGAATTTCAAAGGAATTTACATCTGCCAATAATTATTTCGTATTTTGGAAAGGTTAAAGAGTTAAGCTTTATTTATCACAATCACCTTTTTTGGCCTAAGTGTGCTTACTTGGCAATGGGAATGAGCGGACGGCCACCTCTGCCTAAGCTATATTTAAAAAGTATGTCATTTGGATACATATGTATGAATATAGAGTCGTTTAAAAGATCTATCATCAATTACATGGCGACTTCATATTCATTACAAATCTCTGTATATCAGTAATTTTCCTTTTTTCAGTTTTTAAACATTTTTCTTAATAACTGAGTATGTAAATGTGACCCTTTACACAAATTTATAATATATAAATTACGAAGTATCATTTACCATTAATTCAAATAATGTAATATCGCTCAAATTAGTAGATTTGAGTTGTTTATTTGAAATATTTTCTGTTTATTGTTTAGTATTTTTAAAATTTACAATCGTCTACATACATACATAAAACCAGCAGTAATTGGGAAAACAGACACTAAAAAGTGCAATCATAGAAAAACAAACAACTACAGAAAATCTAATTTTAACCTGAATGTTGGAATATAAATTTTCATTTTTGTTTTTTTTTTTTTTTTTTTGTTTTAAAAAGTTTGGAAATTTTTTTTGATTTGTTTTTATTTTTTATTTTTTTGACTAAGAACAAACAAAAATCACAGCAAAGAATTGCATACTGCAGTGTTATTATGATTTCCAGATAGGATGTAAGCATGGCAAGAGAAAGAGAAAAATATGTATCGCATTTATTATAAAATGTTTTTTGCTTGATCCATGACCATTCTTATCTCAATATTTTCTTTTTTTTTTGTTATTTTAAAATGAAAGAATATACTCGAGGAAATTACAATGAAAACAGTCTCTTCCCATTTTCGTTTTTCTCTCTTATTTCTTGACTTTAATCCAACTGGTGTTTTTGTTACAAAATTTTGAAAATAGAAAATACATATGTACATATTTGTATTTCTTTTTACAATAAAAAAAATCTATGGGAGTGAATATAAAAATCTGTTTTGTTATGTTTTATTAGAAAAATGATGATTTACATAAGAGAGATATTGTGAAAATAATGTTCAACCAGATAATGTAAGATGTTCTTTACTTGTATTTCTATTTATTTACTTTAATGTAAGTTATCAATTTTAGGTCTTGTCTCTAGTTCTAGGTCTAAGTCTAGGTCAGGTCTAGGCAGACGAGCTACCTAGTTTCATCTCACACAGTTCTTCTTCCATCGGATTTGTCCATTTGTAAATTTTCTGCACAAAATTACAACATGAATACCCTTACGAAAGATTATTGTTTTTTTGTTCAAATGATTATATATGTGACCATTGTAACATTGAAGATTTATCGTTTTATCGAAAAATATTGTTTTAAATGTTTATTTATAAAAAAATATAGCACTTGTGCTATGAAACATTTATTCTTATTTAGAATTATGAGTAACAAAAAAAAAAACGGAATTTCATTGATCGAAATTTTATTGAACGAAACTTGATAAAATTTATTTAAAAAATCGAATTTAAATGGTGTTACTTCACGTTTTTCCTTTCTCCTTTATTCCAGTTATTTTTTGAATCCATTTCATGTAATATCCAACAAACGTTACACCTGTTGGTAAACCACCACTACAAAGACCTCCAAAGGATGTAATACCAAAAATAATAAATTTCTTTTTTGATTGTTTAATAAAATTTGGTCCTCCAGAATCACCTCGGCAAGCATTACCTTCTTTCCCACTTATACACATAATTAACTTAGGATTAGTAATAAAATGGTAAACCTTAGTACACTCTTTTACAGGCAATACTTTTCTTTTGACGAATTGCAGAACTTTAGGACTGGTTATGTTCTCTCTATCCTTGCTTTCCCATGTTATACCCCATCCACAAGTATAAGCTGTTTTTCCAACAAAATAAGATTGCTCTCGCATACGCGGAGATAATGGTAACAAAGCTGGTCGAATTTTAGCTAAAAGTTATAATAAAAAGAAATTTGTGTAATGCAAGCAAATAAATATGTACACACATATATACATATATGTATGTAGATATGTATTCTTAAACCAAATAGAATATATGGATCTTAAATACGTACATGTGTACTTAATATGTTTTGGCAATTTAAGTAAAGCAATATCGTGTGCGTAAAGCTTATATGAATATTTGGGATGTATTATAAAGTTCTTTTTAGGAATAGTAATTGTCACTTTATCCGGGTTGCCGGGTTCGGGAATAAACTCTATCACGCCAAGACTCGCAATGATTTTATCAGCAATCTTTTCGTGACCCATGCAATGAGCAGCAGTCAAAATGTACCGTTTTGATATTAGTGTTCCACCGCATCCAGAATAGGTGGGAATTGCGAGAAGTTTTGCCATGAAAGGAAATTGACCCGGTTTAGCTGATTGACCATTATAAATTCTGTGCTGCCAGGTATTATTTTTATGAGTTTTTCCACATTTCGACCATGTCAAAATAAATAATAACACAATTAGTATCAGTGAATTCAACCTCATTTCACCGTTTTTTTTATTAGAAATGTGTCAAGACGTCGTAATGAACGCTTTGTCACTTGTCCTAATATTACGACAAAAACAAAAAAAACTAGAACAAATCGTGCTGTCCTGAATTGACAAAGTAAAGGAATTTTAGAAATATTTCACAAGTAAAAAAAAAACTTTAAAAATTTAAAACTCAATCCTTTACGATCTACCGATGTATTTTAAATGAGAACTTTTTGTACTTAAATAACGGATGAAAACTGAAATTACAAATGTGAAAATTTCCGTTTTTATCCCATTTCAATTTAAAATTGAAAATAAGAAATTAAAATTAATTGGCATGTTCAATTGATGTCACGGTAGCTGTGATTATGCATATCAAAATGCCGTTTAATATTGATGCAATAGTTCTTGATTTTAATGAACAATATTACCTAACAAACAGGATGAACAACAAAGTTAAAAACTGAACCTAATTAGGTTATGTAATATTTTTAATTATTTGAAATATAATTTGGTGTTAACATTAAACAGTTATAAAATTTTATTTCTCTGTGCAATTTAGGTGCATAGAAGATCAGTATAAAACTTATCTATCAGTTTAACTGACTAGTTTTTATTTATTTACTACTTTGTATTTTTTTCTTTTACATGAAATACTCCACGAATTTCAAAGGAATTTACATCTGCCAATAATTATTTCATATTTTGCGAAAGTTTAGGAGTTAAGTTTTTTTTAAAAAGTATGTCATGTACAACAATTTCAAAACAAACATGGAATAACAACTTTTAGATCCCACCATTCTATGGCCTAAACCCGAATAAAAATACAGAGTTCGAAATAAAAAACCAAAATGATATGAACTCGTGGTTGCCAGTAATTTTCTTCTATTTGAAGGTAAATAAATTCAAAAATTATTTCTAGAGTACACAATTCATTCGAAAAAGGTACACATTTAAAATTTTTATCCTTCACTGTAAAATGAAATAAACATTACACATGATGATACAATGTAGGTCATTAATAAACGAAGGTCTTATCAATTTTTAATGTGCTGTCTTTGTATGTATCTGTATTTTTGAAGGTATTTTATGTAATTTTATGTCTTTAATATAAAGAAAACATATTACAAATATTATCTATATTGGGGTATAAATATTATACGTAACCAATCTATGAAATGTAAAAAGATATTGAAGTAATATTAAAGAAAAATATTTGAAATGAAACTTTATAAACCGGTTTATCTGATAAATTTTTGTAATTAAAAATTGGAAATTTGATATTTTTTCCAGTTATATCGCAAATGATATTGGTATAACAATAAATTAATTTTTTAAGGTTTTTAAAACAATAAATGATGTTTCGAACGTGAAATACTAACAGTTTAACAGATTTATTGAAACTGAAATCAAAGATAGGTATTTATCAAGAGCTACATTTACTCTTATTTATACGAGTACATAAAGTGGATGTATTTTGCTTGTTTTTAATTGAATTAATCCAAAAAATCTGGGGTTTTCGGTGTTACAAAATTTTGAAAGTAGTAAATATTTGTATTTCTTTTTAAAATAACGAAAAATATCTACAGAAGTTAATATAAAAATCTGTTTTGTTATGTTTCATTAGAAAAATGATTATTTACATGCATTATTATGCGAGATATTGTGTCAATAATGTTCAACCAGATAATGTAAGATGTTCTTTACTTGTATTTCTTTTTTGTTTAAATGATTTATAGGTTACTCGTATGTGACCATTGTAACATTGAAGATTTATCGTTTTATCGAAAAATATTGTTTTAAATGTTTATTTATTAAAAAAATATAGCACTTATGCTATGAAACATTTATTCTTATTTAGAATTATGAGTAACAAAAAAAAAAAAACGAAATTTCATTGATCGAAATTTTATTGAACGAAACTTGATAAAATTTATTTTAAAAAATCGAATTTGAATGGTGTTACTTTACGTAATTTCTTTTTTCTTTATTTCTTTATATTTGGTTATATTTACAATCCAATTCATAAAATATCCAACAAATGTTACACCTGTTGGTAAAGTACCGCTACAACGACCACCAAAAGATGTAATACCAAAAATAATAAATTTATTTTTTTTGTTTTTTTGAATAAGATTTGGTCCTCCGGAATCCCCTCGGCAAGCATTACCATCTTTTCCACTTATACACATGACTAACTCGGGATTGGAAATAAAACTGTATTGCTTTTCACATTTTCTTCTGGACAAAACTTTTCTTTTGACGAATTGCAGAACATCCGGATATTTTACGTGCTCTTTATCCCAACTTTCCCATGTTATACCCCATCCACAAGTATAAGCTGTTTTTCCAACAAAAAAAGATTGCTCTCGCATACGCGGAGATAATGGTAACAAAGCAGGTCGAATTTTAGCTAAAAGTTATAATAAAAAGAAATTTGTGTAATGTAAGCAAATAAATATGTACACACATATATACATATATGTATGTAGATATGTATTCTTAAACCAAATAGAATATATGGATCTTAAATACGTACATGTGTACTTAATACGTTTTGGAAATTTAAGAAGAGCAATATCGTTTTCGAAACGCTTATGTGAATAATCGGGATGTATAATAATGTTTTCTTTAGGAACAGTTACTGACAATTTATCCGGATTTCCAGGTTCGGATTTAGATTCTATCTCGCCAAGAGTAACAATAACCTTGTAACCCGCACAATGAGCAGCAGTCAAAATGTACTGTTTTGATATTAGTGTTCCACCGCATCTAGCATAGAAAGGAAGAACGAGAAGTTTTGCCATGAAAGGAAATTGACCCGGTTTAGCTGACTGACCATTATAAATTCGATGTTGCCAACTACTGTTTGTATGAATTTTTTCACATTTTGACCATGTCAAAATAAATAATAACACAATTAGTATCAGTGAATTCAACCTCATTAAACTGCTTTTTTATTTAAAATGTGTCAAAACGTCGCAATAAACGCTTTGTCACTTGTCCTAATATTACGACAAAAAAACACTTAAAGGAACTGTGATGTCCTGAATTGACAATATAAAGAAATTTTAAAAATACTCTTGAAGTAGAAAAAACTAAAAAAAAAAGTTAAAATTCAGTCTGTTATGATCTACCCATGTATTTTAAATGAGGACTTTTGAAACATAAATAACAGATGTAAAATACAAATGTACAGATTTTTGATTTCATTGAATTTTAATTCAAAATTGAAAATAAGAAATTAAAATTAATTGGCATGTTCAATTGATGTCACGGTAGCTGTGATTATGCATATCAAAATGCCATTTAATATTGACGCAATAATTAGTTCTTGATTTTAACGAATAGGATTGCCCAAAAAACAGGATGAATAACAAAGTTTAAAACTGAACCTAATTAGGTTATGTAATATTTTTAATTATTTGAAATATAATTTGGTGTGAACATTAAACAATTATAAACTTTATTTCTCTGTGCGATGTAGGTACATAGAAGATCAGTATAAAATAAATCTTATCTTATAGTTTTGCTGCGTACTTTCTATTTATTAATTTTTTTATTTTCTTTTTCATTAAATTTTCCACGAATTTTAAAGGAATTTACGTCATGCCAGTAATTATCTCCAGGATTCGTTGAAACGTAATTTTTTTTAAAAATTAGAAATTTAAAGAAAATCGATTTCATTCTTTTGTTTAAAGCATAAAGTAGAAGAGAGGGAAAGAAAGAATCTCTAACTGTTTTCCATTGTTAAATTTCAGTTATCGTTTCGAATCATCATTAAAAAGTCACAAAAATAAAATAAAATAAAAACCAAATAACAAAAAAAATTGTTTGTATCCCTCATGTGGTTCATAAACATTTTATTGTTGTTTATACTATTTTCCTTTCCACACTTTTGTTTTTCATGGATTATGGGTGGTATAATTTTCAGTATAACTTATAATTTATGAATTTACGTTTTAAAAATATTTAACAAAAGAACCCAATCGTTTATTTATTTTGAATTTATGTAGTCACGTGCATTGTTCTATTTAAATAACAGAAAATCTTTTGTATAAAATTTTTAAACAAAAAGTTTTTTAAAATTTATTAAAGGAAAAATATCAGAAAAATTAAATTGCGTTTTTTCTATATTTTCTAAAATCAAAAAAAAAAAAAAAAAACATTTTAATAATTAAAATTCTTAGGAAAATTTTTTGGATCGTAAATTTTTTTTAAATGATTTTAAAATGAACGATTTTCAAGTTGAAGGATTTATAGTCTCATAAATACGTTGTAGAAAAAAATTATAAAATCGAATATAAATATGAAAATAGATATGGGAAATTTTTACTAAAAATTATAAATGTAGCGGTGATTTTATCGGTCTACAAACAGGATGAGAAAATATGCAGAGGAAACTCCAATTCTCTAGTACTCGACCGTAACTAAAATCGCACTTAAACCCATATTACATGAAAATTAATGAATTAACACAATTTTTATCATTGCCCTTATTAGATAAAGTACAAATCGATTTTATTGACAGAGTTGTATGTCAACACAAATTGGTACTTTCAATAATCTAACATAAAATATATAAAACAGATTTTTATTGACTTCAATACGTTCCAATAAAAAGAAAAAAACTGAAATTAGGACAAAGAAAATAATTAAATTGTAAATACATAGAATCTATGTAAGAATTAATCTGCAATCAATTTATCATTATCAGTTTCTTATCCTTTTATTCTTTTTCATGTTAATTATACAAGCAAGCAAATATGTGTATAACATTTGAACAATGATACCAAAAGTTATACAACACAATCATAAGGATTCAATATACAGAAAACAAAAAAAAAAACATTTGGCTACAATATGGAAAATCTATAGAGTAAGCAGTACACAACAACCAAAACCATCATCAATTAAATTGATACGAATTAGTTATCGATTTGTACGACACGGGTACATATGTACATACAAAATATAAAAACGATTAAGATATCGATTTACTGCAATATGCTATTTTTCTTTTTTTTGCTATAATTTTATATTTAAACACTTCTTGTCGTCATAATCATTTTTCAATTTCCTCCTCTTTTTTTTGTGTTTAAGAAGTTTAATTTTCATTTATCCTTTTTATTTTTCATGTTATGTGCACACACGCTTTCTAAATGTCTTTAATTTGATGATGATGATGATAATGATTGCGAAAATATACTGTAATTTTATAACATGTGAAAATGTGGATTATCTTCATTAAATTTATCATGTTTTCAATTATTATTTATCATGTTCTTGATTTTTATTTTTCTTTCTTTATTTTTAATTGACACATGAACAAATGATGATAGAAGTGATTATATGTTATCTCACAAACAAAGACATTTCAGTTGAATCAAATAAAAATAAACATGTAACGAAATACATATGTATAGTATAAAAATCGACATACAAACAAAAAGGATATTTTCAGAAAATTCGATTAAAATTAAAAATGGAAATCAACTAAATGCGTATGTAATCTGTTTTTAGGTTTTGAAAATTTATTTGCGTTTTCAGTTTAAAATGAAAAAAAAAATTTTTTTTTATCACGAAAGGATCAATTCATTTTAATTTAATTTCTTTGTATTTTTGTCTTATGTTCTCGTGTCCAAAATACAAATATGAATTTTGAACCATATAGATTTCTCCTCCCCCTTTGACAGAAAATAAACAAAAAAAAAGGATTGTAAACACGTGTAACGTTTTTCAATTATAAATGGCTTCAAGGTATTTTTAACAAAATGTTGATTTTTATTAAGAATGAAACTTTTTTTATGAATTTTTATTTTTTTATTTCTGATATGTATTCTGATTGTATCCAACGGAAATGAAAAAAAATTTTTCTTTTTTAAATTTTCTCTTAATGTCTAAATGAAAGCAAAAAAAAAAAACATTTTTTCAGTCAATGAACTTTTAGTCAATTAATTAGAAAATCCCCTGTCAATATCGAAAATCTCTAATTTTATTTTTTTATTTTTCCAATCAATTTGACATTTTTGTTAACTTATTTGAAGAGCAGAAAAATCATAGAAAAGTAAATTTTTTTGATTTGTACTATGTGATACATGGTGGGCAAGATTAAGTAGCACAAATAAAATTTACACTTAGCACTTCATACAATTTTATTACCTTGATTAGAAAAGTTTAGTTAGAGATTAACTTTAATTTAAAAAGTACGCTTTTTAGATACATATGTACATATGTATGTACACAAGGTCGTTCAAAAGATTAATCATCAATTACATGGCGATTTTATGTAATCAAGGATTAAGTTTTAGTGGTTTTAGCAAAGAAAGGAAGATTTATTAAAGATGATTTGAGTTTCAAAATGAACGCAATTCGTAACATTTCATCTGAAACACACTCTGTTGATTGACAATTTATGTTTAATTGTACATTTGTGACACCTTATTTTAATAAGTAATTGGAATTTGTATAATGTGCGACATACAGTACAGTATGTATGCAAAAAACGATATGATGATGAAATGTCAATGTCATGTATATGTAAAAATGTACAACATGTGTGACAAATTTTGTTAAAAAATGTTCTAAAATGAAAAATTCTCTATATACATACTTATGTAGTATGTATAAAAACGTTAAATTTGAAAAAATAATATGAATGTATACAGGTGCTTTTGTACATACTTTAATCTATTAAAATGCTCTAAAAAAAATTTTATATCATGCGAAATACCTATATTATGTGAAAGTGCAAAGAAAAAAATGTAAAATATACTATCTATGAAGGCAAGAAAAAAAAAATGAAAATTTTACATTTTACCAAACCCTCACCCCCAAAAAAATATCTTAAGTAAATTTGCATGTTAGTTGTAGTCATAAAAATATACATCTGTTCGGTTTTCTAGAGTACACATATGGGATGTTTTATGTGTGTATAATTTTTTTTTTTTAAAGCAAAAAATTTATATACGACGAGAAGAGATATTATGCACCCGCATATATGTATTTTGTGATCAATATGAAAACTTAAAAAAATAATATAAAATGTACGTATGTAAATATGATGTGTAATGAATATTAAAATACATGAAGATAAATGTGTTTGTATGTATCTCATGTAAATATGTTTACAGATTGTTCCTGACAGTAATACCAGTGTCATATGCATATCTGTATGATACAAAGCTCGTACTGACATACACTGTACAATAAGCTTAGTACTACTTACAGAGACGCCCTGTATTTAATGCAAAAATGTAAAATGTGTACTTTATATGCATGTAAAAATGTTGGAATAATGAATATTTAAAATTTTTCTTAAAAAAAAAAAAAAAAATATTTTATTTTTTTTCATTTTTTAAAGAATCAAAATCATTTTAGCACTTACCTTAAATACCTGTCGGCATAAGAAATTTTCTTTAACAGGAAGTAATCTACATCACATTGACGATGATGATGATCATAACGATGATGTCAATAGCAGCAACAATATGATGTGAAAAGAAAATTGGATGTCATATATTCACAGAAATTGAAATGTTTAGAAAAATACGTAATCCCATTCCCCAAATATTATTAAATGCAAATGATGAATTCGTCATTAAAATTGAAAAGAAAAAAAAAAAGAAAAGAAAAACATGAAAAAGAAGAGAATTTTTATAACTTTTTTATTTTATTATTTTTTTTTGAAAATATAAATCCCATTGTCCCACTGTGATGTAAAATATGAAAAAAAAAAATGTATAGATTCAGAAAAATTATGAATGAAAAATAATTTTTTCTTTTAAGAACGATTTTCAAAGGGAGGAAAAGTTTCTAATTTTTTGTTTTTTTTCTTCTCTTTTGGGAATATAAAAAAATTTTTCGTCTACATACTTTGCCATTTCAGATAATTGCAATCGTCCATCCTTGTTTGCGTCAAATACTTGCAACTGTAACAAAAATATAAAAAAACAAAAATAAAATGAAATTAATTTTTTATTTATGAGTAAAAAAGAAATAAAAATTTCTCTATTTTTATGTGCATATATCGAATATGTGTCGGAATAGGAAAAAATTGAAAATGAAAATTTTTCAAAACTAATAATAAATGAAAAACTTTTATTGAAATTTGCATTACACATACATATGTATGGATGGCCTTCTGCAATCGTATTTTATGGTAAATGCATGTATTTTATTGTCTCATATAAAAGTTAATGTATTTCACAAACTTCGAGGCATATAAGACTCAGCGCATGAATGTGTACATACGTACATGTTCATAATTTTCACAGACAGTGATGACAAAAAATATTGTTACAGGGTGCAAAAATAAAAAATAAAAATATTTGAATTTTCACATTTTGAAAATGTGTACTGTAACAGAGATTCCCAATCTTATGGGCATTAAGATGGTAGTCAATATTCTTGTAATAATAAGATACTGGCCAAAGAAATGCAATGCCAAGCGTACTATTTGCCTTGATAAACTTTTTCAAGCTTTGAGGTTTTCATACATGTTACAAAAAGGTCCGGAATCCCATTATTACAGCAATAGCAACGGTATACACTAACTTTATTCTATGTTTTAATTCTCATTTATGTAAAAGAAAATAGAAGACTTTGATGAATTTTCCTCAAAAAGAAAAATATATTTTTTTTGCATTATGTACTACACTACCACATGTACATACATATATGTATGCTTTTGTAATAATTTATTTTCTTTACATCAATCAACTGAGGCAATGAATAGGAAAAATTAAATTTTTTTTTTTTTAAATATTTTTCTGTACATATTCGAATGTAAAATGCCTAAAGTATGAAATTTTGAAGGTTTCAAACTGAAAGTTTTATCGCTAACGTATTTCTGAAGTATGTATGTAAATGTTTATCGTGAAATAATTTTTTTCAAAAAAAAAAAAAATTCCCATCAAAAGCGATATTTCATGTCTTTCTTCACAAAAATAAAAAAAAAATAATAAAAAATAAATTTTCGTTTTTTATTTCAATTTAAATTTCTGAATATAAATAAAATATTTTTGGTATTTTATGTAAAACATATTTAAGAAATTTCAAAACAAAAAAAAACAAAAATTACAGAAAAAAAGTATTTTTCTTCTGTGAAGAAAAAATGTAATTTACGATCACGTAATGTTTTTTGTAAACATACATATCTGCTACATCGTTTAATTTGAATTCACATAAATGTAAGAAAAACTTTTCTGAAAATTCAATAAAAGTGACATGATTATTATTTTGAAAAAAAAGATAACATTTTACCTTTAAAAATATAGGGAAGACGAATAAAGAAAATAAACTTTCTTGTTTATCACTTCTGTAAAGAGTGACCCACAATTTTTGACTCTTTTTGTGTCCTCATGAATTTTATTTAAAAGTGGTAAAAATAATATTTTATAGCGATACTTCAAAGTAAATGAACATAGATTTTGTTATGCAGATATGATCTGTCGAAATTAGTTTACCTGTTCATGGCAAGATATATCATACATGAATTTTTTGGATCACTCTTTACTATAAGAAAAGTGGTGACACGATAATTTCAAAAATTTTCTAAACATTTTCTTATACACAGTTATCAGAAAATTGATTACTTGTAGAACGAACTTGTTAATTAATTCAGCCTATTAGCCTAAAATGGTAAATTAGCTTTAACTTACATATTTCTCTCAAACAATTTTTTGAAAACTGAAAGAAATATTTCTGTTTATACTGATAGTCTGGAGGTTTGTAGGAGGTGCAGACGCTTTTAAAATTTTTTGTGTGAGTAAGTAAATTAAAACTTTAATTTGAAAAAAAAAATTATTTTTATTTTACATACTAAGAAAATGCTGAAGTCTCTAAAAATCAAAAGACTTTGTATATGAATCGGATAAAACGTGACGTCTTTACCTATAGATAATGCTGATTATATTTTTTTCCTGCTTTTTTTTTAATCCGGATTTAATTAAAAAAAATAAATGAATGAATAAATTTCCTAGAACTGAGTAAGATAAAAAATATGAAAGAAAATTACTTTTACATGCAATTTATTAATCCGATTCTAATAACATTTCAATGATTTAAATAAATATCACATCATAATTTTCTGATTTTCTGTATTCCAAAGTAATAAGAAAATAAAAAAAAATTTTTTTAATATCATAAATTTCTTTGATGTATACATAATCTTTTCTGTTTACAATTCATTCATTTTAAAATTATGAATGATACGAAAATTATTATCTGTATATAATGGAAATTAATATTGAGTTTTTCTTAGAAAATAAAATTTTGTTTTTATTTATTTCGAATAAATAAAAAAATCATTTCCATGTAAATACGCAAAAAGAAAAAAGAAATTTTCATTTGATTCATAAAAATAAGAGAATAATCTAACATCAAACAAAAATCATTTTATTTATAAAACAAAAAAAAAAAAACAAAAAACGCAACTAAAAGAAATTACGAAAAATAAATCCTTCAAGAATTGGTATTTATTTTTTTTTTTACCTGTCAAAAAAGTAATTTACATTTCTTTTACCAAAAATAATTTTTTTTACTCATTTTCAACTTATTTCAAAATTTCGAATGTTTGATAGACATTAAAAAATAAATGAACGTGAATTTTATATCTCTGTTGGTAATATTACCCAGAAATTTTTGTTTTTTACAATTTGTATGTGGGTTTGAGAGTTTTATGTTATACAACTACCCTTCGTATTACATGGGGGTCATATTCAAGCTCAAAAGTTCTGCAACGGATCGTAGAACTTTATATGTAGAGAATAGAATTTTTCAGAATATTGTTTTTCAGCAGCAGTCTTCTAACCTGTAGCGCAGAATTAGAGATTTCCATAATGAATACTTTGTTAATGCCTGTAGTAACATGTTAGTAGCTTTTCTACACCGGTTTCACTTGCACTGTACAAGGTAAAAATTTTACCAGAATTTTCTGTAGATACTCTATCTTAATTGAATCGTAAGGGAAACAAAATTAATACATTTTTATTTATTATTTGATTTTTTAAAGAAATGAAAAAGAAAAAATCTTTTTCAACTTTTTGCGTATCCATGAATACCAACACATCCTCGAAAAAAAAGTAAATTTATTAGAATTTTGAAATAATTTTATTTTTGCATAAGTAGTGCACGGTCCATTAATTTTTGTATCATGGTAAAATATTTTTCTAATACTCTTTTCCTTTTAAAAGTATATTTAATCCTTGAAAATTTTTCGACTGAAAATAATATAAAATGTATTACGTATCTACTGGATGACACAGAAAAAGTGTTAAAATCTATAAAACTATAATTTTCTTATATTTTAGACTGACTGTAACAAAAAATTGTTCCAGGTCACTCCTATAATTCATTTCTTCTAAGATATAGGGAATTGAAGTATACTGGCTGTAATTTGTAGGAAAAAAAAAACTAAAAGAAATAATAAGAAAATCAAAAATTTTCTCTAACATCATTTTAAGTGACTTATTTCTTTATCATTTATTTTTATCTGTAATTTTTTCTCTATTCCTTTTTTTTTGCACATAAAAATTTCTGTATTTCTATATATTATTAAATTAATACTTACCATTGTATCAGTATATTCAATCAATTTATCCTCTGATACATCATTAATTTTTTTAGCTTCTTTCAATAAATCCCTGAGAAAATTTTTTAGTTCATCAGCTTCAATATAACCACTATTATCAGTATCGTATTCACGCCATATCTAAATACAATGAACCAAAATGAAAAAGAAAATAAATAAAGAAGAAAAGAGAAAAGAAAGACACATTAAAATTTTATCAAAAAGCAAAAAAAAAAAGTAAAAGAAAAAAAAATGAGGTATTGTTTTGTTATTTTCAATTCATATTGTTGGGAAAACAAAAATTTTTAAAATTTTTCTAAAGCGAGATCTTAATATCTTTTGCCTATAAACGTAATTAAGTGATTGAGTGCCAAAAACATCTTTAAAAAATTTCTTTTGTTTAATCTTTAAATTATGTTTTTTCGTAATATTGACAATCACCTATTATCTTATCATTAATTCATTCTAAATATCTCCATTATCTCTTGACAAAAAAAAAATGAAAATCTAAACTAAATGAAAATCTCATTAAATCTCAAATTTTGATGAATACCTTAATTATAAGAGTACACCTACTACGTAATACAAATCTTTTTTTTTTTTTTTCAATTTTTATTTATTTCATTTTCTTGTTTTCCTATGTACATCCAACACAGAATCAAAATAAAAATATCTAATATTCATTAAGGATTAAATTTCTATTTTGTGGTTATCATGACGAATATAATTCGTTTTATTTTGTTTCTTTTTACAATAGAGCTGACGTAAACATATTTAAAATGAACCTCCGAAATAAAAAGAAAAAACGACAAAAAAAAATTAAAAACTTACCTTCATGAATTCAACACTAGATTCTAGTGGATTATCGAAACGGAATAATAAAAGAAAATTTTCTTCCATTGGTAGCAGCTGTGCAAGCTATACATACATATACACAAATATGTATTAGTTCCGTCCATGTATTTATTTGTATATGTTTGTGTAGATAACCATTGTACAACAAATAAACATTCGTTTATTGTATAAAGTTGATTGAAATCCATAAAAAAATAAATGAAAAATAAAAATGAAAGAAATATTTTAAAACATTAAATCTCATTAGTATTAAAAGAAAAGCGATGCTATAGCAATGTTTTTAATTAAAGCAAAAAAATAATTAATTTAAGAGAAATTTTGTTCAGTGTGAATTTGTGTTGCATAAAGAGGGTAATTCTATTTACTTTACATAAACGCTGGATTGTGAAAGATGTTGATGACACAGACAAAAAAAATGTTTTTTGAATTTTTTCAATAAGAGATCTTCTTACTAGACCACCAATGATGATGATTCACTGGTATTTTCGTTTCTAAACTTCCCAAAAAGTAATTGATATAATTTTTAGGTTATGTTATTTAAGAAGAGCTTTTCAACTTTAAATTTGAAAATTTGAATAAAATATTTGAAAAAAATAAATAAAATATCTCTTTCAGTTTAAAGGAACCTTCCGAACACTAGCTCACAGGTTTGTCACATAAACCTAGTCACCCTGTATACCCTCACTTTTATTCGTACAAAAAATGAAGGAGTTAAAAAATTTATGGTTTTTGTTATTGCGTTTATTTAATTTGTTAAATTTTCATTTTTAGCAAAGAGGTAAAAGTAACATAAGGAAAATATATAAATTATCAGGTAAAAATATAAATAAACATATTGTTAAAACTTTAATTAATTAAGGTGTATCTTTATACATAAAATTCAGTAAAAAAAATATATAATGGTTTTTGTATTATTTTTTCTAAGGTAATAAAAATCTAATCAATAACGGTAAAAAAAGGGTTTTGTGTATATTCTCTTTACTGTATAGTTCTTAACATATTTGAATGATGATTTATTATAATTTACATAAAATTTTACAATAAAATTTTCCGATTGTTTTGTATCCTAGATTCCTAGATTGTTATGAAATTTACGTGACTGATGTATGACAGTGAGCATCTACTGTGTGCCTTACACAAACCTACGTTGCACGCAAAACCCTCTCATTCCTCTCTTTAACAGAAAATATTTTAATTTATTTCAATTTAAAAAAATACACCCATTTCATGTTTTTCTCTACAATCTTTTATAGTTCAAGTATTCAACAACTTAGCTACACACAATTTATTTAAGACGGTTATACGTTGCCTCAACAACGACATCCAATAAAACAAATTTATTAAATTTAGATAAGGAAAATTAAATTAAAATGTCTTTTCTTACTGCTATGAAATAAAAACTGATGCAAATTGCAAGCAATTGATACAATTTGAATAACTTGAAAACACAATAATGGTAATTTTTCATTTACATTAAGGTATAAGAGTTTTTCTTTCCTATACATATCCGGTATTTGTGAACAAGTATAGCAAAAACATGATTTCAGATTTTTAGGTTATTTATAGACATTCTCTATACATGTCTTTCAAGAATAAAATCTATTAAATCTCAATTAAATGATGCATGAACTGAAGAGCAACAAATAAGAAATTGCAATGGAAATGTACTCGTATACATTAAAATTTTTCCTATTTAAAATTTAAAATAACTACGGAAATTGATTACATTGAATCTTTTTTTCATCAATGGAAAAATACAAATACCAACAACAATGACAACAAAATATCAATTCAATTTGGATAATTTGAATTTCTCTCAATGATCCAAAACGAAATAATTTTAATAATGATAAAATTTAGTTTTTGAATTGGAAATTAATACAAAATTCAATTTATAAACAAAAATATAACAAAATAACGAAAGATTTTAAATAGAAAATTTAATTTAAAATTTTCATTAATTTTCCACTCATTATAAATTAAAAAAAAAAAAATCATTGGTGTTGTATAAATTGAATATTTCTCTCATTTTTGTGACATTATGTCAAAGAATAATAATAAATTGTAAATTGAATAAATCATAGAATTGTCAGCCACATATGATTAGAAAGCATGAATTTTCACAATTACAAAGTAATACAAAATTTTCATAAACAGTGATCAATACAAATTCACAAGGAGAAAGTGGACCGGAAATTTGGGTAAAATTAGAGTAGGATAAAAAAAAGGATGAAAATCGAAAAACACCCAAACATTTTTAGTAACGCACAATTAAAAGGAAATTGTCGTATATATAAAAACTGTCAAATATGTTGAAAGTTGATTGACATGACTTCATGATAGATATGGACCATTTACCTTAAAAATAATTATGCAAATCCATTATGTACTTAAAATTTTGAAATACAGTATTTTGAGAGTTTTGTGTTTGCATTCCCTTCTAGGTTTTCACTAGAAAAATTGGGAATAATCATAAAAGCTATAATTCTTCTGGATATCAAAGGAGATATTTTTGTAATGGGAGCTATACACCCTTTTATAAAATGAATGATGATCCATTAAGTATCGATTATTGATTTTTAAAACTTCCTTCTACTAAATTCCTTACTACTAAATGAATACCAATCATTGAATACCAATGAAATTTTCTATGTTTTTCCAATGTTACAAATTTTATAAATAAAAATGGAATAATTCTTTTTTTTTTAGCTTATTGTACATATTTTAATTAATTCGACATTACACTTAAGTGCAAATATCCTTAAAAAATAAAATATAATTTCCTTGTCACGAAATTCTTAATTGCTACGTACTTAATTATTTTTTTGCCTTGTAATTTCTAAATAATAAATTTTGTTTATTTTTCATATTGATACGTACATACTAAGCATGTAATGTAAAGCATACAGGTTGTATACATATACGTATGTGAACATAAAACTAAAAATAAAATAACGTAATTGAAATAAAATAAGAAAAAATTATAGAATTCGTTTTATTTATCGTATATACAAGAAATAAATAAAGAAAAAAGCAATAAACTGAAAAGGAAATAGAAAATTGAAAATTGATTGCTAATAAACAAAAGTTTATAGCGAAAATTATGAGCACTTAAGTATTTATTGTTTTGATATATGAACTTATATGTAGATTGTAGGAAAGCTTTAGAGGAAAATTATCTGAAATGTTGGAATACATCTTAAAACACAATAATATACTCGTAATAAATTTTGCTTTAGATTAGAAAATTTTACGATATTCAAGATTGGTATGTAGGCACACAAATATATACACAATCAGCAACTATCAGTAGAAAAATTTCCTATTTTATTGGTTTTTATGAAGGTTTATAAGGAAAAACAAATTTTTTTATAACTTAACAATTTCTATATACAGTTTAATTTTATAACTTAAAGTTCGAAGAAAGAAAAAAATTTTTTCCTATACTTAATTTTTAAAGCATAGTCATTTGTATTTTGAATGGGTGCTTCTCCTCATTCCTTTTTTCATTTAATTAAAATAAATTCATTTTTTATTCTTATTTTCTATTTAACAGTTTCCTGTTATTTTTGTAAACGATAACAACAACAATCCCGAGAGAGAGTTACATTAATCATAAACATAAATAACGAAATATTCTTAAGTTCCATAAGGAACACACATGACTAGCAAAATAAATCATAAATAAATTAATCATCAATAGAGCACACAATTTAAAGTACAATATAAAATTTTTAAAGAATTTCCATACCTGGGTATACACTTTAAAGTATTTTTGATGTTACATTAAAGCAACATATTTACACTTTTTTATTTATCCTTGTTAGTAAGTGTATTTCAAAAAGGTGCTTATCAAGTGTACTTATAATGAAATAAGGACTTTTGTAACTTTCTTGACTTTCTCTAAGTTTTTCTTTTTTTTTCTAAAATGTTTTTTTTTCAATCAAAAAAATTTAATTTAATACCAAAACCAAAGGGAAAATTGAAACCAAAAAAAAAAAAAATATCTTGGGAAAAAAATATTAAAATGTAATTTATTTAAAAGATAAAAATACGAAAACTTTTCGTTTATCAAAAAAAAAAAAAAGAAAAAAAAAATGAGGAAGAAAATTTATGAAGAACAAAAAAATCCTTAATATGAAAATAAAATAAAGACAAAAGAAATTTAATAAAATAAATCAGAATAAAGAAACAAAATCATATTACATTTTTGATCCTTTTAATTTTGGGTATATCATGTATGAAAATGTTTTGTACTTATGTTATATGGATGTACGTGTATCTATAAAATTTTTTTTTGTACAAGTGATGTATATACACATAAAATATCAGATAAACAATGTATTTGTATTTAAATGTATACATACCTCTCTAATATCAATTTTTCCGTCCTGATTATCATCATAAGCTTCCATAAAGCATGATTTTAATTCAGCCAACATTGTATCTGTAACAGCCTGTTTAAATAAAATATAAAAAAAATACAAGAAATAAATAAAAGAAATATTACATATTCACGTATTACAAATGTTAGGATTTTTATATAAAACGAAAAGAAATATAGTAAGGAAAAAATACAGGTAACACTCGTATGAAGACAATTATAAAGGTAAAGAAGAAATTTGTGTTGTACAGGAACTGAAATGGTTCACTGTTACTGCAAGCAAAAGAGAAAATGACAGTGAGTGCTAAATGCAGCTAAATTGGTAGTTTGATTAATTTATTTGAAACGCAACATATGGTTTTTGTTTGTATTTTGATTTTAGTAGATTTCACATGATTTTTAGAAAATAATTTCATGAATTTTTAATAACTATTAAAAAAAAGCGTAAAATTTGAATTTTTAAATTTTTGAATTGTTGAAATTGTTGAATTTAGAAGGTCAAAGGTTTCCAGTATCACATGGAATTAAATGAAATTTCCATGCAAATAGCCAAAGCCAAAAACATGATGAAGAAGACGCATTTTTATCATATCATTTCATACGAGAGTTACTTGTAAAACAAAATAAAACAGAACGAAAACAGAAACATAAATAAATAATTTAAAAAGATAATTTTTTCCTGTTTGCTTTTTTTCTTTTGTTTTTCTGCGTAATTTGTCATGGGTAAAAAATACATGTACATACGTGCACGTACTTTATACACACATAAGAATATACAAAAGCGAAGTTAAATAAACAAAAGAGTTTGTTCATACATACATTGCATGTATGTACTTTTGTACATATAGGAATGAATGGAATCAGTCCTCAAATTATGTAAATTTATATAAACTCAAACAATTGAATTTACTTTCCTTTTATTTGAGTGGATTTTTCATTAAATTTTAAAATGTTTGAAAATGTTTGCTAACATTTTCTTTGACAACACAATTATCATTATTACGTTGCAAATTCCAGGAAGAAAAGATGAAAATAACAAAAAAGAGTTTCAAATTTACAATTTAACATTAATAACGAAATTCAAAAGATAACCATACTTTTGTTAAGCTCAAGGTCCTTTTTAGGACTACAATGTGATGATAGAAGAGGAAAAGAAAAGCAAAACACTTGAAAAAATTAAAATTTTTAATTTCAATATTTTTACCATAAAAATAAAATAAAATTTTATTTCATTAATATCCAAGTTATTTCATTTGCAGTATTTTCTCTACGTTCGTTATCACAGGATTTTGTGTTCCTTTTTATCATCACAACTTTTTATCAAATAAAATCATACAGATCATAAATTTAAACATTTAAACATTTCAAACGCAAAAATAATATAAAGAAGTAAATTTTCTTTCATTACATATACAGATTTTACTTTTATTCCTAAATAAACCGAAGAATAACAGAAGGCCAAAACCCTTCGAAATGTTCAAATGCCATAGAAGAAGAATAAGAATCGAAAAATACAAAGAAAGGCAACAATGTATTACGAATTCAAACTTAAAAGATTTTTTTTTTTCAAAAAATAAAAAGGTACAATAAAAGAATATGAAAAATAAATGAACTCTTTATGTGTAATGGCAACAACAGTTTATTATTACCATTTTTATGGTAAAAATGAAATTATCATAATATTTTATACCAACACTGTAGGGATTTCTTTGTATGGATTGTATTTACGAACAAAAGCTGGAAAAGGTGATCCAAAGTTAAAAAGCACCTTGAAAGTTATAAAAAGAGATTTAAAAGAAAATGTTACAAAATAAAGTATGTAAATTGGTAAAATGTATAAGAAGACCGATATGTTAAAAGTGAAAGAACAGAGTAACAACATTTTTCTTTTGTTATTATTTTTTCTTTTTTTTTGGTTAAACCTCGAAAATCCTTTGTTTTTTTTAAAAATACACTCTGGTATTTATTGACCTTTTTTTTCTGTTAAAGAAAAAAAAATCACATCTAAATTCTTCTTATTAAGTAGAGTGTTAGCTGAAACTATCTAACAATTTCATTTGAATCTCTTAAGAGATTTTTTTTATTCTTCATACACGATATTAAGAAACTAAAGGAAAAAAAAATTAACAATTCAATTTTGTTCACATTTGAAACGACAATTCTTCAATGGAAAGAAAAATCGGACAAGAAAAACTCTAAATATTTTACTAATGAAAAGAAAATTTATACTTTGTCTATAAATATTTCTAAATCCATATCTTTTTTCTTTTTTCTAAATTTTTAATAAGAGTAGTATTACCACAATTTTCAAAATTTTCGTACAAAATCTTTTATCAAATAAATGATTTTCCCTCAATATCAGTATATTATACATTAATTGAAATGATACCACTTTACACAGTTTTCATAAGATCTGCGTTTCCATGCAAAATCATTTATAGACGAAGTATAGCCAGAAGCTAACATAACTAAAAGATATCACTATCAATTTATTATTTGCATTCATACTATAACGATGATAAAAATTTTATACAAAATTCTCAATTGTAATTAACATTCAATTCAAATATTAAAAACACTTTGAAAAAGAAAAACAATGATATAAAACTTTTTAAAAAGTTGAAGAGAAACAAAACGTGAACTGAAATTTAAATTTTTTTGTCTCTGTATACAAAAGAAAAAAAAAAGAAGAAAAATCTTTAAAAGGTATAAAATTTTTCTTCAGAACATTTTTATAAATCACAATTAAGCCATATAACAAGGAAATTTTTCTCTTTTTCTTTTCTACCTCTAAATTTCTTGATCCTTGGATTTTTGTAACAACTATCGAAGGACATTAAAGAAGATAAATGCACCGAAAACTTTCTTGGTGAATTTTTGAAATTTATTCGACATTTAAAACGATTTTTCATCAAAGTTTTCTTAATACAGAATTGATCTCTGATCGAATTTGAATTTTTGTATGTTTCCCTATGCTTGCGGTTACAATAAAATTTAAAGAAAACAAAAATCAAAATATCATCGTAAACTTGTATTCAAGTATAACAAATTCAAAATAAATAAATAAATAAATAAATAATTGTACGTTTTCGTATTTAAATGTTTTTTCTTTTATTTCGTTTAAAATAAATTGATTTAAGAAATAAACGCTTTGTTAGAATTGTATCTGGTTGTTTGCTTGTTTTTTCTTTTTGTAAATAACAAAAAATATCACAAGTTAAAATCTTGTTTTCTCAAAAGAAAAGTTTAAAATAAACGAAACACACAACAAACAAAAAGAAACACTTATCAACTTTTAACAGCGCATACAAACAATAACAATCTAAAAAATAATAAAAACAAAAAATTTGTTATCTTTCATTATACAATGTTTCCTCGTTTTTCTCAATAATAAGAAAATAAAGAAAAATCATAGAAAATTCTCTTTTTTTATAATCGATTCAATGTCAAAAATTTATGTGTGTACATAGTTTTCATTCCAACCAAAATTTTTTTTTCATTAATTTTCTTTCAGTTATTCAGAGTATTTTGTACGAATTTGGTTTAAATATGTACTGCATAAATTTGTTTTTTTGTTTGACTAATGACAAAAAGCAAATTTAAATGAAATGCCAAAAACATTTCCGTAGAGGAATATTATAAATAAAAAAAAAAAATTGTTTTTTTTTGTTAATTCAGAAGCTATAGATAGTTAGCTTTCTAAGTCCCCCATCATACATATGTATTCAAAGAGGCCATGACTCTATGTAGATAATATAATGTTCTACGAGTTGTAGAGCTATTATTAAAAAAAAAATCACATCAACAGCCAAGCCTCAATTTTAACTATATTGCCATGAAAAAAGAAGACTATTTTTCTTTATTTTCAAATATAGTGATTGAAAAATTTCGTTTCTATGCATTTCATTTCGAATAATTTTTTTGTTTTTTGAATGCTTGTGATAAAAAGAAATCAAAAGAAAATTTATTGTTTTCTTTTTGGCTTAAAGCTATTATCAAAAATAATTGACTAACAAAAACATAAGAGAGACTTGTCTTTATTGTATTTAAAGATGATATAAATTGTTGGAAATTATCTTCTACAAATACATTTTGAACGATATCATTGCTATCATACTAACACATACAGATGTACACATCGAACAGAAAAAAGGAAGGAAGAGTTGGTCACGTGTATTATAATAAATCTAATTTGCATTCATCTCAAATTTTGCATTTTGCATGATAATCCTTTTTATTTATTTATATGACCAGTATACACAGAAGATATTAATATGCATTCTAATCTGGTATGGTACTATATTATTTTTGGCTCTTCGATTTATATCATGTGTACACAATTGTCTAAACTGAATATACAGGGTGTCACAGAGTAAAGGTCACAAAATGGATCGATTTGTATTTCAGAGTGTTTTTAGTAAAAAATCTAAATTCCCTCCCCTTCCCCTGAATTCACCCTTTCTGAAATATAAGGGATTGAAAATTTTTGGACATATGAAGTACATGATGGCATACATATGAAGCCATATCTTTCGAAACACTTTATGTGCTTCAATTTATTTTATAAACTTAGGTCTTTCAAACAAAATTTATTTCACTGAAATCATCTTAACAAGTTCAAATTTTTTAATATTCAAAGTTTAAAAATCACGTTTTTTATTATAGTTTTTGGGTTACCCTGTAAAATATTTGTATAGAAAATTTTATACTGTATTAAGAAGGATAATATATTCGGTTATAATATGACAGTGTATGGCTTAGTGAATTAATAGTTTTGATATATATTTTAATAAAGTGTGATAAAAGAAGTATTTAGAATGCATACACTGCTTGTATCCTCAAATAAACTTAATTTTATATGTGTGCGTTTGTAAATATATCTCTCAAGAATATACATGTGCATTTGCATATGTAGAAAACAAATTACTAAAATTTGTTTATTCCTTTCATGACTAAATTAAATACTCGAATAAATTAATTTTGATAATCTATCAATTATTCAGATTTATTTGCAAGATTTATTTATTAAGGCTTTATTATTAATGTAAATATTAAATTTTTTAAATAAATACCGAAAATTTCATATGAAGTACATGTGTATCTTTTCAGTTAATATATGTAAACCAAAAGTATGTACAATATGTATTCAAATTAGTACTTGAAACTATGCACTGTACTCTAGTAAGTGTACTTTGTGTTGTTTATTTGTATGTAACTTCAAATTGATGATGTTCCTATGTTTATTTTATTTTGTCTCTCATATAATGTTATGCCATTTATTTTGCATTTAAAAAGATATCAATGTCAATTTACATATATCCAAAGTTATTGATTCATTGTGTACGTATGTACAGTACGTGCTTTATATTCATTCTAAAGTATTTATCTTTATTATAAAATAAATCAATTAAACAAAAAATTCATGTATATATACATTGTAAACCTCAGGCAAAGCATAATATGACCACATCATAATTTTAAAAAAATTATTTCAAAAATTTAATTTAATTTATTTTTCAGTTAAATTCAAAAAATTTTTTGTTTTGTTACATGGCTCACGAGGAAATATTTCATTTAAACACGAAATTTGTAATAAATTTAAATTTTTGAATTACAAATAATTCAATTTATAAAACAATTTTTTTTTAAACATGAGTTTGAGATGTTGTATACTGGACTGGAAACCATATCAGTACATCCAGGGTTGTTAAGTGAAAAGCTAAAAAATATCGATTTACAAATGAATACAGTTTTGAAGCTCATAAATCGAAATTTCCTTACATTTATTTTCATTCAAAATTTAATAATAACTTTTTTTTTTATCATTTTCTGTAATTTTTATTTTAAAATATTAATAAATTTGTACATGAGTATAAGTAACATGCATGAATGAACAGAAAATAAAAATTAAAATGAATTCCTTATAGCAATGCAGAGAAAATTATTTAATTTTTTTTTATGAAGCAAAAGAAAAACAATTTTTTATTGTTATTTTCATTTCTTTTGTTAATCAACAAAAAACCTCAATAAAATGAAAATATATAAATAAATGTTGAAAAAAATAAATGAAAGAAAATAAAACGACAAATTTGTGGTACATATAAAATTGAAAACATTTAGAGTACATGCACGTACGTACATTTTTTATTATTTTTGTATACATTTTTATGTATTGTCAATTTAGTATATAATATTTGTATGTATGGTACTTACTTCTGGACTAATGTCCGTTGCATTTGCACTTGATACAAACTCTTTTAAGAATCCATCTAATTCAGTTCCTTCAATGTAACCATTACCTGCATATGAAGAGAAAAAGAATTTTTATTTTTTTTTTCTTAGTGGTTGATTAAATGATTATTCTAGTTATTTTTAGTTTAAATCAAAATTTTAAATTGGTAGTTAAACTAGTATTTAGAGTCAACCCTCCTATAACACGGCGTTCTTTTAAAAACAATTTTTGTAGAATCCAATAAGAAGTTAATGACCAGAATTTTGAATAATGTTAAATCCATTGTTACGGAATTCTTCGATGAATTCATTTTGGAGCAGAGATTCCTCTAACTTCACTTTTCAAATTTTTCATTTTTTCAAAGCCAGCAGCTTCGGCGCAGTGGATTCAGCATGACAGCATCGCCATCATCATCTACATTGTTTCATGTTTTAATTTTATTTTCAAAGACAGGATTTTAACACGGTTTTTATTTATTCCACAGAACAAATTCATCGCATTATAGAAGAGTCGACTGAATATTTGACAAAATACATCCAAAAATAATTTTCTTACCATCTTTATCATAATGGCTCCATACATCCATAAATTGGTTAGCTGATAATTTTCTTAATTCTCTAGATTCTGGATCACGATATTGTCTCATAAAATTTTGTGCTTTTTCAATTTGTACACGTTTAGCAGCTGCTGCAGCGGCGTCCATTTTTTCGGTTTTTATTAATTTTATATGTTCCAAAAAAAATATATATGTGAAATGTTCACTTCAATTAAATTCCTGTATACTTGACCGATCGAAAAAAAAATTGAAAAACAAAAAAAAAAATTATTCTTGTTGACTTTTTCCTCTAACAACGAATATGATAATAAAATAATTCTACCTCTCGATTTTAATCAAATTTCTATTTAGATCTTTCGTATGTATCTGAAATGAAAGGAGAGAGAAAGAAAACAAAATTACCCAATTTGTAAATGTAAATGTACAGAAAATTCAAGAAAATATAAAAGAAAATCCAGTATACTAATAAATAGAAATAATTTTTTTTGTATGCTTCAATTTTATTTATTTTTTTATTGAAAATGAAACTTTTCTATATTTTGAAACGTGAAAGGAATATTTTTTTTTGATTTCCTGACATTCCTGTATGTATGTGTGTGTATGTAGATATCTGATATGGATGATTACATATTGAAGATAGAAAAGAATTCTGTTCCTATGTGTACAAGACCTAAATATATAATATTGGTATGTAATTGACATAATAAAAAAAAAAAATCAACAAAATCTAATAAAAATGAAGAGATCGAATATAATAAAAAATAATCGAAGAAAATACATGAAATACATTAAACTAAATTAAATGACTAAATTATAGAGTCTATTGGGACAAAAATATTAAAACGAAATAGAACTAATAAATACAGCATGTATTTAGAATTTTTCGTTTTTCCTGTTGTATGTAATGCATGCAATGTACATATGTACATATATTTATGATATAAAATGGATTAAATCCTTGTATTTTTAATAGTAAAATGTTTTCGTGTCACGAATACAAAGTAATCATACAAAATACAGATAACTTTCGTAACACAGCTTTTACGTAACCTTCAATTTTACTCTTGTAGCTGATTTGGGGTTTATTAATTTTTCTGGAAAATTACCTCGAGACTTAATGAATTTTCTATTTTCCAATAATTTTTCCTGTATTTACATGATTAACCATCAAAAGTAAAGTCTAAGTACTCAGCTTCAAAGAAGATCAGAAATGAAATTAAAAAAAAAAACATGAAATTTGGTACTCTTTGAGAAAGTTAAGCAACAGGCCGATAAACTCTAAGTAGCAATATAAAAAAAGCCGTAGAAAAAAAGAAAATAACACAAGAATTACCTGTACAAATTTGTGTGTTTACTACCACAAAAATTTTTCTTTCCTAATGCCTCCTAATGTTTTTATTTATTTTTTTATATTTTTTTTATTGTATTCAATTAATTGGTAATCACGTATTTACATAATTTTCTCATTTTCTTTCTCTTTTCTTCTATTTTTTAATTTTTTTTCTTTTTGCCTATTTAGAAATTTTACTTAGTACATGTCAACCATTTACGATTTAAGTATATGTGTGTGTGATTGTTGTGTAATAAAAAATTGTTCAGATATCGATTTTGAATAAATAAATGAAAACAAATTAAAACAATGTAAAGGCAATGACACATGTACGCAAAATATACTTTAAATGTGTGTTAGTGATGTACGACAAAAATGCCACACAAAAAAATAATGACAAAGACACGAAATAAGATGTGTGTATTTTTGGCGTCGAATAGACCTGATTTTTTTTTTTTTTGTTTTTTTGTTTTTAAATGTATGCCTACGTAAAGAAGGATACATTTTATCTTTATATTCTCTCAAAACAAATTTAATCTTTTATTTAAAAAAAAAAAAAATTTCTTCTTTTTATGAGGTCATTACACATGTCAAATACTATATGAAAACTAAAATTCTAAAACAATGGAAAATTTGTTAAACAGACGACAATTAATTTGTCTGTTGTCTATACTTTATGTTTCTTAACTCGTCATATTTGTTGCTTCTTCAAATCTTCCACTTTACGTAAAATGTAACTTGTAACGCAGGGTGATGTGTCATCCTTTGAAAAATGTTGGAAAAAAATAATCAATTTTCACCATGTGTCGGAAAATTCGATTAATTTTAATTTTTTTTTGTCTTTATCTTATTTTACAAAAAGAAAATTTATTCGCACACATTTCATGTGGAACGAAAGGAAAATTTTCATTTTTCATCACATTTAGACACGGGAAAATTTTTCAGAATGTCGTCGTATTTTCTGAATTAAATCGAAATTTATGATTTCTTTCAAATTCTCATTCTTCATTCAATAAATATAAAATTTAATTAAAATTTTCAATCTTTTCAGTCGATCAATATATCATCATCATCATCACTATACCACGTACGTACTGCCATTCTCATCTTTATATGATCTGTTTATAATGTGTGTATATCTGAACATCTCTGTTATAATTTCTATTAAAAATGTATAATAATGTCGGACGTTGTACGAGTAGACAGACATATCAATAAATCAATAAAACCCATTAAATTATGAAACACCATAATAATGAAGTTTTTATTAACCATAATGCGTCTCAATTATTTAATTAAGTATAAATTTTCATAAATTTTATCAGCCGACGGAAAACAAAAAATTTATAGTGAAAATAGGTATTTTATTACCAATTAAAAAGGAAAATTACAAAAAGACCTTGAATAGAGCACGTGGTATGTATTTTTAAATATTATTTGCATTTAGGATGATTTCGTTCAACTGACTAAAGTAAGATCTTAATGGGTAAGACGTTAGACTGATAATAATTTTTTTTTTGTTTTTTTTTGTTTTGAGTGAAGGCTGATAAAATTCCTTAGAAATTTATATATTTTCTTTAAACAGTAAAAATTTCATTAATTTGACATTTTTGATTTTTTCGGGTTTAATAGATTTTAAAAACCAATTAATTACATGCAGTGCAAACACTATTACCCTATATTTCATGTAAAATTAATTTCTCTCTATTTACAGAAAAAATTGTTGAATTTTTGAATTTTTGAATTTTGAATACAGACAAAATGAATAAATCAATAAAATAATAAATACATTGTACATAAATACATAATTGAGTCCAAAGTAATATAAAAAAGATTTCATAAAAGTAAATAAATTTTCGTTTTTTATTTATTTTTATTTTTCTTTTTTATTTTCCATTGAATTATTATGCAAAATTTATATACAATCAAAAAATTATCATTAATTTTTTTAGTTTTTGTTTTCATTTGCATTGATATGACATAGAACATAGCAAAGAGCTAAGCAATAAATATTGAAAATTTATTGGCAATTATCCAAATGTCTTGAATGATAATAATAATAATAATAATAATGGAATAAATTTTTGTGATATAATTATACGTATGTACATAATGTAAGCACTATTTTATCAAGCAATAATATCGTTTGTTTATTGATCGATAAAAAAATTTTTTTTTATATTCAGTTATTTATTTGTGATGTTCATTAAAATGTCTTTATTATATATAATTAGGGCAATCATTTTTTTTTTATTATGTTTTATGTTTTCTAGATTTAATAAACAAGGGGCCAAATTTGATTCAATTTATTTGAATAAAACAGATTGTATGATATGTGAAGAACAACAATGACAAATTACAAGAGACATAATTTAATTTTAATTAGAACAACTACACTATGGGAGGGAACAAGTGAAAACTATGGAAACAATCAAAAACAAAACCCAAAAGGCTTTTAAAGAAGTTTTAAGCTTAATCGATCCAATAAATCTGTGGTCTACGATTCAACATCAGAACAGAAATGAGTACATATTAATTGAGTAAAAAAATAAAAAAGTCAAACCGATAAAATTCATGTCATTTAACAACAACAAAAAAATATTTTCATAAATTTTTGATAATTTTATCAGTTTTCAAAAATTAAAAACTCAAATTTCCATTTAATTAATTATTTTCACTCTTTTTTTAAATTCAGATCACGAATCTCAAAGTGATGACATAATCTACATAAGTACAGTGATTAACTGTGTACTTTGTATTGTTGATATTTATGTTTACAAACTTTTCCCGGAAAAATTAAGTTTCCATTAAAAATATTTTTAAAAAAATAAACAATTTTATTTTTTGTTATTTCAGCTGAAAAATAACAACAAATAAAAATAAATTACTTTTGAATTAGAAAAATATTATAAAATAATCTCTTGATAATTACCATCAGATTAAATTTTATATGAAATATTAATCAAAATTTTAAGATTTTTCTTAGTAACAAAAATTTTTCATTTGATGAAAAATTAAAATACACAATATAAAGAATATCTAATGTAAAGAGTGTCTGAAAAATTTCATATTTTGTCACTATCAGAATTGTATTTGTATGTATGTGTATGTATAGATGTACTTGCGTGTTTGTCATTTTCATTATATTAATAATAATTCTGATCTGATATAATCTAACTACGTACTCGATACATTTTTACTTAATTCGTGGTACAGATAACCTTCGTATTATGTGGATACTACGTTAAGTAAACAAATCACGATGTTATGTCCTTGAGTTTACACTATAGGTAAAATTACGCTGTTACATGGAAAATATTATGTCCTCGTGTAATTGAAAATTCACGCTAACCACATATCACGTTATATCGAAAACACATTATACAAGGATAATCTGTATTTCATTTTTCTTTAATATAATAAATGAATATATTCTACATACATACATATATTTTTAACATTACCACACGTACATATATGAAATATCCTTTCATATTGTGTTTTATCTGAAAACCTTTTTATTTTTTCTAATATAAGATAGTCATGTGGGAAAAATAAGCAAACATAAAAAAATGAAATAAAGGATTTTCTGTACTTTTTTATTTCATACAGCATACATACATATGTATGTATGTACATTTTGAATTTATAAGCTTTTTATTCCTGCCACACCACCTAAGGATAAAATTAAAAAAAAGAAGAAAAACAGTATTATATGTATGAGAAGGAAAAATAAATACAAAAAAATTGCATATATCCTTCATTACTGTTTTTTTTTTGTTTTTTTTTTTTTTGTTATTACACAAGGCCCCCATTGCTGTTTCCAACGATATATATTTTTCAAATATTTTTCATGTGTGCGTACATAAAAAATTGTAGCCCTTGAGCAGGAAAAAAACTATAATGTGTATTTTTTGGTATAACTCATACAGAACAGACGAAAAACTTTTGTGAACATCGCAAATTGTAAGTCCATTAAAAAAAAAATTTTTTTTATTTTCTTTCCTGGATATGTGTACGTATGAGTATCGAACAAAAAACGATATAAATTTTTTGTTATGTACATACAAAGCAAAGTACATTTATTACACAGGAAATTATGATAATGGTTGCGTTGAAAAACAGAAACAGCCTCAACGAGAAAAAAACAATACGAAAAACTTCTACGCTTTTTATTTGTAACAAACATACGTAAAAACAAATTATTGTATTTCTTAATCTTTTGCCCTTTTTTTAAATTGCTATATTGTTATTTTTTTTTTGTTTTTTTTTTTTTTTGTTGTTCGAAGAAATATATGGCTTTTCTCATTTGATTTTGTTATAAATAAAAAAAAAATGAATTAAACATTTTTACTTGAATTTATTATATTAATTTCCATTTCATTCATTTTGAAAATTGGATGTAATATTCGATATAATATAATGAAGGTAAAAATGATAAATAGATTTTCAAAATGAAAATAATACGTGATAAGGATATCAAAAAGTCTTTATTGGGAAAATAAAAATATTTTGTAAATTTTCTAAATAATATGTAATTTATTATATGTTTGTTTATTCGCATTTTGATTACCCGGAAAAACAAGAAAAAATATAAATTTTCAGATATTCAATTTCAGAAAATTTTCTTTTTTTTTTAATTTTATAGTTTGTCTATTAATGGTTTGATATGAATATTTATGTCTTTTTCTTTCTCTCATTATTCCTAAAACGAGTATTTCAAAAATATACAAAATAGAATAAATTTTTAAAATGTAATGTAAAATCATACTCCTACTTTATACATATCATCGTCCTGATCTTTTTTTTTTTTTATCTTTTTACTTAAATCACACTCAGCATGGCTCAGCGATTAGCATTTCCAATTTTTATTTCTTCAATTGAAAATCCGGTTTTCTGTTTGCTTTTCCATTTTTATTCACTCTTTTAAGTTTTATGTATACATACATAGCACTAGCAATAGCAATAACACACGGCATAATCAACAAGCAGTAGCCACTAGTCAGCACTCAGCCACTGCCACTAGGTAGAATTAGTCAGTTCAGTTCAGTGTTCAGTCATCACCATCAGTGTTCAGTTAGTACTCAGTTCAGGTTCAGTGGTATAAATAATGGTTGATAGTGTAGTGAATATTTAATTCAGTTGCCTTTTGTACGTCGTGATGGACGGATGTTAGGGTACAGTATCTGTTGAATTATATTTTTATAGGACTGTAATATCAATACGGCTTACACCGGAAATAATTGATAGTTGTTGATAGGCAGGTATTGAATTTTTTCATTATAGAATTTTAAGTATTTAAATTAAATTTATTGAAAGATGGGATATTCAACAGTTGAAAAGGAAAAGGCAAATAAATCGAAATGTATTTATATAATTTAAAAAAAAAGAAGTAGATATGCGAAAAAATTAATTAAAATATTAAATATTAAAGATTGATCAATTTAACCAATTTTTTATTATAAATGCACGACTTTATTTCATAAACAATAGATGCTAAATCATTTCTTTCGACTTTGATTATTATATGCCAAATATTTAGCGTTTAATGTCTAGAAGTCCTAGAAGCAATTAATAGGTATGGTTACTATCATTCTCATTCATTGTACATTGTGGATGCAATTAATTATTACATCATGGGTACATAGTTTCATGCAATGCAACTATGCAGAAACATAGTCAATGTTTCTGAATCATGCTTTACCTTACCACAAACATAACTAACACATTCGATTTCATCATTTTGTATTGATGATATTCCTACTCCTGACATTCAACTTTAATTTTCATTTTTATTATTGATATTTTTAGAAATTAAATCAAATACAGAGGTACGTATTTTTAATAATACAAAAAGATCACACGTGCTAACCAAAATTTTTTTTTCTCAATTTTTTTTTTTTTTTGTTTTTTTAATATTCATAAATAATTTAAAATTACCAAAATCATTTAGAAAATCATTAATTTTTCTGTAAACATAATTTTACTTAATATGAAAATAATTTCAATTTCTTTGTAATTTTATTTTTAAATTTATAAAGAAAATACATACTTATGTCTGTTAATACTTTTCTTAATGGTAAAACATCAAAGAGATTTTCATTATAAAATAAATTTGTCATGACTAATGTAGTTTGCTTCCTGCTTATATATTTGTATGAATAAAATGTTTTTTTTTTTTTTTAATATTATATAAACAAAACAATTTATTTTACAATTTGTTATAATTTAATTTCTACTTATAGTATAACCATTTTAAATTCAATAATCGTGTGTGTATTTAATTGCATTTGAATGACTTTTATTGTGTGTACCTTTCAACTTAATGAAAAATTTATACCACATTTTTAAAGCATAGTCACCTGTACGTATTCAAAATAAGCGATTTTACTTTCTTTCTTTTTTTTCAGTTTGAATAAATTCAATTTAATTCTCATTTTCTGATTTCCAATTTTCTGTATTTTGTAAAGGAAAAGAAAAACAATCGCAAAAAAAAAACATAAATCATAAACGTATATTACACAATATTTTTATGCTTCATCATAAGAACACACATGACTATGCTAAAAATACGTAGTTTTATTTTAATGTTAATTTTCAGGTTAATACGGACCTAATTGTACATTTTACCACATTCATTTAAAAATGCTCATTAAATGTTGAACAAAATTACAATTTCAAATGAAATTAAAATAATTTATAATAATTGTATTATTCATGCTTATATTGGACATTTTGAAATATGTGTACATACTTGTCATTTTCATACATATATTCGTATATACCGCATTAATAAAATGGTCATATAAATTTTAATTCCTTCATGTACAGACGACATACTACAAATTATATATTACACAGAGAAAATTCAAATAATAATAATAATGTTGTGTAATACAACATATTTAAACTCATATTTAATATCACCGTATAATACAAAACATAAACAAATAAATGTGCAACAATACACATGTTTTGTAGCAAATCTGGTTTAGTTTTAATATGAAGTTATGTACATAACATGACATTTGGTAATATTCAAGAAAATCACAAAAGTAAATATAAATTATCCATATTGTCCGTTTATGTTTATTTAAAAGATTTGGTTAAAATGAAAATTTGTATATTATTGAGTGCATATAAGATATAAATACGAAAGATACTGCATTTAGATGCATATAAACAATTTGCGATATGAATTCGCATTACACCATATCGAGTGTATCAATTATGATTTATATTTTTAACATGGTCATGTGTGTTCTTATGTAGCGTAAAAATATTGTATAATTTACGTTTATGATTAACATTTATGTTGGTCTCTTGTGACTATTTTTTTTTCCCTTACAAAATACATAAAATTGGAAATCAGAAAATGAGAAAAAATACCCGTTCAAAGTACACATGACCATGCTTTAAAAATACAGTATAATACACAAATTTGTATTTTCTTGTTAGGAAAAGCCACAAGAGAAATTTTGTACATTAAAAAATTTAATTTTTCCGAATGTTGTCATCTGGTTTTAATTACATACTTAGAATTTGAAGAAAATTAGCTGTAGACCACCGAAGAAGAAGAATCTATATGTATTTCGAAAAATTAAGCAAATTCATAAATGAAAAGCATTGTGTATAAGATCACCAATTTTATGTTTAATTTGTAATAATGAATTTTTTGTTCATTTACATGCGTTCTGATTTCTTTTATTTCAACTTTAATTAAATCAATGTACACATTTATATTACATGGGTTAGGTACAAGAACATTATGTAAAATGTAAGAATTTGTTCTGCATCATAAAATATTTAAATATGTTTCTAGACTTTAATATCAACAGTAATAACAATTTTTCGTAATTAAATTTGATAATTTAAAACATATTTTTAGAATCAACCTAAACAGAATTATCCAATAAAAATAGATTTTTGCTCATGTATATAGGTACATGTTTTTCATATATTTTAGAAAATAAAATTGACTAATACTATACATGGATATTACTAAAAATTTAATAATTGGATTATTATTTTTCTATATATTTCAAAAAATTTTATCAAATAAATGAAACCAGACAACATTTGTTGTTAAATATCCATTTATGTATGTATCAATTTTTATATATAAGAAATATCGTTATGTTATAATTTTCAGGGTGTTACAAAACTTCAATTATTTCAAGAAAATTACATTCAAATTTTTGTGATTTTATTTAAAAAAAAAAAAAAAAAAAAAACTTGAAAGTCATATTTCATAACGTTTCAAAATGTTTTGAAACTCATCGTACAATTTAAATGCATTGTAGTAATTCAAAAAATATTACTTAAAATATGACATCATACATATACATATGTATGTATGTACTTAAAATGCCGGAAAATTCTCAATTCATAATATCTTAGAGGAGGAAAATTTTTAAATACATATTACAATGCTCAATTTGTAACACCCTACAATGCATATATGTAGGTACATATACATACGTACATATGTGTACGTTTTAGGTTGACAAAAGTTAATAAAAATTCAGATTATGTTATTATATTATTCATAGAAATCTATACTATACCATACATATGTAGATATACACAAATTTTTAGTTATGTACATATTTTAATATCTCTTAGCTTTTCATCGTAGATAAACATGTACATGCATATGTATGTGTACATTTGTGTATATGTAAAGTACATATCGTGTAATATTATTAGTCCTCATTTTTATAAAATTTGTAATACCACAAATATTTCCTTTTTTTTGCTATTCATTCTTTCATTCATAAGACTTACATACATACATATGTATGTATGTATGTATGTACATAAGTATGTACATAGGACATTTTCCACGTCCTATACTGTATCGTATCTGTATACATGATGTACTCTGTATGTAATACAATATGTGTTTGTAGTTGATTATAGCCATAATAGTAAAAATATTCAATTTAGGAAAATCAATAACATTGAAAACAAAGAAAAATAAAATTTCCTATACAGTTGAGAAGGATATTAATATTTTTTTATGTGTCATGACATACTGTTCAGATATGTATGTTGTTAAAGGCATTAATAAAAATTGATTTTCTTTTCTTTTTGTGCGTGTGTAAGTATTTATTTTCTTTTTGAAATTGGGGTGAATAAACGCATAAAAAATCAAACAGCAGAAAAATAATAATAACAATCTTTTGTCACATTCATAAAATGTAGTCAAACGTTAATGTCTTTATGATGTATGAGAAAAGTAATTTATGCTGAAGGATTGCTTATAATATGCGAAATTAATTTTATTAATTGCAGTTAATAAGTATACGAAACATTTCATATTTTTTTCTTTTATGGTAATGGACTGACTATACAAGAATCTCAAAGATAGAATGATACAAGATTTCTAAAAACAAAAACATACTAAATGCACATCAAATACTTGCGCTTCATTTATACTTTATTTTTAAAGCATATAGTCACCTGTATTTTAAATGAGTGCTTTTTCTCATTATTTTTCGTTCAATTTGAATAACTTCCTATTTTTACTCTTATTTTCTTATTGCCAGTTTTCACAACAATTACAACAAAATAACATAAATCATAATACAGCAATAAAGCGATATTTTTGTACTTCATAAGAACACACATTATACTAAAAAAAAATGAATAGTTAATTCGTTTTGTTTGTTTGATTTTTTCGAAATTTTTATTTTCATTTTTTAAATAAATACAAACATTTTTGTGTAATTTATTTTACTTCTGCAAAGATACTGTCGTATATTTTCATATAATCCCAATACACTTTTCAATGCATTAATGTGTACCATTTCGTATACAACGACACGGAAATACACTGAAGATAAATCATAATTAGTACATGCGTATAGATATAAGTAATGTATACACAAGAGATGAATCAAGAAAATATGATATGTGTAATTTTAATTTAATATGAAATAAAATATAAAAAATACCAAAGAAAATGAAAAATAATGAAAATTTGTATTTAATGTGAGAATAATTCAAACAAATCATTTTTGTTTTGTTTTTTTTTTCGTTATGGCTGTTATTTTTCTTTATATTTTTTCTAAAGATTTTTCTTTTTGTTGTATACCACATTAATGCGTACTGAAATATTGTGATGATTTTCAGTTGTGAAAATTTTTTACTCCATATGTACAAAATAGGGCAAAGAAAGCTAAGCGAAATAAATATATCGTATTTGTAAACAAACATACTTATACGTGAACGTATGATGGTACTCTGTCCACGCTCATAAATCAATTTTAAAATAAACGTCTGGTGCGTTATAATGTGCAAAAAGCGATCTATCACAATTTCATCGTTTTTATTATTTATTTATGTTTTTTTCATATCAAAATTTTAAAATTTCTCATTTCATCAAAGCATTAAGTGTACATAACACCCATATGTGTATGACGGATTCTGTCGTGCAATTTTTTGTTTCTTTTTTTTTTTCAATCAAAAAACATAAAAAATTGGAAAATAAATTTTACTTTTTCCTATATCAGAAGAAAAAATTTCGTCATTATATTGGAATGCTATTTATGTACATACCGTATGTAGAACATATGATTAAAAAAGTTTTCTTTCAAATAATAAATGGCACCACATTCATCATTTCGAAAAAAAATAAAAATTATTTCATGCTATATTTTTTTAAATGCATTGAAGACCTTTAAATTTTAACGCACGCAGACTTACATATACATAGGTTTACTACGCGTTGTCCTTTACAATTGAGAATCAAGGTGGTTTTAGTCCCCGGCTACCGGAAAAACCAAGAAGAATTCAAGGGCTGATGGCCTTGCTAAGGAGGATTTTTTATTCCACTGAAATCTGCATGTTCATTTTGTTTTTCATAATAAGGAAACTAGAAGCTGCTGTGCACCATCGGATTTACTAAGCTAATAAATCTGAGTGTTAACGAAAGGTAAGGATTTAGTTGTTCTGATGTCGAAAAATGAAACCAACAATAATATAGTTGACAGAAAATGGGAAAATAAATGCATAGCGTAGGATAAAAGGAAAGTAAAGAACCGAAAAATTCTGATCCACTTTACATTTTTATCGTCCTCTTTTATTTCACGTTTTTCAAACATTTTTCAAACATTTTTTTTCTAAACATTCAAATTTAACTAAAAGTATGAAATGGTTAAGTGCCGTTCTTTTTTTGGTTTTTTTTTTTTGAACGTCCTTAAAATATGCATGAAAGACACAAAAACTAAAAAAAAAAAAATGAGTAAACAATAATAAAAAATGACAAAATAAGTACTTACATATAATAATAAAAATATGAATTATTTATTTTAAATAAAATATGTGTGTCTTTATTATGTACGTGTGCATATTACTCGTAAAATATGCATTTCATTCACAAAACAAAAACAAAAGCGATTTAACTTATGCATCAGTTTACGTTTATTTCAAATGTGAATTTCATTTGTTTTAATAAACAGTGTAAAATAGAGAGTATACAGGAATAATAGCAAATCATCCTTCATCATCATCAACAACAAAATTGCAAGGATAATAATGAAATGCATGTACGTGTATATAATATAAGTAGACGTGAGTAGAAAAATAAAACGTTTTTTTTTTTAAATACTTAAAAATGTGAAAAGTTTTAAAACAATGGCAATAAATAAAGCACAAAATGAAAAAGACGAAAAAAAATTGTTTTTTTTTTTTTTTTTGTTGATGGCTTTAATAATAATTCAGGTAACGTATACACACATCGAACATGTAGTTCATTGTTTTTTCATACACACTATACACATTAGTATTATGTCCTTTAAATGGTAGAAAATATGCTAAAAATAACAATAAAGATTTTTGTATTATTATTCTGTAAATTATTACAAAACCACAAAATGTGTTTTAGTTTGTGTGTATATACAAATTAAGCATTTTTGTAATTTTAAAATAATTTTTAAATTTCAGTATAATTGAAATATTTTCATGAAGGTGTACATACAAACATATATGTTACATTATACACGCCAAAGGTGAGAATGGAAAGTAGAATAGATATAAGCAAGGGAAAACAACAGAAAATTTTACATATTAAAGTGAAAACAATGCGATATACATTTTTGTTTTTACATACTATATGTATGTACATTTTTGGAAGATTTCAGTATAAACGGATTATGGAGCAAAATATGACTGAGCGAATTGCATGGAAATGTGTGCCAAAATGCTAAATCACTTTCAACTCTTCCCAATATCGATTTTTTGATAGTTTCAGTTATAACTCATTGTAACATATTTTGATATTTCTAAATGATTTTTAAAAATTCAAAATCAAAAATTTAAAAAATTTAAATATTTAATTTTTTTAACGGTTGCTTGAAATTTAAAAAATTGTGTAAAAAGTATTAAAATGAAAATATCAACCAGAACTGTACGTTACATTTCATATTTTATTATTTTAATAAAAACCAATCAATTTAGCAATTAAGCCGCACTTAGAACTCAATTCGCACATTTTTACCTACAGGGCTAGAAAGGGTTGTTATTCCGAAGAAGTGGAAGGTGCTAAATTTTTGTTCTTTTGTATAAAATGTATTTTTACATTGATATACAGTATGTAAAGTGTAGACATAAAATACCAGAATGTGAAGTACAGAATACATACTATATTACAAAAGATTATTGTTTGTAGTGTATGGAACACACACATAACATGCATAACAATATCATTTATTCAAGTTCTTGTAATAACCTTGACCGTTGTCTTATTTTTTCTTATTGTGTTTTGTGTGTTTTTATTTTTGCCCTTCTTTCATCATTTCTTTTCCATACAGTTTTTCATTTAACTTAAATAGTTCTTTTTCTGTCGAAAACTCATAAAAATGTATATTTGTGTGTAAGTTCAATTTTCATTCATTTATTTCTTTATATTTTTATTTTGCTTTGCTTTTTCTTTTTTGTTAACGAATTAGTTTTGTTTTTCATTCAAGTTTTAATGAAATATTAAAATATAAGAAGGAAATAAGATATGAAAAGTTTGAATATGTTGTTGAGTGCAATAAAAAAAATTCTCTTTTTTTTCTTTAAATTGTATCTTCTTTTCAGCTACTACATAAAACAGTCTTTTTTAAATGAATTTTCTTCTAATTTTTTGTTTTTTGTAAAACTTAAAAAAAAAATAGTGAAAAACTTTATTCATACTAAAAAGTTTATGAATTTTAAAATTTTTTTTAACTAAAACGAAAAAAGTTTGTGAATAAAATAGGAAAAATTATGCAATTTACAAATTCGTATATAAATGCATATAACTTCTTACAAACATACTCAGATTTATGTTATAATGTACTGCAATATATTAACGACTTTCTATATTTAAAAAAAAAATTTTTTTTTGTTTTAAAATTGAAAATTTTTCATTTAAAAATAGCTCTTAAATGTTACACAATATTTTATGTAGGCAATCCCTCTGTAATCTGAAACAGCGAAATGCATCGTACACAGTGGATTCAAGAAAACGAAATTTTTCCTATCTCTTCCTTTCTTTTTCCGTCACCTATAATAATGATGCATAGAATTTGTAAACATCACATGATGATTATTTCTAATTGACGATCATTTGATGTTCACGAATACTATTGTAAAATTCTACAGGATGTAGGGATATAGTTATCAATTCTTATGAAACAAAGGAAAAATAAAAAAAAAACTGGGATTTATACTGGCGATTGGACATTAAGGTGATAATTTTTTTCCAGGAAATCTGAAATATTAGCAAAGAAAGACTCAAGCAGAATGAATCAATCAAATGAGAGCGAAAGTATATTAAAGGCGAAATGCATAAACTAAAAAGTTAGAGGTTGAAAATGTATTTGTGAGGCTGTAAAAAGAAGAAAAGAAAATTCCGTAGTATGGAAATGCATAAATTGAAAACGAGCAGGTTATCACTATCGCAATAACAGTGATATTAACTTTTTTTTTTTACTAAATGAAAGTTTTGTCTTCGCAACTTTGAAAGAATTAATTGAAAATTTTGATTAATGGAAACTTGCAATTCGTATTCATAACAGAAACATAAACTGCTAATGAATAATAAATTATTGTACACATTTACATACACTGAGAAAAACTCAGTTATAATCATACATTTACCTTGAAAATTTCCGTTAACTTTGTGTAAAAGAAAAATAAATATTGAAACAATTTCAATAAATATTAAATAATTGACATCTATTAGATTTTATTTGCTATTATCACCATTATTTCATATTACATATTATAAGTTATATATAAAATCGTAAATTTTTTATTTTCTCATATCATTCTTTTTCCTGTTCTTCTGTGTACATTGCAAATTTTAACGAAATGTTTTTTTTGCGCTTTTCTTTTATTTTACACTTTGTTTTTTATTTTATTCACTTCGTAATAGTTTTATTCGTGACTAAATTACATAAAAATCTATGATAGCGTGTAATGCTTATAAAGAAAATGCGAGAAAAAAAAATTTTTTTTTTTTTAAAGTGAAGAAACATGTAATACACGCACACAAATGCAATACGTTTTTACACGTTTCAAATACATTTTCTTTTGTCATCAAATCAATACACTACATTTCTGGGTTTTTTTTTGTTCATGCACAAAAACCTAATTACATTCTATTTTTTTTTCTCTTCTCTTTCTTTTCGTTTTGTGTACATAATCAAATTTACATAATTTTAATTAATAATTTGATTATATATTCTTCATTTTTTCGTTATATCATTCTTTAAAAAAAAAAAAGAAATGTGCGAAGATATTAAAATGCTTGATATAAATGATAGTGAATAAAAGTGAACATAAGTCGTGCATTTACTTAAAATGAGAAACTTTTCAAAAGTAAATTACAATAATGTACTTTTGTGTACATATAGAATTTATTTATTTTTTTCTTATTTTTATTGTAGAAAATTCGATCACAATTAAAATTTAAATAAAACTAAAATGAAAGTGAACAACTGCTTTTTTAGTTTAAAATAAAAGTAACAATAACATACAGTATATAAAAAAAAGAGAAAAGACACCTTTCTGAGTTTTATTTTCTAAATAGAATCACGTGAAAAAATCACCAGTGAAACAAAATTAATTACGATATCTTCTTAATGGAAATTTTATGATTTTGATGAAATTTTTAGAGATTTAAGATACTTCTAGGTAACATCTTTTTTATAATTGGTACATTATTTTTCATAGAAAACTTTAATAGGGTAACCCAAAAACTACTAATTTTTTTGCATAAAAGATAGGATTTTTGAAATTTTAACATTAATAACTTTGTACTTACTTTCCCGATTCCAATGAATAAATAACTTGTTTGAAAGACTAAAGTCTCAGTTTTTATCTATGTGATCATGTCATGTATTGCTTATGTCCGAAAAATTTTCAATCTCTTTTATTTTAGAAGGGATGAATTTTAAGAATAAGAAGTCTAGAATGATTTTTTGCTACAGAAACTTTGGATTGTACGACGATTTGTATAAAACAAAGCATCTGAGATTATTTATGTATGTACAACTCTTGTGCAACCATTTATTTGTATCATGTACGTATCCATCAGGTAAACTATATAAGAAATATATTGTGTAGCAAGAAAGTGTCCTTGCTGTATTTCCATGTATACTATGAATTTAAATAATTGAGAATGTTGTATATAGAGAAAAAGAAGGAAAATTTTTTTTTAAGTTTTTGAAAAGATACAAATACATACACATTTAATTGTATGAAGGTGATATGAAGCATATTGTTACATTCTTAATTGTTTCATTCAATTATCGGAAAAATGCATGATTATATATTTAAACAAGAAAATGTTTAAATTGTACAATTCAATAGTATTCGAAATAATAAATACATTGTGTGAAAATTCAATGATATTTTACTATAATTAGGAATAATAAAATTACAAAATACAAAATTGGTAATTGTTCATTTTAATTGACTTTATCTCGGAGTGTTTGTAGAAGTTTTACAAATAAAATTTATTTCTTAATGTGAAAATTAAATTAAATAAAAAATCAAGAAGAAAATATACATAGACAATTTCCACAAGTACACTGTACTCTTATGCTTTAAACAAACACTGGACATGCTGTTTACATGTATAGAGAAAATTTGGTTTACCATTGCAAACCAAAATAGACAAAATTTTATAAATTCATAAACTATAGACCATATTTGTTTTATAACATCAATGTAAGTTTTTCATAAATTTTATTAATTTCATTTTTCATTTGGAAAATTTTAAATCTTCTTAAAAAAATTTTACTTCATTAAATTATGAATTTTATGTATATACACCAATGCCAACCATCATCATACAAAACTTTGTATAATTGTAGATTATGGTAGGAATTTTCTTTTTCTTGACTTTATTAAATATTTCTAATAATAAATTTTGACTTTCTAGAGAAAATATGAAGAAAATGAAGAAGATGAAAAAAATTTAAATTTTGTCTAACAAGAAGTTTTTATGAACAAAAGAAAATGCAGATAAGAGATATTTTTTTAATTTTATAATGATTTGGTTGCATGCATAAAACAAAATTTTCATTTTATTTTATTTTTTTCTTGTTTTGGAGTAATATATCAGAAAATTTGTAGATAAAATTTTCATGTTTTTTTTTTTTTGGCCACAGAATTTTTAAATATTTATTGTTTACGAAAAGTTTTAATAATGAATATCAAGAAAACTTTTTACCTGACATTGTCTGTTACAAATAATTTTCTTTCTACCTACATGAGAGTATTTTCATTTAAATGTTTAGATACTATAGCATTATATTTTCTTTGGAAGAAATTTAAAGATAAATATATTTTCATTTCGTAAATTAAAAATATTTAAGATATTTTAGATATTATTCAGTACATACGAGAAATTACGACTGATATCTTTAAAATATGTTCACGTGTTCTTTCAATTCCTTTCAGAGATCCTTCAGCTTACATTCAAAAATCCAAGAAAAAAAAATTAAATTCTTGAATTACCAATAATGGAGAAACGTGATAACACTTCTCATAACGTACATTCGTGTAATAATTTTAATTTATTTAACTTTAAAATTATTATCAAAACAAGAGAATTATTTTAATTAATTATTAAATATAGCATGCACGTAATTTCTCTTACCTTGCAAACATTTTGCATCCGTCTGTTATTTGTGCATACATGTCTACATTTATTTCAAATTTAATTTTTAAAATAAGTGGATTTTCACGTTAATGATGCATTCAAATTTCATTTTCATATCGTATTCAAATTTCAATTAGTGAAAAATTTTACACAGCACTTTGAAAGTTAATGTACCACAATAAATGGTTGAATGTATTATTCAATGCATATGTACGTGCATACATACATACATATAGTATATGTATATGTGAAGTTTAAAATCTTTAAACATGAAAAGTTACATTAATTATCTTTTATATGGCATACATTAGGCTATGGTTACTTATTTAGCTAGAATTGCTAACGCTTCCTCGCTCACGTTAATATCATAGCTGGATTTCAAAGCTTAAATTAATAAAAATTAGAAGCGCTACATAGCGCTGAATAAAAAAATATTTTCTTATGAAAATATATACAATCACAGCGTGCATTTTTACACGATGCAGTTTTCGTAAGAGACGATTTTCCTCCAATTCCAATATACATGGATGAGTGGGAACTGGGAAGAATGGAGTGTGTGACTGATAGGGTAGACCGTTTTTTATGGATTTCCTCTCATTCAATTTTTTTGGCTTTTTTTCTTAAAAATTACGTTATATGAAATTCATGAATGAAACAGACACTGGCTATAACGTTAAAAATCGTTTGTACAACTAACGTGATCGTTAGGCATAGCCTTATAGTAAATTTAGTAGAACAAAATTTTTATGTATAGTATGAATATGATACTATAAGATGATATATAGCTCATTTTATATGTATGAATAATAATTGCTCATTTACCTATATTATATCATATTTTATCACATCAACGATAAGAATACCATGTAGTCATCAAATTTATTAGAAGTATGGAATTATTATAAAACTTTAAAACTGTTTTAACTTAAGCAAATGGGAATATGTACATACATATGTATATGTTGAAGTATAAAACAAAAAGATGATGAAAGGATTTATAAGAATTTTGTGCAAAAAGAAAACACAACGAAATATGTATGTAGGTACATATATGTATTATACAATATTTAATTGAAATATAAACATGTTTATAAGTTAAAACTATATTATAATCCTTTTTATGATAAATATATGAACAATTTTACGTGATTACAGTGCATAATCATATATCAAAAGTCCTGTATATAACGTATAGTTGGGTAGTTCATGTTTAATTCTATATTGTACACAAACATGTAGATTATTACTACTTCCATATGGTGGTGGATAGTAATTTTCAGAAATTTTATACTTGAAATATAAAACACGTATTAATAAAATAAATAAATGCAAAAAACGTTAATCTTATAACATACATATATATTTTTATGTTGACGTTATGATTTAATTTATACGTTATATACGTTTTTTAAATTAGATATTGTGTGCAGGGTATTATATTCAAAAATTGTATACTTTAAACATGTGATAGCATATAATTTTTAATTAAAATCTTATTTTCATCAACATGTCATTAAATAATCATTCAATCCAGTTTTGTAAAATAATGCAAATTTCATGTTATTACTTGACTATATACTATCAACAAAACGACAGTGTATATGTACATATCGCGTATACATGATTTACACTTGAATTATCCGTATTAAAAGCTATACAGAAAAATAATTCATCGTTTTTCATTTAAAAAAATATAAAAAATCATTGGATAAATGAAAGGCACATGTATACGTATTTATAGGTAGAAAAAGCATTTTCCACAATTTTGCACAATTTTTTTTTTTAATGAACGTTCAGTATTAATTAATAAAGATATAATACAACTTTGATGATATCAAAGAAAAAAAATTATATTTCATTTTTTTACCTTTTGGTATATATACACATATACATATGTAATATGTGTGCGTTCTTATAGAGAATAAAAATATTTCAGCATTTACATATGTTTATGATGTAGATTACTCTCTCGCGATTATTGTTGCTTTAGTTTACAAAACATTTTTTCTTCTTCTTCAATGGCTCCACAGCTCGTTACGTCGAACCTTGGCCTCCAGAGTTTACAAAATACAGAAAATTGTATTTCAAAAAATGAGAGTAAAAGATGAATTTATTCAAATAGAATTGAAGAAGCACCCATTTAAAATTCAAGTGACTATGCTTTAAAAATGAGGTATAATTTGAATTAAAATTATGATTTAAAAAGAAATTTATAAGTTTTCTCATGTACCAGTATCTATATGCAATTTAAAGTATGTTCGTTCACACATATATCATACAGATACAGATGTCTTTCGAATAATAAATTTATCTGATAGTTTTCTCAATTTTTAATCACGTAATTTTTGTAAAATCATGTAACTTGATTTCCACACAACTCAAGGCAAGTCTGTGTTTTTAGTTTTAAATAAAAAAATTTTTTTTTGAAAATTTGCATTAAATGAAAATCTTCAATAAAAAGGGCAAAATCAAATTTTTACTTACTTATAATACAGTATGCCTAATATTTGTATGTATCTTGTACGTCATATATCGATATGCAAATTGATTTCATTTATTTAATTAAGTTATGTCAAACCCGATTCAATTTTCAAATTAAAGTTATGTACCATCAAATACTATAGAAAAAAATTCAAGGATACTAACTAATTTGTAGCATTAGAATGGATAAAAATGAAATTTTCAAAATGAAATAAATGAAAATTGTTTTATATTAAACTGATTTGATTAAAATAAAAGATATTTTGATTAAAGCGTGCTTCGAAGATAAAAATAAAAAACTAAAATAGAGGAAAAAAAATTTTTTTTTGTATTTTTTAAAGAGAAAGATAAAGAGATGAGAAGAATGATCCATTAAATTTATTAAAATGTTCTTTTATTAAGATGAATTGTATACAAAAAAAAAGAAACATTTTCAATTGTGTACAAAAAAGTATAGTTATACGCTCTATACACAGCACACAGATGTACGTATTTTACACAATAATGTCACACAATATATTCAGTACGGTATTCATCAACACCGTCATCGTCTCCATCATTTTTCATTTTCTTTAATTAAAAATACATTTTTTTCTTTTTCTCTTTGTCCTGTTCTTCATTTTCAAAACAAAAAAAAAAACAGAAAAAAAATAATTTCTTTTTTGTTTGTGTAGTTACTAATGGAGATAGGCAAAGAATAAACAAATAAAGCAAATGACATCTTAGTAAAATAAAGAAATTTTCACGAGGACACGTGCAGAATTGTATACAATTTCTAATATCCAGTGACTACTTTAGAGATATATCTTTTTCTAATTTTTCTTCCTTGTTAGTCCTGTCGGCTGTATTCCTTTTCAGATGTCTATCAAATAAACAACAATATAATAGTAGAAAATGTTGTTTGCATTCCATTTTCTTCTACTTCTAATTCAAATGTTTTCTTTTTTTTTCAACAAGGTGAAAACTAAATAAGAAACACTATACATATTTCTTACACATTAAAAGTTTGTATAAAAATTGAAAAAACTAGAAAAAAAAAATTAGAAAATAAGGAAAAGCATACATAGAAAAAAGAAGGTAGAACACAGAGAAAAATGCTTCATCAAAAACTAAAAAAAAAAAAAAAAAAAACAATCAGATAACATTTTAAATTCGTAAAAGTGACAAAAAAGATACATTAAATATTTTGTTCATTTTTTTTTTTTCAGGAAAATAGAAAAACTCTTTCAAACTTTTTAATCACTTTTTCTTTTTAATAAGATTCACTTTCAAGATAATACAAAAGTTGCTCCTTTTCTCAAGTGCGTCATTAATTAAATATTTTCCATTGATGGATTTATTTATCTTTTTTTTCAGGTGGATGTATTCCAACAACTTTCGTGACAAATAAATGAAGAAAGGACAGTAAATGAAAAAACAGATGGATAATAATGAATGTTGATTGTACATCATTATCTTGTACCTTTTCAATATCATTTTTATTTGTTTTTTCCCCCTTTTTTTAATTAATGGAATTTAAGGATATTAAAAAAAAACGAATATTGTATATTTTAATTCGAAAAAGAAAAGTCCACATCTTCTAACATCTCACTTCCCAACATCTATGAAAAAAAATTTTTTTGATTTTTAGAAATTTCTTCATTTTTAGATTTTTTCTATCCAAATTTTTCAAATATCAAATCTTATAACTTTGAATTGAGAAAATTTTGGGTTTAACCCACCTTCAAAATATGGGTAAACGGATCATTTACTTTTTCAATATTACACGATTTATCGTATATACGCATGTGAACATCTATTTAATAAATAAAATTTAATATTTAAGATAATATAAGATGTTCGGTATGTGGAAATATTTACAATATTATTAAAAGGATACACGTGCAAAACATTTAAAAGAATCACCAAAATTTTTATGTGTATATAACATGAAAATATAAAACGACGATAAAATATAAAAGCAACGTACATATTGCTTCTAACTTTAAATTTTTTTTTTTTTCTCTTAATACATGGGTTCGTTACTAACCCACCGTGAAAGGATTAAGAAATTTTTTTAAATAATCCACGTAACCTCACTCTGTACATGATCGTTTAATTTTCTAGTGAAAATAAATGAATTTTTTTTTTAAGTACATACAAATTTTTTGTCTTTATTAGAAATTAATGTGCTCAAGCATGCATGTTATGTAAATTCCACATAAACAATTTTTCTTTTCGTATGAACAAATTACAATAGCACGTACGAAAAAGGTTTAACATTATGTAACAATTTTTCCTTGTTTTTGTATATGTATCTTTATGATAATATATCATTAATTGAAATATATATACTCTGTCTATTAATGATTTTTATTGTACGCCTTCAGTGGAGGGAGTATTTTTAATAAGAGTGTAACAAAAGTTGAATTACCAGAATACTTAAAAATTCTGTATAAAATCGAATAAATCGACACTTAACTACCTAGTTTTAGCCAAGTGGAAACCTCTAACACGTTACACATACTGAATGAAGTTAAATTTAGACAAAATAATAATTATTCACTACAGTCAATTGCCCTTTACATCAACTTTACAAGAATGGTCGGATTTTATAAGTATGTGGAGAATATGAATAAAATTGCAAGATATTTTAATACATCCCAATAGTGCAATGTCAATGATCCTTTCCATAAGGCATGTACCAAGAATCGTCAATAAACAAAGTGTTAAAAAGTTTTTTCATAAATGTAACTTTACAACAAAACACAATTGTATTATTGAATTTAAGAAGAAAAATTTTTTTAAATTTTTTTTTAAAAAAATCTTTTAGTTTTTTCCAGTTTTATAACAAATAAAAAACTGTACACAAATAAAAGAAATAAAACTTTGGAAAACATTTTAACGAAAAATAAGGGAAGTTTTTTGAATTGATATTACGGTAAACTTTTTTTTCTATTTGTTTAAAGACATTTTTTTTGGACACAAGATTTATGAAAAAAGAAAACTTTTTAAATTTTAAAACGATTAAGGTACGTAAATCTATGCAATGTACAGGTAATCCTCATACAGTATAGTGTCAGTAGAAAAAACAAACAAAAAGAGAATTCAGAGGGATATTTTGAAATGTTATTAGTTTTAAATTAGTTGTATATGGAAGGATTAGAGTATTATGCAAAAAATAGAATTTCCACTATTTTCATACATTTTTAAAAAATATTTCAAAAAAATTTTTTTTACATTTTATTTTTTATTTTGTTGTGTAATTAAAATATAAAATTGTTTTCAGTTTTTTTTTTGTATGATATTGATGAGCAAAAAAATTTAATAAATTCAAAATTTAAATTGATAAATAACGAGATTATAATTAACAAATCATGAAGCAGGCAAAAAGATTTTTCCTCGTGTAACTCAATTTATTTAATCTAAAATTGTCAATAAATTTTATATTTAACTCAATTCTCCAATATCATAATTTCAAATAACACAGAATCAATTAATTGTGTTGTTCGAAGCATTCCTATATAAATTGAAAACCAATTATGTAAATATTTTTTTAATTTTTCTACAATGCATAGTATAGATGAAAAGTATGTATATGGTATTCAAATATGTTTTCATACGTGACGATACAGTGAACACTACCAGACCAGTCTACCCACCCACCCACTCTGGATTATTTTTCTGGATTATTATTTTTAGTGTAGCATATTTACAAATCGTATAAAAAATATGCAAATTAAATTATACTGTACATTTTGAATAATTCAGATTAATGATTTCTGTATTTATTTTTGTTATACTTGTTTTTTCTTTTTAAAACTATAAATAATTTGATGTAAATTTAAAACAAATCCATATTGTCACACACATGGATAACATTAATTTTTTTGACTTTTTTTTAATGTGAACGTGTAAATATATGCGCATATTACAGTGTAAAAACTTAAAAAATTTTTTTTCCTTTTACAGTATTTGAATATTATCAAGTAAACGTATTATATGACCCGTTTCCGACAAAAATTTAAAATAAAGTTTTGATTTTATTCATGTAGCACTTGTGTTTTTAAATTCCATCTTACATATTCCGTTAGTGTTTGAGTATAAAAAAGGAAAAAGTAAATAAACAGCAAGGACAATTTGTTCATAGAATAAAATTCACAGACATAACATACACTGCTATATATAGGAAAAAAATAAAATATTATTTGAATTAATGTACTGTATATTTTCTATTTTTGTTGAGACATTCGTACTTCTAGAAATTTCTAAATTTATCTTTTTAATGGAAGTCAATAAATTTCCTGAAATTGGAATGTAAAAAAATTTAGTCAAGCACTACAATGTACCCAATATTTTTGCTTACGCTTAATTCATTTTTTTACGCAATAGATTGAAATTTGCAAATAATTTTTTTCAATTCGATAGACAAAAGGGAAGATTTTTTTAAATCCTGGAATGCGAATAAAATATCGAAAATAAAAGCAAACAATTTATGCTCAGTTTGAAGTTATATAACTTCACAAAATTTTGTTTTTCGTAAATTTTGTCCTTCAGAATCGGGTAAATAGTGATCCAAAAAAAAACTCTATTTTTAATTTTTCTATTTATTCATTTATCCTTGACAGGCTTGACGGGCTTGACTCTCTATACCTCCAAGATAAAAGATACGTTCAATTTGAAGTTTTGCCTACTTTAACGTAAGTAGTTAAGTTATAGTTATATTTCTTTATTAGAATTATTTTGACATTTCAAAAAAAAAAAAAAAAAGAAACATCACTTTCTTATTTAAAAAAAAAAAAACTGTCAATAAATTGTAAAATGAACATGCACACATCAGTGTACTTGTCAACAATAATCAACCCATTTATTTTTTATTTTTATTGTTTTAGCAATTTTCCTTATTCCATTCTTTTCTAACTTCTACGTACTGCATGTATGGGGACATAAAATACCATCAATGTTTAATAAATTTATTTACTATGTTTTAAAGTTAAATAATTTATTTTCAAATAAAACTAAAATAGTGAATATTCCTGATGTAGAATCATTTTTTTTTTCTTATAATAAAAAATAATTGATTCAATTTTTTATGTAAATTATACACACATTTCGTCGTAAGAAATATTAGAAAGTAGTATAGCACTTTTAATGTGTGTTATGTAATGTAATATGCAATGCATAAAAGAAATACGTAACGTACAGAAAATCAAACATATCTAGAATATACTTTAACATTGTATGCATATACAGGATGTCTCAGAAAAAAAGGTTATAAAATTGTATCTAACGTATAGTTCATAGAGTTTTAGTATAAAATCGTTTTAGACTATCCTCCTAAAATCCATCCTTTACTAAGATATAACGGATTGAAATTTTTCAGACACGTCCAATACATGACTTCATACATGTGTATATTAAATAATACCTTTTAAATGACTCCGTATACTTTGACTTATATCTATTGCAGATAAAAGATAAGGCCTAAGCCTTTCTAATGATTTTTTAGGTCACTGAAATCAAATGAGGAAGCCCGGAACTTGCCCGGAACTATTTTATGTTCAAACTTTGAAAATTCTGTCCAAAACCTTTACTCTAGAACATCCTGTATATAATACCGAATGTATGTAATATGTATACTACATTTGAGTAAATTTATTCATTGAATAAAAACAAGAGAAAAAATATACATAGAAAAAGAATAGAAAGAAGGGCGGATGATATGAGTGTACGAGTACAATGTGTATTCCACATTAGTTATATGGACATATGACAAATTATACAACAAGTTCTGTTAGAATATTATTGTGACCTAAATCCATATGAAATGTTTTTTTTTTATTTTATTTTATAAAAATCATGGATTTGATATGCATACATGTACATATATGTACTTTTTACTAAGTATATGTATGTACATTACGCATTACATAAACGACATTGTACATACAAGAATAAAAACAAAGTACAAATAATACAAATATGCTTATTTTGCATGTTATCATAAATTTATAGTGTGAAATAAATATAATGATGACATTATTTCAACATATTAGAAATATGACAATAACTATATTAGAAATACCATGTACACATATTTGTACATATGTATATACTCTTACATAACATAATAAATTCCATATTATACAAACAAAGTATCTGCATAGATTTTAAATTTAATAAAATTGAAACTGAACATTTACACAATTTCTCCAATGTACCATATATAATAAAAATTACAAGGATACTTAATGTATTATAAGAATATTCATTTTCATAAAATCTTCAATATCTTAAGCCAATGAAATTTCATTGCCTCTTTTTCAATTAAATGATCATAATTTTGTAAAATTTTCGTAATTTCTTTCATTATCCTTGAATATTCTATGGTAGATACTTATATCTTGTTCTAAATTCAATTAACATAAAATTAATTTGTATTAATTAACATTTTAAGGAGGCATGTTCAAGTATTGCCTTTCCTTAAAAAACGTTATTTCGCTTAAGTGAACGATTGAATTTGACTAAAACAATTTTTGGTAAGATATTGTAAATGCAAAGATGCTATAACATAAACTGAAAATTAAAAAAAAAAAATTTATGGGAGAAAATGCAGAATACATGTACACTTCTCTCCTTCTTTAAAAATTTACGGCTCATAAAACACTATGTTCTGTATGTCAAGCTTTATTCTCTAAGGACATTCTTCGATGTGAATAATTTTTTCTGGTTTTTTTTTTTTTAATCAAAATTTTAATTAAATGAATTTTCACACAAAATTAACATTAATTTATTTTATTTAAAAATTAAATAAATTTGCATTCCTGGAAGCAAAATAGTGTAAAATTTCAAATACCACAAAATAATAATTAGATCATTATGCAAATATGGTAAATACTAATCAAAAAAATGATTAAATTTATTAGTATAGGCTGCAAAAATGCATTTATTCAATATTAAACATGTATTACCCATACATGTGTATTGTTTTGCATAATTTCTTCTCTTTTAATTTCCTATGATTTCCTAAAAAAAAGACAAATAAATTTTTTACCACACAGAAATAGGATAACAAAACTGGGAAAATTTATTTATTCATCTAAAAAATGTGCATATCTGGAATTTTAAATTTAAAAAAACAAATGCAATCACCCATTAAAACTTTTCTAATCATTATAATAAATACTGAATATTTCATTTCTGATATTATAGATAAATTATCGTTATTTAAAATGTATCAAAAATAAAATAAAATTAACCACTAAATAAATAATATGTGCGTATATGTAAATTCCAGCTCATATACAATTTATTTATAATAAATTTTATAAATTGATACAAAACAAAACTTAATTAAATTTTCATTCGAAATCAAACCACATCAGTACTATGTACATAAAACCACAATTCGATAAATTTTGCAAATATTTACAATGTTTTATTTAAAAATAAAGTAGTTAAAAAAAAATAACAGCAAAATGAAAAAAAAAAAAAAACAAAACCAGAAAAACAAAATTTTTTTGCAACGGATTACTTTAGGCTTTAATGTAATATTTATGGTTTTCACTTTGTGTACATATCCCTGTATTATCTCTATAATAAATCCTGTACACATTGTGGATGCTTTCAATGATTTAAGTGTGGTTTCATTAACTTGGGATTAGTTTTAAAATTTAGTCGTAAAATAATTAAACGTAACGCCTTTTGTTTTTGAATACCTCTCGATAGACACAATGAAATTTTGAAAGATTATTCTAAGAGGTTGATTTATTGAACGCTTAAAAGTTTTACATTCTTGAATAAATGAACAGACCTATAAGTTTTCTACTCCATACACTAATTCGAAGCAGTTAAAGTTTTATGGAAATCACATAAAGTAGTACCACTTTACGTCGCTGTTTACTGATATTAAAAAAATTCATCTCGTGTTATATGATAACTTTACAGGTTGTGGTGACACTACTCGTGAGATGATCTTATTAAAAATTACGAGAAAAGAAAAAAGACACATATACTCTCATAAGACCTTAACTGCATCGAAAAAGTGTATAGAGTATAGTCCATTATAGGATTTAAAAACAAAAGGGTTCTAAAACTCTCATCTTTAAAATTTATGAAAACTACTAGCTGATACACATGTATTCGATCTAAGATCCACGATCTAAGTAAAACTACGAAGAATTTTCAAATTAAAAATTTAAATGATAATGAAAAAATGTCAAATGATAGTAAAACTGAGTTATTGAATCCACCCTAAGTGAATAATGAATCCATTTATTCAATCGAAAAGTATCTATTTTTATTTTCGAAAAATAAATATTCCTCAATGTACATAATTTTAAATGTTAAAAAAAATAAAACTTATTTTATTTTATTTACTTACCCTTAAATTTCAATAATTGAATTCACAAACTTTTTTTTTAAATTTAATTTTTGTTTATTTATAAACAAGTTTTATTTCTTCGTTTTTAAATAAAATCTGGAAAAATTTGAAAAAATATTAGAATTATTATTTGAATGTTTTTTTTTAAATTTTATTTATTTTTAAATGGCATGTGAGTTACATATATTTTCAATACAAAAAAAAAAAAAAATAAAATAAAATAAAATAAAAGAATTTAATTTCGCCAATTCAAAATTTTTTTTCCTTTGTTTCTAAATCCCTACAATAGAAAAATCAACAAGTGCATTAAATTCGTTTATTTTGTTTCATGGTGTTTAACAGAATAAAATACTTTTTATTATTTAATGTTTAATGTTTTACTTGATATTTTTCTTTTATTATTTACATACGCACTCTGCACATTCAATATACATTGGCAGGCATAAGTCCCCAGAACATAAAGAAGTATTGCATGTGCTAAAAAGTTTTTTTGTTTTTATATATATAATTAATTATTTAAATTGTATGCTTTGTGTTTTTGTTACGATTATAATTTCTTTTCAATTAAAAATTGTATTTGAATTTTCTTTGGTATTTGTAATAATTTCACTTGTTCACTACTTTTATTGGCTTATTGTTTTTTTATTTATTTATTATTTATATCTTTTTTTGCTTTATTCAAGTTACTTTTGTTATATTCTTTTAATTAAATTTTTTTCTCAATTTTTAATTATTTTTTTTTGTTTTTTTGTTTTTAGAATTGTTGAATAGAGGAAAAAATACGTAATGTGTGTTAAATTAAGATAACAGACATACATACAGATAGAATTACTCAAGAGAATTAAAATCCTTGTTATGTTTAGAAGAAAAATAAGAAAATTGACAAAAAATTAAATGAAAATGTATAAACATAAAAAAATTAAAAAAATTCATAAAATATCAATTATAAAACTACTACATTACAAAACAAACAAACAAAGAAACAAAAAAAAACTGAAGAAAAAAAATTCAAATCCTTTCAATTTGAAGTACATTGCTCTTAGGCATTATAAGGACTTTTAAACAAATTTTTTAAATTAATTTTATTAAATAATAAATTTTATAAATTTTTTTGAAGTAAGTAGCTTTTGTTGCATAACACATGAGGAATCCTTTTAACTACCGGATTTTTTCATTTTATTATCAGATAACATTTAATAGGGCATACAGGATTTATTTATTTTTTTTTTTTTTTAATTGAATTTTCAGCAAGAATCATGTGAGAACATTGACTTTGGTCAAAATTTAGAGGATTGATTTTCCCTGGGGAAAATCAATGAAAATATAAAATTTTCGAGTTAAAAAAATTTTCTTTTTGAAGAGATAGAAATGTAGGATTATAATTTTGATCATTCAAATAATAACTTGACAGGGTGATTATCTTAAAAAATTATTCATCCGATTTTACAAATATTTTTCTTTATTGAAATTTGACTCGTATGAATGACTCAGTATTTTTAAAATTTTATGCGCATTAGATTGATGTAGAAAACATAAAAATAGCTTCAAGCCAAATAACATAAGAATTAAGAAAAATTTTAGTTTTTAAATTTTATTGGAAAATTCGAATTTTTGAAATATAACGAAAAAAGGTCACAAAAATTATTTTTAATTTTAATTTTTAATTTCAAAAAAAATGTTTTTTCTATTTTATTTACACGCAAATCAAAATTAATTAAATATTTGCGTAATTAATTCATTTTACCTTTTATTTTACATCACTGATAAGCTAAATTAGCCAAATTAAATACAAAATGCTAAATAACAATGTTGTTAGTCATTATTAGCAGAAAAACAAAGTAAAGAGAAGAAAAAAAAAATGTTAAAAACCTAAACAATGTATACAATAGTATACAGATCACGCACTATATATTATTTTCCCTATGTTTATTTATTTATTTATTTTTTTAATTAGGTCTCGTAACAATGAATTACACAAATATTACATTTGTGTATGAATTACACTTTTACCCATTTGTTAATATATTATTATTTTTAGTTACAGAAAAACATGAGACCGAATATAGGGTATATCATATAGGCAAAAGGTACGCACGTACGTACACTATGTAACATTACGTGCACGTAACGTCTAAAACAAAGTAAAAAACCAAAGTTATTCAACTAAGAATATTCAATAGTATATTCATAGTACATATTAAAAATGTGAATCAAAAGTATGATGATGGTGTATAATCAGATTTTATCGTATATACATGGCATGAAATTACCTATCGAATGGAAAAAAGGATTTTTTTGCTTTATTTTTATTTACTCAGTTTATTTTTCTTTCTATATTTAAAAGCAACACGATTTTAAATATAGTATTAAAATAGGGGGTGGTCAATTGTTAGACGATAAAACGCCTACATAATTTTCACTATGATTTTTTTGAAGATAAGAATCTTTTCACACTCTTTACAAATTTTGATTTTTTTTATTTTTAACATTTTAATGTCAATTACTTTTGGAATATATTTTTGTTTATTCCACATAAATAACTACCCGTTAATTTTTTTTTTTTTGGCAATACGATATTCAAAGGGTTCTTTCATACTGCTAATAATTTTTTACTTTTATGGAAGAAATTTTAAATGTTTGTGAATTTTTTGTACCGTATCAGGATAGGAATTATACGTAATACAAAAAGGAGTAAAATTCGTGTACAAATCAGGATCAGAATTTTATTGTGTTGCACAGTGTTTTATTCCAAATTAATTAAAAGTAATGATTTCAAGCACGATAAGAACTTTCAAATTCGTTGTTTTAAAAAATTTTAAATACTTCAAAATTCAAAAATTCAAATTCAAAAGGATCTTAGAAGAAGGAAATTTATGAAATTAATAATAAAAAAAAAAATTTTTTTAAATATAAATTTAATTATAAAAATAAAAATAAAATTAAAATCATAACATTAATCAAAAAAAATGAAATGAATTTTCAATGAAAATACGTTATTGCCCAAGAACATGCCAATTTATGTATTTTATTATTTTTAATGTATTTTAGAAATTCACCTTTTATATTACTTTTAATTTTTCTCACAATTTTCGATTATAAGAACAAAACTGAAAATTTTTAAATTTTTCACTTTAAAAAAAAAATTTTTTTTTTAGTTATTTTTTTGAAAAATTTTGTATTTGTTTAAAACAAAAAATGATATTTAAATTTAAATGAAATATTTATTAAATTTTTCTTTTTTAATTTTTAATTTTCTTTTAATAATTTTACAGAAAATTTTTTTTTTAGTAGTAAATCGAATGACAATCCTGAACTAACTGCCAGACTGTTGCTGGTTGGCGAAGCTTTTTTACTTATTTGATTTTGAATTTTTTTTTTTTTTTGGAATATATTTTCTATAATACAAATATACTAACACCAGTGTACTACTTACTACTCTGTTATTTTGATGCTTCTTCTTTTTCATGTGTCTTTAAATTTTCCTGTAGCATATATTTTCCTAGTTTGCTCCCGCACGATATGTATGTATGTATGTTGTTGTTATACACACAAACAAGTACGTATTTAATTTTTCAATTTACTTTATAATTATAACGTACTTTTCTTTCGTTTGTTTTTATTTTAATTATACATGTACACGGCTACACATATATGAAATACATACCTGGATGTATTTGTTTCTTGTACACACATACACCCAAATCACATTTGCGTACGCATAAGAAAATTGTACAATTGAACTTGTACTTGATATCCTATCAGCTGTGTTAAAAGAACAAAAAAAAATACGTACATTTGAAAACCTAAATTATAGTATATGTGTGCCATACAAACACACATAATTTTGTTATAACTTCTAGGGGATAGTCATTCTCGTGTGTATCTGGAGGAAAATTTTTGTTTAGAAACATTTGTTGCTTAGAAAAAAGTCTTACCAGTTACGAGTTTAAAAAAATGATAATGTGATGAGGGCTAAATTTCTACTCCTCTTTTTCCTCTTCGCTTAAGCAATTTTTAAATAATCCTTAAAATTGTTTTCCAAGCTTATCTAGTTCTCTCTACCCTTTTCTGGTAATTCAAGAGCTTTTTTCAAAAAGTGTAATTATATAATTGTAATAATTATTATTCCCTTTTTTGACATGACCATACCATTTAAACCTTATTTTTTCTTGACTATAGTCTTCAATTGGGAATCCTGAAATGGTGAGCAAAGCCCAAAGACAGGGAGGAATGGAGGAATATTCTTACTGAGGTCATGGACCTTTTTAGGCCTGTAGAAGAAGAAGATGCCGTAAAAGAAGAAGAAGATTGTCGTCAATGTTTACGCACCATGGCTGCATATCCATAGTTATTTTCGGAAAATCTTCATATCATCCTTTTTTTATGCCTTCTACTGTACAAAACGTTTATTAAATTTTTGTTCATTTTTACTATTTCATTCAAAAAATCTTTAAGAAACGCATGTTTCAGAAACATCTATAATTGCTTCATTCATGTATATTTCTTGTATACAGATATTTAATGGAAATGCTTACATTAGTAAATGTTCATCAACATATTTTTAAATTGCGCATGTTTAGTGAGCATCAAGACATATATCTTTACCATTGTTTAGGTAAAATATCTTTACCTTGTACGTGTATGTAAGCGTTAATTTGTATCTTCAAGTGCTCCATATTATATTTTCTTCTGTATATCTGTAGCAACATACATATATATGAGCAAGAAATATTTTACTTCAAAATAAAACAAAAATTTGTTCACATATGGAAAATCAGGTGAAAATTTGTAAATTTTTTACTTGAATATCAGATGAGATATTAAACTGGAGTGTGAGACACATATATACACATATGTATATGTTCCCTTTTAAATTTGAATGTGTATATAGTATACTTTTTTTTATGTTTCTCATTTAAACTTGAAAATAAGTAAGACCAAAAGCAAACATTATTAAAATGTCCCATAAAACAAAAAATATAATTTGTGTGCGTGAATTTTAAACCAATCAGTATTGAATTGATGATTTGAAGGGGATAACGTATAATTTCCTTATATTCATCCATTTTTCATAATTAGAATCACAGGACACTTAACATGCATCTGTATATGTATATAAAAACTTTTGTGTATTCGTGTACATATATATATGTATATTATACACTGTTGAACGTTAATGACCGCAACAGTTGGTTCTCTAATCAAGGATATTTACTTACAAATCATATAGTAAACATCATATTTCCCAATCCCAATTTCCCATGAAAAATATTGACAAAAAAATACCTAAACATGTGTTTTTTACTTTTCGATTTTCTTTTGTTTCCAAAAAATAAAATAAAAAGAGAAAATTTGTGTGTATATGTAATCTTATTTCTGTAATTTTTTCAGTTTTGCTTAATTATTCATTTAGATTCATTTTTAAGTATTTCAATAATTTTCCTTGATAAAAGTTTGAAGGTAATAATTTTCGATTTTTTGTACATACATAAATTACAAAATTTAGGACACGGAAATTCAATAAAACATTAAAAAAAACTCATAAGTAAAAAAAGAAAAAAAAATTAAAAACTCTCAAAAAATAAATCCAAATTTTTGAAAATTTAAATGATAAATTCGGAACACGTATATATGGTATATCACATGTTTTTATACATCTGTGTACTAACGTGTTCATATGTATGTAGTCAAAAATGGCATTGTACACAATTTTTATTGCACAAATCATTTTAAATTATGATCCAAAAAAAGTAGTATACTTCACAATCAAGAAATGGTTTACAAGACAAGAATACAATATGAAATAACAAAATGTGCAAATTTGAATAACAAAAAATCAAAGAAGATCGAAAAATTCATGTACATAAAAAAAATATGCATGCACATGTTCACAACATAATACATGACTTTTTTTTTGTGATGAGTGAACACTAGAAAACTAGACAAAAAAGAATAAAAAAGTTTTCTAAAACTTAGGTAATCCTTGTGTAACACGGAGCTAGCGTTTTGCAAAAACGACGTATTAAGTAAATCGCGATGTTATGTAAAAGTTACATCAGTTTTCGTCTAGTATAAGTCAGAATCATAGTTACCAGCTCTTTTGCACAAAGTAAAGAACAGTTCAATTTAATGAAAAGTATCTGAACAGCACAAAAGAGCTAAGTTATTTTTTTTTAATCGATTTAAAAAACCACCAAATTTAACAGGAAAATTACTAAATTAGTAACTTTGGTTTTAAAAACTTACATCAGAAAAGTCCGTGTTGATAAAAAATTTGTAACATTTTAAAAATCATATTTAACGAGAATTGCTGTATTTCAAGCTATTACTGAATTTATAGTGAAAGGAATCAAAAGACAAAATAATATAAATAAATTTTCCCGAAATTCGTAACATATTTGACACACATTCGTGTGTGTACACATATTGCGTATAAATATGTATGTACTTATGTGCATCTGTGCTTTGTAAGAATATGAAGATGCACGTACTGATATGCATTGCAATCACGTACATACATAAATACATATCGTAATAACGGTCGAATTGTTTTACACAATTGATAACAACAAAAAAAAATAAATAAATAAAAATAAAATATATGTAATAAATTTTCTTAAGTACAGAATATCAAAACAGGAAAGGAAATAAAAAATAATAAATTTTAGTTGAAAATATTTTGTATTCCTTTTTTCTTTTAATTTTGAGTATGGACAATAATATTGGTAATCCTAGTGTAATGTGTGATTTTTTAGTAGCGCGATTTTCATACACATAGAAATAAATTTTTTTATGTTACACGTGCACACGAGAGTTACTTGCACGCATTGCATAAGTATTATCAATTTATACACCGTTAAATTACACAACAGATACAATAAACAGAAAATTTTTGAATCTTTTAAATTTGTTTTCTTATTTTCGAAATCAATATTTTTCTACTCTTCTTGTGTATTATTATCATACAGTTTCTTATCTATAATTGATTTTTATTATAAATAAAAAGTAAAATTAAGATTTTATCTTTATTCAATTTGAACAAAAAAACGAATTTCTCCAATATTGAATATTTTCATGTGCTTCATTGTATGTTTTTCGTATATTACATATACAAACAGAAAACAAGAATGGGATTGGTCGGTACAATAATATATTTTCTTGTAGAAATTAAAGAAACTTTTTTAAAATTGATTTTAAAATGAAATTTCATTTTATTTTATTATTTTTATTTTTCCTTAAAGATTTTATCCTGTGGATTTTTTCAAAAACATGAAGACAAAGTTTTCAAAATTAAAGTTTTCAGATTTCATCCAATTTTATATGAAATAAAATAACGAAAATTTTGTTAATTTTTTTTTTTTTTTATTTGTTTTTTAAATTAAATTTAATACTGAATTGTAACAAATTAATATATGTAAGTAAATTGAAGTTTCTAAAACGTAGATTTTAATTTTATGTGATTTTTAGCTACAGTTATATTTCTAATTTTTGTGTATCGATTACTGAAGCAAAGCTCGTTGCTTTAAATGTAACATACAAAAAACAAAAATAAACGTCGAAAGGTAAGAGTCATGGTTTAATGTATCGTTGAGCTAAGTAACATAGACGACAAATTTTCACCTAGAGAAAAAAATACCAAAATAAATACCATATTTAGATATTTTTAGAATCATAGAAAAAAAAAGAAAGGCAACAAGACAAAAGTAGATATAATTTACACAGAATGTTTCAGAATAAACGCCACTTGTTCTATTTTTCTTAAAATTCAGAGTGTTTCTAATGAAAAGTTTCTTTACACCTCTTGCCTTAAATCAACTCCTCTTGACATATAGGGAAAGGAAAAGTTTAGGACATGAAAAACGTATAACATAATCTTTTGAGTAATCCCTACTACATCTAAGTCACGTATTATGGGAATTAGATCAGGGAGTTAGGCCTTTCTAAAATACCCTATCTTCAAAAACGCATCACTGCCTATTTGATGCGATATTCAGCTTAAGATCATAGTAAGCTGAGTATCGCATAAAATAGGCAGTGATGCGTTTTTGAAGATAGTCACAGTGTTATTGTCTGAAATCGAGTGGAAATATATCTTCAATTTTTTAGGAACAGGTTACTGGTTTTTACTTTGTTTTCTAGAGGACTCGGTTTTAGAACTAATTTTTGCAAGAGACACTTTAAATCTCAACAAACAGATAGAGTCATGAATGACAATTTATTTTTAGACAACCATTATAAAAAAAAAATTAGTTGTAATGAAAAACATTGGGAAATTAATATATTTTGTAACTTTTTTATGCATTTTGATTTACTGTACATAACATGTAACAATAAAAATTTATTTTGAATTTATTTTCTCTTGCATATCTGAATTGAACAAAATCCAAAATATCATTATATTTACGGATACTTAAGTTGTTTTAGCCAATTCTTATTCTTATTATTATTTTTTTTTTAATTTTCCTTAACAGTTGAATTCCATAAACGATTTTTGGTGGTTGCATCCATTTTATCTCGTTTATTCAATGGTTTTAAATGTGCAGCATCAACGATATCTCTTTAAATAATTAAAAAAACAAAAGATTAAAAACTAATTTAATTTTGTACATTATTCAAACTGAAATCAGTAAAACCAAAAGAATAATTAATATCATACTAATTTCACAACACAAATTTAATTATTATTTAAGTGTGGAGATAGACATCTCTCCAAACCAACAAATAATTAATATGATACGGACAGCACACTCTTGTATATACATATGCAAATATATACTATGTACATATACATATGTATGTATGTATACTCACTTAAATTCATCATATGATTTCGTATTGCATACAGCACGTAATTTAGCATTATTACGAATTAAATGCAATTCTTCATTTTGAATTTTTGTTACACAATCATTTTTTAATTCAATTATTTCATTTATTGTTATCAATGAATTTTTATTATTATTTCTATTGTCATCAAAATTAGAAAACATTTTCTTTTTTTTTTTTTTCAAATATGTACGTAATGTTTGCTTTTGTAAAAAAATTATAGAAATATTTACTTAAAAATACAAAATTTTATTTGATCAATTATTTGATTACTATGGTAACTTATTTAAGAATGTGTGCGATTTGAGTGATGAATTTAGCTAAACTTTAAAATTCTAAATTGTTCAAAAATTCGACAAAATAGGTTTTATAACTGTAGCTAAATTGCTAAATTGATTTCTTTTATATGAAATAATAAAATACGAAATTTAACGTATGAGTTTTATAGATTTCATACGATTTTTTGAAAATAATTATTATTGAAAAAGTTAAAAATTTGAATATTAAAAGCCGAATGGAATCTAAAAAAAAAGTTAAAATACTTAGAACAAAGTGATAACTGAATTCGCCCAAAAATTTAGCAATTCGCACAATGAAAAAGTACTAAATCGATTTTGAAAGTATTTTAGCACTTTAGCATGCATTTCCAAGCAATTCACACAAAGTCTAAAGAATGGTAGCTAAGTTTGGTAGCTAAGATACGTATGAGTCGTTCATGCAAGTATTAACTGCTAAGCAACGAATAATTTAATGCTACGGCAGTTACAGAGTTGGGCATCTACCCTATAGCATCCTGAATTCTACGAATACGGGTATCATTTTATTTATTAAATAAAAAATTTTACCAGAAGGATTGTTGCTGTGCACAAGAAAAGAAAATCAGAAAATTGAAAAAAAAAATTTTTTTTAAATTTTATTCAATTTTTAATTCCTCATTAAAATGAAAAACAATTAACATGCTCATGAATTTTATTTTATTTTACAAAAAACAAAAACAAAAGATTAAATTAAAACATCATATAGAAATGTTATTTTCAGCAAGTTTTCTTTGAATCCAATATTTCAAGTAAACAACATTTGCATAAACTCCAGGATATTTACCACAACCATGACTCCATGATACGATGCCAACAAGATATTTTTTATCATCACGTACTGTTATTAATGGTCCACCAGAATCCCCTTCACATGCATCACTATTATTACCATTATTATTGTCTGAATTTTTTTTATTAATCGATTTTATACTATTTGATACTACTGCTTTTTGGTAATCATTATTAAGACTTCCAGCACAAATCATTGATGGTTTAATAATATTATGAAATTTTTTAAATACATTTTGGCAATCTCTTAAACTAACTACAGATAACATTGTATATTGTAATGAATTTGATAATTTTCCATTTTTCTTTATGGTACCCCATCCACTTACTAGAACTTTTGTACCAGCTTTCACTCCATCAATACAATTACTGTACGGATTATGTGGTAATATTGGTATCGGTTGAATTCTATCATTAAATTGTAAATCATCCTTTAATATCAATATTCCTATATCACTGTCATAATCATGTTCATTGAAACGTTCATGAATTATATAATTCTTAATTTTTACTTCAACACCATCACCAACATAGTGATCATCATTATCATCATAGATGTTGTTATTGTTATTATCCTGCTTAGTATCGTTATCATTTAATGATGGAGTATGAAGATATGTTGTACCAGCAACAATTGATATATCATCAAGTAAATCATTTGATAAATTATATAAGCAATGTGCTGCTGTTAAAATTACACGATTGCTATAAATTACACCACCACAAAAATGATAATTACTAGCTATTCGTATTGATACTTGATATGGAAATTCTTCAATTGTTGTGTCATGTCCATTTATGATACGACCTTCTAAAATTTTACTTGGAAGACACCAACAACACGTAATTAATTTAAAAATTAAAAAAATTTTCACGAAATTAATAGAAAATTTATTCATTTTTTTTTTTTTTTGCATGAATTTTCTACTTTAAACTATGGTCTACAAAAGCCGAGTTGAAATGTGATATACATAGAATTTCTTGGTATATATCAGCGATATCACAATTCATCAATATATTTTACGTAAGCATCTTTTGTTGTTTTTTTTTTTATCAATGATACTTACTTTACAGAAAGTGTTTAATTTTTTTTATATTAAATATCAAATTACTTTAATTCAAAAAAATTTCAATTGAGACCAATCTATGTACATACTATATATTATAATGTTAATGTGTGTTGATTGATGTATGTACAAGATAACGATAAAATATTTTATTTAAAAAATAATAAAATTTGATAAAATTATTTAATTATTATAAAATCTGGGAAATCACACCAGAAAAATAAATTTATCAAAATACAAATAACCATCGTATTACAAGGAGATTACGTTCCCTGTAAGAAATTTTGTATCACAAAAATTTCAAATTTTCCTTCGCATTAATGTGAAATAAAATTCCGAATTAAAAAGAAAATGATCTTTGTCAATAAAGAATTTATCACAATTTTTAAATCATGTTACACGAGAATTGCCTGTATGTCAATTAAAAATGACGTAGATCATTAAAGATGTAGAATTTGATTTTTTTTTTTGTCAATTAAAAATTATGCTTGCATTGATTTTAAATTAATTAATTTACAGTACCTAGACAGCGAAAAGAAAACTCAAATTTTATCTCAAATAGAGGGTGTTTCACAAGTAGATGCCAATTTGATTGCAATTTATAAGTCATATCTAGAGTAGGTACAAAAAAATTGTATTAGCTCTGAAAATTGGGAGAAATCTGTCTTCACTCCTTTCTCCGGCCAAATTAGGATCGATTCAATGTTAGCCATTAAAATCTTCAATCGAACATAATATCAAAATTTTATTAAACGAAAATTAAAGATATAGCATCATATCCTTACTGAATTGAAAGAAAAATAAAATTACGTTATGAATATTTTTAAGATTAACTGGTGACACAGTTAATTTTTAAAAAATTAACAGAATTAAAGAACTCAACATTGAAAAAGTTTGATAGATTTTTTGTAATCAAAGAAAAGTTTTTTTTACAATTAATTTTACAAAAGTACATAATTACGTAATGAAGGATAAATTAAATAAAAGCATTATTCATTTTCATTCTTAAGAAAGTTCATCTTTTATCTAAATAAAATAAAATTATGAAAGGAAACAAAATGACTTGAAAACAAGCGAAGACAAATACACATTTATTATATGAGATTAAGTACATATCAACATTTTGGTATGCAAACTTTCATTTTAACTAAAACAATGAGATAAAATTGTATTCGCAGAAAGGAAGAAACGACAAAAAAAAATCCTTAAACTTTTATTTTCATTTCTTATAAATCTCTCACAGATGGTTAGGAACTGTTTTATTATTCTTAATGCTTAGTATAAAAGAAAAGAAAAGAAAAAGTTTTTTTCACTATGTAGCAACTACATATTTAGGGTACAAGGGTGATTTTTCTTTTTACTTTTGGTTTTTTACATTGTTTTTTTTTTTATTTATTGTAAGTATAAGATTAAGGACAGATTAAAAAGAAATTTTTAAAATTTTTTTGTAATTGTGAACTAGCCAAGACAAAAGCATTTTTCTTCTTTAATTTTGGACTTTCTTATTTGATTTTAATGAAAAATAACCTGTTAGAAAGGTCTAAGCCTCAGTTTTATAAGCAATAAATATGAACCAATTAAATAGGATGATTTAAAAGATATTATCCAGCATATGATATCATATACGGGACGTATCCGAAAATTTTCAATTCCCCATAATTCAGAAGGGTTCAATTGTAAGATGGGGATCTACAACGAATTTTTGCTAGAACTCTGAACTATAGATAGATCTATTTTGTGATCTTCACTCTGTAGAAGACTTGTGTAACATTTGAATATTTTAAGGGAAATATGATACAAAACAAATTTCATATTGATTACAAATTTTTATTCAAATAATTTTTTATGATAATAATATACAATGTATAATATAATTATGTAGGAATTATTACAATTTTTTCTCTTTTTTTAATATATGTATAATGAATTTATACCATTCTTTACATTTTTATTTTCTCTTTTTTTTAATTTTATATATTTATTTAAAAATGTAAAAAAAAAAAGAATTAAAAACAGGAATTTGAAGAAATTTAAAAATTTAACCACAACCCACAAATAAATTTTACTTATTTTAAGAATTAAAAAAATGTTTACATTTTCAATAATTCACGTAATATTGCATAATTTTCAAAGAAATCAGTTATGACAAGGTAAATTCGAAAATGCATCACTGGCTATGTAATGCGACATCCACCGTATTATGTTTTAAGCTGAATATTGCATCAATATCGCAGCAGTGATGCATTTTCAAAGTTACCTACAATTTAAATGGTTAACTTCTTCGAAAATTAAACGATATCTTGTGAGCTATTTAAACTGTGTGACTGACCACTTTAGATAAAACAAGCGATAATCTTAAATTATTGAAAATGGTCTGATTTTCCTTTTATTTTATTGCTTTTTTTTTGTAATTTTAAAAGTAAGAATTAAAACAGAGAACTAATAAATTTTTTTTTTTTTTTTAGTTTTCAAAAGTAGAACTAGGTTCTATGAATAATTAACAAAAAAAAATTACATGTTTTTTATTTTAATTTTATAAAATTTTTTATTATAACAATATTATATAAGTAGCACAATTTAGCACTCTATTTTTTTTTTCTTTTAAATAAAAATGAGAACGATTGGTAATTCTTCATTACCATTTTATACTTCTTCCTTTTTGATTTTTGTTTTTTACAATAAAATTCATTTTAGTTTTTACTTTCCTACATTTTTTTTAAAATTTGCTTTTAATAAAAATTCGTTTTTTATATTAATGGTATTTTTTTTTTCTTTTTTAAAATTTAAAATTAAATTAAAATTCTGATAAACTTGATTAATTATCAGGATACCATGAATTTTAATTCAGAGTGAATTTGTGAAATTAAACTGTAGTTCAGCTGCACAACTCATCAGAATTCATAAACATCAAACGATCGTTTATTGCAGATATTCAGCTTGCTAAAACATAGCTGAATATTTGTAATCGAAAATCATTTGATGTTTATGAATCATATAATTCACTTTGAATCGAAGCAAGTATTCAGCTTTATATTTTTACATGCTAAATGTCTGCAATTAGAAATCATTTGTTGTTTATGAATTTGATGGTTTTCTATATTATTAAAAAATTTTCTTTTTAAAATCATATGTACTCTATAAAATCAAAAATAAAATGCATATTACGGAATGAAACAGTAGTTCTAGGTTAATTCATTGAAAAAATAAAAAATAAAATAAATTCTCATATAAAAAAATAAAAGAAATCTTGAAATTTTATAAAAAAATAAAATCTCTAGATTTATCTATCGTATCATTATCAAGTTAATCCATCCATGATAAGTAAAAAAATTTTAAAATTTTTTCTATTTTCTTGGTTGTTGAATATGAATCATTGGTTTCATTGGTACTGAATGTGGTGGTGGTGGTGAATGTGCAACTTGTACTGCTTGTGGACTATAATCAGCATTACCTTTAACTGGTGCACCACTAACAGTCATTACACTGGGTGTTATATTAACTGGAGGCTAGAGCAAATATACACAAAAATAAAACTTAAAATAGAAAAATAAATTGAATAAAAATTTTTTAATGTTCTATTACCGTCAATCCTGTACAATCTTCAGCATCTTTTGCTGGCCTTTCATTATTTAGAGATTTATGTTGAATTATTCTCATTCCACCGGCTTTAACTGTAATTTGAAATATAAAATTATTTGTTATTCTTAGTTATTGGAATTCAATCTAAAGTAATAATTACAGAACAGAGAAGGGAAAGTCAATATTAGTCAAGGCAACCGAGTTGAAAAAGATAAATATATAATTTAGCGACTAAATAATTATTGATTACATTTTTTAATTCTCTAGGCATCGTAATTAGCTTATTTTGAACAATTTAAATTTTCTTATCATACTGTTAATTGAATACGTAATAAACAAAACAAAAGGAGATCGCACTTATAAATTTTCCACAGATTTTTAACACCACATTTCATGTTTCGTGTTAGCTATTACGAGCGATAAATAAAACGTCTCAAAAAACACCCATTAAGGTTAGTTTTTTTGAACAAAAATTGATGACGAAATTAAAATCGTACATCGTACACAAAGGTGTAAATACTGTGTACTTTCTTATCTAATCTATTTCAAATTACTTGTACAAAGAACCTCCTAGACTCCTATTGGGCTCCTATCACTTTTAAGTTTAAAATAAAAGATTACATGTTTTATTGCTTTAAAGAATTTACCTGCTGGAGGATGGCCAGCTTTTAGTTGTTTCTCTTCATCTGCCATTATTTATTATTTATTTTGAATTTTTATAAAATTCAATATGTATTTTATTATAATTTTTTTAAAAAAATGTAGAAAAACGATAACAATAATGTTAAAAACTTATTAGATCACTTTTTGCTTTGTTTCGCAATTTTTTATTTGATTTTTATTTTTTCTTTAACTCTAGTACGGTAGTCGCAGACGATATTCCAAGCCAATTATATAAATATGTATGTTCGACGTATTTCAACTTATAAGTTAATAATTTTTGACACGAATGCAAAGAATAAAGAAGCAAAACAAAATTAAAGAAAAACATGAACAAAAAGTAAACACAAAACACAAACCAATTGTCAATGGCTATGTGTATGATGTATTACGACGCAAGTAGTGTACGTTTTTCTTTTTCTAAATACGTAATACGTAAAAGTTTATCTTTAATACGCAAATCAAATTTTTATCTAATTTTCGGATTTTAATTTAACTAATATCTCATGGGAAAGGTCAAGAGGTTCACTATAATGTTGATCAAAATTGGCAAATCGTAAAGGCAAAAATTTATTTGACACCCTCTAGCGCCTAAATGATGAATTTTTACCTATTTTCAACCATACGATTTTTTGCTCGTCTTATCAAGACCTACATATGTATATATTATCATATCTTAGCTTCTGTGTGAACATTCTTGGATTAACCTATCTAATTTTAAATTTTGGAATATATATGATCAATTTCAATAACGTATATATTTAAGTTAGATATAGGTGAGATTTTACAATCTAATAAAGAATTTGTAGTCTTTTTAAAAAAATCAAAAATCTTCTGGAAGTAAATGGATTCACATCTGTACGTGTTCTGTGTTTACATATGATATATAACACACAACTACACCCATGTATCTTGAATTACGCAGTTTGTTGACGTTACCGTACAATACAGTTCAGCCGCTATGCGGCACGTAGTACACATGTTTTTTTTTTTTTTTAAATTCATTTTTCATTGTGTTTTCATTGTTCTTTTTTCAGTATTTTCTTTTCTTTCATTTTTTTTCTCACAAGTTTCAGTCCAGTATTTCTCAAACTAAATTAAACGAATGTAGTAGATTCAAATTTACAAAGTATTGTGCAACCAACTTCATTTATAATCAAAAGTGAGCAAAAATAAATTGTCATCGTTGGTTTGGTTATTGATATTTGATATTGGTTGATCATCTTCATCTTTACTTAGTGATTATTGAATTTAGAAAATTTTATAAATTTAATAAATATTAGTTATTTAGAAAAATAAAGGAAAATAAAACAAAAATGGCTTTAGAATCACTTTGTGGATTATCTGACGCACCATACATGAGATCAACACCATTCTCATTGAGTGATTTTGAAAATGATATAAAAAAAGCAAGCGGTAATCTTGAGAATCCTTTGTGTTTGGATGCACCACCATTCAGTAATGTAAGTTCTTCAATTGTATACTCTTCAATACAAATTTAATGTGATCTTTTTAAATTTTTATTTTCATCCCATAGCCATGTGAGAATTTATCAAAATTATTTAAAAATGGTGAAAAAGATGGAATAAAAATGGATTTCGATCATGGTACTACAACATTAGCATTCAAATTTCAAGGTGGTGTCATAATTGCTGTTGATTCACGTGCAACTGGTGGAGATTTTATTGGATCACAAACAATGAAAAAAGTTGTCGAAATTAATCAGTATCTTTTAGGTAAGTAGAGTAAAATCAGTTTTCTTTATGATGAAATAAAATTCATTCTAGAATATAAACATTCATTTGCACACACAGTATTCATTCATTCACATCAAGAAATAATATCCAAGTTTGATCTAAAAACATTAGATTAGATAATTTGTAATTTCTCTCAAAAATTTTTTTACTTGAATTATAGGTACATTGGCTGGTGGTGCAGCTGATTGTGTTTATTGGGATCGTGTTTTATCAAAAGAATGTCGTTTACATGAATTACGTAATAAAGAAAGAATATCAGTTGCAGCTGCTAGTAAAATAATAGCAAATATATCACATGAATATAAGGGTATGGGTTTAAGTATGGGTATGATGTTAGCTGGTTATGATAAACGTGGTCCAGGTTTATATTATGTTGATTCAGATGCTAGACGTGTACCAGGAAAATTATTTTCAGTTGGTAGTGGTTCTGTATATGCATTTGGTGTACTTGATTCTGGTTATAAATGGGATTTAACTGATGAAGAAGCACAAGAATTAGGTAGACGAGCTATTTATCATGCAACATTTCGTGATGGTGCATCAGGTGGTATTATACGTGTTTATCATATTAAACCAGATGGTTGGGTGAATATATCAAACCAAGATTGTATGGAATTACATTATAAATATGAAGATGAAAGGAAAGCTGAATTAGCTGAAAAAATGTAAAAGTCATGAAATTTTCTTTTTTTTTTAAATAAAAAATTTTAAAAAATAATGCAAATTTTTTCGAATAAATAATTTTTATTTTATTATTCTGGCAATTAAATAAATAACATATATATAGACCGCTACTATAGACGTTGTATTCACCACTTTTCTCCTAGGTATAATCAAAAACTTCTAACTACATAATTCAGCCGAAATAATTTTTTTCAAGTTTCATTTTCTTGATCCGAAGATGCCGAAAAATTTCGCTGTAATAAACAAAGACGAATAATAATTAAAATAATTATAGGAACTATGGATCCTTTTTCAATAATTCAGAACATCGTTTTATTTTTCATTATGTCAGCTATTTATACTGTGTAACTGTTTGAAAAATCAAATGATATCCTGAATCATTGAAAACAAAATGAGCAACTTCAAAAAAAAAAATTTTTTTTTTGTTCTTTAATTACATACCGGTGTTATAATTTGATTGTTTATTTTTGTATTTGCTGTTGCTGATATTTCGAAAATTTTGTCTTGTAATGTAATCAGTGTTGAAGACATCGGTGATAATTTCTTCTTGTTGTTGCCTTTGTTGTTGTATGGGCTTGTTAATGATGATTGTATTGATATTCCGGGGCAATTTGGTAATAAAAAATCACCATGATGATGATGATCACGTGCTATTGTTTTCCAATCAGTTAAAACTTTCTTGTTATTTGATACAGTAGAATTTTTCATATTATTACTATTTAAGGATGATAATATTGTAGTTGCTTGTAACAGTGATGATGGTATGCTAAATTTATTATTGTTGTTGTTGTTTATTAACCATGTCTGTGGTGGTGGAAGAATTCTGGGACTTATATCTTTTGATAAAAATTCAGTTGTATTATTCGATGCCGTTGTATTAGAAAGCAAAGTATTGTTGTCCAATAAATTTGAACGATTCGTTTTTATGAAATTCGATCTTAGAGGAATCTGAGATGAATTCTGTAAAATACTGAAACAACACAACAAAAAAATGAATTTAGTAAAATGAAGCTGATGGAGTGTAATCCTATAACTTACTTTTTATTTCCTTTCTGATTTTGATTAGTTGTAATTTGATGAAGACCTAAAATATTTGAGCTTCGTTTCTGATTAAAATACTGTCCAGAAATTGATAAAGCGTTGTTGCTATTGCTGTTATTAGCTGGTGATAAACGTTTACCTTGCATCGTTAAATCTTGTTGATTCAATACGGATAAATTATTGATATCAGGTTGTAACGATTGAAATGGGACCGGTGATGAAGGCGCTTCTAATTGTGTTGCTATTGTGGTTGATTGCTGTTGCTGCTGATTAATTTTTTGTAATTTAGCTGATGATACACGTGATAATTTATTTGTTGTATTTACATTATTTTTATCCTCTTGGAAGACTAAATTATTAATACTAATTTGTTTGATTGGCTGTTGTTGTTGTTGTTGCTGTTTTGATTGTGCCGCAAGAGTAGCAGCATTTGTTAGATAATGACGAAATGGTGCCAATTGCTCTTCAGTACCATAACTAGGACGGTGTGCGTTCAATGTTGACAATAATGAATTTTGTAATAAACGTTCTTTAGGATTTATACTGATTTTTCCAACAGATTCTGATGATTTTGAATTTGTTACAGTAACAACATTTGTAGTTGTTGTTGCTGTTGTAGTCGTTATTAAAGTTGTTGGTACAATTGTATTTGTTGTCACTGTTGTTACTTTAATTATTTCTTCATTACCTTTATTATTACTATTTACATTATTCGTATTACCTGATCCAGATCCATTATTAATTCCATTAAAATTGAATTTTTTCAATAATGGATTTATTTGTGTTTCTTGATTTATTTTTGAACGTAATTCTGGTATGAATGTTTTTAAAAAATTATCACCAGTAAATAAATTATGTTTTAATAAATTTTCTGTATTTGAACGTTGTGTTCCATCCATTTTTAAACATTGTGTTAAAAAATCTAAACTATCTGTATTCCAATCTGGAAATAATTCATATAATGTTGTATTTTGTTCTTGTTTCATACCATTAAACATTGAATTTTGTGTTATTAATAATTGATGTCTTTTATTTAATTTTCCTAATACACGAACAATTTGAAATAATTGATCAATATCACTTTCACCAGGAAATAATGGTTCACCGGTCATCATTTCAGCATATAAACAACCTATTGCCCATATATCAACTTCTTTTCCATATCTTGGATCACCGACAAGTAATTCAGGTGATCTGTACCATCTAAAAAAAAAAAAATTGATACAATAAGCGGGTTGATTTTTACATTTATTGTATACATATCATTGAGATCATAATAAAAAATACCTTGTTGCAACGTAATCTGTAAATGTTTCATTTTCTGTAAATGGTCTAGCAAAACCAAAATCACAAACTTTAATAACACCTAAACGAGATACTAAAACATTTTCTGGTTTGATATCACGATGGATAACCTAAAATATAAAATAAAAATTGTAATCAGAAAAAATTTTAATTTTTTTTTTTTTTTTTTTTTTGTATTGTAAAACCGTTACAATACTGTTATGTTACTTACATTAAGAGAATGTATAAAATCTATAGCACGTAATATTTGATATACATATTTTCTTGATGTTATAAAACCTAATCCACCAACTTTAGATTCTAATTCCTCTAAAACTGTATGCTCAAGATATTCAAAAACTAAAAAGAAACGTTTCTTTCTACGGAAGACTTCAAGCATATTAACTAAATTTTCATGTCGCAATTTCTAATGGAAATCCGAAAAAAAAGAAAAACATTTTTTTCATATTTTATAAAAACGGTTGAAAAATTTAAAAAAATAAATTTTGTTTTTTTTTTTTTTTTTGTTTACCTTTAACATTCGTATTTCTCTAATTGCCATTTTACGAACTGTTGGATCATCTTCAGTTTCTAAAAATTTTTTAATAGCTACATATTGTCCAGTTTCACGATGACGACATTTCATAACGATACCATATGATCCTTCACCAACAACATTTATAACATCATATTTCTCCATTATTATTACTATTATTGCCGTTACTAATATTATTAATACCAATATTTTATCGTTTTATTTATATTCTGATTTTCTAAAATTAAAATTGAAGAAAAATAGAAAAGAAAAACAGAATTTCTTAATTCGATTATTATTAAAATAAATTTTTGTATGACATGCAATCAACTATACACATGCATGTATGCGCAAGGTGGTATGCAAGCATGCTTTGTTCATGCAAGCAACATTGCAAGCAACACATACATATAAACATTTTCTGTAACGAATTTTTCTGGTATAAATAAAAAAAATGTTCGATAGATATCTAAAACATACGTAATTTAAGGATAATTGATTTCTATACTTATAACAAAGTAAAAATATTTCATTTTTTTTGTTTAAGAAGGAAAATATAATTTTTGCTTTAAAAAAAATGAAAAAAAAAAAAAAAAATCGAAACAATAAAGTTCATTAGAATAATTATTAATGACACGTAATTTTCCCCATTTTTTATTTGCCGTATACTCCATTCCATTTCACTAAAACTACTTATAAAAAAAATAAAATTCTAATCGTTAAGGTGCAAAATTAGTTTGTATACCTTCAGTACTTTATAACTTTAGATGTCGTTTTGTTTTCTTTAAATAAAAAATAAATTTATACCACACTTTTAAAACATAGTCACCTGTATTTTAAATAGGTACGTACTCTAATTTTTTTTTTTTTTTTTTTGTTCCATTTTGGACAAAATTAATTTTTTATTCTCATTTTCTGATTACCAGTTTTTTGTATTTTTCTAAACGAAAATAACAACAATAACGAGTGAACAACACAAATCATAAACATAATGATACAAAATTTTAATGCTTCATAATAAAACACATGACTATGCTAAAAAAATAGATTATAATCTGAGTCATACATTAACTTGTATGTATCATGATGAGCGTGCACCATATACGGGTATATTAAAATTGTCACATTTTTGTATAAAATGATTCAACGAACTTCAATTAGAAAGGAGAAAAATGAAGAAAGGAGGCGCAGGGTTAATTAAAGCTAAGAAGGGTGTTTTACAAGAAATACATACTATTAAAATTATTAAAAAAAAAAATCAATTTCTGAATAAGTAATGAATGGCAACGCAACAATTATAGAAATACAGTTTTTTTCTTGTTTACAAAAGGAATCTAATATTTTACGATACTTAAGTTAAGGTTTAAAAAAAAACATATGTACTCGTACGTATTTCATTTTCTCGAATATATAATCAAGAACCCCATTAAAGGGGGATGATTATTTTATTATGTATATGTACCTGTATGAAAAAACAAAGAAACGATTGTAGTTAAAAATGTGAATGACATGCAAAATGTCGTTGACCGCATATACTTAAATTCTAGATGCTTTGTTTCTTCTTAATGTATGTACATGGGTCTGGGTAATAATGAAGTGCATTAAACCATTTTCTTCTGATTATATCATCAATGAAATTTTTCTTCAATATTAGAAGTAAATATTTAAGTTGACTTTAATTGCCTTTATTATACACGCCTTTGCAGTATTTGAAAATTAACTAAAACGGTTATTATTTTATTTTTTTAAAATTTCCCTCCTTCTGACTCTGAATTGTAAACATTATTTAAAAAAAATAAACGATAAATTATACACAAAATTATTCAAAATAGGAAAAACAGAAATTCGAATCGATTAATATTTTTTTTTATTTTTGCTTTTCTTTTATAAGGCAAATAAAACGAAAACAAAATAAAAATTTCTCAATTATTGCCTACTTTTTATAAATAGAAAATTATAAATAGAAAAAACAAAAAATAAATAAACAAAATTCTTAGAAAATAAATACAGGTGATTATCCTGCAACATGATTTCGTCCTGATATGATCACAAGTAGATGATAGAAATAGATAGATGACCAGAAATTGATGGAATCCTTTTAGAAAACACATGACTACGCTTGAAAAATGAAGTATAAAATTTAGAAGTCTAAATTTGGACTCCCATTCAATGCAAATATTCGATTTTAATCTTCACGCCGTTGAAAGTGTGTAATTTGAAGAATAGGTACTTAATTTTTATTTTATCAACATTAATTCCCTAAGTTAAGCCAATTAAGTGCACCTAGGTTTTCTGAACCTAACTTCAATTTTTCTATTTGTTTTTCATTTTACGTGACATGATCATCTACGATATGGGATTTTTTCACCTATCTATCGTGTTGTACGAGGGTTACCTTCATAAACCGATATTTTTCGATTAAACTATTATTGCTATTATCAATCAACCGAAGAGTATATATACAAATTTATTTACCTATACGTATGTATGTTACATGGTATTTATTCTATTAATTTTTTTTATTATTTATTTATTTTTTTTTCTTTTTTCTGTGAATTTTCTTTTCTTATTTTTTTTTTTTTTTTGTTTTTTTGGTACGAAAAATAGATTTAAAAAAAGTAAATAAATGATTCTGTTGTGTATGTTTGTATTTGACTAGACTTCATTTACAAAGTTTTGTTAATGTTTTATATGTATACAAAAATATCCTTTAGACTGTTTATGTTTTATATAAGACATCGAATTTTGATAAAAGGTTTATTATAAAATATAGAATAATGTACAGACAACACAGATATAAAGTACATACATATAAATTCACGATATACCTATATTCTTATTTAGTAAATCCACAAAAGTATCCTTATTTATGTGCTCTTTAATAAAAAATTGTTGTAATTATTATAGTAACCTAAATTCTGTACTCCTAGCTTTTTTTATGTACATAACGTATCCACGAATTTTTTTTTTTTTTTAAACTTTGGTTTATTCATGTGCTCATCGTGTTCCGTTTATCATTTATATGCCCCACAATATATCGAAAGTGCTTTTTTTTTATTTATATATTTTTTTGTTGTTGCCATTTTCCCTTCTTTTTTTTAATTCCTTTCCTTGAATTTTCTTTTTCACGAAATGCACGTGTACATACGTAAAAAAAATGATAAATATGTATGTGATAGTTTTGTCTGGCATTTACATAAGCAACTATGGGATTCTTAACAATGCATACAAACGTTATGGTTACAATATGCATGAGCTAAAAATATATACCATATATACTATACAGGATTATACCTATACCCAATATTGTAAAATGCGGGTAGTAACTGTGTTTATAACAAATACAAGACACAACATACAAAAAATAAGTTATAAAAGGAAAAATGTGTGTTGACTTTTTTTCTTTTTTACCTTCTATTTCCACACACACTGTATAGAATACACAAACAAAACAAAAGTTATAAACTATAAAGAAAAACCGAGAAATTAAAAAGGAAAAATATGTAAAAAAAATGTATGTTATTTACATTTTCTTTTGATTTAAGTTTGCGTGAGAAATTTTTTTTATCCTTAATTTAAATTTTTATGCAAATTTTTTGTCGAATATACATATGTAGTGCAATATAAATACATGTTTGTGTAAAACCAAAAAATAAAAATAAAATTAAAAATAAAAAAAAAATAAATAAAAATTGTAAAATCAAAAGAAAAAGGCATTTTATACATAATGACCGGAAGGACCAATACAGTTTGTATTTAATTTGGTTGTAGCCATGGTACGTAAGGGTACACAAAAATATTCATTTTATTTTTATTGTTATATGAACTATGTATGTACATGTATACCTTGCCATGCATTTATCTAATTTTTCTTCTTCAAGATAAATTACTTTATTCATTTATTTTCTTTTGATAAAATCTAACACATGAACATGTTATGTTTTATAAAAACAAAATTAATCTATATCAAACAACCTCCACCCTCCTCTACCTTTCTTACATATTCTAATTTCATTTTTTCTTTATATCATAGAGTTACATACGTATAAAATCATAAATCTAGGACTAAAGGATCTAGAGTCTCAATTACAGAAGTTATCCATCTAAGTTCTATATAGATTCTCATAAGGAAATGAAGTAGTGGCAATGAGTTGTAGAATATTCAAAAAGGAGAATTGTATTTTCATTAAATTTTATTATATTTATAAAAATCCTTTTTAATTTTCTTAATTTTTCTCTTATTTTTCTTTCATTTTTAAAAAATAACAACAATCCTATGACGTCATTTTTTTTTCTATTTTTATTACACGTGGGGGTATATTACCAATTTTTAATTAATAGAAGTAATTTTCTCTTTCATACATGTGTACATAACGTACATATATATTTATGCACCTGAAAATTAGAAAGTCGATATAATTCAATTAACACATATGAATTTTAATAATAATGAAAATATATACGATAAAAATAACCACCACTATTATTACAGTACGTGGAAATACAGTGTCGACACATGTTTTTTGGGTCGTATTTTTACTATGTTTTATGTACAAGTGATCCTGGAATTATTCTCGTAGGTAATTCAGATTCTTCTGAAAACTGATTCTCAGAACCTGATAGAATGCATAAATGATATAGTTAAGACGATCTGTTGCTTGAATTCAAACAATCTTTTATACCAGATTCAAAACCAAAAGAAAAGTGTCCTTACTGAATTTCTGTGTGTACATATGTACCATGTTTAATCGTGACTACACAAATGTATGTATATAAATAAAAATTTTTTATTTTATTACATTTCATAAATTAATAAAGAAGAAAACAAAAAAGAAAATAAAAATAAATATGAGAAAATTTTACATGAAAATGTCAATAAAATCACTAAGGTAGAGAAATTTTATAACAAGCATTATACGGGTGGGCATCAAGGTGGGTGTATTTTAAGAAGGTAAAAATCAAAATATGTACTTTACTACGGTTCGTTTTTTTAAAGAATAGTCCCCAAGTGATATTCGGTATACCCATAAGACCGTGTCCATAAGGTATGAGTATTTACGTGAGCACAAAATAAAAATTAAGGAAAATTATTAAATAAATCTCTTCGTTTACGTATGCATTGTATACGTCAGTATTTTTATTTACAAAATTATATAAAATCACTTTTAACCATTTAAATGCCTTTTAAATGTTATTATTCATAAACTGGGATCATTCTATAGGTCTTAAATTAAATGTTTTATGATGTCTATAAATAAATATAATTGTGTAATAATTTCATATCATTATATGTACCTCAAGGAGTTTTTTTTTTTACTTTTTTTTTTGTTTTATTTTTAATTTTTATTATTGTTACAATGAAATTATTTTAAAACTCCTACATGTCTGATTTATGTCCTTTGACATTTTTTGTTCTTGATAATGTATAAACAATAACTATACTAAAAATAAAGTTTGAAAAAAAAAAACGGTTTTATTGGTTGTACATTTATGTATATACTGACATGATAACATGAAAAATTATACTATCAACCATTTAGCCTATGTATGTACATCTATACGTACATGTAGAATATTTACATAATGCGAAAAGGTTATGCTCATGTGATATTTAAAAATAATTTTAATTAAAACAATAAAATAAAACAGATACATGTATATTAATATAGAAGGTGTCTCAGAATAAACATCACACAAAATACTTTTTTTTTGTATACATATCAGTTGATAAAATACCAAAAATATCTCAATATATCCTTCAATTTAATTGGTCTTTTTTTTAAATAAAAGCAGTAAAAGGTATTGGACACAAATGGACAAAAATGTTTCCACACAAAAATTTTACACAGGGTGGTATGTACGTAAGAGATGGTAATTTTTGATGGAAAATAACACCTGTGGTATATAGCATTTTTGAAATTTGAACGATAATAGCTCTAGCTATTCTCACTTGATTTTAATTAAATTGATCTTGTTGAGAAGGCTTAAACTTTTCCTTTGATTTTAAAAAGGTTCAATCCAGATACACAATATAAATGAAAATTTTTTGCCAATTATATGATATCATGTACATACTTTATATACGTTTCAAAAACTTCAAATCCGCAATATTGTAAAAATGTTGACAAGAAAAGAATTTTCAAGAATTTTACAAGAAAAGGAGATTTTCTAGAATGATTTTTTAGCTACAAACGTATCATCCATGTAATGTGTGTGAATTATTTTCGAATTTTACCTTGATTTACTATTACAATCTATAGTCAAACAGTATTCATGATTCGATTTTTTTTTTGTTTTGTTTTTGTGATGGTTCATTTTTTATACAATAAGCTGACAAGGCAAATATGTATTTTATTGCAATTAAAAACAAAAAACAGCAATAAATTTATGTGTACCCTCTTGAATTTATGACTACAAAAAAAAAAAAAAAATGTTAATACACGCAAGAAGCCAATTAATCGTTTTACCAAAGTTCTATATTTTTACTTTGTTTTTTTTTCTAGCTTCAGAATTTTTGTTTTTTGTTTTTTTTTTTTTTTTTGTTTTTTTGTAACTCGTACACTTGTTATGTATTAAAAAGTTTTTAAAGTAAATTTTCTTTTTATTTTTCGTTTTGTTTATTCTTTTAAATATTTTCAAGGTAAAAGGTCATTTTTATGTATAGTTTTTGTCCTTTTTTTTTTTTGTTTTTGGCAAAATAAATAAATGGAAACCAGAAATAATTCGACAGCTAATTTAGTTTCGTGTTTTTTATATTCTTCGTTAATTATTTCATCATCAAGGAAAAGAAATAATACATATCACCAATCACCCTCCGTCTTACACATAATATTAACGTACATACATATATACATTTGAAAGTTATTTAAAAATAAACATAAAATAATTATAACAACAATTTGCAATTAAGTTGAAGGATATGTACTTATATTCAGGAAAGTCTTGCGGTTTAATACAAATTTTTGCACAAAATTATTTTTAATGACTATAAGAAATTTAGAATTAAAATAAGAAGCCGTTTTCTCCACAAAGTGGATACATTGAATTTTTGATATTTCTGAGCTGAACAAATTTAAATATTAAAAAGTAACGAATATAGGTGGCCAAAATAGATTGACTCCCCAACCAACCAACCTTGTTGGTGACGAATTAACTTAAGACAAAACAGGGTTGACTGAAAATAAAGAAAAAGGATGAAAGAAGTCAAGAAATAAAAAGAAACAGAAACCATGATCCAATACAAACTGTACAGCCATTAGAAGAAAAAATAACGAATTATTTAAAGCATTTTTGTGTTATTGGTAAAAACCAGACCTTAGTTATAAAATTCTCGTTGGTTTTGTGATAATCCTAAGTAAAAAAAAATTAGATGAAAATAGAACATAGGCCAAAATATTGATGAAATAAAATCAATTGAAACCAATATTCGTATGAAATCCTTTAAAATCCTTTAACTAATAAACGACCACGACCATGACAAAAATTCAACTCCTCTATACACACACAAGTAGTTTCATATATTTTTTATTTAATGCAAAAATGTAAAAAAAGAAAAACAAAATTATTTTACCTTCGATTTTTTTTTTTTGCATATTTGTTACACTACACAATAAAATGTTAGACTTTTCATTGTCATGGATTTTCTTACATTAACGAGTATGTGTACATAAAAACGTACGTTATGTACCCTTTATTTATTCAACGAATTTAAAGGTAAAATTTTTGGTTTCTATTTTTAGATATAACACTATTTTTTTTTTTCACTATTTTGCGAGTTAAAAAAAGAAACGAAATAAAACGGAAATTTTCAAAAATTTTTTTCAAATTTGAAAAAAAAAGAATTATCTAAATAGATCTAGAACACAACAAAATTTTATTTTATTTTTATTTTTCAGGAAAGAAGTTTTAACGATTTGAATTGTTGAAAGTTTTGAATTAAACTGAATAAAAAGTAAATATTGTGCTTTGTATAATGTGATGCACGAACACACACTTATACATCAAAATAAATAAAAAAATTTCAAATTGTTTTGGTAATAAGGTAACAAACAGTTGTAATAATAAAGCAACATTTAAGGAGAAGGATTTTCATTGTTTCTTTTTTTGATTTCGTTTTAGTTTTATGGCACGACATTATTTGTACGTCTGAAAATATGTTTGTGTAGTAGTGTACTTGTCGTAATTGTTTGTATAGAAACATTAGAATTGTTTCTAAGTTAAATGTTGATGTTGATAGAAAATGATATAAACATGTACAATCATTATAACACGATTTAAAATTTATTTGAATCTTTTTGTTATAGTGAAATTGTTTGCAACTCTTTATTATCAATCATAAGCTCTATAATCCCATGCGAATCTTTGTTTACTTACTCTAAAACAAATAAAAACAAAATTTTTATTATAATTTATTTTTTTAATTTTTCATTATCTTCATTGTTACAATTTTAATTTGTTTTTGTCTTTAACTTAAAATTTACAACTGTTCAAATGCATAATTAAATTAACTCAATAGACTTAGCCTACAAATACAGTAATTGAGATTTGAAATCAAAATTGCATGTTTTAATTGCTTAACATTAAATGTTTTTTACTGTCTAATAAATATCACTTAAAATTTTAAAAAACTTGGACACATTCAATGTGTCCACAAAAAAATTTTTATTTTTTAAGCTAAACTGAATAAGCGAAGCTTCTTTCTTTTTCTTTACAGTAGTTTTTATAAAATACAAAAAAAAGGCACTAAATAATACTTTCATTTTAAAAAAATAATAAAAATTATTTTTTTAAGTATTATTGTTGTTGATTCCGTTTTACAGCAAGATTTTTAGCAGCAACAAAGGTGTTACGCATTAACATTGCAACTGTCATTGGACCAACACCACCAGGTACTGGTGTTATGTGACCGGCTACTTTTCTTACAGCTAAAAAAAAAAAAAAAAAAAAAAAAAAAAATATATATATATATAATCCATTTATTATAATAAAAATTTGTAATTTACCTTCAAAATCAACATCGCCAACTAATTTTGTTTTCCCATTTTCATCTTGTATACGTGTTATACCGACATCAATAATACATGCACCCTCTTTAACCATATCAGCTTTTATAAGTTTTGGTACACCAGTTGCTGTTATTATAATATCAGCTGTACGACAAAATCTAGCTAATTCTTCTGGTGGTGTAAAACGATGGCATATTGTAACAGTTGCATCCATAGCACATGTATCATTTCTACCATCAGCATGCATTAACATTGCAATTGGCATACCAACATTTTTTGATCTACCAACAACAACACAATTTTTACCAAATGTTTCAATACCAGTACGTTTTATTAATTCTTGTACACCTAATGGTGTACATGGTATTAATGTTTTCATATCAAGACATAATCTACCAACATTACGCTCATTAAAACCATCAACATCTTTATTACATGATATTGCATTACATATTTTACGTTCATTTATATGATCTGGTACTGGTAATTGTACTAATATACCATCAACTGTATCATCTTCATTTAATTGTTCGATAATATTTAAAAGTTCATCTTCAGTTATATCTGGTGATAAATTTTTTGTAATACTATCAATACCAACATCAGCAGCTGCTTTCATTTTATTAGCAACATATGTACAACTAGCTGGATCAGAACCAACTAATACAGCTGTTAATTGTGGCCGACGATTACCTTTTTGTATCCATTCATTAACTTGTTCACGTAATTCTGATCGTATATCAGCTGCTATTTGTTTACCATCAATTAATTTTGCTTCTCTAATAAGATTCAAAAAAAAAATAAATAAATAAATAAATAAAATAAAATAATAATAACGTACAAGACATTAAAAATTTAGATTCAAAAAAAAAAAAGTTGAATGAAAGAATTACTAAAAAAATCTTTTTAAAGCCAAATTAAATTGCTGAATTAAAAATGAAAAATTTTGTACACATAAATGAAAATTTAAATGATCCCTGAGACCCAGTGGTTGCGTTGACCACAACAACAACCAGACTACCACTGGACCTTCAAGGACTGATTAACTTTTAAAACAAAACCACACAAAAAGAAAAAAAAAATATCAGAAATTTCTCAAAAAAAAATGTCTCACCTTCTTTCACTATTTCTAGAATACTCTTTATCTTGAATTGTTGTTAAACATTGAATTTTTTGTAAATTTTCAATTTTCATTTTGTATTCAAATAATTTAATGGAATTTGTATATGAATTAAATTTTAAAAATTTTTTATTAAAATTATAACACGACTTATAATTCTCACTACAGTAATTATTACAAAATGAATGCGAATTTAAAAATAATAAATTAATGCTGTTATTACAATGAATTCTAATGAATAAATTATTAAGAATTCTTTGAGTTACTAAGCTTTTATATAATTTCATTTTATTTCATTTAAATAAAACATAAAAATAAGTTTAAAAAAAAAGAAGAAAAAAGTGATAATTTTTGATAAGGAGCATTTACGTTGTAGATGCTGACAATATTCAGCTACGTAGATTCAGTTTTTGTTTTTTTTATTTATTTTTGTTTTTTCTCAAATAAATCGCTTTATCATTTATTTTATAACAACACAACAACTAAATTTTATACTGGGGGGCTTCATATCATCAATTTCACATTAAAAAAATTTTTCCTGTATTTTCCATTATTTTCTTTTAATTTTTCATAATACATGTGTAACAAATTAAAATGAGAAAAATAAAAGGAACGATGACCTAGACATTGCTCATACAGTCATATAAAAATACTTTAGAATTTAGATTATATTATTTTTCCAGAGCTCGCATAGAGACGAAAAATGTATTGATCATTCGTATTATTTTATTATCTACAAAAAAGAAAAAAAAATAAAATACATAGTTAAATAAGAACGTAATAATTATTAACGTAATAAAATACATAATCAAATAAGAACGTAATTCTTAATTAATAATCAAGAACGTATGAGAAATCTGTATGGATTTTTTTTTTTTAAAGGAATGAAAACAAAGTGCATATAGAGCTTATTATGTACATTACGGTTAGGCTTACAAAATTGTGTACGTTGTAAGAAAGATGATACTGGCTGAAAATTCCAGACGGTAAAAAAAAAACGATAAGGTAAATCAAAGTTCTTGTGGCTACCTTTCGAAAATGATCTAAGACTTATTTGTGCTACAAACTTGAAAAGTTTAACAAGCTGGAAAACAGAATAAAAATAATAGAACGAGCCAAGGCTCACATCGGTCTGATGATAATGATGTTTACGTAATCCTTGAATATTAGAGAATAAATCGTGAACATTAAGACCTTCTAATGAAAAAATTAAAATTTCAATAGATCAATTTTTAGTTAAAAAATTGGTTAACAAGGATTAATTTGTGGAAATCTAAGCTACAAAATCTGGAAGATTCACTTTTCTAAATCATTAAATAGCCAAGTTGTTCTCATCAATAGCCGTTTTGCTGAATTAATATTTCATTTTATTCAGCAGTATGTCTTCATTTATGGCTAAATTACATCAGATGTTTTTATTAATGTTGCACAATATCGTATAAATAAGACCATCCCTTTTCTGACCTTTGTTTAGGGACAAGGTACATCGTACATATAAGATAACTTTGAGTATTCCTTTGTTTTTTTCCTATTAATTTTTGTGCTTTAAACACTGTTGAATATCAATGTTGTTTGTGTCATCTTAAAAAATATTTTCCATATAGCAACTGATATCAAGCTATGCTTTACGTCTTTTTGGGTCAAAAAAAAAATTCATGTTTGTATTTGTTCACTTACGTAGTTCATAAAACGTAACTACCGAAAACAACTGATAAGAAAATTATTACTTTAAATTTGCTTAACTGATACTGATATTTTGCTGGCATTTTTTTTTAATGTTTTTAATTTCCATTGGATTGGCACACGTTGTCACTTGTTGCTGTGTATTTTATTGATATTACATAAAAACAAAAACAAAAGGTTATCTCTATCATCTATTAAGATCTTTCGTATGTATGTATATTCTTTGTCCCTTGCTTCTGTTCTATCTTCTTATTGACTTTTTAAAAATCACGTGCAGTCGAAAATATGTACCTCATCAAATATGTATAATTTATAATTCAACTAAAAATTTTAAAAAAATATAAAGGGGGTGTGTGTGGTGTGTGTGGTGTGTTATGATTTATATTAATTGTTTTTCATTTAGTGATGTATACATATACATACGTAGATGTGCTATATAATATTATAAAATGTGATTATGTTTTATACAATATCAATCAAGTAATCAACTGATCAATTCATCATTCATGGACATGGGTCTTGACCAATTCCTTTACCGATGTTTAAAGCTCAGTCTTATTTTAAAATTTATGACAAAAATATGAATTAAAATATACAGCAATATTTGTATGGGTAAATACACGTAAAATATTTACAAATAAATCTATTAATATTTTATTTATTTACTTACGTTGCCATTATCAAAATTCTTTACCAAAAACAAATCTAAATGAACCAATCCTTTTAATTTTAACGTCTTTAAAATCAATCAACGTGCCCTAACAGCCAACAGCTGATATTGACATTACATCCCAACCCGACCCAATCAATAAAGTTAGGATAAACGTGGATAAAATAATATCCACGTATGGATAAAAAAATGGAAAATATATCGTAGGGTTGTACTTGTACTTACTCACTACTCAGTACATAAGCAATGTACCGCAATTTGGAGATTTACCAGCATGAGAATTTTAAATTTGATTTGCGTTATCAATTTTTGTCGTTGAGTGAAAATTAAAAATTGATTATTCCAACGTATGAGAAACGAAAATTTTTCAACGAAATTTTATTAAACGAAAATTTATAAAATTTATTTAAAAAAAATCAAATTTGAATGGTGTTACTTTACGTTTTTTGTTTTTTCCTTATTCCAGTTATATTTTGAATCCAATTCATAAAATACCCAACAAATGTTACACCTCTTGGTAAATCTTTGGTACATGGACCTCCAAAAGCAGTAATACCAAAAATAATAAATTTCTTTTTTCTTTTATGAATAAGATTTGGTCCTCCAGAATCGCCTCGGCAAGCACCACCGCCTTTTCCACTTATACACATGATTGACCCAGGATTAGAAATAAAACTGAATGTCCTAATACAGTCTTCTTTAGATAATACTTTTTTTTCGATGAATTGCAGAACTTTCGGAAATTTTACTTGCTTTCCATCTTTGCTTTCCCATATTCTTCCCCATCCACAAGTAATAGCTGTTTTTCCAACAAAATAAGATTGGTATTGCATAAAAAATGGTAAAGAAGCGCGACGAATTTTAGCTAAAAATTATAACAACAACAAAAAATTTATAATGCAAGCAAATAAATATGTAAGTAGATATGTATATACATATGTATTGTATTTTAAAACTAAATATAAAATATGGATCATAAATACGTACATGTGTACTTAATACGTTTTGGAAATTTAAGTAAAGCAATATCGTTTTCGAAGTGCTCAAGCGAATATTTGGGATATACAATAATGTTCTTTTTAGGAACAGTAACTGACAATTTATCCGGATTTCCAGGTTCGGGATAATATTCTATCACGCCAAGAGTCACTTTGACTTTATCAGCAATCTCTCCGTTTCCGTTACCGACACAATGAGCAGCAGTCAAAACAAACCGTCTTGAAATGAGTGTTCCACCGCATTGAGAATGATAAGGTAGCATGAGAAGTTGTGCCATGAATGGAAATTGACCCGGTTTAGCTGATTCACCCTGATAAATTCGATGTTGCCAACTACTGTTTGTATGCATTTTTTCACATTTTGACCATGTCAAAATAAATAATAACACAATCAGTATCACTGAATTCAACCTCATCATGTTTTCTTATTAGAAATGTGTCAAAATAACGCTTTTTTACTTTATTTTACTTTTCCTAATCTTAAGACAAGAAAAGAACTAAAAGGAATCGTGGTGTCCTGAATTGACAAAGTAAAAAGATTTTAGAAATATTTCACAAGTAAAAGAAAAATTTAAAAAAATTTAAAATTCAATTCTTAACTATCTACCGATTTATTTTAAATTAGAACTTTTTATACTTAAATAACGGATGAAAACTAAAATCACAAATGTGAAAATATACGTTTTTATCCCATTTCAATTTGAATTTGAAAATAAGAAATTAAAATTAATTGGCATGTTCAATTGATGTTACGGTATGTATTATATGTAGTTATTGATTTTAACAAATTAGATTACCTAACAAAAGTGCTTTTTACACCTTTGGCACATATGAGACACTTGTATTACAACAATATGAGATATTGTTTTGTGAGACACTTCCAATTGGTTTCAGTGTAACGGGTGAAGGAAGTGAGACGTGTATCGGATGCATCCATCCCGGTCCCGATGCCGTGCAACCTCATACACGCCTCACTTGTTTCGCCCGGTGTCTCATAAGACAATTTTTCATATCCGTAATTTTCTTTTTTTTTTAATTTTTAAAGATTTTTCTTAGTAACTGAATATGTAAATGTGACCCTTTACACAAACACATACATATTTGGCATACTTTATAATATATAAATTACGAAGCATCATTTACTATTAATTCAAATAATGTAATATCTGATCTATTTTAAATTTTAATATTTGACTTTTAGTGTTTTACAGACTATATACTATATACAGTAATGGATGAAATAACGTTTGCAACAATTTCAAAACAACCATGAAATAATTTTTTTTAAACACTTTTAGATCCCACCATTAGGATTCAATGGCCTAAACCCGAATAAAAAACCTAGAGTTCGAAATAAAAAACCAAAATGATATGAACTCGTGGTTGCCAGTAATTTTCTTCTATTTGAAGGTAAATAAATTCAAAAATTATTTCTAGAGTACACAATTCATTCGAAAAAGGTACACATTTAAAATTTTTATCCTTCACTGTAAATTGAAATAAACATTACACATGATGATACAATGTAGGTCATTAATAAACGAAGGTCTTATCAATTTTTAATGTGCTGTCTTTGTATGTATCTGTATTTTTGAAGGTATTTTATGTAATTTTATGTCTTTAATATAAAGAAAATATATTACAAATATTATCTATAGTTGGGTATATAAATATAAATGTATAGTTGGGTACAGATATTATACGTAACCAATCTATGAAATGTAAAAAGATATTTAAGTAAAATATTTAAAGGAAAATATTCTGGTCAAAATTTCAACATGGACATCATTATGAAAATTTTCTTTTTTCTTCAAATAAATTATATAGGTACATGTTATAAGTATGTCATCATTGCAACATTGAAAATTTATCGTTTTATCCAATAACAGTTTCAAATATTTAATTACAAAATTATAGCGCTTAAACTATAAACATTAGACCACCTATTCTTATTTAGAAGTATGAGAAACAAAAAAAAACAACGAATTTTCATTGATCGATATTTTATTGAATGTATAAATTGATAAAATTTATTAAAATAATCGAATTCAAATGGTGTATGTTACTTTACTTTTTTTTTTATCTTCCTTATTCCAGTTATATTTTGAATCCATTTCATATGATATCCAACAAATGTTGCACCACTTGGTAAAATACCACCTCCAAAAGATGTAATACCAAAAATAATAGATTTTTTTCCTTTTTTAATAATATTTGGTCCTCCAGAATCGCCAACAGAAGTACTACCACCGTCTTTTCCTCTTAAACATATGATTGACTCTGGAGTTGGAATAAAAAGTCGGGTGTACGTGTTAACACAGTCTTCTATAGGCATAATTTTACTTTTGATGAATTGGACAACTATCTGAAATTTTATCTCTTTGTCATTATATATTATACCCCATCCACAAGTAGTAGCTGTTTTTCCAACATATAAAGATTGGGATTGCATAGAAAACGGTAACGAAGCACGTTTAATTTTAGCTAAAATTTACAACAACAAAATACAAGCAAATAAATATGAACATCTCAAATTATATAAATACTTATATAAAATAAACTTAGATCACCATCACACATACATGTGTAGTTAACACGTTCCGGAAGTTTAAGTAGAGCAATATCGTTTTCCAAATTCTTATGTCCGGGATGTTTTATAATGTTTTTTTGAGGAACAGTAATTGTCACTTTATCTGGATCGCTAGATTGAGAATTAGCCTCTATCATGCCAAGTGTCACAACGACTTTATCAGGAACCCCTTCGAAACCCACACAATGAGCAGCAGTCAAAACAAATCGTCTTGAAATGAGTGTTCCACCGCATTCAGCATAAAAAGGTATTGCGACAAGATGTGCCATGAAAGGAAATTGACCCGGTTTAGCTGACTGACCATTTATCATTCGATATCGACTTCCCCAGGTACCATTTTTATTAGTTTTTCCACATTTTGACCATGTCAAAATAAATAATAACACAATCAGTATCACTGAATTCAACCTCATCATGTTTTCTTATTAGAAATGTGTCAAAATAACGCTTTTTTACTTTATTTTACTTTTCCTAATCTTAAGACAAGAAAAGAACTAAAAGGAATCGTGGTGTCCTGAATTGACAAAGTAAATAGATTTTAGAAATATTTCACAAGTAAAAAAAAAATTTAAAAATTTAAAGCTCAATCCTTTACGATCTACAGATGTACATATTTTAAATGAGAACTTTTTATACTTAAATAACGGATGAAAACTAAAATCACAAAAGTGAAAATATACGTTTTTATCCAATTTTAATTTGAAATTGAAAATAAGAAATTAAAATTAATTGGCATGTTCAATTGATGTCACGGTAGCTGTGATTATGCATATCAAAATGCCGTTTAATATTGACGAAATAGTTCTTAATTTTAACGAATAGGATTTACCCAACAAACAAAGTTAAAAACTGAACTTAATTAGGTTATGTAATATTTCTAATTATTTGAAATATAATTTAGTGTGAACATTAGATAATTATAAATTTAGAACGTGTGCGGAATGTGACTAAATTTGGCTAAATTCGACTAAATGTCTAAATGACTAAATTGTCTAAAGCTTAAATAAAAATATTTACGGATTAAAAACCCGCGAGTAGCTACCTGATATATGTCTCACTTTTTTTATCTATGAATTATGATGATTAATGACCCAAGCTTTTAAGCTTTAAATCATAAAATGTCCGATAAGTGTCTCGTTGTGTAAAAGTCACGATTGGAATATTAAAACTAAAAGCATTGTGTACGTATGTATAACGGAGCGCATCGTAGTATTTAAAAGATTGAATTGAACCATCTGATAGTGAAATCTGAATCTGGATTCTGAAAAAGTGATTTGTTGTTGGCGTTAGCATTTTTGATTAACCATAGGTGTTGACTAACTTCATTCATAAAATTTTTCGCAATTTGAATTTCGCACACAAAATTGAAATTTCGATTTTTTCGACAACCATTTTTGTTATTCAATAATTTAATATTTTATTAATAATTAATAATTATTGATAATTAATTACAATTTTGTATCTGTTGTTTTGTGGCGCATTATTTAATGTTTATTTTATTCATCATAAATCGTAATTAATTCATTAGATTTTTATTTTATTTATTTTTCCTTTATTTTAAAAATTAAAAACAAAAAATCAGTAAAGAAACAACATCTGAGATATTTCCTCAATAAATAAATAAATTTCTTTATTACGAATGCTTTATTAACATAAAATTATAATCATTGACAATGCCAGTTGATATAAATCGATTAACAGATGGTTGGCTTGAATTAGAAAGTGATCCCGGTTTATTTACTTTATTATTAGAAGATTTTGGTGTTAAAGGTGTACAAGTTGAAGAAATTTATGATTTACAAAAACCATTAGAAGGTCCAGTTTATGGTTTTATATTTTTATTTCGTTGGATTGAAGAACGTCGTGCTAGACGTAAAATTGTTGAAACAACAGAAATTTTTGTTAAAGATGAAGAAGCTGTTAGTAGTATATTTTTTGCTCAACAAGTTGTACCAAATAGCTGTGCAACACATGCATTATTATCGGTATTATTAAATTGTCCTGATTTACATTTGGGTGATACATTAAGCCGTTTAAAATTACATACAAAGGGTATGTGTCCAGAGAATAAAGGTTGGGCAATTGGTAATACACCAGAATTAGCATGTGCACATAATTCACATGCAATGCCACAAGCTAGACGTCGTTTAGATAAAAGTAGTGGAATAACAACTGGCCGTTTTACTGGAGAAGCATTCCATTTTGTTAGTTTTGTACCAATTAATGGACATTTATTTGAATTAGATGGTCTAAAACCATATCCAATGGATCATGGACCATGGGAAGAAAATGAAGATTGGACTGATAAATTTCGTCGTGTTATGGCTGAACGTTTAGGTATTACAACTGGTGAACAAGATATTAGGTAATAAAAAAAAAATTTAGTTTTTAATTTGATTTAACCATATAATAATTTATATAATCTTAAAATAGATTTAATTTAATGGCTGTGGTACCAGATCGTCGTATTGCAATCACTCATAAATTAAAAATGCTTCGAACGAATCAAGCAATTGTTTCCGCAACATTACAAAAATTACTAAAATCAGGTAACGAAAATAAAAATGAAAATATGAATGCCACTGGAGGAGGAGAATCATCTTCATCATCATCATTATCAACAGGAGCAACTGGAGAAATAAAAGATGAAACAGGAAATAGAAGCCCATCACCAACATCATTACTAGAACCAAATGCATTTACAGCTAGAGATTTACAATCACTTTTAAGAAATTTAGAATCTGAAATTGCATTAAATGAACAACATTTAAATGATGAAAATGATAAACGACGTATGTTCAAAGTAATACTATTTCATTCATTCCTAATATTGTAATCTTTATTCATTTTCATATTTTCCATGATTAATTTCAGGTTGATGATTGTAGACGTACTCATAATTATGATGAATTTATTTGTACTTTCTTATCAATGTTGGCACATAAGGGTGTACTTGGTGAATTGGTATCACAGCATTTGTTACCATCAAAAAAATTATCTGGTCAAAATGCAAATCGTATTGCTAGTGGTGGTCGTTCACCAAAGAAAAATGGTAAAACACCAAAACCGGCTGGTAGACGTAGAAAAGGTCGTAATAAAAGTAAAAAACGAAAATAATAGTCACATCAATAAATTTTGGTTTAACTGATAAAAATGCTTGAACGTAAAACTGCATTACAAAGGATACTACTGTATGTTTAATTAGGATATATGTATGTATTGATATTGATTTTGAATAAAACCAATTATTTAAATTGTATGTAATGTATTTTTATCTTTAATTTTCTTTTTATTTTCAACATCATTTCAAAAATTTTATTCATTTTCAATTTCAATAATTTTAAGATAAAACTAAATGCTATCTACAATATTAGGTTATATAACAACTACAAAAAAAAATTTTTTTTTCTAATTACAAAAAAAGAACTAAAAACATTTTTATTTTTAATTTTTAATTTTAACATTTTTTCTCATTACTGATAAATGTTTAAAATCCATTTTTTTTATTTTTTTCCGTTTTAAATTTTGTTTCTACAATTTTTTACTACAAAATATTCATTTTTTTTTTTTACTTTGCAAATTCGTTCTAAATACGATGAAATACAAAATCTCTTATAAGAAATCATAATTTTTACCTAATATTTTCGACTATTTTTGGTTAACTGTATAAGTCATTGGAAATATGTATGCATATAATTTTTTTGATTTTGGATTACTCCTAAAAGCCCAATTGATATGCAATGCTTACACATTATATGTATGGAAACGCTGTTGTTAATGCAGATATAAATTACTGGGCCCTCAAGGGTTAATTTTATGCCAAAGTACAAAATGTTCTCTGTTCTGTTAATAAAATAAAACTATTTAAAATAATAAAAATCAAGTAACAATTATTTTTCATTTGAACTATAAATTTTGAATAAATTTCCAAATTTTTGTTCATCAATTTAATATGAATGAGGAACTTTACAATGTGATCTTTTTTCTTTTTTGTTATTCAAAATCGTTATATTTTTTTGCATACATTGCAAAAATAATTGAATACTAAAGATTTTTTAAAGATTTATTCGAATTACCAATAACAGTTTAGGCTTTAGGGTCTAGACCGATACAAGATGTAGATCCACGATGATGTTAACGATGCTCAAATGATACATCTTATTAGTATTCTATTATTTCTATTATATGCACGAAATATTCAACAAATAACTAAATAACAAAGATAAGCTACTAAAACTACTACATTAATTATTTATAATATGTGAAATTTTATTATTTCATTCATTTAAAACATAATCAAAAATGTAGAAGAAATAATCTGTAAACTATAGGATGCTTTTTTTTAATTCAATTCAAATTGAAAATTTTGTAATATCACACACACAGAATGAAATTCATTTTTAAAATAAAAAAATAACAATAAAGAGAAATTTTAAACATATCTTTTTCCAAGCAAAATAAAATTGTTTTTAAAAGGTTTTCATTTACATTTTGATCTTAATCTACATATTTTTTTTTAGAATTTTATTAAATTCATTTGTTATTTGGCATTTTGTAACAAATTTCAATTTTATTTTTCTTTATTATTTCTTCTTCTTAAACTTAATATAATTTTTTCAATATGGTATTAACACACAACAATTATGAAAAAAAAAAATAATGATAATAATAATCAGGGCTATTTTGATCGTAATTACCAGACTTCACTTACTTGGCATTCTGTTAATAATAGTTAGTAGTATGTCAAGTTAACCAAATTTGCTAACTACGACCATAATAGCTCCGGATATTGGTAACAATATATGTAACTGATATCGTTGTTTTAAAGGCGATAATAAATGAAAAAAGTAATAGTAAGAAAAAAAACATAAAGCATATACTAGATAATAAAAAACATAAAACTCTCTTAAACGATTATTATATAAAAGAATAATTATAATAATAAAAAACATGGTAATAGTTTAAATGAACATTTTATATGCATTGTTAACAATATAATCATTTTTATATGAGCCATATTATTTTTCAAAGTGGAACATAAATCGTTTTCATAAAGTTCTTTAAGATATTTTTCAAATTTTATGCTCGCATAAAATATCCTATTAAACTCTATTGATTGAAAACAGTGATTTTTTAATATTTTCATGTGTCTCCTTTTCAAATATTTAAATTTAAAATAACGTTAATTCTGTCGTTGATACATTAACATACTATATGCTATCACTGGGCTTCCACAAATTCTATGTATTGTTTTTTTTTGTGATGAAAAATTTTTTAGTTCTTTTGCTTTAATTTTTTCTTAAATGAATTAAAATGATTTAAACGAATTTTATTCGTAGAAATATACTCGATATAATGCATTTTTATTTTAAATTAATTAAAAATTTAAATCTCTGTGACCATTATAATTTTTATATAGTTTTTGATATATTTCTACCTTTTTTTTGTTTCTAGTTTTTATGTATTTTATTAATGTAGGATTTTTTTTTTTGTGTGTAAAACATGTATAATTTTTTACGTACATATTCATTGTGTTAAATAATATTATAATGATTGTGTAATGTATTATAGCACAATTTTTTTAATTAATTAATTTGTTATTATGAAATTCAACTGGTAACCGATACAATATCATTTGATTTTGTTGTTTGTTGCTGTTGTTTCTCTTCTAAGGAACTTTTTGATTCTATATTATTACCATTTATTGTTAATGTATTAACATCATCATTAATATGTGATGATGATGTCTCAGTCTCTTCTAATTTAGCTGCTGATGATAACAGTTTTTTTAATGTTTCTTGATTTTCTAAATTATCATTATCTTTTTGATGTTTTTCAATCTCGTTACGTAGTTTCGCAATGTCTTTTGGACTAAAGAATACAAAAAAAAAGTTTTTGACGTTTTTTAGAACATTTTGTTTTTTTTACATTATTTTACCTGATTTGCACAAATAATATTCCATTAATAGCATTTAACATATCTAATACAGAGCCCATTGTTGGCGGTTGTATATGAATTGGGGGTAAACTTGTTGTTAATTTACCATTTGAATAAATATCATTCATTTTCTTTTGTAAGAAAACAGCTTGCTGTGTTAGTAAACGTAAACATTCTGATGATTCTTGAGTTTTCTCATGATTTTCACCCAACTAAGAAAACAAAAACATTATAAAATAAAATATTAAAAAATTTTGTACAAAAATATTTATAGTATTTTAAAAAAAATGTAATGTACATCATTTCGTAAAAATTTAATTTTAGAATTTACAGTACTAGTCTCACTGAATCAATAATCTTTTTTTTTTTTTTTTTTTTGTTGAATTTTCCTACAATTTCAAAATCGATTTTCAATTTCCGATAATAAAATATTGAGTAAAAATTCATAGTTTTAATTTTGCAATCATTTCCAAACTAAACATAAATGTTAGAAAAATCCTATGTAGCTGGTTTATGATTGCAAGATGTAATTAAATTAAAGAATATGACTAAATGCGATTGCTATTATTTACCTGTTGTTTATATATGGCATAAGTTTCTTTTTCATTATTTAATGCTGAACGAAAATCTCCCATACAACTTTGTGTTCTTGCCACTAAATGATAACTGACAGCTACTTTTAATGATCTTTTACCAAAATATTTAATATTAAGTGCTAATGCATGTTCAAGAAAACGTAATGATAATTCATATTCACCAACAGCATGTAATATTAAACTTATATTACTCTATTTAAAAATTTAAAAAATTAGTACAAAATTTATTATTTTAATACAAAAATATTATTTGATAAAAAATCTTACATCCAATAATGCAATATCAGGATGATTTTCTCCAAATATTAATAATGCAAGATATCTAGCTCTGTATAATAATTTAAGTGATGTACTTATTTGTCCATTGGCAAAACAGTATAACGCAAGATGCGACTACAATTCATCAAATAAAAAAAAGAAAAATAAAATTAAGAAACTTGAAATAATCAGTAAAAAAAAAAAAATAATAAAAAATAAAATTAATTCTCACATATTCTAATATTGTGTATGGATGATCAATACCATTTACACGTTCACTCATTAATACAGCACGTTGTTGTATAGCTAATGCTTCTTGTGGATCACCCATTATATAACTTAAACGTGCTAACATACGTAAACATTGAGCATTCTCTGGATGCATGGCACCAAATACGTTATTTAATAAATTTAATGCTTCACTTATTAGTTCATAACCTTCCTTAAAATAGCCCTGTTGTATTTTACTTTGTCCAGTTGTATAAAAATTGTATGCATCGGAAGCACGAGGATTTATATGTTTAACAATTGGAAATACATTCATAATATCATCATCATTAAATGTTGGCTTATTACGTGATTCAAAATTATATTCACGTAATAATATTTGTATACCAACTTTTAAACAGAAGGCACGTAACATACTAATTCGTTGTAATTTATATTGTTCAATAACTGAATCGATACCATCACAACCCAAATCATAATCCCAATATGATTTTGCTTCTTTTTTAATATGTTGCCATAATGATTTTTGTGTTAATGTTGTCCATTCATTATTATTATCATTATTACCAAATAATGCATTTTTACCAACAGATTTACGTTTATTACGACGTTTATTTGTTCGTTGTAATTCATCACTACCTAATGATGGTGGTGTTATTGGACCAGATGTTAAAAAACAATTTAAAAAATGACTAATTGCCGCTGCTAAGTTTATCATATCTGTATTTTGCATATAACTGTAATAAATATGTTTTGTTGCACGTAAAATAAGTTCTTGTACAGCAATTTGATGTAAATAATCAAGAGTTTTAATTTTACTAAGTAATTGTACAACTTTACCCAAATATCTAATATTAATACCACGACTATGTAATGCCTCAGTTAATGTTGTACCATCTACCGGTGCTGATGAATGGTCTAAATATTCATGTACAAAACTTGGAATTTGTCGTGTAACTAAAAATTCGGCAGCGTCTTTAACCAATTTCTTTTGTTTTTGAAGTGAACATGGTGAATCTGATTTATCTACATGTTTAATACCAGATGAAAATACGTCTGGATTAAATCGAAAATCAAATTCATATTCTTTTAATGATCCGACTGCGGCACATGCACGCTTTACAATATCAGCTGCTTGTTTTTCATCATGTGCATTTTTCTCATTAATTGTTTCAGTTAATTTTTTAGCTTCTTCCGTATCCATTTTATCCTCTACCTTATCAGATATTTTTTCTATAGATTTATTATCTGTTTCCTTTTCATTTTCATCATTTTCACTTTTTTCGTTATTACTATTAGCACTACTTTGTTCTTTTTGTTTTTTTGTTGCATTAATTTGTTGTAAATGATGTGCAGCATATTTTATAAACATTACATAACGATCTTCAACAAATGCTTCAAGCAGTTCTTGACGTAAGCAGCATAATTTATGCTTATGTTCAATTGGAAATCCCATAGCTTTAACTTCTGTACTTAATTCTTCATTAGGTAATTTTAAAAAGTTTACATCTGGTGGGAAAGTACGTAATAAATCCAAAATATAGTGTCTACCATCATTACCAATAATTCCTTTGCATTCGACTGAAGAACACAATTCAACTTCTTCATCTTTTTCATTAATTACTGAATGTGGAAGAATTTTCAAATGTTGTCCGGCTTGTGTTAATAATTCCAAATATTTTGGATGACTTAAAACTGTTTTTCCAAAATCGATAGAACCATAAACAACAGATTGTTCCTGTTCACGTTCTAATATACCAGGAATTATAGATTGTGCAGTGACTCGATAGCCACGATAATCAATAACAACCGTTCCAAGTGTGTAAAGTCCTTCAATATCAACAGCACTGTAAACTCGAACACCGTGAAGATCATTTCTGGGTGCCACAAATGCAGCAACATCTCCTCCCAATTCTTTGTAATGATCACGAACGTCAAATCCAAGTGAAAAGAAAATATTATTCCAAATGAACATTTGCATTTTGGCATCTTCACCGGGATTTATGGCTAAAACATTTCCATCTATAACAGCCATTGCTCCACGAGTAGCTGCAATTACAAAATCTCCATGAACTTTGAAAATTGCTCGTTCTCGCAATAGTCTGTCTGGAAGAGTTTTTCTTGGTAATTCTCTAGTAGTTTGAAGCTCTTCATTCCAATCTCTGGTTTGTCCTGGGATATGTTCTTCATAGCCTAATTTTGAAGAGAAAGCATCTTCAGCTCTGATTGCATCAATAGTATGATCCAAAGGTGGAGAAGCCCATTGATATACTTGATATGGCGTTGCTACTCTTTCAAAGGCATGTCGTAAAGTTCGCTTTTTTTGCATTTGTTGAAAACTACGTTTAAATGTTGGTGATATTTGAGATAGAAGATCAATTAATGAATGACACAAATGACTGGGATTATCGGGTTTTGGATTAAAAATTTCATCTGTTGATTGATTTATGAAAAACCCTTTTGGACATGCAGATATATGAAATCGTTTATCCTCCATTGTTACAACATACAAATACATTAAATCTCCATGAAGTTTACGTGGCCCTGGTGGTGGATTCCATGCTGATGTTGTTAGTACCTTTAATGCTTGTGGTCCTTTTGGATTTTTAGCACCTGGTTGTAATGGCAATAAAGGTCTTTCTTTAGAGCTAGGCATTATATAATCAGGTGGTGTACAATCTACACTATCTGGACGAGTTTTTTTCTTTTCTAAAAGATCTCCCTGCGTTATTGTATGTAAAAATGTAAGTGAATTACAATCAACACCATTATATGCATCAGCTGGATCCATAGATTTTAATAAATCTCTAACATGACGAACATGAATTCTTGCCTCTCTCATAGTATACGGTTCTTCAACAACTTTAATCACAGATCCATCTTTTAATCCTTCAACATTTTTCAATTCAGCGAAATTATCAAGTGTTACACCATCCAATTGTAATGAAAAACATGTTCGATGACATGTATCTTCACGATCCATTAATAATTGGTGGATTTCTTGTACTAATTCCATACTTGATACTTGTATGGATAATTGCTCTGCGCCAGGACTTTGAATATGTACTGTTATACCAGAATCTTGAAATATCTCTAATGTTTCTGAATCATTTGATTTTTTGTCTTTATCTTCCATACATGAATCTTTTGGTTTATCATTATCTTTGGTTGTTGATTTTGCAAGAATTTTTTCATCATCAGTTTTTGGTTCATTAACATTTGTATTGGTCACTGTCGACGACGGTATAATAGATGTGTTATTATTGCTATTAACATCAATAACAGTTTGATTTTCACCATGTTCACCACAATTTGTTATACAATGATCTTTATCAGAATTTTTTTGTTGCTTTTTCCCATTACCTAAAAATAATTTAAAAAGAAAAAAAAAAGAAAATTATTATGATTTAGAGAAATTTTTATTGGAATAATTGTTACTGTTAGAAGAAACAATTTACATATTTCATGATAAAAATTATTGTATGCATTTTTTTTTTTTATTTCATCTTGCAAATAAAAATAGACAATTCAAAAGGTTATCTTAAATGTTTTTCATTTCTTTCTCTCTTTCAGAATTTTATATAGGTACCTATATATTTTCTTTTTCAAGTTACATCAAAAAAACAGAATACACAAAACATTATGAAATTGTGTACTACTTACCAGAGATCATCTCTGGTATTGCTAGTATCGTCATGATAAAATATCAAAAAATAACTTACAAAAATAGTAAAACAGAAAAGTAAATAAATACAATGAAATAATTATCTAGTAATTATATCACCATTAATCATTTTATCTTAATAAATATACAGAATTAAATAAAGTAGAAATAAAGCAATATTTTTAAACGAATGCATACATTTGTGTATTTTATACTTTTTCATTGTTACTATAAATAAAATTCATCAATACATATTGTATTATACACACTATTGTTCATTATATTTAGAAGAGATGAAAAGGTCATATAATTTTCCTGTTTTTTTATTTATGTACCTATTTCTCTTTTTTGTATGAAGAAGCACTAGAAATGGAAAAAAAAATTAATTTTCCTTCATTATTTTTCCTCATTTAAGGTTTCATATAGAATTTTATTTAAATGCTAAATTAGTTTTTGTTTTATTTTTTATGATGGATAAATTATTGCTCTCAGATGAAGTAATAAGTTCAATTATAATATTTTATTTAATTAATTTTTTTTTTAATATAAAAATAATTATGTCGATATTTCGTTTTATCTTCACATAACTGTATGATAATTAATTTAACGTTTTAAAGCCAATAAACAAGATTAGTTTATAAAAAAACAAGAAAACATCAAAATACCTATCATTTTAGAATTAGTTAGATCATAAATGTAGTACAGTAATAAGCTGATCTGTAAGCAGTAAATAAGAAGGCTAGGATGCTATTTATTACTTATATTAAATAAAAGGTTAGAGGATTCTCTTTCATGAGATCTGCACTGCACGTCGTTTCTATACAGTAAAGGACAAAGCAGATACAGGGTGTTTCGAAAAAAGTCGCAACATTTTTGAATCCTCCGCATCCTCAAAACCATTGAGACTCTCTCCTCAATCCTCATTCATTCATAGGATATTTTTTATATTTTTGATTGTTTGTATATCATACGTGTGGTAATCTTGTTTGCACAATAACGATGAGATCAAGTTAGACACAGAAATAAAACTTAATGGATAGACTATTGTGTTGACTGTCGTGTGACTTTATTTAAAATTTTCCAGGGCATTTCATACTTTATGTTTTATCCAAATATGAAAGTGAAAGAAAAAGTTGAGTACATAGTATGTATTATGAATATATGACGTATGGGTATGAGATACAAAATAACAAATAAGCATGTTAAATATTTATGAGGTTAAGAGATTTTTCTTATGTACATAAGAATTGGGGGGCGTGTACTAGGTATTTTGTATTTTGTTAATGTTACTCGTTTTACTACCACAACCTAAAATCAAATTAAAAAAACTTAACTTTAAAATTAAATTAAATATGTAGGTTGTAGTGTAGGGTCAAAAATCATCGTAGAGTAAAATAAAATTAAGTAATTACTAAACGAATATTGCACGAATATGATAAGATAATGAAGTAAAAAATAAATGTAATTTAATTAACAAATTTACACCGGGCCGGATTCCGAATTATTATTTAATTGTAACTATCGTAAATCAACGAGGTAAACCCTACATTTTGTTTTTAGATATTTTAATAAGACCTCGTATTACATGATGCATACGGATGTTAATTTTTCTTGTTATTTAATTTGCTAACACATAAATCAGCAACTTCTAAGATCGAATTCACATATGTATGTACTTGGTTTTTGGAAAACATCCTTATATTTATTTTTAAAAATGTAAAAATCAATTCCTCAGATAATCAACCAGAACCCAGATCCAGAACTAGACAATAGACTGATTAAAACCACGTGCAAATGTGAATTGTTCGTTATCAAGAGTTGAGGTTGTTAAGACAAAAAAACAGAGGTTTTATTTAGAAATGAAATGGGAAATGAAAATCTAAAGAAAAATTAATTATAAAATGTATGTAAATTCTGAGATATTTTTTCTTATTAGTAAATTAAAATTAAAGTTTAATAAAATGAAGCAAAAGAAAATAGGAAAACTTCGAAATCATGAAAATCAATCTGGTCTAGGAAAATGCCAGTAAATCTTCGGAAAAGAAGACATTAAATTGAAATTTGAAAAACAAATTACGTAACATGGTTATATGATAATTCAAATGAAGAAAAAAATTAGGGTTAGGAAATTTTTACTTAAATTTTTTTTCTGAAGGAAAAAATGATTATTTTACCTTTCTTTTTATTGTATGAATTTAATTCATTCGATTTTGATTGATCAACAATATTTGAATCTTTAGTAATAGTATTATCGCCACCACTAGATTTCATTTTTTCTGCTTTAGAAGTTCCACTATTACCACCGCTAGCACTAGTATTATTCGTTGGAGATGAAGATTCTAATGCCATTTTTTACTTCACTTTCTATTGAAAATTTCTTACTTTTTTTGAAATTTCTTTTCTTTTTTTTTTATGTAATTTAGTATAAGTTATTACACAATTTTATAATAAAAATTAAACAATTTTTTAATTAACAAAAATTCAACTTATTAAATTTGTATATTAGCTTCACTTCTTTATTTTTTTATTTTTTAAATATGACACCATTAATTAAAATTGCACTTCTTATCACTTAATTTGTTGATTTTTTTCAATTAATTAACTCCTAAATTAAATAATCAAAAAACTTTTCAATGAATTTTTTTTTCATTCAAAAAGAAAAAAAGTTATTGTCGATAAAATATTTTTCTTTCCACTCGCCGCTATGAAAAAATTAATATATGTAATATGTATTATGTATTCTATTAGTAAAAAATAAAAAATATAACTGCACACCTTCAAATACCGACGACACGACCGTACGTACAGTACCAAACAAAACCAAAAAAAACGATTTTCAATTTCATTCAAAATGAAAATTGAAATTTTAATGGGATTTTAATTTTCTAATTTTTTTAATATATTTTTTGTTCTGTGTCTGCCTGTCATTTGATTAGAAAAATTTTCTTTTCTTGAAAAATTTGAATTTGGAATGAATCGGGAATGAATGTGAAATATGAAATAAAATCAAAAAGTCAGAATAGCCAACTTAACGTTTAAAATTTGAATCAGTTTAATTTAATTCAGTACAATAACAACGTAATTCGTAATTATTTTAGTTCAGTGTACAATTTTGTTTTATCGTAAGTCGTAAATAATAAATTTATTATTTTTATATATTCTTGCGCATACAATAACCAACCGAGTTGTATAAGAAAGTTGACAGAATGCAAAGTTGATGTAAATGTTATTTGTCTGTTCATAGATTGAAAACTAGAATTTGATGTAAATCCAACGATTGGAGAAAAATTACAAATTGTTATTTGGTGGGCGGAGCCTATTATTTGAGTAAATAATTTGGTTACCAACCTTGTTGGTTAGTGTGTATGCTAAATAATATAAAAAATCATTTGTGTATTCTCTACATGACTGACGAGTTACGACAGTGACGACAACGGACATCAAAATTATCAAATCAACATTTAACATAACAGTACCATAGACAGTACTAACAGTATGTAAAAGTGTACGTTACGCATATATTTCATATTTCATCGTTTTTTGTGATTATTCATTTTTATGAGAAATTGAGAACATTAGATTATTATTGTTTGTGTGTGAAGTGAATTTCTTTTCATTACTTTTAACAAAAAAAAAATATATATTATAAATAACGAATTAAATCAATAAAAATATAAATAGCGATAATCTATTTGCTAATTTTTAATTTATGTAAGTAAAAATATGGAGTAATGATGAAAAAGAAAATTAAAAAATTTATTTTAAGAAAAACAAAAAAAAAGTGAAAATAATGGTGAAAAAGTCGGATTTGCAAAAACAAAAAAAATTTTTTTTTTTTTCTAAATGGTGTAATTTAAAGATGGCCGGATTAGTTTTTTTTTTTCAATTTTTTTTTTTTTGATAAAATTCAGACAAGGGACGAATAAAAATCGTTAATTTGGGTGAACAATAAAATTCCACTTGAAAAATTATTTAAAAATTTTTTGAAAGAAAAATGACAGAATTTTTTAATGAAAATTAAATCTGATTGGATTTATTTTTTAATTTGAAAATTTTGTAAAATTTTTTATTTATAACACATTTTTAAATGTACACAAGAATTTTTTATATTAAATTATATTTTAGATAAGTAATTTAAAATAGTTGAAGGGATTTTACTTGAATTTGAAATACCATATTTTGTTTTTATTTTGATGTAACATTTAAAATTTATTTGCAAATATGTTTACATAAGCGCTTCTTAGATGTCCTAATGGCCAATTTTTTTTTTACTAGGCTGTTAGAGACGGCTGTCATAAATTCAGTAATAATAATTTCAGTTTTTTTTTAGATTTTATCAAAAAATAGAGATTGAGACTTTTTTTTTAAAAAAAGTCATAATTTTAATTTTTTTTATCCACGGAATAAATTAAAAAAAAAAATACACATACTAATGAATTCTTATATGGATTATTCTTGAATACGTAACTATGTAATGGCTGAGTACTTACATATGTGTTATTGATTATTAAAAAACAAAAGAGACATTAACCGAGGGTGGTATATTAACAATCTTTATGTTAGATTAGAATTCAAATATGTATACAAAGTGAATCATTCAATAAGTAGATATTTGTTATATGAAAGAAAAAAATCGCATTTATATTCGTCTAATTACTGTATTTTGTAAGTATGCAAAACGTAAGTTAAATTTTATTTAATGAGAGTGAAAATTTTTGGCTACAATTACACAAAATTATATTTTCAATTTATTTAGCCATGAATACATATTTTGATTGTTAACCATATAGATGGCAACAAACATCTACATATTAATTATGTCATTACAAGTAAAAAATTAAAATCTTGATGGAAGATTCATCATAAAATTTTGATATATTTCTCACGATTTTAAACTCAGAAAAATATTCAATATAATTTTCAATATCTAATACATAAGGTAGATAAAGACCGTAGGAGTACCATTTTTTAAATTGTTAAAAAAATATCGAAATATAATTTTGATGAAAAAAAATTTTTACGTTGACGCAAACTGTAAAACGCATGCGTATTTCGTCATTTATAATAATAAATAAATATTTTATATCTTTTTTTTTTTTTTTTTTGATTTCGTATTTAAAGTAAAAAATGAAAAAGAGTCAGTCGTATTTTTTTTATTCTCATTCAATCTAATAATTGGGTGTATTTTTAATAAAATATTTTTAGGTAGGTAAAAAGCTTGGTAAAAAGTAGTAAAATAACATTTTAATTGATTAAAATAATTCTACAGATTTTAAATAAAATTTTTGACATTGAGAAGCCTTTTAATTGTCTATTGCCTTATTTATTTAGATTACATGTTCACTGCATTATTATCAGTAAACCGTATTTTTGTGTATCTTTTTTTTGTGTACATTTCAAAAAAGGTGTTATCACAAATAGGAAATTTAATATCAGTTATTAGTCAAATTACTATTTACCTACATGTTTTAAATTGTATTTCTATTAAATACAAAAAAAAAAAAAAAAAAATAACTGATAAATAAAATTGAAAAGAATTGAATGGAAAACAGGTGAAATATACGAAACAATGATTTCATAGTTACCATGTAGGTAACTTATTCATAAATATGTGTTCACACAATGTAAAACATTTTAAATAGACATGTAAATTTTTTTTTTCTTAATTCAGTTGGAATTTATAAATACATGACCGATACATATAAAAATAAGGACGATGACGATATCAGAAAAAATTCAATATATAGCAGAAGTATTAGTAGATAGGAAAATTAACATTTGAAATAGAAAATACACGATTAGAAAATAGAATTATTTATACGTTATGTATAGTAGATATGTAAATTAATTTGTAAAATAGATTGACGTAATCTTAATATAATAATTGGAATCGTGAATTCGAAATTCTTACAGCTTTTATGAATTTCATTCAAAGCGCATATACAGTACAACTACAAAAAAAATTTATTACAATACATAATACATGTGTATTTTACATATAATATCGACAGGATAATATGAATAAAAAGAATATGGAATTCAAGATGTAGGTGTATGCATGATATTGAAGTAGTCTGGTAATTTCAATAATATGTGATTATTCAGATCTAAATATATAAAAGGCTTTAATAAAAATAAAATAAAATTATAATATAGAATTAATAGTGGGTTGAAAATTTAAAGTGTCGTATATTTCACATATTACATTTGTATCAGGCTTTTCATCGTATTTGTATATACATACCTATGTATAAAGAAAAAGTTTATTACGTCCTTTTTAATACAATAAACCGCCTATATAAAATTTTCAAGTGCAAGGTTTTTATTTAAATAAAGAAAATATTTCGAAAAAGAAAAGTAATTTGGGACAGTGTACTATACTTTGTGTTACATTGCTTATTTGTAAGAAAATTTCCATTTTATTAAATTTCTTTACATGTAAATTGTAATTTAAAAGAGTTACGAGAAGAAAACGGTATTTTTAATGTACCAAAAAAATTTTTGTCAGTACGACCAAAGTACGACATATTTACTTCCCTACAAAGAGTTTTGCAACTCACATATCAGCTCACGTACATAATTGCAACTTTTATGTTGTAGTACTGGTCGGTTGTCTTTTGGATTTTTTTTCCCTTTAAAAATTCCTCTTTTATTTAATTTCAACACTTCTTAATCTTTTTTATTTTATTTTATTTTATTTTTTTTTAAGTAAAATGTATTTCTTTTATGAGACTTTTGAATATTAAACTTGATAAAAGTGAGTAGGGTGAAACAACAAGTAATTGTTGTAAGAAAATTAAAATAAACTTTTAACATTCCAAAAAATAGAAAGAAAAAGATTAGCACTTTCATACGAAATTCCCTGTTTTGTATTTATACATTCGTTTTTTACTTATAATATAATAGTTTCTCAAAGGTTTGATGTGTGGTACATGTTGTTGCCCTGTATAGTGCAAAGTATTTTAATGTTTTTTTAAAATGTAATAAATACCTGTTTGTGTAAATGCAGGTGATAAAGTGAGTCATACATAGACGTAGTGGAATAATGACGACGATAATAACAACAACAACAAGAAACTTATTATTAAACCAGATTTGAACATTTAGATACATTGTATAGTAGAGTAATATACTGTTGTAAGTCAGAGATTAGTTAATAGTCTAAATTTTTGTTAGGATCAAAGTTTACGATATTACTGCAATGCTTTTTCTTCTCTTTTTTCTACCTTTTTAGAAATTTAATTGTTTAGCTAAAATTTAATATGCAAAAATAACTAATAGAATTAACTACCTTATGTGCTGCTAATATGATGTAGCAAAATATCGCAAAATGATAAAGAGAATTTTTTGTGATACGTTTTTCATTATCGTCGAAATGTCACTAGACCGGACAATAAATTACAGCTAAGAAATGCAAAACAGACACAAACACCTAATCGTTAATGATGTGATGTATTTGTATGAATTAATAATTCAGAATTCTCTCATTATAAATTCATACTTCATAATGCAAATCTTTTTATCGTAGTTTGTTTATCACAAAACGACAACGTATTATGACAAAATAAAAACATTAAATTGTTCAAAAATAATCTTTTTATTTTTTTTTTTTTTTTTTTTTTTTTTTTTTGAATAATGATTAAAGTAAGAACACGAAAACAACTGATATTTTGATGGTCAATAAGTGATTCATAATTTTCTACATTCAACATTTGTATGCATTTATGTAGTATACATGTATAGTTACGTCCGTTTATTGGTTATAAAATATGTACCAAGTCTTATACAAAAGTATTACTACATAATTTGATTTTCTTATATCGTTTTTCTTACTAACATTTATTTTAGTTATTATGAACTTCATTTTAAATTATGTACACTTGAATAGACTAACTTTAAAAGTTCATATGCTGGATGACTCTACCACTATTAGTAGCAATTAACATACCTTGAAATGTACATAAATAGAGAAAATTAAATTGTATTATTTGAAAGTATATAAAGATAAAATACATAAAAATGTAAAAACGCAATTTCGTTGTCTCTTTTTTTATTTTTAATATGAATAAAAGTGGTGGGTGTTTTTATTTCATTAATCAATTACATATTCCTTCTAAAATTTTGCAACATAAGTCCACAGTCCAACTAGTTGATAGAGAATCTTCGTCCCTAGTGCAGTTCGCTGCCATAAAAAAAGATAAATAAAAAATAAAAACAAGATTTGCAAATCGTGATTTTAAATGTTTAATAAAAATGATTTGATTCAAGTGAATGTAAATTACCAATTACCAATTTTATCTTTATTTCGTTTTTAGATTTTACGTTAAGTGAAAGTACTAAAGTTGAATTACAAAACCTCGGATACATTGAACAGTATGAAAATGGTGTTGTCTCAACGGCAGCGCGAGGAGCTGTATGTTTTTTTACATTATAATTTCATTTTTAGCAACAAAATAAATTAAATGGTATTTTTCTTCTTTAATTTATTTTTTAATTTAGGAACCAAGCGATTGCCGATTATTTAGGCAGTAATGGTTATTCTGATGCATTGGAAGCTTTCCGCAAAGAAGCCGATATAAATACAGAAATTGAAAGAAAATTTGGTGGATTATTAGAAAAGAAATGGACATCAGTTATACGTTTACAAAAGAAAGTTATGGAATTAGAGGCAAAATTATCTGAAGCTGAAAAGGAAGTAATTGAAGGAGCACCAACAAAATCAAAAAGAAGTCCAGGTGAATGGATACCAAGACCACCAGAAAAATTTTCATTATCTGGTCATCGAGCAAGTATTACGAGGGTAATTATTTACTGCTACGTACAAAAATATTACAACACATGTACAATAAACTGAATCTTTTTTTTTCTATATTCCATGATAGGTTATTTTTCACCCAATTTTTAGTTTAATGGTATCTTCATCAGAGGATGCTACAATCAAAATTTGGGATTTTGAAACTGGTGAATATGAAAAAAGCCTTAAAGGACATACAGATTCTGTACAAGATATAGCTTTTGATGCTCAAGGAAAATTATTGGGTATAAAATTATCCTTTTATTTTATTTTATTTTTACAATCATTAAAAAGAATAGCAATAATTGCAGCAATTGTTTTGTATTGTTGTTTAGCATCCTGTAGTGCTGATTTATCGATTAAACTATGGGATTTCCAACAATCATACGAATGTGTAAAAACAATGCACGGACATGATCATAATGTATCGTCTGTGGCATTTGTACCTGCTGGTGATTTTGTACTTTCAGCTTCACGTGATAAAACTATAAAAATGTGGGAAGTTGCAACAGGGTAAATTTTTTAAATTTTATTTTGATTTCATTTAAAGTTTTAAAACAAAAAAAAATGGTGTGTATACTTTTGTAGTTATTGTGTCAAAACATATATAGGACATAGAGAATGGGTTAGAATGGTGCGAGTAAATATCGATGGAAGTTTATTTGCATCATGTTCAAATGATCATTCAATAAGAGTGTGGCTTACAAATTCGAAAGACTGCAAAGTAAGAGAAAACTTGTATAAATTGAATGTTAAATTTCATTTAATTTTGAAACGAAAAAAAAAAAAAATTTTAGGTTGAATTGAGAGAACATGATCATACTGTTGAATGCATTGCTTGGGCACCAGATACAGCATCATCAGCTATAAATGAAGCAGCTGGAGCAGATAATAAGAAAGGTATACATCAAGGACCTTTCTTAGCATCTGGCTCAAGAGATAAAACAATTCGTGTAAGATAATAAAATCAATTATATGAATAAAAAATATCGTATTGTTGTTTGTACATATATATTATATATGATTTTTACAGATATGGGATGTTGGAGTCGGAATTTGTTTATTTACATTAACAGGACATGATAATTGGGTAAGAGGTATTGTATTCCATCCAGGTGGTAAATATATGGTATCAGCAAGTGATGATAAAACAATTCGTGTTTGGGATTTACGCAATAAACGATGCATGAAAACCTTATATGCTCATCAACATTTTTGCACTTCAGTTGGTAAGTTACATTATATTATTTGGATATTATTCGCAATCAAGAAAACCAGCAATGTAATTGAAATTTTAATATTACAATATGTTTGGAATTGATTGCAAAATAAAAATATGAACTTTAATTTTATGATTTCAAAAATTGATTTTTAATGATTTTGAAATTTTGTGAAGTCCTATAACAAAATAAAAATATGTATCCTTGTAGTCTAGTGTGATTGATGCTCTATTTAAAACATCATATGTAATGGTGTGCATTGTCATTTAGACCACAAAGATTAAAAATTCAATAGATGTGTTTATTTTATATACATATATACGATTTATGATATATTTATTTCAATTTTTATTTTTATTTCAGATTTTCATAAAACACACCCTTATGTAATTTCTGGCAGTGTAGATCAAACTGTAAAAGTATGGGAATGTCGTTAAAAATTAATTTATTTAATTATTATAATTATATTTTTTTAAAAATGAGTAAAAAAATAAATATGTTAGTAATGTGTAAAATTAAAAAAAAAAACAAACCAGAAAAAAAATTTAAATTAAAAAGGATAAAATAACGAATTAAGATTTTTTTTTTGTTTTTAAAAAAAAAAAATAAAGTTACCTTGCCATCTCTTAATCTGAATTTCGTTAAATAAGAACAAAAATAACAAAAAGCAAAGCATAACAAAGAAATTATAATATGAGAAAATACAATTAAAAATAAAAAGCGCTACTGTGCAAATAAAACAAATATATAAACAAATAAAAACATTTTTAATGTAAAAATAAAAACAATATATAAAATACATTTATAAAAACAAAATAAAATAAAACATTTATTTGTTGACATAATAAAATAATAAATACCACACACACATTAATAATTAATCATTTTAAAAATATAAATTTACTAATTATAAAGGTAAAGCGTATTCAAAAAATTCCATGAATTGAATAAAAAAAAATAGTAAAGCTCCAATTTAAAATGAATTTAAAAACGAATCTAATTTATGTTTAGAAAGAGATGTTAAGGCAGAAAAAAAAATCAATTAATACATTTAAAAAATATGTTTATATTCTATACATTACAAATATAATTGAAATATAATTAAATAATTATATACCAGTTACAAAATATAAATTATTAAGAGTAATTTAAAGGAAATTTTTATATTTTGTGCATTATTTAAGAACAATACAATGGCGAGAATCTTTCAAATAAATGAAAATGGAATATTAACCAATCCAATCCAATAATGAAATAGAATAATTAGTTTAAAAAATATTTAAAATAGCAAAACAAAATAAACACACATTCGTCAAAATCATTTTTAAATTTAAAATTAAGAGAAAAAATTGAATTTTTTTGCTTTAATTTCAGAAAACTAAAGTAAAAATATACATTAAATATTTAAAAAAAAAAAATCATTTATGTATATTAATGTGTAGTTCAAACAACTGTTTTAGAAAAATGTATAAATTAAAAAGTTACTTTATGTACAATTTTTTTTTTTTTTTGCTTAAGGTAAAAGCGAAAAGAATTTGAAGTATTAAATTAATTTTCAAAATTTATTCTATTTTATTTTATTTTTTTTTTTTTTGTTTTAATTTTTGTTTTTTATTTTTTGTGTGGTGAATTACTTTTTATATTTTTCATAATAAGTTTTGAAGAATTTCTTTTATCACTGTGTAATAATTTATGATTAAAATAACGCATTGTTTATCTACATAATAAATTGTAATTATAAAACAATAAGAGTGCGATTTAAGAACGTACGTTATCTATTTTTCTCTACTTTATTATTAAATATATACTATATGGTATAAAAGCAAAGAACAAGAGATAATTGTACGCTTATATCTCAACTTCAGAAGAGTGTATTTGAAGAGCTTAATGCGAAAAGCGGACAATTTTATATACTGTAATAATTAGCAATTAACGTGTGATCTTTTACTTAATCGAATAACGTTAAACTTCAATAGTTGTGTTGTGAACTAATATTTTAACACAACTTGTAATCAACATAAGTCTTGAATTCAAGTTGAAGGGACACTACTCTCCCTTAAGCAATATTAATAAAATTGTAATTTTTTAAGGACACGCTAGGCTCTTTTTAAATGCACTCAATTCAAATAAAATATTTTCACTCGGATTTAATTATTATTTAGTGTTAAAATGAAAAATAATATTTTTGTTCTATTGAAAAAAAACAAAAAAATGAAAATAATTATGTAATTTTGCGAAATGATGAGTTTGTTACTGCAAAAACAAAAAAATAAGGATGTGTGATAAAATAAAGTAAAAAATTCATTATATATATAGAAATATGTATGTATGACATTTATATAAAACAAAACAAAGTTTTATTCTTGTAAAGAGATCAAAAATGTAGAAAGATAAATTACAAAACAAAAACTAAATGCAAGAATTTTATTATAAATAAATTAAAACAAAACAAAAAAAAAACATTAGTATTGTAAGTAAATTATGTCATAAAAAGATGAGCAAACAGAAAAAAAAGATTTTCTTTTTTCTTTTTTGAAAACAAAGTAAAAAAAAAATAAAAATAATTTTATCTAATTTTACTATTTAATATCTATTTGAAATTTTGAGATTTGCTTTTCTTTAACAGATAATCCTCGTACAATATTTGATAATTTTATGATGTAATTTCTGGATAATCAAGTTTTTGTAATTTACTTAATTGCGAAATTATTGCGGAACATAACTTCTGCATAATACGAGGATTATCTGTATGTTGTATAGATATTTTGAAAATTTCGAGGTCAAATTATACATTTCATTTCTAATTATTAGACGGAATTCACTATTTTTATTTATCACTGTTTTCAATGATTCAAAATATCGTTTGCTTTTCTAAAACATTAGTCAACCACTTACTTTAAATGGCTGACATATTGGAAAAGTAAAGTATTTTAAAATCATTGATGCTCGTATGCACTGATCAGTATTAAATCTTATCTCAGCGAAAAAATCATTCAGGCATGTATCATTTAAAAAATGTGACGAAATTAGATTTAATACTGACTAGTACATATGGTATCGTATATGGTATTCTATTACGAGTTATCGTTTAATATTTTTGTTTCTATCCTTTTTTATTGTTGTTTATAATTTGTATTGTGTATGAATCTATTTTTGTTTTTAAATAACGTTAGTAAAAGTTTTTAGCTTTAAATTTAATTTATGTACACGAATATATATTTTTTTGTAAATGTAAGTATTCTTTTTTTTTTTTTTATTAAAGTCCATCCTATTTATTTTTTAATTTCTTGGTATTTTTTTTTCTAGGAATAAAAATCTTTAAAAAATGAAAAAATATATTTTTATTTATTTATTTTTTTAAATGTTGTTCATTTCTATATAATTTTGTGATAATTTTTAAATAATGTGAAATTAATTAGATCGAATCAGAACCTAAACGTTTCTGTGAAGGCAACATTACGTACGAAATTGTGTAAAAGAGAAGTAGAGAAAAGCAAACGGATTGAATCTTTTATTCTAAATAAACATAAAGAAAGTAAAATCTAACGTATTCTTTAACATAGAAAAAAAAAACAAATCGATGATTAGATATTTTTAGTCAGTAATGGATTATTAATACTTTAAAATTTAATTTGAAATATTTAAATTATTTTCAAATAACAGAGAACTTTCAAATTTTTCATATTTATTATCTTAACATTTAAACTTTGTTAATTAATTTTATGTATGTATATACGCAAAATGTAGATTAAATTAATGTAGAGCAGGCGTATACATACATATGTATGTAATTTATTATTAAACAGAGGTGGCAACAGAATTAAATTCTTTTTATACAAATTTCACCATTAATATACGGTACTTATGATATATGTAATTGAAAATACATTAAAATTAAAATATTTCTTAATACTATAAAATATATGTAACATGTAATTTATTCTTAATATTTAATTAAGATTATACATCTGGATATGAGCATCTAAAATTTTATTTTGATTCAATAATTTTGTTATTTAGAGTATCATTAAATTAGTCTTTTATATTTAAATAGAGGGTATAAAATATGATTTAAACATGACTAAGGAGATAAATTAAATCAATAGATTTGTAGATTCGAAAAATTTTCTTCAAAAGCATGTTTTAAGACAAATTATATTTCACAGACATGATCGTTACATTCATAGGATAGAATAAACAAATTCTATTCTAAAGTTAACTCAATAGATAAGTGGTTTCTAATTTATTGTGTTATGAGTTGCCTGAAAACATCTTAAACGTGTCTGAGAAAAGCCGATACACTAAAAATGTATTAAAACCTTCACAATATTTTAAATTATTGCCAGAAAATTTTTGACTAGACATTTAGATAAAAAAATTTTTTTGTGTTTGTCTTAAAAACAATTTGTTTAAATCATATTTTTAGATCTTAAATTCAGTTTTATAATTTATATGTTTTACCACATTTTACAGTACAATTATTTTAATAATTAATCACTTTTTTTGTTTTCTATATGATGATAGAGATATTAATTTAGTTTATTGTAGATTTGTATTTTTTTTTTTTTTTAATTTAGAAATATTCATTTGTGCTTTTAAGCGCATTCTTATGATAAACAAAAAAAAAAAAAATTAAAACATGTTTAAAAAAAATAAATAAAATGTAATAAAATAACAATAAAAGAACACTACATACACTTTACATACATAATAATTAAAATTACAAGATATTAAAATACAGTAATCGAGCATTATTTAATTAATGCAAAAAAAAAAAAAAAAGATGAAAGTCAACTGATGCAGGTATGAATACATTAATTTTAAGCTTTCTAAAAAATACATTTATTGATTATTCTTGAAAAGTATCCATTTATATTGTGATTAAAATACATAAAAAAAAAATAAATATGATTAAACAATTTAAAAAACAAAAATGTATTGAATCAACAAATAAAAAAATGATTTAAATTACGGACTTCATGCATCGCTAAAGTCCAAATCTGGCGAAATATGAGCTGAATTAAAAGTTAAAAATCTTAAGAACTAGAAAATATAAAATTAAAAAATTTGATTGTAACACCATACACGAGTTGGCTCATATTTTGCCAAAAAAAAAAAAAAATAATAAAATAATATTATATAAAAAGTAAAAATAAAAATGAAAATAATTTTTTATGTGCTTTTATGATTGTGCTTTTATCATTGAAAAAAAAATGGAGAAAAATTTAGCGTTATTAAATAAAAATAATTACTTTCATCTAATTAAAAATATGTACATACATACATATATATATTTATGCATAAAATTATTATTATTGTTACAAAACAAGAAATAAATAAATTAAATAAGAGATAAAATAAATTTGATCAAATTTGCAAAAATGTTAAGCGATAGATTAAATCAGCGTTTATCAATTGAACAATGCATTTTGAGCTATATAGTCTTCTACATAATGTAAGCCATTAATTTGAAAGTGGAGCAAGTCCACAAAATTTTGTGTAGTTTACATTTTACGAGGATATTGAAATCCGAATAGTTTACATTAAAAATCTTAAAATTACAGATATAGTAGTGAAAGTTTTCTATTTCTATAGAGGTTATTAGTAAAGAAAATGTAAAACATAAAATGATTCTGAGTTTTAATTTTAAATAAATGCTTTTGCACCACTTTCAAAATAAATGGCTCATATTTTTTTAGCAGTCACTTATATTTTAATTTTTTTCTCATACATTTTCATTCAGTTGTAAATTTCAATAACTTTCAATTAGATTTTTTTTTTTTTAAATTGGAAGAAATTTGGCACACTCCCCTTTTTATCTAAAAACGAGAAAATTAAAAAAAACAAAAGAATAAAATAAATGATAATATATGGCATCGTTGTAAATTTCTATATTCCATATGAAATGCATGTGGCTATGCTAAAAAAGTAAATTATGAATGATTTTTTTGTTCTTGAAATATGTATGGGCTACGAAGAATATAAAAAGCTCAAAATTTTATTCTGTTTATGCAATATATTATACACAGATTATGTAAATTTTTTTGTCTTCATTTATAATACACATATACATATGATGTTTATTACAATACAATGAAGTTACATTACAAAAACACAATTATCCTTAAAATCAAGATATTAATCAATACAATATGTAATCAATTATCGATAGTAAAAAATACATAATAAATTTTAAGCAAAAATAAAAAAAAAGTAATAGACTGGAAAATTAATTACATATACTAAATTAAATGGATCTTTTATTTCTTAATTGACCCTTTTGTAGAGTAGATTCATCATTAATCTTAAGTTAAATGACTTGGCGACATTTTCTTCTTCCTCTAGATTGTATGGATACATAAAATATCATGATTCATTTTTGTTTTCAATTTTGTATATTTACATTAACGTTATTGATTTAGTATAGGAATATCATCCTTTTTTATTGAACTATTTTCTTTTTCCTTATTACTATTTTCTAATTCATTATTTTTCACCTTTGCTGAATCATCTACTTTTTCATTATCATTATTTTCTTCAGAGCTTGATGAATCATCTTCATCAGATTTATTATTATCTGATTCTGTTTGATTTTGATTTTTATCTTTTATTTTTGTATTTTTATCATAACGCCCTTTTTTTAATTTTTGTTTCTTTTTTAAACGTTTAGCACGTTTCTTGGCTGTTTTAGCTTCAGCTTCTAAACGATTTCTTTCTAATTTATTATGATATTCATCGTCTAATTGTTCACGTAAACTTCTAGCTTGTATATGCTTTTGCCTTGCATATTCTTTACGTCTTAAATGCCGGTATACATGAAATTCACCAGAACCAGCACCAGCACTTGAACCCATTACATTACGTACAAAATTTGGTACAGTTAACATAAAATCTTTTTCTTTAGATCCTTCTGGTATTACAATTGGCTTATCCTGAAAAATAAAAATCGAAAACAAAATAATATTATAAGATGAAAATAAAAAAAAAAGAATTCATAGTAATTCGATGGGTGGATGCTTACTGGATTTTTCATTAATTTCTCCAATCTAAGACGTTGTAAATCTAATGGAGTTTTAACTAATGGTCTTTTCTTTTTTTCATCTGTATTAGATTCATCATTTTTCTGTTCACTCAAATCTTCAATTTGCTTCATTTTTAAAAACGTATAGTAGTAGTAGTCCTATTTTAGAAAATAAAGTCTATAATAAGGAATAACAACTTTTTTTCAATTTTAATTTCCAATTTCTTTAGGATATAAACAAATTAACAATCACAAGAACAAGAAATTAAAAACGTCTCATATCATTTTATTATTATCATATGTTCCATTGTCATATGTCAATATGACGTTTAGTGCTCTTTTCGATTCGCTTTGGACAAAATGAAATGAATACTTGCGTGTGTGAGGTGAGTCAGTCGATATGGTGAGAGTCTTGGCTTAATTATTTACTGATTACTCGTAACAGTTCTTCTGATTTTTGAAGAGTTTTATCAAAATATTTAACCGAGACACGTTGAAATATTACAATTTACGAATATTTATTTTATGAGAGTTAAAAACAATACCATATCTATCTACTATCTAGTCTACGTTTAAATCCCATTCCCAATCCCAAATCCCAACGGCAATGACCACCACTTGTAAAATATGCGAGAAATCACACAAACTTGACATTTGAAATTTATAACATAGAATAAAGTTTATAAGAAATTTCGTTTCACATATTCCTATATAAACGTATACAACATTAGGTTTTCAAGCTATAGGTAGCGATTTCAGTTCAGTGGCTAAAAAAGTTTTGATATTTTTCATAATTTTTCAGTTGAAGTATTTTCAAAAAGGCGCTTGATTTTTTGCCTAACTCTGATTTTTCACATTTTGTTACATTTTTTCCTTTTTAACACTCTTATCAAATAGCGTATAAAAAATATTTAAAAATTTTCATTTTTAATTAAAAAGAAAAAAATTAGTAAATAAAAAAAGATGTGTTAATTCTTGTGGTTTTTATTTCTGAATTGGAAATTATTAATTGCCATTTACAAAAAAATAATTACAGTTCCATTGGATGTAAAAACATTTACAAGATTGTGAATCCTTGTCCTTAAGTGTGTTTTTGCAGATATTTAAAAGAGTGTTAAGTTATTATGAATAATATAAGAAATACATTAGAATCGGTATTTCAAATACTTGATGATTTTGATGCTAAATGTACAGAACAGGTAAATATAAAAAAAAAGTGAACAAATCAAATCTTTGTGGAAAATGAAAAAAATATCTCACTTTGATTTTTTTTTATGGTCTACAAAAATTCAAATATTTCTACTGCCAATACATATTGTTTTCACTTATTTCCATGTTATGTCATTTCATTTAGAAATCAGTCCTTGATGAAATCGATGATATATGCCGTTTACCACAAAATTTAAAATTGAATACTAAAAAATCAAAACGTCTTGCAGCAATTGCAGATGAATGTAAGGAATTTGACTACTTTAAAAAATTTAAAAGGAAAATACTTTTTTTTTTCAAATTTTTATTTTTATTTTTTTTTTTAATTACCGTAGCTGAAACTAGCATTGCATCTACTAATAAACGAAGCAATGTAACAGATACAACAGCAGGTGAAAGTGATAGTATTTTTGAAAATTTACAACGTTCTGGTAGACCAATACGTGCCGCAAAAATTAAAGGATTATGTAATTTGGTAAATAATTTTAATAAATATTCATATTATTTAGATTTTAGAAGATTTAGAATTTTTTTTTTGGTTTTTCTTTTTTCTGTGTTCTCATTATGTAGAAAGAAATACCACTTAATAAGAAATTACGTCGTTCATTAAATGCATCGAAGTCAGCATCGATTAACAAATTTACTGTGAAAAAAGAAAAATTATCAGAAATACATAAAAATTCAATACTAAATAATACAGAAGAACAACTACAAAATGCAGAAAAACGTAAATCTGATGAAGATAATGAAAATGATAACAACAAAAAAGTAAAGGTCTTTTGATATTTAATTATTAGTTTAGATTTTTATTTGAATTTTATTTTATTTTTTTCGTTGTTTTAATCACTAATAAAATTATCTTTTATAGAGGAATAATTCAGTATCATCAACATCATCATTAGAAATTGTGTCAGTTAGAACTAGTGTACCAACAATAGATTTATCAGATGATGATGGGGATAAAATGCCACCACCAACAATGGTACCACCAAAAAATAATGGTAAATATTCATCGCTTTTTATTTTCATTTAAGTATTTATTATTATTATTTTTTTTTTGTGTAAATTGAATTTATTTAATTTTTGATTTCTAGGAAGAACACTTAGAAATAGAAAGGTAAATGATAATTCGATGTCATCTGAAATTTTTAATAATGAACAAATTAAAATTGAAAGAAATAGTACAAATGTTAAAAAAGAGTCAATTGAAAACGGCTTGATAAAAGAAGTTGAAGTTCGAATAAAACGTGAAAAAAAATCAAGTAATGGTAAAAAATCACCAAAATCAAGGAAAAATAAAAAAGTTGGTAATAAAAAACATAAACCAATTAAAACAGAAAATTTGGATGAATTTGATAAGAATAATGGATCTGAAAAAGAGAATCAAGAATTGTCGGCATTACAAAATCAAAAACAAAAAAAACAAACAAAAAGTAACAATTCAGTTTATGAAGATGCCATATCAGAAAATGTTGATAACAATAAAAATATTGAAAATGATAATCATAAAGAATCTGTAGCCTGTAACAATAATGAAATGAATATAAATGATGATATGAAATTACCATCAGATGTTGGTGTTAGCTCAGAAAAATTAAATGATGCAACATTTGTTTCAGCAGTATCTGGAAATGAGAATGATGATCAAATTAAACAGGATGCAACGTTTATTACAGATGCTATTGTACGGGATACTTTTGTTATTGATTGTAATACGACGAAAATAATAAAAATGAAAAATGGATTACAAAATGAAAATGATATCGGTCTACAAAACTCAAATCCTACAAAGCAAACAACGGAAATAGGGCAAAATATTGGAAATTGTAATGAAACATTCAATATAAATAAAGATGCAGATGTAAATAAAAAAATTAATGATAATGAAGATAATATATCACAAAATAGTTTATTAACTGAAGATGATTCTCAAACGGAGGAAGACAATACGGCTTTAGCTAAATTGTTAACAAAACAAAAACTTAAACCCAAACATAAAAATGAATTATTTAGGTAAGATTTTTTTTTTGTTTTTTATTTTTTTATTTTTATTTTTAAATTTTAAATTTTATTCCATTTCAGTCCATTTGTTCAAAGTCCGGTTAGAAAGAAAGTTGAAGCATTTGAAAAACATGCAGCTAGTTCAATACCACAACGCCAGACCCGAACAAAAACAAAATTGCAACAACAACAACAGTTAGAACAATTGCAACTTGAAAAAGAAACAGAAATACAGCCGGCAGCAATTGCTGTAGAACGGCAAAAACAAATTGAATTAAATCAGAAGATGAATACACCAACAATTAAAAGTCGTTTAGCTAAAATTCTTACTCCAACCCAACAGGTGTGTATATTAGAAATTCGAAGTTATGGTTACCTCTTTTTTGGTCTAATTAATAATAAAAATTTTTTCTTAAAAATTGTAAATATAGACTAATATCACTCCATTTTTGTCACATGGTTTGAAAAAGATAATGCCAAGTAGCGCTTCCAAAATACAAACATTACAAACATTACAAAAGACAAATTCACAAAACTCACTTGCATCAACTAAATCATCATCACTTTCTCAAGAAAGTTGTTATAATACTGATAAAATACAATCCAAATCATCAAAATTAAATGTAAATTGAATTTTAACATAACATATTTTTCATCCACTTTTTCAACGCGTTTTTTTTTTGTTTTGTTTTCTAGCATTGGTTAGAAGAGAAAAAAAAATTACGTGAAATAAAAGCACAGCAAGTATTAAAAACAAAAGAAATTAAAGATAAAGAACGCGAAGATCGTCTTAAAAAGAATTTAGAAATGAAATTAGAGAAAGCACGTAAAATTGAAGCTGGAAAACGTAAACAACAATTAGAAGAATTACAAAAATCAACAAAATTATATGAAGAAACACAACATAAAATGCTGAAAATGCGTATGGTTGAACGAGAACAAAATGATCTTGAATTTCAAGAGAAGGTAATGAAATCAAAAGAACAAATGAAGTTACATTTATTGCATCAGCAGAAGCAACAACAGCAACAGCAATATCAACAGCCGCAGCAACCATTGCAATTATATAAGAAACTGAATATAACGCCAACAAAACAAAATTTACCAACAGAAAAATTACGATATGATTTTGATATGTTAAATTCAGACGATTCAACAGATGATGAAGATAAAAAAACTACAAAAAGGCCACCACCACCTATTTGGAGTAGAAGTAAGTAAAATTTTAATTCTGTTTTTTGTATTTTTAATGAAATTAACGATTTTTTTTCCAGCTTCAATACGGGAAATTCAAATTGAACGGCAATCACATTTACCAACAAAAATTATTGATAATTTCTTTTCAGTACAACCGACTACACCAAATTTAAAAGAAATTTTCCCATCAATTAATCCAAAATATTTAAAACGTAATTCTAGTGTTGTATGGAAGACACCACCAAGATATTCAGAACTTCCAAAATATTAAAAAACAAATGTTTGTTTCATCGTCTCATTTTCTTGGGATTGGCATGATAACATAACAAATTAATTATTCTTGTTTGGAAAAAAAAAGATTATAATTCTGATTTTGAATATAATTTATAGTATTAATTTTAAATATTCATTCTTTATAATTTTTATCATAGATCCCTGTTAAATAATAATAATAAAAAAAAAAATTGAAATAAACTTTAATAGAAAAAATAGATTGTAATTTATTTTTTTGAAAAATTACGTTATCAAAAATTTGTAACGATCTATGGTACTTTTGAAACTTAATACATTTGGTATATCTTGTATGCTTTATGCTTGCATGAAAATAAAATGAATCCAAGTATAATTCTGACTATGGACGTAGTAAGTATTATTTAAGGAATTCATTTATTTTGTTCTAAATATTATCTGTAAATCATCATAAGATCGATTTGTAAACGTAAGATATGAGCATAACAGTACATGTACATATATTGCACATTATTTAGTTTTATTGAAACTACAATTATTACAATCATTCATTTATTACAAAAAATCAGAATTATTCAATCAAGTAAGATATATTGTAATTGATGATGTCGTAAACGTAATACTGAATACATATCCGTATATTATTCAAAGATGAAAGTTATAAATTGATGAAAATTACTCATAACTCTGTTATTGATCTGTATATTGAGTAATTTAAACATTTTTTTTATTGATATTTTCAATAAAAGCCTAAAACATCAATCACAGTAACAATCAAAAAAAAGATCATTATTAAAAGTCATAGGAAGTGTGAAAAAAGCTTTACAATTAAAAAGTTCGGGTTTTATATTTTTGTTTAATATTTTTTTAAATATACAAAAGTATGTACTAAATACCTATTCGAAAAAAAGAGAAAAAAAATTATTAATAATAAATTTGAATTTTTGTTGTTATATGGTTGAAGCTAAAAATTTAAACAAAACCATATGTTAACCACTTTTATTTAAACAAAAATTGAATATTATTTTTTTCAGGGTGTTCCAAAAAAACGGTTACAAAGTATATTTTACTTAAAATTCGGACCATCTACAAAAAAAAAGAGTTTTATAATTACAAATAACTGCACCACCTTCCCAAAAATCCACACTTTATAAGATTTTAATGATTGAGAATGTTTGAACACTATGAACATGGGTACTTTCATGAATGCGTCGTCGATGTGTGTTAACGACCCGAATGCGCTGGAATTGTAATCTGAATTATCAACTGTGAATGTAAGCATTGCAGTTGTTTGAAAGCGATTGATTAATTTCTTTAACTTTGCAGGCTCCTTGAATTATTGAACCTGATACATTTCCACAATTGCACTGGAAAGAAATCTATGAAGTTGGTTTTTTTGCCGTCGGCGTCGACAATGCATTTATGAAAGTACCTAAAGTCTATTAAGACTTTGAGCTCCTACAACTCTGAAACAAGATTTCATTAAAATTGGTTGGAAAAAATTTGAAAATACTCGTATTAAAATTTAAATCTTAAAAATAATACTTTTTTGACAAAAATCACGGTTTTTAATTGTTTCGCATCAACTTATGAAATTTTTGTATGAAAGAAAATATTAATATTTTGGTGGTATTTTTTGGGAAGTATTAAAAAAAATTAGCCCTATTTCAAAAATCACAAAAATCGAGGAATATCCTCTTGAAATATTTTATTAGGCACGGATTGAATTTTCAAAAATATTGGCCTCTGTAACGTTTATTCTGGGACATCCATGCCAAAAAAAAAATTGTGCTTATAATTGTATAAGACTTTAACAACAAGAATAAAATTATTAAACTTTTTTATGTAATTGCTACACGCTCATTGTATTGTTGTTGTTGTTTTAGGTAAACCTTGTGAATGAGTAAAAAAAAATTATATGTATTTTTTTTTTTTTTGAAATTTTAAATATGACAATATCGTTAATACCTGTTTGAATTTAACTTGATTTTTTTACAAAAGTATTTTTAATGTATGTACATTATATATCCATGTGTAATATTATATGTGTATCTGTCTGTAGTACTGTAGTATCTTAAAATATACATAACAGATCGGATGTGATTACCTGATCGGTATTTTATTAAGAGTTGCATTTGTTGCATCCATATAAAATGAATAATTTTTTTTTTAAATGCAAAAATATTGAAAAATTATCTCAGTAAAAATTTTTGAATTTAAAAACTTTAACGAATAAAATGAAACAAAAATTATAATAATAAATAAAATTCAGATATTAAGTGATTAAATGTAAAACAGATTAATATCTTTGTGTGATAAAAGATTTACATGTAGATATTTCATTGATAAGATTGTGGAAAAAATACATTATTTACCATATATGTATGTGTGCATAGCAGTATTTATTTTATACGTTATAAAAATTTATTATGAAGAATACAAAACGTGTATAAATAAGCATAGGTAAAAAAAAATTTTTGTTTTTGATTTATCTAAAAAATTAAAAAAAAAAAAAAAACTATGATGTGCATACAAAAAGATTAATAGAACAATTTATGAAATAAATTTTTGTATTTGTGTACTGAACGTTAAACGTTTTTTGTTTTTTTTTTTCTAAATTTAATTGCACAATTTTGTAAACACAGAAGGTCTCTTATTCGCATAATAATTACGGTAATTACGTATATTAAAAAAAAAAAAAAAAATAAATATAAAGAATGAGCATGTGTACACAAATATGTAGCATACAGGGCCGGCTTCAATGTTTTAATGGTCTGAGTAATACTTACTCTTGTTTTTTTATGTCTAAAAATTGTAACTAGCAATTATTGTGAAGTTTGTTTAAAAAAAATTAGTTGAATCGGTCGTAACGTATTACATCTTTGCGTCTCCGAGATTACTTGTCAGATTCAAGTTGTTATATTCTAAGTATTAAAATTTATGTCTTATAACATCAACAAAAATGTAAAAAAAAATATTAATTTCGATACTTATGTGATTCTGTTGCTTTAACATCGAAACAGTATAAGATTTAAAAATTTTGTAATAGTTTAAAACCGTTGGCACTTCTATTCTTTCTTGGCTTTGATATATGATGGAGCCGGCCCTGATATTTATAGTGTATGTTTCGATTTGTATATGATCATTTTATGTTACAATAAATACCTGTACGTATTGTTCACTGTTCATTTGTTACAAATTAACTTATGGCCTCTACTTATGTGGGTGTACTTTGCATAACAACATTACATATGGACCCATACATTTGTATATACATATGTGCATCCACGTATTATGAAAACCAAAAAAAAAATAAATTGTGTAAATATTTTGTTTAATTTAATTTTTTGTTTAGTTGAAAATTCCATTACAAACCGCTTTTATCATATTTTAACTGGTATAAATTGGTATAGTGGTATTTGCAGATTTTTATGAAAATTGATTTGATGAAATGTATATTGGTTAAGGGACACATGTACAAGTGCATATGTGTATACACATATCAAGTGCATGTTAACTATAAACGCTTTTTAATTGAAACAATTGAACAGTAACAATTTATTGTTTTTTTTTTTTTTGTTATTTAATTGGTTGATTGATTGCTTTTTTTTTCTTCATTAATTGGAAGTGTTCAAAATTGTCCTTTTTCTTTCTTATTTTTAAATTGAATTTTAAATTGATTTAATTTTTTATTTCGTTTCAGTTTCATTTAATTTTTATTTCAAATAAAAATTGTGTTGAATGTGTGCAGATTTAAAAAAAAAAAATTTTTTTTTTGCACTTATGCTTCTTTTGAACCACAGCTTAATTGTTACATTTGAACATATAGGAATTCATACTATACTTGTACGTACACTTATAAAGTAGCTTTTTTTCTTGTTTTTCATTCTGAATGAATGTCGGCTATTCACATGTAAAGTGGTTATCCTTGGGATAAGGTTGTTGAAATATTTGTGGCAAAAATAATATTAGACATAGATACTATACTTCATCCAAATACTAAATCACCTAGGGTAATTGAAATCAGCAAGTAGTTTACTGGCTTTTTATCTGAGATCAGCAAATTAAGCAATAAAAATAGAAAAATTCTGTTTTAGAATTTCTTATCCTCTCGGAAATTCATTCAGATTTGATTGAGTACAACACATCAAGTATAAGGTCTAAAAAAGTTCAATAAGCTGATCGAAGTAACTTGTTTACCACGATATGATGGATTTAGTTTTCTATTAAATAGCCCAGTAGTCTGTTATGAACGGAACGCAAGGGTATATAACTGATGGAATTTAAAAAACAATCAGACTAATACATAGCTGAAACCAGAATATATAATAGTGGATTATATATTCCAAGAAAGAAAAATATCGAAAGTTGGAATAAGGCTGATAATAATATAAACAAGGCTGTTTTGGTCGTAGGTAGCAAATTTTGCTCATTTGAAATTTTGCTAACTTTCACATAAAATTTACGAACGGTTAAAATTTTGTATGGAAGTTAGCAGAATATCAAATTGAAAGAATCTGCTAACTACGACCAGAATTACCCTGAATATTTATTTCACTTTTATTGCACTGAACTGTTGAATGAAATGAAGTATACAGAGTATATCGATATCGATACTGATGTGTATCTATGAGAATAAAAATTCAATTCAAGGTACTTGGAACCTTACAATATTTTTTTTTTTTAAGAACGATCTGCATTGAACCAATCATGTAAGATAAAAAAAATTATGAATGTTAACATCGATTATAATTGAATTGTATTGATTTCAAACACTTCAGATATTTGTCCGTAATTTAACATAAATAAATTTTGTTTACATTTACGTTTTTTGATCTTTAAAGATATCTGACAAAAGGAAAATTTATACCTTTTAAAAAAATGCTTCTCAAAAGATAAGATTAGTATGTTATCGATGATTCAACAAATATTTTATTAAAATAATTAAAAGCTTTTGAACTAATTAAATAGCAATAATAATAATAATCATGAAAAATACATAAAGATTAGAAAAATCTTTAAGATAATAAACGTTTTATCATATTTAATTGTATTTTGTATTTTATGAATTCTCGTAAAACGCATGTAAATTATGATATGATGGTATGATACTATATAAAAAGCTTCATCATATTTCGATAATATTACATGATAATAAAAAATATTTTATGTATCTTTATGTAAATTAAAACCTTAGATACATACGTTATGTATTTTTAAGTAATTTACTTTGTATACACACAAAATCAAAAATATTTTCAAAAATTAATGGAATTAAATGTTAATCATTTTTATGATGAATTATAAATCCAATTCAGGATCGGCACTACTAGAGTTTATAGTGCTCTAGATGTTTCCATTTCATCAACCCCATTAAATGAAAAATAAATAAGAATGAAAGATTCTGGAGCAGGTGCTCTGGTGACTTTTGACGTCACAAGGTCAATAACCTCTTAAAAGCTGTTTCATAGCCGTTTAAAGCTAAGCTATTGACCTTGTGACGTCAGAAGCCACCAAAGCCCCTGCTCCAGAACGTACATATCTATACTACTATAATACATAACGTAATGTATATACATACTTCACCTATCCGAAAAATTTCAACCCTTTATATCTCAGAAAGAGTGGATTTTAAGAGAGGGGGTCTAGAACAATTTATTGTTAGAAACATTCTAAACTATACGATTGACCCATTTTGAGACCTTTTACTCTTTATATAAAATATATTAAAAGTATGCATATATAAGTAGTTGAAAATACGTTAATTTAGACATTTATTATTCTTACTATTCGCCGGCATGAAATAATTCTTAGTCTATACGTATATGACAATGCCGACCCTATGTGTCATAAAATTAAATTTTAATGATATAATTACCCATGTGCATGTGTAATTTTAGATTAGATGATGTAATGTTGAAACAGATTTAATTTTTAATTACAATTTAACTAAGAATTAAAATTATGTGTACATATAACCTTCATATAGTATGTACTATTACTAAACAGTAATTAATTTGTCAATTTGTTAAGTTTTATATATGCAAATTTAAAAATGTAAACGTTACATAAAAGACTGTTAATTTTTTTTTTAAGTTTTTGGAAAAATATACTGCTGATGTATTTAAATTTAAATATAAGAAAGTAATGATAATGTACAGCATCCTGAATGAAAAATAATTGAAAAATCGAAGAATTTATTTTAAATAAAATGTCATATAAAAACGGTTATATAAATAAAAATTTTGTTGGTGATTCGTCATCAATTCCTGGAGAATACAGTGCTAATAATTGTAATTCAATTCAAATTGATCAAATCACAAAGCAACCAAAAAGCAATCCATCATCAGCTGATGTTGATACACAAAAATCATCTGCAAATAATGAATTTACAACAGAAATAAAACCAGGCCGTGATAATTGGGGAAAAGATATTGAATTTTTATTATCTTGTATTGCATTATCAGTTGGCCTAGGAAATGTATGGCGTTTCCCATTTACAGCATTAGAGAATGGTGGTGGAGCATTTGTTATTCCATATTTGATTGTATTGTTTTTAGTTGGTAAACCAGTTTATTATATGGAAATGGTAATTGGGCAATTTTCAAGCCGTGGAAGTATTAAAGTGTTCGATTTTTCACCAATAATGAGAGGTATGTATAAAAAAAAAATATCAAAATCAATTTTTTATTATGTGTTTATTGTAGAGGTTTCTTTTTTTTATTGAGATGAATGTCCTTTTTTTCCAGGAGTAGGATATGGACAAGTATTATCTACGGCTATTGTTACCACATATTATGCATCATTGATGGCATTAACAATTCGATATTTTTTTGCATCATTTAGTGATATTCTACCATGGAGTTATTGTAAAGATGAATGGAAGGATATTTGTATAGATTCATCAGTAAAAAATTTTAGTACTATTGATTCAACAAAAAAATTAACATCAGCTGAATTGTATTTTACGTAAGAACAAAAAAAAAGATTTTATCTTTCCCATTGACAGTATAACATTTTTTTTTATTTATAGAAAGGATATTTTACGGGAAAAGGATTCAATCCATGATGGTATAGGTAACCCAAATTGGGAGCTTGCCCTGTGTTTAGCATTTTCATGGACAATTGTTGCATTAATTTTAATAAAAGGTTAAAATGAAATAATTTTTAGAATTTAAACAATTTTCTAAAGCTAAGTTTACACTATTCTATTTTCATGTACATGTATATAGGTATAAAAAGTTCTGGAAAAGCATCGTATTTTCTTGCAATTTTTCCTTATATAGTTATGGGAATTTTATTAGTACGTGCTTTAACATTACCGGGTGCTATAAATGGAGTCATTTATTTTATAACACCACAATGGGATCAATTACTTAATCCAAAGGTGGGGGGTAATATGAAGTTAAATAAAATTTTTCAATTTTTGAATTTTATAAAAATTTTTAAAAAGGTTTGGTATGCAGCCGTTACACAAGTATTTTTTTCGTTAGCTATTTGTTTTGGAAATATTATCATGTATGCATCATATAACAGATTTGCTCATAATGTATTCACGTAAGTTGACAACTTTTTTTTTTACAATCTACGAAAATTTTATTAAAAAACAAAAGCAATTCACAATAGAGACGCAACAATAATAACATCATTGGATACAATGACATCATTGTTAGCTGGTATCATAATTTTTGGTATACTTGGTAATTTGGCATATGAAACGAATGTAACAGATATAAGTAAAGTAATAAAAGGTGGTTCAGGATTAGCATTTATGTCATATCCAGATGCAATTGCAAAATTTGAATATATTCCCCAGGTAATTAAATCGTAATTCAATCAAATATCACATGTAATAATGTTGATTTTATCCCTTCATATATTTATATGTGTATATTTGCAGGTATTTTCTTTATTATTTTTTATAATGCTATTTGTACTTGGTATTGGTAGTAATGTTGGTATGGCATCATGTGTTATGACTGTAATTAGAGATCGTTTTCCAATACTTAAACATTGGTTTGTTGCATTATTTATATCTGTAATTGGTTTCTTAATTGGTTTAATATATTTAACGCCTGGTGGTCAATACATATTAAATTTACTTGATTTCTATGGTGCATCATTTGTGGCATTTGTATTAGCAATTGCTGAATTAATTGCAATTGGATGGATTTATGGTAAAAAAAAAAAATTTTTTTTAAATTTTACTATCTACAAAACATTGAAGGCATTTTAAATGAAAATTCAAATTAAAATAACGATTTTATGCGTGTTTTTATATTTTTTTTTATATGTATGCGTATATATCAGGAGTAAATCGTTTATGTAAAGATATTGAATTTATGTTAGGTATATCAACTGGAATTTATTGGAGATTATGTTGGTCAATAATAACACCAACTTTTATGTCAGCAATATTAATTTATAGTTTAATTGAATTAGAACCATTAAAGTACAGAGATTACATATATCCAGATAATTTATATGGTATGATGTATTGAATAATATTAATATGTTTGTCGTGTTTGTAATTTCATTGACTGATTTTTATTATTATTTTTTTTTGTTTTCTCATAGTATTTGGTTGGTGTGTATCAGCAATTGGAATTTTACAATTACCAATATGGGCTGCGTATGCTGTATACAAACAACCAAAACAACAGTCACTATTGCAGGTAAATTATCGTTATCATAATTTTAAATTTAAAAATATTTCAAAAAAAAAAAAAACATTTTTTATTTTTCAGAGAATCTCATCAGCATTTAAACCAAAAGATAATTGGGGTCCCATTGATCCTATTTTACGTGAAAAGTACAAAAAATTTTTAACAGAAAATACACCACATACAATGTTTAAAAGAAATGGATTTTGGCAAAAAATTTACGATAACATATTTGGTTAATCTCATTTTGTTTATTAATAAAATTTAAAGACTGGAAAATTTGAATAAAATTTTTTTTTTACTCAGAATCAGTTTGACATCGTTATCATTTTCATCATTATTGCCCCAGTCTGCGAACGTCTTTAGAAAGATCTTCATCTCTAAGAAAACGGCTCTACCTCTTAATTTTCCTTTTCACAGCGATTTTGATTGATATCTTGACCTTGACTCAAAGGTCATTTTACATTTACATATTTATGAACTTATGACTCTTACATGCTTTAACTAAAAGTCTAGAGTATCAATCAATTAGTACTGGTTAATTCAAAATTTTATGCTCATTTTTATTTTATGATTTTTATACTTTTTCAGTGAATTAATTGAAAGATAATTAAGTACCATTTGAAGAAAATTAAAGACGTAGAAAAAAATTTTTATTAAAAATATATAAAATATCTATTTATCATTTTGATAAAAAAAATTCTGCTTATCATATTTTTTATGTACATATGATGTGAAATAATCCCTTGTAAATATAACAGTTATAATTCAATGATAAAGAAATTCAAAATTTAAAAATAAAAAAGATATATGTATCCAATCCGTGTACTGTACGTACACAATAATAAGAAAAAAGGTAAAAAAAAATTTTTTTCTAACTTACACATATTCATTTTAGATATTCCTTTATCACAATTTAAATTTAAATTTTTTATCTAACGTAAATAATTGTATTTACGCGTTATATAGTAAATTATTAAAAGTTGTAAAACAAACCAAAAATAATTTGTATGTACACGTAGATTTTTCTTTCATTTTAATTATTTACGTTAACTTTCCTTTACGTCATTTAAATTTATTTAATTACACAGTAGTTAACAAAAAAAAAAAATAAATAAATAATAAACCGTTTAGTAAATAAAATAAAATAATAAAAATTTAAGAAATTTAAATTGAAAGACAAACAGTAGGGATGTAATTGCAAAATAAACATTTTTATTATGAAATTTAAAAATGATTTTTATGATATGCGATATCTAGAATATCTAATATCTCATTTTTAAGGCATAATCACCTGTATTTTGAATTGATGCTTTTTCTTATTATTTTTCCTTTAATTTGAATACATTAATTTTTTACTCTTACTTTTTTTGGCTCAAGTGTGCTTGCTTGGGAACGAGTGGGCGGCCACCTCTACCTACTCTCATTTTCTGATTGCCAGTCTTCTGTGTTTTCTAGACGAAAACAACAACACAAGAAGGCAACATAAAATCATAAACGTAAAATGATGCATTCTATAAGAATGTAAAAACGTGACTATTCTAAAAAAGTTACTAGTAACAGTACTTTTGTTTACGATTTAATGAACCACACAAATTGAGATATGTATAATCAAAGAAAATGCATTAGGTATAATTCAAAAATTTTGTGTTAATGTGATTTTTGTTAATTTAGGCTATTTTTAGAAACGCATCACTGCCTATTTAATGCGATATTCATTATTTTTGAAGATAATCTTTGTTCAATTTATTTTGAAGATAATCTTTGTTCTTCTTCTTTCAATATTGCTACAGTCGCAACTGTTAGAAGATTTTGTCTCCTATCCTTTTAGAATTCGTAATTATTCTCTTTTCACATGAATAAAGAAAGCTTCAACCTTGGGGACGATTTTCTTTAATTTATTTTTTCTAAAGAAAGGATAGCTTAGACCAAAGTATATTTTTCGGCACCTAGTTGAAATTTTGAATCAAAGAAGGTGTCTTAAATCCATTTATCACTTGAACCAATTCTTCTTTTATCTGAAATTGGTGCACGTGATTTTGAGATCCTAAAATTTTGAACAATTATGATGTTGTGATATTTGCAAAATAATTACGAGTATCTAAAGTATGTTTAAGTTTTGATTTTAATTAATTGGACTTTAAAAACTGATCTATTCTTTTTATTTTTGTTTTAATGATAAAATTTTATTATTTTTGATAAGATAAAGATTTAATAAAAGCAAAAAACAAAAATACGGATTTAGACCAATGTTTTTTTTTTTTTGTTTTTTTGGTTCTCAGGAAATTTATTACTCATTTTTAAGTAATTTTAAGTGTAGTATAGTAGTATCACGAAAATTAGTTCACTAGGTATTATATTTTTCGTTTTTGAGATACATACATACAAACATATATATTTTTTTGTTTTTGAGGCCTAGCGATATTTAAAAAAAAAATAAATATCTGAATTTTATTTTTATTGAAAAGTTCGAGAAAAACTATTCTCAATGCAATAAAAACAAGAATACAGGCATCCCTCGAATAATATGGTCAATTAGTTTTACATAAATTTGGCAATGATTTTAATTAGATTCAGTTAAGGCCTCATGGGAGAATGAGAATGAGAATCAGTATGTATTTTTTCTTCTCTAATAATTTTTAGTTTCAGCATTTCATGAATCATGACTCATGAGCCATATTACCACAATCTTCAAAGTTTTCATACAGTAAACAGAGTATAGATCAGGCAAAAAATTTGGTCTCACTGCTTTCAAACGCCCTATAAATGTATGTATACTAGAAATTTGTGCAGACATTCAACAAACGAAAAATTATTATAAATCAACAAAAAATATATTAGGCAAATATTAAGTATCCATAACACATTTTGTGATTCTTGTTAATATTCACATCATATATAATTAACCAAATAAATACAAAAAATGTATGTTTTTGTTATTTTCACATAGTAAATATGACTTTTCCTTGAAGCTATTATACATCGTGCACGACTGTATACGTATTTCAAGTAAAAAATACGAGTAAGTATGCAAACATTTGTATGTGTTTGTTTTGTTGATATACGTCTAATATATGTTACATTTTCATTATCATAATAGAAATAAATTAAGTTATTGTAATTTCAAAATTATTTACGTAAAATATTACTCCAATATACACATACATGCAAGTCATATCTACGTCATCTCTGTAGTCTATTGTTTGCGGAATAGGACAATAAAAATTTTGAAAAAAATATGAATCTAAATTTTAAATAAAGTATATAAACTATAAATAAGTTTCAATTATAAATATATATCTTAATTATAAATAAATCTAAATTTAAAAAATTATTTACGTAATTTATTACTCAATACAAAAATACATGCAAATTACATTTATACCATCCCTCTAATCTCTTGTTCATAATGTAGGACCCTGATTAAATAAAATATGCATATTTACGTTAAACAATTATGCTATAGTTTAGTAATTTTATTTATTTACCTCTTAAAAACGTGTAAAAAAACTGAATTTGAAAAAACATATTATTCAGAATTTTCATATTTATGTTAAATTTTTTTAAAAAAATGACGTGCAAATAATGTGACGCAACGTTTCCTTTTTCTGTTGCAAATTAATTAAAAAAATTTCAGTTCACTGGCTTTTGCTGTTCTTTTAGCTAAGAATAAAACAAGATTTTTTTTTTCATAGTTCAATGATACACTTATTATCTTTTCTTTTACTTGAAAGAGTTTTTAAACTATGGTAATTAACAAATAAGAATTACATGGGAAAAAATTTAAAAATCTTCTATTGTTTTGATTTGATAACATCAGGTACTTGATTTTAATTGTTAGAAAAATTTTCCAACATGAACAGATGATCATAATTTTAATGAAATCGAAGCTTTCGATTATTAAAATCAAAACAATAATATTTTGGGTGCTCAATGGTACTGTTTGCCTCAGTCTCATTCTCATTAACCGTCAATATTAGGGTTATGATCAATGTAACATAAACATAAAATTTTATATTGCTGCCAACGTCATCACAATTGGTTCCAACATCAACATCAACATATTTTTACTTTTGGACCTATACTCATTTAATTCTGTTTTTAATTTAACAACGTCATGTCGACAGAACAATTGGGCGTCCAATATAAAATTGGATGCCCTTTCCGATGATCGAGATGAGATTTCATTTAAGCTACCTTTTTCATTCAAATTATTTTAATCTTTTTTTTAAATTATTTTTTGATTCAAAACAAATTTGTCATAAGTCTCCAAAGATTAAACAGAGAATTATTACAAAAATAAACAATAAAGTCTAAATGTATGCATATATATGGCATGTATAGTTTTTATGTTTGTGTTATTTGTATTTATATACGTATGACGATCGCTGGTATATATTTTTTGATGACATGACACACATACATATGTACTTATCTGTTAATTTCAAGATACCGTCTGAGACTCACAGCTCATCAGCTTAGTATAGTATTTTTTTTTTTTTTTTTTAAAATAGTGTAGAGTTTTCAAATAAGAAAACAGAAAAAGTTCACTGGTACGTTATGTATAAAAACGATCGTGTTCTCTATTGAAAAATCAGTATCTTTTTAACATCCTTTATATTCTCTAATATAATCTAAAATTTTCCGTTTAAGCTTTGTGACAAGATTTTTTTTTTTTGTGTGATTTTTTGTCTTGAGAGCAAAAGAATTTCCAAGTGATTTTTTTTAAAAATTTCAATAAATTTCACAAATGTGTGGAAAATAGGAAAAAACTGATTTTTTTTGAATTAAAAAAATTTTTTTTTTTTTTGTAGTTTTATAGAAAAATAATTTTCTTGTAAAGCAACTAAAATCTTTTATAAAAAATTTTGTAAAAGAAAATTGCATGGTAGTTATGAGAAAATTCATAAAATTTTTCATCGATAACGGAAATAATAATAATAACAACAACAATAATAGCAATAATAATTTATTGGAAAATTTATTATCATATCCAATTATAATTATTTGTGATTTATATAAAAGAAGGACTACTAAGATTTTAATTAAAAATTCAGAGTTTGATACTTGAATCTGTGTTTTTGTTTTTTTTTTTTTTACTGGAAAGATTAAAATAAAATTTCTATATAGTGTTTTTATAGAAAAAAAAAAGTTATTTTTTTAATTAGAAAAAAAAAAGTTAATTGAAGTTCTTTGAAAGAAATAGAAGAAAAATTTTCTTTTTTCGTAGTTATTAAATGTAAGTATTTTAATTTTATTTAAGGACAATAATTGAAATAAGCAAGGATAATTCTCGAATACCGCAGTACCGCCGTATGACGTTGACGTAATTTACAATTTTAAAAGCAAACCTTGAAAACGCAGTTCCTAATTCGCAATTTAGATATCATTTGCGAGACATTTACATATAAAACATAATATCTGAGTAATACGGAAATTTTATTTAAATTCGAAGTCGCAAAATAACGGACAAATATCATAAGAATAACAAAATGTTTTTCAGATAAAATGAATCATGTGGAAAATTTTTACAATCCTTAATTATACATTTATAAAAATCAATTACCAACCGATTAGGGTCTATTTTTTTTTACGTTTATTTTTTTATTTACATACACATGAACCAATATGATCGAAATAAAAAAAAATTTGTTTCATATTATATTTCACCTGTGTAAACTCTAAATATACAATAAATGAATTCGTATGTGAATGCATGTGTCGTTGTTATATGCATAAAACGTGGAATAACAAATATACAGGGCCGGCGCCAAGTGTTTATGCGCCCGTCCCCGTAAGACGTGTAACTTCTATTGTCTATCTCAAAAATAAGAAAAAAATGAAAAAAAAATCTAGTTTGCTCAACCTTATAGTTACCTGTGTCTATGTGTAAACACAAAGTATTCAAAGAATTATGATGAAATAAATTTAAAAATTTTAAAATACACGTGTAGAATTATTTGAATTCTGAAACATGAAGTACTCATGTTTATGTACATATCTCCAATGTATTCCCATAAATTATTAACGTGAAAATAATAAGACAATATTACAATTATGTGGTTAGTAATAATTTAATTTGAAATTATTTATCTTGCTGTTTAAATAATTTTCAAGTTACGGAATTAAATTTTATTTTTTTAATTAGAAAATATTCATGGGAAATTTTTGAATTTTTCAATAATTATTTTGTTTCTTATACAAGCCCTCGATTTAAAAAACAAATTAATTGAATATAATTTCAACTTTTCAGAAAGTGGTATAAGTTAAAAATTTTCAAAAATTAATTTTGTTGTTTTTTTTTTATTTTTCGTACTACAGTCCTTCATAAAGTTTGAGCTTCTCTATATGATTTGTTCCCATGATGGTCTAAGTTTGGCCTCTAATATCTATTCTTTATTTCCATCTATCTGTATCTTACACCTTATTTTTTTTTTTAAATTTTATTTAATTTTAAATTTTTTGGTCCTTTATGTTTTGCATTTAATTCGATATAATAAAACCTTCATTGTATTTTTTTGTAACGTGGCTACGTATTATCTCGAATAAATTATAATTTCTATTTTCAATTTGCAAAACGTTATTATTAATTACAAAATCGTAATTATAAAGCAATCACCATCAATTAATTTTGTTTTTTTATCACTGAAATTTAAATAAGATAAAAAAATTATTTATAACAAAAATGAAAATTTTTTTAGAAATTTTTCATCAGTTGAATAGATTCAATATATTCGACAAAGTGAACCAGGTGAAAAATAAAAAAAAAATTGAAGTGAAATTTTCAAAGCAAAGGTAAGAATATTTCATTCGATGAGACAAATAAAATTTTGAACATAACGGTCATAGTTCAAAAACCACGGCTATTTAAAACCTTTAAATTCATTATGTGTGAATTACGGTGATGTACACAGTTCAATGGAACATCCAAAAACAGATCCATTGGTAGTTCACGTTGTTGCCAACGGGTTAAAACTCATCAAATAATAATTAAAAATAATAGTAGAGCCCGTATTCATATATAGATACAGGTGGTACGTATCTAAACGTATTTCTTTAAATACATATTTAAATTTGAAACAAGTGATCATCATTTGTACATAATGTATTTTATTTGTGAATATTTACATATTCTAACAACTGTTTTGTAATATTCACTTGACATTAAGTAAGCCAAAATTATTTTTTTACAAAATTCTTGTTATTTTTATTTTACTTCCATGATAAATAATTCTGTGATCTATTTGTATCAGAAAGCAAAATATTTTTAATTTTTTTATGAATTGATAATAAAAATTTCAAAATCATTTTTAAAGTGTGAAAGCTATAGTAACTGATATTTTGAGAAATGTATACGAATTTGTGTATGACCGTATATCTCGTTTTTCATATACATATGCAAGTACATACATGGTTCTATATTGAGCAATATGAATTCTAAAAATGCACAGATATAAATGATTATAATTTTAATTACAATTTTATATTTTTAGCTGATCTTTTAAGAATAACAAGATCATTTAGGTTTCTACACAAAAATGTCATTAATTAAATTTGATAAAAATTCTTTCAAAAAACCTTGATGAATTTTTAACTTCTATATAAAATGAGATTTTCATACAGAATTAAGAAGACGTATAGAGTACAGAGAGAGATTAAAAATAAAAAATAATACAAATTATTAACAGATAATAAATAACTTTCAGTTTTCATTACAATATGATAAGAAAAATTTTATTTAAATGCTAATAAATCAAATTAATTGCATATACTATATGCATAAATATGTGTACATATGTATGTACAGAAATGACACACGTAAAAGTTGGACAAGGGGCAACATATGTACTTACATGATTTGATAAGGAAAACAAAAGCTTTTGATAGGTAACAAAGCAAATTACATATTAAAAAAACAAAAAAAAAACGACAATGGGAGTAATAATACAGATTACTCCTATACTTTATCCACCATAATTACATGCACGTATTAGTTAAGGTCTTATAAATTCTGTGGATATCGATATATGATCAGAATTCCTCTAAATCTAGTAAATCATTATAATCAACATTATCTGCAGTTTTTTCTGAATCTTGTGGCCTGTTTGTGGTATCACAATGGGCCTTGTTGGTCTAAGTGTGCTTGCTTGGGAATAAGTGGGCGGCTACCTACCTATCTATTATAGCCTGTTCACTTGGCATATATGCTTTTTTATGTACATTTACCATAAATCATATCAAAATGGTCAAATTTCAGCAGTTAAATTCCATTCGATTTTTTTTTTGTAACAGGACAATAGGTATACAAACACAAAGTTTTTGTTTAAGAGTTTTATCAATTTTTTAAAATAAAAACATAATAATACTAAAAATAAGTTCAAAAAAGGTCAGTTCATATACTGGGCTAAGTGACTGAAACAAAAAACTGATAAACTATATACTACAGGCACAGGCAACTGTATCTATAAGAACATTTGTATGAATTTGTGTATACACCCATACAAAAAAAAAAAAAAAAATTCAACGTGTGTGTATTTGAACATATTATGGATGTATACGTAATAAAATTTTGTTATCAATTAATTATTGTGTTACGGTAGAAAATTAGATTAATACTACAAAATAAAACAAAATAAATAATTTGTTGATTTGAAATTTTATCAATTACCGCATCCCATTGTGATAAGAAAATATATACACACGTACGAATTTGTTTTATGAGATTGACTTTCTCATATTTGGAAATTGTTAGCGTATTGTAAATTGTAAACTTACTTTGGTGTCATGGAAACACGATTTTTGAAAAAAAAAATTGAAATGATGATTTTGATAATTTTCATAATGTTTACATTCTAAAGTATGTATGAACATCAATATTTTGGTTTTTTAAATTTTCAAAGTTAATTCTGACCTAGATACATTTCTAGCCTTTTTCTCTTTTTTTACCTCGCTTTAACTCTACATATTGCAAGGTCAGGAGATTTTCGCGTTCCTATCCTTCATGATTTTCTATTTTGAATAAGAACAAAAAATCATAATCATATTTGATATCTTTCTGTATTCTAGGATCTCAGGATTCTAGAAATCTAAGAATTTTTCTACAATTCCTTTTTATCAGCTTCTGTCTTGTGCTCTGAAGTTTTTTACGTCTAATGTTCTAGATCTAATGGTTTGCATAGTTAAAAGATATTTTCAAAGTCATACATATACATATACATATGTACATTGGAAAATTAGAAACAGAAAGAATATTTATTTTACTTAAAATTACTTGTTCATTTTAAGAATACTAAAATTGATCAATATTTCTGATTTATATAAAGAAAATTGTTTTAAATATAAAGGCTAAAAAAAAACATCACAATTAATTAAAGTAAATTTTAATTGCAATTAAATTACATACAGTACATGCATTTGTATTTTTGATTTCATGAAGTACTTGTGATAGACGACAAATGAATTTATACGTCATTTTTAAAGTATAGTCACATCTATTTAATATTTTTCAATAGATGCTTCCTTTCATTCTTTTTTGTTTAATTTGAATAAATTCATTTTTTACTCTCATTTTCTGATTGCCAGTTTTCTGTATTTCTTAAAACAGAAAACAACATAAATCACGTACATAAATGACACAACATTTTTAATGCTCCATAAGAAAACACATGGCTATGCTAAAAAAACAAACCTTAGGGTTTACATTTAAAAATTTACAATTATTGTTATATGATTAAAATGAACTTATATAGATAGAATCCATAAAATGTCCTCAAATCAAAATTAAATATTAAATATTTATAAATTTATTTTTAATTGAGAATATGATGACATGATGGCGTACAATTTCTGTGATATCATGCTCACGTATTGTATTTATGTTTACATACATGTGACAATATTGTTCATTTAAATTGTTAAAAAAAGAAAATATAATCTTATTTTATTATTTATTTAGAATTGATTAAATATTGATATGAAATTTTTAATTTATACAAGAATATGGTTATAAACTTTAAAATGCATTGAGTTGATGAATGCACTTAATTTAAATGTGTACATAAGAAATTGTGTGAAAGCTGATATCTTTTTGTTTTATTTTACATAACATATGTATTTTGTACTATCTGCACAATGACAAAATAACACATGTACGTTATATACAAATCTATTACTTACAGAACATAAAAATCCAATGGTAGTATTTATTTAAGTATGTCTTATTCATCAATGGTTCTAAAACCGGTAGAAAGTAGAAATTAAATTAAACCAAACACATTACTGAATTTTTCATGAGATGAAAATTTATGTCCCATCGGTTTCACTTACAAAAAGCCTTATCCGCGGCAAGTTAAGACGTATTTTCTTAACCGTGTACTACTTTTTTAGCCGTTAGTATGTAGATTTTAAATTTTCACATTTTGCATAGTTCTAGGCGGTGTCTTTTTTTTTTTTAATTTTAAAGTTTAATTAAAAACAATTTAAAAATTATTTTCCATTTGCTTAAAAGCATACTTGAATTTTTCAGATTCTGTTAGAATCATCATCAGATTTAATATAGAATTTATATAACAACAATAAAATGGTTGGTGGTGTCGCACGTTCACAAACAGAGGTAACTAATGATCCCATTGTTAAGTACATGTTAAAAGTACGAGAAGAGCATGCACGTAAACAATCAAAAGATTATTCTCATGTGTTCAGGTTTGTAATTAATAAAATTTTTCCAACTTATTATACACAGGATATTGGATGTAATGATTATTTAAAATTTTTTTTCACATGTATACAAATAGATCAAAATCACGATTTGATTTTATTCGATTATCATGTATTGTTGTTGGTATAGAATTAGCATATGCTGCTGAAACGGCATTTGTATCACCAATTCTATTACAAATTGGTATCGATCATCGTCATATGACTATGGTATGGGGTTTATCACCGTTACTAGGATTTTTTTTAGCACCATTAATTGGTTCATTAAGTGATCGTTGTAGATCAAGTTTAGGCAGACGTAGACCATTAATTATAATATTATCAATTGGTATTTTGATTGGTCTAATACTTGTACCATTTGGAAGAAATTTTGGTTTACTTCTGGGTGATGCAGGATATTCAGCTGTGAATGAACAAATAGCTAATAATAGTTCATTGACTGAAACAATGATGAATATTGTAGATCCAGGAAGTGAATCACCGTCTTTAGAAAATTACAAATTTGCTGTTGCACTTACTGTTTTGGGCACGATACTTTTAGATTTTGATGCTGATACCTGTCAAAGTCCATCTAGAGCGTATTTATTAGATATATGTGTACCAGGTAAAATAAAATAATCACCTTAATTGTGATAATGTAATAATCTTAAGTACATCATTATTTGCAGATGATCATGCTAAAGCATTAAGTACATTTACTATTATGGCTGGTTTAGGAGGTACTGTTGGTTATGCATTGGGAGCTATTAATTGGGAAAATACTCATATTGGTTCATTTATGGGTGGAAATATACCAACTGTATTTGTTATTGTATTAGTTGTATTTTGTTTATGTTTTCTTATAACAATAACAAGCTTTCGTGAAATACCATTACGCTTGATTGAGAAAGATGAATTGTTACGTCCATTATCAGCAGTTGCAATTAAAAAGGAGATTTCAAAAAATAATAAACCAATTTATTATATTAAAGAGGTAGTGAATTTGATATCATTTTTATTTTTACTTTGAATTTATTTTCTAGGTATTAATTTTTATTTTATTTACTTTTGTTTTCGACTTCATCCATTTAGACAACATCGTTAGAGCTTGAATTATCTAAGTCAGATTTAAAACATAACGGAGAAATAGAAGAGAAATACAATAAAATAGAAAATGGTTGTTTTGAGAATGGTAAGAATGGTTCATTATCAGTAGTTAATATGAATAATAATCATCATATTGTTGGTGATAATGATGATGATTTTGAAGAAAGGATATCATTAGGACAATATTTAAAAAGTATTGTTGTTATGCCAAAATCAATGAAAATTTTAAATTTTACAAATCTACTTACTTGGATGGCGCATGTATGTTATTGTCTTTATTTTACGGATTTTGTTGGTGAAGCTGTTTTTATTGGGAATCCAGCAGTAAGTTTTAAAATTTAAAAAAAAAAACAAAAAAAAATCAATTAAAATTAAACGAAAAAAAACGATTTATCCTAGGCTGCTCCAAATTCACCCGAATATGCTCTGTATGAGGAAGGTGTTAGATTCGGTTGTTGGGGACTTTCAATTTATGCTCTATCTTGTTCTGTTTATTCAATGATTGTTGAAAAATTGATGAATAAATTTGGGTAATTAATAAAACAAAAAAATAAAATAAAATAAAAATAAATAAATAATCTTTATTTAATTTAAAATTTTTCTAAATTTTCATGTTTTATGTATTTAGGACAAAATTTGTTTATATTGGTGGTATGATAACATATGCAATTGGTATGTTAATATTAGCAGTATGGCCAACTAAAATTGGTGTACTTGTATTAAGTACAACAGCTGGAATTATTTATGCAACATTATTTACAATACCATATTTTTTGGTAGCAACATATCATTCTCGTGGTTGCGTAAGTATATGCATACATTAAAAAATTGTTTGATCGATTGAAATATGCTTGGTAATTTATTTAAAAAAAAAAAAATTTTTTTTTCTATTTCACAGTTTAAAGTAAAAAGTGGTGAAAATGTACCATTAAAGCAGAGCCGTGGTTTAGGAACAGATATTGCAGTAATTAGTAGTATGGTATTCATTGCCCAATTAATTGTTTCATTAAGTGTTGGATCATTAATTTCATGGTTAAATTCAACTGCTGCTGTATTATATGCAGCTAGTGGACTTAGTTTATGTGCTGCATTCTCAGCTTTATTCGTTTTATACTTAGATTAAATAAATTCATCATTTTTCAATTTAAATTCATTTTCATTAAAAATTTTAGTATACTCTTACTCTTAAAAAAAAAGGAATTAATTTAGACATTTAAATTTATTTTAGATAAAAGAAACAAAATTAAAGGCATTTTTTGTCCATTTCGTTCATTTCTAGTTTATATGAATCTTTTTTTTATTTTTGTTATAAGTACTACAAAAACAAAAACTTAATTGTAAGAGCTTTATAAAATAAAAACGTTGAATATTTTTAAGAAAAAAAAAATTTTAATACATAAATTTAATAAAATCTACAAACATATAAAAAAAAATTAAGAAAACACATTGTGTTATTTTTTAAAAATTTTTTAAAGTAAAAATAAATTTTATTATACTATATATACTCGTATATTCTTTCAGGTATTCTATATTTTTGTTTTAATTACATATAAATTTTTTCTATACTTCATCCATAAATATTTTCTAGTGCATGTTCTATGGGAATGTACATACGCATCTTTTTTCTTATATCGTAATTTCTGATAAAAGCATTTTAGGAGTAGCCTTACTATAATTCATAGAGTTTTCATACAAAATCAAATGAAGATTTTAAATTTCAATGATTATGATACTAGTTTTCCATAAGGACCGAACTGAAAAATATTTATAGAAAAAGTACAGAATCTAAATTATAGATAGAAATGTACTATCGATTTATGAATACCACAGGACTATATTTCTACTATAATACAGGAAAAATCTAAACTAAATTACAATATAAAAATATAAAATCATTTAAATATCTTATTCGAATAAATTTCTTTTAACAGCCATAAAAATTCCTTGTTTTTCAAATATTCTATCATCTTCATCAGCTGATAAAAATTTTTGATATTTTTCTTGTAGTGCTGGATCAGTTGGTCCCCATCTTCTTGTTGGTCTAAATGCACCTGCAATTTTTTCTAATAATGAATTACCAGGCTGTTTAATAATAGCAACACATGCCCATATTGGTACTTGTAAAATTCCAACGGCAGATATTGTCCATCCGATAGCTATTAATTATTAAATAAAAAAACCAAAAATTGAAATAACAAAAACACTTCAAGTTTTTCATTTTCATACCATATGCCCATTCTGGATATAAATGTCCTTTATATGTTAATGGTTCATATGCAAAAAATGTATAAATTAATATTGCTGTCATTAAAACTGGTGTAATAACGCCCCAACATAATCTCCAATATAAATTTGGATTTTTGCCAATCATAAATTCTGCATCTCTACATATTCTTCGTACACCATAACACCAACTTAATGTGAATAATTCAGCGATAGCAAGTACTAAAGCAATCATTGATGCACCAAAATAATCAACCAAATTTAAAATGAATTGACCACCCTATAAGAATTATAATTAGAAGGCGATTGATTAATAAATTTTTTTTTTTTTTGGTTTTTTACATATCTTTGTGTTCATGCATTTCAACTTACTGGTGTTATGTAAACAAGTCCAATAGCAAAACTAAACACAGCAATACCTAAGGCAGCATGCCAATGTTTAACTTGTGGGAAATTATCTCGTATTGCTGTCATTGTACACGAGGTCATTGCTATATTACTTCCGACTCCCAATACAAATAACATTGAAAAGAATAATACAGAGAATATTTGTGGGAAATTTTTAAATTTTGCTATTGCATCTGGATATGATATAAATGCTAAACCAGTTCCACCTTTAACAACTGATCCAACATCATCTGTTCCAATTTCATGAGCTAAATGTCCAAGTATACCAAAAATTGTAAAACCAGCCAATAATGAAGTGAATGTATCTAATATAGTAACAATTGTTGCATCTCTATAGACAAAAATGAAATTGTTAGTACTTGAAAGCTTTTTTTTTGAATTTTCTTCTTTTTTTTTCTCTTACTTATGAACATTATGACCGAATTTATTATAAGAGGCATACATGATGATATTTCCAAAACAAACAGAAAGTGAAAAGAATACTTGAGTAACGGCAGCATACCAAACCTAAATAAATAAACAATTTTTACAATGTTGCCAAAATAAATAAAAATGAAATCTTAGATATTTTTTAAAGATATTTTGATTTGTTTACTTGTGGATTTAAAATTTCACTCCATTGTGGTTTTATAAAATAAATGATGCCATTTAATGATCCTGGTAATGTAATAGCTCGAATTAATAATATTCCTAAAACAATATAAGGAAATATGGCAAGAAAATATGATGCTTTTCCAGAACTTTTAACTCCTTTAATAATGATCACATACACTATAATCCATGATGCTAATAGCCCTAAAATTAATTCCCAATTTGGTACACCAATTCCATCATTAATTGTATCTTTCTCTTTTAAGATTTCTTTTCTAAATTTTTTAAATTGGTTAAAAAAAAAAACAGAACAAGAAGAGAAAAAATCTTTTGAGTAAAATTTATTTCTCTATTAATTTTTATTTATTTTTTTTTGTTTTTATAAAATAGACCATCTCCATTACCACACTCACCACAAAATTAAAAATTTTACAAACTTACATAAAATAAAGTTCAGAACTAGTCAATATATGTTGTTGTGTATCATTATTTAATGTATTTATTGTTGTTTTATTATACAATGTACCCATTATATTAATATCACTTGAATTAATACAATTTACCCAATTTTGTTTACATTTAGACCATGGTAATATTATTTCAAACGATACACAAATGTAATTTAATATTAATGACATTAATGATGCATAATATGTTCCAAGTATGAAGACTGTGAAAAATTGACCGTAACCAATACCTTAAAGGAATATACGTATAAAAAAGCATATAAAAGAAAAAAACAAAAAAAATAGTAATTGTGTAAAATAGAATTCGATGGGTGTGTATCTATGTGATATTAATGATTATAAATTATAATACATTGTATGAAGTGTAAATGCATAATAGTGGACTATAAAGCTGAACAAGAGTAGGATGATGTCCTGTCGTACTTATTTTGGTTTAATGCAACATTTATTGTTAAAAAAAAAAAAAGTTCAAAATAAATTTATCAAATCTTCAATCCATTTACATGAATTTAACAAATTAGACTTAATGGATCATTGTAGGATACCCCGATTTATGTTGTGGTATAGTAAAACTTAAAAACGACATACATATATGAGGAATGATTGTACAAACAAATAAATAAACTAAAGATAATCCTCGTATCAAGCATATCGTACATTTACGTTACGTTACGTACTTTTTGCGTTAGATAAATCGTTATTTTATTTTGGATTTCATTTAAAAATATTTAGCCTATAGTGTTCAATTTAATGTTCATTCATTAATTTAGAAAAAATAAACAAGCAATCAGAAATTGAGAAAAAATAAATCAATCATGTAAATTAATCAGATTTGATAAATTGAAAATTTTATGATACAAAAAAATAAAGGAAAAAAAAATAAAATAAATAAATAAATTATCATGTTCATACATTGATTGTTTGTTGATGTTATATTTGTCAACGTATTTGATTTACTAAAAGAAAAAATTTAATTTAAATTTTAAATATTATATTATTTATTGTATTTACGTAACATACAGTACAATTAAGATATCAGAGCACCATATTCAGTTAATACAATTTTTTTTTTCCTGATGTAATTTAGTAATAAAATTACATCAGCTCAAAAAAGTTGCAAAAAAAGAACCAATTTAAAAACGTGATTTGTAATGTGAATCGTTATTTTGATGATTTGAAATTCTAATTTTAGATACATATGAGTAAACAATGCAACTCTTAGAACTCAGTGATAGCGTTGTATTAAAAGCTAGGTAAGCCAGGTCAGGACCAGTCGTAGTTGGCAGATTTAGCTAATTTTAAATTCTGCAAAATTTTAAACAAAATTTTGTTAACATTTTGCTAATTTTTACATAAAATTTTTGTATAAAAGTCATTAAGATGTCTTTTATACAAAATGTCCATCATCTCTTAAATGTCAAGTTAGCGAAATCTGTTAACTACGACCAGAATAGCACTGAATATGAGACAAATGTTCCTTGTAACTACCTTCGATTAATATCACTAGACCCTAGAAGTTGTGAATGTGAGTATTAAATTTATGATATGATTGTAAATGTCCATCAAAAACTAAATGTTTGTTAATCACATCCATTTATGTAATTATTAATTAAGCAAATCAAAATGAAGCTTAAAAATGTAAATTTAAAATTTAAATAATTTTTTAAGCATAAGCAAAACAACTTACAAGAAATATAATTCAGCTGAAGAAATTGGTTTACTATCAATAATAATTGTACTACTACTACTATCATTATAATTGCTATTATTACTATCTATGATTGATGTATTCGTTTCACTAGATGATATACATTCAGCATTCCATTGCATTTGGCATATACTCCATGGTAAAATTGAATGAAATGATGCTAATAAATATCTAAGTGTAATGCCCATTAATGCAACATAATATGTTGTTACAATTGATATGGATATTACTTGGCCAACGCCAATACCTTAATTGAAATTAAGTAATTTTATTTGTGAAAATAAGAGAACTAATATATTTTTTATATGTATTTACAAGTTTTTTATTTTTTTTTTTGTTTTTTAGATTAAAAAATTTACATACATACCTCTCATTGCTGGGCATAAATCATAAACTTTAACAGCTCCACGACTTGAAAATTGTCCAATAAGCATTTCTAGATAATAAATCGGCTTACCAACTAGAAATAATACTATTAGGTATGGTATTAAAAATGCACCACCACCATTTTCTAATGCTGTAAATGGGAAACGCCAAACATTTCCCAATCCAACTGACATTGCAATACATGACAATAAGAATTCAATATCTTTTCCCCAATTATCACGTTCTGTTGGATTTGAAGAATTTTTAGCAGACGATTGTACAGGATTAATTGGATCTTTAATTGCAGGTGGCTGAAAAAATGAAAAAGAAATTATTCTTGGAGGTTGGATCACTTTCCAAAAAAAAAAAAAAAAAAAAAAAATTAAAAAAAAAAAACTCACGATTCCATTTGTTATCGATAATTCTATTGGTGCAGATGTATCATTTTTGTATGATGGTGATGTAGTTTTACTTGTATTGCTACTAAAATATTTTTTTCGATCATCACCATTATCATTTATAAATGCAGGATTATCATGTGATGCCATAATAAGCCTATACGTAATACAAAATGTGAAAAATATTAATTATATTTATATAGATAAAGGATTTTCAATCATTTTCATTCATAAAAAAAAAAATTTAAAATAATAAAAATTAAATATCTCCGTATAAAATTGTAAATTTTTAATAATAAAAGTGTTCTATACCTTATTTTTAAAACATAGTCATAGTCCGTTTGTACTGTTTACTGTATCAGTCACGAAAATTTTTTTTAAATATCATGTATTTTTTTTTGTTTTACGAATATTCTCATACCGTTCTTATTAATTTCCAATAAAAACAAAATATATAAATCGTGCATGTCCACCACGTAGGTATACTGGGACTTTATTACTTAGGTTTTTTTTTTCTTAATTACATAACATATCGTTTCATCTAATATTTAAATTTTGAATTTTTTTTTTTGTTTTTAAATAACTATAACGCAATGTTACATGATATACAAATTTACTACCTGTTGTGTAATTTTATTGTTTTTATTTTAATTTTTTAGTGGTTAAAAAAAAAACAACAAAATGAGCAAAATAAGTAACCCTCGTTTTAAAGCGAAAGTCACGTTCTAAGTTTAGTAGATCGTGAGTTAAGCGAAATTCATGTTAACCTTTTTGTTATGCGAATTGATAAAATTAAAAACCACATCAAAAGTTTATCATAATTTGTGTAAACCGCATTAGATTGAAACTATGTTGTACGAGAGTTACCTGTACATAAGTCGTTTTTGGTTGAAAATTTTAAAACAATATCAAAATTGCCGAGGGAAAAAATTATTGTACCTATACATTATTATAAATTTTTTTTAATTAAAATTTATAATCAACGTCGACGACCTGTTCATAACGGCTAGTTTACCTTGAAGTCATATCAGACCAGTACTTATTTTAAGTAATTTTTCAAAAATCCCCTATACACTCAAGCAAAATTTAATATGAATGAACAACAGATATCTTATACATGTTTACTGTATAAATACAAGTATTTGTAACCAAAATCAGTGTAACATTGGGAAATATGTACGTATACGTATATGTACATAATAAACATATGTATGTAATTTCGTTAGATTGTATAACGATGTAATTTTAATTTTTCAAGATCAATTTATTAAAAATTACTTGTAACGGTTAAATGAAAAGGAAAATGAGAAAGTCAAAATTTCTGATCAAAATCAAAACATTGACCAAAATATGGATCTTCATTAGTATACGATCACTGATCAAGACTAAGGTAAAATTTAAAATCTTAGATTAAGAAAAATTTTCAGAGAAAAAATTTTTTATATGAAATGCATAAGATACAAAGTGTATATTGACAACATTGTGTGTTGAGTGCACATACACATGCACACACATGTACATTAAACTGGTATTCTAAAGAACTGAATAAATAATTCCCAGCATATATAGACTCTTATTTAAAATATTTACATCCGTATTTTATTGTTAACTTTGTAACTAATTTATTTAATTGATGATAGCACACTTGTGATAAATTCAATCGCCAAGTGACAATTAGTGATCAAAAGTAAATTTATTTATTACGAAATACGCGTTAATATTGAAATATGAAAATTGTGATTGAAAAGCGTTAAAAAATGTCAATTAAAGACTTTCATAATTGAAAATCATAGATGATATAAGTGATCATTTATTGACAGCTTATCAATTTTATGTAGGTATAAAATGCAGTTGTGTGATGCATTTATACTCTTTGATATGTTATTACAAACGAAATAACCGTCATTTTAAAATTTCAAATTAAAACAGTCATACACATGCTTGCTTGCGCAGTAATATGATAAATATGTATAGGTAAAAGTGCAACATGAGACAGACATTCTAATAAAATTGTAAAATTTCTTAACTTAAATTTTATTGAAACTCTTTATGGTTTTATTGATTTTTATAATTCACTTTGTCCTTATTTTTGTACATTTTCAAATTTTTATATTTTTTGAATTTCAAATCATTTAAGTCTTTATTTTTTCTTAATTTTAGATTTCAACTTTTTTACTTTATGTAACATAATTTTTTGTTGTGTTTGAAATTATGTAAAATTCAAAAAATAAATATCATTGATTAAAAGTATAAATTAGACGTCATCATCATCAAAAAACATTTTTTTTCGACAGGGTGGCAACTGGCAGGTTTGAAGATACTTGTATCGATTTTTTGCTTAATTTTTTCTTATATCCGTTTTTTTTTTTTTTTTTTTTTTTTTAAATAAAATTTGAATTAAAAATAAAACAAATTTTTGTCGCATTTGTGGGTCCATTATAACTTAGCCTAACATTTAGAAAAAAAATTCAGCTATAATCATAGTCAGATTCTGAAAGTTTACAATGGTACGAACAGCATCCTTTATTGACTTACATACATTTGCTTACAGTCAAAACAATTCTTTCGAAAAAACTAAAAAAGGATAATATGTTAAGTTTATGTCACATTGGTGGATTGTATGACCTATTTACTATGACTCTGAAATTGTTAGAAAAATCAACATCGTATAGAACTTGTACTCGTATAGAACTTGATGGATAATTAGAAAAAATTTTAGGCTCATAATAAGATGATCTACAATAACAGTAAATAACGCAAGGAACTGAAACGTTCAGTTCGACATCTTCATAGCACATCAGGGTCTAGTTCAGGTTAAAATTCTTCTGATGAGTGATGACGATAATGATTTAATTATTATTTACATACGTATTTGTACTTATCTTTGAAAGCAGACAATATGTAAACACTATGAGTACGTAATATGATAATATCTTTCTTTACTTTCATTTTCACCCACTCTACATACATTTTGGCTTAATTGAAAATTTTGTTTTTTTTTCTCTAATTTTTTATTTACATATTTTTATGATTTATTCACACGAATTTCAGTTTTTTTTTTAATAATGTAACTTACCTACGTAACTTTTTTTATGGTCTAATAAAGACGAAAATTTCTTTATTTACAAAATCATGAGTATTTAAAAATGTACAAATTTATTTAATATATTGTAGGTACTTAGAAAAAAAATTTATAACAAAAAAATTAATAATAAATTATTATAGTTTGAAATTATCAGCTTAGGTGGCAATTAAGTACATCGTAAAAATAAATAAATTTACATTTTTTTAATTCATTTTAATTCTTTATGTATGAGCACGTTTTTTAAATATGATAATAGACAATGGAATGTGTACGAGTATTCCACGTTATTTATTAATATTTTTTAAAATATAAAAATATATGGGTATATTTCCATTGAGTGAGAAATAATATTATGAATAATACACATGTACATACATACCTACGTATACATATATAAGTATACTTATGTATGTACATATATGTAAAAACATAATAAGTGTATTATAAACAGGGGGACATCAAATACGAGTATTACTCTAAATTACACTATTGTGACTCGATCACCTTATTTTCATACAGGTTGTTCCGGGGTGTAGATCACAAAATGAATCTATCTGTAGTTCAGAATGTTCTTAGCTAAACCCCCTCCGTAGAATTTACACCTTGTGAGATATAAAGGATTGAAAATTTTTGGACATACTCAGTACATCTTTTGAACTACCCTATGTACTTGGTTTATATTGTACATGTAGATAAAACCTCAGTCTAAGATTCTATTGCAATTGAATAGAAAAGTCGAAAATTGCAAAAAAATATAAGCATTTCATCACATTGTAAAATTGTTTTATGGAAATTTTGTAAAAATTATGAAGTGCCTCATAAATATCTTCAATCCTTGAAAATTTCACGAAAATCGATAACTTTTTGTATCATCTTAAAACATTGTGTAGTTTGAGTTTTCCGGGCAAGTGATTTACAATAAAATGAAGATGTTTCAAAACAAACATGATTTGTAATTATTCTTATTCTGAGACACCCTTCCCTTGGCGTATGCATATATATATATGGGTATGTGTGATAATGACCTTCCAATTTTTTGTTATTCCAACATCCATAACAAAACATCAAATAAATGTTTATTTTTAATTTCACACTAATGAAAAAAAAAAAATGTTTATTATGTACCTTGAATTAAACACCAGGAAGATATGGTTTAGTGGTTTAAATTTAAAAAATAAAAACAAAAAAAATTTGTGCAATTTATTTTTACTGTTTATTTTCATTTCTGTAGATACTTAAAAAAACGGCTTTAGTATTTATTGAATATTTTTGGATAAAAAGAAAATACTTTCATTTTCTGTGTATGTGAATAATTTTATTAATTTTTTATTTTATTTTACAAGAGTTTTCATAATAAATTCAAAATTATAAAAATATCTACATGTAATAGAAATTTTTATGATATTTATTAAGCGAATTTACAAGTATCTACTTAGTAATTTTTTTTTTGTTTTTTAATTATTGTATATTTTGTTTTCAAGCACCATTAAATGAAAATAATAATAACCGTTTGAAATGAAATTTTTTTGAATAATTTTTAAAACTGTTATTATATGAGAAAGCTTTGGTTCAATAAGAGCTGTAAGATTATTGAAGAAGAAGAAAGAAATTTAGTTACACAATACGATTTTCAAATTTTAATTAAAGGTACACATACACGTATCTTTTGTACTTTACTTTTTTTACTAGAAGTTTTACTTTAGTTTTATGTAATTAACATCTATTAGGGCTGATTTAAAATAAGTGAAATTAACCCCCCGATTCCGGATAAGAGACTCTTAGCCTCTTAGCCTCTTAACTGCAATTAGCAGACAGTTAGTAGAAATAGCTATTCTAGGTAAAAGTTAAGAGATGACAGAAATCAGCTGATCTGTGTGGTGAATTCAGTTAAGAGAATTCGGTATTCTAGATTAGAGGCTAAGAGACATTTGTAAACTCGAAAGTCTCTTAACTTAGCATTTTAAAGTAAAAATGATATCAACAAATAAATGAAAGTAATAATATTAAAATAATAAATTATTATTTAATTATTATTTTACTATTTTCACATTTTTATTTCATGTTATGGTTTTTTTTTTTTTTTGTAGTTTTCATGTATTATCTTTTTTATCTCTTGTTAATCTCAGAGATGATGCCAATGATGTCTATCCATCAATTACCTATTTTGCACCATAAGACTTTAGTACCAGTTTTATGAGACACAATTCCATTACGTTGACTCATACGACAATTCAATCCCCTACTCTTCTTATCTAAAAAATTGCATAAAAACGTATGATTTTACAAGATCTCATGTTGTATTCGCCATATGCATTTGGAATTTTCTTATGAATCTGAATATTCAAAGTTATACAAAATACAAAATACAAAAGACGAAGGAAAAGAAAGGGTAAATTGAGAAAAGGGAGGCCAACAAAATGTATAGGAATAAATTAGTAATGCGCATTTTCTTCGCCTCCCACAACTCCACAAATTCAAGTAAGTTCTCAAACTAAATAAAACCTAAGTGAGTTTGAGCTTTTACAGACATAGATTATATGAGTCGAATGCTTTATCTTCAGCTTGGAACACCAGTCTCATCGTGGTACAAACAAAATTTTTAAATTCCTAAAACTTCCTTTTATATGTATGTATATGTATGTATGTATATCGTTCTTAGAAAATTGCATGAACTCATTCGTTTAACGCGTAACAGTCATGTGCTTATGATATGATCAATATAAATGAATTTATTTTAATTTAGATTTCATTCAATACTAATGGATTTGGTCAATATATTCTTGGAGTATTTAAAAACAAAAAATTTTTTTTTCTTCTTTTTAATTTTTGGTACCACTTGGTTCCAAAACAGATATTAATGTTTGTTTATTTTTTTTTTTTCGTGCATAAAATAAAAAATCCAATGATTTTAGTAAATAACATACATTAATAGGAATTTTTTTGTCCTTGAATTTTGGGGCTTTAATAGATATTCTTTAATAGATATTTTGTGTATACTTCTTTTGTATCCATCATCTCTCTTTTTATCTTATTTTAGGCTTTTTTTTATTTTTAAATAATATCTATACTATATTCATCTATTAAATCATCATCCATTCGTTTTATTTATGCAAATTATTAGATTTACATACATTTGTTTTTATGTTATCATTTTATTTGAATAAAGTTGAATATACAAAACTTGATTACTTTAGTTTAAATTTTACAACCATTAACGAAAGATACACACGTTAAAAAAAATTTTTTTTTTAAATGTAAATTGTTGTTACTGTTCTTGTTCTTAAAAAGTTGTTACGTAGCAATATTATAATTTTAATTTTTTTTTTTTAATTAATTAGTTATACATACATATTTGATTATGTGATATAATTAATACAAATTATTTTAAATAGGTACACAACATGTGAATGTATCTGTATACGATTGTACATATGTATGTATGTACATGTATTTTTTGTTGGCTTGGCAGTTTTGTATATATATGTATATTGTACACATGGGATTTAAATATGATGTAAGGAAAACAAATTTTATATTTCCTATGAAATTTTAAAATTAATTGTCCATGTGTCCATAAGTAAAAAAATTAAATGAAAAATAAATGGATATAAATTGAAATTGAAAACCAGTAGTGGTTAATCATGCAATTAATCTTTATTTTAGGCTCGAAAGATATGGTAATGAACTTTGTAAGAAGTTAATGTTGGGAAACATTTGACCAAAAAATACTTAAAAAGAAGACCCGGATATAAGTTGGAAATTAAACATTTCAAATAAAGAAAAAATGGAGACATATCCTTTTGTAGACGAAGAGGTCCTCCTGAAGGTTGTGGGATTGTAGAAACTACAGTAGTCTGATAATTACGAAATACGAATACAGATAAGAACTTGCTACATTAATTGGACAAATTTGGAATTTTTGGGCTATAAGAATGGATTAGCTTTTTTTCGCTATAATGGTTTTAAAATTTGTTTATAAGTTATGCGTTAATATCAAACTCATAATTTTTAACTGTGAATTCTACTCTTCTTTCCCATGAAAAATACATATATTCGATTATTTTTGTTTTTATTTTTGAATTTTAAATTTTTGACAAAATTCAAGTCTTTATGTTTGAATTTTTATTATTTTAAAATTATGAGCCTTTCGTTTCGAAAATATTATTAATTACATTTTTAAAGTTTTGAGAAATTTTTAGTTTTTTTGCACTTTATACTAAAACTTAAAGAAAGCATGCTTTCTAGACAAAAAAAAATTTTATAATTTTTTAAAAACTTAAAATCACTTTAAAATGAAAGGCTACGGTTTATGTAGTATTTTCAATTCAAGGATCAATTTTGAATTCTTTCATAATGACAACATATCGATATTCATACGTGTGTGTATATGTCCGTATGTGTAAAAAATTTTAATGTACCTATCTAGTATAGATATTTCTATTTTGTAACCTTAGAACAAGCTTAAAATAATTCAAATAATTCAAGTAAAAAAAAAAATTTGGATACTAACTTGTTTGTTGTATAATTCTTTAAGTTTTTTTTGTTAATTTTTAATTTTATTTTGTTCTTCGAAAAGAATTTTAGTCAACTCAAAAGCTGATTACAAATTTAATTTCAAGCACAATAATTTAAAACAAAACAAAAAAAAATTTTTTTTGGTACACTTTTTATTTTCTTTTTATTTAATTTATATAACAAATAAAATTGTAAAAAATATAAAATTCACTTCATGTTCAAAAAAACACACAAAATAAAAAATAATAAAAGTAACGATAAATAAAAACCCGAAAAAAATTTATTTTTTTTTTTTCAAAAACACTCTATCACAATTCAAACAACTGATCACTTAAACAAACGGTTAAGTAATGCTTATTTAAATGTTAGAGCTTTCGTATTAATATACAGTTTTTCATTTTCAGAAATTCGCCAACAGAAAAAAGATCTTTACTAAAAACAAAAAAAAAAAAACGTTAACATCTCATATCGAACATGTATTCCTCATACTCATGTGTAAGTAACATATTATATCGATTGAACTGAACTCTAACAGTTTTATTTTTTAATATAAGAGCTTTAAATATCTTAACAGACATTTACGTATTTTATCAACTATGTAATAAAAATTAACGAAATTCGAAAACTTGAAACGGACAGACAAAAGATATGTAATAATATATTTTACTGAATAGGTGATTACTTATAGCAATTAAAATTATTAATATTTTTATCTACGCCTATTTCTACCGTTTTTTCCATATTAATTTTTTTTTTTAATTTAAAAAATTTCACGTGCTTATGGTAATGAAATAAATTATTCATTATCAATTTGAACTTGTTTTGAATATGTTTTTACAAATCATAAATTTGAATCATTTTTCTTATTTATTTTGAAAGTGGTATAAGTTCAAAATGTCGATAGTTTAAAATAAGACAGAATTTGCGAGCTGTAAGGATTTAAATTAAGTAAAAATAATTAAATACACTTTTTATTATTTTAGTAAGATAGATAATTCACAACAAGAAAATATTCGAAGATATTATATTTATTATGAAGCACAAAAAAGAAGAAATCTAATTCCGCAAAAAAAGCATATGTTTATACTTCATCTACAAATATTTTCATTGCATATCTTATGGGAGTACATGTACCTTCTTTTTTCACAATTTCTAATGAGAGTATTTCACGAATTAACACGATTCTAAAGTTTTCGTAGAATATGAAATTATGAGATAAAGTTTTTAAATATCAAAAAGCAATGATGTTAAATGGTACTACTTTTTGTAGTTTCCATAAGGTGTGAGTGAACCGTAAAATATTTATAAACGAAGTATAGATGAAGTTATTGATAATTTATAAGAAATGATCGTGAAAGGTTTTTCTCAAAGAACATCAAAACTCAAAAGCCATTTCAGTACTATAATTTAACGGAAAGAGAAGTCTGAAAAGTAAAATCATATTGATTTTTTTTTGTTTTTTTTTTAGTAATATTCTTCTAAAAATAACAAAAAATACATTATGTAGTATTTATAATTTTTTTATATTTTATTTAAACTTAATATCACAGGTAGGTGATAACATTCAATTTGATTTAATATAATATACATACATATATAAAAGAGAAAAAAAAATTTAAATTTAAAAAAAAAAACATACATATTCGAAGCCATTTTAAAAATGTATACAAATACATAATAAAATTATTACATAATACGATTGATTCTATATTTCGTTTCCTTTACAATAAAAATGCAATTTAACTATAAAAGATACATATACATATCTAGTATATTTTTTTAATAATAAATTATTTTTATTTTATTTCGTTTTCGTTTTGTTTTTTTAATGTTACGATTATGTACGTCAAAAAATTCTTATGAAAAAATAATTTTCATTTTTAAAACAACCATTTTACATTTTTTCATTTTAGAATACAATATTCGTTTATATTTAAAATTGGAAATTTCAAATTTTTTTTTAATAATATAACAAAAATTATTTCGATTACTTATACATGTAATAATTTTTTTTGTTTTTGTTTTGAAATAACAAACATACGAGTATACATACATAGTTATAAAAGTATATAAAAAAACATTAGAACATGATATTTTGCATATAAGAAAAAAATTTTTAAATTCATACAGAATATACAATTGAATTTTTATCGCATTTTAACATGTTGATGCCAATGTGAGCAGTTAGTTGTTCATCAAAAGTTTGAAAAGAAGTCCTGTTGTATAATGTGAGCCATAATATGCTAAGGTCCTAATAACACAGAACATTATTAATTTAGCATTGAACCCTCCAATAAAGCAAAGCAACACTTATACATCAGACAGCGCCGACATCAACTAGTTAAACTCTGGTCAGTTAAGGCAGTTCGAGAAAAAGTCTTTTTTTTTTTTACAAAATTCTAGATTCTAATATAATTTTTTAAAAATTTTTTATATTGCAATTCGATAAATTCTAATTTAAATTTCTAAAATACAAATGCAAAAGTACTTTGAAAAAAGAGTAAAAAAAGAGTATTAAAAAATTTAATTTAAATGGAATTTAATAGCTAAAAACGTTATTATTCCCAAAATAATTTCTAATTGATAAAAGCTAACTAATGCAAATGTTGATGACGATGATGAGGTCGGTACTGACGGATCTGTACGTAATGGTGCTTTTCTCCTTGATGGCTCATCAATTTCGTTTGTTATTCGTGGACAACTCATCCATTTTTGTGCTGATGGTTTTTGACGTTCATGTACAACACTCATACGACTATCATCAAATTCCCAATATCCTTTACCTTTGAAGAAATACGTTTTACCTATGCGTGTGGAAAAAATTAAAAAACAAAAAAAATTATTAGTCAACTACTTAGTATTTTTGAAATTAAAAAAAAAATATATAAATACCGTCTAAATATTGGAATGCTGTATCTATGTGATATCCAATACCTTTCCATATTGACATATCACGCGGATAATCAAGTTCTACTTTTCCTGTATCTTCATCAAATCTCCAATATAATGTTTTACTATAAAAATATGTTTTATTATTCCAACCCCATACTAAAACTGCGTCAATTTTATCTAAATCTTCTGGTAAACCAAGATGTGTTAATCTTTTTGGATATCCATTCTCAAGTATATGAGAATTAAACACATAATACTGGTTACCTGGAAGAAAAAAAAAATTATTCTTTATAAAATATTTATCCAACTCAAGCAATATTTGTAATAGTTGTAATTATGAGAAATTTTTCTTACCTATAAAGAAAACAATTTTCTGTTCTTTATTTTCATAAACGGCATCTACATGCGTGAAATTTGACGGCAAATCTCTCCATACTCGAGTAATTTCATATGGAAAACCAGCATAAAGTCCACGACTACTAAGTCTCCATAAATACTGAAAAGAAAATATTCTTTGTGTAGCATGTCAGTCAAATTAAATCGAATAAAAATTTTACCTTATCTTTGAAAATATAAAGTTCCCCACGAATAATTGTGATTGCATCATAATCTGTATTACAATTTTCTGGTTTAGACTTTTTAGGCCAATCGATTGGTTTGTGTTTAGTTGGATCGCGATGACGTGGATGATATGTAATTATTTTTGTTGTTGTATGTTCTGGGTAATGATCATGTCGTATAGGACGGGCAGTAGTAGTAGTAGTAGTAGTAGTAGTGGTAGTCGTTGTTGTTGTTGGTCGTGTTATTGGTACTTCAGTCTTTGGTGGTTCATTTGCAGAATAATATGTTACAGGATTATATTTTGTAGGTGATTCTGTTGGCTTAAATTCTGGATAATGAGGTGGATGATGTGATGGTGGTTGATTATACGGATAATGTGGATAATTGTGATGATGATGGTGATGATGATTATAATGTCTTCTATCATGTTTAGGAGTCGTATCTGGGTATCGTGGATCATTTTGTGGATAACGTGGATTATTTCTTGGTTCAGTTGGATATTGTGGATCTCTATCTGGTTTTCGAGGTTCATCTGAAGGATTTCGTGGATCATATCTCGGCATTTGCCATGGATGTCGTGGTGGTGGTTCGTTTTCTGTTGGACGATGTGAAGGCCTATCGTTATCCCAATATGGTGGTCTTCGTGGTGGTAATCTACGTGGTGAATCAGGATAATATCTTAAAATTGGTCTCATTGTAGTTGTAGTTGTAGTGGTGGTAGTAGTTGTTGTAGTTGACGATGTAGTTTTCGGTCTATTAGGAAAATATGGTCCCCATTGTTTTTCTTTTGCACCATAAATTGTTTGAATTGCTAATCGATCATCTTCTGGCAATTCTTTATTTACCTCATAACCATGATACCATGGAAACATGATTGCATCTTCAGCTGATGAATGTCCTAAGCCAAGTGAATGACCAAATTCATGCACAGCAACACCCATTAATGTTGTACCTATTTTAGTTGAAATAATAGAAAACAAATAAAACCGTTATAGAATTTTGTTATTATAATATTTCTTATTTATAAGAATTTCAATTAAAAGTTTTTATTTTTTTGTTTTATTTTGTTATAATGCTACATACTATATATATATTTTTTAAATGTTATGACCATTATATACATTAGCATAGAAATAAGTTGTGAACAGATCGAAATGTTGCAATGACTTAAGAACAAGGAAAGTATAAAAAGTTTTCTTGATAAGGACTAAAAGAAATATGAAAATCCATGAGATTAAAATGAAAATAACTTTTTATTGATGATTGCCTGTTCGCCTACACAAAATATTGAACAGATGGTTATATTTCATTATAGTGACTGATATTAAACGTGCAATGTGTATGCTATTAACTCTCACACACACAGTGATAGATTTTGAATAAAACTTTTCAACTTTTATTTTTTGTTTTCTTTGTTTACGTTGAATTAATAACACATAAAGTGTAATATGATATCCATATCATGAAACAATATTTTGTAGTTAGTAAAATATCAGAAATTATACAAAAAACTCATCATACATTAATCATACATTCATCATTTGTTTTCATTAAGAGAATCATCAGATTTTATTATTCGTTTCAAAACAGCATTTATATCATTGGTTAGAAAAAAAAATTGACTTTTTTGTTATATAATGTAGATATGTAGTATACCATATACTATACAGTATACAAATGGAAACAATGTTATCCTCTAAGTTGACATCTTGTCATCACCATAACAGTAGTATGTAGTAATTTAAGTATAATATATGCTCAAATTATATATATATATAAAAAAAGTAAATTACAGGCATATACACATATGTATATACTTTACATATAAGGATATGTGTACATTACAATATATATAGAAAGCAAACAAAATAACAAAAGCTCTTCCTTACGATTCTATTCAGTTTTATTGTAGTATTTTATGTATTATTGTTGATACCCTGTTTTATATATGGTTATATTTATCCTAGAACTTCTTTATTTTTTTCTTTTACCGCGGAAAGAAAAAATGAAAAAAAAATTTATCATAATAGTTTTTCCTGTCACATATATAGCTAATATATAAATGGTCCTCCTGCATGTGGAAGCAAAAAAAAAAAAAGTAGAAAAAAAAAATATAACAAAAGATAATAAATATTTATGAGGACGAAACAGAAATGTTAAAAAGCCTACCAAGAAGAATAAAAGAAAATAAGACAAAAACAAAATAAAAAATAGACATTTATGAGACAAAGAATCACTCTTAATACAATGATTGACGGTATTATATGGTATGTACTGGCTTTTGTATTTTAAAGATCATCATTACGAATTTTTCATATAAAATTGAATTTCTCTTCATTTTTCTTCGTTATTTTTCAAATGATAAAAAAATACAAAAAAAAAAAAAATCTCAAATCTGTTAAATCGATCTATATCAATGAAAGATCATTAAATGATGTTTTGTTTAAATGATTGATGAATCTCAGTTAGTTAGAAGGACGCTAAAAAGTTATAAAATCGTAACTGAAAATATCCTATAGTCATTCACAAATCATTGATATTCTGCCAGGTAACTCATTGTTTTCTCAATTTAAATTATAGTCGATCTTTTAACTTATCAAATTATTTATGATATGGTTAGGCTGAACCTGCACTGGATTAGTCAAATTTAAATGCTGCAAGTTTAGCAGATCTTGAAAGCACCACCTTCAGTAAAATTATCGCCCAAATGAAAAACTGAAATCTTTAATACTTTTTTTTAACATAAAAATTTCATTTTCCATTATTTTTGTTTAAAAAAAAAAAAAAAAAAAAAAATTTAGATGATGGATTAATACAAATCAAGAATTAAATGAAAATTACTTTCGAAAATAAAATTCCTAGAAAAATTTATTAGAAATTGTTTAAATTCAAACATTGATATTTTGTTAAATTTGAAATGTTCACTGTAAATATGAAAATAAATGTAATTGATTTTACTTTATATAATCGTTATGATATTTAATACATAATGGTTATGTACTTTATTAAAATGATATTTTATGAATTTGACATAACACGCAAGCATATAATAAAAATAAATTGAAAATTCTTATTTATTGATTGACTTTTATATATATTTTATGTATACTTGTATCAGAGATATGACGTATTATCAAGTGTATTACAGTTAATAGTAATGCAATAGAAATTGTTTAAATGTTAAAAAAATGAAAAAAAAAAAAATTCAGGTTGAATGTTACGTAAAATTCAATTTATAAAAGAAAATAATTTTATGTAGGGTAAATTACACAAGTAATTGCAATGCTTAAGGTAGCTGAGATACATATGATACCAAAAGAATAGAAAAAGTTATAAAAGAGAGATTATTTTATTTTCAGTTTCTAACTCATTAGTCCCAAAACCTAAATAAATGAGAGGAAAATACTACAGACGAGAAATTCTCTATTTCAAAATTTTCATTCCACTTTTTCCAAAAGTTTTACGCATTTATTGAATATTTTCCACCCTAATATCAAATCAATTGAAAAACTATATGTATACAATAATTCTTTTAAATTTGAATTTTCTATTAAAAATATGATCTGATCTGAATTTGTTTTCATTAAATTCAAATTTCTTAGAAATTATCCTTTCACTATTTTTAATTATAATTTCGTCCTTTTATAATCGATCTTTACCCATTTTTAAAAATCCTCAAACCAATTTTTGAGACACAAAGGACAAAATATGTGATTTGATTTTTCTTTTATAAATAAAAATTTCTGTTAAAAATACAAAAAAAAATAAACAGTAACAGAAAAAATTCATTTTGATGTACATATGTATGTACGAAATGCACTAAATTGAAAAAAAAAGGTCTTGATTGAAAATTGAAAAGTATTATGATACATTAATGTTGGATGAATTAAATGAAATTTTTTTGTTTTTTTGTTTTTGTGTTAAATATTTTAATTTTAAAGGATTGAAAATCATAAATTTCGTGAATATAAATAAATTTTCTGTTTATCATATCTACAATATTGCATATATGTATGTATGTACGATAGGAGTTCATACAGACGTATTCGTGTGATACAATAATGACATTTTATATGGATTGGTTGCATAAACATACAGTAAATTTTTAATTATAGTTATATGTGAACTCATTAAATTTTATCAAAATTGACTAATAAAAATTAATTTCCATACCATTAATAACTGTTTCATTTCTATATATTACGATTTGTAATTAAAATTGAAAAAGTTAACAAAACTTTTTTTAAATTTTATTTCAAATATTTATAACGTTCATAAATAATGAGTACGAATATACAAAGTACATACATCAGAATGTGTAATGTTTACGTAATACTCATGAAATGATTAAATAAGCTTATTGGAAATGATTGAATTGAATATGCAAGCAACATACACACATACAGACAGTACTAAATGAATTTATAAAATACCGTAGATTTACTATAGTTTTAAACTAATTAGATAATATATTATTCACATTACAAATTTTAGTAGTCAAATGAAATACCTTAACTGATAGGAATATTTCATGTTTTAACATTCTGAATATTAAAAAAAAAACCCAAGTTCACATTAAAAATTTTTTTTTTGTTTTTATTTTTGATTCTATAAATTTAAATATAAAAATGAATTGTTTTCATAATAATTTATGGTATCGTATGTACATATGTATGTACACATATCATTCAAAAACATTCATTAATTTCTGCGTGGTATATAAAATGCATTCATTTTGAAATTTTACTTTAATATTTTATTATTGTATTGTTTGCAATTCAAAATATTACTAAATATTATTTTATTCAATTATATAAAATTCTTCATTTTTTTATACATATGTACTATATGTAAATACATTACACATTTTATGGTTTTATGCTGATGGCATGGAAATGAGTGCTAAAATGCTAAATTATTTCTAATTAACATTATTAGTAGCATTTTGCTGTACGAACTGCTAAATTGTTGACTATATTATTTTGATTAATTTAGATTTCATATGTTTCACATGATTTTAAAAATTCAAATTGAAAAATTCTGAAAAATTTAAATTTTTTAATTAGCTGTTAAAAATTAAAATTTTTTTTTTTCAAAAAATCATATGAAATCAATTATTTATTAATGTCAAAATACTAACAAAAATCACATGTTACATTATTTCATATAAAAATAATAAAGGCAGTAAAATTCAGTCTAATTACCGACATTTCCAAAATTTAGCAATTTAGCATTCAAGCCGCACACACTTTTTATGTCATGGAATCTATACATGTGATATGACTTTCTGGCAAAAATAACAATGAAAAGGAGAAGTTTAAAGTTTTTGAAAAAATTTAAATTATAATAACAAAACACTATTTTGTTTGTACATATTTTACATAATATAATATAAATTCAAATTTAACATACATAATCAAATACATTCGAGCATAACATGTGCACATATAAATAAGTAAATGCATAATATTGCGTATTTTATTGAAAATAAAAACATGTGGTTGTGTGTATATGTGTAATTTTCTATTTTTGTATAATTATTATTTAAAAGTGTCAAAATTATAACAAACAATATTTTGAATATTTTAAATGCATTGTGCATTGTGCATTATAATTACTTGTTAAATCTATTATTTTTGTTTAATGTAGTATTAAACTGATATATAGATGTGTAACAATATTGTAAATGTGATAGATACAGGGATGTATTCATGTTCATAAAGATTTCTACGAGGTTTTATAGTTTTTAGAGTGAAGGGGTCAGGTGAGAGAGTTGTTATATACATACGAAATTTTTAGACAGGATAATTTTGTTTGTTGCATACGACTTTCAGTTGGTGAGTGGTTTTGTTAAAACAGGCAATCAAAAAAAATTTGTATGAGAGATAATTTTAATTTTTTTTTGCCTCTAGATGGTGTTACATTAATTTTGAAATACAAAACATAGATTAGAAAATCAGCTAGACGAAAATATAAATAAATTTCCTATGATTCATGAATACATGCTTTATCACACGATTTTTGTATGATTGACATCGTATTCAGATTTTGGAACTGTAGTGAAATTTTTATGTAATTCAAAAATTAACAAAAACGAAAGAATTAATGAAAATTTGTACGATTTAATTGAAGTATTGATTCTGATAAAAATATTATGAAAAGTGATAAAGATAAAACAGATTTTTTTTATTTTATTTTATTTTTTTTTTTTTCAATTAATAAAGTATTCAAAAAATTCATTGAAGTATAAACAAAATATCTGAATAATATGAAAAATTTTATTTATGTAAAGTAACATAAAAGTGTTTAAATTCTACACAGCTTAAATTGAGCATTCGCCTCCTGATTAATCACAGACGTCCCTTATCGTCGACAATAATACAATCAAAATGATTTCCAACCAAAACAAAAAAAAATTACGAATTTTGAAGAATATTTAAATCAGGTATGAAATATTGAATAAAATAATCGTACACAAAAAAAAGAATTTAAGGTATGGAGGCAAATTTAATATCCTTTTAATGTTCATATGTACGCTTTTCAACTGAAATTAATTTACCAAAAATTTTGAGAAGATATTTACATAAATCTACATATATTTAATCACACACTGTCCATACATGTATGTACATATGTATGTGTTGTGATGTAAATTTTCTATCATATCAAATTTATCAAAACAAAACTCTTTTGAAGTAAAAGAGAAATTGTAAATGTCCATTCAATCAAATATAGATATTTCAAAACGGGTCTATCTATATATGATCATACATGTGTATATATCTTTTGTGGTACACAGAATTATTGTTTCTTATCTGTGTATATTATACATGTGAGTACGTATACATAGACAAGAAACCGTCAGTGACAGCCGAATAGACATTAATTGGCTTAGTGAAATGGGATAATCAATCGAAACATAATCTGTTAATGAGATTATATAAGCCTTTATTTACGATGTATTCATTTCATTTTCTCTGTGTACATACACATGCACATAAGTAGTATCGAATATATTATATACTTTAATTCACAAACACGAACATCAGCTCAGTAGAGAATTTTGATATAGGCTCATAAAATTATGTACATACTACCGTCATTCTAAAAAGGTAATAGACCCTATTAAGTAGAACAAAGTCAATGGATGGAAATGATGAAAATGGTACAAGAGTATTGGAAAATTTGGAAGTTTTTTTTTTTTTTTTTTTTTTTTGAATAAAATACTCAAACTTTGAATTTAATTTGAAATTAAACTTTACCCTTTCTGAGATATGAAGGATTGGAAATTTTCAGACACGTGAGTTACATGACGTCATATAATTGACCATATCTTTATAACTATCAAGTATATTTTGTTTAAATTTACTACATATAAAAATTAGGCCTTAGATTTTTCCAACAAATTATTGTTTATCGAAATCGTATAGGAAAGTCCAAAGTTATAAATGTTCAAAATTTAAAAAATGTTTTTATAATATAAAAAAATTATTAGTTTTGTGGTCACCCAGTAATGTTTTTTTTTTTTTTTTTAAACAAGATCATCAATCTGTATCAATAATTTTCAATAAAATTTGATTAAATTTAATTAACTTTTATATCAATTCATACAACTGTATTATAATCATACGTATAGATATACATAGCAACAAAAGTAATAAGGATTGAATACTGAACATCTGCATACTAAATATGGAGGTGTTAGATGTATTTAAACATTTATTTTTAACTTTATAGACAATATGCAATATACAGAATTTGAATTTTCATATATGAAGCTATTTAATTACTATTACATACGTAACGTCTGTACGTCATAAAATAAAATTCACTAAAATTGCAAAAATAGCATCAACAAACAAATGAACGTACAATATAAGCGAAAGTCAATACTTATATTGTATATTTATTGTATGATTAAATTTTAAACCATTATTTTATTCGAAAAATGTATAAATACGTAGACTATGTAAAATATACAAAAATTGAATTGTTTATGAATTCTCTCTTATACATTAAAATATATCAAATTTTTTTTTTTTTAAACAAATATTATTTAAATTTAAATTTTATTTTTATCAATTTATACTGGAAGAAGCACATACTACATAGTGTTATTATATCTACTAATTTTTGAAACAAACAAATGTCTGTATACGTTACATACTCGTATATACGAGTACATTCATGTATCCATGCATGCATGTAATCTGGTTAATAAAATTATAAAGTACTTTAATATTTAATAACATAAACACACGCATACATATATACAGATGTGTTTCATATATGTATATAGCATACATGTTTTATGTACTTTCATGTAATTTAATGTAACAGAACGAAATGTATATAAAGTGCACAATATTTAATATTTTAATTCCTATGAGAACACCAAATGAAATGAATAAAATGTCAAAAATAAAACAAAAATAAAACAAAAATTAAATTGATTCGTAAAATGTGGTATAAATGTTTTATATGAAAAAATATTTATATTATCTGTTATGCAAAATTTGTTCAAGGGAAAGGAACGCCTACACAAGTATATATAGGTAATCTTCGCAAAACATGATTTTTTTGTAACAATATTTCGTTATGTAATCTTTTATAACATGATTTTCCGTGCAAATTATAATTTCACTTTATAAATAAAATTATATGTACTTTGTCTATAAATATTTTACCAGAGCATATTTCACGTTTATACGTAAAATTGCATTTGTTTTTTTCTTCATCCATAGTTTCTAATTAAAGTGAAAGCATCTAACGAACCAGTGCTACCACAATTTCAGTTTTCATGCAAAATGAAACTACTTTACGTAATTTCCATAAAGCTTGTACTGAGGAATATTTATATACAAAGTATAGTGTATTTTTTTTATGAAGGTTACCTGTACAGTATTCATTTTTTTTTCACATTTTTAATTACGTAAAAAATTCTGGTATTTGTTTGTAAAAATATTTGGCAATAATATAATAAAATTTTAATATAAAAAATTCAAAAATAACGTTTAATAAAAATAGAAAAGGAAAAAATCAGAGAGAAAACACGATTTCAAATTAAATCACAAGAGAAAGAAATATTAAATTAAAATAAACAATTTTTATTTATTTTATTTTATTTTTATTTTTTTGAGGTTAATAAAAATCAATGTTTATAAATAACAGTAAATATTTTTAAATTTATTTTATTTATTTACATATTCAGATAAAAAAATTGGACTTGAAGCAAAATTATTAATATAGGTAAAACTGTGGGTAGAAGATCTAACTTAGAACTCAATTTAAAGTTTAACCAACAAAAATGACTACAGCAGATCCACAAGAGAATAGGATATTTTAGGAATAAACACAATTATTGTGTTTATCGAAAAAATGAGCATACGGATTACGGCATAAAAAAAAATGAAAGGAATAATCCAATATAAATTTAGGTGAAAATAATTACAGAAAATCTGCGTTATCAGAGAAATTCATCATAATAATCAAGGAAAAGAAAACAAAAAATCCAAGTAGTCTAAAATTTCTTTTTATCTTCAGAAATTTAGTGCTCGGGTAATCTTTATTCTAATAAACAAACAAAAAAAAAAAAAAAAAAAAAATCGTTTTTCGTAAATTTGAATATTCTTTCTTAAATTTGTGTTGAAGGCTTACATTTAAATCTTTGAATTAATTATCAACCGAAATGTTCTCTGAGTAAAAAAGAAAAGTGGGAGTAAAAGAAATGTTTATCTTTTGATTTTTGTGCCTTAGAATTATCGATAACCTTTTTTTTGTTTTTGGATTCCTTTTCCCGAATTTTATTCAAAAGTTTACATAAATCCTTTATTTTTCAATATAAAAAACCCTAAAATCAAAGTTTTTCTCTTGTCTTTTCTATAAATTGAAAAAAAAAATTTTTTTTTTCATCCTTTCTTGTTTTTATTAAAAGAATTTGTAAATAAAGTTTTAAAAACTCCATTTACTTCTGTACTTAATAATCACTTTTTTAAGGGGAATTTCATCATCACATTAATATGAATCGTTTTTTTTTTGTTTTTTACATTTTTCACAATTTTTCCTTTTCCTTTTTTTTAAATAGGAAAACATAGAGAAGTTGGTATGTTGGTACAGAAGAATTGAAGTGGGTTTTTATAGTCAAAATTAAATTGAGAATAAAATTATTACATTTTCCTTTTTACCCTTTTTTACAACCAAAAAAAAATTATTTTTTTTTATTTTTATTTTTATAAAAATGTTTATTTCCTGTTTTTTTTTTTTTTTTTTTTTTTTTTTACTTTTATGCTCAAAGAAAAATAAAAATTGGTAGGAAAATTGTATGAATTTTTTGTAAATTAATAACAAACGAAATTCGTGTGAAAAAAAAAGTATTTTACTTGTTTAAATGATTTTTCTCTTTCGGAATACAGGGATATACATATAAAATACAGAGACAACATAACTTACGTGTATAAGCAATCTATTCACATTCCAAATGTATCTTAAATGAAATAAAATATTTTTTACAGGCAATCTTCGTATTGTGTAGCTAGAATATGTTCTACGTCGAAATTCCGTATCATAATTTTTAAATCGTAGAATAATGCTGAATTTGGAATAACCAAAAAATGGATGTGGAGACACGTCTTAAAGATGATGAGAACCCAATAATCCGCACGTAAAGTAAATATGTAGGTATTATAATAAAAGTTCGGCGTTACACAACGATGACTTGTATACAGTTTAATATAAATTATAAGAATAGAGATAGGGTGAAAATGCGTATATTAAACGATTTGTTAAACAGCCTTGATATTTTCATTTTCATTAGGGCAACTAAATTGAAATTTTGAAGAGCATACAGTTATCATGTTGGAAAATTTATAAAGTATTTTTTTACACTTTTTTTTTTATCATTTTTAAAACACAGAGAGAAATGAACAGATGAATTTACAAAAAAAAAATAAAAAAAAAAACTAGATAAGAGAGCTATAAACTAATTGAAATTTTCATAAAATTATAACTAAAATATGATTAGGAAAAGTTATTTAACAACGATAATTTGCTGTTGATTTGATGCATTAAGGGCAAAAATATGAAGTATACATACATAAAAAATGATAAAAATGACATGGAATATCTAAGTTTGTGAAAATGATGTATTTAAACGTTTTATATGAAAAATTATAATATATACGTACATATTACATAAAATATGAAGTGTAGAAAAACGCACAGAAATCCTATGTATACGTATGTATGTACAATACATTCATGGCAGAAGCAGATGTGTATACGATCCTTGTTACAAGAATGTACAAAATTTTATTATAAAACATCTTTTATGAGGTCTTGTACTTAATATCATCATATCATAATCTCATTTTGGTCTTGATGAAGGTTTATATACATTTATCTTGCATACAGATAAATGTGTACATACATATGTGTAACAAACACAATTTTACATGATACACTATATATACTTATGTAAATTAAATTGTAAAGTTTTTAACACTCCCAACGTATTTATATTACGTACCCTGGAGAAATACATGTATACGTGGAGAGATATTACAAATATGTATGTATGTAAGTGTATAAATAAAATAACGTGTAAATAGATTTATAAAAGATATGAACATAAGGATTAAGTTTTAGGTAAAATTTTCAAAGTATTTTACACTGATGTTAATTAATAATAAATTATTATCATGATGATGATGATAATAACAATAAATATATGAAAAACGGATTATTTTGATGTCTTTGAATTGTATGATATATACAAACGTGTACATATGTTTTTGTATACAGCTTTACAATAAACAATTTGAGCAACATATACGACGTATGTTGTATAAAATACAATACAAAATGATCCAAACATAGTTAAATCTTATTTTATTAATAAAATGTATAATTGTAAACAATAAAATATTTAAATAAGAATTGAGATCCGAAATTTTAAAATTATTTTATCATGTGTTACATTGAACAGTTTAGAAATTAAATATTTCAATTAGATTACATTAAAAACTGTAAAACTGTTCTAAAAGTCAAATTAAAGGAGTCGGTTTCTAAGTAAATTTCAAATTTAATCCTGAAAACGGCAAAATATTTTTTAGTATGGGCCTCATTGAAACTTCATCATCGTATATTAGACATTTAAAATACTTATCTCGATTTGTGTGAAAACTTTAAAATGTGGTAATACTCATTGAATACTCTTATATTAGATATATTTTTCAGATATTATTTAAATTGAATTTTTTAAATAATTTGAAATTTACCTTCATTTGAATCAGTTGTATTTAATAGCCATGTTTCTTCTTCATCAAAATGTGCGTCACCACCACGTCCAATACCAGGATAAAACGCATGAGCTAAAACTTGACCGGGCCCATCAAAATCATAACCGTCTCCATGATGTCTCCTGATGATGATAATAAAAAACAAAACGAATTGAATATGTAGATAATAAATAGATAAAAAAAATTTTATGTGTGTCTAAATGAATATTTTGCTCCTTTATGGATATGTGAATTGTTATAAACTTTTTATTTTTTTATTATTTTCAATTTGAATGAGTTCATTTACCTCGCAAATAATACTTGTATGTCAGCATATTCACTATATACTTCACGAAATGTTAATTTCGAATTACTGGCCCATACACTTAAAGCATCAGTTAAAATACGTCTAACTTGTCCAACATCTAAATTATTATCCATTGTCTGATTCACTAGACTACAATTTTTATTTCATGTAAAAAAAAAGAAGAAAAAAAACAACGAAAGATGAGTATACGAGACATGAAAAAAATTTGTAAAATAAAATAAAAATCTGCGTAATGCGTGTACATAAAATATTGATTTAAAAAAATATAAAAACAAAAAAATGCATACATATGGAACAGAATTTAAGCTAGAGGACACAATACATACACATACGAAATAAATTCATCATTTTATAACAAAACCCAAATTCAAATAAAATGGATATAAATCCTGTGTTTAATTCATTTCGTTATCGCTCACTCAAGGAGGTTGTGATGGATAGCTATTTGAAAAACATCACACCCAGGTTGAGTGAGTGGACACAAAACGAAAATTCATTTATAATATTTCATATGTAAATATTTTCCTTTTTCAATTAACATTGAAAATTGTAATTGTCGTTATGTAATGGTCACGATGCAGTCCTTTTCGTCCTTACCTATTTGTAAATGTAAATACTTACCATATTTCGAGTAGATGAATATTAAATTGTAATTAATTGATAAATTAACTAATTTTCTAATCAAATAACTTATTATACTATATATGTATTTTTTTTTATCAATTTAAAACACATTTGACCATTCTTTAAAAATAATTTATGAAAGAAATTTGTCTATATAATAAATGCCGTATTCGTGTCGTCATTTTTATTTATGTATTAAAAAGGATTTTCAGTTCATTTTTGTGAAACAGCAAAAAAAAAAATAATCAAAGCTTTTTTTTTTTTCAATTCAATTCAAAAATAATGGACTACTCAATAACTTGAGTAAATCATTATCCTTTTGTTTATAAAGACATAGCACAAATACTGTCAATTAATTGTATTATTTTGTACATATGAGTACATACATTATTCAACATTAAATTTTAGTCATTCAATTTAATTTGGATTTTTTCTTTTTTTTTTTTTGATGAAGGGAACACAACATACTTGTAGCACACATATCTCCCATATACATTGCGTGTATATGATTCTCATGTAGTCATGTGAACACAGTTGTGTGTGTATAATATACAAAATGAATTTTTGTATGTTTGCAAATTTGAATTCAATTTAAATAAAATAAAAATTTATACATTCAACAATTTGGAAACAAAATAAAACATTTTAATTTTCACTGTGTTGAAGAGATGATATACATACGTAGGTGTTAGTTATAAGTACAAACGATGTATGATTTTTTGTATATCCTGTAATACACACATACATATGATTGCAGTCATGTGACAAAAAAACGAAAAAAATTACAAAAAATAAAAAGAATGAAAAAGAGTAACATGATCAGTCATTCACTAAACAAGCTTAATTAAAAGTGTCATTGAATCGTATTTTATATTGTATGTACGAGTAATTGTGTATCAAAAACATCGTATGCACAAATAAAAGTGTTTCAAAAAAAAAAAAAAAAAAGGTAAAACACAAAACTTTTTTTTCAGAATTTCTTTTATAGAAGAAGGGTACGTACTGTGTGTTATACAACATGAACAAAAAATAATAATCATGATGTTGTAATACACACCTGAATATACACACGTACACGTATATGAATCAATTGTATAAATTAAAATACACAAGGAGCATTTAATATTTTACACGTGTGTGTGTATATGTATGTATGTACCGAATAAGTTGATGGTGATATCAACTAGGGTTCAATCTAGTCCAAAGCTATGGAAATGTATAAAAGCATAAAGAGGATTATGTGATTATACTCTGTGCAAGAAGATAATATACAACACAAACCCACACACATTTCACATATATAGAAGCACATGTGTATGTATGTGTGGAATATTTTTGTGGAATACATGAGAGTTTGTAAATGTTTTAATTGTTGATGACTTTTTGTCCTAAAATTGTAAATACACATATTAATATGATGCATATGTACATATGGTACTTATGCAGGTAGGTGTATATTGTTTCACGAATTTTAAGTATAGTACAATGCCAAAAAAAAAGAAGAAAAACAAAGTAAAATGAAAAGTTTGTGTAAGTGTATAGAGGACACGACCCAGTAATTCTAATTATTGTAAATTTGAATTAAAATGTTTGTATGCAAAATATTATCGTGTTATGTAATGAGAAAAGATATTAATGGGTAATGAGTTTTACAAAAAACAAAAAAAAAAAAAAAAACAAAAAAAAAAAAAAAATAAGTCGAAACTCATTTACATTTTTAGTTATTGTAAGATAAAAAGATGACTTTAGTATGCTTTAGTTTACATTTTTTTTTTGTTTTTCGTTAAAAACTTTGCATAGTCTATTTTATGCGTTTTATTCTATGTTATTTGTAAAAATTCAAATTATCTATACTCCATTTTTAAAGCATAGTCACATGTATTTTAAATAGATGTTCCTTAATTTTGATTCTTTTTCGTCAATTTGAAAAAATCTCTGATTTACTCTCATTTTTTGATTGCTAATTTTCTGTATTTTGCAAACGAAAGAAAACACAACATAAATGAAGCAAAATTTTATGATCCATAAGAACACACATGACTATGCTAAAAAATTGAATCGTAGTACTTAAAATTTAACATTGTATAAAAGTAAAATAATAACAAAAATAGATACTTAAATATTGTCGCCGTCAGACATGAAAACATTTAATTTTCATAAAAATCGAGTTAAAATCATGATTAATAAACATACAGGTTAATTAACTCACTGTTATGTACTCATTATCATGCATGGTAAATATGAGAAGAGTATATTTCGTTAAATGGCTAACATCAGTAGAACTTTACATACAATTTCGATTAAATGGTAATTTTTATAGTTTTTTATGATATTTACTTCAATATTTTATTATTTGGTTTGTATTGTTTTCAGAAGGTTCACATAACATAACGTATTAAAAATGATCCCTTTTGAATAATTAAAATGCAGAAAGAAAAGGTTTTATCTCTACTAGCAATTTTTAGAATAAAAATCGATAGATTTTATAGAAATGATTGTTTTATTAAAGAGTTCTTATACTCTCAGCACATGTAAATGTCTCTGCCTTTTTTTATTTTTTTTTATTTTTTTGAAACTTATGGTACAAACATCCTGATTACATTATGACAAAGTCATGCTGTTAACAAATGAAAAGGATGTTAATCGATAAGTAGTTTGGCATTTTTAGAAACTATTGTTTAACTTTTTGGGACTCAATACGAGTATATATATTTTTTGTTTTCAGTTATAAAACCTGGAAAATTTTCTAAAAAGCATTTAATGATAATTAATATGCAAAATAATGTAACGCACCAGTACAACAAACATTAAAACGAAATGGATTTTTAAATTTTGAATAAAAATAAATGAAAAAGAAAAATAATATGCATATTTTGTTATAAAAGGAAAATTTGGTTTTCATTTAGTATTAACAGGATATTAGATGGCTGTGGGTAAATACGAGAAATAAATTAGAAAAAGAACAGAGTTTTTTTTCTATTTCACAAAAGAAAACAGGAAAGCGAATCTTAATTTTTCAAATATTTGTTCATTATTTTTAAGAATGTATTTTTTTTTGGCTTTTTATATGCAGACTCATGTATGTTAATAAGGACCATAATTTGTGAAAAATTTCGTTTCTTAACATCAACAAAACTATAAAATTTATGTGCATGAGTGTATTTCGTCCTGGAAATATACAAACTATTTTTCTCTCTTTTTTTTTAATAAAATTTTTTTACGCTTGTTACCTGGGTTGCACACGAAAAAATTCAATAAAATAAAATATGCAATGTGTTTTTACTAACTGATGTAAACGTTTATACGATTTTTTTCTTGTTATAAAGGTGAGAAAAAGAAATTTCTTTTTTATTTTTCTTTTTATATAAGAAACTTTTTTTTTGTGTTGATTTCCTTGAAGCCATATTACGAGATCGTATTATTATTTTTTAAATCATACGTATAAACCTACACATTTTTCAGTTCAAATTTAAAAAAAATTTTTTTTTCTTTTTATCGTTGTTAAGCTTTTCCTTTTTTTTTTTGGAGATTGAATTGTTTAGATGTATGTCAACATATTTACAATATAAAAATGACTAAAATGTGCATTCAAATTGAATGCATTTATCTGGTAATATCAGGATTTTGTTTTATTTTATTTTATTTTTTTTTTTATTATTGTTAAAATGATACACGGGCTGACACATGCTTGGAGATGTAACTGTAGTGCACATATAAGAAGGTAAAAAAGAAAGCTTTTTATTTATTTATTTATTTTTTTTTCCAAGAAAAAGAAAGAAAACGTGTACCAAACCAATGTGTGCATCTTTATAATGATTTTTCGAAGATAACAAGAAAATTCATATAACTATTTTCATACGTGTATAGATGTACACATTCGCATACTCGTATATTTATCTACAGGTTCATGGCACAATCAAATAATGCATAACTTTTTATACGTTACGTATATCATAGTGCTGCTGCTTGTTATATGCTTTAAATAAAAATTTCACGTTTTCGCAGTTGTTATCATTTTTGTTGTTGTTTTTTTTTTTTTGTTCTCTATACACGTCTTTATAATGTTATTTATCTAAAAGCATTATAGAGATAAACGATGTTATTTTTGTGTTACGTAAACGTAACACATTGAATACAATATTATGTATCCTTAAAGGAGGAATTACATACATACACATAGAAAAGATTTTTTTTTTTTTTTTGTTAAGTTAAGTTATATATTGTGAAATGTTAAAATTGTGGTAAAAATGTGATAATGATGTACTGAAAAAGAAATATACGTTATTCATATAACATAATAAACCAGAAAAATTTTTGAATTTGTTGAAAATGCGATTTTTCTTTTTTTCTTTTTTTTTTTTTGGATTATAAAAAAGAAGTGAATGAAATTCGGATAAAATTTAAAGTCTGATTATATTTTTTTTTTTACTTGATTAATCACCTCAAAAAAAAAAAAAAATCAAAATTTTCTTTTATTTGAAAAAAAAATGCGAAAAAAAAATTTAAAATTTGGATTTTCTTAATTACTTTTGTTCTTTACACACCTTACGTTAGCTAAAAACCCAGTTAAATTTAATTTTTCATGTAATTTTCTCGTTTTATGTACCTTTTCTTTTTATCCATTTTGTATTTTTAATTACTTATTATTTACACAATTTTTTTCTTTTTGTAGTCTTTTATAAACATTTGAATTTCATATATATACAGATACCATATAAAATTCAAAGTCAATGTTTTCTGGAATCGATTAATTACACAGTTGGAAACCACATTTGATTGACATTTATAAATTAATTCTCATTCCAATACAATGCGGTTTCTCATCGTCATCATCATCATCATCATTGTTATACGATTTCTCGTCAAAATACAAAAAAAAAGTCATTTTGGTTTGATTAAAATATACAAACAAACATTTAAAACCCTTTTTTGCTGGGTTTTATATCATTGGGAAAAATATAAAAAAAATAAATTTATTAAAGTATAGTAAATCCTTTTTATTTAATTAAATTGCAAGAATCAAAACATATTATTTCTTTTTATTTTGAATTAAATCAAAGCAGTATTATTTTGCATTATTGATGTAAATTACATTTTCAGTTTCTTGATTTTTCTATTTAAAATCATGAAAAATTTACAAATTGTTGCAATTTTTCTAAATGAAGCAAAAAATTTATAATCATATGACTGATACAGATGTGGTCAAATATTTATAAATATGTATTTCTAATTTGTGATAGTAAATAAATTGAAAATTGTAGAACGATAATAATTTTATCATTTAGCGTTTGATTTATGTATGACCGTGTATGAATACCAATATATATCCGTTTTGTAAATTGCTTTAAATATAATATGTGATGGTATTTTATGAGATGCAATTATTTTAAGTGTGTGGTTGTAAGTAAGTATACTTGGCATACTCTATATTAAAAGTTCGTATAATTATAAAATATGTACATATATATTGTGTGGGTACATATACAAAGCCAAATTTAAATTTTATGTGCTAATATCTCATTTTCTAAATTAGAAATTTATTTATGCAATGATCATTGGATATAATGTCGTATATTCATTTGGATAAAATTTTGATTTAATATATAAACACATTTAAAGGATATTATTTAAAGGATATTGAGGTTTAAAGTACGCGTATGTAATGTTTCCATGTCATGTAATTTGCAATTATAGTTACTATATTTTAACGTAATAATGAAAACTTATGAGTTTAGAAATGAAAGTCTAATGTTGATTCCACTAATTTTTTTTTTTTTTTTTTAAATAGAAAATATGTTTGGCTTTAGTTGCCAATATTTAGGACATAATAGATTGTGTTATGCTTAGGTCCCTATATTAATACAATTACCCTTTATCCCATTATATTGTGTTTTAGGTATATGTTTTTGGAAAAATTTCAATTTTTGGCGACTTTTATAAATTGTCTCTTTTTTTATTTCCAATAATCATAATAATTCAAAAAATTTGAATCATTTAAGGGAAAATCGCATCATTATACTATATAGTAAAAACGAAACTCACTGATCCTGCAAACTCTAATAAACTATATCTACAAAAAAATTCAAATATAAAAATTTTGGAGATAGCTATGGTCAATATAAAATTATTTAAGAAGAATTTAAGAGAAAATATTAAAAATTTCTTTCATCTTAACATTCTTATTTACAACAAATACGAGCGTATCTTTTTTGTTTTTTTTTTTTAGAAAACACAAAATTGAAAAATTATTTGGATACAACAAATACAAATAAAAAAAAAAACCAATAAAATTTCATATTTATCCATGGACATGTTCAAATATCAAAAACTCAAAAATGAAAATTGAACATACAAATATGTATATTATTATTTTGGCCCAACACCATCGTAGCCAAACAAAACCCTATCGGAAATTTGTTTGCTTGTAAAAAAAAAAAAACAAGAAAGGAAATAAATATATCTGAATATTTTCAATTTTTCCTTTTTTTTTCTTTCATGAATAAAAATTTAAAGTTACATCACATACTTAATACGTATGGATTTTAATATGCAAAATATGTCGGATAAATATATCACATGTACACATTAAATTCCTTAAAAAAATTTTTTTTTTATTTTCTAATCTAATACACATACAAATGATGACATATTTTGAATAAAATGTTCTATATGAATTTAAAAAAAAAAAAAAATGAAAATTCCAAGAGTATTGAGTATACGTATGAATTTATTAAGAAGTAAGCCAAGTACACATACACAGGGAGTCTCAGAATGAAGATTGCAAAATGGGTCTGTCATGTAGTTCGAAGTGTTTCTAGCACAAAAAATTTTTTTAGACCCTTTCCTATTAAATATTATGAGATATATGTATGTACTTATATTGTTATATTCGCGTTCGAAATTTTTTAAGATTACGTATCTTAGAAGAAGTCAATTTTAAGGGAGAAGGTCTAAAATAATTTTTTTTCTATAACACTTTGAACCATACGATAGATGCACTTTGTGACTTTTGTTCTGGAACACCTTGTACAATAGAAAGGATTAAGAAAAGCAAAGAAAAAATACACACTCGGTTTAGTATAAATTTTCATTATAATTCTCTCTTATATTTTTGTGTCTTCAGAACTGTTTTCCTCACCATATTTTTGTTTGTCTTTTTTATTTATTTTTATTCTGTTACAAGATTAGAATAAAAATATATACATACATACATGTGATTTTATGATGAAAGGATCTGGCAACAAGAATTTATATTCTTAGTATTCAAAAAGTTCAAAAAAAATTTTTTTTTCTAGATTTTGAAATCTTTTTCTTTTGGTCATTTATACATTTAAAAGTTATAGTTATAAGCGGCGGTTTTCGTACGTTTAAATGTTTACATGAACAGCTTTTTTGCTGCATTAAATTCATTACTTACATACATATGTATGTATTTGATGTACACATACGTCTCATTTCTTATCAAACATACTTGTAAAACTTAAAAAAGAAATTGAGTATTTTTTTCTTTTTGGCTACAAATATATGTATTATACACATTTTGATATCTCGTATGTTGAAATTTATTTCTTGCATTTTTTTACTTTACTTTTGCTTTTCATCATCATGATATGTGAAAATATGACAAAATGTATTATATTGCCTACAGGAAGAACTTTACTTAGGGATTTTATTTTTGTTCTCATCTTGGATTTTTTTTTTGTTGTTGATCATGTTGTGTTTTTTCACTTGTAAAATATACGGTTGTTGTTTTTGTTTTTTTTAGTACATTTACTTTTAAGTGTAGAGGAAAATTCGAATATTATAGTAAAAATAATAAATGTTACATATTACATGCTATCATTAAAAATAAGTTAGGAAAAGATTTTTGTGTTCATTTTTTTTTTCTATTTATTATATTTATTTCATATGTGATTATTTTTTTGTTTACATTGTGTACTTTTCACGATGATGTAGAAGTTAACAAGAATAGAAAGAACAAATATGGAAAGGAAAACATATGTAATGTACAAAACAAAAAATCAAGAAAAAAATAAAAATATGGTAAAAAGAAATTACAAAAAAAAAAAAATAATGAAAAATATAAAAAGGAAAACGAATGTCAACAGAAATATGTACGTAGCAAAGAAAAAGAGAAATAATTTTATCAGTTTCCTTTAAATTTTTGTATATTAGCGTGGAATACAGGATGTCCCATATTTTTATCACATCCTCTGATGTTAATGAAATTTTCAGGGTATGAAAATTCTAATGGGGGAAAAATTTTCTTTGTACAACATTTTACATACAAAAATTATACAGGGTGACTCAGAAGCACCATATTATCATTTAGAAAACTGTATTTTTGATCGCGGATAACTGCAAATAATAATTCAAATACCATTTTTACAAGTTATCAATGTCTTTTAAAAATACTTTTCCTTTATTTTGCTTTATAAAATTGCAAAAAATAGAAATTAAAGTTTATATGGTTAGGATTTTCGATTTCGTAAATATTAGTAGTAATATTATTTCAATCAATATTATTTGAATGTTATCATTCATTAGTACAGTGTAAGTAGTACGGTTGCCATGTGTGTTTCTAAGATAAGGTTTCTATGCACTTATATTACAATATTTAAAATCACATCCTGATGACTTATTACACTATAAGCACACGTACATATGCTTTCATTATTTTAGTATATTATTAATGCCTAAATTATATATTTTGTAACACTATACTCTATATTTACAATTGTTTATTTTCCAATCACTGTAGTAATTCTCTTATGTAATATAAATATGCTAGAAATCGAAATATCATAGAGTTTCGTATAATATATAACATAATTCCATTGTGTATAATTAATTCGATTACTTAATTAGGTACCTTATCTTCATATAAATTATAATAAGCAAAATATAAATTTAATTTGTCAGTTAACATATTATATAAATATCATTTTATGTAACCAGAATTTATAACGAATGTAACTCATATCAACAACACAAAACGTGAATAAAATTTAATTTGAATTTATTTTAGATATTTTTTAAAAATTATACATATGTATGTACAATATGATATAAGTACTACGACAATCTAAAATTTGTGGTTGTATGTATGATACGATTTGTTTTAATAATGATGATTATTACAAAATTTCAAATATAATTTTTGTTGTAGTTTCATTTAATACATAATTACGTATAGAAGATCCGAGTATCATATACGCCTTTATGCTCGCATTATATAATTCCTCCAATAGCAGATAAAGCTTAAATCAAGTTTCGATTTCTTATTATACAGATAAACATATACTGATTATATATTGATAAATAATTAATCATTCTAATATGAAAATTTGAGTTTCTATAAAAACAAAGAAAACCCCATAGATCTAAAATTAAAAGTAGATAATAGCATATAATAGGTAACGTGTAACATCAAAAATAAATTAAATTTGAAATTTATACTGAAGGTTTTGTTCATGCATAATAATAATAAAAATTTGTACTTCACCTTATTTTTAAGGCATAGTAACCCGTATTTTCAATAGATGTTTTTTTTCTCGTTTAATTTGAATAAAATTATCTTTAACTCTCATTTTTTCATTTTTCCATTTTTCTGTATTTTGTGAACAAAAACGACAATGGTCATTCAACTTCTGTGAACTAGAACATTTGGATTTCAATTCCCGACTATATACCAGTAGTCATATACAATTAGTATTAATTCAATTATATTGAATGCTCTAAATTTATCTATTCAATTTTAATTAAAAAGCAGCCCATACGTGGCGTAATTGTGTTATCCTTGTGATAATAATAAAAAAATAATACATTTATCCTTTTCATTACAATAAAGGAAAATTTTTGCATGCTGTTAATTTTCTTATAATTAATTGATTTTCTTAAATTATTGGAAATCATTCAAATACCCTTCTTTAATGTTATATTAGATATTTTCGATTAATGCGAAAAAAGTTTACATACTAACAAAAGAAAAGTAACTGAATTAAATAGAAATAAAGTAAATTTTTTCCTACCAGGAATACACATTATACACGCATCAGGAGGGTCATGTGTGAGCACTTAGAGCTGTATAAAAAATTTGTTTTTTTTTTGTTTTGTTTTTGTAATTAAGATTGTTGTACCGAAATGAACTAATGCATTTATCCTGTACATTTAATACAGAACAATGAAATGTAATTAGAATTAAATTTCCGCATATAAATTGATTTCTGATAGAAAACAAGACGATATGTTTACACACATGCAGTTTATAGCATACATAGTACATGCTTATTAAATTGCAATTTATTTTTTTCTTACTTTTATGGATATCATGTGGTGAGAAAATTGATTGCAAAAAAAAAAAAATAATAATAATAAAAACATTAAAAAAACCGGAAAAACAAAAACTTTTCATCGTCTATATAAATATTCTTGTTTCATATATGGGGATAATAATTTTAATTTTTTGGTACACAATTTGGTAAACAGTGCAAAGGTAAATTAAAGCACTTCTTCTTTTTTTTGTTTTTTTTATTATTCGGGTTTTAAGAACATTACATCATGATTTTTACGTATACATACATACATACATATGTAAAATGTAATTATGAAAGTTGCCTTAGTAACTTGGTGAAAAATTTTTGACCCCAACTGTGGTTGGAAATTTAATTCCGCGTTGTATATATACTTTATACATATTTTGTATATTGAAAAAGAAAATGAAATAATTATTATCAAAAATATATATAAGAAAAAAAATTTACAATTAATTTCAGAAATTTTATATTCATTAATTTTAATATTAATATTAAAATGAAATTTTGAATATAATAAACAGATTATAACTTGGTATAACATATTTTTGTGATGGATATAATTTTGTTTTATTGAAAATTTTTTTTAATTATCATCTTTTTAATGAGTTCGAGCAGTAAAGTTAAACTAGTAATTATCGGTGTTTATTAATTGACGATTAAATTTATTTAAAAAAAAATCTGTAAATAACAGATTTAAAGTAATTTTTTTTTAAATTTAAAAAAATTTCAGTTATTTTCATAAATCTGATATGGCCTTAGAAACTATAAAAATTGAAATATACAAAAGAAAATAGAAAAGAAAAATAGGAAAGAAAATAGTTAGATATTAAGAAAAATATAAATTTTTTTTTACTGTTGCTATGTTGTTGATTGTTTTCTCAATATTTGCACGCAAACTGAATTAACATTATATCAGGGTATTTCCACAGATAACTGTTACAAACTAGAACAGATACTTCAAGGCGTATTCTACGCAAGTACGCCAATCTTTTGTTTTTTCTCCTATAATTTCAAATAAGAGCATTTCCCGACCAATATTATCATTTTGGTTCAGCTTTACTTCAATATCAGATGAATTTTTTGAACGTCATGAAAAAATTAACTATAGTTTATGTAATTTCTACAAGATCTATACTGAAAAATATTTATAGACGAAGTATAGAAAAATCTTCTGTAAGTAAATGAACGAAGACTAAAACAAAGTTATGGGAATGTTTAAAAAAAAAATTTTTTTTTTTGATATATTACGCATTATTATTATGACATTTAATCTGATCAAGTTCTTATGAACTATATATGTAGACATGTAATTCAAAAGTTCAAGCATATACCCTTTTACATTATCTCTATTATACTTTGTTTAATAGTGACCTGTGAAACATCCCTTATGTGAATGTGAATGAATTGAATAAACAATTTCAACCACAGCACAGATACACATATGATTATTAAAAAAGAAAAATTCATTATTTATTCATTACTTTATGAATAATAAATTAGAATAAATCATTTTTATTTTTTTTTTTTACATGTCTCCCACTGTTTGTAAGACTATGAAATGTGTAAATGAGAATACATCCATTAAAATATGTTTTATTACGTGAATAGTTTTTTAGAATTTTGATTATATATTACCAGATATTACATATTTTGTTTTTTTTTTTTTTTTTTATTCATCTTCTTAATGTACATAAGCATACGTTTAAGAGAAAGTTGTTAACATTTTATCACATTGATATTCTATTAGTATTTGATGACAAAGTTTAGATGGCCCAAACCTTGAATATTTCAAGATGATATCTTTCGATGTATACATACAATTTTCAGGGATTGAAAATACTGATGGGAGGCATCTTTTTTATAATTGGTACAAATTTTTTTGAGGGTGATTTGACAACTAATATTTTTTATTTTTAACATAAAATAGAGGATTTTTGAAATTTTAACGTTAATAACTTTGAATTTTTTTAATAATGATAATAAATATAATAATAATAGCAAATAAAAGCGCATATTCATATGTGTTTGAGGTTCCTTTAAAAAAGCACATATTCATATGTGTTTGAGGTTCCTTTAAAAAAGCACATATTTTAAGTTAATTATCATATATGCATATTGTTGCAGGATAACGATAGGTTTGTATTACTGTCATTGTTAGTAACAGGATAATAATACGTTTAAATCTTATCATATAAATATGATAGAGAAAAAAATAGTAAAAACAAATTCATTCTACACATTTTTTTTTTTATAAATAAAAACAAACATATAAAAAAGACATAAAGTAGTTTATGGTAATTTTCTAGATGAAAATAACAAAAAAAAAACCAATAAAAATGAAGACAAACAAAATACCTTATTTGTGAAGTAGGGATATGAAAACATGAATGTTGTGACTCTACTTCTCATCTAACACAGATACAGTATCATACACTCGTACATACATTCGTTTCAAGCTTTATTTCTTTTTTTTTTTGTTATTTTCGAACGTTTTCTTTATTTTCATATTATTCACATCATTAGAATTGCAATGAGATTATAAAATTATGGAAATTATTCCTTTTTATTTTCATATTTTTTCATTCTTTTTTTTTTTGTTTTTGAATTTAAAATTGATTTTTTAAAAAAATGTCTTTGCGAGTATGTAAAAGAAAATAATACGAATAAAACAAAAATAAATGAAAATTTTGTGATCCAAAAACATTTGTATAAGTGCACATCAATTATCATTCATGCGTTTTTAATTGGTTTCATATTTTTCTGTCATCATAATAATGAATCGATTAAAAAGATTAAACTCCTGTACAAAAAAAAAAAGAATATTTTTTTTCAGCAAATAAAATTTCCAAGTAATTAAACAAAACAAAATAAGGATTTAAAAAAAAAATGTTTTTTTCATATACATATTTTAGCAATTTAACACAGGTTAAAAGGATGTCTCATCATTATCATCCAGCCAGATGCTTTTTTGTATGTACTTAGTACTTATATGACCTATTGTTGTAATGCATTTTTATGTATATTGTACATATGCAGGTATAAAATTTCAACATCCATGTGGTTCCAGTTTATGACCACCCATCTTATACATTTTTTCATGTGGATACATACACACACAATTGGGTTACGTCTTCAAGTTTCAGTTAGTTACTACAAACAAACAACAAACAGGAAAGTAGCCAAGCAGGCGAAAGAATATACAAAAAGTATTAAAGATGAATAAAAACAACAGAAACGATTAATGTATTGTACACAGAATGGAGTATCCGTTCTGTTTTGTTCTCTGCTGTTTTGTTGTTTTTTGTGTCCGTGTATTAGTTTATTCAATAATTATTTCTGATTTTTAAATTGTAAATAAATACATTTACGAAAGAGTATGGTTCAGTTATCTTTATTGACTGCAAAACTATTATTTTACTTACAGATAAAAACCATTTTTATTTTTAAAAACTAACTAAGGTATGTTACTATCTAACGTTATTCTAGATTTCTTATTATTTTGTATCTATTCAAATTTAAGGTTCAAATTTCGTGTTTTTTCTCACAAATTTTGTTCACTTCATTTAGCTCAGATCATTTTCATTCTTGAAATTCTTTTTATTTTAATCCGGTTCATTTCATTTAAAATTTTTAAATTTTTTTAATTTTATAAAATTATGATGATTAAAACAATACAAATTAATCTGAATATTTTTTAAAATCTTGAAGTCATTCTTTTTCACTCAACAAACAAAAATAAAGTTTAAAATATTTCAACCACTTTAGTAATTGAGATCAAACCATTGGCATAGATTCTTAATATGGGTCCCATGTTATTGCCTTATAATAATAATTATTACAAATCTCATACAGGCTATGGTAATAAAAGAATTTAAATCTTTCAAAACATGTATACATAAAAAGGATTAAAATTCTCATTTAAAAAATATCGTACAAGAACTATATCAATTTAAGATGTAATTAAAGACATTAACCCAAGTTAAAAACAAGAAAAAATAAGAAAAATGTTTTCCCAGTTTAAATTTAAAATTTTTTACAGTATACAAATTACACTATGAGTTGCTATGAATGTTTATGACAAGTAAATGTGCGTGTGCGTGTACTTATGAATGTTACACAACATAACAAAAAAAAAAAAAAAAAAGTTGAACAAAAAGGATTTTCTTCTAAGGATATGTTAGATATATGCAAACACTATAATGTCTACAGAAATGAATAAGGGTAAGATTGAATAAGTAATTGACATAAAACAGAATAGCAAAAAAGGATTACACATTTCACTAATACATACACATATGAACAAACAGTTTTTATTGTCATTTATCGTACACATATATAGACTTCTACATATTTTATACGTACGCATAAATGTAGAAATATTTTCTTTTCTTTGTCATTTTTAAAATCAAATCATATTAACTTTTATCTAAATATTTATCTTAAAATTATTTTCAAAATGAATAAACAAAACAACAAATTAAAAAAAAAACATTTATTATTTTAATTAAGGGTAAAAACATACAAATAAATTAATAAATATTATATAATATATTCAGTGATACACACGTGTATGTTAGTACGTATAGTGTGACATTTTGTGAATGTTTTTGTTTAAGATAATTGTGTAATGTATTTAAATTCTCAAATATAATTATTTAAAATAATTAATTGAAATTAGTAATTAATGAATTCATTTATGATAAAATGAAAAAAAGCCTAACCCTAAATGATATAGGCATATCTAAAAGATATAATAATATAGGGATAGACTATCTTGTGAAAAAACTCAGAAAAGAGACATAAAAAGGAATATCCGAAACGCAAGATCAAAGATCTAGAGACTCAGGACAAGCAACTTCGGCAGGAATTAAGTGATATAAATTATAAAGCATAAAACAAAAAAAGAAAAAATAATTGTAATGAATTGAATAACATCTAAAATATAACTTCTGTGCAATGATTTTCTTATTATGTTGCCCATCAGGGAGAAGTTATGAAATTTTTGAAAAATTGAACTTAGACAGCCGTTACAAGTTACATTACAAATAAATTATATTGTCTTCGATTACATAGTGTTTTTTTTTTCTTTTTTACATCGTCGTTTGTATAATTTTCTTTTATATATATTATGTATGTAAATTTGTAAGAATACGAAGTACAGACCACTGTTCTTGATACCACTCCTTGTGGACATGTTATATGATATCATTTATAATGGTTAAGTCTTCATTTTCTCTTAGATGGGGCTTCAAAATAGAAAACTTCACAAAAAAAAACAAAGGAAAATAGAGAGAAAAAAAAAATTAAATAAATAGTGGTTTTTGCTACAATTCCAAGGGCTTCAGGCTTTATTTGTAATGTCAGGTTTTTAATGTACATATGTATGTACATACTATATTTACCACTATATTCAGACAGGATGTTTCGTTAAGACATGGAGGATTATTGTACATTTTGTTTTGTTTTAAATCCATCATATCAATTCATTTCTTCTGTATATACATACATATCTATGTACGATGAAAAAATATGATAGTTTATATGAATGGTTATGTAATGTTATGATGATACGATGGTGTCCAATAACATACAGTATACACTTATATTGACCTGTGTAAATATAAAATATACATATCGTTCTAATGTACATACATATGTATGTACCTATATCATACATATGTAAGTACGAAGCCATAGATATACTAAAAAATTACATGCTAATATAAAAGATACATATGTACATACATATGTGTATAAAAATTGTATGAAGTATAATTTTTCGTTCATTTCTCTTGAAATGCATACATACGTGTGCGAATAGATTGTTAAATATACGGCTAAATTGTATAAATCGCTAAATTATTGGAAAAATAGATAAAGTGGATTTTAGCATATTCGCTTGTAAAGGTGTATATACTTTGTCCACTAATATTATGCGCTTAGGCGTCTTATGGCCATTACTAAAAGTAGTACCATTTTACATCACTAAGTATTGATATTTAAAAAAAATTCATCTGATATATAATAAAAGCTTTGTCAATTGCGGTAATACTGCTCGTGAAATAGTGTAATTCGAAATTATAAGAGAATAAAAAAAGACATATGCACTCCCATAAGACTTTAAGTACATAATATTAGTGGACAGAGTATATTGATAATTGAAATTATGAACAATTTAGCATTTTAGCATTTATTTCAATGTGATTCGCACAACGCCTATATGTTTTAGAATAAAGTGCCTGTAATGTGTGTTATTTATTCATATACACATTTACACACGTACATAGAAATTATGAAGAAAATTGAGTAAAATATATAAAATTAAATTTTGGTTATGAGAATTAATAAAATATCTTCTAGTCTTTTCTACATACGAGTACGTCTATATTTTAAGAAAATATTATTAGTAACAATAAAATTTATCATATGATATTAATTTTTGAATTTGATTCGATTTCTTGAATTTTCTTAGATGAGAAGAAATACCAACATGTATGTAATTTACATGTACGGTTCTTCAGATAAATTTTACACTACCAATTAAAAAAAAAAAAAAAAAAAAAAACAAATTTATTGAAATTTTATTAATTCTTTTATACAGATACTTTGACTTGGCATGTAATTTAATTATTATTAGAAATCGAGTAGAAAATTTCAATATTAATATTTGAAAATTTGATTTTAAATACAAATGAAAATAAAATGTATATGTAGTATGCTGTCAATTATATTGCGGTTTTAATTTACTTTGTAATGGTTTTGATTGTCCTTTTTGATAGTGAATTTGTATATAAAATTGAATTTCTAATAAAGATGTCCTTTAAAATGATTTTTAGACAGAATTTTGTATACGTATACATATGTGTACGTTGATGACATTCATATTCTATGTACACAAGTAAAATTCAAAAGGAAAAAAAAAATGAATTCAATAATTAAATTGAAGACAATTTATTATTGATTCATAATAAATTCTTTAATTGGTATAAAATTTTAGCTACATGCAATTAAAGATAATTGAATAACTGAATGCTTTTCAGTATGATGTAGGACAAGCAATGAACTTTATTATTTAAATTTTATGGTAATACAGTACGTAGTAATTGAATTATGCATCATATAAATTTTGATAAGCTTTTACTGGCTGTATAGATATTATACATACATATATATAAGGTGTCTCAAAGTAAAGATCACAAAATGTGTTTACTTCAAAAATCTTACATTTTCACATTAATTTTTTTCATAGTGAAAATTCAATTTTACTTAAAAATTTTCCGTTTTAAAACAAAAAATGTTTCAGGATGATATTTTCCAATTTTTGTGTAATTTTCAGGGATTGAAGATATTGATGAGGGACAATTTGGTTTTTTTACAATTAAACCAAAATTTTTCATACAAAAATGAATTATTTGATAGATATATTTTGTCATTATTATTATAGAACACCTTGTACATGAACTTCATTTTATTTTTGTAATTTGTATAACTATTGTGACTTAAGAATTAATTTTGTAATAATTTTCTTGAAATAGAAAAAAAATATATAAGTATATCATGCAGTTAGGTTAACTATAGGTTTGACTATATATGTACATAACATTAGCCAGTAGCTAATTTCATTCTTTTATAATCATAAAATATTTTCGTTAATAATGTGTGCGTGTAGAGAAAATCGTCTTTTACTCTACTTACTTTTCATTTTTTTTTTCTATTATTATTATTCATTTCATTTTATTTTTCTTGCACAACGATTTTACATTATTATATCGTAGAATTTAATTTATAATTCAAAGGATCTTTATGTTCTCTTTACGTACAGATACTTATGATAAACTTTAATATACTCAACTTTATATATCATGTATCGTATGTAAACGTATGGGTATGTACATGCTTACAATACTATTACAAAATTTATTTTTTCTTATTATATTACGGTATATGCATTATTTTAACTTACATTTATATATTATTGATTTCTTAATTCTTTACATAGAAAATTTGATGATACAGTACGAGTACATTATGTATATTACATACATATATACTCTTTCGTATTATTAATAAAAGACATCATTTTCGTAAAGTGGTTTTGCTATTGTGAAATATCAATTCAATCAAAGTATTAATATTTTATTGCTTTTATATATAGCAGTACACAAAAGTATGTTATTATATGTTTTGTTAAATCTCACACATAACTTTACGTATATATACACGCAAAAGAATACCATATACCTACATATACATTGAACACATGTACATCCTTTGAATACATAAAAGCTTTTTCTAACTTTTATTTATTTATTTTTTATTTTTTTATTTTTTTATTTACGGTAAAAGCATACAAATGTATTTATACATATGTCTCCTTGTGTAACGTATATGTACATAAAAAATTTTTATAATAAAAAAAAAAAACAAAAAAAAGTCATACACGCACATAAAATGCCACCAATATATTTATAGAAAATCTATTTTATTTTGCTGTACCGATTGATTGCCCTAAATTTTATTCTTAAACTAAATTTTCTTGTTAAATGGCTTTTTGTATGTAGTACTTTTTTTTTGTTTCTATACGTAAATAAAATTCTATTATAAATATGATTTTCACTGTACATACACATATACTTGTGTATTGATAGAAAATTTTCATAATATATCTATACTTTGTTTATTAATGATCTTCAATGCGTGTCTTGAAAAAGTATTTTTTTTTTTGCTCACTATTTCTAATGAGAGTGTTTCACGAGCATTTTTGCCAAAATCCTTGAACATTTACATATATAATACAAAATAAAATAAATTTTTTTAAATGTGATGTAAACTTGTTTGTTATATCCATTTCTTATTTTTTATTTTTTACGTACATCACATTCAATCTATTCAACCAACCTCTACTTGTTCAAGCGAAAATCCGGTTATTCTGTTTGCTCATGTATACATAGCAATACCACACTGAATAAGCATATAGCAGTAGACACTAGTCACTCACTAGTCAATAGTGTAAATAACAGCTGATAATGATTATTCAATTCAGTTGCCTTTTGGACGTAGTGAAAGACAAAGAACTTAAGTTTTCATAAGTGGCACATAGACAAGATGGATGGAATAACGTGGTAAGCATTTATTTTTGCTCCCTAAATAATGCAATGTTAATGAAAGGTTTTATAAGTCTTTCACTGAAAATCATTAATAGACAGACTATAAGTATTTTATATAAAACAGATATTGAATAATAAATGTATAGAAGCATAAAAGAATTGTAGGCGTATAAGAAGTTTATTAAAATATGTATGATGTATTATTAAATAATAAAATATAAAAGTATGATTTAATTTAAAATTGATAATGGTATCACAAAAGTTTTTCTTTTTGTATTTTGTTATCATATTAATGCCAACAGTTAAATAAAAAAAAAATTAATTTAATTAAATTCGTTAAAATTTAAATACTTGATAATAAAATTAAATAAAATTTAATTATGAACATTTTAGATTTTAGCTTGAATTCTTTTAGAAGAATCTTGAAATCTTGAAAATTTAAAAAAAAATCAAACATAAAAATCTGTAGACAGTTACATTTATCTGTAAGTTAAAATAGTTGGGGTTTGGGATTGAGTAAATCAAAAGAATGGGAAAGATCAAAACTCCTATGAGAAGATACATAGAAGGTACATATGTAGCAACATAAAAACAAAAAGTGTAGAAGATCTTTGGTAAAACTCTGTTGAATACAACCTGAAGTTAATTAAAACTAAGAATTTGAAGTTAGAATTTCGTTTCCTGGTGAGAAGAAAAACTAGCAAAAAGAAAAACAAGTGATCACGTAAGAAAATTAAAAAAACAAACAAATTTGAAGCCTGGATGAGGACGGGGTTTAAATGTTTTTAATCAACTATCCATCTTCAAAGAGAAACAACGAAATATTTCATATATTTTATTATATCGCATAAATATCACAATTTCACAGCACATAAAATTTTTGAAAAATGAAATGGTGTAATAAAACTGAATGAAATGATATATAGAATAATTGACGAAAAATCGAAGTAATGAAATTTTATTTATAAAGCTATAGAATATATACATACACCTGTACGTGTATAAAATTACAATCCATCAGTGATTCGAGGAAAAGCGTTAAAGCATCGAGAAATTAAAGAAAAGTTTTAAAAAATAAATCAATAAAATGATTGAATGAATAAAAATCAGAAAAATTTTAATGGAAATTTTACGTTGAATAATATATTTTGATTGACTGATAATGATTTCTATAATGCATTACGTTTTTTTTTTATTTATTTATTTTTTTGATTTTTGACTAAAAAGAGCTATACATATAATTTTATTTTGTTTGTCAATCTAAAATGGAAAAAAGTGATTTTCACATTTATTATAAATTTAAAAAGGTTCAAATAACCTTTACTTGATAACAATTACAATTGTACATAGAATATAAAAATTTAAACCTTCTTTTCCATATATTTTCTTTTCATTTGTTAAATTCAATTTTAAAATAAAGAAAACTTGAAGGTGAATGACTGATTGATAGACAGGCTTTCTAAAAAAATAAAAACAAATTAAAATTGATGTGTTATATCGATATTCATGTATATTCAGCACATCGTGTTTGATTTCGTTATCTTTTCTTTTTCAATTTGTTTTTCTACCCTGTTAACAAAAGTTATAGTCGTTAAAAATTAATTTTTTATTTACAAAGTATATCCGTCCATAGATGGTTTTAATTCAATAATTTTTAATAGTTTTGGTCATTGTTGGAGGCTATCATGAATTTTTATATTCATTTTCTTTTTTTTTTTAAACTCTACTACAGTCGAAAGATCCTGACCTTACAATAATATTTGTGTCACATTATTTATTTAAGAATTAGGACCTAATGATCATTAAATTATTAATTTTTGTCTTTTGTTTTATCAATAATTTACAAAACAAAAAAAAAAAAAAAAAACAAAAAAACTTCAAAATTTTTTTTTTAAAAATATTTATTATTTATTTTTTGAAATTTTTTAAAACAATTTTTTCTTTTCGTTTAAATAAAATTTCAAAAATAAAACAAATTACACTAAATAATAATCCAAAACACCATATTATCCAAATTGATATAAAATCAAAAAATTTCAATGTAGAGAATTCATCATTTGTAAAATTAATTGTTGGATTACGTTTCATATAACCAGCTTTAATTGCATCATTTGTAATTGATCTTTTACTCCATTTATATAAAAGTCCTGATTGATGAAGACGCATTATATAATCTTTTAATGATTCTTTTAAAAATGAATCAAAATGCATTGGAAATGCTAAAAAATTTTCAATAGCACATATTTGTGATATACGAAATATATTTAATTGCATTGATTTTAAATGATCTATTAATATTTTCCAACGATCATTACCCCATGGATATGCATAATTTATATTTAAATTTTTTATATTATCATTAAAATATGTTGTATTTACTTCATAAAGTAAATGATTAATTTTATTTGAATTATTATATAATCCTCGTATAAAATTAATTTGTTCATTACGTCCCATTATTTTAATATTTTTCTCATATAAATCATCTATTGAATTAATTTGCTTAAAATTCGGATTTTTTGTTCGAAAACTTGATATTGTGCCAGTATATAAATTTGTTATAATAAAACCAAATAACAATAATATATAATAAATAAAAATAAATTTTGAATTTTTATAACGAATTTTTTTCATTGATGTTGACATATATAAAAATGTTAGAATTGTTATATAAAATGATTCACCAATTTCTAATTTTTGATTTTTAAATATTTTTAAAGAATTCAAATGTTGCCGTTGCTGCCTTTGCTGTAATTGCTGCGTTGATGATGATGATGATGAGATATACAAAATTATGGTAGAATAAATGAGTGCAAATAAAATAATTATCCATACAGTATATTGAAATGGTAAAATTAATATTTTACAATATAATAATTCATTTTGTATTGGTACCATTAAACAAAAATTAATAGCTTTCATTGGATAACTGCTACCATATAAATTACGATCAAACATTTGTATCGGTATCATTGATATTTGTGATTTATTTTGTTTAATTGATTTTAATATTCTACTTGCAAATGATCTATTACCAGATAATTCAAATTCTTTAATAGTGCCATTAATTTTTTGTATAAAATATTTAAAAGCTTCTATTGCATAACCAACTGTTTTTGTTTCAATTTGATCATTTTTAATTTTAATTTTATATTTAAATGATCTTGGAAAATATTCTTCATAAATAGTTTGAATTAAAAATCCTTTAATATCATTAATTATTTCATTTGGAAATAAATCATTTTTATTTAATGAAAATATTGAATTTTTAATTTTATTTATTTTAAATGTTGGAAATGGATTATAATTAAAAATTTCATATATACTAGCATTTTGTGAGCTAATCTTTATCGCAATTGAATTAAGCATATATTTACTCCATGCCCATTTAAAAATATCTAATACACTATTAGATGAATTAACTGGTACAAAAATTATATAACTATCATGTATACCACGTAATGTATTATCAACAGTTTTCAATATTTTTGAATTTATATCATCATAAAATACAATTGATAAAATATTTTGTTTTAATAAATTTCGTAATTCGATTTTTTCACTTTTATTATTACTATTCAAATATATAATTGGTATTAAATTTAAAATTTTACATTCGTTACAATTTAATTCATTATCATTAAATGATATTCTATTAAAATTAAATTCAAATGATATATTATCTGAATATATTAGAAAATTTTCAAATTTATATAAAATGTTTAATTTAAATAATAAATTAATTATAAAATTATTAAATGTAATTTTCATAATTTCTTCTTAGTATGTAGATACACATTAAATGCTTACGATATACTAAGTAACAGTATAGTAGTAAAAGTTTTTGAAAATTTTAATTTTATTGTTGATTACACACACATGTATGCATTAATACATATTGTGTGTGTGTGGTAAAAAACTTTTAATAAATTTCAAAATACAATTACAAATAATTATTAATAAAACTAAAGACTAAAATTACATTTTAATTGCTATTGGAATTCATATTGTATTCGAAATTGGGTAGAGTTAATTCTCGTACCATGCGGGTTTTCATAATAGCTGACTCTATATCTCATATTAAACAAGGACCTATATCTAATTACAATCTAATTCAATTACATTCAATCAGATAAGTATAGGTTTTTAAGATTTAGAATTTTGCTTTCAATTATCTTTGTAGGTTCCTTTAACCTACTGAACTTTGTTTTCGTTTACATTCGCTAAGATTTGAATTTGCGGTCCTTAAGCTATTACATTCTATTTGCTATCGACCACATTTATACGAGAACTATCTGTACTTAAATTACATACTAAGGACGTGCATACTATTGTCGAGTAATTCAGTGACTTATGTATAATAATTTTTGTTGGTTTTTTAAAAAAGTTGAATTGAAGTTCCAAATATATGTACGTAAATAGACACACGAACAATATTGCACATTTATTTATTACTAGGTCAATATAAACAACAATAAATTTATTACAAAAATAATAACATTACTAACAAATTGTATATCATTTAAGTAAAATAATTCTGAATTCCCTTACATCATCTAATATTCATTTAATAGCATATTTTTATTTGATTAAAATTTTATTGTTTTTTATCGTTAAATGATCATTTTTGAATATACATATATACGTAGTAAATACGCGAGATATATGAAAATGATATGTTGCAATAATATAAAATTTATTAATAAGAAAAGGAAAAAACAAAAACAAAACAAATAAATAAATAAAATAAAAAATTTATTATTATTTTTTTTTATATAATTATTTGCAGGCATTTAACAAATAATGTCAGGGGTTAATTGAAAAAATAAAATAATAAAAAATGAATACTACGAAGTTCAATAAAAAAAAATTAAAAATTAAAGAGTAAACACAATTCAGTAAAATAGGAAATTGAAAAAATTCCTAGTATTCATTTTTTATATAGATTAGACCCATAACCTTTATGGTCTTCTGAAACCTTTAAGGACTCTATAAAAACATGAATTCAATGTATATGAAATATTACTACTTCACATATCAACATTTTTATTATTTCAATTTATTTATCATTGGCTTTTTTAAGCATAATCATGTGTGTTTTAATGAAGCATAAAAGTATTGTCCTTTTAAGTTTTTGATTTATGTTGCTCTTTCATGATTGTCGGTAATTTCGTTTACAAAAAACAGAAAATTGGCAATCAGACAATAAGGAAAATGATTTTTAAAATAAAACATTACTGAAAAATATTATGAAATTTTAATTTCATTTATAAGAAAATTTTAAATTGAATCAAATAAAAATTCACATTAATTAATTTATTAAATGGAATATTTAATTTCACATCAAAAATGAACGAAGAATGTAACAAATGAAAATGATTGTACTCAGTTATACACATAAAGGAAGAAAAGATATATAAGGTATACAAGTAAAAATCAAATTTATACTTTCACCTTATTTACATACAAACATATGTAATGTATGCACACGTGAATGTACATTACATGTGTAGATGTAATATTGAAAAAAATTAAAACTTTGATTCAAAACTTTCATGTTAATTGCATGAACGTATGCGAAAATTTGAAATTATACTGTATTTGATGGTGCTTGGCAATCAAACCATTAGCTACAAGTATTATACGAAAGTGTGTATTTACACATACACATACACATACACATACAAAATGTGTTACTATACATGTCGGTGTCATGTAAGAATATATGTATGTACTAATAGAATTTTAAAGTTACATTGATTGATTTATTATATGATCACAAAGAAAAGTATCATCATACATGCATACATTTTTGTGTCTTTTTTATTTAAATAATTTCATTATCATGCCCATTTTCTTTAATAATTGTGATCATCATCATCATCATCATCATTATTCATATTATTGAAATAATTTTCATTTTCATTTAATGCTTGAATTTATTTTAACAAGTTGTCGTCATATATTTTTCTATGCTATATAATGATGTTAAAAAAAACAAAAAAAAAAAATGTAAAAACTTTTCTAAAAATATTTTTTGTATGTGAAGGTATTTAAATATATATAGGTACATACTTTATATGATGAGTAATGAGAGAGAACATCACATGAAACAGATTTATAATTTTATTATAAGGACGAAATATCTAATTTCTTTTGATGACAATGTATGACACTTGATTTTCTTTATTTTATCAAATTTTATAATAGCTATAGGTATACATATACATACATATATGTATGTTCATCTCGTCTATTATATACACTTGTGTGTATGCATACATTTTTTTTTTTTTTTTTTTACATAGAAAAACAAAAGAAAATAAAAACAGAAGGAAAAACAAAAAATTTTTGTCATACATTAAAAAGTCCTTTTATTTTTGTATACATATCATATACCTACGTTTACTTGTGTTGAAGAGCAAAAGAATATATCTTTGGGAAAAGAATACATGTATAAAATGAAGAAAAAGAACTTAAAATAATTTCCTCATCGTAATTTCATTACATTTTGAATATAATGGAAAAATAATGACTTAACTTTTAAACATTGTATATAATACGTTAAAATACGGCGCGTGTTATACAAACAAACATTAAAATTTGTGTGTGTACATATGTATATTGATACTTGTGACGGATTATTTTTTTTTATGTCTGTACGTGTTTTATTATATTGATAATTTGCTAAAGTATATACATATGAATGTATATGGATATCATTTTATATATTTTTTCAAAATAAATTTTTAAACAAAAATCAAAATTAATTTACATATATGTACGTGTGCATAATTAGTAAGTTTACGTATCTATGTGTGTATGTGAATATCAGTACAATAGATGCTAAGATGTACATCCATCTGATACATGGTACACAGTTCATCTAATTGAAATAATATCTCAGTCAAAATAGACGAGAAAACATTCAAATTTCAGAAAAATTCAGATAGAGCTGAAAATTGACACAAACACGATAAATTTGAAGGAATATTTTATGAAAGGACCTATTCATAGTAATGGGTCGAATCGCTTAAAATTTTAATATTTGTAATAACGTAAAATACTGATGAAGATTTTTCTTTGATTACAAAACAGACGATTAATAGTGTGAATAGACTTTAACTAATTTTCTTTAATGATTTTTGTAAAGTCTTTAAAAACTGCATGAATTCCATTAAAAAATTCCAAATGAATCCCAGAACAAAAAAAAAAAAAAAAAAAAAATAGTTCAAGTGATCTCTTCCTTTTCCCTTTATTTTTTACACCCACAATAGACGCATTTACATGTTCATAGTGATTTTTTTTAAAACTCTTAAATAGTAAACTGTTTTTTTTTACTGTTTGCTGAAAATGAATCCATATTCCTTCCTTATTAAAAAGAATTTCAAAATGAATGGCTTCATTAACTAGCAAAAAAAAACCAACAGCACTATTTTGCATTTGTAGAGTTTCATTAAAAAATAACATTCTTTGGGTTTTTTTTTTTTTTAGATTGGTTCATATATACAAATAAGTACGCATTTAAGCATTTATGTGTCTGTATTTATTTATTTTTTTTTAATTTTATTTAAGGTTTTGCTTTTCCTGAAAAATAAAATGTTACTATAGTTTTTAAACTCAGTATAACCAATGGCAAAAAAAAAACATCCTCACACAATTCTATAGGTTGAGGATCTATTTATTGCATGACAAGAAAATGTATCACAAATTTTTTTTCTTTCTTTTTTTTTTATATGAATATTTTCATTTTCTAAGGTTTTGTAAACGATTTTCATACATTTCCTTTATTTTTCGATTTAAAATTCTGTTTTCTATTTTTCTTGTTCTTTTCATTCTCACATGTGTACTTACATAAAAGATTATACTTAGGATATTTGTGAATTCATGTTTTTAAATACCTTAGCACAAATCGTAAAACATTTTTATATTACATGTATTATCATTTTATTTCAAATATATACATATGTATAAGCATGTACTACGGGTACGTAGTGAATTTGAGTAAAGAAATGCCAATTCAACGGATGTATTAAGTACATTTTTATGTTTTGATAAGAATTTTTTTTTTTTTTTACAACAAAAATATAAAAAAAAAAATATAAAAGATAAAAATAATGTGAGCGCACAGTACATCTAATCTAAATAGAAAAATCGATTTTTGATTTTGCTTTTTTTTTATCTTTTAAGACTTTTTGCACATGTCGTATTTAACATACACATAATATCATCAATTGTTAATTTTTAAAAACTTTATTGTGCATTTTAATACGTTTTTGTTTTTTTTTTCTTGTCTACCATGTGTACGTTGTACCCTTAATTGAGGTTATTGGTTATATTTCATTTTATGAAAAAAAAGTGTAAAAAGTTAAAAAGGTTCAAAAACTGGACTCGGGCAGGACAATAAAAATTTGTGCAAATAAATAGAGGAAGAACGAAAGGCTTTTGGTCACTAATGTTTGGTTCAATTTTGCTATGAATTGGTCTATGGCGGAGCGGTTCTGGTTCTGTTGATATGTATGTAAATAACACACCTTGTTAGTATTATTCCACCATGAATGAGAATTTACAATAAAATTTTTTAAATAAAGAAATTCTTGTCCGTTATTTAACAATTTTGAAATAATTTAAAAAATTCTGATTTTCAAAAAAAAAAAAAAATATTTAAAACGAAAAAAATTTTCTTAAAATATTTTTACATCTACTTACGTGTTTTTGAAATATTGCAACATTGTTTTTATTTTTACCAGTACTGTCGTTGTTATTATACACAAATTGTACGTATTTTTACAACAAATGACAACTCATTAAATTTCTTCATTTTTAATGATATTATTATCTTTTTCTCTTATACCTTAAATACATTATAATATGAAGTATAAATATGTACAATGTTAATTAGATTTTTAAGTGTTCTCATATGTATACATAATTTTCATACAATCCACTTTGAAAAATTGAAAATCCACTTACCTGAAATGAAAAGAAAGAAAAAAATGCTCAAATTAGTTGAAGAAAACAAAGGAAATTTTGCTGATACATAGATTATATATAAAATATAAAATTGCTGTTGTTGTGTATAAATGTAAAAAAATATGTGATGTAATGTGCGTTGATGAATGTGTGTTCTCATACACAACGAGGTTTTCTATACTTATAATAAATAAAAAGTCAAAAAAGAAAATTTATAAAAAAAATTGCAAGAAAAAACAGAAAGGGGAAATAAATGATAAAAGATTCATGATGTATTCTTTTGTATGGAAATTTCTTTATTAATTTATTTTTATTGCTTTTTTTTTATAAATAAGAAAGGATATAAGAAGAATTCTCAAATGTTTTCTAATCTATTGTAGTATACAGAACTCTTTTGTTATTTGTCATACATACAATTTTTTTGTCTGATGTTTGATTATTACCTTATCAGTTTCTTTTATCTGTTTTTCCTTTATCTTTGTTAACACTTATATTTTTGCAAAATTTTCAATATCAATTTCTCTTAATCTGATATCGTAAGAAATGTGAATTTTTTTTTATTCAGATTAAAGATACAAGTCGATTCGATTTTGTCCTTGTTTTTCTCCTTTTTCTTATTTTATTTTTTTAACAATTTATAGGAAATGATAAATGAAGTAAAATAAAAAAAAAATAAAATAAAATTGATAACACATATGTATATCGATATAATATTTTTTTTCTCCTTTGTATTTTTAATTGAAATGAAATATAGACAATCCTCGTAAAACACGGAATTACATAAAACTATACTTCATTTATAAGTTTCAATGTTTGCTGTATGGTAGTATACGAGTCTTCTTCCTTTTCTCATAATTTCTAACAAGAGCATTTCGCGAACAGTGTTACCACAATACATAAATTTTTCATACTAATCAGCAAAATGTAAAATCAATAAAATGATACTCTTTTACATAGTTACTATATAAGATCTGTACTGAAAACTATTTGTAGATGAAATATACAGAACAAAATTTAATCACAATTTCTAAATGATGTTGCAATTGAGTTATACGAGAGTTGACTGTATAGAAAAAATTATTATTATTTTTTTTTTTGCATTTTTAATTAAATAATAGAAAATCAAATAACATAGAAGGTTTTTATTTCGATGATCATTTGAGCTTGTAAAGTCGTCCATCACCCTTATAAGTGTATGTAAAAATACATAAATGATTATGGTAAGATACGTCTGTAAATATATATGTATGTACGTTTGGTAAAAGAGAATTAAAAGTTGACCATATTCACATACTTGTATCATATAAATTTAATTTCCTTTTCGTATCTATTTTTACATATACTTTTATTGAATTTTTATTTTATCCATCTATATTATTCTAATAAATGACCACAATATAATCAACGATAAACAAATGAAAAAATATAAATGAAATTAAATGATTAAAAAGGAAAAAAAGTACTCTTGATTATATTGTAACAATTTAGGAAAATAAATCACTTATATTGTTTGCATCTTTTTTTTGTTTATTCAAATGAGAAAAATTCGATGATAAATAAAAAGGAAAATATTTTCGATTTTCATTTTCTGGAGGTTAGTTATTTTAGAAAGTTTTCAATTAAAAAAAAGAAATAAATAAACAAAGTTAAAAGGAACATTATCCCATTTGTATTGCTATTATTTATGGATTGAATATTCTATTTATAGAGTTGTCCTTTGATTAAAAAAAAAAAAAAAAATTCAAATATATGAAAAATATTTTTGCTAAAATTTTTTATCAATGTTTAATTTAATATTTTGCTCAGTGAACATTTGAATTACTCGATGTACATACTCTAGCACATGGATATGATAGAGCACACAGGGTATTTTATAAATATATGCTGAAAAATTGAAAACTGATAATTCATACATAAAAATAAAAAATGATAGAAATTTTGAGATTTTTGGAATTTTTTGAAATTTTAAAAATTAGACACTCCTGAACGTTACCCATATTAAATACACAAGTATTGCTTGTGGTAGTATTGTATCTTTGGTGGTATTGCAAATGTGATATTATGTCTTAATTGGTTTGTTAATTTAAATGTACTTCAAATTATGAATTACTTTGAAACATCCTTTATTTTATACATCACGTAGATACATATCGTATGATTTGATTATGATGAATAAAATAAATTTATTTAATTTTTTAAAAAAATATAATGAATTATTTTTGGCCTTAAGTCACGTTGAAAATATTAAAAGTTGATATTAAATACACACAAGTACAAATAGAACAGAATTATTTGTAAAAATAAAAAATAATCTTTGAATGTGATACAAATGAATTTGAAAGGATTAAGAATAAATAAAAAAACAAAATAAAAAAAAAAAAAGAAATGATGATAATAATAAATGTATCGGATATTTAGATGCGTGATTAACACTCAATATTTTAGGATCAAATAAGTGTGCCAGTTAAAAAAAAAATAAATAAAAATTTAAAAGATAAATAAAAAGATATAAAAATAAATCATTATTAATCATTGTATGTATTATTGTGTGTACGGTGTTATAAAATGAATTATACAAACACAAACAGACATACACAAATATAGACATAGAATAAAAACAGAAAATTCTAAACTAAAAATAATAAATAATTAAATTTTTGTGCAAAAACTCATTTAACTATCATTTCATTTATTGTTAAATCATCGTTTGTAGTATGAGAATGGAATCGAGAAATGAAATTTTTCAAAATGCAATTGTATGTGTGCAAGTTTAAATTTACTATACATTTACACGTTTATTTACGTAATTGTATATCATTTTGTTTGATTAACAAACTCTAAGGTCTTTATGTAAATAATTATTTCATTTTATTTATTTTTTTTCTACTTTCCATTTAAAACGTTTAATCTAAATACAATTTTATATATATGTAGATGTACACTCTGATATACAAGGTGTATCAGAATAAAGATCACAAAAGTCGTGTACTTCAGAGTATTTTTAAAAAAATCGTACTCAACCGATCACCACCCCTATATCCCGATTTGAAATTCATCCCTCAATTCAAATTGAAGATTTTACTACAAATAAATGTTCAAGAATAGTCCTTTTCAACAATTTATTACTCATTGAAATTAAATACGAAAGTATAACTAAGAAGAACTAAGTATAAGAATAACTATTAACATTCAAAGTTCAAAAATGATAATTTTAGGAAACGAAACACTCAGCATTTTTTAACTTTAAAACACCCTGTACATACATATAAAAACTTGTACATGTACGAATAAAAGTTCATTCATATATTATTTATTTTAGATTGGTTGAAATGTGTATGTATGATCTGTATGATTTACTATGTCCATTCTATATTTGGAATCCCCTATAGGATAACATATAAACCTTTAGTACACAAACAACCAAAATGAAAATTGTTTTAATTGCATATGATATATCTTTTCTACAATACAAAAATAACACCGCATTTATAGTGCAAAATATATAACAATTCTATATGATGTAGTATCAAAAAAAAGCAAAAAGGATCAAGAAAACGAATTGAAAAATAAATATCAAATAAACGTCTACAAACAATAAATATAGAAAAATTTTCTATGTTCACACCTATAGTATGAAATAATTGAATGTATATGTGAGTGTTACTTGAAACCTTTTTTGTTTTCAATTATTAATTTTGCTTGGTTTAAATGAAAAAAAATCCTTTGCATTTTCTTATTCATTTATTTGTTGTGAGTAAGTTTTGAAATATGTATGTATGAATGACATTAGAGAATTTAGAATAAAAAAAAAAAATTAAAATTAAACCATTTAATAAAATAGTAAAATAAATTGAAAACAAAATGAAAACAATCTAATACACAAATTGAATTTTTATTTTTTAAATTTATAAAGGTAATTCCAAATTATTTCAACAAGATATTGATGTTTGAAATTTTTAAAACGTTTTTTGTTAATAATTGTGTGAATATTCTCGTAAAAAGTAAAAAACACAAAATTATAAAAGAGCTTTTCAGGATATTCAAATAACTTTAAAGTCCTTTTTGCATCCTTTATACTTTTTCATATGTTTTAATAAATTTAGATTAAATCCTGTTTCCAAAACGGTATGATTTATCTCTTTACGATGAGCCATAATTTTAGTCATAATATCTTGAAAGGAATAGACTTCAAAAATGATTTTTATTAGAAACAATTTTAGTTTTTAGCAAAATATACTCTACGACATTTAATGTGGAACAACCCATATTTGTATAAAGCATAGTTACAATCATTGTGTAATATGTAATATTATGTGTGAGTTTTTAATATAACAGTTATGTACAATAATGTAGAATGGATTTCATTAAAATTATAAATATGGACATTTAAAATGAACATTGAAGATAAAATGAAGATATAAAATTATGAGAAATGAAAAATATGAAATTTAATCAGAATATCCATTAAAACATAGCAACAACAAAATTAAGAAAAATAATGGAATAAATTTTATGTTGTATTAAAAACCATTATTCGTGCAATGATGTCTATAGTTTGGTATATTTTGAGACATCGGTTTTAATTTTATTATCACATCCATATACTCGTACATAGTATACCCATGAACATGTATTGTAATTAAATTCGTTTCACATAAAAAAAATTTTTTTTTTTTAATGTCAACATCAATTTTTCAAATTTTAATTAAGTTTTAAAGATTTTTTTTTATTAATTTTATTTTATGATTTATGAAGATAATAAATTTTAGTGTGTGCGAGTTGTTTTTTTTATAATTTGTATTTTTACGAATTTGTAAAAATTGTTATTTTTTATAATATTGTACAAATATATTTCGAAAAACATGGTTAACTGGTTCCGTGTTGTTCGAGACTTGTAAGAAGTGGGAACGATTTTAAAACTAATTAATTTCGTTTAGTTCAGATGAAAAATCCTGCTATTCTTGCTGTTCCAACTCCAAGCTTAAGTAAAAAAATAGGTTTGAGAGCTTAACTAAAATCGACGTCTTAGGAGTCAGGAATGTGATAATAGGAAACTTCCAACCAACCTTAAACATAGTTAGGATGGTAATAAGAAGTCTACCACTGAAACTGACACTGTAAAAGCAAGTCAGCGACAACTTGCTTCCTCGGAATCAAAGCGTTCAGGAAGCGTCAAATGAAAACCAAATACCACCCATGATGATAATAATTAATAATGATTATTAATCTTAAAATTCCATAATTTCTACCTGTATGCTATTCATGAGTTTCTACAATTTTAAAATTGTCTGTAATGTATTATTAAATTTTTTTTTTCTAAAGTGTCGCCTTCTTCCTTCTCCCTCTAAACACATAGTAAATTTCATACAAATAAGGATTTTTTATATTGCAAGTAATAAAAAAGATTTTTTTTTTTTTTTTGTAAACTGAAAAAAAAGTTTTTGTTTTTATTATTTTTTTTTATAAATTTTTAATTTAAATTTTTTTGATAAACACATACATATAGATGAATAATATGTGTAAGCATAAAGGTAGCAGATTGCTTCCCAAAATAAATAAATTCAAGTACATATGTATATAAAAACTTTTTTTTTTGGATTAAATCAAAGCTAGAAAAATTTTTTTGAATAATGTAAACAAAAAACACAAAAAACAAATTCAATAAATATGACAAGAATATGATAAGAAAATAAGTACAGATAAAAAAAATAAAAAAAAAAACATATTTTTGTGCACATACAGATACATATTCATACATATATATGTAGCAATGTATGTAGATAGAAAAATTTTGTGACGTACTTGATAAACAGCCGAAAATTCATTTAAAGTTTGACATACAAATAAGTTATTTAAATTATTTATTTTTTGTTTTGAATGATGAGGATTATACGACGTGTTTTATATGTCCAATTGAATAATGAAAATGTATTAAGTTCAAATAAAATTTTGCCAAATGATTTACAATAGGTCATTCTTGGTAAAATCGAATGCTGGGAAAATTCTAAATTCTAAAAAGTTAATAATTGATTACCCAAGCATGTTGGGGCGAAAAGTTGATTTGATTTTATCAAAATAATGTAGTTATCAGACACGGCTCTACATTTAGGGCTTACAGAGCTAAGTCCTACCAAAATTGTCTGGGAAAATTTTAAATGATTTCAAGTTAATTGCGATTTAATCATTTTATCAGGATCATCATCAGACGAAGAAAAAATCTGAATAAAATATAAATTACAGACAATTTTCTAAAGATAAATTTTTCGAGAAAATTTTGTGAATCATTTCAAATTCAAAAACAAAATAACATTTTTAATAGTCTAATGTAATGAATTTTATTACAGAAATTTTATTTATGTTCTTCCTGTAAACAATTTTTTTGGCTATATGTAATGTTGGTTGTTTTTCACACTATTTTGTTTTGTGTAAATAACAGTAATAATGTCAAATGAAAATCATTTTTCAAATTGAAAAGAAAATTAATCAACTTAAAAAAACAGTATTAAGATTTTATTTCTTTTACTTTTACATCGATAATAACACAAAAAAAAAATTGATAATTCTACGTATTACAAAAGTAAATTAAAGGTTACATAATAGATTATACATTTCTGTATGTGAAATAATAACAGTGACTTTTACTTTGTCGAGTTAGAATAGTTTAAAATCTTTTAAAAATGATTTTAAGAAATTATAGTATAAGCGGCCTTTACAGGGAGCAATTTTAAGTATTCTGCACAATTATCGACTGATGAAAATTTTCTAGATAAATCAAACAGATAGACTAAACATGTTGAAAAAATGAAAAAACCCCTTAACCTATAAATGATTTGTGGTAGATGGTTCATCAGTGTCTTCACAAAAATTGTAGCAAACATTTTGATTTCTAACCCTTCTAACGCCAAGGCATGCCGAGGTTAGGAATGTAGGGCATAGCACTAATATATTTCTGTGCACTTCACACCGTGAGTGGCTTGTGTGATAACACAGAATTCCAACGACAAATTAGACGTTATTGTGACATTAGCTTAAGACTTTTCCTTTTGCCGACCACCAGTTGTGTAGAATAATCAGAATCATCCTGTATAACAGGAATATAAAACTTTCAGCTAATACTAAAGATATGTATGTACATACATACATACTATGTACATCATTACATGCCAAAATGACTTTAAGAATAACTCAGTTTAAAATGTATGAAAACGATGATGTAGTGAAAGTAAATAATGGTTGGGTGTTAAAAAAAAAAATCTACATACAAAAACGTTCTACAAATCTATAAATTTGAATATTTTAAATTTCATTTTGTTTTTATTCAAGTCAAATAAAAGTAAAAAATAACAAAATAATTTGTAAAATGGAATAGAAAGCAAAAATAACAAAAAATTCTCTATAAAAAGATGAAAGGTTACAAATAGTAGTGTAGTTTATTTTATTTTTTTTTTTTTCGATTTCTTTTTTCTTAGCTGCTTTTAGTTTTTTAAATTGCTTGTAAAGTTAAAAAAATGCAAATGTGAAGAATATAAAAAAGTAGAGAAAAAATACGACTAATGTATGTGTTGATATAAAGGCAACAAAAAAGAAAATTTATTCAGAAAAAATGATTATGCCAAAAATGGTTACTACATATGTACATAGATGTGCGAATGATTTTTTTTTGTTCGTTTTATTGCACCATATTATATTCATACAAATCGTTCTTGACTCAATTTTTTCTTTAAGCTTTTCATTTTTTCATGCATGTATGAACTTAGTTTTCTTTCTATATATTTTTTATTTTTTTACACTTATACACTTCTTGTGTATGGCGTATTCTTATGAATAATTTGTAAAAGAGAAGGTCGATTAGTCTTCCAAAGTAACAAAAAAAAAAAAAATAAATAAAATAAAATAAACAAAAACTCATGAAAGGGAAAAATCGTTTATTTTTTTTGTTCATTTGTATAAACGATGAATCTAGTGAGTATATGAAATGTTAAAGAAAATTTCCTTTTTCTTCCTTTATATTTCACACTAGATATAAATATATGTTCTTTTTGTTTGTTTTCTTCGTAATTATTTTATGTATTATAAAATTATGATTGGAATATTTCCAAAAAAAGGCAAATTTTAGCATGAAATTAACTTTTATTTTGGTTGTATTTGAATGAACATCTACCGTGGTGGATTTATAAAGAAATTACTCATTAATAAATTTCTTCTTCTTTTTTTTATTTTCCAATGGTCTCGCAGTTCATAGAACCTTGACCTCCAATTTCCATTAGAAAATATGTAGGTACTTTAAAATTTCTATTTGAGATTAATGTACGTAATTGTGAAAAGTGACCTACCATCATTTTTGATGGTGTGATCAGTCTGTTATCACACAAAAATTAATATTTAAAACGATCACGGTGAATCAGAACAATAACAACGATACAAATGAATGATGAATGATATTTACTTTCCAGTTTCAGTAATTTTTCATTGTAATTTTATGAATGTTGCCGGATACTGGAAAAAATTTCGTTTTAAGACGTTCACGATTTAAACGATCGTTCAAAAAGAAAAAAAAAAATTTGAGAAATTTGGATTTTCTTATTTCTTAAATATAAAACCTAAAAATAAAACAAAGAAAGAATAATTGTTCAAGTTTCTTAATTGAGGCTCAATTTGTAAATGATTTTAATTGATACTTCAGTAATTTTATACATTTTATAACTAAAATTTTGATTAATTTATTTACCTAGTGTGCACAATTCACATAATTAAATTGGAAGATGGCAAAAATATCAAGTGGAAAAGTACATATTAAATATTATGAGGGATGATGTTTCTTAAACAGGGGATCATGCCTAAAATTGCAAAAGTATGGGTGAATAGCAAGAATTTTTTTTTTTTTTCACTGTTTAAAAAGCAATAAGAATTGTGGTGGATAACTAGAAGTTAGCGCCCTTGTATGGCTTCTACTAAGTAATTTCTTTCGTTTATTTTTTTTTTTTTGTGTAATGGTTTTTGTAAATCACCCTCTACAAACATGTGTAACAAGACTTTCTTTTTTCGAAATTTGTGTAACTTAATATCATCTGCTAATGGATGAATTTAGACAAAATGAAGTAAAAATGAAAAAAAAAGTAAATAAATAAAATAAAAAAAATAAAAAAAAATATTCATCATGATAATTATTTCTTCAAATATCAATAACGAAGACAATTAACTTTTAGTATAATGTATTTTATTTGTTTGTGTGCTTAATGTACATTTTTATGTTATATATTAGGAAGTCAGGACCTTTCAAAGTGAAAGATATCGGTTCGTTTAGATTTGTATTTTTACTGTTTGTATGAAATCACTGTACAGGATATTATTGTACATTATTTGTATTGCATATACGTTTGTATGCATTGCGAAAAATATAAGAAAACTTCATTTATAGAAGAAAAGTTAGCAAAATGAAAATGTGTGAATATTTACACGTGTAGTAAATAACCCAAACATGTAATTTATATTATTCGTCCGGATTGTAATTAAATTAATAAATAAATAAAAATAAGAAAATTGCCCATTATAAAGAAAGAAATTTGTGTACACACTACACATCTATCGATTTTGAATATTAGAAATAAATTCATTAGAATATTACAAGGACACTGTAAAACACGGCCTAATGGGTGTGACACAGGTAAATCATGTAAGGTAAGACTGACAAAAAAATATAAATTGGTGGCAGAGTGATATGAGCAAATCGTACTGTATGTATGTACTGTATGTATCCAGTACTGTATGGTCTTCTCATAGATTGGTTCATGCCGGAATAGTTCTGTTGACAACTGAAAAACGCTCCATCAAGTGTACTTTGATAAAATGTAGAAATATTATCCACGAAACAAAAAAAAAAAAAAAAAAAACGAAAATCGCAAGAAAACAGAGAAAAAAATTTTTTTCCTGTTATTAATAATAATTTGATCCTTTAATGATTTTAATGGTAAAAATGGTAAGAAGAAACATGAAATTTATATAAGGGAGGAGGCAATGACTCTATATGAGTATAGTAGACCATTATAAAAAAAATAAAAAAAAAATGTGATAAACACAGGCCACATCAGGTACAGTATATTAAATTCAATACCATCATTATTAATTTAATTATCAAGATTTAATCAATGGAAATACATTATAATGATAGTAATCGTAATATGAAGCAAAATATTCGAGTAAAATTACAATAAAACAAAATTATTTTTAACATTCACCTTATAATATAATTAAACTGGTATTTAATGATAAAAAAATATAATAAATGAAATTTTAAACCAAATTTCATTATTTAATTTCAATTTTTGCTTTGGTTTTTTTTCTTCTTTCTTTTAAAGCAAAGTAAATATTATAGAATGATTTTAAAAAAAATTTAAAGCAAAAAAAAAAAAAAATTTTTTTTTTGTTTTTTAATTATTTCAAAATTCTGAAAAACTTTTTAATATCAAATTTTAATACTTATAATGGTTAAAATACAAAAAAGGAAAACGAAAAATTAATTAATGGATGATTATGTGTTGTGTAATGTAATGTTACAGACATACATAACACAGATATAACAGTGAATATACACATTTATTTATTTTTTATTTTTTTGTTTTTATATTCGTTACACAAAACTTTAAAAAATAATTATACTTTCTCTTTTTGTAATATTATATAAAGTGAAATTTTAAAGCAAAATCAAAATACTTGAATATTTTCTAAATTTAGGTATTATGTACTTGAAAACTTTTATATTCTTATAAAATTTTGTAAAAGTAAATTCCAAAAATTCCAACTCTTTAAATAAATAACAAAACTCTTCGATTTAAAATAGAAGAATGGGTAAAATTTTATTCAAAGCAATTCAACCCAATTTTTGCAAAAATTGATGCATAAAATTCAAAGAAACTGTTAGCCTAAACCCACACTGAATTAGTTAAAACGAAAAACGAATAAACAAAATTAATACATAAAATATATGAAATACGTTAAATTAAACTGGATAGCCTATACTGAATCAAAGCTTTATGAAATTTAATTTTAATGTATTTCATGTATATTGCGTATTATTTTTCATTCTGACTAACAGGCTTCAAGCACCAAATAACCTTTCTATGTACTTGAATTAGCTGAAGTTGATATTTGAAGGAGTTAATTACAATATCTTATCTAATTACAACACAGCTACATATAAAATACAAATTTATTTGTAATAACATCAACAGATTTATCTGAAGACTTTCTGTACGAAAGTCTTAAACTCGATTTAAGTTGTATGAACATTGAAAGAAGAACAATATAAAATTTGTATAACAGATACAATTTGTAAATATTCTGACTCTAATTAAATATAGGTTACTCTCATAAATACTATATTTTTATTTTTACCATCAAAATCTGGAAAAATTTTTTTTTATTAAAGGTCCCAGAGGGCAACAAAAAATAAAAAAAGCGAAATCCATCGATATAAAAATAATAAAATGTACAGGCTCCTTTCAATTACTCACTTTGCACAAAAGGTCAAAAAACATACATACATAAATATGTACATGTATTTTAAATGTTTGTTATGTACACATGAATAATATGAATTCCATTATTTTTTTCAAAATAAGTGTGTAGGTGCTAAGAAGTTTCTTCTTAATTTCCTCCTGGTATAAAAATTGAAGATAAAAATAACAGTCTAAATTGTATACATGTTTGCCTATATAAATGTAACATGTAATAAACATCATATATTGAGTTTTTCTTCAAAAAGCTTTTATGATAATAATAATAATAACACAAACACAAAGAGAATTTTTTCATTTTCAATATAATATCCCAGTGGAATCAATCCAATAATAATTTTATCATATTTATATATGAGTGTGTATATATCATATTTGTATTTATATTGTATATAAGATAAATAATTATTTATTAATTTATTAGAGATACAAAAAACAAATACAAAACTCATAATAAATTTTGTTAGAATTTTAGTTTTTTTTTTATCTACATTAAATTATTTATTGGAATAAAAATAAAGTTGTACAATGTTTTAGCGTTAATTGAATTAAACATGTGTTTGTGTTTAAATAGAAATAAATGAGATAAGAAATCTAGAGTTTATTAATCAAATTCATGTATGAAAAATATTGGATTCATACTTTACACATTACACAATATATCGTTACATCTAGAGCTGTATTCAAATTGTATTTGTTTGTTTTTTTTTTTTTGGGTTTCGAAACAATGAAATGTCTAAGCCTGAGCCTAGCATAAGCCTGAACTTATATTGAATTTACCCATTATTTTCCGTTTCATTTCGTCTTGATTTATTCAGTGATGGTTCAGATTAAAAAATTAGTAATAATATATCATTACATTTTTTGGATATTTCGAAACTGAAGGAAATTCACAAAATAGTCAGAGTAGTCTTGGATGCAAGACTATTTAAATTGGGAGAAAGTTTCAAAAATACGAAGTGAATGGAGACTAAATACTGACCTGAACCTTGATACAGATTTCTTGTGACGATGATGAAACAGTTGAGTTGATAAATTCGGTTCTTATGGATAAAAAAAAATTGCAGTTAGTGTAGGAATATGTACATAGGTAATATCAGATTTAATAGCTTCATATACAGATTTAATTTTATTTTCGTGTCCAAATTTGATTACATAAAATCCTTAGAAAGGATAACAGGGATAACAGAATTAATCACAGTTATTATTTTTTTATTTAATTTTATTTTAAAATACATTCATCGAATGTATAGTCAAATTGGATACAATAAACTAAATATATTATCAATTTTTATTTAATGTTTTTTTTAAATACAAAATTGAATTACCTATTAGTTAGAGTGAAATTATTAAGCATTATACAAAAATGAAAATTGTATTCATAGTAAACAAATCCATTAAATTGAATTTATTATAAAAGCTTTAAAATCAAAATAAACTACCTATGATATTTTAATTTTGTGTTATGTAAAGAACAAAAAACTGTTGATAATGATGATTATCTTTTTTGTATTTTTACTAAATAAATAAAAAATAAAAATTAAATGAAAATTGAATGTAAGCACACATGCATGTACATCACATCAGATTAAATTTTTGTTAAAAGTGTTTATTAAAAGCATATCAATTTTAGTTAGGCAAAAAGCAAAAAAAAAAATTGAAAATTAAAAAAAAATTAAAAGTTCGAATAAATGTTTTTTATTATAATAAAAAAATGGTTAAAAAAATTATTTTTAATGTAACCGTGGGTATATCTACATACGTACGTTTTGTGTTACTCATTTTATTTTATTTAATTTTTTTTTAAAATTTCAATTTGAATTTCTCTGTCAATAAAATGATTCAATTGTCTTTTAAAATACGATTGAATTTGTCATATACCAATGACATTTTCAATATTTTCACCTATAATGTGCTATATATAAGCCATAGTACAAAGTACTCGAGAGAAAGTTTGGATATCGGTATATTTATAATATTTTATTAAAAGTGTATTATCATGTACCTGACATGTCCATTGTCTTATGTAACTGCATATAACAATACTCTTGATTATTATATTTATTACATAAAATATAAATAATATAACATCCATTCTATGCATGTGTATCACTTAAATCCACCTACACCATCAATAAGGACAAATTGATAACACGTATGTATGTATATGTTATCTAGCTATACGTGTACTTGGGTTCGATATTAACGTATAATAAAATTTTGTGCTGTATACATTATAATATTGTATATTCATTGTACACAATATACTCATCATCATATGTACTTATACTTATACATGTCCTTCTCACGTGTCGTCTCATTTAATTTTATTTGACATATGATTTGACAATGCATTTACGTTTATTAAAATAAATTTGTATATGTATGTATGTACACATATTCCTTGTTTGGTTGAAGTATGTACAAGTGTACATAGCAACTTACATATCTGTAATGTTTGATTGAAATTAAGTAAATGACAAAATTTCACTTAAATTTTTCGACTTGAAAAAAACTGACGAATTTAATATGTATATGGAATACTTTCTGACAATGGATATACAACATCATAGTTTCTTTAAATACATCCAAAATTTTTTTGCATAAATCGATTATACAGGATGTTCCAGAATAAATAACAAAATAAATGGCAATATGAAACATGTTAATCAGCTTCAGCTATCATATTTTCAAAAATTTCTAATCCACAATATCTCAAAAGAGGTGGATACTAGTTGGAAAATAGATCTTATATAAAATTTTATTTTGAGGAAAAAAAAATCTCAGGATAAAGCACTTTGTTACATTTATTGTGGAATATCCTGTAATATAAATAGAACGACTATTCGTAAATTGTATGATATTTTGATTGTTATTTTTTTTAAATTCATTACATCTGAAGTAAACCTAAAAGGTCCACAGCAGTACATACATATGTATTTGTAAAGCAAAGATACAAAATTCCAATTCTATCAAATAATATTTATTCTGATTTTTGGCTTAATTTTAATGAGCTTTTTGTTCTACTTTGACCCATAAAAATTTGTAATCGTCTTTTAGAGTATCATCATTTCTACTTAATTTTCAAAAAAAAAAAAATTGTGTACCACATTTTGTCTACTTTGTATTTTTTAATTGTATAGACTTATTTTCAGTTAACTGAAATTAATGAAATAGAAAAATAGATCAAAAGTATAACCACAATTATTTACGTGATCTTTAAAACTTTTTCATCCCCCTTAAAAAATAATTCGGTGGTGGTATTTTATTTTTTTTTATTGTCATTCTTTGTGCTGTTTTTTATGTGAACATTTTCATATTTATTCTTTTAATCAGTTATATAAAAAAACAAAAAAAAACTAAACAAAAAAAAAAACTGAGTGAAAAAAAGAGGAAATTAAAGTACACATTAAGTACTCAAAAAAACACCAATTTTCTAATGTATCATTTAAAAATATTAAGCATATAAATACTTTCACATTTTGATATAATTTTTTATTTAGAAAACAATTTAAAAGCTGTTGTATGATTTTCACTATATTTTCAAAAAAAAAAAAAAGACGTTACAAAATAATTACAAGTGTCCATAACAAGAACAACAAGAGAATGGCACAAAACAAGAAAAAAAAAGCAGTAAATTGAAAATTGTAATTACAGTGCAAAGAAAAAAAGACGGAAAATAAATTAAAAAAAAAAAAGGAAAATTTCAAAACCTTTTACAAAACTGTTAAAAAATCTTTTTTCTAAAGTAGCATAATTTTTTATGTAATTTTTTTTTTGTATCTGAAGTGGCTTTATTTCAACTTGTGATGTGAATGTTACTCTATTCTATAATTTGTACGTTTTATTTTTTATTTATTTTTGCTACCATGTTTCAATTTAAAACAAAATTTCTTTTTTTTCACAGTTTTTTCTATTTTTATTTTCTTGTTCTAATTTCATTTCCTCCTTGTAATGTCTTTTTTTACATACATTTGGTACATTGTACATATTTGTGTATTATAAACAGCACCTTTATACAGTTGAGGATACATTTTAGATATTTATGAAATTTATTTTCAGTTTAAAAAATCTGTGCCTAAGAGCCAATTAACTTAATTTCCATATTGTATTCGTTTTTCTTTTTTCGTTTTTTTTTTTTTTTTTAATTTTTAATAGTAAGTCTGTGAGAGAAAAGAAAATAAGACAAAAAAAAAAACGAAAAAAAAGGATTTAAGAAAATTGGATGAATAAAATATAGTGAAAATGAAAAACAAAATTGAGTTGTAATTTTTTTCTTCTTCTGAGAGAATTAAGACATTTCACAATATTTGCACAGAACATTAGGATTAACTTTTTCACTTTTCGTGAACAATTTTTTATTATTTTTTTTTTTTTCTTTTGCATTATTGTGTTTACCAGTTTAGCTACCATAGCTTTTTACTGACGTAGACCGAATAGTAGACTTGAACAGTTTGTTTTTATGTTTTTTTTTTATTTTTTGTAAACAATTTGACTTTAATTTAATTCATTCCGGTGTGGTTAATGTTCACATTTTATTATTGTACATTGTTGAGCGCGTGTATAACTAGTGAAATTGTTGCATGTTGCAACTTTATACGTAATAATGATGCCGTCAATTTCCTTGGGGATTTTAGAAAAGTAAAATGCGAAAAAAAAAAAGTTGTTTTTTGTTTATTCGCTTTTTTTTTAATGTGAAAATAGCAAAGTACTAACAACAGCAATATTAGAGATTTAAACACGCATCTATATCTTTTTACCAAATTGGATCCATTTGTTTATTTACAACATTATTTCCTTCCGATGAATGTAAGGTAAGAGCAAATGAAAAATATTTTATGAACACGAAATGAAGAATTTTTTTTTTTTTTTTTTTTGTTTTTTGAACAAATACTAAAAACTTTTTGTGTGCCCCCAATAAAATAATAGTAATAATAATAATAATAATTCAGTTAGTTAATATCATATACATACGCTTAGAGACAAAAGGATCTGTTAAGGATTATGGAGATATAGAAGAAGAAGAAGAAGAATATCATGTACGTATTTGTTTGTACGGTGTATGTAGTAATTTAAAATGGGAATTTGGTTTCTGGCTCTATTATTTTTGTTATCCTTTATAGATTATATTTACTCCTATGGGAATTAAAATTTTTACAAAATACACTGAATATGAAACAATATACAACTATTGCCAAACAACTTAAGTGTACATATATATATATGTACGATGGCATAATATCGTTCGTGTTGTGAAAGAGTAAGCAATTTAGTTTAACTTTTAATAGTGTCTGATGGTTTGTTTTTTTTTTTGTCCTGCCATCCGTATTTAAAAAACACGATTAAAGCTAAAATTATAATAAAATAAATTTGTTGGCAACAAATTGTACAGTATGTTCTGTTTCATACAGATATTTCTGTATATGTATGTATAGATTTTTGTTTGTAGTACAGTGAATACATTAATTCATTTGTGAAAACGAACGATGTAATAATTTATTACAATGAACCTCATTTTCAATGGTATGTAATAAAGGGCGTTTACATAATATTCATTATACAACAACAATAATAATATCCATAATCACTTTTGCCTTATTATTTTGATTATATTGTATAATCCAAAAATTATATTCTGTAATATGTTGAATACAACAAGTAATTTGTTATAGTTTTATTGCTTCTCAATTGATATTAGTATAGTAAAATGTTGTAAATTGTGGTAGAGAGTCATATATAGTCAGCTGTTGCAAATGAATTCGATGTGGTCATCATCATTTTCATATAATTTACCACACAGAAAAATAAAAACTCTTTTTCCAAAGAAGAATATTCACCAAAACTAAAATAAATATGTGTCTTGTTTGTTTCTATACTTTATTCCTTTCAACACAATCACGTGTATCTTTATGAAGCATAAAAAAATGTTCCATCATTTAAGTTCATGATTTATTTTATTCTCCTATAGTTATTGTTTGTTTTGTTTACAAAACACAGAAAAATTTGCAAACAAAAAATATAGGTGACTATATAATTTAAAAATGAGATACAAAGGTAATTTATTGAAACTCTATGTATGCACTCAATTAAGAGATCAAATGAAATAATAAATGAAAAATATTTAGCAAAACTAAATCCTTTTTAATCTTTTCAATATTCATATATGTAATTGAATTTTAATCTATATCATTTAAAATCAGTTGCTTTTATCACCAAATTTATTTTAACTTTACCTAAGGCTCTTTTCATATTTTATTGTAAATGAAATGAAAATCAATTTATTTTACACCTTTCATTAAAAATGAATACAAATAATTGCATTATTTTAATTCTATTAAATCAAAAATTGGATACGGATGGCAACAGATACATATATATGTTTTTTTTTTTTTTTATTAAATTAAATTTATTATATTTTTGTTTCTATTATAATGATTTTTCGATATTAAATGAAAAAAAACAAGAAAAAGACAATTTAAAATGAAAATTGGTTTCCATGTAATTTAATATGATAAACCATTTAATATTGCATGATAAATATGACTGTACTTATGGTAAAGTGTTGATTGATATATTATTATGGAATTATTGTTTGAAAAATCAATCATACAAGATAAAAATTTTGTTAATTTATTAATAAAATAAAATACTAAAAATGAAATGAAACCTAATTGTATACTAATAATTTAATCAATTTGTTTTAAAAGTATAATGGTAAACAATTTTTTTTTCTATTTAATTATATAGAGCATTTTTTAAATTTAATATACGTTATTTTGTTATTTAAATTTTAACCATTTTAAAGAATTAAAAAAAAAAATTTAATGTAAATTTTCTTGTTTAAGTTAGTAATAATCTATTAAAAAGATTGGTAGAATTTATCTTTTTCAATCATTTTTTTTTTAAATTTTCATTTTCATTTTTAAATTAATGTTTAAATACATACAGATATGCTTCGAATAGTGTGGTGTTTAATTTGAGTGAAAATTATGAATAGTGGGTTCAAGTTTCATTGACAATAATATGATGTTCTTTGAATTTTGTGTTATTCAAGGATTGTCAACATGTTAAAACATGTTACCATTGTCCTTGAATAACATAGAATTCGAGGAACATCATATTGTCAATGGAACTTGAGTCTTATAATTACATCTTTATGAGAAAATCAATTAATCATGTTATTCGAGGTGTACCTATTCTACAATTAAAATATAAAAGAATCGAAATCATTGTAAGATTTAATTTTCTGAATATTTTTAATGAAAAATTAAATTTAAAAAAAAAAAAAAAATTACTTTTAATAAAAGTGAAGAATTGAACAATGAATGGTCGAATATGCTATGGTGTGAATGCGTATGTACATAAGTGCTGCATGTTTAATATTACACATGTGAACAGAAAAAAAGCAAATATTAATTATATTTTGCTGATAAAAAAATATTTTTTTATACATATATACATTTCATTTCATTTCATTATATTCTGTTATTTTTTATTAAATTTTTGTATTTTTTATATTATATTTTTTTTTTGTCTTCTGTTTTAATTGAGTCGCTTGATTATGACACTCTCTCTTTTCATGCATTCCATGTAAAATCACTACAGTTTGCTATTATGTAAAAATTTTCATTATATTTTTTTTGTTTTATCAAAATTTTAAAATACAAATGAATACAAGGTTTTTTAATAAAACAATTGCGATAAAAATGGAACAAAATAAAAAAAACAAATTACTGTACAACTCCCCTTTTATTCTCCTTGATTGATTTAGCGAAAAAACATATGCACACGTAATCAATATAAAAAACAAAATGAGAAAATTTGTAAACCGATAAAATATTGAAAAATAGATTGAAATCAATTTGTTTTTTATTTTTTCATACGCAGTTCAAGGATTTTATGTAAATGTACCCTGTAGGTATAGTATATGTACAAACGAATGTATGGAAAAAACTGAAAGGTACGTACATAGGGTTAAATTGATGATGTAAATTTTACTTGACACTTACAGTTATTATTTTACAGTAAAAATTGAAAAGTAATTTAATCAATATTAAAATTGATTTTTATGTAAATCTTAAAATAAAAATTTTATTCGACATAGCCATAGGTATTGTTGCTAGTGTACGGGTGCACAATTGAATAGATTGACACATTAATGTGATTTATTGTTTCAGATTTTCATTTTTGTTCCGACTAATTAAGTACGAATTAAAATTATATAAATTGAATTTTTTTTTTAAATTCAGTATTTCAATGTCATTAGCCTTTTTATGTATATTTTGTTTCGTGATTGGTTAGATCTTCATTTCTATTTTCAAGACAAAATTTATTTGTAACTATAAAGAAAAGGAGTCGGTCTGGATTATTTTACCCTTTTATGGAGATGTTTCAGTTAGTTTCTATGGGTAACAAGGAAACCTTCAGGTTGATTAATAACATTAAACCAAATAATTAAATTCAAATTGGATTTGAACTTTAGAAATGGAATTGATTATGTAAAAAGGATAATAATTAATAATTTGGATAACACACATGAATAGATGATGAATATTTGAACAAATGTGGAATTTTTTTTGAAGGAGACAGAGCGTAAAAGGGAATCATAGTAAGCTTTCCATGGGAAGGTTAGAGGTCCACCAAAGTCTACCAAAGAAAATTGTAATCAGGAAATAGTGTTTTCCCATTCTTTTGGAAAAAATCGATTTCTAGAAAATCAAAACAACAACATTACAACATATCCATGGAAAAGTGTAAAAATTACAGTTAACTGTTGATGAAGAATTTTGTACCATTTTTGTGAAATATTATACTGCAATACAAAATTTCATTTACACGAAATTTTACTTGTCTTTCTATTTTTATTATTTTTACTTGTACTTTATAATTCAATTTAATTTGGACATTAAAATGAAATATATATACTTAATTCTAATGTAGTATGACATTCCGACATGTATGATAAACATGTGTATAACAAAAAAAAAATCTTTAAAACGTTTACTAGTGTTTATAACAAAAATTACAGAATGTATTCTAATGTACATATATGTAGAACTGAGGAAAAGTGATCCATTCCACATTACTAAATAAAATGAGTGAACGTAGTAGATTGGTTACATGAAGTGTGATAACTGCATCTTGTTACACTATTATTCACTTAAATGTTGATATATAAATGTATGCTATGTTTTTTTTACATTTTAACAAAATTTTATATTTTGTAATCATCATGAATATGTTGTCCTGTATGTGTTTGCTAGAAATCACTTCAATTTTTCTCTATATGTTTTATATACACATACATATATAATAATAATAATCCTAATGGAAAATCATTGCTTGAAGCAAAGCAAATCAACAAAAAAAAATTAAAAGACAGTAAAAGAGAAATGATATTCAAAAGAAAAAAAGAAAAACAAAAAACAAAAAAAAATGAAGCAATAAAAGAAGAAGTAGAAGTCATCTTGGGAATGGTAAAAAATAAAAAGTAGAAAAAAAAATGGAAAAATTAAAAAAAAATATATATAGTATAGTACGGATATGTAAAGAAAATTAAAAAAATAAAAAATAAATAGAATAAAATAAATAAATAAATAAAAAAAAGGAAATTAAATAAAACACAAATCAGAAAAGTATTCCCTTCGGGTACAGACTATATATTCATTTTTTCTGTAATTTTCAACTGTGCGATGATGACGGTGTACATGTAGACGTGTATAAATATGTACATACATATATTTGTGTAAGTAATAATCAGAGCTATTCTGGTCGTAGTTAGCAGATCTCGCTAACTTGACATTCGGCTAAATTTTTATATAAAATTTTGACAGTTTATAAATTTTTTAATAAAAATAAGCAGAACGTCAAGTTAGCGAAATCTTTTATAGCTACGATCAGAATAGCCTCGGATGTATACACTTGAGTTTATTTTATGTATATGTGTGCATCACAGTGAAAAAGTTTGTGACGTTGTGTATCAAAATTATTGCACACTTACATAAACAATCTAAAATCACTGTTTTTTACGGAAAAGTGGAAAAATTTAATTTTTGTTTGGACAAAAATGTGCAAATAAAATGAAAAAAAAAATATATTAAAAGAAAAATTGAGAAATGAAATTTAAGAAAAGAAAAGAACTAAAAAAAAAGTAAATCAAAAAATCAGAAATATAATTTTTAGGAAAATGTAAACAGTTTCTTACACGTATTCAAACTGTACAAAATTGTACATACTAATATGGTCTATATATGTATGTACTCGTATAGGTACATGTGTAGAAAATATCACATTTATACAAAGAAAAAGTACATAAATTATTCCTATTTCACATAGTTCGAAAAAGGATTGTAAGATAAGGATTTGTGTTCATATACACCACATACGACAACAGAAATAAAAATTTCCAGATTTTCTTTTATCCAAGTGACAATGATTGAGTGTATGTATTGCATAACAAAATATTAAGAATTATTTAGTACATTATGGTACACACAGAATCCTTTGATGTTATGTTTTGTTTATTTATTCAGAATATCACATGGGAATTAAATAAATTTAAAAGGAATGGTGCATACAGTTTAATAATTTGAAAAAACCAAATTATTTTACTTATACACTTATACAACTTTGTAATGTAAAGGAATCGTGAATTTTGATATTTAAATTTTGATATGATTTAATAATATCATAAAGCCGAAAAATCTGTATTTTATTTTTACGAAAGAGGATTTGAGACTCAAGAATTCTATTGCTTTAAAATACAGAGAAAATTCGTAAGGTTCAGTCAACAATTAAGTAAGCAATAAAAGAATACATTGATGATAAAATTAAAGAAAGAAGAATTACTGTAATATGAGTATTTAAAGACATAACAATGATAATTTTGAAAAATAAAGTCCTTGCACAGGTAAACAAGATCATAGGCTAGTGTCCGCGGGCTAATGTAATAAAAATTGACATAAATGATAAGGAGAAGAAACTGAAAAGAAGCAAAGAGGAGGGAGGGAGGGAAATAAACATACAAGTGTTATAAAATTTTATTAAAAATAAAAATACTGGCAAATTTAATACCTAATTACTTACTTTTTTGAGAATAAAGAGTGAATTTGATGAAACACGTAACACGTATAAGAAATGATTGATTACATACCTGCAAATATAAGAAAAGAAAACATTTTTTTAGTAAATTACTTAAAAATTGCAAAAACAGAATTAAACCATTTAAAATTATTTAAAATCGAGAAATTGTTTTTTATGATCTTTTGGTTTGTTCTATATCAGTTTATATTTATACTTTCTTATATTGTTTTCACTTAAAAAATACCAAAAACTGGTAATCAGAAAATGAGAGTCAAAGTTAAGTTAATTTAAATTGAACCAAGAAGAAGCACGCGTTTAAAAAAAATACACATGGCTATGCTTTAAAAATAAGACAGTAGATTATTTCATATAAATCTATGATTTTTCTCCTAAACTTATTTTCATTTTATAGTTCATTTAACCATTGTTATAATCAGAGCGAAATATGAGAATAAAATTAAAAATAATAAACATAAAATAATAAATAACAATAATTGGTGTACTCTGTCGTATACAAGACATTTTTTGACTAATCAAAAAATTGCATTTCCTTTTTATGTTTTTATTCTGCCTTTATTATAAACCTTTATAATTTTTCCCTTTTTTCATTTTTCTTCTGGTCTTTCCATCTTTTTAACAAAATAAAAATAATAATTTTTTATTTTTTTATTTTTCATGTATTTTACTTGTACGTCCCATATGTACATATGTATATCTGTGTGGTACAAATTCTATCTCTGCAGTTTCTTATACATGCGTGTCTGTGTATGTGATTTGCTTAGCAAATTTTGTCAAGTACCTATTAAATTTTTAATAGGAAGCTTAGAAGTGGTATACTTGAAATTTAAAAAGAATTTATGGTAACATTTTATCTTTGTTCTATTCCATAAATGTAAGTCCACATATACATACATCTTAGCAAATATTCAAGATATTTTTCTTTTTTATTTGTTCTTTAGCAAATTCTAGTGTTTTATTATGACGTGTATAAGACTTTGCTGGAAACGAAGAAACTTAATATCGTTATAGTTAGATTTTCTTTTCTTCATTTCATTCTTATTATCATTTTGAATCAGATATTATAAATTATCTACCTAAATAATGAACTTAACCATTTGCTTAACATCATCATTCTCTGTTATAGACACACATTCCGAAATCTTCTAGAGATTCTAATTTAATTGATTCACTTGTAAAAAGAAAACTCTGAAAATTTCAGTCCTTCTATATATTTAAAATGATTGCAATAGAAAATTGTGTGTAATGAGTTGAAAATAACATATAGTACATAAAAATTCAAGAATTTTTCATCATCATCATCATTATTTGACTAACAATGTTTGTGCGCAATGTGTATACAAATTACACACGTGATTGTACCTTTACGTAATACACAGCATTCAGGTATAATTTTATAACAAAGTTTACTTTATTTATTTTTTTTTTTTTTCGTATAAACAGAAACTGGGGAAAACTGAATGTACATATATGTAAATGAAAAATTCTAATCATTTTCTTTCAACTATGATAAACAGAATGGACACACATTCATTAAAATTCAGAGGTAATTAGCAGAGATGATGTTGTAAAAAAAGGACACAGTTAAAAGTTACACAGACGTAAATGAATGTTTATGTCTTAATATAGGGACGTATGTACATACATATATGAATACATAGAGTTACACAGACGCAGTAGTAGGTGCATACAAGGTTGTACAATAATAACAACAATTATTGTGTACATATAATGACAAGATGATGACGAAAATAATGATGAAACAAAAATCTTTTTATTTTTTTGTTGATTTGTGTCAAATTATATGCCATGAAATAAACAAAAAGAAGCATTGTGAGCTTTTATCAGAATTTTTTTTCACATAAAAATAACTTCCATAAATACTATATTTTTGGTGGATGTTCAATATATCTTATATCCGTCAATTTTCTTTGAAATAATTCTGTCTTCCTAAACCCATGTTTATATGAAACATTGAACATTTTATTGAAATGAAAAAAGAGTGTTCGTAATGTAATTGGAAGAATTGGTAATTTTATCCTGTTCACTACTATTTACTTAACTATGGGAATTTTTTAAAATTTTAGATCTTTTATATGCTGAGCTCAAATTAGAAAATTTCCCAAAAATATTCATAACAAAAATTGGCTTTTGTTGAATAAGAATTCGTGAATAAATTGGCAGGATATTCATCCATTATTAACTCAAGTCATACAAGTACAACAAACACATATGTATGTGTTACCTTGCACTACACGTTGTATCATCAATTGTCATTATTATCACGTTGAAAATTTTATGTATTGTTGTGTTTGTTGTTTTATTATTATCATCATTGTTATCGTTATGCAATTGTATGCTTGATATGTACAACGTTCTCGAAAAACTTTATAATTAAATGTGTGACATTATTTATTTTCTGAATATGTACAAATAAAATACACGAAATACATTTTCATTAAAAAAAAATCATGTATTTCATCGAAAAATTTTCTTATTTTAAATATTTTCTTTTTTGCTGTATATTTGCCAAAACTAGAAAAAAAAAGAAAATTTGAAATAAAAAAGAACAAAATCAAGGAAATGAAGAAAAAGCTGGCATATAAATTTTCTAACTCTATTTTTTTTTTATTTAATTTATTTGTACAATGTATAGATAATACAGATACATTTTTAATGAAATTCATTTTGTATAAAACGCCGCTTTAAATTTTCTTTTTTTTTTAAGTAATGAATTTTCCTGGTGCATTTTTAAAAATTTTACATGACAATTACACTAATATCGCTTATTATTTATATGTATATTAATGAAGTGTTTTGGTCAAGGCTGTCACACATGCTTATTATTTGATCATAGAATTTCTCTTAATTGTATAACTATTTCAGCATGATATTATGACAACATTTCTTGAGTATAATGGACAAAATTTTGGTCTAGAGCATCACTCTCTCTTCTACTTGAAAAAATAATTTTTTTTATTTAATGTTTTTATAATTATGAACTATCTAAATTTTGCATGGAAGTTATCAGAATATCAAGTTAGCGAAATCTGCAAACTATGATTAGAATAACCCTAGATATCCCTAGACAATTATTATTTCGGTTTTTAGTTTTCCCAATATATTTTACATTTGAACCAGTTATGTTAATATATGCTTGCTTATTACATTTATATTCATAGTTGATTTAATGATTTAAATTTTCTTGAAATATCTTTGTACATCTCTGGCTATTTTTGTTTTTTTGTTTTTTTTTTTTTTTTTTTTTTTTTGTAATAAAACATTTTATTTAATCTTCAATCATTTTTGATGGTAGGCGGATTTAAAAGGCGGTGAAAAGTATTTGCATCTGATAAATTTTTGTAATATTGGCTCAAGAATATTTTTGAAGTAATAATAATAATGTTCAAGTATGTGTATTCATAATATAAAAAGTACAATTTATTTATTTGTTCGTAAAAAGACTTTTGCACAGATATTACATATTTTTTTGTTGTATGTGTTATCTAAAGAATTTTATTGCTTAAACGTGCAAGTATTTGTTTGTATGAGTGCATCATACATACACTTAAATAATATTTCAATGGCTAAAATATATTTTTGTTTCTCAAAAGGAAATTAATTTTTATCTCATATATGTACAGATATGTACATGATATTAATTTTCCAAATATTTTCGCTTTTTTATATTTTTCAATTTTTTTTGTGTGTTTCTTGTTCGTTTTATTCTCTGTTTTTATCATTTTTTTAAAATGTTTATCCTTTTTTTCTCGTAATATATCAATGTATGTACAAAAAAAAATTTTTTTTCTGTGATTTTATGCCATAATATGTGTACGTCATATTTCATATCAATGTCATCATCATCGTCATCATCATTTTGTTGTATACAAGATTGGAAAGTATTCAAGTAAAAAAATATGAAAAAAGAAAAATTATAGGAAAAATGAGCATATATTTGACAAGAAAGCAAAAAATATAATAAAAATAGAAATTTTTATTTCTAACTGTGATTGCTATGTACGATATATCACGTTTCTGCACTTGTGCATGATTGTGCACTACACATTGCAGATTTGTCATTGTCAATTTTCTAAAGTACATTTCAACTTCAATGTAATAAAATCTTTTATTTTTATTTTTTATTTTTATTTTTATTTTTCTGGTTTTAACGTGTATTATTATATTTACTCAAATAAGGATACCTAGATCCTAGATTACGTGTATATCTGTCTACACTGATGTGGCCAAAGGGTGATGTATATCCTTTATACAAGGAATAAAAGGAGTAGAAGGAATAAGGGAAAGTGTGTACAAAAAAAAAAGCTCAATAAAAATAGAGTTTTCAGATTGCCCATAAAAAAACAACAATGTTTACGTTTAATAACATACCGTGTAAGTATGCCTAGAAAAGGACCTTAGACTACTTTCCATTTGAAAATATAACTGAGTTGTTAAATGTCTTTTCCTTATCTTTTGAAAATACCTCTGAATTTCCATAAATTTTTTTTACTTATTTTTCCTTGCAGAAAAAAAATGATACGATCATAATATTGAAAATTGTACAAAAGTACGCATAAAAATAAATATGTAAACTCAATTTCACTTTTGTAAATTTTGTTGGACACAGGGTGATTTCGATTGTTTTGCAAAATCGAAGAGAAGGAAACCGATTGAAGGTTTGAAATTCATTGGCTTCCGTATGACCCAACGAGTTAAGCAGTTGCGATCCATCACTCGAATCTTTTTGTTTGTACGATATTTTGTTTACCTAAACCTAATAACAATATCTTACTAACTGTTGGTCATGTTGAGCAACAAAAGTCACCCTGACATAAGTATAATTTATAGTAGAGTAAGTAAAGAGTTTAAAATTTGTTTGAGACAATTAACAACTGCTTGACAAACCGTTTAGTTGACATTATTTGCCCTCAATTATAGCAATTAAAGAAAGGGCCTGTCAATTATTTTTCAGAATGACATATTCCATTCTAATTTTTTTTTTTTTGTTTTGCTTCAAAATATTAGAATCAAACAAAAGTCAAAATTGTGAAATAAAAAAAAAATACATTCTGGTGTTAAGGTCAAATATTTTGATTCGGGGCCACTACTAGTAAATAGTATCCCACTTAATTGAAGGATTTATAAATTCTAAACTGAATGAGAATCAATGGAATAGAATGAAATGAATGTGAAAGAATATTTTAGTATGTATTATTCATTTTTTACAAAAATTAATTGATGATTGGTGACAACACGATTATAAAGTGGCTTAATACGTATTGTACCCATGCGTGTATCATACACTTCAAAAAGAAAAAAAAAATGTTTTACACACTAAAATACCTACTTGAACATATCACCAAAAAAATGTACTTGTTTGCTTTTATCGTATTTCGTATATCAATTTAAATAATAAATAAAGGGTCTGTAATTCAATGAATGTAAATGAAGTGAATGAGTCGTTTTCTTTTTTTCTTTTTTGGAAAAATCATCATTTCGTACTGAGTAGTTGAATTTATTTTTATTTTTGAAGCTTATCAAAAAAAAAAAAAAAAAAAAAAAAAAAAAAAAAAATAACAATAAAAAATAAATCGAAAAAGTGAAAAAAATAAAAATTAAGCGACTGGAAAACAATAATAATGAATTCTTGTTTTTTTTTATTTTGGTAAGTGTTTTTGAGGGGTGTTTTGTTTATGAAAAGTTATGAATGATAAATTACCAATTCAAATGAAAAATTACATATTAATCTCACATTAATGAAATATTACATAACTTTGTTATATTTTTAGTTTTTATTTCATTTAAATTATTTTTCAGATTACAATTAATTAAATGTTCAAAGTTAAAAATTGGATAATGATAAAAATGATGTATGTATGCATAGACGATAAATTTTACATTGATGTTTTGTATGACTCTTTTTCGGATATTTATTTTAGTAATTTTTAAATTTTTTATTTAATTGCTTATAGTACAAAAAAAAAATTTTACTTTAAAATTTTATACATTGATTTTTTGTTTTGTTTTTATTTTAAATAGTCATATAATACACAATTAAATTAAATAAATAAAATAATGAAATTTTAATTTAATTAAAACAGTAAAACAATGAAATAAATATAAATTACTTTTTTAGACAAAACTAACAAAAAAGCAATTAAGTTTTTTTTTGTATTTTTTTTTTTTTACGAAGGGCCGTATTCACTGTCCTGAATTATCCTGATTTAATTTCATGTAGATCATATAATTACCCAATTTCATTTGAAAAGATAATGATATTTCTCTAACATTTTTTCATCTCAAATTGTTATACTCTCAGAACTAGAAGAGCTTCTAGGAATCTTTCATTTTATTTATTTTTCTAATTTGTTTTTGATTCACAACTTCTATGACTTCAGGCTGAAGTTAGGAATCCTTCTACCCTACCACTTTGTCTTTCAATTTTAAATTTTAACAGAAAAACCGCCCATACATCGGATAAATCAGATTGATAAATACGGCCATTTACTCGTAAACTTTTTTAATTATAAATTTGTTCACACTAACACAGGAGAACAAAAAATCAAAAGAAAAATAAATAAATAAAAACTCGAAAAATTTTCTAAGTATTTTTAATATGATACGTTTTATATCTTCTTGATGAGATGTGCATTATTATATATTATATATATGCATGTATTGTGTATATAAAAAATATACAAGAGTAAATGTAATCTACACACGTGTATGAATTTTTATATCTTATGTAATAATACGTTTGTTTAATAATTTTTTCTTGTTTTTTTTTTTTTTTTTTTTAAATATATAATCCGCTTTAGAATTTAAAATCAAAAAATTTATGTAGGTTACTTGTTAAGTAAGTACACAAAAATAAAAAAAGAACACTTGAAAAGTAAAATAAAAAAAAAAAATTTTTTTTTTTTTTTTTTTTTTAAAATATATATTATAACGATTTTTTTCAAAAACACGGAATTAAAGCACAAATCTGAGAAACTTATTTTATATGAATTGTGAACGCAATTGTGAATATGTATGTATATACCATACATATTATATTACAGATCAGATATTATATTGCTTTGTACGAATTGCATACTAAAATGCATGCTAAAATATGCCAAGTGCTGAATTACTTTCAATATTGAATTTAATAGGTTTTAGCTGTGTGAAACGCTAAATTGTTAACAATTTCATTTATTAATTGCTCTAAGTTTTTAACGTGATAATTCCATATAACATTAAAAATTCAAATTTTAAATTTTTTTGAATAGTTGTTAAAAGTTAAAAAAATATATTTTCAAAAAATCATAGAAAATCTATTAAAATTACGTTTCATATTTTATTATTTCGCACAAAAACAATCAGTTTAGAAATTTAGCAATTGATTCGCACACTCTATATATCCCGTATGTTTGTACATAATAAATGCATAAATGTGTGCAAACACGTGTGTGCTTGAATATAAAAATATGTATACAAATATGAAATTTGTTATTTTTTCCTAAGATAAAAAATAAAAAGTAAAAATCTTTTTTATAGAATTTTTCACTCATTCATTCATTTATAGTACTTTCATTCATTTATTTAAATGGTATGTATATACTATACGGGGTGTACTTAAAATAAATTTGTACGAATAAATAAATGCATGAATGTACACATGCTTGTCTATATATGCTCGGTACGTGTTTGTGACACTGTTTTACAAAATATTTCTATATATTTTACAGATAATGTGTATTTGCATCTGGTATGTGTATATAATGAGCATACGTGCATTGGCGTGTATTTATGCCTGTATACATATTGTATGCATACAAAACGTTTTTTCTAATTTTGTATCAGGCAATTTTCCACTTTTTGTTTTATACAAGTACATATTTGAGAACAGAATGAAAATAAACACAAGAAAAAAGAAAGGGAAAATGTAAATTAAAACAAAAAATATAAAGATATGTCATATTTAAGCCTAATCGTAAATTTAAAAAAAAATACAAAAGATAAATCCGTATTATGGAAAATAAAAACGAAATAAAGTTGTTGTCATTAGCGTTTTATGCATGTTGATGGTAATGATGATGACATTATAATGATGAATAGTGTACCCAGTTAAAAAAAAAAAAAAACAAGAACTATTTAATGTACAAAAATAATAGAAAAAAGGAAAAACTACATACATATATGAATGATTTTCTTGGTATCAGAATTGAGTGAATTTTAAATTTCAAATATACAGTGCATATCACAGAATAAATATCATAAAATGTTCTTAAAAATCTCAGATTGAAATAAAAATATCTTTCCTTTAGAGTCCGTTTTCATCAGGTTGTCGTAAATTGAAATTTTTATAAAATATTGTCATTTAATAGTCAATACAAGAATCATTAATCTGAAAACATAAAATCGTAAAATCAGAGAAAATCGGATCGCAAAATTTAAATCTATTGTATTGTATATATTTTGCAAATCAAAGCTAAAATTTCCTCTTTTACGAAATAATTAACATTCATATTTAAAAAATGTGTTGAAGAATGTTCTCAGACACTTTGTGTATGCGTGTTTTAAATTCTCACATAGAACAGGTGTAGAACAGGGTTATAATATCCAGCATACACGTACATATTTTTACAGATGCTACATTCACCCACGCATATTTCTGATTTTTCTTCTTCAGTTTTTTCTGTTTTTTTAAATGTCTGTATCCACTTGTCATACCTCATGTTCAAATGTTTGAATTATAGATCAAGATACGTAATAAAAAATGAAAAATGAAAAAGATGATGATAAGGTACACAGAAAAAAAAAAACAAGTCAATTTTTTATTTTCATGTATAGCAGCGTTAGCTGTTTTTCAACATAATTTAATAGCACTCGAAGATAAAAAAAAACAACCAACAAACAAACACTTGAAGAAAAGGATATTAAAAAAAAATCGGTTAATGATGACATTTTAATTGAAAAAGAATGATCCGATTTTTTTCAGATTTTTGGTAAAAACATCCCACATAACTTTGGTTTTATGTGTTCATATATTCGTCCTTTATTCTCTCCCATTTTTTTCATTTTTTTTTTCCAAAACAGACTCATGTGAATTTAATGACCAAAAATAAAAATAAATAAAGCTAAACAAAAAAAAAAAAAAATATTAAAATAAATCCACATAAAAAAAGGTACGAAAGTAAATTGTTAAAAAAAAAAGAAAATCTACGTACGTATGTACATACATATGTACGTATTTCGAAAAAGGACATAATAGAATATTTTTATGTAGCCTCTAGTCTCCTTTATATCGTTTATACGTTGTTTTAATATAACACAAAACAGATGACCACGACAAAATGTTTGTGTATAATTAATGGATGTTTTGGTTTGGAATTCATTTTTTGATTCATTTTTAAATGAAAAATTTAGGGAAACTTTTTCTACCCTTTCTATTCATGAAATAGAAATTAGAAATATTTTGACAATTTACGATTGTGCTTATATGAGAAACATGTCATGAGGAACTTTTTCTAAATATTTAAGGGATGAATGTTTGTACTGCGTGGAATACAGATCAATGTGAAATGCCAAAGCTTAGATGGATAGATAGTGTACAATAGCAGAAGATGAAAAGGGTGAAAAAGCGTAATTAGAAAGATGCAAAATACATTGAAAAAATGGAGCAAGTATGCTAATACAGGAGTAAAAAACATGAAAAATGTAAAATGATTGGAATAATCGACATAATAATTAAGTCATCGTCATTATGATTATCAACACTTCATCCATTATCCAATTTTAAACCGTACTAAGTACATGCTTAATAATTATGTATCTACCATACGTATGATATATCAGTAATTAAATTTGACCGATCCTATTTTACAATCTTTTTTATATCACTATTTATGGGTTCAATTTGCATGCATATGTGCGTACGTGTTATCGTAATTTTTCCAGGAAAAAATAAGTTTTTTTTCTTTTTTGTATACTAACCAAAAGAAATGTACAAAAAACATTTATTTGATTTTCATTTATATTTTTCGTTTATTTTATTTTATTTTTTTATTTTTTATTTTTTTGTGAACAGAAAACATTAAAATCATATTTGAAAGAAAAATTTCGATTTTTTTACATTTTAAAGGATTTTGAAAAATTAAAAAAAATCTTTGGTTATGTATACGGGTACAAAATGTTCCACATGAACACTTTGCATTAGATACGTAGATCGCATGCTTTTGCATTCAAATTTCAGTTTTCATTCGTTTTATAGAGTTCATGATGATTCTCATATACATACGTCCATGAATTACATATTTTTATCTGATATCTTCTCTCAATGAAAGTAACAACATTCGCTTTCATTACTATAAAATTATCACACTATCCCAATTGCACATATTACATACATATATAAAAATGATATGGTTCGTTCAAAAACAAACATTTTATTAAAATTTTATCCTTTTGATAACTAATATTTTGGTCTAGTAATGTTATTTTGGTTAGTAGTGTTTTACACATATGTAGTTACAAAATATATAATATTCTTCTTTTTTCTCGACATTATGATCCACTTTTATGTATACTATAATGTAATATTGAACAAAAATGGGAAAAATGTGAAGTAATGAAGCAAATCAAGTGACCAAACGTATTGTATTATATTACTGATGTTATGATACACATATCCTGAAAAGACTATTAAATTTTATTTGCATTAATATTCACATGAAAATAAAATTTAGAAAAAAAAAAAAAAGATTTCGATTAAATCATAGATAAACAATTTCAATTTTTTTTTCTATACATAATAAGGAATTGTTCGCATTCATTGGAAAGAGACAAAAAAAAAATGTAATAAAAGTGGAAAAAATAAAATTTTCTTTCTCTTTAGATACAATTAAATGATAAATTTAAATACAAATTATATGTGTATATGGGTAGTTCTCGTGTAACATGGTACTTCTACGGAACAGTTTCTGAGTATAATCCGCAATTATAATTCATATAACACGAAAGGTGGAAAAACACATTTCATAGCTCTTAAGCGTTGATATAAGGAAGACCGTATACAAGACATGAGATAGAGAAGACAAAGACCGATATGGGATATAACGTTAGTCTAAAGAATACTTGTGGAAGAATAGAAGCCAGTAAATGAGATAATTAATGGCTAAGCGGAAAAGGAAGATGGATTCACTTCACAGGAATATTATGTGGAACTTGACCTCCGTGGATTTCAAAAAAAAAAAGTTATGTTTCTCAAGAAATAAATTACACTTTTATGAAAAATAAAATTTTGAAAAACAAAGCCAAAAAAAATTAATATGTTCACCATGTACTAGAATATAATGTTTCATTGTATGAAACAGAGAGGATATGAAGACGATTTTTAACGCATTTAAATGCAGAAAATAATGCTAAGAATCATATACAAACCAAGATTTTATGTACATGTATAAAAGTTAAAAATCTATCATTTTTTTATTACACTGTATATATGAGTGTGAATATTTATGTGTGTTTGTATAAATTACGTGCATATTCTGCAATTTAATAGTGGCTATATAAATATGTACTACACACATATATCAATATTCTCGTACATACATAAGTACGAGATATGTTTGCTTAATATCAATAGATTGTGTGATTTTAATAATTCATTTCATTTTACGGATTATACATACATACATATAACGTAACGGTATTTCATTATTCAAATCCAATTAAAATGTTTTATGAACAAGGAATAAAATATAAGTCGAGTTTGAATAAAAATGAATTAAAATGTGTACATACATACATGTTTATTATTAGTATGGTTCATGTATTTGAAGTTTAAATAACAATTTTATAACATATACATAGAAGAATATTTATACACACATATCATATTCTTAATAAAATGTGTTGTACATTATATCAAGGAAGTGTCTATTTAATCGTTGAAAAACAAAGCACAAAATAAAAAAAAACAGAAACTATAAAATGCCTTACTTGAAATTTTATAGAAAAATTTATATAAGCAGAAAATCTATTGTATGCATACGTGTATGTACATTTTTAATCATTAAAAGCGTATGTTCTGCAATAAAGTAAACACATATACGTATACGTAAAATAAAGGATGCTGTGTTAGGATCTACTACGAAAATTGAAAACTAAAACATAAAATATTCTTCTTTATGCTGTGCTTTTTTAAAGTTTACACAAAGATTACAGACTACGCACATACATGTATACATACGAATATGTGTAATATATCAGGAGATGAAATTCTTTTGACTGGTTTATATCTTCATATAGTTCTGTTTGAAAAATTTTTACTTTTCACATTTATGTACTATAGTTACAAAGAAATAAAATATGTGTGTACGCACCTAACCGCAACTGCCTGACAAAAAGATACACGATATACGTCTGTTCGATTTTTTTAAAATTTTTACTACTTCCCGGTATTGAAGTTTTTCTAAGTTTACTATTTGGAATGCTATACCTTAACAAGCTGGGATTTTGCTGTTGGGTAGCTCAGCTGCTGGCTTTAGGTACCTTGCCTAATTATACAAATTGTCACAAATATCTAAATTTCTGTATATTCCGCAATTGATTTTTAAATGTGACATTTTTTGTGAAGAATATGATCTCTGTGTAACACGAAGGTTACTTGTACTGTCTAATTTCTCTCTTCCAATTTAATATTCTTTTATTATTTAATTTCCTTTTATTTCAAATATTTTCGCAAGTAAATGTACAGTTCAGAATACATGTGTGTCTGTATATTTTATTATACCACACGGAAAATAATTTTCTTACGACATTTATTGAGTGAAATGAAAATTTAGAATTTTCAATAACAAATCAAATACAAAATAAATTTGAAGAAAAAAAAATTAAAAAAAAAATTTAAATCAAAAGGAAAAGTGATAATGAAAATAGAAAACTAATGGGAATTAATAATAATAATAATAAAGAAAAACAACAGTGTGAACTTTAATTTCCGTTTATTGTTTTCATGACAAGAAAAATTCTTGTTTTCCATTTCAATTTCAATTTAATTTTTTTTTTTATTTTTCGCTTCAAGATGAGTTGCAAATTTATTTTTATAATTTTCATATTTAAAACACAATATTATTATATTTATTAAATAATAAGAAATTTTCGAGCATTTTAATTTTTTCTGTTTTTTTTTTGTTTATTAGTATCTTTTCATTTTTTTTTTTTTTTGTATTTTTGTTAAATCGAAAAAGTAAACAGATATTTTTGTGGCATAATTCCAGTTTTTTTAAGGCTTTTTACAAGAAATTACAAGATTTTTTTAAAGATCATATACTCATGTAAATACTTATGTAGTTAAGGCAAAATGAGAATACAAACGACAACTACACTACAGTATGGCTAAGGATAGACGCAATCAGTCAATTATTGCAGTAGATATTATGGAAAGATTTTATATTCAATTCGATCCAATTTTAACTACACAACATCAGTGAATGCAGGATAAACCCATCTTTGTTTTTTTTGCGTTATGTGGAGTAGTAGTACTCGTATAGGGGGAGTTAAGAACTTGTCGTAATGTCAAAATATCTTTAAAACAATTTTCTAAAGTATTCTTAAGGACAATAATGGTTGACTTAAGTGTTTGAATTTAAAATAAAGTAGATGAGAATGAGAATAAGATATGAATGCGGATGAATATAGATACAAATAGGATGTAGGCGTATATATGCAGATATACATATTATGATTCTACAACACTACATGTATAATAAAAAAAAAATGATGATGAAGATAATGCCAACGAACTGCATAGAAGGTTGATTTGGCTGATATTACTTGAAATTGTAGATTTTTCCATCTTTCGTTTTTATTTTTATTTTTGTTTTATTAAACTACCATATATAAGTTGAATAACAGCAATTCCTTACGTTAGCTGTTTTTAAAAAGCCATCAAAGAGAGAGAGAACGTGCTCAATTGATTTATATTTTTTTGTACATTTATTTGTAAGTTACAAAATTACAACAACAACAGAAAAAAAAAATTTAAATTAAAATAAAAACATCTATACCATACAGTAATAATAAAGATCTATACAATGATAAATACATATAATAAGTGGAATGGTAAAAGGATGGTATATAGTTGGAAAAAGTTATTCAGTATTAAATTTTCTCAATTCCTTTACTCTTGAAAGAAAATGAAATTTTTTTTTTTAAATATACACAATTTTTCTTCTATTATAACAGAAAAGTACCTTCATTCAAAGCTTGTACTTATAAGATGATGTATACTTATAACTGAATATTGTTAAAGTTAGCTATAACCCTTATAAAATATCTTATGTTACTAGTGATGCAATAAATTGAATAGAATACAATATAGTATGCATGTATGTATGTCCAAAAAGTACCGTATCTGATATATAGTACATACATATAAGCATCGAACATGTAAAGGAAAAAATAATTCAAGAATTTTTATTCAATAAAAGAAAATAAGAATGATTAGTACGTTAAATTATATAGGTTCATATGAGTTGATCACAATTATGATAAAATATAATGGATTAAATTTAAATTTTTTGTTATTTTTACACATGTGATATTTATTCAATTTCATAATTTTGTTGTTGGTTATCTTACATTGTCAATTTTGTATATTTCAAAATCAACATAAAAATCGCATCACTTAAAAAATGTATGCATTCAGCATGTATTTGATATTGGATACACGTAAGAAAAGTTTTGTAGGAAGTTCCTATTTACGAAATCAGATATCATAAGAAATAAACAAAAACTTGATATTTTTTGTATGAAAATCTTGAAGTCAATAAATAATTGTCTCCTTTTGATATGTTTATTTGTCTGTACTATGTACATATGTATGAACATTATTATGCATTCACCATTCGATCCAATTATAAAATTTTTTTGCTTTAATATTAGATGTAATGCAGAATTTCTTATCATATCAGTTTTCAAAATAAAAACATACACATACACAGACAATACGATATCGGAAAAATTTTTCAGAAATAATAACAAGAATCTTTTATGAAAAAATGAAAAAGTTTTATTATAAAACTTTTGAAATATAGTAAAACAAAATTTTTCCTGTTTTCTATTTTTTCCTGATTTTTCTTTTTATATTACGTATTATGTTCGTAATTTTAATTTAATGTGCGTAAAGAATAAACTTTTTCTTATATCGTAAAGAAATTGAAAAAAAAAAAAAGTTACAAGTAATTCTTAATGAAAAATTTTTAAACAAAAGAAAAAATAAAATTTGATTTTTTAAGAAGAAAATAATTTTTATTTTTTTAAAATTGCTAACCAGAAATTAAGTATGTCAATATTTGAAATTTTGAATGTATTATTGATTTTTGTGTGTGTGTTTTGTATTATTACGTATCGTCATCATCAGCAGTGACGCAATAGCTCGATGTAAGTCAGGGCCTAATCATCATTATGATGATTTTTCGAGACGATTCTATCATACATGCACCTAAATAGTGGTATGCATTGGAACTTTATACTGAATTAATCAAGATAAAACGCAAGTATAAACAAAAATATTAAACTTGTATTTTCTTCAACACATGCTGGTTTATTAATCAAATAACTTTTGATAACACAACGTCAAAAAAGCTTTAAATTCATTGGATTTGCAATTAGTAGATTATTAAACACAAATTTCTATTATTTTGCTTTACTAGCACTAATTGAAACTGTCTATTTAGGTTTTCCGACTGCTCGTATTTAGACATGATACTACTATTATGCAAATTGTTAATTGATCATACCTGTATTTTAGAAGACATTTTCAACAATTAACTAAATTGTATACAAAAATTTTCAAATTCATGGCACAACATAAAAAAAAAAACATTTTTTTAACATGACGACAGTCAGTTTTGTTTTTTGGACACAAACTACAAAAATATTTATTTATTTATTCTCATATGTTACTAATTTGCTTTACATAAAAAGTAAATTTTTCTCATATCATTTTGTACATTTTAAAAAGCCATAAAGTTACATAATCATCTTAAACAAATGGAAAATATATGAAAATAATATGCACATGAAAATATGTAATTACATACAACACGTGCATGAATTATAATTAATAAAATAAATCCTACTACAGTATGTATCTATTTTTAATAAAGTTGAAACAATTCCTAAGCCTTTTAACAAAATGTATCCATCATAAGAGTCGTTAACATGCGTATATACGTATAGATATATAGATATTTTCATATTTTTGTACAAGCACGTATGGTTTTCGCATGTACATACGTATACCGGTGTTGTATGTATTTTTTAAAAAGTTTTAAACCCTTAGTATGGAAATTTACATTAAATATGTCTGTATGTATAATTATTTTTTGTTTTCACTGTTATCATTTCAGTGTACATCAACTTGATCATCGTATAGTCATCATCATCATCATTATTTAACCAAACACATACACATAAAGAAATGTATAGGTACATGAAATAATACATATTTTCCTTTTTATCATAAATTCATGCATTGGCTAGTACGCAAGCTATGTGCATAAATATGTATGATGTGAATATGAATAGACTTTGTACAAAATTGATGAAAAAATGCTAAATCGTGTCGAACTACTAAATTACTTCCAGTTCCTTTTAATTAAGAATTTATTTTGGTGCTTGAAAAATGCTAAATTCTTCACATTCTTGATTTTTTGCTATGTATATAGTATTTTAGGTTCTATATGTTCCATGTGATTTTAAAAAATTCAAATTTTTAATTTTTTTAATAGTTGTTGAAAATTTAAAAAAATATATATATATTTTCAAAAAATCATATGGTAATCATTTTAGCCGTAAAAAACACACAATTCGCACACCTTCATCATTACATTCATGTGTATGTATGTTAAGTTTATTCATACTGTATATATTATAAAATATTATAATATGTAACATGAATATTTTTAACGGATGACATAATATTGTGTATGTTTTTATATAAAATTTTTTAATAATTCAAATATAATAGAATAACATTATATTACAGTTTGAATGCATTGTATACAGACTACACACTACATAGATATTTATTTTTACGTACGTATACATATGTAGCATTTGCATGTGTTTCAATTCAAGTGTAGGGCTTTTATGCTCAATATGTAACTTTTAACTGTTCTTGTGTACGTACATATGTTTGTATATCCTTTTTATATACATATGTATGTAAGTATATTACAAATAATGAAATAAATTTCAAATATTGAGTACACACATACTTTCATTCATGGGAGGAAAAATGTTATTCTACTTTTTATGTGCCTAAATGCAATGTTTGGTTCCCTATACATTCATGCATTAAAAAAAGGACATTTTTAGAAATTTTGTTTTTGCTGAATGAAAATGTTGAATGTGTTCAAAAATTTTCAAACAATTACAAAACTAAAAAATGACAATATTACAAAAAAGAAATAATAATAATTACGTAGGTTGTATTGTCACCCATTAAAAAAAAAAATTAAGTGTGAATAAAATGAACATTTGTAAAATTTGTACGAAAAAAATGAATGAAAACAGGATATTAAATTTGAAAATGGTACATATATACGATTGTTAGTTTTCCTGTATACAGATTACAAAATAAGCTTGTTTATCCTGCTATAACTGAATATAAATTGCTGACTTTTGTAAAATAAGCTTACATATGTACATATATCCTTATTTTGTTTGTCTTTATACCTACATAATATATCTACGTACACACAAGAATAAAATTGATATAATGTTCGTACTGATATATTTTATTTTTATTTTAATCATCATTTAGAAAACTAAATCCTTTTTTACTTTTACCTCATTCACACACACACACACATACATATAAGATGATATTACAAATAAAATAAAATAGATATTTATTTATGCACATATTTAAAATAAACCAAAAATATATGTATATTATTCGTTCATACATCATAGTATATTTTATTTATACATACGCATAAATATACATCATCTAATTTTGTATTCATATACCCACAAGAATTTAGATTTTATTTTTAGTATACAATATCTATGTACTAGTGAGTGTATATTATGTTTTTTAAGGATATTTAAAATATATATGTATACGTTGTCTATCGCTTCATAAAACAAATTGTCCAGGTGCTGACATTTCTTTGAAACCACAAAATAAAATATAACCAAAAATAGCATATTCAATTCGTACTGTATTTATACAGTATCTGTGATAATGTAGTTTTTAGTATATTCAACTGGATCATTTCTAATATGTTTTAAGGATTATACAATTTTATATTTTTGACTAAATTTAATTCATCTTAGTTTGAATTAAATTTAAATGAACATAGATAATATGTTGATACATAGGACGTACATATGTACATTCGTGTTCACATTTAAGTCTTAAGAAAATATGTATATATAGATATGAAATTCATTTTATACATAATATATTTTATTATTCAATAGTTCAACGTTCATTCATCCGCAAAAAACGTATATAAGTTAGGTTTTCTAAAGTATCATGTGATATATAACATAAATTCAATACAGACAATTACAGTGTAAGTTGAATATAATACATATCTGTCTATTTATACCAGGTAAATATACAATCCTAATACTAAGTAAAATAAAATATAAACTTGAGTTAGAATTTACGTAGTTTTCATTTTTTGTCAAAAAAATAGAAGAAATGATCCTCTGTTATATGTGTTTTATGTTGGGATTTATAAATGTATACATATATCCATCGGCCCTAATTTATATACTTGAAAATGTTTTTGATATTTTGTATTTTTGTACACTTTACACAAACACACAAATATCGTAGCAGGTATATTTATTTCTATATTCGTTTACACACCTTTATTTAGTTTTTTTTTTTTTTTGTTTTGTTTAACACGCGTCAAGTGGTTTTCCATAAGAAGGAGTTTTTACATGAAGTAAGAGATTTTCTTTTACTTTTTTTGGGAATAAAAAAGAATTTTTTTTTTTTGAATTTATGTACACATAAAATATAAAATGTCAGTGTGTGAAAAACCAGAAAAAAAAACAAGGAATCATTGTTTTCTTGCTTTGTTTATTCATTGTTTTGAAATAAATCAAAAACTAAAAAAATAAAATATACATATTTTCAGATCCTTGTAAGAAAGAACAGGTTGATTAGTTGCTTTTAACTTCAAAGTTACAATTTTATGTAATACGTGCATATTTTATACTGTTTTGTTGTTACATTTCTCAAAAAAAACAACAACAAAAAATGACTAGAGGTAATCATTCCTTTCGTGTACGTATACGTACGTACACGTAGAGATCCTTTGTATATTTGATATTATTTTCACTTGGCTTGCTCCATTCGTTTGTATCCGAAGATTTTCTCTTCAATGTACTGTATAGAATTTTAATAGCTTTATATATTTTGGACATAAGTTCTTTTATACGAGTATAGTGTTTTTGTTTCATTCCTTATTGTATACAAAATCATTTATTTAATTTTGTTTTTCAATAAACAATATAAGAAAAACATAAAATTTTAACAGAAACATAAGGTAAACAAAAGAGAAGGAAAAAAAGTAAAGAAGAAGAAAAAAATAATGGTTGGTCGCTTATTAGTTATTATGGGGAAAATACCCAAGAGCGTGTTTAAACAAAATTCATGTATTTTTTATTTTTTTATTTTTATTTTTTGTTTTTTCAGCAAAAAAAAAAACAAGTTAATCGTATTTTTGTGTAGATTTGTGAAAAACGTTGCAAAAAAAAAAAACTCAAATAAACAAACAAACTTGAGAAAAAACTCATAAAAGAGAATTTTGTTATATTACAAATTTTATTTTTGTTGAAAATATTTTTTCAGTACAGGTACAGGTGGCTTTTTTTTTGCTTTTGTGAATGTTTAAAAAAAATACGATTTTTCTCTGTTATGTACTCTACTCCGTTTCTTTCTTACAAAAAGGAAAATATCAAGAATAGTTCGATTACTTTTTTTTTCTTTATCCTTGCAATTGTTGTTTTTTTCATTTGAGTTCTTTCTGCCATGCTAATTTTCAGCTTTCACGAAAGCTTATATAAAGATTACTGTTGAAACTCTTTGGAATACTGAATCAGGGACAAATTGGAAAAGACGGCTTCATGGATTGCTTCTGCTGTTTCTATATTTTAACACAAATAAGTCATAATGGGCAGAAATATGCAGAAGAACAAATAATGGAGCAGCGGCAAAGCTCAAATCCTTTAAAGAAATTACGTACATGTATTGCAGAAAAACAAGAAATTTGCGTAAGAATTAGAAAATTATTTTGTTTTATTTTCTATAGATATCTGTATAGAATATATTTCCTATTCCCCTGAGTAAGATATGCAAATTTAGGTGAAATTCCAGAAATTTTTCGAATTTCATTTAAAAAATAAAAAATAAAATAAAAATAAAATAAAAAAATAAAAATCTATTTCACTTAATGAAATTAGTTTTTAAACAATCCAATTTAATTTTATTTGCTGGTATTTTACAATGACAGTGTAATCAATCAATTCATTTATTACTGATTACTCATGTGTGTATGCGTGTGTTAAGTACTTTACAAATAAATTGTTGGCTTCTATTCATCATCATATGCAATTTTCATACATACAAACAATTTACATATGCCCATGAATCTGTTTGTGAACAATATAAATTCCTTTAATATTCAGATTCGAGATTAAATTTAGAAATTTTAAAATCTCATTATAAATTTGAATGATTAAAATTGTTTCGAAACAATTAAAATGGCAAATTTAATCATTTAATTGATGTTTATGGGTTTTATATACACATCGTTCGTTAGTATTGTGTATATGATGGTATTCTGTATATAATCTGATAAGATTATAGAATATTTAGTTTTAAAAAAAAAAAAAAAAAATGAAGTATTGAATTTGATATTTATTTATTTCAAACTGTATAGAATACATGTAGTAACGCACACATTTGATGATATTATTTATTTCTATCGATTACAAGTAAAGTACACTTGTATATGAACATACATACATATCTCTATATCCATCACAATAAAAATATTTTTATATTTCCAAAAGTTATGTAAATCATAATATTAGTAAATTTTGAAAATTATGGTAATTCTGTTTCTGGTTTATTTTATAACGTAGTATAAAAAAAATATATTTTAACTAACATAATAAAAATATGAAATAACAATTACAAATAAGTATAGGTGGTATACACACTTATACTCTGTCCACTAATTATAATATGCAGTTGAGACTTTGTCTTTAAGCGTTTCACGAGCGGTATTACCACAGTACTTAAGGTTTTCATACAAAATCAGAAGAATTTTTTTTTTATATTAATATAAATTGATGTTAAATGCTACTACTTGAAATAGTTTCCATAACGCCCTAACTGCATATAACTAGTGGACGGAGTACAGATTCTATTAAAAAATAGTCCAAAATAACAACCATATCACAATTAATAATATCAAAACCTCTATTGTATAGTTTGGTTAGTAAATGAATGCATATTTTATAATATCCGCTTGCACACATGTTTATGAACAATTGTAAACAACATACAGATGTCTAAATTTATGGATATATGTAACATACATACATATGTATATGAGAAAATTTTAATTTTTGGATTTTAAATAAATTCAGCAATATCAAAGTGAAATACATACAGATATAACATGCATTTCATATAATATGTGCTAGACCAGAATCTAAAATGTTTCTATAAAACACATATACATACATAACAGAAATATGGAACATACAAATTTCCTCTGAGGCAAAATGTGTACACTGTACAAATTTTTATATCTTTATATAAGTTTCTTTCATAAATCATATTGTATGTACATATGTATATTAATAATTATGTACATACATACATACGTGTACAGGTGAATTTCTTCAGAATTTTAAATACATATGACGAAATTTGAATATATGGTTTGTACATTTTCGATTATATACGTCTATAAAGATATAAACATTTTTCAGATTTATGAAATTATAATTAAAACTTAGTATTTGTTTGTAATTTATCCAATATATCCAGTTCCATTTTTTAAATGGCTTCAAAAATATCTTGATTGTTTTTGAGTGATATTTTGAATATTACTCCTGATGAGCTATTCTTTTAAATTACTTAATTCAGTCGAATCTGGTAATCTGGTCTACTGTGTATTCTGCATACATTGATACAGATCACCCTGTATATCTTCATTAAAAAGTTATTGTTACCGGTATAATAAAATAAAAATAGGAGCAAATACATTAAACAGCAGCACACAACAAAAGAAAATGATTTTAAAACTTTTATTTTTTTTAATACATTAAAAATGTGGTACGTAAACACATATATACATATCTGTAGATCCATATGTGTAGATACATGAAGCTTTTTTTCTCAGTACTTCTCATTAGAAAACCGAAAAAAAAAATATAAATTTCATGTTTTACGAAAATATTTGTCAGCATAAGCAATAACATGTATCCCATGTATATACATAAATAAGCAAAACGGATATCAAGCACAAGGCAACAAGAAATATTTTTAGGATATGAAGAAAAAAATACGACAAAACCTTTTTTTTTTATATGACCTTCTAAAAACCCAAAATAATGTTATCATGTCAACGTATATCAACCGTAATATTATATTAATATAACCACCATCCCAACAACAACAACAAAAAATTGAATGACGGTTTTAAAATCGCTTTATAAGGACAGCGTTTATTGTGTAACATTTTAATGAAAATTTCATTATTACGAGAAAAAGACTTATCATTTTAATATCCTATGTGTATATGTACACATTAAAATTTATGAAAATGCCAAACATAAAGAGTGAAAAAATTATGCAACAGGATCATCATTTCACACAGAGAAAAAAAAGATTTTTTTTTTTTTGGTAAGGTAAAGAAATTATATTAGAAGCTTTGTGAAAATTTGTGCATAAAATTTAAATTTTTGTCTGATTTTGTCTAAATTATATGAAAATGCGAGCTAAAGTGCTAAAGTGTTAAATTACTTCCAGTTAACAATTTAGCTGCATTTTAGATGAAAAATGTTTTAGCTATCATTTGTTCTACGTATTTTGAGATTTTAGAGGTTTTAGATTCCATATGATTTTTTTTTTAAATATTCAAATCCCAAAAATTTAAAAATTAAATTTATATTTATTATTAAAAAATTAATTCGCACACACTCTATGTATTAATATTTTTCTAACATTGTCATGGTAATTTATAAATAATTAAAAATATTGCATAATATTCACTAAATTAACATTGACATTTCATACCACTGCTATTACTAAAATGCAATTATTGGCTAAAATGTTGAAATATAATTTACAATTCTTACTTACTTTGTTAACAAGTAGATAGCATGGTGTAACTCTATTGGATTTAATATAAATTTAAGTTAGAATTAAATGACAATCAACAATAATGTTGTAGACATTGTTACAACAGGATATGAAATTATCCTAGGTCATTTTTGTACAAAGATTTATTAGTGTTCTTCTATGTATATATATAATATATCCGTATGTACAAAGTGATTTACAATTGTCTTGATAAGAAATTACGTACAAATCGTATTAACACACAAAGTTCTAGAAACTATATAAGACAAAAGACACATTTTATGTTCTCTATTTTAAATCTGCTAACATACAGAATTTCTAATCACACAAAAGACAGAATAATAATTTCTTTGGGTACATCAAATTGTATTTCTAAATTTATGTTTGTTGTATAAACATTTGTACAAATTTTCTCTTTTTTGTCTTCTTCTTCTTTATAGCATTTAACCATAATAATATAATTTTATACCAATACTCTATGAATATTTTCTAAAATGAAATAAATGAATGTTACATCAAAAATTTTATATATTCAGGACCATTCCGGTTGTACTTAGCGAAATCTGCTAAACTACTAAACTCTCATTCCCACCTACGTAAATCGATTATATAACATCAAAATAAAATTAAAAAAAAATTTAATATAATCCAATATCTAATTTATTTTTAGTATAAGCACGAAAAAAAAATCATTTTAATCGCATATTTCCATAGAAAAGATAAAAAAAATCTTCCAATTTTATTAGATTGTGAAAAATTTTTCAAAGCAACTAAAACACAAGACAACAACGTACATAACATTTAAGAATTTCAAAAATATTGTCGTATATAAGAAGAAAAAAATTTATGAAAAAAAAAAATTATGAGAATATTAATCTATAAGCTGATTATTTCAATTGCTTTTATGTATGTATACTGAAGAAATATGTAGAAAGGAAAAGAAATCTGTTAAAAAATACGATTCAATTTGAATTTTGATCATACATATTCTATGATTTACAGAAATTTATTTTAACAATACAAGCTGACTTTGTATTTTCTGATTTATTTGAATGGAGACCATTTAACGTTTACCCAACATTTACAAAAAAAAAAAAAAAAAAAACGTTGAAGTGATTTCTTAAAATCTAAGATTACATGAATTTTTTTATTATATTTTTAGTACTTACTTTATTTTAAGTTTTGCTTAAATTTTTAAACTTGATGATTACTCACCTGAAAATAAAATTTAAAAAAAAAAAAAAAAAACATTTAATATTTTTGATTTAATTATTCATGTTTTTTTAGTTTAAGAATGTGCTTACTGAATGAATATTTAAAGTGTGATATCGAAAAGAATTGAATTACAATGCTCAATTAGGTTGTACCCAGATTTCTGGCCAAAATCAAAAATTTAAATGAATTAAAATAAATTCGGAAACAGTGTTAGTTTTATTCGCTTAAATAACAGAATTAAATAAAAATTCTAAAAGATATGTACGGCCAACCCTTGTCCTATGGCGTGTACATTCTACAAAAATTTCGTATAAAGTTAAGTAAGTTAAAATTGCGAACCGTGTAGAAACTGACGTAACTGGCGTAATAGTAATTTGTGTTAGTCCTAAAATTTTGTTCACGATTTATAAAAAGCGCTTTATCAATATCATGTTATTCGAAAGTTATAAATTCTCACTTTACCCTTTCTATCTGTTTCCATATCATATTTGGAAATATATATTTTTTCATTATAATAAATTAAAACGAAATAAAAAAAGATTTCAGTAAAGTGTACAATACGATCACAATACATATAAACAAATTTTTGTATAAAATATATTTACACATTTAAGATTCTACAATGCGATAAGAACCCTAACAAAAAATTTCTTCAATAAACAGTTGAAGTCTACAAAATGTACAAATTGTTATAAATTGTTACATATTCTTTGATATCTTAACATTTTGTAAGTATTAGATATATCTCGTCGAGAACAGATAAGAAAGATTCACTTAAGCGTTAAATACTGAAGCAATCGTGCACAATTATCTCTATTGTTTTTGTTTTGCCATATCATACACAAAAGTGCTTTACAATACATAAAACTGTATGTATGGAATAGATAATAGAAATCCTTTTTTTTTTTTTTTTTAAATAGAATATCGTCCTCATTTTCAGATCACAGATTCTAGAACAGCATTCTGTACATCACCTCTAAGAAACTTGAAGAGAAGTATACAAAAAAAAAATCCTTTAAAAAATTTTTCTGACTTTTTTTTCCCCCTAAATTTAAAAGAAAAACTAAAGGATTATTTTGGTATTCTGTTGATGTAACCATCATACATAGTACGTACATATGTACTTTGAAGAGAACTTTAAAAAGAAACCAAGATTTTAACTGTTCCATTTTAATGAGGAAACTAAATTTCTTTTTCCAAAAAAACTATTATTTTATAACATTTCCTTACAACTATACATAGTTTTTTTTTTTTGTTCATACCGGAAAGTTGATGAAACCACGCACCATATAAGATAACTACGAAATGGTACTTTAGTGTTTTTCAGTGATATACGTAAATTACTATTAGTGAAGGATTATTTAATATTTTCACTCAACAAAGTAGCCAAATGATTACATGTACATACAATTCAACTTTTATAACTGTTCTAGCTCACACATACACACGTATACATGTACATGTGTAAAGTGTACATACATGTACATGTTAAATTCAGAAATATGTGATGTATAGTAGGTACAAACGTGATAGGATTGCTAATTACTTCATTTCATGTTATTAAAGTTTATAAACCATGGATTTTCTTCTTTTAGAGAAAATATATAAACTCACTATATCTAATTACAGAAAAATTGTGTAAATGCTATAGTACCCATTTTTACAATATTTTTTATAGAATGTTTGATGAGACGAAAATATGTCTGTTAAATATTTTTGTTCTATACTTATTTGATGTGTGTGTAGGCCTCTATGTAAAGATGACAACACATTTTGATTATTTTGACTGAAATATAATGAAAACATTACACTGTATTCTGTTGTTAACTTGTATACTCTCTATACTATACCATTACATTCTAGGAAATGTGAATACACGCAATAAACAAAATATACAACAGTACTATGTTGAAATAAAAACATTTTAGTCAAGTTAGAAAAAATTATTGCAACAAAAAAAATAAATAAATAAAACATAACTGCCGTCTGCTTTTTACATTACTACTAACATTTATGTTACTGTGAGATATATTTTTTTGTTTTTATTGTTTACAATTCAAGAAAAGAAAGAAAATAATAATAATAATTTGAAATATAACTCAAAAAGGCCAAAAAAAAAAAATAAAGAAAAAAAAAACAAAAAATCGCAAAAAAATTCAAAAAGGATTTTTCTGTTGCTGAGTTGTAAATAAAGAGAACAAAAAGCAAAAAATCATCATCATCTTGTATACGTCATTTTTTTGATTTTTTTATTTTTGCCATTTTCTTATTTTTATTTAATAAGAAAAAAATGGGAAATAAAAATTCTAATGAAAATTTAAGGATATTTTCATTTTTTTCTTCTCTATTATTTTCATAATTTCTCTTTGTTTTCTTTGTGTTTATTAGTTATTAGAAATTTTTGGTATTTTTTTTTTTTCATATTTTGATGTTGTGCTTTTATTAAAATTTAAGAAATTATAGAAGACCATTTTATTTCAATAAAACGTTTGTTGATCGTTATTTTCTTATTGTTATTTTCTGATCGTTATGGAAAACAAAACAGACAAAATTCCACACGGGAAAAAGAAAAAAAAAATGTATTGTCTATATGTCCTAGGACTGATATACCAATAGAAAATTTTCCAAAGAGAACAAAATAGAAGTACTGGTTCGATGTGAGCCATATGAACACATTAGAAACCGGAAGGAGAAGGTACAAAATAAACTCTACAAGAGGCCAAAACTCCAAAGAGATGCCTCTTGCCGCCAGAATGCCTTACCAGCATTCCAATAATTTGTCCCAGAACTTCACCAAAAATGCACTGTACCATCAAAACACCGTCTTACCCTACTTATATACGAAACACAAAACTTCTGTTACTTTCAAAAGTGTATGATTTAAGGTAAAATCTAAATATTTTTTTTAATTTTACTTTCTAATCTCTTTTGTATTTTAATTTTTCTGTTTTGTAAAGAGAAATAAAAGGAAAAACAAAATATGCAAATAAAGAAACCTGGCAAAAAGGATAATAAAAAAAATGAAAAGACAGAGAAGTAAAAGATAAGCATTAACTGCATAGACATTTATTATACATATACATATTTACATAAACATAAACAAAACGGAATGATATTTGGTTTAAAATAAATTTCATTTACAGGAAAATTTATTAAGATACAAAAACAAAAAATGATAATTTTTTTTTTTTTTTTGTATGAAAAATAAAATAAAATTCAAATATATGAAAAAGAAAACCACTTTTTTTTGACAAGCTTTTAAATAAATTGAATTTATTTTGTTTATGATGAAAAATATCTCTCTGTAAATTCGACAGAAAAAAACAAGGCTTTTGGCCAGGATTTAAAAAAAAAATTTTTTTTTTTATTTATTTATTTTTCACGTCTGTTATTCTTTTTCATAATTTAGTTTTATTTTATTTCATTTTCATTTTTTTTTCCTCATCCATTCATAAAGAAAAAAAAGGAAAATTAAAGAAAATTTTCAAGTTTAAAAGGTACTGATGGAATCTGTCTTTTTTAATGAGAATTATAAAGAAAAAAAAATTTAAAAGTATCTGAGAAAAAAAAAACTGTATATAACTTTTATTCTGGGACATTGTGTATATATAATTTTTTTTACCCATAAGTGCTAATATACACATGTTTAAAAATATTTTATAATGTTTTCTGTCTAGGATAATTTTAAACAATGTCTGATACATTATCATTTTTGTTCCTTGTTTTTTTTTTCTACTTCTACTTTAAAAAAAAAAAAAAAAAAAAACATGTGTAAAAAGGACTGTTTCCTTACATCATTTTACATGTTTACCTTAACTGAATACGTTTCCACCTCTTATGGAAGCAATGAACATGATTTTGTTTTTAGTTCCTTTTTTTTTTATACATATATACTATACATCAAATCATGTATACATATGTGTTCGCGACATATAAAATCATAGAAAAGACATAAAACCTAAAATTGAAGTTGATTCAAAATGATTTTGACAAATAAGTAAGTACAGAAGAGTACAATATATATGTACGTACATTGTCGTAAAAATGATATAAAACATGTTTATTTTATAAATTTAAAATGAAGATAAAAATGACTGAAAATGTATAAAAAAAAAAAAAAAATACGTTACTTATAGTTGAAAAATGCTTTCAAGTTGAATAGAAGAATGTAATAATATGTGTACATACATATGATTAAGGTATGTAAATACATACATGTAGTTATGCTATTCCGTACCGACATTTAATGTGTCGTCTTGAATTTTCACAAAAAATATAAAAAATAAAAATGAAAATTTCCAAAGGTATTCTCTGAAAAACAAAACATCATTAAGATTTTATGATTTTGTTTAAAAAACATTAGAGAATTTTTTCTTGTACTTTTCCACGAAATTCAAATATAAGTAAAAGATGAAGGGTGGCAACTTTACACTTGTGATAGCTTATTTTTGATACATTGATGGTTGGCAACTGAGTGAATTGTTTTCTTTTTTTTAAAAACAAAAAAAAAAAAAAAAAAAAAAAGACAAAGAACTAAAAATTAAGGCAAAATAATGAAACAACATTGCGTTTTATTTTTATGTAATTTATGCCAAAATATCGTAATACCGGTTATATATAAATATACGAGTATATAAACGATATAGAACAATGTATATTTGTATGATTTTCATATTAAATTTATAAGGGTGGTGAGGATGAAATTACCATAAACAAAGAAAATTTTGTTTTTTCTGTTTTTTAAATAAACCCTTTCAATAAATTAAAATAAAAATCTAAAATAAACGAAAATATTATTTTCAAGTTTTCAACACAAAAATAAACCACAGATTTTTTTTCTTTTTGCAATATAAACTTTTAATTATTTTACTGTGGACATATATATTTAATATCAGTTAATTAATTTAAAATCATTTACTTTTTTTTCTTATAATTTTATTTTATTTTATTATTTTTTTGTTTGTTGTTGAAATATGTCATGGAATTTTAAATACTTAGTTGAGGATCAAAATTTGTTGTAAAAAAAATATAAAATTGCATTAATAATATCATTTTTCATGATTTCAATTAAATTTGAAAAAAAAAAGAAGCATCGTAACACAAGAAAATCTGAACCAATGTTTATACAAAACTGTGAACATTTTCATGTTTTTTAAACATACATTTGTACAGATTGCATGAATGCTTCAATATTACATACATAACCTCAATATATTTTGGTTTGGTTTCTGATTTGTTTAAAAGATTTTTTTTTTTTCAGCATATGTACATACACATATAATAACCAATTTATATCTTTGAAATGCATGTATTCGGTATTTATTCTTCTTTTAATTGGTAAAAATAAAAATAAAAATAAAAATTTGAATGAAATATTGAAATTTTTAAGACAGGGTTTCCAAATTTCAAGGGTAATTTGTACCGTGACCAATTTATTTAGTCGATGTTCAAATAATGATTGTTTTCAAGCAGAATTATTAAACATCAAAGATCACACTCGTTTCGGCTTAGATCTATAACAACAAGGTTAAGATGAGGTTTAGTTGCCTCGACTCAACTTACTAGTAGATCTAACTATAAAATTTGATTTGAACAACAGTTTACCATTAGCTTTGTATAGTTTTTAATGTTCTATATAAAATACAAAAAACGTTGGGATCCCCTGCTTGGTATGGACTTTTAATATTGAATGTAACCTCATAAATTGAGATTTTATTTTGTTTGGTTCAATTGAATTGATTTAATGTGCAATTAAATTTCGTTATATTTTTAATATAAACAAAAAAAATTTTTTTTGTAAAGTAAAATTTATATCAGATAGAAGAGAATTTATACAAAATTCTTGAATTTTTTTTACTTTATTTTTGTTTTTAATTCTGAAGTGTAAATATTTCACATTTCATTTATTACATGTACATACATATATAGGCAGATATATACAAAATGAGTGGGATAAGATGAAATAAAGAATTAATATCACGATTAAATTGTAAAATATAATTAGTACATGAAAATATTTCAATTTTGTTTATTTTGTACGAATGAACAAAATTTTACAGAAAATTTAAACAAAAAAATTATTTCTAATGTTTTAAATTTTTTTCTAAAATTTTTGTGTAAACATTTTTTAGAAACTGAAATGACTGAGTTTAAATCAAAACATTAAAACGATGTGTAATTCTATAAATAGAACAAAATTTTATTTTGAATTAAAATTTATTGCTTGTATAAATGCTCTGGTCAAAATGATTTAAAAAAAAACAAGTTGAAATCAAAAAATTTATGGATACCCGATTCTCATCACCACCGTCAGTTCTACAGCCTAAGGTGTGGGTTGAGCTTAGACCTAGGGTTTTCTCTAAAATCTTTGTTTCTAAGCTTCTCATTGAACCATACAGCATTTTTTCATTTATATTGAACCAAATTCAATACATCGAGAACAGACAAATTTAACAAATTATCAATAAATTATTTATCAATACACAAATAATTTTTATTGTTTTCTGCTTTTTTTTTATTTGTCTTCGTACATTCAATTCAATTAAATTTCATCATATATCAATTAAAATTCATTAAAACTTTAAGTTTGTATGCGTATAACATATATGTACATACAAGAAGAACAAAACAATTTTTTATTCTTTAATTTATTGTTAGCAGACAAGTTAAATTGTTATATATGAATTCAGAATGAATGATTCCCATAAAATGTTTGAATATGTATTTATTTGGAGGAGATACACTGTAACATACATATGTGATTTTTATTATTAAAGTTTCTAAGCAAAATTTATTGAAATTAAGTAAATTTATTCCATTTTTGATTTTTTCCCCTGTTTTATCTGATGTACAAGTATGCATCGTAATCGTCATCATCATCATTTCATTTTGATTATTTTATTTTTCACATTTATTGTGATAATATCTATGTATCAATACACGTAAATTGTTATCCCTGTACAATTTACATACGTACTTTATACGCAAACTAACTTATTTGCTTTTTACCAATATATACATGCATTTATGTACTTAAGTCGTTAATTAAGTGCTCTATTTGATCAACGAATAAATTTTTTATTATAGAAATTAATTTTTAAATAATGCTTGTAATTAATAAATATTATAAGTAATCAAACAAATCTAATTCTAATGGGAATATCAAATTGTACGTATGTACAAGCATATTTGAATTTTTATGTGTTCTTGTATTCTTGTGTATAATTTATCTCTTTTTAGAAAGATTTATAATACTCAAGAGAATGAAAATAAAATGATATTGAACACGAACATAAAAATGTTTAATAATGCGGTCAATTTTTGTGTACATCAGTATCTAGTCTCTGTATAAAAATGTACAAATTTATAGTATTTGCATATTTTAAGGAGCTTATGGGCGTTTTTTTTTTCACTTTATCATACATCTACCTACACAAGTACAACTTGCAGAAAAAGAAAAATAATATTAATGTAAATCTACTTGAAAGTTTTTTTGGTCCTGCGTGTGTTTGTGTACTAAATTTAAGGATTGTCTCAACAAACAAAAATTTCATTAGATTCATGTGGCGAAAAATTGCATTTAAAAAGTAAAACCTAAGAAATAACATATTGTACAAGTGTTTGTCGTAAAACAAAACGAATTGCTCTACATTTTTATATCTGTGTACCATATTATGTATTTTAGTGTATAGATGTTTTGGAAAAAAGAACGGTAGCAGATGTAACAAAATTTTGTAAAAGATTTATAGGATAAGGATACATACGTGCAATATTAGATAACAGCAGCAATTTTAAAGTTAACCATAAAATGTCAAACTGTTGCTATTTTCATGTGCATGTATATGTATGTGTTTCTTTATGAAAATTTCGCGCTTTTACCTGGACAAAAATGTACAAGAATTTATTGAATAAAATTATATATGTGGGTATATACATATATATACAGATTTATGCATATATGAGAATAAAACACTGGTCTGAAAACTTCGGAAAATTCATTTTCCAAAGGTTGTTAAAAATTTACACAAATTGAAAGAAGAATATTCTTCGTTGTTCTGTATTATGTGTACACGTAGCACATTCATGTATATATGTACGTCAAGAATAATCCAGAAGGATAAATTAAACGGATACAGTACATATGCATTTATGTTGCATGTAGATGTTTTCCGTTAGATTGCTATGTTCAGGATATTTTACAAAGATTTTTCATTTAAATTTCTGTATATAAATACATGATGCATGGATTCAATAATTTTACCATATTGCAAGATGTTTATACATATGTTCATGTATGCACAGAATAAATGAAACTGCATTCAGGAAATCATAAAGTTTTTTGATAATTTCAAAATTAAGATATTCATATCATTACAAAAAAATCAAATTTTTTTTTTCATACTCAATGTTTTGTTACTAAGCTTGTCTGCTGTTCGAAATACCACATAAAATGATAATAGCTCTACACTAGCCAAGCATAATCATAATAAGTCAATTTACAATACAATTTTAATTCAAGTTTCAATCGAAAATGGAAATGTTTACAGTCATTTGACTGAAAATTGTACAGATTTATGACTTTTAATTTGATTTTGTATGGAACACAAGTGATATGATTCATCTAGAATTTTGATAAAATTGAAAGCTTGTATAATTACATACGTATGCATACTATAACGAAATTGAGTCAACTATGTGTGTACATGCAAAACACTTGAATATATCAGGGTAACAGATTTTCAATGTGTTATATTTCAATATTTTCTATAAAAAAATTTTATTGAATTTTAATTGATGATATCATGTTAATGCCTGCATTCTGTTTAATTTTCATTTAATACCGATGTACCTATACATAGATTTGAAAAGTGATCGATTTAAACAAGAAAAAGATTTTTTTTTTTCGTTTTTAAAGTAATCAGGGTCTTAATGAACTTTGAAAAATCTACATTATTTTCTGGATTAAAATACACATTCAATAACATTCTGATACAAGATATTTTTGTTTTTAAAATGCTATTCTTGAAACATTAAAATATATCATTATGTTTTGTTTATGCATTGCTTGAGTGTGTGTTAAATGATTTTCACTCATTTATTTTGTAAACATTTACAAATCAAAGAACAATATTATTTTTCCATGCTAATAAATATGAATAATTTTCTGTACACATTGCAAAATGATTGATTGCAATTGATTGCAGTTTCGTATTACAAATTGTTTAATGCCATTCGATTTTATAATGTTTTAACTTGTAATATTCAAAACAGACAACAAACTACAATGTTTTGAACACAAAATCTACCATTCGCTTTTTTAACATTGTCATGTAATGTTGTGGCTCTTGTGGATCTTCCTTTTTTAAATTTATTCGAACTGGACGAAAAATAATAAGTAAGAGTACTTTTTGAAAATACAGGTGATTACGCTTTAAAAATAAAGTATAAGAACCTTTTCATTTATTTTTAAATTTGTGCTGTTGGAACGTTTTTGGTTTTCTAACTATTAATTACCAATAATTAATTAGACAACACACAAACTAGTATATAAGAAAATAACGTACAATTCGATTATTTTATGAAATCAATTAATTATATCTCATTTAATGAACATTATATCTACATGTATAGAGTGAAAAGATTTCACTTTGTAATCCTTTTCGTTATTATAAAATTTATTAAATTAAACTGAGTAAATTAAATCAAATTGTCTAAATCAGACCAATTATACAAATAAACTAAAAGACATTAACAAAAAAATATATTAACTAATTAATTACCTTACGATTTTCTTCTTTAATTTTTGAATATTTAAAGGTCATTTAAAGATCATCATTTCTTTCCCAAATTTTATCACTTTATCACCCTTTTTTCGGTTGTTGATGTTTATTTTAAAAAATGTATCTATTGGGGATAATCTGTATATTACTCAAAGCATTTTGAAGATGTACATAGATACAATCAAAGTAATAATTTTCTTCTTGGATTCATAAAATAGAAATGTATTTTGAGTATACATATAGAGCTTTTAATTGAATTCTTTATCCTTTTATTTGTTATCATTCAGATCAGAAACAATCACCCATAATTTTCTGTTGACTATTTTCTGTATTTTTTTTTTTTTTTTCTTTTTTTGTGTATTTTTATTTGTAAATGTTTTCAATCTCTACAGATCTGTAGACATTTATATGACATCAAAATTATCATCATTCTGTTGATTTTCAAAATTTTCAAATATCTTTGAAAGTCAGAGAAGTTATTCGTTTATACAGTCACAGAGACTGTATTTGGAATAAGTTACAGAAGAGACGAAGATAAATTTAAAATAATTTTTTTTTTTTTGAAATTTTCAAAGTTTTCATTTTTTTAAGTAAACATAAGATTTATTTTCGTATTTTTTTGTTCATTTGATTTTCTTTTCAGGTTTTAAAGCAATTTTTAATATTGCAATTTTGTTTTTTCTGTATATTCCAAATTTTCCATGTCTTTTTCTTGGAAATGGAAAAAATAAAACAACATTTTATTTAATTAATTGTACAATTACTGATTTTCCTTTTTGCTTTTGAATAAATTGAATTATTATCTTATTCATCATTATGATGATCAATTAAATGACTCTATGTCTTTTCATATCCTTTCATATTCTTTTATCATATGAGACCTATAGTGTGATGAGTTCGATACTTGATGATGATTTTTTTTTAATCATATCGAAATACAAGCAATTAAAATAAATTTAATGAATTATTGCAAGCAGCTATTTTGTTGAAATTTGAAATTATTTACATATACATAGTACAAACATTAATCATACATACATATGAGCCTTGTCATCGTTAAATGCTGTAATAATTTTCTCACATATCGTAACTTACTTAATACGTTGGCAACAAGAAGTCAATTGTATTACAAAAAAAAGCACAAAAACACCCACAAACACAATTAAAATTAAAAGTCAAATAATTCTAAAAAATTTTCTTGATATTTGTTTTCGTTTTTGTTTATCATAAATCATTATGGTCCTTTTCAATTTCATTTTATTTGTATTACATATGAAATATTTCGAAGAATAGAGTACGAATAAAAGGTGGGGCAAATTATGAATTTTATTTTTACTTTTCGGCTTTTCAATCGAATTTTTCAACATATTCGTTTTTTTTTTTAAAGTAGTTGAATTTTGTTAGAATGTTAACCGTTGACTCTTTTTTCATTATCCTTTTTTTTTCGGATTAATTTAAATTTAATTATCGCTGTTAGCAATTAAAAATGTTTAATTTCACTTTGACCTCATTTACACGTTTGTAAAAAGTAGTTTAGAAAAAATTTTAAAAATTTTCTTTTTTTTTTCTTTTAGAATTCACTTTAACTTTAAAAGAAATTTGAAAAAAAAAATACAAAAAAAAAAATTTCAACTAATAACCATAACTCTATGCAACTCAAATACTAGTTATGAACTAAATAAAAACTCAGCTGTGCATTTCTATTTGAATGGACTTTATCTTGAGGCTAAATAACGCCCGAAGTTATGAAGCTGAGGTTGTATATTGTTGTTTTGTTATGTAAACTTAAAATCGGGTTATTGGCATATCAGCTATCACATATACAAATGAATAATATGAGAATTTTCAAATTCAAACAATGATTTTCTTTTTTTTTATTCATTTAAAGTTTTAATAGTAAATTTAGTCCCAGAACCATATAATCATCACTATATAAAATTTCACTAGATATGTATATGAACACATTTTGAAAAAAAATTTATTTCATATATTGTATCATCTCCAGTAAGTGAGAAAGAAAAATATTATTCAAATGAAAATGACGCGAGCGCAGTTAAAATAACAAAATTTATTAGTGAAAATTTTTAATAATAAGGAGTTGTTCTTAATTCATTCGTTTATTGAAAAATTATATATAAAAATCCTTGAAACGACTGTATAATACAACTGTTATCAAATAACTGAAAAATAAAATAGAAAAATTATCCGATATTCTGACGACCTATAATTTAAATCATAAATAAAAAGCTTATAAAGATACAAGAAAACTTGATGAATTTTTAAACTTAAATGGAATTCATCCTTTTACAAAATGCAACTGATAACTGAGGTTTTGTAACCCTCAAGAAAGCTTCAAAAGCTTAAATATTATATGGAAATTTATCATGTATAAGGAAAAACAAAAATTGTCGTCCTTTTGATGAAGTTTTCTTAAATTTCTTTTCACACAATAACCAGTCAATGAGATAGCATATAAAATAAAATGAAAATTTACAGGAATTTTTCAAAAATGAATTTTGAAAAATATTTATAATAACACCTCACTCATATGTATTTTCACATGTGTATATATGTGTCAGTGTACGAAATTTGTACAATGAAATTTTAAATAAATAAAATTGGAGAAAATTCTTCAAAACTTTGACTTGGGTTTTTCATGTTTATGTATAATGTACATTCATTCATTGTCAGTCACTGTGATGAATTTGTTTAATTCATTTGTATGTATGTATGTATGTATATGTTTAATAAGTAAAAATGAAATTTTTGTTGTAACTTTAAACTTTGAACGATGCTGCTGAAGTTGACGTTTATCTCTATAGAATACAAAATATCATCAGATTTTAAATGGTTTTATTGTTGTTGCTATTTTTTTTTTACAATTTTTAGTGCCTATTTGTAAAAACAAGGATAAAGGCTATAACGAAGGTGTCATAAATAGATGTACAATACAAACAAAATGATCGATTAATTTTTAGATATAGCTTTTGAGAAATCAAAACAAAATAAACAATTAGCTTCAGACTCAATCATATGTTTGTGTGTAACGGATACCAATCAATTTTGTAAATACATTGAATTTAAATTTAAAAATGAATAAATATGAGGTAAAATGAGACGAAGTAAAAGGATTCATATTTCCAAATTCAATTAAGATATCCAAATAATATGTATACATAAACAGATTATTTTTTATATAAAATTCAACGTGTATTTGTAAATTGTACAGTCTGTAATTAGATATACAATTAGGGCAGGTTTTTTTCTTTGATTGTGAGTGGACAAAATTATAAAAGGAACTAGAGTAATACAGAGAGGAACTAGTTTTGGGCTCAAAAACTAAAACATTCTCTAAAACATTCATTTAGCATTGTCTGATCAACGATAACCTGTAGGAACTAGACGACTTAAATTTACACCTTTCGAGACCTTCCTCATCCGTTGATTCATAAACTTATTCAGATGCAAATATTTTTCTTGGCATTATTTCTTTTCTTTTTTATTCTTATATCTAAACAAATTCAAAATGCTTTCGTAAGCACTTAAATACTGGAAAAATGGCAATTTATAATGTATTTCTATATAAAACTGATAAATGGTTTATAAATCTGATTTGTAAATTTTTAACGTATTTTACTGGCGTTTTATTCTAAAACGAAGGGATGAGATATATTTAAATCCAAGTTATTGTTTGATTTTTTATTATTTTAAATACTGTAAAATTTTAATGTGAAAACGTTTTATTTAATCATAAAGTTTTTTTTTTTCTTTTTTTAAAGAGAGAGTATTTATTTTATTGATACGTGCTAAAATACCATCATGACACCATCAAACGCATGTATTCCGCATATATATGTATGTATATACATGTACGTACGCATAACAGGCAAAAAAAAATTTCGCAAAAAAAAAAAAAAACTGTGAAACAAAGTACAAGTATGATACAAGCTTTGTTCCTCAAACAAAAAAAGAGAATATCAGGACAAATTTTTATGGGATACATTTGATAGTATTACTGATAATACAAATATGTATATGACACCATAAATAATAAAATCAAAAAATAAAAAAAAATAAATAAAAATAAAAAAAAAAACGGAAAATCACAAATTCGATAATATCCTGTTTGCCCTCTATAAATTTATATGTACCTATACATGTATATTAACACCCGTTTGTCACCACTGTCATCATTGCCCATATCTGTGTCATTTTCATATAAGGCCATCTCATCCTCACACTCAGGATATTACAGTATTTATATACATCCAATCCTGTTGTTTTTTTTTACATTTTTTTCATGTCTTCAACCGTTTTATAGTCCTTTTCAATGTCATAATCGTTACGTGTATAAACTCATGTATTTTTCTGTATTAAAAAATTTTTATATCGTTTATAAAAAATTAACAATAAATTTTCAATAATAAAAAAAAAAACAACAAAGAGGAAAACAGGAAAATACACGAATATACCTTATGTGATATGAGGGCTTTTCTTTAAAAGATAACAAGGGACTTTTTTTTTGATTTTTTTTTCTGTTTTTTCACTAGATCACTAAAAAACAAAAAAAAAAACTTACAACAGATTTATTTTTAAAGTATTCAATACCCAATATTTAACGAACGGTTAAACGGTAAAAACAAAAACAAAAAAAAAAAGACAAAAAATGAACGATGGTCATTAAATATAAAATGGCATCATATACACTTAAAATAACAGTCCGTGTTGTTTCTTTATTTTTATAGTTTTCTGCTTATTTTCCCAAAATATTTATATAAATAAAAAAATGTAAACTTTATTATCTGAAAATGATGCATAAATTTTCATTATTGGAATTTCTCAATAAAAAAAGAGTGTGAAAAATAAAAATAAAATGGCACACAAAAAAAATCGATTGAATATAAACATAAATCGTGTACATGATTTTTTTCCTTGTGATTTTTCTATAATTCTGGTTTTTACTTTTTTATTGGAAAAAAAGAAAAGTATTTACAATAAAGTAAAAAATTATTAAGTTCTACGCTTTTTTGAAAATAAAGATTTCCAGTTAGAAAATCCATTTGAATCCTTTTTTTAAATGTTTTATTTTTTATGTTTTTTTTTTTTATTTTATTTTTAATAAAGCAAGAAAAAAAAATGTATTTTTTAAATTTTGTGTAATAACTTTTAACTTTGAAGACTATTTGAATTCAATAAATAGAGTTCCCCAAAATGGATATTATGATTAAGATATTTTTTAAATATTTTTTTTTTTATTTTTTTCGAAAAAATTTGTATTAGCACCTTAAAGTAAAAATACTTGACGATACATGAAACATGACAACGGTGCAAAATAAGACCTTAAATGAAAGTAAATAAGTATGAATTTACATAAAGACAAAACATGTTGACCTTGAGTAAATGGGAGTGAAAATCAGTTTTTTATCCCCTAAACATTCATATTTTATTCTTGAATTGAAGGTATATGTTACATACATGTGTTCAAATTAAATAAAATATTTTTTCAATGGCAAGCATACTGAAGTATACTTTTCACAAAATAAACAAAATTAAAAAAAAACAGACAAATTAATTTACTTATAAACGTGCGTTTTCAATATTTTAAAAATTTTTGTATTTAAATTATTATTTACATTCTAATTTCTGTTTTACATTTTCTCTTCTCCTTCGTTTTTTGTTTTTTTTTTTGTTCTCATTTATACCTACATATATACATATGTGACATAAAATTACACACTTGTGTTCATATAAAAGTGCAAACCATACAAAAACAAATTGATTGTACTCAACAAATAATGCAACAATCAATAAAATACATGAAAATGTAAATAAACTTAATAATCACTACTACTGTTTTTATTTATTGTTGATGTTTATTTACCTATCTGTTTAAAGCCTATAATGGTGAATTTCACTTCCATTGAATTCGTATACTGAATAATATGTGAAGATACTGTCTAGATAAAAATGTGAATTAAATTAAGTGAACAGGTATAGAAATTGTTAGCATACATGAAAATATGTAAATAGTATTACAGCAAAAAAAAAAAAAAAAAAAAAAAAAAAAATAGAAAAAACATCCTTGTTATCCTCTGATTTTTCCTGATTTTTTCCTCTCTTTTATTGTACAGGTAACTTTCATATAACCCAGCGCTTGTTGGAAGTGGTTTCGATTCGCACATCTGGTTACTAACATTGACCTTTATGATACACGATTTATTTGTAACCCACAATTTTACTTTGTATAATACAAAAGCTTTACATAACACATTTGTATGTAGAATTCATTCTTCATGTGATGCGAGAGTTACCTATTTTCTCATTCTGTTAACATTTTCTTTGATTAAATTTCGATTTTGTTTTTTTTTTTTTTTTTTTGTAAGTAAACATTAAAATATTAAAAATCAGGAAATAGAATGAAATAGTAAATTCTTCTTTAAAAAATCATGGATTTAAAATTATGTTATATTTTTTTTTTGTATGGTGAATGCACATAATATGATCATTGGTTATATACATATACATACATATGTATGCAACTATAGTTGTAGTCACATTAACATGTATTACCTCATCCATTATATCACAATATCTGTTTAACAAAATATTAATAAATATTTAAATAATTATAATTTTTTAATTTTGTTTTTATAATCCATTTTTTTGTATGTATACTGTATGCAACTTCAACAAGAACATAATATTCAGGGCTATTTTGTTTATAGTTAGCAGATTTTGTTGATTTAACGTTCAAGATTTTTATACTGTCGATATTTTGTATGAAAATTAATCGAATGCAAAGTTAACAAAATCTACTAACTACGACCAGAATAGCCTTGAATAATGAAAAATCTGAGTAAAACATAAAAATACAAATACAGTCATTTTACGTATCGTCATATTGCAAAAAAGGACCAAATACTCCAGATCAGATAAATATTAAATTTTTCCAATCGGCACAAACAAACACAAACGTACATACAACAATCCTAGGATTAATTCGCAGTACATAAAAGTAAACCAAAAACAGCAATGAAAATCCGTCATAGCAGGTGAGTAAAGGTGAAGAAAAAAAAATTTTTTTTTTCTGTCGAAATTTAAATTGAAAATATTTTTATAAATGAAAAACATTAACGAAAAGATAAAAATGTTCATATAATAATATTTAATTATCGTTGTTCATGTACATAGTAATGAAGATGTTAAATCCGAACAAGTATTCACATAAAAATCTGCATATATATATGAGAAGTAAAATATATGTACGTAGGTGTATTTATTTATTTGTATAGAATAAAAATACTTTAACACGTGATTGTACATATGCTAGACCGGATTTATTGGAACGTTATTTAAATTTTATTTTTTTAATCGTATATTCGTTATTACGTCAATTGTTATTTAATCGTAATTAAAAATGGATTTTTTTAAAGGCTAAGAACTGTATGTATGTGTTTATTGAAAAATACAATCGACGATGCATTTAAAGTTATGTAAATTTTGGTTAAAAGATTCAAAAATGAAAAATGAGAATTATACATATTTTTATTTTCTCTGTTTAGGGTTTAGAAAGGCAGAAACAAATTTCAAATATCTTAGAAAATAAAAAATTTAACAATCTCGCTTTTACATATTTTTAATTTAAAAGTGAAGTTTTTTTTTATGTAGACTTTGTGAATGTGTATCTCAATCGAAAGATAGCAACGTTCAAAAATGCTATTATGTATGCAAAAAATTAGTAGATTTAGATTACCCTGTAAAATTTTCTACTAATTATGAAAAATATGAGACCTGAAAATTTTATGAAAATCAGGAAAATTCATCTGTTTTTTTTTTTTTTTTTGACCAATTTTTCATCTAGTTTATATCCACATATCCATACAAATGAAAAGGTTTTAGCTTAAAAACGGGACCATTGGCATGAGATTTGTGTCACTGTTGAATTATATAGTAAGACTAACTTCTGTTCACTTCTGAGCAATTCTATCTGAACAGCTTTTAAGTTTTTCAATTGTTACGATCATAAAAAAAATTGAATTAAAGCATTTATTGTTTACGTTACTAGATTTAATGAAATATTAAATAGATTAAATACGTATATTGTACATTTATACAGGTTATTACTAACAAATAATAAACATAAATTATAATCTGTTAAATTTTCAATACATAAAGATCTCTGCATTCTAATTTTCTTCAAATGAAATTATGTGTGTTGATAAATTTTGATTGTTTGTATGCGAGTTTCATAGAAAGTACTATAACAAAATGTTGGCCATTATTGTTGATTATATTACTAGAGTAAATTCACAAAATTATATTTACATAATTGATATTCAATTTATGTTATAATATATGAAATAATAAAATGGCAAAGACAAAAACATTTGTGTTTACATTTCATACATATATAGCATATCTTGTGGATTTCTTTTAATATGTATGTGTAAGTAAGTATAGAAATTATGTGATAAAACGACAGTAAACTAGATATCCTGATATTATATTTGATTCTGAATTAGAGTTTTCATATCATATTTCATAGGATGTCTTCATATATAGGCTGTTCCAGAATAAAGATCACATTATATGGATTTATCGTATAGATCAGATTTGTTTATAGCAAAAAATCATGTTAGATCCCCTCTAAAATTTACTCCTTCTGAGATATAATGCATTGAAAATTTTCGACTATTATTCATTATATGATGTCTTGTACATCAAGTGTTCTAAAATTTCTAAGTCTCTATATCTCAGAAGGGGTTGGATTTTAAAGGAGGGAGATCTAAAACGATTTTTTGCTAAAAACATTCTGAATCACATAATAGACCCATTTTGTGATCTTTACTCTGAGACACCCTTTATATAACATAACATTCATATTTTCTCATGTCTGTATTTGGATTTGGTTACACTTTAAGAAAATTGTTAAAATTAAATATTTTATATTTTGGCTATCAAATATAATTCAGTTATAAAATACGTATTCATGTAAATATTTTCTATTTGATTTTATCATTTCAATTCCATAATATCGATTATATGGATAAATTCTTATTTAAAATTAAATACAATGCAGAGATTTTATAAATGTAAAAAATAAATAATAAAATTTATTATGTACACACATACATATATGTATATATGTATGTACATATAGCAACGTAACTTTGTCGAATCATAGAATTTATTGAAATCATTCAAATGAAAAAATACGAAAAAACAAATCCTATTAAAAAGAACAGAAAAATATTAATATTTAATATTAGAATTTTTTAAAAAGGTACCGAAGACACAACAGAAGTTCTATGATGGAACATTAAATGAAAAATCTCAATTTTTTTTAACTCATATGCATATTCGTCATTTTTGTTTTTCTCTTTTTGCATAAATATTTAAATTCACGTAGAATAAACAAAATTTACAAAAGACCTCACAAGAGCATTATTTTTAAGAATTTAATGAGTGTGTGAGGTAATTAAAATATAAAATGAAAATTTATTAAACTTCATAATAAAATTTTGATAATTAATAAATAACACATTTACACATATGCACATGTATGAATATATGAAGGGTACAGATCACATACAATTTTTTTATGTATTTTTTAGACAATTTTATTTTGCTTATTTTATTGTCAAGAAATATCATATAACCAAAAACTGTATACGATTTCATTTTTAATGAATTTTTGAACGGCGCTGTAGTAGTAGCAGTAAAGATAGGATTACATATGATGAATTGAAAAACGGTTTAAAATTTTTACAATACTCAATCAAAGGGAAAAATACTAATAATGAATAATAAATAAATAAATAAAACGATTTAAAAACGAAAATCTAAGAAATCTTTACAAGTTTAAGAAATCAATGAATTTTAATATCACCTTCGGTTTTTATTGAAATATGAAAATTTATTAAATTAACCAGAAAAAAAAATTTTTTTTTTTACATGAAATAAAAATATAATTTCATGAATTTGTTAAAAAAAGAGAAACATTCGAAACATTTTAAATTTGGTAAAATTTTATAGTTTCTGTTTTGTAATTTTGTTCATTTGAAGAAATTTGATCGTAAAGATAAGAATGTAAGTATGGGTATACGTAAACACCATCATTTTCATGACCTTTATGTTGACCTGGTAACGAACAATAACCGTTCTTGTATTACAAATAAACGTGTATCAAAATGCTCCCGTATGCTGTCTTTAACGCGATAGTAGCGGTAGCAAGAATATAAAACATTTTTTATTAAAATTAAATGGCTTCATTTCCATTGCAAAACTTACACAAACGCTTATATGCACGATGTACATTACCAACACATTGTAATATCTTATCCTCTACATAATGATAAAAATAAGCATACTGTATGCATTGTGTCCTTTTGTATAATAAAAATGTAAACAGATACTTTGAAAAATTGTCTGTCCGTATGTAGTATGCGGCCCATCAAATGGGCTGCTTCATCAACCAAATTATAACCACCATGATGATTAAATCGTCATCTCTGTTATATGTATTGGAATTTTATGTAGTATTACGTTACGGCCCTTTTTTTATCATAGTCTTGTGTGTTCTTACGGAACATAAAAATATTGTGTCGATTATGTACATGATTTATTTTGTTCTTTTATGACTGTTATTTCTTTCGATTACAAAATACATACATATAGAAATCTGGCAATCAGAAAATGAGAGTAAAAGATGAAAAAAAAATTGGAAGAGAAGCCCATGTAAAATACACATGACTATGCTTTAAAAATAAGTTATAGTTTTGCTTGTATGTATGCACGTACAATGTAGATCAAATTCAAATTATAGATGTGATCTATATATACTCATCATTTTATGTATATATGTGTGTATGTACTCCTTTTTTATTAATTATCTTAGTAATCCTCTAGTATAAATTATACGGTTGCATACTTAATACTTATTTGGCTTCATTTATTTATCGTTTTCTATACAATTCAGCTTATTTGCACTTTTTATTTAAAGGACTCCTTTCAGTCTTTTTATTGGTTTTTTTTACATTTTTTATATATTTTTTTTCTTTTTTGATTGATTACCACTTTAATTGCGGATATTAAATGACAGTCTTTTCTGTTTATAGAAAATTCAATGGTGACGGCTGTACATAGCCACTGTACAGTATAAACACGGTTGATTGGTTGGATGTTCAAATGTTTGAATACTGTCTAAATTATTTTAGTTAGTAACAATATAATAATTAAGAAATAATACAAAGAAGAAACAAAAGAATTATTAAAACGATACAACAACAACAAAAAAAATATGACAAATTTATTCATTGAAAAAAATTACTGAAATGAAAATAATAAGAGTATACGAGCATTTAAAAACAAAAAGGGAACTGCAAGGATAACGGAAACGATGTACATGTAAAGACTTCCTTTGACGTTACAAGCCTATAAAAGTCCTTGTTTTCAATTATCGATATACAGGAAAATTAAAATTGTATGAGTGTATTGTGGTTTTTTATTGATCATTTATTTTACTGTTTTCACCACATTATTGGGTCTCATAAAACATGAATTCACATTTTTCCTTTTATTATTTTAATAGGATATTTCTTCTTTTCAACAAAAAAATAAAAAACAAAAATTTTTATTTTTTACAAATATTCAATTTCATGTCTGAAATTTTAAAATCTGATCAATTGCTTCTTTTATAGACATGTGTAAATCATTTTACTTAAATTATATTGTAATTTGATAAATTTCAAAGCAATAAATGCAGTAGAAAAAAAAAGTAAATAAAAATAAAGGCTAATGAACAATTTTAAACTTGAACAATTTTTCAGTGAGTCAGACTTGACGTTTTGTTTTTAATGATTTCTAAGAAAACAATGAAAGACGAAACTTTAAAAAGGTCATTGATCGATTGTAAGTCTAAATTTTGTCAAAGACAAGTTTAAATATCGAGTGTCTAATCAAAAATACTTAATCAAGTAAATAAACAAGAAAGTACAGATGACTGTGAAAGCCTAAAAACTATTCTTATTAAAAAAAACAGAGGGCATCCATGTACATGTATCTTATAAAATAGATATATGTAAATGAAAATATTCTTATACAATTACTTCATTCAATTGACTTTAATTAATATGTCACAGTCAATCAATTTTCTCTTTTTTATATAATATAAGAAAATGCATATAATAAAGTTGAAATATTTTTGAACACTTGGTCAATTAGATTTTAATAACCAGTTGAAAACATCCTCATAATGCATTACTTTGTAATCGAGCGCTTCTTTTTTTTTTTTTGTTTTTTTTTCTACTGACACCAATATAACTCAAGCTTTGACTTTCTGACAAAATTGGGAACTATACAATACGAATATCTTTTTTTTTAAATATTATTCTCATTGATGAGTCCAAGGGTTTTTATATTTTTCTATACATTGACGCTAAATGGATTTCCTGTTAGTAGGTACCTTGCACCATCTAATCATTTAAATTGAGATGTTTATATGTAAATACAATCATATGCCTTGATTTTTGTCATTCATACTGACAGAATCTTAAGGTAATGAATCGATAATCATATATCGGTAATAAATGTTTAATAGGTTGTATGTACATATATAGGTATATAATAGAAAACATTATGTTTGTCATTTTCATGTAAAAAAATCTTCAACTATAATTTGCATCAAATCCTCAATTTTCCTACTGGGTATTTACACAACACGCATACACTACATCCATATAAATACAAATAACACGCATACAAAAAATATATGCATATTACATTACATATTTGTATTTACATACATGAATATATGAAGATAAAATGTACAAAAAATAAATTATATTCGCGATATTACCATTTGAATATTTTATGAAAGCATTTAATAATGATCCAATGGGAAAGAAAGACTTTACATGCTATTCATTTGACTTTTAGTCACACATATTTATGGAATACTCATATACGAGTACATTCAGAAGAAATTGAGTTCAAAATTGATATGTTATCTATCTTTTTGTGATATATAAAGAAATGTGAATAGGAATAAAATAATAATAATAAAAATATCATAAAAACACACATAGTTGTACGTATTTTGTAAAAGACGCGAATACGATACATTTCATTTATACTCTATTTTTAAAATATAGTCATATGCATTTTAAATACATTCTCATTCTTTTTCATTTAATTTGAATAAATTCATTATATATTCTTATTTTCTGATTGCCAGTTTTCTGTATTTTATATACATTATTAAATAACAAAAGTTACAAAATAGCAACATGAATTAAAAATAAAAATTAGGCAATATTTTTATGCTCCATAAAAACACACAAGACTATGCTAAAAAAACGACATGTAAGTATTCAGTATAGTGCTAACATACATACATTTTTAATATGAATTTGTATGTTTATATTTTTTTTTTTTATTCAATTATACTAAAGATCTACTATTTCTTGCAAATACGAACATAAATTTTTTCTTTGTATCTACTATATTATGCTTAAATTCATATCAGTAATTTTGTTTGTTTTCTGTTTTTATATGTATAATAAATGATTGAATTGAATCAAAAATCGATAAAAAAATAATATCACACACTTATATATGTTTCAACAATTTTTTTTTTTTTTTTGTATCATAACATGTGATAGAATGAATGTTATTAGATTACCTATGTATATTACGTACACATGCGATAATTGTGAAAAATGAGTTTATATTATGCTGCTGTTTATACAACAAAATATTGATAAAAAATAAAACTGAATTATTGTGAATATATAGGGTAAGTAAGATAGAAATAGTTTCGAACAATGTAATTCATTAGCTGAAAAAAAAAAATTTGAAAAAAACTTCAGAATTTACTCCATAGCATAAAACTCAAATAAACTGTGAAAATTGCAATATGTATGTAGAAAAAATTGAAATTCTATAGTGAAGGTTTCATGACGACAGACGACTTCTACACTGAAAGCTCTCAGCATAATAGTAAAAAAAAATAACATCAATTTATTTTATAAAAATTTTTCTGTTGCATAGTTGCAATGGAATTACCCTTAATTTGTTTAAAAAATAATTCTAATATTTCAATCAATTTTTATTAATAAAATTGACACATTTTTATGATAAGTGTGTAGCATTTCACATATTTTATTTTATTTTTTTAGTCCCTGGAGTAAAAATTATATAAAAAAAGTACGTATATATTTAATAACTAACATTATTTTATTCTATTTTATTTATTTTTTTTTTTTTTTTGAAGAAAACTGACAATCAATGTTATGTTACATAATATCATTAACGCCCCTAACATTTTCATTTTCGCATTCTAATGTGCGAGTAACATATTTTTTTTTTATTTTTCCTATTAATGTACTGTAGAATGTAGATATCAAACATTAATTGAAAAATAATATTATATGTGTATAGCTAACCCTCGTATCATATAGACATTCTTCTTTTCTGATACAATCACTATATGATGTGATTTTTAATAACAACTTTATCATACATTACATATGTGTCCTCATATAGACTAATATGAATTGCGAACAACTTAAATGTAGAGGACATAACGTACTATGTATTTGTGTGCATGATAGAACTTAAAAATTGACTTTTATTTAAATTATTTCTTGTAATAAAGTAGACTCAAATAATATTACTAAGCACTTAAAAGAGAACATTTTCAGAATACACGGAAATTGCACAGATTGAAAAGAAATTTATAATAACCAAGAATTAACCACAATTTTTAAAACATGGAAAAAAAACCCCTATCGATAAAAATAAATTAAACGCCCATTTTTACTTTCCAAACATCAATGAAAAATATTAAATTGTTTTTGATTTTAAACATTTCTATTTTTTGCGTTCTACAATTTTTTTCTCATTAAATTTTCAACATTTTTCTTCTACAATTGTGATTTTTTTTTTCTTCTTAACTTTGAAACAAAAAAAAAAAAAAACAAGGACAAGAAAACTTTTTAGATTTCCATAAGAAATTTAATAATGTACAATTAAAAAATTGCAGTTTTTATTATTTAATTTCATAAGTGTGTAAAAGATAAAAAAAAATGGAAATCTGCACGAAAAATAAGAAAACACAATCAAGTGTTTTGTTTTCTTTTTATTTATTTATTTGTCTCTGAAAAAAAAGGACACAAAAATAAATTTCAAACAAACAAGAAAATAATAAAGAATTTATTAGAAAGTAAAAATTTATGAAAGATAAGAGAAAGAAGAGAATTTCATTTTGTCCTCTTGTATTGCATGTACATTCTGTGCACCCACTATGTCATACACATGATACACCTAACACCATACACCTCTTTTTCTCTTACTTTTTTTTATAATTTTGTTTTCTTCATTAATTTATTTCTGTTCATTAAAAGTATGAAATGAAAGGTGGCGGCTTTGATATATTTTGCAAACTAACTTACATTATGTATACACAGGATATCCCAGAGTAAAGGTTACAAAATAGTGCTTTTGATATAAAAAAGAATTATTCAAGACCCCCTAAAATGTAAAGGATTAAAAAAATTTCGAACACAAAATACATAACATCATATGTCGAGTAATATATAATTTAGACTTTAGACCATCTTATTCAAGTCATTTTTAAGACAGACGAAAGAACTGAGATTTGGATCTTTGCAATAAAGTTTGTTTCACTTAAATTGACTGAACAAGTTCAAAACTATACGATAGATCCATTTTGTGACCTTTATTCTGGGACATCCTGTAAATTTTTCATATGTATATCGTGTGTATTACATGGTATAGATCCTGTGAAAGTATGACTGTATGTAGTACGTGGATGTGTGCTTTGCTATATTAATACAGATGAAAATCTACACGTTTTTTTATTATTTTTTTTCTGTACAATGAATTATGATGATTTAGATCGTAGTTCATTGTTTGTCGTAATTTCAATCTATGACTACATAGTAAACGTACGAAGTATTCAGAAAAACAAAATTTCAAAAAAAAATAAATAAATAAATAATAGAAAACTTAAAAAAATAAAAAGAAAATTTTAATAAAGAAAAAAAAAAATTATAATGAAAAATAAAAGGGTTCTGTTGAGAAGAATGCAATTTAAAACTTAACTAATTGAAGTGTGCACACAAACTTCTCTGATATGTTTTTTTGTTTTGTTTTGCATTACATCATTACATGGTGTGTGTGTGTATTAATTGTACACTATACGGAAAGTGTTCTGATGATACACACAAATTCATATGTATATTAAACACAAAAATAAAAGCTGTAAACTTTCATAAATACTACATTGTATTTTATACAGAAATTCTAAGATTGAAGATTGAATTCCTAAATAAAGTTCGTTAAATTAAAAAAAATAAAAAAAAAAACGGCAAGGATAATAAATGATTGAAGGTTACTCCTTACACAGTATAGGTGTATGTGTGTTCATTACTTCATACAATTGAACATTTGTTATGTGAACATGTATGGTATAATGTAATGAAAAATAAAAGTGTTCGTTAGCTTTAGCAAATATGTAATAAACATACTTATACACGCATATACATATACCTATATACATACATATAGAAGTGTAACCCGGGAATTTTATTCAAACTGTAAACTAAACAAAAGAGCCAGTAGTAAATGATTAATGAACTTTTGTCGACATAATTTAAAAAATAATCCTCCGAGTTATGGCTTGATAAATGTCCTGATATCGTGTATCATATTGCATATAGTACATATTAGGATACTCGTATATACCTATAAACATAGAGTTTATTACAGAATGTGCAGTATATATGTATGTACATATGTATGTATGTTCGTCTAAAATTAAGCACATATAACGATAACTATCATATTACACAAAATACAAGTGTTACATATGTTTAAAGGTCTCTTCTGATGTAATTCAAATACTCATCATACAACTCTCTAAAATCACACTCGAAATAAATATGCAAGTGTATACTTTAAGTACACTAAAAATTTAACTAACTAAATTGGCTATCAACAAAAAATGTTTATATACATATTATATGTATATCTGAGCGTATCAATGGCGGAACTACTATAAAACAAAACTCTATAATATGGGGGGAGTAGCCCAAGGTGAATAGAAACCCTGTAACTATTCTTTCTCGGATCCCGAAATTATATTTGAGTATCGAAAATTTACTGTCCCGCCACTGATAAGCACATTAATACTGAAATCCTTATATGTCCTTATCCTCTTTTTCGCTAGACATCGTATTACATATGACAAAAGGGATATGCAGAGCTCACATAGTGAGCATAAAAAAATTGAAATAAAAATTTGGAATTATTTTCAGAAATTTTCAAAAGGACCTAAACTTACAAATTAAATTGAAAATTAATTTTTCCAATACTGGAAAATATAATGCTTCAGTTTTTTATCATATCGATTTTATATTCTTTCCTTCTCCTTTTCAGGAAAACTTAATTTGTCATTAAACTATTGTATGTTATGTATCTCTGTTTGAATATTAAAAGATAAAAATGTTCAAGAACAAAATAAGAAAAAAAAAAATTCAATTAACCTTTTTTTATGTACTCCTTTTTTCTTTTTATTGATATTCTATGCTTTGTTTAAAATTTTTTTAATAAAATTTCAATATAAAAACATAAATCCTAGTGAAAAGATAAAAAAAAAAAGCAAAATTGAAAACAAAGTACAAACAAAAAAAGTTAAATTAGAACGATTGAAAGTGAACAAGACAAAAAGGAAGATAAAAACTTATTTTAATTTTTCAATCCTTTTTTTTATAGGTAATTCTTTGTTTTTAGTTTCTTTTATTTTATGACATTTTTAAAATGCAATCAAATTACGTATGTACTCGCCGTGTACATTACGTTTACACAAGGTATTTCGAAAATAAATAATTTTATTCCTCTCATAAAACGTGGAGAGAGAATATTGGAGTCATGCATAATTGAAAAAAAGAAATACAAAGGAAACATCATAACTTGACAAATAAATTGATTTCCAAAATGATCATAACATATAACCACATACAAGACCTTTTGAAATACCCTGCCTCTGCATACAATTAAAATAAATTGTATAAAATAATTAGAAAGTATATGAAACTTATATGCATGTGATACTTAAATAAACGTTAGTATACAAATATGTGTATCCATAACATAAAATTAAAACTATTACACTGTGGCAAAGAAAATTAAACTGCTCATTAAACATTTATTTTCTGGGCTTAGTGTTTAATTAAAATTTTTTAATATTTTATTTTTATTTATTTATTTTTTTTTTTTTCGTTATTTTCTGTATCATTTCGTTTTAAATTTTTAGTATTATTTTTTACTACCATCATATACAAAATTTTTCATTAATAAATTTTACTTGAATAGAATTTTATAAGCATATGCACAGATACACGTATGTATACATGTCCATTGTACATATAATTATGTATGTATTAGTTTATGCGAAAACACAATCAGGATAGAACATCGATTAATTGTTATTTGAAATATGTTGAAATTTGATAGTTTTTTTTTTGTTTTAACTAAAATCAATTCTACATATTCTATGAACATACACACATCATGTATTGTGTAATTTAATGAAAATTTCAGAGTGAACATAAAATGCTATATATTATCATGGTTCTTGTTTATAACAAATTACATTTAAAAAAAAACAAAAAAAGCACTAACCTGGCTATAATGTCCTTTTTAATGAATACAGAGATGATAAACATTTCTGATTAATAAGTCAAAATTACATAATATTTTATGTCAAAGTAAACATATATTTTCTCATTCTTTTAAAATCAAAAAAACTAGAAGAAAAGTCCAAACCTAGATTTCTGTAGGGAGGATATGTTCCATAATATCGATTAATTTTTGAAATCATTGAATATAATAAAGAATTGATTTATGAACGCACGAGACAAAGAATACAGAAAAGTTATTTTTATCTTTTGGTGTGTGACCACATACTATTGTTGTTGTACTTTAGTTAAATTAAGTGATCTATCTTTATTTATTTTATTAAGCTATACGTATAGCTTAAATAAATTATAGAAAATATGACTGAGACAATGTGAGGATTACATGTTCGCTATCACGAATTATAGTAATTTTTTGTTTTCATTTAACAATTTCAGTTGACCAGAGAAGCATACATTGTTGAAATTTTTTATAAATTAAAAAAAAAAAAAACAAAAAATTACATTTTTCCAAAACATTAACATTTTATACTTCATGCATAAAATTTTTTTCAATGCATGTTTTATACATCTTATGCATGTCTTAAGGCATTTACTGAAAAATATTTATAGACAAAGTATAAAACACTTATATAATTTTTTATATAATTTTTATTTTTTTATAGATATCATCAAATTTTACATTTTAAAACAAAGAGAAAGAGAACATGAAAAATACTTGTACTTTACCCCATATAAAAAAAAATAGTAATAATGATATCGTTTATGATAAAACGTTTGAAAACTTAAAAGTTTTTAGTATCATTCTTGTTTTTTTCCTTGCCATTATTGTTGCATTTACGTATTTAAATGTATAGAATTTTTATCCTTCTATGATAATAACATCTTTTAATATAAAACAAAACAAAAAAAAAAAAAATAACCTTGGTCTCTCATGTTTTAATTGAGCGAAAACATCTTAATATTATCCATAACTTTTATGTCTTCTGCACACTGTTTTATATCAAAAATTTCTCTTTATTTCTTCTTATATTTATTAATTTCACAAGAAATTCACTTGGAAAAAAAAATTACAAAATTGTGTAATAAAAATTAAAAATGAAATCCAAGTTTTGTAGATAAGAAAAAATGAAAAATTTAAAAAAAAAAAATGAAAAAAAAAATCTTTTGATGTATTGTTAACAAAATACAATGATAGAACATAAAAGAAAAGTGCATGGTTTTTCTTTATTATTATTATCATTTTTTTTCTAGTGTTAATTGCATTATAGTTTGGATTGTCATAAAATCTTGTCCTTTTTAACGAGCATAGAACATGTCATCATCATATTAGTTGTATATTATAAAACGGAAAAATTGTAACCGAATAAGTAATATGTAATACTGAATATGGAAGATAGATGAATGAATGGATAACTGCAATATGAAAGGAAATTCCCATCCCCCATTCATACATACGTGAATGTACAGAAGGAAGAAGGTTCGTGTCATTTCCACTTTTTTTTTTGTTTTTCCTTAAAAAGTAGCAAGAAAGATACAGTAAAAAAAAATTTAACGTATAGACCAACCACATTTTAAGTTTTAGAGAGGATCGCGTATCGTATATGTATCTTTTTATAACATACATATAAACCGTCATCAACATTATTGCCATCGTTTTGTCATCACTGCACTTACAATTCTGTACACTTGCACATTGACTATGTAAGGTATATGATGTCTTCTTTGTTTTTGTCTTAAAAAGGATGTAAGACCCGGTTGTATCGTATCCATATCATATCATATCACAATAAAGCTTAAAAGGATTTTTATTATTCGAAACATGCCAGAACGACAATATAAAATTACATTAATACAACCGTTGTACTCTGCTACATATGTAGCATATACTTCTTGTTTCATTGTATTGTTCATATTTTAATTTCTTTTATTTTTTAATTTTGTTACTTGTTTTGTTTATTTTTAATTTTATTTTTTCGTGTTTTATTTTTATTCTCATCTTTAGTACTTTTTGTCTTGTTCATTTTATTGTAATTTTTAATGTCTTTTTTTGTTGTTTTTTTTTTTGTGTAATTTTTTTTTTACCCACTTTTATTACCATTAAGGATCTTGTCTCCATTATAATGTCCCCTATAAGTCTGAAGAAAATGTTATTTCATATAAAAATATCTTGATATAGCTAATACTTTTAATATACTAAAGTAGAAAACGATAATATAAATAAATTTAAATAAAAACAAAATTACAAAAATTCAAAACAAAGAAAAATAAATCAAAACAAAATGTATTATCGAATAAATATTATATAAAATGTGAATCCGGTTGGTATCATTATATAAAAAAAACTAAATTGGTGGTATCTCGTGTTACCATCACACAATTTTATAGAGGTATAGATTAGCGGATTCGCTGGTGCAGATCAAGGTCCTGGAGCCTGATTAACACTTGGCTAATGCACGGTATTATGGTGGTACTGGATTTGGTTTCAATGCTGGTGCATTGTTATTCAAAATAATTTTCAATAACGTCTTTTTTAAGTTCTTATTTGGCTGTTACATTTTTTTTCTCAATAATTCTATACTCTAGTGCTCCATATGTAATTTTGTAAAACTCACAAAATTTATTTTTAGTCGTTATAAACTAAGCAACAAGATAATAAAAAATATTTAAATTCAAATTCACTCCGATTATGACTACAAAATATAAACTAGAGAATGTTCAGACGAATATATTTTTCATCTTAAAATTTAATATTGCATACTTTGCGGTACTGGAATAATATTTAAATTTTCTTCATACGCATATGCTTTTGTTTAGTTTAAATTCAAAAACTTTAAAAAACAGATACAGGATTATGTTTGTATCCTCCATCCACCCCAAATACAAATACATGCGTGCATGTATTCTAAATATATAAAATACTAAAATTTATGTGTTCTTATTAAATTTTCATTTTATAATTTACTCCACTTGCTGCAATCAAATTCATTCGCTTTAACTATTTTACTTTTTCGCCTATGAAATGTTTTCTTGTTGTATATGTATATGAATATAACACACATATGTATATTCCATACATGAATGTACGTTTATGTGTTGTAAATTCAGTGATCCGAATATGCAAATCAAGTATCATCGTAACTATTTTCTTTATTATATCACATAGTAGATATAAAAATAGAGTGTCAACATCATCATTTCATTCTTTTACAGTACATGTATATGCGTATATAGAACACACGCTGGTGGGTGGTTGGGTGATACAGCAACAGCTTCATAATTCATCTTTATTGAATGTGGGAATTTCTATTTTAAACATTCGTACACAGCGCTATATATACATAATCAGAGCATATTACCACCAACATCAGCAACAGTCAGTTTCATTTATATCTATCTATGCGACCCACAATCAGACCAGGAAATCCAATACCCTCTACATTTGGATGCGAATCCCATTTGATGCGTAACAAGTTTGTTGGCGCCACATCGGCCGACAGTTGTTTATTCATTAATTCCAAAAAAGGAGCAAAACATTAAAAAAAACCAATGAAAGAAGCTGTGTGTGTGTGTGTGTATGTGAACGCAAACAGATAGAAAAAAAAATCGAACATAAAATGATTTTTATTTATTTTTTTTTGTCATACAATTGAGGTAAATTATTTTTTGTCCCTGATGTGTAGAGATAATATTGCACAAGCCAGGGACACAAAATGTAGATAGTTTGTGTAGTGATGTACACACAAATCAGATACATAGTGATATCCTGTGCCTTTATAAATTAAAATTTCTAAGACTAGTGATGAAGGATGGTGATATTATGGGGTCAAGACCATTTTATTGCATTGATGCATTTCGTTATGTTTACACAAATTTTACGTATACACGACTATACGAATATTTGATAAGGAACGTACATAAATAAATGATGATGATCGATGAATTTGTCACTACAGACAAATGGACAAATTACAAAAAAATAAAGAAAATTATAACAAAAAAAAAAACTGCCTGATTACATAATTGTTTTTTTTTTTTAATCAAATAAATAAAACCTACGAAAAACACTTACATGCATTTGCAAAGGGCTGTTTAAATCACTGATGGATATGAAAATTCAGATAATGGCTAATATTGCCCAAAGCAAAACATCACAAATATGACGTACACCCCATATACAATCTATAATGCAAAACAATGTGAATGCTCTCGGAATAACAAAAAAATATATGTACATACATCCATACAATATCAGAAAGTTTACATGCTTTAATGATTGACTTTTTATTTGTTTTCAACTGTCAGAAATAAATCATGAAACAATTTGTTTTGTTTGTATGTATGTACGTACAATAACCCATTTTGTTTTTGTATTTTTTAAAAATTTTAAATAAAAACGGAAAAAGAAGATAAAAACAATATTAACATCTAAATGGATTATTTTCATTACTTTTTCTCAAGTTTTGATTTTTTTCAAAATTTTCATAATTTTTATCCTTTGTTTCCATATAATGTTCCATAAAAGGTTGTACCCTATCTATATTGATCCTTTATTTAAATTTGTTTTCTTTTTTCTTTTAGATCATGTAATTTAATTCATTCATTTTTTTAAAAATGATATTGAATTTTCCTTCTATTTATTTAATTACAGAGTTTTATATAATACTAAAATACTAAATCATGGGTATATAGCATATGTCTACATACGTAGGTATGTAAAAATCTGTATGAATTGGAAAAACAAATGAGAAAAAAAAAAAGTACATTACGTGTATGCGTATGTGTTCGTAATTTGTATTCATCCGTGTAATTAATTCGTCATGTCATGAAGGAAATCAATTCGAAAAATAAAAATAGATTCAAATACGTAGGTAAAGGTAAAAAAAAAATTAGTAAGAAATAATCAATATTATTTGAAGTTTTTAACAAATCTTCTATTTTACTTCGATTTCAACGACATTCTTTATATTTGTGTGTAATGAATTCAATTTTTATATCATCTTACATCAGATAATTTTTTTTCTATTAGTACAGGTAACCTTTATAATGCGCAAATTGCATTAATTGTGTTACGTTGACCGATAATTTGTTACATTTCGCAAATCACATTATTCGAGGGTTACCCGTATACTATTGTGTAATGATAAAAGTTCGCATAATACTATAAAAATAAAAATTCATGTGAAAAAAAATTTTTTTCCATCATTATTCTTTCAAAAATTATGAAATTAAAGATAAAATGAAACTATACTCGAATACATTTATATAAGAAGATAAAAATGATGATGGCAAATTTAAAAATGTCCATGTCTCTAAATACATTTGTATATACGATATTTTGTTGGATAATCACTACATAAAGAAATGAAAAAAAAAAAAAAAAAACGTAGCATCTTATCAATATAGTAAAGAAAGTAAAGAAAAAGTTAACTCATACACCATTTATTATTTTACATTCTTTTTTTTTATTAAAGGGCCATATAAGGATTTACTTTTTAATCCATCGTCTTTACTGATTCTAAAAATTGAATTCTAAATTGTTCACAATGACCAAGTAAAAGAAAAAAAAAATAATAAAACATAAATATATGTTTGTCCCAGTATCCAGAATATATAAGTAAGTAAAGTTTACATTACTTGAATACAACATTTCTACCCTCTCTAATACAGAATTGAAATAATTTCCGTGATACAATAAAGATACAAACTTTTTCTTTAATCTTCAACTGTACGTAATTTCATTCTTCTTATTTTTTTTTCTTCTTTAAATCCTTTTCTTTTTCCTTTTCAACTTGAATTGGTGATGATAACAGAATAAATGGAAAGATTAAATTTGAAAAAAAAAAAAAAAAAAAAAATTATATGTGTAGTAAGGGATCGTGAGGGTTGGTAAGGGTGTAAAAATAATCATAATTTAATGATAATCATAATAATAATAATAATGAGAAAATTTCTTATCATAATTTTTTAATCATTGAAAAATTTTAAATTGAAAAGAACAAAAAAAACAAAAAAACGAACAAATAAAAATGGGGACGAAAAAATTTATGAAATTATTTTTTTGGCTGTTTTGCTAAGTTCACTGATTTAAGCAAAAAAAAAAAAGGAAAAAAAGTTTGATGTCATGATCATCACCATCAATGTGAGGACGCGAAATGAGAACCTATTTATTATACGTGCTTAGATTACAATTAAAACAATTTCAAAAGGGAGGAAGGAAAACATTTATTTTTGGAAAAACTTTTCCTTAAATTTTTAGTATTAAAATTTTTTTTTGTTTTAAATTTTTACATGAAAGTTAATTAGAAATTTTTGAAATAATTGAGTACAAATAATCATTTAATCAATCAATTAAATTATGAGATTATAAAATTTTAAGATATGACCTGTTATTAATTGATAACAGCATATTAAAATAATTAATTATTTTACATTATTCCGCAATCATAATTCCAAAGAAAAAGGAAAAAAACAATGACGTAATTAATATTCAAAATTCGTTTTAAACAATCCAATAAATATCCTGAAGGAAGATGAAAACAAAAACAAGATTGATTTGTTGGTTATTTTTTGAAATTATATTCGTTATCTTTTTCCATCTTTTCGAAGTTCACTTAAAGTACATTAACAAGAGTGTTTAACAGAATATTGACAAAAAATCAAAAAAAAAAAAAAAATACACAAAACATTAAAAAAAAAGGACAATTTTTTCAGAACTTTGTTTTCAGTGATTTAAATTTTTTTTTTTTTTTAAATAATTTTTCTTTGCTTTCCATATAAACAACAATAGAACAATACTCTTCCTTGCCTACAATTCTAACTTTCAACTTTTAATGATTGTATTGCGAACAATTTAAAAAAAGAAGTGCTAAAAGTTAAATTTTTAGTTCATTCATTTCGTTAGAACTGCAATTCGTATACTCATTGAAATAGAAAGTACGATAGATTGAAACAATTGATTTACTTCTAAATTCAATGATAGTAGTATGTACATCAGTGCTATACTTTGTCTATAAATATATGACATGGTATCTCTTTTCTTCTCTCATAACGTCTAGTTAGGGTGTTCCACGAGCAGTGTTACAATTCTTGAAATTTTCATACAATATCAGATGTATTTTTTAAATAATAATACTTAATGATAATGGTACTATTTTAGTAGTTTTCATAAGACCTGTAATGGAAAGTATTTATAGACGAGGTATAGGATATTGAGGATAGGATGTGATAATTATAACAGTCATTTATTTATTTATTTATTTATTTTGAGGAGGAGTAACCAGTAAACTGGCACCCCCCCGAACAGTCATAGCACATCATCAAACTAACTTAAACTTTGACACCTAATTTGTTAAGAACACATTTTTTTTTTAAATGAAAACTTTCTTTTGTTCACTAAATCGAATTTTGCTTTATTTTTTTTCCTTTTGGTTCTATTGACTATGTGTAATTCTTTAAATTTTGTTCACTTGTAGTTTTCTTTTTCTTTAAATACTTTTTTAACATTAAGTTTATTATTATCTAAACTTCAGGGTATGAAATAGGAAAACAATTTTTATTTTTCATTGATAGAAAAATCAAATAAGTGGTACATAGTGCAACACTTTAGTGCGATGTGGTGTTAGTATTTAAGTAGAGTAACCCAAAGCCCACATAAGATTGTAGTGTCACGGGATAATGGTGGCTAGTAAAATAATTTAAATATAAAAAACATCAATTTCTTGCTATCTGGGTAGCTAAATAACTATATATTAAATGAACAAAATTTAATCATTAGAAATAAAATTGTGTAATTATATATGAACTTAAAATTAAGTACAACAAAATTACCAGTGGTAACAGTGAATATCGTACGTATTTGTATGTTTCATTTTTATGTAAAAATAAAATAAAAAGTTTTTACAATTTTTTTATTTTATTTTGTTTTTTTTTTGTTTTTTGTTTTTTTTTGTGAGCATATTATAAACTGTAAATGATATGTACATACGATGCATAATTCGTATCCATGTACACAAAACGGAAAGCGCATTATAAAGGTTTCACATTTTGTATACATATTATAAAATGTAAAAAAAAGGCTAGTGTTGGTGGGTTCATTAATACATTTTCAGTGTCTGCCTGTTAATTAAAAGTTTTAATTCCAGTTGAAAATTTTATCTGGGAATTTAAAGTTTGTTTGTCATCATTGTCGATATTAAGAAGAATACTTACTATTTGCTATACGTACTATATACGTATGTACATATATGTATGTATATATATACACAATTTAAACTCAGAGATATTTTCTAACCTAACATACAAATGGTAAGCTTACATACATATAAAACTAAACAAAAAACAAAAATTTCATTTTATTCTTAATTGTGTTTTGCTGTGCAAGTTGAAGCAATAACAGTTAAAACGAAATACTGTATACGCTAATAACCGAACACATTTATAATGGCCAAAGTAAAATAAAAAAGCAACTGAGGGGGATGAGAAAATTTCTTCTCTCGAAAATTGAACAAAAAAAACAGAAAAAAAAAAAACAAAAAAAACGATTTTCATTAATTTTTACTAGCATATGAAAAATTCGTAGTTCACTATATGTGCGAAAGTGCACAATTTACTACCATTTCTCATACTAATGATATTTACCATTCCATATTAAAATAAAAGGCTATATACAGGAATGTGTAACAAATTTTCCATTTTTATTCTCCCTCTCTTTTATTATATTTTATTTGTTTAATTTATTATTTGTTCGAAAAAGCAAGAAAAATGTATTTCATAAAAAATTTGTAATAACTTTTCAAATTATCTACTTTCTAGCAATTTTCACGCGAAATTAATAAATGAGACGACGTTACGTATAATTAAAAATGAAAAGAAAAATTAATTTAATTTTCTTACACAAGTAATGCTCGTACTACATAGAGGTTTATTTTTTCTCCCCCTTTTCTAAACATAATGTGGATGATTACCGGGTTCAAGGAATAACTAAAATTTAGCTTGAATTTTTGAGTTGGATGTCTGTTTTATATGAGGTTGATCATAACGGAGTGAGTTCGGCTCATAATTCAAATTAAATTACACGAGTCTGTATCAACCAAAAATTTTCTAGAATTTGTAAATTATCAAAGTACCATGTTAAACTAGGATTACCGGTACATTTGGTTATTATTGGCGTTGGGCATACGTATGAATTCTTAATTGTTGAATGGAATCGTTTATCATCTATAGATAATTGAATTTCATTTTTTTTTGTTGGTCCAATTCTAAACTCCTTTTTAGATAAAGATTTCAAAAATGAAATGGTGGTATGTAGGCAAGTTAGTATGTTTACATTTTTAATTATATTAAATTGAATGTTTTTTCAATTTTAATTTACTCAAAAGGTTTACGTAAAAGAATTTCTCTTTTTTATTTTAAATAAATTTTCATTTTTGCAATATTGAGCCAATCCCAATGGGACAATCGGACAATGATGATGGGAAAATGGCAAAGAAAAAATACGTCATTTTAATTTTTGCAAACATTTAAGAAAAATAAAAAAAAAATAATAAAATTTTATTAAGATAATTATTTACTCAAATTTCATTATTTTATGTCGTACGTAGAGTAATTGAGTACATGTTGAAAAAAAAAAAAACAAATCGAAATTTTCCTCTCAAATATGAAATTCAATTTTATTTCTTTTTCCATTTTATTTTTGCTTTTATTAATTTTCACTGTTATGTATTACACCTTGTGTTTATTTTTGTATTCATTATCCATTTTAATATCGACAATGTGTATACCTAAACTTTATCATCATCGTCATCATCATTAATACAAAAATTGTCATAAAAACAACAGTTAGAAAATATTAAATTTGATTATGTTATACGATGTCCTTTTTTGCTTTGCTATCATTCAAAAAAATTTTATTTTTCTCTATTTTGTGTATTATAATGAAATAAAATTAAAAGGTTATATGTACATTTTGTTTGTTTATTTGTTTAATAAATTCTTAGAATTTTTTTTTTTTTTTTTTTTATTAAAAATCTTATGTAGTTTTTGTCTGTTTGGTTCAATGTTATTTGTCACCACGTTATGAATGGTGGCGAATTTGTACAAAATAATAATAGAAAAATATATAACAAAATTATACAAGTGGTATGTAAATATTTCATGTAGATAAATAAGTAAGTAAAAATAATAATAATAATAAGGCGACAAAAATGAGACATATAATTCGAAATTGAAGTCTATTTCTTTTTTCATTGTTTTATTACATTTCTGTACGAGAAATTTTCTTTTCTATACATATTATAACAGCAACAGGAGCAGTTGAAAACGGGCACTTTAAAATAATCTCTAGAGTATGTCGGTGGTATAATATAAATGACTACCAATACCATGCATACGTATGCATATACTAACGTATTAAACTAACTCAGCAGTCAGCAGACCTCAGACCCTTGCTCTCAAACTTAAAGTTAACTAGATGGGCAAATTGAATGATGGGTGGTATATAGTATAGTAAGATGAGACGGTTATGATGAATAAATATAGTTAGAAATTGGAGGCGATACTCATCATCATAACCACTATATTATAACTTACTCTGTATGAACGTGTACATTCACATTGGTAATGAGGCGACAGGTCGGCGCCAAATATAACATTCATTTCTGTTTTAACAGTCCTGTACTATACATATATAGTAGCTCAGTATGTCGCATGTATCAACCATAGTACATGGTAAATACATGCGAATGACATTATAAGTATACGTATATATATGAATATATGTGTTAAAAATGTCTACTTATATAAAATACGTACACATTTGAATCGGCTCCATTTGGTTTTGCCTTGCTCTGTTTGAATTTTCTATTTTCTCTTAATAATAAAATTAAAAAAAAAAAAAAAAAGGAAAAACGAAAAAAAAACTCTGCTCTACATTATAAAACTGAATTCCCTGAAGAAAACAAAAAAAAACGAATATGAAGAATGGAAAATATTTTATTTTGAATAGTTTATGTGGTGTAGTGTTATAGTACGTATACATACATAATATCATATACGTGTGTTCATTATATCCTAGAGTATATGAAACATCTGTATTCTGTGCAAAAAAAGTAGTATGTTACAGGTCAAATCTGCCTGGTCACTAATTTACTGCTGACTCACTATACACTTTTATACGTATATATTTACACTTATGTATATAAGTACTTATAAGTGTATGTAATTCTTTCATATCCTGGACAAACAAAACAAATATATATCATTTATTTTATAACTGTACATAGAGTTAATGGATCCAACAGGTTATATTCGTATAGTACACTTACCATTTTAAATGTGTTGTAATGGGAAGGCAAAAAAATATAAAGAAAAGCCACATGTTTTTTGAATACAATGTTACGTATAAGTATAATGTATATGTATGTACGTGAAGTCTATGTATATAAGGAAAATTTTTTAATTTTTTCGATGAATAATGTTGTATGTAAAAATAAACATTTAAGAGACTCATAAAAATTGTTAATAACAACGAGAGTGTAGAAAAAATGACGATGAAGGTGGGGGAACAAAATTTGTAACTGATAAAATCTTCATATCATATTTATTGATTTATATGAAAAAAAAATGTTTTCTGTTTTCCTGGTTTTCATTTTTTTTTTTTTTTTTTTTATTTCAGACAAATGGTATGGATATGTTAAATTGATACCTCTGTCAGAATTTCATTAATATGTCAATCAAAAATACAAACAAAAAAAATTAATTTGTCACCATTATCATCATCATAATCATCATCAATTTTTGAATATATGATTTCAAATTTTGTCCTTTTGTCCTTTTTGTTTTTATTTGATTAAGTGGCTGATATTCAAATTAAAAACAAAAAAAATCAAATAAATTCAATTAATTATGATAATTTAACATTTGGCACACGAATTTTGTCATTAATTAAAAATAATTGAAAAACTATTGTATAAAAATTGACAAAAATGTTAAAAGAAAACTAACTAAAATATACCAAATTAATATATTGTGTGGATTCATGTAATTACATATACATATGTATATTCTCATATGTTTTTTTTTATGTTTCAATTTTGACCAAAATTCAATACCACATATACACGTGTTATGTATTATCATATCATATTGATCCTGTCAATATATGATAATGTAATGACATATGTGTGTAGGTAGATAGTACGTATATACGTATGTATAAGTACAAATTATTTATACATTCGTACATATGTAAATGTGCAAAAGTCATTTATCATTATATGTTTTGTAGTACAAATAATGGTTATGATTATGTGTACATGGTGTGTAGATACAATAATATGGTGTATATCTGTGGTATATATATCCTCATATATTTTGATAGTTTATTTATTAAATGTAAAATTTAACCACTCAATATTAAATATATGACGAATATTATTATTAAATAAAATTTTGTATGTATTTAACCAATGAGCATCCCTTAATTTTATAGTACACACCACTGGATATATGAATGTATAATGTAACATATGTTCACATTAATATCATAAAATTGAATTAAATTAAATTTGATTCCATTAACCATTATAACCACATTCGATTTTATAAAGAGATGTTGCTTTAAAATACGAAAAAAATATTAAATAATAAAATAGGCCAAAAAAAGTAGTACATACTCAAACAAGAATACAGAGTTTTGGAGTCTTCAATCAATTATTTCTTACTTTTATCTTGATCAATTTATATTTATATGTATTAAAATATAGGAAAACAGTGATTTTCCCTATTTAAAAAAAAGCTAGAAAATTTAAAGAGGAAAAACGTACAAAACACTTAAAGGAAAACCAAAAAATTCAAACTTCAGTTTCGACAAAATTGTTCTTATTTTATCTTACAATTATACATAATGTAGTGTTTTTCAGCGTAACATTATTTTTCCGAATACTGCAAAGGATATCTTCTCACCTAGCTATGAGTACCAGAACATTGCAGAATAAAAACATTTACAACAAAAACGACAGAAACAAACATTTATAATAGTTGCAGTACATACAATTTCGTATATAACGAGTATAAGGACATTCATGAAACATTGTCGTTCCCTAAATTGTTGTTATCAATTCATTTCCCCAACGTCGTATTTTCTTGTTTTTGTTTTTTATGTTTCGCCAAATTTTCACAAAGTATTTAGTATCTTGTTAACAGAATCTAATGGTAATTTTTTTTCAACAATTTATTTTATTTTTGTTCTCGTAATTTACACGTTGTATTGTGTAATATATTGTCTTCTGTCTTTTTGTACCTTTTATACTTTTTTATGTATTTTATATGAATTCTACTACTAAAGATGTGGGAATTTTATTTATTGATGTTTTAAGAAGGCGACAAATTAAGGTTGTACACGACGAATATTTTGTCTAGTAAGTTATTGACCTTTCGAATACCTTTAGTCTAGAAAATGTTTACGATTAAAAAATTTAAAATTGAGTTACAAATTAATTTAATAAATCCATGAAATTGCAAAATCAGTATTCGACTCGGTGAATTCACTTAAAAATATCTGAGATTACCATTAATTTTAAATTGTTCAACATGGCTCACAAAAATTAGTTTTAATTTTTATTTAAATTTAGATCTTATCTTTTCTTTGCATTTATAATAAATATATACAACACGTTTACTTACCTCCATGTTAAGTCGCTATGATCCCACTTGGCTCCTTGTATAACGAATCTTTTCGTTCGTCGTCGCCTATCACGGTTATCTGATGAGAAATCATTTGTATCTGATTGATCTGGTACACCGCAACGTGGCCTTCTAATAAGTTCTTTAGTTTTTTCATCGATTATTCCAGTTACTGGAATATTCCCAAATCTCTGTACAAATTATAAAGTATAAAAGTATGTGTGTGTGTATTAAACATGTAAAACGAAGTTAAACTTAAAAATATATTATTGTTTTCTGTGATGGTTTTAATTACCAATAATAAATTTAAGAAAATAAATTATTCCTAATCCTTGCTAAAATTTACATACCTGAAGATTTCTTATGGCCTCTTTTAGTTGTTCCTCAGTTCTAAGGTTTCCTGTTTCAATATCTGATTTTGGAAGGTATCCAAACTCCATCAAGTAATTGTGCTTTAAAAAATAAAATTAAAAAAAAAACAATAGAAAATTATTAAGAGTATGAAAACAAAATATGACGTAATAGTTGATATGTGTATAAAACGTAAAAGTTATCAACAAAACAAAAGAATCTATATAACCTTTCTCCAGTTTGGTTTCAATTCTTAATTTCTTAGTAATAGAATTTTCAACTTTATTCAATGTTTTTTCATTAACTTAATTTCTTTCGGACTAGTCACGTTTTACAATTCAACCAACAATTCAACATACAAACAGAAAGGTAGAAGAAAAAGGAGCACAATAAGGAATGCAAAACGAAGAACTACATATGCTAAGTATCACAATAGAAAACGTTGGTACACTAAAACTTATGTTTGTTTGATTTTTAGACGCAAGCTCCAACTGTATATGATTCGAAAACTATTCAAATATTGAATATTTTTGTTACATAAAGGATATAAGAATACGTATAAAAATATTGCAAAAAAAGGAAATTCGAAAAACACTTACTTAATTTTACACAATGCATATACACGCCAAACAAATGATTACAACAGTAGATTTTTGATGCAAACTTTTTTCTTTAAAAAAAAAAAAAAAAAACAACAACAACAACAACAAGAAAACAAACAACAAAAAGTAACGTGCAAAAATTCTCAGAATAAAACTATTCATGTTTCAATGTTTTACCCAAAAGGAAAAAAAACGATTATTTCATTGTTTTTCATAGATTTCTTATTTGTTATGTGTAAAACAAGTTTTTTCTTTCTCTAAATAATATGTACGTAATCGTTTGAATATTTTGAACATAAAATACAATTGTATAGTGTAAAACAAAGAAAAATGAGTAAATTTGTAAAACAAATATGAACATTTTCTTTTCAATTTCTTACACGTGATTACATCTGAATTTTTTATTATTTTTTTAAATGATTATTTGATTTTATTGATGGTTACAGTTCATTACCACACAAAATTACTATATGTTTATATGATTTGTTTTTTTTTTGTCCTTTTCTTCATATTTTGGTTATTTCTTTTCAATTTTTTATCAATTTATTATTTTATTAAATTTATTTGAAATATGTGAAACTTTTAAATTTGAACATTTTCATAATTAATTCACATTGATATCCTGTATGAACGTTACAAACTTTTTGAAAATTGAATTACTCATAGGAATATGTAGTGATGCATATATTTATATATAAATAAATTTCTAAGTAATTTGGATAACAGACCAAAAGTGTGCCAGTTTAAAAATAAATGTGGCTTGACAATTTCAAAAATTCAAGTTAAAATCCTTTTTATTTTTTCCTTACTCTTCAGTAATATGTAGATGTAGGTGTTAGGTGTCTGTTTATATGACATTAATCTGAAATTATTCATGAATAAAGGATTATCGAAAAAAAAAGATTTAGAAGTCCAAATGTACAACAAAACAAAACCAAAAAAGGCTTTCGAATACCAGAATAAACAGATAACTGTGGGATCGTAAAAGGAGCAAAAAAAAAAAAATGTTAAAAATTGAAAATTGGAAAATAAAAGCATTAAATAGTGAAGGTAAAAAATTAAAGAGCCTCTTCCTCAGGACTATCGTCAAAATCGTTAAAGAAGTGGAAGAATAAAAAGTAAAAACTGATATAAAAAAGGACTAAGTTTTGCGTGTAAGTAAAAATCAAATTTAATTTATTAAGAAAAAATCAAATAATGGATTTTATTTGAAATTTGAAAAAAAAATAAATAAATAAATACACAAAATATCAAATCATATAAAATGTGTAAAAAGTTTTAATTGAAATTAACATATCGTTATTGAAAAAAAAAAATTTGAAAACAAATCAAAGTATAAATGTCATTGTGAATTAAATTCACAGTAATAATAATAAAAAAAAAGAATATAATAAATTATGCATTAAAATGGCTAATAAAATCTATAAATTATTAAACAAGACTTTTCTATCTCTCTTTTTTCTTTCTTTTTAATAAAATTACCGGAAAAGTCAGTCATTTGTAATAATAAAAAATTTCACTTTCATGTACATGTTAACGACATTAAAAGAAACAAAACAAAAATATAAAAAAAAATACCGTAAATGTTTTTAAAACCTGATTTTCTATATTTAAAACTTGTTTATCCAACGTTTGATCATTTGTGCCATATACGATGTATAATAAAAAAACAAATTCTCATTTTCTTTATACGTTAACATGATCCACGCGAATATAAGCCATATGTTAAGCTAAAACTAAATATACGAACAAGATAAGTGCATTTTTTTTTGTTCAAATAAAATTTTGATTCTCACCTACATGTTTTTTGCAACTTATTTAAACTGTCTTATAATTGTGATTATAAAAACTCCTTAACACGCGTCTTTTTCTTACAATTTTTGTGATTTTGGTTCTTTTTTTTAAATTGCTCTTAGCTTCTTTCATTCACTTTTAATTTGATTTTATACTGGACTTGTGTTAAAAATTTCATCTTTTTTATTAAAAAAAATTATTTAAGATCACAGTGAGGTATTAGCCAGAACCTACATGACTGTTTGGTTCAATGTGAACTATCCAATTTAATTCTAATGCATTTCGAGTATTTTACGCATTATTTTTCGTTTCGTTTCGTTTTGACTAATTCAGTAATGGGTTCAGGCTTAGTCATTAATAAAACGATATTTTAACGAAAATCTTGCATTTTTAAAATGCACAAACTAAATTAAATCTTTTATTAATCGTGAAATAAATTGAATTTTAATCGAACGCAATTTGAATTTTAATTTCCAAATGAACTTCTTTTCAATTTATACAAGATAGAATATATAGTCTTATACACTACAAAATACTTTTTTCTGTTTATATTAATTTAATTTCAGGACTATGTATCTATTTTAATTCACAAGTTCTAAATTTAAATAACTTAAAACACAATCCATAAGGATGTAATGAACGACAGTAGAAGTAAAGGACCAACGTATAACGTGTAGGATAGAATCCTTTAGAAATAAAGAATATCTTAATTTTATTTCTAGCTATATATTCTTAAAATAAAAAAAAACAACTTTTAATTTATTTCTAGTCCAATAATTCTTAGTTATCAAAATTATAGCCTTAAACCATTCAATCCACACAATTTACCATAAGAATAGCATAAAATTAGTGTAATTAAAAATTGAATAAAGAAAGATATGTACGTAAGGTGTATCAGAGCAATATATCAAATGCAATTAATTTTCAGTTTCAATTACCACACACATTTCATGTACATACATACATACATACTCTATATTTATATTTAAACACAACACACCTTAAAAGAAAAACTTGTTGATTTGCTTCTTTTTTTTTTGTCAGGAATATATCTAACGTGTGTGTACAATTATTCATTTAGTCTGTGTCAATATCTGCACTTCATATTCTGGGTATGATATCAACGCAATGTTAATTTACTCGTACATACATTTGTATAAGACATAGTGATTAATGGTATAAAGTACAGTAGAAGAACCTTACCTTAGATAAAAATGTAATTTTATAAAGGTATAGAAAAAATTGAACAGAAGAAGTTACCACACCTTTTTTAAATGTTCACAAGAATATAATTACTTTTGAAACATTTTGTATGTGTATCATCCCGATAAAAAAAACTTCTGATTTAATTAGAAGCATAGAAATTATCACATTTTCTATACATTTTAATATTCGTAGTCCTTTGATAAATTTTTTCCAATTACACAATTTAATTTGTTAACTTACGTAATTTCTTAATTTTTTTTTTTTTTTTTTTTTTTTTTTTTTTTTTTAATGTAGAGAGCAATGAATTTTTGCCAATACAATTTACAAAATTTTTATTCGAATTGTAATCATAATAAAAATCCAATGTGTACCATGTATGTTGTATATACATATTGTGCCTTGTGAATATTTTGTAATGAAAACGCACAGCATGAGATTAATGGGTCTATTGTTGCTTTTTTCCTGGTTCCTTATTATTTACAACTCCTTTATTTTTATTCATTTATTTTCTTCCTTTTTTCCATGTAAAAATGTATAAATAGTCATAGTTGGTGGTCGATTGTTAACGGTCATGACAAGAAAATTGTTTACACAATAAACCTATATACCAGAATTTTAATATATCAGGCTAATAAACTCACATAAATTATGAATTTCCTTTATTGACTATCCTTACTTTTTTTTTCTTAATTCTTTTTTCTTATAATTTAACTTGTAGTTCTTTTTTTTTAATTTGTATCCTTTCTTGTAGTCTTTCTTGTAAGTTTATTATATTCATATTTCACACCCTGTGTTTATTTCCAATACTATTCGTTATAAAAGGAATGATAGTGATAAATAAAATACAATAGAATTATTAGTTAGAAATTTAGGTGGTATTTTGAAAATTGTGACAATTATGGTAAATTAAAAACCAAAATATTTTTTTCAATAAGGACACCGGTGTTTTCTGTGATTTCTAAATTGCAATAATTCTTATTTTACGCGATGTTTTAAATTTTGCTTGAATGTTATTTTACATTTTGAGTTCTCCATAACTCTTTCATTTTCTTCTTTACTTTTTTAGTATTCACGTTACGTGTAAAGGCTTTGTGTTTTCTATCTTCACTTCTGCTTACAATCTTTCAGATTTAATCAACAAAAAGCGGTTATGAGTCTTTTGAAAAAATATATGCCCTTTTGGTATTCCGTTTGCATTCTCCATTTATTTATGTGTATACTGGAGCAATACATTTTTGAACATATTCCTGATGGTTAACTAATTTAAAATTTGACTAATTCAGTTTCATCATGTGTGGCTTTTATTATAATTCTGTCATTGTACAGACACATAGCGTAATTGTGTTATTCTCGCCTGATCCCAACGATAAAAATTTGAACATTGTAACTTTTAGTTTATTTCTTTTTTTTTGACTTTTTAAAATTCATTAGACATTCATTTATGGATAAAAAATGAAAAAAAGAAAAAACCGATTATATGAATAACAAAAAAAAAGATGAAACTGACTGATACGATGTAGGTGATATACAGATAGTTGATAAAAAGATGATAAAATTCAAATGTTTTTCTTTTGGTTTTGTTGACACCTTGAAAAGTGTGAATAATGATAATGTGATGCACTGAAAAAAAATTTTTTTATTTTTTTTTTTACAATAAATATTCGTTTACGATTTCCATAATTTTAATTTATAAACACAAACAAAAAAAAATTTGTATCATACTAGTAATCATACAAACTGGCTTGTATGCAGTGTCTACTTTACTTCCTGTTTTCCATATCCTTATGCACACGGCACACCCCTGTTTTTAGTTAAGGCCTTCACAAATACATATCTTAAAAACCAGAGAAGGTACTTATACATCGTGTACATATTAAAAGAAAATTTATTATCAAAATTGAAATTAAATTGTTTATTCTAAAGTACTGAATTGTAATTGAATTATTGCAAAATTTGCACTTTTTAACATCTATTGTTAAAAATCCTGAATCTTTTTTTTTTGTTTTACAATTTGTCAACCATTATACTACATTTTATATTCAGTTTTCTTTCTTTTGCATTTTTTTTAATATCCTTTTTTTATTCTTTTCTTTTTTTATTCAGTCTTTGATTTGAAGATTTGGTTTTTGTTTCTCATCAGAGAGTGATGTATTTTCCTTTCTACTTTTTATTATTATTATTATTATTATTACACATTCTCAATGACTTTCGCTTTTTTTCATTAAAAAAATTTTTTTTTCTCATTTTTGTTTTTTTTGTTTTTTGCATGCAAACACTCTGTTATAATTTTTCTTTCATTGTAACACGTTCCCATCATTCTAAAACAGTACATAACTGGCTTTATAATATATTGTATATTTCCTCTTGAAAAATCACAATGCACAAAGTATAAAATATATTGTGTATTGCTGCACATTAAGTATGTGTTGTATATCTTTTTTTGTATCTTATTCTTAATTTTGCTTCTTTTTTTTATTCACTTTCAATACAAAAATTTTCATTTTTAAGGATAAGTGATCCTTTTATAAATGTTACAATGTATATGAAATATGTATACATGGTGTTCTGTTGTAATCTTTCAAAGAATTAATTCAAAAGCTATTACGGCACACAGTATGAAATTTTCTAGAGTAAAACTAAACAACTTCAAGGATTTTAGTTAATTTCCAACAATTTTCCAGCATTTCAAGTAACAAAATTTCATAGTTTCTTTAATGCTGTGTAGACATACATTCTAGAATTTAAACAACGAATTGAAAACAGATAGCCACTAGTACACGATGCAATGCAGGACTATAGCAGAAACATAGTGAAAGAATAAAAGGAACATCTTGTACATTTTACACCATCGTTTGCGTTAATAATACACATAAGCATAAAAATCATGTATTATCGTACATCAACATCATCATGCACATATACGATCCGTGCTTCCAACCTGAATACATATGTATGTATGTACATTGCAGTACAATAAACATAACTTTTATTCATGTTTTATATGCAATATAAACATTGTATTCTTGATGAGCTCATGAATCAGCTGATTTCACATGTAAGAGGAATACACCTTATATAACCAATTTTACTAGCCAAGCATAAATCACGAAAACGGAAGCTATTTAAAAAAAAAAACGTTATTGTTATACTCATTCCTAAATAACAGAAGAAGAAAAACAAGTATATAAATATATTTTTTCGTACTGTACGTAATCGACTTTAATACTTCAAACATAACCCATTCTCTCTCTATTTTTTTAATACTTGAATACAACGACCACATACCCATACATGTCTTTAGAATTTAAGATTTTCGTTGTATTTTCATCATCTTTTTTATGCTTGTTTATGTTTTTTTAATTTTACAGTTTTTCTTATTTCACTTTACGATTTTTCATTCTGCTTTTATTATTTCTATTTTTTATTTTTTTGTTTTTTTTTTTTTTTTGTGAAAATTTCTTTTCAATTCTTCCATTTCCTTATACCAAAAGAGTATAACATCATCCCTGTAAGAACAATAAAAAAAAAAAAATAAAAAAACACAACTCCACCATATTTTCAAGTGGTCGTCTCTCAGGACATAAAAATTCTGTTTTCCCTACACACATGATATGATGTAGTCTCTTTATGTAATATAGAGTTAATATATTATATATTCTTTAATTTCACAAATGTGTAGGTGTATATAATTTGTATTTTTATCTCGGTATAATGCAAACAATAGCGAATTATTTCAAATGTACTACATAGCTATATATGTTCGTATACGTATAATATTTTTAGATTTTTTATCAGTAATTTTTGCAATCAAACTAAGTTTAACCATATACCCTACTACTTATACAATATAAGTCACCTCTTTTCGTGCATGACATTTAAGGATGTGCTCTTCCTAAAAACAAAAAAAAGCAAGACTTTAAACACCAAAAATAAAACAAAGAAAAAGATATATATATGCATAAGTCACGAAATGTTTCATTTTTACAACATCACATATATGTACGTAATACCACATCATAATATCTAGTCCCCATAACTATACCCAGGTATAAAGTAAGCGCTGTTAGCAACCAAGGATAACATGAAATTGTGGAATATGAAGAGTATTCCAAATTGTACTATACAATTACATGTAGTTAGCATCATGCATACTCCATCCGTACGTATATACAATAAACATCGTTATTTTATAAAATTACAGTGATAAAATTTGAAAAATTTTGCTCGAAAAAGACGATGTTATCTTTTGCAACTTACTATTTTATGTAATTTTTGTTTTGCTTTTGCTATCTATACACACGTGTTCACATGTGTGAGTTATACAAAACAGTAAAAAACAATGAATCTTTTTAAAGAAACATTTTTAATCGTCTAAGGATATTCAACATTTTTTGATTTTTAAAAAATACGTATTACTAAAAAGGACTACAAACCAATAAAATTTGGGATCAAAGGAACTGGGTATGAATAAAGCCCAGAACTTAAACATAGAAAACAAAGGAAAATGACGGGGAAAAAAGGAAGAGAGAAGAAAAATAAGATGAAAATAAAGGAAAATGTTCTTTATTTAGAAAAAAAAAAAACATGTTGGAGGATTCAGGATTAGTTGTTAAATGTGTGTATAGAGAAAAATATTGTATAAAACCAAAAGCCTTCAAAGCCAGGATCAGAAAACATACACTAATGTAGTCCTCTTTGTTGACTTACAAAAAAAAGATGTTAAAAATAATAAAAATAAAATAAAATAAAAAATGAAACGTTGGAGTTATGTTTAAAAAAAAATAACCACATACTATATTACCTCCATAAAATGTGAAAATAATGAGAACATAAAACAAAAACCAAGAAAATACCTAAAATAAGTCGAAGGATTTTAAATTGCTGACTTCACTGCTATGTTCATTAAATCATTCAATCAACGCGAGTACAGTAAAACACCAAGTATACATACGTAAAGTCAGAGTATACATGTATTAAAAATGTGCAGCAACACACTGTATGTATGTGTGTACGTACACATGAAAAAATATAAATTGTCCTTTTTTTATTTCATTCACATTATTATTATCTCAAGAATTGCATATTCTTGCATTTTAAAAACAACTAAAAATTTACGAAAAAGGGGGAGAGTATCATAACAATCAAAAAGGACCTTATTTTTCTATTTTACGTATAAATTCATACATGCACACTTGATACCTAGGTAGGTGAAGAAAATTACATTCTCTACATACGTACACGTAGAAGAAATATTCTTGTAAAATTTTTATTACTTTGCATAGATCCTCCTTTATATACATACTTGTACGTATAACTTGTCCATTTTCTAAACGCATAAAAATCACATGCATACATTTTTATTAGAAAAATCATTTTCTTCCTGATTTTTAAAATATGTACGTCAGAAGAAAAAAAACCAAAAGAAAATTTTTATGAGCATTGTACACATAAAAATTAAACCATCAAAAATGCAAGAAAAAAAAAAGACATGAAAAAAATAAAAAGGAAAATTCACATTTTTTCGAAGTGTGTTCACATACAAATGGACAAATTTAAATTGAGATGTATAAAATTCGTATAATGAAATGAAGTAATTTCTTATTTTTTTTACACTGAAATGTAATCTTTTTTGTTATACTGATAACTAAAATATCATATCACACGAAAAACAAATTTGGCGAAAATTCCACGTTTAGTCAATCACTTCATGAGAAATTCACGTCAGCTAACTAGTGTTTTACGCGATACCGTGTTCAAATAAAATGAACTATCCGTTTGTACGAGAGTAAACTATATGATACAGATTTTGTTTAAATGAAACACACATTCAATAATACTCAGAATAAAAGCTGTGAAATGAGCCCATCGTGTAATCCAGAGCGTTTCTAGCAAAAAGTCGTAACCTTCTCGTTAAAATTAACTCCCTTTGAGTAATGGAAGATTGAAAAATTTTATGCAAGAAGTACGGAATTATCATCCTGTATAATTTTTGTACGGAAAAAGTTATACTTATTTTGCCACCTTTACCCTAGCACACCACCCTTCCCCCTATACCCTCCTCACTATACAAGATATTACTACTTTGATACACTATATTTGATATTTACCTCTAAAAATTGTAAAATGCATGTGTGTGTGCATAATAGGAAAATCTTCTTTTAATGTTTTTTTTTTCTCTTTTTATCGTTTTGCATTAAATTTTAACATTTTCATTTCCAATTTTATTTTTCCTTTTGCCATCTGAGAGAAACAAAGTTAAAACTATGCACTATAATGGTTATATTGATTTTATTTTAAATTGTATTTCTAAGTATGTATATATACACAAATTTTAAAAAAATTATAAAAAAAATTGAAAAGATTTTAAATGTTAATATCTTATCAGTAATAATTTTTATTTTAAAAAATAAACTAAAATGAAAATTTAATTTTCAATTTAATTTTTTAAGAAAATAAAAATTTAATACACAGTAAAATTCAAATATAAAAAAGATTTTCAAATATATTTTTTTTTTTGTAATACGAAATCTTTAAAATCAAATTTTATAAGATAGTAAAATTAATGAAGATTTTTTTTTTATCGTTATGTGATGAACAAATTTTGAGTGTGCAATATTAAAATTAAATGTTGAGATACCAAATATACAAAATATATAAAAATCTTGTTTACCTTGTAATAAATTGAAAGGTACATCACAGACAACATACAGAGGACAGATGTAACTCTCGTATTATGTAACCATGCATAACTCGAAATTTTATAAAGTATTTAAAGTAAAATTTTTGCGAAATATAACCCCCACATAACACGAAAATTACTTGTAAGAATTAAATAAAAGACGATAAAAATCACCGTAGATAAGTATTTTTCAACATTCATCGTATCTATATTTCACTTTTTTAGCACAGTCATGTGTGTTCTTACGAATTTCGCTATTTATATTAATGTGTGTTCTTTTGTAATTGTTATTATGTTTTCGTTTACAAAATACAGAAAATTGACAATCAAAAAATGACAATAAAAGATGAATTTGTTCAAACTGAATGAAAAAGAATGAGAAGACTGTGTTTGAAAAATTAGGTATGAATTCATTATACAGACATGCAGACAATAACCGACATGTACATACACATACTTACAATTTTCTACATTAAAATTTGGTCAAGTGTATGTACCTATCAAAATGTCAAATGATTGTAAAAAGCTCTTTACCTGTATATTGTTACTATTATGTACATTTTATTAAAAAAAAAAAATTATTGAAACATTGTAATTACTTAGAATTCTTATCTGTACACCATCAGTATCATCTGTTCAACGGTTTAATTTGTAATTTTAAATATTCAAAATTAAATTAAAAATTTTTTTTTTTATTTTATTTTGAAATAATTTCAATTTTGATTCTAGATTGCAATAACAAAAAATCAATGAAAAATGTAAATCATGGTAAAAAGTTGTTTTTTTTTTTTTTTTTCTTTTAATTTGAACCAAGAACAAAACATTTACATAAAAACACGTACAAACTACCACCATAACTTAAGTTGTTTTTCTTTGCGTTTTACACTTCTTTCTATGTGTACACACATTCAATATAAATTTTTAAATGAAAAAATTTTTTCTATAAAATGTAATGGGAAATGATTGTGTTAAGAAAATGCATTATGTATTTAACTGTAAAATTTAAAATGGAAAACATTTTCCAATTCAAATGAATTAAAACCACAAAAACAAGAAAAAAAAATAAACAATAACAAATTAAACAGAAAAACATAAAAAATAAAAATAAAAACAGAAATTAAAAACTAACATTTTTGCATTCGTACATATTTTCTCTATTTAAGGAAAAGTTCTGAAGCATTTATAAGTAATCATCATTGTATATATACTAGCAGAAAATAAAACATGAACTGACTGACTGTAATTGACGACTTGCAATTATTATTATATTAAAAATTGTGTGTGTTCATTCAAAAGAATTTACATTTTAGATAATTAAACTTTGCCATTTTAATTTAATTTTTTTTCCCTTCTTTCTGTAGTACATGGGTACTAGCTATATATGTAGTTTATATTCTTTTGTTCTCATCTATAAAGTTTTTCTTCTTGAAGCTATAGTTTATAACTTTGGTATATAGCGTTAATTTATTTTTTTTTATTTTTTTTACTTTGTCTTTTCCAAACCAATCAACGTAAATAATTTCATTCATCATCATCATCAACAAAGATATAAAAATTTTGTTTTATTTTATTTTTGTATCTGCGAAGATTAAATATTAGAAATAAATACACGGATATTGCAATTTTTCTCTGTTACGAATAAATCATTACTTTGATTTTTTTTTTTTTTAGAGAATTCTCAACGTACGGGCAATTCTCGTTCAATATGATATTTTTAATTTACTTGTCCCTTACATATTTAATTGGGAAAAGAAAACTGAGCGGGACCAAGTAGAAATGTCCTGACAGGTGGAATAGGAAATTGGATATCCACTGTCCGTAACTAGAGAAACAAAGTAGCCAACACAGTAAAAAGAATGAAAACAGATTCATGAATTATGAGTAAGCCAAACTTCATGTTGAGAGGAAATTCTGATAAGCTATACGATTCTTTACACTTCACTAAACCAGATTTTTTCCCTAGACTGTATCTTTAATGTAAGAAAAAAAAAACAAATCATAGATGTTTATATTCGCATAGTACAAAAATAACTTGTATTAAAACTAAGATTGATCTATAGATAAAAATGTTTTACAAGACAACGGAAATATGTATTTTTTTATTGTTATGTGGGATTGTACAAGTTCTTCTTGTTCTCAGATTTACAGCTGCCTGTTAATTTTTATTTCCATGAGATTATAAAAGTATTGTAAAAAATCTGTTTAAAAAAAAGTTATATTCTAACTCCAACTGTCTTTATTATTATAATTTTTTTTTTGTTCCACACAATTTATCCATTTATTTACAATTTCCCTCTATTTGACAATTACATGTTTTTCTTTACACACAATGCAAATAATTCTGTTTTTCTCATGTAAAAAAAATTATAACGTAAATCGAAAAATTTTTCACATGTAATTGTGTAAAAGAGATGCATATCTAAGTGAGGAAAATATCTGTACAATTAAAAATGAATGTCAAACATAAACCCCTTAAAATAATATGCAAATTGTAAAATACAAAAAAAAAAAAACAAAAAATATGAAAAAATGAAGAAATCATAGTAAACTTTACTAAAAACAAAGTGTTTCAATTTTTTTGCATATTAAACTGAAATACATACATACAATTCATACATAAATGTAATTTGTTTTGCATACAATCGTGTGATTATGCAATGTATACACAGCGATCTTCGCGTGAACACAAATAAGAAAACAAAAACACTGGAAGAAATTGTAAATGTTACAGTTTACATAAAATCCTTGATGTACATATAAATGGTAATTTTATGTAAACATTATGAAAATGAAAACTTAAGAACTATAATGAAGTTAAAAATAAAGAAGAAAACAACAAAAACAATAACAAAAATAACAAATAAGAGAAAAACTTTATTTCATCTTTTCAAGTAATTTAACTATACAAACACGCATTAATATAATTTTATTTCTTGTTTGTTGTTTTTTTTTTTTTTAACTGAGAGAAACAGAATTGAATTTGGTGTACAATCATAATTAAATTTTTTTTATTTATTTTTTATGTATCTCTAAATATGTTTACATTTTACAAAATTATTTAATTAATGTGAAGTTATTTTATGTACTAAAAATAAAAGGATTATTATGTAAAAAAAATTTGAAAATTCATCTTTAAAAAAAAAATGTTGACAGGATTTTTGATAAGATATCATAAGCATAAGTCAACTGTAAAAAAAACCATATCTAATCGTTTGAGATGGTGTAGGCTATTTTCTTGTATGTCATAAGAAAAAATGTCCAAACACTATTAAACATCAAGAATTGAAAAATGGTAGCAAAAATTCAGGGCACATAAAAACCTTTTTTTTTACAAAAGTCTCCAAGATTTGGGTTGTAGTTTCATTAATATAAAAAAAAAAATGTAGGAAATATTGATTTGTGCGAATTGTATGGAAATGTTTGCTAAAGTGCTAAATTAGTTATCATTTATAGTTTGGACTTGTTCTAGGTATTAGATTCCATATATTTTATACGATTTTAAGAATTCAAATTTAAAAATTCAAAAAATTATTTTAAAAAATTTATAAAAAGTTAACTAAGTCAAAATACAAATAAAATCCCATTGTAACATTTTGTACGTTATTATTATTTCATACAAAAAACAGTCAATTTAAAATGTAGCAGCATTTATCATTCAATTCACACACCATCCATAAATTGCGTTACTTTGCAATTTTACAAAAAAATAAAATAAAATAAAATAAATAAAATGTGATGAGGAAAAACATCAACTAATCCTGTTGTCTCCTTTATAGTAAATGAAATATACACGTTGTATCATTTGACATCTATTACATTTACTGGATTTAAAAAAAAAATAAATAAAAAAATCTCACGTTACGTAATATGTCTTTACAGTTTTTCCGCTTAGAGAAGTATCATGTAGTATTTGTATGTTAGTTAACTGTATTCATTCGGTATACTTGATGTATCTATTGATGTTGAAAATAAGAAAAAAAATTTTTCAATCTCTGGATAATGTTTAACGTAAATATATGAAAGCACTTATTCACACATTAGATACTGGACCTGTCAAATAACAACTATAAGAAATAACTTAATTAATTTTCTTAAGTATGTAAGTACTTGTAAAGAAAAAGTAACAAAAAATAAATCAATAACACTTCATTTTAATCAACATAAATCTACTATATTAAAGCATGCTAATAAATATCTATTTGTGTGTGTGTGTATGAGAAAACCTTAAATGCGTATGCGAGTACATTATAAAAGATATGTGTAAAATTGATGACAATTAATCGAAGTACATATACGAAATTTTCCAATTAAAAAGAAGAAACATTACATTATTCATGATTTCGAAGTAACTTTCAATTTTAAACAATTTTTTTTTATTTTTAATATGATTAAAAATTTTTAAATTTATTTACATTTAAAATACAGGAAGAAAAATGTGTACCCTGTTTTCCAAATAAAATCAGTCTGGTTTTCTCATCTTTAAAATCAGGATAAATGGTGTACTGTAACAGATGATAGGTAGTGAAAATATATAGTAAATTTCATGATGTCGGTAAAAATAAAATAGCTTGGTCACTTATATGAGCACATTATATAAATGAATTCCGAACATTCTATGTCCAAAACCAATTTAAGCTACAAAAATAAGAGAACGACCGAGAACCAAAAAGTTGGATATTTTTTCGATAATACAGACTACAGAGCAGGACTTGAGAAAGATGGGTGGAAATAACTAAGGATGCTGCTTGCGACAGGAGCGACAAATTGAAGGTCATTCTACAATGCAAATAGTTGAATTTTTTTTCTCCAAAATTAACTTGCGTTTTAATCTTGTTTTTTTTTTTGTATTTTTCATAAACTTTTCCTGCAATTATTATCTACATTTTGTAACAATTTGCAAAAGTAAACAGAAGAAAAATCGATTTATTTTTAAGCAGGATTAAAAGAAAAAGTTATAAAATAAAACCTCATTTTCAATTATTTTTTTTTTTTTTTAAATCAAAAATATGTCAATTCATAAAATGTCACTTACATTCCCCATTTATACAAATTTTCGCTGAGTATTTTGAATTTTCATTTCATTTTTTCTTTTAATAAAATTTTTTTCTTAAGTATAAAAGTAAAATGCTAAAATTTCACCCTATTTACTTTCATACTTTTATTCGCTCCATACATTTTGTAAATTGCTCTGTTTTTTTTTCTTCTTATTTTCTTAAATTATAGCACATTACAGGTATGTACGTAAACATTAAATTCAAATTTAAAGTGAACGTCATCCTTAAAAAAAAAAAGATTTCTGAAAATCTCTCTCATTTCATAAATGTGATAGGAGAGACCGGTATATCTACGGATTTAAAGATACTTACTTTAAAAAAGTTTTCCAAAATTTAAAAAAAAAAGGAAAAGCAAAATGAAATTTTCTTTTAATTTTCTTCAACGTAATATTCTTCGCCACTTTAATTTACGATATTTAAAAAACTAGTTTTATTTTTTCAGATAACAAGCGAAGGACAACAAAACGTATAAATACGTACATGTATGTGTGTATAACAAATATATATGTATATTAAACTCATCGTGTGAAGGGAGAAAAAATAAATGAGATTTATGTTTTTAATGAAATTGATTGGTTCCATTGGTTAAAAGTTTTTTGAAACAAATTTACTGTTTTTAATTTGTAATAACTGTCACAGAGAATATAAAAATAAAAATAAGACGAATAAATACTATAAAAATGTTCACACACAAACATGTTTATTTATTCGCACATATAGATCTGTCATCATCATTATCATCTGAATAAACACGTTTAAGTAATGTGCTTGCAATCTATTGGAAAAATATCGTAAAAAAATTTGTTGTTCTTAAAAATATTTATGTCTGTGGTTTAGATGTATATTTTATTCATTTTTATGATGTTTATTTTTCTATCGGAACAGTATTCTTTTGTTTTGTGTGTGTTTTGTAATCACTCCCCCATATAAAGACATTTATCCATTTATTCGATTTATTAAGACAATTTATTATAATATGTTCACCATACATTATTTTTGACCCCCTTTTCCTTCCTACCCCCCAATGTATTTTTATGTACGAAAAAGCCATTGTTTACTTTAACACCATCATACATGTACGGTCACTTGCTCTATAAAAATTCTATTGTTGTTCTGCATGCAACACATAGTGTATGTATATTTACTTCACATATAAAAATTTGTCTATAATATATATTAACAAAAATTTAATACAAAAAAAAACAAAAGAAATACTAAAGTTTTCAATTTTATAAATTGATGGTAAATTTGATTATTTTTTTCAATAATACATGTAGTATGTATGTTTATACATAAATTTATTTTTGTTGATTTTTTTTATACACTCTTACAAACATACATGAAAGGAGTTCAAGATTCGCCACAACCCAAGACGACAAGAAAAAATATAAGATGAGTCCAAGATTTACCACTTCTAAAGAGGATGAATTCACAGGAAGAAGGACAATTGATATATGTTTTATACGAAAAGAAAAAAAAAATTGTTTTACTATACACATTTAACATACATTCCATCTTCTAGAAAAAAAAAGAAAAATAACAATAAATTGAAGAATTTCGAAAACGTTTTATTAAAAAGAAAAACTAATTTACACAATTTATTTTTTTACTTTATATCGATTTTTTTTCAAAATTTTATTCGCTATATTTCAAAATGTTTAAAAACTATTTTCCTTCGAAGTGAAGAAAAATAGAAAAATGAAGAAAAAAGAGGTAGAGGACAGAAGACAAATATTTTAGATTTAAAAGAAAGGTTTAAACTTGTCAGCATTCAACATCACTTGTAGCGACGGCATAAACTCACGTTGAATCCCATACACGTCCAATGTTAATGACAATTTGTGGCTATCGTTGAAACCACAAATTCATTCAAGAAAAATAAAAATTCAAAAATTTTATGTGACAATTTTTGATTGACTTCAAAAAACTATCTTCGATGTTGTCGCTGTTATCTAAACTGATGATATTATTGAGCCTCAAATTTTAAAAACGCGAATTATAGTAATCAGTATATAACCTAAACGGAATATTCCTGTGTAAATACTTAGCTTATGGATAACTTATGATATTTTCAAAGCAAGTTCATAAATATGACTTAGGAAAATTTAAAACTTTTACGTCCCATGTAATTACTAATTCTTTATAATATTCCATGAAAGACAAAGCATTTCCATTATATTCAATTTATTTTCTCTCTTCAGTATAGAATTTCTATATACTTTATATTATTTATGTTAATTTGAAAAATTTCTCAACATTTTATTTACATTAATAACGGATATATCAATTTCCGTATTTCTTTGTCAAATAAATTTTCTTATTTCCTTTTCATTTAAAATATTATTATTACAAGTACATATTTACAAAATGTATGTATGTACTCTCATTTCGACTTTATTTTCATGTTTTTATCAAAATGTCATAATATTTTACATTATGGCATATAAATTAATAAAAGTAGCAAATAATTTTATACTTCATCCATAAATATTTTACAGTACAAGCTTTATGGAAACTATTAAAAGTAGTACCATTTTACATTATTGTTTATAAATATTTAAAAAAATTTATCTAACTTGGATAAATTGTGGTAATACAGTAGGCGAAATGACCTATTTAGAAATTATGAAAGAAAAAAAAGGCACATACGTACATACTCCCTTAAGGCATTCACTGAAAAATATTTTTAGATGAAGTATAGCAAATTTCTATTTAATTTGAATTCAAGAAATTGACTAACAAATAAAATAGAGCTCTAAACATTGTAATCTATACGTTATAGTTTCAATTTTCTTCTAGCTTTCCACAGTTCATATGTTCGTACATATGTATGTATGTATATGCACACATGTACGTACGTATATTATATGGCACTATTTCAAATATCAATTAATTTCTTCTTATATACAATTCAATTATTATTATTTGAAACATAATTTCTTATTTACTTCCCATAAATATACAATAAACATAATTTTGTGGATGGTATTGGTAAAAGAATCGCTTTACCTAAAGACGATTATTTATTCTTTTTTTTATTTTCTAATCCACTTCAAATCGATCCAAATAAATTCTTACAATAAGTGGAGTACGTGTACACATTTTACATACAAATAAGAATATTTTTATTGTTTTTTGTCCCATAATGTAATTTATTCTTTTTTCTTTCCTGAAGATGGAATACTTTATGGGAAACAAAAAAATTAGATATAATTTCATTATATTTACTATATATAAGTGTATATACCATATTATAATACTCTGTTGTAATTAAAGGTTTTAATTATTTTGTAAATTAATTTTATGTTTGTCTAAAAATCCATTTTTTATTCAATGCATTCGAGCAATATGGGCGTGCCTCTATGTATTTGATTTTCATAAGACTTTTATTGAATTTTGAAACCTTAATAATGTAATTTTTGGTAAAATAAAAACAATTATAATCTTTACACAAAATTTATGAACACATAAATACATACATGCTATATGTTTATGGACAATGAGTTTTTTTTTTATTGATTTTTCATTAATAAGAATATATACTTCTATATTTTACATCTACAAGGCGAATATGTATACAAGTTGAATTTGATTTAACTTAATTAACTATTAACCCCTTGACACTATAAAAAACGACTTAAAATAATTATTTTGTTCCAGATTGAAGATAAGATATGTAAGTATGTATAAACTTCAATTTGCATTTCTAAAATTTGATACTCAATAATAACCGCAGCTTGAACAATAGCGACAACGTATAACGTATAACCTCAGTTGAGTATGGTTCGAAATCTGTCGATACTCCGTACAGCCTAAGAATCTTCATTTTTAATTTCTAAATAAACACTTCTTAAAAAAAAAAAGTTAACCAGAATTTATCTTTGAATTTCAAAAGTGTAAGTAGTGTGCTATCAAAAATATACTCCTAAAATATTTTCATTAAATACTTTTGTCACGTAATTATTGGCCATTCCAATTCAGAAACAATTATGTATGTGTCTGACGTATTCATACGTGTGTTTCTTGGATTTTATTATTTTAATTATGGGATGTATACAAGCTGAGCAATGAAATGCAACGGAAATGCTTGTCATAATTTTTTTTTTTTTTTAAATTTATTATCTTTTATTAATACTATTTACACAATTTTTCTTTTCTTTTTTGTTTTTGAATTAAAAAAAAAACAAAAGAAAATAAATAAAGAAATAATGTCATTAAAATAAATGAAATTATTTACACGGTCATAGACATTTTATCAAAGTCCATAAAAAAAACAAACAGATAAAATATACATATGTATATGAAAAAAGGTTGACTTCACAGTAATATCCGGAAAATGTGTGTGTGTGATTACCATTTTTGATAAATTCAAGTTCGAGTTCATAATTTTCATACACAATGCAAAAAAAAAAATTTTTTTTTATCATTTTATTTTTTAAAAACAAATTTGAAAAAAATAAAGTTTTGCAAATGAGAACGGATAATTTGGTATTTAAATGAAATTTAACGGTCATTTAAAATTTATGTACCAATCAACCAAATGAATTATCCTAAGCATATCAAATTTGTATATAAATAAACCATCTTGATTACATAGAATAAAATGTTAACATTTAATTAACCTTTCAAGATCTACATAGTCTGTCTAACAATCTATCGAAATGGTCATTAAATTTTGCTTCGATATCAAATTCCATGTTTTGCCTATTCTCCAAGATGTAACTAGAATAAAATCGAGGGCTCATTTTAATTAGATAACTCATATAAAAAACTACTTTTTTAATTTACCTTTATCGATCTATTAAAAATTAACTTTTTTTTTGTTTTCTGATTGCTATTAATATAATTTTTCTGAATATATATACGTAGGTAGTTAAAATAATATATGTACGTGCTTCTTTACCTGAGATTTTTATGTAATTTGAACACGTTTTATACAAAAACCAATTTCAAAATTTGTTTTATTTAATTCAAATCTAACAATTTGTAATTTGCTCAAAAAAAAAAACATTAGAAATACAAAAAGTAGAAATTATCCTTTATTTGAAGATACAACAATTATTATACAAATGCAATTTACAATGGCAAAACAAAAACGGTGAAACTCTTATTCATGTTGCACGTTGTGCATTTTGGAACTACATTATTTTAAAATCAAAATTCAAATTTGCTGTTATACAGCTCTATTATATAACATGAGATTTTTTTTTTTAAAAAAATTGTGGACTTTTATCTAACTTTGACTCACTTGTAACTCCACAATAGAAGACAAAATATCAACGTGAAAAAAATCAGGATATCTAAATTCAAAATTGTGAATGAAGCATCATTATATGTGGTGAGTAACAAAAATCATTTGTTTATTCACGTTTTTCAATTGTTGTGATCTAATTCCAGTATATGTGATCAGAATATATTGTAATTATTTGATTATTTTTCGTTTATTCTATATATGAAAATGAAATCGTATAACTGAATTAGTTTTAATGTTTTTCCAATATGTTTGATTTCAAACATTTTACAATGCATATGTGATATTATCACCTGTATATACATATATTAAAGATGCATACATATGCCATATATGTTTCATATACGTGTGCGGCAATTTGATCAAAATACATAGCCTGGTAAATTGTGTACTTTATAATCATCATCAAAATACACCCGGGTATTATGTATACTGGAAACCAATTACATGATGTAATTTTGGTAAAACAATATACGCTATACGAGCATACCGCTATACACGAATACTACTATAATTTATGGAATTTCGATGGACCGGAAATAAATGTAAATGAATAACAGGCAAATTACTAATGAATTTTCTACAAGTACAAATTTATCATTTACCCCCAAACAATCAACCACCAAACATACTGAAATATTTAAATTTTGATCTTATATTTACGTATAACTACACACATACACACACACACTTGTATGTATAATAACAACTAAATATATATAATTGAAAATAATAAAATTAAGGGTAAAAGTGTTTACATTCCTAATTTTATGAAAACATTTTGTAACTATTATTTTGTGGTTTTTAAATATAAAATGCAACTAAAAATCTGTGATTATATTTTTATGATAATGATTTTATATTAATCAATAAATTGTGTTTATTGTCATTACAAACAAAAAAAAAAAAAAAAAAAAAAACAAAATTTCTCTACAAAATAGTGAAAGTAAATATGTATACTTTCTCATACATTTGATATACGAACAACTGATAAAATATCACAATTTCCAATTATAACAAGGATTACGTGTTGTGAATATAAAACATTGAATTATATAATGGTATCCTGAAATCCACTATATTACACACCATATAGTGTATCTAAACAAAGTATCTTTTATATTGTGTACATTTATCAATCTCACATTATTTCCAAAAACGAATTTATTGTACAATCTATTCATTTATCCATGATGCATTTATTTCGCATCTATCTTTCATGTCATTTTATTCATTCTTTTAATCAATATCGTATCCTCAACTGTATATAGACTTTTAAATACATATGTATAAGAATGCATTTATTGATTTTAATTTTATAGATATCAAGTTAATTTGTGATTATATGCTTAAACAAACACACAAAATCTTATGAATGTATGTACATGAAAAAATCACATAAAAATTCATTTAAAGCAAATTAAATACATTAAAAATCATTGAATTTTAGTTTTAGTGTACTCGTAAAATGTAAACTCTTAAGAGGTCATACACAATAATGGTCTTTCAATTACTTGATTTTTTTTTTTTTTTTTGTATTTTTTTATTATTATGACATTATCAATTGTTTCGGTTCAAGATCAATAAATTGTTGTCGTATTTAGTATGCGAAAGGATGAATTTGAAAATTATTAAAGAAAATCAACCGCTGAATGCATCATTTATGTAAGCATTAGCTTATGCATCATAAAACTTTGATGATGATGCCCGTTTGACATGAATTAAAGCTAATAAATATATAATGAAAAAAAAAATTAAACTTAGACAAGAAATTACTGGATGATGATTAGCTACACATAAAATATGTTTTAATTTGTTTTAGTTTAATTAAAAGGTTTGAAGTATAATATGTATATCACATTCATGAGTACGAATATGCACGTAAATTTGTATGAAATTTCAGTTAAATTTAATTTTAGATTTATTTTATGCCACCCTTTCAATTTTTCGCCTCCACTAATCTCAAACCTACGTACATGCTTATGTACTTAATTAAATCAATTTTTTTTTTTTTGTTTTTGTTTTCTCAAAATTAAAATATCAAGTTATCATTTTCATTTTGATATGAATAATAGCCCAGTCAAAATAGACAATAAAATTTTCAGTTTAAATAGGATCGATGGGAAATTTCAGCTCTGCTCGAATTTTTCTAAAATTGAATTTCTGGTTTTGACTAGGCTTACACGTTTACATTCATAATGTGTTCTATACATCGCCATTACAAAAAAAAAATATATTTCTTTTCTTATTTATTTTCTCTGATATACAATTTCATTTCATTATTTTGCAAGAAACCTCCAATGATAAATGCACATATAAAGCAGATATTTACGGAAAATAAAAGACAAAATAAACAAACGAAAATTGATAGATAAATAAATTTAACTAAAACAAAAGATAAAAATAAAATAAAAGGAAGAAAATGTAATGAAAACGTTAAATATAGGATAAAACATTATAATAGCGTAAAACTTGTGTACATACATATGTGTACATATATAAATGCACATACATGTATGTATGTACATATATGCAAAAATTCCATTGAATTTGACATAAATGGAGATTCATGTCAACGTTTGGACTAGCGTCCCATTAAAGGATGATTTATGAGCAATATTTTTGTTCACATGTTTTCCACGTATAATAATGTACTTACATATATGCGTGTGTTTGTTTATTTACCTATAAAAATAGATGAAAAATACATACGTATACATATCTTGAGAATATCTTCAAATAAATTCTATTTTTATTTATATTATTTTGTTTTCGTTCAATAAAATAGGAAAACTACTGGAAACTTTTTTTCGATGACTTCGAACCTTACTTTTAAAGAAGCCAGAAAAATTGGTAAATTAAAACTGAAATGGATATACTATATGACATAATAAAACATCATAAAACTAAAAGTAATAATTACTAGAAAAGCTAAAGTTAAAAGGCCGTTCATGTTAAATTTTACATTTTTAGTACTTCTCATAAAGAAGAAAAACCATGAACCTTGATAATTCAAATAATTTTCAAAACATTTTTTAAAAAATTTCCAAGCGTTACGTAAATTATGTATACGTAAGTGTTCACTAATCACAATGAATAAAAATTATAAACTTTTATGATCGGTTGTTCAAATGTACCTACGAGAATATTCTTTTAATTTTAAAATTAAATTATATAAAACCTAACAAAGAGATAATATGTAAGAAATAAACGTCAATTGCGTCAAGCACATACATATCGTTTTTTTCAACGTACATATGTCATTTACATACGCACAACACCCCCTATAAGACAATTGAATACCGGAAGTAACATATTAAATGTCTTATAAAAAAAAAAGGTACCTTATATAAAATTGAAATTACATGACAACTAAACAGGAAGAAGTCCTGTTCATAATTTTTTTTCTTTGTAATTATAACGACATTTCTTATGATATTAATGTCAGTAACATTTTCAGAATGACGTAAATCAATGTTACAGAAAAATAAGAATAAATTATATGTGCAAGGTTATTATACAAATACGTGTTTACTTTCTGTATTTTCAATTATTTTTCTTTACTTTCATTTACAATGAATTTGAAACAAAAATTAACCTTCGAGAATATTTTTTTTTGTTCTATGAACATTGGAAAAACAATCATTGATGATGCAAGAAAAATGGTTTCTACATGTGTAATTTCATGTCAATCAATTATCTCTAGAAATATGGAAAAATAAATTCAAGCAATTATATTGACAATAATTTTGAATTAATTATAATAAAAAAAAAATCAATTGCATCGAACTGCGAACACTTAATAAAATGTCGCCATTTTAATGCTGTTTATTGAACGCTATAATAGCACTAAATCAAAACAAAAAATTCTTGAACAGTGAATCTTTAATGGAATTTTATACAATTGATAATTTTCTCTCATCTTACCTATTAGAAATACAAATATTTGAATTGCAAAATAATTCCTAGAATCCACATATTTTTCATCTTGGTTAAATTGGTCATTATATCATATTGAATATATTACACATTGATAAAAAAAAAGTAAAATACTATTTTTGGTTACTTAAAAAACATTAATTCATTACATGTAGTAATTTATAGATTTGTACGTACTTATATAACATAATAAAAAGTAATTGAAACTAATCTACAATCTGACAAAGATATTTTATAATACATAAACACATCTGCGTAGCTGTTACACGTATCATTTCGAAATTCGAATACAAAATCAATAATACATGCCCATACCACAATTATCTATTATTTAGTATTTATGGTCATTTCTATCAAGGAAATTTCACCTGTCAAAAAGTTTTGTCTGAGATTTCTCTTCAATTGAAATTATTTTCTATCCTTCAAATCTTCTAATGCACATACATACATACATGACTTCTATTGAGTTTTATTTATTGCTCAAATTGTATTACAAATACTGTGTACACTGTGTTAAGGAACAATTTTCTTTGTTTTTTTCTTATGTATGTATGAGTGTATGTATCTGTGTAAAGAGACATTGGGTATGTGTTATATTGGAAACACAAGAAAATTTTTTAAATAATACAAAAATAACGGAAAATAAAAACATCCTTTTTGAAAAATTTATAGTAGTACATATCCAAAATAAGTAAGAGAAAAAAGAAAAATTTGAAAAATGATATGAATAAAACCATCGGAAGCAATGCCAAAAATCAGACGAATTTTATATTTTATAACGGAAAAAAAATTCAATCAAAAGTCTCGCATTATTCGAATGAAAAACGAATACTATGTGTACACAGTATACATATGATGTAAAAATTATACTGATATTCTAGCCTAAATACACACATATGGATGTTGTATATGATTAATGCAATCTCAAGGATAATTGACAGTTTTGGGAATTTGAGATTTAAATGGTATTTGATTTTATTATTACAAATTTTTTTCTATACACATACATACAAATGTACATTTTAGATTGCACCTTAACTAAATTTGACAGATTATTCGATGATGATTGTAAAATATTCATATAAACATGGATTAAATTTTCTACATATTAGTACGAATGTGTTTTATAATTTTAATGGAGTGATTTTTTGATTTACACAAGTCGATCACAATTATTATAAAATACAATATATCATTAATATATGATATATGTATCTATGTATGTATGTATGTACGATAACTATACATATGTACATAGTTCAATAATAAGAAAAGAAATCTTTGTATCTCAATCTCATATAGTAAATGAAAATAACTTTCAATCTCATTTATTATTACTAAGTATTTTATCTGCATTTACATGACCGTACACATGTGAATGTTTGTAGATATAAGTATCTACAAGTATGTGCGAATTGATTGGCAATTGTGACTAAATTGCTAATTAACTAATTGATTTTGTATGAAACAATGAAAAATGGAATATGTATATATAACATATGGTTTTTATTTTGACTATAATTTTTTGAAAATAATATTTGAATTTTTAACAACTATTTAAAAAATTAAAAATTTGAATTTTAAAAAGGTGAAAATACTGAAAAATCGTTAACTGAACATGTCTTGAAATTAGATGTAATTTAGCGCTTTAGCATTTTAACACAAATTTTCATACAATTCGCACAATGTATGTATAGAATATTTATAAAGCAGTCTTTTTTGACTTCTTTTGACTTAAATTTTCAAACATTTAGAAACATATGTATAAGTTTACAGTCTGCATATAAGTCTACATACTTACACAGACATATTTTTTTGTTTTATATGAGATAGTATTATAGAGTGATTGTATCAAACACCAAGTTATCTTTGTAATCACCTTTACCTTGATGCATATAATCACCTCAGTTAACTACATTACATTTTCAGAGTAGAAAAATTTCTCATGCACATACACATATCCGTTGGGCGGATTCCATTTTCAGAATCTACATCCTATGATCATCTGACAATCATTTTTAAAAAGAAAAACTGATTATACTTAGTTTCTCATGAATATTTTATACATACATATACACAAACGTATCGCATATATCCGTCTTTTACATACATATGTATGTATGAGAAAATTTTTTATTAAAAAAAACTTTTTGAATTTAAATCAAAATTCAAATCTTAAGAAATGAAAAAGAAATCAAAATAAAAAAAGTTTTAAATTTATTACTATTTTCCTTTAGCATATCAAAGAAAATTTTTCTTGAATTGTAAAGAATTTCATTTTCTGCTGTAATACTGTATATAAGATACTTTGTTCTGTCAGTATATTAGTGCACAAAATGCACATATATTTACAGTAAATAAATAAATAAAAAATTTAAGAATTTTGATTTAATATTAACTTTCTTGTTCTGTAATGTATTCAACATGCCTATCATATGTACATGTGTGCAGTGCATAAATGCAATACATACATAACTACTAATTTTCATAAATAAGCTTTTCCAGATTTTATTTCTATTTTATTTGTTTATTTATTTTTATTTATTTGTTTATATTTTTTTTTTGTGAGTGTGAAATTGAAAATTGTAAGAAGACCAACCATATGTTTGTAGAAAATTTGCACTAATAATCACAAATATAAGATTGCATTACAGAACACATGAATAGTCACTGCATGGTATAAATAGTAATATGTGTACGCGAAACATGTTGCAATATTGACTTTTATTTATTTATTTTTTTTTTTTTACATTCCAAAGATATAGTGACAATTCAAATAAATCACATCATAAAGAAAAAATGAATAATTTTCTTTGATAAAAATTTATATTTATTTATAGTAATGAAATAAAAAAAAATTTAATAAAAATGAAAAAGTAAAATCTAATAATGAAATATTATATAGATTTTTTTTCTTTCTATAATTCTACATTTCTTGGTTAGACGATTGAGCTTCAGCCTTCAAGAAATGTTTTAAGAAACATTTGTACGAATATGAAAGAATAGATGATTTCTTGTCTACATTTGAAAAATTCAATTTTATACTTCATTTTTAAAGCATAGTTATGTGTATTTTAAATGGCTGCTTCTTCTTATCTTTTTTTTGTTTTTGTTTAATTTAAATAAATTTATCAGTTATCTGTTTAACTTTTCTGATTGAGATTTTTTTGTATTAAATAGGAACATAAATGACATAATATTTTTTGTGCTCCATTCCATGAGAGAGAACATAGTTCTTATGCAAGTCAACTTTTGTTGCGTATACTTTAGTGTATACTATAATAAAAAATAAAATAAAAAAAAATAATGATTACTTAATAAAAAATTTAGGTAATCAAATAATACAAACAAAAATTACACGCGTACATATTTCTATTAAACATAATATGCTGTACAAATTATTATTAATTTTGTATTCATGTTTTATAATTTATACTCTCTCTTACTGTAATATAAATAATTTCGCCCATACCATTATTATTGACGCAAAAATACAACTTTTTGCCAATATTACATTTACTTTTTATTATACTCCTCTCATTGATTGGTTTTTATTCTTCTTTCATAATGTAGGTTCAACATTTTATAATAATATATGACAGGGAAAACTATACAATTTTGACCCACTTTGTAAAATAAATTGCCCACGTAATTACTTCCGTTAATCCATGTTCATAAAAGATGACTACGTATACATATATGTACATACATACGTGTATACGTTAATGTTATAAAACAAAAAAAATCAAAACAAAAAATGTAATAATGCAAAATATTAATACCGGTCCTTATTCTTACAATCGTGTCGTGTAACATTTTGTCAACTGAACTTTTTATTTGACCAGGGACAGGTAGGCAAATGATAGAAATATGAATTTTGACATGAAAGCATATGATATGAAAAAAGTCATATGACATGACTTATACAAAATTTATATAAAACGATTGAAAACTCAAGTGGCAAATTGTCACACGACTATGAGAATAAGGACCATATTATAAAAGTTAACTCAATGTCAGTACCGAAGAATAACAAAATTAACTAAACATAAATGTGATATAAAAATTTCATTTTACACGGCCTTGTATAAATGATGTATTATGTGCGTACATATATTTACCTCCCTCCCTATCACATAATGATATATTGGTTGGCATTATAATATGCCGTATGGACTACCAAATGTTATATTATGCCCAACATCTGATATAATAGTATATTTAAAATACCTAATTGTATTCATGTCAATATACTCAATGTGGTTCATTATTTTTTTTAAAAATAAACTATGAAAGGTATCAAACTTTTTGACAACAAAATAATCATATTTTTAAAGTCACCACCACTGCCAATTACCTATATAACATACAAAACAAAGTGAGTAAAATACAAAATTCAAATTATTATCAAAATTTGATCCGCTCATATTCACATTCAATATAAATTTTTTGGGGTTTCTTTAATATTTAGTACTTGATAATTTTGAAGAAAATTATAGATATAGCAGAAAAAAAACTGATTTTCCTTTTGGCTTTTATTGTATTTTAGAAAATTTTTAATGAAATAAATTAATATAAAACAAGGATATCAGAAATTTAGTAAATCTGAACAGCAAAAATATGCAGGTTACATAGATACGTACATATGTATGTAGGTGTGAATGAAAGCATACCGAGTATTACCTGCTTTATCTTATTATATTAAATACTATGAGACTGTTATTATTTCCTTAACCTTTTTCATTCATAATTCATTTTGTAATTTTTTTTTTTACTACATTCATTTGAAACGTGCTCGAGTTACAAATTACTAACCGATGAAGTATGTATTTCCCGTACAAAAAACAGAATATAAAATACTTATAGTCTATTTTTTTAGCATAGTTATGTGTTTTCTTATAGAGCATAAAAACATTACGTTATCTATGTTTATAATTTATTTTTCTTTCTGGTGATTGCTGTTGTTTTCGTTTACAAAGTACAGAAAATCGGGAGTAAAAAATGAATTTAAAGTACAGATGAATATATGCTTTAAAAATGAGGCATAGTAGTTTTAATTCAGATAAATTCTACTCTTTGCTCTGTATAATTTAATAGCAATATTTAGCATTTAAAAAAAAAAAAGTGGCAGTTATGTATCATATCATCACATCATCACTTGTTTCTTTTACATAAGTAAATAAGGTATAGACAAAACGTGACTTTATTAATTTTTTGAATTTCTAAATAGTAAACGAAAAAAAATAACAAATTTTCCTTATTCATTTATGTTTTAATTATAAATTTTCACTTTTTTTTATACTGTTTTCTTATAATGTCAGAAAATTTCCAAATTTTGTTGAAAATTTTAAAATGAAACATAAAGAAACACAAACTTGTACACTTGAATTGATAGCATTTTAAAATGCATTATTGTATGCATTCTGCAAGTGTACTTGTACGATATGGTGCGTATAGCATGCAAACGCACTAAGCAAATTGCGTAGGAGTATTTATAATGATATTAATGACTACTTATTCTATTACACATAAACATGTTTTTTTTTTCTTTTTTTTATCATTTAATTATAATATAGACAGATGTATGATTTGTACATGAAACTCAAAATAAAAACAATATGTACTTACGAGTATAATATACAAATATTTGTATAAAAATGCGTGAGTACGAATTCATGAATTTTATATTCGTTTGCTATTTCCGGTGACTTATCTGTATGTGGTGGACAGTGAATGTATACAGTACAAAAGAAAAAAGAAAATAAAAAATTAAAAGGCAAAAAAAAAATTTAATTTAAATAATGCAGCATAACATATCTTATGGACATATGTAGTCTTGCTTGACATAACATAGCAGGCAATATTACAGTAGATAGTGCCAAAGAGACAATTTTTGTTGCTAACTCAGATAACATTATGCTTTAATTGTGACAAATATAATACTATTGCTGCCTGATAAATGATGATTGACAATCTATGTTCCTCATTATGAACATTTTCGTTCATCTTCTGGTAATAATGCAGAAATCCAAGGATCATCAAAAGAGATAGACTGTTACTCATAGCGCAGACTGTTTAAAAATGCATTTAAATTTGAAATGTCGGTTGCATTTTGTAATCAAAGTTTTACATCATCATATGCATTCCAAAAATAAAAATAAAAATAAATTTTTTTGAGAAATTCTTTTTCTTAAAATGTAACTGTATACTACATTCATTCAAAGTTCAAAGACATGTAAAGATGAAAATAAGTTTAATTATTGCATTGCATTGCTCATTTTATTTTGTAACATTAAAAATGAAACGATCATCATCAGCCAGACATAAAAGAAAATTTCTTATTTAAAATAAATCTGAATTAAAATTTTTGGATTTTCACATTTATGAAATGTAAAAATATTTTTAGCTTTCAGGTTCAAAATTAATCTATTTTTAGATTATGTACATTTTTAATCACGGTGTATCAATTTATAAAAATTCTATAATACATACATATATGTATATACCTGAGTATAAAAAAAACATAATTAGGTACATATAGGTATATTTTACAAACATTTTAATTACAGTAGTAACCGTATATAATGACAAGTTATATGAAAAAAAATTTTTTATGTATATTTTTTTCATTGTGTAGTAAGATAATCTTGGTTGCATTTTCCCACTGTTTTGCAATATTTTTCATATGCGGTTTTCATTACAGGTGACAATATTAAGGAAAACTAAATAATTATTAGTTTAATTTTAGACAAACATACAAATAATTCAATTTTAATAATGCGTGTGGTATGCGTATTTCATAATTTTCTTTTTAAAATATTTCCCTCATTTTCCCATTATTTATTTTTATTAAGAGATTTTTTTTCAATTATACAGTATACATAGGTATGTACATAAGAAAGACATGAAATATTTATTAGTTTATTTATACCTTATTTTTAAAGCGTATTTATATGTGTATTTAATGGGCGCTGCTTATATTTCTTTTAGCGAAAACAATAACAATCACGAGAGAACAATATAACATACATATGTAAATTGTAAAAATAAATGAAACAATATTTTTATGTTCCATAAGAACACACATGACTGTACTAAAAAAAATTGATCATATAGTAAAAGATCTCTAATTAAACTAATGCGATATTATCTTAATGTGAATACATCAACGCTTCTATTTAATATCTATTTCGTACATACATATGTATATGTACCTACATACATATGTACGATATTTCTATGAAATGAATACAAAAAAATGAATTTATAAAATTTTCTACTGCAATTAATTTTTATCTATTTTCTATTTATCTTTACAGCTGATTTATTATTTTCCCAGTAAGTCAATTTTTTAAATAATTCGGTATTATTATTTAAATAATGACCACTCTGTTTAAAATATGTCAAAAAAAAAAAAAATGAGGAGATTCAATGGTATGTAGAAATATAAACTGCATTTCCTTTAATATTCTTAAATATTTATATATAATCGCATATATGGTTATACATCATATACTCTTGATAAAGGAACCCATTCAACGACCTTTTTTATGATAAATATACTCTCATATGCATACAGAAATTTCAAATTAAAATTTTGCTGTTATAGTCTAAACTGTCGTCTACTGTGTACATTAGTTGAATGCATAATGAATAATAACGTACACATGTAATACATACAGGGTGTACAAACTGTCTTACTGCGCCTGAGAAGAAGAAAAAAAACTTTTAAAAAAATATAAGAAAAAATCAAGATATCTCTGAAATAGTTTCCTTTATCATTAAGGCTACATAAACCAACCACTATTACCCAATTAAGTTTTACACACCCTGTACAACAATTTTTGCAAATTTTTTTCAATTCAATTGAAATAAAAAAAAAATACATTCACTTTATTAATTCAACTTTAAGTTTATAAGATCTAAATTAAAATGTTAATTTGCCATACGCTCTTTAACAACAGTGAAAAAAAAAAAAAACATTTTTAATGAGAGCTCATTCAAATGGCGCCATGGATTATAAAAAAAAAACATGTAGATATAAAATTATACTCTATTATCAGAGAATACCACTGTTAATGCTGCTGCTGCTAGCTACTTCTACTACTGCATGCAATTTACATTAGTGCTTTCAAAAATATGTCATGTTAGCATTAATTATTTATTATGCATCTTTATCAAATCAACTGTATAGAGTAGACTTGCATTTAATGAAATCTTTAAACAAATACGTACTTATAAAGTCTTAAACTACTACTTGTCGATTGTGATTACAAAATTTTTCATTCACAACATTATCTATAATGATCATTTAATCTTAAATAGTGACTTTAAAAAATTCCACATTTAAAAAGAAATTGAAATTTATACATGATTATTTGAAAATGTCCTTACAAACATTTTTATTGACTACAATAATTGTTAATTTTTAAATAATTAATATGGAGATGATTTACATTTTCATTACAGTACATAACATTAAAATGTATGGATATTGATTTGTTTTGTTTGAATTTTTATTTTTTAATTTAAATTTCATTTATTGTCAAAAGACCCGAAATGAATCATATACATAGTATGGAGGCGTCCAGTGGAATGAATTTAAAAAGAAAGAAAAGGAAATTAAAAAAAGATTAAAAAAATAAAAGAAATGTAGGTATATATATGTATATGTATATGTTCATGCCATCCGTTTGTTTCATCTGTATAAATACACATGTATGTAATCTGTATAGTTTTTATACAATTTACATATAGTATGCACGATTGCACGCACAACATACATACACGGAACGTACGTATTTTTTATGAAAATCATAATAAAAAGAATGGATTTTAAATTCACTCAACCAGAGACATTTCCGTTCAAAAACAAACAAATTTGTATGCGCACAGAAAAATGTGAAAACTATGCATGTACATATGTAGCAACTAGCCAGGCTTAAAACCATCAGCAAAAGAAAAACAATATCACAAAATAATTAATTTATTTTGTATGCTCATCGAATTTATATTTAAACAAAAATGCAAATTCTAAGAAAGGAAAAAAAGTCTTATTTTTTTTTTATTGTCGATTTACTAAAAGTTTTTTTACATTATAGATACAAAGCGGTATAAATTAAAAAAGGGTTGAAAAATTGTGGGTGATTCATAGCCACATATCCGTTTCCTAAATTTCAATTTATTCAAAATAAATTTACATTATTTTAATATCTTAAATTAATAAATTTTGAAAATTCTTAGCTCGTAACTTTATTTCGAGTAACACGATTTATTTGAAAGTGCTTAAAGTCTATATAATATAAGGGTTACCTGAATATAAAATTTGTTTGTAAAATCTAACATCAAATTTCCAAATTATAAAATCACATAACATTGAATTTATAGAATTAAAAAATTTTAATCTTATTTTTTTTTTTTTTTTTTGTAAATATAACCTATAAAACGAAAAAAAATCAATTTAATCAAAATTTGATAAAACAAACAAAAATAAAACAAAAACAAAATTTATATCTTTTTTTAATTTTTTTTTTAATTTTTTTTTTTATTATTATTCAGAATGTTTGGTTGCAATCACAATCTGACGGCGCCAATATTTGATTGATCACTATATGTTATTAATTTTTTTTTCTTTATTTCTTCTATACTGATCGATAAATATAACACACATTTCATATTGCTATTATATTCGATGCTTATTGTTATTATGTGTTATTACTATTATTATCATTTGCTATATTATTTAATAAATTAACATGTGTTGCAACAGAATATGTGTACGTATTTTTGTATCTGTATCACATGTAAAAGTTTTTTGTACACTATTTATCAACTTTATCTATCATTTTTCTTCATACATGGTTGAATACAAGCATCTCTGGCACTAACACGGTTTCGATATAAAATGATTTAAAAATTGTAGCTAAGTATAAAATATCATTTCGTATATCACTAACACAAAAGACGATATGAATTTTGCAATCCATTGTTAGCCAAAAAAAATTCTATGAAATGTAATCTCTGCTTAATACGAGAATTACCTGTATTCATAAAAAACATTATACACGCATACACAAAAAATTGAAAACAAAAAAAAAACAGAGTAAAGTAATGAAACTAATGGAATTTAAAAATAATATCTCTCTTTACATGTGTTTTAATATTCAATTAAAAAAAACAAAAACAAGTAAACGATCAAAAATGCTACTAGTAGACTAGAATCAATGTAAAGTTTTCTAAAATAAAAGAAAAAACAATGTACAAAAGTTTCAAAAAAAAAAAAAGATTTATAAAATTTTGTGGGTGTAGAGAATGCGAAACACTTAATATCATATAATATGGGAATGTGATATAGATACAATTCACACACGTAATGTACATTCATGTATACCAAAAATTCAATTATATATATATGTATAAGTATGTACTATGTATGTATATATGTACATATGTGTGCTACCTTATGTACTAAAATTTTTGTGTACAAAACAATATGTTATGTGATATATCAAAATTTGTTATACAGACCGACTCAGTTAAGTATACGTACATATGTACATATGTATGTAATAATATGTCATAATAGGTCCTGAGTTAGGAACTGTTTTATGAGAAAAGGCAGAAATTTCTTAAACGTCGCTCTAGACCCTAGGAACCAAAAGGGTCCGTCACACATATGATTTTTTGCTTAACTCGTAAAGACCTATCATATCCCGGCTCTACAAGGTGCTTAACTGAACCACCCTGTATATACGTATGTATGTGAAAATATGTGTATATGTGAATACATTTAGAAAACTTTGCCACACATAACTTTGATTGAATACTTTTAAGCTGTTTTATTTTGTTTTTCAGATACATACAAAGAATTAAATAGAGAATATTACATAATATTGATATAATACCAAAAAAAAAAAAAAACAACATAGAAGATAAAGTTTTTAACTTCTCAAGTTTGATTTTTTTTAACTTAATTTTTTCAATACCTATATAAAATACATACACAGATGTCCACAGTACAATTATAAACAGTACACCTATATGTGTATTTGAATTTCTCACATATGTGTAATTTTTACTACAAAATTTTGTATATATTGTATTCTGTGTACCAGATAATACACAAGAAAAAGAAACCATCAACTAATTAACTAACTTCTTGATAGCCTAACAATATAACAATATCCTACAAGTAGCAGAAATTAAAAAAAAAAAAAACTATACACACTTCTGGTGTGTCTAACGTGTCTGTATATCTTTTAAAAAAAATCAAACTTAATTTAAAGTTTTATCAGTTATGTATTCATGTACATGATACGGTTTTAAAGATTTCAAAATTTTTCCTTTTTTTTATGCTTAATGCGTGAATAATTTTCAAATCATTGCGATTTTACGTAAATCTAATAAATTTTCTAACAAACTTTCAGTCAATTTTTTTGTTTTTTTGTTGAAAATTTTCTAGTACTCAAATTATTGAACAAATTGTAGTACATAGGTGCCATTGAATTAGCATGACGTGCAATTTAACTAAAATGAAGGACGTAAGATTCGTCTTTCAATCTCGACATCTGAAAATTCAAGGATATGAATTATAAATCTTCCAAGGGCAGGATAAATATTCAAATCCCAAGGATTTTTTTCTTCTATTTACAAATGATATAAAACACAAAAAAAATTTAATATATTCAAATTTTAAATCAAAATGTTTCATTTAAATTTTTATCATCTTTCAATTATATCAAACTGCTAATAATTTTCTATAAAATGTTACGAATACGGTAATGCTTACACGTATATCCCAAAAAAAATTCAACACTTTTAACTGATACATGTAAAAGTTTTAGGTGTAATTTACACTTTATGTAGTACATGACATATCATATATAAACTGTAGTACTCTAGTTTTTCTTTCGAAGTACACAAAATGAAGTACATATTATTTATTTTTCCTCTGATCAAGATTTTCACACCTTACTTTTATTATCTTATTTTTCGTGAAAAGTTTATGAATGTTTTTTATTCAATATTTGTAGGTGTATGAAGAAATTTTACATTCCATGCATACACCTATAAAATTTTCCTTTTACTTTTCAAAATAACAATTCTAAGGCATCTATACATAAGTTCATCCATACTACATCCGTGTATATTATATGTCATCATTATTATTTTTAAGAGTAATGAACGTGAATGTCAAACCCACTGTCATGTCATCGTTGATTGCCTGTTTGTCACATATCTTAAATGGATGTAATTACAATACATATACCAACACATGTACGTTTGTATATACATTCACATTAACTGTAATTATCTGATATGTATGTATGTATATATATGGCAATAAATGAACATTCGCTTGAATAATCGATTTGTAAATTTGCAAAGATAAGGTGTTGTCATTAAGTAAAAGTGTAATCAGACACCTCAAAAACGAAACTATATACATACACATGTATAATTTTAGGTATGTTTGTACGTACAAGGAAAAATCAGATATACATAGATGAGAATGTGATGAAAATTATCCGATAGATTTAGATACAAATATTTTCATTTATCGTTTTTATTTATTTAAAATCTTTAACACCTTTACACATACACATACATGTAAAAAATGTCTTAACTTTAACTCAACCTATTATAATTTGTCAAGTAACACATATCTAAGAAATTTGTTGATATACATATATATTTACATTTCTTCTGTCTGCTCTGTATAGAAATCTCATGTACAAAATGTGATATGTAGATAAAATACTATTGATATATACCTTCAAAGTTTTCCTCTACTCATTTTCATTTTCTTAAGTAAAAAACTAATAAGTAGATGAAAAAGTATTTAACTTAATGTATTTAATTCTCGATGAAAGTATCTTAATTTTCTACAGCTTATTATGTACATAATATACATTTTGTTCTCTGTATATAAACAAATGTGATAACAAATAACATAATATTACCATTTTATGGAATATATATAGATACATATAAAATAATTAAATATGAAAGTAAGCATTTAACCCCCTTTTAAGATCTATAACATGTTAAAATTAAAGTGATATTGAACATACAAATATGTGCATACAATTAAATATACATGCACGACATATGTATATATATATACAGATAATTTGTCATGTAAGAATCTTAAAAAATTTAATATGCATAAAATCTAGAAAATTTTTATTTTTATTTTTTATCAATAATAATAAACGAGATTATAATTTAGAAGTGTTCGAACGTAAAACAAAACACGAATATACGAAAGATTGTATGCAATGTATGGACTACATTTCTATAAACGATAAATTATGCACTTAACGTTATGTGCTAAAAAAGTCATTATCGTGATATTCATATACTTATCATTTATATCAGTAACACAATTTTTTTTTTAAATTTATATATTTTTTTTTTAATATATAGTATTCTCACCCATATGGTAATATATGAATTCAAGCAGCATAATTACCTCTGATTTGAATTTTGATTTATATCAATATACATAGATACATACATATATGCACGCTCACTATAGTATATAAAAATTGCAGATTATAATCGGCCTAAGTATACGTATGTATTATTGAGTATCATTCAAATTATTATTACCATCATAATTTTCAAGTACTCATGTATATTTATCGGGAGTATAAAACTTTTCAACTGTTTTCTCGTTTTTTTTTTTACGTTATTATTATAATCGATTACATTAACTTTCTCATATGCATATTATCTGCTAATGGTCGGATTATAGCGCACCTACTAATAATGATGATAATAATAATAATAATGACGGTGTTCATGTATTTATACTTTTAATACATTTTATACGTATGTACATGATCAAAAAATATGCGTACTATTGCTTTGTGCGAATTGCTTGGAAATGAGTACTATTCTTGTTCTATGTATTTTAACACTTTAGAATTTAGATTCTATATGTTCTATACGATTTTAAAATTTCAAATTCAAAAATCTAAAAATTCATATTTTTAATTTTTCTAATATATAGTTGTTAAAAAGTTGCTAGAAAACATAAGAAATGTATAAAAGTTCAAATACAAACGTTATATTTCATATAAAAATTTAGAAATTTAGCCACATTTAACACACTCGCCAAATATTCTAAATATTACCTTATCTATTTTTCCAACAACAATTTAGCACTTCGGCACTTTAACCGCAATTCGCATATACTCTGTATATATATTCCTTCATATGTGAAAATATATTTGAATTGCTTATTCTGTAAATTGTCATTGTCATTTTATAAATATGAACGAGTGGAATATATTATATGAATAAATGAACAAGATGATAATTAACAAACACATCAATTCATATCATAATATTATAAGCTAAAATATTTTGTACACATATTATATGCAATTGTTGAAATTACTAATTATCGTATTTATTGTACATATACATGCATCTATTTATTTTTCAAACACTTCATACATATGTATGTATATATGTACACTTGAAAGCTATCATACAATTAACATGCATGAGAAGTATATAAAATTATGTAAAAATATGTAATAAAACAAAAGCAAAATGTATACAAATAGATTATAATAAAAATCGACTGTCATTGTCTGTGTACATATTTAAGTTAAAATTTACTAATTTAAATTGTATGTAATTTTAAATGAAAATTATAAATTAAAATAAAAGTGAAACAGTAATAGCATTCGCTCGTGTATTACAAAACTAATAATAAAGTAAACTGTAATTACGGGTAAATAGTTATTACTTGTGGTGGTACACATACGTACATACTCAGCTATAACTGAGTTCAGAAGTTTATTGTAATATTTGCAATACAGATTAAGTGGGGAGTTTGCCATTTCTATTCTTTGTTTTAACTGTAATGATCTCTTAAACAGAGAATAAATAAAATTGTAAATTTTGTACGTAAATTTTCTAAGACAAACTTCAGATTATTATTTTTTTTTTCATTTAAAAATCGAATGAAATGTCTTTTAAAAATTTCCCTTTCTTCGACTATTGTTACCAATTCTGTATTTTGATAAAAGTCCTTTGAATTATCTGTCCATTTTTTATTTATTCGAATATAGCCAACATTTATTATGATTTATGTTGTTCTTTTGTGATTGTTTACAAATTATCGAAAATTGGAAAACTGGCAAAGAAAATGAAGGTAAAAATGAATAAGAAATATTCGGTGAATTTATTCAAATTGAACGAAAAAGAATGAGAAGAAGGACCCATTTAAAATACAGCTGACTAAAATTGAATTTATCAGAAATAAAGAAAATATAAATAATAGAATAAATTCTTCAAAAACAAAAAATTTGATTAACACACATTTTGTCAAACAATAGATACAATAGACTGAAATTGAAAGTTAAAGATTATTTAGAAAACTTCGCAACATACCATTTAATTTTATAATATTTTGTATTTAAATAAGTACAACATGCTTTTTGGTACAACTGATATTTAATTTATTTATTTAGTTTGTTATTTGCATTTGATGAAAAGAGATACAAATTTTGTGCTATTTATTCTTGGACACCCTGTATAAATAATATCTTTAAAAAAAATAGAATTTTTCATATTTATTTTAAAATAAATTTTCTTGTGTGCTCTAAATTTCTCGTATTCTTTTCGATTCTAAATACAAAATGTACATAAATAGCAAAAAGCGAAAAAAAAACATTTACATGTGTACAAATTGTAATTGGGTACATACAATTTGATACAATGCAATTGAAACATTGAACAAAAAAAAAAACATATGTATGTACATGCATTGTACAAGTACTTCGAGTATTTGATTTTTTTAGTCTCTTTTTTCATAATATTTTTTCTAGTAGTTTTCCTTCATTTTCAATGTTGTTTTTTTGTCTTTAGCTTCACATACATATACGTATTCTTACTGTGTTTATAATCATTTCAATTGTTCTGAGTTGCACTTATGATGACTGAGCCACTCTTTTTCTTTTGCCTTTCATCAAATAAAGTTATTCATTCATTCTGCACAATATATAAATTTACGTATATATACACGTACGTACTGTACATATATACATATAATGTTCTACACTGTATATATAAAAGATATGTAGGAATTAAAAGAAATTTTCCGTCTATTTTTCCATCCACTTTCAGTTTTATTTTTCAGTTTTTTTTTTTTTTTTGTGCATTGTACAACCAATCTTTATCCTCTACAAATACTTATCATTTATGCTACTTTTCCTTTTATATACCTACATACATATACATATATGTGTATTGCACGTTGTATGCCACCTATACAAAGTACATAACGCGTATGTACATAATTTCACTTGCATATCAAAGCTACATGCTTGTACGTGTGTATGTGCATTATATTTTTCATATAGTTTCATATTTTTAGAATGTACACTTTTGAACACAATGTAGACATTTTTATACACATTTATGGATGAATACGTTATTATACATACAACGAATTATATGTTCAAAATTCAACGTATACAAATGTGTACGCAATACTATATGATTTCAAAACGCAAAATTATACAGATTTGTATATTTTTCGCGTATTATATGTATGTATTTTTCTCGTAACAATGATGATGATGATGATGATAATAAGGAAAATAATTATGATGAGGAAGATGATGAAGATAATACAAAAAAGGCCTAGAAATGTATCTTTATTCAAAAATTCTATTACATGTGTATACATAGAAAATTCTAATAGTACAAACAAGAGAATAACACATCATTTTTTATTTATGTATGTATACACGCACAACTCTTGTGATATATCTTATGAATCGTTGTGAAGATTTTCATTAAACCAAAAATAAAACTAAGCCGTTTTTCTTTAAATTTATCCTATATCATTTCTGTTGTACTTAACATCTAGATTTAGAATAAATTTTCAAATCTCTTATGAATGAGGTTGATTTGCTGGATGATTGAAAATTGTATGTATGATCGATTTAAAAATTTAAAAAAAAAATGTACTTTCTATACACAGAAAAGTATGTTGCTCCGCTCAATAATGTATTTAATGTTACTTCTGGGTGATCTTAAAATATTCTCAATCAATATCAGATATTTTCAATCAGATTAACAGAAATCAGAATTTAACATATCTTTGACATAGAACATGTAAGTGTGTTAAACTATGCATTAAATTAAAAGCAACTTTAGAATTATTTTTTCTTATAATTATGACACACTTGTAATTAGAAAGCCATTAAATACAAAGCAGAGTTTTTGAGAAATATATTAATTTCCGTGTTGTACGAAAGTTGTCTATATATTGGATATATTAGAATTTTGTTTATTTTATCGGTCACAAACATTTGGTATTCTTAAATATGTTGTAGAAAATACAGAATAAAACATATTCACAGTATGTTAATGAACGCATACTGAATTATTTAATAAAATTGTATATAAATTGTAAATAAAATATGTACATATGGGATACAAAATAAACAAATAAATTTGTAATTTCTAAAAATATACATATATACAAATTAAATCTAGATCTATTTTACCAATCATTTTTCAATTGTCTTTTTTTTTTCGATATTTGAAAAATTATTTGTTTGTTTAAAATCTATTTTTAAGTAATTAAAAAATTGTACGTTTTTATTATTGCAGATAAATACCAAATAGAATAAATAATAATTACCCCAACTGAACATAACCCAGGTCAAATGATCATTATTAATTGCTTTGCTAAATTTTATTAATTAACTCTCACTCTTTAGTTGATAAATTTTTGCCTTGAAATTTAAAACAACTCAAAGGTTTCAGTGATCCTCTGTAATATATTGCCCAACCATGTTAATACATTAAAAATGTAATAATTCTGTAAACCATCTTTTACAAATTACTCCAATACAAAAAATGTTCAAGTAATTTAATGAAATTAGATACACGACAGCATGAAAATATTATGCATGTCATATGTACTTGCATTATAGCTGAATCGTAGAGATATTCAATTTTCAGAAGGATCATTGACATCAAGTAAGTTGTATGCATCATATGGAAACTTTGAAACAATGAACAGAAAATAGCGCAAGCGTGTCATTTTATTTACAATAACAAAAAAAAAACAACGATCATAAAACGGATGCAGGATAAATTAATTTGTTCCAAACGAATAAATAATTGATGGAAAAATAAAAAAAAAATTAACCTAGTAAAAGTAATAAAATTCGATGACTTTTCAAATATTTCGTTTTGTAGGAAAAAACACAATTTTATTTTATTTACAACAGTACATATGCATCATTTTAATGTATGCAACATAAAAACATAATTTATTAATGATGGCAATGTCTGGTGGTTCTTCGCTCAGTCTAGCGCATTGGAAGAAAAAAAAAACAATTAATTTCCCAAAAATATAACAATGACTAATTAGTCAATTTAATAAGTACAGACATGTGAAAATGATGATGATCATCAAAATATGAATGATCGTGGCAATAAAAATCAAGATGATTTTATTTTTATTTTTTATAGATTGATGTGTTTTATCTTTATTTTATTTATTTTTTTTAAATTTAACAGCTTTATACTGCTACCCACTTCATCTTTTTTTTTTGATGACATTAATGTCATATAAAATAAAACTGATCAACTGAAATGAACTGAATGCAATAAATTAAATGACATATTCCAGACAGTTAAATTTGTTTCATAGTAAAATATGTATTTCTACGAAAACTGATCATCAAATGTACATCATCATTCTAACATTAAAGAAAAATCTCCTTATACACGTGCGTATGTATCTTAAATCATTTATAAAAATAAGTTAGGTCATTATTTTACATAGTAGCCAACTCATGGTGATGATTAGTTTTATAATAAAATTCAGATTAACTTTTTTTTTTTTTTAAATAAAATCACTATTTTGTTTACAAATAATTTGTTTACATACAAAAAAAATCATTATTTAAAATTTATAATTCTAACACAACTTCCATCTAAATAATGTGCAAGATTTTACAATGAAGATTTAAAAAAACAAAAAAATAAATAAAAGACCTTGTAAGAAATTCGTGAACAAAATTTTACATTTAATTTCCGCATTTTTACTTTTTAAAGCTAATAAACTTAATAAGGTAATAAACGTAATAAATTAAATTGAATGTTCTGAAATATTCATTCAATGCCTAAAATGAATAAATTAAAAAATCAAAATTAAAAATTATCAATGTACGACCTTCACAACAAAGCCTCTATGCATTAAAAAAATGTGAACATTATTGACATTATTGTAACAAATCTTAAATCTAAAGAAAAAATTTTTTTTTTAAATTTTCTTCCTTTCTGCAAGGGTTGTAGTACTACAACCCTTAAATATCTTGGCCTTCCAGTCTCTCACATATGATCACGCAATTCTATTAAAACTTTTTTATTGTTGAAAAAAAAATTGAGTGAAAAACAAATTTTCTTTATAGAATTAAATTTTCTTTTTAATAAAATTTTCATATAATACAAAATATTATGACGTCAATTTTAAAAATGATATCACATATGAAATTTTGTTGTATTCTTTTTAAATATAATATCAAAAGAAAATTTCTTCTGTAACTGATGTTTTCATATTACGTACATATGTGTGTATATATTGTACATTTCGTCATTTTCATATAAAAGTTTTTCAACTATAATAACAAATACATACATACATACATATTGCATACACACATATGCACATATCTCCAATTTTATATATTCACATAACAATACAAATACTATACACATGAATATGGCACATACGTACTCGCATCCGTATTGCAACATGATAAAAAATAAAATATATTAGTCCTTATATCATATGACAATTTTAAGGATATTTGTATTTGTACAATTTTGATGAAGCTATCAAAGTTTTTCTTTTATTTCTTAATATTACGTACATATGCATATGTATATCTATGCATTGCAATTGCACCATTTTGTAACAAAACGAACGTCAATTGGTCCTCATGTCACACGTTTTGTCATTGTCATTACATAAATATACCTATATATGGATGTACAGTACGTACAATTTAACATATCCATGTATTATACATGCATATGTATGTATGTAGATATGCATTTCCATGTATCGTTTAGATTTCCTTCATGAGGATTATGTTGTTGTATCAAACATGTACGTTTAGTTATATGCAATAATGACAGTTTTATTGAGTTTTTAAGATGTCAACTGCAATTTCATATTTTTATTTATTTTTTGGCAAACAATAAGAAGAAATAAGTTTTATTTAAAAATTTATTTACTTTTCTTATTGTCTGCATAGAGAAGCTTCGTATTATTAAGTAATGCATTCTTCTTCTGTGGCACTACAATCCTTAGTGGACTCTGATCTCCTCATTAGGTTAAGCATTATACATAGCACAGTAGCTGTAGTCATAAATGTTTTTGTTAACTATAAATTTGTCACAAATGCCACATTATACGAGGATATCCTGTACATAATAATTAAACATTCAATACAATACAATATACATCTGTATAGGACAAATAAATCAACCTTCATATTTCCGTTTCTTTTCTATTTTAATTGAATAAAAAAATTAATTTTCAAAAACAAAAAAGCTTAAAAGTTTCTTGTTAATCAATAAGAATTTTAACTATATTAATGTAAAAGTGATAAAAAGGATAATAAAATATTCACATCAATACAATTTACTGTTACACATCTTAAAATTCATGTCGTATACTTATTTATAAAATTAGAAACATTTTCTTGCTTTTGAACAGGAAATTTGCAATATAAAAAGCCAACTGTTTATAACAATATGGTGAACGACATCTGTTATAAAAGCTTTTCATTTTATACCAAAGGACATTATAAAATACCAGAAAAAAAGGATATCAAAATACTTAGAATGCAAAATACATTTTCTTTTGCACGTATAAAGATATTATGCATTATTGATGCATAAATGTAAATTTGTAATTGAATACACATGCTAATATGCGTAACGTGAACATATGAATATTCGCATGACTGTGTACAATTTTGTGGTAATGTTTCTTTTTGTTCAGTTATAAATTGTAAGTAACACGTATGTTCCGTATTATAACTTTTGCGGTTTCAAAATATGTATTCATATGTTCGTAAAATCTCATGTATAAGCATAATATCAATTGGTCATTATTTGTTCAACTATGTAAGTATGAAGGTAAAATGAAATATAAATATTACAATCAACCCTCCTATAAAAAGGTAGTAGGTTTCTGGAAAATTTCGAAACTTAGAACAAATCAAAAAAATATCGTGTAATTTAAATTTTCAAATACATACAATGTATATGATGTTAGACTAAAATCGCCTTGTGGAATAACGTGCTATAAGAGAGTTATTTGTATAATATATTTTTAGGACAATCATTCCAATATCTATATAACCAATCTTTATTCATCGCATTGGACCAGTCTTTATTGGAGTTCAGAATATGTACTATAATTTTCATAATATCCCTTAAAATTTATTCGTGGTTAACAAGTTCTCATACAAATTGTATCATAAATGTATTAATTGAGTTTTAAACTTATTAAATATTTTAATTTATGATAAATTAAAATAAACTGTTGTACATCAACGTTAAACTTTTTTTAAATGATTTTCTTTTCGTCAATTTTGAATGCATTTCCATACGTACATACATATTGCGCGCATATGCATACCATATACACTTTATATTCCAGTGTATATTTTGTGTAGACAAAATCGATCAGACAAACATATAATAAAAGTTCACGACCTTACAATATCTTTCAATTTTTGTGTTTTCTTTTTATATTTATTTTTTTGATGGTAGTCTGTATTTTATTTTATTTTTCCGTTTAAAAAGTCTTCTTTGTTTTTTTTTTTTTTTTTTTTTTTCTTAAATAAATGTTAGAATTTTATATTGTCACGCGACATGTAAATGACACATATCCACTAAACTAAAATTACTATACATTAAACTCACACTGTATTTTTTAGGAATTTTAAGGATGAGAACACAGAAATATGAAAAGTATGAGAGAAACTAAATAGAATGTAGAGAGTTTTTCAAAAGTTTTTAGACAAAAATTAAAAGTTTTAAAAAAAATGTTTTAGTATTTTTGAAAATCAAAAGTATTTTTCATTTGCAATCAAAAAAATTAACTTCTAAAATGAAGTGTACTAAGAAAATACAGAGAATAATATATACAGAACATGTAAAAAGGGCTTTAGCAGAACAGTTTGAAAAAAAGAAAGATCTGCGCTGAGAAAGTCTTTTATTGAAAAACAAACAAAAAAGTAGAATTGCTACACCAAAAGCCAATAAGTGGATCAACACGGTGAGTGGAAGGTCCAAAAGTACAAGGAATAAGAAGATAAATGGAGAGGCTTATAAACGAAGGTCAAAATTCAACGGACTACTGTACCAAATAATAATAACAGACAATTAGATGAAAATCCATCTACATGTTTAAAATTTTAAAATAAAATCTAAAATGTAAAATAAAATAAATCTAAAATATTGATATATGTACTTACAACTTCATCACTGTAATGTGTTAAATTTTTGTTGACATTAAAATTATAACGTCTAACTGATGGTAATGCATTTATTCCAGTTATCATAATTGTAATCCATAATAATAGAATGTGTAAATGAAAATATCCTTTTAAAAATTTTTGAATAACAGATGTTAAATTACATACTGAATTATTTAAAATATTCATAATATCACTAATTGATAAATAACAATTAAAATTAATTAAATTCACTATCATCATTCTTTTTATTGTGAATGTAATGAATTTTATAAAATTGATAATTTTCATTATTTTTTTTTTTAAAAAAAACGAACTTCTAATAGAGAACTTTTTTTTTTATTATATGTATTAATTAATTTAAGGCAACACTCTCACTCATAAAGAATTTAATTTTTTTTTATTATTATTTATAAACGATATCTCGATTGAAGCGTTACATTTATAAAAATAGTATATCCTGTTTAACGGTTACACGTGTATGGAAACAACTTAAACTTTGAAGGTATACCAACATCTATGTTAGGTGTACAAATTTAATTGACCATTAAATTATGTACAATTATTACACTTGAGGGAAAATTTCAATTAATGAAACAACAAACGAAAAACATACGATATTTCACTAAAAACAAAAAAAAAATGTAGTGTATCCCTTTTTTTATCAAAAAAATAAAAAAATTTTCTAGGTTTGCGGCGTCTTTGAGGCGTTTTGTAGTTAAACCAAAATGTAAGCTAAACGTCAAATTTTCTAACATTTACATTATAGCTACTGCTGCTGTTTTTTGTACACACAAATATACAAGAACTATTTTTATCCTTTTTTTCTTTTTTCTTAATATATAAATCGATACGTACACCCATAAACTCTAATTTTCTATTTTTAGAAATTGGAAATTACAAGTCCATGTATTTTTATTTTTATTTTTTTATTTATTTCTGTTTATGTATTGAAGCTGTATGTACAATAATAATTTATAATGTAGCACTTAATGCTTGTTGTGTTGTACACATGAACCATCTGAAAGTCAAAATGATTTTTAAAAAAAAGTAAATAAAAATAAAAAAATTTTTTTAGTGTAGATACTTCAGCCTAAAACGAATAATAAAAATATTTAAAATGTGTATTTATATGTAGAATATCGTGTAATCTGAAGATTTGCAGTGTATCTACAATACGTATATATTTTTTTCTTTTTTTATAATGCGGCACCCAGTAATAATGAAAAAAAAAATTCTTTCTCGTTTTCAAGTGACTTCAAACTGCCTACATAAGTGCATATGATAATTACGTTATTATCTGCACATAATATTTATTTTATTTCTACTACTTGTTCTCTTGCGTATGTGTGTGTGTTTGTGTCCCTTTACTTTAATACACACAGTACATATATATTTAGTTTTTCTTTTTGACTTTTATGATTATAAACATTTAAATGATGAGGGGTTGTTATCACTTTTCCGGCTTTCTTTTTTTTTCTTTACTTCTTTTCAAATTTTATGATATAAAAATTTATGAAATGAAGACAAAAAAAATAAATAAATTTGAAATCATGTGTACAGAGGTGTGTTTAATATTCTTTTCGTTATATGTATTTTTATTAGTTTATTTTTTCTCATATCCTTGTTTTATTATTATCCTTATATGTATAAGGTAAATTTAACAAAAAATTTTGTGTTCATTCATATACAAAACAATGACGTATGGTCTACTACTATATAAGCTTATAGTCTCTTAAGCTGATGAGTCACACTCCTTGTCTACAGGAAAATATATAATTTTTTTTTACTGATACACAAATTCATAAAAACTACACACACACATGTACGTATGTAAAAATTCGTATAGCAATGATTAAACTTTTGGTATGAAGATCCTTCTTTCATTCAGTACTAAAAATATACCGTGTTCAACACAACAGCTGCTATTCTCCCTCATTTAATGCTATCCAATGTTATCCTTGTTTTATGTTTGTTTGTTTACTTTGTTGAACCAACACAGCAGGCAATATAGACAATTTCAAATTATATGAGAGGCAATCAAACAGGATATGTTGTTTTGCAGGATTGATAATTATTATTATTATCAATCAGTCCAACAAGTTAAATTCAAAATTTAGTGTATTTTTAAAATTTCAAAAAATGTTCACTAAAAACTGAATATTTTTTGTCAGTTATTACACCTCACGATTTTAATGTTTAATTTTACAACAATAAAAAAATTTAAAAGCCAAAAAAATAATAATAATTACGAAAAACACTATAATCTATACATATCATTTTGATTTGTAAAGATACAAATATACAGTGATTTTGACCCCCAACTGTGAGTGTACTTATTAATAAATTTAATCAGTTTAATTGAGTTTCAAGAGATACTTTTGCTACTATTGTTGTTGTGAACGTGATAATTTTATAATTTTTCGTTAAAAATAAATTCAATTTTTTTTTTTTTTTTTTTTTGAATTTTTTATTCTTTTATCACGTAACCGATTTTTATTATCAGCTGTTAATAAAAAAAAAAAGAAAAAAACAAAAACATGTGCGTTCTCGCATCAAACAAATTTTATGTTTTATCGCGCAACGCGAAATACAAAAAAAAAAAATTTTTTAATATAAAAAAAAATCGCTTCTTCTACACTGCTGGTTCACAAAGTACTAAAAAAAATCAGAAAAATTACTACACTCTATACACGAACAAACTGAAAACTGAGTTCGAATAAAAAGAGTTCAATTCAGTTCATTTATTTTCTGTTCACAATACACACAACAACTGAATATAATATAAAATTCAGTTTGAGATTGTCTTATTATAAAAATGAGTAAATGAATACTGAATACTGAACTATAATGAAATATAAGTATGTTACGAATGTAATTGTGTAAGTCGAAGTAAAATAAACCATACCATCATAACACACAATATATATGAGCACAAGCACATATAATATCAACAATTTTTCTTAAGATTTTTAAATGTTCATTCAATTTTTTATACAGTCACTGTCTTCAAGTTATATTTATATACAATTGAGTATGGTGGTGATCATAAAGGAAAGAGAAAACGACTTAAGATTTAACCAAGTCTAGAAGATCCAGACGAAAATTGTTAGGCCCAAAACAAAAAAACACAAAATAAACATTTAAAACTTTCAATGATGATGATGATGAAGAATACTAAACAGCTGAATCTAAAATATTAAGAAAATCTTCAAAGTTAGTTGGTTTGGTATTCATTATTTTAATTTTCATAAGAGTGTCAGAACAATGACTTTTTTTTTATTTTAGTTTTGAAATTTATTATAAAGTCATCAATTAACAAAAATGTAGACTTGTCGTTTTGTCTCCATTTCCAAATGTATTTAATTATTATTTTCCCAAAAAAAAAAATAAACTTTTTAATTAACTTTTCATACATAGTATGATGTGTACATTCATATCTATCATAAATATACCAAATGTAGTTGGACAAAATCAAAAATACGCTTACCTATTCGTTACAATTACATAGAAAAATACTTTTTAATCATTTTTTCAAAAAAAAAAAAAAAAAATTTATGAGATAATTTTTATTAATTAAATGTATGATTATCGCTTATTTCTTTAAACGTGCGTAGACCGATATAATTAAATTTATATACCAATTCAAAAAATCGTTACTAATCGAGGTTTGTTTTGTAATCTTTATCTCTTTTGGTTTGATTAATTTTTACAAAATAAAAATTTAAAAAATCTAAAAAAAAAAAAGACTAAATATAATCTATACTTTATTTTTAAAGCATTTAATAATAAGCATAATAGGTGTTTTAAATGGGTCCTTATTTTCATTATTTTTCGTTCAATTTGAATAAATTCATTTTGTACTCTCATTTTCTGATTACCAATTTTAAAGTATTATCTTGTAAATGAAAACAAAAACAATCACAAAAGAGTAACAAAAACGCATTAACTTAAATGATTGCAATATTTTAATGTTCCACAAGAACACACATGATTATGCTAAAAAAATAGATGTTAGTTAACATTTTGTACATACTTGTACACTTTCAATTAAATAAAAAAATGTACATACATATATTGTCTACATAGAATATAAGTACTCACTATAAAATATAAAATTTAAACTTGATTTCAAGTTTTCGTTTCTTTTTGAAAACCACATGAAACTCAATTTATCCTTATTAGGTAAGACAAGTTACATGAACACATACCAAAGTATCTGCATAAAGTATCTGGTAAAGGTAAACTTAGATCTTTTTTTTTTTTTTGTAATTACCAAACGTGATTTTAACAATAAAATACACAACTGGCAAATCGTGAGTACAATTTTAAGCTTACAATAACTTAACTTTAATTAAACCAATTATAAGCTTAGACCTATTTTGATCTGTTCATTATAAGATCATTTACAAAATTTTTGAATTGAATTTAAAAGGAAAATTTTGATGAAGTTACGTAATATATGTGGTTCATACTTATTTTGTAATCTAATAGAGATTTCTATAGTTTATATGAAACCATTTTACTTTTATTTATTTATTTTTTTATCCAACGACTGTTAAGAGCCTTGACCTTCGGTACGATTTCCCCTGCTACTTGTCTATTCCTGGTTATCACATAAAATGGTGTAAAATGATTTCATTCTATACTTCTTAATCACATACTAGTCTGGTATAGATATAATTACAATTTCTAATTCTTTCAGACCTTTGATGTATAGGGTTTGTGGTTGATGAATAATACATTGAATTACTCATTATACGGAATTTCCTTTGATAAAATATCTTAGATAAAATTTTTAAAAAAATAAATAAAAAGTTGATACAATATCGTTTTATAAAAATTTTGTGCCGATTTCTTACAATACACATTGGATATTTCTAATATACGTGAACTTATAGGATTCAAAATGCAACTGTAACTAAATACAATATGCAATGTTTTGGTAACATGCAATTTTGCCTTTTTTTTTAACTTTGTTTTTAGATTACAATCAAATCACCTGGGCAACAACGTGTATTACAACATTGCCTTTTTTCTTTTTCAGGTCATTTCATGCGCACTATATACATATATAAAATATTTCTTGATATTATTTTTTAATTAGATTAAATAATTAATTAAATAATCAACAATTTCAAATAAACATGATGAAAAATTTTCTTTTAAACATAAGAACATTTTCATGTTTTTTTTTTTCTTATTGTAAAAAAATACGCACAGTATCCTTGGCCTTGTTCTACTACGCTATGACAAAATGAAATTGATATCAAAAGTGTTATTATAAATTGTTTACAAAACACAAAAAATTCCTTACAATCAAAAACAAAATGAATTTGATTTTTGTTTTTAAATAAAATTCATATTTGAACACGTATATGAATTTTTGTTGCATCTGTTTTTATTCGGCGACCTTGTGACTTGTATTAATATGCAATCTTGAATGAAAAAACAAAAAAAATCATCACTGCAGTGATGTTAAATGCTACTACACATGTCGATAAATGCATTTTAGTAAAAATTCTATGTAAACTGCAATAACTTACAATTTAATGCCGGTATACATATTTAGACATACATATGTTCACATTTAGAATATAATGTGGGTGGTAAATGACACCCGTATACGTGTAAACCAAAAATAAGTATAAAAATTCAAACATATATTAAGATTGTAAACATGTTTGTTTTTGAATGTTCTGTACACAATGACAATCATGTTTTCATCTTGTATCCTTTTTATTTTATTTAGCATTAATAGTGCATTGTGTTTTAACATTTATACACTTTTTTCTTTTTTTTTGTATATATTTACAAATAGTATATTTTTACATCATGTTTACATATATAATTTAGATCGATCCATATACAAAGTAAAATAATAATTACTGTATTGTGTATATGTGATCTTGGTTCCTGACCTCGAATTAATATCAAATGATATTGTTTTCAATGTCCTTGAATAAAAAACATACGGAATACGGATGGCGACAACGATCATCAGTTTAATTTCAGTTACCGTATGGTCGTCGTCGTATAGAACAAAACAAAGATATGAAAAATAATAATGAGAAAAATGAAAACAAAACAAAGATTTATTCGTGTAAATTAAATATTATAAATTCGCTTTGCTCTGAGTGTACGTGTAGGCAACGTTATATCTACTTAAATGAGGAATGTATTAAAAAATGCAATGAGGAATTTAACAAAATATTTTATTTTTTTTTTAAAAAAACGACAAAATAAAACAAATTACAAATAATGTTGTTGTTGTTGTTATTATTACGGCGACATACGTTCTAGTAGAACCAGTAGAACGATGATATTAATGCAATTACTACTGCAATTTACACGGTGATTGCAATGATAATGTGGAAACTTAAATGTGTAAATGGAGGTTACTAAAATACTTATAAAATTAAATTACATGTAGACAGACATACATACTTCGGTTATTATTATTTTTGTTTCAGTTTTAGATAAGGCTATTTCGATTTCCATTGTCTTTTTCTTTAGAAATTCGTTATTATTTTTCTTTTTTTGAATAGTGTATATTTCAAATTACTCAAATAGTCACGAATTTTTGTTTGTTAGTAATAATGAATCACTAATTTAATGCACGGTTGGCCAGACCAATTTCATATTACTATACATTGACTTCAGTCTTTTTCTAGATTATTTTTATTTGCTTTAAACGTAAAATGTTAGTACAATGTACCCATAAGGTACGCACATTGTATACATTTTATGATAATGAATTTTATTGTTTTGAATTTTCTGTTTTTTTTTTTTTTTTTTTTTTTTTTTTTTTTTTTTTTTATTAAGAAAAAATAAAATTCTATTATGCGTTATCACAAAATATACAAATTTCTTATAACTGTATACTTTTTGAATGTAAGTAAATAAAAATTGCATTCAATCGATTATTATCATTTAATATTTTCTTTGTTTTCTTCCTAAGAAAGTATTTAAAAAAAAAAATTAAAATAAAATAAGCAGTACTTCCGAAATTTCTGATTAAATAAGAAAACATGTTTTTACGTCTTGTTTCACAAGCACGTTCCAAACTTTGATCACGAAAAAAAAATTGTAAATAAAATTTATAGCTGCATCTAAATCGGAAATACGTCCGAAAAATGTCATTGAAATGCCAAACAAAGTTCTATCACCCCAAAAAAATTTCATTGCATATACAACATATAAAGTCAGGAATATTGTAGCAATGGTCGAAGATATGGGTACCCAGAATTAGCCTTGAAAATTGCAAAAATTATAAGTCGTTTACATTGATAACAAAGTGTAGTTGAATGAAATTTTACTGCTTCTTTATCTTTTCAATACAAAATTGATTAAAAATGTGCCTGATAGAGAAATATCCAATGAACAGCCAGATCAGAACATACTATGCAATGATCGGATTATTGAGCATGATCATACCTTAGACTTAGAGATTAACTATATGACATGTGCGTTACTCTCAAAGACTATACAAGGTCATTGTACCCATTTTATCATATCACAATTAGTTCAATATTTATTTAAAGATTTCAAATTTCTAATACTCAATGATCCATATAAAAAAAAAAAAATTCTAATTTTGATAATTGATTGATAACGACTTTTATACATATGTTACATGACAACAATTCTAAATCTACTTACAAGCTCAAATGAAAAATTTTTGGATTACACATATTAGAAAAATTTTTTATAATCAATTTATAGATGATGCTGTGTCATGTGAACCATCACAATATGAGTGAAATGACCGTTTTACATTTTGATTCATTTTTTTTTTTCATTTTTACACAATTTTTTTTTAAAAAGGTGAACAATTAATCATGACATCGTGACAGTTATTTAAGGGGATTCATTTGAAAGCTACTCAAATATTGTAGATACAGTCATTTAAAGTACAAAAAAAAAAAAAAGAAATTCATATCTTCAATAACTGGTCAGTTAGTAAGCTTCACTATTGATTTAACATTTAACGGTGCAATTATAAGAACCAATTTATTCAAATTACGTTTCATTATTCACCTGAAAATTGATATGTGTGTAAAGTATACCTTAACGTACAGAAACCCAAAGAAAAAACTGTATACCACGAAATTTATTTGCTTTAAAGAGATACAATCGATATATCATCAAGAAAGACAAATAAAGATGATTCATAAAATTCATATTTTTTTTGATTGATTTTAAAGCACATAGGTACCTAGATAGTACACAAAAGTTGGAAAAACCACTTTCTAATAAAAAAATTTCTTAATCAACTGAAGTAAAACTTTTGAACTTCATTTATTTTGTAATCTACAAAACATTTTTATAAGAAAGATAATGATAACACGAAGGTGTCATCGAGTGGATGATATTTTCACTATATGTAGTACATGGGATTGTACTAATTTTTCTTTCGATGTTGTGTTGTATGTCTTTTAGTTGTTATTACAAAGACATCAGAATTTTTATAAAATTTTTAGAATTGAAACGTTAACTTTAAGGGTGTTAACTCCTCTATCATTTTCCTGTAGTGGATTAGAAAAATACAAAAATTATGAATCTTTTTATCATCAATATTTAAATTAATGGTAATTTTTTTTGTTATCATTTATTTTCTCTAAGAATAAAAATATCTTCATTTTTTTTTTTTTTTTTTCAAATTAGAAGTCCATGATAATGTTTAAAACCCTTGTGTGATTCGTTTACTTTGTATTCTAAAAATCAGTTATAATTTTTTTAACTACCTTTTTTGTTATTGTTGCCATTATGATTAATTGTGGTTTTTATTTTCCCAATCTAATGTGTGTCGTCTTTTTTATGTGCAATCAAAAATCAACAAAAAAAAAAGAAAGGGAATAATAGAAGAAAAAAAATGAGCAGCTAAATAAACAGGTAAAAAAAAAATTATATTTTCGCATCTTACATAGATTGCTTTCAGCTAGACAATGAAAGGAAACTAGGCAACATTTTTCAATGTTAAATCATTTCTACTATGATGATCCCACATTACATATGGGAGGAGAATTTTATTTGATTATCTAAGAAGATTTTTTTTTAAAAAGACTTTAATTAATTTTTTTTTTTTTTTTTTTTTTCAAAATTAAAATAATTACAGAAAAATAATTGACAGATTTATTTGTATTCTCTATCAATTTTTATATTACTGAAATCTACATATAAGTAGTTCAACACTATTTCAGTTTAATTACTAATTGGAAGAATATGAATGATCATGTTTTCTGGAGGCCAAAACTCATCAAATAATGTAATGTTTCATTAAAACCGTTTAGAATAATTAAAGAAGAAGAAATATTTTGTTGTATATACAAACTGTGTAAACATTTTGGATTTTAATTTATTTAATTTTGATCATTTAAGACATACACTTTTTAACAAACTGTACCATATAATATAAGCAAAGAGACAGTGGTTCGATGTGAGTCGTACTACGTACGTAAACTGTTCAAAAAAAAATTAACATAAATACTTACACATTCGGCACATCATTTTTGAATTTATAATTTAAATTGATCTGGTATATAAACATACAAAAATGTTTGTAAATCAATCAAAGAAATCTAAATAAATGACACATTTTAATTTCAATGACGAATTTATTAACTGATTTTTTGTACAAATATACACACACGTACATGTTAAGACATATTCTCATTTTATTGAGATCTCAAAAATTTGGATATGACATAGATTCAAATATTCCATAGATTGACTGAAAAAAAGGAAAGAAAAATAAGATACAGTTGTTTTATTACAAAAAAAAAAACAGAAAAACATCAAAATTATTAAATTAATTAAATATAGCCATTGTTTGGATAGAAGAAAACTACTGAACAGTGAAGACATGAAATGGAGATGAGAACAGTTCATTGTACTCAGTTAAAGATTTGTCTTAATTTAAGGTGTAACGAAGAAGTTCTATATATTAATAACAATCATCAGTTTTACTTTTTACAGATACTCACGATCATACCCCATATGATGTGGAACATATGAGTATTCCAGCTTAAATGATTTCAAAAAATCAAACCTTTACGATTTTAATTACCACTCAAATCCCTACTACTTTTCAGTTTTCACTATTCAAATAATAAATTCAGTTAAAATGAGAAACTTCTGTTTAAATGAAAATTAAACTTTTCAAACAATTTTGAATACTGACACTGACATCTTTGTAAAATTGGAATTGTAAACAATAAAAACTTTTATACGAAATACCTAAGCCCAAACATTCAAATAAAATTTTATATTGAAACCATAAAATTGTGCTTTTAGAACTTACTTACTGTTATGATTGTGAATATTTTCTTCAGAAAATTCGTTAAAATATTTCACAAAATTCGAATTTTGTATAGATAACAAATCATTAAAATATTGAGAAATAATTTCAAATCTATTCTTCAATTTTTCAGTTGATATGATGTCCTCAAGGAGATCAAGGCTTCCCGCTGCCGATGATCTCAATGTAACACAAAACACAATAAAAGAAGATAGAAGAGATATAATAAAATGAAAAATTGTTTTTTTTTTTTTTTTTTTTTTTTTTTTTTTTTTTTTTTTTTTAAATAAAAATTGATTTTATTTTTTATCTGTTCATTCGCTATGCCTATCATATAATAATCCAGTAATTATTGGAAATTTTTCATCATCAAATTTTTCATCCAGTACATCTATGTGCATAAAATAAGCAATAACCTCTACAGCAGTCATCACTTGAATTACACTAGAAATAAATTGTTAAATAGTAGTATCATTCCATTTTGTTAAAAAAAAAAATTCAAAAATACTTACTGGTCCTCCACTTCTACTGCAATTTGGATTACGTCTTCCCTAATTAAAAAAAAAAAAATGATAGATTAAAATACTTTTGGGTACTATGTTTATGGGCCGGATAGAGTATACTTACAGCACCAATCTGATCTTGTCTAGCTTCTTCTATTGTTCTAGCAGCACACTGTAATGAAATGTTAAAATTTTAATTAATAACACATGAGAATATTATTGGTTTTCAATCTCTTTAATACGTACCTCAATGGGCACAAAAATTGAAATAATAAACAAAACGATAAAACTGATTAAAAAGAAGCGAGCCATGTTTTTTTTTCAACCTAATATAAGTTCTATGATACGTTACTAGATGAATTGCTGGTTAAAAATTTAATTCAACTTCTTTTTATATACAATTCCAAATATGAACAATCATTGCTTACATAACCAGTCATCATATTCGCCTATATACAAACACATAATATTAACATAATTCTTACAGAATACCTAAATCATGACTTATGTACATATGTTATTACTTTATTACTTAGAAAATTGTCTTAACACTTTTACTAATATTTAAAGAGTCACAGGTGTGTTTTTAATTTGTCTTTAAATTTTACTGTAAAATTTTCTATTGTTTTGAAAAAATAAAAAATAAATTCATATTGTAAATAAATGAAAATATGACGTTAATGGTATTCACGTTTCTGAGAAAATGTTTTGGAAATTTGAAAATTTTCTCATTTGTTTTAATTTTTTTTTTTTTTTAATTAAAACGTGAACAAATATTTCAATGGAATCATTTTATAATTCATTGGAATTTAATATTGGAAAATTTGTTTTTCCATTGTTTTTTAATATTTTTTTTTTAGAACGTATTGTTTGACACAAATTTCCTTTAACAAGAAAATTAATTGAAATTTTAGATTGACTACACATCACATTTGATAGTCCAACGAGACGAACATCGGGTCTTGGATTTTAATCCAGAAGACACAATTATAGAGGTACGTCGTGGAATACATGATGGAAAATTATTTCAATAGAAATCAAAGAACTAGGCACTCAGGGGAACAAAGGATAACGCAGTCAAATCTGATTAAAGCCGTTTGTCCTATATAAATAACAGATAATTATTATAGTAATAAGAAAAACAATTTTAATTTTTTATACAAATTTATTTTTATATAATTTTTTTTTGTATTTTGTTTTTTTTTTTTACAATTATTTTATGACCACAATAATATTGATTTATTTAAATTGTAGAATTTTTAAAAAAATCCAATAGGTATGTATGTATATAGTTTAAAATAAAAATCTCCTACTTGTTCTCCTTTAAGTAGTTTAAATTTGACATTTATTTACACCAGTATTATTGTTGGTACTTTGGACACTATCAAGATCTACATTTAATACTTTTCTAAAAAAAATTAAAATTTATTTAAAAAAAAAAAAGATATCATATGGTGATAATGAAATTATTTTTTGTTTCCTGTTGTTGTTGTTGTTGTTGTTGTTGTATAGAACTTACAATGCTCCTTTTAATGCACGAATTTCTTGTTCCTGTTTAGTTATTTTCAATTCATGTTTAACACGTAAATTTTGTAATCGATCATTACTATCTTCAAGCATTTTAATCATTTTCTCTTGTTGTGTTAGTTCAATTTGTTTAATACCCAATGTTGAAAATAAATTTTGTAATTCTTCAGCTTTAGCTGCTAATTCATTATTCATCTAATATAAACAATGAAAATCATATGAAAATTTTTTTTGTTCATTTATTTTTTCCTATAAAATCAGATATCATGTAATATTATGATACATACCTTTTCTAATAATGCTGTATTTGTATTAAATGCTGGATTTAAATTTTCTAAACGTGCACGATTCATGTCTTCTTTCTCTTGTAATGAATTTATTAATTCACAACGAATTTTTAATAATCTTTGATTCATAAACATTGTCTCTTGTTGTTGTTTAATTGTTACTTGATTTTTTGCTATTTGTTTTTTTAATGTATCAATTTCTCTTTGTCTTTGTTTTTCAATATCACGGAGTTTAGTTAACTGTAAATGAATGAGAAAAAAAAAGTAAAAATTATTAAATTTAAAAAAAAAAGTTATCAACTGGTGCTATAGATGTAATTTTATCTTTTGCAGTATGGTAAGGACTTTTCGTATGAATTGTAAAGGATTGCAATGTCAACAGTTTATCAAACCTTGGCCAAATTAGAAAACATCAAAAATGTTATGAGCTCATCAAAATCTGTGAAGATCACCCGATTTTCATGAGCAACTGAAAATCATTATATACATAAGTGCATTTTCAACTTGAGCAGGATCAATTTTCAAATTGATATGTTTTTGATACTTTAGCAGATACATTAAAAGGTTTATGAACCCTTGTAATATGAAATTGACGTTTTCTAATTCAGCCTTTATTTCTAGAAAAGTAAAACCTGAATAATTTTACCTCATCACGCATTTCACGATCTGAAGATTTTAGATACGTTCCATTTGCTATTTTTTGTTCTAACTCATTTATAATTGCATTTTTAGTAACAACAATTTGTTCTCTAAACAAAACAAAAACAAGTTTAAAATTAAAACATAAGACAAGAGAAAAATAAATTAAAAAAAATTTACAGCTTAGATATTCTGTCTTGTAACCATCCATTTGCTTTTTGTAATTGACCTATTTCTTCATTCAATTTATGATATTGCAATCTAATATCATCTTTATCAACCTATATAGTATTCGAAAATAAAGAAAAAAAAATTTGAAAGCATGATAAAAATTCATGATCAGAAATTTAAAATTTTCTATCGTTTAAAAATCAAAAAATATCATATTTCACTATAATTAATGATAATTTTCATGTTGTGATCTTTCTCACCAGCAATTTTCTAAGATTATCACGTTCTCTTTCTAAATCATTTTTCTCATTGAAAATACTCTCGTATTTTATTTTTAAATCATTTAATAACGTTTTTTCTAAATCTGAATTATCTGTAAAAATTGAAACAAACAAAAAAAATCCCAATTTTTTTTTAATTAGAAGGGTCTTGTATTATTTTAAAAAGTCCAACAACCTCCTTCTTCACATAATTTCCCAAATTTATATTTTTCTACTTCATTTTGAAGTTCTTGAATCTCATCATTTTTATATTTCAATTTATTTTCAATATCAATACGTAAATTCTTTTCATTTTCATATTGTTTAATCATATCATTTTTTGAATCTGTTAACAATTCTTGTTGAATTTGAAATTCTTCAATTAAATTTTGATATTTTTTTATTCTGTAAAATCAATAGAGAGAATATTTGTATTAAAATTAAATATTTTGATGAGTATTCATCCCAAAACCAATTAATAATTCATATCGATGGATCAAAAGCTAATGGAATAATTCATAATCGATGATAGTTCATATCATCATTATCATCAATGGCGCAACAGCTCTATGTGAGCCAGGGCCTAATCATCATTACTGATGACTCTTCACGACAAATCTGTCATACGTGTATCTTACAGTTTAGATAGTTCATATGGTGGAAGAAAATTTGGTAGTCGAGCATCTCAGTTTTATGAATTATTCCACGCGATTGGACTCATTATGAAAATGAGTTAAATAAAAAAGAGAAAAAAAAATTGTTCCCACCTCTCTTGGACATTTTTTAAATCCAAATCTAATTTTTGTATTGTTAAAGATTTTTCATCATTAAATCCAATAGAATCTTTTAACTTCATTTCTAAATTATGTAATTTCATTTCAGAATTTTCTAGATTATTTTTTAACTGTTAGAAAAAAAAATACATTTAAAACCATTAAAAAAAATGCAAGATATTGATTAAATTCCCCTAGGGGCTCATTGATAGCGTCTTCATCAATGATAATGGCAGCGTTGAAAAATGTTTAATATATGTAGGTACATTTTGTTAGTATTTTTAATCTAAAATAACTCTATCACTATCATTTGTCGCTGGCACTATCACTGTGCCTCAAGGTTCCCTATCTTCAAAAACGCATAACTGCCTATTTGATGCGATATTCAGCTTTAGGATCATAGTATACTGAGTATCGCATCAAATGGGCAATAATGCGTTTTTGAAGATAGTCGATCATATACGTTATTAATTTCATGATCTTTTTCTGTGTTCGTTTTTTTTAATGTAGAAATTTCTGTTTTTAATTTTGAAAATGTGTTTGTTTCCGAATCTTCTAATTCTGTAATTTTCGAATTCGAAATTTTTACATTTTCTTGTAAATTCTTAAAAACAAGAAAAAAACAATTTTATTTGAATACATTAAACATTGTACAAAAGACATATTTTCACTCTTAAGAATACCTGAATTTCTTCAGTTAATTTTTGAATTTTCTGTTCATTTTCTTCATTAACAAAAATCTGAGAAATTGCATATCTTTCGATTTCTTTTAATAATGAATGAAGTTTGAATTGCTACAAAATAATAATACAAAAAAAAATTGAAAAAAATACAACAACAAAGAAATCAGGTTCATTTACTTGATCATTTAAATTAGAAGAAATTTTTCCTTCCATTGCTATGACAATGTTGCCAATTTGCTTTTGTATGTCATTTTGGTTATCACCAGCCTTCGTGGTAAAAAAAAAAATAAAATAAAAATTATATTTTTTACTCATAGAAATCATGCATATGTGTCAACCCTCCTATAACACGATATTCTCTTTACACAGTTTTCGGTTACACATGGTCCTTGTGTAAAACAGTGTCCATTTTAACAACGAAACAAATGATATATCATGTTATTTGAGGGTTGATTGTCTGCCTCAAAAAACATTAAAAAAAAAAAAAAAACAATTACTAACCTCCTTAGAAGCAATTTCTATATTTAAAAATGAACGTAAATCATTCAAAAATTCTCTACATAATTTAAATCCAAATTCAGTTATTGTAAATAATTTACTTTTAATATCAATCATTTCAGATGAATCAAATGAAAATGATTTTTTTTGTTGTTGATTAGGTAATGATATAATTTGTGATAAATTATCAGAATTTTTTAATAATATTTCACCATTTTTATTAACAACAATTGCAATTAATTTTATTTCATCTGGTGGAATTTCTTTGTCTTTACTTAAATTTATTTTTGTTTGAACACCTTTCAATGTTTTGAAAATTGTTAAAAACTCAGTCTGTAAACAATTTTATGAAATTAATTTTTTCAATTTTTTTTTTTTTTGTATAATTAAAGAAAGTAAAACAAAGTGCCTACGGCCCAGATACGTACTTGCATTTCAGTTAAACGTTTTTTTACTATTTGAAAACGTTTTTGATTATATGCAAATGTTGCTTCATTTGATATTTTATCTGTTTTACGTGGTGGTAACAATTCGATAAGACGATTTCTAGGTGATGGTGTAATTGTTGTTGTTGAAACGTTCGAATTTACTTTGGCTATTAAACAAAAAAATCATTGGAATTAAATTTAAGATTACTCCTAAAATTCAATGATAACGCCTGGTATAGGCCAAAAGACTACCAACAATTCATTATTTTTAACGTTATCATTGTCATTAATGAAAGCGCAATTAATAAATCCTAGCGATTTTGAATAAAAGGAAACGCATACATGATACAATTAAGGATTTATACGTAAATTTTTTAGACAAATTCTCGTCTACCTTTGAACAACATTAATTATAGCCAATGAGTCAATTCAATAAAAATCATTGTATCATATATGGTTTAATTGCTACATAAAACACCACTTATACACGAGTATTTACATTTATCTGTTGCATTAAAATCAGCTAATGTATTCGATCTCTTACGTAACGTAAATCGTTTATTATCAGGAGGTGCTATAGATATATTACTTTTCTGTAAAGAAAAAAGACAATACGCATTTTGAATATAAATTTATAAAACAAAAAAATAGAAATTTCTTCTATTATACTTCACGTATTGGAATTCTTGTTTTTGTGAATAACTGAAAATTCAAAATTTAAAATGGGAACCGTTAAATTTTGTAAATTTTTTTCTTTAAATTTAAAATGAAAATACCTTGAGTGAATTTAAATTATTTGTATCATTGTTTGATGATGATAGATTATTATTTGCATTTGATTTCGGATATAAACAAAAATTATTTAATTTGGTTGTATTTTGATGTAGTTGTTGTTGTTTCTGATGCTTTTCAGGTAATGGCTTAGTAGGAGATAATGGCTTAGTAGGTGATGATGACTTAGTAGGAGATAATGGCTTAATAGGTGATGATGACTTAGTAGGAGATGATGGCTTAGTTGGAACTGTTTGGATACCAACCAATTTATTATCATGGCTTGTATCATTTTTCTTTGATTTACTATCCATAATTTTGATTTTATTTTTGTATAATAATTTTGAATTTACTAAATGAGGTCATTTACATTTAACCCCAAAAACAAAAATTTTTTCTTGATAACAAAATATTGATTATTTGGTTTAATTTTACTTTTACATGTATTTTTTTAAATGCGCAAAATTTACGTAAATTATTTATAATTAATTAATTAAGATATAAAAAAATGTACATAAATATTATAAAAAAATATATTAGAAATTATACACAAAAATCACATACCATATGCACAATACATAACGTACATAAGTATGTATAAATACAAAAAAAATATATAAAAAATACAAAAAGAAAAATTATGGGAAATTTTTACTTCATCTATTCATTTATGTAAGTATATGTTGTAAATTGCACAAAATTTTCTTTCGAATAAATTTTAATTTAAATATTAAAATTTTCATTTGACAAGTTGAAAAAAAAATGACATACAGCAAAAAAATAATAAAAAATAAATTAATTAATAAAAAAAAAAGAAATGGATACTTTGCATTTCCGTATTTTTTTATTTGAAAAATTTCTCATATTCACGGAAAATAAAGTGTGCGAATAAAAACATTGACAAAATGATAGCAAGATCTATAAAATATACTAAAAAACGTAATATACTAAATAATCACTAATAATATATATATGTATATTTTATAGATCTTGAATGATAGGACACTACATAAGAACATGAATAAGTATAATCTCAACAAACCCTATTCTTATCACAGTGCAATCTGTGATGTCTCATTTACTTGAGGCTTTCGCTCTTAGCCGACTGATACATATCAGAATATCAGTCATAATATATCTCATACCATTAGTTTAGCTGCTCCAAACCAAACTACAGAGCCTCGAAAATAATTCATGATTCACTTCAAATAATCATTTTGAAGAAAATCTTATGACTTTTCAAGATCTTATGTTACAAGTCACAACGGTTTAAACATTAATCCATTCGTTCAAAATAATTCAAACTTTTGTATAGTCAATACAATGTACCTACATATTTACGTAATGTACATATACGTTTTGTGTAAATTAATACGACGGACGAGCATTGTGTACATTGATCGATTTTAAACGATTTTGATTACTATACGAAATCTGTATCTGTATTTAAAATATCTTCTCAATATAACAATTAGTATACATCCTAAATACAAAGTAATACATGCGAATGTGCATGCGAATTATGTAATAAAATTCATTTTAGAAAATTTATTATCAAAATTACTGTCGCACAAATGAGTTAAGTTTAAATGTAAAAATTATAAACAAAAATAATCTAATAATAATAAATAAAAATAAAACAACAAAATTATTGAAACTTTTTTTGTAATTAAAACAAAAAAATGACATTGAATTCAATTTCATGAGTAATACCTTGACATTTTCAAATAATAAATTCTATTCAACGGGAAGATTCATATACGATGTCGCACAATTATAAATTGAGTGGCTAAATAAAATGTCTGAAAGTAAGAGTTAACACATGATGTATTAATATGCCCCATATTGGATTTATCATACAAAAATAAAATTCTCAGATATTATTTACTAACAAATGTGAATTAACGTACAGATGTTCACATCTCAGATGATAAGATAGAAAGACGTCATTCAAGAAGAAATAAATTAATCAACACACAGTGCAAATACTAACCAATCCAGTATATAGTATATTTTTTAATCTTCTGAAATTTTGTTACAAATGATCCCATATTATATTTGGTCCACAAAGCGGTTTAATCAAGATTCTAACGAAAACATTGAACTAATCAAATTTTTTGTATAACATTGACCCTTTGTGAAAAGTGAAAATTCCTAGTTTTTTTCACGTCTTTTTTCGTATATTTGCACATACAAATATGTGTCTATCAGCATCATTGGAACTGCATATCAATGTGAATCTTGGCTTATTCTAGAATATTTCTCTAAACATTTTTTCTTGTTAAATTTTTGAAAATTTTATTAATTTAGATTACAACAATTCAAAGCGATTGCTTTTACATTTAATATTAATTAATTAATCATTTAATTTTTATTGATTAAGTTTTCATCAAAACATGCAATGTATTTTGTATGCACATACATACATAATATCACGTAATACGTACAAATAAATTAATAACTATCTGCACCGTTGACCGTGATCTTGTTTTTTGTTGATTAATTTATTTATTTACTTTTAATCTTTTGTTTTTTTCTTTATTTTTCTAATTAAATAATTTTCCTGGATATCACATGTATGACGAATAAATGAGCGGTGAGTTTTTTTTTAAGTGGCACAAGTTCAAAATTCTAGCTTCAATTCTTATATTCAAACTACCGTCTGTTATGAGTAGTCTTCATATTGGGTCTCTATGATTTTTCTACATATTTGTTTACTTTTACCTTTTTCTATCCATTCTTACAAGGATATAAACTTCGATATAAAATTTATAACACTTAATCAAGTTTAAAAATTTGACTTATGGTACTTTCAAAATAAATGGTTCATAATTCTAAACATCAGGGAAAAAACAGATTGTTTTTTGAATTTTGAAATTTAATACGTTCACTTTTAAGTAGACAATTTTTTTTGTTCATTTTTCATATTACATGAGAAAATTCTAAAAAAGTCAAAATAAAAAAAAAATTATGTACATTAGTGGATATAAATTTTCATATCCTCCACACATGTCAATCATCAGTATCGTCGTCATCGTAACAAAACGTTACAATGTACATACGTAGATACAATACATATTGTAATCAATAAAAAAAATTTTTTTTTCAAAATTCCTCATTTGCCTTACAATCTCTAACAGATTCACATCATCATTCTTGTACTGTAATTATTTAAAAAAAAAAGAAAATATTTTTAAAAAATTGCAGATTTGTTTATTTTTTAATTTTTGTCATACATTAAACTACGAATTGTAGTTCTGTAAACATAAATAAATCGAAAATTCTGGATTAAATCTAAATGTTTTCTGATGTAATTTACTTATGAAAAGTTCAAAGTTACATCAAAATTTTCTTTTTACATTTCTGTTGATGTTTTATTAGTGATTTAAAAGCAAAATTTCAAGTGATTTTTATAAATATTAAAAGGGTTCAAAGTGTATTTATACGTTTAAAAGCAAACAGTGCAGTACAGTGCAGTACAGTGCAGTATCTTGCTTGACGAATGGAATATACATATTAACGAAAATTCCGTTAATTGAATAAGAAATTAGTTAGTATCAGGACTACGTTAAACGAAACTGCGTTAAGTGAGATTCTATTGTAAAAGAAAACTAATAATAATTTAAAAATAATTACATAGATATAAAATAACATTTTTTTATAAACCTATATACGTGTTCATTCAAAAATGATCGAGGGATGACTGTATAATAATGTGATTAGTTGTAATATAATGTAAAATAAACGTGATTAAACCGATAAAAATACTTGAAAATAATTTAGTGAATTTTAAATTTTATTGTGAATGATGTATGGCATATGAATATAATGTGTAACTGTATTGTACGTACCAGATATGAACCGTTTTTTTTTTAATTTGAAAGTAGTGTAAGTTCAAAAATTTGTATGTCATCATCTACACTGCCAATATCTCTAATCAATGAACATATAAAGAATAAATAAGAATAATAAAGAAAACAAAATCAAAAATAATAACAACATAAGTTTTTGCTATCAAATATCTTACTATAGCAGTTTCGTTAATGTCGTTAACTAAAACCGTCATTATATGGTTTTATCGTTTCAATTAAGTCTAATTTTGTCTTTGCCTTTTGATAGCTAACAAACAATGATATGTGATACGCCATTCATCGATTTACGAGGGGTCTCAATCGTATCTGAATTTTTATAAAGCTATACCCTGAAGTGAAATGGACTTAGATCTCTTTCAAAAACATTGCTTATATGTGTGTAATAAAAAAAGAAAATAAAAAATAAAAAAAATCTTTTATTTTATTTAACTGATATAACGATGAAAACTGCATGTATATGACAGATACAATCAATAATTCTCAGTAATAAACAAAATAATCGTTATATACTTAATATATCATTGAAATATACATAACGTATACGTACATACACCCATCTGTATACGTAATTGATCTTAATTGACGACAGACAATTGTTTTTAATCATGATGAAAATTCTTCTCCATAAAGAAGCTTCTTAAAACAAATTTCAATCAAATTTTCAGCAGTACGTTATAATACTGCATATCATTAAAAACAAAACAAAAATAAAAATAAAACGATTTCTAGTACCTATACATTTTTGTTGTTTGAATTTGAAAAAAAGGAAAAATCGATTATACAAAGCACAAACATATTTACAAAATAGGCATTTTTAGTATGTACTTTGTAAGAAACAGAAAAAAAAACGTTCGTTAATCCTTGAGTTTTTTTGTTTTTCTTTTTTTATTGCGAAACTCAAAGATATACATTTTATTGTAATTTTTGAATACACAAGCACAAACAAAGAACATTTTTGTATTTAAAAGTGTGGGATTTTTTAGTTTTTTATTTATAAAATTGAAATCTATATCATATGTGCTCTGTTGTTTATGTGATAAAATTAAATTCAAAAAAAAATAAATAAAATATATACGTGTGCAATTCAAACATAAGTTAATATGCGTTATTCAGCTTGTTTGTACTGTGTATTAAAAGTTCATTGCATTCCACTTTAATTTAAGCATAATCAGTTCAAGAAGCACTTAAAGTGTATTATAGACATATGCACCAAGTTTGCTATACAAAATTTCCATACACATTACATGTATTATTGTCATTGTATTATGCAAAAAGAAAATCGTTTTTTTTTTCTTTTCAACTACAACTTTGTGTATTTCATGTGAAACAGAGAAATATAATTGATTTTTTTAAATATTTTATTTTTTATTTTTACAAAGCTTGCTAACAGATATAATGTTTCAATAGAAGAAAGGTGTATTTTGTTGCTTAAAGTGGAGAACACGACATCTAATTATTAGACAGTTTCATTTAAAAAAAAAAATTGGAAGGCCAAAGAATATAGTCTGTGGAGTCGATTAATAAAAGAAACAATACAAAAACAAAATTAGAAAAAATCTGAAGGATCAATAAAGAAATCCTTTTTTTAAATCTGATTCAAATTATTTGGACATTTTACAAATATGAAGGTAAGTGCTCTTATATGGTATGTTTTCATTTCATAAAAGCAATCCAAAAATGAAATCTTCTTATATTTGTATTTGTGAAACTAATAGTTTTTTTTTTCTTCAGATATTTTATCGTAAAATAAAACATTTTAATTGGATATCATGTTCAACAGCAGTATTAATTTTAATTGCTGCAATTGATATATCATATTGTTGTAATCGTATACCAGAAGGAAGTGTACCAGATAAATCACCAGCTGATGGTCGATATATAATTACAATAAGTGGTAGCCCACAACGTTATGAGCCAGGACAACAATACAACAGTCAGTATAAATACTACGAATTGCTTAAGATATTTATTTTTTTAATTTTTTTTTATTTTTTAGTCTCTTTACAAGGTATTATGGCAGCATCATCAGCTCATACATTTATTGGATTTTATTTAGCTGTTGAAAATGAAAATGGTGATCAATTTAATGCAACTGATCCATTAAAAGCTGGTACATTTGAATTATTTGATAGCGTTGAAACAGAATTTAGTCCACGTTGTCGTAATTTAATAACAAATACAAATTTAACACCAAAAACAAAAATTACTGTTAGTTGGATAGCACCAAGACCAGGTAGTGGTTGTGTATTATTTAAAGCAACTGTTATTGAACATAATAAAGTATGGTATATGGATGATGGTACATTAACAAAACAATTTTGTGAAGAACAAACAGATGATATTGAAAATTTACCACCAATATTATCTGAATGTTGTGCATGTGATGAAGCTAAATATGAGGTAACAAATAAAATAAAAATAAAAAATCTCAATTAAAATTTTAATTTAATTTAGCTAACATTTGAAGGACGATGGTCTAGACATACACATCCAAAAGATTTTCCAGCTAATCAATGGGAAACTAGATTTAGTGATATAATTGGAGCATCACATTCTAAAGAACATTTGTAAGTATCAAAAATATGCAAATTGTTGGATGAATTTTAAGTGAAAAATGTTTTTTTACACAAGATTTTGGAAATACGGAGATTATGCTAGTGATGGATTACGTGAAGTTGCTGAACATGGATCAACAAGAAAATTAGAGAGTGAATTGAAGGAAAATGTAAATTAATCATTTTTAAAAATATTTATAAAATAAAAAGTTGACTTGCATTTTTTAAATTACTCACAGAGTGAACACATTCGTACAATAATTAAAGCGCGTGGTATTGCATATCCGAATGTAACTGGAAAAACTTTTGCTGTTTTTCGTGTTGATCCAGAACATCATTTAATATCATTGGTATCGCAAATTTATCCTTCACCAGATTGGATTGTTGGTGTATCAGCATTAGAACTTTGTTTATCAAATTGTACATGGGTACAACATAAAGTACATAATTTATATCCATGGGATGCTGGCACCGATGGAGGAACATCATATATGGTATATACAAGACATTATAGAATTTTCTTTCATTTAAATTTTGCAATTACAAAATTTTGTAGTCACCAGATCAACCATTACTTCATCAAGAACCTATACGTCGTATAACATCAAGAGCACCATACAAATCACCATTTTATGATCCATCAGGATTACCAATGGAACCATTGGCTAGACTTCATATTACACAAAGACGTTTATATGAAAAAAATTGTGATGATTCGAATACAAGAGGTATATAAATAGTTTACATACGAAACGTTTACAAAGTTGAATATTTAATCTCAAGCAGGTGATTCCCCGGTCGAATGTGCAACACATCCGTGGAGTAAATGGTCAGAATGTAGTAGTAAATGTGGACCTGGTACACGCTACAGGTCAAGACAATATAAAAATCCAGCGATAGCAACACGTTTTGGTAAATGTAATTTACAATTAAGTCAAACTCAAGATTGTACTGGACAATGTAAGCAAGAACAATTTGTACCACCGACTGATACTTCAACATCACCAGAATGTGATGTTACCGATTGGTCTGAATGGTCTGAATGTTCAACATCATGTGGTAAAGGACGAATGACTAGAACAAGAAAATTTAAAACAAGAAAAGGACATAAACTTTGTAAAGCACGTCAAATTTTCATAATTTCAAATGAAACTGGAATTTTATTGACTTTTTAATTTAATTTTATAGGAATTAAATTTACAACTTGAACAAACCATCGATTGTGAAAACAATGAAGGCTGCGCTGGAGAGATTGAAAAAGAAGGCGGAGAACAAGAAGAAGAAATTCCATCAGAATGTCAAGTATTTGATTGGTCAAATTGGTCACCATGTTCATGTGACGAACGAAATGTAAGAACAAGAGTACGAGAAGTTCGTTTACATAACAATTATCGTGGAAATCGAAATCCAAATCCTTGTGAACATATTCAAACTGAAGAAGAAGTTAAATGCCATCAATCCGATTGTGAAAAAACAATACCAGATTATTGTTATTCGTCTGTAGAAGTTGGTACATGTCGTGATGGTGAAACATCTGGATATTGGTATTATGATTATACAGTTGATTCTTGTGCTATGTTCTTCATCTATGCATGTCAAAATAGTGATGCCATTGAAAATAAATTCAATTCGAAAAAAGAATGTGAAAAAACATGTAGAGCAAGAGCAAAACATAATCGAAATAAAGAAGGATTACAAAGTGAAAGTTTACGTTTTGAAAATTATATAGATAAAGTCGATTGTAAATTATCTGATTGGACAGTACATGCATGTAATGCAACTTGTGGTGAAGGTTATCAAATAAAGACACGAAAAGTTCTTGTTACAGCTAAAAATGGTGGTAAACCATGCCCAAAAAAATTGGTTCGAATAGAAAAATGTTTTGTACGATGTGCAGATGAATATAGTGAATCATATAAAAGACGAAGACCATTAAGTAGTTCATTAATAGAAGAAGATGGTGGTAGTGCAGATGGTGCAAGTATAATGTTAGTACAAACTACAGAAGAGCCATGTATTTATTCAGAATGGTCATTATGGTCACCATGTACAGCAAGATGTGGTGAAAATTCTATTCGACAAAGAACACGTACCGTATTAAATGCAAATATGTCACATAGATGTAAAGATCGATTACAAACAGAAAGATGTAATGTCCCACCATGTTTATTAGCAAGAAGACAATGTACTGGTCCTTATTGTTGGTAAACTTATAATAATTCAAATATTAGCAAACATAGTATATAGTTATACAATAAAATAACATAAATACAATATAGACATAATATAAATTAATTTGCAAGTAATTAATTACATTAATACGCATTTATGCAATTTGAATTTTCTCCATTTAATTGTTGTATTATTTTGTGGATATTTAAAAAATAAAAATAAAATTACCTTATGTAATCGAAAAATGTAAAAAAAAATTTTATTTAAAAAAAAAACTGAAATCAAAGTAAAAATTGTATGAATGGCTTTTCTTCTTTCTAAAGCAAGAGTTTTCTGAAAACATTTTTAATTTTATGAATATGAGAGTTTAATTCAAACTTGCTCTTAAGAGCATAGATGTAATCGTATCGTATCTGCAATGTAAGTTTACGAGTTAACCAGCAATTTTAGACTTTTCGACAAAAAATACCTAATTTCTAATTTCTAAATACACCCTTAAATTTGTTTTGTACCTCTCTCGTTAGTCGTTACTTAATTGGTGTTGTTGTGTTTAAAACTCTTATAAACAATACTTTTCCCGTTGTTTTCATAATTTTTTTCCTTAAAGAAATTTTAGATTAGTCAGTAATAGTGCAGTAACTAAAGTGTGATACAGATATTTTAGAAAAAAGTGCTAGTAGTATTTCGCACTTTTGAAAAATAACAAAATTCTTTTTTTTTTTTTTGGGTTAAAATGTTTAACTTAAAATTATTTATATTATTGTTAATTTGTTTTTATTTTAATATAAAAATTGTGCAAACAGTAATTAAAGAAATTTCACTTGAAAATGATTCAGTGATGAAAATGAATTCAAACAATTTTTTGAAAATCGAAAATAACGACAATGACACCAATAAAAATGATGAAAGTGATTCAGTAACAGGTTTGATATTTTTTTTAATACTCAGATTGAAAAAAAAAATCTTTAATTTAAGAATGAAAGAAGATAAATAAAATCTTAACTTCAAAAATGACTTACCTTAGAGAACACATTTAAAAAATATTCATTAAAATCAATATTTGAATTATTTGTGTCATTATCATTCTCTTGATGTAGTACAACATTTGATTGTTGTTGCTGTTGTTGTTCTGTAGGAGAATCCAATAATAACCGTTACAATGTAGTTAAATGTGTTATAGTCGTATTATATTGTTTATTTGATTTTTTTTGTGGCACTGTTATAACAGCTAAAAAAAAGAAACAAAACAAAATAAACCATGAGACAATTTTTTTTTTTTTTAAATAAAATCGAACAGAAAAAAATATTCGTAAATCTTTGGGAATTTGATATAAATTTTTGAATTAAGCGAAGATCATAATTTTTATATTTTTACAAAAAAACGTTCGAATATTTTGAAGGCAACTTAATTTTTATTCAATTTTTTTTTTTTTTTTTAACAAAAATAAAAATAAAACAACACATTATAAGTTCTATTGTGCGAGATTTTACATTCCTGGACATTGACGACCAAGTAGACAACTGGCAAAACCAACAGATCTGAAATCTAGAGAAGAAATAAAAAAAATGAAATAAATAATTAAACATTTTTGGCTACAACGCATAGACTGTTAAAGTATCGCCTGAACTAATCAATCAAAAGCAATGGCCCTTTACAACTAGTTCAGTTGACGATTTGTACATCGTCAGTAAATCATGTACGTTGGCCATGTAGAGCAGAATAAAACAAAACTGTTAGGCATCCCTCGAATTACACGATTCTGATAATTTTCACATAATACTGAACTCAAATTATATGAAACCGCAAATATTATCGTTAGAATTGTAAACAAATTCCAAATCTTTCAATAACATAGAATCAATTCAATGTATTATTCAAGAGATGCCTGTATACATAAATGTACAGGTAGTGGTAGATACATACTTGTAGAATGATCACAATTATATTTTTTCATTTCACATAAACTTTTAAACCATGTGAAACATGCACCATTGTGGGCGCAAGTAAGACCACCAACATCACGACATGGTTCATTACAGTTTGATTGTTGTGCGACACTAATAGTGAAACATAGGAAAATTGCTAAAATAAAATAAAAATACACAAAAATTAAAAAAAAATGTCCAAAATTAATATTTATTTTCTACTAGAAAAATGTCTCACTTGTAATTAAAAGGATAACAGCTTTCATTTTTGAATAAACGTTTGTAAATATTTCTCTGTTGAGCTCAAAAAAAAATTTTTTTTTCTTCAAATGTCTTCGAACCGTTACTGAATTTGAAATGAATTTTTTTTATTTAAATCGCTCACTTTATATACAATAAATTTATGAAAATGCACATACATGTGTATATCTTAATACATTTTATGAGTTCACTGATAACGTATTTTCTTTTCTTTATTTTTTTTAATTCATTGTCTTGCATTTACTTATTGTTTTTTTTATGTTCACTCGGGGATTCACCTTCTATCACAACAACCAAATGTATATTGTGTACATTTGAACGATTGTTAATGGCAAAATAATAACAAAATGTTTGTTTATCACAAAAATGTAAACAATATGTACGGGTTATTTTTATTTTAAATCTAAAGAACCGATGACAAATTTAAATTGTGCAAATGATATGAATTTCTTTTTATCCCCCTTTTAAAAATTAACTTGTTGTTGCGTTATAAAGTCGTTTATGTGTATTCTATCACATTGTCACAATTATTAAAAACTAAATAAACAAATAATTTTAATTGTTTTCATCCACCTAATTAAATACATTTCTAAAATACAACGTTATCTTATCAATTAATTGTTGCTAATTACTTTTTAATTTAATCAAAAACGTGAGAATTAATTGTTATTGTTGGCAGACTTTTAAAATACAGTGCCATAATCAAACAGAAAAAAAGACTAAAAAAAGACCGTTACCATATATCTTTTTTTTTTCTTATCATCATTATTACACATTTGATCTCTTCATTTACGATTGTGATCATAAATTTGTAGTACACGCGTAAATTTTATTTATCCTCTATTTTTACAACCACTTCTAGCACTACAGCTCAAATCAAGCTTTGGCGTCCTGTAAAAAATTTCCAGGTGTCACAACTTCTTGTTACCACTTTTTAATTTCTGATATTTAAAAATATGCTAATTTCTCGTCTTATAGCATCGCATTTTGGAATTTGTGTAACTATGGCATACGAAAGTTTTATATAAAAAATTATATTTTCTTTTCAAAAATCGTTAATATGAGAATTTGAAATATTGAGTGAATTTTAGAATTTAGAAAATTAAATTTCATTCAAATCATCAATTGACATTATTTATCCAAACAGCAAGCGGATTTGAAATTTCAGAATTACAACTTATTTTTCGAAAAATTAAAAAATAAAAAATAGAAAATTTTAATAATGTATAAAAATTTAATTTATTTTTTTTTTAAATATAAAAAACAAAAATATAAAACGTTTGACTTAAAAGTTAAAAAGAATAAAAAAACAAAAAAAAAACAGAATAAAGGATGAAAAAATTAGGATACATAATAAACAAAATATTGATTGTTTGACTGACTAATTAATCAATTCCAAATAATTCTTTTTTCATATAACCGCTGTTATGCAATTCTAAAAATTTTATAAATAAACTCATATTCATTTTTTCTTCATTATTCTCATCACCGCCAATATTCGTAAATAATTCCTCTTTAAATTGTGAAAATCTTCGATAATGATCTATACAAGATGATGATATTGCTGAAGATGATGATAATGACGATCTTGCTGCTGCTATCGATGATATCTGTTTTACTTCGATTTTTTTTATTGTAATTTTTTGCCAATGCATTGATTTTATAATACGCCAAAATTTTTGTGTATTCTCTTGTGTACCTTCAACACATATTATTCCTGGTTTACCGGGACGACTAAAACCAGTTAATTCTAAATCTTTAGCATTTTTTACAATCTCTTGCCGTTTTGTTTTACTTTTAATATGATGTGAATAAATCCATAAACGTTCAAAAATTTCTTTAAATGAACAATCATTAGCTGATGTTGATGATGGTGGTATAACTGTCGTCGCTGATAATGATAATGATGACATTGATGTTTGTATCTCATCATTTACTGTTTGAGATGATGTTATTGATGTTTCTGATACATTATTAGTATTTTCTGTATTTTCTACAGTATTCAAAAATTTATCAAGATTATCCTGTAACCACATAATTACTTGATAACAATATGTTTCATTTTTATCAATTTCATTTATAAAATTTTGTACATTTTTATTTATATAAATTTCTTGTTGTTTTGTAAATAATGAATTACGAATAATGACATTAGCATTTTCTAATAATGGATATAAATGTGGTAAAAAGAATCTTATTTCAATTTTATTACTTTGTTGTTGTTGATGATGATGATGATGATTATGATGGTGATGATGTAAATTAAAGTCTCTTTGAAAATATATTGAAAAATCCAATTGTAATCGTAATGTATTTAAATTACCATCAATAAATTCATTAAAGTCACTAATAACACTTGGATCATGAATTTCTAATTCACCTGGATTACAATAAATCGATGATAAAAGATTAATTTCTTCAAGTTGTTTTGTTAAACAATCAATATATAATTGATGTTGAGGATCATTATCTAGAGTTTCCATAATTAATATTCAAATCAACAACAAGATTTATAACACTCTGCCGGTGTATTTAGCTCCTCAAAAAATGATTTAACAAACAAAACAAAATTAATTGTTGATTTAGTTTTTTTTTTCAATTCAATTTCAAATGGTCTCTAATCTCCTAGACTCAATTACTTTTTACTTTATTACAACAATTCGTTACTTTCTCGTTTGTTTGATTTTAATGATGACGATTTTATTTTCTTTATTGCAATCAAAATTCAGTACAAATTTACAAATTTTTCAAAGAAAGTGAACTGTATCAAATAAAAAAAAATTGTTGTTTTTTAAATTATAATTAAAGCAAAATAAAAAATTACAAAAAATATATAAAAAAATGTTTGTGTACATAATATTAGTGTATAATTTTCTTATTTAAATGCAAGCAAAAATTTAATTTATCAGTTGTCTCTGAGGTCTAGTGATAGTGTCTGTGCCACATATCAACAACGAGAGCATTAAAAAATTGTTTTATAATTCGTCGATATCATTTGGCTCAAGTAACACTCAATGCATTGAGTATTTAGTAACACCCTACACAGTTGCTTGCTCTCTATTGTTGACGGAGACGTTATCACTAGGTTTCAGTTTTGTTTTTCTAAATTCTACTTTTAAATTTAACAAAAGGAAAGACAACATTAACAGTTAAGATATGTAAATGTATAAAATGAATTTAAAAGCATAACAAAACAATTTAATGAAATAAAAGAAAAATTAATTAAAAATTTTGTTTTTTTTTTCTCTAATTTTCCATTCTAGATTTCAAATATGATTTGATTGGCTTTGAAAAAATTGAATCAATTCCCATTCCATACCCATATGATATTTGTGTATTTTATATCAATAATGAAAAATATGTAGCAGCAATTTTATACGATACTAATGATGAAAGCAAAAAAAAATTTGTTATTTTTAAAAATAAGGTAAGAATTTAAAATAAGAGACTGCCTTTTGTTAAAGTGCTAAATACCAGAAACTGTATGATATGATTATCATGGATACCAGAGATCATACATATGAGTACACGGTTTGTAGTCTGAGGTATACCGTATTAAAATTTCCTTTTTTTGTAATTTTTAACAGAAAAATGAATACGAAAAAATCTTTTCTACTACTCCATCATCTATAATTTCAATGGATTGTTTATCATTAAACGATAAAGCATATATTGCTCTTGTCTGTAATCAAACATCTACAAAGACCGGACAAATTTCAAATGAATCGTTAGTTTATTTACTTGAAAATGATCAAATCACAACTGTACAATATTTTTCTATGCCATTTTTGTATTCAATGAAATTAAGGTAAAATATAAAATACAATGAAATCTGTCTATATTGGCCATTTACGGTAAAAACACAAAAATTCGACTAACTTATGCGGGTGGGATGGTTAGGATACAGAGAAAATGGGTTTAAAACCAACCAAATTGATTTATTTAAAAATTTAATTAAGGATTAAGCGAGTGGTCAAAACGACAGACTTCATTGAAAATTTAAAAAAAAGGTCGATCTTTTAATTCTATCGTATTCTTTTTTTTTTACAGATCACATAATAATGAAATTTTTTTACTACAAATTTATAAAAATTTAAATCCACTGTTGTCTAACCAAATGACAATTTGTCCAATTTATAAATTATTTAATTATTATTTTAATGCAATCGATTTTATTCAATGTAAAAATGCTAAAGCAATTGAATTTTTAACGATTAATACAGACCGATTTGTAGTAATTATAAATGCACTTGAAAATTCTAAAATAAAATCAGAAACATTTTCAGAAATTTATAAATTCAATTATGAACAAAAAAAATTTTATTTTTATCAACAAATTAAATTACATGGTATCAACAATAGCAATTTAAATTCTACGATATCAGATATTAAGTATTTTGAAATTGAAACACTAAATGGAGATGTTCATCATTTTTTGATTTTTACAAATGTTATCGATGGTAAATGATGAAAAATCAATGAGTTTTGTTTAAAATTTTAATTTTTTTTTTTTTTTTTTTTTTTTTTTTTTGATTTTTGAAGGTTTTAGTACTACAAATAACAAAGAGATCTCTTCAATCATTTACAAATATTCAAATAAAGAATTCAATGTTTTTCAGAAATTGCCATTGAAATCTGTAGTAGATATTCTTCCAATTCAGGTAACAAAATTCATATTTGTATTCGTATTTTTACGTTGTCTAATCTCTAAAATAAAATTGTTTCATCGCTCCACTAGATTGGCGTAAATAAATTTGTGATGTTAATTGCACTTGAAAACCAAAATTTAAAATATTTTGATTATAATGAATGGAAATTCAATGAAATTAATATAAAATTTACAGAAAATTCATTATCTAAAGGTATTACAAAATTACATGCTATCAGAGAATCAACAGATGAATTATTTATAGGTGCGTAAATTTCTTTTGATTGGTTATTTGGTGTACGGTTTAACACGTTGACGCTTTATGCAATAGAAAGAAGTAATGAAGGGATGTTTTTGGTTTTGGAAATCATCTGGGTTTAAGAAGAGCAAATAGTCTTATGCATTCTATGGTAATTTAAAATTTTTAAGACTTTTAGGTCGTAAGTAATGACTGTGATAAAAGCCAGCGTCAACGTGTTAAACGAGAAAAAAAAATTCGAAAAAAATTTTTACCAATTTTTTTTATTTTCTTTTATATTTAGTAATTTCAAACGAGCATATGTTAGGTAACGAATCTAGTGTTTACAAACCATTATTTAAAAAAAATAAAAATATAAAAGAATCCAAAACAAATATAATGAAATGGATACAGAACACTTACGAACGAGTATCAGCATTTGATGTAGATGAATTAAAAATAAAATTTAAGGTAATTTTTTATTTTATTTATTTTTTTGCTTTTAGAAAAAAGCACAAGTTTTTAAATTAATCCAAAATGAACTGATTGTAATGTATAATTACGTTTACATCATTTTTCATGAATAATTGTACAATTTTTTAAAATTCTTTTGTCTTGAAACAGAATTTAACAGTATCATCAGGAAGTCCAATCATAGATTCGAAAAATCATAGCCATAATTTATCATCAAAATTTGTTAAAATCAAAAATGTTGTAACAAATATGGTAAACTGTTGCGATTTTATCATTAAAAAATTTCTTTGAATATCTACTTTTTCCCTTGCCTTTCTTTTTTCTGTTTTTTTTTTAGCTCATATATCCTCCAAGGAATATGAATAAAAATTATTGGGAAACATTAAAACTTTTATTAGAAGCATTAAATACATTAGAAAATAAATTCAATAAAATTAAATCAAAAATTATGAATAAAAATCAAAATGATAAAGAATCTACAGCAAGAGCATTTGATGATAATGATGATGGAATGCGAAATTTCGAAAAAAATATAACCATAGAAAATTTAATTATAAAACAAAAATTAAATGCAAATAATATTAATAAACAATCACAAGAAAATTTTCAATTTAAATCGATCACTGCTAATCAAATCTCATTAAATATTACCAATACATTAAATTTAAATAAAATAAATTCAAAAATAATTCATGTAAAAAATTTTGTAAATTCTTATGATATAGATGATTTAGATAAGAATTCATTGAAAAAATTTCAAGAAAATAATCAAACAATACGTGCTAAATTTAAATGTAATAAAATTAAAGCTAAAAATTTATCAAATAAAGCATTAATAAATGATATGAATATAACGAAATTAATAAAAATTAATAATGGACATTATGTCATTAATCAAGACATACGATTCTCTGAAAATGTTTATGCAAATCGAGTAATTGTTAATGAACGTATCAATAATATTCATGTATATCAAGGTAAATTGGATGTATTATTAACAAATTCTGATCAAATTCAAATGATCAATGGTTATAAAGAATTTGAATCAATTAAATTATTAGAACCAGTTACAATTAGCGTAAGTAATAAAACTTACGAGTTTTTATTTAAATGTAAATGTAAAACCATTTTTCGTTATAGGGTAAAATTTTTGGTCCTCATATTGACAAAATGAATCCAATACAAACAATAAATGATGATATTCATTTAAAAAATGATTACATCATTAATGGAGAAGTATTAATACGAAATATCTTAAAAACAAATAACATCAAACTGAGTACTAATGCTGCTGTTGCTACTGATGTGAGAAAACTATTTAAACAAGGATTATTAATTAATGAATCAAAAATTGATAACATTCAATTTAATTTTCATAAAAATGCAATAATTGCAAACAATGTAAATATTCAATATGTGAACAACAAAGACACATTTATGTTTGCTAAAATGAATGCTAATGATTTTAAACCAATAAAAATTTATGGAAAGAAAATTTTTAAAAATGATTTAATTATTACAAAAGGGAATTTAGATATCAAATTTGTAAATGGTGTTGATATAAATGAATTGAATGAATCAATTTTAAAAAATTTTGGTGATCAAAATATAACTGGTGAATTACATTTTGATAAAATTATAGCTGAAAGGTAAGAAAAACAAAATTTTTCATAATATGTACAATTTTTTTTTTTTGAAATTGATAATTGTGTCTTAACTATCTATCTACAATAGAATGATCCAATTTTATGAGCACAACAAAACTTTTTTTCCTTTCTTTATTAAAAACAAAAATAAAAATAAAAATACAAAATAAAATTAAAAATAAAGTTTTCTACATTTTTTAAAAAATAAAAATTTAAAAAATTTTGATATTAATTTTTCCAAAATATAAAAATTAAAAATAAAAATATCCAATTTCTTTCTCCATTACATTTCCTCTCAATTGTGTTACTTTAGAAATTAATTTTAAAATTTTATACATTTTTTTTTTCTTTTCATAAATTCAAAAATATCTAGCACCGCCACTCATTAATTTTTTAAAAAAATAAAAATCGTTAGAAAAATAAAAATTTTAAAAAAATCCAATTTTTCTTTAATTACATTTTCTCTCAGTTACGTATTCTAAAATGATTTTTAAAAGTTTATTTAAAAATAAAAAATAAAAACAAAACAAAATAAACATTTTTTTCATTTCTCGTAAATTCATAAATATCTAGAGCACTGCTCTCTCATAAATACTTTATGTATTATACAAAAATAAAAATATTTTAATTCTCAAGGAATACAATTAATTACCATTGTTTAATAAACAATACCAACATTTTGTTAACCTAATAATTCTCTCAGATGAAACATTATTATTTTTTATTTTTTTCTTATTTGCATTTAATAATTTAAAATCTCGACCACATATAATACATTCAACAATTGTTTCATATATTACAGAAATATCATTACGATTATATTCCATTAAATTACAGTCATAAAATACTGAATTATTTTCATTAATATCTTGTAATAAAACTAAACATTTATTAAAATAAAAATTTTTTTGTAATTTTTTCAATTTAGACAACATTTCATCTTTTATTTTTGACTGTAATTTATTATTAATACAGATTTTTAGTGATTTTGTATGATATTTAATATAATGTTTATATAAATTTTGTACATTATTAGGATAAATATATTTATGGCATATACTGCATCGACGTTTATTATTAATATCACCTGATTTTGATATTTGATATTCATCATCTTCATCATCATTTATATGATATTGAATGTCTGAAATTTTTTTTTTTTTAAATTTCAATAAATACAAAGTATCTCTTAAAATAAGGCAATTTGAAAAATTTAACACGTATATGTATTAATTTTATTTCCTTTATTTTTTAAGACTTTAAATTCATTTATCACGATTAAGAAAATATTTGGCCTACAGAACAAAATGCAGTAGAAGCCTCGATTAGTAACGAAAAAAAATTATAAAATACATAAATGACATTTATGTGTTATTAAATTTTTAGGCAATAAATTACATGTCAATATAACAATTGATTTTGATAGCTCAAAGTAATATACTCCTGTTAGTATTTCAACGTAGCAAAATATCAAATTCCCATATTAAAGAAATACACGAAAAAAAAAATAAAAATAAATAAAAATTAAGCTGATACACACACTACATATTATTAAAATAAAAAATGTAGCTCACCTTTTTTAACACAATTATGATATAATAATCCAGCTTCTTGTGAAAAATTACAGGAACATTCAGTGCATCGATATACTTCAGCATTATGAATATTTTGTTCATGTTTAAATAATGCTGATTTTTGACGAAATTTCTTATCACATTTATTACATTGAAATGGTTTAACATTCATATGAATTAATAAATGTTGATCTAATGTTGTCTTTTGTTTAAATCCTTTTGAACATATATAACAAACAAATGGTCTAACATTATTATGTATTCTCATATGTTGAGCTAAATGTGTTGATTGACGAAAACATTTATCACAATCTGAACATGCGAATGGTCTAATATTTTGATGAATTTTTTCATGTGCATCTAAATATGCTTTACGTTTAAAATATTTTCCACAATCCATACATTGATATGATGTTACTTCTGTTGTTGTTGTTGTTGTATCTGTTGTTGCTGTAGTTGTATGATTACTTGAATTACTATTACTACTATCATTTGTTGAAGTTCGTTGAATGATTGGTATAGATAATGATGATGATGATGAGGATGATGTCGATGATGTAGATAATGTCGATGATATTATATTATTTATGTATCTCATTTTTATTATTCTTGTTAAAAACAAAAAATATGTGTATGTTAAAAGTTTAACGATAAATGTAGTAAGATTACTACAATCGATCTTGTAACTGATCTTGTCAATTTAATTATCATCCGATCTTTATTTATTTTTTTATCGTTTTGTAATTTAGAGAAAAACTGTAATTAAAAGAAAAAAGGGAAAAAATTGCAGATTTTACGATGCATAAAAAGAATTATTCATTTAAATTTTAAAATTATGCAATTTTCTATTTTGATCACACACCACTTAAATTACGTAAGTTCGAAAATGTATCACCGCCAACTTAAAGTGAAATTTAACTTAAAACCATGGTACGCTAAATATCGCATTAAATAAACAATGATGCATTTTCGAATCTATCCTTTGTCTACAATCCTGTTTGACCACTGCTTAGTACATCACATATATTCCAACATTTTTAAAAAGAAAGTTGCAAATAATCAAAAAAAATAATATACAATAATAAAAAAATTTCCAACATGTTATATATTAAGCGTTTTTTATGATATTAATTTCTATAAATTTATTCTAGGATCAATTCTAATTCGATATATGCAGGAGATATACCAGTTCAAGATATTTTATCATTATCAAAATCACAAAATATTTATGGAAATACACATATTTTAAATGTTATCGCTGATCATGTTAAAATTCATGATTTATCAACAACAACAAACACACGTATTTATAATAATCACATTAATGATTTATTTGAAATGTTTACACCACAATCAAATAATTATAGAATGATTATAAATCAAAAAAAATTTATTGAGAAAAAATTAAATGTTAAAAATTTAATTATTCAAAAACGTATTAATCAAGAGAATATAAAAGATATTGAAAATTTAATATCACAATTAAATAATGATATCGTCTTCAATAGCTCTGTAACATTTGAATCAAATATAAAAATAACAAAATTAACAGTCCATGGAAAATTTAATGAAATTTTACACAATGAATTTGGTACGAATTGGCTTTTAAGTGAATTAGATCAGGTAAGTCATGTAAAATGATTTTCATTTAAATCCTTTTCATAATCTCTTATTATTTTTACAGGAATTCACAGTACCTCAAATATTCACAAAAATAAATTGTGAAAATAATTTACAAATTTTAGGAAAAATAAATAATTACACAATAAATGATTTAATAACGAACTCATATTGGATAAATCGTCCAGAGCGCATAATGAATACAATTTTTGGTATGTTTTCATAGCACTTTCTAAGGATTTAGTGATAGCACACATATTTAGTCCAAGAATAAAAATTCAAAATAATAAAAATCTGTTACTTTTTTTTTTTACAGCTAATCAAATAGAAATCCCAAATAATTCATCGATCTTTGTAAATGGTTATATAAATGGAATAAATTTTACAAATGATATTTTATTGTCATCACATGAAACTGAAGAATATCAAACAATTAATACACAAATTATATGTGATAGTGATGTACATATAAAAGATGGAAAAATAAAAATTGGTACAACATTTAATCAAATTCATATTCCCACCGTAAATAATTTACATAAAGGTGATATTAGAAAAATTGCTATTAAAAATGCTCGATTTAATTATTCACCGAAATTTAAAAAACTCAATTCAATTGATATAAATGAATGGTATAATAATATTTGGTTTAAAAATAGACCAATCCAATTAGAGAAAAATTTAAAATTTGAAAATGTAATTTTCAATAATAAAATATCATCTCAGGTAAATTTAATTTAAAAAAACAAAAAGCGACAATAAAATAAATTTTTCTTTTTTTTTTTAGGGAATGCTTAATAATGTAAATTTGGTTAATTTGAAAAATACATATTTTAGTAAATCAAAGCGACAAAAAATTAATCATGCTATACATTTTCAAAATGATACCCTATTTGAAGGAGCTACATACATTAAAAAGGCTGTATTAAAAGGACAACTTATAAATTTAGACAGGTAATTTTTTTGTTGTGATAAAAATTAAATACATAATGATGATAAGCTGTACATATTCATGCAATTAGCAGTTGAAACTAATCAGAAAGAAAAAAAAAATTAGTAAAAAATCATATGAATTAACTTTGATTTTCATTAGATATTGGGCATGCATTTCAAGAAAATATTGCTTTCTTTATTTATCCCACTTAAAAGGGATTTTATTGATGATAGTTGACGATATGTGCATTGCTTTTATTGAACGCCTTATAGCATTTTCTCTAAGTAATCCTTTTTAAAGTTCAGAAATTCTGCAATTAACAAAGGTAAATGATCATTTTATAGTGAATAACCGATTTTATTTTATGATACTCTCCAATCTGTTTATGAAACTCTTTTTGCAGAGAAGATTTCAATTTAAAAACAATAATTTATAATTTATAAATATTCAAAAAAAAAAAAAAAGGAAAATTTCAATTTTTATTGTCAATTTCTAACAATTTATATACATCATTATAATATGATTTTTTAATACATATTTAAAAAACTTTTATTGTTTAATTTGATTATGCATATAAATATGTGTACATTATAATAGTACTTTTATGATATATATATTTTTTTCTTTTTTTCAAATCTCTAAATTGTATCTTTTTTTTTCCAATACTCCAAGAATACCATCGATTATTAAAATTCAAATATAAATACTAATAATACATGTGTGTATGTAATTTAATAATAAATACAAGTTAGCATAACATTCTATAACACATAATAAGAATACTCGACAATATATTGTATATAATTTTGTTAATTTTTCTTTTTTGGCAAAATATTAACCTACTCTTTCTCCTTTTTTTTTTGTCATAATACGATGGCAAATGTATTGTGACTAGACTAGACTAGATATTATGAACAAATTGACGAGCTTTTTTTTTAAATTCCTTACTATTAATAGACCATTTTAGTCTTTTAATTCAGCTCATATTTCACCAGTTTTTGTGATTTTTAGCATTGCATGAAGTCTGCTATTACAGTCAGTTATTTTTAATCTTGTTTCTCTTTAATATTATAATAATATTTTTGTATTAATATATCATCCAATTCAATTAATTTCATAGCCAAAAAATATATTCGACTTAATGCTATTATTAATGATAATATAACACCAATTAATAAACGTATACCATAATCAAGATTATCAATATTAGTAAATAAATTTAAACCATAAAAACCAATAATAAAACCTGTTATTATATAAATTATAAATTGTAATATTGCTATTAATTGATATATTAAAATTTTTAAACGTTCTTTAAATGGAATTTTTGAATAATCAAAATTATCTTCTATCAATTTATTACTGTTACTACTGTTATTTAAATTATTAATATTTTTTTGTTGATTTTTATTATTGTTATTATTGTTAACTTTATTTGATGATAATTTATAGTGAAAAATTGTTTCAATTTTTGGTAATATAATTTCACAATTTTCTAATAATTCATGTAAATATTTATTATTATTATTTTTTAATGGATAATTTTCTATAATATTTTTTATCCATTTCAAATCATCAATTTCAAGATGTATTTCCGTGTTACAACTAATACTTTTTCGTTGTTGCTCTTGTATAGGAGTCTCATTTTCTTCTGTATCATATAATTGTTTTTTAAATAAATTTTCTTTAATATTTTCATCAATATCCTTTAATATAATCAAATCATCTTGATTTAAATTCAAATCATTTAAGAATTTTTGTTGTTCATCAGTTAAATCCTTTTTAGGAATTTTTATTTTGATATTTTCTGTAGTTTTTATAGTATTATAATCATCATTATCAATTGTGGTATTATTCGCATTAATAATTTTTTGTATATTTTCTGGTAATTCGTTATTATCTTTTTTTAATGTTAAAATAAAATGAATTAATTCTTTTGATGGCTTTATTCTTAAATGATCATGATGATCGATATCAATCTTTGATTCAATTTTATTCTCTTGCATTTTTTCTATACAACATAGAAAATTTCATACATGTGTATATATTACATATATTTGAAACCTTGATATGCCTGCCTGCCTCTTACTGTATTTTCTTCGTTCTTTTTCTGTTTTTTTTTTTTGTATTATTTCGATTTTATCCCAAACAATTGTGTATTAACATTTTATATTATTGCTTGTTTTGACCCTCATCAAAGTTAGAGCGATTTTGAGTTACAATCTGTAACCGAAGATAAAAATCATTTCAAAATATTTCTTGATTTGTTTTTTAATAATATTTAAATTTTATTTCTGATTTCAATTTTAAAATAAATTTCCTACTTCTTGTTTTTAACAAAAAAAAAAAACTTACAATATATCTCCAATTAAAATTCATTTATGTTTTTCATTAAATTATTTACAAACTTTACATTCAAAAAACGTTGATATAATTATATGCTACTTTCATAACTTTTATTTCCAATAATTTCTGAAGCTACAGCAATAATCTTTTTTTTTTTTTCAAAAACGTTTTTATTACCACTCTGATGAGTGATGATCACTAATTGCATGTTATTCAGCCATTTAAATGTACAGAATGCGGAATACGTAGCAACTAGGCCTTTTTCTTCAAAGTACTTAATAAATCCTCTGTTTTCAATGATTCAAGACATTTTCAAGATATCAGCTATTCAAACTGTGCATTGCCTGTCTGATATCAGCTATTTAATCTATGTGACTAAACATCTTGGGAAATGTCTGGAACAATTGAAAATGCAAAAAAGAACTTGGTGATCATTTAACGTTTTCGAAAAATGATTTTTTTACATTAATAATTTATAATTTTTTTACACATTTTATGTCTATGTAATATCGTATTATCAAAAAACAACTAATGAAATGTTTCTTATCTTCGTTACCATGAAGATTTTTAAAAGTTATACGAGCACTTTATAATTTTTCGTAAATACAGGCATTTTAACAATGAAAATATTTTGAATATTTTTTTTTCTTTTTTTTTTCAAACATGCGATCAAAATATATAGAGTATTTTCGAAAAAAAAAATTTACGAAATTCTGTCCAGGAAATCAGTTATCTACAAAAACTGTAACAGTGATTTCATTTTTAATTGAGTTTTTAGCAAAAAATTTCAATCTCCAAAAGTAAAAATAAAAATGATCTGAATTATTCTCGTATCTTCTCTGTATCTGTACTATTAGTCCAAAATTGATAGGCATGATTAAACTAAAGTACTTTAAATTCAAATTTTCCATAATAAAAATTCGTTTAAAATTAAAAATTGAGGCGAATTTCTATTCAGGCACAATAACTCGACAATTTTTCAATTATATGAATAATAGGGATACTGTATGTAAGAAGCAAGAAGTACAGTACGTATTGCATATACAAGAATAAATGGTGCTAAAGGTGAATCAGAACATCTATGAACATATTTTTATCAACCTTTTAAAGACCAAAATAGCCTAATTTAGGCTATCTTCAGAAACGCATCATCGCCTATTTGATGCGATACTCAGCATACTATGATCTTAAGCTGAATATCGCATCAAATAAGCAGTGATGCGTTTTTGAAGATAGGATTATTTTAAAAATTTAGAAAAATAGAATAAATCACGTATCAATTTTATTTTGAACATGCACACATACATACGAATTATGCACGTCGGTGCACGTATAACTTTGTGATATATGCATGTCACATGTGTAAATTTAAAAATGCCTGCCTAATTAGATGCAATATTCAGCCAAAGATTATAATATAATACGATTCGTCTGGCATCAAATACGCAGTAATGCATTTTCAAATTTACCCTATGTATGTGTTGTACTGTACAAAAATAATTAAAAAGCAGCGAAAAAGATACAAAAAAAAATTACACGAAAGCTCCAATAACAAGATTCTGATAAGAATGAAAAATAAATGGCGCCCAAATTAAATTTGTGTGAAATACAAGGAAACATAACTTTACAAAATAGAATGAAAATTAATAAGCTAAAACGAAAATTAAATTCAAAATATTTCAAAAATCAAAAACACAAATTCAAAAAAAAAAAGTTAAAATTAAAGTCAACTAAAACTATTTGCAAATGTTTGCAAAATGCATTGTCAAGCCAATATGAACTCCATACTTGAATATTTTGTTCTTGTTTTGGGATTTTTTTTTCTTTTTGCTTCGCAAAATAATGAAAGCCAATCGCAAAAGCAACAACAAAAAATTAGGAAAAAAAAAAACAAAATTATGTACACATTTCTTATAAGAAAAACTAAAAATTCTACATTTTAACTTTTTTAAACTTTAATAAAATCATTTTTAAAATTCTTTGACTTACCTTTTCTTTAATTTAAAAGTATATTTAAAATTTAATTTGTTGTTTATAAAGTCATCCACACAAAAATTTTTTTTTAGAAAAAGAAAAATGCCTTTTTTTCGCTCAGTCGATTACGATTAGTACACAAAAAAAGAAAAACAAAATCTATCTATAGGCTATACACTATACAATATATTGAATATACACAACCCAGCTACAGCTACAGCCGCTTTTGTACACAAATGTACATGTACGGATGGATATGTCAAAATGCGTATGAGCGTGTGTGTATTGTATCACGCAAATCTGGACAAATTTTAGCTGAGTTCTAAATTCCGGATTCGAATTTTATCCACTCCGGAGTTCTGACTCGGACAAGTTGAACACACAATTTTGTTGTTGTATTTCCGGTGTTTTTTATATTTATGAATATAGTTTAATTTGAAGCGAGAAACTGACTAGTGACTACTCTAAAATGGAATATGACCATTCGAGGTGCTATTATTATTTTATAATAAAATACTCCAAACTCCAACCAAACTACTCTGATGGAACGCCGAATTCGGTCTTTGTATCTGAATTCTGAAAACCAACTTGAATTTCATTTTCATTTATTCTCTTATCTATTCCACTAATTTTCTACAATAATCAGCTGATATATGAATGCCTATGAACATGAACATGAAATGAAAATCAAATTCTAAAAGATGGCAGAAAACAAATTTACTTGTACGTCATTTCCAGTTCCTATAGTAAAATTTTGTAACAGCTAAAGTCCAAGAACGAACACTTAAAAAAAATAAAACAAAAATTGATGAATTAACTATCATTTTAAGTATAGTAAAAGTCCTGTTTCAACAAAATTCAACTGACATGGTCATTTTGCATGATTCAATCATTTTAAATCATGATCTTAAATTTTTGAAAATTGACTACATTACTTATTAGAACTAAAATTTTAACCAATTTTTTTTTTAATTACAGCAAATTGCCAATTAATTTTGATGAATTTGTTGAAAACATTCTTACAAAATCTGGAACACAAAAAATTACTGGACTTTGGGATATACTTGAAGTTATTGTATTAGGTATAAAAAAAAAAAAAGATTATTCTCAGGAAACATCAAATATGAAATCCATTATTGATTATTCATGAAATCTTGATCATTTAAAATGCCAGTTATTCAAATTGTATAGCTGATCACTGTAGAATAGTGAAATAACTTAAATCATTAAAAACGAGAAGATTACAAATAATCAACTTCATATTTGACGTTTCCGAAAATGGTTCAGTATTCAATATCTCAACATCTTTCTCTACTCTTTCAAATATAGTCCTCTAATTTTATATATATTTTTTTTATTATTTGATTTTTAGGAGAACTCAATAACGTTCAAATAAATAATTTAAATTTAATAAATGATGTATTAAGATATGATAATTCAATACAAATGAATAATATAACAGCCAATAAATATTTACAAAAAAATTCTAATATACAAGGAATATTATGTGAAACAGATAGTTTAATTAATAATATTAATATGAATGAATGGATAAAAAATTCTGTATATATTTATGAAAATTTTACAATACAAGGTACAATTAAAATTGATTCATTATTTATATATAATGATATAAATGTTATGGGTTATGTAAATAATATAACATTTAATGAGAATACAATATTACTTAAAAATAAAGACCAAATAATAAATGGTAATATAAAAATTCAAACAAAATATTTAAATACAAAACAATTATTACCATTAAGTATTGAAAAACTTTATACAAATTATATAAATAATATTGATATTAATAAATTTCTAAATAATATAATTCAATTAAATAATAATGATGATGAATTAAATTTAAATGGTAATTTAAAATTTTTATCATCATTAAATGTGAAAAATATTTATATAAATGATAATCAAACATCACATATGAATATCGTTAATGATACAAAATTAAATGAATTTCAAATAAAAATTGAAAAATTATTAAATCAATTTTATAAAACTAAACTACAACAGATAAGAAATAATGGTAAGGGAATTTTGTGTTTTTAAAAAAACAAAATCAAGTAATTAATGATTTTTTTTTTTGTATTTTTTTATTTTTCTTATAATAAAGGAGAAGGATCATACATAAAAATAAGAGAACAAATCATGCCTGGTAAAATAAAGAAAATCATTTCTTTATCTTCATCATCACATAATCATCGTATAAATAAAAATTTAATTGCTATTTTATATGAAAATAATACAAAAATCAATTATTATACATGGAATGACGATGAACAAAAATTTATCATTAATTATAATAGAGGTAAGTTTTCTTTTATTTCTTACTTATATAAAAAAATGTGTTCGATTTATTATTTTACATGTTTTTAATATAACCTTACGATGAAACCCGTAAAATTGGCCACTATCGTATAATTCGGTCAAGTGTTTAAATTGATCTGTTTAATTAGAAATTTAAAATCAATCTTCTCATGTATCTTAGCAATTTTAGCAAGTTAGTAAAAATATTTTTACACTATAGTTGGCCAACGTAAACAGATTTCACAGTTTTTTTTTTTTTTATGTTTTTAAAATAAATTCCAGATGTGATTCCAATTTCTATGTCCTCTTTTGATCAGTACGTTTGTATTTCTTTATTTTTTTTTATCATTTTCATTTAATTAAAAAATACACAGCAAAAAAATGTAAAAAAAAAACTAAATAATTAAATTTAAATTAAAAAAAATACAATATTTTCCTACTAAATTATTAAATAATTCACGTATGTGATGTTAATATAGAAGTTGTGTTTTTGAAAATAATAATAAATCTTTAATATTCATCTAATACTTATTTAATGGGGGGTGACCCGAAATTCATTTTAGCGGATTGAAGTGAAAATATAATAGTTTTATAATTTCACATCAAAACGTGAACACTGAATTTTAGAACACCCCTCAATCGTAATTTTCAATCGATATTATGAATCAAAAAAAAAAAAAAAAATCTGTACATAATTTTTCAATATAATCATAATAATACCACATTCGTTTACACAAATAAAATTAAGTTCTTATTAACCTAAAGGTATATTTCTCATAATTTCAAAGGGTTTTTTTTCTTCTGTTTAAAGTCGATTTATCATTTCAGAATTAACATCAATAATAGCTTGTAATATTTTTATTTCAAGTTTAGCAGCCAATTTTGGTGTTAAACGATTCATAGTGGTTGCAACATAATTACCAAAACTGCTAAATTTTCTATGCTCATCATCATCGTCAATATTTGCAGTGGCAGTTGCGATATTATTTATTGTATTCAATGCTGTCGCTGCTGTTAAATTAGAAATTGTATTCGAAGCTTCGGCTGACATTGATTTCAAATCATTTTTAATGAATTCTTGTAATGATCGACGATGCTGTTGTTGCTGTTGTGATTTGTGTTTTTGATGATGATGATGTTGCTTTGGTTGTTGATGATGAGTATTATTTTGTTCAGAATTTTCAGTTGCAGGTATTTTAACTAAACGTCGTTTCTCTACATGACTATGATCTAAATCAGAATCTTTTTGATGATTATTATTACTGCTACTACCATTATGAGATTGATGTGAATGATTGATGGTTTCTGATGATGTTATTGACGGATATTTTCTTTTCAATGAATTTAATATAGATGAGGATGTTGACGTTGATGTTGATAATGATGATGATAACGATGTTGTACCACTAGTTTCCTTCTCTTTTTTTATTGTTATTGAAGGTGGTAATGCATTTTGAATTTTTTCCACCACAGTACCATTGTTTTGCGTGTTGGATTTTTCTTTTTCCGTGCTTGTATTTTGCTTTTCAACTGAATTTTCACGTGATGGTTTCATCATACTTTTCTGATTTAAATCATTATTTATCAAATGTGCTACAGTTGTTGTCTTTTTATCTGTTGCTGTTGTTTTATTTTTATTTGCTGTCGCTGTTGTTTTTTTTGCAACTGCCACCTTATCACTGCCACTATTATTTGGAGATTTTTGAGTCATATCATTATCATCATTATCTTCGCCATCATCAGAGAAATCTTCATCTTTAACTTCTAATAATTCAACAAATGTTTCTTCATCATGATTTGATACTGGAGATAAAATTGGTTGATCTGGTATTCTAAAATAAAAAAAAAGAGAAATGATTTAAATAAATACATGATATTCAAAATAATATAAAAAAGAAAGTACCCAATGGCCAATCTTATTACTCACTCATTTTTAATTGATACCTCCGCATTTTTAGTATCCAAAAATTTTAATGATTCAAATAATTGCCATGATGAGGATGGTTTCTGTGCTTCTTGACGATATTTTTTGCATAAAACTTTAAATATGGATTTTGCTTCACCACCTTTTATCATCAATAAAGTGAACATGAATAAGAAGGTAAAAAAAAATAATTTTAATAATTTCGCCATTTATTAAAATGAAAATTTAATACCTGTTAACATATTTTTGGATGCAACACGATTCCATGCATTTTCTTCTTCATCATTTGTATGAGAATAATTATCATTCCATAAAATTTTCTCTTCTTTAACATCTTTTATTAATTTATCAAGTGCTAATGCCATTTTTATTTTTGTCATTTAAAAATTTGAGTTTGTTTTTTTTTATTTTCCTTTTTTTCTTTTTTCAAAATTTTCAATAAATACAAAATTAAATAAAATAAGTGAAGAATATTCAATTTAAAAATAATTTATTATATTTTGTATACAGCAATACACACAAAAAATACATACAACTTTTTGAAAACAAAAGAAACTTCTTTAAAAATTTTCGTTTCTTGCAAATCGAATTTAAAAAAACACAATTTTCGCGTCAGCGTCACATCACTCACATCTGCGGCGTTTTGTGTATATATAATATATATGTATATATATCTATATTATACACACATACATACATCCAAATTCAAAATTCATCAATTGAAAATTGAAATCAAAAATTCGTATACACGATTCATCGTGCATCAGGTTAAACAACATGTATGTACGAATGTGTACATATCCACAATAGAGCTACCCACTAGTTTAGGTATATGGATGAGCATGTGTATACACTTTTTGTCCATTTTCATTTTACCTTTGCTATTTCGTATTTCATATTTTCATTTCTTTACTTTCATACCATTTTCATACCTTTCTTTACTTATTTTTTATCCATGCCACGTTATCCTGTCGTACATTTCGTATGATGTACATAGGTATACTATGTTGGTTGGTTGGGTTGGAACAAACCAAAGCTTGTCTTATATAAAAAGGTACGACACTGCCATTATCTTTGTTCTTGATATAGTCATTTAAACGTCCTTGACGAAATTACAAAAAATAGATAGTTTAAGCTAATACATTATATTATAGCTATAGTATAGTTATTATGACTATTATGAGTATTACGAAACAAATTTTCCAAATTTAAAATTGAAAAATTTAACATTGATTAATATAGATTACAAAATTGTAAAAAGTAAAATTTTGATTCATCTTTTTCTGGTTTTTCAGAATTTCTAGAAGATGAAAATATCACTGATATTACTAAAATAACAATTGGAAATACAGATTTTTTAAATATTGAAACATTACATCAAAATACCTACTACCAGACATTTAAAAGCATCGACAATTTCCAAGATGGTTTCCAATTAAAAAGTAATACATCACGAAAGACAATTCACTTACGAATTGGGAATGAAGATTACATAGCAATTTATCAGCAATACGGTCCAATATCAATTTATAAAATTTTCATAACAGAAAATGGTAAAATAGATTTGAAAAATGAATTTGATTTGCGAACACAACAGACCCAATTTAAACAGGTAACAGTCATAATAGATGCCGTAACGGAATAATCTTTAAATAATTGTATTGTATTAAAAAATGTATTTTTATAGGTGATTTCTATTTTGAATTCTTCTACTTTGTTTATATTGGGTGCTGATGGAGTTGGAATTTGGAATTTAGAATCAAATAAATCAACAGCAGTACAATTTCTTCCAATTTCAAATCCAATTTATATGGATTGCATCTATTACGGGAATGCAATTTATTTAGCAATTATCAGAATTGATTCAATCGAATTATACAAATCCATCAATTCAATAAATCTAGAATTTAATTTATATCAAGGTATAAAAATTACATATTTTCCACGTAAAACAATTTTTGTACATACTGATGAAACAAATGATTTATTATTGTGTACAACCTCATCAGATCATGTTTTGTATATTTATCGATACGATGGTTACGTACCGAAATTTAAATTGCTTCAAAAAACTAAATTTGAAGAAAATATTAAAGATTTAAATTTAATTGAATTGAAAAATTCAAAATATCGTAATTTGTTAGCCATTATTTTTGAAAATAATGTATTAATTAGAAATGTTTTGGAATAAATCTTGTTGATAAAAATACTTTAGTTTAGTTTCATTTTTATACAAATTTTAACTTTGGAACAGACTCACCACAATCTACTTTTAAAATTATAAAAATTGATAAAGAAAAAGCATCCTTTCTTTTTTTTTGTTTCAGTTGATATTTATTTTAAAATTAATTTTTTCCTTGTCGTAAATGATGTTAACAAATGATTGTTTAGTCATCACTTGATTCAACATTTTCTGTTTGTAAACCTTTAAATGTTGGCACGGGTACATATGTAACTAAAGTATATAATTTATTTGGTGAATCTTCATCATCATTTCTTCTACGTGCAAGTCTTACACGAACACGGAATGGTGTACTCCTAAATAAACGAAGAAAACAAATTAAAAACCAATTTGAAATGACTAATTGATTTTCTCTTATTACCTGATACCCTTTGACCAAATATGCTTATTTAAACGTGTATCAATTCGTACGTCCTGTGTACCCATTTCTTTTTCAGCAAATTTACGAATTTCTTTAATGGCACGAGGTGCTCTTTTCTTAAATCCAATATTATGCACCCGTTTAGATAAATGTATTGTACATTCTCTAGTAACAACTTCATTTATAGCTGATTTATTACGTTTTTCAACTTTTGTTTTTGCCATTTTTTACATTTGATCCCTTGTAATTTGATTTATTAAATGCTTTAAAAAATATAAAAATATTAAAGACAAAAAATTAATTCATGTCTATCAATAGTCTGCACTCTGCACATTTACATTTACAATAACTACTGACTCTATTGATTGTTTACAAAAAACAAAATTAGAGAAATAAGAGGAAACTGAAAATATTATATTAAATGAATTAGGTAAATTTCAATAAATTACAAACAATTAATAATTAATAAATATATTTTCTAAATTTACGGATTTTTATGGATTTTTACAAGGAAAATATTAAAAGGAAAAATCTAAAAACCAACCTTTTCGAATTTTTAGAACACCATTACCATTACACCAACGCCACTCATATGTACATATATACACATGCATGCATACATACATTCATTAACATGCTTAAATATGCGGAAAGAAATGTCAAAAATGTCAAAGTTATCAAATCACTACCAAATACACCATCACCAACACCAATCCACAAAAACAACTATTTACCCACAGATCGCAGGGCCGCATTCATCATTACTTCAGCAAGGAACCGAAATAGTCAGTTTTGTTTGGCATGCATAGTGCATGCGCTTTGCATAAAAATATTTTCTATCATTCAGACTTCAGAGATAATTTACTTTCCCAAATTATTCGATATGTCTATTTTACACCGTAAGATTTGCACACGATTTTCATACAATCTTCATGCAATTTTGTTGGAAAGATGGGTAGAATATGTAAAGTGTCGTATGGTTTTTAACTAAATCATGTCGCATGAAAATCGTATAAAAGTCGTATATGTAGTATAAAATAGAGGATAATAATTATTTTGATTTCCTTACCTTATCACTGACACTCTTATGTATGATGTATGATGTAAGTATTGTCCAACTAAACTGTGTTGTGTTCGTCAACGTCATTTCTAAATGAAAAATTCATTTCCTTTGTGTAAATGCATAGACATGAAGAAAATGACGTCATACGTCATACACAGTCATACTACATAGTTTTCTTGCTATTGTGTTTCGAACATTATGTCTTTAATATTTTTATCAGGAAAACATACAGCATTTGTATTTGGATTTTGTGAGTGCATACATGTATTGAAGTAATAATTGATAAAAATTCACAATAGTAGTAAAAAGTAACGTAAACGCAATGTAACCCCAACCAAATCACTATCAATTTACCATAACCATATCATATTTACAAACAAAACAAAAAAAACGAACTGTATTCTATTCTATTTTGTCCGTCAATTCCGTCATTCGACATCGACAAAGTGACTTGATTACTGGTTGAGTTCAGTTGAAATTGTGAAAATTTATTAATTAATAAAAATTTATAATAAAGTATAGTGAGTCATTTTTATTATTTCATTTAGAAATTAATTTTTCATTTCAATTTAGGTAAGTACATAATTTTTTTTAAAATACCTACTTGTATATTTTATGAAATTACCAAAAATTAGTACACAAATCAAATAAACAAAAACAATTTTTTAAAGAAAATAGAAAGGGTATGGCATGATTTTATATGCCCATGATTTCATATGTATCATACTGAAGTGTTTATTACGTTTCAAAATAAAATAATTTTCTTTGTTTCTTTTTAAAATTTTCATCAATTCATTACAAAACACAAATTAAAATTTATTTCTAAATATGGTACTTGTAAGTACTCTCAAGGATTTGCATTTTAATAAAAAAAAAAAAAAAAAAAATTCCCTATTTCTCAAGGACACAATTTTTTGGGATCATACATACAACAAACATTTGAAATTACATCAGAAAAATTGGTACAAAAAAAAATAAATAAAATTTATAATCAACAAACAAAAATGTACACAGTACAGTAAAACTGGTTTTCTTATATGGGACATACTCACATCACATGTGTGCAATGTGCAAACGAACGAATATTTAAAAAAAAATAGCAATTCCAGTTATTAGACCTTGTTCTGGGTCAAGCGTACACACAAATACACAAATATTGCACTTATTGCAGCGTAACAGGCATAAAATCAACAGTACTTTTTATTTATTGATGATAAGCTATCCATTTCTGAATGAGATAAAAAATAACAAAGGATTTATCATTGTAATCATTTGAGTATGATATGAAAATCCAAATAAAACTGAATATTTAAATAATTTCATTTGTTATCGATCGCCGCCATACATTGCCTATTTGTACTAGAATCAGATATGGAAAAATTCAAACATTTTTAATTTGAAAAAATTATTAACAAAAAATTTTTTCCAAGAGTCAAAATGGATGTCTAATCTAAATAACTGCACATACTAAAATTATTATAATTATACTCAACTGCTTAATAAATTTTAGGATTTATTTATGTATGTTTGTAACGTATTATCTAAATACGAATTATTAAACAAAAAAAAAATGTTATCAATATCAACCTTTAATTAAAAGTAGATGATAAGCAATAATTTTTTTGCCCACAGAAGCATTAAATTTTTTTTGCCACAAATTTTTTTTGTTTATAATTATTGATATTTTCAATTTTTCACTCTACACTGTGAAAATGTGAAATTTACACTGTGAAATTTCTTAGAAAATACTTCTCCATTAAATTACCTACAACAAAAGTTTGTGAAAATTAAAATTATAATTTCAGTTTTCATTACTCTTGTACACGATTTAACGTATAAGTAACACTCGTATAACATAAAATTTCAAATTATGATAAATTTTTGGTATACTAACGTCGAATTTCCATTACACGTTATTACTTATTTTGTGTGATATTCAGCGTTCTATGATATTAATTATGCAATACACAGCATAATATTATGTTTACCTGTATCTTGAATAATTTCAATTTAACTTAATTCATTTTCTTTTTTCTTTTTATAATTTTAGATTTTGAGAACAAAGGACATACCTACATATATAGAAAAACAACAACAAACAAAAAATGAAGATATTAATTCTTGGTGTTACATTAATTGCATTCACGAATGCAGTATCAGTTCTAGATCTTATCGAAGAGGAATGGCTTGCATTCAAGGTAACATAAAAAACAAAGTACAAAAATACAAACAAAAAGAAATCTAATATTCTATTACAAGCACGATATTAGTACATAATGTCACTGCTGTATTGTTTTGCATTTTGTTTTTAATTTAATTTTATTTAATCATTTGTTTTTTATTCTAAATTACAATTGCATGACGAATATAATTTTTGCGATGAGTCAATACGGAAAAAAGAAGTCGAAAAGTCAATTAGTGTTGCAGTAAAATTACACCTTTACTTTGTTTATTCAGTTTTTCTGGATATAACATCAATTTTGTTTAATTTTATCTTTTTATTTTATTTTATTAATTTTTATATTTATTTGCTTTTTTGCTTTTATCTGAATTTTTTTTTTTTAAATTAAAATTATAACCGCTTCTATTGGCAATTTAGTGATTGGTAATTTCAAAATAAAAAAAATATATGAAGACAAATTCAAAATAAATTTTGTTACTTTGTATCGAATCAGCATATTTTATAGATTAAAAGAAGCTTCAAAAAAAGGAATGAATCATAATCATCAAGATGCTGAAATTTTTTCCCATACAATTTTTTCTTGGTTTGATTTCGAAATAAATTCAATTAAAGATAAACATTAAATTCTTATCAGGAAAAATAAAAAACAAACTAAATTTTCATTGAAAAAATTTTCATTTTATATAAAAACATGCGTTGTATGTTTATGCAAAAAAAAAAAAAAAAACGGAATTATCAGTTGACCAGACCATAAACACAAAGAGGGAGTTCAAGTTGATAATGTAAATAAGCGTCACACGTATTTGAGCAGCTTTTACAATGATAATGATGAAACATTTTTGAAAAATTGAAAATATCTTCTAAACGCTGTATTACAAGCAAATATTCGGTTAACTCTAGATTTCAAATGTTTTTTTTTTAGTTTGTATTCTTTTCTGTTCTAGTTATAATCTTTTTATTTTTAATGCGCAAAATTAATTCTGATAATTATTATGTGCGTAATTAAATTCTGATGAAAAGGATTTGTTTTTCGTTTATCAACAGGGGTCAGCCAATAACAGTATAATGGCTTTATGAAAAACAGAAAATTAAAAAAAAAAATTAGGTTAATCGATCACGATACTTTACCATGATGGTCTCAAAAATGTTTTTTCATTTATTTATTTTATAAATTAAAAATTTTTATTACACTCACATTTGTTACAGAACAAAGAAAATTAAAAAAAAAAAAAAAAACAAAAACAGTAAAACGTTTACGTACGCGTGACTTTATCGCTTGTGAAGTTGTCGGGAGCATTTTAAATAATTGTAAACAGACTTGTTATTTCAAATTAATTTTCAAAAACAAAACAGTTTACATTTTAATTTTTGTTTTATTACTCCTTAATTTATGCAATTTATGTTTATGAAATTTTATTTTACTTATTCCTTTTTTAGTTAGAACATAAAAAAGGATATGATAATGAAACAGAAGAAAAATCACGTAAGGAAATTTATAAGGATAATCGTCATAAAATTGCTCTACATAATCAAAAATATGAAAAAGGTTTGGTATCATATAAATTAGGTTTAAATAAATATGGAGATATGTCACATTCAGAATTTGTTCAAATAATGAATGGTTTCAATAAAAGTGGAAAGTAAGTTATTAAAATCAGAATTAAATTGATAAAATATGGTCAATATTGACTAATCAATTTCATATTTATTTTCAGTGCAATAAGAAAATTAGGTAAAAATAAAGAACGTGGCAGCATACCATTTGTAAGCCCAAAATATTTTAAGTTGCCAAAAACTATTGACTGGAGAGAAAAGGGAGCAGTAACTGAAGTTAAAGATCAAGGTATAAATCCATTTACAAAAACACTTTTTTTTAAAATGAATAACTGTTTTCCTAATATTTATTTTCAAATTTTAGGACATTGTGGATCATGTTGGTCATTTTCTGCAACTGGTTCACTTGAAGGACAACATTTTCGTAAAAAGGGTGTACTTGTTGAATTATCTGAACAAAATTTAGTTGACTGTTCAACAGCATATGGTAATAATGGTTGTAATGGTGGTCTCATGGATAATGCATTCCGTTATATAAAATCAAATGGTGGTATTGATACTGAAAAATCGTATCCATATGAAGGAATCGATGACACATGCCATTTTAATCGAACTTCAGTTGGGGCAACTGATAAAGGTTTTTCTGACATACCAGAAGGTGATGAGAAAAAATTAAAAGAAGCTGTTGCTCATATTGGACCAGTATCTGTTGCAATTGATGCATCACATCAATCTTTTCAATTTTATACGGAAGGTGTTTATTACGAACCACAATGTGATTCGCAACAACTAGATCATGGTGTATTAGTTGTTGGTTATGGTACCGATGAAACTGGACAAGATTATTGGTTGGTTAAAAATTCATGGGGTACAACATGGGGTGATAATGGTTATATTCGAATGGCTAGAAATAAAGATAATCATTGTGGTATTGCAACACAAGCCAGTTTTCCATTAGTGTAAATAAAATTATATTCTAATTGTGATTAAATATGATGATAAGACATTTTTGTTTCTATTTCTAAAGTGAGTGTGTGTAACAAAATAAAATCTAGTTTTTCTTTGATTTGTAAGATATACATATAAACTGTTTATACGAACAAAAATAATAGACTTAAATTTTTTTTTCCTTTCGAAACCTAATTGTAATTAAAGAACAAATTTTGTACAGTTATTATTGTGAAGTAAAAATGTAATAAACGTTAAAAAATTTTAATAACATTCCAATTTTTTACTTGTACTTGAAATTGTAATTTTAAATAAATAAAGCTGGAATTGCTTGAATATTAAATTGTTGTCGACGATTTAATCGACGTTCTTGTAAATTTTGTCCACGATGTTGAAATTGTAATTTACGAAATCTTCCTGCATTACCTTTACGATTACGTCTTAAATTATAAAATGGACCATTTAATCGATTACGACGAAATGGTTTAAATATTCCAGTATGATTACGAAATGGTCCACCATTTGGTCTTTTTCGATTAAAGAAGAAACCATTTAATTTATTGACTTCATCTGTTGCATCATTTGTTGAATTCAAATTTGATTCATGTTTTCTTCTTAATTTACCTCTTAATCTGAAACGAAATCTCATTGGTCTTTTTCTACGTCTTCGTCTAGTTGGACTGGATGTAGTTTTCTCTGTTGATTGTTTGACATTATCCGTTGAAGATGAAGGAACAGTAGTAGTAGTAGTAGTAGTAATAGCAGTTGTAGTACTAGAAATATCAGAATCTGTTGTAACTGATGATGATGATGATGATGCTTGTGTTGTTGTAACTGATGTACTTTCTGTTGTTGATGTAGCTTGTCGCTTTTGTATGTTATGTTTCGATGATTTAAAATTATCTTTCTGCGAAGTAAAATAAAATCACAGTTTAAACACCACGATATAATTTTTCAATTTTTTTTTTTTTTTTTTTTTTTTTTTTTTACCAAATCATTAGATATTAGGTCAGTGTCAGATCCAAATATGTTTGGACATATAAAAGTACAAAATATTATGGCAAAAATTAGTTTCATCACGACGATGTAATTTTTGATCAAAAATTGATCATCAATTTATCTTTGTTGAGGAACACAGAGATCGATTAATTTAAAACGTTTAACTGTTAATGAAATGAATTTATAACTAACGAATATTCAACAAAACTATTTTTATAGTTTTTCTGGTTGTCTCAGTTTTTTTTTTTTTTAGTTTTTGTGACCCATTAAAAAAAATTATTTTTATTTTATTTCAATAAAATTTCAAAATTCTCTAATAATCTAAGAAAAAATGTAATTCATAACTGAATGAAGAAAATTTTTTTTTTACAAAATAACAGAAGTATTGTGTATAAATTTCAAAAAAAAAAAAATCTATACTTGAGAGTAATAATAAATTATAACTCAAATTGATCAAATATTTGATATTCATTTGATACACAAAATGCTAATTAAAAAATATGCCAGCCAGTATTCCGAAATGTTTTTTGTTGTATCGCATATTTTGTTCCAAAATTTTTGAACAATAGAAAATAAAAGTTTGTTAATTATATTGCTATTGTTGAACGGATCTTGTCAACATGTGTGCGGAAGATAAAAATGTTGAGGGGTTCTTTAAGATGTCTTGGAAGGGGTACGTATGTATAGGTAATTTTATCTATGTACAAAAATAATATTTGATTCAGTTATTATTTTTCATTTTTTCTTTTTATGGTAGTGAAAGTTATTTATTCAACCTTGTGTACAGACGTTAAACATTGCTTTAAAAATTCATACGTATAAAAATTAAATTTGAAAAACAAAACATTTTGTAAATTTTTTTAAAAAAACCCTAAAAAAGGGGAGAAAAACAAAACAATTAGAAAATTTCTCAAAAAAAAAAAAAATGATGGGAAAAAGAAAAATGTACATATGAACCACTTTGTTTTCGTTCTTGTAAAAGTGGTATAAGTCCAAAAATTTTCAAATTAGAGGATAAGAGTCAAAAAATATATCTTGCTTAAAGCTTAGATATTTTAAAAGAACAAACCGTTGTAGGCTTTCCTCCTGTTCCCCTAAAATCTACAGCAATTGAAGGCAAGTAATTGCTAAGTTGTTTATTCAAAGCTAAAGGTAATCGAAGATTGGACCTTTCTGAAATAGTAAATTCGATTTAAGCTGATTTAAGTCAGATAAGAAAAACTGTAATTATTAATATCGAAAAATTTAAAAATAATGTAAAGAAAAATTAGTTATTAATTTAAAAAAATAAATAAAAATTGCATAGTTTGCTTCATTTTGCTTTAAATAAATGAGCAGCACATTGACCTCAAGCTCAAATATTTGAACATTTTCCCTACAAATTTTTAAATTGATTGGTTTTTTACTTGTGTACTTTACTTACCTACATACATATGTATGTATACATCTAATAATCGTATTGTTTTCTTTTTATTTATTGTTTTTTAATTTTATTTATTTTTTTCTATTTATTTCTATTATATGTATTAGAGTGTGTATACACGTATCTCCCTTTTTATATTTATTCATAAAATTTTGGAATTTATTTTTTCATTATTTTGTTAATTATTAAATTACTTACCAATTGATTAAATAAAAAAATCGCATAATTGAGACGCACAAGTATATAAAATTATAGGAGACATGTGGATACATAATGCGTATATAGATAAAATATAAAAGCAAGGATATTTCATTTTATCAACTTACATTCAGTTCCCCAGTTTGTTAAGTGGAAAAGTTATTGAAAAAAAAATTAATTTTTTGTGCTTTTTAAAAAAAATATCATTCAATAAGAAAAAAAAAATGAAGATCACTTTCATACTTGCAACAATTTTAGTAATTTTTGTAGTACATTCATACGCTGCTCCACAAGAATCAAAATCAAGCGAAGCTCCTGCTAAGAATGAGGATGTAACTACAACCACTGAAAAAGGAAAAGCATTGAATGATAATGGCCGCAACACCAAGCCAAACAACGATGAAAGCCGTGACGACGATGGCAACATATTTTCAAAAGCCATCGATACTGGTAAAAAAATTTTCAAAAAAGGCAGAAAAAGGTTTAATGATTTCATGGATAAAATTGGACTCTAAATGAATTTGAATAAAAATTATCGTTTTTTTTACAAAATTTGAGTAGTAAAATTTTATTTATTTTATTTTTAACAAAAAAAAAAAAAAAAAAAATTGAAATAATTTTTTTTTCTCGTAAAAATAGAAGAAAAAAATTAAATTATATAAAAAATATTCAGTTAAAAATAAATACAGCATATACAGTCCTTAATTCAACGGATAGATAACACATTTTCAAGAAATATTCATTTTGTTTTTTTGAAAGCACTCAAAATACAACCAATTCATTTTCACTCATTTACATTTTTAGTTAAATTAACCAATTACATTGTACCATGATTTACCACTTTCATTCATTGTTTTTTCAATTTTTTTAGTCATATTCACGAATGTTATTAAATTTTGTCCAATTAATTCACCAGTATTGTGTACAAAATTATTCCAACCTTCTTTTATACTGTTAGCTCCATTTTTTAAATAATCCCATGCATCAGAGAATATTGATGGACTACTGCGTGCCTTAATTTGTATAATTAATGTGCCAGCAATTAGAAAAATTACAAATAAAAAATAGAATTTCATTATTTGTAGTAATGCCTTCCTCTAAAGTTTTAAAGTCCTCAACAGGTCCTTTATCTCTGATTTTTGCAATGTATGAAAAAGAATAAAAAAATAAACTCCATTGAGTCACTAAAAAATAAAAATTTATTTAAAAAATTCACATACTTGGGAACTGTATTTTAGAATATCTGTAACATATACAAACTTAGATATGAAACTAAAACTAAAATCAATCTTTCAGGTACATTTAAACTTTAGAGTTTATAAAAAAATATAAAAACACAATCAAAACTCTAAATGGTACTAATACTATTGGCAGCCAACTATATTGGTTTGCATGATTCAAAAAAATAAAAAATAAAAAAATTTTGTTGAAACAAGTGCAAAAAAAAATTTAAAAAAAAAAAAAAACAAATATTTGTTTGACATGTATACATACACGTGTCTCATTTTTGGAAATACAAACAGAAAATAATGATTTCGCACATTTTTCCATAAAAATATACGCACAAATAAATTTTTTTTTTTTTTTGTGGAAAGATACACATTTTCAGAGCTTAGAAAAATATAGAAAAATCTGAATGATTTAAATTTTTTTTGTTTTTTTGTTTTCTAAAAGGATATTATTAAAAGGATTAGTCCGTATTAAGAAAACAACGTAAAGGATTTCAAATATTCAAAAATTTAATGGCCACAAATTTAGCAATTTACAAATTCATCTGTTACAATTCCTTAACGGTTGTAATTCAAAATAAAATCACTCAAAATTTAAGACAAAAATTAATTTATAAAACTTAAAAGATTTTTTTTTTTTAATTTTATTTTACTTTCAAATTGACAAACATCAGAAAATGTTGATTTTCGATTTTTAATTTAATTGCTATTATGAGCTATATTATTTATAAGATTTTGTAGTGTATGCTTTAAATCGATGCCAGTTGTTTTTTGGAAAATCCCACTCATATCTTCAAGGAGCCTTTTTACTTCTGGATTTTTTTCTAAATATTCTTTGGCATTGCCTAAAAATTCATTGACAATACTTTCCATTACAACTTTTTCATTGTTTTTTGCATTACTGACACCATTTTCTGGTTTCTCTTTAATTATTTTATCTGTTTGTAATTTATCATCGCCTAATGCAATTGCCATTATTGCACTGATAATTAATATGATAGCAAACTTATCTGAAAATATAAAACAAAAATTTTCATAAATAGTTTTTATTTATGCTATAAAATAAAAGGTACTTACTCATTTTCTTCAGCTTCTTTTTTTTTTATCGATCAGTCCTTTCAATTGGATGTCTAAAACTTAATTAAATTAAAAAACTCGTGTTTCATAGATAAGAAAAAAAAAATTCAAAACACACGAAATTTAAAAGTAAAATATATAGGTATTTACGTTTTCTCAAAATCTTTGCACAAGTGTTTGCTATTTAAATACAAAAAACGAAAAAAAAATATTGAAAGCAAAAATGTTACAGACAATCTGCGAAAGAAAGAAATACAGTCAGTTAAAGATTTTCCAATTTGTATATCAAGTTTTCACTTTATTTTTTTTTTTCTCTCTCTTGAATAAATAAAAAAATTTTTTGCGAAAATTGTATCTACTGGACACTGGTTGGTCTTCACCACGACTTATACACATGCTGTGAATTTTCACAGCTATAGTGAAAATTTTTCAATTTGTATACCAGGTCTAAGTCTCTCCTTTAAGCCTTCTTCTTCTTTTTTCCTCCCTTCGGAACTTTAAGAATTTTGTAGTAAGCAAACTGCAAAGTCTCAAATCAAGGTGGCCAAAGCTCAATTTGAGATGAGTTCACATGAAGATGACTTGATTGATGACAAAATAAAGAGAACTTTTGTTAAATAATTGTCTTGAACTATCAAAGAAAACAAAATCTTTTTGGGCCTTGGTACACCATAAAAAAGGACATGAAAAAGAAGGACATGAAAAGGAAATGAAGAGAAGAAAAATTGTCAAATTTGGATACTCAATGTAAGGAACAATTGATCCACTCTAAGTGAAAAAAAAAGAAAATTGTCTGTTCGATAACAAATACTGTACTCATCTGTACTGTACTGTAAACGTAAGTGTGTATAAAATACCTCCTGTACTTGCTTCTTATATTCATACAATTTATTTATTTTATTTTATTATAATTTTTTTTTTTATTAAAATATTTTTAAATAATTTTTCTCTTTTAAATTTGCATGAATTTTTAAAATTTATTAAAATAAATTCAAATTTTGTTAATTATACATTTTAAATAGTATTTCTAAAAACAAATTTTATATTATTTTAAATTCCATATAATGTAGCAAATTGATGGCTTAACAATTTTTGTTTATCATGATGATGATGATGATCTTTATGTGCAGATTTCATGTTTTGGTAATTTATACTTTCACCAATTTGAAAATACAAAATCAAGAGAATTAAACAAATTACTATAAAACTGTCGATTAAAAAACAAAAAAAAACAAAACCAAAGTAAAAATTAAATACAAATTATAGAAAGAAAATAATGTGGAAAAAAATACAAAATGAAAAAAACTTACTGTAGATGCATTTTCTAAGAAATTAACTTCTGAAAATATCAAATCAATTTTTTGATCTTCGTGTGTGAACTTTGATGATTCCAAAAATTTTGATTAAAAATGTTCACAACAATTTAAAAAAAAACTTTTTTCGTATATTTAAGGGGCAACAAAACAATGAAAAAGAAAAATTCATTCAAGTTGAATCAATATTTACTCAAAAATATAGAAAACAAAAATAAATGATGTCAATAATTTTTTATTCATTATTTTTAAATGATTTCTTTTTCTTAGCATCAGTTATTATGCAAAAAAAAAAAAAAATTATAAAATGATTACAAAATTTTTCTTTTTTTATTTCAAATTTTATTTATCAACAGCAAATCAAAAATAAACAAAACAAAAAAAAAAAAAATTTAAAAATCGTCTGCTACAGTTCCATTCCATTGTTTATTTATCCATTTATTCATTTCTTCTGTTGTCCAATCAGAAAATTCATTAATACCCATATGCCATGATACTAAACCTTTTCTGTATTTTTCATTATGTTCTGATACTTCTTTTAATGATTTGGCAAAATACTGTTTTCTTGTTTCATTCTCTTCAGTTGTATTATAAGACTTTCGAAATACTTTCTAAAAGAAAAACACAGAAAATTTCAAAAAAATTTCAAACTGATAAAAGGGAAATTTACCTTATATTCTTCAAAATCTAAATTAATGTCTGCTCGAACAACACAGATCACCGTTAAAATTATTGTGATGATTACAATAAATTTCATGTTAACAACAAAATAAAAGATTCACTGAAACGTGTTAATGGCTCAAAAAAATTCTAAAGATTGATCTGTTATCAAAAAATTTACATTTTATTTATAAGGCAGAAATATGGGTTTTGTTTTCCTCAGTAGATTAATACAAGAGTCCCGAACCAATCAATTGCACTCAAGAACACCTTTTCTAAACAATAGATTTTTCTTTATTCATTATTTTTGGGTTTTTAATCAAATTCAAAGAATTTATTTAATAATTAACAGATGTTTTGGCTTTTTTTTTTGTGTTTCTTCGAAGTACATCAGAAATTTAATTAAAATTTTCTGTTGAATAGAAGGATGGATGCACATACTTTTAAAGCCAATATGAAATTACTTTATTTCGGAATTTTTTATTTAAAACAGAAATTTTTGTTGTTTTGCAATGCTTACTCTTTGGAATCAAACAAAAAATTCTATTTACATAGATTTTAAAATGTTTGCTAAAATGATACATGATAATTTAAATTTTTTATTTAAAATAAAAAATTATTAGGCATATGGGATGACCCAGAGTAAAGGTCACAAAATAGGACCAACAAATAGGACCATCGTGTAGTTTAGAATGTTTCCAGCAAAAATCCCTCTCTCACCTTTTTCTTAGATTCAGTCTTTTTGAGATATAGGGGATTTTAAAAAAAATTTAAAAGTATCGAACACGTAAGGTACATGACGTCTTATATTGGATAATATCAGATAATATGTATTTTTTGAACTACCTCATGTATTCAAGTCAGCTTTAAAACAAATAAAAGCTGAGACTTTGGTCTTTCTAACACAATTTGTTTTTACTGAAATTGACTTAATAATTTCGGAGTTATTGACGTTCGAAATAACGGTTTCCATGCAAAAAGTATGATGGATTTTGAATTTTGATTATACCTATACATACATATATATCTACATACATGTAATGTATATCATAAAAAATTGAGTTTAAGTCATTACTTCCACAAACTCAGTGGTTCACAACCCACATTAAACTGTGGGCGCACGTATAATAGAATCGCCTCAAAAAATCATCGTAATGATGATTATGCTCAGGCTCACATCAAGATGATGATGACATATGTACATATGTATGTATGCAAAATTTTTGTGTGGAAAAATTTATGCTAATCAATAAAAAAAATGTCGCCTAGAAGTATCTTCAAACTCTGAAGATTCCACGCAAATTAGAAAATATCATCTAGAGATATTTAAAATTTGATGTCCGTTTTTTCAGTATCAAATCCTGCATTTTGTGTAAATACAATTTATGTGGAAAATTAATCAAAAAAATGGGTTTTTCAATATGAGAAAATTTATATGATAAAGATAAAATTTAAATTTGTATAGAAATTTTTATTATATTTTTTTATTTATTATTTTATTTTACATTGACGTTGTGTTTGCTTCCATACCATAATACCATCCATTCAAATAAAATATTATTATTGTGATAATTTTCTATGACCAAAGCCATGACTAACCCATTTATTAAATTCTTCATGTGTCCAATCAGTAAAACGATTTTCACCCATTTTAAAGCTGCTTTTACCTTCTTCATATTTTTTATTATGTTCTTCAATTTTTTTTAAATTTTCTGCATAAATTTGCTTGCGTTTCTCAAGTTCAGCATCATTTTCATAATGTTTTCCAAAACGTTTCTAGTAAAAAAAAAAGAAGAAATTTAATTTTCAATTCAAAAAAAAAAAAATAAATAACAAAAACGAAATCAAAATCCGTTACCATGTATGTTTCAAATTTATTATCAAGTTCGGTAGCATTTATTAAACAAATAAAGCTAACAAATAAACAAAATGCCCAAACGAATTTCATATTTTTAAATTTTATTTTAGTAAATTGAAATAATTCTAATAATTATTTTTAAATTCAATAAAGTAACGATATCACATAAACAAATAATGTTAGACAACTAATAGAATTTATATTAAATATTATTGTTTTATATACGAGTAGGAAAATATTGTATATGTTTTTTTTTAGAATTAAAAGGTAAAAAAAACAACGATAATAATATCTTCGGAATAATAACAAAGTGCTCCAGATAAATAATACTATATAAAAAAACAAAAAACGTAAGCTGACGTACATATGATACATATGTTTAATCATGTAATCAATAAACAACACAAAGATATACAAATTAAACAAGAAAATATGATACAGGGCAATCCGAAAGTCATAAACGCGCCTCTTCATATTGCAAATAGTCTTATTTGTCGGTATTAGAAATTATAATCTTGATCCTTTAAGATTTGATGATTTCAAATAATCATTACTTAAACTACAAAAGAAACTATAGAGATCTTATAGAATATGTTTGAAAGTAAAATTTACAATTTGGCCAAAAAATTTCCCTGATCTTACCATTTTGGGTTTTTTCAAAATTCATGTATTTCTCATTCCAATATTATCCTAACAAAAATAAAATACTCTGTTTTTAAAGTTCAATCACGAATCACCACCATAGATGGTTAATTATTTAATTAATTTTTTTTTATTATTTATTTCAAATTATCTTCAGTTCCAATCTATCATAGATTGAACAACGGTTTGTTTTTTAATATAAAAATCACAAATGATATCATGACCGGTATCAAAGTATCTGATTGAACAAAAAAAGAAAAACTTTTAAATAAAAATAAACAAAATTATCAAACACAGATTAAAAAGAAATCGTTTAAATAATTTTCAAAAAACTATAAAAAAGGAAAAAGAAAATTATAAGAAAAGAACTAGAAGTATTTAGGATATAACGTACAGTAATCCTTCGTGTAAATCTGTACTCATACAGTCTAATTTAAAAATTATACAAAAATTAATTCAATACGAGTCCAGTCTCTATATTATGTGATTTTATGAGTTATTTTGAGTTTTGTACATTAAGCAAACTTGTATCATTTGTCATACTATAGATACTTTTGCAATCATTTATGAACCACCTAATGTTCATCTGTAATACGTTTTTCTTATTGAAATTTGTACGTAAATATGATTAATTTTTGTGAAACCATCTTAACTGCATTTAACGAGAGATTACTGTAAACATTTGAATATCATCGGACATTCCATAGTTAAGTATTCCTGGTTTAAAAGAGAGAAAAAAATTAAATAAATAAAACACTTCAAAATTACTACCAATCTAAAAAAGATTTAGACAACAATCATGAATTTATTAATAATTTTTTAACATTAGTAACAGACAAAAATATGATTTTTATTGTTTAGTATTAACACTATGATTTGTATCTTGATTGAAATTTCAGTCGAAATAAATACAAATACCGATTATGTCCATTACGTACATTTCTATAAGATATGAATCATGTTTTAAAAAAATACAGACCGAATTTTTAAAATTTATTATCGTTATTTAGTATGGAATTAGTACAAATTTGAAACCAAATGTTTGTCTCCTTCAATGATTTATACTTTGTTTAAAAATCTATTTCAGTCTTACGAAAGGATATGTATATTTTTTCATCTCTCATAATTTCTAATTAAGGCATTTCGCAAGCAGTGAAATTTTCATACAAAATCAGATAAATTTTTTAAACATCAATACACAATGATGTAAAATATAGTATTATTTTTCGTAGTTTCCAAAACGGCTTGTAACTGAAAAATATTTATGAACGAAGTATAAGTCAAAATCTTGACTGAGTTGAATATTTTGTTATTGAAGATGTAAAAATAAAAAACCAAAAATAAAAAAATAAACAACTGAACTATTTTGTAACATATACAGTAAAAAGTATGCATGTATTCACATGTAATAAATTGAGTTTGTTATCAGGTATTTTTCTTTTACACATCGTTAAATCATTTTCTACACTTTTCTAATTAACTTTTCTGTTATTGTTTCTAACGTTAGTTCAGTAGTATTTAATATAAACAAAGTTTTGTTTTTTTTTGCAAAATTTTTTTTATTTTATGTTAATTTACGATTTTATGTAATTGAACAATTTGTCATTCATTCTCGTTTTGTTTGAACAAATGTTTTTCAATCTAATTTTTTTTTTTTTTTTTTAGTTTTGAACTATTAGCATAAATAAATTAAAATAACGAATTTAAAAAAAAAATGAAAATTGCAACCAATTGCAACTATGTAAAAAAGTGCATAGAAGAGAATGACCTTGGAGTTGAGAGAAAATTTTTAAATTGCCTTAAACGATTGCAGAATTGTCAATATTCAGAGCTATTCTGGTTTTATTTAGCAGATTCCGCTAATTTGATATTTTGATAATTTTCACATTAAATATTGATAGTTTATAAATTTTGTATAAAAGTTAGCAAAATGTCGAATTAACGAAATCTGCTAACTACAACCAAAATAGCCCTAATTATTAGACCTATGCACTATTCATTATAGTGATTCTGATACTAAGCCTTAAAAACGGTTGAAAATAATTAATATATAACAAAATTTTTAGTTTAAAATCTAAAATTAAGAATTATGCATTTATTACTCATTACATTAAAACATTTTGAATACACAGTATTAGAAAAAATATTTAAACTTAAGATTACATAATGTACTTGTATATGTATGCATGTACGTAGTTAGTAATATTTCCCTTTTTTATGTTTTTTTTTTTTTTTTTAATTGCATCAATTGATAGTATTAAACCACAGGAAAAATTGATAAAAATGGTCCAATTTGCTGTTGTTTCTATACTGCTGTTGATACTTTCTTTGAATCATTTTTATAACCAAATAATGTTTGTAAGTCTTCTGGTGTACGATCAGAAAATTTATTAATACCCATTTTAAATGTAACTAAACCCTTTTCATATTTTTTATTATGTTCTTTAACTTGTTTTAAATTTTCTGCAAATATAATTTTTCCTAATTGTTCCTCTTCTTTGCTAGAATAAGTTTTATTAAATTCTTGCTGTAAAAAAAGTAATAAAAAAAAAAATGATAAAAAACGATCAGAATTTGTTTAACTTCCATAGTTTAAAATTTTTTTGTGTAACGTTTACTTTAGATAATCAGAATTAGACATACTTTGTATTTTATCCAAGCAGATTCAAGATCAAGTTCTTCATATTTTTCAGCATTTCCAAGAGTTATGCAAGAGATAACTAAAATGAATACGGCTAAACCCATAAAGTACTTCATATTTACTCTGAAAATAATAAAAATAAAAATAATAAGAAACTTAAATAGATTTTCATGATAAATGAAGGGAAAGGAACTACTACGTCGATGTTTTGCAAAAAAAATTAAAGGAAAGATAAAAATGCAATTCGAACATTTCGAAAATGATTCAAATTTTCTTTATATCAAAATTCTATGGTCTTGATTAGAATCAAATTTAAGTTTTAATATCCATAAAATGTGATTGAAGAACATATGTTAGCTTGATTGAAAACATAACGTCCCACACGATTTTATAGGAAAGATTTTACCACACATAATCTTGCAAATTGTCCTTTAAGAAAAAACCTCAAGATCCGATTTGAAGTACGTACACATGTATTGTGCTTATAATTGAGTATATCACACATTTTATTCACGATCGAACGTTTTTTTTTGCAAAATTTTTAAATTTCTTTCTTGTTTTACTGATAACGAAATACTCTTAGAGAGCAATTTTTTTTTCGTAATTTTTTTTTTCATTCTAGAAATATTCAGAGGTAAAAAGCTTTAACTTTACAAAACAGAATTCATGCAATAATTCAAAAAAAAAAAAAAATTGTACCAAAAAATCTGTGCAACACACAAAACAAATAACAATGGAATAAAGTAAGTAATGTAAAAATTCAGGTAAAAATAGCCACTTCGATAGAAAGAACTGATGTAGAACTCAATTGATATGAACACTGTATTTTACATCATCATAATGAGAATTATGTTATCTAGAATTTTGATCGTATTTTGCTAATTGTAAAATTTTTAAAAATTTTCAAATATTTTTTTAAATATTTATTTTCACCTTTTTTTCTATTTACACAAAAAATAACAACCTGTTGTCCTTTCCTCTAGTTTTAAATTATTGAAAAAAAAAATTTAATAAAAAATTTTATACATTCCTTATTTATACTGTTTTGCTTTTTGATAACATAAAACAGTGTATATGGTGTATGTGTGGTGGAAAATTTAATTTTTAATTAATTTTTGAATAATATCAAATTAAAAAAAAAAGATTTGTTCAAATTTGTTGTTATCATGAAAAATATACGATTTACAGTGAAAATAAAAAAAAAGTAATCAAAAATGTCAATTAAATTTATAATCGCATTGGATGATTTGATTTGATTGTTTTTTTATTTATTTTCGCATTCAATTTGATTATCTGGGTATACAGATTTTTATTTAAAGTGAAACGTGTGTATACACTCATGTATACTAAGAAACAGTTCAAGTATACATTATACACGCTAAGATACAGGTAATCACAAAATTTATAAACAATGTTAATAAGATAATGATCATTTTCACTTAATTTTTAAAATACGGAAATTCCATACAGTATACCTATGTATGTATATATCATTCAGTAAATCAAATTTTTACAAATTGCAGAGCGTTTTAATTTTTAATCAGATGATTAAGGTCTTGAGAATACAGTCCAGTATTAATGGTAAAAACAAAAGATCATCGTTGCCGATTTTTTTTAACACAGTTTAGAGCTTAAATTCTGAAATTTGAGACAAGTAGTTCATAACTCGTTTTTTAAATATAGTCACCTGTATTTTAAATTGATGCTTCTTTGTCACGGCATCTTCTTTGTATTCTTTTGCATTCAGTTTGAATAAATTTGATTTTTTTCTATAATTTTCTAAATTTTTTCAACGATGACAACAATCACAAAAGCCCAGTATTTTTCATCCTTCATATGAAAGTACTTAACTATACTTTAAAAACGCACTATAGACCTGTTATTCGCAATGGGGTTCAGGGGGATCCATCTGGGGCTTACATATGTAAGTAAGTACATGTATAAACTGTTACTTAACTAAGTTTTCCTATTGAAAATTAGATTTTTTCTACAAGATTATTCGAACGTAAATAATCTGTTTTGAAAATTGCTATATGATCATGATATTTTCTGGTTTTGAAATTGTTGATAGGGGATAAACTTTCCATCATTTATATAAAACTTTTCATACATAAAGGTTTTCATACATGAAGGTGGTATAAAATCGACAATTTTTTTTTATTTGCTAAATAGTAACATTTTTTTAAAAATAGGATGTTAATAGCCCTGAGTGTTTTTAGTCGATTTCAATGAAGTACATACATACATTATACATACATACGTACACATGCTTTGTTAGAAAAGATTAGGCCATCCTAATATCCTTAGGATATCCTTCATTTTTAAATTATTCAGAGTGATTTTTTTTTAAGTTCGAGAAGGAAATTTAAGAGAAAGATATAGAATAAAATTTTACTGATACTACTCAAAATTTTCAAAAAAATATATTTTGTAGATTTTATTCTGGCATACCCGTGCATTGAATGTACGTACAAATCCGTGCATACAAATAAGGAAAATTGATGAGAAAAAATGAAAACAAAAATCCATAACCATATCCATTAAAATTGAGAAAACAAAACGATTGAACATCTCTGATTAAGATTAAAATTGATTAATTTCATTTAAAATTAAATTAGATTATTGAAATTTTAAATTTTATTTAAAAAAAAAAAAAAAAAATTATTCATATACATAATTTTAGTTAAATTAAGAAAAATTTTCATTTATTTTTAATAGGTAGCCATTGAAAATTGTTTTCGTCCTTTATATTGTTCTTGTTCTACATGTCCAAGAAATTCATTATATTCTTTTGAAGTCCAATCAGCAAAACGATTAATACTTAATTTTGCTGAGCCTGTACCACGTTTAGAATTTGTTTCGTCGATGTATTTTTTATTATCTTCATAAACTTTACGACGATATGTTTCCTCGTTAGCATCTTTATAAGATTTATGATATTTAGTCTGTGAAAATATGAAAAAACGAAAATTGTTGTTTTTTTATAATTTTTCATTTTAAAAAAAGATAATGCGCTACGATTTATTCACATACCTTGAATAGTTCCCATTCTGAACCAGAAACTTCTGATAGAGCACAGGTGGCACACAAAATAACAACAAATGCAATAGCGAATTTCATTTTTTTTTTTTTGTTTTGAAATTTGATTTTTGAAAAACTTTGAATTTTTTTTTTTTTTGAATGTTCTTTTCCTTCAAACGGAAAATTTGAATTGATATTTTTGGATCATGTTTTGTTACTTATATATACGAATTTTTTGTTTACAATAATTCTAAGCAGATAGTTATCTCTTGTACATGTGAGTTCATTAATCGATGGCATATCTATGTTTCTATGTACACAATCCATCCGTTATTGTATTTAAATGAAATTTTTTGAAGATATGAACAATTGATTTGTATATAATTTCCATTAAAAAAATAAATAAAATTTATTGACTTTCAAACTTGATTAATTATCTAGAGATAAGACACAAAATGCGAATTTTATTCACATGTGCCAAGGATTGATGAATATACATATTACCTGAAACGTTAAACAAAACCTATTGTTAAAAATCAAAATCAATGTATTAAAATTACAAATGTGATTATTTTTTTTTTTTTTATTTTTTTTTTTTTTTTTTAATTAACTCAGTAAAAAACAAATTAAAGAATTTTCGGTAATTGAAATTTTTATGAAAATTTTTCAAATTTTCTATTTGCAATAAATCATTATTAGCTCACTTAAATAAATATTGAATTTTTTGCAATGTACATAGCATGATCTAAGAAAGAAAATCCAAGAATTTTTTAAAAATTAAGTCACATAGCATAGAATGGTATATCACAATTATTTAGGATGGTTGTGGTGGTCGGTTCGCAACAAAAAAATTTTATCTACATATATTTGTTTTGTTTTGTTTTTTTTTTGAATTTTATAATTATTTGGTTTTATATTTTTGTAACAAAAAATTTTTGAAATCGGGTTTAAGGACAATGAAATAAAAAATAGGTTGGAAAAGACAAAAAATTTTTTTGAAGAGCTGGTAGTTGAGATGATGAGAAATTGATTTTAAATTTAACAGATGGATCTCTAATCTTCAGTGAAGAAATATTCAGAATATTTTCTGACGAAATATAAAATAATGTGTAAAACATAGGAACTTTTGTAGTAAAATATAAGGTAATGAAATTTAAAAATTTTAAGTAGCGGCCGTACAAGATCTAATGACTAACGAGATCTTAACAGAAATTCATCGATCAAGAAACGACTGTGAGAGAATAAGAGATAGATTTTGTTCCGTTGGGAAATTAAAAAGACAATATTTTAATTTTTTTTTTCAATATTTTCTTGCAGTTTATTTTTTTTTATATAACAATTTTATTTTATTTTTATTTTTTATTTTTTATTTTTTTTTATCTCTTCACCTTAATGAATATTTTTATTTTTATTTTATTTTTTCATTGTATCATTTTTTTTGTATTTCTTTTTTTTTTACTATTCATAATAATAATATAATATTATAATTATATTTTTATTTTTGAGTTTTTGTATAGTAATAATAATAATATGTATAGACCCAAAATTCATATTTTCTTTTTCTTTTTTTTTTCTTTCAAATTTTATTTACTTTTCGTAAGATTATCATTATAATTTTATTTATATATATAAATTTTTTTCTGTTTAGGCAACGATCATTCCTCATTTTATAGCATTTATTTTTTTATTTTCGTTCGTAATTTATTTTTTACATTTTTTTTTGTTTTTTTTTTTAGCTAAAATATAATTGATCATAATATTACTAAAAACAAAAAAAAATAAAATAAAATAAAATAAAATACAATACAATAATAATAGTAATAATATTCATAATAATAGATACATAATAGATAATAGGTAAAAATTAGTATATCATCAATAATAATAATAATCAATCAATCACGTTATCATAATTAATTTAAATAGTAGTACATATATAGTGTAAATGATGTATGTATGTACAGAAATAAAAATGAAAAATAAATCAAAATCAAAGTAAAAAAAAAAGTTATTTTTCTTTGTATATTTTAACGATATTATTTTACTCTATTCTGTTGTCATCATTATCAAATGGCTCTACAGCTCAGCTATTAAGCCAGGGCCCTATATCCCTATGTGATATTTTTTTTCTTTTCGAAAATTTTTTATTTTCTCTCAATCGTATATATTTTTTAATTTATTTATTTTGCATATGTATATGATGTATAATATGTATAATAATCATTAATTTATTTAATTTATAATAATTTTATTTATTTTTTATTTTGTTTTAATTTATTTACTTATCTTATAATATTTTTTTAATAGCAAATATGTATACTACTAGTTACTGTACAAATTTCATTATAAATATTTTAATTTTTTTCTGTCTTTTAAGCCCGAGGCTCAATGATAGTGTCTGCATCATCGATTGCGATACCATAAAAAAAAAAAAAAATTTGATAAATTGTCAGTTTTATTGGGACTGTGTGCAGTCAGTATCGTTGTCGCTATCATTAACGCAGATACTTTCACCAAACCAATTTCGCTCTTTATTTTTGTTTGTTAATAATTTTTTTTTTAATTATTTGATATTTTCGTGTTTTTTTCCTTTTTTTTGGTCATTTCGGTTTTTTTTGTTTGTTTACTTTTAAATGTTTTGTTTGTTAAATTTAAACAAAAGCAGATTTTTTTTCAATAACTTCCCCCATAGAGTTCACTATAATCTTAATTTTTCTTTGTAAGGATTATACGTATTTGTATTTTGGAAATCAAAGAATTTTCTTACTCTCCTTGCCTCTCTTTTTAAATTTGTTTTTTTTTTTTCATATTAGGAAAAATCAAAATTTTTGAAAATAAAATTTAAAAAAGTTTAAAAAAAAAACTGTTTGTGATGTTTTGATGAAAAAATTTATTTTACATGAGCGTATGTACATACTTTATATTTTTCTATTTTTTCGTTCTTAATCTTATTTTCATTACAACAATACAACTTTAGGAGAGTCCCCGGCTTTCTTTCTTTATTTTACATATGCACATGCACCTTTTAACTTTTTAGTGTTTGGATTTTTTTTTAATTTCCTAAAAGAACATTGAAAAAAGAATAAAAATAAAATTTTTTATTTTATTTTGAAACGTTGATTATTCAAACATTTTGCTTCTATTTTTTAATTATAGAAAACAAAAATTTTATCTGAATAAAATTATGAAAATAAAAAACAAAAAATTATTGTTGGTTTTGTGCAAAGAATTTATTAAAATTTTGACTAGAATAATTTAAAAAAAAAAAAATCTTTTAGTATTTGTATATAATTTTTCCTCCCTTATTAATTTTTTAAATTTAAAAAGTAGAATCAACATTTTAAGTCTTAATAATTTTACTCAAAATACATTTTTATTTTTAGTTTTTTCTTTTCTAATTTGAATTTTCTTCTTTTGAAAAAGAAAATTGTGTCATTATATTTTCTTAATTTGTTCAATCTATATTTTAGACAAATTTATTTTTCAATTACTCTACAGCTCATAATATGTTCATTATTTTAAACAAGGTCCTATTCATATGTATAGAATATACTTTCGAATTTGATTTGATCGTCGAAAAACAAAATTCTATAAAAGTAGTTATTTTCTTTGTTTTTCTTTAATTTGTAAAGAAAATTACAAAAAACAAAAATATCCAAATTTCTTTTTGGTGTTTAGAAATTCAAATTATGGCCTAGTTTTTCTGTATTTTTCGGACTGAATTCGTTTTTATTTTTTCTTTTTTTTTCATACTCTTATAAACAATGGACAAAACAATTCAAGTACTCTTTAAATTTCCTAAAAATCATTTTTCCTATTTGTTTTGCACAATTTCACTGTATTGTCACAGTTTGGCTCAGTGTATCTGAATACACTCCAAAAAAAAATTTATGTAAATTTTCTTATTCATGTTATTTAAATGGACATACGATTAAATTCTTTTATTTATTTTTTTTGTTTATTTGGATGGCATTCAAAAATCATTTATTTTGGATGGATAATCAATTACTTAAAAAACAAAATGAATAAAATAAGAATTTTCCCCTCTTTGAAAAAAACCTTTCTTTTTGAGAAGAGCTTCGATTTAAGTTTTTCTATTCAAAAATCTAAAAAAAGAGCAAATGATTTGGGACACTTTTATGTTATTTTCCTTAAATGCATACAAAACAAAATGAAAATGATTTTGAGAAATGGACTTTTGTACTTGTAGAGACTGTTCTTTGTACAATAAATTAATCAATTATTTCTTTACCTGTACGATGCGTATTTCTTTATTACTAAAAAAAAAAAAATTAAATAATTTTTGAATAGGACGGTTAAAACGACGGTTAAAAACGAAATGACGGTTACAAATGCAATTTGAAAACTTTCGAAATTTCAATGGAAGCATACATACAATAAAATATGAAAACTAAAATTTCAAAAACAAATTTACTTCGTTTAAATACTTTTCAATTTTCTTCATAAATGGTCAGCAGTCTCAAGGACGGATAACGCCTGACGGGTGGAATTTCTGTTCTTTGTTTCTTTTTGTCATTTATTTTCCTTTTTTTTAAAGATTTTATTCTATCTGATTGTGATGAAATTACAAATAGAATTAATCCCTAATGGAATGGTAAATTCAAGTTAAATACATTTCTACATCGTAATTACATTCATTGTCTGAGCCTCAACAGTCCTCTAAAAATTTTAATTATTTTTCTTTTTCATTTCTTTTGGATTTTTAGAACTATTGTGCGTTTTTATTAATTTTATTTACATTACATGAAAATATTAAACGTCCGTTTCCTTTAATTGGCAATTACAATAAAAAAAAGTTGAAATTTCTTTAAAATTGTATAAACATAAAAACGTTAAAGAAATAAAATCATCAACTTGTCTACAAAAAAAAAAAAAAAAAAAAAAAGAAAAAAAAACAAAATAGCTGAATTTGAAAACATCAATAACACGACAGTCATATCAAGAGATAATGATGAACATCAGTACAGTAGTGTCTAACAATTTTAGACAGTCAATGTAATATAAAATAATGCTTTCAAATTCAGGTCTTTCTCTTTCTGCCTTCCTAAAACAAAACAAATTAATTTACAAAATAACAAAACAACAAAATGATAAAAAAATAAAAGACAAAGTAAAAAATTTACAATTATCATACAAATTTTTGTATTTTTTTTTCACATTTTTCTAGATTTTTGTTTTGCTATTACAGTTTACAATAAAATATTTTTTTTTAATATTTTTTTTTTTGTGTTCCTCTTAAAGGAAGATAATTTAAAATACATACAGATATTTTTATAATATTCTAATTAACTTAAAGGCATTAAAAAAAAAGAAAAAAAAGAAAACAAAAGTGAAAAACAATGAACGTTAAAAAATAACAAAATATGTTTAACTATATTTCAATTTATAATTTTTCCTTTTTTTTTTGCTACTCTTTTTTGTTTTTCAAAATTTGTTTAAAATTCTTTTTTCTTCTTTTTCTTTTGTTTAAATAATGAAGGCCTATTTTCACTTATAACATTTAAAAAAATTTTTTGAAAAAATAAGATAAAATAAAATATTTATAATATTCAACAAATTTCATTATTTAGAAAGAAGACATTTGATATCATCATTTTTTTTTTTGTTTTTTAATTTAAATTAACAAAATTATTTTCACAATTTCAATAATTCCACTTAATACATTTACAAAAGAACAAAAAAAAAAATTTAAAATTATTTATAATTAATTTTTTTTTCTTTAGTCTCGTTACAAATTTCATACTTTTCTCTCTTTTACGTTTCTTTTCATTTTTATCTTTTAAACTTACACTGAACTTCTAATGCTTCTCATAGTTTTTATTAAATAATTTTAAATAGTTACATTATATGCGTTTTTTTTTTTATTTTGTATTTTATACATTTTATCATTTTGTTTTATTTATTTTATTTTTTTATTTTTATATACAAAATATTTTTTAACTATTTAAAAAAATAATAAAAAAAATAAAATGAAATAAAGAGAAGACAAAAAAAAAATATCATAACACTTTTAATCATTTCTAATTTATATACATAAAAATTTCATTTTCGTCAAAAATTAAAATTAAAAAAAAAATTAAAAATCATTTCAATCAACTTTTAAATTATAATTCAATTTTTTCTTTTTTTATAGTTGCACATTAATTTATGATTTTATTTTATTTAACTTTTCTTTTTTTTTTTTGAAAAATTGGGGTCTCTTAAGTGTGCAAATTGTTCGCCCTGTTTGCTATTTTAATGTTCTATAACATGAAATTGAATTCATTATGCAAAAAGGACACACAACTGTACAACAATTTCGCAACATCTTTTCGATTTCTATTTCTTTAAGATAAAAAATAACTATTATGATGATAACTTTATCTTTTAATTTGTTTATTTATATTATGTAATGATTTTACACGTAGTATATATATATATATATTGTGTATATGTACATAAAATGTTTTATTTATATATAACTAGAAGGAGGCATAGTACAATATCTCATAATTGTTTGTTTTCTTTTTTTGTCTAATTATTTTTTTTATTCATTTCATTGTGTTTTTTCTTTTTAGTACAAATATGTAGTGGAAAAAAAAATATATTAATAATATAAATAGTAATTTATTGTAAAATTTATTAATTTATCGTTTCATACATTTTATTGATAAATAATTTTTTTTTTAATAACTTTTTTTTTTTTGATTTTTACATTAATCATGAATTTTTCAAATACGACAGTCAATCCTCTTATAATGTGATTAATTCGTGTTACATGGAAATGGGCACTACAAAAATATCGCATTATATAAGGAAGTTTTGTTGCAATTTTCGCTTGGCAATTTATATGGGAATCACAATAAATGAGTACCACATTAGAAGAGTACCACATATGTATTATAAGAGTACCGAACTATATAAGAGGATTAACTGCATTATTACATTCATGTTTCTTGTTTATCTTTTTCTCAACATTTCCTCTACAATGATAATAATAATATAATAATAGTAAAATTGGTTTAATTAATTAATAAAAAGTACAATTGTAATAATAATAATAATAATGATAATAATAATATAATAATAATAATAATTGTTTTTTAATTGATAGTACACTAATAATTGCAGTTCCTTAATAATTCTTTTTTCTCCTGTCTTAAATCCTTTTAATCTGTTTTTCCTTTTATTATTTTTTTTAATTTTTGAAGTCATATCGTATCTAAATAAATTTTTTCTCTATATTTTATCTATAATTTTGTTTTACTTATTTATTTTCAGTTTATAGAAAATATTTACTAAGTGCTAACAATTAGCTTTTTGTTTTCTATTACCTCATTTATATATTTTTTTTGTTTTGTAATAAATATTAAATTTTTTTTTGTGTTCAAATTATAAAGAGGATTATCATTCTATGAGATATCAAGAATTTTTTGTTTATTTATTTGTTTTTTAAATATTCAGTCATAATCATCACCTTTTCGATTTAATTTTTGTTTTTTTTTTTTTTTGATTTATTCATTAAATTTTAAATATTCCTAAATGTACTTATATTTAATTGTGTATCGTGTATCTGTGTATATTTTTATTTTATCTATTTTACTAAAAAATATTTTTTCACTTTATATTCATTGTTTTTGTTTTGTTTAATGGTCAATTTGGATTTTCTAACATATTCTAATAATATTTCGCAGTAATTTTTTATTCTCAAAATCCATTTTGTATAAATCACAATACAAAAGCTAATAACAAAAATAAATTAAACAAAATTATTCATTTAAATGGCAAATAATAATTCAAAAATGAGAATTAATAAAAGAAAAAAAAAATTAAATAAAAGAGATTTCGCAAAGTTATTTTTATTTACACGGGGATTTTTTTTTTTCTGAATTAGAATAATCAAATCAAATATTTTTTTTTTCTGTGTACGGAAATTATGTATTATCCTTTTCTTTTTATTATCCATTCTCCTTTTTCTCATTTTTATGATAATATTAATGATAATAGTAAATAAAAACAAAAAATACATTTATTTTTGCGAAATTTCTCATTAAAAATAAAACAAAACAAAAACAATTAAAATAATAAAAATATTTATGAATTATAAAAAGTTAAATTTTCTAGTACAATTAACCCTCATATTATGCGGAGATTACATTGTCTCTCGAAATTACTTTATAAAAATACCACATCATATTACAAGGGTCACCTGTAATTAATATCATTGGCTATTTAACTTTTATAAATTCATAATTCTTGGCATATTCTTTTTTCTATGTAATTTTAGTCATTTGCTCTTTTCATGTCTTATTTTACTTCTTTTGTTTTTTTTTTTAAATCATCCTAATATACACACGTGTCAATTTTCAAAAAAAAAAAAAAATGTATATATATACATAGAACAAAAATTTTTAATTTTCTATATATATATATCGGATATTTTTTGTAATGTTTTTTTTTTGTGTTTTTTGATTTTTATTTATTTATTTTTTTTTTCATTTTTTTGTTTAGTTTACAGTTAACAATAATTTTGACATGATTTTTAAAAAATTGGTAAACAACAATAATCGTCAGTAATTCCCTTGTTTTATATGATGAGAAATATTATATGTTCTACTACTATTTTTATTATCACCATTACTAATTGTATTAGTATTCGATGATGATGATGATGATATTGGTGAATTACCAATTAACGATAAAGGTGATGATCTTGATAAATTATTACTATAAGTACTACTGTTGTTGTTACATAAATTTTGTGTTGTACCATTTATTGGTGATGATGATGATAATCGAATATTATTTATATTTTGACCATGATTATTTAAATTGTGATTACTAGAATTATTATTAAATAATTCATTTGTTGAAATACCACCATCTCCTCCTCCTTCTTCTAAAGACTGTTGTTGTTGTTGTGAGGAGGAGGATGATGATAATGATGATTTTATTTGTTCATCAAATTCATTTACTAATGCTTTAATATGTGCTAATTTTGCATGAAGATAATCAAATCTGTAATTTTTGAAAGAAAAACCAAAAGTTAGTATGTATTAAAAATTGAAAATTTTATTTTTTATTTCAATAAACTTACCGTGCTCTTGCTCTTTGATGATCTTGTTCACGATTTATTTTTTCATATTCTGATACTATTTGACGTTTAATACTCTATAAAGAAAAATGAAGAAAATGGAGAAATCGAAATTAATAAAATATTTTACAAAATTAATCTTTTCAATTTTTAAAAAATTACTAACTTTATAATTAGCATCATTATTTCTAGCATTATTTAAACGTTGAGCTAATATTTTAAAACGTTCACCGACACTCTCAATTTTATGTAATAATTGCCGATATTCAACATAATCACTTTCAAATTCAGTCTTGTATAATCGACGCTGTTCGATTGATGTAATTTTTGTAAAACGACTAAAATCATATGTATTATTTGTTAATGGTCCACCAATTGTACCGTTGTTGTTGGTTGAATTTGCTGTTGTTGTTGTTATATTATTGCTAGTATTATCATTTTGATTTATGGTTGTTGCCATCGTTGTTGCTGTCATCATCATCATTGTATTATTATTATTATTACTAGTGTTAAGATTATTATTATTATTATAATTAATTGCAGAGCCCCTATCATTTGGACCAGGCGATATTGGACTATTTGTACGCACCATACCACCACCACCACCACTACTATTGCTACCATTGTTATTGGCAATTAATCCAATGGCTGCTCTATTTGGTGATAATGTTGCTGAGGACGTTAAACCATTTGATGATGCACCTAAAGTTAATGGCGAGGGAGAATTACTTTTTCGTGCATTCATTGTCGAATGATGAACAACATCTCCGTTCATAATATTATGATGATTATTATTACCACTATTAGAGCTATTATTATATAAGGATGGCGATTGTTGACGAATGCTAGTACTATTAATGCTGTTATCCTTTGAATTGTAGCTACTGTGATTACTATTATTGTGATGGTGTGGATGATGGTGATTACTACTATTACTACTGTTGCTATTGTTATTATTTTGATGATAATGGCTATTATTACTATTATTACTATGTCCATTTATCATTGTTACATCATCACGTGGTGATATACGACGTGCTGCTTCATTATTAAGCACCGAATAACTTAAACTCATGGCATTATCTTCAGTATCATTTTGATGTTTATTTGAACTGTTTTAAAAAGAAATAAATAAATAGAACATTTTAGATACTCAATTTTAAGAAAAAAAATTTTTTTTTGTTATAAATCCGACACCATGGTATTTATCAAATAAATTTTTTTATGTTTAATATTTTGTTATAAAAAGAAAATTTGTGAGTGTGTATATATTGTCTTCTGTCGTATTAAATAAAATTTTGAATTTTGGATATATGTAAATGAAATCAATTAACTTAAAATTTTATTTCCATCACCTTGTCGTATATAAGTTTTGTAATGTGTATACTAATACGGATTTTGTTTTTTTTTTTTTTAATTAAATTATATATTAAATTTTTAAAAAATTTCAAAAAATTTTTAATAAAGCATTAAAGAATTTTTAAAGCATTTTGTTTTTGTTCTCATTTTATATGAACATATGTAGAGGAGCAGAATAGAAAAATTGCAAATGAAATTTACATATATATATATATATGTATTTTTTTATTTTATTCTTAAATTTCTAATAATTGTAGTATTTTTCTTATTTAAATAAAATAACAAAGAAAAAATATATTTGGTTACAAACCCAAAATAACTAGAAGTTGAAGTAGTAGAAGATATAGCAGAAGAAGAATTTCGTATATTATTGTGATTATTATTTATATTATTATTTATATTGTATATCTCTCTAGACTTAGATGTATTCATTTTAACTGATTCTCTTGAATTATTTATATTACCACCAGTACGCCTGCTCCACCAATATATATGAAAAAGTTGTATAAAAATGTGTATTTGATTGGTTTTTTTTTTAAATATTTTTTTTTTTTGCATTTGTCCAATTTTTTTATTTATTTATTTATGAGAAATTTTTAAACAATAACATAGCAATAAAACATAGCCATGAAGTTAGATGTTTTGGTTTTTAATTTGAATATGAAAAAAACAAAAGAAAAATAAAAATAAATAAATTATCATAAATTAATTTAAAGAAAATAACAAAAATAAAACACAAAACAAAAAAAAAAGAATTACACATTATGAGGAAGAAGGAAAATACTTAATTGATGCAAAAAGGCAAATTGCATGTAACATATAATGTAAATTAAAAAAAAAAAAATTTTTTTAGTGGAAATCAACCACTCAGGAAAGAAAATCATTTTGGAAATTTTTTACAAATTTCTTAGATGCTTACCTACTACTAATTTCGTTGGTTTCTTTTCGAAAATGACTAATTCTTTGTTTTTTAGTAATTGGTTCCTCATAAAAACGATGATCTCTATCAAGACTAGGCCTTTTAACAGCTGGTGGTGGGCTACCATTGTGCGTACTTGTTGGACTTTGTCCAGATGTTGAACTACCACCATCTGAACTAAGTGGTGGTGTTAAATTTTGTGGTTTTCGTCTAGAATAAAAAAAAACAAAATAAAATTCAATTATTACAAATTCATATTAAATACAAAGATTACCTTTTGAGCATTTGTAATTCTTGTTCTGTATAAAATGGCCAGTCTTCATTAACATCATTCCATATTTGTCGTTTTAAATTGTACGTATTATCTCTCATTGTTGAAATTTCTTTTAAAATACCACTAATTAAATTCTTTTCTTTTTCTCTAATTCCCTCTTAAAAATTGAAAATAAAAGAAATTTTTATTTAAATTTTAAATAAATTTTTACTTATATATATTTGATATAAAATTATTTACCATTTTGTAATCTTGTATATAATTCGGGTTTTTTAAATGGTTTAAGTGCTAGTAAATGTATCAGCCTTTCTCTATAATAAAAAGAAACCAATATTAGTTATTTTTATCTTTTAAATATTATTTAAAAATTAAAAAAGTTTTTTTTTATTTTTATTTTACCTAATTTTTCTTTTTGTGATGTCTGGCATATGACGATTACTATTCTTTTGGCTACGATTACTGCTTCCAGTTAAATTTGTAATTCCTCTACGATTACTACTTGAATTACTATTACCAATACCATTTGTTGTCCGATTTAAATTACTATTTCCATTATTATTATTATTATTATTATTAAAATAACTACTACTTATGCCACTTGTACCGGAACCAGCCGCTGATGATAAAGCCGATGATAATGATGATGCTGATGATATACCTGGTGTTAAACCAGTAGCTGATGTAAAACCCGATAATAATTTTGACGATGATGATGATGTATTATGATGATGTGATAAATTATTATTTAAATTACTAGAAGAGGATAATACAGAATTACTAGACAATGAATTTTTGCTACTATTGTTGCTGTTGCTATTTATATAATGTTGTTGATGATGATTTGTTGTTGTCGACGACGATGATGAAGACGACAACAATGAATTTGTTGCTGTTGTTGTTACTAAAGAAGATGACAACGAATTAGAAGAAGAATGATGACTACCAACCGTTGTTGAATTTGAATTACTATTGTTGCTGTTATTATTATTTATATTACTATGTCCACTTGTTGATAATGATTGTATTGGTGATAATGTTGAATATGAATTATTATTTATTATATTGGAAGATGATGATAAACTACTATTGCTATTATTACTATTATTATTATTATTATTATTACTATTATTGGTATTTAATAAAGAAGAATAAGACGACGACGATACTGAGGAAGATAATAATTGCGTTTGTTGTTGAGATAAATTATTTATTACTTGATCACGTTTTGGTGGAATGTTTGTTAAACGATTTATTGAATTTTTCAGTTTAACTTTACGTCCAATATCAGTTTGATTCGGTTTTATTTCACGTGTACTGAAAAAAAAAAAAAAACAAAATTAAAAATTAATTACACATAATAATCAGATTTATATCAAATTCAAGAAAAAAAAGGGTCTACGAATTAATTAATAATTTCAAAAAGATTAAAGAGAATTAAAAGGCATCGTACAGTAATTTTTGGATTAATCTCTAAAATCCCCTTTTAAATTCAAATGAAATAAATTTTCATAATTAAATCTAGACTTATAGTAAAAACAAAAAAAAAAACCGATTTTCTTTTCATTGCTTTTTTGTGTAATCTCAAAATTAATATTCAATAAAATACGTGATATATGACGAAGTTGTAAATGAAAAAAGAAAATCAAAAATTAAATTTTTAACATTGCTATACAATTACATTATAAATACGTAAAGGCGAAAGGGGATTGGTTCGTCATTAAATTACATAAATTATTACGATAAATTGTGTGAATTTGATTAATAAAATTAAAAAATTATAAAATTAACACAGAAAATTCAATGCAACAAAAAATTTCAATTACTTTTACTCCTCCATTATTATATTGGTCTACCTAGGCCATTGATAGTATTACCTATAAAATACATATCAATAACGATTACAGTTTTCATGTTTTGTTTTTTTTTTTTTTAACTCTGATTTAAATGCCAAAGTTGTAATTTCACATTTTGTATATTTATCAAGATTACGTGGTTAAAATAAGATCAGATAACGATAGATAGTAAAACAAATTAAAAATGCAAAACACAAAATTTATAAGTAAAAATTCATACATAAGTATTTCAGTAATTGTGTAGTGGACTACAATAAAAAAACAAAATTGTACATGTAATTGAATGCGTTTATTTATACTTTATTGAGTTGCAATTTAAATTGATATTTAATCAAGAGAATTTTTCATATTGATTTGGCTAGAAGACTGTATCACATTTTTAAAAGCGTAGTCATGTGTGTTTTAAATGAATGCTTCTCATCTTTAAATTCTTTCTCATTTTCTGATTACAAATTTTCTGTATTTTGTAAATGAAAACAATTAAATCACAAGAGAACAACATTAATCATAAACATAAATGATGGAATATTTTATGCCCTATAAGAACATACATGACTATATTAAAAAAAAAAACTTCATAGAAGACCTTCGCGCTTGTTAAAAAATTCTATCCATGATATTGTGACCTTTATTTTCTTCTTCCAGTTGGTAATTCAATTCTGAAATTTACCAATTTTTCAAACAACATTAATAAAATTTGAAAAAAAAAAGAAGGAAAACAGTCCTTTTTTTATTTTTACTTTGTTAATATATAAAATCAAAAATATTTGAATATCATTGTAACCGTTGGAGCATATGAAAACCATTAACTTACCGCGAAACATACCCTGGGAAACCCTAACATAAGAATGCGTATATGTATGTACATACATTTGTATATGATTTTTGTACTTGAGAACCATATCATATTATTCAACATTATTACGTTTACAAATCATCATTATTAAAGTTTAGTACTTGTATACATATTTTTTATTGATGTTTTTTAATCGTTTATTAAAAAAAAAAAAAAAAAATGTGTACAAATGTACAGGCATATCAGTTATATCTTTTGATGGCAATATTTGAATTGTATACATGTATGTACTGACTGATGAAAATATAAGTGTGAATCTATGTATTATAACGAAACGACAATATATGATCGTGATGAATCTGTGTCAATGACATATTCGGAATTATTCACGTATGCCCACATACATATGTACATGTATTTATATAATTTTATATTGTATATGATGATGATACTCTTAAATTCATATATACTCGTGTATATAATCAAAAATTTTTATCATTCACATTCACAAAAGAAATAAAACGATTTTGATAGTCATTTTATTGAAATATATAAATTCTTCCATTATAACATTTGTGTTTGTATTACCATCGGCATTATTAAGACGAACCAAAAGCAAGTGGCTCCCGAGATGAATAAAAAAAACAATTTTTATTTTTGTATAAATAAATTCAATTTTCTATAGAAAGAAAATTTAAAAAAAAAAAAATCTAAATTGTCATTTTTATTACAGATTCTATTATCATTGTTATATTGTCGTCATACCAACATTATTTACTTCTTGACTTGAAAATACATTTTAAATTAAGCTTATAAAATTAAAAAACAAAAAAAAAAAAATGATCATTTTTGAAATAAAGCAATGCACACACAATCTAGATGGTGTGTACTTACATATAAGTAGGAGATGTGCATTAAATGAGCACAAAAAGTGTATAAAATCGGCTCTACTTTACAGTCAAGTAATGTAATATTACAGCATACTATATAGTCTCATATTATACATTCCACACACACACACACATCACAACATTTTAATATGATATGCGTGTTATATGGTTAACTTTATATTACACCAAGCTTAAAGATATTTGGTAATCGTTTGTTACTGTTATTTATTTATTGTTGGATTAAATAATAAATTTTATAGCTAAGAAAATTTATTATATACCATAACATTTTCATGAAAAACATTTACCATATATACATATCAGTGACTAACAAAAAAAAAAAATTTCCCTCATTATCGTTGTTGTTGCCCTTAAATTAAACAGTAAACAAAACAAAAAGTGATCCAAAATGTGAAAGTAAGAAGATATTACTTTACGGTTACATAATGTATGTATGTGATATATACAGGTACATTAATTTTTTTTTTTTGTTTTTTTTTTTTTTTGTAATTGTATCATACAAATACAGCACACACTGTAATCTGATTTGATTATCAACTCTATCATTATTTTAAAATAATCATCTTTAAGTTTTGTTTTCTTGATGCAGATATTCAGATATTATATAAAAATCATTTTAAAATTCATTCATAAAAGAAGAAAATATCTGTGGTTTGTTTGGTTTTTTTTTTTTGAGACGTTAAAACAAAGGAGATTTGATTCGGTGTAAAAAAAAAGAAATTAATGAAAGATAAATAAGAGGAAGATAATAAAAATAAAAATAGATCCAATTTAAATTGGATAACAAGCTAACGTGGTAATAATTTTGGTTAAAAATTTAAGTGCATGCTAAGAAAAAAACAAAATTAGATATCGGATAATATAAATATTTGATTATACAGTAAAAAATAAACAGTATGAGAATTTATTTAATTTTATACCTCCTAATTCCGGTAATTATTTATTTTCTTCCCTTTAACATTGTTATTATGATGTTTTTTTTTTATTTTTTTTATTAAATTTAAACTTTCTCACTGATTTCATACGAACGTTACAATTTGATCATGTAATTCATGAACAGTGAAATTTTTATTTTTCCATTTGCGGAATTCATCAATGAATTAATTTTCATTTTATTTAATATACAGAAAAAAAAAATATAGGAACGTATTTCTTCTTTTATATCTCGTTTTTAAAACATAAGTCATGTGTTTTTTTGGGTGCTACTTATTTTTCGTTCAATTTGAATAAATACAAATCTTTTACTTTCATTTTCTAATTGCAAATTTTCTGTATTTTGTAAACAATCAAAATCAAAACAAAAAAACAAAACTTTATGATAATTATTAGCTTGCTTTCAAGATTCGATCTATCTTGATTTGTTCACGATTTTCCCTTTTCAGTTTTTTATTTTAGTTCTTTTCAGATCACTTTCTACATCATACAGATATCATGTTTTAAGTTTGCCTAACTGATCCATTTTGCCATTTCTGGCATATTATTACCCTTCGTTAAGTTATCAATGGTGTCCATATAGCACAGAACAAATTAATCCAACATTGTAAACGTAACAACGATTTTATGATAGAAAATTATAGTAATTTTGCAATAGAGTTTACACACAATATTTTATTAGTTGATATAAAATAAAGACATATACCTACCATTTAAATTTATTAATTTGTATCTGTTAAATATTTTATGAAAGATTTATTGGATTTTTATTTCTTTTTTGGGTTTTTTCTCAAATTTACATTAATCTTTAATGAAAATTCACATAAATTTTTGGTATGAGGTCTGTAATTAACCGTCATTTAAAATTTAAAAAAATTTTTTTTGGAAAAATATCGATTTTATAATTTTTATTTAAAAATTTAAAAAATTTTATTTGTTTTTTGTTTTTTTAGTTACAAACAATTCCCATATTAAAATCTCGTCAGATATCTATATTTTGGCATCACCAATTCGATTATTATTTCCTTTTTTAAAAAAAATTTAATTACACGATACAAACAGATAAAATGAAATAAAATGATTTATTAAAGGAAAAAAAACCCAAACATGTACATGAATAATTTATTTTTATTTTTTTTTTTTTTTACATAAAAGAAACTTTTAAAAATTTAAAAAAAAATAAAATTACATGTCTTAAATCTGTGAATGTTATTGAATGCACGTGCGATAATACATTGATCCAAAACAAACGATTTAAAAAATAAAAAAACACGTTTCTTTTAATTTATTTCTGTGAATAATAATTCTTGTTGTAGATGTGTTCTATTACCCTTCATTGCTTGTCGTTTGTTTAGTAGTACACACGTGCTTATTTAAAAAAAAACTGGAGCTATTAAATTATTAAATTCTTCAAATACTCAAATTTCACTTTAATTTTTTTCCATTATTTCTTTCTTTTTTTTTTCAATAAAAATCGTTAACCTCATTTTCTCAATGAATATATTTATTTTATAAAATATTGAATAAAGGACACAAAAAAAAAAGAAGTTATTTACCGTACATACCACCATTGGCTCCATTTATTATTTATGTATCATTGTCGAAGGGAAAAAATATGAAAATTAATTTATGTACGGTAATTATATCAATTTACCGTATTTTATTTTCTCTACAGTATACACAGTCTTTTTATCATGTTGTTTTTAGAAAATCAATAAAATATTTAATCCATGTACTTAAATTATCCTTATAAACGTTGTACAATGTTTAATGTACTTAAGAAAAAAATATAAATAATTTGATTACATTTAAACCCCACTCACTATACAAGTAGAAGAATACAAATTTAACTTTATGAACCCAACAGCTATGATAAAAAGTTCAGGATAAAAAGTTAATGCCAGTAATAATAACAGATCTTTAACCTCTGTATACACCTCTACTTATGGGTTTTATAAAATTTAATAAGTAGGTATATAGGGTGTCTTATACAAATTTTCTCATAGTGAAAATTCCATTTTTTTTTTCATAGTAAAAATTCTAATTTCCAATCGCTTGCATTTCAGAATGAGTGAATTTTAAAGTGGGGATGTAAAATGAATTTTTTGTTAAAAAAAACTCTTAACTATAACACGATAGATGCATTTCTTGATCTTTACTCTGGGACAGCTTCTATACGTATATCAGGATAATACCGTAAAATCGCATTTTAATGTACTAGAAATTTTTTAAATAACAAAAAACATAATAGATACTTTAGTACTCAAATGAACTTTAACAGTTTCTTTACTTCATGTTAATTTATTCGTTGTCAAGGTCACACGTATACAAATTAATTTTTTTTTTAATTCTTGTATCTGGTACATAAATTAAGGATTTCAATTCATTATGAACACTTACCATTTATTTTTTTGAGTTTCTTCAGCCACAGCCATACGATATCTAGTTGTCTCATAAACATCATCATTTGCATGTATTCTCATTTTATATGGTAATGCACCCAATACATCCAATTGATTTTGTGTTTGCCTAATACATTCAAATGAACCTTCAATTTCATCAATTGAAAAACTAAATTGTTGTCCAACATTTCCACTAGCTGTTGGAAATGATAAAATCTGTAAAAAAAAAAAACAAAAAAACGTTTATCAGATGTGAAAAACATAAAAAAATTAAAATAGAAAAGAAAAAAAGTTGTAAAAAAAGGATTTTCATTTTTTGTTGCTGCCATTCAATATTGCTGGTTTTTTGCTGTATTTTCCGCAAAAAAAAAACCATGAAACACAGTGTATACGTAGATTATAGGACAAGGAAATGGAAAAATAGTTTTTCTGTTTTTTATTTATAATAAAAAAAAAAATTTTTTCTTGCTCCGTTGTATTTAAAAAGTTTTTAAATTGCTGTTGTTGCTTTTGAATATTATTTTCCTTGTTGTTTTGGTTGTTGAAAGAAAAATAATAGTAATAAAAAAAAAGACAGAATCCCGTTGTAATCAAGGAAAATACGACTATAGAATGAATTGTACAACATAAAATGATTTTTCTTCTGTAATTTAATTTTTTTTTAAAAAAATTACCATAGTGAGAAATGGAAAATAAGGCTTATAAAGGGAAAGAGCTGTAGTGTTGGAAAAAGGAAGAAGAGAAAGAGAACAAAGTAATTTAGTACACTGAAATTGGTTCATTATACTGAATTTTATAACAAAAATATAAAAAAAGCTTTTGATTATTAATTATTTTATTTTATGTAAGAAATAAAAGAAGAATAATTCGATAGTACAGAAAGCTTTTGTTTTTAAATCGCTTCGTTATTATCCATTGTATTAGGATAAACGAACTATAGTGGACTGACCATGTTATAACAAGACCAAAAAGCGAATTATTGAAGAGGATGTACATACACTCCTAGATAGACGTCACGAAAATGAGAAGACTTATTATTTGATGCTGTTGTATGGAAATTTAAAACAAACCACTGTTGCCCGATTCAATTATAAAAAGTTTCAAAAAAAAAAAAAATTGTGTTTCAAACTTAAAATAAAAGAAAATGTACCTATGTACATAAATTATGGAAAATGATAGTTACGTGTTCATGACAAAGGCGTGAAAATATGTGTATTCATTTTTTCGGCTTTTATTTTAACTTCCTCATTATCTGAATGAAAATTTCCAATATTGTGCATTCTTTTACATTTATTGTACATGATGATGAGATGCATTTATTTTTGATGCTCATACAAACACAAATAACGATAAAAATGTATTCATTGTTATAATTGTATATGCTGATAAATTGTAACTCATTAAAAGTAAAAAGCGCATATTTATGCATGCATGCATTTTAAACGTAAAAAAAAAATAGAGAAATCCGCTAAGTAAATTTAAAACTTAAAAAAGGCATAAAATAAATCATTGTAGATACTTTTCTTTTTATACCTATATAATATATTTCTACTTTGAAAAAAAAAATTCTGGTTTTTGTTTCCTCTTAAATACTCCTTCAATACTTTATTTTGAGTGAAATTACTTTACTTTTCTATTTCTTGGAACAAAAAAAATTTTTTTTCAATTTTCAATTTTCTTTTTTGTCTTTTGTGTAATTGCATTGAGAATTTTTTTTCTTGCAAAAAATCTCATAAACTATGTTTTACTTTGTATGATTCAATTAGGAATAACTTTATACTCTGTCCACTAAATACATATGTACATATTTAGTTATAGCCTTGTATTTTTTTTTTGCCTCATAATTTCTAATTAAAATATTTCACGGACAGTATTACCATAATCCTTAAAGCTTTTGCGATGGCTTTCCATAAGGCTTTAACTGCATTTAATTAGTGTGCAGAATATACAGTCCATTTTTAAAAATATATTTTGATTGTAATTTTAAAGTTAATTTAAGTAAATTAATTTTTGATTTTTTTTTGTTTTCGAAGGAAAATTTAAATATTTGCAAAAAATTTTTTAATCTACTTTATTATTGATTATTTTACTTTGTTGATTTCTATTAATCGTGATTTATACACGTATGCAAAAACAAAAAAAAAACATTTGTGTTAGCATTTACGATAGTGGTAGTAATAAAAATTTGAAAATATGTTCACATGTCCACACATATGTATGTATGTGTGTACACCTCATAGTCATCATATGTGCCTCCTCATACTTTGTTTAAAATGACCTTCCTTTGTTTTAAATGTTTCTTTCCATTTTTTTATTTTTTATTTTAAATTTGATGAATACACTACATGTGACGGTTGAAAGAATTTCTTAATTTTGTTTTTTCATTTTTTTTTTTTTTTAACAATTAAATATAACAAAAAAGTAGTGTAAACTAGTAGTGTAATTACAGATGGCATAGCACACAGAGTATTCATAATAAGCCTATAAGTAATTAATGTTCAATTTACAGACAGATAGATAATATATGTAAATATTATTACCAAAGAGTCAGATAGACTAATGAGTGACCCATGTGCCTTTACCACCATACAGCTCTAATACACATCTAATATTTGGTGTGTATATGTCAGTGTATATAATTAGATGTATTACACAAATGTTGTGCTTGTATGCACATGTAAATCAAGTTTATGTTTTTTTTTTTTTGTAAATTTTTATGATTAAATTTCAAAATATTCATAAGTTTTTCAAAATAAAAATAATAAAAAAAAAAAACCTGAAAACATGTTTCATATCGTTGACTTGCCCTTGGATAAGTTTTCGATTTTACACAATACACACACATAAACTCTATACACTGTGAAATTAAACCAAGAAAAAAACATTACACACACACACAAATACATTTCAAAACACAGATACATTGTAATATGCATATAATTCAAATTACAAATTAATAATTTTTCTTTATCGTTTTTGTGTTTAAACAAAAATAAAAAAAAAATTAAAAAAAAAATTTTGAAATTTTTGTTTTTTCTTTTGTGTAATTGAATGTCGTGAAGTTTTTTTTTTGTTGTACATTTTCATGTTCATAATTTTTTGAAGTGTAGATGTTTACAAAGTCTTTCAATTTATTTTTTTCGTTTTCATTCTTTTGTTTAAAAAGAAAACTAAAAAAACAAAAACTACTATTTATTGTTTATGTTTTGAAATAATTTTTACAAATATTTAAAAAAAAAAATTTTTTTTTGTTTCTGTTTAAACAGTAGTCATATATTTGTAAACGGTAATAAAGAGCTTATAAAGCAAAGTAAAACTTTTGTATAAAATGTAAATTGTAATGTATACACGCATACACATCTTTTGTTTATTAATTTTTTTATTATTGATTTTTCTTTTTCTTTGTTTTTTCTTCCTATAAATGTTTGACTTCTATAAAATTCAAAACTAAATATAAAAAAAAATGTCGAATTTTAAGCTTTAAGCATTTAAAAAGAAAATTGAAAAGCAGAAATAAAAACAATGAGAATCGGTTAAGTTGCAATCGTATCGTTTTCTGTGTTTACACGTAAAAATTACAAGTAATACAGTCAATAACTTAAATATTTCAACGAATATCCTGGACAGGACAAATTGTGTTCGGTAACATCAACTGATCTTCAAAAAAAAAGATTATATGAAAAAATAATGATCAAATATTTGCAATTATATTTGATGATCAGTATTATTTCTAGTTGGTGAATGATCTCAACCTCTTGGAATCTAAAAACGACTGGCAGAAAAATACAATTTCTAGACTATAATACCCGTTGTCAGACATCCTGTCAATCATTTTTTCTATTCAATTTTTAATATTAAAACCTGGACTTGTTCAAACTTCATTTCATTAAGTCATATGAGCTTTAGTCTCGAAACCTGGCATTTCCTTTTTGAGTTCTAATTCATCATTATGTTTCCCATTGGGTCCAATCCAATTTACTCATATTTGATTCATTTCAAATTTTATTAATTTCCTTTCATTTTTATTTATCATTCATAAATGAAAAATAAAAGTTGTACATTTTATTGCCCATATTCAGACAAAAATTACATTTATTTTTTCTTGTGCTTCTTTTTCTTTTTTGAATTTTTTTGAATTTTACAATTTTTGCTTTTAATTGAATACCACTGTATATATATACATGTATTCGACCTTGACTGTAAAACAATAAAATATGCATAATTTCTTGTACATACAAAGAAAGTATACATGTGATATGACATGATCGCATGTATTACAACGTGATTTCAATATATGATTTTGCTACATTTGTTGCATACATGCTCACACATACGAAATATACTTTAACTTTGTGTATTATGTATTTTAACTTTCGTACAAAGTATACATGCAATGTGAACATACATAAAACCATACATAAAACAATGAAAATTATTTATTCATACTTTTGAATGGTATTTTCATTTTTATAAATGCCAACATTCAAAAATTATTCTATGATTTATTCATCAAAACTTCACAGAAAATTAAAACTATTGAATGAACAGTAAAAGAGGGAAAGATTAAAAATATAAAAAAATGCTTTTTTCCATTTTATTTGAATTTACGAAAAATTGAAAGTTCAGACAAAAAAAAAAGAAAAAAGGAAAAACTTAGTAAGAAGTTTTGTACACATTCATATAATCTTACATAATATCCTGGATATGCCTTTTATTTTATTATCCATTTATTCTTTCATGAATGCTGTAATTCAATAAAACCTCTCCTTTTAGCCTCCAGAAAAGAAAAAAAAAATTTTGTTTTTTTTTTTTTATTCACAATACAAAACAACTTTTCCTTTCGATCTTAGTTTGCTGATCTGATAAAATATCAACATACATACAAAAATGAATGTTGATTTCTTTGGTTTGGTTGAATGGTTTGTTAATTTTTTTTTTTTTTGAACAATTTCTTGATTGGATTGTATTTTATAAATTCGAATGCAATTCATTTTTCGTATATCCTTTCACCATGTCAGAAAAAAAAAAGATTTAAAAAGAAGTAAAATCCAAAACAGAACAACAAAAATTTTAACTTCCTATATACATTTAAATATAATATACAGAAGAACACAGAAAACATGTAATAACTATATACAATCTTATGTACATAATCAACCAGAAGAAAAATGAAACCAAATGAAATTAAATACATAAATAAATGTAAGTAAATGTAAAAAAAAATAAAATAAAATCAATTGATCTAAAGGTGCATGTAATGCACTTATATACATAAGGTATAAAATATGTAAACTGTGAAAAGATTTTCTGCATTTTAATCACTTTTACTTCATCTTATACTGCTAATTTTGGTTGATTATCTCGTTTCTTGTTATAGTAAAATGTAAATTGTGTAGTTCTCTGTCCTATGTATTACATAATTTTCATAGTCATTAACTGTCAATTCATAATAATTTTACTTTGTACAATTATTTGTTTTTTTTTTAAAGATACGAAAAAGGAAATTGTTTATAATGAATACATAAATACTTTTAAAGATCTAGGTATCTACATTAAAATTTTTATTGAAATCATATTGTATAAGTATATATACGATATGGTACAGTTTAGTGGTTGGTTCCGGTTGATTGGTTTCATTTTCTTATTATTTTATTCTTACTTATGTACCATATACTACATATATAATATCACCTTTATTTAACCTACCCGCGATATTACTGTCTATGTATATTATATATTTAAAAAAGAGAAAACTTGAAATTAAGATCAGGTGATCTTTTAACAATAATAATAATAATAACGGTATCATGGCAATAACGACACCAATTATGAAAACCAAGAAAAAATAAAAAACCAACTAAAAATCAAGAAAATATTGTAAATGTTTAATAGCAGGAACAGCAGGAACAGCAACATGGTAAGCAAAAATATATTGTAATACACCTTTTCTTGAGACCTCAATACAACCAGCACAGTACAATATATAGGGTAGTGTAGTGATGTGGTAATATTGTGGTCTTAGAGCTTATACATACATATATGTATAATTTTAAAAATGCACTTATTTTTATCGTCATCATTGAATTACCAATTTTATGTTAGTTACCTGTATACTTTTGCAAACAGAGGCAGCAATATATGAATTTTGTGCATAAACAGTTCAAAACTATATATATCCATCTAAATGATTGCAGCACCATATAATATACATAATTTAACATAATATCATTACATACACATACACACATACATACATACATTGAATAGGCGCAGTCAATACTATTTTTAATTTCCAATGTTGTGAGAGGCCGACCAGGTAATATTGCGAAAATCAAAATGAAAAGTGCAAGTGACGACAACAAGTGAAGTTTTGTTTTTTTTTTTTTTTGCTTTAGTTCAATTGCTGTAATATCTTACCAAATCGTGATTATTTCACTATGTGATCATAGCTTGTAATGATCGTGTGTATAAGTACTATAGATACATTACAGCAATGTACCTATAGATATAATACAGGTACGAAAATGTTGACTGGTTGACTGACATGACCGGTTCAAGTTACCTGTGTTCAATTTACTTCTGTACACAATTGTACCGTGTGACGGATTATTAACAAGGCGATACATATATACATATTCATAAATTTATTTTTTATTTTTGTTATACAACAACATGGTGACCGCAAAATTTAAAGCGGATACAATTCTCATTATTATTATTGCAAATCAACATTGGAAAAATACACAATAATAAAAATGACGACGTTTAAAGTTTTATGAGTTGATGACGATGATATACATAGGAACATATTATTATTGCATTTGGATTTGACTTCTTTTTTTTTTTTACCATCAGGATTTGCATGTATTTTAATTTTTTAACATCGTCTGTATTTTTGATGTATGTATCTTTCATGTTCAGACTAACAATGTACATGCCATTATTAATCGTGGGAGGCTAAAAGGTCAAATTTGCAATGAACAATTTATTATAAATTTCATGATATTTTTCTTCTTGTTATTATAGATTATACCTACATACATAGCTCCAGGCAAAATTACCAACTGGCAAATGGTGTAGTAGAGTAGTTAAAATAAAATTTGTGCACTTCAACCAAGTATATGTAAAACATTATGACATATTATACAAACGCACGGACACACAAAATAAAAACGGCATTTTATTATATGATCTGTCTACTTCAATGCTAAGATAAATGATGATAGAAAATTGATTGTTGGTCTATCATGAAAAACCTCTTAAGTTTAATTTTTTTTGTAATTTTTCTTCATTTTTTTTTTTTTGCAAATATGGCCTTGGACAAAAATGTCCTAAATTTATTTCGAATTTAAACGAATAGAAGGACATATGTATGGAAGAGTAAAAGAGAATATTGTTAATAAATTTAAAGATTTTTCATTTATTGAATATAATTGTGTGGACGTATGTGTATGCATACACTCAATATCTATTTTTAGAAATCAATAATAAGATTTCATTGTGCACTTACATGAACTTTCAAAAGTGCTAAAATTGAAGTCAAGGAAATATCGAATTTTTGTTTGTTAAAAAACGTTTTTTTTTTTATTTTTATTTTAAAAAATTGATTTGATTTGATTATCAAGAAAATTGATGTGTTGAAAAAATGTTATTTAAAATATTTTGAATTTTTTGAAAAATTTAAATGGAATGTAAATGAAAAATTTATGCCCCTTAAAAAAAAAAATTAAAGGACAAAAAGTGATTTTCACTTTTACATACATGTATGCATATTGTATGCAATTGTACTTAAAATTAAATAAATAACAAAAATTTGTAAAACACCTTAAAAACAAAATACAGGTCTAACAATACAATTTTGGCCTTTATTAATATGTACATTAAATGTAAATTTGCAAATCCCAAAATACCTATACCACATTTACCCACACATACATACTTGTATGCGTATGCACAAAAGAAGGCTTAATGCATATCTAAAACAAATCATGTATTATGCCTTTAAATAGATTTAAATTTATTTAACAATCGAAATAATTGTTTTATTCTTCATTAAATAAAATTGATGTTCACATGATGTACCTACATTATACATCAATTATGAAATTATATTGTAAATCTTGAAATTACATACATACACATTTGATTTACCATAATAAAATCAATATGAAATTCTTGTTTAAGAAGGATAATGATTTTAATTCAATCAAATAAATGTTCTACATGTATTCAAAATCATACAAAATTTTAAGACATAAATGTATAAGGGATAAATGAGGTATATATAGTATATATATAAATTTGATAAGATGTCTTATCATCACATTTAAATGCTGTTAATTTTCAATATATTATATACAAACATAACATACATCATAACTTTGCAAATATGTTAAATTATGAGGGTTTAATTTTAATCAAATCAATGTCTACATTTAATTACATTTATTAACCCTTAACTAAATTAGTATATCATAATTATTTGATATTTAATCTTTTTATTATATTAATTACTTTATTTTCTTAGAAATAAATCGTTATATTATGTATTTTGGAAAATTCCATTTACACTCTTTCAAAGAAAAGTGAAAAAAAAAAAATTAAAAAGGATCAACGTGCAAAGAATCAGATCAAACGCATTATTGAAAACATAAAAAAAAAAATAAAATAAATTCAAAAAAAGAGAAAAGTTTATCTGAAAATGAGGTCTAATATTCCTGAAAATTTTTATACACCCTTATGTCCTTTTTTCCATTTTTTCATCTTTTTTTTTGTACCAGAAGATGAAGCATTAAAAATTACAAGTAAATGAAAAACAAAAGGATATCTTGTCAGAGTCCAGATTTTATATACTATCAACTGAATTTTTTGTGAATTGAAAAAATAAAATAAAATGGAGAAAAAAATTTAAAAGGAAAGAAAAACTTAAAGATTGAGGAAAAGGTGGACTAAATCCAAACAAATAGGATTTCCAAAATTCCAACATGGGAGAGTAATAAGGAAGATTAATAAGTACCAAAATAAAAATAAAAAAAAAAGTTTTTTTAAATGAAACATGAATTTTACATTAACCAAAAGCAATAAACGTTTTTCTGTGCCTACGCTTTTGTGGAGTTTAGTAACATTTTGTTTTTCGTTACAAAATAGGAAATTCCGACCTTAATTTTTCAAATATGTAAAATTATTCTTTTTTATAAATTTTTTCTATTCTCTCACAAAGACAGTGAATTATTGAAGAAAAATTTTCTAAAATTTATTACCACCTTATAACCTTGATTATTATTAAATCATGAAAGTGAAATAATAATGAATCATCATATCGATTTCTTTGCTTTATTTGTCTTTTGCCGATATGTAAATTGAGAAGTTATTAATCATCATAATATGAAGTTTAACAATTTGAATATGAAAACGCATTTAAATTGTAATAATTTTAATAATTGAAGTAAATATTCATGCACAATAAATTATAAATAAATGCAGGAGACAGAAGAAAAAAAAGTTTAATAATTTCGCATATTTTAAGTAGGTATAAAGCATCAAAAATTATTTAAACATTTTTTTAATTATTAATGGGTTTGTACATTATGCGCGGTTATAAGTACATACCATTCATTGAAGTCTACACATAACTTTCACATGTTATGCGTAACGTAGTTAATAATAAAAAATTTGGGCCATCACATAAAGGTGCGGAATTCAATCAACTAAAAAAGATTAAAATGCGATAGGGCGTTCTTTCTTAAGTTCACACAAATGAAAATGAAGGAGTATCAGCTAACGCAACCGAACAAAAAAAAAAAAAAAACAAATAAATAAATAAAACCTACAAATCAAATTTGAAAAAAATCAAAAATTATTTTCTCTGTTTTTGTACAATTTTTTAAAATTCTGAAATACAACACAGCGGTATATAATCATCATTTATCGCTATCAATTGCTGTCTTTACGCACTTATTGTGCTATTATTACTTAGTATATACGTACGACAAAAAACTCAAGAAAACCCATGAAACTATAAAAAAGATATTTAGGTCATTTAGCCGGATTTAATCCGCTACTTAAAAGCTACTAAAATAAAAAAAAAAAATTAATTTTTGTCTACGAACGGTAAGAAAAAAAAATCGAATTGAAATTGAAATTCCAACAATCAATGTTATTAATTTCTCAAATAAACAAAAATTCGATACGTTCATATATTTTTGTTAAAAAAAAAAAAAAAATTAATATTTACAGTGTACGTATAAAAACAACATACACATTTACATAAGTACACTACCGTACGTAGTACTGATACATACATACATACAGATGTCATATAATAACATTGGTATGCAATATAAGTTAATCGCGTAACAAATGCTAGGTTAGTAGAAAAAATATTTTTTTCCTTTTTTTTTCGATTTTATTGTTTTTACTATTTTCTATGTAGTGCACAAAATATTCAACTGCCAAGTTCGCCAATATGAATACAGATACCGTGTCATATAATGAAAATGATGTAATCCGTCGTCATTATGATAAGGTTTTGGTTATATACATATAATAATACACCACTACTACTGATCAAATTTAAATATTTTGCTTAATTATGCGTGTATCTGTCTCTTCGTCACAGTTTTTTTTTTTCTTTTCTCTTTTTGCAAAATCGTTTGGAATCGGTCGGTATACCAGACAAGACAAATTAAATGGCCATGATAACTACTTAAGGAATGAAACAAAAAAAAAAAAAAAAACAGATAAAAGAAAGTTAAGTAGAAAATAGACGGGCACGTGTAACAAATAACCATACTGCCATATCGCTTTATAAAATATGTATAATAATACGAGGCATTCAAAAGAATTGCTAGTGATAAATCTTGCAAAATTCATTAACTTTGAAATTATTTGTACACTCCAGGTAATGAGTATTGAGTAGCTACAATAGTAATCAGCCTCACACAGACATTCTGTTTATTTATTTATTTTTTGTTGTGTTCAATTGAATGACGGATGATTAAAATTATTGTAATGTACTTGTACATAGCACACATAAACAAGAAAAATCAGTAAAAGGAAATTAATAATAATAAAAAAAAGAATAAAATTATGGAGAAAGCTGAGTTGTTGTTAAATGGAAACTCTTTAAGATCAACATAATTTCATTCATTTCCTTCTTTTGTTTTTTTGATATGATTACAGTCATTTGATTTTTATCCAATTTCTACAGCACATGTAATGTATGTAAATAAACATTATTATCCCATCACATATTTTTATCATTTTCCGAAAATACTATCTTTTTTTTCTAACATCACATGAAAGCCTTTAAAACACACTCATTGTTTTGTTTTGTCATTGCATTAGGTAATTCAACTTAATCGTGAATTAAATAACAAAATAAAAAATTTATTGTTATGATGTATGTATGTGTGTTATATACAAATAAATAAAAAATAAGTAAATAAATAAAAAGAGGTTGAGGTGGAATTTAATCCAGCTGTCACTGTATCTTTTAGTTTAAAAAGTCGATAATGAGAACATAAATTAGAAACACAAATTTCTACATACAATAAAACAGATACACAATATCACCCCATTTTTCTTTATTTTTTCTTTTTGTAAACACAGTAACGATAGCACAAAATTTCAGCATATTCACTGTAAAGATTAAGAAAACGTACTTGGCTTTTATTTAATGTGGCTCTTGAATATGATGTACTTTTAGGCCCGTATTCATAAAGGTAATTTTAGGTTTTAAAAAGTCTTTCTTCCAAGCAAAAGACAAGTTCGAAAGTCTTCAATGAATTTATGATTCTAACCGAATGTAGGTATAAATTAAAAATTTTTTTCTGATTAGATGCAATACTGATATGTTTCTGTATTTTTGACAGATGGGTATACATATCAGAAAGTTTCTGAATTCTTGATGTTTAAAATTGATGATATTTTTGAATACGGTCCTTATGTATACCTTACATTCATATCACTGTGGCTGTAATGTTGCAAAGTAACTTTATTAACTAAATCAATATGACATGACTTGCTTGAAATGACATTCTAAAAAGCCATTTACAATTTTTTTTTTTAAAAATAAAAATCACCATCAAAATTATCGCTTTCAAGAAAAAAAAACTTACATACAACCCTGAAAGATAAAAACAAAAGTAACAACAAAAATCTTAAAATAAAAATAAAAACTGATGTTTACAATGTAACAAAAATGATAACATGAACTAAATTTTTTTAATTTTTTTTATTTACATTTATTTTCATTTAAGGGAATACACATAATATCAGCCATTATTATTACTGTGTACATTATGTAAACATTTTTGTGTACACAGATAAATTTAATAAAATATAAAAGTAGAAAAGTTCACGAACTTAATTAAATGAATATTACAAAGATAAAAACGTGGGTACAAACAAAAAAAATTTTTTCATGAAATTAAATCAAATAAATTTTTTCTTTATATTAAAACCTTAAATGTCCTTGAATTGTTGCCAACATATGTATTATCATCATAGCTTGTCTTCACAACAACAGGTGAATTAAATTTTTATATATGAGTATATTTATTATCTGTTGTATGATGTTGTGTGATATGCAGAAAGAAACAAATCCTTTTGGGATTGTCATAATAAAATGTAATTATGTACATATCACACCATTTATATGATGTCAGTTTCAATGTAACTACATAATAATGTTTTTATTCCCTCATCCAATTCAATTTTGAAACTCATCTCACTTTAATGATGGTGTATAAATAATTTTATTATAGGATTTACAAGCAAAAAACTTGTGAACTCTTAAATTTTGTGTAAATCATGAAACGCTTAATTAAATTGAGATTAAACAAATTAATGTGTCCTAAATAAAAACTCATATGTTACTTCTAGTACATATTTAAAATTCTTTGTATCTATACATAACATTAGAGATACATAATAAATGTACTTTTGACATTATCAATTATATTTTAAATGTAAAAATTAAATAATAATTGATATACACGTATAATCATGAATTTTTAGTTTTTACCATAAACATACATATATTAGCTTATATGCACAAATATATGAGTGTATCAGAATTGGTTATTATAAACATACATATGTGTATACACGTTCACATGAAAAATTTTATACATATTATGTGCTGTGCATATGTTCACATACTTTTTCACAAGGTCGTACCTATATTCAAGTTAACATTAAAATTATCAAGGTCGATCTTTCACATTCTATATGTGAATATATGCAATGGACGTGTGTACACACACATGTTTACATCTACATAGATACATATAAATTCAAGTAAATTAATGTTTTACTGATGATGTACAAATGTAAGAGCACATTAATGCTCATGGCGTTGTGTATGTTTTTGTACCTGTGAAAAAGAAGCATATACCTATAAGGTATAGCTTTGCATGCATGTATGCATATACACAAACAAAAATTCCCATTATTCTTCAGCTGGTAATAATAAATGGTAACTTTAAAAGTTGAAAAAAAAATCACAGCACTATGAAATGCACTATGACCTTTCTTTGGTTTTTCTTCTTGTTTGGATGTCTTTTGTTTTTCTTTTAAAATAACTGCAACAGCAGCAATAACGTAATCATAAAAAAATCTTTCAAATCGTAGGCGACGATGTGTTCAAAAGAAAATTAAAAATGTAGATTTTATTTTTTTTTGAATTTTTTTTCTTCTTCTTCTGCTTTTGTGAATTGTAGTTATTTTATAATAATTTTTCTTAATTGCTAAATACACACAAGATACATGCATTTAATAATGCCTAATACTTAAACATTTTTTTATGCTGTAATGATGCATTTTTATTGTAGGTCGTTGATCTATTACTGTTGCTCATAAATTAATTTGTAATTTTTTTTTTTTTTTTTACCTAACGATTTTCCACAAAGTTCGAATAGTTCAAAAATTGCCATCTTTTTTGTATGATGTTGATGATAATAAAAGTTGCATGCATACGCTTGCAAACATCATATGTGATTTTGTAAGCGATAAATTTTCAATAGATAACTTCATTTCTCAGTGTAGTTTTTTTTTCAATATTTTTTTTTATTGATTTGCTTATTCATCAAACTGTCAATCAATCAATATATGCTATACACACATGTACGCACACTTAGAAATAAAAAAAACGTCGTTTGCCATAAATAACGAATTGTATTCAAATAAATTTCAGATACCTATATTATTTTATTGTTTTTAATTTTATTTAAACTTTAAAGCAAATACAAACACATTATAATATTTCTCTCGTGTTTTACACTTTTTTGTAATTACCTAGTTTGTAAAAAAAAAAAAAAAAATTTTTTTTGCGATAATTATTTATTAAAGTTTGAATCAGGGCTTCGAATCGTTTGTATTTTGGGTTCAATGGAATTTAGATTTAGTAATATTAAATTTTAATAAAAATATCGTTGATAAAATTACAGTTGTCAACAAACGGTCAACAAACATTTCAATTACATTACAATCATCGAAAGCGATTTTTCATGACGAAGACAGATGGGAAATACAAGGAGCAACTGCAATTGGATTTTTTTCTTTGCTTCAAAAAATTAGTTTTTAATTTTTCAACATTTTGTGGACTATAACTTCTCTTCTCAAGTGATCGTTATTTATGATCTTCTTTTCAAACATATCCAAATACTCACGTTCGAATTTGATGAAATTCATTGTTTTGCGAAAAAGATTGAAATTCAGTTGGTTTTGAAGCTCTGATTTCGAATATTTTGAAATTCAAAACAGTACACATATATTGTGTACGTACGTACATGAATGCATTACAAAATGTTGATAACATTTCAATTTCAAAGTAAAATAATTAAATGAATAAATTAGAAAATTAAAATAAGGCAAAAAGAAAAACAACAACAACAACAACAAAATTTATACACATAAATTTTAATTTATTTGAAAATTTTTCGAGAAAAGTTCAAAAGTCGAATTTATCATAAAATATTTGATTTTTAGAAATTGCATTAATTTTATTGTATATGACATTATAAGTATGTATAGGTACCTACGTAAATGTAGGATAAAGAATATATATTATGAGCGTTTACACAGTTTTAAATAATATATGTGTGTATATGTATGTAATCTCATTATTATGTGAGAGAATATGCGGAATTAATTAGAAAATATCAGTTAAAAAAAATAAATGAAGATAAAACAAATATGCAATTAAAATTACAGAAAATTAAAAACAAAAAATAGTTGTATTTTTTCATTTGACGTCGCTTTTTTCCATTCACTTTTTAAAATTTTTTTGCTAGTATATTATGTGAGCGATATACATATGTACATATGTATAGTAAGAAACATATGTACATACATACATATGTATACCTCTCGTACATTTTTTGTATCCGTTGTTTTATAAATGCATAAAATATTTGATTTATGTGCATAGGTATGAAAAAAGAAAATTTTGTAATTTTTGTTCGTTTTAAATGTCATATCTACCTATGCAACACATGCATACAAATATATGTACATGTGCATCAAAGATATGATAATGCATGCTTGTTATACGTATATACAGAATTATAAATACATGAATGTTTGCACCACAATAAAGGAAAAAAAAAAACATTTTTAATTACTTTTTTTTGTTTAATGATTTTTTATATATGTCACATATAATTATTAATAATAATGAAGACAATATGCTTTAGATTAAAAATTGCATTAAAAATTTTATGTATTTTATGTATGAATTTTAAATAATGTTTATGAAATATTGCATGTACCGATCTAACAAAACTAGGTACCTATATCTTTTTTTCATAACCTTTGACTTATGAATCTAGAAAAAGATTCATACAAAATAAATACAGGTAATACCTGCATAACACGGTACTTTAACAATACGAGTCTAGTTCATTGCGATACATAAATAATATTAAACTTTTGGTCAACAAGGACATTCGATGACTGTTTCAGAAAATTGTAAAAATGCTTAAATAAAAGTTCTCTGTCTAAATTATTTTATTTAAAAAAAAAGGGGAAAAACAAATTGATTATTTGTATATAAATTTCGTAATACATTAGATACAATATAGAAATAAAAAAAAAAATAAAAAATAAATTGCATATTATGTATACTAATTTGTATGGCCACTAAACAAAATCAAACGTTTAATGTAAACATTCGCTTCAAAAACAGAAAGTAAAAAAAAAACTTTCACCATTTCATTTTAATTATAAAAACGGGTAAACAATTATGCATCATGTCATATTATATAGGTAGCTGTTTTTATATATTTAAATTCATATTAAAATATGCGTATGCAAAATGCATTCATTCCGCACATTTATATGTCAATTAAAATAAATAATGGCAACATTTTTACCATTATTTAATGAAATTATATTCCATCAATTTGTTAAACAGAGACAAATAGGAAAAATACAAAATTTAAGTGAACATTACGTATACATAAGTACACACAACTTATTACTTAAATTTTTACCTTCAAAATGTATGATTTAATATACGTATAAAAGTTACAGCAATTGCACGTTTAATTCGGTACTCATACAAAGTTATTTCGATAAAATGCAGTTTGCAATTTGTGAGAAGATCTGTTTAAGTTTTCGTAATAAATACATATACATAGCGAGTTTATAAATTTCTCTTTTACATGTTGACGGAGAGTTTACTGTATTTTTATTTTATCAGATAATGAAATATTAAAGATTACATAAATATTCACGATAATGAATTAATGGATAATTTTTGTAAATTTTTTTTTTAAATTGACTTAATAAATTTCTGTTCGCCAAAGATAAATTACCAATGTATCTACAATACACATCATATATAGGTAATAAAAATATGAATAAGTAAGTACATATACGCGAACATTTGAAAATCCATCATATACGTTATGTACAAAATAAATCATAAAATTTAATTTTAGTTGGAAATTTTGTCTTTTTTCATTTACTTGTAAAATCAATGTTTTCATGTTGTTTCATTTTATTTATTTATGTTTTTTTATTTTTATTTTTTATGTTCATATCAATTTTTATTGTTTTGTGTTGGTTGTTTATTAATGTTGACTTGTTTACGATTAAGTTTTAAATTACATTTTTTTGTTTTTTGTGCAGGAAACAGAAGTTTTTAATTTATTTTTAAACTTTTACAGAAATGTAAAAAAATTATTGTACAAAAACCAAAAAAAAAACTAAATAGGACTACTTTAAGAGAATTTTTCTAACGCATTAATAGAGCTTCAAATGTAAAAAAGAATTTGATAAAACAAAACTTGAAATGATTTTATAGGTACGTAGTGTAAACAATTTGATCGATTGTCATATACCTATAATTAGAAGTTTTTTTTTCTTTCTTTTTCTAATTTCGATCAATAGGTAATACGAAAACAAATTTATTTTTTTTGAAATGTTAATAACCTTGGATTTGTTCATGATTACATTAAAAATAAAAATATGTTAACCTTATTACTATTTCTTTTTTTTTAAATTAATTTTTGTTTTTTTCTTAAAAAGAAAATTCTAACAGTTCAAAAACTGTATGTATAACTGAATTTGTTAATTACATCAGATTTCATATTATTTTGATTATTATTTTTCATTATTTCCATATTTAATTACTTATGTACAATGTAATTAAATATAATGAAATTAAACCGTATTAAATTTTTGATTATGTACTAATAAAATATTTAATTATTTTTAACTGTAAAAAATTCAATTAATAATTTTTAGAATTAATGAAATTAAATGGTTTTATTTTAATTCATGATTACAGCTGAAGATTCAAATCAAAGTGTAAAATTGAATTGTTAAACGAATTTTTCATGACACTGTAAAAATTAAAAAAAAAAAAATTAAATAAAAAATTAAAAATAAAATTCAAGTCATCACATTATATCATACAAGTATGTAATATTTCAGTATTGATATTTTGATTTTCGGTTGTTTATAAATATATAGTAATTAATTAATAATAACAGCAAAATATAAAATACAAATTTTTAACCTTGTTTTCATTCTTTCCCTTTTTTTAATTTTCTTAAAAATATAAAACAAAAAAATTTGTTTACAGTTTGATATTCTTGAGTTTTTATATGTTTTCTGTCAAATTTTGTTATCGCCCGAAAATTTTCTGAAATGAAAAACCCTAAAACAATTTTTCATTTTCCCTAAAAAAAATTGTTCATTTTCATTTTAAGAAAATTCAAAAGACACAAGTTTTTTTTTTTTTTTTTTAATATTTAGATATTAATGATGACCAAAAAAATGTTTGAAACAAGCAAATAAAATTGATTATCATTATAATGATGATTAGCACACAAAACGTCATTCATGTGATTCATGTCGTTTTGTGTTAACCTTGAATTACATACATATGTATATGAGTATATGTACATGCATGAATCTGAGAATAATAAACAAAACGGTGTTAAATAATTTAATTTTTTATTTTCAGAATTTTTATTATTATTATTATTATTTTTTTTTAAATCTAGTGTACTCGTGTACAGTGCATACACGAACACGAATAGACTTATTTATTTAAATTGTTTTTTGACAATTTAAATGTTACAATAATGAAAAATGTAAAAATTTAAAAAGAAAACAGTGAATAAATAAAATAATTATCTCATAATATTATATTTTTGATGACCTACTTTATCAGGAAATGTACAATGAAGCATATACACCTTTTTGGAACGATGTACGATACACACATATTTTTACAAACTCGAATATTGAGTATGTGTATGTTTGTTTTTTTATTATTTTTTTTTTAAATGATAATACTTGGGTACTTGCATGTATATAAATAAAATAACCTTTCATGCTATCAAAAAAGAAAACAAAAAATAAAAAACTAAATTTAAAAAAATAAAATAGAAGTAATAGATTATGAAATTTGAATTTTTTATGAATGTAAAATTATTTTAGTTTTTGTTTTCATTTATTTGTGAAAATTAATTTAAATTTTAACACGTGTGTACATCATGTATGCTTTGTGCGAATTGCATGGAAATGCCTGTTAAAGTGCTAAAGTTTAAATTACTTCCAGTCAACAATGTAGCAACATTTTGCTATACAAATTGCTAAATTGTTTACAGTTTCAGTTATTTATTACTTGTCCTAAGTATTTTAATGTTTTATACTCCATAATATGGTTCATTCATATGATTGCAAAAATTCAAATTCAAAAATTTACAAACTATTATTTAGAACTTTTCCAATAAATGTTAAAAATTCAAAAAATCAAAAAAAAATCTATGAAACTCAAAAAACAACTAAAAACCGAATGTTATATTTCATTTTTTATTATTACATACAAAAAACCATTAATTTAACAAATTAAACGCATCCAGTATAACTTACCATATATACTAAAATCTATTTTACCGATTTTACAACAATTCCGTACTTTTGTCGCAATTTACGTACACCCTTTCTTGACTTTAAGAATTGCAACTTAAATTCTATGTTGATGAATATATGCATTAATAAATTACTGTATTTATTAAAATTGTTTTATAGTATTTATAGAATTAATATATGTAAATATTTTTTTGTTTTTGACTAAAATAATTACGGATGTTATTTTTGCAATATTCAATTTATTATTTCTATTTTTATTTTTATCCTTTTCATAAATATGTATTCTTTAATACACAAGTGTGTGTTGTACATTCTGTACATGTCTGTTCAATCTGTAATAATTGAACAACATGTATATCTTGTATACATTTTTTCATTTTAAATACAAAAATAAAAATAAAAATATTGAAAATAAATTGATATTATTTTTCATTTACTAAGAAAATGTAGAAATAAAAAAAATAAAAATAAATTACAAATACATAAGACGTAAAATATATAATATTTGTGCCTAACCTATGTACTATAGATATTATTAATACATTTTCTTTCTTGTTTTGTTTTTCATTTTTCTGTTTTTATAAATTTTATTATTTAAATGTTGTATAATATTTTTCTAAAGTATTATTACGTACTTACAATAAAATATACGATTATTTTATTTATTTAGTTTTTATTTGTATGCATATATATTTTATGTCATATACATACAATGAACGTATTGCGCAAACATTACACTATAATAGATACGAGTATATGTATGTATACTCGATTATAAAACATAAAATGCAATAATGCATAGCGTAACAACAAATAATAATAATAGAGTAATAAGACTGTAGTATAGGTATAATTCTAATGACAATTTGTAATTTGTAATGCAATGTATGGCTCTTATCTGCTTCATATATCTATAATTTTATGTGCACTCGTATTAATACCTTATCCCCCCTTCCAAATCATACATACGTGTATAAAGTAGTAAGAAAAAGTTTATAAACATATGAAATTTTTTTTAAGATTTAAAAAAAGGATTAGGATTTTTAATGTCCAAGATCCAAAGAAGGACGAGGATGCGGCAAGTCGGCAAGACAAAATTTTATAGATGCTAAAAGGAGAAAGAAGGAAAGGCTTCTTATTGTATTTATGATATCTTTGTATTGAGTCATTTTTCAATTGAAAGATCAATAAATTCAAAGAGAAAATTTGATTTTGCTGCTATTCTCTATAGAATTTTGCATGTTCCAAAAATTTTTTCATATCAGTGTAAATAGACACTCAGTCAGTACAAAATTATCTGTTCATGTAAAGTAGTTATTTATATCAATTCTACACATATTTTTGCATCTAATTTGTATGTATGTATATGAGAAAGTACTTCTTTTTCAAAAATTGTAATGTCACCACAAAGTGTAAAAATAATGCTTTTGCATACACAGAGAGAAAAATAAACAGAACTTTGTTTTATTTTCATGGGTGCTTTAAAAATATGTGAGTTCATATCTTTCATCTAAAATACACGTTAATATGTAAAATATCTATACTATTTAATGGTTTGTAGATTGCTTTTTTTATAATAACAAGATAAAAATCTATACAAAACACAAAAAATCACATGTGTGTGTGACTTTGTCACATATGAGAAAAATAAATTAATAGAAAAAAAAATTAGATAAACACTTTGTTGTCATTTTAAATGCACATACAGGAAATAAGTGTAAATAAAAACAATAAAAAAAAGTTAAATTCATTAAATTATCATTAACATTCGAATGAATTAAAAAGAAAAGCAGGTGAGCAAACATTAATGCAAAATTTTAATTGCAAATTTTTACACGTTCTTGAATGATCAACATTATTATCGTTTTCATCACAATGAAAAAGAATTTAAAAAAAAAATTAAAGTGAAACTGATGGAAATTCTATCTAGATGATTGATGTGTGTTAATTTGAAAATTGTTAGAAATTTCGGAAAAATTATATAAATTGATAATTTGTTATAATTACCAGATAAATGATGTATGTAATATTTGAAAAAGATTTAAAAGAGGATCAATCAATCACAAATCTTTACATTTATTAATAAACTTTGCAATATATTAACATTCTTCTGTTTGTTTTTACAATTCAAGTCTGTTTTGGTTGTAGTTTGCAAAATTTTCTGACTTGAGATTCTGCTTGAGAATTTTTCATATCAAATTTACGAAATGTTAAATGGCCTTGATTATTTATAAATTAAACTAGAAAATCTATAACATATTGCGATAGTTTAAAAACAAATCTTAATACGGCTTTTTACGTAGAATGGTAGATTTGATGTATACAATACTGTTTTGTGCATGTACGGAAAGAAGTGATAACAATATAAAATAAATACCGGAAGAATGGTTAAATCCTACTACACTTGTAATTGATTACAAAATAATCTAATAACAATCATCCTTTCACCGTCATCATCATCATCATCATCCAAAATGCCATTTACACTATACATTTCTTCTTTTCTATTTATTTTATACGAAGATACATGTAAAAAAAAACAGAAAATCTAGTTAAATTCAGATCATTCACTTCGTTTAATCTTTTAATTAAGTTTTTTTTTTTCCGATATATTGATTGGTGGCGATATTGTGAACATATTGTATTTGCCTGTGACTACACGTATATGTGTATGTATGATGTTCTGTTTGCTTGTGTGAATTCGTTTATGTAGTGAATACTCTGTCAATTTGAAAATCATTTTATTTGATGAAAAACTTTAACAAACCTCCTACACAATTTTCTTTTCATACCTTTTATAATTTTACACAAGCTTTGTTGTGTGTGTTTTTATTTTTATACCTACATATGTTAGTGAGTCTCCTTTTTTACTACTTTTTTTTCTCTTTTCTAAATGAAAATTCATTCATTCATTTTATAGGAGTACGAGGGTATATATAAATTTTATCCGCATTTTAAATTCTCAAAGGTATTGCATCACTTAAAAATAAATTGTGTAAAAAGCTAATACCATATCCATCGAGTAATATCAACATTATAAAAAATTCATACATACATACATATGTACATACATATAGAAAATACACGTAGCACGTAACGTAAACAAAGAGAAAAATGTTCTTTTTCATTATCCTTGTTTGTATTTGTGAGAATATATAGAAAAGCTGATTATCTTTCATATATATGAACATTATCTAAAAGTATTGTGTAATTTTTTACAATAAATAACTATAAAATAACTGCGTTCAGTTTCTTTTTTTTTCTGTTTTTCATCATTTCCATATAGTACAACGGTAGGTGTAACCTATAACTAACAGTTTGCTATCCTACCTATCAACATCAATCTACAGTATGGAATACAATACCTTATCACTAGAGTATAACATTATCAGTTTTACTGTATACTTAACCAATGTAGCCTACCACCATCATCACCATCCTCATCATTATCAACTTTTATCACTAAACTCTTTGTTCCCTTCAAATGAAAAAACAAAAAATCTATAAACCTCTAAACTTATACTAGAACTTAACTAACCAATATTTGCTGTTTTATAAATACAATTCAAAAAAAAAAAACACTCAGGTTAGAATTTAGTTAACAACGACATGATGAACAAGAATAGGATCTAGAATTTTCTCATTCCTTAGAAACCATACCCAACCAACCACCTCATTTTGCGCCTACTTTTTATAATTTTCTCATTTATCGTATACTTATATTGATGTAACCACAAGCTTTGCTGTATGACATCGTATATTGTCAACATTCAGTTTCCGGCAAATTTAGAACATAAAATGAGGAATTAACAGATGTAAAGATACAAAAAAGCAAAGATAATACAGAATCCTAAGGACAATGATACAATTTTCAATATTTATAATGGCTGAATTTTGAATCCTTGACTGTTAATATGTACATACATATACATATGTATGCGTGTATACAAAAAACCATTTGGCATACAAAGTAAAGTCTTCAATTTTTTTTTTTTTTGTCTATCATCAGATAAAAATTTTCTTCAGACAACAATTTTAAATTTCATCTATTTTGCTATACGACGACGTACATATGTGCGAGCACATGAAAATCCTGTCGAATATTCTCGTATTATATATTGTACACACGTACAATGTGAAAGTGCAATGTACTGTAGGAAAATTAAAGGAAATTTTTTGTTTTTGTTGTAGTACGCATCAAACATCGCCTTCAGAATATTTCCACTTATAATAGAAAAAATATTGAAATACTATGTCATGTTGTTGGGACGTTTGTTATCATCATCATCATCGTCGTCATCATCATTATCATCTTTAAAAAGCCAAAAGTAAACAGGAAAAAGGGTAAATAAAAGCTTTATTTTATTTTATTTTTTGTAGTAATACAGACAAGGAGAAGTGTATGAACATAATCAGACTTGTATGTACAATGTTGTGTAGTATTCCCAATACTAATAATGGTACGACTACGATGATTACATGATGACGTTATAGGAATCAACCCACACACACGTAAAAATAAAAATGGAAATAAGTGAAAATGCTTTTTTTAGCCTATAGTACAAATGATAAAACTATAAAATAATTTATAAATAATTACACAATATAGAGAGAGTATGAAGATTTTATACCATTTAATTATTTGTTACACAGTACAACACAATGTTATGTCTGCTCTACATTATAATATCAATGGCCCCATAAAGTCGTCGTCATCATCATATACTTATTATAATTCGCTTCTATATTTGCTTGCACTTTTTTTTTTAAAGAATATGAACGTATTTTCTCATTCTATGATTTTTTTTTTTTTTCGAAAATTCTAATTTAATATTTATTTGTTGGCTACTAAATGCAATTCTTCTCACAATGCACAGACAAATAAAACTTTCATTAATAAATTCGATCTTACAACAATCAAAACATATAGAAAATCAAGAACTATGTAAATAAAAAAAACGCGTCAGCAAAGTACATACGTAATTGAGTACATGCGAACGATATCACATCCATACATCTGGTGTAAAATATAAATTGATATTATATTGCGTGGGGGTACGATGGTTCACCATCATCCATAATTTAAGAACATGGGATAAAGGATAAAGGGATCTAACTAAATTAACACGAAAGCTTTAAAAAGGAAATTTTTCGTGGGAATTTAATCTTAATTTGTTGCTGTGATTGTGGCTGTTATATTTATCTACATATGTATATACTGTATTATTGTAGATGCATGTGTACAAGCTTTTTTATATGTACGTGTATGGTATGGGCTATCATTTTAGTTTCTCTCATGTTTGTGAACATATGTACATATGTATACACTGTGAAATGTACGTAAATGTACGTACATGGAATATAAAAAAAAAACTAATCAAATTAGAACGATCTTTTGACGTCATTTTGTCGGTTTCATGTGTTACGTATGTACGTATACGAGTTGTAATAAATCAAAAATTTATTTTTATTCTATATGCAAGATTTTGTGGGTGGTGGTAAATAGGATATGCATAATAATATGCTGGTCCATAGAATTTGTCATTTTCTACATGAAACAGAACATTTTATTTACACTTTTGAATAATAAAAAAAAAAACATGTTTTAAGTAAAATCGATAAAATTGAATTTTAAATTTATTTTTCCTTGTCAAGATAAAGAAAGTTTGTACTGATAAAAAAGAGAAGTAGGACAAAGGAATTTGACTTTGTAAATCATTTAAGTGTGAAAATGTGAGACATCGTCTATGCACTGTTCAGTGAGCTGTCCATGTACAAACCACCGATGATATAATAAAAAATCAGCGTCAAAATATTAATGGCAGCAATTTTTTATTTTTTTAAAAAAAGTAAATAAATTTTCAATAGATATTTGTCTTTTCATTTTAACTTACCCCTCCATTTCCTATAATTTGAATAGTTGCGTGTGTGTTGTATTTATTCTGTAAAAGACAAGAAAAAAATCTTTTTTTTAGTATAATATCAAAAAAGTTTACAAATTTAAGTTAATTTAAATAAATCTTTAAAAAAAAAGATTTAAAGAAATCTCTGAAAGTGTGTAAAACCATATTAAATCTATATTATTGCGTTTATCAATGAAATTTAATTGTATAACACAAAACAAAAAATATGTATATTAAATATTTTTCCTAGCTCCACTTAAACATCGTAACTATTACAATAATCGTTTATGAAACATTCACCTGAGTAAACATTACAAAAATTTTAGCAGATTTCATAATTAAAATTAAATGAAAAGGATTTCATAGTATGTATTTTCTATTTAACAAAAAATAAAAAAAAAAAAATGTAATTAAAAATCCGATATTTATATGTAAATATTTAATTTTCAAATTTTCAAGTAATTCAAGTTTTATATGTTGCAATGTAATCAGTATATGTTTTCCTACATACAACAAGGAATACATATTATATAGCCTAGGTAAATATGAGAAATTACATTCTCTATTTGATGATTTACTTTGAAAAAAAAACCAGTATAACTGGTAGCAGAAAGAAAGATTTTATATAAAATTTCGAGAGAAAAAAAAAGAGAAAACAGCGGAAAGCAATAAGAAAACTAAAAAGTTTACAAAAGTTTAATTTCCGAAGATTTGATAATCATTTGAAAAAAAAATGTATGCTCAACAACCACAAACGTATAGTAAGGAATTTTTTCAAATACAAAAAGAAAATTGCAAAAAATTCAATATGAAAATATATTAAAAGATCTTATATATAATTAGGTATGCAGTTGATATTTAGTTGTAAATGGTGGTATCTAAAGTAAATATGCTAAGTACAACTGTATGCTTGCATATATATGCATGTACATATTTTTGTTGGATTATTTTTCATGCATACATATAATATTATAGAGATGCTTTTTATATTTTTCCAAAAGTTTATTGCTCTTTTGAAAAATGTACACACAACAAAGTGCATGTAGATGAAGATCAGTGCGAGGTAATGACAGTGAAGAGATACAACTATGATGTAAACATTATCATCATATAGAAAACATTTGAAATGAGTAACGAACGCGTTATATGAAAGTGTGAACTAAATATACAGTATATGCATATGTACTGATACAAGAGAAGATGATGATGGTTTACCATTTTGTAGGTGTACTTCATGATTTATACTGTCTCATTTAGAGGAGTCAGATTACAGGTTCAGTAAATGAAATTTCTCAAAGTCAAAAAAAAAAAAAAAACAAAACATACCTGAATTTCTCCTTTACATTTTATTTATTCAAGAACGTAGTTGGTAAATAATTTCTTTTATACAGGAAAATGCTTTTTTCAGATGAATGAATGTTCCTTTTTTCTAACAGATAACGAAAACATTAAATGCAGGTGGCATTATATGTCATATTATACAGTATAGTACGACACTGTACAGTGTACACCATTCAAAAATACCAATGGTACTTATTCTTATACATACATATGTATGAGTACATAAACAATAAATGGGTACACGTACACATAATTACAAAATGGAGAATATTATTTTTAAAAAATCTGATATAATACAAATAAAAGAAGGAACAAGAAAAACGGAAAAATCAAACACTGTTTTAAAAAGTCTTTTTGTGTATAAGGACATATTTATTTGTATATTTGTTGAAAATGTTACTTAACATGCATGCAACAAGGACATATAAGGACGAAGAAAATAAATATGAAAAATAAAATGTTTGGTACATATTATTGTAATTTGGAATGACTTACAAAGTTATCACAGTTAACACATCTATACTGTTTTGTAGACGAAGTAAAAAAAACAAATAAGAAAATAAAATAATAAAAATAACAAAAGAAATAAAAGTATATGGATAGGAATGTAATGTATGTACGTACAAATGGATATGTACTCGAACTACTTAATTCGTACATATTTTAAGTTTTTGAACGTTTTGTTAACTTTTCCATGTCGTCTACTACATAAGGTGCGTTTCATATTTATAACGCCACCCGAAAATTTCCGATATCTCGAGTACCTTCAGTTCTAGGTAAGTACAATGTTTTACAAAAATAATAAGGGTTACAAGTACTATTCAAAAAAATATACCTGCTCCCTTTCTACCGACAAATATTTTTTAGAGCAATAAAAATAAGATTTTTGCCTGTTTCATAATTATAACGCCAGTTTATAAAAACTAATAAGTGAAAGTGTTTAGTATTCAAAGTGTTTCGGTTTTGAACGGAAAAAGAGAAAAATTAATATTTATGAAATAATGCCGCGGGGTAAAAGTTTTTCAGATGTAGAAAAAGGAAAAATTCTAGCCTTTAAGGAAGAAAAAATAGGCATTAGAGAAATCGCCAGAAAAATTGGTCGAAGCCATAGGTTGGTCCGAAATTTTTTAAGGAATCCGGAGGGTTATGGCCAAATAAAACGTTCCGGAAGAAAAACAAAACTAGATAACCGGATTGCTTCTAGAATAACACGTGCAGCCAGCAATTCAACCAAAAGTTTGAATGAAATAAGGAGTTTAACTGGAACATATTTCACGATGGACGATATGGAGAGTGCTGAATCGCACCGAAAACATTCAGCACGCAAGAATGAAAAGTGCTCGTCGCTTGATTGAGACTCATAAAAAGCAAAGGTTGGATTTTGCAAGGCAAAATAGGACACAAACTGGGAATCTGTAAGTACCTAATATAAATTCTATAACATGAGTTAAGTTCAAGACAGTTTAAAGCAAAAAAAAAAAATTAGATAATATTTTCAGATGAAAAAAAAAATGGAATTTGGATGGACCAGATGGTTTTCGAGCATAATGGAGGGGTTTGAGAAGGAATCCCACTATACTTCTCAAAGAGGCATTTCGGTGGTGGAAGTGTTATGCTTTGGGGTGCGTTTTCTGCATCTGGTTGTTTGAAATTACAGTTCACATAATCAAGAATGAACAGTGAAAATTATACAAATATTCTTGAAATGAGCCTAATTCAGCAAAATCCAGCAAAATCCTGAAATTCAGTGGACATTTCAGCAGGATAAGGCCCCATTCACGTAAGTCGTGAAACAAAAACATGGTTTCAATCGAATTCGATTGAACTTTTAGACTGGCCAGCGTGTTCATCTGATTTCAATTCCACCGAAAATCTCTGGGGAATTATGGTACGTCGAATATACAGAAATAATATAAATAATACGACACCACAGAGGAGTTAAAAATGCTATAATCAGGGAGGAGTATGCTATTGATGCCGAAACTATCACAAACCTTATGAAAAGCATGAAAAAAGGATTTCTAATGTGATTTTAAATAAGGAAGCAGTTTTAGATTAATAAAAATTACCTTTAGAAATCATAAGATTAGAATGTATTATAATTTGAATTAGATTTCTTATAAAAATAAAAATGGCGTTATAATTATGAAACAGGCAAAAATCTTATTTTTATTGCTCTAAAAAATATTTGTCGGTAGAAAGGGAGCAAGTATATTTTTTTGAATAGTACTTGTAACCCTTATTATTTTTGTAAAACATTGTACTTACCTAGAACTGAAGGTAGTCGAGATGTCAGAAATTTTCGGGTGGCGTTATAAATATGAAACGCACCTTATAATAAAAAAAAAATGCAAAAGAAGAAAAACAAGACGAAAAAAATTAAATAAAACAGACTAGACGACATATACAAGTACGTTAGCAAATAGACAATAAAAAATAAAAAGAAAAAACATTTTTATTTCAATTTATTTCTTATAGAGAGTTGAAGAAAAAATAATAAAAAATAAATTTTTGTTTTTGTCATCGTCATTATTTGTCTGGTGCTTGTTTTTATTTTATCGCCTTTTTGTCAATTTTTATCGTCTACACCATTTTCACATTTTAATACATTTTAATTGCCAAATTTAAGTATTTAAAATGGGTACATTTTTAAAGACAATAAAAAAAAAAGCAAAGAAAAATGATAATTCGTCTATGTACAGTGGCTGTGAAAAATTTTTTATATCATTATAAATGTTTTGTATTTAAGACGGTTTTATACGTTGTCTTTCCTCATACATATATGTATGCCTATAGTGATCCAAAACTTATTTGTGGCATTGTACTTTGAAAATAAAATAAATTCTTAATTTTTTTTGTTTTGGTTCATTTTTCCCTAAATTCATTTTGCTTTCAATATAAAATAAATTATTAGTGTGGAAAAACCAAAACACATTTTTGTGTATTTTTATTTGTACAAACATTAAATGGTGTATGCTCGATGATAACGTAACATTAATATGAAAAAAAAAAAAATCTTTATGTATCGTTATTACAGGTTATTGGTCTTATGCAAAGTCTTTATTAACACAGTACATATTTTTTTTTCTTTACTATATTTATTGGGGTTTTGTTTTAAAATTGAATTTATATATGTAGTAGCAAACTTTTTTTTATGTATGACACAAAATATACACATGCGTGCACATATGTATGCATGCAATCACATATGAAATATATATAGTGAAAATAAAAATTCATTTATGTATACGTATATTTAAGCTCCCCAAGTGCATTTACTCGTATTTCTACGTACATATACACATGTTCATACATATTATTTGTTTAAATATGGTAAATAAAAATAAAATGTGAAAGTAAACAGATAAAAAATGCATTTACTTATATAGTGTGTATATACAGACAAAGAAAATGTATAAAAAAAAATAATGCGATTATTTTGTACAATACATGATGATAATGACAGTAATAATAATAAAAATAATCATAAACCAGTTTTATATTATAACAAAACCGGAACTAAATAATATTTTGAAATTAAATCTTTATTTTTCACATTTTAATTTTTCTTTATTATTTTGCTTCTTATTTTTCATTGTGTGCGGATATGGCACAGGTATCTAATATTGCACATATTTCTAATTATTTTCAAAGAATTGCAATTTTTTACAGACTTTTCAATTAAAAATGTTCAAAATGCAAAAATAATAATCGCTGATACGTATATATAGTATATACTCAAATTTTTAACTCCGAATCAACTCCGAAAAAAAATATAAAAATTATAATTTATTAGTTATAATGTATTAGTTAACATTATTATAGCATACATTATTATTATGTTATATTAGTTAACAATATAGTCATGTGCGTTTCAAATAGGTGACTTTTTTTTTTCATTCAAAGTGAACAAAATAATTTTTGCTCTCATTTTCTGATTACCAGTATTTTTGTATTTCTCTAAATGAAAACAACAGCAATCACAAGAGAACAGTAACGTAAATGAAACAATACTTTTATGCTCGATAAGAAAACACATGACTATGCTGAAAAACTAACTGTAAAACAGTTATCAATTCAAATTTTGGAGGTAATCAACTTGATATTGAATTCCGTGAGAAAATTAAAAAAAACCCTTATGTACTCACAAACATATGTATGTGCGTATGTGTCTCCAATCAGTAAAACAACAGGTAAAAAACCGAACAATTTAATATCTGAATTACGTACAATATACGTATATGAACATTTTCGCTTTAAAACACATTTTCTTTAATTGCGACAATAATAAATCATCATTATTTGATTAAGATCTTTTTAGTTAAAATTTTCTTTTGAAAAAGTTGAATAAAATAAATAAATAAAAAAACAAACACACACGATATATATTAACATAATATGCCTGTATGTGTTTTATGGAGTGTGTGTGTTGTATCGGAATTGTACTTATATGTACATATATATCTTTCGAATTTCCCCCTTATAATTGTAACGTACATACATAATATGTATATACATATGAAAACATGCGAATTGAAAAACATTTTCTTTTGTTTCGCATTTACTTTTCATATTTTTGCATTTTACCATTTTATTTTTATTTTTTCAAACTGCTTATATATACATACATATGTACATATACATACATATGTATATACATACCTGTGTACAATAACAAACAATTTTACACTCAATTATAATTATGTGGCTACCTAAAACAGCAGCATTAATTTTTATTTATGATTTTTACGATCATATCAAATTGATCATGCGTGCGTACACACACGTACATGCATTTTAAACACATAATACCTACATATGTTTAAACTTTAAAATTTATTACAGAAAAATTAGTAAACAAAAATAACATATGATATGAGTAAATATGTATATGTATTTACAGTACAGCACAAAAAATAAATTCCTTTCTGAATTTTTGAAATTTTTTAATATGGACTGAAAAGAGTTGATCATTATTTTTTCTTCTAAAAATATTTTAGAACGATTTTTGCTAGAACCACTGTGAACTATATAATAGACGTATTCTGTAACCTTTACTCTGGGAAATGTTATATATTTACATAAGACCGATAATATGCTTGAAAATATTGAGAAGCCTATAAAATCAAAATTAATGATACCAAAATGTTTTCCATGTGTTTAGTATATACATATTTCTGTTTATTACTGTTACAGAATATGTAAAGGCCATTATCGTTAAATTTTCTTAATTGTTTACTTTATTATACACACATATTGGATTTTTAATTATGGGTTAAAAATAATAATTTGTTTAAACATACACAATTAAATTACAATAATAAGTCTCATATGTATATAATACAAAATATGTATATAGTTACAATAATCATATTAAGTAGAGGTAAATCAAAATTTTCAAAATATGTATATATAATAAAATTTTTTATTATTTCTGTATATAAACATTATTTTATATCAAACCATTCGGTATATTTGTGTAATGGAAATATAAAAAAAATATGGAAAAAATGTGTAACATACACAGTACATATAACAAAATATGATTTTTGCTTTTAATTTCTATTATAATATTTTATTTAAAAAAAAAATAAATAAATAAATAAACAACTAAAAATTCACAACATATGATACAGCAATAGAAAAGCAACAGGTTGTATTTTATATTTTTAATTATGCATAAAATTTTATTATGTTTTGTTATTTACAAATCTGAAAACAATATTCATACATACAATATATATGGACAAGGAGTCTTACATGTAACAAAGTGAGTAGTGTATTTTTAATTGGAAATTTGTTGTTTACTTAACTTTTGAATTCAGAGTGGAAATTATTGTTTAATTTGTCATATATTAATTTATGAATTTTTTTAAACATATGTATGTTTGTATATTGAAACGTGTAAATATCAAATGTACATACATACATACTCGTACATGTAATTTTGTTTCAATAATGTAAAAAAACAAATCGTCGAACACAGAATACAGAAAAAGTTAAATTTTTTGATTTGAGTATATAACGAAAATCTTTTAACAAATACGTTAAAAAAACTACCCAAAAATTAAATGTATCCAGAAGCCTTGTATTATACATACTACCAAATTCTAAAATTTCATTAACAAAATATAACAAAATAGTGACAGATGTTTGGTTCATCTTCAGAACAGCTTCAAGAAATCATCCTCCATCGAATTGAAATCATTTCTAGCATATCAAATCGATTACCTTGAATATTTTAAAACTCTTTATATAAAGTAACTACTTTTTTGTTTTGTTTTTATTCATAACTTACTGAAGTAATGCATTTTCGCTCCAGATCATTTTGTTTCGAAAAAATAAAGATAAATAAAAAAATGTATTCCTGTAGGAATCCACTTAAAAGACCAGAAAGAGAAACCTAAAAACCTGTATTTCACTTGAATGTGTAATATCCTTTTTTTTTTTTCATTTTTTTTTTGTCCCTTTGCAAACTCTCTCATGTATCACAGTCGTTAATGTTGTAAAATTTTCAAGATGTGCATAATACAATACCTAACGAAAACACATGCTCAAAAAGATATAGGAAACTTTTCTTTTAAAAAATTATTCCAGGACACACCTGCTCCCATATGTACACTTTTCTAAGTATGTATGTATACAGTGAATGACCGCCATCGTCTATATGTTTGAGCATTTTACCATATTCACATTTTGACCTATACCACCATTATTATTATCATCATCATCATCATCATGCATCGTCATTTTACGTATATTAGTGCAACAAGGCATATACATATGTACGTACAGTACTTTATGATATAAAACATATTCCCGGGATTTTAGACAAGTTAAAATGTATAGCAAGGACTTTTTGTAAGTAGCACAATATCAGAGGAAACTGCAGCAAAAACGTACATAAATACACAGATGATATCAGACAGGTATATCAGTATACCAAACGAACATAGTTTACACGTATTAAAAAAAAAGATACCAGTACCAGAAATGCATGTATTGTGCAGTTACAGAATAATATTTATTTTGTCTTCTTGTTTTGGAAACAACAACAAAAAAAAAGATTGAGTAATGTAAAATATTTATTTATGCACTCAACTGTGCAACATATAAAAAAGTCCCTCTTAAAAGCAGGTATAAAACAACAGGTTTTTTTTTCTCTCTTTCCTCTGCACATTTGTTCAAATGCACTTTGTCTGGCTGGATAACAATAACTTTTTGTTTTTTTTATTTATTCCTGCAAATATTTTATGAACGTGTGCCTTTTTTCATCTCATTTATCTTTATTTTTATTTATCTATTTTTTTTTACCAAATAAAAAATGTAAATATGGCAAAATCTATTTCTGTACTTTATTTTATCCTGTGTGTAAAGTCTGATTTCATTTTAGTTTTTTAAGTTTTGTCAAAAAGGTTTTGTACATTTTTGATTCTGATTCAAGATCTGCGTTAGTTACAGATTTTTTTCTTTTTTGGTTCCATGTATTTTTGTAGGACTTTTGACTGTTTTATTTATTTATTTATTTTTTTTTTTTGACATTTAATATACATTAGACAGTGATCTATGCGATGAACACTTTTGTCATTTTGTTTTTAAACAATAAAAAAAAAATTTTTTCAAAAAGGTCAAAGAAAGGGAGAAACGACATTTAAAATAACAGCACAACAGAACTGATGATGACGATGATTTTTGATCAACAACAAACAAGACAAATTAATGCCAGGTGTTAGAGAGCGTTTTTACAAAACAGGACAGGATGTAACAATAAATACCAGATTTTTTTTTTTTTTGTGGTGTGATAAATCTCCAAAAGTTATTGTAAAATTTTATTTTTACTTCTTCTGGCTGATACCCTTTTTTTTAAGTACTGTATCCTTTCCAAAATAATAATAAAATCTGATTAAAATAAGATTAAAAACTTTATTTTAGTGAAAAACAAAAAGTGAGCTTTATTTTTGTTATGTTAAAAATTTATTGTGATTCTTTTTCGAATTTGTGTGTTCTTATGACATTCAAAATCAAAATAAACAAAAAAAAATCGCTTATACATTATATCCTTGACGTTTTGTATAATCACAATAATTTACAATTTATAATTATCAAAGTAGCATAAACGTACAGACGTGAAAGAGAGAGAAAGAATAAAGAAAAAAGTTAAATCTGTTAAATTATTCGCATTTATCATCACTACTATCATTAATCGCTAAGTGATTAAATCAAACAAAAACAAAAATGATAATAATAAATAACAGGAATGCTATTAAATATGAACAGAGAAAAATAAACAAAACAAATAAACCGGTGTAAATTTTAATATGAAAATTAATGATAATTGACTAACAAAAAAAGAAAAATTCAACAGGTGACATTAAAAACCGCATCATCATAAATTGATGAATGTAACACTTTCCTGTGTGTGTCAGGGTGGCTATAAACATTGTATGATTTTTTAATTCGCTCATAATTCTTCCTTTTTGACCTTTTGAATATTTTTTTTTTATTGTTTTATGTTACCGTCATAACATTGCCATTGTCGTTGTTTCTACATTTTAATTCCTGACTTATTATCTTCATAATTTGTTGGATTTTCGTTTATTTTTTTCTTTTTTTTGTTGCATTAAAATTGCAGAAAACACGTGAAAAAGCAGAAAATCAGTTATTCTACAAAATAATTGTAATAAAATTTTAGAGAATAAATTGATATTCAACATTTTTGAATATCCATTTAAAATAAGGAAATATGGATTTTGAAAAGAATAAAAATTATTGAAAATAGAATTTTGTATACAACAGTCAACATACAACTCTTATTGAGACAAGCTGTTTCCTAAAAAGGCATCAAAGAGGCAAAAAAAAGTCTAGTGTTGAACCCCTGATTATCAAGGTTGTCAAATACAGATGCATTTGCACATCACAAAGGTCGTAAGTTTCCTTCAGTTCACTGAGCCTTTCTGGAATATGTACCTACTTTACATGTCTATTTAACACTTTCAAATGACAACTTTCATATTTCCACGTCCATCATTATTGCAAATTTCATCTCATTAACACAAAAAAACAAACAGTTCAAATCAAAAGAGTATAAACTATTCAATTACAATCAAAATATTTTTCACTCCAAAATGGCAATCAATTAATTACATTTTTTATTTCAATTTTCATCAACGATTAAAAATTATCAAGAAAAAGAAATGTGCAAACAAAATATAAAATTCACGATATTGTAGACACAAACTTATGCATACTATGTATTTGACTGATGTACTTTGTGTACACAATAACTTAAAGTAAAGAAAAACAAAAATTCGAAAAGTAAAAGTTTGTTAACATTAAAAGTATTAAAAAAAAGTCATTTTTTTTTATTTTTCTTACTTTTCATTTTCTATTTTCATAATGAAATTGTTGACAACAAAATACAGTCAACAACAGAGAGTCAGATGATAACATTGCTGCATACCTATCATTTTTATTCAGTGAAAAATTACAAAGTTGTAATCAAATTATGTGTATAAAACTAGAGGGTATTTATTGTCGTCATTATTATTGAAAAAATTGGAAAACTTCACCTTGACTGACCTCACAATGTCTCTTTTTTTTTTTATTGTATTCACATAATTTGTGTCGTCTTCCTATAATTTTATTGATTATTTTTTTATTTCTTTCATTTTTCAGTTTTCTTTTTTATATCTGCATTTACATACTAAATGTACATGTTTACATTTATTTTGATTTTTTTTAAAAGTTTTTATTTTAACTAGGTGGGTACATACTTAGCAAGGCAATGATCAGTATAGTTCACTGTTTTGACATTGATGACCCATAATTGCTGATTTCTTGTATTTTTTTTTTATTGTTTTGAGAATAGCAAATATTTGAAATTTTTTCTTCACCTCTGCAAATGCATATACATATGTACATACATACTGTGAATACATAATTAAGGTGTACCCCACAGTATGACTGAAATGAAAATTCAATATGGACACTATATTTATAGTCTTATTTTAGAAAAATTTTAAAGCAAGAACAAGATCTATTTTTCCTCTATTTGTAGGTGATCTATGATATGTAATTTTTATTTTTCAATTATTGTAAACGAGAAAAAATTATGAAAAAATACCGTTTGAATTTCAAACTCTTTTTATTGAATAAATATCAATCAATTTTTTTTAAATTATTGTTTTCAACAAATTTTATTTTTAGATAATTAAATTCCATAAATTTTTTTTATTTAACATAGAAAAATTAAAGAGCCAAATAGATACTTAAAAAATAGTACTACATACAGCGGGTGAAGAGCAATTAGAGATACAAGTAACATAATGTAACGGTGTTGTATTTTTATTTGAATTTTTAATTTGATTATTAGATTGATGCTGTTATTATTCGAAAATATTATGATGACCCTAAGGTTAAAAAAATAATTAAAAAAAAAAGAAAAAAAAATCTTTACCCAACCATAAAAAGTACCTAAATACCAGCATTTGATAGCCATTTACGTTAAATCCATTCACCATCACTGATCGCTAATACAAGCAGTATGAAAAAAATTTATAAAGCGGATTTCTTAAAAAAATAGCATAAATGTTGATTTTTACGCTTTTTTAAAAAATTTTTTTTTTTTGTATATGTACATGTACACGCGTAAAACATAAATATGAAATTCATATTTTTAAAATAAAAATTAACAGACCATAGCGTTATGTTGTTTAAAAAAAAAAAAGTAGAAACTAATAAAAAAAATTAAATTGCACTTTAAAAAGTGAATCATAACATAAATTTTAACTCCAACACGAATAGAAAAAAAATAAATTAACAGTAATTCAATTCAAGTATGTAATTTAGTAACACATACGCAAGAATTATGTAAGAAAAAAAAAAAAAATAATTTTAAAAGAAATCTTTGCATGACCATTTCAAGAAGATATTGGTGTAGGTGCAAAGATTTTTTTTTAAAAATAACTCTAGAGCGAGCGTCCTCTGTTATGCACACCTTTTTAAAACCAATGAATATTTAGTCAGATTCATATAAAATCTGAGTATGAAAAATAAAAATTACAGTAATAGAATGCACCTTGTTCTTTTGTATGTGGGTAAGCACAATTTACATTGAATTTCCTTGTTTTTGTCCAAATACCAGTATGACGACAAGTAAGTAAAAAAGAATGAAAGAAGAAAAAAAAAGGCAGGTGCAATTTGTAGACATAATAGTGGCCATTATTATGGTGATGAAAATGGTCATTTTATTTTGAAAAAAAAAAAAAAAAAAAAAAAAAATGTTTTCCTTTTGGGTTAATCAAAGTAAAATTTATATTGAAGAAAAACATCTGCTTTTTGTATATCTTATAATTGACTACCATTACACATTGTTGATTATGACCACTCCTTTTGCTCTTGATATTTTGAAACTTACTAAATTTACAAGGATACAAATCTGGAAAGTAACTTAATTATGCACATGTATAGTTCTTGAATAAATGATACAACAAGTAAATTGAAAATTCAAGATTGTTACATTAGTCAATTTTTTATATAAGTCTGATTATTGTGTACATGATTAAAGACATAATTATTATATCAGTGTACTGTATGCATGTGTATGCAACAGGTCAAGTTTTGTTATGAAAAACAGCTTGAAATTAATTTTTTTTTTTTATTAAAAGATAAAAAGAAACCGACAAAATTAAATAAATGACATAATGTAGTCATGTATTTTGCTTATATTTAGTTACCATACCCCCTTTTCTTTCTTCTTTAGTGTCAGCACCAGATATTGCAAAAATTTTATGTAAATACGCTAAATCCTAAAAATGACATAAACAAATTAATTCAAGTGTTTTATAAACACAAATATTATGGTAGAGATTCAAAATTACAAAAAAAAAACAAAATTATACGACGAATCTAAACATAAATAACTCAAAAAAAAACTAACTAAAAAATCACTATGAACTACCTTGACATTTAATTTTTGCAAGAGAATTAAAAAATAATTTTTGTTTTTTGCTCTTGTATTCTAACATCTTATGTATTAATATGAACAGATTTTTTTCTTCTTTTCTTTGTTAATTATTTTGATTGTTATTTTTTCGTTTCGTTCTCTTTGATAATATGAATAAACACTTTAAAAGCATTAAGTAATTTTGTTCGTGCTTAGGTTATTTCAAATTATTCAAAAGAAAAAATTAATTTATGTTTATTGTGTCTTCTATGTTATACGATTTGTAAATTTTGACAAATTCTTGATTAACACTGGTTGGGTTTTCATTAAGACGGTTCAATTGTCTGCTTTACACCACACAAACAAACCGAAATCTAATGTAAGTATTACATATCTTTATTTTCTGTGAAGCGCAAACTTCACTCATATGATACGAAAGTTACCTGTTTATAGTTTATTTATTTATTTATTTTTAATTAGATATCAATCAGTCAATTTATAAGGTCAAAGTTGACCAGACGTGGTAGCATCAATTTTATTTTTTATTTTATTCTTAAAGTTTCTAATTTCTTTTTAATACCAATATGAAAATATTAGTATTAAACTATAAAAATTATTTTCACTACATGATCTTCATGAAATCATTTTAATTTCACCAAACAAGTAATTCTTCACGGGAAGCCAAAGTTTAGTTTGAACTTTGAACAAAATATTGTAAATCCAGCAATAATAGAATTTTAATGATAGATTGGAGCAAGGGATTTGTGTCAATGATTTCTTTTATGTATAAACAAATTTAATTTCAATTATGGGTGAATCTGTTCTTTTTATAAGATGCTTGAAAAGCAAACAAAAATAATCATCAAAACGTAAAACAAGAACGTAACTCGTCTATAGTATTATCATCAAGTTTCTACTTAATTGTGTTACATGTGTATGTGTATGTGTATGTAAGTATACGTGAAATGAACTAGTGACATAGAAAAGTAAAAAAAAAACTGCTTTTGAAATCACCTAGAATTACAGCAAGTTTTTTATTTATCATCGTCTTAAGAAAAAAAAATACAATAAATATTTACAGGAAAATATTATCAACTATCATCAGTACATAATCATTTTTCTCTTGCTCTCCTCATTACTTTTATTTTAGTTTAATGATTCTTATGATTACTATTAAATATTTGTTGTCATCATTTTTATTATCATTATCAAATCATCGTCTGATCATCGCAATGTGTACATAAATACATTGAAAACAGATAACAAGAAAATTACTTTATATTTATTTTAGCGGGTTAACTAACACAACAAAAACAAGATGTAAACAGGCAGCTTCTCTATAGAAAACAAAATCTATTTTACTAAATTCAATCAATATCAACTCCACGATCTGATTATAAAATCGTCATCGAGTCTTGTTATTTAATTTTCTTATTTTTTCATTTATTTAAAATTCATTTTAATAATGAAGATTTTTCTTGTATCTAGAATCCTATACCGTACACATGCATACAAGTGCTTTATAATCAATTAAGACAAAAAGGCAAAAAAGACAAACAAAAAACTTCAGCTCTTCTAAGAGAAATGTTTTTTTTTATTCTTTTGTAAATGAAAATAAAAATTTTCCAAAGGAAACGAAAACTTCAAATTTTAGAAAATGAAAATCACATAAGAAAACTAAATGATTTCTCGAATAGAAAAAAAAAACAAACAAGAACAAGAAAAATGAGAATGAAGATGATGAATAAATCAAGAAAGATGTGTATCCCATAATAGTTGTTGACTATTGCATTGCATTTAGTTTTAATCACAAATAATTGCTATTTTTATTTATTTCAAGTTTTATCCCCCTGGCTCTAAAGACTTTCATAATCACTGTACACCATATTATCATCGTCATCACAACATCACAACATCTTTACTGCAACTTGTTATGATACCGATATGATATCTGATATGATGCAGTTGATAATACCAAATTAGTGCATCAATTCTTCTGTTTTTATGTTCAGTTTCATTATTTCTGTCTGTATTATTAATTCCTTTTTTGGTTTAAAGAGATTGTAATTTTCCTTTTTATTTTTCTTAGCCTGATACAGTATAACAATGCGACATGACAAAATACGGTGCCATCAACTTTCAGCATCACCATCACATTCCATCATATACAGATGGACATTTATTTTCATAGTATATAAAACATAATTGTTAAATATCTTACGATACATTGTAGTAATAAAGTACCTACGATTGCATTTTCTGTGTGTTTGTATGTATACACATTGTAATTAAATAAATTGTAGGTATACTTTTTTTTTGCGTGAAATTATTAAAAATAGAGTGTGTGGTTACACTACTATGAATGTGTGCGAATTTTGATCAAAAATTCTAGTGTTAAATTGTTGGAAATGTCGGTAAGGCAGATTTTAGCGTCCTCGCCGAGAAGATTAAATGAAGCTAAATTACTAAATCTGGACGCCAAAGCTTGACCTAACGAGCTGTGGAGCTATTGAAGAAAAAGAAATTACTAAATTGATTGTTTTTGTGTGAAATAATAAAACATTAAATGTAACATATGATTTTTGTTTGTATTTTGAATTTTATACATTTTATAACCAGATGTTAACTGAAAGTATGTAAGTCACATTAGCTGTCATTTCCACGTATTTCGCACGAAGGAACAATTATGTGCAATAAATTTTTTACTTTATACTTCCAGTATACATATTTACATGTGCATCATATCACGAACATTTATTGCACTTATGTACATATAAATATCTTACACATACATTACATAACATTCACATTAGGTAAAGAAAAATATAACAATTTCTATTTGTTCTATTTTTAATTTCCGTTTACGCTTGATTTAATTTTTTATTTTTCTATTCTTTTGCTATTATTATTATACGCTCTGATATATTTTTTATTCCATATGTATTTTTTTTTATTATTATTATTATTATCGTATATCTAGAGAGAAGACAAATAAATGAAGTAGAATGAATAGCAAAAAAATAAAAAATAAAAAATAAAAAAAAACTTCACCTCGTTTTCATTTCTAATTTTATACGTATACATAGTATGTATACAGTATACACCATAATACATTTTATTTATTCTTTTTTTATATGTTATTTTTAATTCTATTTATAAAATTTTATATTTTATGTACGTTTTATCATTTTCATTTTCCACAAACATTTTCCTTTCCCTCCTCCCTCTTTCTGTATACATATGTACATATGTATGTGGTACAGAAAATTCAATGTATACATACATATGTACATATATGTATGTTTGAATCTCATGTGAATTAAAAAAGTGTATACACATGTGAATTCTTGCAGTTTGTATAAACTGCAGTCGCCTCACAATTTAAAAATGTAGGTACATACATACATAGCATGTACATTAATGTGATATAAAAACTGAAACTAGTAAACATGTTTACATCTTTTCATGCATAATAAAAAAATAAAAATATTTTTCTTCTTCTGTGGGTTAACAATATTTATTTTTTTTTTTCATTTTCTTGTTTGTTTTTCTTCTAATTTTACATTTTAATCTTAAGTTAGGTAATTAAAGAAAGAAAATTTAGAATTTTTTTTTTTGCTATTTTTATTTTTAAAATAAATCAAGAGCAACAACACAATTATAATTCGCAATTGCATTTGTATACGTATACTAGACGACGCCTTAAATATGTATGTTGTATAAGTATAGTGGTGGTAGTCAGATATACATATGCACATAGGAAATTCAATGTATGTATGACAAACCAGTCATAGTCTTTCTATCCATATTATAAAAGTTTTAAACACTAAAACACAATGTAATTTTGTGGTATTCTCTCAAGGAAACCCTTCAAGGCAAAACCTTCTATACAAAAGCCATGAACTAGTGTTTTGTATGTATTAAATAGAAGTGTGGCTGTTTTGTTTACATTCTCGTTGATCTGTCAAAATAGTAGTGCTAGTACTAATAATAGAAGTGTATAAAGTTAGAAAAACGTTTAAAACCAGGGAAAAAAAGTTAAAATAAAACTGAAGTAAGTAAAATGATTTATTTTATTAAATCAGTTATTAAATTTATAATCAATATTTATATAAAATACTTATTAACAACACACTTTTCCTTTATTTTCAGTAAAATAGATTAATATGTAAAACTAAACGATGTACATATGAAATAATTTAGATTAGGCAAGTACATAAAAAATGTAATTATTTTGATCGAATTGCATGATTTAAATTCATAATTTATATTAATTTTTTTTAAATTTCTATATATGTACATAGTTTTATATTGCGAGCCATTTCATCATGGAAATTCAAAATGTTGATTTATACAGATAAACAAATACACAGTGCAACATACATATGTATATACACTAAGGTTGTTGTTATAATCATAAATTAAAATTTTTTTACACAAAAATTTTTGTTTTATTTATTCCATTATTATTGTAATTTATTTTATAATTTTTAATATTTATTTTTACACTACACTACAAATGAAATTATTAATTGAATTTTATAAGCCTCTTTGTATGCATTTTAAGGTTATAATGTGAAAAATTGAATTTCTATATAAATAAATTATTTTTGCAAATCGATTTCACTGTTTCAATTATTATTAAATTATTTGCATTATATTATTTTAATTTTTATTATTTTTTTATTATTATTTTTATTATTATTGTATAATAATTCACTATTTTATTTAAGAAAAACCAAATAACACTTCCAACTCCATATAAAATACACTACAAACTGACAGAAGTGACAGTTTGCAGTTTGACAAACAACACTTCTATTTGCTTTGATTGTGTTAGTGTTGACAACCACAGCACGGCTTGATAATATAGAAGGTTTTGCTTCAAGGCCGTTTAAATTTTGTTGTTAATTTTTCTCTTTTGAAGTTCTATTTTTCTTCATTTTTTTTTTCTCAATAAAATTTCATTAGAGCAAAAATGTAATAAAAAATTTTATACATGGAGACATGCAAATAAATGAGCGTACAATAAACAATTCATAGAATGAATGCCTTTGTCTGTCATTGCGCCCCATGATTGCGTATAATGGATAACCATCAACTTTATTATAAATGCATTTACAATATTTTTATTACATACATGTATAAAACCACAAAGAGAAAATGTAATACATAACAAGAGGATATTTAACCGCATAATAAAAATATACAATTTAGTTTTTTTTATTTCCTTTTTTTATTTTATATTTTGATCCACTTTATAATTCGGAAAAACTACAAAATATAAATATGTAATTGTGTTCATGTTGAAATGAAAAAAAAAATAAAAAATAAAACAAAAAAAAAATAAACACCAATATATGCATAATTTAAACTGTTGTATATATTTTGAATAAAATAATTAGGTCTGTTTTATTCAACAACGAGATCTATATTTATGTAAACCCATTTTTTCTATTCTCATTTCTATTAATTTGAATTTTCAAAATTTAGTTCAAAATTATAAAAATTGAATTTTGGAACACCCATCATAATGACGGAATGATTGGATATTATTTTCTAATTTACTAATCATATTTTCAAACTTTCATACCTATAAATGCTATTACCTTGGATGGCATGTATCATCGACGGTTTGTAATTAAAAGTGTATCAAAAAATTTTAAGTTTTTAAACTCTAGTGTTTAATGAAATTATGTTTTCTTTTCCGTCCGGATGCACACATGGGTGCACACTATTCCACACATAATTATAAATGTTTAGTTGTCTTGACAAAAGCCCATATCAAATTACCTAATATTTACGAAATACTACGTACTTAAATTTCAAACTTTTCAATACGCTAGAATATCATTAGAAATAAATTATTTTAATTAACAAAAAATAAAAATTTCCATAGGTATAAAAGTGAAATTAATCAACAAAACATGACACATTTTTATCTTTTTACTTTTTCCAATTGTATATTCTAATTTCAATTTGTCTTTTTTTTCTCAAACCTGCAATCCATAATCTAAATACGTCAATATGACTGATTACATTATTTAAACTCATTTCAATTTACTAAAAAAATAAATAAAATCAACACATGATACATAATATTGAAAATTTTATGAAAAGGAAAATCTCAAAATGTTTTAACAAAAATCAAAAAAATGTATACCAATAAAATGTAAGAGTAAAATGGCGAAAAATCTATATGATTTTCCTTCTTATATTTTATCTTTCATACAGACTAATTTTTTTCTAAAATAAAAAATAAAACGTGATCTTCGTTTAAGAAGATTCATGTAAATCGATTATTTTCATCATAATATCAAAATGTAGGTATATTATACATACATCACAATGCATACAATACTTGTACCATCGACATAATATGATAATGCAAATTCGTATGAATAAATAAAAGTTTTTTTTCTTTTATTTTTTTTTTCTGCTACTTCTCTCTTTCATCATCATCATCATAATAATAACACAAAGAAAAAACAAATTCATCACAAGCAGTTTAGTTTTCATCGTATTTTCTTAATAAGGTTTTTCATTTTTTTATTTTTCACTTTTACTTCAATTTCATTTTAATTTTCAATGATCTGATATCTGATGTTTACTTATATTCTTTTTTTTTTGCAATGCAATACATTTACGTATAAACACGACATGAAAAATGCAAATATCTTGATTCTCGTTATTTCAATTTCAAAATGCATTAAAAAAATAAAAAATAAAAAAATAAAAAACAAAACAAATCAATACAAAACAGAAATCAGAAAATAACAAAACTGGAAAATATTTATATAGTTAAATAATGTATAAGTAAGTACATATACAATTTTAATTTTATTCTCTTCCACTTTAAAAAAAAAATGAAAATACTTTTGTAATTAATTAAAATTCATATGATTATATAATAAGAAAATTTCAATTGAAATTCAATTTTATTTTATGTAGAGCATTCGCAAGTTGCTCACTTTTTTTTTTTTTTTGACTTTTTATTTTTTTACTCGACGATACACTGTTTGTAAATACTTTTGAAATTTGAATATCAAGAAAATTTTAGATAATGATAATTAAGGTACAGGTAAACCTCGTATAACACGATTAACAGTAATTTGTTAATTTTCTTACAAAATAGTACTTTATTTCTTTTATTTAAACATAGAGCACAGTCCAATACTCTCCAATTCTAGTTAGAATTGGAACATTGTTCTTTATTTCCTGGTACTTAATTGTATTTCCTAAAACAATCGATTTTCATATTATATACATAAAGGATTTAAGAGACTTGACTTTGAATCAAACAAGTATAAAGATATAATATACATAAAAAGAAAATAATTTCGTGGAAACTCACACGACTTTGGATTTCTATTTGCATTCTAATGTGTACATATGAATTATAGCCAAGTTATGTATATTTGTGGAAAAGCTTTTATGTAAATTTATACGTCACTTACAAAGTTACGTATAACATGCATACATACATATGTCAACTGACAATGGTTAATATATGTAACGACAAAAACGTGACGTTTAGTTTTTTTTAAAAAAAACCCATAAAATTCAATTTTTCCAAACACCTTTAGTCAGTCAATTTCATTGGTATATATATGTATACTTTATCAATTCTAGAAAAGAAAATTACGATAGATTTTTTTTAATGCAATTTAATTTATTGTTATTTTATTTTACTATTATTATTTTATTTTTATTTTCTAGAAATGGTTTTCAATACACACATAAATTACCATTATATTAAAGCATACATGTAAAATAGATACTACATTTGCATTCATTAAAATTTCATGTACATGTATGTATATGTATGTAACTTATCGTCGTCGTATAATATTGTACATTAAAATTTCATATTTTAATTATTCGGTTTTTATTTAAAAAAAAAAAAAAAAACAGTAAAACAAAATTATTCATGATATTTGAAAAATTTTTTTCATTTTTATTTGTTTATTTAAATTATAATCATGATGATGACCTTACAAAAATTTACTATATAAAATAAATAAATGAGTACGTGCGTTCATGTGCTTAAAAATGTATAACAAATATGACCTTTTTTTTCATGTATGGTTTTTTTTTTGTTTTTCATTTTTTGAAATAAAATAATTATAAATTATATCATTGAGAAAAACTAAGTTTTTTTTTTCCATTTTCAATTAAAATTCAAAATAAAGAGAGAACATAAAGATCGTATTCGCTCATACATAGTATTCTTGGAAAATTTCACAGTGATAAATGACGAAATGATAAAAATGTCTAATGAAATTGGTTGAAATTATGGTCTGCTAATATGATTATTAATATAAGATAAATTAATTGAAATTGGAGTTTATTAGCTTAAAATAGCTAAGACGCTCAAGTCTCAACGGATTGTAGCGACATGAAAAAAGAAGAGATAATATAAATCGTAGACTATAAATATTAATGATTTCAAATCAATAATTAATATGAACTTTAATTACAATTTTGTACGACCCTCGTTGTATGTACTTATATAACAACCATCTTTTTTCGATTTTGTCGACTATTTTATGTATTAGAAAATGCTTTAACGTCTTTAAAATTTTTTCTACGTAAAACTAACTCCATAAAAGTGTTAAATTTGCGTCATAAACTTTTATGTTTTTAATATAAAAGAAGAAAAAAATAATTAAAAAAAAAAAAAAACTGAACAAAAATGTAAATAAAATAACACTTGTGAAGAATACAAACAAAAAAAAAACTATAAATTGCAAAGTTCAGGAAAATTTATTTATGATAGTTACTAAATGTCGTCGACATTTATTTTTTACAAAACTTTTTTTCTTACCAAGTTAAACCTAACAAAATATCAGAAAAATATTGAAAATTTTGTTATAAATTAAATCAAGTAATGCTTAATTCGCATAATTGAATATTTAAATATCGACCATCCATTTATTACTGGTTTTTAAAAAAAAACTAATTTCTTCTTTGCATTGAAAGATTTCTAAATTTTTCGGAAGATTGTGTAGGCACAGAAAAAAGACTCAAAAACTTTAGCATTATCTGTGTTATGGGTATCTTCTATTTAAAATTAGCAAAAATTATCATTTGTTATTTAATTACTTTTGAAATTACGTATTTACAATACAATGAAGGCGTGAAAATGTAAATAAACTTAAGAAAAAAAAAGGTTATTTATGAAAAATTGAGGAAGCAAGGTACACAGATCTTTCAGATATCCTCTTTTAATGACCTTTTTCTACTCAAAAAATTTTTGGTTTTTGACAAAATTGTCCAAAATTAAAAATATTTTAGAAAAGGAACAAATAAGCAAATAAATGAAGCAAAATAACAAAAAAGAGAAAAAGAAAAATGAAAACCAAAGGTAAATAAAAAATTTGGGATCAAATAATTAAAAGGTGACAAATTAATTACCATGAAAGGTAATTAAAATAAAAATAGAAAATGAAAAGAATTTTTGAATTCCACACGTGTTGCCAAACAAAAACTATACAAATGAGCAATACAATTTGTGTATTATACATAAAAATTTTATACATATCTGTTTAACACAACAAGAATAGGAATTTTTTATACAGGGTTATACACAAAAGCACTTTATTTTTCAAGCTATGTAAACACTCACTGTCCAATGAGTTGTACAACATAGTCGAATTGGATATAACATTATATATTGTTTATGTTAACCAGGTTTACGTGTACATAGACATATCAACACCTTCAATTTTTCAACCACCATTTCATAATCATTGTACTTAATTTTTATTTTATTTTATTTTTTTAACATAAAAATTATATAAAACAAAACTACAGGAAAAAGTTTGATGACTTAAAAAAAAAAAACAAATACCTACTTTTATTTTCTAAGAAATATGTGGTTTTTTATAAGAAAACTTTAATTTTTTTTTTTAACATATTCAATTGATTTTATATTGATTATTATGAAATGATATATTTACGTGTATACGTACAACAAATAAAACTCAGTTTGACTTAATAAATTAATTACTTTTTTTTCTAAGTTTATTTTCTTAATTTTATTTTTTTCGAAAACACCTGACTATCAAAGTATAAAAATAAAGGTGAAATTAATTTGCGGATAGTTACTGTGGGATTTAGTTAAAAACTTGAATAAACTTAAGATTATAAATTGAAAACCCTTTTTTTTTTCTTTCATTTTCTTATATTAGGTATTTCGGTACGACAAAAGAATTAGACAAATTAAAAATGTTGGTCAAAGCAGATTGAAATAAATTGAAAATTACTAGAGAAAACGTTTTTAAGGCAATTTCATTTTCTTTAGTAATGTTTTAGCAAAGAAACAAGAAAAAAAAAAAAACATTTCCAAAAAACGTTCATTTTGTTTTTTTCTTTGTTAACGTGAAGATTGGTGTGTAGGCGTCATTTTTCGGTTAATTAAATTTTTTTTACTTACATCCGTATTGATTACGAAAAATTTTCGTGAACTTTTTTTTCCCTTTTTTGATTATAAATTTACTGAACTATTTTAGGTACATAAATATTGATTTATACATAATTCAAAAACTCATACTATGTATGTATGTATGTATGTAGGTAATTAAATATAGGCTTAAAAATTTTTATTTTAGTTAATTAATTAAATTAATGAGGATTACAAATATAAAAAGGTGTACCCCTACGTGTATGTTTTCTACTGTTTGTGTATTCTGTCATACACATGTACACAATATAATAAAAATAGACTTGCAAAAACATGAATACTAATAATGTGTATCTTTAGATTAGTCCGTACAACTGAAATAAGTTTTTTTTTTATTATTAAATGACGACAAATCTAGCATTTTTAAAAAAGTAATATTTCATGGAATTAATTAATCTTTATTTTATCTACATAAAAAAAAAGAAAAAAAAATTAAAACCAATAGACAAAATTAAATAAAACAAAAAAAAAAAATGAAAAGCACAAGATATACATAGGTAGTTATAGCTTAGATACCACACAAAGTATGCGAACACGATCGCTATTAAAACTCTACAGGTAGCTGTCATACAACACGGTTTTTCAATACAATGGGACTTACAAATTGTGACAAATACGGATTGTTTGTGACATGGTTTCTTTATAATGTAGAATTTTATTAAACACCCCGATCTACATAACGGGGAATTTCTGTGGAAGCTTTTTAAATCTCCCTTCGCGTAACACGAAAACTACCTGTACGTGGATTAATACTGACATAAACCTGAAGTTTATTTTACATTTTGTGTAATTTTTGTACCTATGCGAATTTATGTATGTAAATATGATTTCTGTTATTTAACTGATTTTTTTTTTTTTTTTTGTTTTGATAAATTTTATATCCATTTATATTATAACAGAAACAGGTTTTTCTTTTAACATTTTTTTTGTTTTATACAAATTTACTTTGTTTTTTGTGGAACAATTTTAAAAACATAAAATATCAAAAAATCCATTTAAAAAAACAGAATGAATAAATAAGCAAAATAAAAAAACGACGTAACAAGATTTTTTGATATCAAGGCAAAAAAAAAATAATAATATTTGAACAAAATTTAAATTTAAAACGATGAAAAACAAGAAAAAGATAAAAAATACAATTTTTATCAGATATGTATTATAAAAATCTGCAAAGAAATAAAATGGTAAAATTTAAGATTTTGCCATTTTTCATATATTTTTAGCTCTTTCAAAGAAAGATCGATATTAATTTTATATTCATAATCACCTATTTATTATGAGTCCAAAATAATTGATATTGTCCAAAAGTCCATCGTTATATAAATATATGTAATATGGAAATTTTTTTTCTATCCCTGTTGATAAGTTGAATAACATTGAGATATAATTAGAACAAAAATTGGTCACCATTGATTGAAAATCTATACAAAAATTATGAATATACATACGAATGCGTATATTTGCGTAAATATACATACATATGTATGTGTATTTATGTATAACTACATTTATTGTGGAAAATTCTTGGTGTCAATTCGGACTTCACTGACACCGCTTTTTGAGGACTTTTGTGAAACGTAATCTCTGTCTAACACAAAGGTTAGATACACAATTTCCGAGTCCAAAGAAAATTATATCCAAGAAAACAATATTTTTTAAAATTTTCGAAATTTTTTATTCTTTATAATCATTTATATTTTTAATTATACCACGTTGGTACTAATGTGTATGTGGTGTTAGTGATTGACAGTTTTTGAAAGTTTTTGTTTTTTCTTTTTATTTTTCGTATTCATGTAATATATGTAATTTACTTTTATATTAATATAATGTCAACATCATTTCAAGCACCTGTTAAACAAGCAATATTTTTCTCTTCCATTTTCTCTTCTATTAATTTTAAAAATTAAATATGATGTAATAATAACTATTAAAAGGATATTAATTATATACAATTATACGTGTATGATGAGGTGATGTTTCTATGTTTTTTAAAACTTTTCCTATTCATTCAAAAACAGATCTGAATATAGAATCAAACAATCAAAAAATAAAAGTCACATATATGTAATTTTCTTTGGTTTTCAATAATAATTATTGCGTGATTAGGGAGTATGAACATAAATATTTTATATGTAATTCAATTTCTTTTCATTTTTGATTTTCATTTGATTCAGACTTGTAATTTAACCTAAATTATATCTGTTCGTGTACTCGAAGGTACACAAAGTGGATTCCATATACATATACATAATAGTCAAATTAAAATAGGTACATGAAAATACAACAACCGCATCAAATACATACTACCAAATTATAGGTTCAATATTAAAATATAATAATAACAAATTAACGTTTAATCGTTTGAGATTAGATAACCATAATTGCTGTTCTAAAAAACAAAAAAAATAGAAAATAAAAAGGAAAAACAAAACTAGAACATTAAATTGTTCTAAATTTACATCAATTAAATTTTTATTATTCTATTGTTTATTCAATTAAATGGTCTAATACACTCGATATCACATTACACTCAATGATAAAGATTATTATTATTTGGAAAAATTGATTCTTGTATGTCTTGAACACCTTCAAGTAGAAAATATTATCGTGAGAAGCTACAGAACAGAAAAAATTTTATTTTTATGAAAATAGAAAAGAAAATAAAATCTTTTTTTTTTTTTTTGTTTTTTTTGTGTTTTTTTTTTTTGTATGAAATGTGATTCAGAAAAAAATATGATTCTTTTTCCAGGTTAGGGTACACGTGAATGTTTACAATAGCAAAAAATCAATTTCTGCTTCAATAATACTGGTGGGTGAATACAAAAAAAAAAAAAAAATACTTCGATAATACTGGTGGGTGAACACAAATAAATATCGTAGCAACGTATTACATTTAGCATGAAATACAGGTTCTTTATAAAAATATAAATTTCTTTTATTACACGTGAGAAGTTTTTCTATTTCTTATTTTGTACCTGACCTTTCTAAATACCTTTGACACGTGATTTTAATGTGTTATTTAACATGGAAAATTATTTAATTTTATATTGTGAGATTTATTCTTTTATTTTTGGAACAATTTGAAAGAAATGTTATATATTTTGTTACATAATACGAGAAAAGTACTTTGAATAATATGTGCTCGTATGATACATGTAAGTATGTCAGGGTCGTCTCAAAAATTTTTAAAAATTCAATAAATATATTAATGGATAATATTAAAGCTTTAAAGAAGACCAAGAAAAATTATAGTGGGATGCGTGCATGTGATGGATTTATATTACATGTATGTATGTGGCGTATTTTTATTCCATCTACATATGTAAAATTTGATTTGGTTCAATAAATTTTTTTTTTTGAAAAATGAATATAATATGTAGTTTCAAAATTAATGGAATTTTAGATTTTCATCGTAAATTCATAAATTTATTTCTAAAATTTTTAATTTTTCTTCTTTAGCGTTTTCTTCACAAAGATATGAAGAAAAGCTTTACATACTTTACCTATGTAAAAAAAGTTTTGATTTCAATAATTTAAACACACTACAAATTAATAGAAAAGATAATCAAAAATTTATATTCGTATAGAAAAAATTTTAATTAAATGAGAAATTTTTACAGTTATTTATATAATGCATTATTACATCTAGTATCTATAGAATGTCATGCATGCACCTTCCTCTATTTCTCAATGTTCTTTATGTGCATCATAGACCTTATTCCATTTCTAATTATTGTCATGCATATACATATGTATGTACATTCTCCTTTAAATCATAAATAATTTTGAGATCAAAAATGTAATATAGGTACCACGTATACAAGTAAATCAACCCTTTATTCATATTCATACACCACTTTTTTTCTCTTTCTCCATTAAACGTGGTAAAATGAAAGGAAATACAAAAATACTACTACATGTATGTATGTCATAGTCTACATCTACACATTTTCATATACATATGTATGTATATGTAATTCACTATGCACCATGCACTAGACATTAGACAACCCATATTACATACACGTACATGTATGATGATTAGGAACCGTTGTGATATCAAAAGATATGCAAAATGCATACATCATTTTTAATTTAAAATGAATTCCCATATGACCTAAAAAAACAACATAAAAATAAAAAATAAAGAAATTTTCTTTGTGCGATACGTGAATCTGCAAAGATACAAAGGAAAGAAAAATGAGTAAAACAAAATGAAAATGCATTGGATAAAAATATGAAAAAAAAAATATGCAATTAATGGAAAAAATGATAAGAGATCGAGAAAAATAGAAACGTTGTATTTTGGTTATGTATTCATCAGCGTTTTTTTTTTTTTGTTGTTGCCTTTTTTCCAACATCCACTCTACACATTATAATCATCGAATATTTTATTCACTCGTAAGTCATTCATCTCAATTTTTTGTTTTTTGTTGTTTTTTTTATGCATATGTGTAAAAGCTTAAAAAAAAAAAGCAGAAACCGCAAAGCATAAATTTTTGACTGAGTGAAAATTGCACAAAATAAAATTTAATATGGAAATTGAAGTATATATATACGCATACACACTGATACATATAATTTGAGTACATGCATGCATTTATCACGTATGAGGGAGTGGGTGGATGGGTTGTACTCGGGAAATTTCATTTTCTCTTTAATAATCATTGGATCTTTTTTTTTTTGCTCGAAAAAAAAAAATTAGAAGAAAAATCAGTAAACCCATTTTTCTTAATTACATTTTTCCTTTCTAATGGTATGACGTTTATTTTCTTTTTGCGTTCCATTTTACTATTCTAATGGAAAAAAAAAATCAAATTCATGATTTTCCACCATATACAGGATGCCTCAGAATAAGACACATATTCATGAGGTTTGATTTGCAAATTTTATTTGTAAAATAATCGATTTAAATACACAAGATGATTCAAAAGTGATTGCTGAGAAATATGATGTCCGGCATTCAATATGATGGAAAAATTTTGAATTCTTAGTTTTTTGCTATAAAAAATTTGAGCTTTATGATACTTACTTTGGAACACCTAGTATAAAAATATGGCATATATGTACATGCATACATATGTGGTTGTAGGAGATGAGATTTTTACTTTATTTATCCTTTAAACAGTTACGTAACCTATTTTTTTTTAATTCAAATGCAAATGTGTGCACACACGTTATGCATAATTCATATATAATAATCATCAATTAAAAAAGAAAGAAAACAAAGCAAAGTTAAAATGCATTCTGATTTTTTGTCTGCTTTCATAATTTCTTTTATATTTTTCTGTATATTTTTTAATTCCTCTCTAATGATCATTTGCAACATCATTTTACTGTCTACGATTTTTTCATTTTTTGTTTTTGTTTTATCATTTGTTCATAAATAACCACCAGTCTACACATACTTATACATTTTAAATTAAAAAAAAAAAAAAAAAAGAAAGAGAAAATAAAATAAGGGTGACAATCAAAAGGAGTGTGTTGATAATAATTACAGTCGTACTTAGTAAAATTACAAACAGTAATGTGTATAAATTCAACGAAACAAAATTTTTTATTTATACCGTATGTGAAGTGATTAGTCAAAATAAGCGAGAAAAAAAAGAAATGTTAATGAGGATGGAAAACTGAAATGAAAAGTTTTTAATTTTGATTTTTCCATTTTAAATTGAATTTTTTAGCGTTTCAATGCTATTTAATTTTTCAAAATTTGAAAATTATTAAAATTTAAATGAAGAAAAAAAAATTGTTTTTCATATAAATTTTTAGATTTTAATACAAAAAAATCTATTTTATAAAATTAACAGAAATAAGAATGAATGAAACATAAAAACAACAATATAATTTATTATGTATTAGCAAAAACGGCTTAAAAAACCGATTCTATGTGTAATTGTATACATACAAATCTGGATATACAAATAATATTAGAAAATTCAAATATTTAAGATATATATACATAAGTAATCCCCCAAACCATTTAATACATACAGTAATTCAACAGGAGACAAAACATATACACACATTTAAATGCAAACATTTTAAAATACCCCAATGAATTTATAATTATAATATGCAAAGAAGAGAATATAATATAAGAACAGCACTTGTTTCACAAAATTGAAATGTAAAAAAGCAGAAAGAAACACTCATGGTCAGGCGTCATTGTTACAATTGGGATATACATCATCAGGATGTATGTATTAGAGGGTGGGTATACATACATACATACGTATATTTATCATCCACATCACAATCACAGAAAAAGAGTTACGTTCACTTATGTCTGGATGTATGTCAAACACGGTACGTACATATGTACGTACTTATATTAACGCATGCGTTCAGAAATAAAAAACTAAATAAAATAAAAGCAACATGTGGTGTGTTATAATAATAACATTGGGGTATTCAATAGAAAAATATCGTATAGAACACGAATGTATTTGAAATACATATTGTACATATGTATATGTAACCAAAATCTTTGTATAGGTGTATTCATCAATTGTGGAATTATAAATATATAAAAAAAATTTTGCGCATGTAAAGTGTAAAACTCATTTGTGTACAATTTTGTGTAAAATATATATTTGAATTCTACTTCACACTACTAACACAAATACGTACACAATCACATGTTATACTCTGACCGAGAAGACGTGTGTAATTTAACGTATATGAACGTTTTTATATCGGAAAATATACAAAGATACCCAACATTTAAAAAAGAATTGGAAAAATGGTTTTTTTGATTTAAAAGATATCTTTCAATTTTTTTTTTCAATTATTTTTTTTTTAACTCATCATCTACTCATAATTGAACTTAAACATGTACATATGTGTGTTTAGAACACAAAACAAACGCATCTTAAATATCAGAAAAATAGGGAATTATAAGAAAACTGATGTATTTAACATATTTGTTACCCCAAAAAATTAAAAAATAAAAATAAAAGGATACTCGAAATATTTTTATAACATATGGCATGCAGGTGAACCTTTTAAATCGTCTTTGTGTTATAACTTATAACACATGAAGATAAAGCCGATAAATTTGAGTAAAGCAAAAAAATTAGATGCTTACATGAATATATAATGTGAGATTAATGATTACATGAGAACACTGAATATTCAATAGTAGACCACAACTACCATTAAGGTTTATGAGGTCCACGAAAAACAAAAAAGATTCAAGCATGGCTTTGAATTTTCCAATTACGTTTTCTTACAGGTTTTTTCAATTAAATTCGTTTTTTTACAATTAGAATTTAGGTACATCATTAAAATCAGATGCATGCTCTGAAAATAATTATTTAATTAACTATACATGTATTTCAATTCATTTGAATTTATATATTTCATATTTCAACACGTTCCGAACTGTACAGGTAACCTTGCTATACCACGGTATTTTCATAACGTGATTTAAAAAATATAAAAAGTTATTGGCAACAATTTCTGTGTAAATTGTCGTTTTATTACGCGTACAAATCAAAAAATTACATTTAATTAAAGTTATATGTATTTCTATGGTACATAACTTTCATACAATAGAAGGGTTACCTGTATATCTTTTTATCAATAATATAAAATTTCAGTACTGTATAGATAATAACTATTGCTTATTTTTCATGTTCATTATTTTAATTCACGTTAATCTCCATATATATGTAAATATACAGATATCTAATAATATTTGCAAATTATTTTATTTTATTTTATTTTTTTTATATTCATTAATTATTTATTTATGTATGTACAAGTATGGCTGTAGCTTTTTATTTTTTATTTTTATTTTGTTTATTCAACTGCGTGTCATGTACGTAGATATATAGACTATAAAGTATAGCAATAAAAAGTAACTAAATAGCAACAAGTTGAACAAAGAAAAAATAAAATAAAATGAAATAAAATTATAATAAAAAAAAAAACCATCGCATTTTAATATGTAAGTAGATTGCATAATTTGAAGGTGAAACCTTCAAAAAAATAAAATAAATAAATAAAAATGAAGTAAGTTTTTTATCAATACACCTATGTGGTGTTTTAAGCACAGGCTATATAATACATATAATACATAAAAAATAAAAATAAATTAAATTAAATATAAAAAATAAAATAGATTAAAAAAATAATAAAAATAAAATAAAATAAACCAAAAAAAAAATTATCGTTATCTATTTTTTTTTTTAAATCGTTGATGAGAGTTCCTCCTGTATTTCATTCATAATAATTATTACAATTCGTGGCAACATGACACAGTGACTAACAATTAACTATGGAAATAAAAAAAAAAAAAATACAAACACGAAGGACAAGATATAAAATTGAAAATTTTCAAAATTTTTAATAAACTGAAACAAAATAAAATTTGGCTAGTAAAGATAACATTTTTTGTAAAGGACGACATAAATAAATAAAACATAATAAAATTTAAAAATTTAATACAAAAACAAAAAAAACAAAAATGAGAAAAATTTGTTATGACTTTTGAGCATTGTTATTCAGAATTTTAATTAAATAAAAAATGAATTAAATGAATAATAATAATTTTATTTTATTTTTTTAACGGAAATTGAATCATTTTTATCTGTTGTATACTTTTTTTATGGTAACATTGAAATTTTGATATTATTTTATGTACCCGGCATATAAGTTAAATCAGTTAAAATATTTTAAATTTCAATTAATGACATTTTGAACTTTCTTTTTCTTGATAATCCTGACTTTGGAGAAAAGTGCCATGCATTTCTTTTTTTTGTTGTATTTTGATATTCAGGAAAAGTTTTTGGAACTTCTAATTTGTTTTCCTAATTTTCACATATGGTAAATATTCAAAATGCAAATAACATGCACGGTAAAAAAAACCATGATATGTACATCAGAAAATTGTACTGAATTTTCACTACTCTATAAGTCAGTTAAAAAAAAGAAAAATTTCTCTCGAATTTCTAAAGGTTCCTGATTTTTCTATGAAAAGTGAAAAAAAATTGAAAAAATTTTCATGGTACGCATAACAAACATTTCTTCTTGTTTAGGTAATAAATAAACGAGAAACAAGATTTCTTTACAATGTATGTGTTTATCGAATGTAGTGAAGTGTATTCATTTGATTGCAATCAATTTCCTCTTTTTTCTCTGTTCTATGCGATCGTTTAAAAAACCAAGAAAAAAAAAAACTTCCCGTTCATGTGACAAATAAAACGTCTTATATTGTCAACAAGAATTATTATAACTTGTTGCAAATAATTAAAATTGAATGTAATGTGATCGTGATACATATCTCATGAAGAGCAAAATGATTAACTTTCACATGTTTTTGTTTTTTGCAAATCTACGCATTAATAAAATATGCATCCTGCTCAGCATGCACGTAAGTTGATTAAAAATGCATTTGCATATATTAAATTAAAAAAACATTCATTTTCATATTAATTGTAAATTAATTCGAAAATTTAAATCTGTGTTTCAATTATTATCAAGATTAAATTTAAAAGATTGTGTGAGAACATTAAAGGATATACATATGTATGTATATATAACATGCAATATAGCGAAATTACTTTTATACTGCATTCGTACACCGTTATATTGTGAGAAATTTTCTATTTTTGATTTATTTGATCGAATTTTCTTTCTTTTCATTATTTTGCTCGTTTTTGTCTATGGTTCAAATTATGGAAAAAACAAAATTATTTTATATTGTAATTTACTTACATGTAATTTATATGTACATAAATTCAGCTTTCTAATTTTCAAAAACAAAAAAAAAATATCCAAATCTAAATCATTTTACCAAAGTGAACATTTCGTTGTTATGTGGTTTTTTGCTTCAAGGCATCGTTTGCATTTTGCACAAAAGAGTTATATTTAACAAAAAGTAGTGATACATAATTCCAATGGGATATGTAACACATTTGTAACTATTTTTTGTTTTCTTCAAGAAAACAAAAAAAAAAAAATATCGTTTACCGTTTACAGATGTATCTAGTGAAAGAAATCATAGTGCAGTTATATACATATATCTTAAATGTCCATGCACATACATATTCGTATTTTGTGTTGTTCAATTTATTATTATTAGACCAATAACTTATGAATTCTGACATAACAACTGTTCAGATAACAATATTCGAACAAAAAAAACCTAACCTCAATGGTCATATATAAAACTAATATTAAATTGTGATCATGTAAGTAAATGAGCAAACGAATGAATTATGAGGAAAAAGTGTATGTGGTTAGTAATCAGAAAAGCGATAAATAAACCAGTTATTGAGGTATAGCAAAATAAATTGGGAACACACAAAAATTTATACATATATATACATACAAACATACATAAATGACATTATCACAGATAAACTTGCATATAAGTATGTATGTATGTATATGCAAAAGAAACCTTAAATGATCTTTTCAAATGCATACAAGTTTCAATATTTTGTAACAACAGTAGTATCTTCTTCAAAACTCGAATTTTATTTAATCTATATATCTAGCGAAAAAACAAAAAACCTGTACTACATCATTGTATATAATAATAGATTATATATAAGACAATTTATTATTTGTTATGATCCACGCTAAACAGCTAACGAAATGCAATCATTAATCTCTTAATACACCTTGATTTGGATATCATTAAAATCGTTCAAGAAAAAAGAAAATCGGCCAAGTTATTGAACGCATTCATCGATTTATTTTCTTTTTAATATATAAACAGTAAAACTAAGTTACAATTTACCATATAGATTGTATTCCATAAACGCAGATTTAGTTGATTGATCGTACTGTTATTAAAATCACGCATATAACAATATAATTAATTATTATTTATCAATGAAAAACATTCAGTTCATTTAACCATAGTCAAATGAAATCTTCTCTCTTATTTATTTATTTTATTTTTTTTTATAATGTCATTCCTGATCATTATCATCAAATCCAAATAATATCTTATCTAAAAATACAAACATACATAATCCGTAAGCTTTTGATTTCTATGTTCATTGCAATGCATTTAATTATAATGTATTCATCATTGACATCGTACACATTGACATCATCAAATTGATAATCATCATCGAAATCTGTTACATTAAAATACTGTAAAACGATGCATTATGCGATCTTTCTCATATTCATCTTTAACATATGAATTAATTTGAACTGAATATGTACTACACAATTCCATCAAGGTAATTTTTAAAAAACATCAAAATCCAACTTCAACATCTATAAAAATTTAAAGCAATTTTCGAGAAAAAGCAAAAAAAAAAAAAATTCCAATTTTACTTCCCCATTTCTCCTTTCTATCAGTTTTCTTTATCCATTGTTCGATTGCATTTGTCCATTTATTTTTTTTTCTGTAAATGAAAACTAATCTTTATGTATGAGTAATATGTAAAAGAAAATCTAATCATCATTATCATCCGTCGATGATGTAGTTTTTGTATGTCGTATTGTAACAATGGTCAAGTAAAACACAGCAAAATGATATTTCCGTAAATTTTCTGTACTTTTATCTAACCCACATACATATCTGCTGCATTTGCACAGATTATAATTACAACCATGAACCAAATGGATGGCTATACTTAATTACAAAATTTACAATCCAATGTAAAACGAATAATAAAAAACAAAATTGAGATAATCTGAAATGAATGGAATTTTATTAGATTTATCATATTAACTATATGTATGTATGTATATGAAGTTAGAAAACCAGTAAATCATCAACATCGTCAACATCACCATTATGAAGAAGAAAAGTGTAAATTACATTATCCTCTACAGCAGTAATTGAAGGAAGAGATATCAAAACAGATAGATGCATGCCATGGATCTATCACATTTTTTCGAATGATACTTGATGTCATTTGTGTATATACATATGTACATACATATCTTCTTTTTTTTCTACAAAGTAAAGAAAAATTGTAATATCACTGTATTACAGCTAACTATCATTAATTTCTTTAACATTTAAACTAATTACGTTATTTTCTAATCACAAATACAGAGCTTGATATTATGCGGAATCGCATTTTTCTAAATACTATTTCTTTGCATTGAATTTTTCACTATTTCTGTATACAAAAATGTACGTATGTTTAATTACTATTATATTGTTGCTATAATCATTTTTGTTCCTCATTCAATTAAATTTATGTTATAACCATTAAAATAAATTCTATGACATTTTTGTGTTCATGTATTTCCAATATTGTTTAACTATAATGCACAATTAAAATGATAATATGACTACATGACGTTTTAGTAGTGAGTATGTATGAATAATCTGTTGAACCTTTAAACAACAAAAATAAAAACATAAAGAAGGAAAAAATCCAAAACAAAAATAGCATAATAACGAAAATTTCGCTTTTACACAAAAAATAAAAAAAAAAAAACTATATTATATAAAACCCCAAACCACTAAAGGACGACCAACATTTATTCATGCATTTATAAATAACAAAAAAAAAATGAATTGCAAACATACATATTAGCATTATCATTATTATTTAATTTTATGGTAATTATTTTTATTTTTTTATTTGCGTCATTTAATCACATAAAATTGCATTTTGTTATGAATTTTATCTATTTGTACATTTTGTGTTCAAAATACCATAGAAGAAAAATACAGATTGGAATTTTAATTTAATTGTGATAAATTAAAGCCAATTTTTCTTTTTTCATTTATTTTACATATAGTGTACATTTATGTACCATTTGTTTTTGCAAAAAAGAATACATTGAAAAGAGTTAAAATTGAATAAATAAAAATAATAATGACGATCCGGAAAAAAAATGTGGTTTAATTTTAAAACACTAATAACAAAATTTGTTTAATTTTTAAATATACATACATATGTAGATATGTAATTGGATAAATTTATTGATTTGTATTTAATTTGAAAACTATCCACTGTGCATATTATTCGATAAATATTTTTTTTTAAATTTAATTAGAGATAAAAATCGCGATTTTCGATATTTTGATTAAATTCACATGATAAAAAATTAATTATAGTTGTCCAAATTTTAGATTTGATTTTTGTTGATTTTTCCTAATTTCTCATTTTTCTAAAATTTTAAAAGAATTTTAAATTTTTAAAAAGCAACAGTAGTAGATCCATATTATATTAAACATAGATGATAATGCACAGCAGGGTTTATAATTATATTTACATAAATGTGAGCGTATTAACACACACACGTATGTAAGTTATAATTAATGTATTGTTAGATACTTTCGTCGTCGTTTTTATTAATTGTTTTTTTTTTTTCTTTATTCTTATCATCTTATACAAATAAAAAATTCAAATAAAATTAACGGGTGATTATTTTATGATAATCACACAAAATATGTTTGAATTGTTTTAAGCACAGCAAGAAATTTAGTAATTTGTGTCATAAAAAAAAATGGAAGAAAAATAGAAGGAAAAATTGAAGAACAAAAAGAAAAAACAAAAAAGTTGGAAAAACGAAATTTACAACACAACAATAAAATTCATTAACCATTTCTTATTTTAATGATAATAGTGTTGATGTTTTGATGTTGTTGATAATAATGATGATGGGCGATCGTTACAAGCAATTTAATTTTCTGGAATTAGACTACAAATTATAGGAAATACACCAATGTACAGTACGTTTGTTTATATTTTCCGTTTTATTTTTCATTTAACATTTGTTTTATTTAATTTTTTAAAATACTGTTTTTGTTTTTAAATGAATTTAATAAATCGCCGACCGGTTACATTTTTTTTTTTTTTTTTTTTGAGAAATATTTTACAATCACGACAGTAAGCCGAAAATAAAATTTTAAGATTTTAATGAAAGAAAAATAATAAATAATAATTTTTTGTGGGTCTATATTTGTTCACCATGAACATCAGATGGACAGATATTACATACATACACACGTTAATGTATACGCTCACATTATTACATTACTTATAGTACTATTATTATTTTTATAATTAAAAAAAAAAAAGTTAGTTTGATTCCCGGAACTGATGCTAAAAACTTTCTTTCTTTAAAAATACATATAAATATACTACATATTACAAAAAACCATAACTAAAAGTATCTTATACCAATAATAGCAACAACAAAGTGACTAGTAATAATGTACTACGACATGAATATAAGAAAAGAAAAGAAATTTAATTTAAAAAAAATAATAAAAACAAAAACACAATTTTATGTAGGTAAGAAATTTAATAATTTTTTTAAAAATAACAAACATAAATACACATATCAACGATTCATGTATGTGTATGTTATCTGTCTACTAAAAGCTTGTGTTTTAATAACTTAAAATTTTTCATTATATCGAGTATGAACACGTATGTATGTATGTGTAACTTTACAATTGGATTATTACCAACTCTGTTGTTGAGATATTATATCATAAAATGTACGTGTACAATGTGTACATACATGGATTTTTGTTAGATCCAAGATTACTATAGCCAAGTTGGATGTTAATCTGTCATACGTAACACAAGCGTATACTATTTTATCGTTTTTTTTTTTTTGCTTTATAGAAATTATTGTTAGTAATAATTATTTATTATTAGCATTATATATATTAAAGTATTACATATACTCTACCATCAATGAAAACTCTCAAACACAGTCATAATCGTGTACGTATATATGTATATATAAAATATATGTTTCTACTATGTAACATTTTACTGACATGTTTTTTGTTTGTAACATGTATTTACGTACGGATTTATGTAATAAAGTAGAGATATATATATAAATAGGTGCTAAATATTATTTTACCGGAAATTACTTGAAAATGTGGAAAAGATAAATTTTCAGTCTACAAAAAAAAAAAAAAAAATCAAACATTTAAAACAGTAATAAAATAAATAATACATACGATACGTTATGAAAATTAGCATTAGTTAGTTATATGCTTTATTTGAAAATTCAAGTATAATACAATTAAACAATTTCTCTTCTATTTCATTTAAATCTAAAATTATTTTAATTAAAAATTAATTTCAATACATAAAAATTTCGTTAAAATCTATTCTGTTTTCAATAGATCAAAAAAAAAACTGATTGAAAAAATATTCGACAGATTTGAAAAACTACTCAATAGAAGCATTATCCCTTTCATATTTAAATTCTATCATATAAAATGACAATTATTCATTAACAAACAAAAAAAAAAACAAAAAAAGTTTTCAATATTTTGAAATATTTATTATCTAACTATTACATCAAAATTTAAATTTTTATTATGGACTTAAATTTATTAGAATCAAAAGAATAAGTAAACGAGAATGTATAATTATACCCAACCCAACCTACGTATGTACATAATGAACTCCTTAAAATTGTAGCAAAAGGAAATTTAAGATGTTTATCTCTCATCACATGACAAAAGAAAAACTATTAAATATTTTAACTGTATATAAAGAAAATAAAATGTCAAACAAAAGAACGAAGAAACAAAATAAAAGGATCATTTCACATTTGTATAATACAAGCAATTGTCTTGTATACGGGATATCATCATATAGCACAAATAAATGTCTTAAGTTCATTTTCATTTAAATAATAATCATTTGTTGTGTATAAAATTTGTGTTTAAATTGACAATATACACTCTGTTAAACTGACAAACAAACAAATATTAGATAACCAGTCTTGATAATGTGTAATTTAATAATATCAAACAGCGAAAATGTATATCATTTTGAATACTGTGTAGAAAAAAATTTCAAGTTGACGTAAATTTATACAAAAATCTATAGACATATGTATGTACATAAATGTATGTACAGACGATAGGAGCAACAAGAAATAATGTATTACAACCCTTAAAAAAAGATTATATGGCTTGACGGGAATATATCAACGTCAATATAATTTTTATTTCATTGGTATTGTTGATTTTAGGTTGATTTTCTTATCTAAAAATTTTGGTATGTACGTCAAATGATTCATTTTCATTTTTTGGAAATAATTTTTTTTCTTATACAAGAATAAAAAAATAGAATCAAAAAATATCAAGAAATTCTATTGAATTTCATATGAATAAGGGACACAAAAGAACCAGAAAAATTGTTAACACCTATTAAAAAAAAAAAACAGAAAAAGAAAAAACATTAAATTATTAGAAGAAAAGTTCATCAACATCACATGATCACTGCAAAATGTTATTCAATATTTTGATCTGATATTCATTATTTATTAGAGCTGGAGAAGATGATGATGATTCATTATGTATTCATACATTAACAAGTTTTGTCCTCCATCTACACGAATTCTATGTTAACATTTTGTTTAAAATTTAATTTAAAACGGAAAAAATTTGTCAAACTTTTGTAATTTAAATTTAAATTACATATTTTACAAATAGAAGTGTACACATTTGCTATGAAAAAAATTGAAACAAAAAAACTATACAATAAATGACCAACATAATGGCGGTCATATACAAAGAAACATGTTCATCAACCTGATTGATTAATTTGATTTTTTATCCTATAAGTTGATCAACTTTTTTGTAATCAATTTCTTTGACAACTTTTAGCCTAATATCTTTCTACTTTTTTTTTCAATTTTATTCCACACACACAGTTCGATATGTTTACAAACCACTAGCTTCACCTACATATATAAAACTAAAATGTTGTAAATTTACTTCAATTATTAATAAATGTATGTAACCACACATATGTATGTACATAATAAAAAAAGTCAACCATCCAGGGGATCACCAACATGTTTCACAGTGTATAGTCGCTATAAATGAGATATTTGCAAGACATTGACTTCACTTTATGTATGCCAGCTGTCGTATTTATGACATAAAACTATTAATTGTTGAAAAGTATGAGTGATCAACGTACTTAAATTGATTTGCATCAAAATACGTCGAAATTCTATTAAATTCGGTTTGTTGTGATGTATGATATTACGATGAACATATTTTACAATGTCAATTTTTATTTAAAGTAAAAGAAAAAAAACAACATTTCATCTGTTTGGTTAGGTATCTTTACCCATATTGTGTATCTTAAAATTTTCTCTTTTTTTATTTTATATGTGATCAAAAGTTATCATCATAAATGAACCGATCATTGACCTTATAAAAAAAGTTTATCATAAATATTATAATGAACTTTTTCTCAATCTACAGCATGTATCATGTATGTACTCAAAAACTGCCAAAAAGGTAGGGCCAGACCAATATATTCGCCACGGTGTATTAAAAATAAAGGACATAAAAAATCTGTTCCTCATTATCATATCGTATGGATACAATATTCAAAAAAAAAAAAAACAAAATTTGAAATTTGAGATGTTGAGATGCTAGCAAACACTAATACTTATTAGCTACCAATTTTATCTATAGCCAAATCCAAGCCAATATAATGTCTTTAATATTTTTGCATTTTTCTACTTCTCCTTCTTGTTATCTTTTCTTACAAATAATATTATCATTCTGGCATGATTCCCAATTTGCATTTTTGATTTTGTTTTTTTCTATACTAGATATATTGTGCCTTATCTAACATCAGACAAAAAATCATCATATGTATTTTCAATAGTCAAAAAAAAGAAAAAAAAAAAAACAATTTGAATAACTTTTGATGTCAACCGTCATATCATGAAATAGATGGGCAGGGCAGCACACATAAACCCCCTATGTATGTATGTATGTCTCTTCCTCTACTCTTTCTCATAAACACTTGTCAATATTTGCTCGTGTTTTTGAAAATTTTAAATTTCCATTAGTTCTTTTGTTTATCGTTGTCTTTTTTTGTGTTCTTCTTCTTTTTTTTGTTTTTTAAATTCGAATTTTGAAATTGATTAATTCGAGAATAAAGTTAAAACGCTGAATATTTAAAATATCATAAAAAAGCATAATGTGGATAATTTGAAAACATAAAAAAATATATTTGTAACAAAACCACCACCAACTTTTCTGATATTCTATTCTTTTTTTTTTTTTTTTGAACAAAGAAAAATGAGAAAAGCGATTTAATTTTTCGAATGAAATTCTGGAAACAAAAAAATAACAACTAAAAATATGGAAGTATGCCAATTTTAGTTTCTTTTTTATTTTAACAAAATTGGTATTTTGTTGTTCATCATTTTATACTATTAATTATGGTATACTAAATATTTATTGTGAATTTTTGATTATTTGCGTTTTATCCTATTTAAGAAAGTTGAGGAAATAATTAAAAATTTGTGTAAGTATACAAGAGTTCCTCGCAGAGTACTTCATTTAAGAATATTATCCTGATAAAAAATTAATGCTTGTGGGATACTTTTGAAGTACATATTTTTCTGGAACATTTCTGCATTGGAAATATGTAGCCTGAAATTTTCAATAAAAATATGATCATGCAGATACTATTACAGTCAATGGAAGATTCCCGCTTCTGACAGAATTATGCTATTCTGTCCTTTACTTTTAAGGATTGAGTCATACTCTGATTTTAAATCGAATAAAATGTGTACAGATCATAAATAGCTTAAGAAAGATATATTAATGTTATTCCTTCGGAGTATATATAAAAGTGGAATGTGCACGAATATACATAAGTCAACATTTATTGTAAATCATCATGAATGTGTGCACTATGTACTAACGTACATATGTATGTAGGTGTTCAAATTTACATATTGCATACATAAATTTTCATGAAAAATTGTTATTATTACTTTTCCATTTTGCTTCTTTTTTTTTTTAAAGTGAATATACACAAATATATGCCCACCAACTTGTTTATGTTAAGCAAAATTATAGGCGAAAAATAATACAAAATTGCATTATAATTTTGATTATTTGTTTATTTTATTTTTTATACAAAATACCAAAATCTGTTACCAAAATAGAATTTCTTATTAAGTCACAAGAAATTAAAATGATCAATAAAGTACATCAGTAAACAGCAGGCAAACCAACAAATAAAAATTTTAAGTGAACGATGAAGTAAATTCATCGCATACTAAAAATGTGTTATCTGCTTTGTATGTACGTATATATACAATCGTATAAAAATTATCATGTGCATAACAGTACGAACTCGTATAATTGTAATAAATAAGTACCATATAATAATTTGAAAAATGCAAATTTTCAACTTTTTTTTTTCTACGTATTTTCAGTGAAAATCTTTTTTCTTTCTCGAAGAAAGAAGCAGTTGAATATTTTGTAGGAGATTATTGTATACATAGGTACTCATATTATCATATTACATACGTTCATTTTTCCGTTGTGCATACATAAATTATAGAGATATTACAGTACAGGTAAAAAAAAAATATTTGGAAAAAAACAAATGTTCCATACATACTACATTGTATATACAGTACATTGACTGAATACCACATGAGATGATAATATGCGTAGGCGTAAAATAGAAAATTTTTTTTTTTTTTTAGAATACACAGCAACTCACACATCACACGCCTAATATATACAACAACCTTGACAACTTTCATATTACTTGCACATACTAGACAATATAATTGTGTATCGCACGAGTTTGTGTGGATGTATTTAAGTCAATATAATGTAATCTATTTTTAGATATCTTTATTTGCCAGTGTCAGATTTGTATACGCGTACACAAATTCATTTTGAATTTTTTTCTCAATTAAATATAGAAAACAAAAAAAAAAAACGAAATATAAAAATTACAGTGTAGACAAATAAAAATCCTAATCAATCATAAAAATTTGTAGTTTTTGCAAATGTAAATTTTCTGTATTTATGAATTTCCTCTATTTTCTTTTCTTTTATAATAAACAAGGAAATGAATTTTCTTAGGAATTTTATTGAATTCTAGAAGAAAAACAAAAAATTTGGTATTAAATATTAGTAGCTATCCATATTCCTCTTTGAAAAAAATAAAATATTTCCACATCATGTCTATCAATTTCACGAAAGTGACCAGATATGAGAAGGTATTTGGCCACTTAGTTTGTTTCAAGTAAGTAATGGAACATCCATTAACAGTCACCCAAATAACAATCATCAGTTTCCTTAGGAGGAAACATTAGGAGGACAGATACATTAGACAGAAACAATTTTTTCTTTTAAAGTTTAATGCCTACAGGTTTGACTTTTTAAAATTTTTCTTCTATTTTTTCTTTTCATCCTTACAATTAAAATTAAATGAATAGATTTTCTTTTAATTTTGTCATGTAATTACAATTGTGACAAGTCATATGATACTCTAACAGAGGGAATTAAAATAGATGTTTTTATTGTAATGTTTGCCTTTTACATAATATGACCAATCTTTATTACTCTAGGTACATAGGTACATTTAGATATTTATATGCCTTGTTTGATTATCTTATTGTCGATCATTTAATAAAAAAAACAAAACAAAAAAAACAAAAAAAATCACAAAATAATTTTGGACTTTTATATTGTAATAAAAAATCTACAAATAATGAAGTAAATCGAAATAAGAGACATGTACATGTGTTTAAAACCTCTCACCAACAAACAATATGTACATACAAAAGTACCCCAAAGGTATGCATATGTAAGAATGTACATAATTCGACAAGAAATAAATGGATTTCGTACTGTGCAAGTGATTTTCTTTTTTTTTTCTTTTTTCATTCTCCTTTTGGTCATTTTTTATACATTTATTATGCAGAGTGGTTTGGCACCTGGTCGTCGCAATTTAATAATTTTTCTCATCATCAGCAGCAAAATAAATTTAAAAAAAATGGCAAAAAAAAACAAGACAAAACAATAAAGAAAACAGAACAGAAAAAAGGAGGAAAAAGGAGCATAATTATGATAATGGACGATCATGGACTCGAATGAAAAAACTTCACTTCACACATTCACACAATCAACTGTATAAAATATATAGTGAACCACGTTATACAAACTAAACAAAATGTGTATGTATGTATGTGTATGCATTCATTATACTGCTGGCTGATACTATAAAATATGTATACATACGTACATAAATAAACATATCAAGATAAGCGGCGGGTGACCTGATCTGACAAGGCTATAAGAAAAGAAAAAAGCTAAACCTAAGCACAAATTAAAGAAAACTTGAATAATGCGATATATACGGATAGATGGTGATTTAAATTTAAAATTCAAGTTATGTTACCTATGTGAACATCCGATTTAGTAACACTAACAACAATAACAGCAGCAAATGATAAAAGTTACCAATTTCTTAGACAAAACAGGATTTTTTTTCTATTTTTTATTTTTATAAAGAAATTATTATGATGATGGTAATGTTAGTTGTACGTTATGTACATATGTACATACATCTACTAGTGGTGGTTGTTCATCATCATTTTTGGTACAAATAATAAGATACTTGTTTTTGTTTTCATTAAATTGGAATTGGATACGTACGAATAATAAAAAATACATATATACACATGCTTATAAGTTATGTGTTTTTAACATCAGCAGGGGCTACATAGGTTTGTCGACTATATAATATCGGTATTCGGCACATATAAAATCAACAAAAACAACAACAACTTGGTATTAATTTAAAATAATAAAGATGGGGAAAAAAACATTAAATAAAACTAAAAAAGATACAAAGTAAATTATTATTGTAATATAAATGTTAAAAGTATATACAGAAAGACACATATAATGATATTTAATCCAGCATAGCGTATATGAACATATGAATATCTTGACGACAATGATTCGTCGCCATCCATACGTTCCATCATTGCACGTTCATTTGCAATTTTTCTTTAAAATATGTGTATATGTATATGTATTTGTTACATGCACAATACCTATAAATACATGTATATTTATATTTACAGCAAAACGACATAAGACACACATACATACATATAACACAGCAGGCAACAATCACTTGACCTTTTTTGATTAAAATGAGAAGTGAAGTAAAAATAAATACAAAATAAATAAAATGAAAATGATTAAAAAAATAATAAATAAAAGTAAAAAAAATGCAAAGTATCTATGTACATACATATACTGAATAGCAATGATGATGATGATGATGATGAAAAAACAAGGAATTTAATTTTCAGAGAAAACACAAACGAATATTATTAAAGCGACCTGTGACGATATTGATGATGATTTTATTTTGTATTATTGGAAAAATTGATATCGCAAAATATATGCACTAATACAGATAGATACAAATTATGTACGGTGTACACATACTCCAATTATTACAACAAAAAGAAAAATACAAAATGTTTTTCATAAAATTAAAATAATAATAATGTTTTGTTTGTTTCACGTGAAATACAAAAATTTACATAAAAATCACTTTGATGTACATACAATCTTATACAAAAACAAAAGTAATAATCATTTCATTTCTTATAACATCTCATATACGTATTTTCCTATTCAAAAAAATTCTTTCTGTTATTTTTGTGTGTTTCAAAGTGTTTTCTATTTTTATTTTATTTTCCCTAATTTACCTCAAAGTATACCATCATATAAATGCCAACCATCATCATTCATTTTTTTTTATCCTTTAATATTACAAAGGAGAATAAGATATATCTAGTAGAAAAAAAAATTGTTTTCTTTTTCAGCGGAACTGTCTACGATAGATTTTATAAAACGCAAAGAAAAAGGATAATGTAGACGCTTTTCATATTTATATAAAATGGTGAACTGTATAAATATGGTGAAGAAAAAATAAAAAAAATCAGACATTCTATACATCTTCTTAGGATGCAAAATAGAATAATAAAAAAAAAATTGAAAATATTTTTCGTAAAGATGCGAAAAATCTCGTTTTCTTTTAATATATTTTCCTTACTGTGTATCTTATATTGTCTATATGTGTTACCAAAATGAAATAACACGAAGCTGGGCACACACATATGTACATATAAGTGTCATCTAGAAAAAATTATGAGTAAAGATAAATATTTAACTATGCTGTTATATCAATAAAATGCCATACGACATCTCCGTAAAAATGAACGTATAGAGACGACTATATAATCTGTACATGTATGTATGTACGTACATGCATGAACAATTCAGTAATCAGTAATAGTAGTAGTAGAATGTTGATTTTTGAGTTCAACGGATTTATATTTCATGGTTTTGTTTTTTGCAAAGTACGTAGCTACATATAATTTAGTAAAAAACAACCAAAAGCAATTTTTAAGTACCCCATGTACAACATCATAGATAAGTATATGTGCAAAAATTTTGTGTGTGCATACGCGAATCGAACCTGTGTTCAAAATGACATACGTAGAAATGTACGTATGTACGTACGTACTTGAAAATGTGCTTGAAGATACTCCTCTTTATTACGTACTCCACTATACTTTTTATTGTAAATTTTCATTTTAAATAGATCTGTGTACTAGTTTATAGCCGTAGCATATACTCGTTTATTTACTTACAGGTAAAGAAAAAGCATATACATATGTACATGCAGACACTTTTAATATAATAAAGTTATACCAGTACTATACGTATGTATGTATGTATGGAGTACAGTATAAAATCGAGTACACGAGTATGTTCAGGTAAGTATAAAAAAATATTACCTATGCGCAAAAAAAAGAAAAGTTAAAATGCCATTGCTCTTTTATATGGTTTACTCTGGCTACACAAAAAAAAAGTTATTCATATATGTAATAACTTTTCTGCACATTAAAAAATTTGCTGCACTACACACTCTACTAGATAGTAGAGACAACACACATTCATGTAAAAATAAAAAATAAAAAGTAAATATAAAATCTAGATACATGGTAGATACATACTTGACTTAAAAATGTTTATATGTACAGCAACATGTATTATACAGTTTTTTTTTTTTTTTTGCCTAGAGTACATTAAGTTGTACATATGTATGTATGTTGTACCTCAAAAACTTCAAGCACAGTGTTTTAAACAGAAATGAACGAATAAACAAATAAATAAACAGATACTTTAAAAAATGAAAAACTACAGAAACAATAACAACAAAAATTAAATAAAATTGAGACAAAAATGTTGACTTTTTGTGCATACAATATATATACCTAACTAGCAATACATATACATATTATGTATACATACATACATATGTAGCTAGCTGTACTGTAATGTAGTTATATACAGTCAGAAGTACGTATATCTTGCAAAAATCCTTTCACTTTACTTGATTTTCAATGCACGAATAATTCAACAATTTTTTTTGGTATTTTTTTTTTTAAATTTAATTTTCCTTTTAATATACTTGTTTTCATGTATGCATTGCAATATATGTATGTATATGTATGACATAAACATGTATATATGTATGTATATAGAATAGGAGTATGTACAATAATTTATTTATTTTATTTTATTTTTTATTATTTTGAAAAAGACAAAAGAACATATACCTACATAACATTGAAGAAGAAAATGATGTAAAAGAATATAAATAAACCGGAAAATCAATATACGAGTACAAAGTTATAAAATGAAATTTGTTTTTATTTTTTGAAAATTAAATTTTTAATTTAGTTTTATTTTATTTGAGTTTTGGAATTAAATAACTTTTACGATTTCTTTTTTTTACGATAATACGACGATTTTGTCCTGACAGTCGCCAGTAATATAAAAATGATGATGATGATCAGTTATCCAATGCCTTTACATATATTTGCAATCTAATACACCTTTTTAAGGATAATTGTGTAATATCAAAACACGTTTTCGAAATATTGACAGATACGCTGGGTATACAAATTTAACAATTCCAACTTTCAAATTCTCCAAGGATCTAAATTCTAAAATATATATAAATTGCAAGCGTAAGTTTTCACGATGTTCGAAAAAGAATATATATCAAAAATGGTCAAAGTTGACCGAAAATCTGTACCTCATAGTTCATCACAACTGTATTCATTACAGGACGTTCTAATATGTACCTACTTTATTATTATTTTTCAAATGTACATATTGCATTAATATATGAATGTTTTAAAATAAAAATCACTAAATAAATAAATTACTCAAAAAACAAATAAATAAAATAAAATACAAAATTTTTTCTTGAAAGTTGTATAGATATAAAATGAAATAGTTGAGCAGCATTACATTATATGTTGTTCCAAATGTTCAATCATTAATGAAAGTAAAATAATGTATATATTGAAAAAAATATAAAAAAAAACTAAAATGTGTAATCGTGAAATTCCATAAATTTGATCAACTGGAAAAAATTACTTCTATTTATTATTATTATTATTATTACCTACTGTATGTTGCTACTACTTTAACTAAACAGATTTAAAAGAAAATAAAATAAATAATAATGCACATTTGTAAGCATTTTTTCTACAATGTTTCGTTTTAATTTTAATTTTTTTTTATTTTTATTTTTATTTTTTTTATTGATTTACATACATACATCAATTCTTTTTCTTTTATGAAATAAAATTTATGTCATTTTTTTACAAATTTACGTACAAACGCTGAGCATTAAACATTGTAATATATCTATTAGACGCTGTTTTTTTACTTATCATTATTACACGAAATTGAATATAACAAACAATAAAAAAAAAAATGAAGATCATCTTTTATACATTCAATTTCTGACTATGTTTATAAGGTAAAATACGAGCGTAAAATAATATTTTTACGGTATTGAAAAGAAATGAACATAAATTAACATCATTATGGTTGATTTTATGAATAAAATATTATTTTTATTGCCAATAGTGATGAAATATGATTAAATATAAAAATATTAGTACAATTAACACAATGAGTTTTTTAAAAAAAAATCTCATACTGATCATATTCTATTGTGTATGAAAGCCTTCAATTTTCATGAAAAATAATTGGAGAACACATTTAGTACACATATCATATTGTATTGTGTACTAAAATTTAAAAAATTTTTTTTTAAACAAAATGATTATTGCAAAAAACCAAATTGAAAAGCAAAATCAAAATGGCTGAAATTATAGGAACATGTTCACATACATACGTATATGTACATACATACACTTGTCATGAAATAAATGTAGTCATGCAACTAAATAACAACCAAGATACTCAATACATGACCCAGAAAAAAAATATAACTATGTAACCAAAATAAGAAAAATAGAGCGTTGTCGTTTCGAATCCAATTTTTGTCTTTTTTATTTTTTTCTTGTCGAATTTATAGTGCAAAAACAATCAAAAATAAAAACTAGAGTTTGTGAAATTCGGACTTGAATACAAGGTCGAAGGAAAGTTTTCGTTTTTTTTTTTTCGTTTCATTAATTTTTTTTATTTTGTTTTTCTTACTTGTAGTACTAGCAGTTATTTTGTATAATTTCTTTCCTAACTTTGTTATTTTTTTGATTATGACAACAGAATTACGCAAAAATTTATGATGACTTCATTTCCACGCTTAAGATCTTTCTAATCCATGTTTATAAAACACAAAAACGAACTAAAAACTTAAGATTGCTTGAAAAGAAAATGTTATTGCAACAGAATGTCATCATTAGCTGATATAATATTTGAAAATTATAAAGCTAAATTTACATCAAGGCAATGTACAAATATTTTGTACAAATGTATGTATATATATAATTGTGTACGACAAAATGAACTTTACTTTGTTGTATAACCTTTGTACATTTAACATATACTATGTACATGCTCGATTGTGCATTTTGCATTTCTTTATTTTACAATTAAAATCAATCGATTTTCATTTAAATACTCCTATATTGTAATGTATAATGTATCAGGTCAAAATGGCTCACAGTACAGACACATGTATAAATAAACCTATGGTATGAATAAAATTTATGTTGAATTGAAAATATATGTACCTACATTATACGTATGTATATAAATGAGAAAAGGAAATGTCATAAGAAAAATTTGTAAATGGCACAAAAAAAAATTATTAAAAACTGTTTCATTTTGTCGGCAAATAAACAAAACGGAAAAACTACAATAAACGTATATAGGTCCGGATTTTTGTATTACATACTTATGCAAATGTACTAGTACATGAGTAAATATTAAAAAAAATTTATATCAATTCAAAAAATTAAAAAAAAAAAAAAAAAAAAAACAAAAATAATTATACAACTGTTTAAACTTTAATCATCATAATGATAATGACGATAAAAACGATGAAACGATCACGCTGAAAACAACAACGATGATAGTTTACATAGATAGGTAAATAAATAAGATTATATGCCAAGAATTATGAAAATTACTTATACGTAAAAACAATGTAAAGTGCTATTAAAAAATCAACAGACATGAACGTGTTCTTTAATCTTTATACTTTTGAATTGATTCATGAATATAATTTTATAGTTTTTAAAACCTTAGAATTTCTTGATCTTGATAACAGACCTGAAATATCGTCAACATAGGATAAATACTGACTGTCTGTGAAAACCAGTAACTGCATTTCAAAAATCCTATCCAAGTATCTATTCACCTTCTCATTGCGACCTGTCCTCAATCTAACTGACACAAATCAAACCATAGCTAAAAATTGTCGATGTTCTCGTTTCAATATTTTACTCTTCTAGACAGGATTAAAGATAAATTGTAAACTGTGAGTGTAAATAATATAAGGAAGGCGAAGGCTCTTTTAAGGACTTTTTTATTTTGAATAAAGAAAAAATTTTGATTACATCATAAAATTGTAGTTTTTACTTTTACATCATTTTAATAATTTTTCTGTGATATATCTAACCCGATCAAATTCAATTTTAAAATATTTATCAATGTAAAATAATTTTTTTTTCCTGATCTACTACACAATATTACAAGATAATGATATTATAATAAATAACGTGGTGTAATTTAAATTGTACAATAAAACGATAATGTACTCATATGTTCAATAATAGTATAAAAAATAAATAAAAGAATAAAGTAAAAGCAAAATCCTATATAAGTTTTTCCATTTATTCCGTTTTTGCATATTTCTATACAGATACATATTTTCTTTTTTTACACAAAACTATTAAATTATACTTTTATATAAATATAAGTAATTTAAATATATTGCATTTATTGACGTAATGCCCTGTATATACATACGTATGTACATACGTATACACGCTGGTATTTGTAGTATATGATAAACAGTACGTGTAATATGAATTGTTATACATATATATACTATATAATTTTTACGTATACATATATATGTACGTATACCAAATCAAATTGCTATAAATCTTCATGAATGTCATATATGTATGTATGTATATACAACATATGTATGTACATAGTACATACCTAGCTGTGTATATGTATGTGCTGTGTATAAGGCCTTTAATTTTTTTTTTTTTTTTTTCAAAATTAGATTTTATATTCAAATAAACGACAAAAAATAAAATAAAAAATGTTTATATTATTATACGAATGCGATGTTGCCAACCAATAAATGTGTGTATAAAGTTTAAATATATGTATGTATATCAATAAAAATAATACTTATTTCCATGTATGTATATTTTGTGGTGTATACAGATACTACATACATATCGGAATATCTATGTGCTTAGTGCAATATTTTGTAAAATTCAATTTTATTTATTCATTCGTCAGTCATGTAATATGTCGAACCAGCAATTATTATTAGTATGTACTTTATATACTTATTACACTTTTGTGTATACATATTTTCAATTTTACTTTACATATTTTCTTATTTCATTTATTTTCTTTTCTATTTTCTTATATATTTAATCAGTAGCTGTGTTTTTTTTTCTTTTTTTCCTTATTTACTTTTTTCTATTTTTCATGAAGTACACATAACATAAAGTGAAAGGGAAATACTAATACATGTAATTTTAAAAATATTTATCATTTTATAAGCACATATAAAACATATAAGGGGACGAACTGTATGAATAGTGTATGTGTATACATTTTATGTACACGTAATAAAACTAATAAATAATAAAATTAATATAATGGAAGCTACATACATGTATGTACATATAATGCAGTAGTACAGTAATAATATAACACCATTAACTTTAAATAAATGGAAATAAAGAAGAAGAAGAAATGTAAGTCATACATCGTAACAAAATATCGACAGATATCTATTTAATGTGTCTTTAAGGCTCGTATTCACCAACTTGGTGATTTGTTTTTTTTCTTTAGATTTAAAATATAAAGCATATTAACTGTTCAGATTCAGAATTGAAACCTTAAATTGTACGTATGCTCAATTTCATATAAAATATTTAAATCTGGCATAGTTACACGAGATATGTGGATGAAAAAAAAATAGAAATTGCTAGTGAAAATCAAATCCTCAAACAGTAGGCAGAAATAGGGATGATCGAAGGCAAGTTGAGTTACGTGGAAAACCAGAACTCGACTATACAAATTACATCATTAGGTATGTGATTAATCCAATTAGTTAGGTTTTAATAGATTGAAAATCTAACTGGATGATCACGGCCCTGAAATATCTAAATACCTACCTACACTATTTGTTTTAAGAAGAATGTTCAAAAATAAATAATTGGCATAAATAAAAGTTATTACGCTCTTCACCTCTTCTTTTTCCCCACTGTTAGTTTTTCCTTCTATTAAAACTTTAAAACGTTTTTTTTTTAATTTCATTTTTTTTTAAATTTCTATTTCTATGTCTGTTCGTTTTATTATTTAAGATATTTACATAACCCATAAAAATAATTTAAAATCTATAAAACAGGCAACAAACATGCATATATGTACGGATATAACGTATTCACTACTCTGTGAAAAACAAAAATGAAAAGTATAATTAAAATTTCAGAAAAGGTAAAAGAAATACATTTCGTATACAAAACAATAAAAATTCATTTAAATGTTAAATGGATTATTGCAAAAACAAAAAAAAATGGAAAATAATAATTAGTAATGGTTAATAAATAAAATCCATTTTATAGTAAAGATAATAAAATTAAAAATTAAAAAAAAAAATAGTCAAAAGCATCAATTTATCATCGTTAAGATTCAAGATATGCTAAAAATGCAAGCAAGCATACATAATACATAGCCATGTAGCTTTATACCTTTACATATTTTACATGTAGAGAGGACTATCTTTAAAAACAGATGATTTGATGATTTTTGTCTAGGTCAATCACATTTACAGTATCTCATACATACATAAATATAAAAGCATTATACAATCGACATTTTATGCAAAATATGCAAATATTCAATCAAACTATATTATATGCATAAGATTGCATACATGTATTATATATTGGACAATAAAATCAATGTCTGTAGAGACTGTTGCATTTTCGAAAAAAAAAAAAAAAATTTATTTATATTTAAATAAAAATTCATTTTTATTGATTGACCATACATAATATTTTTTTATGTGTTTTAATTATTTAATTTTTAAAATTCATTTTCAAATATTTGTACAAGGGTTATCATCTTTAAATAATGACCAAATGAATTATTAAAAGCACTTTAGATATTTCCTGTCGAATTTTGTAATTTTCTATTTTTAAATATTGATAATATCAAAATCATACAATAGTATTTATCTAATTAAGAAAACTGAGATAACACATAATTGAAAAAAGAAAATTAATTATTAGGTGAAAGAAATTACGAAATTTAATATTTTATTATTGTGTTTTTTTCAATTTGCAAAATTCATTTCAAATTTAAATGAAATTGAAAAGCCATTGTTGAAAATTTATTTCAATTTTATGTGCATACGTATGTGTGTTGATAATAAAAATTATATTGTGTAAGAAATATCCGATTTGTGATAATTTATTGAACATTGAAATAAAAAAAAAAAAAACAAAAAAAGAAAAAATTACTGATAAACTTCAAGCAATAATATTTATCTGTTCAAAGTTTACATATGTAGGAAAATAAAATTGATATTGAGTTTAATTAACTTGAATTTTTTATGTCAAAAATTTTAAAATTAAATTTTATAAATTTTTTATACCCAACAAGTAATAATAAATTAATTTCTACGCAAAAATATTTGGAAACTTTTTACAGTAGATCATCATTAATAAAGTCAATGACTTTACGGCCACAATTCATATAGAGTCAGGGTCTAAAGCAATATTTTGCTGTCATATTAATTCTAATATTGTACATACATCTAAAATTTTATCAATTTCAATGGACTGTCATTATAGTTAGAAATTAGATCAATTGTATTTTACATTGCCCGATACCAGCTAGAAGACTCGAACATCTTTATTACCCTTTTTGATTTAATACTGATTATATATAGGTAAAAGCTAGTACATAATTATTCAAAGTTGAATGAATTTTCGGGGACAAGAAAAATTAAAAATGATATTGCCTCTCCCTTCATTTCAAATTATTATAAATTTTTTTTTATATTAGTAGTATATTGATAGTTAATAGTATTTAATTATGGTAATGCAAACATAATTTTTTTAAAATTGTTTTATTATTATCTCATTTACAAATTTATAAATTTCTTCATTTTATTAAACTAAAAAGTAAATATGTGTTTCAATACTTTTTATTTTAATTCTTTTACAAATAATTACAGTTAGTATTATTAGCTTATAATTATTTATTATTTGTTACAGACCGTTTATAGTTAATTAACAACAAATTCAAATTCCCCCTATAATTTTTTAAGATAACAAAACTTAAATTAAAAAATGCAAAGAAAAAGATAAGAAATTTCTTTTTGAAATAATAACATAAGAATAGAAGGAAAAATTTGTATGTATTTAAAAAAAGAAAGAAAAAAAAAACGAAAAATAAAATGAAAGAAAATTAATTTGTTATATCAATTTATTTTATTAAAAAAAAAAAAAAAACAGATGAATAAGAAATGAAAAAACAAATAAATACATAAAATAAAAGGAATTAAAACTCATAAAAGCACTCAAACTACCGTTTTTATTGCAATATAATCAAAATTAAAAAAAAAAAATACTGTAACAAAATACAGATATAGAAAATAATAATGATGATAATCAAAGTAATAAAGACAAAATAAATAAAACAAACGAAAAAATAAAATTTTCTATTTCTTTAGTTGTTTTTTTTTTCTTTTAACTTTGAATAATAATTTATTATTGTGTGTATTCAGTATTTTCCTTTAACTTTTCATTAAATATATGGAAGCGTTTTATATGTTATGTATCATATCGTTGTCATATCACCTACAACACAAAAGAAGCTTTGAAGCAACAACATTTCAAATACAATGTTTATGAAATAATACAATGCATTATACATAGTTGATTAAATTTCAATCTCATTTTGTTTGATAAATTTTAATTCAATTTTAACTTAACTGAACTTAATTTTAATTTAAGTTCATTAACACTATGAATTATCCGTTGGATGGGCTTATTTTTATAAATCGTTAAAATTTTTCTTGGCTAAGCCCAAGGATCAAAATAAGTCTGTTAAGTTTGTTGAATTTTTACAAGGGTAAGATTTATTATCGAACTTTTTTTTAAAATATAATCAAATTGGGTTGATCAAATGGTAATGAATGAATTGTATACTTGGAATTAATTTTAAGTCAAAAGCAAAAAAATTTCATTTATTTTTTTTTTAGTTCCTAAATCTAAATTTGCAAGAAAACTGCATACAATTAATAAATTTCATAAATTTTGTAAACAAAAAAGTTAAAACAGAAAAAACAAATCGTGTTTCTTTTTAATCAAATTTCTAAATTTGGCAATTACGTATAAAATCAAAACATTTTTTGTACTGAATCAACACAAATACAAACTCATGAAAAGTATTTTATAAGATAATTTTTTAAGATATTTTATAAGATGTATTGTATATCATTTTTACCTTGTCACCTTTACGTAAAAATACACGAAAAACATGAATATGCATGGCTATAAAATATTTAAATTTTAAACATAATCTTGTAGATACATATTATGGCAACGCTGCTATAAAATAATAATAATCTGTTATAATGTGCTACGCGTATTTTATAATATGTGATTAGAAACCAAAGTAAGACTAGAAAACTTTTATTGTTTGTTTTTTTTTTTGTTATGTTCAGTATAGATGTGATATAATGTACTCGTATGCATATATGCAATAAGAAAAGCAACATACGCACATATAAGCAGCATAAATATGTATCTGTCTGTACAAACAAAAATATCTGGATGAAAATGCCATTCTTAAAATGATCAAAAAGAAATATAAAATAAAAGATTACAAAAAAGACGAAGAAGAAAAAAAAACAGAAACAGATTACTTCACTTAAATAAGAAACTTTTTAAGGAAATTTTTAAAGACACATAAAACACATTACGAACGTAATATACATACATATACATGTGTACATACATTCGAGTGTTTTTGTACAAAAATATCACAATTCCAAAACCCAAAAAAAAACTAGTATGTAACGTTTCATTCGAGGGGAGGAAATATACAAGGTGAAAAGATAAAAAAAAAATAAATAAATACGTGAACATATACATATAAATTCGAAATAAAATTCGAAAAAGAAAAATTATTAAATAAAACATGGCTCTACCGGTAGAGAAAGGTAAATTTAAAGGTAATCAAGTTTCACCACATACACACATATGCATACAAGATTTTTTTATTTGTTATACCAGTATGTATATCAGTACGTGTGTTTCATTTAAAAAAAAAAAAAAAAAAAAAAAAAAATCGATTTATTTTAGGTTATACATAATAAAATGTAAGTTAAATCAAATAAATAATATGTACTAGTAATTATTGACTGAAAATGGTTATCAAACAAAAGTTTAAATATATTTCGTTTATTTTTATAAGGAGAATACATCGCGAATAATTGATAATTTTACCGAATTTTTTTAATAATTAAAAATTAATTCATTCAAACTATTGTAGAAATTTTTGTTTCAGGGATAGTACATCATCATACTCTAAACTTTTGGTCTTCTTTTCTGTGAAATGTACTTACAAGTACCTTGTCTGTGGGTATATATATGCAATATCTTTCGTGTTGAAAAAGCTGGATTTCACAAAAAATAAAAATAATAAATAAGTAAATGTATCTACATTTTAGTTGCTTTACTTAAATTGTAAATACATGAACACATATGAAAAAAATCAAGTAAAGCAATAGCATTTTACGAATGTGTAACTAAATACATAACTTCTTAACCGGATTTGAAAATACCAATAGCAAATGAACAAAACTACATACCTACATATTTATATATATCTATCTTCTGATATAAGTAACCAAACAACCTATAGATTTAATTTACTTTATTTCAGGTGTATAACATTTTTTTGTTTTTTTTTTTTTTTTACCTGTACATAGAGTATAAATGTATGTATCTGTGTACACAGTATGTAGCAACATATAAAAATATATGTGTAACATTCATACCTAACTTATATAAAAGAAAAGTAGAATATTTCTTCATTACATGCACAAATAAAATTTTATTTTTAAATTTTTTATAATCTGTTCTTTTGTAGTTTATAATTTTGAAAAACAAAAAAAAATAAATAAATAAATAAATTTAAAAATAAATTTCATTATTTTTTTATTTGAATTTTTTTTCGAGAAGCTTGCTGCAAATTGCAATGCCATTTTGTTATTTTTATTTTTCTTAGTTTTTATTTTTTTTTTATAATCTATTTCATATGATATTAAAAAATATGCTTATTTTATTGCTTTTACCATCTATGCACATATCAAGTGATATATTCGCGAAAACTTGAAAGTGTTTTTTCTTCTTTCAAAAAATAAAAACATAGAGAAAAATAAATACACAAACACAAACGATAATACGTGTATAAATATATAATAACAAGAAAACTCGAATGTGAATAGAATGGAATCTCAATTTTCGCTGTTGATTTTTATGCATGTATGTAAACATGTTTTCTATATATATTATACAGTAATGATCACGTGTATGTGTGTGTGTGTATTAAAGATGAATAAATAGATACAGATAAGTATAAATATTATGTATAATGGAAGAGATACAAATTTTTATTATTATATTTTTGATGGAGAGTTTATTGTACTTATGAGGGACACAAAAATGTTAAACTACCATTTCGCATATATATACATGTACATACATTTTTTGCTGCTTGTGAACGCTATTACATACATACTATCTTGTAATATCATTGGTTGTTTCTTATATTTTAAAGACAAACATACGTATGTACACATTCACATTTATTATTTTTATTAAAAAAAAAAAAGAAAAAAAATTTTTTTAAATACATAAATGATGAAAGAAAAACGAATGATCAAATTCAAACACGTCAACAATAAAAGAACATGTTTTTAAAACAAGGCAGCAGCATTCAAACGATCAAAAAATAAAATAAATAAAAATTTAAAAAAAAAAAAAAACATTTTTAAATTAAAACATAAGAAAATGAAATACCTTACATTTAAAATGAAATTAAAAATAAAAATCGGATTATTATGAGTTGTATAAGTTGATATTTTTGTTATTTAAAAAAAAAAAAAAAAAAAAAAAAAAAAAATGCATAAGTTTGTATGTGTGCAACAGAAATTTAGAACTGGCGTCAGGTGTGGGGTGCATTGCATTGCAATGCATTACACTGCATTTCACATTGCTAATACACCACACACACTGATGTAGCGCAAGCATATTAGGTATGTAGATTGTAGATATTTTACCGTGCTTAGTATTCAGTATAGTGCAATATGACATGCTGATATGTATGAGAATGCAGTTTAAAAATGAGACAAAAAACCTTCACTTTAAAAAGAAAAAGAAAAGGAAAAAATGTTGGCAAGCCAATAAATTGTTATGCACTTTTTGAAATATTTGTTGCTGATCGTCATATACATGAAAGTATATGAATGCACATTATACCTATACAATAAAAATGATCACTTAAAAAAATTTGAAAGTTACCGAGTGGATAATGATAATATAACAATAATAATAATAATAATAATGTTAATGATATTATTATGTATAATAGAGAAACAGAAACGAGATAAACGATCAATATAATGTGTAGTGTAGATCGATGTATATATACATACTTATACTTATATAGGAATAAAAGTGGCTTTTTTTATTACTATATGTACATATGTATGTACTGTAACAACACAACGATTACCTATTGAAAATGCCTCCTAATATCCTATGATCATTATGTGTGATGCAATAATAAAAATGCTTTGGCATTTTCAAAAGAAAAATGTTGAAAAAAAACGACACTATACAGATAGATATACAAAAATATTTGTACAAAATGTGAATATGGTTAATGTGTTCACATGTACATATATGCTTACATATGCACGAGCATTACAGCAAAGCTAATGGGTTAAGATCAGATAATATCCGTTAGGTATGAAAATAGATCAAGTTATCAGATAAATTAGGTGTGTTATGTCGTCGTCGTTGTCGCTGTTTTTTTATATACATACATATGTATATGCATACAAATTATGATAATTATTTTTGTTGGTCGGGTGGTGGTTGATTTTCAACCAGCAGCAGAAAAATAAAATCGTATAATTTAATAGCCAGTAGAATTAAAAAAAAAAAAATGTATTATCATTTTTTAATATGTATGTGCATATTTACATTATTTTGCTTTGTATATAGGTACAATTGTTACTGTTGTTGCTGTTGGCCGTACCTCTACAATATTGTTCATGTGTTATATATTTTATACAATTTTTTTTTCTCAACTCATACATATGTACATATTTAATTTTATAAAATGCTATTTCCGTTTTTGATTATGTAGTCTTTTGTAATTCTAAAAAAAAATAAAAATGAATAAGTAAACCAGCAGTAATAGAAATAACTGCTAATAGAAAACTGAAATGAATACCCTGCACACACATAATTCACATGAAGGAGAGAGCAAACATATGTATATACACACATATATAAGTTTGGTATGTACAGTGTAAAACGCATACCTGATTATTTTTATATTTAAAAAAAAAACATAATAAAACTTTTTAAAAAAATTTAATTGCAATTTATAAAATATCAATTTAAAAGAAAATGTGAAAAATAAAGAAAGAAACTTAAAAAACTATGAAGGAAGAAAAGAATACAAATTATTTTCGTATTTTATTGTTCAAAATAAAAAAAAATGAAAAATGTCTGTGTACATATAATATTGCTCTACCGCGTATACCAGAAGAAAAACAAATTAATTAAGAAAAATATTTTGTTGTTTTTTTTTTTTTTTTACTTATTTTTATACAACTAGAAAACAAGGTCGAAATTACATTTCACAATGTTTTTTCTTTATTTTTTGTTTTAAAAAAAGAAGAAAATACATTTTTATAATTTAAATTAAGTTGATGTAATAGAAATAATAAAATAGATAATTCAACAAGCCCATTGGAAAAATTTTATAGTAAATGCACTCGTAATTTTCAAGATTATTGCAAATGCAACACGATTAACATTTAATAATAATTCAAATATTACTTGTAAGTTCCTATGTATTGATTATTTTGCAATTTTCAGAAGGGTAATGTTTTGTGTGCACATATTAGGTGCATATAATTTTGATAGATTTTCTTGGCATGCTATAAACAATTGCAGAAAATTATGGATCAATTTCACTAGTAGAAGTCTAACTTGATTGATCAGATCATTGAAAAGATCATTTTCGTTTCAAAAGATACACATATGTAGCATCAAGAACAAGAAGAATATGTTTTTATACCTTTCAAATCATCTGTAATGGGTGTTTTGTGATGGAACATTTTTTATTAAATCTTGCCGAAGTGAACAATTGTTTTATTATAACAAAAAAGTAATGCATACTATCCGCAAATATCAATAAAATCATTACAATTACTAATTAAGTATATTACAATCTAAAATCTTACATACAGTTCTGAACATTCATAAGAATAACCTTATCATTTTTATTATTTTTTTTATGTATGTACCTCTGTATGTATATAAACCCCCCGTTATGAAATTTTCCTATATGTGCGTGTTTACATTTATAAATGAATTTTTTTTATTTTAAATGTTAAAATTAAAAATTTTGTTATAAAACGATATTTTTCTTTTAATCATTATTATAATTTTAGTGTTTATCAAAATAACAACCATAAACACACATCACTATCAGAAGGTGATGTTACACATATTGTTATCAATACGATACCCACATACGTTGCCGTGTTTTCTCACTGTTTTGTGCTATAAAATTTTTTTTTTTTTTTCAAATCAAATTTTCAAAACTAATCTTTAAAAAAAAGGTTATCAGGTACATATAAAGGTTTATCGAAAAAAAAAATTATTAAAAGAAAAAGAAAAAAAAGTACAAGATAAAGAAATAAAATAAAGAAAAGCAAAAAGTTGTTGACAATTTTTATTTAATTCAAAAATGTGTGATCTTTTAAATTTATAATAAATGCGCGAGTATTTACACACGAACGTACCTTTATAAATCTATAAATTTAAAATGGTAAACAACAAAATTTATGAATGTATGTTTTATTTTAATAAAAACAAAACAACAATAACAAAAAACACGAAATAAATTTAATATATGTAATTTGGTTTTTGTTTTTAATTAATTAAAAATCTTTCAAATTTAATTTATAAGATTAAAAATTTCGTAACTGAACATATAGTATTCTGAAAGGTTTTTAAACACTGAAAACTTTTCATAATTATGGCAAAATTAATCTTAATTTGCCTTAATTATACCCTAATCTATTTTTTTCTTTGTCATGCATGTGTACTAATGTAAATTGAAAAACGTTTTAGTTACAAGTTTTTTTTTTGCTTGAGATCGAATCTAATTACGCCTGCTTATAATAAATTCAAGTGGAAAATTAAATGAAAAAATTAAACAATTTTTCATGAAATAAACAAATGAAATGGAAAAACTAATATGTATAGTATGTGGTAATATCAGTAATGTCACCCTGAAAATTTTTACTTTCTAGATTGGGAATTTTCTTGCTTTTAGTTTTTATTCAATTGAGAACAGTGGTGACAGTTTTATTTTGCTATAAATATGACTGACAAACACAAGATCAATTACAAAAAAATTTAAAATTAAAAAACAAAAAAAATAAATAAATGGTTACGAATCATTTTTAAAATGTTTTACACGAGTCACCGTTTGTTTTTTTTCGGTAAAAAGATTTATAAATACTCATCATCTCACATCGAAATTATTTTGAATACATCACGATTATTTACACGATTAAAATATGCCTCAATTATAGTGGGTGGTCATTAGACTACTTATATGTACACAGTATAGAGTATAGACAACAGACACAATTCTATTGTACTCATTTATAAATTGAGTACACAAGTAATGACTAATTATGACTTTTACGAATTACAAATGTCGTCAAAATTCACATGTACATATTTGTAAACAAAAATCAATGTCAGCATATCAACAGTGGAATAGTGAGGTAAACACCTAATGACCGATCTTTGTAAATGAAACTTTTCATGTCTTCTACTTCATCGGTTATCCTATTTATTTATTTGTAATAATGGTGCTGTCAACTCTTTTGAAAACTACACAAAGGAAATGAACAAATAATGCTCTTTTATAATGAGGTTTTAAGGCAAATCTGACTATCCTGAAGATGCTTTGTTGGTAGACTAGAGAATGACCAGTTTTAAAGATAAACCTTCTCAGGGCTTTTCAAGTTGTAAACATAGAAAATTACATATTGTAAAATAATTTTAATTCAATTGTGTATCTTTCAAATAAAAATTAAGAAATTATTTTTTATTTTTGCACTTACCTGATTTCTTTGATATTCTTCAACGGCACGATATGCAGAATCTGTTAGTTTGACAAAAAAATATTCTTTGCTATCATCAGTACAATTTTGTGATAGTCCATAATTGCCTGTACATAAGGCAGCCATGTTTTATTTTTTCTTATTATAAATCACAAAAGAAAATATATTATATAATTTTTCTTTTTTTTTTTTTAAATAAACAATGAAGATCGTTGATATTTATATTTTTCAATAATTGATTAAGAATAATTGAACTTTTTGTATATTTTTGAATAAAAAAAAAGCACAAAATAACAAATCGAAAAATATATGTAGTTATAGCACAAGAACAAAAAATTAAAGAAAATAGAAAAAAAAAAGAAGAAAACACAGAAAATATTGTTAACCACTTAAAAAGAGCACTTTTCTTATTGCTATTTTTCTCTGTAATTTCACTTATTGTTTTGTTTTTCTTCTGCTTTGCTAAATTATGTCATTTTATTAATTTTGTTTGAATGTTTGATCGAGCACAAGAGAACAAGATGGAGTTTTCGATTTAAATTAAATAAAAATTTGTCACACAATTATTATATTTTTGATTGCTTTTTTTATTATACATACGTTGTTTATTACCGTTATAATTTTATCGTTTTAATAATTTTCGATGATTTGATATTTTGATATTTCGTCAAATACAAATGTACACGTTATTGCAATTTTTTTTTTTTTTTGTTTTTGTTGAAATCGGTGTTACTGTTACTGCTGTTTTCTTTTAAACAGATATTTAAAATATACAAAAATTGAAAAATTTTCTTTTTTCCACTTTTGATATTTTGTTTATTTAATTTCTTTATTTCTTATTATAATGGTGTGTACTTTTTGCACATATGTGTAAATACAAATACTTGAGATAATTTCTATAATTTATAAATTTTACTTAAATAACATATTTTTACTTATTTTTTTTTAAATATTTTTTTTTTTTTTTTTATAAATATATAGATATTCTGGTTTTGAATAGTTACACAAAGATTTAATTTTTTTTTTATATATGATTAATTTTTTATAATATGTAGAACTTGTAGATATTTATAATTTTATACAATAAAGATACTGTGTATCTTATAATTACATTTTTTTTTTTTAATAATTTCGTATAATTGATTTATTAATCATTTATTATTTTTATATTCTTTATTTATATTTTATGTTTCGGTTTATATTATAATTTTTTTTATCAATATGGACACAGTTTGATTATTAAATTTTTATTTATTTTTTTCTATTATGTACAAATAAAATTCATAATTAAAGAAAATGAAAATATTAACAACAGAAAATAAGAAAATTTATGTTACACTTTTTTTTATTAATTTTTTTTTTTTTTTTATTTAAATTTCTGTTGGGTATCTATTTCTTTTTGTTACAAATGCTTTGATTCTTATATGTATTGTGTACGTGTAATTAATTCAAGTGGATTAGGGATCGTACTGATGAATGTATTATAATTAATTACCAAAAATTTCTGTTTCACTTATTTACACATTTGAAAGATCAAATTAAAATCAGATAAAATTAAGGAATTTCTTTTTAGATTTTTTTGTTATTTTTATTTTAGTAAAAAGGAAGATATCAGTGATATTTCTTCGATTATTTAAAAAATTTTAAAGTACGTATGTACAGAGGATATTTTTTTTCTAAATTAAATAGAGGAAAAATACAAAAATTAAGACTGTTTTCTGTTTTATTTTAAATTTTGATTAGTGGTTTTGCTTGTTGCTCTTATCACGGTTTTTTGTTTCAAATAATCACTTATTACTTTGATGATATATAAATGGTATTTATTGTATCAGTATTTTATAAGATAACTGAATTTTCTTTTTGTATTATTTTGATTATGAAATAAACTTTAGAATTAGTACAGTCATATTAACAAAATTTTATCACAACACACATATCATACATAACACTGTAATAACTTTTTATTTTTTTCCTTAAATTAATTACTGATATTTAACTTTTAAGTTTGTTTTTATTCTGTTTTATTTTTTAGTACTTCCGTTATCCATTTTTGATTTTTTTATTTTTATTTTTGTTTTATTTGCTATACGAAAATTCTGAAATAAGGAAAAGAAAAAAATCGTTAAAATGAATATTTAAAAAATAAATACAGTATTATCGTTTATCTTATAAAAATAACAATGTGTAGAATTTTATTGTAATAAAAATAAATCAATAGAAAAATGTCAACAAAAATACACTACATTATTAAATACATACTAAAAATTTTTGATCATTGTTTTCAATCATGTACATGTATACATTTAAGTACATACGAATTTTTTATAAAATTTGATATCTTTTCCTGAATTGAAAATAAACAAAATTTGAAAAAACAAATTACAATTATCAGTATTGTTAAGGTATTTATTGTGATATAATAGGTACCTATAGATTACACTTTTTTTTCAATTTTTTGAGCTTGAAACTACTAATTTTAATTAGTTTTTCTTTTAATTTGTAAATAATTTAATACCTACAAAAAGAAAATTGAAGATTCTTGCATGAACAAATAAAAATTTTAACTACGAATCAAGTTTGACAACAAACTGATTATTCAGCCTGACATGGCATACTTGAATTAATGATTTAAAAATTTAAATTATGACAACTTTTGTCTAATGATATGTTAACCGACTGCTAATGTGATCCACTGAATCAACTAAGATATCAAGAGCAAATTTGATGTACTAACTGGAGTTTTCTTTGAAGAAGTGAAATTAATGAAACTGAAGAAATAATTTGAAAGACTAGGTAAACAGATGTAATTGTCATTAACCCAAGGAAGGACTATTGTGTCCACTATATAAAATGTTCATTATTTGAATTTTTTTTGTCAAATAATGAAACAAAGATAAACTCAATTGTATCACATAATTTGTGAGCAATTGAAGAAAAAGCAATCTAAAGAACGACATATTCCAATTTGGTATATCCAATGGATACATGTATCAAACTTTCCGTCGGAGTATATTATTTTGATAACAATATAACATACGAGTTCTTTAAACCAATAAAATTTAAAACCAATTTTTCAAGTTTTACATGAGCATTGGGCATGCCTGACATAAATATTAATATTTATCATATCTTAATTAACAATTGGTTTCAATAATTGTATAAGGGTATTTATTTATGCACATTTCAAGCAAATGAGATTTGCTTCACAGAAATTGTAACTCCGTTTACATGAAGATTGAAAATTTATTTAATGCTGTGTATTTTATTATTTTTTTTTAGTAAATTGCAAAGAAAACTTCTATAAAACTTCTTAATTTTTTTCACACATTCAAGTATAGATATCTAGTAATATGTAATTAAATTATGAACACTAGATTGAAAAAAATCCCCTAATTTGGGAATATTTGTTTTGCTTCTTTGTACATTGTGCTTCATATTATTATGAAAATTATTTATTAAATAAAGCATAGACAAATTCATAAATTGTATACGTATACAAAGTAAATCTTATTTGTTGATTTTAATTACAATATCTAAATAAAGTAAATTAAAAAAAAAAGCACTTTAAAGTAAATTAAAAAAAAGCACCGTTTTTCATTAAAAACAAAAATACAATGACAAAAACAAATTTCTTAACAATTGTGATTATTTGAAAAAAAAAATTAATTTTAAATAATTGCCAATTAGAACATAAAGTAAAAACTGAAATAAAAAAAAGCTTAAAAATGTAGTACACATTTTTGTACTTGTACGTATGTAGGTAACATGTGTATGTATGTACATACGCACGCAGCTGATATGATTTTTTCATGGTACATACATACGTCTAGTACATATATGTACGTATATCCATACATATGTATGTATGTACATATGTTGAACGACATACTACTCTGATCAAAAATAACCCGGACTCGTTCATGTACAACCCCCGCCAATATTTTAAGATGCATTTCTTTTAGTATTTATGTTTGTATACCTGTTTTTTACATTTCCTCCAAATTCGAGCTATATATGTCAATCAGTTGTTTTTTGACAGCACTTTGTTTAGGTCAAGTTTTTGCTTACTTTCGATTTTGCGATGGAAAAAATAATTGAACAAAGAATTTGTATTAAATTTTGCGTAAAAAATGAAATTAATGCTACTGAAACGCTAAAAATGTTGCAAAAATGTTATGGTGATAGTTCTCTATCGAAAACAACAACATTTGAATGGCATAGTCGTTTTAAAAATGGTCGTGAATCAGTGAAGGATGACATTCATCCTGGGCGTCCTTCAACATCAAAAACCAAAGAAAATGTTGATCTGATTAAATCAATGGTTTTGGAAAATAGAAGATTAACGATCAGAGAGATGGTTACTGAAACAGGAATTTCATTTGGTACAATTCAAAGCATTTTAAGTGATGATTTGGGCTTGACACGACTTGCAGCGAAATTGGTTCCTAAATCATTGAATTTTTTACAAAAACAAGAACGTGTTATTGTTGCTGAAGAGATGCTTTCCAGAGTAAATGCTGATCCTGCATTCATTCAACGGATCATTACTGGTGATGAGACGTGGGTGTACGAGTTTGATGCGTTAACAAAGCAACAATCAAGTGAATGGCGCGCTTCAGAAGAACCAAGACCCCGAAAAATTCGTCGTACTCAATCAAAGAAAAAGATTTTGCTTACCGTTTTCATCGATTATCGTGGTGTTGTGCATCATGAATTTTTACCAACAGGTCAAACAGTTAATAAGGATTATTATTTAAGCGTAATGAAGCGTTTACGAGAAGCAGTTCGTCTAAAAAGACCCGATTTGTGGCAAAATAATTCGTGGATTTTACACCACGATAACGCACCTTCTCACACAGCCGTGGTTATTCGTGAGTTTTTGACTAAAAACTCAACAAACACTATTCATCAACCACCATATTCACCGGATCTCGCACCGTGCGACTTTTTTTTGTTCAGTCGCTTAAAAAAACCACTTCGGGGAACCCGCTTTGACAGCATAGAAGCAATTAAAGACAAATCGAAGAAGGAACTTATGGCGATCCCAAAAAGTGAGTACGAAAAATGTTTCCAGGATTGGATTAAACGGTGGCACAAGTGCATTGCATCAGACGGAGAATACTTTGAAGGGGAAAAAATAAATATTAATGAATAGACTTGTACTTTGTGTTTTATTGACCAAGTCCGGATTATTTTTGATCCGGGGGTTATGTAGGTACCTATATTTTTTTCAATTTCGATATACGGTAGCTTAAATATACTCACACGTTTTTACAACAATTACATGATTTCTTTTTTTACTTTTTGAATTTTTTTCATTTAAATTTTTTGAACTAGGTATATTAATTAATTACATATACAGTACACATACACACACTCACGCACCCGATTTTTTTATTAGGACTTTATTTGTTTTTGATTTGTATAAAAGATATCAATTTTATTTGCAATACCAAAAATTTTTGTAATTTTTCCTTCACAAATCACTGAAATACTTGTAATAGGTATTTATAATTAATAACTAAAAGGAAAATTTACTTTTTCATGTATTTTTTTTCTTTACCTAATTTTGTAATAAATTTTTGTTTTTTGTTAGATGAATTTTTATTTTATTTTTTTTTCAATTTCTTAAATTTTTTTTTTAATTTAATTTTCAAAAAAAATTTTTTTTTATGTAAAGAAAAAATTTAGAAAAAAGAAGAAAGAAAAATTTTATATTAAAAAGTTTGTAGTAGTCTATAATATAACGAAGTGAATAATATATTGAATATAGAATAATATGAATTTTACTTTGTGTACCGTATAAAGAGATTGGTACAAAATAAAAATATAAAAAAAATGTAGGTATTTTTTTTTTTTTGTATATGAATGATTTGCGTGTATATAAAGAAGGAAAAACCAGTCTGTGCAAAAGATTTCATTTTTCTCGCAATATTACACATGTATTATGTATGTATTGTATGTAGGTATATATATATATGTATACTTTCATATACACACAAACTCAAATACATTATATAGGTATATACTCATATACGTATTTGGTCATATATGTACGTATATGTATCATATGTAATTCAAACACAACAAAACGTTTTTAAGTGTTCGTTCCTATATATATATAGATATAATATATACAGACATATTTATGTGTATACATATGACTACTTTCGTACATAGATTGTATGTATATATATTTATCGGTATAGTTGTACATACAAATCAACATGCATATAATACATATTAATTGTACCAGTATGTTTATGTAATTATCATAATATTAGTATATATATGATGGTACGTGTACATTTATATTCTTGTTGTTGTTTTCATATGAAAAATTTAGGAAATATATAACAGCAGCAAAATAACAACAAAATCATGTCATTCAATTCAACGATTTTTGTACAACACACAAACACTTACATATACGTTACATATGTATATGTACGAAATCAGTGAATTTTTATTTTTTCTCATCGCAACAAAATCTCAATATAATATAATATTTTGATGATATCTACAACACTACACGTTTAGTTGTTTTTTAATCTTATTATGTATGCTTGTGGAATATTGAATATAACGTATTGTATTGTACAATCTTAAAAATGAATTGTACTAACATGTACTACTTATTATCATGTAGGTATGTATTAAGAAAATCATATCTATAAGTTTGCATTTAACAAATGAATAAAGATATAGGTAGGTACCTATCTAATATAAAAAATTTATTAAAAATTTTCACATTTTATATTTTTTTCATATGTAATTTTTATCAAATAAGATAATTTAAATTTTTTTAAAACATAATCAATAAATTTAGAAAACAAAATTCCCCATTTAACAATAATTTCATATTAAAAATTATTTCAAAATAATCACAAAATTACACAAATGTAAGTAATGTATCTAGAAATAATTATAACCATGTATGGGTACACATACTTATATATGATATACTTGCAATACACATATGTACATACTTGGTATATGTATACAGGCTTTTACAACCACATATCATAGTTTTTATATAGGCAGATATCTATTCTCATACCTCTGTGGAAAAATTTACTATCTAAGCTAAGTATGGAGTTGAGTTTTCTCAAATACATGTTATTATAAATATTTAATATGTAGGTACCTATCTTATATAAAATATATGTAGTGTTCACATACATATGTATATATAAATACGTACACATACCATCCCAATTTGAAATGTACGTACGCTATACTTAATCAAATACACACACACACAAAATCCATATAAAAATAAAAATATGTAAGTATATGCGCACATACCATTTTTTAAATATTTTTTCCTCTTTTCATCATGATTGAATTTATCTTGCGCTTTCTCTCTCTAATACTTTTCATGACAATTGTACACACATATTAGAATATTTATGCATGTGTGTGTGTGTATATATGCCTTTGATATATGTATACACACACATATACTGCATATTTTTATATGGACATGATATATTTTTTATAACTATATAATATATTGTGTACAGTATCTATTACTGTATATTTATTATTTTATTATATTGATATCGCTTTTAAAAAGGTAAAAAAAAAAAAATAATAATATGAAATAGGTACATACAAATGTGTAAATACTTATAAGGTATTGCTTTTCGTTTTTATTTTTTGTTGTTATTTTTTTTTCTGTTTCAAATACTTGTATTTCTCTGACTTTATTGTTTTTCTTGTTTTTTTTTTTGCTTTATTTTATATTTTTTGTTGTTTTCTTTTAAACACTCAGGTATTATTTAGGTATATATTATTCGTATGTGTAAATAACAAAGTTAAATATGGAAAAGAAGAAAAAAACATTTTTTTTTTGTTAAATTTTTTGCCACGTTCTCTTTGAACGTATTAAAGATAAAATAAAAATTTGATGATTTTTATGATTTTATTTTAATAATGTAACTTTTGTCATACCACCTACTTACTTTTAAATATCCTTTTTTAAATCATCGTTTTAATACGGTATTACATAATTCACTGACTTAATAATTAGAAAGAATTATTATGGATTTTGATTTTGAAATTTTTTTTTTTTTCTTAAAAACTAGCTTCAAGAATCAATTGATGCTGTTCTTGATGGAACAATCGTACCCGGGATTTCCATCAATTTAATCTTCCAAATACCTAATTTTTTCTGATAATTGTTATTAAATTGTTTTCATAAAGGGTATAAGTAAAAAATAATTAATAGTTTTGTCTCTTAGCTTAAAGGACACTTTACAAATTTTTATGGCAATTAGAATTGAATCAAAGTTATTACATATCAAGTGATCAAATGATCTTTATATCAACAGTATTTGAGAATAATTTTTGAAAAATTTCTTAAAATTAATCGATTCGAAATTAAAATTAGCACAAAAATAAATATATGTATACAATTAACGTGTCAATAAAATAGTTACGTTAATGTGATAAGTATTCGTGATAGCAACAGCTAGATTATCTATTTTTTAAAAAAATGTACCTATATTAGTTAAATTGTACAATTGCGCACGTGTGTATTGATAAAAACTATATTATATAGGTACTATAATAATGGATGCCTACATATTCATAAGAGCTTATAATAGACCACATTAATTTTATACACACGCGTATATGAACGGACTTGAAAAATTAATTTTTGTTTCAATATGATTTAATACTTAAAGAAGTGTTTTTTCTTCATCATTACACCAGTATTAAAATCTTAGTCAATACTTTGGATGATCCTTGTTATTCTTACATTATTTTTAAACTGTATTCAAATAGGGTAGATATTTTCGATCAATTCTATTAAAATTATTGTTAGTTTATCTAACCTGATATTTAGATTAAGTTTTCTCGTTTTGTATAATTTGTGTATGAAAATTTTCACATTTCACTTTATTTTCTGTTAATTTAAAATAGCGATAATAATTTTTCATTACCCATACATATTAAATTTAAAAAACAAAACAAAAAAAAAAAAAAAAATAGCAAAATTTGCAAATAAATGACAATGATATACATATGAAGCTATATACAATAAATAAACGATAAAACGAATACGTATACACGTTACTTACGTTTTTTGTGAATACATATATTATAATAATCACGAATCATGTACATATGTACATACATATGTAGCTAATTTAAAAATAAAAATAAATGTAATATACTGACAAGAAAGAAAGCAAAAGAAAAATTTACAAAATAGAAACTAAAAATAATAATACATATGTACGTACATTATATATGTATGTATGAAAATACAATGCATAATGTTTTAAAAATTATATTATGTTACTCTATAGTTTTTGTGTATATATGCACATATTATATATGTTTATGTATATACTTATATAAGTATGCAAAATATATAATAAAAAATAATTTAAATAATAAAAAATTTTATTTTATATGTATGTATGTGTTTAATGCATGCATTATACTTAATATATAAAATTTAACCTTTGCTTAAATATTTTTGTCACAAATAATTACAACAAATCAAAGAGAAAAGAAAATTTTCTTTTTTTTTTTTTCTTTTAAATAAAATAAAATATATTTATAATAACTACTGATATATTTATGGATACATTTGTGTATATGTACATATATATATGAATTTTCACATAACACTGCATACATTTTATTTTTTATTCATACATATATTCGATATTTATAATTAAATTGTTATGCATGTAAAAAAAATTTACATTCGTACGAACATACATTTATTTTAACACTCGTCATGTGTAGACATACTTATACACACATATGTTAATATACCTATGTACATACGAAAATTGTACAGGGTCTATTGAAATGATACAAATGAAACATTGAAAATCATTATTGCAATCAAATTTAAAATAATTTCTAATTTTAATTTGATTTAAATACTGAATATGTACAATATCTCAAAATAAATGTCAGATTTTTTTAATCAAAATACTGTTTTAGACCCAATCAAGTCCTAAAATCTCTTTTAAGATATTTTTGTGAATGTAAAATACATAACATAATATTTTTGGCAATATCTTTTGACCCATCTTGCATATTTGGATCATAATATTATAGAAATAAAAATTGAAGCTATCTTTTTAGTTAAACCTATCATTCAAGTATTACAGTTTTTTTAATGTTACTTTGTAAAATGTTTGTATCTAAATATTTGCATTCATTACTTAAAGAAAATCCTAGTAATTGCATTTTTTAAATTAAAATAAAAGAATGGGCAAAAATTAGAGGACATATTCTTAATGTAGGTAATTTAATCTACAATATTTAATAGGTATGTCTAAATAAAAAATTTTGCAAAAATTAAAAAATATATTTATTTTACAGACAACACACGCCTATGTATACATACACACATATGTCAATATATATGTGTGTTGCACGATTATGTATGTATGTGTCTTTAAAAACAAAAAAAAATCAAACTTAAATTAAATAATAGAAAAAAAATGTATTAAAAAATGGAATTTAAAATACCTACACAAAAATAGAAGTAAATTAAATTTAAATTCAAATATACCTGATAAATTTAATTTTTTTTTTTTTTTTTTTGGTTTTTGAATATACATATATATACATACATATGAAATGCTATACATTCAACATTGTATGCTATATGGCACGATCACTACACATTAAATCACAATATGGTGGTGAATAGTATACGTTTTCATTTTTTTTCTACTTCATTTTCTTTTTTAATATAGATATTTCTAATTTGAATTAGGTACTTTGCGAATACTAATTTTATTTGATTTTATTTTTATTAATTTTCTAGCTATTTTTTTCTTCACTATTTTTTTTTTAATGATCGCTTTTAGTAGATTTCGTAAATCAATGTTACTAGGTATAAAGTTATGTTATTTTATTGACTAAACTTGTGTGTATTAAAGGTATTAGTAAACTTTCAAGGAAAAGTTTTTTTTTTTTCTACATACGAGAAGGAGAGCAAGTATAATCTGCTACATTGTCATAAGCTTGTTTTTTTTTTTTTTTTTTAAATTTTTCTACAAAGGGGAAGGGGTAATAAATTACTTATTTAATATTTATTTCGTAAAAAAAAAGTTTTTTTTTTTTTTTTTTAATATATTTACACTTTGAAAATCTGTATTAAATACATTTGTGTGAGCTAAACGTCATATTTAAAGTACAATGCATGTAATAAACAGACAAAACAAAAAAAAAAAACCATCACGAAATGTATGTATAAAAATTCCATATTACCCTCATATTTACACAGGGTAGGAATTACCCATTTGATAATCCCCTAAGTAAAATTTTTCATTTTTTTTTTCCTATATTAAAATATCATACGTCTAGTGTAATTTAAAATGTATACGTAATCATATGTGTATGTATTTTTATATGCATTAAAAATTATTTTATATGATATTCTCTTTTCGTCTCTGACTCTTTCTGCACTACTAATTTACTGTTTAGGTATCTGATGTATTAATAAAACTATACTAAATTCAAATTAAAATGTTTCTAGATACATATAGATAGATGTATGTACATATATTGTTATAATTGTTATATACATACATACATTTTTTGTACAATATATACCGCAATATATGATTACACGTACAATTTAATTTTCATATGTAGCTTCTTCAATATCAAGAATGATGAAGAAATGATGAATGAATGAATTTTTGGACAGAGAATCGTACAGCACAGTTGAGATATGTACATACATATACCAACGTTTTGGTATATAAAAATTTTTGAATTTCTTAATTTTCCTTGAATGATGATTTTCTTTTCGTCTACACAAAAAAAAATTTTACACGTTCTCAAAATTAATCGTTCACAATTATAAAACTCTTAACAGTATGTTAATGTTTATAGATAATAATGAGCACAAAAAAGAAAAATTAATTTTTTTATTTTATTTCTCTCTTTTCTTCCACACTTATATGATAAAAACACAAAATTACATTGAATTATAAAAAAAGAAAATTAGATAATTTTACGTACATTATTTGTATAGTAACAAAATCTAATACACAAATGAAAGGTTTTTTTTTTACTATTTCTTCTTTTTTTGTTTTTTTTTTTTTTAGTTGCTTTTTATCGTTTCACCTTTTTTGCACTTTGGAATTTGAAATGAAAATTAAATTAAAATACATTTCTATATGTACAAATAATTGTAAATTTAAATGAATTTAATTTTTAATGTCTGTTTTTCTTTTATATGTAGGTATGTTCAAATTCAAAATTTTCATAGTCACTCACTATATTACTGGACACAGGATTTTTGTTTTTTTTTTAAATGTGTGTTCACTTAACTTATAAACTATACAAAATAGAATAAAACATTGGAAAATTAACTATAAGCACTATTTTTTTTTTTTTTAAATTGAATTAAAGTACAAAATTAAAATTAACGAAATAATATTTCTTTTCCAAGGATTTATAAAAAAAAAAATAAAATTTGAATTGGAGAAAAAGGAAGAAAATAAAAGAAAAAGGATATTATTAAATTTCTCTTTATAATTTCTATTATTCAAAATGTTTGTATATGTATTTCATTAATTTTTTTGAAAAAAATTTGAAATTGAAATGTTTCTTTAAAAAAAAAAAAAAAAATTAGTCTATTATAGATATGTGCCTTACCGCACGACGAATATGTGTCTTTTTCCGTCGACGTAAATCCCCGTGTAATATGAAAATTTAACATTTAAAATATATTATCATCATATATTTTGAATGGATGGTGTGTACAAACTACAAATAGTGAGTGTAATAGTGGTCGTGGTTGGCTAATATATTTTATATGTATTTATACATATATTATTGTACACTCCTATAAATATACATATATTACATACATATAATATTCATTCGTGTTAAATAGATTAGATTAGTATTGGTGTAATAATTATACAATATATACCAACATACTTATATTTTCTCAATTTATAATTTTGATTTTATATTCAAGAGAAAAATTACACAAAAGAAAACCGAGTTACACGTACGTGTACAACAATGGTATTTTTTTCAATTGTGCAGACATTAAATCGTATATGATACAAAATTCGATTTATTATTTCGAATATAATGACAACGATTGTAACCATTCTATCCACCCTAGGTCTTAAATATTTTTTTTTTCTACTTTGGCATAATTTCAAAAATTCATTGAGAATTCTCTTTCAATTTTTGCTCTTTATGGATATATTTTATTTTATTTTAACTTTCACATTAATACATTACAATTTACAAAGAAAAATTTACACATATTTACAGAGAGAAAACTAGATATTTCTCGATGTCGGTCGATTATTTTTGTATTTGTGCAATGTGCATTTTCATTGTAGGTATGTAAGCACGTACATAAAGTAAAGCGATATTACTACATCTCATCATCCCACCCAAACTTAAATTTTGTTTTTCAATTCACCACGCTATTTCATAGTATTTCAACTTGTCTTCATCATACTTGAATCTTTTTCACCATAATCATATGATTTCTGTCAAAATCAAGTCTGTTGTATTTAACTACCTTCTACCATAACACCACAAAATACAATTTAAAATAAAAATAAAACAAAATAACATCGTTATAAATCGGATATTGACGAAATATTATTTTGTAGTTTTTCTTGTTTTTTCGTAAAATTATTATATTATTGAAAGCAAGGTGAAATGAAATGATGATATGTAGACAATTTTTATTTGAAAAAAAAAAAAAAAAAAAATTAATAAAAATTAATTAATACAAAATATAAAAAATTTCTGCAAAAAAATGTTTAATATTTTTGTTGTGTAATGGGAATCCCCAATTTATCTAATAAAAACTCTTCATTTCTGTTATCCCATGTCCCATATCGTGATATCTTAGTACTTTTTAGACTTTCTTTATTTGGTTTTCATACATGTACACTAAATGTACCCGTGAAGTGTACCCATATGTATTTGTATTTACTTAATTTTTACTTTTAAGTTCCATAACATATGACATAATAAGAATTTAGATAAGTATTCTAATTTCATATACCTACATACATAGGTATATTACATCTGTATTTCATATTAAATAGTAACACAATGACTTTTTCTTTAATAGATCACAAATTGATATGATGTACACTTCGAACATGCTTAAAAATTTTTAAATTAGGTACTTGGTATCATGAAATCATATAAACGTATATTAATGAGATTTTATTGAATACATAGGCAAGATTACCTACAAATTTCTACCAGGCTACAAACTATGTACATATGTAAAACAAAATATGTAATAATAAAATATAAGAAAAATCATTAAATAATTCTGAATAGTACTGGAATTCACTAGCAATTTATAGAATTTTTAAAGATATTTTCAATATTATTTCAATTAATTTAAAAATATCTTTTTCTTAATGGATTCTTATTTATTTTAATTAAAAGTAATAAAATAGTATGGTGTTCTATAAAAGAGAATCAATTGAAATTTTACAATACAAAATGATCAATCTACTTTAGATTATTGATAGGATTTTTTTTTAATGATATGATACAGATATAAATGTCAACCAGAAGATTCAAGTACTGAATTCTTTTAACATATCATTGTCATCATCAATGGCTCTACGAAGGTCATATACAGGCCTAAATCACTAATATGAATTTTCTTTTTACTACTATTCTATCGTATTTCGTATTCATATATGTACGCACCTACACTACACGTAGGTGGATTGCAAATTTCAATCCATTGGACCATTAATCGAGAACATATGGAAACTTAATTTTTGAGATTTCGTATTTTTGCTGTTGCAATGTTATACGTGGTTATATATACGTAAATTAGTTCTATTAAATATCGATACACTTCTATATGCTTATACATATGTAAGTCTTTTTGGTCGAGATATCGACACATAGAGTGATATCGTGAATGACAAATTCTTAAATAAAAAAGCAAAAAAACACAATTGAAAACAATGTGATACATTTTTGTTTCTAAAACTGTATTGCACTTCAATTTAAATAATCTATAAATGTATGTACTGTACATATAATACGGATGACACATTCTTTGACTCATAAATACCGAAACCAAAAACACAAATGTACATATAAATACATATACCTATAAGTATCTTCACACTAATCACATACAGTAAACACATACGAATTCAAAAAGGATGTGAATATGGATATTATATATTTAAATATTTTATATACCTACATATATACACAAATTATATTCTACCCACATAATCTACCTTAAAGTCTATATAAAAACTTTTTCTTTTCTTCTAAATAATACACAGATAGATAAACATAAGAATCTATTTTAAAAGATAAAATATCTAAGAATAGAATTCGTCAACGTCATCAACAATCATTATCTTAACAAATTTGTTATTTTGAGTATAATAGTCAATGTATGTAGGTATACATCAACTTACACTATCAGATACTGTGTATGCATGCAATCAAATGATATGATCAAATAATGGAATATTATTACATATTATGAGATACACATATTTCACACTATCTACATAAAACGTGCAATTAATCATCAATTAGAATACATTTGCCAAAAACAAATTAATGAAAATAAATTTTTTTTTTTTGAATTTTCATAATTTACAGGTTATTTTTGTGAATTATCTATTTATGCAATTTTTATTCATTTGAAAATTATTTGTATTGAATAATTGTCCATTTTAAGATAAAAGCTTTATTTATTTTTTCAAAATTTTAGCAAATGCATTTTCATTTACCTATATTATGCACCATTCTACAGAAATATACACACACACACACATAAACATGTACATAAGTTGACACGACTGTAAATATAGTACATGGCAAAATATTTAATGTAAAATGTAATGTACCCAACATTATTGATTGCTCTATTATGTGAACTCGTTAACTTGTTTTTATATTCATGTATCGGGTATAATGCTATACAAAATCATGCATTTTAGTATATTAGTTAAATAGTATAATTGCTGCTGTAGAACTGTCCATTTTTTAAAATGTTTTATATAGATAGATAAAAGGGGGACGGACACACACTGTTAATTGTTGCATTATGATTACGTTGCTTTTTTTTAAATATGTAATCAGTGCAGCACCATATAAGAAGATATCAAATTGTTACTGTATTCCTTCCTTAAGTATGAACAAAATGCTCTGATCAAAATGGTAATACACATACTTGTATTCATAGATACAAAATCTAAATATGTAGGTATAAGGTATTCCTTTTTTAATCCTTATAATATGATTTAGATATCGTCATAACATGTATGGTAACAGCACATATAACAATGTAAACCAGCTGTTTTATTTTGACTCATTTTGAATTTTTATTACTAATGTGATGATGATGTTGTGATCACATTCTCTCTTTCATTTATTCATACGTATGTACAAAATTGCAATGAATATTCAGTAAATACAGTAATTAACATAATTATTAGTACAATTTTCGTTAATTCCCTTCTTTTAATTAAAAAAATGAATTTTTTATATTAAAAATAATAAATAAATGAGCTTTAAATAAGCTTTATTTTTATGTAGACAATCTCTATTTTTAAAAATAATCATGGATTATATTAAAATTACAGATGGAATGTTATACAGTATAGTAAATAATTTGTTGGAAATATCAATATTATTCGTTTTTTCTGTGCTACATACATACATGTATATATCGCACACTTTTCAACTTTTTTTTAAATGGTCGTTTACTTGGCCTATGTGTTTTATGTAGAAAACGTACCTAATATAAAAGTAATATAAAAATATAATATGTAAAACGATACGAACAGTACATGAATACCTCATTATACAATGTACATATAAATGCATACGTATGTATGTATGATTATGAAAATAACAGATAATACAATAAATATATGAAGCAAAAAAATAGACGAATGGAATGGAGAGATTTTGTCGTCGTCCCCTTCATATTTTTTTTTAGATATAAAAAGAAAACGTTTTTTTTTTGTTTCTAATTTAAAATTTAAATTTTTGTAGATAGCTACCATATGTGTATTATATTGTTATTTTGTATCAACCCTTCTTGTGAGTTTAATCTTTTGGAATTTCATCATTATCAATAAGTTCTTTTATTTTAAAATAAAACATCGGGTCCATTCTGGTCGTAGTTAGTAAATCTCATAGATCTCACTTGACAATGTGATAACTTTTATAAAAAAAATGTTGACAGTTCGTAAATTTTGTATGAAAATTAGCAGAACGTTAATTTAGCTAAATCTGCTAACTATACGACCAGAATAGACCTGAATATCGTTAATTTATTGTTTTTATCTAGTTATCAATTGCCTTGCCATTACACCGTTTTTTTACCTATAACGAAATTTTTAAAAAGGCAAAAGCTAAAGCGAGTGAGCAAAGCACATATAGGTACGTACAAATGTACATAGGTAATGTATGATAAAAAATGATGGAAATATACCAACATAGTGTAATATTTACTATGAATTACCTGATGATGATCATGAATTCTGTTTATTGTGTACTTTGTACTTATTAAAATGAAATGAAGAAAAATTAAAATTTATTTTATTTAACTTACAATAAAAAAAAAAAAAAAACAAAATCTTTTCTTTATATTAACAAACACAAAATTTTCACTGTTACACATTTATTTTTATTTTTATTTTATTATTTTTATATTATACAAGAAGCAAAGAAACATATGTGTAAGTTATTCGTATATGTACCTATATAAAAAAAACAATTTTCTACATGCATCGTGCATGTGTTATTTAAAATAAAATTAAAAATATGTAATTAAATAAAACGTACAAACATGTCCACATATTAGATATTAAAACTTCTCTTTATTATGTACGGTTAAATAAAATCAAATAAAACAGGCACAATCACTATCACTATATCCACTATATCTAGCTAGAGGAGACTAACAAACAGAGCAGCAGGCATAGTGTACTGTACACAATATAGCGAATAGCATAGCAAGTAGCATGCAATGCAAGGTTGTAAAATTAAGGTTTTCTTAAGTTTAAATTCAAAATAAAAATGAAAGAAAAAAAAAATATTTGTCCTCTTTTTTGTCACCTCTACCTAGTCTACGTCTATCTTTAAGTATTTACTATGATCACCATTACTTCTATATCAGCAGGGGTGATATATGAGTTTGTATTAAAATGTACTCTTTCATATTTTGAAGCAACTTCGATTTTTTTTTACTACAATCAATTCAGCTGTCAATTTCAAATAATATTGAAAATCAATTTATGCCCATTGATGTACCTACACTACACTCTTTTGATATATAATATTTACTTTAATTTTAACTGATATTGACACGTTGATTGTTTATAAGTTAATTGAAAACATTGCTACAGACATACCTACATATGTATCAACTTGGTCGGCAATCTTAGACTCCGCTCATCAAATAATAAAATTTTTTTGTTTTTAGTCCAACCGTTGGACTGATATAAAATTTTGGTGCAAACTTATGTAACATACAAATATTTGCACCAATATTGGTTGACAACCAGGTTATACAAAAATAAAAAAAAAAAGGAATTAAAAATTCCTTAAGCTATAGTTTATGTTGGTAATTAATATAATTTTATTCATTTCTGTTTAACATAAGCTGAAATGTATATTTATGTAGGGTAGGTACCATTGCAATTTAGATTCCTATGGGTTTTTAATTGTAACAATTGCATGGTGAAATTGTGTGCTCCGTAAAATCCCTGATACACAAACAAACAAACACACTGTCATATATGTAGTTATGTGTATAAATTCCAACTGATGAATAAACATACAAACGCAACTACATTGTGAATTGTGATATTTATAGTAGGTACATATGTACATATGTATGTACATTTAATAATGACAAGATAAAGAGATAATACGTTATACTAAACAACAACAAATCATTTGATATAAAGATGTTAAATTATTTTTTGTTGTTTATTGGCTTTAATTGTGATTTAATTTTTTTAAAAGAATTTTTACAGATATTTATGTAGTATTTTGCTACTTCCTAGATAGAAATATAGAACACCCTGTGTTCATATGTATACTTCGTCGTATGTTATGTATGTACATATGTTAATTGTATCATATTTTTAATAAGAATAAAAAATATAAAATAATAATTTCTTACCAATATGATGTAAATTTTCGATTAAATTTCTGCTTGAATTTATTAATTATTCTTATATAATAATTGCCTGCACACAATTAAATGTAGGCTTTTCTTTTTAAATTTTAATTTGTTTTAAATGTTATTTAAAATTAAAATTAAAAAAAAAAGTACAAAAATTTAATTTTTTTTTTTTAATTTATAAAATTATTTACACTTTTATACTAATCAACACCAACCACTGCCACTGCTCTCACAAAAAGTAAAAACAAATCACACACAATCATCATCATAATTCATAACCTTACAGCTTTCTACTTTTTTTTTCGTTCGTTGTCTTTATTATTGTGATTTTTCCTTTGTCACCTCTTTATCATCCTCATTAATTTTTTCATTTTTCTTTTATGTTTTTCAACACTGTGTGTGTTTATACATACATACATATGTATGTACAAGAAAAAAGCAAAATACGAATGATAAACGTATGCCGTGTGTCGTTGTACAATCAAAAGTCAAAATTGAAATTTGTGGTGTATTTAAATTTCAATTTAAAAGAAGTATTGAGGAGAATTACGGAAACATTTAATTTTCTTTTTCAATCCACCAATAAGATAATTGTTGAATACATAAAACATAATTCAAATTCCAACAACAATTATTGATAATGTATGTACGAACATTTTGACAGATCTATGAAATTATAAAGTTTAATCAATAAACCAATCATTACATTGTATATAAAAATCAAATAGAAATTCACCACATCTATGTAATGAGAAATCAATGGAATAGGGGGTTTTAATTTTAAACTACAACTCATATATGAAAAAATATCGTATGAGACACCGGGTGAAGGAAGTGAGGCGTGTATGAGGTTGCACGGTACCTATGGGCTACCTGATACACGTCTCACTTCCTTCACCCGTTACACTGGAAGTAGTGGAAAATGTTTCATAAGTTTTTATCTTTAATGTAAAAGTCAGCAATTAATTGCAATGCAAAATGCAACATGCATCATGTTATACGTTTCATTTCATATGAATTATGAACCATAGTCCATCCATACCATCCCCACACTGGCCTGGAATACTATATATATACACCAGTGTGACAGTGGGTGGCATTGGCATACCACAGAATAGAGATTTGGATTTTTTTTATAATGAACGTATACTAAATACTTTGTTAATTTGAATGTGTTATGCATGTTTGCCTACGTTACGTTTTTTTTTATGCCAGGTGTTCAAAATATTTATATATGTATATGTATAAATTCCAACATTGTATATAGTAAATAATTAAATTTACCTATTATCCGTTATCTCTTCTATCTTCTTTTCAACAACACTCCAAAGTAGAGTACTTACTCAACTACCACGGGCTATCGTTAAAAATTAAAATTGTAGTGGAAGCGGAGTATTTTTAGAAAAATATAATGTTTCGTGTAAAATGGCAATGGTGTAAAATGATAAAACGTTAAATTTGAATAAATGTCCTGTTTTAATTAAAAGAGAATCAACAAAGCAACATATGCACTCAAATACAGCTGATTAAAATTAAGATAAGCTGTCAAAAAGTTATGTATGAGATGTAAATACATACATACACACATATGTAGATTTGTAGAATATATTCATAAATAAACTGACGGTTGTGGTGAATTTTATAAATTCGATGCATGTCATATTTATGTAAATAATGTAAACGTAACTATGGACATACATATGTATGTAAGTGGCGAAAAAATTAAATGAATCATCAATTTTATTCTCTTAATATGTGAGATGTGTGCTCACTTTTCGTGAAGGAGAAATTCATTTTCTCTTAAAATTAAGCACACATACTCAATGACACAAATAAATATTGATATGATCAAGTGCGACGAATTGTACTTTGTAAATTGTATGTAATTGAAAAACCAAAAATGTTTGATTAGGGAGGTAAGTACATGTTTGTTTTGTAATTTGTTGAATTGTTGGAGAAGTTGAGTTTTTGGTATATTTTCACATTTTGACTTTTGAGTTATATTTTCATATATTTTCGTTTCGTTCGTATTCGTATTCTTAATTTATTTGTTTTGCTCTCTTATTTCTTTTTGATGACATTTCTTCTATTGTTCATATTGCAACTTGCAAGAAGGAAGAAAAAACTGCTAACGTTGGTATTTTTATTGCTAAACTGAAAGTATTTGTTTTTATCATCGGCTTTTTGATTTAATTTAAATTTAAATGGTTATTCAAAATTTAAAGAAAACTAATACCAATTAAAATTTAATTGAGATGGTGTGTGAACAAAAAAAAAATTATGTTACAAAATTATTAATTTTCTTTTTTTGTAGGAAACAACATCACCTCAAGGTACATCATCATCTTCAAAACCAATTAGAACACATAATTCGAATGAATATACAGATGATATAAAACAATCAGGATCTACTTCAACTTCAATACCAGCAACATCGAACGCAAATGAGTTAAAAGAAAAGGGTAATGTTTGTGTTCGTAATGGTAATTATGAAGATGCTTTACAATATTATACGCAAGCAATAAAATTAAATTCAAATGATTCGGCATTATATAGTAATAGATCTTTAGTATTTTTAAAATTGAAACAATATTATTATGCATCAAATGATGCTGATACTGTGATACAATTAAATTCTCAATGGGCAAAGGGTCATTATCGTAAAGCTGAAGTATTAACAGCTGTTGGTCATTATGATTCAGCATTATTACATTATGGTCGTGCATTACAATTGCAACAAGGTGACAGAAGTATATTACAGGCAGCACAAAAAGCTGCAACATTAGGAAATCAACAAACTGAATGTATGTTAAATATTTTACCAAATAAAAATAGTATGAAATTTTAAATATAATTTCTATTTCTTATTAATTTTTTTTTTTGTTTCAGATGAACGTCGTTTACCATGGGTTGGTGCTGGTATTGGCATAATTATTGGTGTTATAATATCATTGTGTGATACATTGTTAACTGAGAAGCCAACATTAAAACATCCAACTATGATGGTGCTATTAGTATTTGCGATAGCTGGTATCGGTTATGTTATTGCTAGATCAATGCGATATTATCAACGGATACATATAAGAAGTTTATTAGAACCACCATTAAATATTAATGAAGATTATCAAAATCCATCATCATCATCGTCATCATCATTAAACAATAGTAGTTTAACAGATAAAGATATCGAAGCATCTGATAATAATGAAACTATAACAAATCGTACACGTTATTCAAAAGCTCAAGCACGTTTAAGATTTAAAAAAGGCAAATCATGATTTAATAATTTTTTGCTTTATTTGATTTAAAAAAAGCAAAAGCAATTTTTTTTTAAATTAATAAAATCTTAGTTGCATTTTTTTCCCTTCTTCTTTGTTTTGTGATAAAGAAAAAAATATTTACAAAATAAAAATGAAGAGAAATTATTTATATTTCATTATTTAGATATTGTAGGTTTATAGGTAATATATTAAATATAATGCTGATTGATTTAAGTTTAAAAATTTTCCTTTATTAAAAATATCTATATACCGAATTATTATTATTATGAAATTATTAGATAGATTTTATCAAAAATTATTATAATAAAATAAAAGGATTCTTAAAGACTTGAAATGTTGGTATTTACTTATATAAATTTTAATTTCAAGTTGTGTGCATACTTTCAAGAGAATTTCGTATAAAAATTTAAACATTTTTTTTTAGACTTTTCCAAAAAGATACCGATTACAGATTTCGAATTATGCCCAAGCCATTCTATGAAAGATACCGATTACAGATTTCGAATTATGCCCAAGCCATTCTATGAAAGATTAAAATCCTATAAAATTATAAAATTAAAAACAAGAAGTTCAAAGTAAAGACTGAAATATCATTAATAAAAATTTAGAAAGACGATCTACATGAATGAAAAAATTTAAGACTAGATTATATCAGACCAAGATTCTCTTCACCAGCACTGTAAAGCCTTAGGAAAAGCCTAGAATTTAAATTATGAATAATACACACTAAATTTAATAATTTTTCATTTTACAAATTTTTATTGTTTTTATTTATTAACTAAAAATAATAAAATATTTGTTTTTTTTTTATTTTGTTTTTAACTGTTATGTTATATTTCTTATGATTTTTTAACTATAATATGTAGGTATGTATATATGTATTTTGTTCCTCATAAACATACATATGTACCCATATATGAATTTTTTTTTAACCATTTTGAATAATTCAAAATATTTTGTCTTCTAATATGCTAGCCAAAAACCTGTAATAAATGCCACACAACATTCTAGAAAAGCAAAATATTTTGAATTATTGAAAACTATATTTTTCTAATTTTATTATGAAGATTAATAAATCAAAAATCATTTAATTTTCTTTAAAAAAAAAAAACAAAGTCCTATATACATATATTAATTAAAGAAAAAAATTGAAATTGAAACGGCAGCTTACAATACATCATAAAAATTGTTTAAAAAAAAAAATAACGTGCCATATAAATGTAAGTATAAAAAGATGAACGACAAAATAAAAAATAAACATTTTGTTTAGATCATTTACAATTTTATATAAAACGTTAAATTTAATAAAAAATCAAATATTTTTACTTTTTAATTGGTATATCATTTTTTTTTAAATATATAATATATAATTTTTTTTTTTTTTTTTTTGCTTTTGTATTTTAACAATATAGAATTTAAATTTTATTACTAATTTAACGATTGTGTTTTTATAAATGATCACAATCAAAACGGAATACTTGAAAAAAGAAAAATTAAATTGTGAGGAAAAACAAATTCGTTTTGTATACATGTGTTTCCGTATTCTCCTGAATAATGGCTCTTTTATTTATTCATTTTTAAGATTATTTTTCAATAACGCCAAATGATTATTATTCGCTCATAAATTACAAATCCTTTCCTCAAAATAATCAATTAACCATTAATTCTTTTTTGCAAAATTTTCAAATTATCTTTTTCTTTTAAAGGTTGAAAGGCGGGAGAAAATGGTATGTATTTGGGAATTTTTTGTTTTTTTTTTGTTATTGATTTATTTTAATATAGTATGTCTTCATCATCTGTATCAATAAACTATAAAAAAAAACAGCCAAAATTAAATTAAAGTTTTTGTGAAAATAATATGTAAAATTTTTTTACTTACCGTTGAACCTACATTGTCATCAAGCACAATTCCTTCAATTTCCAAATCAGAATCATCAAGAGAATTTTTTCGTTCGTCATCACTTGAATCACTAAATTTCATATCTTTATCATCAAGATCATCATTCTTTTTAGGATTAGCTTTTGATACAGATAATGATGATTGTGGTTTAGTTGGTGATGATACCACTTCCGATGCTGCCGTTTTTGTCGTCGCATTATTAAGAGAATTTTTTCGTTCATCATCACTTGAATCACTAAATCTAAAATCATCATCAAGATCATCATTCTTTTTAGGATTAGTTTTTGATACAGATAATGATGATTGTAATTTAATTGGTGATGTCACTACTTTCGATGCTGCTGTTTCTGACGTCGCATTATTAAGAAAATTTTTTTGCTCATTATCACCTAAATCACAAAATACATTGAACTCTTCATCATCAAGATCATCATTCTTTTTAGGATCAGCTTTTGATGCAGATGATGATTGTAGTTGAGTCGGTGATGATACCATTTTCGTTGCTGTTATGGTTGTCATTGCTGCAGAACCACCATTTATTAATAATGCAGATGATGTTGATGCCAATGTTGATATGTCAACATTTGGTAAATATTCAAATGTTCCGTTTTCCTCTGCTGCTTTCATTTCTGCTAATGGATTTCTTTCACTATTTAATGGTATTTTACTTGCCATATTAGCTGGAATGGATTTTTGTCTTTCATTTAATAAAAATTGCTCAATTTTTAATGCATCCTGTAATCCAGGAAATAGATTTTCATATTTATCTGGATCAGCTAATGACTGACCAGCTTTTTCATTAATTTTAGTTAATTCAGTACGCCATAATTGCACAACATATGATATTTTACTAGGTATATATGTACGTGCAAAAAATGCAGCTTCTGGTAAACGATTTGTTTGTATTAAAATTTCTAAACATTTTTCAACATCACCCAACAGGAATGCAGATAAAAATGATATATTATGACGTCCCTGTTTTAAACCAGAATCACCTAAATCTTTTAACATTTCTGCATCGCCAGCACTTGTTGCTAACAGCAATAAACCACCAAAATCATTTGCTTTATGTAAACATTCTTTAACAAGTTCAATATTATTTTTACTTGTTGCAACATCGGCCAATTGTGACCATTTTTGTGGATTATCAGCTTCACGTGCCAATTTTAATGCAACATCTAAATTACCAATTTGTAATGCTAAATCAAATTTATGATCTGGATCTGTTGATACTTGTAATGCTTGTGGTTTAAATCCTTGTTTCTCTAAGAAATGTGCAACTCTAGTACGATGCTCTTTTGGTATTGTTGGTAATACACGATCAGCTGTTTCGAAATCACGACGCATCACAGCTGTTTGATATTCGAGCACAGATAGTTGTAATGAAAAACTAGTGACATTTAACTCTTTGTCACCAAGATACAATCTAAGGGAGAAATGAAAAAAATAAAATAAATTAGAAAATCTAGTTTTATTTAAAAATAAATTAGACAAGCTTTTAGTTACCTGTTATCTTTAGGAACATAACCCAATAAATACATCGTCCTATCAAGATGTGAAACGGTTACAATCTCACCACCAACATAGTAATTTATACGATTTACTGAATTTGTGTAAATAAAACAATCACCAACCCATAAGCCAGTTTTTACTTGTTCAGAAACTTCACCTAAAACCTACAACAAAAGTTAATTTTTATCCGGTACAATTTATGCTTTCAATGGTGTTAAATTGGAACTTACATCAAACGCATTTTCAATGCCATCTTCGCCTAATCCTTCCTTCGAATCCAAAGCGTTAGATATGACGGTAGTATCTACACTGAGAATAAAATATGATTCCTCCGTTGCCAAACATACCAACGTTCCAGTTTCATTCCAGAAGACATGCCTTTTTTTTAAATTAATTTTTCTATATTAGATAAATGACAATTATTTAAAAAAACTAATTTAAAAAAACCTTGGTTGAACTTCAATCCGACGTATTAATTCCAATGATTCCCAATCATAAAATGCTAGACCAGATGATGTACGAACTCCAAGTAAATAACCGCCATAAATACTTTCTGCCCCATATTCAGGTGTGAAATTTTTACGTTCTTTGAAATTTCTAAAAAGTTTCACAGTACCACTACTCTCACGAATTGCATATTCACTGCTTTCTAAAGCCCAAACAAATTCTTGTGCCGAACCAAAAGCTTTATTTCTTAATGCCATCGATGTATAAATGATGTATTCTCCATCGCCACAAACAACAACAAAACGACCATTTGGATTATGTGCAATCGTTTGTGGATATATTTCACACGCCCCCATATCCTTGACAGCAACTGGTAATCTTTCACCATCTTTTATTTCGGTTCCTATTCGTAAACAAAAGAAAAAAAAATTAGAAAAAAAAAATCAACTTATTTGCGGAAATAGTTCACCTTCTGGAAGTGTTTTTAAGTTAACTTGTTGCATTTCAGAATGTTTAGCCCAAATAATTTTTCCACCATTAACATCCATAGACATGGCTGGCTCTTCACGACCGACTTTTATTATAATCGATCCTTCATCATAACCCAAAGCAACATTATTTGTTCCACGCATACTTGCAATTGTCCAAACACGTTCAAAACCGTAATTTAATGATGTCTCTAAACGATATGTACCCGAATGCCATATACGTACGGTACCATCTTCTGAACCAGTTAATACAATCGGTAATTCTGGATGAAAACAAACTGCAGATATATTTTGTGCATGTCCTTCTAATGTTTGTACACATGTTTTATTTTGATAATCCCATATTTTTACTAAACGATCATCAGCTCCAGATATTATATAAGGTTTATCACCACCATGATAATAATCAACACAATTAACACCTTTTTCATGTCCTTCTAATGTAAAATTAGCAAAATTTGAACCAAGTTGCCATACTTTAACAGTACGATCTAATGATGCTGATGCAAATGTATTATTATCTTTTGGATTAAAAACAATTTGCATAACATAATGTGTATGTCCTTCAAAGACACGTTGACATGACCACATTTTTTCCCAATTCCATAACTTTATTAACATATCATCTAATAATGCAAAAAAAAAGAAAGAAAAAAATACAATCAATAAAGTTTGTTTCAGAATACAAATTATATGATCATTTAGAAATTCTTACCGCTACTTGTTAAAATCAATGGTTGTGTTGGATGCACAGCTATTGAACGTACATAATCTGAATGTGCCTCAAATGAATGAACTTTTTCTAATGTGTTATAATTAAAAATTCTTATCTGAAAAAAAAAATTATGAAATTTTCAAAGATATCATATTTTGTAAATTTTTATTTAATTCTTACTTGCATATCATCAGATCCAGTTATAACCCAATTTTTTCTTGAAACAAATTTAGCTGATCTAACTGGTACATCACATACTTCAAAATCTTTAACTAATTGTTGATTCTCATAATTCATGACGTGGACATGTCCATTATATAAAGCACATAACATCCATGGTTCATTTGGATGTAAATCAACACATTTAACACGATCTGATCTAGATGTTAATTGACGTTTAATATCTAAACGTAGTGGCTACAATAAAAAAATATACATAACATAATTAAAAAACAAATAAACGAAATATGGGACAGACATTTTCTGAATGGAAAACTTAAATGTAATAAGAAATACTGTAGAAACAACAAAAAAATCTAGTATTTACCATTTTGTATTTTTTTTTTTCACCAGTTATACTTTTTCAATAATTTTATAAACAAACTGCTTTTGTGAAAATTTTAGAAATTTCGCCCTTATTTTTCTTTGAAATATTGAAAAAATTAAAGAAATAATAAATCCACACACCAAATATCTTTACATACAAAACCAATGTCCTGTTTTCTCTATAACTTCTTTACTTTATTGTATTTGTATTGAAATTAATTGACAGCTTTCACAAGACGTGGACAAGATGATGAAGTTAGTGGTGAATCATGATTTAATTCAATATGAAAAACTTTTTTTTGTTGTTTTCTAATAAGAAAATATAAAAATTATAAATAGTAGAATTTACAAAACAATGTAGTAAATGATAGATAGTAAAAAATTTTAAATTCAAAAATGTAACGGTCGTTTAGTGTACATATTTGTATGGCACGATATGGCACGAGATATTCAATAGAAATTACCTCTAACCGGAAAACTAAAGGGAAATTGAGCAGGGACATAAATGGGGACATTTTTTTTGGATCGAAGGACTTTCTCAGCCTAAGGCTCAGGACCGTTTTTTTTTCTCACAAACACATCAGTTAAAATCAATAAGCAAAATAATTTTTTTTTTTTAATATTCATATAAACAATTATGAAATAAAATATTGTGATAAAATCAGTAAATTTTTTATTATTGTGACTTATACGAAGGTGTACACAATAACGATATAATCAATAAGAATTTTATTTTTTAGTTTTTGTTTCTTTTTTGTTTTATTTTTATTTTTATAGGGTGTAGAAAATTCATGCATGTAAATTGCATTTAACAAAAATCAAAAGACCAAATCATTAAAAAAATCAAAAAAAAGAAGAAAAAAGAAAAAAAGCGACAAAAGATAGGAAATTGGCATAAAAATTAATTATGAATTTTGTTTTTTTTTTTTTTTTTTTAAATTTATTTATGATTTTATAACTTCATTGTCGTCATCGTCATCGAATTCTAACTTCAATGAATATGAATTTTATCTATTGTACAAGATACAAAATACAAGAAAACCTTGAGCTTCCCCTTTTTTATTAAAAATTTTAATATTCATTTTAAAAAAATATTACAAAAATGATATGCATATAATCATATATCTCTGCTGCTTGAAAATACAGTCAACTCTCCTACAGCACAGCACCCAATATATTTTAATGTGATTTAAAAGGAAGATTAGCTATTACAATGGGTAATGAGCAAAATATTTAAAATAACGAACGAAAATTCTTATATCATGTTATATATGAAATCGTATCATAGAAAATTCTCTCTTGGCATTCTGGTTCTTCTTAACGTTAGAGTCCTTTGTGAGAAATGGTCTCCAATCCTTGGCATTATAGTCTAATATTTTGTATCTTAACAATGTATCTCTGTTATGAGAGGGTTACCTGTACATTTGTATATTTAAAAATTAAAAACAAAAATAAAAGTAAAATTAAACTGTAAATTTGAACTTTTTTTTTTTTAACAATATTTCTTTATCTTTTATTTTTAATAATTATCAATTTAAATGTTATATAATTTTTATTAAAATAATAAAGAGAATGTATTGATTACAATGTAATAAAATTCTTTATACCTATACACGTATTATGCAATATATGCAAGCAGAATATATGACATACATGCAAATGTATGTTGTATTTTTAATTTGAGCTAATAATAATTCGAGAACATTATTAAAAGTTTCTTGTTAGTATTGTTATCATTACAGGTACGTTTTTCAGGTAAGTACAACGTGGTATTTTAATTATTATGTAATGTTTAGTAATGACCTTTAACAGTTCAATAGTATACCTATACACTATATGCACATTATATTAACTAACAGACTGAATATAAACAAGATAAAAGATTTAGGCTTTCATAATTATACGAGCATAGGATTCTAAAATTTATTAAAATAATTAAGTTCGAATGATTAAGACAGCTTCATCATATAAGAAGGGTAAGTCAACACCGGTTAATAAAGAATGGGTATAAATTGTACAGTAATCGAGTCACAATATAGCAAAAAGGATGTACAGTAACCAAACGATAATATAAAAAAAAAAAAAACACAAAAAACAAAAAATCAGAAATAGAAAAGTTAGGAAAAATGGATTCCTAAGTTGACCTTCAATTTATGAAAAAAATAAAAATAAATAAATAATAATAACTGAACTGTTTAATTTGAAACCGAAGCAAGTTCATTATTTAAAATCCTGAAATATTTTAGTTTTTATGTTTGCGTCTACTATTAATTTCCATAGAAAAGCCTGTAATTTTTCTATTTTTAGTAGAATCCTTTTTCATATATCAAAAAATATATCCTTGCGATGGTAATGTAAATAATGTGAAAATTCAATTTCGAGAATTTTGAAGTTGCTCCACTTTAAAAATAAATAGCATAAACATTGCGAAGTAATAAAATGTAGAACAATTAAAAAGGATATAAAAAAATTACACAGGTCACTGGTTACATCAAATTATTTAATTTTTCTCGAGAATTTCATATGGATATCTTAAAAAATTTTCGAATTAATTTATAAATCTGTGATTGCTGATTTAAATTTCATTGTAAAAAGTGAGAAAAGAAAATTAAAATCCATACATACCCAACCCCATCAGACATTCATTTGAATTTGTAACAATTACATATATGTATGTACATATGAACAGATACAATCCCATTTAAGAGAATTTATTACATAATTACATATATTTGTATGTAAAAAATAAATATACATACATATATAAATTTTTAGGTTAATATATGCATGGAATTTCAATTGCAATTTTAAGTATTGTTATAACTATATACGCATATACTTCATACATTAAGTGCACCTGTATTGTAAGTATGTATATGCAGATATTGTACTGTTTTTTTGAATACAAATAGAATTTCAAATTTTCAAAACTAAAAATGTTATGGTACTTAGGTAAGTGTTTTAACCATTTATGAGATCATATTTTGAATTATAATAGATATATATTGAATTTAAACTGCTGGTTAAATATGAATATAATGATGCTCGAAAATAAGAATTATTTATACATAATAATAATCATATACATAAATAATTATAGAGTACTAAATGAGGCCTATATATATTTTTTTTTTTAATTTAAATAAAATAAAATATAGGATAGGTATGTAGTGTGTACAGGTAATCCTCGTGTACACAAAAATTTACGTTAGTTGTTAATTCAGATTATTCAAAATTTCCATATGTTATAATAGTCCATGTTAACTAAAAATGAAAAAAAAATTTATAAATCACTTTATTTTTAAGCCTCGTTATACATTTACCGCATATTGAGCGATTATTGCATGTAAATTATATATTCATATTATGTGTACATAAATTATAAAAGATTTTTAACTGTATTTACAAAATAATTCACAAATCATATATTTTTCTCCATAAATTGATTTTTAGTAATCTGATCGATATTTCATTCATGTATACAATATAAGGCATTATTGATCGTACTACATATGTGAACAATCCAAATACTACATACTACTTTGATACTACACATTTTTGTACGTTACTTACTTTCATTTTCAATATCTATTACTCTTGATTGATTTGAAAAAAAAAAAATCTTAATTGAATTTAAGATTTTCTTTTATTTTCTCTATTTTCTGAAGTATATATACAAAAAAATTAAAAAAAAAAATAAAAGTATCATTTTGAGCAGCAGTAGTATTAAAAAAATGTAAAAAAATATTGATGTTATACATAAAAATAATGATGTTATTACATAGCTACTGTGCTTTCTACTACATAATTTATCATAATCAAAATAATAATTTTTTTTTTTATTATTTTTTTAAATAAAAACGATCACTTGTGTGTGATCCAGTGAGTGATCCATAATATTTGAATAAATTTTCAAATGATATTTAAAAGTTAATATGCATGTACATAGTAATTTATCTGTCAAATATTATTACTGATTGAGTCGATCATTGTCATCATCATGATGATCATCATCATCTTCAATATATCTATCTGTCTATTATTACACGAACGAACAAGCGATCGATTTATCTTGCATACTATTATTACAATAATTTTTTTTTTGTTTTTTTTTTTTTATATAATTTAAAATAAAGCATGAATTTTTGAAATATTACAGATTACAGTATTTTTTAAAAAGAGTTCATTGCTATTTTACATGTTAAATGCATATTACAGAGATTTGAAAATATTTAATGGTATAAAAGAAGAAGAGCATTATCTTTTCAGTGTAATAGCTCTTCTGTTTTTTTTTTTTTTTATTATACAAAATTATAATTTGAACACATCAAATTTTTTTTTTTTTCAAATATAAAAATAAAGATGAATTCGTCAATAAAAATAAATAACAGAAATTTTTGTTTTATACGTGATATCTGTTCACACACACACACATATATACGTATGTTACATCTTCATCATCATGATCGTTATAATCATTATAATCATTTTGTATTTTATCAATGATGATTAAATCTCATCATGATCTAAAATACATTCATTATTTTATGAAATTTCTTAATTTTCTTTTTTTTTTTGATTTTTTATTTTTAGTTTTGATACATATTCATAATTTTTAAAGTGATCATAATTTTTCTTGAAAAAAAAAAAATTACTTAAATGGTTTACATATTTATATGTGTATATCGGGTGAAGAGAAGGGGATGTGTTGAAAATAATTTAAAAAAAAAATAATAACGACTGTCATAAAATTTAAATCGAATATTTTAGACATGTAATATCGCTCTGTAATACAATATAGATGTACCAATAATAACACTATGTACTATGCTTTGAAATTTAACAAAGTGCTATAATGATGAACCATTCGATTTTCATTGTAAACTGCAAAATTCATAAATCTAAATTCATGCAAATCATATGAACATCTATTGTACAATAATTATAATTTTGTAATTCTATAAGTAATGACAGTGACTGGTATATGTATGTATGTAATATTTGAATGCAATATGTAACAAATAATACTGCACTTAAATATTATGAAGAAAATATAAAATTATAAATTATTAATATTATTCTTGCAATAGATAAACACTATATAAGGTACTTACGTTTATTAAAAATTTTGAAAAAAAAAAAAAATCCGATTATTTCGAGCATAAAATTATAGAAAATAAAATTAAATAGAAGCTCGTATGCTAACAGGTCCGTACGACTGTGTAGTTTGTCTATTAATGATTATCAGTGAAAGCCTTATGGGTCTATACACATATATATTTTTTCTTCTTAGTTACTGTAGTGTTATTCTCAAATCTCAAGTATTCCATACAAAATATAAATAAAAAAAAATTCGTTATTCCGGTTTTGCATTTATCACCCCCATTTCTTAATTTTTACATATGTAAATCATACTCAGCTTATTTTTAGTCAACCAACTTTAACTACTTCAAGTGAAAATCAAGTTGTTCTATTTACTTTCGCATTTTTATTTATTTTCATGTTTCATGTTCACGTATATTTAGCGATAGGATAGGCATAGCCTCATAGGATATAGAGAGTATAGGAGATAAATAGGACATAGAATAAGTATATATGTAGTATAAATAGTAGTCAGAACTCAGAACCACTAACTAGTCCAATACTCCAATCTAGTAACCAGTCCTGAGTCCAGTCTAGTCCAATGACCAGTTCAGTCATACAGTATAAATGATGGTTGATAATAATTATTTAAATCAAATGTTTTTTGGACGTTATAGAGTATGGCCTATGGGTTGTATTATATGGAGTCTCTTTATTTCTATTTTCATGTTTCAAGTTCACGTATACTTAGCGATAGGATAGGGCATAGGCATAGGATATAGAGAGTACAGGAGGGAAGTAGGACATAGAATAAGTATATAATATAATATAAATAGTAGTCAGAACTCAGAACCACTAGCTAGTTCAGTCCCAGCCTGGTAACCAGTCCAGTCCAGTCCAGTGACCAGTCTAGTTATACACTATACAGTATAAATGATAGTTAATAATAGTTATTTAAATCAGTTGCTTTTTGGACGTTATAGAGGATGGGCGGTATTATAAGGAATCTCTTGAATTTTATTTTTATAGACAGCTCGTGAAAAATATGAACAGAATTACGAAGTATTTTTGTGTTCCCTAAATAAATAAATAATACAATGTAAATAAACATTTTCATAAGGTGTACATTGAAAATCATTGATAGACAGACTGTAGATTTTTTTATCGTTTTTAATTCATTTATTATTTTTAATTTTTTTGTTAAATCTTTCTTTTTTATGTAGTACACCTCTATATGGTTCGTTTCACACACAGGTTAATAATTTGTTAATTTTTTTTTTTTTTTTAAACAACATACAATAATCACAGAAGTAAACATTCTGAGGAAATTAAGCAAAAACATATAATATGTAGGTACATACTATGTATTAAAAATTTAGTATTAAGGGGTTTAAGTCAAATTCAGGTTCATAAAATTCTTTTCAAATTCAAATATCAAAAGCTTTAGAAATTTTAAGATCTTAAGGGAAATATCAGTAATTTTACAGAAAATTATTTGATAAGCTTAAATAAAAATTTTTAAATTTTTTGATTTACAACCAACTACAAACTTTGAATATTTTCAGATTACTTTCGTTTTACGCATCTTAAAACTTCTTATCTAAACAAAATAAGATCTCATAATTTTTTTCTTTTCTCCAAAATTCAAATTAAAATTTTTTTTTTACCTTATTCCATGCTTCATAGATTGTACAAATTTTACTTAATAATTTTTAATTTTTTTTTTTTTTGAAACACGGCTGTTTTCTCATTGCGATCATCAACCAATAACACATTATTTTATAATAGATCTCCTCCAATCTTAAGATTTAAGGTTCAAGAAAACAAGAAAAGTTGAAAAATTGAAAGAAGAAGAAGAAAAAAAAACGTTTATTGTCGCGTGGTATCGTGTTTTGTTTTGTTTTCTTTTTTGTTTTTTGCTCATTTTATTTTTAAGCCAGTTGATAAATTTTTCTTAAAAAACTTTTGATTTCATTCATTAGTTCGTTGGATTTTGTTTGAAACACTTTAAAAACGATATCGTGCTCCCCAAACAAAATTTATAGATAAATTGGATATTGTAGTATAACGTAAAAATTTATTTGTAAATTTATTTTGTATTTTGCGGCGATCGTGTACGTGTGTGCTTCTTTAAAAAAAAATAAATAAAATAAAAATAAAATAAATTGAATTAAATTGTCAAGGTAATTACAGACCAATAGAAAGTGAAATTTATAAAGAAAATAATTTAAATAGCTGTGAACTGTTTTACACCTATAAAAATTTGTACAAAAAAAAAAAAAAACAACAATACATTATAAACACTAAACAGTGTTATCACGTACTATTGTGTTGTTGTTGTTTCTCATTCACTTTCAATTTTGTATATCAGAAATCTTAAATTGTTTTGTCTTTCATACATACAGTACAATTCGTATTTATGTACGTAACATCTCATTTAATTTATATTTGTAAACATAGATCTATGCATAGACAAGTTGTATTCTCTGTTGGATACATTTTAAATCTTTCTCCTATCTATAATTGCAATCTATGTACTTGATAATAACTTTTAATTAAAATAAAATTAAAGGTAGATGCGCTCGCTTGTATCTTTAATTTATCTCTTTTAATTTTATTCACCTTGATATCTAAAATCTTTTTCGATTTTATTTGTTGTTTTTCATTTCGATTGTTGTATATAGCTGACATACACTGGCTATATAGTAAACATTGTTGTTTAAATTACGATCAGTTCTATTGTTTCATTGTAACAAGGATCATCTAGGATCACATATTAGAATAAAAGTTTAAAATTTATTCTTATAAACGTTTTTAAAAAAAAGTGAATATTTTTAAAAAATTTTTTTTTTCCTTTTTCAAAGAAATTTGTTTGTTAATGTTTAAATTTTTTAATAACAAATTTTATGATTTTGTTATTCAAAAGTGAAAAATAGAACCTTTAAAGGAAATTGTGTAGTGTAATAAACTGTGAGTTCATTATAATGATTACTTTTTTTTTCTTTTAATTTTTCCTTTAGTTTTCCTTTCGTGTTTTTTTATTTTTCTTTAAATCAAATTTTTAATTTTCCTATTTTTGATTTTATTATTCTGTTTTTATTATTATTATGTCTATGAGTCGAATAGAGTCGTTAAATTGAAATAATTTGTTTTGTAAAAGTTTTATTATGGAAATTTTCTTTAATTTTTTATTGCATTCGTTTGAGAAATTTTTTATTTTCAAAATATTTTGATTTGTCCCTTTTTGAGTTTTACTCATCTCTCTATTTACGTATAAGTTAAAAGTTTCAACAATTTCCCAATCTTATGTCGTCTTATTTATAATCATTTTAATTATTATTTTTGTAATTTTCTTTTTGTGTTTTTTTTCTAGCTAAATTTAAAAAAATATATAAAAAAATTCGAATTAATTAAAATCTGCACATTAAATTTCATTGAATTTTATCTTTTTGTAACTGAAATTTTGTTCATTTAAGTTAATTTTTCTTTGTCTTATAATAGTAAAATAGTGTATCGTATTTTCACTTTTCTAAGTAATTTGATTCGATAATTAAAATTGAAATTAAAATTAATTTCCACATTTCCTTATTATAATCGTATGTAATTTATTATAAGTGTATTCTCGAACATATAAATATTTGCGAGTGTACAAGTGTATTCTCGAACATATAAATATTTGCGAGTGTACAAGTATGATAGAAATGTATACGTATGTGAATTTTGTTATCTTTATACGCATTCAGAAGTATTAAATAATTAAATTTGATTTTTTTTATCAAATATCTGGCCATTTTGTTGATCATATCAGCTTCATACTTACAATATATGATATTGTACTTAAAACGCTCTAAAAAAAAATAACTAACTTTACACGAGTAGGAAAAAAAACAAAAAAAAAAAAACTTTTTATTGTTAGAGATTACATAAAATTAGAAATAAAGCAAAAAACGATTATCTCAAGAAAAAACAAAAGAAAGGAAAATAAAGAAAAAACCTTTCTAAATACATATATCAGTCCGAAAATAAAAACAAGAAAATATCTTACAGATACCAAATAAACTGCAACAGTTTTTTTTATTGCCTCAGAAGAGCTTTGAAAATATAGAAAAATCATTTCATTGAACTTGAGGTAGGTCTTTAAATTTTTGTTTTTTTTTTCGTAATTTTCATCTTTTTATCTTATGTACTTTTGCTTTGTAATTTGATTAATTTTTTTTTTTTTTTGTTTTCTGTTTTTGTAATTTAAAATATTTTCATAATTATATTAGTTTTTTTTTCTGCATGCATTTAATTTATTTTTGAAAAATGTTGATAGTCTTCAAAAACAAAAACAAATTTTTTTTTTAAATTTCGCTTTCACGATATATTGTACAAACGATCTGGACAAAATAAAAAAAAATTCTCAAAGGTGAAAAATCAAAATATCGAAGAAGGAAAGAAAACGTGATAAAATATTAATGATAAATTTTTTTTTACTTCAAATTTTTTTTTGTTATACTTTTTATTGTTAATTTTTACCTTTTCGACTTTTTTTTTTGTTGGTCAAATTTATCATATACCGATCTTGTACCTTTTAAAGATCATCTAAAATATATATTGATATGATATCGTACAACATAGATACATAGTGATTGTGGTTGAATGTATTTTTATTGGTAATTTATTAATTTTCCTCTTTATTTTTTTTTGCTATCTTGTCGGATATGTACAAAATCATGTAAATACAGGTAACTTTCGTATGATATGATTTCTATTGTATTTAGCCAAACATAAATAGACATACATAAAAGGTACTGAATTTTGGATTTTTTTATTAATTAGATTTATATCATAAACGAGTCCCTATAGCCCTCTTTAAAGCATGGGCTCAAATTACAAAACAAAAAGAAAAAATAACTTCCAAATATTTTGAGGGTTACCTATAAAAAATTTTCATTTGATTTTTTTTTTTTCTTTGAAAGTCCATTATAAATCTCAAATATATCAAATATACATATAAAAAACAAAACAAAAACACCAGAAAATATTTTTCAGTATTTTACATAACATACATCAATTATACATGATAAAGTCTTATAACATTTGTAAAAAAATTTTTTTTTAGTTTTTGTATTGTTTTTCTCTCATAATGATACCTAGTAAAAAAAACTTTTTTTGTAGGATCTAAATTTTCATTTTTAATAAATTAAAGAAAAAGAAAACAAAAAAAAAACAGAAACGGAAAAGATTTATGCTTTTAATTTTTTTTTTTTGACGCATAATAATTATCATATGTATTATTAAAAAATATCTAATTTCTTTTCCAATTTGTTTTTTGTTTTTTGTACTCATTTTAAAATTTATTTTAATTTTGGTTTTTTTTTTCTCTTTCTTTTTTTAATTTCATTTAATAAATAAATGCATGCACGCATATAATATGATTATAATACGTTATTGGTAATAATGATAATGATCGGTGATAATGATAAAATTTTGTTATTTTAAAATCAAATTTTGTTTTTAAATTTGACCTTTATATTGTCTTTTTAAATAAATGACAATATTTTTTTTCTTCTTTCAAAAAAAAAAAAAAAAAAACAAGTTAAAAGTATATTTTCGTGTATTTATTTAAATTTATCTAATTTATCTGTACTATGTACTTAATTGCACATTTATTCACTATATTGCATTCATTTATTGTCATATAGGGTGATAAGATTTAGAGTTTATTTTTATATATTTTATAGAAGACGCGAATATATTCAATTGAATAATTTTCTTTCTCTTAAATTTTCTATCTGAAAGAAGTCATTTCAGTGCAGTAGAAAACTTTTCTTTAATACAAACTATGAAGATGAAAAATAAATTGAAAAATTTTTTTTGTATATATGTATGTTTTCGTTTTTTTGATAACTTCAAAAATATCATGATGCTTGTACATACATATATTATTCTTGAGCTTTCATCATTCTAGTCTTATAAGCAGTGATCGGTTCATGATCTTCATCATCATTGACGCGACAGTACAATTTATGATACCTTACCTTTAAACGTGTATATAAAAACGGATTTTCTGTACATCCATTTCATTGATTTGAAAGTAATCCGTTTCTTCTCTTTTCTATTTCCTTATTGAAATAAAGGTCTGTTTAAAATATTAAAAAATTTTGAAAAATATATTAAAACTTAAAAATAATAATCAAAATTTTAAATTTTTTTCTTTATTTTTATTCTTACAAATCTGATTTATAAAAGAAATGATCTTTCTACAAAATGCCCCTGTGCCTTGTATGAGATCAGATGAAATCCCATGTGTACACGTAATGCACTTTATCTTTTTAGATATATCACTTATATATACGCATGAACATTTTTATTTATAGTAAAGACGAAAAAAAAAAAAACAAAAATTTATAAAATAATTTAAAAATCACAGAAACTAAATGAATGACAAATAAAAAAATTAAAAAAGAAACCGAATAGAGAAAATAATGATAAAATAATAGAACGAGGATTATTGTACAGTACATATAAAATATTGATGATCATGATCATGAGTATAAATATGAATGAGTATTTCGTCTTGGACATTGCAACAATTATTTTCGAGGTTTTCTTATCGAGTACGATATTTTTATTTATAAAATTTAAATTTAAATTCAAATTAAAAGTGATGAAATATTTTATTTTTATATTTTTTTTTTCAAAGTGTACAAAGTGTACAATTTTGTTATGTAAATTTTTATTATTTTTAATTTTTTTTTTGGTTGTCCTTTTTTGAATTTTTAACTCAAAATTTTAACAAATAAATTGAGAAAAACTAAAAAAATTGAAGAAAACATTAGAAAATGAAATTAAAAAAAAAATTAAAGATATTTGATTGATGCCGGAAACTTTTTTCTACGTATGCACAAATTTTCTTTAAAGTTATGTATGTCTATATTCGATGACTTAATTTAAATTTAAATTTTGTATTATAAAATGTAGACAGTTCGCTGAATGTGTGAACATAAAAAAAAACTTTAAGTTTAAATTTTTTTAAAAATTTTCTAACAATTAATTTTATATTGAGATGATTATGATGATGATGATGGTATGTATGTTGAATTTGTTTATTTAGGGCAAAAGGTGGGTCGTAACAAATTAAATATTTTTTTCTACTTTTTTTTTCAAACAATTGGCTGTATTTGGTAACATCCTCTACATACAAACTACATTAGCATTGTGTTCATCATTAAAAATTTCAAACATTAAGGGTTTTAGCAGGTCAAATTAGTAATTATCATTTGGTTGTGATAATTGTCAATTTTTTTTTCTTTAACAACCAATTTAAGTTTTCATATATTGCGGTTCTTTTTTTTTTATTTTCTAAGACCACTACCCTTAGCGACCCTGACCTTCTGAAAATTTTTTTTGAAAGTATTTTGCCCACTATCATCTATCCAGTTTATTCATTTGATCATATTATTTATCATACTATCCCATGAAATTATTCTGGATTCATCATATCTTTTTTTTTGGTGGCTTATTGTTTTATAATTTATTTTTGATATTTCATTCAATAATTTCTCCTTTTAATCCACATAAATGACCAAAAAATAGTTAGCTTGTTGCGGTCAATTGACATTTCCAAAGACAGCCATAATCAGGTTTAAATTAAATCATCTGAGATGCATTATGTTTTGTTGTTTCTTCTTCTCATTTTCTCTTATGATTATTTACGTATTAAGTAAACATATTTTATTTGAATTTATGAATGTACACACATTCCACTAATGCACTTTTTTTTGTTTTTATTAGACATTATGTAATTTCTTTTCTTTTTTATTTATCTTTATTTTATTTATTTATTATTTTTTTTTTTTTTTTTTTTGGAAAAATAAAGTGTGAATATTACACATTAGTATGCATAATGATCGTTGTACATAATCACATCCTTACATTTCCATAGACATGTGTAAGAGGACGTTACAAGCTCAAAACAAGAAAAAAATTTTTTTTTGTTTTTCTATAAAAAAAAGACACTTCGATTAAAATAATTTCATTTAATCGAATAAAATTTTGAAAAAACAAAAAATATTTTTACCATTTTTATTTGTATGAAATTTGGTAATCCAAAAAAAAAAATTAGAAATGACTTAAAATCTTTTTAATTTTTGTTTATTCAGTTTAAAATTTGTTTGAATTCGATTATTACAAAACATAATATCTATGAATTTATCATAAAAATAAACATATTTGTATGTATGTAAAAACCTTGACTTTGATAGATTTTAAATGAGAAATAAGTAAGTAACGTTTATTCACAAGATCATGTCTACAGCATAATACTATAAAATTTTAATTGGTTTTTAAAGCAATTTTACATGTACATAAGTGCATCGAAATTTGTATTAACTTTATGAAAAGTAATGAATTTTCACAAATATGTAAAATTTCCTTATCATACAAATAATCACCTGTATGTAAAAAAAAATGTAAAAAAAAATCTTTTTTAAATTTACATATCAGAAATGGCAAATAAAAAATTCTTATTAAAATACATAAAATTGATGACGACTTTTTTAATTTGCATTTCTTTAACTTTTAAATTGTTTGTTATAATAGTAAGCAGCTGCAATTCTATCATTAAAGCAATTCATACAAGTATATAAAATGCTATAAATACTTTATTTTTAAAGCATAATTATGTGTGTGTTTTAAATGGGTGTTGGCTCTCATTATTTTTCAATATTTTTCAATAAAGGTTCTGTTCATTATAAATTCATCTTTTTTTCTTGTTTTCTGATTTTTAATATTTTGTATTTTGTAAATTTATACAAAAAACATACACAAGAAAGCCATATAAACCATAAACATATGTAATAAGAACACACATAACTATACTTAAAAAACGAACCATAATTGAGCTTCGGAAAGAATACTTCATAAATATTCCATCTTTCTTTATAATAATAAAATTGAATATCTTCAGCTTAACTATTATGTATTGACCATTTCTCATCTTATATTATCATTACAATAAAGCATTTAAATTTTCAAGTAATTTGCTCATAAATATCAATTACAAATTGTAAAAAAAATCATTACGAGCAAATGCGATGTAGATCTTTGTTCAGACGGTTCAGACTCAGGCAGAACAGAATAGAATACTATATTACCTGTATAAATGACTGGCATATTTTATGGGAGATTTTTTGTAATTCAAGTTCATCAATCTTGAAAGGTATTCATAGACTTTTGCCATTTATCATGCGATTGTCATTGAAATGGACATTTTAACAATGATCTTAACGTGCATAAATGATGCACGCATATACATTTTTCCTATATGTAAATTTGTAAGCATTTTAAGTTGTATCTTCATGTATATATGTATAATTACATGCATTCGTTACACACTGTACATTTTTCTTATTAGACTCTGATAATAATTAGCATCTAATTAATTTTACATTTTTATATTTTGCAAATAAAATCTTTATGTATAATTTCTTAAATAAATCAGAAAAATATCTTTTTTATAAAATTCAATAGCTTGTCAATCAGAAAATTGTCGTATCCATCAATTATTTGTCATTGTACTTTCTGTTATGTAGTATGTATGTATATGCTTATAAACAAATAAAAAATTAATCAAATGAATAAAATAATATGATTGAATATCTAAATTAAGTTACAGCTAACCCTCTAATAACCTGATAAATTTGTTTTGTAAAATATATTTTTTTCCCATTTTTTTTCGTGTTTGCCCTAAATAAACGAATTCAACGTAGAATATACATACATATGTAGGTATAAGTCGATATTTAAAAATGTATAATTAGTCCATATTTTAAGTTCGGAGATATTTCAAGTTTTGTGTTTCTATTCTGTATTAAGTTCAATAGACGAGCACAATTTTAAATTCTATAAAACTTTTGTTTTTTTTTTACTTGATCTAAATCGGTATACTGAAGTTTATATTCTTACAAGGCGATTTATGTAAGAAATTGGATTTTGGTAATTTTGAATTTAAACCTCTTTCAAATAAAGCGGCTCAATCATCATAATAATCATCTCAATAAAAAAAAATTAGAAGTATTGTCATCATCATTTTATAAAAAAAAACAAATTTAAAGTGTTTTGAGTGATCATACTTGCGGACAAATTTTCTATATACAAGAAAGAGTTATCGTATTACAAAAAGGTTTACTGTATTTTTATATCGAAACAGACTGAACTTTTGATAAATCTAACAATTTAATCATTTACAGTCCATTTCATATCAAAAGGTTGACAATGACAAATACACAAACTTGAATATTTTATTGATGAACACCAATCGGCAATCATCATATTTACGGTTGTTATTATTGCTAAACACTTTTATTATGTATTATGTAAATTTTGCATTAAACATTATATTCAAAAAAAAAAAAAATAATAATCAATGATTGCGTATCCGCTATGATAAATTATAGATAAAATACAAGTAGTAATAATTATAAGCTTTTATATAGGCTATATATAGTAGCTTATCATCATAATCATCGTCATTTGTTTATAAGCATTTTACTAATTACCTTAATTTATCTTTTGTTAAGTAGAAAAATTTTATTACCAATAGGCCAAAAAGGTATTCATTTTAATTTTGTAGTATCGAAATTCATTTTAATCGTTAAAAATTTGAAATTTTTGTTTATTGATACTAAAATTTGAAGAAAAATTGTATCTTTTGCCACAGGAAAGCGTATATATGTATGTATATTGAATCTCTGAATTTTCTTTTTCTTTCTAGGATTTTCCGATTTCATTTAGAATTCACTTCATGTAAAAAAAAATTAAAAATTTTCAAATTCAATTTTATAAATTTCAAAAATGAAAAATAAAATACGTAAGAGACATTTTTACTTACAATTGTCACATTATTTATTTTCTGCTGTAACAGAAACAAAATATATGATACTTACACTTATTATTATCACATAACATTGTGATAATACTCTGAGTGTAACAACACGTTATAATTCAAGTACGCGTAATATACAAATAAATATCTAATAAATTCTTGAATATCATGACATTAAATAAATTTACAAATTAAAAATAAAATAAAACTAAATACATCTGTGCATACTTAACAAAACTATACAAAATTTAATATTTTCGATGTATTCACATGGGAATTAATTATATTTCATTATTTCAACAAAATAAAAGAAAAATTTCAATTTTTGTGTAGTTTACTTATTTGTATATTTTAATATACACAGGATTTATACAGGGTCTCATATCTTGAAAAATATTGAGAATTTTTGAAAACGTATAAAGGTTGATAACGTTTATGAAAAACAAAATAAAATTATTAGTCACTTGAAGAAATAAATATAAAAATAATTCGAAAATATTTCAATTCAAAATTTTAATTTGAAAATAGAAAAAAGAATTTTTTTGATCATTTTCATCAAGAAATTCAAATTTGAAGGGTTTAGTTCTTTTAAAAAAAAAATGATGTAGTTTTTTCCTACAGTTTAGTTACTCATTTCATTAAATTTAGCTATTTTTTAAACGGCTGTAAAACTACAAAATTTTGGAGTCTTAGTTTTCAATTCGCAAAAGAGTTGGCAATTATGGTTTATGGTTTGGCCTCTTTAAGTAGCTTTGCCTGTAGTCCTCACATTTCTGCATCCTCTTGCTCTGTATTCACTCAGTATATTTACAACACAGTTTTAACCTTTTGTTCTATCTGAAAGTGTAAATAATATTCAAATATCAATTACTTCTGTCACTAGATTAGCGTTTACTAATGAAACACCCTATATTCAAATCAAATATAGGAGTTACATATGTAGTACAGAATTATGTACAAATATAAATCCTATAACAAGTCAAAATGTCATAGAATTTTTTTATATTTTTTATATCCATTATTTACATATTATATAAATATTAAATCTCAGAATTTAAAAATAAATTGAAAAACAAATAATTGAAAAATTTAACAAAGATTTAAAATAATTTGTGACATTAAATTATTATATAGGAGTACTATTATTGTTTGTTGTATAAAAATCGAGACATTTGTTAAAGGAAAATAAAAATGACAAAATTAAATTAATTTTGTGTGCATTAAAATACGTCATAAGAAGCTGTATATAATTGTATAAGCTGTTGTATACACCATAATATTATCAACATTTTGTAGTATTCATTTATTTCATTTTATTTTGGTTGTTGTCTTTTTTAAATATTATTTTTTTATTTAAATTCTGTACTTGTCGTCTAATTGTACATTTTTCCCATTTTTAATGCACGTAGGTGTGTTCAAATGAACAATTCCAAATATCATACTTATATTTGTTTATACGCTAAATGCATGCTAGTTATTGTTTTCGATATTTTTACCATTATACCATTATTTGTTAATGTTTCTGCTAATTGTACTGTATATATAAATTTTATAATATATTGACATTATATTGAATAAAAAGAATGGCCATTGTGTCACAATTTAATTGTACAATTAAGACAATGTCTAATTATGTTTTTTTAACAAAAATAAAAAATAAAAATATCACATCTTCCTTTTATCTATATAAATGCATGAATTTGTACCAGAATTTGTATCGTGATCCAAATTAAAGTGAAAGGGATTTGTTTTTTTTGTAATTTAGTTAATTATAGTATGGGTACCTATGTAGTGGCACATACCACTCAAATCACATTTTTTATTTCTATGAAATATGAAAGTCTATTACGTGATACATGAGAAATTAAAATGATCTGTACACAATAATTCATTACATTTCTGAATTTTATTTGAATTTCCTAAATTTTTTGTTTTTTTTTTTTTTTGTTAAACAATGAATTGTAAGAAAAAATAGAAAAATAAGTTACAGCGTTACAATCACTGAAGCAATTACGGAACAAGGAAACACATTTAAAAAATATATAATAAAAAAAAAAATCATAAATTTATAATTCCACAATTTTTGAAATGTAAAAATCAGAAACTTAAATTTATGGTCACAAATTTTGATGCAACATTTCATTGTTTATAATAGAGTTAATCTGTTCTTGTTAATTCTTCTTTCATAGTCATAAGACTATGACAACCCCAATTTTTTAAAAGGATATCAATAAAACAATTGAACAGGGATTAGTGGATGAAGGAGAAAAATTCTTTTACAGGTGAAGCCTTTTCTTTAACTTTCAAATTGTAGAAAAAGAGAAAAAAATACATGTGAAAAATCAAAATACACTTAATCTAATTTTCAATAATGAAGCAATGAAACCAGTAAACAAAAATTTTTCCATGTTCTGTTTTACTGTTAATGAAAACACAAAATCACTTTAAAAATTTTTCCATTGATTTTTTCCATCCGTACTAGATTATTGATTAAATTTTATCAAAATATATAATTAATTTCTTTTCAATATCTTATCAATTTATCAATCACGATAATTACATTAACAACGTATTTATATCGTAATTATAACAAAATTTTAAACTTTCTCCTCTATTACATGTTTATTACTTGTAATGGGATGGGTAGATTAAATTAAATTGATGTTTACTTTGAACTCATTATTGTCAATAATTATAATTAAATTTCATTTTTCTTCACAATAATCTCATGGAATTTTTTTTTTTTTACGTTTATCTTCAAATGTACAAATGTATTTAATAATACCACTTGTGTTATGTGTACAATACAAAAAAAAAAAAAACAGTTTATCTGTTGATATGTGTTGTTTTGTATTTTGTGTACATCAAATGTTTACTCTCTCTCTTCATGCTTAATTATATTTTTATTGACATCAATTTTGATTTGATATTTTATTTTCATTTATAATTTTTTATTTTTAAAAAAATAAACAAATAGAGAAATGTTTGAAAATGAACGAGTACACACAGAGTGCAAGATCTAACATAAATTCTCATATTATCTATACTATACTCTATCTATTAATTATTTGCACATAAGGTCTTATGGAGGCTACGTAAAGTAGTACCATTTCACATCATTGCACAATATATTAATATTCAAAAATTTCATTTGATATTGTATAAAAAATTTAAAAATTGTAGTAATATTACTAGTGAAACACTCTAATTAGAAATTATTAAAAAGAAGAAAAAACTTATGTACTGAAATATGTATAAAAGACAGAGTATATAGTGTATCAAATATACAATTAAAACCATCATAAAAAGATGATCGTGAAAAAAAAAAAAATTAAAGAAAAATATGTGAAAAACAAAAATGTTAAGATAAGAGAAAAAATTTCTTTAATACATGAAATTGTAAACAATTTTTATTGATAAGTAATTTGATATTTTTATATAAATTATAAATTACTAAGCATATTTTTTATTACGTATATAATTATTGTTGGGTTGTGGAAAAATTAATTTTTAATTAAATGAAGGAATTTTTTTTTTTTTTTTACAATCGGAAAAACACTCAACTATCAAATTAATCGAAGGACGTTGAAAAAAAAAACGTTACAAATTTGAAAATAAAAAAATTTTTTTTTTTAAATTTTATCTCTTAACGTATTACAGCATTACCGAATAATTTAAATTCCTTTATGTAGTTTGTAATTTAGATAAATAAGTGTATATGTAAGAATCATAATTATTATTATTTTTTTATTACTATGCTCACTTCTTGTTATTATTATTGTAATAATTTAACGTTTTTTAACACCACAAATTACATTTAATTACAAATGTAATTAGTATTCATGTGTAAATTGAAATTTATATTTACGGTAAACTGATTTATACGTTTATACCTACGTAAGATAAATTAAATTCATTTGTGAACATTATGAAATGAATTCTATTTGCATATGCGTTTTATATTTGGTGTGAAGTGGATTGTATGCGGCATTTGTTGTGAATTGCATCATGGCATAGCTAATGGATTCTAAAGCTGTAGATTTTATTATCTTCTTATTTTAATTTTCCTTCTGCTTTTTTTTTTTTGACTCTAGAGCTGCTGAACGTAAGTTTTGGTGTAATTAACCGTTTGTACATATGTATGTTCTCTAAATATTCTTTGTTTACGGATTTTTGTGGCCCAATTCTTTAATCTAACTTCGCGAAAATTATCCATTATGTTGTTAAATCGTTTAATTTTCTTATTCTTTATTTAATTACTTTCTTCCCGAATTCTCAAGACTCAAAACAGACTTTACTCTCATGATCTTTTGAAAATTTTCTGTATTCAACGACCTATGATCAAAAGTAAAGTGAAAACGAACTTTTTTTTATAAGATCAATTAAGAATTCTCAAATTTTGTACTACGTACTATGTTATCTTTAATCTGTAAAATTTAATTATTATTTATACGTGTAATTAATTAATATTTAATTGAAATTAATAATTATGGGCGGATGAAAAATTTACATATGTAAAAATTTAAATGTCAACTTTATATATAAATACATCATGTACACTAATAATATGTATAGACACTATAAATTATGCAGATTAAACAAGAAAATACAAATAAATTTAATTGCATTTTATGACATATGTCAATACACATGTATAAATGCATAAATATGAATTTTTATCATGTACAGGTAACTATCGTATTCCGGTGATATTACATTCCATTAAAATTTTGTGTACAACAAAACTTATATCCAGATTTTATCTGATCAAAACCACACATATCGTGAAAATCCGTGTTTACTAAGAAATGTAATAACTTGCTAACTGGTAAGCTGTGAGTATTGAAATTGCATTACACGAGGGTTATCTGTATAGCATTTTCTTGGTTTATGTTTAAAAAAAAAAAATAATGTTAAAAAACATGAAACATGTGAATATGCGATGACAAAGAATGAAGAGAAAACGTAGATACGTAGATATGTAGATACATCGGTTATAATTTATCGGTTATACAAATCATTTTTTCTTAGTTATGAATATCAAAGAATTTTTTATGTAGATTATATAGATCTTGTTATTTGAATCAATTAAAATGTTTTTAATACAATGCGCAATGTTGCACCTTGATATGCAAAAGAACTCATTCATAACTGGTATAATAAAAGTTTTAGTTGCATATAGCAAATATATTTATAATAGACATGTTTTGTCACTATGCATTTGTAAAAAATATATATAGTAATTATCATTTTGATTATAGTTATTCAAAATTTACAATTATAAATTGATATCATTTTTCAGTTTATCATACATACAACACAGTATAATTTAAATGCAATGACAATCTAATGAATAATATTTTGTTATTTTAATTAAACATAAAAATTTATTTATTTCATTTCTTCTTTTTTAATCGTTTAATTTTTAAATTCATACTAACACAAACCATATAGATAATTCTCGGAAAATGAGATTTTAATATAAATTTTTTATAAAAATAATGAATGATAAATTCTTTCCTAATGAAGACTTTCATAACACGATTTCGTATCGTGAAAAATAATTCTTGTGAACACCTGAAAGGCTGATAACATTTGAAGAAAAAATAAAATTATCGGTCATTTAAGTAAAAAAATATAAAATAATCGAAAATAATAAAAAATTTCGTTTTGAAGGAAAATTTTTGATCATTTAAATTGAGATAAGATTAGGACAAAACGTATGTATTACCTGAAGTACGTTCCCATCCTTCACTCTGTTCCTCTCTTTAATACCGCTCGAGTCCTATTTGTGCTTTGATTTGGTGTCTTTAGGCTCTTGTCTCTGGTTCTACGATCAACTTTGTGTAACTCAGTTTTATCTTGTATAAAAGTTGTTCTTTATCTCGCATAACATATTTTACATAATACTAGAGTTACCTGTATTGTAATATTTTATTTTAGTTTATTTTCTTCATTCTGTGTATGGTACATGTTTACCAATAAGATGATGAAAATTATGATTGGTATTAAATCAGATTTAAAAAATTCTTTATATCATTAAAATTATGAACAAAACAAAGAAGTACATAATAATAGTAAATAATTGTTTAAAAAAAAAGATATTTTTAGATCTTTAAGTATTAGAAGTCAAAAAAGGTTAATACTCGTTATGTATTTCATAAAATTTACACAGTATACATAGTTTTTAAATCATGAGAAAATATTTTTCTTTATATACAATATCCACATAATATGTACATATAAGTAATATGTAATTGAATTGAATTTCAATTCACATAATAGAATTTAATGTATACACAGTGAAAATAAGATGAAATCTAAAATAATCGGATTGTAATTTTTTGATATTTTTTTGACACTATGACACTCGATTGAGTGCCTTATGCTTCATACATTGTAAAGAATTTTGGAAGTTTTCTAACCATTAAAATTATTTTATCTTAATTATAAAGAAAAAAAAAATTTCTTTCAGTTTTTGAAGGTCAATCGTTAAGCTTTTTCTTTTTTTTCTTGGTTGGTTTTTTAATCTCTATTTATTATAGGCAAATTTTCAATCAATGCAATTTACTGATATTAATCGATATCAATTGATTGAAAAATTAAAAATTCTTTATGGAGACATTGATATAAAATCAAAATTAATGAAGTTATTTAAATTTTATTAAGTGCCCATACCATAAAAATGTAAAATTTTGAATAATTGAATTATATCATAAATTTCATTATTTTGACAATTTAATTATTATGTATACATTAAACATTCATTGATACTTTCGTATACAGATAACCTTCGTACAATGTAATTTTGATATAATGTGATTTCTTTTAAGAATAGTTAAGTACAATTTTTTGGCCTATATTCTATCTATAAATATTTTTCAGTGCATGCCATATGAAAATACAAGTGTCTTTTTTTTCTCATAATTTCTAAATAAAAGAGTTTCACGAGCAGTATGTATTTAGTTTAGTTTAGTCCACAAGAATGAGATGAGGTTAGGTTGCCTCGACACTGCAGCTTGGGAAAGCTTATTGCATTCCTTACCCTTTTTTTGTCTACATAAAGGCATTAATCCTTTTGACAAGGAGAATAACGTACTTTATATGAGCAGTATTATCAAAATTATTAAAATTTTCGTACGAGTCAGATGAATTTTCTAAGTAGCGATATACAATGATGTAAAATTGGACTACTTTATCTACTTCGATTTCCATAAGGCCTGTACTGAAAACATTTATAGACAAAGTATAGTATACAATGCCCTAACCCCAATATGAGTTTGGCATAACGAATTTTTTTTTGAAATGTAACCTTTGCTCTTGATACGACGATCACCTGTACTTAAAATAAGACATTTTCGGCCTATATGTGTATATTGAAATGTTACATATGTAAAATTATAATAAAATAAAAATTATATCAAAAAATTAAATGGAAATAACAAAAAGCTAAATGTTAGGTATACTATCAAAATAAAAACAAAAAAAGATTTTCAATGTTAAATGGTTTTTAATTATAGACAGTGTTAGATGAAATATTACTTTCACGGTGATACACAAGACAGTATGCGTAAATGAGTCGGTGTACAGTACATATGTATCTACATATTCAAATTTTATGTCTCATTTTTGTTACAATTTTTGTAAAAATTATTTATTTCTTTATTTTTGTTATTTAATTATGCATGTATTAAGTTCAAACAAAAAATTTTTCATCGGATGTGGGAAGTAGAAAATTCACTAATAAATTAAAAAGAAAAAAAAATTAACTTTAAATCATAGTAAAAGATAAAGTTCATATTTAAATTAATATAGGATTCATTCACAATTTTTTTATACAATGTTGGGCAAAAATATTAGTATACATTTATCAAAAATTCGATCTTCTTCATTTTGTGATTTTCTTTTGTTTGTTTTGTTTATTTCATTTTTTTTTTTGCCATTATAGATAGATAATAAACTAATATGGAAATAAATTTACTCAAACAAAAGAAAACATATGAAAACTGTGTCTATATGAGTGACTGTGTATTAAAAAAATGTATTTCATATGTTCATTCACTATTCAATTCACATTAATTTATTTATTCTCTGTTGGTGGTATTTAATTTTTTGAAGGTGATAGAATATATACCATCATAAATATGCAAGTAATTAATTTAAATTAATTTTTTTTAAAAATTAAATAAAAAGATACAAATGATAATAGTTTGAATATATAAATTTCAGTAGTTTAAAAAATGTTTCTGATTATCTCATCAATATCATAATAATAATAATTATCATTTTTATCATCAATCTAAGCTTATACATATGATAGGGCATCTCATCTATACATTAAATTGCATTGCTTATATGCGATCCCTATATGTCCATAAGTAATAAGATCTTGTTTGCTTTATTAGTGGATTAAAATTTTTTAAAACAAAATTAATAATAGATGACATATAATAATGATAATGCATCACAAAAAATGAAAAAAAAAACATCATTTGTTTTTCATATTCATCGGAATTGTTTTTCGTCAAAAAGTTTTTTTGAATTTAATTTTTGTCTTTCTTTTATTTTGCTTTTTAAAATTTCAAATCTAATGACCGGCATTGACTTAATAAATATCATGTGATTTTTCATTTCTTCGTTATTGAGGGCTGTTTGTCTAGGTATTTTGTTTTGATTTTTTTTTTTTTTTGTATTTGTGTGCCATCCACAAATTCATATCTTAATTGTTAAGATTTTAACTAACCTATTTTACGTTAAATGTGAATGAAAATGCAATTATTCAAATTTCAAATGATGGATTTTAATTTTAAGGATGTTGACAATTTTGGTCACCAGTGTGAATATTGTGTTCCATTGTACAATCAAGAATTATAATTTTTTAATTTTTTTTTTCGCAATGTTTTACAAACTATTTTTACATCATCTTCATCTTCACCTGTACATTATAGACCTGTATGCTTGAATTATGAATAGATGAGTAATTTATTTGATATAATAAATTTTCAATGTTTACATTGTCATACTCTCATATCACAAAGTGCTTTCTCATTTTTGAAGCGGGTGGTTTACTATAATAGCAGAATAGCACTTAGATGATGTTTATGTATGTACATACATATGTACTTATTCGAGAAGGTCAAAAAGCAAATATGTATGTCTGTACGTGCGAATACTCAATGTGTATCATAAATCAAAATAAAACTCATATTTTATTACAGCATGTATACACAAGGTAGAAAAAATTTGCGGCTTTTATTAAATGCAAAAATAAAATCAAGATTAGAAGACATACTTACACACAGGTGAAATTAGAAATTACGATATTGAAATGATGAAAAATTATATATTTTTTTTGAAACATTGAAAAAAATTATATTATTGACATGATAATTAAAAATTTTTAAAATAAAACATTTATCGTAGAAATTAATTGAAAATTTTTTAATGTTTAAAAAAATAAAAAAAATGAAACAAAAGTAGTAATGACTTCTCTAAAGGTATAGAGAAAAGTACTAAAAAAATTTTATATATCAAATTGTATATGTATATGTACAGGAAACACTCGTATAACACGATAATATTTTGATGCGGTTTTGTCGAAAATTTTTGGTTATCATTATCATGAATAATTACAACGAAATTACATACATATGTACAGTCCTAACTAAGTTTTCTGTAGGATTTGTTTATACTAATCTCGATCAAATACTTTTAAATTTCAAACTGTTTAATGTGATCATTGTACATCGTTTACAAGTTTTCGGTTACCGTAAAAAACCCGCGTCACTTAAGCCCTAGAAAGTTTTTTAAAATTTTTGAACTCCACCTAAAACGCGAGTTAGTTGTAAGAAAATTTTGCAAAACTTGAAAATGTATGTCAATAACAATGTTGAAGCAGTAAATGAATAAAATGTCTCTTGAGATCTTGAAAATTAATTTGTACGAGTAAATAACATCAGTAACTTCTTGTTTTTGTTCATACAATGAAAATTCAAATTTTTGTTTATATGACGCTGATCAGATAAAACAATTTTTTTTAAATTTTTTATATAATTTACGATTAGATGGGCTGGCCTAGTACATAATGTACATACATGTGTACGTGCTACTCATCAATTACAAATTTAATTACATTCCAGTATCAATAAATAATAATCATTTTTTTTAAAGAATGTTTTTCACATTTTTGTGAAACTTTTTTCTACAATCTTTTTCTCTATATTTATATAATAACCACATTTTCTACTTTTAATTTTTGTAATTAATGTCTTCTATTTTAAATGCAATTAAAATTCATATTAAATAGAGATTCATCTAAAACTACTTTCCTTTTTTCATTGCATTAATTTTAATGCTATAAAAACAAAATTTATTATAATATAAACCTTGGAAAATTTTCTAAATGACTGTATACCATTTTATTTAAATTAAAATTAATTGCAACATTGTATATTTGATTGAATTGATTTTAAGATACCTGTATATGCACGTATATAAATTTTCAATTATATTAATTACGTGAAATTTATTAGTTGTACACATATTTACGACCTTTTACTTTTATTGTTTTTAATTTAATTTAAATGATTAAAAAAATCTAATTTTAAGTTCAATTAAATCTCCTTTTTTAAATGAAGTACAGTGATATCAATTTATGTTGGCTAAATTGCAGAGCAAGAAAATTTGGCCAATTCATGAATATGGCCAAAGGTACAATTAGTTTTTTTAAATTTAAAAAAATTCATTAAAATGATAAAAATTACATAATCTGTTTAAAGATATGGCCAAATTATACAAGTGTCCAATTTATCAGGTTTAACTGTAAATCAAACTATTTTGCTGTTTTTTTTTTCAATTTAAAATCGAAAGTGCAGTTTTCTTTCTGTTATCTGCTTGGAGATACATACGAAAAATTGATGAATAAAATAAATACAATAAAAATTCAATCAATTGCAATATTTTTCAATAAAAAAAAAATCAAAATAAAAATAATGGGAATTTAATTCAATTTGAGAATTAAGAAAGAAAATGTGATTTTAGGTAAAATATTACAAAATGATAAACCACTTGTACTTGACTCAAATAAAAAAATTTTTTTTTCTCAATTTTTGTTCTACTTTTGATAATATTACGAAAAAATTTATTTTTGTTTTTCCGAAAAAAAAACAAAGAAAAATTTATTTTGTATTACGAAAAGTATGCACGTATTTGTACCAATTAAAATAGGTAAATTATGCAATTTCCATAGTTCATTATCATGAGAAATTTATTTTCTTCTCTTTTATTAATTTTATAGAGTACTCTAAAAAAATGAAAAATTATTTACAGAATTCAAATATATTACGAATTATTTTATACCTCCTTTTTAAAGCATAGTCATGTGTATTTTCACTGGTTTCTTCTTCTCATTATTTTACATTCAATTTAAATTAATTTATTCCTTTACTCTCATTTTCTGATTTTGAATTTTCTGCATTTTGTAAACATATAAACGTAAATAACATAATATTTTTAATATTCCATTAGAACACACATGACTATGCTAAAATGATAAATACTAGTTTAAATACAAATTATGAAAATATTTTATTTTTCATTTAATTTACTTTTTCTTACAGAAGAAATTACAAAGAATTTTTTTGTATAAAATCAAATATGACTGCAGATTCATATTCACCAACAAAAGAACAAATTAAAGATACTAAAATGACAAATGGTGATTCAAATCACAAGGAGATCATTGTTGATATTGAAGTTAAACATTATTTGTTTACATGTAAGTTTGATTTTGTTTTTCTTTTCTTAATTTTAATATATCACAAAATGTACTAACATTTAAAAATTACTAACCGTTAAAAGTATTATTTAAAAAAATATACAAAAAATATTTGTTATGGATTAAAAGCTTTTTTCAAGAGACCTCTACAGTTTTAAAGTAGGAAATTTTTTTCGATATTTATATAACTTCATTGCATTTATCTAAAAAAATTTTAACCGTTAAAAAATGAAGTCGATATTTATTATACCTGAATAGTAGTAAGCTTTTAATTACTTTCAAACACTGTCTTTACAATCTTTACATTAATATGAAAATTACTGTCGTTTACACTTTATTATGAATGAAAAGTTGTATAAAAGATGAAAATTTTCATTTTTTTAGTGATTGAAGTGATCACTGATTATGATAATAGGTTTGATGAATGTTATTAAAAAGCAGTTGATCGATTATCGGTAGGATTGACATACAAACGTAATTCGTCAAGAAATTGTTATCATGATAGCCTCAAGTATAGAAAATCTTTCGTTTTAATGGATCATACATATCTAACAAGACTGAAACCAGGAAATCAGAAATTAAGAAATTAGAAAGACTCAAGACAGGAGGATAGAGATGTATCGTAGACTAAATCAAAATCTGATTGTATGGGTAACTATGTAGAAAAAGCTACTCCTACAAAACAAAATCAGAAAAATTAGTAATAAACCCAATTATATTCCTGGGCTTTAAAAATTTTGTATTCCAAGAACGTTCCATGTAATCATGAAAATCTATCAACATTGATGAGTATCTAACAAAACCGATGAATATCAAAAATCGTGAAAAAATGCAATTGATGTATGTAACGCTGTAATGTATATTTTTAAAAAAATTAATTAGAATGAATGTAGTATTGCACATGTGTATTACATGTGTAATTCATCACTTAATTATTAGAATACAAATTAATTTATTGCATAAAAATGCTTTTAGAATTTTAATTTAAATTTAAATTTAGTGTGTGCTGTGTATCATTTTTAGTATTCACAATTACCTAATGTTAAATACATTCATAGATTAACCCAGCCGTGTATTGGTATCTCACACTTTAATATCTTATTAAAAAATTTTGAACGGCCGTGAATCTTAAATTCGAATAACTTACAAAATTAAATACTCTCGATTTCACCTGTACTATAGTTTTTGCTTGTCTAATTAACTATCTACCAGTCAATTGTCTGACTGCAAAATACCATCATTTAATTCTGGACCACTCGGAGTAAAGTTAAATGGGAAAGACCATCATTTATATGAGAAAGAAAATCCAGGTATTCACGCTGATTAAATCATTAATAATACCCTTTCATTCTCAATTTCACTCAATTGCATTGAGTACTTCATTGAACTTTGTGCTCTAATTTCATTCTATCTAAATCTGTAACGTGTCTGTATTATGTTAAATATCAGTTTTATGTGCATAATTTCGTACTTGTTATTTCTCATGCATATATCAATTAAATTATCCAAGTATTCCTTGTTTACTTTATTCTAACATTTATTTAGTTAAACGTTTTTTTTTTCACCATTTGTTTTTGTTTATTTGAAAAAAAGCAAAATTGAGACATGTTTAATTAAATAATGAATTATAAATCTTTATAATTATATAAATTCTGTTCAATGGTAATTATTTATTTATTTATTTATTTTTTTTTTTTAATATTGAAATTTTTCTACGTACTTGTATAGATTCAATTAATTAACAATTGAGTGTAATTATTATTTTCTTTTTCTATTCTGTGTCTAAAGTAAACAAAAAGTTCGAGTATACATACATACATATGTATGTAATCAAGTACAAATATGTATTTAGAGTATTTGCTTAAAATATACTCAGAATTTCATTATTTTGTATTCCATTAGTTAAATTAATGACTAACAAAAAATATGTATGTCAATGAAAGTAATTATAAAAATGTAGAAATTATCTAATTTTTATATCAGAAATGCTTTTATGTAATTATATCATATTTTGTCTGTAGTAAGGATTACTCGTACGGACTTAGATAAGCCAAGACTGACTGGAATTTGAGGCTCAGAAAGTTAGAAATGATAGAAAGACTCAGTAATGATAGGTCCTTAAATCGTCAGAAACTGTCATAAAAAGAAAAAAAGGATATCTCTTGAACACAAACAGATTTATTTTAAAAAATCTTTGCAGCAACAACATTTTTTTGTTTCAATTCCAAATCAATTTTTTACCCAATGGACTGTTCTATGGTTAAAAAATATTAATTTTATTTTAGTATTCAAATCATAACAGAAAAATAAAATTATGGTAATAAAATCAAATGAATAAAATATAAACATACTCAACACATACACTGTACACACATGTATAATGCAAACAAAAATATCTTCTTGCAACCAGTGTATTGTGTCATCTATAAGTAAAACACCACTGTATAATTCACGCTATATAAGCAAAAGTATGACCTTGTCACAAGGTCACCAATACAAAATTATTGATTTTCTTTCTCTCAACATCGAATAGTTTATTTTAATCAAATGACAAAAATCGTGAATACTAGTACTACACACACGTAAAATTGTCAAAATAATCGAAATTATACTTTTGAACTTTTGGTTTTATTTTGGACTCGTGAACAATGAAATTTCACTTTTACTTTTTAGACTAAAAATACAATATATAATCCATTCGCACCCACTTTCTTCAATTTCTTTCCACATAATTATTGTTATGTAAATTGTGTATATGTATGCAAATATGCATGTGCGTGAAATTTTTTTGTTCTATATTAAAATCATCAAATCAAAATTATTTTATTATTTATTCGCAAATTATTATCTTGATAACACTGAACATTTTATTTTTAATCTTTTTATTTAGTATACACCCATATATTTTGTACTCTATTGTTGTATATACGTATACGTACTTATATCGTATACCAGATTGTTTACATTGCAAATATTTTTCTGATGTATAATTAATTACATGCGTTATAATCATCAAAATTTATTATAACTTTAATTTTTGTTTTTTTTTTTTTTTATTACTATATTATTCAAATATTGTGTAGACACTTGTAATTGTTGTTTTGTTTTTATCTATGTGAATATCGTAAATTATACATACACCAGTGTAATAATCATATTGCCGCAATACATTCGAAAAAAAAAAAAACAAATTTTTAATTTATTTATAAGTTGAAAAGTGTAATAAAAAGTGTTGTAAATTTTGTCTTTATATTAAATTCCAAAATTATATATGAAACAAAATTTCTTAATTTTGCAAAAATTATAATTTTTTTTTTTCTCATTTATTGTCCGTTAATTCTATAATTTTGTTGTTGTAAGGTGATTAACATCTCAGAAGAATTTTTGGTTTTTTTTTTCTTTTCTTTTTGGTGTTCAGACACCCAAAATATGTTAGATACTTACCACTGTGTATTTAATACTTTTGAAAAAAAAAAAAACTGTTAATTTTAAAGCTTTTAATAGTATTATCAAATATCTACGAGAATTGTACAAATACATTGATATGAATTTTTTTTTTTAATTTTACGCACACTTAATCATGTAGATATTCGTACGTATGTAGTGGAATATCGCAAAAATTGAATATATATAGATAGAACCATAATGGATCTCCTCTGTACACATGTGCGTTTATTTTATGTGTTAATACCAAATGAAACAAAGTGTATAGATAAGAATTTTTGAGTGATTTAACAAAAGATAAAACTTCTGTGACGTTATTTTACGAGTAATTCCATTCAACACTTTTACATTTATATTTTCTTAAAGAAAAACAAAAACAATTTAATGATAACCGTCCCCCAGCCTTTACTATATAGAATTTCAACAGATTTTCATATCATTTCAAAGCAACAGCTTTATTTTTTTTTTCATTTTTAAATTGTTTTATTTCAACTGATGTTTTGTGTTAAAGTGAAAATTGAAGAAAATAAAAAAGTAAAACGAAAAAAAAATTTATAATTCTGTCTGTTAAATATTTTTTATTCTGATCCGGTTTGATACTAGACAGTAGCTGATTGGTAGTTGTCGTGTTAACTTATTTATATTGAAAAATATAAATTATAACAAAAAAATTAAAAATATTGTTAACCGATAAATTTTCGAATAAAATATACAAAAATTTAAATACTGAACAATAAAAGTGCATTTTCATCAAGAAAATTCATATACTGTTGACATTTATTTAAAATTCAGTTAAATTGAAATTTTTTTTGAATTTTTAATTAAAATTTAATTAAAAAATTCTTATTTTTAATTCTTTTATAATCATATATAGACGGAAACAGATGTGCGTGTGTGCCTAAAATTTTAATTTATTTACTTGTGAATTAGGTAATAAAATAACCGTGCATTTTCAATTAGAATAAAATTTTAAATTTAAATAGAGACCTCATATATTAATCACGAATTATCGAATATACATATACGTACATACGTATACACTTAAAAATATAGTGACGTTTGTTAAAATTTTGCAGAAACCAAAATAGAAATAAATTTTATTAGCTTTTATTTTTTGTTTGTTTGTTTTTCATCGTAATTAAAATAAAAGAGAAAGTGAGTATGAAAAATCATGTAAGAATTTTTATTTTAATGAAATTTTTATTGCTGTCCATATACACATGTGATATACCTATATTTAAAAAAATCTATTTTTAAAAATGTAGATACTTATTGTACATTGTACTCATTGTAACAGACACATGTTTTAAGATTGAATTTAAAATGTTTCTGTTTTTTTTTTTTTTTTTTTTTTTTTTTTTAATTTTTTTAATGTTTCTGAGAAAATGTAAGTTATCACGCTGTTTAGATTATTGGAATTTTTTTAAATAGATTTTTTCAAGCTTTTATTTGAATGAATTTCTAAAAGAATTTTTACATATACACAATTAGGTATGTTCTAAGGTGTTTAAAATTTAAATTTTTACGTTATAAAATCACGTTTTTCGGGTAATTAGTGAAAAATGAAATGATGACCAAATTCATATTATCTTGAATTTAATGAGAAAAGAATAGAACAGGATTAGTATAGGTATAATTGGTAGAAAATAATGATCTTTTGAGTCGTTCTTCTTACAAATCTCTGATTGATTTTCTGTACTTGGTCGTTTTTACCTCTATTTGACCCTTGTATTCTTTAAAAATACGTGCATATGTATCTTTTTAATATGATAAATGTCATTACGCAATGATATGTATTTTTTCGTAATTTCTTCTGTCAGTAACATCATACGATAATGGTGTACATATGCCAATTGCACTTTTACCATGGATTTAGTACTTGAGACTTATCACGTTAACCGTGAGGAATATATCAAATATAAATTCGACTTTGACTTTCAGTTCATATAAAATAAATAAAACCTGTACAGTGTACATGTACATACGTAAATATACATATGTATCGACTTTTACTTTGAATTTATTTATTTTACTTTTATCTCCGCGCATGACGAAAAATTTAAAAATACATGCATTTACAAAACTTCGAACATTTACGTACTGTTTGTTTATTTCTCTGTTTCGGTCAAAATGTTATCAATTTTTGTTCATTCAATACATAATTTTGTTTTGTAATAAATAAATTAAAAAAATGTTTCTAACTAATTACATGTATGTACTTTTACTCTTAAGGGTTAAAGTGTTAGCACAATGTGACTACCCACGACTAGATAGCGATTGCAGCCGAATTAAAAAACAAAATTAACTGCCAAAATTTTCTTAACATAAACATTTCAATGAATTTGGCTCTCATATGATGGCTACCGAATGCCGAATGCAGAATCGTTGGGATATAATATTAGTCTAGATTTAAACATTCCATTTTCATTCTTGATTTTCAATTAATTATTTTAATTTTTTTCTCAACAATAGAAAATGAAAATATTTAATAGAAAATTATTAGAATCAATTTCTACAATTTTTGCTATTTGATCTATTATTATCAAGATTTGTATCATATCATTAGATATTTGATTATATTGTGATATAATCAAAGCTCTTATATTCATGCATCTTTTAAGTAATTACTTTAACCTTCTTTTAGGCTGTAATTTTTTAATTAAAATCTCAGATGCCTTACTTTAAAAATGTCTCGTTAAAATTCCTAGTGGTAAATTTATAATCTCATGAACTTTTGAAATGAAAAACAAAACAAAAAATTGATATTACGTATGTACGTATTATGAAAATTTTTTGTTATTTAAACAGCTTTTGATTGATAACTAAAATAATAACAAATTAGAACAAATGAAACAAAACAAAAAAATATGAAAAAAAAAATATTTTTTTTGATATTTTTATCAACAACACAGTTATGTATATACTTTGAAGTTTTATTTTTAAGTGATGTTTGTTTAATATACACACGAGATAATAACACAATCTCTTCTCAAAATATTATTTTATCTTTTCTGTTGATAAAATATCGAAATGATATCAATGTTGAAGAGACGATATCATTGTGCCTATCATCATTATATTATGCTTGTGGATTATGTGAATTTATTAGAAAATATTCAAATATTGTTTATACATGTGTTCACATACATACATTGTACTCTACATTATAGTATATAACTAGGGCACATAGTGATAATCAATATCGTCAATATTAAGTACAATTGATAGAATTTAATTTTTTAAATGCATATTTTAATTTACTCATTGATAAAATAGATAAACCGTCATGTTTTGTATATATCACTATACATGTACGTACGGTAAAGTGTGATCTTTAGGAGTTTAATTTATCTTCGATTGGTTTTAAATTCGTTTTTAAAAAGATAAAAATTTTTTTCGATGAAAGTCTAAATACAAAGATATCGTTTAAAAAATACATTAAATGTTATAAACAGACAAACATCTATTCAACGATTTGGTTACTTAAAAATTGATGATAAAATATAACACATATGATTACATTAAGAATTCATAGAAACGTGTATGGGGAAGCCTTATTTATTTAACAGATAAAAAAAATGATACAAATAAAATACATAATATCAGCAAAATAAAATTTATGAATTAATCGTCATATGAATACGTCTATATGTAGACTATCTTCAATGTATCATGTAATCTAATGAATGAATTAACCTTCAATATAAACAAAACGGTGAAAATTAATAACTAGGTATTATATAGGTACATGATAAATACGTACATGCTTAGATTTTAATGGAACTCTGAATGGATACTTAAAATTCAGAATTAATTAAAATTTTTATTGGATTTTAATTCAAATTACTTTACTTGCGTGATGTTATTCACTTAAGTGTATAGGGCATTTGAGATAAAGAATATTGTTTACATTGTTTGTAATAACATGCGGTTCACAGACACGTTTTTGTAAATCAATAGTAGATAATCACAATAGCATTAGAATTAATGTACATACAACTAATATAGAAATAATAGAAAAATATTATCAATAATATCAGTCTGTTATCACATATAGTAATTTAGAAAATTTTATCAGTTACTACATGTAAAACATTTCATTTTCACTTAATAAGTTATTAAATCTCTACAAAGTCAGTATTAATTATATGCAATTCGATATTAGTAAAAATAACAACATAATTTTCAAGTACGTACATACATAAAAAACTAGAAATAATAAAACTGTAAAATTATCACGTAAAAAATAAAATAAAAATAAAAGATATGATTTAATTTCTTTCTAACATTTCCCTTATTTACATGGGAATATGATACCGATTATAAAATTATGCACATGAGCACAGAGATTTAATGTAAATTGTAAACACAAACATACAAACATACGTCAATAATGTAAGAATTTTATTGTATTTTTAGAACTTTTATTATACATAGTTCCGCTTTGATTAATTTGAGAAGAAAAAAAACAAATGAAAATCTTGTTAATTATAAATAAAAATAATAATAATAATGATTTTAATGATTTAGTTACATAATTCAATATTTAATTTATTTCAGGCTTTTTTGTTTATTTTAAATTTTTTGTTAACACTCAATAAACAGGTTATTATATTAGATTTTGTATACTTTGTTCCCTAATTATGTGTAATAAAGGCCTTAATGAAACTACGAAAAGTAGTAATCACTTTATATAATTTATACTAATATTTAAAAAATTCTTCTGATATTGCATAAAAACTTTAAGAATTGTGATATCAAACGAGTAATTGCTCGTCAAACACTCTAATTAGAAATTATGAGACAAGAAAAATACATATGTACCCCCACAAGATCTTAACTGCATATAATTAGTGGACAGAGTATAGATTCTATTAGCTGCATTAAACTCAAATAAATTTTATATGGATATCAATTACAAAATACTAAATATAACGTACATCTGTTATAATAATGATGTGTAAATGCAAATCTATTCTAATCATCTAATTCGTGATAAACTGATTTTTTTAAAATATTTCTTTTATTCATAATCACAATATCAAGTGGTTACATTTTAATTGTATAATTAATAAATAAAAAATCCAGAAAACTAGAAAATTATTTAAAAATGTGTAGACAACAATGACCGTATATTAAAGTTTTCTAGTTTCGTTTTGTTTTCAATTTTGTTTTTTTTTTTTGTTTTTTTGTATATTTTTATGATTGAATCACGAAATATTGCGATCATTAACAGCTAATTATCTTAATGCATAATATATTTTATACGTGACTTGACTGAAAAATTAGACGAACCTGTTCAAGTCAAGTGAAATCAATAAAAAAAATCTTCAAACATAATTGAAAATTTCAAATCGATAAATAAAAGCAAACAGAGAATTGACAATAAATCTGTATAGTCACACAGTTCTATATATGTAGGTTCTCGGCCTCAATCAGAACTTGCATCCAACTTTCTTGGTTCCTTTTGTCATATTTTAATACTTGATTTTTTTGGGGATAGGTTATTCATGCAATCGCAACCTTCAGGATCAGGACTAGTCAAACCTTCTTTGGTCTTCTACATATATTCTAAAAGTGTTTGTTAGTTCCAAGCACAAATAGTGATGTGGAATTTTGTTATTTTCAAGTAATCGTATTTATTTGGTATTTTATATTCGAAACTCATCATCGGTTGGCCCATTACATTACTAATTACATATTGCAAACTTCAAAATATTCGTTACTTTGTAACGAATGAATATTTTTTTGCATATTAGTACTACATAAAATTTCTTAAAATTTTTTTTTAATTAATTTTTACGAATTTTTTGCTATTTTATTTTATTTTTTTTGTTTCCAATTTTATTTCGTTACGTAATATTGACGCATTTTTTATTGATTCTAATATACAAACTATAAATCAATATTCGTATCCGTATTCAAAAAATTCACTTATATTAAAAGCATTACGATATCAAAAAAAAAAAAAAAAAACAAAAAACGTTAATTTAAAAATTGAAACAACCAAAAATACCAGTTGTAATGTTCAAACAAATCAAAATAATTAACAGATAATTTTTATTAGAACACATCGATTGGTAATATATAACGCAAAATTTTTATCAATATATGAAGTCAATTAATGTCAAAATTTGATGATTGATGTTTTGAAATGATCTTTAAGGGTCTTCTATCAATATTTATACATACATATACACATACGAGTATGTAAATTGTGTGTACCCATCATATGGTGTGGTTAGAAAACAATAGAAAAATTGAAATTAATATTCTTATATTTCAATCGATTAATAAACTAAAGGAACAAGAAAAAATTCATCGATTCTATTTTTACGCACTTATAAAATTTCGATATATTTTTTTTATATATTTAAATATAATTTTTAAAGAATAAAATTGAATTTTTTATTAATTAAAAATGAATTAATTAATATTAATAAAATTCTTAATAAACGAGAATTTTAATTAAATATCATGTACATATTTATGTATGTATGTATTTATATATGAAAAAGACGATTTTAATTTTCGTTGCTGAGAACAATTTGAAAAAAAAAAGATTTTTATTCCAATTTTATTTAAATCACAAAAACTGTTTTTATTTATTTGAATTTATGCGTGCTTCCATGTACTAATGAAATTGGATAATAAAATAAAATTCATTGTGTCAACAAAAAGCAATGACTTATTTTAATTTTTTGAATTTACTCTAGGAATGATTATCGTAAATCTTTCAAAAATACATAAGCAGTAATTTTAAAATCGAGATTCAAAAAATAATACATATTGGAAAATCATCTAAGCCCAATCCTCAAACTGAAGTACCTACCAGGTGAAAAAAGAAGTATTCAGAGACTCCTTTCTAGAAAGAGTCCATTTCACTTTTCCGAGTAAAGCCATGCAAATAAATTTTATTCCGATTCACAAGTTTATACCACGTAAAGAAGAATATACATATGCATTTTAAAATGTACCCATTTTTATATTTTCTTTTTAAGTTCATTAATCTTTCATGTCTGTCTACGTATATCGACACAATTCGTATTTTTTATTTGATTTTTATTTAACTTTTTTTTTTTTTAACTTTTTGACCAACAAACATTTTTTTAAATTTTTAATTTCAATTTAAAATCACGTGTTTCAAGAAATAGAAAATTTTTAATTTTGAAAATGCGTTTTAAAAGTGAAAATAAAAACAAGAACATTTCACTCGTTTCAGGTTTTAATGTAAGAATTAAATAATAGAGAACTAGAAGAATTTACAATTGTTTTTTTTTTATTATTGAATCTAGTAGTTTTCAATTGCAAACAGAATCGAAACAAAAATAAATTTTTTCTCGTTTCCTATTTTTTAACATTTAATCCTATTTTCTATTACCATTAATTTAATAAAAGTATTTCTTACATACATATGTATGCACTCGTATTGTATCCTTTAACCTTAAACAATGTACATTATTTTACGTCTGTTATTATCAAGGACGAATGTCCTACCAAAATACATAGTCTATTTATGCAAATTAACTTCACATTAATTTATGAGCACATAAATGCATAAAACAATGCAGTACCACTAGATAACTGGAAAACAGGAAAAGAAAATCCAATAAAATAAGTATAAAGAGAAAACGCCTTTATTTGTGTATACACATCAGAAATCAGAATCAAAGATTTTCTATTTCTAAAGATTTCAAACTCTCTGACGTCACAGAAGTAACAAGAAGTTATTTTTGTTTTTGTTGTTGAATGTTTGTATTGCCCCTTGCAAACAAAAAAACAAAAATTTTTCTGTACGTGAAACTTCCACATGCTTCCACCATAAACAGAAGCATAAAGTTATAAAAAAGCATTTTTATATGAAAAGGAACCACATAACACTTTCTTAAACTCAGCACAGAATTTCGGTTAAATATGGGCAAAGATAAGGATTAGTTTATGGTATGGGTAATATTTTTTATGAACGCTTTTTTTAAATGAGGATATAAGATGCGAAAATGTTAGTGATTTACACCGATACAGTATATTATATGGAAATGTGGTAGTAAAATCATATGTTTTCCACGTGCGATTTTTTATGAATAGATTTTAAATGGAAATTTAACCTGTCGATGTGTTGGTATTCACACCGATTGTAACTACGTCATTGAGTATGGAGAAAATTTTAGAAGTAAACTGCTGAATTTTATAAGCAATTAATATATGTATTTACTCTATGTTAAAATGACCATTATTTTTATAACTGTAAAAATATTCATTATAAACTTTAGTTAGTTTATTGTAGTGTTCATACCAGTATCAGTGTTCATAAGAAGAACACAACGTAACACTACAAAATGTCTGTTATTCGTTCAAATAAAATTCATTCAAATCAAATTCAACCAAATTTTAATGAATTACCGAATACTGCTACTAATACTAACGATAACAATGATTCATCTTTATCTAATTGCTGTTGTTTTCATTTTTCATCGACAGGTATGAAGCTTGATACATTGGACAAAGTATCCTGTTTCCTAGCAGAACTTATCGGTACTGGTTTACTTGTTTTTCTTGGATGCATGGGATGTATTGCTGGGAATGGAATCGCTAATTCTCATCTACAGATTGTTATTAACTTTGGTTTATCGGTTATGATTGTAATACAAATTTTTGGTTGTGTATCTGGTGCACATATTAATCCAGCGGTAACTGTAGCTGCATTCGTTTATAAAATGATTACATTACCAATGGCTGCAGTTTATTTTGCTGGACAAATGATTGGTGGTTTCATCGGTTTTGGTTTATTAAAAGCAGTCGTACCTGGTCAATATGTACGAAATTCAACAGATCCAGATTCAATTGGTTTATGTACAACGGTACCACGTGCTGATATTAGCCCATTACAGGCGGTAGCTATCGAATTTATAATAACTATGGTTTTAATTTTGGTTTGTTGTGGTGTTTGGGATCCAAGAAATGCAAAACATCATGATTCAGTACCATTAAGATTTGGTTTTGCAATAACAGCACTTGCATGTGCAGCTGTAAGTACATTTAAAATTCGTTTTTGTTTTGGTATAATAGTAATTTTCTTAATGTTTTTGTATAACAGGGTCCTTGGACTGGAGCTAGCATGAATCCTGCACGTTCATTTGGACCAGCTATTTGGAATGGTGATTTTCAACATCATTGGGTTTATTGGGTTGGACCAATGGCTGCTGCCATTTTAACTTCTGTTACATATAAAGCAGTTTTCCGACGTGAATCACCATCAGAACCAGAAAAAGTGATTCGAAGTGAAGAATTCCCGTTATCAAGAAATAATGTATAAGTGTTCATGCACGTTTTATAGAATACTATAGTTAAGAAGAAAATAAAATGAATTTTAGTTTTAAGTACTTAAAGTTAATTTTCTTTTCTTTTTTTTTGTGTGTGAATAATGACGTTGATTTCAAGTGTAATGTAGAAGCCGCCGGTGATGAAAAACAAAACAAAAAAAACGTTTTTTTTTTCGTTTTTATATTTTAAGAAAATAAAAAATCTTTCTATATCTTACTGTTATACTGATTTATAGTTGTAAAAAATTATAACATTTTTGTTTCTAGAAAAAAATCTTTTTAAGTTTAAAATATTAATACTCAATAAATGTAACAAAGAAGAGTTAAAAATTTTTAAATTTAAAAATAGGTACATTTGGACCATCCCTTATAACGCCAAACGTACAAGTGCATGTTCTACGCTATACGGATTTCACGTCACACTGTTAGAATAGCTTAAAGGTTATATTTCATCTGCATAATTTCTTACAATGTTCTTTGAGACAGTTCAAAGACGCTGCTTATCAGAAATGGGCTTTTTAGCAATTTTCTTTTATAACATGATCACAGGAAAACAAAACTCAAACAATGTTTAAATTTTTGTAATTTCTTGAAAACATAAATTCTTTATTTCTCTTCTTTTTTTTTTTCTTTAAATTTTCTTTTTTAATTTGTTTTTGATCAGTGTTTCTAGTTATATTATAGAGTTTATTATTATTATTTTTTTAAATCTGTTTTATTGATTATATTTATAATTTTATTACAAATAAACATCACTATATAGTTTTTAAGTATGCATATGCAATATGTAGTTTTAATTTTTTTTATCGTTTATCTGTTTTTTTTTTTTTTGTTTTAAATCTATTATCTATACTTGCATCTTAAGCCGTAACCAAAATGAGAAATAAAGTAACAGAAAAATTTGTCGAATTTTATAACACGTCACACACAATAATCCTTATATTGATGCCATGTTACATGCTGACATGTTATGTTATGAATTAGTGAATTTAAAAGGACAAAACGAAATTTTAATAATTTTTTTTTTCCAATAAAACTAGATAATGTTAAAAAATCGAAAGAAATGTCTGATCGAAAATGAAAGGCTCATCAATTGAAAAAAAAAATAAAGTAAACTCTTCCTGGACCTATGATGAATTTAATGAAATTTTATTTTAAGCTCATTTTTGTCAATATTCATAGCTATGGAAAAATTCATTTCATGATAGTTAAATATAAAATTATTTTTTCAAAGTTGGTTTATGCCGGAAATTGTTTTTTTTTTAACTTTTCCGCCCGGCATTAGATTTGGTCTACATAGATTTTATACTGTGTTACTTCTTCACTATGAATATCGCCAGTAAATAAATGTAACATTTTTCCTATTATACAGTTACGTATACTTTACTTTTCATTTTGGTTCAGGCTTTAACATACATACATATGAGTTTGTATGCGCGTTTACAGGATGTAACAATAATTTAAAATCGACTAAGTAAACAATATCAGTCGTTACAAAATTTGAATTTTATTTGAATTAAATGAATTATTCTATGAAAATTCAGTTAAAAAGGAATTTTCTATTTAAATTGTAAACTATGTCGAGTAGAATACATTACATCCTGTTGATTGTAAACTGATTTGATATATTGCACGTATAGTTATAATCATCACAATACAACTTTTCTGTTTCATCTCTTTAATTCGTTTGTTTTTGTTATTTTATTCTCTATTATAAACAAAATAAGTTCGCTTTATCTTTATATCATTTTTAATATATTTTCGATTACTCATTTTTTTTTTCTTTACATATACATAATCCTTTTATTTTTTTTCTTTCTTTAGGCATTTTATTTAGTATCAAAAAATATTTTTTTAAAGTTTTTTTTTTCAATTCTTTCTTTTTTTTCACAAATTAATTAATACATGCAGTTATAATAAATTGTACGTAAATTTTTGTAATAAGATCGTTTTTAAAAATGTGTACATGTGTAAGTTCTATTATAATTTTTTTTTGTTTATTTTTATTTTCTAAATAAAATTTTAAATTTAGTTTAATTGTATTTTTTATTTTTATTTTTTTCGTAATTTCCATTCTTTCATTGATACTTTACTGGTACCACAGAAAACCTCTGGTACATTGCAGTACACATAACTTTTTGATGATCTTCATTTATTGAACAATTTTAAAAATTTTCTTAATCTATACTAAAAATTGTGATTGATTTTGCTATCATTATATTTTTCATTTTTTTTTTTTTTTTGGTTTTTATTTAAATTTCATTTACATATAATATTTATCTAGGATTTTATGTTTAATTTTTTTTTTTTTAAGTATACTGATAATTGTATGATTTTCAAATACAAAGAAATGATTCGTTTACGAGATCCAAGTATGTATGTATTCATTATAATGGCTTATAAATGACGTCTAATAAGATGTTACATTCGTACAAATTTTGGCTCAAAATGATTGGCATAACAAATACGAAGTGGCCACTAAAATTCATTTTAGATAACCAAATTTTCACTTTCTCATTTAATATTTTGGTCATGTTTTTTATCATTGAAAATTTGACGTAATTAATTGTCGGCTTATTCAAATGAATAAAAACATTTTTAAATAAGAAAAAATCATGCAGAAAAAAAATTTTTTTGTTTTTTTTTTTCGTTAGATTATCATGAATTCGATGTACGCATACAATCGGTTGTTTTTTTTTTTATCGATTTTAAAAAATGTTAACTTTATTTTTTATATTTAAACTGATTAGATATAAGCATACGTCTAGTTTAAATTGTCATCACGTTGTTTTTTGTTTTTTGCAAAATCTCAAATACGCTCATCACATACATTTTCAAATTTTTTATAAATTTTTGGACGTTCCACAGATTAAAATATTTTTTTTATTCTGTTTAAGGCATCGATCTTTAAATAGTTTTAACCTTTATTTTAGATGTCCTAAAAATACGTTACATTTTTTTAGTACCTCTAGCAGAAGTTAGATATTTAGACCAATATTTTCTTATGTTCAAATTGTGAAAAATTAAAAAAAAAACAGTTGTTCATTTTCAGTCGGTTTCAGATTGGATTGCATGATTTTTTCTTACATTTCTTTTTTGTTTTTTTTTTTTTTTTAAATATTATAAGATTAACAAAATTTTTATGATAAAATAACAGAGTATTTTGTTAGATTTGGTGGGTTATAAATTCTATTCTTACACCAAAAATTAAAAAAATAAAAAATTAATTAAAAAATTAGGGTGACAAATATTTGTCCTTCCTACCTACATAAAATCACGTGTGTATGACATATAGTCATTCATTTTGAATTTGGAATAAGTCAATTTTTTAAGTTCCAAGATATTCCGAATATCCGTAAAACAAAAGAAAAGTGATTTATATTAAACCTCGTGATTTTTAGACTTGTTTTTTACAAATCGGGTGTTTAGAAAATAAATAATGTAATTTTGAATTTTCTAACTGCCTGACTTCTACATAAATCTACTAAGCACGCGAGTATATTTAAAAGTAATTCAATTTTAAGTGAATAACTCACTCGATTTTGAGTAGATGCTTAAAGTAAAATCTCCTATTTGGGAAAGATTTCACAAACTCCTTTTAGATATCAAAATTAAATTTTTACGATGCAAATTAAATAAAATTTGATAATTTGGATTTTGAGAAATTTTTGACTTTAAACCTCATTCAAAATAAACGACTTATTCGTATTAAAAATTTATCAGATATTATGAAAACACGTAATATTTTTCAAATGTATAATTTTCACAAAAATTCTCTTTTTTTGTTTATTTATAATTTTTGTTTTAATTTTATCTAATTGTTTGTATGTGTTTCTTATAGAGATATATAATATAATTAATTAATTAATTGATTTATTACACATATAAATGTTACATACAATATATTTTCATTGTTTTGTATTTTTTTTTTTTTTGTTTTGTTCCTTTTTGGTTTAAGATATTTAATATTAAATAAATTCATTTAATAAATTACAATAATTATAATACACAATATATATATATATACCACACTTAAGAATTTTAAAAAAAAAAAAAAGTCACTAATTGGTGCAAAAAGACATACACATGATTATTATGTATATAAGTATATAAATATAAGATAATAATCAGAGTAATAATAATTAATTTATTTGTTTGTATGAATCTGTTGAATTATTCAATTCATTTTATAATATCATGTAATTTATCATATAATATAGGTATGTACATAAAATACATCATTTACAAACGTATACACATACGAGTATTGTATGTAAAAGTACGCGAGATAAAATAGGCAAAAAAATTTCTTTAATATTTTATTTTATTTTATAAATGCACATTTTATGATGACGTTTTTCCTCTTTACAAGAGTTTATCTCTTGTAGTCCAAAAAAAATAAACATTTTAATTTTTTTTTTTTTTCAAATTGTAATTTAATTGTTTTCTTTATTTTATTTATTTAGTTTTTTGTAAAAGTAGGCCTCTCTTGAAAAAAAAAATTGTTTTTTTTTTTCTTATATTTATTAATATCGCAATCATCAGTATAAATTAATTTATAAAATTGTACACGCTGAACCATGCATTACTTCACTAATAAACATCGGTGTACCAGCTCCAAGACCACCATCAGTTTTTTGATGATCATTCTATATAGAATTTTTTTTTTTTTTTTTGAAAATGAAACAAAAATAAAACCAACAAAATTAAAATGTTAAAAAAAATCATCTAGATCAGTTAAACAATAAAACGATCAGATAACAATCAATAATGATCACTTCATAAGATCTACATAAATTTATGAGGATAAAAGGTATTTTATATGAATTAATAATTAAAAAATTTTATCACTTACATCATCAAATTCACAATCAAAATAATGACTCTGACATTCCATACATCTACATTGATCAGACATTTTACATGTAATACCAGATTGTTTAGCCATTGCTTTATAAATTTTTTTCGATGATTTATTATTAATTATTTCTGGTATAGTAATCTCTTCTTGTTGATGATGTTGTTGTTGTTGTGAATGTTGTTGATAATTATTATAATCATCATTTTGATTATGATCATTGTTAGACTGATTCCATTGATAACGATCTCGATTGTCCATAGATGATGAATTATCATTTTCATTTTCATAACATCGTTGTTGCTGCTGTTGTTGAGATTCTCGTTGTCTTAATGATAACTGAGAATTTGATTGTGATAATTGTTGTTGTTGTTGATGTTGTTGATGTTGTTGATGTTGTTGATGTTGTTGTTGTGATTCATTGTTAACACAATTTTGTTCGTTACACATAACATTGGATGATGTTGAATTATTAGCATTATTTGATATTAAATAATCAATTGAACTTGTTTCGTTGTGACTAATTGTCTCATCATCATCATCATTATCATTATTACCATCATTATTACCATCATTTTCATTATTTCTATTATTACCAGAATTATCATTATTTTGATTTAATGATGAATTATACATTTTACAATCAGGATCTGTACATTCTTGTAATGATTGTGTATCACTATCATCTACATTATGATGTTCTTGTGATGATGAATTCATTTCACGTATACTATAATCATCACTTAAACAATTAACTGAATCGAATGTTGTTAATGTTAAATTTTCACTTTCCATATTATTTGGTAAATTCTAAAGAAGGATGAAAAATAAATTGATAATGTATAGAAAAAATTGATCAAATTCTATATGAAAATTTTCTAACATTATATATATATATATACCTCTTCAGAACTACGATCGTATGATAATTGTGAATTATTTGATTCTACACAATCCTCACTTTGTGATAATGTTGGATTTAAATAACCTAACCAGATATATAATCCAAAAAAGGATAATAAATGCTCAAAGAAATAAATGAATTGATAATCTATCCATTTAGTACATACCTAATATTGAATTTGTATTACTGGGATTATTTGATGATGATGATAATAATAATTTACGATCATTATTACTATAGGATTCGATACTTGTACAATCAGCTGTTGAATCAATTGTTGAATTACTAGCACCAATTTCTGATAAATTTGAATAATTCAATAGTGATGATATTGATGTTTGCTGTTGTTGTTGCTGCTGCTGTTGTTGTTGTTCAGTTAATATCGTTGATGTATCAGATGCTGTTGTTGCTGATGCTTCTTGTGAAGCATTTCTAGAACTGCTCGTACGAAATTTTAATTTAAATGGTGCCATTTCTTTTAGTTTTTGGATTTTTTTTTTTTTGTTGAGTTTTATTTTAGTTTTGGTTTTTTTATAATTACATAGACAATGAATATAATTTTTATATATAGATATAGAGTTTAAACCTCTTTTTTTATAAAACAAAAATACACGTATAAATTTTTTTTTTTTTTTTTTTTAATTATTATAAATGTTTTATCTATAAAAATAAGAATCATAAACATATACATATACCATTTATAAGTTATATAATAGAGATAATATAGATTACAAGAATTTATGAATTAAATATATAAATAGGTGTATAGGTTGGTATTATGCCATAAAAATGAGAAATATTGAAATGCATGCATGATATACACGTACATACAATTAAATTAAATATGAGAAATTTTTGAAAAAATTAATTTATTCTATAAAATGATGATAAGTTCGTATACTTAAGTAAAAACATCAAGATCTACAATTTGTAATAAACAGCATGCAGATAAAATTTTAAATTTTCAAAATTACTATAAGATCATTGAAACCGTTACATTAAGTCTAGTAAGTATTCGCTACAAATACCATCAGATCAGATCAAATTTTCCGAAATATCAGTTTTCATTTAGTTTCTGTTTAAAATTAAAAATTATTTTAAAATGCTAACGTTTTTTTTTTGCTTTTTTTTGTTTTTCATTAGTTTGATGGAGCACAGAATTGTATGAAACAAAAATGACCGATGGCAAACGGAAATCAGACTCAGATATCCGGGAAAAGTATATAACAACAGGAAATGATAAAAATGCCAAACATTTCTCTGTCCATCTACATTTGAAATTGATAACTAACACATTTGTTGTATGAATAAAAATCCGTCATTTATTACATTTTTTAAAATAACTTCCGTCAATTTGCACTAAAATACTATGTACATGCTTTCGTAAAAATTTTGATGACGACGGCGTAGTTATTCAAAATTTACAAACGTAGAAAAAAAATAAATAAAAGCATGAAATGAATAAATCGAAAAAAAAATTTTTGAATAATTTGAATTATTTATTTTGAATTTTTCTTTTATTATTTTTTGGAAATTTTGGAAAAGCCAAAATTTTTTCTTGAAGATTGGAAAATCATTTTGATTATCCTTAAAATAACAAGGATATACAAAAGAAAACAAAATGCATTGGAATAAGAACAAAAAAAAACACGTTAAGGAAACAAAATTGATAATTTTGCACACAATTTATGAACTTTTAAATTTTTTGTTTAAATTCCCCGACTAATAACTAAAATTAAAAAAAATTACGTATTAAAATTAAGCAAAATAATTAAAACGTAAATGGATAAAATCTTTACCAAAAAAAAAAAAAAAATACTGTTATTTTCTAATGATCACTAGGAAAAAAAAGTTAGAAGAAACAGTTCAAAATGCAACATTTAAAACATTCAAAAATTAAAATCAATGATAACAAAATGTTTTTTCACAAAACAAAAAAAGAACAAAGAAAACTCACATATTAAACACAAGATCTTATGTACCTAAAGTGATGTGATATAAAAAATTTTTTTCAATATTTTTTTCTTCTTCGAGGGGGTTACTACAAAATTTTTTTTTTTTTAGGTCGCACAATTACACAATTTGTCGTTCCATTTAATTTTTTTTTCTCTTTGTTTTATTTTTCTTTGTTTCACATAATAAATTGATATTATTTTTTTTTTCCAGGATAATCGGTTTCTATTTTTCTCAGCCTTACTGTTGAAAAATTCGATAATTTCAATTTTACACACAAATAGGATTTTTCAGAAAAACACACGATATATTAGTTAAATGATGATCAAAAAATTTCATAATTTCTAAATTATTGTTAAATATATTTTGTTTTTTAATTTTTTATTAAAAAGGAAAAAAAATCACTTTAATTTCTATAAAGGATACACAAAAGAAAAACAATTAAACAATATTTCTTCTATGCACAATGGATAAAATATACAAATGGGAGGAGGTTTAACTGTATTAAAACTATTGATATCATTACAAGAACGGACCAACACTACCAATGAATTGAAATTTGATAACCACCTTGACGTCACTTTTTTTTTCTTGTATTCATGAAAATGTTTGCTTTTACTTGTATAAACGAATAATAATTATGTCAATGTGTACATTTTTACAGTTATACGCATGAGCAAATCAAATGAAAGGATAAAAGCATGATAAAAGTATGATGTCCTTTTTCTACATAAAAAAAAGTTTTCGTTAAAAATTATACGAATATATTTAGAGTTCACAAGGACGAATTAACAAACAGAAGGCTATTCATATCCGTTATTTTAAGCAAACAAAATGGCGAATTTTCAAATTAAATTTGTAACGGATTTTTAGATTTCATAAAAAAAAAACAAAGATAAAATGTCTTGGAAAAAAGGACGTCTCAGCATTAAGATTCTTGAATGTGAATTGAAAAGGTTACATGCAATTGTAAATGACGAAAATTAAACATAGAATACGCATCATCTTGGTTCAGTAGAATTTAAAATATAAGCAAAGCTATTGATCTAACTCTAAAAAGAGGACCCAAAATCAATTTCTTTTTTTAATTTTCTACAGGCAGTATCAATCCATGGCGAAATTGAACCAAACAGGAACCGAATAACAGAGCTTCTTCATATCATTCTGTCATAAAGTCAAAAGATTTTTCTAAATTCTTGAAATAAAACTATTTCATTTTTCTTTAAATTATCCATTTTCTTTTTATTCTTCATAAAATCATCATCACTATTATATAAAATTATTTATATTCATTTATTTATATATGTATACTGTTTTTTTTTTTTTAGTTTTATCATCTACATTTTTACATTCTTTCATTTTCTTAAAACAATTTTTTAATTTTTTTTTTTTTTTTGTTAATATAAAATTATACATATAAATTAACTTTACAATTCGAATCACATTCATACGCATTTAAAAAAATAATAATAATAATAATAATAATCAAAACAATAAAAAAAATTCTCATTTAATGTTGTTTTCTCAATTTCTCTTTTTATTAAGTGACGATAATTTGAAAAACAAATTTTTTTTCTTTTTTTTTTGTGTTATGAAAAATAATAAATTTTTAATTAAAATATAATAAAGCATTTCTTTTGAACAAATAAAATAAACGAAAAAAAAAAAATTAAAATCTAAAAAATAAAAATAATGTTTGTTGTTTTGTACATTGAATTTGTTCAGTTTTGTATTTTTTTTATTTTTATAAAAATTGTGTTTACTTATAAATCTTCAATACAGTGAAATTGAATTTATCCGGGTAGATGGTATACAGAATTAAATAGAATTCATTATCTAAAAATTGCCATCAATCTTGGGTTTTTACATCCATCTGTTAGCGAAATTATCTGCAATTGATGTTTGCCTCTAATCGCTGAATGCACAATATTTTTTGTACACGATCATTTGGAATATTCGTAATTTTAAAAAATCCTGAAATATCATTTCTAATTAAAATTGAAAGTAAAATGAAAAAAAAAAAAATTGTCGGAAATCTAGTATAATTTGTGTTAATAACAGAATTTTAATTGAACGTCTCAAGAATTGTGGAATTAAATGCGCCTTTTAAATTCAATGATGCAAATACTCGTAGAATATATGTAACATGTAGGTATAAAATGAAATTAAGATCCTTAAGAAATTCAAAATATTTAACATTTCAGAGACAGCTTTGGCAACGTTTTCCAATATTTCTGTTATGTTCATGCACACCTATACAGTTTATTTTTGTGCCATAAAAAAATCGATCAAATCGATCTTACACAAAGAAAATCCAAGATTATCTACGAATATGAAACAATTGAACAAAATTTCGATTTCGAATCGATATCGTGCTGAAATTTTCCCTGGAAACAAAATAAAAATAAACAAATGAGTTCTTCTACTGTATTTCTTTCGCATAAGTAAATTTTTTAACGAACATTTTTTTTTTTTAAAGAAAATTTCAAAATTTTATTTTATTTTCGTATTTTTTTTTTTAATTTTTTGTTTGCAATTTTTCTTTTTTTAAATTAATTTTTTGTGCTGATTACTTTCTAGTGTCTTAAATTTTTAGTTTTTTATAATTTTACAATTTTTTTTTAAAATTTTAACAATCTTCGTTAAAAAAAACATTTTTAAAGATTTTTTTTTATATATACAATAATGATTTTTTATATTACAAATTGTGTATGTATTTTCTTTTTTTTTTTCTTTTCGTAACAAAAAATATTTATATAAAAAGAAAACAAAATTTCATTAAAAAAATAATTAATATTACAAAGAAAGAAATATAAAAAAAAATTATTTCTCTTTTTTTTTTTTAACAATTTTTGTTTTACCTAATAATAATCTTAAAATAAATGTACAAATTTCATTTTGCTTATAAAAAAAAAAACAAAAAATTTACAATATTACATACGATTTACATATTATGTATAATTTCTTATAAACTAACAATGCCTTATAAATTTTTCACTTATATTTTATTAAAAATTTATTTGTGTATAATTATTAATTAAATTAATATTTATATGTATATTTTTTGTTTTTTTTTTATATTTCCTTAATTTTCATAACTACTATACAAAAAATAAAATAAAATAAATTTAAAAAATATTACAAATCAAAAAATATATTGTAATTTTTTTTTTGTATTGTCTTTATTTGTATTTTATGAATACACTGCATGTTATTTTTATTTATTTTTTTAAATATTTATTTTCCTATTAATATCTTTTACAATAGCAACAGTTTGTAAGAAGTAAGCATTTTGGTTATACTGCACTTTTAAAAACCCCAAATGATCGTCAAGATCATCAATCATCTTCAATTACACAGGTATTGAGCTTTATGTCTTAGTATGTTTTAGAACATTTCAGTACATTTTAGAACATTTTAGTACACTTTAGCATATAGTATTTCTCTTTAGTACAATTGAAGATTAATTTCATATTATTTTCGAAAATTACCCATGTAAAAATGAAAACATATGTGTACTCAATGATATCTAAATCATGTGACCAACTGCTCTTAGCTTAAATGTATGCATGTATAAGTAGTAGATACATATATTTATTTACATTGAGGTCTTTTATTTGTTTTTGTTTTTTTTTTTTTTTTTTTTTTTTTTTTGCTGAAAATGCTCAATTTAATATAATTACAGGTACTTGGCCTAGGTTTAAATTTTGAAAAATCATTTAATACAATTTTTTTAATTTTAAATTATGATGATCGTTTATTCATTGAATTTAGTACTGAAATTTCGTGAAATTTTAGTATTCGAGATTAAATGTAAAAATTATTTACAGTAATTTAATTAATTTCTTATTTTATTTGCTATGAGACCCGCTCTTTATTTTCTTTCAATTTTTTTTTCAATATTCCTTCTTTTGATTGTGAAGAAAGGTATTTCTCTTCTCGATTATCATGTGGGAAAATTCTTAAAATTTATTTCTATTTTTTTTATTGATTTTTTTCAAAGCTTTTTTGGAACTGGAAAAATTGCAATTAAAAAACCCACAAGGTTATTTTATGTGTCCGTTTGTTTTTTTTACATTCCTAGGTTTATAATACATTTTCATAAGTTTTTTTTGTTTTTTTCAAAAAAATATAATAAAATTATACATACATGTGTATATTTACAATAATCCTTATATTCTAAATTTAGCAGTGAAATGTAATTTTTTTTTCTTTCAAGGAGAAATATTCATTCTTTATCAGGTATTTAAATACATTTTTTTTTAGTTTTTCAAAAAATTTTGATGAATATTTTCACCTTTCTACAGTTATAATAATAAAAATATACATATTACTGATTTGTTATCATCATTTGTAATTCATAATGATAACATGAACACAAGATGCGGTCAATCTCTTAAATTTTTACTTAATAATAAATTATTATGATGTCCAGATAAATGTCTTACTAATTCTTGCATTGATTCAAAGCACATGGAACAAAAACAACAACTATATCTACTGGCTACATCCGGCCCTCCGGCTATACTAATTACATTGCGATGGACGGAACATAAATGTTTTAATAGATGTGCTTTCTGTTTAAACATTGCTACACAAAGTCGACAAGCAAAAGGCTTCTCTCCTGTATGAACACGTAAATGAGTTTTTAAATTCCATGACATACCAAATTGTTTGCCACAGTATTCACAACGGTATTCACGTACAGGAGCATTACCACTACCTGAAGACGATGAATTTCCACCACCGCCGCCGCCTCCATTGCGAGAATTCGGATGTGGTTGTACTGGCTGCATTTCGAGTGGGTTTGTTTCAGAACTATTACTAAGCGATGAAGATAGACCACCTAGAACACCACCACCTGGTCCTTGAAGCCCCGCTAAAGCAGCTGCAGCTGAATGCGGGGGTGGTGGCCATTGATAAACGAACGAAGGGGGAATTTGTAATGGTCCATCTGCACTGGGTGGCCGACGTCGAACACTGTTATTGTTATTGTGTGAATTGTGATTAAATAAATCGGTGGGATTTACAATACCACCAGGCGGTGGTGAAAGCGGTGTCCTGTCAGGAAAATATGTTGGGGGTGCTGACGAAGAAGGTGGCTTATGCGCTCGCAAATCTTCTATAAACGAGGGATTATACGGGACAAACGGTTGATTTTGTGTCGGTGAATTATGAAATCCTGGCCTACGTTTTCGATGCGGAGTAACTACATAACTCTCTGGAGAACTTTGTAACAATTCATGATCTGGCGGTGGTTTGAGTACTTCCGGTTCGGGCGGATGATGGTGAAATAAATTTTTTCGTTTGCATCTGGATGGATCTAAATATCGTGAGGGATTTAAAATTTTACTACTGGGAGGTCCACTACTTATAGATTCTACATCTATATGTCCGTCATTTGAATCGTCTTCACCACGATCACGAAGACCCAGAGAAAGATTAACTGGATCTAATGAAGATCTTCGCCTTTCGCCTATCTGATAAGGTTTTGTATCAATACTTTTCTCATCATCTTTTTCATCATCACTGCCATTTTCTAATCTTTTCTTAATTTCTTCATCTTTTATCCTGTCGATATTATTTCGTACCGAATTTGTTTTGTATTTGTTCTCATCTTCCTCTTCTGCACATTCTCCATCATCTCTCCCTCGTTCATCTTCTCCACCACTGCTATTATCATTGACACGTTCTCGTTTCACCGATAAACGAGATGGTGATGATTCTGAACTTTTCGATCTTCTTCGTTTTCTAAAATCATCTTCACTTGTACCACCATCTGAATTTGAATTTGTTTCTGTTTGACATAAATTCTCATCACGATGTCCTATAGACGTCTGATGTTGCGGATGATGATGATGATGATGATGATGCTGAAGATGATGATGATGATGTGATGGCTGATGTAAATTTTCTGGTTCAATTGGATCTTGTTGATCACTTGTTTTCCAATCACCAGGTTTTATTTGTAATAATGATAACAGATCATGTAGATGTTCAACATCATGTGCAGGTACGCAAGTTTGTCCAGAATATAAAAAATCTAATAATGTACGAAAATATGAAGCTTCAACATCTGGAAAATGTACAGTTGTAATGCCCTCAACTACTGGTGTTTCTTTTAAAAGCATCCTATGTAATAATTAAATATTAAATAGATAATAATAAATCAAATTAAATATATGTAGATCGTTATGAAAAATGTTTAAACAGACCTTAATAGGGGACTAGCGGCGGCTAATACTAATTTATGCGCTTGTAATGTTTCTTTATTTTCGCAAACTAGTAGCAAATCGGCTGGATGTTCGCCGCGGAATGCTGCACCAATTTCTTGGAGTATACACTCGCCGTGTTTGCTATATTGCAACATCAGCATCCTAGCTACCTATAAAATAAATACAAAAAAAAAATGTACACATTATAGACAGATTCTGGATGATGAATTATTCAATTGTTTTTTTTTTTTTTCATTTTTCTTTCTCAACCTTCAAAGCTTCCATTTAATTTTATCATTACATATTTCCTTCTCAAATTCAAATGAAATAACAAAAGAAAAAATAACTACTGATCTTATTGATGTGTGAAAATACAGGAAATGGGTTAAATAAATTCTATTTAATTGTTTTATATTTTTTTCCTATAAACTTTTTACACTTATAGTTTTCATTTTTCTTTTATTTTGAATTTTCCTATTCATATTTACGAGAAATATAATTTTTCAAAAAATTTTTCAATGCAATGAAAATATGTGGAAATTTTTTTTTTACAAAAGAAAAATATGTATAAATAATAAAAAAAGAAAAAAAAGAAAAATGAATTTGATCACTATATTGTATTAACAATACGTTTATTATTATTATTATTATTACATAATAAACATATGCAATGTAATAAATATAAAGCAATAATAATAAATGATAGTAAAAAACAAAAATGACTTCAAAAATATTCGTAGTTGTAGGTGTAAAATTGATCAAGTAATAATCATGATCATATGACGTTGATGATAATATTCATGATGATGGTAATATATGGAAAAAACAAAAAAAAATTAAAATGAAAGGAAAATATTTACATGCCTAGGTGGGCTGTAAATCAGTGATCTACTCTATATATATTGTCAACATTTTGTAGGTATTTAAATTTTCTGTAAAAATTTGTGTTTTTTTTTTCTTTACAATCATCATTTTTATTGATCGTATATTGATTTGAGCAAATGTATGTAAATATACGTACACAAATTATTGTTCACAATATAAATTCAATGTAATAATATCAATTCAATACATTTACAGTAAGAAAAAAAAAATTGCTATACACTTTCAATGTCAGGAAATAACATTTCCAATCTCTTAAGGTCAAATTTGTATACATCTTTCATATAAACAAATTAAAATCTGCATATCTACATACATACATATGTACGTATGTGCATTCACTAAACATTCCGCAATTAACAGAAAAATTTAATTTAATTTTTTTTTTTGTCTTACATACATTTACGTATATTCACAGAATATTTTTGTTACATTACATTACAATTTTTTTTTGTACTTGTCGTTTTACATATATTTTTTTTTGTTTTATGTATTTGCACCTACAACATGTAATAAAAATGTTGATGGGTACGTAGTTTTTGTTTTTGTATACCAGTTTGTACGTATAAGAGTTGATATATGTACCATAACTAGAATAGTTTTGAAAAATTAATTAAAAAATCCACCTTCTTACAAAATGTTAAGGTTAAATTGTGTTTTCTATACTGCTTATACAGCACATCAGTATGTTATGCATATGAGAGTGTACGTTGTTTATTTTACATACTATTACTTATTACTATTTTTTTTTTTTTTTTTTTGATTTTTTTTTGTTTTCTTATTATTACCATAAAGGTAACAATAATAATAGCAAAGTAGTAGTAGAATTATTATTTATTAGAAATAACTTTTTTTTTTCATTAAAAAAAAAATTAAATATCTACTCCTCTCCTAATAAACAAAGACAAAATCTCAGTTATTTGAATTTAAAAATAAAACGATTTTTTTTTTTTTTGAATGTGAAAAAATCACAAAACCTTGAAATGTTTTAATGAAAAACATTAGAGCTGAAAAAAATTATGAACACAGTCACATGTACGTACAAGAATTAATGATAAATTGCAATTAAGCTTGTTGTTCGTTTGAAATCAACAAAATATTCTAAAAATGCGCAATTTATCATAATACATGCATCAATCGCAATACGCAATGTGAAACACATAATTTTCATTTTCAGTTTTTTTTTTTTAGAAACGATATCATTGAAATACTTTCAAAAAATCAAACTTAACAAAATCTTGACATTTCACAGTGTTCAGACAGACGTGCAGAAACCATTTAGGAGTTTAATTAATTTTTAGCCATGCAATAATCTATCATCTAACGTATTTTTGGATTTATTTAAAAAAAAATATATTTACAAATGCTATAAATTTTGAATAAGTAACTAGGAGAAAGGCTCAAACCAACCCCCAGAACAAACCGATAAAAGATTATAAGTAGATGATGAGTGATTTTTAAAAAAAAGGCAAGAAGATGCTCAGATTAAAAAAATCGCAGGAAATTTGGATACTTCAAGAATTGCTATATCTGTAAATATGGCAAAAAAAAAAATACAGAAAGCAGAAATTGTGTTTACATTAGAAGGTATTTATTTTAAGACAAGATTTTAAAGTCAATTAAAATATAAAAGATCAATCTTGAGTTACTGAAAGCATCCATATTTTTTATTTTAAAAATATCATTGAAATAATTGTAGTAATAAAATGTTGTAATAATAATGATAAATTTATTAGATATTTATAATTAATTATTGGCGTTATTTGGATAGTAGGAGGATGAATTTCATGTTATATAAAAAAAAGTATTTTACATGTGTAACAATACATAATTTAACATTTTCTTCATAATGATGTGTTACAGCCAGATATGCACATACGGATGTTTCACGGATTTTCAATGTTAAATTTCTTAATTAAATCAAGTGGAAGAAAATAAGTGAACTGACTTTTTTTTTAATATCTAGAAAGGTAAAAATTTTTCGCAAATTGAATTCATCCCATTTAGGATCTTGTACAAATTAATAAGTATTCAATTTTTTTTTTTATTATTGCTATTATTTTTACGAAATTCGGATTTCCAGAACAAAGATGTTTGAAGACCGAGAAAGGTGGAGGAAGGTGGAATCCATAATAAACGAAAAACACAAAAAATAAAAAAATTTAAAAAACCTGTCTATATATACTATAAATATTTTACATAATATCTAATTCGAAATTTAAATTTTCTTTTGAATTCAAAAATTTTATATAAAATTTACTTTCACTTTCATTATTCGGTTTTCATTCAAATTTTCGATTTGGCACAGGTAATTCTATTTTCATTTTTTTTTATATGTTTTTTGCATGTTTATATATCAAGGTCTTCGAAAACTATGATATTTATAAAAAAAAAAAAAAAAAAAAAAAAAAATCGAATGCGTGGTGGTCTCAATTCTGATTGTTTAAAAATTAAAAAAGTATAAATTGTAAAAAAAAAAATTTTTTTTCATTTGTATTCTTGCCAACATATTAAATCAATTCAAAATGTTTTTTTTTTTGTTTTAATTGAGTTTCTAACAATAACTCGAAATAAGATTGATTAATTCATTTTTTTTTTTTAATTTTATTTTATTTTACTTTTTTTTTACAATCACTATTATAAAGCCAAACTATCGCATTACATCAAAATAATACATAATAATATATTTTAGTATTGAGATGGTGTATATTGCTGTATGTATTATTTTATTCACGATTACTTCATCTCGTGAAAGCGGCGTCGAAAGTTGTTGTTAAATCTATGCGAGCGTGAAGAAAAATCTTGCATAATGATCGTCGACGGCAAACGAAAAAAATAAAAAAAACCACTGCTATTACTTTTACTGTATTATATGCTGTCTATATAGCCGCGTAACATGACGACGTATCTGAAAACCTTATAAAATATTACTTATTAATATGGCAATTGTAATAATTTTTTGAATTTTCACAAAAAGAAAAAGAAAGGAACTTTTAATTTTTTTTTTTTTTTGTTAATTTTATTGATGAAGTATTTCTTTCAGTTTCATTTCAAATAAACATAAATACCATTACCATCGTACGCAAGAAAATTTTCTGTAACTTTATGCATCCATACTATATATACATACTTAAAAATAAAAAATGCATGCATGACTTTTTAAAATCATTATATCACATGTTACGTACGTTAAAAATGTACGTGGTTTGTGTGTACGTATATTTGTTAACGAAGTATACCTAAAATGGTAATTCGTCATTTAATAAAATTTTGTAATATCTTAGTTTAATTGGAGGCTTGTCAAATTTTATTATTTTTTTTTTTATAATCAAATATAGAAGGGCATATATTTAATTAAACAAAGAATACAAATTTTTAATGATGATCCAATCCGCATTTTTAATATGTCTTAATATTTTTATTTTATGTGCGTGATATGTATTTGATCTTCGTTGCAATAATTTTTACTGTTTTGCAGTTTATTCATCTATTGGGCATATAAATTGCTTAAGACATAAATTATCGATTATTGTCATCAAAAATTAAATTGTGAATGCATGTAAACAGGTGAAACGACATTTCAGAGTCTCTATGCATAATCACTAATGTACTATATGTAATCAATGGTTAATGCACACTGTTTTTTTTTTTTTTTTTTTTTTAAATAATTCGCAATATCATCACATATGATCATATTTGAGGTGATTCTTAAAATAGAAATTCCCCTTTATTGTTATGGTGTCTTCAAAAAGAAACCCATCATCATATGTACGCAATATCAGAGTTACGTAGGAGGTCAAAATTATTGTAAGTATAAGTAATTGTTAGTAATGGAATAAAATTTTCATTGATAAATTAATTGAAAAATAATAAAAAGGAATCTATTGGATAATATCAGAGACATGTATTAGACATACAATTTTTTGATATCTTTGTCATTTAGCAAATGATAGTTAAGAAATGATTACATTGTCTTTTTGGCGCTATTATGGATTTGGTATTGGATAGTAAATGAAATAATACTGAAGAAAACGAGGGGAAATAAAAAAAAAATGTATATAAGTGGCGTCCATACTGCGTCCGTTCCATTCCATGTTCCATCATCATCATCATCATCATTATCGTTATCGTTGCTGTATTTATGCACAACACAGGTAGATATATTGTATTACGTATATATGTAACTAAATATGTATATATATATGTATCTACAAAATCAAGTATATATGTAGATTTCTTTGTTTATACGTCGTCATGTATAGAAAATATATGACCGGTTCAAGGCAAATGAAAAAGAGAAGAGGAAAGTTTTCAGGGTCACCTTTCATTTGAATGCATGATACGTGCACGCATGTCTCCTACTTGCCTGCTTACTTTGCCTGTCTTAAGTATTTAGTGTGCTTACCACATAACATTCAGTCGATGTTTTTTTTTTTTTTTTTGTTTTTTAAATATAAAAATGCAATTTTTTAAATCATTTTTATACATTGATTTTATAAAATTTTTTGCTATTTTTAATTTATCATTGTATCGATCAAAGTGTCTGTATATCTGCTGTATGTATATAAAATGGTTTTGTAATTTTGGCCTTTTTTTTTTAATGTTATTTTGTACATGGATGGGTATGTAGGTATTTAACATTGTCATCACATGAAAGAATTAAATTATAAAAAAAAAAAAAATTAATCGATAAAATTGTACAATTTAATAAATATGAGATTATCAACGCTTCATTGAATTATGTATGTACATTTTTTTTTGTATATTTATCGAATATTTTTTATACATTTTGTCTGTCTTTTCTATAAATTCACGTTCATATGCATACGTAAATATGTACATACTTATATTCAAGGCCTAAATTATTTGAAATTTTATTAAATTTATATTAAAATGATAACATATGTACATCAATCTTTATCTAATATATATACATATATCTAACATATACTGTACCATATCACATGTTAATGTGTATGTTCGTCAATCACACATATTGATCATATTTTTATTCGTTCGCATGATTATCAAAAATATTTAATGTATTTCCCTTAATTTAAATAATAAAATTAAAATTTAATTAATTAATCTTTAAAAAAAAAAAAAAAAAAAAAAAATTGAGAAAAACAAAATGATGTAAATTTGTAAATCTGTAAATTCGCGTTATTTACATAATTAAATTAAAATGATAATCAGATACGTTTGATATAATATATGATGATTAATTCATTGTTGCAAGAAGTTTACTTAACCTTGCTCTTGGACATTTCGTTTTTTATTTATTTATTCATTTTCTGTTTTTTTTATTAATTTTTTTTTATTTTTTTATTTTTAATAAAAATGTCCTCCAAAAAACTTTCGATCTTGAATATTAAAATTTCCAATTTATTTACTTTACATTTTTCATTTATAAAGTATGCAAATATTTGGAAATTTGCATTTTCCAAATGATAAATAAAAAATTAGGCAATCTACTATATTTTTGATGGTATACATACTGTGATTCAAGAAAGTATTCGAATCTCTTAACTTTCCATGTATAGATAATTAAGATCTACTTAAGTGTGTACATACATATGTACATGTAGAGATTCTGTGCAGACCTACATACATACATATATTGGTAATCCTTATTGGGTTCTAGATTGTTTTATTTATTTTCAGATTTCTTCCACAGTTTTTTAATTTCTAATCCTAAATCACTTTAAAACTTTTGTCACGTTGTTGATTGATTAAACCATTTGAATAATTGCTTTTTTAATATCCGATTTATTCATATTCACAATAACATTTAAATTTAACGATCGCATGCAGAACATTTCATTTATTGATTAGAGACAATCACCAATCAAGGATTATTACTGTTTGCTATTGTAAATTAATTAAGTAATTAACATATCACTTGTGTTCTTTGTTATCGTATGGTTTTCTTATTTTAAATTTAATTTTTTTTTTAATTTTTTCATAAAAATTCTAAGGAAGGGAAAAATAGCAAAAAAATTTTTTTCTTATTTATTCCTTTTCATTTTTGCAATGAGTATGCAAATTATAATAAAGTGTTAAATGTCTTCACTTTAACGATTAATGTAATAATAATAATTAAGTAAAACTTATGATCACTTTTACTATAATGTTTGCAAACACGCATTTTCTACGCATGTTTCACATGCTATTTTCCTAGGCTAGATAAATGTCAAGTGAACAAATGCAAATTGAGTATGCACCTATAATAGATACTTGCATATTTACAGTACACATGCAAAAAACGCATTTAACGTTAAGTACATATGTTTACGTACAAGCACATAAATTTTTTTTCATAATCTCCTCTGTGTGATAATTGAAATAATTAAATAAAATGTTTTGATCCTTATCACAATTAAACATGATGTGTGTATGCTAATTGTTTACACTCAATTACATTGACGTGTAATTTATCGATTCTTTTATACAATGTTTCAGTTATACAGTCGCACCTTGTCTTATAATTAATTTTTTGGAAAAATCTGAATTTGCATGAAATTAAAAGGATTTGTCACCAACAAAAAAAAAATATCGAAGTGTTACGTTAAATGCATGCATTTAGTCTGTTAATATTAAAAAGCAATTAATATGATCTTGCTTTTATTTATTCATTTATTCATTTATTTATTTATTTATTTTTTTTAAAATTGAGTATAGAGTTAACTAAACAACATACAGGAAAATACCAGTAAAAAAAAATTTTTAATTTGCAATTATGGAAAAGAAAAAATAAAATAAATATAAATACAGTATGTATGCATTAAAAATTAAATAAGTAACGCAAATCGCAATCAACCAGGCAACAGCAATATTATAATAATAGCACCAATAACATTTTAATAAATTTTCAATATAGAAAGGAACGTGTTTCGAAAGTATGACCTTGGATTTTTTTTTTTTTTTTTTAAATGAAAAATAATAATTCTGTGCACAACTCTTCATTTTAATAGTTCCCGTCGCCTTTATACAACAAACACAATCATGAAAATTTATTATAATTCAAAATTGACTTCATTTTTTTTAATGATCGGTGATCATGTTGTTTTTTTGTTTTAATTTTAAAAATTACCTGATCGAAAATTGAACATTTTTTTTATCGATCAAGAATCTTTTTCCTTATTTTATTGTATTGATCGGCGATGTTGAATCACTGTTCGAAATATTGATTGATCGCATGCATAGCAAATTAAAAAAATGCAAATGTTGATCACGCTTTCCATTTTGAATGCATCAACAAAAGCTAAAATATGTATACATATATTGAAAAAGTATATACCGAAATCTGAAAGTTGTTTAAAGTTTGTGTTCGATTGTTGATTAAGTAAAAAAAACAAATTTGTTAGGTTCAAACCAAAAAAAAAATAAATAAATAATTTACTTGATCGTGTTGTGTGTGATGGTTTGTGTATGACGGTTGTAAGTTGCAATTACGATATTTTCTGATTTTGATTTTCATGTTTTCAATTTTCAATTTCAATATTACATTTATGTATTTCTCTTGCATGTATGGATTTTCGCCGTTGTGCAATTCCCCACTTTTCCTCTTTATTTTTCTCTTTTCTTTCTTTTCTTTCTTTCTTTCTTCCACTGCTTTATACAATATTTAACACAAACACAATTCACATCATTTATAAACTTAAGATTTTTTTTATTTTATTCTTTCTCTCTATTGCAGTCGTTAATCGTTATATTTTATTATTCGATCGTTGCGCATGTTACTATACTTTAACGTTTAATTCCAATATACATATATGTATGTATGTTTTATAAAGTGATTTTTTTTTGTTTGTATTCATTATTCAACATTCCACTTTTACTTCTTACTAAAATTGTTTTTGTTTTTTTTTTCGTTTTTCTTTTGTTTTGCTTTAAAACATTACACAGTCGTTGTTGATCAACTGTCATGCATGAGGCGAACTTGTTTTTCAAGGTTAACAAATTTTCCTCTTCCGTCTACAATCGTCTTTGCTATCTATATCACATCAATTTCGTATTATAATTTCATTTCACATCCATCGTTACATTCTTTATTTCTTTACAATATGTATGTATGTATGTATTCCTTTTTCTTTATACCAAATACTTATCTTCCTTTTTATTTTCTAGCTTTTTCATTTTTATAGTTTAGTGCTGTGCTATTGCAATTTGTTTTGTGTTTTGCTTTTATTCCCAAAGTAATATGTATTTAATATTGAATGTTTAGTTTTTGCTAAAATGTATAAGCGGATTGCATGTAGGTATATTTTATATTCACGGCATATTATTTGATTTTTTTATATTTGACTATTCAGTAAATGGTTCCCTTCCTTTTACTTTTATTCTCTTCTTGTCTGTCACTATCACTATGTTATCGTCGGTTGTTTTGTTATACACAAATATGTAGGTATATGTATATAAAATGGACAAAGGATTTCTTTTTTTTCAAAAACTACATTACATACATACCTAAACAAACATTTAATACACTTCGGTCAAATTTTACCAACATTCACTGTATAGGTAGGTATGTACATACTTACCTAATTTTATTCATTTTATTACATAAAAATATTTTTACCGTGTATTGCTTTCATATAATTTTTTAACCGAAATTTTTTAGTCTTGACTCACCTTTTTTAGTTTTTGGTGTTTTCAAACAAAAATTTTCTTCAAAACGGAAAAAGAAAATTTAAAAAAAAAAAAAAAAAACACTGGCCCAAAAAATTCAGACAATATAAAAATGACCGAGGCTAAAATTCTATAGAATACAGAGATCGATCAATATATTCGTTGTACCTATGCTATCAAGTTTATGTAGGTATGTATTTGTATAAGAATTTATGCTTTTTTAAGCAAAAAGAAAAAAAAAAAAAAAAAAACAAAAACAAGAAACAAAATTTATAATAGGTTTCCCTTTCGATTAGATTTACATTCACTTTTATGTACAAAATGAGAAAAAACTATCATAATTTAAAATGATCTCTGGATGTGGGTTAGTTTTTCATTACTAGGTATATCGTTGTAATAAGATAAATGTCTTGAAAGAAATCGTAGTCTAACATTAATAACACAATATTTATTTTTGCATACCTATTTTTAATATTATGTAGAAAGATGACGAAGCCATTGAATGAATTAAGAAACCTGAAACGGGGTAAAAAGAAAAGAAAGGCAAAACGAAAAATAATTATCGTATATTTTGATTAAAGAATTTTTTTGATGATTTTTTTCATTTTTTTTTTGTGCTTATTTTAAGGGGTTCAGCTTTCTTCTTTTATTTTTGTGTTTTTTTTTTTTAAATGAATGAATAGGTAACAATAATTTTGAATATAACGATATTTAAGGTCTTTTCGAATAATATAAATTCTTGAAATAAAAGAAAATGAAAATTTATGAATGTTATGAAATTTTCAATCAAATAGGTATTTCAATAATATTTTTTATAGAATTTTGCAAATCTGTTTGCGTGTACATTCAACTCTATCTACGATAGCCTCGTTTGCTCTACATCATCAAAAACGTAGTGATCAGCTTCTGTCCAATATTTAAGATCATGTGATGTAACGTACGTGCCTATTTCCCGAATTTCTTTTAAATTTAATATATTTTCGATTTTTGCAAAGATGTACGTACCCTACCTATTCTAAAATTTCTGAATTTTAATATTTTGGCCAAATTCATCACGTTTTAGGAAATTTTGCGATAACATGAGTTCTAAACATAAATTTCTTTCATTTTAAAGCAAAATTCATATGAGTGGGTCAAATGTACAATTAATCGTTAAATTTTTTAACACAAATATTTCAATTTTTCTATTTATTCATCTTGTTAATTAGAATCTAATTAATTTATGATATTACAATCCAAAGTAACCATAACTATAGTAAACTCAAATTAGCACAGTTCAATTCAAACTAATTACAATTGACCTACCCTTTTTTTTTTACTACATATTATGATATTTTTATTTTCTTTTCAAAATATAGAATTTAATTAAAATTTTTTCAAATTAGGACATTAACTAAAGTTATATGCAATAGATTGACCTGATTTTTCATTATTTATTGATTTCCTTTATTAAATTAAATCGAATTTGCTATACATGTACATACCTAAATTCTTTATTTTATAATCATCTACATTTGAAATAGATCATTGAAAAAAATATTCTTGAGTAATTTTATTATTTTTGTTACTTTTTTCTTTTCAAGCAAATCAAAATGACGAATTTTATTATTTTTGTTTATTCATCTGGAAAGTTGTAACTAGAAATTTTTCATTAATACATTCTTTTTTTTTCTGTCCACATATTTACATATAAAAACAAAAAATTCAATACACAAGCGTTACATAATGTGATGTGATGTGTCATGTGTGATCGAATCAGTGAAAATTCGATTTTAAACATATTTTATGATCAAAATTAAAATGTAGTATGTAATTTCAAATTTATTGTGGTCAATTCTTGTTAAGTAATGCTCTTATTTTTCCACAATTTTTCATAAATTTCACTATTCTACACATAATCAATGACGAATTGATTACCTAAAAAAAAAAATGAAAATAAATAAAAATAAAATAAAGAAATAAAATATCGAAATTTAAGTCATTTGAAGCTGTAAAAATGGATAACTTTAACGATTTTCCCTGATTTACGTACAGATCAAGTGTCTCAAAGGAATTGTAGGTAATATAGTGATCGTTCAAAACAATTTTTTTTATTTTGTTTATTTTTGTTGGCACTTAAATATGAAATCAACAAAACTTTCTTGTTATTATCATTATTATTTTTCTCATCTTTCAAAAAAATGGAAGAAAAAAAAAATTATAATTATTATAAACTTCCTGTGTTAAACTTGAAACGTGATCTAAACAATTCAAATTTTTTGCATTCTAATCAATTCTAAGAAATTATGTTTGTATGTATTACATACAAATGTAGGTATAATGCGCATACATGTACTAATATATAAACAATTTTCTATACAGTGTTGATTTACTTGAAAAGCTTCTTATAATAATTATTCAACTTTTGTATGCAGAAAACTTGAAAATCTAATTTTCTATTCTGTTGTTATAATGCAAACATGTTAAAATTGCAAAATTCTTATCTCTATACAAAATTTTATTATAAACATACCGAAAAAGAAAAAAAAACGATCTTTTATACTTTGAAGCTTTATATTTTATTTCATTTTGTTTTATTATCGTTTTTCTTTATTTTTTAAATGTTTTTTTTATAACGAAAAAAAAATATATATAAAATAAAAATAAAAACACATATCAACATCATTCCAACATAAAAATCAAAATTCTTAAATTCTTTTTTTTTCTACTGATTTTGTTTAATGTATAACTCATATTATAAACAAAAAACAAAGAAATGACGATCATAATACAAACCGTATACACGATATTACGTAGATATACATTAAAAATTTAAGCAGTTTAAGTATCTACTAAAGTGATATTTGCATATAATTTGAAAGGTAAACTATGTAATAAAATGATCATAGAGGTAGGTGTATGTGTATAGTATTTTTTTTTTCTTTTATTTACATTTTATTAAACATTTTAAATATACATGGCACATATCAGTATTATGATCATTATGACGATCATTTTGAAAGCAACAAGAAAATAGAAAAAAATATATTAAGTTACAATATAATAATACTGTAATATAATTGAAAAACAGTTTGTATGTGTGCATACATTTTGCATTGCATTTGAATGCACCTATGCACTTTTATTATACAAGTATGTATACACATGTACATATGTAGGTACATGTATAAATGAAAAGTGCTATGCTTGTGAATGCGCCTTCTCTGTCTTAAATTGAATATTGAAAATTTCTTTGTTATTTTGTATGATTTGACTTATTTTGCTTATCAGTCATTTAAAACTATCCTTATAGAAAAAAAACATTTTTTTTTTGTTTTTTTCCTCTTTCATTCAATTTTTTGATTTAATGTTTTTAAATGTCAAATTATTAGATCTTTTGTTTTCAATTAAAAAATAAATAAATTTTTTTATTATATTTGAGAATCATTTTTTAGAAAACTTTATACAAGACATAAAAAATAAATAAATAAATAAATTCCTTACTTTTTCTTTTCGTCTCAGCGATCTGTTTTGCAGCTATTGCTTTTACTTTGTACATTTACTTCATTTATTCATTTAAATACATACATACATATGTACATACACACAAAACCTAACCTAACCTACTCACATAATTTTTCAGTGCGTTTTCATGGTTTTAAATATATTGTACAATATACATATGTATAGTGACTAGTGAGTGAATGCATTTGATGTATACACATATACATACATACAGCACTTTTATCAAGTTGGGCAAAGTTTATAAGCACAACAAATATGCCCTAATTATGTCAAATTGTAAATGTGCGCATATATTGCATTCTCTATCACTATACAATTTATACAACATACATATGTATGTATATATGTAAAAGCAGCTGCAATGCTGTTTGAAATTATTATGTTGCATTTATACTTTACGTTTTTTACATCCACAATGTACATATGTACATAAATATAACATATGTATGTATATCGAACTTACCAATCTTCTTGATTATGCATTTGTGTAACATAGTTTGTACGTAGCCGCACACGTTATAAATTGACCGGTTATTTTCATTTGCCTCTGTATCAAACTCTGCCTGCACTGCATGTGTCTTCAAATTCAAAACAAACAGGAACTTAATATGTGTAAAAGATGAATATATGTTAAAGAACACAATGTCAAAAAGTAGCACAAATACATTTATGTTGTAAATGCATGATATTTTAATTTAATCAGTATAAATTTAATACAACGAGATCAGTGATTGCAACATAAAATATGCATGTAACATTATTATTTAATTTTTTATACAACATAATGTTTGCTTTTGTATACACATGTAACTACTGTATGTTAAAAAAACACTGCAAAACTCTCCTATGGTGTTGTCAAGCTAAAAGGCAAAAGCTACCTATCTTTTTAACTACTTTTAATTTGATGCACATTGTAGTATACGTACGTAATTTATATGCATACCTTTTGTAAAAATTTACGATGATCAAAATTTACATAGTATGTACATACATACGTATTTACTTACACTGAGTGAATGTAAAATTTTATTAGATTGTAAAAGCTTTGTTGATTGGGTTCAGGTATCATATACATTTGTATATAACATTATACTGCAACTGTATATATGTACGTATGCAATTTTTTTCAACAATTAAACCACAAGTACATGTCATAATAAAATGTACATATAGGTATATCTTACTGCATTTCATTTGTTTGTATTCGATCAACAACATTCCATGTTTTTTTCCTTCTAAGGCAAAAAAAAAATATATGAAATTCTACTTACACTATTTTTAAAGTCAATACATACATATGTATGTATATAGCGTTTCCGTCCGTCCGTTTTGTGAAAGGGAAAACTTTTCGTAATATATAACAAACGCGAACATTTAATATTCCTATAATATAAAAACGTTAGCATACACGTAACATAACTAACACTATGTTGGTATAAGATATAAAAGTAAGAAAACTTTAAAAAGTGGGTTTTTGATATTTAAGTATATATCGTGTTTTTTTCTTCGTTTTGATGAACTTTTACTTTTTTTCACGATATTTACTTTTATATACCAGTTTTCTGTACATCGATCGTACTGATCGTACAGAATAGATGTGTATGTATACTTATATATATGTATATATAAATATATATTTGGGTAAATTAGTGTGTTAGTACCTAACATACATATATGTATACAGTATTATTATTAATAAAAAGAAAAATAAATAAAAATTAACAGTTGTTGTAAACGAATGCCCATACATACACACATTTATATGTAAGTACAATTGTACAAGAAGTCTGTGCACGAAATTTAGTAACTAACATAATGTAACTTTTGTTGTTTGTTTTTTTTTTTTTTTTTTTCTTAAATTTTACGTCTTTTAATTATGTGTGGGCCATGCACTGAAAAATTTTGATAATAATAATGGATGAAAGTTGATGACGTAACAAATGAAAATGAAAGTGAAAAAGTCACTTTTATTTTTAACGTTTAATACATAATATGTCCATGTACTCACATACTTTTTGGTTTGTGTCGTGTCGTTGTCAGCTTTTTTTGACATGAATTATAAAAAATTTAGGTTGATGCCTACTTTTGTCGAAATTTTATTATTTCTACTTTTTTTTTGTAATGAAAACCTGCTTTGGATAGTGCTTTGAATATACTTATATTTCATATAATCATGTAAAAAGTAGAGTATCAAATAAATTAGTTTACACATTTTGCATTATGGTAAATGGTATCTATAACATGTACAAGTGAAGGTAAATTGGTTACCAATGTACATTAATATATACAAAAATATTATTAGGCAAATTTCATATATTACAGGATTTTATAATGAGCATGTAACTTTTATTTTTCTATTACATGTTTTTTTTTTTTTTATTAATTTTTTGGAAAGCTGTAGATCAGTGGATAGATCATTAATTTAATTTTTTTTTCTATCTAAAAAAAAAAATAATAATATTAGTACTGTAGGTACCAACCGTGAGAATTTTGAAAATTTTGCAAAATTGAAAACTTGAATATAACATTGTAATTCGTCAGTTTCTTTTCATTTATTCTCTATTTATTTAAATTGGCCTACATTAATGAAAGAATACATTATATTATATTTAATAAAGAAAAAAAAGGGTGTGCTTTTCTTTTTTTTTTAAATAAGCATACTAGGCCAAATCTATAATAGATACCCACCTCTTATATGTGAATCATACAAATGCATGTACACAACAATATACAATTAAAATTCATTGATTACTAGCTCTGTTACTATAGTTAACTAACACACAGTACATAGGTATATACTTATATGTATGTATATATCTAGTTAGTCACTTTTTTAATTTTTATTTTTATTTAATTTAATTTTTTCTTTTTATTCTTTTACATTTTACATTCTGTATTGTGAATGTGTAATAAAAGAGGAAATTGCCTTTTGGAATTAGAACGTGACTTCGGTTTGATTAGAATTCACATATACATTGGTAGATACTTGCAATTATAAGGTACCTATAGCAATCTATAGTCAACGTATTGTATACGTATGTGAAGCCATGAAGCATGTACATATAAGCAAAATCAATTTACTGCATTGTTTTCAAGTGAAATAATGTCTATTATAACGTAAACCCGTACATACATATGTATATTCATTAGTTTATAGACGACAGGGTGATTTAATTTCAACCACCCACTAACTTTTAAAAGCCAACAAAAAATAATGGATAGGTACTATACTATCTAATGTAAAGAGTAACATGTTCTGTGAACGAGTATTTAGTTTTGATCGAACATCCATTCACAGATACTTTTATTTCTATTTGCTCTGTATCATACATGCGCTATCCTTTAGATTCTATAGATGCTCTTTAACACTACTGCCGTAAGTTGAAAATTTGAAAAATTACTTAAAAATTTTATTAAAATAAAAATTCCAAAGAAATTTTAATAATAAAGAAATTTATGTAATGTAAAAAAAACGTGCAAAAATTTTTCTTTCAATAAAACTTGAAATGGGTAATCCACCTAATATCAATTTTTTATTCTCAGATAAATCTCAGTTTAAATGTTTTTTTTTTTTTTTAAATAAATTAATTTTTGAATAAATTAATTTTTTTTTATTCAGATGACAACTCATGAGAAAAATTGCGATTATTACAGAAATTCTTGTTTTTTTAAATTATTTTGAATAAATTTAATAATCTATTTTATATGCATACGTTCAACGTTTGTAAGTTTACGATTTAAATGTTTAAAAAAAAATTATTCTACATAGAACAATTAATTGAACATTAATTGCATAATAAAATATACCGTGTAAATTGAAAATTAAATTAATAAAATAAATGTAATAAAATAAATCAATAAACCACATAGAAGTCATTATGATTTGGTTTATATTTACTATATAGGTACAGAAAAAAATCGAGACTTAGGCCCGTCCAAAAATATTATTGTTCATTGAAATCGAATAAGAAAGTCCAAAGTTATTAAGGTTTAAATTTCAAAAATCATATTTTTTATGCAAAGAAATGACTGTATGTGAACACAGAATTTCACATTGCATAATACCAAAAATTGTTCAAGTGCATACATATGTATGTATATAAAAATTATTTTTAAAATCATCTTAAAACGAAAATAAAATTTCTTTCTTGTCCTAATTTCATTGAAAGTATTTTCATTCGGATTCAAATGTGTATAATTCAAATGTGTAGAGATTCCTTTACTTTTTATAGTGAAACCTTGGCCTAACATAGATTTAATGAAATTAAGAAAAAATAAATTTGCATGTATCGTGTGTGGTATAATAACTTTTACAGCTAATTGATCACATGAATTTTGTGACATTAAAATGGGCTATATGCATACGTACGTATACAACAGTACACTACCATCAGAATTCAATACTCTATAGTTTATACTGTAGTGTGTGCATTTTCTTTTATTTATTCAAATTTCTAATTTAGAAAATAAAAAAATTTTTTTTTCATCAATTAGAATGCTTTTTATTTATATCTTTATGGGTAATTTGTGTAATTTTACATTATGTAGCCACCATTCTCTCATGCTAATATAAAGAATGTGAAATGAAAACAAGGTGAAAAGACCTATTTTTATTTTCATTTTCATTTTATATGATACATATATGTATTTCTATAGTTTATTGTCGAAATTTTCAGTGTAAACATACATGATCAGTGATCGTTAATTTGCAAAAATCTTTAATTAAAAAACGAAGAAAAAGTTTATTTTTTTAATTTTAATTTAACATCAATGGGAGAATAATCATATTATCTCTGTTTTTTTTTTTGTTTTTAGTATCATTCTTTGTATTTTTGCATATAAACGCATACGTTTATCATCAAAATATTAACGAGCTGATCAATCTGAAACATTTACTATTTGATGCGAATGATGCGTACTTATAGGGGTCAACAACTATAGAGAGAGACCTAAATATTTTTTTATTTGTTGATCAAATCAAATGTGCCACAAACATCTAAAATAAACAAAAAAATCCTCCCATGCATATAAATTAAAAAATAAAAATAAAAATTTATATTGCATTCATCACATTCTAATACAATGAAAAAATATGCAATTGATGTTGTATGCAATAACAACAAAATGTTACGCGTAAAGCGGTCAAATAGGTAATTAATGAAACAAATTCATCATAGATATACGTATGTTACATGTAATAAACATGCATGATCAGTATTTTGTACAATGTAACTGAATGTAACATCATAAAAAATTTTATTTATTTGCATAGATATTTCGAAATTTCAAACATCTGATGTTTTGATGATTTAACGTACTTCATGCATTTTTTACCATTTTAACCATCAAGCAAGAATTTAAAGATTGCAATTTAGTAATCATAAATTATTTGTTCTTAAATTAATTTTTGTGGTATTTGCTTTTTTTTTTTTTTGTTTTTTTTTTAGATTTTCTTCTATGGTTTAATTTCATTTAATATTGGAATATGGGTCTTTAATCTATCATAATTATTTGAGGTGGTCCAAAATCTTGGATAGCATATGTTCATTTGATCTCTTTTAATTCTAAATTAAATACTTCTGGGGTAATGTTTTTTTAGAAGAAAAATTCCTATTGAAAAATTTTAATTCATTTTGTTACATATTTCATTAAATTATCTATGTCCCTATGTGCACTGACCAATATACTTTATCTATGTATGTGGGTATATGGTTTATAAACACATATGGATGTATGATTGGCCATCAACATCACATAAATAAAATACTTTCATTACATGCGATGTGTCTGATGACTGCATATATCTAACTGTATTCTATACGTGCTATGTGTATGCGATTTAAAAAGAGATATTATACACAGACATACATACATATGACATCTTTATATATCTTGAATAAAATGCAATCTTCTTATAAATACTCTAATACGTGTACATGTGCATATCTATCTATTTTTCTCATACATATATTTACGTCTATATGTACATCTTTTCAAAATGTGGGTCAAAGCAGAAATGTCTTCTTGTATCATCGGCCTTATAATCAATTTCACGTACAAACATAAATGTATACTATATATGTAGGTACATAAATACATTCATTTTATATATTTTTATTATACTATATGTACATTCTGAAGTACTCACATCACATTACAGCAATAGATACCATGTACATGTAACTAACCGATTTGCTTCCTCATCTCTGACGTCGTCCTCTTGTAATAATATGTACATTTAAATTTTATACCGTACGTCCTAATTATCTGTATACATTATTATAAGCATCTCTGTGGTATATGCACAGTTATTTAATGTACTTTAGAAAAAAAAAAAAACAACAAAATCCTAACCTAATCATCATCATCCTCCTACTCTTTTCATTTATATAGTATTATTTCAATAAGTTTGTGTGTTAGTATAAAAATGTTGTACAATTTCTAAATACATAATATCTTTCTTTTGACAGTATAAAACCGTGTATTACGATAGATACAATGTAATTAACATATGTATGTACATACATATTGTATAGTAGTACTTGAATCGTTCAATAATATGTAATTTTTGCTTTATTTTGTTTTGTTTGTTATCTTGTCTAGCTGATAGTTACAATACACGTAATAATAATACACATACATATGTGAAAAATACAAATAAACATTACGGTTATAAAGTAACTTTTTATGCAATTGAGATCAACAACTTACAGTTTAAACTATAAGCTATAAATATAATATGTATATGCATGCATATAGTTGCAATGTTAGAAAATTCACTTTTGATTTCAAATTGCATTGAGGACAAATCTGATATATCTTGAAATAAAAGAATAAATTTTTTTTTTACTTTTTCTTCTGTACATATACATACATAAAAGATTGTTTCTGTGTGTATGTGCATTGTACAATTTATTTCTGAATATAAAAATCATCAAAGCATTTGAAAGTTTTTTATATGTATGTAAGCCATATTTTTAAAGATAAATTTAAAATGTGAATATTCCATTAGAGTATATAAAAGCCAAAAGTATGTATACATAAGATTATGATATGGGTACACAAAGTATATTTATTGATATTGTTATATGTATGTACGTAAATATATGAATATTCCATAAGTCACTCATTGAAAAAAATTATGAAATTAATTTGAATTCTACTTGAAAATGGGTACTAGACATAAAATTGGAAAATAAATAAATTTATGATTTTTTTTTTTTTTGTTTTTAATTAAAAAGACAAGCATACATACATACATATAAAACTGATCTGAAATCATTCAACAATTATACAATCTTCAACAAAATTGAATGTATTCAAAATGAAATTTCGATTAAAAATTTTCTTCTTCTCTATGAAAAATTATTGAAAGTAAAAGTGAAGATTTTTATGTATACCATTTCAAACAAAAAAAAAATTTGTTAAGGTCTGAATTTATCAACTTTGGACGATTGAGAGCGAATGAATTTATACTCCTTATATTCAGGATTGGTATTTTTTAATCTGGATCCTTTTCAGATGGCTCAATATCGTAGAACATTATATGCTCTGTGCTAAACCTTAGCTTCCAGTATTAATCTGGTTTATTCGATGGATTACCCAAATTTAAATCATTTTAATTTTAATTTTTTGATCAAACTGAAATAAAGCCTATTATCAAACTTCATTTTTGAAATTTCAAATTTTGATACAGTCAATTATTGATTTCTTTCAGATTTATTTAAACTGAAATATTCGAGTGTTTAAACCTTTTCGTTTAATGATCATGTGGAATATTTTCTGTTTTCTTTGCAAATTATGAACTAATTCGCTTTGCAAAAAAAACAAAGTTGAAAAATATTTACCCCAAGTAAACTATAATATACAATAAAGTTTCAATTGATTTAAAGATAATCTAAGTTTTGTGAATACGGGCCTGTATAATATAAAGGTTTAACAAAATGTAAAAGATTTTCTATGTGATGATGATGACCTATATTTTTATGAAAAATGAAATTAAACAAAAACTAATCATCAAATAAAATGTGGTGTACAGATATTGCAATATTGTAAGTATATATATGATGTGATGTATTACATTGCATACAGAAAATGAATATAATGTAGATCATTTTTCTACATTTGTACACATAGACATACATAGTATAAGATAAATTCATAATGAAAATGAAAAGAAAAATATTTTCTTTTAAGACACATTATAAATTTCTCATAATAATGAAACAGAAAGAAAAAAATACAATTAAAACTTTTCAACTATATCGTTTGTACGTGCATTTATGTATTTACAAAAAATTAAAATGTATATATCGTTATAAGAAATTCATTTTCTAAAAGACCTTCGAAAAATTTTCATTTAAAAAATTTCACTGAATGTAGTACTAATTTTTTTTTTCTTTCATTTGATTTGCAATTGCTAAATGTTTTCTAACACATACATAATTGTATATACACAAATGCATGCATTACATGTTCACATACATGTGAGTTAATAAACAATTGAACAATTGAACACAATATACCTATTTTTTAATATTTGTATGTGTATGTAATCTCTACGTAGTCTGTAGAAACGAGAAAATATATAACAATATTATAATAAATATATGTATGGTTGCACTACATTAACGGAAAATTTAAAAATAAGGCCAAACCTAAGTCATAGATCTTTTATGAAGTAATACAAGTATATATATACTAAACAAAATATATCATTACATGTACATGTATGTAATGATAATATTAACAACAATAGCAAATAATAATATTGAGTACAAGCCAGTATATGAATGTAAGCAATGGTGTATACATACATATAATAAATGGCGAAAAAATTTTAAGCTTCAATAGTAAATACAATATCAACTAACTAACTAACTAAATTTTAACCAAATCAACCAAACAATAGTAATAAAAGTATTTTAGTGTAAGCCCCTATTATGAAAATCTATTTCTAATGGACTTCAAATCGAAATAGATTTTTAGTAGTATTATGAAAGTCTACACCTTCAGATTTTTTTCCATTCTGTACATTAGACTTACATTTTTTTTTTAATTCCATTTTTTTGTGATAGATTTTGAGAAAGTTTAATTTAATTCTTAAAATTTACAAAATTAATAGAAACTTTAAAATTTACAAAATTTATTTAGAATAAAAATAACACTTGTTGATAAAAGATCGGAAATTGATTGAAGTTCATAATACAAAAACATTTATTTGATCAACTTGAAAAAGTTGAGTTTATCAATAATCGAGTAGATTTCCATGATAGGGTCTAAAAGATATAAAAAACAAAAATCATTTAAATGTGTGTATGTAAATATTAAAGAAGAAGAAAAACATAGTAATAATAAGAAGTTAAGCAAAACATTTCGTTTTTATTAATAATAATAATAATATGATTTTTATGTTATTTTTACTTTCTTACTTTACTTAACTTTTCTGTTTTGTGTGCTGTACTGTTTAACTGTTGCTTTTTAAAATTACATAATAACACAATAAAACTAGGTATATTGTTGCTCATACTTGTATATTATGTACGTCTATATACATTTAACAATTAAGTAATATATTTTCATTTAATACAATATATATACTTACTTAAATGTGTAGACACACAAAAATATACATTTATTCGCGTACATAAAATACAAACACATTTCGTATATACAATTAAATATCAACCATATTCATTTATCTTCTTATCTTCTTATATGTACCTACATATATATACTCTTCATTGTTATTTTCTTTTCTAATGTTTTCTTTCATTTTCTTGTAATATTTTTGTTTATTTATATTTATTTATAATAATGTGTGCAATATTTTCCTTCATCGCCTATACCTATACATCCATCAAAGATACAATGTATCTATAAATATTTTAAAAAAGTGAAATGATCAGGTTGATATGTATTGTGTGGGAATATGCAATATGCAAAAAACGTATGTATTTAATGAATTTTTATATATACTATATACACGATCATATTTGCCAATTCGTTAAATATAAATAAATAAATGGTTTTTACTTAGAGGTATATTACGAATTGATCGCGAAAATCTCGATCATTGTACCTACATACATTTTTTTTTGTTTTTCTTCTTAAAATCATTTTCTAGTTTACATTTTGTTTTCTTGTATAATGATGACAGCTAATAAACAATTCTGATAGTTTTTTTTTTTTCTTTTTTCTAAATATTTTAGTGCTTGTGGGCTTGTGGGAATCGAAAAATTGAGGGCTTATTATATATTGTTATTAGATGAAGTCATGATCTTATACATACAACGTCAACCTACCACCCCGTTCTCATGTAATGTATTCACTTTTCTATGCAGTGCTTAATGCTTATACCAATAAATTGCAAAAAGGAAAAAAGCTTCAAGTTTTTTTTTTTTTTTTTTTTAAGTGAAACAGACTTTCTTTGGTTGTTTTTCTTATTATTTCACATTTGTTTGTAATACATTTTGGGAATGGTTTAGTGAATGTGCAACGGAAGTGTGTGAAATATACCTTGTGCATACGCCATACACTCTATTGTATACGTATGAGTTAAATATTTGATTTAAAAATTGTTTGCAATTGCAATCGCAAAAAATATATAGATATTTTGTCACGCACAAATACATACAAAAAAATAAACTTATGCATCATGTATGCAATTTTCTGATAGTGTGTACATACATACGCATTCAATAAAAATTGAGGGCAAAAATACGATAATGAAGAATAGCAAACACACAATTACAAGTTATTATATAATTTGGCTTCAATTTAGCGTGTACATACTAAAAAAAAAAAATAATTATGCATGTTAGTAATCGATGTACAAATTAGATATTTTGTTCAAATGTAACCATATAAATGCGAAATATCTATTTACTTTAAAAATGTACATATACACAAACGTACATTTGTAGATACGTGTATGTTGTAATACATAAAGTGAACTTTTTTTTCAAATTTATTACATCAAAAGAGCATAGAGCAAACCAAAGTGAAAGAGTTTTGCAGCGAAATGTTGTAATTTATTTTGTTGTTGTTTGTCTTCTTATCATTTAAAAATCTTAAAATTCATTTCTATGCACATTATGTGCAGAATATTATATTATAAATGGCATATAGACCTTTTCATACACATTCCATCCTATTTTATGCGAATTTATTGCATTTAACAACATGGAATGCATGACGACAACAACGGTATACATAAATATAATGACGACGATCATTGAACAATCATCAATCGATCTATTAAATTTAATAATTTTTAATTTTAATAAATTATACGGGATATCATACAATAAATTATTAATAGATTATCAATTTATCAAGTTAAATTATTATTTAATATGATACCTACTTAGTTTTTAAAGTATGGGGAGATACGTAATAATTTTGTTTAGGTCAAAGTTCTAATGTTGCGTTAAAAACAAATGAAAGGTAGATACAATTGATACAATATAGGTAATATGCCTTGTAATATATGTAATTTGGATTAGATTGTCTGAGGATAAAGCTAATTTTACATAAATTATATTTCACTTTCTTTTTTCATTGATTTACAAAACCAAATTAAACGTTTTTATAAAATCCAATAAAAAACAGAAAAAATATCAAATACCTATGTAAGTAATAAGATCGCAACATAACATATAGAGACCAGACGATGTTATTAGATAGCGCCATATAATATTGTATTATGTTGTAATGTACGTAATAGTTGGTAATAGTTGGTAATAGGTAGATACATGTTTTATAATATTACCTATCTTGTTATATGTTTGTCTGATGCAGCTCTAAAATTTATGGTATAAGTCTAGCGCATTTAATTACATGCATAATTTTATGTGAAAACATTTACATTTCACCCGTTACTTTTACTTTCATTTATGTGTGTTATTGTTGTCATTATATTGCTTTTTATTTTGCGCCATGTGATATAGCCCGTGCTTTTTATGTTTTTCTTTTAGTTTTTTTTTTTTTTTTTTTTTTTGTAATCAAATCGTTCTCTATAGGTGTACATATTCGACCCGGTTTGATTACTTTTATAATATGCCATTTTTATATCGAATTGAATCGAATACTGATTATGTATTAAAATATTTTAACAGCGTATAACGACGTACATACATACCTATGTATACGTATATAACAGCCATCAGTAAAAGTGATCATATTGCGCCCATTTCGTTATTAAACACAAATAAACATTGGCTATGTTGACTTAAATATAAAAAAATAAATAAAATAAAAAGCATAAAACTGTTACTGTTACATTCGCTGAAAACTAAAAATTTTACTTTCACTAACCTAGTTTCGGGCCAAGTTTTATTTTCATTTTTATTTACCTCATACATAATATAATACAAATAAATATTATGCCATCCATCCATATATACAATGCGATATAAATGGTAGGTACATACATATATAAATAATATAAAACAGAGTCATAACAGAGACTAATGTTTATAATGTCATTCGTACATACCTATATAAGCCGACATCGTCACAATATCGACATCATAGTCAATTCAATAATAAAATATACATACATACATACTTATATGATAGTGATATAATAAGTAATAAATTGATTGTGTGTGCATTTGTTCATATACAGCATTTTGTGACGTACAAATAAAATCTATAATATGTGTATGCATTATATATTTGTTTTGTTATTTAATTTATTGTTTTGACTTTTGTATTTATTTAGATTTTCAGCAATACAACACACACACAAACATTGTAAACGATTTGTGTATATATAGTAAAAATGACTTATCCGTTGCCTATCATTATTATTGTTTTAATTTTTTTTTTTATTTTTTGCTTTTCATTTTCGTTTTACTATCGTTATTCGATTATGTACACATAGAGTTTTTTTTTCTCCTAATTTTTGTCTTTGATTCTTTCTCGTCATCTTACCTAACCTAACCTAACCTAACTTAACAATATTTGGTTTTGCTTTTCTATTTCTATTTCTAATACAAAATGGGTACTAACATCTCTCCCCTTTCAATCGTTGATCCATCTAATACACAACACAAATTATTTAATTTATTTTTACTACATGTATGTACATAAACATTTTTTAACACGTAATATAAGGTACCTATACATAAATTTATAGTACTGTGCGTGTGTATGTGTACACTCAATTTTTGCTTTCTATTTCAATTTCAATAATTTTTTTTTCTTTTAAATAAAAATTCCAATTTAAAATACATAATAATTCTCTATTTTTAGACTTTTTTTAATGTGTTGGTGTATAGAAAAGAATAATAGAAAAACAAAATATTGATATAGGTATGAATAAATATAAAAATACATACATAGATGTTTATAAGAGAACACATTAAATTTACAGCATATTGAGGTTGTTATACTTTCAAATATTTTTACAATAAAAAAAAAGAAAAAGAAAAAGTAAAATGTATGAGTAGGTATACTCGTATAAATAGCAAAAATGGTTCATAATATTGCCATTATTGTATTCAAAGCAATACAAAAAACTACTTTTATTTTTAAATAATTGTAAAATTACACATTTCTTCATTCTTTTAGATAAAAATTCATTTTGTCTAGGAATACCTACGTAGTATAGTATAAAATTTTATGAGTACAATTGGAGCAGGAATGTTAAATTGGTTAAAGACACAAAGGAGTGGATGAAAACATAACTAGTCTACACCTACGGTAGCCAAATTTCACGCCGAACTGCAGTGAAACATGCATAGATGACAAACGAATGCTTAAAAGTTAAAAGCCTGCGATCAATTTTACCAGGATTGTAAAACCTATCTTTCAAAGCTTAATGATTACGGTTGCCAATGGATTGCCAAGATGAAGACACACTGTTAGCTCCAAATTGATGCTTTAAATTAGATCCAATAATGTATCCAATTTAACTCACAAAACGGGTGGATTGTTCACTCTAAGTTGAAATACCTACCTTTTAACTGTTTGTAGACTGTATCACCAAAAGCACATCATTATTTTAACTAATGAAATTCTTGCAACACCTAATTTTTCGTTAAAATCATTTCTATCCAACCATCATTAATTCAACGTCATAAATAGGGTAAATTTATTAAATGAAAAATTACAAAAACACTACAAAATTTATTAGGTTCCATTAATGTGTAAGTTTAAAAGAAAATTTAAATTTCTATTAAAATACATGCGAAATAATTTTGTAAAATTTTTTAAATTTCCCTCAATTTACAACATAAACCAGACTATGACCCTATGACTTATGTGTGATTGTGATATGTACATAAATGAATGAATGAATGATGATCCATTCATTTTGATTACAACTTGATTGCATGTATTGTGTACCTCCTACCATGGGTATACCTATACTTTTATATTTTCAATTGAATGTGAACAAAATTTACATGAAGTCTTTATGTACCTAGACAGAATTAAATTAACATTTTCGTTTAAAGAAAACACAAGCAAAATGAAAAAAAAAAAAATTCATTGTCTTTTCCTTATACTCATTTCATTTTTCTTTCCTTTCATAATAAATGGGGAAGGTTTTATTATTATTATTTTTCTTTTATTTATTTTTTTTTAAATTATAGCGAAAACACAAAAAACATCAACATCATGTGAAGTGTTGCAAAAAAAAATTTTTTTTTCATTTAATTGTTAAATAATGAGAAAAAGCTTTACATAAAAATAATTTACACGCTTACTGGCTTTTATCTGCTTTTATGTATGTACGTATAGTGTATTGCATACATCTGTGTACATTACGTATATGTACAAAAAACAATGATGATTCACTTTCTCTTTTTTTACCCAACGCCTTTCATCATTGTTTACATTTTTTTTTCTGTTATCGTTTTTCAACCAAATTTTTTAATTTCCTTTTTACAAAGGAGTCCTATTTGTATACATTTTAGAGTTTTCTTCCAATCACTGTGATTTTTCATCAAAAATCAAAGAATTTCCACAAATAAATTTCACAAAGTAATTTTTTTTGTATAGCTCAAAATCTTACTACGGAAAAATCATTTCACATTTCCCTATGAAATTTACTCTATCACATATATTTTTGCTCAAAATTGAAACATAATTTTGGACAGAGGCCTTCCCAACAAGGTAAATACAGCTGAAATAAGGTAAGAGAATAATCGAAGTTACATAGGATTCGTATTTGTAATTTTTAATTTTAATTTTTTTTTCTTTTTTGATTATCTCATTACTATCATTTCGTTTTTCCATTTTAATCTTTCCCCAATTCGATTTAATTTTTTAATCATATTGTCGAATTCCAGACTTTCAGTTTCATTCAAAAAAAAAGTAATAATAAAACAACAAAAAATTATGTAATCCATAAAAATTACACATTTCTTCCGGTGTTCACCTATATTACATGAAATTGAGAAAGTAGAAAAAAAAATTTAAAAAAAAAATAAACAAACAAATGAAAACGGATGGGCACACAAATCAGAGACCTAAAAAACAACAACAATAAAATTATTACATGCTCAAACGTATTTTCTTTTTCTGTTTAAGTTAATAAAACAGAGACATATGAAGAAAATCTACATACATGTAAAAATTAAGGTATAAAACTGGGCAAGAAAGGCCCCACGGCGACCATCCATGTATTTAATAAGGTTTGATTGTGTTTGGTGGTTTACTTTCTAATATGAAACAATAACATTTTTTTTTCATACAGTACAATTATAATAGAAAGTACATACATACATACATACATACATACATACGTAGGTACCTACGTGTGGAGTACACGTAGCATACAAAGTAGATTGCATAGAGTTGGAGCAGTTGAAGGCATATAGTGTGTAACCTTCGAAAAAATAACAAAAATTAAGTAACAACTCGAGAAAAAAGTAAAAATTGTAATACATTAATTTTTTTTGTTTTTGGTTTTTTGATAGACGCGAGTATGTAATCATGAAAAATAAGTTATTATTACTTTTGTTGTTTATAATACCTGGTGTTTACTTTTTTCATTTTTGTTTTATTGTTTTGATTTTTTTTTTTTTTTTTGTAAATGTACGTATGCTGTAAGTGTCTAGTAAATGATGCGATAATTTTGTAAATATAAAAATGCTTTACATATACATACTTATATAAAGTATGACGACAGATGTGAATATGTACTGTACATGTTTACAAAAATGAAATATGCACTGTACATTGCATATCGTACAATTTTACATATTGTACACAAGTAATTGAGGTAAATATATAATTACGTGATCACCAACAGTATTACATACATAAATATGACAGATATTACAATACAATTGTTTGAATTTTTGTTTTTTGTTTCTGTTTTACAAAATTATTACATCTGTTTTCAATTTGTATTTACATACATATGTATGATTTTCCGTAAACAAAAAATCTGAACTAATTTTTGTCTTTCACTTGTCATAAAAATTTTTTGGCATATCAATATTACGTGATATCAACACAAATACATTCAGATAAACAGAAAATTTGAATAAAATATGTAATAAAAACAATTTAGTGATTTATTACCATTTCGTATTACATTCCTTTTGCATTCCTTTTTTAATTTTGGATAATCATTTTTAAATCGTTTTTCATTGTATTAATTAGGTTTTATTATAACTCGATATTACATTTACACTGATTTCATTCAGTACAGCACAAAAATATTACCATCATTTATTGCATTCAAATTCACATTGGTCAGTTCCAAAATTTGTATTTCATCATTTGGTCATATTACAACATTTTGAACTCCTTACTTTTTATAATCTTTTCATTTTCAAATTTCCTCAAAAAAAATTTTAGTCTTACATTTATTATTCTTTTAATCACTGTTCCACGAAAATGTTCCAATCTAGGAAAAATGTTTGAGCAAAATATTGAATCCTTTCTAATAAAGTTGTAGAATTGCAACATTTTTGTGGCACAGGATATATACAATACAATAGCCTAAATAATATATGTTGGTATATTCATACGTACATTGTACATACTATACAAAATATGGAAGAAAATACTATATGTGCAGCGTGCAGCCTATTAATATTTATGCATAAATACACGTCCGCATATTAAAACAATGAAAAATATCAATCTCACATATAACCATTATCTGAGGTATCAAATCAACAATAATAATAAATAATCAGCTACACATTTATATACATACGTACGAATATAATGAATATGTAATATACCTATGTAGTATATATAATGAAAGCTTTTCAAGCTGCTTCGTGTTCCAGCATTGGTGTGGTCTAAGCGTCCAAGTTTATAACGTACATGTGATGATAATCATTTAAAAAAGTCACAACTTAGTAAAATTGTAGATAATTTATTTGTAAAAATGTGTAAAATTTATTGATTTTAATTTCATATTCAAATCATGAACGCGAGAAATGAAAATTAACTTTTTGTTTATATACTATACACACTTGTAGATATGTAGGTATATCTTTTTTTTATTTCAAATGTTTAGCATTCTTTTTATTTTCTCTACAAAAAACAATTTATTTTTATTTTTATTTTATATGTTCTGACTCAGTATTTCAATTTGTAGAATGCTATCATATTAAAGAAAAATATTCTAATAAAAAAAAAAAAAAAATGAATAAATAAATGAAAAAAGTATTAAAAAAGTGGAAACCTTGTCTAGTAAACAAGACAACAGGTAGTAAAAATGATGTAAATTCTTATAATGATGTGCTTTTTCTTATGAAATAAAAATACAAATTAAAGTTAAAATAATCATAGCTTATACAGAATTCTTTATAAAGCTTGGACGTACATAGATGAAACATCTTTATTAACGAAGCGATGTGATGACGATAATGATTATGATGATGATGATCGTTTAATATGATGAATAATTAGAAATTCGAAGAAAGTTCACAAACAACTAAAATTCCTGTCTGTAATTCGAAATTAATAAAATAAAAAAAAACAAGAATATTTTGTTTGAATACAAACAGAAGTGTTGTAATCTACATATGTATGTAACACTTGTAGACTTTCGTTATAGGAGATTATGAGGTTCGATTTGCTCTGTAATCTCTTTAAAAAATAATATAGGGGCACATTGCATTGCATTGCATAATAAAATTTTCCTAAATGTGATTGTATACTGCTGTAATAATAAAGAAAAGATAATTATTGTCAACCAACCCATATGTTGAATTACCACCCACCTTCCCACTTATCGTTTTCTTTGTGTGCTATGATTTTTCTATTTTTTCCAGAAACAAAGAAAATAAATTTTTTATTCTGAAAAAAAAAGTCTGTAAGTGAATTAATACCAGCAACAGCTGTATGATGTACAATAACGATTGTGTAATACTAAAATTATTTAGTAATATATAGTAAAATTCATATACATAGTATATATAGTAAGTATCATAGTCAACTCTACAATACAACCCGAAATGGGCCTTCGTTTTCTTAACATTTGAATTTAACTATACCCGTAAATGCGGTCAAAAGTGATATTAAATGTTTTTTACATCCATTATTAAATTATATAGATCAAACCTAAAAGTTTTGAATTTACAAAATTCTGTGTGAAAATCTACACAATTATTATTTGGTTAGACCGTAATTCAATCGTCTTTATTACACAATAAAGTCCAAATTTTATACCAAAAAATTTGAATTAAAAAAATTTATTTTTTAATTTTACAAAACTTTCAATTAAATATCAACACATTTAGTCGAACATGAAGAAAAGCAAAAAAAAAATAAAAAGAAGAAAAATGGACCAATACATGTTACGTGCACATGCTGGAAATTGTGTCGGAAGATAATTTTCATTACAATAAAACATACATACACACATGTCCACAGAGAAAAATAAAATTACACACTTAAAAATTAAAAATAATGAAAAGAAAAAGCTTACATACATACATACATATGTACATTCATTTTGTTATTTCACTTTATGCAATGGACTTTAGTTTATTACATTTTATTCAATTCTTTTTTTAATTTTTTTTATTTTTTCTTTATATGTTTCTTTCTCTTTTTCTATACACTTTTTTTTTTATTTCATTTTTCTTGATGGAAGATTATTACATGATGGGGAAGTTTTGTAATCTAACTACAATTTTCAAGGCTACCGCTATTGCGGTTATAAAAATTATATTATCTACTGCATTATTACTACTGTGATATTTATATACCATTAACAAATGTACATATACATATTAGAGTATGTCTATGTACATGATTTGTACAACTGATGTGAATAGTAGGTAATGGGCTATGTGCATATATGTACATACATACTAGTAATAGAGTATTATAATGACGATCGTCGTTATAGAAAATTGTGTTAAAGTCGAAATACTAGTTTTTCATTTCAAAAAATAAAAAAATAAAAAAATTGTTTCGCTTAAAAGTGAATATTAAATAGTGCAATTTGTTTTAATTAAATTTCGTTTTTTTTGTAATTATTGAGATATAATAACAGATGTTACTGTATACAATATTTGTAATAAATTTAGAAAGGAATAGAGAAAAGAAAGACAGACTAATTATTACTGAGCGCTATGTAGTGATCACACAATAGAAATAGAATTCTTTATTTTATTGTGAATTCCACTATGGACAATTTTACTGACAAATAATTATAAATTTAATATCCAGATCCAGTTGAAAATGTATCTAAACTTTTCTGGATTAAATCACTAAGACTGCCTAGGATTACTGGCACAAATTTTTTACTACCTACACTTTGCCTTTATTAAAGTCCAAAATTGGATGGAAGTTTCTTTTTTCGTCACAATTTGGCAAATTTTTTTTTATTTTTTTATTATAATCATCTTTCCCAATCAAGCACATAAGATTTATGATGTAACATAAAATTCTATTTCAAAGAAAATTCAAAATCTTCAAATCCAACAAATCAACATCTTCAAATTGTCATCATCAACCAAAATATTTTGTCATTCAAATGCAACTACTGATGGTTGTTTTACCGGTTCTCATTTAAAAAAAAAAAACATCTGATTTTCATGCTGCCATTACACACTCCATTTCACCCTAAACAGTTTATAAATTATTATTTTTTTATTTATCGTTTTTGTTTGTTTATTGGTCATTTTTCAAAAAAGGGAAAGGTTGTATTTGAGGAAGACCAAATATTTTTGTTTCTGAATTGCATTTACCCGCATGAATGCATGGTAAGCATGATAAAGGTTTTTAAAATTTTCGATCTGTTTCTGAGGAGTCTATGAATTTTACTTCCTCCTCCTATTTTCTTTTTCTTTTCGTTTTTATTTTTGTTTTGTTTTTTTTTTTTTTTGTTTTTTGAAAATGACAAAATATTAATAGGTGTGGTCATTTTTCTTTCCAAAAAATGTTTCTAACACTCAACTCCAGGTAAGCGATCAACATATGAAACACCTATAACGTAAAAATACAAAGCAAGGATAAGATATTTTATTGTATGAATATTTCGTTTTCTAAAAGAGTATTAAATTGAATTTTTTTAAAAATACATTCTGATGTGACTTAATCATTTGTGAAGAAAATAATTTTATAAAGTTATTAATTCTGAAAAAAATAACAAAATAATCATTAAAAAAATGAGAAAAAATTTATTTTCAACTCAGCCTCAGAAGCAAATTAATAATATTAGTAATTTCCTGGGAAAAGTTTTTGCTAAATTTGTTTTTAATAGAATTTTGATGTAGAATTTTTGTCTAGGTTAGGATTGAAAGTTCAAATACAATAGTTATATTAAATTTACATCAATTTTCGCAATATAGAGATGTAATTGCGTTGTTATACAGAAACAACGTCAAAAAAGCTTAATGTATTAATAATAATAATTAATTTTGGCGGAACTTTCAATCTAATACGAATAAACCCTTTAATACAATAGATCTTACATTTGTCACATTATACGACAATGTCTAAATCGCATTATACGAGGATTACCAGTACAAAAATTACTAAATAAATATTGATTTTTTTAAAAATATTTTCTATTTATCCACCTGTCTAACTATGAAATTATTAATATTAGAACTAAAAGATATTTATAGTAAACCGGTTTTTTTCCCAAACCATATAAATACGTATTTAATCTGCTTTCTAAGATAAATATCACAGTTTATTTAAATATCAAATAAAAGCCAATAAAAAAAAACACGAAAACAAAAGCTTTTCTAAAATAAGAAAAATATTAGTTTTCGTTTTCAAATTTTTGTCATTTTAGCATTGACTATGTTAACATTTTCTTTTATACGAAATTTCTGTACGCATACATTCATAAATTCTATTTCTCGATTTTTTCTTTTGTATGAGTACGTTACGCTTAGTTAATTTATTTGCTATTAATTTTTATTTATTTGCTGTCTTCTCGCTTTTCCCACTTTAATTGATCAATTTACTTAAGTTAAAATTATTATAGGTATAGAACTATTTTAAAATGTAAATCATTTTAGCATTTCTCAGACAAAATACAAATAACTAGCGAAGGATAAGCAGTTTTTGTTGAGAAAATTGTCTAAAATGTTAGATTTCTTCCGTGGAAAAAAAATAATCGTATCTTGAAAAATTACCGCTGTAAATGAATTTTCCCAACCATAATTAATGTCCGAAATATTTAAAAAAATTTAAAAAAAATAACAAACAGGAAAACTTTAACATGAGTGAAAGGAATATAAATTTCTTTACTTGGCTTACATACATTTATCATAGATATGTATGAAGAATGCGAGATGCTCGACTATTAAATTTCCATCACAAATAAATGTTTATAGGCTGATTGGTATGTACACGTACATTACTTATTCAATTTTATGTACAGAATAATTTGCGCTTAGTGATAACCATCAATGCAGATTAATTCATGCTTGATGGTTGAAATATTTTCATTAAAATTTAATTACGCAAATATTTCGTAGAATTTACATTAGACTAAATAATTAAATAAAAATAACATTTAAAAAAACTTAAATATAAAAAAAAAACTCAATGTCAAAAAATTAAACCTAAACCAGCTAAAAACTATGATAATTTATTATAATTTCTTTTTAATACTAGCATATTTTTTTTGTTACGTATTCTTTCCAATTTATCCATTCATAAAAATCTTAAATTCAAGGTTCATATACATAGGTAATTTTTATGTAATAATTTAGAAAAATATAAATATTTTCCGTGTGAATTGAAAATTTTGAAAGTTTTAAATTTTTTATAACGAGAATATTTATTCAAAATTTGAAACTATTAAAATCTGTTAATTCACTTTTATACAATATACAGTATACAGATAACCTTTGTGAAATTCGATTACGTTATACAAAAATATTTAATGCACACTATAAAAATTTACAAATTGTGCTTAAATTCTTGATCAATTTTTTTTTATATTTTTTTACCAAATTTTTATTTAACGTTATCTTCTGCACAACACGATAGTTACCTTTATTCATTTTGTTTTCTTCACTTTCATTATTTTATTTTGTAATCTAATATTTAAATTAGCATGAAATCAAATTGCAAATTAAAAATATTGTATCCAATATAATACCGAAACGATAATTTTTTTTCTTTTTTTTTAAATACATACATGCATACATACATAAATCGTAAAAATGAAGGCAAAATCTATCATTTTATTTAACAATCAAAAAATTTACTTTTTTCTGACTATTAAAAACATTATAATACAGAGTATCATGGATTTTCTCTATGCGAACGACAAATTTCCATTCAATTTTTTTTTTTATACACAAACGTACAATCTTCAATTTGACAAAAAAAAAACCAGGAAATAATATACAATTTTTTTATTTTGTATAAATGACATGACAAGGTGAATAGAATATTATGCTTGGTATAGATGTAAAGAGAAAAAAAAAATGTTTTCAAATTATTTATTTTTATTTTGCTTTCATTGCGTTTAGCTTTTTAGATATAGGTACCTAGTAAAGTTTAGCAGATTGTTCATCGGTATCATTGGATTAATATAGCAAGCATAGCTCTATTAGATATGTATGCATCTATCATATTATGTGTGTGTATTACAAAGTAAAGTTATGTATTCTCGTCGTTATCATAAGTAGTCATGCATACATGATGTAAACATACATGTGTACATACGTGTACGTAATATGCGTACTGTAATACAATAAATTAAATAATTATTACTATTACTGTCCATATCGTGTATACTTTAAAAAAATTCGCATACGTATCTACAAACAAACTATATTTTAAATACAGTGATAGCACTTTGCACAGATACCATATATTATTGATTGAATTTTAATTATCTCATAAATATTGAATTATTTATTTATTTGTGTTGTTAATTTATTATAATGTTTGATGTTGTAAATTTATTTTTTTTAAAGAGATTTTCACAGGTGTTTTTGTAGAAAGTCATAATTTTCATAATATGTGAAAATTACATATATACGGATGTAAAATTATGTTTAAGGTTTTTTGTTTAACACAATTTCATTTATTGAACAAAAAAACAACGTACAATGCATTTTGTAAATGACAAAGTTAATTGTTTTAGAATTAGATTTTGCTGAGAGCATAGACCAAGTATTTATACTATATCGATGCTGAGAGTCATCACAAGCAAATAAGATGTAAAGTAACTAGGAAAAATCTATAGTTAAAACTAAAACATTAATCTAGAAATCATTACATTGTCAAGATTAAATTTTTCCAAGGTTCACAACAGCCTTTTAAGCTATGATGATAAATTATAGTTTGCAAGTATTCAGAATTAATTTGGTATAATTCAGGCACCACATTATATTCAAAGGACGTCTGTGTAGCTTTTCCGGAATTCGAAGTTCTAAGAAATCAAAAAGAATCAAGTCTTATTTTTTGATATTAAAATACAAAAGTTTAGTAATAGATACATATTTTCCTTTGATTAAAAACGCGTTTTTTTAATTGTGGTCTGTAACTGGAATTCAATAAGATTACGATACGTATACGATACATGTACATACGTGTGTTTTAATGAATTTTAACAAAAATATAAAAAAAATTGAAAAAAATTAGATACAATTTTTTAGATTTAAGAAATGATTGTCCTTGATCCAAAGCCTTAAATTTATTACATAGAAAAAAATTTTTTTCTTGATGTTTTGTTACACACAATTGAATACATATATAAAACAAAAGATTTTCTGATATCAAAATGTTTACGTCGAATAAAATAGAAAAAAAAAAAATTACAATTCTTTTTGTTTTTCTTTTTTGATTCTGAAAATTCGTTATATGATCGTTTGATTTTAACACCTCCACATACCTTCGCCAGTGTAAATGTATGTGTACTAGACTATATATATGTATAGGCCATTTACTTTACTTATTACTTGTATGTATATGTACTACACATACACAGAGAATGGTGTAAAACTATACAAAAGAGTGACAAAAATATTCTGAAAATTTACTTCCTGTTTTAATTTATAGAGGTATATATGTATATAGTATATACTCTAAGCTAAGCCTATCATAATTAACGTGCTGTTTACATTACTAATAATTGAGGTTCTTAAATTTCGTATATGAAACAAAAAAAAAAACGTATACAATTTATATCTATATTTTTATTTAAATTTAAATTAAGTATTACAGCTTTCCATTAGCAATATACCAAATAATTTTTTGTTTTGTTTATTTTTATTTATTCTTGAATTTTTCATTTCTTAATTCTTTTTATTTTTATTGTTATTATATCATTATTTTATGTTGTTTTTTTTTTTGTTACGCATATTTGAAAATATGTTGAAGGACGTTCACCACTATACTATATACTAGAAGCTTTTGTTCTGTATACCTATTTTCTTGTTTTATTATTATCCGACACAGTACATAATTTTGTCCAAAAAATATTAAATGACTTTATAGAAAACAAAACAGGCAAAAAGAATTGGTAAAACAACTTTTTTGAATTTTTTTTTTTTGTCAAAAGTATGAAAATAATGACAATCTAATGGAATATTTAAAAAAAAAAAATTTTTTTTTGTTTTTAATATTCAATTTAAAATATAGACCAGGTTTTAAAATATGTATGTATCATATAACCATGTAGGTATCTAATTAACTTTGAGCAAAATTTAATTTTATATAGAGGTAGGCATAGTGGGAGGGTTATTCGCATAATCGAAAAAAAGGCAGTGATGTCAATAAAATCATATAGAAAAATTCTTGTAAACCTTGAGCATAATTTACTTTAAAAAAAAAAAATAAATAAATAAAAAATTAAAATAAAATGAAAATTTATTACTTTTGATAAGAACCAACATACGAAGCGATCCAACATTAATAATGAAAATTTGTACCACACGTATAGATATGGTACCTGTATAAGGCTCCCAAAAAAATTCATATGAAAATAAATGGATCTCGTTAGGCCAATCATTTAGCTCGTAGAGCACAAAAATCGAAGGACAATATTTGAATGAATGAATGAACTGAGTATTTGAAAAAACCAGGATGCGAATTGAATTGTAGAGAAATATAAGAACAATTAAGTTAATTTTCAAATGAAAATTAATAAGCCGACAATCAATTCTATCTCGGGAAAAAAAATTACTTTTTCTTCAATTTCCTTTCATTAAAAAAAAAAAGAATATAATCAAAGTCAAAAAAAATTTTCCAGACACAGATTAAAAACAAAAATATAGGAAATATAGTATAAAATAATTTCATAAAATTCGAAAAAAGAAATCAAAAAAAAAATAATAATAATAAAATAAAATGAAAATCACACAATGAAAAGTTTCAGGAAGTGATCTGTGCGTACGCGTACTTGTAAATATACGTTTATTATTTTGGAAAAAATAAAAATAAGCAAACAAAAAAAAAAAAGAAAATGAATAAAAAAAAGATATGTAAGTACTACATGTACGTATGTGTAAAGTATTTCAAACAATTCAAACAGATACAATTTATTTTTACTTTTTTTTTTTAGTATGTAAACTTTTACAAGGTTAGATTCCGTTAAGCTTGATGCTTTACATGCATGTATACGTAACATTTTTATAGTTTCTTAATAAAAATTTACGTACATATAAGCGTACAGAGCTTTTTATATTTCTTACATTTTCAATTACAATTTGTATGTATTTTTTTTTTAGAGTTGTTTTGCCTTTCTGTTATGAATACATAAAATACAATTTTATCTTAGTTAAATATAAGCGTTCGTTACATTATGAAAATAAAAAAATGAAAACATTCTCAGCCCACATATAGCCCTCTCATAATACAATTTTGTTTTTTTTTCGTATTTTGCTTTTGCTTTTTATGTATAAAATAAAATACAAAAAGAAAAAAGAATTAAGCATTTTTCAATTCCTCAAGCAGAGTTCTCAAGGACAAATTTATAGTACTAAACAAACGAGTCAATATTACATGTACATGCATACACTAACATACACACAATTAAATGAAGTTTAAAAAAAATTTAAATTATACAGAAATTTTAAATATATAATTTAAAGACATATTAAAATAGTATGTGTTACCGTATATATGATATATTTGAAATGTAAGTACAGAGAATGTGTAGAGACTAGGACTGATATTGTGTATATGTATAAAAAAATACATATCACAAAGTGTCTAGAAGTTTGATCATGTACTTATATTTATACAGTAGTACCCACATTCATGTACACAAGAATTACGTTGTATACAGAAAAATTATAAAGACCCGCATTCATCAGCATGGTCAAGGCATTTCAGGGATAGGATATTCCATATCTAAAAAGTGCAAAGTTGCAAAGTTGTGATTGTGACACAAAAATACATGGATAAGTCATATTCCATTAGCTATTGATCAACAAATAATTTAGACCAAAGCTTCTTAATTTTCTATTCTATGAAATGCTGATGATTCTATGAAAATGAAAATGTATAAGAATTCCATATCTCAACAATAGACTTGAACACTCATCGTTTAAACCAAATGTTCATTATATCAAAATTAGAACAATGGAATGGTGTAGAAATCGTGGAAGTCAAAATTTACATCAGGCTGGAGTAAGAATTTAGAATATGAAAAGCCAAGACTTAGCACAGGACATAACGTTTTACAAGCTACAGAGTCAATCTAAATTGGTGAATACGGGCCTTAAACATTCAAAAGTATGGAAATGTTTAACAGACAAATAAAAATAAAATAAAACGAAAAGGTTTACAATGAAAATTTACGTTATACACATACATATATGTATGCATATTTTGAGTAACTACAAAAATATTCTAGAAGCAAAAAACATGACTCTATACAAATTACAAATTTTTATTAAGCGCAAAAACAAAACTAAAAAAAAAAAAAAAACTAAAAATGTTAAAACATCGTTAAATACAATTCGAAGGACACAAAACAAATCAACTCTTTCTTTCTTCGTTTTCATTTTGTTTTTTCCTCATTTTTTTTCGCAAGATACTTTTTAAGTTTTATTTACTTAATTTGATGTAGTTCAGATTGATTGCTATTTTAAGTACTTAACTTTTTAAAAGCTTTAATTTACATTTCGGTTGTTTTTTTTGTTTGTTTTTGTATTTTGCAAAATATATATATACACTCTAAAGGAATTTTTTTTAAAGAAATCAAAATCAAAACCAAACCATCCGTAAATACTACACAAATACAGACATATTAATCACATACAATCATTTTAGAATTTTATACGTGAGAAATGTTAAAATAAAACTGCAAAAATTATAAAATAATGAATGCTGTATGCTAAAGCTTTATAATATGAAAAACTAGTGACTATTCAAGTTCATTTTGGTTTTATTTTATTTGTTCGTATTTTTTTTTTCTTCTTCTGTTTTATTGAAAAAGGTAAAAATTAATAGGTAATTTAAGATGTTTTAATAGGTAATGGGTATTTTATTTATTTTTTATTTATTTTTTTTTTTTTTGTGTTAGGAGTTGTAGTGTCGAGAGATTAATCGCATACAGATTACAGATTGAAAAGTAAAAAAAAAAAGAAAAAAAGAAAAGATATTTAATTTGAAATAAAATATATGCGTGTATTTAATATAAATAGAAAGAGTGTTATTGAGACATCATTGCATCATTTATGATTTTTTTTTTACGATCTTATTAGGAAATGAAATATAAGGAAGTAATTGTTCAAAGAATTGTTGTTTTTTCTTATTATATGAAGGTATGTAGGTACTTGAGCATATCACATTGAGCAATGAATTCTAAGACAGTATAGAAGTACGTATTGTAATAATCGTTAATTTGTAATTATTTACAAATTTTCATTATGTGGTTTCACGTGATGATAAGTTTCATGGTCTCAAGTCATACCGTTTTATTTTTTCTTCATTTTTTTTATTATTTTCAAATCATTAATTTTAATTTTCTTTAAATACACGTTTGTATTAAAAATTCATGAAAAATTTTGGAGAAAAAATAAAAATTCATTGAATGATTTTTTTTTTATTCTTGGCATTTTAATTACCTACATATAAAAAGTGATTGAGATGTTAAGAAAATTAATTACGTATGATACATGTCCAAACTGCCATAATAGGATCATACCCATCATTATTTTGTGTTTTTAAATATAATTTTGCCATTGAAATGCCATTAAAACGATTACAGTTTTTATGTAGCGGTATTTTAAAATGTTCGATTGGATTCTCTATAGCAATTTAAAAGGAAGATGTGAGTTGATCCTTGAGAAAAATGACTATAGAACACAAATCATACACTTTTTAGAAGAAAAGAAAAAAGAATGAAAAAGTTAGAAAGATAAGAAAAAGGAAAACGTAACGAATTGTTGAGATGAACAGAATAAGATAGGTAGGTACCTACCTAGTACGCTTTTTTCAACTAAAACAATGTCAAAGAACTTTTCTTTTACTTTGTAACTATGTACCTACCTATTTTAAGTAAATTCATAATATCAATCAAATTATATTTTCAGTTACATGTAGATCAGATCACCCTATGTTTCGAGTCAAAACAAAAAGTACAAAAAAAATTTTTTCTTTAAAGAAAAATGCGTAAACGTAAACAAAAAAATGAAAAAAAAAGGAAAGAAAAAATTATCACAAATAAATTTATTTTTATTTTTATAAATCATTTTACTATATTGTTATCGTCTCTATACTACAATCGTCAACTTTATAAGTGTTATGTGTTGTATATACGACGTTCACTACTACTATGTATTTTATTATCATACCTACATATGTACATATTAAAAAATCGAATTAGGTCTAGTCACTTAATAAATTGTGGTTAATTTCTATTTTCTATTTTCTTTATTACTTTTTTTTTTTTATTTTTGTTTTTATTTTTCTTTCGCGTAATAAAATTTAGACGTCTTATCAAAGTCAGACTTATAAAAAATAATTCTAATATCTAAACGTTCTATTGCGCATGTGTATCTCGACTTATAAAATATGTCACATATTTGTGTACTAAAATTTATAATTATAACATAAGTTACATGTGTAAGTTACATATTTATGTGTATATGTGAAATATTAAACAAAATAACTTGCATATGGACATTGTTTGTCTGTACACGCATTATAAATTATGAATTTTCATTAAGCTTTTCTGCATAGATAGTGTAGTATCTGTGATAATAAATCTGTTATTTTTATTATTTTTAAAATTTCACTTATAGGTATGTACAATGTATTAAACACAATATTTTCCATCTATCATTTCTTTCTAATCAGTCGAGAACACACAGCACAGATTTATGCTTATTTTCAGTGAAAATTCATAGGATGTAATGAATGTGATCTAGGTACCTACATATCTGATTTATTTCCTTGTGCAGTTTTATAATAAAAAATAAAAATAAATAAAAAAAATAAAATTTGATGAATATTACGTAATTGTTTAAAACTAAAGCAAATAGTATGTAATTCATAAAAATAAATATTTTCTTACCCAATTTCACATTGATTGAGTTATCGTTATAGCAAAGAATATGTATTAGAACCAAGAATTCCAGTTTATACGACAGAATTTACCCTATTTTTAAAACCTCTGATCAAGAAACACAACCTCCCATCTAAAAATATTTTTCGTAAAGAGAATTACTCTCATGTAGATTAAAAAACAAAAAAAATCAAAAAAAATCGTGTACATGTACGAAATAAATACCAATTTCATGAATGTATGTGTAAAGTTATTACCACCACCCAAAACTAATTACTTGTTTAGGATTTTTTCTTTTTTCTTAAAGACTATTAGATTTTTTACGCATTTGACCGATTTTAAGCATTTTAATTTTACATGTACTTACATTTAAAATACACGCGTTTGTATCGCAGTATATCAATTACCACATGTTCGTACATGTATTCATTTATCTCAATATGAAATGCATGCTTTCTAATAGAAAAAAAAGGTTCTTTACTTTTCATATATGTATGGATACACATCATATACAAACATTCATATGATCATAAAAAGTGTGAAAAAAAAACAATGTATGAAGATCATTTTTTTTTATTGTACCGAAGTATTAAGGGTAATTAAATCTATATACAAACAAACATGTACTATTATTATGATGATCGTTTATTTTGTAATACACATGGGGTGGAGTTGATTTCTTTGTGATATCATGAACTTCAAATGTTTTTGCGCATTTGACCGATTTTAAACATTTTAATTTTACATATACTTCCATTTAAAATACACATGTTTGTATCGCAGTATATCATTTAGCTTGTAATACGTATTTATATGTACTTCATACAAATAGTACATGTTTGTTTGTATATATATTCATCCTTAATACTTCGGTACAAAAAAAAAAATGATCTTCATACATTGTTTTTTTTTCACACTTTTTATGATCATATGAATGTTTGTATATGATGTGTATCCATACATATATGAAAAGTAAAGAACCTTTTTTTTCTATTAGAAAGCATGCATTTCATATTGAGATAAATGAATACATGTACGAACATGTGGTAATTGATATACTGCGATACAAACGCGTGTATTTTAAATGTAAGTACATGTAAAATTAAAATGTTTAAAATCGGTCAAATGCGTAAAAACATTTGAAGTTCATGATATCACAAAGAAATTAAACTCCACCCCATGTGAATTACAAAATCAATGCAATACAATAGTACAGTCGGCTATTAACAAAAAACCCTTAATTGTATGAAAATATTTCTATGAAATTTGAAATTTTTTCACAATTAAAAAGAATGATGTAATGATAAATATTGGAAAAGGTAGCACATTTTCTGAGACTCCACTGTACTTTTAGGTATTTTCCTTATGTGTAAATAGAATTCACACATACATTCAAAGAATGAAAAATTGAAATTTAGTGATTCTCAATGAAGAGAAATACATTTTACCCCTATCTACTCTGCCCGCACAGCACCTGTTTCGATCAAAATTTTTGGGGTAAAATTAAAGCCTTTAAATGTACATCTCTCTAATACATCCTCTTTGGTTATAGTGTGTATTTTTAACATGAAAATTTTTTTTTCCCCATTTCTTATTACAGTCAAAATAAAAAAAAACATTTAAAAAAATAAAAATAATAAAATAAAAACAAAAAAAAAAGAGAAAGATAGACAGAGAAAGAGAGAATGGTCAAAATATAAATAATATTTAAAATCATTAAAAGGTTATCGTCGTCACCATCGTCATCATCATCATCATCAATCTAGTCAACATCATTATAAATACGAGACATAATAATGATAATTGTTTGATATCACATATACCATATATATACATAGGTATGTATGTACATATGTAAAATTTATTTATTTGCTTATTTTTTTATACATGATTCAAATTTCAATAAAAAATGTATCATTGATAAATGTACACATACTATGTATATACATAAGAGAAAATTTTTTTTCGAGTTTGAAGTTTGAACCTGTAATAACGAAAAATTGTATTAAAAACATACATTTCTATTTTCTTCCTAAATTTTTACTGTTTTTTATGTGATTAATTTCTTAATCTTAAAATGATTAATTTCTTAATTTTATACAAGTAACAGTGGCAGAACCTATATAATTCAAACAGTTGTGTATATTCACATAAACACTCATTCATATGTATGGTGTAATTCTGACATTTACTATTTTATTTTTTTTTCAAATTATTTTGCTAATTTTTCCCACAACCCACAATTTTTTACAATTTCAATCATCCCTTTTCCACATTGGTGATTTGGAGTGCGAACTGATCGTCTATAAATAACAAATGATACAACGGCAATTTATTAAAGAAACCAACAGTAGACTAAGAGTTCATAGATATATGTACACATAAATACTTTTTCGTAATAAACTAACAATAATCTCTTCCGTATGATACGAGACTTACTTGTATGTGTTTATATTTAAAAGAAAGCATTCACAAGGCTTTCATTTTGTAGGAACATGGTTGAAATTGAAAACACAAAAAATAAAAAACATTTCACACATGTGTTTGTATAAAAGCATATAAAATATTCAAAAATTGAGTAAATTTTTTTCACATTTATGATTATGATATGCTTTCAAGGTTACACTATCTATTTTGGAATTCATGTATGTACATAAATACATATGTATGTATATTCATATTTTACAGTACATATAACAAACAATTTTTCTTTGGGGCACAATATATAATAATATGCGATTTAATATCACGTATAAATGATGATAGCTGAAAATTTATTTTTAAAAATATTATTTTGATGTGATTCCATCGTTATCATATGTACATACATTTTTGAATAAAAGCTAAAAGCCTACGACTACAAATTTTCATAGCTTCAAGATTATGCCCTTTATGTTTTGATTGACCATAATAGAGATATATTGCTTCTATTTAAAGAAGATTTTTTTTCATCCATTTCTATTTCGTTTATTTATATCTACATACTTATACATATACATATGTATGTATACGTATTTCTATACATTTTTTGTATTTATTTAAAAAATTAACACAGCGATCACTATATAAAATTTTTCTTTTTATCTGAAATTTGTTTTTTCTACACTTCAGATACATTTTGTATAATTTCAAACACTATATATACTCTCTATGTAGAAAACAGAAAAATGTAAAATTTCGCAATAATACACAAAACTATCATGATTATTTTCAAAATTTTCATTTTTCCAAATTATAGCCATATGTAGTCTAATTGAAAACTTTACATAATAATTACAAATTACTTTAATTACTTTACAAATATTACACAAAAAAAAAAAAAAAAAATGAAATGTTTTTTAATTTATTTTAGAATTTAATAAAATCAAATTACAAACGAATTTTAAATTTAGGAAGGGAGCGAGAAGCTAATGATGGGTACAATTTAGTATTGAATATTAAATGACATGGGCGGTGGTATTATAAAGTCAACAGAAGTTAACTTTAGTTCAATTTAAAGCATATAAATGATGTATTTTTATTCATTTTCTTTTTTTATTTTATTTTTTATGATTGATGTCATTTAAATTATTATGTTCAAAAGAATGTACTTTTGTCCCTTACATACTTAATATAACCTTGGAAAATGTTACTTACGTACAAATACAACTAAATGTTAATATATATAAAAAAAGTATAATTTTTTCTATATATATACGAGTATCTACATATACAATATCTGTAGTATCATTTACGATCTTTGGTCTCAGATTAGAACAAATTTATAAAGAATGGAATAAACATAATACGTGTACGTACAAAACCAGGAAGAGATTTAAAGAAAACAAAAAATGGAGGATAAAAGAGAGAAGAAAAAATATTTTTTGAATGTTTTCCAAAAAAGAAAGTGTAATATAGTTATTTAAAGTTTTCAAAAATATTTTGATATTTTTGTTTTTACACACACGCAATTTCTATAAATTCTAATATGAAATTGTGTATGTTTTTCGGGTACTATGTATGATCACGTTAACCTTGGGAAATATGAAATTTTAGATAGTCTTCCGTGAAAATTAAAAATGTTCTAATCGTTTGCGTTGTATTTAGAAAGAACATTTTTCCGTCAAGATTTTGAGAAAGAAAACCAAAAAATAGGTAGGTATATGTATGTACATAATTATACAATCAACTGTCCTACAACATGGTGATATTTTTTTTTCTTGTTATCCGACGGCCTACTATCTAATATCGAACCACAAGTCAACATGGGTCTTTTCTAAGAATTTTTCAGATGATTTATTTTGATGAAATGCAACAATTTTAATCAGCATTTTGTTATGAATTTTGGACAAGACACTGTGATTTAAATACTTAAAACGAAATTATTATTATTATTATTTTTTTAAAATAAATATAACCTCCACATAATCCGAAAGTTACCCTTGTAAAGAAAAAAAATATTTCTACTGATAATTGTCTAGAAAATTCAAGACTGAGTGAAAATAGATAAAAGCTTTTATGTGGAGAATACTGTATAGGTAGTAGAAACTAGAAATAAATGAAAAATTAAAATTCTTCCACCCACCTCCTACTTTCTTTATCGCAAAAATTAAATTAAATATTTTGTTCTCATAAATTTCAGCTACTGATTGGTGTACACACAATAATACTGATTGCTAATCAAAAACAAAAAATAAAAAATTGCCAAAAGCTTGTTTATATCTGTGTTATTTATTACTTTTATAACATTAAATCAATAGAACATAATGATAGTAATATGATGAATTAGTGTCGCGTCAATTTCCTCTGTCTGGATATCATAAGAAAAAACAAACAATTTTTAATATTTTTTTCGTGCACATCTGCATAAAATACTCGGTACTCCGTAGGTATAATATACGACATACGTATACATACATGCAAAAAAGATAGCAGCATATTTTTAAGCTCCATTACTTTCATATTCTTAAATCAAAATTAAAGAATTGTGATGAAGCGAAAAAAAATCTTAAGAGAGGCAAAACTATCATCATCAGTAATCAATTTTTTTTTTTTTTTTAAGATGTGAAATTCCAAAAATACTTTTATACCCAAGAGAAATGTACATACGTATGGATAGGGCATATATATATGTATATATACACGTAAGTGTGTAGTGCAATGTGTATGACATTCTCCCCAGATTCCCTACAATCATCATCATTCAAAACGTTAAAAAGAAATTTTCTTATTTATATATACATATTTCGATTTTCTAAAATTCATATCACAATTTATTAAATGCTAACAAATTAACATTCTGATGTACATATACTGCCTGATCAATGATCGCACATTTTTATTTTTTTAAATTTCTTATTTATTTATTTACTTTTGTTCAAAAAAAATATAAAAGAGCAGGGTGACAGAAAAATTTAAAAATAATATTTTTTTTTATTTAAGTGTTTTTTAGTAATGGTTATCAATATCACTGAAATTTCTAAATCATAAAGAATGTTGAAGAAAAAAATAATTAGGTACATACATATGTACGTATACCTACATCAAATTGAACTTTGTACATATCAATGGTTATATTTTTCTATATTATTGATATTGAACACATAGCAAAATTGGGTTAAAAAAAAAATCCCAAAAATATTTTTACAAAAAAGGAAATATTTTTCATTGATCAAAAATTTCATTTTCTTGTTAATAAGGAGATAACGTGCAAATAAAAATCAGCTACAATAGATTTGTGAAAATAGAAAAAGAAAATAATGTAGATCAGCATGTATTGGTAGATCGGTAAATTCCAGTTTTTTATATATTTTTTTAATTTGTGCATTCTAGATCCTAGTGTCACACAATTTTGATTTGATAATTTTTAATTACATTGTTATCAAAATACATTCAACACAATAGTGTAAGCGCATTTTGCCATTATATTAGCTTTATTTTTATATGCATTGATGTGTCTGAGATCACACAATCTCATCATTCAGCAGACTTACATTTAAATAACATTCTCCATTCATTTTCCCTAATATATGTATGTAAACAAACATCATCATTTTTTATTTTAATTTCAATTTTCATTATTTCATTTTATTTTTGTTTTTTTCTGTTTATTTTCATTATCATTTTTAGTGTAAAAATTTTGTTGCACGAGTCAATTTTTAATGTTTATTTATTGATTATTATAAGCATATTATAAATATGTAAATATAAAAAGAGATTAAAGAAAATTATGAGTTCAATTTTAAATTATTTCGTATATATATACATTTAATATTTTGTAAACGATTCTTTCTACCGACAAAAAATAAATACATTATGTGCACTGTCTTTTTTATTTAAAAATAAAATTAAATATGTTATAATCTATAAATGTATTTTTCGTTATTTTAAAACAAAAAACTCAACTTAAAAATTAATGAAGAAACAAGAAAAGACTTTCCTGTAATTTGGTATATTGAAAAAAATTTTTGAAAAATTATTTAAATATTTTACCGACGTTTTTTTGAAAAATTTTAAAGTAAAATCATTTACAGAAATTCTTTAAATTTGTTAGGTCTGAATTATATTAGATTTTAATTTTTTGTCATATATAGAAAATGATGGGTGTAGGAAATCAGATCAGCCTGGTGGACAAAACTCATAGCTGGGTACATTGTTACTTAGAAAAATTTAGATATGTAGTATGAAGTACACAGTAAGGACTAGCCACTATTGCTTTTAATTGAAAGGATATGAAAAAGATCGCAAATGATTTGTTGGCTTAGTGTAGACAATGATCAAATTTTCGAAGACGCAAGAAGATTTACAAAGCATGTCAAACGTTTTATTGTGCAAAATGTGGTTGGTCAAAACCCCGAAGAGCAAAGTAGTAATTGATGTCCTGATAAATACTTCGTTGAGAAAAGAAAAAATAAAATATCAAAATGTATTTTACTTACCTGTCTCATTCAGTGTGAAATATTTTTTCCTTGGTAATCCTTAAAAAATATTTATAAATTAATAAAAACAAAAAATTTCTTTTTTGTTTTTGTTTGTGTTTTTTTTTTTTTGAATTGTTGTAAATTAATCCAATAAGTGAAAAGGAAAATTTCTTATGCTTTTCCAAAAAATAAAATTTTTTTTGAAACTTAAAACGCACTTTTTCACATTTGTACGTTTTACTATTCTGTTATATCCATAAATTCAAATGTGCACAAAAATTTTCAATATCGTATATTTGATTAAATTTTTTATTCATCAAAAAATACAAAAATTTTTCATTTCATATTGAAATTCATTTTATTTTTATTTTTACATTTTTCAAACGGATAAAAATTTTAATTTTGTTTTTAATTCACGTTAAAAGGTTTTTGGAATAAAACTAAAAAAATATAAAACATTTAGATACATTATATCATTTGCATGTAATAAATCCTTGATTCTTTATTATCACATTTTTGCAAAAAAACAATTTTTCCCATTTTTTTTTTTTTATTAAATAAATTAGAAAGTGGGAAATTTTGGTTAAAAAATTTTCATTTCCGCCATTTTGTCTTTATTATTTATTTATTTACTTTTTTAACAAACATAAAATTTTATTTGTTAATTTTATTAGTCATTTTGTTGAGTTTCGAGTTTTTTTTTTTCTTTTTTTCTTAAATTCAAGAAAATATCAAGCAACATATACAGACACCAAAAAATGTACACGTTTTCATATGTATGTATGTATGTGTTGCAAAACGATATTAATTTTTTCACTTTCACTTTTTTTCAAAACTTTAAAATGTTCTAATTCGTTTTTTAATGCATATAAGCTGCCATTTTTTTATAATTGACATTTTGAAAGTTTTGTTATATTTTGTAACGTTTGTAGGTATAAAGTGATGGAAGATCAGATACAGACTGTACAGGTATTTCTTTTTATTTCGATTAATAATTCCTCACAATGATCTTGTAAATAATCCAATTACAGAATTTATTGAACTTTTTTTTTGTTTTTTTGGTGATCGATCTGCACTTCAATGTTTTGTTTTTTTATACACACTGTTTCTTAAATTTAGTCTAGTATAAGTTCGTTACAAAAATCATTTGATTTTTAATTAGAAAATCAAGAAAGATTAAGGATAAATAAATAATCAAGGAAGATCACTGTGTTTTTGAGAAAGATACCTAAATATTCAATTTATTTCTTCTTACTGTTATCGTCATAAAAATAATTTCTCATAGTTTAAATGAAGATCACTGAAGATCAATCACTCTGTTTTAAATAAATAAAATATTCATTTCATTATTATTTGTGTCACTTTATCTTTACTGATAGGTAAATAATATTTTATGTCACACCTGTTTAATTTATTTTTTGCCACCATTTATAATTTCATAATTTTGAAATTCAATTTTTACACCAAACAATTTTGAATTAAATTATAATTATTTATTTTTGTCGTTTCAAAATTTAAAATATTCTTACGTTAACTATCAGATCAATAACAGAATTCTTTTTTAAAATTTAAAATTCACCATTGATTAATTAAAATTTTCAAACGTTGTGTGTACATGTAAAACCATATGTACGTATATGTATGTGTCATTAATGTAATTTTCACAAAAAAAAATATGAACAGAATCTATATTAACTTTCCTTTCATTTGTAGTTCAAAGTATTAATTCATTCTCTTTTCTTATTACATATTATGATGATCACATATTTATTTTCCAAAATTGAAAACAAGTTTTTATCTGTATATGAATTAAAAAATTTACACACGATCTGATTTTAATTTGTTGCTGTTTTTTTTTTCTTTTAAATTTTATTTTATACTTAAATTTATCATAAACAAAATTTCACAGAAAAAAACCGATGTCTACATGAACGTCAACAATGATCATTAAAAGTTAAAATTCCAATATTATATAGAAAATTCGTAATCGAAAATACAACCAAAAAACAAAAAAAAATTTTTTTTTGTATTCAGAAGATGAGGAAATAAAAATAAGAAATTATAAAAAATAAATAATAACACAATTATTAATTTCTTCTCTTGTTTTTTTTTGTTGATCTTTGTTTTGCTTTCAAATTTCTGTTAATGATCGTGTATAATAGTAGAATAAAAATAGAATACAAAAACAAATTAACAAAACACTATTTTTCATATGAATTTTGCACGTGCTTTTTTAGTTTTATTTAATTCATTTGAGCATTTATTTATTTATTTTTTTTATTTTATTATTAATATTCAAACAAAACATAGCGTATAATGATCAATTGGAATAGAATGATGACGACAACAAAAACAATTGGATAAATGTTCAAAATTATAGAATACACAGTGTAAACGTGAATTAATTAATTAATTAAATTAATATAAAAAAAAAAAAAAAACAACAAAGTGTCATAGTTCTATTTTGAAAGTTTTTCACTATTTTCATTTTTTTGATCTGTTCATGTTTTTTACTTGCGCGATCTTTTTTAATTAAATAAATTCACATTACACTATTAATTTAAAATTATGACACAAAAATGTTTAAATTCAATTAAATTGATATTAATCAAATAATAAAACTTCAAAAATTACTGATCTTCATTTATTGATTTATTATCAAATTCCCTATGGATAATAAACAGAGCAAAATCATTCATTCATTCATAAATTCTGTCACTGTTCACTAATTCTTTCTCTCCAGTCCATTCAGAAAAAATAAAGAAACTGTTTTTTTTTTACAAACTTTCACTTTCGTTTTTTAAAACAGACAACGCAATAGGTGTTGTGTACCCACTTTAATATGTAAATTTTTTCCATTTAATTAAATGGATCTTTCATAAATCGTTGTGTGATCCCTTAGAAAATTCTTTTTTTTTTTTTTTTTAAATAATCCACATGAAATCATTAGAATTGAATCCGTTTAAATTTTAATTTACATTTTCCTGTCAATTTCCTAATGTGTACATATAAAGATGTTTTCTGTTTGTTTACAAAATTAAAAGCGGAAAAAAATGAAATTAGAACAAAAGATAATAAACTTTAAAAAAGTAAAATGCAACAATAAAGTCAATAACAATTTATAAAATAAATAAAAAATTTTTAATGAGAACAAAATATTATGTTTAAAAAGTAGCAAAAAGCAAGGCAATTTATTTAATGCAAAAAAACGTACGCACGCGCCTTATGCAGATCAATGATCATACCTTCAACGCAAAACTACTAAAACTGATTAAAACTTTATTAAACTACAAAAGAAATTTTTCATTCAAATTTCGAATAAAGTGGCAGTGGAAAAAGAAAAAGAAAACAACAAAAATAAAGAAAATAACAAAAATTATTTATATACATATAGGTGTATGTATGTATGTAGGTATTATGTATGTATGTATTTTTAAACTTGTTGATTGTTGAATATACAAAAAAAAATATCAAACCAAACTGAACGTGAACAAATATAAAACATACAAAAAATACAGATACATTATGTTATGTTATGTTGTAATTGTAATGTTGTAAATGTAATTGTTCTATAACATAAATCAGCTCAGCTCAGTCTCAATAGTGCAACGCAACCAAAACAAAAAAAAAATGAAGAATAGTAAATTTAATAAATATTTTTTAGGTTTTCTCTTTTTTCATTAATCTTTTCCCTTTCTATTTAGTATTTTGTTCATTGTTGTGCTGTTCAACTCAATCAAACCAACAAAATTCTCAAACCAAAAAGATTAGGAAATTCGCACCAAATACAAATACCAATTTTGTATGAATTTTTAAGTTTAAAAAGCTAAACCGATGCCGATCAAACAATTCAACAAGTAGTTTTTATAAGTATGTAAAAGAAAATTGGTAGTAAGAGAAAATAAACATATCAAAGAGAACAAGTTATCTTATTTGCTATTATGCTGTTACAAACTTTATAATATTATAATGTAAGTAAATGTCGTTCATAGCCCAACATGAACAAAATCTAAAAAACTGAATTTAATAAAGAAAAGAAGCAGGAAAAAACCACATTATTAAATATATACATATGTGTGGGAAAAAGCTAAATTGTTTGTTCATTTTTTTTTGGAACATATCTACCCTACCCTACCGCAACAAAATACAACGCGTTTGTCGTTAGCGTTACACACGATCATAGAATACAAAATACAACAGTCAAAATTATACAACAACAACATAACACATCCATACATATGTATAAAATTTATTCATTTACAACTTTTGTTCTGATCTGACTGAACTAAATTCGGAGTACGGATGAATGAACTACGATTTACCAATGAATATCTTTTCAAGCAAATACCACAAACTTATTGGAACTTATTCTTTTCTCTTCGTTTGTCTGTATTTGTCGTATGTTTGATTAACAACTTCCAACTTCTATCACACAATCACACTATACTATAGCTTCATACCAAGCCGTTTGATTTGTTTTGCTTTTATTTTTCCCGAGTTGCGAATACGGGTTTTCTAGATGCAAATTGATCAGATTTTTGTTCAATTTTTTGATCATTTTTAATTCTGTCTGTTTCACATTTCCAAATTAATTTTAATTTATTTTTTGTATTGTGCAATTCCATGAAAGACTTTCAATTTTATCGATTTTATAGATTATTCGTAGATCATTGTTTTGAATTTGATGATATTTTCAATATTTATAGGTAACTATTTTTCGGAAATTTAAAATTAAATATGTAACTTGAAATTTTTATTTAAGAAAATAGTTGCAATATAATATCTGATCTAAGAAAAGACGTGGAAAAGGAAGAGGGGGATTTTATTGCATTTATGATTGTATTTTGTATGGCGCATAACCTGCTTGAAATCTGAAATAATTGTAAAAAAAAGCTTCTGAATATTTCTCAGAGAATAGTTTTCTTTTTTTTAGCAAAAAAAAAACTTCTTTAGACAATCTTATAATCTTAAACCTCGATAACTCAAAAGTCAAGATTTTGCAATAATATTTATTGTATACATGTATTAATGCAGTTATGCAGTTTTTTTATGCTATAGGCTGCTATACATGTAGTCGACTTGACTTACCTATGCAATAAAAATTGCTGTATAAAAAATACTTAGTTGATAAAAATATGCATGTATTTGTGCAAAAAATATATATAATTAATATATGTATATTAAAGGAATGTAAAATACACATGTGTATGTTAGTATGGAAAAAGTCAATCACAATTCACAATATGTAGGTATAATGTAAAATGTAACTTATAAAGATAGTGTGTGGAGAATGAAAATGAAAGGTGTTTACTGTGTTATCTACTAGAGGAAAACTTAAAGATACCAAGTAAAGAGTAAAGGCTAGCTTTTTTTTTTTTTTTAAATAGAAAAAAAAAGTAAAAACACGAAAAATAAAAGGAAGAAGATAGGAGTAGGGCAGTAATGTGATCATAGAACATAATTTTTGAGTTTTGCAATTTACAATGTACCAATGTATGTTACTTGCATAAACTAAGATTTTCAAACACAGAAATAGGTACCTATCTATGTTGTACTTGGATACTACCTATTCATACTACTTGGATACTAAGATAAATTCATAAAATATACATTTATTTATGTACAATTATACTTACATGTCTATTTACATGTATTGTTGCTATGTATTTTTTTAGCCGGTTTTATTATTTTTTATTCTTTCAATTTTATTGTAAATATTTTTGCATTTTTATTTTTTATTTGTTTTTGTTTTAAGACTTTTTTATCACTTATAATTAAATAAAACAGAATATTTTTCAAAAAAAAAAAATTATTTGCTTGAAACTTAATAAAACTTTTTTCTTAATTTTGTTTTTTCGATTTGACTTTAAAAAAATGGTTTCCAAAATTCAATGAATAAGTTATTAATTCGAAAATTTGATTGTTAGGCATTTGCTTGTTTTTAGTATCTTATTTTTCTTATTTTCAAATTTTGGAAACTAATAGGTATTATTTGAATTTTCTTAATTCTCCTTAATATATCTATATAAATTTTTGATCTACTCATAATAAAGCATATTAATCAATGTATTTCCAGTTTATAGAATGGACTATACATATTTCATACCGGGATAGACCTAATTAAAATTCATTTTTTCACCAAAACTTCTAAAATTCTTCTAAAGATTTTATTCTCTTAGGCACATTATCAGGCATCGAATACCGCATACAATCAAACTTTATGGTAGTTAATATAATTGATATGTTGACTCAAATTTTTTATTATTTTCATATAAAAATGAATGGATTTTGTACCATGGGAAAATATGTACTATACAGTGTATACACATGTTCCTAATAATAATAATAAAAATTAAGATGTTATAGGTTTTTATTTTTTGGCTATACGTACGGTAAAATCTCCTTTTACATAAGGGCATTTTATTTTTATATATTTTTTTTTAATTCTCATCTAAATGTCTACTTAAGTTTATATGCTTATCGTTTTATTTTAAAAATTCTCTTTTGTAAATAACAATTTCCACTATAAATTTCATTATAAAACTTTTCTTAAAAAAAAAAAAATAAATAAAAACTAAAAGTTACAAAAATTTTAGAGGCAAATGTTTCATTTTTCTTTTAAATTTTAAGATTTAAAAACAGAAAAAATTCTAATTTAATCCAAAGAAGAAAAAAACGCATAAAAATGAAAGAGTAGAAGACAGCCTCTGACTTTATAACGAAAAAAAAAAAAAAATTGTTCAAATTTTTATCTTTTATTTTGAAAAAAAAAAAAAAATTCTAAAAAAGAAACCTTACATGTAACATAAAATCTGATCTTCACTTGTAAATGTATCATAGATATAAAAATGAAAATTCTTTCATTAAAACGAGAAAAATTTATGATCAATAAAATATCGTATCTTTTGTGTTTTTTATTCGTTTTCCTTATAAAAATTTTTTAAAAACATAAAAAAAAAATTATTTTTCGTTCTGTTATAATTTTTCTCTGAGACATGTGAATAATTTTATTTAAAGAACTTCATTTTTTTTTTTTTTTTTAATAATATTTTAACATACATCTAACATCCTTGATAATGATATCTAAATTCCAGTGTGTTTTTTTTTTTCTATTCTGCTGTACAGATCTTTTGATTGGGAAAAAGTGCATGTAGGTACATCATTTTTTTTTCTACGTATTTCTTATATATCCCATTAGCATGATGAAATGAACGATAAACTCTCTAAAGAAAAGACAAAAAATATAACCAGAAAACTAGACAATGAAAAAAGCGGGTGCGTCCCTTTTTTTGTAATTTTGAAATGGAAATGTCGTAAATTTCAGTATATGTTTTTTCCATAATAATTTTTTTTTATCTAATTTTACTTTTTGGGTGGGTTTTATGTATGCATGTGCATCTGTACCAGGAAATGCATTTGTAATATTTTTTTAAGAAGAAAAAAAAAAACTATGACTTAAAAAAAAAAATGACAATAATAATAAAAAACTCCACCTAATTTCTATTGCATTTATAAAAACTATTTTTGTAACTGGTACTTTTGGAACAAAATTTTTTGTAATGATGTAAAATTTTCAAGGCTCTCTTGAAGATACAATAAATTTTGTTAAAATGTCAAATAAAAAGCAGAAATTAAAAATACATACATACATAAGTACATACATATGTACATACATATGTAAATAGAAATTATATAAAATGGAGAATGTTTTAGAATTGATGATGTGTAGAGATACAGATTCCATTTTGATAAGACAAGCATTAAGTTACACCATAGAGTAGATATAGAGAAAAATGTTCCATATAAAACTTGATTTACAGTTATAAAAATTTCCTATACACGTTATAAGGTGCGAATGAAAAATAAAATTTTGTGGCTTGGAAAAGTCGATAGCAATATTAATGGCCATAAGGATCCTTAAGAAAGATAAAGAAATCAAAAAAAAGCGGGGCATGACATTTTATGATTTTTGTTTTATTTTTTACAAATAATTTCTCTAAATTCCCATTGCTTACAAAATTTAGCAGTTTATTTCTCTAATTTTCTCAATGCTGAATGACGTAGTTACAAATCGGTGTGAATACCAACACACTGACAGCCATTTAAAAACATTAAAAAAAAAACGCACGTGGAAAACATATGATTGTACAACTACATTCGCAGGTAATATACTCTATCGGTGTAAACCACTAATATTGTTGCACCTAATATCCCCATTTAAAAAACGCGTTCATAAAAAATATGTAAACAAACAAATATTACACATACTTAACCGAAATTCTCTGCTGAGTTTAAGAAAGTGTTATGTGTTTCTTTTTCATATAAAGGTTCTTTTTTATAACTTTATGCTTCTATTTATGGTGGGACTTTCACGTACAGGAAAATTTTTGTTTTTTTTGGTTGCATGGGGAATAAAACAATGAAAACAAAAATAAGTCCTTGTTACTTCTGTGACGTCAGAGACATTTTTCTCTTATCTCTATACTCTTTGGTTACACAGAATATAAAGAAAGAAGAGGTGAAAACTGAAATGTTTCGAGTGTTTGGTCTCTAGAAAATGTGAAAATAATTTTTGCAATTTTATTTTTGAAAATAAAAAATTCATTGAATAAATTATTTAATACGCCAATGATAGTTTACTGAAATTAAACCAGACCTTCAGAGCCTCACAAACAAAATATTAGTCAAGATTCCACATCACACAGCTCAAAATACGAATTTAAATGTTAGTGAAATTTTGGCAAATTTTTTTGATTGTTTAATGCTATATGTAAAGACATCATTCTATCTATGAATTGATAACTTGAATGTAAGAATGTAAATCTTTATTTTTATTTATTAGTATAACATTTATGTAATGTACTATTATTACATATGTGAATAACTGCACAACAAGTAACAACATTTATACCCCATTAACATGGTCATTAAACAATAAAACTGATTCAAAATTTCAGAAAGCAAAAAATAAATAAAATTCAAAATTTAAGGATATATGCAGAGATACGTATTTATTTTTAAAAAAATCATGATCGTGATTTTCTCAAATAACTTCTTGTACCATAATCATAAAAAGGAAAATTAGAATAAAAATTTCTTATATTTATTATCCTTGTATGCATATTAGTTATGAGCAATAAAATTTCATTTATTTCTTCCTTTCTAAATTCTGAACATTTACATATCATCAAAGATCTTTGCCTTTTTCTTGTACACATTTTTTCATTTATCATTATACTGTATGTTTACTTTATGCATATTTTCTTACCTCTTTGATCTTTGATTATCGCTGGGCAATTAGCCCAACAAACAAACAATAAACTATAAAAACATTGAACGCATTCATATAAACTAAACGTGTCAAACTGACCCATATATAAAAATATCCTTTATCCTTTTTTACTGTTTACATTTATTATTTTGAAAATATTTTTTGAAAAAATCTAAGAACTGAAATTATCATTTATCATTATTTCATGGTCTAATTTTTTTTTTTTTTTTTATTGTAAAAGAAAATTTATTCATTTGTGTTTAAAGGAACGTGTGCGTTGTTCTTCTTTTTTTCTTAACGTAAAATTAACAAAAAATTTTGTACTTATATATTTAGTCAGCATGTGATCATTTTTGACTTAAATGTTTTCGTATATCGTTTACAATTTTAATTGTTTCTTTTTATTATCCTGATGTTTGAACTGAGTATTAAGTCGAATACACTAATAAAAACTGATTTAAATTTTTTTCGAAATTTGCATATAAGACAACGAGTTGAATTTTTTTTTTCTAACTCTTTCATATTTGAATACAAAAAAAGGATTCAAGTAATTTCTTGTAAGAGATCATTAACATATACGATAGAATTCCTGATAAGAAATAAAATTCAAGGACAGTGTATAGAAATAAGGGATTTAACTCGTTTAGTTTAGAAAATAGAAAATTTTCAAGTATGCGCAATGTAAGGATGTGAATAATAAATAAATGAAATTCAAAATTTTACACAGTAATTTTCTTATTATTATGCAAAAAACAGAATGGTTTAATTTCGGTCGGATACTCTTAAAATGTTAATGATTTATATAATTTTGAGGCCATTGTACACACACATAGTCCCCATACTGTTTACACATATTTTCTTATGTGATACAAATACTTTTTGTTTTAATTGCAAATTTTTGATCAATGAATATCAGAATTAAATTTCAACGTTTTTTTAGTTTTTGTGTATGCATTGTTTCCTATAATAATTATATACAGAACAGCATCGTATTACATGCAATCTTGGTATAATTATATTTGGTAGTGGTGTAAATCGTAACTCTGTAACTGGTAAATATTGAAAATTTTTTGTAAATGCTGAATAATCTTTCATGCATGCAAAGTAAAATTGCGGTTTACACAGAAATCATGTTGTGAAAATCCTTATTGATTTGCTATAATTTGAATCACGTTATATCAGAATCGCTACAATACCTCTTTCTATAAGGATTATCTGTACAATGTAGTACAATAGGAAAAATAAAATTTTTCTTTGACGTCACTTGGAGATTTTAGAATTTTTTTTTTTTTTTTTCACCATATTATTTACATAACAAGTGTATTTACCTAATTGGATTTACGATATATTATATTGGACGTAAATTAGAAATTTAAAAAATTTTTTTTTATTTATTTAATTAATTTTATAATAGAAATAATTTTAAATAAAAGAAAAAAAAAATGTTTTCATTTTGTCGTCAACTTCTGGATTCTAAATAATTTCCGTGTACAGGCTACTATACTTGATACATACGTAAATGTAGCATTTATTTAGGTTTATTTGTACTACTGTGGTACTACAAATAATTATAATTATGTTACCTAGCATATAAACGAACAAAAATATATACAGTACAATGAAATTTTAATTTTTATTTACATTTATGTTTTATTAACAAATAATTCGTACAGGAATTTAGAACAAATAAAAATTATGGAATTTATGAGGTAAATATCAGTTTGTTCGTCAATAAAATAATCACATGTGAATAAATATAAGAAAGTCACGTAAATCTTTTATGAAAGTGACCTTATGTGCGTATACTTGTAAGTATATTTCTTTTATACATATGTATAGGTAAATTTTTTTATTTTATTTTATATACGTAATTATTTAAGTCACACCTTTCACTTTTTGAAAAAATTTAGAAAATAAAAAAAAAAATTAAGGGGAGGAGTTACTTTTTTTTTTATTGTATGTGGCTACCTATATTGAATACTTGGTTTTTATTTTTGCAATTTCTTATACTGAATTCAAACATTTGAACAACGTACTACATATAAAAAATATAACAGTCATTTCTGTTCAAACACAATGGAAAAACTATGCATATAACTTAGGTACCTCTAAAAACAAAAAAATTTAACAATTACAAAAAAAATTCTTTTAACCTCTCTGCAGTTTAGTGAATCCAACGGTTTTTTAAGCAAAATAAGGAAATCACTCGAAAAAACTTATCTCCGATAATTTTTGAGGACAATACGAGATTTTCTTGAATAAAAGACTGAATATAAAAATAATATTAAAGAAATCAAAACTTTTATTGGAAATATTATCTTCGTGTACATGTTAAAATTGTTTAAGTTCAAATAAAGAAATAATTAAAAAAATTTTCATTTGTACAAAAATGTACGTAGTACAAATATAATGAGTACTAACATCTATATTACAGTTTGCCAGGAACATATGTATGTACTTCAAATACTCGTACAATTTAAATTTTTCAAGACGGAAATTAATATTTAATATTAAACAGTATTTTGTATATTTAATTTAAATACCTGTATTACATATTGTTTTTTCGCAGATTTTTAATAAAATTTTAAAGTTAAAAAAAATGTAAATATTTGTAAAATTTTTATGTCGGTTTTCCGATTTTTTCAATTTTCAAAAAAAAAAGTCAAATGGGAATTTTTTTATTAAATTCAAAAGTTGTCTAAATGTTTAATTTTCCTTGTAATTAGATGACAGTATATACGTACGTACTGTATAGTATATTGTGATAACTAATCATGATACAGGTATGCCTCGTATTACACTCATCACTCATCCAGTATACAGTTACACAATATTTTATTCACCTTCTATTAGTGATGAGAACTTTATTGTTTTATAAGTGAATCCACTTATTTAAGCTATTAAATTAATTTTGAATTAATTGGAATTGAAAAACGATGTTTTTTTTTAAATTTAATTAACATAAAGAAAACAAATTTTTGACATCCGTTCTACTTTTTTTAACAGATTTTACTACAAAATAGTGAGCAAGAGATCAGATCCTTAAGTCATATACTCTAAAGTCTTACCAAAACATCAGAATTTAAGATTTATTCTTCATTCTTTCAGTCCTTCGTTACCCTACATGGAATCTGAATGAGAGAACAGAGGTAGTGAGAATATGTATACTGAATTTCTTCCATGTAGGTAAGTCAAAATTTTTTTATATTTTTATACGAGGGTTATCTGTAATTTTTACCCAATATTTTTTATATGTGTATTCTTTGAGTTATTGATTTATTTATACAAAAAAACAATAATTAAACATTCTACCAGGAAAAAACAAAGAAAATAGTAAAAACTGAAACAATTATCAATTCAATTGTTTTAATATGTGTATTAACGGATTCATAAATATATATTTAAATATCACATAAGGGTGTGTATCTGTATAAGATCAAATATTGAATATCAAAAAACAACAAAAGAGAAAAAAATTTCTTAAAAGTTTTTTTTTTTTTGCTTTTTTCTAAAATCAATCACACGTGTAAGTACGATAAATAACTAATACTAAAATAAGTTTATAAATTTATTGGACAATAAGTACATAGATATTATTTTTATGAACTTGCTCTATTGAATACGTGATATACACACATACATATGTACAGGTAAACATTATAGTAATTGTTTTGTATTTCTATATATCGCTGATTCGATGATTAAAAAAAAGCATTAGAAAATATTTATATTATTAACGTATTAATATTTAAATATATATAAAAAAAGAAAAAGATGAATTTTAGTTTTATTAAAAATATTTAATTAACAAATTACAGAACAATATGAAAAAATTCCAGACGTAATAATATATAGAACATATTCTATTGTTTTTTTAAATAAATAAGCATTATAATATGGATGTGTATTGTGTACAATTTTTATTTAATATATATAAAATACTCAGATACATATGTACACGGTCTATATATGTACATATATACCAATATAAAGCTAAATTAGTATTTACATAATAAAGAAATTTGTAAAATATAAAAAAATGAATAATAATAAAAACGTACGTAAAATGTGTATTTTGTTTTGTAATTTCATATTGTTTGTACTGTATTATGTATACAATACATATGGATATAAATTTGACACGTTTTTAGAGAAAAAAAAATAAAATTCTTGCAAATCAAAAAGTAAACATATGATTTTTGGTTTCTTTTTCTGAGTTGGCATTACTTTATCTTAAACTTTATTCAACAGGTTCTCTCGTAGAGGATCTCAAGAGAATGCTCGTATTTTCTAATATCAAATGGTTATTTAGTATTTAAAAAAAAAAAAAAAAATCAAAACAAAAATAAACTGTATTTAAATAAACCATACTTTGAATGGTTAAAAAAATAAACCAAAATGATCATATAATTGGAATTTGAGATTGTTACAATTTTGAAGTAACACACAGGGATGCACAGGGATAATTCGGATTTTGCCTTAAACCAAAATCGTTTTGGTTCCCAAATTCTAAGCGAGCGAGCATGCGTGTGAGGCAAATTTTCATTATTATGAGAAATGGAAAATATCACAATGAACTGAACTGGCAGTACAAACAAACAATGTACAGATGATACATATAGTACATATGTATAAACAAAATAGTTTATACATATGTTAGATAAAATCCAAATTTTTAATTTAATTTATACTATAATCCTAATTATTGGGAATACCCCATTTTTTAAAAATTATTTTTTAAATTATCATTTATGTATTATGTATGTCACGTATGTATTTCATTTTATTTTTAATTTTTAGTTAATTTCAATTAAATTTCCAGGACATTTAAATGAATTTTCAATTTAATAGAAATTGCAATATAAATAAATCTTCTATGCAATATAGAATCTTTGATTTAAATTGTTTATAAATTGTACATGAAATTTAAATGAAATTTGTCATTGTAAAAGTCATTTAGATGCTTTTTACAACATTTTATAAATTGAAGATGAAGAACGTTTGACATTATAGAAAATCAATTTAAATAAAATATACACAATACTGTATGTACGCATATGCAATGATCCACCGACGCTTTCTTTAATCTTCGATATTTGTAGATAAAATTTGGTACATGATATACACAAGCATACATGCATATATTCGGTACATACACAGATGAAAATTTTGTTTGCAAATTATTTTATATATGTTTTTCTTTTGAGTGGTTTTTCTCGCTCTTCTCCTATAAGTGTGTATGTTTTTTTTGTTTTTGTTTTTCTTAATTTATTTCATTTGTATTTGACTTTTAGTTTATCTATTTTGTTGTTTTCTTTAAAAAAATAAAATGAAGAAAAAAAAATGATTGAAATTTAGCTCATGGTTACCTGGTCACATTGCAAAATTCTCACATTCCTCGGTTGTTTGTTGTTTAGAAGAAAAACAAAAATAAAAATCTATCCATCTATCTATCTAACTAAACTGTACTTACTGTGTACCTCAGTAATAATTTTATTATACTTAGTATGTATATGTGCTATTTTATTGGTCAGATATACATAAATTAAAAATGCAAAAGAAAAAAAACATGTTAAAGAATTAAGTAATAGATATACTAACTGACTGACTTAACTAAAAGACTTTTCCATGATATGTATATTTTTAGTATAAAAAAAATGCATCTATAAATACATACGTATATAGTCTAACATTCTCTACAGTACATTGAATATATTTACACAGAGAATTGTTCACATCTATGTACATATGTATGTATATACTTATAAATTTTTGCAAATGCGTTTATGTACATCACAGATATACATACATAAGCGAATTTATATGTATTTTCATAATGTTATATTTAAAAAAGTAACAGTTGTTACTAACAAAACAACTTGATTTTCTTCTTTTATTTTATTATATACATATATAAAGTTTAGACTTTGTATATAAGTAAGTAATATCTAAAAAGCAATAGAAAAATTTTTGTACATGAAAATTCATATACACACACATACCAACGATACATGTACGAATGCATTTCATGTGTATATACTATATATATAGAAGAAAAATAATTGTAAAAGAAAAAAATATAAATAAAATAAATAGATTTTCTTAAAGAATATACCATAAAGAAAATACATAATAATATCTGTGGTAAAGTGTATTGGAAGAACACGATAAATATATGTACATAATATACATGTACATATTATTTATACATGCTAGTCGTTTAGTTTGTTGGGTGATGTTGAAATCAGGTTGTACCGTATACCTTCTAGAATTTACATTATAAATGCATTATTATGTAGTTTTGCTTATATACATTTTGATTTACGTATTAAAAAGTAAAAGGAAATCAGTTTTACTATATACATGGACTGTATATACTCTGATAAAAGTTACAAATACATGAACATAGTAGCACAAACACAAAAAAATAAAATAAAATGTTCTTTTATTTCTTCCCGATATGTCTTTTCTTAATTTATAATCATTCTTATATATTCCATTCGAGAGATGTTGATTTCTTAGCTTTTACTTTTTTCTATTCGGTGTATTTTTTTAATACTTTTTCTACATTTATGCAATTCAACCGGTAACTAGTGAAGGCTTTTATTTATATTTTTTGTATTTTTTATCATTATGTGTATACTTACATGTACAGTAAATTCTGTACATTTTCTGTACATGCACATAAAATAGTAAAGCTACCTTTTATATACTTGCATGTTATATATTAAATGTTGTATCATAAGAACAAAATATCTTTGACATCAATATTTTTATTGAAATACTATACAAGAGTATATGTAGTCACAATTGCATTATAATTAAAAACAGGACCGTATTCATCATTAATCTGAGGTAATTCTTAGATCAAATGAAGCAAATATCAAATTTATTTTCTTGTTGGTTAAACATATAAATAACTGCATAGCAATACAGTTGGTTCAACTAGAACTTTGGCCACTTTTAGAATATTACGTTCGGTTTTATACAATTTCCATCTAATTCTAGGCAAATTTAACTCTTTTTATATTTATATTTCAATAGGTTATCTTTCCAAATCAACAAATCAATAATTAGATCAGGGCTTGAACTAATTTTGAAAACTTCTTGATGTCTAAAAGTTGGAAAACTAAATTCTAAAGTGTTTTTTCTTCCTATCAGTAAATGAATTAAAATTTTATCAATCATTAAAATGTATATCGGAAACATTCAGAATAATGAATACGAGCCTAAAAAACAGAAGAACAAACTTAAAAACTGTTAATATTGGCTTGTTCAAAATTTAAAAGATATTTAATGTGTATATGTATAGACTTGAGTCTGTAAACAGGGTGTTGTTATTCTCCATTTACTAATATATTTACATAATTTATTCGGATACTGTATTAAAAATCTGAATTGCCTTGCCAAGGCAACAAGCTATACAGTACCAAATTTTATATTGCATTCAATATTACAGAATTTTTGTTTTTCTCATAAAAATAAAACAAAATTCTATATGTAGTTTAGATTTGGTATCCATAGTCTTAGATGCAACATATCTATGTGTAAATACATACATACGTATATATATGGTATGAACTACCTACATTTCTTAATGTGTACATAGAAAAGATACAAAATATATTATACATACCTTGTTTTTCTTAAAGTAAGTAAAAGTGTGGTTGTCGGGAAATAAAATTCTTCAAGGACTAGTAAAAGCTGTTTTTCTCATATTACCAATAATCTTGTTTCATATACAAGCATATACTTGTTGTTTGTAATTTTTGGTTGTTATTGTTGTTGTATTTTTATTATTGCAATTTATTTTTATATATTTTATAGTTTATGTATGTTAGTTATAGAGCAATTGTAAATAATTTATGTATTTGTACATACGTATACATTTACATAATACATATCTACATATATATACCAAGTATTTATAACATTTTAAAGCTTTTATTTTTGTTTTTCTTGAACACTTTACAATCAAATCATAGGTCATACATACATTTGAGAGATTTAATAGATATACATAAATGTACACGTATATGCATGTATGTGAATTTTTTAAATTTACATTTATTGTAATTTTATGCATACATTAAAGAATAAAAGTACCTTTAAATACAAGTACAGATAATATAGCAGTATGTATGCTTGTGATAAATAAATTGAAATTTATACATAAATTCAACATAGTATAATATATGGTATAATAGAACGGTGGGAATATTAATATTTATCTAATCTTTCACATTATATATTCGAAATATATATTTATATAGATTTACGTATATACACACACACGTATGCGTATTATAAGAAAAAATATAGATAGAATTGTTATAATAACATTTTAACAGTGATTATTTCACCGCCCACAGTTTTAATTTTTGAAATATGCAAAATATTAATAAAATAAAAATTAAAAATTTAATTTTTTTTTCTATTTAGAAAAATTTTCCCCATTTAGATGTACATACATTATATGCTATACAGATGTAAATAATTTGGCTTATAATTTTTACAAAATTTTTCCAATCAGTCTACATGATTTCATGAAACAAATGAAATCTACATTTTTAATTTAATTATCCTTTGTCATTGATTATGTAATAGATTACATGTACATTTTTTTTAATTTTATTAAATTACATACATATTCATTCAGTTTTGCCTTTTACTCAGACATTTTTTAAAATTTACCTTCAATATTACCGTAAATTCATCTTCCTACTTCTAATACACATAAAAATGTATGTATATATTCATACGATATGACCTTCATAAGATTATGCGCTTTCAATAAATAAAAAAAATGGAAAAAAGTGTATGTATGTATGCATAGGTAGCTGGTATAGAAAAGACATCAGAAATAAAAGCAGAAAAACAAAAACAAGATTGCATCGTAACCTTTCATCTCCTTAATTACTTATTTTTAATATTATATGAACAAAATTAAAAAAGAAAGGCAAAACATGAAACATTAATTTTTGTTATATTATTTAGCTACTTGAATTTACAAAAAAATAAAATTCATTATACTCGTGCAACTAAGTTAGTATGTCTGTACTAATATATCAGAGGACAGAGTCATAGATTTAGATATATTAAGGGTGATCCAAAAGTTACACTCAAATGTTTCCTGTACAGCCTTTAATTCATACATATATTTTAAGGCATGAAAAATGGGTGAAAGTGTTGGGTTCTAACGTTCAAACTTCTGTTTCGATATTATTGTTGAGTTTGTTGAAGATTATCAGGTTTATCATAATCTTTAATGAAGATCAATTGAAATCTTCTCTGAAGTTTGATTTCTAATAGTCTCATGGTTTCTTATGTGATGACTCTACTTTGTTATCGTTAAACGAAAATTTACAAGAAATAGTGAAGATGATCTGGTATGAATTTTTAAAATAATACCACGACTTTTGGGTCACTCAGTACATTCACTTGTTCGCAATTCATACACATGGTATAAACGTATCTTTTTAATTTTTTTTTTTCTTTTCATTATTAGATACGATATGCCAGCATTATACAAGTAATTACGATTAAGTGTACAATTATTCTTTTTTTTTTCATTATTTCATAATAAATGATACTTCATTATTGTTTACATTTAGAAAAAAAAAAAATTTTTTTTTAGACAAAGATTCATAATTTTTCTGAGATAATACAATGATGCTGAATGTTGGATATGATGTTGATGCCTATAAGTGCTAAAGGTATGCTACCTAAATGTTGATTATTGTTGTTTTACTATGATGATGAAGATGATGATGATGGCGTGATATATCATACCTCTTGAAAAAAAAAAAAATTATTGCAAAATTACACTTCTGTTGCTGTTTATAGAAAAGTTGATGGCAATGAACAAATACAACAAATAAAAATATTAAAATAAATGTTGGTTTTACTGCTTTTTATATATCTATATCTATACATTTGTATCTTTTTCATTTTTAAATATGTAAACGCATGAAATTAAAAACGAGAAGAATAAAAAAAAGATTAACATGAGAAACGAATGAATAAAAAGTAAAAGAAAAAACATTCACTGAATTTTTTTTTAACTTTATTTTAAATGAGGAAAAAGATGTGAAAAAGAAAGGAATATTGCTTATAAAGCTCATGTACATATCCACGTATTTCTCATATTGCTTTTTAAAATCAAGGACATTTCACTTTGTTTACCGCATCCATTTATAATCTTCGCAACGATGATACCCAAGGTACATAAATTTACTTTAGTCGTGTAAATGTGTGCTTTCTAATTAACATTTTTTTTTCAAATTCTTGTTTTTTAATTTCTTGGAATACGTATGTTAACCAACGTCGTCTCGTCAAGGACGATGAAATTTATCCAAAAAAAAATCGAAAAATATCATAAAATTGTGTACATTTTTGTATAGATACGAAACAATCTAAAGATACAATTTAAATTGAAACAATAGAATACAAATTCGAAACCACAATAATCTATTATACAGATTATACCACTAGGTATCATAATAATGAAATGCCAAAAAATTATCAAAGCGATCAAACACCAATACCGTACGTTTTTCTTTGACTTTTACTGATATTTTTTGTGTTTCAATATTTTTGCCTGATATTTATTGAATTGTTATTTTGTTTTCTAAACGAGTTTTTTTATATTGTTTGCAAAATGGAAAAGAATTTCTTAAAAACTTTCTATGAAAGGAAATTTGACATTTTGATTTTTTTTTTTTTTTTTTTTGAGTTTTTTAAATTCGATGAATTGATATCAATTTTAATTTTGAATGTTATACATTGTTTTTCTCAATTGAATTTTAAAATGTCAAACATTAAAGACTTTGACTCTCACACGTTTATTACGGAATAAATTATAAATTAAATTGGGAATCATAGAATTTGAGTGAAATATAATGCTCTGTATTTTTTTACGTTAAATAAATGTAATTAAATTACGATGTAAAAAAAAAATTACAAAATTTTGTAAAATTTATCAAAACGTGTGAACTTGAATACCAATGTAAAAACAGACAAAATAATGAAACAACATACGAACATATTATGTACATACATATGTCCTAGTTCAAGGATTCTTTGATAAAATTTTATCTTTTAAATAAAATAAAATTTCGAAAAAAAAAACAATTTTAAATGAAAATTAAAAATAAGTAAAAGTAAAAAAAAAAACAAAAACCTTTCACGCTTTTATCTGTTCATTATACTTCAAAATCGTACAGTGATAAAAATAAAAGAAACATTTGATTATGTGATACAGATAGGTTACTAATGTAAAATAGATAGCAAATATAATTAAAATTAATTAAAGTACATGCACGTCCTTAACTACAAATGTACACATACACACATATATTGGTACAATTTGTAAATTTTTTTTTTGATAGATACTCGTACATGTATGTAATTTCGAATTTCTAAAAATTTTCTATTTGGGGGAAAATTGCGCCATGATTCAACAAAGTCACTTATGTAATAATACTACACATGTTCATAGTTACGCATTCTGCCGCGTTTAATTAAAAAAAATATATACATATACATAAATACATTTTTTGGCCTTTCGGAATAAAATATAAAAAAAAAAACAAAATTGAAAAAAGTCAATAAAAACCTCCGCATAATAAACAGTTATAATAAGTAATTTTTAAGTCAATCGTCAGAGTCTGATTGTTTTTTTTTTATTTTTATTTTTTTGTAACCGACCTATCAATGCCTTCTTATCTTTCATTACCGTTTCCTATAAAGATAGTGTTGCAGTAATAAAAATTATATATACAGTATCTTTGTATCTGTAACTGTAAATATATGTACAATGTCGCCCTTTGAGCCATATGGTTAATAAATGAAAGCTTTTTGTATAAATTTTTTGATTTCACATATGCATATGTATGTTTGTATATGTACATATGTATATCATTTATAACCAAAAAACTGTCAAAAATATTTTTCTGCTTTTTGTCACATTCAATTACTGGACTGGTACTGGATTGGTAATTTTAACGCATATTAAACTTTTATTTATATGTAACTTATTTATGTACATTTATGTATGTATAGTAATTAATCTATTCTTATACATACGCAATGCACTGGCTGTATTTAATACATTTTTTTTTTCATTTTCCTCTTTTTAATTAAGGGCTTTTAGCGTGACGTGTGCGATTAAAAACGTTTGTTATTTTATTTTTGTTTTCTTTTTTTGAACTCTGAATAAGAAAAAGAAAAACTGATCTAATAATTCAAAATGATTTGATTACATGATCATATGTAGTATAAAAGATCTTCATAGGAAAAAAAAACTAAGGAATGTTGAAGATTAAGTGAAATATTTAAAATATGTATCTTTCATGAAGAAAAATACTTCATATATCGAATTATGAAATCGCATTACATTATGACTACAAAAAAAAAAAAAAAATAATAATAAAATAAAAAAACAAAAAAAAAATCATACAAGTACTGAATGTAATTGGTATGGTAAATGTTCGTAATGTGTACTAAGAGGAATACTTAATAAATCGTTTTGGCTTTTTTTTGTTCCCTTTTACATTTTTAAAATTATAAAAATATTAAAAGCTATTGAAAGTGATCTCGTCATAATGTACATTAAATGAAACATGAATTTAAAAAAAAATATATATAAATAGACTACAATATGCTACAATTATAGTTTAAATAATTTGGTTTTTTTTGGGGGCTTTGTATTTTTGACATAAAACACAACACAAAAATTATAAGAAAAATATTAGAAAGAATTACTAATATTGAAATGTTTTAGTAAGTTATAGTGTATTACTCGAAATTTTTTTAATGTCTTCATCGTTTAAGGACAAAGTTTACTACCATATTATTTTTTATATTTTTTTATTCAGCATTTTAATTTTTGAAACACTTGATTGAGGTGATCAAAATTTGTGCAAATGATGGTACACAAAGATTTTACTTATAGGCATGTATATATTTTTTTTAATGTAATCCTTCCAGGGTAGCTTCACAAATGGAAACATTCCTTTTAGTGTACAATATATACATATATTTAGAATAACATACAGTGAGTTTCAAAACGTCAAAAAATTTATTGTGATGCGGTAATAATACGGGTTTGATGAAATATTATTGATATATTGCATCAGAAAAATTAATAATGCATTACAAGACGTTTTGAAACTTCAGAGAATGTTATCGTATGTACTTGAATGTTTGCGTATTAGAATTTTAAATTTTGCATTAATACGTTTTGAAACTCATAGATAGATTGAAGTATCATATTCTTACACAAAAATCTCGGTTAAAGCTATTAAATGAAGCGAGTTTATTATACATTAATTCTATTTTCCTTGATGGAAATCCTGTTTTCACATAAGTATATTTCCCTTATGATTTTTTAGAATATTCATGATTTCTCAGCAATGATTTCATCTTGTTTTACGCCATCAAACAGATATGACTTTTGGATCAGTCTGTACTCTGAATTAAATATAGAAAAAAATTAAAGTAAATGAAAAGTAAAAGATAAATAAATTTGATAACAAATAAACTTGAATTTTTTCTTCATTTTTTTTTTCTTTTTAAAATCTTATTTCTATTGTATTTTTTTTTTTAAATTTCTATTACAATAAAAAAATACATATGTAGGTGTATAACATATTTTATGTACATATCATTTTAAATATGTTTATACAATTCATGTATAAATTTGTTTTTTGTTTTTATTTGGTTAATATGAACATGAATAAGCCTTGAACTAGGGAGCAATGATTAAGTACTACACTTGATAACTGATTTATGTGTATGTACACTATATACGAATATGCGTGATTTTTGAAAGAAGAAAATGAAAAAAATGTAATTTAAAAAAAAAATTGTTTTTTAAGATAAAGGGATTTTTTGATTTATTATTAATTTAATAAATAAAATTTAATCATTATAACGATCATGGAAAATGTTATCAAGTGGTATTGGGAGCATAATAAGGAAGAAGACAAATTTATTGTATTTAATTTAATTATTTTTATTATTTTTTTTTTTGCTGTTTTACTTTTCAACAAACGTATGATCATTAGAAAATTTATTTAATTTAATATCGGTCTACCATTTGACAAGAAAAATAAAAAGCACAGAATTATGAAAAATTGAAAAAACAAATATTGGATCTATACTAAATCCGTGAGGTAATTCTTGCCGTAATTAATCTATCAATTGATTTTTTGAAGAATTTCAAATAATTTTATATTAAAAATTAGATGATTTATTTAATTTTTTTTTTTTTTTTTTAATAATTATAATACAAGGTAGATTTGAGAAATTAAAAAATTTAAATCGTACATTATTTCCCTTTTTTCTCACTTCAATTCTACAAAAAAAAAAAAAAGAAAAATTATACATACATAGTATATATATGTACAATTCTTCACGAATCTTTTATTCTTGCGCAATGCCTTTTTTTCTCATTATAATGAATATCTTTATGCAAATGTTTTTCTTTATTTTCTGTTTTATTTAAATTGTACACATTCATATAAAATACAGAAAAGCGCAAGTAGTATATAATGTAATATTGAAGAAATATAGCCTGAGGTTATATGCATAAATGTTCATACACATACATACATAAGTACACACATATATGTATACATCTAGTAATTTTGTATACGTATGTGTATATACAAAACTAAGAATATTAGTATTTTATTTATAGAGAGGTAAATACATACATGCATGATACAATATAATTTTTAATGTACTGAACGTCTATACAAAGTATAAAAAATAATACCTACCTAGATTTTTTCTTTCAATATAATTTTTTATTTTTTTGTTTTTCATTTTTAGTTTTTCCGTTGTGATTTCGCTTTCAATCTTTTTCGCAAAAAAATAAGATAAAAAAAATAGTGATCCAATCAAAAGGAAATAATAAAAACTGCAACAAAAATATCAACTTTTTCATACGAGAGAATTTTTATAAGACGATCGCATCGCTATGTATACGTTAGAGTTTACCTATACATTCAGGTGTTCATTTATACATATTTACGCATACATACTTTACTTAAACTTTCATATTTGCATTAAGATTCATACCGTCATTTTATTTTATATAGCAGAAAAAGTATATACACATATGTATGTATTTATATACCTCAAATACTTTTCCCCTTGATGACTTTTTGTGCAATCATTTTACGAACGCGAAAGGTAAATTACATACAAAAATCTAAAAGTTATGTATACGATTTAATATTACCTGTATAAATGTATAACCAACCAAATATGTATGTATCTGTCGTCGGTCTTTAGGTGAATGTATAAAATTTACTCATTTCACATAACGTGCATATCTTACTTAACTTTAAAAGAATATAACATACATATAACTATATGATGAAAAAAGCAAAGCACATCGTATGTATACAAATGAACACATATACCAGAAAATCTATACATGCATTTCAGTATGATTTTTATTATGAAAAAAAGGTAAGTTAAAAAGGTAGCTCTAAAAATGTGTAATACATTCATGTAATATTATTATATATACAGTACAGATAAATAGATATATAGTGATAGAGTGCAGCAACACCGTGACAGGTAAGAATTATGAGAAACACCAGTTTTCAAGGTCAGTTAGAGATATGGCAACTAGTAATAAAAATGGAAATACATATACGTAAACAATAACAGCAACAACAACAACAACAATAACTGGAAAAACTGTTGAGTGAAAGAAATGTGCAAAGCGGCATTCAGGCATTTCAAGCTTTTTATTATTACATATTTTTTTTTTTTTTAAATATTATAGTTAGTGAGCCATTCATTAAGTTTTCTTTTTCTTTACTTTTTCTTTTGTTTTATTGGTTTATTTTATTTATTTTTTATTTGTGTGACTGTATACACGTATGATTTGATTTTTTAACACACAGACAGAAGCATGTATTTGTACATATTTTATAATTTTTCTAGTTTTTATAAAACTTGCAATTTTTATTACTACTTTTTTTTTTTTATTTGCATTAGTAAAATATAAACTTAGTTGATTGTATTTTTTCCTTATAATTTGATACTTCCGTAGCTTCTATCCTATCTATTGGCTAACTGATTGCTAGCACAAGTAACACTATAGTCACTAAAATAGAAGCAAGGACTATGGTATACAGTATATAACACATAAATACGTGTAAGATACATACTTGCAAATGTTGTGTTAATAACAGTTGTATATTTTTGTAATTTGTAAAAGCATGTAATTTATACAATTGAAAATATTAATTACAACTATCATCATCGTTATTAAGAAAAAATAAAAATAAAAAATTTTAAAAAAAAATTGCACATAATTGAAAATTGAAATAGATTTGTTTTTTGTTGATACATGGATTTCTTGCATGATCTACAATTGATCTAGAATACGCTTGCTGTAATTATAAGGTAACTAGGTATTTGATGCTTATTACAATGTTACGATTTATTATACCTATTTGCTGCATGCAATGCATACCTGTATGCACTTGTACTAAAAAAAATTTTCTTGTTTGAACTGTTGAAATATATATTTTGATGATTTGATTGTTGATTGCATGATTTGATGTTTAAATTTTTTTCTTCTTTTTTACAATATATTTTTCCAATTAAGTAACCCGGTATCATCTCTTAGTCATTATAATTAAGTGAAAATTATTTTCTGTTTATTTAACAAAAAAAATTATAAAAAAATCACAAACTTTAAATTACATGTCGAACAACTGACAATTTTCTAAAATGTCACACCTTATTTATACAGAGGCTTTCAAAAGCTACAGGAGGATTGTTCCAATGATGCATAATAAATCTTAAAGGTGTTAAAAATTTACTTCAATTTTTTTTCCGGTACTTGAATTCTTAAATAATTTTTTAATCTGTAAATCTGTTTTACAAAAAAGATTTACGATATAGGTATGTAATCGGGTATCATTATCTGAAAGAATCAATTAACATAATCAAAATAAAAAATGAATAAAATCCCTATACGTTATAATGTAAGAAAGTCGTTAAAATCAAAATATATCCAACTTTCATATGTCCTGCTACAAAAAACGATCACGATGTACGTACATATGTATATACTGCAACCTAAATACCAGTTCTTTTCTTTATAGGTATGTTATATTCTAAAACACAATATGGAGTTTTTCGTTATTTTCCTTTTGTTTATTCACCTTCTTTTTTGCACGGTTAATTCGTATCACGATTCCTTGGAAAGAAAAAAAAATCAAAAAAAAAAAATCTGAATTTTTTTACAAGAGTCTCCTCGGAATCGGACAATGACTTGTTTTCTCCTTTCTACATGATCATACCTACATAAAAAAATTATTGAATGTAGTATGTAGGAGAGAAAATAAATAAAAAATTGCAATGTGTTGCTATGACGGTTATACATGTGTGCACATGTCTATATACATATATGTAAACACATTCATATATACGTACGTACATATGTTATGTTCATCCGGCCTCGATTGCGTTGTTGATGATGGTGCGATGGAACAATAAAAGAAATTTTTTGTTATAACAAAAATGAAAAGCAAAAAAAGAAAATTAAACAAGAAGAAAAAGAATAAAATGAAATTAAAAACGAAAACTAATTCTCAGACATTCAGGATGGATAAATTGAACCAGCAACAGTGAATTTATTTTTTTATGTTTTTATTTCTTCTAAAATGGAAAAAGAAGAAAAGAACCCCTTTACCTTCAATTTTTCTTTCTTCCAAAATCGCTCCTTTCTTATGTGTACTTTCAATTTTTGCAATTTGTTTTTTTTTTTCCGTTTTCTAAAAAATAAAACACAATGGGAATATGATTTTTGGTCTGCTTTAGCTTTGAATTTTTTTTTTTTTTTTTAAATAGTCTCAGTTTCGTTTTTATTACTTATAGCCGTTGCAAAAATTGTGTCGGTCGGTATTATATACGCACAAACATACACAGAATAAAATATATATATAGAGAAGGAATTCATCCGACCAGAAAATAATTGAGGACCTGGTCTGATGCTTTTACAACAAACAAAAAAATAAATAAATAAATAAAAATCAAAACTAAAAAAAGAAACAAAAATCAAAAAGAAAAGAAAATGTGATTTGTTTATTTATTTTTTTCTTTTGTAGCTTTAGATAGGTAGATCTTTTATTATACACAATACCGCGATCATTATTATATCTTGGACTATTCGGTGAAATTTTTCGCAAAAGTCTAGAACATACTTATATATACCATACACTATGTAGATAAGTATATGCATATACGTATTTTCGAATACGTAATGTTGGCTGACTGACTGACCCTCAACCCTCTTTTAAATATTTTTGGCATGAATTTGAAAAACAGCATGAATGAGTGTAGAAAGAAAGAAATAACACAAGAAAAAAAATTATTTGCAAAAATTCGCATATATTAAAAAGGAACAACGTAACCTGTTATATGGATGATTGTGTGTTTGTACACATGAAAAAAAAATAATCAAGTAAAAATAACAATGCAAAATTGTAAAGTAAAAATTTTTTGCAAATGAGATATGTGAGTACATTACATACGTGGAAGAATATTTGAAAGGGAAAGAAATCTCACATGAATACACAAAAAAAAATTTGCAAATTTCTCATCTAATAACACATATGGATAAATTAAAGAAATTCAAATTTTGCAAACCCCAAAGGTAAAAATAAAAACGAAATTTGCACATTTCAATTTCAAAAAGAATAAAAGGAGAACACATTCACAAAAAGAAAACGAAAACGAAAATTACAATTTTTTAATGAAATGAAAATTTTTATTTTCAAAAAATAGACCAGTACATGTCTTAGAACAATACAAGACAAGGCCAAGGTATATGTATTTAAGCATATGCATGTATCACTGTAAACATATATGCATGCACACGCATATGATCGTGATTTTTAATCCTTTTTTTTTTCAAAAGAAAAAAAAATAATAAAACCTTGGCCCTCTCTTAAAATAGAAAAAATTAAATTATTTTAAATTGGTTTGCAAAAAAAAACGAAAGAAAATGTTTGTACACACATAAAAATAATTCGTACATATGATGTGAAATTTGCAAATATTTTTTTTTCTCTGCGATTTTTGAATTAGTTACGAAACTGTAAAATAACGATTTTTTTTCATTCATTTTTAGAGGGTATTAATGTGTTGTAATTTTAAAATGTACGATCAACCCTTCTAGAACAAAATTTCTTTCAATGTTATAAATATATGTACATACATATGTGGAAATCGTAATACTAGGGAGATAGTTAGATTCAAAATCAGACACAAAAATGTAAAATGAATAGTTTTACCCAAAGGATTGATCAAAGTGTTATATAGAATTCCAAGAATGTTTACTATAAACGCATGAAAATGCATTCGCTAATGTTTTATGTACACAAAAGAAACTGTTGTATATGAAAATCTAAATAAAAAAAAAATTTTTTTTTTCATCATTTTATTGTTCCATATATTTAAAAGCCTTATAAACAATAGAAAATATTTTCACAAATATTATTTACTTACATGCGTGTTCATAAATTATCAATGACCGCCCCTAGTACGGAACAGAAAAATTAAATGGATTTTAACTACATACTACCAAACAAATACTACATATTATAAAAATTCTTAATTATTTTTGTTCGTGACAAATTTTACTTTTTTGTTTCGAAATTCATTTCATAATTTTTTTAATTTATCATTTTGAAAATTTTTGTTTTTCGTTCAACAGATTTTAACAAAATTTTGGTATTTATTATATTGGATAAGAAGACATATGAAATTTTCTTACAAATTATATTTATATACATATTTAATACAATTAGAAGTCAGAGCAAAGATATACCAGAATGTATGAAAAATCTAAACTTGGGCTATTGTTACACCACTACAGGGTCTTCCAAATTGTTCTTATAAAATGAGTGTGACAAAAATAGTCCGAAGAATAGCCCATCGGTTTTCTCACTTGCTATAATAAGAATTTAGAGAAATTTGAACTTTTTTTACATTTGTTGTTGAAGATAAAATTATGGATTATCTATTAATTTTCCGCAAAATATCAGTGTTCCGTAAAAGATACGAGTAGTTTGAAAAACCCTGTACATTTATAAATGCAATTAACGAAAAAATGAATTTCATTGTAAATTTACCCAAAAATTATATACGTACATATTCATTTTATATTTCGTAACAAAAAGTACAGTTTTTATTGTTCCTGAACAGTTACACCGTAATTTAATTGTAATTTTTTTTTTTTTTAAATTAAATTTAAATTAAACCAGAAAAATTACATATGTATGTTAGATAATTAGCATGGAAATTACAAAACGTTAAAAATTTTCAATAAAATAAAAACGGAAGTAAAAGTATAATAACATCCAAGTTCAATGTTATTTTATTACTGTATTTAATCTACATATTAACATGTAAATATATTTGTACATACATTTATGATTTTAGTTATATATGATATATATAGTGATTTACGTAAATTCACTCAAATATTGCCAATATACGTATTGTGTGTGAATTACGTAGGTATCATAAACCATTCCACATACATTCCAAAAAATTTTCACATTGTGGGTAATAAATAAAATAGAAAAAATTTTTTTTGTTCAAGGATTTTCAGTATTCGAAGTAGTAATACTGTTTAGATATTCAGTAATATAATTTATTGATATGTATTTCCATTTTTTTTTTTTAGTTATAAATATAAATACCTAATTACTTAAAGATTATTTTGATTAAAATTCAAATTCCCTTTAAAAATTGTTTTAATTTATTTATATTTATGTTATGTACCTTTGAAAAATCAAAAGAACAAAGAATCAAATGCAAATGATATTCATTGTTTTTTTTTTAGAATTGTAAAACTTGATTTAAAAAACAGAATTAATTTTACTTGTGGTATCTTTATAAAATTAATCAGTAAATTACTTGTTTAGTACAGTGAAACCTGTAAAATTAGGTACCCGTAACAACTCGGCAACATTTTACCCATTTTGGAAATCTTTATGAATTTATGACACTTTTCATTTGGATTTTTTGTGGGGTCAGCTTCAACAAAATTTGTGTTATCACGTTAGTTAGTTTAAGGATCGTCATAACTTTACAAATAGCTGACTATCTTTATATTTATAATGTTCGTTTTCTTCACCTTGGCACTACAGTCTAACATTTTATGTTGCACACTACAAAATGTTAAAAAATGACATACTTGGAATTATTTGATGCAATTATCCCTTTTTTGTCTTTTTGGTTGTTATAAAGTAGCCAACACAGACAAGTTTCAGTGTAGCTACAAAAATAAATTATTAATTCATAAAGTACATTATGCTAATTAAATAATAATGAAAAATTAACAAAAATTATCTTGAAAATTTTCTTCATTTTTTTCAAGATTATTTTTTTTTATGTTTTTGCTTAATTAAAATTTCAAATAAAATATTTATAAAAAGAAAAAAAAAAGATAATAGCCAAGAATTTAATTTTTTCCTATTTAAATTTAATGTTAATTTTTCTTGTATATTACAAAAAAAAAAAATTTTTTTTTTTTTGAATATGCAAAAAGCAAGCAAAAATTAAAAGATTCTAAATTTGATTTTTTTTTATGTTCATAAAAGAATGATGATCATTTATGAAGATATATTATTGCATATGTGTGTGTATAAGACAAGTTATTACTTATTATAAGTATTAAAACTCTTTGATAATATTATATAGTTAAAAATTTTTAGAATCTAATTAAGAAGTACCTACACTACATATTATGATAGTATGTACTATTCTATAGGCAATAGATATAAATATATGTACATAGGTATTTTTCAAATACACTTTATACAATCTTTGTGTACCTACTACCAGCATTTAAAATATTATTAGGTATTATGATGATGTATTTCCGTGTATATACACACATTTTCTTATGTATGTGTACACGTCATAAAAAATTTACTTCCTACATAATACCACCATTTTTTAATCATTACAAAAAAAAATTTGACAAAAATATGTAATATGTAAGTTTATTTATTTTATTTATTTTTTTTTTTTTTTGTAATGTCCAAGGCCAAGCTTTTCAGAAAGTTTAATTATTATCTTCACCCATAACATAGAAAACAAAAAAAAAAGGCAAACCGCATTTAATAAAGCCTACGAATTTTTTATTTATAGATATGTCTGTCGTTTCCAAAAAAAAAAAATTTTTTTTTTATTCTTCATTTTTGTAATAACGAAATATTCACATCACATACATAAAAATCCTCTAACCATATATTACAACTACAAAAAAAAAATGATAAATAGAAAAACTGCTAATTTTTCTAAACGTTTATACCCGGCTTACATATTACAATAAAAATTATGTGATAGAGAACGTTTGTAATAAGAAAAAAAAGAAAAAAATATTACATGTATGTATGTGTGTGTGTGAAGCCCCAGAAGTACATACAATTGTTGTATTATATTATAGAATAGAAAACTTAAATACAACAAAAAGTAGAAACCTATAAAAGTTACAAGAATCAAAAACAAAAAAAAAATATGCCTAAGATAAAGAAAACAAAATTTATAAGCTAAGCTTTAAAGCAGCCCAGCATACACAATATAACCAAAAAATTAATGTACACAAATACATACAATTATTAAAAAAAAAAAAAATTTTTTTATTTTTCAAACAACCATTTTTACACTATCATCTATCATGGGCTTAAAAAAAAGAAAAACCAAACTAATGAAATAAAAATAGAAAACGAAAATGCTTAGTATTTTTAAAAAAAATTTATTTTTTTCAGTTTGTAAAGTTTTTTTTTTTGTTTGCGTTACGACCTTGATACATGTAAAAGACCTTCAAAAAGTTTTTTGAACACACAATAACTCTATATAATACATAATAATAAGATTCTACTTCCTCAATAGTCCAATATTCCATTCCAAAAATGAAAATTATATAAAATGTACACACATACATTCGAACAAATGTGAAAAAATTCAGTTAGTTAGATTTCATTTTTAAAGGCATATGTAAAGTGTAATATCGGTTATAAAGTTACATGCATGACAATATATACATACGTACATCGAACATATCAATGTATACATATATGTATGTATGTATGTACATATTACATAGAATTTATGTTAACTATACACTTAATAGTTAGTCATAATAATGATAATAGTAATAATATATGTATTATTATTATTATTATTTTTTATTGTTATTATAATAATTCTTAATATAAATGTACATATTATGTATATGTAAGAAGATTTTTGAATATAACATATAATGTAGAATTTATTTAAAAAGATATATATTACGGACATTTTAATCTCTTTTTTTGTTTAAATAAAATATATGAATATTCCATACAATTTACAGTATATATGTATGTTCTGTACAATTTAATACATATATTAACGCCCATGATGGTATGCAGATATATAGATACAAATATTTGAATGTACACACTTATCTATTAAAAAAGCATAATTTAAAACTTACAAAAAAATTAATTAACAAAATAAAAATGAATAAATTTTTAATTCATTTTCATTATGATTTCATATATGCTCAGGATACAGGGTGTTTTAATTCATAACATCGTAACTCTTTTGGACACAAATTAAAGGCGACATGATATCCTTTATGGTTTTTGATCAAATAACTATATTTATTATTTTTAGCATGGTCATTTATTTTCTTATGTAGCCTAAAAATACTGTGTCGTCATGTTTATGGTTTATGTCATACTCTCTTTGTGATCGTTGTTGTTTTCTTTAACGAAGTATAGAAAACTGTCAATTAGAAAATCAGAGTTATAAAGATGAATTTATGAATTTTCTGTTCATTTTTAAATTTTATTTTATTTTCTTGAAAAATTACTAATTTCATTCACTTTGTCCTTTCTCAGAATGCTGAAATAACATGTAATCGAGGATTAATTCACAAGGATTTGTAATGAATGGATAGCAGTCAAATTGTCACAAATCTGTAACGCTTAAAACACCCTGTATACGAACATAATGCACTATTGTAAGTGTTTATACGTGTATATGTGTATGTTATCAAATTTGTATTAAAACCCTTCTGTATTTTAAAATAAGCTGTCATCATATCAAACTATACACAATGTGAAATAATCATTTAAAAATAAAATAAAATTAAAATTTCAAAAATGATTACATTTACATAAACACATGCATATACATGTTTAATGCATTATTTTTCTAATTTATGTGTGTAGATTAATTAACATGTTACATACATACATGAATGTCTGTTGTTATGTATAACAGAAACATAAAAGCTTTTTATTTATTTGATTCGAATTTTAACATTAGGCATTTTTTTTTTGTATTTGACAAAATTTATTTTCAATGGCGACAACTTTTTCTTTTTTGTATCTTTCTAATTTTACTTTATAATTTTTACTATACAATATACAAGGTATTACATAAAATAAAGAAGAAAACAAAAAAGATATGTTTGTTTTTTCAAGAGCAAAACTGAAACATTACTATGCGTTATAATGCTGTGTGAACATATGTATATATACGAGTACAGTGTGCGATATACAAATACACATATGTATAGAAAATAATCACAAATTCAAACATAATAACTCATCTCTCATTGAAAAATATTTAAAAAAAAAAAAAAATAGTAAATAAACAGATTAAAAAAAAATAACGAATTTTTTTGTTTTGTGATATGAAAATGATATAATTTTTATTTTTATATTATTTTTTCATTCACATATCAACAGATATCTACTTGATGGTGTTGAATGAATGAACCGTGGATATGACATTCGAATGATGGTGATGCGCTTAAGAGAATATACATATCATTACAGAAAGCTTAAAATTTTGATTTTTTTTTTTCAAAATTTTCATCTTTATGTTACATATGCATAAGATTTTATAATTGCAAATACAACATACAAAATGTCCTTGATACTTGCCATAATTATCTGAGATTTTGTTGATATATTTGTTTTTTTGTCATTGTGAAAATCAGATAAATTAAAAGATGATAACGGTAAAATTTTCAAAATATTATAATTTTCACTTGATTTTCTTTTCATGAAAATTTAAAGGTTATATATATGTAAAATATTAGGCATGCATATTTCGGATAATCCATGCATAACGTGATACAATGATTTCCGTATATAAATTAATTTAGAAACTATGACAACATTTTTGATTAACACGAAATTTTATAAATTGGTTTCTGGTGTAAGTTGAAATTTTACTTTATGTACTGTGAAAGTTCACGTCGTATAACACATTTTATTTAACGTTAAAATTTGTTTTTTTTTTTAAGTGTTACTTGCAAATAGTCTTAAGGACATACATACATGTCTAATTTGTTGTTATGTAGTGATAAAATATCATATTTGAAAAAATTATCCAACAAATGGGCTCGTAAATTTGCAGTATCATTTTGACTTTAAACGTTACATGATCCTTTTACTGAAGGCACCTATAATACATAGGAGTACATTCATAAATTCAATTAATTTTCCAAAAATTTGACAAATAAAAATTATGAATCCAAAAAAAAAAAATTTATTTGATACCTTTCATATTTTGTAAATAAAAAAAAAAGAAAATAATTTGTACAAAGGACACGACAAAAATTCATCAACATATGTATGTATGTATTTATTTAAAAAAAAAAAAAAAAAATGTATAAAATGAGAATCTGCTTTACAAATTATGATTACTGATCAGATAGATATAATTTTTCATAATTTCTTTTAACTGTCAAAAATTTATGATTTTTTATTTAGAAAATTTTTCTTTAATGTGATGTATATTTATGATTCAGCATAAATATCTGTGTCTTTCTATTTTTACTTTTAAATCAACAAGGAAACATCATATTAAAGGATCATCATTTTTACGGAATTTTACTACGAGTATGAATACGAACAATTGATTGAAAGTCTTTTTTAAAAATGATTTAACTGAGAATGTAATTTATTGATACTCATAAATAAAATTTTGTTTTTTTTTTTTTTAAATAGTATCAATATTTTGTTTTGTATATTACCTAAAAAAAAGGATAATGCTGACATTTTTTTTTTTTATTATTTTTTTTTTATATTATTTATATACGCATTGCATGTATGTCCCATGAGAGAGGAAAAAGCATTATAATATTAAATTTTTTTTTTTTGCCATGTAAATAAATGACTTTCATTTAGAGAATACATATATTTAAATCTCAGTGGACATAAAGTTCTTACAAATACAAGTAAAATATCATAGCATAACAATTCATAACAAATTAGAAAATTGATTAAATTGATCTTTATATCTATAGGCATGTACGTGTGTGTATACCTAGAAATTCATTTTATCTATATAAGCCATTTATGATCATTGATGCAATATTTTTTCATTATTCTTGGTAGAATCACATCATGACTGATGAGAAATGATCAAAAATTGACACAAAGTTATCGCATATTAAATGTGCTGTCCTGTATTACTGTTGTCTGTTGTTGTTGTTTTAATCATAGACTTGCACCATGTAAGCTAAACCGTATATGTGTGTATCTTTCAGCAGTGTGAATCTGAACACACACTGAGAATTTATTTTTATTTTTTTATTTTTTTCAAAATATTTTAGATAAGTAGATAAATAGATAGAAAGAAGGAAAAAATAAACTCCTGAACACACATAGCACGACATGTCCTTTTTTTTCCTTACAAACAATCTATTTAACTATTTTTTTGTTTTTTCCTTTCTTTTTTGCTTTTTTGATACGAAATTGATTAATTGTAAGTCATTTATTTTATTGTGGTTTTGAAAATGCTTAGAAAGATTTTTTTTTTTTTTTTGGATTACCACATCACAATAAAATCTCACATTAGTCTGTGTGTATGCGTGTGATTTGTTGAGTAAAAAAATTTTAAATTTTGATTGAAAAGTGAAATGACTTTGAAAAATATTTTGACTTTTCCTTTTCAATCATTATATTTGTAATTTTAGCTCTGAACATCAGTATTATACTGGATCCGGGTGATGAGACAAAAGAGGTGAATATATATAATTTTTTTAAATAAAAGATTATAACGTGAAGACAATAAATATTTCATGAGTTTCATTTAAAAGAGAATTGTAAATGTAAAATTCAAAATATTCTAAAGTTGAAGAGAATGTAAATTTTTCACATTTTAATTAGTCACTCTTAAAATAAACAGTTTTCAGTTTTCACAGACTCAAACATCGTTTTAGGGAAAATTTTGATATTTCAATGTATAAATTGCATTAATTTGAAACTGCATTATAAAAATGTCGTGTTTTGCGAGAGTTACCTATACCAAAATAAAAAATTATATTCATTCCATAATAACAATTTAAATTCGTTAACGATGTCCTAATTCATATTGAAAATGATACACATAAACATGAAGTATTGTTTTTTTTTTTTTTTTTTTTTTTTTTTTTAAGAGAAAAATACAAAAATCACGATTATAACAGATCTCTCATAATGCTTAAATGTTACGTATTAATAATAATAAGAGGTAATAATAATAACGATAAAGACAGTAAAAATAGAAAGAAATAACAATAATAGCAAATAATAGTTAATATAATATCTATTCATATATTTATATGCTTAATCCATTTCGAGGGCTAAAATATCACTCATTATACAGCTAATTATTTGTTTCATTGTATCTTATTGTATATGACACAGTGTGTTGCATTACAAAATATTGTGTTTATCGTGACGCTTTATTATGACAATAATAATAATAATATGATACAGTGTAACAGTAACAAAATAAAAATAAAAAAAAATAAAAAATTAAAATGGAATTAAAAAGGTAAACGTAAGAGCTAGATTACTTTTAACTATGCTTACATTGTGTCTAGTAATGAGCAATGACTTATACATTTATAGGTAACCCTTGTACACGATGTGTATAAACGTATGACAAATTCTTATAATAATCGTGAATTTTTTGTGACAGAGCTTCTGTGCAATATGTTATAATATTCGTATCAGTTGATATGTGTTTCACGCAACGTTGTGATTTAATCGAACGTACATAACTTCCGTATAACACGAGAATTACCAATCACATTAATGACGATAATGGATTAAACTAGACTAAAAAATAAAAAGTATCAAAAGGTCAGCATTGACCTTTTATTATTTTTATATATACATTTTTATACGATTTTTTTATGCAATTAAGACAATTCGATAATAATTTCTTTTTTATTATTGTTTTTATCATATTGATTGCAATTTAATTAAGTATATTGCTTATGCGTTATATTAATTGTGTCATATTCACTTATGAATTATTTATGAAAGTAGTAACACTAAAAATTAAAGAAACAATCATTTTTAATCATTTACAAAATTGTGTAGTAATTAAACCAATGTAGCTAGTTTATATTTATTGTAGACGTAACATATGAGAATGAGAAAAAATAAATGTAGTGCATGAGAACCGTAAAAATGTCCTTTAAAAGTGAAATTTGATTCAATTATAAATAGCATTGTCACGTTTTAAGTATTTATGATTTCCTTTTTTTTTTTCTTGATTATAATAATGGCAATTTAATAGCGATCATTATTTGCACGATATTTTATGGATACAAAAAAATAGTCATCAAGCCAAAGTTACGAAGTACGTAATGGCAAGTAATGGTTTTGTATCACATGCAATATTTTCACATGATTTAAACTACTTATATAGAAAAAGAACAGAATATTAATTATTATTCTTTATTAATTTATATTTTCTTGACTTGATCATATTTTGATCGAGATCAGTACCAAATGTATCCCTTAGCTATACCAAAAGAACAGAATTTAAATTTATTTTTCTACATCCTTATATGTATGTAGGTAGTTATAATGTAACAAAATTTATTTTAAATTTTGTCCAAAAAAATTTAACATGATCTTTTTTTTTAATTCAAATTACTAATTTAATTGTAAAGTGTGTGGCACGATCAGTATATACATATATGACACTGGTCTTACTCAATTGTCTTTTACAATTTTACATCATTATTATCTCACATCCTCCTCTTCATGATTATCATCATCATCATAATGGTTATATTATGAAATTACATGATCATCTTCATGTTCATGTAATATTGCGATCTTATTTTTGTATACTATATGGTAATTTGTTTTTTTTTTTTTTAACTTTTACTTTAGATCTTACGTGAATTCATTTTTTACTGAACATTTATTACATTCAAGTAAGTAAAATGTATAAATTTTATTATGGTTATAAGTACAATATGATATGTGGTATGATATACATATGTATGTATGAATGTATATTTTTCGTCACACATCTTATAACCAAATATAATTCGCATGAATTTAATCAATTTATGTATGAATGTATCTATGAAAGTTTGAATACACAAATACAAATATCTAGAAAAGAAAAATGAAAATTGTGTCGGCTCCATATCACCTCTTGTCTTTTTTTTTTTTCTTGTACTTATATGTATGTATGTGTGACTATCGCGTATATTCGTCATGAATATTTATGTACTTAACCTACAGTTTGTTTACAGCTGATTTCAAAATAAATAAAAAGAAAATTTAAAAAAATAAAATAAGAAATGAAAATTGTTACTTATTTTATATGTATAGATATTTTGTATGGCATAATACTTTTTGTATGTTTGTTTATTATTTTTATGCACATACCTACATATGTATGTACATATGTATGTACATAATTGCCGGTGGCTGCTACTGTCGCCATCTTTTGCATCGTTGCACTTTGCGCATAAGTATCTAGGTGCAATCAAGTGCAATGCATACTTTATCACACACAAAAAATAAAAGAAAACATATGTACATATATGCTACTATATATTGTACACACATAATATTAATTTAAAAAAATTATAACGCAATGCGAGTGAAAAATTGAAAGCATAGATATACATGTACATAATAATATGACATCAATTTTAATTTAAGTATATATACATACATTCGCAATATATGCAACAACTTTTTAAATATGTGCACATACATACATAGATTACATAGCATAGAAAAATTGAAATTTATCTACTACACATTACTATCTTATTTTCAAACTTTTAAAACGATCATAATGCATAGTTATGTATGTATGTACATATACTTAGTTGCATTGCATTGCATAAAATAAAAATAAAAATAAAACCAAAAACTTGATGCGGTCAACGGATCATAGAAAAGATCAAGCATAGATTCATGATTATGGAAGTTGTGTGTGTATATTGTATAGATACTACATAATGCTATGTGTTCATTAAGGAAGGGAGCTATAGGCAAAGGGTTTTATAAAATAGATTCTGCTATTTATTATAAAAACTGTGCTAGTAGGTAGATGTACAATTACAAATATATGTACATATAACTACATAATCAATTGTTGTACATACTTCTTAGCTCTTAACACAATTCATCTTTTCTTCTTTTCATATGTTGCAAACATACATTACAAACTTGAATTTTTTCTATGCTTAGATCTATTCATAGTAAATCTACATTCAATGTAAAAATTATGCATTAGGTGCATTCAGATCATACAGATGCATACAAATCGGTATATATAAATACACACACATATACATATTCTTTATTTTTCTCTATACTGTCTATAACTATAACTAGACTTTAACTAGACCTAGACCAAACTAATACGATTGGCTCTATCTCTAGAAGTTGTTAGCTTTTTATAACTTCACTTCTCTATTTAAAGAAATAGATAATATGTATAACAGATACCTACATTGTTTGTGTATGCATAAAATAAAACTATACTTCTTGTTGTCTAACAACAAAAATAGAGGACGTAAAAGGAAATTGCCACCACACCGATAATAATGCATTTTAACTGCAATATAACTGCATTTTACTTCTTATTACATATATTAAGTAAAGTAACTATGTAATATGGGTGATATACATATGTACATATGTATGTACTGTATAAATTTTCATCGTTAACATCAGTATATTGTTAAAAAATAAATAAAAAAATAAAACTAAAAAGAGCAACAAACGAAGACTAAAAGCATAGAAAATCTAAATAGAAAAATAATATGTATCGGGAAGTGTGCAGTAAGCGGTTTTCCTTTCATTTTTATTTTCATTTTTGATTGTGTATGTAGGGCACCAGTGCATAATAGAAAAATGCATAGATGACGTGTATTGTTGGTTGATCTCTCAGAAGATATTATACCACATACACACATACATTACAATCTGGGGGGCTCATATACATATGTATGTGTGTGATTAAATGTAAATTGTAATTTTAAATTTTAATAGAATTCATATTGAAAGAGATCCGTTAAAAATTGTGTGGGCATCAAGTATGCATTATGTACTTATGAGTTTTAATGCAAAAACAGAATTTAAAAAAATTAATTTTTTTTTTCAAATTTATTTTCTTTATTATTATTTCATTTTCAAGATACAATTGAGGACTTTGATTTTTAAATTCACAAAAATCTCAATAATGGCATACCTATCTAATTTTTATTGCTTTTCTTTATTTAAAAAAAAAAAATTAAAAATTCTTGAATTTTATTTAACGAACCTGCATAGTTATTTCTTACATTTTTTTTTCTATTTTTTGCAATTTAAATTGTGTCATTTACAAATACGTATAAATTGACAACCTCATAATATCTGTAGAATTTCAAATGTTTGGTGAAACAAGTGTTCAAGTTGTTCCATGTTAAAGCTATGTACATAATATTATCTAGCCTATAACATGGTACAGTATGTATATCACACGTGTGTACTTTCAAAATATAATTTTCCACTAATTTATTATTATTTATTTGTTCTTTCATGTATTTACAACGACCTTTGTTTTTCTCCACTGTTATGTACAGTAATCATAGCATAAACATGATTACTGGGTATTTTTATTTAATCTTACAGCCGTATAGTTATGAATCCAAATCCTAGCCCAGTTAGAGCAAGTTAGAGTATGAATCTAACACAATTACGAAATAATTCATAATTTCTTATTTTGTAAATTACATTATATACTTTTCTGTCTAGACAATCATCCCTTATCTACGTTGCTGTTGTGGGCTAATACAGGCATACAGGAAAATTTAATTAAGTAATTATACTTTTAACACAAACACTATCAGCTAACTGGCAATTGAAAACTGATAATGTGCGTAATTTTCTTGAAAGAGCCACAAATCATACTTTAAGACTTTCTCGAAGAATTTAAAAGTGCATCAAATTAAAATAAAAGATAGGTATACGTAGGTATTAATAACCACTTGATAGGACAGTTACTTGTATATAACAAATTATACAAAAGAAACAAATTCATACCATGATAAAATAAAACGACATTTCATTTTTTTAGCATAGTCATGTGTGTTCATATGGAACATAAACATTTTGTATCATTCAAATCTCTTGTAATTTCTGTTGTTTTCGTTTACAAAATACAAAAAAATGGTAACCAGAAAATGAGAGTAAAAAATGAAAATAAAAAGAAAAAGCATGCATTTAAAACACACATATGACTATGCTTTAAAAATGAGGTATAAATAAAATTCTTTATAAAATGCCGCAAATGTAATTATGTATACTGTATCAATTACAAATCATTTTGAACCTTCTGTTAATATTATTTCACATATGTATGTACATATGGACAGTATAGTACGTGTACATATTTTTTAAATACTTTTACCTAATTGACGTTACACAGTAAATTATATCTATTTGAAAAAAAAAAAAAAACATTGAAAAAATGTTACAATTACAATCTAAGAAAAAAAGAAAAATGAATTGAATATCAAATTAATTTGAATTACTTTAAACTATTTTTATTTAAAAAAAATTGCATTTATTTTTATAGGAAAAACTTTTTACAGTTTATAAGAAGTTCAGTAGTTAACATACAAACTCTCATATAAATTTTTAGTTCGAGTATGCACATAATTAGAGTGGACAAATGTATATCTCCAATATACATATGAAACTAGTTCTCAGCTGTTTTATATGCATTTATATACAGTTATTTAATGTTCATATACAATGTAAATATGAACTGAAAATTTTTGTAATACGTTGACTTTAAATCAATTGTAAATAGTTAAAAAATTTTTTTCAAAAATAATGTATGATACTATCAAATATGAACATATGCACATGAACATTGATGAAACATTGACTAAATGTTAAGATTACTACCATTCAATATTTATCTATGTACGATTAATTACCGAAAAATAAGGATATTGAAAAGATTTTCATTTTCTATTTAAAAGAAAAATTAGATTTTTTTCGTGTAAGTATGTATTTTAATTTTATTGAGAAACACTTTTCCTAAGCAACATGTTGGTTTAATCTTAAATTGTTTCAAGTAACATTTTCATTATTAGAAAATATTGCCAATATTTACAAAATGGAAAATCTTAAAAAAAAATTTATTTTCCTACTACATAGGTGAACTCGTACACATACATAGGTGTATGGGTTACGTATAGCCATTTACATTAATCCTACATTTATATGAATTTAAAATGTTTATTGCTCCATACTTTTATATTCTTATATACCTGACTATACCTGGTCTAACTCTACAAATGTGCCTAACCATGATCAATTAACAGGTGTACAATCTAAGTAAATAAATGTTAACTGAAAATTGCATGTAAATAGGTAAGACAATATATGATCATGTATGTACCTATGCAGTTTGAAAAAAAAGAAACAAATTTGAAAATGTCAATTATAACTTTAATTGTCGATAAGTGAAGTATTGTAAGATTTTTCTTTATAATACAATATGTATACACTGCACAATAATAAACGGAAAAGACAAAATCTGTGTGTGCGTGTGTAACTCAAAAGAAAAAAAAATGAATTGAGGGTAAACGATACAAAGCAAAACAAAAAAAAATATTGAACTAGGCATTCAAACGTATACACATGTACAACGTCTAATAGATAAAATGTACATATTTTAAATTTTAAGACATTAATACTTTTATGCAATCACAATTTAAATTTTTTCTTGTTTTTATTTTTCATTTTAATTGTAATTTACATTCTTTTCTTATATGTTTTCTTTTATAAAATTTTACTATACTCTGTCCACTAATTAAATGCAGGTCTTATGGAAACTATGAAAAGCAGGACAATTTTACATGATTGTTTATTTGTATTCAAAAAATTGATCTGATATTTGGTAAAAATTATGGTAATACTTGGTAATATAATAATACTAATAACTTATAGTGCTCGTGAAACACTCTAATTAGAAATTATGAATTATATAAGACGACTGTATATAATTAGTAGACAGAATATAGATCATATTACTTTTAAGTACATATGTATATGTATCAAGAAAATTATTGTTTACAAATTCAAATTTTTTATATTAATTTAAAAAGAGAATTAATTACAATTAGATCATATGAGAAAATGTTTATTTTTGTATGTATATACAGTATATTTTTTTTCATGTGCACTTTTATGCATATATGTTAACTTCATTTAACAGTATGTGAGACACCAGGTATTTGTTTTTCTTTTGGAAAATGTGTATAATTTAAAAGAAAAAAAAAAAACTCAAAAAATTTTTACTTCATATGTAGATATGTATTTCGAATACTTTCAAAGTTCCAAATTTTTAAAATCCGTTTACCTTTAAATGTACAGATATACATTTGTGTATGGCTATGGCATCTAATAATATGTAATTTATACAATCTCTAAACTCTAAGGTTAGCTATAATAAGCAAAGAAATCTTGTAGCATTTTTGCATGTTGTATCGTGCATTTAGTACACACATATGTCTATCTGCATATGTACATAAAAAACAAGTGGAAAATGTCGAGAGAAAGGTAAAACTTTAACATTCTAATATGTCTTTTTTTCTTCAAAAGTTAATGATATAAAAAGTTATAAGCTGGCCTTTGTATAAAGAGTACTTTAGCATGTATGTACATATGTATATACATATGATATGTATATGTATTATGTATAAAGTATAAACACTTTGAACATATGTATAGGTGCATACATAAATCCAACATCATAGGACTTGGATATTACAACATACGTGCCTACAAAGCTATTTAAGTATATAGGTACATATAGGTATATGTGCCCATATATACATATACTTCTATATTACATATGTATGTATATGCTTTTTTTCTATTTAACATTAAAATAAATTCAGATATTCAAATATTTTTATTAAATGAATGGAAATCAAATCAAATGTCATGAAGTTTGTATTATCACACATGCACATGATTAAGTTTTAGATATACATATGTATATGTACATATGTATATTCATTCATATATTCCATTAAATTTAAGGAGGTTTTATGAAATGTGTAAAATAATAGATACATTTTTCAATTTTCTTGAACCTTTATTTAACTTCTTTTTTTTCAGTTTTAGATTTACCTTTAAACCATGTGTATAAGGGATCCTCGCATTATGCTGAGCATCTAAAAATTATGCTTTTTGTAAATTGTTGATCAACTGTCGTGTTAAGTACACAAAATAAAATTATAGATTTTCCATACGATTTTTCCATATTTTCTAATTAATGTTCTATGTAAAAACCATGTTATGCGAAGGCCACCTATATATTTTTTTATGATTTTAATTATTTGGAATTAAATTTATATAACGGACTAAAATTACAATTAAATTGAATTTTCCATACATACACTATTTTCGTAATTCGTAAGTGGTTCTATTTTAATCATTTAGGTATTTATTTACCTATACTTTTTTTTATTCAATTGATTTAAAACGGATATTAGATTAGGATCTGCATACAATATATACATACCATTAATTGTACATAAATATAAGAACGTATAGGTATTAAATGTATAGAATTAAATGAAATTGCTAAATTTAAAATTTAAATAAATGTCGAAAGAGTTTTTAATCTGTAAAAAACACATACGCATTTAGATTATGAATTATGTGTCTATGTTATTTCTATTTGTAGGATAATATACATATGTACATATAAATTTCAAGGTCTGTATTTATCAACTTGAATAGCCTTTAAATCAAAATAAACCGAGTTTTTATGCAGATCTAAAATTTAAGATAAAGAATTTTTTTAATTCAAGTCATTACCCCATGAGATAATCAATAGCAAATCAATTGAGATCACATCATTTTTATAGTAAAAATATCCGTTGAAAAATTCAAGTTGATAAATAAAAGCCTAAAGATTCATGAATATGGACCTAAATTTAATAGATGTTTTAATACAGTAGGTGTATATGGGCCTAAAGTTGATAAGTATGGGTCTAAAAATGCGGTATAACTTTAAATTGTATATAATAAGTACATATGAAATTTGAAAAATTGAATGCAGCTGCACACAGTATATTCACAATAGTATGTATATAAAAATTCACATTAAATGAAAATAATACTGTTATGTGATTAAAATGTTGTTAAACAGGATTTTCTATATGTACAAACATATATTCTTTTTAAATTGTGCAAAAATATTTAAAGGATTATAAGTTTTTTTTTTTTTTTTTTTTTTAAATATACAAAATTGAACAAGTGGTTGAGCTAGTTATCAATTTTCGTTATTCTATTTTTTGTTTTTTCTTTATCATGTCACATAGATAATCAACAAAAAGGAAAAAACGACAGAAAAAAAATATTGAAAATTTCATTTTATAATATGATATAGTATATTTTCTGATTTGCCAGTCTATTATAAAGTTAAGCAAAAATTGATTTTTTTTTAAATCTTTGAATTGAAATTGTAAAGGAAGAAAATTTGTTGTTTTTTTTCTTCTTTGTAATCAAATGATACATTGCTTGCTATCCATACACAGTTCTTTAGCTGGCATAACAAAACAATATAACATAAATTGTGTAAAAATTCAAATGATTTATGTGGAATTTTTTATTTTTAAGTAAGGCACACTTGTTTTTTGATAATAATTATGCATTCTATGCATGCGATATTTTTGTAAATAAGAAGAAAAGAAAAACATATTTTTGTCTGCCATAGGCATTCCTATGCGATTTTTTGCATTATTGTGTATGTGTGTAGCATTTATTTATATTCGTGTTTGGGTGTTATATGTATTGTATAACAATAATAATAAATGACTGATATTGGACCAGAGTGTACAAAATTTATTACATATACATACACATGTGTCCGTTACATTTAAATGAATATAAAAGAGAATGGAAATTATTTCAAAAATGTTACATTTTTTTTTTAAAGAAAAAAAATAATAAAGAAACGAGACCAAAGTAAAATTGCATAATTTCAAATTTTTCGGCTTTTCTTTTCTAAATTATATTTTAAAGACAAGAAAAATATTTTTCCTGATTTCCATGTAAAAAAATTTTTACGTGGGTTTTTAAATTTTCTGCAGAGACATTAGAACACATGTAGTGGTCGATCCGATATGTATTAAAATGAAAATATAAAGTGATCGACATCAGCTCTATAAAATAAAACGTTAATCATCAATTTAGATTGTCATCATAAACAGATGATCTTCATTTTCATTTTGGGTAAATTTTTAAAAATGGACAATAAAATATTCAGTTCCTTATGAATACTGGACATGAAAGTCTGTCATTCACTTTAGAATATGTACTATGTACATCCTTTGAAAAATTATCAAAAATTGAATTTAAACAGAAATCCATCATATTTTTTTGTTACAAAATGACATAAAAGAAATATTCAAAATAAAATGATCAGGTTTTAGTCAAAGTCTGAGTTTATTTTGTAAAAATCATTTCTATACGAACACGATTGATTATGAAAGATCGCGAAAACTTAATTATAATTATAACATTGATGATTAGAAAAACAAAAATGGTTGGATGAAAAGAAAAAATCGATTGTATCGAATCTCTAAGTATATTTGTACCAAAATAATAACAATTCATCTACAAGTTAAAAAATAAAAATTGTGTTTTATTACTTTATTTGTTGGAAAAAAAAACCTGTGGTAAATGAAACAAAGAAAGGAACTTTTTTGCCTCTTTTGTAATTCACTCTTAATTGAGTGAAAAATTATTGTAGCAATGCAGTAAAACTATAAATAAAAATTACTGTGCGAAAATAATGAACGGAAAATGATGAAAGAAAAAATAAAAGACTGAGTAAATAACAAAAAAACAAAAAAGCAAATGAAAAAAAAAGAAAATAAGTAAAAAAAAATTAAATAATGAATAAAAAAAAAGAAAAACATTAACGTCCGCCGTCGTCAACATGCCATTCTCACTTTAATGCTTTTTAACCTTGAATCACTAAAGTGAGAGTTTTTCATTTGCGGTGGTAAATTGCGATTTGTGAAATTACAGCCAGATAATATAATGATTACATTTTTGTTGGATTATTCTGATGTGATGTGATTTTATTGTGATTGTGAATCCATTCTGTTGATAATATCTGTCAACATTTTTTTGTATACACATACACATATGTACTAACATATACATATGTATGTTCATGAAATGGATATATGTGATACATATTTTAAATAAAATAAAAATTGAGATAGCTTATTTGTTCAATAGATGTGAATCGTCTAAAAAGTTTTGATTTTAAAATGGTCCAGTTTCTTGTACCTCATGTTATATTGTTTGATTATGAATTTATGTCTCATTTTGCACAGGTTTAACAAAAATTTTAAAATATGTAATATTTTATGTACACTCACTGTAACCGCAATATTATTTATAACAAGTTGTTTGAGCTAATAGTACAATTTGTGTAGGTATACTGTAAATATATACAATATATTGCTTCATCATCATCATCATTATTATCATCATGGCAATATTATTATTATTATTAACACGAATTACTGGTACACATGTTCGTACTAGTATCTTACATACCATTCACACACATATGATCATCATCAGGTATGATGAACGTACGTACATATGTACATATTAAAAAGATAGTAATCTCTATATAATATTACATTATTATAACTTTAGCCATATAATAACATAATTCAAATACAAAATACACACACACAATTTTATATAGATATATAAAATACATCCTCTTTCTTTTTCTAAAGATTTTCATACCAAAGAGGATCGTTACGACGATAATGAAATGATAATGATTACTTACGAAACAATCACTAACCAAGCACCTACTCTACTACTAATACCTGTAAAGGTATTAAGCGCTTAACATTTTGCAAAAAGAGTCCTTGAACAATAATGGAATTGTATGTAGAATCACTCTGTCGTGTTGTACACTGTCCAATTATACAGACGTACATAAGTATGTATTTAGGTATGATATACCCGCATTGCATTCATGGTGATTGGATACACAAAATGCAAAAAAACAACAAGACTTTGTTTTTTGTATGCTATTTCACCACACATTGTATTGGGATATTCAGGTATTATATAGGTGTACATACATGCAATTTCTTTTCTCTTTCATAATCAACATTGGCATTAAAAGAAAAGAATAATGATTGCGTATATAAAATGTTAGGTAGGTACGTACAATAATGGATTCGCACATTCATTAAAAGAAAAATTTGCAAACATTCACATTAAATACATGAGTCTATTTTTATACGTACGTACATAATGTACATGCACGTAGTAAGTAAGTGTATATAGAGACCGCTATACGAATAAAACGTGTGTATCTGCTATAAAATAATATTACATATGTATTGCCTACCTACCTGTTGTATCTGAATAGTGTACTATTAGTTATGTTGTAAGTGCAAAGTGAAAAAATAATTGAAAGATTGACTTTTGATTTTATGTAGATACATACATACATATGTGAATATCTTAAATGCTTGTATGTATGGGGTATAGAAAAGATAAAGTCTTTAGCAGAAAGTTCTGTATGAAATATATACATAGGTACACACAATAATACGTAATGGGAAAAGAATATAACAGGTATGCAAAATATACCTATAATGTTTAAATTCTTGAAAAGAATGATTTCACTTTAAATAAAAATAAAATTAAAAAGTTAACAAATAATAATTAGCCATGAGTTATAAATGATTAAAATGGAATGATTTATGTATCCATCGTAATAGAATGGATGTGTAAATACATGTGTAAATGTTTTCAACTTCATTTTTAACTTTTTAGAATGTTCACCTACAGGAGTGAAATTTATCAATTTGTCATCATCATTGCAACACAATTTGAACAATGATTTGACCTTAAGGTAAGTCAACTGTTTCATCATATTTCTTGACTAAAAAAAATTCAAATTTCAATCTGAATAAGTTGATTTTTTTTAACACAAAAAGTAAAAATGTACTTATACAATTCATTTTCTTAGCATAGTCTTGTGTTTTCTTATGGAAAAATAAAAAATATTACGACATAAAATACAAATTAAAAATCAAAAAATGAGAGTAAAAGATGAATTTATTCAAATTGAACGAAAAATAATGAGAAGAAACTTCTACTTAAAACATACCTGACTATACTTTAAAAATAAGGTATAAATTCTGAAAGTAATTATATTCTAAAAAAAAAACTTCATATTTTAAAGAGTTTATTAATTTTTCATATTTTTGAAATGAAAACCTTTCATTTTTGTTTTATAAAAATTGAAATCCTTGAAATTATGAAATCAAATAAAATGCATTTTGTTTATACACATACTATACACTGTGTATTACTTTTTTCTAATTAAATTTATTATTTCACTTTCATGAAAGTTGTTTAAAGTATATTTCGAATAAATAATTGTACAACAAGGTAGAGTTGTAATTTTTAATTCATTGCTCATCACATAAACGCATATGTTTCAATTACAACACACTGCCACACACAATATCGTTTATTATACAATATATTGTATCAGTTATACGTTATACATGTGTATGTTGTTTATACAAATGAATACCTCACTATTTCAATTTCAAATTGCATGTGTTGTATATAATTTGTTATTCATTTTTATATTTTTAATTTTTTTTTTTTAATTTTCCAACATCACGCTTTCTGATGGTATTTCGAAAACATTTCAAGGTCAAAACACAATTATTATGTGTTGTGTGATTAATGTATTCATGCATTTCATATATCCGTACATAAAAGCATACAAATGATGTTTAATTGTATAAATAGTGTACCACACTATATCTACTTATTTAATAGTCAAATAACGTATACACATACATATGTAATTATGTGTATACAGGGTATTCCAGAATAAATGCCATAAAATGCGCCTATATTGTTTAATATGCCTTTAGCAAAAATTCGTTCGAGATCCCTCCCCCTAAAATTCACCCTGTTATCCTGAGATACAAAAAGGATTAAATATTTTTAGGGAACGTGAATTACATGGCATCATATATTGGGTAATATCTTTTGGATTACCCTATAGATGTATATAGTTTGGTAAGCGTGTATCTGGTATGTACATATGTATGCGCGCAAATTTATAATTATTGGATTGATAGAACGAACAGTGACAAATAATTGTGTTTTGGCTTTAAATTTTCAAAAAAAAGTTAGATACAATGTAAACTGCTTATTTTCTTCTTCAACATTGTTATGGTCCTAAATGGACCATCTTCTCCTCCAAAATATGCTCATAATTTGTTTTCTTTAACCAGTGCTCAGTTCTTAGTTTCCTATCTTAAAAGAATCATGTTTTAAATCTGCCTTTGCTTTTTGTTGACTTTGATCAAAATTATTCCCAATAAAAAGGCCTGTAAAAAACATGCTCAATGATGTTCCTGTAGTAAATGTAACATGTATGCTTTCTAAATTTTTTTGTATATGAATTAATGTAACTCCAAAGAATTTCCATATAAAATTTATTGATCACATAAAATTTTTAGATTTGGAAAGAAAACAAAAAATAAAACCATTTTTTTTCCTAAAATTCTTTGAAATAAGACATAGAAGATTTATTTGTTAAAATGATCACGAACATTTTTATGAACATGTTAATTGGACTGTAATTTTTTTTCTTGTTAATGTCTGATGACTGAAAATTTATGAAAATTGTATCATTTAGTTTTTTTTGAAACTTCAATTTTATTAAGAAAACCAATAAAAAAAAAAAACAAATATTCTACACATATTTCAAGGATTAAAAGAGAATTTCATGATGACCATTTTTAGTTATATAGAAGTTTAAGCATTAGTTTATTTAATTTTCATTTTATGTTGTATATATAATGCAAACAACAATTTAACAACCTTCAAGATCAAGACAAGATCAACCCAAGACAAAAAACTAAAAATAAAAAAATAAGGAAAAGAACAAAAACCATTCAAAATTCGTCTGGGATTTGGGTTGGGGTGATAAAAATTAGAAAATCGATTTTTGGTTAAAAAAGAAAAAAAAAAGCAGAAAAAGAAAAATTTATATTTTATTGCTTTTGAAACCATAAATTTTTTTTTTCGAAATTTAAAAATCGAAATTGTCCAAGATCTAGATGAATGTTCAAATGCACCATATTATTGTGTTAATCAGTTAAATACAGTATTTTTATGCCATTTATATGTATTACAGCATTACATGCAGTTAAAAATTTAGGATATAAAGTGGTAAAAACAGGGAAACCAGAAAGAGAAAAACTAAAAAAAAAGAAATTTTTATGTTATGTATACATACGTACATATGTATGGATGTTTGTACAAGGCATGGTATTTACATTTCTTATGATGACGATCAGTTGATAATATGGGTAACATGTTAAACCGAGAAATTGTGATGGCAGAAAGATAGATTGCACCCGCCCTTATATTTATTTTTGGGTACACATTACTATGAAAGAAATAAAAATACCTAAGAAGATAGTAAAGCCAAATTTATTCGATACACCATCAAGGCATCAAGCACACAAATATGTACATATATGCATGCATTGTTATGCATTCAAATGCAGTTTACAATAAAAATTAAGACAAATTAAGAAAAAAGGTCCTCTTTACATTTCATTGGTAGTTTTTTTCTTTCAGTTTATTGCTTTTCTTCATTTTTGTTTTTTTTTTATGTTACATCACAGAAATGTGTAATGGATGTCTTAAGAATTGTGTAATATGTATACAGAATTTTTCCCATTTTATGTTTATGGATTTTTTTTTCTAATGAAAACATTTTTATTGCTTTCGTGTACATACATATATATGTATATAGAGATGTTTTGTCGTTGTATTAAATACAGATTTCAATCGACAGCTGAAATTTTTTTCAAATTCAAGAAAAAAACAGAAATCTTTCATTTTTACGATTTTTTATCATACAAAAATAATTTTCTAAATTTTGTTTATTTTTTTATATTTATGGTTTTCTTCAAATTTCAAAATAATAAAAATCATTTTCTCTTACATGCATGTCATATCCTTATCTTGAGGGAGGGCTTTTATATTTTATTGGTTTTAAAAATAATTTTTATGATCACATTTACTTAAATCAGCCATTATTGTTTTATGAAGTAAGCCATATTGTATAAGTTAAATTAGAATTTATGTAAATTTCTGTATTTATTTCAACTACGTATTTGACTCTTTTTGTGTTTATTTAATTTTTTATTTTTACAATTTTTAATTCATTTAGTCCTAGAAAATCCTATAAGTACATGACAACATTTTATTATACAGCATGTTGGCTAAGAACTAGAAAATCATAGATCTTATATTTAATGCTAGAAGAAAATTATAAAGACGTTGAAATCTTATAATGTAACAAGCGATCGATACCCAAAAGTTGTGCATTCCAAAACAATACAAAATATGAAGGGAAATAGGACAATTTACAGCATAAGATAAACAGTATAAACGTAATGCAGAGGTCGTTTACACAAGACAGGGTGCAATCGAAGAATTGAGAACTAATATACAAGGGACTAAAATCCACCCTGGACTATAGAATGAAGAAAACAAAAGTTATTAGTCCCTTGTTTCATTGATTCGATTTATGTACTTCAGTTTCCCATTACATGTGTTATCTTTTTATTTCTATTTTTTTTTTTTTCATATTTATTCATTGTAATTCGCATTATGTAATTATAAAAATTTTTTCCTTGTGTGAATTTTTAAAATCGGAATAATTAAATTTTTGCAATTATGTATAATAAATTAATTTCCTTTAAAATTTCCATTTTAATTAAAATTTTTTCACTTTTTTTTTTTCTATTTGTACAAATTGTATGTACACATATTTCGCTCTAAAAATTTTTTACTTTCATTTAAATGATGACTTATGACTTTATGATGTTGATGACGACGAAATACCAATATTCTCGCATTTTATACTACTTTTAATTTTTACAATTTAGCATTTTATATCATCTTATAAATAATTGTATGGCCTCATACATGTTATATACGAGGTGATGGTGTATTGTTAACTGATGTAAATCCCCTTAAAATCTTGTTTTTAGATTTTGTTGTAAATCATCTTCATTTTAACTGAAATTGGTATAATGTTATATGCATGCTTATACAAACCCACGATATATGAAAGAGTGTATCTAATCCATAAAATCTGCTGTAAATACTTACAATAAACTGTTTGTTGTACACGAGATGTTATCAAGAAATTTTGTAACTAATATATATATATATTTTTTGTATTTATTTTTATTACTTTTACTATACACATAAATTTTGTTATTATTAATTTTTATTTTAATGTTTCGGTTGGTTGATTTAATTTTGATGGCGCTTTTACTTTATATGTATTAGCTTACCTTTTACTTTAATACATCAGTCGTGATAAACATTATTACTTAATTTTTCTTAAAAACATATTTTACATACATACCTATTCATAAAATATGTATGTTTCCAAATGTAACATACATATATTGTCTCTTTTGTACATGTACATATTAGTTAAACCATTCCAAATTTAGTAAATATAAAGCATCTTTCTCCAAAGAGAAAAAAACAACAAAAAATTACATAATTTGCAATTTTTGTTATTAAATCATCGAGTGTAAATAAAACAATCACACGATTCGTGTACAGACAAATGTACCAGACTATCATTTGTGTACATATACCAATAAAATAACAAAATTTCAATTATAGTACACAATTTCTTTTCACTTTTCATAATTTCATGTGTACATACAATAATTTAAAATGTTAGTACATATATAATTCTTCATTTGATTGAAAAAAAATTGTGGATTTTGTGTCTGAAAGATATTTTTTAGCCCAGTCAAAATATACATATATTCAACTTCAGAAAATGTTTTATTGGCAATATCTCATGAACTATCTTTGTACTGAAAATATTAAGAGATATTTGCAATAAAAACTGATTTTTTGACTCTTTGATCTTTAATAAAATGTTTAGCTCAAATGGGATAAATGGAGACTTATTTATAATGATAATTTTTAACGTCTGTATCAATTTTCAGATCTGCCAATTTTTTCGGAAGTTAGAAATTTATATTTTGACTGGGCTATTTTCAGACTGATGTTAACAAATACTGTGCCTGTATATTACATATATCTCTGATATATGTATATATTTGATCACGGTTTCCTTTCTCTGTTCCCTTTTTCCGTTTATTATGTATTAATTGTTGAAATTTTTATCATTTTTATTTTTTTTTATTTTTTATTTTTTTGTGGATTGTTTCCCGTTTTTCATATAAAGATGAGTTAAAAGCAATTAAATTTAAAAATTCGCATATAAAAAGAAAGTATAAATAATTAAAAAGAAAAATGTAATAAATGCCTCTAGGTATATTTACAAAGTACACGGTATATGAACATAAAAATATTATGTAAGAGACATACACGTATATATACGTACAATACAAATACTAAATAAATTATTCACCATCAGATACAAAACGAAAAATACGTATACTTTATTTTAATTATTATTCTGTAAATAATTCAATGGTTTTTAAATTTAAATTTTTTGAAATTTGTTACACGCTTGTCATCTCTAATTATCATCACCGTCAGTGATACATATATTCAAGAGATGTAAAAGATTGATATGGAATAGTATTATGTAAACGTTAAAGGATTTTTTAAGTATATACATATGTATTTCTCTCAAAATTTATCCTGAGATGTAGGGTCTTTCTTGACCTTCTCCAGGCTCAGACTGCAGGCTAAATTATTTCTTGCTGCAAATAACATTAAATATCCGTTTTTCTTTTCTGTTTTTAACGTTTTTGTAGCGAATTAGAATAAATATTTTGATTTTTGTATTAAATTACAATTATATGTATGTACATACCAACACGCATTTTGTTTGATTCTCACAAATTTCCTGTGTTAGATAGATACATATAAGCATTAACATACACACACATACATCACAATGAAGGTAAAAACTGCCAGTTACTTACTCTTTACAAAATATTTGAAATTATTCTGTGTAACATGTATATACATTACCTCATTAAAACAATTTAATATGCGCATGCATATACCTTACCATAATCTTACGTGATTTCATTGAAGGGCAAATCTGTTAATTATATCTGATCAATTAGCTAAGAAAAAAAAAAAAAGAAACCAATAGTTCACTTCACCACACATCTAATATCTACATAAACCTGATAAAACCATAAATAATTTTTTTTTCATTTTCTCTTCCTTCATGTTTTTTTTGTACAGTTTTTTTTGTGAAGGTTTTTTTTATTTTTAAATTCAAAATTTATACCCAGAAGAAAAGAATTCGCAGATTTATATAATAAATACATGGCCTATTAACTATTTTCTATTACCAAAATCTGTGTTATATCATGTTATATACTGTATCTAATGTAAATGTGTACATTGGTACGTGTTTAATGGTTACACACGTAAAGAGTGAACGGTACAATGTTGTGGGAAATCATTGAGAACGCCCAAAATATGCGTGTTTATTCACAATCACATATTGAGAATTTTGTTACCGTGGTGCCCATAGTATAGTGTATCTAAATTTGTAATTAATTATATTTCACGTCCTTAAAAAATTTGAAAAAAAAAAAATTTAGTACCTACATGTTTTAATTACGAATAATTAAACTTTAGTTTTTCATTTTAATGTAAATGTACACGTTCTATCGCCTTGTATTTTAGCACTATCACTGTGGTTATTGTTATTCTAATAAATTACTTTAGTTAAATTTTAATTTTCGCCATTTTTTATTTTTTTAAAGATAAAGACCGTTTGAAATATAGGAAACAGGAAATAATCGTTATAAAAACCCCATAAAATTTGTGAAATTATTCTCGTTAAATTTTTCTTCGTTAAAATTTATTTCAATTCTTCTAATTGAATTTTTTGTTTTGACATTTTGTTTTTATTGTGAAATGAAATGAAAAAGAGGTTATGTTGAGAAAATATTCTCGTATTGTATAGTATTGTATTTGTGAGTTTGATTTTTTTAAATACAAAAAGGATTTCAATTAAATTGTGGATAAATTTATCAGAGGAATTTAATTATTATTGGATTTAAAAAAAAAATAAATAAATTTTCTTTTTAATTTAAATTCAATACTATGAGCACCAATGTTGCAAAACCGTACACGGTGTAAGTACACAAATCATGTAAATTTGAGTTTGTAATTTTAAATGGTAATTTTAATTTGTTTATTTTTTTTTTTTTTTGTAGAACTTTACAAATTCCATTTCCATCACTACGTCATGCCCAAATCGCATATGATGTTTTACGTATAGATGATGAACCAAAACGTAGTTTTATAACGAAATCATTAAAATTAGATGATAAAATTTTATTAGTAACATTTACTGGTGAATTAGCTAAAAACGTACGTGTTGGTGTTACATCATTTTTTGAATCATTATTACTTTGTTGTAATACAATTGAAAAATTTGGTACAAAATTAAGTGAAAAATATGATTACTACTAATAACAATAATAATAATATAACAATGATTAAAATGAAACCAGAACATACACCAGCACCATCACCAGGACGTGCTGTTTATGGTTTTTGTTTATTTTTATCAGTTAGTACATTATTCATTATTTATATATTTTGGGCATTTTTACCATTAAGTTTTCTTGAGGATACACTCGGTTTAGATTATTTACCAGATAAATATTTTGCATTATATTTACCAATATTAATTTTATGTGCAACAACAATATTTGCATTTTTCATTTATCCATCATTAAGTTTATCAATGACACCAAATATTGATGATGAATGTACAATACGTGATAAATATACAATATATCATTGTCAATATTTAAATAATGATGGAAATAAATGTAATAATAAAATAATATTTATATTAAAAAATGATTGGAATGTAAATAAATATTGTGAATATCATGAAAATTATTTAAATGGAATTGAAAATGATATAATTGATAATAATGATGATAATGATAATAATATAACAGATATGTGCGATTGTTCATATAAACAAAAACGTTATTGTTTAATAAATAATAATCCAGATTATATAAAAAATTTAAAAATTCGACAAAAAGTACCAACAATATGTGATTTAGATTTAGCTGATGTTTGTAATAAAATGTTTGATAATTAAAAAAAAATTACATATAAAAATAATGATTACAAAAATACAATGTTTTTAAATTTAATTTTTGTTGTATTAAGTTTTTGGGTTCATCAATCACATTACAAGTATCATCAAGAATTTAACTATTTAAAATCTATTTAAAATTCTGGACATTATTATCAGTGTTACCATTTTAGCAGAAATTCTGTTAAATTAGCAGCGAAAATAATCGCTTACTAGAAAAAAAATTTATCAATTATTAAAAATTTTATTGAAGTCTTGAAAAATCATTACAATGACTATGCTATGATCTGACTTACACCGAGCAGTTATTTATAATGGTGATACTGATAATGATGAATTAACCAACTTTTCTTTCTTGGCCTTACTACCACACATACTCCATTTACAAATTTCAAATTTTTATACAAAAATTAACTACTCCGTGTCGAAATTTTGATTGAAAACGATTTAATTCAATAAAATTTAATTTAATTATTGATAATTTAGTTACATTCCATATAAAAATTTTTTTGTGAACGGTTTTTAAAAATTGAATTTTATTATAAATGGGTAAAAATAAATAGTAATTGTTGATGATTTTACAAGAACATTTCAGGTGAAATAATTAAAAGCATAAAAATTAAAATTAAAATTTTGGTGATTAGCAGCGGACACATGAACATTTACCCTAGGTGACTCAAAATTGTGTTTCACTTTTCAATTTTTCAATGAACTTGTGTCGAACTTGAAACATCGAAATTTTAATATTTCAAATTTTGGTAGCGAATTGTTTTTTTTATGATGACAGTGACAGTAGCTGGAAAATGTGAAAATTGGAAATGAGATATGTTTTTTTTAATTGATGAAAAATTGAAATAAAAACAAATGGGATATTTTGTTCTTTAATTTAAAATTTTATTCTATTTAACTTTAAAAAAAACAAAACAAAAACGAAAAATGATCGTAAATATAAGAAGTTTCTTAACACCATGTATTATTAACTATTATCAATTATGTAAATTATCATCATCAACGTGTGCTGTAACAAAAATACATCGTTCAGTTTATCAACGTATGTATCCAACCGCTTTGATTCTTGATGATGGCTCTTCAATTAATATACGTTATCATGAGCCAAGGAAAATAATTAAAGTAAGAGATGTTTACATATATTGAATGTGTTAAAATTATTAAATTAAAAAAAAAAAAATTTTTTTTTTGCTTTTGTTTATACTTATAGTTACCCTTAGATGTGAATACATTACCAGAAAGTGAACGCAAAGCAAGAATTGAAGCTCGTAAACCAAGAAGAAAAATGAAAATTGTTGAAGAATTCGAAGATAATTTCAATTCAAGAAAATATTTAAAATTAATTAAGAAAAAATGAAAGAGTAAATGATGATGGTAATAATATTCTAATGAAGGAGTACAGGTCTCTTGTACATTCTAACCATCTAGGCTTATATCTGCTTTAATAAGTATATGTTACTAAGAGAATTAGTAATGAAGACAATATGTAAAATTGTTATGTAAAAAATGTTGAATAAATTATTTTTAAGTCAAACAAATTCATTTTTCTGAATACAAAACAAATATTTAATCAATAAACTTAATACATAAAGATGCCTATATACAAAAATTAGAATTTTTTCATTCAATTTAAAATGTACATTTTAATTCTATTCCTGTCTTTGTTAATTTTTGAAAATAGGTATTTATTTTTTTTTACATTTTTCTTGCAATATATTTATTCTTCTTTTTGCTTTACTGTATTTAGTTTTAAGTACATTTCGTTCTAAAGTTAATTTCCCATTTATATCTTTAAGATTTTTAATTTCCTCCTTATAAGAATTAATAATGTTTTTTAATTCGTGACATCGATTACACATTGAATCAGATGAATTATCAGAAGATAATGAATTTATTACGATTGGTTTTACATTAAATGGTAAAAATTTTTTACTTTGTAATAAATGTAAATAATTATCATTATGAAAAGATAATGGATCTTCTGTATCAGATGATGACATTATATTAATTACTGGATTACTACATTTTGTTTTTGTTTGATTAGTTGAAGTATCTCTAGGCTTCAAAATCGATCTAGACGCCATATTATTCAGTGATGATTTTAGTAATTCATTACATGGTTTATCTAATTTTTTTATTTTACTGTATGTTCTTAAAGGTTTTATATTTTCACTAGTATTATTTTTGTTTGATGGTAAAAATAATGTTGGTTTTGTAAAGAAATGTATTCTCTTTTGACCTTCATAAGATAATTTAAAATGTTTCTGACATATACGTACTTCTGAATTAAAATAACTCATTGGTATTCCACATAATTTAAACCAGATTTTTCTATCATTTTCATCTTTATTTGGTATTTTAAAAAATGTTAAAGAGCAATTTCTTCTATCATTTGTACAGCCCATTACAAAACAAGAAGTTCTTAAATTTCTTTTAATATCAATACTTTTGTTATTTAATAATAAACTTTTTGTATTTGAATTCATTTTAGCTCATTTTATTACTATCAAAAATTACTATTACTATTTACATTATTTTCACATGAGATATTCACAAATTCTGATATTTTATTATGATGACAATTTTATTATATTTGTGCTTACAATGGTTTACAAATTATAACCAAAATTACAACAATCTTCGTTCTAAAATTGTTTGTGTACTCTTGTGTTTGATTCTGAATAATTGAAATCTTCCAAAATTGTAATTTTTATTTGTATACAATTAAATTTAATTACATATTTTCAGAAATTAAAAATAAAATATAAATAAAATTAAAATTAAAAATACCAGCTTCTAGTTAAAGAATAGTTAGCAGGATTTTCATCTTCCTTTTTTTCCTTTATATTAGCGGAATGCGGATTTATTTACGAACTGTCAAACGAAGATTTACTATACTACTGTCAAAATTAAAATATCAAATTAACAAAATTCACTAATTTGACCAAAATTGCCTTGACTAAAACTGAAAACTAAATTTTTGCAAAATTTTTGTATAAAAAAAAAGTGAGTGTGGATTTATTTGAATTTATATTTGGGTATTGCCTTTTGGGATTACTGATTAGATAGTATAACTTCAAACTTTCGAACCAATTTCTATCTACACACTTACATGTATGTTATAGAACACACATAGATACGAAAGCTTATAATACTCAAATGACGAAATTCCCAAATATTTTTGTTAAAGTACTCCAGTGCCTCCAGTCTAATATGAAAAGATTTTCGTAAGACAGATCCACAGAAGATAAAAGTTTGTAGTTAAACTCAAGTACAAGTGAACCAAGTTAACCAACATGTTTCCTAGTGTATGGGTGGTAAAAGTAAAATAGTTTACAGTGGGCGAGTTTATAGTTTAGGCTTAGACCATTAATATTAGACTATATAATTTGTGCGTGTGTGTTGTGTGTAATTTGAGATTCTTCATGGATTTCCTGTTCCTGTTTCTTTTTGGTTTTTTCTGTATTCTATTTCTTCATCATTTTATTTCATTTACAAATTTCATATTTCAATTTTCAATATTTCATTCATTTCATTTTAATTCAACAACTTGGCTGGGTAAGTTCGGCACGTGGTGTGGAGTTAAAAAATTTATATTACCAAATTAATTAATTACAGGATTTTTTAATATATATCGAAAGTATTCAAAGTAAGTAATTTTTTATTTTTAATTTACAAATAATTATTTTATGCTTGTTAAAAAATTAAAAGAAAATTTTATGTTTATATTTTCCTGAAAATTAAAAATGTTAAGGTTATAGAACACGATAAATTTGAATTACAATAGAAAGTGTTAAATTTTTCTTTTTTCCTTTTTAATTAAAGTTTAATTTTTTAAATTATTTCAAATTATTGAAATATCGAAATAAGATTGAAATATAAAATTAGTATTTGATTTAATACAAAATATTTAGATTTGAAAATGATGATTGGGATTTACCGCCCCAGTCTAAATAATTTATGTTGAATGGTAAAATATACTGATTTAAAAATTGAATTCTAGATATTTAAAATCTAATTTTAGATATTACATTTATTTATATTAAGGTTATTAAGTAGATGTTATCTTGTTTTTCAGGAACACATGGTAACCGCATGTTCTGAAATCCGAAAAAAATGAAAATTGAAAGGTAAGCACTTAAGCAGTTTACAAATCAATTATAATAAAAAATCTTCACACTTGAGAGGATTTTGTATTCTATTCTAAGATAAATTTTAAATGGCTTCGCTTTTAAAAGCTCTCATTTGAACATCGAAATTAAATAAAGACGGATTTTCTTTTTACATATTAAAAAGATCTGTACAATCTATTTCTGATTTCATTTAAATAAATTAAATTTTTAATGATGTTTATGTTTGGGAAATACCGCCCCAGTCTGAGCATTCATGCTGAATGGTACATTGTAATCTGATAACAAAATTTGATTCTAGACATTAAATTATAAAATATAAATCATTTATAAGGTTATCTTATTTTTCAGGAGCACATGATTTTTGTGGTTGAAAAAAATGTTCAAATTATGTGACCGGATGTAAAAACATCGACAAATAAATGGTAAGAAATTTAAAATTACAATATACATAATCTGTTGCATAAAATATATGTAGAGTAATAAAATGTAAATTTTAAATGATGATTGGGAATTACCGCCCCAGTCTGAGCATTCATGCTGAATGGTACATTAAAACCTGATATAAAAATTTACATTTTACTCTAATTCGTACTCTTAAATGTTAAAATTTAATTTTATCGAAATGATTTTGGTGACAGTAAAAATATTTTTTTTTTTTTTTTTTTTTTCAGAAGCATATGGTTGATGATTCACGTATTCAAAGCATGTAAATTGTAAACACATGCCATGAAAGCAGAAACCAAGAAAATAAAGGTAAACATTTTTTCTAAATTAAAAAAAATTATATACCTAACTAGAGTAAATACAAATGATGAATGAAATTCGTAGACAAGCATATAACCAATTTTCTTATGAGGACTAAAAATTGTCTGATTTTTTGAAATAAATTTTTAAAATATTTAATTTCTTTGTGAACAAATGTTTTAATTAATTCTTTATATTTTTTTCAGCTTTGAAACGTAATAGGACTCGGATAATAAGTTAGAAACAGGAAAAATTTAGGAAAAAAAATGTAAGCAAATGTTCTATAATGATGTAAAATTAATTTTTTTTTTTTTTAAATGATGAATGATTTTTATATCTTCAGTTATCCCTATCATAAATTGATAAATGATGATAGTTTTACGACTGATTTTTGAAATTTTTCAATTATCCACAAAAATTAAATGAATCGTTTTTTAATTTTAATTTTTTAATTTGCAGAATCTGGATAGATAATCGGATGGACCTTCATCTCTCACAGCAGATCGAATTGCTAGTGCTAGTAGGGTAAGACTTGAAATTTATATTTTTGAATTTTTTCATTTTATTATTAAGGAATAAAATTTTTAATAAATTTCAAATCAAAGGTTTTTTTTTATTTGTTTAATCTCTCCTTAGTTGGTAAATCTGAAACAAAATTATAATTTTCAAATTAAGTATTACTAGTGCTCCTAGTATATCTTCCTGCCATTATTTTTCTAATCGATCTTCCACCATTTGATTTGTCTTCCTAATTCTACTTTGGTATCGTTAATCATTCTCATAGGTATTCCAACCAATATCAATTTGGTTATCCTGTAAACTTTTAATTCGATTTCTATTATGTACAAAGGTAACTTATGAAATAAAAGGAAAAAACATCAACTTCTTATTCAGTGAAGTTTTATTTTTTTGAAATCTACAATATAAATCTTATTTGTAATTTTAAAACTAATTTGTGTTACAAGTACAATTAAATTTGTGCTAAAGAGGTAGAAGAAAAATTGAAATTACAAAAGGACACCCAAATTCCCCTAAATACATATACGGAATATATACCTTAAAATATAACTACAAATATTTCTTTAATTAAACATAGGAAGGACATCAATATTATTATTTTTAACATGTTTCTAATTCTGGTGGTAATGGAATATCATTAGCTATTGCAAATTTTTTTAATGCTTCGTATTTATTACGCCAATTATCAATTTCTCGACGTACATTATCATTCTCGTCTTGCATTACTTCTAAATCACGCCATTCTTGTGATTTTTCGGTTTCTAAAACATCTTTTTGTTCAATTCTTTTTATTCTACAGCTAGCTGCATATCCACGATTTTTTAATGTTCGACGTCTTTGTTTCATACGTACTATTTCTTCTCTTGTTAAACCACGTAATTTTAATGTACGATTTAAATCTCTTACTGATATTGTTACCAATTCATCATCACTAATATCTGGTATCGGACATGGTGATAATGGTGCCTTCAAAAAAATGAATTAAGGAAAAAACAAAAAAAATTGCATAGTCATTGAGTCATTATTTTTTATTCACAATAAAATATTATTTTAATACATCATTCTCATGACAAACCATTGATGTCTTCCTTTCACGTTTGGATTCTTGTGGCATTTTGTTTATTCTTTTATATTTTTAGTTTTTCACAAATTTCAATAAAATAATTGTTGATTTATTACTGTGTACAATTATTTTTTTAATTTTAGCACAAAAATGATATAATTGTTTTTATTTTCTTATTCTTATTGACGTAACGTTGACAGATAGCGTTTCTTTTCTTATTTCATTTTATTTTAAAATTTCTATTTAAATCAAACATAATCAAATTTCTACTATTCCAATACTATTCTACACTTCTACATTATATAAAAGATAAAACCATACAAATGTTGACGTCAAAAACATGATAAGAAGACATTGTGAGAATGAAACTAATTTTCAGAATTGTATAAAATTTAGTAGTAGAATTTAACTCTAATTACAAATGATAGATCTATTTATGATATGTATATAAATTTTTTATTTCATACATTTTTTATCTTTTACATATTTATATAATTAAATACAAATAAAATATACACACATCCATAGATATACTTATGTATATGTGTGTACTGGAGTACATGATCACTTCCAACAGGGTTGTTTTAATTTTATACATTTTTCACATAATTCTTGACGATGATGTTTGCTTTTATCAATAAATTTATCTAATCCCCCAGGATTTTCTAATGATTGTATTTTATGTGGACGTACCATAACATTACATTTACTGCATTCTTGCCCTGCATCTGCCCAAGCGTAAGCGGACATCCATGTTCTATTACAGTTTATACATTTGTATTCACCAAAGCCACGTTTTGATTTTATTTCATGTTCACCAAAACGATATTGCGGTTGAGATGGTGACGATATTTTATACTCAACAAAACAACGTTCTGGTTGTACGGTTAACGACTTTGTTGATGATATTTTATATTCACGTTCACCATAGTGATATTGCGGTTGAGATGGTGACGATATTTTATACTCAACAAAACAACGTTCTGGTTGTACGGTTAACGACTTTGTTGATGATATTTTATATTCACGTTCACCATAGTGATATTGCGGTTGTGATGATGAGGATGTACTATATTGAACAACACGACGTCCTGGTTGTAATGCTAAGGACTTTGTTGATGATATTTCATTTTCAATAAAACAATGTTTTGTTGTTGATGATCTTGTTGTTGGTATGTAATAATTCGGTTCTGGTTTCTATATAAATGTGTGAAATGAAACAAATTAAAATAAAGTAGATTAGATCTAAAATTATAGTAGTAAAATAAAAATAAATTTGACACGATTTATTTTTAAAGTTATTCGGTGATTACCCTAAAATTGAAAAATGATAGATGTGTAGGTGAACTTGTATACTTTGACTATATAGCTGATGTTATATGTAAATATATACATACACAATACATATGTTTTTGTGTATTTTATACGCATATATATACATACATATGTACATGCATGTACAATGTATGGATGGATGTTTAATCGAAGTTTTATTTTTTTTTTGTATATACTATGTATATATAAAAATGTACATATGCAAGTAATCAGGTACCAATATTGACACATATGTATATACATACGTACGTACGTACTTTGGACTATATTTTAATTTAATTTTTAAAAAATGCACAATTTATTAGCAAATGCAGGTTACTCACAATTGACAATACATAATAAAAATTTACTTACTGACTGAAATATTCCCATTATGATGATTGTTATGATGATCTGCCAAATGTTTTTAACAATTTTTTAAAACGAAGAAAAATTCAATGAACAAAATGAACAAAAAATCTTCATAAATGATATTTTTTATATAAAAATTTTACTCAAAATAAATTCAACAAAAATCCGAACTAAAGAATTTTTAACTTAATTTGGCAAGTTATCAATATCAACTAAATACGTTATATCATATCAGTACATATAGTATGTACATATATACATAATACATATTGGACATTGGATTGTATTGTTATTTGACAGTATCTTTGTATAGAATTTCAATTACATAGGTAGTATAGTAGTATATTTAGTCACGGTATTTAGTATAGATAAAAAAGCTAAAAATATACTTCGATGTATAATTGATACAGGCAGTATGAACAAATGTAAAGAAAAAAGTAGCAAAAGTATTCATAAGCAGTAAGCACTTTTATTATCTGTAGATTTTATATGAACCTACAATTTTTACATATGTATAGGTAGATAGTGTAGGAAATGGTAGGAATAACATCAACATGTACAAAGTGATGGTGTTTGACACTTTGAAATAATACATCCAATCCAATTGTGTTGAGAATAAAATTATTTTGACTTGAACGCCTAACTTTTTTTTAAATGCAAACATCATTTATAACAAATATTTATGTGTATTTTTATTACGAATATGTACATACATATGTATAAAAAATTTAACATTTATAGGTGGATATTAGCAAGTATTAGGTACTAGTAAAAAAATAAAATATAATAATATGTTCTTCACTACTACACGTTTTTTTTGTGTACATTTAAAAGAGTCATTTTTCATTATTTTTTTCTTTACTGCTAATTATATGAATTATATAAAAAAACAAAAATAAAAATAATCCCTTTTGAAAATAACTATAATAACGACTTCTTTTATATGGGTATGCAACCACATTACATGTATAACACTCTGCAGCAGTGTTATTCCACGCCAAACTGGATGTCCATTTTCTTCCACAACATGTACAACGATAATATCCATATCCAGGTTCATATGGTGTTGGTTTTGGTGGCTGTGAAGTAAACATAAAAAAATGTAATAATAATACTAATTAGAAATAAAAAAAAATAAAATACATAGATAATAGGTACTTGACATTTCGACTTACAAAGAAAATATATAATATTTCTAAAATGAAATAAAATGTCCATGATAATAACCAAGATATCCAAGCTATTAAGGCCATTGAGAATATTTTCACAAAAATAAAATAAGCACCGACAAAAAAAATCAAAAATTTATATAAATTTCTTTGTTTTAATTTTTTGATATTGAACTGAGCACTTCGAACTTTTTTATTATTAATAATAGAATAAAATATGACAAGGAATGGAATCGTAATTTATACCAATTTGTATTTATAGTTTATACTGAATTGAGTTAATACTAAAGTATCTACATACATATGTATGTATGTACCTACTTATATAAATTTATGAAAATAGTATTAGTATCTCTATTTATTTGGTTGAGATAAAATAATAAAATGTTAAAATTAAGTAGAATACTGGACAGGAACACTGTAAACCACCACTGCAGCTAGACTAGCACCACTCAAATTGACTGACACTAGCCCACTAGCGCTGCCGGGCGCTGACCGCTGAAAAATAAAAATTTTCTCAGTTCTACAACAACAATTTACATTCTGCAATATATGCATACATATAATATAAAATATAGGCTATTTACGAATACGATATGTGTAGTACAATACAATGTACCTACAAGTTGGTGTTAGCACTCTTAAAGTGGTAACTCCAGTTGTGATAAAAATACTTTTTTTTTCTTTTTTAATAAAAATGTATGTTTATTATTTTTATTTCAAATATGCACACATTTATAATAAATTTAACTCATATTACTGACAAAAAAAAATTTATCCAGTTTTGAAAAAAACATGCATTATAGGAAAGTATTATAATTAATCCCTAATTTGTTTAAGAAACATACTAAATACAGGAAGTACAGCAAATAGAACATATTCCTTCCCTTCATTTCCCAATATGGACTTGCAATAATCTCTATACCAATGAGTATAATATATATGCTACTATATTGAAAACATAAAAAAATAATTATTATTATAATAGAAAATAAATAATAAAATATGTATGTAGATATTTGACATTTTGACTTACAACAGAAGTAAATTAAACACCCTCAGGAAATCCCCGAAAATAGTATACCCATAAGAATTTCCAATACTGCCAATTATCATTGCTGATATTTTTATGAAAATGATAAAAAACAATAACAGCGAAAAAAAATTAGAAATTTACAAAATTCCTTTTTTAATTTTTTGATACAACTAAATACAATTAAACTGAAAACCTTGAATTGAAAAATGAAAACTGAATTGAAACTGAAATCTGACTGAACAGTGATTAGTGACAGTACTGACATGTGACAATGTTGGGTTCCCTACAGCGATTGCAGTAGATTTACTGCTTGATTTACTGTACTTTTGCTTTTGGAAAAATTTGGTACCATTTTCTAAAAATCTGCTGCACTTTTTTAAATTACCCAAAAATATATAGAAAAATACTGCAATACATTTAAAATTAAAAGTGCGCTTGTGTAAAGAAAAGAAAGGATAGACAGCAAATTCTCTAAAAGTTAAATGATAAAATAGCAAAACATCTCATATCCCTTTTTTTTATCTAATGAAATAATTTATTTGAAAAGCGATCACTTAATTAAAACTGAATACGTTTGTATACATATGTATGTACATACTTCTTTATTTGAAAATTAAAACATACGTATAATAATTAAACATTTTGATTCGTTTCGATTTCATTGATCGTTCTTGATCAATTAAACTCATTGGTCATTGCTCAATTTTCTTCAACACTATTTTGTGAATCATCTGCTTTTATATCATTTTCGGACTCTGTCGGACGTATTAATTCAAGCATCATAAGCGCAACTTTTTGCATATTTTCTGCTTTTTTTAATATTTCCTGATTTTTTCTCTCATATTTTTTAATTTCTTGTAAAAGTTTGCCATTTTTCTGTTTTGCTTTTAGAATTTTTCGTGAAATTGAATGTATTTGATTTCTAAGTTTATTATTTTCTTCTTTAAAGTCTTGTTTTTCTAAGGCAAGTTCACGTTCACGATTTATTAACTTATTTTTTTTTTGCCATTGCTATTCTGTCTGACTTGTTGAATGAATGAAACTTGTCTGAATATTTTGCTTTACTGCTACTTATATATGTACTTGTTTGTATATTTTGCTTTTTCTTTTGTTTTTCATTTAACATTATATATGTATAACCAAGTTATAGGTATTTGCAAGATCCATAAAATATACATACGGATCTTGGGTATTTGTTTCGGTTATAGGTATATAGGCTTTGTTTTTGAAGAATCGGTATCATAGCAATAAAACAATAAAATTTTCATTTTTCGGTTATATTTAGTGTCAAATCAAAAACAAAAGAAAAAGCAAAATATACAATCAAGTACATATATAAGCATTATATAAGTAGCAGTAAAGCAAAATATTCAGACAAGTTTCATTCATTCAACAAGTCAGACAGAATAGCAATGGCAAAAAAATATAATAAGTTAATAAATCGTGAACGTGAACTTGCCTTAGAAAAACAAGACTTTAAAGAAGAAAATAATAAACTTAGAAATCAAATACATTCAATTTCACGAAAAATTCTAAAAGCAAAACAGAAAAATGGCAAACTTTTACAAGAAATTAAAAAATATGAGAGAAAAAATCAGGAAATATTAAAAAAAGCAGAAAATATGCAAAAAGTTGCGCTTATGATGCTTGAATTAATACGTCCGACAGAGTCCGAAAATGATATAAAAGCAGATGATTCACAAAATAGTGTTGAAGAAAATTGAACAATGAGTTTTAATTGATCAAGAACAACAGGACGTAGAGATGGATATTGAACGCAACGAATTATTACATCTTGAAATTTAAAACCTCTTTTATATTTTTTTAATGTAAAAAAACGTTCATGTTTATTGAATATACAGAGTACATACATCATTAAAAACTTTTTTTTACCTTTTTTTTGCAAATTTTTTAATCATAAATGCATTGTATGTAAGAGTACATCTCTCTATTAAAGTACTTTTCATAAAAATTCTTAATTACATTGTTTAAAAAAAAATTTTGTTAATATAAATAACTACATCGTTATTATATAATTCATTACTACATATACACATAAATATGATGTACAATTATGCATGTATAATAATTGATGAAGTATATTTGTTTTTTTAAATAATTTTTTTTTATATTTTAAATTGATAATCAAAAGAGTTTTTCTTTTTGTTTTCAAAGAAAATTTATAGAAATAATTTTTTTAGTTGGAATTAAAAAAAAAATATTCGTTAAATTCAAATATGAGTTTACTCGTTATCCTTTTAATGTCAAAAGAAATAACATTTACTAATTTATTGTAATCGACGACAATAATAACCAAGCGTTTTACATTTTTCACATAATAATTGTGGATGAACTTTTGATTGATCAGATACATCTAATCCATCTGGTTTATCTAATGGACGTTGTTTATGCGGATAAACATTAATATGACATTTAATACATTCTTGTCCCATATTAGCCCATGAATTACCAGACATCCATTTTCTTTTACATTTTGGACATTTATATTCGCCAAAACAACGTTTTTTACCTTGATATGGGGTTTTACCCTCACCTTTTGGTCTAGCCTACAAAAAAAAAAAGAAAAGAAAGAGAAACATAAATCAAATGGTTTTTTCAAAAATTGATTAAATTTATCATAACAAATCATAATTCATCATAAAAATGATCGTTTGATAAGTTTGAGTAAAAATTAAAAGATCATTTAGTCTGAATATCATTAACAAGTTTTTTTTTTATTACCTGTGGACAGTCACGAATGAAATGTCCTTTTTTAAAACATAAATGACATAAATAATTAAATGGTGGTTGACGTAATAATTTCTGTTGTTGCTGCTGTTGATGATGGGTGAGTGTGAATAATCCTAAATCATTGAATTGTTCACAAAGTTCTGCAATAACATCATTTGTTCCTGTTGCTGATGATAATTGAGCAGTAGCAGCAATATAACTACCGTTGCCATTATGATTACCACCTAAAATGATTGAAGAAGCAGATAATCATTTGTATCATCGCATATATATAGGATTTATATGTGATATTTAATTACAACAAATCTCATCGCTGATACAAGTTGCAGAATTTGTAAATGGGGAATAGTTTTGTGCTGCTGTCGATGTTGTTCCAAATGGACTCCATATCGCTGTTGAATTCAATGATGGTGGAGGTGGTGGTTGTGATAATTGCGATGATGGTGGAGGTGGTGGTGGTGGTGTTATGAATTTTGATTGCTGCTATAAAAAAAAGTAATAATAAGAAAAATAAAAACAGAAAAAATAATGATTTTCAATTTTCTTTGTTTAATTTCACTCAATTTTAATGATCACTGTTTTAAAAACTTCAGTAAAAAAATAACGAATGATTTGTTTTGGTTTTAACGTTAAACAAAATATTATTTATTAGTTGCTATTGAATTTTTTACTTTTGTTTTTAATAAAAAAAAATGTTTTTTTTCGATAATTTTCTTAAGGTTTTATAAAAAAAAAAGAAAAAAAAAAATCTTTTTTAGTGTTAATATATGCGTCAGACTTTATTTTATACTCTTGTTACTGATTTTATGTGTGGCTATATTGCTGAGGTTAGCAATTATATTTTTATATTTCAAATACACAACAAATAATAATTTTTGATTTTTATCGTTTCTTGCATACATCTACATACGGTTAACAACAGTGTATAATATGTACATATAAACATATTCATAATACGTACACGTACGTTAAAGTTTTGTCTTTCAACATTTAATTTTTTACACTCGATCTTATGACTCGATCGATATACATATGTATGTATAACTTTATTATCCTAACTGTATAATAATATGCAGGTTTTAATTTTTAATTTAATCACTTTATATGTTTTTAAATGATGCATTTTTTCAGTTTGTTTACAAAACAATAATGAAAATATAAAGAAAACTTGAGAAAAAAAAAACTAAAGCATAAATACGAGAGATCTTTCTGTATTATTACGTATACACATATTCGTATTCATATTTGGATACTATGGATCACTATGGATATCATATGAATATGATGGTATGAGGTGTTTAAAAAAAAAAAACTGAATTAAAATGAAATGAAATTGAATCTGTAAACAATTTTTAAATGATATAGGTATTCGTTAGTAAAAAAAAGAATAAAGTAATGTAGATGTAATTTAATGATGAATACAATAATGATGAGATATACAGAAAATTATTATTACATTGAAGTTTGAGATAAGAATTCTGTTCTTGTGTTATAAATACATACTTATACATACAATTAATAAATTGCTAACTAAGGGATATCAACAATCTTTAAGAAAATATTTAATAAAGAGAGTAAATCTTTATCAGAATTATTTATATGAGGATATTTTGTTGTTCATTATTTTAAATGACTGGTAACAATAGATTTTGACAAAAATAATTTAATTTTTATTGAAAATTCATTACAGATTTTTATTGCTTAAATTATCCTTCAGTTTGTAGTTAAATTTAAAATTTTTTTAAGTTTTAAAGAAAATTTTAAATGTTTGAATCAAATTTTCATCTCTTTTTTGAATGTACAATAATTCGCTTAATACAAGGAAATGAATTTTTATGAAAATAAAAAAAATATTAAATCATTGCATAAATTTTAATATGTCCTTCATAGTTATTCAAATAAATACGTTTTGTTTTTTTGTTAAATAAAATTCACTACTTTTATTTGTATTTTCATTTCCATGTTATAAATTGTTTTTTCATGGAATTCACATACATACATATGTATGCATGTAAATAGCTTTCTTCTATTTTTGTATTTTGGTAAAAAAAGAACTTGAAGAAAAACAAAAACAGAATAGTAAGAAAGAAATTTTTTATATAGGTACATTTACGAGTATGTAGTATGCATGCAATTATAAATTAAAAGAAAAATACACTTAATTTAATGCATGGATTTTGTTTATTTTTGGTTCATTTAAGATGCAATTTAAATATGCGCATGGCATGTATACTACTATATATTGTAAATAAGCAAATCCATACACACATGGTAAATACATATGTATGTATACTTACCACATATGTATCTTGCGGCTGATCTAGTAAATAATACCATTGAAATTGTGGTTGTATACCAAAACAATTTGTTGCTGGTGTTGCTGTTGAACAGTTTCCTCCCACTCCTCTTCCTCCTCCATGATTATTATTATTATTATTATTTATAACATCATTTATAATAATATCACAACCATTTCCAATACCATATCCTGTATTATTTTGATTATTATTATTACCTCCAATACAATTAACTGTATTTCCTGATAAATTATTTCCAAATAATCCATTAACTGTGGATATTTGAAAAATTCATATCATTTTGATTTTTTTTTTTTTAAAATGATATAATCATCATACCATTTCTTCCATTATAATTGTATCCAATTCCAATTCCTAATCCATTTCTTCCATTTGATCCTGTTGTTATTTTTCCTATAGTTCCATCACATCCTGATTTTGTATAGGATGATGGTCCATGATGTAAAGGATTCATAATAGTTGGTGATAATTGTGATATAACAGTTGGAGGCATTTTCCTCTATAAAATTTCTTCCTTTTAAATTTTCAAAAACACTACAGTTTAAAGATCGCTGTCCTTTAATTTATCACAACCTGATACTATACATATATATTTTATTATCGTTTTATTTTTTCAATCTTTTAATTTATTTATTATTTATTCGATCGAATTTTCATTATTATGATTCGTGTTTTATTTAAAAAAAAAAAAATTGTGAAAATAATTCGATTTCTATTTTATTTATTTATGTAATTTTTGCTTTGTATTTTATTTTCGTTTTATAAATTTTCACTATACGTATTATGTGCGTTAACGTCTACATGTATGACTATGGAGCTATAGAGTATTCGAAAAATTTCTTTGCTCTCTGACTTTTTTCATTTTCTGTTCTTTTTCACTACAGACACTCAAATTTATTTTTTTATTTTTGGAAAATTCACACTGTTTTTTTTTAAATTTAAATTTTGAAAGTAAAAAGAAAACCAAAATGTGATCTTTTTAAAAATACAACCAGGAAATTTTCATTTTTCACACTTTTATTTTTTAATCAAGAGACAAAGGTGATCAACATTATATATTGAAATATATGTTCAAAAAGTGGTATCTAAATTTTGAATATTTTGACAAAATCAAAATTATCTGATCATTTTGATCATTTCCTTATTCTTTTGAATTTAAATTTAAATTTTTTATTTTTTAATTTTTAATTTAAAAGAGAAAATTTTTTTTATTCCAAAATTTTAGCTATACGGTCGATACTACATTAGATTAGCTACACATTTATCATACAGATTAATGTTGTCTACTACCCCATTCAATTTATGTTGTATTTTCTGATGATTTTCCTATAATGTTCGTCATATTACATAGATACATGTGTAAGAAATTTTCTATATACATATATACTTATGTATATACAATAAATTCATACACGTATGATACAGATACGTATGATACAGAAAAAATATACATATGTGTGCGTGGGTATTACACGTAATAATTTTTTTTTTCTGTTTCTTAAAATATCTTTTAAGTTATTTTTAGCTATGAAAGAAAATAAAATCAGTTTTATTTTTTGTTTTTGATGAAAATGAGAATATAAGAGAATTTTTATATGTACATAATATATAAATAATCGATCTATACATACATATAGAAAAATTTGTGTTTTTATGATGATATTTAGTATACTATACATTATTAGATATTGTAATTAAAAGTAAAATGGTATATTACGTATACGTATATCCGTTAATGCGTTCAAATAGAATTGAAAAATCAAAGAAAACAAAATCTTAATTTTTTTAAAAAATGTTTTCTTATTATTTTCGTTTTTCTGGTACATACATACATATGTATGTTACAATACAGGTAATCTTCGTTCAAAGGGACTAACAAACCGTTGCGAATTCTAATTTAATGTCAACACAATTTCTACATGTAACCAAAAATGTAACTCTTGATCTAACTTCGTCTAACATGAAAACTAATGTGAAAATTTCGAATCTCAATTACATGTAATTGACCACTTAACACGACAGTTATCTATATCTGTATTTCAAGTTAAATGATTTTTTTTGCCTATTTTTTTTTTTTTTTGATTTTTTCCTCCTAGTTTAGATTTTTAAAATTTTGTAATGTATTTCTTGTTGTTGTTGTTGTTCATTTCAAAATAACGAACTTTTATAGGGTAATAACCACCGGCTTATAATACTATTTAATTTATCTGCTCATCTGTTAATATTCTATGGTATGTATATAAATTCATTTAAAATTATTATTAATTATTATGTATATAGATGATACTCATCATTTATAAAATATGGTTATTATGACACTTAAATTTAAATAAAACTAATTAGAAAGGCAAAAAAAGCAAATGATCTATATCTGATCTATTCTTATCTATCTTTGTATGTAATCAAGAAAAAAAAAAAAATAAAATTTATATCGATGTATACTGTAAGTATAAATGAAATAAGTAATTTTTGTTTTTGTTTTCTGGATGACACAATTTTATTTTCATTGGTCTTTTCTTTTTTTTAAAAATTTTTATTTTCACATTGTGCAATAATTACACATTAGTAAACGTGTTCATGTTTACTAATTAATATATGACAGTATTGTTCGATGTTATTTAGCTTGATTAAAATTTTTCAATTTAAGTTTACTTAATAAGAAAATAATGAATCTTACAAAAAAAAAGTTGTGAATAATCTGTTTAAAAAAAAAAAAAATATTTTATATCTTAGATCTTCTACGGTTCCTCTTAAACTGACTAAAAATTAATTAAAAAACAAATGAATTTTCCTTGTTGTATTTTTCATTGGTTCTAGCAGAGAGAAACATAAATAATTATGATGATCATCATGATCTTGCCCATACACATTGCTTATGACGACTATTTACAATATGGATCTGATACGGATTTATTATTCATTTTATTTTTCTCTCACTTAAGTTTCTGTGGAAAATTTGAAATTCTGTAGTAAAAAAAATTTGGAAATTTATAACAGAAAGGAAGAATTTTTCTTTACAGTATATAAAAAAATGAAAATCTTTTTTCTTATTGTTTTGTTATATCATTCTAAAAATTTTACCAAAATTGAGAATCAAAAAATTTAAATTTGAATATTCTGAAAATGTAGGATCATTTACTGTAACGAACCAAAACAATTTTTCTAGTGGATTGGTTTGAATATTTGAAAATGTATTTGTTTGGATCAATTTTGAATTTACCGAAAACAGTAAAAGAAACATTTCGTTTTAATTTAATCTGCAAAAATCTTCGTTCTTCAATGAATTCCTTAAGGTATTATGACAATGACACTACAAACCATTTTTATATGTTTTCCAATTCACTTTATTAGGAATTCATTTTTTAAAATTTAAAGTTACATGTAAGTAATAAAAAAAAAAAATAAATAAAATAAAAACTTCAATTTGTAAAACGTTTATAAAGAAAAAGTTAATGTCGTACAACACAATACAACATGAACTATTCTAGTTGAACAATACCGTATACTGATGATGATCCATTATCATCGTTATTCTCTTCACTCGTTTTTGATAAATTCAATGGCCTAGAAGACGAATATATAGGCTGATCATCATTTTTATTTTCAGAATTTTTATGAAAAACAGTTGTTGTAATATAAAGTTTATCTCCATCTGTTAATTGAATATTTTTAGATCGTAATTTTAATGCAGTTGCAGCACCAACAACAGAAGCAAAATTTGATAAATTATGTTTTGTTGTTGATGGTGTTACCAAAACCATTTTATTATAATTGGATGATGTAGATTGTAATTGATCAATTGCAGTTGCATTCATATTACGTTCGATATGATTTTGTTGTATGCTTAAAAATTGATTTGCCGTATCGATGTTTTCTTCGTTAACTGTAGTAATAGGTTGTTCAATTTGATGATTTGTTGATATTGTTGAAGTAAGAGTTGATGATGTGCTCGGTATTGTTAATAACGGATTTATTATTATTGATTGTGATTGAGCAGATGCTATTTTAGCTGTTTCCATAAATTTGTTAAATTGATTAGGAGTCAATAATAATTTTGGTGAAGAATTGTTTAATATTATTCTAAGAATGTCTGTATCAGATGGAAAAAATGACAATGCCATATTCATATTTATCAAATTTTCAACTTGTATGTTATAACTGTATTTAACTGCTTCTTTTTGTAGTTTTAGAATGTAATTTTCCCGCATTAAATTGACAACAAGTTGTTTTAAAAGAATTTCATTATGACGACGCCTTTCCCTACATTTTTTTGATTGTTCATTTTTTCGTTTCTTTTGCTCTTCACTTTGATTTTGCCTTCGTGGACGTTGTCTTCGATTTTTTTGCCAATATGATTGTGATTGATCCTCTTGATTCTCTTCTAATCCATTATTAAGTGTGCTTAAAGACATGTTATTAACTATTTGGTCATTTAAAAACACTCCTATATCTTGATTTTGTGTTAAATCTCTTAGCTCATTGGAAGTAGTACAATTTAATGTTCCAATTGATGGAAAAGTAGTTTGAAGTATTTCATCGAAGAAAAAGGCTGATGGTTTAAACATCATATTTGTCACCACATTTTGATTGTTTGTCAATATTTGATCTTCAAGTATTGATGAACTATTTACGGAATTATTTTGCTCATTCACCATGGGATTATTTTTATTATTAGAACTAATGATTCCTTGATTTTGATCACAACTATGAAATTTTGAAGTGAACGTTCCACGTTTTTGTGCATTCACTATTATTCCGTTTTCAATTGCTTCAGTTCTTAAATGTCTCATATTTTTACGTATCAATGTACTCTTCAAATAAAATGAAGCCTAAATTATTTATGAAAATATTTAAAAAAAAAATTTTCTTTTTCATTTGAAATATTAAAACAAAAATTTTTTTAAACTTCTTACCTAAATGAAAATAAAATCAAGCATCAAATAAAGTAAAATTGATCTGTAATTTATCTGTTAATTGTTTGTGCGGTGAGCGGTGCAATTTAAAATAATAGATATTTCATAAAATTTGGTTGGATAATTTTTTTAACATTACTGTACACGCTTTGTGCGTGCGTACAATAAGCAAAGCATTAAGCAATTCAAACTCTACAAAATACAAACTTCAAACTTGAAACTAGTCTACATCAATTATGCAAGTAATAAACAACGCATTTATTTGTACGCAATTAGTACGCATGCAATTTGAAATTTGAATGTTGTACATTTAAATATTCAATGTGAAAGAGTTAGGTTAAATTTCTTAATTTGATCTAAGAAATCGTCAATAATAATACAGATTGTATCTCTACAGTCTACAGGTAACGATAACGGCTATTAACTGAATTTAAATAGTAAAATAAAAATTACTCGTACTTCCGTTTGAACGTAGTCGAATATATAACGAGAAAAATGTAGCAGATTAATTTTGTTGTGCAGCTAAGTAGTAGTGTATGGTGTGTTGTGATTTTAGTTTTTCTAGATTGGTTAAATTGGATTGTTACAACGTGTAGTAGATTTAAATGTCAAACAAGTAAATTTTTGTTTTGTTAATTTGTTTACATTTTGTTTATTTATGGTTTATTTATTTTCGTATTCCTTATTAATTTTGAATTTTTTATATATAGGAAATTTTTTTTTGATGTTGATTTCGTCAGTTCCCCATATTTCTATTTTATAATGGATTTAACGGATTGAATTAAGATACAAAAAAAGTTGTAAAAAGGATAACGTTTTATCATGGTTTTATGATTTATCATTATTTGATTGTTAGTAAATATAGTGTAGGGTGTAGGTGGCCAATTGATATGATGGCTATGGCAATTAATGGTGAAATGGTTATACCGTTGTTTACTCCGCTGTTAATTAATTGAATCAAATTTACAATGCATTAAGAAATATTAAAGGTCCTTATTAGAATCAGAATAAAGCCAGGTAATCTGTACGTTAGAATCATATTATAACCTTCTACGATTTTCCCTTTCAATGTGTGTTAAAATTTTCAATTCATCAATATCTTCTCTGTACATTCCCCAAACATTGCTTCAGAAAATATAAAGTAACATTCTTAGTGAAAGTTATCTTTTACATCATAATGATAAAAATACAGGAGAAGAAAACGGGTTTATAATTTTTTTAAAAAATTGGATTATATACAAACAATAAATAAATGACAAAAAAAAAAAATGAAATTGTAGTTCAGTATTGTAGAAATTGTAGTAATAAAAATGATAAAATTTATTTAAATAAATTTCTTTTAATTTATTATATAAATTTTTTTTAATTTTATAATTTATTTAAATAAATCTTTTTTAATTTTATAATTTATTTAAATAAATTTTATTATAACCAGTATACAATGTTGTACACATAAATGATTTTTTTTTATTTAATTGACAGTAAAATAAATTTGATCAATGCAGTAATTAATAAAATACTGTTAAATAAAAACGAAAAAAAAAAGAAAAAAAACTGGGTTGAAAACAAAAATCAGTAAACAGATAAAATGACAAAATACAAAAAAATGCTAATTAAACTTTTAAATAATTAAATAACTGAATAAAAAATATTAAATTTAATAAAAAGATACACACAAAAAGTCAATAAATGAAGTATGTACTTAAAATTATTAAAATCAATACAAAATTGTTCTGCTAAAAATGAAATACGTTAATTATACAGTAGACACCGTATTATAAGGACATTGAAGTAAATGGCAAAATGCAGTCATTATTAAAAAAATTCCTAGATCCAAATGAGTAACATGCGCGGGTCAATTTAAGATTGCACTACTTGATTTATTCTAATTAATTCCTATTTTTATCTACATGTTAAAGTACGAGGAATTGGTACCTTATGCCAGAAAAATTACCGATTTTAGAGGCTAAGAACATCTAGAAAAAAAAATTTAGTTGTCTTCTATCTTTTTAATCGATTTATTCTTACAAACAACAACGTTAAAGTTGGTTAAAGATATTTCTATAAAAACTCATATTCATGCTTTTTCTCAAAACTTATATTCATATTTGGCTTTTAATTTGAATGTCTAATATACGGTTTTTATTGTATTTATGTAAATTATTCTTGTGATTTTATATTGTTATGGTATTTTTTGGTTTTTAATTGAAAAAATGAAATTTAATTTAATAAAGTACCTATATGTAATTACACAGAACAATGCATTTTATTTTTTATAATTACGATAATCTATCCATTTAATTTTTATTAATCGGATTTACTTGTTCCTTTAAAAAATAATTTATTTGTTCAATGAATTACTTTATATTTTATTTTATATTTCTTATTGTTACATTTCCCTATTTCAAAATAATCAATTCTGAAATATCTGATTTTGATATATAATTTTGACCTCTATCAAAAATGACTCAATTATGAATTTATTAATATCTAAAAGTAATAATCAAAAGGTTTAATACAAAAAAGAAAAAATAGAAAAAAAAAAATAAATAAAAACTAAGTTCCTTTCTACTTTGACAACAATTTTTAAATTATACACATGTATTTTTTGCAGTTTATTTGTTATTTTATTTAATACGGATATACGGACAATTTTTATTTCATTTTAAGTTAATGGCACGTATCATTATCCTTTGTTATTCCTTAAAAAAAAACTACAAAATTCCAACGCAAATAAATTTCAAATTTTGTACGCAAATGTATACATTTTTGTACACATACAAACAAATGGATATTTTAGAATTTTGTTTTCTCATTAAAATAAAAAAAAATCTTTTATTTTTTATGCTATTAAGTCCTTTTTTTTTATTAATCTTATCAGGAAATTAATTTATTAAGCAAAAACATGTCTTTCTACAGACTGACTTCTTTTCTCTATATATGTATATACAATTCATGTGTATACGTATATTTATTTAAAATTGCTAATATTTTTTTATAATAAAAAACAACAAACAAACAGAACAAAAAATTTTAGTCCTCGACAATTTGTTATATTCTCACGTTCAATTTATGAAAACAAGTCACGTCTCATTTACAAAAAAAAAAAAAAAAAACAAAAAAGAAGACAAAATAAAATGTACAAGAAAATAGGAAAAATTTTTACACACAGTATAATAAACAATATGTCCAAAATAATACTTTAGGTATATTGTAATAGAGATAAATAACACAATATTTTCAATTCATTTTCAAAAGATTTCAAGTTTCTTCCTTTTTTTTTTATAATTTGATGAACATATTCAAAATGCGTATCTATAAATTTGAATAAGAAAATACATAAAAAAAATTTGATTTGTATTTATTTTATATGAAAATGAGGTTTCATTTTTCTTTAATGCATAACTGAAAATCTTTCCTTGAGTTCACTCTTTGAAAATTATCATTGTAGTATTTCAATTAAAGAATAATAAAACAAAAAAAAAGTAAAGATGTGGGTATAACTGTATAATACTCGTATTATGAGTTATTAATTGATATTGGCATTTTGAGGAGGCTACACAAAATAATGTGGTTTGGGATTGGACAATTATTAACAAGAAAAACAAGAAAAAAAAACCTATGAAGAGAAGACTGAATTTATAAAATCACAAAGAAAGAGAAAAATTGGCAGGCCAAAGCTTGTAGATGATCAAGACGTGGACAAGTTAAAACTAGGAGATTGGAAAAGCGCAGATTCGGTCGGAACATTGAAGTATATTGATGCAAACCAAAATCCATGTTGGCTTGTATAACTTGTAGGGCCAACTTTGGTGCTGATATTACCTAATTCAAGAAAAAAATAAAAGAAAAACAAAAATACGGATCATAACTCATACTTAAGTTGATCGTTTTTTTTTTCTCATTTTATAGAATTTTAAAGCAACACGTGCAAGCAACTTCCTATTTTTCTCAATGCGAACTAAAATAAATTCTTTTGTATGGTCCTTTTTTTTTAAAGGAAAAATGAAAATGAAAATCAAAATTTCAACCTTGAAAATTCATGAAAATTAATGTCTATTTCATTTGAAATAAAAAAAAAATATATATGACATGTAGTTTTCTGAAATTGTATACAAACACACATACATATGTACATACATATTTATGTACGAAATTTTTAAATAAAATCAAAAGTGATAAAAAACGTGCTGTGATTTTTGTACGTTTTTTGTTTTTCATAATATTCCAAAACATCATCGTTTTGAATTTTAATAAGAGAAAAATATGATATAACTATTGTGCCCTGATTTACAAAAAAAAAAAAAAATTATTCATTTTAGGTAATAAATTAAAAAAAAAAAAATTGAAAACCAAAATGTTTCCTTGAATTTTCCAATATTAACTTTATATTTAAACTATTTGTAATATTTTTACCATTTTTATGTAATGCGTACGTATAAGCATACCTTTTTCAAAAGAAAAAAAGTTACAATTTTTTTTTCCTTTCTTTATTATGATGTGATTTTATCCTTTTAGCAGTTTTTGTTTTTTTAAAGTTAAAAGGTGGAGATATTTTGTGTTTGTGAAATGTATAACAATTTGTTGACGATGTTGATAGTCAGTTTGTATATTATATAAAATGTGCATTATGTACTTATACAAACGGTATACGGCATTGTAGATACAATATATTTACATACATATATAAGGGCATATACTGAAAACAAAACACGGAAAATATCTTAAGGCTATGTGATGTATAAAACTGGAAAACAAAATTTAACAAATTTTAATTTTTTAGTTTTACTCTTTTTTTGTCTTTTGTCTTCTGCTTAGACATTTTTTTACGTAGTTTGAAGCTTTATTTAAAAGAAAAAAAAATTAAACAAGAAAAAAAACAACAGGTTCTTCGTTAATAACATGTTACAAGGACAAAAGTACAAACACACTATTTTTTATTTTTATTTTTGATTTTTTACTACTATTTTCACTTTTTTAAATTAGAAAACAAAAGTTAAATTTTCTGTAAAAGAGTTTCACGTAACTGATATTTTTTATGTTTTATACAGAACTGATTATTCTATTTTCCTTAGAATTTATAAGAAATGTTTAAAAATTTTAAGAATTAAACATAATTACAAAATTTTTAAATATTTGGAAAAATGTTTAAAATATGTACATCTGTATTGTGCAAACAGTTGTCTGAATAGTTCTTCTTTTTCTAGTATGTATTGAAGATTTTCTTTCCAATCTGAATAAATTCATCTTTTATTTCCTTTTTTTGTTTTTGATTTTCAGTTTTTAGTACATATTTGAAAAATGGAAAAAACAATTGCATTCGAAAGAATAAAACTGATGATATTGTGGTACCGACTATAAACTCTCAATGCTGCATAAAAACACACATAATTGTGTTAAAACCATATACCATATGCTTTGCATTAATTAAATACAGTTTTTTTTCCCATAAATTAAAAAAATTATCCGATTTTACTACATTCATATAATTATATTACATTATTATGATAAATATATATGCTACAAACTAAAACCTATGATAATTAATACATGTACGTTTGCAAATATTTTTTTGTACACCAATATATGTAGAGCAGAAGTTCACAATATTTTTTCTTGTATACTAGGGCACATTATAAAAGGATACAGATATGATCATAGATACCATATATTTTTCCAAAATTAAATTTACGTTATGTGAATTTTTTAAAAATCAAATAAATCAGTTTCAAAATCAAGGTAAGCTTCATTATTATTACATTTTATTGATCCTATATAATTGGAAAAATACTAGTATGATAATATTCCTGTTCATAAATAATCGCCTCTGACGAGTTTTTGTTTCATTACCGATTCATCAATGAATGACTAAAAATAATCTAATTAAACTACGGTGTTTGCAGGCATAGGATTTGGAATCGCTGATATAGAGTAGCTATATGTATGTGTTAATAATTCATAATAATTTTAATAAGATGATATGAGAATGTACATACATTTTGTACTCATAGGTATATAATAAGTACGCATGCATACACATTATAATCAAATGAAACTTTTATAATACATGTTAACTTCAAATGCACATACGTGTGTACGAGTGATAATAAGTTTTGCTTGTTACATACGTGTATATAATATGTGTTCCTTTTAAAAATTATTATTCATGTTTTAAATTTTGATTAAATTTTTTGTTTTACCCACAAAAAACGAAAAGAAAAAAGAGGAAGAGAAATTACCTTTTTTTGAAAAAAAAAAAAAAAAAAAAAAAATTTTAGTGTTTTATGAATTTTCATAAAAATCCCAAAAATGAGAAAAATTAACTTAACACTTTGAAAGCCATTAGCCAAGAGGAAAAAAAATGAAATAAAAAAACAATTTCGTAATTATGTAGCATGACATGACTATTTAACATAATATGAGAAAAAACTTTTCAAATAATTAAGGTTCTACAAAACTGTGAAAAAATAAACTGAATCCTTTATTATACCAAAAATATAAATTTTCATTTTACATGTCATGATTTCAAAGTGTATATGACCGTGTATGTGTGTACATATACATATACGCATATGTGTAATTTGAAAATTCATTTTTCAAATATAAATTTTTGGGAAAACTAAAATAAAACCATAATGAGGAAGACATAAAATTGATGTTAATTTATGATTTACTGTATTCTCTATTTTTGTTGTTTATTTACAGTACAAACAAAATTCAATAATTTATATTTGGATTTGTATATGTACATAGTTTTTATACGTTTTTTTTTTCTATTTAAACAGACATGAACATACGGATATCTTTCGAACAAAAATGTTAATTGTTATTTGATATAGCGTTATTATAACCATAATTTGATGTCCATTTAAATTTCTTGAAGATTTTAATAGCCATTAACTTTATTTGGATCAGGAAAAACAATTTAGATTCTGTTGGGTCGATATCATAAGTAGTATAAAAAGTGCATTACTATGCAGCCTAAATGGTAGCATCAATCGCCATTGAATTATAATAATGATGACTATGATTCATAGAATCGTGTAGTTTGAGTTCTATGTTATTTGACGGTCCCAATTTTTTAGATGTTACAATTCGGATCAAGTTACTCGAGGGATTCTTGTAGTAACAATTATTACATGCAATTTGTAACGATATCAAGTCTAGTAATTTACAGAACATCAAATAAAAAAATTATTTTCCATAATTTAAAAAATCAAATATTTATTCTGCCATCATACAATTTGGTATATACAATTTGTTTATTAATAAATATTTATTCTGTAAAATTAAGTCATTCATTTATTTATTTGATCAAGAAATATTTAGTGTTTACGTACTTTTGTAAACCGTTTTTTTACGTTTATTATTTTCATATGTCTATGTGGTAATTGAAAATTTATATTTTTTTATTCAGGTGTATTAGATTAACATTAACAAGTAAATTTTTATGCGATTTCGTATTTTTCGTTTTAGTTTGAAAAATATGTACGTACTCAAAAATTAAAAGAAAACAAATTTTGCTAATATCAATATTAGTGTGTTTTTCAATTTTAAAATTTTAAAATTTATTTTCATGTACTCTAAATGGTAGGAGTAGTTTTTAATTAAAAACATAGTCAATGGTTGTAGATAACATATTCATTGTATGAATCTCAATTGAATCAATTAAATACATTAATATTTCTATGATTTACATCATACAGTATATTTTAGACTTTTGTAGGTTCATAGGCTATAGATACTGTGTTCAAAAGAAGACGCAAAAAATCGTGACTTTTTTGAAAAAGTAGATAATCATGATCAACCCCAATAAGAAATGAGATGTCTGAATATATACATACATATGTATACTGTACGAATAACCTAATTGAAATGAATTAAATTTTTAATTTATCTGTTATTATTAATTTAAATCATCATTAAATTTACATTGTTTTGTTTTACATTTTTTTTAATGTATTTCGAGGTTCCAATGTTCAATTTATATGGAAATAATTTTTTTTTTTATATTTCTTATCGTAGTATTGAATACTCATGTAAAATTGATAAGTTTTTTTCTTTCTTGAAAGCGAAAACAAAATCAAAATACAACAACAAAAGAAAAAGTGATAATAAAAACACAACATTTTTTTAAATATTTTTTTTTGTAATATTGAAGTAAAAAAAAAGTATGAAAAGAAACCAAAAATTCTGTGTATATATTTGAAAAATCAATACAGTAAGCAAAATATTATATAAGATGATTAACGCTTAAAGTTCACATCGAGCTGCAAGATCAAAAGAGGATGTGTAGGAGGACAAAGAGCCAAAACAAGAAAAAGGAAGCTATATTAACTGAATTTAACTAAACCTAAAAATAAAATTTAAATGTATCCACATTTACACACATTTATCCACTTTTACAATTCTCTTGTAATCATGATTTATTCAGTTCAGGTAATTGTATAAAATATACCGCATATACATAAGTACATATATACACCTGTTTACATATGTATTTGTATATTTAGAAAAGTTGAAAAAAAAAAAAAAGAAATTCTTCATTTTCTTATTTTACGTATTTCGTTGTATTTACATTCAAAATTACAAGAAGTAGAAAAAAAAAGTAAAACCTATGAATAAATAAAGAAGCAGAAGAATAAAATGTAGAAAAAAACCAAAAAACTAAATCAAATCAAATAATTCATATAATCCTTTTACTATTATTTGGTCACGTTTTAGTATTTCAAATAAAATGAATAATCATTCCATATACAATTTTACTCACTGTACCAATTACATTGATAAAATATAGGACGAATACATTTAGAAAATAATATCATTCACTTAAACCTTCAATCAGTTAGAATACATTCACATTTAACTGTGTGTGTACTTTTATTCTACTGATGGTTATATTAGAGAGAATGTATTTGTATACAATGTATTTAATTTAACATTAGAGATCATATGATAGTATAGAAAAATATAAAAGAATTTCCACATAATGGAATGTAATAGAAATAAAAGTCCAGAAAATTAAGTATGTAGAATAAAATAATTTTTTTTTCGTTTTTTTTAAATGTATTTACGTAGCTGATGTGCTCAAAGTGCCTGTATCAAATGCAGATGACTCAGAAGCATTTTAATCTATTTCGAGTATTTTCTAAAGATATGTTCTAAATTTTCCATTGCTAGCAAAAATTCTTGTATATAGAAAATCAAAAATTCAAGACTCCTGCAATTCTCTGAAATTTGCCATAACCATCACAGCTGTTTTTGATACCCCTCCCCTGACTTACTATTGGTAGCAATTCATTATATTTATTATAAAAAAAATTTAAAATTTATTACAAAAATTACATTTTTTACTATTAATTTTGTTTATTGTTTTTTTTTATCAAATATTTTCTCTAGTTTTTAATCTTAATTTAGTTCCATTAACAGATTTTAATGTTAATGCTAATTGTAATATTGGTGGTTCCAAATGTTTATCAAATACATCATGATCATGTTTTAACTCATTACAACAATAATCATATGGTGGTAAAATTTCATAATTTCGTAAAATTTTTGATAAAATCGTTTTTATTTCTAACATTGCAAATTTTTGTCCTATATAAAAGAAAAGAGAGAAAAACAAAAATAAATCAAAAAAAAAAAGAAAGAAAATAAGAGAAAATTTATGATTTACATAAACTTATGTACATAAATGCAATTTTAAATTTTTGTATACTAACCAATACAATTTCTTGGTCCAGCACTAAATGGTACACTATCAAATGGATTTGATTTTTCTCTATTTATTGTATTAAAACGTTCTGGATTAAATTTAAGTGGATCCTTAAAATATTTTTCATTTTGTCCCATTGCAATTAATAATAACATAATTGTTGTATTTGATGGAATTAAAACATCACCTACACACATATGATGGACAAAATATAGAAAAGAAAAAAAAAAAAAAAACACAAAATTTAAGGTTTATGTTTTTTTTTGATAAAAAATTTTTTTGAATAATAAAAATACCCAATTTAAAATTTTCCCTCGTATATCGTGCTATTATTGGTACACTAGGAAATAAACGTAATGTCTCTTTAATGATTAATTCTAAATAATGCATATCTTGTAATTCTTTATATGTTGCGCTTCGTTTTAAATTACTACCAAAAATTTGTTTTTGCTCTTCAAATGCTTTATGCTTTTGAAAAAGAAGAAAATTAATCGTAAAGAAAAATTACACAAAATATTTATTTTATCCTTTAAGAATTTATTTCTTACTTGAATATCATGATATCTTGATAGAACGTATAAACCAAATTCTATAGCAGATTTTGTAGTATCATGACCTTCAAACATAAATGTTGAGACTTCTTCAAATATTTCATCAAATGTTAATGGACGATTATCAATTTCAGCTGTTAAGAGATTATCTAAAAATGCTCGTTTACGTTTAATATTCAATTCATCTAGGCTATCATCGTTATTCAAATTTTTATCATTTTGATCTTTAATTAATTTACGTCGCTTTTCAATAATCTGTAAGGTACGGAAAATTCACAAAATTAATCACAAAAATCACAAATTTTTAACTGGTTTACTAGCGGTTCAGAAAGGGAATCCAGAATCTCAAGAATGTGTGGGTTGAGTTAAACTTAAACAAATTTAATAGCCCAGAAATGGGTTGTTATTTTTTTCAAAGTTTCGTGATTTTCAAAAGTCGTGTTCAAGTGATGGGAATATTATAATTCATCCATTGTCCCGATTTTAACTCTTGAGATCCTGGGATCCTTCACTAAGCCAAAATCAATAATTTCACCTCAGATGTAAATTCTTTTAAAATTTTTAATGATTTCTTTTCTTCACGATAATCAGATGTTAATTTATAAATGAAATTAAATCTTTTTAATGCACTAAACATTCGTTGTGGTATTATTTCACATAAACTTGTTAGTTTTTTTTTTTTTTTTTAAATAAAGGAAAAATGAAATAAAAATAAAACGTTTATAAATTAGTAAAAATTTTAAATGCATTTTCAAAAAGTGTAATAAAACGAAAAATTAAATAAAAATTAACGTACTTGTATACTGCTGATACAACATCTGAATTTAAACTTTCTGTTGACGTAATTGATGTACCAAATGCAGATTCTGTGTAAAATGAACGAAATCAAATAATTTTTCTTTTTATGCAAAAATATTAAGATGCAAATATAAATGTTATACAAAATATATTCAACCGACCACAAATTACATCCAATGTATAACTGCTAGCTATTTTATGTACATCAAATATTTCATAAGTGTTTGCATATTTTTGTAATTTATTAATTAATATATCACCACAACGATCCATTGATTCTAGAAAATCAACTAAAATTTTAAAATGAAATGATGGTGTTATCATTTTACGATGTTTAAACCATTTTGTTCCTGTTAAAAGAAAGAATATTTGATAAAAAAATTTATATGAAATTTCCGGTAATTTTATGTAGTAAAAAAAATTGAATTTAGGCCTTAGACCATTAATGGGATATAAATGTGTATGTATGTCATATTGGATCGACATAGTAGTTTTAAAATTCACAAGCTACATAATATGTGTTGTCCCGCTACGTATTTTTCCCTTTCTTAACATAGCATCCTCTTTATACTCACAGGACATAAACACCCTATCTAGTAAGATCAGTGAGGCACACACATATGCACATCCCAATCCCCTAAATTTGATCCCCTTTCCCATATGTTAAATTTAAAATTATAAAGCTATAAAAAATTTTATTTATAGTATATGTATTATATCATTACCGGTTGTTGTTAATAATCCATCACCAAGCCATGGACGTAAAAAATCATAAACATCACCTTTTTCCAATAATGTTGTACTTGATAATATCGCCTTAAAATAAAAATGAATTAAAATATAATAAAAGTCTTTTAAGTATAAAATTATATAAAAACTTGGAAAATATCAAATTTGAATTATGAAAGGATTTTTTATTACATCACAAAAATTGTTATATACTGTGTGCTGTTAAATAATGAAATTTTTATTTTTATTTTATTTTATTGTTTATTACCTCAATATCGTTTGGATTTGTAACAACGACATATGGTTGATTTAATATCCATCCACGATATTTATCGTTACCATAAATTTTCCACCATTTCAATAATGTACTTAAATAATCTTCACAATAAATAAAATAAAAAAAATATAAATGATAAAAATCTGTTTTTCTAAATATTTTTAAAACCATATTGTATTTGCATGCTTAATAAAATAAATCTTTAAAAAAAAAAATTGAAAATAAAAATTAAAATCAAAAAAATGTAACAGAAAACCTTCTAATGTAAATCCGAATTGCAATATATTCCCAAGTATTGGTAACGGTTTTGGTCCTGGTAATTTTTCAATATGACGCCTTATGTTGTAATATGAATGAATGTAACGTATAAAAAATAATATGAATGCAAAAATTAATAAAATTAAAATTAAATTCATTTTCTATTGATTTTTATTATTTAGAATATTTTCAAAAATTATTACAGATCAAAAATTAAATTATTTGATTTAATGACAAAAAGCCAATGAATAATTCCGTTTAAAATGAAAATTAAATTATAATTACACTACATCAAATACCAAATATTGTTATTTAATATATGGTATGATTTTAGAGACACTGTGCGAGATTATTGCATGAAGAAAATTATACAAGCATGTCCCGAATAACACGCGTGTTACACGTCTTATTTGTTTCACGTTATTCGAGATTCGAAATTTATTTGAATTTATCCACCATATTAACGGTAAAAACAGAAAAACCAATAAAATGAGCCTTTTTTAGGAGTCATAATGGTACACAATTGGAAACCTCTACTGACTTTCCAATTATGATTGTGTTAATGATAATTATTGATGGTTCGTGATATCATGCAATTTGAATTTCGTATTATTCGAAGAACGAGTGTATAATAACATATTAAACAAAACAACTATTTTCAAGTGATTATGTGCATGTACACACATCATATGTATGGGAGCAACACGATAATAATAATATCAATGTTGAAATATAAATTATTTTTTTTGCTGTCATTGAAAATAAATTATTCGTTTATATTGTAATTAGTGTTTTAATAACATGATATAAACAAAATGAAAAAAAAAATTATAAATTAAAAAATTGTAACCTTTTAGGTCATAATTTGTTTATTCTCGTAAACGAATGACTAAAAAAAATTTTTTTTTTCTAGTTGTACGATGACCTGTTTTTTTATATGGTTGAGTGGTACTGGTATTACTTATTTTAAAAAATTATTTTGTTATTGAATTTGATTTTTGAATATCAGAATTAAGTTGTTGATCTTGAATTCTGATATTATATTACAATACTAGAATGCTTTCTATACGTATCTATACGTACGTATTTTGTAATTGAACTTTATAGATTGAACATGAAAAGGCTCTTTTTTTAAATAATTTCTTTATTTAAAACAAAGTACGTATTTTTATTTGGTGACTCGTGATAATCAATATTTAAAGTGTTTTTTTGTTTTTATATTTGTCATTATAGTCTCAATAGCTTTCTGTAGTACATTTAAAAGGTGTTCGATTTTGATTATCAGTAATGTATTTTTAGAATTATAAATATTTTATTATCATCAAAGTATAGTTCATGCTAAAAAAGATTCGATTTTGTGTAATACATTAAAAATAAATTTGAGGAATTTCAAAATGTGGAATCTCTGAGTTTGAAGAAAAAATGAGGGCAAATTTTTTATTTTTTTTTTTGGGGCTTTTTTGTTCTAAAAGTTATTCAGGCTTAAAAGTGCTTAAGAAAAAACGTAGAATCACCTAACTTCTCATGTATATGTATCTTCATTCATGAAAATTCATTTTTTCGATATGAAAATTCCATGTTCATTATGAAATTGATCAATTTATTATTTTGCAATATATTCAATTTTAAATTTAATATTTTTTCACTTCAAATTCAAGTACTCATATATTGTTTACGTATATCCAAGTTATCAAGCCACTTGAAAAAAAAATAATTTCTTTTGTAAATCGTCAATACAAATTTATATTATGACTGATAAATAAATGAAAATAAAATTATACTGTACAAATGTTATACGTACACGTATGTAGGTAGAACGATATTCTGATAATGGATATTTATAGCATATAATATAGATATCTAATAAATTAAATTACAAAATTAAATTATACACGTGCGCACATGTGATAACATAATTAGCAGAATATGTAATTTGTAAAATATAATAATAACTATAAACTTTATAATTTCCATAGCAATCTAAAAAAAGAGAAAATGTAAAAATAAATTCATCATTTTATTTTTTTCCAATGAATATTTGTTTCGTATTACATTAGGATTAAAAAGGAAAATTAATTTGCAATTTTATAATATTTTAATGAAATTTTTTGCTCAATATTCGACATAGATCTTCCATTTAAAACCTGGTACAACCTCAAACCTCAACCCATTGCTAGAGGAGGTATACCTGAGCTACTACGCATTGAAAATTAGACAAGAACTGCATTACTTAGTGCTTGTAAGAACAATGTTGAATGTAGTTACGAATTATAAGAGAAAATTATCAGGAAAATCTGACAGGACGCAAAGGATTTATTTAAATTGCAACATTATTAAACAGAAGAAGAACAAAAAGAAAAAATACATTTTCTTTGAAAAAATTTTCATTCATAAATATTTACTAGTAAAAATTGAAAATTTTGATATGTAAATCTTGAATTTTTTGAATTCAAAATATTTCCATTTTTTGATAAAAATTTTTTGAATTTTTTAAAAATATGTGTACAGTTCAGACGTTATAAAAATTTTCAAAAGTTTTATTTTTCATTTGGTACAAATCTCTGTACTATAAAGAAAAGATGAAGGAAGTGAAAAGATTTTAATTCCAGGAAAATGCATTTGAGGTGCATTTTGTGTGAATTTTGAATTTTCAAAACTCAAACGTATACAAATGTAGTAAAATTTTCTTATGCCTAAGAATATATGTATATATGTATGTATGTACGTTAACTGTCATGATCATCTATACAGTTGTACACGTTAATTTCAGTTATAAATAAATAAATATAAAGTAAAAGAAAAAGCAGAAATGAATTTTTTGAAATAAAAATCTCAAAGGATTATAATTCAATTGAATTTGTAGTTAAGTTAAAAGAAGATTTGAAAGTAAAAATGAAATACAAACAAGAATGCCAGTATATGAAAGGAATAAATTTAAAATACTAGCGAAATTGTAATAGGTTTACATTGTGTATACATGTGCAAAAAATGTAATTGAATTATAATGCAATTAACATTTTCAAAAGATTGCAATTGTATATGATAACATATGCTGTACACATATTTATTTGGAAATACATGCACAGAAAAAATAAGAATCCGGTTAATTCCATTAAAAAATTTTTTAAATTCAAACGTTTTTTCTTTAATTAAATTCTTTGTTTGAAACAAGGTATACACAAGAAGTTGAAGTGGAGTTTATATTTCACTCCATATTCATAAACAGTATTACAATAGGATTCGTAACGTAAAACAGAAAAGATCTCTATTGTAAAATATACGTATTTGCAATAGGTAAAACGTGAACAGAAAATAAAATAATAAGTACCTGAAAATAGATAATATGGCATGTGCAAGTTCAAGCCTAAAACGTGTAGAAGAGAATCTATGCTTTAACGTAATACATTCTCAAGAGAAATAACACGAGCTTTAATGATAATGAATTAAGCCAAAAAAATGTACAGGGTTTATAATGTTGTACATGATTTGGGTTAAATTTTTTTAATTTCTTTCTCTTTTTTTTGAGATTCTTACCATTTATCCTTTCAACATGAATGATTACATCAAATACAGATTCAAATTATCAACTATTTTCAATAATTTTACATTTTTGAATGGAAAACATTACATCATATTACATGTATGCAAATATTATTCACACATGTCAAATAAAAATTCAAAGGATATTAATTAAGAAGAAATAGGTAAACATTTTTTTTTTGTAGTTTTCACTTCGCTTGACAATAAATTTGTGTAATATACAAATTCAAAAAGAAACCATGTAACTGATATGAATTTTTAATATTTTCTTTTTAAATCAAATTTTCATTATTCTCACACTGATTACGTCTATTTTGTATGTATGTGTAAATACCTTCATAATTTTCTTTTTTTTAATTTATTTCATGTACAAATTATTTACCCTTGTTACTACAGTCTGGTGTACATGATCTCATTTGAATTTTGAACAATAACAGCAAAAAAAAAAAAAAAATGAAATGAAAAACTATAAATAAAAAAAATGAAAGAAAAATAGGAATTTCATCATTTTCATAAATTTTTCTTTTTTTTTGCATATTAGTTTTGTATTCGATAGGGATTTTATTTTCGTATAAATTACATCTTAAAAAGAGAAAAAAAAAATAACCAAGATAATATTACAAAAGAAAATTTTGTCGTGTGTTGGATATTACTTATTATATACAGATGTACGTATTTTGAGATATTTCATTGCAGGTATAGTACGTAATTCCCTTTAAAAAAAAAAAATAGACAAATAAATATCTGTCCATGTATAATGTCAACATCATCTACATTCTTGATCTTGTGGCCTGTGGTGAATGTCAATGTTATCACTGTTTGGACTTTTCATTTATATACCGATTATAAAATATTCTTAGGTGTATCATTTATACTTTACATAAAAGTTGTGTTCCATTTTGGAGTATTACATTGTAAATCAGAGTATTATGTTGTAAGTAAAAAACTGTTTTGTTTGAGAGTAAACTCTTAAAAAGAAAGAAATGATTGTTTTGTAAAACACCATCTTTATAAAGGTGAGAAATATGCGATGTTAGATGGGTTGATGTGATACGATGAAAGTGTAATAAAATGCTCTAGAGTACAAATGGAACACAACTATTTCTAAGTTTTTTTTTTTTATATTAAGGGATGAATCGGATATGCACAGGATGCTAAGCAAAACAGAAAAAGGAAATAAATATGAAAAAAAAATTTTTTTTTTTCTTACGTTAATAAAAATATACATTTTCGTTATTTCTACACAAAAAATGGCAGAAATGTAAATAGAAAGAAAAAAAACCGAGAAAAATTTCAGTTGTACGTGAGATTATTACTATATACTATGTTAGTAATATTAAATATACACGTATAAATATAATTTTGTGTTCTGTTCTGTGTGTGTTTTGTTATTGTTTTGTTTATTTGTTTGCCATCACAGAAATGTATGTAAATAAAACCATGTAGAATAGTATGTACGAATATGCGTAAATTGGTACAAAAAAAAGAAAGATTTTTAATTTAAAATATTTTCCAATACTCGTAAGTAAAAAAGAAAAATAGGACAAAATTTCGTTTTTCTTCGGTGAGAATCAATATATTGATGTCTACGTATACGTCATGTGTATATGGGATTATGTATGGATAGGAAAGGATACATATATTTTGACTGCGTATGTAATTTTATACAGTATTGTATTTTAATTTCAATGTAAAAAAAATTCTTTTTTTTTTTAAATGATAAAAAAGATGAAATATTGTACTTCAGCTTTTTATTTTGTCACTGAAACTGTTGTTTTTTTCTTCCTCATTTTGGTTTCTTGGAAAATATACATTCATGTATGTATGTACATGTACAGAATTTATTTTTATTTTGATATCATTTTGAACAGTTGACAGGGATATCTGGATTTTTGTTATTTGCTCATATGAATTTTTATTTTTATTTTTTATGCTCTGATATACATAAACTTCCATGTTTACATTTTTAATTTTGATAAACAGGATATCAACTTTAAAAAAAAGAAGAAAAAGAAAACATTCAAATAAATTGTGCCATTGTATTTCACATGGCACAAATGAAATTGGACAACAAATAGGATATGTATACATGAAATTACTTATATTGGTTTAAAATATTTAAAAAAAAAAATTAATCAAATTTGATTTATTTTTCTAAGGAAAATTCTCATTTATCTAATTTCTTTTTATTCTTTTTTTTGTATTATTTCTAGACATTATTAGTAATGAAATACTCGAATGTGCCTCAATATGTGTTGTACTGTGTGCATATTTTGGAGGCTAATGAAATGTTTCAAATAAAATTTATGTTTTCATGTCTTCGTTGCTATTCTATAGAAGCATAAAATATGTAAATGTGTAATTTGCAATGCTTCACAAAAACAAACTTGTAAAATAGCTTCAAAATAAAGTAAGATTGTTGGTCAAATCAACATTATTGTTCATTATTGAGGTTGAGCATTAATAAAGTCGTCCTAGGTTAATTTCATCAAAAACGAAATGAATAAGAACAGACAGGAACAGCAGGGCAAAAAAAAAAAAACAGAAAAAGAGGAGGCAGAAAAAGAAAAAACAGGAAAAAAAGAAAAAGGAAGGACGAAAATTTCAAATAAAATTGAATTTGTACAAAAAGGAAATTTAATTGTAATTTATTTCTGTGTATTGTGAAGAATTTCACTTGTTTTGTAGTACAAATTAAGTCTATCAATGTTTTATTAAATAGAAAATGAATATTAACAGAAATACAAAATGATATTACCATTACGTTTGTCTTACACAATTTCATTTTAGATTTCTTTATTTATCCATCTAACAAAATAAATAAATCAACAAAATTTTGTACATTTATCTGAAAAATGAAAATGAAAAAAAAAAATCTTTATTTTCTTTTTTTTATTTTCATCATGGATACTGACATTATTTTTGGGTCACCTTCAAATCGTGGTAGTATACTACCAAATGGTATATTATTTAATTTTCCATGAAAATTTCTCTTATATTTTTTAGATAATTGATATTTTTGTTTAATATTTTCCATTTCATAAATAATATCATTAAACATTTTCTCTTTAATATATTTTGGTATATCATTACGTTTAATTAAATTAATAATTTGATCTTTAATTAATATTTTATCATGTCGTATTGATATTAATTGACGTTTTGGTTTTGTTATTAAATCAATATATTTTTGATTAAATTTTAATTTTTTACCATATATTATATTATACTTTTGATGATCAATTTTTTTTATTATTTCATTATCAATACGTGATGTTTTTGAACGAAATAAATATGTATGACCATTACCTAATATTTTTGGTAATAATTGTTGTTGTTTGCTTGGTTGTAATATTTCTGGTTGAATTTTTATTTTAAATTTTAATAAACGATATTGTTTTAATTTTTTATTTTGTATTTTTGACCATTCTAATGGTGTAAATGTATAATTTAATATATCTGAACATGGGCATTTTAATGGATATATGGTTTCATAATAGCCAGGACCAAGAATTGTTGATTGAAAATTTTTATGTATTGAATTAATAAAATCAATTAATTGTTGTGATTTAGGTGATTTTGTTTTACTAATTGAAAAATTACTGCAAAAAAAAAAAAAAATTAAAAAAATATAAATATGCAAAAATATATCACATATATTTAAATAAATAAAAATTTAAATTTATATAATTTAAATTTACATTCGTTTATTCAGGCAATAATTTGTAGGATTGTAATCACCTGGTCCTGGTAAATCATTTATATTCATTATTTCCCTTTTTGTATCGGCTAATGATATGCATATAAATTAAAATAATATCCATTTAATTAGTTAATTAAAATTTAATTGATTTAAAAAAGAAAAAAATTTTTTTTTTAAACCTCGACTAAATTTTCCTTTATATCGATTCCATCCTGTATTAAGTTCATTGTTTAAATCAGATTTCTCATAAAATTTTGGATTACCAATGATTTTGTAATCTAATGTTTTTCGTGGAACACCTTTTACTATAGTTTGTATGCCTTTAGAAGTGTTATAAATATTTGGTGGTAAATTCCAACTATTATCTCTACCAATTATACGATCTAGTTTTGATATTTTCATTTTGGTTTTTTCTTGTACTTTTTGTTGAGCATTAAATAGTCTATGATCTTCATTTTCTAAAATAAAGTAATTTTGATAAATTGATTAAAAAGTTCATAAAATATTTATGTAATTGAATTTACTTTTTGATCTTTTTTCTTCATAATTACAAAATTCAACTAAATTTACAATATTCTTATAAAAATTTTCATGACATTTTATTTCTGAAAATAAGAAAAATCAAAGATATTTATATTTAAGAAATTTTTAATATTTTTTATTTCTGAAAATAACAAACTTTTCATAAAAAACCAAGAAAAACTCAAAGATTCTGGTACAAATGTTTGCTTTGTTATTGCCTCTTGATCAGTAAAAAAAACTGATCCTGGAATTGTTTTTATATTTTCCATATTACAAAAAAAAAAAAAAAAAAAAAAGTAAAAAATAATTAATAGCAGAATTAAATTTGAAGTTATAAGGCTTTGGTTTCAGGTAATACATGTAAATTGACAAGGTTATGAATCACAGGGTATCGACCAGTCGTGAGTCGTGACTACTACCAACCCACTAAGCAAAACACTACAACTAAGCCACTATACTATATTTTAGAAATTTTAATAAACGTATTAAAATTCATTTGAGTTTAACACGGTTCTGTGAACATCATTTTATCTGTTTTGGAAAATATTTACCCACAATTTATTTTTGTTTTTTAAATTTTATTACTATGAAAATGTTGTTACTATGTATATCATTAACCGCATAATAGATAAACAAAAATTCATTAATCCTTTTTGGTGTTACCATCATCCATACGTAAATATATAGAGATGCAGGGAAATTGTGTTTGTTGTTGTGAATATCATGACTTTTGTATAGATTTATTACAGTATGACCTCAACATAACCACAAGATATACAAAAAAATTAAAGAATAAAAAAAAAAAGAACGCAAAAAACTCAGTCGTAAAATTAATTTTCAAGCAAATTTTCTGTTTTTCTTTTTTTTGTCTGTTATGCTGTAGAACCTTTTGTTAAATGTTTTTAAAGTTTATTCTATTTCATTACATTCTCATTAAATTACAAAAACTATTTTGTTTAAAAATATTTTTTTCCTCATTTTTTAGTTCATTGCTTTTTTGTTCTATCCTTTAAATACGTAATAAAAATTAAATTTCAATGCTCATACAAAAAAAAAAAAAAAAAAAGAAAATATTCGAAAATATTCATTTAAAATTCATCAAATTTATCTTTTACGTTCATATCAAAATTAAAAGATTATTAGAGTTAATATTGTTTATTTTCTTCAAGGGTTTTTCATGTTACAAGCACACCACAATGTAGTCGTTTTATTTTTATTTTTTTGTCTGGAAAATTTCTTTAATGTATTCTAAATTGTTTTCTAATTGAAATAAGAAAATAAAAGAATGAAAACACAAAAAGGGTTTATGTAAATTTGTATTTTTATATTTGTTAAGATACGTGTTTCTAGACGATTGGTTTTATGTACGTGAGAATGTGCTTAGCTGGTTATCCGCAGACAGTAATTTAAAATTTTTTTAATTAACAAAATTAAGCACATGTAATTGCGAATAAAGTAAATGACGATGATTTGTGAATATTATGTTTCACAAAAATTCTGAATTAGATAAATCGTGGGATGCGAAAGCTATCTGTATTTCTTTTTACATGTAATCAATAAAATAAGTTTGCTTATGTTTGACGGGAAAATTCATGATAAATTTTTGGAATATTAATTAGTCTATGGAATAAGCATAAATCCTTGGAGGCTAAGTTTCGACATACATATACTACATTTTCTACATTTTACGAACTATCAAGAAGTTAAAAAAGAGGGAAAAGAGTCAACACAAACCAACAGATGTTTTTATTTTTCATTTACTACATAGATTAAGTGATTCTGATGAAGAGTTTTTCTAGGATTTCTGGAATTTTGGGTAAAAAAAGGATTGGTTTTTCTTCTCAAGTAATTCAAAATTCTAATTTAGTCACTAGTCTTCTAATATACCCTTAGATTTCGTAGATTTGTAGAAATTGAACATGATTCCATGGACGTTATCTAGAAGAGCTGGGATAACAAACAGTAACACTTGCATCATCAATACTGTATTAGGATATATAGTGGACATAAATCAGTTAAATCACCTGCAGCAGATTTGTTTTAGATAAGGAAAGTTGGAAAAAAAACATTAAATGTGGCAATGAGTTATAACTTCACTACTGTATGTGTGTTACATAAAACTTTTTAAAAAGTTTTTTTTTTTAGTTTTATTATTGACTGAAGAAATATTGTTAAAAAAACAAAGATTTTTTCCTTTAAAGATTTTTTTTTCTTTTTTGAAATAAAACTTTTATTTGAAGTTCTTGAAGTTTAATTGATGATGAGGGAAAATGTAGAAAGACAAGATTAAAAAGAAACTAAATTTTTTTCCATACAAATATAAATGGAAGATAAACGAAAATATAATTTTTTTTTTCTATTTATTTGTTTCAGAAATCGTAAGAAGAGAAAATAAACAAAATGAAGAAATTTTTGTTTTAGTTGAATTTTTCTTTTCAAATTTTTGTTTTAGTTTTTAAAAACTTAAAAATATCAATTCAAAATTTCCTGTCAGTGGTATAGTTTTTAGGACAAACTTTGCCTCCAGCAACGACTCTTAATTTTTGTTTTCATAGTTATTTATTCGTATTATTTGTGTTTTGGAACTTAATTAAATCAAATGATTGTATTAAATTTTGAGAAATGTCCGTATAAACATAATTTAATAAATTTATAGTATGCTATTCTCTCTTCTATCACTTTGTCAAAAAAATTTTTGATTTGTTTAACTAATCAAATTTTTTTATAAATTTTTTTTTATTTCTAAAAATTATTGCCTTGTGTATTATTTACTTGAAAGAACATAAAAAAACAATCTAGGTAGTTATAAAGAGTTTAGGGTATCATATAACTAGATTCTTTTATTTTGTGTTTTATGATGTTTCAATGGATCATAAAATAAAGGAGTTTCTATCATTAAATTGACAATAAAATGAAAAGCACAATAAATATAAAAAAAAAAAATGTAAAAAAAAGAATACAGTGGAAATTTTTGCAATAAAAACGATAAATGGTTTAAGTATAGGGTTACCTATTTGATTATGTGTTTTGGTGCTTTATTGCTGCTTTTTTCTCTCTCGTTGTGTGGTTCATCAATTCTATGTAATAGAAATTATTACCCTCGATAAATATTTTTGTCATTTATAATGATGTAACCAGTAACAGTGATATTTTATGTGTCACTGATAAGAATTATTATGACCAATTAAGAGAATAAAATATTAACGATTAAAAATGATTTTATCCAACACATGTGTGTGGTGTGGTCTGTATATAACCGCAAAAGACGAAATATTTTAAAATGAAGAAGTAAAATTAGATAAAAATAAGCATTAGATGATAAGAAAATAATTAAAATTTCTAAAATTTACAAAAAAAAAAAAAACAAAACAAAATAAATATTTAACCAGGATTAAATTTAATGATAACAATTTTTATTATCCCTCAAAAAATGTACAATATATGTATGTATATATCAAGTAAGAAAATAAAATAAGAAAAAATTCCATTTTTGTGAGGTATATATATGTTATGTATGTAATCCACATGTGTGTAATGTGCTCGTTTTATTTGCTGGTAACTATTTCACCTTTTATGATTTTGTACGTTTACGTAATCTTATTTGTATACCATTTTCTGATTTCAATGTTAATGCTGATGCTAATACTGGCTTATAAATTTCCTTACGTATTTCATTCATATTATCTTCTGGTGGTAAAATTTCAAAATGTCGTACTATTCTTGATATTATCGTTTTCATTTCCAATTGAGCAAATTTTTGTCCTTTTGAAATAAAGAAAGACAAAGAAAAAAACAAATTTGAGAATAAAAACTAAATAAAAAATTGATGTAATTATTTGGCAAGTGAAATAATTCGCATAGAATGGTTTTTATTTTATAAATGCGAAATATTCGACACACCATTGTTAAATCTTAAAGCTAAGCAGTTGAGCATAATTCGCGCGTATTTAGTGCTGTAGTACAAATGGATTTTATATTCACAATTTAAGAGTGTTAATTAATTATTTTTGGAAGAGTTCAGTGGCGGAACTTACCGTACAGCAAAACCCCGCAATACGAGATCCTAAACTGAATAAAGATTTGAGGGATTAAGAATGTATGAAGAATTTATTGTTTTGCCACAGGTACATAGAGTTATACTATTTTTTATTAAATTTCAAAATTGTTCAAGCACAACTACTATGGAATTTAATTCAGTTTCTTTTTATATCAATTTAATAAAAAATTAAGTCATGTATATATAGTACACATCTAACAAAAGAACCTTATCTTTTATTTTTACTAAATACAAACAGATTTTTATTACTTTTTATTGTTATATATTATGTCCAAAAAAAAAAAAAAAATAATTGGGTATAATTTATGTTTTCTATACGTATATATAATAAAATAATACAATTACCTACCTATACAATTTCTTGGTCCAGCACTAAATGGTACATATTCGAATGGATTTACTTTTTCTCTTGTTGCTTGATTAAATCGTTCAACATCAACTTTATATGGATCCTTAAAATATTTTTCATTATATCCCGTTGCCATTATGAATACTATTATTGTTGTATTTTTTGGAATTTTTTTACCATCTATAAATTTGGTATAAAGAGAGTATTAACATGTATTAATAAATAAATAAATAAGAACTGAAGTAAAGTAACAAAAAAAAAAAAAAAATTAAATACTGAAAGAAAAGAATAGATAAAATAATTTAAAAAGAAAATGAGAAAAATCAATAACTGAAAAAATTGACTAATAAATATAGGAGTTTTTCTTTGAAAAAAAAAAGAAAACAAAAAAAAAACAGAGACAAAAAATAAATGAAAATGGAAAAATTGTGCTTTTGTAGAATTTTTATCATATCGATTTCCTTTATTATCGTTTTTTTTAATCTATTTTTTTTTTCTGTGTATTTCATTTTTCTTTATTATATAGTGATTTCTGGCCTTTCAATATTTATTTAGATTCATTGAATTTATGTTTCATAGAATAAGAAAGAAAAAATAAAACAAAATATAAGAAATAATAAATAGACAACACAATATAATCTCCCACATAAAAAAAAATGTATATGTTGCCTACTCAAAATTGTATTTGTTTGTTTGTAAATGAATTTCTAGCGTATATTACAGTCAACTTCCTTACAACATGGTATTCTTATACAACAGTATTGGTACATTTATATCACATTTATTTCACCATATATAAAGTGCGATATTTTTATTTATAACATAATTTCCACACAGTAACATTATTTTGCAGTTACGGGTTATACGAGAATTGACTGTATATTGATATACATACATACACATACGTACATACATATTGATATACATACTTAAATTAAATTCTTCAGTACAATATCTTCCAATGATTGGTACGCTTGGATATAGACGTTGTGTTTCCTTTAATAATAGATCTAAATATTTCATTTCTTGTATTTCTTGGTATGTTGGATTTCTTTCTAATTTATCAATATCATCATTATTAAAAAATTGTTTTTGTTCTTGATATACTTTTTCCTGTCAAATAAAAAAAAAACAAAACAAAAAAAAGAAAAAACAAATGAATAAAATTACGTTGTTATTTTTCTTGTGTTAAATAAAGCATTTCATAATAATAAATGAGAATAAAATACATCAAAAATTACAGATAACAATCAGTATTAGTAGAAAATTTTAATTGGTAATACGATGTCTCTATTTTACTTCGCTCTTTTTTTATATGTTATTATTTAAAACATTAAAGTGTTTGTAATTTTTGCAAAAAAATTTTTAAATAAAAAAACAAAACAAATTCTCAGTCTTATGTTGGAGTTTATAACCATCTGATGAATATCATTTTCTTTTTTTCTTCTTCTTCTAGAACTCTATATAGACCCATGTACATAAGTCCATATTGAAAAATCATCTTGAAAAATTCATGATTATCGACAAAGCTTTGATTTCAATTTCAATATATCGTGGAAATTTATTATCATCTATCAATTTTCATTGAAATTACAAAATATTGTAATAAAAATTTTCAATTTTTTTTTTTTTCAATATAAAATTTTGTATCCAAGCGAAAACTACTCCTACTCAAAAAGAAAAATGAATGAGTAACATGGTATTCATATATTATAAAAATTTTCATGAAATTTTGTCTCATGAGAAATAAAAGGACGTACAAAGAGAGAAATTTTAAAGAATACACACAATATAAAATAAAGTAGACAAAAGAAAATAAAAAAAAAATCAAAGACATTAGAAGGTAAAATGAATGTCATAAACACATCTATTACTGAAATGAAATAAATATTGAACAAAAGAAAATTTTTGATTTTCTTTTATGTTTTTGTTTTTGTTTTTCATATTTGTAAAATAAAATTTGAGTACAATAACTTCTTCTTTAAGTATAGTTGTACAGTTTATCGTCGAGCCATGAGCTATGTACTTACCTGAATATCTGGATGTCTAGACAGAATGTATAAAGCAAACGATATACCAGATGTTGTTGTATCATGTCCCTTATTTTTTATTAATGATACGTTATATACATATATACACATATAATGTAAGTTGATTGTTGTCGGTTCACAATAAAAATATATCAAAACATGAAATAAAAAATAAAAATATACAATATAAATCGTTTTATTATTTTAATATGAACATTCAATCAAAATTTTGTAAAAACAAAGAAAAAAATAAATAAATGTAAAAATAATGGCACACGCTGAATTTTTGAAAATAAAAATATAAATAATGTAGAATATCAGACATCACGAAAGTTTAGTAAATAACGTGAGATAGGTAATAATAAGGGAATATTTCATGCAAAATACAAAATTTTATTACCATTAAATTTTTTTTTTATGCATATAAGAAAATAGAGAAAATTAAAGGGGGGAATGTGAAAATTTTGTTGTTTTTACTTTTATTCTCTAATTTATAAATAACAATCTGTACAATGTATCATTTTTCTATATACATGTACACGACGATAAGTGATGTACTCGTAAGTAAAACAAAAACAAACAAAAATCATTAAGGAAAAATGTCCTTTTTTCGTTTGTTTTTCTAAAAAAGAGAAAAATAGAAACAAGATATAGTGTAAAATGTAATAAATCACCTGGAAAAGAGCATAAATTATTAAATATATTCACATACTATGTAAAAAGATATTATATATATATAGCATCGTAAATGTACATGTGAATACTCTTTTACTTCTTTCTTTGTCAAATATGAAAAATATCTGATGAATTTTAAATGGTTAAAAGGTAAAATACAGTCTGTTTCATAATATTTTCCTAAATGTCAGTTATTAATTTCAAATTTGAATTTTTTTTTCTATTGAAAATGTATTCTTGTAAAACGAAATATTTTAAAAATTTTCCGTATTATTTTTAAATTTTATTTTTTATAAATGTTTTTTAATTTTGTCCTTTTTCGAACGGTTTTCGATTGGTTTCAGAAATTTCTCATCCACTCGTGTGACACCCTACATACAGACTTACGTAAGATGAGACATACATGCAAATGATGTATTAATATCTCAAGAACACTATAAAAAAGATATGTAGGTTGTTTTTAAAAACTCTGTATATATATAGTATGTATGTTCATGAGAATTCAAAAAGTTTTTTCTATTTTGTTTTTCCTTTTTGACAAATGAGATCTCAAAATATACATGACATGCGATACTCGTGTGAATATAAAAGTAATTTTTATTTTTAGATGTTATGTTGTAGTTAATTTAATTTCTATTTTTTTTGTTTTTCATTTTTCACATATGCTATTCCTTAAAGGCCTTTAAAGAATTGAATCACAGTAGAAAATTAAAGTCCAAGACAACAACGCTAAGATGGATGTGAAATTTTTGTGATACAAATAAAAAAACAAACAAACATTTTTGTATGTACATATAATATGTAAATTTTTGATTTTTTGTTTTCCATTTTCCGATGACCAAATTTCGATGTACTGGATGTTTTGCAGTTTGAGAGATCCAGAATCACAGATGGTTCAGGATTTTATAGAAAAATATTTTACATACAAACATGATAAATCGTTCGTAAAAGCTTTTGCGACAAGTTACGACGACATGCAATCGATCTCATTTGTCATCATGTTGTCATTAGAATTCTACAAATGAATTCTGATACAATATGAGAGCAGCTTAACGGGTGTTTTTTTTTTTTAAAAGATTTAAAATATTATTACAATTCGTAATGTACTTTGTACATACCTCAAACATAAATGTTGATACTTCTTCAAAAATTTCATTTGATGTTAATGGTTTTCCATCAATTGTTGCCGTTAATAACGTATCTAAAAATGCTCTTTTCTTTTTAATACCACCATCAATATAACCATTAATAGAATTTTCATCCTTTGTATCATGATTTTTTCCATTCATTTCAATTTCATTTTGTAGAATTTTACGACGTTGTTCTATAACCTATGATGTGATTTTTTTTTTTTAGATTTCGAAATTAAATTGACAATTTTCAATATTTACGTACCTCAAGTGTAAACTTTTTTAAAATGTTTAAAGCTTTCTGTTGTGTATAATAATCGGATGTTAATTTAAATGTATAAGGATTACGTCTAATTGGGCTAAATGATGATATTTGCACAATATAACACATACTAAAGAAACAGAATAAATAATAAAAAAATAAAAGAATTAATACACAGTGTTAAATTATGGATAGTTATGGTTTAATAATGGCGCTAGTAGTGCAAGTAAAAATTAACCCTAGTTTACATCAATATCAACGTTAATTCTAACGCACTTGTTTGAAAATTCATATTCGTAACCGGTATATTTCTGGACCATTTCCGTCACGATAACTTGTCCTTAACGATTTTACACATTCACACATTTTCATTTTGTAACAGTTTAAGAACTATGTCGAATCGAAAATGTAATGAAAACAGATCGAAAATGTACAAACCAACGTTTTTTTTTCACTGTTAGAAATTATACATTATTTTTTAAATATTTTCACTACAGGCTTAATGGGAGCAATTTCATTACTTCCAATAAGAGCATTTCACGAGCAGTGTTTTCACAATTCTTAAAGTTCTTATACAGTACTAGATGAACTTTTTAATTAACAATATACGGTGTAAAATTGTACTACTTTTCGTAATTTCCATAAAGCCCGTAATGAAAATATTTGAAAAATAAAGTATAATGTTAACTAGGGTTTGTGTTCTATGTGCAATCTATAATCACAGTTTAAATAAAAATATTTTACTCTTGAAATGCTGTTACAATTTTTGATTTTGGATTATCCATTGAATGTAAATTTATACCCATTGATGTTTCTGTAAAAACAAAAAAAAAAAAAATGTAACCACAATGAAAAAAAAATTAAATTTCAAGGAAAATTCTGTTCGCATTAAGATACTTGTATTATAACTTTTCATTTATAAAATCAAACAAAATCTTACCACAAATTGTGTCTAAAGTACAATAATGAACAAGCTTTTGTATATCAAACATTTTTTCATCATTTGAATTTTCTAATAATTTTTCAACAAATTTTATGGAATTCTCATTCATAATATCTAAAAATTCAGTTAAAATTTTAAAATGAAATGATGGTGTTATCATTTTACGATGTTTAGCCCATTTTGTCCCTATATATAGATTTTATGAAGTAAAACAAAAATACAAAAATTTTTTCATAATAAATTGAAATAAATTAAAAAAAAAAAGGTATGTAAGTAAAAGATCAATACCATAACTTGTTAGTAATCCATCTCCTAGCCATGGTCGTAATAGATCATAGGCATCAGCTTTTTGTAATAATGTTGTACTTGTAAGAACTGTCTACATAAAAAACATAAGTATTTGATTTGAAGGGATTATATAAACGGTTGGATTCTTTTTGAATTTAACTCATTAGTATAGGGAAACTGATCAGTTTCTTGTTAGCAAGAAAATACAAAATGACTATTATGTAAATATGTATAGGTTAATTCGTTTATAGTAAATGTAACTTACTTCAATATCCTTGGGATCAGTTATTACAATGTATGGTGCACGACCAATCCATACGCGAAATATATTACAACCATATTCTTTCCACCATGTTAATAAATTATGAATGTATTCTAGATATTTGAAAACAAAAACATTAGTTTTTTTAAAAAAATAATTTTTCAAGTAAAAAATATAATAATGACAATTTTAATAAATATAATTGATATGTAAATTATATTTCAAGGTATACATATGTATTTTTATTCAATAACACATGCTATATATTTATTTACAATGACTACACGAAGATGATATAATATTTATAATAAAACAACAATAAATAAAAACTTGATTTCTATTTTAATTGAAATTTATTAAAATAAAAACCTTGAGACAAAAAAAAAAAAAAAAAAATTAACGACTTATAATTTAAAAAAAAATTTTTGTTGACTACAGATTTCCAAAATATCTTATTTTATTTTTAAGAATAAATTAAGTTTAAGATTCAAAATTAAGTTATTCTTTAACTTACGTCTTGGGCTAGTTCCAATTTGATGTGCATTACCAATTAATGGTAACGGTTTTGGTCCTGGATATATTTCAATATATTTCCAAAATGTTACATATTTATATAAATTGAATGTTGTTAAAAGAATTAATAAAATTGATATTAAATATAGAAACATTTTTAATTGTTATCTACTAAATTCACTTAATTACTTGATTTACATATACTGCGTTTTTAAAATACAAAATTTGAACAAATAACGATTAATCGTATTCGAATTTTAAAATATGACTGACTGTGTGACTGACTACTGACTATACGAGAACGATTACTAGCTACCACCAAACTTTAAAGTGATTCAAAGTTTTTTTTTTTTTTTTTTTTTTTTTTAAATATTTTGTGCCAATCATTTTTATTTAAATACTAATTATATACTACAATTGTTGATCGTTTGTAAAACGTAGTGATGTAGTTGTTATCATCGTGATTTATCATATGGATATCACGAAATTTGTTATTGGAGCTTAGTGAAATTGAACACGTTTGAGCTTTTGATTCTCAATCACTGTTTAGTATAGAATTGTAATTTTATTACTAAAAGTTATATAATTAATATCTTTTGTTTTTTATTAGTAAATACTGAATGGTTGTAATAGCAAAATTTGATAATAGTAATGGTATTGATGGTATGGTATTAATAATAGCAAAAAAGTTTATAAAGCACATTCGACTTTATCTATCCAAATCCATTGTATAGTGTTCAGGGTGACCAGGTTATTTAACTAACTTATCGTCGAAATAAAAAATGTTATAACCGAAAGTTGCCTAATTACACGAACTATTTGAAAAACTAGAAATTATCTATTATCGATTGAGGAAATTTATTTACACAATTCCCAAAGAGCGTTTGTTTGGAGGAAAATAGAATATTTTCTTATTTATAAAATTTAAAAGCAGTAAAAATTATCTTTAATTTAAATGATCCTTTATTAAGAAAAGAATTTGTATGAGTGTGAGATAAAACAGCATGAATAAAAGATTGATAAATTGAAAAATAGCCCAACTTGGTCACCCTGCTAATTATCCACCATTAAAATTCATTATTCAGAATGAATAATTCTTATCATACGCTTTCTTGCGTGTGTTTATAATGTTTATATAGATATGTACGTGTTTATCAATTCATTTAAATTAAATTTCAAATTTTCATTTTGTGAATGAGTTGGTAAAAATATATATTCGATTGAAGAATGTACAAATAAATGTACAAACACAATAAAAAACACATGTGAACATTTAAAATCACATTCATGCATGTCTCTTTTGTAATTAAAACATTTGTTATTAAACAAGTTTTAGAAAAAACTTGTTTTACGAAAAAAAAAAACAAAACCAAAAAAAAAATGTAATTACTGGATTGTGCATTTTGTGTTAAATTTTTAAAAAGACCTTGAATTTTCAAGACCAAATTATTTTGCATGACGTATGAGCTACGTAAAATATTATGTATGATATGTATATAGGAAAACAAAATAAACAAACTCAAAATTGACCCGATGAAAGTAAAAGTGAAAAACCGGTATCGAAAAAACTACTCTGATTTCGATTACGAAAAGGAAGTTTTCTTTTTAGTTAGTTTTCTTGTACATTTGAATGAAAGATAATTTTGATGTTTTTATGCATTTTCATTTATGTTAAGTCATGTTTAGTACAATCATCACAGTATTAATCAACGGACAACGATAATTATCAAAGAATAATGCATATTCAAATGTGTATTGGTAAATGAGCATATATATATGGTCATGTGCAGGAAATATACATACATATGTAGACAGATCTGTTTGTATACGGTTTCAGACAACTGCATTGATAATGAAAATCAGAAATTTTTTTGTGTAATACGAGTAGATTGAATTGTTTGTTATTACATTTTATGAAAACTTTTTCTTGATTCTTTTTCGTTTTGACCTGAATTATTAACATATATGTATGTATGCACATTTCCATGTAAAGCTGTGTATGTATGAAGCTATAAAAATTGTAGCAATGAATCACTTTAAATTATGGTAATTTTAGTTTGCACTTTTTGTTAATTGATAAGTTTTGACTGCATACTGCATGCAAATATGATAAATAATTTTCTGAATATTCATGATGACTTGTAAATAATGATAATAAAAATTTTCTACTTGCAAAAAAAATTCTTTTTGCCTTGTTTTACATACATATCTTTGAATTCATTCAAAATTAACGAACACAAAATATCATTTACAAAGAAACGGTTGAGTGAAAAAAAATTGGGCACTTAGGCTTGTGCTCAAAAATGTGCTGTAAAAATGGCTAAAATCTGACTGATTATTATTTTTTCATTTAAACGTGATTTAAGTGTAAACTTTCATGTTTTTCATGTTTATATTATCATGAAACGATTGTGAATCAAATTAAAAATAAAGCAAAACTTAAATAACCTATTAAACTTTGTTTCACTTATGTATATTCACTATCAAATAAAATGTTATAAATTATGTACTCTATTATATCATTAAATTAAAGTTTGTACGTATAATATACGAAATTAAAGGGACATAATTCCAATAAATTTAAGTAACTACATATATATACATATATACAATGGCACTGTATATGTATAAGTATTTCCAAATAAAAAATAAATGTTTATTACAATCTGAAATTTCATATATTCATTTGCAACACATATACAACATGACATAGGCATTTTTACCTTACTTATATTCTCAAATAAAAATAAATGAAACGATGAAACTCATTTAAACTTATATTTAAGTATAGTATATGTAATCTGTAATGTAAGAATTCCAAACTTTTTTTATACATATGTATAAGGATATGGTCATATATATAGGTAGATGTAGATAAATGTGTACTTGTAGTAGATGTCTTTATTTCTATTTTCTCCTACTGTAACACTCAGCTAGACATATGTATGTATGTATGTATGTATTTAAGTACTCATGTTTGAAGCTAAGAATGGTATAAGGAATTGTATCTACAGTTTTATGTTAATTTTATCAGAAAATCAATTGAAATTGAAAAAAGAATTTAATGAATTTTTTTCGTATAGACTGTTAAGGACATTATGCTTTTATGTACGTACATAAGAATAAGTGAGGAAAAAAATTTTTTTTTCGAAGATGTACTTTTCAGGAATATCTTAATGTAACAGAAGAAAATTGTAATTTTATGACTTTTATTTTCATATGAACTATTTTTTTTAGCATAGTCAGGTGTATTGCTACGGAGCACAAAAATATTGTCTAATTTATGTCCATGATATATGTTACTTTCCTGTAATTGTTGTTGTTTTCGTTTATAAAATACAGAAAATCGACAATTAGAAAATGAAATTAGATAAGGAAAAGAAGAAGCATCCATTTAAAATACACATGACTATATGTTTTAAAAATAATAAATAGTTCTTAAATCTACTCGTGTATTCATCAAAGAAATTTTTCCAGAATTATATGTTTCTTGTAGAAAAAAAACAAAAAAAAAAATCTGGAGTTTGGTTGTATTTTTTTAACAAAGTCATATATATGTCTTTCATACTAAAAAATTTATTATATTTTAAATTGCTTTGATATCGTTTAAAAATCTTTAGATCAATAATTCAAAAAGTGTATCAATTCACATATGTATGAAAAATCAAAGAATAAAAATAAATTTTATAAATAAATCTCAATTTTTAATGATAATAATTCAGTATTTTTTATTTTCGTTTTACTTTAAAGGAAATAAGTTTTTTTTTTTTTATCGCACAGTGCATTAAACCATTATACAGAAATTGATGTACAACACATAAAATACATAATGACTAAAAATGTAAGTTAAAAAGGTCAAAAATATACTCTGTATATGTAATAAAATTTAGTAACTACTTATATAAAGTAAATTATTTTATATACTCCGTTATGAATGTTTTGTAGTACACTTTAATTCAGTATTCCAGACATACAGGGTGATTTTAAGTATACTTTACAAAACTATCAGATGGAGAAGGGCTTGAGAAAAGCGAATTATATAAAATGAAATTATATGAATACTTAGTTAATTGTTCTATTTTTATTTAAAAAAAACTAAAAGAATTTTTTTAACGTCTCTAGCAACTAAATACATACATAGGTGGAATTTACTTTTTTACCATACGATTTTCCGTTTATCTCATCAAGATTCACCGATTGTGTAGAGCAAACAGGATTATCCTGTATAAATGAAATTTAGGAAAAAAACAAAAATAAAAATCCTTTTTTTTATGTCTGTGTGTATTATTTGTAAACATCTTTTAATCCGATTTTTCTGTATTTCGATTATCCTTATTGTCCTTTTCACAATAAGTCACAAGATATTTTGAAATTTATCTCAATTTTTAGATTTTACCGTAGATCTGTACATGTATTAATACATACTGATTCAGTTAAAACTGTTTGTGTTTTTGAAACACATACACTAATCTTAAAAAGAAAATAAGGAGACAGTTACAAAAAACAAAAAAAAAAAAAAAGAAGAAAAATAAATAAAAAGTGAAAATTATACCTTTTATTTTTTTTCCTTTTTAAAAGAAAAATAAAGATAAAAAGAAGTCAAAAAAAAAATTGAATTGCAAATAGAATATAATATACGTGACATGAAGATTTAATGTTATTCGGTACTTTACGTACATATGCTTTCAATAACGTATGTTTGCCATTATTTGACTTTTAATATAATAGCAGTTAAGAAATTTTCTTTTGTTTAAGATTTTCTCTACAAACTGGACGGTGTGTGTATAATAGCTATTAAAGACAAAAAAAAAACGTGTTTAATTTTTAATTTTGTTGTTCGTATCAGAATTACAATACATTGCAAATTGAACAGAATTCACAATATTGTGGGCGTCCGTACGTGCATTAAAACAGATGCAGCTAAATTTCTATTTTATTATTTTTGTACTTTAATCGTATGTTATTCATTTTATTGTCAAGTTAACAATAAAATGTGATACTTGATGAAAATAATGATCATTTTGAGAATAAATCTTTTTTGCTTTTTTCGTCGTTCAAAAACTTAATTTAAATTAAAATAAAAAGTTTATACTCAAATCTTGAGTTGATTTCAACTGTAAAATCACTCAAATCTGAATAAATTTGAGATGTTGTTTTGAGGGTAAATGCATGGAAAATACGAACGGGCAATTTAATATCAGAAATTTAAAGACGATAACATGATGATGCATATTTAGAAATTTTCTTTATGAGTATATAAGATAAAAGCTTAATTTAAATTTTAAAATAAAAAAAAAAAAACGGAAAAAAATTTTAAAATTTTCAAATTGAGAAATGTTACGAAAATCTTTTTTTCTCGAAAAGCAAAAACTATAAACAAAGCTATACGAATTCTAAATGAAAATAAAAATTAATTTGTTTCGAATTAGAATGAAAAAAGCAAATAAGTGAAGCCCTTAAAATAATGTTTAAATAAAGAAAATAATATCAGCAAAATTTTCTAATACAAAAAAAGAAAAAAAAAAAAGAAAAAAAGAAAAGGAAATTGAGAAACTAGAAGAGTAAGTAAACAAAATTGAATTTGAAAAAATTATATATGTATACAGGTAACCCACATTTGTGGGAGTATTAAATGGAGCTTACGCCGTTACATAAAAATTCTATGATATGTAAAGTAAAATTGTAGATTGTTCGGAACAGAATTATAAAAATTCATGTTACCAAAGGTTTCCTGTACAGTCATAAATTTTCAAAAATATTTAACAAAATATCAAAATATTGATATTTATTTTTATTATATACTTCAAATATACGTTAATTTGAAATATGAAAATTATACATTGTATGGATTTCTGAATATACATACATAAGTATCTGAATCCTCTTGAACTATTTAAGGAATTAAGGTTTCTTTTTACAATATACCAAAAAATATAAATATTCTACAGAATACAAAAAAAAAAAACAAAATTTATTTCTATATGTATATGAACATACATCTTTACACATGTAAAGATTTAATCCTGTTTTTAATAGCCGATTAGAATAAAATGTATCATAACTTTCACATGTGTACAAAAAAAGGAAAAATATATATTTAAAATATAGGAAAGGATATAATATTCCTAGATATATACTATACATTCACATTACTAGATAGACAGATAGAAATAAAACAATGAAAGATTATAAATAAATGATGAGAATGTTTATCTGTTTTTTTTATCCTTTTATTTTTTCTCGTTTTATTTGTTATTTTCTTAATTTATTTTTTCTTATTTACCATAGTCCTTGAACCAAAAAAAAAATAAAAAATACAATAAATATTAGATTTTTACATACATACGTATGTGGATAAGAACAAGGTCCTTTGTACATAAGTGTATTTAACTTAAAGGAATAAAATTTATACGGTTATTAAAATCTGACGTAAAATTAAGTTTTCCTATTTTGCTTTTCATTTTCATTGAAAATAGAAAAATAAAAAAGGTTAGAAAAAAATATTGAAAATGAGAAAAAAGGATTTACGAGTAAAACCAAAGAAAAAAAAAATTGAATCTACATATATTATGTACTGTCTATAATTTTATTTTATATATAATTCATAGACTTTTTTTATACATATGTACATACATATTTTATGTATGGACAAACGATTATAATATGTTTCAATAATTCATAAACAATTTAAAGATAAGAACACATATACGAACATTATATATACGTATGTGTGTATGTATTTTACGGTTAAATGTAAATAAGGAATACAAAAATAAATAGAAAGAAATAAAAAAGTTTATTGAAAAGGAAAAATAAATTCAAGGGCATCTGTAATACTTACACCGTATATAATCACTCTAATCTTTTATGAAGATCCCACATATGCCGATGTTTTTTTTTGAAAAACAAAAAATAAACAGGAAAATTACATGAATTGTTTTATTGATAAAACAAAAAGGTAATTTTCGTATTAAAGAATAAAAAATTTTTATTAGGACTATTATTATTATTTTTTTTTTTAGTTACATAGATGGAAGCATTAACTAGAAAAAAAAATATATAAATTTTCAATATAATCGGAATTTATGTTATTTAGAACAATACATTTACCTATTTATTTAATACATTTTACTTACTTTCAGTATAAAAATAAATAATAAACAGGATGATTCAATTAGAAAAGTGGAAATTTGGGAAGATAACAGATTATAGGCTGAAGAAAAACAAGCGTAATAATAAAATAGGGCTAAAATTGATGAAAATACAAATGTAGACAAAATGTTGGAAAATTGAAAATTTTATGAATTGTAGTTCATAGGAATGAAGAAGGACATGGAGCAAACGAAAGCAAATCTGTATGATAAGCTTACACCATGTAAGTGTTTATGGGGGTGGAGGCTGATTACTAGGAGGCCCCGATGATCTTATAACAGAGAAATGGCATGAAGCATGTGCAAAAACAGATAGCACTTTATAAAAATTAGAAAAACAAGTCTATGCACAGTATTACAGTCTCACACTTTTCTCCTCTGGCATTTAGTACAACATAAAAATAAAAACATTCACAAATTTCATGTCTAAAATTTTTATTTTTTTATCGAATTTCGTTTTCTTTAATTATTAGTAAAAAGTGAGTATAATCAAAAATTTCTAAATTATTTAAAAAAACAAATTTTGTTTTTTATCTAAATTTGATTATAGCTAGTTATTAAGCATAATAATAGATCCCTAGGACTGATTTTAAATTTTCATTTGTTTTAAGGACAACAGCTTCATATGGCATTAAATTAACATTTTTAGATGGCACAATATCCCTAAAAATAATAAAGACATTGATGAAAAAATTACGAAAATTTCTCCTATGTTTTATTTTACTTACCCAAATTGATGTGTTGAATGCGAACTAATCACATCATACACAAGTTCATCTGGAAAATGATCCATACTTGTTAAATCGACATTTTCTTGTTTATCATTAACATTAACTAATGTCACATATGTTGGCTGTTTTTCCAATTTTCTGTTAAAAAAAAAAATAATCAAAAGAAAATAAAAAATAAATAAAGATTAATTTATCATTAAATTGTGAATGGTTGCGTTTCGAAAAATCAATTGAAATATTTGATAATTGCCTTTTTTTTGACGATCGATTGATATTTTCAAACAATGAAAAAATTTATTTACCTAATGATCACTAAAACATTGTCATTAATTGCTTGAATTTTTGTACTACCATTTTGTAGTGTGATTGCTGTTCTACGTAAATTTTGTAAATTTTTAAAAACATTTAATGGGCTCTTTGGAATATCACGTTCAACTTTAACATTAACTTCTTTATAATTGTCCGCTATTGGTAACCATGTTTTATCAGCCGTTGAAAAACCAGCATTTCTTTCATCACTCCATTGAAATGGTGTACGTTCTGGATCTCTACTAAATTTTCCATAATCATTTGGATTTGAATTACAGCCAGCTGGATCAACAGTATCATTCCATGATATCCAAACATTTGTCATACCAATTTCATCGCCCTATAATGAAATAAAAAAAAAGTATAATTAACCAATTCTTTAATGCAAGTTTAACATTTTTGTTTGGACTCACATTATAATGTACACTAGCACCAGGTAAAGTCATAATTATGAAGTTCATTAGATCAATTCGTTCAACACCCATACGTGTTGCTACTCTTGGTTGATCATGATTGCCTGACTATATGAATAGATAGAAAAGTACAGAATTTCTAATATAATTTTTGGTAATTTCATTCATTCTTACCACCCAATTAGCTGTACGTCCCTTTGGCATTTTATTTAACCAAGCATTTAATGTATTTGAATAATCTACTGCATTTGATGTATTTCTAAGCCATTCAATTAATAGAAAATTAAATGGTATACCACCATTTCTATCGTTATCACCATAATATTTCATGACAACATCTAATGGCGAGTATGCTTCAACTAAAAGAATTCTATAAAGAAAAATAATAAAAAGAAAAACAAATACAAGTATAATTACAACAAATACAAGTATAAGTTTACACATACTTTGTTTCAGTTTTATGTTCCTTTTGATAATTATCTAAAACATCACGCCATTGATATAACATATCGAATGTTTCTGGTTGATCTTGTGTGTAATTATGAATTAAATAACCATAATCATCTGGATCATTAACAGATGGATTACGTGGTTCATCTAAATATTTGCCATCTTCATTTGGTTTGATTTCAAATAAGAATGGAACAGCATCAACACGAAAACCATCAACACCACGATCGAGCCAGAATTTTAAAACATTCTGTTGTTTAAAAAAAAAATAAATTAAATTAAATTTTTTGCTCTTAGAAACTAATTCTTTAATATTTTAAACTTTTTTTTTTGGTTTTTACCTTCATTTCTGCAACAACATTTTGATCTCGATAATTTAAATCTGGTTGTCCTTTTGTAAATTGATGTAAGTAAAATTCTTTACGTTCATCATTCCATTCCCAAGCACTACCACGAAATACACTTCGCTATAGGATAGACAGATTTAAAATTTTGTGTTAGCCTTGTTTTTTAATTTTTGCAAAGTATTGAAAAATAGAACTGTATTATTACCCAATTAGATGGTGGTAAACGTTTTGATGAATCCTTTGGATCTGGATAACCTGAATGCCATATATAGAAATTTTCATAGCCTTTTTCACGTTTAACCGATTTTTTAAACCATTCACATTCATCACTTGAATGATTTGGTACAAAATCTAATAAAATTTTTATATTTAATTCTTTGGCCGTTTTTACTAAATTATCAAATTCATCCATTGTTCCGTATTCTGATTGGATTTCATAATAATTTTCAATATCATAACCAAAATCTTTCATTGGTGATTTAAATATTGGCGATAACCATATAGCTGTTACATTAATTTCCTTCAAATATGGTAATTTTTCGGTTATTCCTGAGAAAAACATATTTAAATTAAAAAAAAATAAAATTTATCAATTTTTTTATAATTTTTGGTGTTTTTTTTTATACCGCATAGGTACATACGATGTAATATCAAATTTGATTGTCGTGTGGATTATATATAAAAGTGTATTGGGCTATGTAATGTGAAAATTTTTATTTTCTAAATGATATCATGGATCTTATGAAAAATTGAAGAACTTTTGTAAAATTGAAATAAGAAAATTGTAAATAAATAAAAATTGCTTACCATTTATATCACCAATACCATCACCATCTGCATCCTTAAATGATCTTGGATAAATTTGATAAAATGATGCTGTCTCATACCAATCATTTTTTACATCATTTAAACTATTAAATTCCCATTCAGTATGAAAATTGGGAAATACACTAGCATTTATTATTGTTAAAACATTTAAAAAAATTAATAAAATTTTAATTGTAAACGTTTTTAAAAATAACATTGTTTTTCGTTTATGTCCTTGTTGCCTTTTATTAAACTGAAATTAAACTGACAAAGAAAACAGTTTTATACAGGCTTTTTTAAATTAATTTTTTGGTTTATATAAATACAATCGATTTTTTTACAATTTGATAAAGTTTTCATTTTAATCAAAAATAAAAATTTGATGCATGTATATCTCGGATCTACAATAACGGCCGTAATCAACACAGAAAACTTTGATCTGATTAAGTATAATTTTTATTACAGGTCAATAAATGAAAAGAAAAAAAAAACAAAAAAAAAATACAATGAAAATTAATCGAAAACAAAAATAAAAATGAAACACAAAAGAAATAGGAAGAACATGTTTGTTTATAAACAGGATGATTCAACAAAATTTCAATGTCATCAAAAAGTTACATGTATGAGAGAAAGAGGGGTAAATTACGATCGTTTAGTCATTTGGAGATCTTCAAGTCTTTAAGTTCAATTTTGTCTAGAAATGTTGTGAATGAAAACTGAACTACCACAGAAAGACACCCGGTGTGGATATATTTTTTTAAATTGATTTTTTGAACCTTTAGCTTACAACCGTAGTCAGTCTGGATCCTTTTCTTCATAAAAAGTTGTTGATCTTTAAAATTAAAAAAAATCCAAAATTTTTACTATCAAAATTTCTAAAATTAGTCGAATAAAAGTTCACATCATTTATAAATTTTGAAATAAAAAAACCGTTACACATATCATTGTTTTATTTCAAATCGAACAGTTCAATCGCTTTTAAAGTTATTTTCGATGTTTGGAAAAATTCCTCATGAATTCGGAGATTTTGGTAGATGATCTAGCTTTAAACATGGATATTCTGAAGTGCACTTAAAGTTCACATGCATACATTTTGTACCCTGTGTACCTACATGTGATAAAGTTTTTTTCAAGTACTATACTCATATGTACTTTTTCATAAATTATAATTTACATATTATTTTTAAATACTTTAAATTTATATTAACCCACTTTAATCGATATTTTATATGAAATTGGTACTTAAATTTTTTGTTACTGTTATTTAACAATTTTATTTTAAAAATTTCTCATTCATTTTTATGATGTAGAGATAAAAATCAATAAAATAAAAAAAAATATATTTTTATTATTGTTCAAAAAAACAAAAACACACAGATACACAAAAAATCATGATTAATTACTTAGAGGGCAACCATATATAACATATAACTTGATATAACCATATAACGTAATATAAGATAACGGGCGTACATTCATACATGTATTGAATTTAATGATAAATTTTAGTTCACAGTAAATAATTTATTACCTTTTTTTTTTTTAGAAAATTATATTATTTATCACTGATAAAAATTAAATAAACACAAATTTTTAACTTTGTTACTATAAAATTATAAAATTTTTTATTTAATATTATTTAATATTTACAAATGAAAAAAATGCATATATAATCTGATTAAATGAATTAATTTGTTACACAGAAAATAGAATGAAACTATAATGTCGAGATGATATTTGTTTGTATGTACATCATAATCAGAACATATAGAGATTACACAGATTAAGTAAAAATTACATATGTATCTGTTACATGTTCTATCTGTATATCGAGAACGTATATGACTTATTTATAAATATTTAAAAGTGTGAATTTATTGTAAAGAATTCTCATTCGAATTTTAATGTTGATAATAAAATATTCAGGCAACCCTCGTAATCTTGTAAGCAGCAATTTATAAGTTATGGTATATTCTTAGTTTAAATGTGGACTTTCATTAATAAGTTTTCAATGTAATCCACTATTTAACAAAATAAAATGTGAAAGATAATAAATAAGTTTAGTTGTTCGCATAACATGAATTTATTTAATCCAGAATTTTGACGAAATGTTGCCTTTACAACATGTAATACGATAGATACTTGTATTAACAAAATCGAATATAATAAAAGAGCAAAATTAATAGATAACAGAGAGATGAGATGATGCTATAAAATTAAAATAAAAATAAAATAAGCTCTGATGAACCATTACATACATCACATATGTACATGCTTATTTGATTATTATTTTTGAGTTCAGGCTGAGGTTGAGGTTGAGGTTGTCTTTTTTTACAATTTTGATTTGAATTGATTTGTGTTTGTGATTCGACATGAGAAAAATAGATAACACCAGTCACAAATAACACATGTTATTTTAATACATATGTATATACATGTAAATAAGATGAAAAATTTTTTTATCAAGTAGGTATGTATTCTTTGATACAATGCCAAAAATAAATTTTTGAGCTGCTTAAGAAGCAGATAAATAAAAATAATAAAAATAGGTAGGTAAGTTTCAAAATAACAAAAGATATTTTTTTTTTTTGAAATTTTATTTCAAAATTGACCACATACACAATGTGTCTTTTTAGCATTTTGATAATCTCGATTTTTATTTTTTAATTAATCATTATTTAATTATGTAATGATCTAATCATCACGATCGACTAAAAAACTTAAAGAACCAAAAAAAAAAAGTTATTTTAATATTACACGATATCTGAAAAAATTGTTTACTTTATAATTATATGCATGAAACATTGTTCTCGAAAATTGTAAATGACTACAAACAACCTTCGTATTACACGTTAATTCAGTTTCAAAAAAATTTTCTTCCTTACTATAATTAATGTTATACAAAATTTACATCAGCCTAGATTCAATTTTTGGTTACAGAAAATCTGTGTTAACGAAGAATTTGGCGCTACAAGTAAATAAGTATAATGATATATCGAAGTCACATATAGAAATATTTTCAACGTTATACGACAATTACGTGTATAAACATTACAATATATGTAATTAATATGAAATATTGGAAAATTTTTCGTTAACGAATGTATATTTAAAATTATCAACACAAAATAACAAATAGCTAATATGTCACATAAATTTAATAGTACTTCAGGTATCTTATCAGTATTACTTATAAAGTTACTAGTATCTAAAGATACATATTAAAGTCTTAATTCAGGGATGACGAACCTGCTATCGACTGATAACAAAAAGATAAATCCAACTTTTTTGATACACATCCGTCGTTTTTCTAAAAATAACACGCATAGAAATTAGGATTAATCCTTTTTTTGAGTATTTGTACATTGTACTACATTTTTGTTATAAACATAATATCCTCAGTCTGATGCAGTCTTCGACAATAATTAGAAATTTCTCAACTTATGTAGGTATTTGGCACTGGTGAAACTGAAAATACATATGAAAAATATTTGCGTAAGTAAAGTATGAACAGATGTATATGAATATGTAGAAAGTAGGAAAAAAACTAAGTTTCCCTAAATACTGGAAAACTACTCATTAAAACAAACAAAATTCTTAACACTTATTAGATAAGATTTTGCAATTGATAAATAATTATTAGATAGTTTGATTTATAAATAGAAGTGAATTAAATTGATTTATTACATTTTAGTAATTGATATTCATTAAAGTTCTTATTGTGTTTGATCAGTATTTCATACAGTCTATAATTAATGTTGAAAACTCATTATAGAGTATTTATGGAAGTAGATAACTAAAAAAGACAAAAATGAATTACTGGCTTAAATTTATTAATTTATTAATTTTAATTAATTTTTTACAAATAACGTTCAGTTGTGAAACTAAAAATTCAGAACAATCAGAATATCCTAAAAAAGATTGGTGGGAAAATGCGCAATTTTATCAAATATACCCAAGATCATTTAAAGATTCAAATGGTGATGGTATAGGTGATTTAAATGGTAAGCGGTAATGTTTAGAGGATGACAAGAACATAAAACATCTGAGTTTTCTTTTTTTTCCTGCTTTTTAAATACAGGAATCGCGCAAAATTTACAATATTTGAAAGATATTGGAATAACAGCAACATGGCTATCACCAATATTTAAATCTCCAATGGTTGATTTCGGTTACGATATTGAAAATTTTTATGAAATAGATCCGATATTTGGCACAATGACAGATTTTGAAAATTTAATAAAGAAAGCAAATGAGATTGGTATGAAAATCATACTTGATTTTGTACCAAATCACTCAAGTAATAAAAGTGAATGGTTTCAAAAATCAATAAAACGTGAAAAAGGTTATGAAAACTTTTATGTATGGCATCCAGGAAAACCAAATCCAGATGATCCATCAAAACCTTTAAAACCATCGAATTGGGTAAAAACATTTTTACTTAATTTGATTATTTGTTTGGTTTTAAAAAATATCTAAATATTTTTCATATGTATAGTTGAGTGCATTCCGTGGTAGTTCATGGGAATGGAATGACGAACGTAAAGAATATTATTTACATCAATTTACAAAAGGACAACCAGATTTAAATTATCGTAATCCAGATGTTGTTGAACAGATGAAACATGTTTTACGATTTTGGTTACGTAAAGGTGTGGCTGGTTTTCGTATTGATACTATACCACATTTATTTGAAGTTAAGCCAGATGAAAATGGTAACTTCCCTGATGAACCAAGAAGCGGCGGTGGTGTTGATAACGACGACCCGGATTCTCTACGACATATATATACTCAAGATCAACCAGAAACTGTTGATATGGCATATCAATGGCGTAAAGTATTAGACGATCATGCAAGAATATTCGGTGGTGATTCAAGGGTATTATTGATTGAAACGTGGTCACCTCTAGATTTTACAATGAAGCTTTATGGTAATCGTACAGTGAATGGTGCACAAGTACCATTTAATTTTAAATTTATACAAAATAGTAAATTGAATGATTTAAAAGCAACTGATTTTATTGAAAATGTTAATTATTGGATGGAAAAAATACCACCAAGACGTATTCCAAATTGGGTGGTAAGTGTGCAGACAAACAAGATTGATACTCACTTTAATAAATGAATTGTGTTATTATTATCACAGTTGGGAAATCATGACAGTCATCGAGTTGGTACACGTTACGGTCAAGACAGAATTGATATTATGGAAATGGTGCAAATGATGTTACCAGGTATTAGTGTCACATACATGGTAAGTTCATTTTTGAATTGAGGATTGTTTTATGTTCGTATTATACATATGTATACGATGTAGGGTGAGGAAATTGGTATGGTTGATGGTGAAATAACACAAGAGCAAAATCAAGATCCAGCCGCAGCAACTGCTCCTGATCTAGAAACATTTAAAAAATTGACCCGTGATCCAGAACGAACACCATTTCAATGGGACAGTACTACAAATGCAGGTTAGATACAGTTTTGAAATTTGCCATAGCTAAGTTTCTATTAGAAAAGAAAAATGTTCGACATTTTACATTCATTTATTTTATTTTGAAAAGGATTCTCGACGGCTGGAAGAACATGGTTACCAGTTGCACCTAATTATAACGAAATTAATGTTGCTTCTGAATTGGCCGCAGAAAAGAGTCATTTGAAAATTTTCAAATCCTTGATTGAACTACGTAAAACAAATACTTTAAAATACGGTGATTATTATATGAAATCATTGAACGAAGATAACGTTTTGGTATTAGAAAGGTAAGAGAAAACTTTTATACTATTTTTTTTTTTTTTTGATTTTGTAAATGTTATTATTTCCAGATTCTTAAAAAACAAGCCAACATTAATATTAGTTGCTAATATAAACAATAGTCCACAGACAATTGATTTGTCAGGAGTAACTTCTACATTACCAGCTAGATTGATGGTACAGGTTGCCAGTGTGAACTCTGATCGGAAAGCCAAGTGAGTGAGAATCAGGATAAGCAAATAGAATTTTGCTGAGATAAATTTAAATGAAAATTTTATAATTTTACATTTTCTTGAAATTATTTCAGGGACACCGTTGATACGAAAAATATTCAATTAAAGGCATATGAATCGCTTGTTTTATCAACATAATTTACGAATGCAATAAAGAGATGTAACAGAATAAAATATTTTTTATATGTTTTAATCATTAACCCTTTTTTTTCTTTTTGGTCCTTTGAAGTGTTTGCATTCTACGTTTGTCTTCCTCATACTATCGAAACTACATATATGAAAAATTGGTTTTTGGGCGTTGTGGGCTTGGTCCACTTCAGAAAATCAAAAACAAATTTTTCTAACTTATTCATTTTTTCAAAATGTGTTCATGATTTTTACCAAAGGTCTAATTAGAGTTCTTATATTGAATTATATTGATAAGATGTGTTTGATTGAGATAATGAAATAAAATGAATAATAATTGCATTATGCACACAAAATGCATAACATATGATAAGGACACACATACATACTAACATACATACTTGAAGAGTATTTCTGAACAAAATAAACACTTCAAATGTTTGTTAACGTATATCAAAAACTATTTAATGATATAATTTTAATTACGATAATTTTTTCTTTCTTGTGTTTTTTTAATATTATATTTTTTTTATAAGATTTTCTTTTTCTTAATAGCCAATGGTTTACAAGAGAAACGTTGTCAGTTTTTTATGATAACTAAGTGTAGAAATATGCATTCGTTTGTGAAAAAACATTTGGGCTGTTTATGGGAAGAACGTAAGTTGGTTCGAAAGAAAAGTTTTTAATAGGGTCCTCGGCTCGGTGTAAAAAATTGTTGAAAATTGTTTTTGAGGAATTAAGGGAGTAAATGAATGATTTAAAGTGAATCATTTGAATTCAGTGAAATGAATGATTATGACCATCGCTTAATTGAACTCGAATCGACAAATAATTTTTTTACCAACCCGAACTATAGTAGAAATTTCAAAATACGGGCCAGATTACAATCCATATATGGTTGATTGAATTTTTATTGCTATTTTTTTGTTTTAACTATTTATAATTCCCCTGTTATCTCTAACTTTTATTATTTAATTTAGTCCTTACATACATATATACATATATCATGCAGAGATTATATTCCAAAAAAATTCTATTGTTAAGTAAATTCATGTTCTGTAAGGCTCACATAAAATTCCGCGTTACATCTGGTAAAATTTCAGTTTATGAAGAAAAAGTATTATAAAAAAATATTTCACTTTGATTTAATATAATTGTACATAATTAGTATAATAAATCACAACTGAGTTGTAAAAATACGTATGTACATATGTATGTATGGTAATAATATGGTAATACTGAAATATTTGATTCCATTTCAATACAAATAAAATACAAATACAAATTACGAATGTTATATAAATATACTGTAGTCTAATCAGTCTTATAGGGATAATTCACTTTTAAAATTAATATTAATATCTATAAACATTAGTAAAGGTGATTGAAATTGCATTTTAAATTTCTATACCCAAATATGTACATATGTATGTATACATGCATGTATTTGTTTGAAAATAAATATGGAAAAATAATTTTTTTTTAAATTATAAAATAAATCCTTAAGATAAGATTTTCCAATTGATAAATAATTATAAGAAAGTTTGGCTTATAAATAGTAGTGAACTACTTAGATTGATTTATTACATTAAAGTAATTGATATTCATTAAAGTTTTTATTGTGTTTGATCAGTATTTCATATAGTTTATAATTAGTGTTGAAAATTCATTATAGACTATTTATGGAAGTAGATAATTAAAAAAAGACAAAAATGAATTACTGCCTTAAATTTATTAATTTATTAATTTTAATTAATTTTTTACAAATAACGTTCAGTTGTGAAACTAAAAATTCAGAACAATCAGAATATCCGAAAAAGGATTGGTGGGAAAATGCGCAGCTTTATCAAATATACCCAAGATCATTTAAAGATTCAAATGGTGATGGTGTAGGTGATTTAAATGGTAAGCGGTAATGTTTAGAGGATGACAAGAACATAAAACATCTGAGTTATCTTTTTTTCCTGCTTTTTAAATACAGGAATCGCGCAAAATTTACAATATTTGAAAGATATTGGAATAACAGCAACATGGCTATCACCAATATTTAAATCTCCAATGGTTGATTTCGGTTACGATATTGAAAATTTTTATGAAATAGATCCGATATTTGGCACAATGACAGATTTTGAAAATTTAATAAAGAAAGCAAATGAGATTGGTATGAAAATCATACTTGATTTTGTACCAAATCACTCAAGTAATAAAAGTGAATGGTTTCAAAAATCAATAAAACGTGAAAAAGGTTATGAAAACTTTTATGTATGGCATCCAGGAAAACCAAATTCTGCTGACCCATCAAAACCTTTGGAACCATCGAATTGGGTATTTATATGGTTTTTTTAATGTGTAGTATGAAAAATAAAACTAGAATTAAAAAAATGTTTTTTCAACCAATCAGCGAAGTATATTTCGTGGTAGTGCTTGGACATGGAATGAAGATCGAAAAGAATATTATTTACATCAATTTGTAAAACAACAACCAGATTTGAATTATCGTAATCCAGATGTTGTTGAACAGATGAAACATGTTTTACGATATTGGTTACGTAAAGGAGTGGCTGGTTTTCGTGTTGATGCTGTACAACATTTATATGAAGTTAAACCAGATGAAAATGGTAACTACCCTGATGAACCAAAAAGCGGTGGTGGTGTTGACGAAAATGACCCAGAGTCTTTGATACATATATACACTCAAAATCAACCAGAAACTATTGACTTGGTATATGAATGGCGTAAAATATTAGACGATCATACAAAAATATTCGGTGGCGATTCAAGAATACTATTACTTGAAATAGGATCACCATTAGCTTATACAATGAAATGTTACGGTAATCGTACAATAAACGGCGGTATACCATTTAATTTTAAATTTATACAAAATGGTAAAGACTGTACGGGTAATTTAAAAGCAAGCGAATTTATTGAATACGTAAATTATTGGATGAAAAATATACCACCAAGACGTGCTGCAAATTGGGTGGTAAGTGTGCAGACAATCAATATTGATACTCACTTTAATAAATGAATTGTGTTATTATTATCACAGTTGGGAAATCATGACAGTCATCGAGTTGGTACACGTTACGGTCAAGACAGAATTGATATTATGGAAATGGTGCAAATGATGTTACCAGGTATTAGTGTCACATACATGGTAAGTTCATTTTTGAATTGAGGATTGTTTTATGTTGGTATTATATATGTATGTGTATACGATGTAGGGTGAAGAAATTGGTATGGTTGATGGTGAAATAACACAAGAGCAAAATCAAGATCCAGCCGCAGCAACTGCTCCTGATCTAGAAACATTTAAAAAATTGACCCGTGATCCAGAACGAACACCATTTCAATGGGACAGTACTACAAATGCAGGTTAGATACAGTTATAAAATTTACCATAGCTAAGTTTCTATTAGAAAAGAAAAATGTTCAACATTTTACACTTATTTATTTTATTTTGAAAAGGATTCTCGACGGCTGGAAGAACATGGTTACCAGTTGCACCTAATTATAACGAAATTAATGTTGCTTCTGAATTGGCCGCAGAAAAGAGTCATTTGAAAATTTTCAAATCCTTGATTGAACTACGTAAAACAAATACTTTAAAATACGGTGATTATTATATGAAATCATTGAACGAAGATAACGTTTTGGTATTAGAAAGGTAAGAGAAAACTTTTATACTATTTTTTTTTTTTTTTGATTTTGTAAATGTTATTATTTCCAGATTCTTAAAAAACAAGCCAACATTAATATTAGTTGCTAATATAAACAATAGTCCACAGACAATTGATTTGTCAGGAGTAACTTCTACATTACCAGCTAGATTGATGGTACAGGTTGCCAGTGTGAACTCTGATCGGAAAGCCAAGTGAGTGAGAATCAGGATAAGCAAATAGAATTTTGCTGAGATAAATTTGAATGAAAATTTTATAATTTTACATTTTCTTGAAATTATTTCAGGGACACCATTGATACGAAAAATATTCAATTAAAGGCATATGAATCGCTTGTTTTATCAACATAATTTACGAATGCAATAAAGAGATGTAACAGAATAAAATATTTTTTATATGTTTTAATCATTAACCCTTTTTTTCTGTTTGGTCCTTTGAAGTGTTTGCATTCTATGTTTGTTTTCCCCTTGCTATCGAAACTTCGTATATGAAAAATTGGTTTTTGGGCGTTGTGGGCTTGGTCCACTTCAGAAAATCAAAAACAAATTTTTCCAACTTATTCATTTTTTCAAAATGTGTTTATGATTTTTACCAAAGGTCTAATTAGAGTTTTTATATTGAATAAATTTACACTTTGATAAGATGTGTTTGATTGAGATAATGAAATAAAATAAATAATAATTGCATTATGCACACAAAATGCATAACATATGATAAGGACACACTTACATACTTTCATATATACTTGAAAAGTATTTCTGAACAAAATAAACACTTCAAATATTCGTTTTTGTTTTTGAAAACAATTTAACGATATCGTAATTTATATTTTTAAAAATTTGCTTCTATTCGAAAGTTTTCACAAGGTTTTGTATTGTACGCGTTTATAGTACTCTATAATTATGTAGAAAGTTTTTCTACCCACAGGAAATTAATAATTTTTTGTTAAAATAAAATAAAAAATAAATTAAATCATTTTAAAAAATATTTGAGTTATTTTTCTAATTAAATAATATTTTCTGATGTAATCAAATTTTGAAAATCTTATACGACTTTTATCATTAAATTAAAAAACAAAAATGGCAAATTAAATTATAGAAAAATTTTTATGAAAAATTTTCATTCAATAGAAATATCCATAAACAAAGTGAGAGGATAATATAATATGAGTATTTTAATAATTTTGAAAATGATTTAATTAAGAACATTTTTGAAAATTTTAATTAATTTGTTTTTTTTTCTTTTTTTTAAAATCCAAATCATTCATTTTATTTAGTAAAATTTTAATGTATTAATGAAATCGTTGGAATTAAATAAGGATACAGGCATTTTTCGAACTGAATAATGAGTACACCGGTTGAAATTTTAAATATAACAAATTCATATCTTAATTATTGGAATGTATTTAATGGGGGGAGCTCAATGATATCAAAATGTTATCAAATGTTTGTTTTTTTGACGTTGTCCGATTTTTGTCAGTTTAACCAAACCTCCAACGTGGTCTGATAGTATTTATTTAACAAAACCAATAATGTTTTGTATACACGATTTTTGTATTATACGGACCTAATTGTCCATGTTGTTCAACATGTACCTGTATTTTTTACTTTATTCATTTACTTATCAAAATTTTGAAACATTTATCATTGTGAATGTGGTAATTTGGTTCATAAAAGAATTTAAAATGAAAATAAATGATCATAAAATATTTTATGAATAGAAATTTATTTGTATATAATTCTTGAATTGTTGTAAAATAACATTTTTAAAATACAATGCATATACGTATATATTTCTTTATTTATATACTATACCCAAATAACATTTTTTGTATAAATTAATTGATAAATTTATTTTCATTTTAAGATTAATTTCTAGTCCAGAAATATTTTATTTTATGTTCATTTTTAATCTAGTTAAATTGTATAACATGCATTATTTAGTATATAGTGTTTTCTTAGTATATTTATGTATTTAACTTTTTTTATGCTCTATTTTTAAATAACGTACAAGGATAAAATAATTTTTTAGTTTAAAAATAATCATGACATGTTTTATGTGTGTTAGAGAATGGTATAAAGGGTATAAAACTTTACCACATAAGATAGTTGATTATTAAATGTATTGTATAGGTATAGTGTTGAATGATAATAATTATTACAAAAATATATATTTGATGTACAAACTTTGCTCCCTAGTATTCTTGAATGTAAAACACGTATAGTAGTTTTATATGTTTTTTTCTTTTTTTTTTAAATATCATTTCCAATAACTTCCATGATAAATGTAATAAAATATTGAAATTAATTAAAAAGTTTACTTGAATAGATTTTTTAAACAACAAAATTAAAATTAATATTTCATAATTTACTATGATGCATCGTTGCTTACACGTACATATGCATACAATTAATTAATTAGAATTAGCGTTCAACTTTTAAGTGTTACTACACTTTGACAAATAAATTCTGTATGCGATCATTAACAAAAAAAAAAAAAAAAAACATTATTGAGATGTGTGATCATACAAGGTGAAATAATGATTTGTATGATTTCTTTAATTTACCAACATTTTTAGTGGGTATAATTACTTTTCATGATTTCTAAGAAAAAAAAAAATCGTACTAAATGATAACATAAAAGAATGATGTTGATGAAACATTTCTTCTCTTTAATTTATTTTTGTATTTATTTTACAAACTCTAGACATGAAATTACTTAACCGTGAACCATAAAAAAGAAGAATGTAACTACAATCCTAATTTCCAAAATTTTCTAATTTAAATCTTATATGCATCGCTTGCTTGTACGTACAAATTGTGCATGTACATGTGTTCGATACATTGAATTAATGTCCAAAAATTAGTTACCATGAATTAATGAATTTTTTTCTTCATTTTCGTATGTAAAATTGGGATTGTGAAGTAATTGTATTTTTCGCAATACGCAGTAAGCTTTTACGTATACGTATGTATATGGTAAGGTATGCTATCCATAGACATAATATTAATTGTATGAACAGACGAATGGGATGAAAAAGATAGATTTCAATGTCTCACTTACTTTGAAGTTTCTGAGGATGAGTTGTAGATTGTCACTGGGCAAGTATTTTCTAATGAAACATTGGTAAAACACTTTGTATAGTGGAGTGGATGCCACTATTGTAGATGACATATTTCAATTGCACAAATGCTCATGCTTTTAATTTTTTTCCAATTATAATTAATTTTTCTTATTTTTCAAACGCATTAAATATTGATACTGAAATGAGCTCAAAATTGATGAAAATACATATAATCACTTCAAAATGAAATTGAATGAATGAAAAATAAAATATGAAAAAATTGTTTTTTGCACATTTGTATAAAACGTTAAATGCATTCTTGTGTATAAGTGAAAATATCTACTTGACGTACACATTGTCTTATACACAAGTACTGAATAGCAATTAAACATGTACATACGTATGTATGTAGGTACAGATATACTTTTTTGAAACCAAGAAATAATATTTCCTTTCTTTTTAACTGAATAATTGGGAAAACACAAATCATGAATACTGTAATTTTCATAATTCATGGAAACAAAAAATTATGTCTAATATTTCATTTTCGTATCTTCGTTTTTTATACCTTATACACACATTAAAACCATAAAGAAAATGAGAAATAATTTAAAATCCCATTAAGGGATCAACCGTATTAATGTGTAACTAAAACAAGATGATTCTTACAAGATTTAACTGATGACATGACCATCATTCATTATAATGTCGAATTAAATAGGGGTGGTGGCATATGGTAGTTAAATGTGATGATTCTATGTATGCTTATAACAATACTGAAATCTTTATAAAATCTTCAAGAGAAAAATGCCTAAATATTATAAAGCATATACTGAATCTTATTGAAATAAAAATTGGCAAAAAAAATAATAAAATAAAATAGAAAACCAACAGATGATTATAATACTTCAAAAACATTAAAAAAATATTTTACCTATTTTGATGAATAATCAAGATGTTATTTTTTGAATTCAATCATGTTACGTGCATGTGAATGTTTTATTCTTTTATAAGATCTACCTTTTTATTTCAAAGCTCTTTTTTTTTTTTTTTTTGATGTTATACACAATACCTTGATATTACATTTTGGAATAATGAAAAAATATCTTAAAAAATTCATAAAGCCTATTCAATTTTGTATTTTTAACAGATATCCCTTTGAATGTTTGTGTACACAGGTTGTCCGATAATGAAAGACAAAAAAATTGTAGGAAAAGTAAAATACGAATGTGAACGTATAGGAATTAAATTTATGGTGATGTAGAAAGCATTTTGAGAAAAATCAAAGTAAAGAAAAACGAAAATCGAAATCAAATAGAACAAGATTGAAGTTGATATTTCGATTAGAGCAAGATCTTTTGACTAAAGTTGAAGGGTGAACGATGATAATGATTTCAAACCCGATCACTACGGTTGCCCTGTAAGCTACATATCCTTATTTCAGACGTTTCTGACATACAATTTAATAACATTTTAAAAAAATTTCATGTATGGTCGTTATCCTTTTGCGAGTATAATTTTGGCATATGACATGTAGGTAAATATCGTATTTAAAAAAATTGTCAATTTAATGAGTTACTTAATGAATTTTGAAAAAAAAAAATAATAATAATAAAAAAAAAGTTTCAGATTATTGTGTAAATCTTATCATCACATCATAATACAACAAATTTGTACTGATCAAATTTGTATTGTGTTGATTACAGCCAGGAACACAGGACACAGAACCTAAAAGATAAAGGAGAAACGAAACAAAGTCCACACATGTTTTTGTTTTGTTATTGTTAATAACAACAGTTTTATTTTATTAATAACTTCGTTTATAATATATTTTATTTTTAATTTTTCTATTTACATTCAATTTTTTAATACAATTTTTATGTTATATCTATTCATTTTCTAAATTTTTCTTTGTAATTTTAAAATATTTTCAAAAAAAAAAAAAAAAATTATAACAATCACATAAATTATACCTTTCAATTACAATTCTGTTTTCCATTTAATATTTGTATTTTGTTTTAGTTCTTATAATATCATTTTATACTTTATTTTATATTTAATTTTCTTTATTTTGTTTTTCTAAACAGACATCCATCAATAAACACATTATTTGAATTACATGAATTCGCAATGGAGCGTGATCAAAAAAATTGCAACAATCCTCCAACTCCAACACAAAATTCTAATTATACTCTTAAAATAATTTTCATTAAATTTACATACTTAAATCTTGGATAGCCCAAAATTCGTATTACATAATACCATGAAGTAGTTACTAATAAAATTGTTGACATATTATTTTTGAATTTTGAACAGAAATCATTAATCGTTTTATTGGAGGATTAGATGCATCATAATAATAAAAATACATAAATAAATAATTCTCTTACAAATTTTATTTATTTGATATTTTTGCCTGTATGTATGTATTTACAATGTATTAATAAAATTTTTCATTAATTTTTATAAATTATGGTTAGTAGATTTTAATGGGCCACAGTTAATTTAAAAATATAATATGTATGTATGTTATATGAATTTAACAATGAAATACACAGAACTCGTTTGAAAGCCATTTAAATTTTTTTTTTAAAATTATTTCTATTCTATTTATTTCAGTTTATTTTTTTTTATATTCAATAGAAATATTTCATTAATTTTTTGTTTTACATTTATAACCTATTTGTTTAAATTTAATTTTAAATTCTTTGTTTTTTTAAATTTAATAACTGTTTTCAATTCAATAAAATTTATCTAATTTTTCTATTCAGTTTACACAAAATAAAAGTTATTATTACATTTATGCTTTTATTTACTTATTTTTGTTTTTTACAAAAAAAAAATTTCCAAATTTTCATTTTGAATTTACTCAAATATTAAATATTTTATATTTTTCATATTTGAATTAATTACTATTTAACTGACTAACTATATTAAACCATAAAGGTTTCCCCCGAATAGCACGGTGTTTCAATTATATGTATGTACATGATGTTAAGAATATTATATTATTTCGAATAATACAGAGCCAAATTGATTGTGTTATTCAAAGGATACCAATATAATATTATTTTACTTTATTTCATTTAAAAATTCAATAATTTTATACACATTTATATTTATATATTTTGATAATCTATAAATTTATAATGATTTACGTACATAGATAAAATTATAACTATATATCATACATTTATTACAATATATAATGAAATTAATCCATCAAATGGTTCATTAAACTTTTTTCATTTTTTCATAATAGGGTTCAGGGCTCATTGAACACAATATGAAAAAAGATGAAAAAAAACATTGAACCAAAAAACTCAAAAAAAGAAAAAACCAAATTAAAGTTTTATTACTATTATTATTTAATTTTTATGTATGTATTTATTGTGATTATTTAGTTATTTCGTTATCAACTACAACAATGAACATCTATAGATTATAGGTACTCTTATATGTATATGTATTTCAGTTTTATTGGGAAATTTAAATTCTATACTTTATTCTTATTATTTACTTATTTTTATTATTATTTTTTTTCTTAAGTCATTTTACCATTTTTCATTTTCAAATTTTCAATTAAATTTTTATATTAAATTTATCAGTGTTTTTTTCATGAATTATCTAATCCTCTATTCTAAATGTTGTATAATTTAATATATATATATATTTTTTATAAATATACACAAATGATTTTTATTTATTTTTCTACTTCTAATCATTATGCACATATGTATGAGCTTTTAATATTAATATTCTATACAAATAAATTTAGTTTTTTTTTTTCAAACTTATTTCTTACTCCTTCTCAAAGAGTTTTATGAGTTCATTTACATTAAACATTATAAATATTTTTTTGTTGAAATTTTTGACATCGAATACCACAAAATGAATACGTAGTGAACCACAAATATGAATGAATCGGTTATTTAGTTATGCCAAAACATTAATGAGTAGAAAAGTGCGAGAATGGTGTAAAATTTGGATCATTTAAATGTTTTGATCATCAATGGTACAAACTGATGTCAATGTGTTAAATCATTTCATATTTATTATTTTTAATAAAATTACTCAGAAATTTTGTTTCAAATTTGATTTTAACCATATGTATATGTACATATAGTACATATGAATGTGTTATGCAAACTACTAAAATATCCTATATTATGATTTTATTTCATTTTGTTTTATTTTGTTTTATTTGGCTTCAAATGCTCAAATTCATTTATAAAATATGAATTATGCATACCATATGTGTATGTTATTTTACAGAAACAAAAAATTGTAAATAAAAAGAGGGACAATGAAATGCAATTAGAAAACAAAACAAAGACAAATTTTCTAAAAATAAACACAAGCACAAGCACAAACATACCCATTTTTAATTATACACATGCTAAAATATATTTTGAAAATATATGAAATTAAAATTTTAACTCTATATAAGTTCATACACACACACACACACACATTACAACTCATGTGTATTTTCTAGCATTTGTAGTTCATGTGAGTACTATATTTATAAATTACAATTAATTATTCAATATACATGTCTTACATTTATCACATGTTATTTGTTTCATATGGCCTTAAAATTTTTATTTCTAAAATTTTTCTATATATTTTTTTAATACAGGCATCTCTAGAATAACATGGTATTTGAGTTACATAATTTCACAAATTCAAAAATCTTCAATATGAAACCAATTACCAGTGTTATTCGAAGAATACCTTTATTTATTTTTTTTATTGAAGAGTTAATTCATATTTTTGTATTTTTAATTTTTGTTTTAAATTAACATACCAATAATAACATAATTAAATTAATTAACGATATTTTATTTTGTCAAAAATTTTATATTTTTTATATTAATCTCTTTAGTTTCATTTTATTTTTTTTTATTTAATTTTGATTTAATTCACTTACCTATGCATTTAACTAAAATTTGTATTTTTTTTTTAATTACTTATAATTTAATTTAATCCTTTTTTTTCTCAAATATAAATGTTATATCCCTGTTTGTATTTTTATTAATTTTAATTTATATGTGCATTATTTACATAAATTTTTTTTTTAGTTTTATTTAAATCTTATCAACATTTATCACCTTAAAAATTACTTCTACATTTTATTTTATTCGATTCATTCAAAAAAAATTTTTTTTTATATCTATACATATAACTTATCTTTTTTTCCTATGGAATCCACTGTAATCAATAAAAACATCAGAATGAAATGTGAAAAATTGCATTGCATTTTTAATATCAACCGAAATACTTTTGGGAATAATGTGTTAACAAAAAACAAGCAAAAAATTGGGAGACCTGTAAAATGAACAAATTTTTGAAAAAGGATAAAGGATATGGAAAACGAATTAAAATTAAAATATCTGGTAATAAAAAATAAATAAATCTGAGTTATACATGTGCAATCTGATATTTTTGATTAATTTTAATTTATTTTTATGTATCACATAAAAGATAATAGAAATTCAAAAAAAAAAAAAAAAATCAAGGTATTCCCAACATGAAAAAAAAAACAAAATGTATTAATTTATTGAGTTATTTTAAATTTTTAAATTTCCTTTTATTTTCATGGGCTCTTACAAAAAAAGAATAAAATACAAATACAAACGGACAAAAACTCATACAATTGTTAATTTATTATTGAATAAAAAATTTCGCATAATATGCATAAATGGGAAGATTCTTATATGAGATTTTGTTCATTGGAAATTTATCCTGAATGTTACTACATTTTATGTATTAATGTTTATATTGAAAAACGGGATTACATTTAATGGAAATCTCACTGAATAAATAAAATAAATAAAATTTCAAGTAAATAACAGAAAATCCAATTTTATGGGTATGAAAGAAAAAAGAAATACAGGTGACTTTCGTATCATGATACAACTAAAGTGCATTGAATGTTTGAACATCTGACAAGGCTAGAAATAAAAACCTTTTTTTTATATTTTTTAAATTTCTTTTAATTATCTTTAAGTGATGAACTGGCGGCATTGTTATTTGTTACTGATTTGCATAAAACAGAAATATGACTCTGATGGAAATGTGTAGAGCAGTAACATGAGATTTGATATTCTGGTTCTCTTACAAAGATAAAATCAAATGTTAAACGGAAATTGTCTATTAAGGATTTGCAATAATTTGTAAATTGCATTATGTCAAAACCGCCATTATACGACAGTTATCTGTATAAATAAAAATAAGTAAATTTGAAATTTACATACAATAAATAATAAGAACACAGAAGGTAAATGTCATTTTCATATAAAATTTTTGTATACAGTGTTAAAATGTTTAAACAATGCTTTTACTAATTTTTATACATACGTGTAATATCTGAGAGAAAAGTTTATTTTTTATGTTTATGGAATAACAAAAGCAAAATATAAAATGCTTAAGTGTTTACATTCGAAAATGTGCAAAAAAATCATATTTTATTAAAATATTTTCATCGTCCTTTTTATTTTGTTTTTTATTTTTATTTTTTCTGTTTTGATTTATTTGTAAAATTTTAATTAACATTGTAAGTTCAAGAAAAAAAAAAAAAAAATGGTCAACTTTTGTTTTTGTGTTCTTTTATCCTTGTATTTCTTCTGTTTACTTTTATTCAAATTAAACATTTTATTTTATTTTTTATTTATTTATACTGTTTGTACTAAAACAAATCTCTTCTTTTCTGTTGTGTTGTTGATTTCAGCTTTCTGTATGTTTTTTCAGTCTGTTTATTTTTTGAATATTAAAAGATAATGGATGAAAAAAATTTTTTTACTTTAATTTATAAATGAAGCTGAGCAGAAGAAGTAGGAGGAAAATCTAAGAGGCTTAAGAATTATTTTTTCTGTGTAGAACTTTGGGATTAAAGAAAATAAAAATGTTTTGTGTTGTTTGATGTTTAAGAACGATTTCTTAATGGCTTATTTTTATTTATTAAAATTCGTTAATGGAAAATTAAATTTTAAGAACATGAGTTAAATTTTGAATAAAAGATGACAAGCTAGATGTACAAAAATTGTTTGATTGGGAATAACGAAAAACGATACAAAATAAACAGAGTTTTAGAACAATGTTGCATAGGATGGGATAAAAACTAAAAGAACTAATCACAAATATATGAAAATGAGAAAAATTTATCGACTGAATGTTAAAAGGAAAGAAATGAAGAGACATAAAGGTCATCCGAAAAAAATATTTCAAGGATTTTTTCTTATTTGAATTTTTTTTTTCACGATTGATAGAATTTTTGAAATCTAATTTCAGGCTTAGAATAAATAAAATGAAATGAAAATAATACATTCAGGTACATTCGTATATCAATTAGGGGAATATTTTGGGAATTATTAGCACTTAAAAAATATTTTGTATATATTTATATACTTACGTGTTGTATAGGTCATGTTGTCATGAAAAATAATTTATAGTTCGAAACCGATAAAAACTGTATAAAATACATTACAGTATTAAGAAATTCAAAGAAATTTTCTGTCTTTTCCTTTTGAGTACAGAAATTAAAGAATTTTTCTGTATACAAAATAATGACTACACATTTACATTACATTCTCATTTAAACAGGAATGGCATGTCGTTGATTTATAATTAATTCTTTAACATTTAATTGTTCATCATCGTCATCATTATCATCATTTTTATTTGTATTTTTATTTTCATTACTATTAGCATGCTATAAACTAGTATCAACAATATTTTTATCAATTTTATGTTGCTGTTGTTGCTGCTGTTTATTACGCTGTTGTTGCTTGATGTTCTCGGTTTCACCACATATTGTTACAGGCTGTGTACAAAATTTAACACTATTTGTATTCATAGAATTTTTTGGTGATACTGTTGATTTTAATGGTAAAGTAGAAGTTAATGACGATGATGATATGTCACCAACATCTGTATCAGCATCACCACCATTACCACTACCACTAGTAGCGGTGATTTCATGACCACTTACAGTGGTATCTGTCGTTGCTATTGTTGTTATCGTTTGAATGTTATTAATTTTATTATTATTATTAATTATTTGAATATTTTCTACATTATTTGGCACATTTTGATCAGCATATGGTATACCACTACCATCACTACCACCTTCATTAAGATTACCACTAACACTACTGTTAGAAATATGTGTTGTTGTTGTTGCTACTGTATTTGCTGTTGTTATGGCTGCTGCCGCTAATGCATTACTATCTAAATTTGTAAATATACTTGATATATTTACTGTTTGTGTTGCCATTTCACATAATTTTATTCGACCATTTTCTGTTGTTAAAATAAAAATAGAATTTAAAAACAAAAAAAAAAAACATTTTGTAAGAATGTAAATTTTGAAAAATGTGAAAATTTTATCATATTTTGTAATAAATATCAAAACAAATAATTAATATACAAATTTAAAGGAAAAACTGTTTAAGAGATTTTATGGTCATCATGTAACATGCATGCTGTTTTATTCAATTTTCTTTTATTAGAAAATTTTTGAAATGTATTATGAAATATTGAATGAATCCACCTATCCGATGGTAATGCATATATGAACATTGTATAAAATATATTTCTATTTCTATCAAATGTGTGTATGAGAGTCGAGTACATAAAAGGTATATAAGTATGTTCAAATTATATATTCATGTAAACAAACAAAATATTGTATGTCAGAAATTTTAATTGTGTATTTTACATAATAACAAACTGTCTATCAAAACAAAATCTTGAATAAACTGCTTTTAAATTATATGCATTCAATAAAACATATTTTAGGAAATAGAATGTAAGTACATGTGTATATATTAATCTATTGTATGTATATGTAATGAAAAACAAATTTTATGTAGCTTAATATAGTCAAAATATAGAAAAGTTTTAGAAAATTACAATAAAATGAAATGAGAAGAATTTTGTAATATATTTACCAGTTTGTGATGGTGATATGTGTTTATGCATCTTTTCTTCTTGATTACATGTTGCTGCTGTTACCATAACAGCAGCCATCATTGATGATGGTCCAGTACCAGTACCACGATTCATTGCACTATAACGTGCTGGCATCATACTTTGCCTAACATTACGTTCAGGTCTAATTAATATGATGTAAAGCTATACAATATGTAATTAAAGAATAGAAACAAAAAAAAAAAAAATAAAAATTTAACACTAAAATATTTTGTACAAGAAAATTATATAAAATTTTATTTATTTTGCAAAAATGTTTAGTTATGTATTTAGTTACTTCAAATATTTTATAAACACTACATGAAATATCACAAAAAAAGGAAAAATTTTTAAAATGAGAATCATTTTGTGGCTTTATGAAAATTGTTCAGAACAGTGACTGATTGAACTAATTAACTGTGGTGTGACTATGTGATACGACAGTTTGTTTCATTCGTCATAATAATTCTATGGGAAGATTAACCCTAACAGAACTAAAAGATATTATCAAAGGTAATGCTTATTAGAATGCTTACACGATATTATGTAGTAATCGAAATTAAATTATCTTAATAAGTGCGATCAATTTCAAAACTGAAGATATTTCAGTAGACATAAGAAATGATGAATCGAAGTTGCAAGAAATTAGATCGAAATGTCTGTGTTAATTTTTATTACAGAGAACCAATATTTGATGTGATTAGAGCATTATATGATTGCATATGTAATGAATGGAAAGTGGAAAACAGTATTTATAATAGAAACGTATTCTACATTCTAAACTACATTTGCATATTACATTGTCTGTACATAAGAATATATACAGAGTAAAAATAATTATGTACATTTTTTGAATTGGAAAATTACGAGTAAATACAATTAACATTGTAAAGAAAGTTTTTCTCAAGTGGTGCATTTTCTGTGTTTAATTTGTAAGATTTTAATTGAAGTTTATAAATTTCTATAGAATGTTTTTTGTACATCTTTGAGAATAAAATTTGAAAATTGCTTGCATTTAAAACATTGAATTACAATTAAAATGTTTAATACTAAATAATTCATTTTAAATAATAATATAAAATTTCAAATAATTTTTATTGGTTTTCATTCAATCTTTTTTTTCGATTTAAATTTGTAATTTTACTTACTAATTTTATTATTTAAATAACCTTATTTATTTAATAAAAACTTTAATTAATTAAATTTCAAGAAAAACTTTAGAAAGTTTACGTACGAAAGTTTAAAAAAAAATCTTTAAACAATAAAAATAAGGAGAAAAGAAAAATCTTCAATTAAAATTTATGAACAAATTGTAAAATTGAAAATGTAAATGTAAATTTTCAATTTTTCTATTTTTATCATATAGCAAATTAATATGTTCATTCATTTAAAATTTAATGATGCATTTTGATTTTTAGCACTTACAGAAATTGAAAATTTTAATTTTTTGACCTGATTTTTAACCGTTTTATTGTTACAAGCAATTTTAATAACTTTTTTTAAAAAAAATTTAATGATGAATATTTGACCGTTGATAAATTTTTTTAGAAATGGATCCAATGAAAAGAATAAAATCAAACAAATTTACATTGAAATACTTACTCAAAAATACATTCTATCATTGTGAATATTATTTTTCAGTTATTCTTGTATTTACATTGTGAAACTTTATCCAAACTATATTAAAAACTTATTCCAACATGAATAATAATTATCATCATTTATACTTAAAAATGAGAAAATTTCGTAATTGGGTAAATAATAAAATAAGAAGTTTAAATTATGTGGAGAAATTTTCCATTTTATAAACTTATAAGAATTGTTGAGAAGTTTAGTAAGAGATTAAAAAAAAAATAGGAAGGAAATTCTAAAGAAATCCAAAATCTACATCAAACCTTAGCGTTAGAGGAAGAAAACACAAAATAATACTTTAAAAAAAAATCTAAAAATTCATGTGTTATTGCAAAAATGGCAGTTATAAAAAATGATAAATCTTCAAAAACGAAATATATCAATTTAATAATAAAATCGCATTTATATGGATTAAATAATATTGATTATCGTTATGTCATTATTGAAATTAGAAATAATTTTGGCATATTCATTTGAAACTTTGTAAAATAGTTTAATTAAAATTATAAATCTTTTATTTTATTTTTTATTTTTTGAGGATCAAATAAGGGTTTGTAGTTGACAAATTACGGTGTGCATGAAATTTAAGCAGAGAAAATGTAGAAAATATCTTGTACAAATTCTCTGTATACTATATTAGCGTATGCCGTCATATATGAACCTACACAAACCAAACCAAAACAAAAAAAAAACCGAAGAAAGTATAGAAGAAAATAACTTGAAAGTTACATACGTACGTATACATACTTCTTTTTTTTCCTTTTTTATTGTTAATTACAAATATTTTCTTTTGTACACATTTACACAACAATTTAATGAATAAGTTATTATTTTGTACATTTTATGTACATTTGTGTAATACATGTGTATAATTAAATTTTAATAATAATAATAATAATAATAATAATAATAATTTACCTTAGGTGAGAAAAGACATGCTACAGTGACACTTGCTGATAAACTAATTGTAACTGACATTGATGTTATACGTAATGATACATGATTAGCAGTACCGAAATATAATGGAACGAATGCTAACCAAATTACACATGTTGTATACATTGTGAAACCTGTAAAATAAATAAAATAAATAAAATTATAAAAATACATGTACATGCACAATAAATGAGTTTAGGTTTAAATATAATGTACATTTTGTACAGAATACATAAAAGAAAATAGAAAGGTACATTTTCACAAAAAAAAAAAAAAAAATAATGTTTTACTCGTGTCATGATATTGTGCATTAGCACAATTTTTTTATTTTTATGTCAGCACAAATGACAATGAAAAGGTATCATAAATATGTACATCCAACACATATAAATGAGATATAAATTTTGTAACTAACAGAAATATACCAAATAAATATTGTGATAATGTGACAATATAATGAATCAAAAATCTTTTGTTTTTTTTAAATAAAATTTTTATACATGTTTTTATTTAGATATACCAAATGATATACTTACCAATATGTTTTGATTCATTGAATGCTTCAGGTATCTTACGTGTTAATACTGCATATACAGTACATATGACAATAAGTAGAATTGGGTAAAAGAATGCTATCATATATGATGCATCAATATATGAATCGCATACTAATAAATTATCTTCTCTTGTTGGATAATGGTGTATAGCATGTGCTGGTGATATTACCATCCAAACTCCATTAATTAGTATCTGATGATGATGATTAAAAAAAATAATTAATCAATACTTTTAATACTTAACAAATAAATCTATGTAAATATTTGATATTAAAATTTAGAAATTATACTACACACAAATAATAATACTTTTGATATACTTACTTGTACAAATATTAGACATGCACATATAACAAGTTGTGATTTAGGACTTATAAATGATGGCCTTTTAGCTGATTGTTTACCAGCTTTAAATATTCTAGCAATACGATTCGTTTTAGTTAATAATGCTGCATAAACGACTGTAAAACAAAATCCAGCACCAAATCTGCATAAGAAGGTACAAATAATAAAAGAAAAAAAATTCAAATTTCCCTTAATTGTTAGTCCATAAAAATTTTTAAAATGATTTTAACAAAAAGAAATTTTTTTCTTATTTTAGAATTAAATAAAATCACAAATAATTCGATTATAATTGTTATCACGAAATTTCGAAAAATTAAAAAATAAATTATTCTAGTGACAACGATAAATTCATTTTACTATTCAATACATTAATCTGTGTTGTCGTTGTTGTTTGACTCTGTCACGAGATATCAGCAGTTATACTGTAACTAGGCTATTTAATTTTGTACTTTATACAGTACTAAAATTTTCGTAATAACATTTTCAAATTTTCAGATAATAAAAGTTTTCTCTATTGTATACATTGTAAATTGTATATATTGTAAACTTTGTATACATTTAAATTTCAAATAATTTCTAATATATTTGAAATGAAATTTCAATATTACAAGTTAAAATCTTGATACAAAATATACGATAATTAAATAAAAAGAAAATTATTATTGTTTTGGAAATTCTTTAATAAATGATATCCTTAATTAATTATTGACTAATATGGTCCTTTTGAAAATATCAAAACATGTTACTATTTGTGTTCTTATATTTATCTACAAAATTTCGAAAGTACGTATGTACATTTGTAAAATAACAAAAATTTATTGAAAACATATAGGATGCAAAATGTACATACTAAAAACTAATAATGAAATGAATTTTGAAATTTCTAAAATTGTATACAAATATTAATCTTTATTTAATTTTTAGAATGTATAAAATTGTAGATACAGTAAAAGATGTCTATGTTGGCCATTTTGCAAAAGGATTTACTTAATTTAAGTATAGATAATCGAGACACTAAAAGGCACAGATAAATAAAAATTTACAAACTTAAAATAACTGGTCAATTTTCAATACGTGACCAAAACTATAATAGAGTGGTTTATTTTAACAGTCTTCACTGTATTATATTTTATGTTCAATATCAAATACCAAAACAAATATTGAAAACATACCTTTGAATTCCACAAGCAATATCTGTTGGTCTTAATATGAATGCAAATGTAACTAAATAACACATAAGTATACCAGCTAATAGTATATAACTTAGTTCACGTCCAGAAGCTCTTACAACTGGTGTATCATTATGTCTAAATTAAGTATTATGTATAAAATAGAAGAGAATATGGAATTGAAGAAGAAAATTGTAAATATTTGTGTTTAGGTAGTTATTTAATAAAATTTTCAAATTTCATAGATTTTCATGAAAATACATAGTAAATAAAAAAATAATGAAAGAGAATGTATATACATACATGTATTCATATGATACCACAAGAAAAATAAAATAACAAAAAAGAAAAAGGAAAACCATCCTGTATATCTGGTTCATAAGAAGTTTATTAGAATATTGACCCATTTTCTATATTGTAGTTTTTTTTTTATAAATGGTCTTATGGTAATTGATTGTAAAATATATACATAGATATAATCTACTATCCATGTAGTAATTATATACATTGTATTTTAGTAAATGCAATAAATTTGGAAATTACACAAATGTATGTACATATGTACATATACAGTAAAATATATGTACATACAATTTAGTTTAGATACCATTTTAGTTAAATTAAATTTCTGTTTTCCACTTACAAGTATCTAAATGTATACGTATACATACATGGTTTTCCTTTTTATTAAATTATTTTCTTGCTTTTCCTATAAGTTATTGTCATGATAATTTATACCATTTTTTTTTTTAAATTTAATATACACATGTACTTACTTAAGAAATACTCCAACAACAAATAATGTTATTAAAATACCAGTTGAACTGAATGCCATAGCACCAATTGCCCATCCAGAATCTGGTTTTAAAAAAACTTCTGGTATTTCTTGGCAATATTCTTTCATACGATCTGGTAATGTACCCTTACGGCATGTCAAACATTGTGTTTCATCTAATGGATGTCGAATCTAATATACATAAAAATTTGAAAATAAATAAAATAAAATTGAATAAGATTTGAGGAGAAAGACAAGGCAAAACGTACCATAAAATAAAATTGTTTTAGAAAGGACCAATGAAAAGAAAAGGCTATTTAATATTGTTTGGCATATATGTATATGCATGAAGGAGAAATCTTCAGTTTTATTTTATTTTATTTTTCTTTTCACAATTTATTGATTTTATAGATTGGATATATTTGTATACACTTGTATACATACAGTATACAGACTTTGAAAAATTTTAAAGTTAAAGAAAAATTAGAATAATCCTTGCTTGTCTGTACGTAAATGTAAACAAAATTTACTTATTTTAGGAAAATTTATTCCATCAGCAACAGATTATAAACTTTTTAAAGGTTTGTTAGCTAAGCTGGATGTAATTATATGTACAAATATCTTCATTTATTTACAAAATATGTGTGGACGTATGTATGTATGTATATCTGCCTTTCGTGTCGTTGTGTATACCCATAATTTAGGTGGTTATAGTTAAAAATGTTTGTGCAATATGAAATGTTTGTGTAATCTACTTGTTTTAGATTTTCAATACAAACACTATCAGCATTGTTGCTTCCGTTAATACAACAATATATAAGAGCAATAAAATCCCAAAACAAATCAAAATTAAATTAAATTTTATTTTAATGCAATGCAAAAGTTTTATTATTTAAAACCATTAGTGAATTAAAAAACTTTTGTTTTGCGGTTTAAAAAATTTTGTTCTGTTTAAATGATTTGAAAAAACAAAAGGGAGGTATATTTACCTGAAAATACATGGTAATACAAATTGGAAAATATTGTTAATCAAATAATCTGATTTTCTGAGGTTAATTCTTTGCCTTAACATTACACCGTAAAAAATTATAAAATATTTTTATTTCATTTATTTATAAAGCAGATTATCAGAATAAGATAATCACCTTTTAAAAGTTTTATAATTCAATTTTATTGAGTATATGGTTTGGTTTTTATAACACATTAATGAACACATATAATATGTATTTGTGGTAAAATTTTGTTTCTTTGTATATACATAAGTATTGAGCATCATGTGTTCGATATGGAACATAAAATTCTGAAGTTATTGAATCATTGAAAATGAAGAAGTACAAACACTTAGTAAAAAAAAAAATTAAAAAAAAAAATTAATACATCTGGTTTTTTTCTACTTCTCAACCCAAAAATTTAACAGAGTATCATGTAAAAAAAAATTTTTACACGCGATCACACATACATATATGTACATACCTGATATAAAGAACAATTAAAGCAATGCCAACAGCAACTTTCACCTTCAACATATTTTTTAGCTTGCCCTCGTTCACATGGTAAACTACAAACAGACTCAGGTGGTTTCGGATGATGAAGTTTAAATTGTACTTCTGTATAAGAAAAAAAGAAAAAAGAAAAAAATAAAATTGAATGATATGAAATACAGTAAATAAATTAGAAAAAAAAAAGTTTAAATGAAAATAAGGACAAGAAAAAGGATTTTTTTGTAAAACATAATAATTTGAAATGACAAAGAATTTAATTGAAAATCACTAACAAGAAATAATACATTTATTCGTGAATTTATTTTTTGTATTTCATGTGCGTGTACGATAACAAATACTCGTGTGTTTATTATAAAAATCACACACTTGAACTACACAAAGAAAAAAAATAAAAAAAGAAAAAAAAGTTAAAACAAAAATAATAAGGAAAAAAAAAATGGAAAAGTAGAAAACTAGAAAAATTACATTTTGTTAAATTGAATTATATTATGCAATATTTAATCAAGAAAATTGCAATTTTATTAAATAATACATATATGATTAAGATACAGATATATCCATGCATGCATATAAATTACAAATTTTATTTGAATACGATTAAATGCTGATCATATGCACATTTACATTAATCTTGTATTCTGTTCAGTCATTTGGGTATGTACGAGTATAATTTTCAATATAATATTAACAATCGATAAAATTAAGATTAAAAAAAAAATGAAAAACAATTTCATGGGAATTTAATTTTACAATAATATGTATATACAAATTATTATTTCAATTAAATTATGCAACTAGATTATGGAAATTTTTTGAATATATAATTTTCCCAAATACATAAAATACTGATTTATATAGATTCTCGATTTAAAATACTATCAACAAAATTTTCAGTTCTTATTTCATATAATTTTAATTTTGTTTGTAGTTTTAATTATATTCATGGCTTTACTTGATGTCATATAATAATTTCTTGGTTTCACAATGTCTTTTATTCGTTAAATTTGAAAATGCCCTTTATCAAATTTGGACATAATGTTCTTCCAAAAATTCGTACGTACATATATCAGGTTACGGAAACTTAGAATTGATCGTATGTCATACTACAGAAAATTATTCATAGCGAAAAACATAAATAAAATATGTACGTAAATATCTAACTATGTATATGGTGAACGTACGTACGTACTTGTTAACGTACATACTTAATATAGTTATCATTTATTTGATTATATAGATTTTGTGGATTAAAAAGTTTTAATTGAATTAATTTATGCAATAAATTATTGTATCCAAAATACGAGTATTATCAATGAATTTTTAGTTGATAAAATTGTAATAATTATGTTGCATACAGTACATAAATGAAATACATGAATACGGGTACATTTGCGTTATTTTGCTATAAAGTTAATCTGTATTTTACGCAGAATATGTACACATGTGTATATGAGTATGTATAACAATTGTAAAATAATTTTAATTGTAAATTGTACGAATGAACAATTCAAAATATGTGTATCCTGCGTAAATACATGTTATATGCATTATGCATTTCAATAATAATGTTATTATTATTATCATCACATATGCATATGTACATACATATGTACGATATTTGATTTTCTATTATTCGTACATACATAATATATTCTGTGGGTTTATTGTGAATTATTTGCATTTTTATAATGTGGGTTTCATCAAGTCAAATAAACCGTATACATATGTTTGTATACATACTATATATTCATGATTTAAAACCTTGTAAATTAGAAAATTCTCATTAGAAAATTTGTTTGATTATTTAATTTGTAGAGGATTATTTATTATTGAAATTTTCATGTTATTAATACTTTTATGCAATATACACATATTTAATGTTAATTTCTTATTTGTGTATAATTTAATATAATTTTTTTATTATAAAACATGCAAAAAAAAAAATGGTTTCATTTAATTTCTTGATATCTGTTCAACCGGTTAACATAAATCAAAAGGGTTAAAGATAAATTTTCATTCAGATTAAGGTTACTTAAATTTGTAACTTTATTAATTTTAAGATTTAACGAAATCAAAAATTTTTTTGTTAAATTTTAACTCTATTTTAAATTTTAACAGAAAGAAATACAAATCACCTAAACTGAAACGAAAACCAAATAATTCGTGTAAATAGATTGCCTTTAATATAAAAATTGGATCTTTATGGTAAAACAATTGTATATATTTTTGTTTTGGGTTTTTTTTCTTATCATGAAACGTAAATATTCGTTGATCATTGATAAAACTAAAAAAATGACAAAAAAAAAAAAAAAAATAAATAAATAATAATAATGTATCTTGTTAGATAATACGTCAATTTTGTCTCAATTTTTACATGAAATCAAATTACGTTAATAATTCAAATGAAATCTTCTATAACAAATTTCGTTTTATTTTTTTTCCATTTTTATCTACAACAGCATGTACGGTATTAAACGAAAAAAAAAAATGTGTAAAAATGTCAAACCTAATATAATCAAGTATGTTACATAAGTATACATACTTATAAGTTGTCTGTGTATTTCTTTTTGATATGACTTCTATGAGATAACAAACTTTTACAAATGTATGTAATGTGTATATTCGTTATAATCTACCTATATAAACTCTTTGTAAAACTGTTAAAAGGAAAATATATCCATCGATATATAAATTTATCACAATAGTATTAGTAGATATCACATATATGCATGCAGATACACAATTTGTATATATCTTATCATTTTCTATCTTTCCAGAATTTTTATATAAAATCATAAAAATGAAAAACACACTTAAGGAGAACAAATTATATTTTATTGTATTTATTTTGTGTCATTAAGATTTTTTTACTTAAATTTTATGTATTTACCTGACATATTGAGACGTAATTCACCCTCATAGTATTCACCAACTTTAATCCATCTATATTTACCAAAATCAACTTGTTTGAAATGTATTATATTATATCTGGCTGGTCCATCACCATTAGCATCGAAACGAAAATGGTCACCACTTAAACCTGGACATTCAATCATTTACGAAGTTAAGTTATCATATTATACAATTATTTCCCACGTTGTATACACATAATAGTAGAATAAAAAAAAAATAAAGAAAAATAAAGAAAAATAAAGAAATCCATTATATCGATCGATTCAATCAATTCAATCATCAATTTATTAAAAGGAAATTCGATGATTTCAGGTTGTTTCCCATCATCATCATTATCATCATCGTTATCATGAAAATTATTACAACACATGCACAATAAATTGTGTATATGTATATGTTAGGCACACGTACATATATGTATGTGTGGTTATAGAATCGTTAAGGTTTGACGGTATAAATATATTCATGTCAATGAATAAAGTTAAAATCGAACTATGTATGTATGTACATATATGTACATGAAAAAAAAAACATTTTCTTTTTTGATTTATTGCTACACACATAAATATGTACATGATACAGGGAAAACCTGTGTTGGATAGTAAAAAAAGGAAAAATTGTAAAAATCTAAGTTAGAAAGGTTTCGATATTAAGCTAAACTATTTTTACTACTTAGAAAAGGTAAAAGAAAAACGAAAAACGTACAATGTTTGTGTATATTTTTAATATATTACACAACAATAATATGATCAAAAATTTTTCTAGAATTTTTTTCAAAATGTATAAGGTTTCAATAAATTGTTTGTTGTTTTCCTCGATTTTTTTTTTGTTTTTCATGAGCACTAATTGGACATCTATCAAGCGTAAAAAAGATGTTACATGTGAAGGATAATATGAAATATTTTCATTGTATACATATGTATATATAATGAAAAAGAAAAAAAAATGACAATGTATTACACACAAGTTTCCAACAAGAGGGAAAATTGGAAAAACAAATCAAAAAAATAAAAGGAAAAAAGAAACGCAAAATATATATCGGAAAATATTTTTGTTGATGACTTGTAATAAGTTTCTTTCTTTATTTTATTTTATTTTTATTTATTTTTTGTTCATGTGTGAGTATCGGTATCTTGAAAAGGCATTCATTATTTGATTTATAAAAACTTCTGATATATAATACCAAACTAAATTTTAACAAGGAAGCAAAAATCGTATTCATTTCTTGTTTATATCTATGTACATATACAGTTGTAGTAGATATTTAGTAACTTTTTGAATGTTTCATATGGTTTTGATCATTTATCAATTTTTTTTACATTGTTGGAAAATTATAATTAATTTTTTTCCCTTATTTTATTGTTTAGTAAAGAGGGGGGAAAATAGGAACACTGAATGTGATTTCAAATGTCGTCACATCAGGTCGTATAATAGCATAGTAGAAAGTGGAACTTGGTTATATTTCATGGATTATTGCATTTATTAGTTATTACGGCTTACTAAAATATTTAGTTTTGTATTGATAAATGGCTCAACCAAAATTTAAAAAAAAAATAATTGGATTTTTTGTTTACCTTCAAATTCAACTTTACGTAAATATTTCAATAAGTCAGCTCCTTTTGTTGGCTTCATTACATCACACAAGGATGGTAGACCACCACATAAATCTCGATGCATATCCCTATATTTAAAAGGAGAAGAAAAATTCAGAAAATTTTGTTATGTAAAATCCTCAGAAATAGTTAAAACAAACCTCAAAGCATATGCAAATGCCATAACAGCATCGCTAACAAATTGCAATTGATCTTCAAAATCAGTATTATTACGTGTTAATTTCTCTTGTTTTGTACACATCTTTGTATATTTAACATTATATGGTGTAGCTGAACTATTTGGATAACGACATTGAAAATGATCCTCCCAAAATTCTGTTTTAAAAAAAGAAAAAGAAAATATAGTAAAAAGTCGAAATAAAAAAAGAAAAATTAAATTAAAAAAAAAAAAAAGGAAAATAAATTGCATTAAAATTCAGCTGAGCATGCAAGAATCATTAGTTGTATGCTTAAAAATTCATCGGTACAGAGGTAAATTGCAAACGGTATTACGTGACCTGACATTTATATGAATAAAATACCGTACATTAGAAAACATGTGTTGAATACACGTGTATTTAAAAAAAAAACGAGCAAAACGAACATTAGAAAATTACTAGCTATTTTGTAACATCACAGAATTCAATTTCTGTGTGATTGCATGAAAAAACGATTATATTTTCTTTTTATTCAAAACATTCAAATGTATGTATATTACAATTAAATTTCGATTTATAGAGATTTTATTTTGTCAGGATGCCAACGCTTGATTTGGGTATCCATTATTAAAATCAAAAAAATTCACAAAAAAAAAAAGAAAGATGAATATAACTCACCAACAAACCATGGATTACGTTGATTATTTTCGACAGTTAAATTTAAAAAATATGATTCAAAACCTTTAACAGGATTTGCTTGTGGTTGAACAGATAATGTTCCTTCAACCTAGTTAAAAAAAAGTTTAAAAGATATTAAAGAAATAAAAAAATATTTTTACATGTCTAGTTAATAAATTTTATTTTTTTAAGTTTTTCAACTTTTTTTTTCAGTTTTTACTTTACCTCTGGTTCATTGCCATCAGATACTAAATTTCTTGCACTCCAACCATCTGAACCAATCCATGAAAATGCACCAGTTGCATTATTACGTCTAACAGCACGCATAACACCAGCTACTTCTTGATCTGAACCAAATATAATAGCACCTGAATAAAAAATTCAAAGGAAACGAAAAAATAAAAAAGTTTTTACTTAGTTTTTATTATGATATTCACGTTGTCAGTAAACTAGAACGTGTATAGATTGAATAAAAGTTTTAAAAATACATAGAATGTACATTGAATGGTTTAAGGGAAAATGAAAAGAAGACATATTAAACAAAGTTAGAAATGAGAATGTTGGGTGGGGTGGGGTGGAAAAATGGCGATACAGTGGAAAATCTTTTTGCAATCTTATCAGGGTTAAACCCCAATATACAAAAGGCAACTTTAAAATTGTGCAAACAGATGAAAAATTACAAGAAGACTTAATTTCTAATATAAGGGTATAAGGATAAAGGTATTTTTAACATAGATAGACCATAAAAAAGGGTAACAGTAATTAAAGGAATATTAGAAGAGATACAAAAAAAAAAATTAAATGATTCTATGACTTAAAGTGGATATATGTACATAAATGACGACGTAAAAAGCGAAATGTATTGGAAAAGTTCTATAGATCCTCTATTTTATATCTTGTAAACCTTTAATCCTTCAATTTTATTTTCATAACTCGTTCAAAATTTTCTTAATTTTAAATAATTTAAAAAATAATTTTGTTTACAAATTCATTCTATATAAAATAAAATAACAAACAAAAAACGTGAATCTAAGAAAACAGATATTATATTTAAAATTTATCATTGTATATCTTTTTTTGTTATCAGAATTTTCATTGTAAATATTTAATTGTATTTTGATGAATTCTTGTAAGACATACACAGATATGTATCCTTATATTTACGTATAGACGTTTTTATTTGTGTATGTATACAATTTTTAGTAATAATGTACTGCTATAATCTTAATTTTTTTTTTTATTAATGTTTTATGTACGTTACTACAGGATGATTCTGTTTGCTTTACATTATTGTCAGTGAAAAGTCTTAATACAAGAAGCAAAAAATAAAAGGGATAAAAGAGAAAGAATTGGTGTGACAAATCTCAACTTAAATGTTTAATCAATAGAAAATGCTAAGATGTTTGCCCTTCTTATCAACATCTTTCACGTACAGAATAAAATGAATCATCCTGTCTACGAGTACATACATACAGAATAATATGTATACACTTAAAAGGATATTTCAAGTACAAAAGTATTTAATTTTTGTTTCTGTTTTGTTATTTATACAAAAAAAAAAAAAAAAAAAGAATTAATAAAAAATAAAAGTAAAAAGTTTTTTTGTCAAAACAGAAAATGAAAGTTTACTTAGCTTTTTACATAGCATCAAAAACAAAAAAAAAATTTTTTTTTTGGAAAAATATGTAAACACTGTACAGATATCACTGTATATAAATACCTTTTGCACAATACTAAAAGTGTATAATGTCTTATACATGTACATATGTATATTGAAATTTTTAGTAAATTCTTATGTAGGCATAACAATAATAATAATAAAAACAAATAAAATGATAAAATGATATAAAAGTTCAAAAACAAAAATCTTTTCATTCATTTTTGTTATCTTTTTTTTTCTCTCTTTATTTCAGAATTGTTTTATTTTCTTCTTAAAATTTTTTGTTTCTTTGTATTTTCTGTTTTTCTTGTCATAAAATTATTTCATTTTTTTACGTTGTAACTTGTAATTGGAACGGAAATGTTTATTATTTAGATGAATATATAATACATTCATTTATTTTTATGTATAAAAAAGGTGTGGTATGTTATGTATGTATGGTGTATAGCTTAAATTCTATCCGTTTTTTTACTAAAGAAAAATATATCCTACGTCAAATTAAAATTTTTATCTAAACTACAACTTAATATATAGATATACATATGTATTATGTACATTACAGCTTGTTATATATACACAAGAATTTTCATTTTTATATGAATTTATGAAATACAGTCAACAGTCGTTTTGTGCGGAGATTATGTTCTCATATCAACTTTTGCGTTATATAAAATTAAGGATAACAGAACCATGTTAATAGAAGGTTTCTCATATTTTCGTATGTATGTATTTATTATAAAATTTCAATTTAAATTTATTATTCATTTTTTAATGATGAAATAAAATTTTTAAATATTTTATCATTTACATTATTGACATGTACACTTGTGTAAAATATTAACGTTACAATATACAATAAATACAGTATGTATTAAAATTTAATTAAAGAATCATGATAAAAAATCATGTATGTATACAATGAAAAATCTTATGTTTATCTTGTTATATAGTCATCATAAATTCTAAAGATTTAGGTAAGCTTAATACTTCTGCTAAGTATTATGAAAGTAAATATGTCAAAGGCAAAAAAAAAGTAACAGCCTAAATTTAAAAAATTATTTTTTTATAACATCAAACATTATAAAAAGCAAAGTAAAAAAAAAAGTCGGAAAATATAAAGAAAAGTTGTAGGATATTGTCATACAGATATTGTATACTTGTATACACCTCTATAAAAAATATCATCTCATCCATATGGTGTCTGTTCATGTGCGTATACTACACCTATGCTATGTCATCAAAGTTCCAAAGAGGATAAAAATTATTCCTGAAGTATAATCAAAATTTTTTTTATAACTCTTAAGTACTACAGCTTTAATGTATGTGCACTTAACATCTACGATAGAGGAATTTCTTTTATCCTGTGGGAAATATATATATTTTGATACATCTACATACACGCAAAGATTTTGTAAGTACGAGTGAAATACACAAAAGTGTGTACATAATATTTGTAGCTGTCTTTTTAAATCATACGCTCATACTAACACTAAAATGTGTATGTCCTTAAAAGTTTATAAGTATTTGTATACATATAATAAAAAAATGATGATAATTTTAATTATATAATTTTTATTATATGCGACATTTTATGTATACACTCTTATAATGTACTGTGATTTTTTATTCATACATATATACAGGTAATCTTCGTGATCTGGTAGATGATACATCGTGGTTATTAAAATCAGCAGACTGGGATGTTTACATATAACATATGGTTAGAATAAAAGATCAGTTCTCTAAATGTATTAAATTATAGCATAAATAACTAGAGCCCCTTGGGAAGATTGGAAAATCATTGATGGATTTTGTAGAGCAAAAATTATGGAGAAGTGTAGCTACAAAATGAATTTCAGAATGATGATAAATTATCATTGAGGTCAATCAGGAGACATTTAATGCAAGTTTTGTAATTTATTAACTTTGAAACTTTTATGGAATATAATCTCTGCGTAATACTTAGGTTACTTGTATTCTCGTGAATATGTGGAATGATAATTATCACTTGAAAATCTACATAAAAACGAAATATGAAATTAACAAAAAAGTTACAAAAACCATTTAAATCCCTTTCATTTGTGTAGATATATTTTAAATGCTTGATATTTCTTGAAGAACAACACACAAAACAGACCAGAAAAAAATATGAACATAATTTAAAAAATGCAAAAGATCTTTTTTTACAATTTTACTTGTATTTATGCATATAAAAACTTTTTTGAATACATTTTTGCGTTTTTTAATTCATTTTCACGCAAACATACAATAAAACCAGAAAAACCAGAAAAAAGAGTACAGAAAAATTTTTGTACTGCGTGTATGCATACACAATTTAATATAATGGCCCTTAAAGGATTGCACTCTTTTTTACATTTTTGAAAAATACCAAACATACCATGAAAGAAAATTAAAGAAAATTTTTGTGTATTTATATACTGTGTACATTTGATATTTTAAAATATATTTTATTGTACACAAGTAGTATCTAAGATACGAGTACTTATAAAATACATACATACGTGTATGTATTTACATAAACAGGAGTAATTTTTTTTTTTTAAATATATTTAAATGTTTAAGGTGATATAAGTGTACTTTTGATGAAAGTGTAATTATTTTTTTTTAAGAGCGATTAAAAAGTGTTACAAAGTGAAATACAACATAATATGTATATGTAAGTACATGACATGGAAAAAAAATTTAGAATAAAATGTGAAATATTTAAAGTACGTACACGTTGTACTTTGAAATATTTTAATTTTTTTACATTTTTAAAAATTTAATGTGATTACCTACAAAACATTTCAAAAAATTTAAATACGTTAACGTTTTTGTTTTTGAAAAATGAATGCTTGCCCTTAAAGAATACTAGCCTGTCTTAGTAATTGATTTTTTTATTTACTTTAATAAAAATGTCACTATTTAATTGAATGTTTTAAATTTATATTTAAAAATTTGCAATAAAAACAAAAAGAAAAAAATTTTTGTTTACCGACAAAATACAATAAACGAATAGTTAAAGAGAATGATTTGGGTTAGAGAACAAGTGAACATATTTTTTTTTATCAGTTGTACAGAGTCTCAATTTTTTAAATAAAATTCTTATGGTAACGAAGTAGCAATAACAAACTCTAGGCTTAGTAAGATCAAATCATGATTGTCTTGTTCTTCACATTCAGAACCACACGAAATTCACAAAGACTGATTGAAGCCTATTACAATTTAAAACTGTTTAAAAAAAAAAAAAAAATAGTAACAAAAACAGAAAAATTGCAGTCCATTAAACAATAACTATCACAAGTTTTAAAAATTTAGTTACTAAGATATTTTTGTGTAGATTTTTTGGAGTTTTTACAGATTCTTTGTAATCAGATGGAATCATCGATATCAAATGGATTTGAAAGAACCATTGAAAGGTAGTAATTCTAGAATTTTAAGAAAAATGATATAAAAACTTTTATTTTATTGTTGAATTCTTTTTTTAATTTTCAGTACTGTATTTTTCTTTCTGAAATCATTATTATTAATTTTTTTTTGCTTACAATGAAATTTAAATCAGGTACAAAAAAAAAATCAAAAAGATGTTTTGAAATTTTCATTACTTCAATGATAAAGGATATAAGATAATTTTATAATAGATTTAATTTTATTAAAAGCTTCATGATTATCCTATCAAAGTGTTTCGAAGAAATGAGATTTAGATTTTTATTAATTCGTAAAATGTGAACGAAAACGTGTTCGCACTTAAACAGATACATATCTCATGGCAACTAAACTGTTCATTGAAGAAAAACATAAAAAAAGAATATTGCAAAATTTGGTAAGTAAATTCTTTTTTTTTTAATGATGTGCATTGTACAATAATCTGGTGAATTTCACTTTGATATGTTTTTTTTGCGTTTAAAGTGTCATTAATGTCCATTGACATAAAAATGATTTACGTGTTAAAGAAGAAAAAAGACATTGTGCCTTTTATGTTGCTACTCATGATGTTAAATAATGAAAAAAAAAAAAAAAAATACAAAATACAAATAAAAATTTACTGCAAAATGACTCGAGAGAAAATTTCCTTTTTTCATTTTTTTTTTACAAATTTGTAATCAATACAATTTCTTTAGAGATTTTGCTTTTGCTGTTGATATTTTGTTAAAAGGAATAAAGATATCATTCATGTAAAAACATATTAAGATTTATTTTCACGCCAATCCTCTTATGTTTTGATTTTAGTTTTTTTTTTTTTTGGTTGAAAAATCACTTTGATTATGTACGTGTGTGCATTCAAAATGTATGTGAAAGAAATCCTAGCAACAAGAGAGACCAAAAAAATACTTTACATATGCCAAAATAATAAAAGTAAACATTTTTGGTATATACATAAATTATTTTAGCCTATGACAAAAAATAAATTTAAATAAAAATAATGTATTCCTTATATTGGTTTCTACTCATGGGATGTAAAGTTCTGGAAAATTTTCTTTAGTTTATCGTCTTGTATTCAAAAACAAGTATATGTAGTTATGATTTGTGAATAGACGAAGTTTTGTATATTTAAACTTTTAAATTTGGTAAAGATATTGATAAAGTCTCTAAAATCGAGTTCTGAATAAACGTCTAATAAATTTGGAACATCTAAAATAAATATTTTTACTTACCTCTAGCTCTCGGTTTTGTTAATAATTTCTGTACAATATTATCATATGCTGTCTCCTCAGCAACTCCAGAATCTTTAACTAATTTTTCCTTAACTGCAATACAAATATTATGTTTTGCCAAAAGCTCTTCAAGTTCTTCATAAGCCTGTTAAAATTAAATATAAAAAATTAAATAAAAGTAAATAATAATTATTTTCATCCTGCCTTTTTCATTAATCGCATACTTACTTTAATTCCATAATTACTTTCTTCATATATAATTGATATGTAACTCCAACCCATTCTTTTAACAATTTCAACCATTGCTTTAACTTGATAATGATCAGATGGTATCGTACGTGAAAAATATTCAAAACGTTGTTTGTTACTAAGTTCTGGACTAGTAGAGAAAAATGAAACCTGGAGAGAAGGGAGAAGTTATTTAAAAAAAAAAAAAAATTAAAGGTAGAAGAAAATATCAAAATGAAACCAATGAAAAAGGAAATTATAGATAACTCTAGCAAATTTTTTGGTTAATGTAAATTTAACTATAGTGAGGTGTATAACCTAAAATTTAAATTTTTTTTTTTTTTTGTTTAAAAAATTTTCATTAAAAAATTTCCATTTCACTTACCTGTGGTATACGAAATAAACGTAATAAATTAGCAACTTGGATTGATGTTACAGATGATGCGGCACCAACAACACCAGATATTACTTTTCTAACAGTTGTCTTGTTGCAATGATATTCAGCATCGTCAATATTACTAATCGAACCTTTAAAATATTCAAAAAGAAAACAAATGAGTTTTTTAAACGATTATTCATGTATAGGTATAATAAAAATATAGAATAATTTAATAAACAGATGAAAAAATCCTGAGAAAATTTTCTTGAAAAATTTTATTTCAGTATTTTAGTAATATCTTCAATTTGTTACAAATATAAAAATGTTAAGATTTTGTTTTAATTTAAAATTATGTTTTTCAAAATTGCAAAAAAATGCAAAATTCTAATACAATCTGTTTTCATTTTTATTTTTTTCATGAAAACCTGATAATTAAATAAATATCTTACAATAACCTTAGTTGTTGGTCAATTCGAATTATTTGTTATGTTATTAATTTTTTTCTTTCCTTTCTTTCCATTTCTTTTAATTGAGATCGAAAAAAAAACAATTATTTAAATTTTAATCACCAGTTAATTACGAAAAATACACAGTACATACAGAATTCGTTATATTTATCTATGTATGTATATCTATGTATATGTACCTTTGAACAAGTGTTTAGTTTAACAAAGTGTTTAGTTTTATTTTCATTTTCAAATCTTCTATTGGAAAATATAAATTTAAATTTCGATTAAAATAATGTTTTATCCCTTTTTTTGTGTGTTTGTACATTTACAGGAAAAATGGATCTTAATAAAAACAGATCCTTTTGAATATTTTGGACTTTTGTATATACATGTAATAATATTAAAGGATTATGAATCCAAAAAAAAAAAAATTATTTATTTGTATAAAAACAAATTCAAATACTACAATACATATGTACATACAAATAGAATTTTGTTTACAAAAATATTTTTGAAGTAATTTAAATTTTAATACTTAATTATACGCTACCAATTTAACGAATACTACAGTGTTACTGGAAGTTAAAATAATTACATAGAAATTGTAAAATTCTCAAAATTAAAAAAATGATGAAATAATAAATTATACAAGCAAAATGTAAAATACAAAAAGTAAATAGAAATTTATTTATATTTATTTTAAAAGAAATTATAGTGTTTTTTTTATTACAATAACAGTTTTGCAGTAAAGAGCTTATCTATACTTCATTAAAAAAAAACTAACAATACTGGGTTTAAAAAAGTGAAATATCACGATCACTATTTGATTAAATTGTATAAATTTAATGCCTAATATTCTATGAGAGTGATCAATGACTGCTCGAGAAGAAATTATTAAATATTTAAAACATTCATTGTACTAATATTAGAACATAATTCATCGTTTTTAGAAAAAGCATGATAGGATGAGCTGTAAGTGTCATTGAAAAAACCGAAAGTCAAGAAATGATGTACATAAGTGTCATTAAAAAACCGAAAATCAAGAAATGACTACTAAAGAAAATAGTGCGAAAAGAAAATGAGACAAAGTCTTTTAGAAAGATAGCACCGACATCCGCCAGTGACTTAAGATTTATTGGAACTATCAATTACAGAATGGAAAAAGGTGTTTTCGTACACATTGCAAAAACTTTATGAACTGTGTATAAATTAAGTCAAATTTTATTTGACAGGGAATTTTATGTACACAATAGGCCCAAACTGATAATTATCAGAAAATGCTGAGAAATTATGTGAAACAGCAATGAAACCGAATAATGTCAACATCAACCAACAAAAAAAAAAAAAACAAAAATTTAATGATAATACAAAATATACTACTTGTGAATATTAATTAATTAAGAAAAGGTAATAAAATATACAAGAATGTCTAAACTTCAATATATGAATAATTGTTGTCTTTAGTAAAACGGAAATATACAAAATACCAAATATGTACAAGAAAATGCCATTTTCGTCCTTTTTTGTATATTTAATGACGATGATGATTACGAATAAAAGAAAAATAATGATGATGATAAATAGAATTAAATTTATGTCAAATTTAATTTTAAATAAAAAGGAAATAAAGAATGAAAAATGATTACAAAAATAAGACATGACTAAAAAAACGTATTAAAGAAAAGTAAAACATTTGTAATTGTGTTGTGTGGTGACATTTTCATTAAATTTTTTTTTTCGTTTTAGAAATTTGAGCTTTTCGTATTTACCATAGTAAGTGGAATTTTTTACTCCGAAAAAAAGCAAAAATTTTTATTTCCACAAATCCGTTCTATTTATCTTGTTGTTCCATTCTGAATCCCTTTGTTTTACATTTTAGTTTGTTTTTTCTTAGTACATACGCAAAAGAGGATTCAATAAGTAGCATAAAGTAATATTGTAAAAAAAAATTCAAATTTTGAAAGAAAATAAAATATTTTTAAATGTTTCACATTTAATCATTTTTTTTTTCAATAAAACTCGCATGCGGAAATATCATCAATAATTGTTCGAATGTTCAATTTTTTATTATTTTTTTTTTTCATTAAAAGTAATTTAATATCAGTTTATATTATAAAATATTTTTTTTCAATTTTATACATATGTATTTCTAAGAATATGTAATCAAAATATTTTTTTTTTTTTTTGAAAATATGTGGAATGATCAATAAAGAGAAATACTTTATTAAAACTCTTGGAAGTAGTATGTATCTACCTACTTGTATTTTAACAAAAGTTCTGAAATTCATTTGTATTATATTAAATTCATTGTCCTAGAAATTGTATGAAATTTAATCAATTGAAATATGACGTATAGTTGATAAGTATAGCCCGAACTAAAAAAGATAACATTTCTTACAATCGGTATATAAAGTGGTATATGCATAAAATTGTAGTCAGCATTTTCTGCAATGAAATTATAATACTCGTTACTTAGAAGGTTATAGTAAATTTATTAAATTCTAAAATCAATTTTAAAAATTTTATATTAGCAAGCATTCAAGAATTCTAGACTCAACTATACAATAAATATGTGATATGTAATTTTCCTTTTGAAAAAGATAGGGTCGTTGTTATAGTGACGGTTGAAATAGGGGTTGTATTTTTCCTTTCTATGTTGTACAAATTACAAAAATATAAAAAAAAACCTTTTACATATAATATCATATAAAATAGTTTGTTATAAAGTATTCATGACAAAAATTTTTATTTGCTTTAAAAAAAAGTCAAATATAAAATGTATCAATTGTTGAAAATATTTCATATACGTATATTGATAAAATTGATTTTATTTTTTTAACTAACAATTTATGTATTTTCTATAAATTGCATGTTTGTATGTAATTTATATTTTTTATAATACAAATAGTACGTATTTATACTTTGTCTATTAATGATTTTCAATGCATGTCTTATGGGAATATGTATGTTCCTATGTACACATATGTCTATGTATGTACACATGTCTCTTCACTACTTTCATTATTTCTAACAAAAGTGCTTTACAAGCAGTTTTATCAGACTTATTAAGTATTTCCCACACAAAACAAAATAAATACCCGTTTTGTGCTTATTGTCATCTCCATTTCTTATTTTGTGTCTTATTGTACACATCATAAAGAGTACAGTGAAGTTCAATCTATTCAAACAACTTTTGCTTCTTCAAGCGACTTTTGGTTATTCTTGTTTGCTTCCACGTTTTTATTATTTATTCACTTTCATATTTAGTACATAGCATCATAGCATTCATAGCAATAGCATTTAGTATAAGTATAATCATAAAGTAGTTTAACCACTTGCCTGTCCAGTAGTACAAATAATGGTTAATAATTTTTATTTAGTTCAGTTGCTTTTTAGACGTGGTGGAAGATGGATGCTATAGAACAGTGGCTCTTGAATTTTATTTTTATAGACTGATCGTGAAAAATATGGTTGGAATTTACGAGGTAAGTATTTTTGTGTTCTGTTTATAGAAGAGATATGGGTATAATTGCGAGGTTATAATTTTTGTGTACTAATACTAAATTGCACAATGTCAATGAAGATTGCATCATAAAGCGTGCACTAAATATCCTTAATAGATAGACTGTATAATAAATTCTTTCGTTTCATTTCAAAATATTAAAATAAAAATATTTAACAAAAACATTCGAAAGTTTCAACTTCATTTTTGTTTTTCAATATTGAGTATTTACATTAAAAAAAATTTTTTTAACTGTTTATATGTACGTATATAAGTGAGTTTATGTACGGTGTATCTTTTTTGAATTTGAAATTTTTGGGGGACTGAAATTGGTAAGTTATGTAGTAGTTTTGATTTTCTCAAAATGATTTTTTTGTCATTTTAAATCATGACCGCATTACTAAAGTACATAGGTATATAGTCTTATCTATTTCCTCATAATAAGAATATTGTCCGGCTTTAAATGTTGAGAAGAATCACCTTGTTCTATGAAAAAGATTTTCAGAAAAAATATATAGAAAAAAAAAAAACAAATTGTTCATATTTGATATTCGATAGTGCATAAAAATAATTTCCGATACATATGATATTTATTTGATTTTATTTATTTTAACTTTGTTATTTTAAATAGTATAAAAAAATATGAAATTGAAAATGTTTTTTATTTTTATTTTTAAATGTTTTCAAAAAATATATTTTTTAATAATGTGAGTTGAAAATTGTTTTCATTTATTTTTTTATGAGATGGTCATTTAGTCAAGTTCAAAGCGTATTAGAAAATCTGAAATTCTGTAAAATTTTTATGACTTTTTTTTTAATATCTAAATTTTACAAATTGATTTTTTTTTTTGTAAATCAATTTTATATTGAATTCGCAATATATAGTATGTGTTTTAATTAATTCCTGGTTGTATGGGAGATTTAGAGACAAAGCCAAAAAAAAAATAAAATAAAGATAATTGAAAAATTGAAAATTAAATTGCAGGATTTAATATTTCAAATAACAAAAAAAAAAAAGCTTGTAAGGTTACATCGTACATTTATTTATTTTTTTTAACTTCCCATCCTTTCTCAATAAGAATTAAAAAGTAGTTTTTATTAGAAAAAAACAAATTGAATTAAATTGGAGTTTTAGTAGAAAATTTGAAAATTGGAGGGAAGAAGGATTTCCAGTGAATAAAATAAATAGGAATTCAAATTTATAAATTTGTTTAATTATGAAGAAAAATTAGTCTTTTTTTTTTGGTTTTGCCTCTTTGGCCTATTGAGTTAAAACTTTATACGTATGTATTAGTGAATGTAATTGTTTTTAGACTTATGCCTTTTAAAGGTTATCATTTTTTTTTTAACATGTATCCTTGATAATAAAAACGTTATTGGTAAAATCATCGACAAAATTATTTGGATATCAAGCTTTAATTAGCACAGTGTGGAAAAAATAATCGTATTAGACAGATTCGCGTATTTTAATATACATAGGTATGTAGATACATACATATGTTGAAAATGAAATAGATAAGTAATCATAAAAAAGCAAAATGAAATTAATCAAAATTATTCGTAGCTTAAACATTACATTAATCATTAAATTAAAAATTGAATACATTACAAATTGTTGAAGCAATTTTGTGTGTATTGAAAATAACTCTGTATTAAAATACTACAGGAAATACAGTATGTACGAAATACTTATTATAATTTAACTTTTTTTTCTCTTATTTTTGCATGTAGGCGTTTCAAAGATTTTCATACTATAAATTTTCTAGAAAATCAATTACCCTATTAACACGCACCTAGTATGTGTGAAGAAAGTTTTACATTTGATATGTTGATAATTAATTTTTAACATTCATATGTATGTATAATACATGATGTAACTGCTACTAAAGAAAAAATCAAATATGCGGAAAATTATATCTTTTTGTATATGGTGTACTATAATATGATAACAGTGTATCTAAACAGAAAATTATAAAATATTTTTTTACCATAAAAAATTTATAAGACATTGAATATAAACACCATTTTGTAATAATCATTGAATTTATAAGAACTAAAAACATACTGGGTTATACATACACATGTTGTATACATATCTATAGCATACACATATGATATTATGAAACTTAATAAAATGAAAATTTTTCGATCATCATCGTCATTTTAGTTTATTATATATTATATTTTTCATAATCCCTTGATTTTCACTTATTCCTGTGTATATAAGGATGTGTGTCTACAAGAAGCACAGGATATAAGAAAAACTACATTATGTGTATACGCGCCCGAAGAGTTGAAGGTTGAATTACTTATTAAGTACGCATTTATGTGAAATTTTTATCATTATCAGTTAACATGACAATACAGAAAATATACGCCGAAGAAAAATATACGAAACGAATCGTAAACAAATTCATAGTAGATAAATATTAAATTAAATGTATATTGTAATAACAACATTAAATGGTAGAAAAATATGTTAGTATAGTTGCTAGTAGTAATATATGTATGTACAAATATAGAATATAAGCATGTAGTAGTGGGTGATAGAAAAATAAAATAGATCTACATAGGATATATGTACGTATAAACATATCTAAATGATACATACTTATATACAAAACGATTACATTATTTATGAGCTGATTCATTACAAAATATAATTTTCTGAATCAGTGAATACGTTTATTTTGGATTTTCTATACATACATGTACGTACATATATGTAACTGATTCTTCATTCATGTAAACGTATATATTAATCATACACATACATAAGTACACACATATTTATTAGAATATTTATGTGGTTTCTTCCATGAATACAGTTTACATATGAAAATCGTTAAAATATCATACATTAAAGTTAAAATATCATACTACATACATATGTAGTGTGTATAGACCTACATATACCACATTTAATACATACATACAGAATGATATGTAATCGTATATAATTCATCTAAATATTCATACAAAATGCATGTTTATTTTTAATACAATTTCACTCTGGTGGTGTACACGGATATGTTGACATATGTTGACTTTTCAACAATAAACCAAAATTTTATAAAGAATATAACCACAAACAGTAAGGAAATTGTATTATTAACATAATTAATATTCGTCACTTTACCTGTGTACATGCATTGGGTGACTTATGTATGTATAATGATGTATCATCATACATGAAAATATAAAGAAGTAATAATACCATAATTAAATGTGAAAGTGTTCACATCTTTTCAAAAGTTTATTTTTATTTTTCAAAGAATTATTTGAGGAAGTTTTAAATCAAATCAAAATTAATACCTCTTTATTAAAGCATATAGTCATGTGGGTTTTAAATGGGTGCTTACTCTCATCCTTTTATTGTTCAATTTGAATTTATCTTTTACTCTCATTTTCTGATTGTCAATTTTCCGTATTTTCCGCAAACGAAAACACCAACAATCATAAATCATAAACGATGCAATATTTTTATGATCTATAAGAATATCCATGATTAAAAACATGAACTGTTATTATTATTGCAAATTTTTTAAAAGTAGAAATTTTTAATGAAAATACAAGCAGTATCAGCAATGATAATACATACATATTTAGTAGGTGAAAATTCTAAAAATTCCAAACAATGCGTAAAATTTCTTTATTTTTCTTCATATGATGTCTGTATTCAAACAAACACTATTGATTGGAAAAAAAAAAGAAAAATTATTTTGTGACTTTTCATTCAACAAATACAACAATCGACTGAGTGTTAAAAAAAAAAAACAGCTGCACCATAAGTTCTGTAGACACTCAAAAAAACCAAAAAAATATGCATGTCATGTCAAATAAATGTATTAACATATCCATATAAATAAGTACGTGCAAATCCCTATTGAGTAATACAACGTACAAAGTATTCTTTTTTAAATATACATATATATTTTTTTATTATCAAACATGTCCTATTCTATAGTATTTGAAGATTTTTCATACAAGATTATGTGTAAAAAATTGTAAGAAGATATCATGTGATATGTACGCATTACACTTCATATTTTATACATATATGTATTCCCTGTTCATGGTAAATTCTATATCTGTGTGTATACATACGTACCTTTAATAAAATCTACAGCCATTTCTAAACCATATGAATCCTTATCACAATCATCTAATATATGAGCACCAAGTGTAATATTTGGTAATAAATTATATTCATTAATACGATCTAATGTATATAACATTGCTTCTAATGCTTGTATACCACCTTGTGGCATTATTGGACCACATATAATGCTATCCTCACGTGAATGTACCATCATAAGACCACCCAATACAACATCACCTTCAACGACAGCTTCACGTTTAACTGGCCAATGATGATTATGCTGATATTGTTGTTGTTGTTGCTGTTGTTCAAGATAACCATCAATTGATATCGAACGAAAAACTTTGTTACTAACACCATCATTACCATTACTAATATTATTACTGTTTCTATTTGTATTGAAATAGTAATCATTATAATTACTATTATTTTGATTTCTTGAATTAATAGGATAAGAAGTCATCAAATTGTAATTTGTTAATGTTGACTTTTGATGGTGAGGAAGTTGATGTTGTTGTTGCTGATTATGATGATGGTGATAATGATTTTGATGATTTGTATTATTAATTAATTTATTTAAATCACTTGCATATTTATTAGTTAAATCATCTTCATTTTGAATTTCATCAAAAGGATAATAGTAGTAATTATTATTTGGATTTATTTGATATTGATTATAATAATTATTACTTTGATTTTGATGATATTGCTGTTCTTGCTTTTGATGATAATTATGATTATGACGATTTCTTCTTTTATGCCGTTTTAAAAAATGCCTATGTTTATGTTCATTATTTTGTTGCTGTAATTTATCTTCTTCATTAATTTGAATTTTATCATAAATAGAAACGTTTTGATTATTTCTAACATTTTTATTATTAATAAATAATATTGAATGTAAATTCCTAATATCATTATTATTATTATTTAAAAGTATTTTAGATTTATCTAGAAAAAAATTTTTTGACTGTTGTTGTTGACTGCTAGATATCTTCTTGTGACGATGATGAATTTTATCATGTCGTTGATGCTGATGTTCATGATTAAATATTAAAAATTCATTATCTAAATTTTTTTTACTGTTATTATTATCTTTTAGTTCAGTATTTTGATTATGTTTTTGTAATTTTTGATATGAATTTAAATAATTTTCAATACTAAGACTGTGATAATTTTGTTGTTGTGGATGGTGATGATGATGATTATGCATAATTAAATTTTTCTTTTCAATTTTATTTTTTTGTAAATTTTTCTCTTCTCGTTTTCTTGTCTTTTTTGTATTTTCTGAATCCTTATAAAAATTTCCTTGAAATTCTGCTAATTCACGTGTTGTTTTTTTATTTAATAATTCATCATAATTTTTAGTTAAATTAAATTTATTGTATATTTTAATTAAATCATCATTATTTGTATTGATATCAATATTATAATCATCATTATGATGATCATTTAATGTTACACAATTCACAATTATAATACAATTAAGGATAATAATTAGTATTTTAAAACAAAAATTCCAAAATTTATAATGATAATAATTTGAAAATTTTTTAACATTTAAATTAAAATTCGATGTCATATTAAAACCCAAAAAAAAAAAAAAATAAAAAAAATGGCAAAATTGGGTAGGGTTATAGAATTTTTGTTTTTTTCTTAAATTGATTTTTTTGTCTATGTCTTCAAGTTAACATGCGAGAATATGAGAACTTGAAAAACGCAAAAAAAAAAAATTTCAAAACAAAACAAAAAAAAAATTAAACACAAATAAGTGATATGTCCTTTTAATTTAGTCCTTTATTTTATTTTTTTTAATTTTTTTTTTCTATCCTTTTATTATTATGTGTCGATGTGTTTTTGTTTTGGGTCACATATTTTTGTGTTTATTTTTACACAAAAGATGATTATTTTATGTATATCACATTTTTTCTATATTTTTATTTATTTATTTTGTTTTTTCATATATTAAATTTCATATTAATCGAAACGATATCACCCATTTTTATTGTCAAGTATATTTTTTTTACTTTTTGTTTTCAATACATAACACACACGTAGGATAACAGCACATTTATAGAAAGAAGAAAATAATAGAGAATTTTCTTTTGTTTTTTATTCATTCCTTTATTGTATAAATTTTAGGCTTTTTATTAACCAATAAAAACGTGTACATTGAGTGAAATTTAATTTGATGTAAGAAAAAATTTTTTCCTTTTTCTTTTCTATTTTATTTGTTGATTCTTTTATTTCTATTGATGTTGTGTTATTTTATTATCATAGAATCATTGTTATGAGATCGTTTTTATTTTCCTATTTCTTATGTCCAAGTACTCTAAAAGAGAAAGGACAGAAAATAGAAAGCATTTTTTTTTAATATTTTCATTTTTTTAACGAATTTTTCAATAAACACACGCAAATGTGTGAAATAATGTGAGATACAACAATGTTATCCTTTTTTTTCATTCTTTACAATCCGTATTATGCTCGATCAGCGTTATACTTTTATATACATAACTACTTACACATGATATTAAAATTTAAATAAAATTTTATTAGATTTCATTTTAAAAATACTTTTTTTTATGAATTTCATAAAATTTTTTATTTTTTAGTCGATTTAATCTACTTTTGGTTAAATCCTTATATGGGAATTTCTATTTTAATTTTTAAATCAGCCTTATAAAATTTTATTGAATTAAGGTATACAAAGCATATTTAAGATAAAAATTGTGTTTTGAATTTTTTATACACAAAATAAAAAAGTTTCATTCATATTCAATTGAATTTTAAAAATGTACCTTGTTCTAGGAAAATGAAGGAACTTTGCTATGATGACTGGTAGTGAATATCAGTTTAATTAGAGAAACAAGATTTTAGAGGTTGGGGTTCAGCATAGAGAGTGCACAAAGTGTTCTATAGACTATACAGCCAATACCCATTGATGAAATACATATGTACATCAGCTTGAGAACATATGGACCATTGAACAGAAATGTACGAACATCAAATTTTTTGTAGTCGAATAAAAATGTTTAATACGGTAAATGATTATACCATAATGCATTAAACATCTCTAATCTACATACATATGTATACAAATTTCAAATTATATAATGTTCTATAATAATTATGAAAAATTCATAAAGATACAAAAAGACAATAATATTGCGCATATGTTGCAAATAAATGAAAAATATTTTAGTTATAAAAATGATAATAAAAACTATTTGTAAATAATATACATTTTTTTCTTTTCTAAAAGAAAAAAACATTTCGTAAACAGAATGCACAGTATTAGAAAGAATGTAAAGGTATTTTCATTTTAGAAACATTTCATAAACAGAATGTGCAGTATTTGAAAAAATATAAAGATATTTTCATGTTTAATCTAAATTTATTTTATATAGAAACTGGAAATATATTTACGAAACTTCATTATATGGAATTTTTTTATGAAGCATACAGAAAAACAACAGAAAAAGAAATGGAAAATTCTTGAAATTTTTCATATTACATTTTTATTTTCTTACGTGAAAGAAAATTATTAATATTTTTAACTTTTATTTGTTTTTTTTTTTTGTTTTTGTGTTTATCATCATATGATTCAAGGTCACGATGAATAATCAAGGTGTTTTCATTAAGGGAGGTCGAACTGTCCTTGCGCAATGCAAGGGAAGGAGTTATAGATAAGTGTAGCTTAGGAACGACTTGTTGCTTTTTTTTTTCAAAAGTCCAAAAATCATCGAAAAACAAAGATTGTGTGAGATTTAAAACTACTTCTATCAAATCTTGCAATATGAAATAAGTAAAAAAATTAATTTAAAAAAATTTTGATTTTAAATCCCTAAAAAAATTAAATTGATCGTATGCATATACATGTACTATCATATTTATGAAATGTAAATTTTTTATGTACTTTTCTTGCATTTTTCTTGTTTTTCTTATTTTTTTTTATTTCATTCATCTTCACTATTCATTGTTTTTTTTTTGTATTCATGAAAATTGAATGTATTATGAATTTTCATCAACATTGACATCATTATCACTTACACACATCCACATGTATGTACACATGACCTATTCTAATGAATTTTCATTCATTCTATTATAAAAATATTTGTAAAATGTTTAAATGAAAATTGAAAAAACATTTTTTTTTTTTTAAACAAATATGTACCAGAAATTTGAATACATATCTATGTACCTACTTAAATATTGTCATCAACGACAAGTCTGTACTTATTTTTTGTTTATTTTAAATGTAAAATTGTTTAGAAAAGCATTTCAAGTATCGTTTATGTAAGGATAGAAATACAAATTGCATCACATTATATGAAGTAAAATATAAAAAAAAATCCAGAGGATTACATAAAATTGAGACACATACAGATTGTATAAAAAATAATGTGCATACATATGTACATATGTATATGTGTATATACGAATGAATTCTGAATGAAATAATGTTAGGTCATGACATTCTCTTACTGGTATTCAAAATATGATGAACAAAAAAAATATACAAAAATTCTTCTTTATATTCAATATGTGCTCTTATATAAAGTTTTATACATAATGTGACTTCCATGTGTATCAGGGCCGTCTCCTCATAAGTATTTCAGCATTTAAAGCTAGTGTAAGCTCTAAGATTAAGTATTGATCTAAAATTTATAGTTGTGTAAACATTTTTACATACAAATATTTCATTCATGATTTTCCATATAATATGATCTCTATTTCTTTGAATTACATGACTATACCCTTCGATTTGCCCTTTCTTGTAAACCTTTTTCGAGACTGAAATTATTTTCATATAATATTACTTACGTACATAAAATATTTCTAAAGTACCGTGTAAAGTAGTATTAAATCTATTCGTACAGGAGTGTAATGACGGCTCTGTATCTTTATCTCTGAACTATGGTTTTCTAAGTACATACTTTAATTATGAAACTTTAGCCTTTTTTATTGGGTTTGTAAGTACTTCTATATACTAGATTATTAAAGTTTTAATTTTAAACATATTTATAGAAGCTAATGTATTTAACAATTTTTCCTCAATACTACCATGTGTACGCATATCATAATAATTTTTGAAATTTTCATAAACTTTTTTAATTACAAATAATTGGCATACACGCAATATATGTATACATATTTGTTCACATAAACATACGAACATGTATGTACTTATAAAATGAAAGATAAAATTAAAATAGATACTTTTGTATTAACGAAAAATACTTGAAAATCTTTTTTTATTTTCGTGTTTTTTACTAAAAACATATTAAAAAAGTTTTTATGTTTTAATAAAAACAAAAAAGATTTAAGTATGTAATTAAAACTATTTAAATGAACTTATAATTGTGTTCTACACACATTCATTCATGGAATATAAGGAAAATTGGATATATACATACATATACATATATAATTTTTTTAGTAAACTGAATGATTTATCTTTCTCTTTATTGAATTTACACATCAATGTGATTAAATTGGTTTAATCCAATTAAGTTTTTTTTTGTAAATCATTTTATTAACAATAATAATAGCTCGTTATCAACATTTATGTATATTTTTTTTAAATCAAAAAATTATGAAGGTAATAATTAAAATAAATAAATTTTTTTTTACCACAATCATTAAATGAATTTATGAAATATTAAAAGAAAATAATTTACTTTTTTTTTTTTCAGCACAAGTGCAAGTGTTAATAATCATAAGTACAAAAAATAACTTTATATTTAATTATTGAACTGTTCTCGTTGAAACAGTGTATATGATTTAATTGATTTTGCTTTTTACTCAAGTTACAAAAAAATGAACACATATTTAAATTGGTAAAATACAGTTTCCTTTTCGTAAAAATCAAATAACAAAAAAATTAAAAAATTTTTCAATTCTTTTTGTTGTAACCAAAGCGGTTCATATTTTTTCATTAAAATTTCTTGTTTGATTGCAGTACTTGCAAAAAAACAAAAAAAAATATCATAACTTTTAATAGCGTATATGAAGTATCAAATTTCTTCTATAGTATGATATTTCCACAAGGATTAGATTTTCGTTTGTTTTCCATTTTATTTTTGTAATTACGATTTTTTGTTTGAAACAACATATTGTCGATTGTTAAATTGAGCAAAATTTTGTGTATGCAGAAAAAGGTATTTGTTTGTAAAAGTTAAAATGTCTCTTATTCGTGTTTATATTTTGTGAAAACATGCTCATACTCTTACCTGTTATGTAATATATACAAAAGAAAAAAAACTAAAAATTCAGATTTAGAAAATCTCAAATGAATACACTTTGTTTAAAATATACAACGGAAAAATATGAATAAAAACTGAATGTACGAATTTTAATACGTACACTGCATTTGTATGTATGTACTTATGTGTGTACATGAAAGTGTGAAAATGTACATGGTTTATACATATGAATATTTTTGTCAAAATGATTACTTAGATAACTTTCTACATACGAGAGATATTATACATAACAAAATTTTCATTTAACCGTTTTTAGTCTTTTTTAAAATTTAATTTAACATACATTTGAAAAATAAAAAAAATAATAATGAAACGGTAATAGTAAATTTAAAACTTTTTAAATTTGATATCTGCATCTGACATGGACAAAAAACAAAAAAATACAAAATAGTCAAAATTTTTATGTCGAGATGGGAAACATTCTTAAAAAATTTCATAAAAGCCATTATGAAGGATTATTTTTTTATATTAACTTTGAAAATTGTTTTAAATTGCAAATTGAAAAAAAATATTATTTACTATACAAAGTATGGTTCGTTAAGAGCAGTATCATGGGATAAAGAGAGGAAAAACCCATTCTATGTCTTTTTTTTGTATTTTAGATATTTTCAGGAAATGTTGTTATTTTCAATAAAAGCATTGAGTGAGTGTAATATATGACTCTTGTTTCCTTTTAAACAACACTTGAGGATAAAATGATGTTAACGTTTTATTACTACGAACAAAAAATAAAAAATTTATTACTATCAAATAGTATTCCTGTACTTTTTTTTTGAAGAGTCAAAGTGTATGTATCTGATTAAAGGAAAGTTTTCACAGGTTAACTGCCATATTGAGAACAAATATGTATGTATAATAATTCAAAATACGATTGTACCTGTACGGGAAAAAAATCATATCAGTAATTTGGATCTCCATAAAACCTGTAGAATCATAAAGATGATGTGTTGAAAGTGCTGCGTTGCTTTATTTTTAAGTGAATGTGTTGCTTTATTTCGACAACACCAAAATAAAATCATATAGATTTAAACTCTACAGAGCCATGTAAATGGCAACACTACAACATTTGTGCAACATGTTTATAATTCAACATCAGGTTTTGACTTAAATAGAAAAATAAATTATATAATAATCATGTTATTCCATTCTTAATTTCATTTTAAATTACATGTATATACAGCGCAATTTATTTCTAAATTATATTTTTTAAAGAAGAATAATGTTTTTAATATTAACCTGTATCATAAATATTGAAGAAGAAAACAAATTTTGAAAATTTATTACAGGAGTTTTTCTTTATAAATTTGTTTTTCTTCTTTTTATATACTCAAATATATATGCTCAAATATTAAATTGAAACATTTAATTTTATTAGAAAAAATATCTTAAACAGTTTTTGTACAAAGGATCAGAACAAGAAGTATCTACACTTTATGGTTTATGCCACAAAAAATTCATTATCCTTTTATCTGATTTATTTATTTTTTGTTATTTTTCTATTCAAGAAAAGTACGATATATGGTACATACGTATATTAAAAGTGCGTACTTGAAAAATGATGAAATCTTTATTTTTGATTATGAAATTTATATTAAAATGATTACACGTAATGTACCTACATGTTTACATGAATATAAAAATATGTACATCATAGATGTGTAAAATTTTCAGGTTTCCGCATAGATGTACACAGGGTGATTTATTGAATTAAGTACGTGTACATATTTACAAAGCTTGTGACAAAAAATTCTATTATTTAATACAGTTTATAAAGGGTTTCAAAATATGGCATGTACGCTTTAATACTCTTTTGAAAACTAACTTATGAATTTTTTACATGTTTTAGTGGTTGGAATTCATCTTCCATCATCTTCTTCATATTAGATTCATCAAATAATTTATCCTTCTTAACACTTTAAAATGACTTCAGTGAACTACCCTGTACTTTGTGGTTCTAATAAATTTTCCGTGTAAAATCTACATACATATATACATATTTTCCACTCTATGACTATGTCTTACATTCAAATATATAGATAGTATCTTTTAATCGCTGGAAATATTACTAGCTGCCTATAATTTGAAAATTTTATATGTATATGTATTGTTAAATGTGGTATGCACATAGGTACATTAAAATTAATATTCAAATATTATTTATCTTAGATTTTTTGAATAAAAATGTAATTGAAATTTATATGCAAGAAAGACAAAATGTAGGTAATGTTTTAATAATAGCTAAATTATTACAAAAAAAAAAAAAAAAAATAAATAAATAAAAAAAGGTATCTTTTATAAATTGGAATTACATGAATTTCCTTAAGTTACATCATAATACCACAGCAACAAGGTAGATTACACATGCATGTACGTGTGTACTCAATAAAATGTATTTTTAATATGTGTTTTACATTTAATGTGTATCATCATGAAACCGTCGTTTTAAAATAAAATATGTCAATAAACCACAACAGTAAATTTAACTAAAAATTTTCTAGGTATGAATTTTAACACATGCGTATGAATTGCATACAAATATGTTACTTTACCACAAAATATATTTTATACAGATCCTTGTATTTTTGAGAAGCTCTACATTTAATTTACTTGTTGTGTAATAAAATAGTATTTAAAATATTCAATGTTAAATAATTAATGTAAATTGTAAATTTTGTTCACAGAGTATACAACAAAGTACAATTAAAAATTTACAGAAAAAAAAGAAGAGAATTTAATTAATTTAATGATGTGTTAAAATAAAATGTTCACACATTGCATATTTGACTGCACCAATTTTAAAGGTAATTTTATTACCATTAATTTTACTACGTGTCTCATGTGCATAAATACACCATAGAATTACATTTTCATGTAAAAGATGTTCATTAAATATTTAATGAAAAATACATAAAATTGGTTGTAAATGATTAATTTTTTATTAATCCCTTAACACTAATAATTAATTATTTTTAAAATTGATGATTATTAAATTATGACTTGAAAAGAAAAACGAAATATATTCGTGCATCTGTGTTATCATCAAGGATTTGTAACTCATCATAACTAAAAATTAAAAATTTAAAAAAATTTTCAGTAGCTCCTGAATCATAGTCATTAGGTAATTGGATAAATTTAGGTTCTATTCGGGTTCGACAAAATTTTTCAACATTCAAATAGAATTGTAACGGACTGCAGAAAGTGATTTTTAAAAATGAACATCAAAAATTGTATATCTTTATTTTAGTTTTGACACACAAAGGCATAATTTAATTTAAATATTTGGTTAATTCTTTAGTTGTATTTTTTTTTTTTTATAGTTTATAACAAATTCAAATTTTTGCTTGTGAATAAATTTAACCCATGGAAGATATGTGATACAAAACTTCCCATTTTTATAATTGTATCTTTGGTTTTTAAATGCCCAATGAAAAAATTTTCCTTTCATCCAGCACGTATTTTTGTGGAAGAAGAACAAAACAAAAAAAAAAGGATAACAAAATAAATAAAATCTCTTTTAGACTAAAACGTAACATTTATATCTACATACATTAAAGAATAAATAAATCCTCGTTTCGAATTTTACATATGAATGTACAAAAACCTTTTTATTTTGTTTTTCCGTTTATTAGATACATGAAATTTGCATACGAAACAGTTTTTCATCATTTTTAAAATACATAATAACAAAAACAAAAAAAAAAGAGAAGAAAAACTCTGAAATTGAAATGAATTGCTTTAATACACAAAATAAGATAAAAAAAATTTTTTTTTGTTGACAAAATACAACTTCAGTATCCTAATTCTAATTCATATGCAAAAAAGTGAGGACAAGAAAAGTAGCTACAGAGTCCATGTACATAATACATGATGAATATGTTATTTTGTAAAGCTCTGGTAATACAATAAATCATTTGTGAATATTAATTCAAAAAACAAAAAAAACCGTGGTTTTTTCCGTTGAAAAGTTTTTTTCACCATTTTTTCTGTGTAAATTTTATTTTTCATTTCAAAAAAACATTCTTATGTCGATGCACTCGTATACGTATACATATGTGGTGGACGGTGACTCAGTGAAAATGAATGACGGTGAAAATGAAAAATTTCCATTTGGTAATTTCTTCTCTAATGCTTCATAGGAAAGGTTTGAAGGTAGACATTGGTAAGCTAGATATCTATCTACTTACTGCGAGAAATTTTTGAATTCTTTTATTGAAAATTTTAAAAATTTTTCAAACATTTTTATCTATTGGTAATTGTGCAAAACAAATAGAACTACCCTGTACAAATTTTACAAACAAACTTGTTATATGTAGAATGTGTTTTGTCTTTTATTTTTATTTTTTGTAACCCCTATACTTTGTAATAAAATATCATGAACATTTTTTTAAACAAAATTTGTTCTGTATCATGAAAAAATATGAAGCCTAAAATATCATTTTTATTCTCTTGTTATGCTTTTTCTATTTGTAAATAGCATTCACTTTTATACATGTCGTGTAAAAATAATATTTTTTATCATAGAATAAAGAATTTCATTTTAAATGTATATAAAAACCAAATAAAGTTTGAAAATATTTTCCTGTTTTTTTAATCATATTTGTTTTATCTAATAAATTTAAAAAAAAAAATACAAGTTAACAATACAAAAAAAACAAAAACAATTAAATTTGAAAAAAAAACATGCGGATAAATTACAAAATAATAATACTCAGAAATAATATATTGAAAAAGTATGAAAAAAAATATTTAACGTTTAAAATGAATTAATTGAATAAAAATGTTGAAATTTACAAAAAATAATTACTAACGCTAAAAACCCAAAAGCAAAAAAATGAAAAAACAAAAAACTTAAAAAAGTTTCCAACTAATTAAAACATTCCTTAAATATTGCATTGTTTTTCTCTTTGTATTATTTGGCTTTATTGCAGGGTAAAACTAGAAGTACATACAAATACTTCTCTTAGGCCCATATTCACAAACGAGGTTTAAGTTTGGAACAAGTTCAAATATCATGCTAATTCAGAATATCTTTAGAAATTTAAAATTTTTAATTTTTTCTCGTACGATAGCTAAGTCCAACCAATGAATAAAGTTACGACAAATTTAGGCATTTTAGCTCATTGTTGAGTTGAATATGAGTCTTTTACTCAAAACAGAAAAAAAAATATAAATGAAAATTTTCAATTTTTAGATCTGCTTTATTATTTTTGTATTTTATTCCGAATATTTTTAGAATTTTAATTTTATGATATCATTTTTCCTTCAAAAACAAAATATACATTATTTTGTTTTATTAACGAATGAATCAATCAAAATTTTGATAATTTTATTTTATATTTTATTTTCAAATTACGTACTAATGGGGTTCAATATATTTTTTTTTTGTTTTGAGAAAAAAATCAAAATCAAATTACATATATTGAAAGAATTTGATGAAAAATTATAATTTATATTTTTGTTTTAAATTTGAAATTGAAAGATAAAAATTTGAATTTTTGAAATAAAACAAAAACAGACATTAAAAGAAAATCAAATGTATTATTAAAATTGTATAACTGACACTAATGAGACATTTTTAACTTTTGTTTTGCCTTCTCTGAGCTTTGTTTTTTGATTTGGGATTTTGCAGATTTTTAAAAAAAAATCTTTTTCTATTTTCGTTAATTTATTTTTATTTTGTATTAGTCTTTTTCTATTTTTGTGTTCTTTTGTTTACATTGCAAATTCTAAAGCATAATTGTTATATTTGTTTACTTATAGTTTTTTTTTTAGTAATTTTTAATTTAATTAAATTCAATTGAGCTAAAGGACTATACTGAAATATTACTAAAATTCAAGGAAAAAAAAGAACTAAAATCATATGAAAATTCTTAATCCTTAATTTAATTAAAGGAAACAAAATTATAATATTGAAATAATCATGTATTTTGTATTTTTAAAAAGATTATTATAATTATCATAAACAAATTTTATATAGTATACGTACATATATAGTATGTGTTGGGAGAGGGTGGTGCGTAATAAAGTATGTAATAATTTAGAATCTCTGTTTAATTTTTTCCTTGTTTTTTATTGTTAATTAAAAATTATCTTTACTATTACAGACTTATCCATTGAGTATATACTTATCGTTGTACATAAAAAAAAGTATGTAATTTACATATACAACACATTTTATACGTTTCAATTTGTATTCATATTCCTTATACAAAATATGAAATTGTGAAAATTAATTTAACTTTTTTGTTTTTTTTTCTATGTATTGCTATTTGGTACGTTTAACTAATTAATGTCATTAAAATGAATTAAATAAAACTCATGTGGTATTATAACGCATATACACATAAGTTACAATTATTACAGTTTTTTATTAGTTTTTTTTTTTTTTGTATGTGTATAATAACCGAGAGGAATTGAGGAGCAAAAAACATATAATGTATTAATTTCATGAATAGTAATGCAAAAAGAAAAAAAAATGAAAATTAATCTGAGAAAATTTTCATGATATTATTATTAATAACAACACACACTTGTGTATGTATGCCACATTCTTTATACTATATAAATATCCATATATGTATGTAAGTTATATATGTACATACATGTGCATTATTTTAGTTGTACAGGAAGCCTCAAAAATAATAGCCGTAAAAAATATTGTTCTTAAATATTAGATTGTTTGTAGAGAAATTTCATTTAGATTGAATGTTTTTAAACAAAAGTTTGTTTACATTTTATAAACTTGTATAACTTTGGTTCAGTCTCAATTTGTTTTAGAAAATATATGATACATAAGTATGTAGATACATATATGGGGTCCTTCAAAAGATATATTTTGCCAATTAAATAATCTCACAATATATTTTGGCACACCTTGTACATAGTAAAATTTTGTATTCATGGATGTAAATATTTGTTATCATACATACATCATAGAAAACAAAATTAAAATTTGGAAAAAAAGGAAAATTCAATATAATGTATATCACGGGTGTGTATGTAAATATTAGCAAGGATGCGTGTATGTACATATATATGAACATAATTAATGCATGTATACACAAATGTGTATATACTTATACACATGTACATATATAGTAATAATTTTCCGTAGCCAATAACAATTAAGAGGATTACATTTTACGTCTTAACTCTGTCTGTTTTTATTATGTAATATGTGTATAATATCTATGATGTGTGTTTTGTTGTGGTATATATTCTTGTTTACTTTCATTCGGAAAATTTTTCATTATATAACGTCGATTACTTTATTAAGCAAAAAAAAAAAAAAACTTATTAACGTTACACATTTTTTTTTTTTTTTATAATATTTCATTTTTATTTGAATTTTGTGCGTATACTGTATGTATGTGAATTTTTTATTATATTTTTTAGTAGTAAGTAAATGTTGGTTTTGTCACTTAAATTTGCTTTCCATCATCGACGATATATCGCTTTTGGTAATATATTGTTGTAAAAAAAATTGCCTTAACAACAATATAAGCAATATAATTGAAAATAAAAATTTGCTAAACCAATAATAAAAAAAAAAACCAAAGGCAAAAATTATCTTCACATAAATTATACATACATGTATATATACCCACACAATTTAAGAAAGGATATATACATATGTATAATATCATGTTCATTTGCACGTATGTATATGTGTGAAGTCATTGAGAAAATGTGTGAAATAAAAAAATAAACAAATAAAAATAATAATAATGAAATATTGTCATATATTGTGAAAATATACATTATATAAAAAAATTTTCTACATATACATATGTACATATGTATACCATATCCGTAAGTGAAATCACATTATTTTCCTTTCATTTACTTATCTTCTTGAGCCAGGCAAATTATTTATTATTTTGTATTAAATCTACAGTATGTGATATCATTGCTTATGAATTACACACATGTATTGATATACAAAATACATAATATAAAAATCTTCTGTATCTAGTATGTATGTATATGTTTCGTATGATAATATATGACTTTTTGACTTTACGCATATACATACATGTTACTGAACAGTGAAAACATATAAAAATTTATATTTATTTTTTTAATGGAGAGTATGTGAAACATTAAAACGAACCTTAACCTTTCTTTAATGCTTCTAAAATATAAAATTTTAACATTACATAATGATAACATCACACTTAATACATCTGTATATCTCGCTTAAAAATGCTATGTATCATACAATGTTGTTTAAAAAAAAAAAATTACATACATACATAGTAAACTACTTATCATTCTTTTTGTATTACTTAGAATTTTTGGAAAATTAAAACAAATATGTGAAATATTTGATAAGAATTTAAGAAAATTTTTGTAAATAAATGACAAAGAAAATATTACTTCATGATTACTTTATTTTCAAATTAAAACAAAAAAAATTGAGTAACCCTGCAGATTTTCTTATAACTCAGATAAGTTTTGTATATGAGATGTAAAAAATAAACTTGTATACCAAATTTTTCCTCAAATACTATGTTTGTATCTGTTAAAAAATTAACTTTTCACAAACGAATGAAAATATCAACAGGAAAGTAACGAAATTAAAAATCTAACGATAGTAAAGTAAAAGCATATGTAAAATGGAATACTCTTTTTCAGTATTTTGTTTGTTTTAGTTTCTATTTTACATTTACATCATTACTCTCGTGTAACTACTTTTATGACAAAAAAAAAAAAACCAAAAAACATTCAAAAATAGTAAAAACTAAAAGTAAATTTCACGATAAGATGCATGCAGATAAAGTACATTCGTTTAGTTTGGGAAATAAACCCAATACTTTTCCTTCTAAAAAAGAAAAATCAAAAATTTTCATCAAACAAATGAACGAAAACCTTTTCACCCGGAGGCTACGTACTGGGAATTTACATTCTATAGAAATTTATGAGATCTACATTTTGTAAATTAATAACTTTTTTTTCAAGGACTACTAATTACTAATTTGTATTTCCCTATTTGATAGCTTGTTTGATAGCATTTTTCGATTTGTCCTAATTTTTCATTTCCTATGGTTGATATTTATTTTCTCTTTTTTTTTTAAAGATCGAAGATAGGAAAATTTTTGATTCCTTTTTTTCCGGATACGTACAATAAAAAATGAAATATAATCTTGAAAACAAAAAAGGAATCACTCGAAGGATGTTATCATGCATTCATATTTTGTTCTCTTTTTTTCGATATGTTCTTTTTTGTGCCTTCTCATATTTTTTAGGACTACATACATATTTTTTGTGTATATTTTATCAAAATGTTTTATGCAGTAATAAAAAACAAAACAAAATAAAATAACAAAAATAAAAAATAAGAAAAATTAGAATATAAATACTTGTGCCTTTCAATTCTTATTTTTAGACAATTCACGGTTTAAAGTGTATACTAAAAAAGGGGGGACTATTTTTGTAGGAGTTGTTTTTTTTTTTTTATGGGAAAATGTTCATAAATAGGATACATTTGAATGATTTTATTTCACAATATACTTACATAAGTCTTGGATTAAAGAACAAGAAAATACGCATTTGACGAGAATTACCCTGTGTTTTATATAAAAAAAAATTGAACAACAAATAAAAAATGAATAAATAAACAAATTTTATGATTCAATATGACAAGTATGTATGTATATAGAATTATGAGAAGATAAAAAAAATAAAAGGATGAGAATCAGGATTTTATGTAAAATGTAAAATTAGATATTATATAAAATAAAAATAAAAAAACGTAAATACATAAAATATTTTTCACCCTTCACTTCTTATTACTATGTATAAGAAATTTGTGTACATGGTACGTGAAATGAATTTTATTTTAAAATTATTCATTATAATCGAGATAATACAACTGGTATATGCTTTGTATACGTATGATACATAATGTACATATACATAGATAAATCCATGGATGTATTATCCTGTAGGCACATTTATAATGATATATATGAAATTTTTTAAGCAAGCGACAAAAATGTTACAAATACACATCTACAAAGAAGATGACAATGGAACAGAAATTTACTCATCAAAAAGTATCGAAATTTTTATATTGACATCTTGAAAAACAGAAAAAAAAATTTATATACAGCAAAAACAAAAAGTTATAAAAACAAACACCAATACCCAAAGAAAATTCGCAAAGATAATCAAAAAAATAAAAACTTCCTTTTTTATTTTATCTTTTTTATTACTTTTTTTTTGAAAGCGGATGCCTTATTCTTTTTTTGATACATTTTAAATGTAGATATAAATGTACGAATGTGCCTGCGAGTACATTAACATACATATGTACGTACATGTGTACATCTGTATGTGAAAAATTGAAGAATCTTATTATGACACATTTTTTGATTTATGTATGCTGATATCTATAACATATAAATTATAAACTTGAAATTAAGAAAATTTTTACACATACTACATTAAAATTAATTTTATTTTATTTTTATTTTTTTTGTCATGCATATACGCTATATGATTTTTTTCAGTTATTTTTTGGCAAATATTTTTGTTTATCTAGCTTTGAAAAAAATTCCCAGAAACAAATGCTTAAATATAGATGTTATCACTTAAAAAAGTTTTTGTTTTAATTATGGGAAATGTATTAATATCATAAATTTATCATTTAATATTTTTCTTTGATATTTTCAAATTTTCACAGCTGATACAATTTGAATGAAAATTTTGTAGCATTGGAGATGTATTATATAAAAATATGGTTTGTCTTGTATTAAGTTTCAAAAACTTTTTAATTAAAAAAAAAAAAAAATCTTTTTTTTTTTTCTAAGAAATAATAATTTTATAATTTTATTGGACAAAATTAAATTAGAATTTTTCCATCTGACAATAATCTGTTAAAAAAACTCAGTATTACAACGTGTTTTAATAAACGACAAATGTGTTGAAGACAAACCTTAGATGGAAAATCTTTTCAAATAGATACAATAAAATAAATCATTTTTCTTGTATTTTCTCATGATTTAGGCGTGATATACCATATTTTGTTATCACGTTAACATTTACTTATGAAACACCGTGTTTATGAGCTCGGTTATGCCAACTTTTTTTTTTTTTTTCTAACAAAAAATTTAAAAATTGTTTGTTAATTAAAAAAATTTGTTGTTTTTGACTTTATTGTCACAAATGTTTATTAAAAAATAGAATTTAAATCATTTCTGACAATATGTCATGTACTTTATAAGTATGTACATACATATATGCTTACATTATATAAATAAATGGTACGTGCTGTAAGTATACATATACATACTTATATGTACATTATGTGAATAATTAATTTACTATAAATAAAAAATATTCCATAAATTAATAAATTCAATTTCATGAATTAATCTTTTGCAATAATGGTCAAATTGTTTTGTCTATCATATTTTATTCATATATGTATGTATGTTTCTTGTTATACATGTGTACATACATATATGTATTTGTATATTTAACATGGATGACTTATAATGTAAATAAATTGGTTACGTATGTGAAGCGATTGTTATACATATGCTTAACAATACATGTTGGTAATACCCAACATGTATAAATTTTAATTTATTATTTATATAAATACAAAGCAAAAAAAAAATTGATACATTCACATATACTTATGTATGTATGTGTGCATATGATATATGTTTATCAGTTGTAATATTTGTCGTAGTATGTAATAAATAAATACACAGTACACACAATTTTATGATTGATTTTTGTATTAATTCCCCATCATCATCATTATTTTTTTTATTTTCCATTTTATAATATTTATGATGTGTATCATAATTGTATCGATAGTTTATCAATATATTTTTTTTTCGTATTATTATTTATTTTTTATGAATTATATACAGTGTAAAAAAGAAAAAAGAAAAATTAAACAGAGTTAAGTAATAATGACTTCATTGAATCGAATTGAATATTTTTAGTTATTAAATACACGTACATACAAAAGCATGTGTGTATGTGTGTACAAGTACACAATATTGATTTGACAGTATGATTGACATAAAATTAATGAGACCAGAATATTTGTATTGATTAACACATCAATGTATTGCATATACTTATTCTACTATTATTGTAGATGAGTGTATATACGTATGTATTACATGTAAATGGAAAACATTATCTTTATAACAATAAGAGAAATATATCAATGGTTTACACATTGTATTGAAATATATTATTTTATGTATGCGTTCATTTCTGTCTACGCGTGTACAGCAATGTGTACTCAAATTACAAGATAAAATCAAATTAAATTATTTTGCTATTTTTCAATGAACCCGACAATGCGTATTTTATTTTGTATTTACAATTTTAATTAATTTGTTTTTTTTTTACAATAAAAATGGTACAACCTTAATTTAACAATGAATAAAAAAAGGAAATATTTGAATAATTTTTTTATAATTTTAATTTTATTACAAAGGAAAATAATTCAAATTATACATGGTATTAAATATATTCAATTTGTGCAACGAAGAATAATTAAATTAGCCTCATGTTGTATTGTAATAAGTAGAAGGCTTTGGATGTGTTATAATGAAACGATTGTTGCCTAATGCTCTTGAAGACAACAGAAGACCAAAAATGCCTAAAGATATATTTGTTAGGTAATGATGAAGGTGACTTGAAAGATATTAAAATAAAGTTTAGTGCAACACTACATCAAATAGATTTCTTTAAAAGAAAATTCTAAAAAAAAAAAATTTCTATTTTTATGTGTACCTAGAGTATGTAAGAGGATAACACTGTATTTGCAAAACACGTGTGAAATTTCATCTTGAAGATCGATATGACCTTGATCTATGCGATATATATTTTTTTTTTTTCGTTTTTTTAAAATTCATTTCATTAAAAATTTTGTTAAAATAAATTATCAACACGTATAAAATAAAAAACACATGCATACTATATGCATTGCATTTATAAAATTAATTAAGAAAACGCAATTTGCACGTTTTATTTTTTGTATATAATTATTAAAATTTGTTTCGTTTTTTTATTATTTTGGTTGCAGTGATTCTAAGAAAGAACGATGTATTGCAAAATTATTAAAGTACATGCAATCAAATTAAAAATTTCACACCAATACGAAAGAGTGTTAACATGAACGATAAAATAAGAAACCAAAATTTTTTATAAAAATTATTTTTCATGTTCAAGGATAATGGAGTGTTTTTTTATTTCGCATGTAATTTACATCATTGAAAACAAATCGTTCCATTATGTAGTGTATTTTAAATTTATAAAAAAAGCAAAAAAAAAAAAAACATAAAATAGAGAAAAAATGTGTATATTCATGCGACTATTGCAGAAATTTAATTATACTTGTATTTGCAAGCAGCATATACATTATATAGAATGTACTCATATAAACGTATTCTGTCATCATAATTATATCGAATACGACAATAATACGTATGTATATGTATGTATACTTAAATATCATGAAAAGAAAAAAAAAAAGGAAAAATATGTATAATTTCAAGGACTACACATGTTATTGTGAAATGTATAAAATTTAATTTTACTTATAATATTTCACACTTGCAGGCTAAATATATTCATACCTTTTTTAGCACCAAAAACAAAGTAAATTATAGGTAAAATCCCATTTATTCAGATGTGTAATGCATTACAGATAAATAATGCAATATAAATTTTATTTCGTATTTTGTGAGTCACACTAAAGAAAATTTTATTGAGCAAATTTAAAATTTTTCAAATTAGGGGTTTTGAAAACTTTATAATTTAAAGATTTCTTAGGATAACGATTTAAGGTATTCAATTTTTTCGAATTCAAATTTTCTCAATTATTAAAGCTGCAATTCAATTGTCTTATGCATGCTTATACTGTATATTAAAAAGTTGCAAATAAAAAAGAAAAATATATTTTCCATTCACGTATTATCATATATTCGAACATAATTTTCTTTATTCATTATGACTTCAACTTTATATTTACGATTTTAAAAAAAAAAAAAAAATTCAATTTGCAAACATTTTATTTCTTTGTAAATTTTATGAAATTAAAATTTTATTAATGTATATTACATGAATTTGTCATTATTATAAAAATTTTCTATAATTTGCAGCTATTGTAAATGGCTTCTTTAATTGTACTCATATTTTTAATTGAGTTCAAATATAAAATGAAAAATTCAAAGTTTCATGATTAAATAAAATAAAAAATTTTGTTTTTTTAATACCACATAAAAGAAAAAAATCAAAATCTATAGCATTTAATAAAAGGAAAAGTGTAATGTTTTTCAATTTTTTTTTTTTTTTTTTTTTTTTTTTTTTTTTTTTTTTGTAAGCAAATATTCTACACATAAAAAAAACCACAAATTGCACTCATAAAAAATTAACATACATTATAAACCAAAACCACATACATAAATAAAGTGGGATGAGATGAATTAATTTTTCATCATTTTAACATATTATTTTCTTTTTAACTAGAAAGAAAAACCATTTCATTTCCACCTGCCCATTACATCTTTTTATGGTAGTTAAAATGTGGAACATACATATTTGTAAGCTTTCAAGCAAGCAAATATATATGTACATATACTTAAATATCCACGTAATACATATGTGTATCATATGTGATTATTATTGAATATTACATATGTGTATGTATAGGTATGTATATTGTGTGCATGCTAGTAATTTACGACCTTCGTAAAATAATGCACTTATATAATTGCTAGGTCGCAATTACTTTTCCTTTTTAGTATAGTGAAGTAAAATATTATTCAATAGAAAAATGGCACTTTAAAATTTTCCCATGCATAAAAGAAAAATGGGAATTTTCCTATTATTTTTGCTACAATGGTTGAAAGGCAAATGTTTTACATAATATACTTTGGTAATTGGGTTTTTGAAAAATTTTTGTACAACGTTGATAGGTGCCAGAGGTTGGTATAAACACAATAAAAATTTTCCTTGTATATGTATGTACATATTGTCGTATTCACACATGTGTTCAAATATGTACATTATATCCTTATAAGCTTTCCATCAGTAGTTGCGTGACTTTATCAGTTTATTATTTTTAATATTTTATGAAGAAGTATGGTATACTATATATAGCCTATATTTATACATCATCGTCATCATACACATGTGTGGTAGCTCTAGTGATTATTATACAAAAGGTACTCATTATATGTACAAAAAACAAAAAAACAGAAAACATTATTTATTTTTGTTTTCACATTTCAGCTCCAATATACATAAATTTCTATTATATGAATTATATACACATAAAAGAGTAAAAATTGTTTATTTTATTTTTATATTTTTATTTACTTCTTTTTGTACACACTATTTTTCGGTTTTTTGTTTTCTGCCTGTGTAAATGCATATGTGTTCATGATTTATATCGTAGAATGCATACAGACTACACCAGAATAAATATTACTACCCTAAAAGCCAGACTATTTTCAAGATAAAGCCTATTCTCTAGACACTAGACCCTTTTTCTTAAAATCTACTTTGTCTGTGGTACGAGTATTATATGGATTGCAAATTTTATAAATTAGTCTTATGTATGTACATTTAGGCCTTTTTAAAAAACGTGTATTTAAAAAACTGGATCTTATGTTTAAACTTCATAAATTCTGTATTTCAGAAAAAAATCTTAGTCTTTTATGAATCACACTGTAAAATATCCTACAACCCCCGTAGAGAAGCTTTCAATATTATTCTATAAATGAATAAATCTTGAAAGAAAACATAAAAATTATTTTCTACCTTTAACGATATTATTATTATAAATTTTCTTATATCTTACTTTTCGTTTATTTACTTTCTATTTTCTAAATAAAAATGAAAAAATATAATATTTACTTAAATGTATGAATTTTTTCAAACCCTTCTATACAATTTTCTGTCTTCTCAATTTTGAATTGTGGAATGTAAGTGTTTGTATACATATGTACATGTATGTATGTATATATATAAAAAAATATATTTTTTTCGCATGCATACATATACAGACATTGTGTAAATAATAAAACCTTTATAGGTATGTAGTAGGTTGGATATACCCGCATAAATAATTATAAATTATAATGTTATAATTTTTGTGGTCAGGGAGTAGAAACAACAACAACAAAAACAACAACAACAAAATACAGAACATAACAAAAACATATTGTAGATGTCAGAATGATTTATTAGAATTGTATATGTATGTGTTTGGCTTTTATGCTTCTTCGATAATTTTTGATTGGTGCGTATTTGTACATGTAAATATGTACATTTGTTACATGTATGCACAGAACAGCATAGCTTTATTTATGCTAGCGTTAATGTGATAAGTTATTGGATTATTTTTAATAATTTTTTACGTTTTATGACTTTATACACATGTACATTTTTGTATTGTAGTTTAAGGAAAATATAAGACACGTACATACATATGTATGTATGTAAGTATATTCTGTCTATTAACGATTTTCAATGCAAACCTGTATACAAAATATGCATACCTGAAGGTATTTGAAGTATATACAAAGTGTTTATTTTTCTTATTTTATAATTTCTAATAAGTTAGAATATTTTTATGTGTTCCCCCATTGATACAATGTCTATGATTGTTTCTTTAAGCCATGCACTGAAAATCATTAATAGACAAAGTGTAAATGTTATAAAAGGTAATTTAAACATTCATCATTTATGTTGTTAGCACATATGTATGTATGTTTATGTATAAACGAATGTAAATTGTTTTTTATTTAAAATCTTTTACGCTACCCTTTTTTGTGTTTCTCGTTAATCGTTTTGACCTATTTCAAATTCATGATTACTAAATTTTTTGCTAATGGAACACACAGGAAGATCAGGAAATTATTCATAAATTTTTGTATGCTTTATCAGTGTTAAAATTTTATACCAAAAACTGTTAAAGAAAGTAAACTTAACAAATTATTAATTGAATTTTCTGATTTTCAAAGTCCGATACGATTGTAAAATCATAAAAATTAAAATGTGATGGGAGTGCGGAAGATAGGAAAAAAATTTTGAAATAAAAATCAAAGTTGAACTGTTGTAACATTTTAGAAAGAAATATAAAAAAGAATATATTCGTACGTTAATCCTGTTAAATACAAAAAATAAAAAAGATAATTATGTGCTTTTGTAATGCGTTGAACTGAAAAACTCTTACAAAATTTGATAAACATAAAAATGTTTATGCGAATTATATCGCGGAATTTTCCATTAATTTGATTTTAATTAATTTCCTTTTTTTCTCTTTGTTATAAATCTTTTCATTTGTGTGCAATAATAAATAAAAATCCTGAAGAAAAGAATTGAAAGAACAAAAACAGGCCAGAAATGATTTATCCGAGAAAATTTTTATTATTTTCTTTTTTGGTAAGACATAATAATTGATTACAAAGTACGAAGAAAATTTATTTACTTTTGTTTATTTATTTGTTTTTTTTTTTTTTTTTGTTTTGTTCAATTAAACCAAAGTACAACAAAACCTAAAAACTGAACCATAAAAATGATAATCGTAATAAGTACTGGTAATAAAAGAAAAACAATTACAATTAATTTATCATTTAAAAGATAAATTTGTATTTTAACTGGTAAGTACGTACATTATTTGTACATGAATAACGTATAGTATTCATATAATCTAATATATGTTGTACATTTAAGTTAAGTGAATTAAGTTGTAAACATAATGAATGTTTTTTTATGCTTGTTTTTTTTTTTTTTTTTGTTTTTTTTTAATTCAACTAACCGCCCTATACATTATACGCTTTGTGACTTAAATTACGTCTACCAGTGTGTATGTTTTTAATTTAATGTATTACACATCTCTGTTCTGTACATTTAATCATTAAACATAGATATTTTAGTTATAATTCATTATATAGTATATGGTTTACATATACTTTTTGTTTACATATAATTTATATTTTTCTTTCCTGTTGTACTGGTAAAACTGTATAATTCCACTTTGATAAAGTTCTAATTTCAACTTTTACTATACTGGGAACACTTGTATTAGGCAAAGGTTATATTGTGTCTTCTGTGGTTCTACAAAAATTATGGATTAAATCAGTAAATCGTACAGTCATAAATTTCGTTATTCACAATTTCATCAGATTTTACATCATACTCAAGGTAAAATTATTGTGAATTACATAGAATTCGTCAATTCATAAAATTCCGGGTTTACAAGACTTTACCATCATCTTAAAACCAACCTATATCGGGGATAATTGTATTTTTTAAGTTTATTTAACTTGTACGTATATATGAGAAATATGTAGCTAAGTACACATCAGATTAGAAAAGTAAAACAAAAACAAAAAAATTATTCATTGGAGGGCATATAAAATTTTTCATGTTTGGCTTTAAAGATTAATATTCGGTTTACAACACTTTGTATTTCCATAAGTATGGGCTTATTATTTCTTGGACATCAGCCCTCTTCTGGAAGGGGGCGTTCCTCTATCTTGGTCTTTAATGTCGATAAAAGCCTATTACCTTCATGTGTAAATTTAAGCAATTAATTTTCACACAGAAAATGGAATAAAGGTGAACATGTATCTATGTAGAACAATGGTGTATTCAATTATTTAGTTGGAGTTTTTTTTTTTTTACAAAAGAACAAAATCGATTTTTTAGACTAATAACTAGTTGACAAAGTACCAACAAAAAAGCCAAATTTTTTGAATTTTTCAAAATGATTAGATTGTCAATAAAAATTGTCCAAAAAAACGATTCGTTTTGTTTTTATTTTTAATTTTAAACAATGTGAGCACATGTTTATGCTTACTTAATATCAGAAAGAAAGTTTGTTTAAAATTTAAATTATATAAACATTGCACGAGTTATTTCAAAATTATTTTGTAAAATAAATAAATCAAATTATATAAATTACAATATATATTTACGTTCAGATTTAAAAAAATTTTTTTTTACTTATTCATTATATATGAGAAAAATTGACCCTTTGTCAAAAGTTTTTAATTAAATTTCGCAGTCCTTTTCAGGACTAGATAAATTTATATAAAATTTTGTCGTACCGTATACTATATACATAATGAACTTGTATTGCTGTAAATACGCATGCATAAACACAATACATAATAATATGTTTTTTGTCTGCTTGTATATATTTATTTTAATTTGTATCTACACATTTTTACCCATAATGGTACATGTGTACAGGAGTATATATAATATAGGAATTTAAATAAAATCTTTGATAATGAAATATTCAAAACAATTTGTAAATATTAAAAAGGATTTAAAATGGAAAGAATAATTATATAAATTAAAGTTGATTCTTGTATTAATTTTAATGTATGTATATGTACATATGTACGTTATGTTTATCTAGGACATTTGAATGTATATACGGTATATGCATGGCATACAAAATTAATAGACTTTCTAGTCATTATATAGTAACAGAAAAATAAATAAAATTTTAAATAAAAAATTTCAATCCTTAATTGTACTCATGTTTAATATTTTGTAATATTTTATGAAATATTAAAGGTAAATTTAAATAGAACAAAAAATTTAAATTACTTTAAAAAAAAAGACCATAGAAGACAATGAAAGTTTAAATGAAATTTTCTTCAATTTTTTTTTTTTTTTTTCAATTTAATTTCAGTTTATTTAAGTAAATTTTTATTATTTGTAGTTTTATCTGATGCACGTACATATGTACGTGTTACATGATAAAAATCACAGTATCATAGTATATAAAATGCAGTAAAGGCAGCTTTTACATGTATGTATTATTTTCAATTTATTTTGTATGAAAATTATGATAAAAAGCTTCTCATATGTGAGAAAAATGAAATAAATACAATTCCTTTATCAACGAAAAGAGAGTATAAAAAAAATGCAATTTGAATTCGGTTTATACTGTTCGTGTTTTTAAATGATTTTTCATGTTAAGGATAAGTGTCCTTACTTTATTTTTATTTACAGTGATAAGAAGCAACACATAATTACTTTATTTTTACTATTTTTTTTTTATCAATACAAAAGAATACAAAGTTTTTTTATTTTATTTTTATTATATGAATGAACAGTTCATTTCTCTTATTTTCTTGTTTATTGTGGTGTTGCCTTAATATATATTTTTTTATTTTTATAATTTTCTACGTGTACAAATAATAATAATTTCTTAATGAAAATTTATTATATGAAATTTTCTTTTCAATGTGCACATATCTTATTTTTATTATATTTAGAAAAGATTTTCGGAAATTGATTTTCTTATAAAAAAAAATACATACATATATATATAGATTATACGAATTATTTGTATACATTTTGTCGTATAAAACGGAAAATTTATATTACTTTTCTATGTACACAATATTATACACCTCTAAATATATACGAGTACGCATTATAACAGGTAAAATGAAAATTATGAACACAGGAAGAAATTGTAAGAGAATAGTAAGCAGTATACATTTACTTTTAATATAGATTAATGTTGTAGGAAATGTGAAGGAAATTAGTTTTCATTTTAGACTTAAAAATGATATCATTCATTATGACAATTTTATAAATTTTACATAAACTTCTTCTTTGCTTCGTACTGTTCGTACGAAGGTGTTTTGGTGTTTTGTACTGTTCGAAAATATGAAATATTGATTTAAATTTTTTTTTTTTTTTTTTTTTATGGGAATAACAATTTACGTATTTTGAACTTTCTTATTTTTATTATGTGTCATGGCTGAATTAAAAATTTTATTTTATATAAATTTAATAAAATTAATTTTAATCATTGTGGAAATATTTGTGCAAAATCTCACCTAAAATACGCGCAATTATTTTGAGGTTTCAATATTACTATATGATTATATAACTAAAAGAAATTCTGTTAAAGTTTTTCAAAAATGGAAATCAAGAAAGTCTGAAATGTACATCCTTGGAGACAAGGATTATCTAAAGAAACAGACAGGAGAACACAGGACAGAATTTTCAGTAAGCTGAGAACTCTCACAAAGGACAGATTTTAAATGAAAAATGGAATAAATATGAAAAGAAAGAAAAATAATAAAAGGGCACACTTTCTTAGTCCGCTTTAATATTAAAGTAATAATATGCTAGTACAAAATATTACATTCGGTCCAAATATATAACATTAGTCTGTAATCCTTTTTTTTGGAAGCGTACATAAATTTTTATGTATGTATGTATGTACATTTTTTTCAGTTTTATTAATTTCAAAAGATTAAAAGATATCATGCATACAAATTTCTAAAATTAAATAAATTGCTTGTCAACCATCACTTCATCGACATATACTTTTACATTTAATACTCTGTGCCCCCTTTTTCCAAAGAAAAACATAAAATGATATTAAGGGTAAAAAAGAAAAAACAAAAACAATGGAATAAAATGTTATTGTTCGAATATACAATTAAAATTTATAGCAGTCATGAAAACAAATTTTTTTTGTCTGTTACGATTGTGTTTTTATTTTATTTTTTCTGTCACATACCTTTGTGTCCTCTTTATTTTATTTTATTTTATTTATTTATGTGTACAATACAGAACGCATGTAAAATAAATGTTAAAAACGTACACGCTGTTTATTTGTTTATATGTTAGATGAGTAAATAAAACGAATTAACTTCATGACACTTCCGATATTTGTTTTTATATTATATGTTATACATACATACATACATATGTATATACAGTCTTATACAGACATCATATGTGTGCCTATAATGTGTATTTTTTAATTGTGTAAAATGTAAAAAAACTTATTTTCACACATCAATAAAATCCAAAAAAGAAAAAATTCAAACATGTTAAAAAATTGGAAAATACATTTTTTTAGACAGAATTTATTTGAATCACGAATGATTTTTAAAGAAAAACAAATCGGGAATCAATTTGGGTTGAAGCATCAATGAAAGAGGAAAAATGAATTACTAAAAAAGATTAAGGTAAGGGCCTAGCGTTATATTGATTAAATAAATCAAACAAATAAAAAAAAATGAAATTTTTCGGAAATCAGTTTTCAAATCAAAATCGAAATTTTATAATTTTTTTCCCATTATTTTGTATTTTTGATAGGAAGGTATACTATATGTATGTTTATATTATGGAATACTTTCACGATTTCTCAAGGGAAAATATAATCAAATTTGGGTCCTCTTTACATAAAAGAAAGTTTTTAGTCCTAGTTCATGACCTTTTTTATTTTTTAATATTCAAAAATTAAAATCAATCTTTTTTTTTTTCTTTTGTTTTCTAAGCAAAATATTCTACAATTGGTATAACATTTGTTAAGCAAAAACTGAATACAATAAAAACGATTTGTCTACAATAAAAGGAACAACCATAAACAAACAGAACACAAAACCAAAAAAAAGAAACTATAAACAAATTTTTGACTAAATAAATTTTTTTTTTTCATTTTATATGGTTTAATTAAAATTTTGTTGTTTGTTTGATTTTTACTTTTATTTATAACTTTTTATTCTCTATGTTTTTTATTTTCTTCTTTTTTTTTTCATGGTTTTAATAATTTCTTTTTTTCGTATTTGACTTTATTTTTGTGTGTTTATTATAAATATACAGGTAATTTTCGTATTACACGGATGTTACGTAAGTATCACAAAAATTTCATATGTTAAATAGTTTCATACTTTGTGGAAAATTTACATCACAAACTTTTGTGCCAAACCAGATGTGGTCGCATAGAAATTATACTTTAAAGATTTCATTAAATAAAAATTTACAACAATTTGTAAGTCTTAAAAAATGAAAATTATATAAATAAATTACCGCGTTATTAAAGAGTTACTTGTAATTAAAAGTCAAAAGCATTTATACCCATACACTCTAGTACCATGAAAGCTAAGAAAAAACAGAAAATGATCCACATAATAAAAACAAAGCCAAAAATTTCATCAGAAAAAAAAAATAAAAAAAAAATTATGAAATGATTAAAAGTATGAAGAAATGTAAAAGAAAATTGATTATGTTTGAGTTCTTATATTTTATTTTTTTATTAATTTTTTTTATATTACACAGGTGTGTTGGAAATAAACTTGAAAAGTAAACAAAAGTTGAAAAATGTTGTGCTTCTGCAAGAAATAAAAATAAAAATAAATAAAAATTTATCGTCTTACATAGATGTTTATAATTTATAGGTTTGTAATAACGTCTATTTTCATTTTAATGTCACCTTTTTTTGTTCACTTTTCTTGTTAATGGGTTTGCTTTTACTTTAGCTCACCTAGGTTCTTTTTTAATTTATTTATTTTATTTTTTCGCTTTTTCATTTTAAATTAAAAACTGTTTTCCTTTTTCTTCTTCTTCTTCTTTTATTAAAGAAAAGTGATTGCTTTTATGAATTTCTGAAAGCTATCTGACTTTAATGATCAATGATATTTTCATATTTTTAATTCCTGTCATTTGCAAATTAAACAATATGAATACGTATTTTAAAACATTTTTCAAGGTGATTAACAATTAATTACTTGTGGTGTGTTCTACATTAACAACATACGCATTCTAGCGTATTATTTTATTCTATTTTAAGTAAACTGCAGTACAAAACTTCCATCAGCTTTTGAACAAGAACATTTGTTCGGAAAATGCTGGAAATACAAAATTAAAGTACTACGGAACTAGAATGAAGCTAACCAAATTAAAGTTCATGCCGACCTAAGAGGATGAGGTAGAAGAAAAAGAAGATATAATTCTCGTACGTATAATGTATATCAGATAAATTTATGTTATTGTGATACCCTATGGTATCTTTTGAAAAAAATCTTTTTTCGATTAAATTTTAATTAAATTACAATTAAGAATTACAACCAGTATAACCGAAGAAATATAATAAATTAGCTGGTATAAAGGCAAAAATATTTTTCTTAAAGCGGAAAAAATAAAATAAAAATAAATAAATTCCAAAAATTACTTATATTCTAAGCCTAAGAAGAGATACATATACGTATCGTATATGTAGTTCTGATTCAATGATTTATTTATTTATTTATTTTTTTTTGTTTGGAATCTTTAAAGAAAATCAAAATATTTAAGATGTTTATCATTCCGAAGTATACTCATTAGATAACCTTAATGTAATATTTGTTCTTTTTTACGGTTATATGCCTAAAAATTTCATCATCATTAAACATATCTCTGGTTAGATGTAACATAATGTATACACTATGTCTTTTGTGTTATAAATTTAAAAATGAATAAAACATTGGCGTAAAAACTCATTTGGATAATTAAATTACATTTTAACGGTCAATTACATTTTTTCATTTTCATTTTGTTTTTTTTTTTTGTCATTTAATGATGTAATAGAAAAATTGAAATTAAAAAACAAAAAAAAAATAGGAACTCATTTACTGAAAAATTTCAAAATATTAAGAACCAGTGTAGGAAATTTTTCTTCATTATTTATTTAAAAAAAAATTCATTGAATTTTTGAAACCTTTAAAACATTATTTATTTTGTAACATTTTTAGAACAAAAAAAAAACAAAAAAATATCATTGATAAAAACTGTGAAGGTATGTCCCACAAATTAAAAAAAAAAATTTTAAATGATAATTTTCATGTTTGCACAGTATTCATTTATTATTTAGACGAATACAAGGGAATTTAGTTAAATTTATCATGAAAATTATCATTGCCCATTCGTTGTACAAACACAAATGTAAAACACGATAATATTCAATTTTTTGTTTTTGTGACACACCTTATTTTATTTCTTTTAGTTCAGTTCTTACAGTTGATATTCTTCCCTTTGATGGGGATGTGAATAACAACAGCTAAGTATAAATTAAGGTCATTTTGTGATTATTTCATTACACACCTAATGTCAACAATTTACTTACAGAGAACATGTATATAAATAATAGCATCTGTAACTTATATTTTGCTTCTTTTTTTCTTTATCTGGATTTTCTTAATGTAATTTACAATTGAGGTGTATGAACAAAAAAAAAAAGAAAAAAGAAAATCATATTAGAAAATTTTCTTTATCCAAATTTCATTTACTGTTTTTATATTATGTAATTTCTGTTTTAAAAGGAAAATTAATTTCTATAATGGGACTAAATTTTTCTTTTTGTCAGTCTTTATTTTGTTGACATAATGAAATCTGAATTGAATGTTGAAGGCCAGAAATAGAATTAATACCTAATTTTTAAAGAATAGTCACCTGTAATTTAAACGGGTGCTTTTCTCATTTTTTTTTTTTTTTTGACCAATTTAAATTCATCTTTTACTCTAATTTTTGCTTGCTAGCTATACTTTTTTTTTTTGATAATTACAAGTAGGCAACATAAATGGTAACGATAAATGACTCAATATTTTTATGCTGTATAAGAACACACATAACTATGCTAAAAAAATAAACCATAATTATTAAAGAAGCAAGTAGAAAGTAAACTCAAAGAAAATCGAAAGACAACAAAAATTCATTCAGATTCAGATGATTGAGTCCATATTTTTGTTATAAAAAAATATCCATTCAAACATAAAGAACTCACATATAATTTATTAAATTTAAATGAAAATCAATACACACAAAATTAAGATTTGATCCTCTTTAAAAAAAACAAAATTACCTAAGGTAACAAAAATTTAATTATTGATTATATTGGCTAAAATATTTAAAGAATGGAAAATGGAGAAATAATTAACATGTAACGTGATATTTTAGCTGTATTATGTAATGATATTATTTACAAACAAAAAGAAAACCAAAAAAAATTGCGATTCTTGGGATACTTTGTAAATATCATTCACAGATATTTGACTAATTCCATTTCAACAAAACAAAAACAAAATTCCAATCTATACAAAATTTACATCTACACAATAATAAAAATACTCTGAAAAATATACCTAATCCACTGTTTTTGTATTGATGTGTTTTATTTAAAAAATGGACACTATACAATATACAAGGACACAGTGAAGTTATTTAAAAATTTCAAGAAAAAATAATTTAGAGCAACAAATAGAGCACGATAAAAACATTTTAATGTTTTGAAATTAAATAAATAAAAAAAAAAGACATTTAATAGAGTTTATTTTTTTTTTAATTTTCTTTTATTTCATCATGAATTTTGCATTGTTTTTCGTTGCTGCTGGCATTTGATTTACTGGATAATAGAAAAAACAAAAACCAAAAAGAAAATCTAATAAAAGTCCAAGGAAAAAACCGGAAAAATAAAACAATTTCTTATCAAATTGTAATAATATACTTAAGTCTATTATAATTCAGTACTAAAAATTCGTATTTGGTTTCTTTTCTTTTTTTTTTTTTTGACTAAATGAAATAACATAAAATAAAACAGGGGAGTAGAGCCTTAAATAAATAAAAAAATTACAGAATTCTACTGAATGTTTTTTGTGTTTTCGTTTTTTTCTTTTGTTTGTTGTCTTTGCTTCTTGTATTTTTGATAACAAATTTCTTAATCTAGAAATCTGTTTTTTCTTCATTTTCTTGTTTTTGTCGAAATTAATGGACACCTCTGGACCTTTGTTATGGCAGCAATATGTAAAAGAGGAAAACGAGAAAAAAACAAATACACAAATAATCGTACCCTTCAATTTTATTTTTCATTTATTTCTTAATCCCTTTTATATTTGTGTTCTCATCAAAAAATCTTTAGGCTTTGAGTAATTTGGTAATTTACTGATTTCAAGGAAATTAAGGATTCTGTTTTATTTTTGTTTTTTTTCTTCAAAAATTCTTATCATACTACTATCATGTTTTTCTTTTTTATTAGGATTTGTTTTCTTTTTCCAGTTTGTGTTTATTATAGATACTCATCTTTTGTATGGGAATTTTTTTTCTGTGTTGTAAAATATCCTCCAATTATCATCCAAATATCGTCAAAATAACACATATACATGTGAATGTATAAATTGGACTTTTTAATAAAATTTTATACTAAAAATTAGGCAAAAAAGATGAAATAAACGAATTTTTTAGATTTTGGCCCGTTGATGGCTAACATTTTAAAAGACTGAAAATTGCAAAAATAATGAGTAATTTTCATCATTATTAATACCATACCGATTTTTAGATTCAAACGGTGGATTACAGTTGATTTTGCATGACGGTTTTCAATACAGATTTAACAAAAAAAAGAAAATAAATCAAATTGACATGAAAAAAGTCATCATTTGATTTTGTAAATTTAATGGTTCGGTTAATATTGAAATTTTGCTTGCATAAATAAAATTTTCTCGTGATTTAAATTTTTTATAAAATTTTTTTGATTGCACACATAGATGAGCATAATAAAGCGCGTAAGCGCGTGTACATAGAGACTTACCCACATGTGAATTATAATGTCAAATTAGGTACATAAATGTGATTTCTTATTACTTCCTATACACAAGAAAAACTTCTTATGAAATCTTCAATATGTTTAAAAAAACATAAATTAAAGACTTTTTTTGTTGTTGTTTTTGGTTAGTAAGTATGTCAATAAGGTGCCATCAAAATTTGATTTATTCACTGGTAAATGCTGATCTAATCATTTTATATGTTAAATATCTCCATTCCTTCCTTCTTCTTGGTTTTCCCAAATGTTCTAATATTAACCTACTGAAACCTCCATTAAACTTTACTATTCCTTAATGTTCTCAAATATCTATCAGTTCAGCAATTTTTCGTTCCCATAATACATTTTCTTTAATTTTTTTTTGCTCAAACCACATAAATAAAAGCAATAAAAAAAGATGAAAACAAAAACATTTATCGATTTCCCAAATTTTTCCCGGTTTTCGATTTTGCTTTTTGCTTTTTTTTTTGTGAAAAGAAAACAAGTGAGAAAAACAAAATGAATTTATTGAATGTTCCTAATAAATTTGGTGTGCTGAATTTGTTTTTTGAGGCAAAGTCAAAACCACGTAACCAATAAACATATTGTAACGAAAAATGATTGAAATTTTTATAATAAAATAAAGAAAATAATATTTTTTTTTTAATAAATTGATTCTCATTTAATTTTTTAAGAAAACAAAAAAAAATTTTTTTTCTTTTTCAAAATTTTTTTTAGAATGTAAACATGTACGTTGTATACATTTTTGTATTTATCGGTTTGTGAATAACGCACATGTACATCTATTTAATATGTCATAATAAATTTCAATATAAAATTACTTTTTATGACAGTATATATACAATGTAGATCGATATTATATGGTTACAATTTTTAAGAGCTTTTCAATGTTACATAATAATTTCCTGATTTTTTTTTCTTTATTTGTAAACAGCAGTATACGAGTACAAGAAAAAAATACATAAAAATTTTTGCAAAGAAAAGAAAAAAAAGAAAACAGTTAGGATCAAAAAAGAGTGTATTTCATGTCTCATAATTTTTGTGCGTTTTCAGGTATAAATGGCAAAATTTTTAATATTCGAAAAGGGACAAAAACACCAAACTCCATGGTTAAATGATGTAGTCTCAATATTAAACAAGCCAAGAATCTGGTAGACCGTGCATATAAAACAGATGATATCTGTTTTATGAAGATAAATTTTGAAAATTTTTTTTTGAAGATCTCGAATTGATAAACTTCAAACCTTAAACTTAAAATAAGATTCAACTTCAAGCGAGTATAGGACATTTAGTAAGGAGGAAAGAAAATGAAAAAATGTAGAAGAACTCTTAAATTTACCAAACTATAAACAACAGCAAAATATTCGAAATTAAGCTGATTCAATTTTTTACTTTGACTGTATTTCAATAATATTTGAGTATAAGATAAAATTTTGTTCCTTTTCATTTTTAAAATAATTTTTAAAATTTATATTTGTACCTATAATTCAAATTAAGTGAATTATACATCATACAATGGGAAACAATTCAATTTTTATTTGTATTGATTTTTGAATAAATTTATGTTTATATTTCCATTTATTAAATATCTTTTGCTACATGAACTGTTTTACGAATGTTTAAATTTCTTGGTAGTAATGTTGTGTGTACTTTATTATATAAATCATTTTTTTTATTATGTGATTTTAATCACCTACAATTTTCTTTAATTTGATGGTTTAGATGCCTTTTGTAATGTGCTTCTTTTTTATTTTTATTTTTTTTTTGAAAATTAAAAAAACGTTGCAAAATTAAAAGACAAAAAATTTTAATTGTATACGAAAAATAGAATAATTTGTCAAATGACTAAGCAATGAATAATGATAGAAGTATACAGAGAAAAATTTTCTCTTCTACAAGAAAGACAAAAGAAAGAAAAAAACAACAAAATTCATATCTTTTGGTTAAATATAACAATGATGTCCTTTTTAATCATATTTTCATCATCTTTCATCGTTTTTGTTTTGTTTTATGCAAAATTAAATTAATAACAGTAAATTAAATAAAAAATATAAATGTATATATGCAGCATTATTATTTGCGATAAATGTAATCAGGAAATAGAATACACAGCATGAACCACGTGCCTGATGTAAATTAATAGTAAAATGAAAATTTTGAAAGGCTACAAAATATTATAAACATATTACAACATTGTATAATTGAATAAATTTTATTGAAATAATGTGGGAAGGTACTTGTATATAGAAGATACATATACCTACCCTCATTTGAATACGTAAGCATTCACCTGCAATTTCATATTCAAAAATAAATTGAGGATACATTCACGTGTGTGTACGTATTCAAACTTTTAAGAAGTATGAACTTGAATACGTAAAAGTAGTTGTTATAATTTTTCATTTTTCTGAATCTTTTCTTGTTGTTCATTATGAATTGTTATAAATTTAATGATGATTGGGGCAAGCTTATAAGAAATAAACGTAACATTGTTGATAAAACGTAAAAAATAAAAATAAAATCATTTATTTCATTTTTTTTTGTTTGCGTTCACTTAATTTAATAGTTTATTAAAAGTTAATGCTTAAAATGTGCGAAAATGATTAATGAAAATTTTGTAAATAAAATGGCATGTGAACGTGTAAATAAATTACATAAGTATAAGTACATATCTACTGCGTGTACACCATCTATGAAAATGTACGATATGTAATAAAATTAAGGAAATTACAATATCTCTGATCCTTAAATATTTGACTTTTTATTGTGATGACCAAAATTCAATAGTAGCCTCTTTTATTTTTGAAAATGTTATCATCTTTTTTGTTTTATTATTCACAATAATGTTTCTTACACCAAATGTTGACAATGCTCACAACAACATAAATCTAGTAAAATTACATCATATTTAAAGTTTAATTATTTCTTCATGTATATTAGGCCCACGTGGCTCACTTTAAATTGAAATGTCATGATGTAAAATTTTGTTGCTTACGTAGATTTCTTCATGCAATATACACCAAATGGATGTATGTATGTATATATGATATACATACAATATGGATGTATTGTATGTACATATGTCCCCACAAATATAGAGAGCCAATTGTGCTTATGTATCTGATATGTAACTTGTACATTTTGGAAACTGAGACTAAGTAAAACAACTACAACGCCAACTGCATGTCATTAGTAGTAGAGCAGAAGAAAATGCTGAAAATTCTTTTTAAGTGTTTGTTTTTTAATTTAAAATAATATTGATGATCGCCGTCATTAGGCTCCAGCAGCAGCAGGTAATATTCGTAGCTTTAATTTTTATCAAAAACAAAGAAAAGTTAATAAACAAAAATGGAAAATTTTGTTCTTTTGATTTTTTTTTTAATTTCACATGAAAATGTAGTCAAAATTTTGAACATTTATTTAACATTTTTCATTTTTTTTTAAATTTCTTATTTGAAAAAGTTCTTATATTGTTATTGTGTTTTTTCTTTCTTCCGATTCTTTTGTTTAAAAATTTTAATTTGAAAATGTTCAAAATTTTATGAAAGTTCATCATAAAATTGAAACCTTTTTTTTTTCATTGTTGTCGTTGTTGTTATCAAAACGAATTTCTATAGTTTGATACTTCTAAAAATAATAAAAGGTTATGACATTATTCATAAATAAGTATTCTTAAAAGTTTCATGTTAAATTTATATAATGTTCGTAAATATGTACACTTTGTGCTTTTACTTATGTAAATAATTGAAAGTCTGTATGGTGATAGAATCTTACACTTATATTTTTTTTTAGAAAAAAAAAAAGTTTTCATTTTCAATAATATACATTTTATAGATTATGGTTAACCTTCGTATAATTCGACATTTCTGTAACGTTAATTCGATTTAACCAGATGTTACACATATTATGTGATGGGCGATTTTTGTCTGACTTTAACTTTCCATCACGTTAAAGCTGATATGAGTTTTAAATAAAATGCATCCCATTCTACAGAAGCGAAAATTTTGTGAAATGTATAACTTTCATGTTATACGATGATTTTCTGTATATTTTGTATTTTTTATATCTATGCATGTATGTATGTGCCCAAAAAAAAAAAAAAAAAAACAAGGATAGAAAATTTAAATTTTCTTAAAAACTATCAAACTATGATAATGAGAAATAAAATCTTCAAAAATAAAAGCTCAAAAATGAGAAATAAACAACAAAGAAAAAAACACTAGAAAGTGTGAATTAATTTTGTCTTTTTTTACCAGAAAACTTTTACCTTTCTTTATAATTTTTCATATTTTCAATGGCATTCGTATAGATATTTACATATACATATTTCTTGATCTTTTATTCATGTATTCGTGCCTATATACAATATACACACATTTTATTTTAGTTTCATTCGAAGAAATAATTTTACTAATTTTCCAATTAATTATAACATTTTTTTTTCTTTCTATTTCTTCTTTTGTTTTTGTGTAATGGAAAACTTATGTTCTTTTTATATATAGCAATGAAAATAAAGAAAAGATTTTTTGAAACTAAAAAGGATAAAAGAGAAATAAAAGATGAAAAAGAAGTTTTCATTTTTTTTTTTTTTTTTTTTTTTTTTTCAATAAAGGTTTGTTGTTATTGTAAGTTCATATACAAATGAGAATAAATTCAAAATCAAACTTATTTTTCTATATGTATAAAAATTAAAAGTACGTAAAATTATAGGTACACATGTGTACGTCTATATAAACGTACATACAAGAGAGAAAATAAAACTTTTGTGTAATTATAGTACTATTATAATTATGAAGTAAAATATCTGAAAGTCGATTTTACTTTCTTTTCTCAGTTTTTATTTTATTTTTATTTTTTGATCTTATGTGTTAATTAATGTTCTTGACAAGATGTGAAATTTTTGTTCTTACTTTGTGTGTGTATTTATTTGGCTTTATTTATTTGCACCTTTCTGTAGATATACCTATGCTACACAAGCATACAAATAATATTCATGAGTTTGCGTTTAAATGTAGATATACATACATTTATTAGCACTTAGTTTATTTTTGGTTCTTTACATTTTGAATACGTACGATTTACGAATAATCAGTTAGACATAATGTGGAATGGCTCACATAACATGTATGTAATGTAAAATAGCTGCCTACATTCGTATAATGAGCTTATAAGAGTTTACCAACAATTTTATATTGATTTTTTCTTTATATAATTCCAAATTCAAAAGATATTGAAAATTAAAATAAAGTAGATACTATGAAAAAGATATTACACAGTAGAATAAAAGCTGTAGGTAAGATGTATTTAATTTTCTAAAATTCATGTTGTATATAATTTATTTATTTATTTTATTTTATTTTTTTTTTTTTTTGGTTTTTAGTAAATAAAATCATATTTGGATTTTAAAGAAATTCATAACATACACAACAAAGTACTGTAGTAAAATGAAATGAAGAAAAAGTTTTTACATTTGTATTTAAATTTATTTTGAATAAAATATGAAAAGAATATATTCTGTAACACCACAGTAATCAAAAATATAGGTAACCTTCTCATGATATGGATTTTTTTTTAATTTCAAGTTTAGGCCTAACAATTTAACTTATATTAGGATTTTTTGTATTGAATTCAGCTCCATATAGCTTCAAATATAGGAATAAAACTGTTTCCTCCAAAAAAAAGTCAACCTTCTCTTTAATTTTCAGAATCCGGAAAATTTACCAAAATTTGTAAATCACACTATAATATCGTGTTAGACCAAGGTTATTTATACTGTAAAATATTATTATTAAAACACTCTAATGTAATTAAAACAAATCTTAATGTTTTTTTTTACTTTTGAATCAAACAGATGTTAAAATCATTTTAAAGGAAAGTGAAGAGGGAACAAAAATATTACAAATTATAAATGAAAAGAAGGAAATATTTTATAAAATAAAATTGACGTTGACGAATACGTATTGTAAAAAAAATAATTATTATGATAAATAGAATAAATTAGAAGAATCTTTTGATATTTTATAAATTTAATTTCTAATAAATAACATATTTGTGTTGTAAATGGAATGCTCAGAAAAAACAAAAATCATCTGAGACGTTTCTATGATGAACTCATGTTATCATTCATATCATTCAACATTTTCATTTTGTTGCCTTTGATAATAAGGATATATTTTAATTGTCACTCAGCTTTGTGTGATACACATTACTATATGATAATATCACTTTCCTAAATTTACTTGTACACATGTGTTTACAATGTATAATAGCTTTAAAAGAAAATAACTAGAAATGTATAGCTATTTTCTAACTTCAAAACATTTTCAAATTTATAAAGATTTCTTTAAATGAGCATAAACACATAAATATATGATTTATGATTTTACTTTAAATCCTTTGAAAAGTAATTAAATAAATCTACGAAGTTTTGTATTAAAGTATGTTATATTTAACGTCATTAGTAAATTTTTGATAATTTTTTTTTAAAACCATTTTTAGACATTTTAAAATTGATACCAAAGTTTAGAGTGGTTTAGATGAAATTATTAAAATCTGTGTTGTATTACAAAAGCGTTCACTGTGAAATTTTAAATTATGAAAGGATTAATTGAAATTGAAAATTAAATGAAATGATGAAAAGAAGAAATATTTAAACTAAAAGCAACAAAAAAAAAAAAATACGAAACTTTTAAGAAACTTTGTAATTAAGTGGAAGTAAAAAACAAACCTAGGAATATTCAATAGAAATTTTAGAAATTCAGTAAAACTTTCAATTCCTTCAGATTGTCAACAAATCTCACATAAAATTAAACACAAAATGTCGTAAAATGAATTTTGATTCCCGAATGAAAATTTCTAATAACTTTTATTTGTTAACTTTTTTTTATTACTCTTATTTTGCTTTTCTTACATATTTTCTAAAATTTTCTTTTTATTCTTAAAATGTTTTTTTCTTCTTAAATTCTGAGAAAGTAACACAAAAATCATTTTATTGTGATTACTTGAATAAGGCTTTCATTGTTTTAATAAAATTTAATTCAATATTTTTTTTGTTCTAACAATTTGAAATAAAGTACTCGATAAGGAGTATTTTTATTTTGTTGAATCGAAAAAGTTTAGAGACAAATCCTTAATTGCGAAGTCGTAGAAAAAGGAAAAAAAAAAGAAGACTGAATAATAAAACATCATAAAAAGGAAAATTTTATATTTTCTTTATTTTTCCTTGTGTATTTGACATGCTTTGTTTCTGTTGAAAAACTGTGCCCATTTTTCGCATAGTTGAAATATCAGGGCACCAAAATGAAATTGTATCCATTCATTTTCACACTAATAACAATAATACTGTATAAATACAAAATTTGTATTTTATTTTTAATCTTATTTTTCATTTTAATTTTATTACAGTATTTTCCTTTTTATTAAAATAATAAAAGAATTTGTTGATATGAAAAAGTACTTAAAACCGATGTCTGTTGGTAGGAATTTTCTTTTACTTTTTTTTTTAACATGCATTTACACTTGGTTACAAAATTTGAATTGATATATTCATTGAATTTATAATTTTTCTTTCTTCTTTGTAATAATTTTGTAATGTAAAAAATGAAATGATAAAGTTTCTTCATTTTCTGTATGATACACATTTTATAAGTAAAAAGGAAAAATTACTAAACACATTTTGTATTTATATTAAAAACAAAAAACAGAAGAAAAAATAAAATAAACTTTTTAATTGGAATCATAAAGTTAATTTGTTTTCTACGTAAAGATTAAAAATTTTTCATGTATGTTTGTAATTTGTATATGTGTGAATTATGTTATAAATAATTTGAAATGTACACGTGTTTCATCTTATGTGTTCAATGAAAATTCTAATAAAAGAAATTAAATTTTCTTAAATATTTTATTGAATTTTCAAGATGTTAAATTTTCGTTTTATTTTCATATAAAGTTTTCTAGAGAATAAGTTCCATTAGGTAAAACTTGATGAATAGAAAATTTATTGTCCTTGTATTTCTTAATAGGATCAGTATATGGAAGCTGGGAAATGGGAACTTGGACGAAGGTTATTTTAGTTAATATATATATATATATATATTTTTTTTTTTTTGGATAAGCTCATGAAATATCTCTTTGTTCAAACAATTGTAGGCTTTAGGCACCTGATTTGGTTAGTGTTCTACCAAAATTCTTAATTTGTGTCCTCAAGATTTATTGTACGTGATATTCATTAGGTATGGCAGATTTTTTTATTTTTATTTTGATTATAAGAAAAACAAAAATTTCGTTATCATTTTATTCTCAAATTGGATTAAATTTAAATATTTTTTTTTCTATTTAAGAACGAAAACAAAAAAATGACGAAAAACAAAAATTCTAAAGAAATCTGTAATTAAAAATAAGATGAATAAAGCGAGTAATAACGAAAAAATAAATCTCCCACATTTTATTTTTATATTTTTTTCCTTGTTATTTTAGAACTTTTATTGAAAGTTTTTAAGAACCTCAAATATAAAGTATGCATGTACCAGCACACGGAAATATGTAAGTAACATTAGGGAGATTTTGTTTTACTTGTACTTACTAGTACTAGTACTTACTTCTAAGAAATAAATCTTTTACGTTTTTCCGTTTTTTTACTAGTAAAGCAAGGAAGTATTCATGTGTACACTCAAATAAATTTTTTTTGGTGCGTAATTTTCATTTTATAAACGTCCTTTTTGTGTTATTTATTTATTTTTTTTTTGCTTTAAGGGTATATCATTAAGAATAAAAAATTTTACTCAATTAAGTGAGATTTTAATTAATCCAAAGTAGAATTTTTTTTTCCAACAAACAGTATAGTGACAAAGACAAAAAAAATGAGTGTACTCTGTGTTATTTTTATTTTTGCCTTTAAGTAAAAATTTCAATTATTTTTCAAGTCAAATTCTACTAACAAGTTGACTATAGTACATACACGTGCTGCTATAAATACAACTAAATTTCCTTAACATAGTTCTAATGAATAAAAAACAGTTTTTGTTTGATGCTTTTTTATCCCTGTGTTTTTCATGATTATATATCTGTTTAATAATACATTTGCAAACCAAAGATGATAATATTGAAATAACACAGAAAATTTTATCATAACTAAAAGAGAAAAATTTTTAATTTTGTTTTGTTTTGTTTTTTTCTTCTTGTTCATTTTACATGTTTATAACTTTGTTAACTTTCAAATTATTTTTAGTTAAATTTAAATTTAAAGTTTAAAATATGTAATTAAGGACAATTGCGAAAAGATTAAAGGAAAAAGTTCTGTCATGAACTTTTTTAAAAATAAAATGTAAGATAACAAAATAAATTAAATCCTTTTTAAGTTGGTCATCAGGTTTTTCTATTTTTATGAGGTATTCCATCCTAATTAGGTATTGAAATATGTATCCTTTTTTCTTATTCAATTCAAATTACAGAAAAACTACGTAATAATTCTTTTTGTTTATTATCCAATGTAATATGGGATAACATAAAATGAGACAAAAAAAAAATAAAATTTTGAGATATACGTATAATAAAATCAAAGCGAGGTAAGAATATAATAAAAGTCAAGCAAATTTGATGGAAAAAAGTAGCTGAATCACTGTTAGATACAATGAAGGCATGGTATCCGGAAGTTGCTTAAAACAGAGTTTAATGTAAAATGAATTTTGCATACGTTCAGCATTGAAGCAAGTTATTTTCGTAAATACGAATAATTGGGTGTTTCTGTTTACTTTGCACAACCATTTTTACAACCAAATCACTATTTCATTTCATTCCACTTTCCCGTCCCTCATCAGAATATACCTACATCATATTTTGTTTATGTTTTTATTTGCCTATGTACATTTTTAATATAAGAAATAAAATACGATATAAATTAGAAAGTTTAAAAAAAAAAAAAACAATATAACGTTTATTCACTCTGTATAACTTCCATAATAAACAAAAAACATTAAAAAAAGGCAGAACTTTTAAATAAATTCAATGTGCATATAAATAAAAAAAAACAAGGAGAAAAAGAATTGATGTGAAATAAACAGGAAGGAAATAAAGAACAAAAGAAATGAATTAGAAATAAAAAACAATAAAACATAAAATAACAAAATAAAATTTTATATTGGAAAATGTGAAGGCAAGAAAGGAAAACAAAAAAAAAAAAATTTTTTTTTTTTTATTTATTAAATCGTAGAAATTTTGTACTGTTTGTACTTTATTACTTCTACTACCACTTACAATCTACATATACTACACGAGTACTTAATAAACTTTTTATAGTCATAAAAAAAAAAAAAAACATTTCAGAAAAAATATTGTGAAAAATAAGCAAAATAAAAAGTAGAATTCATAAAAATGATTTAGGATTCGTTAAATCATTTAATTTACAAGTATGTATTTTGTTGTTTTTTAAACAATATTATTAAATTGAATTTTGTGTTAATTCTTTAATATAAAAAAGCCATGTTTAGATTAAGGTGGATATATTAAAGCTAAAGATAGATAGATAGAATTCACTTTAATAATTTTATTTCAATTTTATTTTCAGTTTTTTTAACAGGATTAATAAAATGTATTAGCATCGAAATTGCCATTTATTCTAATTCATATCGATGAGCAAAATGAAACAAATTTCAGTTATTATGTATTGAAAAATTTGTTTAAAAGTTCAAAGACACATGTTTTTCATCCTTGTGACAATGACAAATAAATTACACAAGCACACGAAACAAATGAAAAATAACAAAATAAAACTAAGTTCATTGTCATCCTTTTGATAAAGTACGTATATGAATAGAACCAAAAAAATGTTTGTATGTATATAACGAATGTTAAATAATAGATATTTAAATGAATCAATTTGTTCATTTCAATTGTCTCAATGTATGTAATGTAAACGTATATGAATATCTGTAAATGCATGATCGTGTATTATAGACAAAATGTAAAAATTGTCAGATATTTTTACATAACATGTTGTCACATACCACCACCAAATCAATTGGATCCTTTTTTATTTTTATTGCAAATAGTATTTTATATAAAAGTGAATTTTTATATGTTCTGAATTTTAAATGCTTGTCATGTCTTTTTCAATTTAATAAAAAAAACAGAATTTAATGTTCCAAAATACAAATAGAATGAATGCAGTGGATGTATATTTATCTGATATTATTGTTTTATTGTTGTAAAAAAAAATTGTTGAAAAATCGTTTATCCTTATTTTATTTTATTGCTTTTTTGTATGTTGTCGTCTGCTTTTTATCTCGAAAAGAAATTCAAAATAAAACGGGTATTGTCCTTTTTTAATTTTTTTTTGTTTTTTTTTTTTGTTATTGAACTAAGCAACTTACTTAAGCGATTAAAGTAATTTACATACTTTTACATATCTCATTACCAATATCTTAAAAAAAGATTTCATCTTGTAAAAGATTTAAAATAGTTCTAATTACGTACATATGTACGTGTATAAAATTTCAACAAAATTTGAATAGAATCTTTAAACAGAAAATGAAAATAATTTGATTAAATTTATTTTCAATATCATTAGAAAAAGTTGTAATGTGACATGTAATCAATTTTTTTTTGTGATTTCTGTTTTTCTCTTCATTTTGAATCGTTAGAATATTATATTGGAATTTTGTACAGTGAAATTATATGTGTGTACAGTGTTAGTACTTGTACAATCAATCAAATAATCCTTAGTAATACCAGTGAAAGGTGATTTGAGTTTTGCATAAAAACATCTACTCAAATCGAGATTTTTGAAGAATATAGCCTCTATGTTATAATAGGATTATCTTGAAGATTCATTAATTTTTTTTAGTGACATTGTACTGGAAGATCAATAAAAAATAAATTTGGATGATTTACTTTACATTACAACGTAATATACACAAACACGTACATACATATATACACATGGATCTCAAAACATGTTATACATACAAATTCGTAATTTAAAGTAACAAAACGAAAGAAGGCAATTTAAGGAAAAAAGAAATTAGAAAAAAAAAATTGCAATTTCATCATGTACCATTTAACTCAATTAATTTCGGATGTAATTATTGTTAAAATACCGCAACAAAATGGAAAAATAGAAGATATGCCAAATTTCGTTAATTTCTTGTTACAAATACTAAAACAATAGAAATTCGTAACGTTAAAATTTGTTGTTTGTTTTTTTCTGAAAATTTTGAAGTTCTTTTTTTTTGCTCCTTTTGTAACAATAGAAAATGTGAAAAAATAGGAAATTGAGGAATAGAGCAAAGCATTGAAATTAAATGATTGCAAGTATACGTATGTATGTATATGTACAACATAAAAGAAGTCATGAAAAGGATTAAGACTGAAAATGTAAATATACATTAGATGTTATAGAATGTCTACACGCTTACTTCTTCCCTTCCCTTCTATATCCTTTTTTGAAAAATTGTCTGTAAATAAATTTAATTGAAATTATGCGTGAATAATGGAATTTCATTTTTTTTTTTTTTTTTCTGTAGCTAAATTGCTGAGGATTTTTCCATTTAATCGTTTTAATGTTAATTTGTATTTTTTTTATTGTGTAGTTTGAAGTATAAAAAATCCTTTAATTCCTTTAATTTTTATTTATATTTAATCATACTTGATATTATAGCATTTTAAATATTTTCATTTTTTAGAAGCTTAATCCTACGTTTTTTGTTTTTGTTAAGTTGTGTCTGGGATATTTTTTTGGTTTTTTTGTTTTTTGTTATGAGTTACCATGTAATCATGAAATCTGTGTGCTGTCCTATGTTGTTTAAAACTTATTTTGGAATTAACAGAGATTGAAATGAAAATCGCATGCAATGAAGAAAGACTTAATAGATTCCCATCTATTAATAAGAAAATGGAATTCGAAGAACTGTAATGACCCATAGCCCATAACATAAAGATGTGTACTACTTAATCTAGGTAAATATTTAGCATTTCTTATAGCAGTCCGATAGTATTATCAAAGAAGTCTTTAATTAAAAATAAAATTGTCAATTAGAAAATGATTATTTTCATGTATTCCATTTTTTATTTTATAAAATTATAGTTTAGCGAATTTGAACGTTAAATTTATATTAAGAATTTAAAAGTATATATGTATATAAAATTTTGTAATTAAATAAATTTATGGTTTGCCATTTATATAGTTTTAATTATAAAATTTTAATTATCATTTTGATACTTTTGAAAATTTATTTAAGGTATTTAATAGTTTATCTTACGTGAAAATGAAAAATAATGTTGGGGTTTTACTAGGTAAATAATACCGTATGTATACATAGATATGAGGCACTGGATCACCAAGACATAGTGAAGTTCGAAATAGTGGGTTTAATAGAAAATCTCGAACTACCCGTATTTCGTTTCATCTTGCCTTTAAAGCAAGAGATATGTTAGATAATCCTTATAAAAATTAAGTGAACAGTATATTAAATGAGATGTGCCTTCAAATTGAAGATTAGGCTTTTGTAATCCTTTTTCTTCTACTTTATTCTGGATTTTTAATAACATTCATTTAAACTTTTTTTACATTTTCCTTGTAGTTGTAAACATGGATAACAACAACCGGCAGCCAAATAACATAAATATATAAATACATGAGGTGAAAAATGTTCACTAATATTGTACGTGTTTTAATAATAAATTTTCATACTTTATTATATGATTGAATACATTATCTTGATAATTTTCTCTGGTATATGAAATATTCATAATAAATTAAATATTATATTATAAGATACCTGTTTAATACACATTATGCGTTTTACTGGTTTTACATATCTACATACATACACACAAAAACAAATCATGTAGTAAGTATCATGTGTTTTTCAGGTGAAAATATAATTTAGTATTTATACATATACATATGTGTGTATGGTAATTTTTGCTTAAAGGCATACAAATTCATGTATTAAGCACAAATCATATTATGTGCGTATGTACAAGCATATTGTACACGATACTAACTATTTGTTCTGTATTTTCTTCCATTTTACTTCTTTTTTTTTTTTCTCCCTTATTATTACACTAAAAACATATCCTTTCAATTTCATAAAACAACCATGCATATAAAAGCACTTATTAGGCATACAATATTATTCTTTAATACTTTATCCTTAAGGATATTATGCTGTTAGAAAATTTCTATTTTTACTTTATTTTATTTATTTATTTTTTTTTCTAAGGAAGTACGTACAAATAACATGTGTATATATACATATGTACTATACATTTCATTTTGATTTTTCCTGTACACTTCCTAAGTATTTTTTCTTCCATCCTAAGTATTTTTCTTTTTGTGGTTGTTTGTAACTTATTTATGCGTAATGCATGTATTATGATATAAAATTACGCATTTAACGTAAATAGAATAATTTTATATACTACAATGTACAAAATAATAATACGTATTAGCAGAAAAAATTTATAAAAAAAAAAGAATAAAAATAAAAAAAACTTTTTCTTTTTGAATAGGAAATTTTCACTTTTCCCATTATTATTTACTGTGCATTTTGCATTTGACGGGTATAATATTCTTTATTGTATGGCCAAGATTATAGTAACTTACGTAAAGTGAAAAATTTCATATTTTTTGGGATTTGTAAGGATTTGTTGTATTTTTTCCACATTCTATTTATTGTGATGAATATAAATTAACATGCGTCTCTACATACATACGTAAATATTTTTCTTTTGTTACAAGGAAAAAAAATAGAAACAACATTTCTTTTGTTGTTGTTTTTTTTTTGTTTTCATAGAATTTGAATTTTTAATTGAAAATTCATTCTCTCAATGAATTTTTTATTTAGAAAAAAAGGTTTATCTTGATTACCCTACATCACATAATGTGATGTGTAATTTTACGTGGTTCCTACACATAATACCAAATACATATATAATATTCAGGCAAAGAATATTTATCATTTAAAAAATTCAAAAAAAAAAAAAATAAATAAATAAAATTCTGCTACTGTTTTTACGTAAATATACCAAAAATACGTTTTAAAAAAAAAAGTTAAATTTTACACGCGCTTCTATAAGTCTTTGAAAAATCATCATTAATTTTTATGTAGACTATTTGAATATTTTATGAGAGTTTGAAATTTATGGCGTATTCACTAAAAATATTGTATAATGCCTTCTGGCATGGGGGATGGTTACATGCATGATTCTATCTAAAATATGAAAAAAAAAATTTTTGAATGACGGGCAGATATGATAACGATTATTTCAAACACTTTAATATTTGTATATTTTTGTATACTTCTTTAGAAAATGAATTATTCGAAAATAATTTCATTGTAATCTAATTTCCTACTAACCTCAGAGCCTTATTCTATATTATTTAGATTTTTCTTATCTTTCGTTACTTAAATTACGTTTATCGTTACTAAAATTACAAAAACAAAATTTCTAAAAAGACTAACCTGATTACGAAACTAAAATCAGTTTTAATTCACCACAATATAAAAATTTAATTTAAAAATTAAAAATAATTTTTGATCAGAATTAGTACTAATTTGCTTTAATATACATAAAACGCATATAAAACACAATTATGATGGCATAAGTTATATTTTCCACAGTAAACAACCAATACAGATACTGATACATAACGCAATACAAACAACATTTATAAATTTTCATGAGAATGTTTCTTTTTTTTTTTTTTAAATGTAAACATTGTTTAATTATTTCATTAAAACGTTTTATGGATCAGTATCAAATTTTATTAAATTAAGTGTGGTTGCTCGTTTATTTAAATTTTTAATTTCTCAACACTCATAAAATTAACAAATTGTTTTAAATAATTTTTAGCAATTAATTCATTTAAAATAAAAATAAAAATTTGTTCTTTTTTCATTTTTTATTTCAAAATTTTTAATGTTGAAATTTTCAACATCCCAACAAGGGCATAAAGAGAGTAAATAATTGAAATAAAAATTGAAAAAAAAAAAATGTTTACTCTTATTTAATTTCATTAAGTACAAAATTGTTAAACAGGAAATAAAAGTTCATAAATTTTTTTGTAATTAAAAAAATCATCACAAATTTTAGGTTTTATTCATTGTATACATTTTCATTTTAATTGTTAACTGTTTTGTACTTTCTTTTATGAAAAAAAAAATATATATTTTCTTTTAATAAAATATCTTTTTAGTCTTTTTGTTTTTAATTAGAAAAGTTTAAATATCATAAAATTCCGTCTGTAATACAAAAACTTTTACAAACATGGAAATTTCAGAGTTAGTACTTATGCTGAACCTCTGAGTCCTTTTTTCAATGATTTAAAAAACAAGTAAAATTACTTTGCGTATTATGCGTGAGATTTAACCATATTTTAAGTATTATGTTGAATAAGTAACTTAATGTTGTACATTTTAGAAGAATTTTATGTATAAAAAAAAAAAGACTTAAAAAATTATTTTGATTGCTCAGAAAGTAGAAGTTTTTTTTTCTCTGACCTTTCAAATAAATTTTTAAAAAAATAAGAACACAAAATTTCAATTAAGGGTTTCATTTTTATTATATTTGGGGTATATGTGTTTTATGAATTTTTCATAAGAAGTTGATTTTCATTGTAAAATTGTATGCAGAGATTATTTTAAAATCCCTTAATTTTTTATTGTACATAAACAAAACAAATAAAAAGGAAGTGAAAATTCCAAAATTGCTTTTAATTATTTATTTTATTCTTCATTTTTTTATTTTGTTTTAAACTTATTATTATGCATACCTGTATTTTTATTTTAATTCTTTATTATTTTGTTTCAACATCATATTATTTAATATTATCATATTTCAAGCAAGGATATATTATATAGTAACGTATCTACATAATTTATTAAGATTCTCCTTTCATTTACTTTTCATTAAATAAATTTTCTTTGAAACTTTTATTTATTTTTTAAAAATATTTTTGTTATTTTTAAAAGTTTTAATAGAGAAGTTTTCATTTATTTTATTACTTCCTATATAAGTAATTATAAATTCATTTTAAAAATAAAATTCTTATGGTGTAATAATCGGATGAATGGAAGGTCCATAAGTTCTCGATTTGGTGTATTTTTAGGAAAATTTATAAGATGAATATATTACTGAAATACAGAGCAAAACTCAACTGTACAAAGGTCAATTCTTTTTCGTTAAAAAAAAAATCAAAGCGTTTGGAATTCTCTCTTAGTTGAATATGAATTTATTTCGGAAATTTTTCTATGACACTGTAACAAGTATATTTAAAAACGGACGAGAAAAAGCTATTTATCATCATCAATAGCACAACAGTTCGGTGTGACATTATTACGATAATTTTATTAGACAATTCTATCATACGTGTACTTTCAGTTTAATGTGCGAACCACTGAGTTAGTTAAAATAAAGAATAAATTCAATTTTTGTATTATAGGGCTTAGATCACCCATTTATTTGAGTTACTTGTTATCAGCAAATAGACTCGATTAGTATTACTAAGCACTTAGTTAAGTTGAGGAAAAGCTGTTAGCTAGATAAAATTGAAAGTACCTTAAGATTAATATTTAGCAATGTAAATTGAAGAAATTTTATAAAAACTTATGGACCTTCCTGCATATAATATATTTTATGTTTGTAAGTATAATAAACTCGTTAACAAAAGGCTTAATTAAAATTAATTAATTATTAATGGCCGTTAATAAAGTACTTATCATGATTTTGATATACACTTACAATTTTCTTTTTTGTTTTTTTTGTATTTTGTTTTCTCCATTGTCTATTTTATAATTAAAATGGAAAATCCCATCATTAAAATTTGTTTGTAGTTTTTTTTTTGTATTTTAAATTTTTACATTTAATGAAGGCTAATTGAAATTTTCAATTTTTCCAACGAAAAATTTTGTTTTCATTCTTTGTAGAAAATTAAGGAAAAATAAAAATATAAAAGGAATAAAAAATTGTCATAAAGAAATTTTAATTTTTTTCAAAATTTTGTTTAATATAAAATTAGAAAACTTTCACTTCTTAGACGTACAGATGAAATAATATTACTTATGAAAAATGTAAATTTCTTTTTTTCTTTTCTATAATGAATTGCTATTAAGAAGTCGAGAAAAAAAAAGTTTTGATTTCAACTGTTTTATTAATTCGTTGACAAGTTTTCTAGTTTTCTTTCGTTTTTTATTTCTGCTTTCTTTTCATTTACATTGAAATGAAAAACTTTTTCAAATGAATTTCAATTATTTTCTGTTCTATTTTTTTTGTTTTTTTTTTGTAATTGCATGGAATTTGATTTTCGATTTAAATTGATTGTTACTTTTTTACAATAAGTGAATTATTAAATTAATAATAAATGGTTGGTACTCATTCAAATAATTTGTTTTTTTGTCATTGATGAACTTTTAATGCATCTAGCAGTATTCAATTATTTTTAAATTTTCATCATATCACTATAGTCACGTTTAATTTGTCTAATAAATAAATTTTCAATTTAACAACAAGCAAGTATTATACTTACATGCACATGCTCTTGTATGTGTATGTAAAAATGTAGTAAAAATTTATAACTAGAAATTTTCCAGATTTTTATTATCAACAATCAATTGAATTTTTTTTTGTTATTATTATTCGCTGTTTTACTAATTGCAAATTTATTGAGTACTCACATGATTTTTTTTTCAATGACTTTATTATCAATTGAAATCAGCGTACATATGTAAAACCTCTTTTATATGGATTTTGAATTTTATTGAAAACCATTGTATGAATCTATATGAGATTCTCATTAAAATTAATTAGAAATTTAGTGTTTAAGTACGTAAAGTAATGATGGTAATGAAGATAATAATTCAGAAATCAACATTTTATTAGCTTTCGCATTGTTAAAACGTTAAGTATGATAATAAATAAAATGTGCGTTACCCATACACCCTGTGCAACAAAAATGGTTCAGTTTAAAAAGAATAAATTTTTGTTTTTTTTTTGTACACTACTGAACTCTCAAAGGTTCTTAATCTCATTGACTTCAACTGCTTCCGTTTTTGGATTTTCCTTTTCATTTTTTTATGTTTAGGAAGTAAAACACAACTCGTCTTCTATTGATTTAATTTCTACCAACAATTATTCTTCAGTAAATGTTTATTTTCTTAATAAATAAAAAAAAAAAAAAAAAAAAAAAAAAAAATTATTCCTTTTTTTTGTATTAGACAAAAACACAGATTTATTTGAATTTTTTGCCTTTAAATACTTGAAATAATGTGTTAAGATTCATTTTTAATTTTGTCTGACTTTTTTACATTTTCATAAAATGGTCAATGTTTTATTCATTATTACATTTATTTTACTTTAGAAAATTTCCTGATTATAAAGTAATTGGAAAAATTTTGGAAATTGTTTCTATTAAAAAACATTAAATTTTCTTTTTTTTTTATTGATCAAACAAAATTGATTTCTGAATCATTCAATTAGAATGACCTTATGAATAAAAAAAACATTATTAGCACAGGTTATTCTGTTCTACATAACAAATTCTTAAAATTTTATTGATATAATAAATTTAAAAATTGAACTTAGAATAAGAATCATTTCTTTTTAGCTCAGAATGTATACTTAGTTTAATTACTTGTTACTCAAAGCAATTTGTTGAATGAAGTGTGTAAATGAGAATGATATGAAATATTAATTAATTAAATAAAATAAATAGATATCATCATCAAAACACCTTTTATGAACGTAAAGATTAAAATAACATACATACATGTATTATTCTAACATTATTAGAAGTACATAAATTAATTAAAATGTAATCAATATGAAATTTTTTTGTACATATTAGGTACGAAGAACGTTTTCATTTTATGAGAATGAACGACAATTAAAAGTTATTTTCAAAATATCTGATAAGAGATGAAAATAATTATTTTGATTTTATGATATTACATAACGCACACACACAATTGAACATGAGTACAGTACGTGTACATAAATGTATTCCGATGACGGTTGTTTTAAATATTGTATATTATTCTAATGGAAATATAAGTAGTCTAAAGATTTTGTTATCAATATTATTAAATCTACCGATGATTTATTATGCTCTGTGATATGTGTATAAGCATTAATTCGTATGACATTATATGTACATATATGTAAATTTTTTAAAACATGCATTTGTTTTAATAAAATGGGTGTTGTACTTTAATGCAATTATATAATATATTGCAATTAATCCCTTCATGAACTACATAATTGATATTGATTGAAATTTTAATTAATTACTACACTGAAATGAGATAGGTCATCATCATTAAGGGTACAACTTGATTTAGACCTTGATTTCGTCTGTCAGATAGACGAAACCAAAAGAAAAGATTTAAAGAAAATAAAGATACTTAAAGAATACAGATTTACATTGAGTACAAAAGGCATTAAAAATGGTTTTAAATTAAATTAATTATAAAATATAATTAATTGATTTGTTTTATTGTAATTCAGTATTATAATTAATGATTTGTAAAACTATAAAAAAAAGCTTACATATTTCTTATTTAAATTAGGATAAGAAGTTTGGTAAATTGAATGAAACAGTTGTGAAACATTAAGAATGCTTTTAAAACGTATGTGTATAGAAACTAAACATAACTGACTTGAACATCATTTGCTGAATTAATATCAAAATTCGATACTAATGTTCACATCAATTGCGACAGTACTTGCACATACAATGAACAATTAATATTTTATTATTTGTAGTAGATCAGACTTAATTAAGTGAAACAAGAAAGAATACGAATGAAAAATTTACTAACATTGCAATCAAAAGGATAATTCAAACTGTTTTTCTAGTAAAAATTTTAAATAAATTTTTTTTTGTTTAAATTTTGCTTAAACGAATTTAGCAATTATTTTGGAAAATTTTCAGTTTCAGATTTTTTTGTAGTTTAAATTTTTGTTATTTCTGATAGAATTAAGCGTTAATAACAAAAATGCTTGTATTACAGGATATTGTTGTATCTCACTTACACTTTAAATAAAAAAAAGTTACAAAAAAATATAAATAAAAACTTACATAAATTTTTCTCTTGATCATCAATTTACAAAAATTTTGTTACAAAAATAAATCAAATATAATTTTCTTCTTTTGATGAAACTGATATTCTTCACCACATATTTAGATTGGTTTCCTTCTGGTATTTTTTATTATTTTTTTTTTTTTTGTAATTTTTAAGAAAAATTACAGATTTTCTATTTTTTTGTAGAAATTAAATTTAAAACTGCGTTATAAATAAATTTATAGAAAATATACTAAGCATCACTGTAAAAACACTATATACACATCAAAGATTATTATTTTTTTAAAATGGTTTTTATAAATTTTTTTTCTTATTTACAACTTTATTCACAACACAAAAGATGATATTGAAAATTTTCACTGATTTCAAAAATTTTTGATATGAATTTTATATTTGCTTTTAAAATATCAATTTGAAATTTAAAAAAAATTATTGATATGTAAATGTATGTATTTGTACATAAAAAGCATAAAATCATTAAAAAAAATACTTTAAAAAAAAATTATTAGACGGAATGAAATAAATTTAGAAAAATAAAAATCAGTTTTCCCCAGATATGTGTAGTTATTCCTTTGAGACAAAGATTAATATTTTCCCTAATATCCTTTTATCTAACTTTCCTTATTATATTTGTGATTCTGATTATTCTGATTTTAGAGTTTTATTAATTTGGTCGATTTTATATTTTTAAACTACTATTTAACTTCTTTCACGACCGGTATATAACTGAAAATTTTTTAACAAAGTAATACGTATTTCTATATGAAAGGACAAAAATTTTCCTTCAAAGTTAATAGACATAAAAATGTACATACACCCAGTATAAATAATTTTTATTTAATGTAATACACAGTATACATGATTTTACATCAAACTGTACCAAACTGTACGAAAAAGGACTATATATGTAATAATGAGAGCGCATGATAAATTTGTTCCATTTTTGAGAGGGGAAATTGTACTTATGATAAAGCACGTGGTTTTACAAATTTTCTTTATTTTCATTCAATTTTTTCATAATAACTGTTATACTTGAAAACTTGTTACATTATTATTATACCTTACAAGCTATGTATCTTGAAACTAAATATCTTTTTTTTTTTTTTTATTATAGGTGTGTAATAAAATTTTTATTTAATTTTCATTGTTCAATGAAGAAATATCAAAAAATTAAAATTGATATAAAGATTATACAGCTATAGCTATTCAAAATTAAATGCAACTTTAATCGTTGTGGTGTATTCTCGTTTTTAACATTTTATGTAGACATATTATAAAAAGTGGCCAAAAATTATTTAAATTTCTTTTAAAGAAGACTCCTTAGAGACACGTGCAAAGTTTTTATATAGTTTTTGTTTTTTATTATGTTTCATTAAATAAAGATATTTGACCTTTTATTACATTAAATAAACTGAATTCACTTTTAATGTTTATACGCATTTATGTTGTTTTTGTGAATTTTCTTTTTATCTTTTTATTTAAGACTAATTTTTATGATTTAACTTTTTGAGACAGGCAAAATACAAACAAAATTTTCTAGGGTATCTATTTGTTGTGTTATAAAGTATGAAATAAACAATAAACGTAAAAACATAAGATCTATAAAGTGAAAAATAATTCATTCTAAGTTACTAACAATATTCATTTTAGACTTAGAAATACAGGCTATTGTCTACATCACGTTGCTCATATTAAGAAAATAAATTTTATAAACAAAATGCTTTATAATCATGATAAAATAATGTGTGGGTGCTGCTGGTTTAGCACTTAAATCAATCAGCAATCAGCATATGGGAATACATTACAGATGATAATTTTGACAGGTACTTTTGAGACGGGTTATATAACCAGAAAAATTTAGGTAATTCGTTTGGGTAAGGTATTGAAGTTTACTTTTTTAGATGTTCCTTGAAGCTTTTAAGAATGTTGAAAGCTAGACCAATCCTTGCCACGTGCTTAGCCTTTGGCAAAGGTCCTTTTAAAGCTACTTCTACCCTAACTATTGTTCGATTATATTAAGACCATAGCATTTTTTATGTATATGAAATCCAGTAATACATAACATAAATACATTACCCAATTCGCATGTACATATATGTTACATACATATGTATACGTGTATGTGATAAAAGATCATTTTTGATTGAAATTTGGATACATGTATAACAAAACAAATAAATAAAAGTAAGATAAATAAATAAAACCAGAGGAAATATTGCTATAAAATTTAAAAATACAAAAATGAATTTACTGTATTACATATTGTAAATATTGTTTTATATAAATAAATAATTGATTTCTAATCGATTTTTTATATAAATTTTTCACCGATATACAAAACACACGTGTACGGTATTTAACTTTTAGCTGTCTGCTTTTTTTTTTGACTATTTTTCATACAAAAAATTTTTAAATAAAATTGCGGAAAATTTTTTTTATCCCTTCTCATTTGTATTCTTCTGGAAGCTTACATACAATGATACAATATGTGCATGAATAGATACATACATATACTACACACTATAAACGAACGAATGTAACGTTTTTGTCACAAATTTTAAAATTTAATTACAATGAACCGCATGCTATTTTTATGAATTTTAACGAAAATAAAACAAAAAACGACATTGTTTTTGGGTTTTGCAGCGTATGTTGGCTTTTTTAAAATTGAGTAATTGATAAAACGTGTGAAATTAAAAGATAATTTTTTAATTTATTTTCAATAACCATTTGTATAACCATGCGTTAAAAAAATAAATAAAAATAAAATGTTTACATGTATGCGTTAAAAAACGACTTCATATATTTTTCATTAATTTATTGTTATGTAATTTTTTGAATTTTATTTTATTTAAAAAAATTAATTTTTATTTTTTTGTTTTTTATTTTTTTCAATGTTCAATCAACCTACAGTTGATATTAGTTACATATCTATCTATCTATCTATCGGTTGATACAGTTTTATCCCAATTTATTGCATTGCAGTATCTAAACGTACTTGAAAATTCCCCATTACAGTTGTCATGCACTTAAAATATTTAATTACAATCTTATTTTCATTACATACGTATGCTATGGTATAATATTAAATATTAATAACCCAATAAATCTTACAAGATCCATTGAGAATTTTTAAATACGATTAAAATCCCATCAACCATTTTATCATCAGGTCTCATTATTATCATTATCAAGATAAATTATTACATGCATGTATGTATACATACATATAATATATACTATACTCTATTTTTTGTATCTAAGTAACATAAGCATTTTTAAACACATTTACTGTTCAATGTCATTCAAAATTTCGTTTAATAATCGAAGAAAATAAAATATAAAAAAAATCATAAACTGTTTAATGCAACAGTGTGTACAACAAAAATTGAATTAGTCAAAATTATATTGAATCATATTTCAATTACGCATCCTACTTACATGTCTACGATATGAATTTATATTTTTATACTTATTTATAATTTTGCCTGTCTAGTAATACAGACTGTATCAATAATGTAACTATGTATGTGTACTCCTATGATGTGTAGGGTATTCAAAAATCAAAGTTATAAAATAACTTTTTTTGTCAAAGTTTAGATTGCTTTTAGTGAAAAGTTGTTTTAAACCTCACATTTGAAACCTACTATTTCTGAAACATCGGAGATTTTTTCATTTACAAAAATCTGATTTTGTTATACCTACATACATATTTGTTACTAGAAGTTGTCTTAGAACTTATTGTCTGCAAAGCCCTGTAAAAATTTTATCACAATTTTATGCGTAAAAATTGGTAATAAAAAGAGTAATGAAAAGGGATTAAAAACTAATGAAAATATATAACGAAAAATATCTTTAAAAAAAACAATAATGTAAGACGTGGGTAGGCAATATAAATTTTTGCCTTCTTCGACATTTATAGAAAATCGATAAAATTTAAATGAATTACTTAAAAAAAAAAATTACTTGAGTTAAAAATTTCATTTATTTTGTGATTTTACTTAAATTTAATCGATATTTTGGAAAAAAATTTAATATCATTTTAATTTTATTTATTATAATAAAATTTAGCGTGTAGTAAATAAATGAATGGTAAAGACATAATAATTAGATTTAACGCAACTGTGTAATATTTTCAAACTATAATATACATAATCTAATAACATGTATTGTACATGAAATTTCATATGCAACAAGATTTTCTATATGCAGTTATGAATAATGTTATGGAAAATGTGTAGCCTAAAGGAAAATTTAGTTTTAAGTTTAGAAAAAAAAAATCAAAGAAAAAGAAAATATTCTCTTTATTAAAGTTTACATTTTTACACACTTATCTTTTCTTGTTTATCTCTTATGCATAATAATATAGTATTCAGTTTATATACACAAATATGAATTCCTATATAAACAAGTTCTGATATGACTTCAAAATTCACATACAGATACTAGTACTGTATGGTGTTATAATAATTTGTGTTACAGAACTTTTTAAAAAGTTTCCTTTTATATAATAATAATAATAATAATATTCCTTTTACTTTTAAAAGAAATATGCGAAGAAAAGTGTTATCTCGTTACAATAATTTCAAAGTTTCCCCCTTTTTTTTGTTTATTTTGGTTTTTCCTATTTCTTTGTCTTACCTTTTGTATGTGTGGATGTGGGAAAGTTTAAGAAAATGATAATATGTATAAAGAAAAATCATAATAATAATAATATTAAAATGTATACATAAAAGTAAAAAAAAAAATACAATAACGACGACAACGACAACCATGATGATGATGATAGAATATTGTATACAAAAGTACTCTAAAAATTCAGTACATGACTTAAAGGTATATATTTTAGCATAAATAATTTTTATGTATGAAAGTTTTTAATATACAAAAGAGTACATAATATTTTCATATGAAACAACTTCAGGAAAATAAGCAGTTTAAATGCATTTTTCATGGAATCTGTTTTATATTCACTTTTGCTAGTTTCATTTATTTTGTTGCTTTATTCGGAAGAGCTATAAAATGTCCATGCATCTAAATATCAATACATAAAAACCAGTAAACAACATTTTTAAAAAAAATAAATAAATAAATAATGTAAAAAATTTATAACTTTTATGACCTGGAATGTTTTATTTACACCATTATACAAATCGATGAAATACAGTCGAATACTGAAATGAAGGATAGATTATTTGCAATGGGATTTTGAATAAATAATATTAAATTAAAATTTCAATAAAATAGCTTTAAAACTGAATTTCAAATAAGTAAGTCCATTCTCAAGATGTTCGTTGAATTCGACTAAATGTACAAAATGACAAAATATTTTCCAGCAGAAAAATAAATACTGATTTTTATATATGTAAATGCGAACGCAATTCAAATCATATCCATAAAATAAGAGAACTCCTTTCAATCTCAAAGTGTCTCTCCACTAAAATAAAAAAATAAAATTTGAAAATTTTTGATATATTCGGAGTTCTATATTTTGTCCTCACAGTCTTTTTTTTATTTTTTTCCATTTTATTCTCATCTCCGTTATCTGACGTTAATAAAAAATTTTACAGGTATTTTATAAAGCATTGCTTGAAAAAAAAATTCAACGTACATAATATTCACTGTACTTTTATTTGTCTCCATAAATTTGAAATAAACTGTAATATGAGACATTAAAAAATAAAAATAAAATGAACAGACAATTAAAAGTAATGAATAAAATTGAAAATATCAAATGATACTTAAAAAATAAAATTGTATATAAGGATATAAAAAAGGAGCAAACGAGATTTTTAATGTACCGCATTATTACAGCAATAAAATTTAAAAAATTTATTACTGAAAATTTCATTGATAAAATGCAGAATTAAAAAAAAAGAAGGAAACTTAACATCATATATTCTTTTGAGGCTTTCTAAGATTAAAGTATTAAGATTTAGTTTGACTTATTTTTAATGAAACACTTATTCGCTCTGTGACAGGATAGACAATGTCAAATGGATTCTCGTGATTTCAACATAATGGAATACCTCAGCAGTTATTTTATTCGCTTATTATTGATTGTATTGCAATCCTGAACCATATCTGGAAAGTTATCTATGTACATATAATCCGAATGGATCTGGGTTGTTTTGCTTCAATTTCATTTTACCCTACTATTTCCATTGCTTTTACTACTTTCAAACGTTTTTTTACGATTTCAATTATTATAGATATTTTTTTTAATTTAAAAAATAACTGGGCTTTTGAGGCCTAATTCCAATTTGCATTACAAAATAATAATTTCTCTTATTCATTTAAATGAAATTTGAGAAAAAAGGATTAAAATTATTCACCGAACAACAAGATAAAATGTAAAGCAAGAACATTGTTTTTTTTTTTTTTGTACAAAAGAAAAAGGGCAACATTACAAACAAAAGTTTTGAATAAATTTTATTTGCTGTCAGCGATGGTTTTTTTTAATATTTATTTTTTTTTTTTTTTTGTTTTGCACTATTTGTATGTACGAACACGTTGTTGGCTTTGTGATCATTGTTTGTTTTTTTTTTTTTTTCTTTTTTATCAAGATTTCTTTGTTATCCTATTGTTATGCTGAACTTTTTATTTGTGCAGCCTTTTTTTTTAGTTTTGACCATTTTTGTTCATTTTTATTTATATTTTTTTAAATTTTTTGTTTTATTTTGTTTTTTTATTCGTAACATTAACATTAATATACATAGAACACAACATAAAGAATTTTAGTATGGAAAACGTCTAAGCCTTTATTGTTTTTTTTTATTTTAAGTTTTTATTACTTTTTCTTTTAAATATTTGCATAGAAATACATAAAAAAGAGTATAAAAAATTTTCTAAGACATCAAACAATATTAATAAAAAAAAATAAATAAATACCCGTGCCACATATGTGAATACCCTATAAAATAGCCAACAAATAAAGGGCTTATGGATATTTTGATAGTCCATTTAAATACAATAAAAAATTGAAATGAAGAAAAACCCACACATACCATTATACATACATTTATCGATTTTATTAAACTGTTTATTATCACAAAAAAATAAAAAAAAGGATAAATAAGGTTAAATGGCTGAAGAGAAGGGCTATTGCGGTTATAACACTTTATTCTTATATTTTTTCAATTTTTATTATTTTTGTATAACCTTATATTCATAGTATCGCTTTTAACTCAAATAAATTTTAATACTATCCTTTTTCAAATATCATCTACATGTCATATGTGGTTATTATATGAAAGATTCATGTACAATTTTCTATTTTATTCTATAATATAAGAAAATAAAATGACATTACTAGAATTTTTAGATTATGTTTATTTGAATTTGATAATCCGAAAAAAAAAGTTAAAATTTCTACTTCTAAATTTTATAGTATGAAGTTGTTATTTCTGGATCACAGATCTATACACTAATTTTTATTATGAATAAGCTTACAACTGTTAGCAGTTTTTTACCGATCTATGAATGGGCTTTCAATGTGCTCAAAACGTTATGCATATGATGTAAATCTATTTTATGGTGATGATGTGGTGTATGTATTTCTACGGATTTCAAATTGGATTAAAAATAAACATTTACATTTTTTTTTTTTTTATTGAAATATTTTCTTTAGAGTGAATACAAAAATAAAAGATTATGGTTTTCGTCATAATTTAAATAAAATTATCAAATATTCGTATATCCTTTAATTCATAGGTTAATATATTTTTATTTAAAACCAATTTAGCATATATACATTTTTAAAGTTTATTGTTAAAATAAATTTTAAGAATTTCATTAAGTAGATACATCCAAATTCTTAAAAATAGAACGACATTTTAAACAACCTACACACAATTGTTTTTAAGTAAGAGATACAATTCAAATTTCATACATTTTTTCAATATAAAAAATTAATATTTAAGTAAATATTTACATCACATTCATATACATATGTATGTACATGACCTTTAAACATGTCATTATTGCTCTTTATTTTATACCTTTCAAGGAAGGTATCTTTGCCCTCTCTTTTTTTTTTGGCCTACTTCAGATTAACAATTTTCTGGAGTATTCCGCGTGGGGGTAATAAAAATGAATAGACGTTAGTAAAGGCAAGTTATGGGCTATGTTCCGTCTATTGAATTGTGATCCCAAGAAAAACCATATGTATGTTGGTCTGAACAATCACAAGAAAAACATTTTATATCGTTTTTTACTTTTCTTTAGATACAAAAATGAAAAATTTTTCATTCCAACGTTAATTCATTTTCATTTGTTTTTATATAAAGAAAAGCTAAAAAATAAATTATTACTTACAGTAAAACAAAAGAGAGAAATGAAAACGAATAAATAAAAAAGTAAACAGCAAATATTAAAATAAATTGCAACAGAAATAATAATAAAAAAATAGTAGTTTTATCTTTGTAAAAGATATTAAAATAAATTTTTATAATTTTTAATGAATTTCATACACATCCTCATTTGATAATGATAAAGATGGTGACCCAAATTTCTACAAGCAAAAAATATAGTGGTCTAGTGGACGGTTTCTGAAGTTGGATCTTTACTTGCAGTAATGATCTTTACCCTCATCCAGAAATTGTCGCTATTTTATAACTTTTCTATATTTTCAGGTTCAGCTTTTAACTAGATTTTTACTCTTGATCTTTTTAGACTACTTTGCAGTCAGCTAAAAAAATTTACTATCTATTTTAATTGATATTATTTTACTATCTGAAGCTTTCATTATTTAGTTTTGAGATTCCTGTATTTTTAGAATATTTTTACTACAGGCCTAATGGCAGCATTTGTGTCTTTTTTCATCTCTCGTGATTTCTAATAAGATCACGAGCAATGTTACCATAATTCTTAAAGTTCTCGTACAGTACGAGATAAACTTTCAAATATCAATATACAGTGTTGTAAAATGGTACTATTTTTTGTAGTTTCCATAAGGCCTGTAGTGAAAATATTGAAAAAATAAGGTATATACAGTTCTACGACAACTACGACAAGTCTGTAAGTCAACCACATAAATCAACAACGAAGTACCGCCAGTATTTAAATTTATTTTCATTAACTCCTTGAAAAACGATATTTTATCTATCTCAATTTAAATTTTTCCACTTTTCTCTAAAATTTTCTTAAAGCACAATGTGCTTCTTTTTATTGCTAATACCAAGACCTAAGAATGTCACCATCTAATTTAATTGGATATGTAACAAAATTGCAATAAAAATCATGTTTAATAAAAATTGTTAGAATTTTATGTTCGTGTACATACATTTGTACATGTATACATAAGTAAACATGTAAAGTTTAATTTTAACACGAATAAAAAGGTAAATACACTTCATGAACGTATTTATTCGTATAAAAATACACTATGTTTGTATGTATGTAGGAAAATGTTGTAGATGAAAACAACACATTTTTCGACAACATGTTATAAACATGTATGCAGATTAAATAACGTCTATATAATTTTGCCATCAGCAAAACAATAAAAATTACGTGTCATATGCATATGTACGGGTTAGGTTTATACATCAAAATAAATCCAAAAAAAATATATAAAATTCTATATGATGATAAAAACATTGAGATTTTTTTTAAAATGAGATCTGAAATCGATTTGAATTGATCTACTTGTTGTATATGTATGCCAGATAATCAGGTGAAAAAAAAAAAAAATTGTATTCGTGTACAAGATACGTTACATATTCTGTATTGAAAGACAAAAAAATCTTCTTATCCGGTGTTTAAAGGTAAAAGTGTATATTGACGATGTTGAACACACACGTCAATTTAAATTTTCATCGTACGTGTAATTACTTTATAGAAATATGAAATAAAGAAGATATAGACAAGAAAAAAATAAGAAAAATCCTTCAAGGATGTGAAATGAAGGTATTAGGTTGACATTTACATCGTATATATATGAAAATCTATATCAAGATTTACAATTTACAATTATATAGTACATAAATTGAATATATACATACGCACAATATATTAAATTGAACAAGCTGAAGAAAAGAAAATAAATACGAGAAAATTAAGATTAACCACATCATATAATCAATAAAACAACGATACTAAGAAAAAAAAAATTTATTTTAAGGAAATCAATTTATTACTAAAATTTTCATGATAATAAACGCATTATATAAATCAATTTGATGTTAATAAATGTATGTAATTCAAAAAAATATGATTTTTGTTGAAAATTCTTAAAGCTTCTATAATGTTACTTTAAAGAATTTAAATTAAAGAAAAGGGTAAAATTTTGTACAAATATTTTTAGCATCAATACAAAATGGGAATCATGACATAATGGAAAATTGTGTGATGTACAGGATACGATGGACAGATGGACATCAGAAAGGCTGCAATTAACTAGGAAACTAGGAAAGCGAAGTTTGATATTTTAAATGTTTAAAGTTCTGTTTTAGTTTAAACCAGGATCTATCCTGGTCTATAGCCATAGCACAAATGAAGAAAAAGAATTTTTACAATTTTGATGATTTGATTATTACTTATTTATTTAAAATTTTATTTGTAGATAGAATGAGAAAATAATTTATTTAAAGACTTAAAAAAATTTAATAATAAAAAAATAATAAATCTGAGAAAACACACATCTTCTTGTGTATTTTCTTTTTCCAATTTATTGAGTTTTTGTCGTGTATTTTTTTTTTGTTATGCCTACTTTGCATAAATTTGAATAATTTTATTATAATGGCATCGTTGTTGTAGCACAATGTATTAATTTCTAAGAAGGCAACAAATTCATAAATATTCAATTAGTCAATTTTTTCTTTATTAATTTTTGTCAACTTATAGATATCATTTTTATTTTTTAATAAATTCAATTTCGATTTTTTTTTTCGAATACAATTTAATTATTTTTCATAATAAAATTATATACAAAAAGCGAAGAAAAAAGAAAAAAAAAGAAGGACATACACACTCTCTGTATAGAATTCAAAGAATATTTTAAATACTTATGGATGCTCTAGCCAGTTTCATATTTTACAATTATTCTAATTTCTAATGGAAATTTATTACTTTTCAAGATACTCAGAAATTCTCTAGAATATATTTTTTTAATCTTTGTTTCCAATTTTTAAATTTTCTTTAAAAAGTAAAAGTATACATACACAAGACAATAATCAAATTCAATACATTTCAGTGTAATAAAACACCATTATAATAATAAGGATAATATTCTAAAAAAAAAAAAAGAGGAAGATTGTGTATTGAATTTATTATATGTTTGCAATTCAAAATTTATCATTGTAATTCTGATGGTTTAGTGTGCGAGGGTTTTCCCAACCCTATGTTCGCGAGAACCATGGCACGCTTTATTTGACCAATTTTTATGTACTCGTCGATATTCAAGATCATGTTCAGAACTCCCTGCTTACACACGTACATTTGAATATATTTATGTCTCATACTATACTTTATAACATGTATGCTGTAGAATAAAAAAAAATACTAATATTGTACATATATAGATTTTATATAGTAAGAAAATTCGAGACTTGAATATTTTAAGAGAAGAAATAAAAAAAATTTTGAATTTTTATTTTTTTAAAGTTAATCGAAATGGTATGGCATGTCTCTACTACCACACAGCTTTATCGCACTTACCAAGTTTCGTCTATATTACTATAGTAATTTTACTAGTTATTGTATCACATTTAAATAGGATTTAATTTTTAAATATCTGACTTGTCCTTATACTACTTAAAAAAACACTCACTTAAGATTCTTATAAAACAACAATATAACAGTTTGACGAACACAATAAAAATAAAAAATAAAACATTATGCCATGTTTTTATGTATCAATTTTTTTTTTTTTGTTTTGCTAAAGAAAACAACAATCGAAAGTTTTCAGAGATTTTTTTTTTTTTTTAATAAAATGAATGTATTGTTATTTAAAATTAATAAATTTACATTACATACAAGGGATATTTTTTAAAAGTAAAAAGTACGTGTACTACTAACTTAAAGTAAATACGTATTACGAATCTATAAAAATTTTAAGTATATTTTCGTTACTGAGAATTCACTTTTAATTATAAAATTTGAATAATTCCATATTTAAGTAATTTCTCAATAAACCATGGAAAATTTGTAACAATAACCTTGAAATAGAAAAGAAAGGAGATTCATTTGGTCAAAGCTCACGTCGAGCTGTAGAGTTAAAGAAATATAAAGAAAAATTATTAAATTAAAATCAATTTTGTATAGAATAAAAACAAAACACTGACTATATAATTAATTCATGAAATAATTAAAAACCAACCACAACACACTTAAAAAAAAAAAAATTAAACAAAAAAAATATTAGCAAATAAATCACAAACACAGTGAATGAAAATAATCACTAATCAAAAATTCTTAATTGATTACATCGTTAGTATTTTTTTGTTTTTATTTTTATTTATTAAATGTGGTTCCATCATAGAAATGTTACTCGCACATATGAAAATACAAAAAAATTTAAGAGTAAGGATATTCATTCATTTACAAAATAAATACGTACATTCATGTGTTCTTGGAAAACTCTTGTAAGAATTCTATATTATGTACGTACGTAAAAAGGAAATTAATGATATCAATTAATAAAAGCAAACCATTAGAATCACAATTTTATGCTCATGGAATAAAAGAAAATATGTATAGCCAATGTTTTCTTGAGTATGTAATAAAATTGTATTATTTAAAGATATTCAACATTTTATAAAATTTTACGTAAAATTTTGTAATACCAAGTTTTGGTTTTTGTGTATATTTATACGTATACTTGCAGATGTATGTATATGCATGACTTTCTCACATTAAAATTTTATTTTTCTTATTAAAATGATAATAAATGGATATAAATAAAAATGTAAATAATATTTATTTCTTATTATTACAAATTACCTTCAAACACAATCGTTATCATACGTTTGTTATCGTATACATCTACATGTGTGTATGGCATCAGTAATCATATGAACTTACCTAAAAAAGAAACAAATAAAACAAAAATTTTACTTCTTCATTTAATGAAAAATATTTGAAGATTAATGATAATGAAGTGGAGTTTTGCCAAAAAAGAGAAAACTTTTAAAAACATTATTCTCATTCTTAATTTATAAATTCATATAATAATTTATTGAAAAATTAATATCCTACACGGCACGATCTATTTTGTACAACGGTATACTTGTATTGTTTTTTTTTTTTTTTTAATGATACAGGAATCTTTCGATCGATTCGATTAGTCGAATTCATATTATTTAAGACTTAATGAAATTATTTGGTCACATAGAACAAATCAATAAAGCAAGAGCATAACATAGCCATAACAAAGCTAAGTTAAAAAAATTATTTTGTTATACCAATATCGAACAGGCAAACGATAACTTAGGTAATTTAAAAAAAAACAAAGGTGCTTGATAGGACAGCGATACAAAAGCACGTGGATGGAAGACATTTGTGCAAGGTAAAAGAAAAAAGGACAAGAAAATTTGCGATGTATTTTTGATGTTGATGTATTGTTGCGATATATTTGAATTTTATATACGTTATACAAGAGTTATATTATTTCAAAGTCGTGATATTGCAAAGATACTGCTAAATATTTTTATTTATGATAATTTTTGTTTATGTAAATTATTGTGAACATTATTAATTCAATATTTTATTATGATCAACATCAAAAATGTTGGTATGAGAATACCTACATTTAGTTCTACATAAATTTTAAATTTCGTAGTCATTCATAATATGTCATCTTTTGTAATGGACAATAACTTTTCTGAGCACTGAAAATATTATGGAAATAATGAAAATATTCTTATTTTTTTTTTTCGATTAAAATTTCAAACATCATTTTTCCATTTTAAAAAATGAAATTACTGAGAGAAATTTTATTTAAACAATTTTTTTTCTCGTTAATATGTATACTAATGATGATAATGACGGAATTATAAATAGTAAACAAGGAATACGAAATACGATGAAAATAAATTAAATCATTTTGAGTGAAAAATATAAGGAAATCATATACAGTTTTCCTTCTAAAATACAGTTATCCGTGATTCCTCTGTACGATTTTTCTTTATCTTGAAAAAATAAAATCTTACAGAACATTGTATGTATATTATTATCATGCAAAAACATCAAATTTATTTTCTGTTTTAAATATACGCAGTAAATAATAGAACAATACGTTACACTAAGCACACGTATACATAGAGAAAGGAAAATTTTAAAGAAAAAATTGTTATACAAATTGATAATAAGACTTTATTATTTCATTATCTGTACCTGAATTTTACATATGTTCTATTTAAGGATTTATGATGAATAAAAGGATTATTCATTGTTTTATGATTATTTTCTATTCTTTACACTTTCTATAATCTTTATATTGTATCATCAACATTATCTGTAACTTTACATATCATATTAAACTGCAGGTCTATTGTGTAAAAATATGTAATTGTCATCATATTTATGAACATTGAAAATTTTACTCAAAATGAAAATTCAAACATTTTGTATCATTATTTATGGAAATGCTTGTAACAGAAAAATAAATTTAGAAAATTTCTAAAAAAAAAAACAAATTCTCCAAAAAAAATTTCGAAAATTATGGTTGTAAACCAAACTATGAGGAAATAGAATATACTTTAATAAGGTAATTTTCCTTCCATGAAAATTTATGTCCCAAATTCGAATTTCCAATAAAAATAAAAATTTCCATGACAAATAAAATTTCCCATAAATTAGGAAAATACCATCATAAAATTACAAATTTCTCATTTTCACAATATATCCTTTGGAAATGACTGGAATAATTCGAAATATATCCTTTTTTCCAATTTTAATGTCATGTGTTGAGTCCTTGCTAAAACTTTTTTAAAGCTTTTTACAAGGGAAAAAAAGCTTTAAGGAAAATATTACGTAACAATGTGAAAACGTACAAAAAATATTTTAAAAATTTTCTTTTCTATTTGTAAGCAAGATTTGAAATGAAAGAAATTGTAGAAAATGCACTAAAAGAATGAGAATTCATTTATTTATTTTAAAAATAATGAAATGGAATTGATATCACACATTTTTAACAAATAAGCAGAATACAAGACATTCTAAAACCAATGTTAAAAAAATTAAAAAATAATGAATGAAAAATAAAAAATAAAATTTTTATTTTCAAAATAATAGAAAAATAAAAAAAATGAAATGTACAAAGTAAAAACATAAAAACTTTTAGATAAAAATTCTCAATGTGTTAGCAACATAATATCCAGTTACATAAGCTTAAAAAGGAAAACAAATAAATAGAAGCAAAAACAAAAAGTAAAGATACAAAAATTGCGTCAATACATTTGCATTAGTAAATTAATTTCATTTTATTGTTTTGTGTATGTGCTTTTTGGACGTTGTAAAAATGAAAACACTCTTATTATTACAAGAATTTTCTGAATATTCTTTGAAAATAAAAAAACAAAAAGATGCATTTTCTAAATGTAACAAACAACAAAGTATTTTTTTTTGTAACCCTTCTCCCTATGCTCTATCAAATTGCAAAGAATTTGTAAAGAATAAAAAGATTTTATTATAACAATCTCAAATTCTTTCAATGTTTTCTTCAAATTCAACAACAACAAAAAAAGTTTTAAAATCATTTTCATGTAATTTGTTCCATTCACGTCATCATTTTTCGAAATACAACAAAAACGAATTTTTTTTCTATTTCGCTTTTTTTTTTGTTTTTTACTCCTTTTATAGTCCCTTTAAAAAAATATATTCCTAAGTAAAAACTTACAATATTGTACTTTGTTTCATGATTTTCAAAATATTCTTTTGGCTATTCGACCTAACTTCTATTGTATGTACAACAGTAGCTAAATCGTATTAGATCCATGTTTGAAAAATTTTCCCAAAGGAATAATTGTTTAAACATGAGAATGTTTGTGAACACCATATTACACCATTCATGCTGTTACTGATTTAATGAAAATTGCTGTCATATGGAGTAGTTTGTCAAATATGTATCAGTATATGAATTAAAGATCGGAATAAAAAACTACAAATACAAAACAAATAAAAATTGGAATACAAAAAATAATCGATTAAAAAAAAGTGAAAAGTATTTCAAAAAGTTGTAGCTGTAGAACGAAGAAATATTGTTAAATAAAATTTTTTCCAAAATTTGTGAATTGCCCTGTAAAATTTTCATAAAAGAATGGTAAAATAAACTGAATACAATACAATACAAATATCTTATCAAAAATAATTCTGCCCAAAACTTTGCCATTAATTTTATAAAATACATAAAATGTCATTTTAGTATATGCTATTCAAATGACAGTTTATTTCATATTTTTAAGTTGATTTATTGTAATTTTGTACAGATTATGTCAAAATTGTAGTTAGCCATTGTGTACTTTAGAAAATAATTAAAATATTTAACAAAAAGCTTTCAATTTTAAAAGAAAGTTACAGTTCTTAATTAAAACAATAACACAAAGAATTTTATTTAAAATTTGTTCATTCTGTGAAAGAATTTTGGTTTCTTGTTTCGGCAACTTAAATTTCAATTTTTATTATTTTTTATGTTTTTATTTTTTCTTTTTGAATAGCTCCGAAAGTCAATCGATATTGTTTTAAACTTTTAAAAAACTCTGTCTTCAACTTAAAAATCTTTTGATTTTATTTCAAAATACAAATTTTTATATATCCATCAGTGATGGTTCGTAGTGATATTACCATCATGTTTTAATTTTAAACTATTTTTTCCATTTATTCACATTTTTCCTTGAATTCAATATCCTTTTAGAACAAAGTCGTTAATCGGAAAATTGCAACACGTATACGGATTTTAAAAATGTACGTGCTAGATTTGCTATTGTGTTAAATTTTGACAAAAATATATATTTTTTTAAAAACGACACGTTTATTTTATTATGTACATATATTGCATGCATGTCCATATTCCATTATGTGTTCATATGTAATGCATATTACTCCATATATAATTTTTCTTTTATTGCATTTTTAAAACCATTTACAGAAAGAGGTCCTTGATACAAATATTAGATCTTTCATTGAAATATCATAAAAGTATTTGCTGTTTAACACTTTAGTATATAAAAACGATAATCATCAATAAAAAAAAAATTGTTGAAACATTTTGGCATAATAAATAAAAAAAGATTAGAAAATCCATATTGCTGATAAATATAAATAGATTCTTTTATTTTATTTGAGAAAAAAAAAATGAAGATGTGAAGAAAAAAATAATTATGTATTACGATAACTTGTAGTATGTTAACCTTTCATTTTTGAGTGTGTGTACCATTTTATATACAACATACAAAAGATAAGTAAATTTTCTGTTATACAATGTATACATTACAGACACATACATACTCAGATATATACACAGGAACCTATAACATATCTGAATACTTAACATTTACTGAAAAAAAGATTTTATAGGATAAATGTGAAAAAAAAAATTTGTTGTAGGAGTATATGTAAAAATGTAATAACTTCATAAATCATCGTGTCACTCAATTTTTTATCATAAATGTAACACGGCCCCGGTATAACACTTCATGTTCGTATGTAAAGCTACATACATACGTATGTACATATGTATGTACATATATCATACATAGCTAAAGAAAATGCTATGCTTCATATTTTATCTCATTATAACATTTTCCATATATTTTCATTCAGAAGATGTACAAAAAACAAACATGTACATACATATGTATGTAAAATTGCAATGCATATAATAAAGGGTGTATAATGAAAAATGAACTAATAAAAATGACATCCTTTCCAAACATATTTATATCAAATTTTCTTCATTTAAACCCTTTAAATTATCCGTAACTGCCATTTGTAATTTTATCCTTGAAAAATTTTCCCATTTTCAACATAAGTAATTCGTTTTTTCTATTGTTCTTTCTTACTTTGTAATTGTAGGGCTTTCAAACAAAAGAATTTGACAGAAATTAAAACAAAAAGAGTAAAAAAAAATTAAAAGAAAGTTTTATAAGCTCTTCAATTTTTCTAACAATCATTTAGAAGTTTTTCCTCTCGGATTTATGCACATGATAAGAACGATTTAAGTTTTCCTTTTTTTTTTTATTTAACTTTTATTTTTCAACTTTTAATCACATGCTTAGTTTTTGAAACAGTCTGTGTGTAATTCTACATATGTATAACATGCGTTCAATTTTTTTTAAACATTTCCTTTATCATTTTCTTGTTAAAGTGTATTATTTGTTTGTTTATTTTACATAATTTCGTTATTTTCAGAGTATTTTCTTTTTTGCTTCATGTATACATTGCAATATTATTTCAAGTATGTATATGGCGTGTTTACTCTTCATCATTTATGTAGATACATGCGAAAGATTCAGCCCTATATGAAGAGTTTATTACGTGTATGCATGACGTGTTTACATGATCATATTATGATATTTTGACGATGATATATTTTTCTTAATAAATTTATAAAAAAACAAAAATATTTTGAGAAAACATCAAGACAAAAAAAAACAAAAAATGAAACAGATAATGATATTTTTGTAACATGTTTTTTTTTTTTCTAAGAAAATGTAATTTTCCTAAAATTGAAAATCATACAGTTAATACAGCCCCATCCGTATTATATCGTGCCATTTTTACACCCTCATCCGTATTATATCATGCCACTTTTATAATGCCATTGATAATTTCGGTAAAAAAGAAACCAAAAATATACAGAAAAACCCTGATGTAAGCTCTCAATTTATTTTTTTAATGTGTTTCAAAACAAGAAACTTTTATCTATCATTTTATTAACTTGAAAATTTTAAATATTTTAAATCGACTCTATTTTCAACTTAAACCGGAAAATCTAATGTATACGTGCCATGGTATGTGCATTTTTATTTTATGCAACCAAAGTGAATTCCAAAAACTGAAAAAAATGATGCTATAACTATTATTATGTGTGTACTTGTAAAAAGCATAATGTCAATACTTTTATTGAAGTTTTATACATGATGTAAGTATTTTTTTATCTAAATAAATTTTATTTCTTTGCACGGTAGAGTGCTATCGAATACACAATTTTTTCATTTTCTATTATAAAATTTATATAAGTATTGATTGCTTTCATGTACAGATATATTCATCGTAAATTGTGTCTTGTCTGTGAAAATCGCATGATTTTTCTCATTACATGAAATAAAATTGAGAAACACACAGAAAATGCATCGTAAAAGTCTGCATTTACCAAACATATCAATTTTGGTAAATTGCTTTACGTATGTAGTTTAATGGATACGCATAAATTGCATTTATTTCGATTTTGTTTTTTTTTTCTTGTGTAGATGAAAACAAAGGCAATTAAGAAAATTGTTTTTCGTACTTACTGTTTTTTTAAAAGTAAGACCTATACGTACAATTATGCAGGGCAAATATGAAAACACCAAAAAAGGCTGTGTTCTGTAATCAATCTGCAAAAAATTTTTGCTGAGATCAATTTAAATTGCTATTTATTAAAAATTCCAAAATTAATGTTATACAAATACAAACATGGCGACGCTATGAGTATACTCGAAAAATCAATTTTATTTTTTTATGGTCCAAAAAAAATAAACAATTTCAATTATTTCCAATTTTTTTAAAATTTTCCCTTTTAGAATTTAATTACAAATAAGGAAACATACAAATAAACCATTCGCCAAAGGCAGAAATATCTAGTGTATAAGGTGCTTGAGTATAAAGTGGATTTACAGAAGTTTTGAATTGTATTGATATAGTAACAAACTACAAAAAAAAGGATCTACATATACGCTATCTAAAATTAAATCACATCCACACATACATACAAGTTCATGGAAATGTGGTTAAGGGGTCTTCTGCTGTTGTTACTGTAAATTGTGGTTTTCATTAGACATGTTTTTTTTTCTCATTTTTATGTTTTATACACGCGAGAATTGGATTAATTGTACCCAAAATTAGCCAAGCTAATGGATATCAAATATGACAACTTTTTTATATATTTTGTTTTCTTTTTATTTTTCTCAATTTTAATTTTTATTTTGAGCCTTTTTTTATAAAATAAAATTAAAAGCGAAACTTAATAAAAAATTAAAAATTAAATTATTTTCGGCTTAATTGTTAAGTCAAAATTATTAAATAATCAAAAAAAAACTGATTAAAAAGTTAAAGAAAAACCATTATGATTCATTAAAATGAAACTCAAAAGAAACCCTTTAGAATGAGATTAAAAAAAAAAAATTCAAACAGTTTCTACTTGAAAGTACATATATACATATATTTGTACACTCAAGTCTCGAAGAATACGATAATATTTAGGAAATTTTGGAGCAACCATGAACTGAATAATGAAACTAAAAGTTAATTCATAAGAAAACGTCCACAGCATACCTACGAATTTATAATTATACAAGATATAGAAGCAAAGCTGACAAAGACAATGTGAAAAGCATGCAGAAATGGATGAATTTGTATTGTTGATAAACCTAATTCGACAATCAAGATTTTGGAGGCCAAAAATTGATATAGGACCATAAGATTCTACGAACTATAGAGTAATCATGAGAAGAAAACACAATGCAAAATGAACATATCGTGTTAAAAAAAACTGTTCCTTGTATTTAATGCAAATATGTTACTTGTGGTTTCTTCTACCGCATATTTGGTAGCAATTATTCCCGCATAATTTGTATAAAATGATGTATAATCTATGTACGTATATGTGTATTATTTCATAAGCAATTATGTATACAATTTTAAATTAACGGAAAACATGTCATACATGTTATGTGTTTTGTTAGGATTTATACCATTTTATACATAATTTAATACTACAATAAAACATTGTTTCACTGAAGAAGACTGAAAAGTTGTAATTATTATTTTTTTTTTTAATTTCGGAATAATGAGTAGTACCTTTTGAGCATTGTTTAATATTTTTCCTACATTGTTTACATAGAGAAGTAGCAAAAATTTTCGATCTATAATTATAACATTTGCCATAAAAGTACATACACGTATTTTATGTTTACCACATAATTATTATTATATAATTTATATTATTATTCTACACATGAAAAAAGTAACTATTCAAAATCGCATAAGTATATACCTAGTAAAATTTACGTATTCTGTGCTTTATATTTATGATATAAATTACAAAATGTACGTACATATAGACTATGCATGTGTAATGTTTTATTTTATTGTGAAAACCACATTTTCAGATTTAATTATCCGATTAAGCATGTACATATAGTACATATATGTTAAAATGTATTTGTAAAGAGTGTTACATTTTATATTCATACTTGTATGTGCATGCAAGATGTACGTGTATCACCTGGTATCATTATTTATAGATACTCAAATACATACATATATGTATGTACATATGTATAATCACTCACATTAATTGTTACGGTGAAAAGTTTTTTGTAGTTATATAACATTTTCAAAGTTGTGTAATTACATTGTATATGTGGTAACAACATTGTAATAACACAAAATTTTATACATATTTTATATATTCACGGTAATGTGGTGCATACATATGGAATCACATAAAAACAAATAAAGTGTAAATTATCATCATTAAAATGCTATAGTACAGCGAATGTAGAATACTACATAAAAAGCTAGGGTATTTGTATATGATGGTGTATAAAATCATAATATTGTGATAATAATTTAAAATAACGAAATTTTCATATACAAACATACAAATGAATGCAATTATTATCCTTTTCTCATGTACACCATTTAACTCTAAACAAAAACAAAAAAAAAAAAAATTGGTTGCTAATAATATTTAGAATTTTTAAATAAATTTGTAGTACAACAATTTCAATTTTATGGAAAAAATTACCTGAAATCCTAAAATGTATTACTCTATAAAATGTTTAAACTTTTAAATTACATATTCAAAAAAGCAGAAAAGTATGATTAATAAATTTATGAATAATCTGTTTCTGTTCTATTTGATTAAATTTTATTATTGTTATTTTTCCTAATTAATCATAAATTACAAGAATGATACACATCTGTACAGGTATTTCTCGTATAACACAATATTTTTGTAATGCAGTTTCAGTAAAAATAAAAATGGAATTTACAAATTGTAGTGAATCCCTGCTCAATAGGAATTTTCAATACTTTGTTTTATTACAACCAATAATTTTCAACTTTTTCTGTATAATAAAAATGTGTTCTCTTTGACATCAATTCCATTTACAAAATACAGAAAATTAGCACAGAGAAAATAAGAAAAAAAAAGGCAAATTTATTTAAAGTCAAAGTAATTGACTATGCTTTAAAAATGTAGAATAGTAATAAATACTGGCCATATGTCGTCTATTTCTCTTATTTTTGACCAATTAAACTTAGTATAGATACTGGTGTTTTTTTTTTCCATTTCAGATATCACATTTTAAGCCTATAAATGAGTTTAACAAAGCAAATAACAACGCGAAGATTGCCTGTATTTTACAAAAATAAATAAATACTTACATTGAATTTCGACAAAAGAAATTTTTGTTATTAATTAAAATTAAATATACGTAATATATTTATTTAAAAAAAAAATTCTCGTGAGTTTACAAATATTTCGATTAAAAAGGAAAAAAAACAATGTTTATTAATTAAAATGTGATTTATAACGTAAATGTAGTCATTTTATGTGACAAAAAAGAAAAAAAAAGTTTTTTTTTTCATATCTTTCTGCAACAGTTTGTTTATGGTTGTTATAATAAATACAATGTTTTCATATAAATATTTGTTATCTGTTTAAATTGTTATTTTTTCGTATTGTTCTTTTCTTTTTTGTTTTGTTTTAAAATAACTCTCTTTATATACATAATAAATTTCAATAACGCAGAAAAAAAATTTTTTTTTTTTAATTTAATTTTATATGATTTCTTCTTCATAGTATATGTACAAGTACACTTATACATACGTACTTACACATTTTTATTATACAATGTATTTTATTTTGTTTAACAACATAAAATACATAATTTTTCACTTCGTTTAATAATAACGACACACAACAAATAAATGAAAATGTATGTACATCATGTATATATACATAGATACATATGTGGTGATGGTGTTAAAAAAAGGAAAAATAAACAACTTTTCTTTATTTTAGTTATTTTATATAAAACAGAAAATACACAAGAATACATACACATACATATGTAATTGGATGTATGGACATGTGTAAAAAAGTTAAGAACACAGGATATAAAAATACAAGTAGAAGCACTCTTTTTTGGATTTCATTTTTGACACCAGGCATCATCTGAAAATGCAAGTGATACATCATTTGAAGTTCTATTCATTGGTTCAATCCTACCATGAAAAATATTTCTGGACAGAAACTGCATTTCTTAATTCCTCTCACATGTGGAAGGTACTGTAACATAAATTTGATTAAGATAAAACATTTATGTCACAATGACCTTCAAGATGATGCATTAACTCTGTACTCTGTACACTAATTACAAGAAGTTAACGCCTTTATGGGAGTACACACATATTATGTACATATGTGTATCTTTTCTTCTCTCATAATTTCTAATTAAATTGTTACCACAATCTTTAGAGTTTTTATATGAAATCAGATGAATTTTTATAAAATGGTACAACTTTACGTAGTTTTTTTATCATTTTACTTGAATATTAATTCGAGAATAGAATATAGATAAATTTGTCTGGAAATTGAAAACAAGAATGAAACAGACAAAAAAATTAAGAATTTAAAAAAGAAAAATAAGACACAAAAATTAGTGTCTCTACTATTTTTCAATTTGCTGTGATTATAAATATACCGAAATCATTGTATTAACGTGTATTAACCTTTCTTTTATATACATCCATAAAATTTTAAATGAATGAACATGAAATCTACATATTTTATTTACATTATGTTTATATGAATGAAAAAATTTTTTTTCTCTTTATTTTCTTTCGTTAAAAAAAAAAAAAAAAAAAAAAAAAACAAGGAGGAAATATTTATTAATAATGGATTATAAAAAATTTAATTCGAAAAAAATTTATTTGTATTTTATATGTTAAAAGTGAGTGTCTTTCATTGATATTTTTGTTTTTATGCTATAACGCTATGTACAAAAAAAAAAAAAAAAAAATTAAATGATAGAATATGTCATTCCCAGGAATCACTTTTGTGTACTATACATGAGTACACAATTTGTATTACGCACATTAATTTTTCGTTCATATTCACATTGTTGTGTATTTCACTGACAAAATATAACACTGCAAGGAAAATTAAAGCATAAAAAGAAATAAAATCGACTGTATTTAAATGAAGATTTATTTGATTGCATTACATAGAGATTTTAAATTTATTAGAACAGAAAAACAGAGAGATAAAAACGAGATACTCAATTACAAATTTAAATAAAAAGAAAATTGTGCAGCTTATAGTTCACAGTTCCATATAATAAGGATAATCTATAAATTTAAATCAGACTTTATTTTGTATGATTAGATCCTGTAATATAAAAAATAATAACAGAATTAAAAAAGGCTTGAAAACAATTTATATATGTTTGAAATTATGTACATACGACGACATGACTGGAGCATCTTAAAAATAAATTTAACCTTGGATATATGAAATTTGCTTTTTGTTCATTCAAATGAAACACATTAATTTTATGTTTGATTTTTTTTTTCTTTTGTTCATATTAAACGATATACAAATACGTTATTTATTTAGTACGTAGGCGGTAGTAAGTCTTCATTAATCATATCAAAAGAATGATATATAGTAGAAATTTTACAATGTGAAAATTTACATTCTAATTTAACGACAATAATGTCACTGTCATTTTGAAAATATTTTTAAATTTACAATAAATTATAGTCATACAGAAATTTTTATTATGAAAATAACGACTTCCTTTTAATATTTAGAAATAAAATATTTTTCAAAAAAAAATTTTTTTTCACAAAAGTGTACCCTACGTTATACGAAAATTATTTTTATCAACTTAATTAAAAGACAACGTCTAATTCGATTAAATAATTAATTATTTATTTTTATTCAACCAATTTAACTTTTCTTTGAAAGAAAAATCAAAAACAAAAAAATATTAAATTCAACCAATTCAACTGAAATTTTCTTTTTGTGACCCAAGGTCATATTTTATCATCAATGCTACATCGTTCAACAACCCTAAAGATATTACCATCAATTTATCAAATTTTCGCAAAAGTTATTTTTGTATCTTTATATCAAAAGGTGGAGTGTAAAGTGGATGTGCATTTTATGTAATGTTATAACTGATATGTGTTTTTTTACTTTTTTAATAAATAATGTATGTACATAATTTTCTATAAGACACACAGAATTTATTTTCATATATCTTATCCATGAAAACAGATTGTATTTTTGATGTAGAAAATTTTTATGTTTATCTACATATCTTTTTTTTTTTTGTAAATTAAATTTTCCATATTCTAATCAAATTAAATGATAAATAATAAATGAGAACATAAAGATAATTATGATATGTTGACATTTTAAAACACATGTATTCTAGTGTATGTTCACACTTTTTTGAAAAAAATTACAAAATGTCAACGTAATCACAAGTAGATACATGACGGTAATACAACGTAATTCCATTTAAAGCACAAAAATACAACTATCAGTATTTTATGTTATTAAAGCATTTTAAATTTAATGTTGGAAAATGATATTGTTAAATAGAGATCAATGAAGACAAATTTTTTTAATGACGAGAAATCTTGTTAAAACTATCAGGCTATAAAAAATAAAGAAATTCCAGTTATTACAGTGTTTTAAAAAAATTTTCTATTCTACAATACTCCTCTTTGCATTTTAATTTAAAGGTTGAGATATTTTTAATTTTTTAACATTTCAAGCTCCTAAACGAAGGAATAAAGTGAAACGCCGTAAAACAAACATTTACCAAAATCATTTAAACAATGTTATGATACCAACTTGAAAAGAGAATTACCCTGTATGAAGACAAATATCGCTATTCGTGTACACTTTAAAAACATTAGCAATAAATTTTCGTTATTATTATCAGATGTAAAATGTCTAATAAATGTGCACATTTCAAGTATACATAAAAATTTCCCTTTTTTTTGTTATAAAACAAATTACAAAATTCATTAAAAAAATTTTATCACATAAATAAAAATTTTAATGGCAATCATGCAAGAAAAAAAAAACAAATAAAATCACTTACCTTTAATAAAATCGACAGCCATTTCAAGGCCATAAGTATCCTTATCACAGTCATCTAATATATGTGCCCCAAGTGTTATATTTGGTAATAATTGATTTTCATTAATACGATCTAATGTATACAACATTGCTTCCAATGCTTGTATACCACCTTGAGGCATTATTGGTCCACATGTAATGCTATCCTCACGTGAATGTACCATCATAAGACCACCCAATACAACATCACCTTCGACAACAGATGCATGTTTAACCGGCCATAAACTACTTGTATTGGTTTTAACTTCTGATGATGATGACAAACCACCATTACCACTAATAATAATACTATTAGTATCAAATGTGGTTCCAAATAATGATGATAACGATGTTGTTGATGATGGAGATGATGAAGTTAATGGTGTCTTAATACTAATTAAATTCTGCACAATAATGCCGTCATTTTCATTTGTATCATCATTATGATAAATTTCTTCAACACTAATCTGAGTATTATTTTTGTCTACTGTTTTAGATGAAAATATCGTTGTATTTTCTATTGATGTTGACGTCGATTGTTTTTTTGAAAATCTTTTACTATCTTTAGATTCTGATAAATTATTTGAATTTTCATTTGAAAATGATTCGATTATACTGAATTGTATTTGTTTTGTTATCATTGGTATTGTTGTAGTTTCTACAATCACTTGAATATCTTCATCATCATTATTATCATTATCATTGATTTTTCCTAGTTGTTGTTTTTCAGGATTTTTTAAAGTGTCTGTTGTGTTCAAATAGAATCTAGTTGTATTCAATAAAATTTTATTTGTAGGTGATACAGAAGATAATGATGTGAATGACGGTGACGAAGATGTTAATTTCGATTGAATTGAATTTCGTTTTAATTTCTTTTCAATTTTATTTAATGCTTCTGTAATTGTTGATGGCAATGATGAGAATGTAGTAGATGGTGATGTTGATGATGATGATGATGGAATCAAAGGTGTTGTATACCAAATTTCATATTCAGTTATTTTTTCTTTTTGAATTTTCTTTTCAGTATTTTCTTTATTTATTTTTGTGCTTAGTATGAGATTTTCGGTAGTTTCATCAGTTGTTGATGATGTATTCAAAATATTAAAACTATCGTAATCATCATTTTTTATTTCATTTGTTGAAGTAGTTGTTGTTGCTGTCGTATTTATTATTTTAGATTTTTCAACATTATCACATAATACCATTGACCCGAGTTTCGTTGTTATTAAATACAACAGTATAATAACAAAAGGAAAGGATTCCATTTCATAAGGAAACAAACAAAAATAAATTGAAATAGTATTTCATATAAATCACAAAAAAAATTATATCCTAGGAATTATTATGATTTTCGTTGTTTTTCTTTTTCTTTTCTGTTTTTATTTCATTGAAAATTTGAAAGAATTTTCTTCTACTTCCTTTTTAAAATTTTTCAAAAACAAATCCATCTTTTCATTATTATTGTGATTTAACATTTTCCCAGCTATTCATATAAATTTATGTTTAAGTATTCATGTATTATTTTTGTCATAGAAAAATAAACCGATTTTCATTTTATACGTAGGTATTTTTTGAAATATTTTTTTTTTTTTTGTGATTTTTAAATGAGAAATCATTCTGTAAAGAAACAAAGTAAATTTTGTAATTAAAAATTTTTATAATTTAATATGAAAATTTTAACGAAAACAAAAAACAACAAGAACATGAATATTGAAAATTCAATTAAATCATTAATTTCATTTCAAACAATTTTTGATGCAAAACCGAAATTTTATTTTAAATATTAAATTATTAATATAAAAAATTTACTACAAATTTTTGTATATCTATGATTTAAATTGGAAAATAATAAAAAAAATTTTAATTGAAAAAGGGAATAATTTTTATTAAAAATTTCCAATTCCAATTAAAATTGTAATATTTTTAAAACTTTTAATACCAATGATTCATAGCACCATATTATACCCATACCATATTAACTTTTATACAGTCTGTTACAAATTTTGATATACATAGACAAGGAATATTTATTTATTTCGAAATAAATTGTACGAAATATTACAAGTGTTATATGTTACAATGGCTTCAAAATTCGGGTATATTTTTTATTTATTTTTATGAAATTTTAAAAAACAAAAAAGGATATGTTGTTATTTGAAGTTCGTTTTTAAAACAAAGTCTTGTTTGTTGAATCACAAAAATATTACAATATTTATGTTATTCTCTTGTGATTGTTGTTGTTTTCGTTTACAAAATCCAGAAAACTGACATCAAAATATGAGAGTAAAAGACGAATTTATTGAAAACGAAGCATCAATTTAAAATACACGTGACGATAGTTTAAAAATATGGTATAGAATTCTTAGTTTCAACAATTTAGTAATATTTTAACGGTGGTGATATCATAGAAGTAATTTTTTAATTTAGGATTCATATTTCCATATGAAGAGACTAACTTATCTACTAGTAACAGTTTACTGTCGTGGTTTACTAGCTTAAAAGCATGTATTTAGTTAATGATAAAATTAAAAAAAAATATTTACAAGTGCAAATATAATGCAATATGAAAGATGAATTTTACGCATAATTTTTGCATGAATACTGTACGAGAGATATTAGAGATGTATGTATGTGTGTATCTACATTATATCTACATGCAACATGTTTAACAATAATAAGATTTGTAATCATATGTTACATACAGAGAATACAAACAAATTTGTGTGTACTCTTGAAAGTAAAAAAGTGTACACATACAAAGAAATTGCTGTAATATTTCATTTTAATGATATAACTTTATATCTAAAATAAATCATTAAATTTGCTATATACAATGAAATAAAATCTTTTCTTATGTCACAATACTATATATATCTTCTTTTTTAGAGGGTGAATTACAAATACTCACATACTAGATGCATGTGCATATATAGTATTATTACACTGCATCATAATTTTAAATATCACACATACATATGTATAATATGTACATTCATGTATAAATATATACATATGTAGTTATACGTATATTTTTAATTAATTCACTTTTACAAACATTTCTATATGATTCAGTATTCATACAAAACTAAATTAAAATTTCTTCATCCTTATTTACTGAATGAAAATTAATTATATTGTGATATATGTACATATGTACATATAAAATGAAATGTAAGTATATCTTATGGGAAATATAAAAAATTTCTTAACGACTCTAATTATGTTATATGAAATTACTAAATTTATTTTCATACTTTTAACTGACGAAACAAAGAAATACTGATGTTACATAGAAAAACAAAGTATATAATTAAAAATAAAATATTCTATAGATGTACATGTATTCTATATATGTACATCCGTATGTATGTACGTATTGCAGACAGAGGAAAATTTGAATGTATCGTCAAATTGATGAAAAGTATAACAAAAATTTTAACATTTGAAATGTTAATGAACAAATGTAAAAAAAAAGAACGAGATGAGCAAATGTTGGCTTAAAAAGGATTAATATAAATATGAAAAAAGAATGTAAAAAAAAAATTTTATTGATTTGGTTATGATAAAAACTGCAAAAAATAAAAGAAAGAAAACTTTTAATTATTTCAATTAATTTTTGATTAAATATTTTTTAATGTTTAAACTCATTTTATGCATACTCATACTCAAGTACTCAAACAATCAATTTAAATTTCAATAAGATGTATTTGTTTATTTGAAAACGATAATAATGAAAAATTCATAAAAGAAATGAATTTTTAAGAAAAATTTTAATAATAAATAGAAAAATAGAAAACAATTATTTACAATTGTTAAGAATTTGTGTATAAAAAATGTTTTCTTATATGTTGTGTCGCCTTTTCTTTTTATGTTTTGTTTGGCTTTATTTAAGCATATAATTTAAAATTCATTTTTCACTTAATGAATTTTAATTTGAAGTTTTTCTTCTTCAGAAAGAAAGTTTTTTTTTTATAATTTTTTTAAATTTCATTGAGTACTGCACAAATGAGCTGAGTTTTAATTACAGTACCATACTCGTACGGCATTTTATTTGTCTCATTAGAATTTCTTCAGGTGGGTATTTGTTTAAAACAAACAGTATCTACCCTGTATTATTACGCTAAAACAATATGTAAGAAAAATAGAAAAAGTTAAAAAAAAAACCTTAAAATTTTATTTTAACCAAAAAAATATTTATTCTAATGTAGTAATTTCAATAAATGGAAAATTTATACAATGATAAAAAAAGCTAGTATACTACACAATATTTAAATTGACAAAATAAATAATAGGCATTATCATTCATTTTGACAAATCCGTCATTATCAATTCTAGTTAAAAACTCTGTAAAGCATGAAAAATATTTACATGGTACACTTATTTTGACATCATGTACACACGTATGGCCAAACAAACATGCACATAAGAAGATAAAAATTTATATGTAGTCATCGTTAAAGGCGATAAAATTTTTCCAATTTTAACATGAAAAAAGTTAATTAAATTGCTACTGTTGCTGTGTCTACAAAAATCGAAAATTTTTTCCTTAGATGATCCTGTCAAAAATTTTTCTAACTTTAATTGAAAATAAAAAAAAAATTTTTTTTACTGTCATCAATTTTACGTAGTCATATGTACTTTTTATTTATCCATTTATGTACTCGTACATATATACATACATATGTAGTTTCCCAGGATGTGTTAAAATTGATTTCATGCATGTCCAACTTCTTTACTCGATTAACACATCACACACGTGTTATTTATTAAAGAATTAATTTCTACGTCACATGATGTCCAATCAATGAAAAATAAAACAAATTTAGTTGTACTCTTCTCTACTATCATTACCAAAATTTGATTTTATTTAGAAGATATTCAACTAAACACCTGGTCAATTTTTTGAATGTGTATCAAGAAATGTGAATTTTTTCCAATTTTTTCTAGGATTTTAGATTAGGTATCATCATTCACAATGAAGCTTTTGAAGCAGCTTAAACCGAGCTTAACCTTTTAGCTGCTACAGTGAAATTGGGCATTAGTATATTTAGACGAATTGTGTAGGTGACTAAGCCGCGTGATAAAAGTGATAACGAGTATTTTTTTTTTAAAGAACGAGAGTGAGGATTAGACTAAAAAGATATACTTAACGATATGAAATTTCTTGATATTCAGATGAATTGCTTTTGATGAATCTTATAACGTATATATAAAATACATATTTTCAAACTATGTAAGTGTGAATATTTAATTTAAAAAAAAATTCTTTTGCTTTTAATTCTAAATGGTTTATTTAAAATTTTAGAACGCATATAAAACAAAAACTTTTCTCATTCGTTAATCTAAAAAATAAAAATGTAAAGAAAATTGGGCGTTTTATATTTTTTAAACATTTTTTTATTTTAATATGAAATAGTTTGTATTATTATTTTTATTATTTATTTTTCTTTTTTTTTTGCGTTTTTATTTTCATGGATTTTTAACAAACAATTAAAGATATTACCTTAATAAAAACAAAAAAAAAATTTTTTAATGCTCTTTTAAGTATAGTATGTAGCTTTGTTACCGTATTGTATGAATATATTATTTAAATTAAAAAACCTAAAAAAAAAATTTATTTCTATAATTCTATTTCTCATCGCTTTGTTTTAAACATTAAGCTTTTATTCGGTTTTTAAATTATCTCATTATCTTCAGATTAAATTGAGTAGAAATGAAAAAAATAAAATAAATAAGTATTGCGGCTGTATGCATTTATTATAAAATATTCTTCTTTTTTACATTTGGTTTAGAAATTCTTTGAAAGAAAACAGAAATAAGAGAATAGGCAAATGTACATGAGGCAAGGAATCTAAATAAATGGACTTTAACGGTCATTTTGAATTTATATTTTGTATACTGAAACTATGTTCAACAGTTTGTAATAGACACAAGGTCCTTTTTTCAGTTATAAAATATACAAAATACTCTAAAAATTTCGAGCGACACAATACATTTTTCTGAACAACGACTTTTGATACTTAAATCGATTCCTTTACTTAACTTCTAGTTCTTATACCAATTTTTGAATTTTGTCACTTAATAAATAATGTACATGCATACGTATTACTATTACTTGTTGAATGAAAAACATTTCTAACTTTAATAGAATGACTCAATGAGTGAGAATAATTTAACATGCATATCAAAAAAAAAATTTAAATAAAACTATTGACTAGACTATCACATCGATTAATTTTTGCACATGTCATAATCGTTAAATCAAAGCCAATTCATACAATAATTTTTATATTTAAAAACATCGCTATATAGTACAACTTATTTGCATATGTAGCAATTCCACGCACAATACTTGTTTTTTTTTTAATCAAATACCCTCGTATTAAATATTCAGTACACTAAAAATACTCGCATATTATTTTCCAGTCGAGTGAAATATTCATTGACATGATCATAACACGTGTACTTTTTTTTATAATTTTTTTTCTGTTTTATATGCAAAAATATTATACAAATGTTTTTCCAAACAAGGACAATAGCCACAATAATCATAGCATAGATAAAAACATAGTTTTCTTTTTTTCTTTTAGACAATGAATGTGAATGGAGGCAAAATATCCTTTTATTTGGATTTTTTATTTTGTTTTTTTTTTATTTTGGGTTATTCAATTCTACGAAGTTGAATTTTGTTTTTCTTAAGTTTTTGTAATAAATTACTGACAAAAATGGATAAACTTTTTTCCAAAATCAAGTAGAGAAAAAAAACAGATAGTTTATTTATTATTTTTTTATAACAAGACCCAAACGAGAAATTCGTTTTTTTTTCTTTACTGAACCATTCACTTCCCTTTTATTTTTTGTTGGCACACATATAACGCAATTCGCATGTAAAAGGAATGATGAAGTTAAATGTATAAAAATATTTAAATGTTGACATTAGGACACATGTAAACATTATACTTGTATGCGTATGTGTTTTGTAAAAAATCAGTGTTTTTTTTTCATTTTCTTATGTGGAGTTGAATTGTTGATCCTTTTTGTTTATACTGTCATCTTTTTATTTTGATATCATTTTTCTTTCTTCACCCCGTTGATTTATAGGTACCAGAAATCCTTTTTTAATTTTTCTTTCAAATTCGGAAAAATGTTTTTTATATGCTGACATTTTTTTTTTTTTTGTAATGAGAAAAGAAAAAATAGGATGATCATACGAAATACCACCAGAGTAATAAACTAGAAAATAAATTAAGCTCCTGTTGAGACATCTAAGAAATATTACAGAAGTCATTCTACAAATTATACTTTACACATCAAATGATATAGCCATATATATATGTATGTATTAAGGAATGCTACAGAGTGATAATATTGACTAAAAATGCAAGTTTCACTTTCAGAAATCATCATCTTCTGGGAATCGAAAAATAACGATACCTAGTATGAATTACCCTATGTATAAATATGAAATATTTAAGTTCATAATGTATACTAAATTTAAGAGGAATGACAACAAAAAAAGGGAAAAATCTAATAAGTAAAAATCGATTTGTCCTTACAAAAAACCTCTATAATTTATGATCAAATAAAAATGAAAATCAAAAAACAATTCATTAATTAAAAACAAAAGAAACAAAAATACTAACAAATTGAAGGTCTTGTCCGTTTTTGTTTTTCTAAATAAAATTTGAACATTTTATCAAACATAAAAAATGACATTATAATCATCATAAATTTCATCTCGCAATTTTTATATTTTTCTATACTTAATCGATTTTCTTATTATTTATTTATCAATTTTTTATTTTTCTTTTCTAGATAATAAAAAATATGAAGTAATAAAATTAATTTTGATTATCCAAAAATTTCATTAATTTTAAATTTTAATTATCAAAAGTGTTTGTATTTAATTAATTGCCCGTGTATACTCATAACACAAAAAAAAGGTCTTATAATAATATAATTAGTAGAATAAAAAAGGACTTTTTTGTCCTTAAAAATAAATAAACGAAAAAAGAAAAAAAAAGTAAAAACACTTCATTACAAATTCAAATTCTATTCATAGGGTAAGTATTTTTTATGTGGGATATCATCTGCTCGAAGGTGAACCTTCAATAAGTTAAAACCATTCCATTGGAAGAAAACCGATGGAGACCATTCCATTTTTCTTAAAAACATAATTTTTCTATTGAAGTTAATTTTCTTCTGTTTTTTTTTTTTGGTTAACCTTTTCAGTAATTTGTGGGTGATTCATACTTTGTACCGTCCGTATTATATTTATAGTACCTTTAAAAAAAAAAAATCTGAGAATTTATTATGTGTGCTTATATTCAGTTTTAAAAAAAAGTCTTTCTATCTGTCCCGCAACAAAAAAAAAAATGTCTCATTATTTAATGATGTAATTACCGTAAAAGCTCTAAAACGAACAAAAAACCGAAGAAAGAATATCAAAATAAAATAAATAAACATTTATATCCTTATAAATGTGCGTTTAGAAAGAAAAAAGAAAACAAAACAAGATGACAAAAATAAAATAAAATAAAATTAACAAACAAAAACTTCATTTTTACTTTTATTTTTCAGGTCACAGATGTGTGAAGAAAAAGAAAAATCACAAAAAAAGAAAAAAAGATAAAGATAAAGATAAAAACCAATTTATACCGTGATATAAGTTTTTATGGTCCAATAACTTAAAGGCAATATTGATTATTTCAAAAAGATATTACGTACGTTCTTTATTGGGTGTTTTTTTTTCTTTTTCTTTTTTCTCTTTCTCTAAATATTTCTCTTTATTATATTGTGTATAATTTATAATTTAAGTCAGAAAATACAAAAAAAAAATCAAAATTAAATTATTCGCATCTTTAATACAAAAAATAGAATAACTTTTTTTCTTCTTTACGTGTCCATCACAAAGCCATTTACCAGAAAAGTAGAAAAACTTTTTAATGTTTTTAATAAAATTTTATTTGTACTTAATTTTGTTTTGTTTTCTTATTTTCCTTTTTTTTGTGTGTGTGTAATTATCAACAGTGAATTTTATACATACGAAAATTATTGAATTATTTATGATTTTATTTAGAAAGAAAGCATAAAATCATGAGTAATGAGTTTAAAATGTAGTAAAAGGTCAGTTAGTGTATAATGTGTAAAGGAGCAAAGCAAATAAAATTTTCAAAAATTTAATAATTTTTATACATATAAAATGTAAAAAAAAAAATTTGTTTCTCCTATAAATTGATCTTTTAAGATTTCAAGATTTACAAATCTTTAAAAATTGGTTTTTTTCATTCTCTTTATTCTCTAACAATTAAATCAACGGATGTGTGTCAGGTTTAAATAATACCATAATTTATAAAGTGCATTTTCTTCAAAGTTCTCACAACTCCTCATATCGTTTATAACTCCCATTTTCTTACTCCCATAGAATCCATATAAAAAAAAAAAATAAAGTCAATTACTTATGTATTTATGATGTACATTGTAGAATAAAAAATAACAAAAAAAAAAAAAAAAATTATCTCGTTAAAAAGGAAAAAAAGAAGAAAATTTCATAAGTGTTTATACATAATGGTTAAAAAGCTTCAAAGTGTTGATATATGTATAGTATATATTTTTTTTTTTCATCAATTTATATGTACGATATTTACACGTATATAAAAGTATGTACACATTTTATATAAAATGCTAAAATAAAATTGACAAGAACATAAAAGCCATTTTATTATTTATGTTCAATATAATAATTTATGTGTATCGTAACCTTAAATCATATCATTTTTATATCATGCAACGTAAACACAGTATGTAGGTATGTATGTACACTATACATGCGAATAGAAATAAACTGAAAAAAGGTTTAATATAAATATCTACATGGGCTGTACATTCTACATACATGCATATAAATTTTCTAATCGTGCCATGAAGGAATAAAATACCAACTCATAATTTATATCTTAATATCGTATGTAGTTTATGCTATATTTTTGTACTTGACTTTTAACACTTTTACACACATATTTATTTGAAAAAAAAAAAAAAAAAAAAACAAAACAAAATATAATAATAAATATTGGGTGATAAAGTGAACTGCTATATTAGATAAACAAACGTGTGTACAGGTATTCTATGCTGTTCTATGACATGCAGCAGATAGGCTTATGAGACCACCTTACTGAAGCATACTGAAGGATAAGAGTAACGTACTTGATAATTTTTTGCACGAATGAACAAAATAAAAAATTATGAAAATTTAATTAAAATCCAGCAACTTTATGATGAAATTAAAGAAATTGAAAAGTCCTTGAAATTTACTCTTAATTAATTTCAAGCAAGAAATTTATACTTTTATTTTAATTTTGTTCTTAAAAAGTTGAAAAGTGTTAAAAGATCAAATTTTTTCGTTCTGAAGGATAATTATGCCATATTAATAAGAACTTTAACATTTAGCATTTCTTACAATATTCTTCTTTAAATTAAGTTCATTTAAAATACGTTTGTATTACGTAACTCGTATAGAAATGAATTAAATGGGGCGAAAAGTGAAAAAAAAAAACATTTTCAATATAAGTGTCCTTTAAATGTGGACATATTTTATTTACTTTCCGGACTTTAAATACATACATACATTTAATTTATTTGCATTTGATTCGACATTTCTCATCAACCACTTACTTTTATACTGTGTGTACATATGTACTTTGTATATAGATTTTTTTTTTCGCTAAATATTTACTTTTTACCTTTCCGAATTTCTTTTACACTATGAAAAGTACATACTCAAGTTAATAGCACTTGAAATAAAAATTAAATAAAATAAACACACATTTAAAAGAACAAAAAAAAAAAAAAAATAGAGAAAACTTTAGAATTGACTCAATTAAGTGCTCATTCAAAAGAAGGAGGTAAAAATAGAAAAAAGCCATTTATTATTGTTTAATTCTCACCTTTCAAGTTTTGACATATTTATGTATTTTTGAATTTTATGTTTACACTTCCTATATTGCGCTCTACACTAAAATAGAAAATTTTTGATTGCTATGAGACATTATGAGGCTCTACCAAGTCGTCAAATAAATATTTTATTTTTCATATTCGAATTCATTGTGAGCTTTAACTTTTTTGTTTTGTGAACTTTGAGGAGTTCTAATATTTTCCATTCTTTTTATACAAATCTTTTGTCCTTTCGAATTGAATTACAAAAAAAAAAAAAAGAATTTGATATATACAAAATTTAGGGTTTGTGTTACTTTCAAAATAAATTACTCAACAAATATATTTCTTTTAAGTCCTATATCCTCTTATCATGAAAATAAAATAGATAAAATTACAAAAATTGAAAATAGATATTTTAATGATTCATTAAAATAAATAAATAAAATATAAATAGAAATAAAATGATAATGATGTTTTGAAAAGAGAATTTGAAACGAGAAGACAACTACAAAAATAGAGTAAATAATAATTATTTGATATTCACTAAAATTGAAATGAAAAGATTAAAAAAACAAAAATGAATATTTATTATTATGTAAAACTTTTTCGTGTTTCAAAACAAAAAATGAAAAAAAAAATCTCTAAGGAATAATTATACGCTATTGTATTTTCTTCGTTTAATTAATTCGAACTTCTTATATTTTCTCGTTGAACTTAAAGTAGAACATTAAGAATTATTATTATTTCATGAATAATGTAAAAAAAGATAATCTCTTATGGGAGAATTATCATTTTAAAGTCATATATTCGATTTAAAATTATATACATGGTTATATTTACTTTATCCTTTATTTGGAAATGGTATTTTATACCATAAAAAATCGTCTGTAAATATAAAGCTAGACTTTGTGTAAGTACACTTTAATGAAAATGTTAAATAATAAAATAAATAAAATTTTCTACCACTATATAATATTCAAAATGATAATAGTTACAATAGAAAATACTAGAAGCTACATAGACTGTCTGTGAGCAAAAATTTTTAGTAATTTAAATGCAAATATGTATTTAAAAATTTCTAAGAAAATTTTGTACATATTTAAATTTTTTTTCTTCATATTTTAGTTCATATTTAAGGTTTGGTATGTTTTTTTTTTGGAATTTTTACCCTTCTTTTGAGAATTGTAATTGAAAAACGTAAATATGGAATTTTTAATATGATTTTTGAATACAAGTTCATGTTTAAATAATATACAATTTCTCGCTTATCAAATAAATTCGAAAATTTTATGTGAAATACATGATTTCCTTACAATTGAGAAAGTAAAATATCAGAAATCTATAGGATTTACATTTTCATTTTTTATTTGTTTTTTTACAATACTTTTACTTTTTTACACTGCTGTCTTCATCTAAACATCATTTTATTCCTTGAAAATTTTATGGAATTTTAAATTTTGTTTTTTGTTTGCACACATCATTGTGTAATATTGTCATTTCGGATATGAATTGACTCCCCTAGCCTTCAGCCTTCTGTGACGTAGCCTATACGTATAGTTTCGCTTACTTCATGTGTCATTGTAAAATACCTGCTTAGATTATAACGTGTATGATGTACACGACTTAAGAAAAAATTTTTTTTGTGTAAACATCTTCTTCCAGATTGTCAAGGTAAAATCATGTATGTGAGTTTATTTTTCATTTTTTGTTATGAGAAGTACGTATAAAGTTGTTTAGAAAAAAATTAAATTTTAAATAGATGTAACATTAAAAAAAAAAAATATAAGTATATTTAAAGAATTGTATTACTGTAAAGATCTTTATTTAGTTTTCATTATATTGTATGGAATACATTATGTATGTACATTTTCAACGTAATGAAAGAGTTTTTGAAATATTTTAAATTATGTATAAAGAATTTTCACGCGAAGAAAATTAAAGCAAAAAAAAAATTAGGAAAAATACAAAATCATTTTAAATTTATTGTATACTAAATACTAATGTATGAAATATAATATCCTTTTTTTCTAAAATTTTTTTTACTTTACGTACTTTACTATCTACGCACTTTTTTCACTTTTCTTACAACATTTTACAAAGAGAAAAATTATATTTACATTTCCAAAGAAATTATAATACAATGAAAAGAATAGTATGATTTTGTACAGCCATCTCTAGTATAACGCAAAAGTATTTGAAAATTTCGAATAATACATTAAAAATTGTGGGATTTCAATAACAGTAACCAATTTGAATTACGTGATATTGTAAATTTTCCTACCGTTTTCCGTAAATTCCTTAATTTTAGATTTCTTATTGTTTTCTAGGTCTTTTCTAAATCCGATACTCGAATGACGAGTTCATGGAACAGATTTAATTAATCGACTTATTCGAGGAATGTCTGTAACGTTTTTCTACATTTTAACGGAAAAAGAAAGATTATTTATTTTTCATCTTGGTTTTCACTTTATTTGGTCTTTTATTCTCTATGCATAATTATATGTACATAAATGAATATACAATAAAGCGAAAAAATTCGAACTCACATTGTAATGCTTGCGGAGTATTCACAAAGTATTGCATATTTTCATGCACGAATTATTCAATATACAATTAATTGATGTGGATACTGTTTCCTTTTATTTTTTACACTGAAATTATCTTGTGAATGACAATAAACCCAAATAAAAAAGGTACAAAACATATGTTTTAATTTAGGTTTTTTTATTTTTACGAAGTATTAAAAAAAATATGTAAATAAAAAAAATTAAAATATGTACAGTACAATAATTTTTCACGTTTATCTTCATTCAAGAATTATATGATATGCGTTTCCTTTAATCATGAACAAGAACACAAAAAACACGGAAAGAAAAAAAAATATCTAAAAAAAAAAATGAAAAAAAGCCCATTTGTCTTTATAAAATAAAACAAAGGAAAACATAAAACCTAAAAATAAAACAATTTATCTTATTGTTTTCATATTTCATCAGAAACATGTATAAAAAAAAATAATTTAAGGCAAAAATAAATTGAATGTGGGCAGAATAAAACAAATTACAATGCTATCATTCGATTGATTTCGTACATTCATGGATTAAATTCGTCTGAAATTTATTTCATTTTCTACGTAAAGTTATAAACTTTTTTGTGCGCTATTTAACCGCATGATAATAGTAAAGTTATTTTTCATAAAATTTTCCATACCATTCATACTAACCACATTGTCAACACTTTAACTAAACGCATAAATAATACCAAAAATTTATTCGTTTTTTTTTTAAGTTTTTGTTGAATTTATTTTAAAATTTGCGACGGTTATTTATCTAATATGCGTGGGTACAACAAAATAATTCAATATTTTTAAGTGCTTTCAATATTTTTTTAATATAAAATTCGCAGTTTTAGAATTTTTAACCGTCTTTAAAAAACTTTTTGAACTTTTATTTACATACTCCTCGTAAAAAGGACGAAAATTTCGTAAAAATGTTGAAAATTTCTTGCTACTATAAAAATTTGTTCTTGCCAATATTTTTCAAGTTGTGTTTTTAAAGCCGAATATACCTATTCGTGTTCAAAAACATCAATGGATAAACAATATGTAGGTTGATCAGAGAGAATTAGGAGGTTGGTAATCCTCTTTTAAAATATAGGTAATTGAAATTTTAATGGGAAAATTTATTTTCTCTGTTTTAAAACATGTTTTTGTTTTTCGTTTTCCGACTTTAATAGTCCTGTAGAAAATTTTCCAATATTTTATATTGTTCTGCGTATGAATACAGAGATCGAATAATCCACAATTATTTACTAATTTAATTTCATTATTTATATGAATATCTACAGACAATTTTCCTACATACATATGTGTATTACGTGAATTTCATGTCTATATGCATTTAAAAGCCAAAAAATACCTAAAATAACAATAAAAAAATGCACGCATTTACGCTATAATGCCGAGATTATTTGTACTATGAATAAATTAATTGATTCGATTTAACTGAGTTTATTTATTGTTCATACATATATATAAATGATTTTCAATATTGCATTTTTATTAACATTCATGTATGTAGTTGTACATGAAAAAAGCTCAAAAATTTAAATAACCCAAAATGATTTAAATTATTTGGCTTGGTCCTGATTGTACGACAAAAACAATTAACATTCATACAAATATTGTTCATTCAAAAGTAATTAAATTTTAATTGATTTTATACTAATGAGTATAATATATAAACAGTTTGAATTGTTTTATATATAAAGTGAAATTAATCGCTTTTATTTCTCTTAACATTAAAATTCGAAATTTTAATTTTAATTTTTTATAAAAAAATAAAATTAAAAAAAAAAATAGAAAATATTTAGGGAGATCATAGAGAATATATAATACATATAAGCCTATTGTGAAATTACAAAAATATGAAGAATTACAATTAAACCACAAATTCGTTTATTCTTTATCGATGGTAATATGAAACAGGAACTTGAAGTTTTAATTTTAATCCTTTCGCAATTGAAATCAATTAACTTTTCTTTGTATTTTGATTAGTAAAATTTTGTAACATATTATATTAACATTTCAATATGTAAATGAACGTAAAAATAAACTGAAAAATTACGTCATATTGAGAATAAATCAAAATACACATATGTATATGTAGAATAGGATTAGCAACTATGTATGTAAATAGAGAAAGTCAAGGACAGAATAGCAATCGTATTCGAAAGGGAATATTGTGTGTATAATATATAAGAGGTTTTCAAGGCCTATAGTATAGTTCCTCCATAATTATCAGTATATATGCTCCAAATTATCAAAAATTTATTTTTAAAATAATTTTTTCTTGTCTATATATTTATACACACTTGAATGCAACTATTAAATATACAGAATTAAAGACTTGTAAAATGCGTTTCGTTTCGTGTATAAATAAATGCACACAAATTACACATGTAAATTTTGTAATTTTTTTCATGTAATCATCAAAATCATCATTACTGTATCCATCATACCCATACACCTTTACATAATTATCAGTAAAAATTTTTTTTTAATTTGATGATAAAAATAAAAACTTACTATACCTGCTGGTATAAACATGCATTTGTTTGTGTTATTTTTAAAGCACTTATTTTTTTACACACTTTTCATATATGTACGTACATATGCATAATACATATCTACATTTTTTACTTTACTACTTGTACTTGAATCTTGTTTTGTTTTTTGAAAAATTACAATATTTACCTGCATTGCACTTTTAATTTCTACTAGATATATGGATGTATAGTAATATGCATTTTGTAGAATACAAAATGTAAAATTTCATGAAAATAATGGCAGATGTAGTGAAGGTATTTAGATTTTTTTTTCTTATTTACCTTCATCCATTTTTAATTAAGAAAAAAAATTTTTTCGAATTTCTTTGAATTTAATTATTTTTTTATGCGTGCAATACACACATCCTGAAGGAATGTGTGGCACTAGAAAGATGGAGATGGAAGACCACTGAGGGCAGAAATCTCGAAGATCTTTCAAATCTAGACTACATAAAGTACGCTATTCTCCTTGCCAAAAGGATAAATGCCTTTATGTAGACAAACAAAGGGTGAGGGATACAATAAGCTTTCTTAAGCTGCAGTGTCGAGGCAACCCAACCTCTTCTCACCCTTATGAATTAAAATAAATAAATAAATAAATAAATAAATATGCGTGCAATACATTACATCATGATTCATGGATACAACTTTGTTCTGCAATTAAATATACATACTAAAATAGAATGTATTTTGAAGATACACTGAAGATGGTACGTACACTGAGGATATAGTACTGGGTATATAGACTGGGATAGTCTTATGACCTTCAAATTAACAAACGTGACAAATAAATTAATCCTCTTTTTTTAGATTTTTCTTTTTAAAATTTTCAAAAATTAATTATTTAGAAAAATAATTCATTATTCATTTTGAATTGATTTTTGTATTCATTTTATTCATTCGTGTAACAATTTTAATCCAGGATATGTGAATAAAAGAGAAGTAATATTTTCCATTAAATTTTCACCCATAAAATTCGTATGGATAAAATCTTAAAACCGGTATCCATGAAAGCAATATTTAAACGTATATAGCGTTTGGCATAAGTTTCATTCAACAATTCCTTTTTCGTTGTTTATCTTTTTTATATACAACTCGTGCAATTTAAAGCTTAAACTTTAAGATCACTTTTCAATACGATTGAACTTGATCTTGAGATTTACAAATAAAGAAAAACATCGAGCTTAGTGTTCTATTTTCATAACCAACGCTTTAAAGAATTTGTTTCATTTTTTTTTATTTTATTTCAAAAAAGATTTCCAATTGAATAATAAAATATTTACATTTATATTTTTGTTTTGTTTTGCCTTTAGGTATTATAATATTGTATTTCGTTAATTTTATCTTCTATTTTCGTTTTATGATTCTATTCTTATTCTATTCTTTATTTACATATTTCAACTGAAGTCAAAAATTTAAAAAATACACAAAAATTGTTTTGTTTTACTTATGTGTATATTTTTAGAAAAAAAAGGAAAAAGATAATAAAAAAAAGTTTTCATTTCAATACCTTATTTTGTTTTTGTTTTTTTTTTTGTTTTTTATATTCTTTATTTACGATATCACACAAAGTAAAGTATTAAAAACAGAGATTGTATACAGGATGATGCATCTGAATTACATATAAATAAATGCCTACAATGCCACATTCTGGGTCTAATGGAAAACTGCACTAAAATTATAAAAAGGTTTGATGTCATATCTTAAAAACAATTTGAAAATTTTTGGAAGCTGTAAAGGGCTGGTAGAAGGAAAATACAAAAAATGCATGGTTTGAAAAAGTAAAAGCTTGAGAGTATAATAATCACTATTGGTTTCAAAATTTAAGAAAAAAAAATTTTTTTTTGTTTCTAAATTTTTTCAGGCAACTCTTCTTCCTCACACAATATCTTTTTCGCCTTTCGACATGATGATCTGTCACAATTGTCATTATCTTGTGAAACACTCTGTATAATGTTACAATAGAATATATACAAAATATTTTGTAATAAAATTCGTGTTTTTCGTTATCCTGATATAACCTTGAAAAGTTACAAAGAAAACATACATATAGTATATAATATGACAAAATACCATTAAATACTACAAATACTATACAATTTTTAATGTATTCCTTGGAAATGATTAAAAATACGAGAAAAATCAATTTAAACTATAAAATTTCATTTTACAAAATTGAAATTTATATTATTCAAATGTTTGTAGTTGATTTGAACATAAAAATCGGTTCAATTGCGTGAATGTTTCGATTTCAAAAAAAAATTTTTTTTCAACACAACATAGATATCATGCGGAAAATTTATGTTGTGTTCAGATTTCATTTTTATTTTCTAAGAAAGAACAATTATTTAAATTTAAATATGTACACACATATGAGAGTATTGAAAATTAAAATTTATTCGTTAAAAGTATAAAGTAACCATTCGAGCATAATAGCGGATTCAGTATTAACGACAGCGACGACAGCCAGTTAAATATATAACACATTGCTTATATAGGCTCAATGATATATAGATAGGCTGCTGCCTATACTGCAGTTATTGTCATTGGCATTCAGACATTAGGATTTCGTTTTTGTTTGATAACAAATAATATAAAATACAACAGAGTAAGAATAATATGATATCTGTATGTTTTTGATCAAAAATTCCATTGAATTATTTATAAATTTTGGAAAAAAAACTTAACAAATTCATCTACATACATTTTATTCACAATTTACATTCAAAATAACTTTTAAAATTTTCATTAAATTGAAACTATTCACCTTCACACCACTGCGTCTTCTACATGAATGAATATACATAGGTGTTGGATGTTCTTCATTTTTGAAAAAAACTATTTTTTTTTATTTTGTACTAAAATATTTGTGGAATTTATTTTTCTTTTGTATGTTTCTTATAAATTTTTGCATTCTCTAAATCTATTTTTGCAATATTCGAATTTTAAGCTGTTATCTACATACATATGTATATGCATACTTATATTGTAGCGCAAAAAAAATTACGTAAAATAAAATACAATTTTTTTAAATTATCAAGGACATCAAAAAAAATTTATATTTTTGTAAAATCAATTAATATCACGAAATTTCGTGGTTTTTTAATCATATTTAATAAATGGCTTTTGTTTCATACTCACTAATATTGAAATGAGCTTTTTAAAATTTTTGAAAATTTATCTGCATCTTGAATTAAATATGTGTAAATTTATTACTGACATCATATTTTTATTTTGTTTTTCTTTTTTTTCGTGTTATCATATTTATAGTACAGCTGAATAACGATAAATCGAGAATTATCATGAAATGAAATTTATGATTATGATAATAATGAAATTTTTTATTATCATGCAAAAAAGTAAAATAATGAAAGCAAACTGAAATTAAACGTAGCAAATACATGTATGAATGTAGTACCAAGTAGTACTATCAAATAGTGAATATATTGCAAAAAGATTATGATAATGATGATGATGATGATAAAAGAGAAATATTCTTAAAAAATCATTCATGTGAAAATATGATAATTTTTTATACGATGAATTGAGAATACATACATCGAACATTATTGAGTATACTACATACGAAATCTATGTAAATGATGTTACACGTACATATGTGTTAAGCAAAATATCAAAATTTTTATTTACAAAATAAATCAAAATAAAAATATGCTTAAATAAAGTATTCGCAAAATCATATACAGGTAACCTACGTACCAAACAGAAATTCAACATTTTTTATTTTACATAGTGGGCAGTTGAAGAAGTTATTTCAAAGGTCTCATTTCAATGACTTCATTTCTCAAGTATTTTGATGTTCTTTTCAACGGCATTACAAAGTGTTTTGGCTAATGTCATGAAGTTAAGTACATACACACAAAAAATATTCTGACTCTGAGATACATATGCTCAATTTATATTAGAAGATAAACTTGTAAATTACACGGAAACTGTATGTAATCGCGTTGTACCAGGATTACCTATGTAGATTTAATAACATTTTTCTTCTTTTTATATCTCATTATTATAACAAATTTATTTATTTTTTTTTTTTTAGATTAAGAAGAATTTATCTTTAACGAAATTAAATTGATTACAGCTGATGCAGAAAAATAATTTGTTCATTAACAGTACAAAAAAAAAGGAAAACATTAATGAAAATAATAAATTTTATTATTGAATATTTCAATAAAATTAAGTTTTCATGTCAATTCATTTATAAGAGTACATGATGTACTTCTTTACATACGATATGTAATCAATTTTGTATCAGATTACAAAAAATTCTGTAGAATGTGTATACATATACATATATGTATGTAAGTATGAGTATTTTCGAAAAATATTATAAATAAAAATTTTTCACCGAAAAAAGGAAAAAAACACGAAGGAGTAAAAAAAATGGTTACATGTCAAACTGATTGATTATATTCAATCGTTATAAGTGGTGTATGTTAAAAATGATGTTCGAACAAATGTTATTAATAATACATTTGCCCTTTAAAAAAAAAAAAAATTTACGAAATAATTTAAATGTCTATGTATATAGGGAATATGATAAAATAAAATACTGTACTATACCCATGTAATCTGACATCTATAAATCTGTAATTTCATTCTATCATATCAAATAGCGTATAATTAATTCGTTTATTGTTTACGTACCAAAGTAAAAGTGTAAATATTATTTGACATTTAAGAATTTATATAGGCATTATTTATTTTTACAGTATAGAATTACATGAAAAATGAATAGATAAAAAACAAAGAAAATATTGACAAAATTATTGTGATTATTTTAATCATTTTTCTTCTTTTTTTTTTGTAAGAAAGAGAAAGAAAAGAAGAATGTCAAAGAAAGGATTAATATGTAACTGACCTGTAGATACTTGATCTGTTTTGGGAATGCTCATTTCGTGTCCAGCTAACATGGACATTTGGTCAAAGAAATAAAGTTAGATACTAAAATTTTAGATTGATTAGAGGTACAGATATTTTCTTAAAAAGAATAAAATCGATCGATTGTTAAAATTATCAGAGAAAGATAAGACGAAATCGTGTTAATAGGAAAATACTTTAAAACAAATTTATCCTTCTTTAAAATTTTCAAGTTATCAAACAATTTTCATGTGAATAATTGAATTAAAAATAAAAGCGTTGAAATTTACAAGAAAAAACATTAAATAAATGAAATTAATAATTTTTATGATAATAATCTGTGACAGGTACTTTCATGATAAAAAAAAGGTTTTGTCTTTTATTTTGTTTTTCTCAGAAAACCATTAAAAGAAAGTATAAAACTACATTGATTAGATATTTTTTTCTCTGATAAAATTTACGTAAAAAAATTAACATTCTGTTGAAAGGTTTTTCTTTTTCTTTTTTTTTAAATTCGTTTTCTTTCTGATATCAAATCAAAAACCTAATGTCAATTCCAAAAAAAAATTCCATATTAAAATAAATATGATGTCTGATTTTTCTTCCCTTGTTTTTTTTTTTTTTCAAGGAAAAATATGGAAAACGACAACAAATAAATTTTTTTATTTTCAATTAAATAATAAGTACGTAAAAAAAAATGATTTTATTTTGTGGGTGTTAATGTTCCTACGATGTGTATTCCAGTTATTCAGATATTAAGAACACACTTAAATAACTTACACCAATCGTCTTGTGAGAGATGAATTTTTACTTTTCTTCTAAACATTAGCTACACAATAGATACTTAAAGTACAAGGTACAAGCATGCAAGAAGAAGGGGGACTATATATCATTTCTATTAGATTTTTTTTTTTCATTTGAGAAGCACAATATCCTACAGGAAAATATTTTCACCATTAACAAAATGAATATTAAGTACACATTTAAAAAAAAAAAGAAAGAAAACGTATGAAAAGCAGTTCTTATTTTTTTTATTATGTTACACAAAGTAAATGATTGAAATAAGTAATTTTTCATTGTAAATTTATTTTTTATTTAAATTTTCATTTTCTTACTTTTTTGTCTTGGGTTTTTCTTTTCCTTGTTTTTTTTTTTTTTTTTTTTGTTATTACAGTAATTGAATAAATTTTAACAGACCAAATTTTTTTTTGTACGAAAATGTAAAAAAAAAATATAATTAATTATCACTACACTCAGAAAATCCATATAACATGATAAATGCAAATAATTTAAAATTGTTACATATTCTTGTAAAAAATGAAAAATTTTGTTTTCTATGTTTTTCTTCTTTAAGTTAAAACTGAAAAAACCAAGAAGAAAAGGAAGTTAAATTTTATTTCTGCCGTTACTTTTTATAAACAAAAAAAAAAGCTTTTTAGTCAATTTATATGAAATCTTTTTCATTTTTCTTTTAAAATTTTTTCTCGACAAAAATTCTTAAAATTTTATTTAACAACAAAAAAATGAATAATATTAGTTCATAAAATCGAAGTTGTAGAAAACAAAATATCAAAATGATTGAAATATTGAGAAAGACTTTTTATAAGGTCATATTGCATGAAAAATTTGAAAAGGATTTTAGAAAATATTTTTTCTTTGCAATACTTCGAGCTTTGGCGGATATTAAGCCTGAAACTAAGTCTCAAATAAACAGACAGTTCAATCGATAATATGTACCAAGGAAGTGGCAATGATTCGATCAATATTACTTATTGACTATTGAAGAAAACTTTCTAAGGGTGAAAATTTTTTTAAAATATTGAAAGGTTAAATGAAACAACATATTTGAAAAGTTACGTTGTCGGTTTTTTTTTATTTTGAAAATGAATTTATGTATGAAAACACACTCATGTATACTTGAAAAAATGTTTTCTTATTTTTCAATTATTACACCTATGTGAACCAGAAAAGCACTCTAAAACAGAACATATAATGAAAGATATCAAGAAAATTTTTTATTAATATCAAAAAAGAAAATCGACTATGGAAAACAATGAATTAATCTCAAAAGTATAAAAAAGGAAAAAAATGTAAAAAAAAGTATTTTCTCGTAATTTTACTTTACTACGTGTAATTGGGTACAATGAGTACAAATATGAAACCTACTTATACTACTATATTTTATATCAATATATATGCACATACGTGTATTTATACGAACATATATAAATACTCATCTACATTTGTATGTACTTTTATGTACATATAATGTTTATCCTTAATTCATTTGAAAACATTCATAATTTAAGATTGTAACAGCATGAAATCACATGAAATTATGGTTTTATGGTAAAATCTTTTCTCAATGGATTTTATTCGGTAGGGTAACTTTTTATTATAATTCATAGAGTGTACACCAATGTATACGTACATACATATGTATATTTAATACAAAGTAAAACAGACTATATTATATACACGTTTGCTGTACATACGATTAATACATATGTATATGTACATATGCCATAGTTTTAAGGATTATTAAATAACATGTAACATATATAACAATGTAATATTGAGTGGTAAAGATGATATATTTTCTTGAATTTCTCTAAGAAATGGGTATAATTCTATATAATGCAATATACACATATGCGAAAAATAAAATGAAATTGTATGACACCAAATTTAATTGAATTATGTATATGCATGTTTCGATTAAATGCAAAATATAAAGCATAGATTATATCAGTGAAAGCAAGGCTTTGAAAGCAACACAAAATAATCAAAAAACACCAACCTATATAATAAAAGAACAAAACACTTTTTTTGCTCATAATGTGTGAGGAAAAATTATCGAATATTTATTGGATAACATCTGTGAAAATTACTCAACTTTTAAAGTGATTGCCTTTTGTTTTTCATGGTTTTATTATTAATAGTAGTATGTAGTAGGGTAGTAGTGTATAACTTTTTCATTTAATCGTTTTATTTCAATCTCAGTTATAAGTTAAGTTGTAATGTGTTGTATATAGCACCTAAAAAACTTTTTTTTTTCTACAGTATACAGGTTGTTTCAAACTGTTAAATAAGAAATAAATTGAGAATGGCCTTCTCTGATTTTTATTTTATTTTTATTCTTTTTTTTTTTTCTTTTTTTGTAAAATACTAACTAAGACTGTTTTTTTCTTTCAAATCATGGGTAAAAATATAATTTTTATGGTAAATAAGGATCTTTGAAATTCAGACTTTAAAAAACGCGGTCATTTTAATACGATTTTATTCAAATTGTTGAGACGATCTAATCATAAAACGACGATCTAATTATAAAACTTTTCTTTTTGAAATTACAATTTAGAGTTTTACAGAATAGTCTAAAGTTATTGCCAGTAACTTGGTCTTATTTAACTTTATATATTACTTAAAATTCATATACAAAAATTTTTCAATCTACGATTTTAGGTAGAATCTGAACTTTATGATTGATCTGTGATGTACCCTGTATATTAAATATTAAATTATGAAATTTCGTTAGCACACATATGTTGTTTTCATCCATAAACAATGATTTAGTGTAAAAGTAGGAAAAATAAATTTTTTTTTTTGTTTTCCTTTAAAACTTTTAATGATGCGAATTGGCTATTCGAAAAAAAAAAACAAAATACATATAAAAAACAGAAATATGAACTTAAGGAAACAAATAAAGTAAACAGGTTTAATAATTTTTCATAAATTAATGAAATTTATAACTTAGTGGAAGGAAAGAGAAAGAGTGTAATATTTTACTAAATTGGTGTGGAAAACATTACAATAAGGAAAAGAAAAAAAAAATATGAAAAATGTGATAAGATATTGAAAATAAAAATTTTCTTTTCATTAAAAATCAATTCTGATAATAATTTTCTGTGAAGATAATGAACTTTATTTTTACTTACATATTTTTACAATAAAGACAGTAAATTTAACGTGACTTTTAAGAAGACTTTTGAAAACATCTGAAAATGAAAGGCGGTAACAAGAAATGGAGGCATAAATATAAAAATTGTCTGAGACAGCCAAGACAGCGATTTAAACGAATGATACAATTCTAGATTTTTCACGAAAAATTCAAGATTGTATAGATAATGCGAAATGTGATTTGAGAAAAAATATGTCCTGTGAGTTCTGTCTTCCATAAACGTATTATGGTGCAATTTCAAAATCAAAACATTTTGTTCTCTAGTGTTTGTTTCATTTTCAATCTCAAATGATTTCTTATTATTTCATTTACCAATCAATCAAAAAAAAATTTTTTTTTTGTTAACTACGCATTTCCAATAAACATCAGCAAATTTTTATTTATTCTATTGTTTCATTTTAATTAAAGGTTTCTTCATAATTTACAAAACATTAAATTAAATGCGATTATAGATTTATTATTGATTCATTTTATTTGGTTATCATGGAAATTCTATAGAAACGAATTAAAAACTTTGAAAGAAAATTCAAATTTAAGGCAAATGAAAAAAAATATATATTTTTATTCATTAGCACAAGTATGAAAAAATACACCAAACAATTCTTAGAAATGTAAGAAAAAGTTATTATAATTTTCTTTTAATAACTGAAATCAAATTTTTATGGATTCAAAACATTATCACAGATAAATAATTCAGATGATGTTGTACATAAATTTCAATTAACTTACAGTTATTAAAAATTAATTTTCTATTTTTAATTCCATTTAAAGTAAATCCAAGAAAGATGTAAGAACAGCTTGTAGTGTAATCCAAATACGAAAAAAAATAGGAAAAATAAATCAAAAGTGTGTAATCCAAAAATTGTCAGTATTACTGGAAAATCGTATAACACTGTTTACTGTGTTTTCAGTATTAGAAAATGTTTATGAAATTTTTTTAACACCTTTTTTTGATTTAAATTACACATCCACTTGAAATTATTTTTTATTTGATTTTTTTTTTTTTTTTGTTATTTTTTATAACAGAACATCACTTTAAAATTTTCTTTTTATTGTTTTTAAATTCTCATAAAATAATTTTTTTTTTTTTAAAAAAAAAATATTCACAAACCATTAAAAACTCCATACAAAAACACTGCAATCATTACGCTATATTTAAATATTTACTGATTAAAAATTTAAAAAAAAAAATAAATTTTTTTTTTGTTAAGAAAAACATTTATAACATTTTATTCATCTCTAGAAATTTTTCACTGCAAATAAAAATATCACAAATCAGTTAAGTGATGAATTTAATTAAATTGTGAATTTATCCATTTTTTCAAAAAACAATAAAAATAATAAAATCAATTCACGGATTTTTTTTTTTTTTTTAACAAAAAGAAAATATGTGTACTTTTATTTTTATTGGAATATATTTCACTTAATAAATACTGATGACACTATATTCACTATAATATTTTAGTAAATTTATAAAATAATACTTCCTTTATTAAGTATTATTGTATTTTGTGTTATTGTATTGTAACATTGTATTTTTTTTTTTTTTTTTTTTTTTTAGATACACATGTAACACTGTTAATTTTACCGCCGATTACGAACAACTGATTTTCATAACTTGACTACAAAAATTTTTCAATACATAAAATTTTTTGATATTTCTGTTAGAAGTTAAAATACAAAAATAAACGCCTTCATATATACATACATATATGTGAACTGAGTGTAATTATATCAAGATAAACTAAGAAAAAAAATTTTTGTATAGATACAAAAATTATTGGAATTTTTTTTATCGAAGATACATTTTTGTTATTTCATATTTATTTAATTCATAATATGTACAGTATATTCTATATGTAGGGCAATGTAAGCATCCTGTGATGTTGATGATTTTATAGTCAACACAATATGTAGAACAGTCAAGTTTCCTTTTAAATTTTATGCTCGATATTTTTAGTCAACTTCTAAAATCTTTTGAAAAATATGACAAAAATTCAAAAAATTTAAAAATTTATAACAACTTTAAACCTATTTCTTGATTTTTGATCTTCAGGATCATATTCTCTGTATTCTAATGAACAATCATCAATCAAAAATAGTAAAATTCGGTTAAATTAGAGCAATATGTATACGAATTTTTTTTTTATATACATTTAATGTCTATAAACAAGAATTTTTCATCATTTCGTTGAGTTGAGAAAATTTCATCCAGCATCCTTATTATGTATCTACACTTAATAGAGAAAACTTTATTTGAACGAAAAATTATTTATAATGTTGAATAAGAAACATTCTATTTTAAATAAGAAACATATTCAATTAAAACAATTTAAAAAGAATTCAAAGAAAATAAATGATAAATGTTAATATAAATGTAAATGATTTTTTGTTTTGTTTTAATAATACAATAAAATCATCCAAGTCTGGAGATCCAAACCAAGTGAACCGTATTAAATAGAAAGAGGCTAAACGTAAGGTCGAAAGGCCATGCCAATCCACACTAAATGGGTAAAACAAAAGAATAGACTTAATTAATTATTGATACAAAAAAGGGAATGTACTATAAATACATATGAATGTATGCAATTTAAATCAATATTGATTTACTAGAAAAATAAAACAAATAGAAAACATAATAAACATTTTTGATGGAAAATCTTTTGAATATTAATAGTGAATAAAAATGATAAAAATAATAAAAAAATTTATTTTTATTAAGTTAAATCTATCATATCCTTATCAAAATGATAAACAAACATTTCTGACATATAAATATGATTAATATTAAACAAAAAAATTTTACCACAATAGAGAAAATACAATAAGTAAATTTTTTTTTTATGCATTAAAGCATCAATTATGGTGATGATGACAATGATGATGGAAAGAAAAGAACAAATAGTAGAAAATTCTTAAATGAAAATTAATTGTTTTTTTTTACTTTTATATAAAAGTTATAATAATTTTTTTTAAATACATGTGTATATAAAAAAATGAGTACATGTATACCTTTTGAATTAATTCTCAGGATATCAAAGAATCCTTTATCATTATCCTTTTTTTACCATGATTGTATTTAACAAATAAAAAAAAACTTATTCATTTACCTAATATAAATTTTCTCGTTATTTTTTTTTCTAATGAATAAATTCTGTTCTTTTATGTCAGAGTATATAAAATTACAAAATGTTCAAAACAAAATATATATTGTATTCAATGAATTTTTGTTTACCAATTAAAAAAAATTTTTATACAACAGATAATAGATTGTTTGCAAAATATGAAAGATTATGTTGGGAATAAATGACTATTAATGAAATAATTTTATAAAAATCATGTTATGTTTGCATGAAGATATCTCTTGCATTTTAAATCTAAAATATTCTGTATAAAATCTGAATTATTTTCATAAATATACTAAATTCTGTAAGCAAACATTTTAAAATTTAGACATTTTCTAATAAATGCACTTGAGAATATCAAGAATGAAATGTTAATCAAAAAATAACATCTAGATTGAATCCAATACTGTACTCTAGATTTATTTGATGTTTACTGATAAAATTGCATTGACGTAAACATACAGGCAGAAACAGAAGATCTACATTTTTACGTCATATTGAGAAAATGTTTATTCTTTTGAGGTATGCAGAATATTTTGTGCATTGCAATAAAACAAACAAAATTAAATCAATTAGTGGTATTTAATGATTAGATTTCAAAATTTGTTTTATACGTGAAAATTCTTTTGTTTCCAAAAGACCATTTGTTATTATGGACAATCTGCAATCAGTATCTTGTTTTTCAAATATCTTTTCTGAATTTCGGTCGTATTTATTCTAGCTCAATTATGTAAATAGTAAACTATATTTTGGAGTTGTAATGAAGTTTTTGAAAATTTGCATTATATAATATTTAAGGCCTTGTTTGTATATAATTACCTGGGGTCAAATATTAAAGATCAGAAGAGATCTAAATATAACTAACTTTTCCAAAAGGGAAAGACCACTGTTCAGGACTTCAAAGTCGCAGGAAAGAAAGAATTTGAACATAAATTACGTGGCTAAAGAGAAACTAGAGTGGTATTTCTCTATTTAAATACTCATTTAAAAAAAAAATGAAAATTAAGAAAAATTATGGATCAATTATTCATACATTCAATTTATTTTAAGAGATTTTATCTAAATTTAAAATAAAAATTCTACAATTTCCACACAAACCACGAATTATATTAATTTCCATTTATAAGTGATATAATAAATTGCCAATAAATTTTCATCTTATTTGGAAATATTCCAAAAACCAAGTTCTATGTCAACTCTACTAGACAAAACAGAAAAAAAAAACAACGATTGATTTCAGATTTATTCTACATGTGTGTAAGTATGTAAGTATAAGGACATGTACATACATATGTATGACTTATTGCAGTTGAACGTAATTTGTTTTGGATTGTTTCCAATTTAAATAACGAAATGTATTCGAATTTTTGGTCACCTAATCTAACACACCTATGTTGTAGGGATATTTATAGGCGAAATACAAATCTCAAAAATATTTAAATTTTATTGAAAATTCTCAACAGATCACATGTAAATTTGAAGTTTGAAATGATACAAACAATGCACATAAAATTTCATTTGTATTTGTTTTTTGAGTTAACTTATCGATTTTAAATGCTCATGTATCGCGAATTTTCTAAACCCTATAACTTGTTTATATGTAAAATGATAAAATTTTCAATTTAAAAAGAAAAACGAAGAATAAATGAAAATTTAATTGATTACAATTTAAAATACATTTAAGTTAATTAAATTACATTTTCTTACAATTTTATCGAAATGAATTTCTCTACAATAATTGAAATGATATAAAAGCAAAACAAAAAAAAAAAAAACAAAACAAAACAAATGTATGAGATGAAAATAATTTTTATTCCATTAATAAACACATATGAAATATTTACGTACATTTGTACGTGTTAAAATGATGTAAAACAACTGAAATAATTTACCATATTACATTCTCAGTTTAATGATATGTAAAAAAACACGTATGAAATGTTAGTATGTGCTTTAATGTACATGTATTTATTATATACATAAATGTTATATATTAACAATATATATTATTTCTCAAGGATACATAATAACTTTCTTCTTTGCATGAAACATAAACATTAATCCTTACTAAAATTAAGTATTAAATATATATAAATATGGTATAGCAGCATTTTTGAAAGATGTAACATGTGTTGCAATGTACTACTCCTTCCTCTTTTTTTGTTATTTTTTATCGGGTTCTTAAGCGTCACGAACTTCTATCATATGTTATGTCCTTGTCTATTTCTTTTTTTTCGGTATCTTCTTTCACTTCGTTTTACCAATATTTTTTGTACTTGAGAAATATGTACATTATTGTGTAACAGTAAGTATAATAAAACTCATTTCAATTTCAATTTTCGTTTTTTTTTTTTATAAGATTGATTATTGGCACAAAATCCTTTTATAAGGACTCTCTTTAAATTAAATAAAAATTAAATTTTCAGAAAATATAGGGAAAAAACCAGAAAATTTTTAGTTTGCTATACAAGTACTGTAGTAAAGGATTTACGTACACGGCATACATAAATGATTTTGTACACATTAGATGTGTATACATTTTATAATACAGATTATGATAGTCGTGTAATTTTAATTTATTATTTCGTATGGAAACAAAAGATATGCATACATATATTTTGATTTACATTTAAAACAAATTATTTATGTGCGTTTATTAAATAAGTAATTTGGACTATTTGATTTGTTTATGTGTGCTTTTATGTACATATGTACATACAAAGTGTGATAAAAATGTAATGGGATTTTAAGACAAAAATGAAATTAAATTTGGCTAAATTTTCTTCAAGTATGGATTTGATAAAGTATTTTTTAAACTCCAAAGGCATTCATGTCTAACGCTAATTACAGCTGGGTACTTACAAAGATAAATGGATCATAGTTTACTCATCATCACTTTCATGTTATCTTGATATGCAAAATTAATATAAAAAAATTTTTTTAATGAATTTGTTGTAAAATAACTTTTTAATTGGTTGGTACTATGATGTAATAGACATTTTCTTATGTTAAATATAATTTTCTTTTTAACAATAGAAAATAAATTATAATGACAAATTTATGTCATATAATTAATTATATTTTTGAACTTATTGTATAAGTGAGAAGATGGTAAATTTTATATAAATCGAAAAATTAAATGTTAAATGTAACATTCTGAATTTATTTAGTACGTACAATTAATTTCTTTTACAAGTTACAAAATTTTCCAATACCATTTTCTTATTTTCTTTTATTTTTCTTTTCAGCTAATTGAAAACAATAATTCTTCAATTAATATTTATCTGTATTCTCTTGTTTATCGTAAGTACATACAAGAATTAAAAATAAAATAAATTTTAGTTTTTCAAATTGTTTTTCTTTTTGATAGAACAATATAGACAATTAATTGAAAAATAATTTTTTCTTTTTTGCGTATACGAGTACATGAAATTTTATTGGCAATCAACTCAAAAAGTAGACATCTATGTGTGTATGTACATACATACAAATATATCCATTATCCAGTCTCTTCCAAAGCAATCGCATGCAGATAATGGAATAAAACAGAAAATAATTAATAATTCTCAAGTCTGCCTGCATTTTTGTTCACTAGAAAATTTTTTTAAAATTTTTTTAAATCAAATCTAATTGTTTCTTCAAGTATCTTTATGTATCTATTTTGAGTAGTTTTTTATTTGCTCTTTTATCGATCAAAAATCAAACATTTATTTTACACGAACTACGACTTATAATTTAATTCGGACTAATAAATAAATTCTGATCATTTTCTCGATGAAATTCGTAAAAACTCACTAGAGCAGAAAAAAATTTTTACAAAAAAAGAAAATTTTATTACATAAAAAAGCATTCAAATACGTGTATTCACATTCATATGTGTACTGATTTTATTTCTTATACAATGTACAGAATAAATAATTCTTAAAGGATACCATACAGAATACAGATTAAAATAAAATTTAATAATTTATTTCAGCATACTTTTATACTGAATATGAAAATATAACTTTTATTTCTATTTTCTGGATGCGTGCACATACATCGAAAATTAATTAACTGTATGATAAATTAAGACAAAATTAGAAATAACAAGCAACCTGCTTGTAACCCGATTTTCATGAATTGTCCAAATTCTTAGTACGTTCATAATTCTTGTGCGACTGAATCTTCTTTAACATAAAACGAAACTTTAACGAAATTTTTAAAACGTAATTTCCACATAATTTAATGTTTACCTGTATTTGTTGAACGTTTAGGAATAATGTTAATTATTTTTGGATTTTTTTTTTTTTAAACAAATTCATTTACATAAAATATAATACAAAATAACAGGTATGTCAAATACAGGAGTAAAGAAACATGAAATGAAAAGTAAGTAGAAGGAATAAAGAAAAGATTAAAATTGTTCTACACATCAACGTCAGCATTTACAAGAATAAAAAAAAATTTAAGTTTTATTCACATGAATAAAAATGAAGTCCAATGTTATTGTTCTTTCATCAACAGAATGATTATATTTTTAAATTAAATTCCAGAAAGAAAATTTTATTTAAATTTGTAATAACTTTTTTGTTATTATTCATTTGGAAAAATTTATGACAAAAAATTTTGTTTTTTTTGTAAAAAGTGTTGATGGAAATTTAAAATCTAACAGTTAAATTTAAAGCTATGAAAAGAAAAAAACTAAAATTAAATTTTCATTTTCCTATTTTTTATATGGAAGTGGAAGTGGTATAAAAATGATCTTCCTTTTATTATTATATTGACATTAGAACACACGTTTTGTTTTAGATTTTTTTTTTTTTTTTTTTTTGTTAATCTTTTATCCTTTCATTTTTCATTATTGTATGATAGCAACCAAATAAAAATTATGTGTGTAGGAAAAAAAATTTTTTTTATAGTATAAATACGTATATGTACATACTCACATATTGTCATGAAAATTAATGATTTTTTTGTTTTTGGCTTTTGGCTATAAAAAATTTTTGTGGTCTATCAAGCAAAGAGTTTTTTATGTGAATTTTATGATTGGATTTTTCCTTTTTAAATGTATCTTTTATATGATATTGTCCATATTATTCTATTCACGAGATTTTCATCATCATACATAATTCATTTATTTGTTTAATTTTGTTTCTCTTTTACACCCTTTTTGTATCGAGATATGTTCGTTTGTTTTCTGTTTAAGATTGGACTAAACTCATTCAATTTTCTGCTTTAAATTTTGATAATTTTTGTAAAATTTTCAATTTTGAGATTAAAAAAAAAACCAAATGAAAAAGAACATTAAAAATCGATTTCATTTAATATAATGTAAAGGATTTATTCATGCCCAAAATTTCATTAAAATTTTTCTCAAAATAACTGAAAGACCAAAATTTTACCATTTATGTTTGCTATAGTGAATGCCACCCTTAAAAACGGAACAATAAAAATTTGTTTATGTGATTATATTGCATATCGTAAAAACCGTGTTTTCAGGGTAACGATTTTTTTTTTATTGATTTTTGTTACAGAAAAGTTTTGATTGTTTATATAAAATTTTCTTAGAGTGTCCAACATATCTACATGATACGTATGTATATCCAAATATCCTTTTAAACACGTGCATTAATATTTTTATTTTTTAAATGACCCAGTTTATGTAAGCGTGTATCAAGCCTAAGGAAATTCTTTCTGGCTGTTTAAAAATGTCTTTCATATATCCAAGCAAGAGAAATTATATTCTTCCTTATATGAATATTTTCTATATTTAAAATGCAGTACACATAAAATGGTTTAAAAATCATGAGCTTTCAAAAAAAAGAACGGCAAAAAAATCTAAAAAAAGAAATTCTAGTCAAAATGAAAGAGAAAGTATTTTTTTTCTTGTTAACTCAATATTGGTAGTATGTGAAAAGTGTGTGAAAAGTAAGTGATAATGTCAAAATATGAAAGTAAAAAAAAGTAATGCATATCTGATGTACATACATACATATGTATGTATTTACGTAAGGACAAAATTTCTGTATTCTATATTTTCATATATACGTATGTACATATCTACATATGTAATGTAAGTACGTACATACATGATATGAATGCGTGAAAATTTCTATGAGCACTCAGCACAATACAAAGGGTGTTTTTGATTGCTGTGCATCATGGCCGACTAATAAAAAATCCTAATGAAACGAAAGGGAGTTGAAAATATATAAACTGTTTAGTGGAAGATCTAAGTCATTATCTGCTTAAAAAAGTCAAAAGATCTGCAATTATTTTGGCAAAGACAACAAAAAAGGCAAAAAAATTTATCAAAACTACCTAACAGCCAAGCGATCGAAAAACATATTTTTTTGTTTGTCTCATCAAGTCCAGCAAACGTGCAGAGCAAACAGAACCACAATGTCATACGACTGTAAAAGAATTTTATTTTGAGCTAAAATAAAGTTTTGTACATTCGTAATTCGTAGTGACTACACACCTACACACATGTATATAAAAGTATATGAAACGATAAAGAAATTGTATATAAAATGTACGACATGTTCATGTATTATATAAGTTTATATCGTGTGAATATTAAAGAATGTCATGAATCAACGAAAAAACATGAATATATCGTAAATATCTTGGCAATAATAATAATAATAATAATAATACTTTGTGTGGTAATATGGTAAGCACGCGTTAAAGTCTGACGATACATTTTGAAGAGATTATAATATTATTATTGTATTATAAACATATGACAAGCTTCTTTCTTTATATGTACATACATGTCAACAGTTCAGTCAGACTCATTTCAACATTTCAAGAAATCAAAATGATTCAAAAAATTATGTACATACATGCACGTTTCAAACATAAGAATGTACGTGCTTTCTGTTTTTCCTTTCCAAATATTATATTATACTGTACTTGTATGTTGAGAATTTTATATGCCTATATGTAGTATATGACATATTTTGGCACAAATATATGAAAGAACATATGAAAATCCCCAATGTTTTACAGAATTCTCGAAATAGGGAAAAGAAAAATCATAAATGAGAAAAATAATAATTTCATAACAATAAAAAACAAAAGTAAAACAAAAAATTTCATATTATTATGAAAATGATAATACATTATTGTATACTATTATCTTTCGTATTACAATTTTGTATTTATGTAATTTTGATTACGTTAAAATAATTTTTTATAATTCATATCTCTATCGTTAAGAAAATAAACAAGAAAATAAAAGAGAAAATTTTTCTTGATTTTAAATAAATATAAATGATGATCATTGATTATAATTGAAGCAATTTATTAATGTGTACCTAAATATTTAAATTTTAAAATTATTTAAATGCACTGAAGTCAAGGTCAAATTTAATGTTCTGTGGAACCTCACAAGGAGAAAAAGAAAAATAAGGATCAGAGGATAATTTTAAATGAAATTTATAAATTGTGGTAATTTTTAAAATAGGAAACTGAAATAATAAATTAAGAAAATAATTTTAATACGACAATGAAATTAAATTTTTGAGATATAATGGCATAAATTGTTTACACAATTTAAAAAAAAAAACCGAAAATTTTGAAAGTGATTAAAATATAACGGTATAAGGTAAAGTAAGGTATGTATATAAGGAAAATTTAAATCATTATTGAAACATACGTGTATTAAATTAATTATATTTTAGAAAGAAAAACAACATTTTGTTTCAATTAAAATACAAAAAGAGTTTTTTAATTAAATTATTTAAGTAAAATAATATTTTATTAAAAGCTAAACATAAATGAATATATTTACATTGAGCCTGAAGATATTATATTGTAATTTATGTCTACACAGTACAAAGTGATTGAGTAAATTTACCTTAAACGAATAAGAAATTTTTCTTCCCGTCATTTAGGGGTAAGATGATTACAATCCTACCCCATTTTAACTCATTTTACTTAATTCACAATATTTGCTTGTATGTGACACGTAATTTATTATAAATAAATTTAAATTTTATCATACATTTAAATTTCAAATTTTTAATTTTATTTTATAAGCTCATTTACTCTGAAATCTTAAAATATACCTATACCCCATGCCTCATTAAAGGATTGTAATTAAACATGAAAAAGGTTATACACAATTTTAATCGTGGTAATTAAATTAAATAATTAAAATCAAAATATTGTACGTAAATTATTAAATTAACGTATTAAATTTTAAAAAAAAATTAAATAACACACGAGTATGTTATTCACTGTTTGACTAAGGCAAAGAAGTACGTATTCATATAAAATTCATGTAAAACATATAAAGAAGAAAATAACAAAACTGAAACTCAAGCAAAAATGAAAGCAAGTATAAAAACATACCAAAAATGTTAAAACATATCATTTAAGATGAATATATTGGCTATAAATCACTTGTCTGTATATACAAAAAAAAAAAAAAAAAAATGGTTTTTCATTAAAATTTGGGAGGTTATAGATATCATTCTGTTGACATGCAATGCATAAAAAATTTATATAAACGTTGACATTTTATTATAATGCGGTTATACGCAAATGCTTTTCTTTAATGTTGTCAATTGTATAGAATAGAGTGATGTACAATATATTAAAACAATCTGTTTTTAAATTTCTTATCAAAGCAAAAATTATATAATTAAATAAAATGAACATAAAAATATCAAATTAATTTTAACCAATATGAAAAGTATTCACAATAATGAAAAAAATTTCACGTGAAGAAATTGATATTAAATAAAAAACACAAAAAAAAAATACAGTTGAAGTGTAATTACTTTGTCCGTTATAGTATATTTCTTGACTAGGTACAGAAATTAGTCTATTTCAGGGCCTAAGGATCTTGGAATTCATCGCTGAAACATGAAAATGGGAAATTTAACAAAAGAAAATAAAATTTATTCATCAATACTCCTTGAACATTAACTAATTTTTCTAGCACAAAATACAGAAAGGATAATACAAAGATTTCCCAAAGAAAAAAAATATATATTGATTTTCTTCCCAAAGTTTTTATTTTTTTATTTTGTATTTCTTTCGTTAGAATTTCAATTATGATCTTAGTATTTCAAACTTTTTGATACAATTTGATACCTTTAATTTTACGTAATATAGATACACTTTTAGATACGGTGTTATAATACTGTATTTCATATTATTTTTCGTTTCACATGAATGAAATCAAAATATTTTCCATATAAATTTTCTCATGAATAGAAGAAAAATTAATCAAGCGTATGCCAGCTATGATACGCGTGATATGAATACAGAATTTTTAAAAAAAAAAAAAAAAAATTCTTTATCTCTTTCGTTGTTTGTTTGTTTGTGTTTCTTTATGAATTTTTCTTTTTCTTTCATGAAAATAAAGTTATATTTGAAAAGTTTTTGTTGTTGTTTTTTGTTTTGTTTGTTTGTTTTAGAGTTTGTTTTTACCTCACTATAGTGATTGAAAGGATTAAAATGTATTTAGTATTATTGCAAATTTATTCAGCTTTTTAAGTATGATTAATGCTTAAAATGGTTCATAGAGATTACTATATATGTACATATTTTTTTCTCTTTTATGTGGATATACATCAGGTAGACAAGGCCATTATGAAAAATTGAAGAAGTTTCACATACATATATTCATTATAAAGTAAAGCCTAGCAGATATATAAAATTTGCTTTTTATATAAGGCTTAACCTTTTCTAAACTGGACCACATATGTGAGTATATTTCTAACTTAAAAGAAAATTTTTTATTTATTTTCCTTTAACATATTTATTTAATGCATTTTTTGACTCTTCATTTTGGTTTTTAACTCAAAGATTTTCTTCTTTTATTCAAAAAATATAAAATGAGAAAAAAAAAATTTAGATAAAAAGAGTAGTAGTAGATATGCATGAATATTTAAACAAATAAAAAACAGAAAACGGATTTATTTAATATATTTTAATTTTATGGTTTTTAGCTTGTGTTTTGTTTTTTTTTTATTTTTATTTATTACATTTTTATAGTTACTTGTGTGCTTATAGAAAAACGTTTTTAACGTATGTGCTGTGATAAATTGATGAATTGTGCATGATATAAAGTACATGTAAGCAGTAAAATGATTTTATAAAGAAAAGTGTTCATAAAACGTTTTATGATTATTTTGAATAAAATTTTTTGATAAAAATTTATTATTTTGTTAGTTTTAAAAATCAATTGATGCCATTCTTAACAGAACATATCATCTGTCTAAAACCCCATGCACTGATGTTCTTTGTATGAAATTGTTATGACGGGGGCCTTTTAAAAATTTTAAGATCAAAAAAAAAAAAAGTTAAAGGAAATGTATAAAAAAAAAACTAAAACAAAATAAAACCATAAACATGTACATAATATGCAATTTCATTCAATAAAAATTGATAATAATTAGTTGTTTTATATTTATCAAATATTTAAATTTCAATATCATGTACATTATTACCCCAATTTAGTTGTTGTTTTATATTTGCTTATCTTAAAGATTACAAGGACTAAAATATGAGTAAAATATAAAAATAAAATGAAACTTATGTTATTATCATATTGACCTTTGTCCCTTGGGGTTTTTATCTCCCATATTAAAGTTTTCTTTTTTTTTTGTTTGTGTTTGTGGATAAGTTTTTGTTTGTTTGCATCCTAGTCTGGACACCACACAAGGTTACAAGTAACTATTATTATGTTTTCTATTTTGTTTAACAATACATGAAAATACACCAAAAAAGAAAGAAAAAAAACGTAAATATGAATTTAGATCCTTTCATAACAGATTAGTGATACTAAAATTGTAACAAAATACGAGAAAAAAGGTAAAACTAAAATTGAAACATTTTTATCATGAATTTTATGCGTATAATAGGGTGATTATAGGAAAAGATTTCCCATCGGGGAATTTATTGAGAGAAGAACATTGATGTTCTAGTTTGTCATAGAGGGTAAAATCAGGAATGATTCCTTATCGTGTTATATCGATCAACAATGTCGAAATTATGTTGAGGATTTCATAATGTGAAAATTTTTATTATTTTTTTTCAACAAAAATTTAGCAATTCATAAAATTTATCATCATACCGTCGTTGATCATACTGTGGAAATTTTGATGAGTATAATTTGTAACGATGGTGATGATATAAAAATATATCCCATTTATGTGGTTTTTTTTCATATAACAAACATTACTGTTTGTATACCCAACATTTATGTATAACAGAAAAAGGAAAAAAATTTATTATCAAAATGAAATAATATTTTTAGATTATTCTTATGTCCTTCCATACCGAAAGAAACAAAGAAAAATTGTATTTAGGTTAATAACTTGATAACATCATAGTTTTTATGATTAAAAGATTTTATGAATTTTATATGATGTTTATATAATTAAATGGATAATACAACGATATTGTTCGTATTTATGAATACAAAGAAAAGAAAACATATAGTTTTTATTTTTGCTTGCTTGAAGAGTGAATGATCTTGTATATGTTCGTATACTGTGATCTAATATGTAGATGTAAGTAGAAAAGATTTTTTTTATTTAATGTCTTAAATACATTTTACCTTTTATAATAAACAGAATTAAATATTGAATTTCCATTAATGTGTTTTTTTTTTTTTTTTTGTGAAAGAAATTGTGGTAAGGAACTTCTGCAAATTTCAAACTCACGTATAAGAAAGTAAACTTACATTCTATTTTTAACGAAACCTCAACAATGTAAACGGAGATTAAGTTGAACCATCCAACCTTGAGGGAAAATAATTTAAATGCTATTTCTTCGAATTTTGGAGTAAATTCTGTGTGTAATTCTATTAGTAAATTTAAAAAATTTTCTTTATTTTCATTAAATTAAAAAAAATAATTAAACTGTGATGGAAAAATCCAGAAAAATGTTTATTGATTTTTTTGAAAATATTACAAAAAAATAATTCGATTTTGAAATATAATGAGGTAATAGAAAACTAATTAATTGAGGTACTCTCATTTTCATTACAAATTATCTAGGTTTACTTAGAAACAATTTCGTTTATATTGTTAAGTCGTTATAGGGAAATAAAAAAAAGTAGATAATAGAATACTCTTCAAAAATAGATTTATGTATATTTTCATATATACACACCAAATGGGACAAACGAAAAAACAAATTACTAAAAGTACACCAAAACAAGCGAATTTGATTGAAAAATAAAACGTGTACAGGCATCCTTCGAGAATATTATGGTACCCGGCTAAATTTTACGGCAAACGTAACAAGAATGTGAACTGTATGATATTGTGAATGCTATACTACAAAAATTGTCGGTCCTCTAATCTCGAATGTCATGCAACTAATTAATCACATTATTCAAGGGATGCCCATATCTGCTATTAACTAAAGTGTGTATACCCAGACCCACCTTTCTGTTGTATAGTAATTGACTGTATGCAATAATCGTATTTTTAAAAGCCCATTTTGATTATGTGATTTCTGTTTTTATTTATTTTTTCCTCTCTCTCTCTCTTTCTGTGTGTGTATAGACTAATAAATTTTCAATAGAAACCACTTAAGTTTTCATACGTCGTACAAGAAATAAAATAAATCATTTCACAGACAATTTTTATATTTGTTAAACAATAAAAAAAAGGAAAAATGGGGAAAAGAAAAAAAAAATACTCATAAAAATTTAATTTCAAATGACAGTGTATTAATAAGTTGAATTTTTGAATTAAATTGAAAATGCCAACAACAACAACAAATTAATAAATCCACAATTTCTTTTAATTTTTGAGATTAAAACTTTAATAGCTTTAAGATGTGTGTACAACATCAGAAGGAATGTTTTTTTGAACTCTGTACTAACTTCTCTAGACTTTTTAAATATCGACAATAACAAAAAAAAATGTATAAATTGTTTAACAAAAAAAAAGTTATTTTTCCTTTCCCTAATAGAAAAATTAAATTAATTTGAAAGTTTTCAAATAAATTTTACTTTTATTTCTTCATTTCCAGTTAATGCCGAAAACCTTAATTTTCTCATTATCACAGCTTTTCAGGCTAGTTTAAGAGAAAATAAAGGAAAAAAAAAATAATAAAATAAAAACAAACATGAAAATAAAAAAGTTTTAAAAACCTAATTGTGCCAAACATTTAAGGTTCCAAATACAAACGTACTCGTATGTATGTATACATCGTATTTCGTAATTTCTTAACTTTTCCTTTTTATTTTGCTATCGAAAAATATTTAATTTTCGTAATAAAATCATAGTGTATGCCATAGTGTGAAGTTTTAAATTTTTTTCAGGATATCTATTTTTATTATCTAATTGTAGTAGATTAAGGAAAATTAGGTTTTATTTATAATCTTTCATTTCTGCGATATTAGAGTTATTATCATCGTCATCAAATTGTACACAATAAAAATATTTTCTTTTGTTTTAATGTAGTTGTATCATCTTTTTAAAAATATATAGGGTAATGTCTAGACAAACGGATCTCTTGTTACAACGTAATCTTGTATGCATAACGACAAATTTTCTTTTGATTTGTATGCCATGTATACAATATCATAGTCCATGGAGGATTTTCTTCTGTTCGAAAATACCCCATTATATTCTGTTCATGTATAAAATGACTTGACTTTTTAAAATGAAAATAATTTTAAAAAATATTTTAAAAAAAAAAACGCTTTCCTACACTATTACAGAGTTTCTCATTTTAAATTCATAGTTTTTTCTTTTCAGTTATGTATTTGAATTTCTAGTAAAAATGAGGACAATGGGAAAAATGAACAATCAGAAAAAAAAATAAACAAATATCTACTCTTTGTACAGAAAGGAAGAGAAATAAAAAAAAAAAAAATACGATTTATTTGTTTGATTTTTTTTTCACAAGAAAAGGCAAAATTCTGATTGTATTGAAAGTTTTTACTGTAGAATCTTGAAACTACAAACTAAAAAAAACAAAAAAAAAATATATTGAAGGAAAAGTTTAAATATTTGATTAGAAAAACCAGTTGTTTGTTTATTGGATTTTTTTATGCATGATTTTTGTTATGAATAGATTTTAACTTAAAAGGGCTGAGATTTTCACAGACTGATGACGTAGCTATTTTTTATTGGAGCGTATTACGAATAAACTTGAATCTAAAGAATTATTTCGAAATCACTCCTTTGGCTATATATGGTAATTATCTTCTAGTTTCCATAGCTTGTGTTAAAGTTTAAAACATACGAAAAAAAAAACATAAGTAAAATTGTCTAACATCCAGTGAATCACAAACTTCTAGATGTTGCTTTTCTTAAAGCAAAAATTCAAATTAAGTAAATTTTACTGGATATACTCTCATATTTATGAATGTTATTTGAAATACACAGACAAAAATTCATGGAAAATAAAATAGATGAAAAAATTTCTAGAAATGAAATTTTCCATTACAAAATAGAAAACAAAATGCAGAAAAGATAAGATAACAAAATAATAAAAAATGATTTTTTTTTTATTTTGAAGTGAGTTTATGTATTTTGTCTTCATTTTATATTTTCATGCATAATTCATCTACTAAAAACTTTTCCTGATTCTTTGACATCATACATATACATATATGTATATTGTGTATGGACTAAAGTCATAGATAAGTGAATTTATACGTAGTACAGTAGTACACATACATATGTATGTATATGTTTATCTGTGAGATATAGAATATAGATTTGAATTAATTTTTTTATTTTATTTATTTTTGTGTCTATTGTTTATGCCCTTAAGTAAGAATATTTTGACCATGTTAACCTTATTACATATGTATGTATGTATCTGAAATTTGTATTTTCACATTTGACATTACTTTTTGTACACAGCATAATACTTTTTGACATTAATCTATGACAAAAAGTAATAAGAAAATATTTAAAAAAAAAAAAAAAAGAAAACTTTTAACCTACATAAGCAGAAAATATTAATATACAATGTTTACATATCTTATTAAGATACTTCGAAAACAAGTGACATGAACTATAGTGGATATTAAGGTCAAGAATTTAATAGAGAGAAATTTTTTTTTTTAATATTTTCGAATAATATTCATAAGAATTTTCGTAAATAAAAAATCTAATATTTGCTTACTTACGTACATATGTATGTGCATATAGTATGGTGTGCTTTTAGAAAGGAAATAAAAATTAATAACAATTTAATTTGATTTCATTGATTCCGGATCAGGAATATGATATCCTTATGATATACTGCAGATTATATCACAAGATCTGATTTTTTCATAATTTGAATTTTATTAAAAATTTAATCTAATAAATGACCTATGGGTGAACGTGATTTTATTTTTATTTTTTTAACATTCATATAAAATCTTTCATATACGTATATATCGAATATCGTATGTTATGAATTCATTATGAAAGGAAATTTGAAAAACAAATAGAAATTTCGTTAAAAAATTTATCTCACATTTACATAGACGTCAAATAGTCTACATGATATTAGAAAAATGTTTGAGAAATTTTTGTAAAAGTTACAAAATTTGTATGTATGTGTGAAACGAAAAGCACATACATACATATAAATACAATTCAAATTTTTTCTACACAATAATATTTGACAAGCCTTTCATTATTTGTATACATACATAAAAAACTGATAAAAAAAAAGAACAAAAATTAAATACAAAACTGATAAGGCGTCTGATAACTATTCTATTTCTTTTGTTGACATTTTGAAAATAACAGACAATTTTTATATCTTATCGACAGCATTCAAACAAACTTTTCATTTTTGTAAATACACACATTTTCAATTTATCACAAAAATTAACACATAGTTAAAATGTACAATGAAACCTATAAAATTGTCCAATTATATATAACTCGGTCATTCGATCATTACAAACTGCTGAGTTAAAATCAGTTCGTTACAGTTTCTTAATTATTTGTTTCTATAAATTTTCTCCATAAGCTGTCTTGTATAAAATTTTATAATTTACTTTTAGTACAGATCTTTTATTATAAAATTTATTCCCGTTGTATCTTAATCGTCTTCCTAAATTTATAGGTAGCTAAATTTCTCTACATCTCGAATGACCAACATAGAAAGATTTCACTGTATATATGTAGACTGTAGATATTAAATAAATCTAACATATGCTAGAAGGATATTTAATTTTTATATCACAGTTAACTGTGGCTTTTCTTGTCCACTATATTAACATTTTCTTTTCTATTTAAAGGATATTGCGACAAAATAACAAAAACAACAAAATAGTTTGTAAATATTATGACTTTTCTGAAATACATACAAACATATGTACAACATACATACATATACAACTGATGATAGAACGACAATCAGAAATTAAATGGTATTTTTATATGGCGCCCAAAATATGTGTTAAACGTATAAATTATCCTTATAATACACACGATATAGAGAAAGAAAACTCAAATATCTTTAATATCCTATAAAAGAAGGAAATTTCATTTATTTTTCTATAGATGTTAATTCTTTGGTGAAAATAAATTTTTTTTTTCATTTTTAGATGATATATTTTAAGTACTACATACAAATGTACATACATACATATGTATGTATGTTGGTGTAGACAGATGAAAAGAAGAAGAATAAACGAGGCACAACGGAGAATAAACAACAGAAAAAATTGAATTCAAATGAAAAATTTCATTTTGTATATTTTTATATTTATGAGTATATGAAAGATAAAAATTTACATAAATTTTTTATACGTACATACATACATATGTATGTACATATGTATACTTATGTACTTTACATATTTCATACATCAATGACAAAAGGTAATAAGAGATTTAAATATTATTAATTTAGTCCAAGTACTTAAATTATTATTATTAACAGATTTTTTAAAAAAAAAAATAAAACCCAGAAGAAATGAAAAGTTCATTAAAGTTCGTCGTATTATTATTTATCTGCCTTCTTTGTATAAATCTTATCTCATTTCAAGGTTAATCTCCCTAACCCTCATCCCTCACAAACACCCATCTCGTGCAGACTAGTTTACATTATACCTTGTTTTTTACAAGTTCATGGTATTATTCTAAATAAAAAAAAAAACATTGACCTTTAAAAATATTTTTAATTAATTTATAAATACCCATACTTAAAATAAATATTGAAAAAAAAGTTTACATAGCTCTTAATTCTTCATATTTTAATTTTAACATACACGTGAAAATTATAATATTACCTTTAATACCTCCTACGTAAGCAAAACATCATCATCATCATCAATGGCGTAAGACATACCACACATGAATACCTTTCCAATTTATTATTCTAATATTTTAGTTGAATCACTATTATATAAGAACATAGAGAATATAAATCTTAATTTTGCTCTAATTCATTTTTATATTTAGAAAATTCTATTTTATATTACATTTCTATTTATATTCAACGTTATATTATGTAGTATTAAATTCTGAATTTGGATTATATTGTAGAATATTATAGAAAAATTTCTAAACACATGTATATGGATGTCTTATAATTTCAATTAATTTCTTTTCTTTCATTTAACAAAAGATAAAAATGAACGTAATACAAAATTATCATTTTAATTAACTTCAATTTACTTAAGAAGTTATAAGATATAAAAACGTATTTAATTTTTATATGCGATTTTAGTTTAACGTTTTGTATTCAAGATTACACGAGCTAATAATTCAGGCATGATGTTATTATGTTTTTCGTGATCCTTTAATGTTCTCGTATAACGTAATGAACTATAATGAAGCCAATATTATTGAAATTCTAAAAATAATTTTTTTATTTAATACTTTCTTTATAGTATTTTGAAAGTGTGATTATTTGGTATACCACGTGTATTGGTATAATGTAATAACGACAATAAATTTTTTCGTTTGAATTAATAATTAAATGTTAATTTCATTTCTTCTATATAACATGCTAACCGAATTCTTTTGTTAGTTCAAGATTTTGTTTTTATTCTGATATGATCGAAAATATACATAAAATATGGTACCTTTGCATAGAAATGGTTTGATACATTAAGCGACTTAATTTTTTCTGAGGATGCAGGTCGCCTATAAGAGCCTATTGGAGTTTTCTATGACCTATGAATGGACCTTTCTTTTTTTTTAACTTGTTTTCAATTTTTTTCCACACTTTTACGCTAATGATTTTCTCCCAATTTGCTTTTCTTTTTCCACATGGTCTCAATTTACATAGGTTTCAGTCTAGATCGTTTTTTCGTGTTGTTAAGGTCATACATTGGTGAAGGTCTAAATTAAAAGGACAACTTGCACTTCGAAATATCTGTATAAATTTCAGTAAATTTAATTTCATATAAAATAAAAATAACAAAAAATATTAATACGTATTTCACAAATTAACACTCTACGTTCTCTGTTTTTATTCTAAATACTCTGTTTTTATTTATTTATTTTTTTTGTCTTCCTGTTTTGTTTCATTTTTAATTACTTTTTAATATTTTTGTTCTATATTACAAAATAATTTTACTGGCATCCGTTACACGTACTATTTTTCTATGTGTATTTGTCTGTGTTGAGTGTTCTGATATGTTTTTTTCATTTTGTTTCTATTAATAAAAACATATTTTCAATTCTACAGAGAATGCCTTCACAATATTTTATAATTCGAAATTGAAAACAAAACAAAAAAAAAAAAGGAAAAATTAATTTGTATTACATAACATCAAATCCAAACAAAAAAAAAAATAAGTAGAGAAATAATAGAACTATATACGAATTATTGTGATGTATGTGATCAAAATAAAATGTGAGTATTAGTTGAATATCTCGTGTGTGAAATTTTATATGTGTATGCTGTATGCCATATAAATATATTTTGATCACATATGCGTATCCATGTATTTTGTACGTTTTCAAGATATGTGGGTGGTAGAAACTAAATGATATTGAATACGAATTCTATATGTAATGAATGTACAATATAATATGGAGAAAATGTTTTCTCGTTTAATTTTTTCATTTTTTATTTTCATGTATTTACAAAATAAATGCTTTTATTGAAAATCTATACTGCATACTTCTAACGTAACAGAGATATTATGGTTACTGGAATGAGGATCGAATATGTTTTAAAAAAAAAAAAAAAAAAAAAAAAAGAAAAGAAAAATTGAATCCACGTGTTTGAGTAGAATTGAATGAATTCACGCAAATGTACGTAGTAGAATAGCAGAAATGAATTAAGTATGTGTACATGTAGAAATCAGAAGAAATAATTAGGATAAAAATTGAAAAGCAATTTACACAGAAAAAAATTTTTTTTTCAATTTTTATGACTAAGGATTTTATTATTTTATCTTTTTCCCACACATACATGATTCTGACTACACAAAACGAGGCGTATATATACCTTTACCATTTTTCATTTTCGATTTCAAATTTTGAAAGTATAGAATTTTTTTATTATTTAATTTTCAGTTTAATTTGAAGAAAATGAAAAAGAACAATTTTCAATGCGTGGAAATGTAACGTGTCAATTGTGTTTAAAAAACAAAAAAAAAACATTTTACCACAAATAAAAGACATCAGTGATAAAAAAAAAAACTGTTTTTGTTTGTTACTTTTTTCAATTTCTCTAACTAAGAAAATTTGTCAAGGTGTCAATTATTTTAATGCTACAAGCATCCATCGAGTAACACGGATAAAATGGTTTTTTTTCTTGTAAGTTAAGGTTGCCAATAATACAATTTGGGTACCATATACATATGTATGTAGTTCGAGTCGACCATGTCGTTCTCTCTTTCATACAATTCTATTTTGAAGATATCTGTATTATTAAAAAAATTTTTTTTATTATTTTTCTTTTTTCAAAAAAAATAAATAAAAACTTCATAATAACTCTGTTGTTTATTTCTTCCAAAAATATAAACCACAAAGTACAGTAAATAATTCACGAATATTTATATGATTGATTATATTTTTCTTCGTTGATGTTTAAAGGAAGCAAACAAAAAAAAAATGAATTACAAAAGACGTCAAAAGTTATGCCATTATTATTATTAATATATTACTTTGTATTTCTATTTTCTATATAATGTGAAAAAATATACCAAGCAAAAGATTGAAAAAAAAAATTTTTTCTTTTTCTTTATTTAGGAACATTTGGTCTTATTCACGCTTCAACTTATTCAACGCATATGATTGATATTCGTTTTTTATTTACATAAAATTCTATAAAATGAGTTATATTTCTTACTGTATTTCATTTCATAAAATTTACATTTTTTAACTACCATTAAAAATAAAAAATTTAAAAATATTACAAATACTTCGTGTACTTTTTATGTAAATAACAAAAATGCAGCTTAAATGTAGCTCGAAATACAATCAATATTTTTTTGATAATTTTCATTTTATTAAAAAAAAATTTTAAAAAATTTATTATCCTATAAATTTTTTAAAATAAAGGACTACAAACAGGATTCAAGCGAAAGATCAATGAAAATGGCCTGAACCCACACTAAATGAGTAAAAAGAAATAGAAAACAAAAAATAATCCATAAAATACATAAATTACTTTAAAATGAATTGAATAACCAATACTGAATTAAACAGCTCTGTGAAATTTAATTTTTTAATATTTTATGCATTTTACACATTCAGTGTGATGGATTCAGGCTAAATGATGAACAATAAAGGTTAATTTCATTATGGACAATCTATGTCCTATATACAAAGTACAGAAGATTACCAAATTGCTAGCTAAAACAAAATGTTCTTCTCTAGAATTCATAAAATTATAGTACATTATATTTTCTTAATTTCGAATTTAATTCTGTTGATCAACATGAACACAAGTAAATTATTATCATCATTATCACACTTATCACAATTTTAAATGAATAAAAGATTGCAAATAATAATCATACTAATTTTGAAAAAGGCATCATTGAAAGGTATTTCATTAAGCTGAAAAATTTTGTTTAATTTTCATATGAATGAAATATGAATATTTTCACGTATTCTATAGATTGTGATAATTTTTATACGTGTCAAAAATAAAGAAATTGTATAAAATGTTTTTTAAATATTCGAAAATAAATGCATATATAGGTACATCATATTGTACATAATTTTTACTATGATAAGTATATACAGGCATCCTTCGGTTTATTTGTGTTTTATTATTCAAAACTCAAGATTGTTTAAGATTCATATAAATTTACTCATGATTTTAACTCGACAACGTTAAATAATATTCGCAAAATCAATTAATTCAAGTTTTAAGGCTGTTCTAAGGTTATAGAAATTTTTTTAGTTGTGCTATTCGCAATATTTAAAAATGCCTGTATTTTATTATTTTATATATTAAATGTTCAATTCACAACTAAGAAATGTATATAAATAAAATATGGATATCAAAAGAACTCGTGTAATTTTAATATGAAAATGTATTATAACAAATTATAGATACTTTTATATTACATAGCGCTTTTAATACACGTGCATGATTATTCACATTTATCATTTTCAATTATATTGTATATTCCGTATATGTCACATAAAATGTTGAATTTATTGCAAAAAACAAAAAAAAACTACAAGAGAAAAGGTTTAAAATTTGTACAAATACATATGAAAATTTTGGTAATTTTAAATTATTTCAAGATGATGAAAAAATGATAAAATAAATAATGTAGAAATATGTAACAATAAATTGCTTTTAGTAAAAAAATTTTCTACAAAATTGAAAGTAATTCAATAAAAAAAACAATTCGTTATTTAAAATATTCAAATGGATCAAATTAAATGACGTTGAACGAGAAAAATTTATTTTCTTTAAAATATTGATTATATTATTCTGTTTAAAAAAGAATAAAAACAGACATCAAGTAAACCTTTTTAGTGACAACAAAATAAAATTTATCTTAAATAATTAAAATATATTAAGGCCATTATCATTACTAAAATAACATTTCTATTTACGTATGTCAAATATTTGCGGACGTATTCATCAAAGTGAATTCAAAATAATTATTTTTAAATTGAATGTAAAGTATTCGAATAAAATAAATTCGAACATAACCTGTAAAATGAAGTAAGTACATACATAAGTACGTATAGCCATGGGAAAATACTTGAATCTCGAACATGGTAAATCTAATTACCAGCAAATAAGAGATAAACTAGAAAACTAAAAATGTTAAACAGACACAAAACAAACAGATGATCTACGTTGATGAATATGGGTCTTCAATTCATCTTTTATTTACAAAATTTTTGAAATTAAAATTTTTGTTTTTCTTCAAAAAAAAAAAAAAAAATCCATGCGTTTTTAATTGTGTATACACACAATTATTTACATAAAATTTATTTTACTGTCATCTGTTAGCTTACTAAGATGAAAAAGCTAGAGACGCAACTATTTCTAGTTGAAATTATTTATAAAATTTAATAGTTTAGAAATTAGAATGAATGTGGTATTCATTTTTAGTCAATGTAGTATTTATGAATTCTGAACATGACACATAAATACAATACTAAAAAATGAGGAAGGAAAGTTTTGTCCTAATTTTGTTTTCTGTTTGTTTGTCTGTTGGAAAAAAAATTAATTTATATTTAAAATAATTTATTTTCTGAAGAAGACAGAAATGGTAAGAGGAACAAAAAAAAAGATATATATTTTTTTTCAACATCAACAATTTTTTTTTTTTTTTTTTTTGTTGACTATATTGTCATGTTTTATGACATGTCCATATGTACATAATGTACATGTACACAATTTTTTATTTTTTAAATTCTAAGAATAAGACTTACTTCTTACTGGAAACTTAATAAAAACATCAAGAAATTCCTAAAGGAATTTTGCATGAAGAATATTCTCATTTTATTATACATGTTTACACTCACCACATACATACATATAAATGTACATAATGTATATATATAAATATTTTTATTCATGATGTCCCGGAATAAATATGTTAAAACTTTTTTTTTTCAAAATTTAGACTCATTCTAACAAAAAGTTGTTCTATGATGGTCCTTTTTGGTCATTCTGTAATTAGACAATATCTTTTGAACAACCAGAATTATTGATATGATAATTTCGAAAATATTGATTTCCACCAAGATGTCATCATACAAAATTTTTGTATCAAAACATCTATTCTAGGACATCCTAAATAATTTGTGTATACACACAGTAAATTACTCTAAATACATAAATAAATTTTTTAGTTTCCCTTTTGGCATAGAGAAAATTTAATGAAAAATATTTATACATACGTATGTATGTATATATATGTACGTAATATGTATTTTTATTTTTTATTTATATTTCGGCAAGACAAAATTAAATTCTGTTGAAATATTCAAAGAAAAATAGATGTTTAATGTGATATTTTTAAAGACGAATATATATGAGAGTATTAGAAAAAAGGGCAAGAAATGAGATATTAAAAGGAAATACATACATACATGTATACATCCGCATATCTTTACATGATACGGCCATTAGGTACGTATGTAAAAATTTTCTGATTTTGTCTTCATATACTCTATTTTTTTTTTTTTATTGCCAATTAAAAAGTTTTAAAGACCGAAAGGAAACATGAAAATAAAATAAGCGTAAAAAGTTAAATCATCTAGTGATTAATAAAATGAACAAGAATGAATATATGGTATTAAAATAAAAAATGAAAATAAATTTGTATTCATATTCGTTAGGGTCTTTTTTTGTTTCCATTTTTATACAAAAAATGACCTGAAAATTTTTCACAAGTTAACAACCCTCCCAATACAATTTTCATTTTTCTCCTTTATTTATTTTTGGCCTTTTGGTCTCTCATTTTCATATTTATCCAATTATTACGTTTATTTACTTTAACTTGACTGAAATAATCAGTCAATCTACAAACAATACAAAATTCAAATTTTTATAACTCTCAGGACATTTAAAATTTTTATATATTGAATTTTAATTCAATTACTGAATTTACTAAAAATCTTAAACTCTAGCAATTTTTGAGACTTGTAATTTTTGTTTTGCTTTTTTATGTATAAAATATAAAAATAAAAATTTCAAAATTAGATATTAAAATTAATTTTATAAAAAAAAAATGAAGAAAATTTTTGTTTTTCTGTTTTAAAAGATATTAAATTTCAATTTTACAATACAGTAAAATTAATATATATAAGTAATTATGTATTTTTATCTTGTTTGTAGAGTAAATAAATAATATCATGTAATATTTTGCATATGACAAAATATTTAAACTGAATTTTCTGTTTTCTAAGTAAACTTTATTGTGCGATGTGATTACAAGTATTTTTTCTCAGAATACAGGTTGTTCGTATAAATCATGATGATCTAGACTGGAGACCAATAAAAAATTTTAAAAATTTTTTCAGTAATTTTTTCTATATATACTCGTATAGTGTATACTTTAACTACCAAAAATCCACCAACCTATGTATAAACATATATTTTGATATCAAAAAGAAGCACACACGAAAAATATCTGAAAGATAAAAAGAATTAAAATCTTTAAATTTAGAGAGTTAAGGTAAAATTCACGTGGGTCCACAATTAATTCAAAGGACTAGAGACAAAGAAGAAGATTTATAACACGATGTATTTTAGGTTCCTTATTGTATGTTAATTATAGTGATTTTATGACTTAGTTCAATTGAATCATTCTGTTATTAAAGAGATGACTGTAAAATATTTAATATGCATACATTTTATTTGTGCAAATTATACATATGTATGTATGTATGTATATTCCCAGTATATTCGCAAAATTTCACTTACGTATATTTACTTATGCATAAAACAAAAGCTCGTAAATAGATACTACGCCTACTACAAGTTTGGGCATATGAGATACATTACAGCTAAATTTTATATTTATAATTTAGTCCTATACATAAACACATGCATACATAATATGTTTACAATGTACATACAGTACACACGTGTATACTGTATACACGAATGAGATAACATTTTATTTTTAAAAAAATATTATTCTCATGACTTTAATAAGTATTATGAGAATAATTATTTTGTCCATTTATGTAACTGCAATTTATCTCAGAATACAGGGTACATGATATTTACATGATCATTTCCTGAACGCATTAAAGTGAAATCATAGGTAGGTATGTAGGTAGAGATGGTTGCCCGCTCATTCCTAAGCAAGCATACTTAGGCCAAAAAGGCCCATTGTGATACCACACCAGGAATTTCTCACAGATCGAAAGTGAATTCATAAAAAACAAAAAAAAATATTATCATTCAGAGGCTTCTAATCTTGTATTGCCCTGGAACACATTTACAAAATTACAAAATGACGACTCAAGGGCATATCCCACAGTGTCCTCCAACTCAAAATTAGAAATATCTTATGTAAGTTGTGTTGCATTTTATTAACACATATTATTTCGCATTTTAAGTAATCAAAACAACAAAACCAAATAATAAAAGTATTTCATTATGTTTTGTTTTGCATTTAATTACGAAAATTCTACAACTGTAACGTAATTTTTTGTTTTTCATTTGTTGTCTTTGTATATTTATGGGTGTGTGTGTGTATTAAAATATTAATTACACACCCAATTAAATCTAAAAGAGTTTTGCGTATATTATCATTTTTAATTTTTTTTTGCATGAAAAATAAAAGAATAGAAGAAACTCCAAGTAATCATGTTTCATGCATTTATTTCTTTTTTACCATACTTAAAAAAAATTTAAATGGAAGTCATAAAAGTAAATCCACATTGCATACAAATGAAATAATTAAGAAAAATAAAAATTAAAAAAATAAGATGAATATAAAAAAGAATATTAAACAATTTGTACTTTCATAATTTTCGAGTGTAAAATTTTCAACTAGATACAAAATATGTAGTATAAAATTTGTTCTTTTGTCTGGAATTTAAGTGCATTTTATAAAATAAAAAAATTAATACTGGCAAGTATCGTAATCAAAATGAATTATGCGCTCAATTGTATTTAATTACTCTTCATAAATTTTTTATATTGTTCCTTTAATTATGTACTCGAATTTTCTTCTGTTTTCTTGGATATACCATATTTTATATTTTAGTTTTATATAAGTTAATAAGTTTATTTTATATAAGTTATACTTATGTATTGCTGTGATTATTGTGCCAAATTAAATTCAAATGAATTTTTCTCTACGGTTCTACAAACCCACATATGTATGTACATACATATGTAAATCCTCGAATTTAGCGAGGATTTATCTCAAAATTTTCCGTTAATGCCTTTCAGTTGTCAATTTATGATGTTCAAGTCAGTACAATATCGTCTAGCCCTTAATTAATACTATATTTTAAAATTTTCCTTCTCTTATTTTATTATACAGAATTAAATCATTTTTAAATTAAATCTATATTTTCATAAATAAAATAAAACTGCTTACTTGTTTTCCTTTTGTTTTTCTTCGCGTGTCCTTTACAGTCAGTCTAGTCTAATGAATTTAATGAATCTGATGAGTCTAATGAACCATATCTGTCACTGTTTTAAGAACTGCAATTTTTAATAAAATTAATCGGCACTAACGAAAACATTTGAATAAAAATCGTTAAAAAAAATTTAAATTTGAAAATTAAAATAATTTTCCTAAAAATGAATTAAATCATGTTGTACATGCACAAAATTTAAAAATTGCAAGAACGAACTTTAAAAGAAAAATTTTTGAATGAAAAAACAAACAAAGTATTTAATAAAATTTTAATTTCAATAAAAATAAATTTTTCTTTTTTATACTTCTTTTTTAATTCTTTGCTCCATTTTTATTTTTTTTTAATAATTCAAATTTTCAATTATTATAATGTTCCTTGGTTGTTTTCTTAAGAATAGAAAAAAAAAACGAATAATTCAAATTTTCAATTAAAATCTGGAACAAAGGTAGCTACAAGCAATATACAGTTGAGATGTTTAAAAAGTTTCAAAAACAAATAAAAATAGAATTAAAAATATATTTTAAAAAATCGGGGCCATGAATTCAATTTCTTTTTTCTTTTTTTTTTTTTTGATCAAATAACAGAGTGGTGTTCTAGAATTTTCAAAATTATTTCAAAAAGGCAATTTTCAAGTTACATGTTTTTCAAGTTAATTCAACTGATATTTATGAAATTACCTTGGTTCACTTCAGTGCCTTCTAGTAGCTAAAAAATTGAAATTTGCACAGGATTTATCCTTTCAAAACTTTTTGTCAGGCGACAGCCATGTAGACAAAACAAAATCACTCTGTGCTTAATTTTCTCAGAATTGGATAATATTTTAACATTTTAATTCCATCACAAGTGCACTTTAAATATAATTAAAATTAACATGAATTTCACTTTTAAGTATTTAATTGATGTTAATTTATGCATTAAAATATGAATTTCATCAATTAGTTATTAAATTCTTAAAAATATTTTTTATTTATTCCAATCCCACATAATGGAAAGAAAAAAAAAATTTGTGTTAATATGTAAATACTAAAGTTATACATGTGTATACATATGCAATGAAAATCTGTTCAGTATATCTTACATGATATCCTAAATATGACAATATACATAGGTACAATAGACAGGTAAATATGTTTCAAAATTATGATTTGAATTTTATAATCGTTTTTACACAAACAAGAAAAAAAATTTATGTATTGTAAAAATAAACCACAAAAAAAACCTTTTTTATACATGTGTATAAGGTATAAGTATGTATAAAATTTTAATAAGAAAAAGTGGCAAAACAAAAGAACATCAAAAATTCCAATTTAATATAAAAATGAAATCCTGTGTAATACAGACAACATTTAAGATCATGAAGATAAAATAAATTAAAATTTTTATTTTTGTTTGAAACTCATACCACCTACATACATAACGTATGTACATACGTATATAGAAATATGGATTTGATCTTAATATATCTTAAGTTTCGTATTCTCTAAAAAGAATGGATGTAGAGATGTAGGATACGCAGATTTTCTAACAAGAAGAATATATTTCCAAACGCTTTTTTCCTATACGTCATTTTTCTTTAAATAAACAACCAATATAATTGAATATTTACGCACGAATATTTTTATTTAATTTTTGTTTTTTCATTTTTTTTTTTAATTTAAATCATCTTAATTGAATTAATTATAATGATATTTTGTAAAGTATCTACGAAAAGATAATTTTAATTCATTTGATTGTTTATTTTTTGAAATATACTTACATATAATAAGTATCTTATTAAAATGTATATAAATTTGTTTACAAAGATAAATAATATTTTACATTATGACACAACCACAACAAAGAAATCATAAACAAAATAAATACTTAAATTAAATTAAAATTCTAAATTGGTTTTTTTTTTATCTTTTATTTATTTTCTTTTCATTTTTCTGTATGTTAAATATGATACTCGTGTATAGAAAATATAATATACAAAAATATTTTATTTTGTATTTGAATAAATATTTCATAAATATAATTGCAAAATTTTTCAAATTATTTCTTTTCTTTTACTTAAAAAAAAAATAAATAGAAGAATAAGAATACATAGCTTAAATTTACTTATTTACGTTAAAAATACTCTTTAAGAAATAAATAAAAATTTTGTACAAAATAAAAACAATAACAAAAACATAAACAATAGAATGTTCATAACCTTTTTGCCTGAATGCCATAGATTTTTTTAATTAATTTTTACGGCTGCTATTGCGTTTCATTATTTACACTGTCTCAGAAGAAAGAGATAATTCCGATATTTTTATTTGCAGACAACCGTAACAATTGATTATTTGCAGGTAACCAGAACAAATTGATTAAAGGGCAAAGACACATGCCATAATTTCCATGAGCATAAAATTGAGAACCCCTGCATTAACGTAAGAAAGTCCTTATAAAATATGATAATCTTCTAAACAAATACTTATATAAAATTGACTTAAAGATTGTAAGAAAATTCCTTATTACCTATACATTTAGTAGTATACAAATTTTTCATCTAAAAATACAAAAAGTAACAAAATTTTCTTCTTTTTTTTTTTTTTTTTTTTTTTTTTTTGTTTGAATATTTATTCACAATGTGATTATTTCGAATTAAAATTATGACAAGACAATTTTGTATTTAAGCGCAAAAACAAAAAATTAAATAAATTTCATCACATAATAAAACATAATTTTATCTTGTATTTACTTCATATAGTATAATGTTAAAATTGTTTTAAAAAAAATTTTTGTTTTTCTTAATCATTTTAATGATAATTAAATTTACATAAATATAATTAAGAAGAGAGAAAAATATTCTTATACCACAATTATTATGTAGATAATATTATTTTATAACAAAATATAGAGAGTATAGGGTGGAATATACTAAGTAGATTAAATTAAAGAGAAACTAATGTAAAGATTGTAGGATATACGAATATACGTTAAAGGAGGATAATATCATTGTAGGATGTGTATAAATTTTATGTAGGAAATTATGAATACACAGGAATTTCAAGAATTTTTGAAATTAATTCAATTTATCTACATTTAGGTAAGTGTATGAAAATAAATATTATAATTTTAAAAGAAAAGAAAAAAAAATTAATATGTAGCAAGAATATATCCTTTATAAAAAAAAAAAAGGTTACGCACATAAAAATATAAAATTGAAAACTCAAGGATAACATATCGTGTACTTATGCATTGCGTCATAATTTAAAATTTAATTAGATTGAGATAATTTTAAATTTATGGGGCTTATTTATGTATTCGTATGCACGTGTCCACATATACATGTACACAAGTGTATATTTTCATTTATTTTACGTATTACGTTTAATTAATTTTTTTTTTTTTTTTTCAAATTTAATATGAAAACGAATAGAAAATTGTAATATGAATAATTAAACATTTTTAACATTTAACTGATTTTTACGAAATATGATAAATTTTTATTCATTCAATTTGAAAAATCTTTTAGAAACATTGTATTAAATTGCATGTAAATTGTAATTACAACTAATTTTTTAAAAAATTTACTAGTACTTTAATTTAATATGTGAACAAAAATTCATACAACTTTTTAACATAATATTGTGAAGAAAATTTATATTAATTATTTTTAATTTTTATACTTACTTATTCGTACTTGTAGTACATCAGTCTATATGTCTTTCAAATTTATTAACCAACACACCTACATAGTTTTTTTTTTATTTTGTTTTAAAATATAATTTGAAAATACATTTTCTTCAAGGATAAAGTTTCAAAAAAGAATTAAATAAATAAAAATAAAAATTTCAAAAAAAAAAAAAAAAAATATATGAAAACAAAAATTTAATTTTTCACAAATCTTAGAAAAGTAGTATACACGTCAGTACGAATTTAAAATACAATACAAAATCTTTTTTCCCAAAAGAATAAAGTAACAATAATTTTTTTAAATAAAAATAAAAACAAAGAGAAACATTCAAAAACACAAATTCTTTTATAATCTCGACAAGAAACAAAAAAAAAAAATAAAAAAAAAATTCGATTTTCAAAATGTAATCTTTTTTATTATAACGTTTAAGTGGTATTTTAACCTGTACACGCAGAAATCTAAGAGGAAAAATATGATATAAACTGAAGGTAAATCATATTTTAAAACAATATGTAGTAACTCATGTTTTCTGAAAAAATAAAATAAATATTAAATAAAACTCTACATCTTATACCTGTTCGTTTTCTATCATTTCATATTATGTTAATGTGATTTGAAAATAACAAGAAAAATGATATGAATGCAACATACATTTGAACATCCGCATGTAGAAAATTTTTATCCCATTTTATTCATATTGTTTTTTTTTTTTTATTTATTCAATTTTTATGTTTTTCAACTTTCTGTTTTATTTATTTTATTTTAAAAAAAAATATTTATGTACTCTAAGAACTTCACATAATACCCATATTTTTTGTTTGTTTTTTATTTATTATTTCTATCGTATTTCATGAAAAACAATGAAAAAAATATTTTTTTGTTTTTTTCAAATACACGTAAAAAAGGATAAATGTAGAAAAAAAACACAAAATAAAATTTATTAACGAAAAAAAAAATTCAATTTTACACGTGGTAGTTTTATTTTTAAATGTGATATGGCGAAAACCCAAAGTTGTACGAACTTGGCAAAATCAAATTTTATTTTGTTTAAATTGAAAACAATGGATTTTCATGGCTAATCATGGTCTAATCTAATAATATCAAACGGATACAAATTTTTGTTTATCATGGTAACCCCAGGCACTTTTCATAATCGATCATTTGTCCAATATTTCGGAGTTACCCGCCAGATTAAAAAATAATAACCTTTACCTGAAGTAATTTTCCTGATAATCAGAAAAAAAATTTCATTGAATGGGCTTTAATTAATTATTTTTAATAAATAAACAAAAAATAATTAGAAATAATTTTTGTTCAAAGGAAAAAATCATTGGGCTAAAAAATATTAGTATTTTAAAGAAATTTATTTTAAATTTTTATTTGATTTGTAAATGTATTCTACTCGTCTACACAAACACAAGGTAACATATACACACCCAGTTATCCATGTAATAAAATGCGAAACACACGAATTCCATTAATTTTATGTTTTAACGAGTAAAAAAAGGAGCAAAAAAAATCTTTTCTTAATGAACAAATATTTAATGACAACATAAAAGTAAAATTTCATATAGATTTCAATAAAAATTTGCTCATACGATCATACATGCATACATTTAGATTTGTATAAATTACTTGAAATTTTCTTAAAATAAATTTTCGTTTGCTTTAATGACAAATGTTATCATTTTTCGATTCCACAGCTCAACATAGAACGTTCATATTCTATGTTGAACCATGTTTTACAATTTAATAATATGTAATGTATACCACATACAAATAAAGTGATGATAATGATGACAATAATTTATTTATTCTTATCATCATTTTTTATATATGTATGCGTACACTTTGGAAAGTAAACATTTTGAATTTCTTTATATACAATACAATATACTCCACATTATTTTTATACATACTTCTAAAATGTAATTCATTTACTCTAGAAAAAAAGCATAATTTACATATTAAGAAAACAAAACGTTAAAAAAAAAGTGGAAATCAATTTCTCTTCCGTTTTTTTTTTTTAAATTGTTATTGTACACACGAGTTCAGTTAAGTTAACAAATTTAATGATAAAATAAAACTTTTTCATGTTTTTTATTTTGCTGTGTTAATACAAATTGATAAGAGAATAACATTTTTGTGTACTTCCAACGCAGCCTAGATACATGCATACATTGTAGACGTACATATACATTTCAACTTAAACGTTCCTTGTACTCAATGTTGTGTACATCATATACATTCCCTTATACTCAAAATGACAGTCAATTTAGTTAATAAAAAAACTTTTCTACTAACATAAATAATATTTTTTTTTTTTTTATAAGGACTAATTTAAAATTGATAACGTATTTCCACACATACGCTTTTCCTCTAAATAGATAAATATTTAATGAAAAAAAAGTAAATAAATAAAGAACAGGTGCTGTACAAGTAACATTAAAGTCAAAAATATATTTTTTCAGTAACCTTTGCCAAAGAGATTTTTTTGTTGTTGTACTATTTTTCAAAGTAAAAGTTGTTTTAAGTTTAATAACCCAATTTGTAATTAAAATCTAATTACTAAGTATATTCTAAGTATTAGAAATGTTTTCAGACTAAAATTTTTAATTAAGTTAAAGAAAATTTCTTAAAGCCATATTAAATGTATTTAATTGAAGAAGTTATGCTTTCAAGAAATCTTCGAAATAACTGTGAATACGGTTTTTATTGATAAATTATCAGAATTTAAGCGAAATAAAGAATTTTCAATATATTGAATTTTGGAAAAGTAATTTTTAAATCCTTAGTTTCCTTGATTGCTTATTCTTGTGTTTCTCCAATTAGGATACACTGATGTAAGAGTGTCAGCAGTTCAAGGAATGGTAGGACAAGAATGGTAGGAGATTTCATTTTGTCGGTTTTTTATTGTAACAGACAATTTGACAAACAGAAGATTATATTGATGAAGGTTCAAGGACGGCTCAAGGACGATACATTTCGGCAAAAAGAGTATCAATTAAATTTTTTAATAATTAAAAAAAAAAACAATATGACTTCTAAGTTGTCTCAAAAATTTCGTTATATGTATTTACATACCTATGTGTACATCCCTAATGTGCGAATAAGTCTCTTAAATTTTTTGCACTTACACAATTGCAAAAAAATTACAAAATGCAATCAGTAAAAAAAAAATTATCAAATAATTAGGTTTTTACCCTTTTACTAATCCTTTTCTTTTTTCATTAAAATTTATTACTTTTAATTTAGTTCTTAATAAATAAAAAAAAGAGTTTTATTAGCTTTAAAGGATTAGAATTTTAAATTTATATAAAATTCTGTTGTACAGTTTTCCCAATTTTCCCTTTAGATGGTTTTCAGATACATATCTCAAGGCAATAAACTTTAAAAAAAAAGCATAAAATAAAATAAAATAAAAATTTTTTAGTAAAGTTTATTTTTTGTTTTTCTATTATATTTCTATCAATCTCTCATAACATTTCCAATCACATTTCCTTTTTCGATTCAACTTCAATTTAATTGTGTTCTCTATATAGTGTTTACATTATGATTGATTATAAAAGGAAAACATAAAAATAAAACTAAATATAATAAAGACAACAATATCAAATTGATTGCTATTCTATTGGTTCTTCGATTATATTTTTATTTGAAAATTTTTTAAATCTTTTTCTATTTGTTTTTTTTTTCTCATTTTAAAACAATGAAAATTATTTATTTTATTCTACTTAGATTATAGTCTACCAAATTATACAGATATACAGAAATGATTTTTTTTTTACTGTATATGATTTAAAAAACCACACATACAAATCTTTATAACTTTTTTTGTTTTATATTTTAAAATTTTTAATATGTTCAGTAGTATCAATAAATAATTGCTTATGTGTTCATGGTGTACCATATAAGATTAATAATACGTAATCGATTGTGTTTTCATGTACAATTGTATTCATGAATTCATCAATAAAACAAAGAATAATGCATTCGTTTGTGCTATTAAATTGTTATAGTGAATACCAAAATATTTACTTTGAGAATTTTCTCGTAAATATATAGTTTGAAATTTTCTTTTAAACCACAAATGCATACAAATGGATACGTGTATGCTGTATCTTTTCTTGTGAATTATTTTGGTATAAAAAGTTTAAATCAAAATAAATTATATTATTGATTGAAAACAATTTTCTTTGGTTTTCTGGTTTTTATATAGAAAATTCATTATTCGATGTACAACAATATATTAAAATGTATAAATTTATTTTGATAGACACATGCATAAATAATCTATTTTGTACGATGCATTTAAGTTTTCATGTGTATTTGTGTTAAAGATATAAACTAAAAACTTGAATTTGATTGACTTTTATTGTCTTCCAACACAATTAATTTAAAACAAAACAGAAGCATATTCAAAAGGTCATTTTAAAGGATCCAAAGATGTGTCTGTAAGGAAAACAAAAATTAATTATTAAAACCAGCAATTATTGATGTTTTTCTGAAGTTATCAAAATTTATAGAAGATTACATTGTGTAATACGAGTTAACAGGAAAATCATGATTTGTAAATATTTCCATAAATATATTTTTAGAATTAACGAATTCTTAAAAATTCGGAATTCGGTAATATGGAATATAAACTCAATTCAAAGAAAACAAAATTAAAAGGAAAATTTATTAACAAATTAACAAATCTCCACAAAATGTTATACTAAACAGTACTTACATTTTTTACATTAAATTATCCGTCACAGGATTAATTCACTTTAAGCTTTCAAGTTTTTAATCAACTATAAAAGAAGAGAAGGATTACACAAAACTCACAGACAATTAAAATTTAAATGAAAGTTAAGAATAATTGAAACAGGAAAAATTATTAAAAATATTGAAAACATTAAAAAAAAAATAAAAAAAAATTAAATTCATAAAATTCATGTATTTTACTAGTTGGGTGTGGGATTATAAAAAACAAAAAGGACTTTTTTTCTTTCACATTTTACTAAAAATTACAAAATTGTACTTAATAAAAGGATGCCATTTTTACATAATTTTCCTATTGTAAAACTGAAATTCTTATAATGGCATGAATTCGTATTGAAATAATTACAACATTCAAATACACATACATCGTCAAAAGACTATCAAAAAATGACATAATGAATCAATTATTATTTTACAAATTCTGAGTTTAAAAAAAGATCAGAAGGGTATAAGATTCATAAGTTTAGATGATATTAAAAATGACTAAGAAGGACTGGATGAGAGAAGACGGTTGTAATAGAGTTCGATGAAAGCCATCCAAAGCACATCAAAAACTATCGAATGAAAAGACAATAAAATTAGGTCAATTCGCAAAGAAAGAAAAAATTTCCATATCTTTTTCGAAGTTTTTTAACCCTATCTAAAAATATAGCAATAAAATATCAAATAAAAATTCAACTTTATAAAATAAAAAAAAATTTATGTATTTTATTTTCTATATTTTCATGTCATTAATTTGTGTTTATATTAGGCGCCATATAAAATTTCGTTTATATTTACATTTTTATCATAATATTTTCTTTGTGTTTTTTTTTTTTTGTTTTGCTTATTTTCTTATCAAAAAATGTATTCTACTGAGTTCATTTAATTCCTTTTTATTTCTGTGTGTATTTAAATAGAAATATGTAAATCTGAAATAAAAAAATTTAAAAATAAAAAAAATATAGTTATTGTAAATCATAAAACATATAAACGAGAACAAAAACTATAAAACACTAGAATTCAAATTGTGTGTAAATAATTTTTGAAAAATAAAAATAACAGAGAATGGTAGAAATTTTGATAGAAATAATAAAATCGAAAAATCTTTTCTCCTCTGATGCAGTAATGTCAGCTCTTCTTAACATGTAAGACTGTAACTGTAACGTATAATACATATGTACGTATCAAAGATTTATTATTCAATTTAATTGTATCTGTATAAATGTAAAAGTTTGTATTCCATAAGATGTTTTGCAATTTCCTATGGTCTTTAATATATGACGTGTAGCAGTTTCCGATATCTCGAAAATAGCACTCTAATGTGCGTACATATCTACATATTACATATTGTTTAATTGCACCATTGTATTGAAGGATCCTTGTCCTTTTCAATCTATACAATTCTAGGTAAATCAGGGATTCATATACAAATTTTAATTCGTATGAAATTTAATTTTTCTTAACTTAATGGTGATCACTCACACTCAATTGTCGAATTTTCTTTTCTAGCACATTTATAAACTTGAATTCCTAATTCAACGAATTTTAAAATTTTTCACTCTTAATTTACTAAAAACTGAAAAAATATAAAATTCAATATTATCAACATCAATTTTCTCATTAAATTACTGCTTCACTTTTACAAGAATTAGAAAATCTCTATTAAATTTATTTTTATTTGAATTTACAAAAAAAAAACAAAGAAAATAGTATCAAATTGGTGTTAAAAAAAATATATGTACATATATATTCTCATTTTTAAATTTTACAATAAAGGAAAATTTTCAAACCTAACATTATTTCATAAAAACGAAGAAAAACAATTTATATTCAATTTGACTTAAAAAATAAATTTTTTTAAATAGAAATAGATCTTTAGAACGTGTCTATGTAAGTTAAAAAAAAAACATAAAAAATATTAAATGGAAGTACAACATGTTTAAGGCAATGCATAATAATCTACATGTGTAATAACGTCTGATGTAATAGAAAATTGTTTTTCTTTGACTTTAAAACGGATGTACATATCTTTTTTCTTTTATTCCTTTTCACTATCCTTTATCCAATAATACTTTTCAATACACACATTCATGTTTGTATTAGAGTTTCATATGTATGATCATAACATAATGATACGATGATGATGTATTCTAGAAATAATGAACATGAATATATGTACAATTTAACACTCAAGACTTTTTATCTTTTAAATAGGTTTACTTAAGTTATACATTTAGCTTAAAAACTGATCAAATAACCTAAGTAAACAGGATAATATAAAAAAAAACCGGAAAACTGTAATTCATCATTTGATATACATACATATGTACATAATAGACTATCCCATAACCATCTTATAGACAAGCAATGTTCATTGATGGTGATGTACATTCAAAGTAAATTTTAGCTAACGACTATAATAGTATGAAAAGAGGTCTAGATAGACCAAAGATGACATAAATGATTGAAAACTTAATTGACATGAATGAAAACAAAATAATTAAAACAACGACCCAAGACAAATATATTTAGTGAGTGAGGTTCAACCAAACTGACCTTGTATAAATGGAAACAAGAAGAAGAAGAAACGATTAAACCCTCTTATAAAATAACCGCCTTTAATAATGAGCACTATTCAAAGCATTGACCATAAATTTTATTCTGTCTTGTACGATAATAACTTAAAAGAGAGTCCCGTCTTGAAGGAATATTGCCTGTATCTTATATTCATGTACATATTAAGTGATGCAAATTTGATATTAGATACTTGTGTAGAAGAAAATGTAAAAAAAAGGATACCTATTCAATACTTAACAGTGTAGATATGCAAACTAGCAAATAAACTTTACATACATAATAATATAGAAAAATTTTTCTAAAAGCTTTCACATAAATTATGCATGATGGGATATAAATAAAAACGAATACAAAATACAAAAATACATAATATGAAAAATTTTCTATCTTTAAATTTTAATTTATTTATTTAACTTTATAACCGATTTTTCTTCTTGCTTTACTTTCATATTTTTCTTTTTATTGTAGTTTTCATTTGTTAAGAAAATTTTAAATTTCAAGAGAAATAAAAAAACATTTCGTAAAGTAGAAAAAAATGTTTTTTATCAAAAAATTTTTAAATTTAAAAAGGAAACTTTACTCTTTTCATGTCAAGTAAAAACTGAAATATAGAAAACAAAAACAAACCTCTATTATTCACATGAAATGCACGAGAGATTAATAATTTTCATTGTAAATTTATAAAGTTTAAGTAGAAATTTTTTCTATTCTATTTAAATAGAAATTTTCATTTTTCTAAGAATTCTAAACAAAGAATATAATAAATTTTATAGTTTTCCTTATTTATCCCCTTTCGTTTTTGAACGACAATAGTTTTATTAAATTTAAAAAAATTCTATTGGTTATTGTATTCTGGGTTCAATCAGAACAAAAACATATTCGTCATGACAAAATTTTAAACAAACAAAAGAATTCTCATATGAACATATTCTACACATGCGAATACATGGGAAAACATTCATAAACTTTTTATAAAATTTTATTGCATTTGCAATAACATAAAACATATTTATAAGAAAATTGTGTCATACTTTTTTTTTTAAATAATTTATTTTCTTTAATTTTATACGTATGAAACATTATTTATTGTGTACAAGTGAATTTTTTATTTTTTGTATCGTTCTTGTATTTAATTTAAATTCGAATAAAATTTGTAATAAATTTTATTTTGAATTTATTGCGGGGGAAATATTATGAATCAGCAAAAATATTTTTAAATTACAGTATAAAATCAATCATTTTATTAAAAGGTAATCTCGTTTACGTAGTACTGAAACTTTTTAATTTTCTTTATTACATTCAGCTCTACTTCATTGTGAGAGTTTTAGCTGTAGACGAGAAGTTAATGTTAAATTGCAATCGTTTTGTATCAATTTACCAATTCTAAACAAAAAACAAAGCCAATTCAGAAGTAAAATTCTCGTTGAAATTATGATTTTTCCTCTTCTAACTTTTTTTTATTTTGTGTTCTCTTGGTTTTTGAGTATCTTATTTGTGACATGATTTTAGAATTAATTTATTTATTTTTAATTTAAATTTTCATTCCTATACACTTACTTAAAGATTATTTTCAAAATAAATAAACCACGTAGAATTCCCTCAGACATAAAATCCTCTAAAATACTCAAGATTGTATCACCGTAACCGTAACCGATATTATGTTTCCCTGTTATAATTTTATCTCACGAACTACCCCCCAAATCTTATATAACATAATGTAACAAAAAAAGTAATCATTTTCTTTTTAATCTGTTTTGACTTACTACATACTTTTGGCTTTTCACTTTTGTTTATTTGAAATAGATTCGGTGGTATTAATTCCAAATAAGAGGAAAAGCCTATACTTAGTAAAAAAAAAAAGGTACATGTAGTATTTGCTTCAAAGAATACTAAAAATAAGTTAGAGATTTTCATGCCGACTACTACCATATTACATTTTCATGAGTAAAACTGGTCCGAAAAACATACATATGACAACAGACAAGTAGTTTTGGATCTTTCTGGTAAATATGTGATTGAAGATACATACATATGTATAATTGTGATTACACAAATTATTATTATTTGTTATTATAGCTAACGTGCATTTATTCACAAGACCATGTAACATATGTTTGCCTCATGTGTGAAAAAATTTTGAAAATTTATATCTAATGCATGCATATCAACAAATATTTGTACGAAATACGTGATTTTATTTTTTTCGTGAATGAAGTACATTCTAGTAAAGAGAAAATTTAGAAAATTTTGAAATTGGAAAATTTAATTTATTCTTTTTTATTAAATATAGAAAACACATTTGATGCATTTACATAGGTTTTTGGGTAAAATCTTATAATATAATATTCTTTTAAAGGATTTTCTTCTTTTCACTTTTTAATCTGCTTATAACGAAATTAACTTAAAAAACAAATAAACAATTTTTTTTCTTTTATTGAATTTTATTCACACATGTAGAAAATTTTATAAGGGAGTTACAAAAAAGTCACACAAAAACATATCTGTAATTTGTACATACATATGTATACATATGTACATATGTTACATGTAAATAAAAAATAAGGTAGATTTCTGTATTTTTTACAGAAAAATTCTAGTATAAATATATGTGTACTGTTAACCACAATATCTGCTTCCCCTTCTTCATATTTCATTTAGTGTATTTTTCCTAGAATCAGCTATAAGGTTTGCTCGAATTCATGTTTACCACAAAATGTTAAATAGAATTTTACTTTATGTAAAATAAATAAAGATTTAAATATTGTGAGAAATAAGTAAATAAGCACATATGTTCAATTACAAGAAATGTCAAGTATAGTATTTAAGATATTTTCATTTATAAGACATAAGCGCTTTTAAGTAAGAGTTGATCGTGTTAACGTGTTAATAGAATTGAATAAAAAATATAATCAAATAACGTATTCATACCGTAAAATTTTTCAAATCTTTTTAATTATTTTAAACGATTTTCAAGACACAAATGTTACAATTCGTTGTATTTCTTCTTCTTCTTCTTTTTCTTCTTCCTTTAAAGTTTATGTTTAAAACAAAGTTACGTAATGTGTAAATAAGCTATTATTTATGGTAAAAAAAATTGTATGTATTTCCTTGATATTATATGTATATGGTATTTCTGTAATACTGATGATGATTACTTTAAGGATATTATGTACATTTGAGATATGAATTATGCGGTTAAACCCATAAAAAAAAATTTGTTGGTTTGTGTTATTGTGGTTAATAACAAATAATAAAATGGGAATTTATAGTGTAAAATATACATGTTGTTTGGGTTTGATAGTATACAAATCATTTGAGGAAATATCAATTTAGAAAATTAATTACTGTTAATAATAATTTGAAAAAGAGAGAAATTTTTGTCTACGTATACGATGTGAATGTAACATAAAATATTTAGATATTTTATACCTAAAAATCAAAAAACGAAAGAAAAAGGAATTTCAAGGAAAAACGGAAATAAAATGTTAAATGGGATATTTTGATGGGAAGTTATATTTTATGATTTATTTTTCGACTATTTTGAGAAAATTACTGATTTTTTTTTCTGATTAAAAAACATTTACAGGGCAACTCATAAAATACTGAAGTATTGTCAAAGTTAGAGATCCAGTTGTTTCTACACAACTTGAAGAATTTACGTTGTCAGAAAGTCTAAAGTCTACATTTTCATTTATAAAAGATACGTTCCAGAAGTACAGAATATAGTAAGACTCGAATGATGTCTTGCATTTCACGTGTCCAAGATCTTTCATTTCAAAATATTTCAAATAGGATGAATTTGAATGTAATAAATAAACTAAGCTTTAAGAGTAATAGACTTTATACGATCCTTACTGAAGCACCGTTTACCCACAGACAGGCTTAAGCATGTAACTCCTTTTTTATTTATGATAATCATGAATAATGTATGTTACATTTAAGAAATCAGTTGGTCTTTATCAGGATAATATGAGTACATTAGAAATTGCTTTAATCTCATAAATGTGTAGTATTAATTATTTTGGGTAATTTTTAGATTCTTATTTAATTAAAGAAAATAAAATTTATGAAACAAATCACATTTTAGTACATAACAGTAAATGTGTGTAATTTGAGAATGTAATAATTCAAATTGATTATTTTTACTTATGAGGTTATAATTTATAAATAAAAAGAGAAAACTTTTTTTTTTGCTTTCTTGTACGTTTTTTATACATAGCAAATTGTGTTATAGCATTAAACTATAAAGTGAAAACATGAGTTATAAAATAAAAGCCTAGAAGGCAAAGAAAAAAGACATGACAAAAATAACAACAAACAAGAAATGACTGTAATACTAAAATAAAAATGATTCAGATAATAACAATTTATTAAGAACGGTAATAGTCGTTATTTTTAGTAAAACATATAAGGAGACAAGCACTTAACTTTTATTACATTTGCACATACATCATATGCACAAGATATAAAGAATTTTTTTTTACTTTTATGTACATATGTATGTACATACAACGTACAGTACTTATCATGTGGTATATGAATGAAAATTCATTTATGTTTTTCTTTGCTATAAAGGAAATGATGAATGTTTAAAAAAATCGTACAATACAGAAATTGGTTTATAATACACGTAAAAACCAAAAAAAGATATAAAGAAAAGAAATTGAAAATATTAAAGGATCTTTGTCTACTTTTCCATAAAAATTTTCCTTTATTTCTTCGTGTTTTTCTTTTTATGTGTAACATTTATTTTTCTTCTGTTTTATTATTTTGTTATTTCTCTGTTTTGTTTTTACATCGATACTATGAATTTATGGCAAATATAACGACATAATGTAAAATATATGTTTGAAAGTAAAAATATAAAAATCAGATAAAAATAAATTATAAACCCTTTTTTATGGGGTCAGTTTATTTTGAACATTATTTTTTCTTTATATTCACATTAATGCATATGTGTAGCTATACATATGCATGTGTTCATGTACGAGTACACATGGATATGTATATGACGTTATAATGAGTCCTCCTAAATTATGTTTTAGACCAGAAATGCACAAACATGTGTCTTACTCACATGTGTATAATATATTTCTACAAAAAATAAAAAATTAAAATAAAATAAATAAATAAATAAAAAATCATTTCAGATTTTCAATGTATATTTCTGAGAGAAAATAAAATTTATTTGAAAAAATATATTCATTATTTCGTTGATATCTAAAAGTTGCAATTGTAGTTAAAATTTAAAAATTATAGATTTTCAAGGTGAACAGAATATTTTAAAAAATTTTTGAAAATGATGATCATTCCCAAATAATTTAACATTAAAAAATTTCGTCAATTGAAATTATGTATGTAGAAAGTAGAGTTATAGCAACGCACCCCTCTTGAACTTTTTAAGGCCACAATAAATTTTCATAATTATTATACTGACGTTTTACATTTGTACATTTCAGTCCCCAATTGACTTTTCAAAATATTAAAAATTTATGAAAAACATAAATAATTATTTCTATCTTGTCATAACGTATGTAGGTGTAATGTAAAACTTAAAAGAAAAATCTATATTTATTTTTCTTCTTTTTTTTTCTTAAATTTTGTCATTATAAAAACTCATTAATTTAATCAATAATTGCAGATAAAAAAAAATTTTCTGGCATGTACACAAATTCATGTTTTTTTTTTTTTTTTTTTGTACACATATCATACACGTACTTATCAATAAATCAATTTTGTTTTTTTAATTTAATTATCATTTTTCATATTTTTAAATTAAAAATTTCTTTTACTCATTTTTTACTTTTAGCGAAAATTTATATCATTTTGTTGTTTGTGGTGATGGTGTTAACGATAAATTATGAATTCATTTATCATAAAAAGAAAACGAAAAATGTAATAAATAAAAATTTTACAAAGAAAGAAAAACGAAGAAAAATTTTTCAAAAAAAATTTATCATACTTTTAATGCAATATATAATGCAATTTGTACACAAAAAAAAAAAACAGAAAAAAGAAAAATATATGTATGTGTACTTTTACGAATATTTCGAACTAGTATTTTATTTTGAAAAATATGATTTTTTTATGCAGACAAGATAATGATAAAAATTTAAAAAATCACGACTGTGGACTAGCACCAGTATTCGCATACCTGATTCTACATAAACATCTTCTGTACCCTCATATTTTTATAAGTGAAATAATTACTAAAGCAATACTGAGACTGTTATTTAGAACAAGAATTATCAAACCTTTTTGTATCTTATAATATTGAGTTATAAGGGTCATACATTTTCTTGGTTGACTTATGGGTGATAAGGCAATCTAAAATAGCAATGATGTTTAAAGATATAGACTTAGGTGTTCCTGATTTTTCAGTGTCAGCTCACGATTCTCAGACTTATAAATACTATAAAATGTCAACATGGTATAATAAATACAAATAATGATTAAATTACGAAATAAATGATTTTTATCAATAAAATCATAAGCAGAAAATATTAAATCATAAAAATAAAAATTATTCAACCAATAAAATATGAAATAGATAAAAAATATATGAATACTGGATATGAAATTAATCAAAGATTTTCATTGGAAATGATCAATAATAATCATAAACATTTTTACATGATATCATTATTGCTATAATAAAACAATATAAAATATAAAAACAAAAAAGCAAAACAACGGCAAAACATCATTAACGCAGAACTGTTACCAAAGAATACTAGCGTGCTGGCATACATGTGTACAAGACAACAAAATTTTTATTTAAAAACATTTTAACTGACATTGATTATTATGATTATTACGATAATACAAGATGATAAGGTTGATTGCTTTTTATATCGATTTTTTTTTTTTTGTAGTTATTATTGTTTTAGTGTAATGACACAATCAATTCCATGATAATAAGAATTTCTAATTTCGCTTAATTTTTTATATCAAGATATACAGTATATATTGCTGTTTTATGATAATACGAGTACATCCATAAACATCAGCGACAAAAAAGAAAAGAAAAAGAAAAAATTATAAAGAAAATGAAAATGATTTTTTGATATTTTCCTGTTTTGATATTTTTTTTTTATCTATAATGAATTTTCATTTTACACAAATTGTGATGATTACGATAATAAAAAGAAAAAATGTCATGAAATTATGGAAATTTTTTTTGTGATACTTACAAGGAGGAAAATATTTTTTTTCCTTTAAAATTTAATCCAAATTTCTTTAACAAAGAAAAAATAAAATTATGTTTTTTAACTGCCCCCAAAATAAAAGAGTGAATTTTTCAAAATAATTTATTTATGTATGTAAATTTTGTTTTTCTTTTTATTATTGATAAAAATGTTGATTATAATTTAATACCAATTATAGGGGGTACCCAATGTAATATTCAATACCCGTGTGATCTATGTTTTATACAGTGAAATGGATGTCATAATTTTTATCAAATAAATTAGAAATTTTATGACAAAAAAAAATAATAAAATGTCACAGGATTGTATACAAGCTAAATCATGGGTAGATCTTTTTTAATACAACTGTGACAATGACAGGCCTGAGGTTAAAACACGAACGAAACTGTTGTAGAATACAAACGATGTTTTTTTCTCTTTAATTAATCTCAACAATCAGCATTAATCAAAAGTATAAGTTTCTGTATTGAAAATATTTTATGAAAAAATAGCGAAGATTTTTTTTTAATTTATAAAAAAATATATAATAATAACGAAACAATCAAATCATCGAATAATATTTCATATGTTATTTTAATAAAAAATAATTATATCAATTTTTCATTTTATTTTGAACATAAAATTCTATTTCAAATGCCATTCATTATTCACATGTAATGAACACAATTACATGTATCAATTAGAACATAATGAAATATTACATATTAATTTCAAATCAAAATTCAATCAATTTTAGTCATTACAACTGAATTCATTTCATTCAATCAAATGCATACCAAAAAAAAAAAAAAACGAAAAAAAAGTAATAATAATAACAATAATTCACATACACATATGTTGTATGTGCCGAAAATAATTTGAATTTACAAAATAAAAATTTAACTGCTTTACACACGCATATGTATACATAATAAATTTTTTTGATGCAAAACGCTATGTAATATAACGTTTTTTCCCTTAGTATGCATATATGTGTAAATAAGAAAAAACTGCATCATTTCTGTCTAGTTGTAGTACATTATACATGACTACATGATTATGCAAATTTTATAAATTTTTATTTTCATGTACATTAAAATCGCATATGTTTATTTTTCCAGTTATACCTTTAGGTATATACATACATACATATGTACAAGACAAGCTAACAGAAAAATTGCATAAATGTAAGCATTAATTTTGATTTATGTTATTTTCTTGGTTCTCATGATAAAATATTGTTTGCATTGTTATCTAAAATCTCTACCTCAACTTTCCTCGTCGTTCATTTTTCTGTGGTACTAGGTCCAGCATATTTTGTTGAAATACTTCAAGAAATATTATAGTACCACACGAGTAATATACATAGTACTAATATTTGAAATTTTTCCTTCATATACATATTAAAAAAACAGAATCAATATTTCTTTTTACTGACTTCATTTTAATCAAATTATTTTGCTTGTATTGTCTTTCGTTCGTTTTTTCTGTTTTATTTATTTGTATTTTGTTTTTTGTAACATTTTATGAAAACATTGATATCCTTTTCCTTTAATGTATGCAAATTTAAGTTAGATACAACACATAAGTTACTACTACAGTGATTTTAATATGAATACCAAGTAGATTTATAAATTCAGGCTATTTCTTGAGGATATATGTAAGTATATTGGATCATATTCCAGCATAAGGCTAGCAGTTAAATCTTATTTAAATAAAATAAAAAAATAACTGCATCACAACAAAAATAAATTGTACACTCTGTGCAATAAAATATTACAGTCTGTGGAAATTTTTAACATCTTAATTTCGGGTCTTCTAAAAATAGAAAGAAAAATCAGGGAAAATATTGAATTCCTTTGCTAAAAGATGAGTATATGGTTCTCACTTATTTTTCCAGAGTATTCTCAAACGTACCATAATATGAATATTTACCATACTGGACCATTTTTCTGACATAAAATTTTCATCTCTTTTCCCGTAAACCAAAAAAAAAAAAAATTATTTTACTATTTTAATATAATAATTAACATTTTATGTGCATACACAAAATAGATGTCTTTACAAGCAGGAGAATAAAAAACATAAAAAGAGAATCTAATGTTTAACCATAGAGAAAAATAAATATCATGTGACATAATTTTATTTTCATCATGTTAACAAACCTAATAGCTATGAGGCAATTTTTTATATTTATTTTATGATTTTTTTTTCTTGGTTTTCTTTCTTACCACATTGATTATTTTAATCAAATGGAAATTATTTCAAAATTTATTTAATAACTAAGAGACAAATCAGAAAAGAAAATGTAAAAAAACGATGAAAATAGATAAGAAAATCTTAAGACTACATCAGCACATTTAGAAAATAAAAAAAATAAAAATAAAAAACTAAAAGAAATTTTGCATACATACACACATGCTTTTATCTTTTTGTTAGTATTTTGGTATTGGATACAATCGTACAAAATTTGATCTAAATAATTATTTTATTTTATTTTTTCTTCTCATACACATTATGATCTTTTACTTGGTCCATTTCATTTTTATTTTTAAAGTACTTACGACGAGCGAAGATATTGAACGAGTGTACATACAAGTGTATACGCGTATAAGCTTTTGCATTAACATTCTTAAAAAACATATTTTTATGTCAAAAACATTGCTGTGTCAAAAACCTTTTTTTTTATGTTTTATTTTCCATTTAAAATAATTTTAATAATATACAGAACATAAATATGTACTTATTCGTATGTGTATCCTTGTTACTAGCCTGTGTCAAAGTACTTAATTTTATTAAATTTAATACACTCAACACATTATACGTTATGTGCTCACACATTTGTACTTACACATATGTGTGGATGAGCACAAAGTATATGTATGTATATATTATTCAAGTTTATCATAGTTTCACATGAATGATTTTCCAATCACATGTGAAAAATATGTATGTTTAAAAAATTGAAAAAAATTTTTTTGTCATAACATTTTTCCATAGAGCCTGTAGTACACGAATTGTGTGTACATCCTTATAGCGTGAATTATTTAAATTTCTAATCAAATTATACATACATAGAAAAAAATGTTTAAATTTTTATCTGTTAAATTTAATATGTTTTGTATTTTTTTTTTTTTTTCAATTTTGAAAGTAGAGCAAAATTAATTTAAATGCATTTGAAATTGAATTCAAATACAGGTAATTCTTGTAAAACATGGTATTTGTCTGGTGTAGTTTACAAAATTGTTAAAATTCGTATTTGAGGCAGTATTTTGATAACACGATTTCTTTTAACGCGAAAAAATATGTAAGTTTTACATAACATCACACGTGATACGAGAATTATCTGTAAATACAAGATTAAACACAAGATTTATTTATTATCTAAAATATATATCTGTAGATATCAATTGATTTTTTTTTATTTTTATCTATTAAATAATTCTGCAAATTTTAACATTTATTTTTTGTACATAAAATTTTTGGAAAAAAAAAATTTAAATGAGCTGTGCATAAAGTAATCTCTTTTTAAACGTTTTTCACATAATTCTGATATTTTACTTCTTCTCTTTTTGTAACATATAAATTTGTCAAAAGAAAAAAATAAGGGAATTAAAAACAGATTACATTTAAATATCTGTAATTATATGTGAATACAAACATACATATGTATATACATAAATATCGTATTTCTAATATGAATAAAAAATTGTACTTGTACAGATTTACGCGGGTATGCTTTTGAACTAGAGTAATAATTTTATAACTAACATAATTTTAATTTATTTTATATTTTCTGTATAAAATTCTGAATTATTTATTCGAACTACATTTAGCCGTTGTATCATTAAAATTACAATTAACAGTGAAAATGTGTGTTATTTAATTCGATTTGAATCATGTATATTCATAAATGCAAATAATGAATACACATTAACAAAAAGAATAAATTTGGCGAATAAATTTTCTAGAAAATTTCTAGATTTTTTTTTTATAAATTAATTTATAAATTTTCTAGTCTATATTAACACAAAACATAATATTATTCTCTTCGCATGTAACGTACGAATATGTGTAATACACAACAAAAATTATGTGATACACTGATGCTTATCGTAGACATTAGAAATAAGAATTACATACATACATCGTTTTATAGTTAAATTTTGCGCCCTTATGATACAATATTACAAATTAAAATTTCAAAGAGAATATTACATTTTCTGAATTATTAATCCACAGCAAATCCACACAAATCAAATTTTCTTGTATAATCCACAGCAAATGTGATCACGTTACGCATTACCTCCGTCTTCGTCTTTCTGTAGGAATGAATTCAAGATAATCCATTTCATTTTTAATTAAGAAAACTATGTTTAAGATTCCTTTTTACCTTTATTTTTCAGAAAGTTTTTCTCAAAAATTTTACCTTTACTGATCTGTATTTAACGACTTTTTTTTCCAATCTTCAATTCTGAGTGATTTAATGTCTTTATGAAAGGCATCCTACCATCTGTTTCTTAACTTGCCTTATCCATGGTATTTTATTGTTTATGCTCCCAAGCAACAATTATTACCTTTGATCATCAGCATAACAAAGAATTTAAAGTAGTATAACACAGAAAACTTTCTTACTTTTCCATTAAATATAAAATTACGCTAATTTGTTATCTTATTACTGCAATTTTTTTAAATAGATTTACTGTAGAGAAATTGTTGAAAAGCTGTAATTTGTTTTTTTTTTTATCTACTCAAATAAATTGTAAGCTTGAATGATTAAAAAAAAGAAGAAAATTTAAGCGATCAATTCAAAGTATTTTTAACGTATTGCTTTCTTCTTAGTCGTGAATGGAAATTATTTTATAGTTTCATACATATGTACTAAATTTTCTTTTTATTATCTTCATGCACTTTTTTTTTCTTTCTTTTTTTTTTTTTTTGCTTAAACTTTTCTTTATAATTTTTTACTACTAGTATGAATGTAGAAAATTTATTTCATATTATATTCTATGAAATTTTATTTTATTACACTAGATAGTCATAAAAAACTTTCGTTGATTTTTTCGTAATAAATGTGCTCAGAGTAAGGATATACGTACACAGGTAAATACAAAATACAAAGTGTATTGTTTTTTGAAAAACAAAAATTTTTTTTTTATTTTTTCTTTTGGGATACTTTAAGTTACTCAGAATAATTTGTAGATATTCTGAGCTTCTTTGAAATGTTTAAGTTTCAATATTGCAACAAAATAGAACATTGTAAGAAAATTTTAAGAAAAAAAAAAACAAACACCTGTTTTATTTTTCCGTTTTCATTTTTAAAGATATAAATACAGACGTAAACGGGAAAAAAAATTATCTTTCATGATTTTAAAAATAGAAAAATAAAAAATTTTTTAAATAAAATTTATCATAAAATAAGTCATATTCGTAGTTATAAAAGATAAATGTAAATAATAAAATAATAATAATAATAATGGACTTAAATGGGACCTTTGTGGATACATATTTATGGCTTATACTTATCAGTATGAAAATATTTTTTTCATAGCTGCTAATAAGGAGGTAAAGAAAAAAAAACTATTCAATAACAGTAGAATATATGTAAATTTTTAGAAAATTTCTAAACTTTTCGAAAAATATTTTTCATACATTAATACATATAACGTTTATATTGTATGTACATGTATTTTGAAATTTTAAAAATATATAATTTTGAAATTTTTCAAAAATCATTCATTTAAAAAAAAAACACTTAACATATCGATTAAAATAAACTTTGTATTATATTTGCTATTTCAAAATGAAGAAAAACATAGTACTTAATTCAAAATAAAAAAATCAATTTTCATACAGGGCAATTCGATTTACTATGCAATCCCTGGCTTAGTGAGAAGTTTCAATAAAATCTCTGCAGTATTAATTTTTAAATATTTGACCTTTTAAAAATGATTAAAAAACTTTTATTCTATGTTGAAGAAAATTCTATATTTCGCTAATACATTATGACTTTTCCAACAAAACATTGACTAAAATTAAGATCCTTCGTGATACAGTTAAAAGTTTAAGAAAAATTTAGGTTTCAATTTTAAACTACAACTATGTATAAGGTAATGTTTGTTGGGAAATCTCAAAATACTTATCTGCTATAATTCTAGCAAGGTCATCAAAGATCTACGGTCTAACCCGTTTGTGAACCCTATATGAAGCACAGAATTAAAATTCTTTTATTAACTGTATATTTCAATTCAATGCATATACGAGTACAAAACTGCATGAATTAATGTATATAGACGTAAATATATAAGAGCAGAAAATTTTCAATTTCAATTCATTTATGTACATTTTAACTTATACATATGTAATATATGAATGTATTTTATTTAAAAAATTTACATTTTAGTGTAATAACGATGATAACTATTATACATACATATGTATATTATGCATGTTATATCAAATATGTGTATTACCACTACACAATTTTTATACTATTGTATACAATAAAAATGCATTTATATTAAATTCACAAAATTTTACATACTTATATAATTTTTGTTTATTCTATTATATAAATTCATATACACATATGAGAAAAAAAAATTTTTAATTCAAATCAATTTTAATGAAGTTAACATTAAATCAATATCATTATTATACAGTATACTGGGTATATACTTTAAATTGAATTGATATCAAAACTCTTTAGTTAAATGTAAATCCTTATTAAATTCAATATATTTTCTTTACATAAATCTTCACAAGCGTATGTATACATTATTGATTTCAAAATATATTTTTTTGTTGCTTTTAGTTGTATTTTTGTTTTGTTTATAGTTAAATGCATTTAATCTACTCATACATACATATATAATATTGTATAAAATTTAAAACAAAATTAAAACGGACTTTTAGTTACATATTCCTTTTTGTATGTGTATGTATGTCAATTACAGAGACTTAAAATATATAAAATAAAATTCTGCATACACATGCATATGAGCTGTACACAAAATAAAGTTATCATTAACTTATATATTAAGTATAAGAATATGCTAAAAATTGATTAGCCAATTGTTCACACATACAAATGTGAATACCAAAACAATAGAAATTTTTTTTCTTGTAAATATATGTACGTACACACACGCTTAAAGTCATCGTAAAGTCGATATACATACATATATATGTGATTGTGTTTAACCATTGAACTACCAACTACATGTAAAATTCTGAACGAAATTATTTTTCCCTTTAAAGTTTTTTGGAATATTCGTAATTTTCTATATAGTCTACATGTGTGTGTATGATATGTGTAGATGCCCTACATTTGTATATTTTTCATTTAAACAAATAACAGGCTAACTAATCAGTATGTATAAAAAGGATACACAGTAGCATCATATATCAAATAAAAAAAAAATTTTTTGTTTTTTGAATGAGTTGTTTTTTTTTTCTTTTTTAGTTTTTTTGTTTTGCCTGCTGATTTCTTCTTTCTTATTTCTAAAATTTTTTGAATAAAAAATGGTTTGTAAAATTTTATGCTTACTCATTAAAACTATGCAAAGTATAAAAAAAAAACATAAAAGTTAAAATTAAAATAGAAATATTGTTTTTCATCATATAGTTCTAGCATACGTAACAAAAGGGTTTGATCTTTTAAAAAAAAATTATTTTTCCTGTTTTTTTTTTTAAATTATTATTTGAAATTAGATCATAAAAGGTATCATACGTTATATGATAAACATTTGTTAGAGAAATTTAAACTTTAATGTATCCTTAATTTCATTGTATTGCTTTAAAATACGAAGATAAATATAAAACAGACATGTCGAACCTTTGATTTACGCAATTTTTGTTTTCAACTGCTCTGATTTTTATTTTAGCTTTATCTATCTAATTGAAATAATGCATGTGTGTCGGATCAGAATATAATACCCAAAAATGAAAATAATTTCCAAACAGATATTTTTATACCTCGTGTTGTGTTCAAGATACATACATATGTATGTATGTATATTTCGTAGAAATTTAAAAAAAATCACGTTCATTCGAATACTACTCGTATATTCAAAATTTATCTCATTTAAGAAAATTGTTCGTCATCTCTGGAAAATTGAAAAAAAAAAAATTTGAAGAAAAACTTTACAATGATGAAGTTCATGTGTTTTCATGTTTATTACTTTTGTTTATTTTTGTTTTTCCTTCATTGTATCTTGACATGTAAATTAAATATTATGAACTGAAAGGAAATTGTATATTCATGTAAAGTTGATGCCTATGAAGTTTTCCATTACATCTTTGTTTTTTTCAGTGACAACAGTATATGTGTTTTATAACGAAATTAAATGCTGTGAAATATAATCGATTTCAAACAGAGCATTGTAAAAATGATGATAACAGATTTTTGTTAAAATGAAAAAAAAAAAACTTTTTTTATCAAATTTAAAAAATATTTCTAATAAAATCGTGTTAATACTGTGACAGTCAAGTGAATGGAATCACACTTTGACTGTCTGACTACAAAAATGCACTGTTTAATATCTACTGGTTAGCATTATTTAATGATTGTTGTTAAAAAACTAAAGAAAATTTTCTAACTGAAATTAAATCCTGTAATGTTGATAAGAAGGGGAAAATATGTTTAGATACAGGGAAAATTTCTACTCTTCAGTTGGAAAATTAAGAGAACATTTTTTTATCAGAAGGAGCAAAATTTTAACGAAAAGAAAAAATTATATATGTAGCTAAAAAACAAAATGTTTCTTCAAATTTTATTAACTTATAAACATTCGATTATGTATATAAACAAAACCAACTTTTACATTTTCTTTACTTAACTTCATAGTATTCGATGTAGTACTAAAGTATTCAGAGATTTTTTTTTCTAATGAGTTAAATGAATTTATTTTGTCAAAATAAAGTAAACAAATTCTAATTAATATCGTTAAAATTTAGATATTTCAACTAACTGGCTATGCATATGTATCTATGAAAATCTTCGAACAAACCAAAAAAAAAATTCTTCCATAAAAAAATATTTTAAATATTTGAACAATTATGAGAAAATTCTTTACATTTAAAATAACAAAGAAAAAACGCAAAAAAAAAAAATGTTTAAAAATAAAATTCCATTCTAGAGAAAAAAAAAGGAAGAAAAAAAAATAGTCAAAGTTCAAAAGAGATTCTTTTAATTAAGGTAAAATGTAATAATTTGAAAATATGTGTATACTTGTATGTATTCCTTTGATACGTGAATCATTATTTTTTTTAAAATTTTGAAATTAAGGAAATTAATCTTTTGAATAAAATTAATGAAACATTTTGGAAAAAAAAAATAAATATGAATATATCAGCGAGTTTAACTAAACTCATTATCATGTCATTAATTATAAAAATGAAAAGGAGTTATATTTATTTTTTCTTTGAAATAAAATACCTTTGTTCTGCTGTCTTTTTTTTTTTTACTTAGTACAGATTAAGGTTTGTTGTCTTAAATCTACAGACTTGGTGATCTCTTATCATTTTTTTAAAAAAAGAATTTTCCTTTATTTCTGTTTTTATGACAGTATGTTGTCTAAGGCTTACCTAGACCACCGTTCCGTTATGGAAATTTGAAAATATGTTTCCTAAAAAAGTCGTTATTATGTCTTTTAACATGCCGAAGTATTAAAATATTGTGACAAAAAATTAATTCAATATATAGAAAACAAAGTGTACATATTTTTATACGTGTAATGTACAATACAGACCTTTTTTAAGAATACTCAATATATGTCTTTTTTCTATCAATTTTACATAAATTTATTTCAAAAGGAATGTGAAATATCATTAAATTCTGCGGTAATTTTGCTTATTATTTTATCTATGTATTGAATAGAATGAAAATATAGGAATGATGCATATAAGCATATAATCGATTTTTCGAATTTTTCGTAATATTAACGTAAAAATGTAATTAATAGTTTAAATAAACTTTTATATCTTCATCACATATAAGAACGAACTATGCAAATGCTTCTGTAAAGCCTGTTTCGCGTATTTTCAAAAACTAAATTTTGAGATAAAATGAAAAATTACCCTTTACCCTAAAGGTAATATTCACAATAACATCACAAAATTTTCAATTATTTTTTGCATGATTACACCGATATTTCTGTTATGTTGAAGTAAGAGCCTAAAAAATTTAACAAACAAGTATGAATATATGTACGTATAAGGGTTTGTATGTATGTTTATGTAATGAAATCGCCCACATTATGTAAATAACGTTATATTGTTTTTATAAACTTCGTCGATTATTTCTCAAAAATATAAAAAAAAGGCGGAATAAAAAAAAAGTACTAATTTGAGAATTTGACTGATATTGTTCGTAGCAGTAAATTGGATGTCATTTAATATTTTGTTAATTACTTCATGCTTGAATAATTTTTCATGACTTGATTTTCTTTAGACTTTTTAATAAAAATTTAAATAATTTGAAAAAAAGGAGTTGAATAATCATCAATTTTTTTTTTTCATCAATTACTTAAAGTTAAATTTTATTTAATTTCCCGATAAAAAAAATCGAAATGATTTTCTATTACATCTTTAAGGAAAAACAAGAAAAAACTTAATTTTAATCTTGTCTTTAAAACATTTTCATAGACAAGTACAAGAAAAATACTTGAAAATTTTCCCAAGCAGAATTTACTTCAAAAATAGGAAAAATTGATTCGCACATCCGTTTTCACACATCAACAGACACAAGAAAATATATACATGATGCATGCACGTGTAGGTGCATATAATATACATAAATAATCCTCATTTAACACGATACTTTCCAACGTGATTTTAGTACAAAACGATTTTTAAATTATGGAAAATTCTTGGCTCATGTGGACTTTCTATGACATGATTTATTTTTAATTCCCAAATTTTTACCTCCTGTAGTATAAAATCTTGTTCATACATATACTCAAAATGAAAGTAAAGTGATTTACTTAAAACGAAATTATTGGAATTTAGTAACACGTTTATTATCCATATAAGGCTACATATATAACGTATACGTACGTAAAGTCAATGACAAATTTTGCCAAACAAGTCAATTGTTATTTTTCCTTTTTTTTCTGCTTGATTAATTTTTTTTTTTTTTTCAATAGAAATATGTATAATTTTCGATATCGAGTAATTCATTTCATAGAATCATACGTATTTTAATCTAATCAATCACATATGTATATTTGTGTTTGTAAAGCAAATCAAATCCATTTTCCTTAAATAATGTAACGTAAATATTAGAAGAAAATGTAAAAATGATTTAGGGAAAAAAATAGAAAGAAAAATGAAAAGCAAATACAGACTATTTTGTGTATTTATATGCTGTACGTATCATATATGCACACGTACTTAAGGAAAAAGGACTCCTTTTTATAACAAAACATTAATAAATATTACAAAATAAAGTAAAACAAACTTTTTTCTTTTATGGCAATGACGTTAATGTATAACTGTTAGTGATAATTTACAATTTTATCAAAACAACAAATTTATAAGAAAAAAAAAACGAATATATGTAAAGTAAAGAAAATTCAATTTCCTCAATTTTATAGTAGAATGATTATATGCTACATACATACAAGAATCATGCTTTAAATATACATACATAGTGTACGTACGCCGCGTGAAAAACCTTTTTCTTTTCTTTAATTCTTTTTAAATTTTAAGGTAAATTTTATTCTATATTTGAATTTATTTTTTCTTCTCATATTTCACTTAGAAAATAAAAAGAATTTTAAAATTTATCTCTTCTAAGGAGTATCGCAACATTTTTTGATTTATTTTAAATTGTATTTAATCATTTTAACTGTATCATTGCATTTTATATATAGATTACACAATTGCAATGCATAAAATTCTGGGTACTCGTATAACAGAGGTGCTTATATCTTTATCTTTTTTTTTTCTTACAAGTTATTTAAAAGTTTTTATAAGAAAAACTAATTTATTTATTTTTTATTGTTTTTTTAAAGAAAAAAAAAAATTTGTCTTCTTTAAAAAAATTTAAATTGATTTTCTCCAATAAAAAAAAGAATGAAAGCAAAGAATTTCAAATATTCATAAAACTTTTCAAGTTTATTATTCGTCAAAGATTAAGTTTATCATAAGAAAAATTTTTCTAAAACAAAAAAATTTAAATATTTTGTATTCCACTTGTACTGTAAAATATGTAGTACACAGAACATAGAGAATAAGTGCCAAGCAAGCCAAAGTAATACATGGTAATACATACACATACATATGAATGTATGTACAACGACAGTACATATTTTCTCAAAACTTATTGTTAAGTTTTATAAAGGCAAAAAATGAAGTGAAACATAAAAAGCAAAAAAAAAGGAAAAAAATTTTATATGAATAATTAAATTTATGAAACAAATTATTATAATCATGGTTTTATTATATTATATTCTCTAGTCTCTATAGAGTAATACTTTAATATTTTATGTTCATCAGTTGATTTTAATTGCTTGCTTATAAACAATAAAATTTATTAAATACAAAAAAATAAACAAAAGATATTCTTGTATATACATATGTATATGTAGATGAAAAGAATAGACATTATAACAGACGATAAATTTATTTGTAATTATACACGCTTGTAAATTAAATGTACAGATTCTGTTTATCATTATACAAATATACTATAATGTATCTAAGGATTAAAAATAACTTTATTGTACATATATTTTTATAGAAACAATTTTTATTGTATTATAAAATCTACACTTTACCATATAAAAAGTAAACAAAAAGATATAAATTGAAATGACTACATAGAAAACTTATTTTAAATATTTTTCAAAATTCATGAATATTCTTTAAGAAAAAATTTTTTATAAAGAAATACGCTATTGGATTAAATAATTTAAGATATACATTTAATTTTTATTATATTAATATTTAATTTCAATAAAAAGTAAATTCTCTCTCTCTAGCAATATCCTATCATTAGATGGGGTTTGCTCTAATAAAATAAAACAAATTCTTTTTATACTAATACCACTGTAATACCTAAGATTTTGATTATCATTTATGTTTTTTTTCTGTACAACTTCATAGGCTTAGTTAGATCTTAAGTTTCAATGAGGATTTGCTTTTAACTTTTTTGATTCTATCCTGCCCAAAATATTTTCTTCTCTTATTTACTAAAATATTTCAAATTATTCTAAAGTAAGACTAGAATAAAACAGTAAAATAAGTAAAAAATCCATTATAAATTTTTGGTTTCGTTCGTTATATCCATACCATACTTTTTATAATATGTATACCTACTATACGCTAATACCTCACTGCTTTCATTCTTTGTTTACCCTCATATTGATATTAGTTTTATAAATTTTCAACTTCTTTTAAAAATCAAATAAAAGAAAAAAAAAAACATCTTATAAAGTTTTCTAATTATCTATTCAATTTTTACGCCCACACGTACATGTGTAAACAAATTTATTTTAAATTATTGCCTATACTCTGTACATGAATTCTATGCAGTTAAGGGCTTATAGGAATACATACGTATGTACATACATTTCTTTAAAAATTTTTAATTAAAGTGGAACATTTATATACATGAAACAAGATTATCACAATCCTTGAAGTTTTCACACAAAATCAGACGAATCATTTCAAATTCAAATATCAAAAAACAATGATATAAATTGATATTGAGACATGTAGTTTTCATAAAACCTTAATTAGTATACAAAGACAATGTTTTAGCAAAAAAAAAAAGTTAAAATAAATAAATAACGAAAAGTTTGTTTCACAAAAGAAAAAAAAAACGTTATTAATATATCATTACATTTTGTCTCAACATCCAAAATTTTCATATGTATGTTATTATGTTGTGTAAATGTAATCCCGTATAATACATACTTCCGTATAATATTCAAATATGTCTGAAAGCAAAACAATACAATAAACTTAAAAAGTAAATATATGTATAAGTATAAAATATTACAGTATATGTAATTTTTGACTTTTATGTAGCATACGATACACGTATAATATTTATAATTTATTCCGGAAGACAAGTCAAAAATTTGAATATGTAACACATACATACTTATAAATTTATTTATGTGACATAATATAAAGAGATTTGTAACGTTATTAGTCCTTTACATTTTTATACATGTAACGACATAAATACACACATAATAGTTAAACATAAATTCTAGACGCCTTTTTTTATCTTTCTTTTGTATTTTAGCATTTTCTCTTTATGTTAAAGACATTTTGATAAATTATACGTAATTTTAATGAAAATAAGATATAAATTTTATCAAAATATTTTTAAAATATGTTAAATTGAATTGTACATCATACAAAATTTTGTACATGATTTGTAGTATCACATCTGTGTATATTATAAATTTATGTCTGTATAGAGTTATTTCAAGATGCTTAACTAATTGCTCAATGGGCACTAATAAGCTTTTTTTTTTTTTTGAAGACTTCTTGGCGTCTGTTTTGATAAAAATCTAATTATTTTTTTTTGCATTTTGAGTATACATTATAGTTTATACGTAAACCACAAAATACATATATAAATTTCTTATAAATTCTAAAAATAAAATTCTTAATATATTCTCGAGTATATTTTGATTATGCTGAATAATTATACAATTTATAATTTGTACGATTTTTAATTTACTTTTATTTGCAATAAAAATATGTCCAAGTATAAGTGTCATTATTCTTAAAATTAAGATTGTATCTAGCTAAGAAATTCTTTCGAGGCATCTCATTCCGAATCAGAGATATCACATGAATTAAAAGATTTTCGCTTTACAAATCAAAAATAATGCTTAATCCTTTTTAAATACATTAACTTAAAATTAAAATTAGATGAAATAATAAATATACTTTGCAACATTTTGTTCAGGAAAACCTGATATATTATTCTAATTAAAAAATCAAAATTATTTTTGCATCTTCAAAAATTCATAATACAGTAAAATACACAGCAATAAACTATACAATACAAAATAACAGATATAATAGCACATAGTTGAAATTTTAAAATTTTAAATTTTAATAAAACCAGTTATTTCATATCTCTTATGGATAGTTCTTAATCTCATTATCCGTATCAGATTGTATCCTTTTTGGACACTACCTCATCTCATCATTGTGTTGTAAAAACACAAAAAGTTACAGACTTGTATTTTAGATTGGAATAGTTTAAAAACTATTATAAAGTTATTAACCTTAGTCTACATTATGTTTTTAGGACATGTCCTAAAAAATAATTTCCCATTAACATAAGTTGTCTCACAGTAGTTTCATTAAAAAAAAAAAAAAAAATTAATATCATCGTAAGCTTTTGTGTATTGTAGATAAAAGATAATGGGGCACTTTATATCATCATTATCGTTATTATATTGTGTCATGATGTCATCATGATCTCTTTCTATTCATAAAAATTAAATAAATAAAAGCAAAACATAAAAAATTTTCATTTAAATTTGAGGGTGTTAATACAGAAACCATTTAATAACATGATAATAACAGCAGTTATTATCATCTCCCATAAGAAGAAAATACAGGAAAAAAAATTTTTTAAGTTTTCAATTTGAATTTTATTTTTCTTTCTTAAGCTCTACAGCTCGACATAATATTTAGCCTGATAGTTAGCTAACCTTTTGTCTCTAACTCATACCAATTCATTATATACTCATTCCACTTTTCGAAGATCCTCTTCTGGGTCATCAAATTTATTTCTTTTTTTACGTTTCTCACTCTAAAATTAATACTAATCTATTTATGAAGAAGATTTAAAAATTTTTTATTAGAATATATATTTTTTATTTTTCATAAAATAAAATCATATGTATGATAGAATTAAGCCAGATCCCTTGCAAAGCGATATGATACTTTATATCAAAATATTCATTTTAGTGTTCAGTTTTACAAAATAATAGACAGTAGTTAATGAATTTATGTATTTATGAGCCAACAATATTTATTAACGGTTGCATATGGTAGACAGGACATTTACATTATACAGTCAATTTTTGTTTTTACTTCAATCCTTCGAAGGAGCGTGATGTCTCCATACTGAGTCAAAATATAAAACCGAAAAAATAAATATTCGATTAACAAGAACAGTATCATATATACTCGTAAAAGATGACGGAATATTTAGAAGGAACATCATTTATTTAGTTAACACATTTGGTTTGGTACAATTACGTGATATATGACTGATATTTTAATCTTGAACATAACCACTATATAGTTTGGTGCATTACGAAAAATTTATTATAAGAACAGCAAAAAAGCAATCCTTAGTTAATGTCGAGATAGTGCTCGAGGTTCAAAAACGAGCGTATTTTGTAACATTCTCTTAAAACTTCTTGTCAGAAAAATAATTTATTTATTTAATTATTTCATAAAATTTGAAATTTTTAACTTTTACTTGCATAAATGTCGTTATAATCGTTACATGCTATGCAAAAACCACAAAAGGTACTAAAAACTACATACAAGCAATATACAAGACAATTTAGTTTTCTATTCTTCACAAATGGTGCAATAAATTATTCTTTTTTCTTTATTTAACTTTTTTTTAAATCTTCTTTATGTTTTCGATTTGTTTTTCTTCTGATTTGATGCATTTCAATTTATTATTTTCTTGCTACAGTAGAGCGCAGAACATTTTATAATGAAGAAAGTTTTGAAATCGTAATGAACAGACACACATACAAGCTTGAAATACGATCAGGTATGTATGTATGGGAAAAAGTATTATTTAATTTTTACTTTTTTTACAGGTAAAATAGGTGTACATGATGTGGGTGCTATATCTTCTTCTACTTGTGAACAGATTTCATATCATTTCTGCTTGAAATATGGTCTTCATAACCTTCAATCTCCACACCTCTATTTTTTTTTTAATGTGTCGTCTCGTCACCTCATTTGCCTCAAATTAAGTTTTTCTTTATTATTCCCAACCTTTATCCTAACCATGTGACTTTCGATTGTACCATGACTACATCCACATGGATGTCATGTACATAACAATGAAATGAAAAATTGACAAAAATTTTTTCACACATTTAAAGAAAAAGTTTCAAACTTAAAGAGAAAAAAGTCACCTAATTTTCTTTTTTTTTTCTTTGTGAAGTCTTTTATGGAAGATTTTTGAAAATTTTTTTTTATATCATTATCATTGTAACAAGGAAAATGTTACATATATAGTTTTATTTATATATGTATGCACTTTCTGATTAGTTTAAAAGATATATGTGAACATAATAACTCATTTGATATTCATGAGAAAAATTACGTATAATTTGGTATAATATAAATTGCATTCGTTACAACTGAATTTTAGATACTTAGGTGAATGTCCTTATCTTACAAACATGTACTGCAAATGGTAATAGTTATGAATATTGTGGTAATGCGGTAATATGAAAGTGAACGAGAAATATCTAGATATTTGATATTTATGAATTTTTAGAAGGAAAAAAATATATCTAAAAAGTTTAAAATAAATATAGTAAAATGGAAATAGTTTTTCATGTATTTTTCCTTTTTTGCTTTTCTCATGCATTAAGTGGTTTAATGTAATTTAGTTTTTAAATTACACTTTATTTTCTTGAGAATCTAAAATATTCTTGGCACACTATTCACACAATTTCTTTTATAATGTAACTACAAATTAAAGAAATTTACCTTTACCTTTAATACATTATGTACATATGTACATACGTATATATTATTTGTTACATATTCTTTTATTCATGTAATAAATAAAATGAAAATCTTGTGGTACCAAAATAAGGATGCCAACATAGATACGTATGTAATTCTGCATTATTTCTATATATCACATAAGTAAAGTATTGTATATCGCACATATCGCTCTTAGGTAAAGGTGCTTTACACTGACAAATTCTATACGTTTGTAACTGCTGATATTCAATACCAAAGATTTTAAATTTTCTTTTTTTTTAAATTATTGGGAAAATTTTCTATTATGTGGGAAAAATTAATTTTACTTTCTTTTACTTCATAAGATCTATGAACGTAATAAAAATAATAAAAAAAAACGTAATGCATACGTATTTGGCATTTTCTACTGAATGTATACATACATATGTATGTATGTATACACAAATAAAGAAAATTGTTTGAAAAATCAGAAAAAAAAAGAAAAAAATTATTTTTACAAAATAATAAAAAAAAATGCTTAAATTCTCTGAAGTATAACTTAAAAGAATGTTTTTGGATTTTTTTCTTCTTTTTTTGTCAATGTTAACTAAATCCTGTGTCCTGAATGCAGTATGAACAGTAAAAAAAAAATGCATAATTGTCCTCATTTGAATCCATAAAAGTGAAAAATTATTTCATTTCTTTTTTTTTGTAAAATTTTTTCTTAATCTAGTTAAAATTTGGAAGCCTTTCTAAACCATTCTCTATAAATAACTATACATATAATGATAATCTTTAAATCGTTCATTCGCATACGTTTTTTTTTTTATTCTCTGTATGAAGTGGAAAATGATACATAAGGTACTATATCTTCTTTTTCTTAGTTGGCCTCACAACCCGAGCGGGTCTTAGCCTTCTAAGGATACCCATACAATGAGATGAAATTTATTTATAATGTAAATTACACGATCGTATGAAATGAGCATACATACTTGCATGTTTACGTACATTGAATACGTACATAGATCGTCCTTATGTGCATACTATATTATGTACATCGAAAGTTCAGAATTAGATTATGCAATGCATAGATTACGTGCATACATAAATGCAATTTTATACATAACATCATTTTATAGTGCACTTAAAATAAGATAAAATATCTCATATATCCTACAAGTGGTTTTTATACTTTTGAACATTAAAATAAAAATAAAAAAATAAAAAAATATGCAATAACATTACGATATATCCTCAAGTATATGGGACGTTATATTTTCATGTTATAAATAATATAGTCGTCATTTCACTTTGCTTGTTACACGTTTCTCCTACTTATGTGTTTCTATAAATGGTAATAAAAATACAGAAAGATTGAAAATCTCAGTCAACAATTTTTTAAATAGCAAATTATATCTACAATATGTACATAATGTATGTAAATGTACATTTAAAATACCAAAATCCTCATGAGAAAAAACACTAAATTCTAACATAAACAACAAAAAAACCGAAATTCTGTATATGTATGTATGTAGACAACTTGAACAGACAAAAATATAAGAATCGGTTAAATATAATCTATAACAAAATACGTTTGTGGCGAATTTTCACATCAGCGTCCTTTTCAATACCATGGAACACAGTGGAAAAAAAAAATATGCATCCATATTGATATCCAGATTTATACATATTCACAGGATAATTATGAATTACAATTTAACCGTATAAATACTAATCCACATTAAAAATTCAAAATAACGAATTTTTAAATTAATGAAATGAAGCAAAAAAATTTCTATTCTTTTGGGATATGAAAAAATTAGAAACGGAAAAAGCTACATACATATGTATGTACATTGTATGTACATATATTCTCAGGAAATGAAAGTTTGGAAATAAAAGGTTAAGCATTGAGTGAGACCAGCCAAATTTTATTTATTGAAAAAATTAAAAATCCCATCGAAAATAGATTATGTACGTATGTATGTAAGTAAAAATTTTTTTAATTTCACGTGAAATCTTTAAGTAATAAATTTAAACTTAGAAAAACCGTTATTTAATTTCATCATCACATTTCCTTTTTGATAATAAACTGATCCCTAAATTCCATCTGTATATTAATGACATCATCATGCATCTAAGTACGTCGAGTACACCCATCGACCGGAACAAAATTACATCGAAAACAAAAAATTGAAATGTCATTTTTTGACGTTGAATTGATATTCGAATTTCGAACTGTATATAAAAAAAAATTATTATTTACAATTTAGTTGAATTGAGGAGATTTTTTGTTAACTATTCAAAAGCGGGAAAAATAAATTCTTTTTTTAAGTTTATTTTATTTAATTTATTGAAATTTAGTTTTGAAAATGTTTGCTAAATTATAAGTGGGATAGCTTTAAAAATATTTTAGGAAAAAAAAAATTGCATTTTATAAAATAAATTTGTGTTTTCAATTATCTTCATAACCTATATTAATTAAATTTATCAGTAAATAATGTCCAGTTTTGGATTTCCAGCAGCAACGACTAGCTCAAGTGGATTTGCATTTTCTGCGCCGCCAACAACAACGACAGCAGCATCAGCATTTACTTTTGGTACTGGTACGCCAACTTTAGCAGCAGCAACACCAGCACCATCATTTTCTTTTGGTGCGCCTACACCAGCATCTACTACACTTGGATCAACTGCTATTGGAATTGGCAGTGCTGCTCCATTAAATTTTGGCACAACAACAAGTTCAGCAACAGCAGTTCCTACTTTAAATTTTGGTGTTGGACAAACTTCTTCATTAGGTTTATCTTCAATACCTGCATCAGCTCCAGCTCCAATCGCTGCTGCCTCTGCTATTCCATCTTTAGGTGCTCCAAGCGCAGGTGGTACAGGCTTCAATTTTGGCCTATCAACTACTACATCAACTAGTCAGCAACCAATATCATCGGCTTTTAGTTTTGGTCCTGGTTCAGCAACTGCAGGAACTTCACTATTAGCTCCAAAAACAACTGTGTTGTCTTTAACATCAGGTACCGTGACGACATGTATAGCACCAGGAGCCACAACAACTACACCTTCAGCAGGTTTAGGTGGTGTTGGCTTAACAGCATCTCAACAAAAGCAACAAGAACAAAAAACTGATATTGTTGCTGTAAAAGAGAATTTAGTGCCACAAGAAATTTTAAAAACAGTTGAAGATTTAAAATCTTATATAAAACAACAAAAGACAATTAGTTCAGAAATAGCACGTACATCAATACGTAAATTATCTACAGTGGCAAATGATGTAGACGCTCTTAATGATGAATTAAAAGAAGTTTCTGATAGTATACAAAGTAATTATGGCCAAATAAAAACGTTACGAAATCAGACATCAAAAGCTATACAAAATGTTGAAATGGTAAAACAAACTGCTGATACACCTCCAAGTTTACAATTTGAAAATACGGCACCATTAAAGTATTTTCAAGAATTAGTTCATAAACAAGAAAATGATTTAATAATATTGCGAAACCAAATTGAATTAACTGAAAAACAGATGAAATCGTTAATTTATCCCCAACCATTAACACCAGAAGATTTAAAAAAAGGCATGCAGCAGATACATCAATGTTTTATTGCGTTAGCTGGTCGTTTATATGAACTACATCGTAGAGTAGAAACAGCGAAAGAACAGTATATGAAAGTGCGTGGAAAATTCACGAATGATACTAGTGATCCGTTTGCAGATATTGAAGATGACGGCAAAGAACCAGAAGTGTCGAAAATAAGTAGCGGACCATCACCATTTTCAACACTAAATAGTCTAAATTTAAGCAAATTTACTGGACCTGGTCTTCAAGCATCTTCAGGAGGTGGCGGTGGTACAGGTATAGGAACAATAGGTGGAATGCAATCAACGATATCATCTGGTGGTATTGGAGCATTTGGTATCAGTGGCCCTAAACCACCATCATTTGGATCTACAGAACAGGCGATCGGTGGTAGTATTGGTTCAACAACATTTTCAGGATTTGGTTCAACAAATTTAACTGGTATCGGTGGAATATCAACTACACCAAATTTTGGTGAAGGTTTGAATTTACAAAAACCTCCAGCTGGTGTGAAGAGAAATAAACAATAGTCAATGTTTTTTTTTATTTTTCAATAATTTGTAAATTTTATTTTTAATTCCAGTTGAAAAAAAATTAATAAATAATGAATTTTGTAAATAAAGCATTTATTCATTCAATGATCAATTTCACCAAATACAATGTTTAATGTACCAATGATAGCTACAACATATATCAGCCAGCCAGCAATCCAATCCAGCCCATCTGAAAAATAAATCACCAAATTAACCTTTTAATGATTCAATTGTTGTACCTATATGTTGTTCCTTGTGAAATATGATAACCCTATGTCAAAAAGCATATATATAGAGTTTCCACTTGTCTGTATGTTTGCAAAAAATGTCTTCGAAATGTCTTCGAAATATCTTCGAAACACATTTAATACAATTGTATATATGTGCATTTATGTGTTCGAAATTTTGACAGTTTTATTACTTGGAAACTCTATTTGAATATATACTTTTTGCCCTATGTACATAATTTGAAATGATGAATTAACACTTCTAATGATATCTTTATTTCGTAACGGGTTGGGGGTAATATTTTATCATCATCAACTTTACCTTTTTAAAAAGTCCATAAAGAAATACTACTTTGTTTTTTCATTTTTATTTTGTATCTTTTCAATATTCGTTATAAAACTTAATTTTTTAATAGGATTAGTAACGTGCGTTTAATTAATATGTACATCTAAAATCTTCAAAAATAAGTAAAATATTTAATTAATACAGAAATTAATTGCAGATTGTTGAAGGACGGGAACGTACCTCATGTGTACGCAAAAATGTAAAACGTAATTAATAAATTATGTGGCGTAACCGGTAACGTACATTTTTGATCTAATTTTTGTTTGACAACTAATTATAATGTACATTAGCCAACTTCACTGCACAAAACTAATTTGTGTTCAGTGTCCAAACAATTTTTTTGTCTTCTTCTTCTTCTTGTTTCTCCTTCTTTCGAATCTTTCTGTCAAACCTATTAGTGGTGTTTGAAGACATTTTTAAATTAAAAATTAAAAATTAAAGGTAAAAAACAAAATTTAAAAAAATGTTTTAAGTTTTATTTAGTTTATTTGTTTTTTTTTTTTTTTTTTAATTTTAGAAATAAAATATGGAGAACGAAAACGGTGAATTAGTTGATTTATATTGTCCAAGAAAATGGTAATTTACCCCACGTGTTTTTAATATAAATTAATGTTTATCTTGATCATGTTTTACAATAACCTAAATTATTTATAATTAATAATTTTATTTTATTCAGTTCGGCAAGTAACAGAATTATTCATGCTAAAGATCATGCATCTGTTCAATTAAATATTGCTGAAGTTGATCCAGAAACTGGTAAAATGACTGGAAAATCAAAAGTTTATGCTATTTGTGGTGCAATCAGACGAATGGGTGAATCTGATGATTGTTTAGTACGTCTTGCTAAAAGAGATGGCATACTTTCAAAGTAAATATGAATGTTTATTATGAAAATATTTATTATTATTCAAATTATTTTCTTTCAGGAATTTTTAAAAAGGACAACAAACGTATCTTAAGTACTTTTGTAAAAACAAAAATGATTCAAGGAGAATAAATCTATGTTTTAAGAAAATCAATTGAATTTAATTTTTTTCCTTTTAATTAACTTTGGTAATAAAATATTTCCTGATATTCGAAATTGATTGCTGCGGAATTAATTCTTTGGGGTCGAGAACAAAATCCAGATGAGGCAAAATTCAGAAAAAACCAACTGAGATGTCTGGATTATATATTTTATATTCAATACAATTCCTTTTATTCTGAATGTTATTTAATCTTATTTATTTGAAATCCTCCTGTATAAATTTAGAAATTAGCTTCAAATTTTATTGCATTTGGTAGAAGTCCAACAATTTGGTTTCAAAACTGCTTATTGTTTATGAAAATGCGAAACTAACAATAAAATGGTGATAGGATGGAATGGAAAGTTAAAATGAAAAAGCCAAAATAATTTTAATTAAAAAAAAAAGAATTAAACATTTATTTAACCTATAGTATAACCACATAGTAAATAACCACTGTTACCATTCATTTGAACTTCTGGATGTGTTCGATTTGGTAATATTTGATACATTCTTAACCAATTTGATTTTAAATGTAATCCGGCTATTTTTGTTGTTGATTTTAATTCAATGTATAATTCCATTAAAATTTCTTTAGATAAATTAAATATAACTATTGGTCTAGATGATTTTAAAAATGGTAATAAAGCTTTTACAATTGATAATGGATGTTCACGTGCAATGATCACAAGACTATCAAATTTTTCGTCAATTAATTGACACGCACGCTTATTTTCTATTTGCCATTTTGGAATATTTTCATTCTTCTTAGTTTCATCAATTGTTAATTCTTCTGATATATCCTTATCATCGTTAGTGCTGAGTTTTAATTTTTTACATGGAATTTGTTTATCATTCATTTCTTGCTCGTCATTATCTAAACTGAGTTTTAATTTCTTGCATGGGATTTGCCCTTCCTCCTGCTGTTCATTTTTTTCAAATTCTGTTGTATTAATCGAATTTTCGTTATCATTCTTTTTCATCGTGTTTTGATAATATTCTCTTAATACTGAATACACATTAACTGATATACAACGTTTTAATTGTTCTTCTGGAAAATTTAATGCAAGCATAGCTTGTTTTTGACAAATATTACCAGGATGCATATGAACTAATTGTGCATCAGTATTATTACCCATTGCATTTAAAAATGTTGCTGGTACTAAACCACTAGTACCAGATTCATATAATAAAAAATTACCAAAACTACATATACCAGAATATGCCAATATTTGTGATAATGTATCCATACGCATACCCATTATTTTTTCTGGATCTTGCCGATAATAGATTTCAGTTAATAAACGTATTGTTGGTTGTCTTATTTGTACAAATTCAAAATATTTACGTTCTTTCTTTTTTAAATATTTCTCTTGGGCATATTCTGTTTTTGAATTAAATGTTTTTGAATTTTCTACAATTTTTTCTAATATTTGTGATGATCCAGAACATTTTTCACGTAATTTACTAATATCATGGGCATTTAATGTTTGTGATTCACCATCATCAATTATATTACGATTATCAATACCACTTTCTTGTATACCTAATAATTGCCGTAAATTACGAATTTCTGTTTCACTGCAAATTTTTAATGTATTTAAACGTTTCATTTTACCTTCTTTTGGTATCATTTTAAATGTTGCACCATATTTATGATTTATAATACCAGATAATTCTAATTGATCTTTACCAAGCATTGCTGTTGAATCTGTACCACCGATTTTATGTAATTTTGTATATTTTTGTCTTTGAATGATCACATAATCACCAATTTTTATTGTTGGATTTGGATTTGTTGAGTTTTCACTATCCATTTTATATCTTTGTTCTTCTTTTTAATAATTATTAATTACAATTTAAAAAGAAAATGATTTTTATTAAGTGAATATAATTTTAAACTTTTTAAATTAAACTACTTAAGTTATTTCCTCAAAACAAGAAACTAAACAAAAATCTTAAAACAACAACAGTATACGCGAAAACGAAGACATTAGACTAGACAACATTTTTGACAACCACGTGTTCAATGTGAATGTTAAATGTTGATAGAATTTTTAGTATACATATTACATACATATGTGCAACATATGTGCATATATTTGACACATATTTTTACATAAAATTGTAGGAGAGTGTAATATAGGTTAAAGTTTGTAGTAGTAGAATAAAAGGTGAAATTTAAAATTTACATACAACAAAGGTGTTGAATTTTATTGTATCCAATTCTAAACTCAATGCAGTATGATACATATGTGAGAAATTTACAATATTAACTATTTTTACTTTCTGTCCATTCACATAAATCATGATTAGATTTATGGACTATAGTCGTAGTGAAGAACTGAGTGTGAAACAAATCACCCACCATGTAACTACGTCTTTTGCTTGTAAAATATGTTCCATTTTATTTGTACTAAAAATTTGTTTTATGTGAAATTAAATAATCTTTTAAATTATAGAAAATGTACAAATAAAAATTGAAAGATAAAAACTTATTGAAAAATTGTAAAAATTTAGTACTGACAAAAGTGTTCTAGTACTACTTCTATTTTTACAATTTTTAGTACATATCACATTTAATGTTTAATTTCGTTGTTGTTGTCTTATATTTGACACTTCTATGTTTTGGTTTGGTTTATTTTTTTAAATGTAAATTGATACATACAAATTACAATACAATAACAATATACATACTTATATTAAATTAAATAGTAAATACAATAATACACAATTGGGATTAGAACCATTGATTTCAACGTAGTGCAGAAACATAGAAAATATCCAGAATGGCTAAACATCATCCAGATTTGATCTTTTGTAGAAAACAACCGGGAGTAGGTAAAATATTAGTTAAAATGTTTTTTTTTCAAATTTTGTTTCAATTGAATAACCATTATAAAAATCTTTTTCAGCTATCGGCCGTTTATGCGAAAAATGTGATGGTAAATGTGTTATTTGTGATTCATATGTAAGACCATGTACATTAGTTCGTATATGTGATGAATGTAATTACGGTTCATATCAGGGAAGATGTGTTATATGCGGTGGACCAGGAGTATCAGATGCATATTATTGCAAAGAATGTACAATTCAAGAAAAAGATGTAAATTTTTTATTTATTTTGTAAACAATTAATGCTTATTTAAATTACAAAAAAAATGTTTATTTTATTTAACAGAGAGATGGATGTCCAAAAATAGTTAATTTGGGAAGTTCAAAAACTGATCTATTCTATGAAAGGAAAAAATATGGTTTTAAGCAGAGTTACTAGCAGTATCTTAAAATTTTTTTTCTATAATTTATTTGTAATTTTTGAATTAAATTAAATTTTAATGGGGTACTAAGAAATTCATAAATTAAGAAAGTATTTTAATTGAATAAAAGCATAAAGTAAATTATACTAATGTGTTCTATAATGTATACTAAATGTTGAGTGTTGACTTCCAGCCGTTAAAACGAAGAATAGGCGTATTCTTTTTTTAATAATCAGAATTTCATTTCATTAAATAACAAGAGGACATTCATGAGAGGTGACGAAGATATATCTATAGAATTTTAAAAATGGGTACTGAAGGTTCGCCTACTGCCTTTGACTTTATGTACACGCAATGTATACTAGAGATCTTGATGTATACTTGCATATGCAAGTGCATATTTAAACCATGCATTCAAATGTTTAATATTGGTTTAATATTTCACAACTTCATATTTCCATTCATTCGCTATTTTTTTTTTTTTTTTCAAAATTTTACCGTTGTAAATTTTTTAATAAAAATTTTAAAAAAATTTAAAAAAAAAGTTTAAAACGAGAATAAAATAAAAAAACAACTATGCTCTATAAAATCGAAGATCAAGAAGAAGATTACATTCCTCATATATGGACAGAACACTTTAAAAACAATTCAAAAAAATTATGGACATATCACATACAATACGGAATTAAATGTAAGAATAAAAATATGTACTACTAAAAGTAAATAAATTTCTTATCAATATTGAATATGTGCGTATGTACACACAAATATTTATGATTATGTATATGTATTTAACATGTATTTATTCCGTGTTACTCTTATCTTCTAAATTATGATGCTATGTATTTGATTAGTATGAAGTGTAGAACAGTATCACAATTAGAGTGATCACTAACTATAAAGAACATTTCGTTGTTAAGAAGAAAAGTTACTTACACACACCAACATTTTGCCTTCAAGATTGTAAGATTCAAGTTGTTTACACTTGCATCAGCGAAGAATTTTATTTGAAACGGACATTACATATTTTTCTATCTTTAACATCAAGATCTATTTGTGTACACGAAATTTTCACTAAACACAAATAGAACTTTGAACTGAAATGTTCTTTAGAGTTGGTGATCACTCTACTAAGTACTTTTAAGGAATTTAGAAGTTAGACCACAATTCAAGTCAATTTCAACATCTAAATTTATTGGTTCATTTAAATTTGATTTAGATATCAGACGGTTTTAGTGATTCTGTTAATAATTTTTCTGTTCGAAAATGTCTAACTACGATGATGCAGAAAAAGAATATTCACCAAGTCAATGGTCAAAAAGATTAAAATCTGATGAAATTATAGAATATCATGTAAAATTTGTAACAGAAGGTACATAGATGTATTACACGCAATCGATTCGTATATTTTTTGATAACGGACGAATATCTACGCCAGCCTACGCATATGTACTCAATTTAAAAAATACTACATAATATAATAAGACCTTTTATTTATTTTTTTTTAGTTACACAAAAAAATCGAGAAAAATATCAACGACATGCTGACATCCCGTATGGTGCTACACCAATGGAAAAAATGGATATTTATTTTAAGGACATTGCTTGTGGTTAGTATTATCAGCATTACGTATGTATGTACATGTTAGCACTTGGTATTTATTATTATTTTTGTTTGAATTTCTAAAGAAAACCCAATTTTGGTATACATTCATGGTGGTTACTGGCAAATGTTAAATAAAGATGTATCTGGTTATTGTATTGCACCATTAGTCGAAAATGGATTTCGTGTAATTGTATTAGATTATGAATTATGTCCGAAAATCACATTAGAAGAAATTATTTGCCAAATAAAAAGAGCAGCACGTTTTATTTTTGCGTACGCAGAAAGAACTTGCGCAAGGTAAAGTAATTGTATATACAAAAAAATAAAAATAAAAAAAAGATAAGAATAATAGAGAACACTCCAAATTACAGTTCCAAAAAATTTTAGCTCATAATTTCATTCCGGAAGATTTAGCAGTTCATCTTTTTTCTTTGTTTTTCTTTCATATCTCTTTTATTTATTTATTTTTTTAGAAGTGTATCATTTTGCGGACATTCAGCTGGTGCACATTTAATTGCATGTTTACTTGAAGATAATGATATCATGTCAATATCAAATATAAATATTCTAAAATCTGTATTTTTTATATCTGGTATTTATGATTTAAATCCAATACGCTTTTTACAATCTGTAAATCCAAATAATGTATTATCGTTAAATGAACAAAATATACAAAAAGTCTCACCAATATTTTCAAATTTTGAACATTTAAAAATTTTAGATATAAAATTTTTTGTATATGTAGCAGAAAATGATAGTTTAGCATTTAAAAATCAATCGAAAAATTTTCATTGTTATTTAAAAACATTTAAATTAAATTCAAAATATCAAATTGTACAAAAAGTTGATCATTTTAATATTGTTGAAAATTTAGTATGTCCATATTTAAGTATAATAACACGAGAAATTATTGATAATTTAAAACAATATTATCCAAAAAGATTAGAATGGATATCAAATAATAAAAAAGATAATTTTTCTATTTATCCTTAAAGTATGTTGATTTTTATAATTATTAAATTAAAAGAAAATATGTTTGTATGATAAAATATTCCATTAAATAAGGAAATAAACGAAATTGAAATGTATGTAGATTAAATATTTTTTTGGCTTTTTTAAGAACAGAATTGAATTGGGTATCACATTTGCATTTTCCAAGACTTAACTCTTCGTCAATGTCCACTACAGCTAGTACTGCATAAGAATCTACTTTAGAAGTTTACATGTTTCAATTCTTTGAATCCGACAGCTTCTTCCTATGTTGCCTTAGGTTTCCCTCTATATCATCGACCTCCTGATTTTGACATGTTTCATTACACATTTTAATTAAATCTATGGGTGTTTTAAAATGGAAAAAAGCTCGTTGTCGTAAGTTATAACAATAGTTTTAAATGCAGTACCATTGATGCATTGCCCCGGAAAAATTCGTGGTGCATGAAACTCATCCCGTTATGTCTTTCAACTGTGCTTTTGTGTGATGTTTGTTACGTACTACTTGGTACTACAGTTATGCGAATAATAAAAATAAAGTAAAGTACAACAAAATCGTTTCTTAATTTTATTACAAAAAATATTAGGAATACACCTTATTCTTTATGATAATTTTTTTTTTTTGTTTTTTGTTCTCTGATTTGTTTTCTTAATAATAATTTTTAAAAAACCATAAGTAAATATATTGTACAGTTAAGAAAACTAATTTAAAAGTAAATTTATTATTATAGTATTTAAATATATAAAATGGACTATGAATCTTCATCAGATATAACAATTTCTTCAACATTACTTAAAGATGTTGAAGGAGAAGGATTTAAAATTTTCGAATTATTATTTTTTACATTTTTTACATTATTATCTGTTTTTGTTTGTTTAGAAGCCATAATAATTTTTTTATCAATTATTTTATTTTTATTTGTTAAATTATTCGTCTTTTCTGTTAGTTTATTCGTAATTTTCGAATTTTGAATTTCTTTTAAATTATTATTTAAAGCCGAATTTGAATTTGTGGTTTTAATTAATGGTAATTTTGGTAACGCTGATGAAGATGATGATGATTTTATTACTAAATTACTACTATTACTATTACTATTATTATTATTATTGTTTTTTACAACACTATTACTAATTTTAGTATTATTCATTTTTATTGATAAATTATTTTTAAAACTAGAACTACTACGATTTACATTTTTTGTAGCATCATCATCATCTTTCTCTATGAAGTTAACTTTTTTTTTATCATTTTCATTTACAACATTTAATCCATTTGGTTTTCGCTTATTATTTTCAATGTTTTCACTTTCCGTTATCGTCGTTGACGTATTGTTTTTTACATTATCCTTCGGTATTTCATTTGTTGATGAATTCTCATTTATTGGATTTGATTTTTTTTCATTCATTTTTTTCTCTTCTTCTTCATCTTCCACAGTATTTTTAGCATCTTGCTGTTCAGCAAAACTAAAATAAAAAATTTTGTTTTATAATTTAATTTTTCAATAAAAATAAGATTTCAAAATTTATTACATACTTATCAATAATTTGTGAAATTTTTACATGATACTTTTGATTTTCAAGTAATTTTTGGTTTAATTCTGGATCATTCAATGCTGGATCAGAATTTGTACCAGCAAAATGTACAGCTGTTTCATATAAATCACTTTTACGTCGGTTTTGCAATAATTTACCGATTTTTTCAAATGCATCTTGAGCTATAAATTTAAAAAAAAAAAATTAGTACTTATAATAGTGAATTTTATGGGAAAAAAAAAATTATATTCCAAACCAACTCGGATAAACATTTTAGCGTTGGTTTCTATTTGTGTTTATTGTAAATTTCGTGTATATATAAATTTTGATTTTGAAGATAAAAAAATACTCTGGCCCCGTCCATTAAAAATAAAAATCTATGTTTAATGACACATTTTGAAATATTCATCCAAGTTGATTTGGACTATACAAAAATATGATATGTTACCAATTCTTTTCATTTCTTCATTCTTTAATCCGAAACCATATTGTTTATTACAATGATCTAAACAATGTAATACATCACAATAATCTGGAAATGTTTTTGTACGATTTACAAACTGTTCTAATGTTCTATTAAATTGTGTATAATCAGTTCCATGAAATTTAATTGGCTTTTTAACTGATCTATGTGCATGTTTACTTTCACCGGTTAAGTCACAAATTTTTTCATAAATCTAAAAAAAAAAAATTTAATAGAAAGTACAAATTAGTTTACAAAATAATTGATAGAAATTTAAATTTAGAAAACTTACTTCACATGCTCTTTTTTTTAATTTTTCAACTTTTACATAAGATGAATTCTCATCATTTAAATCACATTCTTCTAATTCTAATTTTTCAATATATTTTGTTAATTTGTGTAACTCAGTATTCAATCGACGTACTTGTGCATCTCTTTTAACACTACCAGTTGTTGTTATTTCTTCATTACTTAATACACCACAAGCATTATTTGCATTACGACGTACTTGTAATTCTTCAACAACCGTTTTTAATTTTAAATAGACTAAATCCGGTTGTGAATTAATTTCATTTGTAACAGATAATACAGTTTTTGTGAAACCTTTTGATATAACAAAATCTGGATGTACAGAAAAATAATATTTTAATAATTTCTTTTCAATTAACAAATTCATATCATTTGATGAATCAGCATTTCTACATGCTTCTAAAAGTCCTTTAAATGGTAAATTGACTTTACTCTCATCAACTTCCAATGATAATGAAGACGATGATGTTGATGATGTTACACATTTATTATTTGGTGATTTTACACTATTAGAACTGTTAGCATTATTATTAGCAGGTGATGTATCAACTGAAGATACTTGTGGTTCAACTAAATCATTATTCAATTCTTCATCAATATCAATTTTAGTAATTGGCTGTAAGAGTGGTGATGTAGGAAATATATCTGGTACTATAATTGAATCATCATTATCATCTAATGCGATTATAGGACTTTCTGTTTGATACCAATTATCTTTATCAATCGTTGTAGAAATTTGTATTGGTCTTATACGTTTTGGTGGTTTTTCGCTACTATTGGCAGTTACTTTGTTTATTGCTACTGGTGTTACTGTTGATGATGTTGATACTTTAGCTGTTGTCTTAGTGATACTCTCTGATGATAACTTACGTTTTTTGTTGACAATTGAACCTTCTGATTTTTTATTTAAAGTTTTATTATCATTTGATAAAACATTATTATTAACCGATATATTATTTTTTTTAAAATTATTGCTTGTAATTGACGATGCTGATGTTGATGATGTAGTGGAAGTATTTGCAGTTTTTGACTTGGTAACCGATAGTAAACTTTTTTTTGCGCCCGTTGTTTTTATTCCTGTTGCCGTTTTTGATGAATTTTTCAATAAGCTTCTTGAATCTTCATTAATAAATTCTTCTGTTGAAGATGAACTGGTCGACTGTAAAGGAAAAAGAAAATGAGGATTTAATGTTTAATATTTCGTTACATTTTGTTTTTCGAAATGAATAAACTAATTTTCAAAATTTTAGACGAAATTCAGATGTTTTTGAAAGTCCAGATAAGAAATCCAGATGAGACGAAATCCTGAATACAATTCAAACGAAACGAAAGCCAAAAAGGACATACTAGAGAATTTTCAAAAGAAATTAATGCTTTCAAGCACGCTTTCATAAACAAAACAATTTACATATTTTATAGAAATGACCGGGTTGTTATGTTTTTCTATTTGAAAGGCACAATGGGCACAATCAGAAACCCAAACTAGTTATCCAATTAAAATAAGCTTACTTCAAGGCTTACTTCATAAGTTGATGGATTCTATGTCTAGATTTTGGTCCCTTTGGACTCTATTGTGTCTGAATTTTATCTTTTTGGATTCTGGATTTCAGAATATAAATTATAAACTGAAAACTAAAAAACCCGCCTAAACTATTGTTTCAAAAATAATTTCAGTTTTACATCTTTTATTTAAATAAATAAAATAAAGTACAACTAATTATTTATAATTTACATAATATTATTATGAAATATAAATAAATTCTAGTATTTTGTTTATTATAAAATGTAAATAAAATTTCAAAAAGTATCAAAAAGAATTAGTACTAAAAACAAGAAAAAAAATATGTTATTTGTTATTGAATCAAATCAATTAAACACAACACAAGCCATAAATTTACAGTACTTCCACTTTTTAATACACTCTACTTATATGTTAATACATTATATAGACAGTGAAACACAAAACTGTTAACTACAAATGTATATGAATGATTTAAAACATCACTTTTTTTATTTAAACATTTTTTTTTGTTATTTTCATCATTTTATTAGAAATACAATAAAATTCGAAATTTACAAAATGAAAAAAACAAAATATTTATTATTTAACAAACCTCATCATCTGAATCAGAATCAATGATTATTATTGAATTACTCATATTATCTTTATGTTATCCTCCATTAAAAAACAAAAAATAATAAAAAAAATTTTTTTTTACAATTATTTTTCTTTTTTAATTTAAAATTCTTTTTTTAACTTTAATACAATATCTATACGTGGTAATCAGCAATTAATATATTTTGAGAAATGAAATTAAATTGAATTTCTCGCATTTTTCGATGTTTACTGTTTGCTTTACTACTTTGCTTCTTTCTCTTAAAAAATTTCAATTTTGATTTTGACATTTTTATATGTGTATGAAAGAATACGTAATTTTTTTTTTATTTTATTAGTTGTACTAAAATGCCACTAAAATGCTTGATAACTGTATTATTTTTTTTTTAATTTAAAGTCTACTACAATTTTATTTATTTTATGTGACGACCGATAATTGATGATATTTATAAATTATAACGAAAATTGCTATAAATTTATTTACAGCAAATGCACAATTGCACACGCACCTATACATAACTACATGTGACGTTTGCCAGATGTCTCCCATGTCCGAATTTTTGATGTCTCCACTTCATTTAAAAATCAAAATTATGTACAGTGATAAAAAAAATAAAATTGTCAAAATTTTAATTTCGAATAACATGAAAATATTTTTGTTGTTATCGCTATTTGAAAATTAAATTTTATATTATGTATTCGTAATAATAAAATAAGAGACATTAATAGATAACTATTTTAGATATTTTTTATTATAAACAAGTATTTTATTTTATTTACTTTTATTCGTTATCCTATTAAAAAACACATCGATTTATCCCAAACCATTTACCATTTACTCTATTATATTGGCTTGGCTAATTGGCTATTATGTTATATAGGAAAAGCAAAAACTTCATGCTAGACTACACAGTGCACGGTCACTATATATCATAGTGTTTAAAACCCATATTGTACATAGTGGTTTTACTAAATAAAAAAAAAAGAAATCTAGAACCTCAACTTCGTAAACAAAAACAAAGCATGTATAGGTATATAAGGATTTAAATTCCAAATTTTCTCTCAGCGTAATCACTATTCACTATGTGCAAGTGCAATACACAATAGCATATACTACATAAACTCTGATCAAATCAACTTTGTAGGAATACTAGATTCTGCCCACCAAATAATATGAAATACATATGTTCAATTTTATTTCAAGTTTTAGAATATGAAATTCAAGTTGTCTCTAACCTTGTAGTTATTTATATATGTACATATGTATAAACAGGTTCTGGTATACACGATCAGCATTCACTTGCCAGTCACCAGTCACAATCACATCACCGACCAGTTTTCAGTCACCACTGTCACCAGTTGTAATTTGGTAGCCAAACGGACTAGTCGTATACACTGTGTACTTAGGGTTTTTATTTTGTAATAAAATTGTATCGATTTCGTATGAATTTTCATTTTGTATCGCTTTTAGTACAATAAATTTATTTATTATCGAGAATATCGATATTTGATTTAGCAAATTGCACAATTGCATTTTGTATTATCGTCAGTTTGACATTTACCCGCGAAGTGTTTAGATGTGATTATTTATTTATTTATTTTATTTTTTTAATGATAAATAAAATGAAATTAGTGAAATATGAAAATGAAATAGTGAATAAAATATTTAATTATTTTCTAAAATCAAATCAAATAAAAGTGCAGTGACATTAAAATGTGTAGTGTTATTTTATAAATAGAAAAACTTAAAATTTCGAAGAGATTTTACTATTTTTTTTGTATTAAAAATTTTGTGTTTCTGTGACAATGGTTAACCATGTAAAGTGTCAAAAAATTATTTATTTATTTATAACAATATTAATTGCAATTTTAGGAACAATTTAAGAAAAAAAAAAAAAAATAAATAATAATTTACTAAATATGTAATTTGAATATGAATTTAAAGTAAAATAACTGGTGAAATAAAATTCCAAGTTGTCTCAAGTGAATACAAAATCCTTAATTGCAATTGTAATTTAGTGCAATAGAAAATTTTTGTTGTTAAAATATTTACTTATCTTTTGTTTATCAAATTACACGCAACATTTTATTTAATAGAAAATAAAATGATAAATAAATAAATTTAAAAAAAATGTTTTTATTACTGTGATTTTGTTTTTTTTTTAACTATTAAATATTTTATAATCCTTTTTTTTAAAATCTGTATATCAATTATGATTTTAAATATTTTTTAATAATGTATAATTAATTTTATTTTTATTTAAAAAAAATTATTCGTAAGTAACGAATTTAAGTATTTAAATTTTAAACTTATTAAATAAACTAAAAAACTAAAATAATAAAAATGTTTTATAATAATAATAAAAAAATGTCACGTCGTGCAAATCTAATTGGGATTTGTGGTATTAGTGGACTATGCATATTATTATTAATTGCAACTCAACATCGACCATTACCAGAACCTGCATATTCTACAGAAATATATAATCAAACATTTACAATATTAGATATATTAGCACAGCAACGTTTAAAAATATCACAAGAAATGGAAAATTTTGAATATCCCGCAGGTAGATTCGGTAATGATGCAGAAAAATTAAGTGATTTAGTTCCTGAATTAGGTGGTATACCAACACGAAGTATTATAATAACAACATGGAGATCTGGTTCAACATTTTTAGGTGATATATTAAATTCAATGCCGGCTAATTATTATCATTATGAACCATTATTAAATTTTGAAATACAACAAATACGTGGTCCACCAAATGATAAAAAAGCAATTCATAATTTAAAAAAATTATTAAATTGTAATTATTCTGAAATGAATGATTATTTAGAATATGGTAAAGAGCACAAATATTTATTTGAACATAATGAACGTTTATGGCAACAATGCAAAGAATATCCATATTTTTGTTGGAAACCAAAGTTCCTTACACCGTTTTGTAAATTATTTCCATTACAAAGTATGAAAATTGTACGTTTAAGGCTATCAATTGCTGAAAAACTGCTAGAGGATGAAAGGTAAGTGTACTATTCATTTATTAGTTAATTACACTCCTATAAATTATTACATTCCTTTCAATCTGTAATTATTTTATCAATTATATTATTAATGGCTCTACAGACCGTATCGAGGTAGGGTAAATCACAAGTGTGATCCATAAGTTTTTCTCGTCTTTCAATTAAAAAACTTAATAACTCTGTTATCCGTCATACACACATCAGTGTAGCCTGTGTAATGTGTAGTTTAAACTTAAACGTAATTTGTAAATCATTGGGTCACTAAATTGTTAACAGAAAACAGACTCTTGTTAGAGTTGGGGATGATAGGGTTTAGATTTAGCAGGGTATTGTTTGAGTTGCTTATTATCAACAAATAAATTAAGTACCTAAATGGATAGGCAGAATTTATAAAAATCAGCTAATCATCGTTAGCAAATATATTAGGATACATAATTGAATTGACAGGGAATTGTGGAGGAAAAGTTTGAATGAGGCCAGGACCCTGCATGGGTTGTAGGGCCGAAGAAGAAGGGTTGAATTGACAATAATTTAACAGTAATAAATTCTATTTCAGGCAGTAAGTTCTGAAGGATAATTTTGGTGCAGTGAACGAAGTGTAGTTTGCGATTCTCGAACAGTGTAAACTTGCAAAGATCGAGAATCGTAAACAGCAAAAAAAGTTATACACAATTACACTTCGCTGAACCAGAATTGATATTTTAGTCCTAATACTCATTAAAAGCTGAGCGAACTTGAAGCGACAATGTAGATAACCAATAAAAAATATGATTTTTCTGTTTTTGGTCAAAGCTAGAATCATCGGATTTAGAAGTCAGTATTGTACCCACTGTGAGCTTCTGTTCCGTCAATATTTTAGTTGATTGTTTAATTGTCTTTTTTTTTTAAAAATCATAATCACAAATAATTACCATTTGAGCATTAATTATTACCTTTATTATTATCATCATGCAAAGCAGCGGTGAATTATTTGATTACATTACAATACGAAAACAATAGATACTCTGATGTATGGAAGTTCTTTTATTACTTTTTTTTTACTTCTGTTTTTAATTTTTATATGCAGATGTATTTTATAATTGTTGAAACATGAATAAAACACGTGCATTCGAAACGGGGAAAATCACGTCACGTAAATCAGTAGTTCTAATTAACTCCCCTTTATTTTTTAAATTCACTAAAATTAATTTAGTTTGCATGTTTATTTTCTTGATTATATAACTAATGGAATATTATAAAAATGCTTTTGCCTTCACATAACTTGGCATTTTAGATAAAATGTTCTTATAATGTATATATACATACATACATAGACTATAGAGGCACAAAGTTATTTAAAACTTAAGAAAAATACTTATAATTTGAAGAGCTCTCTTAGCCCATATATATATATATACGTAATCCTATATACATACATATATAAAATTATATTAAGTACTCTTCGGTCTTTTTTTAAAGAAAAAATAATGAAATGATGCTAAAAATACTAACTTTAAATTTTTATTTTTTAAGTCACTGTGGAGAATAAATTTAAATTTTATCATACATATTTTAAAAAAATAGTATATTTCACTTTTTAAATTTTCATAACTCATTGTCCTTATATAGTCCTTCATCGTGTGAACTTACATTTTACATTTATGTATTCAGTTTATTTTTATATACTTACACATGTATATTAATATTAATTGTCAACGTCTTGAAAAGAAAATTAAGTTTTGAAAATAATTAAATTTTAAATCTTTTAACAAATAAAAAAAAATTCCCATTTGCATGCATAATCTGTGATGATAATCGTAACAATTGTAACAACTTAAATAGCTAGAATCAAAATAGAAAACTAACGTAAATTATTAAAATATAGGTACATATATATATATGCAGCTGTACATTCAAATGAACTTACCCACAGTATATTTGCTTTATTTTATGTTACTCATTTATTTTGGCTGGGTCTTACAGTTTAGAAACTTTTTTTCATACATATAAGTTTGTGAACTTTTAGAAATCGTCATTTTTGCATTATTCATTTTAGTTTTTATTTTATAATAAAATATGGATTCTAAGAAAAATATGATTTTGTAACAAAATTTTTTTCTAAGATTGATGTTAATTTTGATTTTTGTAGTTGTAACAATGTTATTTTTACCTGTACACAAAATAAATATTACAGAACAGAGATTTGCTCGTTACATTTGAGTAGTATGACATTTAAATATTTTTTACCTTTTTTTTAAAATAATTTTTGAATTGTTTACAATGACTGAATATTGTTAATTCTTGTATTTAATTACATTTAATGAAGTTTTTAAAAATTATCTTTATTCTAAATAAATGTGAAAAAAAAATACTCATATTAGGTATTTTATTTTCAACTTTATGAGCCAGGCACAATCAAAGTTGAATAACTTCGTACGTTATTTTTTTATTTTCAAAATTAACTTCTAATTGTATTGTATCTACAGTATTTAGTCAAATAAAACAATCATAAGAAATTTATTAGCTATTAAAAACTATGAAGCGAAATATACGTACGTATATATACATACATATTTTTACGTATATATGTATGAGAAGTTATTGTCGTACTAATAGCTATAAAAAATAAAAAAAAGTAAATAATCACCTACATGATTAAAACATTTTTTATATATTTTAAAATTTTTTTTACACTTAGGCCCGTATTCATTAACCAAGATTATGTTTAAAGACTGAAATAAATCATATAATCATTAACCTCTGAATAAGATATTTTTTAGTCAACCTTAGAGCCCTACCTACCAACCCTACCTACAAAAATATTTGAAAATCATTAATCTACACATGCAAAAGTCGATTAATCAAACAATTTAAACGGTGTGAAATTCTAGTGGTCGTAAAAGTATTCAACAAATAGGTACTCTTAGTTGATGAATACGGCTAATTAGAGTTTTAATGTTCCATTACAAAATGTTTTTGTCTTGTAAATTTTGCTATTAAAAGAAAATTTAAAAAACTTAGAATGTATGCTACAATAAAATTTTATAAATTTATAATACAAATGTATTTTTATAATGAACGGAAATTATTAAATACATATTTGAGTCCATTTTAGCAATAAATTAAATTACTTTGAAAACAATAATTCATTAATTTAAAAAAAAAAAATTAACGACTAGATTAGAAATGTATATTTCATTTTTGATTATTTTGTTTATATATAATGAAAATAATACAAACTTTACTTCCATATTAACTCGTTCTAGGTTATAAACACCAAAAGAACATTTATAAACAATTTATTTCAATGCATACATGTACATATACATATGTGTAATTGCAATATGTTGAGATAAAGTTCAATGGCTGACTACGTAAAATTTATAATTTAATTGTAATTAATGTTTTTCCTTTTCCTCATAAATTTATCCTTGACCATAAGCTTAAAAATGATGATTTATTTTGTTGTTTGTGATTTTTTTTACAATAAAATGATATTCTTTTACAACATCTGAATCTATGTTACAATGCATAATAAACATTCACAAACCAGTAATTAATATCGACCTTTACTCTCATTACCAAATTAATTAATTTTCAATCTGTGGGATGTACACAAAGGTGAAATATGCAAAAACACAGACAAATATGTATGTTAAATTATATGTACGTAAATATACATACATATGTATCTATATATTGTGCATTTATCATTCTTGGATGGAAATGGAGAACACATATATTTTCTTGATTTATTTGTTTTATTTATTTATACTTTTACTCTTACATAGATTTGTGTATTAATATAGCGATATAATAACCGGTTTATTGTCGGATATATTAGTGGGTCAATTATCATCATCCAAGTCATTGCATTACAAATATTTACAATGCTTATACCTGTATGCATTGTATTATGGGCATTTCATAAATACCATTAATGCATGTATGGATGTGTGAAATAGATTTTCTATTCTGTTATGTAGTACATTCCTAGCAAATTTTATAAACAAAAACATTGAAAATGAAATAAATCAAAGACTATTGTTTACTATACGTATGTATATGTATATTAGAAAATTTTTTAGTTCATTTTATCTTTTTTACTTGATTAATTTTTAATCTTTAATATTTTGATCATATAACTACATATGTATATTAGATTTGTTTTCAAAAATGTAAATTAATCGTTATTTAATGTTATATATGATAAGATGATTTTGTAAAAATAAAAATGAATTTGAATAACCTTGAAATTTAAGATACATAAAAATTTTAATCTATTTATAATTATATATTTTCTAAATAAACTTAAATTGTACAGGGTATCACAGTGTCATAGTTACAAAATACGTTTTTCGTACTGATTCAGACTGTTTTTAGCAAAGATATCTAGATCCTCCTCCCTTAAATAGATTTTTTGACGTATAAAGTACATGATTTTATATATTGTTGAGATTTGATCCTTTCAAACAAGTTACTGTTTATTGAATTGAACGAAAAGATTTGAAATTATGAATTAAAAATGATGTTTTTCACGGCAAAAACAAAATTAGTAATTTTTAGATCACTTTGTAAAATTTTTGTACGGAAAAGTCTATACCAATTGTAAAAAAAAAATTCTCTTATCAATATTCTGAATCAAATATGAAAAAATTCGTGAAAATAGAAAGATATTGTCTTGAGATACATATTTGAATTTTTGTGTCAATTTTTCCAATTAATTTCCAGTCAATTATGTGTGGATTTGAGGACGGGAATGTCTAGAATGATTTTTTGCTAAAAATTATCTAAACTGTACAAAAATCATATTTTGTGACCTTTATTCTGGGACACCATGTATACATGTACTTATATACGTAAAAGAGACAAATTCTAATTTTCACATGTATACTATCATTCTATTTATTATAATAAAGAATAAAGTTAAAATTCAATTACCTAATATGTTAAATAAAACTTAATGAAAATATACTTTTTTTAATAATAAAATTTTTAATCAATAAATAAATTATAAAAAAGTTTTTCTAAGAAAATACAATCTGATTTTTTCATACGTTTAAAGTGTAGTTATGTGTTTATTATGTAAAATATTAAGCAACTTCTATAAATATATGATAATAACAAGTCATCTCTGTTAAGTAATGAAACACAGTCAAATCGAATTTAATGAATTTTCTGTTCGAGAAATGTAATAATTTAGTAGTTAGTAGATTTCGTTTTATTACATTGCGCCTATTATTTAATGTGACCTTGCACTAAAATAAGATATATATATATACAATAAAATTACAATATTTAGCCTAAATATTTAATTCAGTTATACATATTAGATATATTTAACAGTTTTCTTTTAATAACAATGAAAAAATGAATAAATAATTCAAATGGCACAAAGTTTTGAAGAGCTTAAAAAAATATTAATATTAAAAATTCTCAGTCAATTTCATTGTTTTACGAAAAAGAAAACGTGTAATTAAGTAGCTGTTCAATTATGCAATTGTGTTAATGATAAATTAAAATTATTACTTTTTTCTTTTGCTCTTTGTACGTAACGTAATATGGTCTAGTATGTACTTACGTATTAAAATTCACACAAGATTCCAAATATCTCAAAATGATATTGTCCGATTTCTATAAAATTATCAGCATCTAAAGATAGGGAACAAATTTTTATTTTAAAACTGAAACGAATTCAAAACTATTGTATTTTTTGTATTAAAACCGGCAGTTCTATCTTGTTAAAAAGGCGCGCAGGATTCAAAGATATTACTCAATATATGATGTCATATGCCTCACGGATCCAAAAATTTTCATTCTCCTATATTTCAGAAATCATGAATTTCAAGGAGAGATCTTTGAAAATTTTATTATTTTGTTAATTTTTTTTTTTCAAGCGATCGTTTATTTCAAACATTAAGAAATTTTACACATACTGTAAGTGATTTTCATATGAACCGGTATGGATAGACAGATATAATTTATTTGATATTGAATTGTACATGTTTTATTGAGATGTAAAGCATTATCACAGAAAGTATTTTTAAATTATTAATAAAGTATCTTACATATATTTTTCTTTTACCTCCATTATTATACAGAAATTGTAAAAGTAGTTTTGTAGGCCCTGATTTATACAGGCATTTTCTTTTATTTACTTTAAGTTTATTTTAACTTTCCTTTTAAAAACATACATCTGTACGTACAACATACAGCATTTCTCTATCTTCAAAGAAAAAAATTCTCACATTATTACATGATTTTGTCTTTTCATTTTGTGTTGCATTTAATTATTAACCATTTTTGTTTTTTTTTTACTTACATACAAAATACATATATATATGTATGTATATGTACGTATACATTCATGTAAGTTTATACAATTATTTCTTTAAGATATTGTTATATACATGTAACGTATTAATCTACGTTTATTGATCTTAAAGTGTTAATAACAAAGTGAGTTATAAAATTTGGAACAGAAATTTCACCTTTTTATTATTGTAATTATATATTAGACGAAATGTATTTTTTAAAGTGTTAATTTCTTTTATAATATGTATTATATTGTATATACATATATTTGTTTGTATTTGATATAAATGCATTTATTAGTTAACTGTGTACATATATATATAGAACATATCATTTTTAAAATAAGTAAAAACAGTCAAAATAATAATTATTCGAGATTTAAAAAAAAGAAATCAAATTTTATAACATTTTTATCTTATAACTGTTGATTACATCTCAAATTAAAACGGGATAAAATAACGGAAATAAAATTAGTTTTGGTATAATGTGATTTTTAAGCCCATATTCACCAACGAGCTTTGAATAAGGTTCAACTACTTACCACAGTACAATTTTATTTTAACTTTCCAAAATGCAAAATGTTATTATGTTTATTTTTAACTCAGTTTATTTAAATGATTTAATTACTTAAATATATATTTCTATTTTTGAATTTTCAAATTTTTACAATCATTTATGTTCAAATTTGATATTAATTTATGTCTGCAAGTTTCAGCCTTAAAAACCATTTTCTGTAATGAAAATTTGATTTAATTTATGATAGCAAACAACTATGATAGCTTTAAACTCAATTCAGATATCAAGGGTAAGCTCAGTTGATAAATTAATAAAGTTAAGTTAAATCTCTTTTGGTGAATGTGGGCCTTTAGCATTTTAACTTTGAATATTATTTATTTTTACATTTATTATATGGGTAATCTATTAATACAAGAGAAGTATATTTACTTCAATGTTTTTATTACAATTTCAAGATTTTACCCAATTTCTTTTATTTAACTTATTATTATTTTTTGTATAAAGTCCAGTTTAATTCACAGTATGTGACTCTTGTAAATTTTTCGTATTTATTAAGACTTTACAAACAAAATTTAAAAATTTACCCAATTTCTTTTATTTAACTTATTTCATTTTTTTTTTTTTTTACAAAGTCCAGTTTAATTCACAGTATGTAACTTTTGTAAATTTTTTGTATTTATTACGTATATATATGTATATACGTATTCAAATATAAATTGAAGAGAAATTCAAAGCAAAAATGTTATGCATACGGTTTATCTAACACTTGATAATAAATAATGATAATAACTTGCAATTAACAAAGATTGTTTAAAATTATTTATTATCAATATTTGTTATATACAAATACATGTATCTTATGCATATGTGTACGATATTACGTATATTTACATATGAATCAAAAATAATTTTATTTTGTATTTTATGTTTTCCCTCCTCTAGGTATAATTAAATTGATTGATTGATATTTGATAGTCATGCAATGTTTGTGTATATTTTTAAAATTTAATTTCCTTTGTAATTAATGTCGTATGTATAATAATGATAATTTCGTTTTAATTTTTACTCATCAAAATTTCAATGTTACATCACGTTTCAATGACATTCGTATAAGTATTCGTTAATTGTAAATTAAGGATTACAATTTTTTGTTTTTTAAATTGAGGACTACATTTTTGCGTTTCTAAAAAACAATTTCTTAGTGTAATTTTTTATTATGATCAAAACAAATTCTTGATCATAAGATATGTATTTTTTCGGAATTGCATATTTTAAAAAATTTTTATCTCAATTTTATTATCAAAGTTCATGGTAAGAAATTTTTGACACGTTAATATCAAATAATAAAAAATAAATTATGTACATATTTAAATGAATGCAATTGAGTTTAAATAATTCACATGAAAATGCAAAACAAGAAACAACAGCAAAAAAAAAACATTCTCTTATTCATATCAAATTATTGTAGCATTATCAATTTATTTATATTTGTTATATCCTTTACTAACCGATGATTTATTGTGCTTTCGGTTCAGTTCAAATACAGCCAGAACAGAAAGAGCGTAGAAGTTCAAAATTTCAAATTAGTACATTATTATAATATGTAATAATTTTAGTCACAATAACTACGTTCGAATGGCTTAATTTATTTGATATTTCTCACTTCTATACAATTACACAATTAATTAATATGTTTTTCAATTTTAAATTTAAAAATGGTTTCTGAAAAAAAAATGTTTCAATTGAATAATGGAGAATATAAAGTCAATAATATGATTCAAAAGTGGTTAATTCTATAAAATATCTGCAATAAATAATATGCCCTTTATTGTATGAAAATATCATTTAAATAATTGTACGATCTCTAAGATGAAATAAAGTTATGTACTATGTGCATACTTCTTTATAACGTATGTATATATATATATTCAATAAACATATTTTTCAATAATTTTATTTTATAACTTTAAAAATTTTCTTGTTACGAGAAAACATAAACGCATAGTGATAATGATGAAAATTGCATATATATATATATATATATACGCTAAACACAAATTGTAATAAAAATTGAATTTAATAAAATACAACGTGATTGAAATTTGAAACTGTGTCAGTCTAATTGAAAGAGTTAAAAAAAAATTTTCTTTTTAGAACAAAAGAAAGAACATATTAAGCTTGTTATTAGCGAAACGTTATTGTAGTGCATTCACGATAGCATATTTATTTGATGTAGAATATTTTACTATATATATTTTCAAGCTAATTTGTTAATTTCGTGCATACATTTATATGTAATCTACATATGTATGTATGTATATATTATTTAAATTTAACATTTATTGAAATTGGACATATTTGGTGCATTCAAAATCATGAGTAAAAAGATACATACACATCTAATGCTAGAATCAAAATAAGGAAGTAACGTAAATTAAAATAAAGTACATATCCAGCTATGTAATTAAATGAATGTGCGTAAACTTCTGTTCAGTTTCGTTAAATTCGATAATCTTATCAGATACTATTTAATTTTGGTTCACGTTTCCACTGTGGTCAAGTGGAAACGTCATTTTTAACATCTATATAAGCAGAAATCCAAAACTAGGAGATACTGCAAGCAGTGCAAATTCGACGTTCAAAAATTTTTCTTCCTGGGTACTGACATCAGTACCCAGTGCTACCGTTTTATTCAAAAAATAAGGTGTAAAATAAGAAAATGTATTGAAATATATAAAAAAAGCAAGCAAATTTTCAGAATAAAATACCCATGTAAAAAAACTAAAATACCCATGAATCAGCATAGAATGTGAATATGTATGCATATTTATCACATACGTGCGTATGTAATTCAAGTGTACATATTATTTCAGAAGAAATCATTCAGTACCCACTAAAATACCCATGTATCAGCATAGAATGTGAATATGTATGCATATTTATCACATACGTGCGTATGTAATTCAAGTGTACATATTATTTCAGAAGAAATCATTCAGTACCCACTAAAATACCCATGTATCAGCATAGAATGTGAATATGTATGCATATTTATCACATACGTGCGTATGTAATTTAAGTGTACATATTATGCGCAATATTTATAAGAATATTTTGTAATGTACGTATTTATCGTATATATGCGTTTGTAAAACTTCTGTCCTAAACAAACAAATTATCGTCCTAAACAAATATAATTTTTTCATAATTGTACGATCATATGGGTCATAAATTTCATTACATCAGAAACGAGGATAGAAATACAAAATGTAAATTCAAATTGTAATGTATTGTATGGGGAATACAATATATTTTGAATACGATCGGTTTAATGTTAAATTTTGAATTTTTGGGTATTCAAAATTCATACTTTTTAGGTAATGATAAATAAAAATATGATCGTATGAATGCATTATATATCGTATACGTAAGTATGTAATTTAAGTATACACTCCACGTGGAGTCATATATGTCCCTGTACAAATATTGTACCATAAAATAATGACTTGATTTTGTTAATTATAAATACAATATATACATACATACGTGCAATATTCTGTACACATCTTTCGACCGTATACAAATTTATGTGTTTATAGATCGTACTTGTATATATTTTTTTATCTGATATAAAAAGTAAAAGAAAAGTGTGAAATATGAACAAAAATCGACGTGAAAAAAAAAGTAATGTTTTTATATGAAATATTGTACGATATATGTATGTATGTATGTTAATCTGAAATTACACATTTTTTACTACTATTTTAGTCTCTGATCTTTAATTCAAGTTCATATATATGATCGAACCATTACAAAATTGTGTTCTAATGTTCTTATGAAAGAAAATTATGTTTGTTTAGGATGACGGTATTTATAGTTAAGATACCAAATTTGTATGAAAATATTTACAAACACTCGTATGTAATATATTATTACATATGTATACATGCATATGTATATAGTATATAGTATAATAAGTACATGGCTTAAAATTTCTCGAGTTTATTTTGAATATTCTTATACGAAAAAACGACATCCCTTTTTCTACCAACAAATGTACTAAATCATTCCATCATTCATGCCGTCCCCTCTTTCATCGCCCGAACCGCTCTATCAGCTAAAAAAATTTTTGAAGCCCCATAATAATTCTTGGATTTTCAAATTTTTTGATATAAGTCATTTTTGTGAAGTTTCTTACTTTACTTCTTTATTTTAGCTAGGCTATAATACATGGACGATATGTAAAGAAATTAAAATAAAAATGCTTTTCGTTAATAGGATACAGAAAATTGATTGTTAGTGGTCTAGAAATATCAGCATATTGATTTTTGACATGTACATATACATATGTATGTATGTACATATGTGGTTACATACATATATGAAAATACACAAGACAAAATATATACATATGTATGTGTTCTGTTTATTTTATACATCAGCTATATATGTAGTATAACAGTATAATATATATATATACGTATATATACGTATATATATATTATACGTATGTATACAGTAATACATAAATTTATTTTTTGTTTACATGCAATTAAAAATGATTCTTCACAAAATAAACAATATTCTATAATTAATTTAATCACCATTAACCAAAAACTGTAAATATAAATAAATATGTGTAAATAAAGGTAAAAAATAAACAAAACTTAATAAATAGAAGAAAACTTACCTGTGTACAATACATTGTATACGTAAAGTTTGAAGTTCAATAATAAAGTCAGTGTCAGGAATAATGCAAACTTTAGTAATATTTCGTAGATATAATAGACCCAATATGTCAAAGATACTGGATGTTATTTTTATCACTTTTTTTAATAGTTTTGTTCGCCGAAGATTATTGTCATTTTTTTGACAATTTATGAAATATATTTTTTCGAAAACCATATAGTAAACAAATTTTAAATAATAATATACAACTAACTCTATTTTGTTAATTATTTTTTTTTTTTACCATAAAAATTTGAAAAAATTTAAAGGGATTTAAAAACTTTTGCGCCAATCTTACTTTTTGTACGTTAAATGAATTGGGTACTACGAATGTACATACATACGTACCATACTGTACATAAAAATTGTTCTTTTACAATTTAATCCAAATTCAAATTTGAAAAAAAATTGACAGATTGATAGTTACATACATACATATGTATGTATAAGTAATTTTTTTAGGATATATATATATACATACAATACATATGTATGTATGTGTGTTATATCAGAGATCCTATATTAAAGAGATAACTCATTTTTGAATTTCACGCTAAAATTTTAAAAAACCAGTGCGAAAGATCAGAATGAAGTTGAAGCTGGGTAAAGTTCAGCATTTACCAGCTTCAAAGTTCTATCCATATGATCTTTCTATTAAGAAACAAGACTTTATATTACAGCCATATGATAAGTCACGATTTTACATACGTTTGATTGTGTGTATATTTAAATATATGACTTCAATTAGTTACGCATGAATGATCACTGGGTCTTTCGTTTTGTGCAATACATTTTGTTTGTGTATTCCTAGAATTATGATCGGATCTACATTTTTTTTTAAATTAAAATTTGCAAGCATATATTTTGTTTGTGTAATTTCATTACACACAATTTTTCTAATTCTGGACTATTTAATTGTTCATGATCATGAATATATTTTGTTTGTGTATTCTTTAAAGTTTGAATACAAAATTTTAAAAGCCAAAAATTGAATATTGAGTTTATGAAATTTTGTATTGCATAATTATAATTCGCATGGCGTATATTTTGTTTGTGTAATTTCATGACGAAAAAATTTTCTGATTCTAGTTTTTGATCATGAAAATGAATAATTTTTGATTTTTGTTTTGTAAAAGGAATGTACGTACATATGTATATACATTTGTACGTACATATGCTCATGTACATACATACATGTATAGATACATACATATAATTATTGCACACAAATCTATGTATATACATTTGTATGTACATACGTTTATACATTAAGTATTAAGATCAATATATGGATATATAGTATAATATAACATTTTATATATCCAATCATCATTGCATCAATTATAGCACTATAATAATAAAATATTATTTTATTTTTTTGATACATAATAAAATGTTATTTTATATATCCATATATTTGTATGCATTAATTATATGCATGTATCAATGTATATATGTATATATGGACATATGCATATGTATTATAGTACATGAGCATATGTACGTCATCAAAAAGAAATCAAAAATTATTCATTTTCATGATTAAAAACTAGAATCAGAAAATTTTTTCGTCATGAAATTACACAAACAAAATATACGCCATGCGAATTATAATTATGCAATACAAAATTTCATAAACTCAATATTCAATTTTTGGCTTTTAAAATTTTGTATTCAAACTTTAAAGAATACACAAACAAAATATATTCATGATCATGAACAATTAAATAGTCCAGAATTAGAAAAATTGTGTGTAATGAAATTACACAAACAAAATATATGCTTGCAAATTTTAATTTAAAAAAAAATGTAGATCCGATCATAATTCTAGGAATACACAAACAAAATGTATTGCACAAAACGAAAGACCCAGTGATCATTCATGCGTAACTAATTGAAGTCATATATTTAAATATACACACAATCAAACGTATGTAAAATCGTGACTTATCATATGGCTGTAATATAAAGTCTTGTTTCTTAATAGAAACTAGAAAGATCATATGGATAGAACTTTGAAGCTGGTAAATGCTGAACTTTACCCAGCTTCAACTTCATTCTGATCTTTCGCACTGGTTTTTTAAAATTTTAGCGTGAAATTCAAAAATGAGTTATCTCTTTAATATAGGATCTCTGGTTATATTTAAGATTATTACATTTTTCTAAAGCAATCCTTAATAAAAACACGGGATATATTTTGAAATTAATTAATAGGATCATGTAAAATCATGCAATTAAATAAAAATAATAAAAGTTTTATGTATATACTTACCAGTACGATTAATCGTAAAATCTACAAACAAATCTATATTTTATTGCTTAGACTGACAATTGAATTTTAACTGAAATATTTCACACTGTCATCAATATCAACGTCAGAAATTGTACACATCCTTTTATATATTACGAGCAAGGACATAAAATTTAGAACGTTCAAAATCTTTTGATGGCTAAATATTACAATGGAACACCCTGCATATACATACATATATAAACAATGTCAAGAAAAAGCAGATTGGATAGAAACTACTATGAAAAAAAAACAATTTGAACGAATTTGTTTTACACATTGAAGTTCTAGAAAATTTTCTGTATATAAAGAACGATGTGAATTGGATGCAAAACCTTTTTGTTCAATTTTTTTGGCATAATGCCATAACACGAATTTTAGTAACGCAAACAATTTTCTTTCGTTTTTCCTCAAAAATGGCACTGTATATATAGGTTATTGCATGTGTATTTATAGACTTAATTTAAAAAATAAAAAAAAAAAAACATTTTTTCCTTTTTATTTTATATCGTGTAGTATGTGTATTTGTGTTACCCACTAATTGCTGTGTTCCATTGAATTTATTTTGGTACAAGTATTTGGGAGCATTTATTAGTTATTAATGAAAATGAAGAACACACTTTTTATAAAAAATAACAAATAATAACCCATGAGTTTAATTGAAAAAAAAAGTTTGAATTGGTTTACATACTCGTGAATGTTTACATAATTCTTATTATTATTATTATTATTATTTTTTTTTTTCATAAACAAAATAATGTATAAATAGTAAACATGATAGCAAATTTATTAAAATTAATTATTTGTTTATGTCATATAATATTACTGTATTGTTTAAGTTTATACTTATAATTTTATTTAAGAAAAACGAAAAAAAATGTAATATAGTATAATCATTTAAATTTGAATTAAAAATTGGAATTATGATGAGACAAAAGCATTCGTACATTTTGACACAAATTATTTGAACTGTTTAAAATTAAAATTATTTACAAAATTCGAATTTTCAATGACTAAAATTCTTCTATTGAGCAAAATTAGAACCAAAATTCTTTTACAGACATTTTTATTGTAATTATTCAAATTTTTACGAATAAAGTATATGTACCTATATGTGCAGCAAAATAAGAGTAAGAGTAAGTGATGTTATAGTTCCTGGTGCTTACGAGACGGGTAGTTCACTTAATCCAATTTGGAACACAGCAAATGTACATATATTTGTACATGTTAAGTTATTTATCATATGGATCAATATAAGAAATATTTTTGAATATGTATTTTGCCAAACAGAAATTTTTTTTTTCATTATATTATTTTTTTTTACGTTGTACATGCATGTTTATGCACAGAAATATGTTTATTATACATAATTATATTTATTTACTTTAGTTTACCCTATTTTTTTCTTATTTTTTTTTCCCTCATTTTGAAGCTTTCCAATATCGATTAACGATTATTTGGAATAAATAGAATCTTGATTATTGTTATTTATAACATTTTTTAAAATATTTATAATACCAAGATAACAATTTGTTATAATGTAGATAGTGGACAAAAAACAAATTAACCGTAAAGGCTATATGTCTGTTATAGATTATAATTATTTAAACTAAATTGCATTTTTAAATATATCGAAGCATAAATTCCTACATACATTGTGTAAGTATTTAAATACATTTAAATGGTTATTGTGTAAAATTATGTGTATACATACACTGTGTTACGTATTTAAAACTACTTTATTTTGTATACATTGCATAGTACAATAGCTTCATTAGATTAAGCATATGATACATGAATAGTACCGAAATAGCCAGGTAAAAATACTATTTTATTTTATGCATTTTAATAAAAATGGTAACGTTCATTGTGCTTTAAAGTTGACTAATTTTTAGAGATATTTTCTTTTTTTTTCTTTTAATTTCCGTTATATGTAACTGGAGCAGAACCAACCAATACCTGTATAGGTATGTATAGGTTGAAAAAAAGGTACATATGTAAGTACATAAATCAAGAAATATAATAATAAAGAGTCAAGAATTATTCTAGCGAGAAGAGTTGTTTTATTTTATTTTATTTTATTTTTTTTTCATTTATTATTATAATGACGAACCATAGAAGACATTATGTTGAAGCCAAAACAATGACGGAAGTAAAGTAAAACATGTAAATCAAATAATATACAGAAAAATAATATAAAAGAATAAATTAAAAGAAATATTTTATGCGGAATTTCATTACAATGTACTTTTATAAATGAGATGTTTTGTTTTTTAATATATTTTAATAGTTTATAGTGACACATCCAATTGAAATACAAAATGAGGACACAATAATTGTTATTATTATTATTCTCTTTATGCATAAAATATAATTTAAAACACATTAAATATAAAATATATATATACACATTTGTTGACAAAGAAAAGTTATTAGCGTGATGCTATAATGTTTGAAACATGAGCTTCTTAACAAAATAAATTAACAGCTACAGGTAGAAAATAGAGTTGTTATCGTCTTTCGTTAACTTAAACATTTGTGATTTAATTTAATTTTATTAAAATCATTGAAAATAATTCATTTATATCGTTATTATGACGTCACAAAATTTTCAAATATTTTTTTCGAATTTTAAAATTTCTTTTAAAGCAACTCCTTAACAGGCATTTCGTAATAACTTATCTTATAGCACTGCACATGATTATTACCTTTACAACGTGTGTAGGAATTATTAAAGTTTTGATTTATCATCATATTGTTCTTTATTAAATTTCTAATGCCAAACAGGTATTGTTACAATAGATATGTGACGATCAAATTACATTTTTTCGTTATATTTGATTTTCATTTTTTCACTTTATAAAATATTTAGAAAGTAGAATATCTAATTGTTCTAATGAAATTTAGTAAAATTATTAATTTTGGTATAATTTAAATTTCTACTTATACATCTTTATTTAGACAGAAAATTTTATAAAATTTAGAACTGAACTTTTAATCAATTATAAATTGTTCATTTAAAATTACTAAATCGATTATACTGTTAGTTAATAAATAACCTATAATATAAATTATGTATTACTTATACAGACAATGAAATACAAAAGTAACAAACAAAAGGTATCTTATTGCATCTGCATGTTATCCATATAACATATGAAGTTCAAACCAGGAAATGCCACAATTTTCTAGGCTCTTTAGAGCTATTCTATGAGTACATGCATTTTCTATTATTTTATGAATAATGAAATATATGTACATACATACATACATATATGTATACATATGAAATCTGTTTAAGAGTTTGTATCTTGCGTGTACATTATGAAAAAAAAAAGGAAAAATTATTTTTATATTCATATAATAACCTTAAAAACTAAAGAAAATATTGCAGAAAAAAAAACAACAAGAAATAAAAGAAGACAAAAGATAAAAACAAAGCTAATATATATACTATATAAGTATTTGTTATTATTAATTATAGTTGCAGTTTATTTGTAGTTATTATTTATTACTCGAGCAAATATAATGAATTTTCTCCTTTTAATCATCCTAGCGTATCCAACAGAATTAGAATTATAAGTAACAGCAGTAACAGTAACTTACCTTGATGTACTTACCTGCAATTCGCTTTTCTTGTGCTTAAAGCTAGAACCAAAATAAAAAAGTAACGTAAAGTTATAAAATCAGCTGTATAATTTATTATATGTTCTGTTATAATATATACATATGTATGTACGTAAACTTCAATTCGTTCAGTTTTGTCCTATTTTTCCAATAATGTAATCTGGTATAAGGAACTTATGTAAAAGTGAATTTATCAGTTGATATTTCAGAAATCGAGTGAATTTTCAGTAGAGACGCAGATATTACTGTATTTCGCTTAAAATGTTTTTTATGATCAGTATGTTATTATTTACATTCGCAAAGTGTTGTGTTTTTTTTGTTTTTGAAGTTACTTTTTTATTTTGGTTACGCCTTTAAAATTTTAAATAAGCATTTCCTACTCCATGTAAATCCCTTTTGATGAAATTGTTTATAAGCTATTATCTGAATTAATGATAATAACACCTAACAGTTATGTAAAACTGGTAAAACCGAAGAACAAAAAAAAAAAAAAAACAAAAAGAAAAGAAAAGATTTGAAAAAGACAATACATTCGGAATTTTAAATACTATAAATATAAGTAGAGTGCATTCGTGGAGATTTTACTCAAGAATATTTAATTGATTTATACTGCATTAGTAACGTATTGAATAGATGCATTGGTATACAAAAGATATTATTTAATTTCAACAGTTATAATTCATTACATATTGAAAGTCAGTAATATTAATAGACATCATACACGTGTACGTGATGTTTTAGTAGTACATATTATCTAGATATTTAAAAATTAGAAAATTAAAATTGTATTATGTCTGTGTATGTGTATGTGAGTAATATTCTTGTATTTGTAAGAAAAAATAAGGTTTAAATTAAATGAAGCCTCATAAAGTAGTGAACATTCAATTTTCCTGCTTTTACTTGAAAAAAAAAAAAGAAAAGAAAGAACAATATGATATGACATGTACATTGTACTCGTACAGATAGGTGTAATATGTACAGGAAAAGAAAAATAGGAAAAAAAGTCAAAAAGTTGTAAAAAATATATTTATGCACATTTTGATAACATTGGGGGCTTAATAAGCTAACAGAAAAATTTAAAAAGAAAATCGGATTTATTCCTGAAATTATATGTATAGTTAAAACGCGACACAAAATCAAAAACCAGTACCTAGTTGTCATTTGCTTATATCCCATGTACATATGAGTACATACATATGTATATATCATTTATTTTGTTTTTGTGCAATGAACTTATGCTGAAATTGCATTTAAACAGTATATAAATAAATTTTTGTACTTCGATAAAAATAGGAAAAAATGTACTTTTTCATACTATTCGTACAAAATAATAAATTATATGTTTATACGTATATGGTATAATAACTAGTAGATAAAATTGTAATTTAATAGCAAACAGCATATAATATTGTACTTTTTAAAGAACCATATCTATGGAGAAATAATGAAAAAATAGTATATAGTATGTAGATTAGGACACAAAAGATATGAATTATGTTGTACTATGTATCAGACAGGCATTAAATTTTGTGGTAAATAAAATATGTGTTTAAAAGTGATATAACTATAGGGTTTCATTTAATAAGTACATATCATATTCTTATAATAACATACATTCATTATACCGAAAGTTAGTACTTGTATATTTTCTTGTATTCTAATTCTTGTAATCTAAAATATTTTTTAACAGCGGAAAAAAAGTAGAAAATTTTAATATAGCACATGTGTTGATGTACATTACGTATATTTAACATCAACAGATTTAAGCCAAATTATGTATGTACTACTCTAAAAATTTGAAATAAAATATATAGGAAATATAAACGATGATCTATTAATGTACTTTAATATCTGGTAGGTTATTGCTATAACAAAAATAAGGACGTAAAGTAAGAAATTTACTCGAAACTAGAAAGTAGGTAGCTTCAGTTACGTAAAGTAAAGTAAAGTATATACGCAGCTGTGTAATCAAGTGAGTTTATCCATAACATATGTACATAAATTCAGTTTGTTAAGTTTCGTCAATTATGAAATGTAATTGTTCAGTACGGTGATATGACGAAAAAAACATTTGTTACGTTGAAGGAAAGGTACTTTACTGTTTTATTATAGTCAATATACTGCAGAATAACACCCCGATGATGTTCCTTACTTTACTTTGATATTACTCGTTAAGTTTGGTTGTACATTGCATGACAGCGAAAAACACCTCATACTTTATTGATGTTATTTTTCATAGTGGTTGTTGTTCGGCCATTCTGTTGTGCACAACATGACTCTATATCCCATTTAAATAAATAGGGATTTTCCATATTTTAAAGACAGTATTTGCATAAATCTTACTATATTTCTTTTATATATGTACATGAGTTGAAAATAAACAGAAATTACACGAGAAACATATGTACATACATATGTACAAGAATATCCTTTATGTTTTAAAATGTTTATTTATGTTTCAATGATATTTAACAAATCCTTCAAAATTTTGTATTTACATTGGAATTTTTAAAGTTGATATTTTAATGAGTAAAATAGGACACATTTTGTTATTCAGTTCAAAAGTCTAAATTGATGTCATTCATATTCATAATGGCAGTAAGGCGCTGTATTGTTAATAATAATACAAAAAAGTCAATGTTTTCTTGTTATCCTGTTGCGAAAAGGAAAAATAATCCACTTTTTGAAAGAAATATCTTAACATACATATAATTTTGTAGCTTTTGTTTACTGATATTTTTGTCAGCTTAAATCAAATTAGATCAGATTTTTTGCATAAAAAGTTATGAAAAGTGTTATGAAAAGTTACAACTTATTGGTAAACAAGAAAATTAGAATTTAAAAATTGCCAATAAAAATTTTAGGAAAAACCTATGACAATTCTACGAGGTTTAATTTTTTTTTTTAAATAAAATTATATGACTTTTTTAAATGTGACAATTAATTTTTATGAGTTTATAAATTAATAATAATATGAAGTTGCTACAAAAATACTACATACAGTTGTATTTCCGTTACAAAATATCTTTTATCTGTAAGCCACAGATTATTCTATATTTTTTTTCAATGAAAATATAACACTGCTTATCACAAAATAAACAATGAAATAAAAAAAAAGAATTATAAGATGAGACAAAAACAACAAACAAGAAAAGAGTTTTGTTCACTTTTATATTATTGTACTAGTTATTATATTTTTAGTATTTTTCAAATACATATGTATGTACATACATGCATATATCTTCTGAATACATGTTTTGTATTGCATTCGAATATACGCTTGCTTTACATGCGTATATTTACTTTAGTTTTGTTTTTTGTTCTTTTTTATGTTGATAACAATGTTTTAACAAACAACAAAAATGAAAAAAAATTATATAAATTTAATAAAACTCATTTTTATTTATAGTTTTTTTTTTTTTTTTGATAAATTGACACATACAATATATACAGAGTGTGTCTTAGAGTAAATGTTGCAAACTATGTTTTTCTTATAAGTAGTTCAAACTATTTCTATTGCAAAAAATCGTTCCAGATCCCTCAATTTTTGTCTTAGTTTGCACCTGAATTCATGTATGTCAGATGAAGTGTGCTAAAATTTTCAATTCCCTGTATCTCAAGACGGATGAATTTTAAGGATGCAGGATCTAAAATGATTTTTGAATAGTCTATACTCTAAAGTATAAGAAAAATATACTTTGTGGCAGTTATCTTAGGACACTCTGTATAATATTTATGAAGAGGTTCACATTCACTCTGTATGTGAATTAAATATAATTTTAGAGAAATTCTTTGTTAGAGTTTGATTGTAAAATTCTTTGTTGGATTGGAAAATACGAACCTAAATATGTATAAGGGCCTTTACTTTATAAAATTAAAAAATGAAGTATGTATAAGAATTGTGGTTATATTGTTTGAACAGTTGCCTTTTTTTTTATTTTAAATATAGGCAGATATTGTTAATAAGATAAAATCAAATAAAAAGGTATGATGATCAAAAACTAAATTCGTTTTTAATATAGGTAGAGGTTTACAGTATGTACGCGTATTATTTGGTATTATAAAAAATATTACATATTTTTTGAGGTGACTGTATTTATGTACATTTAAAATTTTAATTTTAATTTTTATATGCATATATACCTACACAAAAAAAAAAAAACGGGCAAAATGTAATTTTTTTTAGATATGTTTTGTACACGTACAAAAACGATGTTCATGAAATGTAATTTGTTTTGATACCGGAAAATTTTTGCTTTTAATTTTTCTCAAAATACTAAAATGTAAAGAAAAAAACGAGATTTACAGTAATTACACATAACTACTCTTTATGTTCTTTTTTAAAAGCAAAACGAATTTAACAAAACCTTGAAAAGTTCAAGAACTATTATTATGCTGTATATGATACATGTATGTATGTACTTGTATACTTATATTCATTGCAAAGCTTGTTAACGTTAAAATTATACTTTATTGCATGCATTTTACACAATGTTGTTTTATTTTAGAAATTATTTAAATTCTTTCAACATATGAGTACTCGTATGTAAATTTATACCCAAATACATGTGTATGTTCATATGTGTAACAGACAATTGACACTTTTATAAATACATAATTTTACAAAGAACTGGAATTTAAAAAACAAAGCATATGTGCAATTGTAATTCTTTGGGTATATTCCTAAACCATTTTGAGTAAAATAATTAAATAATGAAATATGTACACTATGTTTCATAAAAGTGTCTCAATTTTTTAATAGCAGTATTAAAATTTGTGTGTTGTTGTATTCAAAAATTCGTATTAGTTTCTAATTAAGGATCTATAATAAAAATTTTGTGTAGAACAAGATAATATATAGAGTGTTGCAGAATAAATGACATGAAATGTAATATTTTTATAATTCAAATTCTTGTATGTACATAATAAATGTAAAATATGTAAAACATACGATCTTTTTTGTGTCATCCTAATTTTATAAGATAAATTATCTCTAGAATTAAAAATTGTAGGATATCATATCCTCCATGCATGAAAATGATATGCATTTGCTGTTTTATGTCGATTTTTCATTAAATTTCAATACAAATTTTGGCACCAAATGAAAAATGACGTAAAATTTATTAATAATTTATTATTGCACGTTAAATAAAAAAGAAGGTGTGTAATTAAAGATGAAATGATGTGCATACATAGGTATATGTATGTGTATACATTTATATGAGCATATAGATACATACATATGTATACATATAATGTGTGTATTTAAACTGGTGTACATATGCATATTAGTTTACGTACAATAAGGCAATATCCTATATGTTTATATCTTAAATAGCTTAATTATTTTTTTATTTATACACATACATATACGTATATGTACACACACACATATGTACATATATGTACATATATTCGAAAAAATATTGACATTTATTGTTAAAAAAATTGTCAATTAAAATGTTGCTTACCTTCACTATTTAATAATTGAAAATTATGTTTAAAAATATTAACATCTTATTATTAGCTATGTAGGTACATACATACTTATGTACATATACGTACATACATATATTCATTTACAAAAACTTTCTGATTAGCAGATAATTTCAAAAATAAAAATATTTTGACGTGTTAGAATATTTTTAGATTTTTGATCTTTTTTTCTGTATTTTGTAATTAATTTTGTAAAGTTATTAAATAGATATACAAATGTATGATATGTAATTAGGTGTATAATTATGAACATACCTCAACATAAAAAAATGTACGAGGTAGAATCTCAAGAAATTTTGAGCACACTATACATCGTACAGGTATTTTTAATGTATTCATGTTAATTGATTTAAAATTATTAAAAAATAAACACATTCATACATATGTACATATGAATATTTTTCGCATTAATTTTATTTTTTATACAAACGAAGCGAATTGAAAAAAGAAACAAAAAACATGAAAGAAATTTCCAAAAAAGTGAAAGTTGTAGAACGTGATATTTTTTTTGGATTACCTGTTATTAAATGCATTCAATCTCAATATAGGTAGTATATTTTAGTGAAATAAAAAAATGATTAAAAAGCTACTAAATGTATGTAATGATAATGTAGTTAAGGTAAAAGATACTAGAAAGGAAAAATAAATAAATCTAGAAAAAAAAAAAACAAAAAAAATGAATTAAATACAAAACTTTTAAATGTAAGAAGAGTCATTACACAAAGAAAAAATGAATTAATAATTAATAAGTAATTAAGAGTACAGAAAACAAATAAACATTTTTCGATTTGTAGATTCGATAATCAAATTATGTATTTGCTGTTAGGCCCGTATTCATGCAACGATGATTACATATCTTTAAATCGATATAAATCGTATTAATTACCTGGATAAAATGTTTTATAGACAACAGAACAGTCGTAAAAAAATTCTACAAATATAACCTCATTATTTCAAAACTTTTAATCTACGTAGACAATAATCGAATAATTTAATAATTTACCCTAATTATTCTTTCACTATTAAAAATCAGCTAATGCGTCTGCTGTTTCGAAAGGAAAATTTGTATTTTATTTCATGAACACAGTATGAAAATTTAGCGGTTGTAAAAATTATTAACAAATGATCTTGGTTAATGAATATTAAATTTTAATAGTACGATTCGTTCAGAATAATAATTTTAACTAACGAAGATTCAGTTATATATGGTATACACATTCTCGAAAAGGCAAAATTTTAGGTACAAAGTTTTAAGATGAAATGATTCAGTTTTTATTTGAAAACAAGGAGTGTTCTCTGTGGTTAATAGATTTTAACAAGCCTATGAAACGTTTAATTGGGAAATTACAGGATGATTCTACAGGAAACAGAAAGTATAAAAATATTTTCTTACTTATCATTTGATTACTAAACTTTTATTATGACTACCATGTAACCCATGTTATTTCAACATGTTTCATCTAGCAAGAAACTAGTGAGTTGGAACATTTGAAATTGATTTAAAAATTCCTTTTTCATTTTCTATACATATAGGTATGTATGTAAGTATTTTAGTGACATACCTACATATTTCTTGTAATTATTTGTTTACCACAATTATTTGTATTTGATTATTGAAATATAAATAATGTAATTTGAAATATGTATTACATACGAGTATTTGTCGATTATGATTATGATTTTATTTTCATTTAGCAATAAATATTTATATTCAAACTAAAAACCAAAACAAAATAAAAAGAAGTGTTGTTATATAAATTTCAAATTTGTAACTATTGAAACTATATAAACTACTAAAATTGTTATTGAAATTCAATCACACATTATACAATGCATACGTATGTATGTATGTATGAATGTGTAATTCTGATACATAATATATATGCTTTTAAATTGAGAAATTTAGTTTAAAGGCATGTGCTGTTATACAAAAGATATAAGCCATGAAATTTCGATAGTGAAATTATTTTTCATTAAAACACAATAAATACATGATAATCATTATTTTGATCATAAAAAAACTAGGTGAATTGTAAATACAGTTACCATAAAATTTATCGAATTTTCTAATCTGTATCTATACATTGTGTACTGAAATGATTACGGAGATTAGTGATAGATACATACACGTATTAGTAATTGACTTTAATGCATTCAATTTTTTTACCTTGTACTAAGGGCACACATCTAATTTTGATATTAGAAATTTTAAAAGTTATGCATAGGCTATGTGTTAACGTACCATATAGCCTGATTACTAGGAGAAAAGTCTAAATTTCAAAACTATATATGATATTCAAAGTGAGCTATATTTTAGCAATATGGAGACACAATCATGTGTGTCATGTCAATATAAAATTATGATTTTCGATAGTAACTAGCATCAATACCAGCAGTATTTATATTTTTAAAATTAGATGTATGCCTTTGCTATTATGCTATAAAATATATAGTAAATATGATATGAACTTCTTTGTTGACATTTTATAAATGTATAAGTCCATGCTCATACATACGAGTATGTGGTATGTATACGTGTGTACAGTATGGGACTACATATAAAATATGTAACGTTCACAAAATAAAGGAGTGTACGTAACATGTACCTATATCGTACATAATTCAGGTATACTATATATAGTAAATTTAGATTTAAATGATAATTAATTTATTTGTAAACTTACGTATGCATTACAAAATAAATTTAGAAGTAAAAACCATTTTAAATCAAAAGGTAAAACGTGTAAAATGTATCTGATCAAACCTTTCAAGTTGCTAAATTTAAAAGGATTGTTCACTGTGAGAATGATTCAATATTAAGTTGAGAAAATTTCAATACATGTGGTTTGGGTAGATCTCTTTTGATAATAAATGTACAAATTTTATTGTTAGAAAATTGATTTAATTCTTTGTTATAGAAATATATTTTTCACGAATTCTTTCTCTGTGTTTAAATGCAAAATGTGGGTATTTTTGTTCTTATTGATTGAAAGTTATGTACATATGTACATATGTATGTATGTATACGTACCCATGTGTATGTATGAGACAAATTTTCTAAAACGAATTTCGTACATTACAAACTTTTATAACCTTTGTAATTCTTTTTGTCTGTAAAAGTTAGACCCGTATTCACTAACGAGGTTTAGCTGAAATTCGTAATAACATAATTCATCAACAGAGTTTAGCTTTGATTTAAATTTAAATTACAATTGTAGCCATTTGCTATCGTAAGTTAAATCACATTTTTATTGTAGAAAATGTATTTCAATGAAAATTTTGTGTAAGTAGGTAATCATGTATTATTATGAAAACTTATGAAAACTTATCAGATCAGTTAAAATCAATTTAAAATTTGAACGTAAAAATTGTTGTAAATATGTATTTATTTGAAAATTTTAAAATTCAAGTAAAAAATTTAATATTCAAGTAATTAAATATATGCATGTACATATCTACAGTCATTTAAATAGTTTTAAGTTAGAAGTAACAACAATAAATATACGTGTGAAACATTTAATTTTAGCATTTTAAAAAGTTAAACTTGCATTACCTTTAGAGAAAATATTAACAATTCAAATAGCAATGATGAATAAGAAACTTCAAAAATATTCCATGTTCGCTTTTTTAAACCCAGTTTAAATCACATTGATGAATACGGGTCTTAGCGTAATAATGTTGAAATTTTTTAAAAATTTCTCAAATTTGTACATTTTTTCACATTTATGTATTCTTGTGAATTTGAAATGTGATATGTCTTTTTTTTTTTTATTTGATTACAATTATCTATATTATCTTCATCTAAACAAATTCATGTATATACATATGCATACTCTCATGTATACAGATGAACATTACTTATATGTATGTAAATTGAATATGAGACAAAATAAAAGGAAAATTATTCTTCAATTTCAAACAACATATTCTCCTTCTTGTTTTTGTCAACAATCAGAGTTGAAGTACATATGCATATGCATAAGTTTTCGTATATGTTTTTATATTATTATCTTCATACATATATATTTTTTTTATTGATAATAGAAATACCTTTATGATGGTAAATACAAAGTAAGTAGACACCCGCATATTATATTGAATTTTTATGCATGCAAATAACGTATTGTAAACAAATAAAAAGCACACATGCATATATCAACCAGAGCAGACAAACAGATAGACAAAACATACACCCACTCCCACATTATCGCATATTATAATGAATCATAAGAAAACTTCATTATTTTCAATTTCTTGGAACGGGATATATATTTTTCCAAACTAAAATACATATGTATATATAAATAAGTACCAACATATACCTACATATATATGTATGTGTATCTGTATGTTTGCAATATATTCTCTTCACATTCCACTTAATTTTATAATAATCAAATATTTAATGTCTATAAACCCAATATACTTATGTACGTATACGTATACGTATGTATGTGTATTTATACAAAATAATTTTTCTTTTCATGACGATATCTTTTACTTTTTTCTTTGTATACCTCATTTCTTTTGTTTTTACTTGAAAGATTTAAATTTCCGCTGAATATGCATTTTTTGTTTTTTCCTAAGATGAATATTAAGGTTTTTGCTTCATGATGAGCATAATATATGGTAAAATTTCTAATACATACTATGCTATGAAAATAAACCCCTTTTCCTTGCTGTCATATTAAATCTTCATATTATAGGGTGTTTCAAGGACTAGTTAAGTTCACAATATTTATATTTGCAGCGAATATAACGTGGAGTTTTAATCGTGGATGAATAAACAAAATCTGTCTGAGGAAAGGCTGTTTAACAATTCAAAATTTTAAATGTCAAAATTATTTCTAGTGTACAGAAATATGAACATGTAAATAATCAAAATAGGTACATACCTCAGAATTTAGGACTCAAATACGTGCTTAAGTCCTTTTTATTAAAAAATTAAAGTTGACAATATAATCAACACTTTGACTTTAAATATACGAACGTTGGCAGTTGAATATCAAATTTTGTTATTTGATGTTAATAGGATAACGAAGTTGAAATTATTATTTAGATTTGTTTGGTATCATGAGTCTTAGAGTCGATTTCTTCGAATTTGAGTCTTTCATTTGGATTTGGGCTTTTATCTTCTAAATCAATCATATGAAGGAACTTGTGTTTATATATACGAATACAGTGTTGTATACATTGATTAAAAATGACAAAAACTTTTGTATGTAGTTTATCATCATCCTCAACAATATATTATGTTGAAATCTTCAAAAATGTCGTTGTCATCTATTTCTTTGTTTTTGTAGCACAATCATTTTTATTACACGATCGTTTACATAAGCATTGTATATGAACATGCATTTTAAAATTTTAACATAAATCGTACGTACATAATTTTTATATAAAAGTACATTACATATAATGTTATATGTTGTTGACCTCATAATTAATAGATATGTACTCATTGTCTTTCTTTTTAATTCATTTTCCTTTTTATATTTTTTATTGATCAACACTCACACTTGCACGCATTTAAAATGTTCTCCTTTATCTTTATGCAAATGACAAAATAATCGTACATTTTTTTTTCAAAATTAAAATGGAAGAATGATTTTTTATTATTATGGATTTTCATTAAAATTTTCTTCTAAAATAAAATAAGTTTAATAGAAAAAAAATTTAAATGTTTGGAAGAACTTCTGAATTGACTTTTAGAAGCTTTTAAAATGATACCTTTTTTAAATGTTATTTTCTGATGTTCTCGTAAATATGTAATAATTTCTTTATTGATGCAAATTTCATTTTATGATTAATAAATCCACTAAAAATTTTACGGTTAAAATATGTATGTTCATATTATCAATATTGTGCATGTGTCCTGAGGTAATACTATGTCTTTACAAAATATTACTTTTGATAAACAGTATTTTATGGCTTATACAAGTGAAATTTGTGAATCAATAAATAGAAATATGCAAAGCATTCTAACGTATCATTTAGTAAAAGTCTCATTTAAAAAGTTACTGATATATTAATTCAAAAATTTAGCCAAGTATTTTATACTTGTATTTCAAACATTATTTTGTACATATTAAGTTCGTTCACATTAAGAGTAGTGATATACATATGTCATTCATGAATGAATGATTCAAATTAAATGATTCACTGAAATAAATGAAAGATAATCATTCATCTATTTCAAACATTGTCGTTTATTTGATTCAGCATTTAGTTAGTGAGTGAATCAGTTCTAATTTGAAAATTTCTATTCAATGCTAGATATCGAAAGAACTACAACAATTTGGCGCTAGAACAATTCATTAATAAATGGTCAAATTAAATGAGATTGAAGAGATATATTCGATAGAAAAATCCATAGTAAAAGTCTAATTATTGAAACACCAATTAAAAGGCATAAAAACTATCTAAGACATGAACAAAAAGGATATGTATAAAATATATAATTAATGCACTTAGTATGAAATAGTTTCATAGGGGGCTCAAACACTAAAAAAAAAATATCAAATCAGTTTTAATTCATTTAGTTGTATTAGAAGGTATGAGTATAGGTTTAAATTTAAGAAAATTATTGATTCGAAGTGATGTCTAAATGATTCAGTACAATGAATGATTTTGCCCATCACTAATTAACATTAAGATGCATCAATTGTAATATTTTTGTTTAATTTTATTGAACCATGGAAACATCTTTTTTTACATACTTCGTGTATATGTATGTACGTGTATATATGTGCTTTTCTTTAAAGAATAAAGTAATAATAATAATGCACACGTAATATAAAATTTTTCAATATAACATAAATTTAATATTTTTCTAAAGAATCATTGAAGTTTTCTATTGTTATAACAATGAAATGTTCTATTGATTATTATTTGATTGTACTTTGTTGCATTAACAACAATATGACAATAACAAAGTAAAAAGGTTGAAAATCAAAAGAAAACCTCAAATGAATTCATATATGTATATACATTTTCGTATCTATTTGAATTATGTACGCTTTTATATTCCTTAGTGTTCTAATGCATTCACATATTTTTTTACTGTATGTAAATGGGTGCAAATACAAATATGTACTTACGAGTATTATTCACAAAAAAAGAAAAAAAAAATTTACATCTTAAAAAATATTCACTTATGATAAATTCAATACAGAAATGAAACTTTTTTGATTAGTTTTTGTGGGTAGTTACCACAAAGTAACAATAAGACAACATTTTTATGTATTATCGAAAATATTTCATTAGTTCTTTCTTTATTGTTTCTCATTACAATCGCTTTCAGCTTTTTTTTACTTCTGTGAAAAATCCAAAACACAAGTTGTTTAAAGTACACTACATTGTTGCACTTGAGGATATATGTACATCATAGTATACAGAAATAACAAAATTGGAATTGTATTATTTTGTATAAGAAAAATAATTATAATTTTAATTATTAATGCATTTAACGTCCGTATTCAGTAAACCTGGATAATATACTTTTTAAATAGATACTTTGGATAGACATTTTGTTGTTTGAAAACCATTAATTTAAACGAGTAAAAGTCTTTTAACTTTGTATTATTTAATGTCATTATTTCTTTACTAACAAAAATGTGTCTGCTGTTTCAAATGGAAAAATCGAAAATAATTTTTGTTCTCTTTCATGAACACGGTGTAAAATTCTTGGTTAAAGAATACGGCCATTAATTTCGATAGTTTTTTAAAGTAAACGACATTTAAAAAGAATTTCCAAAGATTAGATTGAATTTCTGATTGTGTTATATACACGTTAAATTGTTTTTAGTCTTTTTATGTATATTCTGGTCAAGTATTTAATGCATTTGTAAATTGTTTGAGACTTTTTCATTAAACCATTTTTATATCTAACACGTGTTTATTTAGAAAAATGCATTTGAATGATGAATAGGTAAACGTATTATGTTCCTAACACTCACGAGAATTATTTAAGGCTGTATATCTCGCATTGTTATTTCATTTCTGAAATTGCATATTTTTATAGGAAATGTGTTGAAAAGAAATTATTGAAATTATGTAATACAAAAAAGGCACATTTTTTAAAATGTTACCTGACGTATTACTGTGTTGTCACACCTACGGCGTACTAATGTGTAGTGTATGGATCTCATCATACATTACAGTCACATTAGTATGTTTTTCATCATCAGACAATAATGTAATATACTATGTACAGTCTCTAAACAGACAAATATACAGATAACATTCATACAGAGTACATTTTATACAAATAATATGTCATGACAAATGTTCGGCATGTAATTAAAAAAAAAGTACCAATAACTGTATACATATGATTATTTTACTTTTGTTCATTCATTCTCTTTTTTTTTAACTTTTATTTTATTTTTTTTTTAAATAATGGCAAAATACATATTTAATTTGATTATTTTTATATTTATTTAATATGTTGTCTTTTCGTTTGTATATCAACGTTGGGTGTGCAGTAACAATTGGATTTGATATACAGAAGGTGTAACGTGATGATATACGGATTCAAAAACACAATAATTTTGTTGCAAAAAAAAACCATTTTTAAACTTTAAACTTTTACATACAACTTAAATGCGTTATACCCTTATACCTTGTTAGAAAGATCCAGGTCTCAGTTTTTATATTTTATAAACATGGATAAAATGGCCAAATTGTGTTACAGGGTACGTTTATAATATACCTATGTATGTACCTATATGTTAAAACTTTCAAACATTTATATGTGAGAAATGAATGCAATATGTACCAAATTTGACCGTTTCCGATAGGTACACTCTGTATATATGTATATGTACAATTAAAATCTAAGAAAACTTTAAAATTGAAAATTAAATATAAAATTTGAGTACGTTATTTCAATTTCAGATACAGAGAAAAATTCTCAAAGACAAAAATTAACTATACGAGTTATCTACAGAATGATTTGCACAAAAAAAAGGGAAAAGTATAATAAAATTTAATTAACTTATTCGCATAACAATAACTGTAATAAAAATGAAAGTTTTATATTACTATTGCAATAAAAACAACACAAAATAAGAAAAAAAAAATCACATTATACAAATATACATACATACATATGTCTAGTTCACAATGTAATGCCATTTATAAATTGCGCTAAAAGAAAACTGGTTAATGAATTTTTTATTTAACAAATATCTGTTATCTTTATGTTCATAAAAGTAAAAGTAGATACTGTACACATACAAAATATTTACGTTAAATTAGTATACGTATGTATTAAACTATTAAAGGTTCAGCCAGAATTAGCATAACGTAACGTAAAGATTGAATGAAGATGATTTTAAAATTTTCATTTGTTTTTTCTAAATAATCCATAATTAAAATGTAATCAAGACGTTTATATTCATTTGAATTTTGTACATTTAAGGCTTTAATCAGCTTTAATATTTTCGTAAATATACATACGATATTTACGATATATACCTTAAGTTAATTAAAATTAGCATTTCAAACTGACCGGAAGTTAACGAACATAAGATTACGTTCATTTTCGTTATTATCACTCGATTAAACATTTATCGCTCTTTACATTACATTATGCTGAGTAATTTTAAGTAATTTTAGTTGAGCCTTAAGTATTAATTACACACATATGTATGTATGTATATAGTTCATACAAACATATATGTATATATGGATTTTAATTATTTTTATAAGACTGAAATTGTTTTTAAATAAAAGAAGAGTTTATGCTCTAACTTGTATTAAAACAATAATAAAAATCCTTAAATTAGATAAGTTTTAATTAAATTAAAACTATATGCTATAATTTGTGATACGTGATTTAGGACACCCTGTACATAGTTATGTATGTATACTGAAATTCATTATGCATATTTAATTCGTAATAGTGGACATCATACAATCAAATTGTCTTATTTAATTTATCATTATTATACGTACGTAATAATGTGCCTTAAATTAAACATATTATGTACTAGTATACGTGAAAGCATACATTTTCAGGTATGTTCAGAAAATATAGAGCGTAAGAATTTAATAAACAAACAAAAAAAAAATTAATTTATTCATTTTTCCCATTGCATCAACATTTAAACCAAATTTACTTAGTTAGGACCAATTAAATTATGTTTGGCAAAAAAAAAAGTTGGAGAAAAAGACACAAAATTAAGATGCCAAACTATATGTACATAGGTATATCTGGTGATATGATTTAGGTAAAAAAAGATGGTAAAACTTAACTATCACACATTGCCATTTAAATTACCTCTTAATTATGAAGTAGGGAATTTTGGAAGATTGTAAAAAATTGATGTTTTATTATATCTTTATTTAAATTTTAAAAATGGCAAAACAAAAAATCGAATAGAAAGGGCCAGTCAAAATTAAAAATATGTTGTATAGCATTCCATCATTCACTTATGACACAAATATTTGAAGTTTTTTTAAAAAAAAAAAAAGAATTCAATAAAAAAAAAAAAAATGTATATTATTATTAAAAAAATGCAAGCGGAACGGTATTTACTTTTTATTGTAAACTAATATACGGCTTGATATTACGATGATCAACTTAAAATCCTTTGTTTTCATTTTAAAAAAAATGTCGAATATGAATGGCCTGATTTTTCCAGAGGTTTCTATTAACAGGGCATCTAATTGTTATCGCAGCGCAGTAATTGAATTATTATATTTCCTTGTATCACCTACAACCTTATACAGCCATCTACTTCTTGGTTTACCCATACCACAGATAACGTATCTCACACTTTGTATTTTGTACATATGGAAAATATCTGGCAATATTGTTCTTTTTTTCAACATATTTGTAAATATTAGGTCGTAAACTATTTTTTTATCGTTACTTTGTAATATACCTAGTTTTTAGTATTTTTTTAGATTTTTTTTCGTGACATAACATAGATGTGTAATAATATGATGACGAAAAAATTAATGTTTAATTTGTAAATTTTTAAGTAAAGCAATCATTAAAACATAGAATTTGTTTTTTCTTTTTTTTAATTTACAAAGTATTTGACATCATTTATGTGATTTGATGAGATTTTTCGAATATTTTTATTAAAAAAAGAAAAGAAAATGGGAAATTATTGGGTAATGTAGCGACAAAACACATATGTATGTATGTACACATATGCACGTAGATTTAGTAAAAGAAAAACAAAAAATCTTTTTTTTTATATATGATGAAGGAAAAAATAAAATAAGCCAATCGATTCACCTTGACATGATGAGTTGACATCAAGAGACACCCAATGTATAAAGAACATGACTTGTTTCAATTATATGATGTTTTGATGAGTTCATGCATACACTATACAAGTATGTACATATATACAACGTGTATCGTGTATGTACATGTGTATATTCACAATTTTCATGATTTTTAGAAGAGATTTCTTTTTTTATTTTAAATAAAAGTTTCAAAAATACACCTGAGACTGTAGCATATATGAATCCAAGTTGTAATACATGTAAAGAAAACTAATGATTGTTTGAACGTATGTATTATACGTATACTCGCATGTATGTATAATGTACAATTTAATTTTATTTTAGTCATGTTTTTTATCGTGCCATGTAGACATATCGTATATTTTATATATTTTTTTTTTTAATTTGTATTTTTCAGGTATATCTAATAATTTTATCATTTTATTTACTTTTGTGTAAATCACTTAATATAAACATAGAATATATTAAACATTGATTTCTGTATACATTATTAAAAATTTAGCTGTTTTCGATTTACACAATACAAACTTTTTTGAGTAGAATATAATAAGAATTTAGGCTGTAAATTATTTACTCCCAGCTACTCTTATGATTTTTTCTAGAGTATCAAGAAATCATTACGTAAATCTTATACATCAAATGGGTGACAAAATTTTCAAAATTTTTTATACAGCTTCATTGAACAGTTTAATCGTTTTGTATTGTATCATTTTATTGCATTTGCTAATTAAATTTGTAAGTAATATTTTGCTGCTTTTTATTCCACTGAAAAGCTTGCCGCGAGCATACCTGCAGGTACAGAAACCTAACCAATGGAAAACAGCATGTACCACACTTATACATACATTATCTTTGTGTGAAGACCTACATATATTTATTGTATGATACATTCATTATCATGTTCATGATTTTCCCTGCATATTGTATCTTTTTTTTTTTCTAATAATAAAAATTTGATATTATCGATAAAATCATATCATTTAATAAATAATGATGTATTTCCTGTCTGTCTATCAATTATATTTCATCAATTTTGATAACTTACAGAAAATAAAAAATAATGTCAATTTTAATTACTCTTACAATTAAATTTAATTAAGAAAAAAAATTTTTTTTTATTTTTTTCTTTGCAGTTTAAATGCACGTCTAATTTTATTAGTACGTGATCCACGTGGTACAATGCAGTCACGTAAACATCGTTTATGGTGTCCTGGTAATCCAGATTGTGATTATGCACCAAATTTATGTGAAGATCTTGTTTCTGATTATTATGCTGCAGAAATATTACTTAAAAAATATCCGTCCCGTTTTAGGTAATTCAAATGTATAAATGAGTTATACCATATTTTTAAATCATAGTCATTTCTATTTTAAATGAATGTAATAAACGAATGTCTCTTTTTTGTGTACATTTCAATAGAACATTAAGATATGAAGATCTATCTGTGAATCCTTACGAAATGACTCAAGAAGTATTGCAATTTTATGGTTTACCATTTGATCCAATGGTCGAAGAATTTTTAGATACACATACAAAATTAAATATTGGTGGAGTTAGTTCTACATTTAGAGATTCAAAATCAGCACCATTTCATTGGATAAAAGATTTAACATGGGATGAGGTAAAATTTAAAAAAAAAAAAAATGAAATAAATAAAAAATAAAATGATATTTTATTCCATTTTAACATTTTAGATTGAAAAAATTGAAATGAGTTGCACAAAAGCAATGGAATTATGGGGTTATCGTAAGGCGAATAGTTCTAGTGAATTAACAAAATCATTTGATCCTTTAATATTACCAGCACCATTTACATGAAATAAAATTAATTATATAATTGTTTTATTTTATTTTTTTATGGCAAAGTAAAATAAAATTAAACATTTATGGCCGTATTCATCAATCATAAGATTATTCGTTGGATATCTTTACGACCGCTAGAATATCACCGTGTTTATCAAAAAGGACAAAAATTATTTTCGAATTTTTCTTTCTAAACGGCAGACACATCTATTGATTTTTATTAATGAAGAAATATTGAGGCTAAATTCTTAAGTTAATTGACTTTGGCTCATTTAAATTAATGATTTTTAAATAATAATGTTATATTTGCAGGATATTTTTACGGCTACTCTGTAGTTATCTTAAAAAAATATATAATCCAAGTTTATAAATACGATTAATTTTGATCTGAATATAATCTTGGTTGATGAATATAGGCCTAAATGCAAATATGAGCAATAAATTATATCAAAAAATTAATAAATAAATAATTTGTAATGCAAGTAGTTAAAAAATTCAAATAGAAGCAAATGAAATAATTAATTAAATAATAGGAATAATTATTTAGAAAATGATAAATTTTTAATTATGAAAGAACAATTTACAATTAAACTGAGATTAAAAAAATTTAAAGTGAATTTAAATTTATATTATAGAATTATTGAAAAAAGAAAAAAATAGAAAATCAAATATTTAAATACCGATGCACGTGCCTGAAAAACACAATGTAAAATGTTATTTGTATTTGTATTTTTGCGTAATTAATATTGTGTGTAATGTACACATTTGCATAGTTCAAAAATAAAGGGTATGTTTGTAAATGCGTTACTGCCTATTTAATGCAATATTCAACCTAAGATCTATATATTGCATCAAGTAGACATTGATGTATTTTCGAATTTACCCAAAATCAATAAAAATATATCATGAATACAATAAATTATAATGTTTTAAAAAAATTTTTTTCAAAATTTAATTTAACTGAGAAAATCGTATACATATTTAGATACAACGCGAATTATATCAGTTAGAATAAAAAAAGTTTATATACATACGTAGATGCTTACAAATATCGAAAAACTAAACTTGAAAAAGAAAAACAAAGAAAAAACGAATAAAGTAATAATCTAAATAATTAGGGTCGTATTCACCAATCGATATTAAACCTAATCTTATTGCAAAAATTATTCAGCAATATAAATAACGTACAGTTGAGTGGTTTTTACGAGTTTAGGTTGAATACCGATTGTTACATACATGCGAGCACTGAAATTCAACTAATAAGCAATATACATAAACAATTAAAATATTAATAAAACAAAAACCTAAGTAAACCTAATTAATTAAAACAAAATTAATACATACACATGTTTACATCAATTTAAATTTTAAACATGAAAATTTACATAAATGATATTTTTATTTTGTGTAATGTAATGCATACTGCATCTGCAATAGATAATTTGATTTTCGTTATATTCATGGTCAAACAAAAGTACTTCTATACGGTCTATCGAAAATTTGTAATTTTAGTAAAATTTCTGGTATTCGTAAATTTATTGATAAACCAAAACCAAAAATAATAGAAAAATTATTACAAGGTGTTTTATACGAACAGATTGTGTCTCTTAATATTGAGTGAGAAGATAGACTCTTATGTGCAATTGTATTTTACAAGATGCACGTGTAATAGAGGATTTTTCAAATGAAATGAGAATTTCATTGACAATAATTTATTTCGCAAATATTAGAAGCTTATATACAACGCTAAATTTTCTTCAATAAGACATCTTATAGTAATTTTCATTATTTTTGCAAAAAAACAAAAAATTTAATGTTAAATTCAAAATTTAAATTAAATTTTAAATCGCTGTGATTGCATTACTGCGTTTAATAGTATGTATACATACTCATTATGTTTCAAATAAATTAATCTATCAAATAATATTTAAAATTTATCATAGTGATAACAACTCTTTTTTTTTCTGTAATATATAAAAAATATATATTTTAATCTTATGTATATCTAGTTTTATTATTTATTTGATTAAAATTATTGTTGATTAGAATTTAAAAACAAAAAATAATATTAAATTAAATATTGAAAATTTTTATTTTAAGATTAAAAATAAACAAATTATAGATACCATAATATACAAAATATATATTGATAACCGATAAATGATAATGTATACAACAAAATTAAAATTTTATATAGAATGGAACGAACAATAATTGCATTTAATGAAAACATTTTTTTTTGTTTTTTTTTTTCGTTATTTTTGTTTACATTATTAGTGTTTTAGTTTAATTTTATAATAATATATGTAAGTAGGTAAACAAAAAAAAAAAATGAGAAAGTAAACATAAACTTAAAATTATTTCAACTGGGAACAGTAAAATGTAGTAGAAATCAACTTGGAAGAACATTTCGAACAGAAGAAAAGCATAATTTTTTTTGTTATTGTTACATCTTTATCTTCTCTTCTTATGCATCAGTAAAGATTTTTACTTGAAATGTGCAGGAGGGCATGTTTTTGTAATTTTCAAAATTATGATCTGTGCATGTATGAAATTTTTATTAAGGCAAATAGAAACTTGCGCTAAAAATGTTCTTCTGAGTTGGTTTTGGATTATTCATTACATATTTTATGTAATTTTATTTTTTTTTTTTTTATAAGTTTTTTGGTGATACATTTATCTAGAAAACAAAAATATGCATAAGGTATATACCTATATCAAAGAAAAATAAGTAAAAAGCAACGAAAAATAATAACAAAAATATATACATATGATGTAGATTATAGAAATTAATGAACAAAATAACTAAATAATCAAAGTAAAAAGAGGGGAAAGAATTTGCTTCCCTATAAAAGATTAAAATAAAACTGATTTTGTTATTTAGTATAAATATGCAATGATTTTATATTTGATAGTTATAATATAATGTAATTATATACATATATACGTTTTTAAAATATTCAACTAAAATTATATCATAATTGTATATTAATATTAATTAATTTCATTTTTTTTTTGTTTCTTGAGTAAATAATGTATATGTAAAATGAACTCTTTTTTTGTATGTAGCAACAAAAGAACAAAACAAAAATCTTAAATAAAAATAACATTGTGATTAATTTTTGGTTTTTATATTCTGTGTGTTACAAATTAAAAGGGGAAAAACATAAATGTAAAATGTTGATACAAACTTAATGAATTTATAAATTTATCTTTATTTCAGAAGCAAGTAGAATAAAATACCAAATCTGTAGTGTGTACACATGTAGGTCTAGTGGTAATGTGATTTAAAATCCCAGGCTCGAGTCCATTAGTGCCCCAAAATTGTTAATTTCTGTGCTAGGTAGCATTTAGGTTTTTTCTAACTTTTGTTTAAAATCAACCAATCGAAGAGAAAAAGTTAGCGTGAGCATAGAGAACAATGATACCAAAACATCGATAACCCAATGGAACCGAACAAAAATATAATAAGTTTTGGATGGTTTTTGAATCTAATTTGTTAGTTTTTTACATATATTTTATAATTATAATCATTGTATAGCAATTAGCAGGCAACAGACCAACATCCACCATATAAAATAAGACGTTAAATTGTTAAACGGTTTAACGCAATTTGATCTTTTTAAAGCCTAGGTTGCACTCTCGCCTAACAAGTGTCCGGTTTCCTGAGTCACTCCACTTAAAAAATTTATAAAATTACAAGTTTAAAAAACTTATTATAAAGTAAAATAAATATGTATGAGTAAATTTATGGTTGAAAAGAAGAATAAATCATCAAAATTAAATTGGGGATTTCCATTTTTACATATGACTAAAAATTCTCCAAAACGGAGATTTTGTTGTAATGGATGGTAACACTGTACTAGTATAATAGTGTAGTGGTAAATAAACGTGTACGTGACTTTAATATTTTGATCTGTCAAAATTTTACATTTATTTTTATTTCTCTATTAGAACCCAATTAGAATCTACGATTGGCATTATTTAACTACAGAAGCTGTAATTAAAATAAAATTTGTGATCATTACTTTGTGAAATATAAATTTACTTTTTGGTAATAAAAAAAATATACTTTTTAAAATTTACATTTTTGGGATTAAAAAATCAAAAGCAATGGGAAATTGTGAAAATGGTAAACGTTTCCTTTATATTTGGGGAACAGATCATCAGGCAAGTGATTTAGAATCGAGTGTAAATGAAATAAAATCTGAAGCAAATATCAAAGTGAATATAGAAAATATTGATCGACTTTCTTTAGGTAAATTATCATTATTGAATAGTTAGTATTGAAAATCAAAATACAAAGAAATTTATTTTATTTTAGCCACTTATGGGAAATCAGTATTTGACAAAGTAATTTTGGCTACTAATTCATATAATACAAAAATTCTTGCAGAAATTATAAAACTTTTAATACCCAAAGGAGAACTTTTGATACAAAAATATCCTGGTGATGTACAAACATTACTTAAGGATTTAAAATTGTCAGGATTTATAAATGAAGAAGTTAAAAATGATTCTATGATTAGTTGTGAAAAGCCATCATATGAAATTGGATCATCTGTAAAATTATCATTTGCGAAGAATGTTACGACAGATGATAAGGATAAATTAGCAAAAGTGTGGAAAGTAAATCCGAATGATGGTGATGATGATGAAGATTTAATTAATCCTGATGATTTATTAGACGAAGAAGATAAGGTTAAACCGGATCAAGCATCACTTAAAGGTAATATGACATTGCCATGTGATGTGAATGTATTCCTCATTTAGGTCACGCGCATACAGAAAGTAAAGCTGTGTTCATGTTCTTAATTGATATTTTTTTTTTTTAGTATGTGGTACAACTGGAAAAAGAAAAGCCTGTAAGGACTGCTCTTGTGGATTAGCTGAAGAATTAGCAAACGAGAAAAGTAAAACTGAAGTGAATACAGCTAATGCAAAATCTAGTTGTGGCAGTGTAAGTTAATTTATATTAAGAAATTATACGTAACTTCGATTTATTTAAATATAAATTACAGTGTTATCTTGGTGATGCATTCAGATGTTCAACATGTCCTTATCTTGGAATGCCTGCTTTTAAACCAGGAGAAAAAGTACAATTGGCTGAGAACATGCTAAAATCTGATATATAATTCCTAAAAAAAAGTAGTATAGATATTCCAAATGTTTGTTTTGTAATTTATTTTTAAATAAAGAATTAATAAAGCTGTATTGTGAGGGATAATTATTTTTAATTTGGTCACAAATTTTTTGTTTATGTAAATGGATTTAGTTTTCAGTTGTATTATCGCAATTTTAACTTTTGTTTCAGATGTTGTTGTTGTTGTTTCTACTCGGAAAAAATATATTTTTTTATCAAAGGCTTAAACCAATGTCATTTGTCTGTAAAAACAAAAAGTATTGTGGAAATTGAAAAATGTTAACGAAATTCAACAATTCATTGACGACAAAGTTCAAAATTTTTGAATTTTCTTTAATTTTCGTTCACTCGTTCAGTCTGATTAGATTCATTTACCCCATGTAGACATTAGCGATAGCAAGCGATAGAATACATGCGCTTGATCAATCATCAATCTTCGCAATCATCAGCTGTTCATGTGTCAAAATCAAACATTGGAATTCATAGTGAAGTGAAGTGTTATCGGCAATTCGTTGGGGAAATAGTGAAAAAAATAATATTGAATTGATACAAATTAATAAAATGCAACCAATTTAAAAGAAATATATTCTAACATGCTTCATTTGGTTACACGAAAAGCAATATGTCTAGAAATCAACCGCCAATGGAGCATTCACTTAAGGGTTAGTATGTCTGTTATTGATTAGTGATTACATAAACATTAAAACAAGAGAGATATTAAGTTAAAAATCATGAAATTGACTGTGTTATCTATTTTAGAGCGCTACTCGTATACCTACTAAAATTTTATCTAAAACAGAACGCAATGATGATGAATTTGCTAATATTGAAAATGTAGCTGTACCTGTTGACGGTGTACCAACAGTTGATGTATCTAAGAGATTATCATCTCAGACGACAGGTAACATTCCTTATGGTAGCACGAATAAATTGGAAGAAAAACGTTCAAATCGCCAGAACCAATGGGCTGTAACACCTTCAAATGATGCTAGTAAACTACTGAGTCATTATAAAAAATTATCAAAATTCAGATTAACTTGTAAGTGGCAAAATAATGAATGAATTTGAAAATAAAATTCAATTAGATATTTAAAAACCATTTTGTAGCTCTCGTTGTTATAACGTCGATGGCAGGCTATGCAATGGCACCAGCTCCATTTGATTTGAGCACATTTATAATGTGTTCTGTGGGAACTGGATTAGTATCGGCTGCAGCTAATGCCATTAATCAATACCATGAAGTACCATTTGATGCTCAAATGTCGAGAACAAAAAATCGTGTTCTTGTTATGGGTACTATTACTCCTTTACATGCTATAGGATTCGCAATTGGTTCAGCCGCTACTGGTCTAAGTATTCTTTATTTTGGTGTTAATGGATTAACAACAGCTCTTGGAGCAGGAAATTTAATTTTATATACATCAATATACACTCCAATGAAAAGATTTTCAATTTTAAATACATGGGTAGGATCAATAGTAGGATCAATTCCACCGTTAATGGGTTGGGCTGGATGTTCTGGTACTTTAGATGCTGGTGCATGGATTTTAGCTGGTGTTTTATATGCATGGCAATTTCCACATTTTAATGCATTATCGTGGAATTTAAGACCAGATTATTCAAGAGCTGGCTATCGAATGATGGCTGTAACAAATCCAGGATTATGTCGAAGAACAGCATTTCGATATACACTTGGTATTAGTGCTTTATCATTATTAGCTCCATATTTTGATGTCACAAATCAATGGTTTGCATTAGAGGCATTACCACTTAATGCGTATTTTTGTTATTTAGGTATTCTAAAAAGATTTATCTTTTTTGTATTTTTTTTCTTTATTTTCACTAAGAAATTTATTTTTTATTTCAGCATGGAAGTTTTATAAAAATTCTGATAGCGGCAGTTCACGTAAATTATTTCGTTTTAGTCTATTACATTTACCAGCTTTAATGATTTTATTTTTATTAAATAAAAAACGTTGGATTTTTATTGAGAAATCAGATATTCCAGCTATAGGGACCGCAGGAACAGCAGTAATTAATGATTCAGATACAGTATTAGTTGGAATTAATGAAGAAAATAAGAAAAATACAATATCAGCGATTTCAACATCAGCAACATCAATTAATACCTCGCTAAATAGAGTCATACCAGTAACAATAGCAGCAACAGAAGCGGTACCATCGTCTTCGCTAAATGCAGAAAACCAAAAAAATAAATCGTGACATTAAAGAAATCTTTGCAAATTTTATGTTACATCCAAAATTTCTAGTCAGACAAATAAAATTTTTATGATAAGAAAAATGCTGACTAAAAATGTATATTATAAGGCAAATTGAGTGCGCCTTTAATTAAGTATAAAGATACTTGTATTTAAAAAAAATTTTTTTTGTTATAATTTAGAATTACATATTTCAGTGTAAAATAATATAAAAGAAAATGTTGTAAAAATATAAAAAACAGACAGAATTACGTACAAGTTTAAAATAAATAAACTGGAAATTAAAATATCAAATTAGTCATTGATTAAAAGGCAATTTACGTATTTGGCTCCAGAAAGTTAGAAAATCTGATCTTTTGGGTAATATAAAACAATATAACGAATATATACGGTTATTATTTTTAATTGTGAGACCAGATGGATGGTTTAAATTTAAACTTAAAATATAATCTGCTGACTTAAAATATATTCTTTCATTTTAAAATTACCGAGTACCAATCCTCTAAATTATTTTCAAGTCGAATAAACTAATTAAACTCATTTCATTTATTTCATTGTTACTAAATGTACGTATACAAAAGAATTAGGACACATTTTTATAAATACTGCGCATTATAGTTCTAAAAAAAAGAAATACATTATTTAAAACTCCAAATGACACTAATACCAACGGCCATACATTATTTAATGTTATTTCTATGTTAAATTTTATCAAGATAATTATTACATGGTATTATTCTCCTACATTATTATTCAGTCATAATCAATTGATTTTATCTAATGCATTCATTCATTTTTCTATTATTATTATTATTGTTATTATTATGAACATGTAAAAATTTTGATTAAAATCTAGACGTACATATATTATGTGGTAAATGCATTTTTGTTATACAATTTTTTACATTTTTTTCAATATTTGTAATTAAAACTAATGACGGTATTCAACTTACATTTCAACAGTTTAGACCTAGGTATAAATTCTATTGTAAGGAAATCAGTACTTTGAAAAATAAAAATATAATCATTTTCTTTACTAAAATAAAAAAAAAAATATGAAAAAGGCAAAAATACGTAGAAAAAATTTTATTTAATTTTTGTTTCAAGTTTATTTCGAATTTACTTGATTTTTTTTTTTTTTTTTAATTAACAAGAGAAAAAATTTCTAGGTAAGTACATTTTACATATTTTTATACGTTTTCGTTTTATATAAAAAAAAAGTTCTTAAAAATACAAAAAAAAATGCATATAAAAATCATAAAATTTTAAATCTAAGTGAAAATATTAAATAAAAAATGTAACATCGAGCACAATACAGCATGAGTATACAAATGAGAACAAAAAACTAATCAAGTTAATAGTATAACAGTATTTCTGCTCACTTTTCATAAAGTTTTTAATACTTTTTTTCTTTTTGTTTTAATTAAGCTGTATCCTTAATTTTTTATATATTTTGAATCTGGTTTAAATATTCCATATATTCTAATTATTAATTTTTTTTCTTTTTGAACCCTTCGGGATGCATACTCGGATGTACATATACATACATATATCAATTTTGAATGTGTTCGAGACTTGACCAGTTGAATCCTTGAATGGTTTTTTATTATTCTTTTTTCAAGGACTCACAGATTTACGATATCCTTGATAAAACCATCAAGGGAACATTTCAAACCTTCAATTAAAAAAAATTAAGGACCAAAGTTGGAATTTTGAGTATTTTCATATAAAATATGTACTGCATAGTTCACACCCAAGTACATGGTTTATAGGATTATGAGAATATCTTTATTCTTCGTGATCCCCGAAGGATTTAATTTGTTTCTGGATAAAGAAAATTTTGAATTAATTTTTGTATTTCAATTTTAAATTTACCTTTATCACGTCTTGATAAACTTTGTATATCTGGTAATAAACTCATTAAAAACATTGCATCTGGATCTAATTTACAATTACATAATTCATTATTATTAACAATAACATTATTATCTGTTATATTATTAACATCTTTAGTATCTGATGATATTTTTAATTGTTTTTGTGATTTCATTATATTTTCAGTTGTATCATTATTATTACTAAATTTTTCAGTGTATTTTTTCTCTAAAATTATTTCATTTTCTTTATTAATATAACCAATTGCATTTGAAGATGATTCAAATTTTTTATGTTGCTTTTTAAAAATTTCATTACCATCATTTTTTAATATTTTACTATTTGTAATAGATTTAGTACTTGTAGCTGCACCTGCTGATGGATCAAATTCCTGTTCATCTTGATTACGTTTTCTTTTCATATATTTTCGATTATTAAATGCAACCGATATTGATGATAATGATGATTTCTCATTATGATGTATTGTAAATGATGAATTACGTGATGAATTATTATTTTCAGTCTCATACTGTGATTCAATATCAGAATCATCATCATTATTACCATTATGATTATTTTCATCATCATTTAATTCTTCTTTAACCATCATATTTTCGTCTATTACACAATCATCATCACTTTCTGTATTACTATGATTACAATCATCATCACCATATTGCTGATCTAAATCACCATGACCAACTTCGCCACCATCAGTATATGATGATTCTGGTTCATCATATGATTCAATACTTTCAATATTTTCAACATAACTTTTTATATTACCTCTTGTTATTGAATTAATTTGTTCTAATGCTTCTTGTATATGACTTTCAAGACGTCCTGGATTTGAACGTTTTCTGTGCAAAAAAAGGAATTACCAGTAAAATATTAAATTTAATATTACATGGAAATTCTATGCCCACATGTACCAATCGATATTAAACCTGATGTTATTGCAAAAATTGTTTAGTTAATGCCAATAATGTATGAGAAGGAAGAATATCGTCAGAAACTCAAAGAGGTTTGGTTCTGCTTGACCACCTTTCTTTGTGTGGCATCACAATGGGCCTCTTTTAGACAGTCACGTCTGCCCACTTAATTATCTTAGATTTAATACCGTTTGGTGTATGCGGGTAATATAAAATTTTAAAGATATTTTTTATTTACTTTCTTAAATAAGGATGTAAGAAAAACATATTCTCGAAAAATGTCCATGATGGCTTCACATTATCAATTAGAAATGTTGCGTATTCTCTTCGAAAGCATATTCTTAAATTTGTCCATTTAGCTAAACTACATCCAGCTGAAAAACAAAAAACAAGGATTCAATAAATTCATCCAAATAAGATATTAATCAGTAACATATTTAGGTACAATATTTTAGGCAGTATTTAACTTACGATTCTTTTTTAATTTAATATCAATATCCCTCCAAATATTTTCAACAAATGGACGACAAAAATAATTTTTATCTTGTGGATTATAAATAGCTGGATTTTCTTTAACATATTCAATTAATTCAAACACTTCACTTGGTAACCATCGAAAATTTCCAATTATTTTCATTTCCGGTTCAACGGACGACATTGTATATTTTACTTTTTATTTTGTTTCATTTAAATAAAATCTTTTAAAACAAAATTTTTGATGAAATTATTTTGTTTTGTTTTTCTTTTTAAAATTTCATTGAAAATTTGTTTTGTTTTACTTTCTATAAAGATTTGTTTGAAATGTCAAAATTAATTCAACAACAACAATAGTGAAATAATTAGAAAAAAAAAGTTTGTTTTTGTTTTATTTGACAGAACAAGAAAACAAATTTGTTTGAATTTTTGCTAAACAGATGTGCATGTGTTTGTGTATGTTTGTATGATTTGTTTAGTTTTTTAAACTTTATAATTTGCAATCAAATTAATGCCCACATGAATGCCCACTAAATTCATAAATCTTTTAGTGTTACCGTATAGTAAATATTCATGATATTAGTCTGATTTGAAACGTTGCTAAGAATTTTGAATTTGTTTATACACAATATTGTAAAATAATTTCTGCTGCGCAGTCCTTCATGTAATGTACGAGTTCCGTTTGTATGTTTGTAAGTGTTGAATGTTTGATATTGGCTTGATAACTACGGAACTGGAATATGATGGATATTGTATGTACATACATACATGCACGAAGAACTATTTTTAAAAGTTAACTAATTTTTTTAGCCAGGCTGTAAAGTTTTCTATTTTGTAATTTGAGAAGATATGAATCCTTAAAAGTATAGAACCGATTTAGTTACAACTTTCTTAACGGCTATTTAATTAAACGTATAAAAATCATTAGACAGCAACTACATAGAAGCAACCAGCTTTATAAATCAACAAATTACTACAGAAGGGAGAAAAGAGCATTTTAAGATTTTTATAGATTTGTCGGGTTAGGAGCGCAAAATTTATACTTTACTCATTACTGTTCTATTAGTGAATCACTGCACAAATATTTAATTATTTTATTTAAATTTTAAAAAAATACGTTATTTTTTAACATCGCAAGTGTATTCGATCTATTGTGGCATTTTCTGTGCTTAGTTTTAAATTTCGGAGTTAGATTTTCTAACGAGCTTTTATGATGTTTAATTTTTTTTTTTCTTAATCAAACCATTATCCTTTTTCTATGCTTTTAATAAATAAAAAAAGCCAAAATATAAAATATTTCAATATATAAAACTGTTTTAGGTGTAGGTGTACTTAAAACATTGTTTTTTAACTTTTTCAGATTTTTAAAATGATTCTGATGGAAACGTTTTGTTTTTGTTGTTCTGTTCGACTTGGAGTCATTATATCTGCTTTATTTGCAATGGTAAAGAATAAAAATCAATTTTAGAATTCTATTAATTATTTTATTAATTTTATTATTTATTAAACAATGCAAGATTGAAAGTACTGGAGCTATGGTATTATTTATTACATATGGATGGGCGGTAGTATCAGAACTTATACGAATTATTAGAGAAGATAATGAATATAATCAACAAAAATATATTAAAAAGCTTCTTAGCTTTCTTGATCAAAGTAAGTCATTATAAATATTTTTGAATTTAAATAATTTTTTGGATACCTGTATCATACATACATATGTCCACGATGGGTGTAGCACATAATTTAAAAATTCTGGATCAGTTGAATATCTTGTAATAGAAACTTTATTTTTGTTCAATTATGAAAATTTTTTACACAAGACTTTTTCAAAAACATTTCTATTTCAAGATATTCGACCACTTTGTAAACTTTTGATGAATCTTATGTGTCTATTTATTTTCTTTTAATTTATATTTATTTATGTTTTTTGCAAAGAACCCGATCTCCTTTTAACAATCATTGATGTTGTTCTTGTAATTCATATATTAACATGCATTCTGGCTATATACGGTGCAATTAAGGTAAATTTATGGAAATGAGAATCTTAGTATTTTTAAAGCATATAGTCATCTGTATTTTAAAATGGATGCTTCCTCGGAGTTTTTTGCATTCAATTTGAATAAATTCATATTTTTAATTTTCATTATTCGATTGTTAGTTTTTTGTATTTGGAAACAAAAAGAGCAACATATGTATGTAAATGATGCCACATAAGCGTACATCATAAACGTGCCACATAAATACACATGACTATATTTTAAAAATTTACTTTAATTCTATTTATTAAAAAGAGCAAAAAGAAAACAACATTTTGAATTTATATTTTTTCAGTTATACAAATGGATTTTAGTTCCATTTATCATTGTTGAATTACTTAGATTAGCAATATTAACAATAAATCATATAATTTCAATGATTGTACTTAAAAAAATTCTAAATTTGGGCTTATTAATTGTAACAACAATTTGCGGAGGATTTACTTTACGTAAATTTTATTTTCTTAAAAGAAAAATTAATATGTGATTTTTGTGTAATAAATTTGGTAACGTTTTGTTTTTTTGTGTCTTTTATTTCCACAGTTTTATTCAGTTACATGTGGATTAGTGTAATTTGTCTATTTCAAATTATACAATTAGTTAATTCAGATAAATATAAATCTCTATATGGTAATGATCCTTTTGCACCAATAATACAACATCAACAGCAAATGATTACAGGATCAATGAAATATTTTGGACAATTTAAAAATAATAATCAATCACCACCACCAAATTATAATGATGCTACAATGTATAAATATTGGGATATATCAAAGAAAAATGCATTTCAACAAAATAATCACGGATTATCGTTTATTAGAAAACAAATGCAATCATCATCACAAAATAATGAATTAAATCGAACATATCGAAATTGGTATGCAAATGAATTAGCAAATGTACATAGAAGGTCAAATATTGTAAGATATTAAAACTATGTATAAATATTTACACTGTATACAATCAAAAGAAAAATTGAAATTTTCTTTTAAAAAAATTTTCTTTACAATTTTCCTGGTATACACAGGAAAGAAATTATCCCATAGTACATCCTAAAATATTTTTCAAGTGTTCAAATACAATTTTCATTCAACAGTAAAATTGAAAAATATTTAATTTTTCCTGCCAATCCCTTCTTGCACAATCACCTCACCATCATTTTTAAATTATCAAAATGGAATCATTTGACCTCTTTCAGTACAGAGAGAAAATACTCTCTACCCTCTTCCACTACCTCTCATTATCTAGACATAAATAAAATTGTCCATTTATTTTCATTTGCTGTAGATTTGTTTTGTTTAATTGTATCTTAATTTTAAAGAATAAAGTCATCAACGATTTTACTTTGTATTCCATTTGATCGTAATTTTAAAACGGAACATTTTACACCTTAAAGGCATACAAATTCATTTGAAGGTAAAGTTCGGATGCATTAGATTAGACTTGTACATAACCAATCACTCAAAAAGATATATTACATTTACACGCGTAAAAATTGCATGATTTCTGTACATGTACTATGTGCGTTTATGAATCTGGATCTTTGTACGAAGAAATATTTTTTGTATGTACAAAGTCAAACTCTTTTGAAAAATGATGATGACGACGACGACTAGGATTTGCACATAAATTGATGGAAGGATAACAATTATAGCTCGTAAAAAGACAGTTTATACATACATACGTACATTTAACATATTTTATGTCTGTTAATGCGTATTCGTATGTACTTATTCATTTATGTACAGAAGCAATTTTCTGATTGTTCTTCGCTACACATGAAATAATTTAAATTTTCTTTTTACATGGGTCATGTATTTTTTTTTATATCTTTAACAATTTGTCATTCTTGACCATAGTTTTATTACCCAGTCAGTCGTGGTCTCTTTTCAGTTGCAGATTTCATATTTAACATTTTTGAATACAAAGTATAGAAATAATGATAAGAATGTTCTAAACAACAAACCATTTTACTGTATATCATGCATAGGGTGTTCCAGAATACAATCGAAAAAAGAAAAAAGAAAGAAAAAATGAAAAACAATATATAAAGTTTATGAAATTTTTAAATGATACCTCAAAGCTTATATTAAAGATACATACGTATATGTCTATATTTGGTACTAGAAATCGTCAAAATAATGCATATTCTACTAACGTTTACAAAATCAGCAATATTTCGTTCGTTTTAATATGATACTCGTGGTTTTTATAAATTTTGTTTTCATCTGTGCCATTTATTTTGTAAAAACTTCTAAATTTGAAAAACTGAACGTTAATTTTGAAAATTAAAAGATAAATTTGAAAATTTTGGAAAATATGAATTTGAATTTTTAGAAGCACAACAACAACTAACAAGGACAAAACTATGAAAGTCGTTTGTGGGAGATTATTTCAACACTAAAAATTTGAAATGCTATATATGTACATAGGTAGTATCATGTATGTACATATGTATGTATGTCATTAAAATATGAAAAATAAGGAAAAAGTGAAAGAAAAAGCGCAAAGTAAGTTTTTCAGTTAATTATACATACATATATGTATGTACTTTGTAACATTTATTCTGAGACATCATTTACAAGAATACGTGCACTATACAATATCTCTACATATCTCTACATACGTAAATGAATTGAAAATTGGTATTAAATCTTGATTAATGATCGAAATTTTATACTTCTTGAAAATAACATTTTTACTACTAAACTTCATACACTTACATATACAGATATAATTATTTAAAAAAAAAAATAAAATAAAATAATCACATTATATGTGACTATACCATACACGTGCTCAAATGTAAGATTACGTGAATATACATGTAACCGTGCGCAATTTTATAAATTTTTTCAACGACAATACTAAACACACATATAGCCCACAAATCTACATACTTATATGCATATAAAAAAAAGGGCAAAAATTATTTTTTTCAGAAATTCTGGTCATCAGCACATACCATCAATTGAATGCAACAATCACCTACAATGTTTATTACAATAACGATCAGTAAAAAGTTTCACTTTTAATCCTTTTTACTGTGCATGGTCATAAGTTAATATATCATCTAAAATACTGTTTGTATACATATGTATATATACTTAAATGTACATACTTACGTATGTAAGTGTGCGTACTATGATATGTATGCATTTTGTTTTTCTATAAAATATGATGAATGGATTCTTGTAATATATGTACATATGTACCTATATATATTATTCGAATATATACATACGGTATATGTACAGGCAATCCATACATATATACTTATTTAAAATTATGCATACAACCATGTAACAGAGTAACATAAGAAATATGCACATAGACATACAATACAATTATGAACATTTTTAAATAAATATTACCGAAAAAAAAGAAAAAAAAAATAAAAACAACGCTGAATGTAATTCTTCACCTTAAGGATATTTAGAGTATAAATCTTGTGATCATTTTTCTTTTAAATGAAGATTTATATGTTTTGCCAAAGTCATAACGATAATAAAGAGCACAAAAACCAAATAGAAAAAAAAGGATATTTTTATTTTTTTTCTTTTAAATGAAGAAATTTTAATTTTATTTACTTTCCTGCGTTTTTATTTTTTTAAATTTTTTTTATGTACGTATAGGTACAATCCATATTATATATTTTTTGTACATAAAGTTAGAACCAAAATAAAAAAGTAACGTAAAGTAAATTAAAGTATATGTCCACCCATAATGTGATTAAATTTCAATTAATTTTGAAATATTTGCTTTCAATACAGTAATCTGGTGCAAAGAACCTATATATGTATGTACATGAAGTAAATTTTTTGGGTTATTTCAGACATCCATATCCAGTGAATTTAACGAAGTCTGGTAGATATTTCCGAATTGCACTTACACTTTTTTGTCATGGTCAATATGCCATTTTAATATCCGTAAATTATATTCATAAAATATTTCACTTTACTTTATGTTACGTTACAATTTTATTTTGGTTGGGGTTCCATTCATCTTTTCAGATTTTTTCAAAGGGAAATTTTTGATTTATGTTTAATGGTTACTATATGAATACATACATATTATATAAAAGTATTTTTTAAGTATGTGCATAATTTAGTATGTACTTACATTTGGAAAGAAAAAGATCTATTCAATGACTATTCAATATACAGGATTCTCAGTTTTTCATCTCTTCATTCTTTTAGTTATAACTTATACGCAATGTATATAAATATAATTTATTGTACAGATCTTGTTGAGTATTTTCATAGATATTCATGTGAATTATTTGAAAAATCAATAAATATTATTACTGAATATGATTTAAACTGTTGATGTTAATAATTTTTATGATTAATTTATTGAACTAGTTTTTTTTTGTTTGTTTGTTTTTATTTTATCATAGATAAATTATGAATCAATGGAATATATGATCGCGTACACAGTAACTTAATTGTTACACTGTGGTTACACATGTTTAACAATGGGTAAATTCAAAAATGCATCACTGCCTATTTGATGCGATATTCAGCTTAAGATTATAATACGCTTGATGTATTTTTGAATTTACCCTATATACATATTAAAATTCTTAAAATAGGTTTAATTTATTTCTTTTTAAAACTTAAAAAAAAATAATAAAAAAATACTAAAAGCTTATACGAAGAATATTTTGAAAAATGAAATTTACTTCGTCTTTCTTTTTGTTTTTTAAAAGTACACACATACATACGTTTTATATCAATTGAAATTAAATGTTTTTATAAACACAGACTTATGTACATATGTGTGTCATTTTGTGAACATTTTTCTAATTAACATAATGAACGGTCTTCCTTTTTTTAAAATTATTTATTTTTGTACAATACGGAAATCAAACGAGTTTAAAATTTGTTATTGAATTTTTAAGTACATTACATAATATCCAGACATACGTTATGTACCTAATATGGAAATATGGAAATAGGGTATATATATCATGTATCCAAAAGGGGTATATTACGTATGAAATAAAGAATATTAAAAAAATTTATAAATTAAATATTATTACATATTTGGAAAAAATTGTTTTATTACTTCAAGAATCCAGAAAAATTAAGTTTGTTCCCTTACTTCAATTCATTCAATTGAGAAATTCTATAATTTTGTTTATTCGTAAGGCATTTAATTTTTAACAATAAATTAAACACGAAATCAAGAAGAAGACCTAAATGTTGGTACATAAATTATTTTATAATTAACTACTGTTTTATGTTTAAAACAAACAAGCAGCAGATAGAAACAATAAGCTTCTAAAATTTGCAATATTTTGTACAACTTAGGGGGAGGGGGGTAAATTAATATTTTTAAAGAAAATTTGTACGGGAACGCAAAATCTTCAGTTTATTGTAATCAGTGTAATCCATTGTACAAATCTTCAACTACGAGAACAGACCTATTGTTATATACATACATATGTATGTGTGTAGTATCATGTCATGTACGTTTATTTTGTAAGTTGTAATTGTATGTCATATACGCTTTATAGGTACATATATACATACGTAAATATACACGTATGTGTGGATATATGCTCAGAACAAAAAGAAACCATATTCACAAAAGGAACACAAAAGCAACATATGATAAACGCATAAAATTTTAATTTTGGCGAATAAATTTTCACTAATATATACAAAATGTATTTAATATTAATAAATTGTATTTTAGTCCTATCATGATGACGACGATTGAAAAATTTAAATAACAAAAAAAGAAAAAAAAAACAAAAAAAAACATTTCTTATTCATTTTTATTGTTTTCCATTTTATAATAAGTCTACATAAGAACGAACATGTTTTACGTAAAATGCAAAATACAGTGAAAATTTTCTAAATGGACACTCTTTTCAAGAGGACGTTTTCCATAAGTGTACGTAATATTGAACCAAATGGTTGGCCATAACATAAATGGTCATTTTACCTTTCGGCCACTTCCTTTAAGCGGAAAGAATTTTGGAACCGTGTCTGTCCACTTGTAAGAAGTTTTACTGTATTTATATACCTAATATTTAAGAGTGCATGTATTAATTTATTTGTTTACGTACATACGTATATATATAATTGTATGTGCATACATATTTTATTTTGGATCCCGCAATGGTAATTCGTAAACTCTGCATGTTGCCTAAAATTTAAATTTGAAAATATTTTTTTGGTAAATTTATTATTATGTTGTAAGTCGCGTAAGTACGAAAGATTTAACCTACATGTATGTATATACATATATACATGTATGTATATATATATGTATGTATAAAATTGTACCATTTAAGAAGCTATCAAAGTCGAAATGAATTTCATTAGACTCAATAAAAAAAAATTCAACTCAGCTTGTATAATCAAAAGAAATACATGCATATATGATCATCTTTTTTAATAACGTTGATTTCATTTAAGGATTCTTTGAGTTCTTAATTTAGAATTCAGACAAACTGTCAAATGAGTATCTTTATTTGGTCAGTTATTGTATTTATTCAGTTCTTTTGTTTTTTTTTCATGTATTTCGGTCAGTATTTTTTTCTTTTTGTCTTAGGTTTATTATTGACTTGATTGTGTTTTTTTTAATTCTCATGTTTTATAGTTTTTAATTTTAAAAATATAAACAACTAAATAAAATTCAATGATTTCCTTATTGACATAATTAAAATTGACATTTAATCAAGGATTTAACATATGAAAAAAATAAAAGAAAATAATAATCATACAACATTCGTATGTAATACGTGTGTACATGTATGTAGGCATAACACAATACATACATACATATATTTGTATGTACATATGTGCAATGTTCGAATTTTAATTAAAATAAATGTACGTATACCTACATATTACTAGCATGATAATATATTGGAACAAACATAAAAGATCAGTCAGTACATTCAAGGTTTAAACTTAAAGGCTTAATAGTTAATATGTATAGGTACATATACATATGTAAATAAAACGTTCAATTAGTTTTGTAATAAAATGATATTCAAATTCAATATATGTATGTATGTATGTGCGTACCGTACATAATACTAAAGGCACTTATTTAATTTTGATACTAGAAATCCTTAAAATCGTGTATGCACTTTTGAATTGGGGGAGAGAGAATAAAATCCTTTGAACATTCAGACCAAATTCGTCTTTTATATTTAAATACATGCATATATGATATTCACTAATTATATGCAGTTAAGGTCTTATGAGTTTTCGCCATATGTTTATTATATAATGTACTATTATATGTACTTTCCGTAAGGCCCTAACTACACAGAATTAGTGGACAGAGTATATATCAATTCTATATTACGAATTTTGATATTATATATACTTTGTACTTTAATATTTTCACTACAGACCTTATGGAAACTACGAAAAGTAGTACCACTTTATATGATTGTGTATTGATATTTAAAAAGCTCATCTCATACTGTATGAGAAATATGAGAATTGTGACAACACTGCTCGTGAAATGTTCTTATGAGAAATTAAACTAAAATCTTATCATGTATGTACATATTAGGTATAACTAAATCTTGTAGTAAACGGAAAAAGCTAAATATATAATTAAATTTTTAAATTGTATTAAATTGTGAAAATTAAATTTTTATACATTCATTTTTATATTTATCGGATATGCATGCAATTAATGTTACCTATGTATCTCACATGTCGTCATATGATAAATTGAAAAGTGGAAGCTCGAAATTGGTGATTTAAAAAAAAAAAAATACATTTTTTCCTAAAATCATTCGATTTAAAAATTGAGTAATACAGTATTTGGTACAAATTAATATGATTTTATCATAATCATTTTAATGGAAAATTAAAAATGGAAAATTGAAAATGGTACTTGTTTTTACCATATACAAATATATTACCAAGAAAAAAATTTCATTTCATGTATTTTATATACCTACATCTTAAACACAACTTAAATGTGTATAACATGTTCTCAATTTCTATTATAAAGTAATATAAGATTTAGTTTGTAATCGCATAACAAATCAATAAATTAGAAAACTGTTTTCATATAAAATTGTGTTAATTACTGAAAAACTAATTAAGATTTGTTTTTTTTTACTATATATCTACTACAGTTCAATTAAAAAGAGACAGAAAAAAAAATTATTTTGTAATATATTTTGAAATTGAATGAAAATATAACTAATGACATGTACGTTAAGATTTTTAAAATGTTATCTTTTGACAAAAAAACAAAAAAAGACCAAAAGACAACTTTTAAGTGTCACCTTGTAAAAATTTTATTGCTTTTCAGTAACCACTTAGGTAAATTGAAAAATGAATTATCTAGCAATTTTCCAGCATTTGTATCTTTTAAAAGATACAGCATTTGTTCATGTATTTCAGGTTTAAATGCATTACATTGAAACATATCTCAAACACCCTGTATAAATAACCACAACAGAAAAATGTTGTTAGCACATGCATATATACAGACTTTTTGGTAGCTATATTACTATCAATTTCAATTACAAACTTATTAGTATCGTATTAAAGATTTTCGTTAATTACTATTGTCTTCATATTATAGAGAAAGTAAATAACAGCTCATGAAATAAATACAAAAACAAATTTAATTGTGTCAAATGAATTCTAAACAAATTATTGTATTTGTAAAGGTAATTTTTCAAATAACTTTTTTTATCTACAGTTTACAATACCTTTTGATTTAATAATAAAAAAAAAAAATGAATCAGTTTTGTATTTGCTTCGTGTTAATGTTATAAATTGCACAAAAATCATGAAGTATTTAAGTTTCTTTGACCCGGTTGTTCATTTAATTTAAAATTTTAATAATGAAAAATTCATTTCTAAATATGTAGTTGATTTCATCAATTTGTATTTTATTTGATATGATAATTATGTATTATTTTATGTTTATAATAGGCACAATGAATTTATGTGTACAAATACTGTAAATAAAAATTATCCTAAAAATATTTATTTCTTAATAGAACAGTTGATATTACATAATGGCATGTACATAATTTACTATTATACCTTTTATGCTATATTTTTAAAGCATAATCATCTGTATTTTTAAATGGATACTCTCTCACATCTTTGATTTTCATTCTTGGATTGTCAATTTTCAGTATTTCGATATGAAAACAACAACAATCAAAAGAGAATAACATTAACAATAATATGGCAATGACGCAAAATTTTCATGCTTTATAAAAATACGCATGACTATGTATATGTTTAAAAAATGAACTTTAAATGTTTTACTTTAATTTTAAATCAACATAATTCAATTGATGTTGTAATAAACAAAGATTTGCATTTTATAACTTCATCGTGCAATGTAAAAAAAATGATTTTTATCATACAGAAAAATTTTACAAGGTGTATTTTTATATATAATTGATAAAGTAATACCACTGATACTACTTGTACCAAAAAGTACGTTTGGAAATAATAAAAAAAAAATAAAATTTTATTTCTTAAGTTACAACCTTTTTTGTTCTTAAGAGGTGGTCTTCCGGTACACTATTTACATTTTTATTAGAAACCTTGATGAATATACAATGGCCAACTTGCTAAAACAAATCAATTACACTTTTCTAATAGAGAACCTAAAATATTGCAGTTTAACTGGATTATAGTATCTTTTCTTATTTTTATTACGGAAAATACTTGTATGGAAAAAATCAAGAATTTAAAATTCAAAGAAAAATAAATACTTTTGTTGACTTGGAACACCCTGTATAACAGATTAAAAGCAAAAGGAAAATGTAGTAAAGTGCTATGAGAACTAAGTACATATAGCATGTTTACCTCTTTTTTTCTTTTTAAATTCGATTTATTCATTCAAGAAAAAATAAAAATTTTTTTATTTTCTTTATGTACACAATGAATTTAGTTATGAAATAATAGTTACAGTACAGATATTTACTGCATAAATAAAACATTTTTTTTAAATGTATAAAACAGAAATAATAGCAAAAAAATGATGATTTCAAAATTACAATGACTGACAAAGGAAATTATCTTCAAGTGCAAATCATAAGAAAATCAGAAAAAAAGAAGAAAAAAATTCCCATAAATGTTTTTCTAAATTTATCAATTGAAAACTTATGTATATGTTAATATGCAAACACAAATTTTGCAACAGGTACCTATAATTCAACAAATATGTACATATTATTTGGTATTATTGAAATATACGTACAACATGTTTATATATGATAATCAAAAAACAAGTGTATCTATTTATAAAATGTTCAGGTACAGGCACTACATAGGATGAGTCTGTGATACGATGAGAAAGATATTCCACGGTTGTCCAAAGAAAATTAGATGGAAGGATAAGCCACAATAAACCTTTCTTAGATGATGGAAGAAAGAAGTCTGGAGGGAAATTCTGAAGGAGGCGAAGGTTGATAACAAGCTGTTGATCTACTATTGATGATCATCAACATGATGGTGATGATTGATCCACAAAAAAATTATGTGTGTCCTTGTCAATTTAGGCATTATTGTGTGTAAACTGTAAGTGCAGATACAAGTTGATAAATGTAACAGAATGATAATGGTCTTAACTTTTTAAACTTTCGATTCGTTAACTTTCGAATTCGTACTGATGATAGTCTTCGAGAAGGGATCTTTTTTAAACAATACTCTAGATTCTAGAATATCCTGCTTAGCATTGATGAAACAAAACAATTTTTGATAAAACTTTCATCCTAGAAGCTACTGCTACTGGCCTTAATTAGAAAGTTTTTTTTTTCGTGTGTTTGACATCAAGTGTAACAGAAATTAATTAAACAGAAAATGTACAGTTTATAACAAAAATAATTAACTATACAATTAATGAGTACACGCGAACACATAAAAATAAATATTCTGTTTTTTTTTTTTTTTAAATTAAAAAAAAAAATGTTTGACGAAATGAAAGGAAAATGAATAAAATGAAAGCGAAATTATTCGTTTTTCTTCTTATACTTTTTCTTTAAAAAAAGAATTCTGTACTTTTTAAACGACACAAATTGCCGTATGGATTATATAAATTTGATATTTTTAAATTAAACTTCAAAATCTTAATCAAAGTAAGAAATCGAAAGCAAAAAACGAAGTGGAAAAATTAAAAATTTATACTTTTATTTTCACTTATAAAGTGTATAGAAGATCAGTTTCGTATTTATGTATTATGTAGCATAAGAATAAAATGATAAGTGTACGTATGTAAGTACATACATAGATGTACGATGAGTTTCAAAACGTTTAAATGCCGCCTCGCCCGATGCGCAGTTTAAAATTTCAATATATTTATTATCAATTTATTATAATTTTGTATCAAAACATTACAGCAACACAAAAAAATTTTTTGACATTTTAAAACTCACCCATATTTTTATTTTTTCAATGCATATGTAAAATATACATATGTACATATATACGTATGTATGTATGATGTATAAACATGAATTTATGTATTTAATGTTAACATTTTGTGGTTAACAAGAATTTAAGTGTTCTGTTACACCTCAATAACATTGCATATTTGGTAGTTTTCTCTTTTTTTTCTGTTCTCTTTTCTTGTATTATTTAAAAAATACATTTAGATCCTGTGGCCACTCTGGACTTCTTATTATAAAAAAACAGAAAATAAAAGATACACATAAAGAGTTAATATTTATGTTGCGATTAAGAAAATAATTTACGAGATGACATTCTTCAAGAATAAATATAAAACGAAGAATAATTTTTTTTATATATATATTTTTTTTTCAAAATTAATTCAACCGTACTAATTGTGGTATAAAAACCATCTATGTGTACATATGTACATTTATGTAAGCATAAATTATAAAAAATAAAAAAAATCAAAATTAAATTTTTATTAAAAAAAAAAATATATGTATATAATATATAAAAAGAAAATCCTTTTCAAAGTACCTACTGATTTCATTTTTGATTTACAATATACCAGCATTGAATTTTTGATAAAAGTTTTATTTAGTGACCATTTCATGTATATATAAACATACAAACATTTCAAAATCATTTTTATTACATAAAATCAAGAAAAATACTTTTCATTTTATATGTATGTACATCATCATACATAAATGCTCTTATATAGGACTATACGGCGTGAACCTACATATAAAAGTATCAAAAAGTACATGTATCTAGAGTACATATGTAAAATATACTTTGATTATATTCTTTCTTCGGGATTACTTATTTGTTGTTGGAATATAATAATAAAAAGTAAAATCAAAAATGTATAAAAGCGAAACTTTATCTGGATAAGAGTTATAGGTATAATAATTTTACTTTTTAATTGGCCATATACGATTTTAAAAAAAAAATAAAATAAAATAAAACATGTGTATAAGTAAAAATCAAAAATCAAAAAAAAAAAAATCTGAATACTACACACACACACATTTAAAATATTTGATAAAATTTGAACTAAAAAGAACTTTGATTATAAGCGTAATTTATTTACCTAAAATTTGTACATTTATGCATGTATACAAATTTTAATATGTGGGTTATCCCAGAATAAGTGTAATAAAATTCATTTGTTTTAAAGCTAAAATTGTTTTTAATAGTTTTATTGTAATTGAGAAGATACTGAGAAAAAAAAAAACAAAATTTTTTTTTTAAATAACGAACTTAAAGTTTTTGAAAATAATGGTTATCATTATGCAAACTTATGCATACATATGATCATTTTTCATTTTTAAGTCTTAAGACTGTCTGATTTTCAAAGTTAATGCATTTCGTGCACATTACTGGGACACCCTCTGTACGTATCATATACATGTAAAATTGCATATATAATAAACTCTATGTACCTACATACAATACAATTATTATTGTATTTCTTAATCTGAAGTAGAAAAACTTTGGAAAACTACATTTAATAATATAAAGTTTTTTTTAATACTTATCATGTAATTTTTTCATTTATTTTTTAAATAAATAAAAATTTAAACATACGATTATGCAGACATAACACGAAAATTTACTCTAACTTAAAAAGTTATACATATTATGATTTTCACTATCACTATTGACATACATTTCAAAAATAGATCATGAATATCATATCGATTTATTCATGTATGTACATATGTACATGATGCCGTGTAAAAAATCTTGTTAATGTATATCCTTACATTAAATCTGATTAAATTATGTACAATATATAATGTCATATACTCGCACATAGCATATTTGCAATGTATAAGAGGACCCATATTCTTAGATCATATATTGTTTTATTTAGGGATAAATTTATTATTTACATAGAGGCATTCATTTAATGTAATTCGTTGTATTGTCACGATTTTATTAAAGCCATTTGAGTTCTCTTATAACAATCGTATAGATTTTAATGACTTATATGTTTGCATGAAAATACACATAATATGTATGTACCTATACAGTAACGACTCTATAACGTATGAAGCGTCTTTATGAAAGCAGCACTTCGGCGCTTATACTTTTTTGAAGCTCACACACAGCCAAAGCCAACACATACATATATATATTATATTTAAATTTAAACATACACTTGCACATACTCTTTCATGCACATAACCTCCTTTATACATCATTCGATAACACCAGCCCTGACTATGTACATGATGTATTTTACATACATATGCAAATTAGAAAATATATTTTTCCGTACGTATAACATATAAATTTTTTAATAATAAAAAATATTAACAATTTAAATTTGAATTTACATGTTTTGTTCATGATTTGATAACTGATCGAATAGTACACATATGTACATACGTGTATCTTTCAACAGCATAAAAATGATGTTATTATTTTGCAATGATTAATTTTAAAAATAAATAATAAATATGTACCTAATTAATAATAAAAATATTTATTTCTATTTATATTTTTAATGAGACTGTAATTTATTCAAATTCATTTTCATCTTCATTGATTAGACGAAAAAAACAAAATTAATTTTAAATTCTGTTAAAATTCATGATTCAGTCAATTAATACAAAATTTTTATATGCATTCTCATTATAAAGGGCATATAATTTCATTTATTTTATATTATCAAATATTTGAATTACATGCACATATAGTAGAATATTTTATTTCTCTGTTTTTTATACTACCAGTTTCATCTTAGTTTGTAATTAAATTATATTCAGGATAATAATTTCGACAATAATATTGTAATAAGTAGAAGATATCTTTTTCTACACGTTTAGAAATCTTTCCGTGACCAATTATCAGATGATATTGCATTTAAGATTATAACCATTTCATACCAGTTAGTGGTTGTATTAACAAATGAAATTAATTGATCAGCAAGAATCATGATATATACAAATAAGCTATACACAGGAACAACACGTGTAAGATATCATGGATTACATGTTTCTATATGTTTTTAATATATGTATGTATAAAGATTTAAAACTACTTTTTTCATGTAATTGTGCAATAGTATAAGTCGATTCTTAATGAATTAATTTTCATTTATTTCTTTTTCATTCGCATTTTCAAAATAGATATATCTTTTTATTTTAATTTTAATAAAAAGTTCAATAGAAAAGGAAATCTATAACACTACATTAAAAATTCATTATTAAAATAAGGGTGAATTTCAAAATGTAAAAAAAAATGTAATGCTATGATGAGATCCTTGATCTCGATCAATTGAAAAACATAATTTTTTCTATCTTCTTGTTTCAAAAAGGATCAACCCAGTGGTCGAATAATATATTTTTAGTTTCAATGCAAAATATAATTGTGGAATTTGAATAAAAAACATAATATATATTTTTCACTGTAATAGTGCAGGTTAAGCCTCTTGTATTGCGGGGTTTTGCTATACAGTTGTGCCGCTACTAGATCAATTTTTTAAAATGATGAAAATTGTTTTTTGAAACTTTTAACAATTTTATCAGTGTATTACCTTTTTGAAACTTTAAATGTTTCATTGAGACGGTATTTAAATATTTTGAAACTTATCAAAGTACACATATGCACAGTAAATTTAAAGTGAAAAAGAAAAAATGAAAATTTATATTTTTCTTGTACAAATTCATTGAACGATAATCAAATTAATAACAGATAATTAAGAAACACTTAATAAATGAAAATATTAAAAATTAGTAATATGTACATCATATTATGATGTACATATGTACATGATATTATATGTATGTTCAATCATGTGTATAATAACAAAAAAATTTAAAAAAGACATAAACTGTTTAAAAAAGATATGTGTGCATATATTAGATACATACATACATACATATGTATACGAATATGGTGAGGTAGGTACATATGTATGTAGTATGTGTGTCGGATTCAATATATTTAAACATACATATAATAAATCAGCGTCATCAAAAGTGTGGAATCATTTAAATCATCTTGTAGGTACTTATCAAAATTAAATTGAACACTTTGTGTATTATATGATTATATTTACATTTTTTGTGAATGTATGAAAAAATATATTACAAAGAAAGTTTAACAATAAAAATAAGACAACAAAAAAAATTTTTTTTTTTTGATTGGTCAATAATGTCCCACATTGAAATGCTTTTTAGAGGTCAAGTATCCTTTAATAAATTGAGAAAAACAAAATTAAAAAAAAAATAAAGACAAACTCACAAAAGATACAGCAATGATAATTTAATGAAAAAATATGACATTCATTTGACAACATTTTTATCAAAATACTAATAAATTTCGACAATTAAACATTCAAAAATTTTGTGTGCTCAAAAGAAATAAGTAATTTCTTGCAAAAAAGGTCAGTGGGAAAAGAGGGCAAAAGCATCAATTTTTTTTTATATCTTTCAAAATTTTTGGAGTTCATTTGAGTAAATAACATTCATATGCATCATTATGCTATAAAAATATACATATGTGTGTATTTGCAATTTCACTGGTGTCGCATTGACTTATTAGGCTGAAATTAATGTGTTATCAATTATAAATATATTTTTTATTTGAATGATTTTTGACAACTTTTAATAGGATGCGTAAACTTTTAGATTCGTATTCAATGTAATCCATAACAGATATGTTAAAATATTGATTGTTAAAATGATGTTGATGTAAAATTTATATATGTATGTATGTAAATGTACTAAATTGTAAAAAAGAGTTGTAAATAAATAAATACATATGTATAGGACAAGAAAATAGTGATAAAACATTAATTCATCTATCTAATGGCGCTACAGTCTACAGTCCAAGTCGGACTCGAGTTTTCTCAAGAGCTTTTTCTTCAACATTCCAATCTATTTTCTGATACTGTCTTCCAATTTTTTATCAACAGAATTTTCTGGCTATCTCTATCTGTAACAGTGTCTTCCAATTGTTTTCGCGACCATGGTTTTCCTGCTAGTAACTTGCCTTTTACTTAACTTTCTAGGTTTTTTGTAAAACAAATTACGTTTAGTTTAGGGCAGTAAATGTCCATACGCCAGTGTGTAGTATATTTACAAGTACTTTGTATACAATAAGTCATTGATTGTTTTAATGAATTTTCAGGTATATAAATTCTCATAATAAAGCACATAAGAACAACTGTCTATAATTTTGAACATTTATATGGTAAGCCAATAAACATTTTCATTTTATTAATATCAGGGTACTAAAAATACGTGATGACAAATGACAATGTTAATTGAAATAAATACTTGCCACTGTTTGTGTTATCCAATCCTCATGGTATTATTTCGAACACATATAAATGAATGTGTATGTACGTACATATGTACGTATTTCAAAGATTCATTTTTTAGATAGTATGTATGAAAATATTTCAAAGTTTATAATAAATTTTATCAATAATTTTCGTCACTTTTTTAATTTACCAGTTAAAATTTAAATGATTTAAATGTTCACATTTAAAAACTTACAAAAGTAAATACATAACATATGTACATATGTATTACATACATATATTGATTATTAATATATACATAACATAAATAAATATGTAGTACATATTTAATTTAAAAATTGGTAAATATATTGCTTTTGAATTTTTATATTTATCGCTTGAAAATAATCTAGAATATGTATATATCTATTCACATACATGAGTATGTATGGATTCAAGAAAGTAAACAAAATCTTATAAGTTAAAAAAATTTTAATTCAAGTTTTAATTTAAATTTTAAAATAAAATCTTTCATACAACATAATTAATTTTTTTGTCGTGTTTAGTTTGTATCAATTTATTTTTTTATTTTTTTTGCAGACATATCAGATGACATTATTCCAAAGATCACTCTTAAAAATTTATAAAACATAAAAGATACTTATACATGTTAAGGCTCAACCAAAAATAACGTAATATAAAATTGAATGGAAGTAATGGCTTCTAGTTTTTTACAAACAAGGCACAATAAGAATATGAGTATTATGAGTAGACTTTATGTTTTGCACTGTTAACTGGCATTAAAATATTATGCTTACGGTACTATAAGTTACGTAAAATTAAAGGCTACATTTAATTCGGTTATTCATCATTCATTACACATTTATTGGTTTTTACGTTACATTTTACTAAACCAAGGTCTCCATTAGAAATATTTCCATTGCCGGCTATAGAAATATTCCCAATGGAGACCCTATATTGCCGGCAATATTTCCTGATAGGCAATATTGCTTCTTGAAATGTTGCGACAATATTTTTTACATTTCAGTATATTTGAGACTTCTTCTTCTTTCTGTTTCTTATAAATTTTAGAAATATTGCCGCAATATTTTGCCCACAACAAAGAAATATGAACTGTCAAATAAATATTGCCCTCTAGGGCAATATTGACTATGGAAACACTCTGTAAGTAACATGTAACGACAATATATAGTCTGTCTGTGGTTAGGCTTTAAGAATGTAGAATGTAATTTCATTTTTTTTGGTTCTGGTTCTTATATTACTTGTAGATACTTTGAAATATTCTCAAAGAATACACAAATGTATTGTAACGGAAAAATATAAAACGATTATTTTTATTTTAAATATATATTTTATTTCATTATTATGAGAAAATTTTTAATCTGATACAACTATACAAAAAATTGTTTATATGCAATTATTCAATCGAATAGTTATAACTGTGAAGGCGCAGATATCCAAGTACGTGTATTTGTTTATAAGCAAGTACATGTAAGTATGTATATTCTTATTATCAACATTTATTCAGTTCACAGGTGTTTCAAATTGAATACAATGTTTTGTAAACATACACATACAGCAGTACATGTACTCAGATGTATACTTTATATCTTTGCTTTAACACTTAATTATACATGACGATATGTAAAAGGCCTTTTAAATATGTATGTAACTTAGCTTAAGGAAAACTAAAATATCATTAAAAATATTTCATCATATATTTTTTTTAAAATACCTATAATATTTTAATAAATCGAATTGAATGAAAATTTAATCACAAATTAGAATTTATATTAATTCTCATATGTAGATACATGTGTATACATAAACATACTACTAATTACAATTTACAATGATACATTCAATAATACAACAATACCAAGTATGTGTGTTATGTACGTATAACTTTAAGTGCATATAATGTATCTATTGGCAACTGATAAACTTGCGTAATAATCAATAATTTACGGAATTTGACCTCACTTCGTTAAATTATAAGATATGTATATGATTATATAAGTGAATGTAATGTAGGTGTTATATACTACACAGAATCTATTTAATATGATGCCTATATATAATTATCTAAAAATACCATTATTTTATGAATGTATTGAAATTCTGAAATAATATATGGATTTCAAATAGATGTACATGTATACAGTAGTATTTTTCTTAGACCCGTATTCACCAATAAGGTTTAAGGTTTAAATTCGTCGTAACTTTTCTTTTATTAACTGATTTTAGCATTAATTTTTCAACTTAATTTTAAGTTACGATCAGCTATTTGCTGTAAAGGTAACTTAAGGTAAATCAGAAAAATTAAATTTTCGTTACAAAAAATGTTATAAAAGTTACAATTTCTACAGAACCGAAAACATAATGACATATATTAATTTTAAATAACAATAAAAACAGTTTTAAATATTTGAAAATTTAAAAATAAGCATATATAGGTACACAGTACATATGTACATGAATTTAAGTAATTGCATGTATGCATTCACGATCATTTAAGTAATTTTAGCTAAAAAAATATAAAAATAACCTTAATTACTGAGAAGGTTTTATGTAAAATTCATGATTTTGGCATTTCGAAGTGCCAAAATATAATGGAAAAAATATATTAGCAATTAAAATCTCAATCATGAAATTTCGAAGATATTTTAAATTCATGTTAAATTGAATTGAAGCTTAGTTTGAATCTATGTAGTTATGAATATGACCCTTAAACTTATTAGTATATAATGTACTGTGAACAGGTGTTGCGTCAGATAATTTCTACATATTAATCGTTTATCATTCATTATATTATTTACTACTTATTTATTTGCTTAGTCAGCTGTTTTTATTTAGGTAGGTACTTGGTAAAGTAAGTATATAACCAAGAGAATATATATGTGTGTACTTAATATATAATGTATCCATTTTGTGTAGATTAGCATATACATCTAATAATTATGATTTATACGTATGCACATCTATACTACAATATAGTAGCTAGTATATATATACATAGGTATTTCGACCTCAATTAATATGTATGTATACAGATTTATTCATTGATTTTATATAGGTGTATGTTAGTATTATATACATATATGTACTTTATAAGATACAGCATAATTTATCTTTTTTAAATTTTTTTTTCCTTAAAGTCGATGTTAAATCGCCCAATCAATTTAACAATTCTATGTACATACGTATACATATTATAACATTAACCTGATCTCCATTTAAGTGCACAAATCATTTTTTTCTAGCAGTTACATACAACCAACACAATTTTTTTCTTTTAATTTATTTTTTTTTTCTTAATATTTTTTTAAGTGTGTGGAATTTTTTATTTTCACACTGTATTGAAATATTTAAAAAAAAAATTAAATTGAAATAAATAAAAAGATCATATCAACATACCACACAACATAACATTTACACTACTTTATATGCACATTTGAATATATGTGTGTACTATGTGCACAGTATACATACAGAGTTACGCCTTGTGTATTACTCATACATACCTAAATATTTTTTTTTTATATGCATACGTATGTTTATACAGCAAAAAACAAAATTAATAAATCATTTTACTATTATTACTTCTATCATTTAAATAAATGATCGATATTCGATTTTTTTTTTTTTTTTGGCTTAAAAATCTAGTACACAAACTTAAGTTTATAAATTTTATTATGTGTACGAAATGGAATGTTTCTTAAAAATAAACATAAAAATTGATTTGATTCTATTCATAATTTTGTCAAAGTTATTATTAAATTTATTGTATGAACTAAATTCATATGTAACAGGTACTTGCAACAAACAAACACTGAAAATTTTCATTTACAAAAAAAAAAAAGCAATTTATATAACTTGATTGTTTACTATACTCTATACCAAAAGTACAAAAATATTTTTTAATTTTTGAAATATTTTCATGCATGAATGCAATCTATCACATAAAAAGCTAGTGATATAACAATAAATTATCATACTTTAATAATTCTTTTAATAATTCATTTTTTTTACATAATTTCTGTATATTTTTTACTTGAATTGTTTAAAAATTGTTTCATTACATGGTATGCGAATTCAGAATATTTTGAACGTTAAAGGTCCATATTCATCAAGCGATATTATTGGTCTAGCATTTTTACGATCGCTAGTCACAGTACTTCAAGTGTTCATGAAAGGGACTAGAAATTATTTTCGAACTTTTATTCTGAAATGCAGAACACATACATATAGAGATAATCTTGTTGGATGAAAATAGGCCTTTAAAGTATAATAGAATTCATTACATATTATTAATATTTCATTAAAATATTATTTTTAAGTTTCTCATATAAAAATATAAATGCTTTTCATTTAAGATGCATATGAAATATTTGCTAAGATCTATAAATAAATTTGAATTCAAAGAAATTTTCATTCACGCATCTAAGGATTAAGCCTGCATTAGCGGATATTTTTAATAAAAAATTTTTTTAAATATTGATCTTTTTTTTAACAGTATTTCTAATGAAAAATAAAATCTGCAATAATATTAAAATTTCAATATTTATTTGAACAATTGGAAAAAATAATCTCTTTATTTATTTTAATTATCATATTTACCCTCCCTTACAAATTAACTTTTAATGACATCCGATCATGAAAACCACACAGGATGTATTTTCAAATGATTTTTTCTATGAGAAAATATTATTTTTTTTTATTGTAATTAATAGGGTAATTTTATTACTTAATTAAATAACAACATCACTCATTAATGATTTTTTTAAATATTATATAATGGGTATTCATGACAAAATGCCCCTAACATTGTAAAAAGATTAGATTTGCAAAAGTTTTTTAACACAAAGTATAATAAAACGCGAGTACATATTAATTGAAGATAAATGCAAGTAAACCAATCAATTGTAGTTTTAGAAAAGCCCTTTGCACACGCATCAGCTAAAAAGGAAAATGCGGATTTTTTTTTTTTTAAATTTATTATGTTTATTGTATAAATATTCTTTTTGTAAATTGAATATTTTTATTTTGTAACACCCCTTTATTTAGAAGCAAGGGTGTATTTATTTTGTTATTATAACAACTATGTATATATAAGATATCTTATAGATTAATTGTTTATCTTATTTTAATTACAATACAATAATTTTTCTTTGTATCTATTTAATTACTTTGTTATCTACCATTATGTAAATGAATTTTTCAAAAAATATGTATAAATTAGAAAATAAGTAAAAATTTATTTTTGTAATTTAATGCAATTTTAAATGGTAATAGTCGTAGGAAACAAATTAAGAAAATTGCGATATACACAACGATACGTATTGTATTTATATTACATACGTACAATTAGTATGTACATATTATGTACATTGAATACGTGCATATGCATACAAATAATTGTATCTTTACGTTATTAAAGTAAAATCCTGTTTTTTACATATACTATATAAAATTTCAAGTTTTTCTTTGGTATAATTTAAATATTTATTCCCATAATTAAAACGTTTTTTTCTTTTTTCCTTCGCTTTTTATTTTGATTTTTTATTTTTGTTTTTTATTTTTTATTTTTATTTTTTATTCTGCCTTATTTCTCGCAATTAATTTTTGCTATATAATTTTCCTTTCAACAAGATAAATTCGCTTTCGTTCTCTTAAAACTGGGTAATGGTCCAATTATAAAATACATTGCAATACGATATTGTATGATATGAATATAGTATGTGTGTATACAACAAGATCTTTTTGAACAGAATAAAAGTAAATAAAAAAATAAGTACAAGATTTTTAAATATTTATTACACACACACACAATATACATTCACAAACATACATATGTGCGTATAAAATATTTAAAAAAAATTGTTTAAAATAAAAATTTATTATATTTTATTAAATATAAAATAAAATTTCTTAAAAACATATGTATACATACGTATAGGTAAGTATGCATTGTTTATTAGTAAATGACTGTTGAGTTCAAATTATTATCATTTTATGATGTACTCTAAACAATTCAATAATTGTTATATTCTAATGGTTTTTAACCAACAATCAACGAAAATCAACAAAAATCAACAATCAACAAAAATGATACAATTTTAAACTCATAAATGTGTCTGTCAAACAGAGTTCACCGTCTCAACGATTTTCTTATTAAACTAAGTGATTTACTACTTTTTCGACTCTACATTTAATAGAATTTAAATTTTTTACCTAAAAAATGTGATATTTTTAATTTAGCTTCTATAGTAATTTCCAATTCTAGAGCACATTTTATGTTAGTCAAGATTTCGTGTACATACATATGTACAAATATAGATCTTAAAGAAAAAAAACTAAAGTAAAAATCTTCAAATCGAGTAAATCCTACAATCTTGAAGGCAAAATTTGCGTACATGTAGCTATCCATATATTGTAGCACATTATGAAATGTTCTTCAGAATTGGTGATCACTATAATTAAATTAGGATCTACTTTTGAATGGAATTTTTTACTTGCATTTTTTCAGTTATTATGAAGCACTCCAAGCCGCGTTCAGAGAATAAATAGCGACAATAATTGAACGCAACTAAATATGATTGAATATAGAACTTGTTTGGCAAGAAAAGTATATCAAAATAAGTTTTATTTTATTTTATTTTTTTTGTTTTTTTTTGTTTTTTATCACAATTCAAAGTAAAACAAGTTTAATAAGATATGCGTGTATGTACGTACTTCATATTATGTATTTTTAAATGCAAACGTATATGTTGAATTTCATATATTTATGAGTAAAATATTTTTTATTTATGTATTTATTGATATAAATTGAAAATTCGACTAGCAGTAGTATAAAAATTGAAATATAATTTGTTCAAATTGTTATTTACTTCCGTTTTATTCGAACTTGAGAAAAATTGATAAAAATTTGTATCTGTCCAAAAACTTGAGTTAATACAATTGAAAATAAATAAAAAATTATTTAATTTGTAAAATTAATGTACTAAACATAAAATTCATTTCATGACCTTCTAAACAAAAGCAATAATTTATTAATACACATAAGTTCTGTTCCCGTACTATAGCCAATTGTAAAATTCTGATATCTGTTCATTTGTGGAGGAAAGTTATGATTCTTTCACAAACGGTTTTTATGGGAACACAAAACCTTAAGTTTATTGTAAATCACAGGTATTGCACTAATGTTCAAGTATGGGAACAGTTCTTTGGTTCTCAACAATATCGATGATAATTTCGAAATTGTATAAACAAAAATATTAATAGTATGTTAGAATATATCATGTCAAGTGATATAAATCTTTCATGACATGTCCTTCAAAAGAGAAACAGAGATGAATTTAAAATGAACATAAAAATAATTATTAATTGAAGATAAACATGTATGTATGTATATATTAAGGACTGTTAGTTTCATTCTAATTCATTTTTTTACTTTGGTATTATTTGTACATGTTACTGTCTATTATTTGTAAAATTCGTTTATAAAGGCCACCAAGAACTTGTTACTAAATAATCCTATATCATATTCACATCATTGAACAGTAAAATTATAACACCATCAAACTAGAAAAAATATTTACGTTTGAACATATATACAATCAAAATTAATAATAATAACAATTGCATGTATTCGTATAAAAAAAAGAAGAAAACATGAGACATGTATTGAACAAATTGACATAAGGAATGATCCTTTACAGCATTTGATCGCGTTTAATCTATCTTCATTCTAGATTTTTTTTTTTTTAAAAAAAGTAAAAAAAATAAAAATTGAAAATGACTTTATGTAGTGTCTACAATTACGCTCATATCATTACATGTGATTACTTTATCGTGATTTGATGACAAGTAACATTCGTTTTAATCATCTTCATCGTTATTTGTTGTTAATTATATGTCTTAACTACATACAATTTTATTGTAAATTCAGCGATTTTTTTCGCAATTGCGTATGTTATGCATAGTATGTGTATACGGAGATGCATATATTTTTTGTTAACAATTTTTGTGGTAAATTACGCAAACTGATTTTGATCATCACTCAGTATCTAAATACATGATGTGTGATTATAATCAATTATTCAAATAAAAAATAAAAAATAAAATAACTATCAGTTACAAGTAGCCATGAATTATGTTTTCTAGATAACATATTGGGAGGTTTTCATGTTGTTTATATAAAACAGGGATATCCTTTACAATGATTAATAATGTCCAATTTTTCGATGTTTCAATTTCGGGAGTTTTTTTTTTTTTTTTTGATATTATTTAACTGATAATTTGAAATTTCGATTTAAGCTTTTCTTTGATATCACTTTGCGATCCCAAATAAACTTAAAAAATCGATTTTATTAGGCTGAATACCTTGTAAGACACAGATGTGATTTTGGTTTTTCAAAAATCTAGAAAATATTAACATTTAATTCATAATGCTGAGTAGGAAATTTCGGAGACATTTATAACTTGCGTTAAATTTAAGTGTTGGCGAATACGGGCCTTTATGTTTTGCAATAGTGTTTCTATACAATTGCAGATAGTATGTACATTACTTTGAACTACATATTTGACCTTCGAAAATACACCAGGAACACATCACGAAGAAAAATCTAAAGAGATAGCATTTCTTCTGATGGAGTTTTTTTTTTTTGGGTCATAACGAGGTCGTACAAAATGCAATTTGAACAAATTCAAAAATTATCAAGATAAAAATGAAAAATTGTACATATTTTAAGAAAAAAAAAAAGTTAAATAAAGTACCGAAAAAGAATTTCTTTTTTATAAAAAAAAAATCATTAAAAAAATTGTACGAGCGCGAAAATGACAGAATCAATTTTTCTTATGTGTTTTTATTTTTTCATACAGTTGATGTCATGTTGAAAATTTGCGAAAAAAAACGTTTTTATTATGATGCAAAAAATTTCATAAGGTGAGTCGTTGTTTGGTTCAGCAATTTTACTTTCAGAGATATTCCTTCTTTTTTAATTGTAATATCGATTTTGTAATTATACAAAATATTATTTCTAATGATTTAAATTTTAATAAAAAGGAAATTTTCACTATTATTTACATATGTATATCATTGATAAACGAATGACTGTGACAAACCTATTTTCTGCTTGTCAATTTCGTTTGTTTTTTTGTTTCTATTGCTGATAGACGAGTTTAGGTTTTTCAATGTTTACATCGGAATTGCTCACCTTATAAAATTCATAACATCATAGTTTTTATTATGTTTTGAAAAATGATTCAAAATTTTAATTTATGTTTTCCCTATCTATAAAAAACGTCAAAAGTAAAAGAAATGAAACGAATAAAAAGATTTTCAGTTTTGTATCTACGTACGTTAAATAAACATACTTCTGTTGTTTTAAGTGATAAACTACACTTTTAACGGTTCCACATTTAAAATTTAAACTAATTTGAAAATGTTGCTGTATTTGCCAATTAGAATGAATATTTTGTATTATTGTCCATATATACAATCTAAAATTATAATTAGTTATTAAAACTAATCTGGTCGTAAAAATCATTCAAATATACGCCAATGGCAAAGATGTAAAAATTTATTTTAAAGTTATATCAGAACAAAAAAATGTTTCTAATAAATTTGACAACATTCATTTCAGTTGAAACAATTATTTTGGCATACAAAAAAAAAAAAAAATTTTTAAATTAAAAATATAAAATTAAATAAATAAACGAAGAAACAAAAAAAAAGTACAAAATATAAATGACAAGAAAGATATGAAAAACAATTTTTTAAATTTCTCAATTAAATTAAACAAGGAAATAAAACTGAAACTGAAGATTAAATTTAACATTTTTAATGTGGGATATACAAGTGTACATTATATAATTAATTTTTGGATTTAATCCAACAATCGTACATGTACGTTATGTACATACATACGTATAATATTGAGTATAAGTGCATACACTTTAAGAATTTTGTACATTATTGTACATCTGCATATTCACATGTGAGTACACGCTTGTGAGCACATGTGCACTCATTTAAATTATCATGTGCATTTATTGCACATATTAATAAATTGAGTTCATTGACCATTTTATTAAAATAAAAATTTAAAAAAAATGTTTGAATAATTTTTTTTTTCATTTTCGTTTATAACAGTCAAGTTAAGACAATCATTAAAATAAATATAGAATTTAAAAAAATTGACGATTACATAAAATTTTGTTTATTCAGTTTTTGAATTGCACACATTAAATAGATAATCAACATTTGTATGACAGCTTATTTACACAAATTGTTTTTCGTTGTTTAGAAATTTCGATTATTCAACTACATATATGCAGCCAATATACAGTGATGTACATTAAAATTTAATTTTTTTTATTTTTAATAAGAAAAATTATTTAAAGATTATTTTAATATACCATTTTACAAAATTATTTTAATATACCAAAACATAACGAGCTATCTTTATCATAGGGTCTAAGAATTATGTATTCAATATGTATTTTATTTAAAAGAACATTGCCGCTATTATTTTTGTAAAACGTTATTACTGGACCAAAATAATAAAAATTAAAACTTTCAGTACAAAAGCCAAAATTCAAATACAGACAAAACTCAAATTTAGGATTTCAGATCATCTCATTTCATTTAGATTTCAATTTTAAGCAAATACAGCAAATAGACAAAAGTATAAAAATTTAAAATTTCCGGGTATATTTAAATAATAATTTATTAGAATATCATTCAGGTACTGCTATGCAACTCTAATATCTAGTTCATTGCGAATTTAGGTTAAAAAAACAAATTTTCTATACACAGATTTCACTTTATTTAAAATATCAGTAAATATAATAAAGTAAAATTTACTGGGCAATGATAGGTAGATAGTAAATGTATGCAACTGTGTACACAGATATATTAATGTGCTTGGAAGTATTGTATATAAAGTACACATAATATGCGTAAAAATATTAAGATTTATATGAGTATAAATTAAGTAAACATATCAGTTCACATAAATGTATCTATGCATCTATCCACTTAAACGTATGTTAATTACAATCATTCTATACATGCAAATTATATTTGAAAGTTGAATTATCATGTGCTTTTGCTCTAATTTTTTTCTTACTAATTAACATTTTTTTTTTAATTAAAATTTTATTTAATTAAAAAGAAAACATGTTGTAGATAAAATGGTATGATCTCGTTCATTATGAATTTTATGATATTAAATTGATTTATCTGTCATATCTTTGTATACAGTCAGAAATGCACACAATTTTATACAAGTTACACAGGATTTGATTTTTATGCGTGATTTTCTTTCTATACAATGCAAATCACATGAACGCATTTTCAGTTAAATAAAGGTTGAACTTATTTAAATTTTATAGCTCAAAATGATAATTAAATAATAAAAATCATGGTTAAATAAAATGTTATATTTTGCTATAAAGTCATAATTGGAAATATATTCGTGATTCATACAAGTACAAATACAAAGTAAAAATTTGCTTGTAATCAATATTCAACGCGAACGCGATTTCGATCGGCAATACATGATCGACCAGTATTTTACCCCCAGAGCAAAGAACTTGGGTTCATACCAAACTAAATTAACTTTGGGTAAATTCGTTCATACTTACTGGTCAATTGCCTTTAAGGTTTAAATGTTGATTGAGTCTTTTTACTGTCGAGAAGAAACTCAAATTAATAGTCAATCTAAGCCCTTTTATAGAAATTGAGATTGTTCTTTACTAACACCTCAGCGGTTCGTAAGTAAATCTTCGTTTTCAATTTTTGTAACTTCTAATATTTAAAAAAAACAAATTGATTTAATTTTTTTTTGTAAATTTAACTAAAGCAAAACTTTTCAATTCAATTGAAATGTTGTCTTCAATCTATGGACAAATACATTACAAATGTTACGTACATTTACAAGAGATGGTAAAAGTAAAATGTGGATAACGATAAATGAAAATAGATTCAAATATGTAGCTGATAAATTATTGTTGGATTTGAGATCACACATAGCCTGTACAATAAAAGTCAATAAAGTTGTTTTAAGTTAGAACCAAAATAAAAAAGCAACGTAAAGTAACATATACGAATCTATAAAATCAAGTGAATTTACTCACATACGTAAAATATACATGTAAACTTCGATTCGTTCTGTTTGGTAAAAAATTTCGTCAAATAAATTTCATTTTTAAGTAAAGTAATCTACTGCAAGAAACGTAAAGTGAAATTTTCAGTTTTATTTCAGAAATCCAATGAATTTAGCGAAATGTGGCAGTTATTACTGAAATTTTCTTGTACTTACTTATAATAGTTAATATGTTATTTTTGATATTCGTAAACTAGATTCGTAAATTTTCTGACGTTACTTTCTTATTTTGGCTAGGCCTTTGAATATTTACATGCTTATGGCTATTTCCTTTTACTTTGTAGAATAAGACTAGCTGTTTGTAACAGACAGGATAAAAGCGTATTAAGTTGTCATCATTGATTGTGTTCTTCTTTTGACTTGAAATAATCATAATTATATGAGAATATAATAATAATAATAATAAGTTGAAATTGTTTCTTATTTGATTTGTTATTGTGGATTTGACTGTAATATGCACTTGTATGTACTTATAAAAATTCAAGACATCCTTCGTGTTCATTTTTAATTTTAACGAGTTCCATTTCAAAAAGTAAAATTATTACTTATTATTACACTATACAAACAAATTAATGTAGGATATACATTTGATATGTATTTATATAACATACGTATATCCTCATTTCAAATGTATACATCACGCATACACACAAAGAAATAAAGAATTCGTGTACAGATTCACATGAAATATACAAACATATATGAGTCTGATACAAAATAATGACAATAATTGTAGTTTGTAATTTTGCAAAAATTTTATATTTCCGTTTCAAAATAATCAAAACATTATATATGTATACACAAACACACATTTGTACATGATATAAAAGTGAAAATACTAAAAATAAGAACGAGTTTCTAAATAAAAAATAATTCTATATGACGTATCAAATAGATTTAGAAGATGAAGGAAAACGAGAATTATGTGTAATTTAGAAAAATATATTGATAATAAAAACTATTAAATTTAAGTAAAAAAAAAAAAAAAAAAACAAAAATAACAATAAAATAAGATAAAATAAAAATAATAAAAACTGAAAATACTATGCGACCATGATGAAGAGCATTATCTTAAATTAGATAATCTACTTGCCATAAAATTTCAATTTCATTTTACTTTCAGTTCTTTTTTCTCGGTATACAAGGGGTAGTATAAATGGGGGCTTAGTAGATTAAAAGGTAGAATGTTGATTTCTAAATTCTCAAGTCGATTACAGGCATAGAAAAAACGGTGAAAATCGTATTTTTCATCGTTGGCCTGCATTATCAACATCACTACCTTATCTTTCTGCTCCCAGTTCACCTAGCTTCGATTGAGTACCAAAGCTTTCCACTTCGTGGATTTAAATGAAGTGCTTTTAGTAAAACATTGATCGAATGCTTGGTAAGTGCTGAAAACAAATAACTCAAAGAAATAATTAATCAATATTATTCAAAAATGAGTTTCTTTTTTAATCTAAGAAATTTAGTAGTTCGTATTTTACTGTAATGTGTATAGGTGTATGTAGGATGGAATTGTCTTGGAAAATCGCATTACAGTGATTAGGCCCTGGCCGATGATGATGATACAAGAGGCAGAGCAGAAGTGATATGACAAATGAAGCATCTGTTCATATACAATCATTTTTATAATTTGGGTATAATGACAAATTTGCAAAAATTATCAGCCATATTTAGCCACACACTTTGAAAATTATTTTATAATTTTTATTCTTCACAAAAAAAAAAAAGAGAAAGATTGGGCTTTTATTATTGATTACATTTTTAAAAGTGACACATAACTACAGTTATCACGAAAATTTTACTTAGCGTTTTCCTGTCTGTTCATTTTATTTTTGAATTAAGTTGAACACGTAGAACATAAAAAATATCAATTCTTTAAATTCACAAATAAGGGAAATTGCACATAAAAATAACATAATGTCATAATGGTTTTGTTGATGGCAGAAAGTTAATCATTTTGTATTGAAACTGAATAAAACAAAAATACGACAGGCTATAAATACGTTATATATACAAGCCAATGATTACTTTTGGAAGATGTCAAGAATAAAATACAAAAAAATTAATGATAAACATGAAATGAAATTTAAAAGTAAATTTTTGGCAAGCCCAACAGAAAAATTTTAAAGACTTATAAAGGAATAAGACGATAACATTTTTCGAAACATTATTTCGAAATTATTTATTTATTTATTTATTTTTATTTTTGTTTTTAGAAATTTTGGAAATGAATACAAAATAATTCTTAAGACTTACTCATGTGCTCTTTAAATTTTATGAAAACAAGAAAAAAAATTTTTAAATAATGGATTTAAACGTAAATATTATAAATGTTGATTTATGTTCGAATTGATTCTTTTTTTTTCATATTTTCATTGATTACTTTTGGTCTTAACAAGAAAAAAAGCAAGACAACACCAAAATTTATACAATTGTATGGAAACAGCATACAAATGTATACATTGTATGTGAAACAGCAATTTTACTTGTTTATTTTTATTTTTCTGATTACATACAAGAATGATAAGAACAATATTTTTTTATTTATTAAGAAATTTTTAAAACTTTCTTTTTAAATTTTTTTTTGATCTGTCTAGCTAATTTCTTCAATTTTTTTTATTTTAAATTACTAAAATTAACTTTAATTTCTTATCAATATTTTACAATCACGTTACGGGTGATTTTCAAAATGTCATAAAATTGTTGTGATGCAGTAGCATTATTATAATTTTGAATTATACAATCTATTGTAGCCTAACTAATGCGTTTACAATACGTTTTCCTTTGAAACTTTAAACGATGTTAATTTCGTTCGATGTTAGCGTTCTGAAACTTTGAACATCAAGATGATGTTTGAACATTTTGAAACTCATCATATTTACGTAGATTATGTATTTAATCAAAATTTTTTTGGGAGAATATACACATACACATATGCACATATGAATACGAAACGTTATATCATGAAAGCATATAAAATGTACTACATAATTTTTAAATGCATTGCAATTGTGCAAATTGTGTTCGTTATACACAAATGTATGCAATAAATATTTTGTTGCACATTGTTCTGTACATACAAAAGATAATTCCCTAATTACTAAAAAAGAATTTCTCTTTTCCAAAAATTTCCGCATTTTTTAAATTCTAAATGAATATTTAATTTGACTAAAATAATTCTGTAAATAAATATTTCAAATTATTTTATTTATCATTGATACTTTTAATACAAAAATTTTTTTTATACTCCAAAAATTTTCATTTTTTCTGCTGAATTTTTTAAAATTACTTTTTAAAATGTGATAACCATTTAATGATGAACGCATGACAGAATGTACAAAATACAAAAATTATGGCTGATTATCAATTAATGCAATTACATCTCATACAATTAAAAATGGTGTTAATAGAGAATTTTTAAATGACAAAGTAAACATTTTAAAAATATCATTCTTGAACGATTGGGTAGGCATATTCATATGTACTTAGTTGTAAATGTACATAGTAGATTTTATTTAAAGAATTTCATCGGTTATTAAATAATTAATTTCCAAAGATCGAATACATGAAGGGTTTTCTGTTTAAACGTATCGAATCTTGGAAAGATAATCATTTACACCGAAAAATGAAAAAATAAGAAGACAATTTAATAATATAAAATTATTTTTTATTTTCTTTCTTTTTTCGTAATCATTATTGCAGTTTTATTTTAATTGTTGTCCACAGTATAAATTAAAAATTGTTATACAATAATTCAGAATACAGAAAATTAAAAATTCTGCAAACGTAACAGCGTAAGACAATTTTTAATGCTTAGCCAAAATAAGGAAATAACGTAAAGTAAAATTAGAAACTTCATGAATGCAGTTTACGGATAACAAAAATTACATATTAATTATATAACGATAACATAAAATGAAATTCAATAACTATCAGTATGTTAAATTCACAACTTAACCTTACATTACGTATGCAGGTATGCTTCACAAAGGAGATTATTCTACTCCTACTGAAAAACAGGCATTTCAAAGATGACAAAATGGAATGACCTGAAGTTTACGTACATTAAGGGTGTGTTCATTTAATCATATATGCTTTACCTTACGTTACTATTTTATTTTGATTCTAGCAATAGTTATGTTTAGTGTCTGATCAAAGATCATTTACATATGCACAATACAACGTATATAATTTTCACTTTCTCACAGTCAAAACAAAATATACTATTTTTAGTATATTTTATTATCACGAAAAGTTGATTGAGAGTAAAATTGTAATTCTCATTGTTGTAATATTGTTTATAATATTGAAATGAAAAATAAATCAGTAAATTTACATCCATCACGCATAAATTACTGCAATTCGCATTTGAGATTGCATTGATATACATGTACATTTGATCATGAAGTACGTACATATCAATATCTTGTATCTAAACATGTAATGCATTGGAAAAATGACTCACCTGTACACATTAAGATCAATAAACTGAAGCAAATCTTGTCTAACTTGTATAATATCCTGTACTGTACTTGCATATACATATACAACAGTATAATTGTGTATGGTGTCATGTAACAATCACCAAGTAACTAGACTTATAGCAGTCATTGCTAGATTTTCAAGTATTCCCATAAATAAGTTTAAAATGAATATTTATGTACATATGTATATTGTTAAATATACACATATGCATATATACACATATGTATGTACATCAGAAAAAATTTTTTTTATAAAATGAATGAAAATTGCATTTTGTAACTACATTGTTGTTATCATACAATAATTTTCATTTTTATACCAACACATAAGGTTAACCTTTTCTTCATTTTTATCAGAATAATCTTATTAAATGTTTTATCCAAAGAATATAAATTTTTAATCTACTGTATAAAACAAGAAATGAAGTTTTCAATTTTTTTTTTCATTATTTTTTTTTTTTTATTACTCTCATTCGTAAAAGTTCATAGTTCACTCAGCTGTAAGTAGACAATTTATTAATAAGTCTGTTCCCGTATTTAAAAATTTGAGCAGAAATTCACAATAAATTAAAAAATTTAGCATTTCCATACAAATATTCTTCAAAAATTTTAACTTTCCCTCTACCCTCCAAAAAGTTACAAATTTTAATAACTGGATAATGTAACTCCTACTTGCTGTTTGTTTGTTTTGAACTTTCATAAGACAGGTGTTAAAAAAATACTAGCCAAAAACTCAAAGTAAAATTTAACTTTTTTTCTTGATTTTCAGACAAGTGCATTAAATCGTTCCTTTACTTTCAAAAATTTATCCCTATTCCACAAATAAGCAAAAAAACAGAACGTTGCAGTTAGTTGACGTACTTACGTGAACAGACCTAATGTAAACGTACCTATTTCAAAAGATATTAGCAATGCTGATCGAATCTATTTGCTGATATTCCGATAAACTAAAAACTTAAAACCTCTAGCTATTCTGTTATTAATAGTTAGCCTTATTATAGCAAATGGATTTGTTTCATCGATGACAAATTAATGAATCGATCGTGTGAACATAATATATGTATGTACTCGTAAAACAATTTCCAATCCAATTGATTCAAGTGAACGAATTTGATGATGAAGTTCTTAAATTTTAGTATCTCATTTTTTTTTTTTTTTTTTTTTTTTTTTTTGGAGTCATCTAATTATGAGTTACTGCTGATGTTTAAGTTCGTCAAGCAAGAAACTTTTTTTATTCTCAGTACAAAAGCACAAAAAAAAAATATCCTTTAGTACCTTTTAAATTTATATTCAAAAACTTTAACGACTTTTTAAAAAATTTATAAATATTTTCTAAAATTTTTTTTAGGCTAAATACTTACGGATATGCGGACGAGTATTACATACTCGTATGTATGTAATTCGCTTACCTACTTCCATACAATTGGAATTTTAAATATTTTTACATGTCCCAAATAACAATATTGTAATAATTAACAATTTGTCTCGAACAAATCTGATGTCATTTAAAATCATTTTTGATTCTTCGCCAATATACAAATGTATGTATATTCGTATGAAACACCAATATGTACACTTAAATATATTTCAAAAAGTAACGGAATCTCAAGTAATAAAAAAAAATTCGAAATAAATTGAAAATAATAAATAAATTTTTGATGGAAATCAATATCTTAATAATTTTTTTTCTTTGAAATCAGGTAAATTATTTTATATAAAATAAATAAATTTATTGAAATTTTCGAAAAAAGCAAAAAAAAAAAAAAAAAAAAAATTAGTAAGATCATTTTACGAATCTGTTATTTGAATGGTTTTGTACTTACAGATACATGTATTCTATTTGAACATTTTTTCATTTTAATTTTGTTGAATTTCCCAATTTATTTCGTTTAGTCTTTATTTCCTCTCCTTTAAATTAAAAATGATTAAAATCGTGTACACACATAAATTGTATATGAATTATACTGTAGATGTATTTATTGTAATTTCATTTATAAGCAATACAACAAGTGGTAATAATTTTTTTTATGATCATCTTTCAAGATTATTAAACTGCCAAAAGAAAATTTTTGAAGAAAAAAGAAAAAAATAAATAAATTTGTTCATTAACATTTTGTATTATTGTAACAATGAAATACAAAACAAAATAATAATAGTAATATTTAATGTTTTAGATCATAAGGTTCATATTCACCAAAAGGGTTTTTTCAAACTACATATGTTTAAATTTAAACATAATTTAAATTTAAATAATTGTTAATTAAACCGTTGCAATTTAAATTTTTAATATTTTTTCTTTTGGAAATATTTTTAGCTTTCCAGATAGTCAGATGTTTTACATATTGTGTTTTATTGTATTTTAAGTTATTTTTCTTGTAAATTTCGTTTAACTTGGTTTAAATTTTGACAGCACATAATTAACTCAATGGAGAAATCAACATCAATATCAGTTGATGAATAAAGTTATGACAAATTTAAGATAAATCGCTTTGGTGAATACGGTCCTGAATGTTTAATGCAGTTGAATTTGAACGAATAAGCCTTAGTAATTCATAAAGCAATTAATCCTGAACCTGAAGGATATTCAAATACGTTTCTTTCCTATTCTAAATTATTTTTTATGTCTTTTTTTTGCTATTTTAAAAAGAATTGAAGGATGCAATGTTTTAAGTTTTATATTTTGCCATTATCATACGATGCAGATACATATGTATATTAATCAAATACAGAGAACGACTAAAAGAATTATCTCAAAACATTCAAATCAAATCATATTCAAAACAATCATATCAAACATTCCCAATTCATTGTATGTCAGCAGAGATAAAATTTAGTTGGAATTTAAATATTGAATTTTGAAAAAAATTAAATAGGCTTCAAGATATTAATAGGCTTATTCAGAGACACCCTGTGTTTATTATGTGAGTATATTATGTGAAATAAATGTCTTCCGACTTTATTCTCTTTATAAATTGATGAATTTTTATCGTCAACGTTGACTTCGGTCAAGTAAAATGGTAAGAAAATACAATTAGAAAAATAACTGCAATCACCTTAAGGTCTTCTAAAATATCATACTTTATATTACTTTGTATAAGGCCATTTAGCATGTTATTTTGTATGTGCAATATTACATACATGAATATGTACATAATATGAAGTATGTAGTGATAAATGAACAAGAATTTCACATTTCACTACATGATAATCACTATCAGTTGTATCTACAAATACATGAATTGGTCATCATCATATGTATGTACACCAAATACAATATTCATCCACCCGTATTTGTGCAATACCAAAGTTTTTAAAGTTTTGGTTTATACAATTTTTATACATTTAATTTTTTTTCCATAATAATGATTTTTTTCACGATACAGGAAATTTGTTAAATTAATTGGCTAACGGTAAAATCATACACGGAATGAATATTATTGTACTTAAACATACATATGTATGTGTATTTTATAATATTTTAAATTGATTACAAGAAACAGGTGAATAATTGTACTGAGCACATACATACATACATATGTATTTTATTGTATTACTCATATGCTTGCTTTCAAACAAATTAACTGCATACGAATCATTTTTATTTATTTTCATATTGTTTAATTTAAAAATTTAATTTACAACGAAATACCTTATAAAAGATACATAAATGCTGTACTGTAGTTGCTATATATGTATATGTACATCTGGTTTTAAGGTGCTTATGGACTAATCAACACCTGATGGTGGAAAATATTTTAATTCAACTTATATGTACGTGTATACCTATATCCCTATATATCCTTCTGAAATACAGAAAATTGAAAATTTCCGACACATGATGTTCCCATAACGTTTTAAACATTTTAGGCAATATGAACATAATATCTCTGGAAAAACGAAATTTAGCAAGGGGCCTAGAAAGATTTTTTTCTAAGAACAATTTGAACTATACAAGAAACACTGACTTTTACTCAAGACCATGTGTTCACTGACAAATTTAAAATCCCATGAAATCACCATGAAGATACTCAAAGAACTTACAGACTGTTACAGACAAAACAAAGGGAAATTTTTTTTTCAATTTCACTTAACATCAAATAAAAATTAAGAATTAAATAAAATCTTATGGACTTAGCCAAGGTCTTAACGTATCATAAATTCTTTTATCAAAAATGTAATAAAGTCCAGTATATTCTATTATGCTATCATTTTTATAATGTATGTAGGTATGTACGTGTTTTGAACCTAAAGACTTTCTTGTTAGGTCAAGTTCAAATATTTTATCTTAAATACATACACACATATGTATGTACATATGAAACTCATATACCTACATACATTTGAGTAAAAATAATATATACATACATACGTATAAAAGTGTATATGTGAGTCTTAAAATTCTGTTATACAATATAAAAAATTTGATCAATTATCAAGTAATAAAAATTCAATTTAAATTTTAGTTTTTTAATTTGAAATGCAAATTTTGTTCATAAATTTAAATGTGGGTGTTAGTCAGGGGTTTTGATATACATACATACATATATGCATACAAGTATGTGCACATTACATATGTATCTTTAAACAAATCTAAACATATTTTCATAGAAACCTTATACATGCGATATATTTACTGCACATGTATACGTACGTATGTATGTATTGTATCTACAACATGTATATATACATCATGTCTAATCCGTATCATATTTTATGCGGTCAGAGATTATTAAATTATTTTAATTTGATTGAAAATGATTTTATGATGTCACATGTCAAATGAATAATTTTAAACGTTTGTTATAAAGTTAAACCATCACAGAACTATAACTATACTGTACATATTATAATATCTACTTCTATGGTTTAATTATTATCTTATTTTCGATCCGATGCAAAATTATTTGGAAAAGAATAGATGCAGTAAAAAAACACTTGGAAAACGTTTGCCTCATTTCAAGGTTATACAATCAAACTAGTCATTATCCTTTATGCCACGGTCGTAATCAGTTAATTCAATCGTTAATCGTTATCCTCCGTCATGTGTACATAAATTTATTTTCATTTTTATTTTTATTTTGCTTTATTTGGTGGCATCATACATACAAACTGCCTAATATGATCAATTTAAAAGCTCAAATATAATATATAAACAAACCTCTAAAATGAAAATCTTTAAAAAATTTGTTTAACTTTTACTTTCAATTTGAATGCTAAGGAACTCCCAAAATTTTATGCTTTTTATTATTCGATGAGTTGTTAAACAATCCATCAAATAAAATAAATGAAATTAAAACAAACATACATGCATATGTCTATTACATATCTGAATGTCAAGGTTTCATTATTTTTTGTTTTAATTTTTTTTTGTTTGTTTCTTTTAAGTCATAATTATTTAAGATATCTGTACAAGTACAAGTCAATAAAATATTTAATTTTAAATATAGGTAGTACAAACAAAAACTCAGTATATGTTTATACGAATGAAACGTGTACAACATATTAAAAATAAATACTTGAGTGCAGAGCCGGACTTTTGGCACCCAAAGCAAAATAAATTTTTGCTTCCTTTTCAACGACTAATTTAATACTTTTAATACCATTTTTACGTAGTCGTTCATACGGAAATAAAATCCATCCTAAGCCTAATCTTTATTCAAATTTTACAATCAGGTCAATGCTACATAAAATAAAAAGTAAATGAATAAAATAAAGTCATTTATTTCGTTCATTTTTGTCATAATAATTAACCTTATTATCATTTGCTTTGTGGTATCCGGTATCCCAAAGATTTGGAAATCAAAGCCATTCCTCCATTTTTATCTGTGATAACGACGGTCCTTTGTATGTACATAAGCAAAAAACAAAAAATTAATGTATGAAATTTCATGGTGAATTTTTTTTTTCAAACTTTATTATTTATTTAGTAATTTCAATTTTGACATGTTTGTTTTTTATTTAATTTTATGCATATTTTATGAGTGGTAAGTAATAAACATACAAAAACAGAATATCATATTTGATTCATACCAGTTAATAACTAATTTTCTAATTTTCAAATTAATTTTAACCTTTGATTCATTGAATTATGATTTATTTTCTTATATGGATTTCTTATAGAGAAACTGTTTGTTTTTTTCATTTCTCTCAAATCTAAAGAAAGACAATATATATCGTGAAATTATGTATTATTAAAAATTTCTTCATATGTACATTTACGTATCTTCATATGTATGTAATATATGTACATACATGCATATTGCATTTCTTTTTGTATTTAAAAAAATAAAAATATAAACACTACTTTCAGCTTAATACAAAAGCATACTTTGTTCACATAATCGGTGTAGAAGAGATTAAATGATAAGAATTTAATGAAATTAACCAAAACCACAAGTTATTCATTGGTTACTTCCTTATCTAATGTAAAATAGATTCAAATTATTTACACATATTGTTATTTATAAAACTCGTACGTATACAAAGGTTCCATTATGAATGAAGTATACGGAGCTTTCCCACAAATATTAGAAATAAAAAAATTTTTTTCAATTGCATCAAGCAATTTTATATATTCAAAATCATTACATTTCCAACTTCAGGTAACATAATTCATTGTAAGATGAGATGAAATATTTCCAAAATAAATAAATAAATAAATATATAATGTATGTACATATGTATGTACATATACGACTATCTTATACAACGTAATCATATATTACAATTGATACTCATGCAATTATCAGCATTCAGTATAAATCATTTTTATTGCATTCATTATCCAATATTAGATGTAGTACGAACATACATATATGTATGTACGTGTAACAGGGTAAGTCAAAATAGTTAACAGTATATTTAAATATTGAATAAATTTCAAAATTTAGGTTTTACTTTTGAATTTCATTTAAAGTTTAGTTTCATTTTTTGAATAATTGATAGCTAGACACTTAGGCCCATATTCATCAATTAGGATTACTTTTGATGGAGATAAATCGTATTTATCACTCTGGATAAGACATTTTTTAGACCACCACAGAACAATATGTTGATAAAGTAAGAATATATTATATCTTGTTATATTATTTTTTGAGTAATCGTAAAAATATCTTAAAAGCATACTTGAAAATCAATTCTACACACGCAAAAGTCGATTAACTTAATAATTTAATCTAGTTATTTTTTCACCAACAGCAATCAGTTGTATTTAACGTTACTATAAGTTTTAATCTCTTTGGTGAATACAGTGAAATTGTAGTGATCATGAAATTATTCAACTCCAATAATCACAATCGTTTAATACGGCCGTTAATTAATTTTAAGTTGTTTAATTTGTAATTGCATTTGAACTACCTTGTATTGGAAATTGATATTTTTTACTTATGCACTTGTACTAAAGTGGTTACTTGAACTTTTACTTTCTTTTATATTTTATCGATAATAATACCAAAATACATAGAAGAGTATATGTTAATTTATGAAAACAATCCGACAGTAAAATTTGCTCAAAATTAGAAAATTTTTCATTTTAAAAATATTTCCTTATTGACCCTTTGAATTTGAAGTAAGGCAAAAAAATTTTTTCCCATTCAGATTTACGTAATAGATCATATCCTCATTTAAAAGACCTGAGAAAATCTTATATGCTTCGAATAAAGTTATTACATTTTTAATTACTGTAAATGATCAATTACTTTTATATTCATCATCGTGGGTGGGCTTAAGTTAATTCATATGTAGACATTTCGTATAGCTGTCGTATAGGAATGCAAATAGACATATTCTAAAAAAGATACATAGATTACAAACATATCTTTTGTTTTTATTATTGCAAGTTTAACCTTCAAATTTCATCAAAAATTACATAAAAATAAAAAAAACTCATACTAATTGGCACTAGCAATTTTCAAAGGAAATAATAAAAAAATTAACATTAAATTGACAATATTTTAACCTTCACGAATTGCACATTTTATATTATTTATCGTTTTTTTTTTTTCTTTTTCGTCTATTATCTTTTTCTTATTTTCTTTAAAATTTCATTTTAAATCATTTTATTCGTTATTCAATTTTTATTTTGGTGTTGTTGACTTATATTTGCAAAAATTGATGTAGTAAGTAAGCATTTTACGAAATGACTTCTTGCAAATTGCAAATAACACTTAATTGAGTAGTGGATCACGAAATGATCAAACCATTAATCATCAGTTTCAGCTTTTATTGTTGTAATGCCATTTCGTGAAATATATTATGTACATACGTATCTATAAAATATTCTTAATAATATACTTTTGAACAAGATACATATAAGTTATACATATGTGTACATAACCATTTTAAATGTATAGTGCTTATATTAATTGCAATTGTAGGTGTTCTATCATATTTAACCCCGCGCATTACGAAGATTATGCTCTTACTAACATCTCACCATGTATCCTGATATGCAGTACATTTTATATGAAAATTTCAAAATCCCACTTTTGATCCTGATTATTTTAGGAAAATTCCCAGATTTTTTTAAGAATTTAAGGCTTAAAATGTTTTCTTTAATGTACTTTTATATCAAGGAATCTTGTGAACGTATAAAATATTGGAAAAGGATAATACAGAAGGTTTCATGGTGGCAAAATTTTAAGTCTCTCATACTATTTTTCCCTACAGAAAATTACGTTTAAAATTGAAATGCATATAGCATGCGTTAGTGTGCCGAGGGGCTAAAAATACATCGTTTTGATGGTATGTGAATATTTTATATAATCATACATAAATCACAATTTGTGTGTATACATATGTATGTATGTACATAAGTCTACAAAATAATAGGAAAAAAATCATATATTTGAAATCTAATGTACAAAATTCAATACATCATAGGATTTAATCAATAAGAAAATTGCACCTTTAGTAAAGAATAATAAAAAAAAAGTAGATTTTAAATTAGTTGATGATAACACTGCGAAAATAACAGGTCCGCAAAATAATAAAATCATAAGTTTGGTCTGATTTTTTCTTGGTTTTTTAAAAGTCCGATTGCTATATTTCCATCTTGGATCAAAATTGAACGATTAGTTTTATTAATTTTCATGATTTTGTTGTCTATACATACGTACTTGTACCTTTTGATTTGTAATTTCGTTCGATTTGTATTGAACAGTTACGTAACATATTGTAGGAAAAATTTGGAAATCTAATATAATTGGGAAATCATCGAGGAATTAACACCAATCCAATGGTTCACAAATTAAAAGTTCTGTATCAGATAAATGGATACGGATGGATAATAGTACGCTTTGCCGATAAACCGATGGATAAACTCAGAAAAATATATTTTTATAAGTTTATGAATAAACTCGTAAAGAAATCTAATTTAGATTTTTCATCAAATGCTTTTATTATTTTGTAGAGACCAATTATTATGAAATAAAAAACATGACATTTACGTAAATCAATACAAAGTAGAATTTCCAGATGAATAATTATATGATGTTGTACTTAGAAAAAGAAAATTACACACATTATTTTTTTGTTTTGTACATCAAATAATTTAAGAAGTTGCAAATTCAATTTAACTTGTTGTTTAAAGTCATGTCATATCACGCAATCAAATTATAAAATTGCAGAAGGCAAATACATACATATGTATGCATGTATATTGTATCTACGATTTGTGATTATATGATGAGGTAACATGAAAACCCAAAAAAATTAAAAATAGAAACAACAACATTGAAGATATTTTATCTAATTCAAGATTTCGTTTTTATCATTATAAAATACGCCTTCAAGGTTTTGACCTTTTTAAATCTTTGTACAAAATATCTTTAATACTCATCATAGTATAAAACATTTATAAAATATTACATTTATTTTAAAAAAACAGGAAAAATTATTTATTTATTTTCATCGAACGTATATACATATGTATGTACATTAGACCTGTGGATGTAATTCAGATAAATTCAAAAATGTCAAAACATGAAGATCGTCTTTCTTATTAAACGATCATGAATGAATGAAACTGCATCTAACAATGAATTTGTATTTGGATGTATATATATACAGGTGCAATTTCATAACTACAAATTAAGTCCGTCTCTTTTTTCATTTCTATACCATTTAATTTTGTCAATGTGTAATTATTGTAATTTTATGACCAATTTTTCATTGTAATTTAAAATAATTTTGAAAAAGTCATCATGATTAAAGTTTTTCACAGAGGGTGTGTGATCTGAGTACAATTTTGACATTTACTATATTTACTATTAATAAAATTTTACTTAAATTTGTCAAAATCTCATCCATTTCATATACAAGCATAGTGTAATATTTTATTTTATAGTTTTTTAAAGTCTTACTAATATGAATGACACACATCTAATATTGGAACTGAGAATATGTCTGTGATATTAATACTAGTTATACATTGTTTTGTTCTTATTAGTTGCTGTTTTTTTTTTTCAAATTTTAATTTTATGTTTCCAAGTTATCGGTCAATTGTCCAAGTTTGAAGCAGTTTTTACAAGGTAAATGGCGCAGATACGAATAATGATAATCAAAACCAAGAGTATCACATCAAAACTAACAAAATATTGTTGATTATACAACATCCAATTTTGAAACCTTGGCTTCTTTCATAGTATTTGGACTATGATGTTAGATGTCATGTTATCAGTATATGCATGATTTTAAAGATTTCTGTGTAGTATCAAAATTAGATATGTGTCTTTATCATAACTAAGCGTTATGCACTTATGTATGTATCTAATTTAATAATTTTTTAAATGGTATACAACGAAATTTTTAATGAAATAAAATGAAAGAATAAAATTAAATCTAAAATTTATTAACAGCAGAACAAAGAATTAAATCACTTACTGCATCTAATTGCGTTAAAATTCCATTCATTTTAATGTAGTCTTAAGTATTTTTTTTTTCTGTTGTTCAAAAAAATGAATATCCATTGTCATATTATTAAAAAATGATTCACAAAAGAACGTAATCAGATTTTTATGTGATTATTTTTGAATATAAATTATTCCTTGATGTGGTCGTTCGTATTCTTGTATCTTGATTTCAGTTCATTCTTCCTGCATATATTTACGTACTGATTTTGGTTATAAATAAACTTAAGAATTTTGTATCGTCTTTAATCAGCTTTAAACTTTGTTAATTCTAATTTCTTTTCACTTTTGTTCGAAAAAAAAAGTAAAAACAGACAAAAATGAAACAAAAATTAATTTTTTTTTTCACTTTCAACATTTTATGTACGGTTGATGTTTGTACGATATTTTGGTATCGCAGGGCTTTAATTAAAAAATCAGAAAAAAAAAGCCTACATACTGTATAATATTTATTTTGATCTTGATTTTGTAGTAATTTAGAATGCATATCTTCCCCCTTTTGATTTCAATTTAATTTTTTTAAGTTGGTTCTCAAATTTTTCTTTTTTGTTCACATCTTGTTAATTTAAGTCGATGTTAACAAAACAAAAAAATATTCTAGATAATTTTACTGGACGAATGTACCAGTGGCGTTTTTTCTAAGGGTTCTTAGTACACCAAAATAATTGTTTTGTTTAAAAATTTTTTATTTCATATCATTATTTTATTACGTAATATTTACTATTAAGCTCGTATTCATCGTTCGGTAGTAGATTAAACGTGGTTAAGTATCTTGTACTTGAAACAGTGGTTTTGCGAAATATTCATGCCTATAAGCACTAGTGATATAAATCTAGAACCAAAATAAAGAAGTAAAGTAAAAAAAGTAAAGTATAAGTATAAGTAAGCAAATAAGTTCACTCATAATTTATATAAATTTAAGATCATTCAGTTTTATCAATTTTGAAACATCATTTTCAGTAAAGCAATCTGATCTGGTAAGAAGCGTGCGTAAAGTGAAGTAAAAGTAAACTTTTCATTTGTTATGTTAGAAATTCAGAGAGTTTAACAGAATCATAAAATATTACTGAACCTTACTTTATGTTTTCGTTATGATCAATATATTATTATTGACATTTGTGTTTTACTTTACATTATTGTTTTTATTTTGGCCAGGTTATTAAACTTATGTCGTAAATATACATAATTTAGCTATATATGGATATCATTGGTACAGTTGAATGATACTTGCGACAAGATTACATAAACGTATTTTTTTCAATGCATTAACACCTGAACGTACATTTCAGTAGACGACACTGCCAAATGCATTAAGTGTGTAAAGTACGTAACACATAAAAAACAATCAGAACCAAAAAAAGAATTTTGTTTTTGATTATATTAGATAAAGGTTAGGTAGTAGATGAGCGCAGTAGTTAAAAAATAATCTTAATTAGAATCAATATACCTACATGTGTTAAAATGTATAAAATAATTGAAAAAAAGAATGAAAATGAATAAAAATAAATAAATAAAAATCAAGAAGATATTTATGTATAGATTATATGTAATAATTATTTCAAATATCCTGCTGGTTAATGACACCACTGTAAGATTTTTATTTTTTGTTATTATAATTTTTATTGTTTTGTCTTAAGAACACTACGGTTCTATTATATGCCCATACATACGTGTATACTTCTAATCGAAACTATGGGGAGTCACGTTAAATATACAGATTTCATTTATATTCAATTTTACATTCGAAATTCGGATAATAATAAACTAGAAATGAAATGTGTAGTTCTATGGTTATGGAAAAATTAAATTTATAAATTATAATTTTATATTTTAATTTTTCTAATTTTAAAATATTTGATTTAATTTTATGGTTGTGTAGTATATTTATATAACTCCGCCATAGCTGGTCCCAAGCCCAGTTGAGAAAGGAGGAGGGAAAAGATCTTTTGCAACCTGAATGGTCACAACATCGATGTCTCGGGAAGTAGGCAGAAATAGAAGAGGAGTAGAACATGCAGCATAGCTGTGTGAACTTCTACACTCTAAAAACTGCTGAAGCAAAAGACAAAACCCATGTGGTTAGCCGTAAGGCTAACTCCCTTACCTTGTAAAAACTTTTATTGTTAGGAGACCAAACTCTGAGCCTCGGATTAAGGTCAGAAACATACGGCAACGAAATAATGAAAACGATTTGAATTTAAAAGATGGATGGAGGATGTTCTGGAAGATGTGAAAGCCATGAGAATTTCGATACAATTTAAAAATGAGGTTCTATTTTATGTACTGAGAGTACTATAATGGGGCACACATATTGTATTGCCATTCAAAAATTTATTTATAAATTTTTTTCCGAACAAGAGTTTCGAAAAAAGAACAACAGTGTAATAAAAAAGACTTTCACCTTTATAAAGCAATAAGCAATCGTCATTACCTCACGGATAATTCAGGAAAATAAAATTCAAATATACATATGTACATATATGTACATACAATATTTAAAAATTATATCGTAATTAACCTAAAAAAATGTTTATTTTTAAACTAATTACAATAAATTATAAAACAAATTTTTGGTAATTATTTTGTTGTATACACAATTTTCATGTTTAAAAGGCATTATCTAAAATTAATAACATTAAGAAAAAAAAAAAATAAACAGACAAACAATTAAAAAACATGTGTACAACTTACTCTGATTTCAATCAAAAATGTATTATAGCCGGGTACCTCTATAAAGTCATAAACTTTTGAATTTAATTGATATTTTCGAAACCTAATTACCCAGAAAATAAGAAAAAAGCAAATAAGTTAATAAAACAAAAAAAAAAATATCATTATCACTATCATCTTTATACTCCACCCGAAAATATTTGTTTTTTTCTCGTATACCATCTATATTATGAACAAAGTATACCTACTTGTTTAATGATATGTATTTAACTTTTAAGTATTTCAATGTTAAAACAAACATAAATATGATTTTTTATTTCATATTATTGAATTTCGGTAAATATAATTTTTTTAATCAGATTTAAATCAAATAATGCAATTACATGTGGTGCTTTAAGGTGAATTTTTTTATCTGACTGGATTTTTCGTTTTTTGTTTTTTGGGTTATACTTATTATTAAAGAAATAAGCGATAAATAAATACATAAATCCTCACGAGTATTTTGTTCATAATTTCGAATTACATACATGAAAATTACATTTGTACATTTGTTTATAAAATATTGATTAAATTAACTTGATTTCAATTTGTTAATTACGTACTAATGTAACATCAATTTGAAGAGACAAAAAAAAAACTCTTAAATTTAATATAAAATTAACATTGGTTTGTCTTAGTGTTAAAATGTTGGTTCAGTAGCTCAATTGATTGATTATTTAGGTTCTAATTCTTCAGGACTTTAGGACTCAGGTCGTTGAAAATAGTTCAAATCGTAGGAAAGCCATATTTATCCTTACTTTATTATCGGTGTCACTACCTTACCACTCTTAAGTTAATTTATGGCTTTAAATGAATAAATGATGAGCTCATAGATTTCTGATTATGGGTTTAAGTTTAACAAATATTGATTGAGCCTACTTATTAAAAGCCAGTAAAACCAGGCGATTAATGGTACTGTTAACGATGTTAAACAAGAGAATCAAATGAGAATAGCCTTAACAGGAAAAGTTGTTAATGTTGACTATGAAATCGAGTATGTTCGATTTTTTCTGTTGATGGCATTGGAAAAGATGACAAAGCAATAAAGTTTAATATTGACGTAACATTAGGCTGATTGTCTGATGTTGACCGCTGATGATGATGATTTAGTTCAAAAACAACTACTAGGATTTATACTAATATTTTGATATTATTTACTGGTGTTTTGGTTGTTTTTGGTCATTTTTTTGGCAATGTTCGATAAATGATAATCCCTTCAGAAAGAGAACTCCAGTTAATAAATATAATTTCATAAACCTGAGAAAATTACTTAAAGAACAAATTTCAAATAAATTTAGTTTTTAGTTTTTATGTTAGAGCAGGTATGTATATACGGTAGACAGGTTCTTAAAAAATAAATAATATATAATAAATACCGTGTAGTACGAAACCTTGTTGGAGGAATGTCTGCAACACAAATTTTGAATTCTTCTACTAAAATTTACACCGTGTAATAGTAAAATATTTCAAATAAATATTTCTAAATAGTTTATGTTATCTGTATATTACGTATTTATATATACATGCATATTTATTTAAAACAGGAAAGAAAAAAACCAACAGACATTAGAATAAATGCTACACATATGTTGCATGCAATATGTAATCAAAATAATGTTGGCATGGAAATAAGGAAATTTATGTAGTAAATTTATTTTGAATATCTGCCAAGTATTGCAACAAGGAAGTAGGTTACTTATATTGCTTTTGCTTATAGTAAAATTTCACTTTCAATTTTTATCTAAACATAAAACACATATAATTTCGATTTGATGTATCATCTTTTATGTACACACACACATACATATATGTATGTATGTCATATAAAATTTTAAAATACATTTTGATTTACTGCAATCTTTTTTTTTTGCATGTCAAAATTTATTGAAAACGAAATCTTACAGAAAAATATTATAATTATATTTAGTAAAAAAAGAGAAAAAAAATTGTTATAAACATAAAAACAAGGGTCATTTCATTGACCTAAACGTGATTATATTCTTAAGATACTATGTATCTAACATTAACTTTTATGCATTTTTTTTATATTTTACATAGATAAATATGTATGAATTGATGTACTTATCCATGCATATTGTACATGTTCTGTTTATATACATAAATTCACATATACGTATGTATGTATAGTATATAATGTATGTACATATAAATTTTGCATATGGACACAAAATGTAATCAGTCAATATCGGCAACATTTTAATATGATCATTGAAATTGAATATGTATGGTATATTGAATATATATTGGACGTATAAATCGTGAAGACCAACCACTGAGATGATAGATTTGCAAAGTATATGAATTTTATACACTCGAATGATACCATAATGTAAATACCATAAAATAATAATAAACAAAAGAAAATATAAGTGAAATTTGACCATAAAGACCTTTAAACTTAAAAGATAATCAATCATCGCATGAAGTTGCATACAATTAGGTAAATGTATATATATGTATGTAAATGTGTATATGAATGTATAGGTATATATTTATTAAACATACAAATGGATGTACATATATGTCAAACATGAATACAATTAAGTTATGTACGTGTATCATCTGCAAATTTGTGCGTATATAGTGCATACGTACTACACATATATAGAGTGTTTAGTACCAAATAATCAAAAATTTAATTACGGTCTCTTTACTTTAGGAACTATTCATTTTCATTCAAAGTCATTAATTTACAAATTCTTACCTAAAGTTTTGGAAAAAAACCAGAGATTACTTGACAACAGAATACACCATTTTTTGCCTCGGCGAAACCTATCTGTGGTTAAATTTTTTTATTATTTAGTACTAAACACCCTGTAAACATTAATGTATGTTAAACATTGTACAAAATAAAATTTTTTTCAACGGAAAAATTTAAATTTTTGTATTTAGATCGTGTTTTTCAATAATGAAATTTTGCCTATTTTGTCTTTTTTTTTTTAAAACAATTTTCATAAAACATAATCATATTTTAAAATGTGATCATCAAAATTTACATATGCCATGTTTCATGTCAATTTAATACTATTATGTGTATGCAAACATGATTAAAACTTTTTTTATTGTATACGTACATATATTAACGTATTTTATTATACACAAAAATTCATATGTGAATGTAGTTTAACATACATGCAATAGATATTTTAAAATTCATAGATCACTAACATATGCTTTCTAATTTTATTATCATTATTAATTCATTGACAAGGTATATAGACTTGTATCTTTATATTATTGAATGATAATCTTAAATGCATTTCATATATACATACGAGTACGTATACCTGTTTCTTATTATATCACATAGTGCACAATGTATCTCTCACTACGTATACATCTAATAAATGTGATTGATGACATTGTTAATTTCATGTATCAATTAATATAACTAATTTTTATTTTTAGAAAATTAATTCTTCATTTTTTTATTTGTGTTTTTGATTAATTGATGTTAAATTTGAAAATCAATAAATTATAATCAATCTATTAAGCTTGTCATTGTCATCACAAGAATATTTTATATTACATCATTATTATTACGATACTTAACATAATCAAGTATGTGAAAATTATTATGTGAAAATGTATGTTATAACCTAGTAAAGAAAAATTTGAAACAAAGTATAAAAGAGGAAACGGAAAATTATACAATTCACTGTTGTGAATTTTTAATTAAAACCAAAATTAAAGATAATTAAATACAAATGAGCAAATATGAGACATTCAAAATAAGGTAATACAACATACTTTTGAAAAATCTGTATTTTTTGCATTTTTAATGACCGTATTTATCAATCAAGATCATTCGTTTAATATTTTTACTGTAAAATGTGGCCATATTCATCAAAGAGAATTATTTTTGAACTTTCCATTCGAAGTGTCAAACACATCAACTAATTGTTATTATTAGTGAAAAATATTGTTGGATACAAGTTACATACATACGTCGATCTGAAAGTAACCCATATTGACGAATACGACCCCTAAATTTTTAGATACAACTTAATTCTTGCAAAATATAGTTACAAATATTTTATTTTCATCAATTTATGAATTTGAATCACATTCTTTTATATCATATTTACATGCTGATTATTTAAATGAAATAACAATAATGTTAAATTATTTTATTTTTATTGTTTAATATTTTGATGTTTAAATATAATTTATAATATAGTCAGTAATAATATTGTTTATAGGGTCACATATATAATAATCAAATGGACAATTCACAACTTCTTAAATAAATACTAAAAATGTCTGCAAACATGTGTATACAATGTTCAATATTCAATGTACAATATTCGTTGTGATGTATTATATATGTATATTTATACAATGTAGCCTATATATTGCATTCATGTATATATTATTTTATAATAGAACAAATTTATTTTGTTCACCATTTCATAGAATGCATATTAAAGTTTAAAGATTAAATACTCTTAGAATTACATTGAAGTAAAATGCAGTTCAGGCTCTAGACATATAAATCATTAAATTCCTAGTGTTATTTGTTGCAGTTCATGATATAAAAGTTATAAATTTAAAATACACATAATTTTAGATTTCTTAGGCTGTTGAACTGTATCTATAAAAGAAAAACATATAACGTATGTATTACGTACGTACGCTCAGAAAATCAAAAGGCACATAATATTATATGTAATTATATTTACACAGTATACATTATACATATGTATGAATACTAAACTAAAAATATAACTATAAATAAAGGCCAAATCCAAATGCAAGATTCAAATAAAGGAATCAGACTCAATAACGTTGACCTCTAGACTTATGTTACCTACTAGATCGAAATGAGACTTCAATTTCACAATGGCTTTAATATTAAAATTATACTTTTATTTATTATATTTGATATGTACAAATAAAAAATTTGAAATTCAGCTGTTCACATCATAATTTTAGAATTAAAGTCAGTACCACTATCACCTCACATGCAAATTTTTAAAATTTTAAAATTTGGACGTACTCAAAGACTTGCCTTTCTGAACTCGTTCAGAATAACAAAATATCAACATCTGAGACCATTCTCATGATTCAGGCTTGTTTAAATCTTGAGTCCTAAGGTATATATTTGGATTAGTTACTCGTACATGAAACCATGTACTAGAAATAAATATGTGTGAAATGTATGTGTATGAAATTTAATAAAATTAAATTGATTGCCTTCATTTAGTATCAAATTAACAATTCGTTTAGATCATTTAAAGTCTATAAATATTGTGTGTATGTTCTGTACATACATGAATTGTTTAATATATTATATAAGCCCATATGGGGAAATGTAGTCTATCTGAGTTATTACTTGATTATTACCATTTTATATCTATTCAATTAAATGTACATAATATAGCCTATCTAATGATTTGAATGAATTCAATATTATTTATGACAACCTTATTGTCTTGATTAAATCCCACATCTTATGCCATAATTTGTACATTGAAAGAAAATGTTAAGAGTTGTTGTGTATGCGTTACAAAAACAATTTTTTTTTTTAAATATTTTTTTCTTTAAATTAATTTTAAAAAAATTGTACATACATTTAACCCTAGAATTCATGAAGAATAAATTCTTATAGGTCTCACAAATTATTAAAAAATTATGTTATATTCTTTTAAAAGGATTTTAATTATCCTGTAATAATGGGACGAAATGGGATAATCGAGAATTGTTAAGGGATTTAGTTGGCAAAATTTCTATTTTCTATCTTTGTTTTTTTTTTTTTAATACAGAAAAAGCATTCAAAATCAAAATAAATGCAAGGGTTGTATATATTTGTGAATCGTAGAGTTAAAGGAGATACGAGTACATACGAGTATAAATGAATACAATGCATAAAAATACTTACGTGCATACAAAAAAACGTACGAAATTCAAACAAAATATGAGTGGGCACTAAAATATTTTATACAAAAAAAAATTTCATTTAATCTCTTAAAGACAAAAAAGACACACACACACACACACATTAAAGTTTTCATTATTTTATAAACAATTGAAAAACATCAAATATTTATTAAAACACTATTAAAATCTTTAGTTATGTAGTCTAAACAATATTCAAATTGTTAATAAAATTAAATCCGTTATTATTTTATTTATTCAAATGTTTATGTCATTAATTTTTGTTGCTTAATTTATTATTTTAATCATTTTTTGTTTTTATCTCTGAATATTTATAGTTATGCGGTGTTAGATAATAATGTGATCATCTTATAAGGTGATAGTTGCATGTTAAATGCAATTTTGTTTATATTAATTTCATATATGAGGCGCCTCGCTAACAATAATAATGATAAGCAAATTATAAATATTTGCAGTCAATAGCATTTTTATATATACATCAAATTTATTTTAAAAAAAAAAAAAATACTTTTAACATTTTTTTTTTGAATTGATAAGAATTGTAAATATCAAATAAAGTTTTACATTTCAAAAAACAAATTTTTTTTTTTTTTATTAATTTGTTATGCAATAATGCATGCATGGCACAGTAGAGACAATACCCATTCATATGAGAGAACGAAGATTGAGACCATTTGCATGAATTTATTGTATGTTTGTTGTTTTTTTAAATTATTTTTATATTTTGCATTTTTGTATATTATACGATCCAAAACAGAATTAAGAAAACCAAAGATTCAAATTGCACAAAAAAAAAAAAAAACTTCAAAATGGTAACTCTAAGCTACAGCCCGATGTGAACTTTGGTTTTCTACAACTGCCTCCAACAATTTCGATCAAGTGCATGTTCATCTTTAATTCATAATACCTACATACATATGTAGCTTTCTAGTGTCAGCCAGTATGTATGTATGTACATACGTTGTCCATTAAACCATATTATTTTAGGTTTACCTTGGTATCTAAGATTTTGCGGTTTACATCTTAAATACAAATATATTTTTAAAAAATTAATTTTTATGATAATTTATGATTTGATTATGGTGTAGGTGTGTAAACATATCAGTATTAATTTGTTTTTAATTTTATGGAAATACGATTTATGTGTTTTTCATTTCCGATTAGTTTTCTATTCACATAATGTGCATACATATAAAATTTTTTGATAAATTATGAATTGTATTCAGAAGTAATTTATTTCTTTTTTTTATGTGATGATCATATCATGATCAAAATATTTTATATACATATGTATGCATATATTCATTTTGATGCATTCATCCGTATTTATGTTTAACAAAAATCATTTGTTGATTACTATACAATATGTACATATGTGTGGAATATAAACAAATGTTTAGGTGTGAAAAAATAAGCAAAAAATAATAAATGATATTTTTAAAAAAAATATATAAAATAAAAATATCTGACTGATTTTTTTTTACCTCTTTTAACGTCCTTCAACATCAGTCAAAAAGTCAAAATGTTTTTAGATATATTTATTTATTTTTTCATTCGCATAAATTACAAAGTATAAATTTTGTTTATACACACACATGTACATACATATGGAAATGCATTTAAATATAAAACTTATAAAAATGTTATTAATTTTTGTTTGTTATGAATCGACATTCATCTGACAAATACAACTATATTAAATGAATTTATTTTATTGAAATTTAATCGTTTTTGAACATTTTTTATTTTATTTTATATAAAAATAAATACAAATTTGAATTAAAGTTTATGTGTGGGAATGGAGAAATTTTAACTTTTAAATATGATGACTTTAACATTTAGAAACATATGAAACCAAAAAAAGCCAATATGCACGCCTACTATAAATAATAAGTACGTACACACATGTATCTAAATAATGTATCTTGGTGTGAAAAAAAAACGTTTACTTGATTAATTTTCGAATTAATTTTTGAAAATTATTTAAAATTGAATTACATCATTATTAAGTGGAAATTTAATGAAATTTAATTTTAATTTTTACTTAGAAAATGTTTAATGATTCATAAACATTTGTATACATGCGTACGTTATTAATTCCAAAAAATGAAATTAATTACCAATGTAAAGACCTAGCTTAAATGAAAAAGTAACGTAAAGTAATGTCAGATAATGTAAAGTAAGAAATTTTAAGGATATCAAAAATTTCATATTGACCACAATAAAAACATAATGTGAAGTTCAGTAACATCTATCATATTAGCTGAATTCACTTCATTTCAGAAATAACCACTGGAACGTTCACTTTACGTACGTGATTTAGATTGTTGTACTGAAAAATGAAATTTCAAAGCTGACAATTTCTACATTGCGTTTGATTACTTTATTTTACGTTACTTCATCATTTTGGTTCTAACTTAATTAAAAATCAAGATTTAAATAAAAATAAATTTAAAATTAAATAACTTGAAAACAAACATAAATATTTGTTTGCTTTCAAAACATAAATACATAAGTATGTACGAATATACATGTGTAATAAGTGTGTAAGTATGGATGTTTATACTTTATGCTTCAAGCTATTTAAAAATCTAAATGCTTTTCTAATAATCTTAATTTTGTACTTGCATTAATGATTTTTGTAATTTCATTGCCATCAGTTGTCGATAATATCATCTTACTGATGTCGTCTAACATCTTTAAGCTTCCTTTTTTTTTAATACATTATTTTTATTGAAAATTCATGCGTTCAGTAATTTTATTAAATTCAATTAATGTACAGGTAGGTATATACATATGAACAGAGGTTTGTATATACATATCTAAGTATATGAATAAATATATTTATATGTACACAATATCTCAATAGGAAGGAATGCCTTATTGCATGCATCGATATTGCGGTATTGACCGATGAAGTCCCTTTAATGTCATAAACATTAAAGTACATACATACATATATACGTATATACGCATATGAATATAGAATGTTATTATGGTAGATTTGACGTATGCGGAAATTGTATTAAATTTTCATTATATACATATGTATATGTCTTTAAATCTATAATTACACATATTTTTCACTGCACAAATACTCAATATCAGATAATATACACACACGTGTGTTATTATATATGCATATATATACATACCTACTTATTACGTAAAAATTCTATGGTTTTGCTTAGCTTTATTGATAAATTTAATAACTGTGATACTTTGCTCATCATATAAGAATGAAGAAAAAAAATATATAAAAATAAAGGTAAAATGTTTAATAGAAGAATACCGCGTGTTATCACTAAAATAGGTACAAAAAGTACACAAGAGGGTAATGTCCTATTACAGAAGTTGTGATGACGCCGATGACGATGATGATGATGATTGGATTTTTCCTGTTTTTCTAAAAGAAATTTTTTTTTTTAATATACCTGCGTATTTACATATGAACATACATATGTATACGCATTATGTAATATTAAATAGTATTTTGATATGTGAGAATATTATAAAATAATCATAATAATCGCGCGGTGTTTGCGTACGAATAAAAATTTTACTTTATTATGTTATAATGTAGTTAGCATACAAATTTAAATAAGTTGCCAATATATAGGTATTTATATACGCTATCGTATGTACACATGTATATCACAATACAAAGGGTGTTTCGCAATAAAAACCATGAAATGCCTTTTCATGTCATCACTGTAGCCGACATTAAATTATGTGTATACATTTTCATAAAATTTGGATCAAATCTATCTTTTTCGATGGTCAATAATAGTTCTATGTAGTTTTTAGGAAGTCTAAGCGACATAGTTAACAGTAGATTGTTAAGATAGAAACACATTCAGAGTATCCTTGAGGAAATGGGTATTCTTAAGTAGATTCTAATCAAGGATGCATTAAAAAAACAATTCGTTTCTGAAATTAATGACATTTTCATGCATGAGAAAACCAATATTACATTACACATGTAGAAATTGTTTTTTTATACCTGAAATCAGGTTAGGCTTTGGAATCTAATATTACATTTGGTAGAAAATTTGTACCTTTACTTTTAATATTCAGAGAAAGTTTAAAAGCTTATTCTGCTCAGTAACATTTATTTTAGGACACCTTATAAGTATATTAGTGCATAGATTTCTTCTTTATTTTTAAAGGTGTTCATTTTTCTTATTTTCTTCTTAAATCTATTAATAATATACTTTTAGTCAAGACTCATAAACACAGTAATGGGTAATGGTGAAATGAGGAAATGATCCTGATCAAGATTCATGTGAATGTGTTTACCTATTTAGCGTGTGCTTTAGGTATGATTCTTATCATATTTAGTTTTAGTGTTTATTATTTTTTTTCTTACTATATTCAATGATTATTTACTATATGCATTTAACCTTTTTAAAAAATTAAAAGAAATCGAAAAATTTATTAGTTAGTATGATTATATAGCAGGTGTATTACTTACATAGTAATGAATTTAAATGAATTAAGTGAATTAAGAAAATTATGGAATTATTTTACTATCAAAGTACGTTATTTAAATCGTTTTTAAATAAAAGTTGATTCATCGTAAATTTTGATCAAGTATCAAAATTATTATTAATATATCCGTTGTGTATTTGAAGGTAAAAAAAGAGAACTTTTATGATTACTGCAAAATTATTAACGAAACATTAAAAATTTCAATCAATGGATTAAAATTCTAAATAGCTTTGTAAAATCGAGTAAAATAGAGAAAATACCAGAATATTTAGCCAAAGGACAAAGGAAATAGAAAAATATAGGAAAGAGTTCTAGGCATTCTAAAATAACAATTGAAATGTTTATTTTACATACATAGTCATTACGGCAAATTACTTTACTGAAAAAGGATATTTTAAAATTGACAGAATCAACATACAATCTAGCCGAACTCATTTGATTATATATCTGGATACATACTTTACATTAATTTACTTTACTTCTTTATTTTGGTTCTACATTTTATGATTGAAGACGTTTTTGTTTAATTAAGTACTTTTTTGGCTTTTAGAAAAAATTCAATACATGAAACAAGACATAGTTATGTAAACGTAGACAAATACGTAAACCGTATTAAATTGAACATATCAAAGTCAATTTGATTAATCATTCATATTCAAAATGGGCATTTGTATAATAAATTGAATATTGACATGCAGTACGTATTTTACACCTTAAGATATGTTATAGTTAAATACTTAGTAAATATACAAAATTTTAACATAAATGAGAAAAGTATACAAAATTATACATATACATATACATATGTATGTATTTACGTGTATAGTACATCGAAAAAATGAACAATTCGATAAATGTGACAAGCGCAAAAGATAAATGATGAACGTTTATTACTTTTATCTAAATTCTAAAGGATCAATAATAGCTATTGTATTAAATAAGAATTTTAAGATTTAGGCCTTGTGCAGACAGAAAGCGGAGCTGAGATGAGCGGAACTAAGCTTATCAAGTATAATAAAAATGCGTACACTGCAGGCGGAACGGAGCTGATTAGCGCTTATCATCTGCATCAGCTGATTAGCGCTTATCATTTCCAATTGCCATATGTTTGTTTACTTCAGCGTTGATAAGCTCAGCTCCACTCATCTCAGCTACACTTTCTGTCTGCGCAAGATCTTAGGCAGAGGCAGGTAAGTACACTACTTATTTAACAACATAAGATCACTAACACAACATATTTATTTTTTCATATCTTACCAATTAATGAGAAAAAATTCTTGAAATGATTTACTTTTTCTTTATCATTTGAATGTCAGAAAAAAAAAGAACTTCATACAATTGTTTGTATGCATAAGAAGCTGATTGATGATTTAGCAGTTTTTCTGTATTTGTTATTTAAATTGAAATTTTGATAGATTGTTAGAACTTTTTTTCACTAAAATTTATTTTTATCTAATATTTTACATGTCTGTAGTTAATCAATTTTTTTTTGTTATCAGAATTTCTATAAAGAAAAAAGTTCTTTTGTAACAAAGTAAATAATAGACTGAAAGGCTATTAAAAAGAAATGGTATGTGATATTATTTATAAACGAAGACAGAATAAAGAGAAAAATAAAAAAAATAAAAAAATAAAATAAAATAAAAAATAAAAAACATTATTATCGATAATGTTTTAATAGCATAAATGATAAACGTTGTTAATAATAAATGCTCGTGTAAAAATTTTCCCGTTAATACATAATCCAGATTATTCCATTTAGTAGATATGTACTTTATTCATTATTTAAAAAAAAAGTGTTAAATACTTAATAATTAAGAGTAATTACATATCACAGGTTTAATATCAATGGCACACATTCAATTTTGAAATTAGATAAATCGTTGCTATTGATACTGGGCCTTACCAATAATTTTCAAGTTCTTATTTGTTGTTTTTTTTTTTAGAATTTTAAATTTATTTTTCAAAATTTTAAAATTCATCGATCAATTTTCAAATTTTGATATTTTTTTTTACAAAATATTATAACGTAAAACGTATGAGCAAAATTTATCAAAATCACGACTATCATATCAAAACTAGCAAAATTTGTATAGGTGGTTTTGAATACCTTGTACATGGTTTTGAAATTCGGGTTTCGTTCTGAATTTGAAGATTTACAGTGTTAAAATTAAATGTGTGCCTTTAATACAACATGTAGTACGTAAATGATTTGAATAAAACTAGTAAGAATTTTATGAAATTGTATATTGAATCGAATAAAGGAATTGTATATTGAATCGACATATTGAAGTAATAGAGAACAAATAATAAACCCTAAATGGTGTAGGATAAGTTAAATAACATGAATTGTTTTAATTCAACAAGCTAATCAAAGACCAATGTAAAACGTATCAATAATATTATTTGAAATTTCTATGATTTTTATTAAAACTCAAGAGAATTGAGAATTTTATTTGTTGAACACATTTTTAGATACTTACCATAATAATCTAACATATTTAGTGTATCTGGTTGTTTGATGAGTAAAAATAAAATAAAATTGGTCAATCTTATAAAGATCTGTTGAAAGTCTTTCGTAATAGCATAAGCACATTCTAAAATTGGTTTACTGATAATTACAATCGTATGAGATAGATTAGATTATGTAGTACAGACAGAACAACATTTTATATCGAAACAGCATGTCCACTTTGAACACAGACATAAAATTCGAAAAAATACTTTTTTATGCATGCATTTTTGAAATATGATGAAATTTGTTAAAATTTGGAAAATTTTCAAGAAAGAACAAAATATTCAGATTTTGAATTAAATTTTCTCATAAATAATAAAAATTTTCAATACCATCAACAATCACAAAAAGGTTTTTATTTTTCAAAATTTTGAATTACATTTTATCTTATGTTCAGTTGCATGCATATGCAGCAGCATTCATTTCATGGATCCCAGAGTGCAACAATGTTTTTATGATATCGTATTAAAGGTAACTTGTTTTTAAGTCGTCCAAAGACCAAATAGATTTGTGATACACAGATAATATACATGAATACATAAAACAGGTAAAAGAATTTTTGTTGCCCAATACCATTTAATTTATACATTGATACTTGTATATGTGCATAAAACGTACATTACGTATAAGTACAGTAATACATGTGCTTGTACAGGCTATATATACATAAGATAAAGATCGGAATGCTGGAATAGTAATGCGATGAAATTGTGATAAATGTATGGTATGGAATATGGATATACGAATGTGTATGCATATGTGTGTTTTTATACATTAATCCATTTAGTAAAACTCCTGGTAAAATTTTGTGAATATATTATTAAATTAAAAAATTTTTTTTTAGCCATATGTACGCATGATTTGCATTTACATATTTATGTATTCCCAAATTGACAGAAAAATTAGGAAATTTATAACAAACCAATATTACCACAATTCGAGCTATTTTCGTTTTTATTACCATTACAGTCAAATTGCCATAATTATTTAAAGCTAAAACCAAAATAAGAAGTAATGTAAACTAAAGTGTGAACATAACTGATATGATTAAATGAATTAATCCGTATTGTAAGTAAGTATCAGATGGTTCAGTTTCGTCAACTTTGAAATACGTAAGTATGAATCTATATATCTGTTTTTGGTAAAGTAATTTGCCATAATTAACGTAGATAAAATAAATTTTTCAGCTGTTATTACAACAAATATTACGAAATTTAATTATGGTCACTATATTATTTTTGACATTCCTAAAACTTCTTACTTTAATTTACTTCTTTATTCTGGCTAACCCTTAATATTGAATTTAAAAAATAAAATTTAAGACTTAAATTTATTTTGATAAGTAACACCATGCAACACCTTGTGTTCTGCACTCTGTTCAAATACTTGTATATCTTTACCTTTACTATCTTGTGTTTAAAACACTGTTTATGTCACATTTGTAACTTATGTAGATACATACATATAGTATGTACATATAATGGGGTATTTTTATTTTATTATTTTTTGTTTTTACTTATTGGTTTATAATTTAACGTCTTTATTTTCATTTTCTATTGGACTTTTCTTTTCATTGTTCCAAATTCATTTATACAATCTACAATAGTCATGTGAGTAAACATTATTTATAGGAGATTTTTTTCGCTTTGTTATTATTATTATTATTATTTTATTCTGTAGATTTTATTATATTATTTCAATGTATTTTTGTTTATAAACGTCTAATGGTTCGTCTACTAACCACTCTTTAAATTTATTTTCTATTTAAAAATAATATATAGGTATATTTGCTATGGATGTACAATTTGTAGTCTCAACATTTGTCTTTTAAAATAACATATTCTTGAACACAGAAGACGTGCCCTGTCAGTTTGAATAAATGTACTGTGTTATGCCATCGATCGTCATTGTAGTCCTTGTACATTTTACATACATCTCTGTAGTCTGTACATACATACGTTATGGATCAGAAATGCATACATTTGCAGGTATCCAAGAATAAGTGTTATTTTTTTTCAATACGCTCACAGTGCATGACTTCAAAATTATTTAGAGCGATATTTTAAACCAGCTTCTTCATCTAAATAATACATTACAAATATTAAGACTGGCGATTGAGCTTTTCCAACAAGATGTTTTTGATAGGAATTAGATGACAAATTCCGAAATCATTAAAATTCAAATTTTAAATACGTATGTTTTTTTTTGTGCTAAAATACAACTTTTTATGTGTAAGCCAGTAAAATTTTCGCACAAAACCATTTTTCTGTCCATAACAAAAGAGTTAGATCTGGTCAATACCTTTTAAAATTCTCTAAAATTGAACAATATTGAAATATTCAATGTCGGCATTTATTCTAAGACACCCTATATACATTTGCTGTATGTTGGATTTGAATTTATTTACTCGTATGTACATACATACCTATATGTATATACGCAAGTGTAACACATATCATATCAGATCAATGTACAGGGTTGTCATTAAGTGTTGCGATATCTATATGTATTTTGTATGTACACATACATATGTACATATGAATACATGTTTGTGATGAACTTTTATATGTTCAAGAAACGTTTATTTTTACGCCGTCATACATTTCTTCGTTAAATTTTTTAAAAACAAAAAATAAAAATAAATATTTTATAAACAAAAATAAAAATTCCAACTAATATGGGGATATAAAAATAAAAAACACATACGTATGTGTGTACGTACAAGTAACAACAATAAAATAAAATAAAAATGTTTATTTTAAAGACGAGACATAAAGGCACCATCAATGTAACGTTCTTCTAACTTTTTTCCGCTCATTTAATTTTTAATTTAAAGTACTTTTAAGATACTTTATAGATAAAAAAAAGGAATTATTAAAATTTCATGCAAAGAAGAAATTCTGGATCATGATGATAATGGCGATTATAAAAATTCTTTTCACTTTTTTTTTAAAAATCTTTTCGGTGTTTCAGATTGGTTGTCAGGGTTATTTTAATTTTCATATTCCTAAAAGCGTATAGCTACATAATTAAGTATGTATACGGACATGAAAAATGAATCGATGAAAAAGAAGACTAGAGCCACGTTGAATAGATGATGTAGAAAATGACCTGGAGAAGATTGGAATAGCAAATTAAAAGAGTTCAGGGAGAAATCGAAGCAGATCTTGGTTCACTATGGGCTGTTGAGTTAATGATGATGATGAAAATGTATCGATGATGTTGTTAACGTCATGTCATGTATGATGAATTCGATATCGTCGTAAAAAAATTGAAAATATTAAACAATAATTCTGTAAAACAAGAAAAACATACTAATACTGGTAAATTTTATTTTCGTCATTATTGAACACGAAAATTTATAAATGGGTTAATTTGCAATACAATTGTAAAAGAAACAAAGTGCAAAGAAACCTTAAAATTGAGTGATTTTATTTTCTTTACACACATATTTTATTTAATATTCAGTTAGAAATTGGCAATTGTTAAAACAATAGACAATACGTATTTGTTAATTCAATATAAATAATTCATTCACTTTCTGTTCTTGAATGTACTCGTATGTTCATATTTTGTGCAATATGTATTAGTGTATGAATAATGTGAAGTACTATATACTCTGATTGTATACAATACATGGCAATACATGTACAATTTTTACTCTTAGAATGTCATAATCGCATTGAATGTGACCTTGCAATCTTGTAACCACCTGTTTAGCAAAAAACTATTTTTTTTTATTTAATATAATTTCATGCTTATGCTACTTTGTTATGATGTATTTTAACAAAAACATAAAATTATGTATGTATATTCAATAAGTGTGTACTTATTATTATAATATTTAAAAAAAAAACAAATTTGAATTGAAGAAATAAAAGTTTGTTAGATTATTTCATTGTTACTTTTACCATTTTACCCATGGGAGGAATGATGTTTATAAGGTGTGTCATTCCGATGTAAAACAATGAAAATTCTGAATCTACTAATCAGAGACCAGTTTTTTACCAAACGAAAGTGACAACTGCAAGGAGTAAATAGAGTTCTCGTCGTCTTTTATTTTATTTTTTTGAACTTAATGATGTTTATACATAAATGAAATTGAAACGCTTGAATTAAACTATGTAAGCTCTTCAGAATGGCTCACTTTATAAATTCATTCCATCATGGTCTTATACCTTTAAAATAAACGAAAACATAAAAAATGTCATTTCAAAGCACATTTCAAAGAATGTTTGAAAAAAATTTTATTGACATTCAAATTAAATAGTAGTTTCGAGTAAATTTGTCTGAGTTAATTTGTCAATTATTTGAATTTTGTATAGAAGACAATATAATGAAAAAGGAATTAAGACTGTTACATGAATATGTTATTATTCTAGTACACGACACATAACAGTAATGTATTGCAAAAACTACTTAAATCAATTTAAATGCATATTAAAATGTAAAATACAGTAGCAAATTTAAATTATTCACATTTCAATATTTGTGACTGGTTAATAGAAAAGTTTTAAAGGTCATTCTACAAGTAATGTGCGCTTTTGTATACATAGTTTAAAAAAGAAAAAAGTTGAATGAAACCACTAAAACATTCATACATGTACCTATACGTTATTTATGTTGTCTGATTTTTTGAGAATTTTGAGTACTTAAATAATTTTCGATTTTTTTGGATTTAATGAAGAAATATTTAACAAAATTCGTATGAGCCAAAATTATTCTTAAAGACAATGGAAGCAATTCTACGTTGTATGTAAAAAATAAAAATAAAAAAGAGCATCAGTTTATTTCAAAAGTATTTCAACAAAATGAGCTGTATGCATCGATGAAAAATAAGAAAAATGGTTTTGTTGTCAGTGCAATTATTTGTACATTTTTTTTTTACATTTAAGAACACACACATGTATCATTTTCGGTATTTTCTTGAATGCGATAATATTATAATAATCATATTTTAATAAAGCATGTTGTATTACCTTGAATTTATTGGCCACCTTGATTGTTATTAAATATAGGATTTGGTAATTATAACACCCAATTTTGATTGCATTCTATATATTTTTTTAAAAGATTTTTGTAAATATGTTCACACACATTGAATAATAATTACTGATTTTGCTGGGCATCAAACTGAAATCACTTGAAGAAATTATCGAAGAAGAATATAATGAAAAATAAAATAGAAATAATAGTCCAATCTTGGTTAAAATTCTTTCATTTTTTTTTTTTTGTTTCGAAAATTTTTTTAAAGATTTATTAGAAGATAAATGTTTCAGATAATTTCGTTTATATGATTTGTGTTTTTTTGGATCATTTTTTTGAATTTTAATAATGATAAATGGAGGTTAATTGCTTAAATGATATAATGAATTTCAAGGCTTTTTTTTGCTTAAAAGTTTTTAGAAACAAAACAAAATAAAATGGTTTACGTGATTCGAATATAATAAAATGTGTCCTTTAGGATTCAAGTTTGAAATAATATCGTTGTCACACATCTAATATTAAAACTAGGAATAATGCTGTGGTATTAATACTATATAGCAAAAATTGAAATTCTTAACATAGAACGTGATAAAACTAACCTGATACAAATACACATGACTTTCATGATTTATTTTTGTTGGTTTTTGTTTTATTTTCAGCTTTTAAAATTTATCTTTTAATTCTTCAAAATTATAGTCTGAAAAATTTAACAAAACTAAAAATTTCATTTTACCTTTGTGTTCATATTAGCAATATTTTCTTTTGAATATAGGTACATACTTTATACATATGGGTTTTGAAATCTGAATATGGACAATATTAGGTGACACATTAGCAGTACACATACACTTGACTTTGAAGACGTTCTAGTATTAAAATTATATGTGCGCCTTCAATGTATTAATTTGTTTTATTTTCAGAGCACATAAACAACATCAATTAATAAAAAGAAAATTTTCATTTCCTATTATATTTTTTTTTGCTTTATTATTTACAAACATTTAATAAAAATCAATTCTTTTCATACATATGTTGTTAAATAATTAGTTATTAATAAAAATACTGTTACAAATACTTGAAGATTCGTACATATATGTACATATGTATGTATGTATGTGTTTTCTTATAACTGATAGTAAAATTTTATACTACATATTTTAATAACGTTAACAAAAATCTTTATCTTTCATTAAATTTGGATTTATATGCATGTAATAAATAACAGTACTTATGCATACAAATGTACCATACGTATGTAGTTGTTTTTAGTTTAGTGTAAATTTTATAATAAACAATAAATATAAAATTTAATAAATGTAATAAACTGGTTATTTTTAAATATTTTTATTTTTTAATTGAAACTATACTCTGTTTATTAATGAATTTTAGTGCATACATAAGTGTTATTAAAAATAAGGCATACGTAGTGAAACTCATTAATAGACAGACTTGTGTAGTGTTGAAATTCTGGATTTTGATTTAATTTATATGGTATCTTTTTTTTAAATATTTTTATTACGTTATTTTTTTAATTAATATTTTACGTAATTTGAAAATTTTCTTTTTTATCATATAATTTTTTTTTTAATTTACTTACATTATATAAGTATTTGTTTTCTATTAAATCGTTTTTTTTTTTCAAACATTTTATTTTTATGTGAAAAACTTGTATACCAATAAATACATCATTTGTACATGAATTCATACGTAATGTACGTACATATCTTTATGTATACTATCCGTAATACTATTCCGTATACTATATAACATAAAAACTTGTCTACCTTATAGCGTATATTTAATATTCATTATATGATAGTTAATAATACGTAACTAACATAGAATTTTAATACTCGTACGTACATACATATATAAACTTATATATTGTATTTATAATATTTTATATCAGTAATAGAGTTAAATGCATTGATCTGAAACAAGATGAATTTAATATAATTTTTCATCATATTACAAATGAATATAAAATGTAACGTATATTTAATTCTTGGTTAGACTAATCATCAAAATATAGTGACTATAACGATGCTAAATTACAAGTATAATATATAAAATGTAATGTAAAAAATAGCAAAAAAAAAAATGTTTTTTGGTTGTACGTTTTATTAGATACATATACATACGAGTACTTTGATATGTAAGAATTTATACACTGTTACACTTCGTAAGATATCTTAATACACCTGGATAAATGATTTTACAATTAAAATAAAAGATTTCAAGAAAAAATAAAGAAATCATATAAGAACAGATTTAACACATTTACATATACTATATGTACTTATATATTCTTATATTAAGATTCATTCATAAAATGTAACAGTTATTCTAAAATGTTACTTGATTTTATTCTAAAATAAATATTACATTAATTTGTATAGGGTACGTTTATATGTAGGATATTCCAGAATAAATGTAACTAAATGAAAATGTTATCTGAAAGCTTAATCTATCTAAAACATCTTGACTTGAAAACTTTTAAGATTCATTTTTAAAGTGTAAATTTAAATAGTACCCGACTTTTACCTTCTTTTTTCTGATTGCCAATTTTTGCACAATAATCAATATATTATGTAAAATTACAATATTACAATAAATCAAAAATTAATAACATAAACAATAATATGGCAATAACGCAAAATTTTATACTCCATAAGTTGCCATAAGAATACACATTACATGACTTTGTTAAAAAAAAATGAATTAATCAATGGATATTAAATATTTTATATTTCGTTTTTAAAAGATAGGCACGTGTTAGTGGTGCTTTTCTTTATTCTTTTGCGTTCAATTTGTATAAATTCGTCTTTTTCTCTCTCTACGCTAGTTTGACCAGATTACTAGTTTACTGCGTTTTATAAACGAAAACAACAACAACCACAGGGAAGCAAACTTAGATCATAAACACTAATGATGTTTTTTCTTATCTCCTATGATTTAACATGTGCCTAAGTTAAAAAAACAAAGCAAAGATTTTTGTGACAAAAAGGCAAACAACTTCTTGCTAAAAATAAGCCAAGCTTTCATAAAAGTGAACTCTGTGACAGTCATTGTGAGACACCCCTTATACTTATGTATATTTTTATACGTTGTGAAATAAACAAATTTTTAAAAGCATAATTACATAACATAAAACTGTACTCAATTTACTGTTGATCTGTGCTCTTATTAACACAAATTGGAAAAAAGGAATGTATAAAAATATAAATAAGAAAACACGTACATGTATAAGTACACTCATTTAAACACGCAAATTTCAAATTAAAGCATCTACTAATTGTAGATGAGATTATTGAAAAACTGAACACTTGAAAACAGACATCTTAAAATACGTACACCATACCATATTATTTTATATTTTGACGAGCTGATATTTTCATGAAAATCAGGAAAAACGAATAAAAGAGTTACTAAGAATTGAAGAACATTTTGAGTTTAAAAACATACATTTTAAAAATCTAGTCTTTAAAAGGATAACACAAAATTTCAATGTAACTTCTACGAAATGAAATTTGATGAAATAACTGTTGGAGTTCTACAGATTTTTGAAACATCTACATATAAAATAGCATAGATGTGTAATTATTTATGATACGGTTCTATGACTTTAAATAAAATTGGTATTAACCAGCTGTGTAGCCTAGTTGTAGTGTGCTAGGTCTACGATCCCAACAGCCGTGGGTTCGAATCCCACCTCGGGTATGAGTCTGACACTACTTCCTCAAATAGCCGTAGACCTCTGTAGTCAGTGCTATTCCCCCCCTGTTAGGATTGTAAATTCATTTACTATTCTAACCTTTATAAATAAATAAATAAATAAAATTGGTATTAAAAGACAAAAAAAAAAAAAAAGTGGGTAAGAATAATACTCGCAGCATATGTCGGATATACACGTAATCTCAATATAGTTCGAATTTGAAATTATTCCAAGTTCTGTATCATAATTTGGATAAACCGAAATCATTGCAGTTTAATACTAATTTTTTGATACATTAACTACATAAGGTAAACAAGTACTAATTTAGTTAAAGCTGATAGATCATATTTTCAAATTTTGGAATTTTGAAAATTAACATGATAATCTAGAAGATTATTAGAAACTTACCACTTAAAACAGCAGAGCAAATTACCACTTAATTATTTCAATGTTACAATGATCTCTATATATGACTACTATATATGATATGTGTACTATTTTTTTCAAAGTATATTCTCATGATATGGATTTTCATACTCGCTAAATTGAAAATTTTCGAAAAAAATTTGTTAAATTTTAGTGATATGTGTAATTCATAACTTTTTAATTTAACATTTTAAATTTTACAACGAATTTTTTCGTTACAAGGAGAGTCTACATCAAATCAGATTTTTTTTTTTTCGTGAAATCATAAAGTATAGAATTTTATATTGTACTGTAAGCACAATACAATATAAGAATTCATGTATGTACATACATGTATGTATTAAATTTCTTAATTTAAATTATTTATTAAAAATACTTTAAGAATGATCTTTTAGAAAATAAATTATGATTACAATGTTTTTCTTTCATCTTAATTAAAATGTTTTTAGTTACATGTTACACATCTTACAGATAAGAAATAGAGATGAAGCTGTTAAATGAAAATTTTTTTCTCTTTACCTTTGATTTTAAATAGCTTTTTAGAGTTTTCTCTAAAATGTGTATCATCCCAATTGGAAATGAAAACCTTTCACTTGTTTCCACCGTGGATACAGAATCGTTTTATAGAAGTTCGGAAGCCTTTTCTTCTGTATCTCATGTAGTATATTTTTATACGGACATGTCATCAATTGAGGAATATTCAGATTCAAATTCAGATTTTCTTGTTAATATCATTTTTGTAAAGTATTTTCAAAATTTCTTTTTACCTTCCTGTTAAAGATCATCTAATATTTCCAACTGGTATGCGTTTTATTTTATATTTAAAAGGTATGCGGTGGCGTCAACGAACTCAACTTGATTCGATGATGTTAATGTTGATGGTAATGAAAATGATGATGAACCTTATATACATATGTATGTTTTATGTACTTGTATGTACATATTTCATAATCGATTTTAACAACCAAAAAATATACAAATTATATTCATTCATTTATTATGTACTGTACATCAGATCATGTGAATCAGGTAAAAATAAATAAGTCACTGCATATACAAAACATTAATAGTACTTATATATGTATACATTAATTATTAGATTAGAATTGGAATTTGTTTTTTTTTTATATATATAATGTTACATAGAATGAAAGGAGAAATTTTTCTTTAAGAAAAGTGAATTTGATAATTACGTCAACCTCATACCAATAATAATAGAAAAAGCATAGAATGAAAAATCAAAAAAAAAATAAAAATTTTTTTTTTCTTGTAATATCATCATGTGTTAGACGAATCTATTATAGAATATTATGTATTAAAAGAAAACAACATTCCTTTTCTTTATTTTATGTATTGGGCGCCAGGTTATTTTTTACTTTTTTGTTTTTCTCATAAGATAGATAAAAAATAAACTTTTTGGTGTTTATGTGGTGCTTAAGAGTATGTACATACCTACATAATATGTACTCGTAACAAATAATGTCAATAACCTGTACCATTACATATCAAAATTTTAAAGAATACATATTGTATATAATAAGTATATTCCATTAAAAATTTATTTTTCAAAATTTGTTTTTGTGTTAGATGAAAATAAAAAAAAAAGATAAACTTATGATAAAGATTTTTATTACCTTTAAGAAAAAGAAAAATTTAAGAATAAAAGGTATATTAACTATATAACGCATGTGTGTATACAAGTTTATCAGTATAGTTTATAAATTAACATTACATGGCACATTATTTTAAGTTGATGAGAATTCATTCTACATTGGCTTTCATACTACATACATACTATATTGAAGATTCATTTCAGATAACTAAAGTTCTAATAAATTTATTAAGCATTAATTTAATTAATTGAATATATTGATTTTTTGATTCAATTAAATAGGCATTTTAAAAAAAAAAAAATGATATTAGAAATACAATTTATATATCTAAATGAAATGATTTAAAATCAACTAATAATAATGGGCTATAGAAATTTATCTTCTTTCTATAGAATTAAGTGTTTTTAAAAATTTATTTCAATTTATTTTATATTAAATGTATATGAGACATTGTCATATTGGAATAATGGAATAATATGTTTTTGTTTTTTGGTAATCTAAAGACAAGTTAGAAACACTGCGATCTAGAGAGATTCATCATATTCTTGTGCTCGTAAATTAGATCTGCCAGTCCCGCGGCATGCTACAGAAGCTCAGCGTATCAGACGACCTAATGCAGCACTAGGCAGAACTGTCCTACTTCTAATAAAATCAAACATGTTCAAGACAATAAAGTGTATAAGGAACTTTCTTCATCTTCTAAACTCGTAAAAGGGATTCTTATCTATTCTGTTCACATGTTTAGCAAAACTACAGTTCCAGTATTTTTTTGTCATACAATAAATTTAAAATACATTATTACATTTTCATATCAATGATTAAAATTTATAAATTTTATTTAGACATAGCATATGTTCAAAATTAAAGGAAAATTTTCTTTTTTGAAAGTAAAATTTTGCATGTTCAACATACACGTTATGATAACTATAAGTATAAAAAAAGCAGAAGAAAATAATTTTCTTTTTATTATTTTTAAATTTATTTCGTTGTTATTTTTATTTTTATTAATTTTTTTATCTATACGGTGAAATTTATTATATTAGCATAAACGATTTACTTCTGTGTTTAACTTCTTTTCTCTATTGTAATTACATTTATTTCTACTTATATGATTTTTATAAATAATTTATGTACATACTACACTATACATTTAGGCCCATATTCATCCAATCAAAATTATCAAGCTAAAACGTATTAATCAAAAGTCATTAAAAATGGTGAGATCAATCATTAAAATAATCTACAAACTTTATTTTTTGAAAATCATTAGTCTACGTTAAGTAAGAGTTAATTAACCTAAAAATTTAATCTCATTATTTTTTAACCAACATAAAAAACAGCGAATGTGTTTGAAATTTTAAAAGGAAAGTTCGAAAATAATTTTTGTCCTTTTTAATAAAAAACGGTGAAATTCTGGAGCTATCTCAAAAAAAAAAATAAATACTCGAATAATAATTTTGATTATTGAATACGGCCATTAAATATTTCAATTTTTTGTACGAGACAATTTTGGAAAATATTTCTATGTATATACATACTCGTAAATATTTATAAAAATTATAATCATGCATACAAATGATCAATATAGTTACATTTTATATTTATACTGTGCATGACTATAATTTTTATAAATTTAAGGAAAAATATCTAACATGTACATATTTTTGTATTTATCTATTCAATTTTTTTTTTTTTTTTTTTGTTTTTTTGCACATATTATATCATGTAGGTAGTTAAAAGTTAATCATGGCATTGTACTTCCAGTGCATAACGATCAAAAGATATTACGTGTAATATGCGCTTGCATGCATGAATGTTTATTGTTGTTTATTTTTTTTATCATTATCATTATTGTCAAGTATATTTTGATATTGCATTTTTATTTATTTATTTCTATTTTTTTTTCATAGACAATTTCGCGATAAAGTGAAAGTGAAATTGGACAAAAATAAAATAGAAACAGAAAAAAAAAACAAAAAAAAAAACAAAACTTAAAAAAGAAAAGATTAACATAGGATTTATAAAATCGTATTTATATGTTTGTGTATGTATTTCTAAAAGAAAGCGTGTATGATAACTTTTTCCTGCAAAATAATTTTTTTTTTTTATTTTCGTTTTTTTTTTTGTATCATTTTTATTTTCAATTAAAATAAAACAGAAAAACGTATTCAATATTTTCGTTTTTGTTCTTACGTGTATAACTTTGAGTTTCATTGATATATAGGTGTACAACAGTAAGTGTATACGATGTAATGTACTTACGTGTATAATGAAGCAAAAACAATAAACAAAAAATTGTTGTTATTGATTTTATCATTATAATAATCATTAAAAAATGAAATATATAAATAAAAATGAAAAGTCAGGAAAACTTTCAATGAATTGGAACCGATTAAATAACAAATGTAAGTAAACGGTATGTATAATCAGGATATGGTAAATTTTAATATTAAAAATTCGGTGTTATTTACACGCTATTAAGAGGTACATAAGTACACATTTTAATATTAAATTAATTAAAACCAAATAATAATTTAATTATTTTTATTTAATTGAATCATTGAGTTGTAATTTTTGAATTTTTTGGTAATTTACTCTTTACTGTAAAATGTTTTTTTTTTTCAAGTCCATATTCATCCAACCAAAATTATCTATCAATCAAGATAGATTGATAGATAGGTTTGTTGTTCATCAAGCTGGACAAGATATTTTTTAGAAACCACAAGGTAGTCGTTAAACTGTATTATTTGAAAATCATTAATTTATGAATATACGTAAAAAATCAATCAACTTAACAATCTAGAATCATTTCTTCATCAATATAATAATTATATGTAGCTGATTGTCTGGCGTTTCGAAAGGAAAATTCGAAAATAAATTTTATCTTTTTTGATAAATGCGGTGAGTTTCTAACAGTCGTAAAAATATTCAACAAATAATTTTAGTTAATGAATACGGGCCTGCAGATGTACAGAACACTTCAATTCCAATTATGAATTCACATTTCTACGAAATTTTTTGAAGACTGTCAAAATCTAGTCAAATTATGAAAAAAATTTTATTAATTTTATTACTTTGATTTTTTTTTTTTTTAGATTTTCATTGATATTTTCATTTATAATAATTTTTCAATTTCATTTATTACCTTTATTATAGGAAATAAATTATTTATTCAAATTTAAATAAAAATAGCAAAAAAGGAAAATTAAATTAAAAATATACACAATAATAATAGCCAATATAAAATCATATGAAATAAAATGAACCTTGACAATATCTCTGTTGTTCTCATTTCCTTATTATAATTATATTATAATCTATTTGAGTTTATATGTGAATTGCTTGAACTCTTGTTTATTTATTTTTTTTTTTGTTTTTTAAATTTAAATTAAGAAAATAAAAAGCCCAAAGATAATCTTTTATTTCAAAGCAAAATACTTTTGTATAAATGCATAAACATATTATGTGTATTCAATATCAAAACAGATGACAGACATTAATTATATTATAACGTACTTTCGCATTATATAAAACATGAATATTAATGTATTGTATTATCAAACACAATATCAAAATAAATAAAATAAACAAAAAAAAAAAAATCTCCAATAAAATAATTTACAAAAATATAGATAAAGCATTATGTTATTAAATGTTGTAAGAGTCTGCGGAAAACACGTATAGCTCAGGGTATGTTTCAAAACGCTTTTGTGTTCCTTTGATGGTAAATTTTCAGTTTCAAAACGTAAACACTCAAAATGATAACAAAATTCAAAGTTTTTAAATGTGTTGTGAACATATCAAAAACGCTTTAGTTAACTTAATATTACGCTTTAGTTAAACGCTTTAGTTAGTTTAATATTAGGGCATCGCGAACTTTTCTGATTCCAATCAAATCAGTGTCATTGTAAAATTTTTATATTAGAGCTATGGTATTACAGGTATTATGGCCACAAACAACAGCAAACTTTTTGACATTTTGAAACTCACCCTCAATAACAGTAGTGTACAGCGAACACAATTCAATATGTATGTAGACATTTTTATGTAAATAATAATTTTAATGTATGTATGATAATAAATTATGATTTATCTGGTGAATTATCACTTAATTTACAATTAATGTCAATTAATTAATGAATGCTCTGTTCTGTTGTTTTTTACATTTATTTTATCACAAAAATTTATAAATTCATGTATAAAAATATTACAAAAATTAATTCTAGCGCCTTAGGCTTTAGGCAGATATGTAGAAGGTAATTAATAAAAATGCGCACATTGCAAGCAGAACGGAATGTATAAGCACTTATCATCTGCAGTGTGCTCAGTTTTATTACTTACCATAAAGTTCCGTTTCCTATTTGCGCAAGGCCTTGTTATATGATTTCTTATTATTCTTTTTGTTCTTTATATAAAAAATAAAATAGATTCTATATAGGTATTAAAAATTTAATATTTTAAAAATTAATGTTTTATAATGAACATTTAAATTTATTATTGCAAAGTGCATACATCTTATCAAGACGTGTTTTAAAAACATTTTGTTTTATTTTTTCAAATAAATTTGGAAAAATTGCATACAAAGATGTTGCTGAAATTGTAGAATGTAAATTGATAAATACGAGTATAACAGTTATAAATTAAAAGTAGAATTTAGAAAGGAAAAAAGATATGTATATTATCGCCTTAAATAAAAGACATGCGTCGATAGATATAGATAAAAAATTTGGAAATTCAGTGAACCTGAACTGTATTCATTTTTTTACGAATTAGTTAAAACGAATTAGTTTTTTTTTTATTGGTGCAATGCAATTGCTTGCAAGAAAAACATTATTTAGATTAAATTACACAAGCTGTAAAAACAAAGCAAAAAATAAATTAGGTTTATGATTAAACATAAAAATGAAAGATTAAATCTAAACAAGCGAAACAACCCGTATTTAAAAATTTAATTAAATTACGCATTCGATATTACTTAAATTGATTTAAATACTCTGTCATTTCGTAGATATGTCAAGAATTAGAACTAGGTCTTGGGAGCCGCCATTTTCGCGGATCCCTTTTGTATCTCCTTTCTTTATGTGGTATTACAATGCACCTTCTGCTACCTGAATGAATTTGTTTGGTGATGAGTGGGCAAACACAAAGCTTAATATCGTACACAGATGTGCTTTGATAATATCGTAATTTTTATCAACATTTCTATCAAAAGAATATATAAAAGCTTAAAGAGAAATCAAACATGTTTATTTTCTCATTTACAAAAAAAAAAAAAAAAAATCACAAAAGAATTTCAAATATTTTCATAAAAATTTTAGAAAAGAAATCCCTAAAAAGTATTATTCTTTAACTTTTGAATTTTTATTAGCATTAGTAAGTATGCACGATTAATGCTTGCAGCGATAAGATACTCCGACGCCTTAGCATTTTTGTTATTTTATTTCTTTCAAATTTTTATTTCAGTTGACCATTAAATTATTTTATAAATGTATAATGTTTAAAAGAAGAATACAAATTCGATCTCATTTATTACTGCCTGTAAGGTAAATACCTACATACATACTTATGTATGTATATCCTAAATTTAAAATATGTATAAGCAAGTATAAGTTATTCTTTTTCTAAAGGTTTTTTCCAATGTATGTGTATAACAATTATTGTATGTGTGTTTATGCGTGTGGTGATCTAAATCTCATATGACATCAACATTAGCAACATATATAGAATTAAATCGAATAAATATAAAATCTTTTCATTTATTTGTGTACATACATAGGTACGTATATAGAGGTATGAGTCCATACGATGTAAATATGCATACATGTATGTATATATATGTTGTAACAAAAGACACGGTAAGTTTCAAAACGTTGAATTGCCATCTAGATGCAAGGCTTAAAGTTCAAAAATTCCAATACTTAAAGCTGTAACACTGTTTAAAATTTTTAGCAATCTAAAACGCATTAATTAACACAATGTACACACATGACATTGCATAATTCTTGTATTAAAATCGTATACTATTACCATATCACAACGAATTTTTGATATAATAAAACTCACCCATATATAAAAATGTTAAAACTCATACAAATTGCATATGAAACAATAAATATAATAGAAGACATTTTTACCCATAATTGAAGATGAATACCCTAAGGACTAAACATGCGCATATGTTACATACAAATTACTTTGTAATATTCTTTAGGTTCGTGATATAAAAATTATATTTTTCCATTTCATATACCTACATATATTTCTATACATTTGTATGATTCTTTTTTTAAAAAAATGTTATATGAGGCCACCAAGAACAACAGTTGATCAAAATGCATAAAAATCAACTTATCAACAATAAAACATTATAAAATTTATACTTTTTCGTTTGTACTATTTTATTCAGATTTTTTTCTTTTTCATGTAGACTGGGTACACTCGCGTTTTTTTTCTTTTTTTTTGTTAACACAAAATACAAATTTGTAATATGATCTATATAAAATAATTTTTTTATTTTTATTTTGTATCATCGAGAGCATAATTATTTCATCTATGATCTGATGACAGGTACATTTGTTTTGATCACCATCATCGTATTCATCGTATAATTTTTTTCTTTTTGTTTTTTTCTTAAAAGAATAACAAATCAAAAATTTATTTTAAATTTACCTACGTATTTATGTACAGTGCGATGCATGTGTACTTTAAAATGTAATTTCTTCTTAATTTTTATTTTTTGTAAACTTGGATAAATTTAAAAAAAAAAAAAATATCGTGTTTTATTGAATAAATGCCTAAAGGGTATACACAAACAAAAGTATGCGCAAGTGTTTGTACACATGTATATTTTCAGTTTTTCAGTTTTAAATCCAAAAACATGATGCTATGAATTTTATAAGGTGTGTCATTCCGATTTAATGTAAAATATAATGTAAAACGGAAGTCCTGTTCTGTACACTATACAATACATGTCTTCATCCCCATACATCTCCAACCCAATACATGTCTTAAGTGCAATTATATCAAAACGATAGCACTGATTATAACATCGATATTGCAATTAGCAATTTAAAAAATGCGATATACCTACTCTGAAAATATTTTTTGTATTTGAAAACTTTTTCCAAAAGAAAAATTTTATAACCTATAACTTGCTATAACTGAACTTTAATATTCCAGAATGACTTACCTTATAAAACTTATTGTATCATGCATAGATCTAAATTCATATTTGTGGTACGTACATACTTATTATCTTGATTATTATTAAAATTGATTACTCTAGATTCATGTATATAACTCATATTTACATGAATTATAGGACATTTAAAAGAAAACCATCTGGAAAATTATTATTTACACCATTAAATGTTTATCCTTGTTAATATATTCCTGTTATAACAATCCAATTCACATTGAACATTTTTTTTTACATTTTTTATTTTTATTATAATACTGTTAAAGTTTTTTCCAAGAAAAAAAAAATATATAATCGAAATTACGAGTATTATGATATTAAGATGATCAAGTAGAAAATTTTTTTCGAATTGTGCGTGTGTTACAATGTACGAATATGTACATTTTAAATTCAGTGTGCGAAAAAAAGTGTTGCGTCCTTGAATATTCAGTCTGTTCTTTGATCTATCACGTTATTATTATACACACATATGTATGTACATATATATACATAGGTATATGCATATGGTAATTGGTAATTATTTTTTGATCGAATTTTGATTATAGGTATGTATATATATGACATTAAGAGTTAACTTCATTTTTATTTCTCTTTTGTTTTTAGGCCTCGCGCAGGTGGAAAGCGAAGCTTATCAACGCTGAAATAAACAAACATATGGCAAGTAATAAAAGTGCGCATATTGGTTACTGGTTAGCGCTTATCTTTTGCAGTGTGCGCATTTTTATTACTTACTATATACTTGCCTGTACTTCGCTGTAGTTAAGCTCAGCTCAGCTCCGCTTTCTGTCTGCGAGAGGCCTTAGTTCCTAATTATTCATAGTTTTTTTGTTTTAAGCAAAGCGTATAAAATATGAACAACAAAAATTATTAATTAAATTTTCTCAGTTAATTTATGGAGATGCTTTATCATTTTATTAATCGTTTGGTTTAAAAGTTAAATAAGTCACATTTTTAATGTTCTGATATATTTAAAGTTTTATGCTTATATTTTTTGTTTAATTCAATAAATAAGATGAAAACTTTGACTGTTATAAAATCCGTACTTTTTAAATCATTTTCCTCTAAAAAAACTTTTTTTAAATAAAAATGTGTATATCCTTGATGAACTTTTGTTTCCGGACGACGTATGTCGTGATCATATTTTATATAAATGGACAAAGGGCATACGGCTTAACTAATCGTGCCATATAATAAGTACATACATGATAACAAGATTTTAGACCTTTTATATTAAATATATAAAAATTTTATTGAATTCGAGTTAGTCTTATCACATTGTCAGTAAAAATTTTATTTAATAAAAAATAATACAACGCTTTAATTTATTTTAAGCTATAGTTAACATTACGTTGTTTATATAATTACTGAATTTATGTAGTATGCACGTAAATGTGAATATCCGTACATATAAATTGTATGTTCTACACCAGGGATGGCGAACCAATGGCACGCGTGCCACAAGTGGCACGTTTCAAAATTTTGATGGCACGCACAAAAACAAAATTATTTTTTTTAATAAGTTATCTTTTTTCATAGAAATGAATTAAAAATTATTAATCTACACTTAATTTATATTTATGATATAAATTTGTAGTACTGAATACCTATCTTAGTATGTTAACTAGAACCGTCAAATTATACATTTTATTATTACAATATCGCATGAATTCTCGCGAAATATATAAAGATGCGTAGTAGATAAAATTTTTTGCGTATGCAGTCTCGCCTTCTAATGTTATTGCATGTTGTTGCCGTCGCAGTGCTCGAATCAGACGACAGACTGCATTAGTCATTTTTAGTAAATCGTCGTAAACTTTATAAAAAATAAATATAGGAATAGAATGACGGATGAGTCGAGCTTTGCATGCGTACTGTTGAAATTAACTAAATATGAACCAGATATAAAATCTTTATCTTGTGTACAGCAGCAAAAATCACATTGAAAACAATTATTTTTAACGTAAATTTTGTTTGTAACATATTGCTTTTTGTAAAACATTGATTAATAAAAAATTGTTTAAAGAAGAATTGCTTTTATTTGTTTATTTAATTATACTTCCGTATAGTTTCACCACGCTAACATTTCGAATGAAATTTTATTGTGGCACATTACCTATTAAAAAAAAAATTTTTACGACTTTGTGGCACGGACATCAAAAAAGGTTCGCCATCCCTGTTCTACACTGTCACTATATAAAAATTTCGCTTTCTCTTTTCTGTGAAGCGTGACATGTGTATGCATGTCGTACTTGTAAAATGCTGTACGTGAACAATAATTATTGTATTTACGTAAATACACACAATATCCATGATACAATTGATCTACTTTCTACTTTATTGAAAAATATACGTAAAAGACATATACATAAGTACATAGCATTGTTTAAGATAAAATAGTATGATAGTACTTTATAACTTATCTGTATGGTAAGTATACATATGTACGTGCGAAAATTGTAGGTACATATGTATGTAACATATTAGTCTTAATATACAATCTTTAGAAAAAAAAAAAATACCAAATTTTATTGCAAAAATCATATAAGGTTCTAGCAAAGCTTCTTTTATTAATCCTATTCAATCACTTCTTAAAAAGACTTGAAAAATTCAAAAACATCTGATAAATGTGCGCTATGAAAACGTTAAGCGCTAATAGCTAAAACATATAAAAGTAGAAGTATGTACATACATATGTACATTAAGGCTAATGACAAATTTATAGTATTGATACTAGGATATTGTGTCATACCATAACCAACCATAACTATATGTATATCATGAAATCCTAACCATAGCGTAAAAAACAAAAGACTTAAACTGGTGTAAAAGTATAAAACTGGTGTAAAAATAATACCAAAATCCATACAATTATGTAATTTGTCTCACATCAAGTCATAGCATCATATAAATATTCAAAAATTTTACCGAAAGTAGGGTAATTTCGAAGTTAATTTTGACAATAATTTTCATTTATTTTTATTTCACTTAATTTTGACTGAAAAATTTACAAATGTCACTTGATCATAATATCAATACCTTATAGTATTAAAACTAGATATTTGTCGGTAGTCTAAAATTAAACATTGTTTTGTTTTTCTTTTTAAATTTTTTCCAGTAAAAAAAATTTAAAAGAAAAAAAAAAACACAACAACAACAAAATAATGTATAAAACATACATAAATACATATAAACTAAACAATTAATCAGTCAAAGAGATTATAATCAAACAAGAACAGTGATTTAATCCTTTTAACATGCATACATTTGTTTTTAAATGCATTGTAAATTAAATTCCACCTGTTAAGTATACATATGTATGTATGTACATACATACCAGCCATTTAAGATTTTTTGATATAAAAGATAACAGATAAACATTTGATATGCTTTTGTAATGGTGTAGTCAGGTGTTGTATTTAAATTAAATACCAAATGGATCAAAACTAGAAATTAAATAAAACTAAAAACTTTATAATGAAAATGTACATATATATACATTACGTGTATAAATACATACGTGTTTAACATAACATATATACGCATATGAAATATGTATATAAATAGAATAGATTTATGCTATTAGATTTGTTAGATCACAAAATGTAATAAATTTTTCAACTATAGAAATTTTAGAAGAATATGTAGAATATGCGAATTAATTTAATAATGTGAGAACATGATGGTATGATACGTAACATACATACATCGTAGAATTAATACAATTGCTAGTAAATCTAAAATAAATATAAAGAAAAAATGAAATAAAATAAAAGTTTAAAGGATTTGCATTATACAATATTTTAATCTGATATTCAACAGTAAGTATTTTTGATATAAAAAATAAAAAATAAAAATTGGAAAAATGAACATGATTTTAATTTGTTAAGCTTTTTATTATATTTCATACATAATAAACGTAAATTCATGTTTATCGTACGTATATTCGTATTTACATGATACAAGTGCAAAATGTGTACATGTATATGTATGTAAATTTGTAATTGCATGTTAAATATTTTAAAACAAGTATTGTACGCATGTAACAAGATATTTCTATGCATCTTACTCCAAAGAATTTTATAAAAAAAAGAAAAATTGCTAAAAAGAAGTTTGAAGTCCTACGAAAGTTATACAGGGTGATTTAGTTAAATCTGTACATAATAATGGAGGTAATAGATTTCGATGAGACAAGCAAAAAAATCGTATTTACATTTTATAATGTACAGATTGTTTAATTACCTTTATGAGAACAATTATTTAATTTATCCCTTACATGAGTAAAAGAAAAGATATTAAATAAACTTATTTGAAATCTGATTTCTACACCTGACTTCTGCAATAATTCGTGGAAGTACGTGTATAGCGTATACGCATGTATGGTAAATTTATTTTATTAATATTTTCGTCGTCTCTGTTGATGTAAATGAATACTGTCAAGAAGTGTATTAATTTTTATTACTTATTTATTGAACACATGGATTATATGTATATTAAACAAATTTACTATAAATTTTCAAAATGATTTTAAAGTCAATTTAAATGGTAATTTTTAAATAATTTTCTTTTGCAATTGCATCAAATTCATCATCAACACTATTATTTCATATAAAGTGTTTTTAAAATTGATTTATAAAAAAAAAGGTAAAATAAAATGAAATTTGTTTACTATATCAATTCGTAATGAATAAAGAATGACCAGTGTTTGTGTTAGGAATTTATAAAAAAAAAAAAGCTAAAGGAAAAATATCAAAATAAATTGAAAGGCGGGAATAATTTACATTAATAATCAATCGTAAAATGACTTTAGAGAGAAATAATTGATTTAATGTATCTTTTAATAATTTACTTAGGAATGTATTTACATGCCGTACATCTGTAACATAAAATATGTACCTATACTTTTTGCACTTTTCTTAATTTTTCCTTAAAGATTAAATTGAAAATTTTCAATCAGAAGAATGAATGAGCGAATATTAATTCTAATTTGAATAGAATTAAAATAAATATTTACATGATAAGTATATTATAAATGTTAAACAATAACAGGTAACACTGTTCATTATTTAACTTTTATTTCATATGAGGATCTTGGGCATTATTTTGCACTATAACTAAAATAATCACATGCATACATACCTACATATATGCTGATTTTAAATTTAATTATATGTACATACATATGTATGTATGTATATGAAAATAGTTAAAAATCTTAGCTAATAATAAATAATTTTAAAAATTAGTTTTATTCTAAATAAATTTTCATTTAACTAAAAATCTAATAAAAAATTATTGAAATTATTGTAATTTTCTTTGAATTATGAAAATCGATTTAAATGGAATAGCATAATTTGTACATTGAAAATAATGTTAAGAATATATCTAAGAAAAACGGACAATGACGTTCTTATAAAATTTTATTATTAGTATCATTAATCGAAATTCAAAACAGACAACATAAAATAAGGAAATGCACTTTCTTTAGCGTGTACATAAAAATAAGCATGTGTACAGGCGTTTACACACGTATGTACATTTGAAGAATTACATAAAAAATTATTTTTCCTGTAATAATATACAATCAAACAATGTCAATCAAACAACAATTTCTATAAACATTAAAAAAAAATAGTTACAACCAACTTAGTTTCATATAATAAAAAAGCACGCTTGATAAAGATATAAATTGAAATAAAATTTATATGGGAATACGAATAAAAAGAAAATATATTGTATAATAAACATGAAAAATTGAATTGCTTAAGAATAATATGAATTACATATAAAATCAACAGGTGAGCAAAAATTAAATCTATTTCTTTAAGTTTGTGGGTGTGTTAGTACATATGTAGATGAAAAATTTTTTTAAAAATATTATTACCTACATACATATGTACATAAAAGCAACAAGAACTTCTGTTTCCGTATTAATACATCTTCTTATATTTGAACAAAATGAAAAGAAATGTTTTGAATAAGAAGAAATACACAAATGCATGTAGTGTAATTAACTTAGTACATTTGCCTGTATGTAAAATTACGTAAAAAAAATTCAAGTGTGAATAGCATTTATTCATTCAATTCAATTAATTAACTTTATGCAAAGTTTACAATAAGATCAATTTTTGTTTTGTTTCTTTTCCTTTAAACAAAAAATTTAAATCACCAAAATATCCTGGATAATAAAAAATTACAATCAGCATAAGGATACATTTAATTGTAAGTTAATGTTTCATTTTATTAATAAAATTTTTAAAACTAATATCAACCTCACTAATTTTATCATCAATGCCTAATTTTAGAATTTTAGAATTAGAATTAGAAATATTGCTGTATGTAGTACTGATATTAGATACTCGTAGTATCGAAATTCATAATCCTGAATTGACCTGATATAATTAATTAATGTACATTACTTTTATGATTTCGTTAGTTACTCTTGTGCTTTTAAAGTTTTGTAAATTTTTTTTCAAAATTTTGAAAATTTTTACAAAGTAAATAATACAAATCCGTATGTCCGTACTATCAAAATATAGCTAGTTTTGAATACCATATATATGTAGTTTTGAAATCTGGACATTTTTTTCTCTTGATGGCAAGTCACGTTGGTATTATACGCATGATTTTGAAAATTTGTAGTATCAAAATTGGATGTGTGCTTTTAACAATAAATTTAAAGACAATTTTCAATTCAAATTATAAAATAAATAAATGTTCAATTCAGTAAAGGGGTACTATACATTCATTGAAACTTATATACATATGTTACTTATGCTCATGTATTGTTACTATTACTTATTCTGCCTTGTATACATTACATCACGCATTCATTTTCGTAAAGAATTTAATTTGACTTAAAAATACACGTTTTGTATAACAATAAAACAAATTGCATTGAAATTTTGCATTTATGGAAATAAACAACGTGCGTAAACTTATTAAAATGAAGTTAAGTACTCACGTGTATGTAAAGTATTTAGTAAATTTGTCTATTTATTCAAGAATTAGATAGGCAAGGCGCCTTAATACTTTTGTGAAACATGTAAATTTGTTTGCTGCTTTTTTTTTTTTTTTTTAACCAGATATGATAATTTAATACTTAAAAAGGTACGTTACAACTGCATATAATTTACATTACAATAAATAAAATGATTACAATTGGAATAAATTTCAAAAAATGTAGTCACGAAATTATTTACGTATAAAAAGGTAATTGCATGTCTAAATTATGTAAAAAAAAAAAAATTTATGTTTGATTAATTGTCAATTAATTAAAAATGTTTCCTTTTTCTTCTCATTTCATTTCAAATCCTTTGATTTAAAAATTACTTCGAAAAATTAAAAAATACATCAAATTCATATGGTCATTACAGTATAGGTATAGAATGACATTGTATCTATTCTAAGTAATTATTTTGTTTGTTTTTCTTTTTCGAAATTTGTAAAAAAAAATAAATTTTTTTTTATTCTTCAGATCAGAAAAATAATTTACGGTTTATTGTATTGGCTCCATAAGAAATATATTTATTTTCTGATATAATTTGTCTTAAGGATTAATTGAATCCAACTTATCTGTGTATCTATTCTAAGCCACCTAGAAAATGTCTGTCTTCTATCCATATATTGTACAAAGTAGACCTACATCGTATAAACAATTTGAAATATTACAATTTTTTCTTATTATATGTACATACATGTTTTTATATCATGCGAGTATACAATATATGTATGTATTCATTGTCATTGTCTTTAAAATTGTTCAAGTATCTTATATTTTTATTCTATTCCATGCATCATGATTAACTTTATGTTATAATAATTTTAGCATAAAAATTAATATATTTATGTCAATTGGAAGTTAATCAGACATTTTGTTTTGCTAGTGTATCATATTTTGATATAGTATAGAGGTACATAAAGACGTGTACTGTAAAAGGATTAAATTAAAAGTGAAATTTTAACTTGCCTTACTATAGTGATCTGATGCACATGAATGTAAGTTACATGTACATTTTTTATGTCTGAGGTAAAATAAATATACACACATATTTAAATGTATTAAAAACTATGTATGTTATAAACTATGTATATTTTTATATTTATATTCAACATTCGCATATGCATGTATATAAATCAAAATTGGATATACATAAATCAATTTTAAATTGGAAAGTAATTTGTTTAGTTCGTCGCGTCATAAAAACATTTTTGTCGTCTGAAAATTCCACTATTATATTATACATATATGTGAATATGTGATACATAAAGTGTATTCTTTTTGGTACATATGTATGTACATGCTTTCATATAAACATACTCCACATATGTATATAAAAAATAATGTGCATTTCAATTAAATATGTCTATGCCTTTTGTAAACATTAATCAAAAAAAATTTTTAATTTCATTTTCTTTATCTGTAAGCTACACACATACAGAATTTGATTTAAAAAACAAAAGTAAAAATGTATACAAAATAAAAAATAGTTTATTGACTCTGCAACAAAATTTGTCCACCATGGTAAAGATACAATTATTTCTACAGATATGTACAAGTATGAATGCCATTCATTACTTTTGCACACAGGTAAAATCTAGTTTCAAAATAGAGAAGTAAACTTCAGCAAAGTACGTAAAGTAAACTTTTCAATTGTTACGTTAGAAATTCAATGAATTTAATACAGTGTGACAGATATTCACTTGTACGTTTCCATTATGGTCAACATGTCATTTTTAATGTCCGTAAACTACACTTTACTTCATTTACGTTATTTCTCTATTTTGGCTAGATCTTTATACATATCTACATGTTTATAATGCAACACATATAATGTTATTTGTACTCACAAATAATAATTTAAAAAAATTCATAAAATAATAATAATTACTTAATTAGTTTCTTGATTAACTGGATTTATGAAAAATAACATGTCCATTAAACATATACGTTTTTTGGAATATTACATGAGAGACTAAACCAATACAATTACATACATAAATACATATTTCTTTATTTTTAAGGTGTTCTATTAAATATTCGAGTGCCCAAAATATATTTGAATTAACTTGTACTCTGTTCACTAATTATACGCATTTAAGGCCTTATGAGAATACGTATGTATTTTTAATTAAAATGTTTCGCGAGAAGTATGTATTGTCATATTTCTAAAAAATTTTCATACAACATCAAAGGAGTTTTTTGAATGTCGATACATATACAATGATCTAAAGTTGTATTTCTTTACGTAATTTCCATAAGGCCATAACTGCATAGAATTAGGGGACAGAGAAATATATTTGAAATTAACAAAATAAAAAAAAAAATTTTAAAAGGGGAAATTGAACTTTGTATAATATCTTGAAAGAAAATCCTTTTGTTATTAAAGTAACATTTATTTTGTGCTTTTCGATAATTTTATTAACACATGAAATCACTTTTTATATAATTTTTGATGTGCATATACCTATAATGAGAGTTAATTGGTATGTTAATAGAATCTGCACACGAAACATAAGAAGTACTATTCACTACATGTAATTTTTTTTCCCGAATTTCAAAGAATTGCATATACGTGTTCAAATAATTGATGGCAGACAGATATTTTTCCGACAAAGCAAAATCAAATTAACTTCTGTTTTCTATATTTATGATGTATCTGTAAATTTATCTACTTATATTCATAAGTATTTTTGTACATTTAAAAAAACAAAAAAAAAGAAAACCAAGTACATGAGTTTTGTAAACATTAAAGTGTTTCATTTTAAAAAAACAAACAAAAACCATAGACAGTCCTTCTTAAATGAATGGAATATTAGCATAACTTATTCACATTTCTCGAAAATAGCATAAGAAAATAAAGTATAAAACAATCAATAAAAATGGTTTATGCATATAATATGTTAACCAAATACATACTGTATACAGAATATGTTTAAAAAAAAAAAACGAAAACTTCATATTAAGCCTTTGCACAACCATTGCATCGACTCTAAAACTTTAAACAGTAAAAAAGTTCTGAAGTTTTGTTTGCAATAATAACACGTAAAATACAAAACTACAAGAAAAAATATTATTAGCCACGAAGATATAGTTTATAGACATTAGTCAAAAATTGTCAAAATTCTGAGGTTTTTCGACTATCTACCCAAATTTAAGTTCGACGATACACTCTGTAGAACTACCCTAATACTACATTACATATATTCAGAAAACATACAAAATCTGATTATTTTGCAAAGTTAATTTAATTATCATTTTATTTCATCACGTCACATTTCATGGTATACGATTTATAAATAGAAAAGATTTAAAAAAAAAATAGATTATTTATTAAGTTAGATCCATAGAAGAATGATGATTGTAAGATTTGTCATACGACGTAAATCCAAGTCCAGAGGACAACTTTTTAACAAATATAATTGACTGTTACAATTAATAGAAAATAGTGTTGTCATCGTTTCTCATTAATTTCAATCCTCATGATGTGCGCAATTTAAAATGGTAATTTTCTTTTTATTAAAATTTAAATCATTGGAAATGAAAATTTATTAAATAAAACATCGATATTACAATTTAGAAAAATGCGACATATTATTTAAATATTTCTTGCATTTTGAAAATTCTTTGAAGTCAACATTTTGATAAACCTTGCATGAACTAAATGTTCAGGAATGGCTCACCTTATAAACTCACTGCATCATGATTGAATCTAAAAATAAATGTTCAAATAAAGAAGAAGAAAATGTATGCGTATTTATATCACTTTCAATTATGAATCTTCTGTTAATGAATACGTGCAGTTTCATAATGAAAAATGAAAGTTTTTTCTTTTTTCTTCAAATAATTTGTTATCAATAAAAATAAATTTAATGTCTATAAAAACATAATCAAATTCATCTTAAAATTAAAGATAAAAAAATAAACATTTTCGAAATCACATTTATCATTCATTGACACTCTTGCTGATTTTTATTGATTAAAACAAAACAAAAAAAAAAAAAAACAAAAATCCGAAAAGAAAAAAAAACTAGTAAAATTTTTTTAAAGAAATTAAAAAGAAACAAAAATTTAAGATACATAGAATTAATACGCATTCAAGTGAAAACAATAAAAGGTGTAAAAGATAAAACAATAAAAAGAAAAACGAAATAAAAGCTAACATGAATTTAGTGTTAAATCGAAAATAATTTCGTGAAAAATTTCATTTCGTTTCTACAAAATTACAAAATGTATACAAACAGATATAAATCGTTAGCATATTAGCTAGAAGCAAGCAATAGTTATTGAATAACAAATAATGATCAGTGAAATGTTCATGACTTCCTCATCAACTTTCCATTATCAATGTATCATTCATCAATTCATCATAGTCATCAGGTGGAAATACACTTTAAACTTTTCATTAATTCTTTAATTTTTTATTTTTTTGCATTTTATTCAGGTTTCTATAATTTTTATTTTTCTTTCTTAATTAATTTCTCCTGGTTTAGGAAAAATCTATATGTATACATACATACATATGTACATACGTGATTCTGATGATATACAATTTAATTGAATAATTTATTGAATGCAAATTTGATTGATATTTGTGTGAACTGCATATAAATGGATTATGCAACGTATTTATATGAATGCTTGAAGATTAATAAAATAATTAAAGTCCATATTCATCAATGAAGTTTAAACAAGGTTTCAATTTAACTTGATTTAAGTTTAAGATATCTTCGAAATTTCCCATTCACCTTTACGATTCAATTTATGAAATATTTAATTTTATGAATAATTTCAGTTTTTCAAAATATTAGAATCAGATGTTTATTTTTTCAATTTTAACTTAAAATTATTTAAATGGTTGTAAATGCATTGTACATATTCAATTACTCAAATGCATGTATTTACTTTTGAATTTTCAAATATTTACAATCACTTACGTTCAAATTTGAAATTAATATTTTAATTGTGCATACAATAATACAATAATGCAGGTGACTACATTTTCATAACCTAAAAACATTTTATGTAATTAAATTTTAATTTAAGTTACAACAGCGAGTACCTATTTATAATTTGAAACTCATTTGAGAAACTAACGCTAAACTTAGTTATTGTTGATGAATGAAATCATAAGGAATTTAAGCTAAATCGTATTAGTGAATATGGGCCTTGAGTAAATTTAATGTATATGTATTATTTAAATTTTTCGAATTTATATTTTTAAAAAAATGTGTGTCTAAAAGTGTTCAAAAATTGATCCCATGTTTATTTTATGTTGACAAAGTACAAATCATGTACATACTCATATATTTATATAATATATTGCATTATACATACATACATATGTAGTACCAAAGATTATACATAACATGAAATCTAGTTCATACTCAAAGTTTAATTGAATTTAAAAAAATGCAGTATTAACAAATGTGTGAAATTAAGCATAACAAAAAATAATTAAATTTGTTTTTTGTTCCTTAATTTAATACTTTTTATATGCCATTTTTCAAAGTAACTATAAAAAATACAAAGCGTTTAATAAACAAACATACTTTTCGTTAACATACTTTATGTACACCATTCATTATAATATTAAAGAAAATGTCTGAAAGTGTATATAAAAACTATAAACTATAAAACTAGCTTTATTTATAACCCATTTGATCATTTTAAATAGGTCAGAAATAATGAATAAACATCATTATATCGTTTGATGGATGTGCATTTGTAAATAATGATAACTAATTATTATTTATTGTTATTTCGATTTATTACTTAATTAAAATAATTTTTTTTTTTTTTTTGCTTTTTTCAAAACAATAAATTTGAATTATTGTTCATATAAATAGTTTAAATTTTTTTTTGTTTTATTAAATAAATTCATTTTATTGAACAAAAGAAAATTCATTTATACCGTATTTTTAAAGTATATAGCCACAGGTGTATTGTGAATGGATGCTTATTTTCGTTCTTTTGCATTCACAATTTGAATAAATTCATTTTTTTACTTTTATATTTTGATTGTCAGTTTTTTTTTTGTATTTAGAAACGAATACAATAAAAATCAAAAGAGAATAACATAAAAACGGCTTAAAATTTTTATGCTCTATAAGAATGCACATGACCATGTTAAAAAAATCAACATTAATTTTTATTTATTTGTTAGTTTGATGGGACAACACAAATCACAATATACATATCTGTTAGATTATTTTTTTTTTTGTTAAGAGTTTGCATACAAATGAAATTTTAAATGTTATATGTATGTTAATTCTATATATTTATATGTCATTTTTGTACATTCCAAAAGTATCGTAAATATTTTTAATAAAATTTTAGAAAATTTGATTTATGTGACAATCCAAAGTAGAACAGCAAATAAGATTTCACATTTATTCGTTAGATTATAAAAGTTCTTTTGATTTGTCATATGACTGTATTCATATTAAAGGGCTTTAAGCAACAATGCATTTTTATCTTATATATATCTTTTTAGTATCTCATGTCGGAACTTGCATTAATATTTATTACACTGTATTTAATTTGTAAAAGCCATAAATGATTTAAAAATATACTTACATACTTAATGTGTTCGAATATTATTTTCATTTCCATAGTTCTCATTTGTTCTTGCTCTTCTACTAATAGACTTACCCATAAAATGATAATAAAATGAACAAAGTGATAGCAATTGTGTTTTTGCTCATTTTCTGTGTGAAACTGATCACAAAAATGAAGACAATAATTGTAGAACTGTAGAAATGAGAATTATCAGAAAATTATATCATTCGAACGCAGTTAATAAAAATTTATTCAGTACTAATCTGCCAATCAATACTATGTAGTATGTAGTAAGTTGCAGAGAAAGTTCAATTTTTTTTATTTTCAAATTCGATAAGATAAAATTTGTTTACATCACAAAATTGGAAGCTGTTTGAGCACTAAAATAAAAAATCATACATGTACGTAATCGTTAAATGTTTAATAATAATTACGTAAGTAAAACTCGATACGATTTTCTTTTATTATAAAATATCCTCAAGTAACCCTTATTACAATATTTCAAAATTAATTTAAAAAAAAAAGTTCAAATAGAAAACAATTAATCGAATATGTACATATGTAGATAATTTTTAAAAGTGATTGATTGCTTCTTGCCAATAGGTGTCATTATATAAAAATGAAAAGAAAATCAATTAATTGCCAAGAGCAAAGAAAATATATATTTTTTTTATATGATTAATTTTGTTTTTGATATGTAATTCGATATTTTATACTGATGTCACATATTCTCTCATTAAAAAAAAAAAGAAAGAAACATTTTGAAAGATAAAGAATCTAAAAATTGAACAGTGGCTTTAAGATAGTTTCAGTTGCATTGATTGCATACAATCCAGTTACATGTACGCACATGTATGAATTATAAATGAATACATAAAAAATGAATTAAATTTTTTTTTCTTGTACTTTTTATAGCATATGAAGGAAATGTATCTTGGATTAAAATAATATGTTTAAATATTACAAATGAAATTACGATCAATAAAAATTACCGCTTAAAGTGTTTAAAGCGTATATGGATTAATAGATAAATTTAATATGATAAACTTGTGTACAATTGCAACTAAATAAATTGGGTTTTTGTCGATAAATTCGATAAATTTACAATGAAACTTTCATTTAAGCATGTTTCAGACATTTAAACAATTGATAAAAGTATTTCAATGTGAGGTTGTGTTACTATTCTAAATAAAATGGAGTAATAACAAAAATATTATCTTTTTTTGTACGAATAATCAAAAAAGTCGTAATTTTAAAATAAACTTGAAAACAATTTCTTTGTACTTAAAAAAATATATCATTTAAATTTTTTACTCAGAAAAACTTGAACATCATAGTTAAATCAAAGAAGATGTATTACATTAAATACTAATGACCGTATTCATTAATCAAAATTATTTGTCGCATTTTCACGATCGCTAGAATTTCACCGTATTCGTTAAGGAGGATACAAATGTTTTCAGAACCTTCTTTTTGAAACGTCAAATATATCAGCTAATTGTTATTAGTGAAGAAATATTAAGACTATTTTTTCATTATTTTCCGTTCAACTTGAATTCATCCTCATTTTTTGATTGTCAGTTTAAGTTAACGAAAACAACAATCAACCACACAAGAGCAACATAAATCATTAGCGTGAATGACGCGATATTTTTTTTGCTACATAAGAACACACATGACTATGGTTTAACAATGAATTACATGTAAATCAACTTTTGCGTATGTATAACGATTATTTTCAAATAAAGTTATGTTTGCAGAATATTTTCACGACTGTTCTAAGACAATAATTTGCATTGATGAACATATTTAATCTCGATCTTAGGATGACCTTGATTGATGAATACGGACCTTAAAGTTTATTCGTACACGGAGCATAAGAAAGAATACTTACATTTAATGTTTTAACTTTTATGAACTAGATACTTAGATAAATTGGAATAGAAATTCAATGAGTTTTTTAAAAAATACATAAAAAATCGTAATTGAATTAGTGTTTTAATGTTTACATTAAAATAATTAAGAGGTTTAAATAAGATTTTAATCACACAAGTGTTGTAATAAAATTCATTATTAAAAATTATAAAAGATAATATTTGCTGATTTTTTTTTTTAAATTAAACTTATTCATATATAACAATTTACAAACATTTAAATATCCTTAATTATCATAAAACTCGTTTTTAAGAGCACTAAAAATAAATATACAGGTAGTCTATTATTTATTTACATACGTATGTACTCATTTAACTATTTGGTTCGTAGATATGGATACGTATGCTGAGTAATGAATTTAATCTTTAAATTAACATTAAATTAAAATAAACTGAAATTAATAAAAAAATAAAAGGGTAATTATTATAAATAATTATATGAAAAATTCTTACGACTCGAAATGTATAAAGCATTAGTAAATAATGAAAAAAGTTTTTTAAGTCCTGACTCCTGAGGTGAGTATTTAGATTACTTAAATTTGCTCCATATACAAGAAATAATTTTAACATTTTAAATTTAGAGCCTGAGTCTTGGGTCATATATTAAGATTTGGGCTTAACTTACTCACAAAAGATTCAAGAACATTAACGTTTTTTATTCAAGAAACTGAAATCAATCTGAACAAAACATTTATCATTTCTTGGTATAATTTACTTATTTTTATTTTTAAAGTGTATGATTTTTTTAAAGAAATAAAACAAAATAAAACATGAACGCAAAAATTAAAAGAACTCTATCAAAAGTGTTTAATAAATAAAGGAAAATAGCACTTAATTTTTTCTATTTTATTTTATGTTATATCTTAACGTTTTTAAAGAGTCTATATATAATCATTGCAATCATAAGTGTAATATCTTTTATACATTGGTTTTATATGATTTAAATCTTGTGTTTAAAATAAATACAATTTAAAATTTTTTACGATCAGAATAAAATTAATGATAAGTTAAAAATTCATAAAAGTATAAAATTTATTACATTTAATGATTGGCACTATCACCACAGATTATTTGAACTTTTATTATCTGTATATTCTTGAATACAAATAATTTTCTGTATGTATAAATGTGGCATCAACGCAACAAACAAAGTGACAAGACAATACAAGTATGTGATAAAAAATCAATTGAATATACAAAAGGAATTGTTGCATTATTGACAAAAAAAAAAAAAAAAAATCTGATTAAGAAAGCAAAACAATTTGATAAAAAAAGAGAAAAAAAAGTGAAAATACTTTTTAGCTACTTTTTAGGTACATACAAGTACATATACCACTATTTCGTATTGATTTTCGTGTCCAATAAATATTCTCACATCATCAAAATATTTCAATTATCTTCTAGTGTATTAGATATGCTGTAGTACAAATGTTTATTTTATTTTCTCTTATTTTTTTTTTCTAATATTTTTAAGCAAAGTAGTAAAATTGAAATGGTAGATCATGGAAAAAAATATAATTTTACCATTATCTTCTTTATTGCTTGTGAACAAAATGTTTATTATTAATTTTTTTAAATAACATGCAGGGTGTTTAATAAAATTTCACTTTTTTAAAACATAGTTTTATGTATTTTTATGAAGCATAAAAATTATGCATTGTTGCCATATTACCACTTATGTAATTTTCGTTTCTTAATACAGAAAATTGATAATCAACAAATGAAAGTAAAAGACGAATTTATTAAATTGAATGTAAAAAAACGTTCAAAAACATTAATTTAAAATATAGAAACGGTTATACTTTGAACAGAAAATTTATGGAGAAAATATTAATAATGAATATATTTTCCTTTATAAATATTGAAAATCAGAATACACAGTGTGAAAAATTATAAGTGCTGTCCAAAATGAGGTGGTAATTATTAGCTTGAATTTATAGTTCAAATTTACAACCACAAATCACAATAATGTCAGGTAAATAATCACAGACACCCTATATATGAAATACATGTATTGTAAATATCGTACGAAAAATTATTTTGAAGAAAAGCTTTTTATTTATTTTGAAATTGGTGTGACCTTTAGTTAGAAAAGGAAAAATGTGAAAAGCTACATAATGTAAAATAATCACATTAACTTTAATTGTTTTGCAAAAGCACTGCACAATGCACATAAATATGCATACACATTTTAATATAGGTACCTCAATGAGATGATCAAACATAGTTTTATGTATGATATGAGAAAATATGAAAAACTTATTCTACACATACTTATCTGTGTATGTACATATGTGTTGCAATCCGTGTACTTGTACTTGCTAAAAAAGGCATGTTTGAGTTATTATAGGTGCATTTGGTCGATGGCAAAAAAGTCAAACCCATTTTATATACTATATTTTCAGGAAGTTTTTTCCACATATGTATTTACGTAAAAAACACATACATACACATGGGTATATCTGTACCAAAAACTGGGCTTAGCTATGCATATGTTACTAAAGATAGTGAATTTTCTGTACAACTTATAATGATAACAGTACATATATAAAATCATATGTATACCCATCATACAATGAAACACGAAATATACACAAGTAATATGCATTTATATGTGTATATTAAGTTTTTATCTACACTAAGTCAAAAAGTAAAATCGTGACTTTGTTGACATTTGAATGCATTCTTGTCGTTGTTTTCGTCATCATCGTCATTGTTATCATCACATCATCTTCATCATTATTATCATAATACAAGTAGCATTAAAACGATAGTAAACATCATTGTATACCGATCGAGATTCACTTTTTCTTCAAACAGGAAAAAAAAGTCTCTTTTATTTTATTTTATTTTTTTTTATTTTTTTTTTTTCATAGTAAAGTATAAGTATTTAAAAATAAGGTCAAGTAAATAAAATAAAAAAAAACGTACATATTAAATACTTAATTTGATAATTAAAGAGGAGTATTAAAAAATATTGAAATTGATCGGTTCGTATAATGGATGTAAAAAAAAATCAAGAAATCTCGATTTCAAGGATTTTTAATTTCTCAAGAACTTACTTTGTGTACAAAAAGAAAATAAATTTACATTACGTTATTTTTAAATGAAATATTTATTTTATAATAACATAAAATGTGTAAAAAATCTCTGTATAATGAACCAGAAAAAATTTATAAAAGGTGCTAATAAACGTGGTCTTATTATAAAAATTTTTCTATACAAAAATTTCTAATTCGAAATGGTTATCAAAATTTACATACATGTACACAAAAATAAGGTGAAACCAAAATAATGAAGTAACGTAAATTAAAATGTATATACACAGCCATATAATCAGTTCACCCGTCATATCGCATATACATCCATAAATTTCAATTCATTCAGTTTCGTCAACTTAACTTTAAAATCTAATATTTTAGTAAAGTAATTTGACATGAAGAAAGTACGTAAAATTTTGGTAAAATAGATTTTTTAGTTGTTTGTTTCAAAAACTCAGTGAATTTAACAGAGTATCACTGAATTTTCTCTATGTCTTCGTTATGATTAATATGTCATTTTCGATATCCGTAAAGTACAAAAATGAAGTTTCTAACTTTACTTTATAACTTTTCGTTACTTCTGTATTTTGGCTAGGCCTATTACCACCATAGCTATTGTGCCATAAAAGAAAAAACACAAACTATTTTGTTATAATGTTTATGTTTATATAAAATCCATCAAGTAAATAAAAATATGATTACCAACAATATCATTGTTATAGGCGTTTGTGTATTAGAAAATTTATAAATGAAGGTTATCGATTTTTTTTTTTTTTTTTTTTTCAAAATAATATGTGTCAATTCTGTTTCTTTTTTTTCCTTTTGTTAATCTCAATTAACATCTAAACCACCATATTTATGTATAAAATGATCACAAAAAATATTTATGCTCTGTACATGTACTATATGGTGTGTTGATCATAATCATGTAAATAAGTGTTAATAACATTTACCTTCAATTTTGTATGCACTTGTAACGGTGGTAGTAATTGTTATTTTGTGAGTAATGTATCTTAAAACATTTTACAAGGTTATTATCGATTTTATAAAAACAATATTTGTACATACATACATACATATATTTTCATCTATTGAAAAAATGATAATTTTTTTTCTTTCAAGTACTTTTTTTTTATTCCTTATTATTTATATTTATTTCAAAGATAAGTAGTACGTACAATAAATATAGGAAAAAAAAATAATTAGTAATCAATTAAATATAAGATTTAATTTAAAACCAAAGTCAAAGTAATGTAGATTGTTATCAACAATTATCTAAATAATACAAGTTACATTTAAATATTGAATTAATTTTAATACATGCCTTAATGTGTACGTATTACAAATATTTATGTACTATATAAACATAAACATTTTTTTGAATTAGAAAATCAAAATAAAAATTTAATTTTCAATAATGCATTATCTATTGTACGAGTATAAACAATGAATTTAAAACTATACCGTGTTTTTAAAGCATAATCACTTGTATTTTGAATGAATACTTTTTTGCATTCTTTTATATTTATAATTTGAATAAATTCGTTTTTTACTTTCATTCTTTAATTGTTAGTTTTCTGTATTTGGAAACGAAAACAGCAACAATCAAAAGAGAACAACGTAAATGATAATGTGGTAAAAAATAAAAATGTTTTATTGCTTAAGAATAGGGGTCAGGTCACTGTTTTAAAAAAATGAACTTTAATTAAATTGTTTTTTATAGTACAATTTATTTTTAAATGTACACATATAAATGTTTGATATTAAATTAAATATAAATGTGCGTTACATATCTATTTTATTTATTTTCTATTCATTTTCAGGGTCCTGATATTGATCATGCTCTATTATTTGAAAATTTTTATTTTTTTCAAAACAAAATTGTGTATCATTTTTCAGAGAAGGACAAGTAATAAAACTTCCTCTCAATTTGTGTATAATATAAGTATTGAAGAACATCATCACGGTAAACATGAGGATAGGAATTTTAGAAGTATACATAGGTATATACTTTTAATTTAGTCCACTACATCTTAGAAAGGATGAATTTTAAGTGGGACTAAAGTTGGTCTAAAATTCCAACAAAATTCCGTTTTTTTTGGGTAGAAAGAAATACTCTGAGCATTGGAAAAAATGGAATTAATGACATACATTCCTAGACACCCTAAGTATAAAGTTTGAAATTTCAATCTCTTAAACTAATTAATTTATCAAACTATTTAAAGTTACTCATTTATTGCTAAAAATGTCTTCAATGATGATTAATGATATACTATACATACATATATCTTGGTACAATTGTTATTATACATTGGTCGTTATTAATTTTAAAATATTTTATCTACAATCTTGACATACGAAAATGTATTGTCTGATGTTCTATAATTCTAGATGATGTCACTTGGTGTATTTACGCATACATCATATATTCGTTCTGGATTATACACACGAATGTGTAATGTAACGCTTAAAGAAATATCAATTGTAACGTTAACATTTTTGAAAAATTTTCTTTAACAAACTAAATTAAAATATCATTTATTCTTCTTTCATTATTTTTAAGTATGTTTCGAAATTTCTTTCTCAATTTATTTTCTTTTTCATAAATAAAATGTAATTATGTATTTTTAAAAATTTAACAAATTAGAATGGATTAATTAAAAATTACTTCGAAATGATTAAATGTCATCCAAGCTTAGATTAAAGTATACGTACAATGAAATTTATAAATCCTTTAAGAAAATTAAAATATAGGTCAAATCATACATATGGACTTATCTGTATATTGACAACTAATCTGCATTTCTTATTATTTTACATAGTAAATAACACAAAACAACAGTAACTATTTCTATCATAATATATTATTAATGCCTATTAATAATAATTTAACCTAGAACCCTAGTAATATTTTGTATATTCATAAATGTATCAGTATATGCATAAAATTAACACTCTTTTGCTCTTAATTACTCATTTTTTCGATATTAGAAACATTAAAAAAAAAAAAAATGTTTTATCTTTTTATTATAAATCTTTAGTATCAGTCTAAAAAGATAATGTACTACTTTCTTAAACTAAAATGTCATTGCATGTAATAAGTTTTGAACACAGTTATTTTTCAATGTTAAAATATCATTTTAAATGGATATTTATTTGATTTATGTGATGTTGTAAAAAACAGTTGTAATGGCAACAACACTTTAACTAAAACATACAGGGCATCCTTTAATTTTTGGAAAAAAGAAGATCATATTTTTTGTATAAAAATCCTTATTATTAAACTTTAAATGTTAATAACTCTAGATTTTCTTATTCAACTCTAATAAATTATATATTGTTAAAAAGTTCTGATTCCTTAATTTTTGTAAATATGAATTAAATACACAAGGATATTGTTAAATGTTTTCAATCTCTCAAATATCAGAAGAGGTTTCTACAGATCGTATGGAAGGATTTTTTGTTAGAAACTGTCTTAATTATATGAAAAACGCATTTTGTGATGCAAACTATGGGGCACCTTGTGTATATGCGCATATGTACGTACATTATTAACACACATCTTTATATCTGCGTATACTAAGTATTTATTTAACATGCATGTACAAATATATGCTATTAGTATTTATTTATAATTTTTATCATTACAACTGAACTGTACATGAATAATAATATTTAAAAAAAAAAAAAACAACAAAATAAAAGACGTTTCGCATTTATTGTATTCAGTTGTGGGTGAATGGGTGTGTGTTCATATGCCATATATGTACTTATATAAATACTTGAGCAAATTGTATTGGTTAGAAAAAAATGAAGACATATTGAAGGCATACAACAATTTTATAGTAATTAGTATGAACTTATTTAAAAATGTAATTAGTTATTGTGTGTCATCATAAAATAGATCAAGTATATTTTGATGTGCAATATTCAATAACTAATTACTAAAAAAAAAAAAAAAAAAGAAAAATTGAGGAAAAAGTAAAACATTACATTGGGGTCAAATTAATTATAATCAAATTGAACTATTACAAATTAATTTTAAAACTGCTTCTTTTATGATTATTTCATTGTACTCCATATCAATTATATGTACATACAATGAAATTCTTACAGTATGCATTTGTCTAAAAAAGATATTTAAAATTGTTTTTGTATATCTTAGAAATGGGTGAGACTTTGTGGGTTAAGTTCTTTTAATATGAGATTTTGATAGAAGTGCTTTAAAAAATGTTACATTTTTTGGTTCTTATAATAACATAACGTCACATATTTGATTTTGGTATAAAAAAACTTTAAAACCATATATAAACATGGCTATCCTAGCATTACTTAGCGAAAACTGCTAATTAAGACCAGAATAACCATGGATATCAACTATATAGTATTGCCCGAATATTAGGAAAAGTTTGAAAGTTTTGAAATTCTGTGATAACAAGCTTGTACTATTTTAACTTTTCAAAAGAATGTAATTAAAAATGATATTATAAAATGATATTATGATATTATATTATGTATATTATATATAGTATACATTATTATGATATACTATATATATTATTTTTATCAAAGTAGCTAAAATATGTTGTGGTTTTTCACACATTACATGCAAAATTTCAGTTAAAATATGAAAAATATTTTTTAAATATTTAATAAAGGCACAATAAATGAGACAAAATTTTTTGAGCACTGCTTTCTAGGTCTTTTTTTAGTAGGAATTTTTTTTTAATGGAATAACAAACTAACATTGATTCAATTTAATTAAATTTTAATTATTTTTATATTCAAAACTGTACTGGCATATTCTAGCGTATTTTTCTTCTGTTTTTTTTTTTTTTTTTTTAAATTTAAAAACATATTTTGTATTATAATCATGTATTTTAAACAACAATAGAAATTGGCATGTGCCTTTTTAAAACTGTAAAAAGACCAATGATATATTCAATTGATTTTTATTTAATATTTCAAAATTGTTATTATTATGTGTCTTATGCTTTGTATGCAAATGTTGAAATAATTGCAGCATATGGTATAAGTATGTACACATAAGACATGAATGTTTTCTTTTGCTTATCGTTTTAATTATTATTGGTGTAACGTTATTATTTCGAACTATGAATAAGCCGTTTAATTCTTTTTTACTTATTATAAATTCGAAAATTATAAATACATATATATTTTTTATTATTGTAAATATTATTAGCACGTATGCTTACGTGCTGTCTTTGAATTATAGAAAAGAAAGCATACATATTTAAAGATATTTTAGGCATTTCACGTAGTACTTTGAAAATAAAAAATATGTGAAGGAATTTTTTTTTTTCTTCTTTTAAATCTAAGCATATCTGATAAGAAATCTAATATTTATTTATATTGCTATGTAACCAGAATAGGCTCATTAAGTAACGTGAAGTAAAATAATGTATCTATACCTACCTAGGTAAGGTATATTATGAAGCTGTGTAATAAAATGAGTTCATCCATAATGTACCTAAGTTTCAGTTCATTCAATTTGATCAACTTTGAAATGTAATTTTTCCCGTAAAGTAACTTACTATAAAAAACGTATACAAAGTAAATTTTCAGTTGTTTATTTCAGAAACCCAATAAATTCAACAGAATGTCAAATATTATTGAACTTCATCTTACATTTTCATTATGATCAATTCGTCATTTTTCACGTGCATAAAGTACCATGTTTCTAAATTTGTTTTACTTAACTTTACGTTTTCATTATGGATAGCCCATGTATTTCAAACGATTATAAATATCTTTGTATATTACTATATTAAATCACAAATTAAAAAAAAAATGGAAATATGGAAATACACACGTTAAAAAATAGAAAATATCAGCATATTTGATATATTTAATTTAAATTTTTAAAACTAATACAGGTTGCTATTAAAATGAACAAGGTAGAAATTTTTACATTTTCATATCCTTTATTATCGCTAAAATATGTTATATACATCATAAATTATGATTTTACCCTAAAACATTGACTAATTTTTTTTTTTTTTTTCGTTAAAGGGAAAAAAAAATGTTTTCTTTAGAATCTTCCCTATTCATTCATTGAAGAGGTCAAAAAGTTATTTTTAAACTTTTGAAATATTAATGAACACGATTTATATTGATCTAAAAATAATATCAGTTGGATGAATACGGGCCTAAAAGTTTTTTTAGAGTTTGAAATAGTATCTATAAATATAAAATATAAATTGTTGACAATAATTATTTTAAATTTTAATAAACAAATTTCTTTTCCAATCAAACCACAGATTGCTATTTGTAATGATCACAATCTGTTATGATTTCATAATTATTTAAAAATGAGATCAATTCAGATTAAAGTTTTTATAAATACATATATGGGCCAAATACCTGACCTCAAAAGTTGCACAAATGTTATATTTTACTTTGTTTTTGTACACAAATTAACTAATGTTGTTACATGAACTCTGTTTATAGTATATAATAGCATATACGTAATGTATACATATGCATGTGTGTGTTAAATTATCTGTATGCACAAAAAAGTTTATTGACACAAAACAATTTGAAATTCTGTTACAATGTTTAATGAATATTAATTACAAGTCAATCATCATTTTTCCTTGTACATAAATATTAAAATTGTTTTGTTTATTTACAAATTAAGTGTACGTACATGTACATGTATTACAAGTTTAATACAATTAAAATCAAAGCATAATATTATTTCGGTTTTTTTCTTTTAATTGAATAACTTATTTTCTCTATTTGAATAGTAACCGCAAGAATTTCTTCAAATACATCATTTCTTTTTTTATTTTGGTTTTCTTTAAAATTTATAGCATGAAATTGTATAGTAATCATACATGATTGGTATTATGTTGTAAAATTCTTATGCACACTTTAAGCTTGAAAAAAAAAAAAATATACAAATATGAATACAAATCAAATCAATCAGTGTAAAGTATATAAACATTACATTGAAAAAATCTTTATACACAAATATATGTACTTACTCGTACATATGTATACGTACATAGATATAAATTCCACTGAGTAGATATATGTATATGCACAATATAATTTACAATAATTGTAATTTGTGCCCTAATTTACAAACAATCATTATTACCGCAGATATTTTAAAAGTACATTTATACCAGAACCTATTTGTTTATCAAATATAATATTTATATGTGTTATAAATAATTAGTATAGAAATCTATGCACTGAAATATTATTTTTTTTAAAAATAAAAAACTTGTATCTACACAATATACATATGTACATGCAGGGTATTCAAGAATAAGAGTCACAGAATGTGATTTTCTTGTAGTTTAAATTCTATTTTAAGCGAAATATCATTCCATACTTCTAATCTTTAAAATTCATCCCTTCAAAAGATAAAATTACCAAACTCTGTATTTTGTATGTATGTAAATAATTTTACCATAATGAATTTTTCTTATTAAAAAAAAGAAAATAACAAAACATTTCTAAAGGAAAAAGATAAACATTAAATATGTATCTAAAAACGATATCTTCCAATTTTTGTGAAATTTTCAGTGTTTAAAACAGGGGGAAGGGGGGGGTTGTCAACTGTTTTAGGAATCTGCAAAGGGTTTTTTGTTAGTAGCAATCTGAACTTTGTGAAAAAAAGTACTTTATGATCATTGCTCTGAGACACCCAGTATATATCAATGTAGATAAAATTTTAATGTAATTATATATGTGAACGTGTATACATGCAACTATAAATAATGTAAAATGTAAATCAACTCCAATTATAATTTCTATATAAATAAAATAAAATAACAAAACAAAAATACATATAAATTATAGAATTATAACACTTGCATGTATCCAAATGTATTTTTTCTTATAAAATTGCATTTACATTTTAATTGTAATTTTATACTTTCTCAATTTATTTTCTCTTATTTATTATTATTATCTTCTTTTTTTTTTTTGTTTTATTCATTATGATTTTAATTTTGTTGATTTATTTTTTTACATATGTACATACATATACATATACAAGTATGCATATGTATGTATGTAAATCAACAAGATAATCATCATTATCACCTTACTATTTTTCATATATTTATTATTTTAATATTACCATATAAAAGAAAAAAGAAATTTTTTGTTTTGTTTTTTTATCAGTAACTTATCGTAGACGTTAAAAAAATAAATAAATAAATTAAAAATGTATATATGTATGTATGTGCCTGTGTATGCTGTTTTTTTAAATATAGGTAAATTATATTGTTAATAAACATGGAATCAATGACATGAATGACCATTGATGCAAATGAAATTAGAAATTTTAATTTTTCTCTTACGTTTAGTAACATTTGTTATAAATCTACAAATTGATTTACAAATATATGCATGTGTATAGAAATAAAATATATACATATGTACATATGTATATACCGGATGGGTGTACATATATAAATACAGATTGTGTTCCTTTTTCAAAAAGGAAATTTGATATATTATGTATGTATGTATGTAAGTATTCATATCTTCATATGTATGTATGTACATATCTGCGTATGCTATACTGCATCTATATACGTACTAAAATGCATTCTGGCTGGAATGCAATCAAATTTCTTATGTCTATTTATTAATATCATCGTTAAATTGATTTGATATACATATACATAGGTAGGCATATATATTTGATACAAAGCCATACATACATACATGTGTATATAATGGGTGTATTTCACTAGATGTTTGCATATACACACATACTTACATTTATGTACATATGAATATGTGGTTGGAAGTAATATAAAAAATGAAATAAAATTTCTTTTCAATAAACAAACATAAAAATAAAGTACATATGTATGTACAAAATATTCACACCCAAGTATACATGTATGCATGCTATACGCAATTTAATTTGTTTTTCTAAAAATTACCTTTAGATTAAGATACTCTCTAAAGTGTAATTTTTTTAGGCAAATTTCGTACCGAAAAAATGAAATTTAAAAAATTATAATCCATAACCATCAGTCAGTCAGTATCATTTAAAAATTTAAATTTTTATTATTTTTAGTTATAGATGTGTGACATACGTATGTATGTATGTGTTTGTATATATATGTAATTGTTTTCAATAAAAATGTGAAAAATGTCTTCAGGAAAATAGTTTGTCTTTTGAAAATCTAGCATCTACACTCACTGTTGCTTGATTTACATCATAGACCATAGTATATGTAATTATGTATATGTATGTATAAATGTATGTACATATGTACATACTTACTTGTATTCATTATTCAGTATGCAGCACAAGCGAACACAGCAAGCACTATGCATTTTCTACCTTTTTTTACTTTTCTCTTTTTAATCCAAAACTCTTAAAATTTTGAATTGCATAAAATTTAAGTGCTCTTAAAATATACATTTTCTTAAAGAATTCAGATATTGACTTCATTTTCAATTTTCAAATCAAATTAGTCCACAAATAGATATTCTAGTATTCTACTAGCTTCATGGCTTAATGAATTTAACACAGTGCACAGCACAGTGCACCTGTGTTTTCATTCATTATGCCATAGCCTATGGCTGGCTACAGCTATGCTATGCTATGCATATAATGTTGGCTCAAGTAGTAAAGAAAAGAAATATATAAATTAGCAATACAGCAGTATACAACATAAGCATGCAAGCAAATTAAATACTCTACCCACCGAAAATAAGCAAAGAAAAAGAGAATTAAGTAATAAATCAAGACATCTTATTTTCCTAAGATGTCAGCCAAACTGATATATAAGAAAAGCAATCTATCTTGAAGAGTTATTAAAATTTTGAAAATGCACTTAATTTTTAATTCCATATTCCATTTCCATAGGTGCCTGGTGCATGCAGTGCAATGTTTATATTTATCTAATGTAAATCTACCACCTGCATTTTACAGTTAGAGTTAAGTTCATGTAATCATCATATAATGATATACAAGACTTAAGAGTAAAAGCAAAATACAAATAAATGCACTATGCACTACGTGTTGTAAATATTATTATTTATATTTATGTATGTTCTTTATTCAGCACAGTATGCGTACAACAAGAGTGCATTTCATGTTTTATGTTACAGTTGTACGTACATTTAAAAATATCGGTTGGTACCTAATTGTACCTGTATTATTATAAATTTGTACTTGTACTATGTACTTGTTTCTGGAGGATTGAGCCACACAGGCAAGCAGATACAGAACATACCATACGATTTTCAAGCAACAAGATAGAATTCAATTAAATTTCATGCGACACCTTATCTTATACACTCTACCTTTTTCAGTTTCATTTGTAAAGTCGCAAGTCGAAAGTTGATTTCGAGTCGAGTAGATATCGCATGAAATCGTTTCGTGTAGAAATGGGCTAGGGACACCACTGCCGATTTCTGACTTTTGCTGAGAATGCTGAGTTTAATTTAATTTGTAATTTTATTTTAAATTTGAAATGTACATATGTGGAATGTGAATTTGAAGCTGTGAAATTACGATCCACGAGAGATACAATACAGAAACAGATAAATATTAAAGACCAAAGCAAAGCAAATGGCAAGACGGCACACAGCAAGCCAAACAAGACAACTTGAATGAAAACTTGAATTGAAATAATTTTTTAATTCCCAATTTTCCAATTTGAATTTAGTTCCGTGCATACATTCGAGCTGTTTGGATTAATTTTTATTTAAATTTCGAAATATATAATTTTGTTTTTCATTTAAAATTAATTATTTTGTGTGTTTAATACAAATGTTTTGTATACATACATCATAACAATGTTTATCTAACACAATAAAAAAAACAATTTTTTTTTTTTATTTAATAATTAAATCTTTGAAATCAATATAAAATCAGTCAGTGGAAAATAAACACGAATTAAATTAAAATGAAAATAAAATAAAAATCGATTCTTAAACAAAACTTATGTGTAAAATAAAAACTAAAAAAAAAAAAAATAATAATATTTAAAAAAGATCTTTTAAAAAGTTTACGAAAATAAAACAAAACGATACTACAAAAATGTATTCAATAATATAAAAAGCAAAAATCGAAATTTTAAGATTATTGTTGTAATTTTCAAATTGTTGTATTTTAAAACAATGTAAATATTATAGAATGTAATCGATGTTTGTAATTTGACTTATGTTTTTGATACGAACGAATTGTACAGTTGCAGTTATGTATTTTCAACGTTAACACAAGCACATTACATACGTAATTTAATTGTTACAAATATTCTGTATGGTCGTTGATATTATACAAAATATTGTTGGATATAAAGTGGGTGCGTATAAAAAAAGATATATTTTGTTTGATTTGTTATGATTTATGATAAATTGATCTTCAGCGGGATATAAACATTTTATTAAAAAATAAAAAAATAAAAAATAAAAAATTCCTCAACACTATTATTCTAAATATGTACGTACAGATAAATATATAAATTTTATTGTAATTTATATAATGCAATCGTATATGTGCATCCGATAATTATTACATTGCATATTATAGTGTGTTATTGATAATTATATAATGTACATACATGTGTAATGCTGTTATATATTTTCTCTTGTACTATTTTACCTGCAGACAATATTATGCATAATCGATCCAATTGAATATAACATAAAATATCTGCAAATCCAATAAATACATGGTGTTGTTCTTCATTGAATAAAAAATTAATAAATAAATAAAAATAAAAAATACAATTCAGTTTGATATGTACAGTCTTTAAAATAATAGTAGATGTCTTAACAAATAAAAATATGTAATATTAAAAAAAAAATATATATAGGTATCTTACATATAAAAGAAATCAAAGTACCTATATACAATTAAAAAAAAGAAGTTGTAAATATAAAAATGGTTGAGTGTAGTGTATTACACATATAAAGTAAATAAATAACAGAAAAATGTGAAACGGATGAAGATCACTACATATATTTTTATTAACAACAAACCGTGTTATTATTATTTACGTCGATGATCTGATCTTACATTTATCTGGTCGTTTTTTCAAAATTTTTTCTTTAACTTTTTTTTGTTCTTTTGGTTTTTTTTTGTCCTTTTATTTTTTATTTTATGTGTATTTGGTAAATACAAATGTGTGTACCTTCATTGAATATATAGGATAAAAATAAAAAAAATAAATGAAAACATGAAAAAAAATTTTATTTTATTATAACAAGTCTAATATTAAAGGCACACATCTAATTTTGATACTACATGGTATTTTTAAAGCTAAGTCATTTGTACTAATCAATGCATTTTCGCATTCTTTTGCATTCAGTTTAAATAAATTTATCTTTTATTTTCATTCTATAACTAGGTATCAGTTTCTATAATCATCAAAAAACAACATCAATAAAAAAAGAATAAAATTATTATTTATAATGTGGTAAATGATGCAAAAATTTTTAGGCTTCTTAAAAATCCACATTTATACAATGTCAAAAAAAATGAATTTTCAAAATTTTCAAAATTCTACATTTACTGATTACATGCCATCTAATATTATTTAAATAGCTACCTATTTGGAAAAACGTACAGATCTCAAAACTAGGTTTTCAAAACTACATAGTACATATCTATTCATAGTTTTGATAAATTTTATTCGATTTTAATAATTCACTTTGTAAAAATTTTTGAAATATTTAAGAGTAAAATAATAATTGAAATTTGAAAATGTCAACGAAATTTAATTTGAAATTTTAAAAGTAAAAGAACAACTAACAAGAACAAAATCATGAACTCATAAATTCTAAACATGTACCTACATACCTACCTACATGTATTTCGATTTTTAATACCTACATACCTTAGTATCAAACCCAGAAATATTTCTAATTTTAAAATTAGATGTGTGTCATTGATATAAAAGTGTACCTATATTTATTAATATTTTGTAGTTTTAATAAAAGTGCAATAATTTCAGATATTTCTATAAAAATTATTCATCTTTAAAAAAATAAATAAATAAAAATGAAAATTCCTTTCATTATCCATAATTATAAAAAAATTCCAAAATGAAATATTTTGAAAGTGTTATTTACATTTTTTTTAAAAAAAATAATAATTTGTGAAATTAATTTGAATAAAAAGTCTTCATTTTAACGTCCAATTTTGGATTCGATACTCTTCTTTTTTTGTGTTCGGTCTCAAACTAAAGAAAAACAAAAAAAAAACAAAAACAAATAAACAATCGTCATCATCACACATTGTTTTTATTCATCATCAAATAATTATAAAGAGAAATTTACAGTTTGCGTGGGTATTAATCTTATAACTTTTATTTTTCTTCTTCCAAAAAAAATTTTTTTTCTGTTTTTACTGATACAATATAACCTTAAAATTTAAAATATATAATAAAATAAAATAAAAAGTTGATAACATTTAAAATAAAATAAAAAAATAAAATAAAAATAAATAAATAAATAAAATAATGGGAACTCGAACAACCGATTGTCGAAAATTTACACCGAACATTTTTAATAAAAGCAAATGCAGCCACTGTTTTCGTCAACGAGAGGAGCATAGTGCAGCAGCACTTGAATGTAATCGGGTAAGTTTTGAATTTTTGATTGTGTTTATTCTGTAATTTTATGGATTTGTTGATCTGTAATTTCTTGATTTTTTGACCATTTTTTTTTTACTTTCATTGTTGTCAAGTTCAACGAAATGCTAAATAATAAAAAAAAAAAAAAGTTATTTTTATCACATTCAATACAATTGTTTTTAAATTTTCGGATAGAATGAATCATTCTAAAATTTTGAATTTATTTATTTATTTATTTTTCTTGTAATTTTATTGTTAAATTCTGGTACAAGCCAAAATTAAAATGACTTTTTTATATAATGTAATGTTTGCGTTGCATTACATCATGTATTCTTAAAATAGCTGTATAGCAAAAACCGTTAAGAAAAGATTCTTTTTTAAATGAAATAAAATTTTTATTAATTAAATAAAAAAATAGTGAATTAAAAAATTTGACCATTTAGGTATGTGTCATTGTGTAATATAGCAGATAACGATAACGTCGATTACACAAGCACATTTAAAAGTAATTAGATAACGTATCAAGATCATAAATTAATAATACAATATACCTATATGTATATATATATATACCTAAATATACTGAATTGATAATATGGAAATTATTAAAATAGGTACCTATCTTGCATTGTTGTAACATAATTTTGGTATTTTGCGACTATTTTATGTTTCAATAATAATTGTATTTGGCTTACCTAAGATGTACGTATATTTTTGATTTCATTAAAATTCAAAATTAAGGCTTTGTTTCTGTTTAGAGAATTTATGTCTCGCGTTGAGGAAAGGTACTTATTTTGAAATTTAAGTTGTATGTATGTTATCTAATTGTCATCCTATTTTCATTTTATTTTTTGTTTTATTTTCTTTTTTTCTGATAACACAAATTTAAAAATTTAAAAAATATTATACAAGTATTTTTATATGTTTGTGAAATGCCCAAAAAGCTAAAGAAAAAAAAAATCTTATAATTAATGTAAAAACAAATTCATGTACCTTAAGACTTATACGAGTGTAAGAGCAATAAACATAAAATACACTGACTGATATATGTATGTATAATCATGAATCTCATTTCCGGAATGAAATATTTTGTATACTATACATAAAAATAGAAATTATACTAAAGGTATGTATTTAGATAAAAAAAGACATAAAATTTATACGTTGTTTATATCTTTTTCGAATCAAAAATGAATATGTGGGAGGTTTTAAGAATGCATGTAATTGAGAGCCATGTGTACATAAAGTATATTATGTATAGGCATACGCATATTGCATACTATGGTCTTCTGTACGGTAATTGGTATTAACATGAAAAAAAATTTATTTGTCTTCTATTCCATGTTGTTTTTATATTTGTTTCAAATTATAAATTTTGATGAATTTAAGAAATTAAAGTTGAAGAGATTATTGGAGCTATGGAGCTAATTTGAGCAGTCAGGATAACATATTCCTTGATAAATGTATCATGAAAAATGAATCTTTTTTGGCGATTACAAGTGCACGGTAAAAAATAATTCAAATTAAGATGGATTCATTTCAAAGGGTTAGAATTATAAACGATTAAAATTAGGATTTTGAATTTTGTCTACACATTCAGTTGTTGTACACAAGCCCCTACAAAATCGAAAATTTATCACGCACACATATTTAAAAGATTAGAAATAAATTAAAATGATATTTGTTTAACTTTAACTATAAATTCGAAACTATGACCTGTGTACAGGACTTAAAATTGAGATGATATCAAATTCGAATTAATACGTATACAGTGATAAAACAATTTTAAGAAATATAGAAAATCAAATAAATATACAGTCTGTACACATTTAATTGATCTTTTTACATAAGTAAACATACAATGTTTGTATCTACATAATAAGTATGATCAGAATATATACATTTTTTTGAATGTTGTTATGATGTAATTAAATCGAATTTTTTCAGATTGATTATTCGAATTTCGAATACTTAGTGATTCACTTTAAATTAAATGTAATCACACCGAAGATAATAACGATTAAATTGATTTTTATATAACCTGAAACTGTAGAAAACCTTGAAATTTTAGAATATTCAGAAATTTAATTTCAGATATTCTCAAAACTTAAAAATCAAAATAAAATTTTTTACATCTCTACTCAATAATCCATATAGGATGTACGTACATATACCATACATTTTTATAACGATATGCTCTTATATGTATATATACTTTCAAAATGAATGCCTTTATAGTTAATATATGAACACATGGCAACATCTTATAAATATAAATATTTTTGTCATAGTATAGTATAGATATGGTACAAGAAGCAAGATAAACATTTTCAAGATCTTGTTATTCATTTGACAAAACGAGTTAAAAATATCTTTTCAACAAAAGTGAGTTCATATATATATATAATATAATAATGTCGTTCACAAAACATAAAAATACATGATATATTAGGTTTTATATAGAAGTATCTTATTTTAGAATTCATCGTCAATATAATATACGGAGCTAAAATTCCATTAAATTAAAATACAATGTTCTAATATTATACAGGAAATGATATTATTTACAACTTACATACATTCATAATATGTACCATATCATATTATGTATTTAATTAGATATGTTTAAATGTATCATTAACCAATAATTCGGATTCTTTATCCAATAAATTTGTATTTAAAATTTTAAGTCGAATTAAAATGAAAGCGAATGTTTATGAATTGAATATGGATGATATTTAGAATTTTAGAATGTTATTCATTTAACAGTAGAACAAACTAAGGGTCTAACTAAAATTGAAAAAAAAATGAAGTAAAGTAAAGTGAGAAATTTTATTTGCTATAATGAAATTTTAATGACCATAACGGAAAGGTGCAAGTGAACTTCAATAATATCTGTTACACTCTATTTAATTCATTGAATTTCTGAATAACGACCCAAAAGCTTATTTTACGTGCATTTACTTTACGCCAGATTACTTTAGTGAAAAAGGACATTTCAAAGTTGACAAATATGAAAGATCTGAAATTCGCGTTCATTATGAACTCATTTGAAGAATGAGTTTACATGCTTTACTTTACGTTACTTCTTTACTCTGGTTCTAGACTTAAAATTGGCTTTTTTAAATAGATTTAAGATCGAAATCATTTTGAAAAGATGACATTCAAAATGTGATGGAAACTGAAAGTGAAAACAGAAAAAAATATGAAGTAAATTCCAAACACGGTGTCTCTATTAAGTATCAATATGTGAAAAGAAAATTCCCCGTTTTTTCCCCCGATTATTATTATTGTGATTGTTAAGTAAGTTCAAAATAAAGTCTTAGAGTGATGTGATCAGATTATTAAATAAAAATAAGAACTTCTGATTAAAAATATCTTTGTGGTGCCCTGACGTCTTGTTTGAGATGTAATTTTTTTTTTGTACCATTGTTACATTGTATTGTTATATGCTGTGTATGTGTATTTCTTTATAATATATATTATTTCTTCTATGACAAGAAAAAAATTACATATTTGTAAGAGCAACACATATAATGAATTCGTGATCTACGCGTTTAATTCTAGTAGAAATAAGGATATATCTTATTTTTATTTCTACAAAAAGAAAAAAAAAATCTTGATGTCTTAAAGGAATGATAAATTATTCAAGTTAGACAACGAGACACGTTTTTAATGTTCAAGAAAGTATCTTATTTTATATTCATAGAGACTTTAAACATATATAGACACATAGATATTCCTGCATTATTACACACATCATAGATGTACAACACCTTATGTAACCACAATGTAAGCACGTACAGATGCTGTTCTTATGTGCCTTACAAAAAAGAAAAAAAAAATACGTGAGTATAAAAATGTATGTACACGTGATTGATAAACCTTTGAATGTTAATTGTCAAAATGATAAAAATATCTTCAATAATATAAAAGAAATTATGTACTGTAAATAATTATTGTAGATTCTTGTTAAGAAATATTTTATTGAAAAAATTTAGGTATTTAGTATTCTATAAATAAGGTAATCATTTAAAAATGAATATTTAGTTTATTTTAATTTATTTCTGATTTTAATGTTCTCTATACAATAAGATTAAATATCTCAGACAGAATTTTTTATCTAAAATCAGAAAATTTTCAACTGAATTTTATTTTATTTTATTTTTCCTGCGTACACTTCATTAAATTAAAATGTACTTTTTTTAGTCTATGTACATATCATATTCTTTAATTTCAATTCAATTTATATTGACCTCTGACACATTGATTAAACCATTTTAAGTGGTACATTTATTTGTCAGTTAATTGACAATTTAATTTAATTTTTATTTATAAATTTATTATTTTTTATTATTTTTAATTAATATAAAAAAAACATACATATAATGTACGTATGCACATGTATGTTTTACATGAATTAGCTAAGTAATAGGTAATGATATAATTTAACAATTCGTAATATTAAGTAGGTACCTGTATTGGAATCATAATTATAAATTTATTAATTACATATCACATTATTTAAAGTTTTTTAAATTTTAAAGCCAAAGTCAAGATGTATTCTGAAATGTCTGGTTCAGCTAAGGGTTATCAAATTTTGCAAAGAATTTTTTAAATAATTTTTTATCAATATTGTAATTCAACAAAATAATTGTATTATTTTCAATAATTTTATTTATAAGTATTTTAATTTTAATAAAAAAATATTTCTTAACCTTAATAACTTCATCTCGACATGGTCAAAATAGTGTATTGTACAAAAATTGTATTAGATAAAAATTTAATTTTTCAATACGGAAAATATTGAAAATTAAGTTTTAAAACAAAATGTGTATTTAAGTTTTTCTTTAGATTTAAAATATTGTTTTCAATTCGATATACCTATACATATTGCCGTATTTTCGTGTATGTACAATTTTTTTTGTTTTAAATTAACAATCATGTGTGTTTTATTGTTTATTCAAAAGCTTGTACAGTTGTTACTGTTTCTATTTTCGGATATACAGATAAACATACATATACATATATGTATATTATACGTGTGTAAAAATGTGTATACCTGAATAACAATTTGTATTTATGATTCATATTTAAATTGTTATTTTTTTTTTTCTACAAGCATGTAATCGTAACAATTGTTTTTGTTTATGTACGTTGACATCGTGAATATGTATTTAAAATAACGTCAAGTATATATATACATACATATATATATATGTATATGATATATCTTATTAGAGGAACGACACATTTAAAAGAAATATCAATAGATAAATACAGTATCTTAAATTGTTTAAAAAAAAATGTATATTATATTCAAAAACTGTTATTTGTCTTTTATTGAAATATTGTAAATAAAAGCATTATGGAAAACCTGTAATACATATAGTAGATTTATTTTATAAAAATGTGTATATAATTTATGTTTATAAGATATTATACATACATATGTATATATTTCTACTTAAATAAATATGAATACAAGTATTGTTAAGGAAAAATTGATAATAAAATGATAACAAAGTATTATTTAAAAATGAGAAAATGTTATTCCTACACAAAGTTAAATACTTTTATATACACATAAATGCATTATGCACATAGAAATTTAAAGAAAAAGATATTAGAAGAAATGAATTACAACACAGATACATGCATTCATAGATATGTATGTACATACATACATTGCACAACAATAATAAAAAAAAATGTATATTTTCAGATATAAATATAATATAATAATAATAAAAGAAAATATAAACCTAAAAATGTCAACAAAAATTTGAAAAAGAATTTCGATCTTTGAAGAAACAAATTATAGACAATGAAAAGATACCTACAGGGTGTCTCAGAGTGTAAATGCATAAAATGCATTTTACGCATATTTCAGAGACATTCAATTCTAGATCATTTTTATCTACAATCCAGGCGTTCTGAAATGTGAGAAATTAAAAATTTTCAGACACAGCATTATATTGGGCAAAATGTTTTACACTCTCTTATGCATTTAATTTGAAGGCCCAAGATTAATTTTTATTAACAAATTATTGTTTATTGAAATTGAATTGAAGAAAGTTCAGAGTTATAAACGTCCAAAATTCGAAAATGACTTTTCTCATGTTAAAAAAAACTAGTGATTATTGTATTGGACTAACCTGTTAAATATTTGTATGGAAAAAAATTTTCTTTTGTATATTTAATTCATATTTACTAGAAAATAAATGCGTTAGGCCTTTCTAACAAGGTATATAATATATTATATTTATATATATATATTGTATATTTATGTGTAAAAAATGCTTTAACACATTAATAACTACAAAACATGAAATAACGCATGTGTGCTACGTGTTTAAATACAAGTGTGTATTAATATAAAAATGTGTGTTAAAAAAAGAATTTTTTTGACAGGCAATGGGCATACATTTTTTATGATCGAATATATCCGAAAAACCAGCAAAACATGTTTACATTTTAATATAGTGTGCATATTATAAAAGATAGAAAGATAATTTGTTGACCAGATTCATGTATGATACTGCATTGAAAATGTGTGCATATTGTATGAATAACCAGACTTATAAGATATCTCTTTGCGATGAAATGTTATGTATTAAATATTATATTATATATAATTTAAGATATCTAAACAGAATTACTTATACACACACAATTTTTGATTAAAACCAAAATTTTATAAGACAGCCAGTTCTATTTTAAGATTTTAAGTTCCAAATTGATGTTCCAAAAGTTTCTCATAAAGAAAATGATAAAATTTTTTTTTTTTTAAATACGTATTTAACATCGAAAATTGAAATAGAAAAAAAAATGATATTCGAGATAAAATATAATTTATATTCTGTTAATTAAGTTTTTTTTCAATACGACCCACCATTATCAAAAAACAAAAAAGCGTATTTTATTTACATCATATTTTTGATTATGTCTTGTATTTTTTTCTAGTCCTAGATAAAAGGATGATTTTTTGTAAGCTCCTAATTATACTTACAAATAGAGTATGTGTTTTATGCATAAAATTTGTGATATAAATTATTTTTAGTATTTTTGAACACCTTACAAATTACGATTTTTTTCAAATCTGTTAAGGTGTGGAAACTCTTAACGTATCTCTCCTTATGTTTTTAGATCTTTAATATATATATACATATACATATAGAAAATTTGATTGTTGATATGTATCTCCGTTTTTAAAATTTGAAATCAAAAATGTATATAAAATAAACAGGTTTATTAATTTAAACATAAAATTACACACTAACTTCTGTGTAAAATGTATTGAGAAAATTAATTTAGAAAAATTTAAAGATTGTAATTTTTTTGTAAATTTTTAAACAAATATTATATTTTGTTATTATATATATATATATACGTTTGTATTAGTAAATATTGAAATTTTTAATTTTACATAAAATCTTTTTAAAATCCCAAAGAAAGTTTTCTGAAAGCAAAACAAGAATATATGAATTTTCATAAACGTCGTATTGTTATATGTATATATATACGATCACTGATCAGTGATTACTATATTTACATGTAAACACATTACAATTGCAAAATACATAACCTAACCAAAATAAATTAGTAATGCAAAGTAAAGTAAAGTACATACGCAGTTGTACATATAATCTAATGAATCCACTTATAATGTACGTAAATTTCAGTTTTCGTTAATTTTAAAATGTCATTTTTTAGCAAAGTAATCTGCTATAAGGAGTGTACGTAAAATAAATACTTAAGCATTTGAAATATTCCTGAAAATTCATTGAAAAAGGATTTTAACTTTTCAACAAATACATACATTTGTATGTAGGTAAAACGCGACCATTTTTCTGAGCTCGAGTGTACTTATTTGTTCTGCTTATGTTTAATATCGTTGTAGAAGCATAATTTAAGTATAATATTAAAAACAGATAACACAAAAGAAAAAAAAATGTAGGAATAAGAAATAAAAGCTACCCAGCACAGCAGTGATCTTTTAATAGAATCAGGTTGAAGAATTATTGTACTCTTTTGTTCTCGAAAATCTTCAAAATCTATTTATAAGCCTGCATATTGCATATCTATCTTAATGTAGTGCGAACAAGATCTTCTTCCATCATCATGCAGTGAATTGTATTCTTTTGATTATTATTTATTTCTTCAGTTTACTTCAATGCATACAGATACGTATGTACATATGTACATATGTATATATTTGCACTAAACTGATACCAGCAGTATGTATAGGGTGTGCCGGAGTAAAGGTCATAAAATTCAAGGCTGACCCAAAAACTACTATTTTTTGCATGAAAATTACATTTTTAAACTTTGAAAATTGATTAACTCTCCTCGACTCCAATGAATTGTATCCTGTTAGAGAAGTCCAAGTTTCATGTTAACTTTGTAGTAAGGAAAATTTAAAATTGAAGGATGGTTTTAATGATATTGTTTGACACATGACGTCATGTAACTCACATGCCAAAATTTTCAATCCTCAATATTTCAAAAAAGCGAATTTTAAAGGATCTGGAATGATTTTTGCTAGAATCAGTGTGAATCATTTGGAAAACATATTTTGTGGCCTTTACCCTGGGACACACTGCCACTGTCTATGTAATACGTACGTATTATAAAAGTACTTGTATATATATGTTACACTTATTCATATATGCATGCATTATGGATGTACATATATATGTACATGTGATTCTAAGCAGTTAAACAAATGATTTTATTAAAAAATGAAAAAAATAAAGGTAATAAATAATCATTATACTAATAACTAAAAATATGAAAGATATATGAACTTACATACATGTGTATGACTAATGTAAAAAAGTCAAGATATCGTTATATTCAATTTTGAACAAAAAAGAGTTGAAAGTATGATGCAGAAAACCAGGTGAACGGACAGCAGTTTTGCTTTCTATATGTAGTAGATAAAAATGTAGACTAAGCACTATTTAGTTAGAATCTCGATAGACTGGTCGGTTCTTGTACATCAGATTTATCCATTCATACATACATGTATGTACATATGTCCTATATATTTATCTACATGTTTATTTATATCATGCTAAAGGTAAATTCTTGTCGATTGAAGTTGGTTTGTGAATATAACCATTCAGTTCACAGTTTTGTAATTTAATATGCAAGTACATGTGTGTATTACATTTGTAATACCTAACATATAACTTATTACAATGATCATCTTTATATAATACACATCGCTTTTATACAATAATGTAAAAAAAAAATAAAATTAAGAAAAGAAATTACACTGTACTGGACTTTTTTTGAAGATTTCATAAAAGATCTTCATACTAGCCCAACAATGAATATTCGACAAATGATTCTTTGATCAGATTTGTTAAGTGTAAATATATAATTTTTTGTATATTGCATAAACTGTACTGACGTGACGCAGAGTAAAACAAAAGTGTTGCCATCTTATAAATCTAAATATTACTGAAACATTTGGCACACATATTGAATAGCAAAAAAAAAAAAATAGGAGTTTTACTCATAACTGAAACGTGCTTCAAATTGCTCTTAGTCGAATTCAATTTTAGAAACAAAATTTTTTGTAGGTTCGACTCATATTCAGGTTTACAAAAAATTTTTTCATTGATTTAATTCTGTTTTGAAGCTCTGGATTTAACACATTTATTCATTATCATTTATCATTATCACATTATTGTTCATAAAAATATGGTTCTTTAACTTAATTGATTATATCTTAGCCTTAATCTTTACAAGTAAATTTTTAAAGCAAATTTCAAATTTTTCGTAACAAAAAAAATAATTATAGATCTGAATCATTTACAAGATCAATGCACTTGTAGTTCTCAGTTTGATTAATGAAAACATTTTAAAAAAATGAAAGGTAATATGTAAATAAGATACACATTCAACTCTTAGTTTGGTGTACATTTTTTAGATGATGTTATGCCGTGTTTTATATATATACACATAGAAATTAATTTTATTCATTTTTTTCATGGTCATCATCATCTTGAACGTCATCATCAGTCAAATATTGTCAGAATTGTATAGGTAAAGTATTACGTATAGTGTAAGTTTTCACTCAGCTTACATTACAAGCTTTTCTCGTTCATTTTATCGGTATATAACTAATAATATGTACATTATGCACAAACGGGGTGTTTCACGAATCACGAATAGATATACTAATAAGTCGATATCAACGAATGAATAAGGTCGAAAAGTGAAACTTATGAAATTGTAAACACTTCAAATTTAAAGACTGTAGATTCTATTGTAGAATAGAATCACATATGTAGTATCGAACTGGATAAATCATAATTTACATGGCCGTAAATTAAAATAGAATGTGTAGACAATATTAAATTTTAATTGATTTTAAATGGATCTCAAATATGAATTTTTATTAAACAAGGTCTATAAGTTTTGTTAAAAAAATTTTTTTTATGCTACTCGTTAAACGCCCTGTATATAAATGTAGTGCTAAGTTATCTACTTTACATACATGAGTATATATACATGTGTATAAGCTTGGATCTAACCAATATACTTATGTACTATGTAGTATCTTACTATATAATCAACATAACTGACTGTATAATGCTTTAAGCAAACATTATTGTATCTTTATTTAAAAAGTTGATTATACCGTTATTTTTGAAGTTTGGTTAGTTTTTTTTCTATCCCCCTTCTTCTCTAAGACATTCGCAGTGTTGCGTCTTTTTACCAAATGATCTCATACTTTTACACACATGCGTTATGTACAAGATTAAATTTTTATGCTGTATGAAATGATTGTTGTAAAAAAGAAAAATGTAGGTACATCATATGACTGAAAAAAAAAAAAAAAATGCTGTACAAAAAGTATTCAAACAATAATACACATTTAAACAAAAAATAAAACCAAATCATATTGGGTCGTGAAAAAAAGTTAACCTTTAACAAGATTGCATATTTTAGTTTTTTTTTTAATAATATTTATTCATTGTCTTCAAAATTTGTAATCTTTTTATTAAAAACATTTTTACATACACGCATACGTGTGCATGTTGTGTAATACATATAAAAAATGTCACATACACGTACATACATACATTCATGCATTTCTATAGATAGACATCATTGAATGAAACAATATTTAATATAAAATCAAACATAAATGTTTTACCACATATCATTCAATGTGCAAAACCTACAAATAAGCCATACATACATGTACATATATGTATGTACATTTTGCTGCACATGATTGCATTTGTACAACGCATACTTGCGTATAATAATAATTTTTTATATTATATAGTTGTAGGTCTCAGCTGACTGATCTTTCATATACATACATGTAAGTATGTATATGCTTATCTGTTTGTTTTGTGTCACATTAATATTTACCGTATGTATCACTAATAGCTTGGCTAAAATAAACAAGTAACGTAAGGTAAAATAGAAAGAAAGGAACTTTACGAATATAGTTGACATATTCACGTATTGAATGACATATGAATTTTATTAAAAAACCACATTTCAAAGTTGACGAAACTGAACGAACTAAAATCTACACATACATATATGAGGTACGTATTTGATTACACAACTGTTATATAATTTATTTTACTTTACTTTACACTACTTTTTTATTTTAGTTCTAGCATAAAGTTTACTTGTAATATACATATTTTAGGTATACATATAAGTACTTACGTACGTATATCTATCTAGGCATTTACACATTTAAAAATAAATATAATATGATTCAACATTGAAGGCATTCTAGTTTGTTAGCTATGATATGATTAAATAGACGTTTTCATGTGCGTACTAATAGATGCACTTTGTTTCATTTCTGTATTTATATTAAATGACAAAAAATACAGGATAAGTTCTAAATGTGTTTTCATCTTTTATTCATTTATTTTTATTATTTTTAATTTTATTTACTTTGTTTTTGTTTTTGTTTTTTGTTTTTTAATTATATTTAATTTTATTACATACATAATATGTAGGTATAATAAAACTATGGTAATTTTTAAATAATCTTGTTTTCTTATCCAAATGATAAATTACTTTACATATTAGCCTACACGAAGTTTAGATACGTCATAACCTCCACTACATAAAACAATTTTGAAATATTTTATATGTAAATTTTTTATACACATTAAAATGTTAATAAAATTTTATTTCCGGAAATATGGAAATTAATTTTTGTTTTGTTTTTTTTTTTTTTTCTAATAGTATTTTTTTTTACACGTGTGTAAAATGTAGATACAATTGTTGTTTCTACACACATATATAAATCTTTAAAAAAAAAATGACAAATATTTTTTCAAATAATTTTTATTTGTAATACTTTAGTAATGTGAATATGTTATGATACAACACGATTCTAATTACTTTCACATATGTACATTTTATTGTTTTCAAAGTTATTAGAGATCACATTGAATTATTGCATATTCAAATACATAAGATATGAATCCATATTTAATTTATTTGTTCAGCCTTCATAATTACCATTTATGACAAGGTCATTCGCATAGTATACAAGTTGTCGTATTTAATATAACATTTACATAATGTAGACAATATTCGAATAATTTTATTGAATTATAGTTATTTTTTAATCATTTTTAAAATTTTAAATTGATGAGAAAATTTAAAAAAAATCGTTACAATAAATCAAATTTTATAAGTTCTCTGTTTTCGGACTTCAGCCTGTTGTAAAGTTCTGTAATTTGCTTATTTGTAAAATGGGGTTAAACCTTAAAAAGTACAGGGATAACGTACATAGATACAATTTTCTGTAAATCAAAAAGAATTTTACTTTGATTTTTAGGTTGGTTTCTTCTTAATTGCTTTTCAATCAAACGTTAAAACAAATAAACAGCAAGTAAAAATAACATTGATCAGCTTCTAAAATTTTAAAATTTCAACAGGAGGGAAAAGTTAAGATTTTTATAAAAGATTTATACGGAAACAGGACCGAGAAGTCTGTATTTTATTGTTTTATTTACTATAATTACTGTACAAATCTTTAAATATGGGAACAAGACTTTATACATATAAAATTTGATGCTACATTCAACAAAAATTTATATTTCAATATCATAATTTTTTTTTGAACTAACGCGAAAAAACGAAAAAAATTCGACAGAGAACAACGTGATTACGATTTATAATTCATAACAAATATGACATCAAATATTTGCAAAATTAAAATATTTATTTCATTCAAAATTATGTAACATGAATATTAAAAGAACTCGCATATATATACAAGGATGTGTGCTTATCATACCAACAATTACAAACAGGTACCGTGAAAAATGTACGGGTTTATATTTCTGTATATATGTACTTAAAAAAATAAAAATATTCAGTTAGGAAAAATTACTACATGTGAAAAGGTCAAATTGTAACTGAGCTGACAAGGCTGGTGTTTTTCAAAAAGAATAATATAAAATGAATTGAGCATTTTTTGTTTTCATACAATTTACTATACATACATAGAGGTTCATATTATGTAATTATATGAAACATAAATTTCCATAATATCAATCTACGTACATAACCGCTATGAGATTTTTAAAAATTTGTACACATGTACATTATGAACATATGTGTATAAGTACGTATATGTACGTAGGTTTTAAATATGATACAAAATACAAAATGTAAGCGATGCTTTTTTATACGTATCTATATTTATATTTTAATATGCTCTATACATACTCAAATAAATGAGCGTTATAAAGTATGTATATGTACATATTATGTATATTTTTTTTGTTTTTTTTATAAGTACGGTTTTTTATGCGTCTATATAGGTAAAGTATTATGTGGGAGTTGTTCTGAAATCAAGTTAAAATCAAGTTTTAATCAATATCACATACCATACTTGAATTTATGTAATAACTATACGTACATAAATGTTTAGGTTATTACGAAGTCATGAAATTAAAAATTTTTCAAATAATATATGTACACATATGTGTATAATGTATTGTTTATTCATGTAACAATATATATATAAAAAATTTTTACAATATGTATAGATAAAAATGAATGATGTGAAGACTTTTGAATAGCACATAAAAGATTTTTAATTAGGGCTCTGTAGAAATCACATAATATCATATTTTCTTTATGTGTATATATATATATCTACGATGCATGTATAAAGAAATTATATACCGACATTTCAAACGTGTTAGATATTTACATTGAAATGAAATTCTATAAATGCGTGAATTCTTTTTAGTTTTCCTGGTTTTCAAGAAAAAAAAAAGGAAAAACAAATAATATAGGCTTTACTTAATTAAATAATAATGTAATCAGAAAAAAATAAAAACAATAATTTTGCAATGTATTGTAAGTACACATGAAAATACATAGTATAAGCATAGATATACCAAGGCCCGTATTAACCACCAAGATTTTGTTTGAATTGAAGTCTTCATAACTTTATTCATCAATTGAGTTTAGCGTCGATTTATGAATTTTCGCTTAAGGGAAAATGTTAACAATTTAAGTTGCAATAGTGAATAGGAAATTTCAAAGATATTCAAATCAAATGTAGTTCAAATCACATTGATGAATATGGGCTTAAGTGTATTCATATTATACAATTTATTCAGATGTACTTACGTGTGGGTACTAAGCGATCATATATTAGGACAGTATATATATTCCATATAATTCACGTTTATAATATTTATTTACATGACTTGAAATTTTTGCAAAATTTTTAACCTTGAGTAATGGCATTCTTGTCTTGTACATATGTAATTCACTTATAATAATCATACATGTACATATGTATATACATACATACACATATAAATATATATATATTATATTTTTATTTTTCATGCATAACGTAGTATATCTGATTTTAATACAAAAATTGAGTTTCATGTGATATCATGTGAATTTATATCTTTTTTAGGTTTTCATTTGTTTGTTTATTATTTAACCTTGTAAAACTAGAATTCAAAAAATCTATTGTTATATTTGTTCATAAAGGAAAAACAAATACAAAATTATTTCATATGTAATCGACTTTTATTGACTTATGAGATTTGAGAATAATATAACCAAAAAACAAAAACTGTAGAATTGCATTATTATTATTTTTTAAATTATGTATGTTATCTTATTCATACGTATGTTACCAGACACTAAATAGTCTCATTTAATTTTCTGAATTTAACTTAATATTTGTAAAGATCACGGTTTTCCCAAAATGAAAAGAATATAACAAAACTGCAAGCTCCTCAAACCGTGAATAGATAACTATTTGTAGTTTTGTTTTATATTATCCATTCAAAAAATATTATTTTTATTACTACATATTTTTATTACTATTATTGTTTGAAGATATGTACAAATGCACATATTTCCTTGTTACGTAAGTGCTGCCAAATAATATGATTATGCATATACACGTACGTTGTTTTTGATGCATGTACAAATTTTATTTAAAGAATTGTTAAAATAGTAAATAGTAAAATCACGTATTTATATTCAAAAATTTATTTTAAATTAATTTATTTCTACTTGGTCTATTAACGATTTTCAGTCCATGCCTAATAAAAGCATTCATTGGCATTGGAAATATGAAAATATATCTTGCAACTCTATTCATATTTTTTATGTGAAAAAAATACGCATGTCAGTACATCATACTTCCATGTGGTATGCACTGAAAATCATTAATGGACAGGGTGTAAATATCTATTTATTTTTCAAAATATGATGTTTGTATAAACTAAATTAAAAATAAAACATAGAAATGTCTCAATTTCTATATTGTTATTTAAACTGATCATTTTCATGTTGTTCATAAAATTACATACAAATAATATTTTCTATAGTGAATAACTTTAATTTTCTGAATTTTAAAACAAATATAATTATCTTGCTAATATAAATTTTTAACAAATTGTCTAAATTAAACAATAGGCTAATTTATGACAAAATGAACATAATTTTGAATTTCATTTAATGTGTATATTTATACATATGTATGTACCTATATATTATTATAAGATAAAAACTATACGAATGCATAAATATGTTAATATAAATAATTTAATTCATGAAAAACGGTCCATCTAGCTTTCTTTTTTTCCATGCATACGTATAAAGACATAAAACTGTTTTATTTAAATTTTTTAAATCAAAAAGATAATTTATTTTCTTTTTCCTTGCATTAAATTCCCTTAGCATATATAATACGACGAAAGGTATATTTTTTCTGCATTTATTTACACAGAGTATATTTTACATATCTGTTCACAGTTTTCGTTTTTTTTTTTTACTTTTTGATAAGACAATCGACAATCTTCAAAATTCAAAAGATATATGTACGTATATATTTTTTTCCATTATGTTGATGATTCATATGATAATCAAAAAATTTTATTATTTGACAGACTCGTGCACGGTATAGGCCCAAGAAATTTAAGTTTCTGCCTATAAATGTACGTATATATATGCGTGTTAATGACCTCGGTAGTGCATATATAGTTCACATTCGATTGAATTTCATTAATATAATGCATTTTTTATATATATCTTGAGAAATGAACAGAAAACCAGAAATTTAAAATTAAAATACATTGTATTAGAGCCCATATTCATCAAAGGAATTCAGCTTTAATTCGTCGTAATTTTATTCATTAACTGGGCTTAGAGTTGATTTCTGAATAGAACAAGATCAAGAAAATGTAAATTTTTTGTATGTAACAACTATTCAGAGTATGACGGTACCTCTTTAAATTTACGCTTTTTGAGGTTAAAAAATTTCGAACACGTAAAATAGATGACGTCGTATATTGAATAATATCTTTTGGACTATCTTATCGTGTTCAAAGCAGAAGAAAGCTAAGAAAAATTTCAAAGATATTTTTAACTTTTGTTAAATTTAAACCTATTTTTAATCTCATTGATGAAGATGGGCGTTAATATTACTAAATACATATGTTTTTGTTTTAAATATTTTTACGTTTGTTGTAATACGACATATGGAAAAGCGTAAATTTGAAATAAAAGCTTTTTAATGTGATATCATAAATTCGAATATGTATAGACTATAGAGTTACCTATAATGAAATATGTGCATCAAAAATTTTTAAGTGAAAATTTGATATTTTTGTAAGCTATTTGGGAAAGTGTCCTTAATTTGATATTGATAGAATTTTTACGACTTTTTATGAAGCTACTTATCATCACTGTGTGTTCATGCACTGTCTACAAATAAATTGATAACGTTGATGTTGTGAATACTCATTGTGAAAATCTTTTTTTTTTCTTTAATTTTTCATTCATACAAAAAAAAAAAAAAATAATAGGTGAAAAAGTTGAAAAATAATAAAAATTTTTATTTCTTCTTTTAACAAATTTTATGACCTTGTGCCCTTTACTATTGACAGCTATAATTACAGTAATGAAAGAAGTCATATAATGTAAAATGTATCTCCTGCTGTTTCAATAATAAATTTGTATTTTAATTTTCGCTTTTTTAAATATTTTATGTACCTTTCATTTTCTTCGTGAAAATTAAAGAGAAATTTTACGCACGAGCAATCCAACAATCTTTGGTTTTTTTTTAATTTAAATTTTAATTTTTATGGCCAAATATTTATGAGTTTTTCTAGTATTAATGTATATTTAGTTTTTATTTATTTAATGTATAGTAAAAGCAAATTTCGTTGTTATAAAGAAATTTTGTAATGTTAGTTTCATTTTTTCAGTAAAATTTTTTATTTAATTAAATTTGAATTTATTGTTAAATTTTTATAGAAATTTTGATAATTTTTTGATTTTACAATTTATATACGTACTAAAATACTAAGAATAATCAGTTGTATCCAATGTAGAATGATATTTATAAGGTGTGTCATTCCGAAAAATAAAACAAAAAAACCTGACCCTACCAATCAGAGATTATCTTTTTAATAATTAAGGAATTTGACAGTTACAAGTATAAATTAAGGTTGTCCTCGTCATTCTTGAATTTGAATGCATTTGACGTTCATTAATAAGAGTGGAAGTTCCCTTTTTAATAATTTAAATCGAAACACGTGCGAAAGCAACATTTGGTAACCCCAAGTTGAATCACATAAATATTTTGAAAAGACTCTTCTTATACATCTGCATCATTAAATGGAAATTGTGTAAATATGTTCATTATTTGAATGAAATCGTAAACTGACGGAAGTGATTCTTTCAAATTCATATACGTACATACATATGTATATAAACATGTTCGCTCTTTTGATATATTTATGGGACAATTCAATACGTTTGGACATTTGAATATGTGGTGGTAAACAATTTTAATAAAATTTTTAGATCTGGTTGGAAAAAAAAAGAAATTATGTATATATAGATATGTACATAAAACGATAAAATTGTATTGAAAAGCTAATTTTCTTCAATCTTTATTTATTCTTATTTTGTTCTTGTCTCTTATGGATTACTAGAATTTCTCGTTTTTGAGAACATTAGAATGGTAATAATTTTTGCATTTTACACATTTAATTTGTACTCGTTATTTAGTATCTTGTTCTTGTTTTGTCCTGTTTTAAAAATATTTTATAAATTTCAAAGTTAATCTATGTATGTATGTATGTATATAAAAGCCAGTTTATAACAGAAAAAACTGAAAAAACTGCAGAAATTTTTATGTTCACATTTTGATCAAGTAAATTCTTTTTTAATATTCAAAGCGATAAATTTTCGTTACCAAATGTTTACTGCATTCATATAGTGCTGCCAGGAAGAGAACGAACTAAACACGGATACATCACTTCTGTCATTAGATACGTCTTTTCCTGCTGCTTGAGGATAACAAACTGATTCATGTCATAATTTATCTTATTAAAAACTATGTATGTAATTCTAATTTGTTTTTAATATTTACCTATACCTCATGAAGGTATATGTACTTACATATCTCATATTCTACATTCATTCATTTGTAATATACCTCATAAGCCATAATGTGTTTAGATTCAAATTATTTATAAAATTAAATTTTAAAATTTTCAGTTAATTACACTACTGGCCTCATTCATCAACCAAATTCAAATATTTGATTGTTTAATTCACGATCGTTAGAATTTTACTGTATTCATTACAGATGAGAAAAAATATTTTCAAGCTTTTCATTTCAAACGTTAAATACATACATACATATATCAATTGATTGCAAATATAAAACACTTTTACGGCTGATGTGTGATTGTCCAAAAACTATATTATCCAAATTAATGATATTCTTAGTCGATGAATATGAGCCTAAAAATTTGTAGATTTTATTTGAGAATACTATGTACGAATATATGAACGGAAATGAGGATTTTCTATTTTATATTCATTATGTAGGAATATTATATCCGTAGTTAAATGTGATATGTTCAGATTTCAGTTTAAGAAAAAAAAAACAAATCTATTGTGAAAAATTTTTCTATTGATTTTCTAATGTGTTTCTGTTATAAAAAACATTTTACCATATTAGAAAGAATGACAAGTTACCATTTAAGTTAAATGATGCCTGAATGAATGAATGAAAAGTTTTTATTGGATTTTTTTTTTTCCAATATGCAATACATTTATTTTATTTTGTCTTATATTCGATGAAATTATACTCTCATGTATGGTATCTTTGTCAATAATAAAACATACACTCATACAATTAATACATACAAATAAATTACATTAATGTATGTTTAGTTTTCAAAAAAAGCAAAACAAAAAAAAAAATACCTCAAATGGAAACTTAAGTTGTTGTTCCTGAAAATTTTTACCAGATTCGGTTGACTGGTTTCACTTGAGTTAATTCATTTTAATCATTTTTATTGCAACGCACTCGTGCGCATTTTGTTGATGAAATGAAAAAAAAAGGAAAACTCTTGAATATCAGAAGCTGTGTATAATACAGATATTATTAAAATTAGATATAAACAATTTTCAGTACAGGGTATCTTAAAAAACAAAACCCATTCCATACGTCTCTTTTCAGTTTTAATTCGACTTGTTCTAAAATATCGTATTTTAAAAATTTTTGGGTATGGAAAGTACATGGTATCATAAAAATTTATTTTACTAAAAAAGTCAAGAAATAAATACCTACATACATTTTGTGACAATTAGGTCATTCGTCCATATATAATTATCAAGATATCGCGAGACAAACGATATGTGTCAAATTAATAAAATATTCTTTCTTGATCATATTGCGAAAGTATGCGAATTTTCTTAAGATATGAACGATATTAAAGCAATAATAGTGATCGTATCACATAAGTAGACGAAGGGCTTTATTTTGAGACATCCTGTATATTTAGTATACTTTATTCAAAAAGTTATTTCAACACAAGACTTACAACTGTACGTGCCTTTTTATGCACTTTCTTTTTTAATTACACTTTATATGAATGCATTTCATTTATTTGAGTGTACGTGGTCTGTCTCATGTTTATCTTTTTTAAAAAGTTAATCATTAAAAGTTTGTAAATAGAGTATAGACAGTTTGAATTTTATACAAATTGTAATGCATGATTAAAAAAAAAAAAAATACGTAGAAATTTTTCTAATCACAAAAAAAAGAAATAAAGTAAAATAAATATAAATAAAAATAAGTAAGATGGGAAAAATTAGTTTTGAAGGGGCTTCCATATGTCTTTTAAGCACATAACATATTATTGTATTTAATGTGAATTTCTGTTCTACTTTGTAATTAATACATGCAGTCTATTTAACGTTTACTATATACTTATATAATCGCTTTTCTAAATTGGATTTGAAACGGATTTAAAATGGAAGTTCTATAACAATAAAAAATAAAAATAAAAAAAAAAATATATAAAATAAGGTAAAAGAAATGTTTTTTTGTTTATGCTTTAGATGTTAATGTAAATTTGTTCATTCATAGGTACATCATTTGTACGTATGTATTTTTATATCTAATAATATATACATACCATACACATATGTGTATAGATTTATATCCGATACAGGAAAAAAAGTGCTTGCATCATGTATAATTTTATTTGAATAATTAAATTGGAACAAAAATGTTTTTATTGTCTTTGTATTATCGTAATATTATTAGATTTGTCAGTATCTGTACCATGTAACCTAATTATAATTTGATGTTCTATCAGAGTCGATATATGTATGTATAATTGCATGTGTTAGAAAAACAAAAATTAAAATAAAAAAATAAATTAAAAACAAAAAAAAAAAAAAATAAAATGAATTATTAAAGAATAAATTAAAAAATAAAAAAAATTGAAATTAATGAAAATAGAAAAATTCATGTATTTGAGCAACTACATATAAGTATTTCCAAAATTAGTATGTAGATACATATTTAGTTAATTCTAACTATTTGAACAAGCATAAAAATACCAAAAATAATATAATAGCACAATTTAACGTGATATTCTCATTGATTTAAAAGCATGTTCAGCTTAATGCTCTATTATTCATATTGAAAAATTTGTTTGCTGTCACAAAATTTATTTTGTCGTTAATTATATTGTGTATCTGTACAACGTATACATAATACATTTCCCATAAAATAAAATAAACTAACAATAAAGTGAGTATCACCATGTATTACACTAAAATGAAATCCAATTTCAATCTCAAAATATGCCCATGAAATAGATCAAAAACTTTTATCTTTCAATACTTGAAAAAAAATTTCTTTTGACATATTGAATGCTCACTTGAAGCACTTTTACAATTTACTCCAAAAAAAAAAACTTAGTTGTTACATGAAAAGAAATGAATAAGTGGTGACAGCGCTGGTGGTAATTCAATTTGTTTTTATTACGTTAATGTATTTATAAATACGGTACCTGTTTAATTTTATGAGTTTCCATATTTAATTTTTAGTTAACTTTTTTTTGGCTGTTACTATCATATTGTATTGAAATTTTTTCTAATGAAGTATTTAAACACTAAAGGCCGTATTCGTTCAGTAGAATTTCATCGTGTCCTGTTCTAAATTAATCGACTTTTGCGTATGTAGATTAACGATTTTTAAATAGTGAGAGTATGTTTGTAGGATATTTTTACAATTTCTTTGTAGTTGTCTAAAAGATATCTTATCCACATTGATGAATATGAGGTAATCTTGGTAATGAATACGGGCCTAAAATTTTTCTAAATGTAAAACTTTCTTTTTGATATAGTTTTCTGTTGTTTGGTTTATTTATATCTTACATCATTGTCCATTTTTATGTATCTACATACAATAAAAATTAAGTCAATGTCAAAATTGATTTTTATCTCTCAAAATCTGTACTGTATAATACAGTAATAAAATTATATATACGTATCTACAAATAATTTATATAAAATTAAGAAGTAAAAAGAAAAATTATCTGAACCTTGGCCTTACAAAAGCCATCAAAACGATTTAATAAAAAAAAAAAAAAAGGTTCTTAAGGTGTGCGGTATAGGCACGCATTGTACGTGTATAACATGTACAAATATATACATTGTCCAGAATGTAAGTAGTCGTAAAATTGGAGCTTTAATATTAATACTTAATATGTATGGTACAGAAAAACTGCCAAATCATCAATCAACTTCACTTTTGAACATTACAGAAAATTATTTATTTATTATTTTTTTTTTTTCAGTTATTATTGTTATTTTTTTGTAATTCGATTCAGGTGAAAAATGTCCGATGAATGTTATTTGTTGTTGTCGTCATTATGATTATTTTTCTTGTTTATGTTACAATTCTTTTTTTTTTTTTCATTTTTGAACATGTGTGTTCCCCCTTTAAAAAGAAATGTTATAGCAGTAAATAATTATAATGAAAAGGCGAAAGTGTGTACAATTATTATTGATCATTTTAAGTCAATAAATAAATCGATCATTTATTATTTTTCTTTTATTTTTTTTATTGTTTATTGGTACGTTTCTTTAATTGTAATTTTTGATGAAATCTGTCAATGAAAAATTAAAGATATTTTTTTTTTGTTTTTATTAAAGTGGAGAAAATTTAATACATTTTTGATTGATCATAATAATGGAGCTTTTTCTAGAGACAATGAATACAATATTTAAACAAAGAAAAGAAAAAGTATAATCAATGTTTAGTGTGTGAAATTCTGTTAAAATATGTATAAACTTTGTTCTAATACTTTAGTCGGCCGTAAAATTCACAGAATTTGCTTATTTATAGAATATAGAGATCAAGTTTTAAAAGTATAGAAAAGATTTGTCAGTTGTTCTTTTGAAAATTAGGAAAAGAATTTGAATTTGGTTTGTTTCAGATTAAATTTTTGTTTTTAAACGGCTATGTAATCAAACGAAAATACGTATAAGTAGCAAATAGAAGTGAATTAATCATAGTTTCTAATATATTTTGCAACTTTATTGTAGGAGTAAAATGATTTTACATTTTTGTAGGAAAGGATATATGTATGTATGCATGCATACGCATGTATGTAGTTACGATTTTTACAGAAGATTTGCATAGGAATCCAAAATCTGCAATTCACGGTGAGTTATTGCACAAATCTTTAAATACGGGAACAGTGATGATACAAAAGCTGGAACTTATTATTTATTATTTTTGTTTTAATCTTTTATTTGCTTTTAATTACTGATTAGATTCTTGTTTATTTTTTAAGATAAATCAAATACACGTATGTATGCAATCTATTTGTGTTCTATTAATATGCGAAAAACAAACGTTTATACTCAAAATTAAAATTAATTTATTTTACTTTCTCATCAAATCGAATATTTATTTTTCTATTCTTTGGTCATAGGTCCCACCATAACATGAAGTATCTTTTGAATTTTGTTTTTCCTTTATACATTCGGATGTACGTGGATAAATATGCATATACAAATGTATGTTTAAATTTTTGTCCGATTTTGTTGAGCATAAATATAAAAATGATAATTTTATTTGATTATATTATTTTCGTATTACATATTTAAAAATAATATTTTTTGAAAATCACATAAGAAACGAGCAAAAAAAAACAGCTTATTATTATTTTCAGCATGTAATTGTTTTGTAAGCGTATAACGTAACTGAAACCATAACTAATAAAAATAATGTTTTGTAATAAACTACTGAAGCGTACTCAGATTAGAAGATTAGATTTATTTATTTTTTTGTTTTCTTTTAAAATTAGAAGATAATAAGCGCAGATTTGAGTAATTAAGTAAGGTCTGTGATATAGAAGTCAATGCCGTGTACAAAAAGATCTATGTACAAGGAAATATCAACAAAATTTTGTGAGGCTATATAGCATTATTTTTGTGTATATTCATTTATTCATTAATTTATATTCATTTATTTTTTCACAAAATTTGATTGTACACAGAATGTCTCAAAATAAATGTTACAAACTATATTTTTCCTAAAGTTCAGATTGTTCTTAGCAAAAAAAAAAAATCGTTTTAAATCTCCTCCCTTAAAATTTACCCCTTTGAGATATAGGATGATTTTTTACAAGGACGAAGAACAATTTGAACTTTAAAAGAAAAATACATAGTTAGTGATACTTTTTCGGGGACACCCTGTATACATTTTTATACGTAATATATGTATACCTATATTTGTATTTTCACATTATAAAATTTGACCTCTAAGGGGCTATTTTATGTTTAATGGTGACGATGATGATGATGATGATGATGATGATATTTTAAAGTTTTCTTGATGAATAATTACCTGATTGACTTTCCCTAAATTAGCTAGTAAAAATTTATCTATGTTTTCAAGCAGCATTGCCTTAATGTATTAAATTTGAAAAAATTTTTATGACCAGGAATTAATGAATATACAATTACATACGTTCACATGAACATTTTTATATCAGCTGATGTTTTTTTGAAATCCATAGCAGCACTTTAAAAGATGATGTTGATCTTTTCAGCACGTTTTACTTCAGGCTATATTTAGTTATGTAGATGTATATTACATTCATAGGTTTATATTTTAACCTTTAGGCTACCTTGTGATCACCGAAAACAATTGAAGATATCATCAGTTAGTAATCAGCATCGCTCTATGTAATGATTTTTATATATACGAATATGTCCGTGTAGCAAATGAATATTATTTTGTTTATTATTTATATGTATGTATATATGGATGGATATATTGCATAGATGCCAAAGTATTACAAGTATTTTTTTATTTTATTTCGATTTATGTTTATTGTATAATTTTAAGTTCGACAGGTAAATTTTGGTGTCTGGGTAATAAATGTACAGTTGAATGAATTGTTTTGTATTAAAACAGTGGATTCCATGTTAACTACAATATAAATGTAAGGAATACATACATACGTACATATTTATATGAATGTATGCATATGTACCAGATTTGAAAACTCCTTTAATATTCAATAGATGTCAATTCCATTTTCAAGTATTTTAAGCGCTTTATGAAATGTTTTTTTCTGTACATGTATATGGAAATATGTACACAAATAGATTTAACTAACTACATATATGTATATACTATACATTTATTTATTGTTGTATAGATAAAATTGTTTTAGTTTCTACAACATATAAACAATGTATGGATTTAGTTACCTAAACATAAAAATATCTACACATATGTATATTTATGTATATATGTTACATGGATATGCTTTGGAAATTGCAAGATTTCACTTGACACGATGATGGAAAGTTGTTTATCAACTTTTTCGGAAATGCATGTGATTTGTATGTATGTATTTTTATTCAGATTTTCATCAGTGGAATTATTATGATGATAAGATGACTGAGTTTGAATTGAATTAAAATTAATTTTGTTTTTCTCAAGTAAACAAGCCTACATATGTATGTATGTATGCAAGTACCTATACTTTGTATATTTTGGTTAAACGTCTCTGCTTTTTTTTTATTTATTTAAATATTACTTTTGGATTTTAAATTTTTTTTCTCGATTTTTATTTCTTTTTTTGTTAATGTCATGTTATTGTTTTTTCTTAATGTGATATAGAAATGAAAATCGTACAAGGTGTCAACTTTCTCATCTATATTGACAGACATCGAACAGGTGTCATGGATTTGATCGTATCGATTAAATTGAAAATAAATATTTTAAATATCTATATCTACATATATGTTGTACCTCTATGTTATAATCAAACGAATGATTGACCATATATGGTGTTGATAAATATTTTAGTATGATTGAAAGATTGAGACAAATATAAAATAAAATAAAATAAAATATGAATTGTATCTATTTGCGGAAATGTCCGGTTTCAAAACTAAATTATACGAATTAAATGAGAAATTTATTGATACATTTGAATTTAATTAAAAGAAATGAAATTGAATTAACATAAAAAAATAATAGTAAATATATAAAAATAAAAAAATAAAAAATATGATGTGATTAACATTTCATTATTTTTTATGAACTTTCATTTAATGTTATTTTTTTTTATTATTTGTGTAGTGTAAAAATATAAAATTACATTAACTTTCTTTACGCAGCAAATAACGTTGGATTAAAATCATCATCAATTTTATAGTAAAAATAAAATTGTATTCTGTTCTTTTTTTTTCAAAGAATAAAATTGAATTTCATTATTTTGCATTCAATGTGAATAAATTTGTCTTTTGTTTTTATTCTTTGGTTGCCAATTTAATGTATTTACGAGAACAAAAATAACAACAATCAAAAGATAACAATATGAAGGATAAATAAAAATAAATAAACTGTTATAACAAAATTCACAAATTTTATATAACAATAATAGTGATCCATGATGTAAAGATTTTTTTAAGACGAATCATTTCGAATTGTCTGATTTTGTTAAGGGTTGAAAATATGTTTCTTCCAAAAAATGTTTTAAAGTACAAAAATATATGAAGATTATGTCGCATAAATAATGATTTCCAATCATATAAATTTTAATAAAAAGAAAATTTCTACTTTTATTCCACCATGGATTCAAATTCATAAATGACGATGCCAACCATACTTTTCACTTGACAGCGATCAGGGTATCAATTCTGTTTGAATGAAATGTAATCGTGTAAAAATTTTTGACATTTTTACAAAGATTGACAATTACACTTCTTCTGTTGTTAAAAAGCTGGTCTCTGATTGTTTACATCTAAATGAATCAACTTATAAAACTCATATCATCATGCAATGATCATGTAATTTTTCTTTTAAGAATTTAATATTCCTTCCTCCTGTAATTTTTTGAAAGGCAAAAATGACATTACAAACAATTTAATTATATTATTCGCGAATTCACATGTAATACAAAGTTCATTGTACTTTATTTAAGTTAATAAAATTTTTTATGTTGTTTCATTTTCACGTTATTATTTAAACAGTTTAAAAAAAAATTGATATAAATCAACAAGAAAATTTCTCTTTTTTACAAAAATTTATCGCCTTAAGGTTATAATGTATTTACAATGTGTACCAAATACATATGCACATCTACAAGCACATAAAAATTAAATAATTTTTTATATACTCATATGTACATATACATAGATATACATTGGTTTATAAATTCATAAAATAAATGGGCATACAGATGTGCTAATATTAATATTTATATGTAATATTTTTGATGAGAGTAATTTTCTAATAACTTGACATTGTTATCACAGTATGATCAAACAATAATATATGACCAGTTCATGTTATGATTACAATTACCATCTATTACATTGTATGTTTACATGTACAATAAATGTGTATAGGTACCCATAATTGTGTACGTAACGTACGAGTAAATGACAAGTTAATATCTATACAATTATTACAATCTTTTCTAATATTACATATTATTATTATTATTATTATTTATTATTTCTCTTGTAATATTCATGTTTTAATATACATAACAGAATGAATCTGTAAAGATAACTGTGTGGTCAATTTTATTTGTAATTACAATTTTAAAAGAAAAGAAAAAACATAGATGTACTAACATATGTATATGTACATTTATGTATAAATTTTAAAGTAATTAAAGTGAAAGTTATTTACTTTCGCACTCATTTTTCACAAAGTTTACATGTAAAAAAAAAATTTTTTTTATTTTCTACTTGATATAGATAAATCCTGCCATATATATAATTTTGTATAAACTGATGTATGTGTGCATGCATTGACAAACAAGTGTGTTTGTACGTATATGATTATACATATATAGTTTACACGCATTATATTCACATTTGTTTTGCATTAATTTACGGAGTGTCCCTAAATAAATGTCATTAATTATTTATATTTTTCTTAAAGTTCAAAGTATTTCTAGCGAAAAGTCATTTCTATATGCCAAAGGAGGTGAATTTCACAGGGAAGGTTTTAAACAACTTATTGCTTAAAACTGTCTGAATTTTAAGGAAAATACAGATTGTAACACTTATTCTGAGACAATCTGTATATTACATGTGTATGTGTAATATAATCAATTTTGAATAAAACTCTTTTCTTGAAACATGTGTGCAAAATTTCAATCAAGCTTTTTTTTATTGCTTTTCTATATATTTGCAATTTACATGCTTGCAAGATTTGCCAATTGGAATTCATTTACTCAAAGTGCAATGAACTATTGCATATTGCATTACATTTTGTGTATACAACACAATAAGTAAAATTTATAAATGAATATAGTAAAATATAATTCGATGATTGATAATTTAAAGAGTTATATGAACAAGTTGAGAAAAGCAATATTTATGTGCATTGGTAGTCGTCGATATATATTATTAAGTTTAAATAATTTTCCAAATTTTCGAAGAATTACATGCATACTGTATAATCAGCATTCAGCATCTACCTATATGGCACGTACATATGTGAATTGTTATGTGAACAAATCGATTTATACATACTTCATTTAGTAAATTCAGAATGGTATTATAAGTATGTTTTGTATAATTTCGTTTAAAATTTATAATAAGTACGTTTTGTTCCTTTTTTATATTTATTCGTGAATTTTAATATTGATCATACGGTCAATATACCTACATATTTCTCTTGCATATTTGATTGGACATGGATATAAAAATGGAAAAAAACAATAGGGTTTGTATTAAAAAAACTGCTTGTAAAAATTCAAGTAGTATATATATTGAATACATTTTACATTACATGAGTCTGTCAGTATGTAAACATGTAAAAATGCACGTACATAACATGTAAGAAAAATCCGATTCTTGTTTTTGATTTATAACTTAAAAAAATGTTTTTCGATAAAAATTGAAATATCGAACAATTTTGAAAGATTTAAAAAAAATTTTAAACGGAAACTTTCATTTTTTGAAAATTTTTGGAATAGTTGAAATTTTAAACTGTTGCACACACAGCCTTAGAAAAGTAAGTGTAGGTACATCCTTTTAACACAAATTAATGATAAATTCATTTTTGAAAATTTATGATTAGGATCCCATTCACAACTGTGGATACATAATATTGTTCCAGACTGATTACTTATACTGCTTTAGGACTGATTACTCATTACATAATAGAATTAATTCAATATACCTATAATATGAAGTATCTTTATATAAGTATATATACATACATATACATTCGATCATGCTCTGTTAAAGGTAATTCCTGCCAAAAATGACAAAAATATGAAAAAATGTAGAGAAATTCCTTGGAGGATTGAAAATAGTACTCAGGAGGTTTGAAAAAGACAAAATTTGTGAGAGTCCGGGTCGACACCTAGTAATAGTAAATGGAAAAATAAAATGCGAAAGATAAGATGAGAAAAAAAAATTTTCAATAAATATTTCCTGATCTATACATTAATTCATAATTGACATATAAAAGCGAAACTTACTTTAACTTTAAGTCGGAGTTGTAACATCCATTCTTTAAATTTTTATTTCTTTTTTATATTTTTAAGAAAAACAAAAAGTATATGAAACATTAAAAATAAAATAAACTAAAAGCGAAACAAAAAACAAAAGTGAAAAAAATGTTAAAAATAACAAAGTCAATGATAAAAACAGCGATAATAACTATAAAAAAAAAACAGAAGATAATGAAAAAAATAAATAAATAAAAGTTAAAAATTGACATTAAACCGGTTAAACAGTAATTGCTCTGCGTCGTGACTTTATTGACATTTTAATGTTGGCTCGACTTTGTCATCCCTCTGCTGTATAGAATTATCTCAGATACATCGTCCTCGTTATTGTCAGACTCTATGATAGAGCATTTTGTAGTTTGTTTGATTGTATACATATGTACATATATTCAAGTATTCTATACTTTTGATGTACTCTACGGCTTTTGAAGTTATAAATATAAATAAATGTATAAATGTAGTTTTTTTTTTTATTTGGAATGAAAATCTCCTCGACAGAAAATTTATTCGTGATTTGCAAAAATATGTTATGTTTATGTTATGTTATTTGGTATCTTCATACAAAGTATTAAGTATAAAAGTACAGGTACATATATGCATGTATTTATGTAGAGATATCCATGTAATACGTATATATGTGAATACAACACAAAAGGATCATGAATAACAAATAGGATCGTCTGGTGAGAAATCTACAATACAGCCACATAGTCTCACCTGATGGGAACTATGTTATTTTTATGTCTTTTTCTTTTCTTTTTTTTTTTTAATTTTTTGTATTGAATTGAAAATAATCTATAGTTATAACTATTTGTATAATTCTAGTATTTAGTAAGACAAAACGTCTTACATATTTACAAGTTCGATAATAAAGCATCGATACTAAACTGTATACATGGTGTATCATAGTTTGTGCTACAAAATGTATAAGTTCATGAAAAAATTTGTATGGAAATTACAATATTTTTTAAACATAAAATATTGAAAATCACAACATGATACTATCCTGATTTCATGAAATGTTCGGGATTTGAAAATACTGTTGGAAGATACTCTTCTTTTATAATTTGTACATACTTATTATATATAGAAAATAATTATATTTTTTACATGAAAAATGTCATTTTTTGATTCATTTGAACATTCTCATCCGACTCTGTAATGAGTTATACGATACCTTGCTATATAGGGTGACTCAAAAGATATTCCCAATAGGTATAATTTAACAGAAACAAATTTCACGGGAAAGGGGTTTAGAACAATGTTTTTCTATAGGAATAATCTAAATTATATGATAAACATATTTTGTAACACAAACAATGGGACACCTTGTATATGTGGATGTAGATCAGTACAATTAAAATGGATTATAGAATAATGATGTGTCTTTTTTTTTTTGTCTTTTGTTATTTTATTTTATTTTCATTTATTTATTTATTTCTTGTTATGTTTTGTTCGGTAACAAAAATATCTCTATAGTTGATCTTTGACTTTATTTATTGTGCATTTAGTAGAATATCTACTGTATATTCAATTACTTGAAATTTTTAGATATGTACATACACATAACATAAGTAAAGAACAAATGAAAAGCGAAGATATTATAAAGTTATTTGTTATTTTCAAAGTATACATACATAATCATTCTAAGCTATAATTTCTTTATTTTATTTTATTTTTTCTTCGATGAGACAAATTGTTTCATTTTCATTTAACTTTTACTTTCTGTGAATGGAATTTAAATATTTTGCATTTATGTTTAAAAGGAAAATTTTATGTTAAATATATTTTGAAAAAATTTTTCAAAAACTGTACGATACTTTTTTTAAATAAATTTTTATTTAAAATACGAAAAAAAAAAAATTTTTTTTTCTTACATGCTTAGTCAGTTACGGAGGAACCAGTAAGTAAACAATGAAAAAGAAGGTTTCATCATATAAATAGTAATAGTATAGATGCACATTACATGTGTAGAGAACTCATGGATTGATACATTTTTTTCATTAATTTTGCATAAAATTTTTCAAATACATATCAACTACATTTGAAATGAATAAAATTTAAAATGTTATTTTTAATAATATTTTGGTTTCGTTATTCTTGAAAAAAAGTGCTGCATGTAAACATAAAAAAAAAAAAAAATATTCATTTTATTTTTAAATTTAACTTACTCATCAACCAATATTATCTTTAGATCGAGATAAATTTGTATTCATTAACCTGGATAATATATTTTTTTTAGATAACCATGGAATAATCGTAAAATTATTTTACAAATATGTATATCCTTATTAAGTATTGGAAAACCATTAATTTAAGTGAGCCAGAGTCGATTATTTCTTAAAAACAATCAGTTGATTTGTGATGTTTAACATTTAGGAAGGAAAGTTAGAAAATAATTTTTATCCCCTTTGATGAATACGATAAAATTTTAGCGATCGTAACAATATTTGACAATTAAGTAGTTTGGTTGATGAATATGGCCATATCCGTTCATTATTCGATATTCTTCCTTGACTACTAAAAATTAGTTTTAATAAATAATCATTTATTCGTATTTTATCTTCATGTTTTTTGTAGCAAAGAAAGCAACATATCTTATGAATAAAAAATCAGTGTTAATATGAATAATTAAAATTTACATAAATACACGTACATATATGTATGTATACATATGTATGTATATTTATGTATATCTATATACGTATTTTATGATAATACATATTTATTCTATTTTACATATCATTTTTTTTTTTTTTGACTAATTTATTTTTGGTTTTTCGTCATTGTTATTCAAAAAAAGTGCATTCATGTAATAATGAATGCTGTTATAATATAACCTATCGTTTAACATTTGAATGGCATTTATATGTTAATGATTATAAAAAACACATGAAAGTTGAAGATATTCATATAATAATTTGTCTCCATATATAAATTTTTTCGTTCAATTTGTACATACATATATTTTATCAGCTCATTGTTAAATCTACCCATGATAAACATTAAAGTAAAATAAAGTAAAGTTATACGAATATAGTTTACGGATGTCAAAAATGACATTGACAATAATGAAAACGTAAAGTTAAGTAATATCTATCATTTTGTTAAATCACTAGAAAACTTTAGTTCGTAAACTTTCTTTATGGCAGATTATTTTATTTAAAAAAATGACATTTAACATAAAATGACATTACTAAAACTGATTTAATTACAGAGTTGTGTATATATATACATATTTTACTTTACTTTACTTTACGTTACTTTTTTATTTTAGTTCTAGTTATAGAAAAAGTATGTTGAAACATGCATATTTATCTACATACATTCATACACATCTTGCTTATGCGCGTCTGTGTAGATATATTATCGTATGTCATACATACACATGAATTTTTTATTATTTTTGTTTTATATTATGTATACGTGCGTATGTAACGAATTTTATTTTAAAATCTCACATACATATATGTCTGTATGATCTGTATGATATATGTATGTAAGCATATGTGAAATCTCACATACACATGTATAATTTATACTCACATGCGTATAAAAAATGGAAAATAAAAAAATAAATTTGAATAATATTATGCATTATAACGGATTTGAAATTGAACACATATGCACAATATATACATATATGCATACATATATCTATGTATACGTACATACGTATATTCAAATTATAAATATTAATAAAATAAACAAATATAAGATAAATGTAAAATTAATGCAAAATTTATCAAATATAATGCACATAAATTTGAATATAAGTATTGTATATAAAAAATATATAAAAGAACACCAAATAATTTGTTTTTACACGAGTGAATTTTAAAATGAATTTTATGCGTTTGTTTATAAATGTAAACAGGTTAATTGTAAATTGTAATATCGGAGTATTCATACATATATAGTATACATATTGTAGATTGTGTGTGTTTGTTTTAATGCATTCAAAAAATTATGTAAAAATTTATCAACTCAAAGTCATTTTAATTCATATGCATTTGATATAAAAAATATAAGGCACAACCATAGTCAAAAGAAGGCCATTTTTATTTGTTTATCTTCTATAAGCGAGCGACTCATAACATAATCATTTGATCTTGATATAACTATGTAGCAATTTAGAACCTGAATTGAGTTTATTATTTAGAGATTAATATTTAGAACGAATTAATTAATTAACTGTGTATTGTTGTTTCAACATATATGTACATATGTATAAATGTACAACCTTTTTAGGTCTTAAACACATTCTTAAACATTTGTTAAGTAATTTAGCATTAATTTTTCGTTGCTATATCTAAGAAAAATTAACAAATTTGATTTTTTTTTCTAATTATCATTTCTTTTCTTTCAAGGCATCACGTAAAATATCAAAATGTGGTTACCTTTTCGTAGCACCAGACTGGGATTTTAATAATCCGCTCTACAGAACAAAGGTAAGTAGTTATCAATCAATTAATTTTGTTTTTGTAACAGCCGATGTGAAATATTTTAAAAGATGGTATTTAATTATTGATAAACTTTTATTGATACACTATTTAAAAGTACAGGGAATAATTAACAATAGAAGTAAATTAACAGTCTAAAACTTAAAATTTCTTGAGGAGGGGAAAGACTTTAGAAAAAAAACGTATACGGGAACGCAAAATCTGCAGTGAACCACTAATTCACTACGCAAATCTTCGAGTACGAGAACAAACTTATTACATAACAGTTTATACCAGCTGAAAATAATAAAATCTGTTTCTTGAACGCCTTGTCAGGATTACTCAATTTGATGTTTCTGTTTGTTTTTTTTTTTTTTTTTTTCTGAAAATTTTATTCCTTTGGCTATATCATCTATGTATGTGATAAAAGCTAAAATTTACATTTGTCAAAACTGCATGTTACGAGTTTTATTAATGCAAATGTAAACCCTAACATTTTATCAGCTGTTGTTAATTTTAAACATTTTAGCAATTTATTCACATATACTTTCTATATATTATACCGCATACTTCTTCATGTCATGGTACGTGCTAAAAGACCAATGACAATTTTAAATTACAATTAAACCTATGTATGTACGTGTATACAACAAAATACAACACTAGAATGCAACATAATTCAGGAAATGTCTGGATGATCATAAAAGGGAATTTATGTGCGCATATACACATATGTACGTACATCATGTTACAACGAACGAACATGTACATTGGTACATTGCAATAAAATCTATGGTGATCATTACAATGTAACAAGAGTTTCTTTTACATAAACTACTTTCACGCCATTGAACAAATTTGTTGACTCTGGTAACTACATTATATGTTATGGGTTTGTTTGCATGTGTATAGAATTTTGAATCTAAAACAACACTATAATATATTTTTCGTATTGATTTGTTTATGTTATATGAACATTTAAAATAAACATATTATTATGGACATTTGCGAATTTGCAACGTTCTATACATTAACATGTACGTTGTATACATAGTAGAAATATAGTGAAGCTACATATACATACATTATAAAGTAAAATATAAAAATTTGATTAAATTTTGAACGATAGTGAAACATGATTGTTTACAAAAATAAGAAAATGTTTTACATTGTTGTCATATTGAGCAATAAATCCAAAAGTTTTAAGTAATAGGTGTATACAAACGATGCTAGTTAAATGAACCTTGTTCAAAGAAAGATTTTAAACGATTAACATGAAATCAGGAAAAAAGCAAAAGTAAAATTTTTACGACTAACATCGAACTGTACTGATCTCCTGCCAGGCCTCTAAAAAGACATCAATCTTTTAAAAGTCCAGTATAGAGTAATGTACATGGAACGTATCTACTTACATTTTTTCAGTTAACCGTACGCACAGATACTTCCAACTAAATAATGAAAAGAAAATTATATACGTAATGAACTTAAGAAAAAAAAAATGAATCTAATAGATTTATAGTTTCAAGTTTAAAATGTTAAAGATTTCGCTTGTAGTTCAGTTTAATTCAACTAAGAAAATACATGAATACATCATTACACATATACATGTTCGTGTAAAAGATGGTTAAAAAAAAAAAGAAGTGCATCTAATATAGTGTACTAAAATATGTGGTCAGAAAATTGTAAAGAAACAACAACAATAAAATTGCAATATTTTAGCTATTTAGTAAAAAATATTCGTGATCAAAATCATTTCCTCATTCCAACGTCGCCAAGTTTATGATTTGACTAAATGTATGTGTATATATATACTAACACATATCCGTATATGCGTTTAATAACAATATAACATAACTATAATATGTAATTTAGATAAATCTTTGCGCTGGGCGAAATATAACTATTATTATTTTTTTAGACGCATACATACATATAATGTTAATATAATTTTTAACAACAAATTATCATCATCGCACAATATTACATTTCTAAGAAAACCCAACGCAGAATCCAGTATTATCGGAATAACTCTGTATTTATAGATGAATGTTGGTGAAAATATTGTACCACACATTGCTAATAGAGTTTTTTTTCTAACATCAGAATCTGCGGCAAAGTATACTTTTTAAAAAAGATCACAAGAACTGTAGCTTTATGACATTGAAACTTATGAAATATTGTTTGTCATTTTATAGGTTAAAATTGTAAGTTAGCAGTCTGCTCCATTCTTAACACAAAGGTGCGCATGGACCGTCTTGCTATTTGCTATGTATTGACCGTCCGTCAATGATGACCTAAGGAAGATTAAGATTCTCTATAGCTAATAAAGCGTTGCGAAGTTTGTAATTTTCCTTAAGTATCTATATGGATAAAACCATTATACATAGGAAAAATTGGAAATTTCTCCAAAAGAAGTCACATTTGTATAAATTTGTTTCAAATTTTAAGAATATCAAATATGAATACCAAATATCAAATCAGATCAAATTAATCCTAAATAAACATGAGCTAAACGTTTTATCTATGCGCAATAAATTCATGTAAATTAGCCGAATTCAATCTGGATTCAAGCCAAGTTCAATTCAGTACTAAATGAAACATACAGAATTATTATAATTGCATTAAATTACATTTTATAGACTGTATCACACATTACAATATGCGTAACAAATGGTTTATCAAATTTCAGTTTGCGGCGGGTGAAAGTTTTCATTATATAAAGACAGCTGAGTAAGTTTAAATTTAAATTTAAATTAAATGCACACATGTATAAAATTCATAAATACTTGACTGAATAATGCGTACATCACAAATGCATTTTAACATTATGATTACAAATTATTTGAAAATAGAAATTGTATTACCCTAATACTTTCATTGTGTATATGATTATCATGCAGGAGTGCATTTATTTACAATGTATAAGTAACTAATTGAATTGTAAATGGCATTCGGCTAGGCCAATAACCTTTTGTTATCGTCTATTGAAATAAAAAATTAACCAGTTGTTTCATATACACGTTTTAATACAAACTGACATACATATGTACGTATGTATATACATTATGTATATCTATACATACAGATGTCGAGTATGTACACATATTCGTGTGTATTAAATATGGATTCGTGCATTCATGAATGCATAAATAAGTATTTTTATGTATGTAATTTTAGTACATATTTTGAAAAATTTCACCGTAGTTTTATTGTAATTTGAAAAAAATTAAGTGAAATTGAAGTCTAAGGTGCAAACTATACTTAATATTGATACATGAAAAATGCGCAAACGGTACAATTCAAAAACGTCAACAAATTGACGATCACACGATCATGTGCAGATTTTTAACATGTCACTTACAAGTCAAAAATGCAAAATTGCATTGACTTAAAACTGAATGCTTTGTTGCTCGAATATTTGCAGTCAATTGCAAAACTATTGAGTTTTTGAATTTTTGACGTATTCGTCAAAAAGTTTTTGAATTCATGATTTTCGTCAAAAGATGATCAATTGATGTTTTTGAATTGTACCTATGCCTTATTGTTACTTTTAAATTTAAAAGGAGATATGTGTATGCAATTTACGTGCTAGCAAATCCTGAACAAAAATATGTTTTTGTTCTGATACGGATGTCAGTAAATTATTTGTATCTGAATTGAATTGAAATGATTATTGAACTTTACAAAACATAATGATTTAATCAAAAAAAGGCATATACGATAATATGTTTAAGTATTTTTTGTATTTCAAATTTTCCTTGAAAGCAATATTTGCACTGCAGTGCATATTTAAGTAGATGCAGGTATATCCTTATGATTAATACAAAAAACCTGAATACAGTTTGTTCTGTTTCGACTAACAATATTGAAATAATTGAAAAAAAGGAGTAAAATCAGAAGAAATTGATATATCAGATTATACAGATCATAAATTGAAGTATGTATGTATTTAAACTAAAAACCATGTCAATATTTAACTCCCCATTAAATTCTTTATTGTGTTCTAGAATTGCATAATTAATTTATTTGAAAAAAAAAAAATAATGAAAACGCCCATGTGAAAAAATTTTTAATAATAAAATATTAAAGAAAATGTTATGAAAAATGTATATTAAAAAGTTACCCAAATACCCACGCAAGAAAAGCCAACATTTGTGTATGTATGAACATATACATATACATGTAATGTATAAGTATGTTTTAAATTTATAAAAATCATCAATGAAATAAAAAAAAGTATAAATAAATGATTGATTTTGTGTTGCATTATTTGTCATGGATAAACATAAACAAACTGACGGAAGAACATGAACTACTACAATGAGGATTACATATTTATACATTCTTATTCACATTTAATATTTTTATGTTATTCGTTTGAAAACAAAACGTATGTTGTACATCAACATAACACGTACATATACATACATATATCGTAAGCATGTACATACATTGAATGAATTGTTGTATACAATAAATTTTAAATTTAACTTTTGTCTACATTCAAATTTCAAACAGTGGCGGAACTATCTGTAAAACCTCGAAATGCGGGGCTGACCGATCTGAATGGAGGCCCTATTACTATATAATTATATTGCAGTAAAAAGTTATATTTCTTTTACTAGGGCCCTAAAATATTGTACAATTTGTATTGTTTGGAAAGGGGGAGGGGAAATGGTGTCTGGAAAATATTTTGCTCTGCCACTGCATTGAAATATGTAAAATAACGTTATGACGACTAAAAGATATTTACAAATGATTTAAATAATATTGATCGACAGTTGTTGTTAATAAAATAGCAACTTTAGGAGAACAAACATGAAAAAAATAAAACAGAATCTCTCCCACATAACACCTTGCATAATGTTGTACAGCTGTTAATACACCTTCTGCCCACAACTTTAACACTTTTAGAGTGGTTTTAACCTAGCATCTGGAATCTGGCACACATATACACAATATAATACAAAAAATATATACCTACATATATAAAAATAAGTAAACAAACAACAACAACATAGGTTTAATCAGTATTCAATTGATGTTTTGTATGAGATTATGATGATCATAATGATAATAATTCGTATTAAATGGAGGGACAAATAAAATAAATGATGACTATCAAATTAACATGGATACCTGTTGATTAAAATCATTTTACTGTTATTCTGTTATACGATGTAAAAAAAGAAAAAAAAAGTATATAGGGGCGATATGTACTTAAAGACGAATAACAAATTTGTTAGTTGTCATTTTCAAAATGTTTCAAGTCTGTTATTTATATAGAATGTATCACATTCATTGGAAAGAATTCAGAAGGAAATAATTTGTGATTCAAACTAAATATATATTTGTATAAAAATTACTTCTGGTTCCTTGCTGATTACTACGTTTACATGCACGCATAAATGGGTGTACATACATACATAGAAACTTTTGCATGAGTTTTCTTGAAAAGCACTTCACTGTATGATACATACATACGTAAATAAATATGAGCTCTGTTCCCATATTTCCGCAAACTGTAAAGTACAGATTAGACTTAGGTGCAGTTTTCTGATTACGAAAAAGAAGATTTAAATTTTATTTAAGTTTTTTTTAAACAGCTGCTTAATCAAACGTAAAATTAAAGAAACAGAAGAAGTTCTACTAATTAGCTTCTAAAATTGGCAATATTCTGACTGAAGGAAGAGAAAGTTTAGAACTTTTTCATAAAAATTGTTGGAAACTCAAATTCTGGTTCTGCACAAATCTTCAAATGTGGGAACAGACATATATGTACATTTAATTATTTATGTACACGTATACAAAACAGAATGTATGTACGTTTATTGAATAATAAATTTTATCTAATTAGACGCGATTGCGAAATATTACTAATCAATATGTACTATAATCGTATAATAACGGTTTTAATACAGATGGAATACTACACTATAATAATTATTTGAAATGTTTTTAATCAATGCATACATACTTATGCTTATATACAGATGTATATAGATATATGATCACTCAAGTTAAAATTGTAAAAAAATTTTTAGTGGGATATTTAAAAAGGTGATTAAATTAATGGGATATTAAAATTCTGATATTAAATTTTATAGGATGTAGGTAAAAGATTTTTACTTGCTATAATATAAAATGAAAAATATTTCTTAACGTGTATGTATGTAGGTACGTATAATATGTGGTAGAAATTTGTTTTTTTACAAGAAAGTAATTTTAATTTCATTATTGTTTCGAACTAAAGTCCTCGTTTTTTAAAAACCTAATCATTTGTACTCTTACAAAGCATAAAAGTTGTCCGTTGTTGCCATTTTATCATTTATATTGTTCCCTTTTGATTGTTGTTCTAAATTAGAAAAAAGGAAAAACTGGCAATCGAATAAAACCAAAAGACAAATTTTCTTAAACTGAATGGAAAGGAATGCAAAGAAGTTCCATTTAAAATTAATTCGGGATTATGCTTTGGAAATATCTACTGTAGAAGCTTTTTTTCAAGTACATAAGTAAACTTTTATACAAATTTAATGCAATGTCAGAAAAATTTTTATTTAGAGAAAATATTGTGCCGTTATTTTTTCATTTATAGAATCTATATTGCTTATGTAATATTGAAAATGGTTTCAAATCAGTGACAAATTTATTACTGTGTACAATTTTTAACATTAATTTGCATTAAATTAGACAAAATTCTTGTTTTTCTTAGAATATTTTATTGAAAAAGGCTAAAAATAAATAAAATAATTGTAAATTGTGCTAACAGTAATGAATTTAGTTGATTCATTCGTGGTTTATATATGTACATATATTTTTTAATATGCTCATATAAAAATAAAAAATCTACATGATGCAATTTCATATTATGCTTATAACATGTTCGAGACAAAGTATACTTAGCGATTACTAAACAGGTAATCCTCTATCTTTATATCATAAGACACGAAAAAATCATAAAATTTGCTTTCGTTTTTTTTTTCTCGATCAAAATGAACTAGTAGCAAAAATTTAAATGATGTAACAATTTTTATAGATGCAAATTTGATTACAACTTCATTGAAGCTATAAAATTGGAAAATGTGTCATACCATACTGTATTAAATTCACGATTATACGAATTACATCTTATAAGTATTTTAAAATGAATTCATGAAATTTGAAATTCATAATAAATGAAAATTGTAACTTTGAAATTAGAAAATAAAGCATAAAAACATAACATTATTTTGTGTGGGTAGCTTTTTTCTTGTATTAAAAAAATATTCTTATAGTGCTTTTTGAAATATTATTTTGGAAACTACAATGGATAATTTAAAAAGATACTTCAAACAATAAAACAGCTATCTACTATTCACATAATCCGTTATCTGTTTGATTAAGGAAAGAATCTGGAGTTTCGAATTTTTCTTCGGTTATGTAATTTTGATTTACAGAATTCTAATCATAATCATTGAAATTGCAAAAAAATTGATATAAAAAAAATCTTTTATCCTATCATGTAGTTGAGTATATCACAGCATCAATATTTAGATTTACATGTTACGGCTCTGATGAGCCGTATGATGGATTTAAAAAAAATTCTAATAAAAAAAAGTTTATAATAAGATAAAAAATAAATTAAAAAAAAAATACATATGTACTATATATAAAAAGTATAAATATTAAACAATGCGTGACATTAGGTATCAAACCACCATAAAACAAATCTGATTTATCTACATTCATGAGTGAATCAAAAATTTTTATGTTAATTTTTAATTTAGGTTTCCTTTCCGCTTGCAAAATACATTAAATATTAATTAAATATATTATTAAAAAACATTATAAATTTGAGTACACATGTGTGTTCGTATATTTGTATGCGGTAGTTAGGTACATAGGATGTCTCATAGTTTGTGTTATAAAATACTATTTTCGTACAGTGTAAACAGTTCCTAACAAAAAATTGTTCTAGACAACATGTTTTCCTCTCCTACCCCAAAATTCATTCATTTAATGACACAAACTATGAGACATCCTGTACATGATGCGTAAATAATAATGAAAATGTATATATAGGTAGGTAATTAGATTTTTACATGCATGTTAAAAGTTGCATATAAATTGTATGTACTTACACGTGAAGTACAATATGTGGCATAAATCGATCCGATCCGACAATTGAAACTACCTGAAATTTAATAATAATCGGGTATACACAATTTGTAATGTATGAACATAATATAATGTAATGTGAATATCAAATAAAATATGTACATATATGCAGGTATGTACCTATAGATTATTCTGAAATCTGTCCAAACTGTCTATCATATGTGTTTGCGTGTAACGATAATTTCATTTTGACATTTTGTTGTTTTCATTTTATTATTTTTGACAAATTCAATACCATGAAAAGTTTAACAAAAGAAAAAAATAATAATAATAATAAAGAAGAAATGAAGCTTTTTTAATTTCAATAAAAAGATATTACACACATATAATATTATTTGGTAATATATAGAAAAACAATGTTTAACTTCCCGTTCATGTTGGTATGTGACCTCTTTTTACTGTAATCAGGTAATAATTGTTTTTTTTTTTTGTTTGACCTGTTTGACTTTGGGCAGTTCTTTTTTCTGGCTTCGTTATACTTTTTTATTTTTTTATTTTTCAATATATGTATATGTACATACATATGTATATATTATTGTATTTTCATTAAAACATAAATTTTACAATTCCTCTGCATGTACCTATCTTTTTTTTGTAGGTTATATACTTTAAAATAAATAAAAAAACACTACAAAAAATGTGTTTTATTATGATTATTGCACAAGCACATTGTTAATTTATTGTTTGTTTTTTATTTACAAAAGAAAAAAAAAAACAATTCTACAATTAAATTATGAATGTATTTTGTATCTATAATTTGTAAATGAAGTTCCAGAGGCTAGAGCAAAATTAAAAAGGTAACGTAATAAAAATTAAAAAAATTACATACATAAGCAACTGTATAATCAAATGAGTTTACCCATAATGTACTTCAGTTCGTTCAAATACGTTAACTTTGAATTGTAATTTTTCAGTACTATAATCTATATATTAATTATTTTTAGATTAAATTCATCAATTGAATATTTGTTTTCTAAACAATTTTAAATAATAATTTCTGTTTAGAATAACATTGTATGACATGGTTACATTTTTCAATATAGAAAGATACTTTTGCATAATCTGTTAAAGTGTCAGATATCTACATATCTACTTTCTTTGTTTTTCAAACACTGTAACCAAACTATAATTTTCTATGGAAATGAATTAAATATAATGTAAAATGTATTGAAGCACCTTAAGATTTCATCATGAAAATGGTAAATAAAAAAAAAAAAAAATTGGTTATAAAACAATCATACGGTATACATGGTATATACCATGATTTTTCAATATAATTATTCCTTGATTACATAATGAAATCGATATTGCACCATGTTATATACAAAAATGCATATTTATTTGTATATCTGACATAATGACAACAGTAATGTTCCACTGTACATGTTTGTAATTTGATACAAACTTCATTTCATTGTATTGTTTAATGTTTGAGTTCACTGACATCGATTAGTTTGTTATGCATATATAAATTTAATAATGATATGTGTATATCTATAATAAGTACATTTTGTTTAAGATACTATATACGTGCAGAGTGTCCCGAAGTTTGTGACATGAAACATCGAATATATCATTTAGAGATCCTCTATAAAATTTTCAAGATTTTGAGATACTGGTGATGGTCATCATTTTTTGTAATTGGTACTTTTTAATACAAATGTACAGGGTAACCTAAAAACCACTATATTTTTTACATGAAGAACGACAATTTGGACATTAATAGCCCTAGACTGTCTCTTCCACATCTGATGAGTTATACCCTATCAGAAAGGTCTAGGTTTTATCTTTTTTCTTAGAAACCATGACCCAAATTCGTAGGGTGGTTTACAAGATATTACTTAATATATGACATCATGTACCTTACATGTCCTTTATGTCTCTGAATAGGAAAATTTGATTGGTGAGAAGGTGACGATTTTTTATACATACATAATTTGAACTATGTATGTATAACGACAAACGCATTTTGTGTCCCTTACTTTTGGACACCCTGTATACATGACAGGAAAAATCTGTTTATAGTGTGTTAATAAATTTTACAATACTTACACCAATCGTCTGGTAAACAAAGCTATAACTATCTTATATCAGTAAACATTGCATACCTAAAAGTAGAAAAAAAAGAAAGCTAAATAAGAATAAACTTACGTGCGAGTATTGTACATGTAAATGTTCACCAAAACGTTTACATTTATACAGTACATATTAGGTTTGGAAAAGTTTGATTATGCATTAAATTCTTTTTAAGATCAAAAATGCCGCAATATAGATAACATAAAGTTTAAATGGAAAATAAAATAAAATAAAAATATATGTTATGAAAACATTTGTACTTATTATATACATACATATATACTTGGGTATACATGAAAATGTAAACTATTTCATTTGTATTTTTCCTTTATATATATATATATTTGCATAATTATTAAGAAAACATAATTTCCGTGATTTTGAAGGCTATTAACAAATTTTCAAATGTCTGACGATTAGTAGATATGTGAAATATAGGAAAATTTTTTATTAATAAAAAAAGTTATCATATTCAGTAAAATAAATTCCATTGTTATTCATATTTTACAAGGTGTGAAATCAGTTAGACTGAACATGAAATTTTCTGTATATTTATTAATCAGAAGAAAAACATGAAATTGACAGTCCAATTATTTTATTAGAAATTTCTTTTGATTGATTTTCTTCAATTATTTTTATATTTTTTCTAATAAAATTATTTTCATATCTGTATTATATTTGTGTACTATAAATGATTGATCGCATTTGAAACCTTATGATTTATTTATAATCAAATTCCATTTTGTCTGCTTTTATGTGTAGGCAATACCCATACTCTATATATAGAATATTCAATATAGATATGTACGTTATATTCAACTATTGCATTGGTAATTTTCATGTAGTTATTTACCTATTTACAAAGTCTTAGGCCACATATTCACCAACGAAATTTAAACTAGATTTAGGTTTAAAGCAAATTTAATACATTATGTATGCCCTTGAAAATTCCTATTCACAAATGTCTCACATACGTTTTTCTGTTGTAATTTAGGTTATTTTTAATTTAAAATTATTTAACTGATTCTACATGCATGTTCATATGCAGATTATCATTCACATTCAAATTTGAAATTAATTTTGTATCTCTTATTTTATTAAATAATAACAAAGTAAATTAATTTAGTAAAATATTTTCATAGCCCTAAAAAAACTTTCTGGTAACGAAAATTTGATTCTAACAGATTATATCTGGTTGTAACTTTAAACTCAGTTCAGAAATTAAAGCTTAACTCAGTTGATGTATAAAGTTACAACAATTGTAAATTAAATCTTGTTGGTAAATATGGGCCTTAATCATTGAAATATGTTTATTTTTTATTTTTATTGTGTGATCAATTGAAACGTGTTTTATAATAACTTAAATGATCACTGACTGATTAAATTTAAATTGCCAATATTAACTGATTATATTTCTATACATGTTTTAAGTTCATGAATGCAAATTTGTTACTTAAACGAACAAAAAAAAAAAAAAAACAAAAGGTCAATCAGTATACATACATAAATTTATCAAGACCACACAATGATTGAAAATTTTTATCTCAATTATTTAAAAAGAAAATTTATTTTATTATAATTGCATACATATTTAAAATACCTGTAAAATCATAAATATAACACAGTCATTAATTTTATATTTCTTAATAATTGCAAGTATTTTCTGTGTTATTTTAAAAATTTATTTCAAAATTTTTTGCTTGAGTATATGTAAAACTGATAAAAAATTAGTAAATTAAATAAAATAAATTATATGAAAAATTAACAGAGTGAAATCTAATTTTAGATAATTTCATAATACGAAGTAACATTAAAGATAAAACTTCATTTTGTATTCAATTAAGAGACAAGTACATTTTTATCTTCTGATTTTTACTATTTGAGATCAAGAGAAGCTGAAAAAAAAAATATCACTTTTGATTCGACCTAGTTTTCAAATTTTTTTGGCAATATTCCAAAAAGAACTTTTTATTTTATTTCCTTTTTAATTTCATGATTATGTATATTTTTCAATGACCGCATTAAATCATATATGAAAATATTCTTGTGCTCCAATAAACATTTTCACATAATGTGTGCTCGTGTAAATTATAATAATGTACCAAATTGCAAGAATTAATTCTGATTTATACTGATGACATACTTTTCATTTCTACAGTAGAATTTTTCAAAATGATGCTCGTACTACTAACGCGATGTCTATAGTATTAAAAAAGCCCGGATTTCAAAACTGTGTATGGTAATATTCAAAGTTAAAATTATTTTGTTAATTTTGATAACGATATTCATGGTTTGGACATATTTTACTCACTTTGCGCCATATATGTACTTTGTAAAACTTTCAAAAATTTTAAATATAAATTTAGAAATTTAAAAGTAAAATAAAAATTAACAAGAACAGCCAGGTTGATATTATACATATGTACACACTACGAATTTCAATACTATCTATTGTCTATACCGCCAATATTTCTAATTTTAACATTATAAGATGTGTGCCATCGGTATTAGAATGCGCTTATATATATTTAATGTATAGTTAAGTATTTAGCTTAACAAAATTTCATTATTTATGTTTTTATAAGATCTCTTCACATACAGAATACAATTCTTTTTTTTAACTATGATTTTTGTAACTGTGAAAAATAAGAAAATTTTTCCGAACATAAAGTAAAATGTAATTTAAAAATAAATTTCTTATATGTATGTATGTGTTGCTTACTTTTAAATAATAAAATTTTTATCCCACTGAGCACAATCAGGAAGTTATTTCATAATGCACATCGTCATTAAACGGTACCATGATCAAATGATTTTTAATGATGCATTCATAGCATATAACGCAATAAGGCAAATGTCCTGGCCTTTCATTTTGGCCTAATGCCACCTCGAACGATTTAAAAGATAAATTAAAGCACTCACTTGTCCACTTGAAAAATTCTTGAAAAGAATCTTGAAAAACAACTAAATCGTTTTCATATATGTATCTCTGTACACAATTCACCCATGTGTGTATTCGTGTTTCATTCTATAATCACCGTAGGAACCTACTTTATAATGCGCCTTTGAAATACTCAAAATAGCCTTGCCGTTGTAACCTGCTTACATAAATGAAATTGTATGTACATAAATATATGTGTGTGTAATGCCAAAAGTATCTTCACAGTTTAGTGTATAATTTCAAGTTCTTGAAATATTTAAAATTTTACCTCGTGTTTTAACTGAATTACTTCGTAAGAAAGGTAAAGATTATTACAGTATCTTCATATATGTACAAGTATGTACATACAATATTTCGCAAATTCATTTTTTTGAACTAATTTTAAAGATTCTTAACTTTAATATCAGTTTTAAAAAATATTGTTTGCATATTTTTACAAACGTGAACACTTGTTAACTGGATTTGTTTAAAAACATGCATTCTTATCGATGTTAGCAGATTAGACATCAAGAAATAGAGAAATTGGTATATGAATTCAGTTTGTTGCATACCAAATATTGTAACATTAATTATATTTTGCACAAATATTTGTGGTTAAATATAGATATTCTTTTACCGCACCTTGACTTTCTTTCTGTTGACTCATCCTATTGAGTTACCGTTATTTTGTGTTTATGTACAATTATGTACATACTGTAAAATGCTGCAAATATACTGGACCGACAGCAATATCTCAGCCAGCATCATAAAAACCAGCAAAGTCAAGAACAAGAACAGCGATTTTAAGTAAGTGGAATATGTATAAAAAAATCAAGAATAAGAATATATAAGTCATCGATAATAATTTTACTGAATAGGACAGCAAAATTACCGCCAGCCGGTTCATTAACATAAAAGAATTCTGTAAATAACCAGTAATGTAATGAAAATTACTTTACGCATAATTATATAGCTAGAGATACATACATACATATATGTATGTCTATGCGTGAAATACCTGTATGTTTTAATAGAAATGAGAAACAAGAACAAAAGGTGTTGCTCATTGACTCAAATAAATAATTTAAGGTTTAGATTTTTAGATAATTTTAGATATAAATGAAGAATTTTCTACTATTTAGTATATTCATAGAAATCATAGATGGTATAAATTTAGAAATTTGAAAATTAATTCTTAATTTTTTTTCTTATATGAAAGAAATTTTTTTAGTCAACACAGATTTATAATTTGTGTCTAGATTATCATAAATATATATTAGTATGTAAATGTACTTTGTGATAAAAGCTTCAATTATTATTAGAAAGAAAGAAAAAGAAAAGAAAATATTCATCAGAAATTTATTCACACCTTCAACTTTAAAACATGTTTGTACGTAGGTATCAAATTGGTATATATATAAACACAATGCTTATTTTACCACACATGATGACGACATGTACATGAGTATAGTTTTCGTTTATTTTCTTAAAGTTTTCCGTTTTCATCAAATATTAATCTAAATCAAAAAATGACTTGTTATACAGATCTGTTTCAGTAAATCAGCCAGGATGTACAGTTCTGATAAATTTTCAAAAGTACAACTTAATTGCAATTTTTGAAAATTAGGAAGATAATTTGAATTTTAGTTTGAGTTTCTTCTATCACTAAAGCTGTTCAATAAAACGTCAAAATAAATAAGCAGCAAGTATGAGTAACATTAACTAGCTTTTCAAATTTGCAGATTTGTGTTATTTGTAAGTTTTACAGACAATTTTTACAGTATAAAGAGAACGTAAAATAAGCATTTTATTTGGATCACTGTATAAATCTTAACGTACGGGGACTTATTATAATTTAAAAAAATTTAGCGTCACGTGAACAATTTTATGCAAAAATGATAATATTGTGCAAATCATCAATATATATATTATATTAAATCTTTTATGCTGTTGTCTAATTATATACACGCGTCTGAAAACCAATAAAAAACATCGAGTTTTTTAGTTTTAGCTATACATTTAAGAAGACGAGAGAATTAAATATAATATGTGTATTTTAAATATTTTAACATATAATACGGTATTGTACAGACACAAATACCTACATATCTACTGTATAAAGTGTATATAAAATTTATTAAAATGCAAAAGTTAGAAAAAATTCTTGTAGGCATTCGTATTTTGAAAATTGAATTGAAATCATTCATACATATTTTTGAAGTCACACCTTATTTCATTTCAAATTTACATACATATGTAGATGTAATAACAATTTAACTATGTTATTAGCATTTATGTTTGTATTCTGCATTATTATAATAAAACTACAGAAAATTATTAAATAATGTGCAGAATACAAATATATAGGTAAGTATCTACATATGTACCTATATAGTATCTACCATATATGCAACGTATGCATATAAATTCTGTTTGAGATGAACACAAAATAACAATTTTTAAATTATATAAAATAACTTCATATTATACTATTATTATGCCGGTTTTGCCAAAGTCATTTTGTTCTAGTTCTTACGTTCTTTTTTTTGTAAAATATTCAAATAACAGTTCGTAAAACGTGTCAGAGCATTATAAAATGGTTTTAAGAAAACGTTATACGAAAATAATTATGAATTAAAATTGAAAGACAATATACGTACATTAGTAGGAATCTCGTAATATTTTCTTCTAGTGATAATTTTCATGTTAAAAATAAAAATTAAGATGGAAAAATAAAATAACTATACTAGATGCAAGTGATGATTTCGTAAAATACAAAAAGCCTCTTTTATTTTGATTTTTTTCTTGTGAATTTTAGGATCTTTTTTGTTGTTACTTTTACAGAAAAGAAAAAAATAATAATGATTGTCCAAAGATTTTTAAGAAATTATGTATCGAAGAGAAACTAAAATCCTGATTTTCTTCAACTTAAGTCTATATAAAATAGACACAAAAATTTGATTTAACAATTCACATTACTTAATTTGGCTGGGATTAAGATTGTTTGAAATTTTATAAAAATTGGTCCGTAAGTGATAGAGATATTGAGTATATAAGTCAACGCATTCTGAAAATGTGAACCTTAAGAATACTGAATCATTATTACACACAGTATTACTTGCATAATGTACGATGTACGTAATGTAACTTGCTCTAGTGACGGAAATACAAATTTAAAGAAAAATGCAGATCAAGCAAGATCTAGAGTAGCATAAAATCAAATAAATGTGCAGTTCGAAAGTCAACTGTATGTTTAAATACACATAAATACATAAATATATATGTATTTGACCAAACATTTAAAAAATACTCCCACGTTTTAGCGGCATTCATGTTTCAAAAAAAATTATGCGAGACAACCAACAATAATAGAAATGATTTTGATTCATATTTATTTTAAATTTAAGGTCACAAATTACTATGAGTAAACAATCAAATGCAAATAAACAAGCAAATGAACAAAATAAACATATACTATATATTCGAAATGGATTGTATAAGATTGTTTGCATGTACTTACTATAATAATTTGTTGAATAGCATAGCACATTCAACATTTTCTTATATAATCAAAATTGCATACCTATTCTGGTTTGATCACAAATTTATTATTGACGCACATTCCAGGTGACATGCTGATACCATAGCTATAAAATGTATGTAGTAAAGATATTCGTATTTACAACTTTAATTTTACAAAAATGTAGAGCATAAAAATGTAACGGGAATTTAAATATAAAAGACTGGATTTATGTATGAAAATAATGTCAAGTTTTGCGATATGACATTTGATAGAATAGAAGTAACAAAGAAATACAAAACAGTAACAATAATGATTGGATTAAAAATATACAAAACTCCTCTGCTTTATTAGATTATTTCACATTATTAAGCTAGAACCAAATTAAGGAAAGTAACGTAATATAATATATACACAGCAATAAAATTAAATGAGTTCACCTACATATATTATACGTAAACTTCAATTCGTTCATTTTCATCAGCTTTAAACTATCTATTGAAAGTAAAGTAATCTGAAGCTAAGGTAAGAAACTTACGTAGAGTAAACTTTTATTCACAGAATTATTCCAAAAATTCACTAAATTAAATAGTGTTACATAGATATTACGTTATTTCATTTAACGTTTTCATAATGATCGATATCTTACTTAACATTCATTCGTAAATTTTTACTTTAGTTTACATTATTTCCTGATTTTGGCCAGGCCTTTAGCTTTTAGAAATACTTACGTATTTTTATATATTTACTTTGGTATGCTGTGCTGTGTCACATATTTTATGTATTTTTGTTGTGAACTGTTTTACATATTTTCGTCTACGTATTGTGCCTATATATTATATTTAATGTATGTAATTGATATGCAAAAGCAGGAATCTATTATGCTATATTATTGGATTAACATTGAATATGTTTATTTAAATTACAATGAAAATAAATAGAAGCGGAGTATAGAGTACATATAACTAGAGAGAAGATTTTAAATTTATTACTTCTAATGATTTCTATGAAAAACACACCTTTTAATTATCTACTCCATAAATATCTACATACATATTGTAATGAAATGACTTTGTAATTTTATTTTATGTTAATTCACCACGCACGTATAAAAATTGACACCTTCAATCATCAATTTTTTTTTAAGTTGCTAATGCTTATATATAAATTTTTTGGTGATATCTTCTTAATCAAATTCAGTATGTAGTGGAGGTGTAAACTACAAATCAGAAATTTTTCTAATACCAAACAAACCTTTTGTAATCAAATTCTTACAAGAAATTTCATATGTTGTATAATACATTTTCAGTTGTTTTTCCGTATTAATGAGTGAAGAAAATGCTTATCAAACGATTTTTTAGTTATAATACAGTTTGTGTTTTTGCTTGAAATGCAATTTATGAAACTTCGGCAATGTACTGTACCGCCAGCAAAGATAAAAAATAAGAGAGAAAATTACTATTTACGTGTAAATTTTATATTAGACAAAAATAATATCTACGATAATATAAGAAGGTGATTACATGAATTTAATATTAAATTTCTGATCTATTGTTAGATTAGTTAAATAACTATTACGAAAATTTGTTACTCACAAAATACAAGGCGTTCCAACTAAGTTACTTTTTGTATGAATATCTATAATATGGTATATAATATGTACATATGCCTGAAAAGAGTGTGATTTTGAAATGTTTGGAACCGTGCATTCTTGTAATTTTACCTTGCTAAATAATAATTAAAGGGAACAATTGGCTTAAATCCTTTCATTCTTACATTGAACAAAAACGAACGGAAAAAATGAATAAAATCTAAATTCAAATACAAAACTCAAATCAAAATGGAAATAAACGTAATTAATCCAGTTACATATCTTAGGATCTGAAGTTTTGAAATTTTTATATCACCCTGTATTTTTCGGAAGTATGTATTATTTTAATATATCTTTATAAATTAGTCAGTGATATCTAATTGAATTGTTACGGTGATAAAATATAAAACGTAAAAATGGAATAGAATCATCTAATGATATATCCAATTACAATAGAATTCTTTCATCCATTTGATGAACACTGTTACGTCTTTAAGAAAAAACCATTTTTTTATGATAACTTTATGTAATTTAAAATATGATGTTAGCATAGTACATACATACCTACATACTTTACGCTGGAATTAAATTTCATCAACTGAAAACAAATATAAAATAAACAAGTATATTTATGTAACTACTTTTTTTTTTTTTTTTTTTTTTTTAAAAAAAACTCATATAAATTTAAATTAAATTTTATTTTTGCTGACACTTTGAAATCTGGCAAATAATTTTATTAAAATGGATGTATAAAAAATTAGACATAAAATTTAAAATTTAGGAACATAGCAATTCAATTTATCATTTCAATGATTTTTCACAAAAATTTTGACCAAATTGTAATATATTAAATATCTTCATTTAGAAATTACTTGGAAGAATGCACACACATACATTATATGTATCTGTATAGGTTTCATATGAATATACTAAATTCTGGTTTACGATTCGTAAACAGTGAAACTGATTAAGCAGATTTTTATACACATATTTAATTTTTTTTTACTTATACAATGATTCATACATGATCTCACAAAAATTGGAAATATAAGAAAATGAAAATGATATTCTTTTTAGATTCTGTGGTTTTATTTGAAAATCGTATTAAATTATATTAAATGCATGTGTATATATATACAATTTGTGTATACGATGTGAAACCTCGTAAATGACAATTTTTCAAAAACTTTTCATCACAATTTTTTTTTCTTTTTAATATTCGATTTAAAATTAAATATCTCATGTATAACTTGACGCAATTTAATATGATCTTATCTTGACTACATACAATTTTAAAAAGAATTGTTTTACTGAAAGGTTTTACTTTCGAAATTTCACATCTTAATGAACGACATGTAACTATGTAACTACAACTTATAGAAGTATCACGTAAGTTGTGATTTATGTACGGTTTTTGGTTGTGCTTTTCATTTCTCACTTCTGTTAAAGTCATAATAAATTATTTCTTGTTGATACCGCATTTTAAAGCGGAAATTCAGTATTCAAACAAGATCATTAATATAAATTATTTGATTGCACACACAGATATCCTATTCTATCTGTAAATGAGAAGGTGCTTTTAATGCCCAAATTTAAAAGCTCAAGGCCTCAAGACTGATGATACAAGTATCAATCAAATTCAAATGATGACTTCAACTTCACAATGCTATCAGTATTAAAATTATTTGTAATAATTTATTGTATCTCATGTAGAAGTCGAAAATTTTAAATTCATCTATCATCGTTTATACAACATATTTATTTAGAGTTGGTACTACTATGACCTCAGACGCAAATTATTGTCTTAAATTTTTATTTAGATTAGTTACATGTATTTTCATTTACTTTAACCCTAAGATTTTGATTCTTGTATTTGGATTTGAGTTTAATAATTACTCAAAAAGTGCATGAATGCTACAGAATACCATGTATTTAAAAATTCCAATTTCCATTCTAAATGCTGTAAAAATCATATGCAGAATTCAATTATTCATAGAAAATGATGAAAATGCTAACAGCAAACCACGTTCCAAAACAAAGCATGTTCACAACATTACTTTTCTGACTGACTTGAATTCATTTTTAACTGCTGTTGGAAATTTTAGTAAAACCACTAAGAAGAAAATGCTTGAGATAATACATTTTGGTAAATAATAATTTGACTTTGGCATTTTGAAAATTTTTTAGGTACTTTGTTATTTATCTGCTAAACTGAACGAATGAAAATGATGAAGATGATGATAATTATGGAATTTACTCGTTTTTGGGTGGAACATTAAATTGTAATTCATACAATCCGTATATACTGTATGTACATAAATTACAACAATGTCTTTAAATTTTATTCGTTTTATGTAATTTGTAAAAGTATCTTCGTTTTATCAATTTTTACTCCAAGTCAAATTGTTTATATGCATCTATATGTGTGTACTGTTTTAAGTACAGGATGATGTACACAAATTTATGAATGTATATACATATTCATTCATATTTTGTATATACGGTAAAGATTAATTCACGTAATAGCTGTTATTGTGGCATTACAAAACATATCATTATTTTCACATGTACAAAAATCTTGTTCATAATAAATTGATGTTGAAGCATAAAAATGACAACTCTAAGAGTATGAAACGATGATGATCATGATGATGATGACGATGATGATTGTTATATGTCAAAAGTTAAAAATTTTCAATAAAATACAAACATATACGTACATATAAATGTACATATACAGGGTGTCCCAGAGTAAAGGTCACAAAACGATTTTTTATGTAGTTCAGATTATTCTTAGCAAGAAATTGTGCTAAACCCTACTACTTCATACACGGAGTGTCTCAAAAGATATTCTTCAATATAAGACGTAATGTACCTTACATATTTAATAATAATATAATCAATTACTTGTATCTTTTAAGAGGTGAATTTTAGCAGGGTTAGGGGATCTAGAACAATTTTTGTTTGAAATACTCTATACCATAAAAAAATTACATGACCTTTACTCTGTAAAGACACTCTGTACTCATATGAGTAGATTTTGAATACAGGAAAGGTATATGTCATAGCCATATATACACATATATGTATATGTAGATATTGAGTAATGGATGCTTGTGGTAAAGATGGTGAGAATAAATAAACACTGGTTCAATTTTTTTTTCTTTTGTCTATATAATAAGTGTATATTATTATTATGTATCTCTAATATTTTGTTTCGAAATCGATTGAGTAACAAAAACAAGCATTGTAATTATAATTACAAATGTTTATATGAAATATGAAAGACTAGCACATATATGTATGTACATTTGTACGTATGTAATTTTGTATACATTCCATAAATGTACACATGGAAACAAATAGGTATTATTCGTACTGTATAGTTTACATATTGCACATCTGCATAACATAATATAATGACATTTTAATTTTTGTTCGATTTCGAGTAGATACGCGTACGTTGAATGCGTGGGAATATACATATAAAGGGTGTCCAGAAATAAGTATCACAATAACATTCCTATATAGGAATCAAAATATTAACTAATTCTAAATTAGATTTTGCTCTAAATACATACATATGTATGTACATTTTTTAGTTTAAATTTTAGAAACTTTGTTTAATTTTATTAATTACATTAATACCGTATTTTTATTTTCAGAGATGGCAACGAAGGTGGTTTGTACTATATGATGATGGGGAACTCACATATTCAGTGGACGAACATGTAAGTTTTGTATTTTGTAATATTTTTAAATACAATTGTAAGATAAAAATCAGGATAATTATGTTTCTGATCGCATTTTTGGTGAAATTTTCAGTGAATTTTAGATGAGTGAGAAAATTTTCAAATGCCAAGTGATAATATGTAATTGCCAAAGCCAAATATGTATATTATTTAATAACAAATTTTTTCAAAATTAAGGAATACTATAATTTAATTCGTTTGGGTTTATTCACCAACAATTTCTTTAAAAAAGTTTAAAAATTTCATAAATATTTCGTCTCTTTGCTCATTACCGTGTATGTACAATAATTTACGATATGTAGTATGTATGTATAAATTTGATTACAAATTGCAAGACTGAGAAAGGAAATTTTTTCTTTATTTTAAAGAAATATCAGAATGAGAAAAATAAAGATGGATATTTTTGCAGTTTGCACACATTTAGCCGTTACAAGAAATCTTTTATCGGTTGTGTTTTATATTTATATCACGTACATCCATATTCATATATGATAAAACAAATAAGGCCAGTTTTATTTTATACAGTATTACATATGTACATATATTCAAATGAAAAACAAAATTATATATATGATCGGTTTGTTCCCAGTACTTCAGCCAGTTGTAAAGTTCTATAATTTACGAGAGAACGACTTAGTTTTCAAAAATCAAAAAGAAAATTTGAGTTTTATTTTGAGTTTTCAATCACGTTTTTTTTTTTTTTAACAGCCATTAAAATATCAAAACGAATAAGCCTCAAATAGACTAGAACTATGCTAGAAGTGACATTGATCATAGTTTCTAGAATTTTCAATTTTCTGTAGGATGAAAACGTAAAGAGTTGCAGAATATTTTTACTGCAGTTATTGTGAATCACCGGTCAAAACTTCAAGTACGGGAACAGACCTAACGTGTAAGCAATTGAGTATAATTCTGGTTTTAATTTTTTTCTTTACTATACAAATTTCATATATTCACATGTAAACATGTATGAATATGTTCACATATGCATATACATATATCTACAAGTCACATACTTATGTACTATAAGTTAAAAATTTTTTTAAACAAAAAGAAAAGTAAAACCAAAAACGAAAAACAAAAAACAATTTAATTTCATACAAGTAAATTTTACAAAATGATTATTACACGTATTGAAGATTTTATACATTATTCGCTTTTGTTTTTTTTTATTTATATACGACAATATGTACATAAAACACTGTATGTATGTATGTTTAAAATAAAATGAATAACAAAACCATGTTAAAAAAAAGAAAAATATAGAAAACTATGTTGAAAAGCAAAATGAAGAGAAATAACAACATTTTTATATGTATGTCGTGTAACTTTAGGCTATATTTTGATTAAAATCTGAATGGAAGTTCAATCAGAGTCAATTTAAAACGTTGATTATTAATATTTTTGTTAAAAAAAAAAATTGCAAAAGTATTATATTTATTTAATTAAATTTAACAGCAAAAAATACAAAAGTATTTTAAATATACATATGTATGTATATATGTATATTAAAACTAAAATAAATGAAGAAATATCAAGTGATATACAGTATAAAATTAATTTTTTTAACTGAGGCATAAATAATGAAAATAAATTTTCAGTGCAAGAATCTTAATAAATTAAAGAAAATGAAAATTTATAAATAAAAGCTGAAAAAAGAATAAAAAAATGTATATAAACTTATTAAAAGATAAGTAAAAATTAACTATGTTTGCGTATACATATGCAAGTACCTACATATATGTACCTATGTATACACAAAATTGTCTTTAATGACGTATGGGTCGTTTTTTGCACAATGTATTCTCAGCGTGACAGGTTTTTAGCCTTTGGTCTCCATAGTCCTATACTTAGGTGTTATTTATTCCAGACTTCATTATAGTGCACTTCAACTGTAGGCATAAAGTTCTCTCAGATATGCAACAAGTTGAACTGTTGCAGAGGTAATCATAATGACGACATATGAATTGATATTTGATAGAATCTGATCAGTTTAGCCATGAAAATAGATAGCAACCATTTGATAAATTATTAACTAAATTAACCAATCAAAAGTGAAAATGCTGTCGGTATTCGCCAAATCGTTAAGGTTCTCTAGGCTCATATGTCATCAAATAGGTAAACACCTATGAACAAATGAATAATTTTCAAAAAAAACTTAAATTCTTGTTAAATTCCAATTCTAGAGATTTAATTACGTTTATCGATGATGTACGAAATTAGGTTTCACCTGGAAAAATTGCATTCATACGTGTAGCAAAGCAGAGCGTAAAAGGCCTGTTTGCTGTGTTTGTAAGTCTAGTCATTTGTAAACTACATATGTACATAGTTTTCTATTCATTTTAAATAAATTCGTCTTTTATTTTAATTCATCTATTGTCAATTTTCTATATTTGGAAACGAAAACCACTGCAATCAACAGAAAAGAACATAAATAATAATATGGCAACGATGAATTCATATCCTCCATGAAGATACATATGTACATCTGACTCTGGTTAAAAAATGAACTTTAAGCAAAATTTATTAAAATGATACGTATTTTGAATATGGGAATGTTATTCAATTTATATTAAACTGCTGATTCTGAAATCAGTTTTCGTTGTTAATAATTTAGTTTATATTAGATTTCTCTTATTTGAAAGGTAGAGCAACTCAAGTCATCAACTCGACGTCTATATAACAACAAACATAAATCATTTTATGTGCAAAATTGTGAAGTTTTTCTGTTTTCCGTCATATAAACCACAATATATGTATCAAATTTCTAACCATCAAAAGTCATTTTTAGATTCAAGAGAGAGAGAGGTATCACAACATATAATCGTACCACATTATACCTATGTGTATACACTTTCCGTAATTTTCACTCTTTTATGAAGTGACATTTTACATAAACATTCTTAGGAAATTATAAAAATTATTAATTACGTTAACTTTAAAAACAGTAAATTTTTACAAAACTCTTAATCTACACTAATTTCTTAATACATGTATTCGAATATACATATGTATATCATCTTACCATTGTATGTACATATCTGGCATGAAAATGTATTACGTTCACCACCATTTGCGGTATCAGATTACAAAATTATTATCTGATTTTTGTAATTAATTTCTTTTCTAATAAAATGTGATTTATTTATTTATTTATTTTTTAATTTTAAAATTTCGTAATGATTTTATTTAAAAACAGCCTGAAACAGTGCCACAAGCATGTATTGATATGACTAAAGTTCTTGAAGTTTCATCTGCTGAAGATGTTACTGGCCATAGTAATTCAATAGCAATAACAGCTCCTGATCGTGTAACATTTGTAAAAGGAACTTGTCCAGAGGAATCTAAATGGTGGCTAAATATTTTAGGAGCATTTCCAAAATCTAAAGGGAGACATAAAAGGAATGCAACATTTCCAGGTAAGATCATATGATAAGATACGCAATTAATATGTGATATTGTTTGAAAGTATTCTATACAACATGCTTTTCACGATTTTGATGTGGGATGGTAAAACAAACGTTTTGCAATTTCACTTCAAGAATACAAAAAGTGAATTTCGAAAATGTACATTTGATGAGTTTTTGAGTTAAATTTTAAATTTTTATTAAAATAGCTGTTTTTTAAAAAAAATTAAATTCATAATATTTTCGTTAAATGGCAACTCTTGTCTACATTGGTAACAATTGTTTTTATTTCATTTTTTTCTCTCAAATATAGTTGGCCCACCAAATAATCGTAATAGACATAATTCCTATCATAAAGATACATTATCGCCTCAAACAGTAGTTGGTAGTTTAGATGTTATTGGAAATACATGGGATACAGGAACACATGATTCAGTTGTATCATCAATTGGACAAGACGAAAATAATAAAAATGCTGGAAATGAATTAACAAATAGAGGTAAGATTTCTCATGCTTGTGAATTCTATTATTTGTTTACTTTTGACTTTAATTCAATTCCGTTTATGTTGAAATACTTACTATATAGTGGTGATTATATTTACCTTGTTACCTGCTGACCATATTTTTTATTAACTAGTAACAACTTTCATTTTCAATAAAGACTGCATTGCATTGCAATATAAATAAATAAACAAACAAATAAATACACAAAACAAAACTAAACTTCAAGTGAATAATTGCAAATGCAATAATCCACTCATTGTGTATACCAGTGGTAGATACATGCATACATATTTAACAGACAATATATTTACAATATTAAATTTTTTTATTCATATGTATGTGTGTTATTGTTCATTGTATAACAGAGATTACAGCATCTGTAATGGCATATTTTCTAAAAAAAAAAAAAAATCTCACTGATTACATTTATCGCATAAAATGTTATAATAAAGCAAAACAAAACTGTTTGTTCTATTGATTTTCCAGACTGATAAAATATATGTACTTTACCTGCGCTGGTTACTTTTCATATAAAGCGAGTGTTTTAAAATCATTTATTTAGTTGTATTTGTATGTATACATATACGTATATATGCAACTGTGTATATATATCTGCATATCTATACGAATGGATATTTTGTATGTAATGTACATGAATGTATATATTATATTGAATACTAAGTATTTGTGTAATCAAGAAATTTTTACATTTTAAAATTGGTCAATTGAAAGCCTACAGTATTTTTTCCTTTTAAATTAAAACTGAAAAAAAGATTTGAATATTTAGCTTTTTTTAACTTGTAGTTTTTGTGTTGATAAATTTTTTTAATAAACTTATTGTAATAAAATATTTTACTGAATTATGATCGTTTAGGTTCGTATAAAGCTCAAATTTTTTTCATTACAAAAAAAAACAATTATTCATAAATTCGTTTAATTTCATTTCATTCATTCATATCATTCATTTTTTATTTAGTTTATACTGATCAACCAGTTTCATCAAAATCACCACCAACACGAGATAAAATTCATCCAGAAAGTAAAGCACAAGTTAGAATTAGAAATCGTAATCGAGGTACATCTTCATCACAAGTACAAGATGATTCTGAACCTGGTAAGTACGCCACAATACCTATAGGTATATTCTTTCTTTTTTTTTTTAAATCCAAGACAATGTCTTGTAGATCAGAAACATCTAATTCAATATAGGTTTCTAATAAATGGCCATGTTCATCAATTAAAATAATTTGTTGATATATGGACCATATCAGTTACATAGTTTGTGCGTACACAGATTAAAAATTTTGATTATTAATTGATTATCAGGTTAGTTATAAAAGGAGAAAATATTGTGAAGAAAACAAAAATACACTTTCGAGATGAATTCACACGTACCTACATTAACGGAAATGTACATATATAAATACGTCGAAATGGTTTTTCTCAACATTTATAAAAATTGTGATGTTAAAAATTACAATAACGACAACATGCATTCTACATTATTATGTATAGAAATCCTTTCGTGATCGATAATCAATGTACTGTTTGCTGCTTAATTTTCAAGCTGACTCTTTAAATTAGCATACAAAATTAATTGGGTAAAGTGTACAAATAAGCAGGGTACTTCATTATTATGTAACAAATATACTTAACTGTTTGAAATTAATTAAAATGAAAGTGTAAAAAACTTTCGTTTTTTATCCTTAGAATATTATGAATGTAATTTTCTGTGTTTATTCTAAAACTAATAACTAAATAATACATATTTGTAGACTTCTACTCCATTTTGTTGATGGTAATAAGGTGAATGACCAATTAACAGAAAATGAAATTATGTTAATCGTTTAATTATAATCACCCTATTGACCATGCACACTTTCCAGCCCATATTTGCTGCCATCATAGGAATAACTTTAATGCGTTTATACTTTATATACAGATGTATGAACTGATCACACTCATGATTTTGCATCTCATTTGTTAATAAGATACCCATTTTAAAGTATCTGCAATGTGTCAAGTAAATGCGTTACATACCTACACCCATACATTATTATTGGATACACTTACATATGTATATTATATAGTTATATAGTAACCTGTGAACGTATATGTACAAATATATACTTATAATGATGATTTTACATTTGTAATAGACATGTATATACTAATTTTTCATGTAATTCAATTTATACATGCATATAGGTGTACAATGTACATATATGTAGATATATAAATTATAAAATATGCATGCACATATGTACATATATGCACATAAGTACGAAAATTTTGCATATAATTTTATTTGTGCATCAGTAATACATAACCAATTTGTTGTACGCGACACTGTAATTCGATTCTTTGCCAATCATTTTCAATTTTTATAAGTTCAGTAACATATTCATACACTTGTATGTAAAACGTATGTATGCGCATATGTATTGCAAATGTGCATACATTGTACAAACGCGTACTGTATATAAGTACTTATGTATATTGAAAGACAAATTTATTTGTTTTTTATTGTTTTTAATTTCTATACTTTATGTTTATAAAGGGTGATTCATTAAAAAGTTTTGTTATGCTGCTATTAGGTAAGGTTTTGTTTCGTCGATTAGCCAATGTCAAGATAAATGTCGAGGCTACGCGAAAAATTATGGTATTCATATTTACCAGAATTTTAGTAGGCTCAATTTTTTTGCTGACACTGGCGGGTCCAGTGCAGTTGCTTTAAAGTTAAAAGTAAATGTCGTGAAGGTTACTATTTTCCTTAAGATATGTTTTCTAATACCCTTCTTTTGCTCTAGGGAATGTTTTCTCATACATTTACATCTTTCATTTTTGTGGATTAAAGATTATGTGAATTTTCAAAAAAAATTTCCTGAGAAAATGTAAGACATTACTTGAAAGTGTAGCATTATATCACTTGTTATGGATCACCGTTTGTAATGTAAATACAAAGGTATACACGTATAGTAATGCATTCATTATTTTTACAATCTGCATTTTGATAGGTTTTTTTTGTTTTCGTTTTATTCTTCGTGTAAACATCATAGGTGAAATGATCGAAAATTATACGTTTCAGTTGCTACAAGGTTAACAGGTGACTTTATAATGTATATTTAAAAAAGAAAAAGAAAAAAAAAATAAATAAAATCACAAAGAAGTCATTGGACGATAATAATTAAATGACAGTCTTTTGAGAGACAGTCTTTTTTTGTATCGAATAAGCCATCAAAAGTAATATGTAAAAGATGTTGAAGTGAAAAAAATTATACGTAACGTACATATGTACATACATACATAATAAGTATATGCAAGTATCATGCAAAATGTAAAAATTAAAATTCAGAAAGTTACATACAGGCTCATACAGGTAACATCTATATTTTTTTAATCTACAAAATTTTTTGCGCACATGTGCATACACGTTGTGCTTATACATACATACGTATGTAAATCAGTGTCATCTAGTAGTACGATGCCAATTTTACATTATATTCAATGAATCAAAAAATAAAAATTTATAAAATAAATACGTAAACAAAGTAAAAGCACAGGTAAAAGTAAACGTGAAAGAATTTCAAAATTTTATTTTTAATTGGATTTTTCTCAGTATGTACCTATATACACATAAATAATACGATTTACATATGTAGTTTTATCTATGCAACTTTTATTATAAAAGCCAACAGAAAGCACATACATACATACATATGTATATGTATAAATAAGTATATGTATATAGGTAGATATACTTTTTCATCTGTCACAGCCAATCACGTACCATACCATACTTAACAGTAGTAAAATAAAATCGTAATGACATGATACTGTTCAAGTAATAAAAAAATACAAGTTGAAAACGTATGTTTATGCGTAAGGTATTCATTTTGCAATTTTATTTCGCCGATAGGTGATTTTGTTTTTCCAAAATTGACAGATAATATTTACCTTTTCATAACACTATACATTATGTGCATACTGTCCATTCAAATCTATTTTGAACTTTTTTAAGGTATAACATTTTAAAACGGTTAACTGTGACGTCATTACATCAGGTGTCATTAGTTGAATGAAACGCTTTTTGTCAACTTAAGAACTTTTAGTTAATAATCGATTACAAAAAAGTTAATCATATTTCATTACAAATACCTTAATTTAGTTTATATACTTACTAAAGTAAATAAAAATAGAGCACTGATTTAATAAGCACTATTTTCTAGTTTTATCATTCTGGCTGAAGTAGGTATTTTAAATTAAAAAAAAAAAAAAAAAAAAAAAATTTAATACTAAGATCCATATTCGTCAACCAATATTATCTTCAGATCGGGATAAATTATATTTATTAATCTGAATAAGATGTTTTTTTCAATAATTACAGAGTAGAAGTCGTAAAAATATCATTATTATTTGAAAATCAATAATCTACATTTATGTATGTACAATTTAACATTATCAATTAACAATTTAACCTCATTGTTTCTTCATTAATATCAATCAGATAATATGTTTGGCGTTTCGAGAGGAAAATTCAAAAATAATTTTAATCCTTCTTGATGAATACGGTGAAATTCTAGTTGTCGTGAAAATATCAAATGAATAATGTTTTTCAATGAATATGACCATAAGAGTTACATAATCATTTTATGTACAGCTGGGCTTACATTTACAAGAACATACCTAATTTCGATAATGAAGAATATCCGTTCTTTTTAATTAAAATAATTGTATATAAATGTATATAAATTAAAATGTATCTACTTGAATTGAATAATCTAAATTTTTAGATCCACATTTCTAATACATATGTACTTATGAACATACTTCAATTTATCTTTTAAAAAATAATGTACGTAAGTGCATGTAACAAATACAATGCAATGTACAATGCAATTATACGTACATACATACATATATCCATATATTAAAATAAATCAGTCTGAAGATTTGTGCTATATTAAACTTAATTAAGACCTCATTTATCGATATAATTGCAATATTAACATAATCTTAGAGACAATAATACAAACTGAATATTTATGTATGTACATATGTATACATATGTATGTATGTATATATGTAAGTATCTGCTGTTCCCCATAAGATGGCACAAATGCTTAAACATGTGATGTTGATCAATAAAAATAACTTTTTTCATGCACATGTGCATGTAGACATATTGTAAAAATGCATATTTATGTATGTAACATTGTGTTGATAGAATGATACAGAATATAAAGACTTATAATTAATATAATAGGCATAAATACAATTTACATTTGTGTGTTTGCAACATGTGGACCTTGAGCTACAAATTACTTGCTAGAATTTGCTACTTTAAATTGTCGTTAAGCATCTACATGTTGTTGGATATAACAGACATTATTCAGCTTTTGCTATTATTATTATTATTATTATCATAGAAACTCACGTTGTTTTAATGGAGTTGAAAAAAATAAGAACAAAACGAGAAATATTTTCTGTGTATAGTAAAAACATTTTATACAATATTTAAAAAAAAAAACATGCAGAAATGTAAACATGCATGTATGTAGCATATAAACATAAATAATTTTGTGCCCACGAATGACAATGGTTGCACCTTAAAATGATGATTTCGTTCTAAAAATTCTGCTAATTTATTCACTTTTAATATTATCAATTTCATTGTGTCATTAAATTATTATAGTCAATGACTATAAGCCATAGAACAGTGAAACAGTATATAAAATACAGTATTATATAATTAGAAGTGTTTTATAAAATTTCAAAAATGTGTACACCATTCACATGTACATTACAAGACAAATGATGGTACTTTGCATACAGTATTCTTAGGCCCGTATTTGCCAATGAGATTTAGGTATTTAGATATGAAAAATACAAAAAAAAGAAAAGTAACCTAAATCAAATCAAATATCTGATATTAGCATTTTGATAAACTAAAATTGTGTTACCAAAGAAAATTAACAATTTAATATAACGTGTAGAAATTTGCGTTAAATTTAAATTTATGTTAAATGACCACGTTAACCTCGTTGATGAATAGGGGCCTTTAATATAAAAACAAATAAATCTTTAAGTCGTGAACAAATTGCATACCTACAATATACATACATACATATATACATAAATATGTACATAGAAAATTTACTTACATACTCCTAATTATATTTAGTAATGTTGCATATAATATAAATGACGTAATTATTTCTAATCTTTTGATAAAATTGACATTAATACAGAGTTAGAGGTGAGGTATCGTATATTTTACTCATATATGTGTGAGATGTACCTATATACTTAGACGTCGTAACATTTTTAAAAGAACATACTGTAGTATATCCAAATTAAGCCGATTTTAAGATTAAAAATTTTATTCAATTTTATTTGTATTTTTTTATAGATAGATTTAATTTTTGATTAATTGATTTCGTAATTGACAGTGACAAGTGCATATACTATTTTAATGTTGGGTAGTTGTTGAATTTTAAAGAGGTGTTATGTATGAGTAAAAGATAAAAATTATAAAGTTGACAAATTCTTATAAGGTAAAACAAAAACACCTGTGTAATGTATCAAACTATTTTTATTGAAGCTGGATTTGGAAAAAAAAAATTATTTTGTTTTATTTTTTTTATTTTTTTTTTTTTTAAACGTGAAGTCAACTATGATTATTTTATCGATTTTACTTTTATTTTATTTTTTTTTTTCTTATGTAATTGTAATCAAATCTTTTGTTTACTTATTCCTACGATTGATCACGATTAATTTGGAAACAAATTTTTGACCTAAATTTCATTCAACTTTTGTTCTTTAATGTATATATACATACATATGTATGCATAAATTATACCTGCAACGTATGCATTTACCCAAGTATGGTATATACAAAATTACAATAAAGAATATTATTATGAAATGTTTATTTGTTTTAATTATTTAACTGTATGAAAAGTTTTTAATGCAATCATTCGTACCGTGTTGTATACATGCTTCAGATACTGCACATGTACATATTTATGTATGTATAGTTATTTTATATTTCACATACATATTTATATGTAGTTCTTTCAATACAGAAAGATTATATTTTGTGTACAACAGTTTTAATTTCATAATTTTATTATAAAAACTTTTCTTTTATAAATACTTAAAAGTAAACTAAAATACCTACTTGTGATTATAAATGTTTGTGTATGTAGCGTACTATGACTATTATATACATATATATATATATATACATGTTAGCATGTGTATTTAATTTTTATTGCCTACATTTCCCTTGATACAAAAGTTTCATAAACTGTTGATACAGATAAAAGTAAAAGTAAACAAAAATATTTCAATTTCTACTTACTTATTTTTAATCTTTATTCAGGAGGTGTTTCAAAATAAGCATCACAAAACTGATATTTTTCTCGAAGTTCAGACTATTTCTAGCAAAAAATTCGTCCTACATACTGTTCTATAAATCTTTCAAGATTTTTAATGATCTATTGTAGATCATGTATATTATTGGGCTGTTTCTTTTGAACCTTCCCATATACTCGATTCATACTTGCTAAATAATAAAGTTAAAACTTCGGCTTAGTGCTGGGCTCTTCTAAAATGAATTCAATTCATTTAGAAATTAAAATTAAAAATTAATGAGATGAAATCCTATTGACCCACCTATTAAAAACGTGTAAGGATACCTCTTCATTCATTAAAGAAGAACTTGTTTTAATTTGTATGCCAACTTACCAAGTATCTCTTTCACATATTTAATTAATTTTCTATTTACAACATCATTCAAACACTTTATTTAATTTTCTAATACTTAATAGTACACAATTATCTTGTGGGTATATCAGATGTCACGACATAATTCAAAACTTCTACAATAATTGTGCTATTGATTGTATATAAATTCAATAATATTTCAGTATATTTAATGTATACATGCATTACAAACATTTTGCCAACTTTCCTTATTCATATAAAGTATCATTTTACTATTTTATTTTATTTTATTTATTTTTTTGTTTTGATTGTGAGAAAATTTTTAATCAGATAATAAATTTTTACAAAACTAAGTAAACTGTTAGTAATGATTTTGCATGCAATCACGTGCAATCACGGTATAAAGTTAAAATTTTATTTCATAAATATTTGTCAATGAATAAATTACATTCTCCGTTCAACAGTGTACGGGGTTTTTCGTAATTTTGAAGTTTTTTGATAAAATTTTGCAAAACTAGTACACGGTATTTTAAAATATATCTATAAATATTCATTTTAAAATAGTATCATCAAGTTATTATCAGCAGTTATTACTACATTATTGTGCAACTAATTATAGCTGGCGCAGAACAATTTATTTGAATTTGATTGAATTGATACATTCATGCAAAAAAAAATTAATTAAAATGTTATTTTCTACAAATTGTAATTTATTCGTTGAACTGTTGATCTTTTTTTTCTGACCATAAAATAATTTATAACAAAATATTTATCAGACATAAAAATATTTATAGGTAAAATAAAAACTGTTCAAAAATTTATTGATCATTAATTTTCAATTGCCAGTTAACAATAAATATATCCCTACATAATCCTTAATTTATTGAATTTCATTGATTATTAGGCCTTCACGAAATAACACTAGGATGTATGAATGTACATATATACATTTGTATATTTGTGGAAGAATATTTTTTTTTATTCATGCAATCTAGTGTTAGTGTATATTTGTTTATTTAACATTTAAATTTTGTTTATCTACTTACTTGCATTTTTTCTCTATTATTTGAAAATTAAATAGTACACTTAAAGTTCATTTTTTAAACATAGTCATGTATGCTATGGCTTTTGATTGCTGTTATTTAATTATAAAGAAAACTAAACGAAATAACAGAAAACTGGTAATCAAATCAAATTGAAATGGAAAAGAATGCGTAAAGGCATCCATTTATGATACAGGTGACTATTGCTAAAAAAATATAGTATAAAATGGTATGTATAAAAAGAATAAGAAAAATCCAAAGTGAGAATTTTTGTACATGAGAAGTCATAATAATGACCAAATAATGATTCAATAAATATGTATGTATAAAAAAAATTCTTTGTTATGTAAAAAAAACCATGAAATATCATGTCACGTAAGATGACTTTGCATATTTTATTGTGCTATAATAAATTGTTCATATATTTTTTTTTTAAATTTACTTTTATGGTTTTTATTTATTTCAATATTGATTTTGAATGACCTTTTTTTTAAATATTATCTTAAATTTGATTTTATAATCAATTGAAAATTAAGTCAAATTTTATGTAATACTAACAAACAATAACATACCTTTGAAATATGATTTTGAAAAAAATTATTTGTGTTTCTCAAGGTCTTTTTAAGCATTCTATCAAATTTTTGTTCTTTTTAAACTTTTTTTTTTTTTAAATTGCTCCTATACATACATATATGTATGTACATATATTGCAGGTTTCCTGTGTAATGTGTGTAAGGGAAAACCCATTAGTTTCCAGAAACAAAATCCCCGGAGACACACACAGCACAGCAAATATTACTTAAAAATAATGAAATAGCAAAAAACAAAGTTTGTTTTTGGTATCAGCAAATTTCTTGAATTGTCTTAATTTTTTAATGAAGGATGAAAAAATGAAAAAATGATATGAAAAAATTATTTTTTTTAAAATAACAGAATAAACAACTGCATCTAGTAATAAACGATGTAAATGAGATTAATTTTTGATTTTATTCACTCTCATGCGTATTCTATTAAGGTAATTCTATAAATTGTGTGAATTTTTTATAAGACATACATACATATGTAGATGTGATGGAATATTTGGTTTTAGGAAAAATAATGGCTTTAGAGAAAAACAAAATCAAGTTGAATACCGTTGAATACTTAATTTATGTATAAATTAAAATTAACAAATTAGCAAAAAGATATTGTTCTAAAATCTTGATGTGAAAATTAATTAATATAATGTGTTAAAAATTAATAACTGAAGACGTCTAGTAAAGGGACAAAAAAAAGTAGAGTAAAGAAACATGTTAAACGAGAATAGATTTGCTAGCAAGAAACAACAAACACGCTCTGTCGAATGTTTAAATATATTTCGTATTTTTATAATCTCGATTCTGAATAGTTTAGCTAATCAATATAGATAACCAAAATATGCTTCATTTATGGAAAAGCCTAAAATAAATAACACAAAATTGGAAAAAAAATTAACGTAATTAAAATAGAGTAAAGTATTTATGTTACTTTATACGCAATCCGCATTATTTACATTAACATCGAGACATTGAATAATTTTATACCATTAAGAATAAAGAAGTTTTTAAATAGGATACTATATATTTTTTTCAAATTTTCTTCATTTGAATTTTTTTAATCATTGGTCTCGGAGAATTGTAACGTTAGCAACAATATAAGAAAATTAATAGCTAACATACGGCAATTCTTGAAATCCTTTATGTGAAACAATTTTTTTCAATATATATAGCACGTATTCCTCGTACATATATCCACGTATTTGATTACGAATAAAAGTGAATCAAAGTATGTTAGTAATGGGAAATTTCTTATCTACTAACAATAATTAATTTACTTTTTATTATTATTATCATAAAAATAAATATACTGACAATCCAATGTATGTAGGATTTTATTTATCTTTGTTTACTTTGCACAAATATTCATATGTCATATGTATGTGTTTAAGTCTATAATATCTTGGTAAATCTTTGTTTTGATTTTATACTTTAACTCTTTTCATTTATAAAAATTTTACAACTGTTTTGACCAAAGTCTTCTATAGTCATTTATTTTTTAAGCCTTTAACTGGAAATACTGGAGAAAAGAAAAACTAAAGTCTTATCGAAAAATTTTATTAGATGAATATTTATCTGTGAAATAAACACTAGATTTCAATTTTTTTTTAATGACATTTTATTCTATAATATGAAGCAAATTTAAAATAGACGGGAAGAAAAGATACAATGTGGATTTTAATTTTGCTATTAAAATAGTAATAACATACAAAAAAAAAAGTTTTTTGTTTTATTGGAATTACTTTATTATCGACATCTACTCATATAAGAACAAAATGTACAAGTGTGAAATATAGATTGCAATAAATATTTGTGTGTTATGTGAATACAAATATATGTATGAATATTGAAAGTTATAAAATTTTATTTTTAATGATAATTCCAGGAATAATGTTTTTATTGTAAATTTTATGTACCAATTTAATTTGGTAAATCAACGTTAACGATTCACTAAATTGTCTATACATTTTATTTAATTAAAATTTTACAAAAGATATTTAACTAAATTTTATAGTTCATTTTTTAAGTATAGTCAAATGTGTTTTCTCATGGAGCATAAAGATATTGCATCGTTTTCAAATCATTTATATTGATTTCTTTCTTTTAATTGTTGTTGTTTTAGTTTCTAAATACAGAAAACTTGACAATCAAAGAATGAGAGTCAAAAACGAATTTATTCAAATTAAGTGCAAATAATTTGAAAAGGCAACTATTTAAAATACAGTTTGCTTTAAAAATACAGTATAGACTGAAATGAGAATATCTCACTGTACGCAGTAAAATTTTTTTTTTATTATTATAAAATCAGGATCGAGCTTAAGAATTTAATGCCATTTATTTATTAATTCAATACATTTTATAATTTATTTTTTAAATATACTCACCTGTTATTTAAATTGGTGCTTTGTTTGCATTTAGTTTAAATAAATTCGTTTTTTCTTTCATTTTCTGACTGCAATTGTTTTTGTAAACGAATACAATACTAATCAAACGAGAGTAACATAAATCAAACATAAATTATGTAATATTTGTATGCTTTATAAAAAATACCTGCCTATGCCTTAATAATACACTATTAATTAAAGAAACACACATATGTATCTCTCTCACCTGATTTTATATGAATTAATTAATTCTTCGTGAATTTCATTGATTTATATCGTTTCAATATAAATTTAAATCATATTCTTTTGTTAGGTATTTCCTTACTACATTTTTTATTGTGGAATTCCCTCATATTTGTATTATTATTATTATTTTTTTATATTATTAGAACTTTTTCGTTCGTTGTTGTCACTATTTTAAAAAAATTCTTAATTTACATTACGTTCAAATCAAGTTCACAGTTGACTTAATTTTCTTTGTTTTCAATGTACATACATATGTAATTATACCTACATAATTATTTTTTACTGAATCAGATATAATTACTAGTTTTTATTATTATTATTACTTTTTTACAAAGTACACCTATACATATGTATCATATTATTATTTATTACTTTTATTAGCACATGTATGTATGTATATAAGTATCTTTATGTTTTAAATTTGTACTTGTAGATACTTTTATTACATTTTTTTGTTTTTCTTTTTCAATTTATTAACAATGCTGTTATTTTCATGATCATATTAAATTAAAAAATAAAACAAAAAAACAATTATAGTGTTTATTTTTTTAGTGTTGTTCTACTTTTTAAATTCATACTTAAAAATAAAATAAATAAAAAAAATCTATTAGAATATACATGATACCATGTAATAATAAAAATGCATATAAATATATAAACAAGTGCATGTTAAGATTATGAATGCAGGTTTTGCACTCATTTCATATTAGAAAATTGTACCTATAATTTATAAGCATTATATTCATATATAAAATAATGATACGTGTAATTCATTTATATCTTGTATATATGTATGTACACATATTCACATATTATGTAAATGCAACTAATTTTTATAATATATAAATATAAGTACATGGAAAAATGTTAAACATTAAAAAAATGTTGTTAAAAATATTTACTGCTATATAATATTTGAAAAAAAAAAAAAAAAAAACAAATTACACCTTTTGACAAGTAACATACTAATCAAATATACATTCATATGTATGTGAAAATGTGCATCTATAAAAAATGTATGTACAGATGCATAGGTGCATGTTCATGTACAGAATAGAATAATGAGTTATTGAATATAATGTATCTATACTTGTTGAATTTTGTATAATGAGAACAAACATATAACAATGTATAAGGTGTCCCAAAAAATAGTATGTAAAAATGGAGTAAAATGGGCATTTTTATGTGAAATCATTTGTTCGCAAAAAAATTTTTCACTTTTAAGGAAAAAGGAAGATACGAAACATTGAATATGTCAAAACTTCAGATTTTCATTAAATTTTCTGGATCTGAAAGTGTTACTGGAATTAATGGTGGACAACGTTTTTCTTAATTGGTACAAATTTTCCATATAAAAATTATAACTTTTATAATTACAATTGAATGTTAATAACTCCGGCCTTTTCAATCCAATTTCAACAAGTTATGTGGTTTAATAAAAAGATCTAAGCCTCATCTCTTATGTGTAGCAAATATAAAATAAATACATTTTTATGAATTTTAAAATTTTTACACTGAGACATCCTATCTGTCATGCGATACTGTAATTTTTAATAATATTATTTTTTCCTCTGTAGTGTCTATATATTTTAAATAATAATTATAAATATAAAAATGAAACATTAATGCATTATACGTACGCAAAAACATATGTTAATTTAGAAAAAAAAAAATGAACGTACATGAAATGAAAAAATCAAGTTTAAATAGAGTCATATGTGAGACCATAATTTCACATGTAATTGTAATCACTTCGATGCATATTATTAGATTTGTTTTATATTTTCAAGTTGATTAATACATAATATATAATTTTTTGTATGCGGTATTTGCTTGCAATAGTTACATACTTATGCATGTATTGTACATGAATTAAAATGTGGAATGCTTACATATGTATTATTATTTTTTTATGTAGGATGTTTCAGAATAAACATCACAAAATTCACCCCTTTTGAGATTTACTGAGGTATAAGCTCGGGAATGAGCGGTTGGCCACCTCTACCTACCTACCTACCTTACCTAGCTCAATTGGTAACGTCGTGTACTGTACTTAAAAGTCCGAAAATTTTCAATCTTCTGTCTTGAAAGAGGGAAAATTTTAGAAAAGATTCAGAAAAAACATTTGCATGGAATAATCTGAATCACATGATGAGCGCATTTTGTAACACCATGTATACTTATGTATATTCAAAAATAAACATCGATTTGAAAAAAACATATAAAATCTATCTCACAGAATTTTAGTGCATTAAAATCAAACATAGTGGTACTGTATACAAAGTTGCATGTATAACAAGCACGATTTTTTCACATTTTTAAAACCTAACAAACATTTCATACTATGGTATTATCATGTATGTACGATTAATTTATTAATAATAATTTACGAAAAAAAAAAAAAATTAAAACCTACTTTTATAAAAAACAAAAGTTACAATATGACCTTATTATTCTCTTGAAAAGAGAGTGCATACAAGTTTTAACTGCATGAATTTAGCAAAATGTTTGAACAATGATTTTTTTTTTTTTTTTCAAAATAATAACATAAAAAATTAATAATTGTATGTAATTTAATTGAAATTAATTGAAATAATTTGTACTCGTAAATTATGATTTTTAACAAATAACAAATTGTTAGTGATACGTAATTTATTAATTATGATTAATTTTATGTTCGTTTGCAGTGTATCTACATATGTATATATTGCAATTTGCAGAAATGATGATAATCCTAGTAAATTATTAAATGAGTAATAAAATTTTGTGAGATGTTTATTCAAAATTTAATTGTGATTTACATACATATGTACATATATACATACGTAGGGTGACTTCTAAAATGCATCCAAAATGTTTGAACACAAAGTACATTCATAAATTTGAAAATTTAGAAATAATAATGATGACCAATGCTTTGAAATGTGTTATGAATGTGTTTGACGCACATCAATTAATTGAATCGTTTACTGTAAAATTTTTTAAATACAAAGTATCAATTGTATTTTGAAATTTTACTCTATAACAGTTGTAAAATTGCATCTTTTTTTAAGTATTAAAATCATACTTTCTATTATTATGTATAAGTAAAAATTTCACGCAATTAATACACATGCATATAAAACTTTACTTCTTGGGCTTAATAAAGTTCAAACAACTTAAAAACTCATGCCTTTATTTTATTCAGAATGTTTTTATTAATTTACTTGTTTTATTTTTATTTGTTTTTCATTTTAGTTTATTATTTTAATTTTTATTTTGTGATTTCAGTTATATCTTTAAGTTGATTTTTTTCACACTTGTAAATTTTTTTGTTTTGTAATTGTTTTTATTATTCAAACAAAAAAAAAGAGTATAATATAATTCATGATTTAATGGAGAAAATACTCAAAATAATAAATCAACATTCCAAATAGATACACACATATAATGTGAGATTGATGAATACGGGCCTAGATAAAAGATTAATTTTTATGTACATACATACATATGTACATATTTAAATTACAAGTTTTATTTTCTTTTTTTTTTGCATTTTATTGTAAATTGCTAATTTTTTGTTTTCGCAAACAATAATTTTCTCTTGGTTTAGTTCCAGTGGTGTATAGCAAAACCCCGTAATATAGAGGGGCTAAGCTGAACAGTGGTCCTATTACTATGTATTTATATGGTAATAAAAAATGTTATTTCCTTGACTGAGATCACAAAATTATACATATTTTGCGGGGAAAACAAAAATTTGTTGTTCCGCCATTGGTTTGTTCTTATTATAATATTTATTTTTCTTAGTTTTACGTGTCATTGCCTTTTTTTCGTAGCTTTGTAATGTAAAATTTCTTTTAGAGGTACCAATCAGTTTTTTTTTTTTTTTGTAAAACCATAACATGTATAATTAGAATGATAAAATTATGTGAAAGTTTTCGAAATTAGATTGATGTGTATAGGTATAAAACGAATATTTTTTTATAATAATCGGAACCTACTGTAATGTGTATTTTGTTTTTTTTTCATTCTTCTTAGCAATAAATATTTGCGGTTTAGAACAAAACAAAAACTGAAAATTTTAATATGAGTAATCTTACAAAAAAAACATGGAAAACTATTTTTCTACTTTTTTTTTGTTTTATTATAATATGCAGAAAATTGTTGTTTTGCTAATAAATGATTAAGTTTTCAATTTCATTTTTTTATACAAAAAATTATGATGGATTCGTATTATTTCTTTGTTTTTTATCCATATTTTACTGATATACATATGTATACTGTTTGTAAAGATCATGTATACAGTTTTTTTTTTTTTTTTTGTTTTCAAATATAATCTAACTTTTATTTAAGATGAGCTATCAATCTTCTTAGACGAGAATCGTATGATTCTTCAGTTAGAAAAACAAATTAGAAAATTTAGAATAATTCTTTTATTTTTAAGGTAAATAAACTTTGTAAGGTTATTGTTCTCTTGAGAGAAAAAAAAGACCGAAACCAATTTGAAAAATAAAAACGATTTAAATAATTTTTCAAATACTGTTTAGATATAGTCAATTGAAATATTTCAATTTGTTTTTTCGTATGGGTAATTTTTTTTCTATTATTTTATTTCCTCGTCGTATATATAGCTTCATCTTGCCTGTTAATTGAAGATGCGCGTCGTGATGAAAAATTAAAAGATATTGCTAATGCTTTAACAAATCTAAGTCAAATGACTACAAGTCGATGGTCGCAATCAACGTCCGCAACGACAATATCACCATTAACAAATAATAATAATTTAGCTAATCAATCTTCATTAGATGATAAGCCAACAAGAGATGAAACTGATTTTCATAATTGCACATCACAACAGGATTTTCACCAAATTGTGAATATGAGACCAAAGTCATTACCATTAGCATCAAGTACAGCACCAGCCATCGTTTCTGCCATTGTTAAAAAAATACCCCCTGTTTCAGTAGATAATAAATCTAGTCCAAGGTTAAAATTAAAACAACAATCTAGAAATCAAAATAATCAATCACAGGAACGTGGAGATCCTGATGGTGGTTGTAATTTAGATGATATATCTTCTTCATATTTATCGAAATCATCAGAATTACGAGTAAATTTACCAGCAGAAGAAGTATTGAATTCGAAAAAAGGATGGTTATTAAAACAAGATCTTCGTACCAAAGAATGGACAAAACATTGGTTTTCACTAAGAGGAGCAGCTTTATTCTATTATCGTGATCCTGTTACAGAAGAAAGAGGCGTTTTAGATGGTGTTTTAGATGCAAATAGTTTAACAAATGTCTCAGAAATATCATCGACATCTCAAAATTATGCTTTTCAATTAACGACATGGGATAATAGAAGAATAATTTTAGCTAGTATTTCCGCTAATGCAAGAAATAATTGGATAAATGTTCTTAGAAATGCAGCTGGCCTGCAAACTCAATCAGATATGAAAACTGCTGATAATGTGGAACCTGAATTAATTATTAAGGACAACACTAGTGATGATTTGAAAAGTGAAATCGAAAAAGATTTTATAAAAGCGCAACGAAATCAAGAAATTATAATAAATAATCTCGCAATTCATGAGCCTGAAACAGAAAATCCATCATCAGTATCAAAACCAGTACCAACATCAACAACACCAATTGCACTAAAAACAGCTTTGTTTTCTTCAGATGAAGAATACAGGACTGCTTCAGAAGGAGGACGAAGAGATAGTGTAGATTGGGGCTCACCACTTTCTCCATCTCCACCAATTCCTTTGGCAATTTTTCGAGCAAAAGAACGTATGAGATCTAGATCCGGATCTAGTCCCCGACTACACAAAAGAAGTAGATCTTCACCACCAAGTTCAAGGCGTAGCACAGTGGACAGTGTAGGTTCAGATGAACTTCCTTTAATACAACCAGTTCAAGAAGAATTTCAGATTGATAAAGAACTTCAAATTCGTCTTAATGTAGCAGAGAAGGAACGTGATATGTTAAGGGAGGAAGCAAGAGAACGAGAAGCAAGAATGTCAGAATTGCTTACAACATTAGAGCGAACAGAATTAGAATTAACATCTCGAATTCGTGAAGTTGAAGAGGCAAGAGATAATCTTCAGAGACAATTAACTGAAGCAAATAATCGAGCGGAAAAAATTATAACTAGATTAACAGCTGATTTAGATGAAAGCCAAAAGAAAATTAAAGATCTTGAAGATCGACTTTCTAGAGGAATTGAAGAAAATGAATCTCTCTATAAGAAGATTAGAGAAATGGAAGGATGCAGTCCAACTAATTTTAGTAACTTGAATCGAAGTAAAATGAAACGTGTTGATTCGCTTAGTGATTTAACTAATTTGAATGATATCGATCCTTATATTTTAGAACGTGATATGCTTGCTGATGAATATAATGAATTAAGGTCACGTTTTGAAAAAGCTGTGAATGAAATAAAAGCTATGAAGAAAGAATTGAAAGAATCTCAAAATGAATTTGATTCACTTGAAATATCTTATGCTGCACTAAAACAAGATTTAGAACGTAAAGAAACCGAGGATCGTTCACAATTGCAAATGATGGCTGAAAGAATACAAGATCTCACAATAAAATACACTGCATCTGAACGTCAAGTTAGAACTTTGAAGCAAAAACTTACCAAGTCAGAAAGACGAAGATCGTCATCTTTGAAAGGAAAAGAGCAGCTCACTATTCCAAAAGAATTAGAAGATAAAGTGAATGCAATGGAAAATAAAATTGAGGATCTTGAAAAATTAACTCATAACGAGAAAAATGACTTCAGTCATGGTGATTCAGATTCAACACCAAAAAAACTTTCATCTCAACCCCGCAGAAAAAGTTTAGAAAGCTCATCAGGAAGTACAGATTCTCTTCAATTTATGATTAGATTAAATACGCTTGAAAAACGAATAGAAAATGTTTCTTCATTTCGAAATTCCACAAATAATACAAATCGAAATCAATCTAGTCCAAAAATGTCAGAACATCTTGTAGAAAGGCTCAAATGTTTAGAAGGAGTTCTTGTTTGTAGTAAAGAAAAAATAGAACAAAGTCTGTACCAATTACAATCATTACGATCAACTAGAACAAGAAGATCTGTGTCCCCTATTACTGATCGAAAAGATTCGTTTCGATTTGTTGAACGTTGTTTAACAGAAGTAATAAAACTAATTAGAGAATCGTGTGAGACATGCATTATTGGAGAAAATGCCACTTTAACTGGAGTTTTATTGTTACCAGAATCGAATCCGATCAAATTAGCTTTATTACAACTCGAAGCTCAACTACGCAGTAAACTTGGTGACCTTTTGAAACAACGTCGTGTATTAAGAGAAAGGAATGAATTAACATCAAGAAAAAACGTAGAACTGTTAGCAGAAAGAATAGCATTCGAAAGTGTTTGCTTTGGTAAATTAAAAGATTCAATAAATAGGGCTGAGAATCCTTCACTTTTCGGTGAAAAACAAACGAAAGCAGAAATAGCAGAAACATCCCAATTAATGTCCATGTTAAAAGCCAAATTAGGTGGAAAGTGTGCTTTCAAACCTAGTGGAAGTTTAGATATTTTAGCAGGTGTTTTAGCAAGACGGTTAGTTCTTTCAAATTATAATCCAAATGGTCAGCAAAAAATAACAGAATTTACTCCAGTTGATCCTAAAGTAATGGATGAACTATTACGCCAACAAAATGAAATCTGTTTAATTGCCAAAAGGTATAAAAATAATGCCATGGAAACTCTGGCTGCAGGGCTAGCTGCTGAAACTTTAAGTTACATTAGTTCAACTGATGCAGTTCAAGGTGCCGTTCAAGAAGCCTGGAGGCAAGCTCAGGAAACAGTTAATGCTGAATTAGTTCAATCTGAAATTGCAAACATTATGCTTAGAAGTGCTGAAAGATTTGAAAATTCAATTATACCATCATTTGGATACACATTGACTAATGATGAAAGAATTAGTTTTGAGAATTTTGCTGATGCCGTTCATGACACTTTAAGAAGAGAAATGGAGACTGCTATAGAACAACTAAATAGAAAATATGAAGACAGCTTACAAAAGATGAAACGGGGACAGTGGAGGCTACATTTAGAGCAAGAAAGAAAAGCTAGTGAGGGTCGGCAACTGCTGGCAGAATTTGCCGATATAATGGCTCATAAAGCCTTAGTAGACGCAAGAATTGCTGTGCTCAAAGGTGAATATGTTTCACGGAATGTGCCCAGTGAACAAAAACAGGATTTTAGTGTTACGACATTACAAAAATACGAGAATTTATTCGAAGAATTAGCTAACGACTTACAAATATGCAATCCAGATGATATTTTAACAGAAGCCGACTTTAATTTCATATACAAGAAATATACTATCGAATTTTTAAGTGATAAACCACATTTACGGGAAGTTTCTATTGCTTTATCTAAAATTGAAGAATCAATAATGTTATTACATAGTACATTAAATCCAGGCACTGCAATTTCTATAAATAAAATGGAATTTAATAGTTTAAATGATGTTTGTAAAAAATGTCAAGAATTAGGTGAAAGAATTGATAATGTAATTGCATGCGCTCAAAAATTAACTAGTCCCTGTGAACATTGTGAAAAAATGCAAGATAGTATTTGCAATTTGACAACACAGCATGAGACTGAAATAAGAAATCTTGAACAAGTACATTCTAGAGATATTAATGCCTTAAGAAAACAGATAGATGATCAAATTAATACTGTGAAAAATCTTGAAAATGAGAAAAATTCTCTAATAGAAGAATTAAATTTGCAATCAAATCTTGTAGAAGATCATGAAAAGGAATTAGCTGCAATCACATTGAAATTAAAAAATAAAGAAGAAGAGTGCCATCGAAAAGATAATGAAAATTTAGATATTATTGAACGATTAGAAGATCAAGATAAACAATTGAAAAATTTTAAGATAGAAAATCAAAATTTAGGTAATAAATGTATACGACAAGATGAAGAATACGCTGCATTATTACAAGAAAGAGATTACATTCAAGCAGAATTGAATAAAGAACGAGAAAGATCTAGAAAATTGGAGAAACGTTTAGAAATGTTAGAAATTGAACATTCAAAACAGCTTGAATGTCTACAAGAAGCTTATAAGGATCAAATATTATCGCATTGTACTGATTTTACTGGCGCTTCTGATGAAGAAAGTTTTCGTCAAAGATATCAAACAGAAATCGAACAACTTCGGGTTAGTTAAAACATATTTGAAATTTTTGTATTTTTTGTTTTTAATTTTGTTGTTTATTTTAATATTTAGACACTGTGCGAAAAAGGACTTGCTGCAATGGAATCTTCCCACCGACGTATTGTTGCTGATCTCGAAGAAAAACATCGTAAAGAAATTGAACGATTGTTAACAGAAAAGGAGCAAGCACTTGCAGAAGAGACCCAGGTACAGTATTTTTTGTGCATGTTTTTTTTTGCGCATTTTATTTTTATTTTTATCTTTGTATATTAGGCTACATTAGCGGCTTTAGATGCAATGCGTAAAGCTCATCAAAGTGAAGTGCAAAGAGAAGTAGCACGGTTTAAACAAGAATTTTTAAAGCAATTTCAGAAGGGAGAACGTTGTATTGATCCTGTTCGTGAAAAAGAGTAAGCGACAAAATACATAAATAAATAGAAAATCATGTTTTGATAATTTACGTTATTTGTTGTTGATTTTAACAGGGAAGATCTTGAAGAGTTACGTCAAGAGATATTGTCATTTTCTGAAAAGTATTCAATTAAATGTGTCGAAAATGCAGCATTAGAAGAAAGATTACGTGCAGCAAATCAAAAACTTAGACAATTTCAACAAATGCAACAGTTAGAATTGAGGTAAGAAAAATGTTCCTTTTATATTATTAGTATGAAAGTATTTTGAATTGTTTATATATGTATGTATTTATTTCTTTGTATAATGTACCATTCTGAAACATGCATATTTTTTCTCCATTTATTTTATTTCACAGAAATAAACAATTCAGAGCACATTTAGCATCCGAGGATCCCTCAGATCTAAATTTTGTGCAAGGCTTAACGTCAAAAGAAGATTCACCATGTCCAGATAGTGAGGTAAATATTCAGTTCATTTTGACAATATTATTTTCATATATACAGCATTTATTTTTTAAATTATAAAAAAAAGGAATGTGAAAAACATATTTATTATCGCTTTTTCTTACTAAAAAAAAAAAAAAAAACAAAAAAACAAAACTATCAGATGAAATATCTGCAAATGTTTTTAAAACACATGAGTTGTATTTTTTTTTCCATAAAATTACATTACATACATACATATACTTAATGATTTTAACCCTAGGATGCATGTATTGTAATGTGAATATTATTTGTGAATATTACGGTTTTGATATAATATTTTTACAATGCCAATGTGCATTGCATCAGAAAAATACATGATGTTCTCAAAAAATTCAATACGTTTTAAAACGATGTTACCATTAAAGTGTTTGTATTTTGGAATTTTAAACTTTGCATCGAGGCGGTATTTTAACGTTTTGAAACTGACTGAAATATTTTTTACTTACAAGTGAAACGACAAATAAATACATTTATGTTGCAATGTACTGATAAATATTTGATTTATATTTATCAACATTAACTCCGGCTATAGTTGAACTCGAGTCTCGCGTGAATAAAATTTAAAACCTTTTTAAATTTTTAAAACCTTTGAATTTTACGCATTTGATACGTTTCGAAACTTTTGGCAATGCATCTTTTTCAATTTTGACGTTTTAAAACTTTGTTACTCATTTTTTAGTACGATATTGACACGGCATGAAAATCGCCGATATTCACATCCATGCATCCTAGGGTTAAAACAAAGATACACGAAAAAGTGATTTATTATTGAAATAGGTTTGAATAGAAACATTTGGTTTTGTAATTTTGTTTATTAAAAATATTAAATAAAATTAATTGAATGAATTTTAGAGTTTTGATTATTTTGATATTAAATCACATTTTCCCAAATTTTTTTTATTGTTATTGCTTGGTGAAGAAAATACTACACACTTATGAATACACTTGATCTAAAAATGCTTGAATACCTACAATGAAAAATACTTGTACATTTTTTTCAAATTTTTGTTTTTGTTTTGTTGTGATTAAAATGTAATACTTGTTTTTATTCATAATATCATTTTAAATTTAAGAGTTAATTTTGTTTATTTTAATGATATGTGAACAATTCTAACAGCATGCAGATTGTAATGAATATTCTGCAAAATATATTGAACAATCAAACAAACAACAACATTATTCTGGTGATGATGATAAAAATAACAAAAAGGCAAAATTACTAGGAAATGATGACATAAGAAATGATAATTTATCACAAACAGAAATTAATGATGAAGGTAATAAACGTAATAAAACAATTTGAACAAAATCCAAACCCAAAAAGAGAGTAATAAATAAATATACTTAGGCCAGTATTCATCAACCAAAATTATCTTTAGATAAAGATACATAAGTCGTATTCATCAACTTGAATATGATATTTTTCAGACAAACTATTGAGTAGTCGTGAAAATATCCTGTATTCAACATAATCATAATATTTGAAAACCATTAATCTGTATACGTAAAAGTTGATTAATTTAACAATTTTAACATCATTATTTCTTCACTAATAACAATCAGCTAATGTGTTTGAAATTTGGAATGAATAAATAATAATCGAAATAATAGTCGAAAATAATTTTCATTTTCTTTGATGAATACGATGAAATTTCAGTAGTTGTAAAAATACTCAATAAATAATTTTGGTTGATGAATACGACCATTAAAAAAATTTAAGCAAAAGGCTTAAGCTGAAGATTACAATTTTTTAAATATTAAATTCAGATGTCTTGTTTAAATTATTTTCTCTGTAGTGTTAATTGTGACTGTGCTATATTTATTTATTTGTACACGGTGTCCCAGAATCAAGACTACTAGGCATGTTTTTCTGGAATTTTAGACTATTTTTAGCAAAATATCGTTATAGATCATCATATAGATAAATATCTCTCTACCCTATCTCCGAAGGGATAAATTTTATTGGGAAACAGGGATGGTCTATAATATGTATTTTTTGTTAGAAAAAGTCTGAAACTTAAAGAAACAATGCTTTGTTACCTTTAATTTGGAACACCGTATATATATTACCATTCTGTGTTTTATCCTTATTTATTACACGTAAATTTAATTATGCTTTATATTTGTAATTCATTTAAAAATAATTTATTAATCAGTCAATACGATGCTTTTCTGTCTTTTTTCAAAATAAAAAATGTAATTCTTATTTTGTTTCGTTTATTCTACATCTCTTCTCTATACTTTCATAATGTAAAAGTGATCTTTTGTTCTTGTATACACACAATGTAAATAGTAATTATGTAATTGGTATCATTTTAAAGGAATTTAATTTTAAATTGTAGTTAAATTGAAAATATTGCAATTAAAAGGAAGAAATTTCATAATTTCCAACACGAAAAATATCGAACATTCTCTATTAATAAACCGATGAACACAAATCACATTCAAGGAAATTGTTGCGCATATTTTGCAAATATTGTGAATTGGTTAAATACTCTATGTATCGGCGATTTTCACTGCACGCCCTGTGGAAACTCATCAGTATTTTAATTCTCAGAAAATATAAAACTATCTCACTATCTTTAAACACACCGCATATGAAATTATAAATCAAACGGCAAATGGGTATTAAGATATTTATGTACAGGCTATAAAAGAACTCTTTTACACAAATTAAAAAAATTTGTTAGATTTTGTATGTGATATTTTGGCATTTTGGTAACTCTTTTCCTGAAATACTTTTATTAAAAATTATAAGCGGAGAAAAAAGATATAAGTATGAGTACATACTATACATATACTCGTTTAAGGCATGCACTGATAATCATTAATAGAGTTAATTTTCATTAATTTCCATGTAAGATACTTTTTATTTATGGCCAAAATAAATGTACAATAAAAAGGGCGCTGTTATTTATTCATATTTAAAATAAACCAAATTTCAGAATTAAAAAATTAAAATTGATTTCAGCACTGAGTTCTCGTACACGTTGATTGTCTTGGAAATTTTCATTGTAGACGTATGATTTCCATAATTTTGGGCATTTCAAACAGTAATATCGTATTTTTAGAAATTAAAAAGCACAATAAGATTAATCTATATACATACTTATATGTAGAGTAGTTAGTTTGTTTCCTTTTCTTTTTCTTCAAGAATAAAATAAAAACTAATTTTGTATAATTTTTTTTTTCTATATTACACTATCAGGAATTCAATTCATAGTCGAATATAATTTTTCGAATGATCATTATATTTGGAGAAATTCGGAACATCTTTGAATGAAGACTGTATTAAAAACAAAACAAATAAACTTATAAAAAAAAAATTTTTTTTTTTTTTAAATTAAAAAAAAATTCTATTCGTTATGTAAATTTATACACACACACATACACATATAAAAATCAAAAGAAAAAAACGTACGTAAATGTTATATATTTTATTATTTTTTATCATTTTATTTAATTTATTTTTTTTAAAATTGATTTTTCTTGAACTAAAGTAAAGCGAAATTTAAATTAGATGAACATATTGTAATATTGTGTTACATTCGTATGCACAAAAGAAAATACACTCACACATATGCATATTTTGGCTGTGAGATATTGATATTGCAATCAATGAAGATTTTTTACTTGAATCGCGTATTTTTATATCTCCAAGATCAAGATCTATATAATAGACACCCGGTGGTAGATAAAATGTTCAACTGATTTGAATTTCGCTACATCATTTACACATTTTCATTTCCTTCTGTACATATGTGAATACTAACAAATCCTGTATATTAGAATGTACATACATACAACATTTATAAAATAAAATCCGATTTTTTTTCTGTGTGTTCATGTGTTTTGGTGATTTTTATAAAATAAAAAAAAAAAAAATTCACTTGTATATATGTATGCTGCATTACATTAACCTTATATCCTGGCTTTTAAAATAGATATCGATCATATTTTCATTTTCATTTAGTTTTTACTATTCATTCGATTTTTATTTGTTGGCTTTAGAAAAAAAAAATGAAAATTTTCAATTTAATTTTAAATTTTTTGTAAAGTAATTTGTTTTGTTTTCTTTTTTTTTTTTGTCCTTTTTCTATACCTCTAATTTGAATATAGGTATGAAATCAAATGCTAAAATATGTAATGATGTTACCACAAATAATGATCAATACAATATGAAATTAAATGATCATCGATTATCGATCATACAATCAGAAACAACAACAACAGACCTATCACAAAATGAAAATCAAAATAATAATGATGACGATAATAATTTATTGATATCAAAACGAATAACAACACCAACAACAAAATTATCAACATTAATTTTGTCATCAAATTTAAAATCAAATAATAATGAAAATTATGACAACAATAATACAAATAATAATAAAAGCAATATTAGTAGTAATAATAATAAAAATAAAAATAACAGTAATAATAACAATAACAATGTTATGTCAACAATAATAATTGATTATGATGAACAAAATAATTTATTATCATATGATGATAACTCATTATCGACAAATAAAAATAATAGTAACAATAGTAATAATAATAATAATAATAATAATAATAATAATAATAATAATGAAAATAGTAATAAAAGTAGTAGTAATAAAAACGATATTTGTAATAATAATAATAATAATTATAATTATAATATTAATAAGAAACCAGTGGATGAACCAAAGATTTCGAAAATTTATACTCCAAAAAAATTTAATAGTAATATAACAAATAATAATAATAATAATAGTAATATTAATAATGATAATGATAATAATAAGAATTATAATGGAAAATTAGTTAATTTAGATATGATTAATGAAACAAATAAAAATTTAAAAAATTTAACTGAAAATATTGAAAATGAACAAATAAAAAATAAATCAAATTTAAATGATCATCACCATCATAATCATCATCTTCATCATCATAATAATGATCATCATCATCAATATCATCATTATAATCAATTTTATTATCAATATAATTATCAACAGCAACAACATCAAAAACAACAACATTATCAACAACCACAGCATTCTGATCATGATAATGAAAATAAATTAATTGATACACAATCGATATTTGAAAATCGTCCAAATCGTAATGAAATTATTAAAAAAAGATTAGCTATAAGTTTAAGTAGCCTTAGTGAATTATTGAATAATAGTGCTAGCAATATGAAAAATCATAGCAAAAATAATAATACAAACGATATAAATAAACAACAACAACAACAGCAGCAGCAGCATCAGCATCATCAACAGCGGCAACAAATTGTAGATAATCCTAGTAATAGCGTTTGTAGCAAGCAAAGTATTATGAAAAGTACAATCAATAATTTCAGTCATAAAACAGAAAATAATAATTATTCCAATCGTATTAACAATAATGATAATAATGATGATAATAATGCAAAGAATATCATTAATAATGGCACTACTTCTACTACTACTACTACTACTGGTGATAGAAATGTTGTTATTGATCATTTAAGATTAATGAATGGTGATAAAGATAACAGTAGATATGAGCAGAAACATAATAATCAAAAGCAACAACAACAGCAACAAAAATATTTTAGCTCAACGATAAGAACACCTACACCAACATCATTAATTATGGACGAAAATTTTGAATTAAAATCAACGATCAACATACCATTAGCAACAGAAACAACAACAACAACATCAACATCAAAAATATTAGCAACACAAACAACAATAACATCAACATTGCAAACACCAACAACAATTACAACAAAAAAATGTTCACCCCCTCCCTTAAGTGGGCGAGACGTTGAGCATCATACAACTTCACATTTAAGAAGATTTGAATTAGAAATTTGAAAATCATGACAATAATAAGTATGCTGATTACTACAAATAACGGTAAATTAGTAGTAGCAAAGTATTTTTGTTTTGTTACATTAAAAAAAAAAACGTGAAAAATTAATTAAAAGAATCTCAACACAAGGGTGAGTTTCAAAACGTCAACAACTTTTATGTGATGCAATAATACTAAAATTTTGAAACAAAATTTATAATTGCGTTATATTAGAAAAATTTAAAATGCGCTATTTGCTTAACTAATGCGTTTTTAGATGCATTCATAATACAATTTTAAAATTTTAAACAATCTTATTGAAATTTAAACTTGCCATCGGAATGTCATTTTAAAACGTTTTGAAATTCACTTAAAAAATATAAAAATGAAAGGAAATTTAAAAATCCTTTATATTTTATATTGAAAATAAAAAAAAATAAATAAAAATTTATGTCAACATGTATAGGACACATTACATTGAAAAAAGGAAATTAATCATTATTTCCCTCTCTCTCTCTCAATTTTCATAGTTATAAATTTCCTTTCGTTTTTTGTGAAATATGACTTTCATTACACATATTATTTACATGCATGCAAGCATTATATTATATCATTTTTCAATATTTTATTATTATTACATTAATGTAATATATTTTTTTTTTTACATAACAATCTGTTAGATTGATATAATATTGGATTTTGTTTTTTTTTTTTTTATTTTTAAGTTTGTTTTTTTTTTCTTTCTTTCTAAGTATTTTCATTTTGTTTTGTGTAAAATTGTAAAATTTATGTAAAAGAAAATTAATATTAAAAAATATAAAAAAGATAAACATAAAAAGAGAAAAAAGAAAATCTTTATTATTATACATATACATAGTTTGTAACTAATTAATTATTATTTAGTATGATTATTGTTTTGTTAACATAAAAATAATAAAAAACTGTGAATTACAAAAAAAAAAAAAAACGTTTTTTTAAATTTTAAAATTACAGCACTCAGTACTAGAAATGGCAAGTTAGAAGTTTCGATTATAACAAAAAAAAGTTACAGGATAAGTAGACAAAATTGAATCTCCTCCATTCTTATGTGGAAAGAAAAACAAATTTTTAAGAAAACACCCTTTCTTACAAAATTACATTTTCGACCACTTAGGATATTTAAGAATTTCATTGTAACGTCAAGGTAAATTGAAAGTTAAAAAATTCAGTATACATATTTGAAAAATTCAATTAAAATTCGAATACAGAATAAAAATTGAAATTTTCTATGCAGTAGCAATTCAAAAGCAAAAAACAAAATTTTTTTTTTATTCATCTTGTAATTTAATATTTACGATAAAATTGGAAAAATAAATTTAACCTACTTTGTATGTCATTTATTTTAGGATCATTGAGAATTCAATTAATGTTATTTTCATTTGTGTTACGAATTTATTGCAAATTTTGTTTTTTTGTCAGTACTTTACCATTTGTTATATTTTTCCCAAATAACAAATTGATTGCAGGTACATATATACACACATGTGTGTGTGTGCTAAACATTTTTAGCTGAAGTTAGGCTATTACAAAACACTTTCTAATTCGTATCCAGTTCAATTTTGTAGTGATATGGTAAAATCTTGTTAAACCGGACTAGTAGGCCCAAACAACACCTATTTTGTGACATGTATGTATGTATGTACGAACGTAAGTATATTTACAGATACACCATATAAATAAATTTTAAATTCATTCCTCTAATTATGTATAATCATACATGCGTACGTGTACTGACCAATCCAATTTAATAAAAAAAAAAAAAATGAATAAAAAAATTATCGTTGGCGCTATCAATTCAACTTTTATTTATTCACATATACTATACATATACATCTGTATACACATTTGTACGTACGTACGCATTACAACTAGTACACAAGAAATCTATTTACAATTTTAAATTCATCATTTTAAATTATTTTCCGTTTGTCAAAATTAAGCCTATAAATCTAAACCGGATATTTTACACCCAAATTATATTGGGTACACAGCACAAGTTATATTCCTATAAATAATTGCATATATGTACGTATAAGCACATTGCAGTTCATTAGACTGGATTTTATTTGCCAATATAAATTGAAAGTTGCAAAAAAGGTATACAGAAAAAAAAAGGAAATAAAGATACAAAAAATATAAAGAGTTTTTTTCTTTTTTAATTTTTTGATTTATGGAACGAAAATTTTTACATGCACACATATTTGTGCTGATTGTAACGCATGCAAACAGGTAATCCTAGCACAACGCGGTACTTTTGGACAATTTTTGGCAGATGTAAATTTTCATGACATAGTCTCCATTTAACCTATGAAAGCTGATGTTAATTTTCTACATGTTTCGTAGAGTGTAACATCTACGTCAAGTTGTATGAAGATATTGATATTGTCACCAAATCAAAATACATGGGTTGAGATGGATTGAACATATTCTGCGAAAAAAAAACGAGAATGACCAACAAAAACGTGTAATGAACCAAATTCGAGAAAACAAAAGAAAGATTGGGTGGCTAGAAAAAATATAAGAGAACGTATCAATTCTGTAAAACGAAAATTTCGAATTGTAGGAAAAAAGCCGTGAGCCAAAAACCTCCAAGTAGTACGAAAACTATCTGTACTTTACATTCAAGTTATACGCAACATAAAATTACATTTACTTAGGATCCTCACTAAAAAAAAACATACAAAGTTGTAATCTGATCGAAAATGACAACAAGTAAAATAAACAATTTTTCTTATTTTTGTATGTATAAAATAAGAAAAATTGAAAAACAAAATGAGGTGAACATTTGTTCAATTTCATATACACTTGACCTCATAAGTTTTGAATATTCTTTGCTTGAATATCAAATAAATTTATAAAATAATATAATATTCAAAGAAAGAAAATGAATTTACATTAGGTAAGGTATACATGTAAGATTCCTTGAGCCTTAATATTATTATATATGTATGTATGATGAAAATTTGAAATTATCATTTTTCCATAATCTGTACACCATGCATCAAAAGTGGCATACATGCATGTATGCCTGTATATATTCGCATCAATACGAAATGTTACTTCATATTGGACCCAACTATAGTAACTGGATTTTTTAGGATCGTAAAATTTTATTCAGGAAGTTGTATGACAAACTAGTCATAGACATTTTAGACACTCCAGACAATCTCAATAAATGATTTAGATTTTTGTCTAATTGAATTGGACTTTGTGATTTGTAAAAAGAGAGTTGTAAATTGTAATACCTGTTATCTGTGAATTTTGTATACAATAAACAGAGTATCCCAGAGTAAATGCCACAAAATGAGTTTTCCGTAGAGTTAAGACTTTAAGTATCAAAATAATGTACTAAACCTCCCATTCTACTAAAATTGATCTGAATTGAAAATTTTCCGTAATGTGAGAAACATGACAACACATTATCTTCTGAAATATCTTTAAAACGTGTATTTAGTTTACGTTTCATACAAACTGAAATTGAGATTTGGGCCTTTCCAACAGGTTAGTTATTTTCCATTAAAATTGAATAAAAGACATTAAGGATTTTTGGGTCACTTTATACGAAAAAATTTGTATCAACTATAAAAAAGGTTGTTTTCCGTCAGTATTTTCAAACACTGTAAATTTCATTTAAAAGAAATTAATGTGAGTCATGTCCCTCACATGTTATCATGTTTGGCAATCTTCAATCCCTAAAATGTCTCAAAAGGTTGAAAACGACTTTTTGTTGTGTGATCTATTAAAAACTAAATTCGCAATCTTTGCTCTGGGACATCCCTGCATATAATATAGAATAGGCCTATACAATTATTATATTTGATTGTCAGTTTATATGTTAATATAAAATTCACACATGCATGTTTGTACGCATAATATTTATTTAGAAATTTTAAATGATAGAAAATTACATGCAATTTCTATTTTATGTCTCATGTTATATTTTTGTTAAAAATTTATAATGCATGTATTTTCTATATATAATATACGCTACACAATATACATATGTATAAGAGATTTATTCATACACCCATTATTATTATATGTATAAGTCCATATGTAATGTAGTTAAACAACAAATTTGAGGTTAAGGTGACGATAAAAGTGATAAATGAACAGTTTGAAAGTTTTCAAACAAGATTACCTTAAGGCCATGCAATTTAAAATTGTTGTCTCCGTGTTGGTAAAAATAAATAAAAATAAATAAATTAAAATATGTTGTAAAATAATAAAACTAAAACCAATAAAACCATATAAAATAAAAAATAAATAATATAAAATAAAATAATACTCAAGTAAATAAATTTATGAATACACATAATAAAAATGATTTCTCTTGACAGAGAATTTTTCCTATTTTTTTTTTTTTTTTTACTCTATAATTTTCTTTATTCTACTTTTTCTGTTTTTCTATTTGCATTTAATATTTTATCATATCAATTTTATAACAGCATGATAATTATTTGATATGATTCAAAATTGTAAAATTAATCAAATTGTAAAAAGAACTTAATTTCTGCTATTCGAAAATTCGAAAAAATTCGAAATATTTTATCTCGATTTAAATACAATTTTGGTTATGAAGTATGCGCCTAAAAAATTATAGTTCGTTTGTTTCATATAACAATAAAAATATGCAGATACAACATTACATATAATGTACATTATTTTAATGTTGAAACTCTTTTTAATCTATTAAACAATTCCAATTAATATTTCTATTATTTTTGTTATTAATTTATTGCAGAAATGCATAAAATGCATACATAAAAAGAAATATTTCATTTAATTCGTTACTTCAAAATTTTTTAATAATGAACATATTTTCTGTTTATGGTAATGTTTCAGTATTAAGCACTTAAATTCGTAATGAAATATCAAAAATTATAGAAATATAACTTACGTAAGGTAAGATATACATTTTTTTTTTTTGTATATGGATAACCATGTGTACATACAGTATATACAGTCGCTATTTATACAAAGGATATTTTTTAAATAAAAGCAGTAATTTTCATAATTTTTTATTTCTTACCATTTCATATGTGTACTCATACCTCATATTACGTCTTTATGTACATATCTGCATGGATAGTGGAATACTTAGAGCCGTATTCATCAACCAAGATTATTTTAAGAACGAGATAAATCGTATGCATCAATACGGATATAAGATATTTTTTATATATGTACATAGATCACAAATCAGCCGTACCCATACCATATCCTTATTATTTGAAGGTCAATAATCTACATATGCAAAATTCGATCAACTTAACAATTTGACCTTAAATAATTACCGTGTTAACCGTTTCGAAAGGAAAATTCGAAAATAATTTTTATCATTTTTAATAAGTACAGTGAAATATTAACGGTCGTAAAAATATCCATTTTAAACGAATAATGTTAATTGATAAATACGGCCATTAAACGGACATAAAAGTGCTTACATACATGCACATTAATTTTTTTTAAAAGTAATATAAATTAAATGATTGTTACGAAATAACAATATTAAAATACTCAGTAATATTTGTTTCGTAAAACAAAAAAAAAAAAAAATATATATATATATAGTATATATATGTGTATATATAGTATGTACTCGTTATATTTGAAAATTAACGAATTCTTTGATTAAACAATGGAATATGGATAGAAACACATGCATTTTAAAAATGAAAATTCAATATACTACAATAAATAAAATAAATTTCAATTTCAATAAAATATTCTCATTCACTGTGGTATGTTATACACTTCATATACAAGTACATAGTATGTACATTAAGTGAAAATGAAAATAAAAGAAAAATGAGAAAAAATAAAATGCTACTGTGAAGGAGAGAAGTAAAATCTAACAATAGCAATATGTATTATACATTTATACAGAAATATGTAAGTTACTTGCATTTTTCTAATAAATTTTAATCACATTAATATAACGTATTCACTTGGTTTTCATATAAATACATTTAATAAAAAGTAAATAGCCTTTGGCCATTCAAAATAATAACTGTTTAAAAAGAAAAATGATATTAACAAAAATGTTATGGTGGCACAATTGCACAAGAAAAATGATAGCAAAGTAAAAAAAAAAAAATTAAAATATATATTATAATACAAATAAAAATATCATAGATACATAATTATGTATAATATTTTTATAGTATCGTAATGCACAAGTACATTTATTTATTTACTGATTATTATTTACTATTTTCATTGTTTTGTTAACAATTTCTTATGTTTTTGCAACATACATTATTTTATACTATACTATGTCTGCTAATTCTATGTAGTTAAGACCTCATGACAAATACGTAAAGTAGTACATCATTATACATATGTATGTATGTATATTGATATGATTAAAAAATCACCTCGTACTGTACGAATACCTTAAGGATTGAGATAAGATAATGCTGCTTGTGAAACACTCTGATTAGAAATTGGGAGAAAAGAAAAAACACATATGCGCGACTATTAGACCTTAACTGTATTATAATTAATGGATAGAGTATAGAGTATAGAGAAATCAAGTTATCTGTAAAATATTCTTATACTTGTACATATGTACTTTTAAATATGTACATGTACGTAGATTTTGAAGAAAATGAAAAGTTAAATAAATCGTAGAAAGTAAATAAAAATGAATAATGCTTGTAACATTATTTTTCTAAATAATCTGAATAACATAATTATACCACAATTCTAATAATACATTTATTTAGAAAATTTTTATATCACGCAACTTCATGAATTTGTTTAAAGTTAGGCAAAATACAATCGAATTTGCACCCTCTCCATGAAAGTACACAATTTGTTTATTGTATGTAATCATAACCAACTGTAATCCTTATTTTAAAGTTCAATTAGGTTTTCTTTTTCAGGATGTCAATCTAATATAAGAATTAGGTGACTGACTTCTAAAAGGAAATTGAATCTTCGATAATTGAAATTGAGGACAGAATCATAGAAGCGAAAAAGGAACACAGAAATGTAAAAATATTTGGAATGAAGTATTTAAGATAACCATTTACTGTTTAATAATCAGAACACGCTATCGTACTAGTATATGAAATATGGTAATTAGTAAAATATAGCAATACATTATGCATTAATACACAGTTTACATTACGTAATATATGACACATTAGAGGCATATGTGTATGTATGTACTTCGTCTTGGTTGCACTTTACTAGACGCTACTATATACGTTCATGCATCATTTCATTCATCAATCATCTTAACATAACGAAATTTTTAATGACAATGAATGAATTGTAATATACATATGTGTATATGTATCTTTGAAATTCATACAAGATTTAAGCCACATTTATGTCATATATGTACAGGTATGTATTTAGTAAATACGTGATATATCAAGATGTCATGTATAAATTCTGTCTATACAATAACATGAAGCATGATAAAGCTTCATTCACTTTCTTTGATATTTTTACAGTCATTTACAAGAAAAAGGGTTTACATCAAGTTTACATAAACACACACTATTATCAGTTTAAAGTCTACTCTAAGAAAAGAAAAGAAAATAAAAAATAAAAAATCAAGACTACAAAGTAGAAAAAAAAAAAATTTGTTCAAGACAACTGCTTTACGGGTCGACCAGGAAATATACATTAAAGACTGTATATGTGTAACTTGAAAGATGTACATACATAAGTAATGTAATAGTTAAATACTGTTTGAAATTTTTTTTTTTAACGAACTCATAAATAAACAAAATGAAAGTAAAAGTTTGATTGTAAAAAATTATAGAAAGGATTTAACACTGTTCTGTAGTACCTGTATTGTATATATAGCATTTAATATGTATTTGTATGTATAATAATCGGTTTTATTTAAAATGCTTTTAATGTTTTATCAGGTGTACATTAATTGCAACAAAAGAATTAAGAATTTATCACTTTCTCCTTACAATTTTTACTACATGTTTTCCGTATTTGATGGTCTGGCTATATATATACATACATATAATGATATGTTTGCATAATGTAACGTACAATTGTACAGTGCATGAAATTCAAATTAATGAATTAGTAAAAATAATTTCTCTTTTTTTTTTTTTCAATTCAATGTATGAAGTATTGTGTATAGTAATTACAAACATATGGATTTTATGCAATGTAATTTTTAAGAAATAATTTTTACCAATTATTATTTAAATTTTTGAAAAATTTAATTTTTAAATGAATATGTAATGTAATATGCATGTATGGAATGTATATTATTGAATTTAAAAAAAAAATTATACAACAAATTTTAATACATATATACAGGGTATCACAAACTATATTCCTAGTAAAAAAAGCTGTTCAAAGAAACCTTACCAGATATATGTAAGAAATTGAAAAATTTTTAACACAGAGGATATGGGGTATACATACAGGACATCTTGTAAAAAAAAAAGTCACCAAATACTTCAACACTTGATTCGCTATCTCCTCCCACCTTTCACATGATATTTTACTTGTACATATAATAAGATCTATCTTGGTTTAATTTTTTTCTTGTTATATTATCAAACATTCTGTATAGTATATATGTATGTATATGTACATAAATGTAAATATGTATTTGTATATGTACATATGCCATGCATTTTGCATTACAACGTATGACTTATGAGTACTATACTCTGTTTGATCGAAATAAATTATTAATATACTCTTATGTACAATATGCACAATCTTTATGAAACATATGTATGTGGAAAACAGAGTACAAATTTGGAAAATTCCTTAAATTTAAATTTATACAAACTTTCAAATATAAATGCATGTATGTATACATAATGTGTGCAAAAGTATGCGTGTATGAATATTGCATATATACCAAATCAAAGTGCATAAATATACATGGAAGATATTCATAAGTTTAGACTATCATTTACAATTTGTTGATACACATTATGTATTGTACTAAGAAAATACATGAATTAAACATTTTTATAAAACAAGTTTCTTTATTTAATTCCATAAATTTTATAAATCTATGAACGTGCCTTGACTATCAAATATATTCATTTATAAAACGTTTAAAAAGTCATAAATGAACTATTTATGTTAAGTTTTTGTATACGTTTGTGTGTGTGTATCGAAATTATATATACGTATATGTGCACAAAAAATACAATTTTTTTAAATGTAGTAATTGTCCTTTTTTTCTCAAATTGGATATATACAAACATATATGCTTATATACGAGTAAAACAGCGCAAATATTTTATTGCAATCAATGTAATAGCATGTAAAAGTGAATAAAGTGCAAGTTTTTTTTTCATTTTTTTATTTACACATACTTAGTAAATAGTTGAATAGCCTCCTCCCTCCCATACAATTTTGTTCGTTTCTTGATGTAATCTACCTAATGGTATCTAATTATGAAACATCCTGCATTTTATTTATTTAAGTTATAGAAAATGATATTTTCATCTATTATTGTCTGGTTTAACTTAATGCACTTTAAAATAACACAATTTTTTTTTATGTCATAAGTCATGATAACATGACACCTTTCTGAAATAGGACATATGAAAAATTTTTATTTACAAATTTCCAGATATTTAAATAAGTGAATAAGATAACAATAGAAAGTCTATATGGGCCTCGTAAAAAAGCTTTTACAATTTTTCAAAGTTCGATGACGAACAATGAATGCCTCCAAGAAAGACTTTCAATTCAATTATAATATTTCAGGTTTTTTGAACACTAAATCTTTGAAAGCAAGGAGACATCAGGCACATAATAATCATTTTCAAGAATCTTCTTCTTGTTAGGCATAAAACTTTCAACTAATATAAATCTAAATTCATTTAATAAAAGCTTAGAATATTTGTTTCGTATGAGTTTTCATGATGTTTTATTCATTTGTTTTTCTATTTTACTTTTTTAATTGCTTAAGATTTTGAATAAGATTGAATGAGGATAACAACAATGGCCCAGTGAGTTGACAAACAGAATTTAAAAGCGTGTGATTAAATGTAATATATAATAAACAATATGATGAGCCAACATATTTGTACTTAGAAAATACACTGCAATATATGTATGTAGGTATATCTGTTTATAAGGTGTATACGTATACTAATACGTGTTTGTACTTATGTGAATTAAAATCAAACTAGTTTCTCACAAGGAACATTGTTATGACCATTTACGTCAAAATAAGTTTTTAAACCTTAACTTTATACTATATTTGGTCAATTTGTATATCAAGTACGAGTATGGCGTAGCAAATTTTTGTTTATTTCTTATATAGATGGTATACATATCTTTTACAATCACATTACATTGGACTTTATATCTGTTATGTATCATTGATTTTTAAAATGTACATATACACATATGTGAGTACAGAACAAAATTAGTATGTTATACATTTTATCTTGTGGTTAAAAAAAAAAAAAAAAGAAAATGCAGAGTAAAAATTTATTTACAAAGTACATACCTTTATTAGATTTATAAAAAAAAATAAATAAATAAATAAAATAACCGAATAAAGAAATTTACGTCTATGTATGTGAATGTGTACGATTTCATTTAATGGAGTGTAACTTCATACAATTCAAAATTAAACTCATAATATCATTTGTAGGCATAACACTGAAGTCGTAATTTAAAAGCTAGAACCAAAATAGAGATGTAATATAAAGTAAAGTAATATATAAACGCAGTTGTATAATTAAATGAATACACTCATTATAATGTTTACGTAAATTTCAGTTCATTAAGTTTCATCAACTTTTATATGCCATTCTTCTGTAAAGTTATCTAGTGTAAGGAGCAATAAACTTTTTAATTATTATTTCAGAAATCAAACTAAATTATCAAAGTGTGACAAGTATTATTGGACTTCACTTTACGTTTTGATTATAGCTAATATTTAATTTTTTAACGTCAACGTACTACGTCTGTAAAATTTCTTGTATTATTTTACTTTACGTTATTTCTCTATTTTGGGTACGTGTTAATTTGCTTTTTTTCAGTTGAAAGCGGAACTAAAAACCCTAAAAAGGAAGAAAACGAACCAAAAAAAAAAAAAAAATTAAAACAGACAGAAAAAAAATTATTTCATTTTCAATTTTAATTTTCATTGATTTTTTTAAATTTGCAATTTCACCTTTGTTACGTTATTTGTATCTGTGTTAGAAACTTTTGCTTACTGGCTATAATACACATTTTTTTTTTCTTGTTCATTATTCGGTGTTGATACTACATTTAATTGAAATTGAAATTATATAGGGTGAAATTTCAATTAGTTTCGTTTGAATATTACAATTATTTCTCTATTTAAAAAAATAAAAAAAAATTAAATTAAACTATAAACAATTTCTATTTATAATTTAAATTTGTTACTAATACAGTCATTATGTTTGTAGTGGTATTAACTGAAAAATTGAGCTAAAACTCATTTTCTAATTATACACTCAACAATTTAATTTTAAAAGTATGAATGCGAGTGTAGATAATTTATTTTTATCAAAATTTCAGTTTCAATTCAATGCATATTTAAATTAAGTAAAAACTTTTTTTCGGTAATTAGTTTTTGTTGCATTCATATAAAGAAGTATGGATGCACATCTATATACAGGATGTTCCAATGTTAAAATCACATGTTCTGTTGTGTATCTCAGAATGTTTCTGTACTCTGGTTTACATTGTATAACTTTTGAATAGAAAATTTTGTATCAATTGTAAAAAATGACCTCCATAAATATTTTTAATTTATGAAAATTCGACGAAAATCAGAAGATATCATTTTAAGACACTTTGTGGCACTTGTAAAAATTGCCAAATTTCTATAAAGTATTCTAGGTATGTCTATATAAAGTATTTCAGGGTTTCAGGTATGTTATAATGCTGTCATTCTGTCATTTAAAATAATTTTCTACCAAAAATCACGTGAGCTTTATGAAAAATAGATGAAATGTTATTTGCTCTAAAACATCCTAAGTATAAATTTTACTGAATGCTATCTGTATTTAATTAAAATCGAATTAGAATTATATATGTATACATAATAAATAGGTGTAACGCATTTAACTATGGAAATATAATCATGCATCCATGATTACATATGTACATAAATTTTAAAAAACTTAGGTAATTTTTTTTTTGTAATATTGTAAGCTAAGTATAAATTAAATTTGAAATATGGGAAGGGTCAAACAATTTAGTATAATAAAATTTAGAAAAAAAAGGAAATCAAATATCGAAAATAAGAATTAAAGAGAAAAAAAAAGAAAACATGTAAACTATAATTTTATATTAATGCATTTTTAGGGCTAAATAATGAAGGCATTTTTTTTCTTCATTTTTAAAGATTGTTTTTTTTTTCATCGTGAACCTAGAAACGTTCAATTCTTTTTTTTTGTGCTTTAGGAACAGGATATAATAGACAGAAAATAGAAAATTTATTAGAAAAAGAAAGGATGACTTTTAAGATGGAAACACAACATACATATACGTATGAATGTGTATAATTTCTGTAATCTATTATTGAAAAGAAAATATTTTTAAAAAAAAATGTATCTGTACATGGATATACATACATATGTATATCCGCACAATAGAAATATGTCAGAAAGATGAATGATTATCATTAAAAAAATGAAAAGGGTATATATACAAATGATAATAACAATAATAACATAGAGAACTGAATTTTGAAACCATCTAATATTTATGTAGTATCAAAAAAATGATCTAATGATGTTACATAAGCAATTATTGTGGATCTACTATTTAAAAAAAAGAAAAAACAGTTTTTGTTCCTACCCTCGTGTATTTTATTTTCCTTTTTTTATTTCATTTTTATAAACGAAAAAAATTTTCAAATTACATAATAAGTTTTTTTTTTTTCATTAAATTACGTAAATAAATGTTTATATGAGTTTTTTTTTTTTTTTGAAATTTGTGTTTGTGATATTTCGTATTTCTATAATATTATAAGAAAAGACCTATATAAATTGTTGTATCGGTTGTTCTATAATTTTTGGATAAATCCCAAATCCAAATGCAAGACTTAAACGTAAAGAAGTCGATCTCAATACCATGATAATACCAATCAAATTCAAATAACAATTTCAACTCCACAATGCTACATCAACATTTATTACTTGTAATATGTAGCTTGTTATATTGAATACAAATAAAAAATTTGGAATATTATTTCCATATACATAGAAAAAATTCGGATATTTGATATTTTGAGTCTAAGTTGAGTCTTACATTTGGTTTTGGATCTAAGGTTTTAAGCCTGTGATTAAAAGCAAGTGAATAACTTATATTACAGTGAAAACCTATCAAGCAGACATATTGTGGTTTGAGAATAAATACATAATAATAAAAGAAAACATCTTTTTAAAAGGATAAAGAATAGCGGTTATATATACACAAATATCTTTTTGATTAATTGTAAAAATTTAAAAACAACAATTTTCTTATATTTATGTATACCTGCATATGATTATGAGAAAAAACAATGTGAATTTTTCCTGTGGTAAAAATATTAACTTTCTAATTATTTGAAATGTTTTTAAATAAAATTCTGAATATGTCTTTTGCTGCTATACATGATTTTACGTTGAAGCTCATATTCATTATCTAAGATTATTTTTAGTTCGACATGAAATTGTATTCGTCAACTTGAATATGATATTTTTTAGACAAATCATAAAACAGTCGTAAAAATATCTTGTAAAAATAAACTTATATTATTTGAAACACATTAATCTAATAATAACAATCAACTAATTGTATTTGATGTTTCGAAAGAAATATTTGAAAATAATTTTTGTCCTCTGTGAATTTTATACAGATATCCAATGAATAATCTTGGTTAATGAATATGGCCATGAATAAAAATATTTAATCAAATACTTTTGTACTCGAATGAAGTTAAATTTGATTTAAATTATGTAAAAAGGTGCGTTTAGTACCCAAATATTTAGAAAAAACTGATTTTATTAAAGAATATAATAATATAAAATTATATGTTGAAAACAAATATCCTCAATATCCTCTAATCGTTATTTAACTGGAATTTCCATCTTTCAAAATATGTAACCGCATGTAAAATTGTATTTATTTTTTTTTTCTATTTTAAAAAGATAACAATAAATCATTAAAAAGAAATCAGTAACAAAATAACAATAAATAAAGTAACAATTACTGTATCTAATTTAATTTGAATGCATTTAAAAACTGAATGCTAGAATACAACATTCTTTATATTACATTGTGCATATAAGACCTTTAAAAAAATTCACCTGTTTTAAAATGTACGAAAAATAAAAGAAGATAATGATAAATCTAGTATTTTCCTTTTGTATACATTAAAACTAAAAGTACAAAACAAATTTACCGTTAGCCAATTAGATATCTAAACAAATTTCCTGTAATTTAAAACAATAATTGGTTAACGAAAAATGTATCTAAATACAGAAAGGCCAAAAAAAGAGTTTATATCAAAATAAATAAAAGGCTACCAAAAAAAAAAAAACGTACAGCTTAAATTGTATGCAAATACTAACATTGATGTAAAAATTTATGCTATTGCTATGGTATGTTTTGCAAAATAATTGTACAATGCTAAAAAAAAAAAAATTTGTATATTTTCATTTAATTTATTTGTCTATTTGATTGTACTACAACTTTCATTAATTGCATTCGCGATACATTCAATAAAAATGTACCTGAATACTAAATAAATTAAATCTACAAAAATTCGTTAATTAATTGAGGTGAAACGTGAAATGAACACAATTTCTCATTTATTTTTTATATATATACACATATATCTGTACATGTATATTAGAGTATAGTAATAGATTTAATTTCATTGTTCGACACAGTAATTCTTTCTTTTTAGCTACTTTTTTGTTTTCGATATTGGCGGAATGTAAATTGATTTATGTTCGCAAAATACATATATAAGATCATGTTTTCCTGGAATTTTGTTTTAGATTAAAATTATATATTCTATACATTACATAGGTAACAAAACTTAAAGAAAACCAAAAACATTAGAACAATTATTTTAGTACTTAAAATAAAAAAAATTTGGAATAACTTAGGTCCATATTCACCAAACAAGTTTAAACTAGGTTTAAATTTAATATAAAATTAAAATATGTATTTTCCACTTTACCACTGCGATTTAAATTAACAACATTTAAATTATTGTAGATGCATGTATTTAATTACTACGATTGCTTTTGAATTTTTAAATATTTACAACCGTTTGCTATATTCAAATTTGAAATGTAATTTATGTCATGAATTTTCATATTGTCATAATCTTAAATGATTTTTTCGAGTTAAATTTAGGATAGAATAATTGGTCATATCTTAAAATTCATTTCAGAAATCAATACCAAACTCATTTGATGAATAAAGTTATAACTGAATTAAGCTAAATCCCGTTGATGATTGTGGGTCTTAATGTATGAAAAAAACTTTTTTTTTTAAAATTTTTGGATAAATCAAAATACAAATGAATTTCTGTGATTTCAAATAATTTTGTTTTGTTTTTTTTTTTTTTTTTTTAATGACAAATAACTCCCCAAATTTATATCATCATTAAAATCAATGTCATCTATTACACATTCAGAGAAATATCTTGAAAATACATGACAATACATAATTATAGTTTTAAACAAATCAATCGGTTTTTTTTTTCTCCTATTATAATGCATGTAAATATTTTGATGGATTTAATGGATTTGTAAAAGCATTATAAATGAATTTTAATTTTCCAGAAGATTCTGTTACAAAATTTGAAAGTCAATTAGTCAATTTGAAAGCTTTAGATTATGTTGCAATATGATGAAAAAGTAAATGTCATAAGAAATTAAAAGAAAAATGCACTTAAATCAAACTACATACATACATATACCTATTATCTTTTTATTGTCTATAATGTCCCTTAAATCAAGAAATTAAATTTTGATTTTTATTTAAATTTAAAATATGATCAATCAATGAATCCTTTGTCATTTATTCTGTATATCAGTTATTGATGCAGAGTAGAAAATTTTTCTACAGTGTGCTATATCAATATCAATTGATAAATGAACACAAAATTATAATAAAAAACAAAAGAACGTAAAAACAAGTGAAATTACTTTAAAAATTATTAACGATTCATATATTTTTTGATTTTATCTAAATTATTAATCATTTAAAATTAAGAAATAAAATTTATAAGGTCTTCTTTTTTTCTTTCAAATGAAATCAAAATTTTTAATCGAAAGTGAAATGTTCTTTTCAAGAATATTTCCACACATTTCGTATATTTAATATGTACATTAATACGATTTTGATATTAATTTAACTGTACTTCAATGGCCGTATTCATCAGCTAAAATTATTCTTGGGATGTTTTTACGACCAAGGAGAGTACAAATTGATTTTGAACTTTCCTTTCAGAATGTCGAACACATCAAGTGCTTATTATTAGTTAAGAAATAGTACTTTGTTCACCAATTTTACGCAGCTAAGGACCCATGGAAATTACATAAAGTATAGTATCATTGTACATCATTGTGTTAATGAATACAATTTATCTCGATCTAAATAAAGTCCTAATTGATGAATATAGGCCTAATTAATGTCTTTTTTTTAGAAGATATTTTGATTTTATACTTGTATTTCGATTTTTTACGTATTTCGTAATTTTTACCATTCTTGTGTATCCATGTGTATTTACGTAAGTATGTATGTATATAATAAATCTGTTTTAAAAAATTTTTGACTTCTTAAAAATTAACAACTCAATTACATTTAAGATATTTTTCCAATTGACTCAATTTATAAATCTTTTAGTTTACATATACATTACTATATGTTGTCTTATAAATTGGTTCAAGTCAGTTAATCACAATTTTTTGCTTTACTAAGCATAAAATTTAATTTTTGTTTAGAATCAAAAAGTCGCACATACATACATGCATATGTAAATACATTGTATATTTACGTGTACATGTATTAAAATATATTAGGATTTTTTTCATTATTCTGATGTGTCCGTTATCATTTCACCTGTATATTGAGTCCTTTACAAATCAGAAAATACTATTATGATTACTTTTTGAATATCTTCGTTTACACATATAAGTTGTTTTTGAATTATATTTTGACTGTAATATATCAATGTCACCAAAAAGTAAAAAGTAAAAAATAAATATAATATATGTATGGCGCCCATCTATCTTTGAAATTGAAATTAAACATATACAATTGTATTATTACAGCAGTATAATAAATAAAATTTAAATTTAACATTCTATTTAATAAAATGATAAATAACATACAACTTTTGTTAATGTATCTATTACATTTTAAAATAATTATTATTTTATTTTATCTGTAATATTTATACATAACTTTTATTTAATAGATTTTAATCACGATTTAAAATCGATATCTGTAATTTATCACTTTTCTAGTAGTAAAATAATTTGTAAAAATTTTACGTAATGTAGTTGTACTAAAGCAAAAATAAGCTAAAACCAAAATAGTTAGTATACTTCCGTAAAGTTAGGTAAATATCTAACATTAAGCTGTTTAAGCAAATAATTTCGCTTATTCAGTTTTATCAACGTTGAAATGTCGTTGTCCAATAAAGTAATCTGTAGTAGGGATCCTTATCTTCATACATATGTGGTAAGGATAGAGTAATTTTTTATTTTTCAGTTATCATCTCAGAAACCCAATAAATTCAACAGAGTGATAGATATTACTGAATTTCAGATTATGTTTGAATTACTTCAATTATATTTGCAAAGTTTCTTGACTTAACTTCACGAAAGTTTACATTCCGTATGGGTTGCCTTACATGTGTGTTTAATAAAAGCGAATGAAAAAAAAAAATAGAATACATATTATTATCTCAAGTTTTTTTTTTTAAATAATTCTAATTTGGCTTGAAATATTTGTTTTTATTATGTAAAATGATTCACATCGAATTATTTAAATTTTATAAAAGTTCAAATGATTTTTATGTAATTTTGAAAATTTGAACATACATGTATGAGTATGTATGCAAATGCGAATGATCTTTAATGAGAAAATAAATGATGTAACTATTTAATGATTTTCAAAAACATCTTAGTAATAATTCTACGTATGTGCATAATATATGCATTTCAATAGCGATACTATGAACATAAAAAGCAAAATTGTAATGAAATAATGCAAATGCACTCTTGAAGATACAAAAGTACATATGTAGATACAATACAGCACACAAAAAGATAACAACCACATATGTATACATGTTTATATACAAAAATGTGTACTCGCATGTGTACATATATATGTATGTATGTATGTATGTATCTACATAACACTATCAAAACATTTGACCTTTCACTTATTTTAACGTCAAATAAGTTGCAACATATTTTAATGTTCATTTTTACCTTCGATCTCTTTTATTGTTTGGAAACATATCATTATACCTTCCAGGTAATGTGAAAACTAATAGGTACATATATACATATGTATGTATGTATGTGCTGGCGCAAGAAGAATAAAAACATCTCAGAAATGCATTTACATTTCTTTAATGTGTACAACTGTAGGCTTTGTGATTACATGCATTGCAGCTTGCATTTATAAAATGTTCATTTAATGTATAAATGTATAAGTTATTCTCTCATGTTTTAAGTATACATTTATTTACGTAAAAAATAAAAATAAAATATATGAAATTAAATATTACAATGTTGCAAAAAGAATTTGTAAAATGTCTTTTCAATTTTAATTTAATTTTTAATGATATGTTGCAAACAATATATAATATTGAACAAACAAATTTAAGGACCATATTTATTACATAAACTTAAACTTTACTTAGTTTTAATTCAGTTGTAATTTTATCTATCAATTGAATTTAGAATTGATTTCAGAACCAAGTTTAAAGTTGCAATTATAACTATTTACTGTCGTAAATTAAATCAAATCTTTATCACAGAAAATGTTTTCAGGTTATGAAATTACATATTTTCAGTCATATACAACGTACACAATTGCAAACTTGTGAGAACTGAAATTAATTTGAAATTTTAAAAAATTTACAAATAAACACATATGTACATGTAAGTAGTTAAATATATGCATCTACAACCGTTTAAAAAATAAACTAAACTACAACAATAAACGAACACAAGTGTGAAATATCTTATTTTCATGTTTCGTAAAAGCTGAAATTGTACTTCCATAAGAGAAAGCATCAACAATTTCAATCGCAAGGGCGGATAATGGCGTAACATTTAAACCCAATTTAAATCTTGTTGATGAACATGGGCCTAAGTGTATTAAGTGAATAATTTCAAATAAAATTTTAAAAAGATTTATTATTCATGATGGATATTATGTGTGTACATTCACATTCTAATGTTGGTATGATAATTTTATCACTTCTGATAATCAAAGTTATTAGCATATAAAAGCGACCTTATTTTGATTTTGTATTTAATTTTTTTTTCAACATCTCCAATAATCTTTGAACAATAATAAAACTTTCTTTTATTTTGCACATTCATACATCATAATATGACAATTATTCATAATAAGCTGAACATTAATAATGAGAAAAAAAAAATTAAAGTAATTCGAATAACAAAAAAAAAAACTGAATTCAATGAAAATTGAAAATTAAATGCAGATAAATATTTATGATATTCACAAAACACATATTAATGCACCATATTTTTTTTAAAGTGGAACAATATATAGTATTTACGTGCACATGAAAGAAAAGTGAAATCAATAAAAGAAAATTTTTAAAAAAGAAAATGATTCTTTTCCAAGAAAATTTTCACTTTCGCTATATGAATAACTGTACAGCAAATAACGCGAAAGTACACTAAATGTATACATATACATCTCGGACATACATACATACATACATATATGTACATATATGAATAACATATGCATTTCACAAACATACATATGTGGATACTATGCAGTACATTTTCATTCAATAAAACATTAAATGATGCATGAGTGCAACTAAAGTTATGTTGTAAAACTCATTGTATTGTTATGAAAATCATGGAAAAAAATCTAGTGGTCATACATAATAGACAAGCATTAAACAGTGAGATATACATAAGTGTACACACATATGCATATGTGTGTATATGATTAAGCAAAATGTAATTCGATAACATTATAAAATTTTTCCAAAATTGGTTAAAATAATATATTACGAACTTTAGTTAGAAAATAAACATTTTGAAAGATCTTATACTGTAATTGTACATATATAATATTCGCCACACAGTACCTACATACATGTATATACAGTATATTAAGTATAGATATGTACTATTATACACTCAAATTATATTAAAGGTGTACATACATATGTACTATATACCTGGATGAATAATGTTTGTGCAATACAGTAATATGGGATAGTTGAAATTTAAAAATTATAGAAAATATGTACAGGATGTTCCTCACAATAATGCTGTCGTATATATCACAGAATATCGTATCGTATCTAACACAAAGATATTGCAGAAATATTATTTATATACCCACGTATAAATTCTGTAAAGGAAGAGGAAATACAAAAACGAATGGGAAGCCTCAAAAAGGACTTAAAATTGGAATGATCCTAATTTAATTCGAATTGTCAGATGTATATTGTCAGAGTAAATTGAGTGTGTTTGTTTTTTAAACTATCTAATACAAATCCTTGAATAAATAGAACTTATTCATAGTTATGTTTGAAAAATATCAGATTTTTGAAAAAAGAAGTCCTGTTTGTAAACACTGATATTTTATTCAGAAAATTCCAGATCACAAAGGAACAAAATTTTTTAAAAACAGTCAGATGTTAATAGGAAGACAGTGAAAATAAAAGAGCATTTAGAGCATAAAAAATAAAAATGAATAGTATGCGGGGTATTTTGCCTTGAAGAAAAATATTTAGAAAAAATGCTTGATCTCATCCCATTTAGAAAATTCCTCCAGTTTTTTTATTAAGGGCTCCTATGAGCTCTTAGGTCAATATTATCCATTGTACTGAAAATATATCAAAAAACTTCTTGGTCCTGGGCTTTGCTCAATCAAGTTATTAGTTTTAATTTCAATTTTTTTTTTCCATTTTATCAAATCGTGAAAATTTGTATCACTTTTTTATCATATTATTTTTTGGGACTATACCTACACACCCTCTAAACTAAAATAAATCTGTGCATATTTTTGATATTTACTATATAAAATCATCAAAATACGATTTAATGTACAGGATACAAGTAAAAGTTATTGAATAAAATGAAAATAAAATAAAAATTAGACCAAAAATCTGTAATTGTGTTATACCACTTTCACAGTATTTAGCACTGTATCAGATTTGTATCTGATATACCATCAATATACACATACATATGTACATGCACTTGTACATACATACTTCACCTCTTTAATATATTATAAACTAATGAGTATTTCAGATTAAAATTATTTACTAAGACCATTTACCTTTTATCATTTTATTCGTGAATAATTTTATTTTCAATTTAAAATGCATATAATAAAAAAAAAATAAAATAAAATAAATAAATAAACAAATTGATATGTAAACTGTTAACTTAAATATGAAAATTTTGTATTCTATGTACATTCAAACATGCATTAAATATTTTGTCTATGTACTTACCATTTACCACGATATGTACCAGAGTAAATCTGAACATATGGAATGGTGCGTGTTTATAAGGCTTTTGAAAATGATAAATATTAATAGCATGATAAATTTACGAAAACACTTTTCTTTTTCTATGATACTTCAACATATGTATGCATATTATAACTTATAACTCATGTATAACTTATTCAGTGTGATGTTATTGTTTATAATACATAAAATAAAAGTTACTTTTATAGTTTTCACACAAATAATAATAAAAAAATTGAACAAAAAAGAAAAAAGAAACATGAAAAAAAAGTCAAAACTAAAGCTAGAACCATAATAAAGAAATAACGTAAATTGATTCATTTTTCATGTACCTACTTATGTAAATTTACATTCATTAAATTCATCAACTTCAATATGTCATTTTGCAATAAAGTTATCTACCATAAAAATTTTTAGCAAATTAAGGAAAGAAATGTTCGTAAACTTTTGGCTTTAGTAATTATCTCAGAAACCCAGTGAATTTTTGAATTTTCATTATAACCAATATTCAATTTCTGACATCCACTAATTATACTTGTAAAACTTCTTACTTTACTTGATTTTACGTTACTTCTTTATTTTGATTAGGCCTTTATTTAGTTGATATAAAATTAATCCACCTACACTACACTTATTGCACATAGGCAGAACGCGTGTACACGGTACATTTTTATTTTAAATGGACAAACCTTTTGTAACAAATAAAATCAAAAGGAGTAAAACATTTCAATAACACAAATCGTAGAATTACATACAACACACGTACATATAGTAAAAAAAAAGTTAAGTTAACGTCGATGAAATGGTGATTATACGGCTTGTTAAATAGTTTTAGACATATTTTAATAACTTTTATCACGCGCATTTGTAATTTATATTATGCACATAATATGTAACTTGCATTTACGTGTACAAATGTAGACGCTAATGTGAATAATGTACATGTGCATATATGACAATATTAGCTGTATAAATTCATATATTTCAAATATACGTACATGCATGTACATATAAACGTTGATAAATTACTGGACTTAAAAGATTTATCCTTTTTGAATAGGTTGTTAATAATGTGTGATTTGTTTATCTTTGCTTTTTTTTTGTATTCCAAAAAGAACAATATACATATGTATGTATATGCAAGTACATGCAGATTATTTAAACATTTTTATTGTTCTTTTATGCATTGATTTATATTTGTACATGGATCAAAAGAGATCAATGTGTAAACTAGTTAAGGTGCAAAAGGCAAAGATCATCTTATCAGATCTAGAGTATTTTAACAATGAACATGTTGTAATACATCAAGTGCATATTAAATAAAATTATTGCATTTAATTAACCTATAATGAACCCTAGGATACATGGCTGTATACATTTATATAGCCCAAACGGACACGAAAGAAACAGTTTAGCACAGGTATCTATTTACGTTAATGAAAAATTCGTGTATACATATAAATCTTGATCTTGAAAATAGAAAATGATGTCCTATTAGAAAATGATATCAAGTAAGTCTTCACTGAATCTTGAATCTTATAATCTTGTATACAAAAGGTGCGTGTATGCGTAAGTGTCCTTTCTTCTTTGTACACGAAATGTTCTTCTAAATTAGTTTAAACTACATTTTAATACAAGAAGAATATTTCTTTTCTTTATTCCTGCATCCTAGGGTTAAAAAAATCACTATGTACAATTCGTGTATGTGTGGATATGATTTCACCAAAATTTGAAAGGAATTCAATTTTTTCCTAATTACTTATTAATTAAATTTTCAACTTAACATCAGAACACGAATTCAAACATACACATGTGATAATGATATATGTACATATGTACAAAAATATTTTCATTTAGTGAAATTGAACTTCAATAGAAAATCAAAGCAAAAAGTACTTTAAATTAAATAATCTGACATTTTTTCAGTCACGATGTAATTATTTTAATTTTTATTTTAAAATCGAGAAGAAAAAAATGAACATAAATAAAATTATTGGAATATTTTAGATTTTTTTTTTTTTTTGTTTATGTAATAATACATGTTACATATTTATTAAATTTGAGATTAATTAAAAAGAAAAATTTCATTAAATCTTATTGTTTTCATTTTAAAAGAAAATCAAGGAGATGCCGATTTCATTTAAATTTTATTTTCATATTCCTTAAAAATTAGCTTTCACATTATGCATGCATACGTATGTATGTATATACGAACTAACATGTGTATTTACGGTAGATCATGACAATTCCAATTTCATTTCATTTTAAAGTAAATAATAATATTAATGAAATTTTTTTTTAAAAAACTTTTGATACACATACACGATTATCATGTGTGTACGTATACGAGTATGTGATATTAAAAATGAAAATTTAAAACCCAAATCGAAATGCAAGACAAACTCAAGATCAAAGAAGTCGATCTCAAGACTTATGATACATACAAATCAACTTCAAATAATGATCTCAATTTCACAATTACTTGAAATTAAAATTATTGGTCATAATTTGTTATATTACTTTATTCAAATAAAAAATTTTTTGAAATTCAGCTATCAACATTTATAAATTTAGAGTTAGGATTTTTGTGCTTTTATCAACTTAGATGCAAAATTTTGAATGTGAGTATTGAAATTTGTATTTGGATTTGGCCTTAGTGATAAATATGTTCAGGAATATATATAAAATTGTATACTTGTCTTTAAAATGAAATAATTCAGTTTTAATCAGTTTATAACCTCAAAAATAATATCAATTGAGATTTTTACTTTTTTATTTATTTATTTACTTTTTAAGTACCAGTAGACATACATATAGTATGTATGTGTGTAATTTAAATTTTACATCCTGCATGCACATAAATACATAAGTATTTGTATATACAACGTATCTTTTGTTGTCACGATCATATCGAAACAATTCTACAAAATATCAACAATATACTGATTTCTATATGTTTTTTGTTTATTTATATTTTGTACATATGTATATTAAATTATTTCGTGCATTCAGTAAACTCGTACATGAAAATAACATTCACGCTCGAATGAACATAATACATCACATATGTTGTACATATGTACATATGTATGTATGGAATACCTAAAAAAATATATATTCAAAAATAATTACAATCATTGTTATTACAATATTAAAAAATAGTCATTATTATAATGTCGTTTTAATACGATTGAAAAACTTTCTTTATTTTTATACTAACGTATGTATCTAACTTATGTGTTCACTTTTAATTGTTTACATCTAACAATGTTTTCTTTTTCATCTTGAAGCAACCACATATTTAAATTTAAATTATAACCGTTTCATATGTTTTTCATTTATTTTGTATATATACATATGTATCATTTAACACATATTGTATAAATATGTACAAATTATAAAAATTTAAAAAATTTATCTAAACGTTTAAATTAAAAGTGAACTCAACCAAAATAAAAAAGCATGAAATTAAAAAATCAAAAGTGTTATAATTAGAATTCATTTTGTCGTTTTTTTTTTCTCAAACTTTATAGAGATTACGCATTGGAATGTTTTTGATAACTTAATAAATAGTATACGTTGACGTTGACTTCAATACCAATGAAGGATAATAACAATATTTGGAAATTTCGTTTTGAAATGATAAACATTACGCGATATCAATATATTTTTAGAATTAAAAAATATTTTTTTTTAATTTTATTTTTTTTTGTGATAATTGTTCGATGAAATCGAATTTACTTTCCCATAAAAAAAATTACGTGCATTAAAATTTAAAATAATTTACACTGTATTACCCCGTATTACCCTGAACTTGAAATAATTTTTTCTTAATTTTACTTTTTTGATATGTTATAAAGCCTAGCCAAAATATGGAAGTAATGTAAGATAAATTTTACAAACATAGTTTACAGATGTCAAGAATAACATATTGACCATGACGAAAACATAATCTGAAACTCAGTAATACCTCTCACTTTGTTAAATTCACTGGATTTCTGAAATAACAAATGAAAAGCTTACTTTACGAAGGATCGACAGATTACTTTACTCATGATACTAGGATAAAGATATGAAGAACATTCATTATATATTATACTACCAAATCGTAGTATCATTATTTTACTAAAAAATGACTTTGAAAAGTTGACGAAACTAAACGCACAGAAACGTACGTGTACATTGTGGGCGATAGCATTTGATTATTCTGTCGCGTAGATGCTACTTTATGTTACTTCTTTATTTTAGTTCAAGTTATACATATTCGTAAACAGAATAACTTTTTTTCTTATTTATTGTTATTTTTCATTTATTTTTCGATATACATATATAACGAAATAATAACGCTATTTCAGTATCCTTTAATAAAATCAAATAAATGGTAAAAATTAAATTCAATATAATCTTGAAATTATGAATGTGGTATACATGTATGTAATATATTTTTCACATTAACGTATTTATCCAGAAGATACATCAGGTATGACTCATGGCATATTTGCCATTTTATAATGTGCATCCATGTAAATAATACTTGCTTATAGAAATGTCGTTTCTCGACGTCTTTGAGATCAATAAACTAAGATCTTGTCTAACATATATGTAACTAATGCAATGTATAAAAAATATATACAAAACATATTAAAAAACAAAAAACAAAAATAAATTATAAATAAGTTACTTGTAATCAACTAAGCTAGCCATCGTGACCACTATATTCATACACTGGTGTAGAATAAAATCTCATACAAACATTTATCTGTACTGAAATAATACACTTGCGAGAAATTGGACAAGTGCAAATAATTGTATTTTGCGCTATTACTAGTTTAAGATAGATGAGAGTGCAATAACTTTCTAATATTAATCCTTTGCGTTTCATTTGTTATTGTACGTATACGTCGTATACATGTTACCCATAGCTTTTTGTAATGTTATATGAATAAAGTAAAACTTTTCTAATATTTGATTATCTTATACAATTTGGTACAATTTCTTATAGCAAAAATTCTATAAAAATATAACAAGTTTTTCTTTCTGACATAAGCACATCTTTTTAGATACATGTCGACAGATACATAGTACATAATATCAGATAATATACATAATACTGTATATCCAAGAGTATTCCAAGATATTATACCTTATATTATACAATTTATATCTGTGAAAATGTTCTTTTTCCAAATTCTTGTTTTTATTCATATGTGTGTATATACATAGATCAAGAATCTAGATTGATGATGGGGTTCACTGTTACATATTGTACAATTTAAGATTTTCTGATGAATTGCAGAGTAGGATGACTTATATATGTATGTACTCGTATGTACATATGTATATTCTTTTATGCATGTACAATACGCCCATTTCTAATGGATTCATAAGATATAGAGTTCTGATAGTTCCACGTACCTGAAGATACTTTATGTTGATGACTGACAACTAAAAATCCAGTTGCTTTGAAATTGTCCAACGTACCGGCCAATTATATGTCTTCAATCAATTTTATACGTGTATCCTCTATTTTTATATAATAAGTTATGTTGTATGTATGTAGATTAAAATACATGTAGCTAAAGGTTAATAACAATTCGTTATGTACACATGTACATGTTACAATTATCTATATACATATATTTAATATTTACATATATGTATATGTATAATTCTAGTATCACATTACAACTTATGCAAATTGATAAAATATGTGGAATAGTGCAAAGAATATGAGAAAATTTTATATACATCATTTGATCTTGAATGGCAAGTGGCACTATTTATCTAGGCTTCTTCCTTAAATTAAAAAAAAAAAAAAAAACAATCTGCTCTAAGGGGTATCAAACGAACTTATTCAGTGATATATAAAACAAATACATACAGATAATACGAAAGAAATGATTAAATTTCTTTTTTTTTTTAAATTAAATTGAATTTAGTAGAGGAAAAATTGTTTTTCAAATTAATTAACAAATGTATTATTAATAATTTTGATTTAAGGTTTAGCCAAAATTAAAAAGCAATGTAAAGTAAAATAAGAAACTTTGCGAATGCACTTTATGGAAGTCATAAATTACATACTGAGAATAATGAAAACGTAAAGTGAATTTCAGTGGTTATTGTCATACTTTGTTAAATTTAATGGATTTCTGAAATAAATAACTGAAAAGCTTATTTTGCATACGATCCTTATGACAAATTATTTAACTGAAAAATTATAATTATATAATTATCCTTATTATGATCTAAGTATGTTTGATATTACGTATTACTTTACATTATTTATTTATTTTGGTTCTATTTTAAAAAATATTCTTTAAATGTTTAAAAAATTCAATTAAAATACTACTATTCAATTCTAATATTATTTAATTTAATTTTTTATTTTTTCTTCAATACTATATTATATTTGTAATCTAGGTCAAATGGATTTATTTATATGCTCATATGTATACATAAATATTCTGCCATGTCACGATTGAACAATTGAAACTTTCCTTTTTCGTTCATAATGAAATTGTTTATTTTTAGTTACCTAAATATTTGTACTTGTATTTTATTTTATTTATTTATAATAATCTTAATACAAATAAATAACAAATATAAAATCTATAAATCTTTAAAAAAAAAAAAAAAATCTATCTTCAAATCAGTAGAATCTTACGTAGATTTTTGTTATTATATTCTAAAAGATCTACTTTAGTTTAATACTCTATATAATAATTGAATTGAATAAAATCTTTACAAATCGTTTAATCCAATCAAAATGTGTAATGTCGAACACATAAGTACATTGTATTTTACACAATTTTTTAATACGATCAAACACATTCACATCAAATTAGTTAACCATAGATTTGTTATAATGTCGATATTTTCAAACATTAAAGTACAGATAGATTTTGTATTCAGATAAATTTAATGACAAAATGACAGTTTTCTACATGTTTCGAATCATTATTGATCATGTGCATACGTATATACATACATATATGTATATACATATACATACCAGTAATATACAAATGTATGTAGATATGTTTACTTACACGTAAGTAAATAATACATTGATTATGTATCTCATTGCGGTATAAATTCAATTTAATTTGATTTAATCTATTGCAAAAGTATATATAACACATACATACATACATATGTAACGTATATGCGTCTGTATAAAATTGTTTATATAAAATACATATTTATATTATAATTTATTGTATTTTTCTTAAATGTATGCACATAACGTATTTATGTAATTATTTTTATTGCCTTCTTCTTGTTTTATTAATGAAAATAGGCTATGATTTTCTATATACCTAAGAAATCTATAAGATTGAATTTATTGCACCACTCACCATTTTATGTATGTCACAATTTTTGGACAAACGTAATCATACATCAGTTTCGTCATTGTATCATTCGTAAGCTCATATTTATGATTTTTTTTTTCATCAACAAATCATTTATTAAAGCAATATATACGGCATGTTATACCTTTCAAATGATCGTTGTAATGTAGTGAATGGAGAGCAATAATTGTTTTTGAAAGAAAAGTTCTAATAATTTTTTTTGTATTTTCTGAACAAAAATTAATTTTTTACACAAGCTAATATTTTAGGTCAGTTCCCGTACATTAAGATTTAAGCAGTGGTTGACAGTAAACTGTATTAAACCGCAGATTTTGCATTTTACTCATAAAAAAAAAAAAAAAAAATTGCCATATATTACAAAAATCTTAATTTTCCCCAAATTTTAGAAATTTTGATTTTAATATTACTTTTAGTTGATCTGTGTTTGTTTTGACGTTTGATTAAAGCAAAGCATTTTTGCTGTAAATCAAAAATCTAATCTGGAACTAAAACTAAAATTCATATTTTCTCTTTACTTTCAAAAATGTACCCCTACTCTACATATTAGCAAATTCAAAAAAAATTTACAGCTGATTATACTACTGGAATAGACTTATCAATTTACACTTATATTCTGTTCTTAATTTATTTGGCGAAAAACTTTCTTAGTTATTTAGGAAAAGGAGTGCAAAATTTATAAAACATTAAAAAGGTTATTTATTTAATTTAATTAAATAGATTTTATAAAGTAATGTATGATCTTGTTAAATTTTAAATGTTTGTTACTCAGGTGTTCGTTTGGTATACTGTATTATTTAAACATGACCATATACATATGTATATGTATAAATATATTTTTAAATTTAGATACTTTTCGTTTTTCAAATTATGCGGAATATTGTATAACGAATAAACGATTATATACGATAATAATAATAATACATAACGTATTATTTATTAAATTAAATGTTTAAACACGTTTTGGTACACATATGTACATATATGGAATTTATTTCATTTTTTTTTCTTTTATTATTATTATTCATATTGTTAAAATTTTTATGTTTTATGATCAAACGAAAATAACGAATGAAACATTAAAAACGTGTGTACATTAAAACTATATATGTATTTTATACTTATACACAATCTGCGAACGTACATACATACATGCATGTATGCGCATATATCTATGCATGTATTGAAATAAATTTTACCTTTATTGCATTATATGTACCTGTATATGATATGTTTCATACATAAAATTCATTCGCATTATAAATACATTCAACAATACATATAAATTTATTGTATAATTCATAAATTAAATTTATTGAATAATAAATTTTGTATCTGTCTAAAAAATATGATAAAGTATTTTCGTAAATGTTGTAAATATATAAAAAAAAATTATTAAGAAAACAAAAGTAAACATAAAAATTAAAAATAAAAAATGCATAATGAATATTATTGTACGGTAAAATTAAATAAAATTGAAGTTTCATTTTATACTGAAGCAAATACGTATACGCATGCGCACTAAAGATGGTATTTGTACACGATCATTGCTTTTTCATAATTTTAACGCAATAATAATACATCAATGGCACACATCTAATTTTAAAATTATGAATATTGATGGTATTGATGTTATAGCTTCTATTGAAATTCGTAGTTTTAAATGGTCCTGACACACATGATTTCCATGGTATTATTCTTGTTAGTTGTTGTTGTTGTAATACTTTCAGAAAATCAAATTTATCCAAAATTCCAAAATTATCGTTTGATTTTTCAAAATTTGAGAAGTACTAGCAAAATACGTAAATATACGTATATAGCTAATTATGAATACCGATTTCAAACTCTACGTGGCACATTAATGCATGGTGTTCAGGATTTGATCGAAATCAAATATTTGTCTTCAATATAAAAAAGATAAAAATCTGTTAAAGGAAACCTCAATAAATTTTGCAAGTACTATACTTATTAGTCTTATTTTACGTACATACGTGAAAGTGCTTATCTTTATCAGGTTTTGCGTTACCGTGTAAGTATGCGATTGTTCATATACGTATAAGTAAATTGTAAAATAATTTTCAATTATTTATTAAATAATATAATAAATATCCTTCTATGAAATAACATTTCTATTTCGATATATTATAATTTCGTGACAATTAAATATCAGTTATGTACATACATTTACACATATTATCGCGGTATTACGAGCATATCAGGATTTGTAAATATAATGTACGCTTAATACATTGTTATGTAAACATGAGCGAATAACTAAGTTTCACAATTTCACATTACAATTTTTAGATAATACAAAAATTTCATTACAAATCCATTTACGAAAGGAAAAAATATTTTCTAATATCAAAAATGATTACATGGATACCGTATATACCTTACATATTCAATTGTTTTATTTTCATTTTTTAAATTATATGCACTTGCAGGTACGTGATTATTTGTGTAAACACATATTTTGTGCAAGCACATGTATGTACGTACGTATTTATTTATTTTAAAAGGAATGAAAATCTTTTTTGTTTTCATATATTAAAAATTACTTACATATAAGTAATGTTACATAATCACAACAATTTTGTATACATATCTAAACCGCTGACCACAAAAGATATCTATACATTAGCTTGATCGTTATTAAATACTGGGTGTTCCAGAGTAAGGGTTACAAGACTTTTAAAATTTTACAGTGACGTGATCAATATTTTTTCCTACTCAAAAATTATACAGGGTGACAAAAAAATCGTCATTGTCGATCATTAAATGTTCATAATTTCGAACCATTTCATCTGACTTTAATGAACAATAACTTGTTAAATTGATTTAGTTTTACTTAGCGATTCAAAAAATATTGTCTAATTTATGACATCACGACATGAATCCCCTATATTTCAAAACAGGTGAAATTTAAGAGTGGGAGCCTAGAATGATTTGAAAAACACATTTTGTGACCTTTATTCTATGACAAATTGGTTAAAGGTTTGCCTTTTTATATTACTTGTAAGCATAAGTACGGATTTATTTAAATAAAAAATTGAATAAATTTACAAAAATAATTTAAATTAAATTAAAATTTTAAAATCAAAAAAAAATTAAAGATCGGATTTTGTTTTTTTTATTATAATTAACAAAAAAAATGTAATATGTCAAAGCAGTAAGCTTTAAAAAAATGATGGCAACCTATTAAAAGCTAATGAAATTCATATTGGAAAATCTATAATTTCCTTGTTTTTACTTAATTTTTATTTACATTAATATGACGAGTATATCCAATATTATTTTGTTGCTACCAATAAAAATCCTATTCCTATTCAGTAGTGATTTAAACTTTAAAGAGCTACAAATGATATCCAATTGAATAAAAGATCACGAACTGATCGGATCATTAATAGTTTAGTTATTTTATTTATTTTTATATACATACAGGCAATTATATGTGTATTTACGTGTAAAATGTATTGTACACATTCATGAAGCGTTCAAATTTCAACAATTTAACAATTAACAACAATTTAATGCCATGAATTTTTAAAGTAAAAATAAAATAAAAATAAACAACGTTTCATGTAAGCTAAAAAAATAAAAAATCTATCCATCAAATAATGTGTATCGATAATAGACATAAATATGTACAATCATGCATTTATATAGTGCATAAATTTAAATGATCAATCGATTTTGTTTACATACATACTATATTTGTGGGAATATGTTACTATTATTTATATGTATGGATTTTATATGGTACCGTTTATGTTGTGTATGGTACAATCAAACATATTCTTATGTTTGTATTGTTAATGCTTCAGCTTAGTGTATGGCATCTTTTAACTGAATTATGTTCTTGGTTTATTATACATACATACATACATATGAACTAAATTTAATTTTATGTATTAAATTAACCTATTAATATTATAGCTAATATGACATTTAATGGCAGTATTTATCAACCAAAATTATTCATTAGATATTTTTACGACTACTAGAATTTATCCGTATTCATTAAAAAGAATAAAAATGATTTGAAAAGTTTCCTTTCTACAATATCAAGTATGTACATCAGCTGATTATTATTAGTAAAGAAATAACAAAGTTAAATTGTTTATGCCGATTCGATTTTTACCTATACAAATTTTATGATTTTCAAGTAATAAGATTATTTTTGTTCGAAATCTTTACAACTGATCTGTGATCACTGTATGTAAAAAAAAAAATCTTACCCAGATTTATAAATACAATTTATCTCGATCTGAATAAAATTTTTGTTGCGGAATATGAACATAAGAGTTTTAGTTTATAAATTAAATTATTACATCGATACGATAACTAATAATTAATATAATTACAACAATTGATAATGTTTTATAATTGTTGTTTACAGCGTGTACTTATTTATTTCAAATTAAATTAAATTTTGAAATTAAAATAAATTTATAGGATATAAAATTAAAATTATGTTAGCAATATCTGTAATATACATAACTATAAAATATGTTTGAAAAAAAAACAAAATTTGCTGTAATTCGCATTTCTTTGTTAATTTTTTTATTTTTATAAGAAAGTTATTTAATTGAGTTGTTTAAAATGTATTTACGTAAGAAAAAATACATATTATTCATATTATTGGTTAATTGATTTTCTCTATAGATTAAATTTTTAAATTACATACATATATACATATATTCTTTTATGAAATAATTCATAGGTATATCGTAAATAAAATCAATTTTGAAAATGTTTATCAGAATATCGAATGTAATAAGATGAGATATTAAAAAAAAAATGAAAATTTGATTACATTTTCACTTTTTGAAATCATTCGTAGGCATATGCGCATAGGTACACAATTTAAACATTTTAGGTATATGTAGGCTTTACAATATATATGTACATATATCTACAATCAGGTACAATGTACATACCAATAATTAATGCCTATATAAGTACATATATGTACATAGGTATGTACACAAAAATTTTTACATACATACATATATGTATTGTGTAAGTGCTTTAACCTATTCATAAAGCATAAAATAAATACTAAAAAAAATCACAAATCCAATCAACAATTGTAATAATGACAACAATTACCAATACATAGTGCTCAAAATGTGGTTAAAATATCTAATTTTTTTAAAGATACGTGAACACTCCCTTATGTGTATACACACTATACGTATGTATATCTTTTGTCCATTTATAAATATGAATGTTAAAATAGAAATTTTCTCTTTTTTGAGTGCACAACTAACTTTTATGTAACGAAAAAAAAAAAAAATAAATAAAGTAAAATAAAAAGTAAAAATGAAACTACATATTAAAAAAAAATAATAAAAATAAAAATTTAAGTACATTGAACTTTTTCATATGTATGTGCACATATTTGTGTACATTTGCACATATACAAGTAAATTCAAATAACACCCATCACTTATAATCATTGAGTGAATGACAGTAAAATCGATAATATACATACATATGTACATTTGTACACGAGTATATGCAACACATTACCACACATTATGCATGATAATCAAAAAATAATTTCTATTTCATAGCTATAAGTTTCCCTTTTTTTATATTTGAATTTTAAAATATACATATAACATATAACGTATTTATATACACGTATGTACCACATATTATAATGCAACGCGTTCACATGCATATATTTTGTAAAGTACATAATTGAATTAAAATTTACTGCATAATACCAAATAATACGTATTTGATATTTGAAAAAAAAGTAATTTTAATTTTTTTAAAAAATCATTTGCATTTAACTCTATGAGCCAACATGATGTTATTCCAAAAATGCAATATAACAATGCAATAATAACAGAAACCAAAATATCAATAGCACCCGATTTAATTTTAAAGTGAGGAATATTCTAGTAATATATTGCAAAATTGGCAAAATATTACGTTGTGAACATAATATATAGTCTTGAAATCCTCACTTTTTTTTAAAGTTGTATTCGAGCAATACTAGGTGTTTTTTACCTGGACGTACATAGTATGTGTATACACGATTTTATAGATTTCAATCATTTAAATTACATACATGTCTGTATGTGCCTTTATAATATATGTACATTTTTATTATAATAATTATACAGTGTTCTTTTCGTAATAAGCAAAAATTTTATAAGTCTTTAATTTCATTAATTTTTATGGTATAGACACTTTATAAATTAAGTATACATTCTGATACATACATGTGTACATATGTATGTATGTAGGTGTGTGGAATATTATTTCAAGAATGTAAAATTGCGGAAGTACATAATATATACCGTATTAACAAGTATTAATATTATTTATCCTACACTAAAAGTTGAATAATTTGTGGTTTTATCCTTAAATGGTAAAATGGTAAACCGTACCAACAAGTTATTAAAACAACAAATCAGTACACTTACCGACTTTTTGATTGTTCTTAACTTGTAATTATTTTTCGTTTTTGTCATCAATCTATAAATAGCGTTACTAAAGTAACCTTAATTCAATATTCTAAAATGTTTATCTTGTCTAAAATGAATCTATATACTTCGATTAAGATTATATATACACATATTTCAGTCAGGCTATGTATAGACATATTTGTATTGAAAAATCGAAAGAATTTATTTATCTATTGATGCAGATATTGTCCAATATAGTTTGTACGATGATGATGATGATGATGACGATAAAATAAATAAGAACATGATTATAGAAAGGAAGACGAAATCAAACGGTAATGACGATTTAATGTTACTAACAAGAATATCCATTAGATTTCAAATAAATTTGTTTTTTATGTGAATAAAATAGATACGCGTTTTATTTTTATTTTATAATTTATTTTTATATATAAAATTTATTCTTGTATACAAGTCAAATACTATATACTAATAAAAGATAATAATCTTTTATTTCTTTTTTACTCATAAAAATCTGAACATCGGTAAAGAACATTTTCGATTTAAATTTCACATTTATTCAGATGTCCAAATAGATGATATTATCCTATAAATAAGTCAAAAGGATTTTTATATATGTACATTTATAATACATATGTATGTATAGTGTAATGTAAAAAAAAATCCATTTCCGTCAGCCTAAGCTTTTATAAACATAAATGTTCAGAAATATGCAGCTATATATTTACATATTTATGTATGTATGTGCATAGTGTGTTGTATTACAATAAGACAGGTTTTTCAAAATGCAATCAGATATGTATATTATACTTATACAGGATGTCTCAAAGTAAATGACTTTTTTCTAGAAAAAAAAAAATTGTTATGACATACCACAGATTGTTAAAGTTAACAATATGTTTTAAACTATATCTGAGTGTATTTGATTTACCATAATTTGTTTATATCATTTAATGACTAATTAGATAAAAATCTATTATTACTTATTCGTCAGTAGACTGTATAGAAGAACCCAAAAAAGAGTAGTCAGAAACTGCTTCTAACAAATGCAAAACAGTCCCAGTCAGTAACGATATGCAAGGTAGTTTTCTCATTTTCCAAACATAGCTTTCAAGAGGGATTATCAGCTTTGCCTACTCTACATATTCAAACGTTTGACCAAACTAATAGGTCTAGAATGACTTTGTATTAGAAACAATTTGAGTTTTCATAAAAGTTAAATTTGAAGCATTTATTTTGAGACACCATAATTAATGGATAACAAAATATCCATTAAATTATCATAATAAAAATTTAAGGGCAATAAAAGAAACGAAAATCTTAAATTGTTAGATAAATACAATTAGAAAGTCATTGAAATAAGAATTAATTATAAAAAAAAGTAATAGATACGTACTCTTACGTACACTAAATGGAAGAGCTATATAATTGTTTCAAGTATTTCTGCACATATATGAATGAACATATGTAAATACATACATACATATGTACATATTTCGTATGATTCGATTGAAAAATAAAAATAAAAATCACACTACACTTGATAATAATTAAAATTGCACACAATAACGTATTAAAGTAAAATAATAAATATTTAACTTAAATTGATGTAGAAACAAAGTCATTATCACTAAAATGAAGAAAAAAGCTACAAATATTATTAATAATGAAATAAATATAAACTGAATGAATACGAGATAACTTGCATTAAAGTGTTAATATAAACGTACTTGTATCACTTGTATGTAGGTGCATATGTACATGAATAATATGAAAAATTGTATCCATAAAATAATATGCGATTACAAGAAATTACTAAATGAAGAAATTAAAACGATAAACAATAATTGATATATAAAAAATGGTTATAAAATCATACACATTATGATATGATTTTTAATACAAAAATGTATATAAAATATGCATTTTAAATAGTATATGCATTTCTCTTCTTTTAAATTAATATCATTCAATTTACACACACTGAAAATTTCATTTAAATATAGTGATATAAATATAATATATGTTACCTATAATATAATATTATATTACGACTACAAAGTACATACGTAATAGTATAATTTCGTATTTTAAATGTTTATGATTATTACAATTTTCTATAGATAGCTACTACAATTTCATAAAGTGTTAAATTATCACATATAAATGGAATCTATGTATGTACATGTGTATGAATTTAAATGTATTACACTGAAGGCACACATCTAATTTTAATACTAGAAATTTAGAAGATCAAATATGTAGTAATAAGTATTACCCAAATACCATGAAAAAAATTCAAATTTTCAAAATTACACATATACAGTATTCAAAACGAACAATATTCTGTCATGTTTGATATGACATTCATGGTTTTGATAACTTTATTCGCTTTACTTTTTTATCTATTTTGTAAAAACTTTTCAAAACTTGAAATTTTAAAAGTACAACAACAATTCATCATCATCATTATCAGCAGTGGCGCAACAGCTCGATGATGATGATGATATCGGCCACGGCCTAATCATCTGCGATATATGTATTGTATACTATACCAGATACATCTCCACTTAAACAACAAACCAGGTACATTACATACCGCCTAATATTAACTTTATTGTAGTCTTCTACTTACTTAGCATACGGAACTAGTACAAAATTAGCGTCGAAAGCTGTATATTTCTTTAGTATCAAGCTAATTTTCATAAAATATACTTAAAATCTTTTGAAATTTTAGGCAATCAATTTTGACAATATTTTTCGTTTATAGATTTCATTTCATTCGATTAATCCATTTTAATTTTTGGAATGTAAGGATGAAAAAAACTGTGTAAACGTTACTTGATATCTAGGTTTATGCCAGAATGCATGTGTGTCAAGATGGTAACGTGAACAGTACCACAATATCAATAACCTGGTAACAATACTAGATATTTGTCGATAGCTTTAGTTTAGAGTGAGTTCTTTTAGTATATATGTAATTTATTCTTTTTAGATTAAATACAAACCAATAACATTTATTTATAAAACAAAGTGTATCTTTATATGAAATTCATTTTTTTTATCTTTTTAAATCTACATTTCATTTACACTATATTACTAGTTTATCACATTTAATACTAATCCACCTTTAGATACGTAGTTTGTTCATATTTTAGTTTTTATTAGCACTCAAACTATATCATATAAAAAGATAATGTAATTTAAAATGAATTAACTTGATATAATAATAAAATTAATGAACATTTTTTTGGATTATTATTATTTTATGCTAATGTTAGGTTACTTGGTTTATGATACTTTTTTAAGAACTTAAATATATGCACGTTATAAGATAAAATTTTGAACTACTTAATTTGTTTATATTATTAAAATTGTATTTTTTAAACATCTGTAAATACGCATAGTGCACACATAATTCCAAAATTATTTAAATTTAGGATTAGTTAAGAAGTCGTAGGTATTTATTTAGTTCAATTTGAATTGATCATTTTTTAAATTTGATTGGATCTGTAAATGAGGAACAATCTAAAAGTCTTAGAAATGTACGTCTTAAGACAAATGCACATAAATACTGTTTTTGTGAAAAAGAGACAACTTTTCTTATTGCTCTACCGTTACTCGTTCTGTCTAGGTGTCGCAGTAAGGGTAGTCTTTTGATTTCGATTAAATAAATGATATTTATATCTTTGTATTCTTTGTAAGCTTGCTTTATTTCATCAATCTATCTAATTTTCCTGAACCGGGGCAAGGACCTTACGGAGGACTTACTCTGTACTATACTGTACTTTAAATATCATAATATAAATTAAATTTTAAAAAATTGTCGAAAGAGTGGTACGTACAAGTTTTCTTTTTCAATTAGTCTGTAATGACGTTAATATGAATATTAACAAATAAGCTAAAATATACATATGTATATACGTACATACATATTTCATATTTTTTCTCTTATATTTAATGTATTTGCATAATAAAATGCTCTCTGTATATGTAATTTACTTTTAAGGTAGTTAAATGTCTACATTGATAATTTTAAAGTACATAATATTCATTTATATTTGTACATGCTTTCATGATTTTTATTGATATCTTTAAAATCAGAAAATTTTGCATTCTATATGTCTGTATTCCAGTCAGTAATGCGTTTTTTCAACGTACACATAATAAAATATAAAATAAAATAAAAAAAGAATAAATTTAAAAATAGAATTAAAAAATATATAAAACACTGTTTAGAAACTAAATTTAATTTCTAATAATATTCAATGAACATCAATGAATAAATGATTTATTTCATTAATATTAAATATTTTGTTAGTAATAAATCGTGTATTTAATAACAGCTAAAGTAATACAGTAATAGCCAGTAACACCGGTATCAAAGTAATATTCGCATATAATGTATGTATTTATATTGATATAAATATACCCTAGTCGAATACGTGTAGCGATTCCATTGATGAATTCATGATGTCCAATTATTATGTAATGAAAGTCATAATGAAATTTATTCTAGGGACGAGATTAAAATTAGGTATTCAATTTTACATGTACGTTGTATGTGAATCGTAACAATAAATCATCGAAAATGTTACAGAGATTGGAAAAGTTGAAAAAATTATTATGATCATTAAATATTAGTAACTGTATAACAATTGCAAACAAAATTGTAATTCATGTTACTAATGTTTTGTAAATTTTAAATGGAAAAGAATTGGTTTAGATTTCTTTGCCTTTCCAATAAACTGATGACTTTTTTCTACTAGGGTACACTTATAAACATTGATATGAACACATGTATGTATGAACTTGTACATACAATGACTTATCACTTTCAATGCAAATATATAATAAATAAATTCTCTCTGTTATTAACAGACACACAGTATTAGGATATACATATAAATTATATACTTGGAATATATTCTTCATGATGTGCACAAAAATATAATGGGTTTGTTAAAGAAGTCCTCCTTTACTGTTTGCATTTATCATCATCTTACAACTCAGTTTGCACTTTGCATGCATACATAATGAATTTAAACTTAATCCATAATAGACATTTCTATTTGTATTTCATGCAGACATGATGGACATTGCAAAAGATAACGTTTTATATGTACTTTAAAATATACATATACATATACTACATATATGTATATATACATATATAGTTGTTACACAGCCAAATAGATAGATAACCATTTATACCACCTTCATTCTTGACTTCTTTATTTTGTTATTCCTCTTTGCTCGTGATAATGATGACTAAGTAAAGGTACAGATTACTTAAATTCATGTATATACACGTACATGTATTTATTTATGTCTTCTTATATTGTACAATAAATAAAACATAATATTTTTAGAATTAACTTCGCGTATGTATACTGAATTCCAGCAGCTATCATTTTTATATCACTTCAGTATTGAATTACGAATCTTTAAAGATGTTATAAAGCGTATTTTTTTCATATGAAAGGATATCATGTCTTAATTGTTCCAAAACCAATTTAGATGATAATTTTATATAGTATCTTGGCAATGACTGAATCATCGTCGTCATCATCATCAACATCAACATCAACATCGTCACCGTCACCGTCATCTTCATCATCAAAAGTGCATCTTTATACATTAGAAAATTTTTTGTTTTACCAGACGTAATTATCTACCTGTATCGTGTGCATAAAAAGGATATAGAATACATCTAAATAATTTGTGATACATCTGTTCTCATTATATGTACATATATACTGCATAAATGAACATAAATATAGAAGCACGTTATACAATGTACATACATATGTAAGTATCTTATTTAGGCATAGGCATCTCTACAAATTGTATTACAACATCACATTACAAAGTTGCATGGATAGAAAACGAAAATACATAAATAAAAATATAAAAAAATTCTAAATGATTTACACCAGCAATTAATAGTAAAATCATTTTTAAAATTAATTGATACTTGCATTATTAATTCATTGTTTTTTTGTTTTTGTTTTATTCAATTTATTTCTCATTTATTTTCGGCACTTATGTGTCTATCAAAGGGAATGAAAATAAATTAAAAATTAAAAAATATATATATGATAATGTAGTAATCAAAATTAAAATTAAATTGAGAATTTGCAAAGACGAGTATATAATATCTACACAAGGTGTTTCAGAAAAGTATTACAAATTGTTATTCTTTAAGTTTAAAATGTTCCTAGTAAAAAAAAAAAAAAATTCTAACATTACCCAATATAAACTGTAAGAAAAATATAGTTTCTGACACTTATTCTATGACACCCTGTAATTTAAATTTAAATCAAGAAAGCGTTTTATAATAGTAAATCTCATACAATATGATATATTTTTGAATTTAAATAAAAATTATTGCTAATAAATAAAATTTCTTTAAGTATACAATAAACTGTACTTTCATTTTCATAATTTAATTTGTTCTATCAAAGTATTTATGAATATGTATATTGTATTGATAAAATGATTTTATAAAAATTGGGAAATAAAATGAAGAAACAAAAATAATAAATTGTTACACTCAATAAAATGCAACGGTTATTGCATAAGGAGACCGTTATATTTAAATAAAAAAAAAGGAAACAAAAAAATAGTTGACCATTTTATATTACATGCATTCTTGTATAGAGAAGATACCTAAATACTCAATACCCATGTCTGAACAAAATTACAATTGCAATTCGATGTTCTGCATCTTTGATTTCATCTAATGTAATGGTACAGAGTACATGCATAATGGTATATAGACCTTTGCACGAATTCAAACTAAGATGAGTTTTTACAATGTTAATTCAAAAGAAATGAAAATAAAAAATTACCGAATAAAATGAATGCATCTTTACCTTCATTTTACAATAAATTTCCAATTTTATATGATGATAGTTACGATAATGCAATGATAATATAATGACGATGACGATAATGATGCTGGCTGATGATTAGTATATTAAACTATAAGTGTTCATTATTATATGATATACTATATTTTATTCTATTATACTGTATATGTACATATTATATTTTAGAATTTATTTGTTTGAAAGTATAATGGTCATTCATTCATATACATACATTATGTACGTATACGTGTTGAAAAATAATTCGAATAAAATTTGGATCATCCGAAAAATTAAGATTATCATAAAAACGAAGTTGGAATATATTACCTATACAACCATTTTATATATGTATCTATGTATTGTTCAGCTATTCTATTATCATATTCAATAATCTTGTAAGATCTGTCAAATGTATGTACTTCTATCATATTGAAAACTTTTCATATGAGATTGGTTTAATCAAAATTTCTGAATTATAGCTGTATACAGGACTTTAAAATTGGGATGATCTTAAATTTGAATTATATTGGGACTATGTGCGTTCGTACTTATACATATATATGTATGTAGTTATAGAATTCATGGTTACACAGGGACAAACGCGTTTAATTTCTATGATGCATAAATTCGCATTTTTGAATTATACACGTCTATAGTTTGTTGAAAAAGAAAATTAACAAATAAAATTGAGAGCAAACACAAAAAAACAAAATTGACAAATTAGTATGTGCTCAAAGAAAAAATGAAAATAATTTTCTGTTCAACATATAAAGGTAAAGATACACACACGTAAAAAGTTTCATTCTGATAAACATTTCATGCATGAATGAATACAAAATATTTATGCGAAAATTATGTAGATGAAATGTAAAAGATATCTATAAGAAAATATGTATGTATGTGTATGATAAAATTTCATTTTGCAATTTTGTCCACTTAGATTGAAGTTTATCTTTTTTTTTCTAACAATAAAATGTTCACATTTTTGTGTTAATTTAATCTTGTCCATCAATGATGTTTCACAAGAGGCTGGCTTTAGAACGGCATTGCGGAGTTAGAGAAATTAAAATAAAAATTGAGAAATAAACTCAAATTCAAGAAAAGTTGTTTTTTATTATATTTATTTTGGAACACACTATGTAGATAAATTTTGCACCAAATAAGGACTCATTTCGAGAAGTGTTTTTAAATGTCCTTAGACATCTAACATTCTTTGAATAACTTGACCAAATCATTTAAACTGAAATAGGCGTGTTTGGACTAGTGATTGGACATCGACAATCGACAATTATTGTCGATTTTAGGATGAATTGTCGATATTTTTGCAATCATGAAACGTGAGCATCGGTTATTTTCTTTAGTTATCAAAACACTAACATCCACTAGCTTGGACGTTATAAATAATTGTGTGTATTATAAATGCAAAAAAAAAAGAAATCATATCAAACAAAAATCAATAGAAATAAAAAATTTTATTATTATTATTATTATTATGATCATCGTAAATATTGAAGACAAACGATAATAATAGTTTTGATAAAGACATTTCACTAAAAGAGAGCAGGTTTAGAAATACCGATTTACTATCCTTACAATTACGTACCATAATAAATATAGATCAAAGGTTCACCAATACATGCATGTTAACATATAGTATAAATTGTCCTTTATTGCTTTATTTCAGTCAAATACATAAACCATTCATTTGGGGAAAAAAGCACGCAAAGTAACTTAAAATTAAACCATTTTCAAACTAATGTCGCTAATCACATCCTTTAGAAATCAAATAATTCTTAGTTAACGACATTTTTCAACAATTTTCTTTATTTTAATGTAAATAACAAAATGATCAAGAAAAATTTGTTTTCCTTCTTTATTCAATTGTGAAACCCTTTTACGATAAAAAATAAATAAAAAATAATTTTCAAAAATACACATGTAAGAACATAAAAGACTAGTTTTTATAGCAAGTGCTCAATTACTTTTAAAAAAAAAAAAACAAATAATGAAATTTATAAGATTAGTCCAGTGTTTCATTCCAAAGTCTTTTTTTTTGCGAAAAGCTAAAAATCTTATACAGATGTATGTACATATAAATAGTTGAAATTCCAAAAAAATTAAAATGTATGTTCATGTACGCTTGTATCCATAATTCTATATACCTACGTATACGTATAAACAATTTAACATTGCAAATAGTTTATTTAGGATAATAATAATAAATCAAATGACTTGAACAAATACAAAAATACATACATACATATATTGTATTCATGCTCTGCGAGAAAACAAAGAAGACCTTCCACTAGAAGAGTTTCAGAAGATTATATACGGGAAAGAAACGAAAAGCTTCGTGAGGATGCCCTTGAATAGAATTTTCAATTTTTTCCGTGGAAGATAAATAGAATATCTTTTAGATAGAAGCCTTTTAAAAAAAAAAAAAAAGGTGTACTAAATATTGTGAAATTCAAATTTCAATGCTAGGTGTTCAGTTTTACCACATTGTGAAATTTAAATCAATTTACTTTCGAATTAACGAAATGTTCAGGTGACAACTATGTACATATTTTAATTTTAATGATATAATTAAATATTTGAAAATTATTATTTCAAAATTATTTTAAAATTAATTTTAGACTTTCCACATTATTTTCAAAAGGCATTCCACGGAATATTTCTGATTTTATACTTTACATATAGTACATTCTCAAAAAGGAAAAAGTTGTGTTAAAAAGAAATAAAAGTGGAAACCAACATTTTCAAGCCATCTTCCTTTCAAAGAAGGACATCAGAAAGAATGCAGTAACACTCCATTTCCCACAAGTATGTGTAACACATTACGTTTGTACATCTATACATATGTATAATATAAAATACATTTGTCTTATCCTCTATATTTCTTTTTCTTATTTTTTTCCCAAGTGTTTTTTTTTCGAAATTAATATGTATGTTTAATAAAAAAGTGTAAAGTCAATAACACTTAACCATCATAAAGTAAAAAATTCGTGTATCCATATATCATTGTAATATGTAGATGCATTTGATTGAAGCAAACTGCAAACAAACATTAAGTCAAAAATTTTTGCCATGCATGTTATAAATAAATGATTGCCATATGACGAAAATAAAAAAGGTTTAAAAAAATATATTTATCAAAAAATAAAAAAATAGAAATAAACACCATACATAAATACTTACATTTTTTATCTCAATGCAGACGAGAAAAAACAAAGTGTTTCATGCGTTCCATGAAGGAGAAAATTAGCTAAATTAATTGCACAAAAATGATGTCTTTTTTATTCGTTTTAAATTTAATTCTTCGTAAAATGAGGCATCTTATATGAGAGAAAGCATAATGCATGTTGTATTATTATCATTTTTTGCAGTAATAATATTTATGCATGTAATATTTATATGGGTGAGTTTCGAAACGTATTACTATCGTTTTAACGCAATACAGTTCTAGAATGTTTGAAATTGTAATAGATGCATTGTTAAAAGTTCCGAAACACATCGTATCAAGCATTCTTTAAGCAAAAAACAGATTCAAAATTTTGTAGATGCAAAGTAACAAAATTCATTCGAGTTCAACAATGTTTAATGTTAATATAAATTAAAAAGTATTAAATTGAATACTTCTGTATTAAAAAATGAAATGTAATCAGTCAAATAAACGGAAAAAATTTCTAAAGGTCGAAGCAAAATTTTCGTATGTTCCGTCCGATAATGCATACATACATACATATTACATATGTATGTACGAGTATGTACAATGTATCAATACATAATTGTATCAGAACAGTAGTAATACCGTATCACTACAAATTTTTGTTGATAATTCGTAACTCATCGTATTTTTTGTAATATTGAATCTTACATATAAATACAACCAATGTAATAATGAAACGATCTCAAAAGGTTCCGCAATATGAAAGCAAAAGAGAATTAATGTAACGTTTATAGAAAGAAACTAACTTATCATCATTATAATATCATAATGGTATGTAATTCTTTATTGTTATTTAAGCATTGGACTTTTACAACAAGTGCAAGTACGCGTGAAATGATAAAAACCGCAGCATATCACATAATCATGCAGCGACTAATTAAGTTTTATTTTATGCTACAAATACAGAATTATTTTTGTTTTTTGTTTTTTAACAATTTTTTTCGATTATTATTTTTTTTCGCATTATGTTTTCTCTTTGATAAGGAATAAAAAAATAAAGAATAAATGACAAATGATATCCAATATAACGGTAAATAAAAAGCAAAAATTACTTTTCAGCAAGGAAAAAAATCATCTGCTTTGGTGGCATTTAAAAAATTTTGCAGTATCACTACAAGTAATTGCAATTTGTAAAATGATTTAAAATTCTTTATATACCTGCTTACCTACATATGACACAAATACATGTGTGTATTTCTTTAAAATTCCTAAAGTAAACTTAGCAGTTTTTTTAAAAATTTTGGTAAATTTTTTGACCTTTGTTTTTTGAAAATAAAACAAAAATTTCATAATATCTTCGTGATAAAAAATTTTTAATATAGAAAATATTATGAAATCAAATCGTTTAGTAAGAACATAAACCAAAATAAGCACAGTAAACAATGTTCATTTCATCCATAATGTGCGTAAACTTCATTCGGTTTTGTTAATCTAGCGAATTTAACGTAGTGACACATATTAACTAAATTTTACTCTAGGTTTTCATTATGGCCAAATGATTTGAATTTCCTTACACAGGACTTTTTTAAAAAATTACAATTTCCAAAACACATAAAAATTGTATTGAACTAATAGAGTTTTTCTTCGATTTTTTAAAAATTTATATAATAAACCATTTCTAGCAGGAGTTCTCATTGGCATTTTTTTCTGAAATGTTTCAACTGTTTTGTACATATAAATTTTTATTTCTCATAATTCCTTGCTGTTTTATCAATACCTATATAATATCATTAAATGTTTTTATGCGTTGTCTCCAATATGAAACTTTAATTAATTTCTATTCGATTTTATATTTTGATTATCATAACATAACGATTTGTTAAATACTATTCGATTTTTGTATTGTACACTTATATGCATATGTAAGCATTAAGTACTAAGTACACGATTAGGTGTGCGTGATTCCATGAGTATCCATTGGAGCATGCGGAAGGAATTCTCATGTTAAATATTTTGTCAACTTGACTATAATGTGGGCATTCTATAATTTTATTCTTATTCCGGAAAATTCGTACATTCATACATACATATACATACATATCTATATATACACACATAGTAAGAAAACGGGCTACTCAATAGATTTTATAGATTAATAGAGTGTATTACTTTTACTTTAAAGTCAAATAACTGCAATCCAATAGCGGCTTCAGTGACACCAAAACAGGATAACTTAACTTAATTGAGGATTTTGTTGTTTTTATAAATAAGATAACGGCTTAAAAGTTCATTGAAACGTCTTTCATTGACTAAATATAGTAATACTTGGTAATACGCAATCTTATATTTTTTATACATTGTAATGTTTATCTCGAGTACTATCTGTATTATCCAGACATACATATACATATGCACGTAATGTATCTAAATATCTGTATACATTTATATACACTGTTTACGAGCAAATGATACATTGTATGTTGTTTGTACATATATTTTATGCAAATTTGATTCAACCTGAAATCATCATCATCAACAATTTACCGTTATTCAGATTAAAAAATACAAAAAAAAAAGACTTTTCTGCTTGAATTATATATTGCCCAGTAGCAATTATTATTGCACAAATTGAACCTATACATCCATATTTATAATACATTGTATAGATAGATGGCATTTTACAACATGTTGGTATATACTTACATATATTATTTATTTTTGCATATAATTTTCTATGTAAAATTAAAATTATTACAATGATATGAAAAAAATTGTATACATGAAATGTACATGACTAAAAAATTTTAGCATTAGAATAAGAATGCAGAAATTGAAAATTTAATTGTGCCAAATCGTATTTATCCCGATTAAAAGGTATTTATGAATAAATTTCAAATAATCAAAAAATGAAATCAAAATTTACATTGTTTCTAAATTTTTTAAATTGACTATTCATTATCTTAAAAATTTATACCTATTTACCAAAAACACAAAACAAAACCAAAAAAAAAAACAATTGTACAAGACGTATTTACAATTTTTAATTATAATTTTTAATTACCATGATAATAAGGTGGTTAGTAACAGTGACTACATGCTTATTTATGTATATTTAAAATTTTATGATCTAGCCAAAACAAGGAAGTAAAGTAAAGTAAAGTAAGCAACTTTATAAAATTAATTATATAGAGATACAGATATTGAACATAATGAAAACGTAAAATGAAGTTCAATAGTATTTATCACTCTGTTACGTATTCTCCTTACGGCAAATTAACTAGGTACCTACTTTATAGAAAAATGATATTCCAAAATTAACGAAAATGAATGAATTAAAGTTTATATACATATGTATGTAACTACTTTGTAAATTACAGATAAATTTTTTGGTTTTACTTTTCGTTACTTCTTTACTTTGATCCTAGCTTTACTTTTTAATCAAAAATAGATATGTATTGATCTTCTCATTGATGATAGTATCATACATACCTACTTGGGTTTCTAATTGCTGTCTTCTACACAGGCAAGGTAAATCAATTTTTCTCTGAAGTATGTACATGTGTATGTAGATGTCTATTACAAAAAAAAGTTCCTTATGTTCTTTCGATTTCGATGTGAATTTTTGATTTAATTATACGATCTATACTCTCTACATTTATACTTGCACATAAATACATGCACATTTTTGTAATGTGTTAGGCGTGATTGTATAATATCTATAATTTTCTATCTCCTGCATCTCATTGTTTTCTATTCTTATGCAGGTATTTATGTATGTATTTTTATTATGAAGAATTATTATGTAAGCGTGGTTCATCTATCGCAATAAGATGCTAATTTAATGGTATCATGACACGTCAGGTGCTTGCAATACAATAATACAATATATTAGAACCTGATGCACAAGGTATTTCTATCTTCAGCTCAAACATTGTTTATTTTCTCAAGTTATTTTAACTAATATATACCTACATATATTGTGTTTTTCTATTCTTCTATGTGTGAACGGACATATGTATGTACGTATCTGCGGTACCAAACAATGACAATTTATAAATGTTATTCTTATATAAATACAGTACACATCGTATCTATAATGTAGCGAAATAATGCTATTCATTAAGTTTCTTCAACACTAAAGCTTGTAAGCATCAATGTTTTTATTTAAATGTGTCTTAAGTACAAACTAAAATGGCAGACTCAAACTCATAACTCAGATTCGTAGAAATCGACATCAAAACTCATTATATGTACCATTTAAATCCAAATAACAACATCAAAATTAGTTGAAATAAATTATTACATCTTGTAATTAAACACTAAAAACAGACACAAATTTTTAAGATTTTAAAACTTCAAACTCAAATTCATTTGGATTGGTTATATGTTTTTGCATACACAAAAAATAATTTTGACATTTTAAATTTTAAGTCTGAGTCTTGAGTTCGCATTTGGTCTCAGACTTAAATGTCTTGGTAAAGTTTAGTAATTGTACCTAAAATATGCAATGTTGCTGGTATAACTGAAGAAAAAAAACCAAAGTCTTATAATTTCAAGATTGAAAAAACTTTATGAATGAAATATGTATATTCAGATCATATCGTTCTTTTGTAGATGCTCACAATATACTATATATGTCATATAATATGACACATAAGTGAAAATATACAGCTAATTTGTGTTACAAAATTAAAAGAAATGATGCAATTCTTAAAGTAACTTTTAGGACGATGCCCGAGCTGAACAGAGCACATGCCATTGAAATATATGAATGATATACATACATACATATGTACATATACGCATACATACATATGTATATATATGTATGATGATAGTAGTACGTGCTAGTACGTAAATATGTTTAAACCACATGATACTACTTGTGTACATCTGCTGGTGCTGGTACTTTAATTGTTTCTGGTATGTGCATCTAATTTATATATTCACATAGATACATGCATGCATACATATTCGTATCGTGTAGGACATAAATTAAAATGAACACTGTGTAGTACATCGTAAAGTTATACATGAACCATTTTTTTATATTTCGCACATAACATGTACAAGTAACAACTATGTACATATGTATAAATGTATTTTGTACAACAACACATCACTGTACAAACACTTATAAATAAATATAAGGTGCAGGTACATACACATAAAATGTATAGAAATATTACTCAATGTTCATCAACAATTTTAATTCGCTATAAAATATTGGAAAGATGATTTTAACATTAACTTTAAGGTTTTAACTTTAAGTATGATTTTGTTTTATTTTCTTTTTTTTTCTTTTTCCTGATTACATTACAATTTATGAATTTTCTATATCATGTACAAAAAAAAAAACAATTTAACATAAGAAACAGAACAAAATGGAATGCAACAATTTTAGATAGTACATGATAATACAGATGTGACAACTCGATTAAATTCTTATATCATAAAATTTATAAAACATATCAACATTTATTTCATACACATTAATGTGGATGCACATATGTATGTAATGTATGTATACAGATGCATGTACTGACAGAATGTACCCAATTATCCTACGCACGATTTATACTTCTATAATCTACATAAATGTGTAATATATATATGAGTATGTATATGTACTTCTGTAAGGATTTGTGAATAGAATTTCGTGTTGATAGTCCTAACTGGTATAAAAGAAAGTATCAAACATAAGATAAAAATACATGAACCGCATTACACATGCACAGGGTATCCCAGAATAAGGATTATAAAACATAATAGGCTTCATTCACTAAAAGCATGCATGTACAATCATATGAAGCTGCTCCACACCATATTGCACAATCATCATTTTCGTCGAGATAGAGCCTATAATTTTCTAAAGGTTTAGTAGACTTTTTAAAGCATATTAAAGTCAAAACTTTGATGGTGATAATTTTCCATTCAAAATTTTATAAAGGTTACAATGAGGTAATGCTATTCTATATTATCTTAACTCTACTAGCTGGCTGAAACTTGACCATTATAAATAAAATATAAATCTGGTATCAAGACGGCATCCTCTTTGGGGTAACTAGTTGCAGCACTTATTTTATTACATAGTTATCTATATCATATCACCCATTAAATACACACACATACTCCAATCCAGATGTAATTTACAAGTATCATTTCTCTAGCAATTAATTACAAAACTTAATTTACGAGGCTTTCCTCCCACAAAAGGTTACACAAGAAGTCTGTTATAGATTTGCAATTCACAGAGTGTATATAAAGTCTGACAATGTTTTACATATTAGATCTCAATACGTACACATACTCAACGGACATGGTATACTCTGTTAACTAATTCTGTGCAGTTAAGGCCTTATGGAAACTACGAAAAGTAGTATCTAATACTGTCTATCTAATATACTAATAATAATAATACTGTATAATCTAATACTGTAGTAATAGTAATAAAAGTAATATTTAGTACTGTTAGCGAAACATTCTAATTAGAAATTATGAGACCTTAACTGCATATAAATAATTAGCGGACAGAGTATAAATGTTAAATATGTAGTTTTTTGTACAAAGTGTTAAACTAAAGTTTTCGACATATCAAAATATGAATCTGATATCTAATTATCTGATTTTTATAGTTTAATGTTCGATTACTGCTCCACCTCATGCATTCATTTTTTGATCAAGTCCGAATATCTCATATAAAAATATTTAATTGAATTTTATCATATAAATTAAAATGATATGAATATTTCAATTTTTTGAAATTATATTAACATTGTAATTTTTTAAATATAAGTGTATTTGATAAATGGTCATTAATTAACACAATACATATTTGAATTTGACGTGAAAAAAACTATTAAATTTCTAATTAATTTATATCTGAATATTTATCTTTGTGTCTATTATATTTAAAAAAGTTAATTTGTTAAATGTTTGTATATTGTGTAGATACATGTGACTTCAAGAATCAATTGGAATTTATTTTAAAGTAAAATGAAAAGTGTTACACTCATTTTATTGGAACAACTTCGCTCGTTTTAATATACTTAATATAAAAAAAAAAATAAAAATATTTGAAAATAATTCGTATTCGGTATTAATCACTATTGTTGCTTTCTGCTATATGGGATGAAAAAAAAAATGCTACACAACACAAACAAACCAGGCTAGAATAGTAGAATATTTTATCTACGAGTAATGAGTATGTGTATAAAGATCAAATCTAAATGCAAGATTCAAAATTGTAAATTTTAAAATTATTTCTGGTTGATGAAAATACGAATGAGAAACTCAAATGAGTTTGAGTACGAAGTTTTAAAATTTAAAATTTTTGTGTCTGAGGTAATAGTATTGTAGTATTAAATCAACATAAATCAATATACGTACATATGTATGTTTCAAATTTTTTAAATTTAAAATTTTTTATTTGAATATGGTATATGAAAAATTATTACAAGTACCTATATGTATATAACTAAATCATTATTTGGATTTGATTGGCATACCAAAGTACATACGATACATATAAACATCACAAGTCATACATATGTATGTACAATCGACTTCTTTGAATATGAGTCCTGAGTCCGAGTCTTGCACTTGGATTTTGGCTTAAATGTTAGCAGAATTCAATTATTGCAATTATTACTTTTAGAATAATTGGGGCGGAAATCAATGAGTTAGGTATGTAAATTCAAATGCGTATAGCATATATACAATTAATTTTATGGTCAACGTGTAAGTGAATACTATTTTCAGATTGACATTTAATTTGGAATAATATTTTGCTTTTTTTTTTCTTTTTATTATGGTTTCTTAATTCCCAAGTTCCACGCCTACACCTTTTAATTTTTGACTATAAGGATTACATTTTTTTTAATTTCAGAATTTGGTGCAAACTTTTGAATATCCTAATCATCATCACAATAATTGCTATCATCTCAAATTCAAATTAAATTGTACTTTTTTGTACATATACATATATGGCCTGCAGCCTCAAAGAGGAACAAAAAATGAACAATATAAAAACACATATGTACATACATAAAAGTATGTAATTTATCAAACCCTTGACCTTGTTTAACTTTATGAGCACGAGACAGACATCAAGCCATGTGTATAATTATAATTATAATATGTATGTATATTAAAATTAAAAAACAAAAAACATGTGGGACAAATATGTGTTAGACATCAAAAAGCAGACTTTATTTAAAAAAAAAAAAGAAAGAATTTTATTACCTGCTAAGATCAAAGATTAATGACAAGCGTAACACGATATTTGAATTTTGAGTTTACTCTTACGTATCTGCACATATAGTCTGGGCTTTGGTCAGGATGTACTTATGTATGTACCTTATGAAAAATAAACGCGTATACATTTTCATAAACACATTACACGAATATAAAACAATTTTTAATACAAAATTTTGATTAAAATAAGATTATTTTCTTTTTTAGCTGACAAGATCTTTTGTTTGATTTTCACTCATGTAATGTTTATGTGCACTTGAACGAGTTTAATATGATGGAAATAATTTAATTTAATTTTTTGAATAAAATAAAAATGTGATTTAATATAACAAAATGTAATAAAAGGCGTTACATTAATTATCTGTACACAATTTTGTTTTAATTTGATTTTATTGAACATTTTTTTGAAATTAAAACAAAAATAAATAAAAAAAACGAACTGCATCTTTTAAAATTCTACAATAGAGGATGTTATAAAGGTTACCAATGATATGTATCTAATTTTAACAATACAGTTCTTGAAAATTATGCATATAAATACAAACCACTAACGTCAAACGTGTCACTTAATATTGCCCGAATATCAAGAAAAAAGACAAAATTTCAAAACGGTAGGTATGTGATATTCAAAACCAATAGTATTTTCCTAGTTTTGATATGATATTCGTGGTTTTCATAAATTCTATTCACACTTGCTTTATCTATTTTGTAAAAACTTCTTAAACTTTGGACGATTTTGAAAACACAATAACAACTATCAAAAACAAAACCATGAAAATCACATGTGTGAAATCAATTCTACACTACGAATTTCGATAATAGTCAATATCGATTTCAATTGATTTTAGGCTACATATATGTATATGTACATATGATAGATATGATTGATAGCATAATATCAATATCCCAGTATCAATTTAGACACATCTACATACATATGTGTATAGATAGATAAGTATATAGATATAGATAGATGTCGGTAGTCTAAGGTAGACGAGAGTTGATAAATAAACTATAGAGAGTGAATTGAAATTATTCCAAAAAAAATGAAACAATTTTTATAACAAAACAAGGTAATAACAGGGAGACATACATATATACCTACGTACATACATATGTATGTAAAGAAATAAACAAATAAATTCAAAAACGAAAAAAAAAGCAAAAAAAATTGCAATGAAAATAAATATAAAAAGAAAATATTCAAAAATACGTACTATTGGCTTTAAGGACTAAAATAATTTTCTTGGAAATAATTTTGATTTCTAATAATAAACATATCGTATTCTAAAATTGGCAAAATGTCAACTTTTATTTACATCTGAATGTGACGAATGAAGGGATAGATTCAGACACATCTAGACAATGAAGGCAATTGACCTTCATACAAAATTTAATCAATTAAAAACAAAATTTTCAGTGGTTTTATTGTCTTTTGGGTTTCATTTTTATTTTATTTTATTAAGATTTAATTTGTGTCCTTATCTTTTATGAGAACGAAATCGAAATAATATCTGTATCGGATCAATTTACTATACCTACAGACATACAGATATATGTACATATATATGTGTTGCCATACAAATTGTTAATTTATTAATTAGGTAAATTATTTTCTCAGTAATATCATCTTAAATTTTATTAAATTTATTTGAAAAAAATTTATAGAGCAAAAATGGAATTATTTTCTGAAAATTTTAAAAACATAATGCATATGTATTTTCTATTATGCTTGTTATTTGAAGCGTGGTAGAAAGAAATGTCCTCAGAACACTCAGACAAATTTTTTAACAGGGTTTTCTCTTAAAAAACAAACAAGAGAAAACTTTTAACCGAAAATTCATTTAATTTACTTTAATTTAATTTAATTTAACTAAACCGATTTTAGAAAGTTTTTTAAAAACGGAATTTTTACATTGTAGTATTTCATATTGCTAAAATGTAATTTATAATAAAGAAGAAATTTCATAAGAATAAAAATTTTTATTACTCAATGAAGTTCAATATATGTATCTTAAGATATTTTAACACTAATCTATATTATACTTCAATGGGTTCAAATAATTTTTTTTTAAACATTAGTCAAATACAAATGACTAAAGATAATGATTTTTTTAATGATAGCAACAAAAAGATGAGCAACATATTTTTATTACTATCATTTGTGTAGGTAGGTAAATAAGATAAGAAAAAAATAAACGTAATATAGGAAAGAGAAGATAAAATCCATTTAAATTAATTATATTAGATTTTTCTCAAGTAATTCCAATTAATAAATGTATATAATCATATAAAAGACCTATTATGCATTTTTAATTAATATAACGGATTTAAAAGCAACAAGAAGTTAAATAACACAAGTTAACATTCTCACGGTTACTTGCCAGGTGTACCAGAATAAGGGTCACATAATTTACTTTTCTTTAAGTTCAGACTGATCATAACAAAATATCGATCTGGAAAACTTTTATCAGATTTTCTGAGATCAAAATTTTTTTGAATACGAGATACTGGAATTACAAAAGATTTTTAGAGCTTATAGAATCTAGAAAATTGTTTTACTAGAAACAGTCCAAATTTTGAGACAAATACGGTTTGTGACATGTAATCTGAGACACCGTGTGTATAGCTAATCAAAGATTTTCTTGTATAGATATATGTGTTATTACACATTACATATAGTGGCGTAGCATAGTAGTAACAAATTAAAATTTTGACTACTATAATCGTTTTTACAATAATTTCATTTTACATCTTTTGATCATATTTTTAGTGTTGTGTTTTTTTATGTTTTTATTTGAGAAATAATTTAATTCATTCTTTTTTTGTGGACTGATGAGATCAAATTATATAACTTTTTTTTTTGGTTTAACAAATTTTTTAAAAAATCTTTCTGTGAGGTTAATGACTTCTGTTAATGTAATGGCATTCTCTCACTATAAGAAGAATACGAAAAAAATGTTGGCGCCAGATCACCTTTTTTTTATTGTATTTCTAAAAAAAACTTCACTTTTATTTTTTTTAAATTTTTTCTCCATTCTACATATTTTCGTTTCGATAACTGTGCTCAAAGAACTCAAGAAATACCTATATTAAGTACACGTACCTATAGAATGTTATTCATTAAAAAAAATAAAAAATAAATACAAAAAAAAATACAAAAATTATTTCTCTCATTCAATAAGTTTGAAACAAATTAAATTTAGAAAATTAGTCCTAACTCCTAACATAAGTTACAAGTTCCTAAATATGATTGCTTAAAGTTGATAAGTTAACTTTTTGGTCACTTTTTCGATTCATGTATTCATGTATTTTTTCTTATCATCTCTACATATCATATCCTGTAAAGTACAAAAGAAGAAATGTACTCACATATACCTTTTCTTATGAAACACGCATTTAGGCCCGTATCGATCAGGGTATTAACCAACCACTATAAAATATTTTGTAGACAATCGCAAAACGTTATTATTTGAAAATCATAAAATCTGTGTATGCAAAAGTCAATTTACTTAACAACTAATAATAATTAGCTTATGTGCTTGATGTTGTCGAAAAGGAAATTAAATTAATTTTTTGAAAATAATTTTTTTTTTTCCTTTTTGATGAATAAGTGCAAATTTTAGCAATCATAAAAATATCCAACGAATAATCTTAGTTGATGAATACGGTTATTGAAGATAATTAAAAATCTTCTTACACAGTTAATAATTTTTCTTATTTGATTTTTTAAAGTTGCTTTTAAATCATTGCAAAGTAACTTTGTTTTATTAAATAAATTTGTAAAATATAAAGAAGAAAACTAATAGTCCTTATACATAAGAATAAAAGCATTTTCAATTTTCATGTTGGCTGTATTTATGTATGCATACTTTTCTATGCAAAAATAAATATTAGGAGATGAGTACAGATATTTAAATACTTTTTTAATATTTTGCCGACAAAGTATATAAATACTGTATTTTAAAAACTTACTAAAGTATATTATTTGTAGATGCATACAGACGTAATAGTTATTAAACAAAAGCCAAATGGAACTACCACTAACAATTAACAAAATAGAGATAGTTACGCGCTTTTCATATGTTTTTTTAAACTCCTAATAAACATGTTTAAATAGAGATTTAACTGTCCATTAAGAATTTCGAAATATAAAACCTTACCTTACCTTTTGGTTACCTTTCTTATGTTTCAACCAAAACTCTGTTCTACATTTTATCCGATCCTTCTATAAAGACATTTTAGAAACTTATAATAATGGAAAAATTTTAATTTCCATTTCTTCAAGACACCCCATGTAAAGTAAATACCTATATATTGTTTGTAAATCTTATTTTTTGACTTTTTTTTCATTTTTTTCCATTTCGTAGAAATTTCAATGTCATATTTACAATATCTGTGTACATCGAGTGTGAACAAAGTTTCGAAAAAAATAGTTAAATTGCTAAAGAAAACAAAATTTTATATATGTACATGTATGCAATGTATATTTCAATTAACGTGAACTTGGAGTTAAACGGTTTCAAACTGTTCTTCGTTATCTTTATTTTTTACTTAGAGAGATGTCTGTTATATTTATTCTTGGCCTTATAGTTCAAAATAGACCTTAGCCTCCTGCACAATTGATTACAAATTGGTTATATTCGTCTTAAATGAACCCTTAGAGGATGACCTAGCTATCTTATTCTTTATAAATCTAACCATATTTTCGTCAACTCCTTCATATTGAAACTTATAAAATTATTCTCCACATTGACTATTGATTTACAATTTTCATTTGATGTACTTTCATTCGATAAAATTTTGTAACAAAATCATGAATTTAATAGAAAGTTAATATGGAAGTCATTAATTTATTTTTTTCATTTTTAAAATAAAGATATAAATTTATTTATTTTTTTAAATTTTTAAAATTCATTAAATTATGTATAATTTTCAACGTTAACGCTAAGTAGTCATAGTCAAACATACAGAAATGTAAAATAAAATATTTTAATTTTTTTTATTCATTGTGAAGTTTTTGTTTTTGACCATTATGTTTTTCATTATTTTCCTATATACGTATATATTTCACAATTTCACTTTCTATAATTGTTAAATAGTCAATTAAAGATTTTTTACTACATTTTCCATTTTTCTCTGATCAATCTTTCATTAAATCATTACAGTCTTTATTATGTATGTGATTGGAATTTCAACAACAAAGTAAAAAAGAAAGAAAAAATTAATAATGAACATAATTTATCGATAATTAGCCATAATTAGATCGTTTTTATGTAAAATAAAAAAATAAAAAAAGTTATCTAAGTGATCGATGTAAAAACTCATAAATACACATATATACAGAGCATTAGATGTTTAACCTTAAGCTTTGCAATACATTTTAATACGAAATTATAAACAAACTTTCTCATGTAATTTAAAATAAATTATAACAGATTTAGTATTAAATAAAAAAATGCGTACTAATATCTACATAGGGAGCCCAGTAGCTCAATAGGCAGAGTATTGACTTCTGTCTGAAATCTGAATTATACGGTTTCAGGTTCGACGCCAGGCACAGGAATAAAAAATATGTATTTTTCATCGTTTACTACCACTAAATTTTCTCAGTTTTGAATAAATATCAGGACCAGGCCTTTTTCCCTATGGTCATGACGGAAAAATACTAATAATAATACTTATGTGTTACTCAGTATATTGTCTAGTTCAATTTCACCATAGATTGGTATATGTAAAAGCCGACAATTGAATATCTCACCTTGTTAGTAACTTTGAGTTAAACTGAACTGTTTCAGTTTAAACCCAACTTTTTTAAGCATATGCGTTTGGCAAATTTTTAATATGACAGAAGTATACATATGTAGCAGATATAACATTTGACCAATTTATATATTATGTATGTATAGACGAAGTCAAAATTTCTAATTTTGATCGTTTATGTGATAATCCAAATTTTATGGGATGATTCCAATTTAATATGAAATAATTTTAATCGTGTGTATGCATACTATATGATTACATACTTGAACGAAAGCAGTTTTTTTTTCTACATATTTTCAAAAAAAATAAATAATTTTCTATTAATTATATGCACACATGAATATTATCATTCTACTTAATAAACTATACAGTTTATTTTTAAGTTGTATTATAATTCAAATTTTTTGGCCCCTAATTACCAATAATAATTCATGTTTTTTTTGTCTACTTAAAAAATATGAAAAATAAATTATATGTGTATGACTTTCAAAAATATAACATATGTAAGAAATATAAAAAAAAAAAAAACTTGTTAAATTTACAAGAAATAAATAACATAAACACGGTAATGAAAAAAAAGAAAAATAAAACATAAATTACATGATCCATAAACATAAACCAATTAACCAAATAAATCCAATTACATGCATAAAATATTGATCAATCGTTGTGTTAAAATTATAATTCATAATCATAAAATAGACTGAATGCACTAAATAAATTATTAAAACATATTTTAATGTTAATGTTGATTCAAAAACTCTATAATTTGTTTATGTTATAGACATTAAATTACTTAACATCTTAACAAATAAAGTTACACTTTTAGATTTGAAGGTTTTTTTTTTTTCTATTACATTATTTTTTCTCATTTATGTTTCTAAGACATACTTTAAAAAGATCAGAAAGTAATTTAGGTATAAAATGAAAATATTTTCTCGGATCATTGTTTTTAGTTAATGTGATTAGATTATATTGAGTAATTACGTAAAATTGTTATTTTGAAATATAAATTTGTTTTTTTTTTTCTCTTTTGCTTTTTGTTTTTAATGAGATACTAAGAATGAATGAAAATATTTTTCACACAAAAATAAAATAAAAAATTATATAATCTATATGTATGTGTATCGATATACGAGTATATTCCTTGATCATTACAATTATAAAAATAATTAACCTTTTTGGCCATATCTTACGATGATAAATCTATAGACCGTAAACATTAATTCTTTCTTATAATAAAACTTGTATAAAGGTGAGATTAATTTCAAAAAAAGATTCGTTTAAAATGTTCCATTAAACTGAATTACATATATATATATATATATTGCATCTGATTTTTAAATCTGATTTTAAAAAATATTGTACTCAATATTATCGTAATCATAAAGGTGCTAAGCAGTTCAATACGTATAGAGTAGAGTACTGGCTTTTGAATTCTATGATATCGGTTTCAATACAAAAAACATCATATTTTTTATCATTTGTCTTCATCATCGGTAATTCTACCTTACCGCCCCTAAGTTCAGTTTTGAATAAATACCAGTATAGTACTTTTATTCTAATTTTTAATTAATAATTTTTATTCCACCTCTGAAATGCTTTTCTTTATCTTCCTCAGATTCATTTTGAATTCGTCCAATTTTACTTAAATAATTTGAACAGATTCAAGTATCACCAAGTATCACAAAATTTTTTGCTGCATCTTACATATGCGTAAAAGATTGTTGTCAACATATAATTTAAAAATTTTTTTATACATACACACACATTGTCTTTCATGAAAATTTTACTTTATGTATTCAAATAATTTATTATATTCTTTAAAAAAAACCACAAAAATTTTATTTAAATGATGAGAGCTTATATTGCATCTTTTATGATTATTACAAGATATATAACATAAATACATTGTAATACTGTTAAATATTATTACATAAGAATTTTTTTCCAATGATTTTAGTTATATATGTCCAAATAATACAGGATGTCCAAAAATAAATGTCATAGACTACATTTTTTCTATATATTGTAAATATGAAGCGAATACATATAAGATGGTTTGAAAGACTATGCCCAATATATAACGTCATGTACGTATGTATCTCATATATTCGAAAATTTTCGATCCCTTATAGCACAGAAATGAATGAATTTTAGTGGGGAATGGTCTAGAATGATCTGTTGATGGGAACATCTTGAATTTTAAGAGAAATGTAATTTGTGACACTTATTATGGAACTACCTGTATTGTACTAACATCTACTTATTAATTACAATTACAGTTCATAAATATGTATGTATGTATATGGATTTATACATTTGCCACATTATCTTTTTATTATTAAAAATTTTAACCATGTAGTGGTATTTTTTGTTTTAATTTTTCTGCTTCATCAGCATCATTTCAAATATTAATGCATATTCATATGCAAAATGTACATATACTTATGTATACTATAGTAAAAATTTGTAGATACACGTATAAATAAAACTAATAATAAATCATTAAACAATCAATGCAATTTTATAGACATTGATGAGCAAACATTATCCATTGACAACAAATAATCAGGAAATGAACTTGATGAATAATGATAATAATGATAATGATTATAATATTAATAATAACTGTACAACAATATTTTATTATTAATAAAAATGTTAATAAATTCATTATTTATAGATGTACATATGTTATACACGTTTACATATTACATACATGTGTGATGACTGATGAGATATTATATGCAAGAATTATAGTAAAAATAATAATTTAAATATTTATTTGAATAAAAAGCATTTATGAGAAATAAAAAAAAAATCATTAATGAATAAAATAATGTATTTAGAAAATGAAATAAAAAGTGTTAAAATATTTTTTTTCTGCTTCTTTAATTATGAATACCTCAAATCTACTGTGCGTGAAGTTATATAATTATTAAAGGAAATTCCAGTGCTACCTATAGGTATGTACATACGTACCAAAGTACCAACATAATGGTTACATTCACACTTCTAAGATTTTTTTATTTTTTAATAAGTAGGTTAGTGTGAAAATATCATAAAATATCATTTATAAAATGTTGTAGGAAATAACTTAATAAAATTTTTATAATTGTGAATCTATTTCCTTCATACTAATTGTTAATTTTAATTCACGCATAAGTAGTTCGTTTCTGTTGTAATTTTGTAATTTAAGAAGAAAAAATACGTTACAGCTTTGTTATTTGTTTCATGACTAGGTAAAAACGTAATCTTTTCATGAGCTTCTATGTTGCAAAGACTATATGAATTACATACAGAATACGCAGTATGAGACGTATGTACATGTTATATAAGGTTTATGTAAATATGTAAGTAATGTAATACTGTATTTAAGATTGTTTATTTCCAAAAATTTAAATTTTAATGGTAAAAAATTTCTACTTTTATTTACACACATCTCAAGTATTTAAATTAACCAATGACTAAGTTCAAAGCTCACCTTCAAGGATACCTTTTTGTTGCAGTTGATACATATTTTTCCATTTAAAAATTATTCAGGGTAACCTAAAGACCACCACATTTTTTGCATAAAAAGTTCTGTTTTTGAACTTTGAACGCTAATAACTCTACACTTGTTCAGTCGATTTCAATGACATAAATAAAAATTTTGTTGGAAAGGACAAAGCTTCAAATATGACTTCAATACATAAGATGGTTTACCAGTATAATATGATGTTACAAATTCAAAATTTTCTAACCCCTAATATTCCAATTCCAGAAGGGTGGTGAATTTCAACGAGGACGGGATGCTTAGAACGATTTTGGGTTGGAAATACTATATAAACTACCTATACATAATGGACACATTTTGTAACCAGTACTCTGCAATACCCTGTATACAGCACAATGTGTACATTGCTTGCTTTATATCCAACATGTATGTTATAATTATCAATATTTATTTTTAAAAAATTACATTTTCTTAATATACTGTTATTTATGCAAATATTTATTCTTTAATTAAATAAGAAATTAAAATTTAGAAAAAAAAATTACAAATTCACTGAAATTATCCATAAAATTGTTACAATTAAAAAAAAACAAAGTAATAATAACAATAATAATAATTCAAAGCAAAAAATATTATACACTCATGTGTATGGTACACATTTATCTTTTGGTCTGATAAATTATACATATAATTAAAAACAAAAAAAAAATACTTGTAAAGATCTACATACATTGTATGCACCAAAGAAATTGAGATCATCTCTTAAGATAACTTTCTTATAAAAAAATAAAACTAAAAGAAAATGTAAATAAATAATAATAATAATAAACACGATAACGTTATACAGTAATTCATTTGTTTTTTGTGTACTGTAATAAGTATATGTTTACAAAAATAATAATTATATGACTTTGTTATTCATTATGTACATACATATGAGCACATATTATATTCTATGCATATATGTACATACATATGTATGTAAGGTACATAATATAAAATTAAGTTTGCAATTTATTTTTTTCGCTCTTTATTAAAATAAAGTTTATAATATTCAACACAGCTTCTTATTATGTTTTATAAATTACTTGAAAAATTAATATTTAAATTGTTCGAAAAATATAACGCTCTATAAGTATAGCAAAATTACGAAACACAGTTAGAAGATAATTTAATTATAATTACTATAATTTATTCATGCACATACTCATATAAATGTAATGCATAGGGTATCCCAAAGTAAAGGTTACAAAAAACGTTTTTCGTATAATTCATACTGTTTGTAGCAAAAAAATCGTTCTAAGTTCTTCGCCTTTCCTTCTAAGTTTTACCCGATCTGAGATTGGACATTCTTTTATATATTATCATTCGACTTGAATGAATCATAATTCGTTAGAAAAGCCTGTGTTTTGGATTTAATCCGCAGTAATCATTAATTGATTATATAGATTTGTTCAACAGAGGTTGTTCAATATGTAACTTTATGAGTCGAAAAATTTTCAATCCATGATATTATCTCAAAAGGGGTAAAATTTTTCATAGTCGAATATGGATTATTTTACTTGTTAGAATAGTCTGAATTATACAAAAAATGCATTTTGTGACATTCACTCTGAGACATCCTGTATGGATGTACCATGATGAACTACTCGTATGTATGGTGCATAAAAGTGATAAAATCTAAAGATAGTGGTATGCCAATAAATCAAAAATATAACACTTTACGTATATAAACATATGTGCATAATATGCGAAATAAATTATTCATATTTTCATGTTAGAAATGTGTGCATTTTCATAAACGTAAGTATGTGTTTACTGTTTTTATAAAGTTGTTCAAAAATTGGACATTATGTTCAAGTATAAATTGAACAATTTGTTCATCTCTTTAAATTTTACGGAGTTTGAAATGCCATTAAAATGCATTTTTTTTATGAAATTGAAATAATGAATGAAATGAAATGATATTAAAATGTCCCACAGCCTTAAAAACTATTCTAATCAAATTTTAAGGATCTTTTCATGTTCTAACAGCAAAAGCAATTTAAAATCTTTTAGACAAACAGCATAATGATACATTTTGACACGTGATATAATCATCTATGTACATAATAGCCAATCGTTCTTCGATCTTCAACATAAAAGTTTATCTTGAAATGTACGAAAACATCCATCTGATGTTAGATTTTAATTACATTTCATTGAAATCCATTGAGATAATTAAAACTAAATTGAAAAAAAAAATAGTTTTATCATTTTACGAATACAAAAATTAATAAACAAAGTCTTCATTATCATTTGAATTAATTGTAGAAAGTAAACATTTACTATTTTAGTATTATTCTGCACGTTAAACATTAAAAATTAATGATCTTCTAAAGTCATTTTTTTATTTTATTTGTTTACTATTAAATTAGAAATTTACTCCTACTCCCGGAAATACATGCATTCAAGTTGTAAAATTTTTAATTTAACGTAATGAATGTTTAATTTTTTTTTGTTTTTTTAATTTTAATGGCCACGTATTAAATCAACATCAATACAAAAATATTATGAACACGTTTAAAATGTACAGTGAAATCTCTCTAAACGGACACCTTTTATAAAAGGACATCATTCATATAATTATGGAATAATGAACCAAATGGTTGAAGGCATAAGCATAAATGGGAATTTTATTTCTTTTTAGAAAAAAAGAAACTGCTAGTTAGGTATCTATTTTATAAACTGCTTTTGTAAAAATAAAAATGATGAATTATTAAAAACATAACAGTTGCATTTGTACTATCGGACGCATTTGTATTGTCCATAAGACGACAAGAATCATAGAGCGATGATTGTCCGCTTGTAACTTGTAAGAGACTTCACTGTATATATACACAAAATATTCTCCTGTGTTATAGAGAAAATTAAGTCATGTCATAATCACATTGTACACAAAAGTACACATATTATATGTACATATGTACATCATACAGTATATTATATGGGCACTAATTAGTTTTCCTGGTTCATACCCCATACAAATAAACATTTTTAAATAATATTTCCATGAACATCAGTTTTTTTCAAACTTTCCTAACAAAAATCGTAAATTAAATAAACTGAATTTATTTTATGTACAAAAAATGCATGCAATATTATATATAATATAATGTTTAATTGCAATACCAAAAATACATAAAAATGCATAATTGGTTGTATATTGTATGATACATCGTAGCATTTCATTATTGATGTAACTAAAATTAATATTATTCTAAACTTCTTATGTACAATAGATATTTTATGTTTCTATACATTTTTTAAGGCCTATATTCATCTAATTAAGATTATCTTTAGATCGTATTCATCAACATGGGTAAGATATTTTTTGAGATTACTTTGGAGCAACCGTAAAAATATGTTATCTTAGAAATATATAAAGTGATTATTTGAAAATCTTTAATCTGCATACGCGAAAATTAATTTTAACAATTTAATCTTATTATTTTTTTATTAATAGCAACTAGCTAATGTTATTACTTTCGAAAGTAAAATTCAAAAATAATTTTTGCCTTTTTTGATAAACACAATGAAATCCTAGTGAAGAATAACCAATTAAAAATTTATAGTTTATGTTGAATATGGCCATTAAAGTTCAAATTATTATTTTAGTTTAACAAAAATAACATTTTTCACTATATTTTATGTACGGTATTTACAAATACGCCTCTTATATTTTTCATTTATTTAATTTCTCATCTACATTAAATATAAATTATAATTACCTACATGTACATATCTACGTATTTGTATAAGAATAGATTATTAAGAATATAAGAATACTGCATATATAGATTATTACCCCACACTAGGAATATTTTAATTGTTCATCTTGTTTCTGATATTATAATAGTTAAACAAACTTAAAACAAAAATTTAAAAAAAAAAATTTTTTTTTATTTGCAAACTTATCATCTATCTATTCTTTGTTTATAAGCCACCTTAAAGGCAATATTAGATATGTATCTACCATTGGTACGTACATTATGTATGTGTTTATGTACTGTTATATAACTAAATAGTTTTTCAAGAAATATGATTTTCTTATTCGCGTTCGTAATAATTATTATTGTTATTATGTATTTAGGTACACAAATAATAAAAAAGAGATTTGTTTTTTTTTGAAGAGGACTCATTAAAGATTGCCTTCAAATAACTCCCGGAAATTCAATTAATTTTTGTACAAAACATAAACATCATCATTATCGTCAAGTCCATATAATACTTATTATGTATACATACATTCTTTTTTATTTAGTTAATAAAAAAAAAGATATAAAAAAAATTAAAGAAAAACTATCTAATAAGATATGCACTTAGGATTCATGTATAAATTGTATATACTATAAATATATGAATTTAGTTTTTTCTTATGACATACTATATAGGTAGCTACTGGTTAACATGGGTACTCTTTCTGCACTCTAATATTAACTAACCGTATAAAATGCACATACACATGTATATTATGTACACATAATTATATAATTATAAGTATAATACAAAAAATACTTAAAAATTTATTTAAAAATTACAATTGCCTGAAGTTTGAGTATTTATTACAGTTTTACGACACATACATACATATGTATATATATGTTCACTGTAAAAAGACCACAGGCCTTTCTTTCTACATATCCACATGTTAATACTTATATTATATTATATATAATAAATAGCACAAATTTTTAAGCTTACCCAAAATAAAGTAGTAAAGTTAAGCAAGACACTCTATGAATGTGTCGACATATTGACATATTGAAAATGTAAAGTGAAACTCAGTAATGTTGGTTACACTGTGGATAATTCACTGGATATCTGAAATAACCAACTGAAAAATTTGCTTTTCGTATGAATATGATCCTTACGTCAAATTACTTTACTGAGAAAGACGACATTTCAAAGTTGATGAAACATAACAAACTGAAGTTTACGTAGAATCTGGGTAAAATTATTTGATTATACAGTTGCGCTTAATTATACTTTGAATATTTTACTTTACATTACTTTTTTATTTTGTTCTAGCTTTAGTTATACCTTACACATTATGCAGCAAATACACCTATGCAAAAGTTATTTTTACCTCAAAATAGCTAATTTACAATAATAAAATATCTTTTCAAGCCCAACATTACTATAGTAAAATGTTATACGGTAGTACATAAAAACTTTTTATAATCACTTTCTAACATGTGAATTGAAGAATATGTCAATGAAAAAAAAACTGTACATGCAATCTTTATATTTGGCATATAGCCAACAACATTCACTCATCATTGTCATCGTCATCATCATCAACATTAACAAAAGCAACAACATTACATCGTTTGGACCTTATGATAATAATAACTTTGAAATAAATGTTTAGAAAAAGAAATCAATATTGATTATAAGAACGAAAAAGAAGCTTTACACGTACATACATACATAAATGTGTAATAAATAATAGAATAATAAAATAAATTGAAGTGTATCCAATGCACATATTATGTACTGCAAAATTTATTTCATATTTTTGACGGGTATATTATTGTAACTATCTAAAGTTTAAGAAAATTGTGTAATTTCTTTTCGAATCTATAAACATTGTAACAGTTTGAATTACTTGTAAAATATTTCAAGTACAATAAATTTATACTACATTCATACAGCTTTTTGAACGCACATTTTATAATAATTTGGTCTTACTTTTCTGAATTACAGCAGTATTTGTGATATGGGGCACATAAACCTTGTTCGGATGAAACCTTAATATCAGATAAGTGAACAGTTTTTCTAAAACAGTTGAATTGAAAATAACTTTATGAATAGGGTATAGTAATGCATTCAAAAATTATAATGATTTTTATTCGTTTGATTACTAAAATACAATGATAAGTTTAATATTAAACATGTGTACATTCACACATATGTATATATGAACATATTTTAGTTATGTTAATTGTCTTGCTTTGTATTATAGCCTAGCCAAAATAAAGAAGTAAGGATTCCTAAAATAAACAACTGAGAAGTTTACTTTACATCACTCCTTACGGTGTAGAGTAGTTTACTGGAAAATAACGTTTTCAAGTTAACGAAACTAAACAAACTAAATTTCACATACATACATACATTATGATTGAACTCAATAGATTACACATCTGCGTATGCACATTATTATTATTTACGTTACGTTTCTATTTTAGTGATAGCATTATTCCTTAATAGACAACAAAGGTGCTTTATCCTGAAATTGGTTTTCAAATAAAAACTATAAGATTTCTCTGGCTTAGAATGTATGAATTTTTACATCTTATACCAAAATGTTTGATTCAAATCGATAAAGTACACACACAGAAATGTATAAAAGCATTTGAAAATCAATTCAAATAACATGCTCTGTTTGGAAACGCTACAAGTTAAGTGTAGGTTGAGGTTCACAATAAAATATTTGAATATTATTAAAATTATTATCATTTTGGTACATGCCATAAAAAATTCAATTTCGTCAAAGTTTAACAACAACATAAGTAAGTATCGAAAATTTTATCTTTTTAGGACATTCAAATTAAAATTTAAAAAAAAAATGTTGCCCATCCCTTTTTTTATATTTTATCAGGTACCCGTAATGACTTCAAATTTTATCAAACAAATCAGAATGTATACATAAACACGTATTCAAAAAGAAAGCTGGGTTTTATTCATTTCGTTTTTGATGAATGGGTTTTGGATTTTATGTGTGATTACAAATTTGAAAGTCTTCCTTTTATATATGTACATTAGATATCTATTTCTTATCTTAATATTTATCTTGTAATGCTTATAAAAAAATTGTGTACATTTATAGTAGAGTACATAAATTTTCATGAATATATCCGATTATGATTACAAATTTATTACACACTTAGTTACATACTATAGTTCATTTTTTTAGCACAGTTACTCATGTGTTTTCTTGTGGAACCAAAAAATTTTACTATTATTGATTGTTGTTCTGTCGTGGATCGTGGTTCTATCTTTGCATTGTTCTCTTTTGTTTTCGTTTAAAAAAATAAAGTACGGTGACAATGCTTTAAAAATAAGGTATCATTGCTACATATGTACATTTATCAAACCTTTTTTCACCTTTTTTATTTTAATTTATTTAAAAAAAAAATACATTATTTAAAAATTTAAGTTGATAATAAAATTAGAAACGGAAATGAAACAAATTTTTAAAAATGAACTGAAAATTCTTATTTACATATGATATACGCATAAAAATGATTACATGTTCATACATATTATTGTATATTAACATTAAAATATGCTCAGACATTACATGATTTGAATTAATAAAAATATTAATGTTTACATTAATGTACATATGTATGTGTACATGCATGTTCTTGGATACTTGCGTATGTATAAAATCCGTTTGTCATGTCATATAAAACGCATACTCGTATGTACGTAAATATAAATATAAAATTTTTATATGCATTTTTTAAATTAAATTTTCATCTATTTATCATAATAATTGTTCAGAACTGATGCGTACGATGAAAAACAGATAACATAAATAATAAAAATACAATAAAATAACTGAGGATTAATTTATATGATTTTTATAGATACTTTTACGTTATGTATTTGAAAATTTTGAATTATACATACATAAATTCTAAATTTTACAAATTTTCATGATACAATGATATCGAGGTGTGTCATTCCTCCGAAATATCTGTTTCAAATGAGAGTTACCAAATGTTAAAATTTTTAAATACAAAAAAATATTTGAAGATTATGTCGCATTTGTTTTCATCACAATATCGACATTACAATTGAATAAATTATTATTTTTTATAGTTTGAGTGTTATTTAAAAAAAAATTTCCATTTTATATGTGTATATCACAAGCATTCAAATTAATGAACAACGATAAAAATCTTATGTTGTAATTGTCAATTTTCTTTGTTAAAAATTTATTGTCTAATTGGTAAGGTCAGGCGTTAAGGATGTATTCATTATGGATTGTAATACTGTGGTTCAGGATTTTTATTGATTAAATCTGAATAACAAGCCTTGTTTTTAAAAATCGTTCCTCTATGCAAATCTCATAATCGGTCAAGTCATTTAGTTTTGATGAAAATTGTCAAGTTGTCATAGTCTGCATTATTATAATAAGAATTAAATCAACATAAAACGAAAACCTAATATATGTATACTACGCGCATATGATAAGAATAGATACGAACATAACATACGCGCATACTTACATGTATTCACATGTATGGATGAGAACTTCTTTGATTTTTAAAGCAGTAACTAAATTTAACTCCAGCCAAGTCAATGAAAGCCAAGTAAAGTCAACTTTGACTGAAACTAAATTTAGTTATCGGTTAATGTTCTGTTAGATATTGGAAAAAATAATTTATATTTCTTTTATACAACCACTCATAATTTGAATTAAGAATTTAAATGTTGTTGGATTCAACAAAAGAAAAGGCTCTTCATTTCGTTTTTTTTTTTTTTTTTTTTTTTTTTTTGTTAAAGAAAACAATTGAAGAATATAATTTTAAGCAAAAAGAAAAAGGTAACAAAGGTAAAAAAGACATTTTTATAAGGTGTGTAAAAATTATGATTATCTTTATGATGATATATTCATAATTTTTAAAATTTAAATAAGTTGTTTCATTGTAATACACCACATACTTAAATTGTGTATAACGTTTGTATACGTTTAGATGAGAAAATATAATGAATATGACTTTATTTAATATTCAAATTATGAAAAAAAAAGAAGAAGAAAAAAAGAAATTACTATATAATATTATGTAGATTGTAAAATTATAATGGTTTTATCACAAAAAGGTGGAGACAAGTGTAAAACGGGAAAAAAATAATAAAACAACAAAAAAAAACAAAAATTTATGTTACATAGAATACTAGCATTTATTGTCTTTATGTGGGTATGATGAATTTTTTTACTTATAAATATATACTTTTTTTTAAAATTAGTTTTTATTGTTTGTATTATTATTAATATTTTTGTCTCGTTTTAAGTGATAATATATCTAAGCATTAAAATATGCTATAACACAATAAGGCGGTTGCATCAATGAAAAAATTATGTTCAATTTAAAAAAAAAAAATATACAATATACACATTATTCTATGCATATGTAATATGTATGAGATACAAAATATATAAAAAATTATTTTAAAGAAAAATCATTTAAATTGTCATAATTTCAAGAAAAAATTCTTAAAATTTAGGAAATCCTTTTTTTTATTCACTAGGGTTACCTCTATACCCTATTCCTAGTAGTACATGAATACAAAAATAGTAATACAAACAAAATAAATTCTTAAATCACGTCTTGTACACTATACTTATATGCATTGGAGCCCTTATAGAAACTACGTGAGATTTCCATTCTACATCATTATATAATTGATGTTAAAAAATTCAACTGATTTTGTAATGAAGATTTTAAGGATTGGGCAATATTTCTCATAAAGTATCCTAATTAGAAGTTATGAAAGATGAAAAAAGACATACGTATATGTATTTCTATAACACCTTAGCTACATATGATTAATTTACAGAGTATAAAAATTTACAAATATGTATCCAGAATCAATTTTTGGATTAAATGAACGCTTTTACTTATTCAGGGCTTACGAGATTGTAAAATTTAATTTTTAAAAATAACAGATAATATCATCATGGCATATAATAATAAATACAGGAGACAGTATATTTTTCAAAGTAAAGGCTTAACCAAAATTAGTAACTAAAATTTTTAACTTAAAAGATTTAACATATTTTTATAAGAAAAAATTAGTTTATTTCTAGTTTTATTAAAGATAATAAATAATATTTTTATAACTTTACATCACGACTTAGACATCGAAATATTAACTAAAATCTAAAGAATAAGACAGTTAAGAAATGTGAATCAGGTGGATATAGGGAGTTTAATTAAGAAAGTATCGTTAGGCAAATCTGATAGAAGAAGACCAGTGGGAAGATCCAGAACCACAAAATTCGACTACTTGGGACAAGACTTAATCATGTGTGGCTTAGAAAATTGAAAAAAAAACATTTCACTATGTCGAATTACACGCATGTAGACATCAAGAAATAAACTTGAAGAGGCGAAAGTTCAGTTATGAGGTTATAAGCTGATGAACCAACTAAGAAGAAGAAAAATTAGACGTGGTTTTGTTTGATTATAAAGTATTATCTGATGTTATTTAACTTCATTTTTTTGAATTACTTTAAGGTTGTATAACGTATATCTGTCATCTGAATATTTAATTCTCTGATGGAACACCCTTTATATTTCTAAATTGCAAAAAAAATTTCTTGAGAAAAACTATTTACCATACATACATACGTACGTATGGAAAATAAGAGTTCATCCACCTATACCACCCATCTTTTATATAGTCGAATGTGCATTACGTACACACATGTCTAATATTTGCAAAGCATACATTCCGATACTTACAAATAAAACCTATCATCATTTTCATATTTAATATTCATCACATAATGCACTTGACTATCAATTTTATACTTATATGCATACGTACATATGCATATTGATTGAATAGCATAATGCTTTTAAGATTATCTTTTTTTAAGCAATATATGTTCGTTACACATACATACGTACATATGTGCATCATACGTTAGAACTCTGTACTTTTTATTTATTTATTTACTTATTGTTTGGTTCTTCTAAAGATAAAACGGTGGCAAATTGAATGTGATGTGGTATCACATTTAACACCCAACATTTAAGAAAAAATAAAAAGAAATGCCACCAAACAGCAATAAAAAAAAGTAAATACTTTTTAAAATGTGTATATAAGGTGCAAATTACTTTTTCAATCAACATTAGAAAAATATGCACACCTTACTGCCACACCAACATCAATTATAACAAGATGTTGCAATCTGAAGACTTTTAAAACCGCACATAAAATACCAGAAATTCCAACAAGCTTCAAATATATGTACACATATGAATACATACAAATGACTGCATGCATTTTACAATAATTCTTACAATATACATATGGTGTGTAATGTGTAAATGCATTCTTACAATTCATTGTGTAAATATATTCAAATGTAAAACAGGTAGATTCTCTCTTAATTACTAATCCTTAAGAATTGAATATGTGTACTTACTTACCTGTTGATGAGAATAGACAAAGTAAACCGCAATAAACTATTGGCCGCTGACTATAACGATTGTGTTATATACATTAATGTCTCATAATGTCTAGTCATATGTCAGTTAAAATACGAGTAACAAAATATACTAGCCAAATGCATATCCTCTATTGTCTGTATGTACATATTGAATATTGAATACATATTATGTTAATTAACACTAAAAATACCTCTGAATAATACCCCCATAATTTTTAAAAAGTGATTTCATATTTATAGTAAACATTGCAAAATGATTTTCTTCATAAACTTTAAAATTTATATTACTTATGTACATTTGATTTCATCCATTAGGATTACTTTTCAAAATTAACTTTGAGGGCACACATTCAATTTTAATATTAGAAATTTTCAAAATCATACATATGTGTACTTATATGTACTATCATTATGTCACCTAGTATTGTTCGAATAATAAGAAAAAAGTTCAGGTTTCAAAACCGTATAGGCCATAGTGTGTTTAAAACCAGCAATATTTTGCTAGTATTAATATGATATTCGTAGTTTCGATAAATTTAAAAATTTGAAAATTAAGATATAAAATTAAAAAATCGAATAAAATATTTGAAAAATAAATTCGAAATTTGAAAACAAATTAACAAAACCATGTAAAATTACTATCTGGTATCCTCGTATTAATACCAGTACATAGTATTTTAATATTAGATGTGTGTCATTGATATAACGTTGAGGATAATCTTCAGTATATCTAATCTTAATTGTTAATTTGATTATGTAAACATGAATTTGAGTACATTGAACGATATAACATTTTCTTTACGAGACTTACAATTTTATTTTTCATTGAAAACCAAAAAAGTTTTTTTTTTTTATAATTTTCACGCTCTACTCCGTTTTTTCATTTAAAAATGAAAATATTGTTGTTTGTTTTTTTTTTCGTAATCTTTTTATGCATAAACTTAATTCAATTTTCATTGATATTTTCAATGTTTAAAGGTGTTTAAAGCCTTTTTTTTATGTCAATACTGCATTTAAAACTCAATTAAATTTTTTATTTGTTTATGCGTACTGTATCGTAATCACATATTGGTATATAAACGTTTTTGTGAATTTTGTATCTATAACACCTTTTGATATTTATATTCACGATTTACGTTTTAAATGTAAACAAAATTAATCGCCAATACAGATTGTAAATAAAAAAATAAAAAATAAAAATAAAAAATTAAAAGAAAATATAAAGAAAAAATAAAGCAATAAGAAAACATACAAAAAGCACTGTACAAAAACTCAATACTATATTTTCGTGTACTGATATTTAATCGGATTTATATTTAAAGCTAAATAAAAATAGATAATGTTAAAGACACACATCTAATTCTAATACCAGAAATCTTCAAAAATATGCATACTATATACTAGCAAAATATGTATACTAGTAGTATATCACCTAGTATTGCTCGAATATCAGGAAAAAAGTTCAGATTTTAGAATTATGTACGGTATTCAAAACTATCGAAACCACCAGCAATATTTTGTTAGTTTCAGGGGTTAGTGTTCATATGCCATGTATTTTATAAAACAAATTTCAATCATTTCATCAATCAAAATCATTTGTGTCAGGTCAATTCTATACTATATGAATTTCGACAATAGTTAATGTCATTACGAGCAACATTTCTATTTTCTAATTTTAATACTAGATGTGTGTCAATAATACAATAGGGCTTTTGTCGTTTTAATATAAGAACATTTTGTACACAAATTATGTACTACATGATCATTTTATTCACATTATGTAGGTATACAGTATGTATAGTACCTGACAGTACATACATAATATAGGTATACTTGTGATTATTGTTTACACATTTCATATATTAGGATTCAAAATAAAAAATTTTTTTTTTCAACGGTTTTTAATGTTATAAAGGAAACTTAAATTTCTTTAGAAAACAGTTTGTAGAGTAATTTCGACTTGAAAATATCTGACAAACTAGAAAAATAAGTTAACGTTGTTATATATATACAAAATAAAAGTTGGTATATGTATATACAAATAAATACAAGTTTGTAGTTTTATAGCTATAATTAATATTTGCAATTTTCAAGAAACTTAAATTTATAATTAATATTTTTTGGTTAATAATAAATTTTGCAATAGAATGGCTACAAATAATGATAATAATCGAACACAAAAACCAAAGAAAAAACTTTTAGGTGATGGTGGTCTTGCTACTGAAAATGATTTACCAACATTATCTGACAAGGAAGAAACATTTTTTGATTCAAAAATTTTCAGATTATTTACTGTTGGTGTATATCTTGGATCTGTTAGTGGACTTGGAATGATGTTATCAATTTATCATTTATTCTTTTGGGATTCAACAATGCCAATAATAATACTAAATAAAAATTAAAGAAAATTATAAAAATAAAAAATAAAAGATGTAAATATAAAAAATTATTAACCGTTAGTAAATACATAATTCTGTATTTAAAAAAACAAAAAAATAATTGTTTTGTTTTTGTTGACAACATCTTTAATTCCTATTGTGTTGAAAATTTTTATTGTAATTTTTGGACATGAAGAACGTCATTTTTGAACTTCATTGAGAATTTTGAATATTTTCATCCGACTTCAATAAACCATAATTCGTTAGGAAGATATAACTCAGCTCATCTGCAGTAATTAATAAATAATTTCAGGCACCTCATGTGTTTAAAAATTTTTAATCCCGTATTATCACATAACGGATGAATTTTGGTTAAGGGAGTTCATTTGTGGCACTTATACACCCTGCACCTGCAACAAATTGCATGTTATTTTACTTCAAACGGAATAATACTCTGCTGTTAAATGCATTTCCGTATTGAAATTTAAAATGCACGTGTTCATTCCTATGAATCCTATGTGTACATTTCTTTTACTACTGGAGTATATGTATATTAATCGAATAAATTGCCAGTGTTGAGTGTAAACAAGATCTTATACAATCCAATACATGCATTGTCGTTATTTTAAACCAATGAAAAAAAAAAATATCACAAATTTACGTGTAGGTATATCGTAAAATAATTTTCCACTGTATAATAATGACTTTAAAAAATTTTCCATCAAGTTTGGGAATCTTCCGAAGTGTAATAATCATAGAAAAAAAAAATTATAATAATAAACTCTCATTTTATAACAGAAGCAGATTACACACTACACTATACACAGTTCAGTTAATGCAACACCTTACGAGTAGAAGAAACAAATTTATATTTGAATTTAAAATTCAACAGTTTATTTTCACCGGAGGAAAATTTCGATGCTCATAAAGTTATCATCACTTTATTAATAATCTACATAATCAATTCACACTTTAAAAATATTTTACGAAATAAGAGGAAAAACACAAGATAACATTGTATTTTTATAGCAACGAAAATTTAGGTCAAATTTTTTTTTACACAATTTAAAATTTTGTAAAAATTTTGTAGAAATTTTTATAGATTTTAAATAAATTTGAATGAATCAATATTGAATATAAGATTTTGTTATGAACAATAAAAAGAATCTAAAGAAAAACTCGAAATGAAAGAAAAGCAATTTTCACACATACATATGTATGTATGCATGAATTTAGAGAATTCTAGGGTAAAATTGATTTGAAAAATCTACACATAATACTTAAAGAAGATATTTATAGGCTGTTTATGGACTGAACGCTTTATTAGTTGTTTGATATAGTCTATATGAAGAAGAAGATATAATAGAAGGCTGTTTAATCTGTACCGTGATAAGAAGACCAAATAATGACATGGCAAAATGAGCATTGGGTAAATTCTTGATGCTATCCGAAAAAGAGAGAAACCAAAACTGCATTGGATAGACGATGTAGATAATAACTTAAAGAATATTAATAAAGGAAATTGGACGAGAAGTTTGGCAAAATTTTTTTAATTCATTTTCAAATAATTAACAAAATATGTACATGAATTTATTTTTGTTTTAAAACAAATATTTTTAAAACAGGTGTATATTCATTCGGTCAATATTTATGTACATATGTATGACTTGATTAGGGGTTTTCAATGTTATTTTGGCATTTATGGATTATAGACGGTGTACACATTAATACGTACATATACATAGGTATAAATAAATCACAAACAACCTGGGAATTTATTTTAAATTTTATTAATTACTTTTGTCTTATTATTTGGCAGTGATTGATTTCGTATACTGAATCATTATCGCATTAAACAAATAATATTCATTTTACATAGGTAAGTATATGCTATACACATAATATTATACACCTGTACATATGTATATTGAACCACAAAATTAATAGGAGTTTTTTTTATAATATCAAACTACATGTTTATAGGTTTAAAAAGATACAATCTAAATATTAAAACTTTATTTACATTTTTAATGAATTTTTTAACGCTGTCGGCTCTACTCAAGTGTACGTACATATTAATACATACGTACGTATTTTAAAATTCACATTTATTTATCTGTATACTTGTGAATATTGATACATAAAACCAATTCAAAAAAAAAAAATAGAATTTGCAAGCAATAAAAGACAAATAGTCAAAATGTTTAAAATTAACCTTGTAATGATTGTATATGTACACAATAAATTTAAAAAATTCAGTGCAAAAAAAACATCAAAAATTTGTTCAATAAAAAAGTACAGAAGTCATTAGAAAGAAATAATTACGTATACACACACACACACACACACACATGTGTATACTGTGTATACCTAATTCCTTCACTTTTTAATGAAGGTATGGTTGTGTAATATTAGAAATATACAGGGTGTTCCAGAGTAAATGTTACAAGATACATTTTTTCTAACAGATTGTCCCCAATGTCTTTCAGACTATCCTAAGTATTGATTTATGTTTATTAGAAATTAAAGATGAGATTTAGGCCTGTCTAAAAAAATATAGTATTATAACTCAGCAGAATCGAATATCTAATGAAAAAGGTCAGAGTTATTAAAGTTCAAAAATTCCGTTTTTTATACCAAAAATATAGTGGTTTTTGTTTCTCATCCTGTAAAATTTTTATATTGAAAAATTTTGTACCAGTTATAAAAAATGTTGTATTCCATCAGTGTTTTGAAACCCTGAAATTTCATAAAAATCAGAGAATATCATCTTAAGATAATTTGAAGTTTTGTGTATGTAAGTATTCATTTATTTGACGTGATTGTGTTGTAACGTATATCTAATACTCGTATCAATGACTAATTTTATATATTATACGTATGCAGTAGATCTTAATTTATTGTTAAGTTATCCAGCTGTGAATTAAATTCATTAATAGATATATTAATTTATTTAAATGAAGATTATACAGATAAATAGGTATGTATAATACGTACGTATGCATATATTTTATAATTCGAATATGATATATTTGCATTCGTTATATTTAGAACATGTAATACTTATAATTATAATGATGGCAATAAACTATTACAGCATATATAATTTCATTTTAAAAATATTGATGATCATGATGATGATAATGATGATAATAATGGCAATAATAAGCATAATATTTATTAAAAAACTGATAAGCATATATGTATGTATAGTAACGTTGGCCTTCATTTTAATCGTTATTATTATTATGAGATTCTCTGATATTTTGATATATTTATGACATTAATGTTCAAATCATAATAAATAAAAGCTAATACATGATGTTAGTTTTATATCTTCAATATGCATATAATACTCATATGTGCATACATATGTACATACATATGTAAGCTAATTTATGTGTAATACTTATGAAGATGTATAGAAAAAACTCATATTAATGCCGTAATATCTCATTTACTAATTCATTCACAAAATAAAAAAGTAAATTATCAATATGACGTACGAGAAAAATGTAACAGGATGATACAAGTAAAATTATACAACATTAACATTATAATATTTTGAATTGCAGTTAAATTCTGATGCAAAAATTATCAAGGTTATTTTTTTTAAGCATCGCAGTCAGGTCTAGTGCATACGTTCCATATGTTTCTTGATTATTCTGTTTTGCGGTTGCTTTTCAATTTTGTGTTACTATTTCCTAGTACTATGAAATTTTCTTTTATGACGTCAATCCGTTTTTACCTTGATTAATCTCCTTCACAGTCCTACAGAACAAACACATTTTTGTAAATATAAAAAGTTATGATTTGGAAATTTGAACCTCGATTAGACATACATTACATATTTCTGATGCAAGTCTACTCAATTGACAATATTCAAATACTATTGTACGAGAATAGCATTCTTTAAAAATTTCTCTTTAAAATTTTGTTAAATGCTTTTATTTAGCTTTAAAGGCATTTGAGAACGTTAAAAGTAATATTGAAAAAAAAAATGTACAAAATCTTGATTAAATTAAGTTTTCATATGTAGCTAATAAGGAATTGGGTAATTCCAAATTAATTTAACAAGATTTTTCGTGACCATCTCAGATTTTGGTGATATTTTTCAGACATAAAGATTGAACGGAAAATGTATGTACGATCCTTGAAATTTTGGAAAAATTACGTATCTAAGAAAGGACTATTAAAAATTGATATTAAATCATAGGTTCATTGTAGAGAGATAAATGTTACAATTCAGGAAAGTAAAAAATCTTCTAAGAGGAGAGGATAATAAAGTTATCTGAGTATTCAAATCAAATTTGTCGTTTATATTCGAAAGTTTACAAATGACAGTTTTTGTCCAGTTTAGATGAATATTTTCGTTAGCCTAAAATAACAATCTGATAAGGAGTAATACACATTATTTTTAAATAATTATTTTATTAATAATTTATTACATAAAGTATTGTTATATAATATTATTTTAAAATTTTAGATTAGTAGTTGCCATCTATATATGTTTATTTATTTATTTTATTTTATTCAGTTTTGTATACATAATTGCTGTTGCTGTAGAAAATTGTTTCGTGTGCATTTAAAAATTTATACAGTCACATATTTAACTATAATGATTTTATTCTCTGAAATTTCTCTTTTCCTTTTAATTTACAATCGTTTTTTTTGTATTTTTTTTTCTATTAACAATTACAACAATCACATCAATTTACATTTTAATTATTTACTCTTCTTTCATTTTTTATTTTTACAATAATCACATAATTACCATCTTAAAATACGTATAAAAAAACAATCCTTACGTTATTGATGAATTTTATATTTTTCACAATAATTACATTTGATTGCCAAAAAAGCATACACATTACATTAAGCAAATTTCACATTCATCGCTCATTTTTAATACATATTATTAGTATTATGTATCATTAATTTATTTTTTTAATAAAATATATTTTATGTTTTTAATTTTGTGAACAAAAATATAATTATTATTTTTCTTTTCTTTTCTTTAAATACAAATGTAGTAAAGATTAAATTATTAAATTGTAATAAATTTGAATATATCATTAAAAATTAATTATTTATTTTATATTCTAATATTGCTAAATAGGCAGATATAATTTTTTTCTTTGTTTATTTATTTTTATCTTTGGATTTTTCAAATTTCTAATATTTTAATTCGTTTTGGTAAATCATTATTATTTTTTTTAAAGTAAATATTATACAGTAATACGTCGACTTATGCAAGTCTAATTTATGCGAATTCAACTTACGCGAATTTTTATATATTTTATTTACCGCGTAACTGTATTTTAACACATTGTTTGATTGAAAAATATGTATGACAAAAAGATTTCATCTGGTTTTAAAATATTTCGACGCTATTATCACCAATTAAATTGAGATTCAATATAAAAACATTCATGCCCATATGCAGAAATCAGTATTAAACCTAATCTGGTCATAAAATTAATTTAGCAATGTAAATAGCGTATAGGTGAATGATTTTTACATATGAGCATCAATGTTGAAGCATTTGTACTTATTTGATCAGCTAACTTGTAATATTTTTCGGAAATTAATAGGAGTACATTTTTATTCTGTGTTTCATACAAAAGCAATGCAAACATTCTGAATTTTATTTACATACGTTTTTCTTTTAAAAAAAAGTAATAATAAAAGATAAATAAATAAAATACAATAAGGTAAGTAATGAACTTAATGTAATTTAATGAGAAATAACTTGTTACAGAACCATATCTAAATTTATAGTGCTTCTAAAAGTCTGAATTTTTCGAGCCAATACGTAATCCAGAATCCCAAAATTAAAAATTTATATAAGACAAAATCTAACGAGATAAAATTTACTCAACCTAATATTTCTTTCTGCATAAATTTATTTTCAATTTGCTATTCAGTGAAATGGTGAATGGAATTTATTTGTAAACAATTAATCTTAGACTGGTAAGTGAACATTTGTATTACTTTATTTTTATTCTTTTTTTACTTATTTTACTGTATTTACAAAAAAAAAAAGAAATAAATTTTGAAAAATAAGACAATAATAAAAAAACACAAAAGAGAAATTAATTAAAAAATTATGAAATATTGATCTATTGATATAATCACAACCGAAATACTTTGTGTCTACTTTGTATGAAATTCAGGAAATATTCTGTACATATTTGTGAATGATATAAATTATTTAAAATGCTATGCAATTTTGTATATTGTAAATTATTAAAAAGAAATTTACTAATATAAATTTAAAATTGGAATGCAGTTTGTTTTTAATTAAAAGACTTTGAAAATGCATTAAAAAACATGTATGCATATACTAAAAAGCAAAATTGGTATCTTTACATACGATCATGAGAATCATTAAATGTTGCCGGAGAATTAGAACGACTATTACCAAATCCAGTTGTACCACAACAATTTCTATTCTGTCCTGGTAATCTTATACCTTTGGTTAAATCAATAGTATCACCATGTGCTCTCATCTCTCTTTCTGTACATCTTTCTAATTTTTGCCACTGTTTAACTGCCAATACGAATGCTTCATAAACATTCAATGATGTTTTTGCTGATGTTTCAATAAAACTTGATATATGAAATTCTTGACACCATGATGATACTTCTTCTATACTAACTTGTCTATATTGTGGTTCAATATCATTCTACGAAATACGAATGCGAAAATTTTAAAAAATATTGATGATTACGAAAAAGAATAAAAATATATTTTACTTTAAAATGAACTTTAACTTACTTTATTACCAACAACTATGAATGGAAAATGGTCAGCTTTAACATCAGCATATTTTAAAAATTCTTCACGCCATTGAATTAATCTTTTGAAACTATCACGATCATCAATTGCATACGACAGAAGACATATATCTGATCCTCTGTAAAATGGTGTTCTTAATGCTCTAAAACGTTCTTGTCCTGCTGTATCCCATATCTTAAAAAAACAAAAATAATTCAATAAATTATAAAGTATGCAAATCGAATAACAAGAAAAACTTGTACTAAATAACAGAGTTAGTAAGATATTGGAGTAGTTGCAACGATTATAGTGATATGTCAGTTATGAATGAATGATTCAATCTAGATAATTGACTGAACTGAAAAATAGTGAATAATTCACTTATTTTAATCATTTTCATTTAAAAATTCTTGTTCATTAGTTCAATATTGAACGAACTACAACAATTTTGTGTTAGAACAATTCGTTATTAAATGGTCAAAAAGGATTGAAATAAATTCGGTCTTGTTTTATTATAAAAAATTTATATTTTTATCCAAACTTATTTCATCTGAATTTGCAATTTGAATTTTGTCCCGCCTAGATTTTGTTTTTCTGGATCATGGATTTCGAGATTTCGAATATAACCCATTTAAACTCATTCACTTGAACTGAATGATTCAGTAAAATGAATGATTTCGCCCACCACTAATTTCAAATTAAATTTGTTAAGGTCATCATTATTTTTGTTATTGTTAACTTCAATAGATTTCACTGACTTTTTCATCGTTCAAGCATTGAATATTATAAGAATTAGCCTAGTTATGTGCATGCATAACAACTGTATAAATAAAACATGTTAAAGTAATAAAAATCCACATGTATGTAAATACATTTTACCTGTAATGTATATTTCTCTCCATCAACTTCAATATCTTTATTCATAAATTCAACACCAATTGTATGAAAACTATTTTCATCAAATCTATTTGATACAAATCTATTCATAAGGCAACTTTTTCCAACTCCTCCATCACCAAGAATAACAACTTTTAATAAAATCGTTTTATTAGGTGGTCTCATATTCGTCATTTTTATGGATTTTATATTGAACAAATACTCCTTTAACAACTAATACACTTGTTTCAAATTTGGTCAATAAAATTTATTTATTTTCTTGAAATAAAATAATAATTTATTAATTTAAAATTAAAACTATGCAAATTAATATTGGAAAAAAAAATCTTTAAAAAGAAAATTATCTATTTTGAGTATTTTAAAACATTTAAACGTACTCGTTTTGTTTACTTTGTCATGTCACTAATTATTATCACACTTCGTATGAAAGTCGAATTTAATCATTTTTCGTTTTTAATGTTTTAACCTCAATGCTTGGAATTTATGATTTCTTTTTAAAATCAACAAATATTTTCTATAACTAAAAAGTTATTTCAAAGTATTTAAATTTTTTTATAAGTTAAGAAAATTTAATTTTTAAACCACTGTATGTAAAAATTACAAAAATCAACGGCATACAGTGCAAATCGCAATAATAATTTGTTTGAATCTTTCATATTTGACAGTTTACATCTGTTTACATTTTTTTTAGACGGTTTGAAACACAGTACAGTACTAATCAAAAATTCAATATTCTCCATAATTAATTCACATACACACGATCAACCCAGTTGTTCATAATACAAAATTTAAAGAGACAATTTTCGGAGTGTTTTTATATTGCAAAAAAAAAAATTAATGAAGAATAATTTCAAAAATATTTTATTATTAATAAATATTTTACGTTATTTCCGTTTTAAAAACACTTCAATTCATTGTTCCAGTTAAGTTACCATGAATTCACTTGAGTTAAAAATTTTATTCAAGGTCATTTGTTCAAAAATCAATTTTTCACAAATATCTTCTAAACTTTATTGTCACAAAAATTTTTATATACAAATTGACAGATTCTTTGATTGATACTTTTTGTCCTACGATTTGCCCTTTGTTTTACAATATTTTTAGCGAATATAAAAATTTTTTGATTTTACTCCAACCGTTGGACCAAACCAACATAGAATTCTAGTTTATTTGTTGACCTTGAACTTCTAGTATGTACGGACAAACGACCAATATTTAAAAAAACATTGCATGTTTTAGCTTAGCTACCAGTGACCAGTTAGTCAGACTGCCGTCTGGGCAGTACATTCATGATGGATTACAAAAACCAGTTTCAGTATTTATTCGGTAGCCAGAATTTTTTATTTAACCGAATATTGACATTGAACAATATTACCGAAAATTTAGTTTAGTTTCTGTTGAACCATCGAAGTGTACGGACGGTGATCGAATAGCGCGTAATAATTTTTTTTTAAATATTTTTCGTGTAAATAAAATTCGTAAAAATATTTGTGAGACAGAATTTGTTTATAATTTGTGTGTATTAAAAATTTTTTGGTATAAAGAAAAAATAAATTAAATTTCATAAACCAGGTTGGTTAGTGTGTATAATGGATTACAAATGTATAGTTAATAAATATTTTATTCGTGTTTAAAAATTTCCCATTATTTTATTTGAACTTTATTATTCGATCACTTTCATATTTTGACATTTAATAAAATTTTCGAAAAGCAACAATTTGTGTTGACTTGCGTTTTGTTTCACTTTACTTTACTTGAACATCTTTCAAAAATAACAAGACGATCAATTTCTTTAGATTTGAACAAACATAAAATAAAATTCAAACAAATATTCAATGGGATCATTAAATTTTTATATAAATTATTAATTAAAAGTTTTTAATTTTGAATTTTGCTAAGCCAAAAAAAAATAAATATTTTTTTAAATTTTTACAAACGTATTCCTTCCTGTTGAGTCCTATAAAATTAAGTATTTGAATGTGTTTTTTTTTTACATTATACGTGAAGAATGAAAGAAGTGATTTTTATTCAAGTGTCAAATGTGTTGCAAATATTTTTGTTTTTATTTGTAGTGAGTGAAGAATATTGAAATTATTTTTCAAATTAATTAAAAATTAATATTATAAATATCATAATTTTAATGTTTTAATACAAGAACTATCGTGTACATAAAAACAAAAAAAAAAAAAAAATGTGAGTAAATGTGTGTGTGTGATGTGAGGTGCTTGGAGTCATTTTCCTTTAATATTTTATATTGCTTCGTTTTATAAAGAAATATGTCCATGAAACAAAAACAAATATTTTAAATAAACGAAAATACACATAAACATGATCGGTTTACATTACACACATGCACATTACATAGATTTGTGTACATGTGTGAATTTATTGAAAAAATCCACACATATCAACAATCAACATCAAACAATTCCAACATTAAAATAAGTTAACGCTCCACTGTTGCTGGATGAAGCAAGTGGATTTTTTTTGTTAGAATTTTTTTCTTTAATAATCCATATTTCTTAGTGCACGTAGAACAAAGTATATTGTGGTGTGTTAAATTGGAAAAAAATATAACTTAAAATATTGAACGTTGACTAGCAAAATATAGAAATAAAATAAAATGTGATAAAACGAAGATGATGATGGTAGGATATTTAAAAAAAAAATACAATTTTTATTGTGTTTGCATAATCTGATTACAAATACAGTGATATCCCAACTTACGCGAATTCGAAGTTACGCGGTTTTCAATTTATCCATTTGTCATTGCGGTTTTTAATTTTTTTAAATTGTTTGAAAGATCTCAGTTCCCAGCTTAAATAAAAAGGCTCATTTGAATATACTTAGAAAGTACAGACTCTAATCTGCACTAAAGTTTCACCCTGATTTAAACGAATTTCTCGTCAGTCCTCCACTTATCTCATAATTTCAGGGCATGTGTTAACAAAACAACAAATGTGTTAATAAACAAAGAAATTTTATTTCAATGATATATTAGCTATCGTCGTACAACATGTAATGTAACCTGGTTTGGCACTTGGCAATAAAGTAACCTTCAGCTTCACTATTCAGTAATGTTCAAATAAATTAGTTCATAATTTCTTTTTTTTTTGTGTTATCAATTTGTTTTTAAATAAAAAAGATACTCCTAGAGTAAATTATTGTCGTAGTAATTTTTTGTTGCTGTAATTGCAACTAAATTTGTTTTTATAATACAGTTGCAATTTGCAATAACCTAAGGCATAGCCTAAAGTTATATGCATGATGAAAACCAGAATTTTATGCATTAAATTGTGAAAATAATGAATTTGAAAGAGATAAATTTATAGTGGAATTTTAAAATTAAAATTTGTGCTTTTTTGTTGTTAAGTTCATTTTGTAATCATTTTATGCATTTTTTATTATGTTGAAAAAGAGTTTAAAAGTTCGAATATAAAAAAAAAATTTTTATTTGAAAAACATAAATAAAATAATATATGTATGTGTATGTGTGCAGCAGTTAAAAAATTATAAGTAAAACAACAAAGAAATGCATAAAAATTAAAAAAGAAGTGAATTAAGAATTAAAATATAAATAAGCAGGAAAAATATGTTATGTTCCAGAGGAATGTATCCACCACACATTGAATTGCTTATGTAAATGTTTGTCTGGCTGGGGCTATATGTGTACATATACATACATATAAGAATACCAGCAAATCGCACGTATATATGTATATACTTGACTTACCTGTTTTTCTTATCTGTATGTGTGTATACGTGTGTTTGTAATATTTTTAGTTTAAAGTGTCAATAAACTCTGCGTTTGGTTACACAAAAGACATAAAGGTTTTTCTTTTTAAATTCAACATTAACTAAATAACATGATTTTTATTATAGCCGTCCATTGCTAGCCAGCCAGCCAGTTAATTATATATAGAAGTTTTTTTTTTAAACTAAAACTTAAAATTATGTTTATTTCGCTTAACTTTGAATGTTGAAAGATAGTCACATTTCTTCAATCTACATTTTAAGTATTTTCATATCAATTATGATCAATACCAGCAGTAGCTAAAGAAAAAAACAAAAAAAGAAAAAAAAAGTCAATATAGTGATACAAAGTCACCTTCATTGTCGTCATTATCATCATCTATTGCCTAAGAAGTGAGAGGCAAATTTTATTGGCGGTTGTCATACAATTCAACAACAAGATAAATTCATTCAAGTGGTAAATGGGCATAAAAAGTGCATGACAAGACAAAGGAAAATCTGGAACATTTTATATACCACATAATATGTTGCTTGGTTGCTTTTAAATCCCTGAATAACAACAGGCATGGAGAACATGCAACTTATGAGTTAAATATATCTTTTGGAACATAAATGGACAACAATATAGTTACGAGTTTGAAAATTTTAAAACTAAGTAAGTTCTTAACTGATCAAATAGTTTAAGTTAATTTTTGTTATTGCCATTTCAAAATAGGTAGTTGACTAAATCAAAAAAAAAAAAAAAAATTATTTGTTGTCTCTTTATAAAGTTTTCTTCATTAATAGTAATCAAAAATTTTTGGTTTACACCACGAAATAAGCCTCCATTTAACTCATATTTACCTTTATTGGTCGTTCATTTTGTAATGATTTCTTTAATTATTTTTATTTTGTGTATCGGCTTTTTTCTCAGAGTATTCGGGATTCATGATACGTGCACAATTTATGTAGGGAATGGGATATAGTTTTCATATACCTACTTAAAATTTTATAAAAAAGTTTATAAAGTGTTTAGGAACTCTCAAATACAATCAATCTTGAAGGTACACAATAGATGGAACAAACAAAAAGTCGCGTAAGTCGGGATGAATGAAACTTTAGCACATTGGTAAACTAGAATCTATATTTTCTGAAATATTTAAAAATTCTTTTCGATTGAGATAAAATCTTCCGTCAATTTTAATATTTAAATTACAAATTTATGTTTAAATGCCAATCAAAAAAAAATCGTTATGTCAAATTCACATAAGTCGGGAGTATCACTAAAAATACTGTCAAATACAATTTATTCTGTTTTTAATGTTAACAATATAATTTGTGAACATTACAGTTGACAAATAAATTTTTGATTTTGACTAGATATCCCTTTGTTTTTACTGTTTCTTGTAAATTGTTAATGGCAACTCTATTCAATATCAGTAAATTTTTGTCTTTTTTTCTTTTTGTTTTGAAAAAGAAAGTTAAAGAAGTCTATAAGGCAAAGATTGAATCATCGAATTTATTGTATAATAAAAAATGAACAGCAAACATAGAATAAGACTTTTTTTCAAAAAAAAAAAAAAAAAAAAAATATATATATATATACATATATTTGTGTATGTGTGTATACAAGAAAAAGAAAAGAGTAAAATATGTAACTTTGATCGTTCGTTGCCCTTCCCTGATCATTTACCGTTAGCTAAAGAAAATAAAGAAAGAAGTAAAAATGTACGTATGTATATTAAAAGAAATAACGATTTTACAATTTTACCTACAAACGTTTGCAATTTTCGTGTAAGAATTTTATATAAAATTAATATAGATATATGTATGTATATAAATATGTAATACACTTGCATGAATTGCATATGCAACAAAATTTCTTTGTATATTTGTACATTTTTTGAAAGATAGAAAATGAGTATAAATTATGGATTTTAGAAAATTCTCAAGTTCTGACTTTATATTCATTTTATATTTCTCTTATTTTATTTCTTCATAATTTGACCTCAAATTTGATTATGATGTTAATTTGAAATATTGAAATAAAAACGGTTTAATCTGCGGGTACTAATCTCTGATGTGTTAATTAATTATACATTCATAAAAGTGTGCATTAATGTATTTACACCTACGTGATACCTGAAATGAACATTTCCAATTTGTGCTAAATACTATTCACATCAGAATGAAGATTTAAAATTGTCTGCATTAATATTTGAACGTTAAAATTTAAAAATTAAAGTTAATTTTTTTAAACATGTACTCATGTGCATGTATAATTTTATGGAGCATTGCAATTTTACATCGTTTTCTTCAATATATGTTGTTGTTTTCATTTCAAAATACATACAAATGAAGGAATGAAAGTAAAACATGAATTCATTCAAACGGATTGCAAAAGAATACAAGAAAGTATCTATTAAAAATTTAGTTGATTATGCTTTAAAAATATGGTATAGTTTAATTTATGTATAAAAATTATTATATCTAGTCTAAAAATCTACCTGCAAAATATTTGTCATTTACTTAGTTTACTTTTATGTTTTAAGATATAATCAACCTTCTTCTCGTTGTTTAGACCTTTATTTGACCTTAAAAACGGCAAAAATAATGAAGGACGAATAGTATTTATTAAAAAATAGACATATTAATGTAACATTTCATTTCAAAGGTTTCGTGAAACAGGTAGAGGGTCCTTTTTCAATATTTAATTTTATTTTTATACGAAAAAAAAGAAAATGTTCCCCCTTCATGAATATCATATTACTTCAGGTATTTAGAAAAGACAACGTAGGTATTTACAGAAAATAGAAATAGTCAGTGCTTACATACAATTAAAAATGTATGTGTAAGTTTGAATGGAGCCTTTTTTAATTTGTACCTGGAATATTGAAAATTTTCACAGTATTAAAAGCACACAAAAAATCTTGATGAAATCTTTAGCGATTTCCTTTTTACAGTTCTCACTTTTTGTATCGTATTTAATAATATGTACTTAGCGTAGTGGCAAGTTTTTTTTTCCTCTTTGGTTGGCTCAAAAATAAAGAACTTTTTTTTTCAATTTGTGCTGTGGTTGATGAAGCAGAATTAACGGATACTTACATATACATTTTATTTTCGTGCTTTTTACTATAGTTATTATACAAGGTATATAATAGTTCGTGTTAGAAAGTACGTTTTTAATATAGCTTAGAATTTACTATCAGAAAATCGTTTCAGAATACGCCACCATCCGCCCTCCAATTCCACACTTTATGACTTCTTAAAGGGGATTGAAAATTTTTGGACATCTAAAATGCATGACGTCATATTTTGAGCAATATATTTTGAATCAGCCAATGTACTAGTTTCATTAATTTGTACGTTAAATTTAAATACTAAACTAAAAGAATTTAAACCCCCTTTCACATTTAAATTAAATACACACAAACTTTACTAAAATGATGACCACAATATGTTCAAGATACAATCAAACGATTAAAAATTCCAATTCGATGATTGTTTTTTTCCAAAAATTAAAAATAGAAAAAACATGTTATTTCAGTTCCGGAAATAATAAAAATTCTTGAGGCTGTATATTTTCTGTGGTACTACTGTTATAATTTTATTGTATGTTGAAGTTGCTTATCAACGGATACAGTTAGCCAGGTAATTAAGATTTTGTAGCATCCTTTTTTTTTATTAAACACATTCACAAATGAGAATGTATATTCGGCTCAAGACATAGCTTTTGTTTCTTAGTATAATATGGTAGTGAAAGTGATAAGATTCTTCTTCTATAGTCTCATGAACCTAAAAATGTTTACGACATTGTGCAAGTTGTTACGATCCCCTTTAGCTTTTCTTCAATGTCGAATAAATTTTTGGTGATAAGATTCTAATAGTTAATTTTTAAAATCTCGTGTTAACTATCTGCCAATTAAACCTGACATAAACTTACGTTAACTTTTCATATTATCCTGTTGTTAACTTTAAAAAGAGGATAACTAGAAGTGAATAAATCGGGCATAAATCACATAACTTTAAATATCTAGAAATAATAGTAATAAATATAACAATAACCTAAACCATCTACTTATGAACTTATGAACGTCTATGTATACCTAAATAGGGAACAAAACATTTTTAAAACTACGTATGTATTTGTTTTTAAACATTACACTGTAATCTAAATCTTGAATCAAAGATGATTTTAAAACTGAGAATATAGAATGAGTCCATTACAACATTCAGAGGAAAAATTTAGGAGCATAGCACTTTGGAAAATGAATGAACCAGAAAAAGAGAAGACATAGTAGAGTATACATAGTAATGAAGTAAAAAGGAAAATTATTAAAGTTTGTAAAAGTTTTGGAAAATAAATGGACAGGATGCCACATAAGAATGTTGTATTGTAAGAAAGAATGCAAAGGCGCGTTACAATGTTACAAGTTTCAAGGCAATCAAATTATACATAGTTAAGTTGTTAAGTACATTATATAGAAATTAAAACTATTTAGTATTTAGATTAGTACATTGTTTGCAAATTTCATTGAGATTTTTTTTTTTGCATCTAGGTTAGTGAACTTTTAATTAAACGTTTGTCTTGATTGAATGTAGTAATAATGGTGATTTCATAAGAACTTATTTTCTGTCATACATTTTTAGTATAAAATTAAACCTTATCTTTTTAAAAGTTTGCTGCACTTTTTCTATACACCAAAGCAAAGTTGTACCTATATCATAATCTTATACTTTTATAGCTTTGTGTAGTTGTGTGTGTAATATCTATTGCACACACTTCTTGCCATTATGTCGTCATTCTTCAGCAACATATAACCAGTTATTCTGTATTGTATGATGTGATATGTGAATGTGACTATTGGTGACCATATAGTCAGAGCTAGAGGAGAGTTAATAGCTAAATCAGACAACAACGTACAGTATCTGGTTCATGAACAAAAACGGCATACTAAAGTGACGGTATTTTTCCTTCTCAGTTTGCGGTTGTTTGTTGTCTCCACATGTTGGGCTGTTGCCAACACTGAATATATTACTGACTAGAAAGAAAATTGTTGCTTTTTATTATCATTGTGATTATTTAATTTTTTTTTTTTACATTTTTAATTAGTTTATTACATCATGATTATGAAATTAATATTTTTTAATTGCGATAAAAATAATATGAAATTGGTTAAATTGTTTGTAAATAAAAAAATTTATTCTTTAATTTAAATAATTAGTTTTTTTTTTTAAACGTAAGGTTAAAGCAATTTTTGTCTTTTTATAAAGTTCAAGGTGATTATACTTTTTCAAAGTTCGATATAATATTCACTATAATATATTTTATTCTATATAATATCCTGTTCTAAATTGCATTTGTGTTGTGTGTGTGTGCGTGTAATGAATAAAATGAATTGAAGGAATTTTCTTGAAGAGAAAAACAAAATTTTCATGATTATTTGCTACATACAATTCCAATCATGACAAGGACATTCGTCGTGTATTGCTCTATAAAGTGCAGTGACATAAAAACAGAGGAGAGAAAAGATTTATTGACCCTCAATATTTTGTCAGTTCAGTGTCCTTAGAAGGAAAAAAAAGAAGCAAAAAAAACGAGTTTGTATACACACATATTATAGAACATGTTTGTATGTATATAGTATGTCATTGGTATACCTACATGTGTGTATTTCCAATCAATGCCAAATAAATTAGAAAAAAAAAAATACAAGAAAAAGCCATTTAATTTTTAACCCAAAGGTTCTTTTACAAGTTTATGATTTGATTTTTCAAAAGGAATTAAATGTTTGTGTTAGAGGGAGAAATAAAGGGAGACAAAAGGCAATAATAATGAAAATGGTGGAAACGAAATAATTATTTCAAAAGAGGCAACAACTTGTGAATGTCCTTCAAAACGTCTAGAAGAAGAAAAAAAAAATCGAGAGACAAAAAAGAATTCAAATAAAAAATAAATAAAGGTGTATGTATACATAATACGTACGTTAAAGTTTATATTTAAATAATATACAAGAAATTGAAATGTATGAATAAGTGCGGACTGTAAAGTATATATATTATGTATATATAGACTGTTTAAAAGTGTTAATTGCAGTGTTTTTTGTACATGTATGTAATATATATATGTATATATGCATGTATATAGCTATATATATATGCATACGCATATATATATAGTGGTGAACACACACTGATAAATGATGTATAAACATTTATATGGGTGTAACGCACAACATACATACATGTGCATATACTGCATCATATGTGTATAGATATCAAATCAAATATATATATATATATATGCATATGTATAATATAATGTAATGTAAAAGTTGGAATTGAAAAATATGTATATATTTGTAAAAAGATACTACATATGTATGTAAATACATGTGAACTCTGTGGTGATATTATGTAGATGGTACAAAAGTGTGTACATGCATGCCCATAATAAATGAAGTCTGATTGAGTATGTAAGTTAATAATTATATGTAATATATTAGGTATATAAGTTTTGTATATTTAGATTTGAATCTAAACTTTTCAATTTTCATATGTATATGGAAAAGTATCTGTACACGATATATTTACAAAAGTGCTTTGAGCTGAGGGCACATTTGATATATAAAAATTTATTCTTTCTTACTTCTTAGTCTGATTTACTAAGTGTATATTGCTGATGTACACATATTTTGTATTATATATATTTTATTAAATTTAACATACACAGGTGTGATTAGCAGGTGTGCATATAGATTTCTTTGTGTACATGCAGAATGCATACATAATTTAACTTGTTCTTAATCTATGAGAAAAATCGAAAATATTACAATTAGAAAATTTCCTACAATTTCAACTCAAACATAATAGAAAGAAAACTATGTATGTATACACAAATTCAATTTGACTTAAAATATTGTTTATAAAATGTCCAAAACAAAATTGAGAAATGTGAGTGATTTCCAACTAATTTTGTGCATTTTGTTTTGTTTCATCGTTAACTTGATTAGGTTTGAAAGATGTCTTAGAAGATTTCATCGAGTTTATATATGTAGCAGAGTAAAATTTTTGAATATCTTATGAACGTGTACTATGTACACGTATATGTATAAGATTATCAATAAAAACATTAAATACAATCACGACAACAAAATATCACAAATTTATAGATACAAAAATTGTTAAAAGAAATATTGCCTTTAAAATAATCTTTGTACTATTTTATGTTTATATCTCGAAGATAACATACATATGTACCTACATATAAAACATATGTATCTTATATAAGTGATTGAAAATTTTTGAACATGAAAAACTTCAAATGTTAATCATTTTGGATGGTTTTGTTATAAAAATTTAAATATGAATTGAATGTATAGCATGTATCTAATAGACACTGTTTAATATGTAAAATCAGGAACCTCACATGTTTAAAAATTTTCAATCTACAATGTCTCAGAAGAGGCAAAATTTAGATAGGAGCGGAGTAATGGAACAATTTTTTGTTGTAAACGATATGAACTATATGAGAAATGTATTTTACGATTTTTACACCCTGTGTGTAAAATTTGTCGTATTTGATACAATTCAAATATGTAAGTATTTCAAGGCTTCATTACCTATACTTTTGTTTTTCATTCAAGGACAACTTGAGAAATTACATATCATATAAGTTTTGTGCTAAGTGCTCTTTTGAACAAAAGATAACTTTCTCTTCCGTATTAATGTCATGCCACTGAAATGGTTAACTATACATTGTATTATGTTCATCTTATATTAATTAAAAATACTTATTTGTAGATTTGTATATTAATCTTTTACTAATAGTTTAAAGGTAAATCTCAAGCATTAAATTATCAGTATTAAGAAAAAACTAAATTTTGACAAATAAGTAAATAAGTGGCAAATGAGTACAAATTCTAATAAAATTTTCGAAAATATTGTTTATAAGACCCAAGGGTAATATATGTACGATAATATAACGTAATGAGGAAAATGAAAATAATTCAAATTTAAGAAAAGATAAATGATAAGAACTGTATCTTTGATAATTTGCACATAGGGGAAAAAAACGGCATTAATTTCACTCACACTTCGTCCGAAAGATGAAATACATATTCAAATATCTAACATTCATATTTTTGACTTACATAAAGTTATACTAAACTTTACTATACAAGTATATATATATACCTGTACCATATGTATATATATATATATATATATATACATCTGCAGATGTAATAATGAGATGATAAGAAGAATGTGTGTATTTAAATCAAAAATAAAACAATATTAGATTTTTTTTTTTTTTTAATTTTATTTATTAATAATAAAAACTTTTCATATTAAAAAAAATAATAATAAAAATAAATAAATTCTTTCATGATTTAACCAATCCCTAAATGTTTAAAACTGGTTAAACAACAAATTTTTTAGTTTATAAAAAAATATGATTGCAAATTTGCCATAACACGAATGTACATACATATTACATATATTGAACATGAATGCATGTATTTATATACATATATGTATGTATATTATTTATACACAAATACATACATGTACTGTACATATGTTTGTAGATTTACGTACTTTTGCCTTTCGGCAAAATGTACTTATTAAAATTTTTCAGTTTTCAACTTTAATAAAAAATAGTAGTTTATACATTTCTGTATTATTATGCATTACTTATACAAGGTGTTTCAGAATAAGTGTGTCACAAACTACATACCTATATTTTTTCTTATAGTTTAATTAAACTACCGAAAAATCGATATAGGCCCCTTTTTTCAAGTAAATTTACTTCTGAAATACAGAATTAAACTACGAACTGAATACACAAGGTGGTTTAAAATATATTGTTCAATATGTTACATTATGTACCTGTGACAATTTTTAATGTTATTTATGTATTTCAGAAGAGGATTTTGTGATGGGAGGATTCTAAAACGATTTTTTACTAAGAACAGCCTGATTTTTAAGAAAAATTTAGTTTATTGACATTTGTTTTGCAATATCTTATGTAGCGAGCATGAAATATACACAGTGCTTTTGGGTGTGCAATGTATGTCGTAGATGTATGTACACATTTATCTATATTTAAGTACATACGTCTGTTGCGTTAAGGGTCGATACGTAGAATTTTGTTACCTTTTTCACTAATTTTTAAATTTTGTTTATGTAAATATCTTGGAAACAGTTATGGTCATTTTAATTGAGAGCGAATATATATTAAACACCCTTTATCTTTATTGCATGTGTGTATTTATATTTTATATTTATATTTTTATATGTGGTTATATTCATAAAAAATTAAACCAGAACGACAATTTCATACTTTTAAAATTATTTTATGTACATTTTCTTATGAAATCTGGTTGATTTAATAAAATCTTAGCTAACTACATGCATATGTATTACACATTTATTTTACTAGATACATTTTACTAACTGTAGCCGTATTGTATATGTACATATATGAATGGACTTACATACATATTAAAAGTACATATACAAATTGTAGTGTAGTTATTAGTTGGTCCATGTATATTACAGTTGTTAGCTAGTTAATTTATTATTGCCATTATTATTGCTATTGCTTAAAAGTTGATTTCTGTTATATTAAATCTCAATTCTATATATGTATACAATACTTACATGTTAAACTCTTATAAAGAAACCAGTTCGACATGGTATTATTACGCCACCTCCAAAGATGCTATAACCGAAAGGAATTTTAATGGTTGGTGGTCGAATAAAAAAAAAACAAAAATCACCTCCACCTCCTTCTTGTATGTAAAAAAATCTGGTTACACAAGCTACATAACATAAGTGCATGCATGCATGCAAATCCTTTACGCACATACATTACATTTATCTACATACTGTATGTACATATTTAATATTACGTGACATTCTTTCTTTACGAATGCTTTTTAAAAATTTATTTTGAACATACGTATGCACATATGTATGTATACAGCATATGAATACTAATTATTATTATTGGTCATCGAACTATGTATTAAAATAAAAATGTAAAAAAAATGTGAATGGTTTTTATTTTAATGAGAGAAAATGGTATTTTGCAAAATCATTATATCAATATTATTATTAAAATTGCATACATCATAACATTCATAGATATAAAGTTTTGTTAAGAATGCACTTTAATTTTTAAATTAAAAAAGAATACCAAGCAGTATACTATATATATAAAATGACAGAATGAAAATAAATAGAAATTTAATCACAGATAGGTCTCGTCAAAACAAGCGAAAATTCGAAGGGATGAGGATGAGAAATCCCATCGGTTTCAGAGGTACATAAGGAGGGGTTTAACATTTTGCTAATATTTTTCAGGAAACTCTGTATCTCTATTATCCTTTGTAGTAGAGCAATGACATGTAAATTAATGAAAGAATCCTTTAACCTTTCAGTTGACATAAGTACCATCTTTTTAGCCCCTCCACTCGAGGAGTTATTGGCAGTATATTTTACAATGTACATTCGACAGGTGTATAAAATTGACAAGCAAATTGATAACCAGTTCACTTTAGAGAATCTGTGTTAGAAAAATTTGAAAAATAAAAGTGTTTGAAGTCTATCTTTCACGATTAAAGTATTTTTACGAAAATTTTTACTGACTTTTATAGGTTATGATATACCTACCTTGATACATGTACATACCTATGTATGAATACAGATTCTGTTATGAATTGTCAAAATTTCATTGATAAATAAATGAATTTTTAATATAAAAATAGCATCTCGAAAATCATTCATTGCCCATATATTGAATTTGATTTTTTTTTCAGGATTTTAATTTTTCAACTTATCCCACGGCGAAAAAGCTACTTTTACGTCATTTACATGTACCATTTATATTTGTTTTTACAAAAATGAATAAAATCATTTTTTTGTTTTCTAGTAAATATAGACATAATTCTTTTTTTCGATTTTCAATTATACAAACATAACCTTGAACGATTAGCGATATTAATATGTATTTCTTATAAATATGACTCATTTTCTTCGATTATAAGTGGTCAATATTTTATTCATTTATTAATTTATTTTTCCGTTTGCACAGAAAACATAAACAAGAATTGGATAAATATATATAGTATGTATGTATTTATGTATGCATATGGGAGAATTTAAACAAATTTATTTTTGGAAAAAAATATAACGATGTCTCTCCCCATATACAACCATAAATGCTTACAATCACGTTAAAAATACATATATATATACATACACTTGTACTACACAATTAATACACTATCAGCAAGAGTATAAACTTAAAATTAGAACTTTTATGGCCAGATTCATCAATCAAGATAAAAACTATTTTCGGATTTTCATCTCGAAACGCCAAACATATCAACTGATTGTTATTTGTTATTAACAAGTGAAGAAATAAAGGCATTAAGTTTCAAGTTAATCGAATTTTAGGCTATATTTGTATATAACGACTACTCTATGGTTATCTGAGCAAGTTTTATCTCGAACTAAAAATAATTATGGTTGATAGATACGGGCCTAAAAATTGTTTAATAAAATTTTACATACATACATACATATACATACGTTTACATATATCTAAATTAAAAAATTTTGTAGTTCTTACAATTGAATATTAAACGTGTTGTTTCCAACCGAAATATGTGCAATAAAATTAAAAGCACAAATTACATTAACTTTGGTTAGATATCGTCACCTTTTTTGTGTAGTCTTTGAGTTGGAACATTAAAAACTGTCCGGTTTCGTTCTTAAACTAATTATGTTTGCTACTTGAATACGATTATTTTTAAGGGTGTTATAAGCAAAAAAATCTCGATATTCGAAGATATATTTTGAAAAACATGTATCTTGTAATGTATACACAGTTAAACCTCTTATAATTGGACAATCGCTTAAAAGAGGTAATCCAGATATATTGCTCATTTATACTATTATATACGGTCAACCATCTAGTTCATTATCATTACTATAAGCTTATGGGGGATTTCAAACAATTTTTATTTTTCATAACATTTTGGGCATTTTTTCATACAAAATGTTCATTACATTTAACTGTATATGATTCATTCGTAATTTTAATTTTTCACATATAATGTAATGCATGATAACAAAATTAAATTTGGTTTTTTGGTTTAATTTTTTAAAAATTTTAGTGTTAACATCCTATTCCATTCTATGATGATGCTGTGTCTGACTATCTTAAGTATGTTGATAATGTGAAAGGTATTTCACAAAAGAAGGAGCTTTAAAAACAATTTTAACCTTTAAAAATCTGTCTACAACTCACATAAATATATGTATATATATATAGTATATATATGTGTATGTACCCATTCCTATATCTTTTTTTTTTTTGTATGAATACAAACATACAGAGCTATGTAAATTTATATTTTGTTGTATCATAATTATATATACATTATTAAATTCACTACAACACCGTCAATTATTTTTATTAATTAAATTCTTGAATTATTTTAAAGTAAAAGAAAAGAACTTTTTAAAGTTTAGTTTAACGACATTTATACAAGCATACAATATATCTTTACATATATGAATTGGATGTATATTCATGACTTTTGAATTATTTTCTGTGAACATTTTTCGAAAAAGAACAAAAAGAAAATTAACCGTTAAATTGAAATACATAAAATAAATAATTTATTATGTTATAAATGTAATCGCGTATATAATCTCATATATGCTTATGTGTATGTTCATACATACATATATGTATATGAATATATATAATGCATTCAACCATTCAACATTCACTTTGATAATACTACCGGTTATTTCTGATATTACGTTTATTACAATACGTATGCACCTATACTTTTTACATATTAAACTTTTTACATTCTCTTTTTTTGTAACAAATATAATAAACTTTAATTATTTAACTGTACATATTTATTTTGCTTATGTATATATGCACACATCTACCTGATTATTATGCAAATTTATTTAAATTTTACATTTTTTTGTTGTAATTTTTTTAATTATCTTATACATATGTACGTTTGTGTATTGAAATTTAATCGCTAAATGAATTGAATAGATCTAGTGTGAACAAAGCTAGAACCAAAATAAAGAAGTAAAGTAAAATAAAATAAAGAATATAATGTAGCTGTATAATTAAGTAAATTCGCCTGTAAATAATGTACTTTAGAGTTTAGACCATTCTGTTTAATTAATTTTAAAATATTATTTGTCGGTAAAGTAAATCAACTGTAAGGATAGTACGTAAAATAAACTTGAATCTGTTGTTAGATTAGAAATTTAGAGAATTTATTATTATTGAATTTTACGTTATGTTTTCATTGTGGTCAATATGTAATTTTTGACGTCCGTAAATTACATTCATTCAGTTTCTTATTTTACTTTATTTTACGTTACTTCTTTATTTTGGTTATGCCTAAATCAATACGTAAACATACATATGTGCATATATACTGAGGCATACATACTCATATATGTGAGTACTAAGCAAACGTGTAAATGTAAATAAATGAAATAAAATAAACTTATAATTTGTACATATACCTACATATAAAAGCGCTGTGTTGCATTGCTCTAATTACTATGTTATTTGTAAATTTTGTAATTATCTATGTTTGAAGTTGAGTAACTTTATATGAAAGTGTTACATTGCTACAATGATATTATTAGACCTAGAATTCATTTAAAATAAAACCAATAAAACTAACTTTTATATTTAACATGTTCAACTGTAAAAATGTTTTATCTTATTTGTAAATAATGCCCTTGAAAAATAAATAGGGTTTTCGTGTTTGTTTTATTACACCATACACTACATGAAGGGGCTTCTTTTGTACAAGAACGTCAATTGTACGTATTAAGTACGTCCCCGGATTTGAAGATTTGTGCCAGTAGTAGTTTACAGCAAACTGCACATTTTGCATTTCCATACAAATTTTAACTTTCTATTCCTACAGAAAGTTGCATTTTAGAAGCTGATTAATTTTGTCTCTACTTAATGATTGTTTGTTTAGAATTTTGATTAGACAGCTGTTAAGGATAAATTAATCTAAAACTCAAAGCAAGATTAAAATTTTCTTGATTTTAACAAAATTGCAGCTATGTGGTTTCTGTACTTTCAAAAATTTATCCCTACATTACAAATAAACAAATTACAGAACTTTACAACTAGATGAAGTACGGTAAAAGATTTATTATAGTAGTATATGATGAATTTGAAACTAAAATGATCTAGATCAGAGCGATAATGATTAGTAATAAATAGTTATATTCGTAAGCATAAACTAATTACTATGTTTATATTGTACTTATTACATGATGTATCCGATAGTCAATGAGCGCATCTTATATCAATTGAATGTATAGCAAAATTAAAGCAAATACATGCATGAAAAAACAACGATGATTTGTAACGCACATAATTTATTTCATATAGAAATGCCAATATGTATATAAAAAAAATATTGTGAAACTTACTTTTATACTTATGTAAAGATAATATGGCGGTTGTGATGGGGATATGTTTTTTTTTCGGGTCAAGGTCATCGCCGAGACTACATATGTCAATGACCAAAAATAGCCACTTTGTAATGAATAAAAATATTTTATTTTTCACATATTTATGATACTTTTGTTGTAAATTATAAAACAGATCATGACTAAATCTTTCCTAAGAATTACATTATTTAGTTTTAATTAAAAAATTGAAAATAAAAACGACTTTTATAAGCTTTTGACAAAATTTTCAAGTAAAAAAGATTTTTTAAAACTATTGACCTTTTTTATACTCTACAAATATTAACATAATCAGTAACAAAATAATGTCTTATTGTTTTGATGTGTGACAATTTCAAGAAAAAAAAAAGAACTGAACGATGGATCAAAAAACAAAATTTCCAAATACCTAGTTATGATATGATGGATCGTATTCATCAACCAAGATTACCTTTAGATCAAGATAGATCGTATTTACCAAACTGAGGTAAACAATATTTTTGGACATTTATAGAGCAGTCATAAAGAAATCATATAAACACAACCTTATTATTTAAAAATCATTAATTCACATACATACTCGTATATATAAAATTCGATTAACTTAAAATTTAACAATTGATGTGTTTGACGTTTCAAAAGGAAAGTTCGAAAATAATGTTCATGCTCTTTGTTGAATACGATGAAATTTTAATATGTACATATTTGTAAAAATATCTGATGAATAATTTTGGTTAATGAATACGGTCATAAATTAGTGATTTAGAAATATACAATTACACATGTATGTATATCAACATATATCATATATATAAGATTAAACTATGTGACTGTTACCTTGACTTGTCTTCGTTATAGAAATTGTGCATAACAATAAAAGTTGGTCGGTCGACCGCTGACATAATCTTATTAATTTTAATCGCTTTCATAGCTAATATTTAAATAATGTGAGTTATGAATTATATTTGAATTTCAAAATCTTATATGTACATATTTCGTAGTTCATATTTTTTTTTTTGTAATATTTTTTCTTTTTAAAATGTATATAGGGTGTTTCACTGTTAAGTGCTAAATGTTTCACTACTGTTTACTTTGTACATGTTAAATAAAATGGATTTTATACGAATATTTATTATATGAGCAAAAATTACAATGTAGGTATTAAAAATTGAACCCATTTTGAAACTTTTCAGTAATGTGAACTATGCGGTGTGTACCCAATATTAATCGCTTTTAAAATATTCTAGTGGGGTGAATATTCTTTTTAAAAAAATATATTAAAAATATGTTTTAATAAAAACAAAAGTTGAAGTCTGTAATACGAATTTTTGCTAGCATGAAAAAAGTGTATGAACTAAAATTACGGAAAATCGAAAGCCTATTACATATTGGTAACGAAAAATTTAGAGCTACTACATATATGTAGGTATCTAAAATTACTGAATTGGCCAATGAAGGTTATGCAACTTTATAAATACTTTTAATTTTAAACGTAGGTATTTAGTAAATATACTTCCAAATGTGTGTACTACGTATGTTCATACACTTATCTTTATTTTATGTATGTACGTACATTTGTAACTATTAAAAAATTGTAAAAATAATTAAAGCTCTTAAATACATTGGTTTCATTTAAAAGGTCATTTTGTACTCGCATATTATGCAAGTCAAGTATATACGATTACATAGTAAAAACCACATTATATAAAAAAATTTTAAATTAAGTCAGTTAAGATTTTGTAAAATTGTATCCGTCACTATCTAAAATAAATATTTGCACATATAATATAATTGAGTTAAAAAAAATAAATTAAAATTTGTAATGTCTTTATGTTTTTATATCAAAATCAGACAAGAGTTAAAGACGGTCTCACCAATTTTGCATTGCATGCAATATGTATAATAATTTAATCTATCATTTAGCAACTATAATTCGATACCAGCAATGCCAACTGTAAAATCAATAATAATTGTATAAGTGTGATTTTTTGAATCACGACCACGACCCCAAAATTATGCATACATAAGCAATAAGCATTGATGTAGCTATATAACTAAGTTATTCTCCAAATCCCCAATGTGGTGCATATATTTTTTTTTTATTTTTCTCAACACTACACTCACACATGCATGTAAATAAGATATATATATATATATATAGGTTGAGTTGAATGTATGAGTATTTGAGTTTGAGAAAAAAATATAATATAAAATATATAATTCAATAAAATTTGGATGGGAGCTCAAAACTGGCAACGTTGCAATGTCATTGAACGGAAATAAATGTGCAAATGAGTTGGGGTATGACTCAACAATACATAGAAAATAATAAATAAATTTTCTCCTTTTTATTCTCAACACAATGAAATTTGTTTTTGTGTATGACGAACATACACAAATGTAATGTACGAGTGTACAACTTTTATAGTAATACAACACGACAATAAAATGTGTATATGCAAGGTCGTTCAACACGAGTTCAGTACTGTATCTGAAGGTCGTCGATTTTGATCACGTGACCTTTAAAAAGGTATTTGTGTGAATATTGTATACGTATATATTGATAGAATATGCGATTGTATTGTATTGTATGTATATATAAAATAAATATGGGATTTATATAAAAATAAAGGGAAAATACTGGTGTAGAGTAGAGTGTAACTGAAATTTATAATTTGTTGCAGTATATTAATTTGTTATTGTTGGTTATAATACATGTGTTTTCGAAATTTTAGATGATTTTTTTAAAATTACATTAAAATTACAAATGTTGTGAGAGCTTAGAGTTTAATAATTTCATTGTTTAATTTTTTTGTCAAATGGAAATGAACATATACAGATATATTTCATATACACAAATTAAGTAATATTGCCAAGTGTGTAATGACGAATATACATACGTATGTATATACAAAAATACAAAATATACCTATTTCATATTTTTAAAAAATCTTCATACAGATTGATTTAAAAATACAAACAAAAGAACAAATAAAATGGTCATATAGGTACGAGGGTACGAGTATATGCTTGCATCAGGGAGGATATACACAATCACAACACATCTTAATACACCGTTCGTATATAATTTTATTATGTCGTATACACATATACACATTTCTAACGACGTATGTACAAATACAATAAAATATATAAAACAAAATTGAATATGTATAGTAAATATATATAAAGTGAATTTTATCCCATTTTTTAGATATTTAGAAAAAGGAAATTTAATTGCAGGGTTGCCATATCCTAATTTATGAAATGTGTGTGAAATTTCGTTGTAAATCTAGGTAGCGTAGGTACCTAATATGTAATAATCCTTGGCGTTATCCAGATGAACTTAAGCCTCCTCCTTCAGTTTTTAATGCCCGTCACTTAAAGATCTTTTACCCATATCATCTAGCCATCTTTTCTTCGAGTGATATCTACCATATCTACCTTTTGTTGTATTTAGTTGCTTTTTGATCATAAATTTAGTTAACTTGCTTTTTTGTGCACGGCTCAAATCACCCAGCCATCGTATTCCTCAAGATTTTATAAACCTGATGATATTTTCCTGCTCAATAAAATCCTCTAGCACACGGGTTATTTAAAGCTTATTAATGAACCAAAATTTTTTCTTATTATTTTTTTTCTACATATCAACAGATCTTGCTCGTTACGTCATTATCCAAGATTCTGGCCCATATTTCACTATCGGCCCCACCAGAGTTTTTTTTTTAAAGTCTAAACTTTGTACATATGTACATATGTATGATATACATGATATATACATGATATGTGATCTACATATGTACATCAAATCAGATACTAAAAACAGATTTTTTGAAGTAATCTACAATTTAAATTTTTTCTTTCTTCTATTATAGAAATGCTGTATTTATTTAATTTTCGTTAACATATCGTAAAATGAATTGAAAATGTCAACAGGATCTAATGAAAATCAATTATCATTGAATATAATAAATACAACGACAATGACGACAACCAATCAGAATATTTCAATGCTAGGTGCTGCAACAGTTAATAACCCACCGAATATACAACATCAGCAATCACGTAATAATAATATATCAGTTACAAATATAAAATGTGAAGATATTATTCGACCACCATCAGCACCAGTTATTTCATCTGGTGCAAACGGTATAATATCATCATCATCATGCACATCGTCTACTACATTAACATCATCTATAAGTAGCAATAACTTTTTCAATGGAGGAATACGAATTTCAGTTCCGAAAGTTGAAGATTCTGATGAATCTGAATCTGAATTATCAAATATTGAAAATGCAAAAGTAAATCGTAGATCTAATAATAGCACAAGTAAAAATGGACCGCGTCCCATGTCATGGGAAGGTGAATTATCTGAGACTGAAGATCTTATGGATACAGAAAATTCAGTTAGTAATGATAAACAATTCGATGATACACAAATGTCAACATCGACAATAACAAAAGAAAATACATTAAAATGTGATACGACGACTACTAATAAAACAGATTACGATCAAATTTCTATTGAAACAGGCTCTGTGATATATTCTTCTATTGGATCGAAAAAATTTCAAACAGATTTGGTAAATTTAAAATATGAACCTGGACTATCGGATGCAACAGCATCAAGTGGCCTTAATTCACCATTATTGGCAAGATCGAAAACAAATTTATTACCAGCTAATCCAAGTCCAGATTCAGCTATTCATTCCGTTTATACGCATAGTTCACCGAGTCAGTCACCATTAACATCACGTCATGCACCATACACTCCATCACTTAGTCGAAATAATAGTGATGCATCTCATAGTAGTTGTTATTCATACAGTTCAGAATTTAGTCCAACTCATTCACCCATACAAGGTAGACATAATATTTATAGTAATTTTAATGGAACATCGCTTCATCATTCCATCCTGTATCGACCAATTCTTGATAATGCAACTGAAACTACACAATCATTAGGTTCACCAGCACAACAACAACAAAGAAGGCCTGATGAAATTTTACCAGAAAATGATGCTATTCCATCGCCTGGTATATCTCGACAACAATTGATTAATAGTCCTTGTCCAATATGTGGTGATAAAATTTCTGGATTTCATTATGGGATATTCTCATGTGAATCATGTAAGGGATTTTTTAAACGAACAGTACAGAATCGTAAAAATTATGTGTGTGTACGTGGCGGGCCATGTCCAGTAACAATATCGACTCGTAAAAAATGTCCAGCATGCCGTTTTGAAAAGTGTCTACAAAAAGGAATGAAATTAGAAGCAATACGTGAAGATCGTACCAGAGGTGGTCGATCGACGTATCAGTGTTCGTATACACTTCCAAATTCACTATTAAATCCAATTATTGGTTCGGAAACACCATCAACAAGTTCACAAACAAATCAAAGGATCGGAGCTAATGGTTGTCCAATTAAAATAGAACAGCCAGATACATGTAATGGTAGCAGTAACAGTAGTACTGGACCAGGCAGCCATCGAAGTATTCCACCGTTGCTACAGGTATTGGAATAATGGAAGAATTTTTTTTTTTCGATCAGACTTTTTTGATCTGTGTTTTTAACATTACAGGAAATCATGGATGTCGAACATTTGTGGCAATATAATGAAGAAGAGCTTTCAAGACTGAATCAACCAACATCCAGATCAAATTCAAGTGATTTAACAACAAATCCCTTACTTGCTAGTGCTGGTCTATCGTCAAATGGTGAAAATACAAATCCAGACTTAATAGCAAATCTTTGTAGTGTTGCCGATCATCGTTTATACAAAATTGTTAAATGGTGTAAAAGTTTACCCCTGTTTAAATATATATCGGTAAGAAGGAAAATTGCTTTTTTTGCCAATTTGAATAAATTAAAATGTATCTTTATTTTTTTAATAGATCGATGATCAAATTTGTCTTCTAATTAATTCATGGTGTGAATTATTATTATTTTCATGTTGTTTTCGTTCAATAGAAACACCTGGTGAAATAAAAATTTCATTAGGTAAATCAATAACACTTGCACAGGCGAAGTCTAGTGGTCTGCAGGTAATTTATTCTTAATGAATTATTTAAATGTAGTTTTATATTTAAAAAAAAAACGTTTTTTTTAAGGCATGCATTGAGAGAATGCTTAACCTTGCTGAACATTTGAGACGTTTACGAGTGGATCGATATGAATATGTTGCCATGAAAGTCATTGTTCTCTTACAATCCGGTAATATATGAATAAAAATAAAATGGGATTTTAATGCTCTAATACACTAATTGATATTAAATCTAATCTCCTTATAAAAATTATTCAGCAATGCCAATGGTATACAGCTGAATGATTTTTACGACAAAATTAAATTTAACATCAATTGGTGCATGTGGACGTAAAAGATTCAAATATTTCATAAGCGATCAAAACGTATTCATTTGCAAATTTATTTTAGATACATCGGAGTTACGAGAACCAGTTAAAGTTAGAGAGAGTCAAGAAAAAGCATTACAAGCCTTACAAGCCTATACATTAGCACATTATCCAGATTCACCAGCTAAATTTGGTGAATTACTTTTAAGAATTCCAGAACTACAGAGAACATGTCAGGTAATTATGTCATAAACTTATAAACATCAAAACATTAAAAAATTCATTTTGTATTTATTAAAATATTTAAAATTTATTTATTTTTTTTTAGCTTGGTAAGGAAATGTTAACAATAAAATCAAAAGATGGTGAAGATTTTAATTTATTGATGGAATTATTACGTGGAGAACATTGACGTTTATTTTTTTGAAATAAAATCAATTCGTGCATTTTTATATTAAAAAAAAAAAAAAAATGAGGGTTACATGTACGATGTATACACTTCTAAAATCAAAATACATACATAAATATGAAGCAAAATACTTAAAAATTAAACAAAAATGAGATAAGCTAACAAAAAAAAAATAGGAGTAACTAAAAACAACAAATTGTGCCTAAAAATCGATTTTAAATAAGAATCTAGAAGTTAAAAATCAAAAATGATTGTATTTATAAATCGCCAAAAAAAAACTACGTAAAGAAACTTTTTTATACATATAAAAAAAATCAAAAATACTTACACATATGTAATCAACATAAGCAACATTCGTAACATAAACATTAAGGCCCTTATTCAACAATGAGATTTAGCTTAAATTCGTGAATTAATTGAGTTTAGCATTGATTTCTTGACTGAGCTTAACATTACGATCAGTTATTTGCTGTCGTAAGTTAAATCAAATTTTCATAACAAAAAATGTTTTATTAGTAGCCACATTCAAGTTATACATTATTGAAAACTTATGACAAATTAATTTCAAATTTGAATATAAGTAGTTTTAAATATTTAAAAATTCAAATGTAAACACATATAAATGACACTGATGAATAAGAAATTTCGAAGATATTTTAAATTCACGTTAAATTTAAATCTCTTTGGCGAATATGGGCCTAAAATCATTAAATCCAATTTTAGTATTTTAAGAAAAGATTATTATACATACACATAATAAAATTAAAATTAAAGAAAGAAAAAAAAACATTGTAAATATTAAAACAAACCAATTGCAAATAAATATATACATATATTTTATATAATACTTTTTTTTCTGCATATAGATTTGTAAGAGCAAGTATTTTTCTTAAATATTGTAATGAAATATAATTCTTTTTTTATACATAAAAATTAAGAAAAAAAAAACATATTTTTTTAAGAAAGTTAAGTGCAAAATAAAATAAATGATATGTGTATTTTTTTTTTCTAATTAAATTATTAATTCAAATTGAAAATTTACAATTATTTAAAATTTATTAATTAAAATATAAAGAAAAAAAATAATATTTGAGAAATTGAAAAATTAAATACAAAAATTGATTCATATTTTTTTTTTTTATAATTAGTTGTAAAATTTACATCATAAAATGTTAAGAAAGAAACGATAAAAAAATTAATTGATGAAGTGAGACTTATGCCACTTGCACTAATGGTTATTAAATATCAAAAATCAACTATACGCCTTTAGCATTGCTGAGTAATTTCGCCACGATATTTGGTTTAAAATCCATTGATGCAAAGTAAAATTTTATATTCATTTTTGTATATTTTTCAAATTGTAAATCTTTAAAACATTTTTACGCTATTGAAAATGAGAATAAGGAATAGAAAAACACGCTTTTATTCGTTAAAAAAGTTTTGAAACTTTCCTTTCGGTTTTTTGTTTTTATTTTATTTTTTTTTTTCTTTTAGTTATTTATTTTGTTTATTTTTGCCTCAAAGGTTTTTGTATTTAATCTGTTCAAAATTTCAAAATTTTACCATTATTATGAGCGGATGAAGTCAATAAGTAAAACTACATAATAAACATTTTCTACTGAAGTAGTAAAATAAATATAAAAATAGTATAAAAGTTTTCATTTAAAACAAATTTTAATAGTTGTCGAGTATAAGAGTAGCACCAAATCAAATGAAATAAAATAAATCAAATATTGAGTTTCTATTTTTGTTATTGTAATGCTCTGAAAAATTTTTTAAATTCTTTTCCTATGTACATATATACATACATAGTATACACGATTGTGTCAAAAATCGAACTGTTGAGAAATGATTACGTTTAAGCAAAAGAAGCATATTAAACTTTTGTTTTGGATTTTAAAAATGTTTTCATTTTAATTTTTAAAATTTGTTTTAAATAAAAACTTTTAAAGTAACATCCTAATGCTGAAAAGTAAAGCTTTTAAAAGATGAAAATTTAATACTTAAGATACACATAAAGTAAAAAGCACAATGCAATATAAATATACATATATATTTTTCTAAAAAAGTAAATTTTATTATTTTTATATTTTATTATAAAATTTATTCTTTTTTTTTTTTTAATTATTTTATGTTTTCTTATGCCTTTAATGTCATACATTTATTTTTTTATTTTATAATTAAATCATTTATATGTAATTATATGAATTTGAATGAAATGAAAATAATGATAAAAATTTCTGTAAATGAAATGGACCATATACACATAATTATGTTCGTTCTGTTTTTAGTGATTAAATTAATTTTTCATTTTTATATGTTTAGACCATACTAAATAATGTAAAAAAAAAAAACGAATGTATTCTTTTGTATGAAATTAAAAAAAAATTATACATACATATTAAAAGCAGGTCAATATGAGAGAAAATGTATTTGAACAAAAAAAAACGTTGTAATTTTAAGAAAAGTTATCGATTACATTTGTCTTATTATTATGTTTTAATATAATTTTTTTATTATTATTATTATTATTATTACATTATTATTATTTTTTTTGCTTCATTAAATAATTTTAGGATTTATAAAAATAAAACTGAAAAAATAAATGAAACGTTTCGTAAACGTTTAAAGAAAAAACATTTTATGGTATTTATTTAATTATTTTATTAGTTTTGAACATGAATAATGTTTATAAGGTGTGTTATTTCGATATAAACAATTGAAAACCCAAACCTATCAATTACAAACGTGCTTTTTGTATGTACGAGTATGAGTACCATATATGTTTCGATTTTTTACACATTCGGCTTTTATGTAGTTTCAAATATTTTATAGTTATCAGTTATGTACATATATGTACATATGTATGTTTCAAATTTTTTGTACATTTAGGTTTTTCAGTGTAAAATATTTTTACATATCCTGCATGTCATGCAATAACTTGCATGACATCATGCAAAACCCTGCATGACATCATACAAACCATGCGTAACATTATGCAAACCCTGCATCATGCAAGACATACTTTGTGAGTAACTGGTTTTTTTGGAAGTAACTAGATATTTTGGGAGTAACTAATTACTTCCTGAGTAACTTGCTTTTTTGTGGATATCGGTTATCTTATCAAAATCTTTATTTTTTGATGCTCTTTCAATTCAATTAAAAAAAGTTTTTCAAAAATGTGTCCCTAGTCCTATACGTAAACGTTTACGTACATGTATAGATATTTGATACATCGAAAGATTTTGATATGTGTTTCATTTCCAAAAGCCATTGGTACGACGACCTTGGGTATGAGTGACGTATGCCATATTTCTGGTACAATTAACAATATCATTCTGCATTGGGCTGTCTACTCTAATTAGACCGTCAAAAATATGATCAAAATCAAATTATGGTTATTACAAAACACAAATGGTCAATTTTCGTGTTAATTTTTCATTTCATTCCAATTTGCAATAAGTTTATGACATATGAAATACCACTATCCTTATCATATCATATCATATATCATACGATAAAGATACAAATCATATATATGAATTAATTGAGTATGATGATATGCGATTTTTACAGTGTAAAAGATATGCGATATGTACATATAACACGCATGCAAACACATGTTTACCATCAGGGCTACCATACCATATATATCAAATCTACATTTTTAGAATTTTAAATTGAGTATATCAAAACTATTCTACTTTTACTACATTTTTACTTATTATTGTTAGTGTCGCAGTGCTTCGAATCATCGCGACATTTTTATCACGATGATATTCTTTGATATTTACAGGATATCATCTTAAGATATTGAATGGACGGACAGACAAATATACTATATATATGTATGCACATAACAACTTGGTTAGATGACATACCATAGTACCATACCAATCTAGCTGGTGAGTGGTGGCTGCTATTCAAGTAGGTTGGTTGGTGTATATGAAGGGCTACAGTAAAACAAGTTTTATTTTTTAATATACATACATATTTTGCATTTTTCGTTTCATTTTAATCCAAACAAAAATTCAGATTTAGAAACAGAAACGAAATCGGAATTATATATAAATAATAATTATACATATAATTGCATATACATATATAATGATATATGTATATATTATATTCACAATTATACCCAAACACATACATTCCCATACACACCCACACACACACACGTAAAAATCATATTTCTGTTTTGTTTTCAAGTTTTCAATTTCAGTTTTCTATTTCTCTCAAACTCTCAGTTCATTTTGTTCAGTTTCTGTCGAACCATCAATGTGTACGGACGGTAATCGAATAATGGGTATTAAAATTTTGTAATATACATATGTATATACATAAATTGATATATTTTATGTAAATAACATTTATAAATTCTTATTAGACAAAATTCATTTATAATTTGTGCATAAGACATTTGTTGGTATAATTAAAAAAAAAAATTAAAGTGTATGAATATTGAATAACTTTCAAAAGTAAAGTGGACATAAGTCAAATAACAAAACTACAAATAAAATAATTAATTAAGAAAAATAAATTTGAATAAAATAATGTATAAAAATAGTTTTGTTCACACATTAAAAATAATTTATTTGTAAAAAAAAAATTAAATTAATTTTAGCAGCTGGTAAGCAAACACAGTGAATGAGTGCAGTGTAGTGCGTTGTTTTTTTTGTGATTTTGATTTTTCTTACTTTTTTTATTTGATCTTATTGGATTGGATGTATAATTTTTATTTTATTTACATTCATATTTTATGAATATGCATTTATGATGATGATGATATTTCTAACTATTTAATTTAATTTTTAATAAATAAATAATTTGTTACTAATTAATTAATAATTAATTTGTTTTGAAATTTTAAAAACGAGTTTTCTTGTGTTTGATTTATTTTTTATATAAATAATAAAGTTTTTGAAATCCATGGTGAACAAGTATTTTGTAATGTGAATGTAGTATGATCATTTTGACAGATGCAGTATGCAGTGTTTATTACAAAAAAAAAAAAATAATAATAATTAAAAGGCTTATTATGATTGGTCTGGTCCTGATTTGGTATTACTAAAGTGTTACTTTGTTGTTAAAAAGGAAAAAAAAAAAAACATTTGTAATAGTTATTAGTTAAGTGTTATTTTGAGTACAATAATTGTTATAAATAAATTCAGACTAAAAATTTAAAGACACATATAACATTGCGTGTTTTTTTAATTATAATTTTTCGTTAAATGTATCTAATGAATCTAGTTTTGAAAATATTTTCAAAGTTTGAGAAAATTGTTTATTCGTACGTAAAAAAAAGTACATTCTCAGCTATAAAGGATAAAAGGCATCATCATCGTTATCATTATTAATATTATTTGTGCGTGTCTACATAATATGTATTAACATTTTTAAGGATTTGAAATGGAACACTACTGACTACTTATATAGCATACTAAAGTAAGTTTTTTGACATTTATTACACATTTCTCCTTTATACTTGTAGCATTGCCAGAATCAAAGATTCATAAGAAAAATGTGTACAATAAATATCCTTATAATAAAAATCAAGAAAATATTCAAAATCATATGAAAAACATTTTAAAAAGTTATGCATTAATTTAATATTGAAATCTTTGTTTATGGTATACGGTAGAAATTAAAGTAAAATATCTAAATAATATCCTTTCCTACTTTTTTACATAAGTATGTAGATACTTATGCATGTATGCTGGATATCAAATAAATGTGGTTGAAAATCAAAGAATGGTTTTTAACGATTTTCTATTTAATTGTAAAAAAAATAAGAAAAATTAATATAGATGACACACATGATACTACGACTGGTGGGAGACACATAGCTGCATGCATATCCTTTTAAGAATTATTTCAATTATCTAGTAGTATTGATACTAGGATATCATTTCATCCAATACTAGCTTTAAACTAGACAAAACAAATTCAGTACCAAACTAATATCGAAATCCATATACCTACCTACAAACATAGTTTATCTAGTATCAGACTCATATAAAATCTATCAAAATTAAAAATTAATTTTGACAGTAGTTTTCCCTTGTAATTTTTATTTATTTTCGTTTTATTTGAGCATTTATTGCAACTTATAAAAAAAATTTTTACAAATTTTACTTGAAAATGGATTAAGACTAGATCACTAAATACGTCATCGTGTTAATATGTTTGATACCATAATGATAATATCCTAGTGTCGATATTAAATATTTGTTGGAGTATCCTTACTTACGCATAAAATCCCAGTATTACAAATATTTGATTTGCACCTAACACATTTAACGGATGTATCTACATAATAAATATGTATTAGACATGTTCATGTTCATCAATCATCATATACAATAAATAAGAATTTTTGATTGTACCTATTATATGAAGATAATTTATTCTAATCAAGTGAATGAAATCAATTTATTTATAGTACCTACTTAATTTATTTATAAAAATACATATACATATGTATTATTTTTAAAAAAATGTAAATGCCCACCTAATACGTATAATGAATTATGATTTGATAAATTTTTAATATATCTACATAAATAAGTATGTATATCTAGTTATTAATTATAACAAAATCAGATATTTTTATCTACATAATTTGAATAATAATTAATTTTTCTTAATTGTTAGAAAATGTTAACTACAAACATCGGTGTATACGTACAATAAAAAAATATGTAGACACGTACGCATCTAGACGTATACGTACATAGGTATGATATTTATTTCTCACATGTCCGTTTTTTATGTATAGAAAATAAATTTATGTAATTGTATATTACTTAAAATTGCCTAAACTAATTTGCTAGTTTTAGACACATACAGAACGTTATTCTGTATAATTTAATATAGGTATATGTTTTTTTTTCTTCTAAATTTAGGCATATTCATATATGAATGTACGTCTGTGTGTTCATCTGTAATTCATAAACAGTCTGTATGACATATTTATACATTAGACTGCTTTTCTATTTCCTTTGAGTATAAAATATGATCTGATAAAACCATAATTGTATATTTTATGACTTTTAATATTTTCATTTTATATTTTTTCATATTGTATTACATACATGTACATGTGTATATATAAATATATTTATCGTCTGTTATCATTTTATATGAAATGTGTAAACAAAAGTTTTAATGAAAATATGTATAATAAAATTTTAATTAAAAAAAAATCCATGTGATTATATCACAGCAAATATGAAAATAATGTAAATAAATGTTGTTACGTATGTTTTTTTTTTTGACATTTTACGTAAAGTATGTTACCTTATTCTACCTGTGCATTCAATTTTATTTATTGTAATTCAAATTTTGAAGAAACATTTTTTTTTTGCAAATTTTCTCATACAATGTTGTGGTCCTGGGACTAGTATTTCATGTAAGAACGATCTTACGAACTATGCAGAGCTTGTAATCTACGTATACAAGTTTCTGGATAAAGCCAGACAGTAGTCATACAGTAAAAAACTAATTTGTACAAGAAGAAATTCACCTTTCATTTATTGCAAAAAAATAATAAGTAGTTTTTTTTCAGGGATTATTATAACTTTTTTAAAAGTTTTAGATAAAAACATGCAGATCTTTAATTTTGATCACTAATAACTTCTATGACAAGGGGGGGAAGAAAGTTTTTTTTTTTTTTTTTTTTTTTTTTTTTTTTTTTTTTTTTAAAGATGATATTTGTGTTAAAAGCCAGTAGATTTCCTTTCATTAGGTATGCATACCTTCTTTTATAACTAAGGATAACAGAGATACAGGGTATTTTGCAAAAAAAAAAAGAAAAATTCGCTAGAATCTTTGAAAGCAATACCTAGCCACGAACGAATTTTTGCTTGTCTCAATGAGACCTATCTGTGGTTAAAGTTTTAATTATACTTAATATCAAACAACTTCCTTTTGGGTTTTCCATAGAAATACGCTTCTTAACCCTATTGAAATTTCATGTCCTTGATAATTGTTTACACAGAATTATAGATTATATTTCTTATATTCTCTAACTTTGTAACTTATTTTGTTTTTATCATTTTCCTCTAATAATTTTTTTATCGCTGCATTTTTATGACAAATGTATTTATATAAGTGCATATTTGATATGTGCCACATTCGTAATCATGTAAATTAAACTAAGTCCGGCATAAAGATGAAAATACTTAAATATATCCACATACAACAAGAAATACTTACATAATAAATAATCAAATCACATGCTTTACTATGTAAACATGTAGATGATAAATCTTTCTTATCTTAAAAATTTTCTACATTTGTTGCTAGTTTATGAATGTTCGTTATTAATACATACATATCTATACATATACAATTCTGTACATAACGTACAATAAAGCGAAACATATCGGTTATTTTTACACACACATAAAAAAAATTGTTCTTTTCCGCAAATTCTTATTACATTTTTGAACAGATATTTATATATTCAAGTTAAAAGTGCAATAAAAAGATACAATATAAAAAACATTCAAATAAATTTTTTATAATTTATGAGATAGAAAAATATTAGAGAACGTGTATTGTAGGTTATAAATATTTCCTGAATTGTCATTTAAAAAAAAATTATAATTAAACAGGTATATTTGTGTGAAATTATTTAGACGTAAATTATTTGTTCGACAAAATACTCCATAAGTCCACTTCCGGACTTTTTCATCCGACCACAATGAGTAATGTCTTGTTAGAAAGCTTCAGATTTAACACTTTAAAAATACAAATCGAATTCATAGAGTAAGTCAAAAGATATTGACCAATATAACGAAGTTTCACTCCCTAATATCTTGAAATAGATGAATTTTAGAAGGGAAAAGTGCTAGAACGACTATTTGCTAGGAACAGTTTAATTTAAACTTTAAACTTTAAGGTAAATTTAATCAGTGACATTTACTTTGGCACACCCTAAATATATTTTAATTTGTTTGCAAGATAGCGAAAGTTTAGCACAAATAAATTAATTTTGCTTCTAATTGTAATTAGTTAAACTATGAAAGTTGTTCGAAAGAATGAGTCACAAAGGCAATTAATTATTAGAAGCATAATTAAATTCTAAACAAAAAAATTTCAAACGTATGCGAATTGCCAATACTTATGATATGTACAATTTTCTTTTTGATATTACCTAGTTCTTTTTTGTCTATCACATATACATGTACCGTGCATGTACTTACTATTTTCTCATTTCCGTTTATTATAAAGTTTATTTTAAAAATGTCAAAATATAATTAATTGAAAAAATATATTAAAAAATATTTTTTTAATTAAAAATGTTTATGCATTTAAATTGAAAACATAAAATTAATTTATAATTGAATTTTAAAATGAAATATCATTTAAAAAAAAAAATTGTTTTTCTTTATGCATTCAAGTGTGCTTTATATAATATAAATTTATTTATATATATAGGTATGTTGAATTTTATGAAATTTTCTTTTCCTTAAAATGTTTACAGTACTTTCATATTTTATGGTATGTAGATATTTATTTATGTATCTTTTTAATGAAAACATTTTAAAATTTTGAATATCATCATCATTATATCTCTTACATACAAAGTTTTATATGGCTTTATGTGTAAATATAATATTTAATAACCGGTATAGATGCTTATTGTACGCATATTGGATTATATGATTACTCTTAAATACGTACTCAGTGAGTTAAAAGATCATTGAATGAAACGAAAATAACTTTCTTTTTTTCCATTTATTTTCCAATACTGATATCATTTACTTATTCTACTTATTTATTTATTTATTTTTTAATTTCAATATTATATTTGTAACTAAATACCTACATCTTAAAATCAAGAGTTAAATTACTGTGTAATATTAACAAAGCCTACAACAAAAATAAACTTGCATAACAAGGGTATGTCCGAAAGCACATTCTGTAGCATAAACTTATTTATTAAATACATAACGTAAATAAAATTTTGAAATAGAACATCAGTATTTTAAAAACGACAGCATTGCAAGATAATGTCATTGATAATGTCATCAACGACATGTCATTGATAATTGGTCCAATATGTTGTTATTTTTTTGTTTTGAATTAAAATTGTTAAAAATTACTATGTACATAAATTAATGACACTTTTTTCTTATTATTATTATTATTTTTTTTTGACAGTCAGTAAAATCTTTCTATAGAAATGTGAAAATATTTTCGCGAATTTCTTATGTCATATTTTGAGTTTAAATAAAAAATCTTTTAACAGAACCATATAGAACTTTAGAACTTTAGAACCTTTAAAACTGTAACTTTCGTATTACCTCGTGTAAAATGAATTTAAAATAAATTTGTTTTAAAATTGAAATGAAAATAACATTTTTTTTATTTTTGATATGGCAAACGGAAATTGCAACTGCGTTTTAATAGCATTGCGGTACTTTTGAAGTCAATCTTTTTAGAAAAAAGAAGTTTTCTTTTCATATATTTTTTTTTTTTGTTATTTTGTTAAGTCAAATATTGTTGTAATAAAATGTTTCCTCTTGACTGAGTTTTTAAAATTTACATACAAAGAGTGTATAAAATATTCATACATACTAGTATCATTATGTATTCAAGATTAATTTGTTTTGGATTTAATACATACATTTAACATATACATATGCATGTACACATAAGTAATGTTTTTAAACTTTCTAAAATGCAATAAGTGCATTAAGTTTCATTTCGAAAATTTTTAAAAATTATATTTTGAAGTTATAATTATAATTATAAAATATTAATTGTATCTGTAAGCAATTAAATCGAAAATAATAATTTAGGTATTAAGGGAATCGTTAAAACTTGCTCTGTATTTACTTTTTCCTTTCTTTTTTCTTTTTTGAAAGCTAATCCTACAATATACGAGCACAAAATTTTAGCTCACATAATAGTATCTAGCAATGAGTTTCGAAACGTATTAATATCATATAAATACAACACAACAAATTTTAAAGCATTTGAAATAGATGTATTATCCAAAGTTTCGAAACAAATCGGGTATTTAAATTTTACGTATTAATTAAATAAACAACGTATCCAAAATTTCGTGAATGCATATAAATGTCAAAAAAATTGAAAATTAGGGTTTTTGTTTTTTACCACAGAGGTTTCAGCAAAAATTATAAAATTTAAACAGACTGAAATAATTGTTAATTTGCGTTCATTCTGGAGTATTATGCATATTATTTATAGTTAAACAGTTAGGGCAAAATGAATATAATAAAACAGCTTGAAAATAATACTAAGTACTGAATGCATTATACCATATTATACATACAATACATATTATAACGTACAAATGATAAAGTCTTCATAATTTGGCAAATAATGTCCTTTTGAATATAATTCGAGGCATTCAATTGTAATATAAATTCATCAGGGTGGCGTGCCAGTATATAAATCGTTTTTTCTTTTAACACAATATAAAAAATAATTTATTTTTTTGCAGGCATATTAAAGCAATTCTAGCCCTTTTCATGTTTAATTTTATTTCGCATAAAGTGGATATGGGTATACAAAATGATTACATAAAAGGTGAAATGAAATTGTGGCATGATTTCTCATTTTTTGTGCCAGTTGTGTACATATGTACATATTTTTAAAAATTGCTTTACTTTTGATTATTACAAATATAATTGTTAAAAGTACATGTAAAAATCCATGTACAATGGACTTACATAATGTACGTATAGACAAGATGGCTCATTAGATACATCATGATAAACCATAGTCAGCCATGATCTTGAAAATCATTTTAATGAAATTTACTAATATTCATAACTACATCTTGAACAATTACCCGTCTTTCAATTATAACTCAAGCTCAAATAAATAAATTTTTACATGATTTTTTTCCTGGCTCACTTTCGTCAATAAACACACTTTTTAAAGAATCACCCTATATGTACAAATATAAAAAATTTACAACAATCGTACTTATTATCTACAATAAATATTATGCACACTACATGAATATGAAGTGCATACACATACATACATGTATAATTTGGGTTAAAATTAAAACAAAAAAAAAGTCAAAGGGATATATTAAAAATGAGAAGTTTCTCGTATCCAGATGTTATATTTGCAGATGAGAACAGAAAACAAAATTTGCTTTTGTTGGAACTTGGAATCATATTTGTGTCCATCTTTTGACCCGTTTTTTAAAATTACGATTCCTGCAGAGCTGAGCCAACATATTGAATACATATTGAACATACGGAGCATTATGGTGAACTAGTATTTTTGTCCATATACTTTTGTATGTATATATATATATTGTACGTAATTTCCAATGTTTACATGTACAAAATTACAGTTACCATGAGAATATTACCTAGCATACATACATACATATACATATGTATGTATGTACCTATATATATACATGAGTATGTGGATCAAAATGTGTATTCCCCATACATTTTGACGACATATGAATACGATACAGAAGTGTGTATATGCATACATACATACATACATATATATGTATATATGTGTACGTACACACACAACCTGAAACACATGAAAACATTTAACTATGGGGTTAAAAAACATAAACGGAAAATGTGATTATCAACAAAGACCATATATACGTTTATATGATGTACGTATATATACCATAATATCATATATAAAATGTACATAATAGGCCCATATTTTGTTAAGAATATTGTATATTGTACATACATACATATATATACGTGCAAGTTAACTCAAATGTATGATACAAAAGATATAGGTAACATATTGTACTGGGGCATTTTATAAGCATAATTTGTCTTTTAGATGAATACCATTCATTGGCATGGAAACTGATTTTATGTTGAGGGTGGACTTAAACATGCTTACAATTTTCATTTATTTATTTTTCCTTATTATTTTTGTGTATTCATATAAAATGAATTAATTCATTTTCTTTTAAAAAATACATTTGGAATTTTCCTTATAAAACTAATGATAATAAATATCATTAATATATATATACATAAGTACATATATTATATACCCATGAAAGTTTAAAGATACAAACGATGTCTTTAACTGAACATTTTCATGTAGTAAATAAAATAAAAATTAAAATAAATTTTTATATAAAAGAAATTAAATACTAAAAATTTTAAAGAACAACAAATAAATTTAAAATTTAATTTATTTACTTCGTTTTATGTAAATTATTCGTTAAAGTTTTTTTTTGAATAAATGAATTTTTATTTTTCCTAAAATAAAAACGAAATCCTGTAAGTTTCCATTGAGTACTTTAACTTGTACATATATACATAATTTATTAAGCATTATCAATATGTAATTTGTAAATTTATTTTTGAATTAATATTAAACATTTTTTATACTTTGTTCATAAAGTTCTTCTAAAGCATTTAAATTTTAAAGCTGAAACAGATGCATTGTCAAAAGTTTCGAAATGTATTGGATATTTAAATTTTATGCATAATAGCTGTAATTAATGTTGAAATGAATTAGATATAAAAAAAATTTTTATTTAATTAGATCCAAATAAACATATTCAAAATTCTAAAAAAGGAAAAATTTTCTAAACAAAGTAAAAAAATATGCACATTCGGTATATGTACTCACTGTACATTATTTTGACTTTTTGTAACTCACAGATACTTTGGTACTTTTATCTAAATTTCAAAAAAATTAATTGCTTGTACGTACTTGTTATCATATAAAATTGAGTACATATATAAAAAATGAGAATTCATTTTCTCATATTTATGAAATGAAATGTGTATTATAAGCACAAACTACATACACAATAATTGTACATTTTTGAATATCCGGTCAGTAATAAAATCAGATTGTAGACAAAAAACAAAAATGTAGAAATTAAAAAAAACATTTAAGAACAAACAAAGTTGATACATAATTTGAGATGAATTTAAAACTATGTAAAGTTTATAGTTAAATTATTCATTAAATAGATAAAAAATAACAGTTTTGTCTTTCATTTAAAATTTCAAATTGTTATCGCATAAAAGCAGTTATGCTCACTTTACATACACATGTATTTAAACATGCCTGATACTTATTAGAAGATCGTATAAATATTTGAAATTTGAGTTTCTGTAATACAATCTTAGCTAGATATATATATACATACATAAATACATAATGTATTTATGGATTCATGGATTTTTTACATTTTTTTGTTCTATATGAACGTACATATACGTTACATACATGCATTACGTGTTTTGTTATACAATTGTTTCAAATAATTTTAACGAGTAATTGCGGTTTTAAACAATTTATGCTGATTTTTGCAAAATCTAGAATAAAAAGGAAACAGTATCTAAATCTACCCACACAAATCTCATTTATTCTGTACACGTTATAGATAAGAAAAATGACCTAATTACGTGTGTTACGCGAGTACATAATTTTATTTTGTACGTTTTTTACACATACATACACATAAATATGTACATAAATATTTTTGCATATTTTTTTTGCGAATACAATATACGTACGTATGGATGGATGTAAATTAATTGTGAATGCATGGGTGTGGACGTGGGTATGTGTGTAGGTACATATATATATACACAATTTTTGTACGCTATCTAAATAAAAATTTATTTCCGAAATACTTTAATTTTTAATTACAAAACATTAACGGTTATACGAATAATAATAACGACAACGAGTTTGATTACATAAAAATTTATTTATTTAATTTTTTAGTTAGAAGCTTTGAAAATGAATGATAGAAATACTATTCATACTATACATCCTTTTTTTATTTGTATATTTATAACAGATTTTATGTTCAGTTGAATTGAGTTTAAAACTCAAATTAAAATGCAAGACTCAGACTCAAGGAATCCGACCTTAAAGTATCAATCAAATTTAAAAAATGATTTTAACTTTACAATCCTATCAACATTAAAATTATTTATCATAACACAATTTGTCATACTTCATAATTAAATAAAAAATTTACTCAAATTCATTGGAATATTGAGTCCTGAGGACTGAGGTATGTACGTATTTGGATAAGTTGCGTTTATTTCCATATACACCTACCAGAAATAATTTTGACATTTAGAATTTTGAATCTCAATTGACATGCATTTTAATTTGAATTCAAACTTCTTTATTTTAGTTCATTTTACATCTGATTCTTTAGTATGCTGTATGGTTACGTAATTAAAAATATTTATCTTAGAATCATACTTTCCTGTCATAGAATATTTGTTTTTGTGTAAATTCAAAATTTTAAGAAATTGGGTTTGATAATAGATGCAAAAATGTTGATCTCATTCAATACTCATTATTTTCTGTTTGTAAATTAAAAGATCTTACGCTTTCGCTGGTTGACAGTCAGTATATTTTTCATCGTATCTACTTATATTTGTGCTAAATATAAAATTTTGTAGTTATTTATTAATAAACATGTACATATGTAAACATGTATTAATACGCTCATGCATATCAATGAAAATGCTTATACAACATCAAAATTTGTATAACTTTGTAACTTGCATCATACAAAAAACGTACATTATACAGTTTTGACGTTTTTTTAATCAAGCTCGTATTTTCTTGCGTATACATATATCTTAGACTTAGATCTTAACATACATACATACATATATATATGCATCTCTATGATTCAATGAGATAAAGTTAAAATGTAAACAGTTATTTACACTTTAACTACAATTTTAAAAATTTCATCCGTAGATTATTATTAAGATACCTGAAATTTTATGTATACGGACATACGTACATATGTATATGTACATGTGAATGAACGTAATTTTTATTGTTCATGTTCATAGTGTATACATTTGAAGGTACATACATACACATCTGTATATGTTCATGTACGTACCATTAATATTGCAAAATAGAAAATAATTGTGCATGTTTGCACAATTTCATGTATTTTATGGTAAAATGTTTCAACAGTATTTTTTGCGATCATTTTTTAGTGTCATAAATTGTATACAATGTTATAAAAAGATACAAATTCACGTACAATATGTACATACAAATGTATGTACATACATATATTGTGTACATGCTCTTTAAATTCATATAATAACCACAATGGATATAAAATAATGTGAACATGAAGGCGACAACAATGATGATGACCATACATTATATATACAAATATTACGTATATGTACGTGATCGTGATAAATTTATCAAAAAGAATACATAAATATTATACATATGTAGTTTATATACGTATGTATTTCTGCAAATCCATATGTGTATACACACTTAAAATAGATGTAACTTCTATTTTTCATATTTTCTTTAGAAAGTTTTCTTTATTTTTGTTTTTCTTTTTTCTTTTGTCGTTTAAAATACTTTCAATCTTTTAAAAATTTCGGAAATTTTATTATTCAACTTATAGAATTTCACTTAATCATTGTCCATTCTATGTGAACAGACAAGTAATATTCAATGCTGTTTTTTTTTTCTGTTAAAAAAAAAAAAAAACTTTTTCAAAAGTACAAAATTCTTTCATCCATATTAAATAAAATATTTTTTGGTTTTATTGAATCTTTTCATAAAACTTTTAGAAAAAAAAAATAAAACATGATTTGTTTAGAAAACAAAAAGTTTTCCTTTTGAATTGTTGAATTCATTTTACTTTTTTTTTTAGCAATTTATATTATTATAAAATTGTATTTAAAGCTAGAACCAAAATAGAGAAATAATGTAAAGTAAAATCACGTAAAATAGATCACACATACATATGTATGTGTGTATTTAATTTAAACAGTTTGCTGTGTAATCAAATAAATTTATCCATAATATAGGTATTAAATTCTAGTTCGTTCAATTTTCTCATTTTTGAAACATCATTTTTCAGTAAGTAATGTGCTGTAAGGACTGTACGTAAAGTAAAGTAAACTTTTCAAGTTTCTGTTTTAGACATCTAGAAATTTAAATAAAATTAGAGATATTACTCCACGTTTTCATTATCGTCATTATATCATTTTTCATATCCATGAAGTATATTTGTAAAATTCCGTCTTTTACTTTATTGTACATACATTACTTCTTTATTTTGGCTGGGCCTTATAACACGTAGGTACTTTCAGGTACTCTTTTGCAAAAATTGATCTCGAATAAGAGATATCGTTATAAAATGAATTCAAATAAAAATGCATTATCATCTTTGTCATCATCAACATTGTCCAGTAATTTTTGTTTTTTTTTATAAGTATAAGATTCATTAGAAACTGTTTTTGATTTATGTACATCCTAAAGCGAGTACATACAGATGTCTTTAATGTTGTTTAATACCTCATTATCACTATACATAAATGGCAGAGTGTTTTTTTAAAAAGTAATTTAGTAATTTAGATTATTTCAAATATTACTACTGAACTGATTGAGATTTTTCTTAGATTTCTGATTATATTTCTCAGTTCGTCTTTTTCTTCTTTGACACAGCAGAACGTAGTTGTCAAGACGTTTGTTATAAGGTAAATCAGTTTCTTTTGAACTATCCTGTATTAGAATTAAAATTTCTACAATTTTGTATTTCCGTGTTTATGTTTTAGTACCGATAACATAGAAAAATTGTAAATAGTAACATTTTTATTTTATTACACTTTTTAAAACTTTAACGAACCATTGAATTTGTTGATTTCTAGTTTTTTTTTTTCATTTTGTTTTGATCATCATTAAATTCACGTACCATATACATACAAACATGAATATAATGCACATACACATAGCTATATAAATTTGTATAAAAATAATATAATATTTATTTTATATACTTAAGCACGTACATATACATACATACGTATATATCTTTCTATGTACGAATGCAATCTTTTTTTCAATATAAATCAGGTAAAAATGTACAGTTTACATATTACAATGTTTTGTACAATTGCTTTATTTAATAGAAATTTTATCTAAATTTAATAAGAAAAAGAAATTCAAGAATGAGCGATTTCAGTGTACATAGATGAATAGTGAAGAGTTCAATTGTAAATTATCATCACACCACCGTATACAGTCGATCAAAAAAGTTTATAACATACACCTTGAAATTTTTTTGTTTTAATTTTAAAACACCAAAATACTTACATTTAGTAAGAAAAATTATTTGTAGGTAAAATCTTATCGAGGTTGAAGGTTTTTGCGGTTGTTTTTTATGAACATCCTGTATTTCATTTGTCCTTTGTTGCAAAGCAGTGACATTCAAAGGTTTAATGAAAGGGAAACTCTTATAGCTTTTTATTCGACATATACACAAGTTTCATCTTTTTAACCTCATTACTGTATAAATTGTAAATATTTAAATTCAAAAAATTTGCAAATTTTCACTGTATGACGATTTCGGCTTTAGTTCAGAAACTATTATCTATTGAATAAAGTCGCGATTTATTGAAGCATTTTCTAGAAATTCTTGATTAAATGTATTTCTTCTATTATAAATGATTAATTCAACATAGCACAATTAAGATGATGTTCAACTTCATTCTGTATAAATTTTTTTTTATTAACTGTAGAATATGTACGAAATATAACGTACAACATAATGTGTAATTTATATCAGATTACGATATGTTGTAGTCTAATAAGTGTGTAAAGGAAAAGAAACGGTGAGATCGCCATACCTGTACATAAACATATACATATAGTATGTATATATATTTATGTAGCTATCATGCATGTTCACATGCAAATATTGGAAAAAAAAAAGACAAAATATATTAGTTTTATAGACAAGATTTTTTCAGTTAGATATGTGGTCACCAAACGTATACGTACGTATACATGTGTACATAAGTATATGTACATATGCAAATTGCAAATAGGTTGATTATATCGCGTGTCAAGATGATATTTAAGTGGAGCAATAATGGTGAACTGAATTTCTTTGCCTTTTTTTTATTTTTGTTTTCTTCTTCTTTTTTATCATGATTTAATATAAATGTATTTAAAAGAATTTAATTTTTTTTTTTTTAAATATCACCTTGTTTTTTTTTTTTTACCTTTGCAAAATAATGGTGACATGATTGAATTGAAAAAATTCTTTCATATTTAATGTTTTATATCTGATTTTTGTATGTATAAAAATTTTCAAACTAATTTTCAGTTTTTCGCTTACAATTTATGTACAATGTATAATAATGATATCTGTATGTGTGTAAAGATTTAATGACTTGTCCGCTTTTTGAATGCAAATAAATTTTATAAAAGAGATTATTGTCACTGTTGAAAATTTAATTGAAATAAGTCGGGATTAAATATGTATACATATACAATTTGTTCCTGTAAAAATCCTTTTAAATGTTAAACACATACATAAAAACAAAAAAAAAAATATTCATCCAATTTTTTAAACTACGATGGTTCAAAACATACGTGTGTGTACTTTTTGTTCATTTAAAATGAATCTTAAATTAAAATTTAAATATAAAAAAGTATTCACAAAGTTTTAATCATATTGCATTATGAATAATCATCTTAATTATTTTTATATTATGTAAATGAATTTATTTTATAAAAAGAAAATTTGAATAATTGAGATGAATTAATCTTTCTAAAAAATACATGTATGCATACAATTTTCAATATAATAATAATATCTGAATTTTTTAATATCTTAAGTATTTTCAATAAAGAAAAGTATTAGAAGAAAAATTTTCATTTTAATCTACATTTATAATTTTTTCTACAATTTTTTTTTTTTAAATTTACTTATAGATAAATGAAAGAAAAATGAACATAAAGAACAGATAAAATTTTTGAACAATTTTCATATAAGAACAAAAAGTTTATCTAAAATTTTTTATCAAGTTTATCAATTTTTTTTAAACATAGTCATGATTCTTACAGAGCATAAAAATGTTTGCATCATTACCATATTATAATTTACACTGTCTTTTTTAAGTTCGTATTGTTTACGTTTCCAAAAAAAAAAAAAAAAAAAAAAAAAAAAAAAAAAAAAAAAACTGGCAGTCAAAAAATAAAGCTAAAAGACGAATTTATTCAAATTGAATGCAAAAGAATGCGAAGAAGCATCCATTAAAAATGCATATGTCTTGACTATGCTTTAAAAATCCTTAAAAATATTTTATTTATTCATACCTAATCCGCTTTGATGCACAATTATTTGCTCGTGCAATTTATGAATTATTAATGATCAAAATTTATTAATACATCATTAGAGAAAAAATTCATATATTTTTGATTTTTTTTTTTTTCAAAAACTTCAAATAATTGTCTAGAAATTTATTATAATTCAATTATTAAAAACAGCATTGTTCTTAATATAGTGTATTGTTTATGTGGGTTTATATTTAAGATAAAAAATATTGTCAAAAAGACAAGATAATTTATATGTCATCATTTAAAAATAAATAGTGCATACGTGTAGCAGAAAATTTTTAAAAGCATTTACCTACTTACCTACATAGCACACACATGTAATGAATGATACATACAATAATCCAATTAGTTAATTATGATTTTTAAAAAAATTTTTACAAATTTTTTGTATTATTTTTAAACAATTATGTTAATTATTATACTTTTATCAAAATATACTCTTTCAATTCAAAAATATTTTTTATTTTACATAAATAAGAACATATATTTTTGGATTAGTATAACATACATTTGTAAACATATTGTAAAAATCCAGACACAATAAGAGCAACACAACTTTACAGTTTTGCAAAAATAATTGAAATTAACAGACTTATTAATCAATGTACAATGTAAAATGAAAACAGGTGTTTTCACGGTACAGCATAAAAAACTATAGAACTTAATATTTAGCTGAAGTAAAGGAACAAACAGCCTTATTCTTTTTCGCAATCCTTTTTCAGATCCATTTTTAAGGGATTTTCTGGTCCGAAAGGAGAATACTTTGATATTTTTTGTCGTTATTTTATACGTAACAGATAAAATATAATCTTTGTAAATAAATAGAAAATCAAATTTGTTTAAAAATAAAATAAATTAAGAACAAGTGAACACACAAGCAAACATCATTGACAGCTAATTGCTGCTTTTATAGTTAATTGAAAGCAGGACAGTAGTGCTGGAAAATCATTTAGCTAAAAATGCTGCTTCCATTGTATCTAGCTCTTAATAAAAGTATATTTTCTATATTGCTAGATTTTAACAACACATATTAATTTGTTTAATTAATTTGTACTTCTACACATATACATTTCTGTTAAACATAATAACACAATAATAGCAATTTAATAGGTCTCGTTTTTTTTTATAGAAAAATATAAATTATTAAAGACATAACGTATAACATATTTTTTAAATTACTCATTTAATGTTAAGGTTTTTTGTATTTTAAAATAACATGAAATCAAGCTTGTTTTATTGTAAAAAATCAAGTTTTTTTTTTCTGACTATTTTTATTTATATCAAATATTTGATACGTTAAATTAAGCTTTCTTAATTACACATTTTTTCTATAAACATGGTGTATTTATGTTGTTGAACTATTTTTTGGGGTCATTTAAGTTATTAACAGCTTAATGTCTTTTTGTTTGTTTATTTTTAAATTCAAACTGGATTTAAACTTTTTACAAATTTATTACTCAAAATATAATCATGATTATATTTAATCTGTAGAATTAAAATTATTATTAATTTTCTTTTATATTAATAAAATAAATTACTGATAAAATATGTACTTTTAGATTTAATGACATGGTGGGATTTTTTACACGAATTTTAAAATGTAATTAAATAGATTTAATTTAAATCGGTTTTTTAAATGATTTAAAAAAATTATTTACATTTGTATGTATACAATTAGAGTCAAAAGGTTTTTTTGTTAATAAAGTTATTAATAGAAATCTTAGGCATTTTAAAATTTCATCATCAGCTCGACGTGAGCCAGGATTTAATTATCGTGATTTTTCATGACAATTTCATGGTACATGTACATACAACTTAACGCCGGATATATACAACTTAATTCAAACACAATTTTGTATTATGGGATTAGAATCAAGGTTTTTTATTGTCAACATTTTCGATCAATATTATTAAAAGCTTGAATCCATAAGCAGAAAATTTGGGTAGGAGCGGTAGGTTAATGATGTTGATAAAATACGAATTTTCTTCTTTCTTCTGTATCTGGAATCGAATTTGAGATCATAGAATTTAGAACACCTATTAATTTACTGAGCCCAAATTTTAAAAATATGTGAGTCGCAATTGAGAATTCAAAAATTTTTTTATCCCTATTGTATCAACGTGTCTACAAAATCTACAAAAATTTACAAAATTGTGCATCAAGACTTATTCAATACCTGTATTAAGAAATATTCCAAAGGACTGGAACAAACTGATCAAAAATTTTCCAGTGACGATTTTCAAGACTAGAATATTAACAGTATAAAAAATTAATTACTGATTTTTTTTAAACTAATTTTAACAATATTTAAAATTAACGTTTTATTCGAGAAATTAATAGGCTTGTAATAAAACCTAAAAGAAGGCGATATTTAAAATTAAAGTACACAATTACATAATAATTAAAAATTATTTAGTATCTAAAACTCTATAATAAAAATCAATTATTCATTAAAAAAATTGTTCATAAAATAATGATCTGAAATATGAAATTAATCTTTTCAAAACGCGTACGTAACATGTATGCAAGTATATGTACAACCATAAAATTTTAAAATTCATATCGAATAAAGAAAATAATTTAAAATTCATAGTAGGATGATATCTTATATACGGTGTGTATGCATTACGTATGTATATATGTGCATGTACATTGTATATTTTTATCTCGTTTATTTTTATGCACCAGTAAAAAATATTACGTACTCCATTTTAACTGAACTAATAGCAATAAATTGAAAGAAATAATAAAAACCACATTTAATATGATCTAATTTTTACCTTATTTTATATTATTGATGTTTTATGACTTATAAGTAATAGCATAGGTAATAAGATGATTTCATGTGAATAATAAATAATATTTTAAAAATATGTATAAAATGAAAAGTGTATAATTTTCTATTTAACCCTAAAAACAAACCACAATTTTATTTTGTCGAGAAGAAAATGAAAAATATAAAATCATAAACCAAGAAAACATATTATGAGTATAAAATATAAAAAAAATAGAAATCAAAATTAATGAAACAGATATCATAAAATAATTCATATACAATATTATTTGAGTATATAAAATTTTTTATTTTATATATATACGTATGTATGTATGTACACGTATTGTGTGATGTATGCTTACGTATATGGGAAAAACGAATTATTGATGAACATAAAAATTACACAGAATTGTTTATATAAAAACAAATGTTACTTTATTCAATCTTATTTAATAATTTTTTCTCTCTTTTGTTTAGTTTTTATTTCTTGATAAAATTGTATATGTATATATAGTAGCATTTATATGATCAGTATAGGAGTAGTGTAAAAATAAAACGAATAGATTTGTTAATAATTTTCTAAAACACGACAATAAAGAAATGTTTAAAATAAATTGTTTTAAATTTAATAAAATCGTATAATATGTGAAAATAAAACACCCGTATACACATGTATAAGTAAAACAAATAAAGTGAAATTGAAAAATTTAGATTGTTTTTATGTACACTGACTCAAAAAAGTGTTGGCACACTCATGAATATTTTTTTATTTTAAATTTGTTCAATTCACTTAATGTAAAATTTATTTCAATTGAAAATTATAATATTTTATCTTGTTTTTATCATTACTTCCAAATTTAACAATAAATATAAATCTATAATAATATTAACAAAATTAACTATTAATTAACGGTTTTGTTAAAAATTTTGTTTTTCAATTAATAATTTTCATATAAAAAACAAATTTACTGGTATATGGAGCAAATTAAATTCATGAGTCATTTTTATTTCGTAATAATAATGTTATTAATAATAAATTAAAATTAAAATGTTTATGGGTGTGCCAATACTGTTTTGAGTAAGTGTACATAAAATTTTATTCTTTTTAATATGTACAAATATATTTTTCCCTTTTGTTTTTACGTATTAAATTTATTGATTTTGAAGAAAACAATAAATGAAAATAAATCCTTACATTTACTTTATGTATATTTAATCTTGAAATTTATGTTTAATTTGAATCCTTTTTTTTTTCTGAGAACATAAAGTTATTAAAGAAAATGAAATAAGAAAAACATTCAAAAGCAATAAGATACATCTTTTATTTAAATTAAATAAAAAATAGAGTTTATTCTTTACTATTCGAATTTTATTTAAGGATTTCAAATTTATTAGGTCTGTTCCTGTATTTGAAGACTTGTGTATCGATTCACAGTTAACTTTTCCGCACAAATCTTTTATAAAGATTTGTATTTACTACCTTTGTTGCAGAAAGTTGCTAATTTTAAACTAGGTATTTACTACTTATTGATTGACGTTTGATTACATACATACATATGTGTTAGAGAAAAACTTATCTCAAACTTAACTCGAAGCAAAATTCAAATCTTTTTGATTTTTATAATTTTAATTAAATTTTTCAAAATTTATTTTTATTCTACACATAAGCAAAAACTTACAGAACTTTACTGTAGGCTGAAGTACGGGAACAGGGTTCCCATTTTAAATTTGGTAATTTAATTTCCTGAAAATTTTCTTTAACTTGATTTGAAAATCATAGTACCAAATTCGAAATCATTGATCTCGAAAAAGTCCATACATACACACATGATTAATTTGTGTACACATATCGAAATATTGACAATCTTTTTGTTAAAATTATAAGAAATTACAAAAAATTTTTGTAGCTTATAACAAAAGTAGGTTACTTATGAAGACGAATATTGGTATGGATAAACAAAACAAAAATTAAATTATATAGTGAAATCACTTATGTATTTGTATGTATATGTACATACGGCTTTCTAAAGATTATGTTAAAAAAATTGTTTTCATAAGTAATTTTGTAATCAATTATATTTAAACAAATGTATAAACCTACTTGAACGGTATAAATAATTTTGAGATTGAATTTATGTATGTAGGTGTCTGATACGCTGTGCACTATGATTATACTACATTATACATTACAACAATTTTGATTGTTTTTGTTTCACCCAAAATTTTTTTTATTGAAAGAAGGTGAAAAAAAAGCACGAAGCCGAAATAGCACAAATTATATGTATAGATGAGTTTTATTGCAGTGGAGTGTTAGGGGCCTCGAATTATGTAAGACAAAATTTGAAAAGAAAATTATGTACTGAAATATTGCAAAAAAAAATCTTCAAATCATAATATATGATAAATGTAAAGAAAAAAATCATAATAAAAATTGGGTAAATACAATTGTAATAAAAATGATTAAATTATGAAATTATCTTTAATTTTCGTACCCAGTAGGTTCATACATTCATTTGATGTCGAGACTCTTTTTATTCAATAAATGAATCAAGAAAAAAAAACAAAAACTAAATTTGAAGAAAGTAAAGTGGAATACAATAAATCTAGTTAAAATAAACTGTTTATTTTTTTTTAAGTTTATATTTTATTTATTTTTTTAAAACTTTTTACCAGTCTATGAATTCGTTTTCTTTTTCAATTTTCTCACGGAATAAAACGATTATATGTTTTCGAGTCTATACCTATGTGCATGAAATGAGCTAAAAATTTAATATTAAATGAAAACGTGTATGTATTATGCATGTATTTTTTTGCACTTTAAGTAGGTTAGTAAAATAAGTAGGTAATAGTCGGATTATTTCTACAGGTAACTAACTAACACGAGGAATGAAAAAATTTAACTATCCTTGTACTTGCACATAAAAAAATTACAATTGATTTGTATTCTGTTTTTCGTTATTATTTTAAAAGCTCTTAAATTTTGGGCTATAATTCAAAAAGTTTTGTACTGTTAATTATATATACTTACTAAAAACTAAGTAACATAAAACTTGTTAAATTTTTTTTATTATTTTGTAATAATATTAGGCCCCTATTCATGAACAAAATTTAAACTAGGTTTAAATGTGAGTTCAAAATATTTATGTATGCAGTATATTATTATTTTGAATTATTTTTTGACATATTTTTAAAATAGTTTTTATGATCTTTTGTACAAAAAACAAAAAAAAAACGAAAATACAAAAAATTTTTATACATACATTTTTGGCGTTTTTCGTCATGCGCATGTATATGTTCGTATGAGCATTCATCTATTGTATGTTTATAAATAAAACAACTATTTTAAGGTTAAAGCTCTATAATCTAAAATTATATTAATTCGAAATTTGTATGTATTCGATTATTGTCTGAATTTAATCAGACATATTATGCTTACACATGCATATTTCATAATTTACATATGAATACACACATAATAATATCTATTTATTTTTATTTACATAATATCGTGAAAATTAAATCAATTTTTAATTATATTTATTCACGTATAAAAATTTTATTAATAGTTTTCATTTAGATTTTAATTTTTTGTTTTAAATAATATGAATATAATGTAATGTGTAAAATATTTTTAATTAAAAAAAAAATTTCCAATATGAGTATTTTGTTTACATCATGATTAAGAGAAAGTAGATAAAATTTTTACACACATACATTTATGTACATATTAATAAAATTTATTAACGGCCCTATTCATTAACCAAGAATATTCGTTGAATATTTTTATAACTGTTAAAATTTCATCATATTCATAATAGAGAATGAAAATTTTATTTTCGAATTTTCTTTTCAAAATGTCGAAAACATTATTTAACATTTGGTTTAATAGGTTTAATTGCTAAATTAATCGAATTTTATGTGTGTGAATTATTGATTTTCAAATTATAGGGTTATATTTGTATGATATTTTTACGACCGTTCTACGGTTGGCTAAAAATATCTTATTCCGTTTAATGAATATGATTTATCTAGATTTAAAGATAATCTTGATTGGATGAGTACGGCCATAGGCATTTTCAATAAAAATTATCTACACTTTTACTGTTTTGTTTTTATTTGAAATTTTATACCATCAGATACATATACAAATATACGCGTGTGCACAAGTGTATAATATCTGATAATATGTAGTGTTTGACAAAGAATGAAATGAGTAATTTATATCCAATGATGTTTTATTTATTTTGCAATATAATTATTATTTTTATTGTCTGAAAGTTATAAAAAATAATTGACAAATGCTTATCAAAACTGTATCGTGAAAAATTGATTTCAACATAATTAAATAATAATTTTAATTGAATTGTAATTAATAATAATTATAATATGATTGAATTGTTTTCAATTATTTTGATTTCATTAAAAGTTCTTTAATTTAATAAAACAGAGCAATTAACCTTATTAAAAGTGTATATGAGCACCTGTACGTGTAGTGTCAATGTATATGTACACATATTTGATTATTTTCCACTCAAATTATGAGTCGAATAGGTTACATACTCATAAACATTAAATAAATTTATTTTCTTTTCAATGGAATTCATTTTTTAGTACTTTTATAAAAACGGGAAATTATTAATTTAATTGTAAAAATGAGCAATTAAATATTTACATTTTTTAATAATATTATATTTTAAAGATAGGTATTTTGACCAATTAATTAATGTAATTAATCAAAACGAAAAAAGCTTACATAGGTGTCGTCAATTTTTGTAATCAGAAGTTTTTTATGTACATACTATATGTACATATTTAATAGTGAGAAATAACAAAAAATTTAATTTTTTATTTTAAATACATATATGAGATGTAATCCAGAGGTTGGGGACTGGGGCTTGTAGAGTTCTCCAACCGCAATCATTTCCTAGATGTAACATATTTTATATACATAAACGTCATTTTTGGTTTTCAACTTCATAGTTATTATAGCCGAGTTCAAGATTACGATCGAAAGAGCAAACAATTTTTAAATTTAGATTTTTGAATTTTTAGATTTGTGTGTTTGGTGTGATATATATTTTGTATACCTATATTTCTTATTTTATTTCAGATCAAACAGATTGAATCGTATCATAATTTTAACCTCGGCCTATCAAGTTGTTATCATCAACCACAAAAATGCTAAAATAAACTGTAAATGATAGAACTTATAACAGAGATTACAATCCATTAAGATCATTTCCATTATAACCATAATTTTCGCTATAGACATTACATTTACATGTACTTTTGTAATTATAAAATAGACGTGAAAATAGTTAAAACCCATAACTTGAATATAATCAATATGTTTGAGTGTTTTTTTTTTTGTTTCATTGTGCATTCAGCATTAATAAATAAAGATAAAATAAATATTATGTATATCATTTCTTTCCTTTGCATTTTACTCTTGAGTACATATAATTTTACTCTTGTGTACATAAAATAAACGCAATATGCAATAATATATAATTGATATATTAAAGTAATCTTTGTTAATAGAATAAATTAAGAAAATATGCATAAAATATTTGTATGCAATATGGAGATAATGAAAAAACTGGAATTAAATAATTCATGCTTATGAACTTCAAGACTATATGGATAAATGACCTTAAACGTGGGTTGTTCCATGCATGCATGTCATGTATTATGTAATATAACATACATACATACTTATGTATATACGCATATGTATCTGTATTGAATACCTATACGATATCCGTAAAAATTCAATGTTCGATCATTTAGTGTCGTTTATGGTTTCATTTATGGATCGGAATAAACACTTGTAGAATTTGCATGTATCATACTTAAATTATCGAAAATAGAAATAAAAAAATCGAAAAGATGTAAAAAAAACCAGTCTTTCGTATAGTCTTAGAATTGTCGTGTAATATATATATGTACGTATTGTGCATATGTGCAGAATACAAATACTACTCTATCGTGAAATAATTGATCCACTTAAAAACATTTTTTCAAATTAAGTTTTATGCTAGAACCAAAATAATGAAGTAAAGTAAAGTAAAAAGCATCAAATTGTAATGCACCATTACGAGTGTACGTAAAGTTAAGTGCTATATATTGATAATTTAAACAGATAGTACCGAACTTCAGATTAGGTTTTCACTATGGACAATATGTAATTTTTGACATCGATAAGCTATTTTCTTGTTTACTCTACTTTACGTCTATATTTTGCTTAGATTGTTAGTTGTAAGATTAAAAAAGAATTAATGCAAATCGTTTTTATGTTAAAATATTGTTCAGCAAATACCGTAAACAAGATTTAATCGCGATTTAAAAATGTTCGAATGTCATAAATCTTGCCTATACTTACAACATATGTATGTTTTATAAAAGCATATCTAAGCAGACCAATTAATTTTTTTATCAGGGTAGCTCATATGAATGTTAATGTGATATACCTATGTGTACACAGTACTTCCAAATCGGTCAAGGCTTCCCTTTTACAAATACATATACCGAAGTGCACTTCGCTAAATACAATGTAAGCTTTACTTTTTATTTCTGGAAAATATCTTAATAAATATACATTACAATTAAGCGTATATTTAAAGTTAAATAAACTTGAAATAAAGACAAGAGGTTACATAGGAAATAGAAATGCGAGGTATCATACAATGTTAAGAAATGCACCATGAAGGAAATATGTCTAGTATTTACATATGGAAATATTTATGCACATACATACATATATGTAAGAATAACGGTGGCAAATAAGATAAGATACAAAATATGTATATGGGATAATAAATATGCATGAGAAAAATTTAACATAATATCACTGATGGTGCAAACAAATTTTTTTTGCAAAACATTGAAAAAAATTTTTTTTAAATTTAGTTTTAAAAATTAATTAAATTAATGTGAAGAGTAATTCAACTTCTAAACACTTTTAATTAATGTAAATAAAAAATCTTTATTTTAAACAGTCTTATGTGTTTTTGTTCTCTTGTTTTATTTTTTTATTTCAATTTATTTTTATTTGTTTTTGTTTTCGGTTAAGAGGAAATGCTTGATATCTAGTACCATTTTATTACTAAACTTGACATAATATTATACTTATATTTATGTGTATACACTTGAATTTATTATATCTACTATATTTTATAGGTTTCATTCAGTTGACATTCATTGCACAATAAAAAAGAAAATTTAGTGATGGGTTAAAGAATTTATATTCATTCGAAATATCATGTCATTAGAAAAACGGTTCTTGAATAAATAAAAGATACAATTAATTATAAAATGAAATTAAAAATGAAGATACAAATATGGAGATATGTACAAACATACATATGTATATTGAACTTCCTCATATTGTATCCTGTAAAATGAAATCAATAAATTTTATGAATTCACATAAACATATTGTAGGGTATTCCACAAAACATTGAATTATGTCTAGATGGTATCCTCGGATTTTCATGAAATTTTCTGATTTTGAAGATTTCGCCTGAGCAATGTGTTTTTCAATTAACTCCGAATATTTTTATTCAACGCTAATGTTTATACCTTGTAAGAAAGGCCCAGGGCTTTACTTTCAAATTTAACAAACATGAATAGTTCAAAAACTATTATGACACTTATTACTGGACATCCTGTATGTACATTATGTGTATATGAATTCGAAAAACCATTTTTCGTGATATAATTTAAAAATAGATCATTATAATTTTCAATTAGTACCCATTTATAAATGCATTAAAAAATTGGAGTTATGATCTATTATTTTTGATTGTGAGCAGATGGGGTGGACGAAATATACACATACTCTACTCTAAAATTTAAAATACAAACATAACATGAGTATGTGGTTTACGAGAAAACCTGTACAGATACTTTGTGCTTATTATTTTAATTTAATTGAAAATTATTACTGAACAGTATTTTTATATTCTCTACTGCATCATGCATTAAAAATTCTGTTCTATTCTATGAAAATAAATTCAGGTAAATAAAATTTGAAATGCATGCATATTGATTAATCAATTAAATATAATGCATGATAAATAATATGAATATATGCAGTATGCAGTTAATAGTTCAATTTCATAAACATCGCTTTTAATTTATCTTTGTACTTTTTTTTTTTTTTAAATGATAATAGCACAAAAGTTTGTATAATATTTGTATGTACGCTTGAGCGCAGTAGAAAATTAATTTATTGCATATACCTATGTACATTTGCCTATTTGTTTTTTTTTCAGATTTTTAAAACATTTAAAAAAATTTATTTATTTACGAATTATACTATAATTAAATTGAATTTATTATGATTATTTGTAACATATGGGATGTCCTACAGTTTACATGCATTTTTCATATAGTTCTAATAAAAAATCGTTCTACCACTCGTCCCTAAAATTAACTCCTTCGGAAATGTTGCGGATTGAAAATGTTCATCGGCCCTTATTATACATATCCCAGAAGGGGTGAATTTTGGAGGTGTGTTATAAAACGATTTCTTGTTAAGAACAATTTGACACTACGTGGGAATGGGATACTCTGTGTGTTGGTTTTCATTAAAATTAATGGAAAATAATTTTAACGATACATACAAATGTACATACATATGTGTAACATATAAATGGTATATTCGTTTTTCTTTTGCATTAAATTATGTTGTTATCAAAATATGTACACACATATATGTTTAAAATAATTTTTATTTGCCCCACTCTTATTTCAATAAAAGTTCGCATTTACATATGTACATACCCATTTATCTGTATCTACAATGTATATATACCTACATTTATATAATCATAATGTGTACACAGTAAGTTTCAAAACGTTTAAATGCCACCTTGATACAATACGTCTTAAAGGTTCAGAACGCTAACACTCAAAACTATAACATTAAAATTTATAAAGTTGCTGTAAACGTACATATATAAAATGTATTAGTTAGGCAATTAGCGTATCATGAATTTTTTCTATGCAATACATTGTATATTTTTTGTATTAAAACGGCTGTATTATAGCATCGGAACAGATTTTTTGATGATTTTAAACTCACCCATGTTTACGTATAAATATTTAAATTATATACAAGTTGAAGTTGCACTTGTGCACTAGAATTTTCAATAAATTTTCTAAAAAAAAAAAAGAAAAGAAAACAGATAGTAATAATAAAAACCAACAGTTAATTTATAATACAATAGAACACAAATATGTACATATATGTATGTGCATATACGTATGTAAAGAAGAAAAACAAAAACACATGCATGAAATAATTTAAAAAAGTAAAAAATATTTAATAAAAAGAATAAAATTGTGCAAAAAAGAGCCAACACCATGAAAACCAAAAAATAAAAGAAATTTTATTATTTTATATTTTAAATTATAGTTAAATATAAATTCTTTTGTTTATAAACAAATAATTTTATTACACATACATACATACAGAATACATAAGGACGTAAAAATATAAAATGAACATATAAATCTATATAGGTAAGCTATTCATGTGTGTTAAACACAATACAATATTAAACATACACATATTGGAATTCAAGAAATTTCTACGGCTTTAATATTTTGTTGACCAACTGACCGAGAATTTTTTATTTGTTTTCGTTACTGTTTCACATTTATTATGTAGGTGTGATTTGTACAACGAATGAAATATAAAAAATTTTATTTAAAAAGAAAAAAACAAAAGTACAGTGACTCAGAAACACAAAAATTGTAATCAAATTTGAAATAAAACCTCTTCTCCTTATTATAAGAAAGGTGATTTCAGTAAAGTATGTTTTGTAAAAACGAATATATCAAAATTGTTTATGGCTTCAAAAATCTATTTAATAATAACAACTTGTAATATTTGGCAAAGGATGAAAGGTCAAACGAAGGTTAAAAGATGCTTTTGTAAGAAGAAAATTCTTTACTATACTCAATCTACCTACATATACTAATTAGACGTAGCTGTTTTCATTTAGTGATGTGAAATATGATTAGTAGATAGAGTATAGAACTTTTCCACCAAAGTATTTGCGTTGAAATTAGGCTTTCTTAGCTAAAGCACAGCACATTAGGATTTCTAAAGTTACATTACTTGATCAGTTGTGAAATTTCTTTAAAATATTTTATGTAATGTACCCTTTTCAAGAGATTATTGATACAACTTGTTATTTAGTCTTTTTTGTTTAATTTTGTGCTTATGCTGTGCAAATTTTTAAAGCTATAGATTACGCTAGATTCAAAGTGAAGAAGTAAACGTAAAATAAAGTAAAATTTATACATAGTTGTATAATCAAATGAATTCACCCATAATGTACGTAAAATAAACTTTTTAGATGCTATTTCAGAAATTCCGTTTACATTTTCATCATGATCCAGTATGTCATTTTTGTCATTCGTAAACTATAGGTATATTCGTAAAGTTTCTTATTACACTTTACTTTACGTTATTTTTTTATTTGCCTAGATTCCAATCCAACATAGTTTTTATATATACATACATATGTACTTCAAAAGAGTTCTAATAGTGTTAGTATAACTGCATCGTACAGTTATACATATATGTACATATGTACCTTCATTATTATATAGATTGTCATTAATGTCCATTTAAAATAATAATTAATAAATACATAAATTAATTTTGCCTATGTATACATATGTGCTAAATTCATAGAAATATATACATACATAGGTATAGTTCACTGTAACATGTACATACATACATAATTTTGTTATCCTTGTCCTTTTTTTTATGTTTTTCAATTTCATACTTCACCTTTGCAAAGGTATGCATAATGCATTTTATATACCTAAATAGTAAATAGTTATGCAATGTTGACATCTGCTTTTTTTAAAAATAATTTTAAAAGAACCATGGACAGTTAAGATTGTACAGCATTTTCAATGTGTTAGCATATATAGATACATTCAAAAAATTGTACAATATATTGCAGAATTATCATTCGATACGATTAGGTTAAGGCGAGTATATATATACACATATGTATGTATATATACAGTGTAATTTATTGTATGCAGTTTTTTATATACAAGCATGAACTTTTACATTTTTCTAGTATTTTTATGTCTACATATAAGGATTTAAAGATACATCACTTTTAATACATTTTTAGAAAATTTTTTATATTTCGAATTTTTTTACATACATAGATATAGCGTAGAAAATGGATGTATGTTGTTTTTCATATATTGTATCTTTTAAACATGTTACATACATGGTCTTTATTCACATAAGACTGATAAAATTTATTTGGTGCACCTAACGTATAAATTGCAAAATAAATTTTTTGAAATGCCAAGTCACGTTCTATTGATATTTTTGTGTCCAATTTTAAATGTATCTCACAATCACAGTAATGAATAATGATAATAATAGATTTTAGTTTAAATAAATGGGGGGAGAGACGAAAGGTTAAAAAATGAAAAATGAAAGGTCTTGATAATGGTGCCAATACCTTGATAATGATTACAATATTATAAGATTGTGATACACATACTTACATACATGGACATAAAAACATTTTTAAAAATAAAAATAAAGTTGCAATTGTCATTGTGCTTATTACATACATACTATACATACATATGTATATTACTTCAATTACACAGACTTTACGCAGAAGAGTAGAATTACTATTCATTTTAATTAATTGATTTGAATTGAATGCTAATTAATATAATTTTAAATACTTACATTTATGCTCATCAAAATTGTGTAATATAATCACGTACCATTTTTATTTTTATTTTTTTTCCAGATAGTCTTCTTCATAAAGTGACAAAAACAAATAATTATTTAATGGTAAGTTGAATTACATTCAATTTCACGTAAATAAAATAATATAAAGACTTTTATACATAATTAAGCAATATAATATTTTACTTTTGTAAATTTTTTAAAATTTCAAATAAATATCCTCGTGTAAGAAGTTCATTTCTGAAGAATTTATCCTTACCAATGTTGAATTTTTTTTTCGATTGTTATTCCAGATTTACATAGGAATCCAGTAAATTAAAGAGAGTGACTTATAGAATTGAACTTCACGTTTCCACTGTGGTCGATATGATATTTTTGATATGCGTAAACTATGTATACATTCATAAATGTAATGTAATATGTCTTACCTCACTTTACTTAATGTTGTTGAATTATTTTGGCTAAGCTTTCTATCAAAGATTTAATTAAGGCAATATATCCTTTGTCTTATAAAATAATAAGGAATACAGTCTTCTTTCAACTTTTGTATTATTTTTTTATTGGAATAAAAACTTTTATTGAGAAAAGTCATTATCTAAAAACATCTTATAAAATATGTATGTATGTACATACATAGTACATATGTAAATGTACATATTGTCCTTTCCCACAACATCATAACTATACACATGTCTGTACAAAAATAGAAAAAATAAATAAATAGAAAGTCTGTAAGATATGTTTTACATGTTTTTATTTATTATATTATTGCAGGCATAATGTTATCTGATATGTTTTTATGTTATTGTTATTATTACTTTTTTGTAACTTAAATAATAACGAAATATTCATATATGTACATACATATGTATGTATATAACATGTTTACATGAAATAAATGTTTATACGAAGGTACTTATTTAATTGTGTATCTGTATATTATATTTGTACGCTCTATTAAATGTCAATTTCAATATTCCTTAAATGTACTCAAACCTTTATGTACATGTATAGGTATGTAATTATTCATGTAAATATATATATACATATATGTTCATATGTACATATGTATGTATATATACATGTGTATTTACCTATGCTCTGATTTTTTCACATATACCACATATTAAACATGTACATACATATGTTGTACCTATGTATGTATAATTATTTTTGCCGGTGCATACATATGTATGTTTTTTTATATGTACATACATATGTATGTATGTATGTATGTATGTATGTATGTATACAAACAAATGTATTTTAATGACACATGAATAATTTGTAATTTTTCACGATAATGAATTTTATCTACAATTGAATATATGTAAGTACATACATATATGTATATGTATGTAGGTATATGTACCTACATATATCTATGTACTTGGTGTACATTGTACATAAATACGTACATACATACATATGTATGTATATATTTCTTATGACAAATCAATAGTTGGTTAGATTGCCAAGAAATTATTCCATTTATAATTTGAAGGTTTTTCTTATTATCTATTCGTTTTTTTTTTTTGTTTTGTTCACATTGTGCTCTTATTCATAAAATGATTTATACATAAATGTTTAAATACTCGTATGTACGTACACACATATGCACGTAGATATTAACATATACTTTTATTTATAGCATTAATAGTCTAAACAAAATCAAGAAAGGAAAAGTATAAAATTGGAACACAATATTATTGCTATAAACGTGCATATGAGTATACGCTGTTTATTTGTACACATGTACGTCCGTATGTATGCAGACACATGCATTGGAAAATTGAAAAAAAATTAGAAATTAGATAATATAATACAATACAATACAATATAATTTAGAAATTTTGATGTTTGATAACATTTTAACATTTTTAAAACACAAAAATAAATCCAATATTTTTACATACATATACAAATAAAAATGGGAATTAAAGAAAAGTTAAAATCAAATTTAGGTGTAATAACTAACAACTAGAAATAATAAACAAAAAATAAGAATATCCTAAATTGCGTTGCTGAATATGGGCCTAAAATTAAATTTTCCATTTTAGAATTTATTAAGTATTACAGTCATTTCGAAATACTTTTGTAAAATTTTGTAGAACATAAATTTTCTTTCCTTCTTTAAGGAATTACATAAAAATTTTTAAATGCCAAAATTTGGTAATATCACTTCATGCCACCACACTAAAATGCAGTTCCATTCCACACGTAAGAATTTTTTTACGTGTTTAACTACGTCTATTTTGTCTTTTTGCCAATAAACAAGAAATTATGTTTTGTTTTGTGCATATGGAACATATAAATTGAAATGTATATGCCTGCAAAATTTTTTCTATATGATTTAACTGAAGTGGTACAAAATTTTATTGTCATATAGAATTTACTCCTTTATTATTAATTGTACACAAAATCAATGCAAATTTTGTATATTTTCATAAATTAGTATAAAAAAAGTCTAAAAGGCAAAGTTCAAATTTGGAAAAAATGAAAGTTCACTTTTTGAAACTGATTTTTGGTAAAAGATATTTTTTTATTCGCTTATAGCAAACGTATTTGCCTTTAACACCTTTTACTCTCATACATGACTATATAAATTCCTTTTTATTTTCAAGATTTTTTTAAAAACCAAAAATGATTGTATATTGTTACTTGTATATATTTTTTCAAATACATACAAATTTTTTACACTTTAAATGGAAAATAAATTTGTTTTAAATACATAAAAAATTCGTATGTACACATTTTGACAAAGTTATGTACATAATTTGATATTCATGACAAATCTAATAAAAAATTCTTGATTTTTTGTTTTGCGATTTTTCATATGTTTCAAATAATGTATGTAAAAAAGAAATTTTAAGTGTTTGTTTTCAATGTGTTTTAGAATTGATATAAAACATATAAGCATATACTATAGATTTACAATGTTACAGACTTTTTTCACGTTGTATATTCTTCAACAATATATGTATGTATACGTTAATACATAAAACGTGTTCATCACACAGAGGAAATCAATTTTATGTTATTATTTATATCGTGAATTAAATTGAAATTTCATCAACGTGAAAATTTGATTTTACAAAATGCGTAGATTTATTATTTTTAAATGTCTAATAATAATTATGATCAGGTCTATTAGATATTCTTACTAAGATTTCATCAATAAAAAAGTTTGTTTAGTTTTTAGTTTGGTTTAGTTTGCTTGATTTTTTAAAAAAAGACAAAATTTCAAGAAGAAGAAATATGTAACGATTTTTTCTCCTAAAAATAAACTGTATTTTATCGATCTAAAAATAATTTTGCCTAATGAATATGGTCCTAAAAGTATTGATTTGAAAGCAAAAAAATGAGAATTATTGAAATTCATTTAGTAGAAATTTTATTTTATTTTTTAAAATTCGTTTTACTCTCAAATCAAAGTTACTAGGTATTTACTAACTAACTTTTATTTAGGTTTTTTTTTTTCACGTATCATTCTCAAGCTGAAAAAGATTTTATATTGATATACATAAATACATAGTTGAAAAGTAAAATAAATAGGTAGGTAATACATCTCAATCTATTATAAATTTCATTTTGTATTTGTCAATAAAATCAATGACAATTTCTTTAAAATAACGATTATTCAAGAATTTATATTTTTATGTAAACAAAAACCTACTATTTATAATCAACTCATTGCAACATAAATAAACAATTATCTTGTCTTTTATTCTTTTATTTTTTTTTATTTATCTGATATTTTTAGCTTTAATAACGTAATAAGTCTGTTCCCGTACTTAAGTCAGTAGAGTAGGGATAAATTTTTAAAAGTGCTGGAACAATTCAGCTGTAGTTTTCTGAAAATCGGAAACATAGAAAATTTTGCTTCGAATTTTCTTATATCAGTTAAACGAGCGTCAACAAAGCGTCAAATCGAGCAAACAAACTAACAACGGGTAAAAGCAATATTGACATTGTACAATTTCTAAAATTTACAACTTTCTGCAAGACGGAAAAATTAAGATTTTGTACATGAAAATTGTGAGGGAACGTAAAATCTGTTGTGAAACATTATACAAATCTTCAAGTAAGGGAACAGGTCTAATATTTTGCATTTATTAACTCGATGGTAATACATGCGTTGGCTATTTATGTAATTTCTTTAATTTTATTGATAATTCTGTTCTTGTTGTAATATTCATAGTAAAATTGTCTACATAATATATAGATATAAATGCATAATTATTTATTACTGTCACAGAATAAACTTTATTGTGAAAAAAAAGAAATGAAATGACAAACACGCCTTTATCACGAAAATAACGCTAATTGAAAATATAGTTATAGTTTATCTCTTCAATATAAAAAAAAACAAAACGCAACGTACAAATCCACATCATAACGTGTATTCCTTAGTGATAGTTAAAGACAATCTTAGTTGTTGATGCAATTGCGGATACTGTTAATAAATAATGATTTTATATACTTTTTTTCTTATTTTCTGCTTTTGTTTTTGTTTTCTCATGAATATATACGCATACAAACATATTTCATGTCAAGTGCACATAAGGTATCGTTTAGAATTTTGCATGTAATTATGGAGAATTTTACATTTTTTGTTTATGCTATGCATAAATATTTTAAAAGCAACAAATACAAAAATTGTTTGTAGACATTTCAATTTATAGGTATAGATGTGACTTTTTTTTTCTTCTTATTTTGTACTGTAATGCAAATATAAATGTAAACATTGATATGAGAAAAATAAATTCACATGAGAATTGCTCTGTACAAAATAAAAGCTTTCAGTATAAATTTAATCAGAAAAAAATTAATTAAAAAAAAAAAACAAAAATTCACATCATTGTATTTACCTACACAATAAATTTTATTGCATGCATATTAAATTGAATATGGTCTAAGTATTTGTCGGTTTTAAAGCCTAGCCAAAATAAAAAAGTGATGTAAAATGAAGTAAAGAAATATACTTTATGAAATTACGAATGAAAAAAAAATGTCATGTAAAGTATTATTCAGCATTGCAATTTTTTAAATATTTTTTTTGAATTTTTTTGTATGCGCATAATAGTATGTAGCAACATATGTATTCTATTTATTTTATTTACCACTTTGATACTAGAATTTTATTTTAAGAATTCATAAGTACATACTATATCCTCAGATCGCTACAGGAAATCTCCATTATTCATTCAATATTTATTAAGACTGTAACCACATATTTGTTAATTTATATACAATTATGACAATGAGGAAAAATGTTTTGCGAAATTGGTTTTAATCTGTGTGCATTTAGTGAACGAATAGTGTATGTATATATTTAGGTATATTTAGTTAATTATACTTTAAAAATTTGCCTAGAAATGCTAAACATAGTGAAACCTCTTTTAGGCGAACAGTCACGGATTCCAAGATTCTTGTCCACTAATCCAGGATGTCATTTTATAAGAACTATCTATTCAACGAGGTTTCATTGTAAATTATTCAATTAAATGCACATATCAAATACACACACATTTGTACCAAACGAATAAAATTTAAACATTAACTAGGACTTGCTGGTTTGCTATCTAGGATTCATGAAGTGCCAAACCGTAGGGTTTCAAAAATATTAAATTTCAATATATGACATGGATATCATTTAAATTGCTTACAGAAATCGAAAGAGTATTCATGCTGTTTTAAATGAACATATTCTGAAAATTCTAAAAATTATTTTATATTAAATTGCATACTATTAATACATCACAACAAACTCTGAATGTTTGCTGAAAGAAAAAATCTTCGAAACCAAAAAATGATCAAAGTTGTATAGGAATTTTTTCAATTAAAGCCGTTATTTAAGTGTATTGTTGGAATTTAATTATTATGTACGTATTCGTATGTACATTTACGATTAGGATAATTAAAAAAAGAAATTTTTTCAACAGGTTTTATGTAAACGACAGTTTTTGAAGATTGCAATCTTTTGTGAAGACATTTATAAATTCTTTTATAATGAATGTTTATAACATCAGAATAAATGTTAATTAAAATGTTGACTCAATTTAGTTATAGGTTTTGTTTTGTTTTTTTGAATGACATTGGCTTAATCGACAATCTTTTTATAAAAGATAACTTAATTGAATGTATGATTTTTAAAAATTAAGAAATTATTTAAAATTAATTAAATTAAAGTGGAATTATAAAATTTGAAAATTTCATTTTTCACTTTAATGTTCCATTTTGATCGTGAAAATTTTTTACTTTATTTTGATTATTTTATTATGTACATTTCAATTACAATTCAAGCATGAAAACCTTGAAAATTTGTTAAGAAAGTTCTACTAAATCGATATCTGTAGTTAATGATTTTCGTTGAGTTATTCAAGCGAAACCGATTTATTTACTATGTACTAATATATGCAAGTATATATATACATGTATTTTATTTAACAATTAAAACAAAAGCAATAAATTGCTCAAATATTGTTTACATAGAACAAAGTTTTTATCTATTAAGTACATGTATCCATGGAAATTACTTGTTTTCTTAGTTAATTTTCTGTATGAATAAATTGGAGAATAAAAATTTTAAAAAAAGTGGATATCGTATCAAATAAGAAAATTGTATATTGTCACAAGTGTATACTGATAAAAAAAAACTGAGTACGATTTCAATACTAACTGGTGTTAAATAAATTTTTGAAATTGAAATATGCTAGAATCTATTTTACCGATATATCCAATAATTTAGCCATTTACCACCATAGCCAACTTTAGCATGCAATTCACGCACAGCCAATGTGTTTTGAGGAAACAATTATTTTTGAAAAATTTAAATAGACGTTTCATCTAATCAAAAAAGTGACTTATGAATTTCTTTATAACGTATCATAATTTCTTAAATATTCTTAAATATTAAAATTATTGGACGTCAGTAAGTGACAGTACTATACATTCATATATTCTCACATATTTACATATGAATAAAATTACAAATAGGTACCTACATCATACGGTCATTAATTCAGATATTTATTTATTTACTTTTTTGTCTGTATAATAACAATTACAAGGCTATAAATTTATCAAACTGAATTTTAATTTGAATTTATTGTTCCTTTCCTTCAATTTGAAAGTGTTTAAATCCGGTATGACCACAAATGACAGAAATATTATACAAATCTTAATTTAAAAATTTCTGATACACTCAGTTGAAAGCATTTTCTTTTATTTTTATTTTTTTTTTATTTTAAATTTAAAATGACTGACATAAAAATAATAATTGCAATGTAAAAATTGAGAAAGTTTTTTTTTTTTTTTTTTTTTTTTTTTTTTTTTTTTTTTTTTTTTTTTTTTGTAAATTATAAATTGCATCGATTTTTATATCATCCATCACATTACATTCGTATGCATAATATTATATATTTTTAATGCATGGGTGAGTTTCGAAATGTTAAAAAATTTTGTTTTTTGTTATGATATAGTAATACTACAGTTTTGATATAAAAAATTATACAATGTCACTAATACATTGTATCAGAAAAATTTGCATTCGTAATGCGTTTTAGATGCGTTCACAATACGTTTTGAAACTTTAGATAATGTTACTACTTTTTTTTTATAATGTTGCAGTTTTGAAAGTTTAAACTTTGCATTGTGGCAGTATTTAAATATTTTGAAATTCACCGTATATATATACATATAATTTATATTAAATATAAATAACATAAACACAGTAATGGATCATTAACTAAATATAAAAGAAACAAATGAAAATGGTTACATTCTTGCATGCAACTAAAATTTTATTTTTATATTGCAATTACTACAATATGTCCGTCAATTTATGTTTAATAGCGCAAATAAAATTATAAAGTTTTTCTTTATTGTAATAACAAAAAAAAAAAATTACCGAAGAAAAACGTAAACAAAGAAAAAGACGTATGAAATTTTTTTTTTGTGTACTAACAAAAGAGTTTTAAAGGGTTATTACCCTTAAATTACAGTATGATAGATAATAAGAAATTTTTAATGCGTGTTAATGTGGTGATTTTTTTTTCTGTCAGAATTTAAAAAAAAACAATTTTTTTGATGATTATCATGTTACATTAAAGATAAAAATAAAGAAAAGACAGTAAGATAAAAGTATAAAAAAGGAGATAATAAAAAACAAATGATTTAAAAGATATTCTTAAAATAAAGCGCTAATGTAAAGATACATTTTTGCTTATATATTTTATTACATTAATAAAATGATTATCAAATTTTTGCTTTATAAAAAAAAAAAAAAATGTGAATAACGATTAAGAATTAAAACAAAGATAAGAAAAATGAATAAAAGAGCAAAAAACCTTTTTTCAATTCTAAGAAGTTAAAATTACTTGAATTTATTATTATTGATATGCTAATTTGTATATTCATAATGATAACATTTTTTATTAATTACTATTTTAGTTACTTTGCATCTTTTTTTTAAAAAAAAATTTCTTTTTATTCCTTTCATTTTCTTCTTTATCTTTCCTCTTTTCTTTATGTTACAAAATATCTTAATATAAAAAATTTTTTTATATTAATTTAAAATTAATTATTATTTGACTTTTTGCTCTGTAATGTACAAATTTTTGAAAAGTTAATTAAATTGAAAAATAAATGATTGTTAGACCAAAATTATTCCATTTCCTTTTAACATGTTTTGTATTATGTATTGAAGATATTGACCTGATCTAAAAACGTACACGTTCTTTATTTATATTTATTTTTTGTTTATTTCACTATTTCTTCTAATAAATTATATTTATTGGTTTTTTATGTGTACAAGTATTGATTTGAAGAATGGTCGATGTACATTATCATTATATACGACATTAAAAACAAATTTATTCATAAGTAAAAAAAAGGATATACTCATCAATCAAAATTGATAAATAATTTCATATCAGATTGCATGTACTTTTTTTTATGAATAAAAATTAATAAATCGATGAATGTTAATATGTAGGTCCGTCCTTGTCTTCAGCCAACTGTAAACTTTGATGATTTGTTTATTTGTAAAGTATTGGGATTAGGGATAAGTTTTCAAAAGTACAAAAACGATTTAGTGGCAGTTTTTTGAAAATCAAAAAAGGAGATTCAAATTTTTCTTGGAGCACAAGTTTAGTTTTTCCTTAATAGCTGTTTAGTAAGGTATCGAAACAAATAAGCAATTTTATAACAAAATATCTGTACGATAAAGCAAAATTAATTAATGCATTTTACTGTACACAATTTTTTAAAAATGGGAACAAACTTAATGTGACCGTATACAGAATGTGATAATATGTAGTGATGAATTTTGTATGATATTTTTAAATCCTCGTTAAATAAACTTTGAATAATTTCTTTATGTTGTATCTTTACATATTATTATTTTTTTAATTAATAAATATCAAGTTAAGTCACTTATACGTATATCACTTTTCCAATACTTTTCGCAAACCTCTAGTAAAATGAGTAAATGAGTTTAGATATACGAAATGTATTTGTAAAAAAAATTTTCTTGTTTTGATTTTTAGGTCTTTCATAAATTAAAAATAATTTATGAGTAATACGTGATAATTACATTTTCAATAATACAAGAAAATTATAAAAATTAATTATGATATTGTTCAACCATGAAAATCTAATGGGAAATTTTGAAGGTACAAGAAATGAAATGGAATTCCTTTGCCATTACGTAGCGCTCATAGAAATTTTAATTTAAACAAAAATATTTTTTTTATTATCTTTTAACTCATTAAAATTGATTAATTGCATTAAAATTGAAAATAAAAGTAAAAACAAATTCATTTTGCTTTTTAACTCACAAATAATAAAACATGTGCCATGTTCGCCCATGTGTCAGAATAATGAAATCTTAGTTGTGTGTGTCTATACATACAATTTTTAATCGTTATTGTATTGTATTGTATATTGTGTGTACATTGATTAAATCAAGGATAAAATTTTTTACATAAATAATAGAGAATATATAATACATTCTATTCACTAAAAACAAAAATGGTATTGATATTATTGATTTATTTAATTAAATTTAACCTATAAAGAAAATTGTTTCACTATTATTTTAAGTTAATTTCCTTTTATTATTTATTATACATGAGTATAGGTATTGATTAAAAATTATTTTGTGCGTGTACACATTAATAATAAACTGTAAATCCTTTACATAGCCTACATAAAAGCGTATTATATCAAGATATTTTTGAAATTCTTTTAGTAATGTACTACAAAATTCAAATGGATGTATGCAGGGCCGGAGTTTAAGGAGTCGGAGAACATTAAATTTTTGTGCTTCCTTCAAAAATTGATTTAATTGATTAAATGCTTTTTCTACATCGCCCATCATTAGATAGAGTCGAACGCTAAAGCGCAATTCTATTTTGATGAGATGTCCCCTGTGGGCCAATAACATGTCGTTTCTTGAAATATAAAAGTTTTTAGAAAATAATTTTAATAATTTATGCCCTGTGGTGAAAAATAATTTGCAAATTAAAACTCACATTTTAATAAATTTTACAATATGTAATCAAGTTAAACAAGAATTTAATTAAATTCATTTATTTCATTCTTTTTGTATTATAATATTTTCCTGTCTCTCAAAGTTCTTTCACAGGACAACTTCTCCGTATGGCACCTATGGTAGTTCCCGTACTGATTTTATGATACAAAAGGAAAACAGATAATAAAATTATTTTTCAGATAAATATAATAAAGAATGAAGGATTAATTTTCAATTAAAAAGAAATTAAAAAAATACTGCCGAAACATTCATTCTCGTTTATCTAGAAAGAAAATGTAGAATTGTTATACACAATGAATTGAATTTCATATTAAAAACTAAACTTTAATACATACAAAATTTTATTTATTTTTTATTCATTTTTTTGTTGTCCATCATTGTAATTTATTTTATTTAATTTGTGTTTGTTTGTTTACAACACGCGTACACGGATCTATCATTGACAAGGATAATAAGCAATTTATTGAATTTAATTTAATGTAAATTCCATTAAAGTTACAATGACATTCAAAAAAATTACATACAATTTGAATTTATTTGAATTTTCATATAAATGTTATTTTGTCATTTTTATTTACGATTCATTCTAAATTGTTATTTTCAAAAAACAAATTTACATACATACATACGTATACCTATGTGGTTGGTAAAATGAGAAAATAAAGTTTATGCACTATATGTCTAGCAGTTATTATTGTATAATTTTCATTGTTAACATATATTACTTTTATCCATTAATTGCCTTCTTTTTTCTTTAATATTTAAGTCTCAATTATTTTTTTAATTTAATTTAATGTTCATGTTTTTTATATAATTTTTACAATAGACCCTATAGTAATAAATACATAAGTATGTCGATGTAAATATTATCGATTCATCGTTTGTATTATAAATAATAGTATGTACGATAGTCATGTACTTTATACGTTGTGTGTATGTGAAATGAACCTGAAATTCATTTTTTTGAGATTTTGGAAAAAACAGAAATAACACAAAAAATTTTATTTTCAAATATAAGAATTTATGTAAGACACATAAGCACAGCAGCTCAGTAAATAGAACGGTACAGGGACGGAAGGCTTATTAGCTTAACTGATCGATTTTCCAAATTCAATCCTATGGTCGCAAGTTCGATGTTCAATTGCAAATTGATTTTAAAACTGAATTTAATTAGTTTAATAAATTATTTTTATTGTTTCAGTTTGAATTTAAAATGAAAAAGAATTTGAATTTCAACCAAAAAGAAAATTACGAAATGGTAAGAATATGATAAGAAAAATTAAAAAAAAAAAAAAAAAATTGAAGAAAAACACAAGAAAATGAAAGTTATAACGCATTGCTGTTTGCAGTATCTAATTTATTATCATATTTACAGATGTGAATGTATGTACATGTATGATGTTGTTTTTTTAACTAGTACATATACATATAATTGCTTTAGTATTAGGATATAATAACATTAAGAACAATTTTTATATAAAAATGAAAGTTTGCCAATAAAATTGTCTATTATAGTGATGGATGAAAAAATGCCTTCCTAACATTAATTTTCTTGTAGACATTTATGTAGACATACAAAAACAAATGTACATGTTTATGCAGACATGTTTGTATATCTTTCTAAATTAGTTGAGACAAATCACAGTCTACAGGAAACATAAGTTTGTCACTAAAAAGTCTATAATGCATGCACATAAAAGATATCCTATAGTCTGTGTCTGTTCGTGGTGTAGTTCATAATCCCCTTTTCCTCTCTACCACCTGAAATTCATCCTACCTGAGACACGACAAATTGAAAATTTTCAATCTCCTAAATCTCTGAAGAAGTGAATTTTAGTAGGAGAGTCGATAATGAAATTTTATTGGAAACAGCCTAAACTATAATACATAAACTATGGGACATCCTATGTAAATAAAATAAATTTTCGTATGTTGTTTTTATCTTTTTTTATTTATCGAAAATTTTATTTTATTGAAAATGGTAGTTTATAATGTTTATAATATTTTATTTTTGCATGAATAGTAAAAAATTTTCAATTTTATGTGAATTAAAAAAATTAAATGTGTGTTCAAAATAAAAAAATAAATACATATAATCCCAATGCAGAAAAATGAACATAATAAAAAATATAAAATTGAATTTGAATTCAATATAAAATTGGAAATTGAATAATAATTATAAGGCATAATGGAGCCTTCATATCTTGTAATCGATTCTTATAAACCTGAGAGGGAATACGTATGTACATATGTACATACATACCAGAAAGAAAGAATATTTTTCTTCTGATGATCTTTGTAATACTTTTCAGAAATTCTAATTTAATTAGACGATGAAATTGAAAAAATTTATTAAATGTTTATGAATATAATCAGAGAAAAACGGAATTTTACTCCTGAATCCCTTTTAAATTGTATTCAAAACATGCAATATACCTTTACAAGAATATTGATTTTCTTTTTCAATTTTATTCATAACATTATATCATAAAAAAAATTATTTTGCTCTATAAAATATTTAAAATTTCTTGAAATTTGGGAAAAAATTCCTTATATCAATGGCACATAATCCAAATTTTTTAATTAGGAATATTGCTGGTAGTGGTATTAGCTTTTATCAAAATTTGTAGTTTTAAATTCATCTGACACACGTAATTTTCATGATTTTGTATTTGTCAGTTCATGGTTCAATTTTTCAAATTTTCAGAAACTTTTACAAATACGTATATGGTGCTAATACGAATAAAATTCATCAAAACCACCAATATCATTTTGAAACTAGGAAAATTGGCTAGTTTTAGACCTACGTAGTATTCAAATTATACGTATACCTTTAATATTAAGAGAATTAAAAAATCATGGAAAATTATTTCAGTTGATTATCTTGTTGGGTCATTTAAATTTTTTATTTGAAATAAAAATAGGAATCTATGATAAAAATCAATGTTTCATTAACAAAGGTTAATTGATTTTTAACGACATTTTTACATTGTGATGATATAAGGTTTTTTTTTTTTATTTTCATTTATTTGTACGAATGCGTAACTGTATGCGGACATTTTGCATGCGGGAGTACACATGGTATTGCATTTTAATTATATATGTGAAATGTCCAAATTTTCAAATTCTGCTAAAATACGTTATTGTTATAAATAACATTGGGATGACCTTTTTTTAAAATTCTATTAAATCATGCACATACATAACAGAAAAAAAATAATAATTGTTTAAACAAAATTAACATTCCATGTCAATAAAAAAAATTTTATTTTTAGATTCCCTTACTAAAGTATGTGTACGTATTTGTTTATCAAAACGACAAATCATGTTTTTAAAACATAATATGACAATAAGTAAACATCAGACAGAAATTGAAAGTGAATTCCATTACGTTCATTGTAAATATGTATAACTAACATTAGTAAATTCTGTAGGTACAAAATTGAAAATAAAAATGTGTATATATAATTATTATCTAAATGTATTCACATGAGTCTATCTATCATAAGTACTTCATTGTTATTTTAAGTACTTCCCACATTTCTACTTGAACATATTGATAATATGCAAGTATTGTACTAATATTTTGTATGTAAATAAAAAAAGAAAAAAAAATAAACGACAGTGCATACAAGATACATATACATACGTTTAAAATTATGTATACATATAAATAAATACAATTATAGATTTTTGTACTGACCTAGTCATGTTTAATTCGTATTTTTTTTTTTAATTTTTTTATTTTAAATTTCATTCATGAAATATGTGTATAAGCAAAGGTAAATTCATTTGCTTAAAAAAAAAAAATAAAATACATTAAATAATCATTTAATGCACGCAGTTATGTTATTTTATTGTAGACGACCTCATGTAAATTTTTTTTTAAATTTATTAGTATTCTGAGGAAGTAGAAATTTAAAATACGTGTGTGCATACCTATTCATCAATATTTTTATTAAATATTTTATGTTATGATTGTTACAATAATTAATGCAGTTTTGATGTTTTTATGTAATAAAAATGATATAAATAAAGAATTATATCAAATAAATGATTGATAAGCTTTGAATACATAAACCATTAAATATTTAAAACTTGACATTTGAAACAATTAAGTGATTGTTTGATGTGATTCATTAGACTAATTTTAGTACTTGCAAAAACCCGTGAGCAGTTTTGCAATGCAACAAACTTATTTGTAAAAAATAGCAAAATATAACCTACAAATTTAAATAACTAATGCAAAGAAGTGATACAGTGCAGAGAAGACGTTAACAAAAAAAAAAAAACTTTTAAAACACGAATATTCATTCCTTTCACAATAAATAACATTATAAGTGTTAAAACGCGAAAATTCGAATAAAAAAAAGGAAATTTCAATATCAGCAGATTTGTTTGATGTTTTAAAAGTAAAGTATGAAAACAATTTTTATCCTCTTTGATGAAGACTTATCTAACAAACAATCTTAGTTAATGAATATGGCCGTAACAATTTTTTATTAAATAAAACGTTAATAAATTAAAAACATTTAGGCTGATTAAATTGATTTAATGAAAAAGAACCTATATTTATTTAAATTTCCTTATTATTACTATTTTTTTTTATTATTTTATCGATATCAGTAAAATTTAGATCCTTTATCATCCTTTTTTCCAACCCATTTCATTTTTCATTAATACCAAAATGGCTTTCTGTAGAATTTTATGGACAAAAAAAAAGGTATTCTATTTAACTTATTTCCAAAATACGAAGTTTTAGTAATTTCTCATTTAATATGCTTGCTTTTATTCTATTTAATTTTAAAATCGAATTTATTTTAAGTTATAAATTGAATTTTTTGTATTATATACACAGGGACAAGATCCTTGTGTATAATATATTTTATTATTTAAATTTTATTTTATTTGGTATAAAAACGTGTATAATTGATACTATTTCTAATGTGGCTACCGCAAAACATGTAACATTTTGTTCATGGTTTATATACCCCATAGTAAAGAAAGGTCATTTATGTCTAAAATTTATTTTATGAATATGTAAATTATTTATTTATACTATTTTTTGTGGTTAAATAACAAAGAAAAGTTATACGTTATATTTTGTATCGTATAATTTGTACATACATATTTTGTTGTTTATTCTGATGGGTTTTGTTCTTTATTCTAATGGGCGCTTCATATTTGTCACATGTGTATTTTTGTGATTTTAAATAAATTTAATACTATTTGCCCAATTATTTGAAAAAATTGCAAATTTAAATAAAATCGCTAGAATATGAAGCTAAAGTTTTTCATTTTTCGTTATTTTTCATTTATTTTTATTTTTATTATGGTATTTATGATACTTTATTTATATACATACGTATATAATTTTCAAAAGAAAGAAAAAAATGATTCTGGAAAACGTTACGTTATGCATGCATTTTTCAATTTATATGTATACATCAGTACGAGGTTTGTCATTTTCATTAATATATGTATCAATCAATAATTTAACTAGAAGCTCTGCTCTTGTATTTGAGGATCTACACGATTTAGCAGAATTTTACAGCTGACTGAAGTATAGGAACCGAGCTAATGATATTGTTCACATCATTTTTGTATTTATATTTACATGTATTTTATTCGTTTACCAATTTATAACATTACATACATAAAATTTATTCTATTGTAATAAAGAAGAAAATGTTTTCGTTTTTTATTGCTATATGCCTCCAGGATATTTACATGACAAAGCAAATGTAAGAACAAACATGTACTAAATATATAACGATTCGAAAATACTCGATATTTTATAGGAAAACTTTCAAAATAAAGATGAAAAAATATAATAAACTCAAAATCTATCAAACTAATAAAATGAAAATTTTCTGGTAAAAATTTTTTTTTAAAGGATATACCTACATATGTACATTATGCATGTATGTATGTATTTGAAATAAATCAGAAAATTTTGTACAAATTTTTTATTGGCTTTGTAAATACATGAGCTTTTTTTACACCACAGTTCTTTTATGTAGATACATATGTATGTAGGTATTGAACAGCATGAACATATGTATATATGTATTTGTTATGTATACGTAAATATGTATGTATGTGTATAAATTGAGAAGGGTAAAAAGTGATGACAATGATCAATTCAATTAAATTTCCTATAATCAAGTTTAGAAAAAAACTTGGTCAAGTTTAAGAATATTAGGGTAGAAAAATGGCACTTTTCTTTCATTCATTTGTTTTTTGCTCTATATCTCTTAAAGTTTCCTTTTGTTATGTATATATACTCTTTTTTCTAATTGCGAATGTAGAGTGTCCAAAAATAAGTGTTGAAAAATATATTTTTCTTGAAGTTCAGACTATTCCTATCGAAGATTTTTCTTGATCCGTTAAATTCTAAAAATATTCCTAAAGGCCAACATGTCAACTTTAACCCTTGATATATGTACATATGTACATATACGTAAATCAAGTACATAGAGCCCAACATGTTATGACGGTATGTATTTCATGTATCCGAAAATTTTCAATCCTCTGCATCTTAGAAGAGGTGAATTTTAAAGGACGAGAGTCTATAATGATTTTTAATTAGAAACAGCCTGAACTACTAGCTCGCGTCACTTATTTTTGAACACCCTGTATAAATATGTACTGTAGATATTTGTTTTGATATTTATATATAGGTTTTACGTTTAACAAAAAAAAAAAAAAAAAATAAGTAAGGCAAATATTTGATCTTGACTTTATGTCTTAGTGTTTAGTTTAGTTTGGGACGAAAAAAACAATAAAAACATTCTTTTCTACTTGTGTTACTGTATTGTAATGTGTGATGGCAAACATATGTATGTATATATTCAGGAAGACATAAAAAATTTGCTGAAAATGCAAAAAACATAAATACATATTTTTCTTAACGTATATACATATATACATATGTATTTCGTGACAACGTACACACGTACATTTTACTGACGTTATAAGAGATACACTACAAGGTTAAGGGAAATATTTAAGTATTTGCACATAAGGAAATTTAAGTACTATGCACTGTGTATATGAATTTGTAGCATTAAGTAAAAGTGCTTATGTGCAGAAAAGAAGGACGAATATTAAAGGAAAGAAAGAATTTATTTTTTTTTTGTAACTTAGATTATTTTGCATTTGAAAGTACTTCACATTTTGTAAAGACAAAGTGCCATTATAATACCACATATGTGGACATGAATGGTCTATTGTATATTATATACGTACTATTTAAGAATAAGATTAAAAAAAAATTTGTCATCAGTTATATAGAATAAAAACTTTTTTTGTTTCATTTTAACATTATTATGTATTAAATTTGAAAATTCTTAGAAATTTTTTGTCATCGATATTATTTTTGTTCAATAAGAAGTTTCAAAAATAATCTCTTTATGTGAACATTATAACACTTAGGAAAATAAATTTTTCATAACATAAATTTTTGGCTCGATTTTCAAAAAAAAAAAAAGAAAAAAATTTTCCAATATTATGAGTATACATAGTCTACATGAAATTTTGTATGTTTGTTTATTTTGCATTATGTTCTTGTTCAACATAATACATAATTCTATATTATATAACTATATTATATTATTCGATGTGTTTTCAAACTTTTAAATGCCTTATCAGTACAAATTTTGGTCGATTTTTTGATATTGTGAAACTCAACCCCGAAATACAAAACATTTTAATTTTATTATTTTATATTTTGTTTTAATATGATGAATACATTTGGCCAATTATTACATAATATTTTACATATTATCACACCTATGTATGTGTACGTCGACATAAATATATACGTATGTACATATAGAAAATATTGCGGTCAAGGATTTTATTTTCTATTTCACAGAACGGTATATCACTTTATCCTTTTACTTGTATTCAACTCAACATGTAGATAATTAAAGTATTTATGTTATTATTCTTAAAAAGAAAAAAAGGACACCCAAAATACTAGCTAAAAAAATAAGAATTTCCTTTATTTTATGATTTTCATTTTCTTTTATTGTTGTCCTCATTTTTACAAAAGAAGAAAAGGAAGAAAAAAGAAAAACTAACTAACAATGCATATAATGTTAATGTTTATATATGTACGATATAAATATTTTTATTTACATGCTGATTAATGTATTCGAATTCACGACAAATAACGCTATTAAATACTTCCTGTTGCCATGTTATTATATGTTAGTATTCATGGTTACAATAAAATTTGTATGCAATTAAATGTATTTTTTTTTTTTTTTTGTAAAGCCATGTATTTTCTAAAAAAAAGTAAAGTTAAAGTAGAACTTAATATAAAAAGTCTTTAGAATTTAAATTAAATAAAAAATGAATGTAGAAATTGGAATGAGATGATATTTTGTATGAGTATTATTGATTGTAGAAAAAGTTGAAGAAAATTTCTTGATGTTGCAACGTTATAATCAATTTCATGAAGCCTTTTTATTAAAACACTCAAAATACAAAAAGTTTGAAATGTAACATACTTGTGTGTATTCCATACACATGATGCTGTGAATTTTGCAAGGTGAGTTATTTCAATGTGAACAATGAAAAACCCGAATCCACCAATCAGACAATCAAAAGATCGGCTTTTTAATAAAGGAAATCGACAGACGAATAGAAAATAGGGTTATCATCGTCATTCATTAATTTCAATTCAATAGTTATGATGTGCATAAATAAAAATGTAAAATATAATATAAAAATATATTTTGTAATATATTCTTTAAATACATATTTTTGGTATTTTAAAATATTTTTGAAAGTAACATTTGGCAACTTTTAGCTGAATAAAACATTTTGTAATGACACACCTAATAAACTCATCCCATTACATTTGAGTAAATTTTACTCCAAAAAAAAAAAAAGAAAATATATATGCAAAAAAAAAGAAGAAAATTATGAAAACTTTTAAACGAAAATAATTTAATAACGAAATAAATTTTGTTTAAAATATGTACATATAACTTTAAAAAATCCTATTAAAAGTTTAACATTAATTATAAAATTAGTTTGAAGAATTTTTTTTTTTTTTACTTAACTTTTGGATAAATTTTTAAGGTTAATATTAGGGTGAATGAAAAATATTAAATTAAAAAACGCTGTTAAAAGGATATATAATACACAGTGCACAAGTACATACGTGTAAATGTACATGTGTATTGTGTGTAATATGTATGTAATATCAATAAATCATCTAAATGTCTGTTTTTTTTTATTATTATTGAAGCGTATATTTTAACATCAAATTAAATTTTTGTACATTTACGTACATGTGTTACAGAAGAAACTGTCGCTCATATTTCATTTTTAATTTTTTTTTTTTTTTTTTTTAGATTTTTATTTTGAAATCTAAAAAAGTACTGTCGTATTAAAAGAAATCACAGATGTCTTTAAAAGCTTCCAGTTTTTGTTTTTAGAAGAAAATTCGTATTATTTATATTTATTATTTCAATTTTTCATTCTATTACATTTTAAGGTACTTGAAAAATAATTTATTTTATTTAATTTCACTTTCAGATGAACTTGCCTTGCTATTAAAATCATTCATTATGGACTATATAATGCATCTATATACAATATAAGTTTATACATCGTATGATAAAAGAAATAAAGAAGTACGTAAAAATAAATAAGTAAAAGATATTTAGAAAAAAATAATTTATAGCCGTATTTATCAACTAAAATTATTCGTTAGATTCTTTGATGACTGTTAGAATTTCCACGAATACATCAATCAAAGAGAATAAAAATTATTACATAATATCAATTACAACCGATTATTATTAGTGAATAAATAATCAGTTGTCTGGAATATATCTTATCTAGATTGATAAAAATAATTTATCTCGATTTAAAGATAATTTTAGTTAATGAATACGAGCCTTAAAAGTTTGTAAGATTAATGTGTATTTCTTTTTTAATTTTCTATATAGTATTAGTTTTTGGTTTTTCTTTTTAACAATCTTTACTTCCATAAAATGGTACTTGCTACGTCCATAATCGTTATTATTATTATCTTATATATATATACTTGATAAGTACTCTGTTTAAGATGGTCAGTATACATATGTACAATATGACTACACCATAATTGCCCACTTGAGTATCTATGATACATATCTAAATATTATATTAGTCTGGTCAGCATTTTATCTTTATTTTATTTCATTTTATTTATTTATTTTTTCTTTCTTTTATTGTTCTGTTGTTCTGACTGACCACACGAAAGTATAAGTAATCTTCATTCCATATAAGTATAATAGTAATAAAATATGCATTAAAGACCTTTTTACATTTTTCCATTTAGATAAACATAAAGAAAACATATCTAATAATGAAGGTAAAATGAAGACAAAAAAAAAAAAGAAATTTTTCTTTATACCTACATATGTATATCTTATTATTGTGTTATATACGGACAATGGGTCGAGAGGTTTAATTCTCATTTGGATGTACAAGTTGAGTTTTTATACAAGGTGTCCTATTTTAAAAGATACATATACATATGTATATGGGTATACCACATAAAGTATTCTTGTATCATACTCGTACATATATTATCAATTTTCAACTGATGGTTTCAGTCAACTGATAGTTTAATTAATAATGTATATGTTAAAAATTATAAGAATATTTACTGTATGGTACAAGAAACCACCAGTTGAAATGTCAGTTAGTGTGTAGTCTAGTTTAGACTTTACGAATAAATTGCTCAGCGAGTTTCTCAGATTTTATAGTACTGTGCTTGGTTAATTAAAAAAGAACACCCTGTTCAAATAATATTTTACATATAACATGCGTATACTTAAAACATTCCTGTTTTTGATATTGTAATGTGTCTGTATTATTTCAAATTTAAAGGTACATACATTTACGTAAGCTGTTTTTCATATATGTATTATTCTTTTTAAAAAAATGAAACTAAACATTAAAATTCTTTTTTAGATTTAATAAAAAGCTTTCAATTTCATTTTCTGTGAGTTTTCATGTTCTTTGTTTGTTTATTTTTTTTAAGGTTAAGGTTATGGCCGAATGGATATCTTTGATAAGACTAATGCACTTATGTTATTTTACTGATCGCATAATTAATTATTTCCTCATTTTCATGAACAAATTTTTGCATTAGCGCTTATTTTTGCCTGGATATTTTTGTCTTTTTTTGTTTTTTACTTTGTTTATCAAGTTTCCTTGTTTTCTTTTATATACATAAAATTCATTTTAATTTGATTATATGGTTCGTATAAAATTTTTTAACCAACATAAATAAAATTTCACTTTTCTTTATTTTTACTATATTTAATTTTATCAGCTTTATGTAACATGCTTCTAGGAAAACCGGATAAATTCATAAAATCATGGAATTTACGCTTACTGATGTTTATTTCCTTTTTAAATTACGCCTTAATATATATCCTTCCGGTTTTGTACTGCTATATAATACATTTTGATCCTTTTGTGATGTTTTGTATACGTTTATCATAGATAAACTGGATACTGGCATAAATATATCTACTTTAATTTATGCTTTGTATTATATTATGTATATCTGGAAAAATTTAGTATTTAAGTAATAAGTCACTGTTCATGCATATTTTCTTAAATGTCTTTTTTTTTTTTTTTTTGTTGACTATAAGAAAGAAACATTGAAAAATATGAAAAGTTTAATTGTATGATAACGAATAATTAAAAATAAGATAGAATTTAATTAAATTTTACATTGTAGATTTTTAGATTTCAGTTCACTTTTAAATGTATTTGAATATTTAAAGTACATTCATGATATTATTAAAATATTTGAGCTAAATGGTGTATAAGTCCAATGATATCGACTATTTTTTAAATATATTTCTTTAACATCGCGTTAACTATTAGAATTAATTTTTTTTTCTAAATTTTGCCAAAGATCTACAGAAACATGTTCTAATATGGAATAATAACAGATTAAATGTTTTCACCTAAAGCATCTATTATAATTATGTGATAGTGTTGTACATAAAAAATGAATAGAGATAAGTCAAATTAGTTACTATTCAACCACACCTCTAAACATAATTTTTTTAATTCATCACTAAAGTCTTTTAAACAAGGTGTAACTTACACAATCAATAATATCCTTCGTTATTGTTATTGTATTTAAACATGAAAAATTTTACCTAGTTTTTTGTTGCACGTAATGTAAAAAAATGTGTACAAATTACATGGTGTATTTTTTGCAAATATCGTTATTGGGTGTGCATATGCACTGTTTCAGAGAAAGTATCATAAATTGCATTTTTACATATGTAAGTATAAGTGCTCAGATTACTTCTAATAAAAATGCTTTGTTAAAACCTTAATTAGACCAGTGCTTACATATGGTTGTGAAATCTGTAACCTGAAAGCAACTGACTGCCAGACACTTATCAATCTTTGAAAGAAAGATTATAAGAAAAGTGTACGGTCCGGTTAAAAATGAAGATGGTACATTAAGAGCGAGATACAACCACGAGCTAGAAGAACTGCTAGAAAGAAAAACAGTAATAAGGTATGTGAAAGCACAGAGAATGCAGTGGCTAGGACATGTGATGCGAATGGATGAAAGAAGAGCAGCAAAGAAGATATTCAGGTACCTGGTTAGAGGGACAAGATGTAGAGGAAGACCGCGAAGGAGATGGCTAGATGCGGTGGAAGAGGATATGAAAAAAATGGGAATTAGAAACTGGAAGAAGAAGAAAAATGCTTTGTAAAATTCATTTCTTATGAGAAAAAATGACCTATTGACCATTACGAAAATAAAGTAATATCTGTTATACTGTTGAATTTTCTAAATTTCTAGAATAAATAATTAATTGAAAAGTTCACTTTACATTACATACGATCTTTCCGGCAGATTACTTTATTGAAAAATGACATTATGTTGACGTACACTGAAAAAATTTAAATTTACATACATTATGGGTAAAATCATTTTGTTTGTTTACACATCTACGTATATATATGCCTTTGCTTTACTTCACTTTATTTTTTTATTTTGGTTTTAGCTTAAGTTTCGACTCAAACACATTGTATGAGGTACTTCTTATACATGCGGACCAATTTATTTTGAGATACCCTATACATAAACGGATACTTTGTTTTGAAGTATGTATCATTGTACCATGTATTATACCAAATGTGCATACAGTTTCTACTCAAATTAAAAGAAAAAAAAAGTGTAAAATCTATGAATATAAATAGGCTAATTCTTTATGAATACATTTTCAGATACATATGTATGTATGTACATATATATAGATACACATATATGTATATATTTTTTTAAAATCACATTCTATATATAATCAATGGAATTGTGTACATATATTGATGATGATCCATGATGATGGATTTTATAGTATGTGTTATTTAAATTTCAAATATAAAATCTACTCTGTATAATATTTATCACTGTTTGGTAGGAAGTTATGTTTAAACATGATGCTTTGTAAGTTTTTTTTCTTTCTTTCTAAAAGGCACAATAAAACAAAATATAATGTGCAATATTTGTACATAATTACAAGAGTTCAGTTCAATGGTATTCGACGAATATAAAGAGTATAATATTACATAAAAAGGATGTATTTTTTTTTTTTTTTCTCACATGGTTAACATACAGTTCATCAAATATTTGTTACATTATGATGAAAATCTGTTGTGGTTCTATCTACATAATAAAAAAAAAGAAAAATTCCTATGTATCTGAATGTATTGATAAATAAAGAAAAGTTAAAGTCAGGTCATGTGATATGAAAATATTTTTCCTCTTTTTTTGTAACTGTATGTACATATTTGCACATGATAATCGGTATATTAAGATACAAGATACGATACATAATTCACATGTTTAAGCATTTAATTATAATCAATGCATAATGCACATCGATCTGTGTTTATATGTTATTTAGCCATAAAAATGTATGCGTTAAAATTTGTTAATATGTATTCACATACGATAGATAGTTATGGACAAGGTGATCCAAGTCATGTTGGTTGTACATATTATTACTTTTTACTTCAGAAAAAGCTTTCCTAAATTAGTAAAATATTTGTTTTTGAAAGAATTAAGTTTTGTTGTTTGAAAAACGCGATTGAAACATAATCAAAAATTTTGAAATAATACAGTTATTTGCTTATCTAAGATATAAAATACAATTTGTTCATTTCAGGACACATGTTGCACAGATTTGTTTGTTAGATTTACTTGTATACGGTCAGATTATAATATGTGAAAAAGTATCTTGAACTTATGAATACATACATATCTATGTAGTTATAAGTTACATTATTTTCTAATAAAAAGGAATTCATATAAGCAAATGAAAACATAACTACATATGTATGTATGTAAACCAACATATCTATATACATTTGTATAACAGATACCTACATAAGTTGTAAATTTGAAAATTTGTTATCATTCGATTTACAAATTTTGACAGGTTTTTGGAAAACACCGCTAAACATCATCTCAAAGTTACCAAAATATTGTTGGATCTGAATGCAGTATATGATTCAGAAATCTGAACCTTTATATTGGTGTTCGAGTAATATCATATGACATATTAGTAGTATACATATGTATGTATTTTTTGGAAATTTTTACTTTCTAGTATCAAAATTAAGGAAGTTTTAATGGAAATTTTTATTTTTATCCCAAGTAAATTATAAAAATTTATTACAATACCACCACTATCTTTTTTTTTAATTCTAGCTCATGTAGAATCATTCCGTGTTTCTTTAAATGAAGCAATTGATATCACATTACATACATACGTTATATGGCTAGATAGCTTACCTTGAAAATTATGATCGTTTTTGTTTTCGTCTAAAATATACTACATAGCTTGATACTGACTAGTATAAGTTTGGTGTATGAGAACATCCATATGATATGTACCTAATACCTGGTAGTACCTATATGTATGTTTACATACAAGAGTATCAACGTATATAATTATTATTCATTATTATTATTTTTTAAATTATATATTAAATTACATACAAATGTGTGTATTATTCGCTTTTTTAAGTTATTTAATTATATACATATGATATTAAATTAAATTAAAAGATTCACGCGTTATTAGAGGATTCTAAAAATAGATAGATGAGATAAATATTTCAACAAAGATAAAAAATGAGATAAAGGTGGTAATAATATATGTATGTATGTATTATAAAAATAATAAAATGGTCAAAGCAATATTATAAAGTTTCATGGCTATCGTAATATCCACTAATACATTTGATGATAACTAAAATGTAAATACCTTAAGGTACAAGTTTTTTCTAAAATAAAAAATAAAAATAAAATAAAATCTTTTATATGTTTTACGTGTATACGTCTATATATATTCGTGTTTGCAATCCATCCATACTTGTTATATGATATAAAAATAAAACTTGTCTTTTAATAATAACTCACGTATCAAATACCTATACAATGTACAATTTGTTTCATGTTATGATAAAACCTGATGAAAATTTACTACAGATATCCTATACATTAACCTTGTAAAGTAGGCTCATCAATTACACATATGTATGGATGTATGTGTGTGTAGAGATAAATATATATAAATACTGGATTTTTGTTTACGTTTCTTTTTTTTGAATTTTTAAAGATATTATTGTCATTGCCATCATGTCGTTTTCCTTATACTTGCGTGTTTCTGTATACATAACAGATCTTGCAGTAATTTAATGTTTTTTTTTTTTTTTTTTTTTAATTAAAGAAAAAAAGAAAACTGTTTTCTTGTATATATATACTTGGACTTGACCATCAAATTGGTTTGAGAATAAAATTTATTTTTAAATGATATCATTCATTTATTTGTTCAATATTTAATGTATCTATACATTTTGTAAGAAGAGCCCATGAAAGTTAATGTTTATGTTTTGTTTACCTTTTCCCATAAAAGCGCTCTGATCACATGTTAGTCAATCGCATGTGTACAAATAAACAAAGTTTCACAAAAAAATATCGATAAGTTGATTAATATTCATTTAAAATAAGAAACATGCTAATATAAGAAAAGTTTTTTTTCTTCTTAATTTAAACCCTTCTTTACATAAAATTTATATAAAAAATTTATTTTGTACTTTCAAAATGTTTCTAATCTATTTGTTTGACTGGATTCATTTATATAAAAGAAAAATGTATTAGAACAAAAATATTTAGAATAAACATGCAGGGTACCTCAGATTAAAAGTTAAGAAATATTAATACTGCGGTATCACAAAACATTAAATATCTCAAGATATTCTTGTCATGTACTTTGATTGTTCAAAAAATCTTGAACCTAGATGCAATATTTTTTTAGAAGAGTTCAAAGAATATCTCTATACTAATATCATTATAATTGTTCCATAAAAACAACCTGAAACTGTTTCTAATAAAAAGTCATGCGTATCAGCGTATACAAAAGTGTGTACAACAATATATGAGATGCAGATATGTATATTATATGTATGTGCAGATAGTATAGTAAAATATCTAACAAATCAATAATTAATTTAAAAAATGATTTTGAAATAAGTACCAAAACTAAAGGTACTTATCATTTAATAAAATCCTTTAAAAAAAAAAAAGTAAATACTGATGAAATTAAAATATTAAATAATTATGTGTATCTTAAATGAAACAAAATTTACTTCTCTGTTGGATATGTGTACATTAAAATATTCCTTGGTACATATTAAGAAAATACTTTAATTATTTAAAATATAATGTGATAATAAGTGGTATACATTAGTAAATAAATTGACTGGAAATTCTTGCTTGACTTTAAATTAATTTAAGTAATAATTTATAATCGTCTTTATTTTCTTGTACATAAATATGTGTATATGTATGTATTTATTTTTACACACAGGGTGTTTTGAATTAAACGAAAAAGTAAAATTTTCGAAAAAAGTGAAGTACATATTTTCTAACAAAAAATCTATTTATTTCCGTATTATATATGATACGTTTATGTTAGACTGTCGATAGAGCTTAATTTGTTTTAGCAGTTTTTTGCACAAAATAAAGGCTGGCTCATTTATAAACAGTCAACAACATTCAAAAAATGTAAATATTTTTTGATAGTCTACGACATGAAATTTTCGGTCAAAAAACATACTCTCAACAAAAAACATTTCAAGTAGATAATAAAATTAAAATTTGAAATTTTGCAACCCTGTGACCATAAAACTTGTATTCTATGGGTACCATGGTAAAAATATATGTGTGTATAATGTGATCATTACAAGTTTTTAAAATAAAGTCATTAGCATTTTAATATTCACATTAATTTTCAAGTATTTTGTTTAAGTACCAGTCCATTAAATCAATTAATTACAATTCATTAGATATTAACTAAAGTTTGTTTTCTATTTTTCAGTGTGAGAAAAGAAAAACTTAAAGAAATAGTACATCAATATATAAATGTATGTATAAGGAATAAATAAAGTAAAATAAGAAGATTAATTATGGTTAGAAGAATACTGAAAAGGTTGTCGTTTCTTCAAAAAACAAAACAAACAAAAAGTAAAACCACAAAAAACCCAAAAAAAAAAGATTTATTATTTAAATTAAGTTTTTGTACCATTTATGTTTTACAGAGGATTTCTTATTTTGATTACATACAACATATATATTATGTTTTACTAATGAAATTTAAACAGTACCTTTTCTATATGAAACAGAACCTGATCCTCTAACTTTTACAACTGGTATACCATCTTCACGTGGTCCAACATAAAAAGTAATATCCACACGATAATCTCCTGGTGGTATTAACATTGGCATACGTTCTGGAATCGGTGTTAGATTTCTCATATAATAGTAACCCTTTGAAAATGATGGAATCAAAGTTTTTTTTTTACCAGTAGTTTTTAAAATTCATAGTTTTAAAATTTTTTTAAAAAATTAAACTGAAATGTTTGCTTACATAAAACGGGCATGATGGAATAATAACATTTGTTACTGATTTTTCACTTATCCATTTTAACATGAATTGTGCATAATACGTTTGTTGTGAACCCTCAACTAATTGACATATATTTGCAGTTGCATTAACTAAAAATGGTCGAAATGTAACAGAACTTCTACGAAATATTTCCATGCTTCCCTATATAATCCAGGAATTGAAAAAAAAAAAAAAATTAATTTAAATATTAAAATTTCTTATAATACATCAATAATTTAGATATAGTCCAAACCAACTAGGAAGAACATTTCTCTTCTAGGAATGCTCTTATATGCATGAAATATTCATAAACACAAATAGAAACCTAAATGCTAAAATATTTTTCCGAGTTGGTTCCTGCTTATATTAAGAAGCTCTTGTACTGTATATATACACACATAAACATTATATAATGGTTTTATAGCTCTCCCTTCACAATTTATAGATGTCAATGTTCTACTTATCGCTTTTACAATACATTTCAAATTGGTTACATAGTTTTTATCACTCCAAGTGTCGATTGTATTTAATTTTATAATATTTTTATCCTGGAAAATTTAAAATAAAAAAAAATTTTTTTGCAATAATTTTTTTTTGAAATTATCTGTGAAAAAATAAATAAATAAATAAACAGTAAACTAACATCAGAAAAAACAAGAACAGTAAATATAAAAAATGAAAAAAAAAATATCGTTAAAAATTTTAAAGAAAATTTCATATTTAACAACATTCTGATAAGTTGTACTTGTTTTTTTGATTTCTTTGAAAATATATATTTTATTTATTTATTTTTTTTTAGATTTTCCAGTGAAAATCGAATCAAGTCGAACTTTTCCACGAGTTTCTATTAAACTGAAAAATTTGTCTATATTTTGTACATCATAAATAAACTTGGAAAAATAAAATCGCTTAAATTTTCCAGATTATTAATATTTTAATTACATATACACTAGTAATCGTGAAAAAATGATAAATTGCCATATACTGAACATTATATTGTGATTATTATCATTTTTGCTATTTATTTGGCAAAATATCATTTTTTAAAATTATAATTAAAATGTATACATATATCTATGTATGTACATGATCTAAGTAATAATTTATATTTTTGATTTATATCTATATAATTATTCAGAATAATAAAAACTACAGTCTTGCCTAATTGTTAAATCATTTTTCATACATGACATTTTATTAAAATTCAATTTATATTTTCAAGCGTAAATATGTCGATAATCGAACTGTTTTTTTTTTCAGAGATGATGTAAATATGAGCCCATTTTTAAAGTTTGAATGTTTCATGCTTAAAACATATGTATAAACAAACTATAATGAAAATTTGTGTACATGTATTTTTATTTGATTTTGAATGATATAAGGTGTGTTGATGAAGACTTAATTTTGTAAATTGAAAATTTTTTTGTTTTAATTTGTTTTCTGTTTTATCTTTTTGTTTTATTTATTTTTCTACGTTTTTCACCTTTTATTGTAACTGACTTATTTTAACTCTTAAGAATATTTTTTTCAGCCAGTTGACCTTCGTATATGTACATATGTTACATCCAAATCAAGATGATGTTTATTCAGTAGTATTGGGACTAGTAATTGAACAGGTGTTAAATTTTTCACATGATATTATTTTACATTTCAAGGTTGATGTAAATTGAACCAACTGAAATACAACAAAATTGAACTCACTTGATAACACAGCTGCCATGTATATTTTACTTTACCCTATTTCTCTATTTTGGTTCTAGTATTTTGTTATAATTTCATTTTAAAAACGTTAAGAAAGGATTTCTGATCCATTTACAAAATGATTATTTTTAATTTAAAACTTAAAATTTATGTTAGATATCGCAAAAGTTAAAAACATAAAAACTAGTAAACTTTTTAAGCGTAAATATGTATGTCGATTGAAATTTTGCCCTTATTGAAATTTTCATTTTTTTTTTTTTAAATTTTGATTTTTGATATTGAAATCAAAGTTATTATTAAGACATTTTTGCCGAACTGAATGAAATTTGTTTTTATAAATTTCATTTTTATACCATTTGTAATTTACATATGTACAATACAAAGTTCATTGTCATGTGCAATTTTGCACGAGCCAAGTTTAAATCTCCAAATAAAAATGTCAATTAATTACATGTAAAATTTGATTATAATACTGAGAGGAGAGGGTTTCTTGAATTTCAATAATAACCATTTAATTTACACATCATATTATGAGTAATATATTAACCGAGCAGAAAATTGAGGTAAAATATGTCCGTGTCCTTTGTCACAGTTCCATAATTATCAGTTCCAAAATTTCATGTAAATTGATGATTAACGATATTTTATTCGTGTTGTTTCATTTTTGATACCAAGAGATATTATTTTTTATCTCATAAAATGACAAAGAATAGAAAAAAAAACCACAACTAAATGGTTACGGAACAATGGTTTTAATGTAATTGGTATGTAATAAAAATATACCAATTTACATTATATCGTAATTTTTTTTAGGTCTGATGTTTAAATTAAATTTTGACTTAGTAACCTTTTTAGAACCTTTGTAATAATTAGTATTAAAGAATTTATTTATTTAATGACTTTTGCCACTTTAAATTAGGGTTTCAATTACTTAAATAAGGTACATCTTTCTAATTTTATTAATTAAAAATCATTTCTACGGTTTATTTAAAGTGTTTATACAGATGTTTACTCAGTAATGTGTTTCGACTTTAAAAGTTCTCTTTTTCTTCTTGATTCGTGAAGTCTAAAATTAAAAGAAAAATCTGTATTCAAAATTAAATGAATTGTGCTTAAAACCAAAAATTTCGTCGCACGGGATATTATTACATTTGTTTTTCTTAAAAGAGACTGGGTCTAAGAAAATGTAGTCTTAGACCTTGTTTCCTCTAAAATTTAACTCAGCTGAAATGAAATGTCATCATTAATTAGTCGATATAAGTTTATCAAACAAATTAAAGTCCAAGTCGAAACTCAGATGGAAGATTCAAATTTTACACGTAAAAATTTTATTTTAGATTTTAATTTTTTATTTTAGGATTAAAGACTCATATGAATCCGAGTCAGTTGTTTTAAAATTCTAAAAAATGACGTCTAAGATAACGGTCAGTATCAATATTTTAACTATAATTATATGAAAGTTGACAGTCGAATTTCAAACTTTTTATTTGAATGTAAGTATTCATTGCAATTAATTTTATTGTTAGTAGTACATATGATCGGATTGTCATGTTAAATCACATCAATAATTAAATTTTCTGTTACATTGAGAAAGAAAAGAAAACATTTTTTCTTGTTTCTTTATATGAAACACACTTTTTATTCATTTTTTGTCTGAACAAATTACATAAACAATTATTGTATGTTATTATTTAATGTTTTTTTTTTTTTTTATATAATTAAACATAGCGCTATCCAACAGTGTACGTAACAAGAGATTTTATCTTTAAAATGACATTGTCATTTGATCTTGGTCCATCGTATAAATTCACATCCATTCTGTATTCTCCAGATGGTGCTAGAACTGGTAAACTATTTGGAATTGGCAATAAATCTTTTATATAAACGTTACCCTGAAAGAGATTATTTTACATTATAATTTGTCTATTTTACGTTTTCTTTTTTCATCGATTTACCTCGAAAGGACATGGATGAATTGCATTTGTTTTAGAATTTTCTTTGACCCATTTTAGCATGAATACACCATAAAATGATGGACTACCTCCATCCAATATTTTACAAACATCAAGAGTTATATTAATTAAAAATGGTTTAAAAGTGCCAGACACTTTTCGATACATTTCAAGACTTCCCTAATTAAATTAAATTACAAAATTCAAAGAAAAATAAATTAAAATCAAAAAGAGAGGATAAAAAAATGAAAATTTTTAAAATTATTTACATAAATATTTGAAAGTGGTTTTTCTATCCAACCATCGATATCCACTGATTGAGAATTACCTGAATCCTTAACCATACAACTTACGTTACTTTTCGGTCTAGCCCAGCATTCAACACCTAAAATTTTAATAGAATTTCCCGCCTTCAACAAAAATAGATAAATTGAAAGAAAAATATTTAAAGTTAAAAATTAATAATTTTTTAATTATTTATACAACTTACATTCATTTTTAAACAATTCATAAAACTTCCAAATATAATTAAGAAATATAAGAATTTCATTTTGAAATATTTCCTATTCAGTTACCACGTATGTATGATTGAAATACTGTTAGGATTGGAAACCAAATAAAAAAATTGTGTCTTTAAATACTATCAGTTGAAAAATAAAAATTAATATGAAATTAATAAATTTTCAAATAATAATTAAGATAAAAAAATAAAATTGATTAAAATTAAATTTTCATTTCAATTTTTATAATGTAAATATAATTCAAAATTTGTTTTCCGTTATGGTCTTATAGGTTCAATTATTTTATCGTTAGGGCGAACAGAGAGTTCAAGATCATGATAATTAGAATTGATTATTATTTATTCTGTGATAAAAAATAAAATTTGTACAAACGTAAATCATTATGTAATTTAAGTAATTTAAGTTATTTTGTTAAATTTACCATTAACAAAAGTTAATGGTATGATTTGTGAAGAAGAAACGCATGTATGAGAATTACATTTTTTTGAAATACTTTAATAAAAAATGAAATTTTATTTGTTTTTAAGCGAAATGTACTCTTTAGATGTTCGATATTCAATCATATATTCGTTATCAAATGAAAATGAAATTTTCTTAAATAAAAGCTAAAGATACATTATTATGCATGTACACATATAGTATGTATATACATGCCTATTTAAACGTTTATCGTTTAAACTTTAAAAACATACGCACACACATACACATGTGCACATTATTATTTGTTTGTTGTTATAAGATGACAAAAAGAAAAAATTCAAATAAAATGCAGAAGGAAAATAGAAAAACTAAGTATATATATACTCTTACGGTAATTAAAAGTTTTTCTTTTTATTTATTTTTTAAAAATGAAAAGTTCTTGTTCATTTTTCTTTTCTTTTCTTTTTTTTTTCTCAAAATAATTCTTTTTTACATTTTGCATTTTTCATTTTTTGTTTTCTATTTTTACAATGTCTTGATGGTTTTGTACGTTTAATGAGTTTTTCATTTCTATTTTTCTTAATGAATTTTTATTTTGTTATTAATTCTATTGTTTTTGTTTTTTATATTCTTTGAGTTTTCATTTTCTTATTTATTTTTCTTTTCATATAACATATAAGTATGTATACACAGATACTGTATATATCATATTTACATCCATAAAAGCTTTTGCTTTCATATTGTTTAAAGTTTGTCTTTATAATTTTTTTTTTATAATTTATAATTTGACCTGAATTCAAATACGCGAAATATTTTCTTATGAATGAAATTCATGTGCATTTAATATATGTATCTACATACATATGAGTATTTCATGTGTACAAGAAAATTTCTATACATGTGTACATGTAATTGTATCAAATATGTACACATGTCCGCATTCACAAATAATTTTGGTTATTTATTCTTTAATATAAATTTACATAATATACATATGTAAGTTAATCAATGTCCTTGTGAAAGGGTTGTTTTTTAATTAGAGGTATTATGCTTACACATATCAATGACAAATTTTTATCTACTCGTAATTCAAAAATTAGGAACGTTGGTGGTATTTTGTACTAGCCAAAATCAAAATTTATAGTATATGTAGAATTGATACATCATTTTTGTAGTTTTGTTTTTTATGTTTTAAATAGTTCAAATTCATTTTCTAAATTTTAAAATTTATAATCCAATCTTCAAAATAACCGTCAAATTTTTCAAATTTTTACAAAATAAATGGTTCAGATATACGAATAAAATTTATCAAAAATGTAGCTGATTTTAAATAAAGCATTTGGACAATCCATATGTGTAACACATTATAATACTGTATGCATGATTTTAAAGATTTCCAGTATAAATATCAGATATGTACATATGGACATCATGTATGCATGTACTTACATACATAAGTATGTACATATTAAAAATGCATAATGAAATAGCTTTCGAAATTTGTTATACAAAAATACATACATATGCAAATGAAACACAAGTAATTTCACCAATAAGATACACTATTTTATTTTTTTAATTTAGATGCGTGATTCATTAGAGTAACGACCAACAAGATCGTAGTATCATTTTTGTTTTTTCTTTCAATAAAAAAATGTTTCAGGGTTAATTATTTATTCTTACTTTTATCTGTTATGTATGACAGATAAATATCATTTTCAAGTATCATTTTTATGTGAACTTTGATTGTTTTACTGTATACATAATCCTTATTATTTTTTAAAATTCCAAGCATTGCATTAAATTGAGCAAATAATGTAAGTATAATACTTTCTAAAGCGAAAATGTCACATACATACTTTTTATTTTAAAACTGGCAATAGAAAAAAAAGGAAAAATAAATTGCATGTCACTTTAAATCGATAATTTTATATTGAAATAATTCAAGGTTCTATTTTTAAAGTGCAACGTTTCACATTATAAAACAAGTATACTGTGCATTATTTGTAAATTGTTGCAGTGCCTGAGTCCTTTTTCCATTAAGATTGCTAGAGTAGATATAGGTACATGTGTACTTCATAATAAAATGAACACTGACAAAAAAAAGAAATAATTCTTAAGATTTTTTAATTTTAATTGTTAACTGAATTAATTTTTTGTAGTTATGTTAAATTTTTTATGTTATTATGTGGCATTATTGTTTTTGACTACCATTTAAAGGCCGTATTTTTCAACCAAGATTATTCGTTGGATTTTTTTATGGCCATTAGAATTTTACCATGGTCATTAAATAGTATAAAAATTTATTTTTTAATTTGCTTTTCAAAAAATAATGGGATTCAATTGTTAAAGTTAATCGATTTTTGTGTATGACAATGATTTTAAATATGTAATAAGTTTATGTTTGTAGAACATTATTATGACTACTCTGTGGTTGTCTAAAAATATATTAGAGTCCTAAGTGTATCATTTATTACAAAGCAGAAAAGTTTTACATTTTAAATGAATTTTTAAATTATATATGAGAACCCAAAAAAAACACACATATAAAAACCATCATTTTATTTTATTTGAACAGAAAATAGGATTATTGTTATTTTTTATTTTCTTTATAAAAGAAATGTAAATACTTTGTTTATTTCCTTTCTTAGGTTCAGTATACTTAATAATAATAAACAGAGAATTTGCATAAGCATTCAAAAAGGTACTTGAAAACTTTTAAAATTTTCATGATTACTTTAATATTGTACTATGCCCTCAAAATGCTACATTATATTGTAATTCATAATATTCACAATCTTTACACATATTACACAATAAATGTAATGAGCTTATTTTTCTTGTTATGTGCTATAACTTTAAAATGAATTGTAATAACGTAATCAGAATGCTTAGAATTTTATACAGAATGCTTTACTCTTTTCCTATAAAAAAAGAGATACACATAATATCCTTAAAGTTAGAAAATTTGAAGCTTTTCCTTTAATTTTTAATAAATATTTTTGTACTACACCAAATATATTGCAATAATGTGTTTTGTTTACTACATTGTTCTCTTAAGAATGGATGATGCTCGCTTGACCAGAAGAGTTTTCTTTAATAAATCGCTTAGTAAAAGATTAGTAGGATGTCTAAGATTAAGATGATGGACAAACGTATAGAAAGTGATGAATGTTAGGTGAACGAAGGAGCAATTTGTAAAAGACTATAGTCCTCAATGGACTGTAATATCACAGGAGAAGAAAATTTACTACATTATCCTAAAGATTTTTTGGTTTATGAGTATGTATTTACATACTCATTTTTGTTTTTTAAAATTTCTGTAAATTCCAGAGACATTCGTTAACGACGATAATACGATATATTTACATTTCTATTGAAGCAACTGTCTGTATATGGTAAATATTATTGAATCGTAATGAAAACTTTGAAAACTTTTTTTTGTCGTTTTGTACGTTCAGCTTATCTTCATTTAAAATGCATTTTTATTGTATTTATGCCTGTAAGTGCACCTACATACATATTGTATTAAGTGAAATAGGCTACATGAGGACATAATTGACACAAAATTGTTCAATAACCTCTAATATGTACAATGTGAAACATAATACTTGTTATAATTCTCAATTTAATTAAATATTTCTATGCTTTTTCATATGTATGAATGTTAAAGTACCTTCAAACATACTGAACAGTAACAAAAAAGTTCAAATATAATTTTAGTACTTTGTTCAATTTTTAATTCAGAAGATATTTAAAGTTGTTTTTAAATTGATACACGTGTGAAAAATCCACAATAAATTTTTTAAAACTTTTTGAATAGGAAATGGGTGTCTTATAAAAACGCTTAAAGTAAAGTACTTCACTGTACTGTAAAAATTATTAATTTTATAAAAGTCAAATAGCCAACATGTTTCTAATAAATTGCATACAAACATTTTAAAATCAAAATGGAAATGGAAGTGAACCTAATAAAAATAATAAATTCTTAATCAACATTCAAGTTTTATTCAATCTTTACCTACAATATTTTCATAAAATTCATATTTTATTGTTTATTATTATTACTGTTGTTATCATTTTTAGAATTAAATTAAAACAAATTTTTGCAAAAGCAGTAAGTCTACATACAAAGTTTCATTTTTAACTTTTATTGATCAAGTTAAAATACATACGTATAAGAAAAATATTACATTAATTCTATTTTTAGCCCATACATAATAAATACTTCTTTATATTAATATAAATAAACTTGAAACTCGTGTACATGTGAATTTCTTATTACTCTCTGTGTAATAAAAATAAAGTATCTATCAAAGCAATGGCGCCTCAGCGATAAAGGTGCAATAAACTCAATTTAAATGAATATATATTTATATGCCTAGTACCATTATGATAACAACAGTGGTATCCAATTTATCTATACCTTCATTATTTAAGTATTTAGGGCTAAATCTAAGTGCAAGACTCTATAGATTCAAACTCAAAATGCTAGACTTGTTAGTTAAAATGCTTTTCAATAGACGAAAATATATTTAACGAATCCAAATACATATATACATTTGTACTCAAGACTAATGACAATACATTGAGTTCGTTGTTTTAAAATTTGAAAAAATTGTGTTTGAGATAACAGTTGGTACCAATATTTTAATCCTAAGATGAATGTATGCATATGATTGTTAACAGTTAAATTTCAAATTTTTTATTTGAATATGGGATGTAACAAATTGTGACAAGTAATTTTATTATTGATAGCATTGTGAATTTGAAGTTGTTATTTGAGTTTGTTTGGCATAATGCTTCTTGAAGTTGACTTCTTTGAATCTGACTCCTAAGTCTGAGTCTTGCATTTAGATTTGAGGTTTACACATACATTTTTAAGCAGATTTTTCAATTTGTTGATGATTTATGTATGGCGTTATTAAATTTTGTTTCTATGATGATAATGTACCTTTAAGAGAGATTTTCAATTTTTTTTAAAATAAATCTTTGAATATTAAAATTAATGGTAGAGAATTTTTAATTGATAATTAATGGGACAATGGTATCATTCTACGTACAAAATTTATTCTACGTAACTAATTATAAAGACTACAAACTAATTTAAATTTAAATTTAATCTCTTTTAATTTTTTGTTTTTCCTTTTTAATTTTATTGTTTCAATTTTGTTTTAATTTTACTAATTTTTTTTTCTCTCAACATTAATCATTTATTTTTTGTTCTCTTTCGCCAAGAATTTGATTTGATGATATTAAATGATAATAAATTGGTAAATTATAAATTTCATAATCAGTTAAAAAAAGTTACTGTTACGGATTAATGATCATTAATTATGTATGTATTGTAGATATATTTCGTAAAATTAAAGCAAATAAATTAAAATCTTCTTTTTTAAGAACATCTTCTACACTCGATTCAATAACTGCATATACATAGATATTAAATTTTATGTAACAATTTTAATATATTTTCAAATTTATATTCAACTAAGATGCATTTATTAAATTTATCAAATTTATTTTAAATCAGCGAATTAAATTGAACTCTAATGTTTCATGGATAATTCTCATTTCCAAGGTTTTACTTATTTCTCTAAATTGAATTTTCATCTCCTAACCAAATAATAGATTCCCTTACCTATAAATTGGTGATATTTATTGTGAATAAAGTGAAAATTTGCTGTGTATGGAACTGATTACAAAAATAAAGGTAATTACTACAGAACGATGAAGATGAGATAAATTATGTCATTCGAAACAGTTGATCCTTAAAAATTAAAAGAGTTCCTCTGTACGTGTTTGTTTCCAATGGAAATGTACTTCTGAAAGTTTAAAACAAAAAAACAGAAAATCTTCCCATCAACTTAGAAATTATGTACTTTTTGTACGTACTCTCATAGTTAAAACAAATCCTAGGAACAAAATTACGTATTAGCATGTGTCAGATACGTATGTGAAAATGTTCTTTAAAACAAATGCCCTTCGAATTTGTTCAACTATTTCAGAAACCCAATGGATTTAACAAAGTGAGAGATTATACTAAACTTCACTTATATGTTTTTATTGTGGTCAATATGTAATTTTTGACATCCGTAAACTACTTTTGCCGCAAAGTTTCTTACTTTACTTTGTTTTACGTTATTTCTTTATTTTAGCTAAGCCATTAAATACAAAACATGAACCGAGATCCGTGTTATTTTAATGTATATAACTTGTTTTGTCGACGTATACTTAAGTGTGTATATACAAACACATAATTATTGATATTACATGCATAAAAGTAATCAATAATCCAAGGTTTTCTTGAGGTTATATAAGTTCAGAAAAATATTCTTCTATACACATTTATTGTAGGAGAATAAATTTTTTTTCTTTTGTTTTTACAAATTCTATGTATACTGCACTAGCCGCTCACAATGATTGTAATTGTGGTCATCATATGATATCTAATGTGGTTAGGTATTCGATTCATTTTGATTAGATAGGTGACCTTAACTATAGATTAAAAAAAAAATATAAAAAAATAGAAAAATCCGATTTCTTTGGTTTTTAGTTTTTTCCCATTTTTCATTTAAAATAATAATCATTTAAATGTTTTTTCTTTATGTTATTTTAATTCTCGATATTTTGTACATAAATCAAATTGTCTTGTCTGCATATATACAACGATTTGAATAGACTGTGTATTTAAGTCAAAAGAGAGAGGGAAATCCCAGAAAATTCCATTATAAAATGCATAAATGTATGTACAAGAGTATCATGATGAATCTTTTTTTTAATTTGAATGAATAAAATGAATCATTATCATCTTGTGTTGAAAACCTAAAAATAAAAAGAAAACTACATGTGTTTAAATTTTTTGTATGTACTTACGTAAAATTCATTACCAATGAACCTGAAGAATTTTTCTTACCTACTGAAATTTTGTATATGTTAACAATTTTATTAAAGATCTCGATTTCTTTTATTTCTATAATTACATATGTATGTGTAATGAGATGCAACGTATGCACCCGTTTTTTAGTCTATGCATCTGTAAATATTATGTACAAAATATAAAAAAATAGTGCGAAAATTACATGTTTTATTTTCAAATACGATAATTATGTTCTTTCAGATCTATGCTATATGAATAATAAATAAAATTATATTATACAAATATGTATGTATATAAATAGAATTTTATTGTTATTAATTTCAATTTTTAATTTATTACAGCATAAATGAGAAACTTATAAAACTGTGTTCAAATTCAAATATTCGAATACACAAATCACATACTTACATAACTGTGTATATGGATGAGTTCCATAATGTTAAAAAGTTTGTTGTCAGCCGTAATACTACGGTTTTGCATCGGAAAATGTGCTAATTGCCAAATTAATGCACTTTAGATGCGTTCACAATATATGTTTTAAAACTTTAAAAAGCATGTTATCGTTTTAAGTATTTATGGTTTGAAACTTGCATCAAGGCAGCATTTAAACCTTTCGGAACTCACCGTATATTTCGTGGACTTTTACATACATATGCGTATTAATAAAAAAAAAAAAATTTTTAATTTATGTTATTATACACTTTACATTAATATTATGCACGTATGTGTATGTAAACATTAAATAAAACACACTCAATTATAAAATGAGACTTGTACATGCATATATTGTTATGATAATAGTAAAATATTTATTGACAACACATCATATAATAAATTTTATTTGATGTTGCTTTTGATGTTTCATATACATTTTTTATGTACGCGTTTACTTATACATATGTATATGTAGGTACATAAAATAAGGATTTACATACATACATAAGTATTACACAGAGGGTTAAATGTAAATGTATAAACATACATACTCTTAGTGTAAATGTTCTTGTATTTAAAATGTACGTCAATTTTAAATAAAATTAATAATAAAAAAGGAAATTCATTTGGATAACGTTAAAAAACACGCAATGAAAAAATTTTTTTTTGTTTATGAATCAGTTGCAATAAATATATATACAACATTTTATTCATTAAATAATATAAAAAATATTTTTATTTAAATTACCTTATACCCATAATTGAAACAAAATGAGAAAAAAGTTCAAATTTAATTTGTACTTAAATTTACTGAAAATACAAAGGTGCGTGGAAGGTGTCTCATAATGAATGTCACTCTGTTTTTTTGAAAGGTCATATTTTTTTTACCAAAAAATTATTCTAGAATCTAGATTCTCATTTTATCCTCAGACATAGAAGGGAACTCAGTTCTAATATTTCAGCGCGAATGGATTTTAGTGGTGAGTAGTGGGTGGTAAGCCGAGGTTCTAACCGAGTTTTTGTTAGAAGCAGTATGAATTTTTAGAAAAATAAGGTGACATTCATTTTGAGATACCGTGTATATATACATACATACATAAAAAGTTTTAATAACCATTACAATATGACATACACATATATGTATGTATGTAGTTTACAATAACATATAGTTTATTTAATCAATAATATATTATTTAAAAAAGGTAGGTATACCTATATTTTCTGAAAACATTGTTTAAATTTTATTTTATGATTTATGTATTATTTTATTTTTATTTATCTGGTTTTTGATTTTATCTTACAAGCTGTAGTATAAATATTTTATTTTAATTTTCCTTTAGAATAAAATCAAAATGAAATAAATCAGTTAGAAATAATTTTAAAATGAATTTTATAATCAATTACATTTTTCATGTTTTTCTGTTTAATTTGAATTTTAATTAAAATTTTAACAATCTGTCAGTTATATAGGTACATTAAAAATAATTTTATTATTCTGATTGTATTCAAACTTTATTTAAATTTAAATTTTCATTTGAATTATTGTTATTCTTGGCTTTATAGTCCAGGATGAATTTCAGTCTATGTATAGTAAGTGATGTGATTTTAAAGATTTTATGTTCCATTTACATTTACAGTTTTACGTAGATTGCGAACTATCGAGTTGTTACGCTTTGGTACTCATTCAAAATTGGGTGAACTTGGGGATAGCAGTACATTGATACCAATTTTTAAATATCTGTGAAAATTTTCTTATTTTATCTGTGACTGGAAATGATAATGTAAATTTTAATCATCTAAAATTATCAGATCATTAATAAAAGAAAAATCTGATAAAATGATGGGTTTTTCAGAATTTACGTTTTCTGAATTTGAATTCAAATTGCTGTGTAGATTAGTTGCAATGTTGACCTAAAATATTTTTTAATTAGAAAAATTAAATTAAAATGCATTTAGAAATTTACACCATTACTCCAGTTATCATTTTGTTTTTATCATATTTATACATGTACACATATATGGGTACGAAAGTCGCGATAACAAACAGAACGAAAAAAATAATATTGAAGTTTAGAGCTACATCCGGATAGAAAAAAACAAATTGTAAAAGACACAAATTTACTCTATTTTTAATCTAACTTCTATAGCATTCAATTCATATTTTTTTATTAAACATGATTTGGTATAATATTTTATAAACACACTGCGAATAGTTTGTTTTAATTTTTGATATCATAAAATAATTTAATTACCGTAAATTTATTGCTCTTTCACAGTAATATAATGGTGTAATTGACGTTCAAAAATAGTAATTTTCATGCCTATAATATTTAAGCTAAAATTATGTAATTTCATTTCAATTTCATTTTTATTCCTTGCTATATGTACATACATACTTACATTATACGATTATGTACAATATATTATTTGAAACATTTGATATTTCATATTTTTTTTCCCAAGTGTCATTACTAAAAACAAAATTAATACGCTCTTTACATTTTTATTTTATGGTTTTTACATGATAACGATACATTAACATACTTTTTGTTTTCCTTTTGTTGTTATTGTTTATGACATTTTTGTTGCTTTAATATGAAATTTAAAATAAAAAAAATGTATTTGTGGGATAGCCAGAATTATTTTAGTATATAGGTATTTAATATACAACTTATACACAAAAAAATAAAATATTTCAAATATAAAGGAAATATGCATAAATTTGTAATTTTATTAAATATTCTACTATTAGATATATACAAAGTGTATAATAAAGTCCTAATATACGTATAAGTACCTAATCTAAGAATTTCTATGTATGTCATTAAAACAAGGGAAATTATAGTCTTTACTATCAGAATAGTAATAAATGACTGTAATTTGAAGTTCTAGAAATGAATAATAAAATTGGATTTTTTGTATTACAATATTAATACACATTTCTAGTTTCAAATTTGGATTTGTATTTGAACAGAATTTGAAAGGATCTGAACAGAAGGATCCTTTATTGTAAATCATGGTAACATTAAAGGCATACAACTAATTTTGGTACTACTAGAAGCTTTCAAAATCATCTGTATATTACTAATACTTCACTTAGTTTTTTCTGATTATCAAAAAAAAGTTGAGATTTCAAAAACGGCATTAAAGTCAGTTATATTTTATTAGCTTTCATGATTTTGACAAATTTTACTCGCATATCTGCATCATCTATTTTTTTAAAAATTGAATGATAATTTTAAATTGATTTCAAACATTTTAATAATAAGCACATATCATCATTTAGAGTTATTTTCCAAGGCATAACGATGGATCTTTTAGGCCTCTATGTACTCATTCGCGGACAAGTGAACTGCCACTGATACCTAGCTATTTAAAATTGTTTTTAAATAATAAAAACTCATTTTTTGTTTTTAAATTAATCAATTTAAAATCAATTAATTAATTTATTTTATGTTAATTGCTTTACAATTCATAATTTGTGGTTACATGTACTTACTTTTAATTATAAATGCTTTGTTTTATCAAATTGAAATTACATTTCCAAGAAATTGCAATATTATTCAATTTTATTATTAAGTGATTTAGATAAAATTCAAAGTAAATTTTTTTTAAAGCTATTTTTTTCCTCTTTTATTAATTCACGTCTTATTTTTACGTAATGATCATTTTAACTCTCCATTTTCTTTGAATGTGTTATAAAAGTAAAATTAAATAATTAAAATTTGTATGTCCATCAAAATTAATTAATTAGGTGTATACACAATAAAATATGTACACGTGTATATAAATTGATGATTTTTATGTACATACTTCTTTTTCATGTACACTTTGTGTATATTATTATTTACCTTAATTACGAAATTAAAGATAATTTATTTAATATAGTCATGTGTATTCTTATGAAGTATATAAAAACTTAGCGTTGTTGCCATGTTATCATTTATGTTATACTCTGTTGTTGTTTTCGTTTTCAAATACAGAGAAAACAGGCAATCAAAAACCTTTGATAGTAATAGACAAATTTATTAAAACTGAATGTAAAAGAATGCGAAGTTAAGTATGCAATTAAAATACAGACGACTATGCTTTTAAAAATATTGTGTAGACATTCATATCAGGCTTTGTAATTCCATGAATTTAAAAAATATAAAAACAAAAAACAATTATTAGTTAAATATCTATATATGTATCTATATATATGTAATTGTATGCATGGTATGTCTGCAATTACATACATACATAGATACATGTTATTGACATACAATATAAACAAAACAAATAAAGATAAAATAAATAAAAATGAAAATAAAAAAAAAGTAATATGTAATTTTGTTTTAATACATAATGGAATTTTAATGGTCATCGTTGAAGATAATGCTGATATGTAAAAATAAATTATTAAGTAAGCTCATATTCATTTGTACACAATATAATAATAATAATGCTACTATGTATATGTATGACGTTCATATCCGCATAATATATTCAATAATATAATATTTTTCATTATGTTATATGATATAAAACCACAGTAACTGTAGCTAAAGTAATAAAATCACATTAAATTTTTTGTTAATGAAGTAGAAATAAAATTGAAAAAAAAATAAAATAAAGAATTTACGCATTTAATAATATGTACATATATTAACAAATAATAATCAATTTTCTAAGTTATATGAGAATTTCACAGAATATTTTGTTTTGTTTTTTTTTTCTATTTTTTTTTTGTTTTCAGTATTTAACCTTGATTATGATTTGTTAATTTTCCATTATTTAATTATTTGTTGTACATATTTAATCAAATGAGATTTTTGTAAATTTTTATTTTGTTTTTACTTTATATCAATTTATATTTGCTCACGTTTTATTTGATCAGATCACAATCTATGGGTATCTAAATGTATAATTTATAAATAATTAAATATTTGAAGTAAAATTATTTAAAAAGACAATATTTGCACGATCGTTTACACAATGATGTGAGAAAATCATGCGAATAATTAAATATATTAATTTATAATTGCGAAAAATTAAAATTTGAAACAAAAAAAAAAAATCCTTCAAGATTACAATAATAAGAAAAAAAGAAATTTACAATAATAAATACTGCATGAATAAATTCCAATTTTAAGTATGTACATTCATTTAGGACAAGGCTTTTTTATTATTGTTATAATAAAAATCTAAAAGAACGTTTTCTATTGATTGATTTATCTTTTATCTTCAGGTTAAACTTTAAAAAAAAGGAAAAAAAATCTAACTTGATGAATACTCATACATATGTAATTTTCTAAAAGTCAAATATGACATACATTGGTCATATATTGGTCAATAAATGAACACGAAATAATCAAATTTATTCAAATTAAAGAGAAAATAATAAGAAAAAGAATCCATATAAAATGTACATAATTGTGAAAAATAATCCTTAAATTGGATAATTTTAAACTAAAATTTAAAAAGGATATCCTTGAGAGTCTTCATAATTTTTTAATTAAATGTATTTTATTCTGAAATTACTCATATAGTGTTCTTTCTATTTTTTTTTTCAACCAGCATATAAACACTTGTGATTTAAAATAATTTAAACATATTGTTCTAAAGCTGTTCTTTTACGCAAAATTAATTATTCACATAATTTTATGCGATATTCATTAAAAACTTTTATAATTATATGTACATATGATTTTATGTTCACGTACATACGTATACTATTGTACACAATTGTACTTAACTGTGTACACATTCATAAACGTTTCAATATGAAAAACAAATTGCATTTTTCACACATTCATTTTTACTATTAAATTGACACAGTTTTACAAAGTAACAATCTCATTTTATTATTATCATTTTTATAATATGAAAATGTTTTTTATTTTTTCTGCATAAAAATTTACCATAATTTGTCTAAGTAGAAAAAAAAATAATTAGGAAAAAAAAAGTTCTACAAATATTATTTTTAAAGTTTTACAATAATATTTGTTTTTACATACATGTGAATGTATGTATGCAAATATCACACTCATATGCATACGTGTAAATTTCGTATAGAATGTGTACAGAATTAAAATTCAAGGGTACAATTTTTCTTTTAAACAAAATTTTCGTTAAGTTAGTATAAAAGTGTACATATGTAGTGAATATAGTGATTGAAAATCATATGTAGGAATTACAGTACTGGGTAATTGCATATAATATAGAGTAAATTCAGTAATGTTTCACTGCTTGTTTGATACAAAATTCAGTTTAAAATCATAATATGCTGACATATCGGATCAAATAGAAAATATGTAACCTACTTTTTAATTTACCCATGATTTTATCTTTTGCATCTACATAATTTTAATGTTAAATATGTGTGTAATATACGTATATGTATCAAAATCAATTCTATTTTCTTTTGTATCTTAATTCTGTAGTTGTTTAAGTTTTACATACTTAATTTAATTGTACATTACCTAGTTTTAAATAACAATTTCATTATTACCAAAATGACAAGAAACTCTTTAATTTTTTAGTAGTAAATTTTTTATTAATTTATGTATTTATTTTTTAAATTCAGTATTATGTCCTACTCCAATTAATCACGAGTTTTATAAGAAACAAAAGCAATTGTATAGCAATAAAACCTCATACATAATGTTATTTTATAATTAAAATACATAAGCTTATAACAATCATAAATATTAATTAATTATATTAAAAACCATTTTTTTTTTTTTTTTAATAAACTGTGTAATGCATTTTATTATTCATTTATTCATAATTATGGGTATATGTATGTATATATTTGTTTAAAACAATATAAAGAAAATGGAAGAAATATATGTAAAGCCGATCATGAAAGAAAAAATTTAAGAGAAATGCTTTCTTAATGTAAATATAAATACAATGGAATTTATTTTATTTTACTTTTATTTTTTCATGTAAATTTAAAATATAAAAAATAAAAGTAGAACATTTGATTTTTTCGTGTTATACTTGTATATACAGATATAGCTGAAATATAAACGCATCTTTTCAATTTTACTTGAACATTAAGGGCCGCATTCACCAAACAAACTTTAACTATAGATTTTAATTTAACGCAAGTTTAAAATATCCGCCCGTTACCATTGCGTTTTAAATCGTTAATATTTTCTACTGAACATTATAATTTTAGTTTGTCTAAGAGTCAAGATGTTTCACATACATATATGTTTTTTTATTGTAATTTAAATTATCATTTTTTTAAATTATATTTGTTGATTCATATATTAAATTGCTTAAATATGTATAATCAGTTGAATTTTCAAATATTTACAACCGTTTGTTTTAAAATATGAAAATTAATTTGCGTCCATTGCTAGCAAAACATATTTATAACCTCAAAATATTTTGTGTAATGAAAATTTAATTTAATTTACAACAGAAAATAGCTAATTGTAATTTTAAATTTATAAGTCAACGCTAAACTTGATGAATACAACGAATTTAAGCTAAATCTATAAATCATTTGAAGTGAATACGGACCTTAGAGTAAGAGAAAACGTAATTGTTTGTTTTTATTTTTCACAAAAAGAAATTGGCATTCATTGTTTTAGGTGTGAAAAATGAAATTCAGTATTATCTATAAAGTTGTTTTATAATTAATGTCTTCAACACATTTAAATTTACTTTTTTAACTTGTACAATAAATTATTGTATATACTAAGTACGTGAACAAAAAAATGAAAAATGAAAATGAGATTTGGTTAAAATTAAAGTCATATAATTATAATCATAATCATAATCATGCTTCACTTTTGCTATAGACAATTGTAATCTGTGCATGCAGCATGCATTAAAATTCAAAAATATATGCGAATGTATTACAATTGTGTTTTTAGTTTTAATTAAAAAATATTTATGATACCATTTTTAATCTAAAGTATGATATAAATGTAAAATAAAAAATTAAATTTCCGTCTTAATGGGGAATTACAACAAAAAGAAGACCAATATCTCGAATAAGAGTTAGAATCCTTAGTAAAAACATTTACGTCCATATTCTTCAACCAAGAATATTTAATAAAAATCATTTTCGAATTCTCTTTTTAAAATGTCAAACACATCAATTGATAATTGAGAAAATGAGATCAATTTTGACTACTGATCCTTGGTTGATGAACAGGATTTATCTCAATTTAAAAATAATTTTGATTGATAAACACGAGACTTTATAAGGGATTTTTAAATTCCAGATTTTTGTTCGAAAAAATTAACAAATTTTTACCAAATTATAATTGTAATTTTGTTGTACTAAATTTCCCATTTATATTTTTACAATGTATTACACGTGTAACAACTAAAACAAACACGTGTAATTCATGTAGAGAAAAAATATTAAAAAAACGATGTAAAATTTGAAAAATCATTTTCATTTATGAACATATCCACACAGATGTACAAATGTAAAATTATAATTTTTTTTTCTACCTAAATCAAATTTATCATAAAATTGTAATTTATTAATTTTGACATGGCAAATTATTATGTATTTGTCAAGGTTTTTTGAATTAAACGCTGCACAAAATCGTGTCATAAAATCACATAAAACTACGAAGAAGTTGTGTTTTTTTTTTTTAACTAGGTATAACCAATTTGTTTATAATATGTGTTTAGAAAATTCATATAATAATTTTGTTAAACATGCTTACAACATATTGTGCTTATAAAATATGTAATACCATCTTATACATGTGAATTAATGTACAATGTAAAATTAAATCAAGGAGAAAAACGAAAAAGAAAAAGTGAATAAGTTCATAGGTGCTCACTAATTTACAAAGAACGTTCATATCATTAACGTACTGTTTGGATCCTACATAATAACAATGGAGGAGAAATAATAATAATAACTATAACCATTATTGATTGCATAATTTAACCATTTAACTGAGCTGTGTATATGTATATGTACAATCATAATGGTAATAAGTAAATCGAAACAATCGGAAAATGTGATACTGATTGACGAATATATCTACATATTACCAAAGTATTGAAATGCATTTGTGTATCTATTTGAAAATTTTATACTACACGTACAGCGTTTGTACATATACATGTATGTAAAATTTTATCCGAATGAATCGATTAAGAAAGAAAAGAAAAAATGAAAAATAAAATTACATTATATGAATAATATATTGAAAAAGCGATGTGTATGTACTTTGTTTTAATCTTTAAAAAAAAAAAAACCGAGTCATGCATATCAAATTTTATATGATCTTCAATGATGTCATCATCTTCATTGTACAATGATAATTGCCACTATCATAAATTCAAACTTATCTTGTAATATCTATAAAAAGATGTTTAATTTCGTTATTTTACAAGTGGTGCATTGCCCATTGGTCACCTTTTCTATTTTATTTTAATTATTTTTTTTTTTATCTTCTAAAGAAGTTAAAAAGACAAAAAATAATAATAATTCAATTTGATTTGACAAACGAAAAAAATTAAATTTTTTATGGTTTATAGCTTGATTGATGTGCCATACCATACTGCATATTTTTATGCACAAGAATTCTACACCCATGTACGTATGTATATGATGACATTGCCCATTGATCAATGACACACATCTAATTTAAAAATCAGGAATATTACTAGTACATATTAACACAATAGCTCATGTCGAAATTCGTAATACAGAATTGACTTGACACACATGATTTCCATGGTTTTGTTCTTGTTGTGCCTTCAACATTTCAAATTTATCATAAACATTTTCAAAATTATCGTTTAGTTTTTCAAATTTTGAAAATTGTTTAGAAATAGAAAATACAAATGCGAATAAAACCACCACCACGAATAGTACATTAAAACTAGTAAAATATTCTTAATTTAAAATACCGTACATGATTTTGAAATTTGAACTTTTTCCCTAGTATTCGGGTAATACCCGGTTCGGTATTCGGGTGACACATTAATAGCGTATGCATGATTTTGAAAATTTTTAGTATCAAAATTAGATGTGTGCGTTCAGTACAACAGACAAAAAAAAATGATTTAAAATTGTATTCTATTATGATGTGTTTTTAACAATCATCCAAGACCATATTGTCATCATCATTATCGTAATCTTCAAATATCCATTAATTTATACTCTTTTCTATTTCATAGAATCACACAATAAATATGTGCTTACGTTTGATATCTAAAGATAAATTGATTTGCTATGCTTATAGACATTAAATAAATAAATATTAAGTAGATTTATATCAACAATATATTTTTAAATGTGTTTATTTATTTATTAATTTTTTTTATGAAAAAGAAAAATTCTATTCTCATTGCATGCATGTATTATAGTCATAGATAAACCAAAATCGACCTACATTTCGGTATACATTCTTGTTTTTTTATTTATTAAATATAAACATGTTTATTTGTACACGTATGATAAATTCTAGAATTGATTTTATAGTACATGGAATATTTTACGTTACCGCATTATAAATAAGGTGTTCATTAAGTACCATTCAATCATAATTATCAGATTTCTTTTTTAATTTTCGTTAGTACACGTTGTTAATCAACATTAGATGATCATTTCTGTTAAAAAAGTAAAAAACAAAAAATAAAACAGTTACGTAATCTAAATCAATTTAAAAATATCTCTCTAATTTTTGATCTTTAGCAAAAGTGGACTTTAAACATTAAGTCAACATTTCTAGACCATTTACCTATTTTATAGCTATTTTTTTTTATTTATTTTAGCAACACCCTGCTCATTGGAAAAAGGATTTAATGTATAATAATGTATCTATTATTTTATATTTTTTGTATTCAAAAAGAAAGTTTTGGTATTTAATTGGTAAATTGACTAAATCACGTATCAAATTTCTTTAAAATTCTATGTTACATTATGTACATACATGTGGGTATCATGTCTCTCTTATGGCACATAAATGTATGTACACACATTTACACATAAATGTGCTTTTGTGTTTTTCAACAAATATAATGCTCATTTTACATGGTACGTAGATGTGTTTATTTTGAAAAATTCAATATTATATATTTTTTATTGAATCGAGGATAGGTTCGATGCATCAGAATAATAGAAAAAATCGTGTGAATAAATGTGTTCAAAATCAATTGATTTTTTTTTTTTTTTCAAAATCAATTTTATATTCTGAGCTCCATAGAAGCATCTAATATTCTTTTATTAAGTTTAAATTTTCAATTTTGTTATTTTCGTAAACATCAAGAAAGCACGTTCAGAAATTTTTTTTTTTTTTGAATTGTAAAAATGTATTATTTTACATAAAAATTTAATAATAAATAAATTTGATCTCTTCACATATGTACAAGAGTATTTATGTATGTGTGTACATCAGATATAAATTCTTTAAACTATGATATTGTGTTCACGTTTTTTTTGATTTACTTTACTTTTTTCTTTCAAATTTTATTTATATCATTTCTTTCTTGACCTTCTTTTTATTTTGTTTTATTTTAAAAATTATGGTAAGTAATAAAATTTCCATTTACATAAGAATGCATTTTTATCATTTTTAAACAATTTTTTAAAATTCAAAAACGAAAAGAAAATAAAGGATTTATGAATTTAAATGTGTAGTATTTTATTAATAAATAAAGTGAATCACGATAAAAAAAAAAGAAATTTATTTATTATGGTATTTTAAAATATTAGTCGAATAAATTTTTTTATTAAAATTTGTACAATGTTAATAAAAAATTTAGGCCCATATTTATCAATCAAAATTACCTTTAAAAACTGAACTTGTAAAAATATCCTAGTATATAAACATAATCTTATTATTTGAAAATTATTAATGTATACACATACGCAACAGTTGACTAACTTAACAATTTAATCTCATTATTTCTTCATTTATGACAATCAGCTGATGTGACGATGGAATTTTAGCGGTTGTTAAAATATCCAATAAATAATCTCAGTTAATGAATATGACCATAATTATGTAAAGGTACACCGAAATTCAAAAAAAAAAAAAAAAATTAAAATAAAAGTTGTTTTCGTAGAAAATTGAATTTATGTTCTTGTTATAGAATTCAAAACGTATAATAATGAAAAATTATTATGATCCTGTCTCTCTCTTGAAATTTAATATTTTTCACGTACCTATTAATTTTCAAATTAAGAAAAAAAAACATTTCTGAATTCTTTAATAATTTTATAAATAATTTACATTTAATTATGAAAATATTTTAGCACAGATAAATTACTCTTCATCTCTTCTTAAATTTATTTATTTATTCATTTTCCTTTTTGGTTTTTTCAACTTTCAGGGATTTTTCGTAAACGCAATTAAGGAAATCATAAATTCATAACATCGACTAGAAAATAAATAAATAAAATAAAATACAAAAAAAAAGAAATGTTTAACCGTACCACATAAATCACGAGATTATTTGAATTTTCCTATACCAGGAAAATACAGGAAAGTATAGAGGAAATTAAAATAAACAAACAATAAAACATGAATTTAAATAAAACTTTAAAAAGAAAAGGGAAGAAAAAACGTTTAAATGCATATAAACTATTACTGCATAAAGCAATTTAAATTGTAATAAAAATAAAAGGAAAAAATAGAAAATTATAATATGATAATAAAACCAGAAAATAAAGAAGGATAATCATCATTAAAAAGAAAAGAGAAAAAAAATATCATAATGATTTTCAACCTGTAACTTTAATTTGAACTAAAATAAACGAATAAAATACTAAAAATATATACAAAAAGGCAGAAAAATAAAACACTGATAAGGATATATTGTAATAAGGCATTATACAGGGTCAATGCACATTGAAGTTGAATTACACATTATTATAAAGGATTTAACAAACTCATTTGGTTTAAAAGAAAACAACATACATATTTTCACTGCCTATTTCAGGTAAGTACACATATCACATAAGTATTAAAACATGAGTATGTACATATACATCGCGTATATATAATTGATGGTATATCTATATATGCATGGAAAAAAAAATTTAAAAAAATGATTGTTCTGATTATGTACACAAAATACGTACATACAATACATGCATATGAAAAACTAAATATGTTCCATATGGAAAACTTTTTATAAAATGTGCATACTTGTTGGAAACAATCGTTTCATTTTGAAATTTGTTTTTTTTTCTTTTTAAGAATAATTTCATTTGTTGTTTTCATACTTTTCGTTTGTTCACCCCTAATGAAAATTGTGAAAAATACAGGGCGATACAGGATAACAAAACGTATGTAAATCAAGAAGTGAAATCTGTTGATTAGAAAAGTATTACAACTAAAACCAAAATAAAGAAGAAACGTGAAGTAAGGTAAAGTGTAGTTTAGTTTTCTCAACTTTAAAATGTTATTTTTAAATGAAATAATTCAGAAATTCAGTAAATTTTACATTATTGAACAGTGTAACAGGCGTTATTGAACATTAGTTTACGTTTCCATTTTGGTCAATATATGTATCATTTTTGACAATCTTATGTAGTGAGGTTTTTTTACTTCACTTCACTTTACGTTACGTCTTTATTCTGGTTACAAGGGTAAATCACCCTGTATAACGCAATCATTTGAACAAACACAGTTAGAGAAATAAAATGATTTTTCCTTGTTCAAATAAAGAAAAGCTTTTCATAATTTTAGATGAAAAGCAAGAATATGTTATAATATGTGCAATTTTGTTGATTGTTTTTTTTTTTTTTTTTGTGTTTGTTAAATTCATTGTTGTTTCATTGTTTTTATATCCTTTACAAAATTTTTTTGAATAATTTTTAATTTTTGTATAATGAAAAACAAAAAGCTTATGTATGTGTACGTATAGAAAAAAAGGGAAGAAAAAGTTTGCTACAGTTTTAATGATTCGACGTTTGTTAGCTATACGTATACCAGATATACCTTATAATAGACCAGGAAATGATACACATTATATTAGGGATAAGATCTAAATTTTTTGTTCTAGTGTTCTTTTTATCATTTAGAGCAGTAAAGTATTTTAGAAACTTTTATGCAATACGTATAGTGTATATAAAAATTATACATGTACTATACAATGCATAGATTTATTAAGTTAATTAGTATTTCTGTATATAAGATAAATACGTTAATCTGAAAAGTATTAGTTTTTTTATGAGTTGGAAAAAGTTTTTAAATTTCTTTTGATTTTTACCTTAGTTGTTTTTTCTTCTTTTTTTTTTTTGGCTTTTAATCAAAATATATGTACAGATGTAATCATTAATCATAACCAGAAGCATTTACATATATACCAATGTTGTTGTTCTACAAGATTATACAATTTCTTCATTCCAATTTATATTTTTATTCTTGTTATTTCTTTATAACATTTCTTCTGAATTGTTTTTTTTTTTATTCCAAACCTTTATCAATTATATTATTGTGAACTATACAGAGTGTTCCAGAGTAAAGGTAATAAAATATGTTGTACGAGTAGTTTGAATTGTTTCCAGCAAAAACATCGTTTTATAACTCCACCTAAAATTCTCTCCTTCTGAGATATTGTGATTTGAAAATTTCAGAAATGTGAAATACATAACATTACGTATTGGCCAATATATGTACATATGTATGTACCTATTGAACTAATCTATTTATTATATTCAAATTTAATGAAATATAAAATTGGAGTTGAAATTGAATTTTCATATAAAAAAAAAATATTGCTTTTTCGGTCATCCTGTACAATTTTTGTTCTGAAAAATTTGTACCAATTATTAAAAAAAAGAACTATTCCTAACTAAGAATGTCATCTCTAAATATTTAAAGTTTTGAGTTAAATTTTCGTGTAAAAATAGGATACATTTTAGGCATTTTTGTACGAAATCATTTAAGCATAAATAACATTTTTCGAAAAAATACGTCTTTTGAGAAACAATCTGAACTATACGAGCTGCACATTTTGTGATCTTTGAGACATCCTCTTTATACAAACACATAGGAACGTATGTATGTGCATGTGTATCGAAATTGAGAATTCATGTCACGTACTTTTTTATTTATACCTTTATAACATGTAATTAATAAATTAACTTACAACAAAGAACCATATAAATGGCAGCCCTAATTAAATCTACCTTCATAAACAACACATTCTCATTTAGTTTATGCTGTATATTATATCATACATACTTAAAATAGTTTTCGTATAAATGACCTCCAGGTTTGTTGTTTAAATAAAACACCCGCTGGGTATATAAACTTTTTCTATAGTAAAAATATTGTACATATGTATATAAATTTGAAAAAAAAAAAAAATTAATCTCACATATCATATCTATTCATTAATAAAAAAAACATCCTAAAATTTTCTCAATTCAAAAAAAAAAGCAAATAATAAAATAAAAAAAATTTTTTTTTTTCTTTGAAATGAAATCGAATCATTATTGCACTGTTATCTGATGTAAAGAGTACAAGTAGCTAACTGAACATGGAGTACTATACTAACTAAGATTCATCTGTCTATCCATCCATCCATCCATCAGTCAATCATTTCAAACTGGCGTGGTATTCAATTATTCTTTTATATAAATCATGAAGATAAGCAGACATGTGTACAATGACCACGAAGGTAGCGATCAACAAGGAAATTTATTTTGTTTAAAGTAAAAGCTGCATATAATGCTCTAGCCATAATAAAGGTGTATAATATAAGGTAAGGTAACGTAAAGTGAAGTAAAATACTATGTACAAATGTAGTTAACGGATATCAAAAATCACGTATTGAGCATATCGAAAACGTATAGTGAAATTCTGTAATATCTGTCGCTATGTTAAATTTACTGGATTTCTTCTGAAAAAAAACAACTAAAAAATTTGCTTTGCGAATACTTCTCATTTTATTAAAGTTTACGTACATTACTCATTCGATAATTCAACTATGTTTACTTCATTTTGCTTTACTTTACTTCTTTATTTTGGTTTTAGCTCAACATACGTATATTTGGTCAATTTTTGATGCTACTTTTATTTTGATTGTTATTTTCTTTTTTGGACCTTTCACTTCGTCGTATATCAATTATATTATAAATAAAGAACAATTCTTAGTAAGTGAATATAATTTGACAGATTTAAAGATACATTGTAGTGAAGTCGATTTGAATTTATTTAATGAATCTTGATGAAAGTTAAAAAAAACGTATTTTTCTGAAGTACCTATATGTTATACGTATTGTGATTGGATACGATGTGTTTCAAATATAATTCTACTAATAAACTAATATTAACTGTATATTTTAAAATATATTTTTATACACATGAACATTTGTGTTTGTTTGAAATTTTTTACTGTACAGAATCAATTACAGAATTCAAATTCAAATTATTTTTATTGTAACGCCTCCAGCTATAATTTAAAAAAAAACGTGTTTATTCAACAACATTTATACACATGTATACATACATATGTTGATTGTACATACTTACATCAATGAAACTTTTTGAATAATCCAAAATTTCAATTATATCCGCAAGTTATAATAAGTTTTTCTAATAGTATCTGCAAAAATGTTAACCAGATCAGATGAAGAAGAATATAACGGTTGAGAAATGGTTTTGAAATTCTCACAAAATTTATAAATGAATGAATTGTATTTTTTATACTTAAATATTTTATTCTAATTTACGTCATGTTTTATAATACACATTATTCATCTATAGAATATATCTGTGTACGGAATCATTCATTCTTGTAGCTGTCTCATGAAAATGTCATTTATATAACATACATACCTATATACATACATACAAATACATAATTAAAAGGTTTCTATCAACACGAAATATATAATTCCATTTTAAATTTCACATGAAATCTAAAATTAATGTTTTTACTGTCAGTCAAAATTTCAAATGCATGTACTTAGGCAGTTGATATATGCGTCACATGTCAAACACTTAAATAATAAAATGTTTTTGTCTCAAGAGATGTAGTTAAAAAAAAAAAAATGAATTACTTATTAACCTTATGCTGACAGTTTCTATCGTATAAAATAAAAAAAAAAAGAGGAAATGATACTGTATACTAGTATTCATTACAGGTGCGATACAAGATTCTTTAAAAGTCCCAAAATGGGACTAAGATAAGAATGTAAAATGATACGTTTGTATGTAAGAATTTTACATATTTATCGCATTTTGTTTTAATTTGAAATTTAAAAACGGTAATTTTTAAAAAACTTTCTAAAGTGGGATAGGTGCTTGACATATTTCAGTTATCACTTAAAAAATTCAAATAGCAAAAATCAATACATTTTTTTTTATTTTGTTTTTGTTTTTGCAATTTGAATCTCTGTTGAATTAAAAAAAAAAAAAATAATGTTTTTGCGAATAAAGGTATTAATGCTCATAACTCCCATTCTTCAACCAGGATTTTACCATATTTATAAAAAAGGATAAAAATTATTTTCAATGTTTTTTTTCGAAATATCGGAAAATACGCTGATTGTCATTAGTAAACAAATAATGAATCTAAATTGTCAAACGATTTTTTTAAATTAATGATTTTCAAATAATGAGGTTGTTTTGAAAGGTAATTTTTACGAGTGCTTCGTGATTACCAAAAAAAAAAAAAAAAAACATCTCATTTAATATGATAAATATGATTTATCTCCATCTGAAGATTTAATCTTGGTTGATAAATATGACCCTAAAAATTTTCATAAAATATTTTTATAAGTTACATCCTTATTGAGAATTATAAAGTGAATAAATGTTGGAAAATAAATAAAGATAAAAAAAAATTTTTTTTTTTGTAATTCAAACACAGAAAAAAAATGGTTTACGTTAAAATCAATTTAGTCGAAAAAAAAGGAAAAGGATACAACAACTGATAAATAGAAAAAAAAAATATTAAGGCTATTATGCATGATATATAGAAAAACTGACATAAAAACAAATTTTGTTTACATGAAATTTAAACAAATAAAAATATGTAAAGAATTTCAAAGAAGATCAACAGATTTTATTTACTTTTATGTTTTTGTGATACAAAAACAGTCAAAAAAAAAAAAAAGCAATTATTCGCATTGAAATTCTTTATTTATTTGTAATTAATTTTCTTTTCATTTTTTTTCTTGTCTTAAATTCGCTTTGACTAAAAAAAAAAAAAACTTTAAAACAAATTGTGTGTATTTTCTTTTGTAGAATTCATCACCATTTCTTTCTTGCTTTTTTTTTTTTTGTTTGATGTTTGTGCAAACCTTTGTTTTATTTCTTTTGACCGTAAATAAATATTTGATTGTGTGTATACTGAAAATTAGTACCATATTCTTTGTACAAATATCATAAAATACACACATTAACTTGTAAAAAGCAAGAAAAAAACAAAATGTTATATTTGATGATGATGAAAGAGATACATTTTATTTGTGATTGGTCATTGACTGTTCATTTATTTAAATTCTTTATAGTGTACGTATAAATATACATTATGTATAAAATGATGCAAAAAGATGTTTTTGTTCTTATTTTGGTCGCATAAAAAATAGCAAAATATTATTTGAATGAGTGTAGATTTAAGCATTCATGTACAAGTTTCATAATCTTTAAGAATAAAGAAGACCAGTAGATTAAATTTGGTTAAATTTAGGTGGCTGCTCCATCTGAGAAGGGGACTATATGCATAAACCGTAGACGGGTTCTTAGCTTTGACTATTTTCATTCGATTTTGAACAGTGTGATTCAAAAAATATGGAGTATTTTTGAGAGTAGTATCAAAAAGTACGAGTATTTCATTTAAAAATATTTTCCAATGTACCAAAAACATCTGATATTTTAATATTACGAAACTAATCGAACTTCATCTCATTTGTATTGGCATTATCAGTAGATTACACTCTATATTTTGCTCAAAATTTAAAATTTTATGAAATGCAAATTGTATAGGTTCATGTCAATGCGAGCAATTTGCAAGAATTTATTTAGTTGAATATATTGACTTCATCTGGGCAAATTGTATACCTGCATGAATTTACAAGAATTATTTTGTAAAAAAAATGTATTTTGTTTACTTTCTTTGTATTACATGAAATAAATAAAATAAAAATATATTTTTATAATGTTATGACTTAGGAATCTGATTTGTGATAATTACAAAGTAAATAAAGTGTTTTCTGTACGTTGTGTAGATGAAACGAATTTTTGTTCGAATTTTACTTTCGCAAAAACGTGAAGTACTTAGATGAAAATTATATACGAGTTGTAAGATAGCATTAGAGAATTATTAAAATGTATGTATTTGCAGATAGAATAAAGGCAAAAATATTTGTTAAAATGTCTTCGTTCGATCTTAGATTGTTGAATTAGAAAATGTGTTTGTTTATTCACATATTCATTTGAAACCATGATAAATTGACTTAAAAAAAACTATAAAAAAAAAACCATCATTTTTTAAGACAATTAGAATTGCTTAATGCTTTATATTTTCTCATGTAATTTCTTTTCTGTCTGATCACGATCTAACACTAAGGTGGGGTTAAACATTATCTTATGAATATGTATTTTTAAGAAAAACAAATTTAAAATATAATTTTGTAGTACTACTAGACAGTAGTTATCTAAAGTAAAAGAGTGTGTGGTCAATGAACTTATAATAATTATAGATGTCTAGAATAAACATTTCCTAGGTTTTTTTTTTAACCATGTTTCTATGAAATTATATATTTTGTACAGATAATACCAAAATATCCAATTAATTTTTTAAAATTTTGTATTATTTACTAGTGATAGGCGAATTCTTTTATTGTTTTGAATCATTCAGTTTAAGTGAATGACTAAGAAACAACTCATTCACTCATTTAATCATTCTCTTTAAATTTAATATTGACTGAATCATAGATACAAATACAGTTTTAAAATTCAAAATTGATTTGATATCCTTTTTTTCGGTATCTGAATCTGCTATTCAATTATTTGCATATCAAATGAATGAATTACACATGTTATGTAACATGTCCTTTTTGTTTATGCCTTGATAGTATGAGTTTTTTAATTAATATTTCATTAATTAGATTTAAACTATGGATTTTTCCTTCATTTTATGATATTTTACTTTATTCGTTCAATTCTAATTGATTACTTAACAACGAGTTGTTCAACACCATTGTAATTCATTCGATATTGAACCAGAGCTTTTCAAAATCAATTCACTCCTCACTCACTAATTGAGTATGACTGAATCAAATGAATGAGAGTGATTGTAATAAAATGAACGAGATTGAATCATTTACTTTGAATTATTCATTCATTAATGACATACCTATTACTACTTTTTACATATTTAAAACTTTTAAGTACTTTCAGTTATTTATTTTAAAAACAGTTGAATACTTGAAAGTTGGTTAATTTACAACAAGTATCTTTTATTCCTTTTTTTTTTTTGTCTTTTCAGATAAATCAAATTATGAAGGCTGTTAGATGAGTATTAATGAATTTTCATCATCATTTTAATAATTTGCAAAACAAAAAACAAAAAATAAATAAAAGCAAATAATAATTTTATCTTTAAAAAAAAAAAGATTTGCATGAAGATACCACATTTGAAATTTATTAAAAGCATAAACTTATTGCTGCTGTAATAATTTAAGTACAATTTAATTAAAGAAAAGGAAAATAGTAAATTACTTGTAGACTGGTTAAATTAAATGTTATCCTCGTTTAGTTCTTTTTTTCTTTCAATTTAATGAATTTAAAGAAACGTTCCTTTTTTTTCAACGTTAATTAAAAAATAATAATAAAAAATTAATAAGCAGTTTAAATTAATTTACAAAAAAAAAAAAAAATTATAATTAAAGGGAAATAAAATTAAAATTACGAACATATTCTGACATCATAATCTTCATCGTTATTTCATAAATATACTGATCATTCTTTTACCATCAATAATTAGCAAGAACATAATACGGTACATTAGTGGAACAGATCTACATACTTTAATAATTGTAATTAAAGAATTTTCTTTTTCTGTTTTATTTTTATTTCTCTTATTTTACATATATATTAACCATTATTTAATTATTTTATTACGTTTACAGTAAATATATCGTTAACGTCATCATCATCATCATCATCATCGATTGTTGTTATCGTATCGCCAATAAAACATCAGTTAATCAATGTTAACAATACACAATAATTGACCGAACTTCCTATAAATCTAGAGATTATTATAAAAAGAAGAAAAAAGAAAATATTTAAACGAAAAATATCTCATTGAAAAAAAAAAAAATTGTTTCAAAATGTTTACTAGACGTAACTGGCTATTAAGATGCAGCATACTTATTAATATAGCTGTCGTATTATACATTTGTAGTCATGTAATGATCGGTGGGGGTGGTAATTTTGCTACTGGACCAGCTTTCATTATACAAGATGATGTGTCTAAAATGCGACAAATGGCTTATTTAATTGAGAAGAAAGATGAAGTGAAAGTTAAGGAACAGGTTAGTACCATAACAATTGAAAAGAAGAATAAAATAAAAATGAAAAAAAAAAAATGAAATTGAATAGCAATTGTACATTGGTACATCATATCATGTAATAATACTTTTTTTAAGTACATCTATACTCTGTCTATTAATGATTTTCAAAGTAAGTCCTATAGAAGTGTACAAGTCTTTTTTCTTCTTTTATGATTTCTGCACCAAAAATCATTAATATACAGAGTATAAATAAATGTACATATAACAAAGAATGTGAAAGATAAGCGACCAACTATCATTATTTTTTCTTCATTGTTATTTGTATCGTTTATTGTATACGTGTATTTGAAAAATTTAATTAAATGTTATTACATACATCGAATCAGTATTGTACTTTTCCTTTTAAATTCAATTTATATTCCATTTAATTTGTACAATATGTATTGCATATTGTTACATACTGAAATCATTTATATTGAATTGATTATTAATTGACTGGAAAATAAAATTTTATTTTTCACTGAGACAAGTTAGGGTAATTTGATAATAAAATAATTGATTAATGAATTAAATTAGGAATTCAATAAAGAAAGTTTTTTTTTTTTTTATTGTTCAAATTGATAGTCAGACAGTTTTTATTTTTTGTTAACAGGAAACTCCTATGCGTGATACATCATTAATATCATCATCACCATCATTTGTTAAACAAATTCCATCTCAGAAACAAACACAACAGCAACAGAACACTAAATCGAAATTAAATGAAGACAATAGCGGTAGAAATATTTTACAAGATGAATCAAATATACCTGCACAACCACAGTTCCTTCAGCAACAGGATCAAGAGATTGCTAATCAACAAAAGGAAATACTTGAATCAAATGATGAAAAACGTTTCGAAATACCAACAGATCCAAATTATACAATACAAGAGAATAAGGGTCGAGGAGGAAGTGGCGGTACTGGAAATTTAGATGGGATGATTGGAAGTGGCAGCAGTAATATGGGTGGTGCTGCAAATGCTGATGGTAGTGATAATGAAATTCCTATTGCTGGACAACAGGAATCTGTTGTCGTAACATTTGTTAATTCATCAAATTCTGATAATTACATAGCAACCGACGAAAATTTAGATGAACGTTTAAAGTCAATTTTAAAATGTCATGATCGTGATTATGTAGCAGAAACATTACAGCGTGGTGATTTTTGGGTATTAAAAAATTACATACGCGCCGATCATGGTGAAATTAAGTGCCACGAAACAATTACATATACAACACATGCTGATTATACATTTTTAGATAATTTAATTCCTTTATTAGAAAGGTACGTTATAAAATTCGTGAAATGTTTCAATTCAATATTCATATCGATTTTTTTTTTTCAAATTATTAATTTTTGATTATAGGTGGAATGCACCAATAAGTATAGCTCTACATGCACCTGGTGCTGATTTTCCTCCAACAATAAATTCAATAAAATATTTAAGAGACTGCCTACCAGAAAGTAATTTAGTAAAACAATTTGTCACATTTCATATATATTTTAGTACTAAACATATCCCAAAGAATGTTTCTAAGCATGATAAAGTTTTAGAAACAACATATAATTGCTCATTATCAGCACCATTTGCAAATGTAACCAATGGACAATTATATAAGACACAAAAGAAACTATTGTATCCTGTTAATGTTGGCCGTAATATAGCACGTGATGCGGCACTAACACATTTTATATTTGCTAGTGATATTGAATTATATCCAAATCCAGGATTAGTTAAAAAATTTTTAGAAATGATTGCACGGAATGATGCAAATCTTCAAAGGAAAAATCCAAGGTAAATTTTCATATATTTTTTGGAAATTTTTCATATCATAACAAATTTCTTATTATTCGGAATTTATTTGAATATTTAAAAAATGTTTTTATAGGGTATTTCCTCTATCGATATTCGAAGTGGAAAGCTCATCGCCTGTTCCAAAAGATAAAACTGAATTACAAGAGTTACTAAAATCTGGTAAAGCTATTCCGTTTCATAAACGTGTCTGTTCTAGTTGTCATGGAATACCAAAATCTAAGGAATGGATGGCAGCTAATGAAACTGAAGATTTGGGAGTATTTCATATTGGTAAACGTGTTGGATATTTTGTACATTGGGAACCAATTTATATTGGTACACATTCTGATCCACATTATGATGAACGTTTAAGTTGGGAAGGAAAAAGTGACAAAATGACTCAGGTAATTTAAGATTCTTTTTAAATTTAAGTTCTTAAGGTAAATAAATACGTGTTAGTCAAGCTACACAATACACATATGTACATACATTTCGTATGGTAATGCAAAATCTGATGTGTACATGTTACGTACACGTATAGTGTATACGTATATGTTACGTATTCACCCATTCTCCTTTTTCTGTTGAATTGAAATCGGTGTTTTAAAAATAGCAATGAATTCATGTGTTTATAAACGAGGAAATGAAAAACAACAATAAACGAGGAAATGAAAAACAACAAAGTTTTTCTTCTTCCTGTTTGTTTATTTTAATAATTCTCTGTTCATTTCCTATGGGATAACACAACAGAAAAAATTGTCAAAAAATTGGAGAAAAAAGAGTGGATGCATATGAAAATTTGATTTTTGTTTTTATTATAAAATCATTGAATTTTATTTATTTAAAAAAAATGGAGAATTTTTTTAAAATTGTTTTTTGATTTTTTACTTTTTTTTACAGGGTTATGCATTATGTGCCCTAGATTATGAATTTCATATATTGGATAATGCATTTTTAGTTCATAAACCAGGTATTAAAGTATTAAAAAAGGATCCAAGACGTGCTATGTTAGCAGCTAAAACAAATCAATTAATTAAAAAAATTATTTATCCAGAATTACGAATAATGTATGGTATAAGAAAAGGATGTGCTGTATAGTAATTATGATAAATATCCTTTCTTAAATGATAAAAAGAAAAGGATATTTATCGGAAGAATATAGAAATCATAATTTACATAATTAGAAAACAAAAATAATTAAAAAAAAAAAAAAACTAAAAATTAAAAACGAAAAAAATACGGTATCAAAAAAAAAAGAAACAACAAAAAACGAATACGTTTTAGAAACTACACTATTAAAAAAGAAAATGACGAAAAGTTAAAAAATCGAAAATGTTGAAAAAAACTCATTTTTGTTTTTACTTCATTTTTATTTTATTTTTTTGTAGATAGAAAACAAATGTATAACTAAAATAGAAATAATTTAAGAAAATTAGAAAAAAAGCGAAATAGAAATTAAAATAAACTATACGTACATATACACACGTACACTTTCGTGTACGTTTATATAATATAAAACGATTTTATTATTTAACATTTTGTAAGCCTATGATTCCTATAAAAATGTAGACAAATTTTTTGATTTTGGTTTTCTTGTTAATTACGTTCAAATGGCATAATTTATCTGAAAATTCTTATTTTCAAAAATGTACCAGTTACATTTCCACATAACAATTAAATAAAACATTTTTTTTTATTATTTTATTTCCTTCAGTTCGTAGGTGAGAATTGAGAACATTTATTAGTTAAAACGTTAAAAGAGAAAAATCGACTTAGTAGAGCATGTAAAACTTTGAAAGTGAGAATTATCAAGTAAATCATGCCATTCTAACGCAATATTTATATAATTTTTATTTTTTGAATTAAAGTAAATGCATTCAAAATTATTTTACAAGAAAAAGAACAAAATAATAAGAAGCTTCGAAAAACATTTGTTTAATTTTTTTCAATTTAATTTATTTTTTAGTTCAAATTTTTTTATACAAAATAAAGCAAACTAACTGAAAAACTAAATGTAAAGTCGCGTGCATGTGAGAGAGTGTGATAATAAACCTATTAAATTTTGACAAAATAAAAAAAAAAAAAACAAACAAAAATATAAGTATGTACTAGAAATGTATGTAGAAGTTCTCTTCTAAGAAAAGAATTAATAATGATCAAATAATAAATATAAAACCATACGCTAATGTATGTGAACATTATATTTATTTTGTTCGTAATTGCTTGTTTATTTCTTTAAGATATTTATTTTTTGTTTGTTTTTTTATTTTTATTTTTGTATATTGGACGATAACAAATCATTGTAGAAAATGTTCATTTATGAATTGCTCTCGTGATTCCTATTATTTTTATTTTATTTTCTTTATTTACGTACATATATATACAACATAATATATTCATACATAGATATTTATTATTTATCAAATTTAATCATAAAAATTATTCTTATTATAAATCATTATTTTTAGATTTATTATTATTCGTTTAGTAGTCATTCTTAAAACAAAAAAGGAAAAAATAAAAACGATATTATACTCTAATTTTAGATTTATTAATAAATGTAAACATTTTGTTACAATTTTTTTTTTTTTCGCTTTAAAACTACTTTCAAAAATTTTAAAACTTTTTTCATTTATCGTGATACTATGGTAAACGACAGTATGTACAGATGAACAAAATACATAAAAATAAGTGAAACTTATATATGAGAATAACTCTAACAACATAGGTTCGCCATATAAATATTCGTATATTCTTTTGTAATTTGTAAGCAATCGATTCGTTCACAGTCATAACAATAACCGAAAATTCGTTTAGTCACGTTCACAATTTCATTTGATTCATTTGTATCTAGCAATAGTTGATAAAAGAAAGATAGATGTTTTTATGAATATTATAGTTTTTTTTTTTTTTAATTAAATTAATCATTTTCATAGATAATAAAAATATTTCATTTTTTATTTGAATTTATTTTAAAAATACGTAATAAAAAGAGAAATTTATAAAATAATGTTTAGATATTATCCAAACACATGTATATATATATATATATAAATATTTATTTAAAAATAAATAATCTATCTTATGGAGAGAAATATATTATTCAAAATTAAATAAAAATTTTTGATTTTACTCGTATTATTTTCTTTTAAATAAAAAATACGTAAAATTATAAAAAAGTTTAGTTGATAAAATCAAATAAAATTTGAGATAAAACTAAAAACAAAAATAAAACAAATTGAAAGAATGTTATTCTAAAATAAATTATCACAAAATAATTATACGCAAATGAAATGAATACATACATATGTATGTATGTATATTGAACAGGGCTTAAACAATTCCTTAAATTAAAAAAATAAGTAAATAGTTTTGTCGATTTTCGAAATCATATCAAAACAATTCTTTCAAAATAAAAAATAAAAATAGAAGAAAAAAGAAAAAAACAAGTAAAATTTATTAAAACGTTTATTATAATGTAAAATGTATTTTTATATAAATTTAATATAAACAAAAAAAAAAAAAAAAAAAATTAAATAAAAATATTAATCATCGTAAAAATGATAAATATAATTATTGTACTTAAATGACCAAAATTGGCATATTAATATATACTTTTATGCTAATTGAATATAATCATATTTATTCTGCGTATTTTTCTACTCTAATTATTTTTCTATTTTATTTTGCGTTTTGTATATTATATATGACTTGTAATTTGTTATCGTCCTTTTATGATTTATCAATTAATCATAATTTATGTATGTATTAATTATTAAACAAAATTAATTCTAAACAAAAAAAAAATTAATTTTATGCAGAAGTATCTTTTATGATTTAAAAATCTGTTTTAGGCCGAGTTCGAAATTACGATTGAAAAAGTATTTAATTATGTATTTTTCATTGCAGTTAAAAAATTAATAATAAAGTGTGCACATATTAAATTTTCGAATTTTATCATTTTTTTTTTCTGAAAAATCGTTAAAGAAAATCATCAAATACATTTTTTTTCAAAATTTAGATTCCAATCTCTTTCTTAAAAATTTTAAAATAAAAAAAAACGACAAACAAATCAATAAAATTTAATAGATAAAAATCATGCTAAATTACAAAAAACACTTTAAACATATCTAAAACATAAAATATTTTCGGAAAAGTTATAAAAATTGATAAATTAAAACGCATGTAAAATATTTTTCATATTTGTTTTATTTTTTCTCTTGATCCATTCTGATTCTGACTCATTGATTACATACATATTTTACATTCTATACATTGGTGTATGTAATAATTGGTCTATGATATTAACACGTTGATTGCTATGGTACGGGTACACCCGGAGAGCGGTAACAGGGTCGACCTCAGGTGGCCTCATTGAGAACACAAGCTCAGGTCGTCATAGATGACCACCATTGCAGTCAACGTGTTAATTACAATTTTGCATAAAATTAATTTCATAGTAATTTTTTTTTTTGTTCAAATTTCTATTTATTTCTTTTTTTTGCTTGTTGTTTTAATCTTTAAATATAGAAAATATAAATGATAAATTATTTTTATATAAGAAATGAATATTATATTTGATGCATTTTTGTAATATTTAATTTCGATTTGAATATTGGAACCAAACAATATTCATATTGAAAAAGCAAAAAGAAATGATTTGTCAATTTTAAGGACCTAAATTTTAGAAAAAAGTATTTCGACTCGTATGTCATAGTATCGCCCACAAAATTGTACAATTCTTTTGTTTTTGTTTTAGTAAAGTTACAGAAATGCATCAATTACCTATATGTATTCAAAAAAAAAACAAATGAAATAAAATACTACAATAATGATTAAGGAAACCATTTTTTGATTTTTAGACAAAAAAAAAAGATTAAAATAAACAAAAAACAAAAAACGTAAAAGAAAAAATAAACCATTAAAAAGTGATATGAAATTTTTAGATTTATAAGCATTAAGATAAATAAACGATAAGATATAAGATTATTTTTTTAGAGCTTAAAAAGAGAAATAAAAAATTTAAAAAAGTAAAAGAAAAACCTATAAAAATAGAATTTTAAAATAAAAACGTAAATTAAAATTGTATTTTAAAAAAAAAAAATAAAAGAATAATAAAAGTAAAAACAAAAGTGTGTTATTTAGGGAAACAAATTTAAAAATAAAAAATTAAAAATTAAATTAAATACAAAAAATTAAACAAAATTCTTTGTAAAAGAAATTCGATTTAAGAAAAAAAAAATATAAATATACATATAAATATTTAAAAAAATAATAATGAAAATTAAAAAAAAAAAAAACATTTAAATATGAGAAATATAAAGAAAACAGAAAATATAAATAAAAATAAATTTTTCTATTAAAAAAAGATCAATTTTTTGTTTTTATTATTTAGAAAAATAATGACGTCATCGTTATCGTAAACGCTGATTGGACTTTAGACTTTAACCCGAATGTACGAACGTACGTACACATTTCCATACATGTCAACTTTAAATGTCCTTTTAAGTATAAAAAGATGATTTAAGGATTTTTGTCTAATAAATCTTTGAACGGTTTTCTTTTATCCCGGTTTTGTTCCGTCATTCTAGGACAAAAAGATGAAATACGAAAAGGTCCTTTTCACAAATGTATGTACAAATATAACTTGTTTTATACAGAAATTCACCAAATTCTAACCTTGATCTTTGATATCTTAGGATTCTTATTAGCAGGGACCTCAGTTCCTTTTTTTTTGTGAAAGCTTGAGGTGTTCTACTGAATAGTATTTTTATCAAGCATCTCATGTGACTACAAGTTTTTTAAAAAGGATGAAAAATTGAAGAAAACATTATTGTTATACACAAATTCTAACTTCGATCGTTGATCGTTAATCTCAGGATCTTTTTAATAGCATGGTTAATTTTTTTCTATTTACATTATGTTATTTTATACATTTGTAGTGATAATGTGAAGCTTTATTCCTCACGTACATATTCTAGGGTTTATTGCAACTAAGTAATGCACTTAAAATCGAATGGTCTTCTTAAATTACAGTTTTCAAATTGGATTATTTTTATTTTAAAAATACAAAACTTATTCTATACCACACATTGAAGATATCAAAAAATATGGAATTTGTTAATATTTACAGTTTTGAATTATTTCGAGAAAATGGTAAATCAAATTCATGAGTATTCATGTTTAAATGTGTTAATGCCGTGTTTAAATGTCAAGGATTGAAAAATTTCATTTATGTACATACATATGTACCAATCTCATGCTTGAATATACATACCTACATATATAGTATGTATGTATGTACTTCAAATTATGTCTTATAAAAGCTTTTTACATAAAATATTTCACCTAAATGTTGACCTTTTCTTGAGATTTTTAGGAGATTTGTAAAAATGCTAAAATTGTTTATTGCTATCATAATAATTTGTCATTCATTTATTGATTTTTTTTTAAATATTTGTTTTAAATACACACACAAACTCAGAAAACAGATAACATAAATTGATCCCCTTGTATATGAATTTCGTATGGAATCCTACTATCATGTGTGCTCATGTTACATGAACTCTGATTTATGATAATGTCAGTATAAATATTTTATGACTGAGTACATTTATGTGTTCATAAATTCTAGTAAAACAACAAGCCAAACCTTACTAAACACATGCCATCAATTTCAACATATTCGGTGGTTAGCTTACATGTATTATTTAAAGGCATAATGCAAAGAGTTTTATAAGGTGGGTCATTGTGAAATTTCTGATTTAAGATATTTACCAAAGATTACCAAATGTTGATTTCATAAATATTCAAATTAACGAATGACTATGACAACTCTATTTTACACTTGTAACTGTCGATTTTAACTTTTACTAAAATATTGATCTCTTATTGACGGGTTCAGATTTTTCATTATTTACATAGGAATGGCTCACCTTATGAACTCTTTGTATTTGTATCATGTTTAAAGCCTTATGTAAACCAACAGCAGAGATATTGATCGTACATACCATTGATACTGTTCGAATCGCATATTATCGCAATATTTTACATATGGAATTTTTTCTCAAAGCTCACCTGTACCTGTGTTAAATATTATTTTTTAATATTAAATCGATACTGATGAATGCTGGTAAATCAACAAGTTTATTCAATAATTTTCTTTTTTAAGTTATCATAATTTTTTTTAGTAGTTTTTATTTCGGACACAATTTTTGTCATCTTTAGTTTACTTTTAATTATCACATCTTAAAGTCGTTAGTGATATTGTGTTGTAAATACAAATAAATTCAAAAGCATATTGTAAGACAACAGTTTGAGAAGATAAAAAAAAAACGATATTTGAAATTATCGTAAAAATATAATTTTATAAAAAACGAAATTCTAATGAACAACACAAAGATGCTAAGGACAAATTTTGTAATTGCAGTATTTTTAATTGCTCTCGTAATACAAGGTGAGTACATTACAATATTTTGTGAATAAATTCTAATTTCATCATCATCAGATTTGAACCGTTTAATTAAACCGTCCGTTTTAGTCATTATTATTATTTTATTTTTGTTTTTTTTTTTGAATAAAATTTTCAATTACGAAATTTGAAGAGTCTTCTCGAATTATCTTAGTTTTAAATATTTTAACGGTTTCAATTTAAATTTTTTTTTGTTCGATAATTTTTAACTATCTAGGTTTCATATTTATATCATATTTGAAGTAAGAGTATCTTTTAAAAAGAAAATATCGATTTTTAATATTTTCTTTAAGAAAAGAAACTTTCTTTATAAAAGGATAAATTTCTCATCCAGCTTTGATTATTTGGTTATAAATAAAAATGAGTGAAATGAAAAGAATTATTAAGATTTTATTTTGTTTTTCCATGATATTATTAATATATTTAGATAGGTAGGTGACAGTGGTCGCCCAGTCACCTCCAAACAAGGATTAACTAATAATCACTCTGTGTATTCTAATGGAACATAAAAATTTTGCGTTGTTGTCATATTGTCATTTGTGTTATTCTTTTTTGATTGTTGTTGTTTTTGTCCCCAAACACAACCTGGCAATCAAAAAAGTGAAAGTGAAAGACAAATTTATTCAAATTGAATGAAAAAAAAAAGTGATTGAAGCATCTATTTAAAAATTATGTATGTAGATGACTATGCTTTAAAAATGTGGTATAACACATGTTGTGCTTGCAAATGCTTTCATTTATTATGTAATAAATTATAGGGACATTAAAAATAATATTTAAAAGAAATATAATAAAAATGTATCTTGTCAAGGACAAATACAGGAAGTCCAAGAAAAAATGCCACAGAGTACGTGTTTTTTTGAAAGCTCATATTATTATTTAACGTAAAATCATTCTAGACTCTTATTCTTAAAATCCAACTCTTGATTTCGTGGGCACTATCGTGGGTAGAAAATTATTTAATTTTTTGCATAATTGCAATTTTTGTTAAAAATGTCATAAGTGCACCATAGTACCAAATACGTATGTGTATGATTTCATGATTACAGCACTTTATAAGTGATTCAAAACCTTCACATTTAAATTCCAATTAAAATTATTCAGTTAAAATTCTATAAATACGAATATTTTATTTTTATTTCTGGAAAACTAAAGATTCATTTATTTATTTATTTTTTTTTCATATTCTAAAATGTTAACACGTAGATATGACATTTTATTTATCGCGAATAAATTTCAATTTTATATTGTATAAAAGTTCATATAAACAAGTTTTCTTCTTTAAATTGTATTAAATAAGTCATTATTAATGCATACCAAAACGAAAAAAAAAACGATGAAATTTTAATTTTATTAATTTATTAAAATTGTTAGTATAGGTATGAATGTAATGATCATTGTTGTATCATTCATATTTGTTTTATAATCTTGCATTGAATTGATTTAAACGTGTATTTAGGTATTTTACTTGATATTTTCATATACGTATGGTATGCGTTAATTTATAAATGACGTGTAGATTATTAATATTTGCTATACAAATGTTTTGGATTATAATAAAAATAAAAATAAAAAAAAGATTGAATAATTTCAGGAAATAACTATCAAAAAAGATAAATTTAAAAATTAAAAAACCAATAAACTGGAAATATTTATATTTAAATGAGATACACGATACATATACTGCGCAACGCACATGTATTAAAAACGATAGAGCGGTCTAGATTTAAATATCATTTTTTTAAATATTTCAAAAATTTCGTTTCTATTTTATAAAATCTCTATGTCCTGTTCAGATGAACAAATCCCTAGATACATAGAGCTATCTTGGAGGTAAGTAACCATATTTTAAAGATATTTTTAAAAAATATCTTGAATTTCAATTGGATAATTTAGTAAAGGAATAGAACATTAAGCGAATAATTTAACATTTTTCAAAATTCATCACAAATTTTAAATTAATGACAATGATGACCAAATTCCTACAAGAAACACAGGAATTCCGTGAAATTTTCCATCTAGATCAGTTTGAAGCTACAAATGTTCTATTTCATTGCATGATTTATTCCAGCCGCTGCCATTTTTTGATAACGTATCTTCTTTAACTTAGTTTAAGTTTCTTCTTTTTTTTTGGGTTCCAATTGAAAGCCGTTTACTCATACTTTACAGTCTCTCTACGCAGTCTTCTTATAATTCTGAATTAAATTTTTAAAAAATTGTTATTCGGACCTTGAATTCTTTTCCAAAAAAAAAAAAAAAAAACCAAGAAAAAAAAGATTTTGATTTGAGACATATTTTTTCTTCAATATTCTAGAAAATGTTCCGAAAATTCAAATTTCCAACAATTTCCTCCGACCCGTTTCTAAAAAAAGCAGAGACACGATACTTTGATTGACGATATAGTCAAATTTATCACAGACAGGGTAATAAGCATACAAATATCTAAATTTTGTTGTACATAACATGATAATTTTGAATAAAAGTTTCACTTAAGTATCTAACATTTAACTCAAAAATTACCTGATCAAAAGTGAAAAAACGATGAACATCTTTTGTAATCCTGTTTTGTATGGAAAATATCATGCACACCACATGCAAGTCAAAATTGTCATTTTTATTTATTTTTATTTTTATTTTTGGATAAACCACAATCTTCTTTATAATGCTAATTTTATTATATGCATATTGATGTATACTATGCATAATTATTTCATATATCCACATGTCGTTTTCTATTACGTAATCAGTTATCACCAGACACATGGTATTACATATGCATATTTATTTGCATATGAATAATATTTGATTTTCTATATACGCATAAATTTGAGACAAAAAAAAAATGAAAAGATACATTCAAATTTGAATGTATGTATATTTTTTTGGTTTTTTAAACAACAAATTATTTTATAAGTTAATAATTTAAGTTTATGTGACAATCTTTTTACTCATATTATGGAATCTAAAGTTGATTTAAGATTATATGTATAAATATATGTACCTGTGTATAATGCATGATAATGTGGTATTTACGATAATATATGATACAAGATATGTATCTTAACAATAGTATATTTAGCTAAAATATTATAATATTGTTGTCTGTAGTGAATGAACGATGAAGGTCATCATGATCATCATTATGGTCATCAACAATAGCATCTTCAAATACGCATACTTACATATAACACGTATAATTGACGTATTATTTTGTCTCTAAAACTGATTGACTACCTTGAGGAATATCATTTCATAAATTTTTTTTTTTTTTCAAAATGATTATTACTGTCTATTATATAGACTTTTTATTGGTCATTAAAAAACTATTTGTTCTCATGATGATTTTCGCAAGTGTTTGTATTATACATACTCGTGCACGTATTGTAAACTGTCCTACTTATGAACTTACGATAATCAAATGATTTTTATAACCATACTACCAATACATATATGTATGTATGTATGTATAAATAATTTTTTGTATTTACATGGTGTTCCAGAATAAAAGTCACAAAATGCGATTTCGTAAATTTTAGATTATTCTTAGCAAAACATCATTTTTAGACTCCATTCCTTAAAATTCACTCCTTCTGATATTATAGAGAGTTGGACATTTTTGAACACGTAATTTCGATGTTATATATTCGGAAATATTTTTTGAACCATTCTAACATTGAGATGAGACTTAGCCTAAGTCTTAGGCCTTTCTAACAAACCACGCTAACAAACTACAACTGACTAGAGCTGAGTAACAAAGTCCGGAGTTATCAATGTTCAAAATTCGAAATCAATTTCATTACCTAAAAATTTTCAATCCCCTGTATTTCAGAAAGGATGAATTTAGGATGTGGGCTTAAAACGATTTTATGTTATAGGAATAGTCTGAACTAGATATATGAGGAATATATTTTGTGACTTTTACTTTGGGACAGTCTGTCTAGGTCGGGTATAGTTATCTATTGATTACAAAATGCAATTAAATACGAAAAATTTTATAACATTTAATTATGCACACATGTCTAGCTTAGTATTTTTCTAATTATTAAGTAAAAGGGTCAGAAGATTAAAAATTATTATTATACATGTATGATGTATACGGCGTGAACATTTCATGACAATTTTTAATTTTTTTTTTCAATTATTTTTTTTTTTAATTTCTGTTTTGTTAAATTAAGCAAAATATTATTTTTATCTTCTGATCCATTACAGGTTTTGGACAATGTCCCGAGAAAAATGGTAGATTTCCAATACAAGGACAATGTGATGCTTATATTGAATGTGTTGATGGTGTAGCCGAAGAAAAATTATGTCCTGATGGTCTTTTATTTAATGACAAACTTAGCCCATTATCATTCCCATGCCAATATCCAATTGATGTATCATGTGAAAATCGTGCTAAATTGCAACCACCACAACCAACAGATGAATGTCCCCATCAATTTGGTTATTATAGACTTGGTGATGCTGCAAATTGTGGACAATTTATGAATTGTGCATCAGGAAAAGGATTCATATTTGATTGTCCTGAAGGATTAGCATTTAATCAAGAGACATACAGATGTGATTGGCCTGATGAAGTTAAAGATTGTGATGCTGAAGCATATTTAGGTTTTCGTTGTCCACAAGTAATAAAATCGAATTTATTAGGTGATGAAGAGATACGTTATTTTAAATCAGACAGAGATTGTTCACATTTCTATGTATGTAATAATGGTAAACCACGAATGTTCAATTGTGGTGAAGGTATGGCATTTAATGAGCTAACAAATGCTTGTGATGGTGCAGAAAATGTAACTGGATGTGCAATTGGCGGTAGTGCCGGTCCTTCACGATTTATACCTCAGCCTATTGTACCACAACAGCAACAAACACGTCCTACTCAATCACAACGTCGTCAACAGCCTACACGTTCATCAAGTCGATTTGGTTGATTTAATAGTGCTTTTTTATTTTAATTCCCGTGGTAATAAAAATGCCAAGTTCTTATTGAGTATGAATCTAGTCTGAGTTCCTTCGTGGAAAAATTATTCTCTAGAATTCTTTTGTAAATGTAATTTCTTGTATTTGATAATTTTGAAATAAAGTCACAGCAATTTTCATTCATAAATTTTTTGCGTTTTCTTTTTAAATGCTTTTGAGATTTTAACAAATTACACACATTCAGTTGTTTATTGCATATAGAAAATTATTTCATTGCATTCTATTTGATGCATTTACTTTCAGAAACAATTGCTCAACAATGTCCAGAAAAGGATGGAAAATTTTCTGTACCTAATCAATGTGATGCTTACATTGAATGTAGAAATGGTATTCCAGAAGAAAAACTTTGCCCAGATGGTTTACGATTTAATGGTGATTTAAGTCCAAAGGGAGAATGCCAATATGCACCGAGCGTTAATTGTACAAATCGTCTTAAATTACAACCATCAAATGCTACTGATGAATGTCCACGTCAATTTGGATTTTATCGTATTGGTGATGCTGCACATTGTGGCCAATATATGAATTGTGCCCATGGAGTAGGTAAAATTACAAAATGTCCAGAAGGTTTAGCATTCAATGAGGATACATACCGTTGTGATTGGCCAGATCAAGTTGATGATTGTAATGTCGAAGAATATTTAGGATTCACTTGTCCATCAATAGATAAATCTGAAGAAGAAACTGTGGCACAAGAAGCAACTGATAAAAGACGTGCAAAAACTGATGATTTGAAATATTATCGACATCCAAAAAATTGTAAAAATTATTTTGTCTGTGTTAATGGTAAACCAAGGCTTTATACATGCAGCAAATTTTTGATATTCAATCATAAGACAAATTTATGCGATTCTTATACGAATGTTCCAGAATGTAGACGAAAATTGGTAAATGTTACTGAGATACCAATTTTAGATGAAATACACAAACGAGTATTTAATGTGAATAGAACTGTTTAGGATTTGAATAAGCGGAATATAATGGTGAGTTTCGAAACGCCTAAATGCCGTCTTGCCAACAAAGTTCAAAGTTTCAACGCATCGATTTGTTTGATGCAACACGTCAGTGGCATTGTATTATTTTTATATCAAAATCATGGTACTACTGCATCACAACAAATTTTTTAATGTTTTGAAACTCATCCATAATGATCATAAACACCATAAAATTTCTAATTCTGCACTGAAAAGGAAGAGAGGAAATGAGAACAACATTTTATTTTTTGTTTTACTTTTTCTCTTGCTTTTTTTTATATTTCGTTTTAATAACTTTTGTGTTTTTTTTTTTTTGTTGCTTTTATTTTAAATAAAATATGAGTACATGAACATCAAACTGATTTTCAATAATTTGAATTTATTTTTATTTTTTCAGTATTTTGTTTTGTATTGTATTTATTTGTTATTTGCATTTTCTATATATTTTTAAATATTTATTTATCTGTTTGTCTGTTAAGAATTATTTTCAGATTTTTTGTTTCATTTGTTTTTGAATTGATTTTTATTTTAATTTTTTATTTATTTGGGTTATTTTTGTAGGTTTTACTGTATTATGGGTGGATGTTCCATAATAAATATACTTTTTTGCGATTTTGAAATAAAATCGTTGAAGGACTTGTGTTGCAATTTCACTTCAAAAACGCAAAATGTACATTTTGGATCATCTCTTTAATTTATTGATTTCTTGTTATTTTATTTTTGCTATTTCTCTTAATAGTGAAATGTGAGTTTAAGAAATAAATAAATAAAGTGTTTTATGCTTAAAATTTTTTAAAGATCTTAATTTTTTGTTTTTTTTTTTTTTTTTGGTTTTTTTTTATGAATTTTGAATTTTGAAAAATACATTTTTTTTACATTTCTTTTTTTTTTATAAAACTTTAAATTTATTCTTATGCCAAAATTTTTCTTATACCAAATAAGCACGCGCTATATAATTTATAATTTTTTTTTCTCTTATTTTTATTTTATTTTTAATTTTTTTTTTTTGTATAAATTCGAAAATGTTTCTTAAACTCACTATTTACTCTCTCGCTCTCTCTCTCATCTTTCTCTCTTTTTTCTCATAAATTACATACATAATTATTTTATTTTTTTATTAATAATTTTATATAATCTTAAAATTTAATTGTCATAATTTTTAAATGTTTTTCTCTTTGTTTTCTTTTTTTTAAATTATTTTAATTTGTTTTATCATTTTGTTTTGTTTTTATTTTATGATGTAGTTAAATTTAAATGTTTGTAAATTAATTGATATTTTAATATACGTATTTTAAATATTTTCAAAGTATTTACGTTAATTTTTATAATCGTTTTTTATTTTTTTTCCCAAAATTTTTGAATATTTTTTTTTATACTTTTAATTTAATTTAATTTTTTTCTTTGCTTTTTCGATTTTACGTTTAAATTTTTTTTATTATTTTTGGAAATAAAAAAAAAAGTGTTTTTTAAACATCAATTTAAAATTATTTCTTTGAAAACAATTCTCCATGGTTAGCCTAAAAAATTTTGTGGTTCCAGTATAACTGTTTACACTGTTGACTGTAATTTGATATTTAATTAATTTTGTATCAGTTTATTTTTGTACATTTATTTTCAATAATATTGTTTGCGTTCCCACATGATATTTACCAGAATCTACATATACGGTATACTCATTATTGCGAGGTCATGTTTAATTTAAGTCATCTCATGATTATTGTAAAACTTTAATTTATTTGTGGATAAACAAATGACGGCCTTACAAGAGCTCAACACTTTTAATAAAAAGTAGATCGAATTTAACACTGAAAAAGAATGCTACATTGCAAGTACTACATTTTCAGTTATTTTAATTTCTGTAATATACGAAGTGTTTGAAGTTTGAAGTGCCAAGCTTTGCTAAATACGCTTAAGGTCTGTCACAAAAAAAGCCTAGTTTTGTTTCTAGTAATTAATGATTAAGTATTTAGAAAAATTGTGTACTTACACAAACCTCGTAAATGTGTATACCGTTGGAAAAAAAAAATAAAATAAAATAAAAAATTAATTTACTAGAAACAAATATGTAAATTAAATATTTTTTTATATTTTTTATGTTATTAATTTTTGTTACCGAAAGTGGTGTCTATTTTAAAATGATTTTTTACTCCTTCTAATTCGAGTCTGTTTACTATTTTCTTTTTAAACAAGGAATTAAATTTAAAAAAATTATTTAAATTATGAACGTCCACATTAAAAGGTATGTAAATAGTGTACCAAACTCAAATTAAAAGGAACTATAAACATGTTGTGCTATCTTCTACTGCATATATGTATTTTTTTGTATATTTTTGTGTCATTATGGTTGTGAAAATGGTCTAAGTTGAAAATTTTCAAAAATTAGTTCGTTACTTTGATAGTATTAAAGTTCAAAAGTTATACCTTTTAAAGGTATCAAAATTCTGATTTTCAATGAAGCGTAATGGCTGAGGCTCACAGTAACAGCGATAGGTTGTATCATGCTAATTTTCATTCAAAATTTAAGAAAATTTTATTGTTTTTTATTTTATTTATTATTATTTATATTTATTCAAAATTAAAAAAATGGTTAACACTATTGAAAAATAAAATCTACGTTGTTGTCGTTAATTTTGACGTTGACGCCATCACTGGGTACCAATGATAAAGAATGCATACGAAAATACATATAATACTTTAAAATTTACCGAACTATAAAAATATGACTTAGATCACTTTCATAACCATTGTCACATTTCTAGAATTATGATTTAAACTTTGAATATTCTTCTACAATATTTTCCTTATGAATGACGGTTGTTTTTGATAATTTCATTTTTATTTTTAATTTTTTAATTTATTATTTATAATTTTTAGTTTTTGTGTGTTTTTGATTAAAGACGTTAATTAAAACCCGAAAAAGCCAAAAATACAACATGTACATGCACATATGTGGATGTATGTTTACGTATATTGTTTATTAATTCCAAAAATTACAATTATTCATTTATATTTTAATATGTATTTTTTAGTTCATTCTCCCATCCTTTGGAAAATTTTCTTAAGTGTATAATTTAATTTATTTTTACAATTTTATTTAAATTTTTTTAGTATTTTGTATGAATTTTCTTGATTTTTTTGTTTAAATATAAATCATATTATAGCGCTCATACACAGAGAGACAATACCCTTCTACACAGAATCAAGATATTTTGATTTTGTTGTTTCAATCAATTTTTAAAACCGTCAAATTCAATCAAAATAATCAGCATACATATTTCAGTGTGTATGGGTACTATTATATGGGTTTTTCCTTTCTTAAATAATTTCTTATTATTAATTTTCCCAAAAATTTATTTTTCTTCTTTTATTATGTTTTTGTTTTTTATAATTTGTAATTTGATTACATTTATTATTTTTTTTATAATTTAAATATTTATGTAAAATTTTTATTTATTTTATGCAGTAAAAGATTTTATGTAATTTTGATTAAAACAAAAAAAATATATTTTTTTAGTCTTAGCTTTTCCTAAATGGTTTTCTTCCTTTTTTTTGTTTACTGTGTGAATCAATTTTTTTTCTTTTTATTTTTATTTACTTTTTTGTACAAAGTTAAAATCTAAATCTACGAAACTACATATTAAAATTTTTTTTCTCTTGTTATTTTATACACATAATTTTGTTTTTTTGCTTAAACATTTCCAAAGTTTAAATTTGATGAAATTTTTTCTTAGTTTTATTTTTTAATTTTCAATCCAAAACTTTGAAATTTTTAATTAAATTTTTTGTTTTTTTTTTTTTTGTTTTTGTTTAATATATAAATTTAGTTTTTAGCCTACAGTATAATTTTATTATGTATTAATAATGTCCAAAAAAGAAAAAGAAATAAATATCATTTCAATAAATTTTCATTTCCTTTACACAATAACCATTTTTTTGTTTGCCATTGTACACCCGAAAAATGTTAATTTATATCTTATATAATTTTTTTTTGTTTTTTCCTAACTTTTATAATCGAAATATTTTTAATTTTTTATTTTTTTAATTTTTTTTTTTTTTTTCATTTTTATTTATGTATTTTAAATTATGTAAGTTTCAATGACGGAACAAAAAACTTCCAGCTCCATCGCAAAATATTTTTGATTTACAATTAAAAAATCAAATACTTTTATTACAATATAATTACAATAGAGCTGTAATAGGGTCTCTATCGAGTATTGGCCCACCCGAATTCTGGGGTTTTTCTGTGTGATAGTTCCGTCATTAAATTCTTTGAAGCTCGAGAATATCAATTTTACATGTTTTTCTTTTGTATATGGTAATTAAATTTATCATTATTCTTTGTTACCTGGTTTTAGTGTTTGGTTTTTGTTTTTTATTAAAAGAAAAGAAAATTTTAAAGATTAAAAACAATATAAAGAAAAATAAACATATAATCGAAATAAAACTGAAAAAAAAAATTGAACCCAAAACTACTTTTTTTTGTTGTTGTTGTTGAATTTTTCCAAGAACAGCTTTTTGTTAAGTATTCTGAACTCTGTATTTATTTTTCTCTGTCAGTGAATTTTGTTTTTTAACCGGTCGACCGTTCGGAATTTGTTATATTTTGAATATCTTTACTTTTGATATTTTTATTTTTTTTTAGTTTTTGTTACTTGATATTTTTTGTTTTCATAATATGTTTGTGTTATCGATTTTTTCAGTTTTTCTTGTTTTTTTGTTTGTTTATTTTTTGTTTTTATTTTTATTTTATTTTTCTTGTATTTGACTAAATAAACGAATAAATTTAACAAATATATTTTTATTATTATTTTGTTATTATTATTTTTTTTTTTATTTTAATTATTCTTATTATTATTATCATATTTTAAACTGGATTTAAATATTAATATAAATATATATATATATATATCACTTCTGTGTTACAATTTTACAAATAAATTAGAATTATCATATATCTTTTTATGTTTTATTTTTTATTTTTTTATTTTATTCTTGGTTTTGGTTTTTTTTTTATGTTTATGTTTTTTTTATTATTATTTTAGTTTTCTTGTTTACTATTTATTTTGTTTTTTTGTATTTTCTTGTTTTAAATGTATTTAATTTAATTTCTTGTAATTATGTAATTTAGGCTTTGTTACGGGTTCATATGTATATAGCTTTTCTTTATATTTTCTTTTGTTTTATTTAAATTTTTTTAATTTTTATTTTATTATTTAATTCTTTTTCTTTTTGTTTTTCTTTTTTATTTCGTTTAAAATAAAATAAAAAATAATTAAAATATAAAAATTTTCTTTGTCTTTTTTTTTCTTTTTGGTTTTTATTTTTTATTTTTTTTAATCAACAAAATGCAACGGTTCGTATTCTTACTAATTGCATAAAAACAAATACATTAACAAATATTGTACAAAAAGGCATAAGAATTAAATACTATTTATTTTATTAATTCAAAATTTAATAAGAAAAAAAAATGAAAAACGAATACAATAATTCAAAAAGTTAACTTATTCTCATATCGCCAGAAAGGCAATTTTCTTTTAATGAAGCGTAATCGTGTAAAGTTCTTTTACGTTTTCTATTTCGCGAACATTGTAAATTTGCAATGATCGAGAATCTAGCCGAAATTGTAGCATTACACTTCACTTAATCAGAATTGCCTCTTTGGGTAATTTAGTTTTAAATTAAAAAATGTAAAAAAAATTCGATTAAAAAACTATTTTGAATTATTGCATCAATTTTATTTTCTCTATTTCTTCATTATTTTTGTTTTTTTTTTTTAATTTTTCATATATTTCTCCATTTATACGATATTTTTACACGCGATAACTATTTACACATGATTGGGATTTATACAATTAGAAAATATAATTTCCCAAAAGTAAAGTCGAAATTTTTGTAAATTTACTCACAGAAATTAAATTCACGTTAAACGGATCGTTTAAATGGAGATGTAGACATGAACATATTATTGATGTTTGAGTAGATTCGAAAATGTGTCACTGCTTATTTGATGTGATATTTAGCTTAAGATCATAATATATTGGATATCGCATCAAACAGACATAATAATACATTTTCGAAAGCACGAATACTTTTATGTGTTGTCTTTGGTAATTTTCTTCATTTTTCCTCAGTTGAATCACAGAGAAATTTATGTTAAATAATAAAATGAAATAACAGCGTAAAAAATAAATTAAAATAAAATAAATGAAAAAAAAAGTAAAAAAAAAAAAATCCAAAACAAAAAAACAAAATCTATTGATGTTTCCATGTACAGTGATAAATTGATTTGTTACCTAAAGAAGAATTGTGTATTTTTGTTACCTGTCTGATTTTTTTTAAATTTTTTTTTTTTTTTGTTTTTTAATTTTAATTCAAAATCCAAACGTATAATTTTTTTTTTTAATCCTAAAAAAATACACAATATCCAAACATTATAATTTTAATATCCAAAATTATTTTTCATTTCTTATCCTAGAAAATTCGAGAGAGTATGTATATATTTTAGATGATTTATCACTGGACAAATTAATTGTATTTTTTTTTTTTTTTTCTAATTTTAAAAAATATTTTATAATTTCACACACGTCTAAATTACTACAAAACAAAAAAAAATTATAAAAAATGATTTAAAAAGAAAATTTAAAAATTTATAATAAATGTATACGTTAAAAAAATGTTTTACTTAAAACTACATGAAAATTTTAATTACGTATAATTTATAATATCGTAATTTTAATTAATTATTTTAATTTTTATTTATTGTTGTCGAAAACAACAATTTTCCTTCTATTCGGAAAATATGTCATGTACATTCGAACATCTGCATTTTTCCTACTCTCAAACAATTTTAATTTCCAATTTATTATTTTTCTTTGAATTTTTTTCAAGATTTGCTTTTATACTTATATGGTGAAAGCCCAATAGATTAGTTGTGTGCGTTATTTTTTTCTACACTTTAATGTATAAAAAATTATTTTTACTGATCCTGTCAACGCTTACAACGCATGCGATATACCGGTTAAAATTATAAAATACGCAAGTTTACTTAAATAGAAGGCAAAGCAAATTAACTTGTCTCAGTTTAATTGCACTAAACCTTTGGCTATATATGAATATATGACAAAATGAATTTTCAAAAATTTATTTGATTTCTAAATTTTTAAAACAAAAAACAAACATCAAATTTTAGCACCTTTACCACGCAGTATAAGAGCATCCTTTAAAAATATAAAATTAAATTTATGAAATTATTGCACTTCAATTTTACATTCAGTCCCTATTCAAACACATTTTAATTCGTTTGTTTTTAGGCATATGACTTAAATACCAATTATCATGTGTAATCAGTCGTTTACATATCAGTTATTCGAATTTTACGAGTTAATTATTCGTATCAAAATATTTACATTATTTTTTGTTAATTTTTCTTTCTTTTTAAATGAAAATCAATTAATTTTCATTTTCATATGAAAAAAATTTAAAAAAATTAAAATAATAACGATTTTTTATTTTTCCCCAAATATTTTTCTCTTTTTCTTGCATTTTTTTTATATCTATGTTTCAATGTTTTGTAGTGAATTCGTTTTAAAATCTTAGAGGCACTAAGGCCCGTATTCATTAACCAGTATGATCTTTAAATTGAGACAAATCATATTCATCAAACTGGGTAAGTTATTTTTTAGACAATCAAAGATCGTTAGTACAAGTATCCTACATACACAACCTTATTATAGAAAAAAAAAATTATTAATCTTATTTAGATTAAAATCGATTAACTTAACAATTTAATCTTATTATTTCTTGATTAATAATAATCAGCTAATTGTGTTTGATGTTTTGAAAAGAAAATTCGAAAATAATTTTTATCCCCTTTGATGAATACAATGAAATTTTAACAATCGTTAAAATCTTGATTAATGAATATGGCCATAAATATAATTAAATTAAAACAAAAAATAAACGTTTGATTAATTCGCGTTATTTATACAGACAAATCTATTTTATCATTTTTATGTATTTTTCATTAAAAAAAATTTTTTTTTCATTTGTTTATTTTATTTCATTTTATTTTATTTTTTGCATTATCTGGTTTTTTTTTTTAAATATTTATTGTTATCTGGTTATTATTAATGTTTTCAATATTATTTATTTTTATTTTTATTTTTTTCAAATAATAAAATAAAATAAGAAAATAGAAAATAAAATTTGTTTTTCTTTTCAAAAGTTTCTTATTTTTTTATTTAGCCAAAAACTTATAAATGTAAAAAAATCAACAAAATAAACTAAACGTAAAAGAAAAACAAATCAAAATATAAAAAAAAAAGAAATAAAAAAAAAATTTTTAACAGATTGTTTTTAATATTTTTTTTTTTTTTTAGTTTCCAAAGAGTTATCATTTTTGTTTTCATCATCTTTTGCACTTGATAAATAATGTAATGCACCATTAAAAAAAAATTTTATTTTTGAGCCTTGTTCTTTTATTAAATTTTATGTACTGTCCTTCGTTTTTGGTTTGTTTTGAATTTTTTTTTACTTTATTTTTATTTTTTATTTTTTTTTATTTTAAATGTTAATGTACACACATTGAGTTTTTGAGCCATTTTTGTTTCAAGTGATCTAAGCTCATTTTTACAAGTCGCTTAAAAATTGAATAATCATGTCAGATATGAAAACATAAGTATTTTAAAAATGAATTTAGATCATTTTCAAAATAAACGGCTCATTTGAAAAAAAAATTTTTTTTTGTTTTCTTGTCTTTTGTTTAATTATAGTGAAAGGAACTTATTAATTTTTTGTGATTGTGTTTGATTTAATTTTTGTTTTCAATTATTTTCTATTGATTCATTTTTATTTCAAATAAAAAATTAAAATTCTCGTTTTATTTCAATTAATCCTGTCTTTGAATTTATAATTTTTTTAAGATGGACAAATTAGCGTGTTCCATTGGGCTAAGTCAACTGCTAGCTAGCAAATGTGATATTATCTATACTCATATTTTTATTTCAGTAAATACTTCACTCATAAAACCTGAATAAGTAGTTACGGTGAAAATTTCTGTGAGAGAGCTTCAATTTTAGTGTTGCTTTTTGCTTAACAGATGATTTAAATCATAAAAAGTTAGAATTTAGTCAAAATAAATCTGTTTTTAAACAGTTGAAACTTAATTTTTATTGGAATTTACATATTTTAATCACAAAGAAACGAGTTAACGAAAATGTAAGTTTCTAATATTGTTTATTGTAGAAAAAATGATCGCTTATTAATTTAATCTGTCGGTTATATTTTGTTATTTTTCATAAATAAGTGCTTTCTGTTGAAAAAAAAAATAGCTCTTAAGTGAGTATTTGCGAATACCAAAATTAGCACAATGGAACACAAAAAGTAATAATAATAATTTTCATTTAATTTTTCTGTAGCAAATAATACCACAATCTGTAATTTACGGTTATGCATATTCATTTGTTTTCCGTATTATTTGTGTATGTACTCCATAATGCATTGTATTTATAATAACTATTATTTAATTACTATTATTATGTAATATTATTTTTATTTTTTATTATTTATTTTTATTTTATTTTATTTTTATATTAATAGATAATTTTAATATATGAATCTTATTGAAATTTGTTGTCATATTTTTTATTTATCGTACATTTAAAATTCATCATAATAAAACTTTGTTTTTGTTGATCTATTTTATTGGACGAAATAACTGTAGGAATGTAGTTGTATTTTTTTATTTAATTTTTACTGTTTTTAGGAGCATAAAAAATTTCTATTTTGTATTTTTATACGTTTTTTATTTATTTTTTTGTATTTCTTAACGTTTTATTTAATTTATTGTTTTTATTTTAAATATAAATTACGTAAATAACAGTTTTGTTGTTTTCTTATTTGCTTTAAATTTTATATTTTGGCTTTGGGGGTTCTTTTGTTTTATTGGATTTTTGGAGGACTACATATTTACAAATTGTAAAAAGGACTTTTATCAATATTGTATTTTTAAAGCATAGCCATCTGTATTTTCAATTGATGCTTCAATCACATTTTTTTCCATTCAATTTGAATAATTTCGTCTTTTACTTTCTTTTTTTGATGTGTTCGACAACAATCAAAAAAGAATAACACAAGTGATGATATGACAACAATACAAAATTTCTATGCACCATAAGAATACAAATGACTATGATAAAAAAATTAACTTTAATTACATTTTGTTCTCTGTTTTATTTACTGATTTATTATTTTTATTTATTTTTTTTGTAATTTGTAATTTTCTTGTTTAAATTAAATTCGGCTATTTCTTGTTATGGTAAAAACTGTTGAATGAAAATTATTTAATTTAAATTTAAATTGATTGATTTTTCTCATTAGAATTCATTGAATTCAAACATTTTAGATATTTGGAAAAAAAAAATTTTCATTTCTAATTTATTTTCAGTTTCAATTTAAATTTTTACAATTAACATTCAATAATTTGTTTTGTTGTTGTTGCTTTTTGTTAGTTATTGATATTTATTTGATAATAATAATTGCGATTTGTGTCTGTAACTATGGCATTTATGGTAGTTTCATTTTTTATTGATTGTGAGCACCAGAAAATATGTATATAATTCATAAAAAAATTCTTCATATTTATTTATTATTTATTTTATTTTTTTAATTTTATTATTTTTTTAATGTATGTATACTGTACGGCTATGTATAATGGTTTGTTTATACACTAAGAGATTTGTAAAGTATTTCTGATGTTAATGGATTTAAAAAAATAAATGTTGTGCATTACTAAGTGATAAAAATGACAAAATATTAGAAAAACGATTTATTTCCATCAATTCTAATCAATAAAATGATAATGTACTTGATATCATTTTCTAATACTTTCTTTATTATCAATTGTTTTACTTTCGTTTAATCTTATTTGTATTGGTGTGTTATTGCATCTTATTTAAAGGACAAAAAATTTACGACTCTAATGCTCCAATGAACCAATTCGTATTAAACCTTATCCAATCGTTCATGATTTTCACGTTGAAGCTAGGAGTAAGCTCAAAAATGCATCACTACCGTCATTGTGAAATCTCTCATAAACATTATGTTCAGAAAACTTCTTAAACAAACTATAACTCTGCCAATAATCAGTAAAGTTAAATATGCACTTTAATAAATTATGAACTGAAATTTAAACTGAAATTACTATTTTCTTTTTAAACAAAGAAACGTATATTATAATTTTTATCACTTTATAAATCTCTTAGTGATTAAACATTTTCTAATTAGAATTAAGGCAACTTGTTTGTGAAATAAACACACATGAAAGTGTGTTTATGTATTTATTTATTTTATTTTTATCTTCATTTTATTTTATTTTTAATTGTTTGTTTAATAAAAAAGTAAAATTTTCAGGTTTTATTGTAGACTCCTAAAAACAGTTTATCTAAAATAGATAAAAAGGCTCATTGTGTTTTATGCATTTTTTATCTTTTATTTTCTAGATATTATTTTATTTGCTTTTTTTTTTTTATTTTTTATTTTGTTGTGTTGTTTTCTTTTTTAAATATGAATTATTCTCTTTGTTATTTTCCCTCTTTTTTCGAAATAAATTTATGTAAATGATAATTTGAAAAAATTTCAATTATAAAATCATTTTTGAAAAACAAAAACTTTTACTTTTTCATAAAATCGATGCTAACTTTTAAAATATAGAAGTAATTTTTATATTTTTATTTATTAGATCATCACATAAAGTGATCATAAAATTTACGTTGAATAGGATTGTTGTTCAAAAAAAAAAAAAAATAATAATAATAATAATTTAAAATGAAACTAAATTAGTGGAATAAAAATGTTTTAAAATTGAAACTTGTTTAAAAATTTGTACTATCGGTTTTGTTTTGTTTTCATTTTTTTATTTATAAATTGAAAAACTTAAAATTCAAGATGGTTTCTAGCATCGACTTTTGCTTTAATTTGAAAATATAAAATGAAACTATGTGTACATATACAGTAAAATATTAGTTAAATTCGGAAATATAGCATTGCCTATTTGATGTAATATAAACAGCATGTTATCTTCTTAATCTGATCTTATTAAATAGACAGTGATGTGTTTGCGAATTTAACAATTTTTAAATAAAATTACAAATAATAAATAAAACTTTTTTTAAAAAAAATAATAATTTGAGTTGTTTTTATTTAATAAATCAATTAAAATTAAAAATATTATAACTAATAACAATGTTACAATAAATGTATAATTAACTTTTTAGTATTTTATTTTCTTATTAAACAAAGTAAAAATTAAATGAAAGCTATTTCTACTCTAAAAACAAATTTGTTAGATGTTAACAAACAAAAATGAAATCTAATCTTTAAAAAAATAATAAAAATAAAACAAAAAGTAAAATAAAAAGAAAATTTTTGCAAATTCACAGAAATTTAACGGTTTTTTAAAACAGTTTGTTTTCTTTCAAACGTAAATGTAAATTATTTTAAAAAACTGAAAACTTCCAGGAAATTAACAAAATTAATTTGTTTTAACTAAAATGAAAACAAAATAGTAAACGAAAATATGCAGTGAAAACTGTAATTGACCACTTCTTCAATTTGTAATGCATCAATGAGTGCTTCATTGAACTGAATGAGAGTGAATCATTCACTTATTTCAATCACTTTCATTCTTGGACAAATTTTTCTACATAACGAGCGGCCAGTATAGACAGATTTCACTGTATACAGTTATTACAAAAATATATGTATGAAATATCTTTTCATTTTATAAAATATAAAAATTATGAAATAATTTTTAAAAATCATTTCTATTACTATGCAGAAAACAACGTGCAGAAAATAATAATTCCTTAACGAATAACTTAAAAATTATTAAATCAAAAGAAAATTCAACAAAAATGATAATAATTTGTGTAATAATTAATCAGATTTTAAAGATTATTTAAGGCTTAGTGAAACAATTTAAAAAAAAATTTACCTATAAATTACTACAATTTTTTGTTTGTTATTTTATTTTTCATTGTATTTTCTTTAAAAAAAAGTTTTATGTTTTGCTTTATTTTCTTAATTTTAATATCTGTTTAATGTACTATTTTATACATTTTTATATTTATGTATGTATTTATGAATTAATTTAATTTACTTTTCTTTCATGTCTTTCACTTAATTTTTAATTTAATAATTATGTGCATTATTCAGACTTTGAAACTATATTCTTGAATTTAAGAATAATTTCATTTATCTTTTTGTATTTTTTTTTTTTTTAGCTTTTATCTTGATTTGTATTATTTATTTGTTTATTTTTATTTTTCCTTTTGTATTTATGTTTATTTTTATTACAATTTTTACCTGTTTACTTTTCTTACATTTCATATTCTTTCTTTGTGTCTATGTGTTTGATAATGATGATGAAGTTTGTTTTTTTTTTTTTAATTAGATATTCTTTTTAATGAAATTTTCTCTTCTTATTTCCACGTTTTTTACTACCGCCAGCTAATTTTCGTTTTCTTTTATTACCTTTAGCACTTGAATTCATACCACCATCATCAAATGAACTGATATTACCAAAATTTGTAATTTCATCACCAAGAGTACCTTTAAAAGAAAAAAAATTAAAAATTAAAGAAAAATTTAAAACAAAATTCATCAATTGTTTTTAAAAGTTATTTGGACAAAACGTACCCAATGTAGTCAATTTCTTTTGCCGATGTTTTTCAGCTTTAGTAACTGGAAGTCTTGTTAAATATGTTTCTTCGTATTCTTGTTTCTCTTTTTGTGCTTTTGATAAAATTTGTTGAGCTCTCGAACCAGCTGATACCTCAATTGGTACATCTAAATATTCCTCTTTTAAATCTTCTATTATTGACGACCTGTAAAAAGAGACAACAATTTTTTTTAAATAATAAATTTCAAATGTAATATTTTTGAAAATTTTTTTAAAGTGCTATTGAATAAGTAACGTTGAATATTTTTCTTTTATTTTCAAAAGTACTTCCGGGTACTTATGAAAAAATTTTTTTAATCCATTCGAACTCATATGAAGTTCTTTTAGATTGACAGAGAAAAATTAGTTAGCAAATACTCAAGTTTCCAGTAAAAGATTCATTATTCAATTACACCTAACACACATTCTTTTTTTGCAACTTACGTCAAAGCTCGTTTTTTAACTCTTTCAATTAATTTCTTTTCACGTTCAGCCTTTGTTTCTTCACCATCATAATGTACAGCAGTTAGTTTTGGTGGTACATAAATTCCACTCTTGGATGATGATTTATTTTTTTTAGTGCCCAACGATTGCTGTTCATTTTCATCGTCTTCGTCTGTTTCTGATGAAGATCCTATATTTGACCCTTGTTCAGGTAAATTTGAAACAAGATTATTAGGATTTGGCTGGAAAAAGAAAAGAAAAAGTAATCAAATTTTCCAAAATTACAGTTTTGACATGCAATACTAACCTTAAATGAAATTGGATCTGATGAACTTGTTGCACCTGTGACAGCTGTTTTAACTAGTTTATCTATTTGATATCTCAATTTATAATCAATTGGTCGGATTTTTTCCAATACTGTACGTATTTCAATTAAACGATCTATTGACGGATCACGTTCTATTGTTTGCCCTGAGAAAAAATAAAATTTATAAATAATTTTTCCCGTTTTTCAAGAAAAAATCAAAGATAATTACCAGAACATTTACGTAACACAACATAAGTTAAATTAATTAAGTAATTTAATAACATATGATATTTTATTTCCAAAAAACTTAGACCATATTCAGTTGATAATTCACCAGTCTTAACTCTTTGTAACATTCCTTCAACTAAATCTGATACTTGTTTTACATTATTATTCATTTCATCTAATAATCTAAGAGCTTGCGGTAGGTCCTGTTGGACATCGTAGTCATCTAAAGCCTAGACGAGAATGAAAAAAAAAAAAATTTAATTTTTCTTTTGACTTTTAACATACATTTTAAATATTTATATTTTAAATAGCAAGGAATAAACTGTGAAATTCTGTACGTTTTTTTATTTTTTTATTTAGATTAGGCTCTGAAAGTGAATATGAAGAGCAAAATCATACGTATACGTACAGACAATACATATACTATAGTTTTAATCTAATAGTGTAGAATTACTGTTAGCACTTTGTACATTCTCTTTAAGTTTTAATGAATTTAATTTTTTGTACACTCAGGCAAAAGATAAAATAACAAGAATAAAAAATATTGCCATATCAACCATTTCTTACAGGTTCTGACTATATTAAATTCTTATATACGAAAGATATGTGAAATATAAGAATGGCAAATTGTAAATAAAAGTAAAACTCATTTTTTGTGTTGTTGTCGTTCGTATTATCATTTATGTTATTCTCCTTTGATTTGTGTTGTTTTCGTTTCTAAATAGAGAAAATTGATAATCAAATAATTAAAGTAAAAGACGAATTTAATAAAGTAATTGAAATTCAGGTAACTCTATGCTTTAAAAATATAATTTGATAAAAAATATGACAAAATTACTTGCTTAAGAGCCTTTGTGCTACAATATAAATTATGCTAAAATTATTATTCAAGCGAATGGATTACATTCAATGGAATGGAATGATCATAGATGTTAAAAAAATTCATTGAATTTTTGAATTTTAAAATTTTACTTATTCTAATTGAGTTTTTTATTCAATTCAAATGTAATGTAAACTAACGTTTATGATAAAGTAAATTCGAAAATGTGTTATTGCCTGTTTGGTTCGATATTCAACTTAAAATCATTATACACTGGATATCATATATCAAATATTAAGAAATACATTTTCGATTTGTCCATAATTTATATGGAACGAATAATTTTTGTAAAAAAATTTTTTTTAAATCTGAAAATCAAAATAACAAATTAGATTAAAGAATCTTTCAATATATTCAGTGTCTCTGAATAACAAAATAAGAAAAATGTAGGTAGGTACCTTTGAAATTCTTTTACATTTACTCATAAAAAGCAAACTTAAAAATCACTTTAAAAAAAATAGGAAGTAATAATGAAAATTAGACTGAATATTTATAAAAAATGTATTAAGTTGAATTAATACATAAATTAATTTTAATAAATAAATGGAAAAATAAATTTTTACCAAATATGGAAAAAACAGAAAAATGAGATTTTTTTTGTTTATTCGTTTAATTGGAACTGTAAAATGTATACATGTAGAATATACTATATATATGTATATGTATATGTACATTGTTATAAAATATTTGTTGGTTTTAATAAATCAATAATATTCAAAAAATGAATATATGTGTACATAGCATAATATATACAGCTTAAAGCATTTCCCGGGAAAAATATTTAAAAAAATAAAAAAAAAAATGAAAATATATCTCGCATATACCTGCATTCCCTACACATACAATCAGGAAAAAAAATGAAAACAAAATGAAATAATTTTTTTAAAATAAAAAAAACAAGGAACAAAATGTATTTAGTGATCTTTGTGAGTAATTCAGCATATTGACGTACAGTGACAATATACGTAAGTACATACATATATGAAAGGTATAAATTACACGTGTGTACATACACGTACAAATGTATCTACTCAAATATATCATGAAAAAAGTATGGAAAATGCATTTTATCCATCCATCTATCCATATTTGTGATTTTCATACCATAAGTATTTACATATATTACCCATTACCATTCAATACACCACCACCACCCCTATCAGTCTCCATCAAAAGTTGAAAACCAGACATATCACATATCTATCCAGAGCACAGCGCCAATATATCGAAGTTCAATAGGACAATAACGAAATGAAAAAAAAAAAGAACGAAGATGAAAATATTAAACAAAAAATAGGAAAACAGAAAAAAAAAAGAAAAATTTTTTGTCGTTATTTTGCATTTCAGATAAAAAGAGGGTAACACAGAAAGCTAACAAAACAACAACTATGACATGGATATAAAAGCAATAATAATAACAACAATAATAATAGCAACAGCAATGATATCAGGCATCAGAGGTGTAGATACAATACCAATACTCTGTATTTATTGGGACATATATACATTTTGTATGTACGAATGGTACCTATACACAAATTGGATAGCAAATGCTAAACGAAACCAATTTTTTTTTTCTTCTCAAAAAAGGAATAACATTTCTTTTTTTCGATATATGATGTGATATTGTATATTATATGCATCATCGTACACACAAACCTCTCGCATTCAAATGAGAAAAAAAAACGTATAAAAATAAAATACTATATGCTGTATAAACTGATGGAATACTAAAATATAAAGAAAAAATAAACTTTTTGGTAGAAATGGAAACAATGATTGAAATTTGGAATCATCATTTTCGACTGGCACAAGCTGAAAATGAATCCAATGAATATATAAGTCCCTTCCTTTTTATGATGATACATTTTTTCCATGCTGATTGTTTTTGTGTTTTGTAAAAAACAAAAAAAAAAATACTTCTGATGTTGTTACACGTATTTTTGTCCTCATACCCAGAACCCATACACATGTGTTACGTACGATGATGATGGCATTCCATAGCTTCGAACTTGAGTGTATCAATTTCCTGATTCTTTTCTGTTATTTGTATATACCTATGTAATGTAAAAGTATGAGAGTTTATGCCATCAAAATATAAAAAAATAAATGTATCAATATATCAACGAAATAACAAACCGACCAACCAACCAACTAACCAATCATCATTAACAACAACAATAGGGGTGGATGGATATTTCATTTTCGTATTTTTTTCGAATAATATAAAAACATTTTCTTTTTATTTATTATATTAAAAACATGAAAATAAAAAGTAAACAAAAAAAAAATTAAAATAGCTTTTGCGTTACCCATTCCAAAGTACCTGTTTTCAAAAAAATATATTCTGAATTAATATAACAACGGCAGTGTATCATATAAAAATAACGGATAAAAAAATAAATAAAAATACCGTTGTAAAAACACAAACAAAATGAACATATAACGATATAAAACAAAAAAATTAAATAAAAAACGCGAATCGCAATCGCAAACTGACAACAAAATCGATAAAATCATTTTTTTGCCATTCTTTTCCGCGTTGAACTGAGTTTCCTTCATTTTTTTTACCATTTCATAAAAAATATAAAAAAAATCCCCCGAATAAAAAAATGTATTTTCCATTTATACTTTTTTTTTAACATTGTGTTGTTTTTCGTTTTTATTTAACCGTCGTCATCATACCAAAATAAAAAAAGGGTAGTAAAAGTACTTATGTACCATATAACATACACATTACTCTTAGCAAGCAATAATACCATATACTTTGTGTATTGCGATACTCCTGCCACTACTATAGTACTACTATTTTCGTTTTTATTTCATTTTTGAATCATACATTTATTCACTTGCCATTGCCATCCTTTTTTATTTTTTTAAAATTTTTTTCAACTGCTCCACATCGTATAATCTTATAACCAAAAAACCATCACCATCCCATGTAGGAAAAAAACGAAAAATAAAAAATCCATCCATGTCCAAATTTTCAGTGGATGGATGCAAAGAGTATCCTGCCGCCACTCTTATATATGGTTCTTCCCACAAAACGGTTTTTGCTTTTTTTTCCCTATTTTGATATTCACATATGCATGATGTTAATAATAAAGTGTGAGAGATTTTTCATATAATATTGTATTTTTCAAAAAACAAAAAAGTACGTACAGTTGTACATACATAATCTATTGTACCTACATACATATTAATGAAAATAAAAATAAAAAAATTTTTTTTATACAATTCAAATTTGGACGAGACATTTAAATAATTTTTTTTTATTTCAATGATCCTTTTAAATTAGAAACATTTCTAGTATGTATTCTTATGATTTTTATATTTCGTTGTTATTGAGATATTGATCATGTAAGGAATTATGTATTGATATTTAAATGAATTTAAATGGTGATTGCATTTGAACATTTTGAAATAACTTTTCAATACTTTTTTTTATGAAGAATGTCCTCTTCATGTAGTTACTGTTTGAACTGATAAAATAAAAAATTACGAAACGGTCTCGTATTATTCTTGATACTTATTCAGCTGGTGATCTACCGTTATAAATTATAAGAACTTTTACATATCTTATTAGAGAGTTACTATTCATAATATTTACATAATGCATGTTTTATTCATTTATTTTTGACAGTTTCTCAAGTAAGTAAATGAATATATGTAAATATATCTAATGTTCATTTCATAAATATGCATCATGTATCTTACAGAGGATAAAAATTTTGTGCCGTAAATCACAATATTATCATTTAAGTTATTGTCTTTTGATTGCTGCTGTTTTCGTTTCCAAAGGTGGAAGACTTCCAATCAAAGACTTAAAATAAAAAACAAATTATTAAAATCAAAAACAAATTAAATGCAAAAAAAATTCAAAGAAGCATACACTTGAAAAACTGGTGTCTATGCTTTAAAAATACGGTATATGTATAATTATGTGTATCTTTTATACTCATGTACGTCCAACATACAATACAAAGATTTAAAAGAAAGTTCATCATTAACACCACATAAACATAACCAAACATCAAATTTTCATCTAATGATTATTTGATGGAAATAATTTACTACATTTTAAAAAAATATTTTCAAATTATTTAAAAAACAAAAAAAAAAAAACTGTTTCGTAAAATAACTCATCCTTTCTGAATATTTATAGAAAAAATGGTTGACATTTCCGCGAGCTCCAAATTTGTATCCTTTTTGTATCCTTTAATTTAATGTATAGGGCTTTTATTTTATTTGCCTTTTTTTTTAAATTTGTTTCTTCTATGATAAGAAATAATTGAACTCGGAGAAATAACTTCAGACAACTATGTATAAACTATAATTTTCATTTTTAAACACAAGAGAAATTCACCCTTTTTTTTCACTTGCTTTATAAATTTTTTTTTAAATCACAATTATAAACACAAATAAATTATTATTACCTGAACCATTATGAAAAGCACAAATTTTATTAAATTATTATTTTATATGATTATTTTAAAATTAAATTAAAATTTTGCCATTAAACTTTTATTTTAAAAAAAAATTTAATTAATTTTTTTAATAAGAATCCACGTGCGCGAATTCCTCTTAGTACGACAGATTATTCATTTTTGGTTCGGCTTCCTCGCGTTTTTCGTGTTCATGTCCGTATAAAAATTTTTCTTTTCAGTTTCACAGAAAAAAAGCAAAAAAAAAAAAGAAAACAAAAACAAAATAAAAATGAATTTTTTCGATATTTTCGCGAGGCTGATTTATTAGTACACACATTTGTATACATTCCATATATATGTATGTATGTACATATAAACATGCATATTGTTCATACAAACATAGTGCGCATACCGCGGTATACGAATTCCATATATATTCTGCACATATATATATGTATATTATGTATGTATATGTATTTAAGTTTACGCACGCATATCAAATAATAGCTCTGTTCCCGTACTTAAGCCACATATAAAGTTCAATGATTTAGTTTTTTGTAGAGTAGAGATAAGTTTTTTAAAATATAGGAAAAACTTAGATAAAGATTCCCGAAAATCAAGATTTAAGGTTAGTTTTTTTTTTTTTTTTAAAGTTCTTAAACAAATGTCAAGTCAAACAAGCAGCAAGTGGAAGCAACGCAAACGCAGCTTAATTTGCGGCATTCTGAAACAAGAGAAAGTTAAGATTTTTACGGATTTGTACTGGATGGAACGTTAAATCTGCGCTTTACTGTAAATGTGGTTTAATGTGTCAATCATGGCACAAATCTGACTTTGTACGAAAACAGAGCTATAATTGTACGTGCACCTAACCTATACCCTAACCCTATATCTATACCATATAGTTACAAGCATACCAAGAAGCATACGTTGTATATAGTGTATCTGTATAGTGTATAAATACATACATACATACACTCAACACAGCACACAGTTCACATTCATAACAGCTCACGAATACTTACTTGTGAATGGGTGAGTGCATACATATGTTTTTAATATATGAAAATTAATAAACACATGACACAACCACTATCATATACAATTAGTCAAACACAATTATTTGTGTATGTTTATATGCAATTATACAATCGCCGTCTCGCAACGCACCATGCATATATATAGAATACACATAACTGTATTGTTTGTACACAGTTGACAGTATAAACACATTTAATAAAATGAAATGGTAATAAAAGCACGCTGCCTGCACGAAAATATTCGTCAAATACAAACAACGTGCAAATTTGAACGAAAACAAAAACAAATTTCAAAATGATAAATCAAATTTAATTATGCTTCTCAAAATATGCGATTCATCAGGATACTTTCGTTTACGTTAGAACAGAATCAACAAGTGGTTTTAATTTATATTACTCTCTTATATAAATTAAATACTCGAAATCAGTTAACAAATTTTATTTGCATATTATCAGATTGTTATCTTATTTTGATATTGACCAGAAAAATTGTAGACTTTGAAAATAAATCTTATTTTTCTATTTATCCATTTTCGACTCTGATCTAATTTCCCATTACTCTTTGGATAGGCTTAAGAAGCACTGTAAACAAAATATGAAAAAAAAATTACATACAAAAATGACATTTTTCGTTGAAATCTGTACTGTATGTATGTGTATACGCATGCTTGACATTTCTTTCGAGCAGTTTGTTTTGTTTACTTGGTATTTATTGGTTATTATATTAATATAGTTCATAATTTTAGTGCGAGCAATTTTTAGTTTTTAAAATAATAAATCTTAAAAAAGAAAATGAGTGACAATGAGTATGAACGATTTGAAATCACAGATTATGATTTAGAAAATGAATTTAATCCAAATCGAGGTCGAAGAAGATTAACAAAAAATCAACAAATTTATGGTTTGATACAAGCATCATTATTCATTTATTAACATTTTGTGTTTTGTGTTGTAATTGTGGAATTTTTTTCAAACATTTTTAATTGATATTCACAGGTATTTGGGCTGATGATAGTGAAAATGAAGATGATGAAGAATTGTCATCTAGAAGACGTGGTAATTCTAGAAAAATTAAAGATTATTCAGCTCCAGTAAATTTTGTTGCTGGTGGTATACAACAATCTGGTAAACCAACGGAAGAAGAAGAACAGGAGGATGAAAGTCAAATAACTGATGAAGGTAATGTTTTCGAAATAAATCATACTCTCATTTATTTATATTACATTACGTTTTTATTTGTAGAAGATGAACGTCCATCTTTTAGTAAAAATATTGAAAAGGAAACGTCTAGTGAATCTGAAGATGAACCTGAGACAAAACCAACATCAAGATCTGGTTTTGGATCGGCTTATGGTCAAAAACAACAACAACAGCAACAAAGTAGGCCATCAGGAATGACAAAAGGATTAGCATCATGGGAACAACATACAAAGGGTATTGGTGCTAAACTTTTGTTACAAATGGGTTATGAGCCAGGTAAAGGTCTTGGCAAAGATTTACAAGGTATTTCAAAACCAGTTGAGGCTCATATGAGAAAAGGGAGAGGAGCTATAGGTGCATATGGTCCGGAGAAAACAACATCTATGGAAAACCAAAAGGTATGTACGCATGTATTTACAGAAAATCAACAGAAGAAAAAATTACTCCCAATTTCTTTCACAGAATAAACAAATCACACTTGATGAAGATGAACGTGAAGCGAAAGAGTTTAGAGAAAAAATGCAGATGTGGAAGAAAGATGGCAAATTAGAGAAGAAAAAGAATCGTTATTATTACAGAAGTGTAGAAGAAGTAATTGAGAAAGGGAAAAAAACAAATTTCTTAGGGGAAAAATTTGGGTAAAAGAATTTTTGAATTATTATTTTTGGTGGTAAATAAATTCATTTTTTTTTCTATTTATAGTAATAAACTAAGCAATGTAACAGTTATTGATATGACTGGACCAGAAAAACGTGTTTTAAGTGGATATCACGCTCTTGGCCAAACGAAAGTAGTAGATGAAGAACTGTATGATTATAAACCAACAAAGAAGTGTACAAATTTTGCATTACCAGAATTAATGCATAATTTAAATTTAATTGTTGATTTATGTGAGCAAGATATTATTGCAATTGATAAAACAGAAAGAGAAGCAAATGATAAACAAAAGCAACTTGAACATGAAAAAGATAATCTAGAGAAAATTGTGAAATTAGAAAATGATCATATATATACACTTGAAAAAGCATTAGAACTTATTGAATCATTGACTAATGCACAGAATTTAACATTAGATAAAGCTGAAAAAGTGTTCATAGAATTACAAACTGAATTTGCTGCAGAATATAAAGAATTTAATTTAGGCGATTTAGCAGCTGGTGTTGTAGCACCATTAGTTAATGCTGAACTGAGCAATTGGAAACCATTAGAACAACCTTTATATTTTGTTGATAAAATTAAAAAATGGAAAACCATTTTAGACATGCATCAATCAGGAGGAACACGAAATGTCTTCGACCCATATTCATCATTAATTTGGTCCGGAATTATACCAAGTTTTCGATCTGCTGCTGCAGAATGGAATCCAAAGGCACATCAGCAAATGGCTGCTCTTTTAGACACATGGGCGCCATTATTTCCAACATGGATTCTTGACAATGTATTAGAACAACTAATATTACCAAGATTACATGCCGCTGTACAGCAATGGGATCCTTTGACGGACACCGTTCCAATTCATGTATGGATATTACCATGGAGTAATATATTAGGACATAAAATGGAAGAATACATCTACCCTACAATTCGTGACAAATTAGGAAACGCATTAAATGCTTGGGTACCTCAAGATCGATCTGCTCGAGCAATGTTAACACCATGGAAAAATGCATTTGGATCTGGAGAATTACAATCGTTTCTATTAAAACATATCATTCCAAAATTACAAATTACTCTTTCAGAAATCATTATAAATCCGCTTCAACAAGATTTAGGTAAACAAAATGAATTTTAAATTCTCATCATATTTTTACAAAATTTTTTTTACTTTTTTAGAACCATGGAATCAAGTATGGGAATGGCATGAATTAATATCGCCTTTAGTAATGGCGCAAATTCTTGATAAATTCTTTTTCCCAAAGTGGATGCAAACTTTAGTAATTTGGTTAAATCAATCACCAAATTTAGATCAAATATCACGTTGGTATACAGGGTGGAAAAGTTTACTAACAGAAGAAGTTCTACAACAGGCCACAATCAAAGAACATTTCCGTAGAGCATTAGAAATTATGCAAAGAGCTGTTGGAGCTACGATTAATAATACTTCAGATAATTCTCAAATACCAACACCAACTCCACAACCTGTTCCACAGCCACAACAACAGCAGCAACCACCAGCTTTAATGGATTTACAAATTCCACCACCTCCACAGCTTGAATTCAAAGAATTGGTATCTCAAAGATGTGCTGAGCGTGGTATCATATTTGCACCAATGCCAGGACGACGAGAATTTGGAAAACAAGTATGGATTAAAATGTGCTGAATTTATAAAATTAAATAACTTTTATTTCTAATTTGCAGGTGTATAGAGTTGGAAAATTGTTTTGTTATATTGATCGAGCAGTATTAATGGTCAGTGATGGAAGTTTCTCAAATTGGGTTCCAATGTCTTTAGGGGTGTTGCTTGAAAGAGCAGTAACTGGTGTTATTTCATAGAAAAACAAAAAATGCAGTAATCTGTTTATTATTAAAAATAAATGTTTGGAAAACAACTAATTTAGTATTTTTGATAATTTTGGTTATGATTCAAACAAGAAATTAAGAAATTTACATTTTACTTTTTATTTTTGCGTTATTAAAAGCACATTTTTGATAAGACATTATATACTTATTGTGGCCAAGTATAATGTTGAAAGTCTGAAGTTTTCGTTATGCCTGCAATGATAAGATAATATATAGTGACTCAAAGAAATATTGCATAGATTTAAAGAGGATTGAATTATTATTTTACTATCATTAGAAAGACTAATATCGAAATGATTTGGAATTACTCCTTCGAATTAAAAAAATTTTACATTTTATTTTCTAAAAATCATTTTCTATTGAAATACTTAGAAAGAATTTATTTGTGCATAGTATAATTTTGAGTTGCTGTACAATGTACATACATAGATTTCCATTGTTCTTTTTTTGTTTTTTCTTAAATAATGTACATTAGATATGATTACACAAAAAGCTTTAATTAAGCTCTGTTTAGTGCTTCGTATTTACCCATAACAGATAATGACTCATTTTTGTTTTCTTTTTATTCATGATCTCTTATAAATTTATCATTTACTTCATTGCTAAAATATAAATCGGTTATTGTATGTATTTTAAAATTATAAAAAATTAAAAATAATTATAATCTTAAAAATTTTGGGATAATAATTTATTCCCAATTGGACTTGTGATGTGAACAGAATTAGTTTTCTTGAGAATTAACAGAAAAAGCATATATAATCTACTTATTTACTGCGTACATTTTGATAAGTTTGCAACGATTAAATTTAATCAGTTTTTTTTATCAGGTATTTGGTTTTACATTTTTTAATATTACAACTCACGACTGATATCTTTGTGTTGTTGTGGTAATTTTAGTTCAGTTCAGTAGTACAAAACTGTTTGATGAAGCTAGTAGTGTAAAACTATTATAATTTCGTGGAATAAATTGACAAAAACAGCAAAGGATAATAATGGATGGAGGATTAGGTGAATCAAATTCATCAAGACCTTCTTATGATGATGAATTAGGCGAAGCAACGTATGTACAATCTTCATATGGTGTTGGTGGTGGCTTGGGTTCAGTTACTACAACTAATCCATCATTTGGTGGTGGTCTAGGTACAGCTACTACAGTTAACCCATCATTTGATGGTGGTCTTGGAGTATCAATTTCAACACAACCATCTTTTGTTGATGGATTAGGTTCATCAATTTCATCTACACCATCATATGGGGGTGGTCTTGGTGAAGTTACATCTGCTGTACCCTCCTTTGGAGGTGGATTAGGAACAGCAACTTCAGTACAACCTTCATTTGGAGGTGGTGGTTTAGGAACAGAAACTTCAGTACAACCGTCATTTGGAGGTGGTGGTTTAGGAACAGCAACGTCAACACAACCATCTTTTGGTGGTGGTCTAGGTGAATCAACAACAACTCAATCATCTTTTGGTGGTGGCTTAGGAGAATCAACAACAACATATGACTCATATTAATTTTAAAATCAAAGTAATTTTTATGTGACAAGAAAAAACGTAATAAAATCAATTGGTAACAATTTTAAAAGATCAATTCTTGTATTAAAATTTTATTTTATTTATTTTTTAAAAAGGGGAAAAAACTGACAAAAGAAAAATTAAATTCTAAATATGTTTAAATAAATTCCATTTTTTAAAAAAAATTAAAATTATAAATTTCCAAAATTAATGGAAAAAATATAGTGTGATAAAAATTTTATTTCATAAGATAATTCTGACTAGTCTGATGAATTCACTGTACGCCAGTTATAAAAACAGCACAGTACATTGTTTATAAAATGTACGCTACATGCATATGGCTGTAGAACATCCTATCTAATGATGCTCAAATGATCAAAACAGATCTAAATGTAGATTCATTTAACATGTTCTTATATTTTCAAAAAATTTGCTAAAAAAATGCACCAATTTTTGTCGACCACAAAATTAAATATTTTCATTTTCCATTTTACTTGAAGAAAAATATTTAGCTCAATATTTGCAAATAAATGAGTAAAACGACAAAACAATACAAAATAAACAAATGTTTGACGAATGAAATATAAATACTTTTTTGAACCATATTTTCAATTGAAAAAAATTTATTTAAAAAAATGTAACAAACACATTTTATTTATTGACATACAAAAATATTAGGGTATTTCTAATTTTTAAAAATTTAAATTTTTTTAAGCTTGCCAAAGGTTGCCATTTTCCTAGAAATTTTTTAGGTCCAGTATTGTATGTGAGGGATAGGTAAAAAATTCAAAATTCAAAAAATTCAAAATAAACGAAATTCAAACTTTTTCAAAATTCAAGATAAGATAAAATTCGGAGAGACAAAATTTAGGTAAGACAAAATTCAAGAAAAACAGAAATTTCCAGGAGTAAAAAAAATGCACATTTCATAACGTAAAATTAACAAGCTACATTTTATTACTTGAAAAGTATCATATTATCTGATTAAGATCCGGATGGAATCTATTTTGTAACAAACTTAATTTCATCTAGATTTTCATCCTGAATTTTATCATGTCTGGATTTGGTTCAATCTGGATTTTATCCTGTCTGAATTATAGATTTTGAGATTTCGTATTGAAACCATATGGGACATTTATTGAGCTTTTTAAAATGCAATTTAATTCAAGTATGTATGTACTAACATATTGGTGTTTATAAGAACGTTTTACATAATAAAAATTTTTTACTTTTCCCCAACAAAAAAATAAGAGACACCCTAATGTATGTGAACTTATACTTATAATTATTGTATGTATATTATACGGTCTCACATGAAAAAAATTGAAATTATTATACCCACATTAGCTTATACTTATGTGTACTTATGTAAATATCTTATCTTACCTAAATTTGAAAATTTTTATTTTTATTTTTATTTTTTTTCAATTTTGCGATACCATATAATACACGCACGGTATGTAGTATATACAGAAATAACGTGTACATGTGTGTATGTTGTGTGTTCATGTACACCAGCTCAATACATATTTTGTTTATAAATAATTGAATTCTTATTCATCATAATTATGAGCTGTACATTTTATTTTAACTTTTTCTCAAAAACACCTAACGATTCATAAATTTGTCGTTATCTATTTGTTATTATCTATCAATTGATTCAATTTCGATATTTTTATTATTTCATTATTCAACGATAAAACATCATAAGTTGAAGTTTTAGTTGCTATTAAAATTTGAAAAAAATAAAAAATAAAGAAAAAAACGATCATTCAATTTTTTAGTTTTCTAATTGTACTAAAATAGTTATTAATTGTAAAAATAAAAAAAAGATGTGCTTTGATTTTTGCAGTGACGATCGAATAGAAACTCAAACATCATGGAGTCCACCACCATCAAATGATTTTGTTACAACTCAAGTACATTTACAATATAATCTAGAAAATGCATCTTTGTAATACTAATGTATTTGTTTTTGTAATTGATTTTTAATTAAGGTAATTGGTAGTGGTCTAGGTGAAACAACTGTAATTCAACAATCTTATGGTGGTAAGTAAATGAATTTTTTTTTTATCACCCCATTTTATTCTGAGTCATTTCTTAAAAATAAAAATAAAAAATCAGGAATGTTCCAACATACGAGAGGGTGTTTCAGAAATTGCTTTTTGCATTTTTAAAATAACATGAAAATTGCAAAAAGTGAATTATAGAACACCCATCATAATACATATCTGAATTGGGTAATAATTTTTATCATTTTAATATAAAAACAAAAAATAGAAAAAAAAATCTATTTGTATGTATGAAGATAAGAATATAAAAGTTAACAAATTACTGAAAAACATATCGATGAAAATATAATACACAATATATTATTCAGTATTTAATCAGTTATTGTGTGCTTTCAAAAAATACTACATTTTTAAAATTTTTTAAATAGGAAAATAATACATAATGTGTTTCGATTTTTGTAATTCAGATTCTGGTGGATTAGGTTCAGCAACAACATGGTCACCATCACAACCTGATGGATTTGTCACACATCAAGTAAGTATACATAGTAAAAGTGGTAAAAGTAATTTTTAAAGTTCATTTTTTAAATATGCGTCATTTATATTGGTATGGAACACAAAACATTTTGCGTTGTTATCATTTTATCGTTTTCAAATACAAAAAACTGGCAATCAAAATTGATATATGAATTTATTAAAATTGAATGCAAAAGAATGTGAAGAAACACCCATTTAAAATACAGGTCACATGCTAAAAAAAAAATTAAAAATGCAATGTTATGTAATTTATAAAATACCCTTGAATATGCAATGTACTCACATACAAATATAACTAAGGTTGTATGTAGAAATTATTCAAGAGCGTATCAATCGCATTTTTCATACAAGAAGTGGCGCTAAAGTTCTTTAAGTACATCATTGTATAATATTTAAAAAAATATATAGTGATCACCAACTCTGAAGAACATTTCGTAATTTATTACATTCGTACATATTTTCTCATTTTGTCTTCAAAATTATAAAATTCAAATTGTTTACGAGAGATGAAGATTTTTGCTTGAAATGGTCAAGTCATATTTTTTTATTTTGAATATCCTTGTACATATGTATGTACACGAAATCTACATCAATACAAGTAGGTAATTGTGTTAAAATATTCTTCAAATTTGGAGATCACTATAAAACAATTACGTAACTTACAAAAAATTAAAAAAAAATTAGGAAAGTTACTTAACGTGTGAATTATTGTAAAGATCTATACTTCGATCATGTAAGATTTAAGATAAAATACCTTTATACGATTGTATTTTTATTTTCGATGGCCCATTTTCAGAAAAAAAATTTTCAATTTTACACAATTAGTTTATTTTTTTAAAATTTATTTTAAATATCTGTTTTTTTTTTTTAAGAGTAAAACGATTAATCTATTGACTGACAGATTTCAAATATTAAAATTAAATTGAAAAATTTAATTTAATTAAATAATAAATTTCAAATGAATTGAATGAAATCGATTTCAACACTATACTACACTCTACATTGTAAAAAAAATTGCAACGATCAATGCTGAATTCGTTTTTCTATAATTGCTCATACATGTACCCATGTACGTGTGTTATGTATGAAATATACTCGTGTATGTATGAATTAAATAAAGATTTTAATTCAATTTTATAAATCAAATCGTATGTATGTGTATGGGTTATGCACTTTGTAACAATTTTAAAAATTTATGATTTTAATTTAATTCAATTAAACAAAGTACATTATTGTTTTTTTAATGTTCATATTTGCGTTCATTCAAAAATAAATTTTAAAAAAGAAAATATTTCTTTTATATTCACAGTGTGTTTGTTTTTGTTAGCAGACGAATTTTTTCGTTGTGTTATTTTAAAATTTTCATTTACAAAAACAAAAAAAAAATCAATATTATATAATGTTTTTAGGAAATCGGTGGAGGCATGGGAACCGCTGTTATGACACAACCCTCATATGGTGGTGGTGGTGGTTTAGGATCAATGACAATTTCAACACCTAGTGATAATGTTTTTGTTCAAAGTCAAACTTATGGAGGTGATGGTAGTGGACAACTTGGACAGAGTACATACGTTACAAATGCCTACTAAAAACAAAACGAAAATATAATATCATGTATATAAATCGTTACGTACTTAAATCGCTTTTTTGTTAATTTGTTATTTTCTTTTAAAATTTTTCATTTTATTTCACATTTTGTTTTTTAATTATAAAATTTATAAATTTTGAGTATTTTATAAAATGAGTAAATTTAAGGATTTATATGTAGATATTAAATTTGAGAAATTATACGTACGTATGTAATATACATTAAAAAATGCTTTGTTTTTGTATATTTAATTTTAATCCTGAAAAATTTCTTTTATTGATCAGCTTCTGTTTAATTTTAGTGACATGGATAATAAAACTAATTTAAGTAGTTACATGGGCAATGATGTAGCATCACAATGAGTCTTTCGGGCTTAAGTGGGCAGCTATTTATATTACTGTACTTATACCTACTTAAGTAACAACATGTCATCATCTTGAGCAGTACAGTCTTTTATAAATTTTCATTTTCATTTTCGCACTATCTCGTACAGTTTTAAGTCAGAGATTTTCAATTCTATATCTTCAGGATCTTAAGATCTTTTTTAACTGCATCTATAAATCTCTTATTTGGGCGACTTATATCCTTTTTTCTAAAGGGTTTTGACACAATATTTAGCAAAGCAAAGAAAAAGCAAAAGCAAATAATATAAAACCAAAGTAAAAGAATTTTGTATATGTAAAGACAACAAAGAAATAAAAATTTTCATTATCTTGTTCAAAAATCCTCCATTTCTATATTTCATTAATCGTATTGGTTTTTGTTATCTAAATCAGACATTTAAAAAAATGTGATCATCATTTATAACATTATGATTAGAAAAATAGAAAAAATAAAAATAAAAATAAAAGTAAATAAAAAGGAAATTCCTATTTCTACTGAAGTAATTGATACTGTGTTGATACAAATTAAAATTAAAGACAAACATCTAATTTTGATCTTAGGAATCTTGAAAATCATGCATATACTACTGATGTATCGCATAAATTTTTAGAATATCACGAAAAAATTCAAGTTTCAAATCCATGTATGGTATTCACAATCATCAGGAACATTTTGTTCGTTTTAATATGATATTCGTGGCTTTGATTAATTTTATGAATTCACTGCGAATCTATTTTGTAATCTAATTTTACAGAAATTACATAACAACAATTAACGACAACAAAATCATTAAGTTATGTGTGTCAGGTCAATTCTATACTATGAATTTCGATACTGGATAGTATTGATACCAGCAATATTTTTAATTTCAACATTAATTGTGTCATTGATATAATTAGACACTGTATATTTACTATTACTATTTGTCGTTAACTAATTTTTAGAATTCTTCATATAAATTTTATAAATAATGACTTAATATGCGATTAAGTCTCTTGATTAATTAATAAATAATAAGGTAAACTATTTTGTTGTATGATATACATACATGTGTGTACGTATGTATGTCCGATAAGTGAAAATTAGAGGAAAACAATGCACTTTTAGTTTATCATTATTTAATTATTAAACAAACAGATATACGGGGTCTTCCAGAGTAAAGGTCAAAAATGGGACTATCGTATATTTCAAAGTATTTTTAGAAAAAACTCACTCTTGAGGTACAAATCATTGAGTACTCCATTTCAGAATTAGTATTAGAATTTGAAGATACATACTTATATAGGAGATTTTTTTAAAATAATAATTGTTAAAAAATTGTCTATATAAAAATTTTATAGCGCAACTTTGGAATTGTTTATTTGATTTCAATAAACAATAATTTGTAGGAAAAGAACTATTTATATACTTAATGTTCAAAATAGCCTACACAATACATGACATCATGTATACTAACATTTTTCAAATTCCTCATATTTCAGAAGGAATGAATTTTAGGGGGTTATTTTGTGATCTTTGTGTTGGGACACCCTGTGTACGTATAAGTGCGTCATATAAATTCATTTTTTTTTATATTTTTTCCACATTATTTTTAATCCATTTTTTAATAAATTTATTTATCGTTTATCAAAACAATTATTATTTAGAAATTTTTCAAGTATGATTTTTTTCCAATTTTTTTTTTTTAAATTTCATTTAAATTTCCGATAAATAAAAAAAAGCCAAGAATTTATATTCAGAAAAGAAAAAACGCGTAGTTCTAAAATTTTGTACAATTATGTTAAACAAGTATTCTTTGGTTAAACTTATATTACAACGGAAGTACTATATGATAACAGAAAGAAAACGGATTAAGAACATTATCTTCTCTCATTTAATTTATTACAAAATATTTTTATTAAAAGAAAATTTTTTAAGTGCAATAAAAAAAATTTTTTTTTTTCGGAACCAGAAAAATTCTTATTTTTATTTGTATGCATTTATACCGACTTAATATTACATATAGCCCCTGAAAACATAGGATGGTTTTTAAAATATCAAAAAAATTGTTAAAATGCGGTAATACTATTGGCTTGATAAAAAAAAATATACAATGCTGCTAATGTATTGTTTATATTATATGTATTGTATTGTTTATGTATTGTTTATTGCTGCTAATGTGTCAATGTGTTGTTTAAATAACGTTTTTTTTTTAGATGTGTTTACAACACATTTTTAGACTTAAAATGATGCTGTTTTAAAACTTTAAATCTTGCATCAAGGTAGCACCAAAACGTTTTGAAACTCACCAATATACATACATACATAGTACATACCGCTGGTATAAATTTAATTGCATTATGTAAGATGATTTCTATATTAATCTTCTTTACAGGATTAAATAAAAGATTAAAATAGAAATACCAAGGATGTTTCGAAATTAATCCTTTTTGTTTTTCGAGTGAAATTGCAATACGTAAATTTCATTACATTTTTATATCGAAATCACTGAAAGTGAATTCTGAAGCATTCGCTATCATGTTAATTTATCTCATATTTCCGTATTAAAAAAAAAAAAGAAAAAGTAAAATTAAACTTTTCCCAAGAAGTTTGATATTTTAAATGAAAATTAGATATCTCAAATATCAGTTCAAAACTAAAAAGAACAAGTTATCAAACTTTTCAACATTTTATGTTCATATTGCAAAAATTTTTTTAATTTTATTTTATTTTATTTTTTTAATTTACGAAAGTTTTTATTGTTTTAACATCAAGAAATATGCAATTTTCGAAAACTCAAATAGCAGAGTTATTAGGCCACAATGCCATATACGTATGTACATATGTATGTTCAAATATGCGTGTATTAATGAATTTTATTAATTACTTGAGTTCAGAAATTAAAATTGCATATAAGCAAATTATAGTCAAATAAAAAGTTGCTTATTAAAAATAAGCGTGTTTACTCTAAGCGAAGGAAGTGCGTATACACGCATGTTAAAAAAAAAATTAAAATAAAAAAAAAAGTAATTTCCAAAAATTTTTCTGTACTGTAATGAAACAAGGTATCTACAAATTGCTTACGTTGTCTATGAAATTCAATCAAGATTTCAACATTGCAATTAATGTGCATATGATTGTAAGTACTGCAAAAATTTATACATGTACATCGATATAATGATTTATGAATTTTTGATGACAGTTCAGTTTGTTTTAAAATACGAAAATTAATTTAATATTAAGCAACAAAGAAAATATCATTTGTTTTTGTTCTCTTTTTTTATTGAATTTCCTGTTTAAATCAATTTTTATGTAGTTGTCGATTGCAAATTATGTACTGCATACATACATTTGCATACATATGTACATGTGTACATACATTACAGTGACACTACATCATTTTATTGATTATACAATCAAATTGCAATTTATTGAAACAATTCATAATTGAACAATTAAATTAGAACAAAATTTTACCAATTATTTATGATGTAAACCTTGCTTATTGCATCACATTATGTATACAGTGCCGGTGGTGGTGCTATCGAATGTTTTGATTGTCTACAGCAACCAGGTGCTCTTGAATCTGTGGTCCCAAATTGAGTCCTCACAAATGGTAAATCGTCAAAATTTGACATCAAGTTTGTGAAATCAAATTCCATTTAGAACATTTAAGATTTAGACGTCCCTAGCCACAATCATGGTATTATATCTCGACTGCATAAATAGGTTTGGCCTGATTTTACTCTTTATTAGATAGTGTGAAAATGTATTCACGTTGGCCGGGACCTTAAAATACTAGGTACACCGAAATGTAGTTTGTGAAGAAGTACCTAATATATTGTAGCACCATTACAGACATATTATACAATAATGCAGGTACCAGATGCAGTAACAGATGCATGGACGGATAAAAATTACACAATATTACTGATGCATTGCATTAAAAAAAATTCACGATGCTCCAATTTCTAACCTAACACGTTTTAGATGTGCTCTCACAATGGGTTTTGAAACTTTAATTAAAAATTTTTGAAACTAAACTTTGCATCATAACGACATTCAAACGTTTTAAAACTCACTGAAATTTTATCACTTTATAATTAAAAATGAATTTATTTTACGAAAATGTAACTATAATGTGCTTTATTCAAATTATAATTCCATGAAATTTATTACAAACTGTAAATTAAATTGCAAAAAAAAAATTATTATATAATAGTATATAAAATAAAAATACATAAATTTTTTTAAATTGAATTTTTCTATGTACTCAAATACTAATAGAAGAAAAAAAAAATTCAATTGAAATTAATTATGTATTTTTATTTAAAAAAATTATTATTAATCAAATAAAATTGTTATTATTCTCAATAACAAATTAGGAAAAACCAAAAAATAAATCATGATTTATTAAATTTTAAAATTTCATTACTTCGTAATTTGATTTCCTGTGATATTGGTTCAGTTTGAAAACCATTTAAATTATTTATCATATCAGATGTAGCTGATTCATATGATCCAGTTTCATATTGATTAAATGTATTTGCTAAATTCCATAATGCTAATGCAACTATAATATCTCTATAACGTACTTTTGGTTCATCTTTATTATTATTATTTTTATCTGATGATACCGATGATGAATCAGATGATGATGATGCTGATGAACTGATTGAATTATCAGTTAAAATTTCAACATTTTTAATTTCTTTATCTGCATATGATGGTACACCAAATGAATCAGGAATTATACCACCATTTTTATTCTTATTACCACCAATGTAAACAATTGCTTCTGGTAAAAGTACAGACATTGATGATGATGATGATGATGATAGATCTGTTGTACCCTTTTTAGGAATTTTTCCAATATGACTATGATGTGGTGTTGTAGTTATTGGTGTTGGTCCTGGTGATGGTGTAACTGACATTTTTGTTACCATTGGATATTCAAATAATGGCTCCAAAAATAATTTATCAACATCATCTAATCTATCGAATGAATTAAAATTATTCGATTTTTTATCCGTTATAATAACATGACACAATATTATCGGACTTAAAATTTCCAAAATTGTTACGTAACAAATAATCAAACGCATTTTTATTTTCAATTTTAAAATTGTTTATTATTCGATGGTTTATTTCAAACTGAATTCTGAAATTGTTGAAAAATTTTAGATATGTCCAGTCTCTAAATTTATCTTCTTTATCATATTCTTGAGATATTTAAATGGCATAGAAAAAAATTTTCCTCTCATGAATGATTTCAAAATATTTCAATAAAAAATAATAAAAACTAATTAATAAGTTGTGTACACTATACATATCATATTGTATAGATCAATTCAATTAAATTTGAATGATCTGTGGGTACACACTATATAACAATTATATTAAAGAGCATCTGTTACCCTTATAGATGTTTGTGGCGTCAAAAAATACTACATACTGCATAAAATATATTTTGTCTTTTTCTTGGATATTCTATAAATTGTTCATGAAAAAAATTTAATTTCTTTTGTATTGTATATTTTTTTTGTAAATGAAACATAATTGAGATCAAAGCCTAAATTGTTTATTATTTTTACCATCACGCAACGTACGTTTCTAATTAAGAAAATAAATGGATACAAAAAAATTTTTTTTTTTTTCAATTTAACTTTATAATTTAATCGCACACTTTAAAAAAAAATTTAAACGTCTCTGTGTTTGTTTGATATCAATCGTTTTCGTTTATTACTTTCTTGCTCAATGAGAAAACAAATTAATTGAGTATTATTTTTTTTTTGTCTTATTGATATTCTTGGTTTGATGATAAAATGTTCGTTTTATTTTTGAATTTTTTGTAGAAATTTCAAATATGTATTTTCGTTAATAAGTACGAAAAAAAATGTATATAAACGTATGTTATAAAGTCAAAATGGAAAATCATAACGCATAAAATATGAACTTAAAACTGGTCGTAAAGGATTTCTTGATCGTATTATTGATCTTCTTAAAATTGGTTCAAATAAAATTTGACGACCTTTGAAAATAAATATAGAAATTAGGTATTTTAAATTCGAAATTATTGCAATGTGTGATATTAAGCCATATATAGGGTGTCCCAGAAAAAAGTTATAAAATGCGTTTATCGTATACTTTAGACTGTTTCTAGTACAAAATCGTTCTATAGTCCCTCGCTCTAGAATTTAGATCTTCTGAGATGTTGGAAGATTAAAAATTTTCGTCATGTTGAACTTTGAGCATCTTACGTGTTCGAAAAATTTCATCCCCTTTATCACAGAAGACGTGAATTTTAAGAGAAGGAATCTAGAGTGATTTTTTCCTAGAAGTACTCTGAACTATACGAGAAATGCATTTTCTCTAAGGTGACTGTTTTTCTAGGATACACTGTATGTTGTCGAAAATATTGAAATTATGAAATTTTGAAAATCTATGGTGGGTGTTCTAGAATTCACATTTTGTTCTATGGGATTTTGTTGCAATTTCACATCAAATTTACGAAATGTGAATCCTGGAACACGCTCCAAGATCCTCTAATATGTCAAGAAAAATAAAAATTCATTCTATTTTCTGCAACTTGTAGAGATCAATAATTTTTATTACACATTTTATATAATCATGTGCATATCACATACTTTGTCTTCGTTCAGGTAAAAATAAACGATTTGAAGGTGTCTAAAAATATATAAAAAACACACATGTATTCGTGTGAAATAAGAGAATTATTATTTCTTTTTTAAATTTTGTCTCACAGTTATATGAATCGGTGTTTGACTGTCTATTTGAGATCTTCCAGTTTCTTGAAATGAATTAAAACAAATAATCATTTCATTTAAAATATCAGCCATACTTTTCCAATTTTTTGCTATTTTATCTTTAGAATCATCCTTGAAAAAGTAAAAAAAAAAACAAAAGGACCAATATGACATGAATATTATGGGAATCTGATTTAATTATAAAATCCGTATAGTGTTTTATATACTTACTGCTGCAGAAAATAATAATGGCATTAATAAATATGGTGCATGTGAAACACGGACTTCAGTCGGTTTTAAACAACCAATTGTTGATAATGTTCTCATCATATCCATTATTGATATGAAAAGTTCACGATGTGGTCCTTTTAAATCTTCAAATAATAAATTTAATGCATCTAATGCAACAACTCTTGGGCAAACTCTTTCATTATCAGCTTAATTTTTGAAATAAAGGGAAAATTGTACAAATTGAAGTTCATTATTTAGTATTTTTGTAAACGTTAGACACATATATATGTATATATGAATACCTAAAATTAATTGTTGTACTCTTTTTGATAATAATGGTTTACCAATATTACGAAGGAATTGATTTAATGCTGTTGCACATTCTCTTGGTGTACAATAATTACGAAGAAATTCTAATAAATTTTCATCTCCTGAACGAATTTTAGCTATAATCTTATTAACAATAACACGTGATCCAAAATTTATGAATAATCCTCTATATGTACAATCTATACGTAAATGATTCGAAATATGAAGATATTATAGATATTTTTCTAAACTTTTTATATAAATTTTTTAAATTATTTTTAATTTTTTTAAATAATTTTATCTGATTCTGGTTTTATTTGATTGATCGGTCTATGAATTCATACACATCACATTACGATGAAATTTTTAATTTTGAACTTAAAATCTTTTTAAAATTCTTTATCGTAAACATTAATTGCGTTCGAATGGAATGAAAATTCGAATTAAAATCGAATTTTCCTCTCCTAACTTTAAATGTCCTCACTTATGAATTGATAATAAAGTGGAAAGGGTGATAGAAAATAATTTTTGCTAATTTGCTGTGCGATACTGATCACAAAGATAATCATCGAAAATCAAAGACAATCATGGAGAACTGTTAAAGCTAGAATTATCAGATAAACTATTCCATTCGAACGCAACTGTTTTCTTAATTTTAAAATAATAATTTCAATAGATGAATTGATTTTTTGTTTTGGTTTTTGTTGATTGAAGATGAAAATTAATTTTCAATACTTACGTTCTTTTAAGAATTGAATACATTGTTGTACAGCATTTAATTGATCCTTTTTAATGATTCCTTTTTTACGTTTAAATTTTCTTTAAAAAAAAATAGAAAAGGAAAAAAATTGGTAATTTAAAAAAAATTTTTTTTTTTGCAATTAAATATTTATAACGCCATTAAGAACAAATACGTGTGTATTACAATATTATTTAAATGTAAAATTGTACTATTTTTAATTCATAAAATTCAACAGAAAATAATTTTTTTTTAACAATTAAAAATATATACATCAATAAAATATAACACAAAAGAATTTTTCAAGACAATGAATGTGTCTGTACATGCACTTTTTGTTTTATGTAAAAATATCAACAGAAGAAAAAAAAATAAAAAAATAAAAACAAAAAATTGTTTACTAAATGTTCATGTTACATTAAGAAAATATTTATAAATTTATACGTAACTTAATGTAAGCATAGTAAATGAGAAAAAATATTTAAACATCTAGACTTTTTGTTTTTCTTTTGTTATCTTTAACATATTCAGTTTTTTCGTCTTTCTTTGTTTAGTAAATAAATGTATGACCAAAATAAGAAAAGAATAATAATCTTAAATAATGATTGTAATGTGTAATTTATGTAGTATATGACAAGCATATAAAATAAATTATATAGGGTGTCTCAAAATAAATTTCACATAGCTCATTTGTCCGGAACTTCAGATTGTTCCTAGTTAAAAATTTTTCTAGACTTTTCAGTCTCCTCTTTCTACAATTGGCTCCTACTGAGATAAAGGGGATTGAAAAGTTTTGGATACGTGATTTACATACATACATATGTAATATAATATATATATTGAATGATATATTGAAATATTGATTTTTAGGGAAGAGGAGGATGGGTGATTTACAACGATTTTTTATAGAAAAAATCTGAACTTTTAGAAAAATGAGCTGAGTGAAAGTAACATTTATTCTGAGACACCCTATATAAGAAAATATACTCAGAGATATTATATAATAAAAGAATGATATGATGTAATATATGTGCGTGATTTTTGTGAAATTCTTTTCCAATTACTTTAAAATGAGATGAAGATTAAAAACAAAAAAAAAATAATAATATAAACAAAATAACATTCACAATTTGAAACAAAGAATTTAAAATAAATTATGAAATATTTAATACTTTTTTGTGGTTTTTGACTTTTTTTTTCTTAATTTTTCTATTTTATCAAAGTTGTAAAGTTAACCACTTCAGATAATTTAAAATCATTTGCCAATAAGTTATTCAAAGTTTCAAAGTGTTTATAGTTTTAAAGAAATTAACAAATTTGGTTTTTGTTTTTTTAGTTTGTGATACAATTTATATATATTAACTAAGAAATATAAAGTTTTTCAAATGAATTTCAAATGAATAAAATTTTTAAATCAATATGAAGTGGTTATTATTAATTCAATTATTATTGATAATATGCTTTAATGAGGGCTTTCGTATAACATCATCTCATAATGAACCAAGGTAAAAGGGATTTTATGTACTAAATTTCGTTATTTGAATTTTTTTTTTGATAATTTTCTCAAAAATAAAATATTAGGTGAGTTTCAAAACGTTTAATTGCTGCCATGATGCAAAATTTAAATTTTTAAAATGCTAACGTTTTAAATTGCTAACATCGTTTAAAGCTTTGAAACGTGATATAAAAGCATCTACATCGCATTAGGGAAATGGAAAAAATGAACAAAATAAAGAAGTAACGTAAAGTAAAGTAAAGTAATAAACTTCATAGGTCTCAAAAATGACATATTGACCATAATGAAAACGTAAAATAAAGTTTAGTAATATGTATCTGTGTCGCTCTGTAAAATTCATTTGGCTATAGTGCTGTGTACATGCCTTACTTTACTTTGCGCTAAGATTTTAGATTCATTTAAACGCAATTAGCGAATCATGAATTTTTTTAATGCAATACATCAATGGCATTTTAAAATTTTTACATTAAAATCGTACTACTACCTCATCAAAGCAAATTTTTTGACATTTTGAAACTCACCCATTCATTTCGTTTTACTTGAAATTTATGTGTATTTATATGTAAATTAAATTAATTTTGTTTTTATTTTCTCAAACTATTTCCATATTTTTAGTTTAATAAAAATATTTAAACAAAATTATGAGAATACAAAATATCAAAATCATAAACAATATAAAAGAGATTTAACATATTTTAATGGTTTACAACCAAATTATTTAACAACAATATTACAAAAGCCATGTGAAAATGATGAAGCATCATTTTGGGAGAAATATATAAATCTTATACCAACATCAAATGATTGGATACCAACATTGACAAGAGCATTTTATACAGCAAATCCATTAAATCAAAATTCAGCAACAGCAACTGCTACAGTACAATATATTTCACCACCATCATCGACATTATCACATTCGCATCATCATCAAAATCCATCACAGATTTGTGATCAATCATATGAAAATGGACATGTTTTACATTTAATCAATAATGTACCAGCAACCACAACAACAACAACAACAATAAACAACAATAATTTAATTAATAATAATTGTAATGATAATAAAATAATTCATTCAAATTTAAATTTACCACCATTAATACCACTTAAATCAAATTATTATGATAATAACATTTTAGATGAAATAACAAATGATGATCCAGCATTAAAAGAAGCATTAAAATTAGCAAATGTATTATCAAAAACAGATTTATTTTCAAATAATAATATTAATAATAATAAAAAGCAAATAAATTGTTTATGTGGTCAAATTTTAGGTAAATCACATTATTGTTCAAAAAATTCAAATGAAATTTCTAAAAAAATTAATAATAAATTAGAAAATGAAAATAAAAATAATAAAAATTTAACAAAAACTAATGAAAATGATGAAAAAAATTATGAGAAAAAATATCAAACAAATTTTCATTTTAAACCAAATGAATATAAAATGAATGGATTCTATGAATCAGTACAAAAATTAGTTCAATTATTTTCAGAAGATAAATTAAAAGAAATACAAAAGAAAAATTTAGAAAAACGAAAAAAAATTGAAGAAGAAAATTCAAATAAATCAATGAATTCAAATGATGATGACTCATCAAAAGATGATTCTCAACAGAATGATCAAAAATTAGCGAACACTGAAAATAAACAAAATTTTCAAGAAAATGAATCTGAAGATAATTTATCAGATAATGAACAAGAAATGGAATCATTAAATAATACAAATGATCAATTAATAATAGATGAAAATCAAGATCAATCTGTCGAATCATCTACGAAACAGGAAAAAAATGATACAATATTTGATAATCAGTCAGAAGATCGAAAAGTTAATGATGAAGAAAATCAAAATGAGATTTTGGTTGAAAATCGTGTGCTACAAAATAATGAAGAGAGTACAATTGAGGGACCACCAATAGTACCAGAAAGTAAAAAAAGTCAAAATTTAGTAATAAATCAAGATGAAAATGTAGACGAAAAAGATACTAATGCAAGTTTAGAGAAACAAAATGAAGAAAACGATGTAGGAAGTACTTTAATTTCTAAAAATGATCAAGAAAATAAAGAAGACGAAAATGAAAATTCAATTACCGAAAGTAATACAGAAAATGTAAATAACAAAAATTCTAATTCCGAAATTGTTTTTGTAGAAGATCAAAATGAAATGTCAGCAAATGAAGAGCAGACGGAAACAACGAATGAAAATCAAAAACTTCAGAGTGAAAACGAATCAACAGAAGACAATGATAATGTTCAAGAATCTGATTTTACTACTGGTCCATCTTTATCCGACGATAAAAATCAGACGTCATCAACTGCTGCTGATAAACCAGAATTATTACCTGTAACAAGTAATGAAGAACGTAACGAAGGTGAAACACTTGATAATCCTACATTAGACGATGATCAAATTACGAAAAGTCAAGAAACCGGAGATAGTGAAGAACAACAGTTATCGTTACCGGAAAATAAAATTGAACTTCTTCCAGAATCGAAGGCAAATGTAGATAAAGAAAATTCAGGAAATCAAAGTTCTGAACCAAGTGATTTAAAAGAAACGAATGAACTATTAGAGCTTTTGCCAAATTCAGAAAAAGTAAGTGACTCAACAATTACAACAAGTAAATCAAAGGAAGAAATTTCAAATGATCCTGAACTTTTACCTAACGATGAAATAGAGTCGGGCGACACTGAAAATGAAAATACAAAGGATAAGACTGAAACAAGTTCAGAAAAAGAAGGTGAAGTACAAGATCAAGATATTGAAAGTAATTCTCCTTTGAATGATGAATTGCAATCAGGATCACGTGAAAATGAAGACGAACCAGAACTTTTACCAAAATCAGAACATGAAGAAACAAGTAATCTACCAGAACTTTTACCAGATTCAGATGAATTGAATGAAACAAATGATCAATCAGAAGAAAATAATACAAGCAATACAAATGGTTCACAAGAAAATAATAACCTTGAAAACAGTAATATCGAAGGGCAACCAAATGAGAAATCAGAACTGGAATTAACTGGAAATGAAAATACACGGAATGAAAGTGAACCAGAACTTTTACCAGATTCAGAGAAAATTAACGAATTATCAGAACTTTTACCTGATTCCGAAAAGGAAAACGTAACAGGTAATAAACTAGAAGAGATTAATATTGAAAATAGTGCAAGTAATTCAGAAGAGGAAAATCAAAATAATCCTGAAATTCTACCAAACAGTGAAACAGATTTAAAAAATAATGAAAATGAAAATATATCAAAAGAATTTGATCCTGAACTTTTACCTCCGGATACAACAAGAGAAAATATTGAAAATGATAAAACAATTGAAAATAATGATAAAAACGAAAATGAAGCTTCTAATGTAAATGATGACGAATCAATTATTGATTCAGAACAAGCCAATTCTGAATTATTGCCGTTTTTCACACCAATGTCAATGATTCCGTTAGCAATTGACGCAACAAAAGAAAATGGAAATTTACATAAATACACGTACACACTTGCTAATGAAAATGGTAAAGAAAAATTAGAAAATATGCAAAACATTTTACCAGACAAAGCCCATTTATCGAAATATGATAAAATTGAAGATAATCAGAATACAGAAGCACTACAAAATTCCAAAGTTCCAAAAATATCTGAAAACTTATTAACGTCAGAAACTCAACATTATTTCAGTAAAACAAACAGTCCTGTGAAACTAGATGCACTTTCAATGTTATCTGAAGGTATCAAAGAACAAACAAAACAAAAATCTGATTATTCGGCTGCAGTAGAAGATCAAAAATTATCTGCATCAAATCATGAACCTGAAATTTCGAGAAATTTATTAAATTTAGTATTGAATGTAGTAGATTCCACTAAATCAGAAGAAGAGTTAGATGATACTCATGAAATACTTGAGGAAAATGTAATTTCGAATAACAAAGAAACTAATCACACGATGAGTGGCATAAATTTGAAAAATGATACAAAACCTAATCAAGATAATTCTGAAACTGACGTTTTACAAGGCTCGGCGTCCAATATTGTTGATTATATTTCAAATGGTGAACCCATTCCAACGTCTGATAACGGTCTTTTAGAACAGTCACATCAAAGAGTTTCAATCAATAGTTTACCAGCACTTATATCTTTACCAGGTGTGGCTCTATTCTTGAATAAAATGACAGTTGAAAGCGAAGTTCCAGCAATTGGGATGTCCATTCATGTAAACAAAGATATGATTCAAAATCTGCCCTGTGGTGAACAACTTAGTAGTCAACAAGTATCAGAAAGTGAAAATTCTGTTGTTACTGCTGAAGAAGAACCATTAGAAAATATGTATCCTGAGCAAAATTTAATGTTGCCAGATTCACAAGACATCTTTGTTCCGCCATGTACTTTGAACACCGAAACTAATCCAATCATGCCATCTGTTTCATCTGATTTTACTCATCAAGTAGTTCCAGTTTTGGGTATTTCTTCTGAAGGTGATACACAAACAATTGGACACGTACATGATGATTACTCTAAAATGCAAGATATTTCTAATTCTGAAAATAATTTACCATATAACATTCAACCTGAACAAATACGTGCTGATCATGTTAATATGGAAGACGTTGCTGGCTCTCATAATAGTTTGCCTTATAATATTGAACCTGAACAAATACAAGTCAATCGCGTTAATATGCAAGGAATTTCTGACTCCCGAAAAGACTTGCCTTATAATATTCAGCCAGTTCCTATAATTTTAACTAGAAATCCTGATGTATTTGAATCACACAGTGCTAGCTCAGAACAACCTTTAACTTCTGATGGTGTAGAACAAAGGAATTCTTTTATTATTCAACCTACCAAGGCAACTTATTTAAAAAAAGCCGAAGTTAATAGTCATCCAACAGAAATTTCGTATCAATCAAATGTAGAGAACAATGAACGTTATTCAGATGAAAGTTCAAGTTCAACTCATCCTTTACAACAAACACATTCATCACCACCAATTCTACAATATAACGATCATTATGGAGCACAATCGCAAAGTGCTCCAACTTTTGATAACGAGAATGAACAATACGAGGAAGAAACAATCACAGAACAAAATAATGGATATCAAGGATCAACACCACTGATGTTGAGAGAAAATTTCCCTGAAGAAATATCTCAACCCAATTTTGAATCTACAAATGTTTCACCTATGAATGAATTTGAATCAGACCAAAAAAGATTAAATTTAATTATTCATCCTGTTGTAAAAGAAGAAAGTGAAATTGAACAACAATCCTCAATTCCATCAAAATTTAATCCATTAATTCCAAAATATTCATTGAAATTACTTCTTGGTGAAATTTTGAAAAGAAAACTTGCAAGAAATTTACTTGATCATTCACCAAAATTAATATCTTCACATGATTTAAATATGGAGGGTTCTGAAAATTATGAGAGTATAGAAAATCCTTTAGAAAATGAAAATCAAGATTACACCATTCAATCCGATATATATCAACAAATTGGTTCAAAAATTTCTGAACATTATACTACACCGAAACCAACTATTGAGAATTTAGTTGTAAGTCCAATGGGTTTATCTGAAAAGAAACACGAATCTTTAGAACAACCAACAGAATTAAAACAATTAGCATCACAAAGATCATATAATATATTAAAGCCTGAAAAATCTCTAGTTTCAAAGAGTGTCAATGATTATGAATTCAAATTAGAAAAAACGAGACCAATTATGATATCAAAAGAAATAACAAAAGATACTAGTTCAAATATTCCATTGCAACTTGATGATTCAAATTTTGCTGATAAATCAATTTTTATAAATCAAAATTCACCAGTCATAAAAAATGTTCAAGAGAAAAGTACAACTCCCTCAAACAGTAACACGCCAAAGGAAAATATACATGAAACTAATAAAGATCAAAAAATTGAAAATAAATCTTTAGAAGCTGAAAGTCAAATAAACATGAAATACACTTCAAAATTTAATTCATTCAAATCAAATGATAAAAAATTCTCTTTAGATAAAATTAAGCCATCTAATTACAAAGAAAATTTAAAACTTCCAAAATTAACAAATACCGAACAATTAAATGAAGTCAATAGCAAACTTAAACCTCCCGAATTAAAACTTTTTAATGAATTGACTGAGACAATAAAAGCATGTAGCTCAGAAGTAAATAAAGATCATACAAATCAATTTGCTATGGAACTTTATAACGTGCTTGATGAAATTGTTGAGAATTACTTACAAGTTCGTTTACAGAAGAACACAAAAATTGATATGAATAATTCAAACATAGCTAAAACAAAAAATGAATTTCAAAATATATTTAAAAATTTGTACGATTCATTTCCTGATTCAATTGAAATTAAAACATCATTTAATAAGGAAAATGTTAAGGTTAAAAGAGAAAATAAAAATTATTCGAAAGAAAATTTGGAAAATGCATCATCAAATATTATCAATAAATATGTATTAGCTCCATCATCATCATATATCGGTGTTAATGATCAAAACATGTTAAATCAATTAAATTCTGTAACAACTATCGATCAATTTACAAAACAAAACAATCATGATAAATTTCTTGTACCATCTACAGTTACTGCAGAAGAAAATCATATTACAAACATTTTAAAACGAATTTTAACTAAATCAGAAAATGAACAAATTTCAAAATTAGCTGAACAAGATGAAAATATTTTATCAAAAATTTCTGATATATTTGCTCAAGAAATTCATAAAAAATTGCATCCCAGTGAATTTGATGATTTTTTAAATGAATTTTTTAAATTGGATGAAATTCAAAAACAATTTTCTAAAAATTCACCAGAATTATCTGAATTGGAATCTGAGCCGGTTACATTTTTGAATTTATCAAAAAATAATTTTAATCAATCAATTGAAGATGATTTATCTGTTGAAGTATCGAATTTACCAGAGGATGTAAGAAAGGTTACATTTCGTATAAATACAGAACCATTAATTGAAGAAGAAAATAATAACGATAAAATACAATATCATCATCAACAGCAGCATTACTATGAAGATAATGAAGGTTGTTCAAGTGAACTTCATCAACTCGAAACAAATCCTAGTCCGACAATGCTGTCTAAAACATCTGATGGTCTTGATTATTCATTTGAAACTGATGAAATAACGCAAACTTTTAATAATGATCCAAATAAGGATTATTTTCCTCTCAATAATTTAAATTTGGCAAATACAAATAAAAATAATAATAAAGAAAATTTAAATCCATTTAATTCAGATCATTTTAATTTAAATGATATTTTGCGTAATCGTCGACAACCTTCATGGTTTGAAGAATATAAGATACAACCAGCACCAAATAAATTATTTGAGGCTTCTACTTATACCTCATATGATAGCCATCATCACCATATGCTTACAAAACGGTCTGTAAATAATCAAAAATCGAAAACTTCAAAACATCCAAATGAAAAAAATGATAAGAATGTTGTTATTGTTAATCCAGAGGAACAAAATCGATTTTGGCATACATTACTAAGAGGTATCGAAAATAAATACAATTTAGAAAATTTTATGTATCCAAAAAGTGATTTTGTAAAGGCAAAAAAATTTCAAAATTCTTTGAATAAAAATAATCGAAATAAAAATAAATATTCTAGTGAAACAGAAGTATTAAATATTGAACCAATTATTGAGCATGATAATGTACATTTTATAAAAGAAAGTGGATCAAATGAGAATGAAAGTCAGGTAATAAGATTTAGATACAAGATACAGCAGAAACCAATTTGGAAGAACATTTGAAGAAAAGGCACTTACACGTAAGCATAGTTTTCCTTTAAAAGATTGTAAAACTCAAGTTGTTTGCACATGTATTAGTGAAGATTTTTACATGAAATGCGTATTGCATATTATTTTGTTCTCAAGATCAAGATCTTTAAAATATCTAGAGGACATTATCTTCTATTAAAAACAAATAAACTTGCGCTAAAATGATTTTTCGAGTTGGTTTATGCTATCAAGCTTTTCTTCTTGTTTTACAGAAATCATAATTTTTTAATTTATTTTTTATATTTTGATTTATTTTTTCTAGAGTCAGAGTATGTTTGAAGATTCAAGGGATGAATATTCATCATCATCATTAACATCAAAAGAATTTATTGATTCAATTTCAACTGAAATAGACTAAATCTGTTCCATGTATTTATTTAATTTTTCTTCTTTTTAGAAATAAATTGTTCCTAAATTTTTATTATTTTCATTGTGAATATAAAATGAAAATCATAATTTTTAATTTAAGAAAACCATAATTATTTAATTTAATTTATACATGTTTTAAAAGTATGTAGTAATAAAATTGAATGTAGAAAATTAAATCATTTTAATTTCATTGTAAAGAAAAATCAAAACTACCAAATACAGTCATGGACATCAAAAAATCCCATTTTCAGCTTTAAAATTTTTTCTAAAAGAAATGAATTAATTAAAACCAAATCATTTACATACATGTACATGAATTCAATTTATTTTAATATAAAAATCATTGCGGGTATAAAAATTGTATAAAAATAATCTAAAATTAAAATTTCTAAATGAAATTAATTTAATCACTTATTTCGACTTTTTCTCTGTATTTTTATTTGATACTGTTTGTCGTATTTGTGCTATTTTTTCTTTAGTCTCATTCATTTTTTCGGATTGATTTTTTGATTTACCTTGATCAGTTTCATTCTTTTTTTGATCTTGTGCTATCGTTTCTACTTGAGATGATTGATCAGGTTTTTGATTTGTAGTTTGATCAGTTTGTATTGAGAAGGAATTATTCTCGTTTGTTTTATCTGAACGTTGATTTAATTCTTGATCAGAATCATGCTGAGATTGTTCTACTTCATAATAAATAACAGGCTGAACAGGTTGGGTTCTGTAAACTGGTTGAGGATAAACATAAGCTGGTTGAATTGGTTGAACTGGTTGATATGGAGCAGGTTTATAGGTAACAACTGGACGAGGTAATAGTGGTACAGGTTGTACTGGTCGTACAGGTAATACAGGTTGTACAGGACCATAGGCTAGTTGTGATGAAGCACAAGGAACAGGTGTTATACGTGGCTGACATGATACAAGTAAATTCGTCCCACAATTCATCTTTGGTAGTGATGATGATGATGATGAATACGAATAAGATCTGGCTAGACCTGATTGTGGTGAATATGGAAATTGCTGCGCAGATTGTAAATTTTTTTGTTTTGCCCAATTTTCATCTTCTAAAAGAGAAAGATTTTGAGGAACATTAGAATTTTCAGTTTTCGTACCTTGGTTATCGGTTGCAGCTGGATCATCAACATTAGCTTTTTCCTGAGATGAGTAGCTGTTGTAATTAGCATTTTTGTAACCATATCCTTTGTTTTCGGGTTTAATTGGATCATTAGCACTGGTTCTTCCATATGGAGAGTAACTGTTATAGTTGTTGTTGCCGTAACCGTAGCCATGGTTATTATAACCATATCCATGATTATAACCATAACCATAATTACCATAACCGTTATTGTAGCCATGTTTATTGCCATATCCATGACCTGAATGAGAATAATCATCGTATTCTTCTGAACTGTAATCACCACCTCCTTTTAGATTATGTCCCTTAAGAAGTTTATGTAACAAAAATGTTCGTTCTTTATTATTGTCCTGATTAGTTTCATCATTCAAGGTAGCTTGTGACATTGTATCATGTTGAGTGTTAGAATCAGATGGATTTGGAATAGTTCTATCGTACATTAAATTTTGTTGTTGATTTTTGTAAAATGATATTTGTGCTAATGGGGAATTTAATGCAGAATAAGTAGGATTTACTACAGGTCTACCGGGTATATTGTATGGTAAAGCTAATGGTCTACTATTTCCATAATTATTAGCTAATATTTGTTGAGAATATGATGATAATGGCAATGATGATTGCTGATAAGTTGAAATTGGTTTCACTGGAGAATTATAAATATTACTTGGAAGTTGGTAATTGCTATTTAAATTCGAATCATATGAATTCTGTTGTATAGGTCCTCCACCATAATTTTGTGATAATGAAGATAATGGTAAATTATTTTGATATGAATTTATTGTTTGCTTACTATTTTCATAAACACTTGCTGGAATTTGTGATTTTAATCCTTTACACATGAAATATGGTTCAAAATGAGGATTTGATGGTTTTATTTCAACACAAACAGTTGTCATTGGTGTTGATTTTTTTACACGTTTTACTTCATTACTTGTATTATTATTATTATCTGTATTATCATCATCATCATGATTAATTGGTATTAATTCAGAACTAAGATTTTCATTAATATCGATTTCATCACTATTTTTTGTATTGTTATTATTATTATTATTATCGATTTTTTGTTCTGTACATTGTACAAAATTTAAAATTGATAAACTAATTAAAATCACAAATAATTTAAAGGAAAACATTTTTTGTTTTTATAGAGTCTTCACAATTTATTAAAAATTTTATTTATTTTTCTTTTTTTTTTTTCGTATTTTTAATTACTTTTATTGTAACGATTATATTTTTTATTAAAACAACAAATAAAAAATAAAATGAAAAAATAACAAATTCGATAACAAATAAATTTAAACTTTTGCTCGTGCGTCACTTTATTGAACTGGCCATTAATTATAATTGGTAACTGGCTTTTTATAACATTACACCGAAAAAATTGCCGAACTCAACATAAAATCATTATAAATAAAATATATAGGTACTATATAATGTTGTATGTGTGAGTTAAAATGAATGAAAATATTAAACCATTGATTTTTTTTCTTTCATTCATGATTATTTAAATCAAATTATTCGAAAATTTCAAAAAAAAAAAATAAAAATACACTCCTACTTTTTTTGACTTTTTTTTTGTATCGTCTATTTCTAAAATTTCACTTCATATTGAAATATTTTTATATACACAGCGTGTCATGTTTTCTACATAATGTAACGTGTATATACATATATTATGTATATTTATGTAAAATTTAATTACGAAAATTTTATTTAAATGAAAATGTCTTCAAATTTCAACCTAATTTGTTAAATTAATTGCAAAATTGTAATTTTCATTTGTAAATCATATATGACCAATATTAGTAACATTTCTAATGTATATGTATCTTTGAAAATGTTTGAATGGTCAAAAGTAAAATCAACATGTATGTGTGTCGTGTACATACATATGTACATATATTGGTACCCAACTTGATATTTTAAAAATTTGAATTGATTTTGTTAAAATCAGTTCAGAATCAATTACAAAAGAACCAAATTGATTCAACTTCTAATTGCTAGTAATACATACAAGAATCAATTCCGTATATGATTACTTGTAACGTAATACAGAATTGTTTCTGAATATCTCAGAATGCATTCAGTGTGTTAGGTTCGAATGTAAAAGCAATGTAAATGCAATTCTTTTTTCGTTTTGTAACCCAAAATAGAATCAATGCAGAATTAAAATAATTCTGAATCAATTCAATTTATAACAGGGTATAATCGGGGTATTACAGGGTATAATACATAATCAATACGAAATAATACTTATTAGTAAATAATTGGTAATGTTTAATTCTGAAATAACCCAACTGCTCTAGAAATAAGATAATTTGATATTTTAAATAGTAAAATTTTTTATTTATTAAAAAATGAAATTTAAAGCCATCTTTATTTTTAATCCCAGGAAATGGTTCAGTGTTTTTTGTTCTTTAAGCAATAAATTTATACAAAAATACATCCTTGTGTATAGAAATTAAAAATATAATCGTGGTTCATACAGTTGTATTCACATAAGATCATGCTCTGTATTTATATACATTTACATACATATGTATGCACATATACTCATATGTATGTATTATAATGAACAAAATTAAATATGCACTTTACTGGTAATAAGTAATAAAATATTCTTTATGTTATTTTTTATTCAACTTTTGCAAATACATGCATATTCACATATGTATGTACATATTAGTTATTACATTAAATTTTCAATGAAATTTTTCTTGTGTGCTTGTGTTACACTGTTTTTTTTTACTTTAAATCTTGGATTATATTGTAGGTTAATAAATCTGCATACAATATGCTTGCACTTGCATAAAAAATTTACGTGTATATTCATCTTATGAACTTAATTTATTTTGCTTATACCATGTTTCATGCAATATAAATTAAACAGTACAAAATATTTGTATGTGTGTATGTACTTACTGTGTGGTAAAAATTTACATAGCGTGTATTTTAATAAAGGTTGGCAAAAAACATACACACACACACACACGTTTATATATACCATATCATCTAAAATTGCTATTTAGAATATGATAAAAATAAAAAGTTGCAAATATAAGCAAAATTTATATTTGGACAAACAGCGTACATAAAGTACTTATTTTTTTAATGAAATAAATTTTTTGTTTTTTTGAAATTTAATGTACATATTACGTATACGATGAACAAGTTCAATGGACAGGAAATCAAAAGATAATTTTCCATAGCTTTAAAAATGTTGAAATGATTAAAATGAAAAAATATATATACAGAATTATTTATTTATTCACTCGTTGAGGGATCAAAGTAGTTTGCGTTATAATATTGAACCTGAACAAATACACGTCAATCGTGTTAATATGCAAGGAATCTCTGATTCCCAAAAAGACTTGCCTTGTAATATTCAGCCAGTTCCTAATTTTGACTAGAAATCTTGATGTATTTGACTCACACAGAATAATTCTTAGCTCCTGATGGTGTAGAACAAAGGAAGTCTTTTATTATTCAACCTACCAAGGCAACATATCTCAGAGAAGCCGAAGTTAATAGTCATCCAACAGAAATTTCATATCAATCAAATGTATTTAGATAAAAGTTCAAGTTCAACTCATCCTTTGCAACAAACACATTCATCACCATCAATTCTACAATATAACGATCATTACGGAGCACAATTACAAAGTGCTCCAATTTACGACAGGCAACCAAATAAATTTTCATTTTTAGTTGATTGTAGTCATATATTCACGTTGACGTTGTGTGCGTTTCATGATCATGATTATTATTCTGATTTGAAAATTTTCAGACTCTTTAATTAATTATAACAACGTTATTGCTTGATATCTAATAGATAATCTCCCGACGTACAATGTTTAATCGATGATTCGAAAATGGTCGAGTTAGAAAATTTCAAAGTGTGTATGTTTTAAAATTTGGCACAATAACAAATAGAAAAACAAAGAGAAGAAAATCGTACTTATTTTAATATTTTCATTTTACTTTAAAAAAAAAATAAAAAAATAAAAAACCAAATTAACTTGTTACTCTCGAATATTCATTTAACAACGAATATTTTTCTTTAAAACACAAAATTAAAAGATTCTCATTTTTTTACACTCCCAAGTCAGAATTTTGAAGTAAAATGTTGAGGACACCCTTTAAAGGTTTAATTTAAAAATTTGAAAAGAAAAATGTTTGAATATTTTTGTTTAAATTTATTTTTTAAATATTAAAATGCGTAAAAAAACCTTACAATCGATTCACTTCATTAATCAATTTTTATAATTTCTAATACCCATATTGATGTAAATGATAGTTGCCTTGTGGAACGACCCATTGTGGTACAGGTTCAGAATATGCACCAACTGGTGAACCATATGAAGGTAATGATGAAGAGCATGGTACAGGAGCTACACTTGGTTGACAGCTAAGTAAAAGATTTTTAGCACATGGTACAGTTGGTGCAGGCACTTGATAACTATAACTGACTGCGGGTCCTGGAAGTGGTGCTGCTCCATATGCAGATCTCATCATCATTTGATTTTGTTTCATTTGAGCTGCTTTCCTGTGTCTTTCTGCATTTGATTGTGCACTTTCTGGTTGCTGTGATTGAACATCTTGATTACGAAGTGCTTCAACCTTATCTTCAGTTTCTAAATCACCATTAACAGCTGATGCTGGAGCTGCTAAACACTGAACAGCAACGAAGATGAGTACAATAACAAGTGATGTGATTACTTTCATTTTGATTATGATGCGTGTATTTTAATTAAAAACTTTAAATTATAACTTTAAATTGGATTGATTAAAATGAAACTGACAATTAATGATAATTTACTTCGCACTTTTATAAGCCGATAAAAAATTTAAATTAACCAACCAGAAAAAAGTAAACATTTTAAACATTTTGCGAAATCAAAAATACCCCTCTGAAAATTAAATAAAAATTTTAATGAAAAACTATTGCGAAAGATACATTTTTTTTAAACATGAAATTCATATAGAGGAAAATGCAAATTTTAGTTTTCGCATTTTTTTATTTATTTTTTACTAATTTAGGTTGCACTAAATTTTTCAGTATGGGCACATATTAGTGATGAATGAATTCATGAATGAATGATTCAAAATGAATGATTGACTGAAATGAAGTAAAGTGAAGAATTCATTCCCATATTCAGTGCAAAGAATATGAAAAATTCGGTTCAACATAGAATGAATTACAACAATTTTGTGTTGGAACAATTCGTTGTCAAATACTCGTGTTGGTTAGGAAAAATTCAATGTTGTACTACGTAATTATGGAAAAACTCTTAAAAAAGGAAATCAAATCATTTTTGAATCATTGTATTGTATATATTTGTATCATAGGGCCATGATTTGGTATAGGTAAAAATTTAAAAACATGACTGAATGAGTTGTTTGAAATCATTTACTTAAACTGAATCAGTCGAAATGCATGATTTTATCCATCACTAGCATATGTACATGTATACCAACAGAATTTTGTTGGTGTCATCGATTTAATTACAAACTTAAAATAATTACCTACGAGTAATACAATTGTATGCGTGTAACAGAACATTTTTTTTTAAAGATGTACATATATGAAATGCAAAAAATTTCTCAAGTATTTTAACATACTTATGTATGTTGTACACATGTATGCATTAAAAATATATTTTTGCTTTTTAGTTACTTAATTTAATTAAAAAAAAAAAAAATCTTTTCGTTGCACTTTAATTTTCAGGTTATTATTTTAGACTTTGGTTTTTATAAATAAAAGTTCATTAAAATTTTATACGAAATTTATGTTGCTTTTTCCGGTTGGTTTTTATTTTCATTTGAAATACAAAAGAAAAAACGAATAAAAAAATAAAATTCATTTTTCAACGAAAAAAAAGAAGAAAGCTATGAGAGTGCAACAGTAAAAAAAATTATGCCTTAATAATGAAATTTAATTCTTTAGAATAAAAAAAAAATGCAAAATTAATGAAAAATAGAAAAATGTAAAATTATTTTAAAAATGTAAAATAAAATTTTTTTTCAATGAAAAACTAGGCCGTTTAAAATATTAAGTTTGAAATTATTAAGTTTCTAATTATGTACCTAGTTAACAAAATTATGAGAGACGTTCCAGTGTCCAGTCTTTGTGATTTCTATCTAAAACTTTATCAGGACTGTGCTACAATTTCACTTTAAAAATGCAATACATGAATTCTGGAAATACCCTTTTATATAGTACTGAAATTCTTTGACTACTTATAAACAGATACAATATTATAGGAAAATACAATTAAGCTTATGAAACCGCGTAATCTATTCAAAGATATTTGAAATATCACAAAAATGTACAATATAAATTGAGTTCATAATCTTTCATTTGAACCGATATTTGAATTATTAATTGATACCATTTTTTTTTCTTTTCTATTGAAGTTTTCAATTTGCTTAATTTCATTGAAAATTGATGGTCCATAACAATCAAAATTGGAAAACATAAAAAAAGAAAATTTCAAAAAAGAAAATTTAGTTTCGAATGAAGTAATATCTGAAATTCGATTCAAATGATGGTTTAAAGTTTGATAAATATTTTTACGATTGTTCGTAGATTGTCTGAAAAACATCTTATTCCGATTGATACAATACGACTTTCATTAACCTAAAGGTAATCTTGGTTGTATGAATATGGGCCTTATTATTTTTTGTAATTTTTATTGCAACAATTTTTTCATCATCATTATTATTCTTTCTTCTTTTTTTTTGAAAAGTTTGTTGTAGCCTTATTTTAGCTTAATTTTCCTTTTCATTTTTGTATAAAAATTTTTTTTAAAAATTTTCCTTTTTTTATATATTTTTTAAATGAAAAAACACATCATTTTACTTATAATTTAAATTATTTCCATAACAATAAAACTCAAAGCTTTGAATTAAAATTTATTCTGTTTTGTTTTATACACGTTATATACATTTTGTATACATACAAGAATTGCAACAAATAACAAAAGAAAACGTAAAAATAAGAGAATAACAAATCCAACTAACAAACAACAACAAAAAAAATGCTTTCTTGTTTCATCACATTCTTGTACTTCTTTTTCTCATCTACATTGAAATTTTTATTTATTTGTAATCTCATTTTTGAAAAAATGTATACGTATCCGTATTATGTAATAATTTCATTTCATAAGCATTAATGATTTCAAAATGTTTTCAAAAGAATGAAAAATATTTTGTTTTATTTTGTTTTTTTTTTTTTTTTTGTTTTTTTTACTAGAATGAAATACGATGTTATTTTCGCTTTGTATTGTGTTTTTTTGTTTTAAATTTGTTTTTGACCCATTTAAAATATCCAACTGAAAGAATTCATGAAACTAAAAAGGTGTAATTTACTAAATATTGCATTCATTATGAAGTAATTTATGCTAAACTCAGCAAATAATTGAAGAAAATCAAATCTACAAGCTTTACAACATTCTTATTAACATCTGATTCAAACACTAAATGTAACATACTATATACTGTTTGTTAATTAAAATTCTATATGATATCTCTTTGAAATCAGTTCAGATTTAATTCGAAAAGTAAATAGACGGATTCTGTTGATACTGTTGATAGAGAGACAGAATTGAATTTTGTTTTTTTTTTTTCATCTCATTGGAAAAACAATAAAAGTTTAATTTAAAGAAAAAAAAAAAAAAATTTTTAAAAAAGTGAAAATTCAGTTAAATTTTGTTTAAGTGCTACCAATATACGTATATATATAAAAAATGAAATATTTTTTTACAATTATTTATTTGTTTGGTATTTTAACAAAATTATCTTTTTCTGATGTAAATGCTAATTTAAATGATGATGATGTAAATATCGGATTAACATCAATTGTCAGAGAAACAGAACCATTACCAGATTGTTCAAATTTTGATGAAATTTTCAATGAAGATGATAATGGTCAAATAACATCGACAAAATCATCTACTGAAGATTTAATAAGAGAAAAACGTACATTCTTTGGACGTAAATTTGGTTTAAAAGGATTACAAAGATGTCGTCCAGAATATTATGGGCATTATCGTGGACATCATGGTTTATATAATCATGGTGGTCATTTTTATAATAATTATCATGGAAATCAAAATTACAATCATGAATCATCACTACTACCACAATATGATAAAGAATTATCAAATCATAATCCAAATTCATATATAAAAGATTCTGATTATAATAATGATCATGATAAAACGCATAGTTTATATGGTCATCAATTAAATCATGGAAAATTTAGTAAATTAATAAAAGTTAATAAACTTCAAAATAAACTTCATAGTTTACATCATAAATTCGGAAATCTTTATAATGATAAAAAAGGGAATTCAAAAATTGAATATTCTAATGATAAACACAATGATGATGATGATGATGATGATGAAAAGCCATGTGACGAAGAGAATAAAACAAAGAAAAAAGCATGTGCAAATGAATTGACTGAAAATAAAAATGAAGAAAAAAAGAATGAATATTCAAAAGGACCAATATATTATCCAAAAGCATTATTTTATGTACCATCTGTTCCAATTCCAGTTCTACCATCACCACAGCCAATACCAAATTATCAAATACAATCACATCTAACACCTGTCACATATTCTACACCAGTAGTTTATCCGACTGTTGAACACTACAGCTTTCAACCACCACCATCAGCATCCCCAATAAATTGTTATCAATCACCAGATCAAGGATTCTATTCTATACCATCACCACCAATTTACGATATAAATTCTTCATTGAATTCAAATTATAATCCACCGCATCCAATATCATCACCACAATTTAATTATCCTGCTAATCATGAATCAATTTATTCAACTCAAAGTCATATACAAAGGGTACATAATCCAAATCCTGATTATGAAAATAATAATAATTTATTCAATTATGAAACATTTCAAAATGATGGAATAACAACATTTTAATATACATAAAAATATTTATGTGCATAAATAAATAATGAAAATAATTAAATTATTTAAAATTATGATTAAATTATATTTATTTTGATATTAAATAATTAATTTTATATAATTAATGAAATTTATATGTACATTTGTTTTTTAAAAATTTTGTATTTAAATCCTAGTAAAAATATCTATTTTTAAAAGAAGAATGTAGAAACGCAGAAAGAAATTAATTTTATTGAATAAATTTTTATAATGAATGAAGTATTATGTAATTTATTTTTCTTTTATGTTTTGCTTTTGTTTTAATTATTTTTGCTTTGTTTTTGTGAAAATAATAAATAATTTCATTAGCATTGTAGTGAAAATGAAATTTTATGTTCACAAAGTTTTGAAAAAAGTTGTAAAAAAAAGTTGAAAATGTTTCATAATTTTTTATACTCCATTTTTGGAAAAAGAGGACATTAAAAAGCTATGCCGAATGAAAGTAAACAATTTAAAAAAATTATTTATATCAAAAATTTACAAAAAATTTTATGAATCAAAGTGCTATTGTTGTACAAAGGATTTACTAAGGTACGAAATCCCGAAATTCTCAATCTACAAGGACGAAATCCAAATAAGACAAAATCTAGACTGAAAATTTGAATGAAATATATTCTGTCTTGTACGGATTTTTTTCCATTCGAATTTAATCTTATCTGAATTTTTTAAAAAATCTAAATTTTATTCATCCTGGATTTTGGAAATCTAGATTTTGTACTGATTCATTTATAAATACATTGTGATGAGATAAAAGATTGTTCATAATTTAAAATGTTAATTAGCTCAAATAAGTCTAGCAAATTATTTTGGTTGATGATAATTTAGATGGAAGAAGAAAGCTCAAGGCTTTTGTTTTGAGTTCATACGTTTTGATGAGTGAATTTTCTCTAATTAATGTGTACATGATATTTGACATAGTACTATTAATAATAATTATTCTGCTTTATAAAAAAAATTAATAAAATTTAAATAGATTTTGAAATTGAGATTCATTGAAAACTCATCATTTAAATCCATTATTTTCTAAAAAACATAAAACTAACACGAAAAATTAGAAAATTCCTTAGAAAAAAAATTTTTTTTTTAAATTAAAAAATTCATATTAATATTTTTAAAAATTTTATAAAAATTTAAATCATGCACACATTCGTAAAATCGTAACCTAATACTGCTTTAAAAGACCAATGAAAATTCTTAACGTCATTTAAAGAAAATCTCAACTAATTGCCTATTGGTTCCAATTAGGCCCCTCCAATATATTTTCATATTTTCATATTTTCAATCAATAATACAATCATAATAACATTATGGGCATATGAAACCGCTGTGTCAACTGATTTACATTATAAAAAGGTGATAATCAGTTTTACCAAATTACAGTTGAGTTTTAAAATTCAAATTAGTAACTTTACAGTATACGTATATTTAGATTTTAAATTTAAAAAAAAAAAAAACGAAAAACAAAATGAAATTCTTCACTTGTGCTGTTGTTGTTTTATTTGCTTTAATTTCTGGAAGAAGTTTAGCAGCTCCAACTGATAGTTTAAAACAAGAAGTAGCCGAAAAATTTGATGAACTTGAACCATCTGCTGCTGATGATGAAGGTTTAGAAAATGTTAGATTTAGAAAATCAGCTGCATCACCACCAGGACCACCAGGACCATTATCGGCAAAATCAGTTTATGGACCATCAGCGTCTGCTCCTGTAGGTTATGCTCCAGCTCCAGGACCAGCAGTTAGCTACAGTTATCCGTCACCAGCACCAGTTGTACCATGTGCTAGAAATTTACTTTTTAGTTGTCAACCAAGTGTAGCTCCAGTTCCGTGTGCAGCATCGGCTCCAGTTTATGCACCAGCACCTTCAGCTCCAGCTGCCTATGCACCAGCACCATCACCATCATATGCCGGCGCATATTCTGAACCAGTGCCACAATGGGCAATGCCTGTTATGCCAGCACAATTCTCTGTGCCAACAGTTAGAGAAATCATGTATGGTTATTAAGAGTACATGTTCTACGCTGTACACCAATTTGGATTCATCTATTCACTCTCATGGATTTGTGTTTTACTGATAAATGTTATGCGATAGCCGTTGATACTACATTTTAAGTTAATTTTTTTGTACGATTTTGTGTAAAAAATGAAAAAAATAAATTAAAAAAAAATCATAAATTTAAAAAGGGTTTTCTATTTATCTTTGTCCTTTTATCATGCAGTGGAGTGATTCTTTTCTTTTTAATTTTTTTTTCCAGTTCAAAAAATAATTTTTGCATTTTTCATCATTATTTTCATTTATACAGATTAAAATATCATCATAAAAAATTAAAAATATTTTTGGCTATGTTTTAAATATTCATTTGTGATTTAGAGTAATTGAAATTTTTTACTACAGTGATTTTGCAAATTTTTGCTAAAGCACATTATTTTATCCTTGTTTTTAGTTTTTCGAATAGAAATGATAACATTTTTTAAATCATAGTAAAATGACGATGTTGATCAAAATAAAAATTGGAAAAGTCCTTGATTTTCTTTTAATAATTAGAAAAAAAAAATATTTTTAATTAAAAAAATTAATTCAAATTGCGTTGGGAAGATATGACACTATAAGAGCGCTTATAAGACTACATTTTATTTATTGGAAAAGGTAAATCAATTTTATTACATAATTCAAATCCAAGTGATTTGTTCTAAATGGTTGTAATAATATAAACAAAAAATACAATTTATTAGAAAAATTCGTGTATAACAGTTGACTGTTGGAAACTTTGAATTTTTTATACATTTAATCAAGAAACAATTTGAATCTCCTGAGAATTGTATAACGAATGCGTTATACATATGAACTCGTTTATTTAAAAATGGTCTAAGTAGTTTTTCATACTTCGGAGGTAATATGCTTCAGCTCTAAACTGGGTGTCGTGTCAAATAGGCGATGTTGTACTTCAGGTTTTGTATTTGAATTGCATTAAAAACAAGAACTTCATTTGATATAAAATTTTATTTTTTGTTCTGATTTCCCTATAAACTTTTTTTCAAAAATCTCATTTCTGGAGAATTGTAACTTACACCACTTTCAAAATGACTTATAATGTGTGTTATCATGAAAAGAATTATTTGAAATAACGAAACGAAAGGAATAAAATGAACAAAAAAAAACAAGTACAATAAAAAATTAAGGAAAAAAAAACAGTTCTAAATCATTGTTGATAAATGACATAGAATTGAACTTTTGTCCATAGTACGAAATAAAACATTTTTTTCAGAAATATTAATGGCCGTATTCATCTATCAGGATAACTCGATGGAGATATTTTCAAGACCATAAGAATCTCATCGTATTCATTAAAGAGGAAGAAAATTATTTTCGAAATTTACTTCAAAACTAAGGTAATCGGTTTTGTGTGTATGTAAGTTAATGATAATAAAATTATGGTTGGAGGATATTTTTACTATTATTCTGTGGTTGTCTAGAAAATATCTTATTCAGTTTGATGCAAAACAATTTAACATCGATTTAAAGATAATCTTGGTTGGATGAACAGGGCTCTAAATCTCTTTTAAAGAATATCGTTTTGTTTTTCTTGCTTTATTTTCAAACGTATAGAATACACAATATCAGCGTTAACAATGATGTTTTTTCTTCGTAAATTTTTCAAATTTAATAAATTACATAGAATTTAAGAAACTACAAAGAAAATGAATGAATGAATGAAGAAAAAAAAAATTTGGTTTTTTCTCAACCATTATATTTTCTGAGCTAGAAAATTTTCCGCATATCTACCGCATGAATACAACAATATAAAACGAAGACAGAATGAAAATTAAATTTAAAATATATTCTAAGATTTTTTTTATTTAAAATGTTATTCCAATTTTACTTCAATTTATAAACGAATAATTCAATTTCTATTTATTTGGGAAAACATTTTCAATCAGAATGAAAGAATTATTTGTTACGTACACACAATTGAAAACAAAAGTACATAGAATACGTATTCACCTAAACACAACCATACAAGCATCATGTGTACGTTTCTAAAAGGAAAGTAAATAAAAATGAAAATTCAATAAAATTTGTTCTTTCATATTTGCATTTTATCTATTTTTATTTTTTGTTCTATTTTTTTTCTCTCTACATTTTTATTCTTCATTTAATTTTGCCTAAAATTTTGATAATAAAACTAACAACCACACGGTGCAGCTGATGATGGTGTACCATATATTGGAACTGGATAAAGATGTGGATATGAATAAGTTTCTGGTGTATGATGTAATTGAGGTGATTGATATATATTCTGTTGTTGTTGTTGTGCTTGTTGATATGGGCATGGTGGACCGACTTCTTTTAACACAGGACATGGATCTGGATATTGTGGTATAAATCCAATATTGTAATTTTTATTATTACAATTTTCAAATTCATTACACCATTGATATTCATTATTATGTTGATTTTGATATGAGCATGGTGTTACTGGTACTACTGATGATGATGATGGTACAAGTGATTGTAAATCATTAATTGATTTTCGAATTCTTTGTAAATTATAAAATCCTTGTAATTGTTCATGATTTTGTGAAATAAATTTTTCATCATATCCATTTGAATTAATTAACATTCGATCATTATTAGGATTTTCAAAATTTTTAAATTTAAAAATTGATTTTTTAAATCGTAATGGATTATTAATAGGTTTATTATTATCTAAATCATTTTCAATTAAATTCATTAATTGATGATAATTTTTTGAATTTAAATTATTATCTAAATCATATAGAGTTTTTTTATAACGTTGTAAATATAATCGATCTGCTTCAGATGGTTCATTATCTGGTATAAATTCAGAATATTTTGAATTTACTTGATTTTTTTTTGTTTTTAATTTTGATCCATTAATCATTAACACTAATGTAAATATTAAATACACGTGAAAATATTTCATATCGATTTATTTTTTTTTTTTTTTATCAAGACACTTGACGAGAATTATTTTTAATTTTATCAAAAAGAAATCACTATTTACCCGCCGTAATATATTTAAAATACGAATAATTACTGGTTTATTTTCATTTGAAAAAAAAAATGTATAATTACAATTTACCAAATTTGTTTAAAGCCACCGCTAAACGCTTTAAATTTTGAGTCGTAAAAATGTTTAATTTTTATTTAATTTAATTTTTCTATATACGTTCGGTTAACCGAATTTAAACCTCCAATTACAAATTGTTAACTTTGCAATTTTATTGAGGTTTAATGCATTTTCGAATTAAAAAAAAAAATAAATAAAAGAAAAATAATTGATAGAAGCATATACACAATTAATAGAACAAATCATACATAATAAATAATATGACCAAATATCGATTTATCAATATACGATCTACATGCGTACTAAAATTTATGCACAATAATCAAAACATTCAAAAGTAAAAGTGTATTACATACACGTATGTATGTTTGTATGCAATTTCAAAGTTCATAATAAAAGAAAAAAAAAAAATGTTAACCTTTGAATTAAAAGTTTTGTAATTACTTACTTTTTAAATTGATGGTACATTGCAGAAACCAATTCCATCATTGGTGGTGGCATTTAATACTTGATGAATTCTTAAAAATTTCAATATATTTTGTTGAGTACATTATGTATTGTATGTATATTATTTGATTTGTAAACTAAAAATAACAAAAGCACACATGTAAATACAATTCCATTTCATTTTAATTGCCTTTCAAATCTAATGTAATAATTTAACATAATATAGCATCATGCATAATTAATTGAAAATCTTACCTTATCATGTATGAACATTACATACTTATATTCAACATACAGTATGTGTGTCCTTTAAGATTATATGTATGTATGTATATGCAAATACCAAATTGTAGATAATTATCTTGAATTTATGAACTTTTATTTAATAAAAAGATGAGATTTATAAAAATTTTGAAATTCCAAAAAAACAAAAATACGAATAAATTACTGATAAGAGAAATAATTTTTGATCTGTTTTTTTCCTAAATAAAACTTTTTGACGGCTATGCATAACAAAAATGTGTTCAAATTAATTGAACTTAAATTTTCAAAAATTGACTACTTTGATCAATTCAATAATTTTAGACACTGCTATGGGTGAGTTTCAAAACTCAAAAAATTAATTAATTTAGCTTAAGATCATAGTACGCTGAGTATCACAACACATAGGCAGTAATGCGTTTTTGAAGATGGCCTTATTATTGTGGTACGAAAATACTATGGTTTTAATACAAAAATTAAAATATCACTGATGCATATTATGATTAAATACATAAGAAAAATTCAGGACGAGCTTACTGCTTAACTGATGTATTTTAGATATGTTCACATAACTTTTCGGAAATTTAAATGTTTTGAAATTTATCGCATTATTGAAATTTTAATTTATGCGTGTATGTACATACATACATATGTACTTATACATTCATTAATGTAAAGTAGCAAAATTGACCTAAAAAAGTGAATGAAGAATATTCTTCGCATATATGTACATACATACATCCGTACGTTTCAAATTGAGAACGTTGAGAAGCTTTATTAGGAGGCTAGACAGAAAATATATTTAGAAGACCATTACAGACCATAAGACAACAACAAAAACAAAAACAACAGTTGAAAAATTTAAAAATTATACAAATTTTTTTCGTGAAAATAATCTCTCTTCGTTCATTTTTAGTATTTTATTAATATCATTTACATAAATTTATGCATACATATGTACATTGTAACACAACAAACATTTTTCGCATCATTATTCGTACATACATACACACTTATGTATACGATATCTGTTGAAATGTAAATGTCAAGTGTGTAAAATCAATATTACTAAATTTAATTTTCCTTTTGGTTGGATTTTATATTACATTTCTGCATACGTATGTATATATGTACATATGTAAGTATGTAAACATTTTAATACATAGAATTTTACTAGTTTCGAAATTTCAGTATAATAAAATATTTAAATTTTTTATACAATAGATGTTGTATTGAGGAACATTAAATAATTTTATGTACAGATCAGATACATTATATGTATGTATTAGTTTCATCTTCATTGTTAGAATAGTCTTCTTCGTTCATACAATATGAAATGAAATGTTAAATGCATGTGAATATCCTGTATAGTTTCCGTTTCCTTATGAATAAACATAGTATGTATGTATATACATACTGATATCAAGGCAAGGAAACATTTAATCCACGTACATATATGTATGTACATAACGCATATATTTACAATGCAATACATATCCTCAAATTTCAAATATAATATTTTTAAGCAGCCTTTACAATTTTGAATGTTCCACACGAGCACATACACATGTAAATGTCTAAATGCATAATTCATACAAAGTGCATATAATGTTCATATGCTATTTATGTTTATACATATGTACAACGGTGTCTTGGAATAAATGTTATTTGTAAATTCGTCCAAAAGATATTGTCCAATATACGACGTCATTTACGTTATACGTCTCGCAAAATTTTCTATCTACTGTATCCAGTATCATAGAAGGGGTGAATTTTAGAGGGAAAGATCTAAAACAATTTCTGGGTAGGAATAACCTGAGCTATGTACATGAAAAACGTATTATGTAATCTTTGCTCTGGGATGCCCTACATAATGCTTAGACCGTTTTAGTTCAACAAGTCCATTCTTCTTGATTTTCCTCAAATGATTTCTCATAACAATAAAATGTACAATTTTCATCAAAATACAATTTAATAAATTTGAAAAAAAAAATAAAAAAATAAAATAAATAAATAAATAAATTAAGAAAATGTATCATTGACTTTTTAACTAGACACAGAAAAGAATGTAATTTTCTTCAATTAAATTCAAAATAAAGAAAAATAATGTCATGTGTAATATGAATGAACGTAATAGGATTTTCTTTAACTTTTAAATGCAATTATTTTCATAAAGCAATTATATGAACATAAATCCATAGATTTATTTTACTATTGTAACATGGTAAACACATATTAAACCATATAAATCACATAATGTGTATGTCCTTATATTGATTTTAGTCAAAGGAAATGTACAAAGAAAATCCTTTAAAAATTTTTAAAATTATTTTTAGATTCAATTGAGAATATTTCCTTTTTCCTTTAAGTTTTTCTTTTTCAATAATGATTACTTTTGAAATAAAAACGAATTTTTTCTATTTCTTTACACTTTTTTTTAATGGTTTTATTTTTGTTTTTGTTTTTTTAGTGGTTCTATGTTTTTTGGATAAAAACCAATCAGATACGTATGAATCTATTAAATGTAATATGTACATGAAAATAATACATAACTCGTATGAACAAATAGAAACGTTTTTCTACATTTTTAATTTTTTGGAATAACGCCAAATATTGAAAAAGGTGTACAAATACAATAAAACCAAAAAAAAAAAAAAAAACTCAATATAATGATAAAATCATTGTGATAATGATAATTGAGATGAAAACCAATTGAATGAAAAAATTTTTTTATACTAAAAGTAAAATAAAATATGATCATTCATATACATTGTGTGTACGTTTTTATTTCTGTGCTAAGACCGAGCCAAAATAATGAAGCAACGTAAAGTGAAATAAAGTGAAAAGTTTTATGAATGTGGTTTTATTGGATGTCAAAAATCATATGCCGGGCGTAATGAGAATGTAAAGAAAAGTTCAGGAATATTTTTTATTCTGTTGAATTCACTGAATTTCTGGAATAACAAACTGAAAAGTTTACTTCATGTACTGTACTTTACTTCCTTTATCCTTACGGCAGATTACTTCACTTGGAAATGATATTTCATTTGACAAGTTGATGAAACCAAAGAAACTTAATCTAAAAAGAAGAATCAATTTTCAATTTCACGCTAAAATTTTAAAAAACCAGTGCGAAAGATCAGAATGAAGTTGAAGCTGGGTAAAGTTCAGCATTTACCAGCTTCAAAGTTCTATCCATATGATCTTTCTATTAAGAGACAAGACTTTATATTACAGCCATATGATAAGTCACGATTTTACATACGTTTGATTGTGTGTATATTTAAATATATGACTTCAATTAGTTACGCATGAATGATCACTGGGTCTTTCGTTTTGTGCAATACATTTTGTTTGTGTATTCCTAGAATTATGATCGGATCTACATTTTTTTTTTATTAAAATTTGCAAGCATATATTTTGTTTGTGTAATTTCATTACACACAATTTTTCTAATTCTGGACTATTTAATTGTTCATGATCATGAATATATTTTGTTTGTGTATTCTTTAAAGTTTGAATACAAAATTTTAAAAGCCAAAAATTGAATATTGAGTTTATAAAATTTTGTACTGCATAATTATAATTCGCATGGCGTATATTTTGTTTGTGTAGTTTCATGACCAAAAAATTTTTTGATTCTAGTTTTTAATCATGAAAATGAATCATGAAATGTAAAATCGTGACTTATCATATGGCTGTAATATAAAGTCTTGTCTCTTAATAGAAAGATCATATGGATAGAACTTTGAAGCTGGTAAATGCTGAACTTTACCCAGCTTCAACTTCATTCTGATCTTTCGCACTGGTTTTTTAAAATTTTAGCGTGAAATTGAAAATTGATTCTTCTTTTTAGATTAAATTTCTTTGATGAAACTGAACGAACCTATGAATGACTGAAATTTACATACAATCTACGTGAATTCATTTAATTATACAGCTGCGTATATTTTTTACTTTACTTTACTTTACATTACTTCTTTATTTTGAATCTAGCTTTAATATGTACTTTTTTTTTCAATATTCCAAAAAAAAATGCTAGTAAAATTTTGGGGCATTTGGGAAAAGAATGTGGAAACAATTTTAAAACAAAATGCAACACATTTTTCAATCGAATGAATTTTATAAAAATCATTAATAATAATTACATAATTATGTAATTATTGTAATTTTAAGGAAAAAAATGAAAATCGACATATTTTTTTATTACAATATATCGTACAAAAAATACTAATAAACCATCAATTCTTTGATTTATGTATTCAAATGAAAAATTTATAAATCGTTTTGTTTTTAAAGGATTTTTTATTTCGACTGTGACGTAATCAATGGAAATTGGAATCATTATAGATACATATATTTTTAAATTTTGTTTTTCATTTCTTCTTTAATTCTCATTATTTTAAAATAAGGCTGAAGTTCCTTTTAGGACCAACCACCGATTTTTATGAAAATTGGTACATATACTATACTCGATGAGTCTAGTTGAATGGTGCTAGTCTCGTGGTGCGAATCGGGCTTATTTCGCTACTAGAGGGCGTTTAAAAAATTTTGTCTTTGTTTCATAAAATACGTTTTAGCTCGCGAACTGTCAGTCTAATGTCGTTAGTATGTTCAGAGAAGTGATAGAAAACCTTTTGTCCTTTCGAATGAGGTATTGGTCAAAACTGCACGTCAAATGGTTCGTGAGTTATTCGAGTTAAAAGTCAAAAGTTTGAGAAAATTTGTCAATTTTTTTCGAAATTTTGATGATTTTTGAAGACGCTGTTGGAAAAGTTGATAATATGTCGGGAAAAATGAAATCTCTGTTCGTTTTTCTAGAAGATTTCTTTTTACACAAAAGTTCTATCTCTTACAGTTTTTTTTTTATTCAATTTTAAAAATGCATAAGTCAAAGCAAATTTATCAAGTAAATTCATTTAATTTTGTACATTTTTTGTATAGTTGTTATTGTATAGTTGTTTGTTGTACTATATATAGTGTTATATTAGGTATATATAGCGACGTATTTATTATAAATAATATAATTTTGAGTTTTTTTAAATAATAGTATTTTAGTAATTTTGTAAATAACAGTAATTCTTTTTTGTTTAAAAAAAATTATTTTTCTTTTTCTTTTTTATTTAAATAACATTTTCTGTTGTAAATAATTTAAGTTTTTCTATAAATAATAGAAGATGTTATTAAATAATTAATTTTTTTTAGTAAATGAATTTTTGTTTTTATTTTATGTAAAAGTAATTTAAGGATATATTCCAGGTAGGTTGAATGCTCCTCTCCGCGGAAATCTTTTGTAAAAGGCGAAAGATTTATTCGACACTGAGAGAAGCTAGAGTATTTTTGCACATATATGTATATACCATATATATATGTTACACATACATATGTATATATTATATATACTTATATTATATACATATACATATGTATATATATATATAATATATATATATATATATATAATGTAATATATATTATTATGTATATAATATATATACATATATATACATATATGTACATATATATTATAGGTATATATGCATAATATATGTCTGTTTGAAAATTTTCGAATACACAACATTGTATATTGGGCTATTTCTTTTGAACTAGTTTATGTATTAATGTGAATGTTATCAATTATTAAAGGTGAGACATAGATGTTTCTGTCAAAGCATAACGCATTACAATCGGATGAGTACGTCTGTAGTTATTACTGTTCAAAGTATAAAAATATTGTTTTTCGAAGAAAATATAGTTTTTGGGTCACCCTGTAAAATTTTTGTATGGAAAATTTTGTACTAATTGTGCAACAAGTCGTCGTGTATCGAGGTCTTCAAACTGTGAAAATTTCATGAAAATTGGACAATAACATCATGAGTTATTCGAAATTTTCTGTCAATTTTTGAGATTTTCTTTCAATTTTTTGACCTTGAAATGACCTTTTTCGCGCCTAGAGACCATATTTTTTGGATTGTACTCATTGAGTAGAACGAGTGTGAAAAGTTTCAAAAAAATCGGCGGTTGGTCCTAAAAGGAACTCTTACCTAAAATAATATTTAACATAAAATCTGATTAATTAATTAATAAGAAGAAATTTATTTTATTGTAACGATGTCATAATTTAAAACAAAAATACGTTAATTAGTGTATTCCATAGAAAAACGAATTAAACATTCTGTATTATGCAATTCAATCAAAATTGTTTACAATTAACTTTTCTAAAATAGCATTCAATGCTTTAAAAAAAAAAAAAACAAAAAAATTTTATCTTGAAACTAAAGTTTAATTGCAATGTAATCTGGAATTCATATAAAATACGATAAGTTTTAAAACGTTTTAATGCCACTTTGATACAAAGTTTAAAATTCTCATAGATATTAAATTCTCAGAGATATGAGAAATTTCATTTTATTTAGTAAACATTTTACATTTCATTAATGATGCAATTTATCCTCCAAAAATTCGAAATTAATTTGAAAATAATTTTCAATAAAGTCATAAATTGAATAAACTACATACATACATGTACGTATACTTATATGAACGTATATGTATGTATGTATATACAATTAAAACATGAAAATTATATGAAATACGTGCATAAATGTACATACATGTATTATGTTATGCGTTACAATTTTAATTATTTTGTTGTGTACAAAATGTAATCTGCATTGCATTCACATGCAGATTTATAACTTATGTATATGTATATGTATGTATGTATGAGCTCAGATTTACGTGTTTGTAACTGATATATACCAAAAATAAATCTGTTCAAAAGTCTACGTGTATGTTTTAATTAATTACATTATTTATTCAAATAGTTTTAAAATATTTTTTTTTATTTTGAAAATATTTTTTAAAAATATGTATATTTAAATAAAAACAAAAAAGAAAAATAATAGAAAAGGACATTACATACGTATAATTAAATAAAACAGAATTAATTCAATAAAAACTTAAATTATGTCAATTTTGGTCATTATGATATCATCATATCAAATAAAATCTGTAATATACATATGTACATACGAGTATGTTAATATGTAATTTGAATACATATGTATATATAATGAAGATATAAGACATACCTACATTTACATACATATGCCTTTACACAAGTACGTATTATATTAAGTGTATGTACATTACAGATTAAAACAAAATAATTTTGAATCAATTAAAAGGTTTACATTGCATACATATTTTTAATATTGATTAAGTATTCATTTCATCCAAAATCAACAACAAAATATAGAAGATGAAAAAAAGGAGAAAAACGTAAGTATGTATCTGATTGCACTAAATGTGGTATTAAAGCACGTAGTGGATATACATCATGGTGCAATGATAGAAGGTGAGTAATTATGAAATGTCTGGTTCAGTTAAGGATTATCAAATGTTGCTTTAAAAGAAATTTTGAAATTCAAAAAATATTTGAAAAATATATCGCATATTTTTTGTAAAATTGTATTATATTTTATAATTTGTAGAATTATTACTTCCATTAATTTAATTTTTAATTAAAACAAAATTTCTACTTTCGTTTATGCACATCACAAGTATTCAAATTACCGAATGGCAATAACAAATCTTTTTTTCTGTTGTCAATTTTCTATGTAAAAGGTTGGTCTCTTACTGGTGGTTCAGGATCTTCATTGTTTACATCGGAATGACACACCTTTCAAACATCATTTCCCTATGGAGTTTATATATTTTGTAATAATTACAGAAAAATTGTACATGAGCAAAATATATTGAAATGAACACTACTATAATAAAAATCAAATGTAATGTTCATATAGTATATGTATAATTATGATTCTGGAAATTTTTCATGACGACATGTACAATGTAATCTGATATGTTGCCAATTGACAATTTAAATCTTTGTAAATTGTATAAATTCATTTCATTAGATCATAGATAAATATTTTGATTTTCTTTTGAATTTCACCAGGATTATTTGGTTTCCCACTTATAAATTCAAAATTTATTATTAAAAATAATAAAATTATGTAAACTAATCTAAAATCATTCTTATATACAAAATACATACATATGTATGTATGTACACATGTGCATATGTTTCACTTGAATTTTTGTTCAATTAAATCATTTAAATATACTTATTATACTCGCATATATAACATTTAATAGAAATATTTCTTTACATTTGCATTTTCATATTATCAATTTTATTCCTATATTTTTTTTTTCGTTTACTTTATTATGTATGTATATGAATTTCTCGAAAAGTAATTGCATAATTGGAAAACTTGATTACCATCACATGTGTACAGATCATCTACTTTTGCATTTTTGAATTAAAAATTAAAATAAAAATATGAATTTAATTCTTTTTGTAGATTAAATTAAAATAATACGCATGACTAATCTGTCGTTGCATAAGTAATGAATGATTTAATTTAATTTTAATATGATTTGGGGCTACGTGGTTTTATTCATTATTTTATTGTAAGTTTTTTAAGCTTATATGTAAATACATATGTAATTGTATATACTTATGTACATACATACATACATATGTATGTGTATATGTGCAATTCAAATGAAATACGTGTGGTATGTCAAATATGTATGTACATACATATATAAGATTTTATTTAATTAAAATTCATACCATACATTTGGATAATAAATATTAAAATAAATTAATCAGTTCTTTTCGTAATAATATTACTTTGAATCTGATTATTTATTTATATCATTCATAATTGTAGAGATTATTGAGTTCATATCTATATGTACGTATATTGAATGTACTCATACTATTTACAATCAAACACCTACATATATGTATGTGTGCATAGAAATGTGATAAATTTTTGGTTTAAATTAGGATAATTGATAATCTAAAACTAGATGAACCACAGTTTCTGAACATTTTGAAAATTAAACGGGAATATTTCAAAATTACATACAAATATGTAATATTAAAAGCACACATCTAATTTTGACACCAAAAATCTTCAAAATCATAACTACATGTGTCTTTTAAAGTATTACTCGAATACCAGGTAAAAAGGTCCAAAAAAAAAGAAACCATATCTAGTAATCAAAATGAGGTATTTTGTTAGTTTTGGTGTGATATTCGTGATTTTGATAAACTCTAATCAGATCTGCTTCATTTGCTTTGTTAAAACTTGTGAAAATTTGAAAAATTTTAACAACAAATTTGAAATTTTAAAAACATAACAAGTACCTATATACAAGAACATTACCTTACTTTAAAATTAGATGTATGCCATTAATTTATTCGTATTCATAATCAGTTTCACAAGTACACATTCGAATGAAAAATTTTCGCTGTGTTGTTTTAATATAAATATTTTTATTTTTATTTTTGAAGATCGAAAGAAAAGTTTTATCATTTCATCATATCACTTTAATTTATTTAACAAAAATCCTAAAGGCTTATAACCACTTTTTAGTCTATTAAAAGTAAACTAAAAAACCAGCACCCAAATGTGCACAATTGCAATAACAACTGCTGAGTCCCTTATTAAACTTAATTTAAATAATTTAAAATAAAATTTATAAGTTGTCATAACTATGTACTATACCTTAACTTCCAACAGGAATAATATTGCCACTATTTTATATAGAAATTATGATGATATAAAACTGACAAAATTGAATTATGCAGACGATTTTTATCGTTATCCTTTCATCGTTTCCTAAAGTACAAATGAAAAAAAAACCCCAATTTCGATTCATAACATGCACTATAGTCCTTTGCTCTACATGTTTACGTATAATATTCATACAAATGTACTATGTGTGTATTTGGTTTTCCAAATTTATTTTTTTATAGTATATTACCGAAGCCGATGGCTATAAACTGGTATACTACTTGTTGACATCCTTTTTTTATTTTGTTTCGAATACACAAAAATGAATTTTGGTACGATATTTATACATTTGTTTCAACGCATAAAAGTTTTTGCAATAATGGAAAAAGGTTTTCAGGGTGACTTTTCTTTCGGACTATAATTTTACAAAAATTATGTTATTTTATTAATAAGACAAGAATTGTTTTCAAAGAAAAAAGTAATTGATTAGTACGCATGTTGACTTACTTCTAATACAACTTCATGTAACTTACAAACAATGTTCGTATGCTTTTTTGTAACTTGTGACCACGTGTGACCATTGAACCTGCGTCAATGATAACAATAGTGTCATTTTAAATATCATTATACATTGAGTAATACATAGGCTAAGGACTTTACTTTTATAAATCAATATTCAACTGTTATCTAAATTATTTCGTTTTGTCTTTGATACAGTTAGAGTCCTCTAATTCAAACCATTTGAATTTCTTTGATGTACAGGAATTTCGACATAAAGAGAACTTTAACTGTATGTATTTTCATTTTACACGCTTCAGTTATTTGAAATTTTCAGTTGAATTATTTTCAATTTTTTAAGCTTCAATTTTGTTGTTGTTTTTGTTTTAATTTTGAGTTATACTCACTTCCAATTGTTTTCATTGTTATTGTTCTATTTTCAAAAAACAATTTTTTTTTTTGGTTCATCCTAGACTATAAAAATCATGGAAAAAATAATTTTATAAAATGTGCTGTATATGTGTATGTGAAGTATAACACAGAATTGTACCATCATCATCATCATTGTCTTTGTATATTTATCTACATATTTACAAAGGGTGATTCTAATCTGACTGGATTTTCGGCGGTTATAATGCAAAAGACTCTTTCTCTACATAGATTCCTACTTATATATATTTTATCAAAATTTATGATTAATTGCCAATTGTCCAATCAAAACAGATCACTATGTATAATCACCATCGTAAAGTGAACTTCGCAAAGCGCAAGGCGGCCACCTAACCTAACTTAACATAATCACCTTGTATATACATACGTACGTGTATTTCTCTTTTTGTTTATTAAAATTATCATATGTATAAAATAGATAATATCATGAACACACAAATATACACAAAAACTATGAAAAAAAAAAACAATAGAAATATAATGGAAATAAAACGCAAGCAACAATATCTTTTTCATAAATGACAAAAAGTTTGAGAATTTTTTCAAAGAAATTACATGAATAGAAGGAAACTGAAAATACAGAAAAATGAATAAAGGTCATAAAAAAGGATAATACAATACATATGTATGTATAGATACATTATACCAAGTACATACATATTGTATTTATTATTTATTCATGGGGTGTGGGTGTACAGAGATATACATAGATGATAATTGTAGTGACTGCTTTTATATTTATTTCCATAAGCTCTAAATTTTTCTATTATAATATAACTAGGCAGAAAAATAAATTTTATTTATGACCTTTTTTTCTCATATTGAGATTGTTATAACTGCTATATGTAGGTATTTTATTGTAAATTGTGAATATAAACACATTGTACCAGAAAAAAAAAAGCGGCGAAATTTTTTTTGCTTTTATAATAATTGACTGACAATCATTTACAAGTTCTTGCAAATAAATAAGGAAAACAGAAAAAATATAAAAAACGAATATACATTGTATATATACTAAATATTTCCAATATTGAACTGACTAATGCTATAAAAATCGACAAAAATTTCTGATTGTCTATATTTTGAACATAAGAGGAGGCCAAATCCAAATGAAAGATTTAAGACTAAAACTCAAAACTTTAAATATCAAAATTATTCCTCATACATATATGGAATTACATTATCTCAGTATTCAAGACTTAAATGAGCCTGATTAAGACAAATTAACACATGTTATTAAAACGTTGATGGCATAGTGAAGTTGAAATCGATATTAAGGTTTGTTTAGTTTTAAGAATCTTAAGGTCGACTTCTCTGAGGCTAAATCTTGCATCTAGATTTGGGCTTAAATATCTTTTAATCCTGTAATGATCAATACTATAAAATCGACAAAAATTGAGATTGTCTGTATAATTTGAGAATAGATGAATTCATTATAGATACATCGGACTATGATAATGCACAGTGCATACACATCATGAATATGTACATTTTATTTAGCTACGGTACATTAAACGTTATATTGTAAAAAAGTTCATATTTCATAATTTCAATGTATTACTCACACATATGTATGTATGTGTACATAAAAATACAATAAAATACACAAGGATCCAATAAAAAATAAACTTACATCCTTTGATTTATAGAACAATGACGGACTTTATATTCCTTTTAATTTGTATTTGTAAAAATGTTTATATGTATAAAATAAAAAAAAAAACAAGCAGTTTAGTATTGGTAATAAAATTTGCACAAAGGACGAAAAACATACTATAAGAATATCATATGATTTATTTTATTTCCAGTTTATTTCCAAAATCATGACATGTGCAATAATGATTATATTGAGCTAAAAAAGAAATTTTTTCCACACATACATACATAAGATTATTTTTATGTATTAGAACGCAGAAAATTTGCGCAGAAAATTTCCCCAACAAAATAAAATTTGTGATATTAGTAGGAGGTTGAATTATTCACGGGTATGTAAAATATTATACATTCATGTATACGATTTCCTTATATGTAAAATTGTTATATATTTAAATGTACATATGTATTTGGAAACTATAAATGAAGCTCATATTTCTGTGGAAAATGCCTTTTCTAAAAAATTGAATTTCTTCACAATGAATCGTGTGTACACATGTGCACAAAATGAAAGTAACATATTGTACTTTAATGGTTAAATTAACTACAATGCATGAAAAAAAAATGCAATTTTGAAAAGGTTTTAACTTTAAAAACTTCCAAAATATTCGTAATAAATAATTAGAAATTTAATGTTAATTTGTTAAATGTTATATGATTAATGAACAAAAATTCATTACCAATATTAAATATTCAATCAGCTGATTCTAATAAATAGGTAACTAGGACTTTGCTTTTAAGGTTAAAAAGATCAAATTTTATGATAATTGTTCAAATTACAATTTTCTTTATAGTATTAGTATTGGATTTTATTTGGGGAAAGCAATAAATGAAAAAAAAGTATTGCCAGTGTTAATATACAGACTGGTGGGAATTTTCAGGACTTTTTTTTTTCTTGAAATTATTTTACGTTAGGAATAAATAACAATGCCAAACAGGGAAAATATCTTCTTTATTCATATTTATTACATGGAAAAATATAGTCGACATACATATGTATATTCGTATGTATGTATTTTCCTGTTAGTCTATTATTTTTAAGCCAAAATGCAAACGCAAGACTCAAACTCGAGACTCAGGCTCAGAAAAATTGACGTGAACTCGTAATACCAATCAACAATAACTTATAATACCGAATTCAAGTAATGATCTCAACTTCACAATGCGATCAAAATTTAAAGTACGTGTTATAATTTGTTATATCTCGTATAAGAATAAAAACTAAGTATGAGAACTTCGTATTCAGATTTAGGATCTTCAGTTTGAAAATTGAGTCTTGGCCAAAAATAAATTTGAAGATATATTTTAAATGGACAAATAATTTTAACAATGTACTCTTTCCCCTTAATATTCTCTCACAAAATTTTCTACGAAACCTTTTAATTTATTTTTTATAAACACCTACATGACAAAATACACATACTCATATTAAAATAAATTTCTCTGTTTTACACATGATAATATACACAGACTATAGAAAAAACGAATTTCATTCATTAGTTCTTGTACTTTAGCACTTTTACATTTGTAAAAATTGGTTTATTGCAAAAATATCCTTCTAGCAATACAATCATAAAATATCCTACATATATGAACATTTTTGCTTGTACTTACATTTATACGTATATGAACAAGTAAAAAAAAAAAAATTGCTTCTACAATTTGGGGGTGGATATGTATATATTCAAAATACAAAAGAAGACAAATTCTTTGGTGTTCTTTGCCTTTCGTGTTACTGTCAAGCTTTTTTCTATCGTCTCGAAATGGGTGTCTAAATAATATCTTTTCCTTTTAGATTTTTATTTAAAATATAAAAAAATAAAAAAAATAAATAAATTAATTAAATAAGAAGTGAGTCAAATTTTCATTTAAAATAAAAAAAACATAATTTTTCAAATGGAAATTACTGAATTAAAAAAAAAATGAATATTGGTGTTCTTCTCATTGAAGAAAAAAATTAAAATGAAAAACAATAATTATCATTAAATCATTGTTACATCAAAGCAAACAAAAAAAATATATATGTATAAAAATAAAAAAAATTAATAAAATAATTACAATGTTAATTAAAATCAAAATTACAAACATTTTGTGATGTATCTTATTGATATTTTTAAATTAACATGCATACAGCATTAAAAAACGAAGTATATATTATGTACGTAATTTATAAAATTAAAGGAAAAATATAAAAAAAAAAATGAATACATTTTTTATATCTTGATTGCATTAGATGAAGAAAAGTACAAAAAATTTAAAATATTACAATTACAAAAGCAGTTTGTTTTTCTTGTATTTTATTTTTCCTTTTAAATTTTAAACAGTTTTTTTTTGTTAAAATTTTTTTCTAATTTTATTTTATTTATTTTACCATTCACATACGCACATTCATAAATACTCGAATAATAGTTACCAATATAAAAAGTGAATAAAAATAAAAAAATTTTTTTTGATGAAAAATAAATGAAAATAAGAAAAATGTTCGTAAAGTCATTTTTACTTCTTGCAAAAGTTTTATTCTGTTTTTGTTGTTGTTATTTTTTGTTTTAAATTTTTCATTTTGTAAAGATTTGAAAGTGTTTTATTATGCAAGAAGTTTCATTATTTTCATGTGATTTTTCACAAAGGATATTTACAATAAAAAAAATAAAAAAATTAAAAATAAAAAATTTATAAAGCTACCGACAAATATCTAGTATTGATACTATGTAAGTTATTGATATTAGGGTATTAATTATAGTAACACGGTGACACATACATATGTAATCCAACATGAATTTCATATTAAGTCACATTTGTACATTTTTTTTCGTTTATATTTTGCCAAGGATTCTATCGACTAATTAAAAATTATAAATGAAAACTATAGTCAAAATTAATTTTCAAAACTTTTAATTTACACTATAATAAAATGGCGCTACATTTACTAAATTTTTTAAATACTAGCCGGATATTAGATAAATAATTATATTGATTCCGATAAGAGCTTCATATCAGTTTCAAACAATGCTTTTTGTCATCTAATTTGGTCCAGAATGGCATTAGATGACACATATCTGGTATAACATGTGTCCTGTATAATAAACACTAAGAATATTTGTCCGTAGCCTAACAGATAAATTATGTACATGTCCAGCGATACAAATGGTTTTTCTTTTCATGTTTGGTTTTTCTTTTCTTATTCAATTTAACACATGATAATTCGATTTCTTGTTATTTTTAGTTCAGTTTTCTTTTTTGAAAGTTCATATAAAGTTTCAAACTTTTTTACACTAAAAGGAATTTATATTCGAATATAAATGAAAAGTTTTAGATCACGTTAAAGTAAAAAGAAACAAAAAAAAATACGAAGAAAATTTCAATTTATTTTTTTTTCAAAAAATAAAAAAATACAAATAACAGTGATAAAATAAAATAAATAAATAAAAAATAAAAATAAATGAACAAAAAATATTGTGTACATGTAATTTCGAAATGTATGTAAATTGTTTTTTTTTTTTCTAAATTTCTCTATTGAAAACGATTAATAAAAATTTCTATGTTACGAGTAATAAATTTCAATGTTAAAAAAGTCGTTATCATTAATCGCAAGAAAATGCGATATACAACACAGCAAAAGGAGTAAAATAATACAGAAAAATAAGGTTATAACATAAAGGTACATTTATACATTTATACATACGTATACAATTTCAAATACAATTAAAAAAACAAAAAATAAGACAAGTAGCAAGTGACAATAACAATGTACTCATTTTTCATGAGAGTACTACTAGCTAAGTTAAGAAAAAAAAAAATAGATTAGTAAAAAAAGCAGAAAAATCTAAGCAAAAAACAAAAGAAAATTTTTATTAAACTGTGATTTGTATGTTTGTATATGTAGTTGTAGATTAAATTTGATTAAATATACTCTCTATTGTATGGAGTGAAATTTTGAAAATATATTCTCCGGTATATATTTTCTCAAATACTGTACATACGCGTGTACATAAGGTATATCTATGGACTATGGAAGAAATTAACCCTTAGATTTTTACTATCGAAATGCAAAACTACATAAACCGAAAAATCATACCAGATCAGATAAAAATACTTAATAAAAATAATGATATCTAATGTCATATTCACTACACTCCTACGAAAAAATTTTAAAATAACGATGAACATTTAAAGATATTTTCGATTATTTTTTGCTTTTGCACGGGAATGTATACATTTGCATTTTAGAAGAGGAAGACCATTGCTATTTTCAAAGAAAATAACTTATGTACGTTTATCACAATGAAACTTGTATTGTTATTATTACATATTATAACTCTTTACTCTATTCAAGAGCATAGAATCTCCATAAAACACGTTAATCGAACTCTGTTCTCCGCCAATATTTTTACCTCCTTCCATATTTTTGTCCTGTTTCTCAGCTTTTTTATGTATACGAATGAATTTGTATACGTTTTAAACTGCTCATGTATGTACACGTTTAACTCATTTACAGAAAATTTTCCATAAAGGGAAATTGGAAAAAAATTATTGTACATTCCCCTGATTTCTAGTGAAATTATTATAACTAATATATGCCAGCCTCACATACGCTTTGTATTTTCTATTTAGTTTAAATTTAAATTTTTTTATTATTTTATGGTTTTGTTTTTATTTTTCGAATCTATTTTCAATTAGAATCATAATTTAATTCAAAATTATCATAATTATTATTTTGTTTTTTAAATAATTAAGGACATGTCTGCTATTAAGACACTAATATGTATGACTGTATGTTACACACTTACAGAAATTGAGAACGTTTATTTAAACTGTATGCATGTTAATGAAAAAAACAAAAATTCTCTTTTAAATAAGAACGACATGAGAATATTCAAAATAACGTAGGATACAAGAGGAACACATATACGTATATGTACATTGTATTTACTTGCATATGTGTATGTATGTCGGTATATAATACATACTCGTATATTTAACTCCACACATATGTACACAAGATGTGTAACATTAAATAAAAAAAACAAAAAATAATAATATCATTTTTTTTTTTTTTTTCATAAAGGAAAACATCAAAGCACATACACATGTGTATGTATGTATAATTTGCACCCACGTATAAAGCTAAAATAGTAGCAAATTTCCAACTATTTTCAAATTCGGTTTATTCGTATCACAACGTAGTGTATTTAATTTACCCAGTATTTATGTACATACATATGTCAAAATATTCGAAATGAAAAGAAAAATTAAAATAGAAAAACAGAAATGAATGAATAAATCAAAACAAAATAAGAAAAATAACTACTATTACAACAACTACAATAAAAATGAAAATAAATGAAAAAAAAAAAAACAAAAAAAATGTTTTTCACGTCGCCCTAAAGTCGTTATATTGTATCACATACACATATGATAGCTACGTATAGTATCTATTCATATGTACTATTATTGTGTCATATATATGTAATATATTATTATATGTATTTCCATTGTGTTGTTTGTAGAAATTTTAAAAAAAAAATTTATGTATTGAAAATAAATAAATGATTTGAAATGAAAATTTGAAAAAAAAAAAAAATAACACGAAAACAAATAAAAAAATTGTGAAAAAATACCGAAAAAAATATTCAATTGTGAAAATATTTTGTGAAATAAAAATAAAATTAAAAATTGTCAATCAGTTAAATAAAATTCACGTAAAAATTTTAAAGAAATTCAAATAAAAAAAAAAATTGTTTTTAAAACACATATTTAAGAGTAAAAACCTGACAAAAATCACAAGTGAAAATCTGATTTAACAACTGATAATAATAAACAGGAAGAGGATAAGAAAATTTTTCAAAGGTGAATTTTTAATAATGTTAAAAATATTACGTTGTATTTTTTTTTAATTGAATCGTTTTATGCCTCATAAATTTTAAACAAAATTTTTATTTTATATAAATATTTACGAAATTTTTTGTCTCAAAATGATGTAGTATCTTGCATATTTAAAACTGCGATATTTTTATTTCATTCCATTTTTTTTGGTAAAGGCTATACCGATAAATATCAAGTATGTATTGATACTAGGTCGTTATGATTATATGACATTGATCATACTAACATGGTGACACGCATGTAACACATATCAATCTAAGTATAAAGCGACGTTTTTGTAAAAAAATTTTTATTATACATTTTTCCAAAATATTAGCGATTATTCAAATAAAGTGTAAATCAATACAAATTACAAACGAAAATTATTATTAAAATCAATTTATTAAATTTTTGAAATGACGCTAAATGTGGATTTCAAGATTAGTTTCATGTCAGCTTCAATATTAGATTATTTGCCTAATTTGGATTGATTTATAGTATTGAATGACGTACACGCAAATGGGTATAGTATCAATGCTAGATATTTGTCAATGGTCTTAAAATTTAAAAGAATTTCAAAAATATATAAATGTAATATGTGTACGTAATCGTTTTTAAATGTGTTTTTTGTGATGTAATATTGTTATAAATGTATATAAATATTTAGATTTGCTTATATATGTACACATAGAAAAAGTGAAAAAAAAAACAAACTTTACATAAGCACATATTATGTACGTATGTGTAGTGATTTTCTATTTATTGCCTTATTTACATAAATATGTAGGCGTTTATTAGAGTTAAAAGATTTTTTTAAAGTGAATTTTAAGGATATAAAGGGAAGTAAAAAATTCTGATTACTTTTTTTTTTGAAAATTTATCTGTTAAAAATTTTTTAGAAAGTTTTCTGTTTTTTATGTATTTTTCTATTTTCAATCTCAATAATTAATGCAAATAAATGTAATTCAGGCGCTTATAGGAAAATGCAACATATTCAAAATCATCATGTGATAACTAAAATGTGTACAAATTCCCACAATGGAAAAAAAAAAACTAAATAATAAATATTTGTTTTCAGATAAAATGTACGAATGTATACATATCAAAAATGTGCATAATTGTATGTTCATTTTTATATTCACAATATATTCAAGTGCATTAAAATACGAGAAAAATACATTTTAAAAATTGAAAATTTATGTACATAGATTTTATTGAATTTATTGGTATGTATGCAAATAAGTTTTTTTGTTTTTTAGAAAAATTTTCAAATTACGAACATCTTAAATAAGAAAATCTAAAGAAAAATGAAAAATTTATTTATTCTTTTCCTAACTGATTCGAATATAATTAAATGATTCAACTTTTAAAATTTAACTAAAACGTTATTGTACAATATAGTTTACTTTTGTTTTTATGTTCGAAATTTAAAATTAAGATTTTATTATTCATTTTTATTATTTTTTGTAAATTGAGATATAATTTTAAAATTTAATATAAAATTTTTAGGATTTGATGAAATATAAATTAAAATAATTCAACATTTATTTTTGGGATTCAAATTGAAAAGGTATGTCCATAAAGTTAGAAAAGAAATTACAAAATAAATTTCTTTTCTGTAAAAACGCTATTTGTGTCGAATCTTAGCCTTCCGAATTTTTCCTCTTCACACAAAAAAATTTGAGCTGAAAATTAACTGCTACAAATACGTACATATGTGAAAATCCTTTTAATCCCGTCATTAGTAGATTATATATGCATCAAGCAATATTATTAATAATAATGTTAATAATTAAGTATTGAGAAAATTTCGAAAATTATCACAAAATAATTGATGTTCTATAAATTTTCAAGCCGATAAATTTGAATTTTTGTTTTTTAGTCAGAAAATAACAAATTATATTTAAAAAAATGTATTTTTTAACAGATTCATAAACCAAATTGTCTTGCATTTTGTTTTGAAAGTACATTTTTCTTAATTTCAATTCAATTTACTCGTTTGCTGTTACACATTTGAAAATTTTGCAAATACTTTGTAAGAGAATTTTCTTAAAAGGATCTCCCTTAAATTACGCGCATTTTAATTAAAGTTCTTTAATATTATTTTTTACATGTGTTTTACAATTAACGTCCACAGCTTTTATTAATGTAAAATAGTTTTACGTTATTGAAATCAAAACAACTATACGAGTGATTTACATATTTATGTTGTATAATGTTCAGTTGTTTAATTAATGTTCACCAAAACTGTAAAAAAAAAGTATAAAAAAAATATTTTCATTTCTATATTATTGTCTTTCCCACTAAAGTTTGTATTGTCTCATAAAACAAAAACTTTAAAATTTCATAAAGTATGTCTGTGACAGAGAAAATCCTTGAAATATCCAATAACATTAAAAAATCTTGAACTCAAATGTATTGGACGTAAATGAATTTAAAAGAAGGAAAAAAAACTAAAGACAAAGTATTATTATAAAACAAAAGAATTACATGTTTTTCTTTCATAAATATATTCATTAAGTTTAATTCAGTACGTTTTGAGAAAAATGGAATATTCAGTATTGAAATATTTTCTAAATTATAATCGATCTTATTTATAACACATAGGCTCATATTCACCAACAAATTTAAGCCAACATTTATTTTTATTTTTTGTTTTTTACTAATTATCAAGTATGTAAATTTTCTCTCTTAAATTTTTTCAAGATTATTTCGTCTAAAAAATCGTATTTTATTGATCAGGTTTAAAATTTCTAAATAATTTCAATAGAATCAAATACTCGTAGAATAGTGGTTTAAATTTTTTATCAATCCACTGTAAATTTAGTAAAAAATTTTTACAATGAAATGATACTCAAATACATGAGAATTTTTCAAAGTTTTAAGTAAAAAATTTCTACTTGTAGAAATAAAATATAAAAGTTTTGTATTGAAACTTTTTCTCATAAAAAAAATGGCAAAATTCTGCAATTGTCATATTTATTATGTACATGCAGAACTAAAATAAAAAGGATAAGAGATTGAATAAATAAATTCAATAAAATGCATGCATGAATAAAGGGTAGATAATCAAACATTTTACTTATTTCTTAGCTACATTTTGTTGGTATTTATAAAATGTACCTTAACATTCAAGCAAAACTTTTTTTTTTTCAATATGATAACGGACAAAAATAAACACATTTTTTTGTGGGTCACCTAACGAAGAGTTTGAACACTGCGAAAAGTTTGAATCAAGAGATCTATATTTTGTTCATTAAATATATGCAGCTAAGGTTGTATGTATTTTTTCTTCTCACATATGCATTTCAAATAGTCCCTAAAGTTTTCATACAAAATCTGTCGATTTTTTAAAATATCAATATACTAACTAAAGAAGTATCCATGAGGCCTTAAGTGCATATCAGTGAAAAATATATTATATTTGCGTACTCGTCAATTATATCTGTAATCTTGCAAGTTCAAAGAGCGTTAGTAGATTTAACCTATCCAAGCAATCTCATATTCAGTGGCTCAACAGGGCTGTTCTACTTCTTACAGCTGACAGGTGTAGGGTTTGTATCTTTGTCCGTCACTAACATAAATTTAATTAACAAAAATTTAAATTGCAAAATTTTTTTTTTTAGAAATTGTTAAAAACTCCTCCAAATTTCATTGATCATTTATATGGGTTGTTCTACCTGTTTCTTAGGTTTTAATGTTCAAGTTTGAATAATTAAATTAAGATAAATTTTAATTTTTTTTTTAAACGTATATGTGAATTAATTTTTTTTCAAAAAAAAGATATTATGTTTCCCTTAAAAAATGATCGAAAAGTTTTTGAATATATTAAGTTGATGTACACAAGCAAACGAAGATGTAAGATATACGATGTAATAATGTACATTGTTGTTACACTCACATTGTTGTTCTAATGAATTTTTCTTAAATTCTTTTTTCTTTTTAATTTATCATTTTTGTTCTAATTTTAATGAAGGTTTTAACTACATTTTGTTTTTGCAATAAAGCATGCAAAAATAAATTTTCTTAATTATTATGAATTTAAACAAAACAAAAAATAAGCTATTGTGTATCATCAGATGATATTAAAAGTAAACACATAATTTTGATAAATTACAAAAATATACACGTGAATATAATGTAAACTCAAACTACTTACGAAGTGGATACCTAAACACTTTTTTAAATAAAAAATTTATATACATATAATATTTATATGAGTTTTTCCATCTACAACATTGTTAGAATATTACTCTTAGGGCCATATGCACCAATGAGACTTGATTCAAATTTGTAGTTATTTTATTAAAGAAATGACTTTATCATTGATTTCTGAAGTGGGTTTAATTAAATTATGAACAACTATTTGTTGTTGTCATTTAAAGCAAAAATTATTATAAAAAATTGTTGAAAGTTATGAAAAACGTTCGTCAGTAGTCTTTCAATACGTGCATATCTACAATTATTTAAGCAATTTTAAATTAAAAAATAAAAATTTAAAAAAAATAATCTATATAACCTAAAAATGTATTTGTGAAACACCTGACTGGGAAATCTAGAAAAGTTAAAATTACACTAAAAATAATTGTTAAAAAATACTAACAATTTAAATCGTAATGTTGATTGTTGAGTACAACATTCCAATAACAATTTAAAAACTAGTAATTAAATATGAATTCAATTTAAATTTTCTAAGTGCATATGGCCATTAAAGATTTATATTCATTCATTTACTACATTTACTTTATGTTACGTTCATTATTAAATTGTTTTCTTTTTAACGTGTTTAAAAGAATACTAAAACTAAGCACTTAAGGACAAATTTATTTCATAAAATATTTTATAATTATAATAAAAAAAAAAACTTTTGTTTTTTAATACATCAATGTTATACACATTTAATCCCAGGTGTGTTTTTATAAATATGTGTATGATGATATTAAAAGAAGAAAAAAAAAATTAAAAAGAATTTGTTTTAAGAACAGAAGAAAAATTTAATATAAAAAAGAAAAACTGACATGTTTTCCTCATTTGCACTTGACTGTATTACAAAGAAAAAAAAAGCATAAAAATAAAAACTTTTCCAGACTTAAGAATGCAATAGTAAATTGTAAGTAAATATTTATGAGAGACCTAAATTTAATAAATGTTTTACATAAATTGCAACAAGAAGAAAACTAAATACATATACACGAGTATACCCAGAACTGAATGGATAAATAGTAGAATGTAAACCATCTAGGGTGAACATTTTGTAAATTACTGTGTTACGCGTACAAAGTTATATAAAATTGTAAGATTCAAGTTCTTTGCATTAGAGAAAATTTTTTATTTGAAATAGATTATACTCTGTCTACTAATATTATGCACTTAAGGTCTTATGGAGATTACTTAAAAGTGTACCATTTTACATCACTTTGTATTGATATTTAAAAAATTCATCTGATATTATAATAAAAGCTTTGTGGATTGTGGTAATACTGCTCGTGAAATAGTCTAATTAGAAATTATGAGAGAAGAACATATGTATGTACTCCCATAAGACCTTAAGTGCATAATATTAATGGACAGAGTATAATCACATTTTTCTATCATATCTTTCTATCGATTTTCAATTATGTTTATGCTCACTAACATAAATATAGGCCAATGTTAAAATATTTTCCATTATTGGTTTGCACTTTATCTGAGCAAATTTGAGATATATTTATATCATTCATTAAGTGTAACGTGTAAAAGTACTCACGTGTGCAGAAAACACGTGCAAATATACTCGTATTCACGTAAGATATGAAATAAATACTCGATGTATATGTGTGCTTTTAGCCAAAAAAAAAAGTTTTCAAACATATCCATACATATGTATGTATGTATTTCTTAAATTCTAATTTTTCTCCTGTTTATGTATGTCAGGATTTTGAATATGTCCTTGTATTGTGTGGCAATTTATCAATATGATTTAATAACCCTCACTTGCCATCACTGAATTATTTTATTTTATTTTTATTTTTATTTATTTGTTTTTTTTTTTCTTTTTTTGTGTAATGATACCCGTTGCTTTTAAGGAAATTCAACATGATGAAATTTCATGCGATATATCATATGCACGTTCATCGAAGCTGAAGTAAATTGAATTCAAATGAATATCGTGAATTTTTATGAAATTTGTATTTTATTCTTGTAAAATACGCTATAATGTACTTATGAAAAAAAAAATATGGGAATGTTGTCAGTCATAAAGAAGTTTGATATCTTCTTTTTATTTTGTAATTATGAAAATGGGAAACTTGAAATATGTGTACATATTTGCAAATAAAAATTGTTTATATGAGCAATATATGTTTATGAATAGAGGAAAACTGTATGAAAAATTTAGGTCTGTTCCCGCACTTCAGCTATCTGTAGAGTTTTATAATTTATTTATTTGTGGAATAGGGATAAATTTTAAAAAATGCAGGAATGAGTTTACACTGTCACTCACAGCAGTGCACAAATGCTCAAGTATGGGATCAAACCTATTTTTATTTTTTTATTAGAAACTGTCATATTGCAATCTGTAATGGACATATATGAACATTATGTACATACACGTACACGATGCAATGTACATATTTGTGCACGTAGTTTGCAAAAATCGTTGTTGGCAGGAAAAGATTTAAAATAGTAGATAAAATATTAACTGACATAAATTTACAAAAAAAAAAAAAAAAAAAAAAAAAAAAAAAAAAAAAAAAAATGGAAAAAAGAATATTTGAACATCACACACATACATGCATACATTCAATACATTCAAACGATAACTGCAAATAATAATGAAGAAAAAAAAAGAAAAAAATAAGCAACTGAATGACATCTTGAAAACACTTTAATGCTGCACATATTTTTTACATCCTTCTTTATATTCGATGCATTTTACAATTTAATTTAACTTCGACATATCTTAAGTTGAAAATATGAGAACAACATTGGAATAAAGAATTCAACAAACAAACAAATGAAAAAAAAAAAATTTTTTTTTCTTTTTAATACTGCAAATGACATTTTAATTAATGAAATTTCGTATTTTATACATCCAACATACTTGCATCTGTGTACTATGTACATACCTATATACGTTATCTATTTTGCACTTTCAGACAAACTGTAGGGATTTTATAATTTTTATGATTATTTGATGTGACATTTTCTGTTTAATGCAAAAAAAGCATATTATACGACATACATATGTAAGTTATTTATAAGAAATATACATAGATGTCTATATGTATTATCATGTAGAAAATTATCTTATATAAAAGGCACTCATCTAATTTTAATACTAGACATTTTTAAAATCATTCATATACATACTGTTAATGTATCACCCAATATTGTCCAATTTAACCGAATAGCAAAAAAGTTCAGATTTTAAAAAATCATACACTGAATTCAAAAACAATTATATTTTGCTTGTTTTAATACGATAATCGTCGTTTTGATTAAATTATTTTGTTTTTCTGCTCCAACTGTTTTGTAAACATTTGTTAAAAATTTGAAAATTTGAAATCATAACAACAATTAACAAAAATAAAAATATGAAAATTATGCACGTTAGGTCAACTTTATACCACGTGTTTCAATACTAGTCTACATATTATCAATACCCAGCAATATTTCTAATTTTAATTTCAGACATGTGCCATTAATATTTAAATGAAATTTTTTTTATACAACAGAACAGTTCTCATATGCGGATAATTTTTTTAATTAAATTTAAAATTTGCTGTCACATTTGGAATTTCATTTTTCGAAAGCATAATTTTATGTTATTTTTATTAAAATCTATTTATAGATCAGAAATATCATAAGTTAATAACAATATTTGTTTTAAGGGTATAAATACAGTAAACATATTTAAATTTCCTTTTCCATTTCTTATTGTAAATAAATCTTATGAATATAAATTTTATTTTTACTTTGTCATCATGAATTACAAATGAAATTTTAGATAATAATAGTAATTTTTCAAAAAAAGTGGAAAAAAAAGGAAAGGTGAAATAATAAAAAAAGAATGAAATCATTGGTCTTTGTGTTTTTTTTTTTTCTTCTTTTTTTAAAGTAATACATATTTTTGTTTACTGACATTCTACATAAAAGTGAACAAAACATGATGAATTTCTTTTTACTATTTTTTTTTTTTTTATAATATGTGTAATATCTTATTTTTATGTATTTATATGTACATTACATTATACACGTATGGTACACATATAGTTCAAATTTTATCTTTGAAAAAAAAAAGATAAACAATTTCTTGTGTATTGTTGTGTCTATATGTATTCTACATCATTGGTAAACATACAATTTTCATCTTTTCTTTTTATTTTGTACAAAAAAAAAAAAATAAATGATGATTTCCTGGCACATTCATAATCATGTTTCTACATTTTCCTATTTAATGTTTATATGTTCATATATAAATTTTATATACAATACATGTAAAATATTGAACTAATTTTATGTGAAAATTTATGTATGTATATACAACTTGTAAATAATTCTGTATATAGATCATTACAAGCATCATATCTACAAAATTTTTCCAAGATAAAAAATGAAAATATATACTCGTATACAAGCGTATATTAGATAAAACATACATATATATTGTATGTAGAACTAAAAAAAATAAATTGTATATTTTTTACATATACACACTTTCAAATACTAAGCATACATGAAGGTGAAAAAAATGAATGTAACTACAAAATATGTATGTTTATCTGGAAAAAAGGATAAACATGAAAGCAACAACAGATACGTAATTGTAAAAAAGATGTGTTTGTCATTTTATACGACCATGCATGTATGTACATAGATAGTGCATAAAATTTTCATTATACATATATACATACATTATATATAGATTTATGTGTGTGTACATATAAAATTAACTTTGATAACATATGAACAAGAACAAATAGATATCAGTTTATACATACATACATATGTATATACATACTCCATCCATACTGTATATAAAATCAATGTCAAGCTTTTCTTTTTAAAGTTACATATAAATGTACATATGTATGTGTTTGTGTACTCATCTTATTTGTATTTGTAAGTATAAAAAGAAATTCAGATTTGTCACAATTACGAAAAATTATATGTACATATGTGAACATATATACATATGTATATGTACATATGTCCATACATAACATTATAATAGCTTCGTTCCCGTGCTTTAAGATTTGTGCAGTGATTCACTGCAGTTTAACAATTCTTCTTAGAACCTGGTTAATACGTCGCTTATATTTTTTTCTTGTTTATTTTGATATTCGATGTAAAACAAACTAAATTAAAACTCATAGTAAAATTCAAATTTTTTTTCTTAATTTTTGGAAAACTTCTAATAACTCATTCCTGTATTTTTAAAAATTTATCATCATTTCGCAAATAAGCAAATTACAGAACTTTGCAGAAGTTGGATGAAATACGGGGAACAGAGCTAATATGTTACATGTTATGCTACATGTGAAAGATAATAAACGTGTACTTATTTACCTGCTATTACATTTTTCAATGTTACTTTATGAATAGAATATAATCAGTTTTATGAATGTAATTTTTATTGTTATACTCCGCTATACTACATTATATACAATTGCGAATTTATACATACATACATAAACACGTATACATATGTTTGTCTAAAAAATGTAAACATGATTGGCTATACGAAAAATTAAAATATCAAAAGCTAAAATTTTTGTATAATACCACACATTGCATTAAAAAGAAGATGGATTATAGAGGAAAATAACAAAATGAAATAATAAAATAAAAAAAAAGGATATGATTTTTTTTATATCAAAAAAATTACATTTACTTCTTAATAACAGATTCTATTCAACATTTCAATTTATGTATCGTCTTGGTAATTTTACACAGAAAAAGGTCCTTTTTTTCATTTATTTTTTATGTCGAAAAGTTAAGTACATTATATACATTTCTTTTTTTTTTTCGTGTATTTTAATCAAACAGAACATAAAAATAATGCAACAAATTGAAAAACTATACCCATTTACATTTATTTTTACATATAAAAATTTAATTCTATTGAGAAAACAAAAATGGGATATATTTTAACATAACATGAAGTAAGAATCCTTTCCATGTACATGTATATACATGTAATTGGAATACAATTCAAATTTGAGATTATCTTAATTTTAAAGTCGTGTATACATAGTTTATAGGTTTTTAATTAAACTAAACTTTTACTTTAACTTCCATTTTTAAGTTTGGGGCAAATTTTTAATATGGCGGAAGCTCGTACAAAAGATGTTATATGATAGTTGAATAGCTTATACGTGTATGTAAAATTTAAATTTCCAACTTGAATCGTTTATACGATAATTCCAATTTAAATTCAAATTATTTTTCATCTTGTATACATATTTTGTAAAATTGTACTTTTCATAGGTATATATAAGAGAAGTTTTTATGGTTTTTCAGTTTATGTTAACTTTAATGCGGTTTAGCTTAAAAAAATTTTTTTTAACAAAAATAAATAGAATATAAGAATTTATTTGTTACTTTTTGTTTTGTGGTTTTAAAGGTATGGCAATACAGTGTTAAGATAAATTGAAAATTTGTGTGATGAAACATTTTGTGTTAGGTATTAAAATAAGATTTTTGTGTATTAAATTTTTAGCAGGTTTTGGAAAAGTAGAATAATTTCCATTGTTTTTCCTTTTTAACCCTACTAAAACAATATTTTTTCTTCTTTATCAGTAAAGATCCTGATAGATAAAAGAAAATATAATAATTCCCATCAATACAATTTCATTCAAAAATTTTCAGGTACTTACGTAAATAATTATCTTTAATAATTTTTGTTCTTTGAAATAAATAACACTTTCCAAGACTTTGCAATTCATTTTCATACATACACTGATGATTTTAGTCCTAGTTTTAGAACAAATTTTATCATGACTTTCATTAGTCATGAAGTCATCACATGTATGGGGTAGAGCTAATCATACGTATGTATAGGTATCTATGATGAATAATTTGTACCACCCAAGGCATGAAAAAAATTCCTACTTTTATTTTTGTTTTTGTTACCATTCAGTAATTAAATTCTTGCAAAAGGAAAAATACAATAAAAACCAGAAATAACCTAAAGTAAAATAAAATTCTTTTGGTAAATACTTCTAAAATCCACATAATTAACCAAAATTTTGTAATACATATTTTTTATCAAAGAAGCAAAGAATTTAAAATGAACGTAGTGCTAAATATTAAAAATCTTCATCAATGTAATAACAATAAATTACAAGTTTACAATGTACCTATGTATGTATACAAACAAAATATAAATGCATACGATCAAATATGTTCCTGTTATAACAACATATGTATGTATATACGCATATATTCCTGTGTATAATAGATCCTTAACAAAAAGGTTAACAAAATTGTTTTAAATTAAATTTAAATTGATTTTTGTTTTATGATGTTTATTTTGGTTGGAGAAAAGAAATCTGAGTCTATATTTTCTCCATGGAAATTTTATATCTATTTTTATATTATTATTAAAATAATTATACGATATTAAAATATTTACTTATGTATATATGTACCTTATAAAATGTACGCGCTACTATATGCATAAATTTCATGTACACGTATTTACGTGTATAATATACTATAGATTTATTGTTATTATTATTATTATTACCGTTATTGTTTACACACATGAAATCTGCACTTACGTTGATTAAATAACCGACAATGATAAATATACCAACATGGAATAATTAAGTTATTATTCAAAATGTAATAGCTATATAGGTATAAAACAAATACGGGTATGTACTTATCACATACATATATAAATATCATATCTTTATATCTGTGGTTGTATGTAACACATATATAAAGGATATTGCGTATACAATGAATAGTGCAATTTTATCCAAGTTATTTATTACATAAACACATGATATAGTAAATATGTATATTGTAAGTACTAAAGGTATAATTGAAAGATGATACCATTGAGTATCATAAAATATAAATTATGTTGTGAAAAATGTTTCAGAAAAAAAAAAAATCGTATGTATATAAATTACTAAATAATATGATATCGAAATTATTGATTGTAAAATAAAACACGAAAATATGAAAAATATTTCTACCTAATAAACGAATCAACGAAGAAAAAATTTAAAAAAAAATTTAAATTTTCAAAAAATTTTTGCTAATTTTATTAGGCTTAATACTTAAGCTAAAATAAAAGAGAGTGTAATTTTGTTTCCTTATGGAAAATTTTCTTTAAAACCAAAATCAAATTAAATGTACTTTTGAAAATTTTTTCCAAAAAGATTAATGATGAAAATTTAAAATTCATAGAAAATATAATTAACACATAAAATAATAATAAATTACAATATGATTATTTATGATTAGTTTATGATTAAAATTAAATTAAAAAAAAAAAAAATTATTGAAAGTAACAGGGCTGTTTTAATATTATCGTGGGTCCTTGAAACTTTTCCTTAAAATTATATTGATAAGCTCTTTTAGTTTAATATCCATGTTCTGACAATAATTTCGAATTTGTGATATCCATAAATAATGTTCCAATTAGATGGGATGGCCCATAAATAATTGGATAAGACGGCCCTGAAAAATAATAAAACAAATGATAATAATCATAATAATAAATCGATAATACATTACATTTTTAGTATTGTTAAGACAATATAATCATCATTAAATTTATTTATACGGTATATATCCAAATAAAAAAATCAATTAAATTTAACTTATATTATACCATATTTTTAAAGAATAGTCACCTTTATTTTAAATTGATTTTTTGTATTATTTTGCATTCAAATTGAATAAATTCATATTTTAATTCTTTGATTGGCAGTTTTTTGTGTTTAAATAAAAAAAACAACAACAATCTAAGAAGAACGACATAACGCAAAACTGTTTTGTATTCCATAATATGACTATACTTAAAAAATGAACTTTAACGTCAATTACTGTTAATATTAAATAATGTATCATATACCTACACTGTATTGAAAAAAAATACGTATGTGTGTGTATGTTCTCCTAAATAATAACCTTTTGAAATGTTTTAAAAAAAAAGGACTATGCAGTCAAGATTCATGTACAAGACATGTGTAATACAGAGGAACAAAAAGAGGATACCACCATCAACGTTCAACTCAATGACTATTTTTTTTCTAGTATATATTCATATGCTATACATATACACATCTACTTTCATGGTTATAATTGTTAATTATTTGATGTTTACTTTTATTTTTGTATGTTTTAATACATAAATGCATACATTTATTAATAAAATTCAATTGTATACACGCATGAATTAAGCATTGTTTTATGATTTATTTTTCTTTAATGCAACAATTTTCTATGGTATATACACAATTTTATTATAAATTCAACTAAATGAATTACCACTTACTGTATATTTTGTAATATTTAAGTACTACCTAGCAGTTTACATTAAATCATCATTTCGTTTCGAAGTAATCCTTTTTTGTTCATTCAATTGTAATTATTTTCATTGTTTGTTCTTGGTTTGTTTTTTTTTTTTTTTTAAATGCTGTGTATGCACCTATTAAAGCCTTTGTTATTGAAAAATTGTAGAAATTATACGGGTATTTTTTATTTGTGATTATCCTGTTTATAAATTGTTTATTTATTTTACAATAGAGTGAAAATTAACTTGTTACTGTGATTGTAATTGTTGTGCACTTTGAATAAAAAAAAAAATTTTTTCACAATACTTACATTATCGGTATTGTTTATTGAGTAAGTGCATATAAATGAACAGAAAACAAATAACATCGAAAATATCTTTCACTTATTCATTTAATGTTAAGCTCACATCCAAATTTAAGACTTAAAATGTTGAATTTTAAAATGATTTCTAGTACATGGAAATACGTGTGGCTAAGCCAAATACATACCTCATGCTCATGCATGACTTAAAACTCAAATGAGCATAGGTTCGAGGTTCTAAAATTTTAAAATCTTGGATTTGTGGTGACAATTATACAGATGTTCGAATTCTAAGTTTATGAATGTTGACAGTGGAATTTTAATTTTTTAATTAAAAATTACTACAAGTAATTTTAATGTTGATAGCGTTGTGGAGTTAATATTTTCATTAAAATTTGATTGATAAGTGTTGAGATTGACTGCTTTAAGTCTAAGGTCTTAGTTTTGCATTTGAATTTGAGCCTTAAATATATAGTATAAAGTATTTAGTTAAATAAACCTTTTTGTATAAGTTAAAAAAAAGTGGTACATTACATTTTTGTGTTTTTTTTTTTTTTTTGTTTTTGTGAATTTTATTTATCATGCTCTGATATGATATGATATTTATTTGCATTTTCAATAAAACAAAGTGAAACAAAGTTAGAAGGAAAAACTCTCTAAAATCTCAAATCTTAATTTTGTTATTATAACCATCAACTCCGGTCTCATGGTGTGCATGCTAAGTAATGACTTGTCTTCTGTGATGATATAATAAAGCAACGTTATCAACTAAAAACCATCACCGGAAATGACATTTTACCCGCTATACTGTTTATATGTACATGCATATATGCATTTATAGAATATATGTCATCATGTATGGTTTACATACAGTTTAACAGTATTTTTGAAAAGCTGTTGTATTTAAAAATGAAAACTAAAAATAATAAAACAATAAAACATTGACTTGCAAATAGAGTACATTAATAAATAAATAAATAAAAATATATGTATGCGTATACATTCGCGAACATGAAAAGAAAATAGAAAAACAAATGAAAGAAAATCTAAAACAGAAAACAAAAGATAAGCAGAAAACTCATTTTCAAGAAAAAGCAAAAAAGTTAAAGGATTCAAAACTTTTCACAGCTTTTGTTCTGTTTTTACTCTAGTACTAGTACACTATAGTAACAAACAATATGTACATACATAATAAAAAATGAGTACATTGCATACATATTGACATGTTTCATGATAGTGCTGTGTGATAAGGCAGTTATGATGAAAGGAATAAAATTCTTATTTGATATCTGTATACCTTATTTACCTTGAAATTGTCATCAACAAATATTTTATTGTATTTTTTTTTACTATTTTTGTTTTTAATTTATTCTTTATTAATTTCTTTTTATTTCAATTTTGTTATCTCGTTTGCAGAATTTTCTTTCATATTTATTTTTTATTTCATTTTTTTGTTTTTTCTTTTTCATTCAAATTTTGTACTAATTAAACGGTTAAAATAGAAAAGCATAAGTTATGTTACAAATTATAGTTTATTCTCGAATACAAATTTTCATTTATTTTTTTCATTTTCTTTTTATTTTTCTGTTCTTTTTTTTTTTTTTTTTTTTTTGATAATACACCCAAAAATTTGGCAAAAAGTTTTAAGTGGAATAAAGTTAAAAACTTCAACTAAAAACAGAAAAACAAAAAACAAATTGAATAGAACAAGAAAAATTAAAATATAATAATGAATGTAAGTGAATTTATTTTTAATCTACAAATCTTGTATAATAGTCGTCATGCGTATTCTTATAAAGCATAAAAATTTTACGTTGTTGCCATATTTATTATGATGTTCTTCTTTTTCATTTCCTACCATAGAAAACTGGCAATCAAAGAATTAAAGTAAAAGATAAATTTATTTAAATTGAATGCAAAAAACGAATTTGAAGAAACATCTATGTATACGTTATAATAAAAGTGAATTTTATATTCATATATTTAATTGAGACATGGACACAGAATTATCCTACTCTAAAAGTTCATAGAATTTTTTTTTTCTATAGATACTTAGTATGTACTCATATAATAATTTACAATTATTCTGTTTGTGAGTGATAAGTATACAAAAAAAAAAATTTAATTTTATCTACCTCTTGTTATGACTTTGAAGTGACCAAATTTGAAAATGACAAATTTTTGTCCTTAGTGTATCTTGCACACTGTCATAATATATCCACAAAAAGCTGCATAAAATGTGAATATGAGGATTTACACAATCATAATCAGCAAATTTCTAATACAATAATGTACGATTGTAGACTAATACTGCAGCATTTGAGAAAAAAAGAGCTTAAGGACATACATAACTTAGCATCACGAGGATAAAATCATAGAAATGAATTACAATAACATGCTAACTTTGAATGTGAAAGCATTAATGGTAACTATATGTGTATGATTTTCTATTTTATATTAGCATGTGCAAATGTACATATGCACTAGATTTTGCACAAAGCACATACATACACATACACATGTACACATGTAAATTCATGTCTTAACTAAGTTTATAACATACAAAAAATGCAAATATGGTACTTATGTGGAAAGAAGTGATTTTCATGTACAAGCACTCATTAAAATAATATGTACTCTTCGGCAATTTTATTAAATACAAAATTTCTCATACAGGAATAAGGAAATACCAAAACTAAACCATACTTTTATTGAATGTAAGAATTCTTTGAAAAGCAACTGCAAAATATAAGACGGTTATTTATTTTAAGGTGTTATATGCAATGTCTCACATTTTCATAATTAATTTGTACATATGTACATATATGCATATATGCTCAGCCATTATGCAATGAATTTTATAATGTGAGTCATTCCGAAATGATTGATTCATTTAAGGATTACCGAATGTGACTTTCAATGGAGAATTTATGAAATTATTTCTAATTATGTATTTAAATTTTAATAAAAGGAAAATTTTCACTTTTATTTAAGCATACCATATGTCCTCAAATTAACGAATGACGATAAAAGCTCTATTTTTCATTTGCAGCTGTCAATTTTCTATGTTAAAAAGTTGGTCTATGATTGGTGAGTTCAAATTTTTCATTGTTCACATTTGAATGACTCACCTCATGAAATTCGTAGCATCATGTGCTAATCTTGTTTTATCATATTCCAATCGTAGTTGAAATTTAACATATTTGAGAAAAATTTAACATATTTGTGAAGACAATGTACGTACGTATATATCAAGAACTATGCTTTAATGAAATCAAAAAATACTTCAAAAATGGAATAAATATAAATTCACAATAGTAAATGAAAGTCTGTTAAAAATGAAAAACAAAACATGAGATAAGAGTGAAAAAAATTATCATTTTATTTTTTTTTCAAGAACTAAAGCAAAGTGAAATGAATTAATGAATGTGAAAGAAGGTTTTTGTTTTTATAAGTACTCTTTACACATCTTCATTAAGTATGTGATGGATACGATGAGATGCAATAATACACACGTTCACATCATATAAATAAACACAATTTCATTTTTTCATTTTCATTTTTTACACTCACATGAATTAAAGTTAGACATCTTTGTATATGTACCTCCTTTGTGTAATTCATTTTAATTTTTCTTTTTTGATTTTCATGTGAGATTTTCCTTCTTTTGAATATTTGTTTTTTTTTTTTTTTTTTGTATATTTGTTCTTACTTGAACATTTTAAACATGAAAATGTTCTTATATTTTTCGTACATTGTTCATTGTATTGAAATCGTATTATATAAAAGTTTTTCTTTTTCTTTGGATGTGTTAGTAAACAACGTACATACCTATATGTATACGTATAAATTTATTTTTCTTTGTTGTATGTATTATGTATTTCTAAAGTATGAAAATGCATTTTTTATTACTTAAGTACATGTTTTCCTTTTCTAAATTTTTCTAAAAAAGGGATTTACTTTGTACATACTTTACTTGGCATAAATTTTATTTCTCGTTGATGAAATAATGAATGTAATAAAAAATGGAAAATCAAATAAGTGAAAACTTTTTCATATTAACATTAAAAATAAATAAATAAAAAAATAATTAATTCATGTAAAAATCGTTATGCTATCATTTACCTTTTATACATGGATAAATTTATGAGTTTCAATATTAAGTATAAAACGAATATTCGAGGTATGATTAGAACATAAAATGGGTTACATACCCTGGAAAGTTATATCTAGGCAGGAATAAAACGGAATAATAATATGTAATAATAATAAGAATATTAAATTAAAATTCAAAACTTTTTTTATTATCATTTTTATTTTTCATTTTTCCAATTGAAAGATAAAGTATACCTTTAACCTATACTTCCAGCGTAATATATAATATTATTTTGTATATTATCTGATTTGGTACTTTCTGTAAAATAAATTCAGTCATTTATTTCTTTTTTTTAGGGGTACACTGTAGATACTTTTTTTTTTAATTTGGAATAAGATTTGATTTTAGAGCCGATTTATCAAGCATTCCTTTTACTTCGTTTACTTTGAAATTTAACTCGAGGTATCACGGATCTGCTTAAGACACCAGGATTAAGAAGCCAATACTATACCTTTTTTACATACATGAGTGAAGATAAACATCATTTTTAAAATGAAATCCTGAAACTATTAAATTACCAATAAAAGAGTAATCCCGAACACTTAAATGATATAATTGATTACATATATAAATATATCTTTCTCAAAAAAAAAAAAAGAAATATATATGTATGTATATTTATCCTTGAATTATTTAATTGAAATATTTATATTTTGGTTGTTTTTTTTTTAAAACGTACAACATTTTTTTATTCAAATATCAAAAATATTTTACATTTTTATAACATTTTTATTCTATCACCTATCATAAATTTTCAATCAATCATACGAAAATTTTGATCTAACTTTTCTCTTTTCTCTGTTTTTTATTGGCAAATTTCAACAATTTCATTCATTTTAAATCTCAATATATATTTTTTCGTATTGCATGCATACATGTGAATACGTGTTCATACACATTTGCATTAGTATGTGTAAACAAACAGCAATAAAATATAAAATAATATTCAATTCGAATTTGATATATTATGTATACAAAAAAAAGTAATAAAAATTTCAAATCAAAAAGTAATATTTATAATTTAAAAACAAAAGGAAGAAAAAATAAATAAAAAATGAAATAAATAACAGAAAATCTGAAATAAAATGAAAGAAAAACAAAACAAAATAAAGGTGTAAGCGTGTGTGCATTCGATTTGTACAAATTCAAAAAAAAAATTTTAAACCCATGATTATATAATGGATTATTTATGTATACGGGGTGGCTCATATGAAAACTTTATATGCATACATTGTGGAATAATAATAATAATAATAATAAGGTATGTTTTTCAGCTACCAGCAGAACCATTCCGCTATGCTTCAATCCATGCACTTTATTAGTTTTATTCCGACATGATATGCATAACAGCATAACACTGTAAATGAAAATTCTTCAATCAGTGTGGAGGAAATTAAAGATTTTTCCCTTTAATTAAAACTTTCTGCATGAATGACAAATAATACTAAACAAAACAAAGCAGAGAAAATTTTAACTTTTTTTTTTTATTTCGATTCTTAATTTAATCTCTGTTTTTTTTTTCTCTTTTAAAGTCATCGAATTTTGAATTTGAAAAAATAATTAATTTTCCGTGAGTTTTGGATGAATGAGGAATTGTGAATTGTGATAAGTTTATTATGAAAATTAGAATATGTTCGTCACCATATATGCAATTTTTTATTTATCTTGCGTTTTTATCTTTGGCCTTTGTACATTTTTAATGAACCATCCTGTAAATTTTTATATGTATGTACGTACATATTTGTTATATTATTATTTCTTTATACACACATGTCATTACGAATTTTGTATTCAATTCTTATCCATAAAATGTTTGTACGCACATTGAAAATAAAATTTTCTTGCTGTTATAGATAAACAAAAAAAAACACGAAAGATAAATAAATAAGTGTAAAAGAAAACATTTTCTTTTCTGTTTTTTTTTTTTTTTTTTTTTGGTTATTTTGCTGGTTTATATTTCTTCATAAAACATAATTTTATTGCTTAGAATGCTTTATTTCCTTTATTTATATTTGATTTAATATTGTCAGTATAAATTGCATCAAAATTGCTGTATTAGGAAAACAAGGCATGTAATATTTTTTTTTTAACATAAAAATTCACCACATTGAAATGAAAAACAAAAGAAAGGATTTTTGTTTTAAAAAAGGGATGTAGTTAATATGAAAAGTTTTACTTGACCTTTGAAAAATGGCATGAAAAGTGATAAAATTTTATGTAAACTGTATGTATGTATGTACTCGTATGTCAGGTGCATCAAATATTCATCTTAAGATCCTTTTAAAAGAGATAATTACAAAAAAACTATAACTGAATATAACTATAAAAATGCTTTTAAACAAGGTACTTTTGAAATTTCAACAGATGACAGTTATATGTATATCATAAGTATTTAGAAATTACACACGAAACGTGTACAGTATGGAATATAGGACCATACATAGGTGTACATATCATCAGATATTCATGACACTAGTATGTGTTAGCCAACAATAATATATAATTCGTATAATCGTTTTGGGAATATCATTTATGATCTGAATAAAAGTGTTTTGAGGGCATTTACTTAGAGTTCACAAGTTTAAATGTTTAATAGAATGTATTAAAGTGAAACAATTACTAGCTGTTATAATAAATTCCAAAAGGGAAATGTATAACCACCTGTATACAATTATAATGTTAAATATGTATGTATGGGATGCGAAATATACATACATATACATATGTACGTATTATATGCGAGAATATGATACTGCGATGTTCATAAAATTAACGTTTATATAGTATGTAATGCTCGTTGACTATACATTCATACAAAATGAAATATCATCTGTTTTACCAATTATATTGTATACACATTGTATATCACAGTGAATGAGTTTTACCAAAGAATACATAAAATTTAGCAAGAATTCTTATGGGGCTTCAAAAATTTTTTTAGCCGATAGAGTGGTTCGGGCGATGAAAGAGGGGACGGCATGAATGATAGAATGATTTAGTACATTTGTTGGTAAAAAAAGGGATGTCGTTTTTTCGTATAAGAATATTCAAAATAAACTCGAGAATTTTAAGCCATGTACTTACTATATATATGGATGTATACATGTGTAATAATATATTACATACGAGTGTTTGTAAATATTTTCATACGAATTTGGTATCTTAACTATAAATTCATGGGTATTTTATATGAACGTGAATTAAAGATCAGAGACTAGGATAGTAGTAAAAAATTTGTAATTTCAGATTAACATACATACATACATATATCGTACAATATTTCATATACGTACATTACTTTTTTTTTTACGTCGATTTTTGTTCATATTTTACACTTTTCCTTTACTTTTTATATCAGACAAGAAAATATATACAAGTACGATCTATAAACCCATAAATTTGTACACGGTCGAAAGATGTGTACGGAATATTGCACGTATGTATGTATATATTGTATTTATAATTAACAAAATCAAGTCATTAAGTTTATGGTACAATTTTGTATAGGGACATATATGACTCCACGTGGAGTGTATACTTAAATTACATACTTACGTATACGATATATAATGCATTCATACGATCATATTTTTATTTATCATTACCTAAAAAGTATGAATTTTGAATACCCAAAAAATCAAAATTTAACATTAAACCGATCGTATTCAAAATATATTGTATTTCCCATACAATACATTACAATTTGAATTTACATTTTGTATTTCTATCCTCGTTTCTGATGTAATGAAATTTATGACCCATATGATCGTACAATTATGAAAAAATTATATTTGTTTAGGACGATAATTTGTTTGTTTAGGACAGAAGTTTTACACACGCATATATACGATAAATACGTACATTACAAAATATTCTTATAAATATTGCGCATAATATGTACACTTAAATTACATACGCACGTATGTGATACATATGCATACATATTCACATTCTATGCTGATTCATTTGTATTTTAGTGGGTACTGAATGATTTCTTCTGAAATAATATGTACACTTGAATTACATACGCACGTATGTGATAAATATGCATACATATTCACATTCTATGCTGATACATGGGTATTTTAGTGGGTACTGAATGATTTCTTCTGAAATAATATGTACACTTGAATTACATACGCACGTATGTGATAAATATGCATACATATTCACATTCTATGCTGATTCATGGGTATTTTAGTTTTTTTACATGGGTATTTTATTCTGAAAATTGCTTGCTTTTTTTATATATTTCAATACATTTTCTTATTTTACACCTTATTTTTTGAATAAAACGGTAGCACTGGGTACTGATGTCAGTACCCAGGAAGAAAAATTTTTGAACGTCGAATTTGCACTGCTTGCAGTATCTCCTAGTTTTGGATTTCTGGTTTTACATGATTTTCATTCAAACAACTTTAATTTTGCTTTTTTTTTCGAATTCCTTTTAGTCTTTTCATATTTTTTATTTGTTCATTGTTTATTCTCATTCACATCAAATATTCAGTTACAATTAGTAAAAACACATTTTTATTTTTCATTTCGTTTTCATTTAGAAAAATAAAAACGAAAACAGAAATTAAATGAATAGTGTCCTTTTAATCAAAATAAATTTATTTATTCATTTGTATGACAAGAGAGTATTAAAAATAATCGTTGTGAATAATTGAAAATGGCCATTTTTTTATTTATTTTTTCATTTTGTTTAGCGTAATTGCTTTAATAACACTAAGAAAACTCATATTGTATTAACGATGAGCTTGTAGAAAACAAAAAAAAATGTTTAATTAAATCAAAATGTCATTTTTATAATTAAAAAAATGTCCATTGAAATGATAATGGTGTAATATAGAATGTAGATGATGTTTTGAAATAAAAATTATATCAGTTAGGGAGTTAGTCAGTAACTCAACAGATATAATCTTTTTGAAGTCCTATATGGTTTTATTTTAGATGCCAGACATACAGGATTGAAGAAAATTCGTATTATTCATAATTTGTTTATATTATCGTAATCACAATTTTATTATCCCCAAGTTTAATTGGCTTTAAATGAGAATCAAAAGTTTTCTTCTTCTGGATTCAAGTGATTTCATGTGCTTAATAATGTTAATCGAGTCTACTTGCTAACAATAAGTGTCTGAAAAAAAAGTAAAACTTTTGAACTTAAGCCTATCATACAAAATTGAATTTGTTCTGTACTTTGCAATTTACTCTAAGCTCTAGATGCACAATGCAATTGTAATGATGAACTGCATCACATCATGGTTTCATGTGTTTGGACCTACATACTTACTTCCACATATATTCATATTATACCCATAGGATACCCATACTCATATTCTGTGCTGGTGTACTTCTAAACTATGTATATATCTAGAAAATTTGAAAATAACTATATGAAAATTTTTTTCCCTGATTGATTTATATTTCATTTTGAACATTTTTGCTCCACTTAAATTTTCTTTTTAGTTATTGCGAATATTTACTCAAAATTGGTACACATTATAAAACTTTTTATTTTTAATGACTACCAAGAAATAAAAACAAAACTTTTTTTTTCCTTTTCGTATCATAATTATTATGTCCAATTTTTTGTATATTTGGTACGATTGATTGGCGTTTTAAAACAAAATCTTAATAAGGAAAAAGAATATAAAAAAAAGTAAAAACCTAATACAAAAACAAAAATAAGTACTTGGTAATGAGTATAAAAACTTTGATGTAGTTAAGTTTTTCAAAATTAAAAATCTTATCACATTTATCGTTTGAATATAGAAAAGTAACAAAATTAATTAACTTTTTTTTATTTTCAATAAATAGTGAGTTCCAAAACACTTAAATGCTGTCTCAATGCAAAAATTTCAAAATGTATTGTGAACGTTTCTCAAACGCTTTACTTAAGCAAATAGCGTACCATTTATTTTTTTTTTTTTTTGTTTTCTGTTAGTGACATTGTTTTTATTTCAAATCATTATATTGCTGCATCACAACAAAATTTTTTCAAGTTTTGAAACTCACCCATAATATATTTAATTATGTACACTAGATATAAAGCAATACTCTATAACTACGCTCATTAAGATATACATAAGTATTCTTAAGTATTCCCACTTTAAAAGAAAACTCAATAGTAAATAATTTTCATTTAAAAAAAAAATAATAAAAACAATTTTTTTATTGATGTTTCACATTTTTCATATTTAAATGAATAAAAAAAAAAAAACTCAGTTCAAAGTGTACATAAGTAGTAGCAGCAATTCAATTTTAAGTTTTATTTTTTCTATCAAACTGGGATTACTTTTCATTAAAATTATATTTAAGATAATCTTCAAAGAAATTTTATATAATTTTAATGAAAATTAAAAAATTTAACTTTTATGAATTTTAAGGATTATTTTTTTTAATAGATTTTGATTAATGAATTTTATTTTACCCTGCTCATAAAAAAGTATGATACCTTTATTTCTTTTGATTTTCAAAATCTGGATTCTCAATTTAGCGCTTCAGATTAACAAACAAAATTTTAATTAAATGGATTAAAGGTAATTTCATTAATCCAAAAAAAAAAGTACAAAAATATCAGAACCATTTTGATAAATTGTAGTCGGCCTCTTCATCATTAGTGGGTGTATAACACCCATGATGTTATGAGTTTTATAAGGTTTGTCATTCCGATGAGAACAATAAAAGAATTGAGTTCACCAGTCTGAAAACAACTTTTTAACAAAGAAAATTAATAGCTACAAATGGAAAATAGGGTCGTCATTCTTTAATTTGAAAGTGTAAATTTTATTTCTGGAAATTGGAAATAATAATTTCATAAAGTATAATGTTGATGTTATAATGAAAAATTATGCTACATAATCATCAAATATTTTTTTTATTTTTAAATTCTTAAAGGAACATTTGATAATCCTTAGACGAATCAGACATTTCAGAATGACTCACCTTGCAAAATTTTTTTGCATCGTGATAACACCATTGTCAACAGTAATTACTCGTACATAATTTTTCATTTATTTCTCTTTTGATTTATAATAACAATAATAATAAGTACTAATTAAAATTTTGTTCTTTGTAGGATAAATTTCTACTTAATATTAAATCTGTACGTAAATTAAAATTGCAAATCTTTACTAAAAAAAACAAAAAAACAACTAACAAATACATTTTTTTATTATAAACTTTACCTAACTCACTGCCATTTTTTTTCCTAAATTTTAATTTGTAAAACAAGATTTTCTTTTTAAAAATTTTTTAATAAAGATTTTTATTTTAAAAAGAAAAACAAAATAAATGAAAACAAATAAAAATGATAAATAAAAGTTTTAACCAAAATCTTTTTGAAAAACAAATACAGTCGAGGCATACGTATTTAAACATGAATTTGAATTTAGAGAAGTAACGTATTTTAGACAAATTGAAAAGCAGTAGAAAAGAATTTAATACCAAAGTACGATAGATATCGAAAAAGTTTGATTGAACTTTTGGAAAAATTTTTTGATCTAATTTAAAAAAAAAAAAATACTTTTGTCTCTATTTTAATAACTTTTTCCACATTCACTAAAAAAAAAAGAAATAGCGTTGTTTTGTTAATAAGAATACCAAATTTGTCCAAATGTTTGTCATTCCTTCTTTGGTATCTATCACAAATTAGTGTAAAACCAAAATATATTGTTGTTTTTCAAAATCCTGTGTAAGGAAAAGTTAATTCTAGACTCAACTCATATTTAAACATGTATATATGTATATGTGAGTTGAGACATACGTACATACATATATGCCTCAGACTGTACACACTGTTTATAATATTTTTTTTTTTCAAAACTTGTACAAAATTTAACTTTTTCATTAACTTAAAAAAAATTTGTTAAGAACGAAAATTAATTTTTTTTTGTTTATTTTTATTTTTTATTTTTCTTTTTTGAATAATTTTAGTTTTTTTCTTGTATGTGAATACAAATTGTTACTAAAGAATAACAATGATAAGCTTATTCAGTGTATTATGAATACACATACATATGTACAAACATATATGTACGCCATAAATATTGAAAAACAAAATTTTTTTGATCTAGTTTTCCATTTCTAAATAAATATTTTATTATTACTTTTTCATCAAGTTTATTCATTATTATTATTACTTTTTTTTTTTGAAAACTTTTAATGGTTTATCGTCTAGTTCTAGTCATTAAGTTATTACCGGTAAAAATATAATTATAAAAAAATAAAAAAATAAAAAATTTCTGAACAATAAATCCAAAATAATAAGTTTGAAAAATACAAATAATAAGAAAAATAAATAAAAAATATTATGAATCATAAAATGTATAATTTCGTATTATAATGGCTTAAAAATGTTTCCTTATAAATCGTTTATCAAAATAAAAATTGGGCAAAGTATCATAATAATTTTAATGAAAGTGAAATATTATTTATTTGAATTGAGAAAATAAAGATAAATTCTTGCTATGTATAATAAGAAACTATTTATGTTTAGGATAAATACTAATTAATATATTGTGTGACACTTATAACTACAATATATTTAATTTGGGCAATATCTTTTCTTACCTTCATATCACGTTGCCCATCAACGTTCACTTAGAATTTTCAAGATCAAAAATGTATTTACATTTAATAAATAGGTTGTAGGTGGGTTTTAAAAAATCAAAAAATTTATTAAATGCGGTAGTACTACGTTTTTGAGTACAATGGACAGTTTTGTCTGAGTGCTCAGAGGGCTTTGCTCTTTCCCCCACCTCAACTACGTTTTTGATATAAATACCAAACAATTATAATTGTTGAATTGCATTTGAAAAATCTATGATACATTGTTTGCTATACTAAATTTCGAAGCATTTACACGTTTTAAAACTTCGAACTTTGCATTGCCGCAGTATTCAAATTTTTTGAAACTCACCTTTTGTTTTTATTCATTATTTATTTTTTATTGATTTTAAAAATAGACTGTAAAGTATTAGTTAAAAGTATTTATTTTAATTTTATTTATTTCATAATCAAAATTAAATAATGTCATGTATTAACAAGTAAATTACAAAACCTTTGAATCAAATAAAAACATAAATTTATATTTTCAAAATATTTAGTTCTACCTGCTCAAATTCAAATTCATTTTTAATAATACATACATGATTTTTATTGAACCATTAGAATCAAGAGAAAATCAAGGATAATTATTAGTAAATATTAATTTTCGTTTGTGTTTGTTTTTTATTTTATTTCTAAATAAATTCAATATACATACAAGCTTCTACATACATATATAAAAAATCAATCAAGTATAATAAATCACAAACAAATTAAAATCAATATTGCATTTCTAAGATTTTCTACAATAAAATTACAATAATATTTACGTACACGAACAATGAACCAATTATATGTTTTAAACGTATAATAAAGTACACAAATCAATAAAAAATAATTATCCTTTAATAAAATAATTGATTATCCTTATTTTTACTTTTTTTTTTTTTTTTGTTTTTGTCCATTTGATATTCTGTTAATTGATGTGTCAGTAATTTCAGTTCAATAAAAAAAAATTATATACAAATGCAATTTATTTTCAAATACATAATTATTTTATCGTACTTTTACACTTTGATTTGAAGCGAAAATTACATTTTTAAAGCTATTGATTACCAGTATAGGATATACAAAAAAAAAGAAAAAACTAATTTAAAAAAAAAATGCATAAGCCGTAATCATGCATGTGAGAACAGCTAAACAAAATAGAATACAAGGATTTAAATGCAATTTATTATTAATGACATTAACCAATTAGTAAAATATCTGAACCCAATTGTAATGAAATTGTACAAGAAATATTATGTACTCTACAACACGAAAACATATGCAATCTATGCATTTTGTAAACGCATGCAAATACAAAATCTTTGATTACTAATGCCTGTATGAGCAATATTGTATGTATGTACATACTTAAATTAATGTATATCTACATACATACATACATATGTATGTATATTTATTTAAATTTTATTATTTAATGTGTACAAGGTATACAACATTAAAAGTGAAACAAATAATACAAGAAAATCAATAATGATGTAATAATTGAATTATTTACATTTCATGTAATTTCAAAGAAATGAAAAAATTAAATAACCATATTATATACGTACATACACACATATATATACGTGTGTTAAAATGAATTAATTATAAATACGGACGAAATTCCTGCACAGATACAAAGTCAAAAAAATTTTTTACACATCAACAACGATAAATTAAATTAACTTTTGATTAAATGATAAAAGAATTAAATAATTTATTTTACATAACCGGACAATGAGTGTATGATGTATATAAGTAATGATATGTACGTATAAGTGGCTCTTCTGAATTCATAATAAATCACATGAGTTTCAGTTCAATACTTTCTTCACATCAGATTATTTATCTACTAAAACTAAAGGACTAGTATTAGGAGACGTTAGACAATATCATAGTATCAATACCACATGTCTGTCATAAGCCTTACATGCAAAAATTTTTAATTAAATGAACTGAAAGTAAAACACACACAAAATTAAATTTGCTTTTAAATTTGTGATAGAATAAATTCAGTACATACTTGTTCAGAATTTCTCAATTAAATTTTTTAAATAAATTTTTTTTTATCCGCAGAAAAGGTAATCAAATAAATGAATGAAAAATACTCTTTAATCAACATCAATATACATACATAAAATTAGTGCTTATTAAATGTATTAAAGCCTAGCTATAATAAAAAAATAATGTAAAATAAAATAAAAAACTATTAATATACTTTACATACGTATTGACCACTAATGAAAATGTTCAAGTGAAGTTTAGTAATGTTGGTAAAACTTTGTTAAATTCAAGAGATATCTTAACGACCAATTGACAAGTATATTTTACTTAGTTCGTTATGGAAAGTTATTTTAAATTATCTTATTTAGGCACGCACACGTGTAATATAAAATTGAAATTGTTATTAATTAAATTTAAAAAGTTAAAAATTTAAGTATTGAAATCGTTACAATTAACAATACGAAATTATATAAAAATGTCAAATCTGTTCTCATATTAAACATATAAAATTTATGAATAAGATTAAAAATTTATTTATTATAAATAAAAGTACATGTAGATGTATTGAAATTACATTTACACTTATGTTCATACCATCATGTATTACATGTTTGATGTCACATTGATACCACATTGCATATGCCATCACACGGATATTTTATGGTAAATATTTATTAAAAGGAAATGTTAGGCAAATACATTATTAAAAAGGAAAATAAAATTTTCAGAATTTAAATTATCACAAAATTCCCATATTTATACACAAACCTACATAATCTATTAATACACATCATTCATACATTCAAAAAAAGTTTTAATACAATTTTTAGTCAATTTTCAGTAAACATAATTTCATAAAATTTAATATATTTACGCACAACAACAATAAAATTTTCTTTTCCTTGTTTTATTTCTTTAACATTCACTACGTACAGTGCTGCTATTTGTAATAATTGTGTACTTAACATGGTATACCAATAAAATAAGACAAAATGGTAAATAATATAAATAAAAAAATAAAATTTAATATATGATTTCTCATTAACGTAAATGGTAATCAAAATTCAAGCCATATTACAATTTTTTTTTGTGTGTGTGTACAACTTTTTGCTACACAACACGTATAATTTTATTGAACACATTTACATATCCACATGCATAGAATGTATGTATTGTATGTGTATTTATTTATACATATTTACAGAAAATTTTCGCTGATTTTTCACTTTTCCTACTTGATTTTTGGTTTTTTTTTTTCTTGTGTACACCCATTTATTTTCCACCTTTTCGTTAGGCATACAAATTTTCCGTTTACATTTTTATGAATGTTACATTACACAGATACAGTACTTTTAAAAATTATTTGTCTACACTCTACAATAATTTTTTTTACATATGAGACGATTTTTTTTCTTCTTTTTTCAAAAAGTTGTATAAAGTCGGCATTTTTAAAAATAAATATTTTGCACGAGCAACGTTGCAAAATTGCACGCAAACTATTAACATAAATTTTAAAATACCTTACAAAATTGAAAATAATGAGTAAAAGCGCAACTATGATTTACAAATTATCTTTTAGTTGCTTTTAGTTTTTGTATATTAATAATTTTTAATTGTACTGTATGTGTAAAGAATAAATTGTTAAAAATAGTAAAACAAGAATCAAGGTAATAGAAAAAATGTTTATGAAAACGAAAGTAGTAAGTGAAAGAAAACAAAAGGAAAAAAAAAATACATTGTGTGCACATACGTATGTGAATGTAATATTTTAGTAATTTAATTTAATAGAGCTGAAAATTTTATGTCACATTCTTCTTTGTTTTTATACATTTCGTAAATGGCATGTATTCATTTGTATGCCTAAATATATTAAATGCTGACTGTGAAACTTTATTTTAGCAAACTTTACTTAATCCGATATACATATGTATGTATGTACATATGTAAGCACATAGTTACATACGTACGTAAGTGTACATGTATAAAATACGAGTATACATTTGCGTAAATTTCTCTTGATTTAATTATGTAATTATGCTTTTTCTTAAATTCTAAAATAACTAACAAATTATTATTATCATTTTCTATTAAACTTGTTAAAAAATTAATTTTAATACAATTATTTTATATTTTTTGTTTTTGTAGGTTTTATAATCTTATCCTTTTTGTTTTCTTAATATCAAAACCCAAATGCAAGACTCATATTCAAAGAAATCAGTCTCAAGACTCTTTGTACCAATTAAATACAAATAACGACTTCAACTTTTCAATGCTATTAACGATAAAATTACTTGTCATAATTTATCATATCTCATATTTAAATAATTTAATTCATTCCATATTTAAATAACAATAACTTAATCTTGGGCCAGGACGCACATATGTATGTATCTATTTGAATTAGTTACGGTTATTCCCATATACATATCTACTAAAATAATTTTGACATTTAAAATTTTCAGTCAGAGTCTAAAGTTTTGAATTTAGTTTTGAGCTTTATTTTTATTATAACACAATAATATGATATTCTTCTTTCAAAAAATAATAAAAAATAAAACAGTATTAAAATTTTTAAAATTAAACATAAAATGTTTAATTTTCAGGCTTTTAGAGAAATAAATAGTTTAAACATCACATAATATGTTTATTTCCATATATATATGTACATGCACTCTCAATAGTCTTGATTAGGTAAATTTTATTTTATTTTCTCCTAACATATGCGTAATATTGTATGTGAACAAACATACTTACTGTTTAGAAATTTCATTACTAGGCATTATGTTTGAAATAAACTAAAACAAACGATATTAAATTATCATAATAACGAAATTTAACACTTTCACGTATTTATGTGCTATTCAAATGATCAGTTTAACTTAGGAAACATAACATAAAATTCTTCTTGATATATTGGTAGAAAAGAGATTAAAGTTTAACCTCTAAGGCCCATCGTTGACTTATAGAGGCAATTACGACTCTATATTTTATCAATCGACAGATATCGTGTGATATCGTGCATGTTCAGTCATTTCGCAATTTTTATCATTTCAATTTTAATTGAATTTATTTTAAATTAATAAAACAAATATCCGAACAACGCACGGTGTTATATAACACAATTAACATTAAATCATAATCAATTTGTGGTCGTATCATATAAGTGGACAAAGGACCTAATTTAAAATAGGTCCTTTTTAACTCGTAGAAAGTTTTTGAAATTTAAAATTTTCGTGAAAAGCAATATAACTTTGTAAACAGACTTATATTGTAATTGCTTATATATAAATAAATCAGCATTCAACCCTTTTTACTTTGACCATTTGAACAAAGTATAAGTAAGTATATGACCATGATTTATCAAAGAAGAGCAAAGGTGTGGAAACACGATTATGCATTATGTGATTATGATTGCGATAAAGATTTGTTGTATGCTTGTCGATATAGGCGCGTGTATGACAACAACATGTGTATTGTGTATATTAATGTGCAAGCTGTCTGTAGCAGAAATTGAATTACATAGTATAACTACATAACTACACCTTGAAGGTATGTTAAAATACATTTTAAAAAATAAACTGTCATCACAACATGTACGTGCACAAAGAAATATTATTCAGGGCATTTTCAATTTACAATAATTATAATTATGATAAAAGTGTGTATACCAATCTGCCTTTATTAAACAAGAGTAATTCATTTTCTAAAAACAAAAGAATAAAGATTGATGAGTAAATTACTGGAAAAATAATTATGTGATCTATAATTTAAAAAAAAAAAAAAGATATTGAAAATATTTATTGACATGTACGATACAAAAGATGTAAGGAATTGTGTAAAAATTATGAAGAAAGGAACAAAAAAAATTTGTAAGGATGCTTGAAGAGAAAGCAAACATTTTTTTTCTTATTTTGAAAAGCTTTTAAATGAATACTTTAATTTTTCACATACATATTTGAATTTATACATTTTTACTTTTTAAAAAACATAAAATAAGTTCTAAAAAATATCTGAATTGGTTTGAATTTGTGTATGGACATATGCTTACATGTATGTATATGTGTATCATCATGATCACTAAGAAAATAATTTTGAAGAACATATTTTCTTTTTAATGACATTAAGAAATCCTTCGTTTCATGAACACATATTCATATATTGAACATGTCATTAAGATAAAATTTAAATGAAATCAGGAAAACATTAGAGTACTTTTATTATATAAATACACATATGAATGTATGCACTTATATCTTATATATACCTATACATATATGCATATTAAAATATGAATGATAATGTGCATATACATATGTAAAAGTTTAAACTGTTTAAAGGCTCAGTCAGAATTAACGTAACGTAACGTAAGATGACATAAGACCATCAATTGCAATATAAGTGTGACCAGGGTCATTTGAATTTTAAACATTTTATCATTTTACGTACATATGTATGTACAACTCGCTTCTTATAGCACTTTAAGATACGAAAAATTAACTTTTCGAACTAATCGGAAGTTAGCGAAAATAACTAAACGGAAGTTATGTTTTGGTTTTTATGATTCATTAAGCATTTATGTAATGTTTACGTTGTTCTACATAATTTCAGATCATTTTGGTCGGGCTTTACTGCTTCAATACGTACATATGTATGTACATAGTTACACACACCTGTATGTATACAATTGAAAAAGATAATTGTGAAAAATTTTAAGACGATGATGTATTTTAGAAAATTCAATTAAGATAAGAATAGGTGTAAATATCATATATATTAAACTTTTTCATTCGCTTCTAGTATACCGCATATACATACATAGACACATAATTGATTAATATTAAGATGAATTCTTTAGTAAATTAAGGTAACCTATCATTTTCTCTATGTACACATATCACGTATACATGTAAATATTAATAAATCGGTTGAGGCAAATGTATAATGAATGCTCGTATTTTCAAATATTTCATTATTGAAATTTTATGACTTAAAGGTAAAACACAATTATGTGTAACCAAAATATGTATTGAAAAAGGTAAATTGAATAGATTATAACCTGTAAATTATGAAATATGTACATTTATCTAAATCAATATATGTACATACATATTTCGCTTATATTTTGTAAGTACTTTACCATGGTTCGCAAATTGACATAAAATTTTATAAATTTTGAAGTAGGTCTACTTGATGAAATGTGATGTTAAATTTATCATTCTCATAATGTCAACCTATCATTTATACAATAACAGAAAAAGATACATACAATTTAAATAAATAAAAATGTTGGAGTTTATTGTGATTGACATTTGTACACATAGATACGTATATAGAGGAATTCATTTTTGTTCAATAAAGTACAGAAATACATACATAAACAAAAATATAGTGTATACTTAAGTTCAATATAAGAGTAAATACAGGACCATCGACGTACGCATATCTACACATCTATATATGTATATTGAAATATATACGGTGTTCAAAATAAAGGTCACAAAATTCGTTTTTTAATCTATTCAAACTAAAAAATTCCTGTAGATTTTCTTCTAAAATTTATCTCTTCTTAGATACAGGAGATTCAGACACATAAGGTTAATGAATCACATCCGATTTAATTCATCCGACTCTAACAAATAATATCTCAAAAAGGTCTAAGTCATATCTTATTTCAAATAAAAATTAATTAAATATGTACATACATAAAATATTGCTCAATATCAAGTACGGTCCACGTCCAAAAATTTTCAATTCCGTTCATCTTACAAGGGTGGATTTTAAAGAAATTTTCTTCAAAATAATTTTTTTACTAGAAATAATCTAAACTATATGCATTTTGTGACACCTTGTATGTATTCTGTATAATGGTGCTTTATGACTTTTTTTTGAATTAAAATTGGATTTTTGACATTTTCAAAAAATAAAAAACTAAAACATAAGAATTGTATTACAAATTTAACATCCCTTGTACCTATACTTTATAAGAATACAGTATGTATATTAGGTAAACCAAAAATTTTAATTAATTCTATAAAATAAATGGTAAAATTCTTTTTTTTGTATATGTATAATTGAATTCTTTTGAAAAAAAACGTTGATTAAAATTTTTTAAATGTTAAAGGAAACCAAACAAAAACGTTTTGATTTTAAAAAAATGATATAAAAATTCGTTCGTATATTTCTGTATACCGTATACGAAAAATTTTTTCTCTCACAAAATTCCCAGAATTTCTATTTTCTAATTTTTCTTCTATTCGTGTATTTTCAAATATTTTTAATGTTTTTATACCATGTTTTGATTAAATTTTAATTTCAATTACTTGTCCTAGGTTTTATCTAATTTGTTTTTTCATTTTTTTAAAACGATACATACAGGACATCAAACTGTATACACATTTACGTAATATGGCTTTTATTGTTTATTCATATTGGATTCATTTGAATGATGAAAATAAGAAAAGTTCATCAGAAAAATTCATTTCAAAATAGTCACGTTTTTTTTACTATTATATAAATTGTATAGCATTATATAACATACTGTGGAAGATTGCAAAAGTTAACAATTCGACCATGAACTATGCACGTACAAATGCACATAAAGGATCAAACATGTAAAATTTAAAAATGGGAGTCTACATTGTAAATGAATGGTATATGTATAAAATTTCAACACAAAAGAAAACAAGGCAACAACATACTACATATCTACAAACTGTAACGTATATTTCATCATTTTTTTTAAATATACTCAAAAATTTAAAACCAATTTATGCTTTTGTTACATTTCATCTCTTTATTCTTATCGGAGTTTTATTTATTTAAATTTTTATTTTTAAATTTAAACAGCAAAATTAAGTAAATTTTTAGATTTTTCATACAATATTCATATTGGTAAGTTTCGAAATGTATTAGTTCTGTATTAATACAATACAACAAATTATTAATCGTGTAAGATTAAAACAAATAGGTACATTGCTAAAAATTTTAGATTATATTCGGATATGTATGCACATAAATTTAACGCAAAAATGTTTATCCTGCAATATTCGAGTTCAACAGTAGTTGAAGGACGTTAATGCTTAAATACATTCAATTTATAAAAAGAAAATCTATTACTTTAATACATATACATATTAAAAAATGAAAGATAATCGATCAAATAAATGGAATTTCTAATTGTCAACAAAAAAAAAAAAAAAAAAAAAAAAACATGTATCAATACATTGCATTATAACTGTGTCAGAACACCAGTAACTCACAGTTTGTATTTAACCGTACAATTATTTAACTACTTACCCTTTCATTTAAGTAATTTTCAAAGAATTCAAATTTATCAAGAACTTTATTTAATTATTTTTTTTTTTAGTTTATAAATGTATCCCATTTGTTCAACTTTATTTATGTTCTCGTGTTTGAAAAAATCACATCCTTAACATTTCCCTAATGACAATATGAACCAATATTTTTTTTTTCTTCTAAAAACCCAAAGATTTTATTTTGATTTGTTCTCAACATTCATTATAAATTTTACATTTTTTTGTTTTCTTCTTTTAAAAAAGAACTTGAAAAAAAACTTGAGGAAAAAACGGTTCACTTATACGTCTGTATAACAAAGTACACCTGTATCTTTACCCGAAGTATTAGGTAGACGAAATATAATTTTTTTTTGTATTTATATTGCAAATTCCCTACAGGTTTATGCATACATATTTTATAAAAATGAAGGTATATAACCTAGCACTTATTTTTGTGTACTCAATTTAAATTCATATCATTTATAAATGTATGTATGTTTTAGATTGTAAGTATTCTTGTTCATAACAATGATAATAATAATAACAATATTATACTAAACATTTTTTTTTTTTTAAATAATGTTTTTTATATGAATTTAAGGATAAATTTCCATTAAATATTTACGTGTATTGCACAAAGAATTTTATGTAGATTTACATACATACAAACGTTTAATATCTTTAGCAAAAGTATATCTTTGCATATTATATTTACTCAGTAGCGGATATAACAAAACCTTGCAATGCAGAGGACACAAACTAAATAAAGACACTGTTACATTGAATGGTAAAAATTTTTAATCAATATATTTAAAAATTTCATTAAAATTGATAAAATTGTATAAAATAGAATTAAAAAAATGTTGGCTCAGTAGCCCAATAGGTAGAGTATTCCGGAATTTTGTTTAGTAGAATAGAAATCCTATTATCTCAGCTATGATGCCAGATATACACGATTGAAGAAAAATCGCGCAGTTTTCATCATCTATCTGTATTATTGACATCACTACCCATCGTCTCTCAAGTTGACTTTTCTTCTATTGAGTATCAAATCTTCCTGCTTAGGAGTTTAAAGTGCTCAATACTCAATAATCGAGTCTACTTGCTGACAAATGACAACAAGTAATTTGAACAAATTGTTGATCTAAGTCCATCATTCTTTTTCGGGGCCCAAAATAATCTTTTCCAGGGAAGTCGAAAATTTGTTGTGCCGCTACTGGTTTTTTTGTACAGTGTTTAAATCAAGTTATCAGAATTTTGATATGTATAAAGTGTATGTATACTATCATGTATGTATGTGTCGTAAATAAAAAGAACATAAAATATAAGAAAATGACAAATAATAAAAAAATTAAATTTTTCGCAATTCGCATAATAATTTTGTTTTTTTTTTTGGTTGTTTTTTTTTTTTTCAAAAAGCTACATTTTGTCTTCTTGATATAAAAACAAAAATGAATTGTTTTAGAAAAAACCGCAATATCATCAACTCAACGAGAATAAAAATAAATAAAGGAAAATTTTTTTGCCATCTTTATTAAATGATTTTTTGTTTTTTTATGTATACAATTTTCAAGTATTTCAAATTTAATATCATATTATGGTCATGTACATACATAAAATGTACAGTTATTTAAACTATATGTAATAACAAAAAAATATATATATATTTTTGCCTGTTTCTAGTAAACAGCTGTTGTTTTATTTAAAGTGAAAGCAAAAAAAAAAAACTTCACAAAAATTAAAGGAAAAACCAAAACACATAAATTTCAAAGCAGTAAAAAAATTCATATTTCATGCAAAATATTTTGTAAATTATTATAAGGAAGCCAAGTGTTTTAGATATAACGTATTCAATTATGCATCCATTTACATACATATGTAGATCCATATAACATGAATTTCATTTTTATTACATTCACTAACCAACCACTATTTATATCCATTACATTTAGGTAGCAAATGTTCTTTTTCGCTATTTAGAATTTTTCTTAATATCTAGGATTACAGTATACACACACATATGTACATATCTATGCGGATGTTATGTAATGAATACGAAAAACTGAGAATAAAATTGTTATACAAATTATCAATGTATAACAGAATGAACATTATTTTACCAAATTTTTATTTTTTATTTTTTCAAACGTCTAAGTTTAAAATTTTTTGAAAATTATTTTATATGATAAAATGTTATATGTACGTAATATTACATATGTAATATTCAGTTGAATATATTAATGAATTTTCCTAAAGGTACACCAACCAATGCCACAAACAATGTGACAAATTTTCAAAAAACACACTTTAGTAACATGAACGGGTGGTTTATGAGAAGATGTTAAGACCCCCCAAAATAATACCATCGTTTTAAATGATAAAATACCATCATTTCTCAGTCAGCCTGTACATACATGTACATTTATTTTAAAATAATAATATTTTTCAAATAGAAATAACGTTACGTATAAAACGTTGTAAATTTTACGTGCATATAAAATGCATATGTATGTACAGTTCGTATACATATGAAATGTAAGTCTTGTTAAATCTTATTTCGTACACATTTAAGAATATCATGTATGTACATATGTATACGTGTTCATGTACAATAATGTTAAAAATTATTGTAAAATTTTCAAAATTCTGTAAGCATTTAAAAACATATAGACATCACTTTTTTTTTTTTCATAAAATTAAACCTTGATCCTTGTATATATTTCACTATTTTATCATAATGTAATTATTCAAAATTATATGAAATTTTATTCAATTCAAGTGAATATATAAATTATTATGTTTGTAATTATATGCATTTTTTTTTAAATATAATTTTTTATTAAAGAAAATTTGTGTAGTTAACAAAAACAAAAAAAAAACAATTAAATAACGGAAAAAGTACACAAAATAGCGTATAATCATATTATAATTACATTCTTCATATTTTACATACTTATACGTTATTATATAGTTTAAATGCATTTTTAACAAATCTTTTGTTTCTAAAGAAATTCATTAACAAAAGAAAATTTTTTCAAATAAAAATGGCATAATTATTGTTTTAAAAAATGAAAATTTTTTTAAATTGTATATTTAAATATTTCATTATGCCATGGGTATTTTATAATACAAATTTTCAATTTATTTTCATTAAAGCTAAAATTAAATTTTCAATTAATTAATCATTATATGTTTAATTGTTTTATTTACGATCACTTTTTATTGATATTTTATATCATTTAATTAGAATTATCATGTAATTAGATAATAAATTACACTGCTAACAAAATTATTAAAATAAGATAATTTGATTTTGAAATAATGATTTGAATAATTTAAACAATAATTGTTTTATTTTTTCGTGTATTTTCCAATTGACTATGAAAATATTTCACAAGGACTATTTTGGAATTTCATTACAAGTACATGCGTATGCAGGCTACACTACTAATAATTATTTAGAGAAATTGATTTTCAATATTAACTACGCTACATTCATTAAATAATAATAGTTATTTTATGTTGAAGAAATGACGATTTTTGTTTGACGAATGTTTTGATGACGATTTTATAAAATGTAAAAAAAATATATTCAAACATAAAAGAGAGTTAGCCTAGCAGATAGCTAACCTCGATATACTTAAAAAATTTAAAAGTCTGTTCTGATTTTCAATGTACTCTGTTATTGAAGGATAAAACACAGGAAAAATATAATTGATTGAAAATACATATTCCGTTTATTATTTATATGTATGAAATTCCTGAAACATTCTTATTAGAAATTATGAGAGGAGAAAAAATATATATGGACATACATAAGTATGTATGTTCATAAGGTCTTAACTGCATATACATACAAATGAATTAATGAACAGAGTATTATTATGGAGTAAGATTTTTTCTTTTCACTTTATTAGAGAAAGAAGAATAATTATCCGTTCTATATTTAATCATTAATAGAAGAATCATTATCCGTTCTATATTTAATATGAAAATCCTAATCAAATTACTGCTATATTTCAGTTTGAGTTATTTGGAATAATTTGATTATCAATGAATAACTTCTTCTATTTAAATCATTGATTTATTAGTTAGTGAAGCAATTTCCTTTATATCATATGAAGTAAAGAAAAAAGTTACTTGGATGCTTATGAAAATTTGATACGGTTTAATGTTCATCAATTCATTTTTCTTTTGAATTTTCGAAAATATAACAAAATATAACAAGTAAAAAAATAAACTTAATTAAATTTTAAATATAAATTTTAAGTCAAAGTTTAAAAATTCGAAAAAATTTTTATTTATTATGTTAGACGTTCAATAGTTACTTTTATAAGAATTTTAACTAATTGTTGACATCGACTGAAAATATAACATAGGCAAATATGAGGTATAAAATGATTTAATTATATGCATTAATTTACAAAAATGGATCATTATATTTGTTTTAATCATTTCAGAAAACATAATAAAAATTTTATAAATTGCGAAAATAAAATAAATGAAAAACAATTGTAATTTATTTTTGGATTTTTATTTTTGTGATTGTTATAAGAATACTTTTGTTCTTTTTTTTTTAAAGTGTTACTACATGTATACCTTACACAGGTAAATCAAAAAAATAAAATAAATTAAAAAATAAAAGTATAAACAATTGAAATAATTACGAGAGAAATAGCAGTATTATAACAAAACGAAAAATATGAAAATTTCATTAAAATTAATGCCTTAAGTGAATACTTGTTTTAAATAAAAATTATATTTTAGACAAAAATAAGACATTATATGCATAAAAAAATAATAGAAAATAAAATAATAAATTAAAGAAAAAAATTATAAAAAGAAGAAAATATTTAAAAAAAAAAAAAAAGAAAACGTAATAAAACATAAAAAGAATTTTTTATTTTCATTTTTAGATAAATATGTATATAGAGTGAAGCAACAAGGATATTATTTAAAGGCAAAACAAAAAATAAGGAAATAAAATCAAAAGAAAGAAAAAAACAAAGAAACAGATAAAAATAAAAGTAAAATTTAAAATATACATATATTTAAAAAAAAATCATTTTTATACGAATAATTCAATCTGTTGTCTATAAATTATTCATTAAAATTCGTAAAGCACGTACATTTTGTGTGTATAAATATAGACAGTGAATTCTGTTTTTTTTTTTGTGTTATGTACTAAATTTTTTTTGTTTTTGGTTTGTGTTATATATAACAATGTGTTATGTCGTTTTTCTTCTTTTATTTCGTTAAATAAAATGCATTTTTGTATTTAATGTTTTATTTTAGTATTTCGTCTTAAAAAAATAATATTATTATAATTTTAAATACATGGAATTGAAAATGAAAATATAAAAATAATAACAATAAAAAAAAAAAAAACTAATTATAAGAAAAAAGAAAAAAAAACGGAAAATTCTCGGTAGATATGTTTGTGCTTCTATAATAGTTTAAATAACAGTGTATCAGTATATCTAAAATATCTAAAAGCACTATACATTATACGCATAAAAATTTATACATTTGTGTATGTGTCAATTCTTCTATGTACATATATACAACTTGGTTCTTTTGTTTGTGATAAACACACAAAATATATAAACAATTTAATTAGACAAGAAATCATAAACTGAAAAGAAACAATAAAATAAAAATACATTTTAATAAAAATAATGATAATAATAATGATGATAGTGAGAGAATTTTGAACATTCATGAAAAGGAGTATTCATGCATTAAAATGAATATTCTATAGTATCCTGTTACCGCATTACTATAACATACCATATTACTATATATGTATGTGTAATTTCTAATACTCTGTAAATATAATCATTACAATTCGAAGAAATCATGGTTACATGTCATATACAAGATCATTCAACAATTCAGGCTTTTATGCTTGGTAAGTACATATATATTTATTTTCAATACAATTTTCAATATAATTAATCAAAAATAAATAGATATAAATCAGAATAAATAGATACAATAGATAATTTTTTTTTTTTACTATCAAAATAATTTAGCTTAGATGATATTATAATAGAATTGAATAAATATAAATTTTATGTGTAAAATGTAGTTTTGTTTAAAATAGAATAGGTTCTAATCAGTGGCGGGATAATAATGTTCCAGAATCACTCAAAAAATAATATGGAATTAAAATTTTAGAGAAAAAAAAAAATTCTTTTAGTTACTAAAAAATTTTTAAGTTAAAATTTTTCTACTACAGAGAAATTCATTATGTCCTTAACGGAGCCTTCGCTATTTAGCTTAGGCCCTCTTCGTTACAAGGATTTATTGTATGAAAGTTCCGCCACTGGTTCTAGGAATAAAATAACTACATTTATTTATTTATTTATTTTTTTTTTCAACTAACTATTAGGTAATTTTTTTCAAATTTAATTTTAATAGATTTAATAATGTAGGTATAGTAAATTTATTCGATTACGAAAAATTGCATTTTATTCACTTATTTGATCCGTAGAAAAAATGTATAATGAAATTTTATAACTACATGGATATTCAATTAATATGTAAGTCAAAACAAAAAAGAATGAATATAAAATTAAAACAATAAAAACCATACAATTTAGTGTGATTTACTCGTTTCGTCCGAACAGATTTACAGATTCATGCTCCATATCTATGTGTTTACGTACATAGATATGTACATATGTACATATAGGATTAACAATAGCAACAATTGTGAAATTAATAATGAATTTATAAATTGACAAAAAATTGTAAATTTCATTTTATACACACATGAGAAAATTATGTAAATTAAAATGTAAAAAAAAAACTTTAATTTAAAACTGAATGCAAAAAATAAAAACAGGCAATTTGGAAAAATCATATACACAAACGAATAGACTCAACAACGTTATAGCAACAGCCATTATTACGATAATACTGGTAATAAGTGGAAAAATACAAAAATAAAATTAATTCGATACACCTACATATTCTGATATGTTACACAGGGTAAACTCAAAACTTCAAAACTATATTATTGCAATTGAAAAAATCAAAAATTTGATGTTTTTCACAGCAATTTAATGTTCAATAAAAATTTCGAACAATAAATAATTAAATTCAGAATTTTAACAAGAATTCTGAAGGACGAAAAAACATTTAAAAATCTTCACATTTTTACATTTCACTAAACCAACGAATTGCTTCTCTTTTCTATATATTCGTATATTCCAGAAAAACGGACAAATTTGAATAATTTGATAAAATCTGTAAATTTCGTATTATCTTGCAATTACGTAAATTTTTTTATATGTGTATAATCCGACAAAAATTAAATCAAAATAAATGATAAATTTAAATTTGTTGTACGCAATAATATTTTCACATTGTGTTTTTTTAAAATTTTGGATTATTGCTAAATTTTTTCTGAAGTACTTTTACTGTACCAAGTTCTACGTACAAAGCATAGTTTTAAAAATTCAAACATGTGTATCTGTACACAGATGCTAACCTCAACAAAGTTTTAATTAATATGTTGAAGTACATGCAAAAAAATTTTTTTCTGGTTACATTTCATGTGTGTGTACATGAGCACATGAGTGCATTCATTACCTTAAAAAAAAAGTAATAATAATGAAAATTTAAATGCTGAACTTTTATCTACTTTTGTCAGGTATACTGTTGAATATGCAAAATAGCTGATATGTAAACAGTAAAACAAGCAGTGAAAAAGAAACAAAAAAAAATTCTTAACATTTTTGAAAATTAAAAAAATTATAACACCTACAATTAAAATTATTTAAAAATTTAAATTATAAACATGAATAGTGTAAATAAATTTTACAAAAAAAAAAAAAAAAATTGTTACAAAAAGTTACAGAAAATTTAGCCTGATCTTATATCCAAAAGAATTATGTGGAATGCCTTATATACGTACGTACATACATACGTATATGTCCGCTAAAAATTGTTTTTTTTCCAATATGGAAATTCCAATATGAAAATTTTCATGGTTAACACAGAAACTTAAAAAGAATTTCATCTTATCACAGCCAACTTTGTGGAATTTTCAGCTTCTATACTCTGTCCATTAATTATATGTACATAGTTATGGCTTTGGGAAAACTGCTTAAAGTAATACCATTTTGCATCATTAGATACGGATATTCAAAACACTTATCTTAAACATTGTTGCTTAAATGTAGTATACGTAAAATTTTCAAACAGATAAAATTCATTGTTAAATTCTGAACTTCGTATTATTTTACAATATGCTTAGACCAGTATATATAAATTACCGGTTAAATTACTTAAACCAGTAAATATTGAAATAATATTCCGTCACATCACATCTAGAACACTAGACATGTTCGTTCTGTATTTATAGAATTCAAAACAAATAAAAAAAAATAAATAAATAAAACAAAAATAAAAATAAATAAATAAAACAAAAATAAAAATAAATAAATACGCAAATTTTTATCAAAGTAAATACTTGTTAGAATTATTTTAGTAATAACCATAAAATTGCATTAATTTGAATCTTTTTTCATGAAACAAATAAATTTTAACTTAATTTTATACACACATAAGATACAAGCTGATGTGAATACAAGTTGTTTTTATGTAAATTTGTGTACAGAATTTATAAAATTGTTACATACATACGTGCACATGTGCACAATAGAGGTAAGTGAAATTATTCACTATACTGATGATTGAACCATTCATATTGAATCATTCAGTTCAAATGAATGAGCTCGAAAACCTCATTCAGTCAGTCGTTCTCTTAAATTTAAATCTGCAATGGATCGTGTATACAAATACATCTCAATGATTTAAAATTGAAAATTAAAATGAATTAAATAATCTGATTACCTTTTTTAATATTTGAACCTGCTAGGCAACTATTTCATATCAAGCTTATTAATTGTAAATTCATGTATCTTTTTTTTTTTAGATGCGCTATGTACACAAAATGATAAAGATAGAGTTAGACTTATATCAGTTGAAAATTTTATCGAAGGTTTCCTTTTGAATTTCTAATTTCCAAATTTGAAATTTTGGTAGTTCATTCGATATTTAATGCAAATTTTCAAATTCGATTCACTCAATCACTCAGTCCGTAATTTAGTACTAAATTAAATGAACAAGAATGATTGAAATAATTAACCAAACGATTCATTCATATTCAGTTCAGTAAATCATTCATTTTGAATTATTCATTCATGATTCATGAATAACATATCACTAATGCACAAATTATTCTTCTCAGTACGTAAAAATACAATTGTATTCCATTTGTATTTATTTTATACGAATTTAAATTCCTTTTTCATGTTCATTTCATTTTATTTTTACTGCATTTGAAAATATATGTATGTGTATATACAAAATTAAAAAGGACATTATACGTAGATAAACTGAATGAATTTAAAATGTAAATAAAAAGTATACATATATATGTACGTACATATTATTATAGTTCTTATTCTTATTCTCTATTTTATTCTGTTAAAAAATTTTATATTATTTTAAGTACAGTGTAGACATACATATACCTTATAACGTGTATACACGTTTATTTCATTTCTATGTATTATTGTTTTCATTTCGACTTTTACTGACAATTCTTTTGTTTTTATTATCTTTATTATACATTCCCATATTATTTTGTATTTATTCTATTGTGTACATTATTTAATCTTATTATCTTCGTTTTTATTCAAAATACAATTTGAATTTTTCATTTTTAAAATGCATGCATGTATACGATACTCATAAAATACATTGTACAATTATGTGTACATGTCATTCAAGAAACTGTTTTCAAACGATATCATGTATCGTTAAGTTATTAACACAAAATTAATGACAAAATAAATTATAAAATGAAAATGAACTGAATATAACAATAATTTTAAAAAATTAATTAAATTACATAGTAAATAAAAAGCATATTATTTTCATTTTTGCACTTAAAAACTTTGCAGTAATTTTTAAGTGTATTAAAAATACTGTTAAATCAATTATCGCAGGACAATTTATTAAATGTACTAAATTAGGCTTATATTCGAAAGGCACATATCTAATTCTGATACCAGGCATCTTCAAAATTATGTGACGCAATATTCGAATATCAGTCCGAATTTCAAAACCATATATTAAGGTATTCAAAATCAGCTATATTTTTGCTACTTTTGCATGGTGTGAATTATTTCACTGTGGTTTTAATACCGTGGTTCACATTTTCTCATCTATTTTGTAAAATATTCTCAAACTTTGAAAAATTGATCGAAAAATTTAAAAATTTAAAAACAAATTAACAACTAGACCAGTTGTTATAGTTAGATAACTTGAATCAGAAGTTATCAGAAATTTCTATACGGCAAATTTCGGTATTAAATTATACTCAGCAATAATTTTAATTTTTTTATTAGATGTGCCTCAAGGATAGTTTGAAAAATGTTGTCAACACGTACATATATACATTTTTAAAACAGAAACATAAATTCGATGTTAATTAATTCAGCTCATGCAGTTCTAAAAAATAACAAAATACATAAATTAATTAAAATATTCACAGGAAAAAGCCGACATGCACTGTTTTGAGAAAAAAAATTTTTTTTGCTACGTCCTATGGTCTTATTCTAATGGTATCTTAGTAAAAATGATAATGGTAAAAATTGTTTTTTCTTCATTTCAATATTGTGTAAGATAACACTTATCCGTAACATCAAAAATATCCAAAAACTTTTTTTTTACTGAGCATAGTCTATGTTGTAAGAAAATCGAATGGCGCCATTTGGAAAATTCCTTCTCGTTGTAAATAAGAATTAATTCTTCAAATACCAATCTATGTTGTAACATTTTTATGAGTACACGATACAAAATCATGTTGATAACAAAACAGTCAAAACAATATATCAATGTTCATTCTATACATAAATAAAATATTTGAATAACTTGCAGGAAAAAAAACGACTTCATTTCGATATTGAAAGGAAATAATCAATTGATATTTTCTTGAATAATGAATACATACATATGATTATTTCATTATTCATTGTACATATTAGAAAAATCATACAGTTATGTTGTCTATATATACTCATAAGAATGTGTACAGTACATAATGTACACAACGTGTTTACATGTACAGGATGTTTTAGAGAAAAAGTCATTCAGCCTATTTTTCTGAAAATTCGCATTGCTTCAAGCAAAAAAATTGTTACAGATTTCCTTCTAAAATCCTAATTAGACTTTGGGAAGGAAAAATATGAAACGATTTTTTCGTTATAAATAGCCAAAACTTTCAGAAAAATAGTCTGAACGGTATTTATTCTGAGACACCCTGTAATAAAAATTATTTGGAAAATACGGAAATAAGAATAAAATGATGAGAATTATCGTTTTCCTTTATCAAAAAAAAAAAAAGAAAAAGAAAACTAAATGAAAATGATGACACAGCAATAAAAGAAAATCAAAATAGTAAATACTACAATATAAGGTTGAAAATCTCAATATTGTAGCAAGAAAACAGTACATTTTTTTATTTCTTATATAAAATTTGATATTTTTCTTTTTGAAATCTAACTTTGAACAATGTAGAATACATCAAAAATATTACAGTAGATAAAGTTTAGGACTGACAATGATTAAAATCAAAAATAAATTTTACTTTTATTTTTTAATTAAATCTTCAGAAATGGTAACTTTTTTTATAAAGTTTTAAGTACGTAAATTAATTTTCTTCTTCTCCGGTTTTTTTTTTTTTTTAATTTTTGTATTTTTAATTGGAAAAGCATTTCATTATGAAATGAAAATTTTCGATTTATTTAAATTATTTTCTTTTTTATTTTAAATTTTTATAGTATCCTCTGTATTCTGCAATGCGAAGATTGAGAATATATTACCAAATATTACTATATTACATGAATGTGTTTTGCTGTACAATTCAAATTAAATTGAACTCAAGATACATACATAAGTAGTTGTGCGATTTATATGATTTTATCAATCATTTTTTGTTGTTGTGCTTTACTTAAAAAAATGAAGAGCAATAATTATTAGACTATAGTTTTTCTTGTATGTAAACATGTACAACTGAAGCTAGAACCAAAATAAAGAAGTAGCGCAAACTAAAGTAAACTAAAACTCATTCTTTATTGCATTAAATGTTATATCAAATTTACTTGTATTAATTTTCAATATTGCGTAAACTTCATTTCGTTCAGTTTCGCTAACTTTGAAATGCCATTTTTCAATAAAGTACTCTGTTACCGTAAGTAAAGTAAATTTTTTAGTTATTTTTTCAGAATACATTGTAAATATTTCATTATAAGTGAACATTACTGAACTATACATTTTCCGACTACATGTTTTCAAACATTATTTTTAATGTGAAATTACATTCGTGAAGTTTTTTTTTTACTCTACTTTACTTTTTGTTATTTCTTTATTTTAGGTAGGTCTTTAAATATAATTTCCATATTCTTTAATCCTCTATTTTGGCTTTTTTCCCATTTCCTACTTCACATTCAGTAATTTCTTTAATATTATAATATTAGAGGTCAATAATTTTCCTGTCTACATACATTTTATATAATAATGATGAAAAAATAATGATTGAAAATATTATATGAATGATATCTGTATGTATTTTTGAAAACATAAATGTCTAAATGTATACATAAAAATGCAAAAAATCTTTAATATTTTATGTATTTAGATTCATGTGTTTTTATATCATATATACATACCAAACTCAAACTTGTACATTTATATGAATTCATGATATGATGTACGAAATGTCGATAATAAGAATATTTTATTTTGTGATTTATTTATACAATGTATATGTATGTGGTCTCTTAAGCGGCACAAAAAATCCAAAAGAAATATTTTTTTTTGTAAATTTTCTTTTTTGATAAATTGCTTTTTCATATTTTTCATATTTGTATCTATGTATATACACATGTACATACCTACGTGTGTATATGATAGTAATTTCAGTTTATCCTTTTCTTATTATGATGAAATATTTATATGAATTTATTCAAAAGATTCTTTTTTTTTTTATACTCATACATGTGTATTTATATTTTCTTATTTGTGTATGCGATTTTCTTTTATGAAAAACATAAAAAAATCAAAATAATATTTTTAATTAATTTTTGTTTATTGATTTCTAATAAATTCTCATTTATATGACATTTATAGGAAAATATTTTTCCAAACAATTTTCTAAATAATATATTACACTTGAATTAACTATACAAATATACGTTAAAATCAACATATGTATGTGTAAGTGTGTAATATTTAGATATCTATGTATGTAATATATACATATGTATATGTATATCTCGAGTATTAATAAAAATAAATTTGCAATTATATATTTGCATTACTATTTCAAAAATAAAATTTTCCGTTGTTACCATATTGATTATTTTTTCTTTATACTGTATTGAAAACTTAAATAAAGAATAAATTTTCCAAGATATTTACACATCATTTGTATGTAAAACTTTTTCCTATATATCATGGGAAAAACTTTTCCATTACATAAAAAATATAATACACATAGTACGTATGTACTTACTATGTATGTACATATAGTTATTTAGTGAGATTACAATTTTCTGTTTATGTATGTAGTACAAATGCACAGGTATATTGCAGAAATGCATCTGTCACAACATAAACACAATTGAACTCCCTCTTCGTGTTACTATCATCGTACATATTACACAATTGATGTCATCGACTAAAGTCGATTTTATAATATAGCGAGAAATTTTTCATATACGCATGATTACAATAAATTTATCTATCAATATTTTATATTTGATTGTTTTATTTTTTTTTTTTGTTTTATTGAATAAAAAGACATTAATGTTGTATTATTTATAGTATTTCCACAATTTGTATTGTGAATACATGCATGCAATACAATACATTTCGTTACTATTCTATGTGTATTACAAAATTAGGTTATCGATCGTTGCTAATAGTACAGTTAGAAGGAAGTTGTAAATTCAAGGGCAAAAAGCCATCAACCATTAGACTTTAACAAAATAATGAATAAAAATAATATATTATACAAAAGTAATTATTTGCTGTGGGTTGCCTATTTCAAATGATTTAGTTGAATAGATTTTGAAAAAACATAAAATAAAATTCTAAGGGCCATATTCACAAACTGGTATTAAACTTAATCTCGTAGTGGAAATCGTTCGACTAAAGCTATTGATGTAACTCAGTATTTTTTGCGGCAAAATTGGATTTAATGATGAATGATGAATACGGCTTAAAACTTATGTGTTTCTTCCTTAAATTGTTTTTTTTTTCTTTTTATGCTTTCTTATATTTAGATTTGCATAAAAATGAATGAGAAAACTCGGAAATGAATGAAATGAATATGATCAAAATGATTACTGGTCAAAAGACAGCGAACACTTATGAAAATTACCTAGCAAAAAGGGTAAAGAAAAGTTCTTCTTTTGAATTATTGTTTTATGGATTTTCATTTTCTTTACATGTTGTAGGCGTATTTTAGTGAACCATAATAGTCTGAATACAGTTTCAGTACAAAACTGTTGTCACGTTAATACATATTTACCCTGTATATTCTGACTTCTTTCAATTACATACATATGTAAATAAATATGTATAATAAATACATGATATAAAAAAAACTATCATTAACCTTGAAATATTAAACATTGATAATAAAATTAGTATGTCTGTATAAAATGAATACTTAATTTTTCGCAAAGCACGTATGTACATATGAATGTATTATAAATTTGTGCATGCATAGTTGAAATTTTTCTTATTGAAACAAAACAATAAAACATACAAATATAAACATGGTGATTTATCATAAATAATTTTTACAAATTGTTTAATATAAACTTCGAAAAAAAATGTAGTTCCAAAATTCTCGATTCAGTTTTTTTTTACAAGAGTAGCTGCTTTCGATGCGCACAATTAGGTACTTGTGTGAATACGATAAGAATCTTGGATAAATTATTCACAAACTCACAGTATATTAAGTAAAACATTCCAGTATATTAAATTTTATTATAAAAATTTTTTAGTAGTTTCATTGAACAGTTTAACCGAGACATATTTTAAGAATGCACATATATTTATATATTTTGTGTGAATCGAGCATTGCAATTTTGTCATTGTCAAAACTTTTTACTTTTTTTATTTGCTATTAAAATGAACTTATTAATTTTCCGGTTTTCCGTGTCAGTAGTCTTAAATCCTTCATTTTCAAAATATTTTTTACTAAATTGTTGGAAAAAACGTTTAATGTGTCTGTGTATTAATGAAAGTAATGATCACTTAAGACTAACGCAACGTAATCACTAATCATTATTATTCTGTTTATGTACTATAAAATGTTTAATATTTTTCAATAATTTATGCAATTCAAATGTACTGTAATAAAATTAATCTTTATCACAAAGTAGAACATCTAAATTTTCAAAATTTGAATCATCCTGTATCTTAATGTTAACATTACTACGTTACTTAACTAATATAATCGTATAACATACGAAAGTAATGTAATTTTCTTTTATTATATGTACATACATGTGTTTACATATCTGTATAAATTCAACATATTTCACATATAAAATATTATTATCTAGCAATTCATCAAGGTACAACATACACACGTATGTATACGTAAATCTACCACGGTCGATGTATAAAAGAAATCAATAAGAAAAATATTCAATACATGCTCACAACTTTGTGTATACGTATTTGTACATACTATATGTATGTAAAAGATAAGAAATAAAAATTTACGAAAAAAAAACTAAAAATAAAAGCTGCTTTTCGTTATCCTTTTTTTTCTTTGTATTTAATTTTATAGTAAAAAAGTTTTCATGATACTACCTACCTGCTACAATAAATTATTTTCACCTGCTTTCTATCAGATTCATTTCATTTCGATTTTTTGTTTTCTTTGATACCGCCTATTTTCGTATTTTACATACAGACAAACATTCGTATACACACATAGAAAACTTGTAATTTATATTAAATTTGATTAAAAAAAAATACTCCTGGGATTGACCCAAACAAACGTAATATAAAAATTGAATTTGAATCTGTGCCACGTCTAACACTTTGAAATCCATTAAGAGTTTTAATCGACTAATATGTCCTTAAGTTGTTTTATCCTTTATTTTTGCAAAATTTCACACATCTCAATCGTTTTGCGTGTTCTTTTACTTTTGTTAATTTAATATAAATGGCATTATAAAGCTCAAATCCAAATGCAAAACTCAGAACTCAAACTCAAAATTTTAAATGTCGAATTTATTTCTGATATTTGGAAATACGGATAAGACTCAATATTTAAATGCGTCTGAATTTGAAGTTTTAAAATTTTAAAAATTTGCATATAAGGTAACTATAGTACTAACATTTTATGTTTAAATATGTTTATAAATGCTGACAGTTGAACTCCAAATTTTTTATTAATATATGAGATTAACAATCAACAAGTAATTTTCTTATTGATAATCGAATTGTGAAGTTGAAGTCGTTGTTTAGGTATGTTATCGATTTTATTTTAAAATCTGAATTCTATTTTTAGTCTTGCATTTGGATTTGGGTCTAAAACTGTTTTAAAATTTATTATACCCATTTGAATACATTTTATTAAATTATCACTGAGATGATATCACATAGGACCGTTTCGATTATATGAATAAATTAATGTACAATTTTTTTCCCTTTTTTTACAAATCCCTATTTAATTTTTTTCACATACGTTTTCGTACGTACTTAATAAGAGAATTATTTACTTAATTTAATATTGTATTCTTATCAATAAACAAAATAATCGATTAAAAAACAAACGATTGTACTTATTATGTGATTCAATGTCAATGAAAAACTTTTAATTTCAATAGTATATGTTCATTATTTACAAAATAAACAAACTTCAATCATCGTCATGCACTTGTATTTATGTACACGAATACGTACTTATTTATGTGTTAGTAGCTTGTGTATGTATGACAAGGTCAAAAATTTTTTTGCTTTATGAATCTCATAATTATTGAAATTGCTAAGTTAAACATATTTTCCACCTTTTCTCAAATGATCAATGATTATTGATTACAATAATATTTATATTGTAATTGTTTGTTATTTCTCTCATTTCTTGTTTCTTTTTCAAAAAAATAAAAAAATAAAAAAAGATTTTAATCTCCTTTTTCATGTGTTTACTTAATAAACTTTCGTTTTCAATGAAAATGAATGATTCATCAAAAAAAAAAATTTTTTTTTTCATTGTAATAGTTAACAAGAGCAAGAATGAGGAACGTAAAGTAAAATTGAAAAGAATAAAAAAAAATATTTTATTCAAAAGGTAAATAGTGGATACAACATGGCAAAAAAAAAGAAAGTGGTTGGAAAATCTCTTTTTAAATAGAAAGAAAATATAGAGGACAAATGTGGAAACGGGGAGTTTTATAACGTTTAAATACAGCCTTCATGTAAAATTTAAAGTAGTTTCAAAATTCTATAACAATCAAAACAATAATTTCTTTTAAAGTTTCAAAACATAAAGTGAATGCATCTGGAACATATTTGAATTTTATAACACATTATGAATTTTTTTGATGCAATATACTAATAACATTTTATAATTTTTATGTTAAAAGTCGTAGCATTACCGCATCACAACAAATTGTTCGATGTTTTAAAACTCACCCAAATTTTCCGACATTAAATAGTTTTTTACTATATCACAATTGTTTACAAATTTTCCTGACATTATGCTTTGATGAAAATCTTAATTCTATTGACAAAAATAATAAAAACATCATTGGCATATTGAGAAATATAAAACTGATTGATATAATAAAATTTCAAAAACAGCAGCTGAGCAATAAATAATAAATTTTAGCTTTAGGTTGATTGAATGAAATCAATGATGAATGTTTGATTTTGATATAAAATTTCTTTCGCGAAAATTCATAAATTTAAAAAGACTGTATTATTAATTCCCATATTCATCAACGAGATTTAGCTCAAATTCGTCGTTAAATTATTTATCAAGCCTTCCATTGATATTATTAAGTGAAACACCTAATTTCGACTTTTCAAAAAGCTAAAATAATATGATTTAAATCTCGTTGATGAATATGGGCTTAATTTTATTGAAGGACGCTAATAAATTACTAGTGAAAATAAAACTTAAACTTTTGAACTTGCCTGGAACGTGATACTGATATTTAGTTGGCGTGATATCTATAAATACATAGAAATAATTAACTAAAATTTATGCATCATACAGTTAAGAGAAATAAAATATGTACATATAACTACTATTTAAGTTTTTCAACCATCTGAAAATTATAATTATTTTAAAACATTCAACACTAAAATTTTGCATTGTTTTAATGCGTATGAATAATGTGTTAAGTTGAGTACAAAAGTAAATTAAGAATAAACGAACAACGAGCATAAGTGTATTACAATCTACAACACCTTGCAAATTCATACGTATGTACATATCGTACACACACTCTTATGCACATAACATGTAAGTACATACATACATATGTATATATGAAGTTCTGCATTTTAACCATTAGAAATTCGTTATCAGATTTAATCTGCATTATTAATCGCGTCCTTTTTCATTTTATTGTTTAAATATTTTACATAATATAAACAAAATATATCAACTATGTATCGTTTTATTACAAGGTGCCCCAATCTCCTTCAATTGTTCATTCTATATAAGTACATATGTATACAAATTCTATAAATGCCCTAAGTACAATGATTTCATGCTAGTTTTGTTTCTAGAAAAATTATGATAAAGCTTTTAATATTAAAAATACTTTAAATACTGAAGATAAAAGAAATTTCAACAAAAGATAAATCGATAATCATCATCTTACTCTTTACATGACAATTGACACTTAATTCTTTCAATGACAAAATGATGCTTGAAATCTGTCAAAGAAATACAAAATTAGAATTTAATGTAGTATGAAAAAAATGTATAAGTACATGCATGGATATTTATAGGCTTTTATGTCATACTGTCTACCATTGAGTTTAAAACAAAAGGCTGTTTTTCATTCGAAAGTTTCATTTTTTTTTTTTTCAGTTACATGACATACACCATAAATTTTTAATATTAAAGGAAATATAAGGAATTTTAATTTTAATAAATGACACAAAAAGGGGACGGGGAAATGCTTAAAATGTTTAAAACATTATAGAATTTTCTAGTTGATTAAACACATTATCTAATTAAAACTTATTAAATATAGGAAAAAAAAGCAGAATTGTATGTATAACAGCTGTGAGAAAAACATCTTATCTAAGGAAAAATCAATACTTTTGAGGATCACCTTGTATATGAGTACAATATCTATTCTTTTAGCGTTCTTATGTTAAAATAAAAAAAAATTAAACAGTTACTGCTCTTATTGCAGAAAAGAAGAAGTTTATTAAAGTTTTTCTTGAAATTTCTGCGATATTATATTTGCATAATTTGAAAATGTAGTATGAAATACAAGTTTTTATATATACATACATAATATATGTACATATATGTACAATGCTGCACATATTTTACATTTGTATGAATATTTCTATATATGTGGATTATATGCTAGTAGCAGTTTTAATAAAAAAAATTACTTTACCATATTTTGTAATTTCCTTCATATAAAACGCATATAATTTGAAATTTTACGTGTATTTGAATGAAATGAATAAAAATTATTTAATTAAAAATATGGAAGGAAAATTTATTAAAATACATTACAATGTACTGTATATATTTTCAAGAAACTTTTATGATTCAATTTTTGATTTAATTTTATGATGTGTAAAAGTTTAACATTATGGATACGAAATTAAAAAAAAAAACCAAAAAACGAAAACTGATTAAAATGAAACAATAACTGGAATTTCATTACATAATTAATTCATTTTTATTTAATTAATTACAATATGGGAAAAATGACCTTTTAACACATCATATTTCATTTTTATGCAATGAAAATAAAATTTCAATGAAATTTTGGTACTTGTACCATTATAAATTTTTAGTAATGATTTTTTTTTATATATATAAGGACACAAAATTTTACAATTTCTAAAGTAGATTTATTAAAGTGCATCTGCTTGTACTAGATCTTATTAGATAGCAAATATGAAGACGCATATGTACATATATCCACGATTAAAAAAGTTTTAAATATGGCATTTATGAAACACAGATAAAAACCCTATAATATGAAAATAATAGGTTGTTACAGAATAAATATCTGTTCGTGACAGTTAAACACTTCATAAAATTTTCAGGATTTGATGATACTGATGTAAACACTTTTCTTTTAACAATTGGTACAATGCTTAAACGAAAATTTTACTCGACGACACCCCTAGCAATTCAAATGATATCAATCGATTGATTTTAGATCGTCGTCCAAGAACTTTCAATTCCTCTTATGCTTATCCCAGAAGGGGTGAATTGTAAAAGAGGGATCTGAAATGATTTTTTGTTATAAACAGCCTGAATAATAAACTGAGTGATCTTTTGAATAACTATTCTGCGACACCTTATATTTACACATAAATGCATATTCATAAAATTTCATATATGTATGTATTGTATTTTGTAAATGACCGCTGCATGATATCAAGAATTATTTTGCAAATAACAGACATTTCATATACACAAATGTACTATATGATATGTTCACTAATAAATAATTCAAGGCAATAAGTTATATACCGAGCCATTATCTATTATCAATGAGTTCTTTATATTCGATTAAAATCATGCAAGCTTTTGGAATTTTGCCATATACTTTTTTTTTACAACTTGAAACTCATTTACAATTTTATTTTATTTCATTTTTCTTTTATTTATGTAAGGCTTAATATTTTCCTTTTGTTCAATTTTCACGTATATATATACTAGTAGAAACACTTTCAACATAATACGTGTGTATGCATGTAAGCTATTCAGTTGGGTCTATGTAATAAAGCCAAATTCAATTGTTTTCATTTTTCCAATTTTATGTATTGATCAAAGAATTGTTATCGAATAAAACAAAAAAACTTACAATGATAAAAACATTTAAAACGGTTATCATTTTTTCCACTTTGTATTGTGAAAATTTGGGAAAACGTTTTATGGGTCAATTTAATAAAAATCGAATCATAAATTTTTTAAAACAAAGAAAAGCAAATATACAAAAAAAAAAAAAAACACAAAATGAAAAATAAAAAAAATACAATTTTGGTTGCTTAAATATTTAAATCGTGATAATGGAAATGAATATTATTGATATTGTAAACTGCAAAAACGTGGGAATAAATATATGTATATATTTTTTTACAACAAGAACATGGATTTTCGTTAAGAGAATTGATGTGTTAAATGATAGCTCCAGGGCAATTATCCAATTTTATGTATGTACATTTATAGGGAAATTGCTCATCGTAATTTGGTTATGGTAGGTGTTCTAGATTACACCTTTTACGATTTCGGTGTAAGATTGTAAGATGACGAAGTATATTGCAATGTCATATTTACGATGTAAATAGTGAACATCCTTTGGAACACCTTTTCACGTATACGAGTATGTTCTCAAAAGCAATACTCTTATACATAGCATTTGATAACAATTGTAAAGTATTTACACGAGTAGTTATGTAGTTGGATCACAGCAATATTGCCAGTATAACTTCAAATCTAATGAAGATGAGGTACAAAATTAAAACTTCTCTGTTTAAAAATGGCGTAAATTCTATTCTTACATATGTATATCAGACAATTAAATACTCACAAAAATTTAGTTCGTACAAGATACATAACACTTTAACTTTTATTTTATTATTATCTTTTTTTAAAATTATAGTTGAAATTTCTACAATATAAATTTATTTTGTAAGTGTTTTCAAGTTACATAACTTTAAGACCAAATGGTTTATAGTACTTGTTTAGTTTTTATTTCAAAATTAAAGAAAAAAAAATTTATCTCCATTCTTGAAGTAAATTTTTTAGAATAAAATAAATAAAATCACAGATAAATTAAATTTATTTTTATTTCAAATTTTGGATTCTTACAAAAATATTACTTGTAAAACTTCTTGTAAGGAAAAGAAAGTTTTTCAAGAAAATATTTAACTTTTCAAAAATTTTAGACAATTTTAAAGAAGATTATATTCTATTTATTATCCTTTATAATTATATTATTGTTACTACTACTTGTTACTTAATTTAAAATTAAGCAATTTATCATGTATACACACATACATTTATGTTGAATATTTTAATGAATCTCTATTGCAGTTTTTGCAACACAAAAATGAAACGTAAATTTAAGAAAAAAACAATTGTATAAATTTTGTACTAAAAATTGTATAAAGTTCATTTTTTAAACATAGTCATGTATGGAGTAAAGAAATCTTGCGCCGTTACCATGTTGTTATTTATATGTTATCTCTTTCAATTGTCGCTGTTTTTGTTTCAAAATTCAGAAAACTTTTAATCAACCAATAAAAGACAAATTTCTTGAAACTGAATGCAAAAGAAGGCGAAATGTCATTCATTTAAAATACGGGCGATCATATGCTTAAAAAATATTGTATAAATTAAAAACTAAAAAATAATAATAGGACATAAATTTATTTACTTTCATAGGAAAACGAGAGACTTCGCAAACATTACAGTGAAAAACAACAAAATAAAAAAAAAAACAAAAAATTTCATAAGTATTTTTTTTTGTGAATTTTTATTTTCATTGCACAGTAGAGTTTTTTGCAGTAGTTTTTTTTGTTTCTTGTTTTTTTCATTTTTAGATTTTCATATATAAACTTTCCAAAAATGTTACGGTCACGTATGTAAGATAAACTTGGTAGATATAATTTGGTACAATGTATGTGTGTATATATGTATATACATACGTGAAATTATTGACTTTCAGATCTTAATTAAGTTCCCAATGGAGTAGTTGTAAACAAATGCTTGTTATACTTACACTTTAGGGACAGGTAAATTACACAATGTCACAATAAAAATAAAATTTTTACAAATTTATGTATGTACATTTCGAATACGTATACAGCACTGTATTTATAAGTGTGTGTTTATATGTACATATACATATATAATTTCACATACTTATATATATTTGTTTGTAAATGTATTTCCGTAGATAAATGAATCTCAGAAAAAAACAAAAGAAATGTACATATGTACATATAAAGCACTAAACAAACATTTGCAACTTAAATAGCATATACAATGAAATGCTCTGCAAAGCACAACAAAGGACATCACATTTCATTTTGTACTTTGATGTATACTTGTGCATAATTACATACTTTCGCATATACATATGATATATGCCACAGAACATATACGAATAAAGCAATGACACTCTTTTTACATCTTTTTTGAAATTTCATGTATAAGCCAGAAAACAATTCCAACATTCGAGAAAGGTGTCAAAGAAAAAGAATAAACAACTGACGCATCTAATTATTATTATAATCTGTGGTACATACGATATGTTTGTACACGTGTACAGAATACATATACTGTATACTTAAAGGATTTTGAAATCACGTCCTCGTCAGATATGCATATATGAATACTCTTCTGTCTGTTTTGATCATCCTTTGTTGTCATTATAATCATGTTGTCAGGAAATTAAAGATTATGAATACGAAAAACAAAACATATGCATATATACATTTACATATTCATTTACATATTTATGTACATCAGGTGCAGTCATTGGCACAATACAGATACTAGATAGATAGATGTATATGATTGATGACATGTATGATTTTTACATATGAATATATTTACACGTTTATGAAATCACATAAAAAGATTATTTTGTTATATTTAGTTTGTATCTCATATTACTAAAATTTAATATCTGAAGTTTAAATCCATTTTAATTGGAATTAGAAAAGTTCATATGAAAATATCCTTTCTTATGATATTTCCTTGACATAAGTATCTAGTATTTTTCTATTTATGAACATACATACATGTACAAAAAGTTAAAGGCTATATTTCTACATAATTATTTGTGCCTGATTTGTTTTTATGTACCTATATATCACCTGTATGATCCTGTATAAGTCTTGGCTTCCTTTAAAGTCCTTTACCAGGCGTTTCTAGATTCTCTCGATTTTTTAGATTTCCTAGAATTCATCCAGCCATTTTGGTCTACTTACCTTACGATTGTCGTCATCCTACAATAGTTAATATTCCTAAAAATTTTTTTAAAGATTGAAATAAAACATCTGGATTTTTTGGCAACTTAGTAAATAATTTTCTGAATTTCCTTTTTTCACCTGTTTTCATCGAATAATTCGCCTTAGTCAACTGTACAATGTACCATGTAGGTTCTACCTTCACGATAAAAAAAAATAATTTTCAAAAATATGTAAATACTTGCTTGAATACAAAAATTTCCCAATTGTTAAATAATTACCTTCAAATGTAATAAGGATAAAAAATGTATTCACTTTATTTTTATTTTCATTTTTATATACATTTTTTTTTTTTCATATTTAATTTTTCCGAACACATGTCAACATATTTCAAAAGAAAATGAAAAAAAAAAAAATTTATTACCCAATTTAACAAACGGCATGCACATATGTTAAGACAATTGAGACAGTTACATATTTGTCAAAGTTTTTAATATAATGTAATCCATCAGTTTCATATAAAACCCTAAAGGTATTCGTTATTCTTTTATCCTTAAAATACGTGCTCGTGAACAAAAATTTAAAAATGAAAATAAATTTCTTAGTTCGAATTGAAGCATTTTTGCAGAAAATTTTTTAAAAAATTTTATACAATTTTAAAACTAAAATTGGAAAAATAAAACGAAGTAAAATCATTTTACTCTTCAGAAAAAATAAATAAATAAAATTTAAGTAAAGTAATAAACGAAAAATACAATAATAAATAAATACATAATGGCACTCATTCATCATAAAATGGCTCTTCCAAGCCTTTCAAAAAAATTTAATAAAATTGGTATTGCGGATTATTGTGACACTGAAAAACGTAGTATTTGTACTGCAGCTGTGGTAAGTACGAAATAATTACTTGTAAGAACTGTATAAGTACATATAATTGGTTTTATATTTTTGTACGGACGTAAATACAAGTACCTATGTATATGTACATACATACATATGTATGTACATATAAATATAACCATATAACACAATTAATAATTTACGATGCATACTCGTATTAGTAGCAACGTGTATACGCATACTGTACACGTATTACATCCTCTTCAAGGATATTATACATACATGTAAATACAGTAAATAAATAGTACATCATATTGGTGTTTTTCAGCGGGAGGTAATTGGTTTGCTAAAACGATTTTCTGAAAGCTAAATACCACAGTGCAGTAAACAAGAGATTTTCATGTATTTACATATGTACATATGTATAGTATATACAAATACATTTCATTTTTCATATAAATTTCAATTTAAATACTTGTTTATTCTCCTTACAAATTTATACTTATTATATTTGTTTATAACAAAAAAAAAAAAACAACAACAACTAAATACTTACAAATACGTATTTACATACGCACATTATGTGCTTTAACAAAACAAAAAGTAAACTTCGCATACGGGTACTAATAATATAAAACAATTAAATTATGTAAGTATGTGTACAAGTACAAAAAAAGCATAGCCATAACATTATTTTAATACTGGATTTAAAAAAAAAGGGAAAACCATGATTGTTCTGTTTCTGTTTCTGCGTAGTATTACAGTTGGAAAAACTGAAAAAATATTTTATCATGAATAATTGAACTTTATACAAGAGTTTAAATTAGAAAAAATAAATAAATTAAATGTCAAATACAAAAATTATTATAAAATTAGACGAACGTAAATGTTTCTATTAAGTGGTTAGAACATTACCACAAGAATGATGCAAAAAGTTTTATGAGGTGAGTTATACCGAAATGTATGGTTTGTTTCGAGATACAAAAGATATTTGAAGTTGACTATGTTTTTTTTTTTTTAATTATATTATTATTACAATTTCATAAATTATTATTTCGAATGATTCAAATTTTAATAAAAATAAATTTTCCATTTTTTCACATCAAAAATATTCAAATTAATGAATGACAAGGACAACCATTTTGAATACGAGTAATCTACTGTTTGTCAATTTTTTATTGTTAAAAAAATAAAATCGGTAGATTCAGATTTTTCATTCTGTATATCCGAATAACTCACCTTATGAAACTCATACCATCATGATCACAAATTATAGGTATATACGAATGATTGTTAAAACTACATTGTAATCCTGAGTATAATGTATAGTGAATTTTTCCTCCACAATTGTTCTTACACAGATGTTTAAAATTAAAAGTAAATAAAATTTTCCTTAAAACAAATAAATCTTTGAAATTAAACAAAAAGTAATGTTGCCATATTTCTTATACAATAAATTTTATTAAAGTTCGTTTTTTAAACATAGTCACATGTGTATTCTAATAGAGCATAAAAATTGTACGTCATTGCCATATTATCACTTATGTTATCCTCTTTTGATTGTCATTATTTTCATTTCCAAAGAGAGAAAACTGGCAATCAAACAATAAAAGTAAAAAAAAAATTTATTCAAATCGAATGCAAAAAGAAACCATTAAAAGAACCAACCATTTAAATAACAACGAAGAAGCAACCATTTAAATAATAAGTGACTATAATCCTAATAATCCTATAAAATTCCTATTTGATATGAAATAATGATTATAATTGTTTGCATATTTGAAATATCTCGTATTTGTTATTATTAAATCATTTAAATACATAATTTTGTATAATTATAGAGTGTAATTAATTAAAATTAAAATTAATATTTTATGTATGATATTATTTTATAAAATTTATCAAGATTAAAATTGAATTGTTTATAATTTCGATATTTATAATAATAAATTAACTACTATGTTTATTTATAAAATGATGCATGCACATATATGTACGTACGTAATAAGGTGTGTAAAAAGGACTCAGTAAAAACGTAGCGCACGTAACAAAACATAATCATTTTACTAAAAGTCACGAAAGCTCATATTTGTTTATTAACAAATAAATAATTTAAATATTATATGATAATTACCATAAACTTCAATAATACAAATTTATATAAAATAAATATTAAATATAATAATAATAATAATAATAACATAATTTTATAAAATAAAATACAAAATTTAATATTGCGTGTTAATTATAACATCAATACAATTTTCATGTAATATTTTTTTTTGTTACTTTATGACTTTTGTGTTATGTACATGAATTATTTAGCTATTATTTTTCTAATGTGTGTCTAATGTATGTACACAGTAATTTTATGTAGTATGGTATATAAACGATAATATTTGTATGAAATCAATTTAATTCAATTTAATAATTTCATTTTGTTTTTATATATATTTTTTTTTGTTTTATTTCTTACACTTTTATAATTGATTATTTTATTATAGTTATTTCTAGTTCTTGTTTAAATGGAAAAACAAAAAAAAAAAACAAAAAATATTTTTCTTTTCAATTTTTGTAAAACAATAATTAATTATTGATTATTTTCTTTGTAATTTTTCATGCTTATTGCAATGCCATTACCAATTTATTGTTATTGTGCTTATTTATTGAGTAAAAAATTCAATCATAAAACAAAAAAATAAGTGATAATGTACTATTTACTTTTCCTCATGAGAAATGTTTACCCCACTCAGATATAAAAATAAACAGAGAAAGAAATTTATTATTATTTCTTTTTTAAATGATTTAATGATTTTAGTAGAATATTTATAATCGAAATATTTTTTCTAAAACAAATCAAAAATTTTAAATTCATTACGTAATTGACTAGTTTTGTTAGATCCTCTAAATATTATCGTTTTACATACAATTAAAATCAACAAACACAACTGATTTCATAAAACCTCATCAACAGTGTGTAAATTTTATTCTGAAAAATGTATAGCATTAAATCGAAATAATTTTTTTTTTTGATTTTGAAATTTCTTTTAGTTCAATTATTTTAAGTAGCTTGAGCTACTTATAATTATAAAAATTTAATTTAATCATTGATAGTTCATTTTCATTTTCGTATTTTCATCCTTTTTAGCAGTATTCATGAATCAAGATTATTTGTCGTATATATTCATCAAAGAGACAATGAAAATTATTTTCCAACTCTCCTTTCGACAACTTCAAACACATCAACTGATTAATGATTTGCATATAATAAAGTTTGTATGATATTTTCACGACTGCTCTTTATTTATCTAAGGAAATATTTTATTTAGGTTGATGAATACGATTTATCTCGATCTAAACATAATTTTGATTGATAGATACGGGCCTTGAAAAATTCATAAAATTATGTAATTTTACACATTAAAGTGACTATATCCTTTAAATGATACAAAAATACAATTATAATTATAAAAATATTTATCCTCTGATATTGCCACTAATATTTTAGTTTTTAATACTTATGGCTATTTAAAGTTATTCTAATCTCATCTGTGGCATGTTAATTAGTCTCATGTACATAATAAATGACCTCATGGTATAATTAAATGAGAAAAATAAAAAGGATAAATTAAATTTTGTAAAATTCATTATATGTATGTAAACAACATACAATAAAAATAACAGGTTGAACAGATTTAAATTAAAAAATTATTTTTAAAGACGAGGAAGTAAATATAAAAAAAAATTAATTAAGAAATTTATTAGGAATTAAATTTCAAAATGTTTATCTATTTGACCCATTACTCTACATCCATTTAAATAATACAACATGATTTCATGTAAGTTTGCCACAGAAAGTCGGTTACTAAATTTAAAAATAATTTTCATAGGTACATCGTTATTTCGAAGTGTATATAGTATATTCAATAGACATAAAGTTTTTTAATTTAAATTTTACATTCAATTAGTTTTGTAGTCATTTATTTAAATTCAAATTTTCAGTCACAGCAACATAAAAATAACGACTTCAATTATCCAAAGATAATGAAAGTTTAAATGAAACTTTATTCAAATTACCTTAAAATACCGTAAAAGCACAGGAAAAACAAAAAGCTTTTCATTTTACTTTATAGCAAAATAAAATCCGTTATTGTGAAAGTTTTTCCTTCATATTCACAACTTGATTTTAAACTTTTCGAAAATGTTCGACCGAATAAGGATACTTAAGCTATGTATACGCGAAAATAAAAATTTTCGTACAAAATCTGAAGGAAAACTAAGATAACTTTGAGCTTTAAAAAACTTTATTATAAAGTTTTCTAACGAAATTTTTACCCGATTTTACTTGTATCCTTTTAAATGATTTTAAAATTCAAATTTTTTTTTTAAAAGTTTTCTCCTTCCTTAACGAAACAAAATTTGCATGAAAATTGTCTCGTTCAATTTTGAAATGTTATAATATTTAAATTAATGAAAACATATTTTAAACCCATAACTACTACTCTCTAAAGGTGCTCATGAAATAATTTATGCATAATAATAATGTAAATGTATGCAACATGAATGACGTTTAAGATGAAAGACAAGAAAAAAATAAATAAAAAAGAAACAAACAAACATTGTTTTGAAAGTCAATTATTTATTTTTGCATATTAAATTGGATTTTATTTTCAACTTCATTTTCATTAAATTATAAAACACATTTATTAAAAAGTTTTCACGAAAAACTAAATAAAAGATGAGAAGAAAAATTAACATGAAATGCATATCAAGAAGAAAAATACAGACTGATGTGCACAGATATATGGGTACTTATATGCATGTTTGTATAGAAATGCAACTGCATATGTGCATATGTTTGTTGTATGAAATTTTTTTTTAAATATTTATGGCGCTCAACAATAATTGCCTCCAATTTATTTACTCTCAATGGATGCTGTTTGTTACAGAATTGTTAATGACCTACCAAAATAACGATTTATTTATGTACGATTGCATACAAACTTACACGCATGTACTACATACGTTTGTGTATAATATATATTCGTAGATTTGTATGTAATGCTATGAAAACGAGGACTTTTGTTTTTGTTTTTGTTTTTTTTTTTTTTAAATAATGGTGATAAAAGTCAACAGCCAATGAAAATTTATTGGATATTTACCATGATGTCCTGTCGAAAACCTATTCTATCTGTTGTTATTGTTGTTTTTTATTTTTACGTGTGTTCCACAAGAACCTGTTGCTTGATTTTGTATTGATTTTCATTTTTTGGAAAAATGATGGAAATTTTTTTTATTTCATATATGTACTTTTACATAAATGACAGAATAACTGATTGGTTCAATTAATCAAATTTAATTAAATTACAAACAAAAAATAATGAATGATAATTGATATAAACGTGAAAAAGATTTGCGTCAATTTTTAATGAAGAGTACAGAACATTTGATGTAAAATTAATTTTCAATAATTTCAGTTAGTTACAGTTACAACTATGATTATTGAAATTCTGAAAATTTTGTTTTTGACATACAAGTGATTTTGATAAATTAATCTCTTATAGTACGAAAATAAAATTAAGTCAAAAATTATACACTATAATACTACAAAATAAAAATATCAATGCGAGGACATAAATTAACGAACCATATGTGTGGATGTATGTGTAAAGCATTCAGATGTACTGTGAAACTACCATAAAAATAAATCCTTTTTTTCAACAACAGGTTCACAACTGTAGCATACATGCACACATACATATGTATGTATGTACGTCCATAAAAAATCAACCACCTAAATAAAGTGCAGAATGTATTGAAATTTGCACCCCCACATAGAATAAAAAACAGCAACAGAATAAATTCAAATGTTAATATACCCACATAGGTACATTACGTATATAATAAATGTACTAGATTAATAAATATGTACACTATTAAAATTGTTATCTAGGTATGTATGTGTACGTATATGCAAAATGCAAAAGTATAAAAGCATATAAAGCAAAATACAATCGACAATTATGACTATGACTGAACTAAATGAAAACTTTCAATTCAACATCTTTCGCTCTCAGAGAATTTTCTGTTTTATACAATATGTACATGTATTAATGTACATATAAATATACATACATTAGTAATAAAAATGGGGTTGAACACTATTTAGTTAGGGGTGATTTTAGAGTCTAAAATATAATTTAAGTTTGAGTTTTTTCAGGTGTTAGGTGTTTAGGTGTTTGAATTCATGTGTAAATATGTTTGTGTGCGTTTTTTTAATAGCTTTAGGCCCTGTAATCGACCTCACCTTTATAAATAAACTGATCTAACCAAATAAATACATATATTTGTGTGCGTCCTTACGTACGTATATGCATATAATTTTTTCTTTGGAACATTTATAACATCATATATATTAGTACCGTTATCATAATGTAATGATTCTGCCATTTTGTTATGGCCACCCTCAACATATAGGTAGATGGCACCCTAAACAGTCAGTGGTTAGTTAGTTATCGTCGTGTCGTGTTATATGGTCTGTCAAAGTTTTGAATTTTTATGTTATATTTTATTTAATATGTTGTTATTTTCATTATTATTTTTATTATTATTATTGCCGTTGCCGTTGTAGTAGTCGTCATCGTTTTTTGTTAAAACGCCGACGCTATATAATTTTTTATACTTTATAATTTTATATTTTGCGAAAACAAAAACGTATCATTTCAGTTTTATTTTTTATTTAATTTTTACATAAAAGTAACAAATTATTCTTTGTGTGCTCATTAAGTTATTTATTTATAAAAATTAAAAACAATAGAAATATATTAATTTTCATTATAAATTTGAATACTTTTATTTTTTTATTTATTTTTTTTAATTTATAAAAAAGTTAAAGAACGGCAAAAATCATTTTTATTAAAAATTATTTTGGTTTTTTGCAAAATTAATCGTTTACATGTGCAATTAATAATTCATTATTCTAAGTAGTAAATTTAAATCGATAACGGTCATCGAGATATTTTAAACGTTTCAAGTAATTTGAAAAATTTTTTTTCATATTAAAACAATTTTTTCTTAATAATTTTCATGTGTTTGAAAAATTTTTTTATAACTGTAAAATTTATTAGTGATTTTGATAATATTCGTTTAAAAAATGTGTAAATTAAAAAAAAAAAAAAGAAAAATACAAGAAGAAGGATAAAAGGATTTAAAAAAAAAAAAACTAAATTGTAGCAAACACACATATTATGGGTTTACAATGTCGCTTAATTACACAATTAACAAACCTTCACAATTAAATATGTTTAAAAGTGAAAAATTATAAAAATCAAGGAAATAAAAAATTTCTACCTCCTACCCTTCTTTTTGTTTTTATATGATAAGTGTAAATATTTGATAAATTAGTGCTTTTCTAGAGAAAAAATTACAACTTAATAGTTTTTATTTTATATAAAATAAAATAAATAATAATCTGAGTTTTGTGGGTGTAAAAAATCAAGTGTTTTTCACTTTATTTCAATTTACGTATTTATTATTTTTTTACCATATAGAAAAGTGAAAAAAACTTAATATCAATACTCTTGGTATTATAATGTAAATAATATAATTTAAAATTAAAATCAAATAAATGCAAAAAAATAAAAAATGAATACAAATGAAATTAAAAAGTACTGATTTAAAAACAACATAAAATTTATGCATTACATTATTTTAAATGAAATCACAAAAATTTTCTGTTTATAATATTTATGTTTCTGTTTTCTTTTCTTTCCCATTGATGGTTATATTTAAAATCAATTTCCATACCATCAAAAATTGATATCTCGTATGCTGCGAATAACTTCTTTAAAATTCTATAAAATAATTTCTCTTGTGAATTTAAAATTACATACATTGTTAAAATAAATGAATTACAAATGAAGTGAAATACATACATACATACTAATTTTACTATAACGCACTTGAAATGAAATTCATTTGAAAATTTTGTAACGAAATAATAAATTTAAAAATCAGTTAAATTTATACATGAGTTTAAACTAACTCAAATTTTAACTATTTTACCAAATTAATTTTATTTAACCATTGATGAGTTTGAAAACGTTCAAATGTATCACTTTGATGTAAAGTTGATTAAAGTTTCAAAATGCTAACATCCAAAACGGCAACATCATTTTAAGTTTTAAAATATTTTATGAATGCGCTCCTAAAACCCGTTAATGAAGCAATTAACGCATCAAGAATTGATGAAATGCCATCAATGAAGTTGTGAAATTTTTGCATCAAAACCATAGTACTATCGCCTAAAATAAATGTTTTTGATGTTTTGAAACTCACTCTATTCTCCAGTGTAGAAATTTTTTTAAATATGTACAAGTTTTCCCTTAATGTTGTCATCATTAGATTTTTTATAAACGTTCTGTTCTGTACGATTACATGTACAATAGATCAAAATTAAAAAATTTTTAAAAATATTATAAGATGCATGAATGTTGTGGAAAACAAAAAGTAAAAAATGTTAAATAAAAAGAAAATTAACTCCATAATTAAGGAAATCACAATTTCCTAATACCGAAAAAAATAAAACAAACATCTTTGAGATGTAGGAAATTTCTGATTTATGCTAACGACAAATATCTAGTATTGATACTAGGATATTGATATTATGGTATTAATCATACTAACTCGATGACATATATAGTATGTAATCTAGTATAAATCTGGCATCAAGTGACATTTGTAATTTTTTATATATTACTAGGTACATATTCGAATAAAATGAAAGTTAATGAAAATTAAACAAAAAAACTATTGTCTAAATTAATTAGCAACGAGTATTAGCCCAATATAATATAAATTATGTGGATTTCGACTCTACTATTACATTACTAGACTTTTTGTATGAGAACAATATTGGGTGACATACATTCATATACCTGGTATCCTGTCAATATCCTGTAGTATTAAAACTAGATACTTGTCATAAGCTTTATTATTTATGTACATATAACACATTAATCAATTATTAATTTTTTGGTCTTTACTTAACAATCCCATCAATCATTCCATGATATAAATGATAAAAAATATAAAACATACATATATGAATTATAAAAAAACTGTGATTATTTGTCAAAAGTGTATTTATACAAGAAATCAATTCAATTTAAATATTGAATAGTAATTGTGTGTCAATACGTGTACTTATAGTGAATGTAAAATTATTTCATATGTGTATTTACACAGTTCTACATTATCTAAATAATTTATTTGTGCTTACATAAAGTTAAAACAGAAAGATTTATTTTTTAATACTTAATTAAATATAAAAAAAAGTCGTTAATTTGTTTAATTACACAACTAAAAAAAAGAGAAATGATTGTTGGAATCTTAATTCCATGGTTCACATAATTCCAGGTAAAAAACAAAAATGGTAACAATATAATTTTTTTTTTTTAAAATGTGAAAATCATAGGAAATGGTAATAGTTAAATATAAAAATTTCATATATATTTAAAAATTTTTAATTAAAACAGTAAAATTTAACCGAAAATTTAATTTACTAATGTTAAAATATATTACATGTATATGTACATACATATGTACATGTATTAATGAATATGCACAAATGTTATACTCAAAGGAATACGTAATGTCTCTACGTATACTTGTAGTCCTATTTTAAATATACATACATATTTCATATTTACCTTATTTATCCTTGGTATGTAGAATGTCTGTATAAGTAGTTTCATTTTAATTTCTATCTCATTAGACGTGTACAGGGAAAAATATCTGTACAAAATTAAAATTATAAGAATATTAAAATATTGTGTGAATTGAAGTTAAAAATTTACATTAATTATCGTAATTACGTATTTCATTTCTTTTTCTTTTTTCATTTTTTATGATAGATACAGATATAAGTAATTATTACTAAAGTTCATTTTTTAAACATAGTCAGGTGTATTCTTATGGAGCATTAAAATTTTTTGCCATTGCTACATCATTGCTTTCGTTATTCTCTTTTGATTGTTGTTTTTTCATTTCTAAATACAGAAAACTGACAATAAAAGAATGAAAATAAAAAAATGAATTTATTAAAATTGAATGCAAAAAAATGCGAGCAAAGCATCCCTTTTAAATTCGGCTGACTTTACTTTAAAAATACAGTATAACTTGTTTAAGACTTATGTGAATTCTGTGAATATTGATTCGAAATTGTGTTTAATGTAACTAAATGCATTCAAATGGTATGTGTTCGATTTTTTTATGTGAATTTTCATTTCTCTCATTGCACAATTTTGTTTCGGGTCATAGTACAGAAATGATACATATATTATATTTTGTTTTCGGGAAAGAAACAAATAGGAAAAAAAAACCAACTACTCATATCAACTATTAAACGTTTGTTTAAAAATTCAATGGAGATTGGAGGCTTATGCAAAAAAATATTTTCATTAAGTTGGAACATTTGATTTGTTTTTTCACAATGTAAAATATCGCTATGTACATACATTTAATTTGTAATTTTCATAAATAATAATTACTTGTACTATATATTTGATTACATTTTATATTATCTTAGTAACAGTAACAGTAATATTATTTTTATATTTTGTGCACGTTATTATTTTTTATGTTCTTTTAGTCCTGGTTTTTGTTTTCTCTACTTTTTCATTTATTATTTTCGTAAAAAATAACAATGTCAAGTTCATTTAAATAATATTATAGAATACGAAACGCAATCGCGTTAATGACACCATATATTGTAATTCTGTATTTTTTTGAAATAAATTTATTTTTGCGTGACCAAATTAATTCGTATACAAATGTACATATATGATAACAAATAATATTGCAATAAATTTAAAAGGAAATATTCATGAACATATTAAAGCCAAAAATGTAAAAAAATAAAATAAAATAAAAAGTAAAATGAATTAAATATCCTATATTATATTGTATACGAGTATAAAATGCGTTATGTGTGTAACAACTGCACATTAGTATGTACGTATGTCCTTATTGCATTAAATAAAAAATAAATAAGTAATATACCCATAATAACCAATTTAAATAACTATAATTTAATTTCATGAATAAATGATATTTCAATGCGTATATGTGAACATTATATATTTAATTTTATTGTAAAGTATTGGTAAATTTGGAAACGTATTAGTACTGTATTAATACAATGCAATTAGTTTTAAAATGTCTAAAAAATAGATACATTATCAAAAATTTCGAAAGTTATCTGCGTACGTATTAACGTACTCGATGTTTTATGGGTGCATAAATGTAAACAATATTTCAACCTATAATTTATTTAATGATTGTAGGATGTTTATGTAAAAATAAATTCAATATATAAAAGATTAAAATACGTATACCTACGTATATGTACATATATTGAATAAAATTATTCATATTAAAAAATTGAAAATAATTAGTCAAATTAATGGGAAAAATTTCTAAACATCAAAGTAGAAAGTATACACATATTCGATACAATGTATCAACATATTGCATCATACAATTGTGATACAATTATCAGAACAATAGTAATACTGTAATCACTACAAATTTTTTTGACATTTTGAAATTCACCTTATTTGAACTATTTGTAATAAATGTTGTACAAAAATTAAATCTGAAAATATAATATTTTAAATCCATCATATCAGATACAGTTTACATATAGAACACAATTTTTAATCATTTTCATTGACAACATCATTATTATTATCATCATCTATTATAATCATGAATTTGAGATTATGACGTCGTATATACATTTGCAAGAATTATATAGCGTACATATTATGTCCCTGACATACAATCTATTGATTGTGCAAAACTATCATTCTCTCGTACATACATGAAACTTCATCATATGAATGTGTATAAACGTATACTATATTTGTGAGTAATATTACTATATCCTTTTTATACATATGTACATACATATGTATATATACCTACATGCATTTTTTTTAAATTTATAAACAACATATTATGGTTTACGGTTGAGGACAAAAATGGTTGCAATGTAATAAACATACATATAAAAATTGTCTGATATCAATGATATCTTGCACTCGTTTTTTTTTATTAATGAAAACAAAATCATTTTATTCGCATGTTGCTAAAATTATCCAAAAAAAAAAATATTTTTTTATATGGTATTCCATACTTTTATTTAAAAAAAGGCTTTTTATAGAAAAAATGAATGTGATATTATGTATGTGTAGGCATATTATTAAAAAAAATAAAAATAAAAATAGAATGAAAAATATACATTACATAGACCATAGAATACGTAAAATACATACGTATCATAACACGTATGTATGCATGTTAGGATTTATGTATCTAACATATTTGTATAATATTTTCATCTGTAGTTTATGATAACTGCAACAAATGTACACATACCTACCTGCCCATATGTATACGTATATACATTATATACGAGAACATGTGTGTACATATAATAACGATTACAATTTTTTTTCTCATTTTTTGCTTTACCTTGTCCTACCACATAATACATCTTTCCAAAGTAGATTAAACATTTTTTTTCCTGTTCCATATGCATATATACATACGTACGTATCTATGGATACATATATGATTTCTGATATAAAATACGTATCTATAGAACTGATTTCTGATATAAAATAGATGAATATATTCTTTTTTTTTTTTGCATATTTCAATATAAATAAAAAACCAAACTTATCGATTTCTTTATGTACAAAAACAAGAAATAAAAAGGGCAAAGTATTAAAGCATCAACCAAGATTATTTTTAGATCGAAATAAGTCGTATTCATTAACCTGGATAAGATATTTTTCAGACAACCGACGAGTAATCGTAAAAATATCCTACAAACACAACCTCATTACTTACAAATCATTAATCTACTTAATCAAAAGTTGATTATCATAACAATTTAATTTCATTATCTCTTTACCAATAACAATAAACTGATGTGTTTGAACTCTTTAATGAACACGTTACAATTTTAGCTGTCTTCAAAATATTCGACCAATAATTTTTGGTTGATGGATACGGCCATAAATATCCATGGTCATGGTAGACATGTACATAAGTCTGCATCACTAATACTCATGTAACCATCATTTTCTATGTATTGTTTACTAGATTTTTTCAAAACTTTTAATTAATGGAAAAGAGTTAAATCATTTTTTTGTATAACATTTTTGAATTTTATAACAATTTTTTTTTTTCTCAAGTAAAAAAAAAATATTTAATTGTAACTTTTGTAATTTGTTTTGAAATAAACAATGAAAAGTACTTGAAAATTTTAACCAAATCGATTGGTAATCCAATTAATAAAGTTTATTTATTTATTTATTTTTTTTTTTGTTTAATTTAAAAAAGGAAAATATTTAAATCCTTGTATGAATAAATTTTTATATTAACTTTTAAAACAAATTATTTCCTTATTTTCTAGTACAATTTTCTCGTTCAATGTGGTATATTCGAACTTTCATATTACGTATGTAAACGTAAGTTAATCCCAGAAAAAATAAAATAAAAGTGTCCTTCAGAAGATTCTTTGATACTACATATCATCATTCCTTTTACAGTTGTTAACATTGTTTTCGTCATTGTCACCCTTTCATATTTTTTTTCTTGTTCTCAATACTTGTATACTCTCCTCGGAAAAACCAAAGTTATTACATGTTGTACATAGTGTACAATATAATTTGTACGTACATGTTTATAGACTGTATACATTCGTCTAGTCTTTTCCTCTCTATTTTAACACCCCATGCAATGTCCTTAAGTCATAATTAAGAAGCTTTATGGCATTTTCATTTTTATATGAACAGATATCACATGATGTAGGAGTATGTAAAATTTATATAGCAACAAAAAGAAAATATTCATTTATGAAAACATAAATTCACATACACATTTAGACACAGAAGAAAAAAAATATATTTTTTTTAATTTTCTTTTATTCTTCAAACATTCGACCGTACTAAACAGGAACACAAAAATAAATCCTTATATATACCTATACATATGTATGTACATTTCTTTTGAAGAACAAAGGACAAAAGATACTTAGTTCTTTTTTAAATATTTTTTTTACTATGTTTTACATACATTTATGACGTCATAAAGAAGATCATATGGTTTTGTACTTACCAAAGTAACTAGAAATATTTTGATTTTAATTTTTATTTTAAAACTGACGAATGAGCATATGTACATTTAATGATATTAAAGGACAAATCCAAATGCAGGTTTCAATTAGACTAAGATTTTAAATATCAAAAATTATTTTTAAAAGATTGAAATTGAAATACATGCAACATACTAATCCAATTACATACCTCAGATGTGTTTGAGTCCAACGTTTTAAAAATTCACATAGCAGTAATGGTAACTTTTATTCTCAAAAAAAAAAAAAAAAAAAAATTAATGGTTTTTAATTGAAAAAAATATAAAACAATAATTGAAAGTAAATGATTTTTTAAAAAAATGAATAAAAATTATTTCTATCAGATGAAAAAGAAAAAGTAAAAACTTATAAAATTTACAATATTTTTTTTTTTTAATAATTTTTTTGTTGATTTCATTTTAATGAGAATCTATTACATTTCGTTTATACCATAAAACTGCAAAAAATGATGACAATGTTGATATCAGGACATTAAGAGAAAAATAAAGTGAAATGAATGTTTTTTTCTCAGCTTTTGCAAAGTGCACATATAGCATGTATGTATATCAATGTATGCTTGCAACTATAAAATGAAAATTTTTTTTTTTTTTATTTAATATCATTTATACCCAAGCGCTATTCTAGAATCATTCTAACGAAAAAAAGAAAAAAAAAAACTAAAATAAAAATAGTAACAATAAAGACAACACATTAATGTATACGTTGTTATATATACATATGTAGGTGTATGAATATGGATGTTCCTTTGGATATTATAAAAAAAACGATTATGATGACGGTGTTGATAATGATGACGATGATGATGACGATTTAAAAGCCTTTTATGTACAATCTAAATAGAGCAACTACAATAAAAAAATCACCTTTAATTTTTTTCTCATTTTTATTTTATATACCTATCATTATTATTTTTTCGTACATATAGAAAAAATGAAAACAAGTTAAAAGCTTTAAAAAAATACACATACATACATATATAAATATATAATATATACATATATTGTAGTGGAGTAGTGAATTTTAAATTAAATCGTTTTTTCAAATGTAAATATTTATAGTCTGGAAAAAACGTTTATACAAATGAATTTAATGTGTAAATTATGAAAGGTGTCCCAGAACAAGTGTCACAAATTACATTTTATAGACTATTCCTAAAAAAATAAAAATCATTCTAGACTCACCCCCTGAAATTCACCGAGAATGAATTGAAGACGTATCATATCATAAAATGGACAATATTGAATTTTTGCTTATTTAATGGTCATCTTCACATAAAATTTTAATTATTTTTTGTTAACACTTTGTAAATATTCTTGTAAAAAAATAATGTAGGGGGTCTCAGGATATTCAAAAATATACTTACTATTCTTTAAGTTCTTTTTGATATCGATATCGATAATTAAATGTCCTTAGACACACGGTTTTGTCAAAATTTTTAAGATCCAAAACTTTTTCAAAATGCAATGTTTTGCAATAACATTTTACAAATTATTTATTTCTTATATTTCGTTCATTCATTCCTTTTGTAGGAAAAATAACACAAAAATCTAAGATGACTTGGGAAAAAAAATAATTTGGAATTATCCTGTGTTATCTACATATTCTACAAATATTCATTACATATACATATTAATATGTTAAAGTCCTTGATTAAATTAATTCTAGTATTTTTCTTAGAACAATCTAAAGTGGATTTCATTTTTAAAAAAACCCTTTATCAATTCATTATACTTTACTTAGGATCGATTCTTTAATTAAAAAAAAAAAAAAAAAGAAGAACATTAAAAAAAAAGCATATCCTTTTATTTAGGCATATGTAAACAAATATGAAATTTATAAATAATATTCAAAATGAAAGTGTGGTAAAAACTACATTTCTTGACTTTTAATACATTATTTTTGTTTACAAAGATATTTTTTATAACAATTTTAAATAAATGAATAAACAACAATATCTGTTTCGAAATCATCTTAATTATAATTAACTTAACCTCACGTATTTCAAGGCATACACACATGTATATATCCATATTTACCTAAGTTGGATAAAGAATTTTGATTTACATAAAGGACAAATCTATCTTTAGAAAAACATGACCTTTACATAACACATATTGTATGTATTTTAATTAAAAATTAATTAAATATCATATCATATCAAAAGAATCTATTCATTCTACATGTACACAGATACATGTTTTAATCAATACTCTAAAGTATCTAACATGTGTATGTACATACAAACAGGTAATAGAATATTAATTAAAAAAATTTTCTTTTGTACACATTTTTTCTCAATTTTAAATTCATACAATTGACAATCTAAACAAAATAAACAAAAAAAAAAAAACATGGAGGAAAATACACGTTTATGAGAATAATTGCTTACTTTATGAGAAATTCACATTTAAGTATAATGAAATATCTTATATGTATTAATTATAGATTTTTGTTTTCTTTTTATAACGTACAGTTACCAGATTATTAAGTGTGCAATTTATGTACATACACGTAAGCTAATATTATATGCCCATTTGTATACAGTATAGTATTATTATGTTTTTCATATTGTTATTTAAATCTTACTTGACTAGACAGAGAACAATTGAAGGACAAATCAATAAATCATACATTTTATTACAGATCCTTCAAATACACAGAAATTTACTTTACAGAAAAAAGGACAATTATAGAAATGAATACATTTAAATAAATTTTATTTGCAATATGATATTTATTTGAATATACAGCGTTTTATTCCACTTAAAATAGTAGAAGCGTATTCACGTACATAATGTGTACGTAAAACACTAACCATAATGCAGAACTGACGTAATGTAAAGTAAAGTGAAAAGCTTTACAAATATAGTTTACGGTAATAGTATAGTAAATAGATCGTAATGAAAACGTAAAATGAAGTTTAATAATATCTGTTACTTTGTTAAATTCACTGATGAATTTTTGAAATAACAACTGAACAATTTACTTTATGTACCTTTCTTACGCTGGATTTAATGAAAAATTACATCTCAAAATTGATGAAACTGAATGAACTAAAGTTTACATAGTGTACGTTATGAGCAAACTTATTTGATTTTAGTTTTACTTCTTTATTTTGGTTATGACTTAATATAATATGCATTAACCTATGAAAATTCATACATAAAAATATAATATATCTATTATTGCTAGTACCACTTACCGATATTTCCTTTTCTTCCCCTGTTAACCATTTTTATAAGATTTATAAGTCATACGTATGAATATGTAATAAAATATGCATTTATAACATGTACAATTCACATAACATAATATGTGGATATGTACACATGTGTATATCACATGATACTACCAAGATAATCTACTGATTTATTTTACGTACGTTTCGCATATACAACCAATTGTTATATAATTTTCATACATACATATATTTGTAAATACACACATTCCGGTTTTTCCTTTTTATTTTCCTTATATATGTACATTTGAATGATTTTCTTCTTCATTTCTATTGATTTCAATTTATAAATTTTCTACAAATGTAATATTATACGGTATATTACATCTTAAAGTATAGCTAACATATGGGTATTATATTCAGAATAAACAATTTAGATTGTAAGTTATTTCAAGCAAAATAACAATCAAATAAACAATTGAAGCGTTTATGTACATACATATAGTATATGTATACATATTACTAATATTGATGAAATTTTAAAATAGGAAATGTAAAGAATTGCACAAGGTATATATTACAGACACGTATGCAATTATGATACTAGAAATCTTTAAAATCATGCGTGTACTATTTACGTGTCATCTAGTGTAGACCAAAAACTAAGGATTCATTCAAGACATTCAAAACCAGCAATATTTTTTTGATATTCGTTTGGTCTTGACATTCACATCTGCATCATTTATTTTGTAAAAACTTTTCAAAATCTAAAAAATTTAACGATAACTTTGAAATTTTGAAGGTAAAACAATAAATAAGAAGAGAAAAACCATGGCAATATTTCTAAATTTTATATTAGAGGTGGTGCCATTGATAATAAATTATTAAATAAAAATTGTGTAATACCACGTAAACAACTAGATTTGTTTTGTTTTCCGAAAAGAATTTAGACATTAAAATAGATGAATAATCAAAATCTGAAATTGCATCGTTTGCATAATGCAATTAATTTAAAATGAAAACCATTAAAATTTAAACATATCACACTTTAGTCATAACAACTTTCATCAAAATGCAATAAAATTTTAATACATTCATTAATGTTGAAATCTGAGCATTTTAATTACTCTATAACTCAAACAAAACCAATTAACAAATTAAGACAAAAGTATTTTTCATTCTATAAACGTGATTATCATTTTTTTAATTTTATTAATATGCATGCACATTGCATATCCATATTCTATTCATGAATATATCAACATTAATATAAAATATCAATAATATTTTATGTTATATGCACATACGTTAGATGAATACAAAATTATTGTTAGCAGTTTTAAATGTATACGTAATAATTTTAAATTCAAATAGTACATATTTGAATCGAATCCAAAATAGCAACAAAACTACACGTTTAGATCATCTATATAAACACATTTGAAATGGCAAGTAATAAATTTGCAAAACAAATTTCAAATTGGATTTTATTAAAATTTCAAAAGAATCATGTGTGAGAAATGAAGAAACAATTTATTGAAATTAAAACCCATAAATATTAAAACTAAAAATTAATTCAATATGAAATATTAAAACATTTATGGTATTCGATTTGGAATTAACAAAAATATAGCAAAAAAACAAAATTAAAAAAATACTAAGTATTCATAAAAAGTGTTGAGTGTGCCAAAAATGTTTTTTTTTTTTTTAAATTTTAATTTTGAATTCAAGTTATATTTCATTATGTTTCAAACATGTAAACAATGACTGCATTTTCAACACGTTTGGTTTTTGGAAAAATTCAAAAAATAAGCATTTTACACTTTAGTAGAATTTTTCAAATTAAATTAATTTTATGAGATAAATTTTGACTCTATGCCATTTACAATTAAAACAAAATTTCTTTTTCTTTTATTATTCACAATCTAATGAAATAATTTGCATGCGTAAAATGTAGAATTCCATGCCATAATTTGTAAACAAACTTGAAATTGTTCCATAATCAGATCATGAAAAAACAAAAATGCACAATGTTAATTTAATGATGCAAACAATTTTTTAAGATGAGTCATGGTGAAAAGTCTGGTTCAGCTAAATGGTTAATTTACAACTGTCAATTCCTCAAATTTTTCATAGTTTACATTGAAATGACTCGATCACCTTATAAAACTATCACGATTAATTCAAAAATATCGTTTTTTAATGTAAAAAAATAAAAGTAATTAGTTGTTCGAAAATCTTGAGTAATGAAAATATAGAAATTGATTACGCTTTGTATATGTATTTTTTTTACTTGCCTTGCCAATAATTGCATTTAATTTCCTTCATAATTTCATTTCCTAATCTCCTTTTCTAATTTAATTTTAAATATTTTTGTAATCTAAATATTCCTATATTATCTCATTTTTCTCTTTGTGAAGAATGAATGTAATGTAAACAAATTCTTTAAATCGGATTTGAAATATTTTCTTGAAAATATAATACATTTAATAAATAACATGTGTTTCTCATCAAAATAAATAGATATGTACATATTATAAATAAATGTATTTTGTTTACTTTTGTTACGATTGTTTAAATTTTTTTTTTTTTTTTTGAAATAGCAAAATTTATTTTTTACATTTACGAATGTATATATAACATGTATACATAATTTCTAAAAATTGTATAAGAAAATGCATTTAAAAATAAAATACATAATCTCATCTAACATTTGTTTGCACTCTATTTTAATATCCTTTTACATTCATATAATATGTGTAAAACATACACGATTGTGTTTATATACTATCATGAAAAGTATAAATTCACAAATTGGATAAAATTTTCATATATAGTACATAAAATCCATTTTATTGTATTGTATCTATATGTATCTTTCTTGAAGGTACATGTTTACATATACATGTATGTATTTATATATGCAACAATGTACATACATACATACGTATGTTTATGAATCCTTGTGTTTTCAAAAATTTTGTATGTATTTCACGTGTTCACACAAGCCCATAAAAATAGATGAAAAGCTTTTCCACAAAAGAATAGAATCATTCGTACATTATATTTACATACATACATATTAATACACATACATACATATGTATATTATATGATGCAAATGTAAACTCATTTTGTATAAGAAATATGCAACTCGTATAAGAAATGAGTGTGCAGTGTGCATTATACAGTACAATAAAATTAATCATGTTAGATATACCTAATACTATAGCTAATACTGCTTTTCAATGCATTTTCGTGTATATTATTATAAAAGATTTTCATTCACGAAAATGTTTTATTGTACATATTGTGTATTCCAACACAGTCAAGAATTTATGCTATACCCTAGTAGAAAACGTGATAATTTCATTGACAAATTCATGACAAGTGATTAGATGAACATCGGAATGAAATTTGTTCTGGAGCCGATGCTAAAATCTTGTATGAAATCTTTTACAAACATGTTAAAATAAATCATTGAAAAAGTCGTTAAAATAGTTATTGGTTATTTGTAATACTCATGTATAATAATCGCAAAAAATTTTTAATTTATTTTTTTAATTTTAAATAAATTTCGAACGAAATAGTATTAATACAGACATTCCTTTTTCTTACCAATGAACTGATAAATTTTTTCTACCAGGGTGTATCACTCATACATTTATACACACATACATGTACACACAATTCAATGCATAAAGTAAATATCCTTAAATTTTTATTCCATTTAATTTTTCTGCTTGATATCTTTTCAAAATGTTTATGTACACATAAGAAAATTAAAAGAAAATAAAGTTTTTCTTTTATTTTTTTTTTCTTCTTTTATTCATGAAAAAATAAATAAAAAGTTTTGGTTATACATATAGTACATACATACAAGCTACAAGCGTGCAAGTTCTTTTGTATTCTTTGTTTGGAAAAAAAAATTTGAAAAAAAATTTGGAAATTAAATAAATCATTTAATTTGAAAAAATTATAACATTACACTGCAATTTTATTCACATATTCATTATTCTTTTAATATATTCAATAAATTTGCAAAATGTAGAATGTAAATCAATGAAAAATTCAAAATCTGGAAATTTAAGAGAAGATTGGATTAATTAAATTAATACTTGTTACTCTCGAAATAATTGAATGAAAACCCTCTAATAGGATAAAATTCAAGAAATATTCAACTAGAAATTATTACTTAGACCAGTACAGTTTTATAATTTAAATTAAATACGTACTAATGTACAAGGATAATCACAAAATTATAAAAGTAAAAGATCATATACATATTTGGAAATGTAGGAATATGTATTTAGGAGGTCACTTTTCAAATAGTGGTCAGTTTGTCATGTTTATTTTTTTTAAAGAATACAAAATTTAAATACATAAAATTTTGAAAAATAAATTTATGCACTTATGCATATTTGATTTCATGCAAATAGATTTATATAAGTATTATGAAAAGCTTGTGCATTCGCATACACTCCATAAGAAAAATAAATGAACACCAAATATTTAAGCATTTTCAGCCCAAAGGAAATATCTTGTAAATTTTTTTGAAAATTTATTTTGTTTTTCTAAGAATTTATTTTACTAATTTTTATCATACTTTAGCCAAAGACTTTAGCATTTAAATTGGATACCATGTGGGCACACTGTGTCTTTATATAAAATAAAAATAATGCAAAGTAAATAAAATACAATACAAAATAAATTATCATATGTTATCGGCGCATTCAAAAAATTTTAGGTCAAACATGCAACATTTATTTGCATGTGACTTAAAATTCTAATTTAATTTTTTTACTACATTTTACAATTTTTCATAAATTTTAAGTTTTTTTTTTCTATATGAACATATGATGAATTTGAAAACAGAATTACATATACGAACATATGTAGCAAACTTTTTTTTCTCTAACTTTTTGAAAATTTTTCTTAAATTCAATACAATTCATTTATGTAAATCATCAAAATTTAAAATTTTCAGTAAAAATCGATTTTTTTAAAATGAAATTTAGTGGTGTACGTTGAAGTGAGATTCATTAGCTCAATATATAAGGTATTGGCTTCTGAATCCTACAGTTGAGTCAGCTTTAAATGAATATCAAACATTTCTGCTTATGAGTTCAAGTGTTGTCTACTTGACTTACAAAAGTTGAATTTATTCTTTGGTTTAACAAACGCAATGATTCACAATTCACGCTAAACTTTAGGTGCATATATTAGGAATGGTCACGAAAAATTACGTCATAGTGGTTAAGTCCTGGCTCACATCGATCTAATTCATATGACCTTGTCAAATGAAAAAAATTATACCATAAACCCTGTTGTGTAAAATAAAGTTGGAAGCTAATTTATACTAGGTATACAAAAAAACGGTCAACTTTTAAATGTAATGCTACATCAAACATGTTAGTCAAAAAATTTCTACAACCTTAAAAAATAAGAAAAAAACAAAATAGTAATAAAAGCATAAATTATATTTAACATTTATGAGTTAAATAACCTAACCTAATAATCAAACAGTTAAACGTATAAAAAATTGTTGTTATACTATATGTATGGTTTTTATTGTCACGAGCTTTTTTTTTACATTGAGAAAATTAAACTAAAATTCACGTGATCTAAAGGAATAAATATGCAACATATTCGTATCAGAAAAATGTAATGTAGATTCAGTAAAAAAAAAAATTAAACATGAGGATTCTATTAATACAGACTATGAATTTAGACTTAAAAAAAAAAAAACAGATATTAAATATAATGACGTAGTTCTAATATTAACTTTTTTAAGACTTTTTTTTTCAATAGAAATTTTTACATTTTTTTACAGCTTAAAAAAAAAATACTTTTATAGATAAAATTGCATCGTTTACGTTATAAATAGTTTTATTATCCTTTAAATACCACTCCTTTATATTCTTAGATTATTTTTTCCACAAATGAATAATAACTTTTTTTATGTAGTTTTTTTTTTTTTTGAATATAACATGTAAAAAAAAAATAGAATAAGACAATATAGAAAGAATTTTTTCATTTTCCAATCCTTTTAAAAAAATAAAAAAGAACGTCATATAATATAGAGCACAATATTTTTTAAATTATTTTTAAATTAAAAGCATTGTTAAAATATTTTTTGTTAAGTTAATTTGTGAAAATTTCAATGAGAAAAATTAGAACACAATGAAATAAACACATATACTGAGAAAATAACGAGAAAATAAAAGCGAAAGAGCATTCAAGAAAAAAAAAAAAAATTAATTTTAAGAAAATTTAAAAATAAAAAAAATTGCTTCCCAAATATGTTCCATACACAATAAATAAATAATACGATAGATAGATGTTAAAAATGCCTGTAATTTTGTTAACGAAATATTTTGCAAGTAATTATGTAAAATCAATGAAATAACGAAACACAAAACTAATTAACAAAAAAAAAAAAACAAAGACGAAAAATAAAATCAAACTTGAAAGAAAAAATTTATTGTAAAAGCTAAAATTAAAGTAAACATAAAAATTTCATTTAAATCTTTTATATACACATGCATATATTATAGAAAATAAAATATAATCCCTAAGTGTCTTAAAGAAATATTGTAATAAACAAAAATATGATTATAAAAAATAAAAATAAAATAAAAATAATTATAAATCAAATAGTTGAGAATAAAATGCTTGGTATTCGAAATAATTTTTACATGAAAATAAAATAAAATAAAATAAATACAAATTACATAACTCATTACGAAGAAAAAGGATAATTAATTTAAATATAAAATATTTTAAAAAAAAATGTTAAAAATAATTAAATAGTATTTGTATTTGTATACGCTAATAGGGGAGTATGCATAAACTGCACTTAAAATTAAACAAAAAAAAAGAAAGAAAAAACAAAACAAAACAAAAATAAATCAAAACAAACTACAAACTACAAAGAGTGATATATTATAATTATGAATGAAATTAAAACACAAAAATAAACAAAAAATAAAAATACTATATAATTAAATGTGTATTTTATAGAAATTCATGTTAATACTTCATTAAAAAAATAAATAAATAAAATAAATAAGTAAAAAGAAAAAATATATATATGTATAAATAGAAGAAAAAGATAAAAATGTTATGTTTGCTTAATGTTAGTACATAAAATATACGTGTATAAAAATTGTTTAAAAAACGAGTAAGATATATACATGTAGATTTAACGTAAATTATATACAAATAAAATACAGTTACATTTGCTTAAAGCATTATATATATATATAAATATAATAAGATTTAAAAAAAATTAGATAAAATAGATAATAAATAAATTCAGTGTTGAGTTTTTGTTTGAGAATTTTCATTGAGAATTTTTCCAATATAATATACTGTATAATGAGTGTATTATATATAAATTAAAGAAGAAAAAAAATTTATAAAAAAAAAAATATTAATAAACATTTTATATGACAAAATAAAATTTTGCAAAAAATTTAAAATAAATTGTTAGCAAAGAAAAAATAAATAAATAAATAAATAAAATATTTAAAAATAAATAGATTTTATATCTGTTAAAATGATTGATTTACCTTTTATGTTTTTATAATTTTAAATATAAGATGAAATTATTAAATAAAAATTTGTATACTTATAGAATATTAGAAGGCTAAAAGAAAAATACACAGTACTCTGTGTGCAAAGTAAAAAAATAAAAAATAAAACATTAAAATAAGCAAAAAACAAAAATATTTGAATAATGTTTTTATAAAGTATTAAATTTAATTGAAATAGTAAATTTTTTATTTAATAAAAAATAAAATACATAAAACATAGAACTAAAACGAGAAAAATAATTTATATATATAAGTATTTAAAAAAAAAAAAGGAAATCATTTTGTAATACAAATTTGAAGACAATACCAAAGCAAATAATAATAATTATTTTTTACTTAAGTTAAGAAAAAATAATATATAAATTTAAAAAAATAAAAAAAAAAAAAAATAAGAAAGAATAAAAGGAAATATAACATTAAAGATGAAATTCAAAAAATCATAAACTATATACGATTTTATTTTCATTGCAATCAAATTTAACAAAACAATAATAAAACAAAATAAGAGAAAAAATTTTTAAAAGAAAAGAGAGAAAAAATATTTATTGTTGTTGAAGAATATATTATACAAAAAAGAAAAACGAAAATTATTTTCTGTATTTTTTTTTTATTCTTTTATATATTAAGAGATTTATAAAAGTATTTTTTTCTGTTTTTGTATAACAATACGTTGTGATTACGCTAATTACCTATAAACGAAAAAAAAAGGAATTTAAATTTATTATTAATTAAAATATAATTCAGGTTTTCAATCAAACATACGAAGAGAATTGAAAAAAAAAAAAACAAATACACTAATAAGAAATGAATAATTTAAAATTTTATTATTAACATAATAAATATAGAATTTTTTTATTTGTTTTTTATGAATTAAAATTTTTCAAATAATTTTCCGTTAAATTCTACTAAAATTTCATTTATATTCAATTCTTGTGAAATTTTTAAAACGGTTTCAAATTGTAAAAAAAACAAAACGAAATACAGAAATTAATTTCATTCATTTATTTCAATAAGAATATGCACGTGATTTAATATCTGACGTTGATTAATACATGTAACACAACAAAATAATCTCATACACGCGTACACAAATTATAAAACAATCAAAATAAAAAAAAAAAGTATAAAACTAAAGTAAGTACAATCGAGCATTTAAAAACAAAAATATAATAAAATTCAAATCATTTTTGTTTTTTTTTTTTCTTTAAAAACAAAATACACTATTACAAAATATTCTTAAACTTTTCTCTTTTAACATTGGGACATTATAATCATATTTTTTATATTAAAATTAAAAAAATTTCATCACAATCAATACATAAATATACAGGGAATATTTGTCTGCAATTAATATTAAGTTATTTTTATAATTTTGTTATTCTGTGTGAAAACGAATTCTAGACCTTCTTCTAGAAGGCCTTTTGAAAGTAATTTTTGTATAAAGTTGTTCATCCGTGGAAGGTGGTAAATAAGATTTCTTTGAAAAAAAATTTTTTGAACTAATATACACAGAATCTTGTTTTTCGAAAGAAATTGATGACAAAAAAAAAATTTGAAAAACAAAAAATTAAAAATTTGAAAGGATTTGAATTCATATTTATGAATTTTTGTTATTTTAAATTAATTATTCTTTTTATAAAAGAAACAAAATAAACATAAATTATTTTATTTTCATATACAAAATCAATATAAGTATATGTGATATGCAATTTAATTTCCTCTGATATAATTTATTGATTGTTACAAGAGATTTAACAAAAAAAAAAAAATTGAAAAAATTGAAAAAATAATTTTAAATTAAATTTAAACCTTGCAATACAACAAAAAAAAAACAGAAGATATCTAATCACATTTTCATCAAAACTGATGGGTGTGGTAATAGTAGCCTTCCAATCCTCCCTTAATAACATATTATATGTATGTACATTTATTACACTTAGTCATACATAACAAAAAAAAATAAATAAACACAACATATAAACAAACAAAAGAAAAACGAAATTTCATCAAATTAATTCACAGAAAAAGAAAAAAAGAATCCAAAGTGAAAACAAAATAAAAATAAAAATATTTACGTCACGGCATAATATTTTGTTTTATTTCGTTTTTCACGCAAAATCATTTTTCAATCATACAACAACCAAAAAACGAAGAATAAAATAAAAATTAAAATAAAGAATAGAAAAGCATAAAATAACAGAAAAAAAAATCATTGGAAAAAATCATATAATAAATAAATAGGTAAACAAAAATTTTCTTAAATCGCTTTTAGCTATATTTATGTATAAATCCATCCTCAAAAACTTAAACGCACACTTTTGACAGAATTATTATTGTTATTAGCGAAAAAAAAAAAAAAATAAAAAATAAAACTATAAATAAAATAAAACAGATCAATCAAAATACCTAAAATAAAATAAAAATTAGGTAGAATTTTATTATTATTGTAATTTTTATATGAAATGGAAAATTCATAAAAAAATATCTGAATAAAACGATTTAATAAAAAATATACGTAAATATTTAGCAAAAAAAGGTGTATAAGAAAAAAACATTGTAACGACATAAAACTATATACAAAATAATTTCATAATTTATACATTGTACTTGTAAAAAAAATATGTATGCGGCTGCAGGTGGTGCTTCATTAGCATCACGACAAGCACGTAAACGTCAACAGCAACAAAATAATAAACAAAAATTATTACAACAACAAAAATTAGCAGCAGCACGTAGTGGTGTTTCGACACCAACACGTATACAACCAAGTCGTCAATTTCATCAACTGCCATCATCATATTTGCGTACACCACAAGCTCAAGCAAGAAAATTAAGTGCTAGTTATGCAAGACAAAGTCAACTATTACTGCCAATTGTTGAGGGTAATAACCATCAACATCAACAGCAGCATCAACAGCAACAGCATCATCAGCAACATCTGCACTCGCATCAACACTTCCATCCACATCAGCATCATCAACATTATGATGTGCATTCACCAAGACCTCTTTCACCAAAACCTGGTGCACTTGGTACACCTGGTACACCATTACATCATCGACATCATTTACCACAATATCATCATCATCATCACTTGACGAAATCGGCAACAGCATCTTTTCCTTTAGTGTCTCAAGCTGAAGCTACGCCTCCATCCACCCCAATAACATCAGGTAGTAAACAACCATTACCTCCGGATGTTAGTACAGAAACATCTGGTGTACATGTTTCTCATCCACAAAGTCATATCCAACTTCCTTGTCCTCAAGATTCAATCATTGTAACCCCAGCTACCCCGATTGCATCACCTGGTCATAAACCGACAACTCTTTTGCCTGGAAGTGATAATGTTTTAACAGCAGATGCAACTCCAACTGGCCAATTAGAAAGAAAATGTAGTTTTTATCGAATACGAAGAACTGATGCTGTAGAACCTGAAGATAATTATTCATTATGCCCTGGTGGTGTAACAATAACAACAGCACATCAATTAGATGCGTATACAGATGAAAATTTAATATATAGTGGTTTACCAAATGGTGGTAGTGGACATAAATGGGCTCAAACAGCTTATTGTGAACAAGGGATATGTACATGTTGTGAACAGATTGAGGTAAATCAAGAAAACCAATGCAATACATACATGTTGTGTTCTCACATGTATGGCGTAAATGTAAATAAAAAATTATTATTTTTTTAAACAAGAATGTGGCATGTTTTAAATTAATTTATAATATGAGTTAATATTAAATTTATTGCTTGATGAAAACACAGTACATATGCTACTGGCTGGCTATGTACTGCATATAAATGTCTGTATGTACGCTATCTTTATAATTTGTTAAAAATTATGTGTAATTTATGAAATTTTATTATGCTTAACTAAACCGCACATGTATAAATAAATCCTTTATTGTTATGTAGGGTGTCTCAGAATAAATGTTGCAAACTACGTTGTATTTTTAAAAAATATTTCTGGGATACTCTGTATACGAAATAATTTCACCTATTTGACTTATTTTTTTAAATGTTTTTATTGCATTTTATTTTTAAATTTCTTTATTACATACATAGATACGGTATGTATAAAATTACGTACAGAAAAATTTAATTATTTTACATTTATTTTCACTTTGTTGTGGCTTAACAAAATGTTGTGAAAATCTACAAAGAATATTTTAACAAAGGAAGGAGAAAATAAGGACAATCTTTTTAAGATTTTATTGTTTTAATTTTCATTTTCGTCATGTAAAAGAAAATTTACAGAAATTTGAAAATAATTTTTATTTTCGAAAAGTTAAGTTAGGTATAAAAAATACATGAGGTGTACTTAAACCGTTTATAATTGTATTCATCAACCAAGAACAATCGTTGAAAATTTTCACGGCAGCTAGAATTTACTGTAATTATCAAAAAGGATAAAAAATTAAACACGTCAATTAATTGATTGAAGAAATAATGATGCTAAATCGACTTTTTCATACGTACGTAGATTAATGATTTTCGATTTTCAACCTTATCCAGATTGATGAGTACGATTTATCTCTATCTAAGGACAATTTTGTTTAATCAGTGTAGACCTTAGATACAAATTTCTTTACATAAAATTACCTTTACATTTTAAAATATACATACGTAAATGTAAATTAAACTGGGATTTAGTAACATTTATGTGTTTATTTCGAATTAATTTTGTGAACAATTTTATAGCACAAATTTGTATACTACTGAACTTTATGTATATTATGTATTTTGAAAATTTATTACATACCAAATATATTACACAAAATATAAATGTATGTACATGCAAATTTTCACATTGAAAATATTATTATATAAAATTCAATATCAAAACATTTAACTGACTTGTTCAAAATATATTACATATTTATGTAAATATTAAAATTTATACTAGTTCATACGTATGTATGTATAAAATCTTGTAAAAATTTTTATACTTATATTTAGTCATAAAATGTATGCTAATGATATATCTTATATACTATAGTACCTGTATATTTCGAATGGTTTCATATAAAATGTATACTTATACATATGTATGTATACATTTACTAAGTACTTCTTATAAAATGAATTTTCCCATCTGAATAAGTAAGGTGTCTGCACAGATTATATCTGTATATTTGTGTACGTGCATTATATAGTACATAGCTGTATCATCTACAAGTAAAATTTTCCTTGTAACCGATGTAAGGTCATATCCATTGATGGTGTAAAATGTAAATAGTACATGATGCATATATACATACGTAGATGCAAAATAAGTAAAAAAAAAAAAAAAAAAACACGAATAAAAATCCATTCAATAAATGCAGTCAGCAAGAAACATAAGTATTTATATTCATCATATTCATCATAAAATTTTATATAATATACATTTATTCATACTTTCATAAATTTTTACTAAATATGTATATGTAGGTGTACACTTTGCAATGTATGTATAGGTGTACGTACTTTAGTACTCTGTTTTTTTTTTTTTTTCATTATTTTCAAGTTTCTATAGAAATTCTATTCTAGGATATGAGAATAATATGATACTTATATCAGAATTCAGCCTAACTGCACCAGATATACATACATATGTAATATGATATATGCATGTTACGTGCATATCCGATCTATTACATACGAATGTGGTACAAATCCAACCACATATCATATATGAGATACACACATTATATGACACAGTAAATGGATAAAAAGTTACATTAATTCTAAACATAATACATATATATATTACATACACAAATACAAACGCATAAGGTTAAAGTTGAAAACTTGAATACTGCATTTTCCTGTATTACACTTCATTTTCATTTTTTCTTCTTTTTATCACATTTTATTTTTTTTATTTTTTTAAACTTTAGATTTTCTTCATAACATTTATAATATTTTAAAATATTATATGATTTAATATACAAGGTATTTTATAATAATTGTATAACATAGGAAATTTTTCTAAAAGTTTAGACGGTTCAAATATGACGCCTAGCACTGTACATATACAAGAATTTTCAATCCCTCGTATCTCAGAAGAATTCCTCACTTAGATTTTAGAAGGAGAGGTTCAAGAACGACATTTTGTTGATAACAGTCTGAATTTAAAAAAAAAAATTGGTTAAATTATATTAATTGTGAGACACCCTGTAAATAAAGATTGAAAAAAAATTTACATACATATATGTATATAAGTATGTATATGTACACACGCATGTAAAAAATTTAACTTCATTTGATTTTGCATCTTTAATACGATTTATGATATATGTAGTTATTCATATGAGATTTAAGAAAAATGTATGTGGCACAGAAGAAAGAATATCCAAGCAATACAATAAGATTGAGAAAACTTTGTGTCTATATGAAGGCATATGAAAATTCAAAATAACAGCTCCAAATGCCAAAAAATAAAACTAAACGGCTAATTCATTTCATAATTTTGTTTGAATTTAAATTTACGAGAAAAATTATTTTATCTTTTAAAACGCATAGAGAAACTTAATTTGTTATTGTAGAATCTTCTTTTTCATTTTCCTCTCGAAGATACTCATAAATAATGTTCAACATTGAACAAATTGAAAATCATTTTATTTTACAATGCAACCTTGAACTTTTAAATCGTTCCATGATTTCATTTATAGATACTTACATTATACTAAATAATTAATATAAAAAAGACGATTTTTACTCTCAAAAAATGTAATTTGATAAATATATGTATGTATGTATGTAATAGATATCAATAGAAACTCTCGGAAATATCTTTAATATTTTTATCCAATTAAATTATTTATGACTATCGCTTATTCTGCATATTTTGCACGAACGATAACTATGTTATTTGAGCCTTTCGATTGATCAAGTCCATGTTGTGAGCATTATTGATAAATTTTATTTGAATTTATTGTGAGTTAATCGCCAAAATTTGCGACAACACAATTAACGTTAAGTCGTGCTCAAATCATGACCATATCGTTTGTTTAAGTGACCAAATACTATCACATGCTATCACTTTACTTTCACTAAAGTTGTAATAAAGGTAATTTCTTACATTATGACTTAAATAGTATTTAAATTTTCAAAAAAATCTGAATTATTAAAATTTAAAAAAAATCGTTTTCTTAGTCAGGAGAACCTCTTTTGAAATACATATGTACATATAAACATTTAATTTCTAAAAAAAAAAGTATGGATTAAATTTTATTTACGTATCATGCATAAAATAATTAAAAAAATTAAAAACAAATAAAATTAGCGGACATGAACAAAAAAAAAGAAGATAAAAACGATTAAATTTTCAAAAAAAAAATCAATTTCAATGCATACATTTGAAATTTATTAGTTTACATTTACAATACACGTAGACATAATAAAATATAACATCATTATTAATTTTACAAGCCTGTCATTATCGTTCATAAAATGCAATTATAGTCATTACATGCATCAATCTAATAAATAAAATATAACATCGCGTATCGAATGTCTATTGTGTCATTAAAAAAAAAAAAATACAAAAATTATCAAACAATGTGTCCTTTTGTACACTTGTGCATGTTTGTATAGACAGATTGTTGTATGTATTCACATGATAAGTTTTTTAGTAGTGAGTAAGCAAATATTTTATTATGCACAAAGCACCTACATATGTACATATGTATGTATGTACGTAAATCATTCTTTTGTGAATAGTAACTTCATATGTTTTAAAAATAGATAGGTATCTACCTCTAATATTGATTAACTATGTCCAGTGTATTTTGTTAAAAGATTGATGTATTCTTTATCATTCTATTTACAAATACATTTTTTTATTTATAAATTACATGGACGTATATATACTACGTACACGTAATTAATTTATTACTAGAAATCTATGCCATATTTTTAAAGCATAGTCATTCAATTCAAATAAATTGGTTTTTTACTTTTATTCTTTGATTGCCAGTTTTCTGTATTTGGAAATGAAAACGACAACATTCAAAAGACAACGACATAAATGATAAAATGGCAACAACGCAAAACTTTCAATTGGAATACACATATGATTGCGTTAACAAATGAACTTTAGAAGTTAATCCATGCTTCATACATAATAATTTAATCTTTTATCTCAATTAATTTTGTACATCATATGGTGATGTGTGATATACCTTTGAATACTAAAAATTGTTATTGTATAACAGTTTAAAAAAAAAAAACTTATTTGGCTTGTATGTACATATCAGTGTATGTATATGTACCTAAGAATTAAAATGCATTAATTATGAAAAAGAAAATCATACTTTTAATATTTTTGTATACAATATGAAACCTCAATTAATTTCAGTGCAAACACTTGTACATACAAATGTATTGTTTATATATTACACCACCACACATTTATACACACAGATATGTAGTGCTATATGTATATGTACATTTTGTAAATACATACATATATTGTTTGTATATAATTTCTTTACAAGCTTCATATCCTTGGACTTACACACTTCAAATGTTTCAAGTTGAAGTCTTCGTCCTTTTTAAAATTAAAACAAAAAGTACGTATTTTTTTTTTTTGTTTTGTAGTTCAAGAATAACCGCCCCAAAATATTTTTTATTTGTTCTATTCAAATGAGAAACTGCAAAAATGAAAAAATTAGTGTGATGTGTACATGAAAAATTTGTTAAACAAATTTGATATGAGGTAAAGTGCTTATCAAAATAATGTATCTTTGAATTAGAAAGAAAAGCATTCAAAGTATGCAAATATGTAGATTCATTGAGGTTTTTTTTTTTAAATGAACAGAAAAACGTTTCTGTATTTATTGGTTAATGTCAAGGATTCTTAAAATTTAAATCTAATCATAAAATTTTGTGTAGTAAAGTGAAACACACAAAACTCTTAATAGGTAAATCTACTTTGAAGCACGTATGTATACATATGAATACGATAGTAATTAACGTAAATAAGCAGGATGTTTCAGAATCAGTATCACAAACTATATTTTTCGTATAATTTAGACTATTTCCGGCAAAAAAATTGTTCTACACCTCCTTTCTCCAAAATTCTCTTCTTCTGAAATTTAAAAGATTGAAAATGTTCAAACACATAGAATACATTATTGAGCAATACCTTCTGAATAATCTCTCGTATTTAATGCATGTTATTATGAAACACTTTATTTATGTACATACGATATGTGTACGTGTGTATTGACATCAATTGAATTTTGTATGCCATCAAAATATGCCTACATTTAAAATTTAAAACAAAAAAGGATAAGTCCTATATTTAGTTTTACCTCATTATATCATTTTCTAACCTTTTACATGTATACAATGTACAAAAAAGTACTATTCAACTCATTCAAAATTTACCTTTATCTTTTGCATACAAAAATCCTTTTTGCCTTTTTGCATGTTTATGAGGACAACAAATTAAACTAAAACCAACAGAAAAATCAAATTTTATGCAAAAATTATTATTTGTGTATACTGTACATGCTATTATATGTACACTTTATAAAAGAAATTGTAACATTATAAAATCGTATTTTATGCCTAATAATATTCATTAAAAATTCTGTTCTAAATTTTATATACATTTTACATCTCTATATACATATGTATGTATGTAAACATTTTAAATATAATTTTGAAAATATTATGAAAGTAAACTGTTGAAAAAAGCATTAAATACATACGCTAAGTATCCGTTTTGTCGTCCTATCAACAACATGTTATTTAAACTTCAATCTGTTTAATGTAAAAATATGAAAATTGAATATAATATTTGTAGTTTAAAAACACGAATTGTATTAACCATGACATTTTATAGATTATTACATGCTAAAAACTGAGCCATATGCAAGTACATAGTATAAAAAGTCATTTTTAGTCTGAGTAATTTTAATCAAATCAAATATAAAATAGGAAAATAAAAAAACTTTTTTGAACAGAAACTTCATTACAAATCATTTCAAAAATAGATATAATCACATATAATTCAAAATTTGAATACACACGTGGAATATACATACATGTAGTGTCAAAGTCAATCCTTTCTCATGTGTCAAGAATACACCCGAACGTAATGCACATTGCACGTAATAAACCTTAAAATACAGACAGATATATGACTGCATCAATGAAATTATGAAATTCATTTTGTTTGTTTGTCAATGTACATAAGTACAGCTCTTGAAATTCTTTAGAATTTATTTGACATAAATGTTTTATGCTACAGATTACCCATTTTCAATGATTACATGAACATGTTTGTTTTAAGACTGTTTTACACTGAAAGCATTGAATGATTGGAGGCTTCACTACTACAATGTGGCTAAGCTATTACGCTTGGTTTTTACATTAATTTTGTATAACGGCTAACGTAATAGCTAAAAAAATGAATCTAGGTCTTTGAAATTCAGTTTGAAAAATGAGTTCAAACCGAAATTGATAAGCTAGAAGAAGATCGATTTGTCCCAATTTTATTTTTTTTAAATTTATTTCATTCGTTCTCAGTTGAGGTAAAAGCGTCCACTACACGATGGCCTATATAAAATGTAATTTAAGTGCAATTGCAAATAAAATACTCACTTTTTTACATTATATGATAGGCACCTATCTAATTTGTCCCTGTTGTGTACGTATAAGACAAAATTGATGATATTGGCACATGTATAAAGTAGATTCATGTAAATATAACTTTATTTTAGCCTGAAACTATAAACTGTCAATTAAATGAATTTGTGAATAAAAACATACATACATACATATGTTCTTATGCACTAACGTATTTGACTGTATGTATATTTGTGTGCAGTTTTGTGTACATTATTTGAATATATTTATAGTAGGTATGTATGTACAGATACTCAGACAGTATCAGAGAGATTACGTACATACTTGAAAATGAAAAATTAAAATCAAATCATTCAAAATCAAATTTTACTCTTTTCCTTTAATTGAAATATTAATGATTTTTTAATTGACTTTAAATGAAATATACATACATATGTATATGCATACACATATGTGTTTTTCCTATATTTGCGTACATGTATGTGCCAAAATTGACATTTTCAATTTATTTCGAAATAGAAAAGGATATTCATCATTTAACATGAATTGACATCTTTTCATATCCTATGAAAATTTTTTAAGTTTTTTTTTTTAAATCTGATATTCATACATCCATATGTGCTAAACCTGTATATGAAAAGTAAATTCGTAGAAAATGATAGCACCTATGACCTATGACTATTTAAAACTAAATAAATATATAAAACATCCTGTTTCATGAAAAATTTATCAAATATAAAAAAATTATACTCTAAACTCTAACTATTTCCATTTCTACTAAATTCTAACTAATTTTGTTCTATTTTCAAAAATAATGAAATTTAATTTAACATAGGTACATACATTATTTTAATTAGTTTATCAAATTTTTTAAATTTAATTTTCAACATTTTGTATCCCTTTTTTTATTAATTTTTCAGTATCACATTTTTAAAATAACGAACTTTTATTTTTAATAAAATTCTACTCTATTTCCATATTGAATATTAAATCTTTCAACTTTAATTTAATGCTACAAAAAGTATGCATACAATTTAAATAAAATAATAACCGTGAAATAATTTTAAAAAAATAATAATAATAAATAAAAAATACGTTGTTGATTCATATTACTTTATACGTTGATGATATTTGAATGCATTTAGGTCAAGTATTTGAAATAATACAAACTTGAAATGAAAATTACAAGTGAAAAAAAATAAAAAATAAATACAATTTTTTTTTAAAACATTAAAAGTAAAAAAAGAAAAATTTTCTAGTGTTAATAATTTCTTCTTTTTTTTATGTAACATAATTGATTGTTCTTTAATGTACAACATTTCTAAGCGCGTATACTTTACACGTTTGGGTTTTTTTACAAGAACACACGTACATACATAGTAAGTGGAGGGTATAGGGTATTGACTACAGTATTGGTTGAATTCTACGATCTCAGGTTTGATGTCAGGCACAGAAAAAAAAAGAAAATTTATATTCTTCATCGTTCATATTATGCATTTTCCTCGTCACTACCTTATATCAAGTTTACTCGGCCTTGAATTAGTACCTAAGTATTCTTTTTAAGAGTTAAAGTGGTTTAGTAATATTGATATAGTCTATTTGATGACAATAAGTAATTCAAAAAAAAAAAAAATTGTCAATCTCAGCCCTATCAATTATCATACAAAAATTGAATTTGTTCTCTACTTTGAAAAACTTAATGGGTTTCATGTTAAGCTGTAGGTATGTACACGCACATTACGGGAATTGTCATGAAAATTAGGCCCTGTAGCTCACATCGAACTATTGCATTGAATTGAATTATCCATAACGTAAAACACTTATCAAAAACTTTATGAAATAAATTTTTTCATAAATTTAAAATAAATTGTATAAAATCAAAAGTAAGTTAAAATATACAAATCAATATTTCTTCAGATTTAATTTTCTTTTTTCTAGTCCCTTCTATTAAAGTTGTTGTGTACATAACTTTTACAGTATATTTGTCGGTAATTCAAAATTTAAATAATATTTCATTTCTATTATTTGAATCATTTCATATTACACAAATAATATTCAAAACATTTTAATTGACTTGTATTTATCAAAGACAGATATTAGGTACATACATACATATGTTGATTTATCAGATTTTGCTTTTTCATACAAATTACATTATATAATCGTACTAGTTTCCACTAATTGTATATTCATCTAATCATAACTATGTGTAAATATAAACTATATGTAAATCATAAACTTGTATGGGCGTGTATATACACATAGAGTTCCATTCAAAAAAGACAATACATTGTGCTATATGCATACAAGAAATACAAGTAAATTTGTTTCCTATAATTACACATCAGTAAGCTAGAACATTAATTTGTATTCTAAAAAACAAAAAAAAAAAAAATGTCTATCAAACTTGCAATAAAATCTCAAGATTTGTGAATAAGCCTATACCTACATATTGTACATACATTACATAATATGTACAGTATATATTAATAAATTTTAAATGTTATCTTCTGATATTTTAACATGTTACATGTGTGTATGAATGGATTGATATGCAATATATGAATGTATGTATGTATATGAGCGTATGTGTGTATACAGGATACAATTCTGCAATAATGTAATACAATTCATACACATTTTATAATTCATATGCAAATTAGAATTGTACATGAGAATTTTTTAAAACGGAAATTTAATATTACCAACATAATAAATATTATTATTATTTGCATAATTCAAGTATGCATATTATAAATTATACATAACTTATATACAAACATGTATGTATATGCCCCATTATATACAAAAAAGATTATTTATGAAATAACTTTGTAGTCATATAACATTCAATAAATGTTATAGAAAAACAAAACGATAAACACATATTTTAACACAATATTCATACATGGTCAATAAAACTGGAAAATATGCAAAAAATTCGAATTAATTTTTTTGTTTTAGTGATTATGGTGGATATTCATTAATACTTAGCCTTAACGACACTATATAATTTTAAAATTTATGAAATATATACGATTAATTACAATTTTTTACATACCATGAAAATATCGCATATATGTAATTGTACCAATCAAATGAAAATTTTTAATCAACAATCATTTCTCTTTACATATAAATAAATTAACGTGCATATGTGTTGAAAAATAAACTTTAAAATTTGAAAATATAACCGATATAATTAGAATAGGTAATAGTATTTAACAATCCCTTTTACAGGTGCTAATAAATAAATTCAATAATTTTAATTATATTCAATGTAATAATGAAAATTTGGAAAATTTATTTAAAATTTACTCTATACTGTCATATTATACTGTATTACACATAAATCCTTTTTTAACGAAATTCTATAAGAAAAGCAAAAAGAAAAATAAAGAAATGATACAAAATGAATCGAACGTGTAAAATATATTCATCATTTAAAATTCAAAAAATGTGATATTTATTTAATCAAGAAGATCAAAATAAAAAGATAATAAAATGAATATTATCCTTTTAATAAATACGATGACAACACCATAAAAGAAATCAAACCTAATAGTAAAAAAAAAAAATATTTAAAAATATAACGATAACCTTAGTATTATAAAAATTCAAATTAAAATATAGCAATCAAAATTTAAAGTGCTTCTATGTAAATTCATATGTGATTTTAATCTATAAAACAAAAAAAAAAAAAAAAATCAAAACAAATAAATTTAATAAATGAAAATTTATAATATTTAATATGCAACATAATATATATCTGTATTCATTATATTATTCATACATAAATTCGTTGTATGCACATCATGTGCGTACACATCATTATAACATATTTCATATTTGAAAAAAATAAAAAAAAATAAGTGCGTTTTTAAATCAATAATCAATATTTAGACATTTTTAAAAATTTACTTATAAACATATGTACATAAATTTTAAAATAAATAAAATAAAATAAAAATAAAATAAAATATTTTAAGAAGATAATACAAATTTAAAAAAAAATATGAAAAAAATGAAAAAATCAAATAAAATAATAAAAGTTAAACGGAAGAATATTTTAATTAAAATTAATTAAATTTAAATAATAATAAAACGTTAACTTTTAAAAAAACATGAACAACAAAATAAAATTAAAAGAAATCAAAAAAAAAAATTATTAAATAATAGTTAAAAAAAAAAAAATTTAACAATTAAAACAAAAGAACAGAAGAGACCAATTAGTAGTGTATTAATAAAATATTTAATCTAATTTTTTAGAAATAATTTATATATACAATATGAATTCACAAATATAACATTACATATATGAATATATGTTCTCTACAAATTATGTATACACAACACATTCTCACGCCAATTGGCAATAAAATTTTTAAAAAAATTAAAAAAAAAAAATAAATTAAATAAAATGTCATTAAAAAAAAATTTTTAAATTTAAAACAGATTAAAAAAAAAAAAATTATTCCAAAACAATAATTTTGTTTTTGAATTTATTATATGAGTGTATCAATTGGAGATATAATTAATTTAAAGAGGAGACGTAGAAGAAGAAAACGCCATCAAAATGCAGGCGGCATTAATGTTAAGATCGAAACAACGGGTGGCAAGAAGAAGAAAATTAAAGAAATTAGGCAGACTTGCTTGTTTACCAAGCAATGTAGCTACAAAAGATATACCACCTTGGCCACCATATCCACCAGAATCATGGGTATGATTTAAATAAAACATGAACACACTATACCACATTCGAATATTTAAAGACAAAAAAACCAACCAAAAAAACAAAATACGAAAACTAAAAAAATATAAATTTTTTTTAAACTACATATTCCCAAACACAAAAAATCTTGAATTCAATTATTACATACTCTAAAAAGTAATCCAATTATTCAGAGTAAAAATTCTGAACAAAAAATAAAAACAAAAAAAATTTTCAAATCTTTTTTTATTTATTTATTTAATTTTGTTTTCTTTTTTGTTAATTTTTTTTCCAAAAAATATACAAAATCAAAAAATTGAAAGAAAAACAAATATAAACACTTTATTATATACACAACACAAAAAATGGTGTATAAGAATGATCACAAATATAAATTAAATAACAGAGTATAATATTATTTCCCAATCAAATACTTTTACATTTTCTTTTTAATTTGCATATATTATATATAAACAAAATTTTGTACATAAAACAGAGAAAATTTATTTTCTAATGATTTTATTTAGTTAAATAATACACGCATAAAGTAGCACACAATAAATAATTATATTTTAATTCAGTACAAAATAATTTGGAAAAATTGCATTGAAAATTTAAAAAGAAAAATAAATAATTCAACTACAAAAACAAAGAAAATTAAAAGATTCCCCCTTTTTTTAAAAAATACAAAAAATGCAATAACAATATGTGATATAAAATACAAAAATGGAACAACAACAAAATATCTGAAAGAGATACATTATCCTCTCAAAAAAAAAAAATTAATAATAAATAAATAAACCAAAGAAATCCTATATCGGTCAAGATTAACAAAACAAACAAAAATTATCCAAAAAATATATATTAAAAAAATGAAGATAAAATTTGTTTGATTAAACATCTGTTGATTTGATCTTAACTTATTTTGACGGATGTTCTGTCTTTTTATTAAAACAAAAAGAGAAAAACAATTAAAGCGTAATGAGTGTTTCAGTATAATGTTTACAATGAAAACTCTTGATTTTAAATTAATTAAAAAAAAAGAAAAACATAAAGTTACATGGCAAGGTTATATAAAAAATGAATTATATTAGATCACTAGCTTTTCACACGACGTTGTCTATTTTATGAGTATCACGTGTTTTTTTTTTTCTTTTAACTTAGATACAAACTATATGTAATAGCTCCCATACATTATTGAATTTTTATTAAATTTTCACTTGGATAATTGCACTTTATTCAATTAAAACTTTTAAAATCTTTCTCGTATTCATTTATTTAAAAAAAAAATGCTTTAATGCAATGTATGTATACAGAAAAAAAAATTGTCAACCTTACCATGAACTTATATTTAATGTTTTTTTTTACCATTGTTAACATTATACAGGAACTCTCTAAAATATTTGAAAATTTCAATATAAATGCATATGCAACAATATGTATAAAAAATAATTTTTTTTTCATAACATTACGTTACGTTTAGCAATCATCATATGCATATTTTAAGGTTCATATTCACCAACAAGATTTAGCTTAAATTCGTCGTAACTTATTTATTATTCACTTTTCTGAGCTAAATTTAAAATTACGACCAGCTAATTGCTATCATGAATGTAATTAAATTTTCGTACCAGAATATACGAATTTAAATAATGTTAAATAGTTGTATAAATTTGAAAATTCAAAAGTAAACTCATATATTTAAATAATTAAGTATATGCGTCTTACAATTACATATTTGAATAATTTTACGTACAAATTTAAAAAACAAGGAAAGCTATTCAAATTATAACAAAAAATATAATGCACTTTGAAGAGCTAGAATTTTACTGCTATAAGAAAATATAATAAGAATATAAATCGCAATGGTAAATAAGAAAGATATTCAAAGATATTTTTGAAGATTCAAAGTTCTTAAATTTGAACTTAGTTTAAATCTCGTTGGTGAATACGGCCCTTAAATTTTTTTTTGTGTATGCCACATACATAACTTTTCAATACTTTCAATACAAAATGTATAAAAATATTTTTTTTTTTTAGTTTAGATACTAAAATTTTATTCCATCATTTAACAAAATGAAATTCAACTAGGAGCATGAAGATGAACATTTTTTTTCTTATATGTATATTTAAACTGTTTTAAAATTTTCATAGTCTTTCGAAACAAAAAAGGAATTTTTTTGTTTAATTGTGTTTTTTAAAATTTATTTTGACCATGAACATATTTGTAACAAATAGTATTACACAACAATCGATTGATATACAAAATTAAATAAAATCTTACTCCTTTATTATGTACTGTATATAAAGTAATGTTTTTTGTTATTGAATTGCTTTACAAGAAAACATTAATTATATGTATGTAAATGTAAAAAAATTCCAAATTATATTGTACGCAATTACATTCAATTGAATAATTGAATGAAAAAAATTTTTGTTTTAATTAATGAAAAAATTATTGTAGGTACAATGATAGAAAATTATTCCACCCTATATCCTGTTTGATTGAGTTTGAACCAAAAAAAAAAAAAAATAAATAATAATAATAATAATGTAATAATTAGTGTGATAATTAGTCATAATTAATTAATATATTAATTAATTTAAAACGGTTGCTTTGATAAAAATTTAATAAAAATTTATTTTATGGTGAAAGTTTATATTGAATTTCAGGATCGGCAAATGACACTATCATTGAGTATAAATGGAGTTCAGCAGTATCTTTTTCTAACTCAAAACGGACTTAAGGTTAGGTATTTTCATAAAAGCAAAAAAAAAACAAACAAAATACATTAAAAATTAAAAATTAGAAAAAATTTGAAACACATTTTCTAAACGAACATTATGATGTAGTTTAACATAAAAATAGTAAATTAAAAATGTTATATATAATTTAGTGTAGAAATAGAAGAATCATTACACTATTCATGATCTTATTATTATTAGAACAAAATGATACATTTCAAGTAAAATGAACGCTTTTGAAGAAAAAAATATTGTGCTAACATATTTTGTAAAATATGAAACAATTCTACAGAAATTTTCCAACACTAGTACATACTCAGTGTTTTTTATTTTCCGTAAATAACTTATCAATTTCGATCCATTAAAACATTCTTGAGTTCCTTATTCTTAGTTTTTTGAAAGTAATTTATTTTTTAAAGATACAAATGAGGTCAGAAAATGAGGTTGCCATTCCATTAGGAAAATGAAAAGTTGAAATGAATTTATCACTTATGAGATTTTCAAGGAAGAAAAAAAGTTTTCAGTTTCTACCAAACTTTTAATGTTTTGTAAAACCAATTCACTAGCCTAAATTCCATTTGAGATAATGATAAAGAAAAATATATTTTCACATACACATTCTGATGTTTATTGATACATATGTATGTTGCAATCCAATCTGTGTACGTATTCTCATGATGCAAAGAGTTTTATAAAGTGCGTATAAACAACTGAAAACTTGAATACATCAAAATGAAAATTGAAAATTGATAGTTAGAAGTAGAAAATAGAGTTCATTAATTTGAATGCTATGCACTAACAAAAGTGGACATTTTTTTCATAAAATAAAATAATAGAATATAATAATTTGTAAAATTAAAATTGCTTATATAACTTTTATCATTTAAAAGCTTCTTTGAAAGTAGCATTTTGCAGGTCATAACCTGAACCAGACATTTCGAAATGATTTAGCTTACATCGTTGCATTATGTGTATTATATAAAATTTAACTGACCTCAACAAAATAGCCTCAATATTCACATAAAATGTGCAGCACAAAATTAAAATGTACAAAAATTAAATATTCGTTGTATACTTTCAATTTTAATGTAAATCGTATTCACATTTTATTAAATTTTGTTTTTAAATCGAAAAATTCCAGTGATATTATTTATACATTATACGCTTAAATTTTAAGTTTTCACCGGTACTTCAATCCGTATATTGGGGAAAAGAATAATAATAAATTAATAAATAAAAACATACATAAGTATTTCAAAGCGTTCACACAGGACAAGTCAATTGTTTATAAAAAGATCCACTTACGGTTGCATGTATCTATGTGTATATGTATTTTCAAACAAAAATAGGTGAAAATAAATGAACACAAATGAAGGATACATATTGATCGAATGATGAATCTTCGTATTAAACAAAGATCTTTCTTTTAATAAAATATTGATGAAAAGAAATATGAAAAAAGTAAATTTTTTTTTATGTGAAACATACGGTGAGTTTCAAAACTTTTACATGTCCGTCTTGATGCAAAATTTAAAGTTTCAAAATACTGCAAATCGAAACAATTATATCGCTTAAAGTTTCAAGATGTATTTTAAACGAATCTAAAATGCGTTAGTTAAGCAATCATTGTGAATTTCTTTTTTTATTTCAATATTTAAACCATTATATTATTTGCATCACTGTAAATTCTTTGGTGTTTTGAAACTCACCCGTATATAAGCATATTCATTTTTTTAAATTCATTTTTCAATAATACAACATTTATTTAGTATTGTACAAAAACATAAGCGAAAATTGTTATATAATGTAGTTTAGGTAAAGAAAATAGCCAAAAACCATTTAATCATTTATTCAGAAACATCGTTTATCTTTTCCTTTTTTTTTTATTAATCACAAATAAAAAAAAAAACAAAATACATACAAAATGTATATTTGAAAATATGAGAATAATATACATTAAGTTTTTTTCTTCGTTTTTCTTCTCTTTTTTTTCTTTGATCCTTTTAATTTCAGATGGAACGCGTCAGACCAAAAACTCATTCAAAAGCATGTACCAAACATGAGTATAAATTTTCTTTTTTGTTTTTCTGTTTTTTTTTTCCTTAACGTTTTATTTACTTTTTTTTTTGGTTTTTAAGAAAATTCAAAATTTTTCTATATTGAAATTATTTTTAAAATCTAATTTCTAATGAAATTGATTAGCATTAGAATTTCATTGCAAGCAAATGAATAAAAACCAAAATGATTGCAAAAGAATTAAAAAAAAAAACAAAAACCAAAGAATATCACGATACGTATTCTTTTATATTTCTTTCATTGCACATAAATTTATTGATAAGCAAATCAATTGCTTTTAAAATTCATTTTCCCCTCCATTTTCCGACTTTTTTTATTATTATTTTTTTTTTTTGAATTTTAAAAATGTTCTAAATTGAACCATAAAATTATCAAAGAAACAAAGAAAAATACAGCATGCATTTTGATACCGCAAAAATCAATTCTTTTTCATATTTAGAACCGAACCCTTTTTGCTATTTTTGAATAAATATCCTCTTTGTTTTGATATTTTAATCGAAATTCAGTTTTTTTTTTGGCTTTTTGAATAATTCCATCAAACACATTTTTAGAATTTCATCGAGCTATAAAATTGGATTTAGATTTTAAAAAAAAAATAGATTTTGAATAGAGTTAATAGAATTAAAAATGAAAATTAATATTTTTGATATTCTTACATTAATTTCATCCTTGAAATACATTATACATAGATTTATTCAATGTAAACCATTAGTTTAGGACTATTTGCTAGTATACTATGCTAAAATATTTATATTATAGTGACATATATATATAAAAATAATTTACCCTATATCATAATTTATATATTCTTACATTTGTATAAAATCCGTACATTCCAAATGAAAATCATATTCATTATAACATACATAATGTATGTATTGTAAATCGAATTAAATAAATTGTAGTTTACTCTTATTATAGTTAAATAGTCACTTAACAGCTTACTATAGTAAACATATCTGTTCACCTTAAGGCTAATAACAGACATATGGTGTTGATACTAAGATATCGTCTAAGAAATTAGTCCCACTACAAAAGTAGTATGAAACTAGTATAGAAATTCGCATGATTTCTGTAATATTTAACAATAATTTTCGTTAATAATTTTTTTAAATGTTATTTGAATGGATATTAAAACTTCTAAAAAAAAGAAAATGATACTAGTTTTATACTAGTTTATATTATATGTATGTACATATGTAAGTATGTACACATAGAATTAATATCATAATATCAATATCCTAGTATCAATACTAGATATTTGTTTATAGTCTAAAATTTATTCCCTGTAGATAACAATGTACATATGTATAACTTATAGAATATAAAAATAAACTTAATCGGTCAAGAATATCGGTAAAGTTACTGATTCAAGGTACATCAAGTATGTTCCCTTCTATCTAACTAATATGTATCCAGTGTCCTATATAAACATTTTAATATGCATAAAAAATCGATTTGTAAATTCATTTATTTAAGTATAAAAATGAATTTAAAGAAAAAAAATTGAATAAGATTTTCAAATAATTAGATTAATACATGTAATTAATGATGTATTGTGATTATAATTTTGCTTGATCGATTATAGTTTACAAATTTTCATTAAAAAATGAAAAATATTAGTTACATTTGAGCATACTTCAGACTTCACTTTTAGCTATTTTAATATTAAATTTTAACAAAACTGTATTGCAATTTTATTGCGAAACCATGAAAAGTGAATTCTGGAACATCCACAATTGTATTGAAAAAAAAAAAGATATTATTAGATTCTAGATCCTGTAGTTTACTTCATTTTTGAAAAAATAAAACTGCTAATACGTTATTTAAAATAAAGAAATCGAAAAAAATCGTTAAACGCTTTTTGCCAAAAATTTAATTTAAACAAAGTATTTTTCTATGTTAAGACCGGCTAAAAAAATTATTTATAATATTATTATCTCTAATGAATATATTAATGTTTGTATATAAGATATTTTTATCAAAGCAACTGAAAGCAAAGTAATTCAAATGTTTAACAAAAAACAATGTAATAAAACTTTATATAATCAAAATATTTATCATATATAACTGGTATCTACGTATATATTTTTAATTAAAAATATATTGTATGATAAACACAATTATATTATTTTTATATAGTACATATGTATATGATCATTCAAAATTTTCAATAAAAAAAAAAAAACAAACAAAAAAAAATGTTTTCAAAATTAGTATTATATACAAAGTTAATAACTAGAGTTTTTTATGCACCGTTTAATAATGTGTGTATTATACATACGTATATACAACGGCGAGTTTCGAAACGTATTTTAATACTATATTAATATACAATTGCAACAAAAGCTTTAAAACGTCTAAGGACAGAAACATACATACATATTTATTGTATCAGAAAAGTAGTAATACCGTATATTATTGCATTTTCTTAACGTTTCGAAACTCACAGTAACTATATAAAAATTAGATTCTATATTACGCATATATGATATTAATAATGTGTGTGAGTGTGTAAATATATATATAATCAATTTATTTTTATTTTTAGGAAAATCAAGAAAATTAATTATATTTACATTTTATTTATATACCAATGTACTATCACATTGGTACTATATTATATTTACTTATATACATATTAGATTTTTAAAATATGTTCACATATACCGTTCGTTTGTATTTTTTTCACACAAAAAAATTTTTCTTAATTTTCTATATATAAAATTCATTAAAAAATTATATCTATACATATACATATGTATAAGCAAATTAATTACATTATCTATAATAACTGTTGCTTATACTTATTAAAATATTTCATATTAAATAATACACGTCTTTGAAATCTTCTTAAAAACTTAATGTACTAAAGAAAAAAAACATATGAATAGACTTCAAAAAAAAAAAAGCATTTAATATTTTAGCTATTAAAATAATTAACAATAACACTTTCATTCTTTTTCATACACATTTTATTAGTGCACATTCAGTTATTACAAATTAAAAAAAAAAAAAAACAAAAAAAATAATGAAGAAGAGCTCATTGAATTTATTTTCTTGGCTCTACATTATACTCCTATAAAATGAAAAAAAACAATTATTTTTTTTAGATTTTTTTTTTATTTTCCTTTAGAATTTTCTCTTCTTTTCAAACATTTATTTTCATAAAAAAGAAAAATAGTATATTTTCTTAATTAGTATTTACTGCATCATGTAGCACTTTATATTATATTTGAAACATCTTAACGTACTTTATCCTAATACAGTGATATTAAAAAAATCAAAGTACACTTTAAATTAAAATACATATATTGGTAATTTTTGCAGATAATTTACATTTTTTTATCTTGAAGATCAAGATTTACATATCTATGTATATTGAAATATCAAAAGCTACATTTCAATTTTTGCCATAGTTTAATTAAAATTAAACTTGATTTAAATCATTTTTATTGTAGTACATTGATGTGAAATTCTTACAATCGATGTTAAATAAGTGACAATTTTCCACTGAATAAAGGAACTTATAGTCATTATTTTGCCTTTTTTAGAAAAGATCATAAGTTTCATGAATTATTTCAAGAGAACATTAAAAAATCGCAATAAAATTGACCTTGTGATACGAAAAAAATTCAAATAACGACTTCATTTCAACATTAAAATTACCTGTTATATTTAAACATTTGAAATTCAACTGTTAACATTGATATATTTAAAATTAAAATTTTAATACTACTATCGCCTCAGATCAGACTTTAATTTTCAAAATTTTTAAACTGCGTCCTCACACTCATTTGAGTCATAGATTTAGTTACATGTACGAGTATTTCCATATACAGTGAAACCTGTCAAGTTGGCCACCTGCGGAAGTTGACCAACATACGAGTGCACGAAGAAATTTTAGTACAAAATTGTCCAAAGTTACCTTCGTATGTTGTCCACCTGTTTATCTTGGAAGTTGGCCACATATTTACTCATTTTTCGTACCCTTCAACTTAAATGAACCTTTGAAACTTGGCCACAAAGAAATTTTATTGGTAATCCAATACCAATACACATTATTTGATGCGATCGTGTAATTGTATGCAAATGTGCATTATCACTGTTATAAAATGTGGATGATGCAATGCATATGAAGAAGAATGCGACGAAATTACTGATTATTGTTCCTTAACGGCCACTGACGCTCTTCGTAATATAAATGAGTTGCTATTATACGTATCTACAAACCAATCTGACTTAATTCCAGATGTTCTCAACATAAAAACTAAAATTGAACAACACGCTGCTAAGTCAAAAATTTCAAAACAAATTACTTTGGATAATTACGTAACATGTACTCTAAAAGAACAATAAGTTGATTTTACTTTTTCCTTCAAATTTTATTTTGTTTATTTTGTTAAGTTTTATTTTATATTGTGTACTGAATGACGCAAATGTTTTTGTTAATTGTTATTACTTTTTTTTTGTTTTTTCAATAAACTGATTGTTTTATAATACATACATACATATATGTCTTTAATTCCAACTTAAAAGTTGGCTCCCTTATAAGTTGGCCACCTGTGAAAGTTGGCCAAAATTTTTTGCACCGCAGGTGGCCAATTTTCACAGGTTTCACTGTATTGAAAATCTTTTTGATATTTAAAATTTTGAGTCTGAATTTTGTCTTGCATTTGAAATACCACTTAAATTACTTTAATATAAAACATTTGTATAAATTAAAACTTTATAGATACAAAAAAATTATTTTTATTCAAGAACCAAAAAATATATTGTGAATGTTTTCATTTTGGTTCAAATTTTAGAATAAAATTTAAAGTGTACTAATGATTTTTTGTGATACGATATGTACTGTATATATAGGCGTTAAAATGCATTGAATGTAGAAAACTTTATATTCAATAGAAATAATATTCTACTATACACCTACTATTAATACAAAAAAACTAGTTAAAAAGAAAAAAATAATGCTTAAAATATAACACATATACTGAATGTATCTCACTTTATATATTACATATATACACAAATAATTTATATATAGAAACGTTAAATTATAATATTTTATTTAAAGTAAACTCATACACAATTTAAGATCACAGAATACATTAATAAATACTCATGTATTCTAACAATTTCTTGTTAAAATAGAATTTACTTCATTATATATATACATACATATATATTTTTTTCTTTAATATGCATTTTTTTTTATTATAATTCATATATTTTTTCCTCTTTTCTTCATCTTCTTCTTACGCTGCCATCCTGTGTGTAATAGAATACATATAAATATATAAAAAATTGCATATACATAATATATAGTATGCCGTAGAAATCACATGTACGCTCAACAGTGTTATTTTCTTCGTCCTTTTTCTTCTTCTTCTTCATCATATATATACACATATGTATATATACATAAATATATATATGTAGTATATATTTTCATCATTTCCTATACACATAAAAAGTATCTTCACATCGCATATAAACCGCATAAAATACAACTTTTGGAATTTATATAATCACAAAGTAAAAAAAAAAATTAAGTTATTATTTTTACTTCTTTTTTGTATTTTTTTTTTAAATATACTTTGTAGTATTATGTATAAATATTATGATTTTTTATATCGATTTTTTTTATTTTTTATATGTAAATGATTTTTTGAATGTGTATAGTTTGAAACTTTTTTTTATATTTTATGACATCTTTTGTGTGCTAAATAGTGTAAAAAAATCATATTCAGTTGATATGAATTATGAATGTCGTGAATTTTTTTACAAAATTCAAAAAAAAAAAAAAAAAAAAAATTAGAATGAAAATGCAACTATAATGTAATTAAAATGAATAATATATATTTTTTCTATTTTGATTATAGTATATTCTGTACATGCATTCAAATGTGTTGTATGAATTATAATTTTAAAAAAATAATATTTTAATGCATGTTTTATTACGTGTATTTTATAACGTTTATTTGTTTGAATAGAAAATTAAGTATGATTTCCACTTAGAATTCAAAACAAAGTTTTTCAGTCAAAATGATTCAAATTGAATCATAATCAAAATCTTTTACATACTTTTACATTTACTTTTCACATTTAATTCAAAAAATTTTTGTAGTACATAAATTTTATAAAAAAACTAATTTTTTTTTTTTAAATTAAAATTCAAAGGATTGAGAGACTCTTTTGTATCCTATAAATGACATAAATTCAGTAGTTAACTCCAAAAAATAAAAAAGAGTCTTATGAAGCAATCAAACCTTATAAATAATAAATAAATAAGTTAATTATGAACTTGTTCAATGCTAAAATCTGAATTAAAAATCAAAAAGTTAATAAAAATAAAGGTTTTAAGGAAAAAAGTTTTAAAGTCAGAGTAAAGATCACGAAATGCATTTTCCGTATAGGTCCAGACTGTTTCTAGCAATACGATCGTTTTATGAGATATAAATGGTCGAAAATTTTTCAAACACTTGGGGTACATGAATTCGTATATTAAGAAATTCCTTTACATTCTTCTTGCGTATTTGATTCATTTTTATTAGAAAGTAAAGTTGAAGCTTAAACCTTTCTGAAAAGTTATTATTAATTGAAATTGGATGTGAATACTTGAAGTTATCAACTTTCAAAATTTTAAAATGTCGTTTGTCACGCAAAAAGTACTATGATATTTGAACCAACCCTGTCTAATTTTTGTATGGAAAAATGTTCTAGTTAGAAAAAGATTATTTTTATAAAATAGTTTTCCCTCCTTTGCTTTGAAACACCCAGCCCAGTGTACAATTTGAAAGGAAATAGAGAAAAGACTGAGCTTAAATCTCGCCAGTGAACTTTTTATAAAACACCCAAATATCCTGTTCTGAAGTCAAGATAATATAAAACTTTGCTTTTAAACTATAAATTAAAAAAATTGTTTTAAAGAATTATAAAAAGTCACTAATTAAAAAACATCATTTTTTAAATAACCAAATATATGCACAAATATAAAGGTCAACATGTTCGTTTGAGTGTGTTTTCATCAAGAAAAAAAATTAAAATAAAATAAACTTAAACTACAGGAAGTAATTCACAAAATTACATCCTTTATTTCCCTTACATTTTTTTTATTGACATTCCTGAAACAAATCTATTCTAACTTTTCAAATCCTACATGTGTATGTGTGTTGCTACTTTTATTTAGTAATTCTTTGTATATAAAAGGATCAAATAAAATCCTTTATAAATTTTCCTTTCAAGTATTTTTTTATTGAAAAAATACAGTGTATAAAAATAAATAAGTGATCAAAGTGTAAGGGATTTATTAGCAGACAGAAAAATTTTTCGAATTATTTCTTTTCACATACATATTTGCCAATCATTGTGTAGTACATAGGGAATGAATGTAAAATTTTCTAGAAATGTCACTTTAACTTTTATAAAACATAGCAAAATAATAACAAATACATATCTGCTGATTATAAAACCCATATAGTATTGTGATTTTTTAGTATAATATATATGTACATGTACTTGTATACTTTTAAAATCTCATGTCAAAAAAGGTACAAAGTGTGGAGATACAAAGTCTTTAAATTGTTATTTCAACATAATGTCGGTTAATATTTACAAAATATTTTAAGGTGAAAATTATTATACACATATACAGATTTACCTACGTAGTATTTACCTATGATTAAATTTCTAAACAATACAAACAATCCAATATGTAATAATAAAGAAAAATGAAAAAGCGTTATTAGGATATTTTTAAAATATGTAAATACATTTATGTGTAGAGTCAAATAGTACGTATGTTGTTGATAATGCAATTTAAATTAATTATTATAATTCTAATTTTTAAAATATTCTTTTAAATAACAAGATTGCCGGAGCTTTTATAAATCTTTTCTATTTTTCTTGAACATTTTTTTCTTACATTTGTCAATTGAAAAACTGAATTCATTCTTTTCAAATTTTCATATTGTCATTCATTTTAAAGCAATCATTTTCATAAGAAGTTTGAATAATTAACAGTATTTTTGCAAAATAAACAAGAAAATATTTTATATTATCTATGTATTCATTATTATGTTGGTTGTAGATATGAAGGACTGTCGCCACTTGCAAAAGTTGCCAATAATTTGTCCTATTATCAGCCTCTCTAATTCAAACTTTTCACCAACATTTTCTTGGTCTCACGACGAATATTTTTCCTCTGTCCTATTCTCCCAGAATTTTCTTATAACTTTTTTTTCGTTCGTTTTGACCAGGTATTCTTGTCATCTTAGTCTACCTATTCTATGATTAAGTGGTTTTCGTTGTATTTTTCGTTGAATTAATTAGTTTTAATCTATTTTTTGCTTAATTTTTTTTTTTTAATTTCTATTGACCGTTTTGAACACGTACATTCTTCTAAAACCTCTGTATGTATGTACTTGTATACGTAAAATCGAAAATTTAATTAAAAAAACAAATTATACACAAAATAATTTTGTATTGTATGATGATATATAAACAATCAAAACGAAAGAAGATCAAAAGAAAATTTAAAAAGAAAAATAAAATTAATGAATGAAATAATAAGAGGAATTATGTATTTAATTTGAGATAAAAAAGAATAATATATACTACAATACATGAAAAAATACAACTAAGTGCGTGTAAGCATGTTGTCAATGTTATAAAACAAAAATGGGTCAGGTAGTTGAAAAGCTCATTCACATAGTAAAAGCAAATAATAGAATTTTTAGTTTTTTGACACACCTTTTACCCTTTAGGAATTTTTTATTCATTTATTTTGTTTTTTATTTTCTAACTGAACACTACCATACTCAAGTTCACGTATGTACATATTGCACATATGTATATATGGGCATATAACATTCAAAATTTTAAAAATAAGCTAAAAACAAAAGTAGTAACAAAAAGGAAAAATATAAAAGAATTGAATTTTTTATTTTATATTATTTTTTTTTTTTTGGGTTTTTATTCCTATCATAACAGTTTTTGGTGAAAATTTTGTACATTTACATAGCTACACTTTCAAAAAACGTATCACATGGTATCACTGTACTATGTATATTTTTCCATCGCAAGTGGAAAAATCGAGGAAAGGTATTTGATTAGATAAATAAACTACAAATAGATGGAATGATTCTACATACACATCGTGATTAACATTTTTAAATATTTTCACTGCATAGAGCCTAAACATGCATGTAATTTACATGTATGACCATACAATGAGACGTTGATCTTTTTTAACTCAGCTAGGATTATTCGTCCCCATGTATTCTTTGATCTATTCTGAACTGGATCAAATTCCACCGGTGATTTTACTACATTTTAAATAGATCAAGAAAAAAATCTCTTATCTCTTAACAACTAATGTTTAGATTTTATCTTGAATGGTACAACTTTCACTACATTTTTCGTTTGTACTTTCTATAAGAAATAATTTAAAATTCATATATCATACACACAATATGTATATTGTTACTTATGTACATACATATGTATATATGTCCATATGTGCGATAAACAATTCAAACAGTTATTTCTGTTGTTTTTCTTTTTAAAAAATACAAATAAATAAATAATTATAATTACTTGACGTAATTCATGCGTACATGTACATACATATGTATGTATTTGATGGCACAATAATATCCTTGTTTACATGTGCTAAAATTTGCGTAAAAATCTGAGATAATAATGTGTATCTTTTTTTTTAATGACATGCATTCTATATGAACGCATCATAAAACAAGTAGGTAATACCAGTAATACATATGATGCAGAAAATAATTAAAACAGAGCAAAATAATTAATTAAAAATTAAAAACATACATATTTACATGTATACATAAAACAAATACTTAGCTATATAGATGTACATGTATTGTATTTAGTCATCATTACTTTAAAAAAATAATAAATTAAAGTGTGCTAAAACTTCAATTAATTGTATTATTAATAAATAGATATAAATGTACACTACACTTAACCTACATACTAATAATGGGTGTGTATATACGTACATACATATATAAATCCTTACGTATAAAATTATGATATACAAAGTATACACAGATACTAATATGTTTTTATATATCCTAGTCAAAGGGTCACGCTTTTTATACAACACAAAAAAAAAAAAAAATACAATGTACATAATATAATATAATATAATTTGACTTTATTAGCTTTTATAAAATATTTCAAGATTTGCGTGTCATGAATGATAGAATGGGCAAAAAAAAGGTTTTCCTTTCAAGGACAAATCGATTTTTTCTTCTTTACTTTTCGCTTTTATACACAATTTTAGTATAGATTTTTTTTATAAACATTTTTGTATTACGTTCATACAAACACTAGTATACATGATCTTTTTTTTTTAACGAAATTAATAAATACTAAATTATATATTTTTATATACATAAGTATGTATGTGTGTATCAACAATGGACAATAAAAAAAGCGTTATTATAGTAAATTGTATTAGCATGTTGAAATTAATGATGTATTCAAATTTCTACCAAAATATATAGTCACAAGTACATACATTCAAATAATACAAATCTATTATACGAACATACATATATAACAATTATAACAATGTACATCCATCTTAACCTAAAATATATATGTATGTATGTCGGTAACTAAACCGGAAAAATTCAAATATTCCCATATAATTAAGTGACAGCGAAAAAAAATCGAATTCTATATATTTTTTTCTTTTATCGTATATTACAATAGTTTTGATTGTACTGTACAATTCAATGTTTTATTGTTTGAAACTCATTTAATTTTTTTTTTGCGTTTATGCAAAACGCTTGAATTTACATACATACATACATAATAATGCATATATGTATTTGTATGAAGGATTCAAAATTTATAAAACGTATAACATAATATTTTTTATACTTATAATAAAAAAACCCTAATTACTACTACATTACATGTCATCGTCATTGGTATTTGTAAGGATAAATAAATAAATAAAATAATATTTCCACTTTTATAAAAATTAAATCATTGCAACAAAAATTTTTATGCTACGGTCATTGTACAGGGTATTTAGAAAAAATTGAATTCAGAAATATCTCAATAATTAATTTTTCCTTTTCCATATTTCAGTCTCTTTCCTAAATTTGAGACTCAAAATATTTTGAAATGAACTTAAATTCTCATGGTTTAAGTTTAAAAATGAAGACACTTCAAAACTTGTTGAAACTACCTAAAAGGAAAAAAATGTACCCATTCAAATTCATATTCGGAAGGTTTCAAGGGGTTTTACTTCCTAAACTAATTCCTTAGAAGAAGGCAAGAGGTACATAGTTAACTTTGTTGGAATGAATTAATTTAAAAAAGTATATTACTTAAACATACTTTGAAAAGAACATCCTGTGTAACAACGTATATATGTACATGTGCATGTGTATAAATGTATAAGTGGTATATATAAAGTGGATATGAGGATTTTTTTATTCTCTCCCCTTTTATATTAAATAATCATAAAATTTCCTTCCGTGTATATACACGTACATAATCGCATATGTATGTAGGCGGTATGTATGTATAAATTAAAACAGATACACATATACTTATCTTGTTTTGTATTTATTGTGTGTATGCATGTCTTCAAGAGTTTTCGGTATAACTGTGACTGCTATTGACTGCCTTGATTTATTTTATCAAGTTTTTCGATCTCCACTCGAAAATTGAATGAAAACCTTTACGCCTACCCATACATAATATAGTTCACCTGTATTTTAACTTACAACGATACATTCCTACACACATCCATACACATAATGTGTCCATATACGTAAAAGTTTTTAAATTTTTCCTTCTTGATGACCTTTAAAGATTTTTCATTTTTTCATTAAGGTCAAAAATCTATATACATATATATGTACGTACACATTCATATAACCATAACAATGCAAAATATAATTTAATTGCAATTTTTAAGATATTATCTGATCGCATTGTTTTGACATTATTTGAGATATGAAATGTTTTATGTCGAACGTTTTGCACTTAATTTTCATTTCTGGCATACATAGAAGTTTAAATTACCTATATTCAAAATGAAATTAAAATGCAGAAATAATGTATCAAAGTTAAAATATGCAAATATTTAGTGAGCTTTTCGTGACTTATCCATATATATGCTGGTTATACATACTTCAGTATTGTTTACAATTTGAATTTTTGATAGTAAAGGAATTCTCCAGTGTTCTTGAAAATTTTATGGATCCTTTTAAAAAAAAAAATAAACAAAAAAAAATTTTTAAAATAATAATAATATTTTTAACATTGAAACAAAATTTAAATATATGTAGGTAAATAAAAATGAATTTTTCAAAATGAAAACATTCAAGATATGAAAAAATAAAATTAGGCTAATGACAAATATCTAGTATTGATACTAGGATACCATACCATACGAAGATACGTTACTCAATGTTACTGGCTTTATAGGTTGAATTGTCACAACTTTAAATTGAAACGAATTTATACATCACTTTATATACACTTTTACTGTAATTAAAAAAATTTATAAGTGTACCAATATTTTTTTGAGCGAGTAAATGTATATGTATGTACATTATATGAGTATCTACATATCTAGAAAAAAAAAACGAAAGAATAACAAATCAAAAATAATTTATTTACAAAAAAAAAAAAATAAATTAAAACTTGATATTACATTTATAATCAATTTCAAAATAGCTCAATAATTTTTAATTGAAAATTAATCTCGTTTAATACTTAAAACTTTTAATGAGATTTGGATATTTTATTATTTTACAATCAATCGTTATTTTTTTACCATTGACAATACTAAAATTTAATTAAGAACACATAAAATCAGTAAATTTTATTTTATTGTTATATTATTGAGTTTTCAGAATTTATATCCTTAAATCTCTTTTATAATCTGTTGAAATCATAATAAATCCTCTATGTAAATATAAATTTATTGGTGTATTGTAAATTTAAGCAATTAATAAATAAAAACAAAAAAATCAATTAAAATTCAACCAATCATTATTTAAAACAGTAAAAAAAATTAAATCGATTTTTGAAAGGATAAAATAAAAAACGAAGTAAAATATGAACATATATGCCTATACACATCAACGAATATATCTATAGAGTTAATAAACAATTTTCTGCTATAACTACATGGCTATTAATAGCTATCGCGCTTAGTACACAATTTGTGTACGAAATTCAGTTTAAAAAAAATTTTTTTACACATTCATACACACGTACATACATTATTATTCAAATCAAACGCCAAAAATGTTCATATCACATGTATAACATTTTTACAATATTATTTTTCTATATTGCCATTGTTCATTTTTTTTTTCATCGTTTTATGAAAAATGTACATAAAATGTATTACATAAAAAGCCATCATTATCAACAACATTAAAACATGTTTATATTTTTAGTTCATTTCCATAAGGGTTAAAAAAGGATTTTTGTTTCTGCTGAGCATACACAAATCAAATTAAACAAAAAAAAAAACAAAAATTGAAATGGACGAAGTAAATGTTTTATTGTTTACTTTGTGTTATACTGTATACATACACATTTATTGCAATACATTGTATGTAGTATGCAAAAAAAAGGAAGGAAATTTGCATTTCCTAAAACGATTTAATTGGTGTCTGTAAACAAAACACAATGTTATCAAATATTTAATTAATTAAAATGTCTTTTTTTTTAATTTTGTTTTTTTTTTCTGTTTTAAGCAAATTTAAAATAAAGCTGCTGACATACATGTAGTACAAATATTATAAAATATCATATACAAATTACAGAGTAAATTAAAATTTAAAAGCTCAAAAATGTTTAGGTTTTAAAAAATCATAATTAAAAGAATTAAAATTAAAAATTGGTGAAAATTTTGAATTATTAATTAGTTAACTTTTATTTTAGTAGGTAATCATTATTTTGATTCTATATATAATCTAAGTTTTCAGATTTTGTTATTTTGAACTAATATTTTCAATTTTATTTATTATGTTTTGTTACATAACAGTTCGTCGCTTATCTGTTGGATAGAATAGGGTTAAAAAGGATTTCAAACTTTGAACATTTTCTTTCATACATTTTGTATTTATCTTTGATTGCTTGATATCTGTCCTTGTAACCAATTTATCTATAAAAGTTATACGTTATAACTTTTTTCATTACGTTCAAATTTTCCAGTCTCACAAAGTAGTTAAAAGGGAAATGGTCAGAAATCCAATTTGTTATTGTTCAAATCCAACACACGATTAGTTTCAAAACGTTTAAATCCAGCCTCGATACAAAGTTAAAAATTTCAAAATACTAACACTCAACCAAATTGTGACATTGTGTAAAGTTTAAGTTATGAACGCGTGTTGCCCTAGAAAGATGGAGAAGGTTTACTACAGCGGGCAGTAATCTGGAAGATCTTTCTTGTATTGACTACATAAAGTATGTCGTGTATCTAGTTAGGAAGATAAGCGCTTTTATGTAAAAACACCGGGGGTGAGGGATACAATAAGCTTAACTCAGAAAGCTGCAGTGTCGAGGCTATCAAACCTCAGCTCACCCTTAAGTGCTTTAAATAATAATAATATTAAAACATACGATTAGTTTCAAAACTTTTAAAGCCAGCCTCAATACAAAGTTAAAAATTTCAAAATACTAACACTCAACCAAATTGTGACATTGTATAAAGTTTAAGTTATGAACGCATGTAAAACACATTGGTTATAATATGTAATATTTTGAAACTCAGCCACAATAACTAAAATTATTTGTTACTTTGAATTAAATGAAAAATCATGTATTATAGTAAATATATTGAAAAATTTATGTATATTCATATTAGAGGAAATTTAATTATTTATCTTGTTACAAGGATATTTTATTAATTAATTATTTATTCATTTCATTTGTATTAATCTAAAAAACAATATGTAGCATATATTAAACAATATGTAGCATTGAACTACATTCACTTGCACATGCATACGTACAATACAACGTGGATTTAAATGTATATACGTGCATATATACTTACATCATATAAATATTGCAAGATACATATGTTTATAATATTCATATCATAAATAATATTCGCATGTATTTATATGTAGTACTTATGTACGTACATATACTGTAGATGAAATATTGATTTATTTGAAATTTGATTTTCAGTATTACAAAGCTTTTCAAAAGTATCGATTTTTATTACTACAGATACAAAAGTGTGTTACATATGTATATATGTATTGGTAAAAATAAACGATACAATATAATAACGTTGGGCGCGTAAACTATGTATTTACAGCGTTTACAACCACAATTTACATGTAAAAACAACATCTGTAAAGAGTTTTTCTGTTTACCGTAAGACGTAAAAAATGTAAACGTAAACAAATTTATTAAAAATTAAATTTTATTCATAAAAATAAAAAAAACACAAAATATGTTGTTTAACATTAACTTCAATATTTATTCAAAAATCAAAAGACTCATTATAATTATTATCTGCATTTATTTTGAGGTTATAATATATATGGACAAGTTTTTTTGACCGTTCACATGTTAATCTGTTTCGAATATCAGAATGCACATAAGACCAATTTGAAAATACCCTTTCAATTTGGGCTGAAGAAGCCGGAATTGAAATTAACTTAATAGCCAATTTTGAAATCGTTGGATACTTCATAGATGCCATTCGCCAGAATAAAAATGGGTCATTGTTAAGATCCTTTGACAGCAATATATTAAAATATCCTTGTTTATTGATGAACATATCCCATTCACGAATACCTACTCCATTTAAATTGTTCATAAGAAAACCAGTGACCTCATCTATTTGTTCGGAATTCAATTTCTGCTTATTATAATATGGGTGTAAATGATATGCACTAAGAGCATATATATTTAAGGCTTGCGAAATTCTTTTTTCATATTCTTTCTTTAAAGATACAAAACTTTCAGGAGGAAATAAAGATAGCCAAATATTCACGGCATCAGCAACAGAGCAATTTGCTCCTTGTGTTGTATTTAAAAGAGTACAAATCGGGTCAAGCAGCTCAATGTATTCTTGTACTTTTTCAATGAAATTGTCATCAAACAACAATTGCTTAACGTTTTGTTTAATTTTCTTTTTTGAATCAGCTACTATTTGCTTCATGAAAGGTAAATTCTTCATCAAGCACTTGAAACAGTCTCGATGAGAACACCATCGAGTTTCAGCTGGCATTTTAATTCTTGTGCCTCCTTTTGCTAAAATAATACTTTCTAAATCCACATGTCGAAATTCTTTAAGTATGCTTGTTACATCTTCAGTTATTTTTTTGTCCAAAACGCTTTTTGCTAATAAATTTGCAGTATGAGCACTACAATTGCTATGCCAAATATCCATCGTTTTCCCCACTTTGATCATCGAAGCAGCATTATCTGAAACTACTGAATAAATATTGGTGTTATATATTTTAAGAGCCAAATTTATTGACTCTTCAACTATTTCTGATAAACGTTCTGCTGTTTCTAGTTCGCCTGACAAATCCCATGCATTTAGAAATACTTTTTCTCCAGTTGAGTTGTGCAGCATTGTAACAACTGTTTTACAATTACTTGAAGTATTTTTCCATCCATCTATTAATAATACTGATTCTGCTCCAACTAGACTCTTGCCTTTTTGTATTTGTTTTTGATATTCGTTCTCCAAAAGTGTAGTAGAAAGTATTTTTCTACTTGGAATTACTTTTGCATATGCTGGTCTCAGCTTCTTTATCAAATCTTGAAAAGGACCAGAATCAATAACACTGAATGGAATATTACATCCGTAAAAAAATTTTCCAACTAGTTCGTTTATTTCATTTTCGAATTTAGATATCGAATCCATAAAATTTTTCAATACCAGATTTTTTTCACGATTTATTTTTTTATTAAAATATGGAATTTTAAATTGTGAGTCAGTGGATGTTGTCGACAATGTTGACACTGATGATGTTGACTGTTTTGATATAGCATAGATTTCAAAATCATTTTCGTTCTCAACTCCTTGTAATGCTTGAGATGAAAATGAAATATCCATTTCAGATTCTGAACCTGAAGGTTTTACTTTTAAATAACTAGTTGCTTCCAGATCAATTTCGTCTTCATCTGTTGTTTTCACATTAATTTCATTCGTTGCTTCTGTAGCAATTTCATCTGCTATACAATAGACATTATATGGTTCTTTTGAACAAGTTGATTCATTTTCAACCTCAACTTCATAGTCTTCAATCACATCCACTTCCTGTTGTTGATATTTTTTTTTATGATCACAAATATTCCTAAAATATATAATTCGTTATTCACATTACTGATTACATACATTACAATAATAAATGTAAGTAAATTGATTAATTAAATTAAATATACATACATATGTATGTATGTATTATGGAGTAATCTTATCAAATCAAAACAATTAATTTTTTTCCCCTACCTATGTGCTTTCAATCTTTGTGTGGCCACATTAGATAAAGATTTTTCGCAAACTAAACACAATGCACTGTATTTTTTGCCTTCTTTTTTTAGCTCGAAATTTAGTTCTGCATATATGTTTCTTCTAGGAATAGCCATTGCTCAAAATTTAATAGTTTATTAATTATTCAATTTTATTTTAATATTTTTTTAAAAAATTAAATTAAATTTTAATTTTGAAGATCTTAGTGTTGTTTTTTAATCTGTTAATTTTTAAAAGTGACAGACAATTCACAGCTGTTTTATTTTTATGCATTTACATCTATTTACGCTATTTACTCAGTCTTTACTGTATTTACACTCTTTACTCTCTTTACCAAGTAAACGTAAACTCAGGCTGTTTACGCGTAAATGCCCAACCGTAATTATGTTATTAATATAATAAATACGTATATTTTGAATCCTTGATCTCTTTAAAAAAAAATTTCAATTTCAAAGAAAATAATAATAACAATAAGGACAACGTCCAACAATAATTTTTTTTTTTGTTTTTTGAATTTCTTTATTTCTCTTTTATTTAATGACTTTTATCTGTATCGTATCAAATTGTTTTAGTTTTTAATCATTTTATGGTGTTTTCAATTTATTTTTAATATCTTTCATCATTAAAATAAGATGAAAGTGTCAGTCACTACAAATTATCATTATATATCACTATGTATATGGTACATAAAATTATCTGTATCAATTTAATTTAATACGTGCGTGTACATATTATGAATATATGAATGGCATCATGTGCATATATAGCAACATTCACATTATTTTCAAGAATATAAAAAAAAAATCTTCAAAACCGAAGTCTTTTTAATAAAATAATAAATAATGCAAGGATGTGTAAATATTTTGTTCATATTACGTATTTGTTTTTAAATAAAATAATGAATAAATACTCGTATGTACATATACTATATAAATACGTTATAGCGTTTTATAAACAGTAAAACAATAACTTAAACATACATTTAATCAAAATAAATGTGTACACATATACACACACACATACATATGTTGTATGTTGTATGTAGACGTGCCTTTGCCTATGACTTTACTTGTAAATGCATAAAGGTAATATGAAAAATGAATTTTCCATTATTATTTCAGGTACATATAAAAAGTGCATATTTCAATTCATACATTTTTTTAAATGCACTTTTCTTGAAAAATCATTTAAAAAATATAATAGTTCATATTTTTACAGTTGTATGTACGAATATGTTGATTATATACATGCTTATGTGTGTTATATGTATATATACTTTATATAGGTTGATACATTTTTCGACATACCTATTATTGGTAACAGGTTATCTCAAAAATTTTGCATAAAGAAAAATATTTTATTCAAAAACGTATTTCAAGTAAAATTAATAAACAAAACAATTAACATTTTTTCGTTTTGAAATTTGTTTTTTATTTTTTATTTGCAATACAAAAAGAAAACAAAATTTTCTGCGCTCGTATATAAATACATACATATGTACATAACTACTGAAACTTGTGGTGTGGGAGACCTTACGACTCTTCATATTACTGAATATTATTTGTACTTTCATTTCAAATAAAATGCAAAATGCATTTACATTTTATAACGCATTTAACGTTTCATAAACACTTTGCATCTAAAATATTACATGATACATACATATGTATGTATGAACATATCCCATAATAATTTTATTATTCTGTCCTGAAATATGATAATAATAAAAATAATAAAAACCTCATAACTTATACCGTATTTATAACGCATATCAGTTAATCACCTGTATTTTAAATGGTAGCTTCTTTGCATTATTTTGCATTCAATTTAAATAACTTCATCTTTTACCATTTTTTAATTGTTAATTTTTTTTTGTATTTGGAAACAAAAACGACAACAATAAAAAAAGAGCAACATAAGCGACAATATGGCAACGATGCATAATTTTCGCACTTCATTTGAAAATTAGGCATAAAATCTAAATAACACATTTTAATTAATAATCTATTAAAAAGACACTTCAAACTTTGCATTTAAACATACATACATATGTAATATCTCAAATTTTATTCATAATTATGCATACAATATTTTCCTTTTATGTTTTTTCTTATATCAGTTGGGATTAATGTAATTGTATTTCCTGAATATTTTTATGCAAATGTCGATGGAATACATTTGTGAAGTTCTTTTGTTGGAAAATATTTATAACATCCTGTACATATACATATAAGTGTGTTTGTGCTAGAAGCAAAATAAAATCTATGCCAGGGTTATTCGTATAAACAAAAGCAACAAGCTTTATGAATTTCATGGTCTTAATGTCCTTCGTTTTAAGCTTGAGTTTGGTATAAGAATGTGTATATGTATGTATATTAAAAAAATAATATGCACTGTGTTTTATATTATGTGTACATTATAAACGGATATCTATACATACATATATAGGTATATAGATATGTATGTGGCAAAACATTAAAGTTGTACTATTATAATTTTAATATACAAACGTTAAAGTATCTCAGATATGCACACATAAAATGCACAAATAAAAAGAACATAAACATATTAAAGAAATGAAAATTAAAAGTTCAAGGAATATTGAATAGGAACATGCACATTTTAAATGTACATATACTCGTACATATGTATATATGTACTGTACACAAAAACGATATATGAGCAGAGCCGGTGTTTGGACTTTCATCGCCCGGAGCACACTAAATTTTTAAAACAGCAAGTAAATTAATAAAACAAAAACGTTTATTTAATTAATTTTTGTCATAATATTTGACTGTATTAGCAATCATCTAGACACCTCGGAACAACTGTTTCATTTGCGCTTGTGATAGCACCGGCTCTGTTTTTTGAGCATATATTAGCCAAAACTTCCACATCAGCAGTTTTTAATCTTATTTTTGTCGTCTATAGTTTTGTAAACATTTTCACACCTTGTTTTCCAATTTTCTAGAAGTCATTAATTTTTTTTTCCAATATAATGAACGACAGATGTTTTCCACAAAGGATTATTATATTCATTTTTTTTTTTTTTAAATAAAAATCAAAGATGAAATTTAAATGTTAAACTTTGAAAATTTAAACATACAAAAAAAATGTCAAAGGCAAAAACAATATAAACAACTTTATTGGTCACTTAAAAAAAAAAATTTTTTTTATTATACGATGATGAATTCAAAAATGTTCTGTTTTTAATTTTAAATAAAAAAAAACCCAATGACATCATTTCATTCTAAATAAATATTCGTATCCTTGAAAATTTTAAAAAATATTTTTTTTTTTAATAATATTCATCCGGACAAGTATATTTACCGAATACTGGAGATATTTTCCGTCGTTCATGTGTATATGTATTTACCAAAATATTGGCCTAGATATCAGAATAAGATAATTTTGAAACAATTGATATTGATGACATGAGATTTGAATGATATTCAGAATTTCAATTTTACATTTCAAATGAAATATCATGCATAGATATTTTATTCATGAAGGACGAACAATCTTATCTTATTAAAATGAATGTTATACCAATTATAAACTTTTGTCCTCTAAATATAGTGTGTATGAATCCTTTATTCAGTATTTTATATTTGTCATATTTGGCAATATTAACGTGTAACGAACCTAAATTGAAAATATATCTTTTGTTTATTTCATACAATTTTCAATTTATTACTTTTATCGGTATTATTCATAGTGTACGCTTTGTGATAATAATGTGATATCAACTGTGATATTATCTAAGTACATGTAATATATTCTTATGGAGCATTTTGTTATTTTCGTTTTTAAAAACAAATTTGTTTTTTTAAATTTAATGAAAAGGAATGAGTAAAAGTACCAATTTAAAATATATTTACGTATGTAAATATGATTTTGCTTAAAAAATGAACAATAAATATTTCTAATTTCTTACCCCTTTATTTCATATCACAGATCTAAAAGGGCAAAGGTAAGACAGTGGGTGGTATGGGAGAAACAGCTTATACTTTTTAGAAAATGAATAAAAAAATATGGGAATTAATACCAGTTTTTTGGAATGAATGTAGGAAAATATTTTCAATGATTAATTTTTGGAAGAATGAAAAACATAAAATTTATGAAGTAATAAAAGACAATAAATTAAAAAAAATCATAAACAGTAATTAAAACATTCCACATGTACATACATACAATAATTTACATTAAAGTTATCCTTTGTGTTTTCAATTTCTTTATCATTGCTTACATGAACAGTAGAAAAGTTTACCCTTAAGGCCTTAAATTACACACAAGAGATCCCTTTAAATTACATTATGGGAAAATTTTACAATAACACATATGTATGAGTGTGTACATTTTTAGCATACATATACGTACAAGTCATTATTTATCTTGTTTTGAAAAAAAAATTCTAAATATGAATGAACATACTTCTTAATTCTTTTCACATATGGAACGAGTTTTGAATTCAAAATAAAAATTAAAACACTAAATACAGTGTCGTTACTTGGTTGTAATAAAACTATTGTAATTCATATAATTTTATATTATTTATTTATTCTCTATAATTTCAATGTCAATTTGATTGATATTTACATAAAATTATAAAAAAAAAAAACTAATTTTCCCTCAACTTTTAGCATTTAGAAAAATCAAATACTTTTATCTTAAATTAAAACAAAAAAAAAAAAACACAAACTATTTTATTTTTTTGTAATGTACATACATAGATATTATGTATTGCATATGCACGATGAAACTATGTATGTAATTTTCATTTTTTTTTTCTTTCGTTGTAAATTAGAAAAAAAAAAAGGGATGAGTATAGGTTATTGGATATAGTCCAAAAATAAAAAAATATCAATGTTACATTTATCTTAAAAATTAATTTTTCGTTTTTTTTTTGTTTTTTTGTTGTATGTGGGTAGTGAATGTATGTACAAAAAACAATTTTTTTCAATTATAGATTTTGTTAGTTAAAAATCAAACGGAAAAAAAAACATCGTTTTTTTACATTAACCTAAATAATTTTTTTAAAGAATTTTTATTAGTTTTTTTTTGTTGAGAATTATAGATTTAGGAAAAAAAACAACACATGTTTTCTAATCCTTAAAAATATCCTTTACTGCAAAATTTTTAATTTAATTTTTTGAATGTAATTGTCATAGGTGTAATTAAATATAGATATAGCTAAATACAAAAATAATCTGTATAAATTTGTAAAATTATTTTAATTAGAATGTATTAAAATAAGATTATAAAAATAAATTTTTTTTTTTTTTAAAAATGGTATAGGTATGTATATTAATAATTATAATAATAATAATCAAATAAAATAAATCAATTTAAAAATAACTGAATTTTCTGCATGATGAATATTTTGAAAATTTAAAAGGATAAACAAAATAAAATAATTTTTCTTATTTTTTTTTTTTTTTTTTGTTTTTTGAAAATAATTTTTTCTTCATTTTTGCACGACAAGAATTTGTTTTTGCCAGTACTTAATTCGTACTGTTTTGATATAAGTATGTTCATTTATTTTTTAAAATTATTTTTCATTTTATTTTAAGAAAACTGTTTAGAGAATTTAAAAAAAAAATACTTATATAAAAAATTTCCAAAAGGAAATTTAATTATTATGTTCATATCATATTAATATATTCATATTAATATTGATATGTACATACATAAATAATGAAAAAAAAAAGAAACCAACAAACTCAATGATGGACTTCATGTAAATGCTTAAGTCCAAATCTGGCGAAATATGAGCCAAATTCTACAATTTAAATAATAATACAGCAAAATCAACGAAAAACTACCAGTTTATCTGCCATAATTTTTTTTAGTACACAAAATAATGTGTATATTCTGTCCACTAATTTTATGCAATTAAAATCTAATAGGAGTAAATACATTTTTTTTCTTTCATAATTCCTAATTATCTACAAAGTTTTCATACAGTATATGAGATGATTATTTTGAATATCAGTAAAAAATAGCATTACTTTACATAGTTTCCATAAGGCCTTAACTGGACACAATTAATGGACAGAACATAGTTGCTCATGATTCGAATTATTCACTTGGCAAAAAATTTAAATTTAATTTCTATTTTTGGTCTCGTCACTCTGACGACTGATTATGTTGAATCAAAATACTTAATTGTTATTTTATTGTTTTATCCACTTATTATACAATATTTTTATAATACTTGTTGTCTTTAGTATACGATGTCCTTACTTTACTTCATTCTTTAAATATTTTCACTACAGGCCTTATGGAAATTACGAAAAGTAGTACCAGTTTACATCATTGTACATTGATATTTAAAAACCTCATCCCATACTGTATGAGAACTTTGAGAATTGTGATAATACGTAATTGCGGTAATAATACGTAATGCTCTTATGAGAAATTATGAAAAAAGATAAAAGACACATGCTTGCTCCCATAAGGACTGTAGTGAATGAATAAGGCCTTTAAAGAATAAAGTATATACATATATAATCATTAATAAAATTTTAAATTAGGAATTAAAGGAAAATATTACATTTAAAAAGTACATTAACTGCTCTACAAAATATGATTCATATGATAAAACAACGTGGCAAATTAGTAGCCAATCGTTCATAGTAACGAATTTTAAATGTTCGTTGATAATTAATTGTTCGCTATTCGCAGGACGCAGATAGTAATTCGTTTTTCGTTGGTCGCTAGCCGTTGATCGCTGCACTGTAATTAGGTTCCTAAAGAGAAACTGGTCTAGTGATTTTAACATCATATTCGTGTGTACATCATATATGTACATGTATATGATTATATTACGATAAAAAAGAAAAAGAGAGAACAGGCTCACATTTCGCAAAAAAAAAAAGATTTTTTTTCATTTTATTAATTTTATTATTACATATTATTTTTACTTGACTATATGTATATTTTAAAATATTAAAAGACTTCAATTTAAAATGTTTGCTTTGTCCTTGATCTGCAATATGAAAATTGTTTGAAAAAAATTTTATATGTTTTATTTATTTTTTTTAAATATATTTTTCTTACTCTTTTTTTTTTCTTTTTATTCTTATTTCTTATTTTATTTATTTTTAAATTTTAAAGTAAATAACAAAATAAAATGAAATAATAAAATATAATAAAAATTATATTTAAATTTGAATATAGTGTGCACAAGGGCGTGCAGCATGGTTAGAACGTGGACGAAGATGTAGCGTTCAAGATAGTAATTCAGCTTCCTGCCATCGTAGATGGAAACGAAATCGAGTAAAATTTCAAATAAAATTTAAAAAATTATTTTATTATTTTACTTAGCTAATCAATTGATTTTTTCTTGTCTTTAATTTTATTTTATTATTTTTTTTGTATATATAAATTTTGAATTGAAAGATTCATGATTCATCACTTGGTGGCTCATCAGATGATGAAGATTTTTTAGGTGTATTAAGAGGGCCTAGTTCATTTGCAAATGCCTTCCTATATGTTGGATTAGGTACTATAGCAATTGGTTTAGTTATAGCATTTGTTGGAACCGGCGAAAAAGGGTTCAAAACTGTTGAATTAAGACTTATAGGACCTTCATTAATAGGCAAGTTTCTTTTTGGCTTTTTTGGTTTTTTTGATTTCATAAATAAATAGATCGAATCTAATCAAAGTAGATACATATCTTTATTTATAGGTATCGGATTAATTTGTTGTATCTTACGAATATGCTTTTGTATTTGTCCGTCACATTGTATATCATCAAGTAGAAGAGCACGAAAAAAAAATAATAATAAAATTGATGCAGATCATACGACTTCCTTATTACGTGGTGATAGTAAACGCGTATCAATAGCTAAAGGTCCACATTTACAAGTAAGTATTGTAGGCTTTTGATTTTAATTAATTTCATCAATTATACAATCATTGTATCTCATTATAAAATATTATTAAAACATTTATTTTATGATAGTTTATGTACATAGTATTACAAAATTATTAATCATATCTTTTAGAAAATCCCATTAACACATAAAAGAGGCAGTAATAAAATGTTAAATGAAGGTATGGAAGCATTACGTCAAATTGCAACGACTTCATTATTTTTACAAAACGAACAGAAACCATCAGCAAATCGTGTTGTTCCTATAATTAAAGAGCCAGAAAAGCCTTCAGGTAAACAATCATAATTATCATATAATACATTTATTTACATATGTACATAAATGTACTTTACAAAACTTGTACATATACATATGTATGTATTTATGTACGCACTTCTATATAATTAATGCATCACGTACCTTGTTGTATGTGCGTTATGTATGTATGTCATTGCATATATAAATTTATATGTATATGTATTGTAGACACACATATACATAGTATATATTGTAAATGACCCAGTTTTAATTTTTTTTTTTTTTTTTTTTTGATACATAGTACATACATAATTTATGCATTTTATTGAGTTTTTTCCACCATTCTGTATCTTATTCTATTTTTAATCGTTTTTTTTATTTTTTTATTTTAATGATTTTCATATTTATTCCATAATAACCGCATTTTATGTACTTTAATAGAAGAAGCACCATTGGAAATGAAAAAACTCAATACAGCAGCACTTAACATAACAGATGTTAGCGATGATGAAGATGAAGATGATGATCAAGCTGCCGCTCCTAGTTCTAATTATAATAAAAAAATTGAATCATTAGTTCATCCATCACAGGGTAAATTAGTACGCCAAAGATTATCAACAAATCAACAAAAACATCAATCTCATCAACAAGAAAATGATCCTGACACAATATTAATGGAAACTTCATTAACAATAATAAATCCAACAACTAATTCAAATTTACCTCCATCATCACCGCCGCCATCAACTAGTAAAGCGTTTATATCTTCACAAGGTTATGATCTACCATCTTCGATACCACATAGACATCCCGTTTCTAGTACTGTAACATCAACTACGAATGCATCTAGTTACACTACAGAACAACAGCATACACCTGGTCAAATATTGGAAACAAAACAGGATAACAAAGAAATGCAACAAATAACTTCATCATCGTTACAATTGCCATCATCATCATCACCCTTAAATCTCACGCTATCTTCTTCAATATTAAATAGCAGCGGTAATCAAAATCAACGACATCAGCCTACATCTATGTTAACTGCCACAACTGCAACTACTATTACTACAACTACCACTAGTATTTTATCGACATCAATAGCAACTGTATCATCATCACAATCTCATTATAGTTCAACACTTTCTCCTCCTCCACCACCAACGATAAATTCTGAACCGGAATTAGTTTTAAGTCCAGCCAAACTTGGTCAATAGTGTGCAACTAAAATTATAAAAATACTTTAAACTCATTATAAATATAATGTAGGTAGTAATTATTTATAGGTAGTTTGTAATATGTGTGCAATATTTTCCATCATCAATCAAATCACTGTTCTTGCGTAATAGAACAATCTAATATATAAATATATATAAAATTAATTTATATGTATGTACATGTATAACCCTATATAAACACGTATTATCGTTACAATCATATATTTACGTATGTATGAATATGCATGGAATTACAGATGGAATTATTATCTATATCAAATATGTTTTATTTTAACATTTATTTTAATAAAATGTATTAAAAATTTTCTTGAAAAAAAAAAATCAAAAAAATTTTTAAAAAATCCATAAGACGAAAACAAATTTAAAAAAAAGAAGATAAATCCATATGATTTGTGATGATGTAATATCCATCCAGATTCAAAAAAATAATAATAATAATAATAATGTACCTTATGTTTACTTTTTCTATCCAGGAATTGATAACGTATGTAAATGATGTACGTGATAACACATCATACGTATTAATATGTACCTATATTTGTTAAATTTTATACTTTGAAGAAAGGCTCGCTAACGGTTGTTTTGTTATTATTCATGTAAAATTTGTTTATACCAAATACGGTAAAAATTTTAAAAGTACATACCTACATATGTATATATACATGCATGCAGTATGCACCAGATATGTATGTATGGGGACGTATACCTATACATTTAATTTATCAAACGTATACAATACTGATACAAGGACGTGCATCATATATTATTTGCTTTCAAGACTTATCAATATTTTGTAAAATTATTCAGATTGCCATAAGGGATAAAATGTAACGTATACCAGTTTGCGTATACTTACCTCAGTGTACAATAAAGAAAAAAAGGATACCTAATACATGTAATTACTGATATGTACACATTAAATATCTCTGCTGAGAATATTACATAATAACACGCATCTGACGTAACCACACATTACATACACATGTATGTAACTTTCGTGATATGTGTACTTATATGTATGTACGTTAATATACTTTTGATTGGCCTAGCAATAATAAAACGTAAAGTAAAGTAAAGTAAGAAAGATACCCCACGAAAGGGTATTATATAGACGTTAAAAATGACATATTGACCATAATAGAAACATATAAGACGAATTTCGGTAATATGTATCTGCTTAGATGGTTAAAAATTTAAAATACAAATACAATACATAGTACTTTACTTTACGTATGCTTCTTATGGCAAAATATTTTTGCCTTTTTGTACATGTGCCCAATGTATGTACATTTCAGGCGAACTCATTTAAAATTACACAATTGCGTATACATGCATGTAATTTACTTTCTAGGCATTATTTTCATTCTAGCAATACTAATACATATTACCATATATTACAAAATTGGCATGTATACCTATGTACATATGAGTAAATCCTTTTTGTAATTTACACTATAAATAATTTAAACAAAGTTTCAATCATTTTAAAAGTTTGATTTAGGTAGGTGTTACGGCTAATAATGTAAATTCAAAACATTTGCGTGTCAATTTAAATTAAAAATATAAATACATAACATATATACGTTACATCCTTTGTATTTGTATGCGAAAATGCAATTAAATCAACAAAAACTTTGATTAAAAGCCGATATGTATATGTAAATAAAAACACCTACATACATGTATACCGTTAAGCAATATATTACAAAGTATTATAATGTATGATTTATATAATATGTACACGCATATAACGGTTAATAAACATGTCTCCAAATGATTGTTAATTATATTTAAAGGAAATTTTCTAATGAATCAAATTTAAACAGGAAATCATTTTAATTTGAACAAATTAACAGTTAAGATTGTAATTAATTTGTTATTGTATTTTCTTTTTTAATGGAGTATAATTTTTAAAAATTTTTTATTATCCTTTTTTATTGTAACAAAAAGAATAATTAAATTCTACAAATATTGTAAAATGTGTAGGTAATTGTCTTGGAAAATAATCACAGAGATTAAGCTCTGACCATGACTTACATCAAACTATTAAACCGTTGATGATGATGATGATGATGACGTGTGTCATATACATATGTATATATGTATGTGCAAAATTTATTTATCTATTAAAATTATAATCAAATAAACAACAAAATGGTAATCTGGATGGAAATTTACCTAGATTAAAAGTTTAAAAAAAAAGAAAAAGACAAAAACGTACTACATAATAATAAAAATTAAATAAAAATAAATGTCAATTATTTCAAAGCAAATGGCAGTTAAAAATTGATTACTCTTATATAGTAAAAACAAAATAAATAAAAATAAAAAAAAATTCTATATAATCAATCTATAATAATTAAAATAATTATAAAAATGATTTTATGTATAATTTTAAAAAATTGTATTTTCTGTATATTAATTTGAAATGAAAACTTTACTATATAACAAAAAAAAATAATAATAATAAAAATAAAAAATTAAAAAACAAAGTAACAAAAACTAAAGGTTTTCTATAATTCATTTTTAGCATAGTCATGTGTATTTTTATGGAGCATACAAATTTTGCGATACATTATTATAATTATCGTTGTTCTCCTTTGATTGTTGTTGTTTTTATTTTCAAATACTTGAAATAGGCAATCAAAGTATTTGAAAATAAACTTGAAATAGGCAATCAAAGAATGAAAATAAAAGATGAATTTATTTAAATTAAATAAATAAAAAAAAAATGCGAAAAACATTTGATACACAGATGACTATGCATTAAAAATGAACTTTAATTTAAAATAGTCGAACTATAAATGTATACCTATACAGATACTGTACTTCTAATATAACACGTATTTATAAAAAATCAATTAAAAACAAAAACGAACAAACAAAAAATAGCTATGTTATATTTTATAAGAAAATGTATATACCATACATAGTATATGAAATAATTAAGTTACATTATATATGTATTCACATAACTATTTAATATTCATAGTATACTGTACATACATACGAAATTTTTTTATGATTTAAAAAAAAATAATACTAATAAACAAAAAAGAAAAAAAACAAATTGATATGAATAATTGGAACGTTTATTTTAAAATTTGAATACGTTAAACCGCTTCTTAGACATTAATACCAGTAAATAAGAGCGATAACGACAACATATGTAATTTCACGTATTAAATGAGGAATGGTAATAGGCTCAATGATATTAACAATTTGTTGTTTATCCTAAAAATGTTATTGCTGTGACAGCAACGTTGCTCTCGCTTGAAAAATGTTAAATTTTTTTAAATTTTAAATTATTTCGATTTTTTTTTTTTGTATTGCTCATTGCCCAATGAATTTGATTCCATGAAGTTCGTAATTTTTAATTTAATTTTTTTTTTTTTTTTTTTTTTTTTTTTTTGTAATTTAAAATCATTTTATATAAAATATTCGTTCATATTAATTGTATGTATGTAAACTGTGCAGATGTAAAAAGGACCTTTTCACTTAACTTAACGATTTGAAATAACTAGAAATGCGAAAACGACACGTAACATTTCTATAGTCTGTACAATATTTTCTAATAATTTTTTATCCGTTTTAATTAGAAATTATGAGAGAAGATAAAAGGTATAGAGCCTTAATTGCATACAATTGATGTACAAAGTATATATCTTTGATATCTATAATATGTACTCGTAATTCTGCTTATTTTACAGAGTATACCACAATTCTAATAAATATGAGAGAATGTCACCCTTAATTTTGTTTTTTTGTTCTAATTAAATACTAGCCTAAACAAATCCGTTAATTATTTGCCGTATATTTAAATAGTTATGTAAATTAAAATTAAAACTAAAAATAAAGAAAAATTGTACTAGATCAAAGCCACTAAAAACAAAAAACAATTAAAAGAAAATACGATACTTACATTATAAAGTAACTGAATATCACAATAATTTGCCATTAAATGTGTACCTTGCCAATACTCAAAACAATGCAGAAAATATAAATAAATTATTAAATAAAAATATTATAAAAATAAAAAATTGTATAAATTTCATTTTATAATTAAATGTTTTAGAGAGAAAAAAAAACACAAAAAGAAAAATGAACATAAAATCAAATGAAAAATTAAAAAGATGAAAACTAAGAGGGAAAAAAGAAGAGTATAAATATAAATAAAATATATAAAAACAATGTATATAAGAAATATTAAATAAATTCATGTAAGTACGTATTTAAATATTTAATTTAATAGTCTAAAATTAATGTGTATGTTAAGGTAAAAACGAAAAGAAAAAGAAAATTATAGTCTATTTTTTGAGCCATTAAACTTTCACTTGTATATTTTCGATGAATATATCTTTTGCTTTTTTTTTCCAATTTCAGTGTAAATAAATTTTTATTTCGTTGTTACCATTTTTCAATTTTAAAATACATACATAAATATGTATGGGGCTGTACTCGAAAATTCATAATGTTAAATATACACATACATAATATCTGATACAAATCTTATAACACCTGTTAACTAACCAAATGGTAAGAGCACTACTTTAGTACTTACCACCATGAATTTTCGAATGTATCTATGATGATAAATATTTATAAAATAAAATAATTGACGATAAATACCGCATCATAGCAAAATTTTTATGCTCCATATAAATGAAATGTGACTATGGTAAAAAAAAATAGACTATAAATTGCATTACGTATATATGTATGTACACATACTGTATGTATATAACAAATACATATTATAAAATGTGTATTAAAAGAAAAATTATTATAAGTATAATAATATATTATGTAGTATATGAATGAAATTTAAAAAGTAAAAACAAAAAAAAAAATATATACTATATATATATATACATAAATATATTATTATATAAATATTTATTTTTTAGTGAATATGTAGGCTATAAATAAGTTTTGGACATATCGTTTATATTTTTAAATGAAAAAAAAAAATAATAAAAATAAAGTAAAAACAACAAAAATTATTGAATAATGAAAAAAAAGAAGATAAATGAAATTATAAAAACTACTATATGATAAAAACAAAAAAAAAAAAAGATATATTATATACGAAAATTTATTTAAAATATGTATACAAAATATTATAAAAATATAATATGTATACAAAAAAAAAAAAATATATAACTGTATTAAAACAAAAACAATAATAGTAAGAATAGTATGTAACACATGCATACGCAAAGTTCAATAAAAAAAAAATAATAATAATAATAAGAATGTAAACGAAGAAAATAAAAAAAATGTATACATAATGTTAAATTGAAATAAATAAACAAAAACAGTAAATACAAAAAAAAATTAAATAAAATAAAGTTGTAACTATTTAGAGCTCGGTAATAAGTGTGTGTCAACGATATCGCCAAATGTTTAGTGTATTGGTCCGTTGGTCCCATGATATCGACAAGATAATTTGAAATATTTTTTTGATACTGATATTGTCCTAGATACAAACGCTATCAGCAGGCTTTTCAGGCTTAATTTCACTTTATATATTGATAAAAAAAAAACATTATGGTCATTTAGGTACATATTTATATTGTATGTACTTGGGAAACATCAAATTTAAGCTTATCTCTTTTTTTGTTTTTTAAACCCGCTTAGTAGCTGCTTTGTCTGTGAAAACTTGGTATTATAGCAAATAGGTAGATGAAAAATATTAAAAAGAAAACTTTAGTTTGAAGATGCATTTAACAATTTATTCACAATGATACAAATTTTACTGACAAAAGAAAAATAAAGCCATTATTATTACAAAATGAAATTTTTATTTATTGAAGGTCGTGTGTAATGAACAAATAAACTAATAAGTATCAAACTTTACAATTTCACAAAGAAAAACAAAAGAAAAAATAAAATAAAATAAGAAAATGACGTGAAAATTAAGTAAATAAAATAGAAAAAAAAATACTTATGATTATAAAATTACAAATCTCATACTACTATAGAAAAATGTCATGAATATTTTTATGTGAAATTTTACGTTTGCAAACTGGACATTGTTTATTACATTTGAATGCTTCTGTTAAACATTTACGACAAAATATATGTCCACATGTCGTTGATACCGGATTCTTACCAACAGCGGATTCTAAACAAATTGGACAACGAGCTATAACTTGTTCTGTACCTGAATCTGATGAATTATCTGCAACTTTAGTATCCTCAAATCGAGCTCTTTTTAATGTTGGTGTTGTTATAGAAATAATACCATCGTAATTAATACGATTACGATGATTTGATCGCATTGGACTAGGACTACATAAATCTATAATATTATCTACTGCCATAGGAACTGGTGTCGATATTGGTTCTGAAACACCCAAAAAAATTACATCATCATTTTGAGAATCTGATGATTGATGATTTGTTTCTATAACTGAATAATTTTCATTTGAAGATCCCTCTAATTAAGAAAAATGTGAAATAAAATAAATTTAACAAAAATTGAATTTTCTATTTAATTCTAATTTACCTTCTTCATTGTGTAATAAAATAACAGATGGTTCCCCTAAATTAGGATTAGATGTTTTCGTATTTGAATCATAGTCTCTATTATTCTCTTCAATAAGTTGTTCTGCTAAACGTAGTAACTCATCAACGCTCTATAATATATAAAAAGAAAAAACGCATTAAATGCATAAAAATTAAATTAATGCTTTTTTTATTATTATTTTAAAACACTTTTATTACATCTGGAATTTCTTCAATTGACATTTTTAAATGAAATTAATTTATTATAAAGGAAAAATTTTCAAATCCAAATGTTTACTCAATTATTAAATATTTAAAGGATCTATTAAATGTTTGCATAAAAACGAAATTCTTAATTTGATTTTTATTTTAAACTTTTCAAATATTTAAAATTCAATTTTAAATAAAGTAATCCTTTTTTTTAAAAATTGAAATTCATTACAGTAAAAATTAACAAATAACAGTACACATGAAAACAAAACAATTTAATGCTATTCGTAGAATAAACCAGAATCCAGAATAATCAATAAACTATACGGAAAGACTGGTTAAAAAATAACAATAACAAACCAATATGGAATTTTTTGTTTGTTTTATTTCGTTTCAATATGGTTTCAATTATTATTTATGTCATATTTTTTTGTTTTCTCTGCTGTCAAGAGTGTCAATTTTTAAAATTTGTTCAGTTCGTATTTTATTTGACTGTGGACACATTCAGATTTGAGCATCGTAATTATACACATGGTATGTGAATGCAAATTGGTTTACAAAAATGTCTTTTTACATTTTTTTTCTTCCTTATATTTATCCCTTTATTTTCAATAATTCAATAAGACTTAAAATATCCTAACTTGAGTTTTGGTGATATGTGAGCAATTTAAAATGTGAATAGTGTAAAAAATTTTTTTTTCTTTATTGAAAACAATAAATGTGAATAAATGTTTATTTTGACATTTTTATGTTTATTTATACAGTGTATATATGTCCAAGGCTTAGGCTTAAGATACTTAAAATTGTGGTTTTTACACACACGAGACACTTAATATGAAAAAGTGTTTTATAAAACATTTCTAGCGCTTCCAGTTTAACTAGTGAAGGAAGTGAAGTGTGTATCAGGTAGCTCGGTGGTCTCACAAGCACGAGACAATTTTTCGTATGTGTTTCATAAGTGCGTCACGTGTGTAAAAACCACTAGTATTATAATAAACGGACGAAACCAGCAAATTTTCATTTATGTTTTCTTATTGGAATTTAAATTAAATCCTTATAATGGGGGATTTTAGACGAAGAGACACTTATGAAACACATACGAAAAATTGTGTTATGAGCAACTGATGAAGGAAGTTAGACGTGTATGAGATGACACGGTATACCGGGCTACCTGATACACGCTCCACTTCCCTTACCAAATACACTGAAAGTACTGGAAAGTGTTTCATAACACATTGTCTTTTCATCTAAAACCCCATAATTATTTGCTGTGTTCTGCTTCTGCTCCTGTAACAGAAAACAAAACTTCTGTTTTGTTTATTGTTTATATGTACCTACTTTATAGTTTATAACGTTTATAAAACAAACGTTTGTTTTTGTAAACAAACATAAGTCATATAAGTACGTATTAATGTCAGATTATAAATTTGTCAATTAGCGCTATTTCTTCTTAACTATTGTAAATTCGGGTCGTATTTTATGTTTGTTTAATTTGTTATTTATTAATATTTTCTCTTCAATAACAATTTTTCACGTAAGTTTTTGATTTCTGATTTGATTTTTTGATAGTTACTATATGTATTTAAAGAAATATTGTATGGTAAATATAAATTGCCAACATGTAAAATGTATAATTAAAAAGTTGATAAAATAATAAAATCTGTTAAGACGCTAATAGCGTATAATGGCGTTAATATAATTGATGATACAATTGGATAGTCCGATACATCAAATCGAATGATATTTGTTTGGTTGGGCTATAAAGTCCACATAGTCCATATAATAAAATATTTTTTAAATAATAAGACATAACATAATTCATTATTTATTTTTGTGTTATAAAAATTTTAATTTCTCTTGGAAATTCTGCCTTGAAAAATTTTCTTATCAGGCTTTTTTTTTTTGTCTCGCCTGGATTTCATTCCATCCGGGATCTGTTTTATCTGAATGTCGTCCAGTTTGAATTTTGAAGTTTCGGATTTTATATTGATCCTTATTTATAGACTTCTCATAGAGAGGGTCGCAAGGACATTAGATAAGAGCTTTTTATACCATGGATTTAGATAAGTATGTTTTTTAATTAATGCAGTATAAATATAAAACAATAAGATTTCAAGGAAGAGAAGCATGGTACCTACATACATAATTAAATTTTTTGGATGTATCTACCTACCCGCCTACTTATTTTTTCAAAAATAAAAATTTGTAAACTTTGGAAGCTGTAGAATAAGATTTGTTTTTTTTTTTTACAGAAAACAAGATGTCAAAACAATCTAAAATTAATAAATACTTTTCAAAGGAATCAAACAAAGATGAGAATTTAAATGATAACAAAAATAATACAAAAGATATTTTATTTAATTTAACATATGATGAATTTAGAAAATGTACAAATATTAAAGAAATTGTTATATCGGATATAAAAAACAAATTCAAAGATGAAAAAATTCAAGAAATATATATAAAGCATTTAAGATCATGGATTAAAAATGTATATGATAAATATATGACAGAACCATCATATTTAAAGAAATCACAATTTAAAGAACTTGTTGTAAATATGGATGAATTAAATGCAATGAGATCAAAAAGTTCATCATTATCAGGAAAACTATCGAACGTATCAAGTGCATCAACGGAAATTTTTGTTAAAAATCAAAAGAAAATTAATACTTATAAAAAAGATATTCCATTATCGTCATCATCATCACTGACTGCTATCGATGCCGAAAAAAATAATCAAAATGTTGTTTCAAAAAAATTAAAATCTAAAACTGCTACATTGAATATAGCAAAAAATCAAAAAATTAAATTATTAACAAAAAAATATAAATTAAAAAATTGTTATATAAATATAAGAAAAAATAATGAACTTTATGATTTACTTCAAACAGTAACAAATGATTCAACATTTACTGGAAAATTATCAATTAATAAAATAAATGAGATAATATCAAAAAATTGGCATAATAAAAATTTAAATTCAAAACAAAATAGAAAACGAAAACCATTGAGAATTACATCATCATCATCATCACTTGATGATGTCAATAATATTAAAAAAAGAAAGAAAAATTTTAAACAAAATGATAATAATGAAAATAAAAAAATGAATTCATCAAATATTATTACGAGTGATTCAATTAATGTCATAAATAAAAATATTAACAAAATTTCTATATCAAAAATAACAGATTCAAATTGTACACAAAATTCTAATCAAGTAGAAAAACAACCAAAATTTCCCATTAATTTACCAAATTCAGTTTTTACCATAATACCATGTGATGTTATTAAAAATAATGGTGAATTATCATATACAAATTTATTATCTACAAATGTTGATAAAAATTCAATAAATGTTGATCAAATACAATCAAAATCAAAAAATAAAAATGATCAAAATAATTCAATAACATATGAAATTTCAAGTTGCAATTTAAAAAAAATCAGTTTTAATTTTTTTATTGAAGAAACGAATATTGTTGAATTAATTGATAAACAAATACGAAAAATTAATTCGAATTTAAATGAAAATGATATTAAAATAATTAAAGAGAAATATTTAAAAACTGTTTATGATAACATTAAATATGATAAAAAAGATAATAACATTTTACTACCAGGATTAAAATTAAAAAGAAATCCTTCTGAACATATGGAAAAGAATAAAAATGATTTAAATACTGCTATTTTAGAAGGTAATTTTTGGAAATTAAAATGGATTACATTTTTTTTTTTTTAAATTAAATTTACTGTAATATATTTTAGATTCAATAACAACATTTACAAATACATCTGAAGTTGTAGTTTCATCGCATTCAACCAAAATAGATGAAACAATTGAGGTAAATATCATATATTGTATCACATGTTCACACGAAAAAGATCAGTACAAACCCCAAAATTCCAAACTTCACCATGAATGAAATCAAAACTTACATAAATTCAGATAAGACAAAATCCGAACGGGACAATTACGATATAAGATAAAATTACAATACAGAATTTTCAAGAGAAACTAAAATTTTCATTCCCTTACCTAATCCCACGTAATTGCATGAAAATTGATTGCATTTAAAACACAGCCTAAGTATGTATTGTAAATTTACTCTGATAATTTATCAATGAATTTAAAATTCGTTCATGATGATGATAATTTACTTATTTTAACATATTTATTTGCAGATTATGATGGGTCTGTTTTTCAATTTTTAAAGATTTAACAGACGCATTATAATGAATGGTAATTAGGTTGAAAGGGTCATTAACGTTGATATTCTTGTCTATAAAATTTTATTTTTATTTTTATTGATTTTTGTTTTTTCTTTAAATTATGTACATATATGCTTATTATTTACACAGGCTGGAACAATGCAAAATGAAGAAGAAAATATAAATTTAAACGCTTTAACACCAATAAGTAGAATGGTTTATGAAGGAGAAAAAAGATTAACAGATGAATATTGTTTAGTAGATACAATTTTCATTAAACCAAGAGAATTAACATTAAAACAATTTATTGAATATACAAATATCAAAATTTACTTTGAACAAAAATTACGTAATTTTTATTCAGAAATAAATGATAATTTATATAAAATGCATATTCAAAAATTATCACAATATATAAAATCATTTTATAAAAATTGTTTTATAAAAAATGATGAATGGCCAAAAGATATTCGTTTAAGAAAAGGTGCATTAAAAATATTATTAGCAAAAAAATCAAATAAAGCAACATCACCATCAGTAGTAAATTCAATGAATGTAGCAACTTTAGAAGAAGATAAATTTGAGGTATGCATAGTCTTTGTTTAAGTAAAATTTATGTGCTAAAAACAATTTTTGTTTTTCTATTTTAAGAATATTCCTGACACAGAATTACCTGATTTTCTTCAGCCATCACTATCTGAATCACAATTATCTACTAATATAAGTGAAATAATGACAACAAATACAGATACAATAACAAATAAATTTGTTACGCCTACAAGTATAAATCAGAAAACAACAAGCGCATCTATAGAATCATCAACAACATCATTATCATCATGTTTTTCACAAAATGATGAAAAATTCTTATCGTTATGGCGTATACAAAAAGAACCAAAAAAGACAATTAAATCAATTAAAGATATACCACCACGTTGTATAACATTTGATGAATATAAAAAATTGACAAATATTAAAGAATTTATTAAATGTATTGTATGTGATGAAAAGAATTCAAAAAAATTAAGCGAAACTGAATTGAATAAAAGCATAAATAAATATTTGAAAAAATTTTACACAACAAAACTTTCAACATCTAATGAATGGATACCATCATTAAAATTAAATTATAATGCAAATATTGAACAATTTTTATATTATAAATATCAAAAACAATTAGAAAATGAAATGAATAGTCATGATAATAACGATAAAAGTTCAAATAATATACAACTGAATGAATCAGGATCAGATTTATTTGATTCTTGTAGTGTCACTCAAATTTCTGATAAAATAAAAGAAAACGAAAATTTAAAATGTTCGTCTAAACAACAACAGTTATTATCAAATGAAAATAATGAGAAGGACATCACAGCCAAGTTAACTTCCAATAAACAACAACAACAATTATTATTATCAAATGAAAATAGTGAGAAGGACATCGCAGCCAATTTAAATTTCAGTAAGCAACAACAACAGCAGCAGCAACAAAAACAACAGAAACAACAACAATTATTGCAATCAAATGAAAATAATGAAAAAAACATTACAACTAAATTAAGTTCTGATTCTTCAAAATCAAAAGAAGAGAACATTTGTAAAAGACGTTTATATACTCGGGATTTAGATGACACATTTTTTGAAAATTTTGAAGATAATAATAATTCAAAAAAAATAAACGTTCTCAGAAAATCTGTACTTGAGAAAGAACTTAAAAATAGTAAAAATGTAGAAACAGCAAAAAAATTTGATTTACATGAAAATTCAAAAGAAATTCATAATCAAGAATGTACAGATATTTTTGATAAATCTGTAAATATTGAAAATTCATTGGATTTAAATAAAAGTAAAATGGAAGAAAATATGAATAAAACAAATTTAAATAATATTGAAGTCGAATCGATTACTGATTTTGTATCATCATTAGATACTTTTAATAATCATGAGAAAAATAAAGTTAATGATGAATGTGTTGTTGAAAATGAAACTAATGAACATTCTTATTCAATTCAACATATTGAATTTGTTGGAGCTAACGTAGAAATTTTAACTGAAGAAATAAATTCGTCAATAATAAACAGTGATCCTTTAAACTGTTTTAATAGTATAGAAAACATATCCACACATATAACAGATATTGATAATGAAAATAATTGTGGCTCTTTTCCAATGAATACAAAAAATAAAAATATTAAACACAAAAAGAAAATAAAAATGGAAAGTAATGATTCAAATTCATCAAGCAGTAGTTTTGAGGTATTATATCAAGAATTAGATAAACTTCTTAATGAAAGTGTTAATTCCGATAATTCACAAGGAAATGAAAACAATAATGATAGAAATTCAAAAAGAAATAATGATAATACGAAAATTGATGAAATGAAAAAAGTAAACTGTACAAAATCAATTAAAATAGAACGTAATAATACACAATATTCTTATTGTTCTGATGAAATTGAATTTATTCCATTAAAAGAAAGAACAATTATTGAAATCGAAGATGATAATACATCATATAATGTAAGTCAAATAATTAACGATATGGTTTTAACAAATTCTTCACAAAATTCGATAGAGAAAAGTGAAGATAATGTAATTAATTCAAATATTAATAATTATGATATCGAAAATATGTTATCATTTAATGGTGTAAATGTAAATCAAAAAGTCAATAACTTAATTTCAGGAAATATTCTATCTCAAAAAAGTTTAATTTCTGCAGCAAATGAACTTGAAAATATACTATCATCTGACCAAAAAAATTTATTCATTTCACAACAACAACAAAATGAACAAAACAAAAGTAAAAGTCCATCAAAAAATAAAAATTTTGAACAAATTTCAAGTAATCGAATTATTAATGACGGAGTAGCAGAAGGATGTGAATTAGAAGTGGAAAATAATGCTCAAGGAAATGAAAATGAACAAAATTTTGAGATATCATCAACACAACACACGCATGAAACTGAACCAAATGGACAAAGTTTTAGGTAAAAAAAAATAAATAAATTGTTAATATATAGTCAAGTTATAATTCTTCAATAAAATATTTCAAATATAAAATTCTCATATTTTACAAAAGTTTTAGTCTAGAAAAATTTCAAATTTTGTGTAAACATAATTTATGACATATTTCATTTAAGGAGTTTGAATTAATAAACAAAAATTTTTATTTTTATTTTTGAACAGCGTAGATAATTTACAACGCAATAAATTGTCATCATTATTATCATTTGAGAAGCAGATTCATGACCATGAAACTAATAATAAAAAACATGATCTATTCAATAATGACTTAAAGTTACATAATGAAAATCAAATAACATCTGTATCAGAAATACAATTGAACCATGAACAAACGAATAAGGGCTGCGAATTGGAGATTAATTCAGAAATAAATTTAAAAGAAAATAAAAATTCAAAAAAAAATGTAAATTTACAACAAAATAAATCATCAGTACAAATACAAAATACTAAAACACTTGATCAGACTAAAAATTCTAATAAAAGTAAAGAAAATAATAATATACAATCTAAATTTAAAAAAAAATTTATTGATAACAAGAAAAATAGAAATTTAAATAATTTGGTATCAGCAAAACAAAATGAAAATAATTTAAAAACACCAACAAGTACAATAAGCAATAAACAAGCAAAGGTTCAAAAACGTAAAATTGTACAAAGTAAAAAATTATTAAAACGTTCTAAAAGTGTTTCAAAACCAATTAATGCAGTTGATAAACAACAAACAAATCATTTAATAAATAATAATGAAGATTTTGCAATGCAAACAAAACACACTTATCGTCCATTAGAATTAGTTCGATGTAGTAATATAAAATTGAATAACCATGAAAATATTGAATTATGTGAACATCAATCAATTAATAAATCATATCCAGAAAATTTAGAAATGTTAATTGAAACTGATTTATCTGAAGAAGAAATACAAAACACAAGAAAAATTCAAAGTCAACAAGATAATCAAATAAATTCACTTGCTGGACTTTTATCAGGTGATAATACATATTTTATGAGTTCTCAGTTATTATTGAAAGATGATGTAGTAGTATCGAATGTGATAAATTCGAATATTCAAAGTACATTAGTACCAGATGATAATCTTGATGTTACTCGATGTAATGATCAAGAAATTATTGATTTTTCAAAAACTCTTGTTCAGTCAGATGATACCATAAATATTTTAAAAACAACAAATGATACGTTAAAATCTAATAAAGAAATTATATTATACAAAGATAAAGATACTCTTAATTCTATCGAACATAAACGTAATAAAGATAGAATTGTAGATAAAATATTATCGTTACAATATGTTTGTGATAATTCAGTAGATTCTGTTAAAACGAACTCATTAGCCAATAGTAAAAATCATGATGAGGATGATATAAATAATTTAAATTGTGTACAATCAATACCAATTAATAATGAATCAGAGAAAGGATTGATAGCCACATCAAATGATATATTTGATATAAATGTACAATCACAAAATGAATCTGAAAAATTGATTTATTTTACACAAATGCAATCACCATTAAAACCAACAGAAGATAATAAGATAAATAATGAAAATATTTTAGAAAAATGGGAAAATATAAGTGTAGAATCAGATATATTGCTATCACCCTTATCTCCATTGAAATTGAATCAAAATTATCAATCGAACAATATAGAAAAAATTAAATCAAATAAAGCCAATAAAATATTAAATCCATCTACTACTATTAATGCTATTAAATTATCAAAGAAAAAATTTCTAAATATATCACAATTTGGTTATATTTGTTATTTAAATTTACAAAATGTTATTTTCAATTTAAAATGCTCAAATTCATTATCAAAAGCTGTTAATGATGCTTATACAGAAATTCAATTTAATAGTCCAATACCATTTCTACAATCATATAATCATTATCATCATACAAATTGTAAACAAATAATGCAAGCAACAATATTATTTTCAGCTAATGGCTATAATCGATTATGTATACATGATGATTCGTTACAATTTTTATTTGGTTTAAATGATAAAGAATGGTCACATTTATTAAATATATTAAAATTAATTGAAAATTTTAATTATAATAAAAGTAATACACCACCAAATAAAAAATTACCAGTTTACGAATCATTACCATATCGTATATTACATGTATTTTTTAAAACATTACCAAAATTTTCACAAATTATTTATGAATTTGAAGATACAAATATTAATCATTTACGTTTACATCGAGTGACTGATATATTTACTAATCGCCCAAAAAAATTTTATATAACAAATTTAATTGATGAGCAAATATTGGATACAATGAAAATTGCGAATAGAAATTTTCGAAAAAATTTTTAAATTTTTATTTTGTACATAATTTATTTTTTTTTTTTATTCTTTTGAAATTAATTTTTTTATTTTATTTGATAATTTATGTACGTAATTTTCTATTTTTTTTTAATTATTTTTTTATTTATTTATTTTTTCAATTTCATAAATTTATAATAAAAGTTATTTTGAAATAAATGAAATACTGGAATGAATATTTTTACAGCTTTTTAATTTTACAAATTTTTTTTTTTTTTTCATTTTATTATTCTCTTTTTAATAAATATATGTATGTTTCGATAATGTACTTAATATTAATAATCTGTCAGTCTTGAAATCTAAGTTGGAAACTAAATTATAACAAATTTTCATTAGTGGTTAAAAGGTATTTAACTCCAAAGAAACTACTTGAAATTTTTGTTAACACTTAAATCAAGCCATTTAGGCAGTGATGGTGATGAGCAAAATCGTACGTTTCATTTAATTATTCAGTTTAAGTAAATGAATTCAAACAACTAATTTAATCATTCTCTTAAATTTATCATGTGTACAAATAAGACAAATGATTCAAAATTCATTCGATTTTGTTATTTTTGTACCTGAACCTGCTATGCAACTATTTCATACCAAGTGCACTAGTTGTCATTCATCGATCAATAATGTGATACAACCTGTTTAAGAAGGATCATACATATACATATGTTTATTATTTTACTTATAAAAATAAACATTCGAATTAAATATGTATGTAAATGTATTTCGAATCAGTTAAATTTAAAAAAAATAAATAAATAATGATAAATTTCAATCTAACAAAAGATATGATTTATTTTTCTTTTACATGTATATGTAGGTATGCAATTTCAAATACATCAGTACAACAATAATAGTAATTTGTTCACTTATAAGCTAAAATTCTTCATAATCTACTATTCATTCATTATTGAAATAAATGAAAATACAATTTAATTTTATTTTACATAGGATAATTCATGTTTTTAATTATTCTTATTTACACATTAAAAGGTGAAAATTCACATCCCAAATAGAAAAAAAAAATCAAAATATAAATCTCTTATTGTGTGTCTTCACCTTTAAAATAATTATGATTTTTTTATACGTTTTAATACGTTAAATTTAATGAAATTATTTAACCAAAACGTAAAAATATTAAAAAAAGAAAATTTAAAGAAAATACAATGAAAAAAACTCAAATAGTGAATATTTCACTTTTTCTTATTTTGTTATTAATTTTTAAGCAAAAAAAAAAAATCTTTTTATAACTATTTACATTAATTTTTTCTTAATATTTTACATTGTTTTTCTTTCATTACTTAATTATACCGTATATTTAGGATGTTTTTTTTTTTCTCTCGACTTAATTAAAAATTTTCCGAATTATTCATGCTAAAATTTAACAGTCAAATAAAAATTGAATAGAATAAAAACTTAAATTTTTTAAAATTATACATAATATGATAATAATCGGACAGAATAATTAATTAATAGGGAGTATAATATAATGAAATAATTTTAATACACATACCATTATTGTAAATGTATATAAATTATTTTCTTCATTTTTTTTTCTTTCAACTTTATTCATTTCATTTATTTTTTTTATTTTCATTTTCCCAATTATCTTGTTTATCCTTTTAATAGTCTAATGCCCATTCATTTTCAGCTATAAACGCATCAACAACTTCTTTCATTGAGAAATTTGGTATTAATTGATCTTGTGTTAATTTAACTCTTGTAACCGGATCAAAATGACCGACACGTTGTAAATGCTCTTCAATATCTTTACGTTCATATGTTATACCAGATGGTGTTATCACAGGATCAGTTAAAATTTCAAAACTAATTTTTCCACATAGATAATCAGGTACATCACGTTTCTATGAAAAAAGAAGAAGAAAAAAATAAAAATTAATTTAATTTATAATTATATGTATGTACATATATAAATTCCTTACCCTTCTCCTGTCATCGATTTTAGCAAATAAATTATTCAATTCAGTCGTATGATTATCCTAAAAAAATAAAAAAAAAAGTTTAATGTTTTAACATTTTATAAAATTTATGCTGTAGCTAAATAAACACTTACACATTCCTGCTCAATTTCTTGTGCTTTTTCTTTTATATAATCCTCATTCGTATTATTATCATTAATTTTTAATTTTTCTATTCTATTTTTCATATCTTCTTGTATTAATCTGAAAAGAAAAATTTATATTTTTTAAATAGATGGCCTTAAAGCAAATATACAAAGTTGAATATGAAATTCTGAAATTTATAAGACAAAATCTAGGCGAAATCAAATCAAAATGAAACAAATTTGCCATTAATTCACTTGGATTTTTATACAAATAAATTATACACTTTTCGAATAATAAAACATAACGTAAAATTTCGCCTTGTGAAATATAAATTAATTCTTTTTGTTCTTGAAAACTTTAACTTCTCTTGAAAATTCTTCACTGTTTCTTTTCTGGATTTTGTCCGGATTTTTAAAAAAGTTAAGGTTTTGTCTACTCTGGATTCTGGATAATATATCGATCCGATTGTACATAGCGATAATAATATAACTACATATTTTGATTACCTATTTAAATATGTTTGTAATTCAATTTCTTGACAAATTCTTTTCTCTTCAAGGACATTCCAACGTTTTTTTCTAGCCAAACGTAATTGAGATGTTATATCATCACCAAAATTTTGTTTTTGTTCTTTAGATAGATCATAGGCTATTTAAAAAAAAAAATATATAAAATAAAAATCATTCATTTAAATTCATTGAATATAAATGTAATATCCTTATTTAAAAAAAAAAAGCACAGACCTCTTTGTAAATGTTTTATAGATTCATCATATAATTCTAATTCCATTAAACTTTGTCCAAGAAAAAAATGTGCTTTTATTAAATTTTGATCCATATCTAATGCTCTACGACAATCTTGACATGATTTATCCCAACGTTTCATTTTTAAATGACATAATGCACGATTTGTAAAATATGTTGCATTTGTTGGATTTTTTATCTATAAAAAGAATATAAAAAAAAAAAGAAAACAGAAATTATTATTATACACATTGAAAAGAAAATGATGTTTTTTTTTTTTTTCAAATAGAACTAATTCTACAAACCAACTAGGAAGAACATTTTTAGCACAGTTTTTTACATGTGTTAGTAAAGGTTTGAAGTAAAAATAATCTTCATTAATGCTTGTACAAACAACTTAAATTTTACAATCTCTTGAAAACAGAATGTGCGTTTGTATGTGTAGATGTTTTTTCTTCAATGTATACAAATATGGTACATTACAAAATATTCATCCTAGATGGTTTGCACTTTGCAATACACGTATTATAAGACTAAATATTTTGTTATAATGTGCGTATTTCGAGGTAAATTCTCGGCGAATAATTTCTATTTTAAAGGTAAAATAAAGTAGCATTGACCTTGCACTATCGATTGATTTTTTTTTCTGTTATACTTTCAAAAGTAGAACAAATTGTACTTTCAAATTGAATGCATGTATCTTTGTATATATACATTCATATGTTATATGGGAAATTACTGTGTATACTATTTACATACTATATTTAAGTACTTTCAATTGAGATTGCAGAAATCAAATGAAAATAACAATCTGTTGAATATCTAAAATACACAAAATTGGTCCTATGATAATCTTTTAAAAATAAAAATTTTATCAGAATATATGTATGTACATACAAAATAAAAATACAAATATGTACAAATGTACTATAATTCGATTATTATCTGTTTAATTTATTAAATGCAACTTGAATTGTATATGTACATAACGTATAATAAATAAATCATTTTCTATCTGCCAGTACGGCTTTAAACTTTTTTTTTTTAGAATATTTTACTTTTGAGACAAAAAATTAATTGTATATATATATATATATGTATGTATCTACTTTATTGTTTGATACATATAACGTGTATTACATACATATGTACATTAACAAAATTATAAAATATACAGGGTGTTTTGGAATAAGTGAGTATTATAAATTTTCATAATCAGATATGTAATTTTCAGATTCTATGTGATAATTTTGATTTGTTTTTAAATAACATTAAATAAATTCAAATTTCCAAATAACTAATTGTATTACAAATTTTCGTCTTTGAGTTGTGGAATAGGTATTTTACCAAGAAAAATCATTCATTTTTCTTCACACACATACATTATCAGGTAAACTCTCAATTGAAAACTAATAAACTGTGTAGTACTTATCTCAGTAAAATGATCTGTCTAAAACTGCTATACTATTTTAGTTTGGGTGGGACACCATGTGCACTTATTAGACAAGTCTAGCAAATTAATGTGAACTTGTATAATACAGTACAAGCAAGTAGTATATATATTATACATACATACATATATCTATGATATAAAATCATAATGTGAATCACAAAAGAAAGCGCATTATAAGTACTAGGTATTCATTATACAACATACAGACATGAAGTTTAGGCCGATCGAAAGCCAAATAGATGCGTTACATACATATCTCGCGTGAGCTGTTCATTTAGTTTTAGAACATTTTATATTAGGATATAGAACACTATTCCTAATGTCTTGTCAAAGCTAACAACGCAAGTGAGCATGCAACGCTTTCATCGAGTTTTGGTCATTAAGTTATGCACATACGTGTACCTACATACAATTACGGATACAATTGTAATTAGTTCAAATTTGAATGATCTGATGAATGATGATGAATATCTTGTATTATAAAGCATTTATTGCAACATTATTATTGTCAATTCTATTATTAGACATTTTAAATCGCTTTTTTTAAAAAAAAATTTAAATATAGAATATCACCTAATAAAAAAAAAAAAACGAAATTCAAATTAATCATTCAGCTTGATAAAAATTTGAAAAAAAAATTAACAGAAATTAAAATTTTTTCAACATTTTAAAAAAATTATGTCTCATCTCGCCTACGTAAAAATTTATTAAAAATTCTATTTTTCCGATTTGGATGTACAAAACATTTCTTGAAACAATTTTTAAGGTTTCTTTTATTTTCTTTTGTTTTAATTTTAAAAGCTTTCTTAAATGAATTATGTGCCTGTAAATAAAGATATTTTAAAAAAATAAAATAGTACATACAAAGTGTCTCAGAATAAGTGTCACAAACTAATGTTTTTCTAAACTAAAAGCGTACATAGTTTTTTCGCAAAATAGGTACCTACCTACTCCATATTTAAAAGAAAGATTGACACAAATATTTCTCTGATTTTTATAAAATTTTCAAGATTTAAGGATACTGATAAGGGATCATTTTTTTATAATTGGTAAAAAATTTTTATACAAAAATACAGAATGACCTGAAAATCAAATACATATGTATACAAGAAAAATATTTTGAACGTTAATAAGTCTGGGTAGGTAATTTCATTTGACTCTAACGAATTGTACCTTATTAAAAATGCTCGTGGCTCAGTTTATAACATTTGATAAGTATGAATCGAATACACATGTTGGTTCGAGAAATATTGCTCAATATAGGTACAATATCATGTACCTATTTCACACATATCCAAAAACTTTTAGTGCCTTTTATCTTAAAAGGGATGAATTTTAGAGGAAAAGCCGATGTAGAATAAATTTTTGCCATGAACAATCTGAATTTTAACAAAAATATAGTTTGTGACACTTATCTAGGATAACCTGTATATAAATAGATAAAATGAGGTAAAGTACTTACAATTGCTTTTGTATAGCAATTTATCGCATCTTCATATTTTCGAGCAGAAAACATTTGATTTCCTTTCTCTTTTAATTGTGTATCTGTTAAATTAGCCGTCGAATATAGATGTTTATTCATTTTAAAAAATATATTTGCAATTTTACTTTTTTTCTCAAATAAAGGAACAAAAAATTGAAAAACTTGTATTTAGTTTTGTTGTGTTATTTATTTATTTATTTTTTTATTTTCAGAGCACCTTCAGATTTTTTAACTATATGTGTAGGTATGTAGTATGTGTATATATATATAGATACAAATATTTTCTTTGTAAGAAAATAAATCTTTTTCCCTCTTTATAATAGGTTCACTAATCACTTCAACAATAAATCACTTTAATTTCAATATGTAATATTACACCATTTAATTATTATTGTATTATATTATGGATAATGAATATTAATTTTTTATTTTTAAACATTTTATATTTTTAGAAGAAATAAAACAAAAAATAATTTTTTTTTCTTTTGCACTTCCTTGTTTTGAAATTTATTTATCAATTAAATTGGACGAAAAATTAAAGATTTATTTTTTGAACAAATTATTTTTTTTACTAATAAATTAACTATTACTTTTTTAAATTTTATTTTGTATTTTAATTCTTTTTCTCAATAATAATAAAAAAAATAAATATTTTGAAATATGTGATTTACCAAATTTTATTATAAATCGTTCTTTCGCAATACCAGAAAATGATAGCCGCTGAATTGATATTTCTTTTCATGTTATTCATTCATATACAGATTCAGACAATACTGCATACAAAATACAAATACAATACTTGTACACTGTACAGTACTGACTGAGTACAGAGTACAGTAGTACAGTCGCATCGGAAAATTTTTAAATCGAGTGCATTGGATCAATTGTAATATATATACTAGTAGATTATTTATTGTAATAATTATGGCCGATTTTTTAACTGGTTTTTTCATGTGAAAAAGTTATTATCTGATATTTTAGAACTTATGTACATCGGTGCCCAAGGGCCAAGGTCCAATCCGAGGTCCAGTTCCAGTTACTAATTAGTGTTTTATGAATATGTTTTCTTTCACCCAATAAACTATGCACACACAAACTACAAAGCAAGCGCTCACGCAAGTGAGTAGATCACTGATCAACTAACAACTTTGTTGTTGACATTTTGTCATCTTCATTTCACTTATGTACATCACCATTCGCTAAATTTCAGATAAAATGCTGTTATAAATAAATTTAATGGTGTTTTTATAATGAAAAATTCTTTATCATTAATGTAATTCATTTCTTTGCTCGATGTATAATTAATAAGATCAAATTACTCAAAACCTGTAATTTAAATTTGTTTTCATATACGAAATCAATTGTTTAAAATATTTTTAATATTTATGAATTATCCACGAAACAATTCACACCATGAATCATAAACGAAACAAAAATAAAAAACGTAAAATGATAGCTCTGTTACATCTATTTGTCAAGTTCAAATTGTCAATTTCAAATTTTAATTCAATTATTATATTGGTCCGCAGCACATGTATTGAAATTGTTTCTGTTGACATCTTGAAGAATTTAAACATCAAGTAAATTTTTCATAAGATTTTTACTGTATTTTTCTGTGAATAATTTAATTTTGCCTGTTATTTAAATTACCAAAATATCAGCGAAACATGAGACGACCTAAAAAGGTAAGAAAATAAATAATAAAATAAAGTACATAATTGAAAAACAAAATATAGATAATTTTTTAAGGTTATAAACAGGCTTTCACGTTATTTTATAAAAATTATATATTTATATTTGATCTAAAATTTTTAAATTACTTTTATTTATTATAGTATGAATCCGGAGAGGGTGCACAATATGTCACACGCAAACAAGCTTTGAGGAAACTTCAATTATCGCTAAATGATTTTCGACGTCTTTGTATAATCAAAGGGATTTATCCACGTGAACCAAAACACAGACGTCGAGCACAAAAAGGTTCATCTGATATTAAAATTTTATATCATTCTAAAGATATACGATTTTTATTACATGAACCAATTGTATGGACATTACGTGATTATAAGGTATAACAATTTAATTTTTAATTTAATTTCAGTTAAATATTATGAATATCCATGTTATAATCAATTTTGCGTAAAAAAAATTTCAGATTTTTGCTAAGAAAACAGGCAGAGATCGTGCAATTCGAGATTTTAAGAATTTAAATCGTCGTCTTGCATATTATCCAGATTTAAAAATTGATCATATCGTTAAAGAACGTTATCCAACATTTATTGATGCTATTAAAGATTTAGATGATTGTTTAACATTATTATTTTTATTTAGCACATTTCCATCATTACATTTAGTACCTAGAGAACAATCTGTTTTATGTCGACGATTAACAATTGAATTTTTACATTATATAATAGCTGCAAAAGCTTTACGTAAAGTTTTTATATCAATTAAAGGATATTATTTTCAAGCAGATATTAAAGGACATAAAGTTACATGGATTATACCACATTATTATCCATTTCAACCACATTCAAAATCTGAAGTTGATTTCAAAGTGATGTCAATTTTTGTTGAATTTTATACAATAATGTTGGGTTTTGTTAATTTTCGTTTATATCATTCAATAAATTTAACATATCCACCAACATTACCAAACGCAATTGTCGAGGATACTGAGAAAAGTAAAAAAAATGAACAAAGTTATGTATCCGATAGAATAGCAGCATTAAACATTGATATAGTACGTACTGATCGAAGTGTTATGGAAGAGGAAGAAGAAAATGATATAGATTTAGATTTATTAATTCAAGATGGTGATTCACAAAGGATTAAAAAAATGAAAGAGGAAGCATATGAAGTAAAAAAATTGAAAACACTTTTTAAGGGTTTAAAATTCTTTATTAATCGTGAAGTACCAAGAGAACCATTAGTGTTGATTATTAGGTGTTTTGGTGGGAAAGTATCTTGGGATAAGAATATGTTTGTAGGAGCAACATATGATGAAACAGATGAAACGATAACACATCAAATTGTCGATAGACCAAGCTTAGAAAAACAATATATTTCTAGAGATTATATTCAACCGCAATGGGTATTCGATTGTGTTAATCAAAGGACATTATTACCAACGAATAAATATTTTATTGGTGCTGTATTGCCACCACATTTATCGCCATTCGTTGATCCAAATCGTGATACTTATATACCACCTGAAGAGAAGGCATTACAGGATCCATCGTTAATTGAGACACATGGTAAATAAAAATATCAAAAAAAAATATATTTTTTTGTATTCAAATTTTTCCGTTATTTTAGAAGATGACGAAAATGAAGAGGTATCTGACGATGAAGATTTAAATAATCTACCAACAACAGAACAATTAGAGCAGATGTATAAAGAAGAAACTGAAGAACTTAATAAAGAAGAAAATCAAAATGCAGAAGATTCAAAAGATGAAGATGATGAAAATGATGATCAAGAAATAGATCAAGAAGACAAAGAAAAGAAGCGAGAAAAAGAGGTAAAATTTTATTAATATCCTAGTTGAATTTTTATAAATTAACATTTTTTCAATAGAAAAAGAATATGGCTGTACAATCAGGAAAACTACACAAAGAAAGTAAACGTGTTGAACATAAAATTGCAGTAGAAGAACATCGTTTAAAAGCTAGAATGGTTAAACCAAAACATAGAAATCTATTTAGAAAATTGATTAGAGAAAAGCAAACGAAAGAAAAAGAAAATTGGTTGTTGAAAAAGAAACGTCGTGTAATTGAAGCCGAAAATAAATCAGCAAAAAAACAAAAACGAAAAGATGAAAGGAGAAAATTAATTGAATCAGAAGTATAAAAAAACTTGATTAATTTAATCTTTAGAGTTTTAATGTAAAATTCGTATAAAATAAAAATTTTTAATATACTACATATTAATTAAATCTTATGCTTTTCTTTTTTTCCCATTTCTAAAAAAAAATGTCTGCAGATTTTTGATAGAAGTGTCTAAATTTTAATAAATTTCTGAAAACTTATTTTCAAAAAAGAAAATATAATTATTGAGTGTTTAAGAAATTTCTTTTTGGATCTTGTTTTCTAGAAATCTAGATACCTGAAATCTTTTTAAATGGTTTATAAAATCTATTCTTTTTCTTCAAAGTTCCACTGTGATTATCAACTCAATTTCATATCTGTAGATAGCTTCCTTGGGCACTTGAACCATTAAGCCATATTTCTGGCTCTGTTCTTTTACTGCAAATTCTCTTTCACACATTAATGCACGATTTTGTATTTATATCCCATCATATGCATATCCTATTACAATTACAGAGTAAATATCAGATCAAGGACTATTTTTGTATTCGCATGATAAATAATAAAATAGCAAAAAATGCATGTAATCAACGGATAGATTTTATTTTACATATTATTTTTTTTTATAAACTGTGGATTATAAGGATGGCGTCTTTTAATATTACAAATTTGTATACATAAAACAATAGAAAAATGAGAACAATAATTTATTTAATTTTCTAAATAATACATAATAGAAAATTTAAAAAAGGAAAAAAATAATAAACGGAACCAAAATGTTTTTTAATAATAATCGTATTTAAATGTATTTGTATAATATACATTTACAATCGTTTATTAAACAAAAAAAATATTAGAGCAAAAAATAATGTTTTTCTTCCCCCTATTACAAAATACATTAATTTATTTAATATATTGTATAATTATATAAATAGTATATAAACATTTACATATGTATATTACTTTCGTTTTTTACTAATTAATTATAATTTATTATAGTCGATATTTATAATAGCGTTAATTTCACAGTACCACAAGTAATGAAATTGATTTTTTTTTTTTAATTACATATAATATTCTATTTTTATTCTTGTTTTAAGTTCGCGTATAAAATAAATATCGTTGTAATTAAAAAAAATTTTTATCATGTTTATGTATATAACGTAGCATGTTGTTTGTTTTGTAGAAAAAAGAGAATTATAAAAAAAAAATTGAAAAATTTTTCATCCAGTAGTATCTGATTGATGATCATCGACATCATCTTCATCTTCACTATCTTCTAGTTCAGGCATAGGAAAACGTAAAATTGCAGCAACACCAGTCAATTGTGAAAGTTCTAAAATTATGAAAAAAAAAAAGATTAAATACGTTCATATATAGTATAATTTGAAAAGTATATTAGGTAAATTAAGAAAGTATTTATGTATATGCATATAACAACAATCAAAATATCACAGAGTATTTTGCTAGAATATATAGTCTGAGGGAGGGTAGAATATAGTAGGAGAGGACAAAAAAAATCTATTTTCATCCTCCTCCTTGCCACAGTCTTTTGAAAATATCAATGTATACGTAAACATGATGAAAAATAATTCGAATTAAATTGGAATCATCTCAAAAATTGGAATTGCTGTACAAACGATCAACATATGTATAAATAATTATTTATGTAACTGCGCGATATAACGTCTGTATGTTGTACACGTTTTTGCCATATTGAAATAAATATTTGCATGTTAATTTGAAAAATTGGGATTAAACTGAATTATAATTTTGAATTATGACTGTGCACAGGACTTTGAATTTGGGATGATCTCAAATTCGAATTATACGGGGTTATTAACGTGTATATATGTATTTACATACATTCTTTCAAGACGAATTTATCTTGTAGCATGTGTTTATAAAATACAGATTGTTGATCTTTATTGAGAAAATTTATCATAAATATAAGTACACACACACACACACATGTAGTAATGATAATACAGTAGATAATAAGTCAATTTAGTCAGTTAGTTAACAAATTCATATATTTTTTTAATAAGTTGTTATTTATATGAGTAAAATTGTATAAAATTTAAATTTTAATTGAAAATATGATTATTTAAATGTACAATGAATTTTTATTGCTTTCTTTTTTATTCTCTTCAAACGGACGCGTACTTGTATGAATCGCATTGTTTATTATTGCTATATTTAGACTACATTAATATACAAACTTGTTCATATATGTATTATATATGCTATTCCAATACTACCTCCTATGAACTAAGAATTGTAATAATCAGAGATTCTTTGGTACAATTAATGCATATATATAGTATACCACAATACTTTACAAATTTATATTTTAGTTTCATAAATACGTATTGTATTTTGTTTATCAAATGAAAAATTAAAATGAAATCATTTCTCTTCTCTTCTTCTTTTCAATGAAAATTCAAAAATAAATTGTATATTTTGTAAAACGAATATATCAGCATATGTGTACGTATTAATACGGTTATCTTTTTTTTTCTCTGGTTTTTGTTTACATTTATAAATATGTATGTTATGTATTCTAAATTTAAAATTAATTCTACGATTGTATGATGTAGATATTAAGAGGAATAAATTTCATTTTCAGAAGGAATTCATTATTTTCAGTGATCGATAAAATTTAAATGACATCTTAAATATAAACCATTTTATTTGAAAGTAGTATACAGGATGTTTCACGAATGGATATTAACCGCGCTTGCCAGATGGATAGGTCATGACGATAAAAAAAAAGAATTATATTCAAATTGTTGAGGGGTCAGAGATAGACTTATGCCGTTATGATTGTTTGAAAAATTTTTCAAACAAGTGATCTTCATGGGCATATCAAATGTAACTTATTGTTTTTGCAGCAAAGAAAAAGGAACAAAACATCCTTTCAAATAGACGTTTAACTATTGTTATATTTTTGTGGTTCGTATGTTACGAGCTTTCGATTTTAAAATTTTGAAAAAAAAAAGAATGAAAAATTTCATGTTCAGAAAGAAATATCTGTTTAAGAAATATCCTGCAAAGTCAACTTTTTCTTTTGAATATTGAGTACCTAATTTCAAATTTTACATTTTGTATTCCCTACTAAGCTAAATGGAAACGTGAAAATCCCATTTCTATAAAGTCAGTAATTGTTAATTTTTATCAAAATGTACTATCTTGTAAACAATCGGATTTTGATAATTTTGGACTTATGCCACTTTCAAATAAAATGGCTCATATACACCGATATTTAAATTGCAATAAAATATAAATTTAAAGTAAATTTTCAATTATTTATAAATTTACTGTTAATTTAATGTATCAATTTTTTACGTTTATCGAATTCAAATTATTAAATGATATCCGTGTACTAAACTGTATATAAAATGTTAATAAATATCATGTATAATAAAGAAATGAAATGTGTACAAAATAATCTTTAAATACGTACACAAACGCAATTTTATTTCAATTTTATGTTATTTTTTTTATTATTTCTAAAATTAGAAAAAAGGGAAAATACATACGAGTACCTACATATATACATATATATATTTTTTTTAAATGTAACAAAACGTACAGAAAGCACGTATACAGAAAGCATATTAATCATCATTATGTTTCTTTTTATATCTTTAAAAAAAGAAATGAAATTTACGTATGTAGGTACTATGTGTAAAAAATGATATGGATACAGTCAACTCTCTACAAGATAAGATGATATTTAATTTCTGTATAACATGGTGAAGAAATTTTGGTCAATACTTTGAATGATCCGCTTGTACGCTTAAGTCATTCGTCCACTTATACGATACGCATACAATCACGATATAATATGGGTTTGATCTTTGAAATCATCCGTATCCTGAGCGTAACTTTATATTATGAAAATTCGTACACTTACACATGATTAGTAAATTTTTATTAAATTTATATGAAACTTGAGCAGGAGTTAATCGCGCAAACAACACAGGAAAATATGACCATGTTATAAGAGGATTGATTGTATTTAAATAAAATAGATATGCACATATGTATGTACTTTTACTCTAGTTGTAAGCATTTTACCGCAATGGAAATACATATCAGGTACATTCATGTACAATTATTACCACATAATACAAGAAAATAAAATCTAAAATAAATTGGATAAAAGTAGTTGCTTATATTATAAAATATTTTTAGTTGACTATAGATTTTGCCTACACAAATTAAATTTATAATAAATTTTACAATTATAATAACAAATTATTTTTTATGATTAATATTCAAGCTTTTAATATCTTTCCTTTTTCATATCCAAGAAAAAAAAAAAAAGAGAAAACTACTTTGTACGTCATTAAATTTAAATTAATAAATTCATAGCATGAATATTCAAATTCAATTTGATTTATGTAATAAACTGATTATTTATATTATAATTGTAGGAGATTGATAGTATCACAATGATTTCTCGTAATAAAGTAAAATGTAACAAAATTTGCATTTAAATGATGTGTGTATATAGGTGTAATCGTATAATACTTGTGCACATATTCAAAGTATTGTGTGATCTTAATAGTATTGTGGATAAAGTGATTGGACATTTTTGAAAAAATGTATCAAATTCATACGTATATGTGGGTGTTGCTTTAAATCATAAATTAAGCCGTTTATTTTGTAAGTGGTGCAAGTCCATTATTATTTATAATAATTGAGTCTTTATGTTTGTATTTCCCATTTTTTTAATTGCTATAATATTTGCAATTTTTTAGGTTTTCTGAATATCCTCTTTTAGAATACCACAGGACACAATCTTGTAATCCGAATTGGGGTATTACAGACCAGGACATATAATGCGAATTACTTGAAAATCTCGATATTGAATTTTTTTTTAACTTATGATACTTTCAAAATAAATGGCTCAATTCATATTTTATTGAACGATAATTATGGTATGATATTTTAAAATAAATATTTAAATAAAGATCAATTTAAGGTATACACGAGGTCATCAAGAAAATATAATCGGTTAGCCACTTTTAACAATTTTCATTCTTTATCATTTTGTTTTTTTTTTTTTTTTTTACTTTTTTTTTTTTATTTTATTTTAATTTTTATTTTATTGCTCAAAAGGTATTTACAAATTTTAAACAGAATCTAGACATTCTTTTTTTCATGAATGAGTATGCAAATGAGCTTCTACGTAAATAAGGACAGGTTTAAGTTTACACGTGTAAAAATGAAATTATGAATGTTGTTTATATATGAGAATATGAAAAGGTTTAAAATAAAAATAAAAATTTAAAATGATATTCTGTAATCCTCAGTAATTCTTCTATATGCCATAACATGCATACATCGTTTATTTTTAATGTTTCTGTATGATTTCGTGTTAAAACGTTATGTAAAAAAAGTTCTGTTCCCGTACTACAACCATAATTTGTATAGAGCAGAGATCATTTCTTAAAGTACACGAACGATTTAAAGAAAATATTCGAATTTTGTTCTGAGTTAGAATAATGCTTTCTTAACAGCTATTTGATCAAACATTAAAACAAATAAGCAGCAAGTAAAAGTATACGCAACAATGTAACATTAATCAGCTTTTTAAAATTTGCAACTTTGTGCAGAATGGGTAGATTAAGTTGTACAGGAACGCAAAATCTACAGTTTACTACATTTTATTACGAATCATTGTTCAAGTACAGGAACAGAGCTTTTCAATAAAATATTGGTATTCAAGATGCGATATGCATATTAACAAAAATGATGGAAAAAAATGAAAATAAAATTCAGATACCATTTTATACGCAATGTACTTACATATTGGTAAAAAAAAAAAAAATAACAAAAATGCAAATGGTAAAGAAGTTGCAAAACTTGTTTCTTTTAATATCAACATGAATTAAACTAAAATAAAATAAAAACGTTACAAGTACTACATCGTTTATACGCATGAATTTTGTATTTTACATTGGTTGAATTTTTTTTTTGTACAAAACAGGATAATTTACTTTAGGCAAAAAAAAAAGTATTGTACATACTACAAACAAGTTCACATACCATTAAAATTAATGATGAATTTTTTCTCTAAAAATCTATTCTTTCTTAAAAACACAAATTTGTAGGTAGATCATTATATTTTCATTTAAAATTTTATTTATTTGAAATTTGACCATGAGCTTGATCATGTACGTTAACATACTTTTTGATCAAATTGTATGATTGAAAGATTTAAATTGTAATTTAAAATATGTGTAAGCATTACATAATTGGAAACTAGAATATTATTCTATTGTACATATTTGGAATATGTTAACACAAACTTCATGGACTATAAAGTTAAGTTTGTATTAACACATTAAATTCCTTTTTGTTAAAGCAATTTAAATAATTAAATTTTTTAGCGGCTCTATTATTAACGTTTTTCTATTAAATATTTTTAAAGTTATCAACCATATGCTGTCTTAAAGGATATCAAAACGTGAGCCGCTGATGAGACATATCATTCCACAAGACAATTAAATGCAATTTATCATCTGATTAAGTTGGAATGCAAGACCCTCTCTGTACCAACAAAAAAAAATTTTTTTAAACTTTAAAAATTTCAATTATTTCTGGTTAAACCTGGACTCTCATGCAAAACGCCCTGCCCTGTACATAAAATTACATCATGCCATAAGACAAAATTATTTTATTTCAATAAAAAAGAAGACCAATGTAAACTTTTATTTTTGTAAGAATTTTATAATTTGTTTACCGTGTATTCTGTATTAAAGATCATATAAATTTATGAACAAAAAAAAAAAACATTTTTTTTTTTAATTTTTTTTAAATTACTTACGTTCCCCTGATATATGCATACTTGAAAATATTTTTACTTCACCACCAGAATCACGTACAGAATCCACTAAATTAACGTATTCTTTTCGTGTATTTATATCTTGACATCTGTAAAAGAAAAAAATAAACAAAAATTCATAAAAAATAGGAATTACAAATGGAAGTGATATTTCTTAAAAGGAAATTTTTTTTGATTTTATAAAAAATAAAGTTTTTCCTTTGATATGAAATACGATATACGTACACTATACAATATTTTTGTATTTTAATGTCATTTAGTCACATGTGGCTAAAATCAAATTATTCATTTTCAATTAGACAACATAAAATAAAAGAAATTGTAAATGTGTAAAAAGATTCTTAAAATACGATTCAAATGATCTTCAACTAAAGATCATATTGAATAGGCGGTTAAATATGTGTATTGATTCCATTTACAAAAATGGACATAAAAAATTCTTTCAAAAAAGAAAAACAAAATTTTAAATATTTTTATGTATAAATATGAATACATTTAATTTACACGTACAGGGTGTCCCAGAATAAATGTAACTATAATTTTCTTTTGTACCTTCTGAGATACAGGAACAAGTGAAGCACAAGACGTTTTGCATTGGGCAACATCTTTTTAACTACCTTGGACTCATGTTTGTCAACTATTAAAGTTGAGACATGGATCTTTCTATAACATTAGTCTCTTCAATTCATGAAAATCGGAAAATATCATCTTGTGAAATATTGTGTGATAAAATTCTTTAGAGTATACAAATGTACAAATTTTGTAAATCAATCCTCAACTAATTTTTTGCTATTCCTATGTTGGAAAGACTAAAGAAAACAAGAACTACGTTAATCAATTGTTATATACATAGATCTCTGATAATTTTCTTCATCTGTGACGAAAATGAATCAAGTGGGAGTTTGAATAGAAAAAGTAAATTCGGTGTATATGTGTTGCATTCACATGTACTAATTTATGTCTATTAACATTTTATGCTTGAATAATTTCTATTTACGGGATCGGTATTATTGTAAATGTTGTAAGTGTATATTTTATACACAATAAACTGGTCTGTTAATATTTAGCAGATGTATATTGAATGAACGTTATTCATGTGAAAAGATTATAGTTTAGGGAAAGTAATAGGGAATTTTATTTTCATAATATTTTTTCCGATACGTTAAATTGGTTTCAAAAACTTAATGAAGGAAAAACTGAAAACATTCGTGTAATGGCCTACGGCAAATACAACAGTGCCAAAGTGATCCGCAGATCAGCCCTTGCTCTACATCTGTTTTAATGACTATTCTCATCTCGTAAAAACTTTGAAGTTTTAAAAAATCTATACAGTGTCTTTAAAGCACAATCATGTGTATATTTAAAAAATTTTTCTTTGATATTTTTGTATTCAATTTGAATAAATTCGTCTTTTACTTTCATTCCGTGATTGCCAATTTTCTGCTAGAAACAAAAATAAAAACAATCCAAGGAGAATGTAAATATTTTTGTGGAACAGAATACAGATGAAAATTAAAAAAATGAAATTTAAAACCCTAATAAAAAAAAAAAATTACTTAAATTAAAAAAAATACTAGATTTAAGCCAACAAAAATTTGAAATATTTTATCTTCGTACGTATGTACCTTAATAAATCTAAAAATTATCTGATAATAAAATTTTTATTTATATAACATATCTACGTTGCAAGGTGAGGTATTTTCAACAAAAATTTAATCTTATCTATGATAATAAAAAATCTACAGGTAACAATAATTTGTTCATATTCATTCATAACAAAGCATTATTTATAAATATAAAAAAAAGAATTAAAACAAAAAACCATTATTTTTATGTTGCAACAAGACCACGTACTTTTGCCATAGTAATTAAATAAAATTCACTATGTAAAAGTAAATTTAAAAAAAAAACGGCGATTTTCTCATAAGAAATTACTTTATACGAATAGTTCTCACCTGAGCCAACCCGACCAATTAAATTGCACAATATATGGTAAAGGTTATTCACCTTTATTGAAATGAAATGAATGGAATAAAATTAAAAATACATCATTAAAAAGACTATATACAAATATGTACATATGTTTAGATACATTTTAATGAAAATACTTTATCTCATAGTATTCAATATACCGTATAAAATCAATTAACCTGAATGATCATTTTATGATGTGGTGATCAAAAAATTTCAAGAGAAACCTAAAAAAAAAAAAAATAACGTGACATTTTTTTATACAGTTGATTTAGTGCTTATTTTTACACTATATGATTTTATTTTTATATTTTTTTAATTTATCATCGTACTATGTTCAATCATTATTTTATTACACAGATTATTATGTTCTTTTTGAAAAGAAATAAAAATAACAGGTATATATACGTACGAGTACGTCTATATGAATAAAAAAAAAGTCACGATTTTATACACTTCTTAAATTCGATGATTCTTGAAAAAATATAACTGAAATAAATTTTATATGCAATATACATATGAATACATGACTACGAGAGATTTTAATATAAGTATTTGTCTAGATGAGATGTAGTCATATCTTGTATCCGGTTAATAAAATATGTACATACATATATTCTCTGAGCTACATCACGAAATGGAACTTGTATATAGAGAATGTAATTATTAGAGACTTGTCTACAATCTACATACATAAATGAGATCCTAGGTTTGATCTAAAAGCCCAACCAAAATAATGTAACGTAACGTAAATAATGTAGTAAATAAATCATAATAAAAATGTGAAAAAGCACATTTCAATTTTTGTACATTTTGAGCTTTAATCAACTTAAACACTTATGTGATGTATACTATACACGCTCATGGCTCCTTAAGTTACGTAAAATGGACATTTAAAACTATGTAACTGGAGGTTAAAGAATATGTACCTAGATTAGGTTCATTTCAGTTACTATTCATTCCATTAAACATTTATCGCTTTTTTAAGTAACGTTAAATAATTTTGGTTGGGCCTTAAGTCTATATCTAGTGGTATTGATTGAATTAAAAATAAAATCATCATCAAAAGTATCCAACTTTTCGACTTCAAGCAGTCCATTCACGTAAAAGAATCTTGCATTCAAATATTTTACATTGTGTGTGATCGTATAATACATTCAAAACATATTACATGCATAATCCTACATTACATGTAAATGTAGATTTAAACGTCGTACGCCAAGAAAGTGTCAGTTATCAGTTACAGCGTCGTTGATCTTTGCCATTTTATATTATATCTATTGTATACAAAAGTTTTCGATTCAGTACACAACTTTATTTTGTAAATTATGTTGTGATCATTCAACTTTATCGTTGAAACTATAAAGAGTGAGAAAATTTATAACAAATATCAGATAGCGTTTTATTCAATTTTATAATACAATTTTGAGGTTCATTGTTGATGTTGTGTCTCAGAAAAATTATTATTTATTATTTTGTATTTTTAGCTTTTTTAAAGCATACATTGTTCGTTATATGAAAGATACATTCATTATCATGAATTTTAACTTAAAGTAAGACTTTGTTATTTTTTTTTTTTTTTTTAAATTTAATCATTTTAACGATTTCAACTTTCATTCGTGTATAGGTCTACCTTGTCTTATGTGTTTTTCTTTTTTAGTGTTATACGATTCTTAGTAAATTAATTTGATTTCAACTCTTGGGCTAGCTGTTTAAAAATAATTTTAGAAAGTTGTTTTAAATAGTGGAATTATTATTTTTATTGTTTGATTAAAAACACTTTTATAAACAGTAACAAAACAATTTGAAAAAAATTGAAAAAAAAAAAACAAAATAAATTGTGAAATTATGTGTGAAATAGTAAAATGATAAAAGTAAACAGAGAGAATACATAAATCTATTGTAGAAACATTTAAAAGAAAAAAAGAATTCAAAAACATTAAAAAAATGTTTAATAGTATAACAATAAAAAGAAAACAATACAACTAAATAAAAAAAAACGTGAGTAAATTTTAATTAATTTTCAATTGAAAAATGTGTTACAGTACGAACTGTAATTTTTTTTTCCTTCTTTTTTTTAGAGCGGAATTTGATTTGATAATGTAATAAAAGATAAATAATTTATTCATAGATTTTATTTTAATTGACTATATGATTTTTTTGAGAGCAACAACATTTTTTATAAGCTTAAAACACGCTGTTTTGTTATACGTAACATATTTTTAACGGAAATATTTTCATATGATCTACATTTTAAATACATGCCTATACTGTGATTATTTTATTTACAAAGAAAACAAAAACAAGTTTGCAAAATAATTTTTAAACCTATAATCAACACATGAAATTTATTTATCATTCAACCAATATGCTAATTTGTGAATAATTTAAATTCGTATTTTACTAAAAATTACGCATATTTTTGCAAAAACCGTTTGCAGATACATACGTGTTTATAAATACGTGACAAATAAATATTGTTTGTAATTTTTAAAAATTAAAAACAGAAAAAAAAAAAACAATTTCATTTTTAAATTTGAATTTTGATTCGTGGAAAAATAAATTTAATGTTCAAATATTTGAATTTTGGAAAAATTTTTTGATTCAATTTCAAAGTTTAAAAACGCAATTTCTTTCGTCATTCATTTTAAGACAAAATTTAAAGAACATTTTATTTTGATTCATTTCAAATAAATTAAATTAAAAAACATAAAAAATTTCCGTTACAAATTTTATACATATGTACATGTAATAATGTTCTAAATGGTGAACACAATGTTTATCTCATATTTCAAGGCTTGCATTTTCCATGTTCAAATAACAACATATTTTAGAAAATTTTATTATTTATAGTTTTCCTGTGGAAAAAGAAAAAAAATCTTTCAAATTTAATTACAGTGGAAATCATATATAAAAGGACATCGCTTAGTGACCAAAAAATTCATTCCAGCTGAATTATTATGTGTTCATTACTTGATGATTGTGACTTAAAACTTTATCACTTCTTTCAATAAATTTCATCATTCCTTTCAAACGATGTAATTAGAAAAATATAAATGAATAGTTTTGGTATTTAGATATTGAAAATAATAAATGCACGTCTTATATCTCATTTTTGTATTTCAATTGCGATAAGTAAAAAAAAATTTTTTATTGATCATTAAAAAATAATCTGTGTCATCTCAAACGCATATGTAATAAAACTGATATTCATTTATTTTTTTTTTTTTTAAGAACACACTTGGGATATAATTAATCATTATTACGACACAGTAATGAAATGAATAAAAAATGATTTTATTTTATGCGATTAAAATAAAATTTATTTTTCTTACGACAAGAAAATATACATATACCTACGTATTTCGTTTCGATTTGATACAAAAATACCCTACAAGATGGAAAAATATTTTAAATTAATTTTTCATTTTGAAAGACAAAAATAAAATGAAATTTAGATCATTTGAGATTTCCCTTTTGGAACACGAAAGCCGGAGTCTTCAACTGTTCAATATTATTCAAATCATTTTTTTTGTTTTTTAATTTACGGATCATTTTCAAAGCAAGTTTTAATCAACATCTGATATAAACAATTTTACGTTATATAGAGCATACAATTAAATAACTGTGCAAATAATAATTAAATATTTCAGACATTTTCAATTAAAAACAAACAAAAGTTCTTAATTGAATGCACAGCATTAATGTAATGAATTAAAATCACATGGTACATTCTTGTATTGTAATTGATTACGAAGCATTTTAAATAAAATAAAACAAGATTTTTGATTTTGATTAGATTTGCAGTTATTCAATTTTTTTTCAAATTGTATACATGAGCCGTTTATTATAATGGAAGTGTGATAAGTCAAAATTTTCAATATTAAAAGATTTTCATACAGTTTATATTATTTGAGGTAAATAAGGAATTCAGATATAAAATCTTGAATGTATTAGAATTTTGGATTCAGAATTCAAAAATGGCTCACGCGTATACGTAAAAAAATGCATTATTAAAAAAAATTTTTAGCAATTAAGTACATGTGCATAAGTCGAAAAATTTGCAGACTTTAAATGATCGATACTTTATCAATTTTTACTTTCGTAAATTTAATTTACAAAATTATATCTACAAACATCTTAAATTTAAAACAAAAAGATTTAAGTTCATAATGAATTGATCATTATCTAGTCACACCACAAATTATTTTCTAATTTCATTAAATTCATTGTTCTCAGATCAATTTAATGATTAATTTTATATTTAATGTGAAAATTTTATGATGTATATACAAGTCGCTTTTCTTTTTATTTTAATTGCCTGTTTTTGTTTTTTAATTGTCTGTTTTTATTTAATTTTTTTTTATTTTTTCAGGTGATCTAATCAATATTAATAAAAGGGGCGTTAAAATCTATTATTTTGTTGCCATTAATGTGATTAAAGTAGAGAAAAATAGAATCTCAAATATTAGTAACAGAAAAGTGTTAATTGTTATTGCAAAAAACAAAAAAAAAACGAGGAAAAAAAAATCAAAAACGAATAAGAGAATAACAAAAAAAAAGTATTTTAAAAAGCACATGTATAAGAAATACACAACACACTCTTGTACTGTAGAAAAAAAAAATCATACATAATTGGTATGTGCTGATTGAGAAAAAAGAATTTTTCTATTTAATAACACAGCAACCGGCACAGAGTAGTAAGCGTAGCATAAAAGAAAAGATATTAACAATAAGAAGTGATTATAAGGGGAATTGCTATTCTGTTACTGTACAAGCAAATACATATTATTATTGTGTAACGACCTTTAAAATTGTCGGTATTTTTTTACTCGATACTTTTTGCACTATTCGCTGTATACAATTGAAAAATAGTGTTTTTGTAAATTATTTCTGTTATTTATTGCAAAACGAAAAAAAAGTATGTCTTTAATCCCTGATTATTTTATATCAAGCTGTGGATATCCAAAATTAAATCGTGAAAAATATAAATTATCACCGGTAATTAAACAAAAACAGCAACAACAACAAAGGAAATCAGGACAATTAATAACATCTACAACAGATAATTCATTTAATAGAAATACAAGAAATATATTAAAATTTAATTATTGTGATATGATTTTTGATAAAAATAATAATAATAACAATAATCGAATATTATTACCAAAACGTCGACTATGTAATAATACAACATTTTTAAATAATGAAGAAACAACAATTGATAATGTAAGACATGATTCATGTAATTGTAATTATAATTCAGTTAATAATAGTGATAATAGCATAGAATGCAATTTAAATTGGATTAATGATAAGGAAATGAAATGTTTTGTTAATGAAAAAATTAAAGAAAATAGTAAATATTATAGTAGAGAAGAAATAGATAAACAAAAACAACATAATCGTTATCATAATAATAATAATAATAATAATGTAAGGTAATACGAAAACATCATGCTCCATTGAATAAAACAAAAAAAGGGAAAGAAAATTACACCATCATGTATTGAATTTATTTTCTTTATAATTGTATGTACATACATACACATATTGATTATGTTATTGTTAAAAGAAAAATAACTGAAACCATAAAATATAATATTGTAATATGTAAATTAATGTTCAATTTTCCAACAGTTATGGTATTAGAGGTAATAGTAACATCATATACAAATAAGCACCTATAAAAATCAATAATTTTTATACTTAGACTAGATTTATTTATATCACAAATTAAAAGATTGGATAAATTTTTACCGTTATTAATTTTTAATTTAAAAATAAATAGATAAATGTAATAATGTAGTTTAAATGTTTGTAGTTTATTTAAATGTAGGAGTAAAATAAAAACTGAGATTTTGTAATTTTAAAATAAAAATAATGAAAATATATTTAAAAAAAGAAAAAAATAAATAATAATTTAAATTAAAATACATGATTTTTGTTTTTCTTGTTTGTATTGTTTTTTTAAACGCCCCAAAATTATCATTTATTATTATTTTTATCTTGTACCACAAGAAAAAAGGAAACTTAATTCATTCCAATTTTAGATATGGCTATTAAAAACAAGTTGAAATAAATTTATTTATCATTATAGATTTATTATACAACATGGAGAAGAGCAAAAATCACTCTTAGACTTTACAATATAAAAATAAGCACATGTAAAATAAATTCACCCACGCAACTATCAAGCGTATGTTATAAATGTGATGAAATGATAAAAAACAGAAATTTGTTTAAAAACAGATATTTATGATTCAGTTTTTTAAAAATTTAAAAAAAAAAATCAAATCCGTGAGATTTATGTTTTATACAAATTTAATGAATCTGAATTCAGGCGAAATTGAAAGTTTTTTAAAAATCCAGATAACACAAAAGCCAAATAAAACAAAATTTAGAGAAGTCACAATACAGAATTTTCAAAAACAAAAGAAAATTTATTTCATATTTATGTTGTGTTATGTTTCATTATTTGAACAAAAATCCAGATGAAGTAGTTTGTGAAATAGTCTGAATTTTGTCCAGTCCTAATTTTGTTCTGTTTGATCCCATCTGGACTTTGTTTTTCTAGATCGTGGAACTAATATCTCATTTACAAATATTTTTATTTAAAGCGATTTTCGTCTGTTTAACGTCTAACAAATTTGTAAATTTTATAATATTCATTAAAATAAGTAGGTATGTATATACATTTTTTTAATTTATAAATAAAACAGTGAACATAAACTTTCTAAATATGTAAAAAAAAAGATAAAAAAATTGAAATTTTTAAACGGAACGTACTTACTTCATAAAATTTATAAATAGATAATTATCATTCATTTAAATACTGTTCTGACATTGTCAATTATAAATATATATATTCATTTTATTTAAAATGGAAATTCACTTGTATGTACATAATTGCAATTGCAATTACGCGTATTATCATCTTCATTATTATCATTATAAATCAATTCATTTCACAAATTTGAAATTCCAAACACGCATTTAATTAGAATGAAAAAAAAAAATGTAATCAATGATTAAATTCCAAACAGGTGTTTATTTTCATTTAAATGTACGAATGATAATTTTAAAAAAGTAAATGGTATTGAATTGAAAAGGAGTTTATAATTTTTTTGCATTTTTGTTTTCGTATTTTTAAAATTCAATTTATTTACGATGAAATCGTTTCATTAATATCATTTATGATGTTTTTTTATTTGTAGTGTATATACATAGGTACTTCAGTTAAATAATTTATGGTAATCATGTATAATAAAGATATAAAAAATCTCGTTTTAAATCTAATTAAAATACAATGAATAGATAAGAAAAATGTTTATACATATTTAACTTTGTATACATATATATACAACATTCATACAAATAAACACTATAATATGTACTGTTTATATCAGAAAATTCATTTGTTTATTTGTGATTATTTTACTTATCTTTGTGAGAAACATTTCAAGATAAAATACTATAACGTAAGATCTTCCATTATTTTTATAATTTTCTTTACAAATTGTATTTAATTTCAAATAATTAAAAAAGATTATATGTTGTTCTAGTAAATCAAATAAATTTTATCTATTCGGTGTTATTTAATATTCAATTAAATGTGGCAATTGTGGTTAAATAATGGCAATGATTAAAAAACTTATGGGATTTAAGTTTCTTGTATTAATATCTAATACATCTGTGGGATTTTAAATCCAATTATCAACTCAACTGTTTGTACAGGGAATTACGGAATAAGACGTATTTAAGTCAGATAAGTGGAGGCTTAGCAACCAATAGCATATTGACTTCTGAATCCTATAGTTTCAAGTTCGACGTTAAACATAGACAAAAGAAGCAAAATCATTGTTTGAAGTGCTTAATAATATTAATTGAGTCTACTTGTTAGCAAATAACTCAAAAATTGATAAATCTAAGCTCTATCATACAAAATAAAGTTTGTTTCCTACTCTAACAAGTTCAGTAGTTTCTAATTTGCATTAAACCGTATGGTGTACGTATAACAGAATTGTTATAAAAATAAAAAAAAATAAAAAATCACATCAATATAATAAGGCCCCACGCTGTAGAGCCGATGATGATGAAAAAATAAAAAGTAAATTGTGAAAACTTACCGAAATAAATTATCTGAAATAAGTAGTGTTTCGATAGCTTGAGCTTCAGCTGCAAGCATTACATGTTTTTTACCATAAAATGCTTTAGCTGGTTCACATTGAAGTATTGTATAGAAATTTTCTAAAGCTTTTACTTCGCCAGCTGCTTTAGTATCAGACATTTTTGAAAGGACAGCAGGATCTTGAAGCACCTCTAAAATACAAGAAAAAGAAACAATAAAAACTCTAAAAAATAAGAATTCTAAAAAGAATTTACCTTTTAATGAATGCTTAAAGCCAGAAGATGCATGCACTAAAAGAAATTTACTTTTATTGTCTAACAGTATCTGTAAATCAATATATAAACAAATTAGAAAAATATTGAAGTTATTTAGTATAAAATGTTTTTACCTTATTGTCAGTTTTAACTGCTTGTTGAAACATATATTCGTAAAATTGGTCTTTAACAAATCCAGGAGATGCAATTAATATGCATTTAACTATATCAAAATTAATATGCCTTAATATTCCTTGCATTACAGCATCATAAAATTTATTTAACCCCTTATCATGTTGTTGTACATTACCCTTGCGTTTACGTGGTATATTTACTTCAATTTTACTACGAACTAATGTCATACTTGATGTTATTAAACAAACATGAGCTAAACCTTCTTGCATAACAACAGCAGCAACATCAGCTGTCTGTGTTACATCACATGCCATTTCTATACGTTCTAATGCTATTGAATCCCATTCAGGTTTTGTTAATTCAAATTTACGATTTAATTCTAAATCAAGCGTATGATAGGCACCCATCTAAATTTTAAAAAAATGTAACCAATTTAAATTGGTTTATTTTGAAAATTACAAAAAATAAATTTTTTTTTTTAAATCATTACCTTAACATATTGATTTTCTTCAACGTTACGACCCTTAAGTCTAAGCACACATGCCTGAGTATCAAAATCTATTGATTCAACGGAAATTGTTAATGTAGTTCTAACACGACTACTAGTTGAAGAACCAGTAGCAGTTTCATTTTGAACCTAAAATAAAACAAAATCAAATGAAATAAATATGTATCTTGTCATATAAATTCTTACTTTTCTTATTGTGGTACTGCGAACATTATCACCTTCAGATATTAAATTATATGCATGCCACATATCTTCCGGTTCCTCTGGAATCAGAACAACTGATCTAAAATAGAAAACAAATTGATAGTTTATTTAATAAAATTCACAACCTTTGATAATATATGTACATAGGTATGTATCACTTAATATTTAAAAAAATGATTACTTACCCCTGATTACCTTTATCTACATTTTTACTAATTAATTTCATTATTATTACTACGTGAATATTACCACTAGTAATTTTCCGTCACTTATTTTTATTTTGTAATGAATTAAATTTATAAAAATGAAAGAATAACATTTTGAATAGCATAAATAAGACTTTTCTAGTTTTTGCCGTCATCCAAAATATCCAAACCCACGTTCAGAATATTGACTTATTCATATCACATCACATCACAATATTCACAATCACAAATTATATGTATATATAAAATATAAATACTTATTACTTAATACTATGATGAATACTATGTATCTGCATGCATAGTGCACTTAAACAGGAGACAAAAAACAAAATGACATATGAAGCAAATGTTGGTTTAAGGCTACGTTCTCACAATTGATTCACATTGATTCAATTGTACAATTATGTTTCCTTGTTTTATTTGAACGAAATCATTTACAAATATGTAGTTTAAACAAATATGTAGTTTAAACAAATATGTAGTTTTATTTATTTTTTGAAATTTTATACAAATGTACATACGTTCGTACGTGCACGTGAATACAAACAAAATTCATCAAACTAAAACCAAAGCCAAGAAAGTAGGAAGCGATTTATATGAGAACGTAGCTTATATAAAAAACAAAAGTAAGATGGTAAGGTGTAAGGTAAAGAAAAAATATATTGAAAAAATTGCCAAAAAATTTTAGAAATGTCAGACCAAAATGAAATCAAAAGACAAAAAGTAAAAGAACCATTTTACTGTAGAGAGCGTTGTAACAACTTAAAAAATTAATTTTACTGTTTTTTTTTTAGCACCAGATATCTTAATATGTACTCATTCATCCATGTACATACAGCCTTGGTACATATATATTAGTGATTAGTGTAATTAGTGGTCTTGAATCTTTATCTAATTTACCCGAATTTGTAAAACTATGTAAATAAAAAAACCACGACTTTTTTTTTTTAATTATCAATTTTCCTTTTAATTTAAAATGAAAATAAAACAAAAGGATTTATTTAATGTATACATTTTTAGCATAAAATTATAATTGTATTTATGTATGTTGCATTAAACTAATAAACGTTCAATTTCAGTTTGAATGGTTTGAATTTGTGATTTCAATTGTGAGCCCTCATTAACTGTAACGGAACAGGCAATTATTGGTCGTGATACACCACAAGCTCTTCCCAATGCTTGTTTCGAACGAACAAAGACATATGGAACATTTTTATCTTCACATAATAAAGGCAAATGCAATAAAATTTCAATAGGTTCAGCATCAGCTGCCATTACAATAAATTCGGATATACCACGATTTAATGTTTTTGTTGTTAGCTGTGGATCAGCTAATGGAAATGCTTTTGGATTAACTTCATCAGTCTAAAAATAAAAGAAAAAAAGAAAGTTCTAATTTAAATACTGTTGCAAAATGAAAACTATAGGTACTTTATACTTTAAATATTTTCACTACAGGCCTTATGGGAATGGGAGTATACAGTATGGCTATCTTCAAAAACGCATCACAGCCACTTTGATGCGATACTTAGCATATTATGGTCTTAAGCTGAATATCACATCAAAAAGGCAGTGATGCGTTTTTGAATATAGCTGAGCTTATCATTCTCAAATCAACACTGAGTAAATAAATAAATATTTATTATACGTCACTAGCAACTAACAAAAATGGCACACTGCAAGTGAAGCGGTGCCTCATTTAAATTTATCCAAATTAAACTTACTTTCCATATCTACATCAGTTATTTTGGTTTTTTCGATGTCATCATTTCCTTCTTTTTGTACAACTTGATCAGCAATTCCAGCTAAAATACTCGCCTTTATTTTATGTTTTTCTTCAATACCGTGAGCTCTGGAGGTGTGGTCTAAAAAATTACAAATCAAGTATAAATTTAAAATTTACTAAAATAAGCTAATGTATAAATACATGTTAAGGAACTAATACGCATAAAATGTATTTCATCCTAATTGATACTCACTTCGTAGACTCGTGTGATCGATAAATGTTTTTCCACAAATTAAACATTTCACTTTTGGTTTTAAATGCATTACACGTTCATGTTTTTGACGGTTTTGTTTGTGATCAAATACTTCACCACAAGTAGGACAAGGGTATTTTTTACCTTAAATGATTAAAAACAAAAAAATTTATGATTATGACTTTAATTATTTTTAAATTAAGTAATAAAGAATTGAAATACTTTTATGGAATTGTACGTGTACTGCTTTTTCCTCTGAACTATAAAATATTTTTCCACAGAAACAGCTAAAAGTCCCTTCTTTAGGATGCATTCTTCTCGTATGTACTTCAAGAGCCCATGAATGATTATATGTATAAGAACATTGGGAGCATTTATATTTTCGATTTTGATCATGTAGTTTTAAATGACTTTGAAATGCATTTGGAGTATATGATTTTTTTTCACATATTGGACATGTAAAAAGTGTTTGTTTTTGTTTTATTGACTTCGTGTTACTTTTTACTTGGTTATTTATTTTTTCGTTATGTTTTTTTCTATGATAATAGAGCATGGTTAAATTCTTACATAATAGACCACAATATTCACATGTGTAACTGGAAGACTCATTATGCTTATTCGATACATGCAACTTCAATAATCGAGGTGCCACAAAAGCTATTAAAACAAATAAATAAAAATAAATTAATACTATTCCTTAAATTGAAGTTTTCAAAAGGTTTACATTCTCCACAAATATCACAAATGCTGAGACATTCTCCGGTATGTAATCTTAAATGTTCTTGATAAATATTTTTACGTCTAAATTCTTTATTGCAGGTATCACACTTATACGGTTTCTCATTTAAATGCCATCTTTCATGTTGTATTAAATGAGGACTTTGTTTAAAAGTTTTACTACAATATTTACATTTATACTTTCCAATTTTCTCATGAGTGGTTTTATGAAATCTAAATTTACGGCTTAAATAAAACTTTACGGAACAAATCTTACATTCAAAGTATTTATTCCTATGTAATTCATTTATATGTTCATCATAATTTGGTCTTGTTCTAAAAGTCACATTACAAATTAGACATTCAAATGGCTCTTTAATTTTTTGATGTTTTTTATAATGTAATATTCTAGCTTTTGTGCTATCAAATGTCTCTTTACATTCTAAACATGAAAATGGTTTTTTTACTGGATGAGTATTTGACATATGATCATTTAATATATTCTTATCCTCGAAATTTTGATTACAATAATAACAGTTATAACAATCTTGTATATCTGTTGAATTAGATGTAACATTGACATGACATTGATTACATAACCCACTGTCTTTTTTAAATCTAATTGAAAACTTATATTTGTTGCAAATTTTACATAAAATTATATCTGTTTCTGCTGGTTTTTTATCTTTTTTATGTGTATGATCAACAAACTTTTGGTATGATACAAATTTAAAATTACAAATACCACATTCTAATTTCAGTTCAGTTTCGATATTATGTGCATTAGTATAATGATTTATTTTTCGACCATAGGAATCAAATTTCCTATCACAAACAGAACAATTATAAGGTGATTTCGGTGAATGCGTATTTACTATATGATCTTCTAAAATTTCTAAATCATTAAAATTATTATTGCAATAAAAGCAACAATATTCAGTACATGATGGTTTTTTTAGTTGATTGCATTTAATTAATGCTTGGCAATGTATTTTATCTATTAAAAATCTTATTCCATATATATATTTTTTACAATATGTACACATCATTATTTTAAAATTTTTATTTAAATTGACTTGTATAGACTTTTCTTGTTTTTCTGTATTATGATTGTGAAATATAAAATCTAAATGGTTTTTAAAATATTTATTGCAATCTGTACATATGAATGGTGTAGCAACTGGATGAATTTTAACAATATGATCTTTAACATCTTTTTCTGTTTCGAAATTTTTATCACAATAATAACAGCAATAATCTGATAATAATGCAAATTTTGTTATTTCATTGTCTTTAATTTGAGCACAGCTAATTCGATCTTTTGCCTTCCTTTTTAGATATTTATATTTATTACAATTCATACAATTAAAAATAAATGCTGGTTCCTTCACAACCAAAAAAAGGTAAGATTAATTTAAATTACAACAAAAATAACAATAATGAAAAAAAAAATATACATACACGTATGTATGTATATTCATTTTTATTTTAAAATCTCTCAATACCTTTTGATTCACAATATTTCTTTTTGATCTAGTCTTTTTCACACCAACATTACTATCTGATTCAGATGTGTCTTCACTTTCATCACTGCTGTTGTATTCAGATACATCTTCATCACTCTTATCATTTCTTTCATCGTCAAACGTCATTTCTTCATCGCTTTCATTAAAACTATTCAAAACATCATTTATCTGAGATTCTATTTCGTTTTCACTTTCATAATCTTTTTTAACTTCGAGTTCTTTGCTATTTTCATTGTCGAATTCATTGTTTTTTTTACTCTCATCAGAGAAATCAGTGATTTGTTTTTTTCTGTTTTTTCCCATTTCTTTCGTTTTACTTTGCAATCCATTTTGAACTACCACATTTTGAGCACAACATTCTTGAAGATTAGTTTTCAGTTCTCTTTCTGTCAGTGATAATGGATCATCCTAGTAATGTGAAGGGAATAAAATTTCAAATAAAGTAAAAGACATGTCCAATAATAATTGATGTCAAAAATATTGATGATAACTCACAATATCTGGACAAAATACAGTATCCGTTTTAGAATTTTTTTCATTTGCCGCTTCACCTATCTTTACTACCTTATTCGCTGTAACGCAGCTCTGGCTATCTTCATTAGAATGAGACTCATATTCATTAATTGTTTCTTCGGCTGCATCCGCAGCGGCTTGATTTTGAGTGCAATACTACAAAAGCAAAAAAAAAAATTAAAGAAATTGATATGAAGAGATAAAGGTAAAGTGTTTGTTATACAAAAATTCGAAGAAACAAAATAACATTTAACGGTTTGGTAGCAAAAGCACTTTAAGATTTTCTAATTTGTGAAAAATCAAATAACTTTATGAAATTGATTACCCACCTGATTAAGAATAACAGTGCTTTCATTATTTGAATTACTTTTAATCAAATCATCAAAATTTATTACATTGCTTGGATCATAATACTCCTTCAATTTTATCTGGGATAATTCACAAAGTTTACGAAACATGAAAAGTTTTGTTACAAATTGAGCGCATTTCAAACAAACTTCTTGTGGCAGACCATCATTTTTTTTAATCTGAAATTTTTATTACAATCTAATTTTAACATATTTATACTATTTATGGACATACCTTTATGTTAAATAAATTCAATTCATTTGCTATATTGAATATGTATTTACTTTTATCACTAATTTCGATTTGTAAATTTCGGAAAATTTGAATCGCTGAAATATCTTCAGTCAAAAATTCTGCGCAGGCACGACAGGTTTTTTCACACATAACTTCAATTTTGACTATACTATTTGTTGCTTCAGACATTTTAAACAATTTTTTTTAACTAGATTACTGGCTCTATACTTTTCAGATTATTGAAATGTTCATTAAAAAAAAAATTAAAACAATGGAATAAAATAATTTCTTAAAAACAAAACTATTTTTGAAGTTTAAAGAAAAATAAATCTGAATTTTGTAATTTTTTGTTTACATATATGTACATGTATGTACATACGAAATGACGTTAATGACGCTCTAATCTCTATCAAAATTCAAAATGTTCAGTTACTAAAATACTAAAGGTAAATGTTGGTTTAAGGCTACTTTCTCACAATTGATTCACATTGATTCAATTGTACAATTATGTTTTCTTGTTTTATTTGAACGAAATCATTTACTAAATTGCATAAACAAATATGTAGTTTTATTTATTTTTTGAAATTTTATACAAATGTACATACATTCGTACGTGCACGTGAATACAAACAAAATTCATCATAGGCCAGATACAATTAAATCGAAGCGTTTTTCACGCGCTTCACAATGAGTTTGAATACATGGGTTTTGTATCTAAGTCAATGATAGCCACGCGTTTTTATGGCGCCACAAAGTTTGCCGAAATTTGAATTTTGTGCCGTGTTGTTTTTTTCTACGTTTGTTTCTCGTTTCATTTTTTAGGAACAAAGAGAATTATAAACAAGTTGACAAGGATTAAAAAGGATATTAATCTCTAATGATTTTTATAAGCATGCATTTTAGGACAATCTACGACTCATAAGCTTTCGACTGGTATATATAAAGTGGTATTTCATTGTTTATTTTTATCGTATGAACGAGTAGGACGAGAAAGGGTTTTTGCTTTTTTTAAGGATATCGGTAATCAAATAATTAAAATAACCACCTCAAAATCTTTATTTTTTGATGCTCTTTCGCTAAAACAAAGCTCAATTTTAAAAAATGCGTTTTCGCGAGGCTCCTTTATTGTAATGCATAAAGTATATTGAAAAAATTGTCAAAAAATTTTAGAAATGTCAGACCAAAATGAAATCAAAAAACAAAAACTAAAAAAACCATTTTACTGTAGAGAGCGTTGTAACAACTTAAAAAATTAATTTTACTGTTTTTTTTTTAGCACCAGATATCTTAATATGTACTCATTCATCCATGTACATACAGCCTTGGTACATATATATTAGTGATTAGTGCAATTAGTAGTGGTCTTGAATCTTGATCTAATTTACCCGAATTTGTAAAACTATGTAAATAAAAAAACCACGACTTTTTTTTTAATTATCAATTTTCCTTTTAATTTAAAATGAAAATAAAACAAAAGGATTTATTTAATGTATACATTTTTAGCATAAAATTATAATTGTATTTATGTATGTTGCATTAAACTAATAAACGTTCAATTTCAGTTTGAATGGTTTGAATTTGTGATTTCAATTGTGAGCCCTCATTAACTGTAACGGAACAGGCAATTATTGGTCGTGATACACCACAAGCTCTTCCCAATGCTTGTTTCGAACGAACAAAGACATATGGAACATTTTTATCTTCACATAATAAAGGCAAATGCAATAAAATTTCAATAGGTTCAGCATCAGCTGCCATTACAATAAATTCGGATATACCACGATTTAATGTTTTTGTTGCCTCATTAGCACCTCGTCTCAATTGATTATAATTTAATGCTTGCTGTAATAAATTCATAATTTTTGTTGTTAGCTGTGGATCAGCTAATGGAAATGCTTTTGGATTAACTTCATCAGTCTAAAAATAAAAGAAAAAAAGTTGCAAAATAAGACTGTGTATTATATATACAAGATTACATGTAGTGTAGAAGACTATAATATGCATATTAATGAATGACCAATTCCAATAGGGGGTTTTGAACTATAAAACATATGAGAAATTGTTGTATGAGATACCTGTTGAAGGAAGTGAGGCGTGTATGAGGTTGCACGATGTCTATGGGCTACCTGATACACGCCTCATTACATTCACCCGTTACACTGGAAGTAGTAGAAAGTGTTTCATACGTTTTTATCTTTAATGTAAAAGTCAACAATGGAGGGAATATTAACATTACATTCACGCACGTTTTAAGAATTTACATTCTACAGTATTTTATAGGTTATGTTGTAAAGCACGAATTATTTTCGCTTTAAATTCTAAAAGTACTTATTGATCTAAATTACACAATTAAACAATTAAAGTTACTTATAATAATAATTTCTATGCTACTTCTTAAATTTATATATCAATTTTATGAACGTAAACTGAAGAACTTACCATTTTGTTTACTGTTTTCGTTAATTCTGTTTTTTTTTTTTTTTTTTTTTGAATAATTCAGAATACTTTATTATTATTTACAATTAAAATTGAATAAAAATCTTATTTTTATACATATATGCAACCTCTCGGCTTATTGCTTCATTGAGGGCAAAATTAAAAATTATTTTATTTTTAAATCACTTATAAACGTTTATTGTTGATATGCAATACCACGCACGTTTTTAGATAGATTTACATATGTAAATTGTGTTTTGTGATTTGTGAACGTAAAATTTGTCGACAATACGATAATGAAAGAAAAAGAAAATAAAGGAATTTGTGAGATAAAGAAATGTCAAAAAATTAAGAAAGTGTAGAAGAAATAATTCATTCGTTCAGTCAGTCGCTTTCGAATTGTACTAAATTCAATATTTATCATTTAACTATTGTTGAAATCTGTTAAGTGAGTCACCCCCATGGTACAGACTATACAGGTATCCCGAGCTCTTCTTCTTACGAGCTCTTTTGATGACGTCATTACGTGTATTAGTATTAAGTAGGTAGTAAGGAAAAATAATGTGATATGCAAGGAAAAAATAATTAATAATTGTTTACACGTTTCTATGTAATTTTTTGTAATTGTATACCTAATTATAACTTTTTGTGTGATTTCGGAAAAATACGCATATCTTTACAAAAACAATTTTTAAATTACCTTTTAAAAAATTCAAAATAAATAAATGCTTGTAAAATGTAATAGGTAGCCCGGTACTCGCGTCTAAAATTTTTGGTATAACGTTATCCCGAAAAAGGCTCATAAGACATTTTTCATAAGTGTCTCAAAAGTGTGAAACACGTAAATGGGTGAAATCATTTCATTATGATTACACAACTTTGTTTAGTTCACTTTAGAGTTTACAGAACGTTGAAAATTTGGTATTTTGATTTTAGCTTTATGTCTCAGGCAAGGCAATCATAAATTACAATACTGAATACTGATCATATGAGCTGAGACTGATATGACTGATATGACTGATCAGCAGAGCTGAGATGAGACCTATCTTCAAAAACGCATCACTGCCTATATGATGCGATATTCAGCTAAAGATCATAGCACGCTGAGCATCATATCAAGTAGGCTATGATACGTTTTTGAAGATAGCTGAGATTATCATTCTCAAATCAACACTGAAGTAAACTAAATAAACAAAAGTGAAGCGTTGCCTCATTTAAATTTATAAAAATTAAACTTACTTTCCATATCTACATCAGTTATTTTGGTTTTGTCGACGTCATCATTTCCTTCTTTTTGTACAACTTGATCAGCAATTCCAGCTAAAATACTTGCCTTTATTTTTTGTGTTTCTTCAATACCGTGAGCTCTGAAAGTGTGGTCTAAAAAATTACAAATCAAGTATAAATTTAAAATTTACTAAAATAAGCTAATGTATAAATACATGTTAAGGAACTAATACGCATAAAATGTATTTCATCCTAATTGATACTCACTTGTTAGACTCGTGTGATCGATAAATGTTTTTCCACAAATTAAACATTTCACTTTCTTTGGTTTTGAATGCACTACATGTTCATGTCTTCGACAGGCACCTTGGTGATCAAATACTTCACCACAAGTAGTACAAGGGTATTTTTTATCTTAAATGATTAAAAAAAAAAATTATGATTCTGACTTTAACTATTTTTAAATTAAGTAATAAAGAATTTAAATACTTTTATGAATTTGTACGTGTACTGCCTTTTCCTCTGAACTATAAAATATTTTTCCACAAAAACAACTAAAAGTCCCTTCTTTAGGATGCATTCTTCTCGTATGTACTTCAAGAGCCCATGAATGATTATATGTATAAGAACATTGGGAGCATTTATATTTTCGATTTTGATCATGTAGTTTTAAATGATTTTGAAGTGAAGTTGGGGTATATAAATTTTTTTCACATATTGGACATGTAAAAAGTGCTTGTCGTTGGTATTTTTTATAATTTACTGTATTTGTTTTTACTTTGTATTTTTGTTCTTTGTGTTTTTGTCTTCTATGAACATGAAGCGCTTTCATATTCTTAATTGATAGACCACAATATTCGCATGTGTAACTGGAAGACTCATTATGCTTATTCGATACATGCAACTTCAATAATCGAGGTGCCACAAAAGCTATTAAAACAAATAAATAAAAATAAATTAATACTATTCTTTAAATTGAAGTTTTCAAAAGGTTTACATTCTCCACAAATATCACAAATGCTGAGACGTTCTCCGGTATGTAATCTTAAATGTTCCTGATAAATATTTTTAAGTCTAAATTCTTTATTGCAGGTATCACACTTATATGGTTTTTCATTTAAATGCCATCTTTCATGTTGTATTAAATGAGGACTTTGTTTAAAAGTTTTACTACAATATTTACATTTATACTTTCCAATTTTCTCATGAATTTTCTTATGAAATCTTAATTTACGGCTTAAATAAAACTTTATGAAACAAATCTTACATTCATAATATTTATTCCTATGTAATTCATTTATATGTTCATCATAATGTTCTTTTCTTTTAAAAGTCATATTACAAATTAGACACTCAAATGGCTCTTTAATTTTTTGATGTTTTTTATAATGTAATATTCTAGCTTTTGTGCTATCAAATGTCTCTTTACATTCTAAACATGAAAATGGTTTATTAACTGGATGAGTATTTGACATATGATCATTTAATATATTCTTATCCTCGAAATTTTGATTACAATAATAACAGTTATAACAATCTTGTATATCTGTTGAATTAGATGTTACATTGACATGACATTCATCACATAACATACTGTCTCTTTTAAATCTAATTGAAAACTTATATTTGTTGCAAATTTTACATAAAATTATATCTGTTTCTGCTGGTATTTTGATTTTTACATGTGTATGATCAACAAACTTTTGATATGATGCAAATTTTAAATCACAAATATCACATTCTAATTTCAGTTCAGTTTCGATATTATGTGCATTAGTATAATGATTTATTTTCCGACCATAGGAATCAAATTTCTTATCACAAACAGAACAATTATAAGGTGATTTCGGTGAATGCGTATTTACAATATGATCTTCTAAAATTTCTAAATCATTAAAATTATTATTGCAATAAAAGCAACAATATTCAGTACATGATGGTTTTTTTAGTTGATTGCATTTAATTAATGCTTGACAATGTATTTTATCTATTAAAAATCTTATTCCATATATATATTTTTTACAATATGTACACATCATTATTTTAAAATTTTTATTTAAATTGACTTGTATAGACTTTTCTTGTTTTTCTGTATTATGATTGTGAAATATAAAATCTAAATGGTTTTTAAAATATTTATTGCAATCTGTACATATGAATGGTGTAGCAACTGGATGAATTTTAATAATATGATCTTTAACATCTTTTTCTGTTTCGAAATTTTTATCACAATAATAACAGCAATAATCTGATAATAATGCAAATTTTGTTATTTCATTGTCTTTAATTTGAGCACAGCTAATTCGATCTCTTTGCTTCCTTCTTACATATTTAAATTTATTACAATTCGCACAATTGAAAATCAATGTTGGTTCCTTCACAACCAAAAAAAGGTAAGATTAATTTAAATTACAACAAAAATAACAATAATGAAAATAAAAATATACATACACGTATGTATGTATATTCATTTTTATTTTAAAATCTCTCAATACCTTTTGATTCACAATATTTCTTTTTGATCTAGTCTTTTTCACACCAACATTACTATCTGATTCAGATGTGTCTTCACTTTCATCACTGCTGTTGTATTCAGATTCATCTTCATCATTCTTATCATTTCTTTCATCGTCAAACGTCATTTCTTCATCGCTTTCATTAAAACTATTCAAAACATCATTTATCTGAGATTCTATTTCGTTTTCACTTTCATAATCTTTTTTAACTTCGAGTTCTTTGCTATTTTCATTGTCGAATTTATTGTTTTTTTTACTCTCATCAGAGAAATCAGTGATTTGTTTTTTTCTGTTTTTTCCCATTTCTTTCGTTTTACTTTGCAATCCATTTTGAACTACCACATTTTGAGCACAACATTCTTGAAGATTAGTTTTCGGTTCTCTTTCTGTCAGTGATAATGGATCATCCTAGTAATGTGAAGTGAATAAAATTTCAAATAAAGTAAAAGACATGTCCAATAATAATTGATGTCAAAAATATTGATGATAACTCACAATATCTGGACAAAATACAGTATCCGTTTTAGAATTTTTTTCATTTGCCGTTGCACCTACCTTTACTACCTTATTCGCTGTAACGCAGCTCTGGCTATCTTCATTAGAATGAGACTCATATTCATTAATTGTTTCTTCGGCTGCATCCGCAGCGGCTTGATTTTGAGTGCAATACTACAAAAGCAAAAAAAAAATTAAAGAAATTGATATGAAGAGATAAAGGCAAAGTGTTTGTTATACAAAAATTCGAAGAAACAAAATAACATTTAACGGTTTGGTAGCAAAAGCACTTTAAGATTTTCTAATTTGTGAAAAATCAAATAACTTTATGAAATTGATTACCCACCTGATTAAGAATAACAGTGCTTTCATTATTTGAATTACTTTTAATCAAATCATCAAAATTTATTACATTGCTTGGATCATAATACTCCTTCAATTTTATCTGGGATAATTCACAAAGTTTACGAAACATGAAAAGTTTTGTTACATATTGAGCGCATTTCAAACAAACTTCTTGTGGCAGACCATCATTTTTTTTAATCTGAAATTTTTATTACAATCTAATTTTAACATATTTATACTATTTATGGACATACCTTTATGTTAAATAAATTCAATTCATTTGCTATATTGAATATGTATTTACTTTTATCACTAATTTCGATTTGTAAATTTCGGAAAATTTGAATCGCTGAAATATCTTCAGTCAAAAATTCTGCGCAGGCACGACAGGTTTTTTCACACATAACTTCAATTTTGACTATACTATTTGTTGCTTCAGACATTTTAAACAATTTTTTTTAACTAGATTACTGGCTCTATACTTTTCAAATTATTGAAATGTTCATTAAAAAAAAATTAAAACAATGGAATAAAATAATTTCTTAAAAACAAAACTATTTTTGAGGTTTAAAGAAAAATAAATCCGAATTTTGTATTTTTTTGTACATATATGTACATACGAAATGGCGTTAATGACGCTCTATGGTTTACGGACTATGGTTTACAAATTTATGTTATTACGAGTTTTGTGGTAAGACAAGATATGTATGTAATCAAAGAGTATATATGTATTATACTATATATGTATATATATTGAATATAATATATATACTTTTTCATGTTATTCAACTGCCAAAAGAAGTAATCGCAATTTTGTCGCCATCTGTTGCATCAAATTATTGCATAAAAAATATCTACATAAATATTGTACTAAATTCACCGCTTAACGATTGTTGAACAAAATACATTTTCGGTTAATTTGTGGTGATTTTGTTGATTTGTTGATGAAAAATTTTTTAATTTTTACCGAAGATTTACTATACTATCTATATACTCTTTGATTTTTACTTGTTCAGTTCAGTGACAGTGATGTTAAATTTGGGTTGAATATTTTTGTAATTCGCCATTTTGCAAAGTAGTTCGATCTGTGAGGAGATTTTGGTTAGTGCAGTTGTTAAATTTGTTTTATTTTTCGTTCGTCAATATATAATAAATTTTAGGGAAATTGAATAAAAATAAATAATAAATTAAGAGTGCAAAAATTAGAAAAAAAAATGAATTTAGTTAAAAGATTTTAATTTAGATCAAAAGAAAAAGAAGGAAAAAAAATTGAATGTGTACACGTATCAATTAATAAATAAAATAAAAAATTAAAATAAGTTACAATGTCGTGATAGAAAAAATTTTGTTATATAAAAAAATAAAATAAAAATTAAATGAATAATTTAAAGTGAAAGCAAATAAAATTTAATTTAAGTGAATAATCAATAAAACAAAAAACAGACTAAAAAAATTTAATTGGGTTATGGTTTAGTTTTATTGAATTTTCGTATCGTTATCATATTCCATATTAATTATTGTGGAAAGGAAGAAGATAATAAAAACAATACCAAATATTTTTCATACAAATTATAACTTTGAACAATATTTTATTTTGTTGTTTTTTGAATTTATCAAAAAAAAAGTAAATAAAACAAAAAAAATAAAAAATAAACCATACAAACAACCGAAAAGGAAAATAATTGTATAATAGGTAATTTGTAAAAAAAAAAAAAAAAAACAATTAAAACGAAATTTTCATTTTGTGTTTTAATCTATACTTATATGAATACTTAATAATATCATGCCTATTTTAATGATCATACATAAAGTAAATAAATTTGTTCAAAATTACTACTACTTTTGGCTTCCATGTCATCATCTGTACCAGTGTTAGCTGATAATATACAGTAAAGTTAAAAGTTATAGCATAAATTTTGTGTTATCAAAATTATAAAAAAAATATATGTATTTAGATAACATAAAATATTTAGGCTACATATAATTATATAAATATCTACAAATAAGTATTTGAAGAAAATAAATTCTGCAACTTTTATTTTTCAAAAGCAAAAGTGAAGAAAGGTGACATAGATTTTTATCCACCTGTGTTTTTTAAGGATTCAAATTAGAAAAATAAAAAAATATATATAGGTACATACTTTGAGAAAAAGTCAATATTTCTTTGTAATTGTTTGTGTATTTGCTTTTACATAAATTTATATCGATCCTATATTGCATTATCATTGTGTCTTGTTTATTACAAAAAAAAATTAAGAAAATCTACCGTGTTGTAATGGTATGTAAAGTGTAACGTGCATGTAAGAATTAGTGGAATAAATATAATTTGAGCTAATGTTCTATTGTATTTAAACACGATATATATACCTACATGATTTACAATTTACAAATTTATATGTACATACATATATTACAATACGTATGTGTATAGTGTATATATAACTATACTAATATATAATAACTATACCAAAAGTACATTATAAATACAGTTTTTGTTTTTTATTTTCACATAGCTGAAGTGAAAATTTTACATAATCCTAGCTAAAAAAAAAGAAAGTATTTTTTGTTTTTCTTCTTTTTTCTTTGTAATTTTCTATAATAACAAAAGGAAAACTAAGGTAAAAAAGTAAAGAAGGATTATTTAAGTGTATTTTATATACAAGTGAAGGAAAAGAAACCTAAGGATTTCTTTAATATTTATAAAAATTATAGTATGAATGTACAAAAAAAAAAAAATTACATCAGTTTTTTTGTGAATAATAAAAGATACATACTTTTATCTAATTGAAAAATATCATAGTTAAAAAAAAAATGAAAAATAAAAGTTAAAATTACTTTTGTATGATCTGAAAATCAAAAACAAATAAAAGAAAATATAAAGAAAACTTTATGAACTACTAAATTTTTCAACGTCAGCAATATTTAACAATTTTTGGATTAAAAAAAAATTTTTTTTTGTTCTTATTCTTACAGAATTACATACAACAAAAATTTCTGAATATCTATAGTTTATGATTGTGCAATCGTAGAGAGATTTTTATTTTTATTATTAAAACGAAGGATATAAAATAAAAGTGTGAAAGAGAAGGTTGTGAAAAGTTTTTGTAGTATTTTTTTTTTTTTTTGTTTTCAAACACAAATGTAGGTAATTTGCTTGTTTTTCGTCTTTGATAAAAAAATTATAGTAAAAATTTTACCTACAATTTACACATAAATAGTGAAAAATATGTACATATGTGTATGTGTTGTGAAGTGTTAACATATACATATATGTAAACATAAAATAAGAAATTGATTTTCCATCTGTCAAAATAGTAGAGTGTGTACATATAATCAGCCACCTCTTGAATTAAAGCACTTATTTATTGTGGATTACACTTGTTGGAATTTAAAAAAAAAAAAATTGATAAAAGAAAGGTGAAAAGAAAAGAAAAATCGATTTGTATTTTTTTTATTATATTTTTTGTAAAGTGAAATATACGCAACACAAAGAAAGTGTAAAACGAATAACTAAAAAAGTTATGTTCATAAGTGTGTACATCAATACAAAAAGTGAAACCTATAAAAAAAAAATAGAAAATAAAAATTAAGTAATTTATTTTGTTAACATAAAAAGTTTTACATAAATGAAAAAAATAATTAAAGTGATTGCCATTGTTTTATAACAAAAAAGAAAAAAAAAAGATTCAGTGTATTCTGCTGCTTAAGTAATTGGCTGATCCTTTCTTTACATAATACATTTAATTCAAATCTCATTTATGTCATTTAATTTCATACATTAACACATTTTTATTACTTTTTTTTTGTTTGATTCATTTCGGTTATCGGTTCGTTGAAATTATTTATATAACAAATATAAAAGTTTTAAAAAAGCGCTAGCACGCTGGACTCACAAACGGAAACATCGTCGTCATCAACTGCAAATAAATTGCATCAAACTGCATCATCCTCACATCATCACCATAATCATCCTCCCTTAAAATTACAAACATCATCGTTACAGCAGCAACAACAACAAAATCAACAACAACAACAAAATAAACAACACCATTCCGATTTAGAATCAGATTGTAATCAACATCAACAACAGCAACAACAAAAACTCACAACAATGGGTAATAACGCAGCTACAGCTAATAAAAAAGTTGATGCAGCCGAAACAGTTAAAGAATTTTTAGAACAAGCTAAAGAAGAATTCGAAGATAAATGGAAACGTAATCCAACAAATACAGCATGTTTAGATGATTTTGAACGTATTAAAACTTTAGGTACTGGTTCATTTGGACGTGTAATGATTGTCCAACATAAACCAACAAAAGATTATTACGCTATGAAAATTTTGGATAAACAAAAAGTTGTTAAATTAAAACAAGTTGAGCATACATTAAATGAGAAACGTATTTTACAAGCAATATCGTTTCCATTTCTTGTCAGTTTAAGATATCATTTTAAGGACAATTCAAATTTATATATGGTATTGGAATATGTACCAGGTGGTGAAATGTTTTCACATTTACGAAAAGTTGGTAGATTTTCTGAGCCACATTCACGTTTTTATGCAGCACAAATAGTGTTAGCATTTGAATATTTACATTATTTGGATTTAATTTATCGTGATTTAAAACCAGAAAATTTATTAATAGATTCACAAGGTTATTTAAAAGTAACAGATTTTGGTTTTGCTAAACGTGTTAAAGGACGTACATGGACATTATGTGGTACACCAGAATATTTAGCACCAGAAATAATATTAAGTAAAGGTTATAATAAAGCAGTAGATTGGTGGGCATTAGGTGTATTAGTTTATGAAATGGCAGCAGGTTATCCACCATTTTTTGCTGATCAACCAATACAAATTTATGAAAAGATTGTATCTGGTAAAGTACGTTTTCCATCACATTTTGGTTCAGATTTGAAAGATTTATTAAGAAATTTATTACAAGTTGATTTAACAAAACGTTATGGTAATTTAAAGGCTGGTGTTAATGATATAAAAGGTCATAAATGGTTTGCATCAACCGATTGGATTGCTGTATTTCAAAAGAAAATTGAAGCACCATTTATACCAAGATGTAAGGGTCCAGGTGATACAAGTAATTTTGATGATTATGAAGAAGAAGCATTGCGAATTTCAAGTACAGAAAAATGCGCCAAGGAATTTGCTGAATTTTAAATTATAATTTTAAAATTAATTTAAATAAACAACAAAAATAATAATAATAAACTTTTAACTTGAAATATAATCGTAATTTCATTATAATAATTTAAACAAATATAAATTTAAATTTAAAATAATTACAGACACATAAAACTATAATAATAATAATAGGCATTAATATTTAAAAATAAATCAAAACAGAATGTGGGTGTTTCACGTAAAATTTAATTTAATTATTAAAAAAAAAGTGAAGAAATTAAAAAATGTCAAATCGAATTTTGTTAATTTAAATAAAAAAGACTAATACATCAATGAGTAAATAATAAAATAATTTAAACAATTTGTATAATAATTATGCAGAATTATAATAATCAATATGCAAAAATTCATTTCGGTATTTATCAAGAAGAGCAATATAAATCCAGATTGTCTATTATTTCGTGTACGTACATACATATATAATGGAGTCACATACTTCTTTGAGATAAAACAACTATTTATGTAAATTTATCTCGACTTCAATCAACAAAAATCATCATATTTTTTAGTGTGAATGGTAATGTGGAGAAATGAAAATAAAAATAAAAATTCAATAACACAATCATATATGTAACGCATTAATAATCGTAAGTTTAGAAAAAAATATATTATTAAATCTTTTTTTTTCCTTTGAATTCTGTTCTAATTTTAATTTTAACATACAATATAATTTATAAATACATAAATTAAAAAATAAAAACAGAAATATACTATATGTATATGCACATTACTGATTTATAATAGAAAATCGATACGCATGTACACATATTTTACTTACAAGATTTCTTTTTTTTTTTTTTTTGTATACCACATTGTATGTATACCTTTTGAATAATAAAAAAAGATAAAATCCTTCCAAAAATAAGATTTTTTTTTTGTATGTATATAGGTCAAATATTTTTGTTATTATATTTTTATTTGAAAAATTCTGATTTCTTAAAATAAAAATTAAATACATGAATATTTTATTTAAATCGGTAATGTATATATATATATATATATATATGTCATATCTATTTTACGCTATTATTAAATTTAATTTAAAATCAATTAAAAAGAAAAAAAATGAAAAGAAAAATTAAAAAATAAAAAGAGAATGAAATAAAAATGAAAATAAATATAATTGAAAATAAAGAATATCAATTTATATAATTTATATTTAAAATTAATAGATAATGTATATTATATAATGATTTGTAATTATTTTATATTATTAAGTTAATTATTTTTATTGCATTATCATTATTATTATTATTATTTTTTTTTTTTGTTATTGTTTTTCTTTTCTAATTTAATTTTAATAAAGTAAAATTAATTGTAATTTGAAATAAGGTAGGAAAAATTGTTTTTAAAAAAAATATACAAAAGAAATACATTTAGGTAAATAAAGTGGATTTAGTAAAAATGAAATGAAATTTTGCTGTTTTTGTTTTAATTTACTTTTTTTTTTTTTTACATAATTTCACAAAGTGTGATTATATAGCTTAAAATTTGAAAAAAAAAAAAAAAATCAAAATGTTAAAAATGAAATAATTAAAAATTGAATAATAATAAAAAAAGATAGAAATTTAAAAAGATAATTCTTTAATTGTGTAATAAATTTTATGCTTATAATCGTCATGTATGCAAAAATAAATTTTAAACCAAAAGTCAAAGAAAATAAATATAAAAAAAATAAACAAGGAAAATTTATTTTTTCAAGTAAAAAATTAATCGCGCGCTGCTTCTTTATTTTCCTCTTTTCTCATCTATTCCTCTAACATTAATTTTAAATTAGATATTTAGTTATCGGGGTGTAAGAGTAATAACACATAAAGTAAGTTGAAAAATGCATTACTACTTGTTGTGATTTCAGCTTAGGCAGTGTTGCATTTTTGTACTTAACTATACATGGTATTGCAAGATTTGTTTTGCTCTGTTATCTTTGCGATGAAATATAAATTTAGAAATTTTTTTCTAAAAAACAAATTTATATCAAAAAACAAAATTAAAAAACTTAAAATAAAATTTGTTTTTATTTAAAATTTTAATTATAAAAAATTTTGTACAATAATAAAAAATATGGAATAAAATTCAATTTAATTCAATTCAATTTCTCATAATACTGTATTTTGTTTGCGCATTTTTTTTTTTTTTAAATTGGAAAAGAGAAAATGTATGTATTCTGTACCTACATATGGTACATCATACATCGTGTTTTGTCTTTATATATATCTAAAAAATTACATATAAAAAAATATTTTATTATTCTTCTTTTCGTTTTAAACTCCTTTTTATAAATAGGTACACATTTTAAATATTATTTTGTAAGAAAAATTTTTGACTTTTTTAACGAACTTTAAAAATTTTTGAACATAAAAAAAATTTTTTTTTTAAATTTTAAATGAAAAAAAACAAAAATTTTTTAATGAGAGAAAAATTTATAACATTGAATTGAAAAAAATAAACAAATAAAGTTACATGATATTTAATCTTCAAATGATAAATAATGATAAATTAGATAAAAATGATGATAATGATAAATTAAATAAAAAAGCTAAACGCTTCATGAATGCATTCTAATTTGCATTAAATGTTCGCATATGAAAATTACACGAAAATATTAATATACCACGAGAAGAGTAACAGTCAAAACGCAATTGATCCCTTTTATCTACAATATTAGAAAAAAAAACTTAAACTAGAAAATTATATGAGATATTCTAAAATTGTATTATGTGTATATAATATATAAACGATTAAATAAAATAAAATTTGAAAAAAAAAATCATTATTTGGAACATTTAGTAAAAAAATACAAAAAAATTTACTCGAAATATTAAATAAGATAAAAATAAATAAACACAAGAAAAATAAATGTAGTAGGACAAAAAAAAAATAATTGAGAATTTAGACAAAATAAAAATGTCAAGTAAAAACAAAATAAAATAAAATAATTTTGTCAGTTTTTTAATTAATTTTTCTTTTCTCATTTCCTGTTTTTGTTGGATTTAAATAAATGAAAATATAAATTATAATTTTTTTTTGGATTTGATTTAATTTCGTATTTTTGTTAAGGACGTCATAAACAATAAATAAATCAATTTTTAGTATAAATTTATACAAAACTTAGGCTATTTAAAAAAATTAAATATAAATATAAAAAAACATTATATTATATTATGTAATTATAATTGAACATACATTTGAAAAAAAAAATTAATGGTCGTACTCATTAACCAAGATTATTCGTTGAACATTTTCACGATCCCAAAAATTTCACTGTACTCATCAAAGAAAATATACATAAATTATTATTCAATTTTTCCTTCGAAAGATCCAACGCTTTAATCGATTATTGTTTAAGGAGAAAAATGAGATATAATTGTTAAGCTAACTGTCTTTTACATAGGTAAATTATTGATTTTCCAGTAATAAAATTATGTTTGTGAGACATTTTTACGACTTTAGTCACTCTGTGGCTGTCTAAAAAATATCTTATTCAGTTTGATCACACGGCAATCAAATATTTGATTGTCGTGTGGTTTGATATCTCGATATAAAAATAATCTTGGTTAATGAATATGGATCTAAAAGAATAATACATCGTAATTAAATAATGAGAATAAGAGAAAAAAAAACAATTTCATGTTTTTTTTTATCTTTATATATATATACTTGTAGGTTAAATTGTTTTTATTAAATTTATAAATAAAATTTATTATTACTGCAATCTTTAGGCAAAATTTATAAGTTTTTAAAAACAAAAAAAAAAATGATAGATGATAGAAAATAAATGAAAATGTAAAAATATTCTAAAAGAAAAATAAGTATATTTCACTGTGTATGTCGATTGTAATACTAAATTAGTAGTTATGTAATAATATAGTTTACATTAGTCGTCTTAGGCAAAAATAAATAAATAAATAAATAAATAAATAAATGAAAAAATTAGAAATAAAATAAAATTTGTGAAACTAAATAATACAAAATATAATACATGGTCTTTGATTAGTTACAATTATACAAAATTCATCAATGTTTCTTAGTTCATTGCTTATATATACATAAAATATTATATATATATATATATACTCGTATACATATAGTACATAGTAAATGTGTAGATTCATACTGCGTTGTTTAAATTAGTGTTCAAAGATTATTATTTAATTTATTTGTTTAAAAACATAAAAATTGAGTAGTTAAAATTATGTTAAAAATAAATTCATTAATACAGTAGTCTTTCGATAATAGCGCCCATACACAGTGAAACTTGTTGATCAATTTAGTTGAGTTTTACAAAAAGTTAAGTAGTAAATGGAGTTATTGATTAACCAATTTGCAAGTTGAAAAAATAAAATAAACAAATTTTGATTTTATGTTGCCAGAACTAATGGTTGGTAGCAATGGTATGTGGTATATTATCCATATATAGGCGAACTATGTCGAAAATTGCTTAAAAATTAACAATTTGTCAGATAAGTCAGATAAGAGTGTACTAAATTACAAATCAAGTTAACAACCAGGTTATCAACATGTTTCTATATATATATATGAGCTCTATAACATGGTTAATGTGTAACGTGCTACAAGGATTTGCATTGTACAAAATCATATTGTACGGGAATTTTCCTCATGCAATTCATATAAATTAAATAAACATGATTAGAACAAACAGGATAATACGAATTAATTTTAAATCAGAATATTGCTGTTTTATTATTTAGCATGTTGTACAAAGAATCACTTATATATGAAAACATTAGTCGTAATATCCTTAGTACGTTATGGGAATTCCCGTTGTAAAAATACGTGCTACACAAGAGTCTACTGTATAGAATACAAACTAATTTAAATTAAATTTATTTTTGTAGTATTTTAGCATAATTTTTATTTTCGTTTTTATTTGCAAAAAAAAAAGTTATGAAAACAATTTGGTTACTATATTTTTTGCAAGACAATGATGAAACTTAAATTTTTCTTAAACAAAATTTAAATATATAAATATAAAGCACTAAATTCGAAAACATCTTTTTAGTTTTTTTTTTTTGTTTACTTTTGATGTTTACATGCTTTGTGTATATATCATCAATTATTCTCATTTCATGATATAGGTATATACACAAAACATGTTATTTATTATTTACCACAGAAGTTTAAAAAAAAAGAATTTAAAATTTGTATACATATAATATACATAAATTAATTAATTAAATTAATTGGAAAGTCCAAAATATGAATTCTTTTTTTTTTAAAAAAAAGTATATACATATATAACTTTAGATTTACACTAGTATATTCATACATAATTCATTCATATATAGAGAGAGAAAAGAGAGAAATTTCATATACAATTATATACCATACATATATGTGTCTAAATAAATTATTATACATTAAACGTAATAAACGTATTTATAAACGTAAACACAATCAACATATATACCTACTATACAAATATGCATACATCCATATGTGTATCACTGGAGGTCTTCAATCATTGTATACGTATAGACGATAAAAAATACATAATTTGAATTGGGATCATTCTAAAATTAAGAATTATCGTATAAACGTTTAAAATTGGGAAATTAATTTTTACTTACTCATGTAAACTGTTCTACTGTTATGCATATATAACCAAAATGATTTTGGTTTAATCTAGAATGCAAATTATGTATGTGTACAGGACTTTAAAATTGGGATGATCTTGAATTTGATTTCTATTGAGATAGCGTGTATACGTGTACACTGAGAATATATTCTGGTAAATAATGATACATAAATGTATGTACTACAAAAAAATATATATATATATGTATATACATATATATATATCTAAATATTAACATACAAATATATAAAAAAAAAACTAAAATAGGAAATTTCCCATACTAATACTTGATAATTTTTTCATAAATTTTATCATAAATAAACTAAAACACATTTATGCATATGTATTATCGTTTTTACGGTGTGAATTTAAAAAAAAAAAATAAATAAATTGAAAAAACAAAATCTTGTAATAGTAAAAATTTGCGAAAATTTAAATTGAGAAATACAAAATCTAGTGAATATTAAATGTTATAAAATTTAATACAAAACAAAACTTATGAAAAAAAAAAAATTAGAAAAAGTAAATTTAGAAAAATAAAAGAAAGAAAATTTAGAAAAATAAAAGGAAAAAATTAGAAAAAGAAAAGTATTTGTAAGAAGTATCCTAAATAGTAAATGTTTTGTTTTTCTTGTTTTATTTACAAAAAAAGAAATGTTTCCCCCCCTTTTTTTTTTGTTTTAGAAAAATTTACCTTTATTTTAAATTTTGTTTTCTTTAGAAAAATTTGCAAAAAATACACTCTTAACATATTTTGAAAAATTAACAGATATTAAAAAAAAAAAATGATAAAAAAAAATAAATGAGTCGCAAAAATTATAGTAAAATAGGAAAAAATAAAAAAAAAATTATTCAAGATGAAAATTACTTATTAATTATAATTATAATAATTATGTATTAAAAAAATTACGATGAAAATGTGGATTAAAAATAGAATATACAATTTTATTATATTTAATTATTACTTTAATTACATATAACATTATATATACAATAAAAAAATTACAGAGAAAACACTTATAAAAACAAAAATAAAACAAGTAAATTAATTTAATTAATTTTAAAATTTAATAAAATAATGAAAAAAAAAAAACAATGTGTCTCTATGTAATAATCTTATAGATGATAATTTAAATAAAATATGATACAATACCATATTTAATAGAAAAATCATAAAAGAAAAAAAAAAAATACAAAATATTAGATGAAAATTAATTTTAAGATTATATAATTAAAAACAAAAAGAAAAAACAAAATTATTATTTAATAAATTAAATTAAATAGAGAGGAAGAAGAAAAAAAAAACAACAAAATTTGTGAAATCAAATTAAAAAGAAAATTAATTAAAAATTAAATGGAATAATAAAAATAAATTAAAGGTAATAAGAAGTAATAAAAAGAAAAGTTTTTCTTTTTTCTTTTTTGAATGAAATTTTCCGCTTTTATTTTTCTTTGACTTATATTTTCCTTATTAATTTATATTTGGTCGTTTATTAGATTTTATTGCTTTTAAATGAGATCAAAATGAACATAATTAAAAAATCTATGTGAGATACGTGTAAATAGTCAAAGATTACACTGGAATTTTCATTAGCAGCGTAAATACACATAATTGGGGGGTATTTTTTTTTTGTTTTTCTTGTTATTAAATTTATGGTGTTAATGATTTTCTAAAGAAGGTTTTTACTTATCGCCTATTTTACTCTTAGAATTGAATTAAATTTATTTTTGTGTTAGATGTTCATTAATTAATTTAATTGTACACTTGAACATTCTTTGAATTTCTGGAAAGATTAAAAGCTATATTTAAATTCTAATATGTATATATATACATACTAAGTATACAGACATATAATTAAAATTAAAAGAAAATATAGGATTTTCTTTTTATCAATCAATGTGCTTATTACTGGCTCTTTTGGTATATGATTAGAATTTAATTTACACTCGAGAAATTTCCCTAAATATTATTTTTCAGGTTTGAAAAGCTGTTAACTGTGTAAATGAATTTAAACAAGAATGAATTGCATTAACAATAACTCAGTTCTAAACCGACATTATAAAAATGCGTATGGTACTGTATTCGTCAACTTAGATTATTCATACTTATTCATAGTACTCATCAAAGAGGAAAAATAAATTATTTTCTAACTTACATACATATCTTTCTAGAGTCAAACGCATCAGAGAGATCTTAAAATAATTAAATTATGTTTCTAGAATATTTTTATTATTGTTATACGGTTTAAAAAAAGTGTCTAAAAAAAGGTTTTATCAAAATTAATGAAAAGGATTCATTATGATCTAAAGATAATCTTGGTTAATGATTACATGTCTTATAGATATCTGTATTCAATAATATTGCTGGAATATGTATGTATGTAGTGCGCATTCATAATCTCTCGCCTACCCTAAGCGAATGCTCAAAATAAAATCTACATACATTTCCTGTGAAAATGTAAGAAATCATTTTTTTTTTATATCATTTAAATTTCAGTTTTCCTAGTCAACTGATTTAATTAAAACATACAAGGATGTATGTTTTATGTATGTGAAAAATTGTTTAATTATGTATATTCAAAAATATTATTACTCAAAAAATTCCATAATACAAAAGCAAAAAAAAATAAAAAATAAAAAAAAAAAATAAAAATATTTAATTCATTTTTATTTGCATAATTTAATTTAAATAATAAAAAAATTTATTCGTTATTAAAAAAAAAATTTTTTATATTACAGAATTCTTATTAAAATTGAAAATATTTTATGAAAATTTATTTCAATGTCTATAAGGACTAAAGGAAGAAATAGAAATGAAAACAAAGTAACAAAGTAAAAAAAAGAGAAAAAGAAAAGTATATACTTTTGTACAGAAAAAGTTTTCATCTTTGCTTTTATTTAAGAAATGAAATTAGAAATACATATTTTTTTGTCAACGAGTATTTGTGTACGTTTATATGTACGTATATATGTATGTATATGATCTAAAGGATGAAAAGAATATTTAAATAAAATTTTTATTCGTTTTGTACAGCAACATTTAAAAAAGATTGAAGTTCCTATTACGTAGGTATATGTAACAGATCTATATTTAGATCCAGATCAGAAATTTTGTTTAAAATTTTTGGGTTTTAGTAGGTTCTACGAACAGATTTTAGATTGATATCTTATTTTTTGTTGTTTTGCCAAGAAATATGAGAACACCTTGTACATATTATAAAATTATTTGCAAAACGGCAAATACGTAAAAGCACAGTGAAAACTGTTTATAAAGGCATTAAAAGGAGTTGTAAATCTCAATCACAATTAGAAATTTAGTTTTTAACCAATTCTACGCCACTGTAAGAGGTGTTTTCATAAAGTTTTCACACAAATAAGTAATTAGTGTACAAGGATTTTTGAAACAGAAATACAAACGACTTTAAGAAATATGAGCAGAGCTATACAATATGTACAGTCGCATAAATATGTATAGGAACTTAATTTACTTAATATATTTAAATTTAAATTTTTCTTTTCATGTTGTAAATATTTTATTTTGAAATTTGACAACTTCCTGTTAGAATTTTTTTCGTTTTTTATGGAAAAACGTGATGTACAGCAAAAGAAAATTATTACTTATTATTTTTTTTAAAAAAATATTAATTAAATTGATAATAAAATAATTATGATAATTTTTAAAAAATTCAGAATTTCTAAGCCTTTGAATATTATTACAATGAATGAAAAAAGAAAATTTTTTTTTCAATAACTTTTAAAAATTTAAATTTTAAGTGAAAAATGTATTGAAGTTGTTCAATGCAAATAAACAATTTTCGTCATTATTATAATCTGGAAAAGTCTATTATACTTATACACTAACGGCTGTATTCAAACGTAAAACGCTTAAACCGATTGCTGTTGGACAATGAGGTCAAATTGATAAATTAACCAAGTTTTACGAATGTACATAGATCAACAATTTTCGAATATTAATATGTTCGTAGGATATTTTTCAAACAGAACAGTGTCGTCTAAAAAAATCTCAGATTGATGAATACGATTCATCTTGATTGATGAATATGGGCCTAAACAGATGTTGTAATTTCGAATTCGAAGTAAAAATTAATGTGTGTTTAATGAAATATGAAATTATTTAAATTACAAAATGCAAATCAACGTTCAAATACATTTAATGTACCTATGCATATAAAAATAATCATGTACGTAATGTAGAGCATAAAATAATTTGGCATGTGTTATAAATATGTATTATACATATATAAATTTTTTTTTAAATGCAAAATAAATCATACTACATATTTTTTAATTAATACACAAAATGCTATATTGAATACGTTAATTAATGATTTCATTTTTTTTTTCAATAATATTTTTATTTTCAAGGTTTTCATGAAAGGTGAATAATCTTTTTAAATGTTATGAAATTAATTTCAATAATCATGATGTTGATGATAGCGAGGTCAAATCTTTATTGCTGCTTTTTTATTTTTTATTTTCAATTTTCCAAAATACATCGTAAATGTTCTGTAGAAAAAAAAAACTGCTAATATTGTGTGTAACATTCAAAAAGGTCATTATTATGTTTATTTATAGAATACATTTAAAAAATATTTATAAAAATTTTTTTTTTGATTTTTTTTCTCTTAAAATCCGTTAAAAATATTTGAAATTTTATGAATATGTTATTTACGTGTATATATATATATACGTATAGGATAACATTTTGTGCACACGTTGTGTACAAGAAAACGTTTTATTTTTATTATAATGTACACATATACAGAATGTCTTACAAATTCTGTTTTTTTTCTGATCAGTTTTTAATTCATGTAGTTATTAAAAATAAAAAATTAAACTATAAATTGGTATACCAAAGTAAAGATTACAAAATGCCTTTTTGTATAGTTCAGATTGTTCCTAAAAAAATATGTTTTAGTCTCCTGTTCCTAAAATTCATCTCTTTTGAAGTATAAGGAGTTGAACATTTTCTAAGGAAATTATATACAGTTTGTTACACTTATTCTGAAACACCCTGCATGTACTTATGTACGTGAAACAAGATAAACACGATCAGAATAGATGTTGATAAAAAATGATTTCATAAAAATGAAATGTGAAATGTATAATGTACTGAACTTATTTGACTTTGAAAATTACATGCGTATATATATATACAAAATATACAAAATGTTTAAGTATGTACGTACATATGTATATATACATACTTTTGTACACATGTGATGAAAATCAATTTTGCTTTGTTATTTTAATAGAAATTTATTAAAAATGATTTTCAGATTAAATCTTAAAGAAATACAATTTTATTCTTTTTGACATTTTAAAATTTTTAATATGATGTGAATTGTCATTGCATGTTGTCATGTATGTATCTTAACAAAAAAAAGAAAAGACAGGGGTTGCATCCTTGGACTGTTTTTTTTTAAAATACTGATTAACATTTTATGTATATGATTATGTAAAAATTATTTAAAAACGAAAAAAATATGTACTTCAATTACGTAAGCACTATGTAGAAAATTTCGAAAAAAAAAATGTTTAAAAACTTTCTTTTCTTTTGTATTTTTGTTTAAATGAAATATAAAATAATTATAGACATTGAATGATGATTAATTAAAATTTATGTTATGTTTTTTATATACTGTGTTAAACATAATAATGTGACATATAAACATTACATAACGTATTATTTTACTTGTACTGAAAATAATTTTAGAAGATGTTATAGACATGTTTTTAAGCCCAGATGGAAACTGACTAGATCGCGAACATTCTGGTTATTTTTTCAAAATTTCAAGTAAGTTTGATAGATATTAATGTTGTTAATATTGATTAACATGTTAGAATGAAAAACTAAAAAAATGCGGTTTTTTTAGCACAGTTGTGTGTTCTTTAGGAACATAGAATTTTTGCATTGTTGCCATATTATTGTTTATGTTTTTCACTTTTGATTGTTGTCATTTTCGATTTCAAATACATAAAATTGGCAATCAAAGAATAAAAATTGCATTTTGAATGAAAAATTTGATAAGAAAAAATACATATGACTACTATGCTTTACAAATGAACTTTAGTTATTTGGCTGGTAGTCTGATAGTTACTTATCTATATCACATGTATATATCACTACATATTTATATGTTATGTACAATAGTATAATTCAATGAAGATATATTTTCTAAAGAACAAAAAAAAAAAAAGAATAAACATGTAAAACAAACGAAAATTCAAATACCAAGTAAAAGAAAAAATAAAATTTCAAGAAAAACAAAAAAAAAAAAAATAAATAAATTTTTACATTGTTTTTTTTCATTAAATTTATTTCATTTTTTTAAAACAAAAATGTTGATTGTATAATATATGGCACAGACATCATTTATTATTTTGTGTTTATATGATACGATGACCACTTTATTTTTTGTACTACTAATATGTACATATACAAAATAATTTTAATTTAAATTTATCATCAGACGAAAAAAGAAAGAGAAAGAAAATGAGAGAGAAAGATACTTAATGTATATGTTATTTAATGAGGGGGCATTATTATTATTTCTTTTTTGTTTTTGTTTTGTTTTTTTTTTTTTTCAAGTAAATAAATATTTTTTATTATCGTTCTAAATTTACCAAACATTTGGTTCCATATTTTATTTCAATTTTTTATTTATTTTTTTTTATTTTATATTCTTATTTTAGTATGATACAAAAAAATTGTACGAGAAAATATTACGTAAATTGATAATTTTACGTATAAAAATACATTTAAAAAAATTCATTGTAGTGATATTTCCAACATTCCAACTTGTTTTATTTTTATTTGATTTATTTTTATGTTGATATCATCATTTACAATAGAGTAGTTTATACAAGTTTATAATTATTTCAATATTCATTTTTATTTATTTTTATTATTTTTACCCTAATTATTACGTAGAATGAAATTTATTGATGACCTTCGATTTTTTAAATTTTCAATTCCGTGTCACGGTGCATTGAAGATTATTTTTATTGATTTAAACAAAAAAAAAAAACCATAAGAATTTAAATGAGATTAACAAAAATTTTAATTTTTTAAATAACGAACTTAACTAGACATTATCAATATTCATATAGTATACATCCTTCTTCTACCCTAAAATTTAACCCTTTTGAGATAAAAGAATTGAAAAATTTTCGGATACGTAAATTACGTGACGTCATATATTAGGCAATATTTTTTGAATTGTGTTATGTATTTAATCCATATTTTTATTAAAAATAAAAGATAAAACTTACGTCTTTCTGATAAGATACAATTCATTAGATTCGAATGAGAAAGTCCAGTATTTTTGTTAGGAGTAATCTGAACTCTACAAAAAACGTATTTTGTGACCTTTATTGTGGGATATCCGATATATTATTTACTGATTTAAAGATATTTTCATTGCAAAAATAATTTTAAAAATAATGAAAATCGCGAAAAATTATCTAAAATTTTGTTATTTTATCATAATAAATTAACCTGTTTAATTTGTGAGTTTAATTTAAAAAAAAATAAAATTTTAATTGCAAAATACAAAATAAAATTGTTAACATTCGAATTGAACAAAAAAAAATAAAATTTATATTTATTTCAAAATGAAATGTTTATTTATATGTGGAAAAAACCTTTATAATTATATTATCAGAAATTATGTTACAGTCCACACGACACTAATTTTCTTTGTTTCTTTTTTTGTTCTGTTTTTGTTTTTTCTCTTCACCAAGTGAAAAATTTTTGTAGTGTTATAATTTTTTTAATTGCCATCATATAGGTGAAAATAAATTAATTATAATGGAAATTTTTTACGAAAAAAAAATTTTTTTCATTTTGTTTTGTTTTTATATCACTTTCACACTTGTATGTATGTACATGTGATTTGATTACAAGTGATTGTTAAAATTCAAAACAGAAAATTTTTAAATTATTTTTAATTTTATGTGCACAAATGTGTACATAAAAAATAAGATAATAAAATTGTTTGTTTTTTTACTTTTATTCTGATGAACTGATAGAATGGAATTTTTCAGTTTAGAAAATATCCGTTTGATAATAAAAAGTGTTAAGCTACAACCGAAATAACGTAACATAAAATAATGTAAATTATATAAAAATCTGTTCGATCAAATGAGTTCTACTAATACGTAAGTAATTTTCAGTTCGTTGATTTTTGCCAACTTTGAAATGTTGGAAAGTCATTTTTCAGTAAAGTAATCTGAGAATACGTAAAATAAAGTGCTATTAATTAACAATATTGTTATACACCAATATCAGAGGGTAGGAATCTGGAGGATCTTTCTAACACTGACTATGTAAAGTATGTCATAATCCTTACTAAAAGGGTATGCGCCTTTATGTAGAAATACCGAGGGTGAATGATACAATAAGCTGATTAATTAAGCTGCAGTCTCGAGGCCATCAAATCTCATCTCATTCCTCGTGCCTTACAAAAAAAAAAAATAAATAAAAAAAATTGATAAACTTCATTCAACTTCAATTATCGTTAATATTTTATTTTTAAACTTCTTGAGCTACTTTCGTGAGGTTTTTTACCTTACTTTACTGTACTTTAGCTCTTCATTTTAGTAATAAAATTGCTGTTCTATCTCTGCATAAAGTATATTGAACTCAATTGCAAAGCAGTTGCAATATAACACATTCTGGACATAATCTCTATTATATGAATAATTTTGTCTTGTAATGTAACAAAAATTGATTTAATATCGCCGTCTATCAAGTATCTCAAACAATTAAACAATTTGGTTAATGAATAAGATGAGATTTAAATTCTGAAATTTATAGATAACGTAGATTCAAACTTAAATTAAAATTTTATTTACTAATTTTACAATTGAAATTCGTATTCTGTGGTACATGAATGATGAATAAATCTGATGATGATGATCTGATGATGAATCATTCTGATGTGTATGAATGATAAATAAAAGATAGAAATTGTATTTGTTGAACTGTGGGCAAATTTTTTGTCAGCTTTAACAAAAAAAAAAAAAAAAAAAAAAAAAAAATTCAACAAATAATTAGCGATTAAATACAACATTTTCAGATATTTCCAAATGTAATGTTTTTTTCATTATTTTCGATTAAAAATAAAAGTTTTAATCTGTGTTAAAATTTATTCAAATAATCAAGATACTTATTATCTATTCAAAATTACATAAAAAAATAATATAAGTAATTTTCATCATATCTAATCATGCGTAAACACAGTAGAAATTTTATATGTATGCATATAATTTTGAACATTGGATACTTACGTGTTATATTGTATAAGTATTTGAGAATTACGACTTAATTTCGAATTTTAATACACAGACAATAAATACGAAGACACAAGCTTGGAAAAAAAATGGGAAAAAACCAAAAATAATCCATTTTAATTGTAGATAGCAACTATCAGCATCTATCAGTATATACTATAGAAACTCTATGGAGAAAATAAATTCTGTCTATAGTTCATTTTTTAAACATAGTCATGTGTATTCTTATGGAGTATGTAAATTTTGCAACGTTACCATATTATCGTTTATGTTGTCCTCTTTTAATTGTTGTTGTTTTCGTTTCTAAATACAGAAAATTGGCAATCAAAAAAATAAAAGTTGCAAATGAATTTTTCCAAATTGAATAAAAAAAGAATGGAAGCAAAATGTCCATTAAAAATACAGGTGGCTATACTTTAAAAAAACAAACACAATATAAATCAAATGTAATTCATTACAGTGAAAAGAAAAACAAAAAAAAAAATAAATGAACAAATAAATTAATAACTTTTTTTTTTATTGATGTGTATAGCATTTGAATATTTATATAATTGCTGTCAACATTTTCATCAAATAAAATTATTTAATTTAATTCTTTTTTTTTTCGCTAATGTTTTCAATTAAATGTTAGAAAAAAGATAAACAAACGAAAACATTCTTTAATTAAAACAAAAAAAAAAAAAGACAAAGACAAGTAAATAAACAAAATATTTTTATCTGATGACAAATTTGCAATTTTTTTTAACATATTTTTTTTTTTTTTTTTTTTTTTATGTTGTTCTTAACACAACAAATAAAATACATACATGTGTATGATATAAAATTCGTGTAATTCCAAATGGGTATCTAAGAATAAGCAATATGTACGCATATTTTGATAATTTTATTATGTGTACTTTAATTAAAAATAAAAAATAAAATTAATACCAGTATACAGTACTAATTGTTTTAATATTTAAATGATGATTAACATTGAAAATTTTTCATTAATTTTCTTTGTAAATATGAAATGTAAATATCTGTAAAAATCAATATATTTCAATATAAATATTTATCATCCTAATATTTCATTAACAAATTGATTTGTAATGGGGGGTAGTTTAACAGACATTGTCCAATTTATGATGTCTCACTGTATTTTAGACGGGTTAAATTGTTAAGGGAAGAGGTGTCTAGAACGATATTCAGTTAAGAACAGTCTAAACTTTAAGTAAAATACATACATAGTTATAGTGACACTTATTCTAAGACACCCTAAATACGTATATATGTACGTAAATATTTTTGTTGTATAATCGTTAAATTGTTGTAAAAATTTGAATTAATTAAAATTGTAATATAATTGAAATTATTATCATTGCTATAGTAATGTGTTGTAAGTTGTTAGTTTATTTATACACTTATTTTGTAGATTTTATCTAAACATATTCATTAAAAATTAATCTATGAACATGACGTATCATAACACAAAACATATTAGTGAGATAACAATATAATGTAGTTAATATTTTGGTAAGTATGATTACAAACCAAGTAACTCGTTTAGTATATGTATGTACGTATAAATATCACTTTGGTATCACATGCATATAAGTAAAATATTCTGTAATTATGTAAATCTGTGCCGAATTGGTTACTTTTCGGCTCTTGTGTTTAAATTTTATTTTTAATAGAAAACAGAACCAACATTTGAGTTAAAATGGAATAAAATAAAATTAAATGAAACATGTACATACATACACAATATCTACATGCACGTGTTAAATATACACACTTGAAATTTAATGAATTTGATAAGCCTTCGTCTACTGTTTACTCAGCTAATCATTAGGTTATTGATTTCATTTTTGTATGTAGCTAAATAAAAAATTAACGCTTGTGTTAAAACAGGTATTATCGATTTTATTTCATACGTTATTCAATTGAGAGTAAAAAAAAAAAATTGTAATGTCTACACATTAATTGTGCTACGTTAAATTACATTATTTAATAGCTTTTTATGTTTAAAACTCAAACAAATGTGTATCCTTTTATTTATTTACTGATTTTTGTTTTTTATTTTAGCTGCCAAATTCAGTCAATTATGAACATATTCTTAATTTATTAATTATTTAAAATTTTTTAAATTTGCTCTTGAGATTAAAAAAAATATATTTTCATACACAAAATGTAACCTGAATATATGTACAACCAAAATGTTTGTGGATACAAATGTCTGTATTTTATTTTTCTCTAATATACATATGTACATATGTAGATGTATGTAGGTAAATTTAAACACAAATAATCTGTTGAATCTAAAAATAAAATTTTGTGTATTTAATATTCACGTCAGAAAAATTCAAAATTATACATTTTGTTTTTGTTGTTAAAAATATGTACGTTTTAATGTACTTATACATGAGATAATTTCTTTTCTTTTACAAAAAAAAAAAAAAAAATATAAAATAATTATATAAAAATTTTGGTTATTAAGAAAAAATTGAAAATTATGATATTTTTTGTATTATTATAATTGTGCAGTTTTATGTTTTATCTTGATAGAGACATAATTTAACTTCGTATATACTTTAAGTTTTGGTGTTTATATTTTCTCTATTGAACTCCATTAAAAATAAAACCTTCAATTGCTATAAAATCCATTATTTTATGAAATTTTCCCATAAACTTTTTTCGAATATCAGGTCATGTGTCCTCGCAATGAAAACTATCTATAGTAGATTTTTCTATTATTTGCAGTTTTATTTGTTTCTTCTCTCATAATGTACATAATAAGAGTATTTCACGGGCAATGTTATGTTATGTAATTAATGTTACTTTTTAGTATTTTAGGTTCTACTCTATATACATAGTTTTCATTTGGCCAGTAGTGAAAATAATTTAAAAATATAGAAAACTCATTATTTAAAAGTTGTGACTTAGACCACTTTCACAAAAAAAAAAAAATTAAACGGCTCAAGCGTTCATTGTTTTTTTTTTCGTGGTTTTTTTTTTAATTATTTATTTATTTTATTTTTTTGTTTTGCACGCAAAAATTATTCAACAGAACATGGAGAATTATAGTGAAATTTACAATTTAATGTTTGGTTTTGATTGATGAGCTTATAGATTTTGTTTTAATTTGTTGTCTGGAAAATGAGGTAAAACAAAAAAATATTAATATATTTGACGTGGTTGTATTATAAAGCAAATTACTGAGACGTAGACAAATATAACCCTTTTGTTAATAGATGTGAAACTGTGTTCAATAAAAACATCCAAAGTTCACTCTTTTAACATAGTCATGTGTATTCTTATGAAGCACAAGAATTTTTCGTTGTTGCCACATTATTACTTATGTTGTTCTCCTTTGATTGTTTTTGATTTTCAAATACAGAAAATTGGAGAAAGAATGAAAGTAAAAAATATATTTATTGAAAATGGAATGCAAAAGAATACGAAGAAGAATTAATTTCAATTACAAGCAATTTTGCTTTAAAAATACAGCATAAAAAGTCTCGATCTAAAATTTTCTAATCTACTAATTAACCACAAATCATTTTAATATGTAACAGATTTGCTGTGTTTAGTACTATAATATTATGGTATTTGGATCTGTAATTGCGGTTTACTCTTCCCCCCATAGGTCTAGCAAAATTCTAAAGATTCTATCATTGTGTCTGTATCTCATATTCATTATCTTAAAGAAAATTCAATTATCATTTTTAAATCTACTTAAATGCATTTTGATTTTTAGTTCACAGTATGTGTAATTGTGTAATGAAGTTCAATTTTTTTCTTTTAACATAATGAAAAAGTATTTCATGGCATGAATGTATTACAATTATGAATAGCAATAAAATAATTAAATTACAAAATCTGAATAAATTACAGTGATAAACAACTGATTGTGTTACATTTATACAACTGTTGTACGTAGCTGAATATTCCTATTAATACGTACAGGATGACTCGTTTTAGCTATTCTAATTAAGATGACAAGTCTACTATTGAGAATTTTTCTTTTCTCTCCAATTTCTACGCTTTTTCTTTTCTTTAAAAATTTTCTTTTAAAGAACTGTAGTGCTCTTCTAAAATATTTAACGAATTTAAACTAGAATCAGCTCATTTAGTCAGGCAATATTTAAAGCTTTCCAATCACCTTATTCTTACTTTATTTTGCAGCTGAAGTGGAAAATATAAATGCAGATTAATTAAATTTCATTAAATGCATACGAGACAGGTGTTAATTAAAATTAAAATGTCGCAAGAAAATGTTCAATGTTGTGCTCAAAAGAATTTCAATTTTATTTTTTATTTATTTTATTGGCAATAAATGTTTTCAAAATGCTTACTGCATTTAATGATGCTGTTAAAATTATGGTCTTTCTTGATTAAACATTTTCTTGTGAGACAGACATTTTTTTATAAAATTCAGAAATTTTATTAAACATTTTTCAAATATCTCTATCACTTTTCAAAGGTAACTCAATAAGTAATTTATTCCTTCGTAAATGAACTTTATATTTTAATCTGAGAAGAGGGTTCATAAAATTCATTAAAATTCATTTTTTGGGTATATATAGTCATAAAAACTTTTCATTATTGCCATATAATTGTTTATGCTATTCGCTTTTGATTGTTATAAAATTGGAAATCAAATAGTGCAAGTTAAAGATGAATTTATTCAAATGGAATGCAAAAGAATGTGAAGGACCTTCCATTTAATATACAGGTGATTATATGCTTCAAAAATACAGTGTAAAAGAATTGTAAATTGTTTACGTGTGAAGATTTTATTCTTTCATGGATATTGATAAAATAATAACACTCGAAATATTTGAGAATTTGAAAAATGTTATTTAAATCATTTACAAAAAAATTAGAAAATTATAAAAAAAAAAAAGAAAAGAGCGTGCGCACAAACCCTTACAATAAAAATTAGACTCCTAGCCTATTATTTATCTAGAATTCTTAATTAGAAAATTATTAGAAAAAATTAAAAATGCAAACGAAAATATTATTACCAATTACATTATCGATTTATTATTTTCTATATTATATTAATTGACATTTATTAAAAAAAATATAATGTACGTTTCAAAATGATATTTTTGAATTAATGATAATGAAAAATAAAAATAAATTTAACCTTTTTTTCTTAACACGAATAGAAATGCATGAATTTAATCAATTTTCTGGTATTTTCTATTCAATTTCCCTTCAATAAATCCTACATACATATAGTATGTATGTACATATATTGAATTAATAAATAGGACACCAACATTTTGTACTTAATTTCAGGTTTTAATATATTTTTTTTTTGTTCTCTTTTTTATTTTACATTTAGAGCCAATCAATGTAAATGTAAGGTAAAACACGAGAAAATATGTCATTATCAGAAAATAGAAAATTTTTTTAAGAACATTTAGGTATTTCAATTGTGTTTACGTACATAATTATAGAATAATGCCTTATATGCTTATATGCTTCATTTTCTCGCTATACGAAGACACTGCGATTATTTGCAAACATAGAATAAAAAATAAAAATTGATAAAATTTTTTCGAACAGTTTGAAATTTTCCTGATTAAGCACAAAATATCTCAATATCACATACATATGTATATGTATGTTACATATATGTGTATTTGTATTGTCATCAAAATATATTTTGACCTATAAAATTTGAATTTAAGCAGCGTATGCAAATTTGAATTAAATTCAATACATAGCTTTCAGGCCATTAGAAATTATTTTAAGTAGAAAATTATGTACTTTTAATGATTATTAAGATAGGGGCTTGAAATAGCGTTAAAAACAAAATATCAGCTTCAGGGAAATAATGATGAAAATTAGAAATTGATAGGGACTTTATGGTTTATATTGATAATAGTCTAATGCACATATGTTTGTAAATTCATCTATTTGAAACCAAAAATAAATTTTTCAATCGATGTGTTCTATTAGACAAAGTCAACTAATCATAAGTACTCGGAACTCGGAAGTGATATCACCTATTTATACTTCAAGCTTCAACTTTGTTACTTTGTTCATAAAAATCTGAGTAGTTATAGTCACACTGAAAATTTCTTCGACAGGGCTTTAGTTTTTTGATGGATTTGAGTTACATGGTATAAAAACTCTTATTAGAGCTTTTTATACCATGTTTGAGTTATTGAAAGTTAAAATTTACTATTTAGCATAAGAAATTGTTTCCGACTACTTTCAACTTTCAAGTACTAAAATTAGTCCAATGGAACACAGCAAATATAATTTACAAAGATGTATTTGATTTTCAATTATACATATTTATAAATGATGAGTACACAAAGGCGCATTTTCTTATATATGTACATATGTATGAACATTACGTAAGTGTGTGTACTCGTAAATGCAGTATGTATATAAAAATAAAATTAAAATCAATCGATTTTATTATTATCATATTAATATTTTACGTAGTAGCTATGTAATGGAACATTTAGATTTGATATAGCACAGTATGTGCATATGTATGTGAGTTTATGTGTAATATGAATGTCCATGTATATAATGTACTTTCAAATACTTATATAGTACATATTATATACAGCTATGAATGTTTATGTATGTATGGATTATATGGTATAGATAGATTATTTTAATATAAATCATATAAATTGCATACGCAAAGATTTCATTGTAATATATATTAGCCACATATGTTGTGTAGAGATAAAAATGTTCACGTGTCATTTTTGTATTCAATCAATATTTGAAATGTGTTTAAATTAATACATATTTAAATGTTTGTATATCACACAATATGTGCATATACATACATATGTGTACATACATGTATTATAAACGTAATGTTTTATATCAAATCTATTGTACTGTACATAATAAATTAAATATGTACATATGTACATATGTATGTATAAATGTTTTTAACTTTCTTTTTTATTGTCGTCATCGATTATTTTTTATTTTTGAAAATAACGAATATTTTCATATTTCATTTACAAAGAAATTTCTTTTTGAAAAAGAAGAAGAAAAAAAGAAAAATGAACTATCAAATATTATCTTATTTATTTTATAATTTCATACTTTTAATAAATTGAATACCTAAAGCCAACATCAAATGCAAGGTTCAAACTTGGGACTGTGACTCAAAAAGGTTGACTTCAAGATGCATGATACCAATCAAATCCAAAAAATGATCTCAACTAATGCTACTAACGTGTGTGAACTAGAAATAATTTTGACTCTTAAAATTTTGTGCCTGAATTTTGCGTTTGAATCTGGGCTTAAAGTCTAAAATTTAAGATTTAACGTTTAAATTAAATAATTTTAAGAAAGTCAAAAATTTAAAATTTTGTTTTTCAATATAATTCCAAATTTTCGCTTAACTAGTCATAGATAAAGCCTTATATTCGGTTGATTGTTAAATAAATCAACACGTATGATACACGTAATATATGGAAAACGTCATGAAAATTACAGATATTTGATAACATACTACAAAACATTAATGACGACAATACAATCATAAAAATAGATAAATTAAAATACATTAGAAAAAATGTTTGTTAAAAAGGTAAAACAATGATACATACATACGTATTTTTCATCATTTCATGTAATGGGAAAGTATACATATATGCATGTACGTTATTGATTTTAAATTATATGACTAAAATTTCAAGAAAAAATGAGAATGAAAAAAAAATTTTTTTTTTCTATTAATAATATATTAAAGGCATAAAAATAAATTTGTATGCGTATTAAAAGGATTCATGTACATACATACATACGTATGTGTTTATGTTGTATAAAAATTTTTCGTAAGCATAATATCTGATAATACGTACAAACTTATACGGAGTTAAAAAGGTCCTTATTTAATTAATGCATACGTGAGCGTAAGTAATCATCTAACAAATCAATAAACAATAAATTTACATATTTTAATGAAACAAACGCATATTAAACTTATACGGCTGAAAATAGGAAGACAGGAAAATTTAGAGATTCATCCTGATGCTTGTAATGATGATTGAAAATTTTATTAATAAACCAAATCAATATGAATACTATCAAATATTCACTATAATATGTATATATATTTTTTGTTTCGAATTTTTGAAAAAAATTTTTTGTTGTGTTTACATATCGCTCATTTTTCATTACGTAATAGGAAAAGATAGACAAAAAAATTTTAAATTAGCGTAAATTGAAAATACAAATAAAAATGAATTTAAAATTCTTTTATCTAACAATTTTAGATAATCGAATAAATTACAAATTATGTACATAAAATACAAATAATTAGGAAATTATTTTAAATTTAAATTATCATTTGATGTAAAAATTGTAATCACGTAATATATAAAATGTCTTAAAATATATAAGTGAATTTGTATCTTTTATTTAATTAAATTAATTTTTTTTAAATTTATTTCGTAATTTAGAAAATATCTTTTTGGATGACATCAACCTTTGTAGATTAAACATATTTTCACAAAGAAACTGCATCTACCCACATACTATGTAATACACAACATATGTATACATTCGTATGTACATATGTATATGTATCTAAAAAATATTGTATAAAGATAAAAAAAAGAGATAAGGACGATAAAATTTTGGATAATATCCAGCATACATATACATATGTATGTGCATATATGTAATTATACATTTTAAAATTTAAATGCATCAAGCAAGACAAAGTCAAAAATTACCGCAATGATTCATAATCAAAAATTTCCGATTCGGTATACACGATTTGTAAAGTTTTCTGTATTTTGGATGTTGGTAGATTTTATTATAAAAAAAAAAAAATAACAATCAACTTTTGTATACATACATACATTAATATCATTTACAAAATCTTCAGTGGAAAATTTATTGGAGACAGTTTTCTCGCATAGGATAGGATATATACATATGCTGATTCTTCTATAAATAAGTATATTTTTAAAGAAAAAAGGAGGGGCATTTCGGCGTCTTTATAAATAGAGTGTAGTTTTTTTTAAATACTATATTATGGTTTTTTTGATTTTTTGCAAAATTCGGTAATAAAAAATCAAAAATACTTTAAACGTTTTTTGTTTTTCTGTTTTTAAACATGTTTACATACATATATCTGTATGATATAATATGAGCTTTGTACCCAATATTTGACCTTGATAATAATCAATTTTAATTGATTTAATAAACAAAACTTTCGTGTCGATTTATGATTAAATATACGACACAAGTCTAAGTCATACACACATGAATATATCTACCTATATAAACATAATATTACTTAAATATAGCGTGATTATACATTTTGTTTTATATAAAAATGAAACCGTAAATAAATTTTTAAAATATTTTGGTGAAATTTTTTAATATCCATTTTTACAATTAATAATAATCCATTTAGATTTTTTAAATTTTGAATTTCTGTTTATTTATTTTTTTAAATTCATGTTTTTGGTACATACAATTAAAAAAAAGTAAATAAAATACAATTCAACTAAACACAAAAATAAATTTATTTCTAAATTAAAAACCAGTTTTATTTTGTTAACCGATTGAATATTGTAATTTTTTTTAAATTACGTATGTACAGTATGTATATGTATTGCGTACAAATCGTGTACGAATATTATGTACATATGTATGTATAAGTAGGGGTGATACTTAATTAAAACTTTTAGCAACGCATACGGTAAAAAGAACATAGTAATCAAAGAGAGTAAATCTAAATACGGACCAATAGGGTTTAGTCCTTTAATTTTGATGAAGGATTAATCTAATAATTTCTACACCATATTTCGATATATGTATTTGCTGCATTGAGAACTTTTTGATTTACCAGTTTGACGATGTATTTGAAAATACAATATCATGATTTTCAAACAATTTTCCACTAATGGATAAGATAGAATGAATGATGCGACGAAACAGATGGAGAGGGAGTAGTGAAGGTTTGTACGATATGTACAATTGTACATACATACACATGAAGAAGATTATTTGCAGATACTGAAATCTGACATATTTTTATTTTGTGTCATTTGTTTTCTATACAAAAATACAAAAAAGTTTTTAAAAATTTTAACACATGTACGGCCTTACCTGACGCCCGTACCCATTGAAAAGCACCCCTGTGGATAGGAATTTCAATTACAATTATTAGTACATAGTAGTTAATATTTTATTATAATTATTTCTGATTTTTATTTTTCTTGTTTAATTACAAGATAATTCTATCATTAAATTTATTTTAACTTGTTTTACGACTACACATTATCTTACCATAAATGATATTAGAAATACACATACACCTAAGTCTGTTTTTACACGGTAGATTGGTTCCAGAAGAAGCCGTGTAAAAAAAAACCGTGTAAAAAAAGACATTGATCTTATACAAAAATGGGTGATTTGTTCCTAATCTCTAAAACCTATTAAAATTAGTGAAAAACAAGAATTTTTAAGAACAAGAATTCATGTTTATTTTATTAAATCAAATATATAATGCTTATTTTCACAAGCATAGTAATTAATGATAAAAAAGATATGCACTCTAATCTTAAAAGTAATATAAATTAAATGTATGGCAAGTTCAGGAACTAAAAAACTATGTTGTGAACGAAAAGAATAGGTTATTCAATTTTTAAGGTAAAAAATAAAATAAAATAGAATAAGTGATAATCATAAATACAACAACATAAATTTAATTGCTGTCGTCATCAGTTATTCGCATTCGCTTGCTTCGAACGCGTATTTGCTTTGACCAGTAAAAATTGTTTGTAACATAAAATTTCAAATCGTGCTAAATGGAATAAAATCGTGTAAAAAAAATTAAAAATATTCAATTTTCAAACCGTGTTATATCAAAACCGTGTACAAAAAGACCGTGTAAAAACAGACTTAGGTGTATACATACCCTGCCTATAAACGTATGATAAGTGGCTTTAATATATTAATTAATACAAATAGGTAGTTTTATCGAACTCATTTTAACTACCACATTAGAAATAAAAAGAATTATCAATAAAATCGAATAATATAATTAATTAAATTCTTTTTTAATGTTTTTATATATTTTTGCAAAATATAAATAAAAACCAGGTCAAATTTTTACAATTATGTGTGTCATAATTTTTATTTTTATGTGTTTTCGTTTTTATTTCACGATTTATTTATTTTATTTTATTTTTGTTTTCTTGAAAAATCGTCTTATTCATATACATGCAAATTTTGTTATTTTTAAAATGCATTCATTTTTTTTTTCGTAAATATTTTATATCATTTAAGTTCAATTCATTTAAACATATGGATATACATACATACGTACTAGTAAACGAATTTAAAAAAAAAAATTTCAATGCATTATGCATTCGTACACGTATTTTAACTTTACATGTTTTTATGATTTTGATGACTTTCAGTTTTATTTTTATTTATTTATTTACCTTATTGCAATTTTTTTTTCTTATTATTATTTTTTTTTTATTTTGTTTTATCTGTTTTTATGTAAATTTATTTTTAGTCATTTTAATATGAAACATGTGTTATTTTCGTGTCTAAGGAAACCTTACTTTTTTTTTTTAAGTACATACACTGCTTATAGAGCAATGACAACTTTTATAACTGTGCCCATGCATATTTACGAAAGTATATTTTTCATTATAACAGAAAATCTTTAATTTAAAAATATGAATAAAAATCAATAAAATTGTATATACCTACCTACCTACATGTAAATTGCAATACGTTTATAAATCAAAATGTATGTGATAATTGATTATATGCAAATATTTGTGTATGAATTCATTTAAATATGAACGGTTTCATTTACTCAATTTGTATTAACTATATGAAATTATTATTTTTTTTTTAACATTGCATATGAGTTGTTTATACGTTCCTGTGTATTGAAAATAAGATACGTTTGTATATGTTATGTGTACATAAATGGGCTTCGAACATATGTTTACCAAGTGGTACTATGATGATACCATAAATTTTATAAGGTATGTCATTCCGATGTAAACAATGAAAAACCTGAATCCATCAATTAGAGATCAGCTTTTTTTTTTCTCAACAAAAGAAATTGACAGTTAAAAGTGGAAAAATGGGTTGTCAACGTTATTCATTAATTTGAATACTTGTGGAAATTTTTTCATTTAATGAAAATTAAAATTATTTTAAATAATAATTTTGTATTACAAAATTTCTTTGAAGACATTTGCTAACTTTTAATTGAACCAAACATTTCACAATGACTTATCTTATAAAACTTCTTGCATAATGTTATAATGTGAAAATCATTGTAATAATATACATTATATTGTAAATATTTGTATATCTGTCAATTTAAAACACATCAAAGGAAAAATTCTACACTTCATGTTTTCTATAAATTATTTTTATTTTTCTAGATAAAACAAAAAAAAAAAATAAACAAATAGAAATAAATTATTTCAAAGTCAGAAAAAAAAAAAAATAGAAAAAAATTGTAAAAAGAAAATTTATTCTTCGAAGCAAATAAAAACATTTTTTTTTTTTAAATTGAATAATAAATGTACATGCAATGTTTGAAAGGCTTTCGTAAAAGTAAATATTTTTCACATCTTTTACTTCTTCTCAAATGGAAATTGGGTTATTTTTTTATTCGAAAAATACGTTAAAAGTATGAGAGATAAAAAAAAAAAGAAATTCATAAAAGAAATGTAAATTGCAAGCAAATGCAAATTATGTACATGTGTAATTCAAAAAATGTGGGTGAGAGAAAAGTCATGTACATACATACGTAGTGCATATACATATCACCTTAACTGTATGTAAAATTCAATATTTTATTTAGATATACGTTTTTGTAATACAAAACAACTAACTATAAAAGAAAACACGTATAAGAGTATACGTAAACAAATGCATACAACATTAGGTATTGTATGCATTATATAGATCAAAATTTATTCAATTTTTGTCCATGACTTGTATTCGCTTCAAAAATTTTTATAGAATATAAATTATGTATTGTATGCAACGTTCAAGCAAATATGTACAAATAGAACTATTCAATACATATTGCATAATGCAAAATTGATTACGTAAAATTTAAAAATAGTTATATACTATGTATTAAAGTGTATGGAACCGTTAAAAAAAAAACTATAGTCTTAATTCAGTGTTAGTACACAATGGAAAATTGTGTTATGTACATATTTGGCTTGAAAACACTTTATTTTGTTTTCAATCATAAATGGCAATTTATAATAAAAAAAAAATTGAGGAGGACCAATTGGCAAGCGAAGTATTCAAAATAGTAATGCAAAACTACCAAAAAGAGAATAAGAATGGTCAAAATGCACATATGTGCGTGCATACAAACATTTTAGTTTGGCAGTTAATGCCCTGAATGGTTTATAAAGGTATTTGTAGATTCATGAAGCAATTGAACCCGAATTCTGTATGAAAACAAGAATAAATTAAAGAGACGTTAAAAAGATATAGTTACCTTATTATGATTTTTTTTTTAGAAAAATAATAATAATTTACTTACATGCATACATACAGATGTTGCTTTAAATAAATGCATAATAAATCATTTTTTCAATTTTATTTTTTATTCTACAATTTTATTTTTTACTTTACTCAATTTGCTAATACTATTTGGAGAGAATTAATTCTGTCTATAGTTCGTTCTTTTAGTATAATCATGTGTTATTCCTACGGAACGTCTTTACTATATTTCCGTAATGTTTATTCCCTTTTTATTGCGGTTGTTCTCATTTTTAAAGACAGAAAATTGGCAATCAAAGATTGAAATTAAAAGACAAATTAATTAAAATTAAACATAAAAGAATATAAAAGAATCATCTATTTAAAATACAGGTGACTATATGTTTTAAAAATACGGTATAGTATTATTTTTAAATTTCACGCACATACTCATATGAATATGAATTACGAATTAGTGAAAATTAAAGATAATTCTGTTAACTGGCTCTAATATAGGTATATTATTGAGTATAACACTCATAGACGTAAATATAAATTTAATTAAAATGAAAAAATGTGTACAAAGTACACAATAATAGTTTTTAAAAAAAATTTTCACCAGATTTCTGATATATATATTTTTTTTCTGTATATGAAATGTACAAATGTACGTGTATATAAAGTTAACGTTATATTTACATTAAAAGGTATTTCACGTGCCATTTCTGTTTTGGCACTATTTTGAATATATATACATATTTTATTTTTATTTTGACAAAAAACATTATGAAAAATATAGTACAAATAACAAATAACAAAAAAAAAAACAGAAAAAAAAATTAGTATTCATGCAAAACAGGCGCGTATAATTTAAATAAATTTGCCAAAGAAAAATTTAAAAAAAATATGTATATTTTTTCCTTTACTTTTTTTTCTGACGTGAACACTTTATTTCAATTTTTTTTTTTTTTTTTTTTTCATTCAATTTATTTTAAATTTGTTTTATTATCGTTCTTTTGTACCTAGTATGTCTACATGTTATGTAAAATGTTAAAAAAATAGTTTTTATTTAAATGAAAAGCTTAAAATAGAATGTGAATTACAAATTATGATACATTTTGTTATGAATATTTCGTTTAAAGAACTCATTATCTGCTTCGAACATGATATACAGGGTGTTTTGCGAGTAGATGTTAACCCGGTGTTAGATAATTCGTATCAAAAAATGAAGAAAATTATATAGAAGATGTGGAAGAGTTATCTCTGTCTCTATTTTATCTTGAATTTCCTATTTTCCCGGATGATTGCTAGTTTTGTCCTTTTTTCGAATGGACTTTAATCATTTCCAAAAGTTTTCAGTTATTTTTAAAATATAAGATCAAAAATGCTATAAAGAATATTCTTTTTCTTTTGTCATGCTAATATAGCAGATATTAGGCAATAAAAACTTTTAAAAATTAAATACATATGTATGTATGTATATTTGAGCACATTAGCATCTGCTCGTGAAACATTCTGTATGTACAAAATTATAAAATAAATATTTATTTTGAAATTTTAGTTTAATATAATATACTTGTTCATTTTCACATTTTATAGCATACAATTGTTATTATAAATTAGCATGTGCATTGAGTTAAGCAAAAATTTAAATTTATTTGTCTCGATTGTAGAATTTATTTAAATTTTATTTTGTATATTTAAGATCAATTTTTTAAAAAAATTTACAGTTACATAACTACTGATTAATTTTATACAATATTTTGACCGTATTCATCAACCAAGATTATTCATCGAATATTTTAACGACCACTGTCCTAATCGTATATCCATCACACCTCATATGTACATCATATGATGTACATTAGCTAATTGTTATTAGTGAAGAAACAATGTGATTAAACTGTTAAAAGTGTAAATTATTGATTTTCGAATCACAAGCCTAAGCAACTTACAACACAGCAAATTACAGGTCTAAGTATAAAAAAATAAAATCGCATAAAGAAAGTCAAACAAAGGAAATTTTGTAGATATTTTTTTATTTGTTAGAAAAAATCTTTGAAAATTGAAAAAAAATTTATTGTACTTAGCATTTTTAATGGATAATGTCATCAATAATGGACTACATTAAGTGCCTTCAAGCTCTAAAATATTACATGCATATGCGTATGTACTACTATCATCATTATACACATGTCCAGACGTGATGATGATTTTATGATCAATTTAATCTCTTTTTGTTTATTTTTAAAAAAAATCGTTTTTATCTAATTTTCACTGTTTGTTTACAATTATGTATCTATAAAAAACAAAACATGTTAATACACAACGTACGCTTCGTCAAATGTGTTAACATATTTTTCTAATAATTTGATTTCAAATGAGGCTATAATATATAAAATAAATTGTTGAATAATTATAATTAAATTCGTTATGCAAATTAGGTAATTGTGTATAGAATAATTTTGAAATTTTGTTGGTAATTATATATGCGATAATAAAGAAAAAAAAAATTATTTTTTATTTTGTTAATAAAAATAATTATAGAATCTCTCTTTTTTGTGTACTACACATAATTCATAAAAAAACATTTTTATTTATTAAAATAATATGGCACGTGACAAATAAATTATGCAAATTTCAAAAATATAAAATAGGCTAAAGTTTTCCATTTGAAAAAATGAAACTATTATGGGTCATTTGGATGGTAATTGAGATTATAACAATAGTGGGAAAACAAGTGTTTTAAACTTAAAAATTATTCTTATGAGTGCTGTTAAGTAAATTTTACTTTTATTTTCATTATGTCATCAAATTTTTATTACATTTATATTATTTCTTGTAAAATATTATAACGCTATTATGTTTAATATTTATAAGGTTTGTCATTCCAATGGTGAACAATGGAAAACCGTGAACCCATCAAACAAAGATCTGTTTAAAATTAAAGAAAATTGACAGAAATTAAATTTATTTTAATTATACGACAGACAGAAAATTAAAGAAATTTTAAGGAAAATTGACCGTCACAAAAAGAAAATATGGTTGTCATCGACATCCGTTAATTTGAATTGAATACTTATGATGTGAATAAATTAAAATGGAAATTTCTTCTTTATTTAATTTTGAACCACTTGAATTGTTAAATATCGATATTATAACAAAAAAATATATATGGGACATAATCTTCTAAATATTTTTTTCTATTTAAAAATTCTGAAAGGAGCATTTAGTAACCTTGAACTGAACCAATAATTTTGTATTTACCCACCTGAAAAGACTTTTTCCACCATGATCTATATCAGAAAGCTCTTTATTAGAAAAATAAATAAAAGCTGCTGTAATGAATCTGTACATAACTTATATATATACATGTTTAAATTACATGATAATTTTATAAACATATATGTATACATACATATGCATATAATCAGAATAAACAAAAAAATTAAGATTTACTCATAAGTTAAATACAGTCCATTAAGGAAAAATTCTAGTAAAATAAAATATCTTAATAATACTCAAAACATTCTAACATAAAAATTGCGCATACGTACATACATATGTATGTACATGTTATATTGGAGTGGTGTAAATTAGATGAAATTGTTATTCTATATTTTTAAAACATAGTCATCTGTATTTTACACTGATACTTTGTCTCTCATTTAAATTTTTTGATTGCCAGTTTTCTGTATTTACGTACTAAAACTACAATATTTAAAAGAGAATAATTAAAATGATAATACATATGTAAACGACGCAAAATTTTTATGTTCCTTAAGGATACACATGACTTTATTTTTTAAAAAAATGAACTCGAAAAATTTTTACTTTGTTTGAAAAATTTTGTGTTTTCAAATAAATTTCACAATAAAAAATACCTAAATACATTTGTATGTATGTATATATGTATGAATATCCTTCGTCCATAAAGCTGTTACGATATAAGAACATCGTAAATTTACCTGTTATTAAAAAAGTAAATATATACATACATTTTTATTATTTGGAATCATCATAAAAATTCTGGATCCAATTTTTACGATTAATTTTGATTCATACATTTTAGTGGATACATACATATATACACATAATATGACCTTTACAATTTTCTTCCTTAGTTTGAACAATAGAAAATTAATAGAAAAATACCTTCATAACAATAAAAAAAAATCCATTTTAGCAAACATAAATAAATTAAGGATGTGATAGAAATAAGGCAGTTGGTATAATTGGTAAGGTAGAAATTGGCAATGTAAATACATGGTATTTCTAAGATTTTAATTTCTTAATAAAAATAAATATTAATAAAGAAGAAAGGTAAGTATTAAATTTTATTGCTATTTTCAAGACTACCTATATATGTATATTTTATTTAAATACAAGGTGACTTTGTTTGACTGGCGTAATTATTTTATAAAAAAAAAATAATAATTTTTTTAAAAGTGAAATTAATGGGATTACAGAAGAGGATTACATCAAATAGACGAAATTTTATTTTTCTCATTTATATGATTACATCATTCAAACATCCTGTATAAATGAAAAAAAGAGTTTTAATTGTGAATAAAATTTTTGTTTTTTTTTTTGGTACTCTAGTTTTTTATTGATGAAAAAATGTTTCTTTCTCTTTTATAATTAAAAATTTAAATTAGTTGTAAGATTCTTTTAATTATGGGCAAATTTTACATAATACCTGGGTAGATACGTGTATGCTCTATATTTGGTATATAATTTTGTTTATTATTTAATTAAATTTTTAGCAATTTGACATTTGAGCAAGGTATATAACTAAATGGGAATTAAATTTAATATCTAATTAATATAAAAGTAAGTTTTAAACATTTAAATTTAAATTGGTTGTAAGTATTTGGGTTTATTTGATATAAATACTCAAAAGTTTAATTTAATTTTATTCTAACAGCAACAATTATCTTGTTATTGGTTTTAATTTTTTGTTTTTTTTTTTTTCTATTCTATAGATTATCCTGTAAATGAATAATTTTAATGAAAAAATACTTGTAATTGTTTTTTATATGTACTTCTGACCCTTTATCGTTGTATCTATGTATTTAAAAAATCCTTGCCTTAGATACAATTTTGTAGAATATCACATACTATACATACATACATATGTATATGAAATTCTTGTAGTGGGCATAATAGTATATCAATGTAATCCTGTCAAAAAGAAAAAAACAAAAACAGTGAATAAAATTCTTTCTTTCTGGATTTTATGCCTCTGAGATTCATTTCATAAATTTCAATGAACATACATACATGTGTGATTAAAAATATTACGAAAGAAATACAAAAACAAAAATCGCTAAAAAGTTGTGGGTGTTATGGTATTCTGCTTTGTACATACTTTATAAACACACTTATTTTTACAAAATAAAATAAAAAAGATTTTATAAAGATCTTTAGTAAGCAAACATTTTTAACTGTAGAAATATTTTAAACTTTTAGTAACCCTTTTTTTTTGTTACTAAAATTCCATAAATTTACGTTTTATATACAATATGATATAACTTCTAATGAAAGTACGCATAGTTTTAATAATTTTCAAATTCAAAAAAAAAAAAAGGATTAGTAGAACCAAGTATATCCTGTTAACATCCAAATTTTCATTTTAATTACAGCACATTGATTTATGATACTTTTTAGTATTTTTGCCTAAGTATCTATACTGTATTTTTAAAGTATATAGTCACCTGTATTTTAAATAGAAGCTTGTTTGTATTATTTTTTGCTTCTACTTCGCTCATTTATTTATTGTCAGTTTTCTGTATTCAGAAATGAAAATAAGAACAATCAAAAGTCAACAGCATATACTATATATGGTAATATGGTAATGACGCAAAATTTCCATGCTTTATAATGATACACATTACTATTATATGCTAAAAAAATGAACTTTTTCATACATATATTTCGTGAAATGAAAAACTGCCGTAAGTGAAATGAAAATTGATAATAACAACAGCATAAAAAACCAATTAATGATAATGAAAAATGTATTCAATAACAATTGTGACTGCTTAGTCAAAATAAATTCAAATAATTTCGTAATTGAGAAATTACATATATGTACGTACATGAGGATGATATGAGTATATATTTTTGTATACATACATATGTATATGTATGTATGTACCTACCTGAATACGTATGTAGACATCATTATCTGAATAAAATCGATTCAAGTAATTAATTTACGAAAACGGGCTTTTTTTATTATATTGATCATTTTATCAGCAAAATAGGAAAATGAGTTATAGACTGTAGATATGATATAAATGAATGAACATATGTGTTGTCAGAAAATTTGTATCGTGTATATTTATTTATTTATTTTTAAACAGCTTTAATTACGTCATCAAAGTAAATATTTTTAATATTTTTTTTTTCTTAATATTTGTAAATGTTAAAACATATGTTTTTTTTTTAATTAATGTTTACAACAGGAAATGGTATTTTTTCAACTTGAAATATAATTTACAAAACCAGATATACTTATTTGAATGTGTCTAAATACAAGTACACATATGTGTGTATAAACAGTAATAGATCATTTTACACAATTCAATACTTTTGTTTATTTTGAGTGCAATAATAATTTTGTTTTTATTATTTTTAAAACCAATAAAATAATTCAATACCGTAATTGTAATATGATTACTTTCAAATAATAATTAAATTTGATTTTATAAATTGATTCATAGCTTAGAGATATAATATAAAATGATTTTTACTAAATTTTAATTACATTTACAATTTATTAAAAAATAAATATAATAAAATGTTTAAAATTATAAAATTATAGATAATAAGTTGATAAAGTTAAGAATAAAAATCTCAGATACAATATAACTTAGTATAACCACCTATACCACCAATTTGTTGCTAGTTTCATTTGAACAGGCAATATCGGAGTCAATATGTGCTTTAAAAAAAAAATAAAAATAATAATAACAATAAGAATAATAATAATAATAATAAATTTATTTAACTAACCCTTAGACTGTACAATATTCTCTTATCACGAATGTTGCTTGATCACCTTGTTCAACGTGTTGATGTATCAACGGTCCCTATTAAGCAACTTTCACAATATGTTCTATATATGAACATTGTGCATATTAATGTAAACAAAAATAAAAATGATTTTGAAATGTTGAATGTGTGTAGGCGGTTATGACTTTTAATCAATAAAATTTATAAAATTAAATAATTATTCGTCATTTTTATCTTCAAAGTAAATGACATAAGTGAACAGCTGTAGTGGCTTGTTGTTCATTAGTTATGGCTTGTTAGAGTTAGAAATACATAGAACCATAGAACTTACATGTTGGTCTCTATACATCCTCCTAGGTACTACAACTTTTTTTTATTGAAATAAAAACTAACCTGCTGTTTTTATGTTAACTGAAAAAACCAATAATTCACGGTTTCTGTTGTTAATTTTTTTTTAAATTAGAACCATTACAAAAAGTACTTACACTTACAAAGACTGCATGCGTATTTTAAGTTATGTATATTTGTTAAATATTCTTATAAAGCACAAAAATTTTGCATCGTTGCTATGTTGTCATTTTCGTTTCCAAATACTTAAGTCTAATCAATCAAAGAATGAAGATAAAACACATTTAAAATACAGGTGATAATGATTCAAAAAAAAAAAAAAAAAAAAAAAACAAACAAAAATAAATAAAAATAAATAAAAATAAAAATAAATAAAATGAATAAAAAAATGAAAAAAATTTTCATTTAAATTGTTCTGTTGTTAACGAAAATAATTTCATATTTCAATAAGAAATAAATAATACAGTTTGTTTTGCCATTGTTCATTAAAAACAAAGATGCAAAACAGAAATAAAAATTTAAAAATTAAATTACATAAGTTATGTTTTCTTATTTAGATTTATCAGTAATATTTGTTTCTTTTTAGTTCATGTGTGAATGGGTTATACATTATTCTATAAAAGTAAAAATATTTTTAAAATCGCTATTCAAAAGTATACATTATGTATGTATGCATGTATGTAAAAAACAAATATTCTATTATTTATAGTTTTGAATTGTTATACTTAAAAAAATTTGACACAAAAATTTGTTTTATAACCAATTGTTGTTTCCAAAGTTATGTGTTAAAAAAAAAATGAAAATATGGAAAAATTATTTTTCTATATTAATTTTTTGTTTTGAAATTATAGAAAATTTTTATTTTTTGAAAAACAATTGTTAATTAAAATTTGAAAAAAAAAACAATGAAATAAAAATAAATTTCAAAACGATTGTCTAATTGACATTTTTTCAATTTTAATCTTTGTTATTATTTTTTTCATGTATTTGAATGTTTAAGAGCTTTCTAGACTGATTACTTGTTATTTAAAAATTTAAATTTTTTAACATAGTAATATCCGCATAAAATACAAAAAGAAATAGCTTTCCTTGTATTTATTGGGAAGTAATTTGTTCCTAGTTTAATTATTAGAATTCATCTCTTTGCAAATTCAGTATAAAATTGTAACCAGACAGACTATGTACATGATAATTTAGCCCCAAATTTTACTAAAAATGAATTTTAGGACACCTATCTGAGTAATTGAAGTTTTTTTTTTCAGATTTGTAATAAAATTTTGCTAAAGTCTAGAATTCTCAAAGCAGATGAATTAAATAAAAAAATAATGAACTTGGATACACACATACATATGTATGCATATGTATATCATATGTGTGACGTTCACATTGAAAGATGAAATGGAAATTTGGTGAAAATTTCTAATAATTGTTTTTTCTTGTTTTTTTTTGTGAATATTACACACTTCATTTACTATGTATGTTGTTCATGTTCATGCTTTATAACTGAATAAAAATAAATATCATAATACAATTACAAATGATATATACTCGTATATAAACTTTCGCGTGATGATATTTTTAGCTGAACATGTTTACACTGTGCATTGTATAAATGACAGAATTGTATTTTTGTAATTTATTACATACATTTGAAATTATTAACGTACATTTTTGCAGCATGTATCTAATTTATAAATGTAAATTTTTTTTTGTTTTATATAATTTATATATGAATAATGGGTGCTTTCATTGATTTAATCAAAATTTCAATCAATTTGAAAATCTTATTGAAAGATTGAATATCTTGCAAGATTTCTAGTATTATTGAAAATAATCTATTATATTTGTAAAAATGTCGATTGTTGAGTATATAAAGGTTTCTAAAGTTATTATTCTAATTGTTATTTTGAAACAACTTGGAACATAAATTTAAAATCGAGAATAAACCAATTCTTTTAAAAGTTAGACGACGTATGCAACATTACACTCGCGAAATATATGTAAATTAAAAATTGAATTCAAAGTGAATTCGTTATAAGCTCTCTAATTGTTTTGCAAGCTCCTGACTTTGGACTGTGCACAGCACAGCGAAGAGAGAAGTGGAGGCTACTTCTGCGGAAGGCCAAGGTTTGATGTTAATGATGATGACTTTGAATGATCTGATATTTATATAAAATTTATTAAATGAACATTAAAAAAATGTTAAAACTACATTAGAGCTGAATTAGCGAAAGCATCCCTTTTATAATATTAAATTTACTCATTAATATGATTTTGAATTATATTTTGTTTGTTTATTTGTATGAATTTAATAAACTTAAAATTTTTAAGTCAATTAATTTAAATTAATACTAAATAATTAATTCATATGAACAACATACATATGTAATTTTTGTTCTCTTTTATATGAACTTGTTTATTGTAAAAATAAATTTTTAAATTTTTAAAGTGAAATTCAGTTAATTAACTGAACAATTAATATTGTTACTTTGTTTTACTTTATTTTCTATGTTATGTATGTAATTTTCATTGCGTTAATTAATTAAGTTGAAAAATATATAATAAATAAAGTAATTGTTTTTTATTAATTACAAATTTATTTTTGATGTCATTGTATTTATTTTTCGTTTTCTGTATAACAGAAACGTAATTTTCATAATTTTCATATATAACACGACATGATATGTATGTAGGTAAAACATTACTATTGTTTAATAAAATTTAAAATAAATGATTTATGTACTATGTGAAAATTAAATTGTCAATCAGGTTTTAAACGCAATAAATTGAGTTTAGTCTATATGAAATGAAAACCTAATTATAATTTTGTTTTGTGTAATATAATTACATAATTATTTTTTAAAAATGTTAACGTATTTATGTACATATGTAAAAATGGGGTATATACATGTACACGGGGTATATTGGAGCTTTTTTGAGTCAATAATATTTAATTAAAATATTGTGGAAAATTAAACAAATAATCAGGGAAGGAAAAAAAGACAAAATTAGTAAAATACGATAAATGAAATGTCATTTTAATTTAAAATGAATAATGATAAAGTGTAAATAATGTTTGTGTTTACAGGTATAGATTTTTAATTTCAGGTTTTTTTTTCATTTTAAATTCACATTTTAAAATTAAATAGTCTGATCTAAAAATTAATATAAAATTGAAGTAACTAAAAAATTTAAAGGAAAATGGCTATATGAAACTTGGTAACCGAATAATCTTAACTGGCCACTGCAAATTTACTGGCATTGAATAATAGGTTACATTTATAGGATCAAACAGACATACAGAGTACCGACAGACGTACCGTTTGTCGTTTTTCAGATGTGCAGAATACTTTTCCATGTCAAATAAAGGGTAAGTAATTAAGTATCTTATAAACAACGTACGATAAAACCGTGCACCTATAATACTAACTTTTGCTCATACAATCTTATTCTATAGATTGGTACATAATTTTGGAGTGGCCACTGAGAATCAAACGTCAATTGAAATTTTGATTTTCAATTTTTCTGAAATGATCTTGACGCGATATGGAATCGTCCTTCAAAAGTCAAACCAATTTGTATAAGCCATCCAACTTTTGTTAGAAACAATTTTCTGTAAAAAGAAAATGCCCATTCTCTCTTACACAAAATTTTTAATTTTTTAAATGTTAATAACCTTTTTTGATTTGCTTAACTTTTTCATAAATACGACAATAGTAGGCAATACAAAAAATAAATTCTTTTGAAAGAATTTCAATTAAATATTCAAATAATGTAAAAGTGATTTAAAATTAAAAAAAAAAAAGATTATCAAAACAAAAATGTAATTAAATTATTGAACAATAATAATAATAGTACAATGCTATACCATACATACTACAATGCATTTGAAATTCAATAGAAATTAAAACTACTGAATAATGGATTTTCATTATCAAATAAGAAGGTTATCTAAATGTAACAAACGTAACAAAAAAAAAATAATTTTTTTTGTAGAATTAATGAACATTCTTAATGAAAACAAAAAATAAAAAGTATTCGCGAAGTGTTTGAACCTACAATACAATTACACCATGTACTATGGGTTAATGACTATAACAATAGAATAACTTTTTAATTTCATTTTTATCTTTTGTCTTTAAAATTCATTAAATTATTTGCATACGTACATATATTTTAATTATATAAAATTTTGTAAAAAGTAACGAATAAAAATTTTTATTTTTATTTGTATTTTTCATTGTTTGTTTTGATAAAAAAAAAAAAAAACCAATTCAAGCTAAGGCAAAGTTTTATAGACTTTTGTATGGAAAATAAAAGTAAAAGCCATTATAGTAAAAATAATAAAAATAAAATTTTTATCAAAAAATACTTAAAATTTGTATGTAGGTACTATTTGTTTAGATAATTTAAAATCTGCTATCATTTTCATTGTTTTATTATGCAAACAAAAAATTTATTATTTTATTATACAAATAATTTTATTAAATAGCAAAATTTTATCTAATAAAGTATTGACATGGCAAATATACGTACATATGTATGTATGTAGACAATAAATTTTTTAAAGAAAAAAAAAATCAAAACATAAAACATCAGTCATAACAATACTTGGGTGTTTTCTGAAATTTCGAAATTTTAAGTTTATTAAATAGTTTACATAAAGCTCATGACAAATATCTGGTATTGATACTAATTAAGTTAAGATATTTATATTATCGTATTAATCGTATCATATTATCATAACATTTTTTTACAATAACTGAAAAGAAAAATAAAAAAAATTTTATCGCCCCCGGGTGGGCTCGAACCACCAACCTTTCGGTTAACAGCCGAACGCGCTAGCCGATTGCGCCACGGAGGCCGTTGGCATAGAATAATCTGTTAAATATAATCAGTAATATGTAACATTATAAACGTAAATTACTATAAAAATTAATTTTCGAATTTTTCGAAATACATATAACAAAATGGCATTACGTGTAGTCAATTTTGTAAGTATCAGCAAAGGTATCAGCCTGTTACTAGACAAATCATATAAATCCTTGATACTAGTACATATTCTTTGATACTAGCTTCGTATTGATGGGTTTTTCGTCTAGTATAAGGTTAAGGACTCTGGACTAGTATTAAATAATAAACGTATGGTATAATCTATTGTATCCTAATATCAATACCAGATATTTGTCATTAGCCTAAATGCGTATTTTTAATACATTATTGAATATACATATGTACACATGTTTGTATGTAAGTATGTACGCAAAATATGATATAATTATTCTGTCTTAATTAAAAATTCAACATTATTTTATTGTTATTATTCAAATATACATATGTATGTATCTTATTGTGATTAGAAACTTTATTTTGAAATTTCAATAGCTTTTTATCATATTCTTCGAATTTTAATTTTACTGATAAAATTTTGATTAAAATAATTGAAAAAAAAATTGGACTTAAGAGCACGTAACAAACAAGTGAGAAAAAAATTAAATAAAATGAAAACGTTACTTGATACAGTTCAAAGGTAGTTTTGCTTTTAAAACATATTAGAATAATGTCGTATTACAATACAATAATTAATGTAATTACATGAATACAAAAATTGTAGCACTGCCCACTGGTACACACTAGTACATACATACTAGTACGATGATGATAATCATATTCATTTGTAATAAAAATTATAATTATAATAATATTTTCAATAGATTTTTTTTTTGCTCTTTTAACAAATGAAATAAATTTTTAACCATTTGACCTTGAAAAGAAGCACTTTAAAACTCGTATATCTACGTTAGGTACAAATATTAACAATACGAGATATTTAGCATTTATTTTATCTTAAAATTTGAATACATTTTTACATGAAAACGATAAAATCATTTTTAATATATTATATTACATTAAATATTTAGAACACATACATATTTAGGTATACATTAATTTAAAATATTTACGTTTGTATACATACATATAAGTAACTAAATTTAAAATTACTTATCACCATGCAATCATTTTAAATAATAAAAAATCATATTACTATGTAATTATGATTATACACGCTTATTCATTTAGAAATTTGATGCAATATACGAGAATCACGAGACAATTAAAATTATAAAAAAAAGAAATGGAAAAAAAAAACTTGTTTAGTTAACTTCATTAATAATAACTACAGATACTGCAATCTCGTGACATATTAGCATATAATCATGATTATATACAATATTAATATAGAGTGCACTGATATGAATTTTTATTATGCGGTTATTATAATGTACAAATATAAAAGAAAAATGGAAAATGCAAAGTTTGCCATTATTTTACATTTACAGGTATTCGTATATACAATGAAAACAGGGCCGTTTTAGTATCATTGCAAGCCCTAGACACTTTAGCACAAAATCTGCGTCTGTAAGCTATCTCAACTTAATGTCCTTTTGTTCAATTTTTAATTGTATGTGACATCTGAATTTTAGTTACTAAACAATTGATGACCATTTTGCATAATTTTCATAAACAATTATTCTCAAATGTCTAATAAAATATAAAAGTTTCAATAGTTTATGATGTAAAGAAATGTAATTAATTGGATCTAATTCTGAGCAGTTAGAAATAAAAATACAAATGCAAAAATTCGATGTGCCTTGATTAAAATTTTTTCTTGACTTCGGTGGCATTTGAGATTTTAGTAAGCCTAGGTACAATGCCCATTGAATGAAACGACCCTGCATTGAAATATGCATACTTTACTTTAAAATTACATATTAAAATATGTACACAAATATAATGAAACATGATTTATTATATTTTTAAATTACAATAAGTAAATAAAGAAATACTTTACATACAACAAAATAAAATTATATCTATCTGCGTTTTGTAAATATACACACATGTACACATGGGTATACATGAATTACGTACATATATTTACAATTAGATATACATGTAAATAAGAGTCTATTTTATTAACTTCTAAAAAGATATCATTTCAAATCACAATAAGTACGTGATAAAAATTTTCCTTTTTGAAAATTATATTTTCAATTATAGTAATCAATTTTTAAATATGTATGTACACTTGAAATTTAAAGATAAATTTTTTAAATTATGATTTTTTGATAGTTTTTAAAGAAAAATGTGAAAATTATTAATAACTATTGATATAATTTTATATAAAAAAAGTTTGAAATTATACTTTGTATACTAATCATATTTGGTTAAGGCCTCATAGAAATATGTGTTTTTTTATTCTTTCATAATTTTTGGTTAAAGTGTTTCAGGAGCAATACTACATTAAACTTATAATTTTTCAAAATCAAATAAATATTTTAAATATTTATACTCAATGATATAAATATTCACGTAGTTTCCATAAGGTCTGAGCTTCATATAATTAGTATACAAAGTATAAAATAAATAAATGTGCAAAATGCAAGCAACTACAAGGAATTGCAAATTATGTGAGTATGTTGTTCGTCAACGTGTATAAATGCAAGTGAATGTAACAAAATAAGAAAAAAATGCACTATTAAACTAGTTCTTATCTAAACTAGATCTGATTAACGCTTCCTCTGATGTATCATATACAATGACGATGATAATAAAATAATTAAGTAAACGACCTTGAAGTGGTTTTTTCACCTTATTTATTTGACTAGCTGTATGTAATGTATGTACACATATGATCGATGCGATGCACATATTTCATTTTGTACTCGTAATGCAGATCTAAGTATGTATTTTATATAAGATTGTAATGTACCTATAAGGAAAAAAATTTGGAAAAGTATTAATAATAACGCGTGAGGTTAATTTTTTTTTTAATGGATACACGCATATGTGTAAGATCTGTGTTGTCTGAAATGCCAATTTATATAATTTTTATATTTAAATTTTCCCATTTCAAAAATAGAAAATTCATATTATTGAAATAAATGTTTTAAAAACCAAAATTATATTCAATACAGTTTCGTTCACATCTTGTTTTGTAGTTAAAACATTTCAAGATTTTTGGAGATTATTTATTACTCGGTTCTTAGATTTAAAAAAGAATCTACTCAACATTGAATATTTTAAGCATTCCAATTTTCCTGAAAACTCTAATATTATTCTACTCTCAGAATTTGAAGATACTGATGGAGAATACCTCTTTATGTAATTGACAAATTTTCCCATACATAAACTTTATAGGGTGACTCATAAAAATCGAAATTTTCACAAAAGAGAAAAATATTTTTGAAATTTGAATGTTAATAATTTCGGACCCTCTCATCTGACTCTAATAAATACTTATGTATATCTTGTTAAAAAGTTTCATCTCTTATTAGTTTGAATTACAGACAAAGAATATTTTTTGCAATATACGACATCATACCTTACGTATTCGAAAATTTTTAGCCAACATCTTAGAAGGAATGAATTTTAGCGGGGAGAGGAAAATTGAATCTAAAATGATTTTTTGCTAGGAATAGTCTATAAGAAAATAGAAAAAAGAAATTAAAACTTATTTTTTGACTTTTACTTTGTCACATCTTGTGTAAAATAATTAGCCACTGTTACTTTAGCTAATGGAAATATAATTTGTAGGGAACTTATGAATTTATCTATGAATTTATAAAAATAAAATTTTTAATATAATAGTTTGAGTATGAAGTGTTTTATCTATACTTGACATCTGATGCACGTGTAATGTAGAAATAAAAAAGAAGTTAAGATATACATTTAATTTACACGCGAAGTGTAATAAATTTCATATTGCACATTACATTGCACATGTAGTGAATACATCTATCATATGTACGTACATGTAATGTAATTTTTTGTTGTTGTCATTTTTCAATGTCGTCAGAATCATATTAGAATTTAAAATAAAATTTTTTTTCAAATTTTACAGTATTAATATTTTGTGTATATAGAACAATTTTAGTTTTTATTTTGATATAATATACAGAAACAGAGTGTTTCATTTTAATGTATGCAAGTTCAATTGTATGTATATCTTTGTCTGTAGATGTATCTCCTTTTTAGATAAAGTGAAAAAGTCTGAAAATTTGAATATCACTAATATCTTTGTAATGAAGATCACAAATAAATTTATGTTAACTTTATATATTCAACTGTCAATAAATTCAAATACATATGTATAATCATCATCATTCATCCTGCATATTGGAAAATATGAGGCTATTTGATTCTGCAATTTTTGTGAATCAAGATCAGCAACCCTGTAATTTGTACAATTTATATACTATGATGATGTACAAATAGACGTTAACGTCATTTCATATGTATTTTTATTGTTGTACATTTTATGAAATGTAAAATATAATTGAAAACTTGACAAGCACTATACTCATACAAATGCAATTGTTTTATTTTGTTAATGTACAGTTTTTATTATTGGAAATACTTAAGATAATTGCACTTTTGAAATTTCAGAATACAAAGTCACTGGTTTTACAAAGTCACTGGTCTGGTATAATGGTGGGTTGTAACATATTTTGGTATGTAGTTGAACTTGCATACTTAAAAAAATATGTCAAAATAAAAAGAAAATTTATTACATTTTCATTAATTAAATCTTAGGAAAAAATATGAGTACACAATTGACATGTAATATTCTGGTTATTTTCCACATTATATTGAAGAATGCATGATATTTTAATTCTGTCAGTTGATTACGATTACCATTATCCTACTTTTGTTAGCTTTCACCTCCTACATTTTATACTTTAATTAATGCCTGACATTAATTTGTGCTGCTCCTATCCCTATGAAAGTTATGTTAAATATTTATCATCATTATAATATTAAGTACGGTTGGACACATACATATGAGTATGTACATTATGTAGATTATAAAAAAACGTGCGTGCCTTCTCGAAAAAAAAACAAATAAATTTACACATTCTGATCTTGTATGAATGCGGTTACTGTTTTATGCATGTTTAAAATATTGTGGCATTTCTTACTGACATGTATGCACATTGCATTGCACATAAAATTATGTGCATTTAATTTTTTTTACACCTATAGGGCACAGGGTGTGTTAAATCATTGTATTCGTATCACTCGTATCATTCGAATCATTGTATACACACGTATACACAATCCCAAATATAATTGAAATTTGAGATTTTCCCAATTTTAAAGTCATAGTTCGGCATTTGAAATCATTTCGGTTAAATCCTAATTTTTTGAGTATGTCATATGTGTATGGTAAATTTTCAATATGGCAGTGGCACTTATAACAAATGTTACATGATGATTGAATAGTTTGTACATACTCCACGATCTCAACTTTTGAGAAAATCCCAATTTAATTCAAATTATTTTTCATCGTGTACTATATGTAGTAATTTATTGCAAATTACTCATAGAAAGGCAATATACTAAAGTACACCCTTTAGACAGAAAAAAATTAACATTTATAGAATTGCATGGAATTTAAAATATATAATAATTGATCACAAAAGTGCATATAAATTAAACTGTGTGTTGAAAAACTTGAATTTTTTTTACCTATTTAAAATGTAATATAAATGCGTTAAAATTGTAAATATGCTTTTTGCAATTGATTTTTCATTTATTCACTTCATTTTCATATTTTTCATTTTAACGTACATATGTATCTGTGTGTTACATTCATGAATACATGATGTAGCTAAACAAGCACATACTTTAATGATAAAATTAGAAAACTTTTAAAATATGTTTTGTTTTTGCTAACGTATCTTATCATGTGTACATGATGTGTATGATAGGTGAGCTTGTAAATATTTTTTTTTTATGGTGATACATTTTTTTTTTTTAATTATATTTATTTGTAAGTAGACTGTTACAACATAGCTATTAATGTTTAATTTTATTATTAAATTTGCTTTTATTATTTTATTCTCCCTTTCAAAAAAAAAAAAAAAGAAAAAAGCCAGATACTGAATCTGATTGGGGTCAATTTTACATAATAGTGTATGTATTGGATTTTGTTAGAAAAAACTGCATGCATACGCAATAAAAATAAATACATATAAATTGACAGTAAAGAACCAGTCATTCTTAATAAAAGTCACATAAATAAATGGAATGTTAACATTAATTTATTTGAAGTGTGCATTTAAATTATTTTCCAGACTTTTCTGGAAGTTGAAAGATGGTTTGTTTAAAAAAACAGAATTGTTCACATACGCTATAGGCTATAATGAATGTAAACAATTTCCTACATTCTTTCAAGAAAATTTTATTTAATTCATAACAAATTCAAAAAATAGAAAAATTGTTTTAGATGTTAGAGAATGAGTAGAATCAGCGGTAGTATTTTGTCTTTAAAAAAGGATCTAATTTACATACAATTTATAAATCTTTTTTTTTAGCATAATGGTGTGTATTCTTAAAAGAGTATAAAAACTTTGCGTTGTTGCCATATTATTATTTTTGGATTGTTGTTATTTTCGTTCTTAAAACTTAAAACTGGCAATCAAGGACTGAAAGTACAAAACAAATATGTTCAAATTGAATGCAAAAGAATGAAAAAAAAATCATCTAGTTAAAATACAAGTTACTATATATACCTACTTTAAAAATAAATCTTAAATAATATACGTGAATAAAAATCATCAGGGAGAAAATAAAATAATTGTAAATGTGAATTAAGTATACAAATATTTCTCTATTGAAATTCTCATATATGTACATACATATGTACGTATGTATTTGAAAGATGCAAAATCATTATTACATAGGCATTTTTTTGCAATAAATTTAGTATCACAAATTAATCATTCAGTAAAATTTATGTCATTTATTTCGTAATTTGTATACATATGCGGGGAATTTAAAATGAAATACAGCCAATTTTCAAATTATTCAAAAATTTTTAATGTATTATAATTTATCACATGTGAACACATATGCATACATTCATGTTATACGGTTTACATATGTATATGTAAACGTAAAATTTTGAATGAAGATATTTTAATATAGGTATTTGATACTATTTCCGAATTAAAATTAAATTTATAATAATTTAATGTTATCTAACATTTTATTATTGACCTCATTACAACTTGTATGTATGAAATGCATGTACATAAATGTGAATGTGAATTTATGTATGTACATACATACATGTTTACACAATATACCTAACAGGCTAACATATATTGCCCGTGTATTCTTTGAATTCATTGTAGGTACTTATTTTTGTTCTAGTTTATTCTGTTTATACACACATGTTATAAATAATAGGATTAAAACTTTTTTTTAAAATTTTTTATTATTTAGGGTTCACGTGTATTCAAATTAATAATTTTGAAGTGTGTATGTTACAATATTTTGTATATTAACTGTGGTAATGTGAACTTGTATACGAAATATTTTTGGTAAATTAAATAAATGATTAAATGAGTGGAAAATGTCAATAAAGTAGATTACATGTTTCAGTGCAACATACAGATAAATTATTAGATTAGAAAAATATTTGACAAAATACATACAGATAAATTATTAGAAAAATATTTGTGTGCATGGATGTATGTAAACACTTTATATGATAAAATTGTAATTAAATGATAAATTATTTCAATACTACACAACACTTCCTTTTTAAATATTCAAAATGCAATTCTTAAAAATAAAATTAATTTTATCTTCAAAGCCCTATGTGTATATTCTAATATCGTATTTTTAAACCATAGTCATCTGTATCTGTTTTATATTCAGCTTGAATAAATTTTTCTTTTTTATAAAAAAGAAAATAAAAACAATCAAAGGACAAAATAAATGATAATATGGTGGAGACACAAAGTTTTCGTGCTCCACAAGTATATGTATGTTACACGTGTGACATGACCGTTCTAAAAAAATGAACTTTGAATAAACACGTTCTTATGTAAATTTGATATTAGAATTCGATAGTTTTCATTATATACAATAAACAGTCATATCATGTATTACAAAAGGATACTTAGGAAAATATGTGTGTATGTACGTACATAATAAAGTTATCAGTTTACAACTACACTTTTTAATTGGAATTCAATTTCAAAGGAAATTTCAAAGCAAAATATTATTTTTTAATATTTATTTTATTTTAATTATTTTTTTATTATTCATTTTAATTAATAAAAGCAAGCTTTTATTTTTATTTATTTCTTTTAAATAAAAAACATTGTAGTACAGTCTTTTATTGATTATTGAAATTTTCTTTTAAACAAACATAATACATTACATTATTTCAATGTACATAATGGAAAACTGCATCACAGAATGTAGTAGATTTGAAAAGTTTTTATAAAATGAAAACTTATATATTTATGTACAATGTAAAATCATTACAATTTAAAGAAAATACAGACATGAACTTTCCTAATATAAAAAGAAAATTTTGTAAAATTTTCAATTTCCTTCTTGATTATTGCCCGCAAGTTTTATTATTATTATTTTTAATTGGAATTCAATTTTTGTTTATGTTATTTTATAATTTATAAGTTTAAACTTCAACAGAATTTTATTCATGATAATAAATAATGTTATAAAAATATGATAAAAAGCCCTGGGTTTCAAAATGTATCAATACAATATAACAAGTTCTAAAACGTCTACAGTACGTTTTCAAAGCATAGTCATGTATTTTCTTATGAAGTATAAATACCTATATTACGTTATTTTTGTTTATGATTTAGGTATCTTGCTCTCGTGTGATTGTTGTTATTGTCGTTTTCAAATGTAGAAAACTGCTAATCGATCGAAAAATAAAGGTAAAGGACGAAATGCAAAACGATATGAAAAAGAGCTAATTTAAAATACAGGAATCTATGTTTAAAAAATAAATTGTAAGATTAAAATCGATGTATCAACACATTGTATCACAATTTTATCATAAATATAGTAACACTGTATATCTATGTTTTCTTAACGTTTTGAAACTTAAGGAAATACTACGATATTTTTTATTATGATTGCATAACCATAATGGTTTACATGATAGCTGTAATGTTTGTCACATTGATTTTCCAAGAAAGTTAAACAATGGTTAATAATTATTATGAATGTGTTGACATACATACATGTGTATCTATATTTAAAAATAGGGCATGTACATACATATTTAAAATTATTGTAATATGTTGCAATGCAATATATGAATGTATGTATGTAGCATGTAGACATGTTACACTGTTTAATTATAGATTTTAGCAAAGATTTTATTTAAATTACGAATAATTGACATTTGTTGGCATATTAAATTTCAAAGGTCAGTTCTTATATTTATTTATCTATTTTTAATTCATATTTATTTTCCTTTACATAACGAAAATTCTTTTAGAAAAAATTCTTCCATTTTATTTATTTAACTTTTATCTCTTTTAAATAAATTGATTTTGAAACGACTGAGCACTTTTTTTTTAATTTTGATTTCATTATACATTATACATAATACATATGTCAGTCGGTGTGTCAATCAATTGTTATGAATAGGGATAAACTTACAATAATTCATGTATGTACATATAGTATGTATGTACATATTATGTACATATGGAAATAATGATTAAAAATAGAAAAATTTTATTATTTCTCAAAATAACTTAGAAATAAATAATAATTTCTTCTTAGAATATGTGGGCGTAAAAATTACAACAAAAAAGATTTGTCTCTAGGGCTGATAATGTTATTGTTAAGAAGATATCAAATTAAAGAATAACGTAGAATTTTGTATTTATTTTCCAATGATAGAAGTAGCATTTTCCGGAATATGCATAAGTAAATAAGAGGTGTTCGGTCTCTTTTCTTTTGGTAGACCTGACGATAAAAATGTTAGAAATAACATTTTAGTGTTTTATTTTTCATATAAAATATCTTGTGTATAGTAACTGAATTCAGTTAAATTCTTCAACCGATTACTATTACCTGCAATAATTTAAATTATTTGAATTTTGTGAGGTTCATTTCCATTTTTTTCAGTAGTCCAAAAGCTTTAGTTCAGTTCAATGAAATCTTATACAGTTTTATTGAAAAATTTATTGTAAAATTAATTTTTTTAAATTCAAATTATTACATTACTAATTAAGTAATAAAAGATGTAAACCTGTTCAAGTAAAGATATCCATTTAAGTAATAATACAGAGTGTCCCATAGTATATGTAGTTTATTATGTTTATGACACAAAATATTGATTATCTTAAGATGATATCCTTAGATTTTTATGAAGTATTCAAGATTTGAACTGATATGAGATAATTTTTCTTTTTATTAGGTACAAATATATTTATATGAACGTTACATTCACAAAAAAAAAAAAACGGTATTTTTAAAATATGAAAATTAATAGCGTTGAACTTTCTCATTCAACTCTAATAAGTTATATCTTTTTAGAAAGGCCTAAGTCTCATCTCGTGTGTTAAATATGAATAAAATACATAAAGTGATTCACATCAAATTGCCCATTATATGATATCATGTACTTAATATGTTCGAATATTTTCAATCCTCGATGTCTCAGAAAATGTGAGTTTGAGTTGGAAAAGTCAACAACATTTTTTTTGTCGAGATAAACTGAAAATGTATTTATTGACATATGAAACACCCCGTATATAGCTATAAATTTATTGTAAAATTTTTTTTCTGTTCGAATAAATATTGTTTTTCTAGTTATAATGCATATATAACATATCATATTATCTCTTCGGAACAAGTATGTGGTCATCATATTACGGAAATCTTACTTTCACTTACATACTACAGTTAACACATGATTTTACATTAGAAAACCCTATAAAACTCACTCAGAAAAAAAAGAAAAGAAAAAAAATTTAAGTTAAAAAAGTTTCAGAAAAAAAAAAATGATCAAAAGATTAAAGTTGGAAAAGTTTCCAAGTGATTGTACTCATTTTTGTATCTTGTTTATCTTGTAGTACACATATCTAAAAATAAAACTTCAAAATTATGTTTTTCTTTAAAAGATTGTAAATAATTTAGGTACATGCGTATACGTACAATTTTTGTACACTTGTTAAAATGATATTATTAATAAAAGCATTAAATAATAATGATCTAATCCAAAAAAAAAAAAAAAGTAAATAAATAAAAAGCTACATGTAAACAAGTGTACACATAATTTTAGATGTTGGAATTTTTTTTTTTAAACTCATTTAATTTATTTTTAAATTCCATACGAGTAAATGTATGTATCTGAAAAAGGCTAACCAGAGTTATCACAACGTACCTCTACATGTACAAAAACAAGAAGTGTATATTATTTAATCTATTCATTTTTTTAATTTGCTTTTAAATAAAAAAATAAAATAAAAATAAAAGTTAAATCTTACATTTGTATGTATCTGTCTGTTTAATATGTGTATGTACATATATGAAAGCAACTTGTTTCAATATAATTTTCCAATTAAGTATAAATGTGCAATTTGATTCATAAGAAATGATGTGGTAATTTTAAGTGGGTAAATATAAATTCAGGGTTCGTATGTACATGGTACATGATTTAAGATTTTATATACAACTATACACACACATACATTCGTGTATGTAAATTTGTACGAAAGTAATTAGAATGGTTTTGTACAAAAATAAAACAAAAAAAAAAAAAAAAACACATTTTTTTTTAATTTAAGGAAAATTTTTTTTTCAATGTTCATATACGAGTATATTTAGTTTTTGTGTAGGCGTAATAAAGTGGCATTAAAATTTATTTTTAAATAGTTAATAGCTTCAAATTATCAAAATTGATGTTAATTTTAAATTATTTTTTTATAGAAATATGTTAGATGAACGATGTCCATAAATATTACGATATGACCACGATTATTTATAATAACATTTTAGTATCATTTGTATACGGAAATACATATACGTACCTATATAGATACACATGACTTTGTAGATATTTATGTACATACAAAATCTCATATAAATCTTATGAGATATTAGAAGATCAAAATAAGTAAAATTTAATGGTACAAAGAAAAGGGGAGATAGTAAATTTTTAAATTACTGACAAAAGAAAAAGTAAAAATTCATATTCATAAAATTTTAAACATATTTAAAAGAGTTAAAAGCATAAATTTAAACCAGGAATTATGTATATTACAGCGTACATGTACGTAAACATTCAAATGTGTAAGTGGGCGTTATTATACATATTTTTTAAGTAATCATAAAAATTACCATTCTATATAGATTAAATAAATGCTAGCAAAAATGTAAAGATACATTCTTACAATTTAAAAATATTATCAAAAGGAAGTTGTTTTTCGCTGAGCTTTAATTTATTAGTTAATTTCATTGTAATGATTAATTTCTCAAATTGAAAGGCTTACATGTAGGCATAAATAGTATCAATACTATGGTGTCCAAATAGGTATACCTCAAAACAAGCTTTATAAAGACATAAACATATCTAGATATCCAGATTTTCCTTTTAAAAAACGTGAATAAAGATTCCTTAAAATACTAAGCCTCAACACTGACCTATGAAAATTAAAAACATAGTGAGAAAGTTTCTGTTTATTTTGATTAATTTCTATACATGAAACTAATACTTAACATGCAACAATCTTTTTCTAATATTTGGTACCAGGCCAAGCTTTCAAACCTGATTTTCTATTATTTTCTACCATAATACCAGATAGTATTATTTCTACAATAAGATTTGAGGCTAATGTTGTAACCCAAGTATAATGTCCTTTAAAGCCGTAAAATTAATGAGAGATTATTATTCTTTTTTTTCGAGTAGCATCTAACTTTACACATTGATAAATAATGTAAATAATATATTAATTTATTTTCTTTTCATATTATAAAATTTAAATAATTTTTTTAATATTTTTAAAATTTTTTTTTAGTTTACACTTTACACAAAATACACAAAGTCGTTGTTGGGTGCATGTAAAAAAGAAAAAAAAAACGTAAGTAAAAAAAATTATGTATAAGGACACGTATTTTCATTCATTTTTCATTTTATTCATTATATTTATTCTTGTGTAATTCACATATTTAACAATATAATATGAATAACACGCTTATGTCTTTTATCCCTTATTTTATGTACATACGTTATATTTTACTTTTGAAAAATTCAAAGATGAATATAATCATTATAAAATTATTCGATTTTTCTTATACCAGGCAATTCACATTTTTGAAAGGAAAATTAAATTACATTTCAAAACATTTTAGATTTCGAGTAAAAGAAATGAAAAAAAATTTTTTAAAAAGATTTGAAAAGACACTTAACAATAATAATGTGTACATAAAATATAACACATAAATAATATGATATACACGAGTGGTATTTTTCTTCAAAATATTTGTTGTAAGTTAAAAAAATGGGATTATTATAAATAAAATTTAAAAACAAATTTTTTTTTTGTACATACATACATACATATGTACGTGTATATAATTTTTCGTTAACACACGCATTGAAAGTCGCAAAATTGTGTGTATAATATTAAAATTAAATACTTTACAAAATTGACAAATTGATAAAAAATCATTTAAATGCAAATTGTTTAATGATGTTAGGATAATTAATAGATTGTTTATTAAGCAATTTGAATTTTTACACATTTTTGTGTACAATGTGGCCCAGAATAACTGTCACAAACAAGAGTTTTTCTAAAATTCAGACAGTTCCTAGGAAAACATCATACTCGTAATAGATTTCCTCGCCATAAAATATACCTCTTCTGAGATACATATAAGGGATTGAAAGTTTTTAGTCACATTAATTACTTTACGCCATATATGTACATACTGAACGATATCATTTGAACCACTCTGTGTAATTGAGGATGCCTAAATTTTTCCAACAAAGTAAATTTCTAAAATGTGTTTTATGCAAGATATGTGGTGGTTTTTGGGTGATCTGGCTTTTTATATGGGAAAATTTGTATCATACATAAAAATGTGTTTCGCCATTATCATCTTCGAGTTGAGAATAGCAGAAATGTACTTAGTGAATGTATTTTATTATATTTGTAACGTATTTAGAATACAATAATTTAAGAATAAAAACGAAATATTTCATTTTTATAGGTGAGTCTAGACGTAAATAGGCCATAAAATATAAACTTAATATCTTTAACTTATATAGTCATTAGAGGTCAAACCTTAAATAGAGTTAACGTGTGTTTACATAGTGATACATAAAATTAATAATACAGTATGAGTGTGTTTTTATTTTAAGACTATTTGATATCATTTTAATTATTTATCAGTATGTATTTATACCATAAATGAACAAACTGTGTTCTACATTGGTTTTAATAAATTATAATCTAGGGTGTTTTTAAGGAGTGCTCGTGATATTTATTTAATATACGTACACTTGAAGTATACGATCCTATTCTTCGTAATCGTAACTACTTGAAATGAAACACATAAAATAAAACAAAACAATTTACATTAAATATTATTAAAAATAAAGGGAAAAGCTTTCTTTTATGTAATTTCATTATGTGTTTAAAAATAGATAAAGAGTCATTTTTATTGTTAAAAGTTTCAATGTTTTAATTTTTATTTTGTTTATTGTTTTTGTTTTGTTTTAATTATAATATAATCCTTTAATTTTAGTAATTTGATTTAACTTTTAAAAATACGTTATGTTTTTATTGGGTATATACGTATGTATGTATGTCAAATTGTTGGATATACTAAACAGATTGTAAGTTTTTGTACATATGAGAAATTCAAATTTAATATACTTAAATACAAAGAACAGCCATTCTATACGTACCAGATATAAAAATGTTCTGTATACACAAGTAAATTTATGTTTATTTTTGTACACAGAATGTAGATACATATGTAGTGCCACATGTTTATGTATTTAATATGTAGATTTTTATGATATGAAGTATTTTGGGAGTGGTTAACATTGTTGTGTAAATGAAAATAATCCAAAATATGGAACGGTAGCAATAATGAAAATTTTACTGACATACATACATACATATAATATGAATACATACATATATGCAAATTTTTATGATATCTACAAGGCAAATTTTATTGTTTTGAATTTGTTATCCGTGAGTAATTTTGAATTAATTTCATCCCTTTGATATTACATATATGTTTGTATATATGTATATGTCCACATACATGAACCTCGGAAAACAAGAATGAAAAAAGTTTAAAATAAATATTTTTGTTAATTAAAGAAAAAAATGGTTGAGTTCGTTATGCTTTTAAATTGAAAGTGGAATAAAATTATAAAATTTTTTTTGTAAATATTAAGGCTCAAATCTAAATTAGACCCAAAATTTCCAATGCCAATGTTCATTATATAATCGTATGAGATGCACGTAACTAATTCAAATACATATAAGGTATTTAGGTCAGGTAATTTAGGATTCAAGGCTCCAACAAGACTGGTTTTAAAATTTTTACATCTTATTTTAAATATATGAATCTTCTATTTAAATATGAGATTTAACTGAGTCCTTACTTGGAGATGATTGATATCATGAGTGTTGAGATCGACTACTTTGAGCTTTGAGTCCGAGTCTTGCATTTGGATTCGACAATAATTTTAAGTTTTTGAATAAAATAACGCCTAAATTTTGAAAGAAAAGCAATTTATAAAATGTCGTGATAATTCTTCATGTACTCGTAATATTTTAGTTGAAAGCTTTTTCTTATCAATCATACGAGTATGTACATAATTGTTTTACCTTTTAATTTTTAAAACTGAAACCGTATACCATAATCCTTTAAGCAAAAATACTTTCAATGTTATGAAAACTATTTTTCCTTTGACCTACAATGTACGTACCACAACGTATTGTATGCACATGTATGTATGTCATTTTCTTGAAAGGAAAACTTTTCAAAAGTAATAAATTAGTATGCTTTTGTATTTTGTTAAGAAAAAAAAAAAAAAAAAAAAAATTGATAAAATAAATTACACTGTAAAAGGTTTTGAAAAATGAAAAAAAAGAACAAAAAAAACCGTAAAGTTAAAAGAAAAAATAAACGATTATAAATTATTCTTGCTGTTGTTATTGATGAAAATCTTAAAAGTCTTCTGTTTTTAGATAAATATCAATAGTTTTTCTTTTCATTTAATGAATTTTTAATGTTTCTATACATTTTTGTTGTATGTAATGTAAAGGTAATATTGCACTTTATTTATATAAATTTTTAATGCAGAAAGTAAAATAAATATGAATTGTAGTAAAAAATGAAATAGAAAATAGAAAAGTTTTTTCGATATAAAATTCACAAAGTTCAAACAATTTTAAAAGTGTAAACAAAAGTTAGAAAGAGTTCTGAAATGTCAACAAATTTGATGTTATGTGGTAGTACACAAAATACAATGAATGCAGTTTAGATACAAAATACAATGAATGGAATTAAAAAAAAAAATGAATTAAAGCACTTTAATGAATTAAATAGAGCGTTTAAGATATGCTCAAAATACGTTTTGGTTTAGTTTACGTTTCAAACTATTTTACACCATTTTAAGTTCTATTAGCTCTATAGTTCTGAACTCTCCAACTTATCATCAAGGCATTATTAAAACGTTTCGAAACTTATCATTGATTTTAATGCTGTGGTTTTCTAAACATTTTCATCCAAAAGTTCAAATTTATACGTGACAAGGTTCCATTACATAAAAACGAATTTTTTCAAAAAAAATTTATATTTTTTTGCAAATTTTATTAGATTATTTTGTAAATTGCTGCTACGTGGATACCATCTTGCCTTCAATGTTTCAATAAGACGATTAAGGTTAATTGAACTTATATACCTTTCAATTTTTCTATTCAAGTAAAAATTTATCATAACATTACAATCATGAAATGTAAGAAAAGAGTTCAACTAAACTTTGTTATTTATTTTGTATTCTTTTTTTTTATGTCCTTTTTTTGTTCCTGATTCATTTATGTATAAAAGACAGAAAGATATATGCACATATATAGTATAGTTACTGTGGATATACATACATATATATGTGAAAAATGTATTTTTGTTTTCCTATGAAACATTTTCTCTATTGTACGTTGGTCATATTAATTCTTTTTTTTTTATAGTTTAAAAACATTTTAAAATATTTATTTGTTGATTTTAAAAATTCTCTTTTAACTTATAAAAGCTTTTAAATTTAATCTAAAGTAATAACATGATATAAAATTATTTTCTATATTCTATTTTCATCAGCCCAAAATCTATACTCATTTGTAATCCTGTAGTCAGAAAATTTAAAAAAGAAAGGACTAAATAAACAAAATAATAAATAATCTTTATCTGATAAAAGAAAACATTTTTCTTTTTCAAAATGTAAATAAAAATGTATTAGTGGAATAGGAGGTAGGGGGTCATTATTATTATTAACTGTTGACTTTTTATGTTTTTATTATTTGAAATTTTTATACAAATATTTTTTAGAATATAAGAAAAACGTATTTAAGTATTTTATAGTGTTATTATAAAAAATTGTATAGAATACATAATAGTTTATATATTTTATTATAATTACGGAACTTTATGTTATATTTTTAGTGACACGTTTTATATTCTTTAATTCGTATATATACCAGTTATATTCATGTCAATGCGTACACATGTATGTATTTTATTATGTTGTAAAAAAATTGCTAAGAATGAAAAAATGGAATTAAATAAAGCTGAAGTTTTCACGTTTAAATTCGCTTTCTGAGTATCACACATTAATTCAAATGGATTTATACATACAGGATGTCCCAAAATAAATGTAACGCAAAATATCTTAGTTAAAGTTCAGACTGTTTATGCTATAAATTTGAAGAAACCTTAAATAAAGAATAAAACAGGGTGGCCACGAAGATATCACCCAATTTATGACGTCATGTATTTATTTGTCCAAATATTTTCAATCTACAACAACTTTTAGGTATTCAATCTAAAGTAGCTTTTAGAAATACTCGGGATTTAAAGATAAATGTTTTATTTCTTTGTGAAACATCCTGTGTAAATGTATGTATGTATATTACACAATGACTATTGTACATTATAAAATAAATTGAAATCAAACTGAAAATATAATATTTCTTGTATTCTTTTCATTTTGATTGTAAAAAATTTCTTTTTTTTTGAATCCTTTGCATGTGGTTTTTCTTTTCATTTTTTTGTAATACATATATACATATACATATATTCATACACAAAGTATGTATTATAAGGATTGCAATTGGGCTTTCGTTTTTAATATTGACACGTGTCTTCCATGGAAAATATATACATACATATTTTGTATTTACAACATTGGAATATGGACGTATACATAACGTTTCTTTTTCATACAACTTGAAAGGATACTATGAAAATTGATATGAAAATGAAATACTAAAAATAGATACATTGTTTTTCTTTACTTTGTTTTTTTTTCTTTGTGGCGTTTTTATTTCTTTTATTTTCTGAAAATATATTTAATACATATTATATGTACATATACATATATTGTTATTATATGTACATATACTATTGTTAGCTATTTTTAAAAATGTTTCATTTATAAGTGATAAATATCTATGTATCCACTGATGTGTATACAACGTGCATGTGTTTACAATGTCATTTATTTTATATTTCTTATTCTATTCACCATACTTTGCTGACACATATGTATTTTATAACAAAAGCCATTTTTCTCATATATCATTTTCATACCATCAATTAAAATATATGTATATATTTTATTTTATTTTTATTGTAATAGAAAATTTTTATTTCTATTTTATTTCACATGCAATGTATGCAATATTACATACAAATAAGAACATTTTTATTAAAACGTTTTGATGTAAATACAATACATGAACAAAATGACAATCACATATAACCGAATTACTTAAAATAAATCCTATTATTTGTATACATAGAATAGTAATTAGAATAATCATTATAATTTGGAAAACAATGTATAGTATACTTGTATACGTCATTCTTGTATATAGCTTATAGTAAATGCTGTACAAATCATCATCATCATCAGTGGCGCTACAGCTACAACCCGGTGTGGGTCTTGGCCTGCTCCAGAATACTCCTCCAAGCATCTCTATTTATGGCTTCCTCCCTCCAATTTGCAACTCTTAGAGTTGATGTGTTGTACAAATATATATGTACATATATTTAAATATACAAATTGTATTCATTATTATGCGTGATTTAACGTCAATTTAAATTTAAATTGATTAAACTTCAGTAAAATAGAAAATAAATAATGAATAAAATCGGATAAAAATATGTCAAAAATAATTTTACATCTCATTAGAATCAAATTTTAAGTATTCTATCAAATTTCATAAATTATATTGATGAGTTTCAAAACGTTTAAATATTGCTTTGATGGAAAGTATAAAATTTCGAAACGCCATAGATCAAAATTGAAACATTTTTTAAGGATTCAGAACGTATTGTGAACACATCTAAAATGCATCAGAGCATAATGAATTTTTCTGATGTAATGTGTCAGAGGTATTGTAAAATTTTTTATATCGAAATTATATTTACTGCATCACAAAATATTTTTTGTTGTTTTGTAACTCACTTTATATTTTTTTTTGCGCAAAACGACTTAGTGAAATACCGACAACGTTAAGGAATTGGTTATACACAGAATTGTATATATTTTAGTATAAGATTTCGATTAATAATGACAAATAACAATTCTGATACAGAGAGTATCTACAACATAGGGTGTTTCAATTCAAAATTATATATTTTGTTTTAAATGTAACATCTACTTGAACTATATATTTGGTATTATTGCCTTTAGATTTACAATAAATTTTCGCTAACAATAATATTTTTAATTTATTACAAATACGTGTTGCTTCAAAATACAAAAAAAAAAAAAAAAATAATACAAAATAAATAAATAAAATAAAAAATAAAAACTACACTACAAATAAATTTATGTGAATGATTAGATCAGGAAATTTATTATACATTTATGTAATATTTAATATTAGGAAAATGGTGGAAAATTTTTTCTATATAGAAAAAAAAAGCAATGAATAATAATACAATATCCTTTCATTTGCAACAAATACACGTATACATAAGCACAAAATACGCAATATACTGAAATATTTTATTATTGAAAAATATGTTTACAAAATACTCTTTTCATTTTATGGATATTCTTTCGTTTTACTTTAATGTAATAATATGTATTTGTAAATGTGACTTTAACACATAAATATTAATTTGAAAAATAAATTTGATAAGAGCGTCAAATGATGATTTATTTCTATCATAGAAAATGTTATTAATATTCTGCTTTTATTCTCATGGTGGTTTTAAATTTATTTTTTCATTTTTTTTTTTTTAACATAATTTAAAATTTATCTATTTACGTAATTCATTAAAATTATACAGGGTGTTTCAATCTCAAGATAATATTCTCCAATTTTGATGAAATTTTCAGAGTTTAAAGATAACAATGAGGAATAAATTTTTTTCTCATAGTTGATATAAATTTCTTCCTAAAAAAATTATATAGGATAACCGAAAAACGACGTTTTTAAGATTTGAATAAAAAATAAATGCTGATTTTTCTTAGCTGATAATTATAATTTAGGTATATCTTGTAAGAAATGCTCTAATTTTTGTAAACGTGAGTTGTATACATAGATTGTTTCAAAATTTTTCAATTTTTGTATCTCAAAAAGGGTGAATTTAAAGTGACCTGGAGAGCAATCTTTATTTTTTTGTTTTGCTAGAAATAATCGAAACTCAACTGATCTACATGGAAAATGGATTTTGTGACCTTTATTTTAGAACGCCTGTAGATATTTTTAATTTATACCAGTAGCGTATATTATTACGTTTTCTATAATTATACGCATGGTTGCGTTAAATACGATATCGCATCAACTGAATTTCTTTCAATAAAAATAATAATTTGTAATTTTTTTTGTTGTTCATTTTTTTTTCTTTAGTTAATTTATTATGTATGTTTTGTTTTTTATATAATGTTGACGTTCTAACATAGTCATATTAACGCACATACCTATATTTTATTTTTATTTTTTGTTATTTTTTCATTCTATGACATTAAGAAACCGTACACTAATAGATTATGTAAATATACTCGTATGTGGTGTTCACATATGCATACGTTTGTTTTTATGTAATGACCTAATTTTGCAAAAATTTGTCTACGTACTTATAGACATTTTGTAGGCGTATGTTTCGCAGAAAATTTAGCAAAATTAAAAAAACACAGAGAAAATTTTATATACAAGAGGAAAAAAATTCTTTTATTTTGCTTTTATCTTTTATCCCACATAATTTTTATTTTTGCTTGTCATAATGTGTCATTTTGAATTTATTTAACATTATACACAAAAAATTTTTTTTTGTTTTTTGATTTAATGTTGTAAAAATTGAAAATTCATTATTGATAAATTACATTTTAAATTTTTCGACAGATACAGTTAATTATAATAATGTAGCGATAAATATTCATTTTTCTATTGTATTATTTTTAGTTCTTTTGTTTATTATTTAGAACAGTATTTCAGTGAGGAGGAAAAAAATATAAACAATTCAAATTATCATGTGTACATTGATATAAAGCGTGGACACAAAAATACATATGTATGTGTATCAATAGTACAAAAACTTATGTGGGAAGATTTGACAGTTATTACGTACAATGTGATTTTCATAAAAAAATAATCAAATATTTACTACATGTTTTTTTTTTTAAATTTTCAAAATTTAAAATTTCAAAAAGTTGAAATCCAAATATAGTATTGTTAAAAAAAATATGTGTTAGTTCTTGACACCTTTTCTCTCAATAAATAAATTACAAAAAAAAAAAAAACAAACAAATTGAGAACAAACAAAATTACAAGTTCTATGACATTTTTATAAAAGAATATAAAAATAAATAAATAAATTATTATTGATATTTTAGAGAGGGAGAGTCATGTATGTACGTCGGTCACACGAAAATCTACATTTAGTAAATCTAGTATAATAGAATTTTAATTAATTAAAGAAAAATGATTCAGATATCTCCTTATATGAACGCATGACGATGATGATTCAATTAATTTTAATTGGGTTATTATACAATTAAAGATAAATTTTTTTTTTGTATTTTGTCTATTACTCGAAATTAAATAATCTCTTCATTTTATTTGATTTGATTTTTGTAGAAAAAAGAGAAAATAATTTCACTTTATTTTTAAACTTTAATTTGATAACTACCCACTTACCTAATACGAGTATATATATTTGTAATTATAATGATTCGATGAATGGTTAAATAATAGGATCGTCAACCGAAAGGGGTAGAAGGAGATCAGATGACTCCATTCTGATAGTTAAAAATGTTAAAATGTGATGATGGTGCGGTAGAGAAGTAGGGATTGGAGTTGAAAAATCGATTATTAAATGTTTAGAAGATTTCAAATGTATTATGTTAGAATGACTGGATTTTGTTTTGTTTTTCAAAATTTGTTGATTTCATGAAGAGACAAATAAAGTGATTTTCTTTGTAAAATTAAACTGTTCTCTGACATGTTTAGAAACATATATGGTCAATCGGTCCATTGAACGGTATTATTTTGTAATTTATTTGGTCACATTTTATTTATTTTTTTTTTCGAATAATTTATTTTGATTTTGATTAATTTATGATTACAATGGAATAAACATTAAAACCACTGTAGTATGATGAATCAAAATTACAGTTATTGAGATAAATTATATATTTGATACTTTTTTTTGGCTTATGCTGTCTTATGAATTTATTGGAAATTTATAATGTTCTAGGTGTGTGAAATATATGAGTTTTTGGGACATGTTCATTTGTTTGCTTTTTTTTTAGTTTTCTGTGAATCATGTCATCTAAAATTCAAAATTAATTATTCATTATGTCGTACACATCATTTTGTTAGTAAGGCATGTAATATTATGTTATCTCTTCTATTACTAAGTAGAAACTACTTACTTAGTTTTATTTCCTTATTTGATATGACAACTAGGCCTCATACCAGAAATACAAAAATAAAATAATAATTAACAATAAGATAGAAACAAGAAAATAAGCGTTTTTTTTTCCTATATCCATACATAATATTATTAATTATTGAATTTTCTTTTTGTGATCAAATACCATGAACGGATATAAACTTGGGTTTAGTTGTCTTAGTGACATTATTATTTCTTAACACTTGATCATCATATACACGCCTTACATTATACATGTCACAATGTTATATTGTTTCTAAAGGAAATGTTACATCTTTAGGGATCTAATCAAAAAAAAATTTCTAATTAGCCTAAAACGAAATTAAATAGAAATTCTGAAATAGAAACAAAAACAACAGAAATTTTTCGTTGTCATGAGATTAAAGGTTAACTATACGTTTAGGCGAACTTTAATAAATTTTTACCGAAAAAACATTTATCATATTGATAAAACTACATAGGTATAATTTTTTGTCAGAAAAAAATTAATTTAACTTTTAAATTCAATTGCAATATATAAATTTAGCTTCAGTGCAATTGCATTTGTGATATGTATATGTAGGTACCTACCATTTGAAACGATCAAGTTGCGTTTATTGTCTTCGATTTTTAACTTATATAAATCAAAATCCAAATCAATTGCCAAAATCAAATTAATTCGAAAAAACATTTTAGAATAGGTTTCTATTTGTATACATATAGATTCTGATCTTAAAGATTATAAAAATATGTCCTCCTTTTCTCCCATTTTACGTAAAAGTTTTAACTGGTGAAACTTGAGTCTTAAAATTTTATGTATACGTGACTTTATCTTCTATGCATATGAAATTGGTACATTTGGAAAAAGTTTTTCTAGTTAATTTGGACTACCTATATTTTTTAATTAGATTAAATTAAATGTATATATAAATATTTATGTATCTGTTTTTAGACATGTACCTGTACAAAACTAACTTGTTTTCAAAATTTTATCTAAATTGTGATATGTATAAAATTACAATAAAATATCCTTCACAAATGCAAATGACCTTATACAAAAAATATACATATATACGTATCTAATCGGTTGCTTAGAGACACAAAAATATGTACATATGTACATATGTACTTATTTACCTACTTAAAATTATGTTTTTTATTTTTTATTCAATTGATTTGTTTTTTTACCCTTAAAATAAAAGGACAACAATCGCATGAGCGTTGTTAACTAAATAATATTTATTATTTTGTCTTGTGTATTTATGACCTTTTGATTTATTTACAGTATAAATTTCATATATTTATTTGAGTGAAAAATAAACAAAAGTTTATTGAACTTATTGTTTTATATAATTTGATTTAAAATTACTACGAAAAGCTTCTAAAATAAATAGATACATGTGTCCTTGTATTTTTTTTTATTGATTTAAATATAAAATATTGTTTTATTTCACAGTTTAGTGACATCCATACATACATACCTATATTCTGTACATGTTTCTATGTGACATAGGTAAACAAAATAAAATTTTATAAGTACGCATATTCTATTTTAGTAATCTGAAAAAAAGAAAATTAATATTCTATGTTTTCAATAAACAGGCAATTTTGAAAAAAATTAGAAAGTGAGTTTCCAATAAAATTTATTAATATTAATCCTAAACAAATAAAATGTATATAAACAACAACATCTATTTTTGCATAAATTTTGTTCCTACCTTTCTTCACGATGCAATAAATTTTGCAAGGTAAGTCATTGCGAAATATTTGATTCAGCCAACGGTTTCTAAATTTTATTTCGAAATAAAAAAAAATAGTTGAAAATTGTATCGCATACGTTTTTTTCTATCATAGCATTAATATTATAATTTAAAAAGTTATTATTTCAATTGATTTTAATTTCAATAAAAAAAGAGAATTCCTACTTTGATTTATGTATATCACAAGTATCCTGTATTCAAGTTAATGAATGACGATGACAGAAATATTCTTCACTTGTAACTGTCAATTTTTTCTTGTTAGAAAACTAGTATCTGATTGATGGGTTCAGGATTTTCATTATTTACATTTGAATAACTCATTTATTCATGCCATGTATCAGATTTTCGGTTATTTTATTTTTAATTTTCTTTTAAGATGTGACATGTATGTATTACATAAAAAATTTTCAATATAATATGTACATAGGTGTGAATCTGTATTTTATTTCAATTATTAATTGCATTATGTATGTATATAAATCTAGACATTAAAACAAATCAAAATCTACAGTTATGCCCTTATACACCAATCGACAATAAATCCAAATGGCGAATAACTGAATAGAATAAGTTTAATAAAGTTTGATACATATCGGCATTCATCTTTGAAGTAAATCTGAATAATATTTTTTCATTAGAATTATTAAGAATTTAATTAATAATGCTATAATCCGTGGTTTAAAACAAGGATTAAAAAAGAAAGACATGTAAGTACATATGTACATATGTATGTTTTAGTATTATTAGTGAGGTCAAAACCTAAAAATGTTTTATTAAGACAAATCCATTAATTCTATTTTTAATGAAATAATGCAAATATTATACAAAGTAATAAAATTTTAAATTACAAGAAAAACAGAGAAAATTATTTCAAGCAAAAACTATGTAAAATGTTTATAATAAAATTATAATGACCTTGTTGCAGTACATTCTACTAAAACCAACTAAATTGTTAATATTTCACATACAATTTGCGATATAAAATTGTACAAATTTTTTTAACAATATAAATCTTTCTCCTTAAATTTCATTTTCATTTAATAAAAATAATAATAATAATAAAAAAGAAATTCAATTTTATTTTCTCTTATATAGTAAATAAATGTTTCAATGTCAAATAATATGTATGTATGTATGTATGTAAACATACAAACATTCAAATAAAATTCGGTTTATGTAAATAAATAAAGAAAATTATTTTTGAAATTTCATTTTTATTTCATTTTTGTTATGTATCATTTTATTACTACTATGGTATGTATTTTTAATACGACATGGTAGATATATAGAAAGGATGTCCCAGGATAAGTGCTAAAAACGTGAGTTTGAAATTGAATGTTTGTTTTTCTGAAAAAGTTATTTACTCTTGAATGATTTGATATGAAAATATCTATGTTACCTTTAATATATGCAGCCCACATGCACTTCTTACGTGTTCAAAAATGTTCAATACCCCGTATATTAGAAGGGATGAATTTCATGATGGCAGCTATCTTAAACAATTTTTTGCTAGGAACTGTCTAAATTTTAAGTATAAAATGTAGTTAATGGTACTTATTTCGGGATACCCTTCATACCTCTGTACTACCAAAATCACACATAAATTCAAGAATTGTTATACAGTAAAACAAACAAAAATGTACAAAATAATAATACAGGAAAAAAGTTTATTAATAAACCAATAAAAAAAAAAAGAAAATGTAATCAATTGTAGAACTAGAACTTTTCATGGAGAAAAAAAATAAATAAATAAATGAAAGCAAATTCAAGGACGAAAAATAATGTAGAAAAAATTAGGGTGAAGAAGCAAATGTGAAAAAATTAATTATTACGAATTTGACAAGTGGACTTGAAACCATATGTTATAGACATACATACATGTGTATTATTATAGCATATTGTACATACATAATGATGTGTTATATCATTATTACTTATTACATAACATGTTATGCATATAATGTGTCCTGTATTACGCACATATATCCACATCGGATTCATTAGTATTTTTATAACATGTATATGTAGGTTGAAGATTTTTATCTGCATAAAGCTTAAAAAATTTTCAATTGAAAGGACATGTTTATGATTGATTCTGTGCTCAGTCCTTTTGAAGTTACATAAATTAAAGACCATGTAAAAGTAATACAATTTCTAAAATCTTTATAACGAATTGTATGTCACCAATAGAACCATGTACATATGTTTTTACCCATGTTGTATTAAGATTATTTTTCAGCTTGAAGCACATTAATCCTTAAAATACACAAATTTGAAAATCAATTTGTAGATTATTTTAGTTTAGATAAATAGGATTTTTTGGCAATTACGTGTGTGATTTATTAATGGTTAAAAGTTTTGATTACAAAAATTATGTAAAGATTTGTTTCAATTTACTACACCAACGCAAGAAATAATAACTCATTGGCTTTAATAATTTTGATAAGAGTATTAGTACAGAACATACATGCCCCACACATGTATACACGTATAGCTGCAATAATACAAAAAGGATCATATATGTTTTTTTTTCATTTATTTACATTAAAATGAGCTTTTATTTTTTAAAAATCCAACATTTAAATTTATACAATTTTCATTCATATTATCAATGTCATAATTTAATACACGCCCCATACTTATATGAATACATATGCGTACACGAGAATTAATTTTTTCAAAAATAATAAAATAAAGATGTTTTTTTATTATACATATATGAACTGTCATCATCATGTTCCGTATTGTCAAGAAAATAAAAAATATATCTTTTGGATTTTTTAAAAAAAAAAAAAAAGGTTATACAAGAATTTACATTATAAATAAATTTATTATAAAGAAAAATTTCATATTGAGAAAATATTTGCATTGAAAAACGTGCTTAAATATTGGAAAAAAGAGAACTTTACTACCAGTTATTACTTAGTTTAATTTCTTTGTCATCTGTCTGTTTTATGCGTTTTGTAACAAATTCAAAAATAGAAAAATTCCTTTTTTTTTCTTTATTGTATTCTATGTGTATACTTTGACGTCATTGTAAAAATACTGATGTGTGAAATGCATATATGACGGCATATACTGTGAATTGTAATCGTTATTCATCAATTTTATAATCCCTATAATAAAAAATAAAAAAGAAAAGTAAATAAAAAAAGAAAATAGACATAAAAATGTTTTTAGCAAATTAATGAAAGTTTATTGAACTTGAATGACATGAAAAAAGCGTTGAAATGAAAATTGTCAGTGAGTTTTAAAATGTATTAATATCATCTAAGACTGAAGTAGATTCATTGTTAAATGTCAAAGTTTTGAAGCGTATATTTATTCGAGTTCAAAGCCATAGTTAATATTAATATAAATAAAATATATACTATGCAACAAATGATTAGGTTCACGCTTATCTGGGAATAAAGTTACCTTTCTGTTTTATCTGTTGGTCCTAAAAGTCACAATAATAGATTACCACACATTCGATACAGTGTATCACTACATTGCGTCATAATTGTATCAGAATAGTAATAATATCGTGGCGCAGCACATGTTTTGACGTTTCGAAACTCATTGTATTTTTTATTTTGAAGAAAATTTCAAATAAAATTGTATAAATATTTACATATAAATTGCTTTTTATTACCCATACTTACATGTACATACATGTTAATCCTTACATTGTAAATATATTTATAATGTACTCATGTGAAAGAATTTGTATCGTACATTTATAAAAATGTAAACCTTAAAATTGTATATATCTTACATTGTTTATTATATTGATTATTAAACATTCATTTCATTTTTTTTTTATGAAGAAATCCTTAAAAAAGCTATCAATAGAAAATATAAAAATCATGATAGAGAAATCATTGTAATAATTTAATCTAATTTCATCTTATTATAAGAAATATAAAAAAAAATACTTATCTATTTCTCATTCAATGAAACTATTCCAAATTGTGTTATTTTTAGTATAAAAGGCATTTAATGGGATAAAATGTTGAGTGTACGTACATACATACATATGTATTACTTGTATATATATAGACAAGCATTTTTTTTTCTCTTATTCGTAGATTACATGCTCGAATATTATTTTTATAACATATAACACGTATCCACATTTTCATTCTTTTAACCATGTTTACTTTTTTTTACACAGTTCTTATAACGCTTTTCAAAATATACATTTTTATCTTTTTGATGTTGATTCATTCACAAAGAGAAAGAAAATATTTTTAAAAACTTTTACAAATAAAAAACAAAGTATGTATGTATACAAGATTTTCAATACAAACTGAAGGGTATAGTCGTTAGAAAATTTCATGAAATTTCATTGCATAGGGTTTTATTTTTATTATGCGATAGATACATAGATATAATAGACAATGTGTTCTATTGAATATTGTATATCACATGTCAAGTTTGCATGATGAAAATATGATTTTAATCAACGTAATCCCGATCACGGATTGAATAAACTTTTTAGAAAAAGACGTACATTTTATATTTTGCGAATACATCCCTTTTACACAGTACGAAAATTCATCTATTTTGATATTTACAGTACATGCGGTATTTTTCTAACTTAAAAGTATGTATGTACATACATACGTGTACATATGTGTACACAGAACAGAGTGTACGAACATATTAAATTTGAAGTAAAAATTTGTAAATTTGAATTTTTTTTTTGTAAATTTGAATTTTTTTTTTTGTAAATTTGAATTTTTTTTTTGTAAATTTTGAAAATATCTTTATTGTTGATGAATTGAATTTTCAATACTTATTATAAGAAATTTATTAGATATGTACATATACATATGTATGTACATTGAAGATGTTACTACATTATAGATGTTTCTTTTCGTGTAATTTTTGTTCAATTTTTGACTTGATAAATCCTTTTGATAATAGATAATATGAAGTGCTTATTATCATTTTGTGTTTGAAAGCGAATACATGTACTTACTTATGTTACACAATAAATTATTTTACGAATTGTTTGTAACATGTTATAAATTTTGATGAACATAAAAAGATATTAAAAAATTTCATTTTGTAAATAAATTTTAATTAAAAATTATAACATTTTAAATAATTAAGTAAAATAAAAAATGTTCAAACATAAATTTTATTGTAATGTAATACAATTATAATCGTTATAAATATTTAAAATGTGATTAAATTGAAATTTCTACACAATATGTGTACATACATATGTATTTACATAATTTACACATGTACTTAATGTGTAACATAGGTCATATGTATAGGTATATATGTATGTACATAAATGATTGCTTTATTGTTCTTGAATTATTAAAGAACAGACTCAGATTCAAAATTTTACATATTAAAATTATTTTATGTAGATTCATATGGGATTGCAAGTAACTAATCCAAATGCATTTCTCAGGACTCGAAACTTAAATGGGTCTGAACCTGAAGTTTTAGAATTTTGCGTCTGAGGTAGCAGTAATGTCCACATTGTAACTTTAAATATGTACATGAACATGAACAGTTGAATTTTAAATTTTTATTTAAATGTAAAATACATAAAAAATAATTATACATATGTAATTTTAATATTGATAGCATAGTGAAGTTGAGATCGTTATTTGTATTTATTTGGCATCTTGAATATTGAGGTTAACTTCTTCAAGTTTGAGTCCTGAGTTTGTGGTTAAAGCATTCAAATGCAGTTCATGATATTGTAATTTTTTTCACTTTACGTACAATACATACATATGTGGTAAATATTTGTACATCATACAATTAAATTTTACTTTCAATTGTTATGAACAAATTAACAATTGCATTTGTTTATTTACCCAAAAGTAATATAAAATTTCATGAAAAATCATATATTAATATTTTAAATGTATTCCCTGTACTTTTTAATAACTTGAATGTAATGACGTACATTTACGTGAAGGGCATGAATTTATTTCATTCTCATTTGGTAAAAACAAAAGTTTTAATTTAAAAGAAGAAAAAAAGGAAAACCTTTAAATTTCTAAACGCTTTCTGTTAGATTATGTTAAGGAAATTAAATATTCCTTTTATATTTCTATATTTGTACGTTTTGTTGCCGGGTACGAAATGTATGAAATTCTTTATCTTTTATAAAATTTTGTCTAATTGAAAACTTAATAGAAATTATCTTAAAATGTCAGGATATACATATGTATATAATTACACGTATATATATACTACGTATACGTATATAATTACGTACATATATACTATGTATATGTATGTACACCACATAGTATTCAAAAATTCATAATCATGCCTCTTTGCAGTCCTACCGTATATTTGAACATACGGACATAGATACTCAAAATTAGGATGTGTATGCCATTTTTCACTTGTTTAAAGTTGTTAATGTGAATCTAAATTGTTTAAAGTTTAAATTGACAAATCCTATAAATTTGAAATATACATAAATATGTACAAGAATACTTCGTATGTGTACATATGTTTTACATATACAGGGTACAAATTAAATGTTTATTATAAAGTTATTTTTTAATTTTCATATTTTTACAAATGTTTGAAAAGGGAAATGTATAAAAGATATGAACCACCAGGTTAAATATAAACTCTACACTCAACCAACTCAACTTATTTATGTGTGTATGACAGTATGATGATAGAAAGTAGATTACATTCTGGTGTTTCTTGAATAATTCTGTATTCTCAAAATCCATTAAAAATATGTAAAATTGCATGATAGTTTGTCACAATATGTAAAGGCATATACATACTCGTACATATGACATGAAAGTAAAAGTCGAGATATTTATGCAATACGTTTGTTGAATATGTTTATTTTATTTATTTCTCTATTAATGTAAATCTAACCACAATACTTCTATACTTCTATGTATCTGTTCTGTTTGCAATTTACATATGTATATGTATGTATGTACATTTTCAAGAAATTATAGTTTAATTTGATTTTACTAAAAGCCAAATTTTATTACCTTTAAGTAAAATTGCAATTTTGTTTATTTCCTGAATTTTTAAATTAATATGAATACGTTACAATATTCTTCTTTTGTATACATATACAGGATGTCCCACAGTAAAGATCACAAAATGTGTTTATAGTGTAGTTCGGAGTGTAACAAAAAATTGTTTTAGATCCCTTTCTTACTTAAAATTTATCCCTTTTGAGATGTGAGGGATTGAAAATTTTCGGACACTTGTGATACATAATGTCATGTAGTAATTGGCCATATTTTTTAAACGTTATATATATATTGGCATATAATTCAAAGTATTGGTATTAATATCAACGCTCAAAAAGTTCACTTAAAATGAATTATGTACATACATATGTATTTAAACCAACATTCAGCATAATAAATTTTCCAGTCACATTGCATGTATAACTTTTGTATCAAAAATGTAGTACATATTACCGCATCACAACAATTCTGTTACCTTTTTGGTGAAACTCACTGTACATTTTAAAATAAATTTAAGAGCTTGAGATTTGTACAAGACTAATTAAAAAATAATCTAATAAAATGAATTTTAATTAAAACTAAAACGCCAAAATGAGATTAATATAACCTTTACGATGACTTCGTATTAATATAATATCACCAAATTCATGAACGGGATTCACATGTGGTATATAAAACGAGAAAAAGCAAGAAAACAAATTTAATAATACAAATGCATGTTCAATTAAAAATTATGCTAAACAGTGAATATTTTTTATTTTTCATTTACATTATTTCTATTTTATAAATTGTCGATTTTTTTATACGTAATCAAAATATGCAATCTGTTGAAAATTATATTGACGTGGTAATAGGGTATATTAATTTTGTTCATTTTTTTTTTTTGTATTGGAAATGAAAATATAAAAATTTATGTAATGAATGAAAATAATTATGAGAAGAAAAAACCAGGAACATTGGAGTATAAAATTAAATAGAATATAAAAAAAGAACTACAACAGTAGCAAAAACAACGTAAACCCTAATGTTATATCTACATTATCATGTTATCAAAAGTGCACACACAACATTTAACTTTGTAAAAGGATAAAAGAAAAACAAAAATGACATACACTCAAGAGACTTCTATCAACTTCTAAAATTCAAAATAATTCATGTGGAATTGATCGACTTTTCAATAATATTAAAAAAAGCTTTTGATTTTTCGTTAAAAAAGGATTTGAATTTTATCTACATATGTATATTTATTCTTTGAAAAAAAGGGAAGGAAAAAAAAACATCTAAAATATAAAAAAAAAAATAAAAAAACGTTTTTGCTTTATTCTATGTCTTGTTTTTTTTTTTTTTGAAGACGAGATAAAGGGAAAAATATATGAAAAAATTGATATATCAGTCATTTCTAAAAATATGTACTTTATTAACAAAGAACCTTGCAGAATCTAGGTTATTTGTATCTAAATACTGTATTGTGTTTCTACGTAAATGTATATTAACATATATTTGAAAAGGATAAATGAAGGAATATTGTTGAAAGATTTTATCTTATTTTTAAAACAGTATTTTTTTAAATGATTAATCATTTGTTAATAATTTTTAAAAGTAAAATTAATTTTGGATGATTGAATATTTTTAAATATTGGTTCTATTACTTATTAAATAAAGTGTAGTGTATGTTTTAATTGATTGGAGTAAGTTGTTATTTTTCTTATTATCTTTTACTACACTGTTGTAAGGAACTTACAGGATAAATCTAAATTCACCGATTGGTGAAAGATCCTAATGAAACTGAAACATGAAAGAAAACTACTGTGTACGGTATCATGAAGTCCACACATGTGCTTTTGACTGAAACTCAGGCAGAACGTAGCACTTATTGAACGTATGGGTGAAATTTATTATGTAAATAACTATACACAAATGCGAAGTATTAAATATGTACATGTTTCTTCATTTTCATTAAGGTTTACTAAATGTTGCTTCAAAGAAGTCTTGAAATCCAAAAACTAAAATTGAAGATCTTGTCTCATTTATATCTTTTTTAAAATCATATTATTATAGTCATAATTTATTTTCTATTTCCAACTATCCTTTGTTAAGAAGCCGATTTCTGATTGGTGAGTCAAGGTTTACATTGGAATGGCACACCTCACAAACATCTATGTGAATGTACATATGTATGTACAATTAAAACAGAAATTTCATTCTACTGATTTCAATTATCCTCCACTGAATTTCGATGTTTCTTTCTTTTTTTTTTTTAAATCAAGCAGAAACATAAACGGATGTATATTTCCTTTTTCTTAATTTCAGATAAAATAAAATCATAACAACAAACAAGGAAAAAATATTTTATTTTTTGTATGTGTATTTTTATTAAGTCTTTCTATTTTTATTACACTTTTGCATGTCCTTAGAACGTTCGCTTGTATTTCTGTATCTAAGAAAGAAAAAAAAATGAAATATTTTCTTTTTCGAATTCACATTATAATAATGTGAACAAGGCAACTGTACGTTTAGAATAATAATTTTATTGTGATTTTATTTTAGTTTTGTTTTTCGATGTAATTTTCATTATTATTTATTGTATTACAGTGAAATTAATATTGGCACATGTATGTATGTATATATTTTATAAGTATTTAATTCAAAATTTTATAGTTTTGTTTACTTACGAGAAATATAATCAATAATTTTGATGAGTTGGTAACAATAATCAAATATGGAATTAGTAAAAATATGTGGAAATGCGAACTCATTTATTTTGTTAATGAATTTTCAAATTTGAAAGATTAGATATATGCACAGATATATGTATGTACATATACATATGTATCTATTTTTACTAGCCTATCCTTCTTATTGCATAGTTATTAGTTATACTACAGAATTACTATTAGAATAGATAAATATTTACTATGCAATGTACTAACGTGTACAGGGTGCTTAATTGTAACATACGTGAAAGTAGTATACGAATTTATATATGAATTTCCATTTTATACAATCATTATTCATTATCCTGTTTCCGCTATTTTCATTTTCCGCTTATGAATTTTTATCGGTGAAGTGAAATTGTTAAATTTTTGCATACATATTTAAAATAAAAAATAACATAAAAATTTAAAAGGATCCTTAAAGTGTGAATAACCTACTACTGTGTTCCATCACTGTTTAACATAATGATGATCTTGTAGTTATTAAGGAAAACGTTTTATAGAAGTCATTTACCTAAAATACTTTTTACTTGTTGTTTTATTTGAACATATGTTTTTTACACAAAATTAACTTCAGAACTTTTATAAAAAAAATTTTTAAACTTTTATTTCATATTAAAATTTTTTATTTATTATGTACTTACGTTACAATTTATGAATTTTTACTACATACACATCTATATGTATATGTGCTTATATGTATGTATGTTATGTTTATTTGCTTATATATACGTACATACAAATTGTTATAATTTTCCTTGAAAAATTTTGTTTAATACATAAATTCTTAAATTTATGTACATTTAAAAATCTTTTAACCTTTTTGGATGTAATTGTAAAAAATGTTCATCTGAAATTTGGAAATACAAAATAACTATGTCAAAAAAATTCGTATGTACTGTAATAATTTATTATTTTATTTATAATTCTGTTAGTATAATAATAAAAACAGGATAATTGAAAAGTTTGTGAAAAAACACTTTAACATCAATGTCAAATTTAATTTAATAAAAACAAGAAATTATGTTGTATTCAATGGCGGAACAACAAATTTTCGAAACAGTTCCAAAATATATTTTCAAAAAATTTTATTGCCATGGAATATTACAATAATTAATAAAGTTTATTCGTTTTTAAAAATGAGATAAAATTTTCGAATATATTTTTGCTAAATTTATTATTTTGGAGTGTACTTTGTTATGTGTAAACATTTTTCAAACGTTGCAGCGGAATAGAGGGAGGAAATAGATTTATTTTCATTTCTCATCATGATCTATCATCTCTGACGGATAACATTTACGACATAAATATCCTGTAAAAATATTTGTATGCAGGAATAGATTTAATTTTATGCTTTATAGCAGGACTCTTCATTCACTTTGAAATTCCTTCCCTTATTGCCGGATTTAGCTGTGTGATAGTTCCACCACTGATTATTTTTATTTCTTTTTAACTTTATTAGAAAAAGAATTTAAAGAATAAATTTTTACGTAAATTTTATTTAATTTTGGGAAAAATAATTTGCCGAATGAAAAACCTAATCAAATTTATTTTCTGTATAAATTAAGGTATTTATTTTTTTTTTTTCAATTAAATTTTGAATAAATTTTCTCATTACTAAAAAGGGAATAAAATAATAAAGACTATAAATTAAAAAAAAAAAATAAATAACATAAAAAATTCAAAGTGAAAAAGTCGCAAAAAAAAGCAACAGAGAAAAAAAAATCAAAATACGGAAAAATCATAATTTTCTAAAGTTAGTAATATAGCCCGATGTTTGGATATTTTTAACAATTTTAAAATGTAACTTACCGGAAACATTTTCTAAATTTTATACTTTATATTTGTATTTAATATATTTTATGTATACTTTATATCAAATATTTATGTTATAAGTTCATATACAGCAGCTATGTAAATATGTATCTACAAAATACTTTAAAAGAAAAATTAATGATATAAGTAAACAAAATCAAGAAGAAAATGCCCAGGGAAGAATATATTGTTCTGTAATGAACAAATTATTCTACGAGATTGTAATTTAGTGTAAAAACATAATACATCTAGCTCAAATATACAACAATGTACACAAAATAACTTTTCCATTTTTCCTTTTTCAATTGTTTTACGCCGTTTCTGTTTTTTCTATAATGAAATACCAAAAAAGTTTTTTTTTTATTTTCATTTTATTTTTCTTTACAACATTCTACAATTCATTTATGTGTACATTACATGTATACATATATTTTCAGTGCGACGAAAAAGAAAAACAAGAAACTACGATAAGAGAAAATCGTTTGACGTCATTTCAGACAATCTAAAAATGGTAGATTAGCCCTTAACAAATGTTACCACATTTATATACATTATACGTACAATATATAACATAACAAACACCTCCAACCTACATTAACCTCCATTCTACATTTTGCTAAGTTTTGCCTTTACATACTATGTATCTACCCTTGAAAATAAAATGAAATAAAAAAAAAAAAATCACAGTGACTCAAAAAATTTTTTTATAAAAAATTTATTTCAAAATTCGCATACTATAATTTATGTATATCTTCGAATGTGTTTGAACGTGGGATGTAATATTTATTTTATTCAGTGTGTCTCTAAAATTGAAATATATAGGATCGATATTTTGTTAAGTTTTGAAAATTTACTATAATAACATTGGATAAATATAAAAAACAAAAATAAATGAAAAATGTAAAAAGTAAACATAATTACAAGAATCTACTATATTTTGTATTACGATTGTGTAACCTAATTTAAAATTCGATTCGAATATTTCGTATTATAGAAACGATTTTTACTTGTTTATTGAATTATGTATGTATTCGAATGCATTATAAAAAAAAGCCAGAATTTTCGCATTTATGTTGTTTTTTTTTCTTTTCTTTGATTTTTTGATGAATTTAAATGATTGTCTTTTAAAAATTATCACGCACGAATTGAACGTAAATAAATATTTTGTGTGCGTTTATGCGTATGCGTACGCTAACATAAATTGTTTTTGATATACCGGCATTTATTTCGATTGCATATAAATAAGTATTTTTTGAAAATATTTTAAAGTTTTCTTAAATTTTCTCAAGTTTTCTTTCATTTGAATATTGTTAGGCACAATTTTATTTCTTAAATTTTCATTTTGTTAAAGCATTTTTTTTTTTAAATTTTATAAAAATATTAATTTGCATTAATTTAATTTTTGCGTTCAAATAAAATTAATAAAATAATCAAAAGTGATATTTTTTCCCTTCTCCATGGAAAATGTATATATACGGGATAAAGTATAGGAATAAATTTTTGAAATTTTATTAGATTTCCAGGGAAATACAAAATTTGCAATTTATTGGCGGATCACTGCAAGTGATTCAAATTTTCAAGAAAGGAAATGGACCTAATTATTTACGATTTAACAATTATTTGATATTACTGACGTTAAATTTTATATTTTTACGATTTTCTTTTTTTTTTTGTATAATTTTCCTTTTTTTACAATATGTACACATATCATATTATGTGAAAAAAACGGAAAAGAAAATTACATTAAATTAAATTTTCGTTTATAATGTTTTATTTTATTTTTCGTTATTTAGAGATTTGAATGTAAGAATTACAAAAAATAAAAATAAAATAAATGAAAAAGAAAATTCTTACGTTTCTTATATTGTGTTGGTTATATACGAATAGAAATCTACATTTAGATGATATTTTTATTGAGTTTTTGTTTTGCGGAAATGAGTGAATAACTTTTATACCCACATGTGCATTGTAATTTATGATGATATAAGAATAATGAAAGAAATATAATAAAAATAAAAATAAAAAATCACGAAAAGAAAACAAGGAGTTAGAAAAGCTAATATAATGCTAATAATAGTACATTTGAGATTTTTTTTTTTTTTAGATGTGAAGATAATTTAATTTTCCGGTATAATCAAATTGTTATTTAGATAAACATATTGTACATACATGACTTTCAATGAAGATTGGTGTAATGTATACATATGTGATATATGTAAATACATATATGAACCATTGTGATTAAACTACGTTAAATCACCAGAATACAACTATGATTTTTTTTTTCTTTGCTATTTAAAAAACATGGGTAAGTTTCAAAACGTTTATAAATTTGTTGTGATGATTTGCTTATAGATTATTATGAAACTTAAATGATGTTACTGGGTTGAGTGTTAACATTTTGAAAATTTAAATTTTACATCAGAGCGGCATTTAAACGTTTTGAAACTCATCCATATAAATTTTTATTACCACTTTATAAATATTTTACAATTTAATTTTTATCTGCACATTTATTTATACTCATTTTTGTACATACAAACAACGACATTTTAAACTGTGTATGTGTGTATTTTTGAATTATTTATGTATTTTAACTTTTAACCTTTAAAATTTTGTGAATTTTATATTAGTGGTAAACACCTTGTATATACATAGTTATACATATATACATACATGGTGACATGGCAGCTATACTTACATATAATATGTTTGTGTTAATGTTGATCTATTTGTACTCATCTACTATATTTTTGTGTTTTTTTTGTTTTGAAAACCATTTTCGTCATTAATTTGAAATTATATTCTAACAAGCATATGCACTTTCTGATAAATGTTACATTATGTGTGATACAACGTGCATGTAAGTATACAGTGATTAAATATCAAATAGATTACTTTGCATTATATATTATACAAATAGACTTTTTACTCCATTATTAGTATTAAGATGTGTATTAAGTACGTATACGGTATGTATGTGCATCGATTTAGTATGTAGCTGTAGGTATATAGTGCATAGTATAGTGTTTAGCTGAGCTGACATTATCATAGTTTTTCTAAGAATTTTTTTTTCTTTTTTTTTTCAGTTAAAAGTGCAACGTCATCAGGACCTTTTCTCATCTTGGTTTTTATACTCTTTTTTTTTTAAATAGTATATTGTATTTCTTTTTTAATTTTATATATTGCATTTGTCCTGGTTTAGGAATAAAAATATAAAAAAAGAAAACATTTTTTCTGATTTTACTTTAAGTGAATCTTGTGGTATGCACAAAATATAAATACAGTACTTTGAATAAAAAAGACGACACTGAGCTTTTAATTTTATGTAAATAATTATTTCATGAAAGGAGTCAATATTTCATTATATGTACATCCAGATAAATCTGATAAGAAGTATACTTTAATTATAAACACATTAGATATGGATCGAACAATTTTATTAATTCGATTTTTTTATCATTGTAATTCACAGTTGACTGAAAATTTTCTGTTCTCTCTCGTACAACTTAGCTTTTCCATCTTACAAAAATTTGTACATTTTAAAAGCTGATTAATGTTCATTGTACTTACTCCTTGTTTGCTTCAACGATTTGAAAACTAATTAAAACTCGAATTAAAATTCAAATTTTCTTGATTTTTAGAAAACCATTGTTTTTGTATATCTAAAAATTTATTCCTTCTCTAAAAATAAGCAAATTACAGAACTATGTGCTGGATGAAGTACAGGAACGTGAGTAAAAAAGATTTGTAAATAAAAAAAAATGTCCATTTGAGGAGAAATATCTGAGTTTTAAAAAGATACGGTGCAACTCCTTGCATTTCAAAGTTGATTGTTGATTTTTTTGTTTTCGGTGTAATACACATACAAAATGAAGTGAAGAAGGATGTATTTACATATATATATGCATGTACATTACTAATCTAAATTCTCATGTAAATACATATAAACATTATAATAAGATGCACTTAAGAAAAAATAAAATAGAAAAATGTAAAAAAGATTTAAACTTATAATGAGGTAAAAAAAAATGTATAAAAACGAAATTTAATGTTTATCTGCAGGGTTCTTTTCTTTTCTTTTTAAGTGGGAAAGTACTAATATTACTAAGTACGTATATATAGTATTCAAGAAAATCTATGCTTTGTAATTTTAAAAGCATATCATATATTTGGTATATAATGTATGTACGTATGTATTTATACATGAAAATAATAAAATTTAAAATATAGAAAAAATATATTTTTTCATTATATGTATCTTTATATTTCGCATAATAGTTATATTTAAAAGTTAAAAACGCATACAGGTATTTCATATTATATGTACGAGGTTGAACACTCATCATTATAGAATTTTTATCTTTAGGCATATTTCCAATTATAATAAATGTTCATAATGATAGACTAAAAATTGTATAAAAAAAAAAAAATAAATAAAATAAAATAAAAAAAAAAATTAATGATATAATAAAAAATTAAAATAGAAATAAAATAAAATAGAAGTTAATGTAAAATGAAATATTTAGAGATATATGTACACACATACATGAGAAGGAAGATGTGGAAAAACGTATGAGGAAGATTTAGATATGTGTATACATGTATACAAACATATGTACATATGTATGGATGTACTTGAAAAACCTTAAAGGAAAATGTATGTTTGAAATTTGTTTTATTTTATACGGTCATACATGCTTATGTTCAAGGTAATATGGTTATTTATAACAGTGAAATACCTATTTGAAATAGAGTACACACATACTTACATATTTGCGGTCTATATATTTTCGGTCTTATATAAGAGTACTTCTAAAAATATTTATGGATAGATGTTAATCCTGCCGAAAGGGATTTGATGTCGAACGAATATACATATGTACTTATGTACAAGAGTAAGAAAGCATACATGTATAGGTATATACATATGTATGTACTGTTTTAAACAAACGAATAAGTTTTATCATATTTACAATACATCAATTCCCATCACCAGAAAATTCTTTGCTATATATAGGTACATATCAATACCTTAATTTTGAAAAAAAGAAAAAATAATCATTTCAAATCAAATAATCAAAGGATCATTGTAGATTTTATAAAAATTACGTTTTATAGCAACCGTGTTAAAAACTAAAAGGATGTAAGCCAATGTTTTGTAATTCGTTTATATGTATATATATCACAATGAATATACACTTATTTTTAATACAGATACTTAGGGATGGTACTTTATCTACTGATACTCTGATAATATAATTATAGTATATTAATGTAATATATAATTTAATTTCGTTTTTTGGTGATACCGTAATCAATGTTCATATAATAAAAATGACATAAATAATTTAAATTACACTCAGTCATTTTATAATCTTAAGATTTCATTTTCGATTTTTTTGGTTCAATTATCAGTAAAATCATGTTGTCATAAACAATAATTATCACGATTTTCAATTTTGTGTTTTCACATTAATTTTAATTTTTTAAGGAAAATTTTTTAACATAAATTTAATAGAGATTTTCTTATACATATATGTATGTATGTATGTATATTATCCTATTACAAATTCAAGTATTTATGTACACATGTGTACAGACAAATTTTTCATTTTCCATTGTAAGTATACGTAATACGTACATATGTGCGTATTTAAATAGGTTATACGTAAAAAATAAGCAAATAACAAATAAGGATGTGATTAATCAATATAGCATATTTACAGTATACATACTATATGTACATATGTACATATATTGTTGAAATAGAAGAAAGTGTTAGCTCCCTTGAGAATTCAAGACACTTAAATACACACATTTAATACATTGTGTTTATAAAATGATTTCAACAGAGAGAATTGAATTCTGGAATCCAAATGCTGACTTGAAATCTGGATATATCTTGAAGAAGTTGAAATTATGATACCAATCAAATCCAAATATTTTAACTTTTCAATTATACTTGTAATAAAGTATTCGTAATTTATTATTTTGTCGTATTTAAATAAAAAATTTCAAATTCAACAGTCAATTTTCATATACTTAAAATTAAAACGTTGATTTAAATGTTAATTATTATGATTTTAAATTAAGCATGTATGTACATATTTGTGTTAGTTAAGTACATTTCTATATACATACTTTTAGGTTTTGGAAGTTTCCAACTAAAATCAATACGAAGTCACAAAAAAGAGAAAATTTTCAACAGAAATTTACATCAACACAACAATTCTGTATGTAAAGTTATAACGATGATAAAACGATATAAATACATGCCCTTAAAAACTCTATATATAAATTATATTGTAATCTCACTACCAGTAAAAATAGAACAAAAGTAAAGGAAAATTCCTTTTTATGTTTTCATGAAATTATAATTCTTTGTTTTGTTTTTTTTTTTTTTTGGAAATGAAAATTCTAATATTCATTAAATATCATATTTAAATTTATTCAATAAAAGAATTCATAATTCCTATGATCCATCTGTTGAAAAATAAGTAAAAATTCAAATTAAAATAGAAAAATTAATTTTTAATTCTGACGAAATGAAAATAATATCCTAAATATTTTATGATATAAATATCTCAATATCTTTAACCATTTTGTATACTACCATAACAGTTTTATGTTTATTTCTATATGTAAAAATGAATAAATATAAGATGAATAAAACCGAAATTCTGAATAAATATTAAATATATTCAAAATGAAATGAATAAATTAAATAAAATGAAAAATGAAAATATATTTTTTTTCTCCTTTAAATCTTTTGTACAGTATATGTAAATACATAGGCATATTAAACAATGTATTGGACTCTTTTTTCGGCTTAAATTTTCCTATTTTATATGTGAATATTATTAACATTTTATACGTTTGAATTTTGTAAAAGAAAAAAAAAAACTTTATTTTGTTACATAAAAACATCAAAGTGAAAGAAAAAAGAGCCTAAAATAAAATCGAAAATATTCTTTAAAAAATAAATAAAGTATACTTTATAGGCTACCAAGAGAAAATCTGCAATGTATATTATCTGTGTACGTGTACGCCGCAAAACAAGAGAAATATGGAAATTCAAAAGTATACCACAAAAAAAAGATCAAAATCTATTAAAGCTTTCTTTTCTACTTTGTAAAAAAAAAAGTAAAATTAATGGCAAACTCTATTAAAAACAACAATGTGAAAAGGAAAAATATACGTATTTAATGCAAACATAGGTAACATATATTTAAATACGTACTATGAAATTTACCGTTTTTTTGCGTCAAACTCTGTATGAAATGTTATGTTCATTTTATGTAAAATAATAATAACACAAAAAAAAAACGTAAGCAATGAATAATTGATTATTTTCAAAATGAACAACGATATATAAATAAAGTACTCATATATATTTTTATCTCATGTATACTAATTAATAAATTAACGTGTATTCTAAGGATAATTATTACATAATAATACGCACATATTTTCGTTTTATTCTTTTCATGAGTAAGATAAATTTTTAGTTTTTATTTTTATTTTTATGTAACATAGTTTTCCTTTTTTTCCCGGCATAACAATCCGATGTAAACCAAGGTCTGCGATCTGATTTTTAAATCAAAATTGGTTTATTATCGATGTGAAGGAAAGAGAAAAAATAGATAGAAGAATTATACTCTATTGTAAGTTCAATTAGATTGATTACAAATAGGTTTGGTAAATAGATAATTATCAATAAATTTAATTAGAATTATTATACCTAGGAGGCTGAATCAGGTGGCCAGATAAGGTGCGAGAAAATGTGTCAACTCTTAAAGTTTCAAATTGGTGGGAAGAGGTCATGAATAAAAATTTTCAGAAGAGTACTCTAAAACAGACCAAGACCCTATTAACTTATTTAGTTAATTTTTCTAAAAAGCCAAGTACATTATGTAACATTCTACCTTTTAACAAGAACACCCCGTACTTCTCTTAAATAAAAGAAAGGAATAAAAATAAACATTTTTGGAAAATACGATTACATTCATTTATTTTAAAAATGATCTAAAATAAATGTTTTCTCTTACAAAGAAGAAACATCTGTCTAATACCTGATGGAATAATAATAATATAATTTCTTTTATTTATATTTATTTTTTTTAATGAGTTTGTTACTTAATTTTTGTTCTGCTCTTTTGTATAAACAAAAAGTAGGGAATTTATTATCCGTAATTAATAATAAAGAGCATTTATTTTTGCATATAAAAAAAAAAATTTGTAAGAGAAAATTATTCCCTGTTCTGATTTAAAAACCTAAAATATTTTATTATGGCTTAGGATTTTCAAAGAGAGAAAATTGATCAAAATAGAATGATCCAAAAAAGTTTATTTCTGATAGTGTTCGTATCACTTTTATTAATATGTTCCCGATATATTTAGTTTTAAATGAAAAATTAGAGAATTATTTTGAGATACTTAATAAAACGAAATGCTCAAAACAAAATCAAATATTTTTTCAAAATTAATTATTTCATAAACACCATGTATATACTCGTATACGTTAATGATTAAAGTAATAAATTTCCATAATACGGAGAATACAGTGAAACAAAGGAAAACGTAAAATAAAAACTTATGATCTTTTTGTGATAAATGGGGAGTGTTAAAACTACACGTTAACTTCTGTCTCATTAATAATGTAAATAAGAGAATAACTGTATCTATTTATTTTGTTTTGTTTTTGTTTTTTCTTTCCTTGTTTTTTTGACGTAGTACTGTTGGAAAAGCTTCTTTTTTTAAAAATGATTTACGACAGGAAGAACATTCTTACATTACGCATTGTAGATTTTCCTCAATAAAAGTTTACATGAGATTAGCATACATACATATACATATATATGAACATATTTATGTATTTGGTATAATTAAGAAAAATAAATTTTAGATATTTTCTGAAATAATTAAAATAAAAATTGAATGTCAAGAGATTAATTTCAAGCCATTAAGTATTTTTTAAGTATATAGGAAATTATTTTTGTAAAAAATATTTTCAAGAGGTTTCCGTTTTAATGAAAGGACAATTATAATTAAAATTTTGAAGCAAAAAAAAAAAACATATATACTTATATTTTGACTGTATTAATGGTATGTGTATGATTAATGTCAATATACATACAAGACATCAAATTACAACACGAACGAGATGGTTAGATAACATCACTTCTGAGTTCTGACGCTAAAAATATTAAATGTTATAAATTGGAGAACGTGTGCCAGATGGAGGTTTATTGTAGAGGAGGCCGAAAACTCATACAAGTTTGTGAAGTCAAATGAAGAAGAAAAAGAAAATATTGATGATGATGATGATGATGATTAATGTCAATAAATTATACAAAACAGTAAAAAATAAATAAAAATTCAACATTTGTGTACAAATAGTTTTGTTTGATATATGAAACTGATTTCATATTAAAGTAAACGAAAAAAAAAAAAATGAATTTTCCAAATAAATTTTTAAAATTTCGTTAACTTAATAAATTTTGTAACCAAGGATTGAAAAAGTCACCAATGACATAAAAAATAAAATCAAAAATCACATACTTTGAAACCTCTTATGAAGAGTCTATTCAAAAAGTAATTTTCTTTTACTTTTTTTTTTTTTGGTTTTTTGTTTTTTGTTTTTCATATAATTTTATTTATGTTCCCTGTGCAATGTATACTAAAAAGAGGTTAAGAAATCCTTATTTATGAAATTCTTTAAATTATATTTTTACGCTTCGTTGTCGGCAACTTGTAGAAATTGTAAATAAAAATTTTGTACGTATATCAACATTTACCATTTCACGTATGTGTGTCAAGTAAAAATCTGAACTTTACCTTATAATGAAAAAAAACAACAACATCAAGAATATCATAATATTAAAAACAGTGTAAAAAAATAAAAATTATATACAAGTATCACGTACTTAATTTAATATTAAAAATATTTTGAACATATTTTCTTACATATATATGTATGTATGCTTTAACTTTGTATATAGCATATACGAATGTGTATATGAATGTTTTGATTAGAAAATGTGTTTACTTTACGTTAAATGAGAATATAATGTTATGTGGGAATAATTTTATATTTGATGTACATTATCGTATGTGTATTTATAAATTCAAGTTTAACATATAAATACATATTAAATTTTTCGTCAGTGAAATAACTTTATAAATTTTTAATTTGGTGTATATGTACGCACATTTGTATGTATGAATCGGCGATACATTTCTAGATATATAAACTTACGAATTGTAATATTTTGAAGGAACCTATAACTTCTACATAATCTAATTCCAAATTAAAATATTTTTAAAATCAAAATAAATGTACATTTCTAAACTTCTACTATTTAAATTTAATTTAAAATAAAATATTTTTAAAAATATGAATAAATTTATACGGAAAGTATAGCAAATTATATTGACACCCTGTAGTATTTTATTGGCATAAAACAGTATGTATGTATGTATGAATGTATTAGAAATTAAGTAGAAATAATACTCAGAATACTTATTAAAAGAGAAATGAAAATATAAATGTACTATAACACACCCTGTTATCCATTTTTAGATGAGAACACGTAGTCCCAGTTAATTTTTGCTATGATTATATCCTTTTGCAAATACATACTGTGTTACTGCATTACACAATTGTACGTTTGTTGAATAAAATTACAATTAATGGAGATTTCCAAAAATTGTATCTTTGCAACACACATGTACTTGTTCTGAGTATAGATATAATAAAAAAATAAAAAAAAAATATGTATGTATTATTGTACATTCAAAAAATATAATAAATTTCATACAATGTTTTTTATTCTATTTTACTTACTTTTCACATTGTTTTCTTTTCTCTTACACCAGATACATATTTGAAAATGAAAAATTTATATTTTTTCGGCTTTGTGTATTTTTTTTTTTTAAAAAAAAAAAACCAAAATTCATGTTGTAAAAATTTAATTTCAACATTTTTCAATCAAAAAAGAACCATTTGAAATACTACAATAAATTTCCTTTGTGATCTACAAAATAATTTCAAATGAATAAAAAATAACATAAAAATAATCATATTTTAGATTTTTACCAAAAGAAGTTATTTCGTTTTTTATTGTTTTAATTTTTTTCTTTTCAAACTTTTTAAATTAATGTAATTTTTTTGGAAAACAGTATCAAACTTTTTTTTACTTTGAATAAAAACAAAAGAAGAAAAAAAAAGAAAAAACAAGAAATAGGGAAAAATTTAAGTAAAAAGAAAAAAAAAGAGAATAATAGAAAAAATGTAAATTTTTTTATATATTCAGGGCAGTCGTGAGATTGGGGCTCAATAGATAGAGTATTTGATTCGGAATTCTTTGGTCTCCGGTTCGGTGACAAATCGTTTTCATCGTTTATCTGCATTATTGGCTTTACAGTCCTCCAAGTTCACTTACCTTTGATTGAGTACTGAATTATTCTGGTTAAATGTAGGTTTAAGTGTTTAGTAATATTGATCCAGTCTATTTGTTAACAATAAGTCAACTCAAAGAAAGGTCAATCTAAGTCTTGTTATACAAAATTAAATTTATTTTCTACACTTAGAAGTACAGTGATCTACGCAGTCTACGTTAAGTTCTAAATGATACTGTCGTGAAAGATTATATCTTAGTGATACGGTCCTGGGTTATTTCGAGATGTTGTGAATATGATGATAATAATATGAACAAAAATATAAATCAAATTTAATCAAAAACAGAAAGAAAAAACAAACACAAATGTACTCTGACAGCTATAGGTTCTATATGACAATCTTTTGTTTTAAATTTAAATAAATTCAGATTTAAATTTAAATATTAAATTAGTGGTCAGTAGCTCATCACATTTGTACATTCAGTACGTGTGAAATTGTAGGATAATATTTATGCAAAATTCTTTTATCATTGTAATAAATCGTAATAGGTACATAGAATTTAATTAAATTAAAATTATTTTTTTTTTGTTTTTTTAATTTTTCGTTTTTAACATTTATATTAATTTAAATTTAACGTCAAGGTAAATAAATTTCAATATAATTGAATGATTGTATGCGCATTACCAATAAAATTAAATTAACAGAAAAAAGAGCAACAAACAAAAAGAGGACAGTTACACGCGAACAATTACATAATGTGCATTTTATTCCATGTGGACGTTTCAAAAAAACAATTAAATAAAATAAAAAAAAACAATTATCCTTAGTATAATTGCACATTTTCAGTTTTAAATGCGAATATATACGCGCACATATACTATACATATACATCTACATATCTGGGTTATTTCTGAAATTTAAAACAGAGTGCAATGAATAATTATAAATGCTTGTTTTTCTCTAAATTTTTACAATTGTGCATAATAAATGGCAGTTAGATAGCCTTATTCTAGGTTTCTAATTAAAAATCGATAAATTCAGTCACTATAAATGTAGTAAAACATACTACATATTATGTAAAAGTTTCGCAGGTATCGGAAACAATAAATGTAATTAATTTCACACCACTTTTATTTGATATCAAACAGATAGTTAAAAATAATTACAAGTGTATCTTAATTACAATTCTTATTTGTGTGTAAAATACATTGTGTAACCCCTGTGAAAATTCAATTTTAATTACATATTTGAAAACAACTACATATGTACATATATTAAAATCCTTTATATCTATATATAATATTCAATTTTATTTGTCATATTATTATAGTTTGTTTATTCAATTTTATTTTGAATATACATATGCAATTAAATTTAATTAAAAATTTCAAATCAAGTGTATGCATCCAATATGTACATAAAAACAAAAGAGAATATTCATTAATTGGATGTTATACGCATAATATTATTTATCTCATATATTTAATTGTATTTCATGTACATATAAAATTATTATTGTTTTTATGTCATATTCTATTTTATTCTTTTGCTTTTATTAATTAATTTAAATTATAAAAAAAAATGAGATAAAATATAGAATTATCTGTTCTCATTATTAATGTCTTTGTAAATAATAAGGACTCTTCAATTAATTGAATTCAATGAATGTAATTTATTTTTATATCATACATGTATGTATGTATGTATGAAAAAAATTCCATATGGCTGCAAGGTTGCAGAACAATTGATGTAATTAGGAAAATTTCTTTAAAGATTTTATTAACAATATAAATATAAGATGTCATTTGAAGGAAGATGGCGTAGGATTAAGTAGTCTGGAGAGAAATTCTTGGAAGAGGCCAAGGATAAAAATTTACTAATATATTGATAATGATGAAATATTAGATGTCAAAATATACATAAATAAATTGTAAAGTCTTACTATTCTTATTTTAAGGGGAGAGGCTAATAATCCTCAATTTTAAATTTCTTGAATATTTTTGTTCTTTCACACACTACTCAATTACGGAATTCCTTAACACAAAATCTGTGGTTAAAAATTTCAAAAAAAAAAAAAAATCAAATCCTTGGTCATGAAATCCTCAAGTTGTAGAATTTTTAAAAAGTACAAAGTCTTTAGTTAAGAAATCCTCAAATTGAAAGTGGGCAAACTGAGATCTGAGTTCTTCGATGCAGATATTTGATTCTTGCTCACATGCATTTGGGGATTTTGTAATTGAGAATTTTGAAATGAGAATTTCATATCTGGAAATTTTAAAATTAAGAATTCATACCTAACCCATATCATTTAATAGTTAAGTTTACGAGTATATTGTATAAGAAAATAGTTTGTACACAATTAAAGACATTCAATTTGTCAATGTCATTTAGTTTACTACATATGTCACCATCAAATTTTTGTACACAATTAAAATATTAATTCACCTTAAATTAATACATGTAAATGACAACAACAAAATTTTCGAACGCATAAATATTTTATTATCCTTTTAGTTAAGTTAATCTAAATTTCTATTTAATTTTAATTGGTTTTCATCTATGTATATGTACTGTTCTGTTGTATATATGTACATAAGTATAGTAGTTTGTTTTTAAAACACACGTTTAGAATTTTTGCACACACGCCACCACGCTTTTTTTATCACTTTGATTGCTGTCACGAGTTTCATTTTTTCTGTTTACATTTTATTGAATTCTTATCTAAATAGAATGAATTTTTTATCCAAAAAAACTTGAACTAACTGTATATAAGGAAAATACAATTCAAAACATTTTTCTAGTCATTTTGTCGTTTCTTCAATAATAACATTAATTACGTAATCAATATATTCTTGGAAATTGTATGGTAAATCAAGTAAATAAATTCTTAAAAAACTCAAACAATGTAAAATGACAAAAAAAGAATAGGACAAATTAAAGTTTAAGAAAATCTTAAGATGTTAAGAGTGGCTCAATGGGCTTTATTATTCAATGGTAGTTTTAGGTAAATAAATTTTTTGTGATATTTTTTAATAGCAATAGTTATTGGTTATTGGATATTAAAATCATTAAAATTGTACTCATTTGTCATTTATATCGTTCAAATTATTTCCAGCATTGTCGTCAACGACGGTTTTTTGAAATGACCGACAAAATTCGGACAGTTGTGCTTTAGTGGGCTGGCAATTATAATATGTTTCGTACATAGAATACTATATGGAAATCGAAAATAAAAAATAAAAGAAAAATATTTGAATGCAAGTGACTTTAGCGGAATTGTTAAACAGAAATGTGGTAAAACTGTCGAATCAAGATGAAACGAAGAAGAATCAGAAATGTGTACACGGACCTTGAAAAATGTCCAAATTTGACTTGGAAATTCGTAAAAAATTTGAATGAATGTTTCAAATGGATACTAATAATAGTACATCATCACTATGAAAATTGTCCTATAACTTTTATGGGTACGTAAAACTTTCTTTTTCTTTGATCACCCATTTTATTTAAAAAACATGAAATTTTGTTATTTAACTTTATATATACTTAGCCATGTACAGATGTACGTATATCTTGTATACTGATAAGTTGTACGTACAATGTAGGTTTTTCTGTAAAGGAGAATTATATCAATCAAATTGATTAGTTTATTATTAATTTGAAATTTAATCATTAATAAAATATGACCGGGTGCACGATACTTTGGTCTCATAACAATTTATAAAAAAGGCCTGTAATTGTGCATATGTATGTAATTTTCACTTATTGTAAACTAAAAATATGTCATAAACATATTTACACGTACATACATTATTGTCTTTTTAAAACCTTGACCTACTTTTCTTTATTGAATTTTTTCCTTAATTTAATATATTGTACATGTTTTATTTTCTAATTCATTTAATATATGTATGTACATTTTTATTATATGGTCTTGCAAGTGTATGCATACCCACAAAGTTTTATTATAGAAACACGATATAAAATAAAGAAAACAATAAAGAATTGATATATTCACTGTTTTATTTTATTTTTATTTTTTTTAATTTTTTTTCTCTATTGTTATCATGTGAATACACCTTTTTTTGTTTATGATTATACATGTAAAATTGTCAAGGTTATTTAGATAAGTGTCCTTCTGTTACGTGTTGGTTTAATACAAGTTGAAACAAGTGAATTTAAATTTTGGTTTTTTCCTTATATATATGCGTATATAAAATAAACTTAGGGTATGCAATACATAGGCATCAAGAGGCTACAATGACTATCTTATGGTGTTATGTGCCATTAAGGCAATACTTGTACATATTATAAATTGCCGTAAAAATGTGTATTAAATTCATGTTTTTCTTGCGTTTTACTACTGTGCAAAAGCTTTTTATGATTCTTTTTTGTTTTTGTCTAAAACTAAATTTCTTAAATAAAAATTCAAAACTCAAATATGTAAGTATATTTATGCTATTTTCTTAGCAGGGGAATATCTTAATATTTGATATGGGTTACTTAGCATAAGCGATAATTAAAATATAAATTTAGAAAAAAAGTTTGAAAATAAAAATTTATTCATTTTGTCATTTATTATAATGGCAAATAGAATAAACGTCTGTTTTTAAAAATATGAAATTATGGAAATTATGTATGAAATTGTGGAAAATGTTTTTTTTTTTCTCAAAAGTAATAAATTTATTTAAATTTAACACTAATGACTAAACAAATAAAGTTCGTGAACGCTTGACATCATTAAACAATTTATTTTATATTATACTCTGTCTATTATTGATTTTAAGTGTATCCCTTATGAAAACATTCATTGGCATTACACTATTGAGGAGCACGAAATACATCTAATAATTAAAATTAGAAATTATGAGAGAAGAAAAAATACATACATGTGTATTTCTGTAGGACACGCATTGAAAATCATTAAAAGACAGAGTATAGGTATAACAAGTACGTTATAAGTAAGAAATTTAACATTAAAGACTTTCTAAATAAGGAGAATTTGTGTAATCTGTAAAAACGTTAGATATAAAAAGAAGAATCAAATTTATATATTTAAAATAACATAAAAATCTGTAATTAAAATCCATTCAACAAGCTTTCGAAATAAATATTTTTATATTTATTCAAGTGTTGTAGAATTTTTCTTTCCAATGATAGGTACTTTTATTTATTTACATTTTATTTTCAATTTTATAATTTTAAGAATTTTTATTTTCTTTCAAATTAATTTTACAGAAATTTAAATCTACAAAAGGTAAAAATTGGTTTTCACTGTTATCATTTTATTTAAAGAAATAATTGAGAATTTAAAACACTTGAAAATAGGGTAAATCTTTTACTTAATTGTTGTATTATTTAACTTTTACTTAATTGTTGTAACATATGTACTGTGTATTTACTATTAAAATTAAGGTGTACACATTTAAATTTTATCTGTTTATGCATATAAATTGAATAATCAGTATTGCGGTATGGTAAACCTCTGTTATCTATTTTTCTTAGCTTTTATTCACATATTCATCTAGCGTTATCTCTTCGCCTTCTGATTTGATTATAAATGTGATACAAACCGCAAAATTACTTACAAGGAAAGATAGTAAATGTACATCATCGTAGACTATTCTTGGTTTTTACTTTTTGGATACTGAAGATTAAAAATCCCCATCATATATTTAATGTATGCATCAAGGATTTGAAAGTCTAATGATTGTGTTTGGAATTCTCGTAATGTGTTTTGAAACAAGTTTTTCTTAATTTCAGAATTATTCGACATTTGGAAAATTATTTATTTTTTTAAAAGGATTTACACACGAAATTGACAGTAAATAAATAAATACCAACAGGAAAAAAAATTAAATGTAATCAATTTGAATTTATAGAAAAATAAATTAATCTAACCTCATTATCCTGGTTATACATATAAAAAAATTTTCATTACTAAGAAAAAATTTTTCTGCAAATAAAATTGAAATATTTTTTCTTATTAAACAGACGAATGCAAATATAAAACAAAAAAAAAAAAAACATTTATGCCACAAATTAAAATAAATCGATAAACTGTGTATTTTGTTGGATATTGAAATAACTAAATTGAAAAAAAAAATGAAAACGAATAAACAACTTCCTTAACCTCCTTTTATAGTTTTAGTTCATGCGAAGTTTAAGTCCAATTCCAAATGCAAGACTTAGACTCAGGACACAGAATCAAGATTTATAATATCAATTAAATTCAATAACGACTTTAACTATCCAAGTCTACCAAAATTAAAATTACTTATATTAATTCGTTACATTTCACATTCAAACAAAAAATTTGAAATTTACATATTTAGAGTAAAGTTAATGACGAGAATACTGTTATCTCCGGTGCAAATTTTTAAAATTTAAAACGTTGAAATAATCATTTGATCTAAAACATAGAATAATCACTTGAAATAATCATTTGAAATTTTGAATTTTGATTCTTGAGTCTTACATTTAGATTTGGGCTTTATGTTCATGTGCATAATAGTATAAAGCACCACAGAATATTTTTATGGTCTACATTCCTGTCGCTAAGAATTTTCAATTTTTTCTCTAACAGAATTTATAAACTTATTACGTTGTATTACGGTCTATCTTCAGGTGTATACTATAAACATTTCAAGGAGTGCTCTCAAAATTCATTTTTTTTCCATTTCTTCTTTTTATAATCCTTATTTTTAAATAAGAATTCTACAGTGAAAGTAGAATGCATCACTCTTATAGTTCGTACATACATATGTATGTATGTATGTACGTACGCGTAACTACTACACATATAAGCGAAATTCTATTCGTGAAAAAAATAAACATAATTTTCTGACCTGATTCATATTCCATTTTATTTTTTATTTCGAGTTCTTTTTTTATTATTATTTTTTTAAAAAGCAAGCAGAAAAAAGGACTTTTATAGAGAAAAAGAAAAATCAAAGATTTTTCATTCATAAAGAAAAAAAATGTATTGTGTAATTGATTTTATTCAAAATGAGAAAAAAAAGGAAAAGAAATTTTAAAAAAAGGATAATTTTTTTATGTGATAAATGAATACAAAACCAAAATAAAGTAATAAAATATACCTAGCTCTTTTATGTACGGTTTTTTTTTAAATAAAAATTGAAGAAAATCAGATCAGAGAAATTGTTATTTTATGCTTTGTAAAATTTTGTGTACAAAAATAAAAAATTGTAAGTCTTTATTATATACAATAGAGTTATAAAGGATTGATTTATTTTTAATTTTTATTTTATTTAGGTATACATATTTTAAATTAAATTGTAATTAATGAAAGTATCCTTTGTTTCTTAAAAATAAATTAAAGACTTGGATACAAAATTAACAAATATTTGCTGTACATAGTGATACAAGTTTATTTTAAAGTACAATAGAAAATGGTATTAGAACGATTAATTTGGGTTTTGAAATTAATATCAAGTAACATATTGGGTCTGTCCTAGTACTGGAGTACAATAAATTGCAGATTTCGGTGGTCTCGTATAAATCTATGAAAATCTTAACTTTTCCTTCGTACAAAAAAAGTTGAACACTTTGGAAGCTGGTGAATTTTGCTTATACTTGCTTCTTGTTCGTTTTGACTTTTGATCAAATGGTTGTTTAAATGATCATTTAAACTAGTATTTGAATCTTATTTTTGGTTTTCGGAAAATTGCAGCTAAGTTTTTCCTGTATTATTCAAAATTTATCCCTGTTCTAAAAATAAGAAAACCCAAAACTTTACAGCTTATATGTAATTGTAAAGAAACAGTTTATTCTGTTGGTATCATAACTTGGTGACATATGTACATACATAGGCAACAACATTTAAAAATTAATACAACTTGGAAATTTTCAAATCTTGACAACACAAAAAACCAAACATAGTTACTCTTTAATAATTGAATTTTATGCAACATGCATATTACATGTGTACATAAAATACAATCAATTTGTATCTGTGTACCTAACCTCCACCAGATCTATAAGCACATGTTTGAAAGTAATCGGATATAGAATACATAATTTGTGTTTTTCAATATTTTTATTGTGCTGTAGTCAATATCCTTTATCGTTTACGTGTTCATTGCTTCTCATATAATACATATGCATTATAAAGTTTAAATAAATAATTATCACATTTGAGCGCTGTGCTCATCAGCATACATATTTTCTATTTTCGTTTCGTTGCAAAATATTTAAAAATTTTTGTTTTATTTAAACAAAAACCATAATAGAGATAATGATGATATTGTATACATTGAATATAATAAAATACGTTTGTGTGATGATGCATAGTACAAAGGATGTTGGCTAGAATATTTATTATTATTTTAACATAAATTGAACATACGAGTACATGGAGTTGTATGTTTTTACATATTTACAAAATAACCACAACCATTTGTTGTACATATAAAGTTTTTATCAGTATGACTAAAATCCGTTTTCAAGCATACGATAAAGTTATTATCATTTTCACCGTCATCATCATCATCATCATCATCGCTATCATCATTATCATTATTATCATTATCAGAATTATGCTAAAAAGCAATTTTTATAACAATGTGACGCATGTTCTATTAACGGTAAATTAATTATTGTTCAATGATTTGTTAAATTGCTTTTGATAATGATTTTATGCTAAATGAAGAGTAAATTATAAACTCTTTCTATTTTTATTGTTGTTGTTTTCCGCTTTTTTATGTATTTATATATAAAATCTTGTTTAGAGGCCTAGCCAAAACAAAGAAGTAAAATAAAGTAATGTAAATTAAGTAACTTTACGAATATCAAAAAATAAAATACTGACCATAATGAAGGCAAAAATGAAGGTTCGGTAATATCCGTCACTCTGTCAAATTCCCTAGATTTCTGAAATAACATTTGAGAAGTTTAGCAAAACAATGGCACTCCAAAGTTGACGAAACTGAATGAAATGAGGTTTACATACATTGTGGATGAACTTATTTGATTATACAGCTTCGTACATACTTTACCTTACGTCACTTTAAGTGAGTATAGTTAGTTCTTTATTTTGGTTTTAGCTTTGTACATATGTACATATACTTAAGGTTTTGTATTTTCATTTAACTCTGCTATTATTATTATTATCATTTATGTTGTTTTTTTACGATTTTATATCATAATGATTTTTTGCAAATATCTTTTCACAATTACTATATGAAAAAAAAAAAACAACAAAAGGATATTATTAAAAGGATGTTATCAAAGTTTATTCTTAAACCAAAAAAAAAAAAAAAAAATGTAAATATAAAAATAAATAATAATAAAGGTGCATCATGTGGAATTGCTTTACATGTGTATAAAAAATAGTCGACACAGTTCAGATTTAAATGACCTCTTTCTGTACCTAATTTTAGGACATTATTACACAACCATTTTTTTTAATGATATTAAGATGCTGCCATCATTGAAAAGCCCACATGAATGAACATATTTTTAGACTAACTTTTCAAGAAGAAACTAATCATTGAATGAACAATTTGGAAAAAATAAAATGTTTCTATTAAATGTCAGCAATGTAAGAGAAAATAAATCTACACTAGAGAAATCATTTATTTCTAGTCCTTGTAAAATAAATTTGAAAATTACACATTTATTTTTAATGTAATAAAAATAATAATTACGCTGTGAACGAAAGGTTCACGTATGGTTCGGTAACGCAAAATATAAAATATTTTTATTTAACACAATTTAAATTGGTAAAGATATCGCTAAAATATATAGCGAGCGATCGTAATATCTTGCTGCATACTTATATTCTGAACTTCATTTGTAATAAATGACGTACAGTACACATGTAATAATTACATGCATATGGACGTATATATGTACTTGTGTATGTAAAAATGATGTTCTACTAATTGTTAAAACAAGACTTAAATTTGTATTGAGTTTCTTTGATATGCTTGATATACACAATATGTATGTATGTATGCTTTAAACAACAAATGTACTTTTAAACGTAAATGAAAATTTTCAAAATAAAATTGAAAATAAAAAAAAAAATTTAGATTTCCGAAATGTCAAACTTTAATTTGTTCACATTTTAACAAAATTTTCATTACGTTTTAAAAATATTTTTTTTTCGTCTCATTTTTTTGTTTATATTCTATTAAAAATAAATCATTTGGAAAAAAAAAAATTTTAGAAATTAAAAAAGTAAAATGAGAAAATGAAATATTAAAGCAAAAAATAATTTTTTTCATTTATATTTGATTAGTAAAAAAAGAAAAAAAAAAAAGAAAGAAAAACTAATTTAGAGGGTTAGCCTGTTGTGATTGATGACGAGATAACCTTGACCAAAAAACATTTTTTTTTTTTTTTTTTTTTAAATAAAAAATGAAAAGTTTTACCTAAATGATTTCCTTTACAAAAAAAAAAGTTTTATGAACAGAGAAAATTTGAAGTTCATATCATGTTGTAATCAGGTAAAATCTGTATTCGGCTTTTTACTTTTTTGGTATACGTTATAGATATTTTTGACCGCTAAGAAATGTGACTACTGCTTTAGAAAAACCATAATATAGTTAACATACATATTTATAATAAATATCAGTGAAAAACACAAAATATAAGAATTGAATTTGCTGATTTTTTTATTTTGAAATCAATATTTGACCTACATATTTCAAAAATTAAATTTACTTTACACAAAATGGTACAAAAGGATATCGGTGTATCTACTTATGGACATACATTTTATAGATAAATTCATGAATGAATTACTTTTTTAAAAGTTTTAGATCGAAATAAAAAATTGTTCCCAATGTCCAATACTCTGTTGTAACATTAATTGAAAAAGTTTACCACCTGTTATTAATTTTCTATTTAGTATGTTAACTTTTACGTATATACATACATACGTATGTATGTATACTGACATAATACAATGTGATATTAAATTTTTGGCTCATAGCATGTACTCGCATGTATGTATGATTAAAAAAAATTTGAAAGTGCATACATGTAAATAATTCAAGATTTTCTCAGAATACATTGCAGTAATATAAAGCAACTTGAATAAAAATGTATATTTTGTACATTCATACATTTACAAAATATTACAAAGTATCTACAGAAATAGAAACCACATGAAGCGTGTAAAAATTTAATTGCAATTGCTCAAGAACGGGAAATCTATCGTTTTATCACAGTCTATTGTACTGCAACAAATCGATATAATTTGTGTAGTATGTGAAAAGAACTGTTGCATATGTACATACATATAAACGTCAATGTTATGATATGTACATATGTGAACCCATAAGTCTTTTGTTTTCGTAACATATTTAGATTTTTGTAATTGAAATTGAAATAAAGCCATAAAACTTTTGAAATCCTCGCACATGAATATGATAAGATTTGGGATATGGGAAACATAAAAGTTCTGATAAAAGAATATTGAATAATTTGAATATCGAATGGTTCAATTTATCATTCAAAGGCGGCCGTGATCTATATCGAATTTTGGCCTCACGCAGAAGTTGACAGAATGGTTAACAATTTTAAACTTTGAATATATTCAAGCAAATGAACAATCTGTTTTTTTTTTAGTCTTTTAGAAAATTCCTTTAAAAGTTTTTTCTCTCAACTGGCCAAAGTATGTGCATGATTTTCACATGGGTCGTTTGAAAAACAAAAGTGTGACTGAAATATCACAAAACCACTACGTATACATTGACTAAAAAATTATTAAAATGCAAAAAAATATCCTATGGTTATCATGCTTTTTCTTATCACTTTTCTGCAGTTGCATTTTGAAGGTAAGTAGAGTTTTTTTTTCAAGATGTTGAGTTTTGAAAGTTTTTCTTTCATGAAAAGGTAAAATAAAAAAAAACACGGAAAGTTTAGCGAGGGTTAATTTAGTTTGTGTTATTTTTGAAAAGTATGAAAATACCTTCATAGAAAGTGGAAATAAACAAAATTTTCCAGCTCCATCTTGTTAAATTCTTTTTTACATAATCAGACTTATACACAGAGTTCGTAAAAAAACATAATTGGAAAAACTTTTAAAAAGCTGTGAAAAATGAAAATCTCGGATATTTTCTTGAAAACTTTAAAAGTTTTCATGTTCACTGCTAAATTAGAATTTTCCATTTTCCATTTAAAAGTTTGAAAAAAATTCGTTAATTTCAAGTCAAAATTTGATAAAGTTTCCATATTACATAAACTCAATACATACATATTAGCTTAGGTTTAAATAATTGGAAAAGTTTTGTTTCATTTCTATGATAAATAAGAATCACAAGTGAAAAACAAAATTGAATTTTAATTTTTTTATCAAATGTTTAGAATTGAAATACAGTTGAATTTTATTTAATTTCAAATAAATTAAACTTTATATATTGAAAAATAATTACCAAGAAATATCAAGTGGACGTTAGGAAAATGAATTCTCAAAAGATGCTCAAACATTATTAATAATACGAAATTAATGGAGACAAACTGTCACGGATAAAAGTACCTGGAGTATTAGACTTCGGAAGAATCAAGGATAATTTATTCCGTTGAGAACAGAAACGATTGCTGTCTAAAGTCATCGAACAAAAAGAAGAAGAATAGATTAATTTACGTATAAATTTGAAAATTTTGAATTTTTAGAAACCAACAGTTTGTTTATGTCCTCCTACAGCTCCTAGATATATATATATATGTGTGTGTGCGGAGACTTTTCATCTAATTATCCTTAAGCTCCGCCCATTTTACCCCTCTCAATGTTAATAAAAGCTACAAAGCTTTTGCACAAACTTGTTTGCATACACAATTCTACAAAACCGTTGAAAACGATAAACATTTGTATTTTGTATACAAAAATACACACTACCTACTGGCTTAGTTTTTAAAATTATTTTAGTTTTTCTTCAGTATCTTTCACGTGGTGTGCAGTTTCATGAAAATGAACAAAAGAAATATAAGGTCTTTTTATTTATTTATTCATTTATTTTTTTTTTTTTTTTCAATATTTTAATTTAAATTTTTCAGTATCGAATTTTATTTTCTTTGTCCTATTTTTAACGGTATAATTTTCTCAATTCATTGTAAAAAATCTTTTTTATTTGAATGAATTGATTAAAAAACGAAATCTTATTTCGTTGTCCTTCGTCCTATGAATGAATGAAAATTCTAAAAATAATTCAAATAATAGAGAAGACATTGTTTTCTATTATTTTCCCAATTTTAAGAATGAAAAATTTTTAGTTGATTTGCTACGATTTAAAAAAAATATTTGAAATTTATAAATTGTATCCGAGTATGTATTTTTGAAAACACGTATTTTTAATTAATTTTTCATGGTATTTTAACTAATCATAAACATGAGATTTTAATATTTATCTCATTCTCGGTTATATTTTATAGAAGTTTATAAATAAAACAATACATAAAAATAAAAGAATTAAAAATTTTTTTAAATTTTGAAATCTAAGGTTCTTTCTATGGTTATGTCCCAGTTTTGTTAACACCACCCTAAACGGTTTTATTTTCTTGCATATCTCAGTTAGTCATCCTGCACAATTGAATTATTAAATAAATGTTTTAAAAACTGTCAGGATAGTTCATGATTTTGCTCAAAAATTCATTTAAAATATTCATGAGTTTGTTTTTGAAAAATTAAAAGAAAATGAATAAAAAAAAAACAAAAAAAACAAACGATACTTTAAAGAAACAAATTATAAAATGTATGAATGATGAATGAAAATAATTTTCCTTTTGTTCGTTATCTTTTATTTAAAATTAAAATTTATCCAAAATAATAAGCTTAACTTTACTGTAATTCAGTTATTAATTTACATGTTTAATATAATAAGACATATTGTTTCTAAAAAAACATCACACATCAGTTACATGTGTATTTATATTACTTAGGATAAAACCCATGTGCTTTGTAAAACAAAAAACAAAAAAAAACAAAAACTCATATTTACCGTGCATATTTGTCATTATATGAAAATTTGTATCATAACTTGCAAGTAACGTATTTGACATCCTCCTTTGACATTTTTATGCATACGCCAACAATAACTTTTAATTTAATTAAATAAAAGATCCAACTTAGAAATTTGGGTACAGTGTACGTACGGATCGCTATGGAGTGCTGTATGAACTTTTTCATAATGAGTTGCTAAAATACTACCCAAAAAAATGATTCTTTTTTTAATTTTTTAACAAGAAAATAAAAAATTATTTAATTTCTTTTTTTTACTTGGTATTACCTCGATTTCTAAATTAAATTTTCCAAAATGTTTTTTTCATTGATTTCGTGTAAATACATATTTTCTGTGGCAAGTAAATGATTTAATAACCATAATAAAATTTTGTACCTGAAATGGACCAACAACGTTCTTTTAGTCGACGATAATCTGTCTAGTAAAAATCAACTAGGAAGAATACTTTGAAATGTATCGCTTCGTAAGGGCGGAGGAAAAACAAACATAAACGTATGCACATTTTGTCTTTAAGATTGTAATATTCAAGTCATAATTCATACCACATCGAAACCACTATGTTTATGATGTTCCTTCATCAATTTGTAGATTGACATAATAGTTGAAAATTTTAAATTTCCCTTATTTTCTTCCGCATTAACCAGACTCATATAAATTTCAAAATATTGTTTAAACATTTATACGGTATATAAAATAATAAATAAATCAATATTCTACTATTTAAATTCCCTGTACCTTGTCAGTGGACCCTACTTACCAATTACTTTTATTCATAGAATTAAATTTGGTATATCATGTGTCCTTTATCTTATACAACAATACCTCATACATATATTCATTGTTTAATAAGAGTTATTATGGACGATTGATTAAAATAACAAATAAAATTAACTAGAGATAGACAATTAAAAGTAGTCTTGTGAAAATAACATTTATTCGATTGTTGCCAAGTCTTATATTTAATACAATACATATTCTATTGTATGACCTTTTTATTCCATTTTAATATCTTTTTATTTACATTTTAGATACATTTACAACAATAATGATGAGATTCAAATAAAAGTCACATTAAAAATGTATTTTAGTGTTTCTGTATTTTTTTAAAATAATATTTTTGTTGTTATTTTCTTTTACCATTCACTGTTGTACACTCATCTTAAAATAACATTTATAATACAATTTTTATTATTTTTATATTTATATATCATACAGGATGTTTCATAGTTTGTGTCACAAAATGTGTTTTTTATGTAATTCAGACCGCTGATACAAAAATATCGTTCCAAACATAAAATACCCTCACTCATTCTAAAACTCGCCCATTCTGAGAGGGGATTGAACATTTTTGGACATGTAAGGAATATGATATGTGCAATATATTTTCATTTCATATTATTTATAAATTAAACACATAAGGTGGTTTAAAATTATTTTTCAATATTTCTAATTTTTCTACATCTCAAAAGGGGTGAATTTTAGATGGACTATATGAATGATTTTTTTCTAGCAGAAAATTCAACTATACGAAAAATTTATTTTATGGCACAAACTACGAGCCACCCTTTATACACACAAATACATAAGTATGCACGTTTAATACATACATATATTTATGTTTATATATTAATAAAGAAAACATATGTGCACTCATATATGTACATGAAAGTATATGTGTCAACTCCATATGTTCATATATACATACGTACACTCATATGTACCATTATTCTATTAAAATGATTTTATTATCCGCTTTTATAAATAATGTATGGCAAATGATGTTAAACATTTTCTCATTGAACTGAAAATTATGTTTACAATCTTATGATAGATTAAAAATGAGAAAATTTATGTACATATGAGTATCATACGTTTTACATGTATGTATTTATGTTGCATTTGAAAAATAAAAAAAATTAGAAAAAAATGTTGTTTAAATGGAAAAAATTGCCATATGTATATATACATATACTATAATTCATTTTTATTCGCACAAATGAACAAAATTTTATTTCCCACACCCTATTTCATCATACTTATATAAACAAATTTTCTTCAAGTATTGCTATTGTTTTTCATATACTATATATAAATGAAAAACTATTGAAGCTCTTATTTTATACTATAAATATCAATTTTACAGTACGTCCAAGATTTATGGCCACTTACTCAATATAAAAGATATTTTTCAATTCATATGAAATGAGACATATGCACTTAGATAAAATTATAGATACATATAGTATGTGTGTTGTGTGTATGTGAAATCTTTGTATATGTACAATAACTCTGTATTTACTTTAAATTATACAGAAATATTTCTTTATCTTCATTGAAAATTTATATACTGACCATACGTATTTTGTATAATTTTATCCTTTTAGATTCATTTTATAAATTTACTTGCTTAATTGTATCTAGTTTTTATCATCAGTATTTACCTATACGATATATCTAATATGTACAATTGATAATGTGAACTGGAAAATGAAAATATGAAAGTATTATATTTAAAGTTTATTATTTTAATACTAAATACAGTCATATGCATTATTTTTTATGAATCATAACAATTTTGCGTCGTTGCCAAATTATCATTTACGTTGCTGTCATTTGATTTTCTTTGTTTTCGTTTCTAAATACAGAAAACTGGCAATCAGAAAATGAAAATAAAAGACAGATTTATTCAAAAAAACTGAATACAAATGAAGGAAGAGATGTGGCCATACAAAATATAGGTGAGTAACTCTAAAAATACGTTAAATTTTTATATTTATGTAAATTTTCAAATAAAGGTCTACCTACAAATGTTGGTTTGTTTTTTTTTTTTTTAATTTGAAATCAATCTTAATTTAATTTATTGAAGTATATTTAGAATCAAAATTTACCGCTTAAAAGAAATAAAACAAAATGTACATGACATTTTCTTAAAATTTTATCTTTATATTTAAAGAAAAAATAAAGTTTAGAAGGGTAAATATTAATGACAATCGTATTATTAATAATTCAATAAATTTTAAATACTACATAAATTCATTATATTTAAGCTATTTACAACTAAATAAATAACTTAGTAAAATATTCATGAAAATTTAACATTTTTTTTATTATTAGTAAAAAACTTTTTAAACACTTTCATAATCTAGTTAATAATAAAAACTTTACTTGTAAATGGTATGTAATTTTTATAGCATGATGAAATGAGCAATATTACTGAAACTGCAAGGAAAGTTGATCTTGACATGTATAGATAGATATTAAATGTAGTACATATAGAGAGATATTTTTTAACAGTGTATTCACATTTTACAGTCGTTACAATGTTTATATATTCTACATATATCGTTATAGAATCAGTGATCACGAATAGTAAGATACGACAGTATGAAGTCTAGGAAGAAAATCTCAAATAATTTGATGATAGTTATAATGATATGACAATTAAAAGGAGTAGGAAAATATGAAAAAATGAATATAAGATGCTTTAAATAGAAATAATAGTTTTCTTGGTATACAATAAAAAAGAATCCGATTCATTTTATTCATTCAATTTTAGTTTAGTGTACGTATCACGCATATTTTATCCTGTTTTAAAAGACTAATGACTATGTATAAAAACAGCATTTGTTCGTTCTTTTCACATGTGGAAGAATTTTTGAATGTAAAATAAAAATTAAAACGCAATATAAAATGTAGACTGTCGTTGCTGGTTGTAATAGATCTCCTGTGGATAGCATCATTTATGTACGTTTAACAGTTTATGAGAGGTTTTTACATAAAAATTATATGCAAATACTTAATGGAGAAAGTTGGTGAAAAATGAAAAAAAGCAGCTTATGAAAAGCTCACACATGTATGTGAGTACATAAGTATGTAAACATATACAGTTCACACATACATATATTGATCCCAGTTTATATATTAATGACATGCAAAATATGCATAAATTTTATAAGGAAGGATATATTACTATTACACAAATTCATAGCGTAAAATAAAAAATGCACTTTTTTATTGCTTTTTTGTTTTCATTTTTTAAAAATTGAAATCTTTTTCTATTGTTTATATGTCACATACCCATTAATTCGATGAAGAGTTATTTTTATGTGTATACTATACCCACGGCGTGTATACCATTAATAAAATTTTCCATGCTGAGATGATGTTAATATGACAGGTGTTTCACAAAAAACAATTAATAACAACATCAACAGAAAAATTCAAAAAAAAAAAAAATTATGTGAAAATAAACAACACAGCTCCTTGTCTTCAATAAATTTCCACGTGAAAATTTCTTGAAACAGAAGTAAGATTAAATAAAATTTTTTGATAAATTGATGAAATTGAAAATGGAAATGTTTTTCAATACCAATGGCATACATCTAGTTTTGCACATATGCTATTACTGTGTCAAATAAAATTGTCCGAATACCAGGAAAAAAGTCGAAACCCCAAAACCACACACGATATTCAAAATCAGCAATCAATATATTGATAGTTTCGATTTGATGTTCGTTGATGATTTTGATAAAAAATTTCTTCTTATTTGTGACATCTACCTGGTGAAAACTTTTCAAAATTTGAAAAACGACATTATAAATTTGAAAAATCTATTTAGAATTTTAACTTCTAACTAACAAAATAGAACTACCCACTGGAAATAGTCAGTTATCAATATTTTAGCAATGTTCTTAATATTAAAATTAGATGTGTGCCATTGGTATAAGGTTCTGTGACAAAAATAAATGAAACATTAATTTTCAGTTTCTTTTCGAGACAATTTAATTTTTTCTTATTGTGGATAGAAACGAATAACGTTACAGTATAAATTAAGTAAATTGAACATGTCTAGCAAATGAAACACATTACGAAAATACAATAATAATGCATAAACGATTACATGTGCACATGTGTAGATAAATTATATGTAATTTTATCCACGATATTTTTGAATTTCTATGGAAAATTGCAAAATATGTGGTACCTCAATTTTAAGAGAAATGATTTAATTTGATTTTTGCTTTATTTTTGTGAGTTATTTAACGGACAATAACAGTGAAAATAACGCTCACAAAATTGATAATATTTTTGTCCACATACATGTAAATTGCAATCATATTTTCAGTAACAAATTTTAATATTTAATTTAATCACAATGACCACGTACACATTTAATTTGTTTACATAAAAAATGAACAGGTAATAAAAGATACAAGTTTGTTACATATTTATTAAGAAAATGTGTACCCTTTTTGTCCTTCTGTCACGTTACCTTTTTCTTTTCAAATTAAATTCGTTTGATTATGATTTTAAAGTACAAAATGAATTCTTCAATTTTTAAAGTTTCATTTATGGATTTTACATAATCATAAAAACTAAAAGAAAAAAAATTTTTTTAATTTTATATTAGTATTCATATTTTGTGATATAACCATTTGTTACTTCTGAAATAAGATACAAAAATGGATATATCATTTTATTACACCTGTGTGAGTACTAAAAATAAAACAAATAAAGACAGACATAGACAAATATTTAAACACACATAATACATGGGTGAATTTCAAAATGTTAAAAAATATGCTATGATGAGGTAATCAACAGGTTTTAAAGAAAAATGTCAATACATTACGTTTAAAAACTTCATTGTGGTAGACGCCTAATTAATGCGTTTTGAAGCTTTAAACCATCTTCTAACGATACTACCGTTTACTACCATTTTAAAACCTACAATTTTGCATCGAGGCGGTGACTTTTGAAACTCACCCATTTGAACCTAGGTAAGTATGTATGTGCATGTATGAAATGTGGTATTATAAAAAAATTTTTCTACTAGATTTACTTCTTACTTTTACATGCTTTTACTTTAAAAAAATGTCTATAAACTCTTTTAAGGACATGGAATACAGCATATTTATGCTTTGGAGAAAAACAAAAAATCGAAAACAGTTTAAAAATGCTTTGATACAAAATTCTTACATTGAAAATTTAATTTTCCACTTTTTTTCTTCAAACAAAAGAGATATTTTTCTTTTCACACATTTCTCGAAAATATCCGCTTTTATAAATTCGTTTTTTTTTTATTACAGCCAAGGATATACGGACGTTTTTATTACAGAAAAGGATATAAGGATGCTATTAACAAAGTGAAAAGATATTAAACATATCTTTTCGTTTTGGTTTTTTTTTAGTGAATTACAACGCATGTTAAAGTTAAGAAAATGTCACAATTTCAGTTGTTCTAGATTAAATTGTTCTAAGCAATAAAGTAAGACTAAGCGTTAATGCTAATGCATGTATGTACATATGAGCATAAAAAATATTTTCGTATGTACATATAGTACATATATTGGAAACTTTAAGTATTAAAATTTTTGATGATATACCGGAAAATAAATTTTTATGCAACATTTTAAGTACCAACATATAATAATAAACTCTTAATGTAACATATGTGTTACGAAATACATATTATCGTAATTATTTTTCTTTTTCTTTTTGTTTTGATAGGTAAAATACGAAATAAGAAATTTGGAAAATTCACACATACAAAAATACTAATAAAATACATACATACATATATGTATGTTTCACATATTGGTAAATCAAGTAAATAATAAACAAGACTTGAATAATCTAAAAGTACATAAATATAAACTCTGGTGTACATGTACATATATACATAGGCTTTTATAAAAATGTACTCAAATTGTACACGCATATACATATATTACATATGTACGTAACGTATCTTATGCAAATGTTATCCTGTTGAAATGTTGATTTTATGATTACATAGCATTATCCAGACAATTTCCTTATATGTATCATAATTTTACATGGTTTTGTGTTTGTATACAAATTTTACGTTTACCTTAAAATTTTACATGCAAAAAATCACATCAGCAAAATTATCCTGATGTCATAAAATTGTACTTAAATATGAAATTTGTTCTCATGTTCGAAGATTTATGCAATGAACTACAGACAATTTCAGATTTTGCATTTCCGCACAAATTTTGTATAAACATTTTAACTTGTTGCTTATTTGTTTTCACGTCTGATTAAATAGCTGTTAAGGAAAAACTAACTTAAAACTCAAAGTAAAATCCAAATTCTTGCAGATAAGTCATTTCAGTCCTGTACTTTTAAAGATTTATCCCTACTCTATAAATAGACAAATTAAATAATTTCCCAATTGGCTTAAGTATGAGAACAGACCAATCCGCTCTCATTTTAACAAGATGTTGAATGATTGTTATATGTTTGACGAAGAAGATTGTTTCCATTTTATTCTATAATATAATTCACCTTATATTAAATAATGAAAACGTGTGGAAAATTAAACAACAAAAGGACAAAAAATTTTTCATTAGTTACCACGTGGAAATTAAAAATAACTACAAAATAATAAAATTCATTTAAAAAAAATTTTTTTCTTTTTGTCATCGCTTTGAAATGATAAAATAATGTAAACAAACTTTTGTAATTTTCGTTTCCTAAACTTCTTAAAACAAAGTACAATAAAAAAAAATAAGAAAATAGAGCAAAAAATCCTACGATTTTTTATTTGAATTTTAAGTGATACAAAAATTTGCAGCATTTTTTTAAAAAAAAAAAAGATAAATCTCGTGTTTAAAAAGTGTCCTTTGACATTTAATTCTTTAAAAAAATCAAATAACAAATTTTTATATCATTTTTCTTCCGAATCATAACAATCAGATTTAATCGGATGTATTTTTTCTGTATCAATTTCTTCAAGATCACTAAATCCAAATTATAGATTTTCAAATATGTACATATGTAACTTCCAATTCAATTCACATTTCATCATTTTAATATGGTGTACAATCAGTTTAAAAATTAAGAAATTTTTGTAATTTTGTATTTTTAATTCATTTAACAAAATAAAATGATGATGCAATTTTAAATGTGTTCTATACAATTTAGTGAAAATGATGTAAAAATGCAATACTTAGAATTGTGCAATCGTAAAGAATAAAAATTCAAAGGGCGTTTTTGCAATTACATTATTTACCAAATGAACCATAAATAAATTGCAAAAAAATGCATTTCAACTTTTTTTTTTCAAATTGCGAGAATGAAAATTGCATAAAAATATGCTGATGCTCATTTATTGTTGATATACATACGCGTTTATTTCTTTTTTTTTTTTATTTTTTTTTTCTTGAGCGAAATATTATTCGCTCTAATAATTCAATAATAATTAAATAATTATTTAAAAATTTTTATGATAACGGTTTTATGATATTTTCAATGTTCATTTCTCTAACATCTGAAAAATTTAATAGCATTTTAATCCGCGTAGGCGAATTTAATAACTTTGAAATTTATTGGAAAATTTTTAAAACAATTACAAATTATATTACTTTGTTTTCTTTTCCATGAAGTTATTATTGTGTTCAATCGGATAAAGTCAACTACTCTTATGCATTTGAGAGTGATGTCATCTACCCATACTCTTGTATGTGACTATGTGAGTACTTCGCACTTGTAAGATCTGAGTATTTAGTTACTTCGAAATTTTCTGTAAAGGAAACTTAGATCCAGTGTAGCATAAAAAATGCATTTTAATCATTGAAAGTTTAAGAATTTAATAAACAAATGTGTTTTTAAACAGTTGAATTAATAGAAACGAATTAAATGATTCTTTTGCCAATGCCACCCATATATCGTATCATCTAAATTTCTTTGTTAAATAAATTTGTTTTTTTTTTTTTTAATTTTTCATAAATAAATTTATTTTATTGAAAAATCGCTTAAAACTAAAATTTGTTCAATGGAACACAAGTAAATTAAAACATTTTTACGATGATACGTTGAAACATTGTCAAAGTTTTTCTAATGAATTTATTAAAATGTTGTTATTGTTATGGTCCAGTCTTAATTTAAATTGCATAATTATTCTGCTAACCTGATGGTGTTTAAAAAAAAAAAAAAAAAAAAAAACCGTCAATTAAATTTTCACAATAACCGTCATATTAACCACTTAAATAATTACTTTTTCTTGGGTAAAATTCGTTTTGATTTTTCAAAATCTGTAAATATTTAATTAACTTCCGATCAGGTTTTGCATTTACGAAAATAGATAATCGTATTGTATTTTAGAAGTGACCATAAATACAATTTCACTCCTATAAAAGAAATGTACGTACAAGTATTTTCTACTGCACGGATAATTGTGGTGAATACATTATGTTTACTATTTGAATATTAGAAATTTTTATTTTTAATACCTATGTTAGTTTGGTCATGTTTTTATAAATTTTTGAAACCGAAAATATCGTTACATTTTGTTAAAGTTTAAATTAAAATTTCTGATCGATATTTTCGGTTTTTTGTTTTTGCTTTTTTTTTTTTATTCTGTAAACATTGATTACATCTCGAGTATATGATAACAAAATTATTTGCAATAATTTGTAAAAATTGCCTAATACGCGGACGATTATAATTTATCACATTTCATTCATAAAAGCATGGAAAAAAAAAATTAAAACAAATACAAGATAGCATATGTGTATCAGAAATTTATCGATTTGTCTTTTAATTGTTGTGATATAAATTAATTTGAACAGGAAATCACTACATAAGGTACATAAACAAAATTCAAATTATCAGATATTATCATTTTTAATGATTATAAAAGTGTACATTGGCATTATATACCATTAATTTACATATATTTTCATTTTACGCTAATAGAGATATAATCATTCATCAAAAATTTTGATTGAATTTTGATTGTAATTGATTGGTATTTTTGGATCAAATTTTATACACACGTGTGTACATACATACATATATAGAACGTACATACATATGTATATTTAAATAAGCTTGTAATAAAATAAACGAAATGTGTAAATTGGTTGAACGTTTTTTTGCACGTATAAGTTTGAATTAAAAATTGAAACGTTTTTTACATGTACATTTTATACGCATCTCTTTACACAAAAATATTATCAAAATTACGCAAAATTATTATCAAAATGTTTTTATTTTTATTTTTTCAACGCGTTTCAAATATTTATGAATTTGTAATCAGCACACGGAGTACATATGGTATATAGGTGGTTTTGATAAATGAATTTTATTTGAATTTGATTGACTATTGATGATACATGTATGCTCATAACAAAAACCAATGAATAAATATATGATATGTGATAAGAATTTTTATGAAAATTATGATGCTATATTTAGCTATCATTCTTTGTAAACAAAATCCTTTTTTAGCAAGAATGAATTAATATTGTGGAATTTTAAAATTAATTTCCAAAATTTGGGAAAAATGGAAATTTTAATTTTGATTAGTGAAAAAAGGATCATGGTAAAACGATATAAAAAAGTAAATCCTCGTTAAACACTGCACTGATATGACGCGGTTACTGTAAAATATTGTTTATACATTTTTTATGATTTAAATCCTGTTTAATATGAAATTTTTGAATCAATTTACCACTGATAAACGAAAGATACATAACAAAATTTATTTGAAAATAGAACTTTATATCCAGGCATGTGACATTAACAATGATTATTTTTAGACCGAGTTAAATCGTATTCATCAACCTAAATAAGATATATATGTATGTATGTTTAAGTCGCAGTCGCTGAAATTTTTTATCAACATAACATTATTTTTTGAAAATCATTAATTTATAGAAGCAAAATGTCGATCAACTTAATAATTTAACCTCATTATTTCTTGTTTAATGACAATTGGCCAATATAATTTGATTTTTCAAAAGGAAAGTTAGAAAAAAAAATCCATTTTTTTTTTTAATGAATAAGGTGAAATTCTAACATTTGTAAAAATATACAACGGATAATTTTGATTAATGAGTATACGTCCGTTACTAAAATGGTCATTATACTAAAAACAAATAAAATATATAAAATTGATTTATTTACAAACATATGTATGTAGAATTCGTTAATCCATGAAAATTGAACTTCATTTCAATATAAACATTTCAGAATAAGTAAAATTATTGAATAACATTAAATAAAGTCCTATTTAAATACACATCTCTGTTTTGTAAATAACAATGATCTTCTTATATTTGGCATTTAAAGGGTATTTTATTTTCTTGAAAGATACGAGTAAATTAAAAATTATACCGGATGGCATTTTATTTATTTTTATGCGAATTTCCGTTTAATGTTAATAAAAATAATATTAAATAGTCATTTTTTTTTTTCAATTTATAAAATTTTGTTTTTTTTTTGTGACATGTGTACATTTAAATTGTCTATAAAGATATTAATAATAAAGCGATTAAAACTACAGCTTCAGTCGCCTAAATTTTTATCACCATATAATAATTTTTTATATTTTTTCAAAAAAATGTGATTAGAATAAAAAATTCTATTTAAAAAAAAAAAAAAATAGACTATGAACATATTAAATTGCTTGATTATTATTATGATCATTTTGCAGGACATTATTTTGAATTTTCGATAATAAAAAATAAATTTAAAATTTATTTTTAATCTTATTATATGAGTATCGATGACGAAATAATTAGACAAAGAAATGCGTTTTATGAACAAAATGTTTTAAATTTAATTTTATTTTTTTAAATTTTTATTGATATTTCCATATTTTATTATTACACAAAAAAAAAAAAAAAAATTCTAAAATAAATTAAAGGAAAATAAAACAATGAATTAACTATTTTACATTTTAACAGAATATTTTTAAAACGCAATCAAATGATTTAAAAGTCTCCAAAATGAATCGCGCCGACTCCGCCCTATTCTACCTACGTACAAAAAAATTCATTGTTATGTGTAGGTACTAATACAATGTTTTAACGTTTTATTTTATTTTTCCTATGTTATGACGTCAATGAGAAAATTTAAAAAAATATTTTTTTTTCCTAAGTCATACAACGTATATTACAACTATAACTACTTGTATGAAGTGAGAAAAAAAAACAGTATTCTAATGATAATAATAATAATTGTTTTGTTATCCTGACATTCATTGATATAATACAAAAAACAAAAACAAATTTTGTTTTTACAATTACAGTTATATTCTCCAATTTAAAAAATACGTTATTTTATATGGTAATCATATACACACAAAGTATTTCAAATACACATGTAATCATATACATATATGTATGTGTATCTGCGCTATACGTATTGTATGTACATACATATATGTATATCCAAATGAAATCACAAAATATATAATGACGATGATGATATAAAATATTATGATCGTCGTCAACATTACACGAAAATAAGTATGTATCGAAATTAAAAAAAGACCGGCTATCTAAAGAGAACCATAGTATATAAATCCTGATGAATTTAAAAGGATAGTTTCATTGTTGCTTTAGATATTGTTACGTGCGGGTTATTATTACATAGTACATTTCATACATCATTATTTACGTGTGTATACACATATTTCGTGTGCTTAAAAAATAAAAGTGTTCAGTAATTAATTTATATTTATATTTATTATTTTCATTAAGCAAAGGAAAATAATTAAATTATTACAAAAAGTGTTAAAATCATTTCTTTTTGGATATTTGGCTTTATTTATACTTTGAAAATTTCTGTTACAAAAGAGAAACCCACAAAAATAAACAAAACAATAATTTTTGGTCACAATTAAAAAAAACATACAAGTGGTCTACTTTGTAAAAAAAAAGTAAGTAAATAAAATTTTATTTTAAAGAGGAAATTTTGGTTTTTTTCTGTTTTTTTTTTTTTTTTTAATTTTTGTAATTAGGAGTGAAAACAAACAATTCGTGTAATTAAGTTTCTTTTAAAAAATGTGAATAATTTAAACATCCCAACAGTTATATATGATATTTACTTGTACACGATACATTTTGTATAAAATTTTAACATTGTTAAACGATAAAAAAAAATACTTTTATAAGGTACATAAATGTCCTTGTAATATCGCCTTTCTTTGTCTAATTTATGATTTTTAAAATAATTACATACATACATATACGTATGTATATTGTATACAGTGTTTCATCAGTCGATGTTAACCGCCTGCCAGGTTTTGTATTTGTACTTTATAGTGATGTCCATAACTGGAAATTATAGATAGAAGGTTCATGTTTTCAACTATATTTAATTTTATATGTCAAAAAATTATTGTTGAGAATTTTAGAAAACGGTAAAAAGCTGACAGAAAGAACATAAAAAATTTCAGTTTGCTTGTTAAAGCCAATAAAAAATTCAAAATGTTATAGAAATCTTTCAAAATATCTTGTCTTAAACATAAAATTTAGCTTTTTTATTTCTTCAAAATTTCAATTTTGAACATCAATAACTAATGAACCACTTAAGACAAAACAAGAATTTTACATTTGGTAAAAAGGACATTTTATTGTCTTTATTTTTTCATTAATATCACAAAAATGTCATATCGTATTTAAGAGTTATATCTGATAACGTCCATAAATGCCATTTAATGTACAAAATTTTTTCATGCGGCTATACAGCAGGGAGGGTGTAATATGAAAATATGACCCACTCCTCGAATACAATTTTTTTTCTTTTTTTTTTTTTTTTTCATTTCTTAGCATTGATTCACAAAACATCCTATATGTACAAAATCGTACACACATAAAATATAAAATAAAATAAGATGTAAACATAAAAGTCACGCAATATACAAATCTCATGTGTACGATACGTTAAACATTTAAAGTCACGGATTCACCTATATTTACGTGTATAATGATGTATAGTATGTATATAACACACAAACTTTTTTCGCCTTCAAAATAATTACATTTAATAGAAAAACAAAAGAACAATTCAAATGGAAAACAATACATAATTCACAGGTGAATACCATATGTGTACCCATAATATATGTACGTATGTGTATACATACACCAAAAATTTATGAAAACTCTGTAGGTTGTTGGGCTCCACACACATACATATGTATATACGAGCAGAAAATAAAATACGAGAAAAAATCAACAAGTGAAACACATTATAGAAGAAAACATAAATAAATTCAAATATCAATCAGTATTACGGAAATATAACATTCTGTATATGTTATTAAATCCTGGAAAGTGAAAGCAATACATATAAAAAAATTCATTTATGATATTTTCAAAATTATCTAATCAACAAGTTTTTATTTTTTTCACAAATTGTTTCGAACTTTTGTCATAAAAAAGTAAAAATGTTGCGTGTGCAGTTTTCTGGTTTTATTTTATATTTCCCACTTCCATTACATTTTCCTTTATTTTAGTTTTGATTTGTTTTTTGTGTTTTAAAAAGTTTTATTTCCGAGAATCTAATTAAGATATGATGTCATTAAAAATTTAACAAAAAATAGATACTTTCATGTACATGTATTTTAATTACATGAACATGTTTATAAGCTTATGTAATTAACACGTTTCCATTTGAATAATTCAATAATTCATTCTTCTGTAAAGTAGTTAAAACTGTATTAAAAAATTATTTAAAAAATTTTCAAAAAATAAAAAAAAATATTATGAACACAAGAAAAAAATTTTTTTAAGTGTAATTATTTACAAATGTATAAATTCAGGCATCCTAAAGTTAGCGGAAAATAAATTAAAGTGAAATTTTATTAAACCCTAATTTCCGAAAATTTATTTCGCAAAAAAGAAAAAAAAAACGCAAATTGAAATACAAAGAATTTTTCAAACTTAATGCATAACGTCATTTCAAACCTCTTTTTTATGAAAAAATAAATAAATTGTTTTTTTTTTTTTTCGTTTCTACTCGTTTTCTTTATATAATTAATTTAACGAACCAAACGTAAGATTTAATGAGATGAAAATTACTTCATTAAACTGTAAAATAATGAAGCTATTAGGCTATTAGAGAGCTATGATATGCGAAATTATAAAGTTATGGGCTAAGTAAAAACAGAAAAAAGTGAGAAAAGTTTCAAAGACTCGTGGACAATTTGGTTACGTTTGAATCATTTTATACTTTGTTCATTCAATTTTAATGGAACAACCCCTTACTAATAATAAGGCTTAACCCTATGATACACGGATGTGTAAATTTTTGTCTAGATTATATGTAAAAAAATATTATGTCTTCTTTAACACCAGCATTAAAATTTTTCAAAGTTTCTTAATTATTTAATAAGGCAAATTGAATATTGTTATCCTTCTTTTTTTTTTTTTTAAAGTATAGATAAATTAAATTTTATTAAGGCTTAATATTTAATAAAGCAGCCACAATTTTCATTGCTTTTTTAATTTTTCACTTTTTTTTGTTATATTTTAATTTGATTTTATGTTTGGACTAAAGACTATAACAAAAAACTTAACAAAACCGCGAGTAATACAAATTCCCTTCTATTCAAATACATGTACGATATACATACACACATACATTTATAGATGTACGTGTAAGTACATTTTTGTACGATATATTTATAGGTACATTTACAAAGTAATTGAAAAACAAAGTTTCAATATTTCTTTTTTGTTTTGCGCATTTTAAATGGATTGGTATCAAATATTTATTTTTCATTGATTGATCATAAATAAGGAACATGAACTTTTTTTCCAAAGTTTTCACAAACTCGTGTTAAACTTGTTTTGTTTTTTACATAACCATGAATACATGAATTTAAATCAAATATTTAATTAAAAATTCAACCGATTTTGTTTAGATTACAAAAATATATATTTTTTTTTTATATTTAACGAAATGTTACGCGTAATAATCTTTTTCGTTTTCAATTATTTCCATGCAATAGATATTTTGTTATTGCCTTCTAATAATAAATTATTGAAAAAGGAATTCATTTTTGAAAATTATTATTAAACTAATGCCTAATTACAAAATATTCAAATATCAGTTTGTAAACATAATTATGTGTATTCTTACAGAACAAGAAAATTTTGCGCTGTTGCCGAATTATCATTCATGTTGTTCATTTTTGATTGTTGTTATTTTAATTTAGAAAACTATCAATTAAAGAATTAAAATAAGGGATAAATTGAGAAGGATCCATTCAAAATGCAAGTAACTATGCTTTAAAAGACATGGTACAATATCTAAGATATTAACATACATAGATCTGATCTTTATTAAATAGTTTTAATTTAGTTAAATGAAAAAGTGCTTTCACACCTTTCTTCAAAATGTAACATACTATATCTCAAATACTGAAAAATTATCAATAAAATTGGAAGAATACAGACATTATGATTATAAATCATGCAGAAGGACCTTAGAATGTATAAATGAAAAATATTTTTCTATACACAAATTATACTCAAATTCAAATATATGTATGTATATGCATTCACATAGATAAGACACGTATGTATGTGTCTTAAAGCAATTAATTAATAATTATTTTCAAACCTATCTGTGCAATTTTTTTAAAGAAAACTTTAATTAATTAACGAATTATAAAAGCATTTAGTATTTTATTTTCTAATATTGGAATTCATGAAATTTTACATCTAAAAATTTAAAATGTTTACGTTAGAATGTTAAAAAAAAAATAAATAAATTTGTATAAAAACACCAATGTGGAAATATTCATTTGTATTAACATTTTAGGAAATACCCTTAATATATTTTTAAAATATTTGTTTTTAAATTTGTATTTTAATTGTTTCCATTTACAAAATTTAATAAATATTTATTTGAGTCCAAATTTCATGAATTTCTATTTGTTATACAAAATTTATAAAAAAGTTCGCATAAATATGTTGGTATGGATTTGATTGTATCCGTTTATGTATTTCAAATAAATGGTAAACAAATAAAAAAAAAATGTAAATAAATAAATTTGAATTGACTATGTTATTTACATTTTAATAAAATAAAAATAAAATTCAGACCTACTTATACTAAATACATGCAAATCACTTCAACTGAAATGAATGTATTTTTTTTTTTTAAATTCAACAGAAAAATATAATCACAAATTAAATTATAGAATTATAATTTAATCAAAATATTGAATTATGTAAAATATATATTTCATACACTTAAATAAAAGTAAAAAATAAAAATAAAAACATTAAAAGCAAATAAATACTAAAGGAAAAAAAAATAAAAAAAAATAAAAATTGAACGATTTTTTGGAAATATGAAAAGAAAAATTCATATTCAAATATACACAAAAGCAAAGAAAATACTCAGTGAAAGATAAGTCATCTAAAGATTGATATGAAAAATAAATGATCTAAAAAATATTTGAGATTTAAAGGAAAAGGAACCAAAAAAAAGAAAATAATTTCCTTAAGGAAGATTTCTCAAAGTCTACATACAATATTTATATCAAATGTATATACAATGTATATATTTAGAAAATTTTCTTTTACGTAATGTATATACGTAAATAATTTCTTTGAGCTACAAATCAAAGTCATATATAGTCAAAAATTGTTATTTTCCTAATATTTATGAATTTATGATTAAATCTTAAACGAGAATAGAGATGCGAGTATTCTTTTGAAATTAAATTCTAAGATGAAAGAACAAAAAAGAAGAAATTTTCTTTTATATTTAAATTGTATCTATACATTCATATTTCCTTTTTAGGGTTAAAGATATTTTAACATTTTCATTTGTTTAATTCAAAGAGAAATTATTATTTTTATTTTTTTTTTAAATTTTCTATTTTGTTGTCTCTTGACATTACATATTATAAATTATTCTAATACGATAATTATATATCATTCACAAAATTTTTATCAAAGAAAAGAAAAATTGTACAATTGTTTAATACTGTAAAAGATACATGATAACATATTTAAAAAATTTTTTTATAAACTTTTTTATAAGTGAAATACATCTCTTTATGCAATGTGAGAATGAAAAAACCCAAGATGTTGTGCCTAATGTTAGAAAAATTTTTTGAGTGAAATTCAAGTATATCTCATTATTTTTAGTTCATGATGCCATAAGTTTTATAAGTTGTATCATTCAGATGTAAACAATAAAAAAAAACCTGGACCCATCAATCAGAGATTAGTATTTTTAACAAATGAAATTGACAGTTACGGGTATGAGTAGAAAAAATTGCTGTCATGTCATCGTTATTAATTATTTTGAATTTTCTTGTAATGTGTATAAATAAAAATGGAAATCTATTACAAAATCGCTATTATAATTAAAAAAGACCATATATCGCACAATTTTGATGTATTTGTTTTTGAAAACTTCTTTGAAAGCAATATTTGGTAATCCTTAACTAAATCAGACATTTCGTAATGACTCACCCTACAAAACTCTGCACCATGGTTTAGTTTTTTAATTTATTTAGTTTGTTTATGAAATAAATTTTATCAAAACATAAAAGTATAACTACGAAAATTACAAATTACAGAAATTTTTATTATTTGGAAAAGTTAAAAAATCTGATAAACATGAGAATATTTTGAACTCTTATTTATTATAATTCATATTTCATATTTCATAATTATGGCAGTACATATTTTTCTCCTGTTTTTTTTTTCTTTTTTTTACTGTAACAAATGACCGCAACATGATAAACCAAAATTATAATTTCCTAATGTTCTGCATACCAAATAACAAATGTAATACGTGTACCTGTTTATAAATGAAAAGTTGAAAAATTAAATTCTATTCAAAACTTTTTCATCAAACATACATGTATACTATATAAATGTATGAGACTATCATAAATCTGTTTAAAATTTAAAAACTGTATACAAAGTTCAAAATTCAAAATATTTATTACGAAAGAATTTTATTGAAAAATAAACAAAATATCAAAGTTATGATAAAATTGAAGTTAAATTGCATTTAAAAAAGTTTGTTTAAATATCTAAAGGGTATAAAACGTATTACATTGGTATTAAAGTATAATATAATATAGTCTGAATGTGTATTGTATAATCACATATTCTTGACCGCACACAACAAATAAAATAATAAAAACAATGGCATGTAACATGAAATCAGTTGGATATTTTCTTTATTCGAAAATAAAAATAAAAAAAATGTTCAATTCAATCGATTATATATTTTATTCATATGTTTATTTTCGCATATACATGTAATACGTACACATACACATGAATATGATGTAGAACATACAGATTATGGCATTTTGAAAAGGAATTTATAAACTCATAATCGATGATCCTTTTTAAACGATGCTTAAAAAAAAATAAAGAAGAAGAGAACTTTTGTTATTTCTTCATATTATAATGTATACAAAACCACTAACCAGTATGAAAGGACTTTTTCTTAAATGCTGATACGTTACAAGCCATATACACTTACTATAAATAGCATTATTTTCATTTTATTTTACTTCGATTTTATGTGTTTTTAGAAGTCTTGAAAGATTCCTTTAAAAAAAGGAAAAAAAGTGTTATCCTTTTAATGGCTTTCTAGCATGCACAGACAAATAATAATATTCTTTTATATTTTGTTGTTGTTCTTTTTCTCTGAAAATAAAGCAACAGCTTATTTAAAAAAAAAAATCATCATTTTCACATATTATTGAACTTTTTAAAGTATTTTTATAATTCATTTTTAGTTCAACAATCATTTTATTGAATTAAATGGAATTCGAAATTCACTTGAATTGGTTTCAATTTACAACTTGTTACCATGTTCATCGGTATCACGAGTATTTGAACTATATTTACCTATGTACACAATACGTGTACTTTAACCTTAGGATACACACATGTACACATGTGGGGACAAGGGTGAGTTTCAAAACCCTTAAAAGATTTGATATCTGCTTGTTAGATGCGTTCATTTCGACATTCATTTAGACATAATGACAAGTGATGAGCAAGGTTTCGCTAATTTGAAATTCTGCTAATTTTCATATAAAATCTTGACAATTTTGTGAGTTAGAAGAATGTCAAGTTAATGAAATCTGCTAGAATAAACCTGATTGTTTCTATTTTTCTTCGTGCATCCTAGGGTTAATAAAGTTAAAATTTTCATTTGCAGGTTTTTCAACATTGTATTCTTTATTTTAAAAAAAGAATGAATTTTTTTTTTAACAAATTCTTTTTGTAAAATAACAAACTCAATGTTGAAAACCCATAAATGTAGTTTCTTAAAGTGAATTACTTTCTATTAGCACTTTTTGTATTAAACATTTAACGTGAACTGTTTATATCACACACACGACAGAATATAATAAGCTGTAAAAAACCACACCAGAATTAATTTCATATAGAAATCGATTAGATGATATCAGTCAGTATATATTCTATTTGAATGAAACCAAATATGTATAAAAATTCATATATATGTATGTACATAACATACATATACATGCATATATGTACTTAACATGATACTATCAGCCATTTTTACACATATTATTAACATTTAACCTTTATTATTTGATTTTATAAAAAGCTGACTTTGAAAAACATTTTAAACATATGAAATTTTAAATGCATCCTTTCTTTAATGTTCTTGCAACATTTGGTAAAATATAATGTACGTTGAAATGCTTTTACTTTTTTATATTTATGATGCGTATAAATGAATTTTATATGAATTTATTAATTGGTAAAGTGTCATGTGTAATTTTCTTGGGTAAAATGTAATTATGAATTCATAATTCGATATACCTAAAATATGCATGTGCATTCTCACATGTCTTCATATTAATATAAATGAAATTTTGTGTATAGATGCGTATGTACTATTTTATTTTAAATTAAAATAAAATTAATATTTACGTATAAGGTGTTACGTTAAAAACCAATTACATACTCTATGCACACATATAAAGAACGTAACGTTAATGTACTTTCAAAGGGTATCAAATGTAATTACAATACAAAAATTAATTGACCTAATTAAATGAAAATGTCCTTCTGAAAAATATATAATTCGCATTTACATATACACGTGTATTGTACGCATACACACGATTATTTACACGACATTACTTAGTGTATGTATGCATTTTAATGTATGAAATTTCATTTAATCGTTTGTGTCAATTACATACAAGGCAATTAAAATTTTTATTTATTTTTTTTATTTAATTACTATTTTACATGAAGGTAAATGTGTTAAAATTGAATTCATAAAAAATTTTAATTTATCTATCATAAGTGGTTTTCTTGTCTTTTCAACAACAAAAAGAAAAACAAGGAAAACGGTTTATCGGAAAATTTCAATTAAACTGATAAATTTTATATAATGTTGTTAAAATATTTTAAAATGTATACATATATTAAAGTCGTAAAAATTGTCACGTTTAATTATAATTTATTTACCTTGTTCAATAATGGTCGACGGATAATGGCCAAAATTGGTTTCAACAGTGTACAAGAAAAATGAAAAGAAAATTGGAAAGATTCTTGTATGATGAAAATCATATTAATTTCTGTATAAAACTATTTTTTAATAATTTAATCATGAAAGTGTACATCATTCAAATGATATCTATGCAATAAAGTGAAGTCCGTTGTGCTTTCAAAATTTCAAATTATTTTTTTCAAATTTTCAATTTTCAAAACCACTTATGCAATATGAAAAATAATAAAATATCTTTAGACTATTTTCCTAGTATTCGGTTAATATAAGATAACACATAGTATTTTTTTCTTTAACTTATACCTGATTCATACGTAGGTTTTTGCTTGGCTAACCTTTTCAATCAGTTTACATGAATTAAGAATAACTCAATAAGAAATCAAATAATTTTTAATTTATATCAAATTTCCGTAAATATAATTGATTTTCTTTGATTCAATGAATTTTATATATAATTTCAAATAAATACTCATGCATTCGTACGTATTCATACATACATATGTATGTGTGCAATATATTCATCTGTATTCTGTCATTTCAAAAACCTGGTATTTTTATGTTATTATCGAATAATACGTTTTTCTTTGAAAATTTTTTGATATTTATACAAAAAATCTTTTACATTTCATAAGATTTTCATTTCGTTTCATTTTTTCTTCTTCAGTTTTTTATTCTACAACAAATTCTTGAACGAAACGATAATAAACAGAAATTAATATCCCTTTTGAAAACATTATTACGTTTAAACCTTTTTTTTTTTTTAACATTTTGATACTCACACTTTTTTGAGGTTTTTTTTTTAATCTTATTTTCTGGAGGGATGATTTTTTTTTTTAAAAGTTACCATTTTTCTTTAATCTTTTTTCACTTTTACGTTTTCATTTTCTTTTCTTTTTTTTTTTTTAAATAAGAAATTTTTAAAAAATTTTTGTACCATAAAAAAAAGAAAATTTTTATTACCAAGTTTTTTTTTTCTTTTTCCTTTTGTTAGTTTCACATGTCTTTTCACATAAAACGAAAAAATATTTTTCTACATCATTTTCTTTTTTCCTTCAGTATTATCAAAAAAAAAAAAATTTTTAAATCGTGTATTAAACAGTGTGGGAAAAAAGAGTAGAAGAGTAATTTGTTTAAAAGAATTTTGAAACTTATCGGAATTTCGATATTCATTTGATCTACTAATTGCAGTAGAAATTGTAAACAATGACATAACTTAAAATGATTGTAGCGCATTTTTGAAGCATAGTTACCTGCAAGATCTATAAAATGTATATTTTATAGATCTTGGTCACCTGTATTTTAAATAGACGCTTCTTCACATTTGTTTTTTGTATTAAATTTGAATAAATTCGTGTTTTAAGTTCAATCTTAGATTGTCAATTTTCTGTATTTAGAAATGAAAACAACAACAATAAAAATAAAAATACATACAAAAATAATAATATGGCAACGACGCAAAATTTTCATAACAATTAAGAATATACATGACTATGTTAAAAAAATGAATTTTAGATTTTCCTTCCTTTTTCAATATCCTTTATTAACGGTTTCTACTATACATCTTACCAAATTTAACGTGATCAAATTGGCTATTAATTGTGAAATGAAGCAAAGGCGAAAAAATAAAATTAAAGAATAAAAATTCATTGGAGACTATGAACAAAATATTTATTAAAATCAAAAGAAAATGAAAACTGTTTAAAAAGAACCTGTATTGAGTTTAATTGAAGTTACACAAGAAAAATTCAATCAAAGAAATGAAAATTTGTTTTCTCGTTTTTTTTTGTTTTTTGCTGAATGAAAAATCAAAATAAAAATATTTTTTTATTTTATTTTTTATTTTCTATTTTTAAATTTACATTTGAAAATGAGATGATCAAAACAAAAATGAAGAAAAAAAAGCGTAAATAAAAATTTTGGTTTCATCTTTCATTTAATATTTGTTTTGTTTTTTTTTTTTTTTAGTTTTATTCAAATCACTTGAGATTACGTTTTTCTATGCCTTTATCGTGTTCATTTAGTAAAATCAGATTATATTATTTGCCCACACCCTTGTAAATTGAAACAAGATCTTTTTTCCCTTTAAAATAAAAATTAGGGCTAAATAAAAACGAAAGAGACATAAAAGTCGAAAACCACAAATTCTCTTTTTCCTGAAAAAAAAAATTTAAATAGAAAATTCAGAGAAAATTTTTTTTTCTTATTATTAAAACTTCAAAGATTATGTAGGAAAGTATAAAGTAAAATAATCTAAGTTAAAAAGCGTGTGAATTAGTCGATTATACCACATCAATTTCACACCTACAAAAAATGAATAATAATAAAAAAATAATAATAAGAAGATGAAAGACGGAAAAAAGAAAAATGAAAATATTTAATTTTGTGAAAATTATGATAATTTCAAATTAATCGTGGTAAATAATCGTAAATGAATCGCATTTAATCAGAGTATATAGCTTGTTAATCACAAGTTAGTAGAAATGAACAAATTTATTTATTAAAGATATTGTTTATCGTAAAAATACTTTGATACGCATAAATGCATATCTGTTATTATTCTTTTGTAAAAATTAATAACTGAAAAAAATTTTTTTTTTTTTAAATCAAATAAACACATTGTTACAGTTTGATATATTGATATTTTATCGAAAATTATATTTAAACACATATTGTTTGGCAAAGAGTGCATGTGTGTACTATATACACAATTTTTGAATTTTTTTTATGTGTGTACTATGTATACACAATTTATGTTTTTTGAAGTAGCGACTGTATCATGGCAATCCTTCAACACTTAAAAATTTCTTTTTAGCTTAAAGTTAAATACATACACATGAGAATCATCTTACAAAAATTAAATATATTTATAAACTTAAAGAACATAATATTTAACTTAATTAAGAAATCAACTTTAATGATATTATGAAATTATCTAATTAGAAGTTGTAAAGTTCTTTTTTCTTTTTCATATATTTCCCTTTTCTACGTTTACACATACATACATAAATTATGAATTATAATAATTTTTTTAATGGAATTCAATCTGTTTTACATTAAAATAATGCTAACAAAGTATGACATTTCCATTTTAATTTTCTTTTTCTTGAATAAATATTTCCCTACAAACGAAAAAAAAAATGAAAAAAAAAGAAAAATAGAAAAGAAAACAGATATAATCTAGACCGTCGTAAAGATCTCTCAAAACAAAATTAAATAATTGTAATTACAATTACAAATTCTCTAGAAGCGTTACATTAGTTTTTTATGTACTGTGTATTGTTCATAATATTTTCATACTCAAGGTAAACCAATGATGACGACAAAATAGCAATAAAATCAAAAGCTAAGACACCATATGATATTACCATTCCTTATTATCCTTCTTTTTATGTACTATAGTCATATAGTCATTAATTTATATAAAGGTATATGTATAGCTGATGTTCGTCATCATTTTTAATTTAAATTCATTTCAAACATTTCAAATTTTATGATGCTTTGAATTAAATATCAAACTCTGATGTTGATGTACACAAATAAATACGATTTACAACATTCATTGATTTAGTTATGATGCACTTAAAGTGAAAATGTAAAAAAAAAGGAAAACCAGAATACTATTTTCTTTAAGTTATATTAACTGTGGTAATAAACCAGTCAGTTTAGGAGGTAAGTCAATTACCTTTTAATATTGATGTCATCATAATCGTTAAAGACAGACACAAACACAATACTAAAGCGAATGTACTTACATAAGTATGTATATTTATCCTATAACTGAAAAAAAAGTGGAAAATAAACAATATTATTAACTGTTATTTAAATTATAAAATTGATAACAGCTTTTACCTTTCTATGGCTTCACCATGTTCTATTTCGAAGAAAAAAAGTAAAAGTAATAAAGAATTTTTTATTTACTTTTTATGAGGTAAACAACAACGAAAAATCTGAAATATTTTCTTTACCATAAAACAGTCCTTAATAACCGTAAAACCGTAAAACGTAAGACTTGTTGCTTTTCTAATAGAAATATTATTTAATGCTTTTCTATACATGTATACTCGTTTATAGACAATCGCGATACACAATTTCCATCAAGATAATTGATAGAGATGTCATAATGATGACAGCTTTTGTGTTGTTAAAAAAAAAATTAAAAGAAAAACGCAAGACAACCTGTTTTTATATTTATTTTGATTGAATTATTTTTAGACGGCTTACCTCCTACACACACATAAGTTCTAGTCATAATAATGAAGTAACATAAAGGAAAGCAAAGTAAAAAATTTATGAAAGTAGTTTATGAAAGTTAAAAATGGCATATTGACCACAATTAAAAAGTAAAGTGAAGTTCAGTAACATCTGCCACACTTTGTTTAATTCGTTAATGTACACATCTCTTTATTGGAAAAATTACATTTTGAAATTGACGAAACTGAACGAATTGACTTTTTTATTGCACTCAGTCTACTTTACTTTACTTTCTTTATTTTGGTTGTAGCTAAAAATTCCCAAAATTAAATAAATTCATTGGAGTTTAAATTTTAAATTTTATTATTTTATCAACTGTAAACTGAGAATGACCATTAAAATAAGAAGGAGCGCTAATGTAAATATTTTCTCACACCACATATTTTAAGGGAAAAGACGAATAATCGTATCTGTGTAATTAACAATATTTACTTGTATACATATTTAAAGACCTACATTTTAATTAACACATTAAGGGAAAAGGAAAATAAAATACGAAGTTCTTAACTTTTCTTTTCCTTGACCTAAAAATGTTTTTCGTAGTTTTGTGTGTTTTTTTTTTTTTTTTTACTTTGAGTGTGATGGGGGTCGTATTACTATCACATGTACTTGGTTATTATCCTGGAAAGTACAAAGACAAAAAAATTAAATTAAAAAAAAATAAACAACGATTTTAATGATCACAAAAAACAAAGGAATTGTGATAGATGGTAAATATTAGAGAAAAATGAAAATCAAAATAAAAAACTTGATAAAGGTACCTACCATGAAAATATTCTTAATTAAAGGCATTATTCTAAATCCTTTTTCAAAAATTTCTCAAGTATTATTAATTGAAAACATGTACACATTCCATTTTGTATGTTAAAAGTATTTTCACTATTTATTTAGTTTTTTTTCGTATTAATTCATTAAAAGAGATTTGATTAAAAAGTAACTAAATAAATAAATCCATTCAAATTTAAGTGCTTTCCTTTTTTTTAAATTTTTGATTTTGTTAAAATTATTTATACTACGTAAATAAAGCAAAACAAATTATTCGAGTTGACTTTTTCCTGAACCAAATTTATTATCCTATAACATGTATAATAAGACTATAGATTGTATACACAAAAAAATATCGGTGAGTTTAGCAATGTATTGAAACCGTATTAATACAATGAGATAAGTTCTAAAACGTTTAAGAATACAGAAGATGCATTGTAATGAGTTTCGAAATCGATGATTTAAGATTTCGATAATCATCATCATTAAGGGCGCAAGAGATCTATGTGAGCCAGGGCCTAATCATCATTACTGATGATTCTCCTTTCGAAACGTATACGATTTGTAAATTTTACGCTTTTGTGTATGTATGTAGAAAAAAAATTGAAATGTATATAATATGTAAAATATAAAAAATAAGAAATGATCGGTAAAATGAATTTGAAAAATTCTAAACGTTAAAGTGAAAAATATGCGCATTTCTACTAATACAGTGTATAATGACTGCTTTAGAATAGTAGTAATACCGTTTATGTGCTCATTTTTTTTTTGGCATTATAAAATTCACCATGTAAATTATCCCTTAAATTTATCTTGTACGATTTCACTTTGTTTTAGTTTTTACTTATTTTTTTTCTTCTTGTAAAATTTAAATAACTGAATGACGTACAACATTCAACGTCTTTTGACAACAAAAAAAAAAGTTCAAATTTGAAGAATAAACGCAAGGAAACAGAGTAATTGTCTGTACAATTAAATTAAATTATCGAATATTCAAATTATATACATACATATACATATGTATACAAACTTTTAATTTCAATGATATAAGAAAGTGTGACAAAAACATGTGGGCAGGCAACATTGCATCAATGTAGATTCCAGAAAAATTTCGTCATTAAAAACTTAAATTTTTAATTAATTTTTTCCTCATTCTTGCTGTTTTTTATTTTATTTCATTTTTTTCTATTTTTGTTGTTAATAATAAATTTAATTTCATGGTACATCAAATATGTTGATAAACTGAATTTTTTTTTTTTCAAAGATAAATTTTCCTTACGATTTTATTTACACAGCGTATACAATGCATACATATATCCATGAAGAGTGAAATGTAAATTATTTATTTAACCACAAGTGAAAAAAGCTTTTATCCTTTCTTTATAATTTTCTTCTTTTTTTTTTTTTAAAGTAATTAATGTAATCTTCTTTTTATTGAAATGTCCATTAATTTCTTTTTTACTTCAAGATTAAATATTCTAGACATCCCTACATAAATACATTCATAAAAATACGTACCGCAATTACGTACAGTAATAAAAATTTTCCGCATTGTGAAAAATTATTGCATTTTGCGTTTTAAATAAATAACTAAAATTTTTAAATTTTAAATATTAAAAAAGAGATAATTTTTTTTTTAAAACAATGTGTGAAAGTAAGCATAAGCTGAAGCATAGAAAATTCCATTTGTTATTATTGCGTATTTTTGACCCACCGTGCACTATATAATTATTAAGAAATTTTCAATTAAAATACATTTCTTTAATTAATCTATGGTTTTTAGTTACTTTGTGGTTATATTAATATTTACTTATTTTTGAATTCAAAATTTTATTCAATATTTTAAAATAAAATTATATTTTTTTCAATACAATATTTATTAAATTTCAACCAAGATTATTCGTTGAATAGTTTTACAATCGCTCGAATTTCACTGTATTCATTAATTAAGATTAAAATTATGTTCGATTTTTTTTTTTTTTGAAAACTCAGACTTTTGAGTAAGGTAAGTTATTATTAGCAAAGAAAGATGTTAAATTGTTAGGTTGATCAAATTTTTTGCATATTTAAATTAACGATTTTCGAATAATAAGGTTAAGTATGATATTTTACGACTGTTCTGTATCCAAGTTGATGAATACGATCCTAAGATAAAATTTTGTAATTTCATATGAAAATAAAAAGAATACATTTACGAATAAACATGTGCACATATACGAAAATCTATTCATTGTAAACAGAATTAAATTACATATAAACAACTTTATAATGTATTAATAAGATCAAATTCAAATTCAATATACAAAATTCTATGCTGTATATTTTTTTTGTATGTCGAGTAAATGAATACAAAATGTATTTTTTCAGCGCAAAAAAAATGTTCTTCTTAACATCTTGAAAAAAAAGTTACAAAAATTGTACATTCGAATCTCTCAAAACAGGTGAATGAAAATTTTCTTTCCATTAATTTTTGAATCACTGTTATTATTTCTTTCTTATCATTGAAAATTTCAAAGAAAAATCGAAAAAAAAAAGAAAACGAACACAAAATCATCGTTATTATCAATTATCGTTAAATAAAATATTATAACAAATTCATATTTTGTAGTCATCATAAATCAAACATTCAGAAAAAAAAATTTTTTTATTAAATTTCCATGTTTCTATGACATATTTTTTTTTTTTTATTGTATACACTGTATCTGTGTTACATAAATAATAACAATAATTTATAAATCATTTTATATTGTTCGATTCACATGTTTTCAGACACAAATGATTTCTTTTTTCACCTGTAAATATAATAAAAAAAATTTTTTTTTGTGCAATTTAGAATTTACAAATTTTCAAATAATCATGAAAGAAATACAACATCTACCTACACAAAAACATGTATAAATCATAATAATATGTTTCTTTTTGTACATAACATACATATAAAATAAATATCAATTTTCACGCATTCTTTATTCAATTATAAAAATTACGAGGAAAAAGAAATATGTACATGTTTTTTTTTTCTTTATTGTAATAAGTATTTTAGGACTACACCTCAAGACATAATGAAAAATTTATGTTTTTTTTCTTTTTTTCTATTGAAAAATATTTTTCAAGAAATCGATCAAAATAAAAGTTTACGATTTTTCTCAAGTTTTTTTTCTTTCAATTTAGAAAATGTCTTATTTTTTCTGAAATAAATGCTTTTTTCAAAAATAAAATTTTTTTATTAATGTGATCCTTTTTTATCATGACTATTATTTTAATCTTACCATAAGATATTGTTACAGGCTTGCAATTTACTGTGACTTACTGCACAAATCTTTAAGTATGGAAATAAACTTATAGTATTTGATTTCTAAGATTTTTTTTACTGATCTAGTTTGAAGAATGTTTTTATGTTACAAAAAAGAAATATAAAAATTAAATTGAATCCTTGTACAATATCTCATCTTACGAGTATTAAATTCATGCATTTATGATGAAATGAAAAGTACGTTAATTTTCGAAAGTAAAATGTACAGTTAGGAAATCTAATGAGATTTTCATTTGATTCATAAATTTAAATTACATTTTTTTTGTCGATTTCTCTAATGATCCTTTTTTTCTTCATTTTCCTAGTGCATCTAGTGTACTTGTTTATATACATATAATAACAATTCAAATGAACATTCTAAAGAGCATAGATTTTTTAAAAATATAAAATTTCATTAGGGATAAAATGTGCAAGAATAAAATTTAAAAATAAAAAAAACAAAAAAAATTAAAATAACATTTTTCCAAAACAAAAATAAAATTTAATTAAAACTATACACGTAAGAATATGCATTAAATGTTTGAATTTTTTTTAATTAAGGAATTTCTTTTTTTACATTTATGAATATTTAAAAGATATAATCTTTAATTATATTTTACAGATCTGTTATATAATACATATGTATGTAACGATTCATGAACAAAAGAAATTTTCCTTGTTCGTTGTTAAAAAAATTAAAAAATTCATGAACTTGAAATTTTGTTCATTTAAATGTTTAAAAATAAAGAAAACCTAAAAATATGCTTAAAGTTTAAAGATGAAAAATCTTAAGATAAAAATAGCATCACTTTTGATGTTAAAACAAAACTGAAACCTTTGATGTTTTATTGCTCTTTTTTTATCTGTACATTTTTTAAAAATACCAGAAATACCGAAAGTTATGGTTCATGAAAATCTTCAATTTTTCTTCATGTTCATCTACTGTTGCTATTATTTTTGTATGCATCATACCAATGTAAAATAAATTTTATCCCTGAGGTCAAATGTTGCTATTTCAGCAATTCTAAAAATTTATTGTGCTATTTTTAACTTCCCCTGTGCATTGTGAATCTGTCGGACATGAACTTTATATGACTAAACGTGTACATCTACGTAATATGTTCATATAAATTAGGCAACAGAAAAACAAAAACGAAAAAAAAAAAAGGATAAGAATCGTGTGTTAAGCAATGACAAACACATAACTACGCTATATATGTTTCATTTTCAAGCAATATTCGTTTTACTTATTCAGAAAAACAACAAAATACAAAAAAAACAAATTTGTAATGATCAAATTGTAAGGATTCAAATTCGCATGAGAATTGTTTCGTGTTTGTATGTATTTCCTTTTTTCATTAATTCTTTAACTGATTTTTTTTTTTTTACTTCAAATTACATTCACAATTTATCTATTTACAAAGTTTTTTTATCTTTTGTTTAGTTTTCCATTAATAAAACAAGATTTAAGTTTATTAGAATCAAAAGAACATGCAAAAAATACATAATTTAATGTTATTGTTTTATATCACTCTAACATGTATTGTACAGTCTTAGGGGGAAAAAATGATCAAAATTTAATATTAAAAGAATTCGTGAAATTTTTATTTAGATTTTGTTTAGTTCCGTGTAATAAATTCAAATCCAAAAAAAGGCTTTCAAAATATTTCTCATTCTAGCAATTAGATGTTGTAAAGCTTAACTAAGAATTGTTTAAATTTTTTGACAATATGATTTTCTTGTCGACTACTGTACTGTAACACGTGCTTTTATTTATGTACTCATATTTTTCATGAGGGGTTCACTACATGATATCTTATTAAGAATGGATAGAAATTATACCAATTGAATGAATATAAAATCAAAATTTGATATCATCAGCAGAGTAAATTATCGTCAGAGGTGGTAGATTGATTTTTTTTCCTCTACATTGGATATAGTCCTTAAATAATAAAATATTTATGAAAAGAATTTTTTTTTCTATTTATCCAGCAAAATAAATGTTTTTTGTTTTTGTTCAATTTTTATATAGATTTACGTAGGCAAACAAATTATAATTTTTCTAAATAAAATTAAAACATATAATTTTTTCATTATAAAAGGACCAAAACAAGGTTATCCCTTATTCACATGAATTTTATTTAAATTTTTATTTTTATAAAATTATTAAAATGAAAATTTCAATGAAAATTTTTTTTTCTACAGCCATTCAAAAAAATAAATTTAATGAAAAAAGGAAATTTTATTTACAAAAAAGGAGTTGGCGTCAAAAGAAAAAATGTATTTTTTGTTTTCTGTTTACGTATACATATGTACATGAAATGAAACAAATAAGCTAATGAGCATTGTTTCATAATTATGAAACTTTATCATGAAATAAATTTAATTTGAACTATTAAGTATTTTATTATTTTGAATTTTGAAAAGATGAAATTATTCCGTTATTATGTACACATTATGTATGGTTATAAATAGAAAATTTTCTTGGAAAATTAACATGTGTGGAAAATGTTGATTCAAATTTAAAGAAAATTCGTAATGGGGTAATATGTACATATGTGAGTATCTTAATTTTCATGTAGTCAATATGTTACAATATTATTACACATGTCATTAATATTAAAAAATCTAAAATTTATTAACACTAAATAAAAATGCAAATATTCTTTAAAAAAACGGTTTTAAGCTAGAACCAAAATAAATCAGTAAAGTAAAATACATACGCGACTATTTAATTAAATGGATTGACCCGTGATATACATGATAAACTTCAGTTCATTCAGTTTCGTTAACTTCGAAAACTTTTTGAACTTCACTTAAATAATCCACCGTAAGGAGCACATGTAAAATGAACTTTTCAGTTCTTATTTTAGAAATTCAGTGAATTAAACAGAGTGTGGTAGATACTACTAAACTTCAGGTTACGTTTTCATTCTAGTCAATTTCTAATTTTTAATATCCATAAATTACATGCGTAAAGCTCCTTACTGTGTTTTACTCCACGTTATTTTATTTTAGCTATGCCTTTAGCCTCCTATTGTACACATAAATTATCATATTTGTTACAGGTGGTAATATCATGTTATATTACCAACATTTAAAAAAAATTCTAAAAATATGAGAAAACAAAAAAAAAATATATACATACATATATCGTTTATTTAAAATTGCTTTTTTCTAACTTCCGTTTTCTTTTTAAGTATTTACAGGATGGTCCGAAGTAGAGCTTATTACACGGTTGCTGCTATTGTTGGATTGTGTTTAATATTGCTAACAGTTACAGAAGCTGCACCTATGCCCAGGTAGTTGTATTTATTCTTTAATTTAATTATAATATAAGAACAAAATAAATAATGAAAAATATTTTCATTTCATGTTAATAATTACTTTATACGTTATCATGCAACATTTTAATAATTTCATGAAATTCTTTTTTTAATAGAAAAGAAAAAAATAATAAATTATTTTACCAAAATAGGTGAAAAAAAAGAGTTCTTATACATACTAAGCCAAAGAATTTATAACATACTATATATAATTTTACGCTTATTTTTCGCCCATATTCTGTTTAAAAAAAAAAAGAAGAAGACAATTCACATTAAATTAATTGACACAACGCAAGACACGTTAATTAAATTTACCATCAATTAATTTTTTATAAATATTTGATTTCGTATTTTATTAAATAATAAATTTAAATCCAAGGATAAATAAATTGCAAAAATTACGCGATTTATTAAATAATCCCGATAAAATCCTCAGCGGCATGTTAAAAGTTTTCCTTATCGATGGCAAATTTTCATTTTTTTTTTCATTCTTTTTCTCCATTCAAGTACAAAAACAAATGAATAAAAAAATTTTTTTCAATTAACAATGAAATACATGAACGTAAACATATTAAATATGATTTTTAAATACTATAAAGTATAAACATAATACATGTATACGACGTACTGTTTCATATACTCGTACACTTTAACTTCAAATATTGCACATATGTGTAATTTATTGATTTTTGTAAATTTATTTATAGAAATTTGCATTGAAATTGAAAAAAAATTAATTTAATTTATATTTCAATAAATATTTTGATATTCAAGATAAGAAAAAATTATTTTTATGTACATGCACTGTAAAAACAATATACGGTGAGTTCCAAAATATATAATTATCGTCTCAATACAAATTTTCAAAACGCTAATATTCAAAACAGTAACATCGTTTACAGTTTCAAAACGTACTGTAAACATATAAATTGAGCATATCCATGTATATTTGGAGTATACAATACGTACTCCTACGTATACATCATATGTTTGCGTTTTATACATCACGTGATAAAAATATAAAATTTCAAGTTCAATGAAATCTAAAGTGAATTCAGATTCAATAAATATACATACATATGAATATCAATGCAAAATTTCTAAGTATTTTAAATTAATTACAAATCAATTTAATTAATTTGAAATTTAAGTATACCAATATATGTATGTACGTAGACCGACAAGGACTTTTTTGATTCATTGCTTATAATTTATATTAAATAGGTGCACGTTAATTTTTGTAATGTACATGTCTATGTACTTACACAGGTGTTACATGCACATATGTATCTACGTACAGTACGAATATTGTATATAAAGCGCCAATGCTATTCAAATGGATTAAACCCATAAAATCCACATTAGCATGCTGTGTACGAGTATGTATATAGATAAAAAAAAAATTATAAAAAAATATTGTTTACAACGAATTGTATTGTTTGTATTTTTGTAAAGAAAACTTTTACTAAAAGATTGTACACAAATGACTGACATCCTTTTTATAAAATATGTCAGAACTTTGGAATTAAAATGCCTTTAGTTAAAATTCTGTCGAATATTCAATTACATACAAAAATAGATATATAACGGTGAGTTTCGAAACGTAAAAAAATGTGCAGTGATACTGTTCTGATATACTTATGAAGCAATATATCATATTGAATTTTCATAGTTTCTATAGCTTGAATATTTTTTGGAATATTTAATTTAATATATTCTTATATTTTCACTTATCCAATTTATATTAATATAACCTACAACTATTTTTGAACTCATAAATAAATACAGATCAAAACATTTTTGACATCCTTGCGTCCACAATATGTTGGATGCACTGTTTGCTCAACGAATGCGTGAAATTTATATATCCGATACGTTTCGAAATTTTTGGCAATGCATGTGTTTTAGTTCTAGACGCTTTATAACTTAGTTGTACTGAATAAATGTATTAATACGATGTTAACACATTTCGAAACTTATCGATATTTCAAAGACTGTTTATCATTTAAACGTTCAATTTAAGTTTTTGTTTTTTCTAAATACATTATCAAACACATTTGTATGTTTTGGCCAGTTTACATTTTTATGTGTAATTTTAGAAAATACCCTGTTATTGATTTTGTTTTTATGTGTAATTGATTTTATGGTAACAAAGATTAAAAGATTAATCCTTGTGATTAAATTAAAATTCAATCAATTAAAATAGCTTTACATATTGACCTCAAAGTAAATAAAAACAAAAACATACCAAACACGTATATTACAGAAAATTCATTAACATTTCTTAGGAAACAAAAACATAACAGGATCTTGTTTATTTGTATGAAAGCTCAATGAAAATTCTTTGTTAATTACAATGTTGACGTCATTTTCGAATTGTTTAAATTTAAAGAAGATTAAATGAGATTTAAAAGTTTTTCCTGTTTAAAAACACGAAGAAAATAAAGAAAAACGAATTTTATACTTAAAATGTTTTAAATACATGATTTAAAATTTACTTAATAAAAATGGAAAGGAATTACTTTCCTTTTTTATTTTTTTTCTGCTTTAAATAAAAAATTTATAAAATTTATGCTTAATATGATAAGATTATTCGTACATGTAAATTAAATTTGTATTTTCAACATCATGACACAAAATGTATTATATTATATCGTTTTGTTTTTCCGCATAGTAGATCTTAAATTCTGCTATGTTTTCATTTTTATGAACAAAAAAAAAATTTTATGAAAAATGTTTTATCGCATTATAAAGTTTTGTTGCTTTGAATTTTCAATATAAAAATTTAAGAAAATACACCTGTTTTGAATTTTTAACATTAATTTCTTTTTTATTCTTTAGATATTTCAAAGCTGTTATTTCTTCCTTAAGAAACAGAAAAAGAAATATTTAAAGTGAATTCAAAGACCGATAAAGAGTAATTTAAAAAAAAAAATTTTTTTTCTTTATTGAAATCGATTATAAAACTAAAACGAAATGAAACAAGTCTTGAATCATAAAATAAACTTTTAAAAATGAATACGAAAGAGTTTTAAATACAAAAACGATGAAAAAATGTACATAGAACAACAATAGAATTTTTCTAATGGTTTAAATACAAAATTTTCCAATCATATAGAAACATTGGAATTTAAAAGGAAAATCAAAAAGACATTCATGCACATATAAGTGTATGTATGTGTGTATGACGATATTCAAATCAAATCTAAAGATATATCGATTTTAAGACTACTGACAAATATCTAGTTTCGATACTAGGATATTGTTATTATAGTGTTATTTTAAAGCTGTGGTCACACATGTGCAGGATATGCACACTGAAAGGAAAAATATTAGAATTTCGGAATGTAAAAAATACCGACATTTTAATTTTCAAACAGTGTTGTGCAAAATGCGGTATACACTGTGTGCCACAGGCGTTCTGTTTTAATTTATTCCAATTCATTATTTCAAATTGACATGTATTATAACAGCTAACTTATGGTTATTTTACCTTAAATGTGTTTATCCTGAAACACACATATGTACATTTAAATGATATCCTATATCATTACGTCTGTCATTAGCTTTAAAAATATAATGAATTTTCCGTATCGTACATACATATGTTCCGTATGTATGTACACATGTGTATGTATGAAAACTGAAAAAATATCAAATCAAGCTGAAATATATTTTTTTTTTTAAACTGTAAACTGGTATAAAATATTTTGATCCTTTCATTCTAAGAATTTTCTCAAGGTAAAAAGCTAATATGGTGAAAATATGAAAATTAAAATAAAAGAAAAAAAAAAAAAACTCCCCTAATTCTAAATCAGCTTTGTATTTATGCATGTATGTCAAATGCAGAAATTTTGTTTATTAAATTTAATAAATGTTATTCTAAAAATTTATTTGTATTTATGAAAGTTACTGAACAACTTTTCGATTAATAAAATCTGTAAATTATGTTTAACCCTTTAGTCATGTCATTTTATATTAGAAAATATTCAAAAGACTATATAACAAAATTTTCATACTTTTCCTTTGTTCTTTATGTCATATACGATATGTGTAGCATTTATGTATGTAGATGTTTACAGTAAAATTCACATAACGTATATGTATCAATTTACATGCTTTGTATACATGTACACAATCGTCTCAAAAGGGATAATATATAAAAATATGTCACATTTAACCTTTAATAGTTTCATCAAATATTGAAAATTACGTTACATCCCTTATTTTTGTTTTACAATAATTTCCTATATTTTATTTTTTGTGTTGCTTTCAAATTTATTTAAATTTTTTTGTTTTTTGGTGAATTATCGTTATTTTGATCCCCAAAAGAATATGTGTCACATATAATTTACAATATGTATATACTAAACTAAACTTTTCTTGTTTTCCATTCATTTTGGTTTAAGTTATTTATTTGTTTTTTTTTGTAAGAATTATTTTATTTTATTTTTCAGTTTTGCATAAATGACATTCACCCACATTTGACAACATATAATGATAAAAGTTTTTGAACACCAAACAAATTGACTTATTTTATTAATTTTTTATGTTATTTTTGTTTTGAACAATTAGCACAAATGTGGGAAACTTCTTATAAGTTTTATATTAAACCGACAAAAACAAAAATACTGTAATAAATAAAAAATGTACATACGAGTACTTTGAATTGTACTTGTACTTGCGTAGAAACTGAAATTATCCTTAATATTTTATTTAAATTATTTTTCGTTATTTTTTCACAAATTTTTGAATAATTTTTTTTTCAAATTCATGTTACAGTCATACGAATGCCTACTACAATGAAATCGATGAAGCTCCTGAGGATGTACTAATGGAACTCATTGCTAGATTTGGACAAACAATCATGAGAGCACGTGATGATCTTGAAAAGTAAGTATACACATTCGATCACATATATAAATTATGCATGCATTTTCAATCTGAAGGATTATCTGTATAGTTTAAATCAATTCTGAAAACTATAATATACGACTTTCGCGTGCGCAGAGTACTTTCGCAAATTATTTGCAAGTGCATCAATGAAGATTTCTACGTCAAATTGGCAGGGGGCACATTTTTTAAAATCAAGACATTATACACACAAAATCTTCATTAGCAAATATAAACCTGCGTTAAAATGATCCTTCCAATTGATTTGAACTATAGTAGATATTTAGTAGATCATGTGTTTTAATATTTCATTCAATATTTAGCAAAAAACCATTGTGTTGATATTGAAGCCTACAATTCATTCACATCAAGTCTAAATTGAGGTTATTATATTCCACTGGTGTGGAATAACCTTCAAACATAAAACGTTTAACGAACTTTTTGTTAATATTGCTGTTAGGTCCAAAAATTTTTAATTTCCTTAATATTTTGTTTCCATTCAGTTGGAAACATTCTTCTGCATTATCATGATAAATGTTCATATAATTATGAAAAATATAACTTTTTGTCCATTACGAGGATTACCGCTATTATGTGATTACTATCCATATACATATGTATATGTACATACATGTACAGAAGAAGGGTTTTGTTTTTACCTTTGCATGATAACATTAAAATAATAATGTAAAATTTTGAAAATTCAATGGAAAAGAGTAACAATAAAATAAAGAATAAAAATGAACACGAGACTTAATAAAACAGTAGAAATTATATAAAACAAAATGAAAAGAAAGGTTTAAAAATAAAACAAAACGATGTGTATATCATGATAAACACAATCCTTTAAATGGTTTTAAGCAGACTAAAGAAGGCCAAAGACATTTATGAAATTCATTATTTTTTAAATTTTCATATTTTTTTTCACAAAAAAAAAGAAAAATCTTGTCCAAATATTTCATATTTATTTTGGCATTTTCCATATACATATAATACGTATCTCACATTTATCATTTTTGGGACAACAAAATTTATACCACATACATGACAGTATGAATTTAGAAAATTATGTAAATTAAGTGTAAATATAAACAATGTAGATATTTTGTACATGTATAAAGTCTCGTATGTATTACGTATGTATGTGCATGTATTAAATGACGCCTCAGTCCTTGGTTCTATGTTTATCTACACTTGTTATTATTTCTATACAGAAATATAGGAGATATGTAATTAATTTTAAGTGACTGTTAAGTATCCTTGAATTAATTGGAAATAATTAAATGAAATCTTAATATTTTCATAAATGTTATTTAACTTAAATCAAAAAGTGACAGATAATTAATTAAAACTAACTATTTAATTACATATTGAAAGATTTGTACAATTTAAGTCATTTTCAGTATTATTTGTATCTTGTAGAATCTTGAAAATAGAAAATGAAAAAAAAAATTTTCAATTAATTTTTTTGATTTTTGGCAAAAATGAAAATTCTAAAACTTTTAAGTTTCCCAAATCTTTAATAAATCTTGTTTTTTTATTTTTGATGATGAATTGGAACGTGAGAAATAATTTTCTGATGTTGTATTATTCGTACTAAATGACTTATTATGTGATTGTAATTTTTTTCTATTCATTTAAAACAATAGACATATTTCGTATTGTATACTGTTGTCATGTAGTTTATTTATTTAAATTTGTACATTCAATTAAGAGCTTTAATTGGTAACAATACAACAAAAGAATTTATCTTTTTAATGGAGATTTTAAATAAATTTGAATTAAAAACGAGTCAAAAACAAAACTAAAAAAAAAAATTTGTAAAAGAGTTAAAGCCAGAACCAAAATAGAAAAGTGAAGTAAAGTAAAGTAAACCGTGTTATTAGTTGCATAACTAAATGAGTTTAGTTTTGTCAACTTGTTAAATGAAATGTAATTTTTCAGTAAACTAATGTACTGTAAAGAGGTAGATGTTTCGTAAAGGGTGTCAATTTTACGATTATTATTCCAGAAATCTAATGAATTTAACAGGGTAAAAGATATTACTGAACTTTACTTTACATTTTCATTATGGTTAATATGCCATTTTTGACACCAGTAAATAATTTTCATAAAGTTTCTTACTTTACTTTACGAAACTTCTTTATTTTGGCTAGACTTTAATATCTCACAATATCAAATTAGTTGATTCCATGATATCAATACTAACGTAAACATCTAATATTTTAAGAAAAGTTTTGATTTTTCTTTCAAATGTAAATTGTTAAAATTGAATTTTCTCGTTATTTTTCTTTTTATTTTATAACAATATAATGTTTTTTCTTTAAAGAAAAATGAAAAGAAAAACGATATCTTGTTATTTAGTTTTCAAAAAAAAAAAACAAACGTATTTTTTCTTTTTCATTAAAACTTTTAAATTAAATATTTTCGATATAAAAAAAAGAAACGTACACAAAATGTAGACATCAATCAATTTTGATATTTATAAAGAAAAAATAAATATTTACAAATGCGATACATTGCCTTTGTGATTTCTTGTGTGCTTTTATGATTTTCTCATTTTTTTTTTTTTTTTTTGAAGCCATGTGAAAATTATTTTGTATTTTCGTTTATTAAATAAATTTCACATTTTTATTGAATAAATGAATAAAAACTGTAAAGATAAATTAATTGGTATTTATTTTATTTTAATTTTTTGTTTTAAATTTATTTACAGTTCAAAACGAACAGTTGATTTCGGTTTGGCTAGAGGATTTTCTGGTATACAAGAAGCTAAACATCGAATGGGATTAGCAGCTGCTAATTTTGCTGGTGGTCCTGGCCGTAGACGACGTTCTGAAACAGAGGCCTGAACTAATCAAATATAAATATTAAATACAATTTAAATATATACACAAAAATATTGTATATTTAAAATATAAAAATCAAACAAAATGCAAATTTAAATATGTAAATTGATTTAATCACGTACATACAATTCAAATTAAAAATAACATAATATTCATGTAATTTATTGAAATGAAAAATATATTTATTTAGATTAAACAAAAATTTTCTTTTTGTTTTTAATATAAACACACGAAATTTTCCATGTTTAGTTAAAACATGTTTTTACATTCACATTCTTTTTTTATCATTACATGTAGTCATGTGTTTTGTTTATTGTTGCATTTGTTTTAATTTTATTTATTATTTTAATTTTTTTTTTTATAGTCTTCATAAAGAAAAACAAAATGAAAAATATATAAAAGACTTCTTACTAGCGATATATCTACTGTATACATGTATCTAACTTATGACGTAAAACATTCAAATTTTCACCAAGACTTTTATGTCCGTATTCATCAGTCGTTATTAAATCTAATCTTATCATAAAAATTATTTAAATTATCTCAATTTTTATGACCAAATTAAATTGAATACCGATTGATAAATACGGCCCTTAATAGTCAAAATTGTACAATTTAAATTAATTATTTAATTTTTTTAATCATAAAATTTGATTTAATTCAATATATAAACGAATTTTACAATCTAAAAAAAAAAAAAAAAAACACACAAAATGACCCTGTACATTTATTTCATAGGTAGAAAAAACTATTTCTTCATTTCATGGGTATAGATATCATTTAATTACAACATTTTTTATGAATGTAAAGAAAACAAAACATTATCGAAATGAAATTTTCAAAAATCGAGCTCAATATTTTTGAAATGTTCACATTTTGCATGTGTATGTATATTTCAAAAATTGTTTAAAAAAATTCGATTATTAAAATATTTCGAATTTAACTTTTTTTAAAAATTATTTTGAAATCATTTAAAACAAACAGTGGTTGGGACTGTCCGAAATATCTAAAATTTAATTTTAAATGAGAGCTGGTTTCTCTCTATTAGATTTTCATTATTTTTTTTTAAGCTCATTTTGAAAATTTCATTTCGAATCAAAAAAACATCAATTAAAATTAATTGAAAATGATCAAAATCATATAAAGTACATTATGATAATTTTTGATTATATGTTTTTGATCATAATGTAGAATATTTTTAAATGCATAACATTAAAAAAATAGCCATACATATTATATGGATAAAATATTTGAATATATGTCTAATATATTTTTCTCTCTAGAATGAATTTCATGTAATGAGGCCCCCAAAATAAAAAAAAAACAGAATTATATTTAATTTTTTGTTACACACATAACATTTCTAACGTACACAACATACAAAAAATTTTAAAATATTATGTGTTAGCCTTTTTCCCAAAATTAAATTTAAAAAAAAAACATAAATTGAAAAATTATTTATAGATATATAAAATAATTTGTGTGAGAGAATATTAATGCTTTAATATACTATATTTAATCATTCGATATAAAAAAAAATTACTTATACATTGAACATGTCATACATATATACACGCTAATGAATTATAGTAATAATTTAAAAAAAAAGAGGGTAAAGACAGGTAACTAACACTGCATCAGGTACACAATCCATAAAGTTTGCCATGGATATTTCGGATTTCCATATCCACATCCATAAAAAAATGTATTTGAAGTATCTAGTTAAATATTTATTTTCTCATCCTTTCCGTTTATTCTATTAAAATTGTATGTAGAAAGCATTATAACACAATTTTTGTTTTATCAAATATCAAATTTATAGAAAACATTTATTAAAAGCCATGATGGCTATCCACGAATTTTTTTTTATAACGAAAATCATAGGTTTTAATGGCTACACAAGTTATTTATAAGTATGGCAATGTCCATGGCCATGGTAAATTTTATAGAACGTATATTCTCAGTGTAAGGTAAAGATTTAATCAAAATTTAAAGAGAACAAATTCAAAATATTATAGTAAAAAATTTATAGCAAAATTTTATGGAATACTTTTCTTAAGTAAATATATACATATATATATATATATATTATAATATAAAAAGAAAAATAATTATTAAATACTTATAGTAAACAAATATAGATATATGAAAAAAATGTGTGTTAAAGAGATATGAATTCTCTTAAAAAAAAAAAAAAATTTTGCATTCGTTGTTTAAAATTTGAATTTAAAAAAGTTAATTACCAGGTGAATATGTAATAGGCAATATATATACCCTTAAGGATTTATTTATTCTATATTTTCACTTTATCCTATTACAAATATTCATAGCTAAGGGGAAATTTTGATTCAGTAAATTCTAATCGTGTAACGTTTTTTTTACACGGCTCGATTTTCGATTTTTGTAAATTTGCACTGTTCGAAAATCGAAAAATTTAAAAAAAAAAAACTTTACACAGTTACACTTCACTGAACCACAATTTTTGTCCTTTATTATACATACATACACTTCATATAAGTATTCTATAATAATAAATCCTTGGAAAAAAAATCAAATAAAACTAATTAATCCTAATATGTGTCAAAACGAACAAAATGTGCAGCTAAAATATAAAATTCCATAGAACAGAGTTTTTCATATATTTACCATAAAATATACATTATGTATACATTTATATTTAAATTGTGTAAAATAAAATAAATAATATATATATGTACGTATATTTTTAAAGTATTTAATATAATATTTAAAAATTTATTTAATTTACAGATATATGTACTGTAGGATGTGTATAATGAATATATAAATAGAAATCTGTACTTACAAAATAATGTGAATATTATTTAAAAAAAAAAATAAAACAAAACAGAAAAAAAAAAATTCAAAAAAAAAAAAAAATTATTCATAATATAATTAATGTTATGTAAATGAATGTACTACATTAAAACATTTTTATTTTGAATTTTAAATTAACAAAATCAAGAAAAAAAAAAAATTAAGTAAATTAAAATACAAAATTAAAAGAAAATTTTTCAATATAATTATTTATGTATAATATAAAAAAAAAAAAAAAAAATAAAATAAAATAAATATATATAATATATGAAAATTTATTTAACAAATAAGTTATAATATAAATGGAAAATTAATAAAAAAGGTAAAACAAAATTGCATTGTATTTTAAAATAATAACAAAAACAAAACACAAAATATATAATAATAATAATAAAGTTTAATTTCTTAAATAAACGCAAATTATATTTATGTTTCATTTATTTGAATTTTTCTTATTTGTGAAACATTTATTCAGTTAAAAAGGATATTTTTAACTGTTTTTATTAAAAAGTTAGAAATTATTTAAATTTGTTTTTTTTATATAAATCATCTTACGAGATCAGTACCCTTGAAGATTTGAAAAAATGAATACAAATTACGAATTTACTAGAATTAAGTAAGCAACATAAAATGTTAAATCTTAAATGTCTTAGAACTTTGAAAAAAAAGTCACAAAAAAAAAATCACAAGTATTTAAATTACTAAATGACTATGATAACGATAACCTAATTTACCACATCTAACATTAATTTCATTTGTTAATAAACTGGTCTCTAATTAGTGGGTTTAGTTTAGTTTAATTATTTACTTCTCAATAACACAGCGTAAGAAACTCATTGCATCATGTATAATCCTTGTACCCTGCTTGCGTATATAATAATTTAGAATTTAATAAAAAAACTGAATTATTTTTAGGTTTTTATTTTTATGTTGAATTTTCTATAAATTCATTCGAAAGAAAACTTGACACGAAAATCTCTGACAAAAAAATTAATTTAAAATTAAACTTAACTGAAATTTTCGATTATATTTTCAAGTTTAATTTAAATTAAATCATAAATGATTGAATACAGAAAAAATGATTTTTTTTTTTCTTTATCGTTTAAAAGTATTGTTTGAGGCAAATAAAACATTTTATCCACATGATAGACTGTGTTGTGGCATCTGACATTAAATGATAACAATGACCTATAATGTGATCGAATAAAAGGTATTGTCTATGGTATTTTTGTTGGCAAAAATCGAAATCATTTGTTCGACATAACCAAGAAAATCAATACAATAAATGATGAAAGCAATATAACAACTGACTGAATACCTTTTTTAAAATCTTCAGAATGATAAAAAAAAAAAATCGTTTTATTCTCATTTAGATACCAGAATGGATTAGATAAATTAAAAAAAAGATTTTCTATTTGTCTGAAATGTGAAAAGTAGATCAGGTAGGATTTAAATGGATGACTAAATAGATATAATTCAATTTCAGTCAATGAATAAAGGAAAAGGATTGCAAAGAAATTCAATTATATGAAAATAAAAACACAAAATAAGGAAATTAAAGAAAAATTTTGTTTAAATTTAATTAATTTACACTATCGGGTGAGAGTATTTATGGATGGACCCATTTAAATCGTGGTGCAAGAAATAAATTTATGTAGAATTGAATGTATTTGAATAATACAAGCGAAATTAAAGGGGACATGACGAATTGATATACAAAGCTAATTCAATCAAAGGAATTGTGTGTATGTCGTTACACAATGCATTATAATTACCTATACAATGGAAAATCTCCTCTAATGATGGGAATTAATAATCATCAGCGCAGTAATTCTTTAAATAAACCTAATTTAAAATTACCTGGTACACACATGTTTTTTTAATGTACATTAATTCACTACGTTATCCTTGTGCTCGCATTATTTTAAGTAGTGTTTTTACATTAACTTTTTATTTGCGTTTTTCTCTTCAGTTTTTTTTTCTTATGTTATTTAGAAAAAAAAAAAGAAAGAAAAATGGAAAAGCAATGAATAATAAATTTTGTTAAATTATTCATTCATATCCCACCTGTTGAATACATTTTAATATTATTTTATTATCTACGTGTGTGTAATCAGAATTACGTGTGTACGAATACGTAATAACGCAACTCAAAGTAAAAATATTATAAAATCAAATAAATAAGAATATGCTTCCATGTATGTACCAATCTGCACTACACAGATAGAAAAATAAATTAATTTCATCCCATGTGTTCGGTAATGATATCCTGAAAATATATATTTTTCCAAAATTGATTACATACAATTACTTCAACCTTTACCCATTTCATTAGGAGATGATATGCAGCAAACTTAGTTAAAAATTCATTGATTTCTTCATTAAAAAAAAAAAAAAAAACAAATACCCTGATAATCGAATATACAATTTATTGTGAAAAAATCAACACCTTCAGAATTATGTATGTAATTTTTTTTTAAATATTTTTATTTAATTTTTAAATCCAATTAAATTATTTCACTTAATGTATTCAAGTTACTTACCTCCTTTTTTAACTGGATAAAGAAACGTGATAAAACTTTTGAAGTTATTCGATTGAATCTATAATTTTTAATTGAATTTTTAAAATATTCTTCATGTCATTGTTAATTATTTATAAGATCATTAAAAAATTTTCCTAATTTATGTCATGGCTATGTGATATAGTCCAGATTAACTCGGAAAAAATTTTTTGTCAACATACTACGTTCGTACACACAAAATATAATACACTTCCACATATTTGGAACATTTTATCCTTAAAGATTGTAAGATTGAAGATTCAGATTTTTACTTGATATTGGTGGGTTATATTTTTATGTTTTCAAGATCAGGATCTATCAGTAAACCAAATCTTCAATAACACAAATAAAAATTTGCTCTAAAATGTTCAAACTGTGTGGTTTACGCCCGAAAATGTTTTTCAGAGTATCAACCTTTTAATGCCCTTTTTTAAGGCATGTAATGAAAACCTGAAGACGCACTGAAATATCACCTAAAACAAATGATTAATTTTTTTTTTTTTTTTTTTTTAAATAATAATATTTAAACGTTTCTCGGTTATTGTTCTACATTATTAAAAGATTTACTTAAATTTAAAATCATCTTAAATATAATAATAATCCATTTAAAGTACTTTACAAACACAATATTGTCGCTTTTCTTCATTTCTACATGTTGAACATTTCGAACAATTTTTCTTTAAACATTTTTTTACAGTTTACTTACATTTCAATGTTATCCTTACAATGTATTTTCTTTACATAGCATTTCATTGTTTATTTACAAACAAAAGCGAAAATAAAATATAAATAAAACAAAAAACAAAAACATAACAAGCAGATAAGCACAATATTCAAATATGCGTGACTTTTTTACTAGAAAGGGATATACGATTTATAAAGTCATTATAATACATACCTATTTAAATTTAAGTATTCGTATCTGACTAGTATGTAAATATGTGCTTAAAATTTTTTTATGTATGTATTCAAATTTCGTTTTTATATTAAATTTTCATAAATTTTTTTTTTTTTTTAAATGTTTGTACATGAGTTGCTTTATTTTCACGTTAAATTCATGAAAACAATACGTGAATGTAGTTAGATTCATTGTCTTCCTTTTTGTTTTGTATATTCTTTTCACAAATAAAATATAAAATAAATAGAATATCAGCTGGAATAATACCTGTAGATTTATGTTGTTATCTAGGTCCGTAATCACTAACAAAATTTATCTCAAATTCGTAATTTAAAATTTCGTAATGTAACGATTATTTAAATAATTTTAATTTAAAAATAGAAAAATAAAAAAAAATAAATCATTAAATTAAATCACAAGAAAAAATTTACGTGTGAAATGTCTGAGAAAATATTAACAATTTAAATCACAATGATGAATAGAAAATTTCAACGATATTTAAATATCGTTGATAAATACGGACCTTAATACATTGTTTAGAGTTTATCCTTATGAAAATGAGTACAGTTAAATTTTATATATACAAAGCATGTATTATGTGTCAAATTTAAATTATCATATTGAAAATATATTCAAATTTTATTTCGTTCATTTTTATTTTTTAAACTGTTTCGAAATAAAATATTAAAAAAATAAAAATCTTGAAAAATTTTGTAGCTAACAAGAAAATGCTTAAAAAAAGGGGTATTTTGTTTAAGTGGAATAAAATGTCCTTTGCATTAAAATTATAAAGGCAAAAATGAATACTTTTCTATTTACTATGGAAAACAGCTGTCTTTTTAGGAGAATATTGTTATATAAACAAAAAAGTTATGTTTATACGAAAGATAAGAGACACAGTATGTATACTACAACATAATGTAACTGTGGTCCAACAAAAAAAAATCGATTTTCAATAATTCAACAACATTGATGAAAAATTAGGTAATGTTGATGTGATGTCTGTATCATCTCGTTCAATCTCATTTGAAGATACATGACACTCATTTTGACATCATCCAAAAGAAAATGATGATAAATTATGTCATTAAAGCCAGATCATTGACCACCAATTTTGTGTCTCAAAAATCATTCTTCAAGTCCCATACTTCCGAAACTGTTGAGATTAACAACCTTTTTTCATTCGTAATACTTTTTGCCAGTCTCGCCGAAATCTATCTGTACTTTAAATTTTGATTATTTATTATCGAAATCTTGTACGATGTACGTACGTATGTACATAATATGCTCTTAAATTCAAACATTATTTCGTCCACATACGTCGGTAATTTTGGACAAATAAATTCTGTTTAAAAAATATGTACATACATATGTATACAACAAAATAGGCATAATAAAATTTTTTCATACATAGCGATGTATATGAACATATCCGAAATATATTCGTATGTCCATATATGCACAACAATTTGTTTGGATATAACACAATTTTGAAAAAACCATTTTATCTATTTCATACGCTATTTTTTTCAATTCGAAATGTACGGTATATAAAAAAAGCCTAATTATTATCTATTTAAAAGCTCATACGTGGTATATACACGTATGTATATTTAAAAAAATAAAATAGCTGTTCCCGAAATTAAATTATGTTCCTGTTGCATGCAATGAAATTAGATTTAAATTTTAATAGATACACATATGTATCCTCTAATTCGATAAAATAACATTCTATTTACTTATACACATGTGTGTATGTTTATTACGAATATTGTGTACAAGGGCTCCTTGCGTGTTTTCAAATGCTTTTAACTAAATTAAAATTCTCAGTTGTAATGAATCTTGAAAATACAGGTGAACATTTTTTGTTTTTCTTTTTTTTTTTTAATAAAAGGATTTACACGAATTCATATACAATAAGTAACTTTTTTTTAAGCAGAAATAAAGTTATTGTAATAATAAAGTGACGTACATAAATTTATGATAAATTTGTAGTAATTGCGATGTGATATTTAAGATCAAAATAGGCCAAATAGAAATTAAATATAATCGCAATATGCTTATATTTTTTAATTTGTGTTGTAATTGAATGAATTTATAAAATAAGGAAAATTATTACAAACAAAGAAAATTATTAATAAGTTTAAAATTTAAATTTTGATATCGCTTCCATACTTACCCTATGCAAATAAAATTCAGGAGCCACTGTATAATCCCACCCGTTTTCCTTCACGCCCAAAAGGCAACTAAACTGAATAGTCATTCTCAACCACTATTTATGCTACTAGTACTGAACTGAACTGACTGACTACTGAGTAGAGAGAGACTACAGAGACTACCTATTGCCATGAATACCAAACCAGACTAGACCAGTATAAATGAAACATGAAAGTGAACAAAAATGTGAGAGCAAATGAATTCAGTCACTAACAATACAATACCAACCACCCTGGCACTCGTCTTCTCCTCAAAAGGCAGCTAAATTAAAAACTAGTTTTCAATCTTATTTATGCTAGTGAGTACTAATACTGACCTTGAGTACTGACTAGACTACTAGACTAAGTCTGCCATACAGTGTGTTATTACTATGTATACCAGACTAGACCAGTATAAATGAAACATGAAAGTGAACAAAAATGCGAAAGCAAATTAGTTGAAAAATGAGAATGAAGACATGAAAATATACTTACATACATACATATATACATATATTCAAATTTTGTCTTTAAGATAGTAAGATTCAGATTGCTTGCACACGCATCATTATAGATTTTTACTTGGAGTAGATAAGCAATATTTTTTTTTATTTCAAGGTCAAGTCAAGATCTATATATACATGAAATTTTCAGAATACACAAACTACAAATATTAATCTGTGTTAAAATGCTCTTGTGTATTGATTTAGACTATACAAACATACAGGATTTATTTCCATACATATCTACTATTATTTCTAATTTTATACATACATACATATTTATTTTGAAATATTATTTTGATTTACTATATAAAATGTACGTTACATGTAAGAAGGAATACACCAGGCACATATCCCACATATGTACAATCACAATTGTGTACACAATCCATAATCAAATAATTTCTAATGGGAATTTATTAAAATCTAAAAATTTGTTTTATAATCAACAAATCGATTTTATTTATGTTTTTTTTTTCTTTTTTTAAAAACCTAACGTACATATATGTATGTATATTTAAATTAGAAAATCCATCAGAGGGAATACATTGACCGACATATGTACAAATAAAAACATATGTGCATTACGAATTTTTTCACACACGTTTAATGTGATGTTTTTTTCATAGGTAAATACACACATGTTATAAAATGTGAAAGTTGTCGAAATTCATTCAAATAAACAAAATATTTATACGTGCAAACGTACAAACGTACACCTACACGTTATTTATTATATTCACTCATACAATCACGAATATGTGGTATATCCTTGTACATATATAATTTGGAATATCAAATAATACGAAATATTTCGAGTACAAAAATTAAGTATTTTTTATGTGTAACATTACATCATAATAACATACTTGTACAATAATTATACATCCAGAGTATGTTTTCCAGTTATTGGCTGTTTTAAAATTTCACAAGCTTTTTTTGTGCAAACCCAACTTTAAGGCTAAATAAAAAAATTAATGGAAAAAAAGACATAAAAAATTTGTTCCAATTAGTTCGAATAAAAGGACCAGAACTACCTCTTGTTATAATTTCATCGAAATTTCTAAACAACGAAGAAAATAAGTACCATTAAAGTTGACCATTTTTGCTTACCCATGTAAATTCCAATCTTTAATTAAAATTAGAACGTTACGAAAAGTTCAGAAAATGATGTTTTAAAAAATTATAAAGTTATTTAGTTTACTTGCGATGAAGCCTGAGGACACAAATTATAATGTGAAAAATTGTAGTGCTCAATAACTGTGTACATTACTATTAAACACATGTATAATAAAAGTGTAAATAATTTCATGTTTCATTTGAAATGACATGAAACCCATAATAAATACATGATTTTTAGGTAATTTTATGAAAAATAATAAGTCTCTTAAGATTTACGCATATAAATGTTTATCTCAGTAAATGTATAGATTGTAAACAAAAATTATTTGATTATAAATGATTTTATTACTTTAAAGCCAAAATTCAAATGCTAAACTCAAGATTCAGACTCAAAACTTAAAGAGTCAAAATTATTTCTGATATGTGGAAAATTCATGTAACTATAATGTGAATACGCGCCTCAGAACTCAAGTCTTAAATAAGTCTGAGTCTGACGTTTTACATTTTCAAAAATTTGCATCTGAAATAACAGTAGCCTAAACATTTTAACTTTAAATATATGAATGGCGACAGCTGAATTTTAATTTTATTCAAATATTTTTATTTAAAATTTTAGTGTTAATAATAGCATTGTAAAGTTGAAGTTTTTATTTGGATTTTATTGGTATTATGAGTATTGGACGACTTCTTTGAATCTGAGTCCTGACCTTTAATATGAGTTTTGCATTTGGATTTGGACTTAACTTTTTAATGTAATTTAAATGATTTATTTATACTTACAATTATGTTCTTCAAAATAAAAAATTACATAATGTTTGCTCAATTATACACATAGCTGTGAAAAAAAAGGAAAATAAATACAAAATTACAATAAACCACAAAGTTTACCTTTAATTTAAAAATTATTCACAATTAAAAAGATTTCTTTTAAATTCATAAATATTTTATACACGATATTTGAATGAACATAAAATTTAACGATATGTTACGTACGTAAAACCTGTGTAAATGTGAATTATTAAAGGACATTACAAAATATACAACTGTATTAAAATGAAAATTTTTAAAATAATACTTTCAGCTCATTTTTAAAGGATAGTCACGTGTTTTTTAAATGAATGCTTCTTCGCATTCTTTTTTTTTCCAATTTGAATAAAATCCGCTTTTTACTATCATTCCTTGATTGCCAGTTTTCCATATTTGAAAATGAAAACAACAACAATTAAAATAGAATAAAATTAATGATAATATGGCAACGATGCAAAATTTGTATGCTCTACAAAAATACACATGACTATATCAAAAATATGAACTAAAAATTATTTAATATTCTGAACGATATATGTACATATTTTGTTATAACAAAAAAACAAAATGTTAGATAGCAATTAATTAAAAATTGGTGTTTAATTAAAACAATACTATACAACAATTTACGCATTTTTGTAGTTACGTACAAATAAGTATCCCTTTTCAGTATTAAATACCACATGGCGAAAATTTAAGTTACAAAATGTAATCGATTTAAACATTATCATTTTACGAATAATTATACAAATAGTGAATTAAATTTATAAAGCAGATTTTTTATTATGAGTTTATCAACCATACATCTACAAGTAAGCATAAACTGCTGATCTATAAATTTATTAATAAAAAACAAAACATCTTTAAAAATAGGAAAGTAAAATTTTAAAATTTAATTAAAATTTTTGAAAATTTAAAACGAATATTACGTTACAGAGTCACAATTTCTCATTAATTTTAATAATGTCTACTTTTCTCTATATGTACGCTCGTTTCAGAACCATATGCCCACATAGTACAAAAGTACATATTAAATATTTTCTAAAATCATTTACAGTCGTATAAGGAAGAATATAATTTCAGTAAAGGAGTATCTTTAATGTGCACTTTTCTTGACATTATTTTTTTAATTACTTAATCTAATTGCATTTATACATACAAAAACAAAAGCACGTGCATACGTACATGCATTTGGAGTCCATAAATTTTGTAATAAATGTCACAAAGCATATCCCAAAACATAGATCGTCGTTACAAATTACGTATGTAATAAATTTTGTCTGTTTCTCAAAAAAATGAGTTTCCCGAAGGGATATGGTTTAGAGATGATTTAACGATTTTTTTACTAAAAAGAATTGGTTTGAACTGTTACAAAAACAAAATACATTTTAGGACATTTAATTTTCGATCTCTTCATATAAAGTAACTTTTTTTAAATACATACATATATTGAAATGCAAATATAAATAGGTAATTACGAGTATTCATGTCTTATACAGGTACAAGAACGTGATATGTACATTCGGTTTCGTAAATACTATAAACGTGATTATTAAAAAAATTTACAAATAAAGAAACAAAATATTGATATGTTTATAAAACCGTTTATATTGACTACGAACATGATTCCATCTGATAATTTTCACTTCCATAATTCCATACAGTTTTTTTATTTACTTTTGTGATCAATTCCAGGCAAAAATAATAATAATTGAATAATAAAAGTCCTTCATATTTGAAAATAGATTTTTATTTATTCAATTACAATTGTTTATTTGTATGTCGAAAGAAAACTCGTGCATGCGAGCTATGAATACATCATTTATGAGTTTAAATTCTAGAAACGTAAATGATATCCTTACTTATCTTCTACCACTTCTGTTCTCTGTATACCGTCTTGATCATACGTATTATAAATATCAAAATGATACATTTAACAGAATAAAATTACTTAATAAATTGAAAATATAGCTATTCTTGTATAAATATAATTTTAGTTTGAAAAATACATCTCCCATGGTGAGTAAATATGTTTTGTTTTCACAATATTTTACATGTGCACTTCATAACTTTTGTTCTAGAGAAATAAATAAAAATTTTCCTTTATTTTTGTTTAAAAAAAAAAAAGACTTTTTCAATGAAAGTTGTCAACAAAAATATAAAAAAAATTTCTGTATAAGATATGTTAACGATATAATACACGACGTAATGTTGATAACGCCTACGAGAAATGCTATTAAGGCCAAAATAAAATTTTACAACAATATTCTAATATGAGCTTATTCAAATTTATAAAGCACATCACATACACAACAAATATGTATATGTATGTGTGTGTGTGTATAATTTTTTGAAAGATTGTTATAAATAAGTAAGAATCAGTAAATGAATGTAGCACATACACGAAATAAATGTGTCTCATACATTTTTAATTGTGACTTTTTTTTTATAGTAACAAAGTAATAATAATTTAACTGAGATGAGATGACTGTTACAAAATAAAAAATTAACTCACATGCTTGTATCTCATATAAGTTAAGGAGTGCTATAACAACAGTATATGTTATTCTCATTAAATACTATATGCTATTTATTTTAAAAATGATGCAATTCCATTATATTTTCCAAAATATTTCAAATTCAAACACAAAAAAAAAATACAAATGCAAAAATAGTTTAAATTTTGTATGTTCATTTTTTACTTATTTTCTTAAAGAATAAGAACTTTGATTATTAATAAATCTGAAATTTTTAAACTTTTATCATAAACTCATTTCGAATATCAAAGGACATATTCTTGCAAAGCGGATTTTAAGTATGTGAAAATTTCAAAATCATCAAAATTTCACCAAACCCTTTATAGATTTAAAATAAACGGCTTTGTTTAATCGTAGAACAAACACTAGAATTGTTTTATTTTTAAGTTATATTATTTTTATTATTTGAATTTTATTCCATGATAAAGTAATTTCGAAAATAAAAATAAAAAATATACGAAAAAAAATTTTTTTTTAATACATATTTTATCTTATTAAAATTTTCTTTTATCTTAATCAAATAAATCTTTTATTTAAAAAAAACATAATACATTTAAAATAATCTCCATTTTTGTTATTTCACTCTAACATATTGCATTTGTGTTACATTTAAAAGAAAATCAAAAATTAAGAAATAAAAAATCAATTTTGTTTTTCGATATTTAGTTTTATGTTTGCATAGAACAAAAACTTAACATTTACAAAATTTATATGGTATAGGTAAAAATAAAAAAATAAAAAACAAAAAGATATTTTGCTCTTTTCCTTCTTTCTTATGAACTATTTACATTGGCACTTAACATTGATATTACAATTCTATATTTATAACGTTCTTTGTATTTACAAATCTTCTATTCTTCTGTTTGGGTATATTCTATTTTCCTTTTTCTTGTTTTGTCGTATTATTTTTTTCAGTTCAGTTTATGTAATAGTTTTGATTTTTGTTTTTATATGTAAAATTTTTTCTTGTAAAATAAGAAATTTACGTTGTCAATTATTTTTATATATACTGTTATCTCTTAAATACTATGGAATTATTTTAAATAAATTATGTACAGTCTCAGGATTTCAATATAGGATTTAGTATTTCTTTTTTTTTTTTTTTTTTGTTTCTTTTGTAATTAATTTGATTTTTAAATATTAACAGATGCTGGAGCATTTTTTATTAACTCCATATACTGAAATGGTACATGAAAACTTTGACCATTATGTTCAACAATTAAATGGCCACGACAATGTGATGCACCAACGACTGTAACAGTTTCACCTTTTTTCAACTGTTCAGTTGGTGGATTTGTTATTGAATCTTCAGGAAAATTCATTTTCATAATTCTTGTTTGAGGATAACCCAATTTTGAATTCCCAGTAACAGTGTATGGACGTGATGGTGGAACTGGTGGTGGTCGTTCCTACAAAAAAAAGATAAGAAATATAAATAAAATAAAATAAAATTCATAAAATTAATCAGCGAAAACAAAATTTTAATTTTCACTTACAAGATCCAATCCAAATAATGTGCATGTTTGCTGTATTATCTTTGAATCACATTTTTCATTTGGATCTGGTGGTGGTGTACCAGCTATCGGTTGTGGTCTTGGTCTTGTCATTGTGCCAGTTGTTGGTGCATTAGTGGTTGTTGTTGTTGTTGTTTTTGTTGATAAACGTGGTGCTGAAAATAATTTTTAAAAAAGAGAAAATAAAATTTTAATGCAATCAAAAATAACAAACAAATTACTTTGCAAAACAAACCTGCACTTGGGCCCTTAAGAACTTTTGTAGGATTAACAATTTCACGAGTACGTTTTGTACTTCCAATTCTTCGACGTAGTTGCCATCCTCGCCATGTTGCCTGTATAAGTGTTGCGCTTTTAGTTCGAATATCCGCTCTTAATTTTTCCAAATGTTGACGAATTCCTTCACTTAAAAATACATGACGTTTACCAGGTGCCCATGATAAAGTAACTGATCCATCAATTTCTGGAGGATTCTCTAAAGCATATTGTAAAATTAAATTGCAATCTTCTAATGCTTTTTCTTCACATCTTCGAAGCATTCTAAATGGTGCTAACATTCGATATCTGGCCGTAAATTGTTTGAATCGCATTCGATGTGGAAATCCTGATGCCATCAAATTTACTGTTTCCAATACTTGTAAAGCTCGAATTTGTTTAACGACCACCGATCTTTCAAATCTACCTGGACTTTCAGTTGCATTACTTCGTATGCAACGAACAAAATGAGGTCGTGCATGAACCAGTGTTCTTAAGAGATTATCAAGCCTTGTATGAAAATCTTGTGTGAGTGTAGACACTGGTTCATCCCCATTTAATAAATCGGTATGAGACGTTGGAGCAATTCGAAAACTTAAACCTCTGGGTACATTTTCTAAAGCATATAAAGCCTTCAACTCAGAACCAAAAAGATGAGTTGCAAAACCAAAATTACAAGTATGTTTATAGAATACAGCAACCAAATCATCAGGAACCACATCTCGATTAGTATCAAGAAAATCTGTAGCATCGTACTCAACTTTTCCAGCAAAATGACGAATTGTAAACATCCTGGGATCATGTAGCTCTGTCTGTTTGGTTTCAAGTCTTGAGGAGTTCCGATGTTGCACTTTAATCTTTGCAACGTAACTTTCAGCCGTTCCACGAACTGAACATTCCGCATCAAGCATGCTAAGAAGACCTGTTCGTAATGATGAAATTAAATCAATGCATGGTACATTGTCTACATAATCGACTTCTGTATCGCACATAATTCCTTCATCTCGACATGATTCAACAGATGATTTAAATATGTGTGTATTGTAGAAATGTTGCATAGTTTCAGCGCATAAATTAATGCATAAATGTTCTAATTGAGCATGAGGCATGGGCTCTTCAAAACCAAACATATCTAATATTCCAATAAATCCGTCAGTCGCATGTCTTACTGCATTATTTAAAGCAGCCATTGATTTTGATCCTGAATTTCCACCAATTGTGGATGCATGCTGGCTAGCTACATCTGCTTGATTATGAACAGATTCATTAGAATCTGAACTTAAAGTACCTAAAGTAGAACCAAGACGTTTTAAACTATTTGCACGACGAACAATAGTTGCCACAGTACGACAATAAAGTGCTTTTGCAAGACAATCTCTTGTCATATTTGACATGTTTGCATCACAAACTGATTTTACTAATTGTCCTCTAGCATTGTGAGTGCGTGTAGTTAATCCACGAAAAAGTGCAGCTGGCGGTACACCAAGTAAACTTGCAACAGAATTTAATTCATTTTCACCTTTAACATCAACTTCTAATCCCTAAAAAATGAAATTAAATAAATTTCAAATTTAAATTATTTTAAATTTTATAAAGAACTAAATTTAAAAATAAATTTTAATATAAATTTTTATAAATATAAGATACATAAAATAAAAAATAAAAAAATAGGACAATAAATTTGAAAATCAAAAAAAATTCTTGATTTGGTCTTGTAACTCAGTAATCTTGAACAAATTCTCGTCATAAATTTCAGACGAAAATTACCCATTCTCAAAGCATCATTGTTACAAGACCAGTTGTTCATTTGTATGTACAAATTAATAAATAAATAAAGATATCCTTCTTTTTAAGGACGCGTTGAAAATGCATATTTCAGGAAACGAACCCACATACATTGAAAATTGATGATATGAAAGGAAAAATTTAATGTCAACGTTACCATTACTCCACGCACGACTTTTATAACTTTGAACTAAAATGTATTTTGTTCTTATTTTAAAAATAGAAATACTTTACAATTACAAAAAGTTCATTTACTTCACAAAAGCTCTTTGTAATAGTAGTCTACAAAATTATATTATTAGAACATTTGTACTGTTTTATTAAAGTTATGCGCATTCGCATGGTAGCATGGCATGGTAGAAGCATTAAATAGTATGTAAGGTACACAATTTTAATAATCGTGCTACAATGCTGCTATTATTAATTTAATTTTAATCTATCAAACAATTAAATTTAAATTTAAAAAATTAAACAAAAATTAAAGTTTTAAATAATTCAAAACGTTGTGTTGACATGCCATGGCCGAGGTTCGAACCACAACATCTCAACTTCACATGAGACTCTAAAATCACCCAGTCAGTGTCTGGGTCGATCGTCTCATGTTTTCTATAGATGTAATCAAATTCACTTTATAAATAATAATTTTGTATACTACAATTTAACATACCTACATACATTTTACCAAAGAATATTTTACTTTGTTTGTTATATAAACACGCTACAGTACATGTACACACAAAAATGATTTGCTTTTGATACTTTGTATATAATTACATTAAGCATGCAATAAATGATAAGGATAAACATTGTATCAATATTTTATTTTTTATTTTTTTTTTTTTTTAAATTATAATTTATTCATACCTGACCATCAACAAATTGTACATTTCCAAGTAATAAGACAGCTGCCAAAACTCTAACAACATCTAAAAATGGTATTCCTAATATCCCTAAACATGCTTTCCATGCTTGAAATCTAGATGAATCCTCTTGTTCATCTTGATTTATATCACCATATTGTAAATATCTTAAATTAATTGGAGTATAACCATCCAAATTTAATTTAATTCTTTCTTCTCGACTTAGGCCAGCTAACATTTGATAAAATATATGATAATTTTTTTCATTTGGTAATGGTCTTATAACACGTGTCTGATCTAAGAAATAGCAATGTATTTTAGTACGATATAAAGCACCATCAGTTACTTGAACTTCAATAAATTGACCCTAAAATTTGGAAAAAAAAGAAAAAAAAACAAAATAAATAAAATAGTGAATAAAATTAATAGAAGTAAAAAAAAAAAAAAAAAAAAAAACAAACTTACAATTCGACTTGATTCAGAATTAGTTGTTGTTTTAGCTGATCCTAATGATCTTAATACTGTGAATGCGGCTGCTAAATGTTTAAATGCATCTGTTTCTGGGCCACCACCAGCAACAGCAAATAATTGCCTTAATAAAAGCATTGAACAATGCGTTTTACCAGCACCAGATGTACCAGATAGAATAATTGCCTGTGGATAACCAGTTTCTGCCTGCTGTCTAACAGCCTCTTGAACTATTCGACGTAATTGTGATGCTAAATGTAATGATCTTGTTGATGAAAGTGTTAAAGGATTACCAACATCGTGATATGGATTTATTGATAATAGTATTGGACCAACATTTGTCTTTAAAAAAAAAAAAAACAATATTATAACGAGAAAATCAGTAAATTTCAATACTTCAAGCAAAAAAACATTTAAATTTATAATTATTGTCTACAATTTTAATTACATACTATATAGTAAACTATTTATTTATTTTTTTGTTAATTGCATATTTAAAAGTATTTAAAAAATGGCACATAAAATGAAAACATTTTATTATAATCATAATGTTATGCATATCTCTGTAATTAAATTCATCATCAAACGACCATTTGTATGCATCATTGTAATACAATGTATGAATTATCTTAACATATAAAAATTTAAAAAACTTGTTACAAAATAAAATTGAAATATAATTGATTGCATATAGTACATGTACGTATGTATGTATTCTATAACTCAAAATGCATGTAATAAAAATTCAATCTTCAATACATCTTATTGATTAGTTAAATTAAGAAAATAAAAGTGATTAATGTGTTGTTATTAAAAAGAAAAAAAAATTTATTAACTTTTAATGAAAAATATATACGTATTATGGTATTACGTACATGTAAAATGTAATGATCGGTAACTCGTTAGTTGTTAATGATAAAATGTTAAGTATTTTTGTATACACTGTATGCTCTGTGCAACTAAAGAGACATCAAATATTTTACTCATTTTTATGCGCACGTTTGCTTCCTTGAGAATGTGTGTGCTGTGGTTTATATAATTATATTTAAAAAAAAAAGTAAATAAATAAAAAAAACCATCGGTATCAGTACTTTTTCTTTAAAAATTTCAGAATACGTATATTAAGCTAGTACCAAAATAAAAAAGAAACGTAAAGTAAAGTAAAGTATGTACACAGATAGATGTAACCAAAATAATTGACCCATAGTGTACGTAAAGTTTTGTTCATTGAATTTCATCAACTTTGAAATGTTATTTTTCAAAGTTAAGTAAACTATACGTGAAATATAAACTTCGGTTATTATTTCAGAAATCCAGTGAAACAAAGTGACAAATATTACTGAACTTCGAGTTATATTTTCATTGTGGTCAATACGTCATTTTTAACATCTGTAAAAATTTCTTACTTTACTTTACTTGATTTCTTCATTATGGTTAGGCCTTTTTACAACGTACAAAATAATACAACCCTTTAATTTGAGAAAGTCCTTAAATAAGTAAATAAAAATGAAAATAGATTCGAACTAAGAAATGAAAAATATAATTAAAATTGTTGCTCATGTACATATAATGAACGTAATCCATAAACACACTTTGTTAGTTTCTTAATTGTTTGCTTATTTTAATATGGTTAACAACGTGAAAGTCTTAATCACGATTTAATGTGATTGTTTTAATTTTTTATCTAATTTTATTTGCTTCTATTGTACAAACATACATTATACATACATTTGTACATGTTCACATCACATGCACGTACATATACCAAATTTATACCTTTTCATCACGATGCATAATTTACATATACGTATGTTGATATCATCATCTTCGAAAAATATTTTTATATATAAGGTAAATTTGCAATTAAAATTCTTTTCTATTTTCTACCTTTTTGTTTTTTTTTTAAATATTTAAAATTTATGGAAAATAAGGACTACTTTTCCATTTTTAAACTTCTTAAAATCAGTCATACAAATTTTTCAAATGACTCGTGTAACCCAGTATACGTACACTATTCGATTTTAAGCTACTCATTGAATTGAATTTGTATAAATAAAAAGACAATTTTGAGTCATTTTTACATCTTGAAAACGTATGTGTTTCACAATGTATTGTGAACGCATCTGTTACGCATCTAGAACGTATCAGAGCATCATGAATTTTTCTGATGCAATGCATATAAAAGAATATAGTTTTGCATCAAAACCGTACTATAAACGCATTAAGGCATTTCATATTGACATTTTAAAATTCACCCAAAATCTAAAACTTCATTAAATTCATACATTACATTTTTATATTTCGCTACAGACTGCAGATTATTCAATCACATGTGGTATTTTTCAATAGTGAAATTACTACAAAATATACATAAATGTAATTAGACTGCATTTTTTGTACTACATACTGTATGTACTTTTACGAAATCTCTGTTAATTGTTTAAAATCGTTTCAATTCAATTACGATATATCAATAAAGTCTGTAAATGTTTAATATCAATCTAAAGATCTGATAAATCTCGCAAACCATACTATCATAGACATTTCCATTAAAAATCGTTACATTACTATATGCATTACTTTTAAAAACAATTTCGATTATTTGAAATGTTTCAGTACGACACATACATACATATATTGTACACGCATAATTCTACATTCAATTAAATAAATAATTTTTTTTTTCAATTATTCAACTTTAAATTCAATGTCATTTACATGTAAAATATACTTTTATTTGAAAATAAGTGAATGTACATGCACTAAATTTATAGGCAAAAAATTTAAAAAAATAAAAAAATAAACAAAAATAAAAATAAATAAAATAGATGAAAATATTAAATATTAAAATGTTTACATAAATCATGATTTAATGGTTGCACTTTAAATGAAATCAAATCATTTAAAAAGAATTTTTTTTTTAACTGGTATCAATATGAATTCAAGAAATAAATAAGTAAAATAAAACTCTTGAACTATTTTAATGAATTATTTAAATATTCATTTACAATCTTACAGTTACCAACAGAAATGTTTGATCATTTTGAAACAGGGTGAATTTTTAAATGCAATCCAAAAAAATTCAAAAATAACGAAATTTATAGAATATTGATAAAAAAATTGAAAAAATTATGAAATTTTCCATAAGTAAACTTTTCAATTGGTTTTTTCAGAAAATCAGTCAATTTAACATTATGAAACAGATATTATTAAATTATATTCATTGTGATCAATATATCATTTTTGACTTCCATAAAAATATGTTCATTATGTTCCTTGATTTATTTTTTTGGGTCTTTATTTTTGCTAGGCCTAACTAATGTGCTGAACAATTTCTTGAAAAGGATAATTCTATACAGTCATCTGTATTTTAAATGAATTTATCTATTACTTTCATTCTCTGAATGCTATAGTTTTCTGAATTTAGAAATGAAAACAACGAAAATCAAAAGAGAACAACATGAATGATAACGATTTAAAATTTTTGTCATAACTAAGTATGTATATTTGACAGAATGAATTTTCAGCTTAAACTTCATCATTCTAGTGTTAAAGAAATTTTATTCAAGTTACCTTGAAGTTATGAAATCTAAAGGATCATTACATTGAAATTTAAAAATTATACTACTTGTGTATATACAGTACATTTTTCGTCATCTTTTAAATAAATTTGCAATAAAATTGAATTATTTTCAGACATTTTTTATGAACGATAATAAAATTTTTGAGAAAATATTTTTATTACATTTACAAAAATATAAGATGTCTGTATACTATTGCATTTTACATACACATAAGTACGTATACGAAATGGTTATTATACCTAAAACTCGTCGCTTATACGTAAAAAAAAAAATACATTTTACTGTTGACTACAACTTGTTTTTCCACTTCAAGTTCATTGAGCTCAAAATTAAAAAAAAAAGAAAAAAAAAACAAAAAATTATTTTTGATGCGTTTATTACGTATACTTTTTGACTTTACACAGTACACCCAAACAAACCCAATAAACCTTGTGCATCATGTGTACCGGCATAAATAAGTTTTTCTCACAAAAATTCAAATCCCTTTGAAAAATTACCAAAAAATTATTAATTTCTTTTTTGTGTTTTTTTTTTCTGCTTCTTGTCATTATTTTCTTTTATCAATTTTCTTACTATCCATATTAATTTTCGTGTTCACTTTACACGAATCTCATAACTGATGTCATATAGTTTACTCAAAATATACATATTTAAAATTTGCATTATTCGTATATGAAATAAACGTATTAAATTTTTTATTTTTCTTTCAAATAAAAGATGTATTAAAATAATGAAACAGAAAATAAAAAATAAAAATAAAAATTTGAAAAAAAAAATCAATATGCATCTATAATCAATGTAATTCAATGCACGAATGCATGCAGGATATACCTATGCACGTATACTTATGTAATGAAAACCCACCGGGTGAGAGTCTTAATCAAAATTTGTCACTGTTGTCCAAAAATTGACCTCGCTTCGATACCAAATTTGTAAATTAATAGTATTCAGTCGGTTAGCGTTTATTAAATAAATTTATCGCCCAAAATGTAAAAAAAAAGGATAAAAAAAGATCGTTTAATGCAATTTTGTATATACATCGTATACATATATGTGTGTGCGTGTATATACAATTAAGATTTTAAAAAGCCTTGAGCAATTACAGTACCTACCAAATGACAATAATAACGAAATATAATGAAAAAAAAAATAATAATAAAAATAAAATAAAGAAATAAAGAAAAACTTGCTATTACTTTAACTTGACTGGAAATAATGAAAGCAGTTTAGTTTCAGTAACAAATGAATATAAAAATAAAAACAGCGGCAGCTGCTGCTCTGTTGCTAACATTTCAGATTTTTGTTGCTATTTTTTTTTTTGCCAAACTGTTGCATACAAAATTGCATATGTTATGTTATACATATATCATATGTGTATGTAAAGTATTTTCCAGAATACATACATATGTATGTGTTATATATAAAATCAAGAAAAATAACAACAGATTGCAGATTTTGTCCAGCCAGACTTTATAAATTGTATTCAATGAAACAGACCACCACCGTAATAACAACCTGAAAACTGAAAAGTGATCATCTTATAATAAAACCGAACAAAATAATATGTGTAATGTAAAAATTTTGAACAGCTTATACAGCTTAAATACAAACAAATTTTTATACATTATTTATTATATGAATATCATGAAAATAAATTCTATAAGGACCATACAAAACATTTTCATAAGATTTCTTCTTTTCTTACATAGGTCCTACATACAAGCTACACATACATACATAATACAAGAAATCACTGTTGAGCTGGATTATATATAAGTTCAAATTTCCATTGTGTCTTTTTTGACATACAATGTATAGATATTTATTTATACACCTAATTATAAAAATTTAAAAAAAATAAGTATACTACACAATTTGATATACTGACTTAAAGTTATCTTGATAAAATTGTACGTATATACTACGTATACACATACATACAAGTACATCATTAATTTTTATTTTATTTTCATTTTTTTTATTTTTCACTGCTGTACAATAACATAAACAATGATAACAAGACAACATACTGACATAACTAACCAAAAATGGTAAAGTTGCAAAATTTTTAAAATTCCTTTTAAAAAATAAAAATGTTAATGAAAAACAAAAAATAAAGAAAATGCAACAAAATACAATTTCATGCGTTTGTGTGTATACAATGCATCTTTACATACATATAAATAAATAAAGTTCGAATAAAAATTTTATGAATAAAAACATCGTACAAAATCTTTAAAAGAATGAAATTATAAAAAAAAAAAAAACGAACTAGAAGGCAAGCAAACGTAAATAAAAATCAAGAATTCTCTCAGATTTATAATATTAGCTCCCAAAAATCAAAATATCCATGATAATTCCAAATATGGGGGAATTCAATTCAAAATCATTTAGACAAATTGATCTAAATAGTATTGAGGACTGTTTTATTTTCGTTCAATTTGTAATATAATTCAAAATAAACAAAATAAAGTTTTTGCTTAAAGCAATAAGAAAAAAAAAATCAGTAAAATTATGTATGTAATCAGATGTACATAATTCATTTAAGTTAAATCTATTTATGACCTTTCTTATTGTTTACATGAAGTCATGATTCAATTGATTCTAAAACTTATTTCGAATAACATCAAAAATTTTCCTTTGATGAAAAATAATAGATTTGAGTCCGATTTCAGTCATAGCTGTGAAGTTCTGAAGTTGCTTATTTGTAGAGCAGGGATAAATTTTTAAAAGTACAGAAAGGAATAGCAGTTTTTCATTCAGTTTCAATTTAAAATACTCCAATTTGAAAGTATTAAGGACTGTTAAGGACATTTCATGATATTACATTTTATTTTGTGGTCTCATATTGTTTTCTATATGTTGCAACAATCATCTTATTCTACATCTTTCAAATTTTCCACATTTTCTTTTTTTCCTTTCTAAGCATTACAACATTATGTTCATTTATATTTTACATTGTTATTACTATCTTACTACAAAAAAAAAGTCATAACTAATTTTTATTTATAAAAATCTTTTAATTATTTATGAAATTTCAAATACAACAAAATCACTCAAAAACATAATGCATACACTTGGATACCATTTTGCCACACCATAATGTTTAATATTTATATGAAGACAAAAATACTGACTAACAGACAACAGTTTATAACTGAAATTTTTCCTAAGAAGTATCTTTTCCCAGGTAATTTTATATTCATACAAAAATCGTAAATTTACTTTTGTTTATTGGTTGTTACTTCAATCACACAATTTGTAATTTAGCTAGAATCAGATACTTGAAAAAATTTTACAATTTTAGATGCTAAATTACTAGGCATTAACATCAATCGTGAAGTAAATGCATGCATTGAATTTTATCACCGTAAAGATAAATGCATGTATACTATGTAGAAAATGAATATATATTTTTATTATTTATATAAGTTGGTGCGTACAATATATATAATACATGTATATGTTTGTACTTAGAAAATGGGCGTTTTCTGTTTAGCAATGTTGTCGTCATTATTTTTTTAAATCTTATTAGTTATTACATACATACATATTTGATCATTCACCCACATATCTTTTTAAGACTTCGTATCGTACCATGTAGTATTATAATATGTGTATACAATATTATACGTATATTGGATAAAATTTGCAATAATTGCATAGACGTGTATTGAAGACCAAGATATATGAGTTTTAATTTTTAGAGAGTGTATTTTAAAAGGAAATCAAAAATTTCTTTGTTTAAAGTCAGATCAAATCAGATATTAGAAAGTTTCCATACCTTAATAGAATGTAAGTACAATCAAGTACAATATACTAAATAATATGTACAAGAATGTACTACACAAATCCATGGCTAATTACATGTTTTCTATGTCTTAAAGCTCACAATCTGATCTGACACTAAGATTAATAATAAATTTTATCCGTAAAATTGCATGATATTATATGTACCTACATGCATAATAAATTTGTAGTAAGTTATAATAAAATTCACTTATTTTTAATGTACAACATTACATAGGAAAGCTAAGAGAAAATTTACGAGGATAAAAACTTAAAATACATAATATGCACATACCTAGAAAAGTGATATTTTTCAAAAGTATCGTTATAGATTTAAGTGCATTAACTCGGATGATATATCTAATGTATGAGATCAACTGGTGAAGTTTCAACAATATTATCATTAAAAAAATAACCGTGTAAAATTTTCAAACTTCATAAACAAATAAAAAAAAGGAAAAATTTATCAACAGATTTATAACTTCAACTAAAGTCTAAAGTGAATCTGTTGTTTTGACAATAATAAATTTATTTTGAATAAATAGCAAATGTTGAAAAGAAATTTATCAACTTCTAACAACTCATAATGCAAATACCCTTTATAAGGCGAGTCATTCAGATGTAAATAATGGAAAATCTGAGCCCATCAACCAGGCATCAGGTGTTAACAAAGATAATTGACAGCTAGAAATAGAAAATGGATTTTGTGATCATGATGAGTATGTTAAAATGGAAATTTTCTCTTTAATAAAATTTAAATCATTCGAATTACTAATATTATATTTCGAAACTTCTTTGAATGTGTTTAATAACCCTTAGCTTAACCAGAGTTTTTAGAATGACTCACCTTATAAAACTCATTACATCATGACACGATTTGTATACTCAAAATTTGCCCAGATTAATAAAATGTTTTTATGTACATATTTTCAAGCAAAAGTGTAATAAATGTAAAATAATTATTTTGATAATTTTGCTTGAAAAAAAAAAAAAAAAACAAAAATAATGAAGCTTGAAAATGTAATTAAAGGAAAGCAAAAGTAAAGTTGAATTACTACTGCCATCACCTGTATGTATATGTACTACACTGTTCACACAGTTCGTTCATACATATACGTGAACGTGAGGAACGTATGTATGTATGTGTAAGTGTGTGTGAAGAAGAAAATACAAAATGATGAGGGTGATGATGATGACGGTGGAAAAATTTAAATGAATAATATAAATATAACTTGTACCTGCACTCGTGAACATTTTTCTGCATCCTACAATCAAAACTTTAATGTAATCCTGTGTACGTGTTTTGAATTCATTTTAATTTTTTTGCATTCTTTTTTTCTTTCATCATCAACTACCATCATCATAGTGATTTTTCTTTAGTCAAGGGTAGATAAATTTTGTTCATACGACAAGAATTTTAGTTACAAATAAAATACAATATTTTATTTTATGCATAAATCAAAAATAATTGGGCCAATATACATTTAAAATTCAGTGAATAGTACATGACACAATGTTTGAATCGAAATGAAACATCTAAGTTTTATATACTTAAAATAATAATTCAAATACATTTTTCATGTACTTTATTTTAACGTTGGCTGATATAAATTTTAAATATTGATGTTAATAAAATAAAAATGATTAGGTGTCCAACTAAAGAAAAAAAGATTTTCCAACCTTAAAGAATAAAAATTATGACAATATTCTGAACGAATCTGCATACTAAATAGACACAACAGACCATGCATGTAGATTGAAATTAGGTATTTGTGTTAAGAGATTTTTAAAATATCCAAAAAAGATCAAAAATCAAAGATACTAAATGCATGAGAAATATTTTATTCTGAAGATTTACTATGGGAAATTAATATGCATCAATTCATTTCGTAGAATATTTTTGTCATTTCATGTTTATAGTTTTTCGTGTTATATTAATAAGAAATATACTTGTATAAAATGCAGTGTAACTTGTAAGTGATAAGTACCCTCACTAATACAATCACAAAATCGCCACCGTACTTAATGTACATGTATTTAATATCTATCTACACAGATAATTTATTTTATACTTACAAAATACTGATTTTCATTAAAACGTGCTTGAAGTGTTCTCATAACAGCATCTTCTGTTAATGGCCCAGGTAAATGTATTAAATCTTCCATTTCGGATGGTTTTTTTTGTTTCCCATTTTCAACAATTGTTGATGTCGCACTTATTATATTAATAGTACCGATTGATTGTTTTAATGTATGATTCATATATGATTTTGTTGGTAAATCAATAATACCTTGTGAACGTCTTGGTATTGTATCACAACCATTACCAATAACACAATGAGGTGAATCTGTAAATGAAAATTCTATAAATTATAAAAATTTATTATATCAAATTTTTATTTAATATTCCTTTTATTTATACTTTTAAATACTGAAAATATAATAAATAAATCAGATGCAATCTATGTTTATTGAAAACAAAAATATTTTGGCTATGCTAATACACATTTAGCAAGATTTCTTACACTTACATACATATATTTTGTGACGCAAACTATGTGACACCCTGTATTTTCTTTGTGGATTATTTTAAATGTTTTACATTCATTTACGTTTTTTTGTAATAATATTATCTCAACTATTTCAGTGTTTATTCAATATTTCTTACATTACATTTTTCCACTAATATTATGCACTTCAGGTCTTATGGGAATACATATGCCTTTTTTCTTCTCTTACAATTTCTAATTAGGCTGTTTCGCGAGCAATATTACCACAATCCACAAAGCTTTTATTTGTATATCAGATGAGTTTTTTAAATATCAATAGTGGTGTAAAATGGTACCACTTGAAGTAATCTTCATAAGACCTTAAGTTCATAATATTAATGGACAGAATATACATGCATACACACAAAATGGTAATACGTACGTAAACAGCAGCATTACGTTTAGTACACAATGATTTCAATTGATAAATCAGTTACAAAGTTATTAATATAAAAAAAAATGTATGTGTTAAGTGTTATTAACAGACATACATAACATGAAACAAAGTAAAGTAAACTGATTGAAAAGTACACACCTTACTAATCGATTTTTGTAAATGTTAGAAAATTAACAAATAAATCTATAAGTACATCGTAATGTTGTCTAAATGTAGAAATATACGAGTGCAATAAAATTCGAATAATACATAAAGAATAAATAAAAGTAAATATGTAATTTAAAAGTAAGAAATCATTATTTCTTCATCTTTATAGAGGCTATTAAATTTATCTACATAACAAGTTTATTCATTTAAAAGGCAAAAATAAATAAATATTAAAATGTAATATATTGATAAAAAGTAAATTTCTATTATTTTACTCACATACCTGAAATTGACCCATTAATATGATGTGGAAGAGGATGAGGTATTGATGTATTTCTTGGTGATACTATTGTTGATGTTGTATGATTGTTGGCATTTTGTGAAATACAATTATTCAACGGATGAGTCTAATTAAAAGATTATTTAAAAAAAAAAATGTTGAAAATTTAATATATTATTGAATTTTGTAGTTTTAAAATTGTATAAATATTTATATACCTTTCCCGCACTATGGATAGGTTTAACTGGACTTCCACCATTTGATAAACCATGTAATGTTCCTGTTTGCACTGTAGATGGTGGTGTACCATTTACACCAATTGATCCACCACCTATCGTACAACCATTTGGTGTTGCTACTCCACCACCACCATTGCCAGAATTTGCTGTTTGGCCAACATGTAATCTGTTCCGTAATGTTACTAATTCAGTACTTAAACTTTTTAAACGTTGCTGTAAATGTACTGCCTCATTTGATGATGATGCATCTACAAAGAAAAAGTAATAAAATGTGAATAACAAGTCACAAAATGAATTAATTACTGCAGTATCTAAAATGTATCTAAATGTAATCATAGATTTAGGATTAACATGTCTATAATCCTTAAGAACAGTTCATTTTGGAATAATCAGGATATTAGATATTCATGTATGTGAATTTGTGACACATACATATGTACACGCAAATATTTATGCACATGTACCAAAATTATAACATAAAAGTTTTGATTTTATTTTAATTATAATCTTTATTTTTTTTTATGTTTAAGAATATGCTTACGCATGCTTACTTGGCAAATCACATAATATACTATGTATGTATGTACGAATTATTAGAAGAATTTCCTTTTATTTTGTATTTTCTTTAAATAAAAACAAATAATAATCAGATCTTTAAAAATTCCAAAACAGGTATTAAATAAGATTCTTTTTTTGTAATTTCTTGTTTATAAATTGTGTACGTAAGCATCCACATATACTTGCATACAATGTACTATATAGTATTTATGTACTTGTGAGTAAATTGGAGATTAAAGTGTTTAATTTTATTTTAATTACTTTTTTTTTCAACTTGTTTGGTGTGCATTATAGACCAACTAAATATCTACCTGTTTAGTGGTTCATATGTATTAAAAGAATGAATCTTCATTCCTTACATTTGCGAAGGGGCTAGCAAAAGTTCACTGTCTTTAATTTTTTTTTGAAATGTATTTTTTCGCACACTTCATTTTGGACTCTTGAATGACTTCTGATATCGCACTTGAAATCTTTGATGCCATTTATAGGATATTACAGAAAACTTTCGTAATCCCCTCGTGTTTACAATTTAAGGTACCATACGAATATGTTCATTTATGTACATACGAAAAACATTTCCGCTTTAAAATCGAATTCCTTTCGAGATTTTTACAAAGTCGAGTTTACACCCAATACAGCCAACCCAATATTCTGTATTGAAATAAAAAACGAAAACAATATTTTGTGTTTTTAGCAACTCTCTGTAACTTTTTCATAATATTTAAAGGTTTTAAAACAGAGATGTTGAATGAAGAAACATTGTTGACGTAATAATTATACTATGTGTAAACTCAGCATTAATATAATGACGAGCCTTCTTTGTGGCGTATTATATGTAGATGTGAACGTTATTATGCATTTTACACAAGTATGTTTTAAATGACTTCTTTACATTTATGTGTATGTACACATAAATATATGTACAGAATTTTATATTTATTGCACCTTTAAGATATTTTAACATGTATATACCCATGAAATGTTATAAAAATAACCTCAACCTCAACCTCATTCCATTTTACAACTTAAAATATGTGCAGTACGTACATGTAACCAACTAAGCGCATTTTATACAACATTTTATGTTGTCAGTATGTACTTATGATATACACTATATGCATGTGATTCTAATAAAATGATGAAGATGAGTACATACCTATACTACCTGATACCACATATTTATTCACACCATCTTCTTAATTATTACTTTTTATTATGTACACTTACAAATATTTTTTCTTGTTATTATGAATATAAAACTTGTATAATATCCTAAATACCAATGTTTCTTCGTACCACAGGTTGTACATTTTTTTTAAATGCATGTACACGTGTACATTGTATAATTTAAGTAGGTTTTATATAAACCAAAGTAAATGACCAAAGTGGTTTGATCAGTTTTAATAATTCTGTTTTTTATTTATTTATTTATTTTTTTTTGTTTCATCTTTTTAGAATTTAAATTTGATAATCATGTCACTACGGATCCATAATATTTTTTCATCTTTACATTGAGTTCTTGTTCAAAAAAGGTATTTATACATATATATACACGAAATATATAGGAATATACGTAAGTTCATCGACTTTGTATATGTTATGAATACATTTTTTTTTACGTTTTTCATCTTTTGAAATCATCAAAATAATACGTTCACAACAGGTAAAATTAAAAAATGTACACGTACAATATATTGTATACTGTATAATTAGATAAATAAAAAATATGTTCATATGTACCCATTATCAACATGTGCATCATTAGGGTTACCATTCAAAATTTTTTAAAAAAATATTTTAAACTAAATATCAAAATATGTCGAAAAATATGCTTATTGATAGTAGAATTGACCATATTACCTGGAATCACGGTCAGAAATGATGTTCATCTGCAAACAAAATTTCAAATCCGCTAACAAGTTTGTAAGCATTTTATCATTTAATAATAAAAATATGTATACAGATGATATAAATATTTCAAAATGTTAACCCTATGCAACAACTCGATTTTTTGAAACTAACAAATTACAAACAAATAAAAAAGAAAAATGGAAATGAACATAGTGAACGAAAAAAAAACAATTTTTATTTCTTGTATCTATTAACTTAACAAAAGAAAAAACAAGTCTACGTTTATGTATCTAAGTGGTAAATTCAAATACAGATGCATAATAAATTAACAAAAAACGAACTTCTTTTCTTTTTTAAATAAAATTACGTAGGTAATAACCTGGTACAAAACTTGAATGTACAGGTAAATAAGTATTAAATTTTTTTTACAAATAAGAATAGAATCTAAGCTCAAGCATAAATTACCGTGTATGCTTTGAAGGCACTTATGTATATGTATATAAGGCACATACCTTTAAACAAAAACTTTGTGCTTCTTTTCTTTTTATTGCATTCATACGCTAACACAAAAGTACGTACGTATACATGTATACATTTGATATGGCAGCATTAGACCACATATAATTTAACCTACTTGGAAGGTTAAATATAAGAAATTAAATACTTTTGAACAATAACATCAAATGAGGAATGGATGAAAAAAAAAAAAAAATTTGTATTTGTGCGAAAATTGCAAATAGAAGACAAATCTAAGTCATAAATTCAACACTAAGATCAACTTAATCATAAAAACATCTAAAATAACAATGTTCTTTTCATCAATAAAATTTTCTTAGCAATATGGTAATGAGCCAAGATTTTCATACTTCGTAGGAATGATTATTTTTAAAAAAATGAACTTCAGATGAAATCCTTACTTGCATAAAAATTGGAATAGATTCAGTTCATTGCAATGGTGAATGCAGGTTATCATGTAATATTTTTAACCTAAAATTCTACTTACCTGAGATTTTTTTTTTTGTTATTAAATCAAGGTTATTAAATTAATTAATTCTAATTTTGAAAATGTTCAAATTTTTAATCTAAAAATATTTTTATCTCAACTGTTGAACTTCAGGTGTCGTATTTACAAGTTTTTTTCATTTATTTTTTTTCTTTAGATTTACCTAAAATCTTTTATTGCTATTTAATATGAAAAAAAAAAAGCAAATCGCTTTATTAATGCTATCATTCTTCTTCCACATGTAACTGTTCATTTGAATAAAATGAAAGAATTGCTTTTAAAAGATTTTCAACTCAATCAACATAATGAGGTAATAAATGATGAAAAACTCAAATAAAAAATCAAATAATCAAAATTGGTAGTATCATCATCATCATCATCATAACAGCTCGATGGGAACCAGGGTCTAATCACTGTGATGTGATTTTTCATGGCAATCATACATGCACCTAAAGCTTAACATGGATTGCGAACCACTAGTGAAAATGGTAGTATACACCAATAATATAATGATAAAATAACAAAATAATTTACTCTGTTTATAGATTGAATTTTTTAAGATCCATATAGGTGGTACGAAATATGCATTTACTATCATATAAATTCATGCGTTGATGCGGTAGGTGAAAAACTTTCACATATTTAATAGAACCATGAATAGAGAAGAATAAAGATTCGATATTTATAAATATAGGTATGATAAAAATTTTAATTTGAAATTTTGATTACATTCTGATGGTTTTTTTTTTTGACCAAAACAAAAAAAAAACGAGATACAAGCACAAGAAAAGCTAAAATTATTTTTTTTGTTTAGTATTACAGATACATTAAGTTTTGTTTGTGTTTTTATGTTTATTTGACGTTTTTTTTTTTTTTTTTTTTGTTTACTATTGAAAAAATAACGGACAAGGGTCATCAGTTTATCATAATATTAACAAAATTCGTTTATACCTTTTATTTTTTTCATTAGTACCAGTTCTTCTTCATTTTTTTTTTCTAATTTTACATCAATGCATTTAATTATAAATTTCAATACAATATGTGTATATCGTGAGAAGTTTTGAAACGTATCGAATCGAATGTATTATAGAAATGACCTAAATTATAATTTAATTTATTACATCGAAAAGAATCATGAGAATGTGTGTATTTTGGTAATTTTACAATTTAAAACAAATACAAAAAGGCTTTTCTATAATAATATTTACAATACTATATTTATAATAATATTTACATGTTAAGCGAATGTTTAATTGTTTAATTAAATTAAATGCAATTTTCATAAAATCATAGCTTTTCAAATTCAATACTTTTGAATTTTTTTTTGTTTTTGTTTTTTGAATACAAAAATGAAATACAAAAAGGAATCTATACAGATTACATATCTGCCACAAACAGAATCAACAAAATTAAATTATTTTTTTATTTGATAATAATAAAACCAATTATTACAATATGTATACATCAAAATAATTCAACTGAGGAAGAATTTATTTTCATTTTATTTTCAATGCACAAAGAACTTAAAAATTCTCTGAATGTTTACAGCTCATTTTAATTATTATAATATTATGTTAACCATAGACCAAACAATTACATATATTATATGTAATATTGGATAATGAAAATCAATTAAAAAGTTATTGTTTATAATTTCCTAAAAATTTACATGTAATAATGTCAATAAATCGTATTAAAGTGACAGATATTCATGTATTTTCATGTAACTCTACTTTGTGCACATGAAAAGTACGTACATATGTAGGGTATTTTCATATATGAGTACATAATGTATGCATATGTACATATGTAGGATTGTACCATATTGTATATATATGTATATGTATGTATATATATGCAAAAGTATACGTACACCATATTTTTAAAGCATATAGTCACTTATTTATAAATTGATCCTATTTTGTCCTTTTTTCTGCCAGTTTTCTGTATTTAGAAACGAAAACAACAATCCAACGAGAACAACATACATAAATACTGATATGACAATGAGCCAAAATTTTGGTTCATAAGAATATAATCTTCTTAAAAAATGAACTTTAGATACGTATTATAGATGTTTTCGATATACTACATATAGTATGTATTTTAAAATACTGAAAAAGTTTATAATTTAAGTTTTATTTTACTTTTTTTATGTTTTGTTTTTTTTTTTAGTGTTTTGTTTTTTTGCTAACAATAGCACATAACTCTTGTTATCGTTTTTTTTTTTTTTATTTTTCATTAACACTATGTATAGTAAAATTTTGAAAAAAATTTTTTCAACAATGTATGAATTTTTACACATATGTACTAACCAAAAAAAATTTTAGAATTTCAATTAATCATGTAATTAAAATGCGATAAAAATAATAAATGTTTTTGATAATATTGTAAATTATTTTAATTAAAATGTGCTTTACTAAATGAAAAAATTACAATTAAAAAAAAAAATTATACTTTACCTAAAATACAATAACCACATTATAAAAAATAAAATCATTAAAACTATAGAACAAAGGCTGTATTAGGTGTTAATGATAATTTTTCAAATATTCAAATGAAACGATTTTTTTTTAAAAACTCAGAAAGGTTAACCAAACTTTTTTTTTAATTATTATTATTATTTTTTTTTTTTTTTGAACTCGAGTTTTAAAAAAAAATATTATAGAATAGAAAATTATTTGAAATTGTTGCATTGCATTCATTTAATACTATAATTACACTTATATCATGATTTGTTAATATCTAATTCTCAAACTCACGAATAATGTTTTTAAATATCTGTAATGACAATTAATGTATGTATATCATTGCAATATGTAGATGTGTTTACGATAAAATTAACATGTTAGAAAAGAACAAATTAATAATAAAAATAATGAACAAAAAATTGATAAATTTTGATAACTATAAAATAATAAACATGAAATTTGAAAATTAATTGTACATACACGATATTCTATCCTTCATTCAAAAGATAAATAGATGAAAATTATTCTATATTACAACATAATTATAAAAGAAATCATAATGAAAATATTAACTTTAATTACATTTGTATTAATATTTTATTCAAATTTAATAAAATTTTCTTTAGTAAGTATGAATATAATTGAGTTATTATTTTTTTTTTTTAAGTTGGAATTTATTATTTTGTAGTTCAAAATTACACATTTATTAGTTTAATTTTTGTATGAAGTTTTTTGTAAGACCCAAATAGGATTAGGCTAGGAATTAAATACACTATATAAGTGAGAACTTCAACGAGGAAAGTGAAGAAACGCGAAAATAAATATAGGAACGTAAGGTACACGACGTCATAAATTCGTCAATAATGAATTTTTTGTGTTAATAATTCAAACTTTTACATCGGGCTATAAATTAGTTAAAAAGATCCAAGTCTCATTTCTTATAAATAAAATACATAGAATGATATAAGAGATATTGTCCAATATATGACGTCATGTCCGTTTTTCCTAATTTTCCGCGTCAATTACATACTAAACCTTTCCATTTAGGTCTTAAGAAGAACTCTAACGTAATATTTTAAAATTTAAATTTAAAAAAGTGGGTGAATTTCAAAACGTCAAAGAAATTGTTGTTACATCATAATTTGTACTACGATTTTAATACAAAAGTTATTAAATGTCGCTGATACATTATTTGCCGAACTAAAAGGCTTTACAATACGTTTTGAAACTTTGAACGATATTACTGTTTTGAAATTTCAAACTTTGTTTTGGGATGCGGTATTGCCTTTCGAAACGCATCAAATATTTTATTATAACTCGTATAATAAATAACTTGAGTATTGCGAATATTTCAATATCAAAATAAAATGAATATATTTTTTTTTACAGTCTGTAAAGTATAAAATAGTCGCAAGTGACAAATTATTCCAACCATGTTCAAATAATGAATATTATTTCACTGAAATTCTCGATTTTAATTATACTATAATACGAAAAGATGATGACGTTGTATACGGAAAAGCTTATATTAAATATATTTTTGACAAAGAAGTTAATGATCCAGTACAAGTGAGTTGAATTTTTCTTTTATGTACTATATCAAAAAAAAAAAAAAAAAAAAAAAAAATCAATTTTTTATTTGAATATTTTATAAAAGTTTTTTATGAAAGTGTATAAAAATACACGTGGACATTGGATAGAAGAACCATTCTCAGTATACAGGCCAGATGTATGTAAATCACTTTTTGATCCAAAAGAAGTATGGTATAAATATACTCAACTAGCTGAACAAAAGGACTGCCCTCCAAAATATGGAGTAATTTCATTTTATTTTAATTTAATTTTTTTTATTTTTATTACGAATTTTTTTTGTAATTTTTAATCTATTATTTTTAGACTACTTATAAAATCGAAGAACAAAAATTTGAACTAGAAATTGATGTACCAGGAAGAAATTATGAAGGTTCATATCGATCAGAAATTATTTTTCAATCAACGCTTGGTAAAATTTGTGCTTATGCTTTTACAGATGTATATCGAGTTTAATGAAAAAATTAAAAAATTTCTAATTATATATAAATTTGCAAAAAAAAAATTCTTATATGCATGATTATATGTAAGTGGTATAGTATATCTGTTCATTTTTGTAAAAAAAAATTAATTGTTCAGTGTTTTTGTAAATATTCGAAAAATTCAAACATTAATAAAATTTAAATGAATTGAATTTAAACTTTCAAATTTCAAATTTCATTTTCTGATCATTTAACAAAAAAAAAAAAAAAGATTTATGTTGTGTAATTGCGTAAACTATAATTTCAATATGAGTATTGCAAATTTTTAAGCTCAAAATTTATTTCATATTTCCTAGCATTTCTTCATTTTAAATAAAGTTATAAAAAGAAAAGATGAAAAGAAATCTCAATAAAAGGAGTTTTTTCAGTCCTATTGTATAATATAGATACGATAGATATGTACATACTTGAATGTACTGAAATATAGGTGAATTCAAAAAAGATAAGACTTCGTATAGCAAACAAGTACATACAGAATAGTAAGTATTTGTACAATTTATATGTACTTTATCTAAGTATTCAATGCAATGGCAACAGAATAATTTAACGAAATTACAGTGATATCATAAGTTTGTCAATTAACCTTCGCTGTACTGTATGTATGCTTTAGATGAGTCATACATATAGTCAAAATGGTTCAAAAACAAATCCCAAGAGTTTTGAACAGACCTTTATTCATTGGTGTTTAAAACGTATAGTCAATTCATATAAACTTAAAGTTTTACTCAAACTCTTTTACTACTCTAATAAATGATACACGAAACAATTCCATATTTTAGAGTTTTTGAATTATTATTGTGTACAACATCACGTTTCAAATATTATTTTATCGTCGTTTTTTGTAGTTTCTATTTTATTATTTTTATTATTACTATTATTATTATTATTATCGTTATTGCAACACATAGAGTAGATACATATGTATATTAAACTCTGTATAGTCTGTATATAAGTTGAAAAATCCAGGTGGTTATAATTTTTTATTTTTGTAAGCATTTAGTCTTTTCATGTTAATTTTATTTAAATGGTACATTTGGTACAAAGTCTACGTAAATATGTTTATACAACATAAATTATATGAATATGCGTGAATTGTTAAGAAATGAAAACTGAAAACTTTTAGTTTTAGCACTAATAACAAAAGAAACAAAATAACATAACAAAAAACATTCATTATTTTCAACGTATATTTATGTATGTCTGCATGTAAAAATGTTGAAATATTAACAAACTCATGGCCTTTTTTGTCATAAAAAATGCGCCTACCACCACGTTAACGGCCACTAACATGATGCATTTGTATGTGCTTTGATATAATAGATTCAATCGATATCAAATGTACAGGATGTCCCACAATTTGTGTCACGAAATGCGTTTTTCGTCCATTTTAGAAGGTTTTTGGCAAAAATTTGCTCTATACCACACACTCTCGAAAATTCACCTCTTCTGAGACGTAGGGAATTAAAAATTTTGAAACACTTGAGATATGTACATAATGTATTAGGTATATTGGAAAATATTTTTCAAATCACTCTGTGTATTTAAATCATATTTACTAAAAAGACAAGACTTAGGCAAATTTATCAAAGAGTAACGATTATTAGAGCTAGATGAAAAAATTCGGAATTATTAAGAGAAATACATATGTACGGAAAAATTTGTAATACATAATTATAAAAACAAATGTGATGTGCCCCATCAATATTTTTAAACCCTGAAATTTTTACGAAAATTGGAGGATATTATCTTGACTTTATGAATATATTGATACATGTATATATATACACCCTACTCTGTCTGACTCTTTGAAGAAATTGTTAACTCATTTCATTTTGTTATTATAAAATTAAAAATGTAATAACGTTGATATTTCTGTTCTACATATATATGTACATATGTATATATACATTATTTTTGCTTTTCATAATTTTATTGATTTTTAGTTGATACATCCGACAATTTTAGTTATACATTTGAAATACACAAAAAACCAGTTTTACAAAAAAAAAGTAATAATAATAACAATAATAATAATAAATAAATGCAAATCTGCGTGTATAAAAGCAACATGCATGCATAGGTTTATATATACACTTATAAGTACAGTATATGTAATAAAAAGAAAAAATGAAGTATGTACATATATTATCTGACGCCCACGGCTTTCAAACTTCAATCTCGTTTCAGGCTTTGAAAATTCATATGAGCCAAAAATAGATTTCATATAAATATTCATATCATATACCATTACATGCACTACATGTGTATTTAACACTATGAAACCAAAATCGTCTTTGTATTTATGTACATCCATACATACTTAGATATTATACTTTTAGATATGGCTTTTGTTAGCTTAAAGTGAAATGATTCTAATTCAGAGCTACTCGGATTAAATCTATCGGAATGAATTGTTAAAGTTTCTTGATAAAATTAATTAAAAATTATCTTAAAATATGACCTTTCAGAAGAAGCCTTCAAAAGCATTTTTTCTTATCTAATGTGTGGCAAATTTTCAAAATTCTACGAATTTTATTACACACGGTTTTATGCAGGATACCTATTTCTAAAACTGAAAAAAAAAAAATAGTTTAAAGAAGAGCTATACTTAAAAGCAAATTAAGACAAAACAAGTTAATGATACCGCAACATATTTTTTCTTGGAAAACCACAGTAATAAGATTATAATGGATTTATTAATGAATCGATTTTTATAAATTATTGAATTTTAATCGATGACAATAACGTATAGTAAATCGAATAATTTAATGGAGTCCATAAATTTATGAATATTCTAAATAGTAAAATTCATTCGAAGAAAAATAAATTTATCATTTAAAAGAAATTTCAATGGTTTTATAAAACGAGTCCCAGGTAAAAAATTCATCTCTTTATTTATATACTTTTTTTTTTTAAAAAAAAATTCCTTAAAATGATGATACAACTTCAATGTATGCATAAATCTTATTGTGTTGATATACTTAAAAATATCATATATCACATTTTTCATAGTATCAGCAAGTATCAGACAGAAAGGACAGCTATCTGCTAAAAATTTAGTGCAAGCTATAAAATAATGTAAGAAAAAGAATTAATAATCTTTTCTGAATGTTTGTCTGTTGTACTTAACGAAAAAACCTAAATTTAATAATTTGAATTAAATATACTATTTGAATAAAATACAACTAAAATTAATGAAACTACAAAAAGGATCATTTTCAATAGACAAAAAGAAAATCAAGTATCTTTCACGTTTTTCGAAATTCTATTCAACATCGATTGAGTTTCATTTTTGAAATTTTGAATAAAATCGTATATGATAACAGTAACACCGTAATTCAAAGAATATTCAAGAATTATTCTAATAAGGACCTTAATGATTTTCAATACGACTTTCCATAATTTGAAAAAATTTAGCTAAAAGAATTCATGTTCAAAATAATAAATTTCAATGTTTTACATAAAATATTTAAATTATATGCCTTTACTACATATACACATATACGCGTATATTATATGTAAACATATAATACAAGCAGAAAATAAAAGATAAAAAATCATTGCCAAAAGCAACCACGATTTTGTGGTGAAAACAAAATGTACGTAAATCATATAGGTACATACCTACTTATAATACTTATACAGCAAAACCGCTTTTATACAAATTCATGTTGATGTACATGAACAATTGTTTGATCCTTCATTTTCTGTTCAAAATTATAGGATGAAAATTATTATGATCTATCTTATTTATCTTGAATTTTTATTTTTATTTAATTTTTTATTCAGTGTTTTTGTTATTACAGCTTCATCTTATCTGGTGGGTGAAGCTTTTTGATCTTCCTACAATATTCGAACAATAGTAATCATACATGATACAAACGTGATCTTTCTGTGGGCTATATACATACACATTATTTATATTTTTAATGGCGCATACAAACGTAATATACAAAAATAGATAAGTCAAGTCATTGTAATATACAAAATACTTCGTACCTACATACATATGTGTATGTTTCATTGTACTGTAGAAATTCTACAAACATACATATGTATGTATATAGACACATAAGTATTTGTATTATACGATTGGATACGTTCGTAAACGTAAGCTTAATTGAAAGCCGCATATACCAATAATTTTCCCATTAAAGCTGATATTTTTGGTACAGTATACAGGGAGTAAACTTATTGTACATTTATACATACATGTCTTTTATTATATATTAAGGCTTGTAGATACAGGCAAAATTACAATAGATATAAATTTTAAATATACATACATACATACGTCTATATGAATTTATATTGTGTATATAAAATATATCAGCTTTAATTTTAATTTCATTGTAATATACTTCATTATAATAACTTATTATTGATCAATAACCTTTCTTTTTTATTTGTGATGTTTTAGTCAGGTAATCATTAAAATAACATTACGACAATGGTGATCACAATCATATAATTATGATTGTGAAAATGATGAGTGTTACTTAAGTTACTAATTTACTGCCTGTCTGTTGTTGATAATCCAAATCAATTTGATTCTCATTTTAAGCAAAATTAAACACTGTATATTCTACATACAGTGTGTCCCAATCATATAACATAATGTTGTATTTTTCGAAAAAAAAAAAAAAAAAAAAATCGCCAAAGATAAAAAAACTTATTTCGATTAAATTCCAAACATTTTGATTGAAAACCCTGTTATGATTTAAAGATGTAAAATATATCCGTAAGGATATGTACAACCAAGGCCTAGGCATAAATATTTATCTAGTACCATTCCAATCTTTACAAGATTAACTCAGGCTAACTATGAAGTAAACAATGATCAAGTCTTGAATATTTGGCAAAAAGATAGTTACCGTTATTTTTTTTGCATACCTGTAAAAGTGAGTTCATAAGTTCTTGTTCATTACATTTAATCGTTTAAAAAATATCTGACTATGTATAACATTAGGGAACTATTCAAGATTTTCCTTTAAATATGAGAAATTCAATTAACAGTTTACATGAAAGGTATTTTCATTTCGAACAAGATAAATTTCCTGTATTCATCTAATAGTTTTGAATTATATTTGTTTTTGTTTAATTTTTCTTGGTTTCTTGTTTTTTCTTTTTTCATTTTTCCATGTTCCACTTGACTGCAGCGATCAGCTTGTCAGTTATATATAAAATTCTGTTGTTATGCCCTTTTTATAACTTCAATAACTTTTTCTTACTATGAATGCATATAAACTAAATCCACAATATACATATGTTATTCGTAGTATATATTTACAAACACATAAAAATTAAATATACTTCTAATAAATAATACAGAAAATAGATACTTTTGTAGATTGAAGCCATTTCGGTTGGTCAAGGTGGATAGCCTAACCCATTCGTGTAAAGAATAATTACATTTCTGAATAGGTAAGTAACCTTATCTAAGCCTTAAAAGTAAAACGAGAATTTAATACATGAACAAAAATATAATAGATTAACATGTATAATAATAATACCAAAGCATGTACATATATTGATACACATATGTATGTAAACCTGACATACTATATGTATTTTATGCTGTGTAATAGTTTTTATAGTTTTCAATGGTTTTTATAGTTTATTAGATGATTAAATCTAATATTTTGTATTATTATGTCGATCATATGAATTGGCTGTAATTTCGCCATTATATGTATATGTAAGTTTTGTATGCGCGTATGTATTTCAGTACGTAATCATGATTCCTAACACAAATATTAAGAAAATAAATTAGAGCAAAAGAGATTGGGTAACAGAAAATTGTACTACTTTACTAAAAATTTAATTGATTTAATGCCATTAACTTACAAGTAAAATATAATTTCGTTAATAACTCAAAACCGTGGGAACATATTAAGTTGAAAATAGAAAAAATAAAAACTAATAATAAAAAAACTATAATTACTAGTCTAATTTTTTTTAATAGTTTCAAGAATGATTATCTCGAATTGATAGTGTTAAAAGAAAAATTTTCAATTTCATTATTTAAATTTGAATTTAAATTGAATGCATTAATATAGGATATTCCAAAACTAGAAGTTTTGTGTCTCCAAAAATGTAAGAAAATAGGTGAAATTATTCAAAGTGTAAGTAATTCGTTAAAGAAAACATCTCACTTTTAAGGAAAAAGTTGATATAAAACATTGAATATCTTATAATGATATCCTTCGATTTTAGTAACATTTCCAAAGTTTAAAATTACTCATGGCAGACAATTGTTTTTAAATTTAATACACATTTTTCCAGGCAAAAATGACCGTCATATTTTTTGGCCCATCAAGGCTAGGAACTCTCGCTAAATTAATTATGATCTGAAATTGATAATTCAAATAAAGCAGTTAATATGTAATTTATTTCTAACGTTAAAACCCTTTGCCTACTATACAAAAAGTATTGATGTTTTCTATTATTTCTTTATATTTAAATTATATTGTAAATATGCTAAGAAAAACATGTCCTTGAAAGATTAAAAACCATAAAATATGAAAAAAGAAAATATAAATTGAAATAAATTACGGTAAAATCACGTTTGTATTAGTTACCTGTAGTATGATTAAGGTCTTGTTTAAAAAAATGAAAAACAGAAAAAATGAAAACAAATCATCTTGCGTGTTATACTGCAATTTAAACAAAGTTCAAGAATTTTAAATAATTTTTTTGAAAAATTATTACATGATATTATATTATATTCAAAGTCAAAATTAAAAAAAAAAAAACTTAATAAATTTTCCCAAAATGATAACTGAAAAACAAAAAAAAATTTTTTTTCGAACCAGTTTATGTGATGAAATTTATTTAAAAAAAATTTTTTTTTTTTTTTTATTTAATAAGTAGTATTTTTTGGACCAACAGAAAATGTTGTGTACACTGATATTTTTAAGTGTCGTTGTTTTTAAGATACCGTGGTTTCAACTTTGCGTTGTAATTAAGTTTGTTCGAGTATATTAAAATTCTATAATCAAGCTGAATATGTGACATGTATATAACGTCATTTTATATAGTATACATACATATATGAATTTATTTATATACTCTTTAAAATATGTTTATATATGTACATACATATGTATACATATGCATTCATTATGTTGCATGAATATATGTTGACTAAATTCAATTGAATTGAATCATGAATCTTGTTTCAAAGCCGCAATTATTTGAAATACCGCAATCAGGTAAATTTTCTTACATGAAAGTTAATGAAAAAGAAAAGAAAAATACAAAAAATTAAAAATAAATTCAAAAAAGAAAAAATACCAAATGAAAATACAAACGTAGAATTTCTTTAAAAAAAAAAAAAAAAAAAAAAAAAAAAAAGATAATGATGTTATGTATATACTTTGTATACATTTACTACATATTTTATATCATATAATATAATGAGCATAGAAATTACACCACAAACTACATAGAACAGAGATACCTTATATTCAACATATAAAAACATACAATAAATCTGTATGTTTATCTGAAACTATGCATATGTTGTTTTGGATACAATCACACATATTCAGCAAAATCCAAATTGGTATAAATATGTATACTCATACATACATATAAGATCGTATAGGTTTTGTGTAAAAATTGTAAACGGAATTTCAATGATATGGTGAAACATTCCGTGCTATAGTATATAAGCGATAAACCAATATTTTAATGTCATTGACTGAATGCAATTGCATTCAGATTTAGAACAAGCTAATGTTTATGCTGCCATCATAAAAGGAAGAGGAAGAAAATTACTAAACGTACAAGAAAAAATAAGAAAAATATGTATACATTGTAATGAAAAGGCAAAGACCAAAATAACATTATAGGAAAACAAGTTATAATATCATTTAGTTTTTATTTTTATTCCTTGACTTATCAAACTTTATTACCTTTACTTTAAATGTACATACCTACATATTTCTTAAGTTTGAACTTAAATTTAAGTTTGTTAGGCCATGTTATAATGTAACAAACTTTTCATAGATAGGATGTCTTTCTAGTTGTTTATATGTACATTATATTATATTTATCATAGATATTCCATTCATTTACATATGAAATTTTTGTGAAAGAAGAAAAATGAATGGTACTAAATTTATCTGATTTGCATTTAAAAAATCGTGATGTATGGCGAAGTTGCTGTTTTTAAATTGCTAATCTTTATACTTTTTATAGTAACAGTGGAAATACAACTTATACAGGGTTTTTGTAAAGTTTGGAAAATAGCTAAAAATTTCGGGATTAAGAAATTTTCGTTTAGCTTTACAAAGCTGAGTTTTTAGCATTCTGTATAAAAAATCTGAACGAGTTTATATGTAGATGTAAACTATAAAAAAATTAATAGCATTTATCCAAAGCACATCAAATAGAGACTTATAATTGGAATTATGTACATACATGTATGTACATATATTTGATGAAAAATTTAGAAAATGTAATTACACATTCCATTCCTTTGAATCGTAGTTAAAAAAAAATTAGAGAGCAATTTGTATTCGAACGCATATTCCGAATAAGAAGATCGTTTCCAAAACATTGAAATATTTTAAGTTTTTTGAAAACCCTGCATTACGTTTGTTTTATGAATGTGTGAATAAGCAAATACTTACACATATGTACAGGTAGTTTAAAATTTATTTATTCAACTTTAAAAAATAAATAAACAACACTTGATTCTAGTTTCGTGGAGTTTATTTCTACAAATAGAAACTGTGAAATGCAGTTAATACAGAAAGTATACTGTATGTACATATGTATGTATGGACATTCAATTAAAAGTGCATTCCATTTGAAATGTTTAAAATACTTTTTTTAAAAATTGTATTTAAAAAAAAAATTAAAGAATATTTAAAACATATGTAAAAGCATATAAAAGGTACTTACACACGTATACTTTCCATGGACACCAAGGACAATTATATGAAGAAACCTAAACATCAGCATTTGCCTATCATATGTAGAATTGTACCCATAACAGTAAAAAAATTTTGAAAATCTTGTTTAAATTTGATTTCAATTTTATTTAAATTAATATCTACAAATTTCATTAAAGGAAATTTGCCACAAACATATTTTCAATTTCACAACCTTTTTTCGTCAGTTTCACCAACTTTGGAATTTTATTATTTCGTTAAATAATCTGCCGTAAGCCGTAAGGAGTGCATGTAAAGTAAATTTTTAAATTTTTATTTTAGAAACCTAGTGAATTCAACAAAACGATGATACTTTCATAACTTTCAATATATCCATACATTTGTTAAAATACTTACTTTACCTTATGGAAGAATATGTTTTCATTAGGGCTAGCCTATATGTTGGTATAAAATATTGATATCTCAGAACCAGAATTAGAACTAATCTAAACCCTAACGAAAATGGGACCTGAGTTCTTTAGAATTTCAATTTATTATTTATTATTTAGGAAAAATGATAACAAAATTAAAAAATTTATATACTTATGTTAGACTAATTAAAAAAGTTAGGTCAAACTCACATAAGATTATTCAAAAATAAAGGTTTTATTTGCTATAGAGAGTACATACATAAAAGTTATTTTAAATTTAAAAATGCATTTTATTAATTATAATATTTTATAGATTTTTACCTTGTAATTTTTTCTCAGTTTCCCAAAATTTTTGTAATTCAGTAAAATATTTATCAAGAATGAAAACTTTTGATAAACCCAATGTAGCCATGGCAAATATTTATAATTGAAAAAAAAATTTTTTTTATCAAGAAATTTTTATTTTAAATTAAATAAGAAAATTTATAAAAACTGAATTTTATAAGAACTTTTTCATAAAGAAAAAGGACATACACGTCTACAACATATGTATATATGTACATATATATATTTTACATTATATAACACAATTCATATAGCACACATTATTACAAGAAAACATATAATATTGCATATGTACATTTACACTTGTACGTTATATGGCAAAGAAATACAAAATTAACAACACCAAATAAAACCAAAAATTGTGTTGCACAAACACACACACTTTCAATAAAATGAAATGCACTTTTTTTTATACAGATGTATTTCTATTTTTCACTAAATTTAAAAATGATACGTAAAAAAATAAATAATCCACTAATTTATTTTCACAATTTTTGATATTTATCCTTTTTAAATAATAGTAACGGTTTGAAATTTTTTAAATTTGAATCCTTGTAGACGGATTTTAATGTTAATGAAAATGTTAGATTCATAATTAAAACATGTGAAGCTAATTAAATTTTCATATTATTCTTTTTCTCGAATAGTTCGAAATTTGTTTTTTTTTTTCTTGGTTAACGTTAATCTCTTTTTTTTATTTTTTACATTTAATGTAATAACAAAAGATGGAAATTTCAACGACACCCTAACCTTAACGCGATCAAATTCATCTCAAAACTGAAAATTGCAGTTGAATTCAAAATGAAAGACTATTGAAAAATGTTGCTCAAAACGAGATTTCTTGACTTGCACCAACAAATATATGACTATATTCTCATATTCTCTTTCTTTGATCAAGAATGTATGTATGCACATATGAATGTAAAATTATATATACATATCAAGTTGAACAGGTAAAACTCCAATAAATACAGGTGAAGTATAGAAAAATTCTCATTAATTACATTACAACACAACAATCGAATACTCTTGAATTTTGTTAAGTAATAAAGAAATACAATTATAATAAACCCCTTATAGAGTTGTTTTCATGTATAGAAAATTTTATAAGTGTGTTCATTTTTAGGTTTTTGTATGTATAGAAGACCTATTAATTCCTTTACAAAGAGAATTTATAAGCTATATTCATACACAATTCAAATTTGATTCAGTTTCCAGACAATTTAAAATACTCAAATCGATTATGACTATTTTTCTCAAATTCAGGTGGTATTTGTAAGATTTAAGTTCATATTCACCAATCGATATTACATCTAATTTCATAGCAAAAATTATTCATTTATTCTGATAAAGAAAATGATTTATCCGACAAGACTCAGGTTTACCACCAATTGGTGAATACGGCCTTTGATATTATTGTTTTACTTTTATTATTGTGTACCAACTTAACTACAAGAAGACTACTTTTATATTTGAATAAACCTGCTTTGGAAAGTATCTATGAAGCTGCCAAGAATTGGATATGTTTGCATCTTTTATCTCACTTCAGTTTAAACTTATAAAGAAAATAAGCTATATGGTATTGTGTACATATATATGTATGTATTGAATATCATAACGCAAATATACATCCATACAGTACACAGGTATATACATATGTATGTATGTAAATGCATCAGGCAATATATAGCTTGTACAAGATAATGTACACCTTTCGTAATATCTCCAAACTCCAATTCGAACAATAAAAAATACAGAAAAGACCAGAAAAGGAGAGCATCCAAAAATAAAATATTTTTGTTTTGTGTTTTTTTCTTTCTTTTTTTCGAAGAAAACATGCACAAATGGCTCTACCACACCAATCTACATACATACAAAGTGCTATCTAAAATCTAAAGCATAAAAAAAAAATTTAAGTGTGGTAAATACATAAGAAGAGCACAAGACAAAATAAAAATTTAAAAAAAATTTAAAAGAAAACAACATAAAAAATCGAATAAAAAAACATTCAAAACATAAATTTTTGTATGTATGTGTACAAAACAAAATGTATACTCAATACCTGTATATAGAATTTTAAAGGAGTACAAATACTTTTAAAAATTTAACATTTATATTTACCTGTTCAGGTATGTACACGTATGTGAACAGACTTTTTTAAATTTTTTATTTATTCATTTATTTTTTTTATTAACTTCTTAGTCATTTTTATTTATTTACTTATTTTTATTTTTATTTTTTTCTTTATTTTCTTTATTCAAAAAAAAAAATATCGAAACAAGTTTTAGTGGCTTGATGATTCCTTATGAATTTTTGATGTTCCTTTACATAAAAACCTATCATGTGTCCATGTATTTAAAATTGAATAAAAAATTAAACTTGTCTTAAATATACATTTAATATATTATTATTATTATAGTTTATACGTACTCGTATATGTGGCATTATACATATACATGGATCTACACACAGTTTGTAAAAGTTAGGCAACACAATTAAATAATAAAATTCGAATACATTTAACGTATAGTGTATATATGTATGTATATGGTTAATAGCCTGTTATGCAGACACATTTTATTTCAATCTTATACTTGAATGGTTTGAGGTTATTTAATTTTGCGGTTAAAAAATTACATGAAGGCTATACATTTTTATGGAAAACCAAAAACAAAAAGAAAAAAAAAAACAAACAAAAACAAAATATGTATGTAAATTACATATCAAAATGAATATACGGGTAAAATTCTTTAAAATGAATCTCACGCATGGAATATTTAATAGAATCTATATCAAAACAAAAAATAAATTTATAAAAACATAACATTGGAATGTTTTGCACAAAATTTTTATTTACAAAAAGACTATCGGCGAAAAATGTTATCTTTATAGAATATCATTGGACCTGTGTGCACATATACTATATGTATACTTCTCTTATATGTATGTGTATGTACGTTACACATACATATGTATATATTATTTTTATAAGGATTTTGTGATCTTCACTAATCAGTATTTCAGTTCTAAGATATTATATTATCATTTTGAAAAAAAAAAAAATTTTAACTGAAATCATTTCATTATGTGTACATCCTTATGTAAATGAAATTTGTTCAATTTTCATTCAAATAGTCGTTAGTTATTTGGTCGACATTTTTGAATCAATTTTTAAGTACAGACAAATATACATATAGATATGGGAAATTATGGATGCCATTTGAATTTTTATACGAATAAGATGATTTTAAAATAACAACAAGGGCTACATGTATTTCATAAGTATCTGAGTTTTGTTATGGTTTATTAATGCAATATAATTTTTTTTTATTGCTAAAACCGAAACTAAATACAATATCAGGACATAAACTTAAAGAAGTCAACTTCAACACTCGTGATATGTATACCAATCAATCCAAATAACAACTTCAAAAATAAAATAAAATATTGGTATGTTCAAAATGCATTACAAATTTTAGAAAATCTAAAACTTCGGACCATTTTTGGATTCAGGCCAATTTGAACCCTTAATACTGAAATACTTACTTATTTGGGATTAGTTAAAATAAATTATTAAACAAATTCTAACATTTTATTTAAACGAAAAATGCGTATTTAAAAGAATGTAATAATAAATAATTAGATACTTTCTAAGCATAGTACTGTTATGTGAACGTTTTGCATCTCGATGTTTCCACAAACTATGTTAAAAGTATTTATATGATGTCATGTTTTTGTGATCCGATCACCATTTATTTGTGACTGTAAAGGAAAATGTATACAAATTCTTGTATGAATACAATAGAACTAATTTTGTCTATTCTTTAATTTTAATGTGACTATTACTATTCAATATTCATTAAAACCTTATTTTGTTTCTTATTATTATAAAACAAAATAAATTTAATAAATAATTTGAATTTATTATAACTACAAACGTATTTTCTTTTTAAATTAAAAATAAAAAAATAAAAAACAATAAAAACAATTAATTGAAAATTAATAAAATTAAAAATGAATAAGAGATAATATAAATAAAAAGTTTAAAGTAAAAATATCTGACCACCAAAGTAACAAATTAATAATAGGAGGAAAGAAAAAAAATAAAACATTTTGACGGGATCATCAAAAATGTGACTAAAAGCATTTCGAATATAATCAAAATTACCAACAACAAACAATGGTAGACAAAATTAAAAAAATACATATGAGAATTCAAGACAAATACATGCATATTTAGGAAATCAAAAAACATTTAATTTTATATCATATTTGTATATATTACATGTACATATATTCAACTGATATGTGTACATATTGTATAATACTCCAGACATTCATGTATACGTGTGTATGTATATTTAAATGCTTTATTACAAACATTCTAACTCCTCATAGGTATAATGTCTGTTTTGTCCGATTTCAAGGTATACTTCCAGAAGAAACAAAACAAAAAAAAGAAGAAAACAAAACGATGTATCTTACAAGAAAATTCAAAAAAATTTTTCTTCTTAAAAAACTGAAAGTCCAAAAGAATTTGAAAATAAAAAAATAAAAAAAAATTGTTATCCAGCTTTTTTTTTTTAATGGAAATCGGACGTTACTCCACAGGTGTATATATTGTATGTTCTTATTTTAATCTATATTCCGCTCGTATATGTTATATGTGTATTGCGTTTATTTCACGATCTTCACAACACCATTATCGTTAAAGTAGCATTTAAGATACCTCTATAGATATCTATACATAAAAAAAATGTACCATATCTTCATAATCATATAAAAATTGTATTCATTTTTATTATTGAATGACCAAAAAAAAAAAAAAATCTGAAATGAAGATGAATTTGTATTGGCTTTCTTCTAATGATCTTGTTCAGTGTACAAATATATAATTCGTGTGTGTTTCATATACACACGAATTAAAATACTACACAAACTTTCACATAAATACACTTGTGTACACACGTATATAGTTTTCTTATAAATTGAGATTTTTTTCTACAGACAGTTGGTATTGGATTTGGCTCAGTCTAAAAGAAGTGAACGAATCAATTCAGAGTCAAAAATAAAATTGACCAAAAATAAACTTAAACTTGGTTTCAAATCAAAAAATCAAGAACATAAACAAAGATTTAAATTCTTCATAACCAGTTTGATTTTAGAGAAGATGTTTATGATGGGATGCAGCTGGAGACTATTTTGTGTTGAACGGAAAACAAATACTTTTGATCAACATTTTTCAAATATCATTATAAAATTTAATACCGAATTCCAGTGTTCAATAAGTATTAAATCTTTTTGATATGTAAAAATACACTATTTTACAAAGGATAGGATCTTACACTATTTTAAAAAGGATAGGATCAGATTTTGATGATGTTTGTAGCCATTTTAATGTAATCACAAAATAATCTCCTTCAATGCAATAGTGACCCTAGATAATTAAAAGACTTTTGGGACATACATATGTATCTACATAAATGTATGTATAATAGAATTAAGTCTCTATTTAATATTCAACTTTCTTATAAACCCAAAATATAAGATAAATAAAACAAAGTATTTTGGATTTTAAAACGTTCACTACAATGTGCTACAATTAAAGAACTACACTGATACAGGACATTCGTGATTAATTCGTAATTATAATATTTTCCCCTATGGTGGGTTTATTGAGGATTTGAGATTTAGAATATAGTTCGAAAATGATCAGATGTAAAAAAACGATTTTACCAAGATTTATGCAATATCCATTTAAATCTTCAAGAACTACTCCTACATACACTTATCTTAAATTTTTTTCCAAGTACTTTTCTGAAATAGAAGATCGTTGTCTAATAAGTGTTTGAGTTTATGCATGAATATAAAGCATAATTTTAGGCGTTGAAAAAACATTAACTACACAAAGTGAGTTACCAGATCAAATTAATTTTTTTCTGTGGAACATTTTACTTTATTGACTACATATATGCTGATATACACTTAAAAATTAACGCCCTTAAACAAATTTTAATTTCAATGAATATTTTTTTTTTAAATTTTAATGCTCTATTAATCAATTTATGTACTATGATTTTTACTTGAGAAGTCCAATTTTAAATGATTGCTTTCAAATATCGATTGTTTTTACTTTTTGTATTCAAAAAGATTTAATTAAATTAAAATGCCTTTTTTTTTTTAAAAACAAAATGTACCTACCTTGTGCCTGTTCAAATCCTTCTAAATCTGGAAGATCCAAGGATTCATATATGATGTATAATTTCCTTAAACGTATAGTTTCCTTATAACCTTTCAATGTGAGATCTTTTACACACGTCAGAAACAAAATGCTCAATACTTGCGTAGATTTTAAAATATGAAGACTACAATAAAAGTCCTTATTTTCCTTAATCCTAACGAAATTTAATAAACTGCCCAAGAACAATGAACAGCAAATATTTATACAAAAAAGAATACCCGTTCTTGAAGTTATTTAAAATATGAGACAAAATGAGACAATTTTGTTTTAAAGATCCTACATATGTTCAAGTAAAAATTTTTTACATCAATCCAGAATTGCATATAAGGTACATATGTATGTACTTATAATGACTAAAAGGTTAATTCAATAAAAGCTCGTTTTTGTAATGGGACATTTTTCAAATAAAATCAATGAAGACAAAATAAAAATTAAGAACAGTTTAATCAAGTTTAATATTGCAACATGCGAATGTGTGAAATGGAAAAATCAAATATAAATTCAAAAAACTTGAAACATCGACGATACACATAAAAATCAACGTTGACATAATACAGATGAAAATTTATCATATGTACAAAAATTAAAACTGGTTCAGCAAGTATCTTGATTTAGTAAAAATTTCTCTCTAATGTGATCCACAGTCACATCATTCACTAATCACTTAAATTCAATGACAATAATTTGCAGGTTCCCAAATAATAATTGATCAATTTTTACATTTATGTCATGTTTTGTTTTTTTGCATTTCAAATTTGATGAAAAATAATTACTTTTATTTTATTACATCAATAAATACAACACAACAACTTACCTGTTGATGATGTTATGCTCCCTCTTCTTCTTGTCTGCCTTATTGGAAGTGTATAAATTGCTGATGATTTTTTAAATCTTTTCATTTTTGATGAAGTTGATAAATTTTGAATAGAATTTATTGATTGTTTTTTGGTAACTCCATGATCTTTGGAACTTTGTGTATTTGATAAAATCCATGGTGATTGATTAGATATAGACGAGCTATAAATAATATTTTAAAAGAAAAAAAATTTTTTTTTTTGCAATATTATTTTAAACAATTCAAAATTATTTCAAGTAATATGTACGCAAATATAATTCATTTTTATTTACCTAATTGCTTTATGATATTTACAAAAAAAATCTGATCGTATTCTATAGCGCCATAAAAATTCTTCACATTCTCTTAAAATATCAGAACTATTTGTTAATAGCTCTAAATCACTTTCATTATCATTATCATTATTATTATTACGATGATGATTATCATTATTTACGTTAAATGGCATAAAAGTTTCACCAATAAAATCTGGTATATTATTAAAAAATTCTGATGTTTTCCCATAACTACCAAATGAATTTCGTCTTTTAATTAAATCATCATCGACTTCATTGTCATCACCATCATCTTGAATATCATTATCATCATCACCATCTTCTTCATCTGTTTCCTCATCATCTTCATTTTCTTCTAAAACATCTGTTAAACTACCATCGCGTGATTTTGATTTTTTTAATATTAATAAATTTTTTGCTATTAATTTATGTTGTTTAATTATTTGATTATGTGATAATAAATGTATTGGGCTTTCCGCCTGCTCATATGTCTCGTCGGGAAGCAACATAATATCACCATGATTCACAGATAATATTTTGTAATGTATTTAGTAAATTTTTTTAAATTCATTTGATATGTTTTACTTTTGTTATTATGCTATTATCATTGATATCTGTAAAATGAACAAGCAAAATAAAATAAAATTAATTAATAATTAATATGTTCTAATTAATAGTAAAATTGTAAAAATGTGGTGAGTTTCAAAACGTATTAAAACAATGCAAGATTAAAACCAATACGCATCGTTAAAAGTTTCGAAACGTATCAAATTAGTAAATTTTACATATCCGTTAAGTAAACCATAATCCATAATTTAATGGATACATGAATGTTAAAAATGTTTTAACGTTTTAAATGTTTTATATTCATTCGAGTTCAAGAGTAGTCGTAGTTAGTCTTAATATAAATTAAATATATGTATGTACATAAGTATAAAAAATAAATACATGAAAAAGTAGAAAATAAAGAGTCAAATAAGTATAAAAGACAATCAGCTATTGCCAAAGTACAAAATATGCGTGTACATTCAATGCAATGTATCAATAGTAGAACAGTAGTAAAACTGTGTCGGTACACATTTTTTTGATGTTTCAAAACTCATCTCGTACACAAAATACATTTTGTGTTCGTTATAAAAACTTAAAAGTCTTATTAAATTTCAAACATAAAAATTTAAATTTTCTTTTTTCTTTTGTAAAAATTAAAAGTTTAATTAAAATTTGATTGTAATCAATAATAAGATAATGGTTGTGTAAAATTATTTTTAAACAAAATGTTAAATAATTATTTGAATAAACAAATTGCATTTTCTATCGAACATATTTCAATACTAAATAAACTTTTCTATATTTAAGATATGTCATCAAATCAAACGTATTTTTACGATCAAATATTCAAATCTTAATTAGTATCATCATAATGAATGTAAATACCTTAAAGAAAGTAGGTGTGTATATATGTATGTACATATTATTTATTCATACATGTATACATTTTTTTTATAAATAAATGCATATCAATAAAATGATTGTAAATTCAACAATTTTATGTTGAAAATGATTATCAATATTACAAAATAAATTTAATGATAATATCATCGGAAATGCATATATTCTTGTAATGATGATGATCATTTGCACAATATTCTGTGTGTGGTCCAGCATCTTCAAGTATAAAATGAAATCAAAAATGTATCTATACATTATAAATGCAATAACCATAACCAGTATTTTTTATTTGAATTTAAGTTAAAGTGTTATGTTATCTCTTCTACACTTTTACTAACATATAATACCTGCATACGTAATATTTTACATACATTTACAAATATGTATGTACAATATATTATTTGAATTATTATCATTTAAAATTTAATCTATGACTATACATTTGTGTTTGAAATAGACAAAAGTTTCAATATGTCAATAAAAATTTATAAGATATTGTATAGCCACTATTAAAGTGTAATATTTGTCACATCTTCACATTATGCCTAATTTATTGTCGATAACAATATTATCAGGTGTATAAAACCGTGACAAGGTTTACAACAATTAAATATGTGTGTGCCTTTTATTCATATATATAACATCCATCCATACGTGCATATGTACATATGTACTTGTTTGCATAATAAATGCAACATGTAACAATTGCAATATGTGATGGTGTTGGGTTATTCTTGTTGGTCAGATATATGTATGAAATGTTGAAATTGCAAATACCTATACATACATACTTAAGTCCACGCATGATCGTCTTTATACTATCATCATCATCATCATCATTATTATCAACCTGTTGCATTTAACAAATAAACTGTTTGTTGTTTATAATAAGAACACGTTTCTATATCAATAAACAGGCGTCTTTATTAGCTATTTGTAAACATGAAAAATGTGGCGTCTCTTTTATAAAAAATAATATAATAATGTGATCGTGCGCCATTCACAGCTGTCTATTCTATTATTCACAATCCTATTTACTATATAGTACATATGTACACCGTGTATAAACGGCCAAATACCCTTCAATATTATCTTTTTATTATAACTTTTAATGTTATTTGTTTAACAATTTTAGTATTTAACACCATATTATTATAATCCTTTTATTACATATTTTGGTTATATAACCATTAACCATGTATATTTTATTAATTTGACACCAATTCTGATAAACAATGTAATTAATGTTCAAACATAAAATTACGTAATGCTAATGCTATATTTAATGCATAAGTAATTATAAGCTTTTCAAATGTAAAAAATGTTTAATAATTTATTATTAATTCTTAAAAAATTATTTTTTTTTTATTTAGGCTGTGTACGAATTGTACTAAAGTTAGACAAAACAAAATGCTAAATGGTTAAATTATTGAAAATGTTGGTAAATATAGCTAAATACTGCAAAAAGAGGTACAAAATTCACACACAGCCTTAATAGTAATTTTATTTATGTACTTACATATGCATATAATTTTATCCTTGAATACGATGTAATCATTTAGCATAATTTTTTTAATAGCAAAAATTCCACAAACTTCATTTAATTATAAATATTGATATTTTATGATTGAATCTATAATATTATGATTACAAAATAATAATTAAAATGATGATGAAAGAATTTAGTACGTAAGATTTTTCGTTTTTATCTTGGGTGATAATGAATAAGAAAAATCATAAAATTCAAGTTATTTTTTTTAATATACTCGTACATACATAAATAATAATAAAGAATAAAATGGGTTCATAAACATCAAAATTTAAGTAAACATAAATTTTTAATTTTTTTTTTTTTTCAACCATCTTCAAAGATAACAGATTCACAGATGAATGCAAAAAATTAAGCTACCAAAATGGCAATATATTCAAAACTTTTATTTCACAATTCAAGCCATCTAAAATTTAAAAGTAAAAATAATATTATAACCAAATTAATTAAATAGAATACACAAAAATATTTGAATCGAATATTAAAAATAGTCTTTGAAATTTTTAATATTAAAATGATCTGAACATTAGTCTTCAGAAAACTTTTAAAAAATTTTGATCTTTAGTAAATTTTTAGATTTTCTTAGTGTTAATATGTATGTAATATCTGTTGATATTTTGATACCATTTTTGGTGTCCAAAGGCTAAAGACTTACTGACATCTATTTTGAATATGGAATGCTTGGCTAATTTCTACCAATGTTTTTAAATTTATTCATTATGTACAAAATCATGATTTTATTCAATGCATTTTGAATTAAATTATATTTTAAACAATACATAATTTTTAATATATTTTTGCATTATTTATCAATATTTTCGATAAAATACATGAAACAAAACTAAAAATAAAAAGATGTGAGATAAAATTATGTGATATTACTACAATACCATGTAAAACTACTTTTTAACATACAGAAATATTTTATGCATATACATATGTATGTATATGTGTACGTATTACATGTACATATCAATTAATATGATAGATATAAATTTATATGCAACAACATAAATTTATGTACATACATACATAATAAGATCCATTCTGTATGTTCTGGTATATTGCTTTATTGGTCCATTGGGAAAACGTGAAAAGATTATTGTGCGATAATGAGAAATTGTTGTAAGTTTAACAGTGAACGCTTATGGCATAATGTATTATCATGTGGTAATACACATTTTTATCATCAAGAATATAATTTATTCGTATGTATTTACTGCTTAGAATAACAAATGTATTAATTGTAAGATGGTACATACAACTTACAAAACGGATGTTATATTATAGTGTATATAGTATATCATCATTATTAACAAAAATAAAATTATTCCTGTTTATTTATGAATTTAAAAATAATACAAAATGAACTTTGGCTACCTTTTGTATCGTATACAAAAAAAAAATTTTTTTTACTTCAATTTTGTTAAAGTTTTGTATTTGTTAAGTACTTGAGTTAATTATATACGCTATACGTTTTAATTAAGAAGAATTTATTAAACAGATTTCAATGATACGACATATTCATAGTTTTATTGTTTTAAACTTTAAAAAAAAAAAAAGACAAGAAAAAGAAAAATTTAAAATTTTTTTTGAATTTTTTCTAAATTTAAAAGAAAAGTATGACATAAGAAACTTCAGCAAAATCCTATTAAAAAATAACATCAATTTTATTTTCCTTTTTATGACCGTTCTATTTCTACAGGTTGATTCAACAACTAGTTTTTCCAACAAAATAAATAAATTTTATTACTTTAAAATAAAAATGTTTCGAACTATGTACGATGTAATGTAACTATTACTTTTTTAAATCTCTCACATACAGGATATCCCTGAATCGATGCCATCATATATTTTTCTAGAAGATTGAAAATTCCTGGAGATTTAAAGTACATGACGTCATATACTGGGCAATAACTTTTGAACCAATCGGTATGTTTGACTTATGTTTATTTATGCAAACCAAAGGTAAAGTTTTCCAAGAAGATTTACTCCATTAAAGTTCATATTTAAGAAATATACTAACATAAGATGTTGTATACGTCAGGTGTCCGAAAATTTTCATTTCCCTGTATCTGAAAACGCATACATTTTAGAGGAAAGGTCAAGAGCAATTTTTTGCCAAAACAAGTTTAAAATTTGGAAAAACTTAATTTATAACACTTATTCTGGGATATCCTGTACATAATGTACCGTTTTAATTTTAATAAAAACAATTTTACAAAATTCATCTTAGTAATAATTCACATACATACGTTATCTTTTAAAGAAAGATCAATTACCAAATAAATAGTAATGCATCAATGAATGTTTTTATCACCAAATAGATATAAATACATATGTAGGTACGTTATAATATAAAATTTTCAAATATAAAATTGACATTTGAAATAACATATGTACGTGTTTGAATACGAAATGAACTCAAGTTATCTTATACGTATCTTTAGGTCTAATATCATACACCTGTGGACCTAGATACATAAAAAAACGTTATTTTATTAAACGGAAAAAATGTGTTAAATTTCAAATTTTTCAGTTATGTTTTTATCCTTTTACAGTATGATATGCATAATATTATATGATACAGATAAGTAATATACGTATACGTAAATTTGTTTGTATTATTAAGTTATAAAATTCTTCATCTTATTATGCTATAAGATTCTAACATCTAATCAATTTTAATCGCATAAATCAATTAAAAAATTAACACCTTATTTCCTGATTGGTATACGGTTATAAAAACGTTTATCTTACATTTTTTCGCTTTTCGTTTTTTCACTTTTTTACAAATTTACTACGCTAGTATTAAACACACATACATATCTGTTCATCGAAAAAATAACGGATTTTCAAAGCGAATAAAATATCAACAAATTTTTATTTTATTTTTATTATCACATACATATACAAAGATAAATAATGTATGTGATATTATATAAATACAAGATTTATTTATTGAAAATCATTCATTATTTTATTATATTTCTTACGTCACATTTACATAATGTTTAGTGCGTGTAATATACAAAAAGGAGTTTATAAGATACAATAAAAATACTTTCGCGTTTAAGTAAAGCCGGTTAATAATTGATTTATCACGCCTGTTTTCCAGACGTAAAAGATGAGCATCATTAAATAACATGCTATTGACACCTTACAATTCATAAAAACGCTTTTAAGAATTAAAAAGCAAAATGAAAATGTAATCAACTTAAATACATAATTGCATGAAAATACATTGTATGAATGACTACATATTGAAAATCAAAGTTTTGTTTATCGATGTGATATTATGTATGTCCGAATAAAGGATATTATTGTTGTTAAAATCATGTAGTCCTGATTATATTGATAGTAAACCAAAAAAGTTAAAAATTAAAGAGTCAAGCTTTGAAAGGAAATAAGAAATTTTATGAATGTAATTTACGGACATCAAAAATGACATATTGACCATAAGAAAAACGTAAAATGAGGTTTAGTAATATCTGTTTACTTAATAAAAAATAAACAGATTTTATATTAAACAGGCTTTAATTCAGTACATTACGTTGCTTTGATGAAAAATTACATATCAAAGTTGACGAAACTAAACCAAGGGAAATTTACGTACGTATACATACATATATTACGGGTGAACTCATTTGATTATACAGCTTCATATATATTTTACTTTACTTTACGTTACTTTTTTTTTTTTTTTTAATCTAAGCTCTACAATAAATTTTGATAAAAATAAATGAATAGGGAGACACAGCGATTAAGTATACATCTATCGTTTAAATAAAGTATACTATATACACGATTTTGTTCTATATGTTCTATACTACGAGTATATTCGCCTTTTTTATCACAAGTTTATTTACTACATGTTGACCAAAGATCGATCGTAAATTTATTATTAATAATCTTGACTTTTAAGATGATATAGCGTAGTAAATGTTACTTTCTTTTCTATTCTATTTCAAATGATGCATTTTTAAAACTCATAAAATGATAACAACAAAAAATAAATAAAACCGTTTTGTTTTTATATAAATTAAATAGCATGCATTTTGCAATTTATGTACATATAAAGATACATATACGTATGTATGTCCACCCATAATTTAAAGTTGAGAATAATAAAAAAAAATAAATTGCAAAACATGAATTAAAAAAAAATTATAGTCGTAAAATATATCAAGTAAAAAATATGATATTAAATAAAAAACTGTAATGTTTTTCAATCATGTGCAAGTATACAGTGATACAGAAAATAACGTGATATGATATGTCATATGATTTGATATCTCTGTAATGTAGTATTTTTTTTTTAAACAGACAATTGTATTACTAATTTCTCAAGTCTAAAATAAATTTTGCTACATACTATAATGTTTGATAAAGTTAATGATTTGAATAGAAAAAATAAAAAAATGTTATATACTCGTATTATGTACTAGAGAGAAATATTATGAGGTACTGTTCAGGAAATAAGATTTGAAATTACGTACATTAAATTGTTTTTACTACTTTCCTCCGTCATCAATTTATAGATTATATTATTAGGTGCACGTATAATACATTATACTTTCTTTCAAAACTAATTTTCTATGAATTTACTGTGTTAATTAATTTTATAAACTCACTGTATATTTAAAATATATTAAAGGATATATAATAAATGAATAAATAAAAATATATGAAACAATGAAAAAAAGCGATCATATAATGTCAAATAAATCTTGAAAAGTTGTTGTCTTTGTGGTTAAGACAGAATGGATACAAATCACTGTAATGATTATACCACATTATCTCAATATAACTTCATATATACGTATGAACATAGGTATATAAATATGTATATGCATTAAAAAACCTTGACTTCACTACATATTATTAAAAGCACACGTAAGTACACAACATGTTAGGTATCTTATTTGGGATTTTGTTTATACCGATTCTGGAGTGAAACAATAAAAACTAGTATCAATATTATCAAAATAAATAGTAATGTTATAATCGAATGTGGTAATAATATTTAAAATCTGGACAAAAATTGTTTTTTCTTTCTTTAAAAAAAAATTTAAGAAAAAGAAGTAAATAATGCATTTATTGAATTGTATTTTTACTTGATTGTACACACAAAGCATAGTTTCAAGATCACGATTTAAATAGTTATAAGTATGTGTATTAAATTTTAACCGTTATTTACTTATAAATACTTTATTTTCGTTACTCAATTTAAAAGGACATAATGTTATTATAATTCATTACATGCATATAAGAAATAAAACAAAGAAAAACAAATCGAGGATAATTTTGAACGTTTAATTCTATAACCAAAATAAAGAAGTAACATAAAGTAAAGTAAAGTATATAACCAAATGAGTTCATCCGTAATGTACATGAACTTCATTTCATTCATTTTCGTCAACTTTGAAATATAATTTTTCAGCAAATTAATCTGTCATGAAGAGCGCAAGTAAAATCCAGTAACTACGTATTGTATTTTACTGTATTTGTATTTTGATATCAAACTTTACGTCACTTCTTCATTTTGGCTAGACTATAAATTTCCTTTTTCTTTCAAAAATTCATAAAAAAGGTATGTACATATGTACAAATCTAAATTCAAAATAAATATTAATGCATGAACATACATACATACATAAGTATGTATGTACATATACATATATACATATTTACATATATGCATGTGAAATAAAATATATTTCTAATATAATTAAATTGTTAACCTAAACAAGCACCTTTTACCAAGACCTTTAAATTCGATCAATTAAGATTTTCTTATCTTAGCTCGTAATCAATTTCAGAGCATTTGTAGGAGTCACAAGTTAGTTCGCGTGACAACATTCTTGATATTGTAGACATGTTTTAACTTCTGAAGAATTTTACTAGTATTGCATTACATTCATTGAATAAAAATGTAGATAAAAAATTGAAAAAAGACATGAACTTAAAAAACAAGAAAAAAAAATATACATAGGTAGTATATGTATGTAAAACTATAGTAGTAATTAAAAAACATAGACCTTGTGACTGTCTCCTCTTTAACTGCTGTTGTAACTATTATTATTATCTGTTATTAACTTTGAATGATATCTATATAATAAAATGTACTCACATCATGAAGGAAATTAAAAGCCCAACAAACCCAATAGGTGGTTTCAATTCTCTAACCTACGTCATCATTATTTTTCTATTAAAGAATTTTTTGAAAACTAAAGATAAAAATAATACAAACTTTCGTACATTTAAATCCGTACAATTTTTTTTAAATGTATATTGTTATTATTGTAATTTAGTGTAGGCACACCAATGTATACGCCCGATATTCTGATATAGTTTCGGTAGTATACGTGTATATTAAAGAGGTCTAAAAGACATGATGATACCTTTGCTAATAATGGCAATGGCAAATCAACAGATTTCTTGTTAGGTCCAATACAATTTTTCGTTTGGAATTTAGAATCTGATTATGTATGTGTATGTACATATAAAAAACATACATACATAGTGTACGAAATACATAATAAAATATTATAAATTTCTAAAACAAAAAACATACATGTTGTTACTAACAAAACATGTTGTCGGTAAAAGAAAATTGCTTTCATTGTTGTAATTTTTCCTTTCCTTCTCTTTATTTTTCATTGTTCGATCTTCGTTCTAAGTCTTCATTTTATTTTTATTTTTCCCGATTTTTGATGATCATTACTATTTGAAATTCTGAATGCCACCAAGCATTTCTTGGATTGTGTACATGCATATAAACGTTTATATGCACTCATGCAATGAAACATTTAAAAAAATTTATTTGTCTATACAAAAAAAAAGAAACATTTTTATCCTTTGATTTTGTAAATAGAATATAATAAAAATAACAATAATAAAACAAATGCGTCGACGATCCAATGCATTCATTTTGTTATTATTTTTTTTTTCTTTTTTTTTCTTTAAAGCCAAAACATCATCAATTCGCTCTGGTGATTTCGAAGACCATTTTTCTATAAACCATATCTTACCACAAAGAAAAAGATTTAACGTCCTTCTAAATAAAATTCGTGCTATTGCAATTATTTTCAAAAAAAAAGCTTTTACTTTGATTTCTTTATTTTTTTATTATTTAGTTGTTAAAATCCTTCATAACAATGATAGGTAACTTTAGCTTATAAATTATAAATCCATATAGTCCATTGCGGATTCCAAATAGATTTCTCATATCATGTTCTCTGAAAATTGAAGTAATGAATACCTGTTGCTAATACACAATGCTGTTGCTAAATAAATACAAAATAAATTTCTACGTTTACATATACGTTGTTCATATGATGATTGCGCTGAACGATAAAATAGAAAAATATGGTTAGCATATTTTAACCTAGTAGTAAAATCACACGACAAATTGCTATTTTTGTAAATAGAAGATTCATTTCAAAATTTACTTTTTACTTTAGATTACGTAGTCAGTGATCTCTAATTTTAGTGATTTAGTGGTCAGTGATTCCTCTTTCAATTCTGAGACATGATGCAAAAATGGTCCTTTATCTCTATTAAATTTATAAGGCTGTGTGAAATGGTTAAAAGATTGAAATTTTGACATTACAACTATTACATTCTACTCTTATCCGTTAAAATTTTAACTATATCACAAACATTTCAAGTAGACAAATTTACTTTCTCTTAGTAACAACATAAACTAACATGAACTGTATGGTCTGTTCTAGTGATCACCTGAATTTAGTATACATAGAAAATCTCTAGTTGAGTTAGCTAGCAGATTACAAAAAAAGATTTAAAAACAACAAATAATCCACAATACTATAGTTATTGTAAAATTCTCTAAGCACACCACAGTCATGATTTGACTTGGAATCTTCATTCGAAACTATTAATCAAAACACATCTTTTTAAGATTTTGAAAATTATCATAAGTTCAGTATTCAGTATTCGCGTTTAACACGCAGAATTTTCACATCTAATGTACATATACGATACAATTGCTGGTATTTTTTGCATTTTCTTGCATTTTTAAATAAAAATGAAAAGATAAAAATAAAAAATTTTAAATAAAATACACATATATTTCTTCTCAGGCGACCTTAGGAGACCAAAAAGAGTTAATAAATATGTTGCCAGTTGAAAGATAATTTTTGATAGAATCTTCATGTACAACTACATTGGTACAATGTTGTTTTCTTTCATTTTATTAAAACTTCTTGTGGATATAATTGTATATGGTGTCATAATAATATACTGTACATATATTGTATATATATTGTGCACATGCACATACATATCTATGTATGTATATGCATAAACAATACTTTGAATGTAATATCTTTCTTGATTGTCTATCTATCTGTCTGCTTGTCTAGTGCAGTATAAAAAAAGCAAAAATCTGTGTTGTCATAACAGCTTACATATTTAAGATAATCATTTATGACATCTTTTTGAATTAATATTTTTGCATTCGCATAGCGTATACAGTCGATGTTGAATGTACACTTACTTTTATACATGCATACATACACATAGCAAGCGTATAAAACGTATAAATTTGTTCTTTTTTAATTCATTTATTTTTTATTATTAATATTATTAATTTATTTCTTATCATATTTAAAAAAATGTTTTATAAACATACAAATGTATAAATTATGATGCAGTTCAAACAAACACATTTATCAAATTACATTAATACATGTAACTATAGTTATGAACGTTTACAAGTAAACATTTAGAAATGTGCATATGTGTAAACAATGCAAATAATTTAATGCAAGTAAAAGGATTTAAACAGAGTAAGCCATTGTTAAATAATTCTTGATAACATGTATGTATGTAGTTTCTTGTTCAAATATTCAAATGTCTTTTTAAAAGCTGGATTTGATTATCAATACGCGACTATATTTAAGTTCAACTAATTCAACGATTTAGAAAAATTACATGTTTTTAAAAATGATTGTATACAATCTGATAAAATGCCAAAATTTATTTCTTTAAATTTTTGAATTTTAGTAATACATACATACATATGTATTTACTTATCTTAAGTCTTAAGATATTTGAAATGTAAACTTGTTTCAGTTTATTCATGTTTGTAAAAAAAAAATGTGCCGAAAGTACATCAATTACATAAGTAGTACATTAGAGTAACAATTGTCAACCTTAACGCATGCATAAACAGTGCCAGAGGTCGCCTTTAAATTGAACGCAAAAGATTACCTTTAATTACATTATAAAATTTTGAATGTCGTTGCTGATTGTAATAGATTTACTGTGACTTAAGCGCCCATTACCTATCATTCAGAATTCTTCTAAGTGTTCTGTATTCCTACAAAGTTTGTATCTTTATTCCTATAAATTTTTTCAATAAATGTCATCCAAAATTAATAATTACTCATACTATAAGTAATGATTTTTCTGATGTTTAAATTAAATAAAACAATCTATTAATAAATCTCTTTTAATTTCATCATTCATACATAACTTTTAATAATTACATACATACATATATGAATGTATTAAATACAAAAAAGAATCTTATTTACATCATGATAACATGAAAATTAATAAATAATATAAAAATAATTCTAAACCGGTTAAAGAAAAAACAAATGTTTAAATATATTTTATTTTATTTTTATTATTTTCTTTTATGATAAATTATTTAAATAATGATCATAATATAACATAGCTAACCTATCTTGTGATTTATGATGTTTACATGATGTAAATTTTTCAATTGTCATAAAATATAAAAAACCGTTAAAATAAAAAAGAGGAGCATTCTTATTTGGAAGTGCTTAATGTAAATATTTGCAATACATGAGTATGTCTTTACCACCATTTTTCAATTTTAATTTTTTAATTTAAAAAAATATATATATAAAAAAAATGAATGAAATAAAATAAGAGAAAATTAAAGTGAAAACAACATGGGTGTTCCTAAAAGGATTTTACATTTATTTTTCTTTATTTTCATATTTAATTAAACTTTTTATTAACTCAAATAAAATATATACATACATACATATGTACATTTAAAAATTTTATAAACATAACATGAAATTCGATTTAATGCATACATTTTCAACAATATAAAATCAAGCTTCTGGTAACTAATAAGATAATGATATTTGATAACATTCAATGCAATTTATAATCAAAATTGTATATCTTTTATGTTAAATACTTACACACAGTATGTGCAATATACATACAAACATAAAGTGCACAATATAAAATGAACTGTACGTGTATATTACACGTTTTTATTCCATTTACATACATTTGTATACTTGTATGCATATGGGTATATATTTACCAAGGTCATTGTCTTCGGCAAGAAAATTTTTAACTCATATTATCATTAATCTATCTTCATTTTGTTCCTTTTTGTCTTATAATCTTTTAGACACATTTTTATTTGTTCTAATTTTATTACCATTTCTATAATTTCAACAACCAAAACATTTATTTTTCTTTTCTTTTCTTTTGATTGTAAATACATAAGTATATGGTTATGTACAGTTTACATACAAAAGTTATATAATATACCTGTATGCAATAAAAGAAAAACAATATCATAATAAAGTTAAATAACAAATCGCACTATTAAACTTTGTAATAATAAGTTTAAAAAAAAAAAAAACAGTTAAATTAATTGCAAAAAGAAATTGTATACATATTAATAGAATATATCGTTGAACAAACAAACAATTTGCTGACAAATCAAACAAATTTACCATTAAATATACTTAGATATACATATGTTTATATAGTATGGATGTATTAGTATATGTACATTTTAAAATAAAACAAATAATAGTATACCATTTTATTGAATGTTTTATAACATCTATACAATATTTATAAAATGACAATAATAGCAAGAAAAACAAATGATTGTCTCTATTTGTTGTTAGTGTAATATATTTGCTGTTTTTAATTTATTAAATGTTCATTTACGTAAATGTGTATGTATATAGCTATTTACATAAGTATATGTACCTGTATATATAAAATTGTACTGTAATTGTCATTTTTACTAGTCGTCATTTTGTCTTTACTAGTCGTCTTCGTCGCCCAATCGATCTTCCATCTGTAACTATTTGTACTAAACGATCTACAAAATACATCCATACATACATATGTAATATATACATTGTACAATACAATCAAAGATAAAAAAATGTAACTATAGAGTCTGATGTCTACGAAGGAAATCATTTACAATTTTTCAAAATTAATTCAACAAATTTGAATTATGTACGTAAGTATGAGAAATTCATCTTTTACTTCCTTTATCTACAAATTCTTACAATTTGGTTACTTAAATATTTACAACGACAGTTCACTATTTTAGCACCTTTATTATAATAGGATAGGATACTTTTTCGCATTCAATTTGAATAAATTCATCTCTTTTCAGTTTTACTTTCATTCTTTGATTGCCAACTTTCTGATTACACTCAAAAAATGAACCGTAACGACCAACGATTTTGTCATATTTCCTTTTTTTTTTGCATTATCCCTTTTCTCTTTATGTTTTCAATTTCATAAAAATTACCACCCTCTACAAATGGTTGATCTACAATCCAGGTAATTGTTTTCGACAATCATATGGTATAGAATTATTGAAGAAAGCTGTAAACATCCTAAACAAAATATGTAATTTTACATCTAAAATCCACTTAATTTTTATTGAAAATGACTCCAGACAGTGTACTGACTTTTTTGTCGTCAAGTGTACCTATATAAGTCTGCGTACGTACACTTAGCTGTGAGAATTCAAGAACCGATTTTTAAACAATTCAACAACGACGAATGATTGATATAATAAACTAGACGCTGACATCCTAGATTACATTTAAAATATATATTATAAATAGAACAATCACACAATTTTAATAGATATACACATATTATAAAGATTTTACCGCAAATTTTTTATTTAATTTTATATAATACATATACATATTATATGCATATATCTAAACATATCAGAATATCAAACGTAATTGTAAAATTATTTCAAAAGTTTCAACTCTATCAAAAGAACAAACATAAACGAATATACTCTTATTCGTAAAAATCTATGTCTTTTTAAATTGTCTATATCTTTCAAAAATATAAGAAGACATAAAGTAAGAAATAACAATTGTCAGAAGTCAGAATTAGTTCTCAGACTTATTGTATTCAAATGACAAAAGTCATGATGTGGAATTCGTTTTTTTTTTTAAATTTTTCTTTTGATTTTATAGTTTTACAATTTTTACACGAGGTATACATACCTGTATACACGTAAAAAGTACATAATTATGTACATACATATGTGTATGAATTATAAATGTATCTGCATTCATTTCTTTTCAATGAAAATATGTACATATAAATTTAAACAATTTCAAATACACAACTATACGTACTCATACACTTGTTTACTTTATTGTTGTTGTTTTTTCTGTTGTTTTGCATTGATCAATCAAATCAACAACGTTTTATTTTATTTATTTATTTTTTTATTTATTTTTATTATTTTTTTTTTTTTTTGGTGTATTTGAAATTTAAAAGTCTCCAGCAGAGTTATACGACATATCTAAATGTAATCATCTCACCAGGATTTTAAAAATCATTTCACTCACTGAATTTTTATATTTATTTAAAAGGTAGTATGAGGACTGGGGACAGATATTCGTATATCCCATTCTGCATATGTACGTAAGTACATAATTGATGTGTTCCATTGTGGATAAAGTCAACCACTTGTGAAAATTTGGGAGTGAAGTCATCTACTCATACTCCTTTTTGTAAGTATTTCATTCGTAAAACCTAAATACCTTACGCCAAAAATTTCTACAAGAGAATGAGAGGATTAGTCCTACTATTGCTTAAGATTTAAGAAATGGGCTTGAATTATTTACAACAAATTTGTTTTGAAATTTGTAATTCTTATTGTAAAAAAAAAATTAATATACATATATATGTTTTTGAAACGATTTCTTGCTAATGTCATCTCTTAACCTATCATTTCATTTCGTTTATTAATTGAATTCGTTGGTTATATTTTGTCATTTTTCATGAATGAGTTCATTCCATTGGAAAAATGGTTGCGAGCAGCTTGCATTGCAAGTACTAAAATTTGTCCAATCGAACACAGCAAATAATGTATTCTATTCAATTCAATTTGATGATACTAACTAACGAAGTCAAAATAAACACGAAAACGTATGTACACATGTACATACTATATCGTATACATGTATTTATTTTAAACTTTTACGTAGATGAATATAAGCACATGCCTTCATTTAGAAAAAAATTTGCAATGCACCTTTTGCAAAATAAGATTGAAATCTTCTTTTAAAAGTAGCAAGCGACAAAATAAAGTTGAAAGTTAGGATTGATAATTGTATATTGATAAAAATTCTTTTAAAGTATAGAAAATCAATTGTAGTCAAAACCTTTCAATCAAATTTATGTGTTACGTAAATAAATAAAGAAAACTATATCATCTATCAAATATAAAATGAGAATATTTTGATGAATTAAATGCAAACCAATTTATGTATGCATGGTTGTATGTATACAGGATGTCTCAGAATAAATGTCACTAGATATTGCCCTAGAGAGGATGTTATGCACGGTGTATGTAAAAAACTTTTTAACTTCTTATACTTAAGAAGTAGTCTATTATGAATAGCGTATAAGGTAGATTGATTTTTACTAGAAACAGTCTAAACTGTCCAAAAAAAAATACCAATTTTAAGACATTCTGTATATCTTATGTATAATTTAAAAAAAAAAAGTGATATTATGAAATAATTGATTTTAATATGATGTTTAGGCATATGTACGTAACATATGTAGGTACGATGTGAATATGAATAAATAAAAATTATTAATGTTTATAACATTTCGTATTCATGTACGTACATAGATGTAAACACGTTTTCCCCTTGAGGCAGTTTATCTTAATCATGTACATATATAAAAGTATCCAATACATATTATAAAATTATGGCCAGAATATGAATACATAAACGTATTACTTTCTATATATGTATGTACTCTTTATAAAATGCATCAAAAAACTTGTTGTTAATATATATTTAAAAAAATAAAAATAAAATTCTTTCCCGTGATCAGTACAGTAAATATCATGCGAAAAACGAAAAAAAATTATAGAGTTCAAGTTTGAACTTTACTTGAATGCATGATGCCTTTAAGTTAAATCTTTGTTATTAAATTGATGCAATTTTTGAAGTCAAAGATGAATACATACACATAAACCCATTATATGTATGTATAGAATATAGATATTTAAGATACATATAATATCTCCAACGATTTTTATTTAATTTTATATAAACTGATAAATCACATATAAATATACCCGTTCATGGCCAATAGTTCCCATTAAATCAATCACATGGTTATAGGGTTATAATCCCTTTTTTAATGTTTTTCTTCTTTCTATATATAACATGTTCTTTTTTCCTCTTTTTTCCCATCACATTATGACAAGACTTCAAATAAAATTTTTCGTAAATTCTATTCTTCGTGATTTTTTATATTGTTGTTTGATATATCTATTTTGTATAGTATTTAAAAGATACAATTTTGAAAATCCACCCGCAAGGGAAATAAAAACCAGAAAACAAGCCTATATTTCGCTAAAACCTTTTAAGAAAAAACAGTACTATATATGTACTTAATCACATATCATTGTTCTGTTTTTTTTTTTGACTAGCCTTTTGTTTTCAAAAAAATGTTTAAAACACCCACAATGTTACTATACATATTTTGTTTTGTGGTGAATTTACACAATTTTTCCATCTTCATAATAATAAGTATGTAAGTAAAATGTATGTAAATATATACGATAGTAACATGTTGAATATCCATTTGATGAAAATAATGTTGATGAATGTGTACGTAAAATACAAGAACGTTTGTTAGTTTTGGTGGTTAACGTAAACAATGTAACCAATGTTTTATATGGTTTTATGCAAGAATATTGCACTGTATATTAACTATACATACATAAAATACATACAAATAAACAAACTAAGAAATAAAATCATATGAGTACATCACATGCAAAAAGAAATGTTTTCGAAGATCATGCACGAACATTTTTAAATGAATCGTGTTAACAAAGACACCACCATTATTTGTCCATCAACCTAACCAATACCAATCTTGATTAAAAATGCATTTTGTTTAACAAAAAAAAAAAAAAAAAAAATTTTTTTAACAAAATATTTTTCATGTTAACTGATGTACGTTACATGAACATTCTCTTCATCATTATTATTCTACGTAGCTTAGAATGTACATATGTATGTGTATGAAACATAAAATTGTATTAAAGATTATAATTTATATATGCAATTTGTGTTACATACATAGATCTAAGTATCAATATTACTACCTACTTCTTCTTTTTATGTATTAACTAATCTTCATGTATATCAAAGTCACGTCTTTACAACAAGTACTCATATAATTAAGATTTTTTTTGCCACTTCCAATAGATACTTCCAAAAAATTTAATGAAAATCTTAACTGACAATGTCTCTGTTAAAAAATTTAAACTCCATCAGTTTTATCTACACATTTTTGTTTTTGTGTAAATGATTTATTTTTTATTGAATTTTTTTTTTTCGGTGACTTGTTACTGATCCTACAGCAGTAATTATACAACAGGTACAATAAAATTACAACCGCACATACGATAATATAACCAAAAGCAAACAAAATAAGGTGTAATATATTAAAGAAAACAAAACAAAAAATAAGAAAATTAAGAATACTCGGTATGATTAAACTTTGTAATCGTACGCTTATGTCAAATTGAATGTCGATAATCTGATTATTGAGCTGTTATTCAGTCAACCTTTAACAGATATGTATATATGTATGTGTACATATATGTATTGTGTTTTATATGGAACTAAAAATTATACATAAAGTATGTACATATCTACACTCTACATACATACATATATGCATGTATGTATGTATGTATGTTTAAATTTATTATTAGAAAAATTCTATGTATCGATACATGTACTAAATCGATTTCTTTTATTTTTGTATTTTATACATAATCTCTTGATAATTTTAAAATGCAGTTAAAATAGTGATCTGATCGGATTTGATATCAGAATGCACAAAAAAAAAACAAAACGATCTTATAACACGTAAAAGATAATACAATGAACAGCTAAAATTTACTTGAATTAATTTCAAAAGACCTTTACAATAATTCTACTTTATTTTTTTGTTTTATATTGAAAAATGAGAAACTGTAAACATGATTTAAAAATTTAAATGGTGTGAAAAGCGTAACTAATCTGATTTTTAATACATTTTATTTAAAATGTTCTATTTGAAAATGTTAATCGTTTTTATGCATCGATGAAAAAAAAAATTGTTTCTCTAAAAAACATATTGTTGTATAGATTACAATTGATATTTTATGTTTGCAGAAAATCGATTTGATTCGATTAAAATTAAGATATTCTCATATACAAAAATTTTATTTAACATAAAAACGAATATGAAATAACAAAAATTTCATTATATACACAAATAATGAATGACAAAATAATTGTTACATAGTTTAATTTGTTTTAATAGAAGATCTTATTTAAAGTATACAATTAAAAAACCCAAAAATCAATTTATTCGGCAAGTTTTCAGTTAGGAGAGTATGTATGTATGTTTCTCTCATTTTATCTTCAATTTTCATCAGTAAAAGTATTTATCAAAATAATTTCTTCCTTTCTGCATAAAATATTATCCATATTTTTTGATTATAATTCAAAGATAAAATTTAATTCAAGACAAATTCATATATTTTCATATTTTGCATAAATTATTATGACAGGACTATAAAATTTGAATAAGCAAAAAAAAATGAAATGTTCATATTTAGATCTCATAAATGTAAATTCTAAATCATCTCTTAAGAAGATCTCTTTTTTAGTTTGTGTAATTTTCCAATTTATTTAGTTAATTATTATTTAACATTCATAACTAAATATAATCAAATTTATATTACAATTCTATTTTATTTTATTTTATGAAATGGATATAGCATACATACATATATAAGATTATAAATACATAATTTAAAGTCATGATACTAGTTTTATCTTATACTCGTATATATTCATTGTATTTATTTTTTTCATTCTCTTTTCAGTCATATAGTACACAAAATCATAGTTTATAATATTTATTTTATTTACATTTAAGGAAGTTCAAGATACTAATCTTTACCGGTTTTTGTAATATGTTATTTACACATATGCCTTTATTCATACATTACACTTTATATTATGTATGTAACTAACTTATGGGTGAGGCTTTTAATAATCCTTTTAAATTTAAATTGCAATTTCTGTTTTTTTTTTTTTATATTATTTTTTATTTTCATATTTTTTAAAAGATCATATACGTATTAATGATAAACATACAATTAATGGTTTATCGTCTCTACCATTTATTATGTGCATATTACAAACATATTGGTATCTACATAAGACAAAAATGTAATGCATATATTTTTTGTACAAATCAAGATTAATCTAATTACGAAAATTCTTTCTTTATACTTGTTAAAATATAAGGCGATATACATACGCATATGTGTGTAACGTGTAACACGATGACCACAAATTTTATATGGTAGACCATAAGATTTTCTGATATTGTTTTATGGTATAAAGTGGACTTTTATCTTTTGGTATATATGAACATGAATGTATTTTAACCTAATTATAATAATTAAATACTACGTTGTCTAGACTATTCAACTATATATGTAAACTCATATGTGCACAGATGCTGTATACGTTTACAATACGATCAACTTCATTAAATACAAAATAGATTGTTAAAAGGATAATGGCAAATATCAAATATACACACGATTGATTACAATTTGACCATTATTTAATTTATTAATATGTAGTTCATATAGTCTATTATGTAATGGTAACCATATACACAAATAACAAATTTTTTAAAATATGTTAATTAAAATTACATATTTTGTAGATGTCAAGTAAAAATAATCAAAATCAATTAAATTGAATTACTTTCAAAATGTAACAGATAAAATTTTTAAAAATTCAGTTAAACATTTTTTTAATTATATTTTTTATAATAATCACATATCAACAGTGAATATATCCTACAAATATAACCTTATTGTTTGAAAATAATTATTTTACAAATGCAAAAATTGGGTATAATTAACTGATATGTTTCGGAAATAATTTTTATTTTTCGATAATTATCGTGAAGCTGTTGTAAAAATGTCCAATAAATAACAACGGTTAAGGAATACGATTCAAGTCAGTCAAAATCTATTATTATTTGATTATTTTTATGAAGTACATATATAGTATGTATTAAATTAAATATGATATCAAATACTGAAATTTTAAATTTAGATCATTTTAACATTCAAATTAAAATGACATTTATTTAATTTTATATCAAATATTTTGAAATTAAACATTTTATTAATTCCATTTATTACATAATTCGTTAAAATCACATAATTGTATAGTACATATCAATAAAATAAAAATTATTAATAATTAAAGTACAAAGCAAAATAAAAGTTATAATTTTTTCATTGCCTCCAACAAGAACAGATATAAATTTCAGAAATTAAAAAGGTGGTATTTTAAAAAAAATATGTACATATGTATGTTAAAAAAATTTTTCAATCAAACTAAAAATAATTACCTCTTTGGTAATCAAAAACATTACCTCCTCTTTTTTTTATTTAATTCATTTTCGAACACTTCAAGTTCTCATATAAGAACATGTTTTAATTTTTTACAAAGTTTTTGTACGCGTTTTAAAGTTTAAAAAAAAAGAAGAAGTTAGTTACGTAACTCAGAACAGTTCGAAGCTTGAGATTTTTGTTTTTTTTTTTTTTTACTTTAAAGAAATCTTTTTTTTGTATTGTTGTTGTAAAAGAATCAGTAAAGTATCAGAATTACACTGAAATTAAAAAAAGATTTAAATAAGAACGTGAACAAATTTGGAATTTTCATCGTTTTTTACCCTAAGCAATAGTTCTCAGGAAAAAAAAGTCAGATGTACACATATCATATGTATATGTAATCATGTAAAAAAATTCCAATCTACTTCATTTTCTAATAAGGTAAAATACCGAAAAACAAAACAGATGAAAAAAAAACGAATCATTATTTCAAAGTACAGACTAGTAATAATTGAATCCGTCTATATTTATCATTTATGGGTCCCAATCAGATCCTAGACTCTATAATGCTACAAAATGAATTTATGTAGATTTACAAAAAAAAACGAAAAATATAATTAATTGATGATGAAGCTATGACAGCTGAAGATGCCTACTGAAATAATTAATTTAAAAATTTTTCTATCTTTTTTACATAATAATAGATCCATATTTCAAAAAAAAATTTTTTTATTCAATTCACACAAATTATATGACGTTCACCTGGTGAGTATACAATTCGTAGTTTTAAATAAATTTTTTTCTTTCTTTCTTTATTAAATTTATTAAGAGATCAAAGTTAAAATGAAATTAAAAAAAAAATAAATCGACCTATTGTAATGCAGATAACGTAGATAAATTATTAATTATAATATCAGTATTTGGAAAAAAAAATTTTTTTTTTTTTTCTAAAAAGACAAAAAAACAACAAACTTTTTTCTCTACTTTTTCTTAAATTTACATAACGAACATTTTGTTAAATTTTTTTTTCTAACAAAATAACTCAAGAAAGGTAAACCAAAAAAGTTTAACAAACTCATATTTTATTTTTAGAAAAATAGGTACATATGTTTTAAACAATCAAAATATCTTATGCTAGAACCAAAATAATTCCGTGAAGTAACGTAATAAAAAGTAAAGTACTCAGCTGTATAATCAATTAAGTTCACCCGTAATAAACGGAAGGTTCAGTTCATTCAGTTTGGTCAACTTTGAATTGTCATTTTTCATTAAAGTAAAACACGAGTACTATGCAATGCTATGTTTTGCATTAAGTATTTAAAGAGGTATTTCTGAACTTCCATTCACATTTTTAACATTAAACTAAACTAGTAAATTATTTTCGTGAATTTTCTTACTTTACTTTACCTTACATCTATATTTTGGCTGAATACTAAATCGTATTTTTATTTTTCTTTCTCTAAATTAATACATACATCAAAAACGTTTAAAATTATACGATGATAACCATATAATTTGATAAAAAATATAAAAATATACAAAAAAAAAGTTAAATAAATAAAATTAAATTGAAGTAAAGTTTAAAAGGTAAACGAAAAGGGAAAAAATAATTTATGAAAACTAAATTATATGTTTTTAGTGGATTTTGTTATCTAATCTACAAAGAAAAGCATATAATACAAAATGGTCACTAATTAGTCTTTTTCTTCTTAAATGAATTAATGTAAGCAGTCTTCTAAATAATTCCATGCATTTCATTTTGAAGAAATAAAAAAAAATGGGGTACCCTTTAGTACCCTTTTATCAATATTTTAATGAATCTCATTCTTCTTGTTGTAAAAAAAAAAATTTACTTCATATACATATTTTACTTCTATTCTACATTCGAACACATTTTATAATTTTGTTTATACGACAAACATTAATGTGATATCACTTAACTGGTAATAAACAATTAATACTCTTTTACATGGTACTAATTTTTTTCCACTAAACCTTTACGAGTTTCTCTCCCATACCGATTTTTTTTCTTTTACCTTTTTTTATATATAATCGTGTTAAAATGACCACATTAAATGTTTAAATCTTTATAAATCATTGTAAAAAGATGTAATTTTTCAAAATGTTGTCTTTTCAAAGATTTTAATGTGTGGCTATGTAGTTTTTTTCTATATATTCGGTTTTATTTTCAATCAAATAATCAATACTTGTAAAATGTGTCATTAAATAAAAAATAGTAAAAATAAGACAAACTTGAAAAATAAAATTACTAAAGTTTTGGATTTCAAAAACAGAAAAAAATAAATTATTTATCGATTTTTATTTTAAATACATGACTATACATGAGTATTTTTGTAGAAGGAACTTAAAAAAAACTGTTTGAAGAAATTTGATTTATTTCTACACGAATTGTTCTATCATACTGAACACTGTTTTGTATCGTGAATGCACACAATGTATAATTAATAAATTAATATTTTACCATTAATAAAACAAACTTACCCAAATATTTTTAAATAAAATGATTTTCGCATAAATCACTAAGTTTTATGTAGTTTATGTAGTATTTCTGAATCGAATTGTAAATCTTTATATTAATTTTCAAAAACTTTAAGGATTGTGGTAATTTAATTATTTTACGATTGATTGTTCATGAAATACTTAAATTAGGAATTATGAAAGAAAAAAGGATATAATTGCATATAAGGCCTTAATTGTATATAATTAGTATACAGGATGTGGATTAACAGCCTCCGTGGCGCAATCGGCTAGCGCGTTCGGCTGTTAACCGAAAGGTTGGTGGTTCAAGCCCACCCGGGGGCGACAGGACATTTTTTTCTTTTTATGGGTACTTTTTTGGCTTAAGTATATTTGCTTAGGAACAAATGAGCAGCCACGTTTAAATGGATTACCACAGTAGTATGATTGATACCGTAATATCATCATCCTATGTAGCATCAATGTAAGAAATTTATTGGTGGCCTATAAGATAAAATGATTACCCATATTTTTACACATATATACTTCATAAAATCATAAATTACTTTGTTAGGTGATAAAAAACAGTGAAAATTAAATTCAAAAGGTCAAAATATTTACATTTAGAATTTTAACATTAAGATAAATGTAAGTACATACTTTTTGAATAAATTACAATATTAAATAATTTCAAATAATTCTGTTAATAATTTAAAAGTATCTAAGAAATTGTTTAAAAACCAATTAATTATTATTTACTTCTTATTACACGTAAACTGAGTAAATAACATGAAATTCATAATTGATGTAATTTATTTAAATTTACTATATGCATATGAAAACAAAATAAATGTAAATAATAATAATACATAATCATGATAATCGTGCTTATAAATAAATTCTTAATGTTTTATTTTTCTGTATAAAATTAATAATGTACATATACATATGTACTTATATTATGGCATTACGTTGTAAATTAGCTACCGGTATAACAAGTTTAAATCAAGTAAGTAATTTTGTAAATTTTCACATTTGGAATGTGCATTTAATCAAAAGGCTACTAAATTTTTTACAATAATCATACATACATGTAACTGTATGTTACATGTCATTTGTAATTTAAAAATTTTACATACCTTCAAGTAAAATTTTATTTTCATTCATAGAAAAAATTTATATATCCATTCATATAAGATATGTACATCAAAAACAAATGTAATCCAAAATAATTTTCTTTTCATGAATTTTCACACTGTTTTTTTAACGGAAAAAAAATTAATTAAATTTCAAATTAATTAAATATTAATTTATATTAATTAAAAATTAAAATTTAATCACAATAATTTAATAGTTAAATTAAAGATTCTCAACAACATTCGTAATCCTCACTAATCATATTTATCCTCTAGAACATATTATAGTGCACATATTTAAAAATTATAACTTCAAATATCTTTCACTTTCCACGATTTAAAATCGATGAAAAACAAAATTCATACAACCGTTAAATTTTCATGAATATTATACAGATATTAAATTATTCACTAATTTATATTTGTGTAATTTATTTTTATTACGTATGAAAAGATGAAATTTCAAAAATAATTTCACAAATAAATAATATAATTTATTTATTAAAAATTCATACGTATATATATCACCACTATTATTCGATGTTTATTTTAAAGTAATCCCTTGAAAGATGAAAATGTCCGATCAATGCGAGGTCTAAATTCAATCTGACGTTTTTAAACCTGCTATATCGTATAACATACAATTCTCATGAATTTTCCCTCCTTCTATATGGACACATATGTATGTACGTACAACAAACGGCAGATGAATTTTTACTTACGTATGTACATTATGTACATACATATATGCTACGTATTCGTTCATTTCTAAATGTTTTATTTTAGAGGATTTCTTATTTTCGTTTTTCACTTTTTCTTATTATTTTGTTTTTTTTATCATTGCCTATGTTCATCTTTAATCGCCGCATATATGTACATATGCAGTCGTACTAAGTTTTCTGTATTTCACCTCCTTCTATAAATTCTTACCTTTAAAGTTTTTCATGATAAGATCATCACCATCATCAACATCAACAACAACAACATTATCATTATCATTTTTGACCGTCATCATCACCACCATCATCATCATCTTCATCATCATCGTCATCATCTACTTGTTCTGCTGTTCTTTGCTTTGCTATTTCTTCCATTGAAATTGTTAGTTACTTAAAGATTATGAGACCATGACCATAATTTCAATTGAATAAAAACTGTAACTTTTTTTTTCACAACAAGCCAAAGAGATCAAGTATATTGCATTTGTAAAATATACAACAGATGAATGATATTTTGCACTGCAACTGATCATTGATCATTTTCAATGGTATACATATACATACGTATAATACAAGTCTGTTGTTAAACTCTGTAAAAAGAGATAATGTATATAAACTATAAAGGAAAATATGTATACAAAATAAAATGAAAATGTAAGGAAAATTTGTAGACTCTTTTATTAAGTTAAAAAGTCAAGAAGTTCAGAAGCATTTTGTTGAATTAAATGTTGAGCATCATTGAAGATGTGAAGAAAAAAGATTTAAAAATAAAAAAAAACATACCAAAATGAACATACTGTTACCTTTTAAGACAAATCAAATTGTCATCTAAATTGACAACATATTGAAATGTACGTATTAGTCAAGTAACATGCTTGTCAAACATTTTCAATTTCACTATAAATAATCTTTGATTCTTTTAAATGGACCAAAAATTTTATATCATACATAAAGATTGTATATTTAATGCTAAGATATATAAATAAACATCATTTTGTACTAATGAAAATGTTTCTGGCATTATTATCTAAGTATTTTGTTTTGAAAATGTTTATTTTACTTTTATCAATTATATTCAAATGACATTGGTACCGATTACAATGCAAAATACATTCATAGTAATTAGAAAATTGAAAAACAAATGAAAGTACTTAAAAGTGACAATAATATATTTACCGCCTAATTTCGTGTTTTATTCTACTGTAATCATGATACATACAAATGTATGTAAATAAACTACATATACCTGTACCTGTTTGAATTTTATTTTTGTTGAATTTTAAATTTTTGTCAAGTTTTATAGTCTGTTACTTATTTTAACTTCTGCTTTACACAATCAAAGATCTTTGACAAAATAAGAAAACAACAAATAAGAGAAATATTCGTGATCGTGCCACAAAAACCTCTTTCATTAAAATAACACAGAATCGTAAATATTAATATCTCTATAGTTATACTTTTTAAAAAAATATACAATACAATTTATTTACATTTTTATATGCGGATCACGTTTATCACTGATAAATGAATGAAAATGTGGCTCATTGCTTTAATTTCAGTAAAATTTTAAAAAGTATCTAAATATGTATGTACAAGGATTAAAAAAAATAATAATAAAAAATAACGAAAATAAAAGAAAATAAATTGAATACAGTAAAGTAATGGTTGCAACAAGTGAATTTTATGAAAACTCTATTTGTAATCCACTAAACATGTATGTACACATTTTTATACAGCACATAGGTATATGTATGTATATGCAATCCTAATTTATTTAATTTAATATAATTTATTTAATCAAATAATTTTTTATTCATACATCATTATGGGTAGGTCCAAATTTTATACATATTTCCACATTCCATTCCCTTTCCAAAATGGTATCATTTATTTTTTTGTGATGAGTCAATGATTTTGTATCTATTTTTAAAGTTCCTTAAATATGTAATTTTTTCAAAACTACAAAGATCCAAAACTTCTTCAAAATACTTTTCATTCACTCATTATGTCTGTAAAATATCACCGAAATCTAAAATGATCATTTTTGTAACTCCTGTTGAAATAATTTGGAATTACCCGTAAGTACCTACGTATCCATAAAATTACATCCTTTAAGTAAAGCTTTTGTTTTTGTCTTAGAATGTAAATACTGTGGGATTTAAGTTAAGTTATTACAGTGAAACAAAAACAATTTCAATATGTGTGTACAATCGTACATATTTCTTCTTCTTTAATTCAACCTTGTATTTATCGTAATTTTCACATACAAAAAAAATAATAATAGAATTCATACAACTGCTGATCGCCTTTTAAACTAAATTTAACATTTGTACTTGAAAAACTATTTAAATGCCCTGATTATTCTTATCAATTCTTCCTCATTTACTTAAAAGGAATAATTTGTTTTTAAAAACAGTAGTACGTACGTACAGAAAACATAAAAATTAAACAAAAACAAAACGAATCTTTTTTTTTTTTTTTTTTGTTCATGAAAAAAAGTATAATTTGTTTCAAATTGAAAAATATTTAATCTAACTGTTGGAATCATTTATTTAACCATTTGTGTACATATTTTATGGGTTAAGATCAGTAACTTTAGGTACAAAACATTACAACTTATATTATTGTGTATGTATGTATATTATCAAAATCAATAGCATGTTAGGAGCTGTTACTACATTAATATGTGTACTTGTTAATACCATATTAACAGTCTAAATTTTTGTTGTTGTCATTGTATTTAGAATAAATGTACATTATCTTATGTATCATGATTTCCTTTAATGTCTCTATATGCTATAAAATAAGAAAAATCTATAGTAGAAAATGAAACCAATTTTAGCATAATATTTATACAGTAAAATTTAAAGATAGTTCTACACGATCTGCCAAAATTTCAAATACATATGTTATATATCTTCTTATTTTCATCTAAAAGTAACTGATGCTTAAAGTGCCTACTAAGAGTGCTCGTATACCGTCTACTGAAAAATCATAGTGCGTTCACGAACTTTTAAAGAAAATAAACTTTTAATATCCTGTTTATAAATGTTGGTTCGTTCAGTGTAACGTAAAATTTTTGAACGTTTTGTGATTTTCGATTTTTACAAATTTACATTGTTTGAAAATCTCAAAACGTCGAAAAACTTTACATTTCCACACCACACTCAACCACAATTGATATACACTGGCACTTTATCAGATTGTGTGAAAGTAGTTTAAAAAATTAACTAGTATATTGTAATTTACCATAAACCTTATTACTAATACCTTTTGAACAAATTTATGTCTGTACACACTTATTACAGATTCAAGTATTTTTTTTTTAGTAAATATCATGTAGTTTTATATCTAAATGGACCTGAATACTTGTAACTTAGCGCAGAACGGAAATAGATACAAATACTCGAGCGAGCGTATACATGTGTATTTTCACATAATGAATATGCGTATATGCATCTTAAAAAAAAAAAAACAATCCTACCTAACTTCAATAATGGGATGACTTGATATTTTATTTTAAAATTCACATTCGCCTATTATTTTTGTAGTATGTTTATTTCCTTACAAAAAATAATGCAAAAAAATAAAAAATTAAGTAGGAAACTAATATAGTTGCCACTTCTCCTTTATGTTGTTACTATTGCTATTTTTGCCTGATGATGATAATGATGATGACAATGATGATGCAACGTATTGTGTGATGGTCATGAGACTCAAGTGATATCCATTTCGATGTATGTTGTGCATAATCATTGCCATATATATCAGCTGGTAAACGGCAGATACGCAGATATATAATAACAAATAACTTAAAAAGGATAGAAATTGTTAAAAGATAAGATGATAAATATACAAAAAATATATAGTATATAATAATAATGATGAATTTAATATTATTGACGTTATTCTCACTTCGTAAAGATACATTGTCTATACTCTATAAGATGATGGGCAACAAGATAATCATTATCAAATGTAATGTACTGTATGTAGTCAAGTTATGCAATTCAGTCCAATGAAAATATAATTCTTAGTGTTAAGTTCATCAAGAAGGTGGTATATTTTTTTACTTTAGATCTTAACAAGAACCAGTTTTATTTGGAATACAAAGAATTTTGTTTTTTCCCGTTTTTTGTTTTGTTCTATAATTTTTTTTTCTGAATATTTTTTCTAAACATTTCATATTCTCATACATATACCCACTCATGACAAAATGAATTAAATCATAAAAAGTAAAACATATCTAAAATAAGTAAAAAATAAAAAATAAATAAATATATACACACGTTTTACATTTTTATATGGCATGCGCAAAGAAATCAGGATTTTTAATGGGCGAACGTGTAAAGAAAGTGACATCAGTTGACTTCTAATTAGATTTTCTCTTCATAGGTGGTTAACTTAACTACATATTTTTTTATGTACATATTAGTAACATTAAAGGGTGTTTCAATCTAAAAAAAATTTATATATGAATTTAAAATAATGATCAATAAAATAAATAAATGCCAAACATTTTTGCAGATCTTGTCACATTTGGTGGTAAAATTAAAATTAAACTCGGTTTTTTCGATGGTACCGAAAATATTTAGACTTTAACTCCTTAAGCTATAATTCAATAAAAAGTATATCATTTCCTCTAAAATTGGAAATTGGTCTTAAGACCGTTAAAAAATTATCTAATTATTCATAGTTTTCTAATTTACACATCCTGTACAAAAATAAAATTATTAAATTGCACGTACTCACAATTACGATTCTTTAAATTCTTTAATTTAAAATATTTTCCTACATTTCTACATAAATTTCAACAGAACAATTAAATATGGGAATCAATATCAATCCTACAACAGAATTAATAATAAAATTGATTTACATTCTTTTATACAAATAAATGATGTGAAGATCTTGTATATTTTATATGTTATCAATTATTATGTTTAAAGACTTGTATTTAAAACATACTATTTATACGTACTGAATTATATACAGAATTTTTTAATTTTTAAATTGCTTTTAAAATTGAAAATAAAGGTATGTAATGTAGCAAAAAAATTTAAGTATGAAATTATAAGACTTTTAGATGCTACCATTATGCAATAATATGAGGTGAGTCATTTCGAAATGTCTGGTCCAACTAAAGGTAACCGAATGTTGCAGGCTTTTCATTGTTTACATTTAAATGATACACCTTATAAACATTATTCCATTAAGGATACTAACTTATTTTTATATTAATACAGTTCTTGGCAATGAAAATATAATTAATGACCATTTTTAAAATTCTACAAGAAAACATATCAGAAAAAAAAATAAGCAAAAATGTAATTTTAAATTTTACATATAATTAACATACAAATACAGAATACAATTGTTTCAACTTTTTTTCATTTTATTTCAACCGCTATACATTTGCAAAAAATACAAAAAAAAATAAATGAAAAATTTTTTTTTCAATTTTCCAAAAGCAAAAAAATAAACAATTTTATAATTTTTCTCAAACATAAAATAATGACAACTGTAAATGAACAAGAAATACGTTCTTGTACACAACATAAAAAAAATTCTAAACATGTATGTATGTACCTACATAGCTAGAATAATTTTAGTTTAGTAAAATCTTCAGAAATAGGTAGGTAAAATGCATGAACGAAGTGTCGACAGATACATACCAATTAATTTGCATGAATTATAATATTTTAAAATATGATGAATGAAGTATGTACAGATATTAATTTAAATAAATAATACCTATACATACAGATATTATTAGATATATTGTGTATTTTAAATATGAATGTACTTCAACGAATATAAATTTTATGTATAATAAATTTAATGTAAATTATTTTCGCTGAATAATGTGAATTAAAATAATGCACATAATTAAAAAATAATATTAAAGTTCAATGAGAATCTTGCATATTTAAAGAAATAAATAAATTCCTATTATATACAAATAATATTAGAAAAACAAGCAAAAACAATGGAAAAATACAATTTGTCGGAAAAATAGAATAAATTAAAAAATGTAAAAATTAAAAAAAAAATAAGAAATTTTATAAATTAAGACCTAGCTAAAGTAGTAAAGTAACGTAAAATAAAATGAAGTAGAAACCTCACGTAGACAGTAGCTTACGAATGATAAGAACGAACATACAATCACCATGATGAAAACGTGAAGCAAATAACAGTAATGTTGGTCACTCGGCCCAAATCACTGAATTTCTGAAATAGTAACTGAAATTAGTTTATGTACACTTCTTATTTACGTAGGTTTGGGTAAATTCATTTGATTATACAACTGCATATACTTCACATATGTACAACATTTATGTTATGTGTTTATTTTGGTTTTGGCTTTAGAATTTATGAAGATATCATGAACAAATTATTTACTACAAAATGAATTTCATATTTTGTGTGCAAAATAATCAAATGCATTTAATAATTTATTTCTATGTCTAGTTTTCACATAAAATTATCCAAAACCCTTTTAAAAAATTTGAAAATAACATTTTTACAATTTCATTTAATGCGAATATTTTGCAGATTTTTACATTTCCTTTCTTTTCATTTTTTTTTTTTTAATTTTTACTTCTTTCAATTGATGCTTCAATTCCTTTTATTCATTCAAAATTTTCATATAATAAAAGGTTGATTGACATTAAAATGCAGATGACAACTTAATAACGGTAAAATATTTGTATAATCATGTATGTAAAAAATAAAAAATAAAAAACTAAATTTCAAATAGCAAAACTCATTTTATTATTATTAGATAACAACAATAAAGACTACTGCTGCTATGAAATTTTACTGTTAAAAAATAAATAAAAATATAAATTTTACTGGTCTTAGAACTTTGGCATCAGTAATACGGTCCACCAATGAAATGAAGACATAACTTCAGTTGTTACATGATTATTATTATTACTATTGGCATTGTATTATTGTTGTTTAAAGTGTTTTTGTTGTTTGTTATTTTTGTACTTTGTAAAATAATCCCTACAACTAATAGAACAAAATCACAATCAGCTTTTACAAAGCTATGTACATTCATACAAATCGCATACAAAAAACAGTGCAAATTTTTATGGATAGTTCTGTATACAATATGTTAATAAACCGAATATCCTCTTGTCTTTACTAATAATTAAACGTTTGTAAGTGTATTTTTTTTTTTTAATTTAATAAATAATTCAAAAGTTACCAAGAAATTGAACAGATGTATAATATTTTGCAAGATCGTAGAGAATCACCCTTAAGCTTAACATTAAAACAAAATCAAAAATTTTATTCCATTCACAGTTCTCTATACGCTTTTATTTCATCAACATTACACGTTAATTTTTTTTTACTCATCCCTTTTTATGGTGCATTTCGTAATGTATGTACATATCTAAAAATGCATCAGAATAACTAATCACATGCAAAATGTATCTTTTTTTCTTTTTATAGGTTTTATTATTCAATTTTATTTCTTTTAAAAAATTTTAATATTTGTAAATTTCACAAAATAAATGATCATATTTATTCGAATATGTATGTGCAAAAAACCCCAAAGGAAAACACAGATAAATAAGAAAAAATACTGAATAAAGAAAAAATGACCAGTCTTTACTTCCTTGAGGCTTAAGGGCTTTTTCACATAATAATAAATAAATATATGTACATAATATTATCATCAATGATATTATTATATTCTCGACTTTAATGATCATCATTTTTATTACTACAAACATATTTTGTTGTTATTGCTGTTATTCTTGTTATTCTCATTTTGTATACATAGTGTTGGAGTTTCTGTAACTATAAAACAAAAACAAAACATATATTCCATCACTACTGTTGATGATGTATTGTATAGTAATTGACTTTTGCACAGTCATCAAAATTAATAAAGGAAGGCGCCCAAAGAAATGAAATAATATTTCATTCTATAGTAAAACTCTTTAAAATTGTATCCATCATCATATGCAATAGATTTTTCATTTTTTTAAAGACTACTATATTACACCTTTATTTATTTTTTTAAAATGATAGATCTGTTCCCGTACTTCAGCCCAGTTGTAAGATTCTATATAATTTGTTTATGAGAATAAATGTTTATTTGTAGAGTGAGGAATAAATTTCTAAAAGTATAGCCATAGTTTTATGGAAATCAAGAAGAGTTTTGGGTCAAAACGTGAATCACAAGCAGTACATAGGAGCAACATTATAATCAGCTCCAAAATTTTGCAACTTTCTGTTAAAGGAGGAAAGTTAAGGATTTTTTTATAAAAGATAGTAACGCAAAATTTGCATTTTAATATACGAATCACTGCACAAATCTTTAAATACGAGAATAGACTTATTTTTTCACTTCTTTTTTACTTGTTTTATTTTACAATATTAAAAATGAAATAAACAGGTAATTTTAATGTTAAATAAAAATATACATGGTTGATTAAATAGGTTTATAGATGTTAACGGTTTACATCTATAGATATCTGTATAGTTTAAAATATGAAGTTCTAGTAATTAAGTTACCAGGAAATATTAATTGATTAATTTATTTATAAAACAAAACAAAATGAATGAAAATTTTAATGATAGTAACAAAAACGAAATAAATTCGTAATTTATTTATTTATTTTGTTAAATAATAATTTGTTGCTATATTTATTGTTTTTGATTTCACGATCATTTTCATGATCAACAATATGAGCATAATATCCGGTACCGCTGTTAATACTATATAAAAGAAAAACTTATTATCATCATCATTAGTACCTATATTTCTGTTTCTGTTTAAGCTTCAATGCATCAATTTCCGGTAATCCGATTAATGATCGAAACAAATCGAACTAAATTAATTTTTAAAGGAACAAAAAAAAAAAAAAGAATGTACAGTAGCAATCCAAATTTCTTATTCTTTTGTACACCAATGAATGTTTTATTACAAACGAATCATTGATATACATGACATAAATCAAAATTAACAAAAATCATGATCATTATAAAAGGAAATTGTTTCTATAAAATGTAAATACCAGTATTTTGAAAATGTTACAAAAAAGCAAACACATTTTTTAATTAACCAGAATATTTAAATTTTTTTTTTTTTTTTTTTTTGTAAACTCTTTAAGTTTTCAATTTTTCTTTTCCTTAATGATAAACAAAATATTATTCCTGTACATATATAAAGTATAATGGATAAAGCAATGTAAAGACAAAACAATATACTATATATTATTGCATATATAGAATTTCACATATGTTGGATGTATATTTATGCATATCTGCATATAAAAATACACATATACATATTGATGACACTGCATAAAAAAGAAAACAAGTTCAAGGTAACTTCACAGTTTAGATAACATTTGTAAGAAGTAAAAATGACTGACGAAGTGACGACTAGTCTACTAAAGTGGGTTAGCATGCAAGCGATCTTCGGAAAACCAGAAATGAAAATATTTAAAGTGCAAGTAATATATGTACGATTCATTTTACTATATATATATACATGTGTACAATTTTAACATATACAAAAAACATACATACATATGTATATTGTACATACATATATCAACATATCAATGTAAAAAATAAAATGCAAAAACAAAAAAAATAATATAAACAAAAATAAAAATAAAAGATACAATCGCAATACATGAAATACAGAATTACAACGATTGATCCAAAGTAAAGATTTTTTGGTTTTTTTTTTTAAGTTAACAAAAATTACAGTATACTGTAATACTCATATAAGCTGATGGTTATAAGAAAACCGATATCAATTTGATAGGAGGATTTTAAGATATATTCAAAGAATAAAAGATATTGTAGGTACCCACTGCATAAACATTATATGCATGACTACTGGGGAAAAAAGTACCTACCTAGGTATATAAACATTTTTTAAAAATGCTACTAAAATACGCTTAACACTGTAACATTTTTACATAGAAAATAAAAAAGCATTAAAAAAATTATGAAAACTTTAAATTGAAAAAAAAAACGGAATGAAAATTTAAAAAAAAAATATTTAAACTGATGTAAAAAAAAAAAAAATAAAGAAAAATGTATCTAAAATGTAAAAACGAAATGTGATGTTGTCCATTATGCAAATACGATGGCAATTAAAATTACTGATAAATGTTTATGCATATATACTATACATATGTATGTAATTGCAATATATAGGCGAGTTTTAAACGCACTACTTAATGGCAGTGACATGTTTAAAAAGCCAACATGCCAGACATTTTAAGTGCATCATTGTACCACAACAGTGTAAAATCGTGTGTACTGTTGCATGAGGCAAAAAAACAAAAATAAAATATACATAGTAAAAGAACTAAGAAAAAAACAAAAATTCAAAGTAAAAGGAAAATGAAAAAAATTTTATCTAAAAGGATATCTAATGCAAATATGTACTTGTAAGAAATTTTTTGCAAAACAATTTTGTTTTACATTTATTTGGATTTTTTTTTTCTACGATCATTTTATTGAAATTATTTTGATTGTAATAGAAAGTGAAATTTATTTAAGTGAAAATAAATTCAATACAAAAAATAAACATTGTAATAAAAATGTTTATACGCAAAATATGGTACATACATATGTAACATGTTTACGTTAAATCTTTTGAGCATCAACTAATACCGCGTTTCTTGTATTTTTTTATTTATTTTTCATTTTAATAAGATATCATGTCATCTACCCCACAGAAAATCTGTAACATATTTACAAACATCTGTACAAAATATATTTTTCTTCTTTTTTTTTTTAATTATTTTGCTGTAATCTTTGCTCTAATATGTACAATAACTCTGTTCATAGAATTTTTTTTTTCTATTTTTCTTTTATAGAAATTTTCTATGAAATGTAATTAATAAAATTCTAAAACTATGTTAGCAATAAAAATTCTTTAAATTAGTTACAATTAAAGAAATATTAAAAAATGAAGAAAAATTCATTTTATGGCTAAATAAAACAATCATATAAAATACGATTATGATTTTAACTTAAGCTAGAACTAAAACAAAGAAGTAACGTAAAGTAAAGTAAAGTGAAATCTCATTCATTCTCATATACGGAATTCCGTTCATTCAGTTTGAAATATCCCAATTTTGTTAACTTTGAAATATGACTTTTTAGTAAAGCAATGTAAATGAAACATGTACAGCGTATGTAAGTTTTATGCACTGAATTTGTATTTTAATAATTTGATCGGATATAACTAAACTTTAATTTATGCCTTCTGTTCTAATCAATGTGTTTGTCATTTTTAACATCTGTATAATCTACTTTCACGAGATTTTTTACTTTATGTTACGTTACTTTTTTATTATGGTTTAACTATATAATTTCAGTTTAGATATGAGTCAAGTATTAATGTGGACTGTTTCACGTATATGTATACATCGTTCATATAATAAAACATTCGATTACTTACATATTATTTTCTACAAAAATGGTAATCTTTCAGATTCTTTAACGTTTATTAAAAATTTTTATTTACTATACTAAAATGATAAAAAATTATAACAATGATGTATGTTTGTATGTTGTATTACATGCACTTTCTATACTTACTTGTGTATAAAATAAATACGGGAATACATATAAAATGTGAATGAAATTAGGAATAATATAATTAAGTCGTAATCCCTTTACTGTTTCATGTGAAAATTATACATTTGAAAAAAAAAATTGTAATGGCTTTATGAGAATATCAAATTGCATCAACTATGTTCATTCATCTACACGCATATATGTTATCATTACATAATTTTATAGTTATACGAGTACATATTTCTAATTACAATCATGTCTCGTGATTAAACATTGAAATCTAACATGTAAGCTAATTAGATTTTTATATAGACATTGACTGGACCAGAAAAATAAGTTTCACCTGCTTTATCTATTGAATATGTATGTATGTACACATATAAAAAATTAAAGAAACATTGATTGGCAGAAAATGATCATAATAATGACGTCCGATTACATGGCAATGAAGATAGTGATAATTATTAACAACAGCTACTTATTAAACATGATTTCCACGTTCTCTATATTTAATCATTAGAAAAAATATAAATGCTGCAAACTAAAAGTTGGTATTACATAAAATAATAAAATGTACAATAAACCAATTAACACAAAGATGTACTAACTGTAATGCAATTGATTATATCATTATTCGTTTAAATATACAAAACACAACATTTTTTAATTGTTTTCATCTTTTATATATTGTAACTATGATATTTTATTTTTTTTTTAAATAAAAAAAAATAAAAATCAAACTAAAACTACTGTATAACATAACAATATAAAATTAAAAAAAAAAAAAAAAAAAACAAGAATAACTTTTTAATATTCTGTAAATATTTGTATTTTCTTGTAAAGAAACTTTAACAATTTTAAAATGTCAAAAATGTTAACGGATCATAAAGCGTTGTAATTTTATTGGCACTTTAAAGCATGAACAAAAATTTTCCTTTTCATCCTATATTTATTTCAAAATCCCTTGTATAAGAAATTCTAAGAAATTTTTACAAACCGTTAGAATAATAAAATACAAAAAAATTTTCAATCTCTATTGTTTTAATAAAAAAATAGACAAAAAAATTCAACATAATAACAGCCTTGGAAAGAGAATTAGAAATTAATTTTGATTGACTGAAAATTCAATATACTTATTAGGTATTAAGAAAATTTTAATATGTATTTATGAAATTTTAAATGATTCGCAATGTTTTATTACGGCAACATACACATATGACGCTGTGAGTTTTTATAAGGTGAGTTATTCCGATATAAAAAATGAAAAACCTGAACCCATCAGTCAAAAACCAACTTTTTAACAAAGAAAATTAACAGCAACAAGAAGAAAATATAGTCATAAGGTTAACAAAGTTGTTCGATAATTTGGATACTTGTAATGTGGGTAAATATAAAAGTGGAAATTTTCTTTGAATTAAAATTTAAATCAGTTTAAATAATTATTTATGATAAAAAAGACATGCGACTTTGAAGGCAACATACTATAACCCTTGGCTGAACCAGGCGTTTCATAATAAAACTCATCTTATAAAATTCTTTATATTATGGATATACACAGTAAAACGAATGTTAGTGTTCTAATTATAATACACAATTATGAAAATGCAAAATATTTTGTCTCATCTTAAACTAAAATATATACAGGAAATATGTATTATATATTTCAAGTAATGCGTGGGTGTAATAAAAATTTTTAATAACACGCACATACGTATGTACATTTATACATACATACATAAGTATAAATCTATTACACTGTAAAATTCCTCATATTAAATTAAAATTTTTATCAAATAACGTTACATTGATATTTAACTAGAAATATATTTTCATCTATAAAACTATAAGCATGTTAGTAAAATATCTATTAAATTTCTAATTTAACAATTTTCCAGTGATTGTATTTATTTAAAACTAAATACAATTTCATTATTCAATTATATCATTTTCACCTGTTCATTTATTTTATAAATAGTCTATTACGTATATAGGTATATAACCATATACGAATAGTTAACATAATTTAAATTTATATCCATTAAAACGCAGATAAATAATAATTTAAAATCCTTTTTAAATACGACATGATACTGACATTAATTACATATTATAAATTTATTATAATAATATATGTAATAGAAAATTATAATCTATTCCTTTTTAATTATGTACATAATTTTAGAAATTAAATTATTTGTTTTCCACGTGTATTATACGAGTAATTACTACATACTATCATGTTATGTATTTTTAACACTTTTGAATATATTATTAATATATATACGTAACGTATAATTATAGCGTATGAGAATTTGCCAGTAGTTCTAACAAATAAATAATAAAAAATACATACGTGTACATATAGTATATAATTAAGTAATACACAAAGATACATTACCATGTTAATACGTGATAGAAAAATATTACTATAACTTGAACTTGAAAATTATATTTCTTTGTTAATTTTTTTTCTTCTTCTTTTATTCTTTTACAGATTTAAAATTAGAACAAAGTATCTGCTAAAAATACATTATTAAATTAGTGTTGATGTACAATTTATTCAATTATTAAATGAAACACTGTAATTGTATAAAAATACGTTACTGTGTTATTTAGTTCAACATTAATTTAATTTTCTTGCTATTTGTTAACTCTTTTATTTAAAAGAATTTCCTATAGGGAAACCGGAGGATACTAAAAAAACTCAGCCTAAGGAAAATCACAACCTTAGTGGTAGATAGCAAAAGTTTTGTCTACAACGATTTTCATTCTTCATAAAGAAGCTTCCTTCTAGACGCAGCAATGGTAAACTAAGGACCCTCTGTGATCTATGCATGGCCTTCCTTGTCTTTTCTCTTGAAACGGGGCACCAAAGTCGCTTACCTAATCTACTCCCTTATTTATTCAACAAATAATAAATAAATAAAAAAAAATAATATCAGATTTAGTCTTTCATCGGCATTTGCTAATATCACCCAAGGTAAAATGATTTTTAAAATCTTCGAAAATTTCCATAATTCAACATTTTGTTTTTTATTTCACGTTTTATCAGTACGCGAGAATTTTATATTACAAACACGCCTAAAATTCCACCTTTTCATTTTCAATGCTATTAACCTTGACTATAATGAACATGAACTTTATATACTATTAACTATAACATCCATTTTTCATGCATTTACAATAATTCAGTTGTTATTATGTATTTTGATAAAAATTAAAATAAAAACTTGGAAAATTTTTAAAATAGCTTTTAATAAAACAAAAAAAAAAGAAAAGAAAATACTTCAGGTATACATCTACAAAAATGCCCATTGGGTTTAGCAGGTGGTTAATTTGTGATCATGATATCAGACCAATCTTACAATCAAGCAGTATTTATTTAAAAATTTACATTTATAAAATGCACATACTTTTGTTCTACTATTCTTCATATCTATATTATTATACTCCTCATTTTCTGTAATGTACGTACATATGCTGCGTACAAAGGATTAATAGAAGTCATAAGTATTTATGATGAGGATATATAAAAATAAAAAACAAAAATTGAAAGTACATATTTAGCAGACATAGAATAAATGGGGCAAACTGATCGTACATTATTGGCTTCAGGCAAATTTTATTTTGATTCGGACAAGAAAACTAGAAATTTATGTACGTTACACAAAGTTGATCATTATGAGAAAATTTTTGTAGCACATACGTTTTTCGCATACCCAGTAAATTTATATTTATGTACATATGGATACAATATTTGTACATAAAAACATATTTTCATAAATTTATATTGTACATATACCATATTGATACAAAAATAAACGTAAATACATACAGATAACCTTCGCATTACATGCACATTACGTTCAATACAAAATAAAATTGCAGATTTATCGGAAAAATATTTGCGTTAATTATAATTTTTCACAATTTATAAACTGTGCTATATTGAAACTATTAAACTATATGACATGAGGGTCATCTGTATTTGGTAATAAAATTTTATTGCCATACATTTAGAATGTTGCTGGAATGCTTAAGAATACTGATATACTCTGTCTATTAATGATTTTTAATGCATGTCTTATAGCTTAAAATAGCAAATCGTTTTCTTCTCTCACAATTTCAAATAAGAGTGTGTCAAGATTAAAACTACCAAAATCAAATAATTTTTTAAAATGTGGTATAAAATAGTACTCCTGTGCATATATTCATTCCCATTTAATAGTTTATATTCTTTTACATCAACCCGTTTAACTGAACCAAACAACTTCGACTTCTTCAAGTGATAATCGATTATCCTCGTTTCAAAGCAAATCATTAATAGACAGAGTATAGTTCCAAACATTTAATAGAAATAAAATATTATTTTTGTATGGTCAATTATAACATCATATTTTCTGCATGCGTGATTATGTGCTTATAAATTTATATAAATTTTATTCATTTTATTCAATTCGTTTCGTTTAACAATTAAAATGCATGCTACATTTTTTATTTAATCGCCTTATTGCATTAATCTTACATGAATTTAAGAAATTCAATTCTATACACAATTAGAATCAATTTATTATTACATACATTGTTGCACATTTGTATATATTTATAGAGAAATATTTCCTTAACATTGCATTTATAAACTAAATATTTACATCAGCATATCATTTACAATTTACAAGATACAATGCATGCATATTTTTCGTGTAACACAACAATATAAATTGAATGTAAAATTATGTAACAACCATAATAAATTTATTTCATATAAAATCAATTAAATAATATCATACATCAAAAAATTACAATATGTATACACAAACGTAAACATGAGAATTGAATAATACTGAATTAAATCATTTTCCATTTGCTACTGAACTAAATTATGCTTAATAGAATTTACCAATAAAAAAACAACAGAATAAATTGTAAAGAGAAATAAATAAAATCATTTCATGTAGTAAAAATGATCATGTACCAGATATAAAGATCCATACATATGTTCATAAATAGATTCCGTATCGTGAAAATAATGTAAATTGTAAAGTGTAATGCAATTTATACAAACACACACATACATTAATACAAGTAAATATATATTGCGAAATATTTACAAAGAAAGTTAAATTTATACCATAAAGAAATGAACTAAATTAGAAAACATCTTGAACTTCACCACTGAAATTTATAACCACAAAATGGTTTTAAATAGTCGGCCAATATATTTACAACAGTCCTTAATTGTTTTAAATTTGCATATAAACAGCAATTTTAAAATGTTCTCATAAAAATTATGTGACGATGGTTTTTATTTTTAAGTATGTGCAATACATACGAACATACGTATGCATAAAACCTTAGTATACTACTCTGGTACAAAATTAGCTGGCCTAATTAGAAATTTTTGTTAAAGTTGTTTTATTAGTGAAATTCACTGTACTTTTTGGGCTTTTAAGACTGAGGATGAATTCAAGACATTTTATTTTGGAAACTGTGGCACTTTTCGAACTTACTAGTATTTACAAAATCTCAATATTTTTGCATTAAATGCAAGCATTTAGCATCATATAGCATCCCAAAATTTCTAAAAAAATCCGCAATAAATTAAAATTATTATTTTCAGGTAGATCAATTATTTTATAATGTGGTAGTATCTCCAGTAGCGTAAACATTCACTTTTATGAAATACCTAGACTTTTGCTGTACTCTATTTGTTAAATACAGTTCACATACGTGTTTATGTTGCATTCTTAATTTTATTTACTTCTAACAGTTACTAACAATTTGACCATATAAAAATGTTATTACAGGTAAAATAGTTCTGTGTAAATTTATATGCTTACATAAACCTAAATCAATTATTTATTCGTGTGTTTTCCGTTTAAATTTTATATTGCTTTGATTTTGCTTTTCTCCTGAATATGATAATTGGAACAAAATATTCATAAAAATAAATTGTAGATGACCACAAAATATTTATACTATACATACTCGTATATTGAAAGTTTACACACAAACTAAAGCTTCAATTTTTTACATTTATCTAGGAGTACATAAAACAACATCTAATAAAGGAAAATCAAATTGAAGTGGACACTGGATATAGTCTCATTTACATTATGATTTTTTTAAATTATGGGTTTTTTTTTTTTTTTTTTATTTTACCAGCAGTATCAAAATTCATCAAAGTGGTATTTAAAAACAACCGTTGAATTTTTTTACAAATGATTATGTTCATTCTATTCGATATATCGTAGACACGTACCAACTAAACTACACGAATAAGTGGTTTCCAAACTGTTATTTTTATTACCGAAGCCTCATCGATAAGAAAGTTTTTTCAAATTCTGTAACAGAACAGTTCTCGTTTTCAAATACATGTACATCTCGTGTCTTACCTATTTGATGCAATACTCAACTTAACGCCTTGATGATGATGCACTGATATCAAATAGATATCGATGCATTTTCGAAAACATGATTTATTTATCGTTTTTTCTTATGAATTCTTTAAATTGTTTTTTATAAGCCATTGAACAAGTAACATTAAAAAAATAAATTCCTGGCTTACTGGTGTCTATATCGATTTAATTTTAATATTGAAAGGATATACTTCTTTTAAATTAACAACTAAAATTTTTAGCAATAAATAAGATTAATTTAGACTTATTCTTCTATTAAAATTTCTACTTTGCTATGCTATCCTTAGCATAGTTTTTTTAAAAGTAATATATTATTCGTAATTTGTTTTACTCTGGACTCTGCACACTACATAATTATATAGTTGTGAAAATTATGTACCTAAAGCAATACCATTTTACATCATTATACATAAATTGATATTTAAAAAATCCATTTTATAATAATGAAAGCTTTAAAGATTTAGAGATACTACTCGTGAAACACTGTAATTAGAAATTATAAAAGAAAAAACAGGCATACATATATATGTGTTCTCATAAGATATTAACTGCATATAACTAGTGAACCAGAGTAACATTAAGCATATTCAGCAAATAGTCCTTTCCCATGGCTGAATCCACATCAAATCACAAACGTTTTTCGAAATATTTTCAATATTTTTAAATATTGATGTTCAACACTGAAAATTCAGCACATTAATTCCGTAATAATTCAGAAAATCTAATTTTTATAAAATTATAAGGATGAGTTAAAATACTAGTAAAATGCTCTTATACTAGCATTGCTGAATAATTTTTGCAACGAGATTAGGTGCATATGGACATTTAGGTTTTTTTAAATATTTAAAGTTATTTATTTCAAAATTGAAATGTTAAATTGCAATTTAGCTTTATATGTATGTAGGTATACGTAAAAATAGATTAGTAATAATTCATTCTTTAGATTGTTTTCGAACATGAAATATTTTATTATCAACTCTTCTGCCTGAATTTAGGAAATTCTGCTTTTATCACTTTTTTATGGATGAATACTTTTAAATCTGTAATACATAAATATTTAACATTGAAAAGAAAAAATATCTTTAAGAAATTTTGGACAAAGTTAGATTTCAAACATAAAATCTAATTATTTGATACCTACATTTCCACATTTTTATTTGTTTAAAACTCGTTTTCAATAGATATATACTTATTTGTCATTGAAACTGAATACTTTCCAATAACTAAAAATTAATTTGTTTAATTTGATGAATTCTCTAGTAATTCTTGTTGATCATTCGTATATAAAAACCCAATTTAAATATCAGATATACTAAATAATAGTTCCATGTAATTCTATATTGATAATTTTTTAATTAAATCCATTTTTACGTCTACTGATATGTATGTATGTATGTACATCTGTTTCTTTGAATATCAAATCATTTATGAAAATACTTGTATGTTCAGCAAATGTTATCATACTTTGCAATTCTTATCAAAAAAAAAAAAAAAAAATTTGTTTTTAAATCCAAAATACATTATAACTTTTATATGAATGAAATTTTGATAAAATAAAAATTACTGAATTATTGAAAAAGAATATTTTTAAATTGAGAATAAAAATAACATTTTTAAAAAAAATTAGAATAAAAATTAAAAATCATATTTCTATATACCAAACGTAACATATGTATGTAAAGTACATATGGTTAGATTATGAGTTTCGCCACAAATAGGTAGGTAAATTGCTAAGTGCTAACCACCATCAAGCCAAAAAAGCATAAAAAGCAAACAGGCAGGCGACCATGACAATATATGAGCAGCGATTGTGCCAGTAGTCTTGTATTTGATCCCAATTCCAGTGTGTGTGTATTAATCAAATATCAGAGAAGGGTAGAAAAAAAAAACATTATTATTTAATTCATTAAAATAATGCACAATATAATCATTAAATTTATTCACTTAATTTTAAATTTTTCAAATGTGATTTATACGATTATTTCTAATTAATTAAAATTATTGATTTTTTGATTAAAGAAAAAAATATCTTACTCACGCTATAATAAAAAAGTGTAAAAATAAAAATGGTTGAATTTTGTGATGATGGTGAATTGTCAAATGAAAATTTACCAAATTTATGTAGGCTATGTTTACAGCCAGATGATTTTATTGTGGATATATTTCATCGTTTGGATCCAAATCCGAATAAGAAACCGCTACCAGAAAGAATTTATGATCTTTTTCAAGTTAAGGTGAGTCTAAAAAATCTTTAAATTCTGAACAAATTGTTTTATATAATTAAATGGCATTTTCAAAAATCCATATTTGTTTGGTTTCGATGCCATTTCTTTTTTCTGTTTTTTTTTATTACTTCAATTTATACCATTTTATACAGTGCTGCCAACGGCGCGATATGTCTTAAAAAAATAAATGTCAAATCAATTGTCTAAAAATTTAATTTAGATTTTCTTCGAAAGTATAAATTCCAATAAAACTCTTATTTTTATTACTACAACAAAAACGAATTGCTCGAATTTATGCAATATTGATTTTATAAACAATGTTTATAAACATACGTATATTAACTATTTTTAAAACAAATTTCCGTTAAATTCAAAATCTTTATTCATTTTATTTTTTCAGGTGATAAAATCGGATGGATTACCTACAAATATATGTCATCGTTGCCTATATTTCACAGAAGCATTTTCAGAATTCCGTGATAATGTTCGAAAATGTGAAACACGTCTACAAAAATTTTCTGCATCAATCGGAATTTTGGGTAGTGTTAAACTACAAAATTTTCAAAGTAACATTAAAACTGAAACAACTGATAATAATATATCTTCTGAAATTGAAGATTATAGTTCAATAATACCAGATAATGATAGCTTAATAACTGTTGTTGATCCAAATCAAGATTATGAGAGTTCTAATGAAGATTTCTCATTAGATTCAGATGATGATGAATATGCAATTCAACATAAAATTTCACAAGCACAACAAGCTCAACCAACAACAACAACGGCAGTAGCAACAGCAATGACAACCGCAGCGATAACTTCAGAAACAAATGTTATACGTGGCAGTGAGGAAATTACAAAAAATAATTACAACTTCCAGCAAGATGACAAAGATGATTCATTAACGCTAAAAAATGTATTTCTCTGTCAATACTGTGATATGGCATTTATATCACAAATTGAATGCGCTGAACATGAATCACGTCACGACGCTGCTAATCCGTATTCATGTAATTATTGTCCATTTAGATGTGCCAGCCGGCAAACAGTTATAACACATATTAAAGAATTACATGATAACGAAAGACCATACGTTTGTGCGCAGTGTGACAAAACATTTGGTAGAAGATCAGATTTGAAGAAACACACAACAGTACACACAGGTATAAGACCTTATAGTTGTCCAGTTTGTGGTAAGAATTTTTCAAGGAATACAAATTTAACGAAACATCTACGAATACACACAAGTCTGAGACCATACGTATGTCAGAAATGCCCTCGTTCATTTACAACGCCTGAAGATTTGCGTCGTCATGAAAAAGTGCATAACAATCAGAAAATCTTTCAGTGTTCATTGTGTCCATCAAATTTCACACGAAAGGATAAACTAACGAATCACCAACTAATTCATATGGGTAAAGCATTACCTGGTAAATCTGGAAAAACTAAAATAACACCAAGCACTAGTAAATCTTTGGTAGCACAAAAACTTACCCAACTACAATTACAACATCAGCAATTAATGGAACAAAAACAATTATTGCAACAGCAGCAACTACAACTGCAACAGCAGCATCAACAGCAACAACTGCAGATGCAACAACAACAACAATTACACTCAGAAAATATGATGATGCCTCTAGATCCTTTTTTAAATATAAATAAAGTTGAAAATCCAGAAATAAATTCTCAAGATGTCATTTTCAAAAAGCCTTTAACGACTAATAAAAAGTCAAATAAATCATCAAAAAGTATTAAACAAAAACAACAGCAGCAACAACAAGAAGCACTATTTTTACAACAAGGACAACAACAGCAACTACAGCAACAACTACAACAGCAGCAACAACCACAACTACAACAGAATATTCCTGGACAAAAGCCTAAACGAGAATTACGTAGAAATTTTATTTGTCCAGTTTGTACAAAAGCCTTCTTACGAAGACGTGAATTACAACGACATTCAATGGTTCATACTGGAATTAAACCGTTCCCATGTCAGTACTGTTCAAAACGATTTAGTCGTAAGGATAAGGCAAATCGTCATGAAAAATCTCATTTTGAAGATAAATTTCCCTGTCCTCATTGTCAAATGATTTTTGCAAATCAACCTGCCTTAGATACACATTTAAAAGTTCATGAGCTCGATCGAGCCATAACTACAGCAGCTGCACAATCACAATTAACACAGCATCAACAACAACAATCGATGCCTCCACAAATGATACCACCAGGTGTTCAAACACCTTTTGGACAACCTATTGGAGGACACCAATTATCACACCAACAACAGCAACAGCATCATATGATGATGGCATCTCAACCGATGTATCAGCAGCAGCAACATGGTTTTTATCATGATAATTATAGGCCCCCTCAATTGAATTTTTACAGTGAAATTCAACCAGAAAATTCTGAAAATTAAAATGTGCATACTGATCAAAAGTATTAATTATTTTTTGTTTGGAATAGTCGTTATCAAATAGAATAGATCTATGTACATAAATTCAAATACATACATGCGATTTTATTAAAAAATTACCTAAACTAGTAAATAAATAAATATAAGAAAATTATTAGAAGTTTAGTATAAAACCACAAAAATATTAAAAAGGAAAAAATGGAATAAATTATAAAATTTAAAAATATTTATTTATTTGTTTGTTTATCCTTTTTAGCACTAGAGCACAAAAATGTCCTTTCAAAAACTTCTGTGTGTCCTTAGTTTTAAATTCAAAGCTCGAATTGAATTGAGATTTCAGTTAAATCGTTAAAAAAGAGGGACAGATGAAATAATGGACACTAACTTTTATTTTAATCTTTATAGAAGATTTTTGAATTGCAACTGCAATAAGGAGAAGACTATTAGATTAGAACCGCCAATGTAAGAATTTACATGTACATATGTATGTGTATTGTGTACTAAACTAAATCCCTCATGTATGTATTTGAATCAATGGTGCCTGCTTAGCATAGCTATAATCTCCTACAGACACATTACATTGTTCACATTATAAATTATAATCTCCTATAATTGTACGTACATATGTATGTATGCATAAAATACAAAATATGTAATTACATATATTTTCGTATGAAATATGAAAAATATCAGTCATTTTTTGTTTGAAAGAGCTTTCTTTTTCCTGTTTCCTTTTTATTATTGATTGCGCATACAAATATCCTAACATTTTTGTACATACATAACATATTTAAAAGCTTTTTTATTTGATGAATTAACATTCAACAGGAAAAAATATATATACATACAATTATATCTACGTTGTGTATTTACACATTACACAGGCATAAAATATTCATTATACGAGTATATCAGTTATGTACAAATTCAATATACACATGTATGCGTTACTTCTTTTGTTATTAATTATTATAATTATTTATCATATATGTACATGTGTGGGTGTATGAAAACAGCTGATAGTTATAACTTTTTCAAAAACTATAGGTATGTAAAATATGCTTATAGCACAAATACAAATAAGTTGATGGCAGCTATCGCGATTCAGGACAAATATTTTGCAACCAGAAACGATACTTTACATTTTGCATCTAATTTTTAATTTTATACCTATGTATATACATATGTACATATAGAAAACATTCAAATTTGAATAAATTAAAAAAATTCTGTTTGTATTTAAAACAGCGTTTCAAACAGGATAAAATAGCATAGAAATTGTAGACACACTGTTATACATAAAGATGTTGATGTAAAATTTAAGGCGATCTCTTGTACTGCTTAGTCCTTATACATACATGTGCGTTGGCGAGAAATATAAGAACACAGAATGAGACCTACTACAAAAAAATTACTAAAGCTTTTCCTCCCATACCACCCACTGTAGTATCTTACTCTATTCTTGATCTGTGACAACTACTATATCAAATATATGTATAATACTATACAGATACAGTGTACACAGTATCATTTGATAGATATTCACATATATGTATGTATGTATATGCGTTCATATGTGGGTGAAAAGCACATATTTCGAATATTTTAAGTATATGCGGCACAATACACAGAAAAAAACTTTTAATTTTGTTTTTTCTTTTTTTTTTTTTTGTCAAAAGTCTAGTACGAATATATTATACAAATATAGATATTACTAATCAGTATCAGTAATCAGTCAGTCAGTCAGTCAGTCAATCATAATCATGGTTATTTCGGTATTGAAATCAAATGAATTCTAACAATTGTGAAAACATTCTAAAGATTTTTGAATAACAGATTAATCCTTTCATTTTTTTTTTGAATTTCATCATATTTACAAATTGTGATTTTGAAATTATTTTATATTCAAATAATAAATTTGTACATTTTCAAGTATTTTTTTAAAGTGAAATTTTAGATAAAGTTTTTACGTAGAAGAAAAAAAAGGACGTGTTTTTGAAATTAGAAAAAAAAAGTAAAGATTTTTCATAAAATTTAAATAAAATTAATTTTTGGAAAAAAAAATTTTTGTGTATTTTTGTGAATAAGTTCTTCCTCTTAATACATAAAATAGCTTTACGTATTTCTTCACCTCCTTCATACAGAGATTTTAAAAAAAGTAACTATTTATATACATACACAGCATGTATATGTAAATATATATTCAGATATACACATATTTTTTTCATATTTGTGACCTATATTTAAAAATTACTGTACATATAATTACATGTGGATTTTTTTTTTACGTGTGTATTGTGTGCCACACTATATGTCATATTATTTATTACATAAACATAAAATAGATACATAGGTAATAGGTACAAGTACATAGAAATAATTTTGATCATATCAATTATCCTTAAATCCAGAATGAAATTAATTTTCATTTGTAATGAACAAATAAATAGTGTCGTCAGAAAAAACATACATACATAAAGTGAAAAATATAATTAATTAATTAAAAACTACAAACATAAGCATACAAACATAATTTATAATTGTTATCCTGTTTTATACCCATTGTGAACAATTACATACATTGCATATTTTACGTTCGTTGTTCATCTAGTAAATTACTTATTATTATAGAATTAATTTGTAAAGGAATAAACGACAGTTTCATTTAAAGGATATCATTCAAAATTGACTACAGGGATTCGTTTTAAATCACATGTGGTAAAGTAATATTATTTGTTTTTTTAATATATGTACTTACATATACATATAATAATAATGTTTATACATACGAGTATGTTATGCGTGGGTTAATGGTACACAGACGTACATATTTCTTAGTAAGGCATGCTTATAAACAAAATCCACCAAAGTCTTTATTTTTTATCCTTTTTCATTTTTCTAAAAAATTTTCATTTTTTTTTTTGTATTTATTTTTGTTTATTTTATTTCAATATTTATTTATTTATTTATTATTTTTATGTGAAAAAATTGTACTCGAATTACCATACAACAGGTACACGGTATGCGTATAGTATTAGACCATGTATGAGTAAAACATATAATTTACGATTGTATCATAATCTCATATATGAAAAGCTATTATCTTATCGTTTATTTGGGAACAGTCACAAATTTTTTAACATTGTAAATTTTTTTTTTGATTTTTGCTTTTTTAAATAAATAGATTCTCAAGAGAAAAATAAATGTACAAAAAAGATATATTTATTAACTAAAAAAAATTGTAACTATATGAAAAAGAAAAGTACATAGTAACATAATATACATATTACAGATTGTAGAAATTTCAAAGTCATTTAAAATCTTCTTCTGTAGAATTTTCTACTATAGAAATTATTTTCATTAAAAAGAATTTAGAAATGTATACCTTAAGGAAAAGTAGTCAAGAAAGTCATAAATAACCTTGTATAACTTAAAGTCTATGAAAATATGTATATAAAATTAAAGAAAATGATAAAACATCCTTTAACGTGCTTTAATTTGTTTTAACCATGGTTACCTTAATTGTAAACATTGTATGATAAGGACTCTTAAACGTGCTCAAACTATGAAAATTCAAATATCATTTTAGTACGCTCAGATATCCTTATACAATCATTATAATATCTCTATACTATGTAATTGAAAAAAAAGTGATGTAAATTCAAATACATGTGTATATGTGCTCTCATTGAATATACTTCTGTCAATACATAAATATTTTATGCATCCTTTATACGTGCATATAAAAGTGTATGCGATCATTCTACGCATCGCAACAAATTTTCAATAAAGTTCTTTGACTTCTTTTTATTTATACATTATGTACATACAAATATTATTACTAAAATTCAACAGATGTGCTCATGCATAAATTATTGCAAAATTTTTAAATTAACATAAAACTAAAAATTATTACAAATTTATATTCTCAAATGAAAATTCATAAAAGTATATAAAAAGAATTTTACATTTAATTTCGATTGATTTTAATAAAACTTTTAATATTACGAAAAAAAAAAACGAAAAAGATTTTTTATCGTTTTTTGTTGATATAGTCGCCCACACCTATGCTTCAAAGGGATGCTTCTTTGCATTCTTTTACATTCAATTTGAATAAATTTTTCTTTTATTTTTCGTGCTTGATTGATGATTTTTTGTAAAAGAAAACCACATACATGAGTGATAATTTGGTTCCTGACACAAAATTTTTATGTTCCATAAGAATACACATGTAACATTAGCAAAGTTCGGAAAATGAACTTCAGGGCTTTTCGAAAATATATTTCTTTTTATTTATTTATTTTTTTTTATTAATTTCACATTTATAATTTGAAATTATGTACTTGTGTAATCTGTTGGGAATACATACATCTTACATATACCATTGCTCATTATTGTAAAGTAAAACATAAAAGAAAATCAAAACAAATGAAGTGTAAATATAAAATAAATTCAAAAGAAAAATAAAAGAAACAATAATTATAAATGTATAAATTACACCATGTGTAAATTTTCCACTCTTGTAAATAAAATTACAAAATTTGAATTTTGATTTTTCATTTCATATCTTTAGTAATTTGATATCTCAATGATTTCATATAAGCATAAAATTAATTTAATTTATATGAATGTTGGATACTTTTCATACTTTTCACATCACTTCATTTTTTTATGTATCCAAATTATTACACATGAGTCGTTCAAAATCCAATATGAATTTATTTGATTTTCAAAAAGATTTGACTTTCCATTAAATTTCAGTTAGGTTTTCGCAATTTTTTCTCTATCTAAATTCTAAGTAATAATTTTAATGAATTTTCTCTTATTATTTTGAATATTTAAATATGAAAAGTACTAAAAATAAATGAATTTCGATTATTCTTAATATTCGTATTATTCAAATTTAATAAACGGAGCAAAGAATTTAGTGCCAATGCAAATCATAACCATACCGTATCGTACGTCCTATACCGTATTCGTATTATTCAAATTTAATAAACGGAGCAAAGAATTTAGTGCCAATGCAAATCACAACCGTACCGTACCGTACGTCCTATACCGTAATTTTAAAGGACATACCTAATCGCCTACACATGTATATTTTAAATAGATACTCCTTCGCATTTTGTTGCGTTCAGATTAAAAGAAATGAACTTTAGATAAAATCTTTATTTTACGTGTCAATTATATGTATTTAATTTTAGAAGTGTAAAATTAATACAAAATAATTAACAAAATTTTTTTTTTGTTATTTTATTATTGTACTTAACAGAATATACAATCGCTAAGTAGAAAATTATAACACTGTTGTTAATTTTCATTACGTAATAACATTAATTCCAGTGTTATGGTTAGTTGTAATTTATAACAAATAATTTAGTTTTTTCTATCTAGTATGAATAATGAAATTACATAAAAGTTAATTTGTTACGCCTAATGAACACAAGAACGTTTTAATATATGTAGGTATGTAATATTAAAAATGTTTAATAGAATTCTGTAAAAAAGCTACAAAAATGTTATGTCATACATACATGTATGTGTGCATACCACTGCTTGGTAAATTTTCAGAAGTTAATTATATAACTACTCGTAATTAATGTTATGCTTTTCCACTACACTGCTAAAAATATTTTTCCAACTTAATTTACAATTATACATTTATACGAGTCGTGAATGTGAATATATAAATAGAAAATAATTAATCAAGGACTTGCTGTTACCTAAATGTCATAAGAACATTAGAAACACAAAAATTTATCATCATTATTTTTATTTTTGTAAAGTAATAAATTCAATTGATTTTCAATTAAATGGGTCAAATATGCAAAAATGAACTAAAATTTTTAGATTGATCATAATATGAATTAAATTCGTTTATAAAATTAAAAATTTATTTAAAATATTGCGTAGAAGTGTAGGAGTAACACAAAACGAAAAATTTATCTATATAAATTTAAGTATGTGTGTGAATTTTTAGGTTCGTACATATGTATGTATACCTATATAATGTTTGGATTAAAACTTTGAAAATTTACTTTTAATTTACAACTATTATATGTAAAGGCAATTTATCTGTATAAAATCTCAGATACTATACAGAATAACCATTTAGTCTATGTATTATAAAAATTAAAAATATATATCTCCTGTCTTGTCTAAAAATTTCTGTAAATAAGACGATCAAGACATCAAGATAAAAATTTTAGGACACATTTTTCACAGTATCGTGAGCAAATTTGATTTAAAAAGATGACAAAATATTGTCTCTTTAAGCATATTCGTGAATCTACAACCCAAAAAGCTTAACAATTCTAGTCATATTCGGTCGTCTTGAGACAATGAAAATAATATTTGAGTAATAGGAAGACAATTCAATCGTTTAACCATTAGAAAGAAAATTGAAAATACACTGAAAATTATATAATTTTTTTTTCTTAAAAACATGAAAAAATAAAATAAATTGTGGCAAATTAAAATACAGTATTGATATTTTTAAGAGACTCCTTCCATCATGGAGGTCAGTAGTTATATTCTATATTTTAAATATATATATCGTGATGAATCTGCATGTTCACTTTAAAAAAAAAAAATGAATCAATATCAAAAGAAAATCAATACAAAATTTCTACAAATTTTTGAATATGTATCTAATTAAAAAGTCTTATGTACGTATATGCATGTATACGTACATATACTTTATATTAATAATTAATTTCTCATTTTTCCCTTATAATGTTCTCATTTTAAATAATGTAAATATGTATGTAAGTACATAAAGAAAAAATGTTTAAAAAAATGAACTTTAACTTGAATTATTTGTTTTGTTACTGAGATTTTAATTTAAAAATAAATAAAATTCCAGATAGCAAATATACATGCATATATTGTAGATATATGTACATACATACATATGTATATACATGCATATATAGAGGGAAAAATTTTTAATATAATTTTCAATAATTTTATTGAAAATTATATTTTATTTCTTTTACAAGACAAAGATACACATTCTGTCTTTATTTTATTAAAATTCTATTTTATTGAAAGAAAATATTTATAAAATTTTCTTATAATAAATATTGCTTGAAGGTGATTTTACTTGTACATAAGTATATATTATTAAATTGAGTTTACACTACTTGATTTGTCAAATATGATTTAATTTGATTTTTGTCGAAAATGCTATCAGGTAGTGTGAAGTCATGTGGATATGTCATATCTTACATATCAAGCCGTGTCGAATTTGACAATTTTAAATTAGAATTTGTTCTATTTCAGTTTGATTTGTCTTTGATCTAACGTGAAATAAAACTCAATGTTTTGTTTGACAAATCAAATAGTGTGAATACATACGAACAAATGGAAATGACGCTTGTCGTGGCAAGTCATATATAACAATCATTCTTTCATCAAATCGTAAATCATATTTGACAAATCAAACAGTGTAAACTCACTTTTAGTAATACACACTCTGCGACAAAATGACACGAACAGATAAAATTTTCTCTATACATTATTTCAACTTTCTCCTTATTTCAAAAGAAAAAACATTATTTTCTTCTAGGGGAATTTTCATTTACAAAATTAAATCACATACACATGTAACACCTATTTAATTTTTTTTTTTCTTCTATCTATGAATGATTAAATACATATTTTCCAAGAATTTGTAATATTTTTGCTATAAAAGGCGTGACAAAAAGATAGGTAATTACGTAATTACGTGATTGTATATCATTCTATCCAACGGAGTGCACCTACGTGCGCAAAAGGTATAAAATGATAATAATTAATACATATAAAAACAGCCAGTACAACATATGGTTTCCATGACTGTTATTTTATTATATTTTATCATTTTATGTAATTTTTTTATTCTAATGAAAAAGAAAATATATATTTTATTTTATTCACGTAGGTAGATATCATTCATAGGTATTTTGAAATTTTTGAAATTTAATTAAATCTAAATATTTATTATTATAGCAAAAATAATAACAAATTTTATTACGTACATATATTTACGTAGATATTACAAAAAAAAAAGAAGAAAAATATGAATACATATGCGAATATTTTGTACGTTCATAATATTGTTAATAAATTCAAGGACGAATAAAGTCATGTTCGTGTATGATATTAAATAAATTTGTGATTAATTCTTATCAATATTAATTTATTCTTTTAAAAATATACGCCTGTATCATGAATTCCTTGAAATAACATTTTAGTATTTTAATCTGTGTTCTGTATGTGTAGGATTATATTCATGTAGGAAACATCAATATATAAAATTTTTTTTTTTCTTGTTTTTTGAATGTTTAAATTTCTCGTAATCTTATTAAAGGTAAAACGCTATTTAAAAAATCCCATTTGGTATCAATGCTTTTGTAGTGTTTTTCTTTACTACACATGTTTTCCACGATAATATATTTTTTCATACACACAAACATACATACACGCATATATATTTATATATCTTTACTTCTCAGTGAACATCTTTTATATTACGTAGGATTCATGTTTATTATTTAATTTATGAAGTAAAATGTTTTCATATTTCTATATTTCTAATTATGTTTATTATTTTTGCAACATGACCATCTACAGTCTGAATATACAAAAAACAAAATATCATAAAAATAACAAAACATGTACATACACATATGCATATCACAATATACGTATACATGTAATCCCAATATAACTTAAATTCAATCATTATTCAAATTTCAGTTAATTCGTTTCAGTTTAATCTCAATTTTTCGAACATGTGTGTGGCAAATACACGTATAGCAGGCAAGTCTTATATGCAATGTAGGTCAAATGGTTTATACTATTTGTAAGTAAAATCTGAACTCTTAATTTTGATCGTCTATACGACAACCCCAATTTTTTGAATGATTCTATATCTAGATATTATCATTATCAAATAAATTTCTTTACCTATAACAATAATCAACAGTGTATACATACAAATACATACAGTGTATTTGTGTGGCTGTATATCCTGACCTATACCTATCTCAAAATATGTATAGGTATAACGGTCAAGGACATTATAGATAAAATTTCATTTTGAAAAATATTAATTGTACATAAGATACTTTTAAATTTTTTAGTGTTTTTTACATAAACATACGTACATGTTTCTTTTAAATAAATAACGTACTCATTTCAAATACGTTAAATACATACATATGAATCTAAATATGTAGTATATATATATAAAAATTAATTTCCTTCTTTTATGTCGTTATTGTACCATACATAAAAATGAGTTTTTCCTGTGATTTTTTATTTATATTTTATACGCAAAAATATAAAAAAAAAAATTTAATAAGTGTGGCAAAATAAAATGCGATGTAAAAATAAAAATATTTGAATAATATAATTATTACGTCAACAAAAGAATTTTATATCAAAACATAAATTTGAATTTGAAATTGAACTTGATTGAAAGGTGTGTCCTGTGTCCTTATGATTTGCGATAATTATAGAAGGAATGAATTTTTATTAATGTATTTGTTACGAAAGGAAAATATCCATCAAGATACAAGCAATACGAGTGTACTAATTACTAAATGAACCGTCAATTTATACGTATGTATATATAAATTTAATACTGAATTTTATAAAAAGGAATTTTGTTTTTGTGTACTTTCAGTCAAAATTATACGTTTTACAAACGTTGCCCAAATTTATAAAATAAACATCGAATTTTTAATGTTTTCCACAATTGTGTATGAATTGTTAAGTAAACAGTATACGTACCACTCAAAATCAAAACATTTTCCTTAAATTCAGATTCTCCCTGTATAGAAACCACATATTTAGATGATCACTGCAATGAAAAAAGAATAGCACAATATCTTTTGTATGCTGTTATTAAGGACATGCATAATTTTTTTTTTTTTTTTGCTTCATAAATTTTCAATTATAAAATAAAAATAATATATTTACATTTAAGAAAAACTACAATTAAAAACAAGAGTTGGGGTAACATCAAGATTTTATCATTTAACCTTCATTACATATAATTTATGGACGAAAAAAAAAATCAATACACTTTCGTATATACTATATATGCATAATTTATGTACATATCATATTTCGAGTGTAAACACTGGAATATTCTCACTTTCATATAATATGCCAGTGTAACATGATTTTTTCTTTTTTGAATTTTAATTATTTATTTATTTGAATTTAAAACAGACATGAAATTCGAAGGATAAAACATTTTTCATTAGAAATTAATTCAAAAGTTACATACTTTAGTAATTTATAATATATGTATTGTATAAATTGAAATTTCCTTTTCTTTTAAACAAAATTCGAAAAGCAGAAATAAATTATAAGTACGCATCATAATCAATATCAAGAAATACAGTTTGCATTATTTAAAGGATAATATCAGTGGCACACATCTGATTTTAAAATTGGAAAAATTGCTCGTATTAATGTTAGAAAGTATTGAATATTCTTTTTACTTGTCACTGGGCTTTAAAAATTTAAAATTCGAATATGAATAAAATTTACACAAAACCACAAATATCATACCAAAACTAACAAAAAAATTGTTGGTTTTGAATACCATTGGCTTTAAAATTTTAACTTTTTTCCTGATGGTATTCAGACAGTATTAAACATATTGATAATACTCTAAAGGTTCCTAGTATTAAAATCAGATGTGTGTCTTTAATATAACTACTAAATTACTGATATCGTAAAACGTTTTGATTCTTTACAAAATCTTTGTATGTAGAATAAGTATAGTAAATGAGAATAATATGCTCAATTTTCGTTAAAAATGTATGTACAATTAAGTTGAATATGAAATGAAAATAAACGTTTTTATGATATTATCAAACCTAATACTAGATAAATACTGCAATTAAAAACATAGTGATTACATATTTAAATTAATGATTGGTATTTTTATATATTGATAAAAAAACATAAAATAGAAAACATAAAATGTATGTAAAAACCATTAATCTTAAAATAAAGTAAAATGAATTAATTTATAATAAAATGGCATAGCAATAAATAAAACAACAAGGACATTTATTCATTCTAATCAAAAATTAATTTCTTTTCAATATTTATGTTAACATAAACAAATGAAAAATAATTCAATATCTATGATCTAAATATAAACAAAGGTAATAATCATCATGTATACCATTTGTACACAATATATGCATACGGTATATGTATATATATATGATAAAAAAAAAATAAAGAAATACTTCTTTACTAACATTTTCAAATGATATCATGAATAAAATATTAAAGGAAAAATTAGAAAAATTAGATTACTTATGTAATCAGACATGTGTACATGTTTATTATAAATATCCAATAATTTTAATGTGTTATACACATGTGTACTTAGTATGTGCACCAAGCATGTATTTATATTAAGATTCATGACAATTATTTATTGTATAAAAATACTTGATTACAGTATTTTATCATGTAATTTTCAAATTATAAAATTCTATTGTTTTTTTTTTATTCGTAATTTATTAAAAAACATGAAAATTTCAAGAACAATAATCAAATTTATATAATTAGAATATATATATATATATATATATATATATATATATATATATATATACGTATTAAAATGTTTTTGTAATGTTGAATAAACAAATGCATTACATTAAAATAAAAATTGCAAGTTTCATTTCCTGAATAAGTTTTGCATAATCAAGTGATAAAGTATTATACGGCATTACTCGTGATTTTACAAAAAGAAAGTGTTTTATTTTTAATTAAAAGAAAATAAAAACCAGAAAAAAAACGGATTGTAATAAAAAAAGGATAGACCCAAAAAGGTAATTATTTGATGATGGCAATCAGCAAAATGAGAATTTTATCCATATCCGAAAGGGCTATTTTACATCAAGCACAATAAAATTCACACACACAACAAGAACCAAAATACATATTACATGATCACCTACATATATCACTAAGGCATAGTCACCTATATTTTAAATGAGTTCTTAATCGCATCTCTTGCACTCAATTTCAATAAATTCATCTTTTACTTTTGCCAGTTTTCTGTATTTAAAACAACAATAATCAAAAGACAGTAACATAAACGATAGTATGAAATTTTAATGTTCCATAAAAACACATATGAAAATGAACTTTAGGAATATCGAGTACTACAAGTACATATATACATAAATGTATGTTCATAATATATCGATTTTCTTTCTTTTTTTTTTGTAGTTTGTAAAGTTAATATTTTCCAAGTTTAGTAATCAAATATACATTAAAAGCAAATAAGATAAATTGAGCATACATACGTACTTATCTGTACGGTAATATAAATGGTATTTGAATAATGCAAAATTCAATAAAAATTATATACCTATGTTACTATACTTTATAACATTTTTATGTACCTTTATAAAATCATTAAAAACAAAAATGATAAAGGAAAAAAAAGTCATTAAAATCCTTCGAATTTTTTTTATACATTATATCAAAAATCATTTCCAAGTAAAATAATAAAATGAAAAATAATATCCGAAGAGATTTAATAGGAACAGAAAATTTTATTTACATAAAATGAATTTTCAAAAAGTAACATACATAACAATGTTGATAAAATGTATAAAAATTTGTTTGACGAAATAAATTGTACTTTGATTTTCAATAATGTAATAATTTTAATTAAAAAATGAAAAAATGAAAAAAAAAAAAAATAAAAATAATGAATATGTGTAGATAAGTGAAATTTTAATCTTTTATAAGACGAATTTAAAAATATTGAGTAACTAAGAAATTGATACTTTTGGACTTTTCTGATAAGATTTTAAAACAAAGTAAAAATGAAATTTAATTTTAATAAAATTTACATTACGCATACAAAAATAAATACAAAGCAATCTTTATCTTCATGAAATAAAAAAAAAAATAATAATAATAAATTACTTGCATTTGTATGTACTTACAAAAATAAAAATAAAATTTTAAATCTACATAAAATGTGCACGATCATTTATAATATTGATATAAATGTATTATATGTACTTACACAGTTATAAGCAATAATTTGTCTAAGCAAAGTCTAATTTTAAATGAAATCACGAGAAAAAAAATTGAGAAAATTGATAAAATAACAATTGTAATTGATTCATTTTACAGGAGTTATTGTAATCAAATTTTTTTTTCTTTATTTGCCTTTTTATTATCTAAAGTAGATTGACATTGTTTTTTCCATCGTTTGAAATGATTCTTTTTATTGCATATTTTTAAATTTTTTTTTCATGTCTATGTAAAATGTTTTTAATTTAGTCGAATAAGAAATTAATAGGGCGTAAATAAAATTTATCTGAAATTCTTAATAATAATCAAAATTTCAATAATTTCTGGTTTTTAAAATGCCTACATATTTCAGAGAAAACGGATATTTGTGGAAAACTAAGATCCTTCTTTAGTATCAAAATAACGAAAAAAATATACTGTACTCCATCCGTTAATTCTATGCAACTGAAGCCTCTTGGAAATTACGTAAAGTAGTACCATTGTACCTACATCAATTTATATTAATATTTTAAAAATTCGATTATATTTTATACATTAGTAATTTAAAAAATTAACTAATTGGAAATTATGAGAATGCAAAAGGAACATTTGCATTTCCACAAGACTTTAATTGTGTACAATTAGTAAACAGAATGTAATAATAACATTTTTAATTTGTAATTTCTAAAAAATCTCAAGAAAATAAAATATGAACAAAATATGAAAAATCTCAAGAAAATGAATAAACTCTACATTTGAACAATCAATAATCAGTTCAAAATTTAAATTATTTGAAATACCCTGCATAATGATGCACTGATTACGATTCTTCTGTACATTTATGAAAAAAGAATAATTTTATTAGTATTAAAGTTCTACACAATAAAAGTTGCATGCATGTAGTTAAAAATATCATATGATCATGTGTTGTTATTACATTGAAAAATTGATAGTACAATAAGGTGTAGTCACACCCTACCGAACACTGTTATTGTCATGATCAATGAACTATACAATAGAATTAGAATCTGAAATCTGAACAATATTAATATAATCAGAACGAAGCATGTGCATGTATGCAGTTCTGATTTCTGATACATATATGCTAAATAATTATCTAATTTTAGCATACGTACATCTATAAGTTACAATTCCTCATGCAATCTGAAATGAATGACACGATTCAATGTTATCAGCCTTTTACCATTTATTTTTCTATTTTTTTATTTTTTGTTTTTTAAATCTCTTATCAGCCATGTGTTTATTATTGTTCTACAACAGTGGAAATATACTATATCTTCCTATTGGTGCCATACATATTTATAATTTTATTGTATGTATGTATGTATGTATATACACAGCTTAGTATACGTTATTTTATTGTTCATAAATACAAATAAAATCGTACTATGTATCTACATATACAAGAGTTTATCTATTTTTATAAAACATTATAATAAGTACATACATTTATTTTAACGATTACTGAATGATGTGATTACTGAATCGGGTTGAACCGACTGCCATGTCAAATATTCAAAACATTATTCGAAAGTAAAAAGAAAGAAAGTATTATTTTTGGCATAAAAATTAAATCACACATGCATATAAATAAATTACTCACGTAGGCGTGTAATATAAACAAAACAAAAATTCATGAGTCAATTTTAGAAATTCTCAATCGAATACTACAGTATCAGTCGATAGAATCACGATGTTCAAAGAAACATACATATAACAAGCTTGTGTAAGCTTTTTCTTTAACAACTTAACTTTAATCAATTTAACAACTTTAGATCACCCGTTTAACGTCACCTTGTGAACTATCAACAGTACTGTAGATTACCAATAATTTTTCATAATGTGTTTATATAAGTATATAAAAATACAAACTTTCACAATAAAATTCACATAAAATTCTCGTTCTCAAATTGTCGTTTAAAAAAAAAAAGTGTTCACGACAAAATTTCGTATTTTTCAATTTGTAGATTTGTAGAATAAAAAAGTGATCAAATTTAAATCTGAAAATATTTTATCCAAGAACATTTACTAGATTTGATCATACACATCGTATACATCGTACATTACGGTGTAGTCGTATAGTATACATAGTACAAAAACGATTTACTTTTATTAATAAATATAATAATAAACGGACAATATTTCTTCAACCTCAATCTAATCAATTGAAATTTGAACAGTAAAACAAAATTATATCATAAAAATCCACTTTTCATACATACAAAAAATAAAAAATAAAAAATAAAAATAAAAAAAAATTAAATATTTAATTGAATTACATTATAGTAAATCAAATAAATGATACAACATGAAAACGACAGTTATTTTGTGCATATAAAAATAAAAGTCATAGAAAAGAAGAATAAAAATAAACAAAAAAAAAAAATATAAGTTACTTAAAAGGTTAATCTAAAAAAAAAAAAAAAATTGAAATGAATTTAAATAGATAGTGATAAAGTGCCATTAGTAAAAATATAAAAAAAAAATATTATTCCAACCCTCGACATTTTTGTGTTGATTTATTGTTGGGATCCAGTATTTATTCCAGACACTGTTCAATTAGAAATTTTTTATAGTTTATATTAAAAATGCACATAGGTTCATATGTTTGTGTATAATGTGAATACAAAAATTTATTAGCATTTACATACGTTGATATAAAAAAATCATCGGACAACAAAAAGACAAAAAAATTTAAAAAAAAAAATTAAATTAAATAATTCAATTTTAATTCATTTGTAATGCAATCAGGTATACTTGCATAACTTACAAACACAACTAAATACAAGTACGTATATCATATATAGTATTTCTTTCAAATATTATAGAAAAACACGTGTTTCATATTGACTTTGATTCAATTTTCAATTTCATTTAACATATTTATACGTATTTAAACTTCTGTGACCTATAAATTAAAAATAGGGTAAAACCATAATACAATGATATAAGGTGGGTCATTCTGAAATGTCTGATTCAGCTAAGGGTTATTAAAGTATCTTTCAACGATATCTTGAAATAAAAAAAATAATTGATGTTATTATTCAATGATTTATTTTTTCTAATGATTTGAATCTTCATTAAAAAGAAAATTTTCAATTATGAGCATCACAAATTTTAAATTACGAATGACTATAATAATCCTACTTTCTATTCATAACTGTCAATTCACTGCATTTTTTAATAATGAAATTGATTTCTGATTGGTACGTTCAAGTTTTCCATTGGAATGACACACCTTATAAATATCATTCCACCATGGGCAAAAAGAAAACAATCCAAAAACAATAACATTGTCATTACCTAAACAACTTAATTTTATCAATTATACAAAATGATGTAATTTTTCAAGTTTCCTTTCGACTATTTTTTTTTATTACAATTAAATATATGTATATTCATTGATTAAAATGAAATTCATTACTATTTTGTTGAAATTCTTTTCACGTAACACCTTGAAAATTTGAACATTTTTCATTCTGTTAAAATAAAGTAAAACCGTCAGTAATTTAATTACATTCATTTGTAGAACATTTTTCATTCTGTTAAAATAAAGTAAAACCGTCAGTAATTTAATTACATTCATTTGTATAAATATATTTTTAATATGTGCATGATTATTTAATGTTTTACATTGAACGGTGATGAATGCATGTTTAATAAATATTCGAATTATTTAAATTTTAAATAAATACATGTGTACCTACATAACTTAAAATTCTCTGGATATTCATGTTTTTTTAACGCAATGTTCAAAAATATATTTATCATATGTGAGTATGTGACTATCTACACATACATATGTTAACATTCAAAAATTATTAATTTCAATTTTTAAAATACTTATGGGCTGTTGCTAGCACAGCTTTTCACTTTCACTTTTATCATCTTCAATTATTTATTTACAGACTTCACAAATATTTATCTTTTGGTTGTCGGTAATTTTTGGAAAATTATATTTTCAAGAAATGTACGTATGAGTTTGATCAAATAAATAAATATATGTGTATATCCTTGAGATTTCCATGGATATCTAATGCGGTTTATATAGTAGATCAAAGTACAGACATTTATTTCCAATTAATATTTTTGTTTTCTAAACCACATATAAAATTTTTAATTTTTTATTTACATATATATATATTTTTTTTTTTTTTTAATTAAGTAGAAACCATTACTTTCATTAATATTCTTTTATGTTTGTTTTTTTTGTTTTTCAATTTATTTATTTTGTTTATTCGTTTAATTTAATATTTTTACATCAAAGTAATAAAAATCAATCTGATGGGCAAAAATACGATGTGCTAAAAGATATTAATGACCGTGATTTCCTGAAATTTATTTTCCTTCATTTTCTATATGTACATGCGAAAACCTAAGTGTTCTCATATAATAATTATTGACAATATTAATGGATAGACTATCATCTTAATAATATTGTCAGCGATCACATGAAAAGGATAGGTGTGCACATAATTATTATACAATAAATATTAATAATCATTTTGAAATCATAATACTTATAATAATAGTAAATAGTTTAATTTATTAAATATCAATTTTCAAGTTATTTATATGTCATAAAAAACAGATTTTGTGCGATAAAAATTAAACATAAATAGATATTATGTCGTCTATCACACATTTATTGGCATATGTATGTACCTAGATATTACATAACTATATTAGTATAAACGCGTACATACACTCAAACGTAAAAGACCGGTAAAAGCTGATAAAAATAAATAAAAATTTTATTTTAAGGGCACAAACAAGAATGGTGTGTGTTTATAAACCACAACTGAATTATGGATTATGGACTCTAAACTTAAGTTATTTTTGAATATTTATCTACATGAGAATTTTATCTACTTTATGTTTTCATATATTTTTACACTATCATCAAGTAAAATTTATACAAAAACTAATGAAAGATAATACTCTCAAGTCCAAAGGGGATTTAAAGGAAAAAAACAAAGAATCCAATTTTTGACCATTTTACATAACAGTATCTTCAGAAATCGCCAAAACGCTCAAATTGTCAAAATTTCATTAATTTTTCACTAACAACAACACGTGCCTAGATTTAAAAAAACGAACTATAAATATGTTATCTTATACTCGAATTATAATTAAATTAATTTATTGGGACTTTTATGAAATATATTTTATCTATACGTTTTGCAATCTTGTCTAGAATTTAATAAACAAGTAAAATGAATATATGATAAAATATAATTGAACTTTGATAAAATGACGTAATTGTTATTATCAATAAAAATTTTTAAAATTAATTAACGGACTTGTAAAAATAAAAGTGATTACTTTAAACGTTCATATTATGTAGAAATATGACCCCTAGGAGGATAAAACAATATAGAAAATAATAAAATTCAAAATTGTAATTAATAAAACTGTAACTATACTTCCATACTTATTAATATATGTATGTATATATGTTAATTGTAAAATGAAAATGAGTTATTGTAAAAAATAATTTTGATAAAAATTGTATTCATCAGTTTTGAAAAACAAAATATGTATGTATATCTACACACATGGCTTATCGAATTTGTTTACTTTATTTTTGTTTACATATTTACAAGTTTGTATTGTTCATGTACACAAACCTATTTATTCCAATCTAACAAAAATTTTCGATTTTTATCATTACAACGAATTTTGATAACAAAAATAAAAATGTAAATATCATTCGGTAAATGTGCTCAAAAATGTTGTTTTATGACATGAAGAAACTATTGACGTGTGTTTATAATACGAGTAACCAATAATAATAATGAATAATTCTATTTATAAAACTACATACATATGTATAGGCATATACTTATGAGCATTGGCATATTTTTCTGTTATTATTTATACATACTCGTACATATTTCATTTTAATTAATAATATTGTTTACAAACATCTTGATTTTCTTTTCTTATTTTTTTTTTTTTTCGAATTTGAAACAAAATGTAATTATACTCACATATTAATTAAGACGTTATATTATAATCATGTTATAATTACACGTGACAAATTATACATACATACGTACGTATGTGCAAATGCCATCACGCTCCAAAAATGTATTTAGATTATTCTCATATGTTTATTATTCATGCTTATAATGACGTGATATTTGTTATTACTTTACATATTTGTTGTTGGAACAACAATTTTTTTTTATTTAATTAAAAAATTTATTTCGCATACCTTCATGTATACAAATATTGCATTTTAAACTCTAAAAAACTGAAATAATGAATATTTCTTTATATATTTTGGTTTATTATTCTAAAAACTAAACAGTGTATGTAATTATTATTCAAAAACGAATTTATAGGTAAATTATAGTTTAAACTTTAAAGTACATTTTAAGAAAAATTGATAACAAATTGTATAGAATTTTCATGTGAAATCAATTTTTATGAATTATTACGAATAAAATAATAATAGATTAGATAACAACTTAATGCTAATTATAACGAAAAAATTTCAACCATATTTTATCTTACTTTTCTAATACATACATACATACATATGTACGTTTTAATATTTAACATATTTAGGCAAGAATCAATAAATTACACAGTTTACGGATACATCAATCAAATTTTCTGACGAGGGGTTCTGTTTTTACCTCCCATTCCGCTATGACCGTTCTCTTGAGTCTAGACCACATAACCCTTGGGCCTTGAATATCATATAATATTTTGTTGATCTTGATGATAACAGAAAGGCAATAAGATCTTTCCAACGTGTGCACGTAAAGTAATCGTTATAATATTTTCAGTGGTTCGTAAACGATGAATTTTTAAAATTGAAATTTTGAAAAAAAAAAATGTAGAAAATTTTATGTTAAGAATGCAATATCTAAAAAATTTTCTTCATTATTTTAAATTTTCTATTAGTTCAAATGATTGCAAATTTTATTTTCTTTCTGTCAACCTTTTATCATTTTCTAAAATCTTCAATGGTTTTTTGAGATATAAGGCAAAATATGATCGAAAACATGCACTCTTTTATATTTGTTTGTAAATTAATGTCAATAACCGACATTTAGTGGAAAATAGCAGTAAAAAGAGAAATTAATATTGATAAAAAAAAGAATTAAAACATTTATTTGATATACCTATCAATTTTATAAATAATTCTGGTTTTGAGTTCAACAAAACATCGAATTAAATTCAAAAAAAAAAAAAAAAAAAAACACAAAAATTATAATCAAACAAGCAAATTAAAATTCATGTACTATTTCCTAGTTCATTAACACTTTATACAAAACAAACTAAAAAGATCAGCTGTTTGTTTTTAATCAAAATAAATATTTCAATCAATTCAATTGTGATGTAAGTAGATAAAATAAATCTTTTAATTTTTACGTGATTTTGAAATTACACGACTTAAAAAAAGGCCGGTTTAAACTAATTTACATTTTCTACACGGAAGAAAAAAGAAAAAGCTCTTCAAATAAAGTATCGAAATTTTACTTTGAACTTTTGTAAAAATTTAATTCAAAATTTCAAATAATTATGAATATATTCTGGTTTAATGGAAAACCGGAATTTAGAAATTCTCTTTTTTTTTAACTTTAATTTTTTTAAAATTATGAATTAAATGTTTATATTCACATTTAAACTTTGCTCTTGAATTACTATAATTCATGGTTAAATTATTGTTAATAAATTAATATTTTTACTTTCAATTTTATAAAATTAATACATAATTATGTTTGTACATTTATCATATTTATTATGTAATAAGCTTTAAAATTTTTAATTTAAGACTTTAAACTTTAAATAATGATATGTTAATCAGTATGTACTTAATTTGATCTGTTTTGTTAGTTTGAAAGTACATCGAACCCAAAGTAATAAAATTTCATATACTTTTAAGTTTAGTTTGATGAAATACTCGCTGTTCCTACTACGCTTGAAAGGTATAATAGAATATCGTCAGCATTAGGAACAGCAAAAATATGAATTTCGTAATGAGTTTCACGTACAAATTAAATAATGAATACTATGAATGGTGATTATGGATAATGTATTGTTGTCATCTAAATGACTTCTATTTAAAATAAAAGATTTTGCGATATTGACAAACATTAAGTGGTCCATGATTTTCATTATATCCATTGAAAATGAAAACTTCATTTTGTTTTTGTTAATTGAAAAGAAAGAAAATTTTAAAAAGTTTTAAAGTTTTATACTACATATGTACATACATATTAGGCCCACTACCAATGAAATGTCGCTGACACGTTGTACATAATTCTCTTTGATATTAGCGTTATCACCAAGTCTTAGGCGTCTGTTACCCAAAATTATTGTTGAATAGACCTTTTATGTTCGGGCATATGTATATTCATCTACATACATACATTGACATTTGTAAATTTTAAGCCAAAAATTATGTACATAGATAGATTCTGATTATTAAAAAGGGTCTAGTATGTCATGAAGTAACTATTAGAATTTAATTATACAAATCATCATAAAGAAAATTGAATTACATATTATGTACGTGTACATGTACACGTGTTATATACATACTGTACATCATAGTGATAGAATCAAGAATATTTCATTATCCTTTCACTAAGTATACATTGGTATGTATGAGGATATTTATATGTGTGTATGTATGTAAATATTGCAGTCGAATAATTGATATCGGAAAAAGGAAAAAGATACAGATAAGATACGATAAAAGGTACTAACGTTTCATCCCATTTTATGTTTATCGGGTATCAAATACGTACGTAGATATGTAGATATACATAACATACTTATATGTATGTATGTATTTCGTTTTGATATTAATGATTTGTACGTGACTCCATCAAATCAAATTTTATAAGAGTGTTCAACATAATTTTTTGATTATAATTTCACCAGAATAAGAAAAATTAAAAGGAATATTAATATGTACATACATACATACATATGTATGCGTGTATATCCTTACTTATATAATATATGTACATACATAAGTATGTATTTTTGGCGTAGATTGTGTCACATTCACAGTGTTACTTTAGCCTTAGATACATACACACATATGTACATAACTATGTAATTCCGTCTAATTCCTTTTTATTTAATTAAAAAAAAAATGATAATGTATAGTACAATGCCTACTAGTACAGGACTATATACATATGTACACATATGTACATATGTATGTATAAAACATTTTTAATTAATACTTCACCTATGTATGTATGTACATTATAATCATTCCATAATTTTAAATTTCAAGCTCTTGTAACGGACATTATAAATTTTCAAATTTTTAAAAATTTATTACAAAATTTTAGTTCTACATACTTTATAGTGAATTAACAATTAATTACTTTTAAATTGATGTTGTAAAATTAATTTTGTTGTATTTTTAGAAATCCAGGAAAATAATTAAAATAAAACAAAATAAAAATGGTTTGCCTATGTGAAATGATTGGCTTAACATGCTTTGTAGCGCTTTTACTAAGTTGCTCATCAAAAGCACCATATCAAATTAAAATGATGGCATTCGTTCTTGGCTCAGGAATAATAGTATTAGTATCAATTCCATTTATGATATTTCGTCCAAAAGACTACAGGAATGCTTTGTAAGATATCCCAAAAATGTCAATTAAATTAAAAATTTAAATTATTTAAATTTTTTGAATTTTAATCATAACCATTTTTTTTTTTTTTAAATTTACTTAATATGCAGATTTCCAGCTTGGGCATGTAGACGTTTAGGTAAAGCAATAGGCATTACAATGGAAATTCGTGGTCTAGAGAATGTGAATAAGGAGCATGGTGGTGTTGTAATTTTAAATCATCAAAGTTGCATTGATCTTTTAGGTAAACTTAGAAAAAAACAAAAAAGACTAAATTTCATATTTATCATGCATTTGAAATATACAATAATTTTCCCTTTGTTTTTACAGTTTTAGCATATTTATGGCCAGTTATTGGACGTGCAACAGTCGTTTCAAAAAAGGAAATTTTATATTTACCATTTTTTGGTATTGGTTCATGGTTATGGGGTACATTATTTATTGATCGTTCAAAACATAAAGATTCTATACAAACATTAAATCGTGAATCAAAAGCAATTAATGAACGTAATTGTAAATTATTATTATTCCCAGAAGGTACAAGACATTTAGGTGATACATTATTACCATTTAAAAAAGGACCATTTCATATTGCTATACAAAGTAATTGTCCAATACAACCGATTGTTGTTTCACATTATAATTTTTTAAATCAAAAACGTAAACAATTACAAGGACATGCAATTATACAAATATTACCAGAGATCTCATTAAAGGATTATAATAAAGATACTGTTACAGAATTAGCTAATAAATGTCATGATATTATGCAAAATGAATTTAAAAAGATTAGTCATGAAGCAAAAATAATAAATTCAAAAATATCATTTTAGACTCTTTTTTTTTTTTTTTTAATTTTTAGTTATTTTTTATTATTATATTTTAAATTATGTGTAATGCTTATACATATATTATTTTACTTGTATAATAATTGTAGTTTTAATCAAATTTAAATTTAAAAAAAAAAAATGGAAAGAAAATAGAAAATCCAAATAAAACTCAGTGTGTAAGGAATATGAGTTTCAAAGTGCATCAGAATAATACAACTTTAATTTTTGAGTAGGCATTTTGAATTTTTTTTTATTCTTTTACGTTACACACTAACGTGATGGTATACAAATATGATATACATACATATGACTCAGACTGTACATTATTTATGTACATACATGAAATTTGAAATTTAAAGATTTATAATAATTTATAAGTTAATTTTTCTTTTTGCTAATATTTGTATAGCTTTTTAATATCTAATATTTTTTAATGAATATATAAATTGTCTTATATTATATAAAAACGAAGAAAAAAAAATGATAATAAAAGAAACTCCATGTTTGTTCATTTATTACGTATAGTCTTTAAAAGCCTTGAATAGCCATGAATTTTTACTAGTTTCGATTTTGGGATAAATAATTTAGGATGTACTGTTAAAGAAATTAATGATTAATTGAAATCAACTTGTATAATGTGTAATGTATGTCTTCATGTAAAGCAATAAAGTTATATAAAGTAGACTGCATATCAAATGTGATGAATATTTCGTATGAATATATTACGGTTCTGCGCTGCCAAAAATAATCCTTCAAGAGTTTTTCGTAGTGATGATTCACCGACATGAATAAGAGTTAAAAATTCGCTTATCTCTTCACACTTTCATTCGTCAAACTACAATAAAAAATACTATGCAGAACAATTTGATGTTAAATGGTCAAATATCCAAAAGAGCAGATCAATTTTAAATCTTTGAATTGTATTTGTATAAATTCAGCATTGAATCACGGTTGTTTCACTGTTTTAGCTCAACATCAAGTTCAACCTATTTTCAAAAATTTCAGAAAAGGAAAAAATATTAGTAGATTCGTCTTAATGCGAAATACTAGTAGCAGTAGTAGATTTTCTTCAAATGTAGTAGTCTGGCAGCACTGATTAAAATTGTATCTTTTTGTTTATTACACTTTGTCGAAAATTTTTGGTGTCTTGTATTTTTTGTTGTATATCAGATAATATGATTGTGAATATTGTGAATTATGTACTATTACACTATTGTTGCTAAACGATGTATATTTAAAATCAGCTGATTTTTGTTATGTTGCGAGTTGCGACTAGCGATTATCATTTATCATTGATAAACAGTGAAGACAAAGTGAAGTGGATTATCAACAAAAAAATATTTGAATTTTTATGTAAATTACATATTTTTATTGATATTGATGTAAAATATTTTAATCAAAATGCAGTTTCCTGATGTATTTAATTTTAATGTATTAAATAAATTTTTAAATAATAAATTAATAATTTGGTATAATGAATGCAATGACAAACTCGAAATATACAATTATGGTGATATCCTCGATTATTCAATGAAAATTCAAAAAATCCTAACGAAACTGGACCTAGTTAAAAATGATAGAATAGCAATACAATTTGATCATTGTGTACAGATTGTACCTGTAATTTTAAGGTAACATTTTTTTTTTACATCTTTTAAACAGAAATTAATTTACAATTTCCTTTTAATAACAGTATTCTCAATACAAATTGTTCATTTTGTCCAATTTCAATGTCCACAAAGGATTATGAGATCGTTGATTATTTAAAACGATACGAGACGAAATTTTTGATTACATCATGTAGTCTAGACCAAATAAAATTGAAGGAGATCAAATTAGAAGAAATTTTCACTGTATTTGAAAGTGAATTGTATTTTTATAAAATTAATTTAGATATTAGTCCATTTTCATATAATTTTTGTTATCTGATACAAACATCAGGCAGTACAGGAAAACCAAAAATTGTCAAAGTTCCCTATGAATGTATAATGCCGAATGTTGAATGTTTAAGGTTTTTTATATACTGTTTAATGTATGCTAATTCTATGCTAAAATTTAAATTTTTTCAGTTCATTATATAAAATAACATCCGATGATGTAATTTTTGTGTTTGCTCCACCAACATTCGATCCATTCATTCTTGATGTATTCCTTGCATTAAGAAATGGTTCTGCGTTATTTATGGTTCCGAATCATATCAGATTTAATTCGAAACGTATAGGAAAAATTTTAAATTCATCTATTCAAGTAACAATAATGCAAATGACACCATCAATTTTGAAAATTTTAAATCAAGATTTATTCAATTCAAAACTGAGGTAATTATAATCTAGACTGATAAAAATTTATTTAATTTTTGTCCGTGATTTTCTTGAAAGAATTTTAACATTAGGAGGAGAATCAGTATCTCTAGCAGATGTATCAAAATTGTGGAAGCTATTAAACACGACAAATAGAAAATTGAGAATTTTTAATATTTATGGTATAACAGAAGTATCATGTTGGAGTACAATACAAGAAATAACTAAAGACACACAATTGATAACACTTGGTAAACCTCTTGATAATGAAACTGTTCTTCAAATTAGAAATTCAGAAGATAATTCGACTATAATTACAAATTCTGATGATATAGGAGAGTTATGTATTGGTAGCAAGACAAGAAAATGTTTAATTAACGATGAAAATTTAGAAATTTTTCGTTCATCCAATGAAATACTTTATCGTCCAACTGGTGATCTAGTTTCTTATACAAAAGAAAAAGAAATCATTTTCAAAGAGAGAAAAAATGAAATTATCAAGAGATATGGTCATAGAATAAATTTGAGGAAAATCGAAGAAATCGTTAAACAAATTAACGCAGAGGATGCACATTGTATTTTTGTTGAGAACGACAGTAAATTGATTTTATTTATAAAGTTGAAAATTCAAAATTTAGAAGATCGTACAAAATGTTTTTCAATTTTAAAAACGAAATTAGATAATAATGAAATTCCAGATGATATAATATTTATTGATAAATTCCCATTATCACATCATGGTAAAATGTCAAAGAGAAAATTAATCGAAATTTACGAAAAATACAAACAAGAAAACTTAGAAAAAGATCAATGTTCGAATGTTTTACAAATATTTAAAAATTGGGTAATTGAAATTTTAGGAATTAAAGAAAATGCAAAATGTCCTAGGTTGTCTTGGGATTCAGCATCTTTTCTATCATTAGGAGGAACATCATTTCAAGCACTAAATTTGGTAACAAAACTTGAAAATATAACCAAAAGATCACATCCTGATGTGTTAGAAATGTTACTAAAATCTGATTGTAATTTAGATGAAATTTTTTCCAATTTGACATCCATTAAATGCAATTTTACAAATTTAGATAGTAGTAAAAATGATGCTGTGATAAGTGAAAAAATTTCTATGAAAATCCTATGGAAATATGATACTGGAAAATGCATTGATGCTAATCCCACTGTGGCAAATCTATTAAATGAATGCAAAATAATATCGGTAGGTTCACATTCACATTTACTGTTAAACATAAATGCAGATAAAGGTACTGTGATTTCATCATTAGAATTACCTGATAGAATTGAAGGACAAGTGGTATTAGTATCAAATAATAATGGAATTGTAGGCTGTTATGACGGTCATCTTTACAAATTTGATTTACTTACCGGAAAAATTATTTGGAAATTTATTTCTGAGGGAATGATTAAAAGTAAACCATTGATTTCTGATCACTACGTAATTTTTGGAAATTACGCAAATGAAAAAAATTTATTTTGTTTACATGTAGATAATGTGAGTTCACGTGAAAATTTCTAGGTTTTTGTATGGTAAACAATTTTTTAATTTTTTATTTTATATAGGGAACTCACATTTGGAGTATCAAATTCGGTACAAAAGGAATATTGTCATCTCCTATCAAAATAGACGATGAAACTTTCGTAATTGGGACATTAGATGGAACTTTTGGTAGAGTAAATATAAAAACAGGAAATATCGTGTGGAAATCAAATTTAAATCAAATACCAATTTTCTCAACTCCATCAAAACTATGTGAAAATAATTTCGTTTTATCAGGAGTTAATGGATTGATTTTTTGTTTTGATTTACTGGGAAATGAGGTAAATGGCTCTTTACTTACCTATAGGATTAGTGAATTTCTTATTTCAAATTTTTAAATGTAAAATTTTTTTATGATTTTGTTATTCTCTATTTTAGCTTTGGAAATTTAAAGCCAATGGTACAGTATTTTCATCTATTGAAATTTTACACAATAAAAATGAAAATATTTATATATATTTTGGATGTCATGATCATAATATTTATTGTCTTGAATATGATAGAATTAAAACGATTTCACTAAAATGGAAAAAACAATTACAATCGCAAATTTATTCGACACCAAGATTAATTGTTTTACGTAAAGTGTCCTATATAGTAGTATGTTCAACAAATGGATTTATTAGTATTTTAAATATCGACACTGGTGAATTGTTAGCTAGTCTACAAATCAATGGAGAAATTTTCTCTTCACCAGCTATTAATGAGAATCAAATTTTTGTTGGTTGTCGTGATAACAATTTGTATGCAATTGAATTAATAAAAACTAATTCATGAAAATAATAAATTATTACATTTTATTTTATATAAATTTCAAATATAAAAAATTAATTAGAATTTCAAGTGAATAAACGACAGTATGATTGAATTAAAAATTTGAATTGCTATGATGTCTATTCAACTTGGTACCTTAATACTTTTGAGATCATGCATTTGATGAATTTGAATTCGATTTTATTACACAATAATTAATGATGATCGCTTAGTGAAAAATAATAATAACAAAAATGTGTACTTACAATTATTTACAAATATTGTTACTTTTGTTTTTTGTTTGTTTTTGATTTTTTAAATATTTCCGCGGCTTTTTCTTTTCGTAGACGCATTTCCTCAGCATCTTTTTCTTTTTGTGGAATAATTTCATGTTTATCTAATAATAATTTTGCCAATTTTGGTTTGGATTTTGATATCACAGCTGTTGTTGACGTAGATGCAACATTTTCCTGGATTTCCATACCTTCGCTAGATGTTGATGTACTCGTGATAGTTTCTGTTTTATTTTGTCTTTTCCTCTTTTTTGATTGTGCTTGTTTTTCTTCAATATCATGCCCTTCAACTGATTTAGCTTTGGTTTTTGTTGTCGATTTACGAGCTTTAGATTTTTTTAATTTTGTTTCATCATTTTTTAAATCAATTTGATTTGGATCTAACGATAATTTATCAATTGCTTTTTGTACACGTTTACTAACTTTTAATTCACGACCACTAGAAATATTTTCTACTTTAAAGTAATTTTTTATTGATAATTGTATTTTCTTTTCATTGAGTTTTTTTAGAACAGGTTGTAAAATTTCATCTGTTTTTATTTTGGTCCAGCCAAAATGTTTCTTTGCAAATTCTCGAATTGTTTCAATGTCTGGTACACCCCATGAAAATTTTTCACGGCTAAAATCAACTTTTGGGTTTAAATAAGCTTCAACTACTTGCAAATTTGGAAAACCTTCCGTTAATTCGATATTTTTTAATTTTCCACGTAACGCTGTTTTTCCGGATGGTCCAATAGTTTTACCATTACGCCACCATTCACGAAATTTTCGCAATGATGACAATATTGATACAATTTCAGATGTTTCACCATCTTTTTGTGGCGTCGGTGGAAATGTGGCTAATATTTCAAGTGCTGTTACCGTACCAACACCACTAATACCGGTTGTATAATCGCTACCAACTAAAATTGCTAACTGAATTAATTTCTTTCGATCTACATTAAATGTTTTCTCAATATTTTCAACACGAAATTCAAGTACATGTTTCTGTTGATTGAAAAAATTCTTGTAAACCGTTTTCCCGCCAAACAACCAAATGTCACTATCATCAGTGATTGTACCATCAGTTAAATTTGCAGCATCTAAAAATGCACATTGAGCTTCAGCTTCCATCGGTGCGACAATATATGGTACACCAAATAATTTTAATAATTGCATGCATTCATAACTCATTTTATCTGTAATTGATGTACCCATACGATCTTGTCGATTTCTTTCCAATTCTAATTCACGTTTCTGTTTAGAAATATCAGTGGCTATTGAACGTAATTCTTTTTCTGTTTTATTCTGTTTTAATAAATTGGCAGCAGTTTCAAGAATATTTTCTACTATTGGTTCACTATTATTTTGTTGGTCTAAATTTTTTCTATCTTTATCAGTTGAATCGTCAAAAAGCATTTTTGATACTTTTTTATTTCTTGGCATGATATCATCATTATCATCGTCACTATCATTCGATATTTGTTGACGTTTACGCTCACTTGATCCTGGTGTTTTGCGTATGAAAAATGGTTTTTTCACTTTTGGTGTACTTTGAAGTTCATCATCATTTTCTTCAACTTTTTCTGGAGTTCTTTTTACTTTATACTCTGTTTCAAAATATGATGATATAGATTCTTGTTTCTGTTTTTGTTTTGATGGTGTTTTATTAATGTCCCTTGTATCATCTTCATCATCTACAATTTCAATGATTTCTGTTGATTTTGAAGAAGGTTCAGATTGATCTTTAGGTTCATTATTTACATTTGAATTTGCATTAATTTCAAAATCATTTAAAGTAATTTTTGGTATTTCTGATATTTTTTCTTTTAATGAATTTAAAACGACTTTTTTGTGGGAATCTAGAGTCTCATTTGTATCAGTCCTTTCGACAATTTGAAGCCTTTTTTCAATGCTTTCGAGACTTTCTTCCTTCATTTTAATATCATCCAAAGAAATTTTTTTCACATTTTCCAAATCTTTTTTAAGTTTATTTAAAATATCTACTGAGCTTGATTTCAATGACGTTTTTTGTTTTATTTCCGTTTCTGTAGTATTACTTAATACTTCTGTATTTTTCATTTCTACATCTTCACTTTCATTTTCAATGTTTTTTACCTCTATATTTGAAACTAATAAAGTAACCTCCATATCATTTTTATGCTGATTAGATTTCTCTATAATTTGCTCTTCTATACAATTTCCATTTTCTTCAACATCAGTCAATATCGGATTATCCTTAATTTGTTTAGATTTTTTTTCTGTTTGTAATTTTTCATTGTTCTCAAAAATATCTGCAAATATATCATCTTCTTTATTAAATTCATCAGTTAAATCAATATTAATTTGTAATTTCCCATCAAATTTGTTATCTGCTTGTGGTACATTTTTTACTGGTGATGGATCAATTTTTTCGGCTACTTCAATTAAATCAGAATCATCTGAATCGCTAATAAAATCAATATCATTAGAAGCGAATTTAAATTCCTTCTCTTGTAACAGTTGTTTCTTTGGTTTTTCCATTATGTCATTATCACCGGTACTTTCTAATATCTGTTCTGAATTTTTTAATAATGTTTTCACATGACGATACGGTGAACACATTTCACCTTTTAAAATAAATTTATCATTGTATTTGAAATTAAATGTAGCATCATCAGTATCATAATTATCATCAATATTTTGCTGTGATTGCTCTAACATTTCTTTGATTTCATCTTCATTCATACCACCATATTCAATCAGATACGCTTTAGCCAATGATGTTGCAGCATCTTTGAGTAATCGTTTTTGTTCTCTATTCATTTTTATATCCTCACATTCATAGTCTTTATCATCGTATACTCGATTATCGGTACATTCAAGTGACATTTGTATTGCTTTCTGTAAGTCCTCATCAAATTCATCATTATGTTCATCCTCCTCATATTTTACACTTTTGATTTCTGTCGTCTTACGTTTCAATTCTTGAGAACTTTGTATTTTTTCCTCTTCCTCTTTTTTGGTTGCAGCTTCAATTGCCTTCTTTAAATCTCTAACAAGTAAATATCTTGTATTCTCATCAGATGCAATTTGTTTAGATGTACCGGCTGCTGTTGAAGCTGCTGCCGTAATAACACCTTCTTCACTTAGAAAAGTTCGTAATTCATTCAGTGTTAACGATTTACCTTCCATTTGCTTTTCGGCTTCCTCTAGACTTACTTGAACTTGTCTTCTTTTTAACAATCGTTTCATTTGAAATGTACTAAATTCATTACTTTCAGCTGGTAATTCATGTAATCTACCCCATGATGATTGTTTTCTAGTCTCCTTGATATCTGTTAAAATTTCATGACGTATATCAGCTGGTAAACTTTTAAATTGGTTACTAGTTACATCGACTGATTGTAAATTATGTGCATAAGCATGACGAAGATTCTTCTCATCTAAAGAGCTATCACTGTCAGTTGACATATCCAATTTTGTACAAGATGATATGGAAGTACTAGCTTTTGATGGTTCTTCAGGTGGTAATTCTGGTAGCTTAAACATTTCATCTTTATCAGGTTTTTGTAACAATGCTGGTTGTTTAGGTTTTGTTGGTGATTTAAAAATCTCATCTTCAGTCGATCCTAATGCTTGCTGAACAACTTTCTCTTTAGCCAATGTTTGTAAAAGTAATGCTTGCAAACGGTCAGCTTCAGTTAAAATTTTATTTTTACTTTGATTTCTTTTGGCCTAAAATGAACAATGAAAAATTATATGAAATTTTTTTCATGTGAATTTACAAAATTAAAATTTTTATTTTACAATTGTTTCTCGTTTTAAATGTGGCACACCTCCATCAAAAATAAAAACCGGCTTAATTCTATAGTACAATAATTTACATAAACGATGAAACAGACCAAGCAAATGTGCATGTGCCAGTGTATTCCCTTTATTATCTTGGAATCCCTTAACAACCTGATGTAACCATATTGAAATATCTGTGTGTAAGACGAGCATTCAAATAATATTATTTAATTACAAAAGAATAGATTCAAATTTCAATAAATTTAAAGGATATCTTACCAATTGCTAATACTTTATTCTCTAATGTTTCTAATTGTACTGGTTTACCCGATTGCTCTACCAATTTCCATAATCCTGTTACTCCCATTTTACTTTATTAAATTATTTGATATTCCCAATTTTATTCATTCTTTTATAAATTCTTTATCACTGAAATTTTTGTTTATTTGTTTTACGGCTCTTTATTTCGCAATCAACCAACTACCAAGTATCAGCAGTTCAGTTAATAGTTATCAAGTCAAACCTCATAATTATTTCCTAATTCAAATGACAGTGACATTTCTCATATCCGGATAAACAAAGTTTATAAACATCTTATTGAAATTTGTAACTACATGTTGCTTGTTATTTGGTATAAAATTTAAAAAAATCATTTGTTTCTATTATTTTGATGATTTGATATATTTTTAGCAACATTCTTGTTTAACTACAAAACATGGAACCGGTTTAATTCAATCAAATAAATTTCAAGTCAATTTACAATATAAAGGAATCTGACAGAAAGTTGGAAAATTTGCAAATTTCATATCATCTTATAAAGTTTTAAAGTTCTTTGAAGTTGAGGTTGTCTTAAAGTTTTTCAAAACAAAATTAAGTTTCGATGGTTTGGGTGTTTTTCTGGCTATCCCAGGTGAAAAACCAAAAAATTACAAATACATAGGTATTTCTCTTCAGAACCTTTTGTTTTTAATAATATTGATAAAAGAAACAAAATACATACCAAGAGTATATAAAGTTGGAATGTAATTTTATTCCCTTTTCCATGAAATGTTTAAAAAAAAATGAAAAAAAGGAAAACCAAAAGTAATTATTTTAGTTTTAATATTAAATTTGCATCTAAAAAAAATTCTTAAAAACGAAGCAAATTACAATCAAAGCTCTTATTATTTAAACAAGAAAAACAAAAACAGTTATTTTTTCTTTCAATATTGTTCCATAGTACATATTTCACAAACAACATCCTTATACCATTTATACCGAAAAATAAAAAATAAATCAAAATTTAAATTTAAAAAAAAAGGGATTTTCTAATTTTCTTAAAAGAAATTTTACTTATGTCTTATTTATATAACTTGATGTGTGCATCGTAAAAATTATGTTTTTTTTATATTTTTTTGTTTTTATTCTGTTTTTTTTTTTTTTTTCTTATATCCTTTAACCATATTATACTTATGTATGAGATAAATTATTACTATTGTATATCTTTCTTTTTTTTTATAATAATAATAATAATAATAATAATATTAACTGTATGTTATATAATATGTGTATTTAAAAAATTTTGTTTTATTTTTTTATTTAAATATTGTATTCATCAATTTATTTAAAATTATAATTATAATAATAATAACTGTAATAATACATAATTTGCATTTTAAAAATAGTAGCATTTAAAAAACTATTAATTTTGATGTGTATACATTATATAATGCAAGAAAAGAAAATTATTATGCCCAAATACATCAACAAGGTATCAAACTTATTCTAGTCGTAAAAGTCACTTAATTATACGCCATCGGTATAATTGAATAATTTTTGCGACTAACTTAAGTTTAATACTAATTGATACTGATAAACATTTTAATGTATTATTTTTCTTTTATACGTATTTTGTTCTTAAATTTAATTAAAAAAAAAAAGAATTATTACCGTTATAATTTTTTATTTATTGTAATTAAAAAATAAAATAAAAATTTATAAAGGCGCACAGACATACTTAAGATTTTATTTATTTTCTTTTTAAAAAATATTTAATTCAAATTTTAAATCATATTTTGGGCAATGTTTAAATTCATGATAATCTATCGGCAAACAAAACCAGTAAAATTGACAGTTTTTCATACCTAAACCTGTATTAATTTCCCATAAAAGTGAATATATCGGGCATTAGCAAATTTTTATTTTGAACTGATAGCCAATTTTATTGAATTTTTACATTTGCGATAAATTCTCACAATAAGAATCCTAATGATTTTTTTTTTTTTACGAAATAATTTTCATGGCTACAGTATTGGAATGATTATCTTTCGTTTTTTTTTCCTATACATACATATGTCAAAAATAAAATTTTTAAATTAATTCTTTCTTTTTAAATCTTCCAATTCCACTCTAAAAACATTTCTTTTTTTCTAAAAAATTTTCAAACGAATTTTCATCATTTAATGACGAGATGTTTGTTTTTTTTTTTTTATTTTTTTTTTTTTTTATATTTTTAAAATTGTAAAAATTGCACAATTTTGTTTTTACCAAAAAAGATAAATGAATTACTATAATTTCATTTATTCAAATATTTCTATTCAATTTTTTATTGTTCTTTTCTTTTATTGTTTTTTTAATCTAAAGTCTTTAGTTTTATTTAACGTAAAATATTTACGCATACAAAAAAAGGAATAAACAAAGTTTTAATTTTCTTAAATGTAAATGCGTATTTGAAAAGATTTTTTTTTTAAATATGTACTAACTGCTACTAATCATAACGAAATTTTTTTTTTTTTTTTTTTGTTTACATACATATGATTAAATTTTTGTTCATTTAATGATGATTTATAATGGGTTTATGTGTATATACATACTAATACATATCAGCATTATCTATTGATTACAATTATTTTAAATTAAAACAGATAATAATTAATAAAAAAAAACACAAATAAAATTAAGAGAAATGCTTTTTGATCTTTAATACCAATTAAAATGTTCTTTTTATATTATATAACTTTGTTTTTTTTTTTTTTTTTTTTATAAATTCTGTCTCTACTACATATTTGTGTTTATTATATATTTCGTTTAATATTTAATCATCTTTTTATCATTTCTTTTTCTTTTTTTTTAGATAGCAACATGATGCAAATTTTTAATTGTTATCTTGTATCGTTTATGTATGTATATACTTATATAACGTTTTCTATTTAAATTTAATTCTTCTTTTTTAGCATAATTATAATTGTATGTATATAAAAAAAGGTTCATAAAATTTTTATTTTTTTTTTATTTTTTTACTACAGCAACTGGTTTTTATAATATAGAAAAAAAAAATTAAAATAAATGTAAAGAAATTAATAAATACAATTGCGAAATTAAGAAAAAACGTAATTAGGTTATTCAATAAATTTTTCATGTTAATTGATTAATGTTAATACCATGAAATATTATTTTAAAACACGATATCAAAGATGCAACAAATTGGTGTTCTTTTGAATGAAAAATTCTATTATTGATATCAATCTCTTTTCCATTTGGACTTTAAAAATCTATCATCTCTCAACTACTAAAATAACAAAAAAATTGTAATCCAGTTGATAACCCATGGTTCCAATTTTGTAAATGGTGGCTGGTTTTTAACAGGTATCTGTATTCTTTTTTAAGATATCAAACTTGAACGTTGTAATTAAAATACGTAAGCCAAATACTTACTTTGAAAAATGATGACTTGAGAAAGTGGACATGAATCTATTGAACAACCTAATATTTTTTTTTTTGAAATTACATTATGCATGTATATATATATATATATGTATCTATTTTTCTATATAATATTGTGTTGCGCATTTTATTATTTTTATATAAATTACATAATTTAATATTCGTTTTCATTTTTTTTCTTGTTATTCTTCACGTCTAAATATTTATGTCTTCATTGGTGTGAGATTATGATACATTCAGAGTAAAGCTGTTTGATTTTTTTTTTTTCTCAAAAAAATTGGAATTATAATTATTTCAATGTTCTTTTTTTAATAATTTTTTTCTTCATTTTTATGATAACTATAAATAATAATAATAATTACTTGAATTCTAAGCCAGAAATTAATACATTTTGCCAGTAAGATTTTTCAATTTTTCGTTTCTACTTAAAAAAAAAAATATAAAAAATTGATAATAAAAATTACATATATTTTATATATTTTTTGTTTTTAAAAAGTATGTATATAACTGGTGTACAGAATTGTATTTATGTAGCTTATAAATATTTTTTTGTATGTGTATTTTAATAATGTACTTCTATTTAAGGAAAAAAAAACAAAGAAAAAATTTATTTTCTAAAATAAAAATTTAATTAACAATTTGATTTATATTTTTTTTTCGTTTTTGATTATTTTTTTTTTTTTCGAAATATTTAAATTTTATCTATTTATTTATTTATTATTTTATACTTAAATAAAAAAAAATTATTTAAAATTAATTATCAAAAAAGAGATGTATGTATGTATTTTTTATTTATTTGATTAAAAAAAAAGAAACGATTGAAAATACAATGTTTTCTAATTTATATTCTGCTCATGTTTTCATTTCTATTTTATATATCGTTTCATTATTATTTTATCTGTTATGTCTGTTATGTCAATCTTTTTTTATTGTTCTTTTGTTTTTGTTTTTATTTTTATTATTTTTACTGTTCCTCATCTTCTAATTCAACTTTAATTTTAGAGAAATCAAATTCCTCACCGGTACCACGTTTAAAGATGTCTAATACATCTAGACATGTTGTTTCAAAATGTGTTGTTGCATCATATGATTCTGATATGAAGAGTTGTGAATCTAAACCTTTATCAATTGGCTCGTAATAATCCGATACAGATATAAATTTTTGTGATATTTGACCTAATAGATCTAGACCAGGTTTAATTTCATTTTCTGGATTATCAGTTTCAACTGTTGTCGATACCATACCGATAAACCAACCTTTAGCAGCAACTTGATGCGTATAACTTACTAATGATACATAAATATCAGATTTACGACAAACTTGCTTTTGTGGTATTATAATTTGAGTTGATAATGCATCTTTTGTATTAGCGATTGGATGATCAAGTAAACAAATGCAACGAATCACTTGTCCAACTTTACGTACCTATAGATGTTGAAAAAAAAAAATTAAATAATGTAAAGATATGTTAACAATGCATTTTTCTTTTTTCAATCGAAATTACCTTATCTGGTACATAACTTGGATCACAATAGACTTGCTTACATTTAGCAATTTCCTCACCAGATCGTACACCAATCACTTTACCACCTTCACCAAGTACTATCTCATCGATTGGTTTATCTAGCATATATGTACCACCATAGATAGCTGATAATCTAGCGAAACCTTGTGGTAATTCACCCAATCCATATAACGGATACAAGTATGGTGATTTACCATAACGTGCTAATGAATCTGAATATAATTTAATACGACGTATCGTATTAACAGCTGGATCATTTAAATAATCATCATCTCTAAATAATGCTAACGCATGTCCAGTAAAATCTTGAGTATTTTTATCCAAACCAAATTTATCGTATAGGGCTTGCATATTTGATTTCGTTGGATCAAAATCTTTCCATGTTTTTGGATCGTCTTCTTTAAAATCTTGTACATAAATTAAGAAATTACGAAAACGGCGTTTCTCAAACATACCTAAATTTTAAATTAAGGGGAAAAAATTTAAAAGTAAATTTAATTAGGTAATTCAATAAGAATCAGTGTTATTCGATACTTTGTTTTTTAAATTACAGACAAAATATTACTTAAAAGTATAGAAATGACTAGCTTTTATTATTAACAAATATTACATAACAGTGATATTTTTGAATAAAACGTAATGTCTTTTTTGAAATTAAATATAAAATATCTACAATAAGTAATTGTTTAAAATCAATTATAATGCAATAAATTTCCACTTCACTTAAAAATTTAAAAATTAAAAAAATATGGATAAATAGATACATACATACATACTTATATACGACTTATGTACCTATGTACCTATTGTAAATACAAAAAATGTAAATTAAGAGGTAACAGAAACATATGTGTACAATATGTGTATTTAGCTATTTATCCATTTTTCTATATTTCTTTCCTTTTAATAAAATAGATTTAAAATTTTATCTGATGAACAATTAATTAATTAACAAATATTTATTTTTCCCGAATATATTTATATGTATATATAGGTAATTAAAAGATATATGGAATATGGTAATTGTGCCTATGTAATATAATTTCATTTTCTTTTCTTTTTTTTTTAATTACTGTACTATTAAATCCCCTACCTTTGAAAGAAAAAAAATTGCAAAGTCAATGACTTTATAAAAATGTATATTACCAAGTTAATATTATTATTTACTATCTTACATATACTATACCTATTACTAGGTAGGTATTTCGTTTCGTTTCGTTGAATAGTTACGTGCAATTTCAAGATAAAAAAAAAGAAGTTAATTTAATTGAACAAAAAAGAAAAGAGGTCATATAATTTTTTCTTATTAAGAAAAAGACTGATTTTTATTTAATATTATTTGAACTAATGTGAAGTGAACGGTAAACTGTTCACATTGCAATAGCAGTAAGGCAAATGCCTAAATAATTGTTTTTTGGCAGTCAGTCTGGAGCCAATTTTTATTATTTTAAAATTTATATAGTAATAACAGCGGGGTCATAGAACCAGAAAAAAAGCATATTTTTTTTCGAAATGACTCACCTATATTACATTTCAATTTCAGTAAAACATACACATGTATGTATGTGTAGTAAAATTTATTATGTTAAAAAATGCAAATATAACACCTACCTATTTATTATGATCATAGGAGAAACAAATTTGTAATTTCAATCCAATAACTAACATGTAATAAAAAAAAATATCTCTTATCTGTGTGATACATTTTCCTTTTAAATTTATATAAATATGTCATTAGAATGAATATAAGATACTGCATTTCAAACACATACATACAAGAAAAAATCCTATAATTTGTTCTACAATCCTCTGTAACTATGTAATATATGTACATATGTACAAAATTTCGAGTACCAAAAAGAAAAGAAGAAAAATAGAGAAATAATGAAAGGAGCAGGAACCTATTACATTAAAAAAAAACGATAAAATATGAAATAACACAAGTACGTAACATACTGAAATGTAATGTACTCTGCTTGCGCATAAAAAAAACATATAATTAAGGAAAAAAAAGTTCAATAGCGATTAGCGACGTGTCACTTTGACAGATGATAATTTTCCAGAACCATTTTTTCTCGTGTAATGAAAATTTTCCAAAAAAAAAATTTTTTTTTTAAATTTATCAAAAAATTAAATTTTCGTTTTTTTTTTGTTTTTGAACAAAAGCATCATATACATACCCATCAGATCAGATGCTAATGCTTCCTTTTGATCGACAGGAACTTTAGCAATTTTTCCACCCTTATATACGTAACTACCTTCAATCGATTTAAATTCCAAATAACGGGTCACACCCGTATGTAATAATAATTTAACCAATTGACCATTAGCCATTAAAAATTTTGGTATTAAATCAACATTCCAATCTCTACCACGTCCATATTTATTTGATGGGCATTCAATACCAAATTTTGAAAATAAATCTTCAAGGGGTGTAATTGATGCTGATTCACCACCATAATATTTATTACGATCGATGTGTAAAACTTTTTTACCCGATACTGAAAGCATACCAGATATAATACATTCTTTTAATCCAGTGCCCAAAACAATTGCATCGTATTCTTCATCCATTTTTATTTTTTGATTAGTCTTTTTTTTTCTTTTCTTTTTTGTTTTATTAATTAAAAATTGTAATCACACAAATTAACAAAATTACTTATTATTTTATTTTATTTTTAATTAAATTAGTCTTATTTTAATTAAAATGTTTCTATAAATTCACTTTGATTTTTACTTAATTTTTATAATAAAATCACAAAGAAATTTTCCTTCCTTCACTTTTCTTTTTTTTTTTTTTCAGAGCAAAATGATGGCAGAAGTAAAAAGAGGAAACTACACCAAATTATTTTCACTCTATACCGCCGATATCTTGAATAAAATTCGTCTATACAAATGAAATATTCAAAAAAAAAATTTTTCGTGTATACGTATTTATAATTCAAATAAGAAAAAAGTTGAGTGTGTAGTTGAACGCTTGCGTATGCAATTCTTTTCCTATTGTGAATTCTAATTAGATATGTTGTAAACCCGTTCAAAATAATCACTGATTGTGCACTAATTTGAATTTTTATTTTTCGACCGATTAATATTTTTCTAATTTTAAATAATTTAATATGAGTAATTAAAAATTTAATTTAGTTGTGGTTTTAAAAACACTTTTAATTTATATACTGGAAATTATTTTAAATTTAAATCAAGGCTCAAGTTGAATAAAATCTACTTCATTTTTCGTATCAGAAGTTGAATCGCACTTGAGATTATGTGATCGTATGACGTGATGAATGAATTGTTGATATTTATATTTTTAATAATGCCTTTACATTTAAATGTTATAAAAAGATAAATGTACTATAAACACTTAATGTCAATCAAGGTTATTGTATTTTAATTTTACCACATTCAAATAAATATTCGAAATTACAACACTGTAGTGCACACATTTTTTATTAATACATAAAATTTTTAAATTATTCAAAATCGTTACACTTTTTAACATCTTTAATCTGCTACGTTTTATTAAACGTTTCAATCTCAATTTAACTCGATTAAAATAAAACATGTACAATTACGGAGAAAAGTATATTGAAGAAGACAATATAATCCCGCATACACATGAACAACTTGAATCGTAATTTTATCATAAATAAATATTTTATAATTATAAAATGTTATTAATAATATAATTATTTAATAATTATAAATGTTTTATAATGAGAGTTACGAAAAATGTTTACTCTATTAATACTTAATCTTAACTGCCTATTGACTAAGTGACTACTGAAACTGAAATGATACTACTGAGTACTGAGTGCTGTGAGCTGTCTGATAGAAACATTGCTTAATGCTTGCTACTTGCTAAGTTGCTTTTCTAGTTGCTACTATTAGGTGCTAAGTGCTATTGGTTAAGTTAGTTGTAAACAGGAAAATTACACTCCACAGATCGAACATAAAAAATTTTTTATTTTACTTTTTAAAATTCCAGTTTTAGTTCAAATTCTTTACAGTCAAACGAATAGTCAAAAGCTACGAGTACTATACACTGGTTGATCGTGTGTATGGCAGATATTTAGTACAAGACAGTACAAATACAGTTGCACAAAGTAAATAAACACAATGCGTTAAATGTCAAAAAACATAGAATAATTTTGTAGCAGGTTTTTCAAAACTCTACTACAAAATTCAAAATTTGTTGTAATCGTACACGAAAGAAAATGAACGATAACAGTTGTGTATGTGAATTCAAAGAGTTTGGTTGGATTATTTTTAATGTGGGAATTTTTCGCTAGAACGGTATATTCGTATATTGCATTCGTCTATTTAGCTTTTTTTTTATTATTATTTTGAATAGTGTATAATATAATCTGTGGAAGTTTTCCACTTTTATTATTATTAAATTATGTATATATATTTTTTTTAAATAAATTTTATTGTATTTTGTGGTATAGAAAGAAAACAAATGCTTGTTTGAGTTCTTACAATAATTATAATGACGTGTATTTTAATAATATCAACATATCTTATACGTGTATAATAATGTATACATTTTATCGTAAATAAATAAAATAAAATGAATGTTTAGTAAAAAAAAAAAAAAAAGAATTCCAATTTGTATACACAGTCAAAAATGAAATAAGAATTTATTTTTTATTTTAAAATTCAATTATTTGCAAGAAATGTGAAGTGAAAAGATCTAATATGAAATTATATACATATTTGAAAATTTCTAATCAGAAAAATAAATAAAATATATTACATGTGGAGTACGTAGAAATAGTGTACATATATGTATATAAAGTGTATCATTTACCTATATGTAATAAATAAATAAAAAAAATGTGTTATACACTCAAAAAATAAAACAGAATTAATTATTGATAAGAAAAAAAATCCATGAATAAAAATCTGATTCTATTTTTTTTTTTTTAATTATATTAAGCAAATAAAATTTTTTAAAGTGAAATATGTAAAATACCTATGGAAGATGTGGAATAATGTGAATGTGTTTTTTTAAATTTAAAATAAAGTGATCTTTCTTAATATCAACAAGAAACTCGAAAAACAAACGAGAATAAAAAGGAATAAATTAATAATTACATTATTATGTATTTTTAAATATCCATATACTTCATACATAAAGTACCTATACATTACCTTTCTATTTTTACTTAGCCGAGTAGACATAAAAAAAAGTGAGTTTAAAAAAAGTTATTACATTTACTACATATCATTTGTTATTGTTTTTCTTATATTCTTGAATTTTATGTTTTATTATTATTATTATTTTTTTTTTTTTCAAATCAAGTTTTTATCTTTTTCTGTTTTTGCTTTTAGCTTTATGAATTTGACTTTTCCATTTTGCTTTGTAATCTAACATGTGTACATGTTTATATTGTTCAATTTTAAAAAATTAAAATGAATATGTAAAAACCAGTTACTAATACCAGCTATAATAGTCAATAAAAAAAACGTTATGACGTTATTGACAAAAAAAAAATAGGTACATAAAATATAAAATAAATATTCTTTGAAATTTCTAAGTTATTTCATCATTTCCGGGTAAAAAAAAAAAAAAAATGAACATATTAATACATTATGGGTATGCTTGCTTGAATATTGTGCATACATACATATATGTATCTATAGTATCTATCTCTATACGGAACAGTATATAAATATACGTACCCTACACAAAAACATATATTTACCCATAGGTACTCGTATATATGGAAAAATTAATGATTACTAAACTCATCAACATTATTATAGTGTAAAAAAAGAAATTCAAACCATAGAGATTTAAAGCATTAACTGCTAGGTTAATGTTAAATAATAGCTTTCACGGATAGAATTTTATTATAATCTCTTTAGTTCAAGATTTGAATAAAAAACTGAATATCTACAATCTGCTTAATGTAAAAGTTGCAGTAACTTTTAATAATACTATAACGAAAATTAAAGCAAATAAAGCATCTCATGATATACCTATATTACAAATGTAAAAACAATACAGCAACATACATACATACATATAAGTATGTACCTCTTTAGTATACCTATAGCATATTTTATAAATTTCATAGATTTTATATCCATAAACATATGTATACTTACACATACTTATTCGAAAGTACACATATTTATAGGTTTGTGCAATTTACTTCACATGCTTCTTATTTCTTTTACATTTTTTTGATCTCCTTCAAGTATAAATTATCCTTATTTTTTCATTTTATTTATATATACGTATGTTTTATACATTTTCTTTTTTTGTTGTTATTAATAGTTGCTTGAGTGTGTGTATAAGTACGATGTGTAGTTGTAAGTAAACATAACATTATATATAAAAATCTATGCATATCCTTTAAATGAAGATGATACAGGTCGTTAAAGACTCGTTGCTATGCAGGATGCAGGAAAAAAAAACAGGATCAAAAAATAAGGGAATTGGGATGATGGCTGATGTGATTCATCCGTTCAGCTGTTAATGTTTTTTTTTTTTAATTTTTTTTTATTCATATAATATTACTGTCTACAAATATATTTACTGAATACTGTGTAGATATGCACGTATACGTACATACATATGTTGCATACGTATTGTATATTTTTTTTATTGTGTACAAATACGTAAAACGTTTAGTATAGATTTTTTTTCCTTTTTTTGGCATGGAAATATCCAATTTCTTGGATGAATTTCATACATACTAGAATTCTGTTTCATTATTTTATTTTTATTAAATTATCAGGATAGTGCAGAAGCTATATCCTTCCCCAGTATACATACATATATACATACATATGTATATATAGAAACATAATATAAATTTAAAAATATACCTATACATATATAATCTGGTGTAACTTACTATAACTGTATATTAAAGTAAGGCTAAGGAAGAAAAATGAAATAACATCAGCATTTTCAGAAATTTTTACACCGCAATACACAGTGGATATTGGGTATATGATGGGTACATTGGTAGTTTTCATTAGAGTATACTGATATGCATGCATACAAAAAATTTAATGTTAATGCAGAAAATATACATACAATAACGCAGTATACCGTATACAATAACTAAAAGTGGCTATATAATGCACAATATAACATACATACATATTTTACTACTTGTAAGTTGTAATAAAACTTTTTAATATTGTAGCAAAAGCGTATAAAGTTTGTTTTAAATGAAATAAAATTCCATAAGGTCAACCACCTGAAAACAAGTTTTTAGGTCTGATGACCTGCATTTGATGTTGTTGTATTGTTTAATTATATATACATATATTCGTACAAAATGCATATGTATGTGTATGTATGGATGTGCATTTATGTGATACACATGTAATTTGCGATTGTCTACAATATACATATGTACATATAAGACAATAATAAGAACTATACTATAATTTTCATGTTGCTTTAAGCAAAATAAAATCTTGGAATAAATTTTCAAGAGAGAGAAAGAGGATGAAATAAATGCATTTTTATACATATTTAAAAACTTTTTATGTAAATTTAAAAAAAAATAAATCAAAAACAAAAACTATGTAATTTATAAATCTCTTTTGTATGAATATTGGATATAAAAATATTGCAAAATTTGAAATACATATGTATTATTTTTATTTATAGTAAACTTAATATTTTCTCCTTCATTTTTTCTTATGTTTATTTTTTTTTTTTTTTCATCATTGAAAATGAAATACATTACTCTACATCTGCATACGTTTTCTAAAATATAAAATACATTCTATTCTATTATTAAATAAAACCTATGTAAATTAAAATAATAATTTCCAAGGTAATTCATCTATTAACTTTCCGGCATATACTATATAGGTACCTACCTATATAAAAACGTTTTATTAACAATCAATTCACTTATAAATATGTACCTACATGGGTAGATTAAAATACGTATTTATTACGTATCGTTTTTCTCAATCATCATGATAATATAAAGTTTTAAAATGAGGAATACATATGTATATCCAGAGTCTTTACAAAGTAGAAATCTTATTTCCAAATTTTGAAATTTTTGTCATAATAAAAAACTTAACATATTAAAAATTTTCTCGATTTTTAATATAATTTTCTTTTAATCAAACTTTTAATTCAATTTATAATCAATAATACTCAAAAAATTGAATTTGAAAAAAATTTATAACAACTATACGTAAAGCAGAATAAATCTTAAAAAGTGGATCTATTCCGATCGAAGTAGACCGACATCCCTAACTTATAAACACTAGATACTTAGTTGTTAGATACATGGCAGATATTTATGATTTTTCATATTTAAATTACATATTTCAGTATACATTATTGATCTTTATGAATTTTTTTTTTTATTTTTGATTGCAAAAAAAGGTAAATTTGCGATTATAGTCATCTTGTATTTTTTTAAACGATCGTCACGTTTTACCATTTTAAATTTTAAATTTTATGCATTTTGCTCTCATTATAAAATTGGTAAAAATTATGTTCTTTTTTTTTTTTCAATAACACACGAATAAGATTAGGTTATTCATGATTATATTCATTTTAGGTGTTCATTGTAACTTTTTATTTTTAAAAATGATCAAACATTTAACAATGCTCTGTATTCACAAACTTAGATATAAAAAAAAAATTTCGAAGGTGATTGCAATGACGGTTCATTTTTATTTTTTTGTATTAAGTATACATATCTTAATTGTTTTCTTGTAAGTTTTTTTTAATTTAATAACATTTTAAGTATAATTGTGTTAAATTAAGTATTACAAAAGCGTTAAAAAAATAATTTTTTTTTTTTTTAATATGAACGCATGAACATGTGTGTTGCATTTTTATACGTGTTTGTAACAAAAGAATTTTTTAATATAATCTACAATAAAGTTTCTCTATATAGCTTCGTTTAATAATAGTACAGATATATGTACATAGAATTATGCATTTAACACTAATTATTGTTAAATGAAAAAAAAAGTGAATGCCCTTGATCTTTAAAAATGTATGTGTACACCTACCGACTTATTATTGGAAAAAAAGCGCGTGTGTTGATAAAAATCGCATAACAATTCAATTATGTTTAGAAATGATTTATTTTTTTTCAATTTATATTCAATATTTAAACTGCTCATTATTTTCCTTTTTTTCATTTAAAAGACCATTAATGCCTTTCAGTCAGTAATCAGTATATGTACATAAGTACATGTGTATATATATACGTATACAAGAATAAGTAATATTTTTGTTTACTTCCAAATTTTTTGAAAAATTATTTTAAAAAATTTAAAAAGAAATGAATTAACGTTTTGTCTTCATTTTTTCTACTTTAAATTCAATATTCGTTTTTTACTACATATTATAATAAATTTTAATTTTGTTTTATTTATCTGTCGTTATTTTCGACGACTGTTGTTGACTCATTTATGTACGAATAAATAATACAATGAAATTTTCATTTTAGCACTTTCTCTGATTTTCCATAAAATGAAATGAAATATAATTTTTTGATGATCAATATACATAGGTATGTATATATGTACATATATAGGTACACATAAATAGTGTAATACATACAGTAGTAACACAAAAAATTTTTTGACCTAAATTTTTATTTTTAGCTTTTGACTGTTTTTATTATTTTTTTCTTTTACTATAATAATTTGTAAAATGCATTTTGCTTATGCCTACGAACTTTTACTGCTTATTGTTCAAATAAAATAAAGAGGAAGAAAAAGAGAATATTTTTATTTTTCATTTCAAAAGATAACAACAACTTGGCACCAATTTTTCTGTATCATATGTTGAGATAATGCATATTAACTTACTTTAAATCCTTTGTCAAAATTGCAAACGTGTAAGTATTCATTATTTTTCTTTCCAGCATGATTTTCTATACTGAAAGGTATTGTATTTTATTACTTGCACAGATTGCAAAAATTTTGTACTTTTGAGTATACAGAATTGTTCAGGACAAGATACAAGGGTAATAGAAAATAGATTCCGGTCACAAACAAAAATATGGAAACTTTAATTATTTCATGTCACAATAGTAAGAGATTCCATGTGAATAATTCCTTTTCCTAATAATCTTATAGAAAATTTCAATGTGGGAGGTGTATTCCTATATGATACGATACTTGAAAATATTCTTTCATCGATTTACATGTACGCTTTTGAATTTTTAAATTTCATATAGGTATTGGTAACATATACTTACCTAGTTTTTGAATTTTTCTGTTTTTGTTTTTATTCTTTTTCTTTTTAGTTTAATTGAACTCAAAACCCGGTTTTAAATACTATTTTCTTGTTTTCTTCTTTAAATTCATGTGATAAAACATGTTTTTATTACTTTAAAAACATTCTCACTTTTTTATTTGAAATTTTATATCTTTTTTTTAATATCTAATTAACCTTTATACTTTTATGGTAATACATATTATAAAAAAATATGTAGATACCATACAAATTTCCTATGTATAAAAATTTTATTTTAATTAATAAACATCGAAAAATTATTATTATGCTTAAGAAATTATTTTGTTTGATGTAGATACATAAATGATAATTTAAATAAAATTAGATTATGTATTATGTTATGTGCTTATAAAATTCACATAGGTATGCCTCCTGTTTTTTTGATGAACTTTACAAATGCGTACAATACTAAAATATTATCTCGATATGTGCCACACAGATAGCACCTGAGCCAATATACCTATAAGCTATAAGTATATTTAACAAATTTAATGAATACGAGTTAATACTGACATACATACATATGTATACGTACATACATATTACAAAAAAGGTGTATATATAGGTATATATTTCAACAGTTCATATTCATATAGGCTTATATGTACATGATATACTGTACACTGTACTATATACATATAATTTTATATATGTATTGCGTGCATGTTTCATCATACACATGTGCGTCTGTTTAACATTATTTAATATGTATGTACGTTATGACATCACTGATTTAAATATAAAAATTCTTTTACATAATGTATATATATATATATATGTAGCTTAATTTACACATATCTATATGGGTGCATGTACGTCTTTTATATGTATGTATCTATGTGTATGTACATATGTTCATGTACGTATTTAAATATACATATGTACCTATATGAATGTATAATATACAGAAATATTAACAATTATGTCGTGCATAAAAATAGCTGTATATAGGGTAACTGACCCAATTGGCGGACAAGTAGTGGATTTTTTTTTTGAAAATGATATTGAAAATAGCGTGTTTATTTTAAGAAAAAACTGTAAGCACTATTGGATAATTCATTTAGTGTAGATTCATTTATAATTAAAGAAAAATGAAAAAAAAATAATATTATTAACAAAAATAATGCATTTAGAAAAAGGCTGCATTGTACCAATGTACGGACAGCAAAATCCAATTGGCGGACACTCTGGTTCCTATTTGCGGACAAGTTGAAAACCGTTTAAAATTAATTAAATTAAGCGTTTAAATTACTTTTAGTCCTTTAATTAATAAAAAAACTCAAATTCTTGTAAAAACTATAAATAATAATTCATTCGACCACACCTTTAGCAATGTTATAGCGGTTCAAAATTGATGCATTTTCAGTTGACATTTTTTTCAATTTCTTCGCTTAATGTGTCGTTTAGTATGTTCTTAACACATTTATAAAAGTCAACAGCGTTTGAATCGAAGAGAAAAAGTCCTTATTTCTTCTATCCAATCCTTAAATTATCGCGGAGGGTTGGCATTTTTAGAACAACTTCTAAAAGTGGACAAAACGTTGCCTTATTCAAACATTTATTTATTTATTTTTTTGTTTTTTTAGCCTGTTTTTAATGATTTGAAAACACTAACGTCTTCTGGTTGATTAATGTGGGTGGTATTCGGAAGAAGTGCATACGAGATGATGCCATTTTTATCACAGAACTCGCTTAATTTAATAGACATATGTGACATATAACCATCTACAAAAAAATCACAAGTCTTTCGATATTACTGTTTGAAAGCAACTTGTCTATTCATTCTGATGTATATTTTTAAAAAACATCCCCTTTCATCTATCCACTTCCAAATTATTCTAGAAACCAATTTTCAGGAATGTTTTTGACAACTTCTTTTGCAGATCTTTAGTATAGAAATACTACCATAGAAAGAAGAATTCTACCATCAGCAAAAAAAACCATGAGAACTCTTAAATTATCATTTTCTTTTCTTGAACCCACTTAACACACGTTTTTGTAACCATTTGATTAAAGAATTTTCCCTGTTGATGGAAAACCCAATCTCATCTGAATTAAATATTCTTGTACGGACCGATCCGATTTCTTTTGAATAACCTTCGAGATCTTGAAACCATTGTTCTAGATACTCTTCACAGAGCTCTGGTTTTATTATTTTCTCCAGAGATACTTTCTGAGATCTCAGGACGGCATTTTGAAAATAAAGAAAACCACTTTCGTCCAAGAAGATTGTCAGAAAATGGACTTTCTCGACCGTCCTCTTTTAAAATACTTTGGATTGTTTTAGAAACTTCATTTTTTTAACTAGAAAACCAAATTTTGTTAATTTTAATATCCAATCTACTGCTTGCTTTTCTTCATAATCAGTTAAAATTGTTTTTGGACCAGTCTTCAGAATTTTTCCGGGTCTTTTTCCAGTTAATCTGTCATGTAAAGTTGATACGAGGATCTTGTACTATTCACTGGCTTTTCTTATCTTCCTTTATCTTTGTTACTGCCTTTTTAATCAAATTTTCTCTATAATTTTGTTTAGACATATTTAATAGGACATTTAATTAGCTGAAATAGGTAGTTTCAATACATAATTTGGTGTAATTTATGATTTTTAATATAAAATATGTAAGGTCCGCAAATAGAAACAACTATTTTTTTGTAATTCCAATTTGTGGACACATTTGTCCGCGAATAGGAATAGCCATAAAATTTGGCTCTTATTGCCGGACTTAAAATTATTCTATTAATAATTTGTTTTTTTTAATTTTTTTTTACAAAAATGCGTTCAAAGTTCGCTTTTTATACTAGAAAACTTATTTTCACTATAATAAATCGACAAATATTTAATTACAATTACTTTTTGTAAAGCCTCCCCCACTATGAAAAAATTAGTGCACTAGATTCAACCTACAATTTTCACTGATGTCACTTAACTAAATTAATTTTTACATGCAAACCGGAAAACTTTTTGGAATAAAATTTTTTCCGGGAAAACAAAAACGATAGTAAAACATTTTAAAACAAGAAAATCAAAATTTGGTTCGGTACAAAAAATTTTACAGCTATATTAATTCGAATTTGTCCGCCAATTGGTTTTGTCCGCCAATAGGAGCATCTACCCTATATGTATGTATATATAAATATAATGTATCCAGTAAAATAAGTATGTACATACATACATATGTAGATATAGGGTTGAAACTTATTTTTATTCATTAATTTATTCCTATTTTTACACCTTTAATTTTATGTAATGCTTTTAAAATTTTTTAAAATTAAAATATAAATATGACTTTAATAAGATTTTGTACGGAATATTAAAAAACATTAAACAATTTATTTTCATCATAAATTTAATTAATTTTTTTTAAAATTAGGTACACTAAATTAAAATAAATTTTTTCATCATTGCTGTTTTTTTCGATTTAAAAAATGTACATTTATCTGGATTGCCTATACAAACTAGAGCAAATAAACATTAATAATATAATAAATATATTATATTACAGATACAGTAGAAAAAAATTATCTACCTATATATAATTTACATATATATCATTATATCCAATAAATATTTCATATTGCACATTGTATATGTGTACATGGTGTTGAACATTTTATAGTAAATCAATAAAAACGATTAATGTTTAATTCTATACCTATGTATATATATAGGAATATACGTTATACATATATATACATTCATACTTATAAGAATATATCATATTGTAATATTGATTGTTATAGATATTGTATTGATATACTGTTAACCTATATTAATTATACACAAATGACACTCTATATAATAAGTACAAACGTTTATAGATTTTATAGTAAACATTTTCATTATATATATTACAATACACAGTAATATTTTATTTTGTATAATATCACTACTTGACATTTTTATCTTTTATCTTATTTCAAATATTTTTATTTAATACTTCATTTATTATCATGATAAAACATAATATGTACATATGTGTCTATGTTTATATATATATATAATAATAAACCTTATAATATATAAAATTACAAGAACTATATAAAATGTTAATTACAAGTTGTATTAGATATTTGCATCTAAACATGTATTGTATACTTTTTAATTTTTATAGTATGCTTAATATATTGATACAACTAGTGTATATATATAATACGCATACATGTTACATATATGTATGTACATAGATTCTTTATTAATAAATACCTGTGATAATAGATAATTTTCAATAACAATAACACTGTGTATTGTTTTTTCTCTTATCATGTATAATAATTTCTCATCACATATTTAATCAATTTTAATAAGTTTACGCAATAAAAGGTAATTGATCCTACATTTGTTTTATTTTTATTTTTTATTTTTTTTTTTTTGATTTTCTTTCTGTTTTTATTTTTATTTTTTTTCAACTCCTGAATATATTTTTTATATTTTTATTATTCAAATATATGTACAAAGTATATTACAGTTGATTACAGTCATTAATTTATAGTCATTGTTTTATTACACAATTATTCGTAATCTACTTGTGTATAAACGCTTTATGAAAAGCTAATAATGCAAAACCCATACATATGTATAAATCAGATATAGGTACATACCATTATTATTATCAATATGCAGACATATGTTTGATTTTATTAATATACATATGTATGTATATCTTGTGTCTACATCAATTGTTATTTGTTATTTAAAAAAAAAAAAAAAAATATTCTCATTATTAGTTGTTGCTATTATTCTAATGACTGTAATTATATTTCAGGTGTTAAAAAATTTTTTTCCATAATAAATAAAGAAAATTGTTTTATTTAAATTTAAATGAAATATTGAGATCTGGATATTTGAAATATTTTTTATTTATCTAATTAGGGTATCTTATGTGTAAATATTGAAAATTTAAATTGAAAAACAAAAAAATCGAATTTTTCTTTTTTAATTGTTTTTGTACATTATTGAAATTAATTTCAATTTACTGCCCAAATTCATTTTTGTTATAAATTCTAATTGATAGGTAACAAATTCAGAAATGAAATGGTTGTTTTATTTACAGAATTAATTAAGATACAATTCTTGAGTACTTCTATGCACAATTCTATGGTTTTGTTTTTGTTAATTGTTATGCTATCAGAATTTCATATTTTGAGAAGTTTGTACAAAGTAGGCTTTTACAAAATATCTTATGTGAATAAAATTGATCAAAACCACAAGAATAAAAAAACTAGCAAATTGCTGTTGACCTTGAATATCGTATACCTATAACTTTGAAATCCAGATGATTTTTCTGGGTTTCGGAAAATATTTGGTGAAGTATTAGTAGCTTATGCCTGATTTTCGGGATTTTTAATATAAGAACTATGTAGATTTGTGCCCTTAATATTAAACTGCATGTAAAATATGTACACATTTACATAATTCATTTATACATATATGTATGTATGTGTAAGACTGTTCTTATTATTACCTATATTATCTTTTTATTTATCTACATTACAATATAGGTATGTATTTAAGTAAGTACCATTAAAGCCTTGACATCAATAGCAATAGCATATTAACTACAAAGTTTAAATGTCAATTTTATTTTGAAACAAAAATAAACAGCAATTAAAATAAGTAGGTACATATGTAAATTTGAGTACAGACATATGTATGTATGTATTTAGAAGTAAAATTATGTTCATAAGTACATATGTGAGTTTTCTAAGAAATGTTTATTATTATGTATAAAATTGTGCGTTTTACGAAATCTAACAATTAAAGCTTTTTATTACAATTTAAGTAAATTGTATTACATATGTATATTATCAATTATAAATGTAATATGCCTACATACGTATATAGTATATATATGATTTTTAACTTCTCAAACAGACACACGTATTGTACTGTACGTATAATAAAATCTTTGTTTATTCAAACAAAAATTATTTAACACACATTTAATTGAGTTGACATAAAAGTAAAATTTAATGAGTATAAATTACCAAAATAAAAATTACATTATTCTATGTTATTATGTTTAGTTATAAAATTGGCATTTATGTGCATAATAAAAATAAAAAAAAATAAAATAATTAGAGCAGTATTTATGTTATTTAAAGATGTAATGTATGTATGTGTGTAATATAACAAAAGACATTGATGCAAACATTGATCAATCTAGCTTTTGTACGTGTTTGAATGCGGTTACAATATCTTTTTTTTTTAAAGATCTTAATTTTTTTTCTTATTTTTGTATAACTACAGTTTTTATTTTTAAACAAAACGCACGTTTTATATGAAAAGTTATTGAAGCATAAATATTTGTGTCATTTCTCATTCGTTTTTTCTTCTACAATTAAGTATACGTTTAGGTTTTTTTTTTTACCGCTTTGCATTTATTTTATAAAAAACAAAAATATGACAAAGATATCATTTAAAACAAAAAAAATATTTGTTTTTATATGAATGGCGACAATATATCATTTATTATTTTAAGAATTTGCTGATCTACACGTCTTAAATATAATGAGGACAAAGATGAAAGAAAATATTATTATGCTTGTCGTTATTCCCAGTATGTATCGTTTAGCAAACAAATACATCATCAAGAATAATGAAGCAATAGAAAAAAAATGTTCAATTTGTTCTTCTATTATTATTATTATTTCAATTTTTAAATAGGTAGGTATATATATTTCTCCAGTTTTATACAGGGCGTTTCACAAGTTGATGCTAACTGAGACCAAATATGATAGAAATCATGTTTCTATCTTCAAATGCCAGAAAAAACTTATTTTCCGGTTCTTGGTACGACATCCCTGTATATGTCACTCGTATATATTCTTTCATATTCTACGTCATTTTGTAGGTATTGAATAGATTTATGCTGATCTAGACCTAGACAAATTTTATTTAATTCAATCCTTTTTTAAATAGCTCAACGACATGTTTTGTACATTTTTTCCTTTTATTGAATTTTCTTTGAAAAAATTTCTAAATACACATCTATTTAAATAGATTCATACCCTTACAAAATTTGCATTTTGTACATATTTATGTATATGATGCAAACATATATACAATGTAGATATATACACGGAGAGAAAACTATGTTCACTTTGAATTAAAAAATTGGTAGATTTGATAATATTTTCATTCAATTTGGCTCCGATGGCGAAAGCGTTTAACTTTAAACATTTTTAGCGTTCAATATAAATATTTAAATATGACTAACATTTAAAGGTAAATACTTTTAAAACAAACGCGGAAATTGTCTCCAGGAATGTAGAACGTTCAAATTTCTTGAACATTATTATTTTTGAAATAAACATTAAAACTTTCAAGCGGAATGTTTTAGGATAAATACGCATGTTTTTATTTTAAACGCATTAATGTTTAAAGAAAACGTTCTACGTTTCAGTTTTTTTTTAAAAGCGAAAATGTTTTAAATGACTTGGTTAGCGTTCATATATTTTAATTTTTTTTTTTTTTTAAATTTTTATATAATTTACATTTTCCTTACCTTATCTTTCATTTCCTTTATATGAAATAATACAATTGATTTTGAAATATAAAACTTTTATTTTTCCATGTTTTAAAAAATTATACATTTTTCATTGTCTTTTTCAAATAATTCATAATTTTGTCTTTTCATATTAATTCATTAATTTTAATTCATAATTTTTAATAATATTAATTCATAATAACGTTTTTTTTACTCAACATAATAACATAATACAAAAATATAAAAAAGAACAAAAATCTCGAAAACTAAAAAACAAAACAATATCACAAATTTCATTGCAAATATTTAAGAAAAAAAAAAACGAAAACAATAATATTTTGTACTAATATCAACTAAACATCATATAACATATAACAATTCTTTTCTGAAATTAATTCATTATATATAAGCATTTGGAATTTTTAATTTATAATTATGAAAAAATTAAGTACTTGAACTTTTTAAATCTTTGAATATTTTGCTCATTACATGCATATAAAACAAAAATCGAGATTCATTACAATATATGATATTAAATATTTCATGTTCTTAAAAATAAAAATATAATATCAAGTATAAAAATGTATTTTATAAGTTCTTATTACGAATAAAAGATTTTCCATTTCTTAACGGGTATATATGTAAAGGTGGACTACTAAAGTAATTAATTTCATGAATTTCAAAAAAGTTTTCGGCACAACCAACTTCATAACTTTGAAAGTGTTCGTTAAATCCTAATATATTGATTTTTACACAAACAATGTAAAATTGAAAATCATTCGAAACAAGTAATTCTTTAATTTTATATAATAATAAGTTATTATTTTCTAACTTTGACAAATACGAAAACTTCAATGCATAGAACAATGCATAGAACAAATGAGTCCTTTGCTTCTTTTATTGTAACTGTTTTTGTTTTTAAGCTGCTGCCTTTTTGAAGTCGTCTCACTTTTGGATGGATTACAGCATTCATGAGAACAGCGACAATATAATCTCTACAATCTAGAATCAAATAAGGAATTCTAAATTTGCTGGATTTTTATATATACTCGTATATGAATTTATACTTACTTTTATTTATGTTTTTATTAAGATCTGCTAAAATTTCAAGAGAAGTTTTTTCTTTAACATTAGTTTGAAAATAAGGTATTGTTTTTTCCGTAAAATCTTCCCAGTTTTGGGTGATAGAAGCCTCATCAAAATTTAAAGTTGAAAAATCGCAAGAAATCTGAAAACAAGAAAACAAGATTGTAAAGTATTTCATATTTTTTGTAATGAAGTTTTTAATAAATTTTTTGTACTTACTAGAATAGGTCCTAAACTTGCATGCTTGTATAATGGCCAATTGGATAATATGGATGATGTAGATGACTTTTTTAAAAAATCAATTCTAAAACGAGATGTTTGTATCCACTTACTTTTGACTTCTTCGAACGGAGAATCGTTGTATTGGAGCCACGATTTTACTTGATTAAATAAAACTTCATCTATTTCTACCCCTTCTTTTTCTGTTGGTGAACTTTCGTTTGTTATTTGTGATAGTTTAGGACGAGTGCTTGATTTTTTCAATCTATTTTTGACGTTGAAATATCTGTCATGCAATTTTCCTTTAGGATGAGGCTGATTTTTTCCTCGAGGAATATAGTAAGTTCTCTAAAAATATAATTAACTTATCAAAACAATCATATAAGATATTCATAGGCTTCCTAGAACGAAACAGGTGATAGGCTTTTCGTTTTCTGACGAGACCTACTAACAGTTTTATTTTATGAAGCCCAGTGAAATCTTTTTTTTATTGCAAATTATTAATACGTACTATATCTTCTCCAGGGAACTTTGAAACAATTTTTTCCGCTATTCTTTTGAGATCTGCTACACCCAGTTTTCCATATTTTGCTGTTAAATTGTCAATTATGCAATTCGTCAAAATTTGCTGATTATTTGGATTTAAATTTTTAGTTTTTTCAAAATGCTCCAAAACACTGTTTCCTTGAACTGTTTGGCTTAAAATACTATCTATATCAACCTATGTTGCGAGGAGTATATAAAATATAATTGTCTTTTATTATAGAAACTAATTTCAGAATTTAACCTCAAAATGATAGCAGTTTTCGTCACTACAGGTTGAATTCGTTGAAGCTGTCGGAGTTGTAGCAATTGGCTGAGACTCTGTCCATTTTAAAAATGTAGTAATAGACTCGTCGTACTTTAAAAAAGAAAACATTTTGCAAAATTTTTTAAATATAAAAATCGTAAAATTAATCAAAAATGAAGCTTTGACGTACATTTTCCACAGGAGATGTTTGTGTTTTTTTCCAAGCTGTCCACTTAACTCTAAATTTTGCTTTTATACCTATTTGATTGTAATTAGGAAAAATTTCATTTATGTTTTCTTCTGATATATAATGAAGTTCTTCCACACCAACACCAGCTTCTACACATTGTAATATAAATTTAAGATAATTATTAATCAGTACTTTATTAAATAAAAAACGATGTTTAAACAAAATATTATGTGCACAGAATAAGTATATTTTTCAAAACAATCCGTAAAAATCCAATGAATCAAAAACCGTATTTGAGGAAATTAATATATTTTAGTTACACAAAAAGTAGCACTATTTATTCACATATCTATTTATAAATATATATTTATAAACGAAAATTATTAAATGATTTTATTCAAATGATTTTATTTGTCTTTCATTTTTATATAGCGTAAAGATTCTCACCTTTTAAATTGAAAAAGACAACTTCACAATCCCACTCTTTTAAAATATTTAAAAGTTCTTGGTCTTTTACGGAAATTTCAGTCGGAGCAATATTTAATATTTCTATATTTTCAATATTTTCGAGCGAATTTTGTAACTCCATATTAAAATACACTGCAGATTTTCACATATCACGTTAACTACACTCAACATCACATTTGCAAATGAAATATACAATTATACAAAATAAGTTTATGTATAGAAACGTTACATATAAGTTTGATCGTATAAGTTGTTAAATCAAACGCAAACTTTTGAATTGAACGCGAAAATGTTTGACATTTGTAACGACTTTTTGGAGTAAATTTTTTTAAATATAAACATATTCGTGTTGATTACGGCAATTCAAACTGAATGAAAAATAATTGTACATGCGTTTTTCAATTTGATTTCTGAAACATTTTTTCGTTCAATTTGAATTGTCTTTATCAATATGAATATGTTTATATTTAAAGTTATTCGCGCAAAAAATTATTTGGTTCAATAATCGAACTGTAAAACATGAAATCACGTTCGTATGTAATACACAAATTTGTATTAAACACGAAAATATTTATCAAAAGTTAAAGTGTTTAAACATGATTTTAAATACATTTGAACGCAAATTTCAAACGCAAAAATTTTTAAGCATTTGAAATTTTATTTTTAAGTAGAATGTTTTTACGTTTGGAATGAAAAAATGTCATTCAAACTAAATGAAATCATTTAAACGCTTTGCTTAAAAGTAAATATATTCAATTTGAATATGACTTTTTCTCTCCGTGTAATAAACAAGCATTATAAAACCTTAAAGGTCTATGCACTTTTGTTCTTGAATATGATTTCAAAATCATTTTAATTATTCAAAGAGTACATATACATACTTGCTTACATATGCATGAAAATTAAAACCAACCACAATAATATACAACATTTTAAATGATAAGAAAAATGTAAGTACTAAGTTAAAACCATTATTTGAAAGAAGCTAATATACATGCATATTTTTGAATACATAAGTACTTGTAGCACTTATAGTAGTACTTGTTATTTTTTTTTGTATAGTATACAATTTTAAAATACGATGAATTCATTCAGTAAAATCATAGAGTGAATTTATTTATAAGACAAAAACTTTTAACATGCATGTATACATATACTTAACAATTTGTTTATACACTCATAGATACATATACCTATGCATGTACATAAATAATTTGTGTATGTAAATTATAAGATAAAAATAAAAAAAAAAAATTAAAAATTTATAAATTAAAGAAAAAAAGATTTATAGAACTTTAACAGTGTTCTATGTAGTAAAAAATTGATTAATATTAAACAATTTGGAAAATTGAATTTGGTTGATTTTCTTTTTCATTTTTTAGATCTTCCGTAGATGTAAAATAAAAGTTAAATCCACATATATTGATCGAATAAAATCTTTTACGTTTTCTTTTTATTTCGATTATTTCTGTGGATATAACAATAAAACGTTAAAATAATTACTTTTTCCTAATGTAGGTATAAAGTACTTATATATATATACACGTTTTAGAACATAAGTATAAAAGGATGTCCACGTATGTGTATACGTATATCTATAAATATGAATTAGATATTATCTTTTCAATTTACTAATTTACATGTCAATACGTGGTAAATTAAAAATTATAGTTTTTATTGTATACCTGCTATATATTTACATGTAAATACATATGTGTATTCTTGACCTATGTACATAAATGTAAGTTTTATTGCATGTATGACCTGTATGTTTTTAAATAGGTCATAGGCTTAATTGTTACATTAATAAACGTTCATTATGTTTATTGTCATAATAATTATTATTTTGAATTATCATAGAAGTATTATTTAGATTAAACCACATTAAACTAAATGGATTTATATTTCATTGTGTAAATGTGTATTATTTACTCTAAAAAAAAAATAATTGAAATACACTGCGCTCTTTTATATGAGTGCAATACATAGGTATACAAACATAGAATATTTGATAAGTGTGTATAATTTATTTGTATATAAACATTAGTATTGATTATATAATCAAAACTGCACAGAATAATGTACATATTTAAATATTATAACATACATTAAATATTAAATATTTACATATACATATGTACAAAGTATTGTATGTATGTGGGTACGTATTCATATAGGTATATTAGAAAATTAAATCTAGATATAAATTGATATAAAATAACATACAGTTCAGTACACGTGTTATTGGCTTTTGGCACATGTTCAAATTTTCAAATTCAAATCTTTTTTTTTTGTTTAGATTCTATTTCAAATTTGAAAAAACAAATATACATACCTACATAGTACATACACACATTAATGTATACAATAAATAGTGAAGAATTAATTCAATGTTTTATCAGTTTTATTTACTTTCGTACACATATCATTGTATATATACATATATATGTACATACATATATTCACAAAAATTTCTAAGTTTATAACTATGTTTTTTATGTGCTGATATTCTCTTATGTTTTTATTTAAAATAAATTTTATATAATAAAAATTTAATGATAAAATGAATATGTACATATGTTAGTGTATAATAAAAGTTTCATTAAAAACAGATTTAATTAAAAATTTTTAATTTAAAATTTAAAATAAAGAAAAAATCAATAGAATACAATTAATAATTTATGATATACCTATAGTAGATAATTAAAAAGTAACACTCAAAATATCTATTCATTATTCCAAAGAATACGCATATAAATTAAATTAATAACTTTTATTTTTTATTACGTGATATAAAAATTTTTTAAATTAGAATATAAAATTATCTAATTAATAATTAAAAAAGTATTCATTATAAAATTCTTTTATTTAGAATTTGTTGTATAAAATGTATAGCAAATTAATTATTTATTTCTAACACGAATAATATAAAATTTTTATTACATAATAAATTGTACATGAATTTTTAGCTTAAATCCAAATGCAAGACTCAAGACTCAAAATTATTTCTAATGTATGAAAATACACGTAACCAATTCAAATAGGTACCCCTGGACAAAAATTTGTCTAAGATGACGACTAAACTTTAGATTGTTTATTTGAATATGAGATAAAGATATAACAAATTATTACAAGTAATTTAAATATTGGTGACACTGTGAATTTGAAGTAATTTGAATTTGATTTTTTGAGTCTGAATCTTGCGTTGGATTTTGGTTTTAAACTTTATTCAAAGAAATTAAATAAAAATGAAAATGAAGTAAAAAGTAAAATTTCTACTAAACCTTTGTAATATCTTTTTAAAATTTTAATACATACAAATATCGCTGGTATATATTTTCTACCATATTATAACGAAGATAAAAAGAAAAGGTAGTTATATATGAAATATTTTGTTCTTATCAATGACTTTTATTTTAGTAAAAGAAGTACTACGTGTATACTATAGAAATATTTCTTATTTTCGAATTTTTCCAAAAAAATTTAAAATGATAGTTTTTTATTTCTTAAAAAAATTGAGAAATTAAAAATTATTCTAAAATTATATAATGTGGTAATATTAACTACATTAAACTTTCTTCTGGAATTTGTGATTTTCTTTAAAAAAAAAAAAAAAAAATAAAGGATATAAGTACTTATAAGCATTTTCCACATTAATTAGGTTGACAAATCAAATTGAAGAAGATAGAAAAGAATATGTTTGTCTTTGTACATGCATATTTGTTTCTTCATGACAAAAATTGTTTATAATATTCAATCAAAATTGTACTCACATAAACATATCATGGTCTATCACTTTGTTCCTAAAACAAAATTAATGAAAAATATTATACATAAATATTTATGTATGCAACACATTTAGAATATTATACTAAATAAAAAAGAATGTATGTATGTAAATAGCAATGTTAATATGAATCTTAGTAATGTTTATATGACAAAAATTCTATTTAAATAGTGTATACAAATTTATTATTCATTTCAATTTATTATACTGAGTTGATAAGAAAAACAATTTGGTTTTTCATGATTATGCATAAGTTAAAATGGCATGCATGTATAGGGTACAAAATTTTTATTTCACATTAAAGAGTTTTATTTGCATATTTTCATATAAGATAAAATATTTTTAAGAGAAACTTTATCTTTAACAAAAAAAAAAAAACAAAAAGTAAATGAAATACATTTCCTCGCCATCATTTATTATTTTAAATTCAAACAAAATATACATATGTACGAATCTTTTTTACATACTGAAAAATACGGTATTGGGGCGTAGTCTGTATTAACATTAACTAACATGAATAATGTATTTTCCATTACTTACATATATATATATATACATATATGTATATATACAAATGTATGTATATTCTTTTTTGGCTTTATACATTATGTAAAATTTGATTACAATTAATTTTTAAATTATGACTAAACTATTACAATGTATTTGTGAAATAAAATAATTTCCTTTTCTTTATCTTTTCAGATTAAAACATCAGAATTTTTATATAAAATTAAAATTCAATTTAGAAATTGATAAATTTCATCATATAATATAATTAATGATTAATTGACGAAGTATGAATTTTCGATATAATCCATTTCGGTCTAATATTTAAAGACATATTTATAATATCATATATGTATGTATGTACTCAAATACATATATCAATTTGTTTTTTTTTTCGTTTATTTTTATTTAGTACATACATACAAACATACGTAAATAATTTGTAAGTGATGTTTATTGAATAAAAATAATACAAATGTATGTATATATATAAATTTTGTTAATTGATTATTATGGATGAGTGTCATTAAATCGTGTTTCATTTTTACTTTTATTTTTTTTAAAATTCGATAGTTAAGAAACAAAAATAAAAAATAAATAAAAAATAATTAAGTGAAATCAAAGTGCTTTGAATAATCATTGTTCTGTAACAAAAATAGTTATTAAGTAGTTATCGTACTAAATGGTGTTGTCTTATCAAAATGTCAAATCCCGAGGAATTGCGGAAGAAGTATTCAACAGGCTCATTACCATCGGGCCCAATACAATATCAACACGAACAGCAGTCACAACAGCAGCAGCAATCAATACAAACAATTCAAACTGCTACGACACTATCAAAACCACAATCAATTGCTGTTCCATCAACTTCAACAACTTCACCTTTTCCAAATGTTATGAATATTTCCGAACCGGAAAGAACATATGTGTTTCCAGGCACATCAGCCCGAGATGGAAGTGCTATCGGTAGTAGAGGTTTTGTTGAAATTAGTGGCGCTATATCACCATTGAGTGCTAGTCGCGGCCATGCACGTTCGGTCAGTCATGGCGGTGGGGTAGTTTTGGGACCAGGTGGACGTCCTTTAAAATCAGCAATTAAAGGACATCAACGAGCATTTTCTCAGGGGCAAATTACAGATGCAATGCAACCACCACGATCTGGTCATAGTCGTGTTGGTTCAAAAACAGATTTTATATTACCTCCAGGCCATAAGGAAACAATCGAAAATCGTGAATTCGGACCATCGGTTGTATCTTCGGCAAGAGGTCATTCCAGACAGGCATCTAGATCTGAATCAATATACACATTACGACGTACCGAAATACCACCATGGTGGAAACGTTATGTATTCTGTGGTAATGATAAATTTGAAGAACGTGGATATAGAATCGTTGTGCCAAATCATACTGTACCACCAAAAACACCAAAAAGTGAACATCCGAACGGTCGTTTCGTCGGTAATAAAATACGTACAACTAAATACACGTTATTATCGTTTATACCAAAAAATCTTTTGGAACAATTTCATCGTGTTGCGAATTTATATTTTATATTTATCGTATTATTAAATTGGTTTCCAGCAATAAACGCATTTGGTAAAGAAATTGCAATGATACCAGTTATGTTTGTACTTGGCGTAACAGCAATAAAAGATTTGTTTGAAGATCGTCGTCGTCGAGCATCTGATAAAAGGATAAATAATTCAACATGTCGAGTATATAATGGGTAAGTTAATATATAAAATTACATTTGAAATGAGTTTCTTTATCGTTTTAATTTCGTCAAAAATAAAATTTTTATCTCTTATGTAATAATTTTATTTATGTACATATACATTCTATATATATGTATGTAAATGACTCGTATATATATACATATAAACATACGTACATGTATTAAATATTCTATTATTAAATATTCAGATTAGTTTATCTTGAAACACTTTATTACGATCATAATTTATTTTGATTGACCCTTTCGACCCAAATGATCTGTACGAATACATGTTTGTGATTACAGCTATACATACTATATGTACTATAAAAAATTTTATTCACTTCTACTATGAAAATAATTAAATTACGTTATGTATACACATATGTATATATTATTAATTTTTTAAAAAAAGTTTTAATTTTTTGCTAAATAAATAAAACAAATTACCAACATGAAGAATCAATTACGATATGTTATGCTTACATATGTACATATTAATAATTTCTATGTGGAAATTAATATAAAAACTAATAATTATTGATGCGTTAAATTGATTAATTATATTTATTGAAAGTTTTTTTTTTTTGTTTGATGAAGGTTGGACAAATGTACATTGTACGCTATAAACAAACATTTTATACGTGAAGTTTGTGTATACGTGTGCTATTATATATGTATGCATATTATGGCAAATTAAATAATTCATATATTACATTTATATATTATTAATATAAATAGGCTTTGGGCCTTATAATATTAATAATTTCAATCAAGATCAACAACATTCATTCATAAGTACGATGATCTTGGAATATTTTTGCTTACTTTTCACCTCGAGATATCGTGATTTTTAACACATTTGTGATAAAGTATCATATACATACTATTTTATTCTTTATAATACGACAAATATAACATGTAGTGGTCATAATATGCTAATTTATTTGCAAATTTAATTTATTTTGTCACTCATGTTTTTAATATGTACTAACCATGTACATATATGAATATCTGAAAATATGATCACTTTATCAACATGAATGACATACATACATAGATATGAATGTATACATACATATATGTATAAGTATATGTTAAGCATCGTAAGTCGTAAGCTTACTTATATGTGTCATTGCTAAATACATGTATTTAAATATACTTTCATTTTTCTACATATATGCAAAACATTGGTTTTTTTTTAAATTTAATATAATTTTTAATATATACATATATATACATACATAGGTATTATATTTAATATAAATATATTTTTTTAATCAAAATTTGATCTATATCCGGTAAAATATACTTACCTGTAGAATAATGTATAATTAAGTTGATAAAGTAAAATATTAAATTCATTGTGAGAGATATATAATAATTTGTTAGACAAAAGATTTTCTTAATTTTTTGATGGAATCAATTTTACATGAGCATAGGTATAAATTGTGTACTGATAATTTTCTGAAAGTACCCAGTTTTTATTTTTCACGTGATGAACTTTATTCATCAAAATTTGTTTGTTTTTATTGAAATCATAAAAACTACAACTTTTGAAATAACTTCAAAAATTGATTAATTGACGATAGTTTCACAGATTCAAGTTTCAACATTAATAATAATAAGAATTGAATGTACGTATACGGATTTTACTAGATCTATAATGATAAGTATCTGTTACGATTTATTATAAAAATTTATATAAAAATATTTATAGTAAATAATTTCACATAATGTAATAAAATTTAGGTATATTTTTTTAAAGTACTTTATACAAAATAGTGTCTAATTATTCATTATTAACATTTTGAACATAAATTATACAAGCAAATCAGAAAACTAGGAAAAAAATAATGATCATTTCTAAACTTGATTATGAGTTGCACTCACACGAACGTAAACATATGTAGGTACCTATATATATAGTTTGTTCCAATTTATTAATTATTACTATTTTTTTTATGCCATGTCTAAACCAATTTAATCTGTTAAGTAAGATTTCCAAGTATTTTATTAGAAAAATTATTATTACTTTATTGTTGAAAAAATTTATTATTATTCATTACAACTTTTCTGAGTTAAATTATAAAGTATAAATGATTTTTTTACTTTTAAATTTTTTTTTCCTTTATTAATTAAAATAGAAAGAATTTTAATATAATTGTAATAAAAATAAAAACATATAAAAAAATAAGATAATCATGTTGTTATTTTTATATCACGAAAATATGGATTCTTATGATAATTAGGTATTATCTACATGCTATTATAGTGTTAATTAAAGGGGTGAAAAATTAATAAATGAATTCTCATGAATACAAGTTATACTTGTAAATTAATTACAAATAAAAATAATGATTATTTGACGTTTTTGTATGGTGCACGTGTTTACATTAGTATACTTATTTCTATCTTTTGTTTTTCCATTTTTCATACCTTGAGTTTCAAAGCGTAATAATATTGTATTCTTACAACACAATTCAAAAAATTCTAAAACGTTCAGGACTGCAACAGGTGTAAGAATACACTCTATCATAAATATGTATATCAGAAAAACATTAATATCGTATCACTACTTTTTTTGACGTTTCGAAATTCAAGGATAGTCACTTGAATTTTAAATTGTGTTTTTTCATATTCGTTTATATGTATAGTATTCAATTTGAATAAATTTATCTTTTACTTTTATTCTTTGTCAGTTTTCTGTATTTCAAACGAAAACAATAACTATCAAAAGCGAATAACATAAATGATAATATGATAACGACGCAAAAATTTTATGTTTCACAAGAAACATAACTGACTGTGCCTAAAAAAAAGAACTTTAGATAAAAACTGTGAAATAAACTTTTCATTATGTTACTAAACAATTTTTGAAAAAGAAGTCCAAATTTAATTACAGTATATATATATATATATATATATATATATATAATCATTATTAGGCATAATAAAGTTATTCATTAAAAATGAGATCAAAGACTCAATATACATATGAAACTAATAATATATGTGTACGTACACAGCTAATAAAATATTGTAGGTACGTCACCATAAATGTATCTGTATACATTTTATTTATTTTTTATTTTTAGTAAATTTAAAAAGTTGAAAACCTTGAAAGCGATATCTTTTTAAAGCATGTTATTAATGCAGTTATTACATGTATTATTTTATTTCATAACTATAACTTAATAATATTTGCAATCAAAATATTATTTTAATTTTGATCACAATACTTTTATTATTATATTTTTTGAATAAAAAGAAATATGATTTGAATTCAAAACAACTTTAAATTAAATCGGAAAAAACAAAATTGGGGGAAAAAATCAAAATAAAATTTCACCAGCTTTTATTAACCAAATAAAAAATTGGTGCTATTCTTTAGAGACAAGTATATCACGTATATTTAATAATGAATCGATGTTGTAATTTTTTTTTTTTTTTTGTCATTATAAATTTTAAATAACCTTAGTTATGTGATAAAGGTCATGAGAACAAAATAAAAATTTAACTACCTACTCAATAATATTATATGCATTTAACATTTCGTATTTTAAATATAAGATATTTAGCAGAATTAAATAATGATCTCTAATTTAATAATATACATATGTACATATAATATGATGAAATTCATAATTTCAAGTTTAAATATAAATCAAAAAGATTTATGATATTTCTCTAAATACAATACGTTACACACGTACTTTTTAAAATGCACGAATGATGTAAAATTTTATAAATTCAATATATGAAAGGTTTATATTTTTTTATACAAAAGAAGAAAATTTGATAATGTCCTCCAACAGAAAAAAAATGTGTTATTATGTTTACAAAATAAAAATCATTATTTATGTACCCAAAACACATGCACATTCATAATCACATATGACATACGTGACGAAAGCATGCATAAAGTTTTGATTTAACAATAAATTTTTGATTTTCCACTCAAAGGAAAACATGTGCTTTCCTCCTTTTGTTTATCCATTCTTTACATATAAATGTATGCGCATAATAAATCACAATATTTTTTCAACTTTTTTTTTCTTTTCTTTTTTACTTAGTTTTTGAAAATAAAAAAAAATGTTTAAGAACGTTCAATAATAATTGATATCTTCCTGTAACCGGATGCTCAAAAACAAAAGGAAGCATGTATTGTATTGATATGAAAATGTTATGATTTTTGATCTATAAAAAAATTTCTTTGAAAATTTACACTATAATCAAAATAAATAAAAGTGAAAAGATAATTTGAGGTTTTGTTTTTTGTTTACTGAAAATATCTTTTAAACTCAATAACACAAAATAATCAGATTTTTGTGATAATTCAATGATAAAAACATTAAAAACAAAAGAAAAACAAAATCAAAAATTTATCTCTAGCTGTTTTTAAATTGAAACAAAATTATAGCTACTATCAAAACGATTGCAATAAATGCAAATTATTAGTTTATTTTCTAAACATAGTTATGTGTATTCTTATGGAGCATAAAAATTTTTCGTTGTTGCCACATTATTACTTACTATGTTATTTCTCTTTAGATTGTTGTCGTTTTCGTTTTTCATATATGTAGAAAACTGGCAATCAAAGAATGAAAGAAAAAGACGAATTCGTTCAAATTGAATTTAAAAAAAATGAAAAAACGCGCATTTAAAACATAGATGTCCATACATGTATTTTAAAAATACGGTGTAGGCAGTTGCTTTAAATTTATTCAATGATTTAAGTTAAAATAATTTATCCAGAAATTTCAATATGGTCACATGATAAAGTCTGTTCGTTTTATTAAATTTTCGTTTAAGATATCCTTAAAATATTCGCAGATTTATTTTAGATTGAGTAAAATCTGCATTCATACATACGAGTATGTGTACGTGTGTGCTACTTACCTGCATATATTGTGACTTTTTGCAGTATGATATATGTTCATTAAATTACTGCATTATCAAATTAAAAGTTAGTTATGTAGTATATAGTTTTGTATGTATACATATATCTCGCATTTATAAAATATTCAAATGTGAAATTTTGTAATGAAATAAAAAGAATTTCAATTATAATGCATTTATTTTGTTGTTATACTTGTTTGACCTTGAAATGAAATAAAATAACATTATGGTAATTTTTTGGATATATGTACATATACATATGTATGTATGTGCTTCCAAATATCATATCATACAATTTAGTTTTCTTCGCTATTTGTACTTGCAAATGCATTTACATACATATCATCCAAGTGCATTAAATAAAATTGATAGAACTTAAAATACATACATATATATACATGTGTATATATGGTCTTTTGTAAATGTTGACCTAAAGAAGAAAATTTAAATTTCTGCACATATAACTGAAAAGAATATATGTACATATGTATGTATATATGTATGTATATATGATTTTTTATGTTTTTTCAATGTACAATCATGTCACATGCATCCGGTTCCAGATGCAGAATAATAATTTCTTTTTTTGGAAAGAAATACTGCAATTTTAGAGGAGGTGATCTCTTTTACATTACCTTGCATATATAGTAAATTTTTTGTGTTATTAGTATGATCTATATATCTACTGTATTCATTTGCATATAAACATTTCACAATTTTCTATTTTTTTTTGTTTCTGTATGCAATATGTAAACGAAACACATAAATTATATGAAATAAATATGTATACTAAATTGAATGAAAAATTTTTTAAAGAGTGATAAGTATTTTGTATAAAAACATGAAATTTACAATTTAATCGTTTTTAAAACATACTTTGTGTTATATGTGGTGCATATATATGTATATATACATAGCAGTATGTGTATTCATTTCATATGTATATGAAGAAAAACGTTTACATGAGGAAAAATAAAAAGAAATCGATCTGAGTAAACACGTTATGAAACAAAATAAAATGTATCGACAAAACAGTAAAATTTAAAATATTGAAAAAAAAAAAAATACTTTCTATTCTTTTCGACTTTGTTTATTTAATTTTTTTATTTTTTTCTGATTTTATTTTCATTTATGTCGTTCATGGGTATGCATAACGTTCCATTTATTTATTTCAATTTTTCTTTTTTTTTTTCATCATTTGTGTAAATAAAAAAATAAAATTTATTTATAAGCTTGAGTACATTATTTATGCTATTATTTATAATATATATACAGACAAAATAAAATTGTTGTTTATGTAGAATGTTTTTAAAAAATATATTGAACATAAATAATAATTTGGCAAAAATGAACGAAAAAACTGAAACCGAAAAAAGTAGAAAAAGAAAGAGTATGTAAATATCTGCCACATGTACATACATTATGTACGAATGTTATTTTAATGTTTACTTGTGCTATATTGTTGCCTATACAAAAGCCCGATAAAATCAAAACAATTATTCTATTGATTGAATTTTTTTGAAAAATACAAAAAAGGCTTTTGTTTGACTATGTTTTTATTCCTGTAATATTTTGTGAGGTTATAGACAAACATTATTGTAAAACACAACATTTATTTACAGACACAGCTAATAAAAAATAAATTCAAATATTTTATTTTCAATTTTTACTTCATTGTAGGTCTGTTCCCATATTTTTATCGCAGTTGTAATGTTGTGTAATTACTAATTTGTTTATTTGTAAAGTAGGGAAAATTTTTTAAAAGTGTAAAGAAAACTTAGCTATTATTTTGAATTTTGATATGAGTTTTAGGTTCATTTTTTTGAACAACTGTTTCATCAAGCGTCAAAATAAACATGAAACAAGTAGAAACAACATTTACCAGGTGCTAAAATAAGCAGAAAACTTAAGATTTTTACAGAAGATTTGTACATGAACACGAAATCTACAGTTTTCTGCAGTTTACTGTGAATCACTGCATAAATCTTAAAATACAAGAACAGAACTTATATTTTTTCAAACAGATATTTTGGAATAAAAAATAATACCATGTTACATATTAAGTATATTCCAATTTGAATTTCGGTTTCAATATAAAAAAGACTTCGATTCATATAACTATAATAGTTTTAAAAATATCTAAACTAATACAATTGTATGTGATATTTGTCACATATACGTATATGTAGAATTTTATCAGACTTCAAAAGAAGCCGATTATTTTTATTATAAAACATTTCTATATCGATGTAAAAGATCGATGGAATACATAAAAGTTGAAGTTCAAAATATGACAATATTTTAGACTTTAAATTTTATTTATAAGTTCAACATTTGAAAAAAAAAAAAAAGAAAAGAAAGCAATCGTCTAGAAAGTTTTTCTGCAATACACATGTACATCAATATATAAAAACGTTAAGAAAGGTCATCAACATAGGCGTATTGTCTTCGAATGATTAAATGATGTAAGTACAGTTCATTGCTATTTAATTAAATTGAAAAGAGAAATATGACAAAAAAACATTTTTTTGAAAGAAAAGTTTAAATCTATGTATGAAAAAGTTTCTTTATTATTAGTACAAAAAACAATCGAGGATTACACATTATGTATTCCCAAGAAAATCATGTTTTCTTCAGCATGAGGATAGACAAAATAAAAATAAATATGTATTTTAACCTGACACGTGTTTCCACTTAAAGAAAATTCAATTTATTATCCCTATTAGATAATAAAAAATTACTGCTGGAGAAAATTATACCTATGGGTATTTTCATTATTTTTTCTGAAAATTTTCATTTTTTTAAGTGGTGATATGAAACGAGTTGTTTTAATAAATCCTATGAGTATTTAAATAATTTCAAATGTTTTTATAATACTTTCTTCTTGGGTTTTAATGTAGGTATACGATACTGAAATAATTTTACGTAATGAATATTTATACAGTATACAAAGAATTGTAAGAATCAGATATAATGCAGGTGTCAAACTATTTTATGGCTTCATCTTCATTTCATAAATTATTAAATTTAAAAAAAAAAAAAAATTAATTATGAAAAACGTTTTTCCGCTATAGAAGAAAATGGAATCATGGCTTTATTAAATTGTATTAAATAAAATTTTATTTAATATTGATTGTAAAGAAAATCAGTTATCTTTTTTTATTTCTAAATGTATTATTTTCATGATGTATACACATATACCTACATATGTATATCTCTAATATGAGCATGTATTATCTGTATGAATGTAATACCTTTCACGAATTCATTTTAAATTAAATATAATTTATGTAATAATGATAAGCGTATATGAACATGTATAAAAATGTCAACATTTAAATATGTTTTCTCATATAAAGGTTTATATGTGTATATATATGTATGTACACTTCTGTAAATGTTCTGAATTTTATGTCATTTAGTCACGTTGAATAATTAATATTTTTATTAAATATTTTTTATTATTCATTTATTTATAAATCACATGCATATAAGTAGTATAATATTGTTATATGTATGTAGTAACTTTAGGGGTCATTTAATTGTTCCCTTATTCAAATACAAATAAGTAGGTAGTTATAGAATATGTGAAAAAAAGAAACATTTCCATAATATTATTATTACATTTAATAATCTAAATGATTGTACATATCTATAATTATACAAAATTTTGATTACATGAATTAGGATTAGTACACTTTTGATACTACGTAGAATTACTAGATTATGTAATGTTAATTATGCCATTCAAATTTTATTCGAATCAGATAATATGTAAATATATAAAGTTATGTAGAAATAAGCATATCTTGTTCATGTGAAAATTTCATTCCATTATAAGCGTTAATATCATTAAATTATACGTTATGTACGAATTATATTTTATGTTTCACAGATAGGAATACATATAATTATTTTTCACTAAAAATATTATTCAATGAAAATTTATATAACGACTTTCATATACACGAAAGTGTACTATTAAAAAAGTATTTAACATTACATATATATATATACTCGTATATATATATATAGTATATTTACTTTTTTTTGTTTTTTTTTTAAATATGTCATATGAAATTTAAATGAATTAGGGGAGGAATTCTTAACTAAAATAGCCAGACAAGCTTAAGGTTTGTTGTTGGTAGTTATTGTGGGGATAGACATATGTAGATACTTTATGCATGCTATCTTTCCAAAATTAACAAATGAATTTTACAATGATAAAAATTTGTAGTTCAGTAGGAAAAATCAAAATATTCCAGACTACAAAAAATAGATGTATTCCATTTTCTATATAACAACAAAGGGCTCATATATACCTATATGTATGAATCGATATTTGTTTTATTTTCATGGTTTCTATTGCACAATTATATTAAATAGAATAGCAAAAAAAATATAGATGGCCTCGATTGTATACAAATATTATAATACGTATGTAGACATAAACATAACGAACGCACTTAAGTATGTACCTATACATATACTGTACCTATATATAATGTATAAGCACGTTATTAAACTTACGCAAGTTTATAATCTTTTTAGAAAAACAATAGAAGAAAATTAAAGAAATAACCAGGAACAATTGTTACGCATTCTACATAAAAATAAATTTGAAGTATCAGATCAAAAAGCAGTAAAAATACTGCAATTACAGAAAAACGATAGCACTGCTTGTATCTGTTGTCTTACATACAATATGTTTATCAGAAAAAAATACACACCTACTTACAGTATAAAGAAATTCTCTGATTTTCTCTTAAGAAAACAAAATACCTATTAAATTTTGACTGATTTTAGTTAAAATGATTATCGAATAGAAATAAAGCACGTATACCATGCGTTGCCACATTTATTTAGTTTTTTAAATTTATAGAACCGATAATCCAATAATTGTTCAGTATAAAATATATTGGTTTTTATTTTTTATTTTAAAATTACTTTATAAAGCATAGAGCTGTATCTTTTTTTTAAAAAAAAAATATTTTAAACAATACTGCTTTAGAATACATTTGCTCTACATTTTCTATAATCTTGAACTTCAAAAAATCAAAATAAAGTATTTTTTGTATTGTCAATCTTTGTTAACAATGTAATTTAGTTAAAAAGATTTAAATAAATTTAACCGTTTTAAATCAATTCAAATTGATAAAATATAGTATATGCAGAAATTAAATTAAAATGTATAAATGTCTATGTAACGTACATTTTAAAATTAAACAAAATGCAATTTATTTTCTTGTTAATGCATATAAGATCGATAAAAATTACATTGACCTTGTTTTTCATTTACTATATGTAAACATATACAAATTAAGAGTATCAACAAGTTTGAATTTATTTAAATCCGCTCTGAAATGTTATTCAAAAACATACACGCAAAATATATAAACTACTTTTATCTTTCTATGCATAAATATCTATTCTCCGCTTTTATTTAATGATATTATAAAGTTTATACCTACAGTGCTTTTAATTAAATTTGTCACCTTAGAATTTTATTCATACATTGTATATGTGTTTACATACATATGTACGTGCATTTATTATCATTTACATGACTTGTTTTATTATCTTATATTATTCTCTTTAAAAAGTTTATAATTTGTTCACGTATAAAACTGTATAACTAACATCCATGTGGGAAATGTAATGGTTTTAACATGACTTTTGATGTTCTTCTTTAGAAAGAAGAAAGTTTGAATATTTTCATTTCTTTCTTACACAAACGTTTTCTTTTGTTTTCTTGTAACGCCCTTAGAATTCAAAATAGAAAGTCTGAAATATAGTTTTTAAAAAATGTTATTTAAATTTTTATTTTTGTATATTCAATTGATAAGTTAGTTAATTTAGTTAAATTTCCATGAATAGGATATCTTCCATGAAAAATTACCATTTTGCAAAGGAGATGAACAATTTTACTCCAAGACAATCTAGTAGTGTACGGTATTTTTTGTTTTCCCATAGGGGTATAATCTAGACATTTATTTTACTTACATACACTATGTTTGACACAAAAATTGTACTACACGGTTATTACATATGCATGTGTATCTACTAACAGTTTTCTTTATTCCAATTAGCGTACGTGAAACACCTTATTTGAGTTGTTTATTTAAATTAAATCTAAATTTCATTTGGATAGTACATAAAATGCATATGTATTTAAACGTTCTAAATATAATACAACATTAAATTGCAAATAGACAACTGTCACGAAATAGAGGAAATTACTGCATAAAACAAGACAACATTTAAAATTAAAACACAAATAAATCAGAAACAATAAATATGTAATGTAATAATTTCATTAAAATGTTATTTTTTCTGTTAGAAGATAGAAGAGCAAATTAAAATTTTTAATGAAAAATTCTGAAACAAATTTATGACAGATTATTGATGTTTATTAAATACATACATATATACATCCATATGTGAATTTTTATTCATGATTGCAAAAAATGAAGAGTTATTATTTTGCATAAATCAAATTGAAACATAAAAATTGAAAAATTTCATCATTGTTGACAACATAATTTTTGAAAAATCTTCAATTTTATACGATTAAATCGTAAATTAATTAAAAATTAAACAATGATATAAAAATGTATCATTATTATGTCGATAATTTCATTATTTTCTATCCTATCAGATGGCATTTTATTATATAATATGTTAAAATTGAATTTCATGTATGTAACCATTTATGGGATAATATGAAAATTTATCGTGATACAAATCGAATTGATTTTTGAATTCAAAAAACTCATTGTATGCATTTTAATTACCAATATTTTGAAAATTCATTTAATAAAATTTATATAAATTCTTTGCAGATATAGAATACGTTATGATACTTGGCTATTATTTTGAAATATAATTTTAAAATTTGCCATCCAATTTATTATGAAAAAATAAATAGTTTGGAAAATGTATTTACAAAGCATTGTATAGAAAATGTCCCATTTAATTCATTTTCAAATATACATACGCATACATATCTATGTATGTATTTGACCCGGATTTATGTGCAAAATGTGTATGCATATCAACATACAAATTTATAAATAAAATTTCTGCAAATACATGTACAAAATAAATTGTATCTGAAAATGAAATTTAAAAAACATTTAATCCATATTTATCTATCATTTATTTATTTTCTATTTTATGAATGTTGTACAGTATTTAATAGAATTTATAATCAATAATTCCGTTTATTTAATTGATATTCTGGTCTTGTAAATAAAAAAAAACGTGCAATAGTTTTAAAATATTTGAAAATACACGTATATGTATATATATATAATTATATATATATACTCGTATATTTAATACGTGCGAACAAAATTTTAGTAGATTTTTGTATTGTGAACTTAAGTAATATGAAATATGTATACATGCTCTGTGTACTTATAAGATGACAAATTGGTTAGAGGAAGGAAAAAAAAGTGGTTTATGATACTAGAATTTATAGTAAATATGTATATAGTTTTCCATGATGTTATGAGTTTTATAAGGTAAGCCATTCAGACATAAATAATGAAAACCTGAACCTATTAATCAGAGATCAGCTTTTTAACAAAAGAGATTGATAGCTTAAAAGTGGAAAATAGTTATTCGTTAATTTAAATAGTTGTAATGCTTATACATAGAAATGTTCTTTTTATTAAAATTTTAATAATGGAAAATAATAAATTATCTAAATAATTTCGCAATGGCCCACCTTATAAAATTCTTTGCATTATGGTAGTTTTCATTCAATATGACTATAGAAAAATTACTAAAGATATTCATATTTAAAATTATTTGGCAAAAAATATTGAATAAATTTGTAATTTTAAATTAAGGAATTTTCATTGTACATAGTAGGAAGTGTTGGCACGCAAAGTAAATTGAAGTACTTATGTATGCACAAATAAATCATAATAAGTAATAGCAAAGAATTAAAAAAAATATTTTTGACCTAATAATAAAAATAATAAATTATACATTTAACGTGTGAATTTTATTATGTTTTATGTTATGCATAATAAAAACAAGAAATAAAAATTTTTTAAACATGTTAATGGTCATTATTATGCATATTGTACTTATGTGAGTAGTTTTAAAAAATGAAATTATTATCGTGCCAAACTTATTCCTTAGAAATATTTATCTTAATTATTATTGATACTCGAATAGTTAAAATTAATGAATGGCTATTGCTTAAATTATCTTTTACAAGATATCAGACTTTAATTAATGATATACTTAGGCATAAAATTGCTTTGAATATGTTTTTGACAAAGTATGGATGGAAAAATTAACATTGTTGCATATGCACTTACCTGTGTACTTTGTCCATCATCGCTGCCATCTCAACGAGACAATTCTTGGTTTTAGCAAATAATCATTTACTTCAGGTAACTCGTAATTAAACTGATCCAAAAAGGATTTTAATTACCTTAATTTCATTCAAAATTAAGATCAAGATACAGCTTAGAAAATTTTTATTACAGTGTGATCTACTTTTATAAACGTATACGTATCTGAATCGTGCAAGATCATTTTGTATTTTAATACATACGAATGTACATACAAATATGTACATAAAATGAGGCCTATACAAGCCTATATTTGATACGTATATATAAATTATATAAATTAAAATTGAAATTGAGTTTATATACAAATAAATATAGTACATACTATATACACACGAAGATATGTACTCGTACATGTATATGCGTTCAAATAAAATGAACTGGAATTGCATTACAATCAAGAAATACAAAATGGTGTCAGCTTTACATGCACTAATTTCTGTTTTATTTTTAAATGCTAGCCAGAGTGTTCATTGGTGTTATTTGTTCTTCGGTTATTACAATATATAATATACATTTCCATTTGTAGACAATTCATATACTTGAATAAAAGAATTGTAAGGTTAATCGAACGATTGCTTTTTATTAGCAATGTATATTCATTGCTATATAAGATAAAAAATTTATGAAAGCTTGAGAACATAAAATGAAAAAAGGTGGAAAAAAAAAATAAAATATATAAAATTAGATCATATGTTCATTTATATGTATGTACATAATGTATTATGTGAATGTATCTTAGTTTTTTGTAATTTTATATCTTTTCAATTCTATTTCGATTTATAAAAAATAAAATGAAAGCTGAAATACCAAACATTATTTTTTAATTTATAAGATCCGCGTTGTCTTATATTCAATAACGTGACATTTTTATTTTAGTACACGATTAATAATAGATACATACTGGTATCAATATCATTCGTTGCCATAATTCAAAAATAGGTATTGAATATAGTACATACACTTATATTCAAATAGCATAATTGTAAAATGATACTGATATGTCATATATGAATGTTATATAAGCACAACATGGTATATTGTGGTTTACGTTAAGTTTAATACTAATTTAATTTATTCTATATGTACATTATTCTAATGTATATACATATATAATATTTTTGTTTTAATGTATATAATATATTTGTAAAAAATTTTTTGTTCATCTCAATTTATCCTATAACATTGAAAAATTAAAGTTTACTTTTGTTTTTAAAATGTTTAATTTTTTTTTTCTGTTTTGATGAGAACTACCTAGTTTACTACCTAGAGGATATTCTAAATTTTCCAAAGCTTTTTTTCATAATCATCTCTTAATTTAGCGTTACACGTGTATTAAATGATGTGTGATAATCCAAAAATTTGGTAGTTAGTTCTTCACGAATGGTTCTTACGCTTAATAAATATATTTAGATATATTAATTTAGATCAGAAATATGGATACCTACCTAGGTATATATCTTTTTGAATCTAAATTAATTTCTGATTATTTTATTAATAGCAAGGGCATGTCGTGTGATAGAAAAATAAAAACGTATTTAATTAAATAAATATCTTTTTAATTAAGAAAAGTAACCGATGATACAATATAATTCTTATGCTTTTACTACATTTTTACTTTAATTCTTTAATTATCATTAAAGTTTCAAAAATTACATTTTTGGATTGTACCTAAAATTAATTCTTATTGTTAAAATGATTGTTTAACGGTAACATTTATTAAACTTTAGCACGTATTCACCAACCAATACAATATATGCTTAAGTAATTACAATAAATTTATGCATCTGCTATTACTTACGTTTTAAGTTATTTTAAGTTAAAAATTGAAAAAAAAAAACCTAAATTACAATAAAAAATATACATAAATATATCTGATAAGTTTGATTTTGATTTTTTGCCATAAAAGAAAATATTTATTATATTAATGTTTTTATTATCAATTAAAACTATTACATACTTATTTATACATACATACTTTATTTTTTAAATATTTTCATTACAGGGAACATTTATGTATTTTTTCTTTGCTCAAAATTTCTAATAAAAGCATTTCATTAGCAGTGTTACCATGATTCTTAAAGTTCATGCAATATAAAATAAATTTTTTCAATATCAATACACAATGATGCAAACTGGTACTACTTTTCGTAGTTTTCATAAAGCCTGGAATGAAAATATTTAAAGTCCGAAGTATAGGATAAAAAAGAAATTAAAAAGGCGAACAATTATTTTTATATACCAGTATCAGCATAACGTGTAGAACGTGAACGAATTAAATTTTTTGACAAGTCCACTTTTAATTAAATTTTTTTTTCCAATCGTAAATTTTGAAATTTTCAAGTTGAAACAAAAAATATATGGAAGCGGTTGCAGATTAAAATGTTCGTTACAATATAACCAATGTAGGCAAAATATGTAATTTAATCTCTTAAAAGAACTTCATTTTTAAAATAGAAAATGATATAATTATATAGTAATTACAGGTTTTTATATATAAAAATCTCAAGGTTATTATTTACGTTCATATTTCATTTCTATTCGTTTTTTCCACACTTTTTTATTGTTATGAATAAAAAGTATTTTTTTAAAAGTAAGAAATTCTGTGATTTTGTAATTTTAAGATCTTTTAGTTTTATTTTTTGTATTTGTTATTATTTAAACAAAAAATGAAACATAATAATTAAGCTTCATAATTTCCGAGTTCAATTGCCATATACACGATTACGAGGTCAGATATTTGAATTGCTTTGTTTTTGATGTTCTTAAAAGTATTTTTGTTTTCTTTTTTTTTACTATAGAAAAATAATGAATAGGAAAAGAGACCACAAAACTTGTTGTATATTATTGATTGATTATAAGTGTATTTTTGATTAATTTCTAATATTGAACTTCCTTGATAATATTTTTTCTATCTAAGCAATATTTATGTGTGAGTGTATGTGTAAATATTTATTTATACATTTCATTTCCGTTAATTGACCACAATTTAGATTTTCTGTATGGTATATTTGTTTGTTGAATGAATCCTAAGTATTCACACATTTGTGAGATAAATTTATAGTTTTCTTGTTTGTGTAGGACATAGGTATATTTCAGGAAGTCAGATTTTTAACTTTCATCATACATTTCGTAATTGAAAAAGGAAATTCAAATTAATTGCAATTTATTACATTCATACCTACATAATGCATTTTTGTGTGTCATGAAATCATATTAGAGTTTACGACATTTGAATTCAAACTCACATGGAATTGAATGCAAGTATAGATTTTGATTAGTAAAATCCTGTCTTGCAAACAAATCTTATTGAAATCTTAGAAATTTTAAATAGTAAAATGGAGGCTCTGGCACAATATCGTTTTTTTTTTAAATTGTATAAAATAGATTGAAGTTTCGAATTTAATTAAATTCAAATGCATGTAACAAACATTATTCATTTAATGTACCTATATACATACATTACGATGACCAGGTTATCGATTTTGTATTATCGTATTATTAGTAAACATTATGTGCCGGTATATAAAGATAACAAAGTCCGGTTTTGGTCTAATGGTATAACAATGATAGTCTTTAAGCATTTTATAAGTATGTACATACATATATGTATGCACATATGCATGATAATAGATGCATGCATTTTAACCGGTTCGGTTACTCATCACCAATCCATCGGTTGTCGAACAACTTTTAATTTAATACGTAATGTACCTAGTGTGTTTTAATTTTACTTTATCATCTGGATTTTCAAGAAAACTTTTTTTTTTTTTGTAAAACATTTTTACGTGTATTTTCATGACTTTAGTAAACATCCTGTCCTTTGAAACTTGTGTTGCCAGTTTTAAATTGAAACATTATTTTTTCTTATTATTTAATTTAATATACGTATGATATAAATGCAAAAGTGTATGTAACATACATATGTATACATATAATAGGTATACAATATGGATGTGCATACATGTACATATCAGAGGAAGAAATTAAAGAAGCAAAAAAAAAAAACATTTTTATTTGATTTTGTAATCTTGATGGGAGACGTTAAATCTAATTTGTTTCTTGATTTAAGATTGTGCGTGTGTGTTGCAAATTTTTCCAATATTAGCAAATAAAAACACATTAAAGTGTAAATGTATGTGTACAAGAAAATATACTATATATATATACATTCTTAGAATATCTACAATATGTATATATGTATGTTTAGACTTTAGATTCACATTATAAAATCACTATTATACTTTGTATTATTTTGAATAAGAAAAACAACAATAACCGGTTATAACTATACTAGGTTACAGTTAGATCATCATTATAACAACTTATTTTTATTTAAATAATTTTATTCTCTTCTTCATTTATTTCTATATGAAATTTTTGAAATAACGAGGAATTTATTGAAATACAAATTGAAATTTATAAAACTTATAGGTTTTAAATTAATGAATTTAAAATTAATTAAGAACAATTTGCTGAACCTACAGCTCTTACTAACATTAAATCTTATAAATTATATAAGTAGGTATGTTATGTACAATTCTTCTCTTTTATGTACAAGTAAACTAATTAACAAAAAAATCCAAATTTTAGAAAAATAGAATAAGAAAGAATTTAGGATTTATAATGTGAGTAATACTAAATTCTTTTTTAACACTTCTAATTTACATACTTAAAAGTAAAAATCTTCAAAACCATGCGTATGTCACCAATCTATCATCTTATATTTTCCGAATACTGAAAAGATCCGAATTTCAAAATCAATTTTTTTTTGTTTTTATCAATAGACCAGATATAAGATATAGGTAGTGCACTTTGTAAACTTGTGTGAACTTCCATATATGAGTATTGGCATATTTTTCTCTTTGAATCTTTTCTTTTAAATAATTCAGATATCATTGTGATGATCATGATTATAGAAAACAACATCGAATAGTATCATTATTACGAAAATCTACTACACATGCTTTGTGCATCAACTCACAACACGATTTTCAAATAAACTAAAACAATGCTCAATTAAAATGAAATTTGTTGTTAATGTTGTGTATAATTTTATTTTATAAAAACAGTTAATAGTTAATACCTATACATATGCAACAAGTTGCAAGAAAAGAAATTGAGAAATTTGGTATCAGCGCTAAAAACATGTAAGAAAACTTATACTGAATGTAATTAAATGTAAATGTTTTTATTTTAAAAAAACAGTACATATTTACATATATTTGTATACATATTACATTAGGTACATATGTATGTACGTACCACATATTTGAATTGTTGCAATCTACGCTATTATATTCACGCAAATAATATGCATGAATTCAAATACTTAAATAATGCTTCAAGTGATTTGCAAAGTTTACAGATAAAATGCAGATTTTTGTTTTTTTGAATGCAGGTAACAAAACCGGATTCATTTTGGTCACGCTCATGCTAACAACACATTTCCGTAACTTTGCGTTATTAACAAATAACATGTTTTGTGGTTTAAATGTTATAGGCATATGTAAATGTAGGTACTCAAATATATAGATACGTTGAAATGCCAATTACATATCTGTATGCGTATTCAAGTGGCTATGTATTTTTATGTTCATATATATGAAAGCATTGTATATTCATACATGACAGGTAAAATGGTAGTGGAAGAAAAATAAAATGTATTCTGCAATGAAGAATTATATTGGCGTTGATTCCTATAACAATGATTTCAGCTAGCTATTATAGTCTGAAATCCATGAAAACTGTGGGGTACTTTGGATGTCTATTATGCTTTTGTAGATCTTACATCTCTTGTGACCAAAAGTATACAATTAAAAATGAACAATATATGGATATATTGTTATACACGCTTTAATAAATATAACATTTGCATAGATTTTACATATAAAGCTAAAACCAAAATAAAGAAGTAACGTAAATAATCAGAATAAAGTGTGTATATATACAGCATTATAATCACAATGAGTTCACTCATAATACACTCCAATTTTTTCAACTTTGAAATGTCATTTTTTAGTGAAGTTATGTATCATTATGTCGAATGATTAATATGTCTTTATTGACATCCGCCAACTACATTCGTGGAATGTTTTACTTTATGTTACTTCTTCATTTTGGTTAGGCTATAAGCAAAACTGTAAAACAAATACTCAACCACAAATTTTATATTCATATATACATATATCTACATAGATATATGTATGGAATCACAAAATAAAGTAAACATGATTGCGTGCATGAAATTTCATGAGTACTTACCTACATATTTAATTATTAGTATGAATATTTTTTTTTTCTAAATGATGCAACAATGCATTTTTATGGAAATTTATTAAAATTTGCATAATAAATTGAAAAAACAAAACAAAAAATCCAGGAAAATGCAAGTTTTCAGTTAATTTATTTTCCCGACATCTATAATTGCAATTAGATGTACATACGTATAAAAATTTAATTTTTTACTTAGCAAAAAAAAACTAGGATGTAATAAAGGTTAGAATTTATGTGGCAATAAAAACAATTGTCACAGTACATAAATTACAAGTTTTATTATATGAACTTTCTCGGATCTATTATAAAGTATGCGTATATCCGTTATTATGTACACGTACGTACAAGCCACGTACAATTTCTTTTATTTAATTTAAACAACACCTTTATATTTTTTTTTGTACGCTATTTATGTACAATTGTACGAATACACATACATATGTATGTAGTTTTGTTTTAAAAAACAAACGATAATTTTTATAAGCGACATATTGAAATGAATCAATGTTTCCACATTTGTACTGGCTAATTGTACTTACAAACTACACAAAAAATAATTAAGCTATTATACTCTATTAAGTTTACATTAGAAAACAAATTAGTTGTTTCTGCGATCATAATGAACTTCCGGATTTACAATTCTTTTTGTACTGTTCATTTTTTAGGAAAGGAAAACAAAATTGGAAATAGAAAATTTATGTACGCATAACAATTGTTTGTACCCATTTGTGATTGGGTTCCATGTATAAAGTTGAAATGGCGAGACTCGCAAGGATTACAAAACAATTAGATCTGTGAAGTCATAGGTCAAAATTTGTGTTCATGAAAAAATTACCTATTCTTTGAAAAATAATTGGAAGAAGCAAGCTACATATAAACACCCTTAAGACAAACCAATGCAGAAGACTAAAACTCGACACCACGGATTTTACTGTCCTTGAAGAAGAAAAAGATTTTTATGAATACTTTCAAAATTAGAAATTCAAACAATTTAAATTTTTCTAGTATGTACAAAGTTATGAATGTCAACATCCCCATTCATACCATATCAAAAAAAAAAAATTATTACTCAATAAAAAGAAGTATTTTATATCAATACAGCTCAAATGAACATTTCATAAAAAAAGGATCAATCACAAAGAATGCACAAAGTGTGCGTATGTACGTAAATGCCTTTTAAAATTATTCGTGACCTATTTTTTCCCTTTCATTTTACCTTTTCTCATTTAATTGACTAATAAAAGTGAATTAATGACAAGTATGGTATTTTCACGATTATGCATGTACATATCTGTGTACATTAAATAGAATGTGATTTAGTATGCACTAACATGTCATTAAATATAGTAAATTCGATCTATTTTAATGATAATGAATAAAACGACAAATTGTATATTAGCCTCACCTTAAAACTACAACACCTAATACTTTTCCTCCTTATGAAAATTAATTTAGAAGGTGGTTAAGATTTAAAAAAAGAAAATGTAAAAAGGAAGAAAAGTATACAGTCAGATTAAAAATTTACATATATGCTATTTAGATATGAAATTTAATATATCTAAATCATTTTCCCTTGAGTTTTGTATACATGTTACGTGTTAAAGATTTTTTTCTATTTACAAATCAAATTCTTATAAAATATTTGAAATGCCCTGTTTAAATGAAAATGACTATCATGTTAGCTATCACATAAATGTATCTAACTTTCATATCATATATTCTATTGACCACTACAAGTTTTAAACATGCATACAGATAAACAAACAAACGTACATACATAAAAGGGTAATATTTCGTTTTTCTTTTTTACTGTTTCTCTAATTTTTTTGTCCTTGTGTAGATAAAAGCACAACGCAGCCCATGAATAGGCACATTGATAATAGGATTTTTTGTTAAAAAAAGCGATTTTTTGTATAGAAATGTGTACATGCATACAAATACCGTAATACCTTTATACATGTGTATGAAACGAACCAATATAGAAAACATGGTATAGGTTAAATTAAATTTTTGAAAGTAGTATGTATGAACAAATTGTATAAAGATATTAAAATTTAATAATTCCAGGATGAAAAATGAAAGTGGATATTAAATAAATAAAAATAATAATATGAAAACGCATATTTTATTCAAATATTCTAATGTCTGACCAATTTTCCCTTTATGTAAAATAATTACACACATACACGTACATATACATATGTGTACCATCAGTTTATTTGTATTTAGGGTTCGTGTAAATTTGACACAATTGTTTTTCATAATTTAAGGGTCAAGGTCTCATTTTGTTATGTTATTCATTCAAAAGGACAACATATATAATTACCTGTGTGACAAGATAAATATTGTGAACATAATATGTATGTAATGTGTTTAGTTTGATTTTTGTTTTTGTTGTTACATACACATAATTGACCCAGAAATTTTAAAGTAATGAAATTTTAATGTCTTAAAAGAAAGATAAATCTGTAAAATTATAATTGAAATAAAAAAAAAATGATAAATACTCTAGTACACATGTATAAAATTTTTTATGTGCGCCATCAGCGGAATATTGGAATTTTTTTTTCAAGATGAATGAATATTTTGTTATATTTAAAAATTTAAATTTAAAATAAGTACGGAAGTCATAAATATTCTTTAAAAATATAACAAGAAGAATTTATTTTAATGAAAAACCTTACTACATGTTTTCAATGAAATGATTTTAAAACACGTGTGTGTATATATATTCAAGTACAAAACCAAAGGTTATAATATACTCCTACTTTTTATTTCACATAAATTATTGCATTCAAAAGAAAACATTAAAAAATCTAGTTAAATTACGAAAAAAAAACTAAATTACATAAAATTACTTACACAGTATATGTATTTTGAAAAAGAAATTTTTCTTTATTTTCTAATTGCAACTTTAAATATGCGTAGGTACATATATGTATAAATGTTTTTACATTTTTTAATTAAATACAATTATTATGAAAAAATGAACCAATGTACAAACAAACACGTGACATTTAAATTATACTCGATCATGTCCTACTTTCTTACAAAAAAAACAAAAAAATTGGAATAATTTCAATTCATTTTCTTAAACGTTTATAAATAAACAATGCGTGTGCATTGAAAAGCAGCTTTTGGCTTTATTCAAATTAATGAACATTAAATTCTTTCTTGAACTTTAATTTTTCCATTTTCTAAACAAAATTTCAATTAAATATTTTAATTGAAAATTTTAATTCTCCATACGAAATGGTTTCATACATTTTTTTGTTTTTTATAGTTTAGTAAAATTCACATATTGTTGTATACTGGTGCAATCAAAATACATATAAGGTTGCTATTTCGACGAATGAAAATTTATAGATTACATAAGTTCTACACTTCTAATGTAGGTATACAAACGTGTATACTTTTTCTAATGTATCTGCATACTAATGAGCATATACAAAGTCTGAAATTTTTGAATTTCAAATTGTTATTCAATTGAAAAGTATTTTAAAAGATTTGAATAAAAATTTCTTAGCATTTTTGGCTGCATTTAGGGCCCATATTTATCAACCATGATGATCTTTAGATCGATATAAATCGTGTTCATAAACCTCAATAAAATATGTTTTAGACAACAACAGAGCAGTAATAAAAATATCTTACAAACATTATTTTATTATTTGAAAAAATTCAATAATATTATTCTCTTTCTCACAATACTCATTTTTCATACCTATAAATAGTTATCTCATTGGTCAATGGTCATATGTGATTTTATATTTCTCAAGTTTTTTTAAACATAAAAGTTTATGATTATAAATGTACCTACCTATTTTGCCATGGTCCATTATAAAACTATACACTAAAGTTTTTCCCAAAAGGCAACCATATTCTTGAAGAAGTTCAATGAATACACACATAATATAATTGTATATAATAAAAATTACGTAAAATTATAACTAGATCATACTGGTCATAATAAAACATAAAAATTAATGAAAATATACAAATCTTACATATATGTACATACATACATACGTATAATTATATTCATAATGAAATATGTATGTATATATAAATGAATTAAACTGTATGTTGCCTGCTGAGGTTAAAAAAATTGAAAAATAAAAAAACACATTTAACACACGAGATCATGTTTTATTTTATTAAAATATTCTTATTTCTTACCTCGTGCCAAAAAATTAATAAAACAGGCAAATAAAATACGATAATTAATTGAAAACTGTATTCTATATGAGAAATTAAAAACTAAAATGAAGAAACAAATTTTGAAAATATTTCCATCATACACATAATTTATTTGCGTACGCATGTGTATACGTACATGTGTATATATGTATGGCATATGTGTGCATTATGTACATATGTATATATACATATATTCAAAAATAATATTAATTTATTTCTGTTACTTACACGAGCATTCTAAATAGACATTTATATGATAATGTTTATAATAAATATTTAAAATAAAACGGATGTTTTTTATTTTGCAATTCAATGACAGACAGAAATACAATATTTTGTTTTTCAATATGATTGCGTTAGATCGTTCTGGTGAAAAGAGGTTAACTATTATGAGCTTATGTGTTATATAACAAAATTTCAAAATTTATTTGATCTATGATATAATGGCCGTACGAGTGTACAGTAAATAAAATTTATTTCTGGTTTTGATCTTTATAAGTAATCTTTTCGTTTAAGGATTAAATTTCTAGTTAATTCAATGATTTTTTCATAAGGAAAAATAATTTTAAAACTGAGTTTTAAATCACAAGACAAACTATGTAGGTAGATTTTTAAAAACATTCAATGCCACTAGAGGTGAATATGCTTTGAAAATACAGCATACATCCATATTATTGTAAAATTATTTGAATACGAAAATTTTAATTAATCAAATTTAAAATTGTTAACTTTATATCAATCTTTTAATTTATTGACATGTTATAAAAATATGATAAATTTTATGTAAAGTGGATTTCAATTGTACGTACACAGCACATGCTTTATTAATCAATTTAAATTTGAACAATGTCATCAACGTCCAATGTCATCGAACCGAACCAGTAAATTAAAGAAAATTATTGTTCTTTTAATGGAAGATAAATTTTAGTGATCTTATTCTTAGCTACATGATGTGTAATTTTCCATTAATAAATTTTTTAAAAAGCATAAAAATGAAACATTTACTTGTCTCAATCAATTAGGAATTACATACATATGTATCTGTATGAATTTGAAAAATTATTATTAAACAGCCACACATGTACACATTGCAGTACGTACACTATTTATTTCAGAAAATTAAATTTTTCGATATCAACGACCTTCAAAATCTATTTTAAGTTCAATTTATTTGTTTAAATATTAAATATTTAGTCATGTATTAAATAAAATTACTTATAGCTTTTTAAACACATTAGAAACTACTTTTATCGTATTCTTCCGATAAGATATTTATTTACTTGAAAATTTAAAGTTTAAATGCAATTACTCAGTCATCGTAATTTCTAATTTCTTTTTAAAAGAAAATAGTCAGGTATTTCTAATCAAAAATAAAGTAAAATTTAACATAATATTTTATAAGGTAGGTATTTGTTATCTAAAAAATAATCAAACTTTAAATTGACTGGAGTATTTCAAATTATATATCTGTGCAATTTATTTTTTGTAATGTTTTTGAAAAATAAAATTCTAAATTATTATAGGAGTTACATGTGACTTACACCACAGTATACTAATTGTTTACAAAAATTGTAAAAACGTTCAAAATTAGTATAAACATCCTCAAACACGTAATTATTTAATAAACGTTAATACATATGTATGTATGTATATGTACTAATACATAATTACTAGATTAAATGTAGATTTTCAGTAAAATTCATATTTTTCTTATGCGAATTAAATAACAAACTTATAATTTTCAATGAAAGTTTTCGATTTTAGCTTTAGATCATTTTCGTGAATATAATCACGATTTTGTTTTTTAGTAACAATTTTACTTTTCATACTTTGATTGAAAGTTTTTTGTATTTGAAGATGAAAATAATATCAACCAAAAGAGAAAAATGTAAATGAAAATATATGGTGGAAATATACACATAACTATGGTAATAATGTGAATTTTAAACAATTTGTATGTTTATGTAGTAAATGTATGTTTATACATTTCGATAATAAATTGAAAATTAAAATTAATATCTAATTTTGATTTTTTATTAGAATTTCTAATGTGAACCAGATTGTAATTGTTACATATGTATGTACATTTATTTTCGATTATTTTTCTAAAGCACGAATGATATGATTTTCAGTGTTACGTAATGCAACAATGTTATCTAATATGAGTGAGATATTCAAAGTAAATAAAATTTATTTAAAAAAATAAACACATAAAATATTAATCACATTGTTACAGTTAAATCGACAAACATTATAACTTTGTTGTGAAAATTATCGAAATAAAAAATTTAAAAAAAAAAAAAGACTATGTACGAATGTATTCGAAAGGAGAAGCTAAAAGTGCAATGTCAAGACTAATTATATTGTACGACATATGGCTTTTACACGTTAATACCACATGTTATACCTGTAATCATATACCAAATATCAATATCATTTGCATAATGCCATATCGTTTGAATGTTTTTAAAATCGTCAAAATGATAATCGAATGAATAAAAAAATTTGTTTCGTTTGTTTTTTTTTTTTTTTTGCTTTTTGATACTGTTTCTTCTTTAATTTTATTTTGCCTTATCAACTAATTTCTTTATAAAATTCATTTTTTTTAGTTTTATTTTTGGATTTTTTTTATTTACCATTTTGATTCACATAATATTCATTATCAAAAAAACCAAATGGTCAAGTTCAAGAAAAAACATTTAATTTTTTGTTATTAAAAATTTGTTATACACGTTTCACGTTTTTTTTTTAAATTGCACATGAATGCGCAACGCAGCATAAAAAACGAATAAAATAAATAAATGTATAGGTATTTGCATTCATTCTACTTTTTAGTTTTTTATTCTTTTTATTCTGAAACTCTTGATATGTACATTTAGTATTGAATGCATTAGACATACGTAAGTAAACGTGAACACCGTTATTTTTAAATATGTACATATGTAACAGTTTTTTTTTTTTTTTTTCATAAAAAAGACAAAATACAATTACATTTTTTCTTACGTTTCCCATTTACCTAATCTTGTTTACATAGATACTTCTACACATGGACTCTACAAAAATTAGAAATCGTTTAGATTTCTAAAACGAAAATTTTTATCGAAATATTTCAAAAATCCATTAGTCAATTGATATGAAACACCCTTTATTTGAAAATTAAATTGAAAAAAGCATATATACCTGGTTATCTAAATTATATTTACTTAATAAACATTTTGTTGAAATTATGCGATTCAATTTATCTTTAAACGCATATTCCATTTGGCTTATCATCAATTTTTAAATTAATTGATTATTTTATAATATAATTTTATTAAAAAAAACTAAAGTTACTGATATTAAAAAATAATAATAAAAAATAAATGAAAAAAAAAAAAAAAAAAGAAAAGCCATGATAGAAAAACAATTTTTCCAAGAAATATAGGTATATAATTTATTTATGCTTGATGCACACGTTAGATAAAAAAAGAGTAATGTTTGATGTTAAATTAAAAAATAAATCTAATAATTTTATTATATATACAGAAAAATAAATCATTGTATAATAATGAATTCCAATGAAAATACGAGTAGTCCTAATTGTATAGAAGAATTTTTATTTCGTTTCTTTATAAAAATATAAATAATAAATCAAATAATACTTAGCCAATCTATGTACCTATATATTTCAAACATTGAAAAAATTCATGTTCAAATAAATTTATTTATTTAATTTTTTTTTTATATGCTAAAATATTTTGTTTTTTTTTTTATGTCCAATAACTGTAATCAATAAATTAATTTTTAATTTAATAACAATATAAATAATAAAATGAAAATTTGAAACAGGATAATATAGTAAAATGTAATTATATTGTAAACATGTAAACATAAATTTCAAATTACCAACCCACTTTTCTTTCCACACTCTTTTTATTTTGTTCAAATTGATTTTGAAAACATTTTCAATAGATAAATTGATTTTACGTATATGTACATTCATATTCATTTGTATATATAACAAAATAACCATGTTAATGTACTTTTATATGTGTATATATGTACTTAATAAATTAAATAAACCTTTTCCATAGGCTTCGTTTTAAATAATTATATGAATGTCCTTGAACTCATAGTGAAATGTCAGGTAAATTTTCGTTTTCTAGTTTATTCTGTTTGTTTGTAAGCTATTATATGTACATATACGATATTTATTGTATCGTGCATGTCCTATCATAAAGTTTACTTTGTTCACGTGATTATTATTTATTCATTATTTTCTTTATTATATATGAGAAATAACAATATTTTCTTTTGAAATTCTTGAACATCTGTTTAATTTTCACTATATGTGTAACATAACAATGTAATGTATATTATACTGTTTAAAAATTAATTGAAATTGGTTTTATCAGTCACATATATTTCATATTACATATTCAGTAATTCCATAGGTGTTTATTGCACGAATTAGGAGGCAATTCAAATATATGATTTTAAAACTTTTTTAAAACAATCAAAAAAACTATTTGAACATAATTACAAAAAAATATATAGGTACATATTTTTAATAATGTACATTTGAAATATTTATTGAATATAATTTAATGTAATTCGAATTTGTACAAGGCATATATTGAGAAATGCAGTTTCTATTGAATTGTATGCCGTGGGTGTCGTCATATGAACAGATGTAAAATTATCTGGTATAGCCAGGTGATATTTCAATGTATGTATTTGCACAAGTCATATGAAATATTCACTTCATTGAATTTTTAATTGAAAATAGAAATGCATATGTATATATTTGTTATGTTCGACATATGTAAGAGAACTACATGTTATGACATTGACATGAATCTATTGATTTTATAATTCTCTTCCATATGATATTGACGACAATATAACAAATATGAAAATCTTTTCAATTAAACAAATTACAGTGTTCTAATGATAACTAAAAACTTTTAATTGAAATCATACTACAAGAACGTCAAATTCAGAAAGAATGAATGAAAGAGAATGAATACAATGAATAGATTTATTTTTATTTTATTATTATTATTTTTTTTTTTTAATTTATACAAAACTTCGGTTTCAATTCTTTCTACAATGTCTGCATTTTTTTCTATATTTCAATTATTTATTTTCTTCTTCTACAAATCACTTTAAATCTAGAATAATAAAATGAAAAATTAAATTTTATAGTGAAGCCATAGTATTGTAAAAGTGATGAGATCGCCTCAACATGTGTACGATTTACAAGAAAAAAAAATGAAGACATATAACTTTGGATAGAATTCATGATTTTCATCATATTTAGAAAAATAGTTCTTAAATTGAAAAAAACAAATTAATTAACTCACTGAAAAACTACAAATTGTTTGCCATGCATAAAATCAATTTCCCGACATACTGCTACCCACTGGAATATTTTCTAACAATATACATACGAGTATATAGTTTGTATGATTGTCGTACTTCCTTTTAATTCAATAAAATATCTGCTATAGTTCATACACTAATTCGATGCACTTTAGGTCTTATGGGATTATATGTGTCTTTTTTCTTCTCTCATAATTTCTCATAAGAGCATTTCCCGAGCAGAGTTACCACAATTCTTAAAGTTCTCATACAATATGAGGTGAGCTTTTTAAACATCAATATATAGCGACGTAAAGTAGTACTACTTTATGTCATTTTCATAAGACCTGAAGTGCATCGAATTAGTGTATGAAGTATAGTAAAAGTATTTAAATATCTCTAAAAAAACAAACGCACATGCCTTTGCGTATTGTTATGTGGGACTGGAAAGGAAATTCCCTCGCTATAGCAACGTTTTCACAGTAACTTGAACAAAAAGAATATGTTACGTTAATTTTATGTTCACAAAATTAACCATAAACATACTTTGTTCACTTCTTGTCCCATTGTAAGTATACCTTGTGTTTATCTATTACAGTTTTTGATTATTGATATGAAATAAAAGAAAACCATTGTTTGATGGGTATTTAATAGAGAATATCGGTATGTACATGGTTACCAAATTTATTATCATGAAATACACGTATGTAATAGAAAAAGTAAAATTTTATATAAAAATGAAAAAAGAGAAAGTATTATGCAAAAAATATCCGGAAAAGAGTCAAAATTAATATTGTACAACTTACACATAGGTACTTAGTTGTTTTTTTTTTAAATTTAGGTTTCAAAAGATTTCAAAATAAACGTCAATACCAATGCAGACGAAATACAATGAAACCACAACCACATATTATGTGTACCATTGTGACAACATAAAAGGTTAACTAAAAATTTCATTTCATGGTCAAAAAGCATGAAAAATAATAAACCGAAAATTTTGTTTTAATGCCCGCCCATAATAAACCATATAACATTTTCATGTTTCATCACTTATTTTCCCCGTTAACTTAATTCTATTAATTATATGTGTTGTCTTGTAACAGAATATGATTTAACACTGATGTATATAAAATGTGATAATGATAATGTTAAGACAATATAATATGTATCTGTATATTTAAGAGAAGAAAAACCACTTTAAAATTTTAATAAATGGTCAGATATATTACAATATCATAATTGAACAATTTAATTACAAAAAAAAAAAAAAAATAATAATAATAATAATAATAATAAAAAACAAATGTTCACATATAATGTATGCACAGTGTACATTATGCTTAAGGTCATCATTGAATTTATCCATGTAATTGTATGCATTAAGCAGGTATACTATGCGGTGAATAATCAAGATTATATGAGATTGCAGAATATGTAATTGTTTATAATCATCATTGTAATATGATAGTATAGCCTTAACTACCTTAACACCATCTTGCTGACTTGGTGTTAAAAATATTAAAATAATTTTATAATCATTTTCATGAGATTTTAAGATTTCGCACATATTTATTGTTCCCTTGTATTTGTTTTTAATCAAGTTTTAATCATACGGTTGTACATACATACATATTTGCATTTATTTTTTCTAATGAATGAATTTATTTAAACAAAAAAAAAAAAAAAAGATTTGACTACATTATGCACTGAAATTATTGAAATTCTAAACGAATAATTCAAATATCGGAAAAAAAAAATTAACAAACAAAAATGAAAATTCATAAAATTTGTTACTGCATAAGTAGAATTTAAGTAATTATTCTATTGTTGATTTATATTGTAATTGTTTAAATTGCCTTTGACCTAGTTATCTGTCATTAACACGAATCCTGTCTCTCATTCAACACGAAATTATGAAGTATACAAAATAATGAGTGTACACATCGATTCATTATAATATCCTTATTTGAATAATTTATTTATTATTACATTTCTTAGACCGTGTATTGACTGTGTATAAGGAAGGGTAATTACATTATTGTATTTGATAGAAAATCACATCTACATACATACATATATTTATAAAAAACTCGATAAACACAAAATATAAAAATTAAATTCTCTTGTTTTTTGGTAATAATTGTTTAGGTAATTTCATTGATACAAATAAACTATAGTTATACAAAATGTAAATTACAAATAAAATTATTTTTATTTTACGGTACAATTTGTAACGTATTACAGAATTTTTGTAATAGAAATAGAAATGGTTAGTGGAGCAAAAAAAAAAAAAAATTAAGAACGTATCGATCGATGTCGGTGTTTAACGTTCAATGCTAATATAGCAGATAATTATATATTCCATTTCCTGATGTTTAATTCGTTTTTGTGTACATACAAACAAACAAAAAACACATTATTTAGGTCGTGGCAATAAAAAATAAAATTTAGATTGTTCACGTACAGGAAAAAAAAATGTTTTTTTTGTTTTTCGTTTTATTAATATGATTTTGTTTATTTATTAATTTGAAAGTATGATTGAAGAAAAAAAAAATGAAATTTACATTCCCTTGTTACGTTTATGAATGTTTAGAAAATATATGTATGTATACAAAAATGACCTACATACACAGTGATGAGAATCAGAAAAAAAATTTTAGCAATGTACATATAAATGATATCTTTTTTCTAATTATTATGGAATAAATTAATCAAAAAATTTAAAATGTGAATTTTATTATCGTAATATTTTAATGTAATAAGTATGTATTAAAAAATCGGGTTTTTTTTACATAGAGGAAACACTATAGATAATAATTATTATTGATGGAATGATTTGCATAATAAACATTTTATAGTATGTTCTTTTGTATGTATAATACATTCTGAATGGTTTGTTACATATAAATTGCATATGCTTGTAATTTTAATAATAATCATATGCACATCACATCTGGTTTTGTATAATGCAGTAAATTTTATTATATACAGGGTGTGCCAGAATATGTGCCATAGACTATAATTTTATTAACGTTCAAACTTCTTATAATAAAAAATCATTGTAAACCCTTATTCACCCTAAAATTCACCTCTTGAGATACAGAAGATTGAAAATTTTCAAAGAAGTTAAGCTGGGGAGGTTATGATCTTTTCAACAAGTTATCGTTTATCAAAATTGGACGAAAATACCCGAAGCTATCAATGTTAAAAGTTCAAAAATATCGTTTTTAATGTAAAAGATGATTTTTGGGTTTTCGTGTAATTTCGAATAATTTTCGTATGGAAAATGTTGTACCAATTATAAAAGTAAGTTATTCCCCATCAGCACTCTTAAACTCTGAAAATTTCCTGAAAATCGAGAATAAGTCCTTGAGATATTTGAAATTGTGTTTATCAATTTTCAATTACATATCCGAAAATTATCAATCATATGTATTTCAGAAGGGGTGAATTTCTAGTTTAAACGGTCAAGAGGTTTAAAATGAATTTTCGCTGCAAACAATCCGAATTTTAAGAAAAATATACCTAGATTGTGATATTTATTCTGAGATACTGCCCTGTATGTTTTTTCATTTCGTTCATTTAATAGATATCAAAAACGTGTATAACATATTATTTTCTAATCGATATATGTATCTATACTTGCATTGTATAAAAAATCATATTTATTTGACATGTTAACTATCTATTACTGCATGAACATATGTATGTATGTACATAATAATCTACATTTACACGTATGATATTTATATGTACATATTAATATTATTAAAAATTACTCCTATATACATATTATTATTATCGTGGGATATAGTAATAAATAATAAAAAAATTTCCAACCTCTTTGTTTTTTATTCTAAAAAGAGGTGTCACAAAATAAATGTCACCAATTAACATTTCTATAATTTTCAATATATTTCTAATCGAAAAATCATTTTGTGTTTTTCAAACTCCAACTAAACTAATATTGAATGTTGCCTTATCGAAATTATTATTGTCAGACATGAATACCCTGTATTCCATATTCTGTATTTATTAACGGTTTTTATTTGTAAATTATTGTCCGTATAGTTATATAAAATATTGATTTATCATGTGTCACTCAAAGAGTTTTCCTTATAATGATGATTCACAATACAAATAAAATAATATCAAATAAAAAGCTGATTTTTCACTATTACTTTATTTAGTTTTTTTTTCTTCAACATTAAGTATGTGTAAAAACATGAAAATTTATAACTTTATTTCTATTGTTATACAAGGTAATTTTTACATAATCAAAAAAAAAAAATAATATCTGTGTACGTACAGTTTTTGCGCTTTATTTTTATTTGTACTTGCTTTTATTGTCATTAATTTACTTTCTTTTTTTTTATTATACATTTGTTTAAGTTCATTTATGAAAAATGAATGTAATAATAAATGTAGGTATTTGCAATGTTCTTGAAAATTGGATATTGAACATTAAATTCATTTAATTATACAAACAATATTTTATGAAATAATTAATTTTTTTGAATTATTTATAAAATTTTCCTTTAAGGAACTCTCCAATTCAAAGTAAGAATTTCAATTTATAGACATTATTTTTATGAATTTTTTTTTTTTTTTTTTCAAATGGATTTCGCATTTTTTTGCATTCAGTTTGATTCAACTCATCTCTTACTTTTATTCTTTGATTGTCAGTTTTCTGTATTTAAAAACGAAAGTAACAACAATCAAAAGATAATATGGCAATGATGCAAAATTTTTATACTCTATCATAAAAAACACATGACTATGTTTAATTAAAGAATTAACTTTAAAGACAAATTTAAAAAATTTTTTTAAAAATTTAATATTATTTATTATATTTTTATTTAAAATTTATAATGTTAATAATTTTTTTTTTCATTATTTTCTAATTACAGAGAATCTGAGAGGTATAAAAAAATTTTATGGCAAGATGTTCGAGTTGGTGATTTAGTTCATTTATCAAATAATGAAACAGTACCAGCTGATATATTATTATTACGTACTAGTGATCCACATGGGGCATGTTATATTGATACATGCGATTTAGATGGCGAAACAAATCTTAAAAGACGAGAGGTAAATAAAAATAACATAACGATCATATTATCTATAATACTGTTTATTTAGTTTTTTATTTAATCAAAATTCAAGCGTAAATGTATACGTACTAAATTTAAATGTGCATTCTACCGTATTATATTAGATCTGTAATGCATACGAGTGATGAATGTAAAAAAGAAAATTACTTTCAATCACTTTTTATTTTTTTTTTATTCTAAAAATAGTACTTTCTAAAATTCTCATCTATTATCGGTTTGCCGGTTGCTCAAATTTTATTTCTTACTTTTAAACATTACATGCAACCAATATTTTCAATTTCATTTTACAAATTATTTGTATACTTGCCAAAAAATAAAATTAAATAAATTTGCATAAAATGTGTACCATTGCATATCGTAATATTCGTAATTATCATCTATGTGGTCTATTTTGAAAATAAGAAATTCAGATATATGTGCATACATATATACATTTGTATAAATTTTTGCAACAATAAATTTAAAAAGAAAAGTGTTGCTATTTTCAATTTTATCTTTATTTCATTGTGTCTTTTGTTTTAATTTGTTTTTCTTTTTTTTTTCTGCTTTTTTTTAAAATAGGTTGTCAGAGGATTTACCGATAAACAATATGTCTTTTCACCAAGTAAATTTGTTAGTCGTGTTGAAGCCGATGCACCAACAACAAAAATATATCGATTTCATGGAGCTTTAATTCATCCATCTGGTGAACGTGTACCTCTATCAACAGAAAGTTTATTATTAAGAGAAAGTCGTTTAAAGGTAAATTTATTCTTGTGAACGTTCTATTATTATTACAAAGGGGTTTCAACTTCAGCATTTACATTTTCATTATCCTAAATATGCCATTTTTAACATTCGTCATGTTTTTTACTTTACTTTATGTTAGTTTACATGCTTTTAGCTAAGGCCTTAAAATTTTAGTCATACTTTCTTACAATTGAAATGCGTTTACGCTTCAATGTTACTGAAGAAAACATGAAAAATCCCATGAATAAAATACAGACATTACTCTTCAATTTGATTTTCTAGAAATATGAAATGGGTTTATTCATTTCGTATTTTAAACGTTGAGTGCACAACTATTTGATTTTTGAGTATCATTTTTAAGATCAACCGTGTCTATTGTGTTAAAATATTGTATTTAAAATGTATATCAAATCAAAAAAAAAAAAAAAAAAATCTTGAAATAAACAAATTACAATCAAATTTTACTATTAAATCGTTATCGAAGAAGAAGAAGGGAATCAATTGCTCTTACCACGGTTCTTACAAATTCTAACTCCTTTGTTTGTATATATAAACACATCTTGTATGACGATCAATAAATCAATATCATAAAATTTCTATTAATATTGTGTGAAAAAAAGAAAGAAAAAATGAAACACCTGGTCATACCTTATGTAAATGACAGTATTTGTTTTTACTGACATAGATATTCCTTATAGCGGAAATTAATTGCTTTTTATTTACATAGCAAGAAAGAAAACAAAATGTGTACACTCTCTTCTACATTATTAGATTATGTTCATTATGCATTTCATTTTTTTTTTTTTGTATGTAAAAAAAATAGATTGTTATTATCCAGGCAATGGTTCAGTAAATTTGTTGTTCAGAAAACCAGAGAACGTTCATAATTTTATTTTTTATTACCTCTATTACGTCAGAAAGAAAATTTATTTTTAATGAAAATTTATACTCAAATAGCCGTAATACACATTATTATAAAGCATACAATAAAATTGCTTAGAATTTAATTTTGAAAAATATTAACTGAATTTACAGATCGTTACTTCAGTTAATTTTAGAACAAATGATGCACACACTCATTATTTGAAACTGTAAACAAAATTTAGAAAATACAGTATTACCTGAATGTTAAATGCATCCATAATAATGATTATTACATTTTTAGATTAGGAAATTTCTTTAAAAAAATTATTTCAATTTCTGTGATAAATAACTGAACTTTCAAACTGGTATTACTCGTACAGAAGCCAATTTGAATGAGACAATTGTTGTGTTCCATTGGACTAATTTTAGTACTTATGCATACATGGGAGCAATTTTTCAATGACATGAATTCATCTGTAATTTTCAATGTAACCATTCAAATTTTTACGATTAAAGTTGAATTTAAATAAGAGTATAGGCAGATGATACCATTTGCAAGTACTTACGAATGGTTAACTTAATCCAATTGAAAACAGAAAATGTCTTCGATTTTTTTTTCTGTACGGTTGTAGCACGAAGTGAACTAAAAAATATGTTAAATCTTTCAAGAAATCTGATATTATTTTCCGATTGACCTAATAAACAAATTATTTTTACGTGCATATAAAACGTATAAAACATTGTAGGTATGCCGTATGTACTCCAATTTTATTAAACAAAGTAACTACCCACATACATATTGTATATGCGTCTTTGTATGTACCTAAAAATGTACATATATTCAATTTTTCATTATTTCTTGAATGTTAGTTTTTAATTTTCAAAAATAAATAAAATTTAACTTTCCATTTTTATCATATTATGTGTGTATGAATAATTCATGAATATTCTCTAGTGATTTTTCAATAGAATTCAATTTTTTTTTCCAAATTTTTCCGCTACGGCAATCATTCTTGCTACCAATCCTTCTTTAATTTATTTATTTTTTTTTTTCACATGTATGTATCTACTACCTACGGACATGTGTATATATTATACACATGAATGTTCTTAAAATATATTTTAATATTGTATGCTTTCTTAAGAACGTGTAGGTCGAATAATTTTATTGGTAGCATGATAACTTATCAAAATAATTCAATTTAACAATTTTTTTCTTTACAATGATGGTATGTTTTGACGTAGAACTGCGTGTTTATCTCATAATATCCTTTTGGTTTGTACTTTTTTTTTTTTCAAAACTGTCAAAAGCAATAAATAGTAAGGGGTTCGTTTTTGAAATTTTTCTGTTATTACATAAAACTTTACAGGAAATCTTAATCAATTGAGTAGAACAGAAGTTCTTATATTGGGGTTGTTTTTCTTGTCTTTTTTTAAAGCAGTTTTTTACGTACGTATGTGGAATCAGTACTATTCGAATTCCATCAGAAACATTTATTACCTGTTCTATTGTTGTCCTTGTGGGCGTAAAATTATTTTTTTTAAAAATTAATTTGTATTAATGACTTAAAAACATTTATTTTTATTTTTAAAAGCTAAATTAAAGGCACACCCTCCTCAATGACGTACGTAATGTATACTTTAGTCTTATCATTTTGTATATACGATGTGTGTATAAATACGCATTACGGTGCTATATCATGTTCTCATTAATTCTGTTCATATACGGACTATTTTTATTCTTCAGCAATTAACTGTACGTAAACATGGTTTGCTCATTATGTAGTTGACTTTAAAAAATGTCCTTGTGTGTATTATTTCCAAAATCTTTTTGTTCAATGCCGTATACCTATTATAATGATCTCTAAATTTTCTATGTCGCAAAAGAAATAACATTTATGTGATATCATGTAATATTCAGTCATATCCTGCCGATTAAGTGATAGGTGGGCTCGACGAAAACTCACGTAAGTCGGGGTAAACTTTGCATATAAATATATGTAAATTTCATTTGATTAGAACCAATTGTTTCTTCGTAGCAACCGAATGATATTTTTTACTCCTTGCCTGTGCCTGTGTGATCATAAAACGATCCTTGACGTTTTTATTTTCTAAGACATTTAAATTCTTTTCAACTGAACCGAGAAGTCTCGTTGATCTTGCAATTGTTTTACGTTGTTAAATGAAAAAAATAGAAAATCGCATAGCTTCGAATTTATGCAAAGCCGGTGTGTCACTGAAAAATGTTGTTATCAGTATAATTACATGATTAAATTTTTTTTGTTATTGCTTTTTCATCTTTTTTTGTACTTTTATTAAAATTGAAACATAGTTAGAAGGCTTCTATAACAAAAAAAAAATGATATCAGAAAAAACAAAATAGAAAATCCATTTTTCACTTTTCAGCGGTTTTGTTTTCAAAGTAAACAAAATTATATCGTATAGTATGTTCGTGTGTAAATATTAATTAATTACAAAGTTGATGTTTGAATGAAAGGAAAATGTGTTCGTTATAATATTAAATGTAAACAGTGCAAAAAAAAAAACAAAAACAACAACAAAATTCTGTTGTAAGTGAGTTGATGAAAGGTTGATGAATTTTCAAAGAAAATAAAAAAAAACAAGAAAACTGAAACGCCTTGAAGCTTTTCAAATGCATACATACTAGTACTACATATAAAAGCTTAAAGGGAATAAATTCTAATGAATAACACGAGTCTATATATTTTGGTTTTTCAATTCTTAAATTATTTTCACATACACATATAAATTATGTACGAACCTATTCTATACTGTTATTTAGTAAATAAACCCATATAACTATATGAATGATAATTTTTTGATGACTAAAAAGATAAACAAACAAATAAAATCAACAAAGTGAGTTATACATTTTCTTTATTTTGGCTTTTCTATTGGTCATGACCTTGTGCCATGTGAATAACTTAATTAAATCAAATTGAAATCGAATTTGCTTTTCCGTTTTTTTTCAGTTTTTTTGTGTGCGTGAATTGGCTTACAGCACTTACAATTTTTTTTACCATGTACATATGTATATATAATTTCTAAAGATACATAACACACATGACATGATCTATTCATGCATGACATAATGAAATCAATATTTTCAGTTTTATTTATTTGATCCTTATCTTGCTCTTTTTTTTATGGTAATTAATTAATTAAAATTTTATGTGTATCGATTGGTGTTTATGTATGTATATATAGGCATTTTGTGAGACAAAAATTTAATTAATTTTTATTTCATCACATCTATTCATTATTCATTATTTATTTTTATTATCTAGTAAAAGTTCATTGACTTCTCATAGAAAAATATTCATGCATAAGAAATTTTATCAAATTAGGTACATTATACCTACAAAAAATTGTGTATCATCAACATTATTAGCATTTTTATTATTCCCATTCTACAGTTAGAATATTACACACACACATTATATTCAAATATTTCTTTTATTATGTAAAGGTAAAAGTACTTTAGATTTAGAATTCTCAATATGTTTTGTTTTAAACACCTGTTGTACGCATACGTGTACACATGTATCTGTGTACTTAATTGTTCTTTTTGCTATGATTTTATGCATTATGTACTATAACACACTTATTATTATGTTTACGTATGTTGATATAGGTACCTACTTATAGTACAATCACTATAGAACACTATACAATTTGTTTGTTAAACATCAATGAACAGATAAAATGTTATTGTTTTTTGATACCTACATGAAAATATTTTTCATTTGAATTGAAATTAAGAAAATAATGATATTATCAGATAAATAAGGTTTTTGAAACTGAATGAATTTTCATTCAAGATAAGAAAAACATTGAAATTGGATTTTAGGTTGTACTTTTCAAAATCAATTTATTTCCCTTTTGTTTAAATATCTATTATTTTATTAAAATTTAGAATAATTAAAAAAATTTTTGAAGATACTTCTAAACGATTTTTCTTCTTCGTCTTTTTCGCTGGCGCTACAATTTGTGGTGTCGATCCTAGTATCCCGAATTCGATCTCCCCAAGACTGCCTATCCGTGGCCTAGACCTAATGATCTAACAATAAAAAAAATTTTCAATACCGATCTTTGAATTAGATGTTTAGATATTTTAGTCAAAATTAGGACATGTACAATTTTTATAAACTTTGTAATAGAAAAAAAAACTTTACGTACAATAACATTCGGTAATTTTAGTAAATTTCTCTTTTTTTGGTTGTTTTTTTTTTTTTTTTTAGAATACAGACTTTATTGAAGGCCTTGTGATATACGCTGGTCATGAAACAAAATCAATGTTAAATAATAGCGGACCTAGATATAAACGCTCTCAATTAGAGCAGCAAATGAACATTGATGTGATATGGTAAATTATACTGAATAACAAATTCAGTCATATTTCCTATGTATGTACATTAACAAATTGTATTATTTATTTGTTTTTCTTTTTCAGGTGTGTGATAATTCTTTTAATTTTATGTATAATTGGTGCTGTTGGCTGTAAATTATGGCTGAATACATTTGACAAATTTCCAGTTCCATATTTGCCTTTTGAAGTTGATCCTAGTTATGAAGGTCTTCTTACATTTTGGACATATATAATTATTTTACAAGTAATATATACATTTGTAATAAATAAAAGACCATATTAGATGTTGTTGAAAAAGCTTTTTCAATGCAAAACTTAAGATTATCAAATGAGTTTCAAATCATTTAAATGCTACCTCGAAATATCACTTACATTTTGCTATAAATAAAAGGCTCTCATTTGCTCTCGTAATTTCTGCATTGAAAAAACTTTATGAACAAGTTCTATCCTTCTAAAGTTTCAGACTTTCAGAAGTAATAATTGTTTTTTTTTTCTTAGGTTATGATTCCTCTATCGTTATATGTGACCATAGAATTTTGTAAAATTCTTCAAGTATATCATATTCATAATAGTATCGATTTATTTGATCATCAAACAAATAAAAAGACTGAATGCCGTGCTATGAATATAACTGAAGAATTAGGACAAATTCAGCATATATTTTCAGATAAAACTGGTACATTAACTGAAAATCGTATGATATTTCGTCGTTGTACAATAAATGGAATTGATTATAATCATCCACCAACTGAATTAGAAAATGAATATTCTAAACCAGGTTCACCATCACCACCATTAATTGCAAATACAAAATTGTTAGATGATATGAGTCAATTGTTATCATTAAATACGAATGGTAATAGTAATAATAGGAGTATCGTTGGTGGTGTCGGTGGTGGTGGTGGTGGTAGTAGTAATCTACATAGTCAATATATTTCACAGAACGCACAACGTATTCAAGAATTTCTTATTGTTTTAGCAATATGTAATACAGTAGTTGTAAGTGCAGCACCACATCGTGATATGATGAATGCTAGTGGTGTTATTGAAATGCAACAAGGCGATGACGATGACGATGATGATGATGATGATGATGATTCACCAACATCAAAATCACGAACAACAATAACAGCAACGACATTAGAACCAACATCATCATCAATTCGAAATGTAACATCAAATAATTTGGTTGTTGCTAATGGCAGTATACCAACAACGACGGCAACATCTATGATTAGTGATCGATATACACGTTTAACAGAATCACGTTCTGTGACACCATCACCACCACCAAATTTAACACTTAATTTAACTAAACAAAATCACATTCCATCTTTATCACCAATAAGTAGTTCTGCTGAATCAACGCCTTTATCAGAAAGTCCTCCGATGAAAGTGAAATCACTATCAAATAATGCTTCACCAGCAGCTAAAGCAAAAACAATAATTACATCAAAATTGAATACTATTAGTACATTTTTGAATGCTAAAGGACAAGTAAAACGAATAGCACATAAATTAAGGTAAGAATGGTGAATATACGATTGAAAGTGAAACCAAAAAAAAATTTTTTTTGAATTTAAATTTTTACTTTGCAGAAACACTGCACATTCACAGAAAGATTTTCAGTTAACAGCCGATGGTCGACCATTATATGAGGCTGAAAGTCCAGATGAATTAGCACTAGTTAATGCTGCATACAGTTATGATTGTTGTCTAATTAATCGTAGTCCAAATCATATATTAGTTAATGTTCCTGGTTATGGTATTGTAGAATATGAAGTATTAAAAATTCTACCATTCGATTCGAGTCGTAAATGTATGTCAATAGTTGTAAGAAAGACGGGTTCACAAGAAATCATATTATATACAAAAGGTGCAGATAGTTCTATAATGCCAGCATTATCACGTTGCTCTCCAGAATCTTCAGAAGGTAAAATGAGATGGAATAATTTTTAAATTTTTTAAAATAAAAATTTATTAAATTTTAAAAGGTCGACTTAGAGAGAAAACACAACAACAATTAGATTTATATGCCCGTCAAGGTTTAAGAATTCTAGTCATGGCTAAACGTACGTTAACACCATCCGAATATACAGAATGGTGGGCTAGACATCAAGAAATTGAAATGTCGTTAGAAAATCGTGAAAAACGATTACGTGAATCATTTGCAAAATTAGAAAGTAATCTAGTATTATTAGGTGCAACTGGTATAGAAGATCGTTTACAAGAAGGAGTACCAGAAACTATAGCATCATTATTGTCAGCAGGTGAGATACAACAGATTTTTGCTTGTTTAGAATGTTCATTTGAAATATATATAAATTTGTAATTTAATTTTAGGTATATCAATTTGGGTATTAACCGGAGATAAACCTGAAACTGCCATTAACGTAGCATATTCAGCCAAACTATTTACATCACAAATGGAACTTTTGAGGTAAATTCAAAAATTCTTATAATATTTGGGTTTTACTGAGACTTTTTTCATAGTCAGCTCTCGTTTAAGTTGAACATGTATTCAGACCTTCCCGATTTTAATATTATTTTGTTTCTTCTATGATTCTAGATTAACTGCTCGATCTCGTGATGCAGCCGATAATTCAATAATGTTTTATTTATCTGAAATTGAAAAACAAGATAAAGATATAGCAGAAGATAATAATTTTCGTAATCGTACAAAACCTCGTGCACTAGTCGTTGATGGTAAAACATTAACATTTATTTTAGATTTACGGTAAGTTTAAATGATTATCTGTTAATTTTTTTATATCATTATTACTTACTATTTTTTACTTTTGTGATAGATCTAATCTTATAAAGCCATTTTTAAAATTAACAAAATCGTGTGTATCGGTATTATGCTGCCGATCAACACCATTACAAAAAGCATATTTAGTAAAAATTGTTAAAGAAGAATTACATCGTAGCACATTAGCAATTGGTGATGGAGCCAATGATGTTTCAATGATTCAAGTAATTTTTATAATTTCTTTTTTAAATTAAAATTAAATTTTTAAATTTGATAATAATTTCATTTTTAGATGGCTGATGTTGGTGTCGGTATATCAGGACAAGAAGGAATGCAAGCAGTAATGGCTGCTGATTTTACATTAGCACGTTTTCGTTTATTAGAAAGATTATTATTGACACATGGCTTTTGGTGCTATGATAGATTAGCTAGAATGATTTTATATTTTTTCTATAAAAATGCGGTAATTGTTTTTTTAAAAATAAAAAATAAAAATAAAAAACGGAAAAGTAAATTTTTTTTTATGTATTTTTACAGGCTTTTGTATTTTTAATATTTTGGTATCAGCTTTATTGTGGTTTCTCTGGTGCAGTTATGATTGATCAAATGTATTTAATGTTATATAATTTAGTTTTCACCTCGTTACCGCCACTTGCGATCGGCGTTTATGATAAAAATATACCAGAAGATTTACTATTATCGAATCCCTACTTATATAAAAATGTAAGTTACAATCATGTTTAGCTTAACTGTCCCAAAATTGTATGTACGAGAAATGATAAATGTTACATGAACCTAATGTGCTTTCATTGTATATCAAATTTAGTGCCCACAACCCTTTTGCTGTAATCCACAATGTATTAAGAAAAAACAAAACAAATTTTCTTTTATTTGTTGTATTTTCTCAGGGTCGCTTAGGTTTAGCCTATAAATCACATACATTTTGGTTGGTTATGCTTGATGCACTATATCAAAGTTTAATTATATTTTTTATTGCTGAAGCTGCATATCGTAATTCAGATGTTGGTATATGGGAGTTTGGAGCAACAATAACAGCGTCTTGTCTAATAACCATGTTAATACATGGAGCAATCGAAATTCGATCATGGGTAATATATACATTTTTAATCATCCACATACAAAAGAGTTTATAATTTTTTATTTATTTTTTATTTGAATTTTCTTACAGACAATACTTCATGTATTATCAATTGTTATCAGTTTAGTGGCCTTTTATACATTTTCATTTGTATATAATTCTATGTGTGTGTCATGTTTTGGTTTACCATCAAGCTATTGGGTGATATTTAGATGTATGTCAACAATAGTACATTGGTTGATAATAACTTTAACAGCAGTTATAAGTACATTACCAAGGTAATAATATATTTATAAAAAATTTTGAAAAATGTAAAAAATAAAAAAACAAAAAAAATTGGTTTTTCTTTTGTTCCTAATAGATTGGTTATTCGTGTCTTACAAACATCTTTATGTCCAGATGATTGTACTAATGTTCTGTTGCAAAGTAAAAAAGCTAAAAGAAGAGGTGAGGATTTATTAGTGACGTGGTCAAGATCAACATCAGCATCATCCATTTACAGGTAAAGCCACAACACAAAACAATCACAAGTAAAACAAAAAAAAAATTAAAAAGTTTTTATAAATAAATAAAAATCAATTAAAAAATTTTCAATTTTTAATTTTTATAAATATTTTATGTTACAAATTTACTAAATATTGCTATTAGAAATTGAAATTATTAAAAGTTATACAAATTAAAACGTGTCCTTCTAAAGTGCTTAAGTTTAAATTCACTTTTTAAAATTAAGGGTATTCAATAATTTTACGTAGGTATTTTATTTTTTTAAATTATTCTTATATCTCAGAAGTTTATTAAAACAATTGTACTCTTGTCTAATTTTAACTTGTACAAGGCATAATTGAAGTTAATTGAAATTAATTGAAAGTTAATTAAAGTTAAATTTAAAATAAAAATAAAAATTAACTACGAAATCTTCATTAAGAAATTTAGTACAAACCGTATACAGCAATTGTCACAGATTAAAGGTAGTACACTAAAACACTAGCTACTAATGATCATATTTTAACATAAGATTGATTATGTATATACAATTAAAATTCTAATTTGAATTAAACTATTTCTTTACAATTTTTTAAATAATCTTTAATTCTAATAGCAATATTTAGGAAGAAAAATATTTTTAGTTCATGAATTTTTTTACAATTATTTGAATTCTATATTTCATTAATTTTTTAAAGAATTTAAAAATGAATTTCTTTATGTTTATTAAGTTGTTGTGAGCTTTATTTGTTTTTGGTAACTTATTTTATTTAAATATATATGTCTTTATTTTTAAAAAATTTGTTTCGTACATTTACATAACTAATTTGCTGATGCTTTTGTAATATATTCTTTCTTAATTTTTATTCAATTTTTTTCTTGATTATTTGACTTATAATATTTATATTATGTATATTTTTTTTTAATACATAGAATCACCGATATTGGGTCTAAGAATCAAGTTGTAACAACAATTGCCTGATTAAAATTTTGTATTTAATTTAAAAAAAAAAAAAAAAAAACAAAAATTAGAAAAATAATTTTAAAAAAACGAGTCAAAAAATTTTTTTGCAAATTTTTATAATACGAATAAATTATTACAAATTAAAAAAACAAGAAAACAAATCAAATCTCGAGATTTTGTATGATTTTTTCTTTTATTTTTAAATAATAAAATAACGGAAAATTTCTTTTTATCTTAATGAAAAAATGTATTATCATGTATTTGGTTCATTTTTGAATCATTTCTTAATTTTAATTTTAAAAAAATTTAAAACAATTATAAAAAATACAACCATTAAAAAAACTAAATTAAATAAATGAAAATGTATAATGTTATCCTATTTATACTGTATATTGTATTATTGTATAATAAAAAATTGAGAGAATGGAAAAAAAAGTGCTTTAAAAAATGAAAATCAAAATAAATTACAAAATAAAAATAAAAATAAAAAAAAAATGAATTAGATATTAATATAAATAAAAATTGAAAAAAGGTAATAAAAAATAAAAACAAAAAGAAAAATAACTATTTACTATGAATTTAAATAAAAAATTTAATAATAAAAATAGATCAAATCAAATGTAAAACGAAGAGACCACATATTCATAACAATAATTAGAACAAAAAAAAAAATTAACAATGATAATAATACGAAAGTAAAAAAAGAAAAATTATTTTCATACTTAATGATGCCAAATAATTATCGCATGCTATTTTCTCTCTAAAAATATAGAAATTACTTACATATTTATGAAGAATTTTTTTTTAAATAAAAAATTAGTTTGTTTTTTAATTTTGTATACAAGTTTTTACTTTTGAATTAGTTATTGAATTGTGAATTCACTTTTAAAAACAAAAAAAAAAATATATTTTCGAATAACTCAATTTTTTATGTTCCTTTTAGATTTTCTTTTTGAATAAAAAAGTAAATAAAAACTATGTGAAAGAAATGTGAATAATTTCCTACCGTGAAAATTCAGTTCACATATTTCTGGTTAGTCCAAATTTTAATTATTAAGTAGAGAGGAAACAGCGAATGAATCAAAGTGAATTGTGGAAGATAATCTTGAGAGCAAAGATTGTTTAAAAAAAATGTAAATCATCAGTTCATTCCAGCTTTTCATCGCTAGCAGTAATCACAATTACAGACAACAAATTAAAAAAAAAAAAAAAAAAAAAAAAAAAAAACAAACAAATAAAATTAGATAATAAAAACACACAATGTTAGTTATCTAGGTACAACATAAAATTAAATTAGAAAACAGATTAATGTGAATTTAGAATGATTGAAATAGAGATACTAACAGAAATATATGAACTGATCTTGATTGTTTGTATTGAAGATAAAAATCGTTTATTTTTATAAAATGAAATTTAATGAAATTAAAAATATTTTCTTTTATTTTTTTAATTTTAAATTTTTTTTTTTTTTCTTTAAATAAAACTGAAAGTGGCCTTAAATAAATAAAATTTGAAGAAAATTTTGTTCTTAAATGTTCTGTTTAAATTGTTACAATTTTAAAATTGAATTTTTATCTTTAAAAAATCTAGTTGATCTTTTAAATTTATTATTAATTGTTATAACAAAAAAAAAAAAAAAATTGTTTCAATTTGTTTTTCAAACAAAAGAAAAAAAGAACAGAATATTATTGAGTAAAAGTACAAGAATTTAATTGTAAAATTAGAATTACATAATTATTAATGTAAAATGTAAAATAATTTAATATCTGTGTATGTACATATAGTGTATTGGATTCAACACACTAAACAGCATTTTATTTTAAAAACAAGAAATAAAAACAAAAAAAATTTAAACTAGTAAAAGTTCTAAATATTAAAAAGAAAATTTTGAAAATTTTGAATAATATGATTATCACACATGCATATATACTCTTATAATATGTACAAGTATCTCTGCCATGTAGCAAAGACTTTAATTATACTGCATACTATTATTGCAATACATAATAATAATAAATTAATGTATTTAATAACTAATTCAATTCTGCTGTGACTGAATATAAGTTTAATTTTTTAAATAAATGACTTTTAATTTTTATTTTTATTTATTTTATTATTATTATTATCATTATTTTTTTCGAATATTCAAGTCAACATGAAATTTATAATGTATGGACACAATATTTTTTGTGAAAATTCTGAATTTTTCTTTTATTTTTCATACCCAATTTTCCCACATAAAGAAAAAAAAAATCAATTTTTATTGAAAAATTGTTTGCAAACTTTCATTTTTGTCAATAAAAATATCAAAATATGTTTTATAATAATATGATAGTAATAAAAAAAAAATAATCAATTATAAACAGCACGAATTTTCTTTATCATCTTGCCTTCATTTTATATTCAAATACAACAAATAAAATCGAATTAAATAAAAATAGAAAAAAAAAATTGAATATGTAAAAATACATAACTAAAAAAATTAGAAAAAAAATTTCTAAAATTATGAGTTTTTTAATAAGTAAACAAAAGTATAATAAAATGATTATAATTATAAAATAAAAAAAAAATAGTAATTTATTCGGTTATGTAAAACTACATTTTATCATAAAATTATAAAATTTTTATCGATTAAATCATTTTTATTTACTTTTTTTTATTTGTAATAATAATTGATTAATTAATTACCACAAAAACAAAACTACACTTAAATAGATTCAAAATAGTAAAAATAAAAAAATATAAAGTACATCTTATTCATAAAATTTTTTTTCCGTACATATAGAGCCGTTTTATTTGAAAATGGTATAAGTCTATGGTTTCTTTATATTTTAAATTATATATGTATGTATAGAAAATCCGTAATTTGTAGTTTTTTTCAAAATCTTTCAAAGTACTAAAGTTTATATTCTTGCTAGACAATTTATATTAAAAAGCAAAAACTGACATTGATCATTTCGGACTTATACTACATTTAAATAAAACAGCTCATTTATGAGAAAATTTGAAAATAAAGATTTGGAATCTATGACTTTCTTATAAAACAGTTAATAAAAAAATATCTATTAAATTTGAATAAAATATATAAAAATATATTTAAATACAATTTAAAGATTAAAAAAATAAATAAATAATTAAATGGCTGTGATTAATAATAATAATATAAATAATATGTATGTATGTATGTACACATTTAAAGTGTATATTTATGTATGTATGTATGTTTTTGACACTATATATATATATACTACACAGCATTATGTAGTGATAATACATATTTACATGGATAAAAAAAAGTTAAAAATTAAATTAAGAAGAAAAAAAAATATTTCAAATTTATTATATGACAATTAAAAAACTAATAATAAAAAAATAAAATAAAAAAATACTAATAAATTTTAAATAATAAAAAGAAATTAAAACAAAACATAAATATTTAAATATTTGTATACATTACAAATAAGTATTCTAGATAAACGGAAATATAAGATAAAAATAAGAATAAAAACAAAAATAAATATAAAAAATCTAAATAGTATTATAATAAAAATAAAAAATAAAATTAAAAATTGAAATAAATATACGATATACATATAGATTATATTTATTTATAAAAATATAAAATTATCTTATGTATACACCACATAGCAATATGCATTATATACACAATAAAAATATAATAAATAATATTAAAAATGACTACATACAGTATGGATCAAAATTCATTAGAAATTTAACGAGAGAAAAAAAAAACGTTAAAAATAAAAATGAAGAGAATTGCAGTAGACACATAACAACAACAAATTTGTATGATAATAAGCGTAATAAATAAATAATAATAATTTATGAGAGTTATAAAAATTAGGACAAAAAAAAAAAAGAAATAAATAAATGAAAAAAAAATTAAAGATATTTTCATAGAGAAAATTCTATTAGTTTTATTAATTCCCTAAAAACATTTTTAAGGTTTTTTTAGCGTAGTTATTTATATTTTTGCTTCTAAGTACAGCATATTGGCAATTAAAGAATGAAAGTAAAAGACGAATTTTTTGAAGTTGATTGCAAAAGTATGCAAAGAACCATCCATTTAAGATACAGGTGACTATGCTTTAAAAATACGGTATAGATGATAAATTGAAAGAAATATTATGAAATACATTCTCTTCCCTGTTTTCAGAATTTAGAATAATAATAGCTAAACAATGTGTACAAAGTAGTAAGCTTAATCAGTGCTTAAGCTTAAGTTTTAATAACGCCATAAACAGAAGTGTTCAGATTAGATAAGTATGAACATTTGTGAACAAATAGTATGTAGATATAAACGAATTTAAAAAATAAATAACGATTTAAATTTAAAAAATATGACCAGTTTGAATTAATTCGAAAGTGTATTCGAAATACATTTCATTTCTCTAAATTTTTATTTAAAGATCTTTAGATCAAAGGCATTATAGTCTACAATAGAAAATAATCCAAACAACTTGTTGACTAACGTACATACAATATACATAGATACAATAGAACATTTACTGGGTACTGTGCATTTCTAGTACAGGAGTACTTTGTCGTTTTTATTTGGGTCAACATCGCATGCAAGTAATTATTGACCATATTATTAACAATAATATTAATTATAAATTACGAACCATAATTTAAAAAAAAAAAACGATTTTACTTGATCCACTTAAAATCACAAACAATAGCGTTAAAGAATAATTTTCGTTTGTATGTGTGTACAAAACGTGTACATATAAATGCGCAAGACAATTTAAAATTTGAAATTTAAAATGACACTACAACTTCACAAGTCATATGGATTTTTTGTAAACCAGTTCTCATTATCAACTCAGACAGTGGCTATAAAAGCTAGATATTAAATAAAAACAGATTTGATTGTTCCTTCAAAACCTAATTATTATTTGCATATCACTGCATTGTAAGAGTACAGGTACAAATTACAACAATTCTTCTTATTCTAAGGTAAATTTAATTAAAAATGCATTTTTTTTTCTAATTTTTGTACGGTATACAAATGGACACAAATTATTATTTAAAAGGTGGTTGGCTCGCATTATATTATTATGATTACATTTTCATCTATTATTTACTATTACTTCAATTACGGTACATTATTTTGCTTTGCGTGATAGCCCAATTTTTTTTTAAAGGGCATACTAACACTCATCTATAGAAGAATTAAAAGATTACGATAGTTTGCTTAACAGCAAAGAGAGAAGTTCAATCAACAAAAACAAACACAATAAATTCTATGCAAATTGCACTGTATTTTGAACGAACTGTGCTACAATTTGTTCATTGATTTATCTGTATTGTAAGTTATTATAATTTTTGATTAATTTGATTTAATAGTGAATAATTAAGAATTTAATTGAATAACATTCAGTTGATTGGTTTTCTTTAATGATTTTTTTATACATGTCCATTTTTACTTTTTCCCCTTCTTTGTTTAGAAATTCATTTTATAAATGATCTCATTGGAAAAGCCATAAACTTGTTTGTTTTTTTTTTTCTGTATTTTAATTTTAATCATGAATTTTGTACAAAATGTACAAGTTCAGTCATAGAATTCATACAGTATTATCAGATAAATATTAAATTACAAAGTAATCTATTTTTTGTTACACGCCCAATTCAAGACTGCTTTTTTTTGTTTTGTTTTTAAAGATACGTTTCTACCCACTGTTTTTAAATATAATTTTAAAATCCTGCTTTTATTTTTTAATATGATTTAATTTATTTATTTGATTCCACTGTGGAGATATTGCGATTCTTCGTAAACATTTATTTACGAATATTTATAATTTGGACAGAATATTTTTGATGTACACATACTGACGCATTCTTAAAAAAACTTTATAAAAAAACAAAGAAAATTTTTTTAAAAAATTCATTTTATTTACAATAATTCAATTATCATTATACCTACATATTTAATTTTTTAATTGATTAGAAAAAATTATAACCATTTTTTTTTCTTTTTAAGTAAAAAAAAACCGTATTATATTAATGACAAAATTTAAACTCTTCTCAATTTAACATGTAGGCATATATTTTATAAAAATACATGATACACTTTTCTTTATACTTTGATACACAATATTTTAAAAGAATCCAATTTAAATATTAATTTTTAAAATTAACATGAAATTGTTAAAAATTATTGAAAAAAAGTTCGTTTTTTCCTTTTCTTCAAAATTAAAATAATTAAAACATATCATTAAATTCATCTTTTCTAGGGCATTTTAATTTTGTATGTCCTTCTTCTCTACATAAACCACATTTACGCTTTTTTGGATTTAATGACGATGATGATGATGATGATGATGATGGTTTATCTGCCCTTGATGTTTTTTCTGTATTATTTGATCGAGTACCCCAATTAGAATTAGTACCCCATGATGTACTTGCATTGTTACCAGTTCCCCAGGAACTGGCTGAAATTCAAAACAAACAAAAGTTCAAAATTTTAAATATTAGATGTTTAGATTTTATATTTCAAATGAAAAAAATTCTTTTTTTGGTACCTTGTCCATTGTTTAGATTTTCATTTTCATCCGCCCATTTAAAAAATCCACATTCGTTATTCCTTAAAGAACAGACATAGAAATTTCTACCTTTATTTGGACCATCTTTTTTTACTGTTAAACTGTTTGCAAAGAAAATGAAATAATTTTCATTTCAAAATAAAAAGAATTTTCCACAAGAAAAAGAAAAAAAAAATATAATGTACTTTTTTGTGGTTCCTTGACAAATGCTACATAATACTGATGAAGAATTTGTTGAAATTGAATTGTCATTGACGGGATGTGAATCAAAATTATCACCCGTTTCTAATTGTGTGAAAACAAAAATGTAAAAAGTTTGGAAAAATTCTTATCATCTCAAATTTGATTTAGCAGATAGGTATTTAAATACTTAATCTAATTTACATACCACTTTGATTTTGTTGATTAGCTTCATCTACCCAAGCAAAAAATGTACATGGTGCAGTCTGTTTTGGACATTTATAAAATGCCCGACCTTGATTAGGTCCATCTTTTCTTACTACCAATCTGGGGGAAAAAAAAAAAAATCAAATTTATGAAGAAAACATAAATCCTCTTTTCAAAATCTATACGTACTCTTTTGCTGGCTGACGACATCCAGAACATTTTACACTATTCTCATTTCGTAAATTTGATTCAGCTCTTGCTTTTCTACCCCAAGGAATATTTGATGAATTATTACTTGTCCACGTTGAAGGATTATTTGACGGCCATGAATTATCGACTGATGTTGATGTATTCCAAATTGAAAATGAATCATGATTAGAATTCTGTTGATTATTTGTTGACCGTTCGACATTAAAATTATCCCTTCTATTAAAATCGTTGCTAATATTTGTATCATTACTTAAATTTCTTAAATTTGATGAATTTGTATTGACATCAATTTCTTCAAAATCAGGATTAATTAATAAATTATCAAAACCATCATCATCATTAAAAAATTCACTGTTGACATCGTTTATACTTTCGGTATTCTCATTATTTTGATACCATCCACGATATTTTGATGAATTATTTTGATCATTTCTATTTTCTGGTCTTCTCTGATTATTCCAATCATTATTTCTATTATTATCATTATTGTTTAAAGGTACACTTCTAGTACTAAATGATCTAGAAATTGGGAATTCAGTACGACTGTTACTACCAGCATTATTTTCACTATTTTGTCTTATTATTGCCCCATTACCATTTCTTGTATTTGAATTTATTATATTTCTGTTATTTACAAAATTTGAATTTTGATTATTCACAATACCGCCAACATTTTTAACGCTTTCAACATTAATGTCAAATATTTCTCTGAATTTTGAATCACAGCCAATACATGTTGTATATACATTACTTGTTTCATTCAATAATCTTAAATAATTATTATGTTTAAATTTTACTTTCATCATACGATAACCTGGACCACAGCGATTACAATGATTATCAGTTAAAATAATTTCAGTTAATTCATCTGAAAACCATACTGAATTACGACAATCTGGAAAATTTAGGCAGCCTAAATAATAACCATTATTATCTTTTTTTCGTCGTAATGCCATTGAGGCTTTTTTACATTTTGGACATTTGAATAATTCTTCAATACGATTTGCTATAATGGTGGCAGTTGCTGCTGTTATGTCATTAGATTCTTGAATTGTTTCATTTAATCTGAAATCATAGAAAAAAATACATACATGTTAATGGATAAATTACTTTATGAGTAAAGATAAAAGTAATGAATTTTATTTTGATTGCATGCTCTTCCTTAAATTGTCTCTAATCTAAGCAGCATGGGAAATGAAAATTTTGACAAAATTATTTCTATTTTTTTCTCAATTGTTAAACTAACCATTTTTTTTCTCATTTTTCCGATTTTTCCTTTTTTGGGGATTGTTTAAAAAACATGTTCTAAATTTTTCGTGATTTTTATTTTTGCAGAAAGTTATCAAAAACAAAAAAAAAAACAAAATTAGAAAACCAATTTTTTTTCTTCTAGTTGAAATTATTATTTATCATCAATAATCATCCACTTATTGTAGCAAAAAAAATTATATAACATAAGTAAATACTATTTTGTATATCAAACAAAATAAGGTAAAAATATATAACAAGAAATTAATTTCATTGAAAATGGGATCTATCATAGGCAAATATCAACCAGATATTCACGTCGATATGAATGGACCAAAAGCTCAATTTGTAATGGAAGTTATACAAAAGGATAAAGTGGTCATATTTTCAAAAAGTTATTGTCCATTCTGTTTAATGGCTAAAGAACAATTCAATAAACTGAATTATCCATATCATTCAATTGAATTGGATAAACGAGATGATGGCGAAGAAATTCAATTAATATTGAAAGAAATGACTGGAGCTAGAACAGTACCAAGAGTTTTTGTCGATGGGAAATTTATTGGAGGTGGGACCGATGTTAAGAAAATGTACGAAAATGGAAGTTTAAAGAAATTACTTGATGTAGATTAAGTATAAAAATTTATAGTTCAAATTCAAATATTTCATTATGTAAATATTTGTTATATTAATTTAAATATCAATTAAATTAAAATTTAAAATTTTCTTGTGTCTATGTATGACAATAAAATAATTTAATTTTTTGTAAACAAGGTTTGTATGCTTTTAATTAAAATATTATTGCTTTTAAGGTTTGATTTCATCATCTTTTTATATACTATCACGTGTTTTAAGTTACCTTTAGGAACACTACATGCTTATATTCTAGTGCTCATACAAATTAAATTTAAGGTTTTTATGAACAATATAAATTTAGTCAAAATAATTACCTTTTTGCTACTTTCTCATCTAAAGCTCGAATTTTTTCTGTAAATATTCTATAGGCTTCTTTGTATTTAATAATTTGTTCACGTAATACATCTTTTGGATTTTTCTCTCCGGTACAAATCTTTTTTAAATCTGTTTCAAATTCAGCTCTTAACGTTGGATACGCTAAAGATAATTCCATAGCATCATAGCCTTCGTACAATCCCATTCCAATTGTGCCAGGAACAAGAAGTCCACGTTCAGCTTCTCCAATGTAACCTAAGATGTAAATTTCACAAACAAGCTTCTCAAATATTTCATAAAATTTTGAATAGTTAAAAAGATGAGGATATTTACCTCTTTCTTTAATTTTATGTATATGTTCAGCATGTGTTGCATCTGTTCCAATTCCATGTTTTTCCATTAATGCAATTAGATCAGCTTCAGTTAATAATGGTGGAGCTGTTGTACAACCTTCCTGCATTGAAATTTCTGTTGGATCAAATGTTTGACCTGAAAAACAAAATAACCTAAATCAGAACAAAAGTAATAATTTCTAAGTATATAAAATAAAAATAAAATCTACTTCAAAACTTGCTGTTAAAGTTTTTTATCTATTTTTTTTTTAAATTTTATTTTGTTTACCATTCTCATAACGATGTATTTGTTTTGCATTCCATTTTTCATAAATATACACATCTAAATAATTTCTTTCGTATATACATAATCCGTTAGCATGAAATTTTTCACCAGCTATTGTAATATTAACAATTGTTTCTGATCCAGTTGCGTCCCGGCTGACACATGCTAAAAAATGTCTAACTATTAGCTCATAAACACGTTTTTCATTACCGCTCAAACTTGTTGTAAATTTGATTGGATGAATCGGTGGATGAGCTTGATCAGATTTATTGCCTTTTCTTGGATTAGGTCCCCATTCCATTACTCTTGATGCAAATTCTCCCCATTCCGGATGTGATGTGTGTTGTTCTACTAAAGATCTTCACAGAAAATTTTAATTTATTTAATTATTTTAATTATTTAATTTCTCTTTAAATTAAAAGTTAGAAAATGTTTGCTTATTTTAAAATTTTTACCTTAAATTAATATCTGGTGAAAAAATTGTTGTTTCTGTCCTTGGATAACTTATAATACCTTGAGTGTAAAGCTTTTCAGCAATTGTCATTATTTCTTTTGCAGCTAATTTCAGTTTTCTTGAACCTAATTTCTCCAGCTCAACTGTATCCATTGGACATGGTCTCCATTTATTTTTTGGTTTTGTTGTAACACTAACAACTGTAGCTTGAGGTTCTGCTAAACACAACATTAGATAATCTTCACATGCTTCTTTATCGAATAATCGATTTCGATCCCACATAAATTCTACTGTAAGATCATCGATTGTGTGTAAAACTGAAAATTAAAAATTGATACTTTTAGTTTCAACAAGGTAGAAAATACAAATCTAAGCAAAATTTACCTCGTATTTTCCAAAACGGTTCAGAAACGAATTCTTCAACTTCTTTGTAACGTCTTGCGACAAAACCTAATGTTGGAATTTGACAACTTCCATATGATATCAATTTGTCGGCAATATGAGCTGGAAAAATCCTTTGCAAACGGATTGTTTGAAAACGTGTGAAAGCAGCTCCGGTTCTCAAATCAAGTTCTTGCCTCACATCAACAGCATCACTTTGCCTTTTATCAGGCTGAGTCAAATTTGCTAAGGCACGACGAACAGCTGCAGCAGTAATTTCAGAAAATTTTGCTCGATATACAACCAAATTCGGTTTGACTGCTTGACAGACTTGAACTATTTCATGGCCAATATTTTCGCCCTCACGATCACAATCGGTCCATATTATTAAGCCTTGACATGATTTCACTTCCCTTTCAAGAGTTCTCTTAATTTTATTTCCATCTTCTGTACATGATTTACGAATTGGTGCATCGAATAATTGTTGTGGATCACAATTTTGCCAACTTTTATACGATATTAGAAATTCATAATTAAGTAAATGACCTGAAACGGATGTCATTACCATTTTGGCATTTTGTCCTCTTACATTTGCTTCAAAATCAAAAATTTTATTGTAAACTGAGAACCCTTCTCTCTGAAATTACAAAATATAAGATTAGAATATTAATAAAATTACATTTTTTTTTATTTGTGCAGTATTTTCATACCCGTCGTGATGCTCCTCTAGATAGAAATCCAGCAATCGTTTTAGCTGCATCATGTTTTTCTGCTACATTTAAATATTTCATTTCGTTTGAAATAACATTTGATGAGCACAAAAATCGTTTAATTAAACGTGTAATAGCGATTTTCCGCATTTCATTTTGATGATTTCGAAAAATTTTTCATTAAATTTTCCAGTCTTCTTATCAAGTTTATGTTATGACAAGAAATTAGGATAAAAGTAAATTAATTAATTAATTTAAAAAAAACTCGACACTTATTGGTTTTAACTTTTAATGTTTGTTTTATTTTTATGTACACACACAATACAGTACACACTACACAATGGATGAAGAATGAAAATGAAGCTAAAATCAGCTGTTAAAAGTTGATATTTTTGAAATTTCGAATATTTCAACTTTCAAATATTCCTATACAAACTCATTAACTGTCTCAAGCTCAAAAGTAACAACATAGCCAGTGCTATCGTTTTCCAAAACGTGAAGGTTGTAAAACAGGTTCGATTATATGTAATAAGTGATAAAAATGTTTCACAAGTAGTGCTATCAGAATTTTCGAATTCAATATAATATAATTTTTTTTGAACGTGATGTAAAACGGTAGTCGTGTTCTGTCCGCTATACATGTCTTTATTTTCTTTACTCAAACAGTTTGCTTTCGCATTTTTGTTAAATTTCATGTTTCGTGTATACTGGTCTGGTGACTTTTGAAGCGATATTCAAAATATCACTTTTTACGTAAAACTAAGTACTCCGTATAGGCTTTTTTATTCAAATTGATTTATTTATGCAAACTTATTTAGAAAAAATTATCGAATTTCACAAAAAGTCACTTTCAATAGCCGTTAGTTATTTTTGTAACCGACTTTTTAAAATTTTTAATATTTTGAAATTTATTTACTATTGTTATCTCTTGCCTTTATCAATTGGTGCTTCTAGCACTTTTAAAAAATATTTTACAAATGTCATAGCTCATTGACAAACGCAGCTGTCATCTACCAGATTAATCAATTTAAAAAAAAATTGGTTTGACGTTTATTATTAGTTTTTATTTTTTAACATCAAGAATAGATATTTAGGTATAGATCGTAGACCTATGGATGAATTTAATAAAAAGTAGATAATTTGAAGAAATTTTTATCGTGAATAGAAATAATTAATTTGCAATAAAAATGGAGGTGAGAAAACTTAAAATTTGTTTAATTTATACTTGCATTTTTCTGAATGTTTTATTTCATGTAAAAAACTAAAGAACATGATGACACGACAGGGACAACTTTTACTTATTATTTTAATAAAATTTCAAATTTTCTATTAAAGTTACCTTTAAAGTAAGACATTTGTTTTATTTTATATTTTTAAATAGAAATTATTGCTGGGTTTAATTTTTATTACGCTAAAATTTACAAATGCATTTTATGTACCTGGTGTTGCACCAGTTGAATTCATAAGAGGACAAAAAATCGATGTTAAAGCTGTTAAAATGACAAGCAGTCGTACACAATTACCATATGAATACTATTCGTTACAATTTTGCTTACCAAAGAATGGTACTTTAATTTATAAAACTGAAAATTTAGGTGAAGTTCTAAGAGGTGATCGTATTGTAAATACTCCATATGAAGTACGTATGGCTGAAAATGTTAATTGTAAGCTATTGTGTAATAAAAAAGATCAACCAATGAATTGGGATCGTGAACAATCATTAAAAGTTGCTGAACGGATAAAACATGAATATTTTGTTCATCTGTTAGTACATACATACATAAAATTATTTATATGTCGATATTTTTAATTTGATAATCTTTTGCATGTGTGTATTTCTTTTAGATTAGTTGATAATCTTCCGGTTGCTACAAGAATCGTTAATCCTGATACAATGGAGTTACATTTTGAGCATGGCTATAGATTAGGACAAGTTGATGGAAATAATGTTTACATAAATAATCACTTGAAATTTATATTATCATATCATATGCATTCAAAGTGAGTAATGAAAATTTCGATTAAGAAACTATAATACTTATTATATACATATATGTTTTATTTTTAACAGAGGAAAGTACAGAGTTGTAGGATTTGAGGTTGAAACAATGTCTGTCAATTATAAAGAAATTAAATTTGAAGGAGATATTTGTAATTTCCCTGATAATCCTCGTCCTCAACAGGTACATCATTAAGTTTCAGACTTTTAATTCATCATCGTCATTTTAGAAAAACAATTGATTAATTAGAACAAACTACATGTATCCCTTCTACTTTGTTTTAGGTTAGTCAAAATTCAAATACTCAGTTATATTTTACATACTCAGTTGAATGGAAAGAATCTGAAGTTAGTTGGGCATCACGTTGGGATATTTATTTAGGAATGAACGATGTACAAATTCATTGGTTCAGTATAATTAATTCATTAGTTGTTGTCTTCTTCTTATCAGGTAAATAGTTTCAGAACTAGATTATTCCATAAAGTATTTTTTTAATGCATTCGAAAAACTGGGAAAATAAAATTGTTTATTTTAGGCATTTTAACAATGATTATGATTCGAACGTTACGTAGAGATATCGCTAAATACAATACAGATGATAGTATTGAGGAGACTCTTGAAGAGACTGGATGGAAATTAGTTCATGGTGATGTATTCCGTCCACCAAAACATCCACGTTTATTTGCAGCCATTATTGGTAGTGGAATACAAATATTTTTTATGGCATTAATAACGATATGTAAGTGAATATTTATGCATTGGAAATGTATTTAGAGTGAATATTTTTTTGTGCATTTTTTCAAAAGTTTTTGCAATGCTCGGGATGTTATCACCATCATCAAGAGGTGCATTAATGACATCTGCTATATTTCTATACGTTGTAATGGGCCTAATAGCTGGTTACTTTTCTGCACGTTTATATAAAACAATGAAGGGTAGAGAATGGAAGAGAGCTGCTTTTCTTACAGCAACATTATACCCAGGCATAGTGTTTGGGTAAATGTATATCTATTCGTTTAAAAAGACGAAATCATTAAATTTTTAAAAATTTCTTTTCATACAGTACTTGTTTCATTCTGAATTTCTTTATTTGGGATAAACATTCAAGCGGTGCTGTGCCATTTAGTACAATGATATCATTATTATGTTTATGGTTTTGTATTTCATTACCACTTGTATATTTGGGTTATTACTTTGGTTACCGTAAACAGCCATATCAGCATCCAGTTAGAACGAACATGATACCAAGACAAGTTCCTACACAACAATGGTATATGAATATTGTATTAAGGTAAGGATAAAATAAAAAAAAAACAACTCTAGTCTCTACACAAAGTAGTTACACATTTTTGAACAATTTGTGTTTAGGGAGTTAGTGTACATATTTATATTTATACGTTCATTTTGTTTTTATTTTCAGTACACTAATGGCTGGCATCCTACCATTTGGAGCTGTTTTCATTGAATTATTTTTCGTTTTTACTGCAATTTGGCAAAACCAATTTTATTACTTATTTGGATTTTTATTTTTAGTATTCTGTATTCTAGTCGTTAGTTGTGCACAAATTTCAATAGTTATGACATATTTTCAATTGTGTGGAGAGGTAAATATATTTTGAAAGATTTATGGTTTTACTTAATAATCTCACTGAAACAAAATTAAGAACTACCATACATTCTTAAATTCTGGGTTGATTCAAACTTTTTAATTAACATGTATCTTTCTTTGATAACAGGATTACAGATGGTGGTGGAGAAGTTTTATAGTATCCGGTGGTTCAGCTGTATATGTCCTATTCTATAGTATATTTTATTTTTTCACAAAACTCGAAATAACCGAATTTATCCCAACGCTTCTATATTTAGGATACACTGGTAAAAAATAAATCAAATTCATCATCTAATTTATTAAATTATCTAATTTTCTTGTTATTTGTTGTAGGATTAATGGTGTTTACATTTTATCTTTTAACTGGAACAATCGGTTTCTTTGCAGCATACAGTTTTATAAGAAAAATATATGGAGCTGTTAAAATTGATTAAATAGTTATTTAAAAAATAAATAAATAAAAATAGAATAGAAAAATAAATGAAAAAAAAAACAAACAAACTTAATCATTTACATCATAATATTAAAAAAAAAATCATTATCATATTTAAATTAAAAACATTATAAATGAAAAGTATGGGCAAGGCTGAAAAAAGAAAAGAAGTATGGAAAGCAAAATGACGATACGAATTTTTGTTTTAAATTTAATTTTAAATTTATTATTATAAAAATATAAAATAGGCTGTTAATTTATAATTATGATCCAAAAAAACAAATTATTTAAAAAAGAAAAAAATTTTTAAAAATATGTATTAATTTTCTTATTAAGACCTAAATGACATATTAAAACATAAACCAATCAATTTAAACAGTTTAGTTTATTTCAATAACACATTTTTAATACACTAATTAAATTTCATAATGATTTAAAAATCGTGTAAATATGATATTACTGACATCAATAAGAATCTTGATAATTAAGATAATTTCATAGTTATAAAAATGTAATGCCTATTATGTCTTTAAATTTTTAATTTTTTTAAAATTAAAACAAAAATTAGCTACCAATTAGTTTTTATCATTCATTCATTCATTGAAACCATTTCTAATTTATGTCATTAAAATTTAGGAGTACTTTTTCACAATATATAAGTTTTTCAAAAAAGAAAAATATTCATGTCTCTGTTTAAATTAAAAAAAAAAAGTTACTAAAAAGATTAAATTTTTGATTACTACTCTAGACCATATTTTTTTGGTACAAATAAATATTTCGCGTATATGGACACATGAAGTAATCGATTATATCATCCAATTTTTTTCTAGAAAGTATTAAACTTTCCTTTTTAAACTTGAATCTTTTAATCTTTTTTAGTACGATATTTTTCATAAATGGGAATTATGTATTCAATTGCATAGCTCATACTGCATTAATACTAACTGTATGGTATGGCTCGTATGGGTGTCCACGATTAACATTTATGAAAAAATTTTTTTTACGTAATTTTATATTTTATTTTTAAGGAAATTAAAAGTACATAAAATACATAATAGATTTGAAAAATTTTTATTAATATTATTTTTTTTATAGCTTTTATTATTTTAATAGGCTGTATATCTTGAAGATAATTTTTAATTAATAAATTAATAAGAAAATAATAATAAATAAATCTCATGAGAGGCAATTGCAAACAAAAAAAAAATGATAATAAAAAAAATAAATGAATGGAAATGAATAATTTTTTTATTGTGTATGCATCCTCATAAAATCCATTGTTTTTCTAAATAGTAGTATATAGAATATAATAGTCATTGTTTTAATATTAGTATCTTGGGTTTGGGTATTAAATTACTCAGGTATTTTTGAAATTAAACGTGTAAATGCAATTTTAAACTTTAAATAGTTTGCTTTGATTGTTTCATTTAACGTTATTTAACTTGATTTAACTTTATCATATTTTTGGCATTTTATAACAATGTGTAAAATTTAATTTTAAAAGTTTGTTAAGGTATTTTGCTCTTTTTCCTCTCATAGATACATATATATGTACATATGCTTAATTTACATTCAAGGTTTTTTTTAATTCATACAGGCATATAAAAATTTTTTAAATAACAAAATGATCGATAGTAATAATTTGGAGTTAGGTCAGGAATACTCAAGAAAACCAAAAAATGATTTTGATAACAAAATGAAATGTGAAAAAATTTTGTACATATTAAGTGTAATAGCTTTTTTCGTGTTACTCATTTGTATACTAATACCAATCATATACATTTCGTTAAAAGTGAGTATATAAAACAGTGAAACTATTAGTTTTTTTTTAAAATGATTAATGAGCAAAACTTTTTATAAAATGTTTTTTTTTTTCTTATTTTCAGTTTGTTTCAATTTTTTTTTAATAAATCACCACAACCCAGTAACATGAACCGATTTATTAAATTTTGATTTGTATGTACATGATTTGTTTTATGAGTTAATTGATAATAAATTATGACATTATTTAATTGAAATATCGAAATAATAAAAAAATAAAAATTCTGTATGAGAAATAATTTGTTTGCTCTATGTGTAGAAATAAATGTTTTTGCTAGCGGGCTCATTAAAGGTGGTTTCCTTTAATGGGTGTGTGCAAATGAATTGCGTTTATTTGGCAATAAACCAAACCTATTGACAGTGATTTAATTTTTTCAATTATTAAGGTTTAATGAATATTACAATTTAACATTTTTTGCCTTGCATCCAAGTTTAAACTACATATCTCTAATGCTCCTTCTATGGGAAATTCAAATAAGAGCTACATAGTATTTATAGTATGTGCATACACCGTTTAAAATAACAATCTAGTGGGGTTTACTAATCGTATACATAAGATATGGAAGTATAAGATATCATGGAAATACACAGTCCTGTTAAAAAGAAAACGCAAATTTTAAAGTTTTCATTTAAAAATCCAATATAACTTTATTTCTATATATAATAATATATTTTGTTTTCATCATTTTTTTCACAATCGTATACATTCAAATTTTTTTAAACGAAATTTCTATTACATAACATTAAATTAATTTTTTAAATTTTCTTTTAATTACTTTCAAATTACGTACAAAAAGATAAAACAAAAAAATGATTTAAAATTAATTTTTATAAATTCCTGTTATATATTTTATTCTCTAAAAAAAGAAAAATAATTTGACTAAGTCAAAAGTAATTTAAAGATGATTTGATTTTTGTTTACAATGAAAATATTTTACTATTTCCCACCATATGTTTTTACATGATTTAGAAATTTTATTTTTATTTATTTATTTTATTTTTTGCAATATATATTTTTTATTTTGGACTTAATATATGTTACGTAATTAATAATTAAATTAATTCTAGTTTTTTTCTCTTATTTTTGGAACTATGTTTTCTCTTCTTTTATTTTAACTGTTTTATATTTCATGCATATAATATTATTTTGATTTTTATTTTCTCTTTTAAGATTTGAGTTAAATATTTTTTAAAAATTTGTATTGAATTTATAAAATTTTTTAATAAATTCATTTCGACGGATTTTTTTGTATTAAATATATTTTTTAATCATTATTATTTAGAGAAAAAAAGATTTGTATTTCTTATGCAGTGTTTTAACAACCATTTTATTAATTGCTATTAATTTTAAATTGTATAATAAATTTTATCTACAATATTGTAACAAAATTTCATTTTTTAAAAAAATTCATGAAATATTCGGGCCCATATTTACATATTTTTAGATTTTTGTTGGTATGAATTAGTAGCCTCAAAATAATTGAAAATGTATTAATCTTCTCTTTTACAGAGTAGTAATTTTAATATTATAAGACTACGATTTTACAATACGTTAGTCTTGAAGTCTAGACACATATTTGTAAGTTTTCTACAAATGTGATGATATATTTATGTCCTTGATTCAGTTTACGTTCTCAATTTCTTTTGCTTTTTAAATAAAATTCTGGAAAATTATTGAAAGTAATAATATTAAAAATCGCTTTTCAACAAAACTTATTTTAATGTAAATTTTCTTACAATATTTTTATTTGTCTTGTATCTATTAGAAGGAATGTGATTATGGGAAGTTTGTTTTCTGCATATATTTCTCTAACATGATGCAAAAAAGTTTCTCATTTTTACATTTTACTATATAAATACTATCGAGTAGAATTAAATTTTATTTTGGAACTTTTACACTTTGTACCATAAAATATGTACAGTGAAATCTCTCATAAAAGGGCAACTTCAGGATTAAATACTTTCGCTCAAGGTGTTCACATAACATAGAGAAGGTACTCAATTACTATCATTGAATTTCTATTATTGTCTATTTATTAAAAGTATCCTGAAAAAAAAAAAATGTTTTCTATAAAGAGAGATTTCAGTGTACACAAATTATATTCATACAATATATATTAGAATATATTTAGGATATTAGAAAAATTTTATATTGTAGAAATTTTACTATTATATAATATTTTAATGAATTATAATTAAATTTAATAAATTCTAGCTGTATATTTTAATTGTTATTTAATCAGTATAAATTAATCTATAGTTAGACATTGAAAGGCAATCGTTATATTTTTTAGTATTATTAAAATATGTAGTTACTTAGTTAGAGACAAAATTATGAAATTTCTCAAATTGACTTTTAAATTTTACTGATAAAATTGATAAAAAAAACATTGAAATTACTCATTATTCTTGAAAAACAAATTACATAAGATTTTGTTAATTGCTTAAAATTGTGAAATTTCCACAACAAAATTTCTTTGTGATCGGTATAAAATCCAACCGAGATAAAACAAAATTCAGAGAAGACAAAATATAGAATTTTCAAGAAATAAAAAAAAATGTTTCATATTTCATAAAACAAAATCAATGGGTTATGTTAAGGTTCTCTTGCTTCTTAAGCTATTTGAACAGAAATCCATACTGAAAATCGAGATAAAATTAGTTTTAGTTTGGATTTTATTTCATTTGAATTCTGTCTTGTCTGATTTGGTACCATCTGGATATTCTCTTGTTTGGATTTCGTACTCATCCCATTTATTTAATGTACCGATTGCGAAAAAAAACACTCTTTTTAATGAAAATATAAAATTGAAATTAAATTTGTTTCTTTATATGTACATCCTAAACGCGCGTATTAACGTACTTTTCGTGTCGAATATTCGACATTTATTCGTGTTTTCTTAACTTTTTGTTTTTCAATTTTTTGTTCCTATTAATATTTACTGTCTGTAATACTACAAAATTATGATAATATATTATTAGATTATAAAAAAAATTTATTATATAAAAAAACATTTTTCCTTTTTTGCCGCTTTTTTCTTATTATTTTTAATTTATTTAAAACTACACTATTATCACCCTATACAATTTTTGTTTTTATATGTAATTTATTTTTAAATAACATTAATTTTTTTGTTTCTTAATTTGTCTCTTCTGTTTAAATTATCTCAGTTTTTACGTTCACATAAAAAAATTGTATTTATTTTTATTTTTTGATTTTTTTAAAATTAAATTGTCTTATTTGCTGTAAATTTTTTTTTTTTTTTCATTTTTATACTTCATTTTTAATTTTCTTTTTGTTTATTTATTTTGTTTAAATTACATTTTTATAGAGATACATTACACAGATTTGATATCAACAATATCAATTAAAAAAAAACAATGAAGAAAAAATTAACAACTAAAAAATCTAAACTTAGGGCAAAAAAAATTTGTAATAATACTCTCTCTGAAAGAAAGAGAAATTTTTACTTCAGTTTTCTTTAAATTACAATTTCTGATGCACTCTATGCATCGGATACTTTTTTTTAAAAATTAAAATGCATCATTCAAATATATTTTTGTGTGTCTTATGTTATACCGTCATAATTAAGTAATTAAATTAAAAATTTAAAATGAATTTGGTAAGTAATTACCCCACAATACAGAGGACATTGCTGCAGATGATAGAGGAGGCGGTGGCGGCGCTTGAAAATCTGCATGCATGTATTGTGTGGATGGATTCGTCAATTGCCAAAAGCTTGAATTTTGTGTTGATGTTAATAATTGTTGATAATCGCTACTTACAGATACCATTGATGATGGCAATGGTGGCGGTGTAGATGATGATGCAATATTTGTATTCGATTGATTATTACTGGTAATATTTTGTGATGACAAATTAGCACCAGTTAATGTTGTTGGTATAGCACCAATTTCAGAAGACAATAACGCTGAGGATGTAAATGTTGAAGACGATGATAACAATGATATTGATAATGGTGCTGATGATTGTGACAATGACGTTGATAATGATGATGACGGTAAAGTTGATGTTAATATCTTCTTTTTAGTAGCTCTTATATTTCGACGTTGGTTAGCGACTACGCTTTGATTTTCTACTCACATTACCTTCAATTATAATCTTTAATTTATTATTGATTGTAATTTCTGTTTAATTTTTAGTAAATAACTGATGATTAAGTTGACTCATAAGTTTTCTTATTTAATAAATATTTACAACGAAATTTAAAATATGAATAAAATTATAAGAAATTCTTAAAATCAAAATTAAAAACCAGAAATTAAAAAACAAAAAACTGGACAAACGAACACAATACATTTACAAAACTTATGAGTCAACTTATTAAATTTTCACAAATTACTTGTAATATTTGGCTCGCTTCAAATGCCGTGCCAGGTAATAGAATAACAGGTGTTGATACATGACCAGATTCAACACATAACATATTTGGATATTCATCATCACCAAAATCGGCAATTTCACGTGCCTGATCAACCCATGGATTCCATATAACTACATAAAGTGTAAACAGAAAAGATAAAGTAAACATATCTTTGATACATTTAAAGGAAAAAAGGTGGTCAACAGTCAAAATAAAGAGAGTTGATTATTTACCTGTATCTGGGAAATTATACTTTTGTAGCCTCATTTTACGTCCAGATACAACATTCGTTATAATATGCTCTTGTGGTGTATGCTGATATATTCTATCTGTCCATTCGCCAATTGTAACTACTTCACGACCTTCTTGATAAATAGCACCATCTCTTGTCTGTACATTGAAAATTTTAAATTTGTGAAAAACAAAAATTAATGATTAAATTATTCTAAAATCATTTTCATTTTAATAAAATCATTTTTATAGAATAGCATTTTTTTTTTTGTTTTTTTTTTATCGCACCTTATCAATAAAAGTACAGCCATGAAGGCCAGTTATTTGGCATCGACGTACATCAGGAACTTTTAAATATGTATGTAGTAGTAAATTAAATGAAAACGTTAAATCCTTACTTGGATTATAGACACCAATATGAAAATGTAATTCTTTTTCTCTTAATATTAGGCGGTATGTTATTCGAAAGCTATATAGAATATATAGAAAAAAATTATAAAATAAATAATAAAACATTCAAAATAGATTAAACAGAAAAAAAGAGGAGAAAATTAATTCAAAAATAAATTTTAGAAAATTTTCGTTTAGTTCTATTTCTGTTATTTATGATAATTTTTGAACCAATCATAAACAAAATGTGTTTTGTTGTGTGATAGTCACAGTACTTCACGTATTTAGTATATACGAGTAATTATAGAGCAAACCAACTCGGAAGAACATTTCATAATGCATTGGAATTTGTTTTCAGTTATTTTGTCTTCAAAATTGTAAGATTCCAGTTGTTTACTCATACATGCGTCAGTGGGGATTTTCACTTGAAATGGTTGAGGCATATTTTTCCATTTTCAATATCAATATCTGTATGTATAGATACATGAAATCTTCACTAACGCAAATACAAACCTGCACTAAAATGTTCTTCCGAGTTGGTTTAAACTATAATACCATTATTTATCCAACTCAGTAGAGTTATACGACAAATTGGTTCATTTATGGTTGACTTTGTAGTTTGTACAATTATTAAAGCAACAAGATTATTTTATTTTTTTTTTTTAAAAAGCATTAAAAAAAAATTTTTTTTTGACTTACAAAAAAACATTTACGTATAAATAAGAAATAAAAAAGAGAACAACACTCACGGATAATTCCACATTGATCTGGTGAATTCATTATCCATTAATGAAAATATTGCTTCTACATCGCCATTATGTAATCGTTCTGGTGGTCGTTCTAATGTCCATCGTGTTATTCTAGCGAAACCATGCTGTGGACCAAATGACCATGGACCAAATTGTGCTATACACGTATAATACATAATACATTATGTTTATGTTATAAAGCAAATATAAAATGTTTTTTTTTTTTTGTGTTACTTAACATTTAAATAGTAATTTACAATCTAAGATAATGGAAAATGTATACTTACGAAAAACAAATGGAATACCGCCTCGAATTGCTTTTTTACCATCAAATGAAGCTAATTTGCTGTATAAAAGTAAAAACAAAAAAAAAGAATAGACAAAAAATGAAATAATTTTCTTTTTTTTACAAATATCAACGTATGTACTATTTTTTATTTTTATTTATTTATTTAATTTTTTTTTTTAGATTTGAATCATTAAATCTACAACAGTTTATAGGTAGAATTTAACATAGAAATTTTTTATCTTCGAATTTTTTTCAAATATTTTTAAAGCATAGTCACCTATATTTTAAATGGACGTTTCTTTGCATTCTTCTGCAATCAATTTGAATAAATTCGTATTTTTAAAAAAATTAACTTTAATTTATAGATTATTATACGGTATCGTGTATTCAAAACATTTTGTGTTATAATTTAATTTGATTTTTTCCTTGATTATTTTTGAATCATAATAGAATGAACTAATTATTATTTTTTTTATTTTTATTTTTTTTTTTTTTGATAACATTTAAATTTTGCAATTTCTGTTAGAAGATAAATTTTCATAATTATGAAAACATTTTGCAAAAAAAAAACATGAAAAGTTAAAGTTTAAAGAATTGGTTCACATAAGCAAAAAATTAAGTGCTAGTAGAATAGACAATTTTGTAAAAAGTTTTAAAATAAAAATGAATAAATTAATAATACATTCAGTAGCAAAAACAAGGTAAAATGAAAAGAATAAAATATCAATTAAAAGAATGAAAAAAAAAATTAATTTAAATATAAAAATATTCGTTATTGTGAATATTTTTTTAATTTTGAAATTTTTCGTATTTATGCACGCTAAGCCACTGTGATTCTCATTCTTCCTAATGAAGCGTTTGCAGTCTATACGTAGCCTTATTAACGAAGAAATAGGACAGCCACATAATCTAATTGTAATCTATTGAGCTGTTTTATTTGAAAGTGATATAAGTCCAAAATGATCAAAATCCGGTATGTTATTCATTTAGTATATGTATTTCAAAAGATTTACAAAAAATAAAAAATAAAAAGAATAAAAAACAAAGCAATAAAAAATACAAGTTATGAATTTTATAGAAAGAAAATACAAATGTAAAATTTAAAATATGGACTTATAGCACTTGCAAAACAGATTTTTATCAAAATGATTCTAATGAAGTACTTATCAAAAAAATCTTTAAAAATATCCAATTGGTATTAACTTCGAATTTAAATTAATTTTTCATGAACGTTTTTAGCCTCAAAATATTGTTTTTTTACAATATTTAGGAGGTAAACAATACACTTAAGAAACGAAACAAAATGCTGTTTCTTATGTATAGTATTCGTATACATACATACGTATATTTGAGGCTAAATGACTATTTAATTCGTTTAAACATTTTTCTTTTTTTTTGAAAATCTAAATGTATACATATTTCGTGAGATTACTAACTTTAATTTTATACAGAAAATATCTTAATTTAGGTTTTTGTTTCTATTAGATAGAACGAAATAAAAGAAAAATAAAAACAAATAGGAAATAAATTACTTTATTTTCCAAAATTCAAATAGTGTACGTGTATCACAGTAATTTGATAATGCTGTACATGCACACACGTTATACACAGCATAGCTAACATCATAATCCATGTATCTGTTCGTATATACACTGATATTGCGTGACTCTTATAACTCCATTAGTCTCTAATTTTTATAATTTTTTGTTATTATTTAATTTCAATTTTTTTTAAAATCATTTTATTTTTTATATATCTAACCGGTATTCTCATGAAAATTTTATTTTTTGAAAGATTCTTTAAATTTAATTTTTAAGAGCAGAAAATGCGATATGTAGACCAGGACCAGAACATTGGTATAAATTAAAGATTTCATGTACCTATTTTCGATAATTTGTTCGTAGCAAAAGTTTCTGAAAATTTATGCTGTTGTTTCCCCTCTTAATCAAGTGTATGCATATGTACATAAAATCAACTTCATATACGTACATATTTGTTTAATATAAAGACATGACCTTCATTAACAGTGTAACAATTGCCAGAATTTTCATTATTTAGTTTTATTTTATTTACATGTACATGATGAAAATGTACTTCCTCTATTACCTTTATTGCTTGAAATCGTTGTTCAAAAAAAAAAAAAATAAAAATAAAAAAAAAGTCATTAACACCATGTAATAAACACAATAGTCTTTCATAATCTTTGTACTAACAGATGTGTAGTTTTATTCATGATGGATTAATTGATTGATTGTTTGAATTTTGAAAACCACAATTTTAACATTTTTAACAATGATTGATTTTTTGGTAATTTAATCATTTATAACTTATGCTATGTACATAGAAATAGTACAAATGGAACGTAGGTCTATTAAATTTAATGTTGAATTAATCAAAACATCGAAAAGTTTTACAAAAAATCAATTTAACATTTATACTGAATTTTGAAAGCATAGTTAGTCGTGTTATAAAAAGATTATATTTCTCATTCTTTTGCATTCAGTCTTTTACTTTGAATAATTTCCAGTTTTCCAGGTTGTCAGTTTTTCTTATTTGGAAACGTAAACAAGAACAAATTAAAAAAAATCTTATAAATGATAATGACGTAAAAATCTTATGCTTCATAAGAACACACATGACAATGCTAAAAAAATGAACTTTAGATACATTGTGAAAAATGTTGCAAAATTTTTAATAAAATACTGACGAATACAAAATTTGTGGCGCTATTATTGAAAAACGTACAATAACATCAGTCTTATACCAAAATAGAAGAAAAATTTGTAATATCATTTATCAATATAATTATTTTACTTTTTTTGTATTAAAATTATTGAATTTTCCGTATATATTTGAATCAAAATTATTTTTACAATCAAAAAATAGTGAAGGCGGTTGATGACACATTACATTAGATACTTTAACAAAATACATGTATATATATATGTAAAAAAAATTTTTTCTTTTTTTTCTCTTTAATGTGCGTACGCCTGAATAAATTATAATCATTTTAATATTTATCGTATTTACATAGCTTGTATATTTGTAAAGGCGTACGAAAGAGCCAATATTTCTTTTATATTTAAATATAGGTACCTACCATATAAGCTAACCAAAAAACAGAAAAAAAAATTTGATTGATCTTTTGCGTTTACCCCTTATATTCATTATGAGTTGTTTGATTGTGATACACCTGATTTTTACTTTTTAAAATAAAAACAAATGGACATAAAATGTCAATCGATTGAAATTTTGTTGATGTTCTTGTTGTTGTTACTGTAATTTTCGCTTCCGAAAATATCATCATCTCATTATCATGATGGTCATCCATAATCATATGTATAAGATAAAAATGAAATTGAGTCTCAAAATACCGGATATTGAATAAATATAAATAGTTAATTATTTATTTACATATATTTTTTTTTTGTTTACCGATTTGGTCATTATCATGATATTGGGGCATTTAATTGCTAATAATACTAGTGCCATATACAATTTCATATTTATTATTGAATTTTTATTATTATATTTTTGTTCATTCATTTAGACATCTTCTTTATATTGACCACTTTTGTTTAATGACGTATAAAAAATGAGTGAGAGTTTTTTATTTTTTACATATTTATTTATTTTCATTTTTAATGAACCGGTTATTGCCCATACACGTGCCAAATAGCGTAATTTATAGGCAGAAAACAAAAAATTTTGTTTTTCTTCACGTTTATGTTTATCATTAATAATTATTATTTAATGATAATGAAAGAAATGTATGAATATTCAATAAAAATGAGAGTATCTATAAATATAATGAAATATACATAGGTATACTGTATATATAAATCATAAATAAACGAACTTTTTGATTGGTAGTTGATACGTATATCATCAATGTAACGTGCTATCTATAATAGATTCATGTTTTTCTTTGTTTTTGTTTTCTTTTTTGTTTACAAACAATTTGGTTTTATTATTTTTGCTTTTATATAGAGAAATAAATGAAACAGATATTTCACTAAAAGTAAAAAATAGAAAAATCATTCCTATTTTTTTTTTTTTTTTTTTTTTAGAAATACGAAAATTTTAAAATACAGTTATAGATACAAAAAAATGAATATTTATTGAAATTTATTTTGGTATTCTTTGATTTACCACCAGGATTTGGTGATTTATAAAATTTTTTTTGGAATCAAAAGTGAATAAAGCCTAAATACAAATGAAAGACACAGACACAAAGGAGTCGATCTTCAAATTTCTCATGATACCAAACATTTCACAATGCTATCAAACATTTAAATTATTTGTAACAATTTGTTATATCTCATATTCAAATAAAAAAAAATTTGAACTTTATTCATGATAACGTTAATATATTATCTCAGATCTGAATTTGCATAACTTTCAAATTCACTTGAGTCTTGAGTTCTAAGATATGCATTTGAATTAGTTTTCTGGCATTTAAAATTTTGAATCTGAGACTTATGTCATGCATTTGGATTTGAACTTAAATTTCCATTAGGCAGGAATATGATGTATTTTAAATTGAATCAAAATAAAATGTACTTAAATCAATTATTTTTTTTTTAAATAAATAATCTGAAAATTTATTTGTTTGTAATTTTACATGTTTCAGTATGTATTTATTTACTCATTGTAAAACATGACCACTTTTAATATTTTTAACATGGTCAATCAAAAAATTTTGTTAAAATGAATTAAAGGTTTTTAAGAATATGAAATACAATACATACAGTTTTTGTCGAAACAAAACCAAAACAAAAAAAAAAAAAAGATATAGGTACAATTTTAATCTTATTGCCGTTGTCATATTTTCAGATTTTTTGCTCTTTTTCCCCCTTTTGAAATTAAAACAGGTGTACACATATCATATGCATATGTGAATACCATATTTAAAGGATGGATGAACACAATAAAATTTGCAATTATATGTGCATAAATAATTTTGTTTTTTTCTTCGTTTAAGTATAAATTAATCTTATACAACACATTCTCTGTATTATTGTACATATTGTACATGTATCATTTTTTTATATAGATTTTAATTCAATATATAAACAAGAAATGTTTCATTAAGTAAATGCAATTATTTATATAATTAGTAAAATTTACTCACAAAAAGAAATGAAGTTTTTTTTTTCTTTTTTGTTTTGTTCAAAATCATTATAAAACGAAAAACAGAAAAAAATGAACAAAATATGAAAAAAAAAATACAAAAAGAAGGAAAAAAAAAATTATGAAAAATTTGCTGTAAGCAATAAAGAAACGAAATAAGAAATTTAAGAAAAACTAAAACAAAAGATTCGATATTAAATGTATTCGAACATATACAAGTGTACAAATATGTATATGGTGATTTAAACATACAAGAAAATAAGTTGTTTTTTTTTTGTTTTATCAATGATGACTGAGTGAATGAATGTATGAAATACTAGAATTGAAAATGTAGATTTAAACAGACAGATTTATAATGTTTTTTAATACAATCAAATATCATGTGGCAAAAGAGAATAATGATGATGATGATGATGACGATAATGTTTATTTGTATTCAACCAACCATTTCAACAATATAAATTTTGCAAAAAAAAGAAAAAAAAATCTTAAAAATAATTTCAGTTTTTTTCTTCCTAAATTAAAACGATGAAGAAAACTAAACTCATTTTAAAAATGGAGAATAAAATATTTCACAAAAAAAAAAAATAAATAAATAAAAAAAATAAAAATGTGAAAATAAAGCGATTAACAAAAACTACATAATGATGATGCATGAACTAGAGAAGTTCATACGTACCAAAACTTTTGCAATGTATGTACATAGACGAGCATCATACATTGTACAATAGGTTAGAGGATCTCGGACTAATGTAATTTAATTTAAGAAAAAATGAAGTTTTAGATGAAACATGAAATTAAAAAGGATTTACAGATGTCCTTGCATGTACCACAGTACTGAGGTTGCTATAAAATATTATAGGAAATTTAAAAAAAAAATAGACTTGAAACAAATTCTTTTGCATACCAATTTTAAATAGAGATCCTTACCAAAATCAAGATCCTTACGCAGAAATTAACTATTGATTGATATTAATTATATTTTGAACAAAATTTTGTTAATTTGCAGATTAATTAAAAATTTTTAAATCAAATGTAAATGAAAATGCTAAAAATTTTAATATTGATAAGAAAAGCGTTCGTATAATACGTGTATAATATTTTATAATATTTGTTAAATATATGTTTAAAAAAAAATAAATTTTCTCGTAATCTGATGAAATATTTTGAATAAATCTGAAGAATAAGTTGATCATACTGCGTTATCATTTATTAATACGTTCATTAATGTACTACAGCACACATTTAATTCTAAAAAAAGGTATATTGCTGATGGTATTGATAGTAACTAATGCATATGCAATTGGACTAACACACTTGTTATTTGTTGTTGTGTTTTTGAAATATTCAAATTTTTCATTTAAATTTATTTTTCAATTTCTTAAATTTTGAGAAGTTTCTATAAAATAGATGGTGTATATGCGAATGATATTTATTTAAAATTACAAAAATCATATCAATATCAATTAATCCTATGTGGTTTCAAATTTGGAAATTTTTCCTGGTATTCAGTTTATACTAGTAGTATACTATATACCTATATACATAATTTTGAAGATTTCTAATATCAAAATAAGATGTGTGCTTTCAATACAATTTAAATTGAATCTAGAAATATTTTTGAGTATCACAATTCATTGTTAAATTTAAAATCCTGTCTTAATTAAATATGATTGTAGTAGATCTGTAAAATATAAAGACGATTATATTATTTATGTGTCCATTAAATATTTTTTATTCTTTAATAAAATTTTTTTTAAATAAATCACTTTATTTGAATCCAATTAAACAAAAATGTGTGTGGTTTTGCAAAAAATAAATTTTATTTTTACAAAAAGCAAAATTTATTTGCTGTAGTTTTCACACCAAATAGAATTTAAACTATTACAGAATGTAATTTTCTTTTAATTGGGAAAGAGAAAAATGAAGAACAAAGAAAAATGAAACTTAAAAAAAATAAAATAAAAACAAATAAAAAATTTGCTTTTAAAAAATGCGAGCGTACACATAGCATACATTTCCATCAGTATATATCAATTAATTTTAACTTTAATTAAAATTTCCTAATTATGTATGTGTGTAAAATATACTACACAATATAAAATATATATACACACATACTATGTATGAATGTACATTTTACGTACGTTACATATGCGCAAATGTACGTGTAAAGTATAATGTTTTATTCAACTTTAAAACTTTCATATCATATGTACGTACAACTTTAATTTTTTTCCTTCCTATACATTTTGTAAATTTTGTAGTCGACTGTTGGTTTTGTTTATAAAAACTTTATCGTATACATGTATATTTATGTATACCTAAAATGTAGATAATATTTATATACCTGTATCTATACAATTTTTATACATAATGTTTTGTTATGACTAGTGTAGAAAAACTTATGAAACCATTTTCACAAGAGCTTCACTAGAATTTATCGATCCTAATTCTTCATGGTTACAAATCCATTCATAAAAACGCTGGCATTGTTCTATATAATATACGTATGTACATGTACATAGATATTTTATACGTTTTTTGTACTCTTATTTACTGAGCTATATGTTCAGTTATACATATTTATATGGATGTAAACATTTTATAAATATATGTTGAATTATACTTATATATATACGTTATATGTACATAAAAAGCACACTGACGTAGATGGTAAAAATGTGAACACGTATACGATATATGCGATAAAGTACTGAATGCTTGTTGCCCAAGTGATGGAGTTTGATGAAGTAGATATCCAATAAATACAAATGTGTATATCAACAAAAAATTATAAGAAAATTATGTTGCTTTTTGCTTGATGTGTAATGTAATGTAAAATGGTTCAAAGTAGTATAGATATAATGGAAGCCAACAAATTATTATATGTACAAGTATATGTATACACCAGCCAATTTTTTTGTTGCTGTTACATATTCCTCTCCTGCTGTTTCTAAACTTTTGTATTTTTACATTATATGTTCGGTTGCCTTGTTGTCGCCGTTTTTTATTCATGAAAAGCCTGAAGATGTTTCCTTAAATGTTCTGTTTCTGTATGTTGGGCTTGGACAGGATTAAAATGCATACTACATACTACATGTACTCATGTGTATCAACAATATAAATATAGGTATATCAAATTAGGTATATATTTGTGCATTCGGTTAGTATTGTCACATTATCATATATTCTTATTGTTAATATGAAATACTTATTGTTATCCTTGAAATCTTAGTTAAAAGGAAACCATGAGGCAGTACTAATAGCATGATATTAAAACAGCAAAAACTTCTTGGGTATTTATACATAGGAATGGAAGTTTAACTGGTTGGTGTATACACATTTTGAACGAATGGATGGGCATTGTGGAGTTTGGTATGATCATTAAACTCGGACATAATTTTTTTGTTATTAAATGCATGCATTTATATGTACCATGTTAAATGTTAGATATACAGTATAAGGATTAAAAATGCTAGTACGTATGGACATTGTACATATGATATGGAGTCGTATAAATTTTGGACCCGGCATTCATCACATAAATTTATTTCATTTGTTGTCAATTAAACAAATTTTACAATTTTAAAATCAGAAAATTTCAAGTATGAAATACTTTTAAGATTGATTATACAACGAAAGATTAATTATTCATATCCTTTATTTGAGTTTCAACGGTGTGAAGGATTTTGGGAAAATAATTAATTTTTATATTAGCCATCAAGCCAAGATAAAAATAAGAAAATAAAAGAACAATTTTTGGTACATTTAATATTCGTTATAACCGTTTTAATGAAAATCTTTAGGTAATAATATTTAAAACATTCAAAGAGAAAGATACAAAAAAAGTGGAAAAAATAAAGTCTAATTGGATAGAACAATATAAAATGTAATTTAAATTTATAATTAATAAATTAGAATTGTTTTAATTTTAATCACAAAATTACATTTAAATTTCTATCTATTAAAATTTATTTGAAAGTCAAAATGAAATTCACTAATTTACTTAATTATAGGATTTTTGCTGATTTGGTTACGGTTCTATTATATTCATTTTTGTGGTGAATATCACTGAAGTGTTTTAAAAAATTTTCTACTTTTTTTTTTTTTTTGGATTTTGCAATTTGCCATTTTTCATTTTTTTTTCTGTTTTATTCATTTTGAAACCAATTTTTTTTTTTTTTGTCAAATAAAATTTATGGTCGAGTGATAATTCTTTTTGTCAACGACCACAAATACAATTTATCTTTTCGTTTTTATGTACTTGCATGTATCTACTTCTAGATTTGTAATAAAACTTTCATTTAATTTTTTTTTCTTTTGTATTTACTAATATATAATATTCTTAAAATTATCAGCTTTGATTTTATTCTTGAATATCCATTAATATATTTTTTTTTCTTGCTAAGATTTTACAAATCTTATAATTATTACGATGACGTCAATAATGACTCATATTTAAATTGTAATTTAATCGTTAGAGCATGAAATTTTTCTAAAATTTTTAATTTGAAAATATTCATTTGAAATTGAATTTTATTTTGTTTGTTACAATTTTTGTTTATTGTTTTATTTGTAATCTCATTGCAATAACCGAAAGGTGATTCAATTACGTAAATATTCTCTATTCAAAGATTCTTAAACTTATCTTAGATTTGCAAGATATCCTGTAATTGGCATTTTTTATAAAATTCAAAATATTTTATATTTTTGAAAATGAGTTCAATTCGAATGGCATAATTTTTCTATACTCCATACACTAATTCAACGCAGTTAAGGCCTTATGGGCTTAATGGGCCTTATATGTGTCTCTTTTCTCCTCTCATAATTTCTATTAAGATCATCTCATGACTCTCATGAGTAGTGTTACCACAGTCTTTAAAAGTTTTCATACAGTATGAGATGAATTTTTTTATTATCAATATACAGCGACGTAAAGTGGTACTACTTTATGTCATGTCCATAAGGTCTTTACTGCATCGAATTAGTGTATGGAGTATAGTAATTCTCACTGCCACTGTTCACAGATATTTTCATTTTTGTGATCAGTTTCACCTGGTTTCATTCATATAGCAAGTGAGCAAAAAAGTTGTCTATTATGTATTTTTTTTTTGTTCATTTTTTTGGATGAGGAATTTGTTTAGTAGAAGAGGAACTAAACTTTTTTTCATTGTTGTTGTTTTGTAGCCAAATTAGAATAGAACTTTTAAATAAATTTTATTAATGTTTTCTTTTAAATAAATTTCATTAATATTTTCTTAAAGAAAACATTACCAAAATTGCTTCATATAGGTAAGAAATTATTTTTTATTCACAATTTTCCGACATACAAAAAGGTTAATAATTCTCATTGTAAATAATAATTAATGTTTTCATGTTCACAAGAGTTTTCATAAAAAGTGGCCACTTTTCAAATTTTAATTTAATTATTTTTCGCCTTCAGCTACCTATATGATAGCATTAATTGAAGAACCATACACGAAATTTTATGTTCGTACCAAATAAAATCTTAAAAATTAAAACAAAAAAAAAAAAAAAAAATACAGACTGAAAAAACTAAATCAATGGTATATGGTATTAGATCAGTTTTACATTTCACGTTTCAATGTTTCATTTATGGTGGTGGTAAACGATAATGATAATGATGATGATTATCCATCTCTTTACCGCTACCATTATCATCATTTTTTTTAATAAAACATTTTAACTATATATAAAAACAGTAACAACAGAAGTAAACAGCAACAATGTAATCAGCATGGTAGCATGTTTTGTTATTTGATAAATTTTCATGTGTACATGTAAACGTGTATAAAGTGCATTTATTTTCTTGATTATAAGCCTGAAAGATTCTTTCCAAAATTAAAATCCTTAACAAAAAAAGTGCTAACAAAAGTTAAAATATTTCTTTGTAGATGGTATAAAGTGATGGTTCATGAAGAAGAAAAGAAAGAAAAAATCTACTGGTGTATAAGATCTTGAACAATTGCCGATGCTGATGGAAAATTTGATTATCTGTATATAAAAAGACAAAAAAAAATAAATTCTGATAGCCATGTAGTAAATCAGTAGCGAATGCTTGTTTGATAGGAAAATGATTAGTAACCCTATGATTGGCATTTTCAAAAAAGCAAAAAAAAAATTTATAAAGAAAAAAATAAAAAAAGTAATGAAATAAAACAAAATGAAAATTAAAAAATTTTTGGAAGGTCAATGAAACATTTTTATATTTGTTAGCGTTTTATTTGTATTTTAAAAATTAAGTTTGTAGTACAAAAAGCTACCGGATAATGTCTTATGATTTGTTTGGCTATGACTTCAAGAAAAAAAGGAATTGGAATTTAATTTAACTACGAAATCATGTATCGTAAGAAATATCTATTGCTGTCTTAAGTTTTACTTAATAACAAGTTATACGTACAAAGTACATATTGACATTGATTAAAATGATCCATGCTTGTAATGCAACACATGGCCTGGAAAATTTTAGACTTATTGTTGTATTTTAATTTTAAATTGTTTGAATTGCAGTTGCATCAGGATTTTAAAAATTACATAAAATTGCTTTTGTCATTTGTCGTGTATTCCAAAATCAACAATTTTCGCAATTGACTAGTAACGTAAATTTTGAAAACATTTAAAATAAATATTAAATGTAATAACCTAAATTTTAAATGAAAAAAGAAATCAATGCTTGTAAGTTTTTACAATCCTATTCGTATTCACCTTGAAATGTTGGTATAACATTGATAAATGTGTGCAAAATGATGAAAATTTAAAACTCTACGTTACCAACCTAATCAAATTCTACATTACATTAAAAACACAACAAAAAATTATATTTATTTGATTATATACATTAAAAAGTTGTTGGATGTATAGATATAGAATCATATAATCATTACGTATATGTATATCAAAACAACATTCATTGAGCGGATGCATAAAAAGCTGGCGCGTTTTTTTCTTACATAACATTTTTATATGTACGACACATGATGTACATGTATTCAAGATATAACCACATTATCTTAAATATATTTCTTGTACTAAAAGTTGAAAAAAGACAAAGCAATATTGCATAAAAACACAAACAGTCTGAGTTTCTGACTGTTTCGAATTACAATATTGATATAAAAATATATACATATATGTATATGTACGTAAGATACATATAAACTCCATCGTGAAGATGCTGAAAAGTGAACCTTGTGGATGAAAGAAATTCATACTACACTACAGACATAAAAATTATAATGATGACGATGAATATATAAAAGAACATTTGCCCATAGTATCTACAAGTGTTTAAAAAGAAAATCAAAGATTGGTCTTGGTAGTAAATGGCAGGCAGTGTTATCAAAAATCAACATTTAGCACAGTAGCGGCAACATGAATAGTTTGATTGTAAGCAGATTTATATATAATGAAAGTTGGGTGTTAGGGTAAACAACATAAATACTATTAGCAATGTTGTTTTGTATTCTCTACTTAAAATATTTTATTGGATTTTGAGCTAGAACCAAAAAAAAATTCCTAAAGTAAAGTAAAATATATGTATATTCGGCTGTATAATCAAATGAGTTCAATCATAATGTACATAAACTTCCGTTCCGTCAATTTCGACACTGTAAGTAATGTGCTGAAGGAGCGTACGTAAAGTAAACTTTCCAGTTGTTATTTCAGAAGTCCAGCGAATTTAACATAGTGACAGATATTACTGAACTTCACTTTATGTTTTCATTGTGGTCAGTATATTATTTTAGACATTCGCAAACGATATTCTTACTTTACTTTACCTTACGTTATGTTTCCCTTACGGTTAGAACTTTATTTTAAAACTTATTCTGTGACGTGTTACAAGTCAAATAAAAGCAAAAACTAAAAAACTTTAACATTTTAACTAATTCTTATGCGTTGTACGATGATATTCGATAAATAAAATCGAAAAAAAAATGCATTTTGTTATATAAAAATATACAAAATAATTTTTATACGATATAATTGTGGAAACTCCTTTTTATATGTTGTCGCAATAGTAACAACAAAATTTCTGTGTAAATTATGAAGAAGTAAAACAAAACACAAAGAAAACTTGTAAAAATGTTACTTTTTATTCTTTATCTCTGTTGTATTTAATTTTGTGTTTTTCTACTGGTTTTGCTTTTAATATCGTTTCTTCTATATTTTTTTTTTCGTTTCTTGAATAAATGAAGAGAATGGATGGAGCCATAATTTCAAAGTTCTTGATTGTAATGATGTCATTTAGTATATTTATAGCATCTTAAAGTACACAATGTACACGTAGATATATGTGTGTTCACATAATGTCCTCATTTGGACATACATTTGGTTTTACAAGAAAATGAAATGATGCACTCACTTGCAGTTAAGCTTAAGGGTACTGATAAAGCTCTTTGATTTTCCAAATTTACACAAATTCATTCGATTATAAACAAAATAATGCGATATATTGTAACACAATCATAATTACCAAAACCATTTTAGTTTTATCTCTATTTTTGAACATGTATGTATGTAAGTAAAATCAATATTCCCAATTTTGATCAGTTACGATAATCCCAATTTTTAGGATGATCCTATTCAATTCGAATTATTTTTCATGTCTTTTAAAGAAACATTGAATAACGTAGTAAATCACACAGTTTAAACAAACAGATTTCCTTAAATTTTATACATTCAAATGTATGATTTTCACGATTTTCTATGTTGGAATTAAATTTAAACATTTCCCTGCCCTTAGTTATTATTTGTAGATAAGTTATGCGCATAATGATACAAAGTATGTGAAACAACGGAGATCATTTGATTAGATAATGAAAGTGTACTGTACACAAGTACATGTGACAATGTATAATGGCTGGTAATGATTTTAAAAGAGCAGAAATGCAATGAAAGTAAATTAATTCCATATAAAGAAAAAGACAATAAACAGAAATATTCAAGAAAATCTTTTTCATGTTGTGCAGTAATTAACAAATATTAATCTGTTTTTTTTAATTAAATGGCGTATAATTAGATTTTTATTTATTTTCTGAATATGTAAGAATAAATATATATGTATACAGGGATAAAAAGTAATTTGTGTAAGAGAATGGATTCTATAATGATAAATTTTTTGTCAGTAAACGTCAAAGAAAAAAATTCATCGGAAAATTAATGTGTCTAACTATAACTTTTTATTAAAAAGCAATGCCGCAATGACTATCCTGAATATAAGAGATTAAATTATCCAATACAACAGCGTATTGTATTGGAATGATTCGGTGAGAATGATATACAAGACATTCTCATATATCCTTTCCTGGAGGTGTTATTGTCTTTTTATACCGCTTTTTTTAAATAAAAATTTTAATTTTGTCTTAGCCAAAAAAATTTCTTCTAATTTTTAATTTACAAAAACTTCATTGTTCATTATAACAAGCCTAAGAAACAGTAAAAAAAATTCATATTACAATTGAAAAATTTGCAGTGACACTTACCTTACAAATAATTGCTCCTGATTATTTACACGCCATGAAACTACAGTAGCACCTTAAATTAAAAAAAAAATATATATGGAAAAAATCATTAATTAAACAAATAATAGAAATAAATAAAAATAATTGTATAAGCATGTGTAAAATTACATGAACTGTAAAGTTTGATATTTTGTATCAAAAATTAAATGAAATTATAATTATTTATTATAGGAAAATTTAAATTTTGTTTTTAAAAAAAAAAATGTAAAAAAACGAATTAATTTACTTTCTGCAATTAATCAAAAAGTTAAAAATGAAATAACGTTTTTTCATTTTTTTAAAGTAAAATTAAAAGTTCAAATATGCATAAAACTTTTTCCGTACACTAATGTATGGCTCTAACTTTATGTATGGATAAGTATTCGTGTATCTACGATATGTTAATAATTTTGAAAAAAAAAAAAAAAGAATTTCGTTTTAACAGAAAAAATGCAAATCAATTTTGTTTTTGTCATTTTTTTGAATATTTCTTTAAAGCATGAATAAATTATAATGTATTAAGAAGACATTCACTTTTTTTTTTGTTTTTATATAAAATCTTTCATTTATGATTTTGTGTATATGTATGTACATAGGTACACAAAATGATAAAAAAAAACTGTCTAATTTGAATTAAATATTAAAATTTTGAATAAAAATACTTTTTAAAAATATGTAGTTAATTTTTTTTTATAAAACAAAAAAGAAAAATTGTATCAGATACACGTATAAGGTACTACTTTTGTGGAGACAATAACAATTTCTGTGATTTGGTTTGGTTTTGGACACAAAATACTTACATATATGTACATGTATTCGTATGGTGACAGAAGCGTGCATTTATGTAAATTAATTTACACTATGCTCCAACGAATAGAAATTTGTATCATTTTCATTACACGCAAATAAAGTTAAAAAATTTAAATAAAAAGATCTAACGTAATTTTTTGATCTTTTCATGGTGGCTCATAAATTTATTGATGTGACACATATATACAAAAACAAAAAAGAAAATTGTTTTTTTCAGTGTTCATTTGCATTATTAACAACCCTAACACTTTACAAGGCCGTCCTTAAGTAAGTTTATTCAGCTTTGAACAAGAACCGATTCAAATGTAGTCTCACATTTGGAACTAGATTTTATGTTCATTGTTTCATCTTTTTAGCAATGACCAGGTCTTGGCCTATACCGAGCTGTTGAGCCGAGGAACATAAGAAGGATTTCATACCTTTTTTTTCCCAATTTTTTTACAATAATTTAGTAAATAAAACAAAAAGAAAATTAATTAACCTTCTATTTTCCCTAATACTTATATGTTTAATAAGAAATTATTTACACAATTCAAACATTAATTATAAAGTATGTAGATGAAAAAGATCAACACAAAAAACAAGAATATCACAAAATAGTACATAAAACTTAGTTTTTATGAGAACTCATTTATAATAAATTTGAGAAGGAAAAAAAGTAATTTCAAAAAACAAAAAGAAAACTTTAATAATTGAAAATAAAAAGGAAAAAAAACATGAAATAAAATACTTTGAAACAAGTTTTATTTTTTGAACATTCGTTTCTTCTATTTTTGCAAAACTTTAATGAAATACATGCATATGTATATACATATACGCATGTACACATTATGTACTGTATTGCTACATAATAGAAGAAAAAAAATTAGAGTATGCTATTAGATAAAACTTTTTATTATGTATTCATTTTCGCGTTCAACAACCTTTTAAAAAGATAGAAAAAAAAAATAAATGAATTAAATTTTAACAAAATGAATAAAAATCAAAAAATAAAAAAACGAGAAAAAAAAAGATGATAAACGCATTATAACCTTTTGATTTATTTTTAAGATATTTTTATTGTATTTCAGGTTAAATATCATGCATGGCAAAAATGTTAAACTTTTATACGAGCAAATATGTATATAATATAAAAAAGTTTTCAAAAAATAATTGAAATTCATGTGTATTGTTCGTAAATGAATTGAAAAAATAAAAATAGTTTTTAAAAATATGAAAAAAAAAACTAATATTAAATGAAATGTAAAAAAAAGTTAAAATTACCAGGAAGTTAGAATTATGAACAAATTTTGATCTCAAATAAAATTTTCCTGAATATGGGGCTAAAAGGATATTCTTTTCTACGTAACTTAAATTGCAACATTTTTATTGCATTTTCTTTTTGAGCTTTTTCATTGGTATTTTTTAATCTAAACCCCATTGCACCCTTGTTTTCATCTACTTTGTTACAGACAAAAAAATTTGAAATTTTTGGAAGGATTTAAGAAATAATTGCATTTATCTTTGTAAAGAATGCCTTGTCTTTCCTTTTGAAAATTTTTATTTTTATTTGTAAAAGGCGAGAATCCTCCTTAAACTATAGTGTCCAAATGAGAATAATTCACATATTTATAAACCATTATTAGAATCATTTCTCCAATTCGAAAAGTTATCTTATGTATAAGTGGAATAATTTAATTCGATGTTAGAAAAAATATTTAAATATCGTGGATACGTTATTTAATCGTTATTTTTAGACTAATTTTTCTTTTCTTTGATAATTTTTAATTCGATGTTTTTTTTATTTTTATTTTTGTATATTAATTTTCTTATCATTAAGTTGATTGTTATTAAAATGCTTTTATTTTTTCCTAAAAAGCAATGTATCAAAAATGGTCTATAAATAGCCTTAAAATCATTCTTGTTTTCCTTATACAATTCCATGAATATAGTGATCACCAACTCTGAAGGATATTTCATAACGTACTGCAGTGCGGATTTTTATTTCAAATTGACAAAGCATATTTTTTATCTTCATGAATAAAATCTACATGTACACGATATCATCATTATCATAAACACAAACTTACTTCTGCCAAGACGTTCTTTAGAGTTGATGATCACTTTACTTACATTTGTACTATACGAGTATATGTATGTATAGTACATACATATGTATTTATATGTGTGATATTAAGTCAACCGTCATATACATATGTATGTACCATATTTACGCGAAAAAAAAATCTAAATTTGTTTAGTAATTTTAATTAAGCCAAATATAATTTGATAATATTATTACCCTACAATGAATGGTTCATAAATGTTATAAATGTTATCAGCAAAACTAAAATATGTACATCCATTTATACACATAAATACATATGGTTTATTATACATATGATGTTATTTGTACAAATATTTTTATACAAACGGTATGTATTAATTTTATTAACAAAAAAAAAAATTTTTTTTTATTTGTTCATTATTATCAAAAAATATTGCATTCATGATAATATAATATGGTATTTAATTAAGTTATTTGTAAACGATTATAACGAAATGAGTAAACAAATTACGAATTATATTGAAAAGATCAATAAATAACGGTATTTAAGCTATTTATGGGATTTAATTTAGTTATTAATGAATTTTAATCTTATTTTAAATACATGCATAATAAATTACTTATTTTATTAATTTTTAAATGATTAAATTAAATTAAATAGGTATAAAGCTAATAAACACGTCATTCCAGTAAAAAGTAAACTATTTTTAATATAATTAAAATTGAATTCCCTTGAGTAAAAGCGGGTGTTTTATAACTTATAGTGTGATAATCTTCTGATTTCTGTGATCATGACTTGCAGTAAATCTTTTTTTCAACTCAATAAATATTTGCGAAATGTTTGTAAAAGAAAAAGATTTACTACAAAGCAATGATCTTTCAAGGATCAAGGATTAGAATATTTCATAAACTACAAGGCAGTTATGATCTGTTGATTTTGATGTTACTTAGAATTTTGCCCTTTAATGGGCAGTGCCTTCACGGTAATATATTGTTCGCTAGCTTTTGGTAAGAGTTAAAAATTCTCATCATCGAATTAAAGTACCTAAATCAAAATTTACTGACAGGGTGATAATATTATTCTATGATCAATGGTCAGTAATGAAACACAAAAATGCTTCAATTTTCATTTAACCTTAATTTTAATAAAATGAAATAATTGAAGAATAAAATAAAAATTTTTAAAATATACATATTGTATATATACGTGTGTATGTACTATGTATGTATGTATGTATGTAAACATCATTTTTTTTTTCAATTTACTTTTTTTTTTAAATTAACTATATTAACGATTTATTATCATATAGTTCACGATGTTATTATGGTACATATATAGACATTTTTTAGTAGTTTATCTTTTGTTATAGATTTTGAATACCAGTTGTTGTGTTTATCATACTTATATATATGTATGTATTATTTTCAATGTTACATTATGTATGGAATTATATGCGCATACATATACATATTGTAGTATATTCAAGAAAACTCCATTAAATTTGTTACATGAGAATAATTTTATTTATTTTTGTGGTGATAATTTATTGCAAATTTTAAATTTTAAACAATAAAATACAAAAAAAAAAAATTAAAATTTAATTAAAAATAATCATTGATGAAATGATTGATGTGCGTACATATATTCTACATCTCTACATGAGTTGAAATAGTCATGTACATACATAACCCCCGGATCAAAAATAATTCGGACTTGGTCAATAAAACACAAAGTACAAGTCTATTCATTAATATTTATTTTTTCCCCTTCAAAGTATTCTCCGTCTGATGCAATGCACTTGTGCCACCGTTTAATCCAATCCTGGAAACATTTTTCGTACTCACTTTTTGGGATCGCCATAAGTTCCTTCTTCGATTTGTCTTTAATTGCTTCTATGCTGTCAAAGCGGGTTCCCCGAAGTGGTTTTTTTAAGCGACTGAACAAAAAAAAGTCGCACGGTGCGAGATCCGGTGAATATGGTGGTTGATGAATAGTGTTTGTTGAGTTTTTAGTCAAAAACTCACGAATAACCACGGCTGTGTGAGAAGGTGCGTTATCGTGGTGTAAAATCCACGAATTATTTTGCCACAAATCGGGTCTTTTTAGACGAACTGCTTCTCGTAAACGCTTCATTACGCTTAAATAATAATCCTTATTAACTGTTTGACCTGTTGGTAAAAATTCATGATGCACAACACCACGATAATCGATGAAAACGGTAAGCAAAATCTTTTTCTTTGATTGAGTACGACGAATTTTTCTGGGTCTTGGTTCTTCTGAAGCGCGCCATTCACTTGATTGTTGCTTTGTTAACGCATCAAACTCGTACACCCACGTCTCATCACCAGTAATGATCCGTTGAATGAATGCAGGATCAGCATTTACTCTGGAAAGCATCTCTTCAGCAACAATAACACGTTCTTGTTTTTGTAAAAAATTCAATGATTTAGGAACCAATTTCGCTGCAAGTCGTGTCAAGCCCAAATCATCACTTAAAATGCTTTGAATTGTACCAAATGAAATTCCTGTTTCAGTAACCATCTCTCTGATCGTTAATCTTCTATTTTCCAAAACCATTGATTTAATCAGATCAACATTTTCTTTGGTTTTTGATGTTGAAGGACGCCCAGGATGAATGTCATCCTTCACTGATTCACGACCATTTTTAAAACGACTATGCCATTCAAATGTTGTTGTTTTCGATAGAGAACTATCACCATAACATTTTTGCAACATTTTTAGCGTTTCAGTAGCATTAATTTCATTTTTTACGCAAAATTTAATACAAATTCTTTGTTCAATTATTTTTTCCATCGCAAAATCGAAAGTAAGCAAAAACTTGACCTAAACAAAGTGCTGTCAAAAAACAACTGATTGACATATATAGCTCGAATTTGGAGGAAATGTAAAAAACAGGTATACAAACATAAATACTAAAAGAAATGCATCTTAAAATATTGGCGGGGGTTGTACATGAACGAGTCCGGGTTATTTTTGATCAGAGTAGTATATTATATAATAATTGATGTGATAATATATTGTACAATATAGATTCTGTTACCCTATATATGTACATACAGATACAAAATAAAGTATAAATGTGTATGTGAACATATACTGCGCATTTTTAAATTCATCATAATGTTATTATATTGATAATAACATACGTACATAAATTTTGTAACTATAATTCTTTATTTCATATTTTTTCCTTTAATTATGTTTTTTTCAACTCATAAAATATTATATACATTTAAATGAATTTTGAACATATTTTTATATGTATGCAAGGTTATTTATGTTTGTGCTTTTATTAATACACGATTTTTTGTACTTTTAACACATACATATATGTACATATATATACGTGTGTGTATTTCTTTTAGTTTTTAAGGTTTTAATTAAAACGGGTGAAGGGGTATAAAATTTTTAAAAGCGCTAGATAATTTGTATGACATTGAAATACTTGAAAACTCATTAAGGTCGATGATTTTATTTTTTATTTTTATTTATTTATTTATTTTTTTTTTGTATAGATACATTTTTTACATTTTTTTTTTTTTTTTCATTTAATATTTTCTTTTTTGTTTTTGCGAAAACTATTACAAGAGTAGAAGAATTAAATTCGATTAAAATGTATACAAATTCCAATGGATTAAATAAATAGATTTGTATCATTTTTGTATAGGTATGTAGGTACCTATATCATATATAGACCATATCGTCCACATCATAGGTATAATCGTCTATGCTAATCTAAAATTGTATTGTACATTTGTACATGAAACAAATTCGAGTATTCACTGTAATTATTTACAAATTCATATTAAACATACATATTATGTACATGTACATGTATGTATACAGACTAATACACGTTTATATAGTAAAAGTTATACCTAACATTATTGTATATGTATTAAAAAAAAAAAAAATTTTTTTCATTTGAATTCAAAATTACAATTTTCATTTTTTTTAACTAAAGGAAAATTTAAATTTTTTTTTTAAATTTTAATTTGATTTAAAGCTAAAAGCCAAAAACTGTATTAATAACAACAGTATAAAAATAATAAATTTATTTATTCATTTATGGTAACAGGTAGTACGTAACTACATATAAATTTTCTTTTTCTTTTTTCATGAGTGACAGAGTATCTATACTTTTTTTGTGTTAAATTTTGTATCGAGCAAATAATAAAAAATTATAGTGCACATATAAATTAATGTATCTTTGAATATAGATAGATATAATTACATACATATGTACATAAATTCAAAAACAGTGTAATGAAATCGAGTGAATGTATCATGTGTACACTCACTTTTTCTAATTTTAATTTTTGATTTTATAATACATTGGTATATATGAAAATTTGAATTTACAATGCATATAAATGCATGATTATTCATATACATACGTAAGTATTTTGATAGTGTTTGTACTTGTATACGTACAAATATGCATATATAAAACTGGATATTGCATGATTTCATATATATATAATACAGATTTTTTTATTTATAGAGTATACATACATATGTATGTATGTTAGTATGTATATGTATTGTATGTACTACATATTGAAAATCTACTGATCAAAATCTTGTTTTAGAATATGGAATGACATACAGGTACAGGTAGATTTAAATTATCTGTTAGTACACATAAATTTCCATACATATATAAATATGACACATATATGTTTGTATACATACATACATATATACATACGTTTAAATATATCTGATGTATTAAAATTATATACAAGTAAACGAATTTATAACACACCTTTTTTTAGCATTTTTTATTAATAAATATACAAAATAAAAGTCTGTTTTAAAAAAAAACAAGAGAACAAACAAACGAACTTGTATGTATACCTTTTATATAAATTATACATTTATATTTCTATGTTTATCATATAATGTATGTACATATGTATGTATGTACTATAAAGAATATGAATGTTATATTAACACTATAAAGCCAGATGTTCGCTATTAATGTTTAACATATGAGATTAAAACTAATGAATGCATATGCATGATTATGACATACAATCCGATACGTTCATGTATATATATATACAAAATATATTTTTAATACACCCACGGTCATATATATTTTTTTTATTTATGCACATATCTATATAAGTACGTAAAATTAAATTTTTAAAACATATTAGAATATCGTAGAGGAATTCATTAGAAATCTTAAAATATTTCATAGTGATAATCAGATATGTGAATTTTTGAGTTCAAAAATTCCCAAATTGAATACAAAAATGTGAAGTAAGAAATGTGCTTTAATTTGAAAGTAGTTAACTATCCAGAAATGAGATCTCGTTTTAGATTTCTGATCTACAGAAATAAAGGAATAAAGAATTGCATCATTAAATTGTTAACATGGTCAGAAGGACAATTTCAGCTCAGTGAAATGTGATCACATAAAGTTTTTCGATGTTTTGTGTTTTCAAAACAACCAAAAAATTTTTCATGTAATCACTTCACTGTACCGGAATTGGTACCCAGGTTAAATTATTTTAAAATTTAAACTATAGCTGTGAAATCAAGGTGTTTGATTTTATTGGAAATCATACAAGATGGAATAATCAGAAAGAATCTTAGTAATTAGACAAAGGTTCATAATTTAATCAAATTTTTCTAAATTTTCTATATACTATCTTACAATTTTGAACTGTACTGTAGCTTTTAATCATTAGCTATTTTGTGTGAATATGATTAGATATTGTATACAATTTATCATTTTTTTAAAAGTATAATATAAATGATCATCTTTAAGTTAACATTAGATTCTAATTTGTTACTTTTTGATACATGCCAGTTATGTTTTGTATATGTGTGTATGTAAGAATTATGGTATATGTTATAGCAAGTTATAGTAATAAGAGCTCTTCAAGAACAACAACTCAGAAATTATTTGATATTTTTTTTTTCTCTATAGATAGTTAGGTAGTTGTAAATGATATATTCTGTGATCTGTATGTATGCCCACAAATACATGTATGTAGATTTGTTATATTTATGCATATATGTAAATACACACTCAGTAATCAGCATCTAAAACTATATTCATGATACTGAGGTATGTACTATCTGGTACTATACAATATACTAACTCCACATGCATATTGCACTTAGTATACAAATTTTCATTTATCTCCATGCAATAGATGTAATTTTGTTTAAACATACGAATGTACATATGTATATTTAAATAATTAAACGTATAATGCTGCTGTTATTACATAAAAAATTACATTTTATTATTATAATTAATTGACTAACTTACCATGTAAATTAATTGTGCAAGTTGTATTATTACCACGATCTAAGACTACAACACTTGTAGCTGCCGCCATAATTTTTCAAAATAATTTTTTAAAATTTTCCTTTTTTATTTTTGTTAAATATATATTTTATATAATATGTTAATTTTTGTATTTATACGAAATATGTATGTATGTAATACAGTTAAAATAAATTTAATTTTTCGTTGTAGATAATTTTATGATAAGTATTAACTTATTTTTTAATGGACAGAGTACATTTATGAATATTATTCTTATTTAATTGAATTTATTATACACACATTAATGAATTATTTTAATAGCAAAAAAAAAAAAAAATTTACAATTAAGAAATTCGAATTTTTTGTATTTTTATTTCACAGAATAAAATATTAATAACTTTTGTTTATGTAATTTATACACGTAATTATTTGAATAATATAATATAATTGACTTAATTTGAAAATTTTCTATTTACATACTATTTTCCTTGTTCCCAGTAAATTTTAATAATGTTTTCATTCCATTTATAATATTATAAAAATTTCACATTAGTTAGAATTTGATAATAAAATTTATCTGGACACAATAAATAAAAACAAAATTAATTTGGGTATTATAATAATTTTAGTGTGTATAGACCCTACAGTATCTACAAAATTGTACAAGTTTTTAAATCACTAATGGAATAATATACCGGACGCAAATAAAATAATATTTAGTACTTGTGCTAGTCAACGTCTAGACATCAAGTAAGGATATCAAGATTTTATTATTTACTTCAAGTCCTGATTCTAAATAGGTAGTAGATGCACAAAATCACAACACAAAACAGTCATGTATAATAGTCGTTTTAAATGCAGAATATCTGTACTCTTTAGCACCAGCTGATAAACTAATTGTGACCGGATTGGGATGATAATTCTTCTTGAATTTTTAAGTGATGGATGATGATGATGATGGGTAATTTAATATCTCCCTTTTTTGTATTATTTTTTAAATAAGATGGAGAAAATGTGTTTTGTTTGTAATGTAGTTTTATTTTACGAGTTTTTTTTTTTTTAAATAGATACAAAAATATCCTTTTAAGGGGAAATAAAATAAAATCTTATTAATTAATCTAGCTAACATTTAATTCATTTACTTGTATTTTATTGTCCTTTTATTAACGAAGGAAAAAAAAACAAAACAAAAACGTAACACTTTGCTAGTATATAAATATAAAAAATTATAATTATTACTGCACATGCACTATAAAAAGAAAAAAAATTTACCGCACGATAAAAATTTATAACAACTGAAGGAAGAGTGAAGATATTCAAAAAGAAAGGATGATTGATGATGATATGAAGGAATATAGAAATAGCAGCCGCCAAACTACTTTTGTTGTTTTTTTCTGTTGTGTTCTTCTAGTCCTTGCAGAGTTATATATGTATGTATGAGTGATGTTTTATAATTATATAGTACACACATGTATAAAATTAAACAAAAAATAATCCGTTTTGAATGGTTTATCTTTCTTTACGATGATTATAATATAGATAACATAAACACCAGAGAAAGTTCAAATGATTCGATATACACAGATGTAAAATATCTAACCAATACCAATGCATGCACAATTGTTGTTCTCTTGCTTGAATGCACAATTATTTTAATTTATAGCTGCAACCTGATGATGTTTATTTGATTTGTACAAATAAATTTAATGAAATTATTGAATTATTATTTCTTATATAGAAATTAATATCACAATTTAATTATGATAATGGTAAAATCACAAGACTCGAAAAAATGACCACAAACTTCAACAAACACTCGATCTAAAATAAACTTTCAAAACAAATTTTTTAACAAAACCTAGAGGATAGACAATAATAATGGGGCGGCCGCAACACAACACCTTTTCCATTACATGTAGATACGCCGCCAGAAAGAAACTAGAGAACACTTTTTTTTAAACTGATATTTTCATTTCGCCGTTTATCATATGATTTTTTTCATTTGTGATTTGACATTTTATAATGTAGTGCTAGAGTTTTGTTAAATTTCTACCAGGTTTTATTATCATTAGGTAGTACATAAGGAGATGTTGTTTTTAAAACGGAAATAAGAACAGAATCTGTTTTTAAATAAACTTGTAATTTGTTAAATTTTTAATTTAATTTTTATTTAATCTAACATTTTATTATTTTTAAAGGTTAGCTGTTGGGTATAATGTCAAAAAAACGTGTATTTCTAAAAGATACAACATTTTTTTTTTAAATTTTAATTTTTGGACACAAACCACTTAGCAAAGCATTAACCCCAGGCGAAAAGTATATATTCAAATTGCCCCAGGCTATGGCTTGTCTCAAAAATGAATTACTGATTGTGCATTTATTCACGGCAACTTTTGTAATCAGCTGAGCATCAGCTGTTGAGTTTTCATGTATGATACAAACGGATGTAAACAAATATTTAAAAAATAAAATAATAAAAAATAAAAGATAAACAGTGAGTGCAAAGTCACTTTCTATTTTATAATTTTATTTTAAAAGAGTGCAATACATTTTTTTTAAAAAGTTTTAAATATACCATTAATATTTATTTAAAAACTGGATAAAAATAAACTGAAACATTACTAAAATATAATGCGACCAACCGGTGTAAATTTATGTAGAAATTCTGCATCTTTAATTATTCTTACTAAAAATAACAACAATAGTCAGTTACAAAATAATGAATTTAATTACAAGGTAATAGAAAATTTTCGATACAATTTTTCTGTTTTATTAAATTTAAATTACCAAGATTGTAAACTTTTTTTCTTATAGATTTTATCCTTTAAACGAACTGAAAAAACATCATTTATGGGAAATTATGTTGTATTTCCAGGTGGTGTATGTGAATCATCAGATCAATCAAAAGATTGGATAAAACATTTTCAAAAATATGGAATAAATGATAATCGAATAACAGAATTAACAAAAGTTAATCAAATTAATCGACCAAAAATTTTTCAAAGTACTGATAGCAATGAAATTAAAAGGTAAATGAATCGTATAAAACTTATTTTGATCAAGCGTTCATTGGAGCCACGTACATTTTATTAATTTTCTTTATAGAGAAATTTCTTTACGTATAACTGCAATAAGAGAAACGTTTGAAGAACTTGGAATTTTAATTTGTCGTCAAAAACATGATATACAAAAAAATGAGGGTAACAATAAAAATAAAACAATTTTTGGAAATTTCTCTGAAGATTATGAACAGTTAAAATTATGGCAAAATATTGTTCATAATGATTCCACAAAATTTCTTGAATTATGCGAAAAACTGGAGGTTGTACCGGATTTGTGGAGTCTATATGAATGGTCCGCATGGATGACACCAGCTGTATTTAAAAAAAGGTAAAATACTAGAAACAAAAGTTGTAAATGAATTTTTGTTTTGATCTGAAATCGTAAATTGAATTTTGTTTCATAGATTTGAGACTGCATTTTTTATTGTCGCATTAAATAAACTGCCCGAAGTTATACCTGAGCCACATGAAGTTGATGATTATATGGTAAGAGAATTTAAATAATGAATTTTAAATGCAAATTTTAGTCATGAATTTTAATATTATATTTTAGTGGAAAACACCGACAGAATATTTATCACTTTTAAATGAGGAGAAAGTTTTCTTACCACCACCACAAGTGTATGAATTTCTCCGCATATCAAAATATTTTGATATATTGGAGCTAACAAAATTCGCTAAGCAACGTAATAATAAAGGAGTAACGTTATTTTTACCAACACAATATCGTTGTTCAGATGGATTTGCTGGAGTTTTACCAGGTAAACACTTTCTGATTAAACGAAAACCAAGTAAATAAAATTAACAAATTTGTACTTTTTTTTTTAAGGAGATGATGCCTATCCTAATAATCCAAATGATATTACAGAGCCAATAGATAATTCCAAAGAATCATTAGAACAATTTCGAAAAAGAATGAAGAATCTTCATAGAAGTGAACATAGATCATTATTTAATGTAAAATACTATCTAAATTTTCAACCGTTTAATGATCATTTAAGTCCAGTTGGTGATGAATTAAAATCAAAATTATAACGAAAATTATGAATTAAAAAAAAAATTAGATGTTTTTTTACTGTTTTGTTTTTTAGAAATTAAGAAAAAATCGTAGAAAAATTATGTATATAAATAATTATTTGTTGTATATTTGTTATTTTTTGTACACAGGGAAATTATTTTATAATAAAGGTTTAATGAAATTTCCTACCTTTTTTATTAATTTTTAATAAAATTTTCCATATATTAATTTTTCTTAGAAACTAAAAATGTCTTTGGACATTTTCACAATATTAATTATGATTCATATTTTTTGGTCCAAGAAAATTGTAGTAGCCAAGAAAGGTTAAGCTAGGGGATGACTACTTTGGCAAGCATCTATATAGAATTAAGAACTTACCGAATAACAAATGTTGTGTATGCAGAACAAGCTCAATATTGAACAAGGATCATCTCATCGGAGAAGTAATCAAAGTGAATTAAACGTTAAGGCGGTTTATTGAAAAGTTAAACAATGTTTTCAAAAGACAACTACAGACACCATAAGACGCTAACAACATTTTTAAGTCAAAAAAAAATTTCATTAATGATATGTATATTTTTGAATGATACATTTTTTTTTACTAAAATAAAATTGCGTACGAAATAAATTGAAAAAAAAAAAAAAAAACAAATTACAAAAATACAGAAAAATAATCAGATTAAAATATGATTTAATGTGATGTAATTTTTCATTCTTAAACGAATTTATTTAATTTGATAATTTTTCAATTATTTAATATTAAAAAAATTTTGTCAAATTTTAAGGAATAATTTTTTTAAAATTATAATTATAATATTACCAGCCAATTATAAATTTTTTATCTCAATTAAAATCATAATCGTATTTTGAATATTTCCCATATACACTTATTCATGCTTATTGTCATATTAAATCCTCTGAAAATTTTCTTTTCTCGTACAGCATTATGGTATGTAAATAAGAAAAAAGATATTAAAATTATAATTTTAAAATTAAATGTATGCATATAGGGTGATTCAAAGTATTATATAAATATGAAATGTGTACATTATGCTCAATGAAAAATTTTTGTCATTTTTCAAATTTTAAAGGACATAAGATTCGTGACTTATACCAACTTATACCCTTATACTGTTCTAATAAAAATCATATATAATGCAGAAATATGTATTTTTAATCACCTTGCATGTTATTATTTTTTCACATTTTTCATCCTTTTTCATATTATATTGCCTAACTAAGTAAGTACATACATTATTGTGATTGTATCACAAATATTTAAAATTAGAGCACACGTGACTGTAAAATACTTGTATACTTTTTTTTTGTTAGTTAATAAGATTCTTAATAAATTTTTCGTTTTATAAAGAAATTTGTATATTTTAATTTAAATGTCATAAATTCTGATTTATGAAGAATTTTAGAGAAATATTATTTTGAGAGAAATATTTTTATTCATAAATATGCTCCTTTCTATTGGAATATATTTTTTTTCTAAGTGACTTTTATTACTATCATTTATTATTATTTTACTTTTATTAACTTCCTTTAAAGTTGAAGCAATGTAAATGTGTAGATACACATACATATGTATATTGGGTAAATCTATATAAATTAAGAACCTTGATTGAAACACGTTGAAGTATACGGAGGTTTCAAAATACATAAAGTGAAAATAAATGCATACACACTTCTAGTAAAACTGTTTGTACCTCAATCCAAATGATCTACTCAAAAACGAGTTCTTAAGGATTTAAGGATTTAAGATTTTTTTTTTAAATTTTCAAATTAAACAGGATAAAAAGGACAAAATATCTATGTACTTAAAATATATATTTTATATTTTTAATTTTCAATGAAACTAAAAATATGGTTACATGCATATCTATGAATGTATATGTAGATATTTTGGTAACACGTGAAGTGATTATCATTTATATTTAATTTAATTTTTATTTTTCAAATACAGAAAAGTCAGATTAAAAAATTTTATTAATATTGAATTATTATTTAATTTAAAAATAATTTCATAAATTTTATTATACGTAAAATTCGAATTTTGATGTTAATGCAAAACAAAATAATAGGTAAACGTGTTCGTACATTCATAAATCATGTAAGTCATCAAAATAATTTATGTACGTGATGAGTCAAGGTTCATCTATCTTTTAATCAAAATACATCTTAAGAAAATCATTAGTTTTGTTATCAAACAAAAAAATTTATTATCCAAATATTCAAAAGAAATTCGATTTGACTGTATTCTTCGTTTCTAAAATTCTAATCAGTTTCATACCATTTAAAGATTCATAAAAACCAAAATATAGCATAAATGCAATAAATTATTCTTATCACTTATTCATACAATTCATTGTTGAATTCATTTTAAATTTTATGTACATGCATGTTACTCATGTTTTTATCTAATATTTGCATTTATTAATTTTGAAAATATTTATTGTTTTTTGTATTTGAAATAGAAAAATTTTTTGAAAATTTGTCTTTGTTATCGAAAATTAAATAAATCAACAATCAGAAAACAATTTAAAAACAAAAATTATAATTTTAATGTTATTTATTCAAAGAAAAAAAAATTTTTTTCAAATTATCTAAACTAGTGTATTAAAAAATTGTATATAAATGATCTTCTTTAAAATTGATCTCATCAGTACGAATTTGTCAATTAGAAACTAATAACCGTTGAGCTAATAACTAACGTTGAACTACGCGGTTGAGTGGTATTAAGAGTATTTTCAATAAAAAATATAAATTAAGAAACTATTGTAAAACACTATATTTGCAGTAGTGAATTTTTGTCATCATATATCAATTATTCAAAAATTTAAAAAACGAAATTAAGTAAAGCCGTTTTAATTAGAAGCAACTGTCTGAAAAAAAAAGAATAATCTTGGTAATATCCTTTGTACTTAAATAACTTAGAAAAAAAAAATAAATAAATTTTCATTTAAAAATTTTACATCGTTAAAAAAAGTCATTATTCTTTTAAGTAGTAAATGAGTAGGTGACGATAAAAAGTTTTTCATCTATCATAAACTACTTTATAGAACAATGAAAATGAATTCAACAATAGAATGTCATAATGAAAGGAATAAAGCAAAAATATTAAGTAAGTGTTTATAAGGAGTTTCAACGTATTTATATATATGGTGCCGGGAAATTAACAAAAAAAAAAAAAAGAAACTTTTCTTGTAGTTTACTCTTAAGTAGTCGATATGGTAGGTGATTGATTTAAATAAAATTCGTCTACTGTCAACTACTTATTAGGACACTACTATTGCTACATTAACAGAAAAAATTAAAAAGCGAGAACAAAAATACATATTCGTATTTTTATACTCTGTACACTAGTTATATGTAGTTAAGACCTTATGGAAACTATACGTAAAGTATACAATATCATTCTACATCATTGTACATACAAATATTGATATTCAAAAAATTTATCCGATTTTTAATGAAAACTTCAAGGATTGTGGTAATATTGATCGTGAAATACTGTAATTAGACAATCTAAGAGAAGAAAAAAAATAAGGCCCATAAGCCCCTAACTCGTAATCAGTATGCTTAAATCAGAAAATTATATCGAAACAAATGGTTTATAACGTAAAACTCTAATTTCCTTTAATTACATAAAATTTCTAAATTTGATTAGAAATTGAATGAAAATTCTGTTAACCGGAAATTCATAAATTAGTGATTAATTGTCTTCTTTTTATTAAAAACAAAAAGTTAAAAATATCCTTCCTGAGAAAAATTAAATTTTTCCCTCATAAATAAATTTCAAAATTCACTTAAAAGAAAATGATAAATATAATTCACCTAAATATAAATCAATTGAAAATTAAAGCATCATTTCCTTTTAATTTTATTTATTGTTATACACACATGTACACATGTTATACACACAGTTTCGATTTAATTCTGAATGTATGTATGTACATATACATATACGATATTTATTGTACCATCACAAATCATTTTAAATATGTATAATTATATTTATCATCATTAATACTCTATACGAGCACATACGAGTATATATAAAATAAAAGTGAACAACAGCAATGATACACAAATTTATTTGAATAATTTGTGTTTAAAATTCGATTACATATACAATGCATACAACCCTAACAATCCTCAGCAGGTATCCTTATTTTATACAATCTGTACAGGATGCTGTGCATATATGGGAAATTTTCTTTAGTAGAGATAAACATTTTAAAATGCACATACACGTAAATACATACACATCAAACAGAAAAAAAAAAACAAAAAATATAAAACATTCTCTGCATCACTTCATGATTTTGAGCACCCATTTCATATATCCTCATCAACCATAGAACAATTTTAAAACCACAAATCAGACAATTTTATCCCATTAAGGACGCATTTAAATCACTTTAGTGTGATTCTGTGATTCAATACAATAAATACTGGTGTGCAAGATTTTTCACCATCATTTGTGTTGTCATTTTATATTGTGATTATCATCACCCTCATATCCCCATTTCATTATTTATCTGCTTTTATGTATATATATATATATGTATCACCTCATTTACCTTACATTAAAAAAATTTACCAACTGTACCAATGAATACAACTTAGTGTACATATACACAATGTACGTTATGTATGTGTATGCGTTTAATTTTTATACTTGTAGACAACTTACCTTCTTATATTACATGCTACACCAATAGTCCAAAAAGGACCCCAAACATTTAAAAATAAAATTTTTTCATTCATCGTAAAAATCAACTTAAATCAACTTTTAAACTAAACGAAGTATTCGTGCAATTCATCACCTCAAGTATAGTTGTGGTGTATGTATAAGAAATTCACTTTACGTCCTTTCCACTTTATTGAAGTAGGTAAGATATGATTGTAACTGTAATAAATTCATTCGCTTTAATTTGAGAATATCCTTTTAACTACCAGTTTATTTATTCTTTTTTTAATATTATTTTTCGTACATTTTTTGTAAATTGTTTGTATCATATCACCCTGTTCCAAATATGTAACATTGTTAAAGCATTAGTTATTGTTTTAGATTTGAAATTCGTGATATTTTTAACATTCTAAGTTATATAGACACTCTTTGATTTTTTTTTTGTTTGATATAGTCCAAGAACCGTAAAAAATAACTTTTTTTTATTTTTTATATTCGCATTCTAGCGATTAGTAAAGGTCTCTTGCTTATTATGTATGTTTCCTGCTTGAGTGAAAATTCCGTTCCGTTTGAAAATACACACCAGTAGTAATACATTTCAAACGATGAAAATAAGGGTGGAATTTATATCTGAAATATACGTACGTACCTACTGTATATATACATACTTAAATTTATAACTGAAAATCACTCCCCCTTATATTTCATTTAACTTGATTTAACTTAATTTAAATTCTTTTGTACGAATTAAGATCTATATTAAATATACATACATAGATGATTTCTTAGGAATTTAAAAAAAAAAACACGAAACACCCAAAGAAGGTGCATGTATGTACATACCAGAATTTGAATTCATTTAGATTTTAGGGTTCATTTGTGTATATAACGTGTGAAATACAATTTTCATTAAATGTTTTCTTTTATTTAGCAATTAACTTTTAATTGTACACAAAATAAAAAAAAAAAAATGAACCATCAATTTGTATATCGTTAGCGGATAATAAAAAATAACGTTCGTTTATATTCAAAATTCTTTTATTAGTGGATTATAAAATATAAAAATCATAATTAATTTTATTCAACTTAATTTTATTATAAAGAGGACAAACAAAAAATTAAATATTATTATTTTTGTTGGTAGTAATAATATTAATTATAGCAAAGGATTACTGATAAAATTCAAGAAGGATAATTAACGAAATTCTTAATTTTACGAGTATGAATTCAATTTATAAATATAATTTAATTGCTATCTTTGATAACCAAAAATCATAAAATTTAATTATATAGTATACGTAATTGTAATTAAAAAAATTTCTTAATTTAGCAAGAGAATATTTTGATTTATTTGATAAGATATTTAATGGTAGTTGACAACATGACTCTTTTAATTTTCGTTTTTAAAAATGTTATTAATTTTTAATTTTATTTTTTTTTTCAACACAGGATTTACGAAGAGGGAATTATGGCCATTTCAATTATGTCTCAGCATTGTGAGTATTTCACGTATGTACCAGATTTTATTTTACTACGCTCAGTAATAACAAATAGACTATAGTTATGATGAAAACGTAATCTTCCGCAAAGTAAAGTAAAATTTTACGAAAGTAGTTTATAGACGTTAAGAATGACATATTGACTATAATGAAGACACAACGTTACATAAAACAATACCTTACTCTGTTAAATTCACTAGATTTCTAAAATATCAGCTGAAAAATTAACTTTACATACACTCGTTATACTGAACCTTACTTTACTTTACTGGAAAATGAAGAGAACCGAACGAACGGAAGTGTATACGTAGAATTTAGATAAACTCATTTGAGTATATTTCAAATTATATTTTACTTTATTTTACGGAAAGTTCTGTGTCCAGCCTAATATAGAAAAATATAAACTTTCCAATTGAAAAAAAAAATAAAAAATTTCCAATTGATAATACAGCCTCAGTGGACGATGAAAAAAATTTTTTTTTCAAATAAGTCTGAAAATTCGTTACAAAAAATCGACATCCTGTCATAAATAATATTTTTGTTCTATACCGTATATTATTTTACTTTGGCATGTTTTAATAAATTTTCTTTTAATTTTCTTCACTCCAGATTCACACTGAAATTTTATTATTGTGTATGTGCTCGTATACTTTTATCTACATATGTACATGTATACGTTTACTACAATGATGTGATATTATTATAGAAAAAAAAATATATAAAAATATTAGCTTCCTAGGAAAAGAGCTCTTTTCCATAGATAAAGAAGGGATAAATTCAAAAAAAAAAATAAATAAATAAATAAAAGGAAAATAAATAAATAATAATGTTAAAGATTTTACTTCATTTTCCAAAGTTAAAGTTGTAATTTTAACGTCTTTTTCTTTTTCTTAAATATTTTATGGGAGGATATAAAGTTTCAAAAAGTCAAAATATATATTTTGGTATAAGTGAATATGCGTATCACATATGAGTAAAAATAAAAGACGTAACGTAATGTATATCTATATATTTTTTTTTGTATTAACTTAATTTATATATACCTACACACATATGTATGTATGTACATATATTTATATATGTAAATTTATGTATAACCGCGACCTGTCTTGGAATTTTTGTATATTGAAGAAAATACTCGCATTCCTCGTACGTATATACATATATATTAACTGAATAAATGAATTATAATTTTATATGCTACACATTTATAGCACATACAAACATATGTGTATTACAGTGACTCAATAATGTATAAAGCGGAAAAGCCTCTCAATTGCCATAAAATAAATTTATTGATAGTTTATTAACATAAATCATACATTTATCCATTTTGATTTTATCCTTATTGTAAATTTTGATCTGTATTATAGATATACGCACATAAACACTTATTCATATGAATGTGTGTGCAAGGAACAAAATCTATTCATTTTGTTTTCCATTCAGAGTTTTAATAGATTTTATAAGATTTGATTATTTATAAGTATTTATGTATGTACATACATAATGTATAAGGACGTTTATGAAAATGTATACGTATGTTTTAAGAAAATGAAATTTACGTTTAGTTGTGTACGCGAAACGAAAAAAAAATCAAAATGATAAAATAACATATATAGGCTCAATGTATTAATTTTTGGAAAAAGTAATTTTCTTTTGGTAATGTTCAAAATATTTAGATTCGATTTCAATTTATTTCAGATTAAATTCAGATTTCAATTTTATGATTAAAATTATTCTAAATAAATGATAAAAAATAATTAATTTTATTTATTTATTTATTTTTTTAAAGAAAATGCTTTAGGAAGCAATGGCTCGACCATAAAAATAAGCTTAACGCTATTAAAGAAGAAGAAAAGAAAATGATATGTTTGTTTACATACTAATATGGTCAGTGGTAATACGTAGGACATTTAGGCCTTTTGTGGGTAAGTACATTTTAGTAAGTACATTTCAAAATACAGAAAAAAGCAGATTTGTGTATATTCAAGCAAAATTAAAATTTTTTTCATGTTTCATTGTAACAGCATATGTAGCACAATCTGATATTATAATCACTAAATCATATAATCATTTATCATTGTTTTATCATTTTAGTAATAGAAATGACATCAGTCATTTGGATATATGTTTCTAATTTAAGCAAAATATTCATTAAATGACCTTGAAAGTGTAATGAAAATAAAAAAAAAAAAACAAAAACTTCCCTTTTTTAAATCTAGATCTATGTACATGTGCAATAGTATTTTAGGGTTGTGGTAAAAAAAAAATGATAAATGATTTCTCATTTTCCCATAAATTTCTTTTCATCAATTTCACATGCATGCATGAAGGGTGTGTAATTTGACACCTTAAAGACATCATCATAATAAAAGGAAAGAAAAGTAGAAAAAAAAATATGCTTGCATTATTATAACTTCCGATATTAATGTGTGATATGGTATCGTATACGTAATTTGTACGTAACATACTTACATGTATAACATATCATTTTATTTAATTTTATATACTGTGTAAGAACCATATTCACAGATGTGTATATAAACGTATCGATAATACACATCCAGTATATTATATATATATTTTGTTTTTTTTTTTCTTGCAAAACCTTGTGGGTATAAATAAGGAACTAAAAATTTGTTACAAATTGGATCTCATTGACATTTGTGTAAAAGGTAATTGCAATCGATAAGTTAAAATTGTTTTACTTCCCCTTGCTTTTCATTCGAATAAAAAAACAAAAAAAGAGAAAATGCTTGGAAAAGAAGGAGGACGAAAAGAAAATAACAAGAAGAAAATGTTTGATTTTCAAAGTATTAGGAATGTTCATATAAAATAAAAGAATAATGATTATAAATCGAATAAAGGAGTGTGTATCCTTGTTCACCTATACAAAACCATCAACTACACCAGGTAAGTAAGCACATAAAAATAAAAAGTAAGAATATAGGATAAAAGATTTTCTTCTTTTGAAAGTGTTCGAAATTGGACGGGGTAAATTGAAGAATGATTATATGTATGTATGTACAAGAATTTGGTCAATTTCGTTAAAATAATGTTTTCGTTTTTTTTTTTTTTTTTTTTGGTTTTCACAGAAGAAAATCTAAAAGTTATTCAAGATAAATTCAATTTCTAAAAAAGACCAAGACGATGACCTTTGTTTACAAAAAAGTAATTGATGAAATAAAAAGTGAAAAAAAATTATATAAAATAAAATAAAGAAATGTATGTATAGAAAGCAAGGTATAATAATGACAACAATATAATCATCGCATATACACTTGATAAAGAGTATAGGGTGAAAATTGTAAAAAACCAATAGCCCAAATTGGATGTGAAGACAGATGAACGTGATGTGAATAATGGAGACGATCATTAAATGATAATACACGTTATACCTATATACAAATGTCTGGTACACGTATTCATGCTGTACAATATATAAATACGTATATTTAAAAAAAGAAAAATTTACGTGCACAATGAGACGATATCCTTATTTATATTGATTTCTAATAAAATGATGATACTACTAATGCAATATCATGTACAGTAGCACTGTATGTACAGTACATACATATATATATATATAAGCATATTAAAATTGAACAAAATTATGTAGAAATAAAATTATACTTCTGGTATAGTAGAAATTAGCTTTATAAAATGTAAAGCAAAATGCATGATAAAAATGACATTAAAGTTATATATTTTATTTCAAATTTTCCTAATACATATATATACGAATTTATTTTTCTGTTATTTTTATAGTATTCGCCTTAATAAGTGATTCAAAAATAAAAAAAAATAAAAAATTGGCCTTTGCAAAAGTTGATTAGCATCGAACATAAAAGAAATAACAAAAAATTTAGCAAATAAAAGAATATTTGAGGAAATGAGCTCAGCTCAGTTAACTTTGATGAAGAAAATTTCCAGAATAATCTTAACTTTAATTGACGTACTCACATAATTTTGTGGACAAATAATAATTTTACACTATAATAAGAAATTCAATATACTTTTTAATACTTTTTTTATTACTAAATAAAAAATGAAAAATAAAAAAATTGGTCCCTATAAATTACCTCATACCAAAGTACTCATCAAAGTCATAATGATCAATGGTTCAACAATACATGTTAAAAATTGATTTCTTCTCATAAAACCCACAAATTACAAAACGTTTACAAATAATTTAATAATTTAATCTGTTTTGAATACATAATACTATAAACATTTGAAAGAAAAAAATATGCTTTTTTTTTCATTTATAAGAAAATAATTTATTTTCCCCCTTTTTCTTTTCTTTTGTGTGCTCATAAAAAGAAAATCATATTTTTTAATGTATCAATAAAACGTAGGATAAAAGACTTCATATGATTATAATAGAAAAATATGAACACAATTCCTATACATATTTTAATTCAATTGCTGTTACATATAAAAAAAGATGTTTAAAAGTTTTCACTGTGTCACTTTTTCAATGAATGAATTTCATACATTATGTTCAAAGACTGCGTAATGTGTATAGCTAGGACACAAGTTAAACAAGACATAGATCAGACATTCTTTTCCTATATACAAGTCATTCAAAGCAACTTTTCTGTACTGTGTGGGCTGGGAAAATAATAAAAAAGATACACTGCTTTTCCTCGTAATGTAACTGATCTTTTGAGAAGAAAGAAACCTTTAAGGTTCAGGTAATATCGTCTCTATCATCATCATCCTTGAAAAATATTTGATAAATTGTCGATGTCAAGTGAGATGTGCATTACTCAATTCACTTTGTTCTTTAGATCAGGTCAAGTTAGGTGACTGCCTTGTTCCGAACAACAGAACCTTGTAAAGACCACAACTTGCCTCTGAACGATAAACCGCCATGCCATTCCGATAGGATTCCCTTAGGTAGATCGCGATTTTTTCTTAAGTATTTATATTTACATTCAGCTCAATAAAAAAAATTACTTGAAATTTATTTTTCAAATCATATTCACTGTCAAAACTGTATATGTAAACAATCTATGGTCTTTTTGAAGTATGTATACATATATGTATATACACGAATAATTGCATATACAGGGAGTACGTATACATCATATTAGTATTTTAAAAAGGATAACAACGGATATAAAGAGATTGTTGGAAAATTATTATTAAAGATATGTGTTTTATTTATGTATATACAAGAACTACACAACATACGTATATACTTATGTATGGGGTCGTAATGGAGCATACACATATGTACGTTTGTTAGAATAAAAAATGATGAGATATCTGTGAAAGGGTTCACTTATAATATGTTCATTGTCAATAGTTTAAGTTTAAGAAAAATATATGCATAACATGTACACAGTAATCGCATATACATACGTATATACATATACATAAAAATAAGAAATAAATATGAGAAATCCTATATAGCAAAATGTACAAAGTAATGTTATAAGATTTTTATCTTGACGAAGAAGAATTTACTTTATGTTCGTACACGTTTTATAAGATAGAATAAAAAAAAATAAAATAATAAATATGAAATAACAACGAATTAAATATAAAGAAATACAAAATATTATATGGATTGTAAAATAGAAGGGAGGGAAAAAAAATAACTGAAATTTGAAATTTATAATGTTACAAAAATAAGATGAAGTTTCAAATTGTATATACATATATATGGTGTGAACTGTGAAGGGATATATCAAGGATATAAATATGTAGTGCCTTTCAGTTAACTTTGTAAAATGGAAAAAGAAAAGCACAATTCATATTCTTAACATTTATGACTTTTATATGAGAATGCCAATGCATATGTATGTACATACATATGTATGTGTATATTATAAATTATAAAATGTAAATTGAAGATATTAGACGGTATTTATATTCATATAAAGACACACATATGTATGTACATTTTTTATTAAATGTATATATGAGAAAAAAAGTTATCAAAACTTTTGTATTTGTTTCTTTTGAAAAATTCTTAAATCTTTTTATATACTTATATGTATAACCAAGTATAACTTATATGAGAAAAAAAAAAAAATATATAAAGATTAAATGATTATTTTTATTCTTATTTTTTTTGTTTTTTTTTTTTAATATTTTTAAATTTTATATTTGAAAAACATTTTCAATAGTTTTTCGCTTCAATTGAAAATGTCAAAAGGAAAAATGATAAATTTTATATAATTTTATAATATAACACTATATACATTGTATCCATAATTCATAAAACTTTGTACAGGGGCATTTGGAGTAATATGTAGATATAAATCTTGTGTATGTACACAAACGTGTGTCTATGAAACATTCACTATTTTCTTTTATTTTTCTTAAAGAAAATATGAAAATGTTTTATAAAGTGATTATGTCAATGTCTTTTTTTCTATAATTTTTTTTATAGAAAAGTGTAAGAAAAGGATTTTTAAATTCAGTACATTTTCGTCATCTTTTTTAATTTGTCTCTTCATATTTTTATACCAAAAAAAAAAAGAATATCATTTAGTATTGCGGTCTGGTTTTCTTCAGATGTTCAAATATTTGTTTTGATTATTATCCTTTTGAAATATAAATTGCAATTTATTATGGTTGAATTAATTATTTGAATGAAAGTAAATTATTTTTTCAAATAATATAAACGACATAAAAGGATGTCCTAATAAGGATATTATAGATTTAAAAATGCAAAAAAAAAAAAAAAAAAAAAAATTGAAAAAACTTTACTGCGACTGGAAGGACGAGTTCCAAAAGACTTAAATGCTAAGATTAAAAGGAATAGCGTTCAATAAAGTTTCAAAATGTATCATGAACGCACCTAAAACGCATCAGTTTTACAACTACATATGGATTTTTCTATATCAGTGATATTACATAACTTTAACATCAAAAGTCAAAAGCACATCGCAACCAAACAAATTTGTTGGCATTTTGAAACTCATCCAAAATCACTTTTTCAATTGAGAAACATAATTGGTAAAATTAGTAAAAATTTTTAGCAATTATGAATTAATTTAGTCTCTAGTTTTAAATTTCTAATCCTTTCACTGATTCCTATATACTTTTATTTAAATTTACCATTTTACTGTCATGTTTATAGCACAAAAATTTATTGAATAATCTGTGATAAAGTGTGAGAAACGTTCGAGAAAAATATGTAATAAAAAAAAATTCATCTACCGTGATAGATTTAAATATGACTCTTGTGGCCACTTTAAAAATTGTATTAACCACAGGTGCTAGGTACCTATACAGTATACACAATCTTTTAAAACTATAGTACATATACGTATATTACTTAACAAATCGATATTCATTTTATTTTAATTAATATTTGTTTTTCTTTATTTTCAATTTTTTGTCTATGTATTGTAACCCATAAAAATTACATCTTTAAATTGGTTGAAATGTGTTACATCGAAAAAAACATGGCGTACAATATACATAATAAACTCATATATCAGACATTTAATTATGTTGTTCTATGTTGTGTTCCCACCAGGTGCATGGAATGAGAATTTATTGTGAATGAGTTGATGAATATCATCAACATCGATTTATATACACAAATAAATTTACGTACATATATTTATTTTTGCCACCTGTATATTCATCATTTTTACGAATATATAGTATACGATATTTTATAATGTGAAATGTTGTACGGTACATAATAATAGGCGTGGCCAGTTTTAACTGGATTGTACAGGTAGAAATTGTGATATTGACACCAATGATACTATCACGAATTATTTTATTTATATGCGTACATATGTACAACATGTACGTGTATCTGCAATTACATACAGATAAAATTTATGGAGAAAAATTAGATCCTATTAAGTGTATACTCGTATATGCACTAATAACGAGTACATACTGATAACGTGTAAAGTTAATATTTCCCCAAATGTTCCCCAATTTTCTCGTGAGTTTGCGTGAAATCTATTTGTTTTTTCTTTAATTTATTTTTACAAATGAAAAAAAGGAAAAATTAATACTATATATTTTCTCTAAAGAACTGCATGTGTGTGTTCTGCCAAGTATATTATCAGTATTATACTTGCATTTTTGTATGGACCTTTTAAAGTGGCTACCACTACATCTGTGTTACCTTTATATGTATATGAAAAAAAGAAAATTCGTAATTAATTAGGTACCTATATCTTATAAAAGTATATTTTTATTAAATATAAATTTATATATATTATGTACCTACTTAATTATTACCTATAACAAAAATTGTAACAAGAATAAAACAAAAATGACTCAAATAAAAGGATATGAGCTTCATACTAAATTTCGATTTTATTCAAATTATTTGTAATTTATGAAAATTACAAAAGTAAAATTAAATAATTTATGACATGATGATGATATAACACAATGCTTTATTGTACAATTAAAAATATCTTTTTATTTATTCAAACTACCAATGTTCTTATCTATTGCAGCACGCGAATAAACTATTGAAACAAAAAATTGTTACATGATCTTTGAATATATAAAAAATTTAAATTTAAAAAAAAAGTAATAATAAATTTGTATTTTTTTTGAAATGGTTAAATTAGTGTGATTCGGCATGATAATCAAATTTTACATTTCATTTCTATTTAAATATAAGATATCAATAATTATAAAATCTTTTTGGATATTAAAATGTACATCATTTTTAATGTAAATTTTTGACTTAGATCACCTTTGTGATCATCGACTCGTATAATTTGTATACATACATACATACATATGTACAAAGTGTGAATTTGATAGTTTTTTTTATAAATTATATTAAAGTTGAATAGAAAAAATGTTTCGAAATTTTAGTACTGAAATGCTTATCCTGAAATTAGTGTACACAAAAGCTCATGTTTCGAAAAGAAAAATTAAGAAATCACATAACATACATATTTTTTATACAATACCAAAGTAAGTTTTTTAATAATAAAACTTTCCAATTAAAAAGATTATAATAAAAATCAAATTAAAATTTTTTATTAATTTTACGTTAGATGTTAGATAACTATATATGTACGTTAATCTGTTGCATGTGTGATTTTTCTTTGAAAACGATAAAAAAAAAGAGATTTTGATTTTCGATTTCGCTTTCATTTATGCATTATTATAATTTTTTTTTTTTAAACAAAATACTAAAAAGTAAAAAAATGTGATATAAATAATGAAGAATTTTTATACTATAAAAGGACCTTGAACTTAAAATATTTTTAGACTAGACACAGCATTTTTAGTGTTCTAGTACCCTATAATAAACTGATATATGTGTATATTGCTCATTTATATATAGAGAAAATAGAAAATCATGAGTAAAAAGAAAAGGAAATCTGTGAAAATTCGCTGACTTCGAAAATTAATATCATATGTATGCTATATCTGTAGTTTGGATATATGTACATGTATAAAATCGTATTATATGTATATCCACCATTAGAGGGACAACAATACAGTCTCAATTTTTTCATGCATATAAAAAAATCAAAATTGTATTCTATACGAAATTTTGTTATTTGTTCCATATGCTATTTTCTGATCATTTGTATATACATACATACACACACCTATATAATATATATTTAGAATATCAATGTACGTATGTATGTACATATAAATATATATGTATATAGTATGTATAGAGGCGCATCAACCAACCAACCAACCAACCACAAGGCCACAAATCAGAAAGGACAATATAACAAAAGAATAACAAATTCAAATATTCAACAGTGATGATATTTTCTAAAACTTACATTTTTCTATATGTTGTACAATCAAGTACAATGTACGAGTATATATGTATGTATGCAAAATATAAAATGAGGGTCGCCACTGGAATAAAATAAAAAAGGATATCATTGGATCGGACTTCGTATCCATATCTGTACTTGATGATTATTGAAAAATTATTATTATGTACATATACAATATTCTATAATACACTGCATGATAAAAAAGAAATTATGTATATTTATATATTATCGATATTACAATTACGTTTATATGTATAGGTAAAAGACATATGTACTTGCATATATTGTGTATTATCTGCATATCATGGAATTGATAGTAAAAGACAAAGACCTGTGATTATATCGACTATGTCACACAATCATAATGCTGATGATGATGATAATGCTGAATGACGACAAAATCGACGTAGTAATGTAGCAATGTACAATATGTATATTAGTAGCAATTTTACTAAAGTTGGACAAATCGATAGATATCGTATATCTACATATATTTTTGTAATATCTAAATTTGTTATAGATGGTCGACTAGTCAGTCAGACAAAAATCATAGAATCATCAAAAATAAAAATAAAAGTGAATATTTTATTTTATTTTTTCTTTAAATTTTCTGTTACATTGAAATGTAATTTTGAACTTTTATTTTTTTAACTTTCGAGAAATTTTTGCAATCATATGCAAAAAAAGAATGTTTCATTTGAAAGGCCGGCAAATATCGATTTTTCTTTAGTTTTTAAAATATTCATGAGAAATAAATGAAAAGAAGTCTAATATTTACATACATGTTTACGATTATAAGAATAAAATTAAGAATATTTTTACACATTACAAAATTACGGTGCATATACATACTGAATTGCTAAAATTTGTTTTGAAAATTGGACACTTGAATATTTCCCCCAAAATTGCCGTGATAAATTTTTTGTTACATTATAAAAATTTTTCAAAATCGAGAATATTTTACTACTTTTATTAGTGTATATAACAAACTGTATTAATAAAAATATGTATCTCATAAAATATTTATAATAATTCATACATTTACGAATTAATTCATTGTCAACATTTTTACGGGATATGATGTACATACAAATACGAATATAGATGAATTTATACAAGCGTCGAGCATTGTAATAGATATATAGGAAAAGAATATCAGGATCAATACGTTATTTTTATACACTTAAAGTAATATGTATCTAGGGTGAGTTTCGAAACGTCAAAAAATGTGTAGTGATGCAATAATAATACTTTTTAAATACATTTGTAATACAATATATTACATAAATGTGTATTTGCTTTACTCTTAGATATGTTTGATGAATTTGTTGCATAATATTTATATGTACAGTATCAATACATTTTGAAACTCATCGATACATGACCATCCAAAAATTAGTGCATTATAACATCATATGTACATTGTTGGATACTGTTTCTATTTGTGTTTATTTGAGATTGAAAAAAAATTATAATTTTTATTTTTATAATATATACGTATATGAATGCATATACATACATACATTTAAATATTTTATATTGAGTCCTATATTATACACATGTTCATATGTACGTTCATGTTAGTTATGAAATTGTTACATTCTGTACGTAATATTTATGTAATGCTTGTATAGGAAAATAAATTTTTTTCCAATCAACAAATGTGTATTAATTTATTAAATATGTAGATGTAGATATATTTTAGTCCTTTAAGTCAGTTATGTTGAGAAAAACCAACTGAATTGTAAATAAACGTAAGATAAACTCCATTCAATTTACTATTATAGATTGTAACACATAGATTTCATGTTAGACATTGTCTTAATTTTCTTGATATCTTTCTCTGCTATTCTGGTATCTGCTCAGAATAGTAGAAAATTTATTTATGTAATTTTTGTTTTTGTTTTTTCAAGAAAATTCATTCTTTTTATTTTTCATAAATACATAACATAAATTAGAAATAAAATAACTATTACATGTATAAATGCATGATTTTAGTTACATTACATTGAATCTTTTAAATAATTATGCAGGATATACTTATGTGTGTATGTATGTACATCTTACTCTTTTATAAATTCATTGTTATTGTATAGAAATATTGATTAAAGATAAATGTAATTTATTAATTATCAAAATGGGTGTTTGTCTGATATTTTGATTTTAATACATATAAATTTAAATTAAAATGTTGACTTACGTGTGTTTACATATACCAACATTCATTGTTGTCTGTTGTACGAGAGTTTTAGCAGGATAATATTTACATGGAATTATACACAAATACAGCAGATCTATTACAACTATAGCAATGACACTCTAAATTTTGTTATATTATTTCATTGTACATTATTATTTTATTTTCATATGAAGCACATTGCATTTATCCCGAAAAATTGATTTTAATTGTCCTACTCCTGTTTAACATATACGTATTGTAACTATGAAATTTTTCGAATTTAAAAAAAAAACGAATTATTTGAGTTTTTCCTTTTACATCACCCACTGTCGTATCTGAATTTTCCTGATCTGTGGAATACATATCGATACAAATTTACGTGTAATATTTTTTGATATAGATAACTTTATTATGTAATAGCATAGTAATATAAACGAAATCATTTACCAAAACTGTATCGAATTGTTATATTTCAGTTACTTTACATAAATAACAATAGTAAATACAGATTGGATGGTCTGATGTTTAATAAAGAATATATTACAATAATTTTAATAGTGGAAAAAATGTTGTTAGGGGATTGTTGTTCGATTTACTAATTAAGAGATGTATCTTTTTATCATATGCTTTATTTATACGTGTGTGTGTAAATTTACGTACATGTAAATGATGGTGTACACCAATTAATACGTTATATGAATTGTAATTTCATTTATATTCAAGGGATGTAATTTTAATTTAAAGGTCACATACACACTTGTCGGATAATCAACCATTCATTTTGTACAATTGCATATGTTTATATATAATTTTAAGGTAATAAAAAACAAAAGCATTATATTTTGTTTATATTCAAATAAAAAATAAAAATAAATAAATTTTATGCACGTGCTATGTTACTCAAATTGCTCAAGCGGAAATTATATAATAAAAATAAAGTAATTTTTTGTTGTTTACCAAAATTCTTTTTAAAATTTTCATTTATGATTTTATAATTAATTTAAAAGTGAATATTTAGGATTATCAGGTTTCTTTCATTTTAAATCCAATGAATTCAAAAAAACTATGATACAAATAAAAGAATTTAAATAAATACGAAATGTGCATATTTTTGGTTATGTTCGAAATATGCAAATGTTTTTATTTTGTTGTGGTCGTATACTTCACGTGTTCGAAAATTTCTACAGTCCAATATCTCAGATGGTGAATTTTAGCGAGGGGTGTAGAACGGTTTTTTTTCTAGAGTAGTTTTTATCAATTATATGCCATTAATTTAATTTGATCAATTATATTAAAATTTATACAAAATTTTATCAAATACTAACCATTTTCTATTTTTTTATTGCTTTTCGATAAAACTTTTCTACGGTATCAGTTGCTAATAGCCTATTTACCTCTATATTCTGTACCCTTGATTTATGCCCTAAATAACATATTATGCCGATTCTTATTTCGTTTCTTTTAAGTTTGATAAAGTCCATTCGATTCGATTGTATATGTTTGATACTTTACATGTATGTGTGTGTATATTATTTTTAGTATATATGTATATGTATGTGTTAACATATATGTATGTATGTACATAATATTAACGTACAGGATGTTTCATACAAGTGCAAGTTTTTCAGACCTAAATGAAATCAAGTTTATTATAAAATTAATAAAAAAATTATATTTATGAAAAGATGTCAAAAATTATAATATTTTCTAATCTATAACATTGGTAAAGTGGTTCTAAGGAAATTGAAATAAGAATAATTTTCAATTAATTATTAAAGACTAAGCTTCAAACAGACGTTGATATGCAAAGCCCTGTGAATAAATTGTCGTTTAATTATACATATATATACAGTGTATTTAGGTCTATTTGTATTCAAAAACTAATTAAAGGGATATAAAAAGAAGAAAATAAGAATTATACAAGCATACATAAATTATTCCATGCTGGCCTCTTATATGAATATACATCAAATATATGAAGGTAGGTACTGCATGTTCAAATGTATTAGCATGCACTTGCAATAATTTTAGTATTAGTAGGTTAATCTTTTAATGTGTTTAATAGTTGCCTTTGAAATATAAAGTATTTGCCTAATTGTAATGTATATTTACATACGTAGAAATATCTAATAGAGTAAACTTTAAATATAAATAACTTGTACCTTGTACGTATGTACATATGTAAGTGTGTGAATGATATTCATACGTAATTTCAGACAATCACCTAATTAGCTTACAGATAAAGTACGTCTATAAAAGTATAAAAGTTTGTAAATATACACATTACAAAGTTTAATTCATTTAGGCATATTCGGTACTAAAAATAATTTCAACATTTTAAAAGGGTCACCCGTGTTATGATTATTATAACAATTATGTAAGTATAATATAGTATACTAGTAACGTAATACCACGTAATACGTTCTCTGTGAATATTATTACATCTTACAATAATTATTATTCGATCCTTTCTAATTCTAAAATGGTTGTGAAAAGTATCAATCAAATATTTTATTAAATCCCATTTTAATTATTGATTATCAATTTAAATAACCTTGAGACACGTAAACATGTGTTTGCTTTTTTTTGTAATTCTTGTTAATTGATTAGCCAAAGGACTAGATTTTTGTGCAACATATTTAAATTCTGATTTCGTCATTATGTAATTTGTAATATGTAAATCATTTGATTGGAATTTCTTTAAATTCATGCAGGATTGCTGTATACGTACATATATGTATACATATATCTACAATTTGTGTAAAACTATAGATGCAAATATATTCAAAATCAATAATATTCGATTCGCTTTCACTTTATATCGCAAAATGATGATATGGCAGTCGAGATATTTCTTTTTTTTATTTCTTGGTTAGAATCTGATATAATGTTGAGATCAGCACAAAAAAGTTAGGAAACACCAGATGATATACACTATTTATGTACATACACTTGTGTATGCATATTTGTAAGTATATATTTGTGTCAAATAATAATTGTCTAGGTATTTGTCCTTGTAGTTATAATATTTTTGTCTTCTGGACTGTTGTATATTTTTGTTAATAAAGTGAATCCGCAACAGGTAAGCAACATATTTACATGTGTAAAATATGGATGTACTTCTAACGATATTTGATATCTAACTCACCTGGTGAAGTGTAAATTGACTTTTGATGTTTTGTTTTTTAATTCTATTTCTTTTTGTAATACAATGTATACAGTGTAAATATATGTATACATACATATAATACATTTATTTTTTCAACAGAAAATGTGAATGACTGAAAGTTCGCAAATTCATCAGAATAATTTTAATTAATGCACAAATTTTATTAATTCAATATTTTTTATTAATAGTTTCAATTTATATTCATGATTTGATTCGATTAAAATTTTATTTTACGATTTAACATATGAATGTATGTTTTTGATATACAATTATGGTGAAGGTACGGATTTGTTTATTTAATTTAAGGTCACTAAATTCATTTTTCCTAGGGCACAGAAGCAAAAGTTCATTCTAAATCCCTCACCTCCATAAAATTCATCCGACTCAGGGATAAAGAGATACAAAAGATTTTCGGACAAAATTTTTGCGTGAAAAACATTTTTGAATTTTGAACGTTTACAATTAGACATTTTCATTCGATGCATTCGATTTTAACAATGATCTGTTCAAACTTAAAACAATCTAAAAAATGCACAGAGTGGTTCAAAAAATGTTATCCAATATATGACGTCATGTAGCTTGTGTACCCAAAAATTTTCAATACCCTCTATTTCAGAGAGGGTTAATTTCAGGGGTAAATTATGAATTTACATTGAATAATTCTATTTTTACGTTGGTTTTATGGTCTTATTTCTTTATTTATATTCTTCTTATTATTATTATTCTTATTTATTTATTTTTTACTTATTTTATTGTTAAAATTTGTTTTTTTTTTGTATAATGAGTAGTTGTTATTTTTGTAAAGTTAAAAATGTTATTTATAAAGAAAAAGTAAATAATCAACTATATTGTAAGTATATAAAAAAGAATACCAGCTGTCATCATAATAATATTGTTGTGATGTTGAACAAATGGAATTTGCGTTGGTCAACGGAATTAAATTTGCTAATGTTAAACAAAAAAATAACCATAATTTTTGTATGTACATACGTATAGTAATTAAAAATTGTATATGTGTGTATGAGTATGTGCAGGTCGCAGGAAATTATGCTATCAGAAGTTCTCGTTCATATTAGTCGTAAGAAGTAAATTAATATTTTTTATTTTTTGGTATGTTATGTTGATTTTCAATGCTTTGAAGTTAATTTTGAAAAAAAAACCTTTCAACTATAGCTTAAATTAAAAAGTTTTCTTTTATTCAATTTTTACATCTAATATTTTTACCACGTGTTCGGTACATAACGCATGTGTAGGTATATTAGTACAATTATGTCTTGAAAAAATTTGCTCTGGTTTTTTATTATTTAAATTAACGTTTTTCTAAACATAAAAATATATAAATAAATATATAGGCACATATGCAGTTTGTCTATTAATGACATTCAGTGTTATTCACATAGGAGTATATATTATGCCTTATTATGCCTTTTTGCTTCTCCTCTAATTTCTAAAAAATTATGTTTCACGAGTAGTGTTGCCAGCATCCCAAATTCTCCATATAAAATAGAATAAATTTTTTAAACGTATTGTAAAACGGCATTCCTGTGCATATCATGATCATCCCAATTCTAGTTTTTGTCTTTTTATGTACCTATACACATGAACACATTTTCACACTGACTCGACTCTATTTACTTTTACTTCTTCAAGTGGATATTGAAATTATGTTTTGATTTCTTGTTTTTATTTACTTTAATTTTTCATACTGGACTGGACTGGTCTGGTTCTGATATACGTACATATATAACAATAGAACATAGCACAGCAGTAGCATAAATGGTGGTTAATTTTGATTATTCAGTTCAGTTGTCTTCTGGACGTGGTGATAGACGGGTGTTGTGGTACAGTGTCTCTTGAATTCTATTTTCATAGACCGCGTATGGAGAGCATGGATAGAATTGTAAGGTATTTTTTGTGTTCCCTAAATAGTGTAATGTCAATAAATATTTCTATAAGGCATGCACTGAAAATAATTAATAGACAGGCTATATATTTATGAAGGTAAGAACACATGGTTATTTACAATATCATTAGCAGCGTTGTCATCTTGCTCCTTAATTTCTTTCATTTTTTTCGAGAATATGTTGACCTAATTATTATTACTCAATGAGCTGCTTTATGGGTCCAGGAAAAGTATTTTAATTAAGATTATGGCATTATAAAAAGTTTATATTTATTTTCTTCATTTATTCAATTTCAACTTTTAATATTTAATATTTTGCACAATTATACTCAAGTCATCATTTACTTGCACATTCGTTCATATGTGTATAGGATTGAACATTTTTAGAAACTTAAATTCAGTCATACAGATTTTTGTGCATAAATTCTGTTATATTCTATTTTGATTAAATTTTCTACAGTTGTAAATGTTATTTCCTCAATTTTTTTTTTTACTTCAATTTAATAAACGTAATAATTTAAATTGAAGAGCATTTTTGTTTTTGTATCTTGTATCAATCGTTATTTTCTTTTATATACACTTAAATAAGCAGATCAATTTATTCTATTGGTCATTATAGAAATTATGTTTCACGTAAAAAACAGAAAATCATTTTATACGAAAGAAAAAAAAACGAAAAGAAAAAATAAATAAAAATAAAATTAAAGTAAAAGTGAGGGAGAATAACAGTACAATGCATACCCCATAGATTTTATTATTACATACGTACATGTACACAAATAAATACAAAAAAAAAAGTTCTGCATCTTACATGTATATATGATCAATTTTATACGTACATACATACATACGTATACATATATGTAGGTTGTATGCGTTATACATCAAATACATAAAATTCGATTGACAAAGTAGGAAAAGATTTAACTGATGGACTCAATTATATGATTCTATTTTTTTTTCCACTTTTCAGTTTTGTTTTTCTCCTTTTTTTAGTTTTTTTCTTTATGTCCTTATTCTTGAACGAAGCTGTTTTAAAAGCTGTACAGATTCATGTATACAATAAGTATACATAGGTATAAGAAAATCTTAAATAGAACGTATACTTTTTATGTTGTCCATTGAGATGATACAAATTGCAGGCGAATTATTCAGTTTTCATTAAAAGCATGCATACGTGTATATGTTTAAGAAATATGGGAAATTTTTTATATTCCTATTTTTTCTTGTTTTTTTTTTTGTGGTTAGTACCCTCAGGATGATTTTTTATTATATGACTACGTCTCTTCTGCACCCACATATGTATATAAGTATATCCAATATGGTCTAATACAGGAAGACTTCATTCATATGAAGTCATGTCAATAAAAAAAGGAAAAATTTATATACTTTGTGACATCTTAGTTATTTGATTTTTTTTTTAAGTATTTTATTTGTTGCGATGTCGTTATCTTATTGCTAGTATTTATGTCCTTTTTTATATGTACGTATTTTTTATTTTATTTGTTTTTTTTTTTTTTTTTGTATCAATTGGACATGTACCGTCTTTATTATCTTTACACCCTGAAGAATGGGAGGAGATACAAATAAAATGATTACATGTAGGTACATATACATATGTATATACATACATGTGTATAAATACACACTGTCTATCAATAACATACAACATACGTGTAAAAAGTAGTTAGTAGATTACTTACTTATTTCATCTTCATAATATTTACACTATATATTTTTTATCAAGGATTATGAGTAAATTTTGCTTTTATTTTGTTTTACACATGTTTTTTTCCTATGTGTTTTAGATTCTTTGTATTTTTATTTTTTGTTTTTTTTTGTTTGATTAGAAGTTCTTAATATTCTACAATTGTTTCAATATTCCAACATATTTCTATATGTTTTCGCACATAATTGAATTGATTGCTTTCGATTAGATATTTCAACATTTGTTATTTTTGTTATTGTCATTTTTTCTAATTTAAAAAAAAAAAAAAAACAAAAAAGCAAAAACAAAACTAATTTCATCGAATGTAATCAATTTGTAACATAATTAAATAGAATACATATTTTGTTTTGTTAGAGTGTACATGCTAATTAAATGTTCTTTAATATGAATTTCTAAGTTCGAATGCAAAAACATTTAAAAAAAAGTTCCTAAATTTCTCATTTTATTTACTTTTCTAACCAGAACAGAGGCTATATGTAAACGCATATTTTAACATTGAAATTCATTTAATGGTACAGCAGATATAATATCAGAAAGAGGATAAAATAATCTAATAATAATATTTACCTCTTTTCTTTTATGTACACGTTAAACGTATGTGCGTATAGTAAATGAGGGTTAAAAATATCATTGTTTGATACACGTGTATAATAGTAGTGTTTAATGTGGTCAAAAATTTTCTTGTACATAGATGCTAATGTATATGTGATTCTGTACATTATATATTCATGTTTTACGAGATTATGCTCATGTGAAAAAAAAAAATCTGAGCGGTCAAAGTTCAAAAGGTTCGTAACACTTTTTTTCATCAGTTTTCCAAGTTTTCATTTTATTTTAGTGTATGAAAAATTATCAAAAAATGATTTTATACTGTTTACATGCATGTGTATCTGTGCTACGTATATACTGTCTCCACCCTTTAAATGAAAAGTTAAAAAGATAAAAATTTGTATAATATATGAATATGTAGTCGATATATGTATGTATGTGCAAACAAAAGGATATCATATCATGTCATGTTATAGAAATTATTTTAGAATTCTAACACGTTCATATCTTTATGTATGTCATGCATATACTTGTACAGTGTATGTTTAAAAATTTTCAAAACATGTACATATGTACATAAGTAAGAGTAACAAATATAATGATAGTATATGTCAAGTCGAATATATAAAAATAAAAATAGAACAAGAAAAACGACTAGACTGCATTACATACCAAAAGGACTATATCTACTTATCTATGATGTTCCAGTAAATATTCGTTGAATTTTTTGTTTTTCTGTTTTTCGTGTTATGAAATCTGGGGATGAATTTTTATGAGGGATCTACATCTAGTGTACATACTCGTATATTTGTTGTATGGATGGAATGGTATTTCTTATCTTTTAATAGTCAGTGGTCAGTTGAATACACTTTAATATGTAAGTATGTGTATTGTACATAATTGTAACATTTAACTGAAAGGTTGGTTGTATCTTGAAATTTATTCGATAAACATCAGACACATTATTAGTGGGTGCTAACATTTTACATATTTATGTTACAAGGATATCAATATGCCTAATGCATACGATACACACATAATTTATACAAAAAAAAAAAAAAAAATAAATAAAATAAATATGTGTCCATGTATAATGAACAAAAGAATAAAGATAATTTTATGTTATGTTTGAAAAAAAGGATTATTGACAGCATTTTATGAAATTTTACGTGTCTTATTTATTATATGTTTTTTTGTAAATTTGATATCATAAGAAAACTTGCAGGATAACAAGTAAAACAGTAAAATTCTTATTGAAAGGAAACGATTACAAAGGAAACAAAATATTTAATTTGTAACTTTTCTTGAAAATATTCAAAAATTTTTAACGTTTTTACAAAATCTACAGATTAACTGGTCACAATTTTTTAAACTCAGTTTAAATTTTTCTTTTTTGGAAGGAGAAATTTCAACTTACGCTTACGAATTCAATTGTACAAATCTTTTTTATGAGACTTTTATACACATAACTGTACATATGTATATTCATATATACTCACATTTGTCCACGATATTTTTAGTTAGAATCAAGAACTAAAGAATCAGTGATCTGCCGATCTGATACATTTTTTTGTAGCTGATCTGTAAACTACAATCAACTATATTCATAAGGTTTTTTACTTTACTTTACGTTATTTCTTTATTTTGGCTAGACTTTTTATTCTGTTTTTTTTTTTTTTTTTTGTTCTATTATTCTATTTATTCTACTCGAAGTATTTGAATATCTTAAAATTGTAAATACAAAAAAGAAATTGTTTTATAGGCTTTCAATTACGTATACACATCTAATGTTGTTTACAAAAACTATTATAAATGATAACATTATGTCTTTAAATACGAAGAGAAAATTTTAATAAAAATTTTGAACTAATTATACACTTATCTTTTTTAAAATACATAAACATTTCATTAAATAAAATGTTAAACAAATTTTGGATAAAATATCATATCATTTAAAACTATTAAAACAAAAATGAATCATTATGAAAAGGTTCGATTTTAAGATAATAAGGGTTCAATATAAAATGAAAATTCAATAAATTTTCATTTATGCTTTCATAAAATATATAAAAGGAAAAAACAAAAAAAATGTTCTTTAAAAGATTACATGCATACGAATATCGACCTGTAATATATACATACATATATGAAACCACTTGTACATATACACACGTATGTTTTATCATAATTCAAAAAAATTCTGTACACACTTTAATGATTGTATTTGCTAATGAACCATCATTCAATGAGTCAACACTCTTCATTTTTAATGTTATTTTATATCTAGTGTTTTTTTTTTGGGCAATGATTTGATTTTATTTTACTCAATGAATAAAATGAATGAAATATTTTATCAAACAATACATAATAATTAACGAGAATACACGCATATACATATATGCACGTACATTTGTATGTATGTATATACATTTTTGTATCCAAATATGAATATGGGAATTGGATGCCTTTATATCCTTTTTTTGTGTAAAGAGTCTTGTACTTTATAAGTACATTTTTCATTTAATGTAAATTTATATGACAAAAATACAAAAACACATATATAATGTACATATACATTTATTAACTCTATGCATGTATGCATACTTAAACAAACAGGATATGTATAGTAGATGGTGTAATTAAGTATATAAAAAATGATAACAAATATTTTATTTCTGTGTAGAAAGTACTTCTTTTTTCGTAAGTTTTAATTTATTAACACAAAAATTTAATAAAGAATGAAAAAGAATCTGTATAGTGGTGTATAAAACTCAGATAAGTGATCGATAAAATTTATTTTGTGTTTGCGCGTGTGTACATGAATACAAGTACATACACATATTCTAGTATATATCTACATATAGGTATGTATTAAAATGTATGTCAGTATATTTATAGTTTGAGGACCTTGATATTAATTTCAAAAATTATATTTGAAGATATACTCATTAAAAGATGACGATGGAAATGATGGAAAAATTTGATAAGGATGTACATGATGAAATTGCGTTTTGTATACAATAATAAATTTCAATTACAATATAAAATATGTACATACTTACATATATAAAATTTGTGACGAAAATAAAAGAAAGGAAAAAGGTTTATGTATTTATGTTAAAAATTTTAAAAAGGACACACTTTAAATAATTTTTATTTTATGTATGTACAATAAATTATTCAATCCTAGAATACTTAAATGTATACATTTGTATACAAATTGAGCATAAATTACATCTTCTTTTTTATTATTGCACCCCAGAGTTAAACAACTCATTTTTACGAGGTATTTTGTAAATTATTTGTTCTTCGTTTGATCTCATTACTATTAAAGTGTTAATTATTATTTGTCACTTATCACATTATACATATATTATACAAATCTAACGTTCGTCTACATCATATTTTTATATAGTGTGATGTAATTTTGTTGTCTATATTTGTAATTTGTATATATGAGACGTCCTAAAATATGTGTTACAAACTATATTTTTCATGTAATTTAGACTGCTTCTAGCAAAAAGTATTCTTAGCTCCCCACTAAAATGTATTGGTTTTGGGATATAAAGATATTGAACATTTTTGGAAACTTAAGGCATGACGAAGAATTCATTATTAAGGAAATCGTTAATACTGTGTTTGAGGTACATAATGTTGTACATGAGGCTATGTTTTTTAAATTATCCTATGTGTAAATTGTATTCCGAACAGAATGAATATTTTTTTGATAAGTTATACAGTTCCAATCAATTATTTCTAAATAAAAAATAAATAAAAAAATAAAAAATAAAAAATTTAATTTAAAAAAATCTTTTTATAAGTATAAATGTATACACTTTTACACATACTCTAAATAAAATGTCTTCATGTATAAGTGTGTGTTACATTAACTTTTTATAATTATTATTTATTATAACAATTGAAAAATTAATTTAAAAAAAAATGGTGAATTTTAAAGTTAAATTGCAAGCGTTAGCAATATATGTTTATATACATACAGTGATATGTTCTTTTTTTTTAAACATGTAAATAAATTGATATATACACATTTATACATATGTATGTCAAACGTCACGAATTTAAAAGAACAAAAAAACCTTTTAAAAAAAAGAAACTAAAATGTTACGTGTGTAACGAGTATACATACAAACATTTATAAAATGAACGACACTCTAATTACATTCAAATATTGCAAAATTTGCAATTTATAAATGTTATTGTATTTAAAACAATGTATCTAGAGTATATAGATAAAATTCTAGTTTTTTTTTCTATTTATGGTCAGTCGGTTACTAAATTATGGTCATTCACCTTATTTTTAGTATTTATTTTTTTTTTCTCAATTATATTAATAAATAAAGAATATATGTATGAAATCAATGTAACTCAATTATACACATGCATATATGTACATATGTATGTATATGTTCATAGATATAAGCACGTGTAAGTTCATCATGCACATATGTACATAGGTAGATACTAATGTATAAATAATTTAGTCTTATTTTCTATAAAGACTATAAAATTTCATTTATGAAATCGGGTTTATTTTTTAATTACATACTTTAGTAATAAAAAAAATTATTAAATATTACACTATGGTTAAATATAAAAAGCAAAAAATTAAAATTCAAACTTTTGATCTTTTTTTATTTTTTATTTTTTTTACATAATTAAATATCTTCATTTATATATCGATATATTCATTGTTTCATTTCAAAAAAACAAAATTAATTTATGTCAGCAGAAAATTTTGAATTTTTCTTTGTACATATTTGAAATCTCACCTACCTTTATAACGACTTTTTCGTAATGTGTAATTCATATGCATTTAAGGTAGGTATATTTTTGACATTGTTGTACCAGAAGTATACATACGATGTATTTTAGAAACTTGAATTGTGTAGTTCAATTTTCATTAGAAAAATTTTAGTTATTTAAATTAAATCCGGATATTCACTTAAATCGGTATAAAAGTAATTTTTCATTTAAGAATTTTTAATTACCAATAAATTCAGATAGATATTTTTCAAAAGCACTTTTAGTTCATTTTATCGTTTTATAACCTTATCATTTATGAGTTGACAAAAATAATAAGAACTTTTCTAGCTTGAAAATGGATGCGTGCAATTAGAATATAATTTTTTTGTTCAATGTAGTTCAACAAAATCATTCAATCATTCAATGTAGTAATCCTCTAATCCCGTTCGGACAAAGCAATTTTGACATATTTTATACATACTAGTAATTACTGAAGATTTTCATTATACCACTGATTACCGGGTGAAAAACACCGGGTTTCACTCTATACATATAATTTTTATACAAATGCACCAAATGACGTAAAAATATAAATAGTGGAAGTGATATAAACGATGTGATATCATGTAATTAAAATTCCAAATTTTGTAACACGAATAAAGTTAATTACTTACTGTTCGCGCATACATAAGATATGTATTTACTGTTTGAATTTTTGCAATATTTATACGCGTGTATACGTCATATCTTTAAATTAATTTTTTTCATATGAAAGGGTCTATGCAACTATATACATTTTATTCGACTAGATTACAACAATGTAATACTATTCTTTTGATAAGAAATAAATAAAATAATTAATAATGTTATTTATTTTACTTTTAAACTGTTTTTTGCTCTGTTTATTTTATTTTTTATTTTGACGTGAACTTGAATGATCTTTTCAGTGTAATTGACTTTTAAGCACACACACATACTGATAATTAACTGAATGAAATTAGATTTAGAACTAAATTCAAAATCAATAAAATGCTTGCATCATTGTCAAGGTTGTTATTATAATAAAATAATTTCTTTTTATTCATTTAAAAAGAAAAAAATAAAAAAAAAATGAGGAGAAAAGCGCGTGTAAGTATACATATGTATGTACGATTATACACAGTGTTGAAAATATTGTCAATGATAACAAGAAAATAATAATTGTGTGAGTCTCTCCAGTTTTTTAATTAATCAATAGTGATATTCAATTCCAAATCATTAGTAATTTAATTTTTATTATTTATATTACTGAATTAATTTTTCTTTATTTTTTGAAATAATTATTTTTTACTTTTTAATAAGTAAATATTAGCAGTTTTGGTAACCACAAATCAAAAATAATAAAAATTACAAAATTTAAATTTAAATTTTATTTTTATTCAAACAACAGTGGAAATTTAATGAAGATAAAACAGCGATTTATTTTACTTTTAATTAACGAATAATGAATGTGAACCAAAACTTTACTCATTATAAAGATTTTTTATTCATTTAGTACACACGTAAATGATACATACAAAAAATTCCATCTATATGTGTATACGTATATTTAAATCCTTATTACGATTTTTTTGGGGCTCGGTAGGTTTTAAAATTACATTACAATTATCAGACCTTGACTCAATCCAAACTGCTGTGCCGACAATGATAGTCGAATTACAGTCGTTTACTGAAGAAAATCACAATATGATGATATGATGACCCAAAATCTTGCAAGAAACAGGGATTTCGAGAAATCTTTCCATTTAGATCTATTCGAGACAATGCTCTTTCTTTCAACTCACAATTTGTACAATAGCTGGAATTCTTTGATAACGTTTTATTTTCATATTGTTTTAGGTCACACTCTACTTCTTTGTCCTATAGTGGGTTCTACTTTAAAGTCTTATTATCAACAATTTGATTTCCACGCAGACCAATCCAGCCATCCATATTTCACAATTATTCACCATAAAATTTAAGCAATAAAAATGAGATGCTAATATCCATTTCAAAATTGAATAACGTTTATACAGAATTTATAATTTTCATAATTTTTTTCTTTTGATCATAACGTACATGATTTTGAAAAAAAATTATTTTTATAGATTTCTGTATAATTTATATTTATAAAAAATCAATTTTTATAACTCGATTATTAAACTATTGAATTTAATTTTTTAAACATCCTGATTATAAGTATCTAAATTATCTTAATTTCAGTACTCACCATATAAAAATAAAAATATATAGATATATTATTTTTCATATCTAAGAAGAAAGGAAAAAACATTACTTACAAAACTTTAATATGAATGTATGTATGTAAAGTATGTATAAAGATAACCAGCATAAGTGGGTGATAATAATACTTTATATGATCCAAAAAAACTTTCGTACATACATATGTGTGTATTAAATATCTTATAAATGCGACCTATAAATTTATAAATAAACAAACGATCTTGATAAATCTTTTGACTACCGTACCATACCATTATTTTATTGTACATTCGTTTACATTTATAAAGTAGTCAATAACAATTACATTTTGTTTACAATATCTACATACAAACATCATTCTATATAATGTTTAATTTAAATGTTATCTAATATTTTTAATGAATGTATACCGAAATATGTACATACACCTACACATTATTTGTATTTTAATTTTGCGCGCATTTTTAATATCAAATGAAAATAATACTATAGTCTTAATCAAAAAAATAATATTTAAAAATAAAAAATAAAAATAAATTATACGAAAACAAAAACAATTCGTGGGGTCTTTTCTACTGAATCATTTAAATATATACTCCTGATTAATGGCATTATATCTTCGAATACGTATCCTTTGATATATAATACTTTTAATTTGTTTATATTTTTTATTATTATATAGTAATGAATTGGACTCTTCGTTAGACCACCAATATTTTATTCAAAGTGAATGTATATACATATTTTACAAATGAATTTTATATAGATACAATCATTTTCATTGTGTATGCTGTGTACAATATATACATACAATCATCCATATATAATAATGGTTCAATATTTATTTACATTGATGGTCAAATGTTTATGGATATTATTTTTTGTTTTGATTTTAGTTTTATTTTTTTCATTTATTTCTTATGATTCTTTTTAGTGGTCATATATATGGTTGACCAATTTTTTATTTCCTTGTTTTTATATTTCTTATATGTGAGCTTTTTATTTTCGAGTAATAAAGGGCAGCAGCTTATATAAACCACTCTAATGATAATATACAGTGGTTTGTAAAGGAAAAATACTTATATGTAAACAAAATACGTACGTTCATATGTATATACTATATATAACAAATGAAAATAAATTTTGTTTACTTATAAAAAAAAAATTAATTTGAGATTTGCTCAAACCAAATTACATCATTAATTATTTATTGGATTCATATATGATAAATTGGAAATTTTATAAACATATAACGGTTCCAAAAAATTATATCTATTGAATCGATTATTATACTTTTGAACCAAATAAAATATACACATGACAAAATAATCCAAGAATAAAATACATACTTCTTGGAGGTAAAATTTGACTATAATTTGCTATAATCAATTTTGTAGCAGTTTAGACCTTTTAGTCAAAATCAGAAGATCAGATGCGAAAATGTGAATATGCGTTAATATTCGAAAGATAACATGCAATATTATGACCTTTAGTTCTTTCAGGAAAATTGGGTGAAAAATGAGAAAATTTCCAATTTCGCATATATTTTAAGTAGAATGTTAAGCAAATGTACAAATTGATCACTTTTATCGTTATTAAGCCATGTTTGTGACCCTTTTTGGTGAAATGTATTAAAAGATTTATAAAATATAAAATTTCGAGAAATATTTCTGAAAAAAATCAGTTTTTTGTGGAATTTGAAAAACCATATGAAAAATTTTCCCACAATTCATTATTAATCAAACGATCAACAATTTGATTATAAAAATTTTCAATAGTCTGTAACTGATATTTTTCCATATGTCATAGAATATGATCATTTATAGTTTTTTGAATGATAAATAAATTATTTGAATGATTTTGAAGTAATTTTGTTTTATTTCAAAAAAATTTAACTTTCTTTTCTAATTTACTATAAAGTGTACAATTTTGGTATATCAAGAAATAAATGATGAACAAACATAAAAAGAATGAGTTGATAGCGAATTATTAAGTGAGAATTTAATATAAGAGGAATGTACAGTATTTCTTATTTTAAAATTCTTTGCGATGAAAGTATAAAAAAACAAAACTATATATTTTGTTTACAATATTTGATTTCAACTTGTTTATTAAGTGCATACATATAATGTGTATATGAGTTTGAAATACATATGTATATAATTACATTTTCACATACCTTTATATTCTCACCGGTATTATATTGTTCCGCATTCAAAACTTAAAACAAAAACAAAATAAAATTTATATGTACATTAAAAAACACCTTGAGACAAAATTTACTTCTCAGCTGCAAATGTTCTATTTACACGGTATATCACAGTATATGTTTATGTACAATAGTAAACATTATTATTATAATAACAATAACAATAATAATAGCAATGGAAAAATATAATTTGTTGATTCATATATGACACCTCATGGTCAAAATTTAACTTGAAAAATTTTATTATGTATTTTCATTTTTCCTGTACTAAATACAGACACAACAAAATGATTTAAAAAAAAAAAACAAAATATCCACATGAAAAAAAATTACATTCATGGATTAATGGTCTAAAATAAAAAAAAATTCAAATTGTTAAAAATAATATGTTTTTAATAATTTTCAAAATTTTGTAATATTTTCTCAATGTTTCAAAAATGGAACATATTAATGTTGGATTGGAAAGTTGCCCGTAACGGGGATACGCTATTTTTTTACTTATACATATTTCTAATTTTCCAGGTGGTGGTTTTATTCGATCAATAATATATCAAGCAACGATTTCAAATTATTGAGAACTGCAATATGGGATGAATTAATTATGTCCTTCGATACAATCCGAGAATTAACGTTTCTTTGAAAACATTTTTAAGGAACAACAGAATATTTTGATAATATGTCAAAAGGACTAATGCAGCATTTGAACAGGTTTGCTATTCTTATCATTTTTTTCAGAATAAAGCCTAATTTTAGAATTTGAACTGATGTAAAACAGTTCTGTGTGAAAGAATACGAGATGTATTACGAAAATATTGAAAAAAAAAAATATTTGTTTTTTGTTTTCTATATTAATACAATATAATTTTTATTGAACTTATAACAAACAAATTTTAATGATTTTTAATGATCTTTTTTTATCTTCATTTTGTTTTTATTTAGTATTATTATTATTTGTTTAAATTTTTGTTTATATTTACATCGTTTATTATTTTTATTTTTTTTTAAATTTTATTTATTTAAATTTTGACAAATTAATTTTTTTATTTTTTTTGTTTAAATCTTAATTATAATTATATAGACAAATCATATACATGAATTAGTTATAATAATAATAATTATTATTCATATACATGTAGAATTAATTTAATTATAATTCTCTTACATCTTAATACCGCATATACATAATATTTTACAAATTTGATTTTTCTTTTTAATTTTTAAGATTTATACTACAATTATTTATTTATATTTTTTTTTTTGTTTTTGTTTTTTTTATTTAATATGATTTTCTTATTCTTGTTTGTTTGATTTTTTATTTTATTCTATACAACATATATATTTTTGTTTTTTATTTATTAATAAAATTAAAAATTATTTATTACAACACAACCTGTAGTATTAAAAAATAAAATGTATCCAAGTTTACTCTTATTATATTGTTTTTTTTTTAAATATTTTTCCATGTAGTTTTATACTTATTATTTTGTTGTCATTTTAAATTATTGAAACTGAAAAATTTATATTTATTTTTTTATTATAAGAAAAAATAACCCGTTTTCAATATAAATCGAGACGTTTTTTTTTTTGTGACGAGTATGTAATTAATGTATATAAAGACGAGTTAGAATATTGCCATCACAGTGATCTATCGTGTTCAAATACCCATAAATTAGGTCTGCAGCCATGCGGTCTTAAAGAGCGCCAATGAGCTGCAAAAGTTTAGCCTGTCAAGTGACCTTCATGCTAAGCACAATTGCGCCAATAAGTGTCGTCATTTTCCGAGCATATATCCTGCTAATAGGATATCCTCAATCTTGCATATTCTGTTCAAAAGTTTGACCAAAGATGATTCGATATTCTTTCAAGAAAACAGTAAAATAGTTTAACTCTAGGATGCATGACCCATGCATATACATATGATATAAGTTTATTTAAATAGAATTTGTATGTGAAATAATATTTCTTATCCTTTATTTATGCATCCTAAAGTAAAATAATTGATTTATTGAAGAAAAACATTTTTTTTTGGAAGTAGGTATTTGAAAAGAAATTTTCTTTTTTTTTTTTTGTCACTTTCAATGTTTTTCACGACATTTTCATATCAAATCTTCTATCTTTGCTTTTTTATTTAAAACCAATAAATAAATGACTTAAATATGAGTTGTATTTTGTATGATAATTTTTAATAATAATTTTTGACTGTTGTAGTTTAAAGAAAATTCACCGTAATATTCTAAAGTAGTGCGTTTAATTTATGAGAGTTTTGTGTCCATTATTTAAAGGATTTTATTTCATTCATTAAGCCCAATATTAAAGTTATTCATAAAATTGTAAATTTTTCAGTTTCATTAATTTAATTAAAAAAAAAAAAAAATTATTTCTCTTAATAGGAACAGTGTGTATTATAATAATTAACAGAAATTGATGAAAGTTTATTTTTCAATGTATACAAAAAACAAAAATGAAAAAAAAAAAATGAAAAAACACTTATATAGATTTTTTGTTTAAATTTTAAAATACAAAATAATTAAAATAATTTTACTAAAACAAAAAAGAATTAATAATAATAAAAATTAAAATTAAAGTAAAATTTAAAATGAAATGCATGCACTTTCAGTTTTATTTTTTCTTCATTATGTACATATTGTATTTCCACGAGCTATACATTTATTGCACCATGAAAGAAGAAGAATGCATGCATATATGGAATTTATGTATGAATGAATAAATTATTATACAATACATATAGAAAATAAAAATGATGAGTATATCATTAGAAAAGATTTTTAAAATCACATTTAATTGGCATTATATTTTCCATTAAACATGTTTATATAATTTTATTTCACATTAATGATATGTATGTACATAATGTGCTCTATATATGTATATAATAAAAATAAAAAATAAAATGAAAATGAAGAACTTTTTTTTTCAAATTAATGATTTAACGAACTTTTTCAAAATTATTATTTGATTTTTATAAATTAAAATTAAAAAATTGAAAAATAGAATTAAAAGAAGAGATACATACATATAAAACTAAATAACAAATTAATGAGATATTATATCTATATATAATATGATATTAATTTTTATAATGAAACTGTTTTTGGAAAATGTGAAAAATTATATTATTTATATTTACAAAATTAAATTGTAAAAATTTTTTAAATTAGATTTTTTAATTGAACAGTTTTTTCTTAGATTTCCAACAGATTTTCAAATAAAAATTTTTTTTTAAATTAAAAATGATATATCACTCAAATTTTGACATTGACGAGTATTCCAGAATCCATTCTTTGCGATTTCGATGTAAAATTGTAACAGGATTGTATTGCAATATTACTTCCAAAAAGGTAAAAAGTGAATTCTTGAATACCCTTTATTTTCTTTTTTTTTCGTTTTTTTTTACATACATACATACTTAATTTTAAGAAATATTAATATTACCTTTTACAAAAACAAATTAATATTCCACATATATACTACATACATAATGTATATTATATTGCAATTATCGATATACATATTTCATTGCAACAAATACACCATTTTTATTCCTTATTCATGTATTTAAAAATATTATTATAAACTTAACTTTTTACATACATAATATAGAGATTTTCATTTTTACATTCAAGGTGATTTATTTATTTCTTTATTTTATTTTATTTTTTTCTTAAAGAACAAACTAAATTTTGTTCCATCTTATATTCGGGTTTTTTTAGTTTTTGTTATTTAATTGTTCGATTCACAAAATCAGGCAACAAAGCATTTTTGTTGATTTTGTTTGAAATTATAGGAAATCGTTAATTAAAAAAATTAATCGATCTCCTACATGGAATATCGTTTATAAATTTGTAATCAATTTTTAGTTAGAGACATTACAAACTTTTCTTTTACTTTTATTTTTATTTTATTTTTTGTTTTTGTTTTGTTTGCACAGCATTTTATTATCACCATTTTACCATTTTTAATTAATACAATATTTTTAATTCTGTTTTTAATAAATAAAAACGTTATAATTCCTTCAATATACAAGATTTATTGTTACTCCGTTATTGTTTTATATGCAATACAACACTTTACAAATTGATTATTAGTTTTTTTTTTTTGGTTTTTTTTCAATACCTTCCCCATTGATTTTGTGCACTAAACTGACGTCATAGATAAAATTCTGTTGATCTTGGACCATTAGAATGTAAATCCTGTGTTGGTCCTGTTACTTGAGCAGCCTGTTGCAATTGTAATCTTTGTTTTAATTCATCTCTTTCTTGACTTACTTTGTGTAATTCAAGTTTTGTTCGTTGTAAATCATTATTTAATTGTCTATTAGTTTTTTCCAAATCTTGACGTTGTTGTAATCGTTTTGATCGACAATTTTGAGCATAACCACGATTTTTTAATGTCCTTCGTTTCTGTTTCAATCGTATAACTTCTTCTCGTGGACAACCATGTAAACGTTTGTTTAACTCACGAACAGTTAAAGTAGTTAAAAGTTCATCATCGATAATATCATCACCACTGTTTAAACTATTTAGACTACCATTTGAATTGCTATATACTCCAGATGATGCTCTTGGTGAGGTGTTCGATGATCGAGTTGAATTGACAGACATAGGCCGATTATTTTGGCCATTATTATGATTATGATTATGATAGTTTGAGTGCATGTTGATGGGTGTTAGATGTTCTAGTTGATTAAAATGATGTGCTTGAAGGCTGAGGTGTTCATGATTTGGAACATTTCTTTGATATTGGATATATTCTCGGCGTTCCCATTCAATATCCTGTACAGTAGTGTTTAGAGGCCGTAAATCAAGTGGTTGTGGATCAGACCTCATTGTTTGTGGTAGCCACATCATTTCTTCAACCAAACCAGTGGTCGGTTGTCTGTGAGTATGACCATAATGAGTAGAGTATCCTTGACCATTGCATGTTATTGGTGATCCTAAGGGAGGAGTTTGTGGAGGTGTAGTAGGAATTCCAGGAACTGGTGTTGTAACTAGGACAGCTTGTCCTCCCATTGGATCACTTGTATACATTTCAGGTGATGGTGATAATACCTGTAGACGTCGATCGTCGTGATGCCAAGTATTTGGATGTCCTTGAAACGATCTCATTCGAATTGGTATTTCATCTTCTTCAGTTATTGTATTCCAAGTCATTTTTGCTGTTGGTGGACTTTGTTCTTCACGTTTAACACCGACGGAAGAAGTATCTTCCAAATGATCGAGAACAAATTCTTGCACGTATTCATCGGCAAGATGCGGATCTTCCATGTTATCCTTAATAACCGCCGTTGAAATAATACCCGTTGCAGCTGCTATTGGTGTTGCTGTTATCACCGGAGTCTGCAGTTTGATATTATCCTCAAGTTCTATCCCTGGCGGAGAGGTAATATTCGTCGATAACGATTCAATTTTGATTTTGTTATTATCACCGTTAATACTAGAAAAAACATTTAATATTTGATTTTGAATTTTGGCCAAAGTTGTTTTTTCCAACACTTTGAATAATTCGTTTATATTATTATTATTATAATTTCAAAATCTTCACTAACAATAAATGTGTTTTTCATTACACTTTTCACAATATTTAATTACACATATCAATGTGTAATATTTATTTATATATATATTTTTTTAATTTTATTAATAATTATTTGTTTTTTTCCTAAAAATTTTAATATTTATAGGAACACAATTCGTCCTGATTTTAATTTTTCAAAATATTTACATATAGCCCGTTAATTTTCCTCATAATAATAAGCGTCAGAATGTGTGTACAACGCATATATGTATGTAAAGCATGTAATGATAAAAAGTAACAATACGTTTTAGAAATTTTTAAAAATCGTGACTTTACTGTTTATTACAACCGTTCAGTTTGTCGATGTCAACTGATATGATAATTCAAAATGAAAAATTCATCCCGGTAACTCCAACATTTTCCTCAGTATTTTATTAAAACAAAAAGAAAATATATGTATGCACTTGTTCATGTATTTATGATAGTATTTGAAAAGCTTTTTTAACGCATACGTATATGAACGATTTTTTTTACAGGAATATACATACATACGTTAAACGTTTGTATATAATTCAAAGAAAATTGTGCTTGTGTTTCAACGATGTCATATAACGAAACAAATATTATCAGATACGAATATTCACTATTGGAGCAGATACTGTAAAACTGTATGTAGGTATATATTTCTTTATATATTTTGTGTAGTTTTAAATGAACCTTTATACATATGTACATAAAAATATAGTATACATATGTATATGTATGTATGTACAAAATTAGAGATCTGCGCGATAGCACGAAAGTATGTATTTCCTTTTGGTTATTATTACATACAAAGAAAGTACAATGATAGCGAACAAGTGGTGGCATGTAACTTAATTTTTTTTTCTATAAGCTTACATAAATTCGTACTATTGTTTTTGTATTTTTAGGTTTTGTTGTAGGTTATGCACATCTTTTGTTGTTTAATTTGTATCTTTTCCGACATACATACATGCATATGACCAAATAATATATGCATAAGGGTGGCATTACAGTTTTTCAAGCAAACAAATATGCATACATACATATATACCAAAATGATTTAACTTTATACATTATTGTATAACATATAGGTAATATATTTTAGTGTATCCATTTTTTAGATGGAGACGGGATTTGTAGGCGTGATTAACCCCAATAAAACTTAAATTTCAACTCCGCCCATATGTAATAAACTTTTGTTGCCTTTTATTTGCTTTTTATCAATATTATAAAACCCACCATTTCCATTATTTTTGTTTATCAACTGTTGGCCTATACTCTCTACATACCGTATAGGTACATGTTATTATTATTATTATTATTATTATCATCGTTTTTTATTTTTATTTTATTACATTTTTTTTATTTATTTATTTTTTGTATTTTCAATTTGAATTTCAAATCCTTTTTATTGTAGACGTTTTTTTTTTTTAAACGTTACATAGGATAGGAATTTCATATTTGTCTTATTATTGTGCCACTTGAATTTTTATAAATTGCGCAGACTCCTCGAGAAATAAATGTAAAAAAAAAAAATTGATATTCTATTAGTTTTGTTTTTATTCTATTGTAATATAGGTACATATTTTGTTATTTTATAAGTGAGTATTTAATTTGTCTTTTTCATTTTTTTGTTTTCAAGTTTTTTGGTTTAATTGTTTTTAAATGTACTTGAAATATTCATTCATTTTCAAAAAGTAGTTCATTTTCATATATGTATATTACAATGCATATATGTATGTACGTATGTATGTATGTCTACGCAACCACAATTTCATTTTTAAAATTGTCTCTCAAATTTGGATTGAAATTATAAAAAAAAAAGAAATTAAATGAAAAAATGCCTTTGGAAAAGTCAACAAAAGGAAAAAGAGCATTTTAAAACAAATCTGACATATTTACATATACCAATGTAGGTACATACGAGTATATTAATATAAATATTATTATGTTAACAAACACAGATATATACATTGCCGCTTAAAATGGAAAACAGTCCATATACTTATCCGCATATACGATATTATAATAAATTCAAAAATATTAAGCAAAATATATGGTTATAACAAAATGAATATATCCTTCAATATTTGAAAAATTGTTTTTCCTACACATGTTTACCTGTGTGTATTACACATATGTATATTAAAACTGCTTGTAAATGACACTAATACAACATTTTGAAATAATTTTGTACTTTATTATTTTATATCGTATCAAATAATCTTATACATACATACATACATTTATTGACAATGTGTGAAAACATGTTGTAAAAAATATTTTTAATCAAAATGGAATATTTTAAACTTAATAAACTTTACATGTCATGTATTCTCTTGTAAATAAAAAATTTGGCAGACCTTCGGAATTTGCATTGATAATTTTTTAGGAAAAGGACATTTTTTTAACTGTGTTTTTATATATTTTTTCTAAAACAAAGATTATATTTATTTATATATGTAGGTTTAAAATTCAACATATGGTCGAAAAGTGTAAAAGTTTTTAAATTTGTCAGAAAATAATTGGCATTCTAAAAACAAAAATAAAGTTCATTTGTTTTTTACAAAAATTTCCTTTGTAGCTTTTGTCAAAAGAAATTTTTTTGTAAAATCTGTTTTTTTTTTTTTTCGGAAAACACAAAAAATTTTTGAAATTTGCATTAGAAAATCTAATATTGGTAAGATCTGTTATCTCATGTTGTATAAAGTTAATAAAAAATATCTATATATCTTATTCCAAAAGCTTATGACACTGTTGCTGAAGGATACCCTATAAATTCAAAAAATTTAAACAATTGAATTTTTTAATAAATTTTTATTTTTATTTTGTAGTTTTAATTTTAGTTGAGACATGTTTTATTAAAATTTTTTAGGGCAAAGATTAAAACAACACTAATTTTTTATGCATTATTACTGCATATTGTTATAAAATTATTTGATTCTTGTTTAAAAATAAAATGTAGAGTTACATGTATGTAGATACAATATACATTATGCAAACAACCAAATAAATATTTTTCATATCAGTAAATGTATCATAGTACTGTCATGTACGGTAATATAAAACTTATTAATTTTTTTTTAGAATATTTGTAACAAAAATTATATTACATGTCATTTTTATATACGAGTATCTATATGTACATATCTATTCATTTAAACAAATACAGTCGTATGGTATATCTATATTAAGTTGGAAATTAATTTTTTACTGTCCACATTAAACAACATGCATGCATATGTATGTATATGATTTTTTATTTCATTCTTAATTTTTTTTTTTAAAATTCGTGTGTTAATTTTTTTTAAAAATTTTATCATTATTAAATTAAAATACAAAAGGTGTATTTTAATTTTTTTTTTTTTTATAATTTTTATTTTTTAGATTTTTCATGTATGTACACATGTGTTTGAAAAGAGGATACGCTGATTTAAGTGAAATTTTATACATTAAAAATAAGAAATAAAAAACCAAGTATGTAAAGTACAAAAATAAAATTTTTATGAATGAGGATATACATATATGTATGCATGGGTATCTTTGTCTATTTATGTATAAGTATATTATATTAAATTTTTTTATTTTTTTTTTACTATTTTCTTATATTTGAAACCTGATTTGTTTGTTGTCATACGGTTATTTCGTAAATTTTAAGATTTCTTTTTATTTAATTTTTCCTAACAAAATTGAATAATATATACTGACGTACATATGTACATATTAAACATGTGTATAATTTATGGATTTATATTACTCTAGTATGATGATATTGTATGCGAATTGTGCAACAAGTCTGATTTCGTCACATATTTTATTTAAAAAATAAAAAATAAAAAATAAAATAAAATGAAAAACAAAAAATTAGAAGACCATAGAAAGAAAACTTAGACAATATTCAGAAGTAAAATAAAAAAGGTATGTATGTATGTATATTATCTAGATACATGTATGTAAGAAAAAAAAAAGAATTTTACATTTTCTGTAGGTATGTCTTCATATGGTATATGTACATATGTATGTATAAATGTGTATTATATGTTGGTGACCTTGTTGTGACAGCATATTTATATTTCATATATTTCTTTCAGTAACTCTTCGTATCTGTTTGAAAAAAAAACCATTGTATGAAAGAAATACTCATATATACATACATATATACATGTTTATATAAAAATTATTTTTACTGATTAAGCAAAATTATGAGATACATAGTACATAACACCCATATTTATGTTTCCATGCATTATTTTACAATCTTAAATTAATTTTCATTTGATGTTTGTAAATGTTTTGTTTTTTTTTTTTTCTTTTTCAAAACAAATTAATGTAATTTTTACAGATAATTGAGTAAAATGTGATACACAATATTTTTCCCATACTGGATTAGGAAAACATCAGAAAATTGTCTGAATGATTGTTTCAAAATAAAAGCAGTTGATTTTGGAAATCATTTATTTTATATATTTTATACCAGAAAAGAAAATGATATTTTCTTATTTAATAAAATTTTAGTTGTTTTAGTAAATAATCAAACAAATAATTACTTTTGAGTAATTTTCAGTAACATACCACATTTCTTTATCTTTTGTGTGTATGGTATATACCTAATGTGTAAAATATGTATGTATATACAGAGTGTTGACTGTTTCAAAATAAAGGGTACGAGATAGACTTTTCGTTCCACATTATTTCCAGCAGAAAATAATTTTAAATTATTCGTCCTTCTAGAATTAACTCCAGCTACGATATAACGATGGTGTATTCGTTTTTTGTGCAAAAATACTTCCTGTTTCCAATTAGAAATTTCAAACTCTGAAAATTTTGCAAAAATTGTAGAATATCATTTATATCATCAGTAAATATGAATTATACACAAAATTTTCAACCTAGAATGTCTGGAAGGGATGAATTTTAGAAGAGGGGGGGGAGGGGTATTAAAACGATTTTTTACTAAAAATACCCCGAACTATACGAGAAAATTGGATTTTATGACCTTTACTATGAAATGTCCTTCATATGTATTTAATTTACATTTCTAAGATATTTGCACGGTGTTGTAACATTAATCATAGGTCCTGAGATTATTTATGAAAAACAAAACACACTTGTAAGAAATTAAAAATTATTCATATATTAAAAAACAGAAAAGGGAAATTAATTTTATCTTTATATATTTTTCTTTCTTGTAAAAATAAAAAGCATAATGAAAAAATTTAAATTAAACAAAATACACATAATCCACACCTGATTTATATAAAAATATTAAAAAAAAAAACAACAACTAAAAAAAGGAAACAGAAAAAAATTACATAACATACAAATTTTATTGTTTTTCGATAATCATCAATATATTATGGAATTTTGGAAGCAATAACAATCTACAACAAATGACACTAAAAAAGGACATTCATAATAAAAACGAAAACAATAAAGAAAAACTAAATGTTATATGTACATATGTATGTAAGTATATAAGAATTTATTTTATGAGCTGTCTTTTCCGCACATCATATCATAAAATATCGTATGATTAGAATAATATCAAGATTCAAAACAAACCATCAACATAACTACAAAAAAAATACATTGAAATAAAAAATGGACATAACGAAGCACTAAAATTGTACAAAATAAAAAAAATGAGAAAAAAAAAACTTAAAAAGGAAAATAAAAGCACCTACATATACGCACATGGTAATGTTTACACATGTAATACATGTACATACAAAAAAAATTGTATCTATAGAGTAAACAATGTAGAATATGTACACATTACTGCAGAACACCATATTCATTTTATGATTATAATATGCAAAATTGAATGGACATCATATCATATCTTTTGACCAGAAATTTGGTGTTTTATATGGTAAAATCATATGTGTGACGAAAATGAAATTGCCTCTTAAATATTATACGTATGCTTTTATTTACATACAAACACGAATATATATACAATATACATTTCCACGTTTGTATGTGTGTATGTGGAAAATCAAGGAAAAACAAAATTATAATTGAAAATTTTGATGGAAATAATTGTATGGATCATAGAACATTATTCGATATTGTTTTCGTTCGTTTTTTTCTTCTATCTCTGTATCTGTTTTTCTGTTATCCGTTTATTTAAATGTCCAGATTGTATTTATATAAATGTACATGTACATAATTTATTGTTTCCTTAAATCGGAAAAATTAATACTATATGTATGTACGTAAACATTGACCTTCTATTTCATATTTATTACATTTTTTTTCTTTTCCCTTTTTTCCTGTATTTTGCGAGATTAAAAAAAAACAAATGAGAACATAAAAAAGGACATACATCCTTTTTTTATTGAATTTCTTTAACATTATTCCGTTTTTTTTTTTTATTCTTTTAATCGTGTAACATATTTTTTGTGTTAACAATAATTCTTCATATTGCGTGCATACATACTGTATTATATAACCATATCCAGTATTCATGTAAAAAACGATGAAATAAGATACGTTTGTTTTTCTCTACATGCACATGTATGAAAATTAATAAAAATAAGATAGTTTCAGTTCTAAAAGAAAACTTTCGATTTTTCTTTTCAATTTCACTGTATGCATGTACATATGAAATATTTACGGTTTTTATATGCCCTAATCATTTCTAACACATCTTAGAGAAACACCGCACATATATCAGTGTACATGGACATGCACAGTAGCTATGTATACGTATGTATATAAAATGCAGTAAATAAATTATACTTTCTCGCAATATGTAATGTTTTGTTGTTTTTCTTGTTAGTCAAAATAAAAAAAAATCCAAAAAATAGCCAGAAGATCATAAAAAACACCATTTGGCGATTAAGGGGCGAGATTAAAAAATTTATTGCAAAAATATTTATGGACGTTATGAAAGTTATTGTCTATTTTTACGGGTAAGCTAAAGGGGGAAAATTACTGAATGATATACATACATGCATATAAGTTCGTATTTTCTTGCATTTTATTTATTTACTCAATTCATTTTATTTTCTATTTTTTAATGTCCAAAATACAATGATAGATATTTTAAAAAAAAAAAAAATTCAATTGTTTAAATTTTAAAATTATTTTTAACAACATCCAAACAGTTCATGTGATTGAAAAATAAAGGTGGTGTGCAGTGAAGAATTGATTTCTAAAAATTTTTCTAATAAAACATTAACATTCTTGACCGATTAGCAATCCATTTTGTAGTAATTTTGTGACACAATTTGAGTCTATTAGTTAATTGTGAAATATTTTAAAATTTTAAAAAATGTTTCCATTTGAATATTGGCGTTTTGTAAATTTTAGCATTACATCAAAGATGCATTTGAATGTTCTGAAAGTCACCAATATCGTGTCTGTCATAGATCCTTACAGCAATTACTGCTGTCTGGAGTAATGAACTGTGAGTCTCAAAACGTTTAAATTTGGCTTCGTATTTAAAACGTATACTGTGTACACATCTAAGACGCGTTATTTAAGCAAATGATGCATCATGAATTTTTTCAATGCAATGAGTTAGTGACATTTCACGATTTTTGCATGAAAAGCATATTACCGATATACCTACATATGTATATTAAAAGGCATCGTAACAAATTCTTTTAATGTTTTGGAATTCACCAGGACCCAAATGTCCTTTCTCTTCATTACTGTATTCGTATTTTATGTATATCATTTTAAAAACTTATTTTTTCCCAAAATTTTTACTTTTTAATTTTCATTATTCAAGATAAATTGTTGAAAATTCAATAATTTTCAGTAAATAGAATCCCTTTTATAAAAATTTTTAGCTATTGTTTTTTTTTCTTACGTAAAATGAACAGATAACAAATTTGATATGAATGAATAAACATATGAATAGTCAATTAATAAAATGTATACAATAAAAATTTCTGTATTACAGAATACATATTTGTCTTTCTGTTTAGTTACATTTTATTCCAATTTCTGTAGTACAAACATATGCATACATAGACGAACATGATTATAAACATTCTTGTGTGTAACCACAATTTGAAACATCTAAAATACTCTTTTGGGAATAAAAAGAATTTTACTTTCCTTTTTACAACATTAACGTATACGTACATATGGATGTATATATGTACGTATACGTGAAGTGATATATCTATGTACATAATTTTTTATATTGGTTACATTGTATCGACATATGATAATAAAGACAAAAACTGTGGAGACAAATCAATCGAATATTGGCATACTTAAATGTTTGACAAAATACAAAGATTACATAATCTTTACAAGAAATAAAAAAGAAAAATAGAAAATGAATAAACAGAAGGGTATATTTTATTGATGAGATGAGGGTGAAAAAAAAGGAAATAAAATTATCTGATTGTTTTTTGTATATGTGTATGTATGTTTTTTTTCTCTTCTGTCTAATGTAATTTTTCTTTAGTACTTTTATTTACTTCAATAGTTAAATATAGACTGGTAAAATTTACTATTATGAATTTGAAATTTTTCTTTCTTACAGAAAAAACTGAGATTTAATTAAATCGGTTTTTGTTTATAAAACTTTATATTTTGTTTTTCTTAAAAAAAGAAGAGGAAAATCGATTAATTGTTTGTTTTCATTTTCTTACTATTTCATATTTGGCTTTTACATTCTTGTTTTTTTGTCGATGGTATACATTTCATTTTAAAATCGAATCATTGTCTTTTTTTTCATTTATATTTTCTTATTTTTATTGCCTCAACTTTTCCATTTAAAAGTGAAATTTACATAACGATTTATAAAAAAAAATAAAAACAAAATAATTTTTCTGGTTTTTAACACACAATTAATTTTATTTTTATGTATATGTTAATGTTCTTATTAATTAGTTTCGTAAATGAAAGCTCCCGTGGTAATAAAACCCATTATCTGTGTGTTTATGTAATATACGTACAAAGACGCATATATTGTATTATCCCAAAATATAATATTAAAGTCATTAAGGTTCTTTGAAAACGAAAAAGTGAGGGTTAATGTCATTTATTATTCGTTATTATTTTATTATTGTTGTTTGGTGTAAATTTTCTGTTAATTTTATTGATGTCATTAATGCCCTTATATAACACATTCAATGTGGTTAATCAAACGATTATATCTCGTTAATGAATATGTACGTATTTATATACACACGTACTTTTGGTACATGTGTGAATAAATCATTAAATTACCGGTATAACACACCTTTATGGTTTTTATAAGAAAAATTACTTAAATTACAACTGATTTTCATTCAAATGTTGTTTTTAAGTTGAGATTTAAAATTGAAGGCTTAATAATTAGTTAAAATTGTAGATTGATTTTAAATATATCTGAAGATATTTTTTACAGATTAAGCTAAGATTTTTTACCATTTTAAGAAACAAGAACTACAACTACTATTGTCCTAGTTTTTGATTTTGTCCTTTCTTTTCTTCTACAATGTTGAATGAACATGTTCCAATATAAAATACTTGGACCGAAAGAGACTGGCAATTATATGGACTGAATTTATCACCTAACAACAGGTAATTCAAATTTAAAATTGACGATAAGTTTTGTTAATCAAAATAGGTTTTGTTTTCTACTAACATTTTAAGGACTACCCACAAATAGTTAGGCCCAAAGGTTCTATAAGATATTAATGATTGAGAAGAATATTTAAAAGCAATATTTTTTCTCATATGCGTATGTTGTATATTTTCACATGCAAATGTGTTTAATATAAATACGTATAATATATTACTTATATTTTATATATGTACTAAGCAATAAGTATATAAGTATATACAATTATGTACTTTCTCTTTTCATTCTGTAAATCGACATTTACATAGATTTTTTAATTTTTTTTTACATTATTTTTATTCCGTTCACATAATTCATTATTTCTGTATTTCATATAATATTTTTTATATCTTTTAATATACGTATTCCACTTGTAAAATTATGCATGTATGTACATTTGTATATGTAATATACTGAAATATTGTTAATAATAAAACTTAACTATAAGATATTCTAGAGTTAAACTCTATTTCATATACAATTTCAGGGTCGATTAAATCCGAATACCCATCATAAGAGGTTTATATAGCAAATAATCTGTTCTCAAGTGAATTCATATCATTCTATATAATGAATATGTGCTGTTTACTATACGATACATACATATATGATTTTATAGAAAGGGCATAAAAATGATAAAAAAAAAGAACAGTTTCCAATAATCGAGAAGAGGCGGTGAATTATCTTCACAATAATATATATGAAAAAATTTATAGGTACAGTATATGAACACATGAATGTATGTTCACTTACATTTTGTACACATATGAACATACATATGTACAAGAAAATGAAAATATAGAAATAAAATCATAATAATAAAAAAGACAACAAAATCAGTAACATAACGTTTTATTTTATTATGTTCGCGTTAGACGTAAAGTGAAATTGCAAAAGGAGCCAAGGAACTTTAATGCTTTTTTTTAGCTTTAACCTTAAACGAAGTAAACTTAAGGAAAACAAAAAATAATAAAATTATAAAACATTTCTCTAAGGACCATTTTCTTGATGATGACATCTTTATTAGTAAATTCTTTGTGATTTTTTTTATTTCCATCAATGAAATTGTTCATTCTGTTTGATTAGACGTTATAAAATGAACACGCGAATATGATGATTTCTGTGTCAGTAAAGTATTAAATATTCATAAAGCAATTGTGTCCAGACTGAACAAACATACATTATGTGCAATGTGTATGTATACACATATTTAGGTACATGTAATTTGTTTGCATATACTCACATTAAAATAAAAAGAAATTGAAAAATTTCAAAAAAAAAAAGAAAAATACTGGAAAACAATAAAAGGAAATTAAATGACATAAAATTTCAAGGACTACAACAAAATCGTCGTTTTTCAATATGACCATGTATAGGTAGTAACGTTTTGTTTGTACTTGTGGTGCATAATTTTTTGATCCTTTCGTACAAGGAAGGAAGCAAGAAGATTCTTTTTTGTACATACATACATATATTATTATTTTTTTTTTTTTTGTCAAATGTTTGTGCATACTTTATTAATATTCGAACGTGCCACAAGTGCTTTTAACAACTTTACAAAGCACTTGAAAAGTACAATACCCTTGCGTTGTAAACCCTGCTGGCTCGATGACATTATGACAATAACGATGACGATGATGATGATGATGATATGATACTATTTGATTGATTTGTGTATTCACTGTTACATGTAGAGTTGCACCGCACCTTTTACATAATATATACTCACATCGAATACGTTGCTATACATCGAAGGAATAGGATGTACAATAATGATAAAAATATTTTTAATATCAGGTGGAACAATTTTTTAATATATATATTTTTTTTTTAAAAAAAAAAAGGATTTGTCTCTGATATTTAAGAAAGTATATAGACAATTTTTATTTTTATATATATATATGCTATACCTATACATTGAATTAAAAATTACGAAAAGTAACCCCTTTTTGAACAAATAGAATAAGAAAAGAAGAGTAAATAATAAATACAGTGATAATTACAGCATGAGACATGGCTATGGAATACATGTACAAATGTGTATACATATTTCACACTCATCCTATTATTAAACATATCAGATAAAATATACACATGCATATTAATATCACCCCGGGGGTAAAATATATGACATCTGACAAATTTTATTTGACAGATAAGAGTACATTATATACATATTTAATTTAGACACATTAAATTATATACTTTCATATCAAGAACGCCCAAAAATACGAATATTGTTCTGATTTTAACTATCCAGTAATAGGACAATGTTAATTTAAGTTTCAATTCACGAACATGTAATTACAAGCAATACATAATTTTTCTTAAAATAATTGGAATACAACGGTTTTATTGCAGTACATGTACATGACAAACATACATATGTATGTACATACATACGTATAAAATTATTTTGGTCTACTATTCTATTTTCCTTCTTTTTTTTTTTCAATTTTCATTAGATGTATTATGTGTTTTTGGCCTTGTAACAAATAAGAAGCCCCTATAGCTAGAAACTAAAAAGAAAAGAAATAACAAAATAAAATATAAAATAGAAAAAAATAAATAAATATAGGTAGACTTTTCTTAGATAATTAGATGCAAATAATTGGATTTAATATGTTTGTTAAAATACTATATACCCGGCATTTGGCATATTAACGTACATTTATACAAGCATTTAGTACTGAGTTATAGAAGGATTGTATGTACATACGTATATAGAGACTTGTATGTACATAATAACATGAATCCATAATATTCATTACATTCATTTATAACAAAGTATACGTGGAACGATTACGTTATAAAAACGATTAACACGATTAATTTGTTATAAACAAGAGTAATGTATTAGTATTTTCATTTTATATAGATAATAATATGTGCATATTGTATGAATGCATATTGTATTTTTATAAATTACCTGTTGTGTATAGCTATTCTCAATGCCGTTTGTTATTACTCGTAGATACATCCGCTCATACCTTTAATTACAACATTTTTAAATAATTTCATACAAAATATATTTGCATACACATGTATATAAATATATTGCTATACATATTTGTAATGCATTACATATTTATATCATTAGCGATTTAAAAAAAATGGTGTGAAATGAATTAAATCAATATAAATACCGAAAAACCTCAAATATACATGAAACTAGGTAAACTAAAAAAGTTTTATTCCTTTTTTTTTGTTTCTATGAAGCACCAATATTTATTGGAAATGACTCCTCATTATAAAATTGTATACTTACATATTTAAATTATTTAATCTGAAAAATTAGCACGAGGCTTAATACACATACTTGTATATATAAGCATTTGTCGTTTGAACCTGTAAACAAATATATGTACATCATAGAAAGATATTTACCTATACATACATATGTAGAAGCATATGAACATACATATACATATGTATGTACATATACTTACGTGCAGAGGGTAAACATATGTATGTGCAAAAAAATTTAAAGCTGTTAAAATCCATTCTTTAATTTATTTAGTTGAGTAGGACATTTTTGTGTATTTTTGTTTTCAATATAAAATGAATTGCAAGTACTCGTATCCAATTTGCCTTTAAAAAATTTTCCAAAAGAAAAGGCCAGAAAATTTTGGAAAACAAATGAAAAATATAACAAAAATTAAGAACAAATTAAAGAAATTGCATACATGTCTGTATACATAATATAAGAATACAAATGCGTAAACTTTCATTTCATAGAACTGATGTATACGATTCCTGTACGCTTAATTTATTTCTTGATTTTCTTTTTTCGATATTTAATGTTGACTTGTTCCAATCAAAATTTTATTTATTGTTTTATACGCCTATTTTCAAATAACATTTCTCTTGTCAAACATTTGGTACAATTTTCTTCCAACATTTAAATGTTATCCTTAGAAAAACTTTGTCTGTTACTAAAAATTTTTCATGCATAGAAGTTTATTTTAGTAGAAAAAAAAATCAACAACAACAAAAAATGAACAAAAAAAATAAAAGACAAAAAGATTACATTAATCCCAAAGGATTTGAGGTGTTGAAAATTCCCTTAAGGCTATTATAATACGTGCGTGTGATATTTAACAAGATTTCTATTATAAACGTTTACATAAATACTTTACTATAGATGTATGTAATAGATGATACATGAGTATGTTGCATGTATTCATTTGATACAAATGTGTAGTAGGTGTTTGTCACTTTTTCACTTTTCACTATCAAATTTGAAAAGTGATAAGTGGATACTCAAGTGTATATATACCTATACGGTGTCACCTTATAGTACATTTTATTTGATTTAAGTTGATTTCATTTTTGTACTGAACAAATAATACTAACATACAATACGACAATTTGATACACACACGCACATAAATTTATACGTAACGGATTATGTTTTCAAAGTGGTTCAATTATGTTGAATAAAAAAATAACTTTAAAAGGTTAAAGAAAAGGTTAACTTTCATAAAGACAAAATAATACAAGTAGGATTATTTCCTTAAACAACGTACAATTTGTGTAAGAATTTTAAAAGGATAAGGAAAGAAAATTTAAAGAAAAAAATTTACAAGTTGAAGATCACTACTTTAAGAGAACAAAATACTGAAAAATTTTTTATTTAAAATTTTAGGCTTAGGTCTAATACGGTCATGTCATGCATGCACATACACCGAATAAATCTGAGCAAAGTAAATGAAAAGTTACTGAAGCAACCATGTAATTGGATCAGAATTCGTTGTAGGAAATAATCATATCTGAATTTGAGTTAAACTGCTAAAATTCCATTAATAAATTCCAATCTTCTATACATTCACAAAGTGTGTGTACGTACGTGCTTCATGATTTTATTAATTAGCAAAACAAAAATTCCTTTATTTTTATTTCATAATAAAATTTTCGATAACATCACGGTATGTGATAGAAGAGCTATAAAATAAACTTAATTTAATTTGTATTAACCAAATGATATATTATAGTAAACAAAAGTATATAAACATAACATCATTATCTTATTCATATGTAATTTAATTCATGTGCATATACATACATACATGCGTATACATCTTATTATGCAATGCATTCATTCATGAACAATACAGAACAATATCAAATTATTGACCATAGAAAGAAACAAAAATTGAATTGTCCATTTTACTTTGTAAAATTTACTTTATGGACTGGAATTATCGTTATCGTTTATTATTATGGCGATAAATTTGAATCATTACCCAATATATATCACATTTTTTGAAAGGTTATTTTGCTTTTTCGCACCTCTTCTTTTCACCAATTTCACTTTACTTACTATATGTGAATGCATTTATATATGTATGTATTAATCACGGATATTGGAAAATGTTTCAACATATGAGCACATTGTTTATTATAGTTGTAATTCAGAAAATCTGTGTGTATAAGAAAATTGAATTAAATAACACATAACAATTTATGTATTCTGTTTTTAAAGTTTCTGTTTTGTCGTAAGAACAAAAACTAATGATATTTTATATATTTTGTCTAATATGTATTATAAAATGCATGAAATTATGGTTCTGTTTAAAATCTGTAATTTGATTATGTGTAGAGTAGGGATAATTTTTGAAAAATATAGGGAAAACTTAGTTTCACTTTTTTGAAAATCAAGAAAGAGATTTGAATTTTTAATTGAGTTTTAGATTTGTTTGTTTGTTTTTTTTTTTTTAAGTGGTTTAACCAAACATCAAGACAAAGAGGGAGTAAATAGAAACAATGTTAACCATCTTTCAAAATATACAACTTTCTGCCGGAGGAAAAAGTTAAGATTTTTGCGAAACTTTATGAACGGAGTATGAAAAATCGTGTACGATTGTAGAAGACAAATAAAAACCGAATGAAAATAATAATAAATTAAATTCAATTGCATTTCGCACTCAATATAAATACTCATGTATTCTCACTTACATTGGTAATATTTTTTTTTTGTTTTTTACTTTTTATATTAAAATTTATTTTCTCAATTGATTTTACTTTTCAGTAGAAATTACAAGTATCTGTACGTAACATAATCAGTAAATAATCATATCATAACATTCAATCATATGATAAAATGTTACGTATGTTTCTTGTAAATTTAAAAAAGGAAAATGGTACACGGGAATTTTAAAGGATTTTTATTCATACTGTTTTCTTTTTTTTACCCCATTTTTTGTATGTCGTTAAGGAAAAATAAATTTGTGCATATTCTTAAAGACGAGAAAAAAAAGCATCATATATAGAGTAAAAGGAAAACAAAAATTTTCTTTTATTTTTTTAATTCAGAATCGAAAAAAAAATGAAATGAATTGAATAGAGGAGAAGAGGATGTTATGAAGAATATTTATGTGATTTTTTTGTTGTTGTTACCATACATTTAACGTACATACAAAATATTTCCCTTTTTCTTGAATTTTTCTTCCTTCTTTTTTTTTTTTTTTTTTGTTAAATTTAGATTATCTGTTTGTCGTAATACGTTTTCAATATATATATAAAGATGTTTAACGTGGAGCAGACACTGGACATTGTGACGTACTATCCTACATATATATATTCGTGTATATATTTAGAAACATAAATTGCGACTAATAATTTAATGGGCAGTTATCGATCCCTTGACCGATTAAGGGTGGATAAAAGAATAAATTTTCTTTTGATTTCATATTACATATGTGTGTATAGTTTAACTTTGATTTTATCTTATTTCTTTACTTGTTATTGTTGTTGATGTCTTTGTTACTTTTTTTAAGGGTGATATGATAATAACCATAATAACAAAATTTGTACAATAGATTTTTATTATTCGTACATACGCATAAGACCACATACATATACAATTCATGATATTTATTTATAGTCCAGACATTAAAAAAAAAAAAAAAAGAATTAAATTAAAAGCTTCTTTAGTGTTATAAAATTTAATATACTGTTAAAAAATTTAAAAATTCAGTTTACCATTTTTTATTTAATTTTTTTCACTTAATTTTTCTTAGAGGAATAATTTTCTCTTTAAAAATTTCCTTAAAAAATTCAAAAAAATTTTCATCAGAAAAATAAAGAAGTTCTTTCCTAACCGCAATCAAATTATATAGTGAAAATAAAAATAATAAAAAAAAAATTGAAAACGAAATGAGTTAAATCAAATAACTTAGTCTAACGGAAATTTCTATAATCAAATCAATACAAATTGTATTAAATCTCATCGGCATATAATATAAAATATGTACGTGCATATACACAACCCACATACAATTGAAGCGTGTCACATCCTTTTATGATGCTCTTCAAGATTTCATACGTGATTAGATGCATGATTTACTACATACGATTTTTTCACTTATTTTTATTTTGTTTTTCTTCATTCTATTTTCGTTCCTATTTCTTGATTTTTTTTATTTTTTTTTATTTTCCTTTAAAACCACCCTTATAATTCTTTTCATTCGAATTTGATTTCTTTTAAACTTAAATTGAACATAAAATAGGTGGTTGTGGTTTATTTTTATATATCCAAAAAATGAATTGTACATAAGTATGAATAATATATGAATAAAAATGCAACTGAAAATTATTATCATTTTTCTATCCAAATTTTAACTTTGGAACTAAAAGGAAATAGTTAAATTTATTTAAAAGTTAAAAAACAATTTGTTCAAAATATTTTCAAGTCGAATTTATTTTCCTTATTGTAGTCCATCATGAGTTTGATATTTTACCTATCATTTCATATTCACATACGTTCTTTATTTTACTAACTGTTAGGCCTGACTTGATATCCAAAGAGTGTAAGGTGTTTTTTTAAATTTGATTAAAATAACGATGAGTTCCAAAACTTTAAAAAATTTGCTAAGTGCATTAATATTATGGATAATGGTTTTAATACAAAAATTATAAATTTCACTGATGCATAGTTTTGGAATTGTATAAAATTTTTTAAAAAAAAAACGTGAATTATTTATTTGAACATCATAGAAATTTTGACACGTGACATAAATAATGCAACCATGTATGCATTTTATTATTCCAAAAAATCTTGAGCTTGAAATCTAAGCTTTAAATTCAAAAACTTTAAATCATGTTAAAAAATATGTGTATTGAGTATCTTTTCTGTATTATTGCTCTTTTGTACATAACGTACGTTTGTACCATTACAAGTGCATTTATATGTACTAAAGCGTATATAATTTATAAAGAAATGTAATGTAACCCTCTTTAATCGGTTCTTATTTTCCTCACTTTTCATATATTCTCAACATTTATATAAGACATTTTGTATACAAGATTCTTACATTACATATTAAATTCCTTTATCGTAAAAACAAAGAATTTATTCATCTTATAATATTTTATAGAATACGAATTTAATTTGTAATAAACACATACACACTCATGTATTTACGTACAGATATGCATACATCGGAACCCATCAGAACATTAATTTTACTTATGTGTACATGTAACACAAATAAATATTTCTTTACTCTTATATTTTATAAATAAAGATTTTCTATGTTACTTGTTGTTTTCATAGATAAACAAATTGGATTTTAATTAATTACTTAAGTTGACCTTCTAAGAAACTTATGATCTTGTTACGATTTTAATGCTACTTATTATTATATTTTTCGTTCATTATTTATGCCTTTATAAACAATTAAAATATAATTTTATGGTATTTATAATAACTTTTGTTTATTTCAAATTTTATTTATTTGTTTCAACTTTATTATGGTAATTAATAATTTTTTTTTATAGTTATTGTGCTCGAATTATATGAAATTGAATTAAAGATAACTTTAAATAAAGGAAAATGAATGTGAGGCTTTGTGTTAATCATAAATTATAAACGCTAATGAATGCAATATGCATGTATGTAGTAGATAGGTATATATGTATGTATATATCTGTACATATTTGATAATAAGAAATTTAATTGTCATATTACATTTATCAATGGTAATATAGGTTTACTAATCTGTGGCATTGTAAAATCATTTGTCATTAGTTATTCTGATTTTAAAAAAATGTACATACCTAGAACATTTTTCAGACCCCTTGTTCATTACAAGTTATTATTGAAGAAATTTAACTGGAGAAAGAGATGTTAAAAGGCACTCAACTTTGTGATGACGTATGTACGTCTAAAATACATGTATCTTCCTGTAAAACTTTTTAATTTATTTTCAACCCATACCTTACACACATTTCCAAGAATAAAGATTATACCCATAATCCTTGATTTAAAACAATAATTAAAGGATTCAATTGTAAGATTTAACTTGTTGAATGTCAAATTAATCTTTGACTTTAATAACTTGAAAATGAATGTATGTATGTATAGGTACATACGTATATATTTTGAAAATATCTGTATACGATAGTAAATATTTAATTTTGAATTTGTACCAAAAAAAAAAAAAAAAATACCTTATACCATTGTTGTATGGTATACGCATATTTATTCATTTGTGGATTTATTATATAACATGCATCATAGTGATCACAAGTCATGACATTCAAGCACATTCATATCCACTATAAATCCTTTACACAACTGAAAACAAAAACAGAGTACAGATATGTAGATATTTTTTAAATGTTTGTTTTTTTTTCTCAACAACTAATATTTTAAATTGATTTTGTTCAGATAACAAAAATTCTACATAAAATTTGAACATTTTCGTTTTTTAATATTGTTCGGAAACATATAATCATCATCATTATCATCATCATCATCATCGTTGTGATTGTATGCTTCACCGCCACTTGTACTATTATTTGTTCTTCTCATACTATATATTTTATATGAACACTAAATGCATCAACTTAAAATATGTACAGTATTCTTTAATTTTCTTGAGGTTCTTTCATGCAATTGTTTTTTGATCTAACAATCCTTTTCTGTATGAATTAGAATTTAGAATTTTGTTTTAATTTAAAAACAAGAAATTTGAGTTTCTATCTAGTCGCAATTTATAAATTATGTATACACATTATGTACATATATGGTTAAATAAAACGTCGTCTTTTTTAGGTTTTGTTATACATTTGAATTTTTTTTATTTTTTTTATTTTAGTTGGCAACAGTACATGTAGAACAAATTTATTTATGTAGGATTATTGTTCTACTGCATGTCATAAGGATAATGATGTAGTACGTATATACATAATTTTAATAGACGATTTTTCTTCAATTTACATTCATATCTACAAGAATACCACTATAGGAGATAAACGACAATCTACATACATATGTATGTATATTCGTTTATTGAATACTAAAAAGGATATACATATGTATGTATAGTTTTTTTTTATTTTCAAATTCAATCACAATTCAAATATTTTGCAATGGAATAAACATGCATTTATGTATGTACATGTTTGTGTACACCATATGCGCTTATATGTTTATACGTTATATAGTTACATAAAAATAGATACGTAAATATTTTCAATTGTTTGTGGTATATGTGAACAACATAAACATGTGTACGTAAATGTACACCTACAGATATGCAATATTCGTTGACAAAATTTTTGAATTTGAATTTAATGACACTGGTGGTAAATGGTAATGTAGAGAATTTGTATAAATGAGTGTGTTATCTACATATACAAATATACATACTTACATTTTATTGTACGTATTATGTGTTCATGCATTTGTATTTAGATGTAATTTTTTTTTGAATTCAATTTGCATGTACATAAACATTATCTGAATGCAGAATCAAAATCAGATACATGTACCTACACAAACATTTATATGAATTTATTACAAATACAAATCGTTTTGTAATTTCAAATCTAAAAAATTTTTTTTTGTTTTATTTTTATTCTTTGAATTTCTTCATTCTAAAAAAAGGATGGATATAAATGTATGTATAGTATGTACACATATAAATTAAAAAATGTTTATTGTTTTATTTTGTTTTGTTATTATCTATTTTTTAATGAAACCTTGAAATGAACATCACAAAACAACAAAACATTAATACGACGATTTATTTACATTAAAAAAAAAAAAATTTCTACGAATTACATTGAATTAATTCATGCGTATATTAAATTTGATTTTGCTATTATTTATATACTTAATGTGGTATGTATGTGGCATGTACTTTCAACCCCAATTCAATTTAAGTACAGATTTAATAACAAATAACCACAATACAAAAAAGGAAATAATGTAAAAAATAAAAATAAAAATAAACATTAAATCGAAAAAATTATAAATTGAACAAAACATCATCAGGATAATAACAATAATCGTAATAATAATGATATCAAATTGAAAATGGGTTAAAAATGATATCATATTTCTGTAAAACGATACCACCCATTATACCACATTACACGTACTTACATATACAAAAATTATTTTCATTTTCGTTCCATAATTGGACATTTGTAAATATTTACCAAAAATTAACCCTTTTTTCTCATTACTTTTGAATAAATACAAAATAAAAAAAAAACATTATTTTTTATTCCTGTATTAAACTTAAAAAATTACATAAGTACATATCAATATTATATGCGATTATTTTATTATGATTAATTATTTACTTATTATGTATACGTATGTATTTTGTTGGTAATAAGTAAATTTATTTATTATTGTTTATTTATTGTTCATTTAATACTCATACATATATAGACATATGTGTACATATGTATGTATGTACATGACATACCTATATACAGGATGCCCTAGAATATATGTACATATGTAGTTAATGAAATAAGTTCTTTTTACAGTTCAGACTGTTTCTAGTAAAAAATCGCTCTACATCCGCCACCTAAAATTTATCCCTTCGTAGATACATTTGTATCAGAGATTAAAAATTTTTAAACACATGAGATATGTATACATACATACATATGTATGTACATATAGCACATTAGGTATAGGCATGTATAAGCATGCAATAACTTTTCAACCACCACATGTATTTAATACATACATACGTATTCGGAAAATGGTTTACATACATACATACGTATACCTATGTTTACATTGAGATTTACTATATACTTTATTCTATTTATTTTGTATGTACATATTTAAATTTTATTATAAAACTTCAAATTAAATTTTTCATTTTGTTTTAAAGTTTTTTAGAATTCCTAGCTTTACCTTCCCTTAATCTCTGATAATTTTCAATATCTCGTAATCAACTTCAATGATTGGTAAATCAGGGTAAATCAGTAATAATTGTGATCAGCCGTGAGTGATCAGCACAGTGATCAGTAGGCAATAAAATTTTATTACGAAATCTAAATGTCAATCATTATTTTGTAATTTTACATACAATTCCACACACATTTCAACTGAAAAATGGCGAGCAGAACTAAAATAAAGCCAAAAAATTTAACTGGGTTAGAATATAACAATCAAGGTGGCGGTAAACTAGAGGAACAAAATACTGTAATTCCTTTAAAAAGTAACAAATTAGAAAATTATGACCAATCTTCAGCTGATAAACCAGAAATTGTTGTGAAACATTTAAATCTTCATAAAAAACATCGTTCCTTATTGACTAATAAAACGTGTAATAAAACTAGAAAAAGTCTGGGTGATGAAAAGTTGATGATTTCGACCAAAACTAGAAGAAGTTTTGAGAATAATTTAAATAAAAAATGTACTATCACTAAAAATGATATAAAATTACGAAAAAGTGAAGAAAAATTAAATTTTAAAAAATATATAAAAATAGATTCGAAACCGATCAAAAATTTAAATAGAAAACGAAAAGAATACAGAATAATAAAAAAAATTCATTATTGTCCGATTTTTGATTCAAATTTCAATACTCAACATGTAAAGAAAAATAAACGAATGATGAAAAATGAACAATCAGATATTTATCTTGAGACAAGTTCTGATCATATTGGCTACGATAGTTATTCCATATTGAGTACATTTCCACCACGATCATATCCATCTGATGATTCTTTAAATTCTTCTTGGTATTATTCGAGAAAAACTTCAGATGATGATATTCGCATTGTTAAGGATGATGTATCAAAAATATCATTTAAACATGGTAGCGTTGAAATAAAAAGAAAATTCGAAGATTCTAGTATTAGCAGTAAAAGTACAACAAATTCTAGCTTAATTGAAACAAAAGTTTCTGATAAAGTTTTTGATAAAGAAGAAAGCGAACATCAAGAAAAACAACGAATAGATGAATTTAGTGAATGTGATTTAGATGAAAATGAAATAACAAAAATACAAAATGAGAAAGTAAATATTATGAAAAATGATCAAACAATTGAAGAAGAATGTCCGTATTTAAAAGATGTAGATGGAATTGATTTACCAATAACAGAAGAATATAGAAAAAAATTAAATTTTGTTGAGACATTAATTGTTGCTGAAGATATTTTAACTGATGAACAAAAAAATCAAATAAAATTGGATCACAATCAAAATCGAATTAATAATGAAAAATATTCAAATGTAGTGAATGCAGAAAATGTTATTGAAATTGGTAGTCTACGACTTGCTATTGAATCTGATGCATGTAAATTTATCACAATTTGTACATCACAATTTTCATATAAAAATGGTATTGGTGGTAGTAAATTAATTGCAATAAATGATATGGATTTGAAAATGATTGAAGATAAAAAAACTGAATGGCATTTAAAACTTCATAATAAAATTGTAAACGTTTTAAAATAGATTACAAACCATCTACGAAGAACATTTTAGTACAGGTTTCCATTTGTAAAGATTTCATGTGCACATAGTTCTTGATAATAGAAAAATACATCTCGTTCATTTCAAAACAACTTGAATCTTACAACTTTCATGATAAAATTTGTTTATCTGGTACTGTCTTTTCTTTTACGCCTAAGAACGTAGTATATTATGAAATATCCTTCGTAGATGGTTTGCACTCACATAAAAAACTTTAATTAAATTAAAGTTTTTAAAAAAATTTTTATTATAGGAACAAATTTTGCATGTTTTCAAAGAAAAAAAAGATTATGTTGCATACAAAATAAAAACTGAAAATGGAAATACAACGGATAAGCAACGTGCCAATATCAATCTTAAAGCAACAGGAGATTTTATTTTAGACGGTGGACTTTTCATTTTAATGAGATATTTGATCTTAAAGAAATTTCAAGGAATATTGACAGTGTGGTCGATGAATATTTCTGGTAATATAACAGACAAGTAATTGGTTTTCTTCTCTTTAAAAAAAAAAAAAAAAAATGAAATTTATAGGTGAATTATTAAAATGCACTCTCGATGTTGGCAAAATGAAAATATTTAATATTGGTGATGAACCTCATGAAACGATACAAATTAAAAAGATCATCATTAATGAAAATTCTAAATCAATGATATCGAAAACATATTTTCTACCAACTGGTCATATCGTACGTCATAAATGGAAAGGAAGTAAAATATTTCTACACATAAATTCATTCTCTATAATTCCACCATCAACATCATATTCGTTTAATTTACAAAAAGATTGGCAAAATGATGTTGTATTATTTTCAAAATATTTAGATTTAAAATCTGAAAAACGTTCAGAAATTGAAACGTATATAAATGAAAATTATGAATTTAAATCAATATTAAATGATTTTATTTTAACAGCGATTATGCAAAAGCCAGATGATGTATTAGAATTTGCAATTGAATATTTTTTAAATTTATGTAAAAGTGAAGAAAATTAAAATAAACGTACATATGTACATATGTATGTACATACATACATACAGGCCGTATGTACAAGCATACGTAACGTATATTTTCTAATGTTATAAATTGTAAAAAATATAACAAAAAAAAAAAAAAAAAAAATCAAGAATACTGAAAAAAATTGTTTTGAAAAATTTATTTATTACTCTCAAATGATTTCTATTACCTCAACAGAATAGAGCCCTGTTTTTAGTCCTAATTAAAGGCTTTATGGGTTTACATCTGTCTTCTCTCACAATTTATATAATTAAAGTGTTTCACAAGCAGATTATCATAATTTTTTAAAGTTTTCATACAAGTCAGGTAATTTTCTAAATATCAATACACAATGATGTGCAATGGCGCTATGGGATTACATGATTTCTCTCGAAAGTAACGAAATATACTCTAAGATAGCCCATTTTTAAAATATGACTTTATAATTTTCGTATGCAACTGTAATTTATAGTAAAGAATTTCTTTGGCCAAATTTAAAAATTTTTAACGTTATACATGCAATGAGGTAGATTGTATTATAATACACTGTTGAATACAAAAATTAATTTCTTTTTCGTTGTCCTACTACATAAAGACGATATTTTTTTAATAAGACCTGTGTGTAGATCTTTATACAAGGTATACATAAATGTTAAGAGATCGAGATTTTATCATAAATTTTGTTAACTTCGGCCGATATTTTCAATTTTCTTGCAGTTTTTTTAAAAGATATTTTAAATAATCTCGTATTACAGTATCATATTTTACAAAACATAGGGATGTACATATGTAGGGACAAAAGTCATAAAGTAATAATTATAGTGGGTAAGGATACCCTTTTATGTTTGTATGCCGTGCCCTTTTATTTTTTAACGCGTTTTTATTTTCTGTACAAAACAAGGTAAACAATGCCGTAGTTTCTATAGCACCAAACCAAAGTGTGTGTACAAGAAACGCTAAAAATCCCATATGAGAAAAAATATCGAAAAATCAATTTGAAATAAATAAACAACTCGCACACATAATACGTCTTTTTTTCAGTTTTTCATTTTCTATTTTTTATTTGTTACAAATATATGTATACATTTATAACAATTATTACATTTTTATAACAATTTATTAATAAAAATTCTGAGCTAATTTTTTTTCTTGAATTTTTAATAAACAAAAAAAATGTCCGATGTGAAAGATGAACGTTGTCAACATTTTGAAAAATTTACTGAGGTCTGTATTATCATTTTATTTGTATTCCCAAATAAAACATTTTTTTTCATAATTATTTTAAAGACGAGTTCAGAACCACATCATTGTCTCCCTTATAAACCATCATCTGAAAAGAAAGTTGAATTCCAGGATTTAGATGTGGTTGAAAATTCGTTGGAACAAACTTTTAAGGAGCATTGCTCATGTCATAATGAAGAACAAAAACTAATGGTATATCCTTTAATCCTTGATTACACAATAGTAAATATACAAACGCCTAAATTGTAAAATTTCCTTACAGCCATCTGATGTACCTGAACCACCTGAAATTGAAAAGAAATTATCTGCTTCAGACAATAATGAAAATCAAATTGAACATCAAAAAATTGTTGAATCAGAAAATGCATTTTCTTATTTACCACAATCGGGTGATGAAGAACCATCAAACGATCACTTAAAGAGTATGGGTCCAATTGGACCATGGGCAACTGGTAAAGTTGATTGGAGTCCAATGTCTGGTATGACAGGCGTTCGACCAATTGTTGACCGTTATTCAATAACGCGTTACAGTGTTGGTGAATGGCGGCAACGTAACAAGGAACTTCTATCAAAAACATACCAAGTTTATGAGAATGAAGAAACGTACAATTTTTATAATTTTTTTTTTGTGCCTTTTTTTTGTAGTAGCAATTTTTTTTTTTTATTTCAAATTTTCTTTTTAGTAACGATAATAATTGTAAAAGCATATTAAGTAAAGTTTATGATCTAGTTGATAAGAGCCAAATGGAAAGCAATAGAAGATTAAAGGATAGAGCAAAATTAGTAGAAAATTGGAAAAGTACTCTGGAGAGAGCAATTAAAGCACATATTGATGAAATTTGCGCTTTAGAGAATGAAAGAGTAAGATTAAAGAAATCATTGGCTATCTTGCAATTACCTCAAGCCATAGGTATACAATAAATATATTGAAGATAAGATTAAAAATTTTATGTTTTATTAAAACTATTCTTGTATAGTTAGTGAATGTTTGGAAAAACGATCTACTCGTTCAGAAGTAGAACTAATTCGAGATGAACCAGAAGAAGAGCTTATGAGAGAAATTTCTCTAATTGAAGAAATTCGATTGATTTTAAATAAAACTTTAAATGATGTTGAAGAACAACAGACAGAAAATAGAGCAGCTCGTCATAAACTTGAATACGTATGGAGTGATAAAAGAGATGCATATAATATTGAAGTGATAAATATAGATTTGGATAATCAATCAAAAACAACACTTTTTAAGCCTGGCTCTACAAAATATCCATCAGAGTTAGATATTTTCATTAATTGATAAATCAGAACGCAAATACATTGGTTTTTTGATATTTTCAGACAATCTACAGAAGAATCTTGGTTACAATTCACGCAAGAAATTCTGGAAGAATGCGAAAAATGTCGACAAAAATCTGTAAAATTTTTACTATATAATATCGTAGTTTTTGTATGATATTTTATTTAAAAATCTGTATTTTTTCTACTTAATTTGAAAGATAAAATTACGTAGCACATTAAATGAAATTTTAATGAATGCCGCCCGTGATTTACGTACTCAAGCAGACACAGTTGAAATGGTATTAAGAGCACGTATAGCCTGTACCCAAGAAATTTTGATACGTCTTGAAAATGAACTAAAACAGGTAAATTATTGAAAATAATAAAAATATGATTTTTATATCTGATAAATATTTCGTTACCACAATATGTATAGTGCCTTCAAAAATTAGCTGATACTGAAAATCGTATTGAAAAAATGAAAATGAAAACACAAAATCTTGATAATGCTATGAAAGTTGCACAAACACGTTTAGATAATCGTCATAATCGTCAAAATGTTGAAAATTGTCGTGATTATGCATTAAAAGGTCTTATCGAAGAAGTTAAAATTATTCAAGAGGCTATTGCAGCTATGTTAGCATCATTAAAAGAAACTGAAAATGTTAAAGAACATTTAATGGAAACAAGAATGAATTTAGAAAAAGAAATCATGTTTAAACGTCGTACAATCATGATTGATAAAGAAAGATGTTTATTATTACGTTCACATTTTCCTTCAGCAGCAGCATTGAGTGGATTTACGAATATATAGAAAAATACATATTTAAGCAATTGAAAATTCATGAATTCAAAGAAAGTAGATTGGTAAGAAAATTTTATTTTACAAGAAGAATACTGCACAAATGTAATAACAATTGTAATAAAGGTAGAATTGAATAAAAATAGTTTTTCAAAATAAATTTTGTAGGAGTAGATTTACATAAGTTTAGCAAGGCAATTATTTGTTATCATGTTTGCTATCTATGAATATGCATTATATGTGCATATACGCAACGTTAAAGCTGCACTTTAAATTATACCATTAAGGAGCTAGAGGACATGCTGTGTTAAGGGACTAAAGGTGCTTTTGTGTGCCTTTTAACCATGCTTTTTATCTGCTTTTAAACAAAAATAACTAAAATCACTGAACGATGTGCTACTTGGATCGTTTATCAGTGAGTTTTAAAATATCCTAGATAAAATAAAAATGTAAACGGAACTTTAAAAATTTGTACAAAATTGATTGCAAGCAGATTTCAAATTATTTTAATTAAAATTAAACTAAAATTATTTCAAATTTAACGGTGTTAAAAATTTTCTAAATTATTTTAACTGAACAAAACTTGAATTCAGTAAATTATCCGCGTTAGTATAAACCAAAAGTGTCTGTACGTACACGTGTGTGTATTTTCTTTTTTGCAGTTGAATGGAAATTTGTTTCAATAGTGATTCAATAAAAAAAATGCACAAAAAAATGATGGAAAAATATTTTTCGAACAGAGATTGCCTTTTCAACGATCCAGAAAAATTTCAAACGAAACAAAAACCTGCGGAAGTATCTATTTTGTTTAAGAATTTTAAAAATTTTATAGAAAATATTTTCATTTTTGTCCTGAATTAGCCTGAAAATTAATTTAAAAAAAAAATTTTTCAATTTCTCAATAAAATTTCATTTCATTTTTCCGTTATTTCATTACATTTTGTAGACTCAAATAATTTGCGTGGGTACTTCAAATAAAATTTCCAATAAGGATGAATTGTTAGGGCCAACTGGATTGATTATAAAAAACAAATTTTCGGCTAATGACCACATGACCACATTGATCACAGACCATTCATCAGCATGTTTCAATGATCCACAGATGAAAATTAGAAATTTAGAAATTTCTAAAATTTTCATGTAGGACGAAATGAATGAAGATTTTTTTGTTTTTAAATTTTATTTTATTCATCTACTATGAAATATTAATATAGGAAAGAAAAGGATTTGCATAATCAAATAGAACAAAAAAGTACAGAGATTATTCACCAAAGGAATGTTATTACTGATGTTTTATGCAAAAGAAAACAACAATTAGAAGATTGCGAACATTTTATTAAAAAAGCAATTACAGATATGATCGATGAAATATCAATGCTAGATGGAGAAATTGTTAGAGTGAAAAGATTGTTGTTAACACTTAAATTACCTGAAGGGATTGGTAAAAAATTTAAATTCTTTCATGTAAATGGAAATTTTTATGTTTCGATTGCTTTCCTTTCGTTATCACACAGTTAATGAATGTTTAAATAGACGAGCTTCTAGGCCAGATACAGAAATGTTTGAAGATAATGTTAAGAAACAATTAATGAGTCTCTCAAGAAAAATCGAAGATTTTCGAAATGAATTAAATAAAACTTTAGAGCAATTAGAAACTCAACAAAAGGAGAATAAAAATTCAAAACAACGATTAGAATATGATTGGAGCAATAAAGCACATGCCATCAAAATCGATGAACGTAACATCGCTTTAAATGATAATCCCTCTGTAGCTTTGTACAAAGGAAACACAACAAATATATCGTCATGGTACACAGAAATAATTTCGATTGATTAAACTTAATTCTAAAATTCTGTTTAACAGGTTACTTTCATTGCAAACTTGGTGCAATTCTTCAAAAGAAGTTTTAGAATTTAGTGAGAATACACGAAGAAATTCGGTAAGTTACAAGATTTGTGATTAAATAATTGGACTAGTTTTTGTTCTAATTGTAATTTAAAACATGTTGAATGAGCAGATGAACTTACGGGGTACTTTAGATGGTATTGTAAGAACTGTTGCAAAAAACTTACGATCCAGTGTAAATCTTTTAGAGCTTTTCAAAAGCAAATAGATGTAGTTCAAAATATTGAAAAATGTCTAACAGATGAACTGATTTCAGTATGTTAATTTTGATAATTTAAAAATAAATTTCTTTAAAGCTTAAATTTCTGAAAAATATTTGATATTTTTAGATTTTATCTAATTTAGCTTGTGCTGAGGAACGTTCTGAGAATCTTAAAATTTCAATGAATAATCTTAATCATACATTAAAATTATCACAAACTCGTCTTGATAATCGAAAATCACGTCCTGATATTGAAAATGTTAATGATTTACCACAAGAATCACTTATTAAAGAGTCAAAATTAATTCAAGAAACACAAGAAATAATGAAAAATACTTAATTGAAACTGAAAATTTAATAAATGAATTAAATAAAACTAGATATATTCTAGAAAGGAATATTAATGTAAAACGACAATCAATTATTTTTGATCGGGAACTTTTATTATTATTAAATTCACATTTTCCAACTGAAAATGAATTACTAGGATTTATTATTTGATTATCACATACTCATTAGTCATCACACTGGCAATGATTCTTTTTCCTAAAATAAAAATTAATTTTATGTGAATAATTTATAAATTTATTTATTAACTGGAATACCTTATTATTAAAATAAAAATATAAATTAATTCAATTATTAACGAATAATTCCCATCCCATCCATTGGATCAATTTGAAAGCTAGGTAAACTGGTAATAATGTTAAACTTATGTACAAATAATACGTCCAATCTTCAGTCATCTGTTCTGTCATCGACATTTTAATAAATTTATTTTGTAATTAAAATTGAAAAATTAGGAAAACACCATTCTAACTTTTAGAAAACCAAGAAATTATGGATAGAATATCTGTTTTCAGTTTTGTTATTTAGTTTTTGTTTACAAAAATTGACATTTGAAATATTACCTTGAAATTGTTTTTAGGTTTGTTCCATTACTTTAATCAGTTGTAAAATTCTGTAATTTTCTTATTTTGTAATGTATTAATAAATTTTCACAAGGGTGGAGGAAATTAAAATTTTTACAGAAGGCTTGTACTGGAACTGTATTGAAAAATCCTCAGTTTACTGTAGATTACTGGTAATCACCTTCACAATTTTACAAATTTTTAAGTTAGGGAACAGACCTTTTGCTTTTCTGTACAAAAAGTGTATTATTATACGCGTACTAAAATGTTCCAACATTTTGCTTCGCCATCTATACTTGAAGATATAACATTAAAATGTTTAAAAGTAACGAATTCATTTCAAATATCAACAACTTAACAGTTTTTGGTTTCAACAGTACTGCATAATGAATTTGAAGTCACACGATTAATAATAATTTATTAAGTGAATATATTTTTGTTTTTATTTTCCAACATTTTACATTTTTATAAAATTTATTTATTTATTTTTTTATTGATTAATACAACGTCTGTTTTATTCATGTAACGTTTTTTCAGTATTTTTATGTTCTCTTGTGTGGATTGTTTTACATTGAATATCGGATGTATCTAATGGATAATCCTCACAGGGCTCATATTCACTTTCGACATCATCAGAAGAGCAATTATCTACTGTTGGAATGCTATCACAATGACCAGCAATAGAACTCAAAGAGCCATCATTTGTTTCATTATTCTGAACTACTTTTGTGATATTTGTAGAATTTGTTTCTGCAACATCATTTTTCATTTTATATATTAAATGATTTCCATTTATTTCTTTTGAATCACTTTCAATTTCAGTATTAGAATCGTCTAATAAATTACTAATTATTGTATTATTGTAATCATAACTGAAATTTTCTAAACGTTCAAAATACATTTCATCATTTATTAATGAATCACGCCACATTGTATTATCAAATTTTGGTTGTACACCCCCATAATCTTTGGGAAGAATATCTGGTGAAATGAATTTATGAAGTGATGATAAATTGTTACCATGTAAAAAAATCTAAAAAAAATATATGCAAACGTATATTGTCATTCTTTTATTGATAATTTATATAAATCTTACTCGACGTTTTATTTTTTCTTTAAGAAATGGCTTAAGAACTGCTAAAATTGCGTCAATATAAAATGGTTCATGTAATATATGAAAGGCCTTAAATCGTAACGGAAAAGCTTCTTGTACAACTTCAACAGTTTTTTTAGCTAAATGTGGTGCCAGAAATCTAAAAATAAAGTATTTATAAGTATCTGTCCTTGATGTTTACTATGTATAATTTTTAACACGAAATATAAAATATCGCATAAACATATTTTACTTACTTTGCATGTCCCAATCCAGCTCCAGCCATATCTAATAGCACTATAAGCCCACCAATTTGTGTTTCTGGTTCTCTAACAGCATTCTCCAATGCCAGAACATTAGTACGAAATACAGTCTCAACATGACATTTATATGGATCACAATTTTCTACAAGTACATTAATATGAAACAATTTTTTTTTTGTGACGATATAAATAATTACTTTGTATTTTAAAATTAATGACATATTAAGCCTTTTTAGCTATATTTTTTGTTATTATAGATTTTTACTTACTCACTCTGAAAATGTATAATTTCCTTCCATTTGAGTCACGATTTGGTGCCATATATTGGATTTGCATTTTTAAAAGGTCGTATAATTGTGATGCTGGCGAAACTTTAAATAATTCTGGTGATTGTTCTTTCATTGAATAGTATTTTTTAATCTATAAAATAAATTTAATTATATGCATGTGTGTGTGTGATTGAACTAAAATGCAAAATTATTAAATAAAAAAATTTCTCAATGTGATTTTATCGTATATTACGGCAGAAACGAAGAAATATTGATTTGGAAAACGAAAATTAAGTAAACAAAAAAATTCTTTTGACTATATTAAATTTTCATGGTCTTTAAATTTAAGTTCAATAGTGAAAACCTTAAATCCTTAGTTCTTAGTATTTAGCAAACGGCTTATTATTAAGTATCACACATTGTTGGCTTTCAACTGTTGATTAATTCTAATCCAATTACGAAAGACCAACATAATATATACACAAAGTCTTATAAATACGTACACAAGTAAATACGCAAATTTACGATATAAATGCATGTACACATTACATGTTTTTCACACTGAGTTCACTATTTTGTGAAAAAAATTCGTCTTTTTACAAATAGAATTCATGTTTTTTTAATAGGACTTCTTATTTTAATGAGGTGAATTTCATTTGTAAAAGGACGAATTTCTTTCGTAAAAGAACCAGCCTTGAAATAACGAACTCAATGTAAAAAATCTGTATGTATGTATTTAAATACATCATATACGCAAATAAGATACTTAATAAGAGCTTTAGAACATTTGTACGAGAATACGTACATATGTACATGTATTTTAATACAGATAATTTTACTTAATTAATACATATGTACATAGGTATGTTTTTTTTATGCACGTTCATATATTTTTGTTTTTGAAAATTTCAATTATTCATCTACTTCTATACTAAATGCAATTAAAATTAACATTTGAAGGACATAATGGACCGCGTTATGAGCGCATTTTCCACAGTTTTAATTTTAATTTTTGTAAATTTAGTATAAAATTTATAAATTTGTGACCATCACAATTAATTTTATATATTTTTTATAATACCTTAAAAACCCAACTGCAATGAAAAGGATATCGTAGATTCATTCGATCGAGCACTTACCATTTTGAAAGCTTTTTCTACATCGAATTTTTTGGCTCTCAGGAAACGCAACAAAAATGCATCATCAAGTCTTCCATTTGGTATTTTATCAGTTGTAACATTTAAAAATTTTGTACTTGTTGTTTCTGTTGCTGTTGTTATCGCTACCATTAACAAATGTCGTAGCTGTTTAATACGAATTTTTCTGATTTCATCAGTTTCATTTAATTCATTTGCAGCTTTTTCACGCCATTTATCTTCTAAAATTTAAGTAAGTAAAAAAGTAAGATTAAAACCAATAATTTGTAGGTATGAACAAAATTTAAAATAATTTTGTCATTAAAGCAATTTGATAGTCAATGATATCGAAAATTTATCAAACATTTTTTAAACGGTATCGATTTATAACGAAGTCGTTACTATGGGGTTCCATGGATTATTCATAAATTTAATTTAAAAAATACGTACGTTCACCTATAAAATGAACAAAAATAATAGATTTTTTGTACGTTTTATTCAATTGATTTTTTAAAAATTATTTCATGCACAAATGTACATACATACATTTTGTAAGGAATGTATAATATAAGTAGTACGCTAACGAAATGATGATGATAGTATAATTAGATATGACGTGCATTAATATGATGAATTTTATTTTATTACATCCATTTGTTTTGATAAAAATACCTATGTGTATGATCTAAATATGATTAACTCTAGCAATCAGTTTAAGTTTCTAGATTTTGATGGAAATGCACACATTGACCTTCGTATAATAGTTTCATGCGTGTGTACATATGTAAGTATAGTAGAAACCAACTTAGAAGAAAATTTTCTACAGAAGAAAAGACACTTAATCATATGTACGTTATATCCTGAAGATTGTAAGTGGAGATTTTTTTGAAATAGTTGAGTTGAGACCTATATCTTCAACATCAAGATCTATATAATGTAGACGAAATGGTACACCGCTAAAATGTTCTTCTGAGTTGGTTTTGACTATACATAAAAGATACATGCATGTACATTACTTGCTACAATTTTTTTTTCTTTTATTTTTCTAAATGACAATAAAAAAATATTGAGGTAATTTTTTTTGGTAAATTAAAATGAAAAAAAAAAAATTGTTTATTTTGGCAATTTTCCACATTTAACATCAATAAAGATTTTTTTTTAGAAAAAGTGAATAAATATAAAGTAACAACATGATCTGTAGGCAATACCGTACATTATTTACTAGTGCGACGAGATTTTTTTTTTTAACAATATATTTTACGTAATTTAATGAAATTTATGTTGACAAAACAATAAAAATATTTTTTTAAAATTTTATATTTTTAATTTAAAAGCTTTTATTAAAGCTTTCACATTAGAAAGTAGAGATTATGAATTATGCACATAAAAAACAAACAGTTGGTCGATAATTTAAAGGAACTCGGGGATGCATGAATAGAATTAAAAAAAAAGAAATAAATAAATAGAAATAAAATGAAATATAAAATAATAAAATACATAATTCAAGTGGCGTCGAACGTCTAAGTTTATTGACATTGAAATCAAATGAAAATGAATTTTTTTTTTTTTCATTTTTATTTTTTACCTTTCGTTTATAGCTTAATTTAATAGTTTTTTCCCTCTTTTTGTTATTTTGTGAGTTTATTGTTTTTCTTATCAATTTTCAAATTTTCTTATTGTGATTTTTTTTAATCAATTAGAAAACGTTAATCAAATAATTAATCCTTCGTTTAATCATTTTTTATTTTTAACAAATATTTATACATAGGTTTTAATTTCTATACTTCGGTATACGTTTTTCCCATTTACACGTCTTTGTTTTCTTCTCATATTTTTAATTTTTTTTTTCTAAAGCGAAAATCCCCATGAACAAGCGATTTTCAAGTACGAAATTTATTTTTAAAAAATTAAAACCGTTACAACTTACGTATGTTGTATGGATGTTGTATTTATTTTATACATATCAGTACAGATATTTTTCTTATCGATAAAGAAAATATTTATAATGTACGTTCAGCACGCTATGACGACATAAAGTAAATAAATATCTTATTATGTCATTTACGAAAATATTTTGACAAAATTTTTTAAGGATTTAAAACACGTACTTACATACATACATATGTATGTACATACACCAAATACAAAAACAATCCATAAAATTCAACGTAGATTTAAATACGTAACATTAATTATTGAAATAGAAATATTTAAAAAAAACTGTTTAAAATTATATTTCAGATATGAATAAATAAATAAAAATATTTTCGAATTAAATTTTATTTTCATTGAATACTGAATTTTGAATTAGAAATAATTTATTTGTGTAATTCGTATTACACTATAAGGATATATGTATGCTTTAGTATCTGAAAAAAATTGAAATCCTTTTTTCTGATCCTTATCATTATAAGACTGTATCTTTTTTGGATAATCATACATATACATATGTATGCGTATAACTTGAAGCCCAATATGTATCTCAGAACTCAACTCACCAAAATAAGTTAAAACCTAGCCAAAATAAAGAAGTAACGTAAAGTAAAGTAAAGCAAGAAATTTTAGAAATGTACATAGTTTACAGAAATTTGATGAAACTGAACGAATTTGTACATTATGATTGAACTTGTTTCATTGTACGATTATTTTACGTTACTTCTTTACTTTGGTTCTAACTTTAGATCATTTTCATCCAAACACTATTCATTTTTTTTTAAATTTATTTTTTAAAGACATTTTCATTTTACCTAAATTATTATTTTTTTCATTTTCTATTTTTGCGTCCATTTGTATAGACTCCATCATATGAACATAATGATGATCAGTTGTTATTGTTGTTTTTAATATTGATGACATACTTGTGTTGGCGTATTGTTATAATTTAATTGTGATAAAATTTTAAAATAAAATTAATATGATAAATAATTTAATTTAATTTTTTTATTTTTCACGTTGCAACATTTAAATTACATTTATTAATAAGTACTACAAAAATAGATTTACATATATACACAGATGCAATATACAAATGGATTGTAATTTTTTGCTTAAAGACAAAAGATAATTTAGATTTTGTACATTTGTAATTTTCCTTTTTTCTATTTTATTTTTCAAGAATATATTTTTTTTATTTTTCAATTTTTCAATTAATTTTAAATATAAACATTATTTTGTTTTTCTATATTTTTATTTAAAAATATAAAAATAATTGAAATTTTTTAAGGTGTCATTTATTAAACATTGAAATTATTTTGATACATGTTTACATGAATTTTCATTTGTATTTTCCCTCCTTTTTTTTATTTTTATTCAGTTTTTGCAAAAAAAAATTTTTTTTATTTAACTTTATAACCACATGTGCAAATGATTTTTTACATGTACACCATCATATTCAATTTTTATCACTTGTATACAATATTAAATGGGCTTTTATTTATTTTTAAAACAGAAGTCATCAAAAATTAAATATATGTAAATTAAACCGTTAAAAATAAATTTATCTCAAGAATAAAATATACTGAATAAAATAAAAATTGACAAAATAAATAGAAAATACTGAAGTATTTTTCACAAAATATTTAAATAAAATAAAATTGAAGTGAATATCACAGTTTTTTTTTTTCTTAGGAAAATTCACGCTTTGAATAAAATAAGATTTTTTTTTGTATTTTTGGAAGTACAAGTAGATGATATATTATTTTTTTCAATTTTATCACAAATTTTTTTTTATATATTTTTATTTTTTCAAAATAAAATTCGTTACAAATTGAATATCCGTGACTTATTATCGTTTTCCACTCATTATAATAATTACAATTTTAAAAAAATATATAGGTATATACATAGTAGAGATAAAAAAAAGAATTTTCTTTTTAAGATGTGTAATTTTTCCTCTATACACTACTTCGAACTTGTTCAAACTAATTTTCTTTATATTTTTTGCAAACAACAAAATTAAAAACAACAAATTTTTCTGATGAAAATTCTTTTGAAAAGTTTTATAAGAAAATAGAAAATAATTCAGTTATAAGCTTTCATTGGTTAAATTGCTTAAATTTATATTAAATGAAAATTTTGCATACTTATGCGAAAAGCTTTTGTTGTATAGCATCAGATTGTATGCATTTATAACAAATATCGTAAATTCTGTTGCCCAATAATAGCGTTTTTGTTTTTTTTAACAACGGTAATAGCGTCAGTGTAAAAAAATATCAGATAAATTGTCGATTTTATACACAGACGGATCTATATGAAAGATCAAATACATTTTATTTAAATGAAACTTTGCGCTATTGTTTTTTTTTTTTTGCACGAAGTATTTAGAAAAATTTTGAAACATGTACACACATATATGATCAAGTTAAAAAATTAAAAAATAACGTCATACAGAGTTTTATACGGTGAGTCAGTGCGAAACGTCTGGTTCACAAAATCGATATTATAATTTAATAAATGATTACTTTCAGTAATTTAAATTTTACAAGTACTCAGGGGTAAATGAATTACTGTGACAACCCTATTTTCTACTTGAAACTATCAATATCCTTCATTAGAATACCCATAAAATTCATAACATCATAAAAAAAATATTAAGTGATTTGTAACTCACTTATCTGAACAAACACATTAATGGATTTAGGCCAAAGTGTAATAGATGTAGCAAATGTAATACGAAAGAAACAAAAAGGATTCTAAAGAAAATACATGTGTATATTTTTTTAAAAATTTGTTTATTTTTCTTTTATTTTATTGACTTAATTTTTTTTACTAGTTTATAGAAATCAACATATTCACATGTGATGTCTGTATAATAGGTAATATGTATGTACTATATAAAACTACACATATACATATATTTTTTGTATAATCATATTTTCATTTTTCTACTACTACATAAGACTTTCTATATTAAAAAATTCTTCTTGTTATCTATATTACGATTATGAATTCCCTATTCTTTGCAATCACAATATTAAAAATTATTTATAAAATGTATACATACACACAAATAGACACACATACAAAAATATAAGTATATATAAAAATTAATTTTATTTTTCTTCCTTTAAAAACTTGCAGAACAGAAATAAACATACAAATGTATATTCTATACATATTCTGTTCAATTTTTATTTAATTTTGTATTTCTATAAATTAAATTCATTATGATGAATTTTCTTTCGGTTCTAAACGATATCCTAATTGTTCCAATTCCTTTAAGACTTTTTCATTTTTCGTTAAATTTTCAAACCAAAGCGTATAAGGATAATCAGGATGAACTCCACCATATCTAAAAAAATTTATACAAAAAGAAAAAAAAAATATTAAAATTCATGTCAAATGTTATGTTGTACAATAATTGTATTCTTGTATGAAAATCAAACCTTATTGGTAAATGATCAGGATCAATATGTTTATGTAATGATGTCATATCAGATCCATGAATGAAAATTTTTTCTCTCATTCTAGCATTAAGGAATGGCTTAAAAATTTGGAATGCTGCATTAAATAACCAATTTTGATTAACTATATGAATAGCTGTTGTTCGTATTGGCATTGAAGTCTGAAAATAAAAAAAAGGTAAAGGACAATCAATAGTATTTCTGGAAAAATACAATATATTTAACAATAAACATATCAAAATACGCATATGTGTATATGTAAATACTTACCACCATCAAGGCTATCATCTTTTGTGCAACTGATGGTGTTAAATTCATTATATGACCTAATGTTAATCCCTTTAAATCGAATATACCAACACCACCTAAAACTTGTGCGATCGGTTCTAATGATCCCAATTCCAATAATATTAATGTTGCTTTAAAAATTTCATCAACTGATGTTTTTGATGTTTTCCAATTACCAAAACGATAAATAATAATACGACGTCCTAATTGATCTCTATATGGTGCTACAGTTACAATATCATCATCACCTAATGATTGTAAATCTAATGGATGAACTTTTTCATGTAATTCACGATTTTGATCTCGGAATTGATAATAACGGCACAACTGTAACGAATAATAAAAATGTGGTCATTATGTACTTTTTCTCGTAAATTTTAAATTTTATTGTACTAAAACACAAAACAAAAAAAATTAAAATAAAATTCTTGTAAAACAAGATTTGCGTCAGAAATTTAAATGCAACTATAATAATACACTGGACTTTGCTTCATTACCAAATTATATGCATGATCAACTTTCCAAAATCGTGATCTTAAAAATTTTATAAGATATTCGTCATCCGTTCTATATGGGTTGACGTCACCTTTTTCTGTTGCAAAAATAAAATAAAAATAAAAATGTTTAAAAATAAATGTAATCGAAAATTCATGAAAAATTCATGACCTACCGAATATCATATCTCTAAATTGTTGAATTATTTCACATTTTCTATCTGGATCTTCACCTTGTTCAACAGCAATTTTTTGAATATTTTCTGGTAATTCTGGGCCTAAATCTAGTTCATGTTTAGCTTCAATTGCTGGTGGCATTTTTTTTTTGTTTTGTATATCTTTGATTGTTTTTTTTTTTAATTTTTAAATAAACACAAGAGACTGTAAAATAAAATAAAATAAAAATTTAATACTTATAAAGAAAAACGTTTTAACAATATGCTAGTCAAGATTAAACTAAAAGCCTAGATCTAGAGAATAACTTTGCTTGCACCAGCAGCAAAATGTAATGTCAGTGTGCAGTACAAGAACGATACATTTATAAGTGTATAGGTACACACTGATATGAGATTATCATAATGTAGTCATTGTAGAACAAGTCAGTAAATTAAATAGGCATTTATTTATTTATTTATTTTTTTTCATTTTTATTACTTCTTAAAAATGTAGAATTACACTTTAAAGAGTTTCTTGAAGTACAAGCGGATTATAAGGAAAATTTAAAGTCAAAGATATTCGTTTCTGTGTGAAAATGTATTCAGCTTCTCACACAAATGAATTCTTCAATTTGAAATCAATTCTTCAACTGAAAAAAATGGATAAAATGGCAACGCTGCATAGAAGTCATGAAATATGCAAGACACATTAAATGCCGTTAATCAAAATCTCTATATGCCTACCTAATATTAAATTCTAGAAAATTTTTACCTGAATTAAACCAGAATTTCAATTCAACATCTTTTATTTAAATAGGACGCATGCATTCAACAAAAATGTATTCTAAAAGTCTACCAATTATCGTGATGGCTGTTGGGTAATAGGTTCATTGATCTTGCAGAAAAAACCTTGCAGTTAGTCAATGTAAAGTTAAAATGCAAGTCCACATAATAAGTAATCGTGTAATTTACATATACAAAGCACTACAAAGTTTGAAAGTTGTAAATTCAAATCGTAGATTCATTCATACTAGGTATATAATCATGTCGAATAAAATCAAATAACACTTTGGATACTGAAATGTAATTATAAGACAGAATTGTTGGTTTATTTTTTTGTTTTATTTACATTTAATAAATGTGAAGGGTTTTAAGTAAATTGCATTTTTCACAATAATACCTAATTACATAGATAAAGTGATGATGATATTTATAATTACATGTAATTTTTACAATGTACATATTCATTGAATTGCATTCTTGAGTATTATTTGAACGTATGAAATACCTGAGTATCTATGTAAACACACAAATATGATTCTCATGTACTTATGTCAACATCAATTAAAGTAATTATAATTTACAATTCATAATTCAAACATATTTTTTTCACATTCAATAACTTTACGTTCTCGATTTCACATCATCTTGTTGTTTGAATTACATGAACATTTTTCTTTAATTTATAAAATTAGTTTGAATGGGAAAATGAAAATTTAAAAGAGTTAAAAAAAAAAATTTGAAAAGGTTCAACAAGAAATTTAATACGTAAAGTTAATTTTTTTAGATAGCACAGTCATGTGTGTCCTTATGGAGCATGGAAATTTTGTATAGTTACCATAATAATCATCAAATGTTATTATCTTTTGATTGTTGTTGTTTTCGTCTCTAAATACATAAAACTGGCAATCAAGGAATGTAAGTAGAAAATTCATTGAATGAAAAAGAATATAAAAATGAATCCAATTAAAATACACATTTATCGGCTTTTATTGAGTAATTTTTATGACTATATTTAATTATTTTTACTTTTCCGAGAAAATTTAATTTATCATTACACAAAGAACATTACAAAAAAAAGGAAATAAAAAATGTTTTTTCATTTACTCTTAAAATATTCAAATTATAAAATAGAAAAAAAATTAAATTATTTTGTCGTTAAAACTAAAATCAATTAATTTTCTCAAGTAATCAAGTTGAACACAAAAAATATTAACTGAGGCTAAGGAAAAACAAAAACAAGTTTACGAAAAAAAAAATTAATTCTGATTTTTAATCATTTTTTATTTATGTATTATTTTGTTATTTATTTTTGTTTTTTATTTTTTTATTTTATTTTTTTCAAAATAAAAATACGAAATATCAAAAGGAAATTTTCCTGTTCTTGAAAAACAAGACAACGATACGTAATTTTAATTTTGTTTATTTTTCTGTTGTATGTTAAAGAGATATTTAACCAGTTTTTTCTTTATTAAAAGAAAGATGATTTTTGAATTTATGTAACCGACGTTATGCACATTAATCTTAATAAATAGGTATGTAATAAAAAATGCAATTAAATATTTACGTAATCGGAATTTTTTGTAAGGACTTTTATTTCCCAATACATATTATGGTGACCAACATTTTCAATCCAAAATATCTCAAAAGGAGTAAATTTCAAGGCGAGAGAGGGGATTGCGGTGCAAAAAGATTTAGAAACACTTTAAATTATACAAAAAAAGCATTTTATGATCTCTACTAAATAACGTAACGTAATAATTTTTTTTTACACAGGTCCGAACTGTTACCTAAATGAATTCAAAAACAAAAGTTTTAAAAAAAAAATAGAATATATTAAGGTAGTCAATCAATTTGGCTTTTAAAAGTCTTAAATTGAATTTGCGTCGACGTTTAATAATTATTTGTGACACAGTTAGTTTTCCAATTCGAATAAAACTAAATCGGTTCATTTTTCCAAATTCTGCTTTGCATATTCGTTGAAATACAATTGCAATATTAATTAATAAATTTATCTCTTTAATTACACAGGGTTATTATTTGTGACTCGAGGTTCGTTATATTTATTTTGAAAGTTGCATAAGACACAGAAGACGTAAATTTTAAAATTTTAAATGAGTTTATAGAGACATTTAAAAATTTATAGATTTCATAGCAATTAAAGTTCTTGTTTTCAACGGAATTGAATAGAGAACGCAATCAGAAAACTTAAAATATTTCTAAAATTATAAAATTTACACTTCGTGAAATAAATTCAGGATAATTTTGAAAAAATCCAAAATAATCGTAATATTGACGAATTCAATTCTGAATTAACAAAATTTCTATATCTAGCGTTATACCTATTTTCTATTTTAATTCATATGCATAATATCTGATAATATGCATACCTATACTTGCCTATACATAACCACAAGCATAACGCGCATCCGAAAAAAGTCAGTTATTTTTCATAACTAAAAATGCATTTAACATTTTATGAAAGCGATTAAAGCATTCAATTTCATAACAATAACGAAAAAAAAAAATTATTAATAAACTGAAAAATAAATTTATTTGAAAAGTTTACAAATTTTGTTAATAAATCCACCCACTAGTATATTTTACAAAAGAAAAACCCATTTTTTTTTTTCTGTAAGCAACATACATATTTAGATAGAAATGCGCGTATGTTGTAGGTATATAAAATCATCTAAGCATAAATTTTGTTCATCAGTATCTGTTATATGTGTTGGTTTATTCACACTCAAAATAAACCAGGTCAAGCGTTTATTATATTTCCATAATCAGCTATAATTATTAATTAAACCTAATATAATTTTTTTTTTAAATAATTTTAATAAATACATACATACATACATATGTATTTACATTTCAGTAATAAAATTGCAATAATACGCCAACAAAAAACAAAAACAAATAGATGACTCTACATTCAATCTACGTATGTTTGTATTATGAATGAAATTTAGGACAAATTATCAATATCGTCTAAATTTACAGCATCATAATTTTTTTTTTAATTTAATGTAATGTAATTTCGCACATTTATTACTGAATAATGTATTTTAGGCTCAATTAAATGAATTTTATTAATTGATTTAAGTGTTTAAATTATTTTATTCTAACTATAAACATAAAAATAAATACCGCAGGTAATAATATCATTATTATAATCGTTTTTATAGCAAATAAAATAATAATTTATTTTTGCTTTAAAATTGAATACTCAATCAGAGTGGCTATTAGGCCAAAAACTTGACATAGAAAATAAAATACATAATGAAGCTTAGTCACTATATATTATTGTCTAATAGTTTATCGTAATTTTGTATTAAATATAGTATAAAAAAATAATTATGTTATATACAAGAGGGATATGAAGGAAAACAAGTTTTTTTTTTGTTTTTCATTTTTATTTATTTATTTTTAAACTTTAATATTAAGAGTAGAGCTATTTAATCAATAATAAATATGACGACAATAAATACCTATAGTGTCCACTTATTATGAAGTTTTATGGCAAACATAAAATGCAGTTGCAGTGAATGTACACTTTATTCATTAGTATATAAAAACAGTATGATACAAAAAGCTCACAAAGAAAAATCTTACGTTTTTATTCAAAGTAAAATCGAAATAACGTAATGCAAGATACAAAATAGTACCCACCAAATTATACCAGTTACAACCACGAATACCGTGGTTTTAAGTAGTGTATAAGAGTTGTTTTCGATTCGCACAAAATATGTGTGAAAACTCTGAAAATGTTGATAGTTTTGTTACCTGTCTGAAATCATAAGAGCCATAAGTCATAAAATCATAAAAGTAGCTGCGAGTAGGCAATTTAACCAAGATTTCTTTGATATCTACTTGTAAGTGCTTATTTTGTGTAGATAAAGCAGATCTACTACATTTTGAATGCAACATACGTATCTATATGTATTGTAAATTGTAATGCAACCCACAAACGAGTTTAAATAAACTATAGTTCAAATGCTTTGCTTATATTAATTATACTACGATATGCATTTACCTTCAAATTACACTTTTATAAATCGAACTAAATTACAAGTAATTTTATATTTGCCTTTTTTAGAATAAATTGTTGAGCTAAAAAGAGTTCAATGTAACCGGCTTTTATTTTAAATATACAGACAAAAGAATTGATTATATGTATAGCCGGCTTTTGTATCTGCTGCATTTTATGTATCTACGCTAAGATTATTCGTATGTACGTGTGATATGATACGAAACTTGATAAAGTTAATGCAGATACCAATGTTATACTCCTATTAAATGAAATGGTATTGACATATTGACAACAATCTAAAATATGTGTTCTAAATCAATAAAAGTCCAATGATCTCTACACTTAGTCTTTAGTATGCAATCGAAGGCCCATTTAATAACATGATAATCTATAAATAATAATAATTACACAGAGGTCAAGATAATCAGCAATCACAAATTACTATATATGAATATTAAAAAACATGAATTTGAATTTATAAAATATTAAGTATTTTTAATGCACATATAAAGATTACATCTATTTTAAAAAATAAACTACATTATAATTTGTTCTGTATAATGATGCATAAACAGTAATTATGAGATAACGAATAATTATTTATTTTTATTTATGTAAATTAAACAAAATATCATGTATGTGAAATATTGCATTTAAATTAGGGTTTAGATACGTTAGATTGAGTTTAGATACGTTAATTAAGTACGCTAGATATAAATACAAATTTTATTCTAATGTGGTGGTATCTAAAAACGTATAATAAATAAATTAACCTTGATTATCATGCATGACAAATAATTACATTTATGTATGTAAGCAATAGACACATATGTATGTAATAATTCAAAAATGTTATTATTTTAATTTTTTTTTTTTTTTTTGGTAATTCATTTTACAAATATGTAAAAGTTATTATGAAATCTCTATTATGGATCTATACACATATGAAATTACATATATGTGCTTGCATATGTAAACAATGAACATGTAATTCAAAAATAATTACTATGTATATGTATGTATGATGATTTATCTTAAATCTATAATTACCAAAATTGTCAAGCATTAAAATTGTTAATGAAAACTTCCTCTTTTATAGTTAACAAATCTAAAATTTAAATCCTAGATATACGAGTATTTTTTTTTTTTTTAATTTTAATTTTTTTCATTCTAAAAAAATTATTTAAATTATTAAAATAATTGTTACAATTTTGATGAATTTATTTGAAAATAATTTAGAAATAATCGAGTTATAGATCATACTTAAAGTTACATTAAAATCATTGTTTTGACATCTAAACGTATTTTTGTATTGTGTTCAATTTAAGTTACACGATCGTCTGTATTTCATAATAAATGATATAATTAAGCATAATATGTATAAATGTAGGTACATACAAATGTATGTATGTATACGCGAGTATAATTTAATCAAAATTACATAGAATACCCGCAATTCAACCATAGTATATTTTTCTAGCATAGTCAGACGTATTTATATGAAACATAAAAATTCAAACAATTTTGATCGTTTTTATTTTTCTATTTTAAATATATTAAAAACAATTAAAAAATGAAAGTAAAAAGTGAATTTACACTGAATAAAATGAAGAAAAATCGGCATCCTTTAAAATACTATACTAAAAAAATAGACTTTGTAGGTATTCACCCAACTGTAAATAGGTATAAAAGCATATCCAAAGTATGTATAAAACTTTTCTTTGTTTGCCTCTACCAAAACAAAAAAAAAAAAACTTGTTTCTGTTTATGTATGTTAACTTAAGAAATCATTTTAAGAAAATAAAAAAGCAAAAAGAAAACCAAATTTTCTCAGTGACGTTGTACTACAAACGAAAATGTTTAATGCAAACGAGATAAAATATTATTTCAAAAAAATAGCTAAAAATTATGCCAAAATATTAAAATGTTGTCATTTTCCACTCATATTATATACTATACATAGATAATATCTACATGATTATACTGTTATTGTGTTACTTTTTATCTTGACATTTTTTATACTTTTTTTTTTTTTTTTTTTTTTTTTTTTGAAAAAAAAAAGTTCAAGATCATCAACATTTATTGTTAATCAAATTAATCAAAAAGTATGATGATTCATATTTGATTGAGTAATCTGAACTGAAAAGCTAACTTAAAAAGTAAATGTTATTTAACACCCTGCACAAATATACATACATATATGTATGTATGTACATATAGTCAAGTTTATAACCACGTAAATTTTCACTCATTTTAAATGAAAATTAATACTCTATATCAGCCATCACTTATAGACTTAAGATAATAACAAAAACTATAGTAATGGAAATTCCAAAAAGAGAAAAATAAGAAAAGAAAAATGTATGTACCTACAGTATACCCAGCATGATGCCGAATGCCGAAGTAAATTAACAAAAAAAAAAAAAAAAATCAAAAATTAAAAATAAAATTTAAAAAAAAACTGGATATTTAATGTAACCACATGTAACAAGACACTTGAAAAGTTACAATATTTCGTGGGTTTCAAAAAGTTTACAACATAAACGAGGTTTGATCAAAAACACTTACATAGTGTTTTACTCATGTACAAAATCTCATTATTCGAGTACATTCGAAATTTTTTTTTACATCAATATTTTCTAATTTTTCAATTTTCATTGAAATTGAAAGTATGAATTGCTATTTCCATATTCAATTTATTTCATTAAATCAGTTATATATTTTTATTTATTTATTTATTTGTTTGTTTATTGGGTGAAATTATCAAGGTGCTATTTTTGAAATGAGAATTATAGCAATTTTTCAAAAAGCATTTCATTTAGTAACGTTTTTATCTGTATAACGTATGCCATCCAAAGTACCCAAAATTTTGTCCACATATGTATGTATGTATGTACCAATATGTACTATGTAGTATATTTAGTATATTTGTTATATCAGATTTTTCTTTATGCTGCTTACATTAAGCACATGATACATGAATAACAGGGATTGTTTTAATACCATTTAATGTTACAAGCACTTACATGTATCTACATAGATCTCAGGCTCAGGTTACCATGGCATTGACCTTTGTAGTTAATTTATTTTGCTCATTTTCAAAAAAGTTGAAAATTACTTCATCGATGTCACACAATTTATGTGTAATACAATGCATTATTTAAGGCCCTATTATCAGGCAAACAAAATGTTTATATAGGTACCTACATACAAATATGATAAATTGTGATGATCATTGACTTTTTTTTATCTTAAATTTGTTATAGAAATTGATATGTTTTCAGATAATCACGAATTTGACATAAAATAAAGAATTTACAGAATAGCTTTTAGCACATTCGAAGTGTAGGTACTGACATTAATTTTTATTTAAATACTTTCATAACATATTTTTAAAAAAATTTTTAAATATCTCATTTACATGTGTGAAAAACGAAGAAATGCTTGTAAATATTTACAATTCAAATTAATGTTTTAATTTTTGTCAGAATCTAAAAATCTAAATCTAAATCTAAATCTAAAAATTAGAAATTCAAATTAAATTTTATGATTATTTCTTAAAAATTAACGTCGCTGAAATACAGATATACAGGTATTACGTGTACCTATACAAAAGATATCGTAATTTGAATTTTACAGCTTCACATGTTCGTAATAATAATAAAATTTCTCTTTAATTTAAAAATTATTTTACGTTTTTTTGTATTATTTATTCAAGTCAAAGACGTTTTCATCTGTATAAAAATGAAAATAAGCAAGAAAACAACTAAAACTATGAAAATGAATGAAGTCACTTCAATGTCAATATTAATGTACGCGCACTATAGGTATGTATATTATAGTATGTGCAAAAATTATACAAATTGATGTTATGCCTTCGTACAATTGTACTCATATTTACATATGCGAAAAGACACTTATTTAATTGATTCATTTTTTTTATTTTTTTTTTTATTCAAAATAAATATTATATTTCAATTTCAATCCAAAGAAGTTTTATTGTCATTGAAAATGTGAAGGACACTTTAATATTAGTTGAGTGTACTCATATTTAATGCCATATAATATGCTTTTTGCAGGTACCCCATTTATTTGAAATTGGCTTAGTAACGAAAATAGCCTGATATCTTTTTACACATTCCTATTTAATATCTCTTAACAGCTAAGAAATAATAAAAATTGTTCAATTATGTACATAAATTAGATTTTCAATGAAATTGAAATTTTTCGAAAGAATTTCATAAAAAAATTCAAAAACAAAAAAAAAACGAAAATGAAGGAAACTCGTATTTATGTTTAATTAAAATTCAGAACAAGTTTTCATTACTTTTCATGTTACGTGTGTACATATGTAATAAAAAAAAGAAGGTTAAAATGACATTAAGCATTTTAATATCGCTAATAATTTATTAATTTTTTTATTCGTTTTATTTTCAATGTAATCAATAATAAAATATCTCTATTGCCATTGTAGATCAATTTTGAAAAGAAAACTAACAGAGACATGTAATTTATGAGTATACATACGAAGCAACTGTGAAAATATACGTGCCCGCGATGTGCCATAACTGTTTATGAAATGAAATTTGTTTTCCATTCAATAGTAATATTTATTTAATTTAAATATTGATTAACAGTCAAAATATTAATTAATTACAATTTATATTTTATTTGATATAAAAACGTTAATTAAAATCCCCTAAGTCACATATCTACATATACATACGTGATATTGGTAACTATAAGTCGTTTGATTTTCATCTAATTTCTATGATCAATGTCTTGTTTCTAATCTAGTTCGTATGATCCGTGAAAAACTTTCTCAAAGCTCATTTTTTAAACATAGTTACATATGTAAATATGTAGTTAATAATCATTTTTATGGAGCAAAAAAATTTTTGCATTGATGCAATATTATCATTTACGCTATTTTTTTTTTTTTAATGTGCTATTGTTTGACTGTTTTAAATGTGGAAAATTGGCAATCAAAGAGCAAAAGTAAAAAACGAATTTATTCAAATTTAATGTAAAAAGAATGAGAAGAAGCATCCATTTGAAATGCAATTGAATATATGCTTTAAAAATACGGTATTAATTATTACTACATATTAATCTTACCACTTACTCAAACGAAAGTATGAACTCTGTTTTTCAACGTTTCTCAATTTAAAATTTTATTTTTATTAGAAAATTTAAGTTTAATTTAATTTTCACAAAATATTTTAAAAGAATGAAATGTAATTCACAACAGCTTAAAATTAATTATTTTGTTTAATTCAATTTATTGCCAATCGTAATAAAAGTTTGATTAAAACTGAAATATTTTTGAGTGATTGTGGCATTAATAAATGTAATTTTTTTAAAATGATAAATAAAAACAAAAATAATAATAATAATAAATACCCAGATACAATCTATATTAGCTATGTGAATGAAAATAAAAAAATTTCGCAATTGTATATTACACTGTTTTCATTATTATTATTTTTATCAATTTTATTTTTTATTATGAAAAAAAAAATGTATATAATGTACATAGTACAAAATAAAATTAATTCACATACGTTTAGCGAGTGAGCTAAATTCTGATAAGAGAATTTATAACTACATAAAAAAAGACCTCTTTGTTATTACATATAGTTATCAATTTTATTTTTAATTTTATTTATTTTGATAATTTTTTTTTCTTTTTTTTATTAAACATACACAGAGTATTCTGTTTTTTATATTGTTTATATGTATCACATGCGAATTAATTACCAAAAAGGCTGTATATAAATAATAATGCGTATTAGAAAGATCAAGAAACAAAATATAAAAAAAAGAAGTTAAAAATAAATATAAATAACCCAGTAATTCGGATCATTTGATGGTATTAATAAGATGGATGTAAACAAATAAAATGGACTACATATGATGATATTGTATCACATGATTATTATATGTGGGTGGTGAGTACGTATGGATGTCAAGTGGAATTTTTGTCATATTTTTATTGAACTGATTTTTTACAATTTTCAAGGTATTAATAATATGTCATATGTACATACGTAATCCCTTTATTACACAAATAAATTCAAATAAGTAACGAATTTTTCATTTCCGACATATAAAATATTTTTCTTGAACTTTGAAATATTAAGATTTTCCTGACTAGGAAATTTTTAATTAATTAATTTTCATTAATTTAAATTTTATTGAAAAGAAAATTTCCACTTTAATTATATAAACATTCAAATCAATGAATGATTGTGAGAATCCTAAATCTGAATTCCTATTTCCTTTGTTAAATGGCCAATCTCTAATTGGTTGGTTCAGGTTTTTCATTTTTTACATCGAAATAACTCAACTTGTAAAACTCATTATATCATGGGTCCCAAGATTCATAAACATAGATTTTAAAATGCGTTTTTATTCACGCAAGACTAGTTCCTTTGGCGGTATAAATGGTTGATTTGTACGGAATAAATTCTAATTAAGCTATTTTACAATCAAAAAAAAAAAATTGTTTAACCATTTACATGTGTAAAAATTTAATGTAACGAAATTAACAAAAAAAAAATTTGACTTAAATTTATTTTAAATAAAATTACTAATATTATTTTAATTAATTAATTAGCATTTTTTTATTATTTTTATTTACTCATATGAGTTTTTATTTTTATTCCTCGATTCTGTTTATTTTTATTTTTACATGAATTTTTAATCCTTTCATATTTATATTTTCTAATTAATTTTTTCAAACAAATTATAACAAGTTATGATAATTATCACATAGAGTAAAAAAAAAAACACGTCAACATTCATTTATGTCAAAAAGCTTTATTTTAAATAAACACACTATAATAATTATTGGTTTTTATGTATGAATTTTATTTTTATATTAACTTTCAAATTCTAATTTTACACACTTTAAACACATGATTTCATCTTAATTATAATAAATACGCGTACTTGATATGACATCAAATATCGTTATTATTTCGTAAAATTTGAATCTCTTGCTGAAGTAATAAAGATCTGTATAAAAATTATTTTCTTTAAATGTCATGAAATGGTTTAATTTATAATAAGGTCATATAAGTCATTTAAGCACTTACATAATGTATGCTCGTATATGAATTTTTATATATTCATTAAATTGAACCAAGTTCAATTTTTTTCTATCAATATTGATAAAAATCAAATAATCAAAATTAATGTATTCAATCATCAAAATTGCATAATAACTCATCCTACAACATTTTTTTTTTTTTAAATTGATGCGATTAATTTTTTAATCAAATTTTATGTTATGTTTTCAAACATAGCAGGTACATACATACGTACATATATGTATGTACCTCTGCAGGCGTATATTGTATACATCAGGTTTAATTGTGCTATTACTAATCATTATGAAAGTGGGATAAAAATGCTTTTGTATACATGTATCTTAAAAGATTTATGAAGAAAAGAAATTTATTTTAAACGTAGCGTTCTTTGTAAATAAAATACTGGTATATTCAAACTATGCATACATAATAAATATTTCAAAATTTTGATAGGTTTTATGTTTCATATTTTTAAACGTTGGAAATGAATTCAAGTTAAATGAATTGTAATTAAAACTATTAAATTTGACAATCTTACAGCGTTACAGCTAACTGATGATTATGTGCTATCAAGTGTTAAAGATAAATTTGTTCCATATGTACATAAGTAGAAACCAAGCTGGAAGAACATTTCGTAATGTATTACAGCTTAGGCATATTCATATTTTGTCTTCAAAATTGTAGGATTTGAAGATTTTTACTTGAAATGAACGGCACATATTTTTCTATCTTCAAAGTGCACCCAAAATTTTCATTACCACAGAGAGCGGTAAAAATCTGCGTTAAATTTTGTTTCGGATCAAAAATATTCTTTTCAGTTGGTCTGATTGAAAATTGGGTAATTGACGCAACGGTAAAATATTAGAATTTTGCAAAACTTGGAAAGTAAAGGAATAGACCCAAATGAAAAAATGTTATAAAATGCAAAGAAATAGGGAATCAAAAATGTTTACGTAAAATGTACATAAACAAAGTTAATTTCAATAAAAATATAAAATGATAAGACTTAGATCATTTTAAGACTGTAACCTAGATTTATTTCATACATTCGTTATCGCATATTTTTTTTAATGAAGCAATAAATTTTTGTCTCAATTATAAATGCTTTTTTTTTAAGACAACAAATAATTTGTTAAACTTTTATTTTTATCAAATGAGACTAAAATTAAGAAGATGAAACTAAGTATCTACTACAGTACATTTGATTCTTAGATTTTAAATTTTTTCTAATTGTAAACATTCAAAATATTCCAAATTATTTTCATCTGTATGAATAACTTTGAATTGAATTTTCTTAAATTTCCTCCTATACTCTGTCCACTAATATTATGCATTTAAGGTCTTATGGAGATTATTTCAAGTGGCACCATTTATTTGGTATACTTCACCATGTATTGATACTCAAAAAAATTCATCTGATATATAATAAAATCTTTGTTGATTGTGGTAATATAGCTCGCGAAACAGTTTAACTAGAAATTATGAGAGAAGAAAAAGGACATATGTAATCCCATAAGACCTGAAGTGCATTATATTTGTGGACGGAGTATAATTAATAAGTTAATTGTAAAAAAACTCAACAGAATAACTAAAACAACTGGTTGAAAATTTAAAATTTATAATACGAGTATGTATATGTGTGCTCATATTATTGTTTGTCAAAAAATGTAATTTACATACATATCTGGTGTTACCGGTAAGATAACTACATATATAAAGAGATTTTTACACATATATACATATGTAAATATATACATGTATTACATTTTTGTATTACACTATTAAAAGTGGTACAATCAATCCACCTTTAACATGATGATTATTATTATTACACGATTTCTGTTTAGTATAGAAAAAATTTAAGCAAATCTCTTTACTTACAGCTAACCCTCGTGTGATGCGTGACACGATCTCCATGTACATATAAATAATTTCAAAAGCATTCGTCAAGTAATGAGACGGTTGTCTGTATATGCATATGTAAATACCTATATATTATATGTATGTATCATATGTATTTTTTTAAAATTTAATTAAATTAAATTATTAAAACAAAAAACATAATTTAAAAAAGTCTATTTTTTTGTCAAAAATCAATAAATAAAAACAATTTTACAATATAAAAATAAATTTGTTTATTTTTTAATTTTTTAAGAATCAGTTTAGTATATCAATAATGGAGATATGTAAAAACATAAACTATTCACATACAATATAGGCACACATACATACATACATATGTATAAATACATAAATACATAAATACAATTTTTTTCAGAAATTTGTTTTGTTGTTGAATGTATGTTTTTAAAATATGAATACCCCTACGTTATTATTAGGCTTTTACAAATATATAGATATGAATATTTTGGACATACATAATGTGTGTTAATATTTATACATTATTTTGTTTACAATGTTTACTCACGTGTTTCTTTTTTATGAATAAAATATTTAATTTTTTTTTTATTTATTGCAAACAAATAATAGAAATAATAATAAAATCTAATTAAATGAAGGAAAATTTTTTAAAAAAGTAATTTTCTTTTAACATTACTTCTTTATTTTGGGTACATCTTAAGTTTTAATTGATTTTTTTTATTTCTAAAAATCAAAAAAAAAAAAAAAATAAATAAATAAAAAAATACTGTAATGTAATGTAAAATAAAATGTTACTTGTAATACAACATTTTTAAATTATTATTTTTTGTATTATGTTTTTTGTTTATTTATTTATTTTTAACTATTTTTAAGGTCATCTCTTTTATAATTATGACTAAATAACGAATATACATTTCGTTTTTTTCCATTAACAAATTATACACCTATGTATGTATATAAATTATTATAGGTATTTTTTCGTGTTTTCAAACCGAAATAATGTGCAATAGGCTAAGGAAGTTAAAGACGCTCATTATTACAAGATTTGTGCACACATAAACAAGAAGAATAATTACATCTGTATGTATTTAAAAAATAAAAAATTATTTGATAACCTTGATTTAGTACATTGAGCTTTACTTTGTTTTAGGCTTTATGACTTTTTTTTAAGTTTAAGAAGAAAAGAAAAAAAAAAACGCAGGTAACAAACATTTATACCTTTTCAGATATTAGTGTGTACTGTGTCATTTGGGAATAGTGATTGATCGTGTTTATAAGTCACGAATCACAATAGCAATAAACGAAAAATTATCTTTAGTGAAAATAAAAAAGAAATAAATTATGAAAACTACCTATAAATGATTCATTTTTAAAAGAAATTCGTTCAACGTAGAAATATACCTATAGAATGTTCGAAGTGCTTGATCTAAGATCTAAGATCCTTTTCCTCTTTCTTTTCGTTAGACGTCATTCGTAAGCTTTTACATCCTCTGACCTCTCCTTCTCCTCTGCCCTTCAAATCTCCTCCATCAATCTAACCATATAGATAACATAAATTCATTCAAATTTTCTTTTGTTTTTAAAATACCTACTGTGTAATAATTATAAATAAAATCACACGATGGTGTTTATGGTCGTACTAAAATGAAAATTAAATCACGTATGTAATTACATATGAAAAACATATGGATGTATGGATGTAAGCGTAGATGCTTTAAATTAATACACATTAATGTTACATTTTAAAAGGATAGTCAACTGTATTTTAAATGGATGCTTAATCGCATTAATGTTTTAAAAAATTCGTTTTATACTTTCAATCTTTTCATTGCAGTTTTTCGTATTTAGAGACCGAAACAACAACAACAACGAAAATAAAAAAACATAAACAATAATATGGTAGTGTAGAAAAAATTTTTATGTTCCGTAAGAATACACATGACTATATCCAAAAAAATTAACTTTAATTTAAAGACAGGAAACAGTAGAATCAGAAAAATATTAATAACAAACACAACTGATTAACTATAAAGTACATACTTAAACTTCAATGTAACGTATAAAATTTTTGTTTGTTTACATAGAATAGAAGCATGGTTTTTTGTTTTTTTAATTTAAAGTGTAGTATAAAACCTTCCCTTGAATTTGTACATTTTTATTTCTAAATATAAAAGTTAATATTGAATAGTATCAGGAAGTTAAGTACATCATGAGTAAATAACTATAAAAAAAAATTATTAGGTTAAAATAAAATAAACTCAAAACCAATTGGTTTACTATGCCCTATAGCATGATGTTGATACTCTTGATAAACAAAAAAATCAATATAGTATAGCATTACGTACTTTAACGTTTCTTTATTTAAAATATAACAATAATTTTCCACTTTTTATATTGTATTAACTTTGAAATATGTATACTGATATCCAATTTTAGATTAAACCTGATTTTGTTTCGAAGTTTCATACAATTAATAATTCCAATACGTATTGTCTTAATAAACAAAACTTTAGAAAAAGATTTTTTAAATTTCCTAGTTTTCCGATATCTGATTGCATTTATGAACAAATCATGTGAAACACAAGTACCTATGTATGTATGTAGCTTTGAAAATACATACGTTTAATGTGTATATGTATAAAATTTTCTGTGGAAATAAATAATGTACTTATAGCTAGTGCTATAGAAAAAATTTTCAGATTTTCAATTTCCTTGTAACTACACGTATATGTACACATTATACATATATTCACAAATACATATAGTGTAATTACATCTAATACCATAATAATACTTATTAGTGGAGATCATAATGATTTTCATCTTTTATGTATGTACATACATACATAAATAAAAAAAAATAAAAAAATATATATTGCATCGTAATTTACAATAATTAGCTTTTAGAGAGATTTCATATAAAAATTTCAACCTTTAGGTAAAAATCTAATTAAAAGTTAATTAATGAATTAATAAAAACTATAGTTTATTCATTTAGAAAAGTTGTCTAAAACATAAAATATTTGCTATGCTGCCATATTATCATCAAAAAAAAAAAAATGTTTTTCTAAAAAAATGATCAAAACTGATTAAAAATTTAAAAGTAAAAAGCGAATTTATTTACAACGAATGGAAAAGAATAAGGAGTAACCATTCAAAATATAGGCAACTGTATTAAAAAACAGACTATAAACAATGATATATCAATCTATAATCTAGTGTTAGATAATAAATACACACTTTAGTTTTCTTTTTTTAAACTATGTAAAATAACTTTGTAACCTAAGATGTATTACATATGTATGTACATATGTACCTATGTATATGATAGCAAATCGGTGAAAATATATTAAATAAATTTTTTTTTGCTAAATTATTGTTAAAATTGTTCGATAAAATTAACTGATTTTACTGTAATAAAAATATGCAGTACATGTATGTATAAGTACAACACGGAAATAAACATATAAAAGAATTACTACTGGTGTACTTTAATGTCTATTGCTTGTGATTGTGATATTCATGTATAATTGTCTACTAACTCGAAGAAAGCGTAATTATAATTTTCTCTTACATTAATGCATCATATTATGCATATGTATGAGTACATATAATTATATGTGTGTATATTCATTTTATATGTTTGCATAGTTATTGAAATATATGTTGTGTTTTCAAAAACAAAGTATTATGCACTTTGTATACAAACAATTTAGAGTCAGAGTGTATGAGTATATGAAAATTATACACTACCAGACCAGGTATTGTGCATTATATTACCGTATTGTTTAAGATATTATTCACATCATACGTTGTCTTTTGATTTTAATTTAAATTTTAAAAAAATATACTACTAAAGATACTATTGAATGTCTCATGATCTTATTTACATTATGTGACTTTTGTTAATTTCTAGTCAATTGAATTATTGTATACAATTACAAATTATGCATGATCGTACATTTACTGATCATGTTCACATGTGTACGTATATTATGATTCATTCATTTAAAAAAATGAAAATGAAAAATGAAAATTTTCTATTATAAATAAAAATAGAACATAAGATAAATCTATATAGAAATGAGTTTAGTAACAGAGATTATACTGCATTTTTAAAGCATAGCCACCTGTATTTTAAATGGATGCTCATTGTTTTGCATTTAATTACAACAAATTCGTTTTTTACTATATTTTTCTTTGATTGTTGGCTTTCGATAATTAGAAATGTAAATAACAACAGTCAAAGGAGAACAATTTAAGCAATAAAAAAAAATTTGATAATAATATCTACAAAAAATGTATCTACATTTTATTTTTATACTTGTGAAATGCACTTGTACTATACTCATATAAGACTGACTATGTCATTTGTGCATACATATTTATATACAAAATTATAGAAATTTCACTTGCATTTTAGTTGTATCAAAATATGTACATACATGGTATTTTTTAAATTTTAATACAACTTGCAATATTACTCACCTGTAAAAATGAAATCTTGCAAAAATTATATTCGTGTAATAAATAAATAAAAAAAACTACACACTAGGTATATACTATTGTACCTAGTATGTAAAATGTGTGTTGTATACTGCTGCTGTATAATTTTTGTATTTTGTATTTTGAATTGTTTGAAAATACAAACACACAAACTTCACTGTATTTTTGTGAATTCAAGCAATATCTTTTCTTTTTAGTTTTTATTTACTTAATTTTTTTTTTTTTCAAATTAAAAATTTTAAATTACAAAAAGTAAAAATAAGAAAGAAAAAAAATTAAATGATTACAGCATAAGCAAAGCAAAATAATATCTCACGCACTTTAATTCACTTCATGTAAATGTATTTTCTATGAAAGTAATAATGCACTTTCGTGTATATCCATCAAAATGTATCTATAATATCTAATGTTAAAAGATTTGTAATAAATATTTTGAAAATTTTCAAAAGAAATTTTTTGTTTTTTTTTTTAATAATTTTATTTTGATTTACTATTAATTTTCATTATTTTTATTTATTTTATTAGTTTTCTTTTTCAAATTCAAAACAAAGAATTTAACGGTTACAATCATGTCCCAATATGTACAACGATATAGTTAAAAATTTGAAAGTACAAATTTTGTTTTTTTTTTCTAGATATCAAAATCGCGTGAAATAAACAAAATTAAATGATGTAAGATCATTTAATTTATGTAATTAATATAAACATTTTTTTTTAATTAATTCGTCTTTGAAAGATACAGTTTTTTGCTTTAAATTATACAGTAAATTTTCTCGCAACGTAGTATATCGATGGATATCTAAATAGTAACTGATTTTTGACTGTAGATATCTTAAAACTTAATACTTAATAATATCATTTGTATAACAAACATTTATTGTTATTTTTATTTATATATGCTCTGCTTTGTGTTGCTATTACATATACGAGTATATGTAGGTATTTGAAAATATTCTACAATGTTATTTGAAAGCTTTTTGAATCACCAGACTGCATCCAATATAAATTCAAACAGGTACAATTGAACTGATAAAACTTTTGTTTATGGTTTTTATATGTAGACATACATATGTATGTAGGTGTAAAGATATTGGTATATGCATAAATGTTGACTAAGTACGTTATTATATGTTGCCCATTCAAATGAATTTTTTTAAAATGTATTTTTTAAGTATGTTATTAATATATAGTGTGTTTGAAATTTGTACGTTATTTTTAAATGACTTCAGTAGTTCAAAATAATTGTAAGAATAAAAATCAAGAAAATTCATGTCATTGATAATTGCGGTCATTATAGACATATACATACATAGCTACCACATTTTTAAGGAATATCACCTGTATTTTAAATGGATGTTTCTTCGCATTTCTTTGCATTCAATTTAAAGAAGTTCGTCTTTTACTTCCATTCTTTGATTGCCAGTTTTCGGTATTTGGAAATCAAAACAACAACAATAAAAAGACATATAAATGGTAATGTTGAAAAATTTTTATGTTTCAGACGAATACACATACATGACTATGTTAAAACAATGAATTTCAAGTGTAATGTATTTCACTTCAAAAAGACGAGATTTCAAATGATCTCAGTATTCTAATAATAAAAAATAAATTCATTGTTATTATCATTATTTGTTTATCATTCATATGATTTGCCACACAAAAATTCATTATATTTAATTTCATTTTAATTAACTACAATTCGAACAAAATAAAATTACTAATTTTTTTTTAAATTTTTTAAAATTAAAAACGTTGGAATAAAGTAATTTTAAATTTTCTAAAAATCGTAATATTAAAATTTGTCAAATAGATGGCAGTTAATAAAGTTGAAAGAATTTCAACATAATTTGTGTATTTATAATTTATATCATCTGTTTGTATGCCGTGTATCAAACATGACTTAAATCTTGATCAAACATAAATTAAACCATCAAACGTAATTTAGGTTCGTTCCATAAATGATGCTCATCAGTTTATATAAATTGTTTTTTGTTATATTTTTGTGTAATTTATAAAAACAGTAGTAGTGAATTCATATATTTTTGTTTTATTAATTAGAAAAACAACTTCCATCCAACGTTGTGCAACCCTACAGAGGTAATCAGCTGATTAATAATATGTAAATTAAATAAAATATTTAATAAAGCAGCTGTCAATCTATTATTATTATTATTATTTTTATGACCTCTCTTCGATTTTGTATCTCATTTCTGTTTGTATTTTGCTTATACAATTTGCACTTTGACTGAAATACTATTTTTGTTTTTCCCTGTTTTTCCTGATACATGAAAAAGGCGTATAAACAATCGCAAATATACGAATGAAAAACACTTTGTTTGTTGTATTTAATTTGATTTAATATTGGTTGTGTATTTTTATTTGCAATTGTATACAGATATAAATTTGATAGCAAATCTAGAAGTGAAAGTTTTTCTTAAAATAACTCTTATAAAGTTCAGACGTACATGGGAAAAGTAGTTTATTTTTCTATTACGTTGTGTTGTGTATTGAATTTTGATTAAAACAAAAAAAAAAAAAAACAAAAAAATTAATCAAATCAAAATCTAAATATTTTACTTGTCAGAAAAAAAATTTTGGTTTCGTTTTTAATTAATATTTATTCAGAAGATTTTGGTGCTTTCATCGACAATGGTATATTTGGAAATACGATTATTATTGTAAATAAAATTTTGTATATCTACTAATAGACTTTATTAACAGTGCACAAAAATTTTGTATATGTATGTATGAATGATATGTTTATAATTATAATAAGTATATTGCAAAAAAAAAAGATTAAAAGTAAAAGTGAATTCATCACAGACCTTCAAAAATATTTGCCGAGATATTTTTTAATAAGCAATCTGTATAAGTGAATAAACAAAAAAAAAAAAAAATATGTCGAACTTGAACTTAAACAAATTTGAAACGATAATTTCATCATCATCAGCTGCTACATCATCTACTTTCGCTGACTCTCATACCGATATAAAATTAAATAAGTTAAATGATGATGATGACAATCGATTAAATGACAATGATAATATGAATTATAATAAAATGAAAATAAGTGATAAAAATTCAAAATCTAATGATGATGATGATTATTCATTGTGGTGGTCAATACCAGAACCAGTTCTCCTTCAAATATTTTCATATTTACGTCCAAATGATGTACTATCAGCTGGTAAATGCTGTAGACGATGGTATCGAATTGCATATGATGATTTTCTATGGAAAACATTATTATATCGTGATTTTCGTATTGATTCAAATATTGGATTAAGACCAGGTAATATTGTATTATAATGTAGCGAATGTATCATATTGATAGATTTTAAATTGAAATTACAATACACATTTTAGATACAGTCGTACAGTACATATGTACCTATATATACATTTGCATTTTTGTGTGATTTAATTCTAAAAAAAAAATCTTGTATTTATTGTTGCAGTTGCAATTACCCTTCCAACTATTTCACTCAATCTATTTTAGTTTTCTTAATACTTTTTGTATATGTACATACCTACGTTTATTAAAACGTATAGATACATGTGCATGGTGGGTGTACCAAAATAAATTTCTCGTTGTTTCAAAAACCACTCTTGAAATAAATTGTGGATTAAAAAATTTTTGCCAAATGTGAAAAAATTAGCCCATATCTTTAAACCCAGAAAATTTCATGATACTCTAAAGGTGTCATCGTGAAACATTCTACCATGATTGTTCATTTCCTTATGTTCTTTGATCTATCTCTGTTTCTGTATCTTCGTGGGTTAAATTCTATAGCTTTACTTTTGCCACACTGTTGGTAGATCATAATCTTTATATTACTTATTCTGGAACACCATGTGTACTTTATACTACAATCCGATGACATCAATATTAACAGAATTTTATTTCAAGTATTAAATCATCAATTTAATTACTATATGTTGTCTTGTAATATAACATAAATTAAAACAAGTAAAGTACAAACGCTTTATGTTAGTGTGTTTTTGGATTAACTCACGACGAATTAAAATAAAGTCGATATTAAATTGTTAAAATTCCTAAAATAGCATGTTTAAAATGTACCTATACCTACAGAAATATAAATTATGAAGGATTGAAATTGTAGGACAAAAATTTATTTATATTTTTATTATTATTAATTTTTTAAATAATTTTTTTGAATAACTTCGTGTATCAAAACATACAAAATAATTCCGATAATTCGTATATGATTTGAAATACACAAGAAAATGTTTAATAAAAACCAACAAAAATTTTATGTAGAAGCTTCATTCTATTAATTCTCATGATAACTATACATAAATTTATAATGTAACGTAAATAATTGATTAATAGTTTTATACGTATTCTCTTTTTATGCTGCTTTGCATGTTATTACTAATTTACTAATTTTATTATTCTTTAATTTGTTGATTTAGAAAAGAGGAGCTCATGCATGAATCAAACATATTAATAAGCACAAAAACACTTACATATCTGTTTAAAAGCAAAATGAACGCGTGTACTTTGATGTATACATAGCGCTTAATTTACCTACATTATTCAATAAAAAAAAAAAAACGGATTGTGTATTGTAACGAAAATTTGTTTTCTAAATATCTAGGTATTAATCCAAATATCTACGTATTTTATAAACTCATGTAATTACCTACATAAGTACATATGTATGCAAATCTACCTACAATAAATATGATTTCAAGGTTTATTCTCTTAAACATCCAAAAATAAAATCTTATACTGTATATAATTTTATTTAATTAAATAATCATAATTTAGATAAAGCCAAAAATATTATTCTAACAAAATATTTTTATGTTATTTAGATATACGTGTGTAACTGTTCGTTTTCTTCAATGTTGTAAATCAATTAAACAGAAATAATTACTTAATTTTTCATTAATTTGATTAATAACAATAAATAACAATGTAACGTTTTTTGTACTTGTATCTCTGTATTATTACTATTCTGATTTAGATTTAAATTACATTTCTACGAATTTTACACGTACATATTAAATTAATATTGGATTTCAAATTCAATAAACATATTTTTATAATAAAAAATATATGTACATATATGTAACATATAGGTGCAGATTCATGGAGCTCCGAATACAAAAGATTAACATCAAATATACCATTAGTTTTAACTGAAGTATTAGAAGGTCATTCACATCAGGTGCTACATGTTAGTTTTTCACATAATGGAGAAATGTTTGCGACATGTTCTAAAGATGGAAATGTAATCGTAAGTTAATGAATACTTTAAAAAAAATGAAACAATGACAACATTTTATTTATGATTTTGATACGTAATTTTCATTGTTATTTTTTTATTTATTTTTTTACTTTTATGTATTAGATTTGGAGTTCATCATATCCATGTAAGGAAAAATACTCGCATAATATGAAAAATTTCAGTTGGAAATATACACAATATTCACAATTTAATCAAAGTGATACATTGCTTCTTGTATCTGGTGTACATTTTGGTTCACCACATAGTACCTCTGGTGAAATAGCTGTATTTAGTATTGAACGTATGTAAAATGCATTATTCATTTATGGGAAAACTTCCACTTCCTTTTTATTACTACTTATTTTCTTATGTACTATTTTAATTTTTAATGTTTTAATTTCATATTCACATAGGCAATGGATCGTATTTACGTTGCCGTGTTGTTAATCGACCATATGATATATTTGGTACATGGTTTAGTGATCAATATTTAATATCCGGTGACCTTCATTGGTTAGCACATTTAGTTAGTACATCAGTTTTATGGTTAAATAAAGCAAATCAGGAAATTGATTCTGAACATGTACCTATTATGAATCAATTATATAAATTTTATAATCGTAATGCTAGTTCAATTCGTGCTATTATGATTGCTAATTGCCCTTGGTTAGATGATACAAATGATCCTTTAAAAAATGATGATGAAAATAGCACAACAACAAAATCAAAAACGACTAATGGTGACCAAGATGTTGATGATATTAGTATGGAAGATGAACCATCAACTAGTGGTAATAAACGTCGTCGTCGAAGTCTTCATACTAGCAGTAATGATGATAATGGATCAATAGCTGGAAATCCATTATCACATACGAAACTAAAATCAGTTAGAAGTCACAGTCCTGAAAATTCATCTTTATTACTGGATATACCAAACAGTAGATTAAGAGAAATGGATTCAAGTAATGATCATGGGGTCTCAGATTCAATGATACATTATTTAGATGAATATCATAGAGAATACGAAGATTCTGGTAGTCTTAGTATGTTAGCTGGTGTATCAGGTATGGGTGCTGATGAGGATGAAGATCAGACAGACATTGTTGAAGATGACGATGATGATCTTGAAAGTTCCGTACAAAAATATTTAATATTTTCGACTGGTGCTAAAACTTATACACCTCATCAAATTGGTATTAAGAGAATACGAAATGTTAATTTCCCAAAAAAATTAGATCCAGGACCATCATTAAAAGAACGTATTGAAGCAAAAAAAAGAGAAAAAGAAGAACAGGTAATATTTTAAACATTTTAAAAAGTTAATAAAAATTTAATAGAAATGTTACTACCTTTTTTGTAAAGAACAATCGACCAAGAGTTGAACCTGATTGGTGGAATTATGATGCTGTTGCAGATCGTTTTGATAAAGTTGATAAAGTTATCGATTTACATGGACATATTATTGGAATGGCACTTAGTCCAGATCATAGGTTTGATAATTTTGTTCAATAAGAATTTTTAGAATAATTTATTCTGTTGATCCATGTTTTACTTCTATAGATATCTCTATGTGAATACAAGACCATGGCCAAAAGATTATATTATCTCAAATCCATTGGAACCTCCACCAATTGCTCAAGAAATCGATATTCATATAATTGATTTAATGACACTTAAACGTGTTGGTAATATGTTGAGAGCTCATAAAGCGTATACTCCAAATACAGAATGTTTTTTCATATTTTTAAATGTTTGTGACAATTATGTTGCAAGGTAATTTAACAGTATATTTTGTTCGAATTTGAATTATAAATGTTTTTTTAAAAAAAATCTGTTATTAGTGGAGCTGAAGATATGCATGCGTATCTATGGGATCGATATTATGGAATGTGTTTAGCAAAATATAGGCATAATGATGTTGTAAACAGCGTTGCATTCAATCCAAAAGATTCTGAAATGTTAGTGACTACAAGTGATGATTATTCAATTAAGGTCAGTTTGTAATTTTATAAAAGAAATCAAAGTTCTTTACAATGACAGTTATTTATAAAATGTATTTTGCAGGTATGGAGATCACGTGAACAAGTAAGAAAACTTAAAATTGAAAGTACCACAGAAGCAACAGAATTTCGAAAAAAAACACTAAAAAATTAAACTTAAGATACAAAATAAAACAAAAAAAGACTAAAAAATAAAATCAAATCACAAGGGATTTAATGCCAAAATTACATATTACAAGGGTACACAAATTTAAAAATATGAAAAATGATAATGAATCAAAAATTACCTGTGCAAATAAAAATAATAATATTCTCTCCGAAATATGTATTTTACATACATAAAGTTTATATTTTATAATTTTTAGATAATTATTTGTAATGTGAAAAATTTAACTACATATTTATATTGTATGTGTGTTCTACTACTATTTACAATACGTATACAAGAAGTACATTATAATATTTGAAGAAGTGTTCGAATTTCATTAAAAGTTGTTAAATTTTCTCTAAATTATAAATGTATATTAAAAATTTAAAGAAAACAAATTTTTATTTTTATTTTCTATGTATTATACTTGTTTTTAAATTTTAAGAAATTTCTTGCTGTTGAATTTCATTTAGTTTTCTTTCAATGTGATAAAAATAGATTTTTGAAGATTATTTATATGTTTTTGTTTTATTTGCATTATTTTTATCCAAATAGGACAAATTATTTTAAATGACAAGATAAAACTGTGCACAATTACAAGTTTAATTAAAGAAGTGAAATACAATTAAAAAATTCTAATATGTATCTTTACCGAAGAACTAATAATAAAGATAAGGGAAAGGATATTACGTAGTATTAAATTTTAAACTAAATTTTTTGTTATATTTTATTTTTACAAATATTTATTAACAATTTAATACAATTACATTATAACAAAAATGGGGTTTCAAAATTCACTTTTCACGTTTTTGAAGTGAAATTTCTATGTCGCAAAAAGTACATTTTGAAACACCTGCCAAACATTTTTTCATTCTGCGTGTTTAATATTTTTCATTTTGGGCTCTATAAATTATTATTTATTTATTTTGTTTTGTACAAAAAAAGGACTTCAAGTGCATAAATTATATTTAAATAATTAACAAATAAATTTTACTAATTACCAGAAAAAATTTCTTAGTTCGTATGCTACACGATTTGTTTTTCTATTTTATATTTTATTTCTATATTTATTGATTATTTATTTATATTATTCAAATGTAGCTATCTACATGTATACGTTTACAAAAAAAAAAAAAAAAAAAAATATAGACATCACAGCGTAAACATTTAAAAAGGAAAAAATTTAAATATTTTTGATATTATGTAATTATGTAGATCCTTTCGTTTTCTAATTCCTCCCATTTGTTCAAAATCACTTTTGAAACCAAAACTCCTTATTTATTTTTTCCACAAACTAATGAATATTTTGTTTTTAAGTTTATGTTTATGAATTTAGTTTATATGATCTAATAAATAGAATATTGGACCATTATTAACATTACATAAATATTTAGCACTAATATTAATACAATTTGTTAAATCTGTTAAATATCTAAAAAGAAAAATACTGAAGAAATGAAAAACGTAATTTTCCAAGCCAAAAATTTGTAATAATTAATTCGTACTTACTTTTCATTAAGACTGATCATCGTCGGGACCATTCTCATCGTCTGGAAGTGGTTTCTTTTTTCTTCTTTTCTCAACATGACCAAAACAGTTTTCACATTCATCATCTTCACTTTCTGACGAACTTTCACCAAAGGCATGTGGTTTTTTGTAAATGCAGCAACCTACCAAAAAATAAACAAAAAAGTTATCACATTATCCGTATTAAATTGTTATGAGTAAATCTTTTACATTTCGATTTCTTTTTGCCCATATCTTCATTATCTACAGTACCACTGCGCCAAGCTACCTTTTTATCAGTTTTCGGCTTTTGTAATTGTAAACGTAATACTGGAGGCTCCTTTAAATTAAACAAGAAAGAAAAAAAACTTAACATCTTGTATCAAACGAAAGAATGTTTAACATATGAGATAACTTTTTTATAAAGGTGGAGAAAAAAGGAAAGACGGGCACTGTTTAAAACAAAAATTATTTTTAGTAAAAAAAATTTATTATCAACTTTTAATAATTAAAATTAAGCGATAACGAATAATCAAATTTAATGAATTTTATTGAATTATTTTTTTCAAACGTAGGTTATCGATATGTTTTTTAGAATATCCTAGTAATTTCTCCAGTATATCATCAGTATGTTGTCCTAATAAGGGTGGAGCTGTTCTAGCATCATTTTTGGCTTTACTATATGCGACTGGAGGTCCAACAACTTTTACTGTCCCGGCTGTGGAATGTGGAAGGTTTTTGACAATTTGAATTGCATTTATGTGATCATCAGCGAAAACTTCTTTCATATTGTTAACAGGACCAACTGGAAATGGTGCATTTTTAAAAATCTTCATCCAATATTCTGATGATTTCTTCACGAAAATGTTTGATAAAACTTCAATTAATTCCTGACGATTTTTTACACGATCTTGATTTGTTTTGAATTTTGGGCTATCTATTAAATTTTCTAACGATAAATATTTGCATAGAGATTTAAATTGTTCATCGCTTCCAGTACCTAGTGTTAAATAGCCTGTACTAGTTTTGAATGCTTCATATGGTACGATACTTTCATGTGCAGTACCCCATCGTTTTGCTTCTTTGCCAGCATTTAAATAATTACTGCCTACATTTATCAAACATGCAATTTGTGTTGACAACAGATTAACATCAATTTTTTGACCACAGCCAGTCTTTTGACGTTGCAATAATGCTACTAAAATTGCACCATGTGCGTACAGACCAGTCGCAATGTCTGTCATAGCAACACCCACTTTTGCTGGAGGTCCATTTTCTGATCCAGTTATATGAAGTAATCCTCCAATCGATGCTGCAATTACATCATAACCAGGTCTTTTAGTATATGGCCCAATCGGCCCATAACCTGTTATAGAACAGTATATTAATTGTGGTGCAATTTCTTTTAAATGTTCATATCCCAAACGGTATTCCGACAATTTTCCTGGTATATAATTTTCAATTAGCACATCAGATTTCTTAGCTAATTCGTAAATCACTTCATAACCTGCTTTTATATCAACGCATACACTCTTCTTATTACGGTTTGCAGCCATAAAATAAATTGAATCCTTGGAATTTTTTAAAAATGGTGGTCCCCATTTTCTTGATTCATCACCAACATATGGTCTTTCAATTTTTATTACTTCAGCACCAAGATCAGCTAATAACATTGTACAGTATGGGCCAGCAACAATTCTTGTTAAATCAAGTATTCGAACACCTTTCAAAGGATGATTATCACTAACTGTACTTGTAGGATCATTATCGGACCCATTTATCACTGTACTTAATAATCGTGATTTTTGTTTTCCAATTTGCCACAATTTATTTAAATTTAATAAAAATCGCATTATTTATTCTTTATTTTATTTCTTTAATAAATCTTTTTTTTAACTTTTTTCAAATTAGGTACGTATAATGCTACTGAAATTCTTGAAGTATGTAAAATTGTTTACTTAATAAACTTTTTTTTTGCTTATCATACTGTCGTTTATCAAAAGTTAGCACATAATATGATGTGGCGAATTCAACCGATTACCTGTTCGTATGCTTATGATTTACAAAAATATAAACATTTGTTTTTTTGATACCAAGGAACTTTCTACTTACTTCTTCACATTTCCATGAATGGAAATTTTGTAGCATTACAAAATCATTTTATGATTTTAATCTTTTTCTTTAAAGTGATAAATTATTTGAACAAAAACAAGCTCTACAACTAAGAATTATGAAAAATTATCTACTTACTGTTGAAGTTGCACCATCTGGTTCAATCACTTCTGTTTGTGTTGTTGATGATGGTCCAGGTATGTTAACACGCATTCCAGGCGGCGAATGATCCATTTTTCAATAATTTATTTTTTTAATTTTTTAATTTTTCGCTTTTAAATATTTTTGTTTTTCAAATAATTTAAAAAAATTCTAAATTTAATAAAATAAATTAAAAAAGTTTGGCGAATTCTCAATACTTTCTTGTCGATTTTTTTATATTCAATGTTCAAATGTTGGTTTGGTTGACATATTTGACATTAATTTATAATTTAGAAATGCAAATACTAAATGAATTTACTACAATGATTAATGAAACTTGAAACACGAGCAGGGTTGTACACTTAAACTATAACTACTAAATTAGCTCTGTTCTCGAACTTTAGTTGGCTCACGAGTCGCGGCTGTAAATTTTTGCAAGTTGAAGAACGTTCGAATTTTAAAACAGACGATAAATATCTGTTTAATAAACTTACGCGGTGATGTTCTGACCTCCAATTTTTAATAAAATCAAAGTTAAATGTGATATATCTTAATAAATAAGATATAATTAAATTTTTTTTAATGTTCTAAAAAGTAAGTTTAACTAAAACATGATTAGACTGTTGTATGGATTTTTTTTTATGGAATAACAAACAACTGTCGTTTTGTTTTGTTTTGTTTGTATTATGAAACATGGACATGGAACATAGATATCAGCTGATAATGACAGTATCTTCTTCATTTCATAATTTCATCATATGTGTTTTGGGATTTCTTTGGTTTGGTTATTTTATTTGTTAGCTAATCAAAAATTTTAAAAATTTGAAAAAAGGGATTTTGATGAAATGGCTAGCGCCCTAGTTCGTCTAAATTATTTACCAAAACAACAAATAGGTAAGTAAATAATATTAATAAGGATAATAAGAATTTAGATTTGAATTTACACAATTACCAATATTTGAAACGTAGTAAGTGTAGTATGTGAATGTTTTTGTTATTATGTAATGACATAATACGGCTTTAATTGATTTCCTGTAAAAAGGAGTTTTTACTTTTTTTTTTTTTTTTGTGAAACGAATGAATTCCATTCTATACTAATCATTAATAAATCTTTTTATGACGTACAAATAATCTATGCTTGATCTATGCTTTTAGTCCAAAGAGCATAGACTCTGTAATAAAGTTCACTTATTGCAATGCAATTAATTGCAATTTGCAACTTTTGTCTGAACTAACATATGTAGTTGTTTTTGTCCATATTTGGTCAAATCAATGCGGAACATTGATCAAACATTTTTTTTATTTTTACAGCAATTATATATCCTTTGGTTAGTGCACACATACGTTCGAATAGTACACAACCACCAAAAGGACCGCCACCACCAGGTACACCTCCTCCACAAACAAAAACTAAATTTGGACCATTGGCAGACCAGGATAGAATTTTCACAAATTTATATGGTCGTCATGATTGGAGATTAAAAGGGGCATTGAAACGTGGTGATTGGTACAAGACAAAGGAAATTATTTTAAAAGGACCAGATTGGATTATCAATGAAATTAAAACATCCGGTCTTCGTGGACGTGGTGGTGCTGGTTTTCCAAGTGGAATGAAATGGTCTTTCATGAATAAACCATCAGATGGTAGACCAAAGTATTTAGTAGTGAATGCAGATGAGGGTGAGCCTGGTACGTGTAAGGATCGAGAAATTATGCGACATGATCCACATAAATTGGTCGAAGGATGTTTAATAGCTGGACGTGCAATGGGTGCACAAGCTGCGTACATCTATATCAGAGGTGAATTTTATAATGAAGCATCGAATATGCAATTAGCTATTGCTGAAGCTTACCAAGCTGGACTAATTGGTAAAAATGCTTGTGGATCTGGATATGATTTTGACGTGTTTATGCATCGAGGAGCAGGAGCTTATATTTGTGGTGAAGAAACAGCTTTAATAGAATCATTGGAAGGTAAACAAGGTAAACCTCGTTTGAAGCCCCCATTCCCTGCTGATGTGGGTGTTTTCGGTTGCCCAACAACTGTTACAAATGTTGAAACTGTTGCCGTTTCACCAACAATCTGTAGACGTGGCGGAGCTTGGTTTGCCAGTTTTGGACGGACACGTAATTCTGGAACAAAATTATTTAACATTTCCGGACACGTGAATACACCCTGTACTGTTGAAGAAGAAATGTCAATTCCACTCAAGGAGTTAATCGAAAGACACGCTGGTGGAGTTACAGGTGGATGGGATAATTTATTAGGTGTAATTCCGGGTGGTTCATCGACACCTGTTATTCCAAAGCATGTGTGTGATGATGTCCTTATGGATTTTGACGGTCTTATTGCAGCAAATACATCATTAGGTACTGCAGCTATTATTGTAATGGACAAATCTACAGATATTATTAAGGCAATTGCTCGATTAATAATGTTCTATAAGCATGAAAGCTGTGGTCAATGTACACCATGTCGTGAGGGAATCGGTTGGATGAATAAAATAATGGCAAGATTCGTTACTGGTGATGCTCAACCAGCAGAAATTGATATGTTATGGGAAATATCGAAACAAATTGAAGGACATACAATTTGTGCATTAGGTGATGGTGCTGCATGGCCTGTTCAAGGTAAAACAAAAATAGAAATAAAGTATTTATATATTTTAATGTCTGTGCCTTCTACTTTTTTTTTAGGTTTAATCCGTCATTTTAGACCAGAAATTGAAGCAAGAATGAAAAAGTACGCAACTGCTTCGGCCGTAAATAAATAATTTATGTACGATAAATTTAACCGAATTTCCGATTGTAACTATTAATTGATTGAACTTTTTTGTTTATATAATTTAAATTTAAATTTAGTGTCGATGTCTATAAAATTTTGAAGAAGACTTTAAATAATGTCTTTAATAAAAACCAATATAAATTCAATTTAAATTATTTTTTTTTCTTTTTTTTTTTTTTAGTTTTAATTAACTTCTTCAATAATTGTACCAAAGTTTGGTCAAAATCTACAACGAAGTTTTAAATTGCAAAGTGGTCCATGTAATCATTTTTAGGGCTTTAAAATACATCGCGTAAAGTGTAATTTTTCATAAAAATATATGAAAAATATGCATTTCAAGACAACCCAACCCACGAATCATGTTTTTTTTTTAAAAGGATGTTTTATTGTTTTTTTAATTCATTGTTAAAAATAAGGACTTGCTTTTTTTAAAGACTTCATTAATCGTATCCTTAGAACTCATTCTTAAAAATACATACTTTTTTCCCTTTTTTTCTTCAAAAAAAAGATCGATTCTTAAAAAAATATATATATGCGTTCGTATAATGTAATTGTAAGCACCGGGCAGTAGGCACACGACCCGACCCATAGTTAACAATTTCTTTGAACAAGAAAAAAAATTGTCAAAAATATGTGGATGAATCGTGTGGATGAATCATAATTTGTAAACAGAAAAAGATCTAGAAATAAAAAAATTGGAAACGGGTCATTCATTTCATTTTCATTTCATTCATTCATTTTATAGCAAATAGCAACATTCAAATTCAATTTGTTCAATTATGGTTCAATTCATTCATACTTCATAGCATAGTTATTGTAATTTGTACTGTATTCAGTATAATTATTGCTCTGTTTTATATTTTTTGTGCAATCAAAAAAAGGTAAGTAAAATGGGTGTGGATTTTTATTTTATTATCCTTACAAGATAAATTATATTTCCAGATAATTTTTTAATTAATTTTTTTTTTTTAGAAAATCGATACGATTAATTAAATTTATCTTTCGTAATTTGTGGGTTGGTTGAAGGAAAGTAAAAGTAAAAATCATCCAGTATAGGACTATCAGAGACAGCTATAATGGACGTAATGTCATCAAATTTACAACAGCAGCGTGCTATTGTTGAACAATTACGTCGTGAAGCAGCTATTGAACGTCAACCAGTTTCAGAATCATGTGCTAAAATGATGAAATATATAACAGAACATGAACAAGAGGATTATTTATTGACTGGTTTTTCAAGTCAAAAAGTGAATCCATTTCGTGAAAAAAGTTCATGTAGTATTCTATAAGAAAATTACATTTTTACCTATATGCATTATCTTTAAGTTGTGTTATCTATCCAATTTTGTGTAATATCGTATACATGATTTTGTAAAAAAAAGAAGAAAAAAAAAAGCGAAATCAAATAAAAATGCAAAGTGTTCAAAATAATTATATTAATTTTAATAATACGCCAGTGTTTTGTATTTTATGTGAAATTTTTTGATTTTTTCCTAGTGAAAATGGAAATTTTTATTAAATATATGTAATGTATACTTTCGAAAATGTTCAATGTATTTCATATTGTAATCCCGAAAATGTATGTAATAAAAAATTGATTAAAATATAAATTTACTATTTTATTTATTTGTTACAATAGTATTAGTCAGTCATGGATTGATGGATCATTATGGGTGTTAACATGCATTACCCAGGAACAGGCATCTACATATTATTATTTATGTAGTAATAGATAAATAGATAAAAAATGTAATAGATAGATAAAGGACATTTGAAATAATCTTTGTGGATTTTTCAATACAATTTTAAATGTGAAATATTGTAGAGGCAGGTAAAACAAAATCCATAAATGTAGGTATTTTATCTGTTGAATACACGTATTAAAAATTAAGAAAAAAAGGGATAAATATATACATACATATATGTATGTAATAATATATAATTTCGATACATATACTCATATTCACATATGTATACTTAATTAAATCGATTCTGAATTCTGTTGCAGTTGCATTGTTAAATGTTAAATTGAATATCATGATCATCAATTTAAAATCTTGTAATCTTGATGTTACTTGATATAAAAAAAATTATAAAATATTCGATGTATGTATTACCAGTGCTATCGATTTCCAAAACTTGAGGGCAAGGCAATATAACACGTTCGAAAAAATCGCTTTTTATATTCAATTTTCTAACTAGTACATTCTTATATATTTTTTAAATGCTTTCGTTTGAGTTTTTGAAATTTCCTTTTAATACACTATACATATCTTGATTCATTCTCATTTCTCAACCAGTTTGCTTTTACATTTTTGTCCATTTTCATGATTCATGTATACTGGTTTGGGTCTGGTCTGGTTACTGGTATACATAACGATGGCACACATATCATACAAGGCATAGTAGTCGAGCAGTCTATTCAATGGTATAAATGGTATGGTGGTTGATACTTGAAAATGATTATTCTGTTTAGTTTTTAATTGCCTTTTAAACGTAATGGAAGACGGGTGTTATTGTACAGTGGTTCTTAAATTTTATTTTCATTGATGGCGCATGGAAGCGATATTTTTTTTCTATTAAATTTGAAAGTAAAAGTAATACATATCAAATTAAATGTATATAATTGTAAAAACCAGTATTTTCATTGAAATGACAGTATCAAACATCGAAAAGCAGTAAAAATACTGCAATTACAGCAAAACGATAGCACTGTGTGTTGTATTACAATACGAAACGAAACTGTCATGACTTGAAATTGGATGAAATTGGCATGAAATTGGTATGTTTCATTTTAATTATTTTGACAATTGAATTAAAATAAAATAGAAGAAAATATAGAAGTGGAAGAATATGCAAATTGAAATTAAACTGTGAGTGAATTGAACAGCGTGAATCACATCATTGATCATTCTGTGTGTATTTTGTATTGTGTGAAAAATTTCTGGAAGAATTGGATAAAGTGTATAAATTTTTGTTAAATCAATTTGTACTTAAAATTTAAACAAAATAATAAGAAAATATGGCTTTATCTGTACCAAAACCACCGGGTGTCGCCCAAATGTTGAAAGAAGGAGCACGGGTATGTACAAAACAGAACTAAATGTTTTTTCTTATTTTAGTTGTTTTTTATTCAAATTAAAAACCATTTTTCAAGTAAACAATTTAGAATTTATTGGCCTAATGTCCATAAAGTTTAGTTTCATAAATCTGTGTAAATAAAAATTCTATTTCATATCTTGAAAGAAAAATGTGAATTTTTCTTAGGTTATGTACATTTTTCTGCTTTAAAATTTTTTTGTAGATGTACAGCGGTTTAGATGAAGCTGTATATCGTAATATAACAGCCTGTAAACAATTTGCACAAACTGTACGTTCAGCTTATGGTCCAAATGGCATGAATAAAATGATTATAAATCATTTGGAAAAACAATTTGTTACTTCTGATGCAGGAACAATTGTAACACAATTGGATGTTGAACATCCGGCTGCAAAACTAATGGTTATGGGTAGTCAAATGCAAGAAGCTGAAGTTGGTGACGGCACAAATTTTGTATTAATATTTGCTGGAGCATTACTTGAAGCTGCTGAAGAATTATTACGTTTGGGAATAACAACAAATGAAATAGCCGAAGGTTATGAGAAAGCGTTGAAGAAAGCACAAGAAATATTACCAAAACTGATATGCTATGAAGTAAAGAACTATCGTGACTTAGAAGAAGTAAAACAATGCATACGTACATCAGTTATGTCTAAACAATACGGACAAGAAGATTTTATTTCTGATTTGATTGCAAAAGCTTGTGTGTCCATATTGCCAGAGACGACAACGTTTAATGTTGATAATGTTCGTATATGTAAAATTCTTGGCAGCGGTTTGAACAAATCCGAAGTGTTGCACGGTATGGTATTTAAACGGCAAGTAGAAGGTGATGTAACATCAACCGAAAAAGCAAAAATTGCTATTTTCTCGTGTCCTGTCGATATTATTCAGACTGAAACTAAAGGGACTGTATTAATAAAAAGTGCTGAGGAATTGATGAATTTTAGTCGTGGCGAAGAAGGCCTCCTAGAACAACAAATCAAAGCAATTGCAGATAGCGGAGCTAAAGTCGTAGTAGCTGGCGGGAAATTCGGTGATATGGCATTGCACTACTTGAATAAATATGGTTTGATGGCAGTACGTTTGAATTCGAAGTTTGATTTGCGTCGTCTAAGTAAAGCTACGAATAGTATTGTCCTACCAAGATTGACAGCACCAACAAAAGAAGAGCTTGGATATTGCGATAAGGTCTACATTGAAGAGCTTGGAGATACAACAGTTGTAGTTTTTCGTAATGAAGGTGCCGATTCAAAAATTTCAACAATTGTTGTACGTGGAGCAAGTGATAATTATATGGACGATATCGAGCGTGCAATTGATGACGGTGTCAACACTTTCAAAGGATTAACACGTGATGGAAGGTAATATTTTTAAAACTTAATCTAATTCACCTTCCACTTGAAATGTTTTTTTTTTTTTAGATTTGTTCCTGGAGCTGGAGCAACTGAAATTGAATTAGCACTACAATTATCTGAATATGCTGATAAACTCCCTGGTTTAGAGCAATATGCGGTTAGAAAATTTGCAACTGCATTAGAAGTATTTCCAAAAATTTTAGCTGAAAATAGTGGTGTGAACGGTACACAAACAGTTTATGAATTATATTTAGCTCATAAAATGGGTAATAAAAATTATGGGTTCAATGTTGAATCAGGTAATTCGAAACCAGTTGATGCAGTTAATGAGAAAATTTATGATTTATATGTTGCCAAAATGTGGGGATTAAAGTATGCAGTTAGTGCAGCATGTACAATATTAAAAGTTGACCAAATAATAATGGCTAAACGTGCCGGTGGTCCAAAGCCAAGACAAGGCGGTGGAAGTGACGATGAGTCATAGAAGAAATATCCGTTTTTATTGTTTCGTTTTTTAGACATAAATCTAACATAATTGAACAACAATATTTTCACGCTGCGAAAGTTAAGCTTAAAAAATTAAACTAAAATTTTAATTTGCGTTATTTTCAGTATAATTAACATAAAATAATTAAAACTCATATAATACATACAACACACATTAATATTTAATAAAAAAAAAAAAAAAAAAAAAATTGTTCACAAATAAAAATTCCTTTTCTAAAAAAAATGGTTTATTTCTCATTTCTAAGTTTAAATTTAATATGATTGAAATAAGTTCACAGGCAATGAAATCAATAGAGTAAAAATAAATGATGATTTTTTCTTAAATAATTTTTTTTATTCCTTAAATTTCTTTAAATCTGAACAAAATAATACTAATTGAGCCCAACCAGCATAAGGGCCATAAATTTTTCTAAACATATTACCAATTTTTTCATATAAAGCTGGTGTTATATTTTGTGTTTTTTTATTTTTACTTTTAATATTTGTTTTATTGTTTTTATCATTTAAATTTGTATTATCAATAAAATAATATTTTTGTGCTATTTTATACATATGTGTATCAATTGGTACAGATTCTAAATGATTTAATGACATTAAACAAATACAATCAGCTACTTTTGGACCGATACCATTTAATTTTAATAATTCATTACGTGCATCTGTATATGTTAGCAATTTTAATTTTTCCAACCAATTATTACCACCATTTAAAATAATTTGTTTTATTGTTCTTGTTATATACTTTGAACGATAACCAAATTTGGCTGATTTTAATTGATTTTCAAAATTTATACTTAAATTTTCATTATTAATATCATAAATTTCATGAAATTTATCAATTGATGGAAATGTATAATATTCATTATTATCATAATCACAGATTTTTTCACCATAATTTATTGTAAACCATTCAATCATTTTTGTTATACGTTGAATATTATTATTTTGACTACATAAAAATGATATTATATTCTCAAATGGTTCTTGATTAAGTAAACGAATTCCAGAAAATTGATGATGATTTTGTTTTAAATTAAAATTAGCATTATTTATTTCTGCTGGATCTATTGTATTCGTTGTTATATTGTGAAAATGTTCTGATGAAAGTTTCCATTTCATTACATATTCTTGTAAATTAAAATCTAAACGAAAATAATTTTTTAATAAATTTTCAAAATTAGATTTTTTCCAATTTTTGTTTGTTGAATTGTAATGAACTTTATATTCTAAATAATTTTCTGTATCATCATATTGTAATTCCCAAAAATTATTGTACATAACTCCAATGAATTTGTTTTGTTTTTGCATTTGTTTATCATCGATTATAGAAATTTTTTTCCATCGAAAACTTTGGCCGCCCAATAACGTTAGAGATAAATCCAGATCATTTTTATTACATTTAATTCGTCCACAAATATTCATTGTAAGCATGTATTCTGTTCTGTAATTATTTCTAATCTGAAATGTAACATTTAATTAATAATTTAATTAATAAAATTAAATTCCAACAAGCACTTACTTATAAATTGTATTGTACTGAAAAATTCGTTACATTTATTTATGCTTATGATTATGATATGATTATGATACCACTATATTCAATGTTGTTGTTTTGTTAAGTATTTGACATGTAAACAAAATTAAGAAATTGAACAAAACATGTGACTATAATGATTAATGACTAATGAGAATGGACCATGTATAAGTTGACCTGTGAAACCAATGATTTTTTTATTTTAAAATTTCCAAAACTTGTAAACAAAAGATATTCTATTAGTATTTAGAATGTTTTAATTTTTAAATTACACTATAGACTGCAATTATTTGCATCATCATAATTCTCATTGTATCAGTTTATTTAATGTTTTAATTCATACGTATAGATTCATTACAAAATAAACACAGTAAGAATATTCATGGAACCGGTAACACTAAAAATTGAAAATTTTTTTTACTTTGTTATTGTTTATAACTTCAAATGAAGTGGAGCCTTTGGAGCATCATTTAATGTGGATTGATGTGGATTCAAGAAGAGGGATTTTTTTTTGTTTTGATTTTGACGCATGCTCTTTTGCTGTTTACTGTATTTTTTTTGTTTTTGTTAATTTTCACATACTATATATATATTTTGTTTTGTTCAATTATTGTTTTCATTCTTGTGATTCTTGTGTATTCCCATCCATAATTACTATTTCATCAATTTCACTTAAAGTTGGAGAAAATTATGGAGAATAGTTTTCTTCTGATTTTCATTTAAATTGTTATTATTCTGTACTATTTAGTATCTGTATCTATCTATCTATACCCCATCTTCCTTATTTGGATCCAAAAATTGAATAATCAGTGACTATAGCTAGCCAGACATTCTCGTGCTACAGTTTAGTTTATTAGTATATAAATCGCGTGTATCCTTTAATTTTCATGCTTTTGTATTTCTGACGTGGTTCGTGACTGTAGTGTATTAACTGAAAGGATAATAATCTAACAAAAAAAAAAATCGTGTTTTTACATTTTTGAAGTAAGTTCGAAAATATACATAAGTACATATGTATTTATTTATATTTAAATATATTATTTATTTTATTTTATTTTTTTTTTTATAAATTAATTTTATATTATTTTTTGTTATTTTTACTATTTAATTTTCTTAATTAAAAAAAAAAAATTATGAAAACAGATTGATTATTAAGTTTTCATTAATTATGATAAAATTTAATTTAATTTTTCTTTTATTTTTACCGTATATAATGTTTTGTGATTACCCCACCCTTTACGAGATATTCTGTTTTTTCTTGTACATATATTTTGTAGTGTTTTTTGTACATGTTTTGCTAATCAGCAGGCGCTTATTTTATTATAATATTTTTCCTTTATATACATATTACATATATATATGGGGCAAAACTATACATATGTATGTTTTTTGTATACAAAAAAAAAAAAAAAAATTTCTATGTATTTTCTTCCTTGTCCGCTTTTTTCATACATATACCAGTATGTATGCATATACTTATTAAAATTTATTGTTTATATTTTTAGTTATATTTTATCCTTTCATCTAGTAAAGTGTATCGTATTGTCTAAGTGTTGTGCCAAATATATTTTATAATTTTCTATTATTTCATATTGTGTTGTGGTATTTTCGGGAATATTTTAATAAATCATAAACACATTAAATATAGTATATACTGCTACATCGTAAATTAAATTTAAAAAAAGAGCCCATTAATTAAAATAAATTAAATATTTTTTAATTATTTAGTTAACAGATATTAAATTTTCTTTAAACGTAAAAAAAAAACAAAAATTCTAAATTAAAATATAAATAACAGTGCTTTACATAATATTTTTGTTTTTAGCTTGCCCAAAATATTAAAAGAGTAACGGTCTTTAATCATGGATGCTGCTGAAAGTAATAAGAAACCCTTTAAGGTAAGTACAAAAAACAAAAAATTATAATTCATACAAAAATTTCTATTCCCATGTCAACATCTAAATTTCATCTGCATCTGAATTTTATTTAAATTAAGAAAATATATTTATCTTTAGTATACATAAATTCCTCCACACACAGACACATAATAATTATATTAGATGATTTTAGGCATGTGTAAGGATATTTTGTTCTGTTGCTAAGAAATATATATTTTTCTTAAAAATAAATATCAGAAATTGAAATAATAAAAAAAAAAAATTAAATATTGAGTTTACTTACCTTCTCATACCCAATTAGAAAAATAAAAAAAAAATGTTAGAAAACATCTAACTATTATAATTTATCCATATGCATACACACATTACATACGCATGAACACATATCATCTTTTGTATACGTATATTTGTGTCTATTTTTAGTTATTGGATCTCAAAAATAAATCATAAACAATCCAAAAGAAAAAACAGCAAAAAAAGAAACAGAGAAAAAAAAATTCGAAACAAACAAATAACATCGAAATTAAAATGATGATTTTCATTATCCTTGCTTGTTTATTTACCATACCGTTTGTTCGTTTGTCTTATATTTTCTCATATTTTCTTTTATGTTGTGTTATTGTGATTTGTGAACGAATCTATATCATATATATACACATTTTCATTGTAAGAGGGTGTGGTGATCTTCATCTACATATACTTGAAAATAATCTTGATTTTTATTTTCCTTTCTTTTTCTATACACAGTTCCAATTTTTTCTCAATCTTATTTTTTAAATAATACAAAAGGAGCATACATTACCACACCACCATACACAGTACGGGACAAAATAAAAAACAAAAAACAAAAACAAAAAAAAAATTGAAAAAGCTTCATTATTTATTATTATTGTTGTTGTGTTTGTTATTGCTTCTTTAATTTTATAAAAGGTGATTTACCGATCTAAAAATAAAATAAAGGAGGCAGGATACACAAAACCTTCCGACAACCATTCATTTTTATATACATATACATCTATTTATTTATATTTTTGTATTTTGGCTCGTTTTTCTTTTATTTATAATTTGTTGTATTTTTTTTTACTCACGGTTATAGAAAATGGTATAAAAACGAGGGTCATGAGGGGTATGAGGAAAAATAGAATTTAAGCTTTTGAAGTGCTTTTGAGTTCATTGTAATACATCTAATGCCATGTACGTCATTCTATTACTAAATGTACATACATACATATGGATATTATAGTGTATATATCTATGAAAATTTATATAAATATACATATGTACAATTTTTATATAATATACATGGTACATATCACAGCTATCTATATTGTACATACATTTGTGTTATTATTATAGAGAAAAGATGTGCAATGCATACGAAAATTTCAAAAAACTAGAACAAAGTCCGTATATGAAAATCTATGTATGTACATACATACAATTTGTATTTACTACAATGTTCTCTTCGTAATTTTCTAAAAGAAAAAAAAAAAAAAAGGTTTACACAGTAAAGGAAGAAAATATTGGATTGTTTGTAGAAAAATGAAAAACTATAAAATTTGAAACATTTTTCCAAAGTAAATTCCTACATGATCTACCAAACCTTTAGATATTCGGTCATTTTTAATAAGAATATGTGATATATTTTAGATCTCTAGTTTTTTATTCTAAATTTTAGAAGTATTTTTAAACTTTAATCATAAAGTTTAAATTTTAAAAAATTTATTTTCTAAAACTAAACAAAAAAGTTTTTAACACAATACTTTCACAATTTTCATTAAATGAAAAATGAGAAAAAACAAAAAATAAATATATACATTTTGTAATATGTTAATATTTTTGTAATTTAGTGTATAAATTATACAGAAATTTGTTAGTTTGAATTTGAGTTAGTTTTTTTTAATACACATGCATACATGTATTCGAGTATACAGAATGTATGGAATGTTGTAAAGAATTTAAATTTTCGCTTATTCATTTTTTATGTATATAACATCGTTTATATGATTTTCCCTTCTTATACATGAAATGAAGAGTATAATATTATTTAGTATGTACATATGTATCTATATACATTTTCTATTCATTTTCTATCTATTGTAGAGTGTTCTAAGGTATAATTTTGCATACATATACCCATACATATATTTGAATGTTTGATTTTATAGTGCATCCATGAGTGCATATACTATATGCATTATTTATATAGTAAAATTGTAATTGTAATAGAATTTGTTAAAGTAAAAGAGAGTTCACATTACTAACATACATTTTTTATTATTTAAAGTATATATTGTGGATGTGCTATATACCCAAATACCTATATTTACAAAATATTTAATTTTATCCTTTTTGTACATATATACACTATTTATAATATATATGTATGCGCGTATATATATTTACAGATGTATATGTACGTTTCTATACGTATACAATTTTAATGCACAAGATTGTACTTGTACACATATATTTTACTTATAGTGTATAGAATTTTCAATCGATTGAAATGCCATTGCACTTTGAACTCTTTCGAATTTAAATTGCATTTTGTTAATTTACATAGTATTTGTTTTTGTTATATAAATATACACATATACAATTGTATGAGCTTATGTGTATACGTACATCGATGAAATCCTGGCTATAAAATAAATAAAAATTATGTATGCGAATGTGGGATATGATGACGTAAATATAGTTTTAAAATTTTATTCATGTAGGTATACTTTATATAGAAATAATATTTTTTTAAAGTGTATATTATAATTCATTTGTGCATATGCATATAATTTTTGTATGCAAAATTCATAAATTTTTAAACAATTTTTTTTTTTTTTTTTGTTTTTAATACTAAATACACTTTATAAAAAGAAAACGAAAAATAAATAAATACCATCTTTTTCTTTATAGTTTTTTAAATATTAATTTTCTTTTCATATATTTTTCTTATAAATATATGTACATGAGTACGTGTATGTATTCAGGCATAAAATAGATTTTCTTTCTTTGCTTTGCAATTTTTTCTATGTCTTTTTTGTCATTTTTGTTTTTGCAATGAAAAATATACGTTATAATATGTAAATTGATATTATGAAAATTTATATAAAATATTTTTATAGTATATGGAGAAATATTTGTAAATGGTATTATACATTTTGAATAATTTAAAATAAAATATGTAATGGATATAATATGTTAAGTGGTTGTTGCCATACTATACATGTCATATTATCCTTTTTTGCAGCATATACTCATACATATATGGATTTTAATGTACATACATATTTGTTAATGTTTGTACTTTACACTATAAACGTGTACATAAATTATGTAACATGTATATAATAAATTTTTAAAATAAAAGCTATCAACCTATATAAATTTTCTTTTATAATGGGAAATTAATTGTATAAGTGTTTTGTTTTTGTTTTTGTTTTTTTTTTTCTTTTTGTTTTATGTTTTTCAATTTTCGTTGGTAACGATCACGGAATATCCTTTTGTACATAAAATTTTTCATGTAATATTAAGTATAAGTAATTTCTTTTCATGTTATTTTCTTTCTGTTATCAAGAAATATACTAATTCATAATAAAGTTTAGAAAAAAGGACGGGAAGATTTCAAAAAAGTTCACTTAGTGATAATGTCGTATTATTGAAAAGAAAATATTGAGAGATTTTGTTTTGTTTGTGTTGGAAAATTTTTTTTTGAATAATTTATAAAATTTGCTTAAAATGCAAATAAAAAGAAAACACCAGAGATAAATGAGAAAAGAAAGTTTATTTTCAACTTACACGAACATTTTTATTATATTCTTGTCTGAACATAAGTAAAATCTTTGTACTTACACACGCAATTACTTACAATTGCATTTTTACGAAGAGATAAAAATAAATAAATAAATAAAAGGTAAAGAAAAATAATTATAGCAAAAGCACAATTCATTATGTGATGTTCAGATAAAATATCTTAAAAGAAAAATTTTTGAATAGGAAAAAAAAAAAAAATTTCGAATTTTTCTTTTCTGAAAAGATGCAAAAATAAATTGATTTTAATTTGATAATTGAATAAATTTTCAATATATCAAAGATGTTTTCATTAATAAAAAAGGATCTTTTATCGAAATAGTCTACCTTTTTGAATAAATATTTGCAGTTAAAAAAGGAAAATTAACTTCAAGTTATTGAAAGAAAATTGACTTCAAGTTATGTATAAATACCATTGTACGGGAAAATAAAAAAAGAAAACGTGAAGGTATAATTATTGAAAATGATGAAATGGTTGACTTAATGTATTTACATTTTATTCACTATTCCTGAAATAAAATGATTTAGATATCGAATTTTTCAAGTTTTTCTTTTTTTTAAATTCAAAAGAAACGAATTTCAATTTTATCCTCCATTGAATTTCGTTTTTGAATAATTTCCAAATGCAATTAGAATTTGAAATATAAAGAGAGAGAGAGAAAAAAAAAAGAAGAAAACTTACAAAAATCGTACAAGAATAGCATAATACGTACGAATATCATATGAAAAAAATTTGACAAAAATTAATTGGAATAAGTTCAAAATTTCCAATTTAAATATTCTTCAAGAATTTGATGGATATTTCACTAATATATACAGGCAAAAGAAAAATGAATAATTTTTTGTTAAATGTTGATTCCTTTTTTCGTGTCTAAAATAATTCTATTGATATATATATTTCTTCAAATCTTTTGTATAATTTTTATGAGATGAATAAAACTTGGCTTTTATTTTTATACTTGTTATAAATTAAATATTCATAGTTATAAACATTTGTATATGTACATAAAATTTATGTTTTTTTTTCTTTTGTTTTTGTTTTGTTTTTGACTAAGGATAAACTATTCATACATTATTTATTTTTCATTTTGCTTAAAAATTGTTTTTTTTATTTATTTATTTTTTAATGTTTTATAAAATTTTTTCTTTCTAGAGTTGATTTTTATTTGAAAATAATTTTTTTTTTGTTACATTTTTGTTTTCGTTTTATATAATGTTATTTTTTTTTCCATAAAGAAAAACGAAATTCTAGGAATATAAAATAAATAAAATTTTGTTTTTATATTGTACATTGAATAAAATATCAACAGTATTTAGCCTTTGGAAAATAAATTTTCTGTGTCATAATGTTTAAAACTTAATTGATTAGAATTAAAAAAAAAACAAAAAAAAATAGATTTACATTTTTAATTTTTTAACTATTTTTTTTTAACATGTAGTTTTTTTGTTTACGTATCATTTGTGTTTATGCTTCTAAAATAAAACTAAATTTATAAAATATTAACAACGAAAAATGTTTAGTAAGCAAATTTCAAATTTAAACAAAAAATTTTATCATTTTTATTTTTTAATGTTGATGTTTGTCATTTGTCATCAACAGAAAACATCTTTTATGATAGATTCGATCTCTCTAAAATTCACAATTTTATCTTTTGTATAGCGTAAATGTACTGTCAAATAAAATTTTATAAAAATAAACAAAATAAAGGATATGGAAAAGTAAAATACAGTCAATATACTTTAAAAAAAAAAAAAAAACGAATTGTGAAAGTGTAAAAAGGACTTATTCATGAGATTATATACAAATTTCCTTTTGACTGCATTTCCTTTCATTTTTATTTTCCTCTCGAAATAATCATTGTAAGAGTACATGATTTGTTTATTTTATTTTTTTATATTTTTTACATTTTCATTTAATTTAAGTGGTTTTACTTAGTTCTGATTTTTATTTATTTATTTACTATTTTTTTCTGTAAGTTTATTTACAAAAAATAAATTATTAAAGGTTGAGTTTTCTTTTACTTTTTCGTTGTCATTATATTTTTGAATTCAAATGTAAAAAATAAAATTTTAATTCTAAATTTTAACCTTTTTTTGTTTTATTTTGCATACAAAATTTTGTTTTTATTAAAAAAAAATAAAATGTAAAAGATTATGAGAAATTTATCGTTACAACTAAAACTGCTTACATTAAATTTTTTGTTGTTGTTGAAAAAAGTGTATTAAAATTAATTATTTATGCATAAACTATGACATGATTACAATGTATATACGGTCGCGATATATGGTGACATACATACATGCATGCATATATATATGTATATATAGGGATATAAATGTATGATTATATATACATGCTCAATTTACACATACATTCGTAGGATATTGTATAAGAATAATATGAAAAAGGAATTTAAAAAAAAAAAACTGAAACATAAATAAAAATACTTATTCCTGACCTTACCTACTTGAATTTTTTCTTACGGTAGGTTAGGTAACTATACGGTTTTAATTGTTGTTGTGTTAGATAATACCATATCTTGCAAGGATTATATGTAAATATGTATATATTTGCTTTTCTTTTATTGTACATACATACATGTATACATTTGTAAACAATTTAAAATATGCATGCATTTTTGATGTCGTCATTAAAATATCATCATCTTAATGGATATGTTACACTTTTATATTAACAATGATATTGTGAGGGTCAAGATGTGAATACCGACTGCATGAATATTTACTTTTTCTACACAGCATTTTTTATGTGTACATATTTTACAAGAACACATATACAATATATCTAATAAATTTGCTTTTCTGCATGCATATCATATACAATACATGCATACATATATGTACATATAAACATATGAATGTATATGTACTTAGGCAACAAACACAGAAATAATGAGTTAAGTATTTATATTCGTTGGAACAAGGATAATTTTTTAAGTAAAAACATAAAAATAAAGCAATGTTGTATAAAAATTATGAGTAATTAAAGGTTTAATTTTCTTCTAAAAATAAAAGAATAAAAGAAAACGGAAAAAACATACATAAAGATAGCAGAAAATTTAAAAAAAAAAATATATATAAATCATTGAAAAAAAAACTCCAAACGTTTTCTAATTATGTACATACTTACGTAATTTAAAAAATAAATAATTTTTTCATATTTTTGGTTTTTTTATTCATTTTTCTGAATTTCCAAAAAAAAAAAGAGAAATTAAATAGACAAAGTGATATAATTATGCAATTGGCCTTATTTGATAAGTGGTTGAATACTAGAATTGCATATTCTATATATGTATGCGCGTATAATGTGCATAGTATACAAAACCGAAATGTACGTCAGTTGCATTTATATATTATACCTATATGCAGATTTGAATGTAGATACGCTAATATGCATATGAATTTTTATATTAATTTTTTGAATCTATTATGGAATAAAGGGAAAAAAAATGTGGTTCTTTATTGCGATTTTATAATAAAGTTGAAATTATTAATGTATTATGTACGTACATATGCAGGCACGTAACGATTATTTTTTTCATTTTTGTATAGCTTTTGCCCTACTTTTATTACTTGTTATTATTAAAGATTACATACAAAAAAATAATCAAAAATAATATAAAAAAAAGGAAAAAGCAAAACAAATTTTCAGGTTTTAGAAATGATTACTATGAAAATATATTTGAATGTAGTAAATTGATGCATTCATTGAATTTTCCTTTTGTTGTTAAACTTATATGCACATGTATACATATGTGTACGTACATATTGTATTATAGTACATATACATATGTACATACATATGTATGTGCAGTTTATAAAATGCATATAACAATAATTTTTCCGTTTCTTTTTAATAAATGTTAAATTTAATCATGACATGAAATTTATTTCACATCAATTCATATAGTAGATAACACGTATACACACATGTACATACATACATACATGTACATATGTGCATTGTCAGAATTCAATCGATCTGACACTTCATTTTTCTAATTTTTTCAATTTCATTTGAGAATACATATGTATGTCTATATGTTTTTTTACAAATATGCCTTTAAGCATATTTGTAAAATGTTAAATTTTGAAATGTTATTTAAAATTTTTTACGTTAATTATTGAAAATGGGTTTTTATTCCATGATGTATGTATATGTATGTATGTTTGCATGAAAATTTACTAATGATTTATCTAGTATCTGTATACATACAACAAAGATTCATATCTCATATGTTGCTATTTAATTAACCTTGAGCAAATTTCAATTATTTCAATTCATGTGATGCGTACGTATACGTACATACATATGTGATTATATGTGTATGTTTGTAGTTTTGTATACATTATAATATTCCAATAGTCAAAACTACATATTTTATGTGTATTATCCATTTATTAAATGTATAGTTTGTTTAATACTAACTCTAAGTATTAAATGTTCTTCCTTCCATTTTTAAATAATAACAATTATATTAGATATGTGATGTATATTGAAGACATACATATGTTGCAAATATATGTATGTACGTAATATGATACTTATGTAGATATTTTAAAATAATATCATGTACATACAACAGATATAGTATAGGTAAGGATGATGTGCACATGATATGATGACTCGAAGCAATTAAATTCGTTCGATGTATGTATGAACACGATGCAAAAGGATATTCTACAAACAAATGTATGTATATGCATATGCCTATATCCAAGGTTTTCCTTATTCATATGTATATGCACTGCCATATATACTTAATGTATGATTCTTTTGAAAATTACGTATAATTTATAATGTTAAATTAATAAATTTGTACATGCATACACGTACCAGTACTATATTTCCTTTTATTGTTTAAAAATTTTCTTTTAATTAAGATAATTTAAAAAAATTGTATATTTTTCCTACATCATTTTATACTGCATGTATCTACATACAATATAAATAAATTTTTCATTTTCTTTTCCTGTACTGTATGTGTACACTTTTATTCTATATAGGTATGTACAGGATGTTCAGTATAATTATGAATATAATTTGAAAATAAATTATTAAAGATACATACTTAAATGTGTACATGTAAATTGTACATATATAATAATGGCATCTTTTAAAAGGTATTAAGAATTTTTGAAATTTTCATATAAAATATTTCATATTCTATAAACAATGTATAAAATACATTTTTATTATGCTTTTAGCTAACATTATTACACATGATAATATGAATGAGTATACCATTATATCAATATAACACATGCTAGCAAGCTTTCTATATGATATCCCTGAAGTAAAATTTATAGACATTTTTAAAGCTATACTGTTTCATCTTTGTTTGATGTTATTACGTAAAATGTATTACAATATTTATTCGTAGATGACATTTATGTATATACACACAAAGTATATATGTAAGTACCTATATATGGAGACATAAATACGTTTGCATGTAAATGTGAAATATTCATATAAATGTTTCTGTATATATTCACTTTGTTATTTATGGTATAAATAACGTAAAAATGTTGTAAAAAGTCAGTTTAATATTTACATGTACATACATAATAAATAAAAGAAAGGTAAAAATGAATTTTTGTTTGGTTTCATTTTATTATCTGTATATCTATATTTTATATTAAGCTTTTTACATACGATACGTATATGTATGTAATAAATCTCAGTTGCATTTTGTGTAAACTTTTTCTTCTACAACCATATGTGTATGCACATATATTATACTGCAATATAATACATGCATATTTTATGTTGTTTTATTACTTTTCTTCAAAAAATTTAAAAAAACGAACAAAACTAAAACAAAAATCCAATTTATTTACTATTTATTCACATGACATTTTACTACTATTTTCATCATTTTTCTTTTTTAAAATATCCTTTTTCCGTTTATTCTTCATGTTCAAAAAAAAAAAAAAAAGAATCCTTGCTTTATATATCAATCATTAATTTTTCTACATCTATACATTATACTCAAACGTACAGGTATAAATTTTAAGAATGTGCATTTTTTTATACCTATTTGATATTGGATTATGTGTCTGCAATCATTCATTTTCTATATTTCATATGCACATGGATCTACATGTATGCATATTCACGCTCATCATGAGCGGCTCATGGCTCATATAATTGATGTGTAAAAAAAAATCAACGAATATTAAGTTGATCTGAATTAATTTATTTTTAAACGTAAAAATAAAAAAAAAAATAAAATGATTTAAATTTTCGTGTTTTCACCTTTTTTTTAAAAAAAAAAAATTTAATATACATAGTGTGAATATAAATTGAGAATTTAATGATTTATGCATACATGTAGAAAAATTCAAGTGCATCGAAGCAATAAACATATGAAAAGGTGATTTGTTCAAGGTCTAAATTTTGCAAGATGATGAGTTCTTTTTCCACCCTTTTATTAACACATAAACAGTTTTGGTTTAATTAAAAGCATTAGAGTGTACAATATTGAAGTATTATTATTTTGTTTTAAAAACCTAAACATTTTCATTGGTTTATTTTGTTTAAATTAGTTTTTATTTTAATGAATTTTGTTTTTTGTTTTTTTTCAAACTTAAAAAGTGGTATTTTGAAAATTTCAAATTAAATTTATTTATGTGTATGTACAAATAAATTATTAAAATATTTTTAAGTAAAATATGTATGTACATATGTATGTATGTTGTGAAACAAATTAAATATACATACCAACTGTGTAAAAAATGTTTTTGAATTTTTTTTTTTTGAACTCGATATCTGGTAATGACGTTTAATTTAATGTTGTTTTTTAAAGGATATTCATGTTACTTTTGATATAGATACTCGTATGTGTACTTGTATCTACAATGTTCATTTTATACACTCTTTTTGAAAAAAAAAAAATTATTATATTTAATTTCAATTAAAATTCAATATAATTTAAAAACAGTCATTTTAAATATGTATTAATGGTTTACATTAACCAAAGTAAAAATTATTTTAACCTGACTGAAGGTTAAACAATTTTTTTTTTTTTTTTAAAGAAACAGTGTATTTGACTACATTTTTAAATATTTTAATACGAATTTGTTTGTATTCGTTTAGTACATGTAAAGGTATGTTTGTATGAATGTATGTGTGACTATAGAAGTAAAAAAGTAGATGACTAGACCATTACCCAACCTATTATTAAATTTTTGTATGAACTATCATCATCCATGTAATGTATATGTATACATTGCATTAAAAGTTCCATTTTAGGGAAACCATGTATAAAACTTTTTTGTTTTTTTTGTTTTAAATAAGTAATTACATTTCGTAATTAAAAGCAGCAGCATATATTTTGAACATATTGACGTATGCATGTTTAATGTATAAGGTATATATATATGAACGTACTTACACATGTATGTATATACACATATATATAAAAATTTATATGTAAATAGGTATTTACAATTGAAAATTCAATTTAAATCAGAGAATATTTAATAATGTTTATACTGATGATGATGATGATGATACTGTGTAGGAAATGAAATGTGATCTCATGTTGTTACAAATCCCCATTAAAAAAAATTTAAAAAAAAAAAAATAGTTTGGAGAAAAATAATTGGATACGTTTCAGGATAATAAATAACATTTTAATTTAAATGTAATAAACAAATCTTATTTACTTTTAAAACAGGTAATGGATGTTTTCTACAAGAAGGACAGTATGCATATAAATTAAAATTTTATATTTTGTTTAGTTTTGAAAATTTGTGTTAATATTTTTACTTTTGCATCATAAAAAAAAAAAAACCAAATTGAAATAATGCAAAACTTTACATTAATGAAATTTTAAAATTTAATATAATAAAAAAATAAAAAAAGAAAGAAACCGACTAAAAATTGACTTTGACTTTTTAACCTTCAAAGAGAAAATAAATTTTTTAATAAAATTTTTATTAATTTCTACATACATGTATACATAAGTATATCATAATATTTTTTATGCTGGTTTTAAAGCGTAACAAAAACGTACGCACATGCATAAGCATTAAGCATGTATAACACACGTGTGATACCTATATCCTGGTGTATTTGTATTTATGTAAATATTTGCAGTAGCAGTAGGTATCACCAAATTGTTTTCATTTTATTTTAATTAAAAACTTTTATTTTAATTTGAATTTGTTTTTTAATTTCTTTTAAATTTTGTTTTGTCTTCATTATTATTTATTTTATTTTTTTTCTTTGTTCTTCAGTTTATTTATTTATTTTTTTTTTCATTATTATTATTATTTTTTTTTTTTGTTAACATATTTAATGTCCACGTGTAAACATCCATACACATATTTCTATATATTTCATTTAATCATCTTATCAAATATTCGGTTGCCTATACGACGCAGTACATATTCGTTACGTTATCTTTGGATGATTGGATGGTGTATAAACACGTAACTTGTGTACCTCTACCTATATAAAATTGAATTAAATTATTTATTTACGTTTATTTTCTTTGAGAAAAGCTTACACACACGCACATCGATTTTTTGTTTATAGCCCTGGTATTTGGTTTTATTTTATTCTTCATAATTTTTGTATTTACGATTGGCAACTGAATAAGAAAATAAAATAAATATTAAATGATATATTAATTTAACATTTCACTTGCACATGTACGTACATAAACGTATAAAATAAATACAAGTATCTAATAAAAATTATGAGCATCTTATTTTTTTTTGTTAGTTACCAAATTAATATTACATGATGATAAAATAAATAAAATTTCACATGTATGTATTTTGTCAGTAATTTGTTTTTCCAATATTCAAAAATATTTTGATTTAAGTTTTTCTTATGGGATACACCTACATTTTACATTAAAGGTAGAAAACAAATAGCCTTCCATTGAATTGGAAATATGAAAAAATCATTTCAATTGTAATTGAAATACCTACGCATAAAAAAAATTAAAATATTTGTTTATGTACATACATACATGTGTATATTGTAAAAGTTTTTATTATGTCGTGAAAATATTGTGAAAAATTTCATTTAAAGGAATGCATGTGTGTGTAATATGTAAAATTTCTATATATTTTCAATAAAAGGCTGATGTTGTTGTTTGTAAGTAGCTACGCAGCGATGAGTTGGTAATTATGCCTCACCCAGTTAGTAAAGCCAATCAGTTGAATCAAGGTAATGAATAGGTTTTATTTGGGCCAAGTTCTCGAGGCTATTTAGAAAAAATCGTCCCAATGTTTTGTACTTTTCTCTGATGGTTAGAGTTGAACATTTGCAGACAATAAAAAGGAGTTTTCCCTCAGATGAGTGTTAGAGGGTAGGCCGATTGCGAATTGCGATAGTATTTTTATCTATTGGGCGTCGGTCAATAAGAATTGACAACACTGACCATTTATGTCTGTTTTTGTTAGTGGTTTGGTTTCTAGTTTGCACGGCCGAGTCAGAACTTGCCGAGGAATTAGCTATGTGTTCCTATCACCAGGAAACCAGATTAGGGTTATATTAGTAATTAAACTAAAAGGTAATATTGTGAAAAAAGAAAAAGAAAACATAATTCAAAATTTAAAAAGAAAAAACAGAAAACAAATTTAAATTTCAATAAAAAGCCTTTAATAACAAAACAAAATATATACATAGATTCTAATAAGCAGGAAATATTGTACCTATGTACTCATACTTGAATGATTTTTATTTTGCTTTCCTTTTTTGCAATTTTTTGATAACTTTTCCACTTACTTATTCTATAATTTTATTCAATTCATTATGTGTTTGTTTTTTCTTCATTATATTATTTTACCATTAAGCCCTATTTACTTTAGTTACCTGTGCTTTACTTGTATACACACATTTTTTTAATACTTTTTGTAAAAAAAATCTTGAGTGGCACTTGAAGGAAAAAAAAATCCCCAGATAATTAGAATTTTCCATATTCTATGTATTTTCATATTTACATACATGCATATATTTTATTGTTTTTAATTGAAAAACAAAAATAAGAGGAAAAATTATTGAAATTTGTTTTAGTTTTTTCTTTTTGTTTTTTTGTAATGCGTATATTGAAAATAAGCATTATGTACATATTATATAATCGTACATGTAAGTACTTTGGAAAATTCTATTAAAACAAATTAGGTCAGGAAAAGTATTATACCAAAGCATTTATTAATGTAATGATTTTGCACAAAAAAATAAAATGAAAAGTAAAAAACATAAAGCAAAATTTTAAAGAAAAAATAGAACAAAACAAAATACAAATTGAAGAACAAAAAACTGGAAATAAGAAGATTTACAAGTAAATATATAAAATTTAAAACAAGGTCATAAATATTACAAAAAAGGTATAAAGAAAAAAAAAATAAATTAAATAAATTACAACTTATATCTTTTCAAAAATTTTATAATTGAAATTTTGAAATTAAATCAAGTTAGAAAAGAGAAATTAAATAAATGAATTTAAACAAAATAAACAAAAACATGAAAAATCATAATACAATTTGTGTAAAATTTTAAGAAAATTTTAATAAAATAAATTTTATAAAATATTTTTGCTTTTATAATTTTCATTAAATTTTCATATTCAATATTAATTAAACATCTTTCAATGAAAATCAATTTTGGAATTTTCCGTTACATAATTTATTATGTCTTATACATTTTAAATTATAATAAATTGAATTCAAACATATACTGTAAACAAGTATAAAAGGTAAAACAAAAACAAAACAAAAGATTTAACCTTGATCAAATAAATAATTCATTTTATATTTTTTTTTTGTTTTCTTCCTCTCTTTTGTTTTTCTTGTTAATTTGAAAACAATTTTAAAAAGATTATTTTGGTTAAGTAAATTTAATAAATTAAATAATAATATAAACCAAAAATATTTGAATTTTTTCCTTTTTTTTATTTTTTATTTTTTGCAAATCCCAAATGTGTCATATTTAAATTACAAGCAAATTTTATTAGATGCTAAAAGTACAAATAAGCTGAAATGTGATGTAATTTAAAAAAAGGACATTTATGAAAGTTTTTTGTTTCGAAGTTTTTATATTTAAAATCCTTGTCTTATCTACGACATGAGAATAAAAATAAATATATTCATTTTGTTTGCATAATTTTATATGAAATGTAGCATAAAAGGATCAACTTTAATTTGTTTATTTATATATTTTTTTTCATTTATTTTAAATTAAATTAATTGCTTATTAGAAATATAATTTTTATCAAAATTTGGAAAAAACGGTGTAGGATAATTCGAAAAAAAATTTCAAAAAATATTACATCAAAGGAAAAGGATTTAAAAAATTTTTCTTTTAAATAAAAACTCATAAATTCTAAGAAAATTAAATTATTCTAAAATGAAATCCTCAGACAATTTTAGAAAAACCTTTTAAAACTGAGCGTTGAAAACTTATTAATACAGATAAAACGAACGTCTACGTACATCATTTTATTAAGGCATTATACCCTAATCTTATAATAAAAGTATAAAAGCGGAAAAAAATGTTATTTTTCCGATTTTTTCCTTTTCTCCTTTCTCATAATTTTAAACTATTATGGAAAGGTTAATAACGTTCTTCTTTTGTTTTATTTATTTACTTTTTTTTTTTAAATAGGAATATTGTTCTATTTCTTTTATATATTAAATAATGTATTGAAGAACTCTTAAGAATTTATAAAGTTTAAGATTTATTTAAAAAAATAAATAACAACAAAAAAGAATGAATTTTTCTTTTTGTTTTGATTGTCAAGTACAAAATAAAAATTAAAAGAAAAACATGAATTAATACAATAAATAAATGTTCGTAAAATACATTTGTGTATACCTTTACATGGAATTTCTATTCTTAATATCAAAAGCATTTGTTGTAATGCATTTATACAAAAATGTTTAAAAGTAGATCACTGTATTCTCTAGATACAATACATAAAGATGTTTCAAATAGATACCAAATATGTATGCATGTATATAAGAAAAGTAGAAAATATTAATATTTTACACAAGATATTGAATTTTTTATTTAACACTTGTAAAAAGAAAAACAATTTTTCTATTCCATTTAATGTATTTGTTTTTGTGTCTTTCAATTTATATGTACACATATTCGTGAATGCATACATCATTTACTTAATTCTCTAACCAACTATCATTTACATATTATAATGGCATATATTATATTGTAATTTATTTATTTATGTTTCAAATCTTTTTTATTTATTTTTCTTTTTTTTTTTTTTTTTTTTTTTTAAATCATATTTTATATGTACATAAATGTATAGATAAAAGATGTTACAAGAAATATTAAGAAGGCAATTGTTGCATCAACACTTGAAGAAATCAGAACAAAGGTAGCTGAAAAATTTGAAAAAATTGATACAATGCCAACAATACATTTAGATTCAGATGGTACTGAAGTTGATGATGAAGAATATTTTCGTACATTGGAACCAAATACAGAATTGATAGCAGTATTTCCAGGAGAACATTGGATTGATGTAAGTATTCATATATTATAAACATGTATTATATATTTGCATTCATACATGTGCACAAAACAATGAATACGTAATACTATTTGTATAGAAATTTGTAAATATTTAAAAAAAAGGAAAAGAAGAAAAACAAACATTTTTCAGTTTTCCTATTTTTCTCATTTTATTAACCACTTGTGCATATACATTGCGGTGTACTTCATATATAAATAAATAAATTATATTTCTCATGAATTTTCATAAGAAAAGTTTCCCGTTTTCTATTGTTAATATTTCCCAATTGATTAAATGAAAGAAAAACACATCGCAATAAATTAATTTTAGAACTTTTTGTAGGAAATCATTTATTTCCATTTAATAAAATAATATATATACATAAAAAGTTTCAATGTCAATTTTTATTCATTATTTATCATTTAAATGTGAATAAGAAATATATGTAATTATTGTTCATTTTTCTTCATATCTTATGTGAATTTATTTTGTTGGTTTATTTAATACTTTTGTTTTTTTTTTTTTTTTGTTTTTGGTTTTTTTCTCTTTTTTTAGCCAACACAATTTGTAACAATATCAAGCCAGCATCAAAAGAAATCATTAACAAACACAACGGATACAACTGATGCAGCAGCAGCAGCTGCAGCTGAATCAGATCGTATTAAGAAATTAGTTGGACAAATAAAAAATAATTTATGCAATGTATCAGTAATGAGTGATTCTGATTTAGATTCATTATCAAATATGGATCCAAATTCATTGGTTGATATAACTGGAAAAGATTTTATGTTGGATCAATTAAAGGATACAACAGGCAGGTTAGGGGGGAGGCCAGATGCTTGGTGGTTTTCCCCATTCATCTTTGTCTCTTTGTTTTATTATTTATTTAATTTTAGTTATATGATATTTTATATTTAATTGTTTAAATTTTATTTAAATTTTTTTAAATTTAGTGTGATTTTTTAATGCGGTAAAATTGATGTATTTTATTTAAATTATCTAATTTTTTTTTATTTGTTAGAAAAAAATCTTACAATAAAATTAAGTTTTTTAATATCATTTTTGTTTTGGTTATGATAAAATCATAGTTATAAATTAATTATTTGTTTTAGAGCAATGCATGCAAAGCGAGAGGCTGAGGACAGAATTAACTTGTTAAAATTATTAATTGAAGATGCTATCTCATCAAAAACATCTTACCAAGATATAAATCAAAATTCAGATGATGGAGATAATATATCAAAAAAATTTGAAAATGAGCAAAAAATCGAACAACAACCATCAACATCTTCTACAAATTTATTAGTTTCACAAACTAAAACTTCTCAGAATAATATTTGATTATTTTGTTTTAGTTTATAATGATTATTTTTTAATCAACGATAAAAAGTATCGTAAATAGATAACGAATTAAAAAAAAAGAAAGAAATTACTAACTTTGAATATTTCGAAAAAATACAATGTAGGCGTAATTAATAAATTTTCATACAAAACATTTTTATCATTTTTTTTTTAATTATGAAGAATTTCAATTAACTTGCCCCTTTTTTTCCTTCCCACGTTGTAAATTCACAACATAATGTATTTGTTAATGCCATTAATGAATTGGCCTAATACATGCATACATTATAAATAGAAATTAAAAAAAATAAATAAATATTTTAATTAATTTTTTTTTCGTTGAAAGTAATTCATATAGTAGAAAACTAAATACCGTATAAAAATGTAAACGCACGTTATATAAAAAATATACGTAATTTAACACATACATACATACATAAATAAATGGCGTTCAAGTAAGATTATGCACTAATACCATTTTGTATACATACAATAAAAACAATCAATTTTTAAATATATTTAAATATACCTATATGATAGCACGTACATAAATGCATAAAATTGCATAATATAAAATCGATAATAATCGTCTATTATATTATAATACATACTTTTTAAGCACATATACGTAACGTACATAAACAAATAAATACCACAAAATTTTGAATTTTCGACCATTTATTCCATTAAAATGAAATTTTTCAATGAAATAGACTAAAATACAAATAAAAAAAAATTTCTAAAATGAATATTTAGAAAATAAACAAAATTATGTTTTCAATTATTTGTATTGTTTTGTTTTCCTTTTTTATACTTTTTAAAGTTTAAATTATGTGGTAATCTAAATTTATAAAATTTTTTAAATAATCCATTATTGAATTATGCGTTTTTTGTTTCTGAAAAAAACAAAAAAAAATGTACAATTTATTTTGTTAGTAATACATTTGAAAATTTATGATTAAATAAATAAATGATTGAATGAACACAGAAAAACAAAAATTAATAAATTTTCAAAAATAAAATTTATTAAATTGAAAATTATTTTTGAAAATAATTGATAATGCTGATAAATTTTATCATTCAAAGAGATCAATGTTTACTTGTAACACATGGTAGTAGTTTATAAAAACATTCGCATACAAAGAAAAACTAAAAGGAATCTTTAAAAAAATTGTGTAAAATGAATTATATAAAAAATTTAAAAAAAAATGTATACAATTTAATAATTTAAAAATTTAATTTAAAACGTAAGTTATTGAAACATACAAATTCACTTACATTGTACCTAATTAAATATATGTATAATAAATTGAATATGTTACATATTTAAAAAATTTTAAAAAAAATATATATATATATATTTTTTTTTCAAATTTGTATTAAAAATAATATACAAACTTGCAAGATTTTTACGATTACATATTTTTGAAACCAAAATTTAAATAAACTGCCTTTAAATTAAAACTAAATAAAATAAAAACCGTCGAAATTACGATGATAAATTGTAAATGAATATTTTCCTTAATTTATTTTATACTTCGAATAAAATTAAAGACATAGTTTGTTTAATTTGATTATTTACATATTTGAAATCTAAAAAGAATTGCGTTTTAATTTCATAACATTTTAAAATAAAAATTTTTTAATATACATTATAAATAATAAATAGAAATAAAAATAAAATATAAAACCTATAAAAGAAAAATAATTATGAAATACGGTAAAATTGTATAAATCGATTATTACAAATTTAATGTAAATGTATTTTGCACAAAAAATGTGCGCTTTTTTTCAATACTTTCTTTTCAAAATGAAAAAAAAATTTTTTTTGCACTCGAAGACATTTATAACATTTTTATTAGCACTTAACATATTATTATATGTGTTTGTAATCACAATATATGTATTTAAATTATTAAATTTTTAAATGTGACTATCAAATATATTAAAACTTTTACTGTATTTTGAAATACAAATACTTTATTTTCCACAGAATAATTGAATTTGAATTAAACAAAAATTTTTAAAATTTAGCATACTGAAAAAATTGCAAGAAACAATGAATCATTAAATCAAAACCATATGATTAAATCGGCATAGTTTACATTATTCCAAAAATCTCGAATCGTCAGATAAAAAAAAATTACTCTTTATATAGTTTCAATAAATTTTATAAAAAATGAATGTAGAAAATGTTATAATTATGTATGTAAAAGATATATAATAATTTATATTTTACAAAATGTATAGTGTTGAATTACACAGATATTTAAATATCTCGTAAATTGTATACTGTTAACATAAATTGATTAGAAACGTTACAATATTAACATTAATGAAAAACATATAACATAATACCTATTTGTTTATGAAGATAAAATATTGACAACATAAATTTTATATACACATTATATAAATTTATACGTATTATAAAAAATTAAAAAAAAAAACGTACGAAACTAGAAATGCATTTAAAAAGTAGTATAATTTTAGAATGGAAAATTTTAATCGCTTTAGAAAATCAAATAATCGTTCAGATCGAAATTTATTGAGAAATTAAAAATATATACATAGTTTAATTCTTATGCTTCATTTTATTTAATAAAAATAAAAACAAAACGGTAAAAAAATAGAAACGTTTAAATTTACAAAGTACATATGTACACATGAATTTTCGTCAATAAAAAAAAAAGCATACGATATATGTATAAACTTGGAATATGAATTTCAAATTTTTTAAAAACATTACGCTATTGGAAATTTCCTTTTTAGCGAATTTTTGAATGGGTTCTCAATAAACGTAGAATTATTTTAAAAAATATATGAATAATATATAAAAAATTATTAAAAAAACATAAGACATAATTATTTGAATAAAAAATGAATTATTATAAATTAAAGCTACTTAAATGAAAATAAATAAGAAAATAAGTTGAAGATAACATTAACGACACAATCGAATTTTTGAAAAATGCTAGTAGAGAGAGAAAAACAAAATAAACGAAATGATATAATAAATGATTAACAAAAATATAATGAATGAAATTTTTTACATCTAACGTTTGTATTTAGAATATTTAGATAATTAAGATAAAATATCAAAAATAAAGTTTTAAAGATTTACACAAAACAAGACATAAAAAAAAGCCAAAAAAAACAAAAAACAATAGAGAAATAAAAATAGATGCTTTTATTTTTTAATTTATTTTTTATGATTTTTAATTATTGTATTTTATTAATAATTTTATTCTTCAGTAGTACATGTAACAGAATATTTTTTAAAATTTTAAAATTTAATGAAAATTCACAAATGAAGGAAAAATAATATTTCGAATAAAATAAATTTCGATTAAAATAGTAAACACTATAAATAGATGGTTTTTAAGAATGTAATATACATTCGAAAAAAGACAGAAATAAAAATTACCAAAATTACAAAATGAAGCCAAAAATTTAGATATTGAAAAGAAATTTATATAGAACATAAACTATAAGAAAAAATTAAAAAACAAAAAAATATGTAAGACAAAAATTACAACTAATAATTTTATCTTTGACAAATAATAGAACAAAAAAAAAATTAAAACTTTATAATTAAAACACTTAAAAACAAAAATAAATTAAAAATTAATTGAGTCACATAAAATAATTCTTGTAAATTAAATGAAAAAAATTTTTAGAATTTAGATTATATGCCATATTATACTATACACTAACATATTCTTATGTATACATTTAAATTCACATTCATGCACTGTGTGTAAGATGTTATGATTCCAATATGAACGTAATTTGATAAAAATGTATACATTTTAATAATTCTATTCAAAAATTTTATGTTAAATAATTAAGTGAAAATTTATTTAGTTTATTGATTTAATTATTTAGATTTCTTTTTCATTTTAAATTTATATTTAAATACTTCATCAGTTTCTTATTTTTAAAACTGAAAACAAGATAAAATGATTTGTGAGAAATGTATTATTTTTTTAATTTTTAGATTTTGTTTTTAATTTTTTTGAATTTTTATATACTGAATTTTCATAAAATAATTTTTATAAAATAATCGAAAATGAAATTCATATGATAAAAGTTCAGTAATTTAATGTTAAATATGTATTCATTTTTTGATAATTATTTAAACACACATGTGAGTGTAAGTGGAAATAACATAATTAAGGTGGATTGTAAAGAGAAATGAAATAAAATAAAACAGAATTGTCATACAAAATAATAAGTTGGTAATTTCATTTGATATATGTACTTGTATGTCAGCTAAATGTAATTTTTGGTAATTAATGGGCCAGAAGCTAATACGACAAGTTCATAAAAAAATTGACAAAATTTAATGGTTTTTAATACAAAAATTTTCAAAATTTTTTATTTGATTGAATTGGGCTCCTTTAAATTGAATTTATAAAATTTCACTTTTATTTTTAACTATTTTTTCCAGCTTTATAATTTCCATTTCCCAAATGAATTATTGTGAAATTTAAATTAAAATATGAACATAAATGAAAAAAGAAAACAAATTTTATAATTAAATTGAATACATTCATTTTATTTTATTTTCCAGTTGAAAAAAAAAAATAAATAAATAAATAAATTTGTAAGCAGATTATTATTGACAACTGAAATAAAATGAAAAGTTTTTAATTGTACGTTTTCTTATTAATTAACATTAAATAATTGTGTTTTAGTAAATGAATCTTGACTATGTTTATTATGATAGTGTAAAAGCATTCTGTGTATTAACTGTATTAATTATGTATGTCTACTATTGTATATATATTTTTTTAAATTTAAAGTCACATATTAACTGAAATATCATAATAATATTTAACGTTGGTAAATTGCTTCGTAAAGTGAAACTGGCAAATGTTCAGCGAAGAAAATTTGAATTTTCTCAGCTGCATTCACTGGTGTATAACGTGCCATTGGAAATGTTCGGGATACAGCATCAATTAAAACACGAATTGCTGGTTGAAAATCGGATACCTAAAAGAGAAAATTCAAAAAAAAGTTTTTTTTAAATTGAAAAAAAAAAAAAAAAAATCAAGAAAAAAAATTTTTTATTATTACGTCTCTTGAATGTTTTTCTATTGAAGTCATTGCAGCTTCATAATAATCTTCACCATAAGTTTTCTTTTGTTCATCAGTTAATTGAGCCCACATATGTTTAGCCTCAAGAATTTGATAAGATTTTTTTTACATTATTATTTTCTTGAATGATTAAGTTTTCATTTTTACCTGGTCCTTTAATTCAGAATCACTTAACCATGCATTTCCTGGTGAAAATTCTCCAGCTGCGACAATTGATACATCAACACCTCGTGGACGAAGTTCTTGTCTCATGCAACTAGCAAGCATTTCTAATGCTGCTTGTGTTGCACATTGAACACCTCTAACTGGAGCTGGTACTCTATTTAAGCCTAATGAAAATACGGTTTAGATATTAAAATTATAATAAAATTTTCTAAAATTGTTGATATAATTAAATCTACCTGAGGTTAAAAATATTACACGACCATTTGCTCTTCGTAAAAGTGGTAACATGATTTGTGTAAGACGTGTTGTTCCTTTAAAAAGGATATATAAGTTTTTTTTTTTTTTAATTACAAATTACAGTTATAAATTCGAAAAATAATAAATCTGATTTTTTTTTTAAATACCCAATAAGTTTAAATCTAACGATTTTCTTAATACACCAAATGGTATCCATTCAATTTCACCTAATGCAACCCAGCTAGCACAATGAACAACAGCCCATAAACCTGTAGCTCCATATGGTAAATGTTGAGAAATATATAAAGAAGCTTCTAACATCTATAATAAATACATAAAAAATCGAATTTAAATAGATATGTATAAATATATAGTCTAGATGCGTGTATTCAATATAAAAAGCTTTTATATCCTTTCGAATATCTAAATAAAATTATTTTTTGCTAAAAAATATTAAGCTTTGTTTTTATTAAACTTACAGATTTTTCTGATGTTACATCCAATTGTAAAATTCTTGTACGTCCAGATGTTTCCTCTTTTAAAATTTGTGCCTCATCGCTATCAATTTCATTTGAAAATCCAGCATATACAGTAAAACCGATATCATCAAGCTTTTTTGCTAAATACCAACCAAGTGGTGATTCACAACCAGTTATTAAAACTCCTTTACCTTTTGATGAAACCTAACAATAAAAAAAAAAGTGTAAAAGCTTCTTCTTAAATTTAAATTTATTTTTGCCGTTTCAATTTTAAAAATTTTGAAAATAAAAAATTTATAATTGTTTTTAAATATTATTTTATAAATAAAATCAAAAGAAAAACAATGAAAAATGAAGAAAAATTATTTTTATATTATGTATTTCAACTTAAATTTAAATGCGAAATAAAAAAAATGTAAACAATTTAATTTAATTTATACAGTTATTGTTGTTGTTGATAATCAAATTTTAGCTAACACGTGTTAATTTCTTTTATTTAATTTTAGTTTATTTTTATAAATTTATTCTATTTATTTCCTGTACAATTTTAGCTTTTCTTAAAATACCGGATACAATTATTCATAAATGAGATACATTTATAATTAAGTACGCGTATACATATGTATGTACATATATTGTAGAAATATTTATTCATATAATTTTGAATTTCTCGTTGTACAAAACATTTTTGATTCGTAATCTTTGCCTTCGTTTTAAATGATAATTAAAAAATAAATTTAACAATCATCAATATTTTTCATAACGTCCAATTTATTTTACTAATATTTGAATTCAATTATTAAAATGCTATTATTGAAATACACATACTTAAAAAATTTTTGTTGTATATCATACTTAATTAGAAATATTCTCAATAATAACATTATTTTTAATTGGCTTTTACTTAGTTCTTTTAAATAAATAAAAAAATTCTATATTGACAAAATTTTATTACCAAAACCATAGTAATAAATGTGCGAATTATAATAAAAATAAAAAAAAAATTGTAAATTAAAATAAATTTAGAGAAGACGAAAATATGTGATAGGTATTTAAATTGCTTTAATTCATTAGACTGATAATGTATTTAATTTATAATTTAAATGTACATACATAATATATATTTTACTGTGATGGAAAATCTCATTTTAATTTGTAAATTTTTATAATCTTCATTTCATAGGTAATAAAGAAGATTCTAAGAAAATGATTTAAATTATTCCAGTAATAGGTAAATAATATAAAAAATAAAGAAAAACAGAAGAAAATTTATAAAAATTTGTAATACCTACGTTACGCACGCATAAGAAACAAGTTTTACAAGAACACATGTTCTTATACATTTTAAAATTTTAAATACGTTAAATGGTGACAATTAAATACAGTAATATACAATGAAAATTAATGTATTGTGAATAAATAAAAAAAAAAGAATAAATTAATAAAACAAGAAATTTGAAAATTTTTGTGTAACATATAAAACAAGCAAAATTTACATACACATCATAGTATGTATTATGTTTTTCTTTTTGTTATTGTTGTTTTTGATTCAAGGACGTTGTATACAAACAGTATTGCTCAAAAAATAACCACATGCCTAACATTTTTTCTTTAAACGATATTTTTTGATTTTTGAAAATTTGTTTTTTGTTTGAAAAACGTTAATAAAAATTATCTTTTTTAAAAATGAATAAAATCATTTTCACTTAAAAATTTACGTGGTTTTAAATTTAATTTGTTTTTATCGGGTTATGATTAAAGTAACCTTTTTTTAAAACTCTTTTACATCAGGTCTTTTCATTTTTTTTTTTTATAAGCACGGTATTACATACTTTTCACTCGTTTAAAAACTTTGAATTCGCAGTAATTCAGATGAGGTAGATTGATGAGACTGAGCAAAAAAGGGGGAAATAAGTATGTTTTAGATTTTAATTTAAAGTATTTATTTTGAATATTTTTAACATTCCAAAATCAGGAAATTTTCTGTTTAATGAAAATTTAAAATTTAATTTATTAAATTAATTATCGTGAAAAATGATTGGAATGTGATAACTTTTTGCCAATACTGTATGTATGTTTATTTGTACATATATACATACATATATGAATGTGTAAGTGAAAATAAAAATAATATCCAAATTATTGTATTTATATACGATTCAATAAAGTAAAAAAAAAATCATAAAATTGTTTTCCGTATATATTCCAAAATAAAATGATTTATAAGAGCAGATGTTCATATTTTACACTTGTATGAACATAAATAAGATACGTAAATCTGTATATAAAATTATATACATTATGTTATTTTACATTATACAATCATATGTATATAAAATGTAAAAATTTTCAGTAATATCAAATTATCATACATACGAGTATCTAAGAATATTGTGTTCTTTGATTTTCTTCAAGTTTGATTTGAATTTTCCTTTTTATTTATTTTTTGTGTTGAATGTACATACATAAATACATACAAATATTTTTACTTATTTTTTTAAAGAAGTATTGCATATTAAATTTTTTGTCTTTATTTTTATACAGATAACAAAAAATAAAAAATAAAAAAATAAATAAAAAAAATAAAAGCAACTTAGAAAGTATAGCTTAGATACTAAATCAATTTTAGATACTTGATTTTATATGTATGTACATATGTACTTTACATATGTAATACTATGCTTACATATTGTAATATGTATGTATAACTGATTATATCTGTATGCTGTATATAATAATACTTATATCAATTGCCCAAAAGAGGCTTAATTTAATCTTAAATATATCAAAGAAGTGAGAAGATATAAATAAAAGAAAAAAGATATTTTAAATTCAATTTTACATTAGTACTTACTTTTACTTTTATACATTTTGTATACATATGTACATAAAAGATAAAATCCTTGTAGATATGACCTACATATATATATATACATATGTATATGTATGTTCGGTTTTATACACTCATACATATGTATATATAAGTAAGTATGTACATATCTTATTTAACATTAACATTTGATAACAAAGAGAAAATAAAGTAAAATGAAAAAGAAAATATTTATGTTTTATTGATTTTTATTTGATATTTTTGTTTGTTTTTATTTATTTTTTTTTTTTTATTTTTCATTTTTTTTGTGTTAGATAAATTGATATATGATTGTACACGCAGAAAACCATACAAATACAGGATTTTATATGGATGTGTATACTTACTCTAACAAAATGATAAAATAATACAGCACCAACTGTTGATAATGCAAACCATACAAATAATGCAAATGTTGATATTGTTGATATATAAAATGTATGTAAAATTGTTGATAATACAATAGCAGCTGCATGACAAAACATGAATGGCATTAATAATCTTTCTAATATATCCCATGGTATTTCATGTGTTTTTTGTGGTAATGCTGATATTGAACCACGTCTTAATGATGTTCTACGTGATGCTCGTCTCTGGAAAAACAAAATAAACGGAAAATGATGCATTCAAAATAAACAAAAAAAAATAAACAAAAAAAAAAAAAAATAAATAAAAAAATAATTTCAATAATCGAGTCGTTTTATTTGAAAGTGGAATAATGTCATTTCTAATGTTCTGATAAATATTTTATGTCTTACAATTGCATTCTCCATTAAATTTAATAGAAAAGTTAAATTTTAATTTTTAAGACATTCGTAAGCTGTAATGCTTTTAAAAATCTTTTAGGATACTAAAGTCTATATTTCTGTAATTCGATTTTGCAATTTTGAATTCAAGTCAAAGGAAAACGGTCCAATTTACTAAATTAAATTTTATGATTTGATATTTAGATTTTTTTTTTTTTTTCAATTAATTTACAACTTCATTAATTCAATTAATTTATAAATTTTTTCATGTTATATCTAATGTATCTGTTTTCTATTTCTTTTCAATTTCTCATTAAAATGAATATTTTTTTTTTAATTTTCTTTGTTAAAACATGAAAATATTTTAAATTTGAAAAAAAAAAAGAAAATTTAATGGAATTAAATTGTAATGAAAAGATTTTCCAACGTCATTGCAGTTAATGTACAAAAACAAAAAAATAAATTAAAAGAAAAAAATTAATATTTTAAATCTTATTCGTAGAATGCAAATTCATTTCTTTGCAATTTATTTATTTTTTATTTTTTGCTGTCTTTATTCAAAACCTTAACAACACATGTGTATCTTTGTACCTTTTCGGCATAAGAAAAAAAATCAGAGATATACATATATACGTATACATAATAATATACAATACGAATAACTTTATTAAATTTATATACAGTTCTGATTATGATGTATTTCCCATAATTCTATGTTAACGAATAAATACAAAAAAAAAAAAAAATTTTCAGATTTTACGTTACGTAAATTTTAAATACTGAAAATTGATTTTTAAAAAGTCGATATATACTATATGTACATACAATGTGCCTATTTATGTAAGTATAAATTTTCAATTATAAATACGAACATGGTAAATAGAAAATAATTTTTTTCAATTTAATAAAAACATATGTTCCTACATATGTGCAATGTATATGTATGAGTATGCATGAGCATGTGTGTATAGTGCTAAAATGTACACAATTTGTATACCAGCGCACATATAAGTATATATTTAATCTACGATATAAAATGATTGCTTTTTTCATTACAAAATATGTATGTACATACATGGGTACGTATTATAATTTTCTTTTTCTTTAAGATTTATTTTTTAATTTTATACTTGCATTAATCATATATGTACTTACGTTTCATTTACGTACATATATAATATTGCATATATGAAAATATATATAGTATATTAAAATGATTATGTAAAAATTCAAGATGAAAAACATTCAAAATGAAAATTATTACATAGACGCAGATATAATCGTATACGTTACATACATGTATTACTTGAAAATTTTTATTTGAATCTGAAATTGATTTGTATTATGATTATATGGTTTGATATTTTCTATTTATTTTTTTACGTCGGATAAATTGAGTATAAAAAATTATGTAATTTTCATTTATAAGATGTACTCGTATTCATGTGCATATGTTTGTATGGTGGTACTAATACATTTTTTTTTGTTCAGTATAAAATATTTGAAAATTTTCAAGATTTTCGTTATATCAAAGTTTAACAATTGCAATTAAAAAATTTTAAATTTGTGAAAATATATAGAAATTTTTTCTAATTTTTTTTTTCAAAAATACCATACAAAAAAAGGATATACATACATACATGCATATATACGTATATAATATATATAATGTAAAAATATGTACATACATACATACATATATGCGAACATATACATTATATTATGTACATTAAATAGTGCACTAATTATGAATTTTACGTAAAGTAATTTAAATCTTAATTGCATCAATCAATTAAATTTTCTAATTAAATAGAATTTACGTACTTTTTCTCCTTTTTTTTATTTCACTTAGGTATCATTTTTTTTTTAATTTGCTTCGTTATGTACATAAACGTACATGTGTGTAATGTGTATACAAGAAAATAATTTTGTACTTATTAGAAATTTTCATGAAATAAAATTACATATGTACTATGTACATACTACTACATATTTTGTTTTTATGAATTTTGTAACAAATTTCAAATTATTTATCGAAATTTTACGTTTTAATTTGTTTCGAAAAGAACAAGTAGTTGTGAAGGCAGTAAAATAAACTTGTATAAAGTTCTACTTTTCATTTTTCCAGTAAGATATGTTATATAACTGGAAGAATTAGAGAACACAGAGTTAAATGAAAACAAAAATGGAAAAATTAATTACAATTTATTGAATAAAAACAAAAAAAGGATAAGACAATATTATTATACTGAATTTTATATAGAAATCGTATAAAGGGAATATTTTCATTGTCAAATACAGTAAAAATAATTATTTTCGATATAAAAAAATAATACACACTTTTATCTATAATTTTTTCGATGTTATGAAAATGATTATACATTTTTCTTGGAAAATCGCAATAAGAGAAAATTTATGTACAATATATCTGTATACATACTTATGTATGTAAATATGTATATTTGTTGATTGAATTGCAATTATTTTTATATTAAAATTTGAATTTTGAATTTTCCATTAAAAAATTGATTCAATTTTAAGAAAACTAAATTTTACAAAAAAGAGTTGTTCAAAATGTCCATTGTAAAATACATGAAAAATTTAAAAATTGATCTTTAGAAACTAAATGAATTAAAAAAAATTTATTTCTAAAAATATTTCAAAACAACATAAAATATTTTCTAAAAAAATTTAAATAAATAAAAACATATATTATTTTTTTTATTGTTTTATTATTATTATTTTTTTTTTTTGAATAATTTATTTGTTTACGAGATTTTTTTAAATCTATTTTGGTTTTTTGTCTTATTAATTTCTTCGTCTAAGAAAAAATATTTTTGTAGCTTTTATTAATTTAATATTTGTTGTGAATAAGCAAAACTATACAATATTTCCCCAGATAAAACTTTGATATTTTTAATTTTATTTTTTTGACACTATTTCAAGGCTCTAAGGGTGTTAAACCTAAAAAAAAGGTCACACAATTGATGATGAAATTCTATGTAGGAAGATTAAAAGAAATTAAACGTACGGAATAGGAAGGAATAATTTCAAATGAATGAAGAAATTGCTTATTTAGGGACGAAGGTCCTAATCAGGGCTTTGTTGTGTCATATAATAATAATTCTTATATAAATATCATTTCCTGGATAGAGAATCATAAAATGAAGACGAAGATATTATTTATCTATACTCCATACACTAATTCAATGCAGTTAAGGTCTTATGGGAGTATACGTGTCCTTTTTCTTTTCTCATAATTTCTAATCATAATGATCATCTCACGAGTAGTGTTACCACAATCTTTAAGTGATTTTTTTTAAATATCAATATACAGCAACGTAAAGTGGTACTACTTTATGTCATTTCCATAACACCTTAACTGTATCGAATTAGTGTATGAAGTATAGTTGAGTACAAGTAAATAATGTATATATATTTATTTGCCTTGTTGAATAAAGTCAAAGAAAAAATTTTGTTCGATGGTGAAAAAATAAGTATCTTGCAGAGAAGATAATTAATATTAATTATTAAAAAAAAAAAATAATAGTAATAATTTTAATTTTGACTATTTATTTTAAAGGCATTATTTTTAATTAAATTTAGGCTGAATATAAAATATACATATTTGAGTAATATACATCAATGTACATACATACAATAATTTTGTTCTTTTACTTTTTATCATAATTTCTCATTGTAAATATAAAAAAAAAGTTCAGAATTTAATTAATTAAATTTGATTGATCTTTTTTCCACGTTATTTCAAAAAATGCTTATTACTCAAAAGAAAAATAAAGAAGAGAAAGGAAACAAAAAAAAAAAAGAAATAAATTGATTACATTAAATTTATTTTAAGAACAATTTGTTCTTTTTTTATTTTAAAAAAGGATAATTAACATTTCAATTCTTTTTATAACGTATTTTTTTTTCTCAGTAATTACACAGAAATAGAGTTTATTAGATATGTATGAGTATATATGTTTTTAATGAATTAATATTACATTTATTGTGACTACTTAAATTAATGTTTTGTGTCATTTAAAAATTGCTTTTTTTATTTCAATTGAATAAATTTCAAATAAAAGGTCACAATAATATATGAAATTGTTATGTAATCATTTTTTTTTTTAACTTCGGTCGTTCGTATTAAAATGTCTTTTATTTGATTTATGTCTATAATATACGGTCATGTATGTACATGAAAGTTAAAATGTTTAACATGTGAAATAAGTTAAGGTTAAAAAAAAACAAAACAAATAAAACGAAAACAAAACCCACACGATACACCTAACGTTTAGTAGGTACCTATAATATTAATTGTTAAATAATTACAATATTAATTACTTTAACTATAAAATCATTCTGTTTTGTTTGTTATTACATAACAATAATATTTATTAGAAGAGGAAATATTGCAATGTTCATGTACGTACATATGTACATATTTGTACGAAAGTTGAATACAATAAATAAAGTATTATTTATGAAAAATAAAATGCATTAGTCAAGTGGCATTTTCAGGAAATACACGATTGGTTTTGTGTATATCGTAATGCACATGTAAATTATTTCAAAGGAAATTATTTATATTTCAAGGGAAATTACATTACAATTGATGACTTTATTTACCGGCCATAATTTTTATTTAAAAAAAAAACAAAAATTACGTTGCATTGCATCTACATGCGATTGTACGAGTAGGTATATACACCTGTTCAACAATATATTGAAATGTAAATTTTTAAATTATTATTGAATTATCATGTTTTTATTTAATTTTTTTCTAAGACATTTATATACTGAAAAATGAAAATTTTCTGTTATGTTTTTATTTAAAAAACAAACAATGCATCTATCTTTAAAATATAGATTGATTCATTTTTGTGTACAATGTCTATCAATATGACTTTTTATATAGTAAATACCCTAGAACAAAAATGAAAAATTTTTTGAATTTTTTTAAAATTTTATTTTGACTACCATAATGCACAAATATCATCAATATACATAGTAACCACAAATGTCTATAAAAGTATATGTAGATATATTTTTACATGGACCCATTTAATATATAATATAGGTATGATTGCACAAAAAGAAAAACCTTGAATAAATAAATTCTGTGTTTATTTACGTCTCCAAAAGAAAAAAAAAATAAATAAATAAATGGAGACATACATTCAAACACACTGTGGTGTTGAGTAGAACTGGTCAATATACATATGTACAATTGTACATACATGCATAAGTACTTACATATACCTACATACATATATGTAAATTGTGATGTTGAAATATGATAAATAACTAAATGATGTTGCACACGGAAAATATTTAAAATATTTAAAATGACAAAAAATAACAAATTTTTTTTTTTGGATTGAGTGAAAAATGTTTCACTTCTTAGAGATACCGGGGAAAGCAAATAATAATAAAAATAATAGATGAAAATATTTTTAATTTTTATCAAGCTGACATTTTAAATTTTAGTCATATAATGATCATAATACCGTTACAATAGCTAAGTATATCACATATAAAAATTAAAAAAAAAAAAAAATTACATGAGAATTGTGAGTCATTTAAAAACAAAAATTTTTTACATAAATTTGTTTTTTTATTATCTGTTAACAGAATAATAAAAAAGAAAAATATTTAATTTTATAAACTGTAAGAGTATTATTAAATGAAGAGAGAAAAAGAAAAATATGTAATGAATTGAGTGAAGGTGTTTAACAGATTTTATTTAAATTTTCTTTTTGTACACACCAATGACTCAGTATGACCGTGACAGACTTAAAATTACTAGAATAGAAAAACAACAAAAAAAAAAAAAAATTTTAAATTATAGGAGAAAAATATTTTTATTTATGCTTTTATTTATTTTTAAAGTTAAAATCTATTTTAAAATATCCCGGAATGATTAAAAAAAATTTTTCAACGTTGATTTTACAGAAAAAATGATATTAATCGATATCATAAAGATGTTTTGTTGGTGCAATTTTGAAATTTTTCAGGGAATTTAAACAGTCAAAAATATTTTAATTTGTTCTTTTTATTATTATTAATTTTTTTTTTGTTTTTTGTTTGATTTCAAGTACTATTGATACCATAATTTATAAGGTATATTTATTGAATTAATGCCAAATTATTTCATTATTACAATTTAGTTAATTGAGAATTAGGACATTTCAATTAAAATTTTAAAGAATAGAAAGACTATTCAAAAAGAAATATTTTTCATTCAATGATTCTGTGTGAATATATATATACAGGTTGTCTCAAAAGAATGTTAAGACAGTTGTTTGTAAAAAATCTGTTCAATCGCTCTGTGTATTTTAATTTTAATAATGTTGAACCTTTCCAACAAGATACATACAATTGATAGAACAAAATCGAATGAAAACTACCGAAATTATCGCCATTTAAATTCCAAAAATGTCGTGTTTCTGAAAAACTACGTTTACTTTAAACTTTATGAAAAATAGGTTTAGTGACATTTATTTTGAGATACCCTTTATATATAAGAAATTTTTTTCTTTTTTTTTTTTTGGTTTTACTTGGAAAAATCAGATCGAACTAATTTATGCTACATCCTAGACATTACATACTTAATGTCTGATTGTCTGAGTACTTACCGTAACTTCTCCTAAGCCCAACATGATTACAATTTAGAATTTGTAAAAATTTACAAAAAAAAAAAATTCGTTACACACTTTTCAAAATTAATTCTTAAAAATAAAGAAACACTTCTTTTATTATTCAATTAAGTACATATAACAATGTGAAATGTGTTTGATTCACTTTTACTTTTTTTCTTATTTATTTAATTTTTAATTAGATTGTATAATATATAAACAGAAAATTGTGTCACACTCATTTATGTTATTTATTTATTTGCAATTTTTTATTTTATTTTATTTTATTTTAAATTTACTTTTCTATTATTTCTTCTTACAGTTTATTTATTTTTACACAATTCTAAATTTAGTTATTCGTATATATGTACGTTATTTTGTATGTACGTATTCGTTGGCTAAAAGCATTGAACTGACTGATTACAATAAATATAAATAAAATAAAATTAAATCAAATTACCCAAAAAAAAAAAAAAAAAACCGCACCATCACTTAATATTAAATGTGTTGTACAGTACACATTTTATATTACAGAAAATCAACGAATAGACAACAAATTTTATTTTTTCGTCTTATTTTGTAAAATTAGATTTTTTTTTTGTTTCTTTTGTAAATTTGGATAATTTATTCTAAAAAATTTTTCACTTGTTTATATTTAGTTTTATTTTATTGTTAAAAATAAAAAAGAAATTTTTTTTTTCTTGTAAGATATTTAGCTGGTAATAATATAAAATTAATATAAACGAATTTTGTTTCGTAGAATATAGAAAAAAAAAAAAAGAATAAAAATTTATGCAAACACAATGCAAAAATATTTTTAAACAAATTTTTTACAAAAATTTAAATAAAAAATTAACAAAATAAAGTTTAGAAGAGAAAAAAAAAATTACAAAAAAAAATTTCCAAGAAAAAGTGATTAATAAATTGAAAATATGTAATTTTTTGAAAAAAAAAAGAAGAAAATTATCGATAAACCATTTATGAATGATATTTACTAAATGAATTATAAACTTTTAATATATTATGAAAATAAGTAACATATATTTTTTCGTTTATAAAATCGACGAATTATATTTATACATACATACATACAGTATCTCCAACAATTCACCGCACTCTCAGCTTGTTTTATTATTATTGGCAAACTTTTCAAAATTTAAAATTCAATCTCAATATTTAATAAATTTAAATAATATAATTTTTCTGTAAATTGTTTATGTATGAGTAAACATCCTAACCAAAAATTGTTTCATATAAACATGTAGAGATTTTAATTTTAATTTTTGAAAAACTAGCCAATAATAACAAAAAATGCTAAAGGTGCGGTGACTTTTTGGAGTAACTGTATGTAAATTGTACATGTAAAACTGGGTGTTGTAAGAAAAAGAGAACTTAATTTTCACACTGTATAATTTTATAAAGTGCTAATGTAAATGCGTATGTTTTATAATAAGCAAAAAGCTTTTATTTCTATATTAATATACATATGTATGTACATATTAAAATAGAAAAGAAAATATTATGTACACTTTTGCGAAATACAAAACTATTAATAATATTTACTTTGATTAAGATCAAAATGAAAATTCAATGAGTGAAAATTATTTTTGGAAAGAGTATAGAATAAAAGATTTAAAAAAAAATTTTTTTTATTTAAAAATTGGAATATGAATATGTGTGATGTGATATGCGAAGTGTTACGTTTATGTACATCCATAGATAGATACGTATATGTTTGTGCTCAAATCATGAGTGAGTAAAATATATAGAATTATTAAAAATACAAATATATACATACATATATACTCAGCTAATGATAATTTTGACATTAAAAAATAAAATATCAAAGATGAAAATATTATGTTATTTTAGTTAGCTATCTGCTAAAAATATATATGTATTTAAAAAAAAAAATTTTTTTTTCTATGCTTTTGTATTTAGTTTATGTTTTAAGCTTTGTTCTCTTTTGTAAAGGGCCCGAAGGACAGATAACATTTTATTTTATTGTTAAAAATAAAAATCGAGCACATATAAAATCTGTTTGTGACATATTTTAAACAAGTAGGAAACGGTTCGACTTTTTTTTGTTTTTATTTTAATTATTGGGAACAAAAATAATTTTGAATATTTTTCTAATTTTTATTTTTCAAATATTATTTTGTATACATACGGTATGTACATATTAATAATATGAGCCAGATCGTTAATTTCGAAAGTGGGTTGATTTCATTGCAAGATCATATGCCAAATTTACTTGTTTGTGAATGAAAATGTGAATATTTCAAAACTGAATTTTTTATAATACACATATAAAATAAGATAATAACGTACATAATTTGAATAATGCTAAATTTATAAATAAAATTCAATATTTTTTGGAAATTAATAAAAATTGATTTAAAAGATATAGTCAAATGAGTAAGATCATATGCATATACTTTACAACTATAAAAATTTTCAATCTATGGTTTTCCAGGAGAGAGAGTTGAAAAACCTAGAATAACGTTTTTTTTGTTATTCAAATTAATATAATGCATATTTAAAATTTGATTAAAGCAAAATTTTTAAAATAATTACTATAAAATTTATGTAAATTAATTAGGTATACACAAATTTTATTTATAGTCTAGATGCGTTAAAAAATTTATAATTTGGTATTTTGGCGTCAGTTCTATTTAAATATTTTATTTTGTAATTTAATAAATAAAAAAAAATGCAGGGTGTTATTGTTTCAATAATGCATTCATAAATTTGTCTGTATTTATTTTGAATTCATTTGTAAATGATTTTCATTATAGTTTTTTATTTTTAAATTATTTTGCTTTATTTTTATGCATTTATTTCATTTGAATTTATATGAAATCAATAAATTTTTGCAACCATATTATGTATTCATTATTCATAATTAGCAAAAAAAACACATAGCATTTCATTTACTTGTTCGTTAACAAAATTTCTGGTTCATTTGGGAAAAATTTATTTTTAATTCAATGAATTTTATAATACTATATTACTATGTACATATGTATATGATTTTCTCGTCATCGAAGTATGTATGTGTGTATCTATGTATACATGTACGTATTATTATCATTATAAAATTTAATGTAAATATATTTTTAAATCATAAAAATAAACTTAAATATCTGGGTACATTGTAAACACATTAACCTTTTATTTTTATTTTTATTTTTGTTAATTACAAAATTTTGTTTATTTATTTTTATTTTTTTTTTATTTCATTTTAATTTATTGTTTTGATTTTTTAATATCCAGTTTAAAGTGTTTTTTAAATAATCACTTCGCAATACAGTCGAGTCTAAAATAAAAACAATACAACAACAAAAAATTAACAAGTTGACTCCCACGGTAATCACTAATGTCCAGAGCCTGCCTCCTTAATGGGGTAATAATTGCCATCATGAAAATTATTTTGTAGTTCCCTGAGTGAGCATCATACAAAATTTGTTACAATTTTTAAATTTTAAATATGTAACTCGACATCGTAGTTTTTTGAATAAATTTTATATGCATATGAGTATATGCATCGTACAACAAAATCGAATACCTACATTTCTACTGATAAATAAAACGTTTTTGCTTTTCATTTTTTCCATTTAATTTTTTCTCCCCTGATGATTGAAATGTTCATGTGCATATAGATAGCTTCAACTAAATTTATCTAAAAATTTTAGATGTCATAATTTAAATTAAAAAAAAAAAAGAAAAAGCAAAACAAAAACTAAAACAAATTATATTTTCTGTGGTCATTAAAATATAATTTTTATAGTTTTTTTATTTTAAATTTGAAAAACAAAAAAAAAAGGAAAAATAACCGTTTTAATCTTTTAAGCTTTTTAGTTTTTCAAATATAACGAAAAATTTACATTGTGTAAAATTTACAAGAAATTCGTAATGAAATTCATACTTATTTTAAAAATGAAATTACATACACATGAAGATTTTTAAAATGTATTATCGTTTATAATTATTTTTTTCGGTATTCAATTCAGTAATTCGCATCATTGTGTTGATTGTACAGTCTTGAAAATAATAGTAATTTTTAAATTTAATTTTATTCATTAAATGCAATTTTTATTATTTAATCGTTAATTACATTAAATTTTTGATTGTATGTATTTATTTATTTTTTTCTTCAAAGTATATAAAGTAGAATTAATACCTATGTAATATGCAGATGTGTAATATATACCTATTCATCTATGTTTATTGTTTTTATTGTTACATTTTAAATATAAAATGATTTTCTTCTAAAATTAATTAACGTGAATAAATAAAATGAAATATTCACACGTTTTAAATTAGGTCATTGACCGGTACTGATTTTCATTTTTTTTTTTTTTTTGTTTTTTCAAAGTGATTAATATAATACTTTTATTAAGCGATTGTTTATTTGGCGCTAGTAACTTTCATAACAAATATATACCATATAATAAATGTATGTATGTATGTTCATACGACAATGATTCATTAGTTTTGTCTTGTTATTTAATAATTACGTGAACCATTCTTTTTTTTTACACTTAATTTTCGTCTAATTAATTATTTATTTTTGATTTTCAGATTATTTATATTTCTTAGGATATGTTCTTATTAATTAATGTTTAATTAATGTAAGCAATGGACTAAAAAATCTGTTCAAACCAAAAATATACATGAAAAATTAAAAGAAAAATTCTTTTAATGGAAAAGGTAATATTAGCAAGAGTTAGAACAGAAATAAAATAATTTTTATTTTCCGTATTACATCTTTATAATATTACAATAAATTATTCAAATTAAATAATGAATAAATAAATAAATAAATAAATATAATATATTATAAAATATATAAATAATAAAAGAATATATACATATGTACATATACGTTATATCCATTTATTTCTAAGAAATTATTACATTATCATTTTTTGTAGTTGACAAATTTTCTTCTTTGAGGGCGTTAAGATTTTTCATGTGGAAAATATACATGTGATAAAAAAATATACGAGTACATATCTTTTTAACATATACACAGAAAATTTTTTTATGTATGTATGTTTGTATGTGATACTGAAAAGAAAGTATTTTTTTTTTTTTTAATGCGAAATAAGTAAGTACATGAATTTACCTATACGATTTTTTGAAAATATGATAAATGAAAAGCTAATCATGTATGAATTTTTTCCACCCTTCTTTTCAGAAACGCTTTTTTTTTTGTATATGTTTATGTGATTTTATAAAGTACATAATATAAAAAATGAAGATATTATATTGAAATTAAATGGAAAATTTCTTTTGTCTTTAGCTGAATGTTCCTGTGAAATTGAAAATATAGCACATACATGTATGCTTTTCAAAATTAAAATGAAAATTAAATTAAATCACGTTTACAAAGAACATTTAAAAATTAACCTTTATGCGAGGAGAAATAAATTAAACGTGGGCTAATTTTCATATTTTTCGATTACTCGGTATATAAAACAAAGTATGTGTACATACTTGTATACATAGTATGTATATACATATCTATGAATTTTGGATGTATCTCAAATTATCTGCGATTACAGATATTATATTGCATAACGTATTTATTTACCTATATATGTATATGCAAAAATTATGTTCTTGTCATATCAAAAAAAAAAAAAAATAATAATCAGAATAATAAAACAAAATGAAATAGAAATAAAATGAATAATAAAATAAAACAAGAAAGAAAAACAAAATAAAATAATAAAAGAACCGAAAATTACAGAAAAATTATCAAAAATCTTTGATCTTCATTTTCATTTCGCCTCTAAAAATTTTCTCATAAAATTGTACAATATGTAAAATTATAAAAAATATTTAAAAGTAATACAGTTCTTTATAAAAATGTTTACATGTGATGTTATTCATGTATAGGTAATATACATACATATGTATGTATGTACTTCGGTAACTATACATACGTACATTTATTTTAAATGTATGTACTTCAGATAAATGCACATCTTGTATGAATTTCTGCTTTATTGTTTTTAAATTTAGCCTTGAGGTGATACCTTGTGTAATTACATATCGTTTTATATGTATTAGGATTCATAAAAACATATTGTATATATGTATACATTTTATGTATATAGGTACATATTTTTTTAATAAACTCATTATATATGACTTTAAACATGATATTTGATGGAAAAATAAAATTTAGTCTATAAAAATGTACAATATATATACATATGTATGTATATGTATTTTTCATATGTACATATGATATATACGTAGATATTTTATTTATATCTGATCATAAATTTTACTCAAGTTTAATTAACAGTGAAAATTAAGAAGATTTATAAATTAAATATTAAATTAATTTTTTTCTTGAGATAAATTAATTAAAATATTTCAAGTGAGTATAAACATAATATTAAATATACAAATGTGTGTATATACGTATACATCACTATCATCATCACAGATGCAACAGTCCGATGTGAACCAAAGTTTGATCATTGTAATGATTCCTCCAGACAATCTTATCATAAATTCGTCTATGGTTTATGGTAGATTGTGAACCATTGAATTTTTTTTTTAGAGTAGATTCGAATATGTCTACATACACATAAATAATAAATTTAAATAATGTTTGCCTTTTTGTAGAAATAGAAAAAAATAAATTTATTTGTAGTTTAATTTTAATTGATTCTTTTTAATGATAATAAAGATAATGAATAAATTTTATATTTTCCTATTTCAAAAATTTAATAATAAACACAATTAAATAGCGTATACAAAAATGTAACTAAGTAAAATATAAATTATTTTTTGTTTTTTAAATTCATGTAATTAAGTATAAATTGCACATTTACTTACGTATTCCTTTTTACAAAGCATTACGTAAAAATGAGTAACAAATAATAAAGAATATTCTGTATAGTACGTAATAAAACATTATATAAAATGCATTTACGTGTATATAAATATGTGAAAAATATGTATGTGAATAAATAAGAAGAAAATAAAATGACAGGATGATTTTTAAATTACCCTAAAATTTTGATGTCTCAATGTAATCTTGATTTTGTATTAATGACTTTTATACGTTTTCTTCAAAGCGTTCTAAATTATTTCCAAAATATTAGGAAGAAATCCTGAAAAATAGTAAAAAAAAATAGTGAAGATTGTTTTTCTGATTGGAAAAATTGAAAAGTTTTAATTAGCAATAGGGAAAATAAATTAGGCTTATATGTTAAAATTGACTGAAGGATACTGAATATGTTTACAGTCAAAAAAAGGGTTTTGTATAAATTTTCCAAGTAAAACCATTACTGAAAGTAATCATAATTGTTTGATTAATATGGTATAAATTAATGCATAAAAAAGTAATTGTCAATTCACCCTATTTCTTATATAAAAAGTTTTCAAGTACAATCAAGATTTTCATAAAAATGAATTTTATGTTATATGTTATACCTACACATTTCTATAAAACATGCATATGCACGTTAGAGCGATTATATATGTACCTATGTACATACATATTTGTGTTCTTAAATGCATACATTTACTACATTTTGAATACACTCTTTTGTATTTATTTATACATATGTACATATATGCATATTTTATATTGAATAGATAAATAATATTTTGTTAAGAAAGATTTTTTTAAAAATGCATTCACCAGACATCTTGACACAATAACAAGTCACATCGTATGCACATGACTGTATGTACATACATATGTATGAATCTACATACGTTTATGTATTTTCATGAAAAGTATATCTTTGTACAAAACTTTATGCACATGTGTACATATATTTGTGTATGTATGCATGAAATCTTGAATATATACATATGTATATAAAAGTATGCATATATGTATGTGCATACTTTTCTTTATTAGAAATTAAATATATTTATTGAAGAAAACTCATACAAGTACTATTTATATCTTGATATACACACATAATAGTGGTAGGTAGGTGATAGAATTATGGAAAACTGCTTAAAAAGGTTATGAACTTACACATGCAAAAATATACATATGGACATATGTATGTATAAATAGTTGAAAATTTCAAAATTTTCTAATCAATATTTATGCATAAAGTGAATAATAAACAATTTAAAATGAATATATATAAAACGAATAAATATGTATTTTAAATGAAATTTGAAAATTTTATTTCATATTAAGCATCTTTGCATACATTTGAACATGCATGTTTAAGAGTAAAAATAGAATAAAAAAAACGTATATATACAATTTAATGAAAATTTTGTAGAAAATGGAAAATTTAATTTTAATTTTATTTGCATATTGACATGATTTTACATTATAATTATATTAGAAACTGTGATTTTCTGTGATTCAAATATTTTTTAATTCCATTCTTTTTTATGTTTAGATGCAATTGTGTATATACTATATTTATAAATATTTAAATGTTTTAACATATGAAGTAAATATGAATTGCTTGTTTTAATATAAACATTTTTTTTTTAAAAATATTCATTTATATGTTTTTTTCAACGTGACTAGATTCGAAATCCATGACGGTTAAATCGACCTACATCATACATACATATGTATGCAAAAAGTATAGTGTATACGTATGTATGTACATACGTACTACATACGTATGTATGTACATTCATATACTCCTATGTACAAATAAACAAAAAAGTTGTAATATAAACTTTTGTTATATACATACATACATATGTAAAATATCCATGAACATTTATATAAACATCTATGTTCTTTATTTCTCACATAAATAAAAGATTTAAATTTTTCACATAACTTTAAGAAAAATATTTGTAAGTTTATTTTTTTTGGAATTTCAGAGAAAAATAGAAAAAAAATTATTTGCGTTCCTTTCCATATTCACATTATATACGACCTTTTAATATATGTACATATGTATGTATGATTTTGGTATCATGTACATATGTATTTAGTGATGTTGACGATGATTGAGTTCTTTTTGTGACTATGTGTATATTATAGTAAAAATGTGCATAATCACATATAAGCTACATGTTTTTTACAAGCCACATTCATGTGTACATGTTTATACATGCATATATTATGTACATACATATAATATTCGTATTATATTAAGAAAATTTCGAAAAATATATAAGATTTGAAAGTTTAATTGAAATATTGTTGAAAAACTACTAAGTACTTTTTTTAAATTATTTATGTATTTTATTGGTTTTCCTTTTAACATTTTATATCGATTTGTTTCTGTTTCTTTTTCCTTTTTTTTTTTAATTTGATTTGGTTTTCAAAATAACATAAATTGGAAATGAAGCCATTACATCAATTTAAAAAGCGACAATTTTTTTTTATTCCTAAAATTTAGTTAATTTTGTTTCTATAGTAAAGTATAAAATTCATCAATTTCAGTGTACTCAAGGATATATACATGTGAATATTTTCAAGGACTCAAAAAATACACATACAATACACAAACAAAAGAAAAAATTTTATAAAATTCAAGAAAATGTTTTTTTTTTTTCTTTTTTCTTTCAATTACATTTAACATTTTTCATATTACATTTTAATAATCTGATAAATATTACATAGAAGAAGGTTAATGCACTTTAAGATATTAAATAAAGAAGAAAAAAAACAAACACAAAATAAAATAAACATTTTTGATATACTAGTACATAGAAAAATTTAAGGTGTATACACGCATCTAATGTATATTTTATACGACGAAAAAATATATTCATACATATACGTAATATATATACGTGTGTATTGTACTTGTAGGTATACAGGTACTTACTCAAGATGTGGAAATTTTGTGTACATGGTAATAATGAATTTAATTTCATTTTAAATATGTTTGAGAAATTTTCAAATATATATCTATTCAAATATGTATGTACATGCGTTATATACTTTTAACCTTTATATTTAAATTTTACTTCTTATATGTACATATAAAATGAAAATTAACAAGTTCAAAAAATCATAACAGAAAAAAAAAGAAAACAAAAGGTAAAGAACAAACAAAGTAATTTTTCGTATTTAATGCTTTGAACATGAAAACAAAAAAAAATACAAAAAGAATTAAGACGATTACAAGTTTTTGTACAAAATGTGAATTTTAAACATTTTTTTATTTTTGAATTTATATAGCATTTTAAAGATAATAAATCAAGAAAAAATTAAAAAGAAATTAAAATATTTTAAATACGTATTATGTTTTGAAAATCATTTAAAAAAAAAAAACAAAAAAATTTTTTTTTCTTTTTTTATTTAAAGAATACATTTTTCTATGAAAATTTTTAATGATCGTATACATCCTATATTATGAAAAATTGTTGAATTGCAATAAGCTGAATAAGCTGCTTAAATATAACATTTAAATTTAAAAAAAATTTTCTATTTACAATTGAATATGAATTAATAATGAGTATAATACAAATAAAATGAACTATGTAAATTGATAACAATTAAATTACAAAAAAAAAAATTCAAAGAAAACAGAAGCAAATTTTAAAAGAAAATTCGAATTTATGTAAAGTAAAAGTTTATTTTTTTTTTGTTTTCACATTTGTTTTTTTGTTTATTCTTTTTTGTAATTTAAATTTAATTTTTAAAAACGTTATTTTCAAATTGTTGGTAAAAGATAATAAAATTTGAAAAAAAAAAGGAAAAACAAAAAAAAAATACAAAATTAAATTATTTATAATTTGTTTTGTAGTAAATTTTATCCTTTTTACTTGACAATATGTACATTCTTGTGTATTAAAATTCTTGTCAAATTATTAATGCTTGTGTACAGGCATTATATAATTTCATTTTTTTAAAAAAATATGATAATAAAAAGAAAACTTCAATATTTTCAAAAAAAAAAAGGATGTAGTAGCAATAAAGGAAAAATAAAATAATAAAAGACAAAGATCATTCTCTTGCACACGACACATACACATAAAATAATAAAAAAATAAAATTAAAAGTTCAAAATGAAATTACATGTAGAACGTAAACACACACGTAAGAAGAATGTAAGATTATATTGTATTAATGTTTAAAAAATTTGTTCAAAAGTATTTTTCCTTCTTTCGTTCCCTTTTTTTTCTCACATGTAAAAAAATTATCTATCTTTAATGTGAATAAAACATATTTTAAGGGTGCGTATACTTTTACATTAAATATTTCTCAAAAAGTTGATATTTTAAGCTTTTTATTATTTTTTTTTATATATTTCTTTTGTAAGATTTAAATTAAAAAGAAAAAAAAATAAATAATATTTTGCACACATGTGCACAAAGTAATTTTTATAAATATATAAAAACGTTTTTGTGGAGTTTTTTTTTTTTTTAAAAATGTTATTCAAATGTTTACTTGTATGCTAGTATGTAAATTAAAACGTTTAATTTAAAAAGTTTTGTATGAGATTTTTAACATTTGAACCTTAAGAAGATCACAAGTACATGCATAATGCAAATCACATACAGAATACTCTATTATATAAGTTTTTATGCATACATGTAAGTACATCTATATGTACATACGTATATGTAGGTATGTATGTGCATTACATAATGTGCATGTGTCACAACATGTTGAATAGCTTAAACTTTAAAGTATGTACTTTGAAATGAAATGCAATTTAATTTATTTATTTCTTTTTTTAAATTCAAAATTGCAAACGATAAAATTGATTTCATTTAAATTATAAATCTTCACTTCAGTGTACTCAATTAATTTGTAAAAAAAAATATATATATACACTAAAGTAGCACTCTAACACTTTGATATTTTATTTTTTTTAATTTTTTTATAATTTTTAATTTTAATAATGGAAATTTTCATATCGCATAATTTTTTATTAAATAAAATCATTTAGTAGGTATAGTAGGTATTTACTATATAATCCAATAAAATATATAATTGTAAGAAGTTTTAATAAAGACAAAGAAAATTTAATGGTAATAAAGAGAAAGAAAATTTGAGGTCATAAACATGGCTATTGTTATCTGTGTTTTTTTTTTCTTTGTAGAAAAAATTTATGAAAAAAAAAAATAATAGAAAGAGGAAAATTAAATTTTTTTATTTTATTTTATTTTTATTTTATTTGATACAGAGCTTTTATCAACGTAATACATTAAATTTGTGAATGTTAACAATATTTCATGTATGCTGTATTTTTATTTCATACCAAAATACTCAATATTATGAATGGAGTAGAAAATGTTGTTATTAAATTTGCATTGATGGATGACTGTTTTCAATTTTAAATAAACTTAATATTGAATAATATTGTATCTATGGTAAATAAACTGTATTAAAAAGATATTCATCAAAAACAGAAGTTAAACATTTTTAGAGTTTTAGAGAGAAAGAAGGTTTTTATTTTTTCATAAAATTTTTATTGAAAAGCGATAAATAAAAATTCAACAAGCTAAAAAGAAAAAATAAAAAAATAAAATTACACGCGACGAATTACAAGTAAAAAAAAAAAAAAAACGAATAAAATGTATCTACATAAATTTACGCTCATTTATTTTAATGTTAAATAAAAATGAAATTTTCTTATTTATTTGATTTATAATTTAATTATTCAAAATATTGTATTAACTGAAATAAAAATAGGAATAAATTTCAAAAGAAATGCAAAATAAAATAATATTTTTGATTAATTGAAAATTTGATTTAGATTGTGAACATTTCAAAAAAGAAAATTATATTTAATGTAATACATATATAGATTTTTTTCGTGACATTTAACATTTTCTGACATTTAAACTAAAATGATATAAAGTTAAATTTTCAAAGAGAATATTTCTACTATTTTTTTTTTTTATAAATTAATTATCTATTTACAAGATTTGTGTATGGGTAAAGTACAGTACAGCATGTGTACATAACAAGTACTTTGATTCAATATTTCCTATAAGGTTTTATACGAAATTAGGATTACATCTATATTTTCATCTATTTTTAGAATTTGAAACTTTATAACTTACAATTTGCATATAAATCATTATCATTCCTTTTTTAAATTCGTATAAAATTTAAAATTTTTCAATTTTTCGAAATTTTTCAAAAATCATATAAATACCTTTACTTATCATTAAAGAATCCAAAATATTTGTAAGCATCTAATGTACGTGTTATAAATGCAAAACACCTACATAAAAAAGTAAATTATTTTCAAAAACAAAATTATTATCATATGGTTTTCATTGTTTGTTAAGAAAAATTTAGAAAAACTATGTATATATTTTTTTTTCATAAGTTACCTTCATTTCGTATAATACGTGACATCCAGTATTTTGTATACAAAATGTACGTAATTAAATAATAGACTATACTTTCTCTATCCTTACATAAATATTAAAATATACAAGTGTATAGTGATTATATATGTATATGCCATTAGATAAGATACATAGATATTACCTACTATAGGTAATAACATTAGATACAAAAATACACACATAAAATTTAAATGTAATAACAAGATATGAATTCGAAATTACATCATGTAAATTTACTTGATTATAAAATGTACAAGGATGCGTATAAGCAATACAGTAAGTAAAATTTTTAAATTATTCTATGTATGAATGTATGTACTTTTCTGAGGTTTCATATGTATACTCAATGGAATTATACATGTATTTGATATTTATATTATGTATAATGTATATATGAATGCATTTCAATTTAAATAACTAAAATTTGAAAATATTATCTGAGATTTTGGTTAATACTGAGACATACGTATAAGAATTTTAATTTAAAATTTGCATACATGAATGAAATACAAGAATATGATATTTAAATAAATGTAAAATTTATGACACGTACAATGACCAAAAGTACTATGTAGTATATTACACCTTATGACATTTTCATTAATTTTATTAGATTGCTAATATAGCACATATTATATGTATAATGTGAATATAAAATAATTTTAAAATAATATCTTTAATATATTAATATAACATTTATATGATTAGTTTCCAGAGTAATTATAGTCTGTCTACTAATTCGATGCAGGTAATGCCTTATGAAAATATACATGTTTTTTTTTTCTCTCATAATTTCTAATAAGATCATCTCACGTGTTCTTCTGTGCACAACCTTTAAAGTTATCATATAATTCGAGATGAATATTTTTAAAGTGGCACTACTTTATGTCAATTCCATAAGACCTTAATTGCATCGAATTAGTAGACAGACTATATAGTAAAATATTGAGGGTGTTTTAGAATAACCGTCACAACATATTATTTTCATATTTCATAAAGTTAATTGTTTTCATATAGTTTCATATCCTTTTTTTGAAATCAAATTTTTCTGAGACATCGTAGATTGCAAAATATCAAACACAAGGGGTACATAATCTTGATTCTTTTGGACTATCATATAAATTCGTATCATGTTAAATTAAATTTGCTGGAACTATAAGACCTTTCCAATGTCCTCTTAAAGTTTTTTGCTCAAAACCGTTAGGGTAATTTAGGTTAATTTTTTTAAAAAAATGGAATCAAGAGGTAAGTGTAATTAAAATAAAACGAACAATTTCCATACTGACTGAGGCATTTATTTTACATTTATAATAATATAATAATAATAATAAATATAATGAAAAATATTAAAAATAATAAATAGTTATAATAATAATTTTATACTTTAGAAAATGTATAATATGTAGTAAAGTATTTTGTTTTTTTTAGTTTTTGTTTTTTTTTTTATTTATTTATTTTTTTTTTTTTTATAACTTAAAAGTCGTAATATAACATCAGAATTTTTTTTCACAGAAAAAAAAAAGAAAATAAATTTAAATTATAAAAATACATAAAATCGTCTTATTTTTTTTTTTAAATATTTTAATGTACATAAATATAATATCATATTACAATCATAAGTATATATTAACAATGTACAATTTTGAATATTATTATTATTATTTTTTTTTAAATATTTTTGTTCTTTTATGCATTTTAGTTGAAGTTGTTTTTTATTTATTATTGTAATTTTTTTGTTTTTTTGTTTTTTAAAATTATTAATTTAAAATTAATGACAATATAATATGCATTTAATTAATTATTAAATTAGGTAAAATATTTATGTTTTTTTTTTTTTTTTTTTTTTTTTTTTTTTTTTAATTTTTGTTTTACTTTTTCTTATAATATTTAGTCTGTATATTTTTATTTCTATAAACTTTCTTCGCCTTTTTCTTCTTAAAATATGGAATGTAATTTTTACATACATTTACAATTAATTTGATTTTCTCGCAATTACATACATATTTTTTCTGTTATTCATTTTCAAATACTTGCAGTACCTGTACTTTATTACCTAGTTTTTCTTTTTTTTGTCGATTTGTCTTTTTTATCATTCTTTTTTCTTATTCTTTGACATCTTATTATTATTACTTATCGCCATCATTATATTTTCTTCTATAATTCTTATCTCTGTTTTCTAAACCTATGTATATATTATATAGTGTTGTTTTGCTCGGATTCGTGTTTTTTCTTAATACAGGAATTGTAATAAAGACTTTTGTTTTTTTGTAATAAATTAATAAAAATCAAAGTTAAAATAAAATCTTATTTCCTTGATTACATGTAGAAAAAGCCACAAAATTAAAATGAAAAAAAAAAAAAATAACATGAAAATTATAAACTTAAACGATATATCTGTTTGGATGAAAATATGAAATAATAATAAATTTAACTTAACAACAATTAACTACAATAAATTCTCTTTATATATTTCTATTTCTATCATATACATAATATCTATGTAATTAATGAGTATATAATGTGTAAATGTATTTTCTTTGTATTACTAATCATACAATTATTTTATTATAATATCGTATTTATGTTCTCATCATATATACGATTATAAATATAGCTGCCATTTATATTCACATTTTAGGTGGAATTTTTTTCAATTGTTTTTTTTTTTTTAAATATTTTTTTTAAATATTTTATTTAAATTTTTTAATACTTGTAGTTCACTTATGTTATTATGATGGTTATCATTTTATTTAGGCTCTTTATATGCATAAGAAAAAAAAAAAGTTGTTTAATTGAAAATCAACTGAAAATCAAAAAGACAAAATCAATCATATTTTTTGAGAGCCGAAAGAAAAACCATTCAAAAAATATGAAGTCTTAATTTACTTGAAATATTTTTAAGGGTTTGTTTTTGTTCATTTTTTTTTTGTTTTTTTCAAATTAAAAATTATGCAATGATCATCATGAAAGTGATTTAGAATATTTTAAATTGCCTTCATTACATACTTAATTCCATAGAAAACAAAGAGTTTGATAATTGTTATTTTTTATGGATTACGTAATGGATTTATTTTGAGAGAATTTTTTCTTTTTAAACCACTTTCATAACCATCGACAGATTATTTACTTTCAAGTTAATAAAAAGGTTTATTTTTCGTGATCACTCAGAGAATATAAACTAAAAATAACAAAAGAGTAAAGAAAAAAAACTTTTTTTTTTGCTTCCATTTATTAAAAGAATTTAATCATTTAGTAGAATGTTTTTAATTCGTATTTTTTTTTTTAATTTTATTTTTATTCATTTTTTTTAAATTTATTTAATAAATTTACTAATTTAACAATAATATTAATTTTATTTTTATTTATATGTATAATATTTTAGTATAGTAATAAAAATTGTGCATTAAATGTGATTTAAGTGCAATCATCGTGCATCACAACATTCATTTACAAATACATTAAATAATTGCTTTAATTAACAGATAAGTATATAATTATATTTATAAATGTATGTTATTTTGATATACATACATACATTTAAATGTATAAGAATTATATGTATATATTTTATTTTCTTAATTAAATATTTTATAAAATCATTCAATTACACTTATAGTTTTTGTTTTTTTTTTATTTTTGTTATTTTCAGTTTTTTGGGTTTTTTGTTTTAAAATGACGTCATGATAACATGATTTTTTGTGTATTGTTCATGCATGTTTTGTGTGTATTCAAATGAAAATGATAATTACACAGCATATTGTTTAATTGAATTGTACGTATATGATGTAGAGATTTTTTTTTTTTTTTTTTAATAATATTATGATAGTAATAATAAATAAATATCTCGATATTATTGTAGAGCATTTGAAAATATATATTGAATATATATATATATTTTTTTTTCAAATTTAAAAAGGACGGAAAGAAGGATATTCATTTAATGTACATATGTTAACATATTACGTCAATTACATGCATGCATAAATCATTAGATGTAACGCATTAAAAAAAAACGAAAAAAAAATCAGTTATCATGAAATAATAATTCAAATTTTTGAGTTTTATTTTTGTATGTTTTTTTATTTTTCATTTTTATTTTTTTTATTTTCAAAATTTTTTACTTATTTGTTTTTTATATTTATTTTTAATTTTTCATGCAATTTTGCATTTTATTTATATATAATAATGAGGTACATGTGACCATTTTTTTTTTTTTGTTTTTTTTTTTTTTTTTTTGTAAATTATATTATTAAAACAATACAAGAATACTTTATAAAAGTTCAAAGATAAAAATAACTGAAACAAATTCACCAATTTTTCTATAATTTCCATGTAACATGGTATTAAAACTGTAGTCAATATTAATTTAAATAATGTTCGTTATTCTTTGTTGGCCCTTCTTTAATTTAATTTTCAGAACAAAATATGAAAAGAATTATCGTTTTGTATTATAGAATAATTGTTGAAAATAAAAATCATTTTTCTTTTTTTAGGTATGTACATTTATTTATAGAAAATAAAAAATTAAATTTATTATTCTACAAAGAATTTGTAAAATAAAATTTTATTTACTTCATTGTTTATATTATGAATACAATACCAATATAAAGTAAACAAAAGAAAATTTCCTTTTAAATTTTATTTCTTAACCAACTTTTTACTTTTAAATAAAAGTACAAACATAATTTTCTTTTAGTGAATTTTTGTAATTAAATTTTTATTTCAAGGATGTATTTTTAAAGACATTTATAATGTACATTAATATACTAGATATAGATACTACATATAAAATATGTAGTTTAAAAATTTATAATTTATAAATTAAAGTTTTATTCTTCCAACACTTTCATAAATTCAAGTAATATATTATTCCTTTTAATTATTTTTAAAATAATTTTTTTTTGTTTAATTTAATTTGTTTTTTTTTAAATAAAATTTTCATAATTTCTGTTTATCTTTTATTAAAGTTTTTATTTTTTATTTTTGTTTTTCTAACTATCACATGTTTAGCATGCTAGTGCATTTCAATATTCACGCATGAATGAAATTTAAAATTAAATGAAAATGAAATATAACACGTGTATTGTATAATTAGAAGTTTTCAAGATAATTGAATAAATCATAAATTTTCATTTTATCAACATGCTTTATATTGATTGTTTCTTCTTCTGATATTAAAATCAATTTAAAAAAAAAAAAAAACTTCATATGTTTTAATATTGCTTTTAGTTTAATAATAATTAACCTTGGTAATATGTGCAGTTTTTACTTAATATAGTAAAAAAGCAAAAAAACAAATAATATATAAAGGAAAACAAATAATTTATTTAATTTTTTTTACTTATGTATTCTAGACATTATTGATTTTTCTTTTTTATACATTATATATTTGTCTTGTGTTTTTTGCATATAATTTAATTAAATTTCATTTGAATATTAAAAAGAAAATATTAAATAATTTTCTTTTTTTAAATTAATTAATACTAAGAATCTTTCATAATTAAATGAAAAAATAAAAAAACTAAAAATTTGAAATCTTGTTTTCATTTTCATTTTTTTTTTGTTTTGTTTTGGACGGATAGATAAAAAGTTTTCATGTTTTGTGTAAATATAGTATATAGTTATAGATTATGAATTTTAAAATTTTACTTTTCATTTTCTGCATTTTAACGAATACCTTCACTTTTGTATTGTAAAATCATATTTTGTGTTTTTCGTTTTCGAATAATTATTAATTAAAAAAATTAGATAAAAATTTTGAAATTAATTAATTTGAAAACAGAAAAAATAAAAATAGTAATATAATAATGATTAAATAGGAATACCAAATATTTTAATTGACATTAAAATTGCTCAATGAAATTTATAAATATGATATTATTCATTTTATTTATTTAATTTAAAAGGAAGAAAATATCTACAAATTTTATTTTTATTTATAATTTTTTTTTTTTTTCAATGAAAACATTCAAAATTTTTATTTTTCGATATTTTATTGATTTATAATTATTTTTATTGAAGCACACGCATTTAATAAATGAAATTTCACAAATATTAAAAATGAAAATAAAATTTAAACAAAAAACGAATTTATAAAAGATTTTTTTTTCTAACATTTTTTTTTTTTTTAATTTTTTATTTTTTTTATTATTTTTAACATTTACGTTTACATATACAAATATTTATAAAAATTGTGCAAATTGCAATAAATATACATATATTATATTGGTGCGAAAAAATTTTTTTTTTATGTGAAAAATTGTGTAAATTGCATTATACTAATTTACGCAGTTAATGAATTTATATATAATATTAATTTATTAATTTCTTTTTTTTTTTTGTTTTGTTTTAATGATAATAGATAACATTTATTTGAATTTTTAAGAATATTTTTTTGTTTTTTTTTTGTTTAATCTTTTCTTATGATCATTTATGCCATTGTGTATTTTCATATGTTTAGTACAGATTTTTTATTAATATATTTTTTTTTATTTTATCTAATGTTTAACTTTATTTAGATTTTTCTTTTGTTTCTGAAGTAGTTTTTTGTTTCTATTATTATTGAAAGGGTTTATTAAATTAATTTTTTTTTGTTTGATAAAAAAAAAAAAATAGTCATAAGTAAATGTAAGTAATTTTCTCATTTTTTTTTTCTTTTTGCCTTCATAATTTTTGTTTAGTAATTTAGTTTTAATTAATTTTTGACATATTGAATCAGAAAGTTCAGTTAATTTCTTTGTTTTTTGGTAATCGAGAAAAAAAAATTAATTGTATTTATTAAAACAAAAAAAAATAGTTCTTTTATTGTTATAAGGCCGCTACTAAAATATTTAAAATATAAACAAATAAAATAATAAAAATGAAATACATATTCAATGGTGCAGTATTAAAAACTGTTGTACTTTTTTAAAAATTGTTTTTCATTAAATTTCACATAAATTTTACTTGTTTTCAATTTTTTCTGTTAATGGTTTTGCTATTATTTTCTTATTTTATTTATTTATTGTTTATTTATTGTTTTTACCACATTTGAATATATTTATTCAGACATGTTCATTACAAAGAATTTAATAAATATAAAATATCACATTGTCAACAAAGATTAAAAGCATTTTTCTGTTTATTATGTGACTTAAAATAAATAAAAAAAAAAAATTAAATTTTTTCGACATACCTACATATTGTGTCCTTTTATGTTTGAAAAGTTATCTGGAATTGTTTTGCAAACATACATATGTACAGCTCACGTATCAATAATACCACTGTAACTGAATAAAAATTAATTTTTTTTTCAATTGGTTTTATTTGCTTCACAGGAAAATTTATTTTGCTTTTTTTTTGTTTTACTTTGAGTTCAATTTAAAAAAAAATATTCGAAAAAAATTGATTAAAAATTGTTAAAAATTTTTTTTATTTATAAATGTCAAGGCTTTCGAACAATTTCAACAGCTTTGTTGAAAATTTAAAGATAAAAGAGAAATCACATGAATATTTTCTTTAAATTATATATCACAATTATTAATAACACATGAAAATTAAAATATTATCGCATATATTGCATATACAGTATGTACATGTGCTACATATTATGGTTAATTTTAAAATGTGTTTTTTAAGGAAATTTTATAAAGTAGGTAATTTTTTTTTTTTTTTTTTTTTTAATGAAAGAAATTTCTCTTGAAAGGTTTGTTTACTTTGTATTATTTTGATTACTTTTTATTTGCACGTGGCGGCCTATGTTGGTATTTTAAGAATATAAAAAATTTATAATTAAAGGAAAAAACACTTCCATACTACTGTATAAGAGATTAGAAAAATCAACAGCAAATTTTTCTTTATTATTCGTAATTTCTAATTAATTTAATAAAAACGTTTTTCTTTTCATGTGTATTTAAATTGCTTTAAATTAGGGCAATTCAAAGATACATAAATTTTTTGTTTTTTTGTAATTAACGAAACTGAACAAATTACATTTAAATACAATGTAGTTGAATTCAATTGATTTTCAATATTCTCGTTTTAAAGTTAAATTAATTGGATTACTTTAGGAGGTGTTCTTAGACCTGAAAGACTGTAAAATTTAATACAAAAAAACGGTGTCCTTGAGAAAAATTTAACTAAAGAAAAAAATGATACCAAAGAAATCAAAAAGAAAACACAGAAAAATGATAATTTTTTAAATATCTTAACGAATTTTATAATAAAAATTTTATGAAACTCTTGAAATTTTTTTTAACAAGATTTTTAAATTAAATGACAATAAATGAAAAAAATATATATAAATTTTGATAATTTTATCCTGTAGAGATAAATTCAAGTACTTTGTATTTAGCCTCCATTGTAATTTATTCAGTTCATTTTACTTATTGTTGTACATTTGATATATAACGTACTCTTATAATATATTCTTGTAATGTATAAATTATTCTAATTTCTTATATTAAATCTTACATTATATACATGCATATTGATTTTTCTAATAATTTTCATTAAATTATATAGAAATGTATAAAATTTTTAGAATATAAATAAGTTTTTGTATTTTTATTTGCTTTTTAATATATTTACAAATAAAATAATTCGATTTTTCAAAATTCAATGTTTGTAATCAACCGCTCCCGATATATCCATTTTTTCGGTATAATAAATGTATTTTAAATATTAGAACAATTTTGTTTTTGTTATTTTTACCATTAATACAGAATAATATTTTGAATAATTTTTTTTTTTTATTTTATTTTATTATAAACACAACATTAAATTTAATAATATAAATAATTTTAATTATTACACATATATTTTTTTTTTATATAACTGTGTAAGCACGTATGAGAATGTGTTTGGTAATTTACTTTTATTCTTTTTATTCATTAACAATAATTCTAGATACACACATATTTCAAACAAAATAATTTATGTTATATTTTGTTTGTGTAAAAGTAAGGTGCAAAATTTTCAAAAATTATATTTTATTATATATCTATAGAATAATATTTTGTGCAATAATATAAATATAAGTGTCTCCACAATATTCATATAGTTATGGTAATTAATAATATATATATTTTTTTTTACTTTCGTAAATATACTACATTAAAAATATATCTTTATTTTTATATTTAATTCTAATAACTACATTCTCACCTTACTATAGTGTATTTATGAAAATTTTTTTTGTCTTAAATGTTTAAAAAAGCAAAAATTATTTTAACACATTTAACATTTATATATAAGAATATAATATACATAAATACTTTTTATATTGTATGTATTTATTTCAAAATAAATTTTATTTTAGTTTTTATTTTTTTATAATTTTTATTTTAAAATTATATTTATCTAAAAATTTTATACATTTCATTGAATTGAAAAAAAAAAAAAGAAATTAACGTTATTGTAAAAACAAATGAATCAATTTTTTTCGACAATTAATTTTCTTTTTAAATTAAAAAGAAGAAGTGAGCAATGCAATGCCACCCTTCCCCCTCTACCAAATGACATTAAAATGTATTAATTAATTATTAATTCTATTTCGGAAAATTTTCAGAATACGTATGAAAAGATAAATGGATATTCATAAAGTGATGATATATGTATATGTACATATTTAAGAAAATATCAAAATGTGAGAATTTCATTTTATAAGAAAGTTTTTTAAATGTTCTTAGCCTTGACAAATTATATTTTAATTTATTCATTTAATTTAGAAAATTTATTTTTCATGTTCTAAAACTTTTTTAAATAAAATTCATGAAAATTCATTGCGATTGTTACTTGAAAAAATTTGAGATATCCTGTTTTTCTTCTTTATTAAAAAATATTTCAACTTAATTTGTAAAATTTTCAATAGCAGCTGTAAAATAGTTAATTCACATGAAAATACGAATTTTAGATAAATTTACATCATAATTATGGCAACGAAAATACAGTAAAATCAATAAATTTTGACTAGAAAAATAAATATTAACATTTAATTTTAATTTTTTGAACACTTATAGAACTATTATGTTCGTAAATTATAAGTTTAAATTAGGGTATTTTCATAAATTTTTAGTCGAATATTTTCAGGTGGATAGGTACGTTTGTACATATGTATATAATCGCAGACCTTTTCTCATGAAATTCACTGTTGTTGGTTCAATAAAAACATACTATTCAAACTGCCTGAAAAAAATGAAATATATTCAAAATGAAATTTCAAATTTTTTTGCACCTTCATTTTTTTTTTTTTTGTTTTCAATCATAAAATTGAAATTGAAAATTCATTTTTATCATAAATTCTGTTATCTTAAAAAAAAAAAATAAAAATAAAATAACCAATGGATAATATAAATTATTCACTCATGTACAGAATGTATATCTGTTCTGTTTTCTGATTGTATATTTCTAAAAGGTTTTTCATGTACTAAAAATTTGTTTTTTTCATTTTTCGAAAAAAAATTGAAATTTTTCTACAATTTTCATTCGTTTTAATACTGCACGTTATCCTGTTTTGTAGGATTAATTTTTATTTTTTATTATTTTGCATTTGAAAATAAAATAATTTCAAAATATGCGAGAAAAGTGAAAATTAACAATTCAAAAATAAAAAGAGAATTGAAAACAATTTTAATTTTTACCAGTAAGTTTTTTAAAGGTATTTTTTTTTTTTGTTTTCTTTTATTCTTTTTTTTTATTTAAATGAAAAATTTTAATTTTTAAAAATAAAAATAATAATTTATATTTCTATTTATTTTTTGTGATGTAGCATGAAATATATTTTTTCTTTTTGTGGTAGATTGTTTTTTATGTCAAGCAAAGAGTTGCACTTGCTGAATTATTAATTTTGGTTTTTTTTTTTTTTTTTTTTTTTTTGTTTTGATTTTTAGTAGTTTTTGCCATAGTTTATTTTTTATTTAGTTTTTTTTTATGTATCAAGGTTAATTGGAATAAATCATTTTCTATAGATTTGCTTTTATAATATCAAGTAATTATACTATTGCATTTTAAATAATCCATTCTTTATTCTATTTACAATAGTTTTATTTCATTCATTTTTTCTTTTATTTTAAAATAATTTTACAAAAAAAAAAAAAAAAACAAACCGGCAATGAGAATGATATAATTGCAAAAATTATGAAGCACATTTTAAACGATACAAATTTTCTTATTTTTTAGAATTTCTATAATGATTAAAAAATAAAACAAGAAAATAAATTAAAATTAAAATATTCAAGTTTTAATGACCTTCATAGATTTTTTGATTGATTTTTACCATTACAATAAGTATTGAAAAAATGAAATTCATATTTTTTCTTTCGATTTACTTATTTTTTGTTTTTGTATATATTTTTTGTTTATGTTTAAAGTTTTATTTATTTATAATGGATTTTTGCTTTTTTCTTCTTCTTTTTTTGTGTTTAGAGCTCCCATTAACGTATTTTACATACACAAGTTGTGGCAGTACAATTAATAAAAAAAGCATTAGGATTTTTCTTCTTTTTTTTATCGTTTTTCAAGTTTCAAGCTAAATAGCCATCGTATTTCTTAAGACAATAAGCAAAAATAAACGAGAAAAAAAAAAAAAGAAAAGTATTTAAGAGAATGAATATTATATAAAAATAACATTTAATTGTTCATATACATAATTAAAATGTAAAATTTTTGTTTGTTTTGGTTTTGTGTTCATTTTCGTAGGCTTTTATTTAGTTAGAAAATGTATAGCTTATTCAAATCTTATGTATATCCTTTCTTTTTTTTGTTGTTATTTTTTTTTTTTTTTTGTGTTTATAATGTTTTCGTTTCTTCTTCTCTTTTTTTGAGTTTTCTTTCTTTTATTCTCATTTGAATGTTTATAAAAATAGGCCAAAAAATATATACTTTTCAATTTTATAATATTCTATAAGTTTGTGTTTGTGTTTTTATTGTTATTATCATTTTGTTTTTTTTTTTTATTTTATTTTTTTTATTTTTTACTTTTATTTTATTAGTATTATTATTTTTTTCATATTTAAAACTTAATTTAACTGTTTTTAGATTTTTTATTATTATTTCTATTTTTATATTTGTTACTATATTTTTTCTATTACAAATATGTAATTGTATGTATGCCGTTTATGGTAATATGTATTTAAGTTTTTTTTTTTTTCAACATAAATTTCATATTTAATTTTATTTTAAGCTAAATATACTAAGTTAATTTAAGTCTTCTAAATGTTAATGTGTATATATTAATTTTTATTTTAATATTATAAATATGTATGTTTTTAACTTTTCTGACTAATCTTAATAATCTCTATATATATTAGTTAATATCCATTATATTTTATACACATTTGGCATAATATCCGCTTAGGTGGGTTTAGTTCAGCTCAGTTTTTTTCTTTCCTAGTCTTAGAATTCTTTTTTTTTTTTTGTTCTTATTGTTTTTACATTTAAAAAAGTTGAAAAATTAATATATACATACATATGTAGAAAGGTAAGTAAATATTTAATTAATTGAAAAATTTTTGATAATCAATTAAAAGAAATTTGAATTCTTTGAAAAAAATAAGAAATTTAAAAATTAATGATTGAAAATGTTTTTTTTTTTTAATGTTATTTGTTTTTTTTTTTTACTTATTTATTTAATTTATTCCTTTTTTTATGATCTAAGCCGAAATTAATTTTTATATGTGCGGATATAATTAGATCTCATCATAGTATATACTTAATTTCATTTTGTAAGACATACACGATTACATACATTTCTATTAGGTAATTTTTAATGTAGTTTGCAGGTATATTTTTATGAATATATAGTATACATATATATTGTGTCTATGATGAATGTCTATTAGTGTGTGTGTGTATGTGTGAATGTGTGCGTGTATTTGAAATTATATATATTTATTTCTATTACATTATATTTATATAGTCTTAATTATATTTGTCACATAGTATAATGTATTATTTTTGTGCACATGTAATATATTTTACTTTATTTCTTTTTTGTCTTTCTATTTGACTGTATATAATTTTGTATATTATATTTATCTAATTTTTTCTTCATATTGTACTGTAATGTACGTTAGTTTTTTTTTTTAGTTCTTGATTTTCAATTTAAGCCTCTTATTCAAATTAAAATTCGTACAAATAATGTTGGAATTAAATTTTAGACAAATTTCTACGCACTTATACATATAAACCATTTATGATTAATTGGTTATTATGATTTAACAAAATTTTATTTAAAATTAAAAATCAATTAAATTAATTATTATCAAAATATCTACATAATATACAAAATTTTCTTATTACATTTTTTATTTAATTGAATTGAATTTTTATTTAATTTTATTTTTTTGTTAGTTTTTTTTTCTTTTATTAACATTTTATTTTCCTATTAATTTTCAAGGTACGTATAGAAAGTGTTAAAATATGTATTTAGGCCGGAAAAAAAAAGCAAAAATCAATTTTTTTCTTTTGAAAATGGAAAAGTTAATAAACAAAAAAAAAAGTATCGATTGATTTTAAATGTATTCACAGATTTCATATTTATGCAAATGAATAACTATGAAGATCATTATTTAAATTTTTAAACGATAAATAGTAATACATATATTTTGGTAAAAATTCAAATATAAAATGTTAAAAAAATTTAAAATAGAATGAAATTTTAAAAGTTGAAAAAAATTGTAAAACAAGTTAAACTAAACGTATTTTGTAAGTTGTATGTACTTATTTTTCTTCATTTTTCTTATTTTTTTTATCTTGTTTTTTTTTATTTTTAATATAATTTATTTTACATTATTTCTTTTTTTATTTTTATTTTAAATTATTGATTTTTTCTTTTAAACTATACAAAATAATTCCACAACCGATGATGAGATTTACTAATGATTGTTTCACATTTGATTGTTATTATATCTGCTTTATTATTACTTTTTTATTTTTTATTTTTAAATAGTTTAATTTTACTATTTTTATTTATTTATTTTTTTTTTGTGATTAAAATTTAAGTTGAAATTTTTATATTTTTATTTCTTAGTTTCAATTTATTGACGCTAATTAGTTTCATTTTTTTATTTAGTTTTATTTTTATGTTTTTTAATTTTTGTAAAATTAGTGTTTAAAACTGTGAATAATTTTTCTTGTTTTTTCAATAACGAATATTTTATTTGGGGATAAGATGTACACAGATGGTTCATGTTGTTTTTAATGTAATGAAGTAAATTAATATGCAATTATGAAATTCTCCGTTGTATTTATTGAATATTTGCAATTTTATTTTTCAAATCTATATTTTCTATAAGAGGGGTATGTTAAATATTATTTTACTATGTGATTATTATTATTATTAGTTTTTTTTTTTTTTTTTATTGATTTATCTGTTTTACTTTTTTTTACTGTTTTTTTTTAGGGCCTTTAACTAATGAAATTTTTCTTCTTATAATTAAATTCATATTAATATATGTACATGATTATATTAATATGATGCATTTTCATGCATGTATTATATTAGTTTATTTTATGTATTTTATATTATGTTATGTTGTATATTTAATATTCGAATGTACATTGTGATCTTCTGTGTATAATCTGATATACTCTTATCTTCAAAAACGCATCGCTCCCTATTTGATGCGATATTCAGCTTAAGATCATAGCACGCTGAGTATCGTATCAAATAGGCAGTAATGCGTTTTTGAAGATGGCTATACTTATTGCCTAGTTGAATAAATAGGTAATTTTAGTTTACAATGTTGTTTTTTTTCCTGTTTAATTTATTTTTATTTTTATAATTAGATTTTTTATGCAGTCAGTATTATGTATGTATGTAATAATATGTATTAATTTTTGTTCATTTGTAAATGTATGCATTTTTCTATTTTATATATGTAATGGAAATTTTTTCTTTATATATTATATGTATGTATAATACCTATTCTATATATTTTTAATAATATCTTTTCATTTCTTCTTTTGTTGTCTTTTACTTTTTACCTTATCATACTGTTTACATTCTAAATATTTTATTCACATTTCTTTATTTTTTTTTATTTTTTTATCATAACATCCTTTTTTAAATTATACATATATAAATGCGATATATTTCTTTTTCAGCTTTTATTACCTACATTTATATTTTAATCATAATACTTTCATCCTTTCGGTAATCTATATATGTATATGTAAGTGTACATATATATTTCATTTATATTATAGTATAATATATGACGTATGTATAATTTTATATATTTTTTTTAGGTATATTTGTTTTAAATATATATTTATGTATTTGTATATATGTATATATATAGTATAATATAATTAATGTTTATTTATAATTAATTCAATATAATATATATATATGTGTGTATGTATAATATAAAACGACGAAAAATCACAGAAAAAAGTTTCATTTTTTTTTTCTTCCTTCCATTAAACTTGCATTTTTTTTTCTCATATATATTTTTTTTTTTTTTTCTTTTTTATTATCTAAGATATAATACAAAAATTATAATTACAATACTATACCATGAAAGTAAAATAATAACATTTATAGATTTAACATAATAAAGAAGAAAAAAAAATAAAAAAAGAAGATTACATCGAACAATATTTTAAGAATTTTTTTTTTAAATTTATTTACTTACATTTTTTTTTTTAATTTTTTATAAAACATTTTGAATTTTTAAATTTTTTTTGAATTTTTTTTGTTCAGTTTAAAATAAAAAAAAATAAAAATTAAAAATGTAATTTTATAATTTCGGAATTTAATATTTGATTATTTTATAAATTAAATTTTATTTATCTAATACATTTTTTACTTTAATTTCTATTTAGATTATGTGTAAAATTTCAATGGTATATTATGCTTCAAAAAAAAAAAAAAAAAAAAAAAAAAAAAAAAAAAAAAAAAAAAAAAAAACAAAATTAGGTGAAATAATTTTTAGTTTTCTCATTTTATTTTGTAATTTAATTTATTTTTTTAATTTATATTTTTATATAATTTTTATTATATGTTGTATATTTTTTTTTATCCATTATAATGACTTAACTATATATTTAGTAGCTGCCTTTTCCATGAGAATTGTTTCCATATATTATATAAAAATTTTTCTATTATGAAAACAATAAGAAAGTTAAACAATAATAATAATAATAACAAAGTATAATAAATAGATATGAAATGCTTTTTTTTTTAATTGAGTTTATTTTGTGGATTTACTGAAAAATTTTGTTTGAGCTTTCGAAAATACCAGAAAAATCATTAAGGATTACAATATAATTTACTGCATTACGTGTATGATCAGATAAATAAAAGTTATTAATTTAATGCAAATTTTACTTAAAAAAAAATTGTAAGCATTTTAATAAAATATTCTACAGTAGGTATGTAAATAAAAAGTAAAAATAAAATTGAAGAAATTTAAAAAATTTTTTTATTTATTTATTTTGGCTTTTAAGTTTTTATTGAATTTAAATTATGATTTCTATTATTGTAAATGCAAATGTACGCACATTATGTTCATATAGTATGAAATTATACATTACAGTTAATTTAAAATTTTTTTTTAAATTTTTTCTCTAATTTAATAATATTCACAATTTAAAATAGATAACAAATAATAAAAAAAAAAAATGCACATAGTCATAAGAAACGAATGTGAAAATTATTTATTTGTTTTTATTTTTGTTTTTTATTTATTTTTTGTTAATATTTAAATGATTTTTAATTTTTTTTTTTCAATCCTTTAATAAAATTTCTTCTGTTATAAGAGATTATTTTTTATGAATTTTTAGTTTTTATTTCTAATTATTTTCTTATTACTTTTAAAATTCAAAATGTATATTGTAGATTTTAAATGTTCTTTTATTGTAAAAATGAAATATTTTAAAATAAACAAATAATATAATAAATGAATCATAAATAGAAAAATTATAAATTTTTCAATAACATATCTATGTGAATATTTGTATACGTTTGAATCATTTTTATTTTTTTAATACATAGTATACTTTATATATATTTTCATTTACTACTTTTCAAGTCTTTTACTGATTTTTCTTTTTGGTTTTTTTTTTCTCTTATATTTACTGTAGTTGTAGCTTTTGGGTGTATGTATGTTATAGCTGTAATTTTTGATGAATAATATTAAATAAATTTATTGTTATCATACTTAAATTTTTTTTTTGTGTTTTTTCTTTATTCATTTTTAATTTACACATTTAATAAATTTAATAATTTAATAATAATATATGTATGTATGTAATTTTATGTATATATGGTAAATGTTTCACTTAATTTAATTTTTTTTTTTTTTGTTTTACTCATTTTTATTTTGTTTACTTAATTTTTAATTCACACTATAATATATTTGACTACATTTAAGATTATCTGTAAAGATTTCCAAAGAAAATACAAAAAGAAAAGAAAATATATATTACATTGAAAAATATATATTTAATTTTTTATTTTTTTATTTTAAATTAATAAAAATGAAGAAAATAAAAAGAAAGCAAAAAACAAACAAGAATTGAACAAATAAAGTTAATTTACAATTATATTATAAAAGAAATCTTATACACGTAATGTGATAATTAAAGGAAAATTAAATTAATTTAATTATTTAAATTAATTTAATTTCTGTAATTAAAATACGAATTATTCGTGTAAAAATACAAAAATATTTTCTGTGTATATAAAATACATGAAAAAAAAATTTTTTTTAAATTTTCATTTTATATTTTTTTTTTGCTTTCTTTATTTTATTTTCGTATATTTTAATAAGAAAAAATAAATAATAAAACGATATGTTTTTTTGTTTTTTTTTAAATTTATTTATTTTCAATTTGATAATTTACCTTTAAGTCTTTAAATAAATGATTTATCGTCCTCGTGCCCATCTTAGTAATGCATCTGCTAGAACATCTAGATGTGCCTTTGTCTAAAAGTAAATAAATCAATTAAAAAATAAAATAATAAAAATATAAGAAAATAAATTTATTCAAGTTTTGTTATTTTTATTCATCTATTTAAGTTTTATCTTGAGGTTAATTTTAACAACACATCCACTTTATTAATTTATTCATCTTAATTATTAATATAAAATTATGGACACGTGTACATTGAATACCCAATAAATATAATAAATTTTATGTGATCGTTCAATTAAAAGAACAAATTATTGTTATTACGAAAAAAAAGAAAAAATAAAAAACAAAAGAAAAAAAAAAGAAGAAAAACAAGAACTTTTACAAATCTTTAAGGTCAGTATGGTCGTAACGATTTTTTCTTGATATTTTGACAAAAAAATTTTTTAAAAATATCTTATTAAATTTCATGGGATAAGATGAATTGTATAAAATTTGTCAATGTACATAGTTTGTTAATATTAATTTTTCATATATTAATTTAAGATAAGTAACAAGGATAAATGAAAGTCAAAATACATCTCTAAAAATAAGTGAATAAATTTACAAAAAAAAAAAGAAAAAAAAAAACCAGAAAAAAAAATAAAAACGAAAAAGTCTGATTGATGTGTTTTCTAGTTGAATTTTATACTTGAGGTATACATTATAAATACATAAGTACATACGTTTACTAATATATACGTATATCTTTAATATGCTGCTTACATCTAACAAATAAATAACAGTGTGTATTTATGTACATATGTGCCTACATACTTAAATCTTGTTATGGATGAAGTTAATGAAAAGTACGATATAATCCTCTTTTATTAATCTTATAAAGGAATTCTACGAAATTTGTTTGGTTTATTGAAAAACATAATAATTAGTTAATTTATATATGATTTTAAGTATTTTTCTTTAACCGTAATAAAAATGTATAAAGTTTAGATTGAAAAATTGATATACTATAAATTATATAGAAAAGATCAATTGTTCATGAAAATTGATTTTATAAGGCATGAAAATAGAGAAAAATTTATTAAGTAAAATCTGTAACATTGTACTTTTGGCTTTTTGGAAAGCATATACAAAACAAGGTGTATTTGTCGTTCTTATTTCATACTCTCATCATTACAAACTATATTACATGGTTTCTCTTATTACATGATTTCTTAGAAATACTTATTCAAGTTTTTTATAATATGATAAAAATATACGTGTACAACATTATTCTAAATGTTTTTGTATACATTATTTTCCCAACCTTCTTTTTATTATTATTATTTTTTTTTTAAAAATAATTTAAAAATATATAACCAACGTATTAAACTTTAAGTTCATTGTTTCGTGTTAAATAAACTCATTATATTCGATATAAAATTTTTAATTTGAATAATACTACGCATTTTTCCTAATACATTCATAAATATGATATTTAAGATTTTATTTATAACAATGATAAAATTTTATTAAAAGATTTTTCTTTCCTTTGTAATATTTTTAACATTATTTGGTGTTAAATTATATAAAATGGTATAATCTCGTCATTAGGTGTAAAATTATATTATTTTCATTTAACTACATGATGCTGTATAACTAAACAAACAGCTATAAATTTAATAATTTTGTGTAGCGTGGGCTGATGTATATGATTTAATTAAAACATAAATTTTATAATGTACACTTTTATCGTACGTATCGTAAATTAAAATAATTTTCAATGTAATAATATGATATAAACGTGAATTTCATATATAAAAAGATAGAAATCCAAGTATATTTTTTCTGTTTTTATTTATGGTGGAAATTTGTAAAATAATTTGTTGTTTTTTTTTTTTTAAATAAAATGAAAATAATGAAAAATATATTGAATTTGGCCTTTGAAAAATTTTAGAAAGTAATAAATTTTAATTTTATTTATATTTTATGTGATTTAATAGAACTATAAAATGTGTTTATTTTGATGTATTTAATAACGTATTAATTTGAAAATTTAAATTATTACAGTGTTGTAATTAGTTTGTAGTTGATTAAAATTTTAATATATTATATTGATTAATATATAATTACCGTTTTATAAAACATACACGCCTGTCTATCTTCATCTTCACCTTCTGGACAATCTATAAAGCCATCACATAATACGTGATCATCTATACATCTATATCTTCCTTGTCTATCGGGAGTAGGACATGCAAATCTTTCCATTCCATCCATAGCTGGTGGGCATTCTATAAAAAATTTGAAAAAAGGAAAACAAAATTAACAATTACAATTAATTATAATTAACATAATTGTCATTATTTTAATTACTACCAATTTTTTTTTATTTTTTTATTTTTGAAAAAATTCAAATTGTAGGTGGAAGTTAATTTTCTTTAATATAAATTTGAAAGTAAAATTATGGTAATTTCTTGATAATTTATGTGTTAAAAAAAAAAATTAGATTAATTCTTCATTTTGTAATTTTGTCAAACCAATATTATTATTTTTATTTTATAATTTTGCAAAAAACATATTTTATTTAAATTTGTTTTAAAACTGATTGTCACGTTTTCATTTAGATAATGACAATAATTTATATTGTATATAATTTGAATAAATACAATGAAAACAAAATAAAATAATAAAAACATTTTCATTTAAATTAATTTTTATTTCTTTAATCTAAATAAAAACGTTTTCAATTATTCTGGTATCTTCTCTAAATAAACAATAAATATGTATGTACATGAATGTACGTATAAAGTACTCATATTTTCTTTTTCTACAGTAAATTTTGAAATAGAGTATTAATTCAAATTACAATTTTTTTTTTTGTTTTTTTTTTTTAATTCCAAATGAAAAGAAAAAGGATTCTTTTTTCTTTTTCTTTTTATTGCACAAATTATAAAGACAAAAGATTGTTAAGTCTATTTTAAAGTACTTAAAAGGTCTACGTACGTGCTATACAGTGTACCTATACACAATAGCTAATAGTATACATGGTACTTCTTTTATAGTGAAGAAACTTGAATACCGACATAGTATGTATGTATGTATGTATACATGCAAATAACACCTATGTATATATGAACGTATTTAAAAGCCGGTATACATATGTATTCAGGTGTGTAACGTAAATTTTTACATACTTAAATATCAAATGCAGAAAAAGGAAATGTCTTTTTTTTTCGTATTAAATTCCATTTATTTTTAAGTGTATTTATACACATATACTCATACATATATGAGTGATGAAAATGATGAATAACATTTTTCAACCACAATTTATTATTTTGTTTTTTTTTTATTTTTGTTTTTTTTTTTTTGTGTGCTTCGTTATTTTATTCTCTATTAAACATAATGCATTTATCTGTACTTTTTTGTCTATAGAAAATTTTTTTCCCTTAAAATTTTCTCTGTTGTCTTTTCTTTTTGATAACCTCAATTTTTTACAATAATATTCAAAAAGAGAAAAATAAAAACAACGGTATATAGATGGTGTATTACATGCATACATCTATATAATGTATATAAGGTACACTTATTATGATGTAGAAAATGTTGCATTTTGATACATTTTATCCAATGGTAAAAGTAACATTAATACATATATAAAAAGTAACAGCAGAGGTAAATATGAAATGATATAGTAATATTTTCAGGTGTACATTAAGTATTCTCTAGTGATACAATTCAACGTAATACAAATATATAGTATGTACGTTATTTCATTTATATAGTGAAATTGTCTGTACTAAAGTTAATATAAAATAATGAAAGCACTAAACGGGTACATGAGTACACAGTAAGTAAATGAACATCATAAAATTTTTGCTTGGTTTTTTTGTTTTTTTGATTGTATACAGAAAACCATTATATGATTTTCATTTTTATTTTTTCCTTCCAGTTTAAAAATGCTTATATATTCTCGTCATATACGTATGTATATGTTTACAATTTCATATGATAAACATAAGTATAGATATATGTACATGTATGTATCATAGATATGTAATTGTATTCAGATTTTTTTTTTTCTTCATTCAAAATCATTTGGAAAATTTTTCATTTATAAAATCGTATTACAACATTATCATTACAATAATACTGTGTATGCAGATGACATCGTAAGAACAAAAGTGAGTAAAATAAGAAAAAAAAAAATATATATATATATATAGTATATTCATATTATAAAATAGATACATACATTTGTGTACATGTGATTTGAAAACTTTCTATTCAACTTATTTTCATTTATGTTATGTATCCTCTTGATATTTATTTCAACCCCAGATTATTGTCATTTTTATTTTTAAAATGTCATCAATTCAATAAATTTTAATTTTAATTTCTTTTTATTTTATTTTATTTTTTTGTGTTCATTTGATTGAATTTGATATAAATGAGTTGGGGAACAGAACAATGAAACAAATGTTAAGTATAATACGATTTGTTAATGTCATAATAAATGTGAGAATTGAATTTCTGTTTTATGTTTTGTTTAAAATAAAAAAGGGGAACTCATTAAAGGGATCAAGAAATTATTTAAAAAAAAAAAAAATAAATTAAAAAAAATACGTATACTCTAGCCATACAGGAATTATTATATGATTGATTGCACGTAACACTTTATTTTTACACTGTAAGATGTTTTATTATAATATCAATGATAAAACAGAAAACATCAAACATCAAGTATGGCACTTGTAATTATGCCAGTTATTATTTTTTTTTTTTTTTGAAATTTTTTTTTCAAAGAATTTTAATTTTTTTTTTTTTTTACAGTGTTTAATAAAATAAAAAATTTATTAGAAGAGTAGAATGAATTGTTAGGATAATTTGTTATAAAAATTAGAACAAAATTTTTTCTCGAAAATTAATACTGAAATTTAAAAATGAATAAATTTGATTTACCGAAATTATCCTTTTAACATACTTACATAAATAGTTATTTTTGTTTCCTTTTTTCTTGTTTAAATAAAAGAATATATGTATGTATGTATGTATGTATATATTGTACATAAATCTTATTTTATAATTTAATTTGAAAATTTTCATTTATTTTTGTATAGTACAATGTCCCTTAAATGTCATAATTTATATTATTTTTCTGTTGATTATACCATATCATGTATGTAAAAATATATATTTTACTATTTTTATAATATGTATCTATACACATTACACATACAAATATAATACGATTTAATATCACCCACACATAGACTTATTGTCTGGGTTTTTTCGTAATTCGTTTGTGCAACTGAAATTATTGTCATATTTCTTATTAATGATATTTTATTGTTATCATTTTCTGTTTTATATAACATAAATACTGTATTGTATGTTCTATACTAAATACTCGTATATATTCATTTATTATAATATGAATGTTTTTATTGCAAAAATAAGTGCATACATATATGCAGTATTTATAATAATATATGTATACCAAATGAATATTGTAGCTCATATCCATACATCATAATAATCATCATTTCAATCTACTGTTATATAGAATTTTGGACTACATATAGGAATGTACAAATCGACAAGTATAAAATATTGCGATTTATAATTATATTTTTCAATAAAATTAAAATGAAAAATTCCTCAAAATATATTTAAATACATATGTGCAAGAATGCATTAGTTACAATTATTTTTGAAATGAAAAAACAAATAAAAGATTACTGGGAAAATCAATATTTATATATTTTACTTTTCATTTTTGTTTTTCTCGTAAACAAGAACCATTTAGAAATAATGTAATGAATTTTTACTAAATTTTTTTTTTTGCGTATAATAACGTCACAATATATACAATAAGATAAACGTGTACGAAATTTAATCTTTTCATAAAACACATACCATGTAAAATTTTTATATATACATACATATTTATATAATATATTGTACATATAATAACATTAACATACACATACACATTTACACGCATATGTATATAAATAAAATTTGAATGGGTCAAGATATTATTGGTTTCAATTTTAGCTATAAAAGACATCCTACGTTTTTTTAACATATTATATAAATAAAAAATACTTTTAATTTTATCCTTTTTATTCGTTTTACGTCATTGATGCGTTGAATTGTTGAAAGGATAAATGATGTAACAAAGTTTATACATGTGTATGCATGCATATGTACATATATGTATGTATTTAAAATTTTATATGTATATGTGCACGTACACTTTTTTACAAGAACATGGTGTTCCTTTCAAAGTGTATTTAAATAAAGCGTTTTATTTCCCATCTGCTAGGAAATTACTCAGGGACGTTTATAGGCATTTTACTATTAATACACACAGCTTTAAAATTCTAAACTTATATATATTCACATTTTTATGCATACACGTACATTTATTTTTATTAATTTTAAATATATGATTATTAGTCTAACAAATTCTAAAAATATATATTAAAAATTTATTTTTACAAAATTACATGTAAAACCTGTGTACATATACGTAATATTTCAACAGCATACATAACAGTTTTATTCATAACATATTTTATGCAAACATAGAGTTGAAACCCAGGTCAGACTAAATATAGAATAAAATCAAAAATTAAAGGAATATATATATGTACATATATTATTATTTGGACGAATTACTGAACATCTCTAATTCATATGCGATGACATGCACACGTACTTATATAACGTATACGCACGCATAAAAAAAGAAGTGAATTATAATAAATATTGGAATAATCTTGTAAATTTTTTTATATTTGCCATTTTATTATTATTTGCTAATCATATAAAGTACTTCACATGTAAAGTACATACATGTTCGTCACAATATGCGGTATCTAATCTAAATGTGGTTTTAAAGCAACAGCCTTAAAAAAACAAGAAAAAAAATCTCTATGAAAAAGCTTAAAAAATACATACATACATATGTATGCATATAGAAAAATATACAATCCATAGGATTTTCTTTTACTTCTGAATTCTTTATACATACATAACATAGTATTATGTAAAAATTCAAAGGTCCTTTTTGTATACAGATTTGTTTAGTTTTCTTTTCTTTTCTCCTTCGTATATGCTTTGAATTAAAATTACAAATTTTGATGATGTAGGATCAACAAAATCCAAAAAAATTGTTTTTTTTTTCTCTTTCTTATATTTTATCAAGGTTTGTATGTACGTCTATAGCTACGTGTTGTATCTATTTTTTATATCTAGTTTTTATTTTATATCTTTTTTTTTTTTTTTGTTAACATTGTAGGTATGTGTAAATTGTATTTGAAATTTTTATTTTTATCGTCTAAACATTATCATTATATTTCAATCCTTTATTATGTAATTCCGTAAATCAGATAATGTGTTTTATTGTTATAACACATGTGAAAAAGGTTTTGAAAAACAAAAAAAAAAGAAAAATAATAATAATAAAATAAAAGAAAATGTGAAAAAAAGGAAATTTGTTAAAATCTACGAGAAAAAACTATGAAAATAAACAAAAGAGATAATCTTGTACTTAATACGATCAAATACGATTTTAATATTATATGAATATGTATGTATTCACTCTTTTTATGTAACACATGTTTTAATTTTACTGTGTATATAATTAAAAATTTCTATTTTAAATTCTATTACAAAAAAACAATAAATATTACAGGGCAATGTATATAATAAATACAATGTATGTATATTAAATCTGTTCTAATAAATTTTGAAACGTCTTTTAGAAAATTTTCTTTATCTTTATATTATATTTTATATTGAATACAATTTCATAAATGTTAAATTTAAAAATTATAGACACATTTATTACTATTCAATTGTTAGGATATTTGATCAATTCAAATCATACATACATACATACATATATGTACATATATGCATCAAGAATATTTGTGCAATTTCATTTTGTTTTTATTTGTTATTAGTAAAATTTCCCAAAAAGGAAACTAAAATAATTTTACACATTCATGTATAAATTTAAATGTACGTATAATATTCTTTCAAATTAGAAAGGAAAAATATTTACACATATGAACATATACTAATGTACATATGTATTATGTATTATACATATATAAATATTTATTTTTATACAAAATATCCTAGTATGTATTTGAAGAGATTTTATTTCGTTTCACATTCTTATTTACATTAAACTATAGATAAATAGATAGACAACAATTTTTTATTTAATATAGTACATATTATTATATGTACACATATACAAAAATGTTATGTTTATATGTATGTGTATTTTTTCAAAAATAATATGTACATATATGTACACAAAAAGATATTTGTATTATTGTACAAATATTGTTAAATATATATTCAAATATGTATCAGTACCATGTTTGAGTCTAATATACACAATAATCGGTTATATAGTATAAATTTTATTTTAGTATACGAAATTTTTATCATCAACAGAAAAGCAAATATCAGAGCTATACAATATCATAGCATTTATAATAATAAAATATTAACTACACATACATACGTATATAAGAATAAAATTACTATATATTATACAATATATACAATATACAGGAAAACAGTTGCTTCAGTATATGTATTTATGTATGCACGTATATAGTAACATTTTTGTATAATTTTTTGAAATAAACTATGAGTATTGTGGGCGACGACACAGGACATAACATCACAAAAGTGATTTTTTTTTTTTTTTTTTTGGAGGTATACAAATATTTCTCTCCTAAGAAAAATTGTTTGGTTGGTTAGTTTCTGTATATATATGTATGTACACATGTCATATGTATGTATGTATTTATGTATGTGAATATATTGATGATGTTAAAAATGAAAAAACGATGAAAATTTTTGTATAAAATGGCGCCATTAAGTCCAGACATTTGGCGATAGTTGTTTGTATGAAAATGCATCTTTCATTTATTTTGCACACTTTAATATTTTATGTTATACATAATACATAAAATTGTACATATATACATATATATGTATGTAACGTATACAATATAAAATTATCTATTATATGCAATTTATTTAATATACGTGCGTATAAATTTGTTTGTATGTTTATATATGTATGTATGTATGTGTATATGTTAAATAGATAAAAATAACCGTACAATAAAAAATAAGGATTTGTGTAAGGTAAAATTAGATGAAATGAGATATAAATTTATATTTATATACATATATATATATGTAGATGTACGTATGTATGTAGATATATATTGGTTACGTATTTATACATGCATGTTATTGAAAAGTTTTAAAGTCAAAAAAGTTCGTCAACTCATTATCATCAAAATTAAATTTATGTGAGTAATACTATACTTTTTGATGTTTTCAGGATATGTTCATACCATATCAGAAGCTATATTGTATATCATGGAATTTCCTTGCAAAACAAATTTTCATTTTTTCTTCTGTTTTTCCATGATTCATACATAAAATAACAAGCTTACTTCTATATGTAAGATAAATACAAATAATGTATCTTTAGTATTATTTTTTTTATTTTATTGAAAACAGATATAATAAATTTAATAAATTTAGAAACAAATCATTAAAAGTATCAGATAAATCAATTTAAAAATGATTTTAATTGAGAAAATCAAAAAAATTCTTAAAAATTTTCATTGATTTTCTTAAAATGAAACTTTTACATACGTACATACATATGAACACTTTTATACGATTGGATTAAATAAAATCAATTTTATAAAATAATTTGAATAATTTTTATTCAACGATTTTTCTTTCTCATGACATTCATACATACATACATATATTATTCTAACTTTTATTCGTATTATACAAACGTATATGTATGTATGTAGAATGTATACATAATTAATAAGTCCATCAATCGATTGTTTTCTATTTTTATATAAAACAAAACAAATAAAAAAATTTATAAATTACCTTACTATTCATAAATAACATAGCAAGTATCCGTTTACAAATATACATATGTATAGTACAAAAATAAAATTTCAATTTTTAAGGACATTACATACGTATTTGTATTCATGTAAATTTTAGTATAGTTATAGATAAAATTACTTTTATTAGATACTAATGAAAAAAGAAAATAACTAAAAATTATAAATAGATTTCTAGTGAGAATTTTTTATTTTATTTAGTTTATATAGCATTTCAATATTTTTATGAGAAATTTTTAAAAAATACAGAAATTATATTTAAATTAGAATTTTTAATTTACTATACATCATATGCATATTTTCTTAAAACATAAAATTTACTATGTAAATCTAATTAAAAAATTTCTTCATTATAGGAAATTTTTTATAATTACTATTTTTCATAGAATAGGTTTTGCATGATATTGTAAGCATGCATTCTACAATCCAAAAAAAAAAAAAAAATATATATTAGAAAATAAATTGCATAAAATTATATTAATTTTCCGATGAAAATCTCATTTTTCTTTTTGTCACTAAAATTACATGTTATTATAGTATTTTACACTTTAATTGTAATAAGAATCATACGAGTATATAGAAATACACATACTCGTATGTACTGTATGTATTTGTGTATAATAGTATAATGTATAATGTAGATTATATGCAAAACAAATATTTATAAAATATGTACATAGTTGTTTCATGTTTAAAATTATAATGAATAAAATTTCAAGGAAATTGAAAGTACTTGTTGTAATATTAAGTGAAAATTAAATAAAATGTCAAGTTTAAATTTATAATTTAATTGTTTATACTAGGCAGTGTATTTTGTCCCTTTTTTTCCCTTTTTAAATTTTATTCGTTACCTTTTTTTTACAATGATGTGTTATAATTTAATAAATTTTCTAGAATTTGTTAATATGTTAATTAATGTAGTAAAATTTTGTAATACAATTTTAAATGTTGTTTAATTTATTCCTTTAAAAATGAAATATTTAATATATTATGTACTACATTTATGAAAATTTGTTATAAAATATTACTAAATTGTCAGTATTTTTAAATAATGAACAAACATAAAATTGTATAAGGTAATTTCTAACTAAAGAAATTAAAGTAAATATAGAGATTTTTATTTAAATTAAAAAATTTTTCTTAATATTAAATTCGATTCAAGGATATATTTAAAAAAAAAAAAAAAATTTAAAACCTTCTAAAGTAGCGAGAAGGTAGGATATAAACGATTAAAAAAAATTGTTTTTTTTTTTTTGCTTTTTCTCAAGGTTCTTGTAAATCCAATTATTAAAATTAATAAAATCACATGATTAGATTAAAATATGTAAAAGTGATTATATTACCATTAAAATTAGATTTTAAACTTTCGAAAATATTAAATAATTATGATTAAATATATGAATATATTGTGTTGTAAATTTATTTTGTATATTTGATGCTCATTTATTTTAAGACTACATTTTACGGAATTAACACGATATTCATCAACGTTATTTATTTATATAATTTTCATTTCATTTGTTTATTTATTTATTTATTTTTTTTTTTTTTGTTGAAAAGAAAAAATGTCAAATGTACATGAACTGAAAGAAAAATATATAATTTTAATGAATTTATTATAAATGTACATAAAATATAGTGCGCATACATTTAAAATATTTAATCAAGAAAAGTGATATCAATTCTATTGAAAATGACCTTTCTCTAATATTTTTTGTTAATAAGTAAAACAAGAAAATACTAAAAAGGACATACACAATAAAATTACTTTTTTTTTTTTACATTTTTATATAGCTCCTTATTTTCAGAAAATAAATATTAGAAAAGGACGATTTTGATAATTTGGTTAAAAGCTATAGAAGAATATAATTTTGTTTATATAATTTTCATATTAAATTTTTCTTCTTCATTGACAATGGGAAGTTTTTTTTTTACTTCATATTATTTACATTTGAATTTTTCGTCGAATATATTTTACTCAATTTGAAATTTAATCAAATTTTCCTTTTGTGTGTATATGAAGTAAATGTAGTTGAAAATAGGTTTAAACGATTTTGATCTAAATACTTGATCAAAATTAAGCCTTAAGCTTCAGCTTTAATTTGTAAAATGTACAATCCAGATATGTTGGATGATTCAAAAGATATTACTATAACGATTTTTTTTACTATGAAATAATGACACATTGTGACATTTATCCTGGGACCATTAGTACATATGTATTTCTCATACTAATGTAGTATATATGGATAAATATTGGAATTAAATGTCTTTTAACGTATTTATACGTTTATATGTACCTGTACATAATATCGATTGAAGGTATTTATGTATATAATAAAGTATTTATACATGAATACATATACTTACATTCATACATGTATATTTAAATATTGCTCGTTCTATACCTATATTTAATTATGTATACATAAGTACACGTATTTTATAGTTGGAATTAAACATATCCTTCATAAATCTAATCTATATGATACTACCTATATACATATATGTATATGTACATTAATCGTTTTTTGTAGCATTTTAATAAATGTTCAAATGAATTCTGTTCGATTTACATACTCGTACATACATATGTGTACTTACGTAAATATAGAATTTCATATCTTAATTTGTAAGCATTTTTTATATATTTTTTATAAATCATTATAATAATTTTAAAAAAAAGCAACCAACTAAATTTACCTAAAAATAAATTTGTCATATTTATTCCTGTGAACGTACACATGTTTCATATTACATATGCATACATTTACACGGATATATTGGTATATACAGTCAGAGGCAAAAATATTTCTATAAAATGAAAGTTTACCTCTTGTTTTGATTATTTAGAAAAATGTTATGAAAATCATAGAGACAATTTTTCCAATAAACTTATAAAGTGCTTGATGCATCAATTGAATATTCAAGTGTATAAATATTTATAACATTTGAAAAAGACATTTTATTTCTTGTTTTTACCTGTGTATACCTAGGTTTAAAGTGTAATAAACTGTAAGAAAAATGAACAATTAGGTATTTGTAAGAATAATTAAGCAAACAAAACAATAAGAATAATTTCATTTTGTAAAAAAAAAAACATACAGGTATACATCATAATTATATCTCTAACTGTACAAGAAGAAAATAATGTGAATGTGTTGGTTGTTTCATATATCCACCCACTTAAATTTTCACATACTATGTAGCTATTGTGTGTATCATTTTCATTACACTTAACACGATATCATAAAATTATGTTATGTACGTACGTATACGTTTATATGAAACTATAAGTATATATTTTTGATGATTACGTTTGTACACTTATGATGTACATAGTTGCTTTGTAAAAATAATTATGACGGTGATGACATACATACTATGTACAGTGTATATGCATATACATAGATACTTATGTAAAGTTTAAACTAGTATACAGCATAAAATTAAATGTGCGACTAAAACATAGAATCAAAATAGTAAACATATTTGTGTATAAATTTCTAATGTAGGTACTCTATTTATAACTGTGTACATACTTATATGCAGATGTAATACAAGTAACGAACATGTAGGTGTAACTATATTTCTTTTTAGATTGAATTTTAATTAAAATTTAGAAACATTTACATTGAGTTCATATTATTATTAAATGAAAATATCACGTTTGAATTCTATTCGTTTTAATTGCAATTAAATTGAAATATGTCTATAAATTACATGCATATGAGAAGAAGAACTGATAAAAACTGATACGAAGAAATATATTTTAATACATTCCTTAGATGAATAACGGAAGAAATTGTGCATTTTTGAAAGTATTTCTATAAAAAAAAAAAAAAAATACAAATACTATTTTTTTATTTAAAGATGGTAAAGTCAAAATTATGATGTACAATAAATTTTTCCGTGTACTGTATTATTATTATACGTCATATATAAAAACATGAAAAAGGATATTTTATCCATGATGTTGACCATTAACTTTTGACGTACGTAAATTCATTTTGCTGTTATTATAATTATCATTATTTATTTTTATTTTCTCTGTTTTTTTTTTTTTTTTCAATTTAGTTTTAACCAATTTGTTTTTTCTTTTTCAAATAATTTTTTTTTTATTTTTGCCTATAAAATTCCACCGGTTCGTGTCACGGAATCAGTTTACACGCTTTTCCGAATTACATCAGCATTAAAATACATGCAATAATTAGGGGTCAAAAGTGTTATATTTTATGTGTAATTGCCTTTTTTTATTACTATATATATACGTATATTACACACATGTGCATGTGTGTGTGTAAAATAATATATACACAGATCCATCTACAGAAAACACCTATCAAATAAACTTTGTAGTGTTACGTATTTTAACCACATACCTATTATATATGTATACGTACATATATCTATACGTAATGCATGCAAAAGTGTATGTACAAGAATATATATACATATGTACATGCACCCTAGCTGCGTATGATATCAAATTATATGAGCTTTGTGTATTTTAGAATAATACCTTTCTTTTGACTAGCCTAATATATAAATGTATTCACTAATCCTCTTAGAAGGTATAAGTATCGTTTTATGTACTTATTTTCTTTTCACACATAAATATTGTATGTATAGATGTACATATTCTAAACATCCACCCATTCGTAAATACACATGCATTTATGTCTGTATGTTGCAGATGGATAATGTGAATCTACTAGAGCTGTTGCTTATTTTTTTATTATTTAAATACATGATACATGTATATGAATACACATATTTGCACTTAAATATGTACATATGATTTTGTATACGTACATAATATCATTTTTCCTCATTTTTTGGTCTTCTTTCATTTACATTTATTTTTTTCTAACATTTTTTTTGTATGTATACAATATGTTTGCTTTCACTATATTATATACTCTTAATTTGAATGATCGTGTAGAATGGTGTAGGTATGTATATTTTGTTTTATTTTGAAACTTATTTTTACTTTCCTATAAGTCTGTTCGTATAATACGTGTACGGTAAGTTACATGTTTTTTTTTTGTACATACATATGTACATACATAGTCAGTGACAAAAGTCAAATTTTATGTAATAAACTTGAACAAAAATATAGGGGTTGAATTAAAAATACATAATACGAAAAAAAAATTTTTTTTTTTAATTTAATTTTTTTTTTATTAATTTTTTTAAGCTTTAAGGACTTAAACAAGCTTAATTTTTATTTTACACAATGAAAGATACGTGTATGCTTGTATACGTACATAAATTATTGTGTATGTATGTATGACGTATACTGAAAGTATATAGTGTATACGTATGTACAATACAATACACACATATGTATACATATGTATGTATAAAAAGATGAAGAAATTTTATTTCATTTTTATCTTTCATTTTTTCTTTTATGAATATACAAGTATAAGAAATACATATGAAATAGAATGACAAAAATATTAAAATACATTTGTACATATGTACATATAATATACAATAATGTTCATGTTATAATACTTACTTATATTATATTATATTCAAGGAAAAACCAGTAGGATCAATGCTTTAATGAATTTTCTTTCTGAACTCTGTTTATGTTAAAACTTGGTATAATGTGTACATATACGTATATGTAATTATGTACATATGTATGTGTTACGTGAAGCAAATACATACATATGTCCATATACATGATATATAATAATCGTTGAATACTTTAGATTTTATTTTTCGTTTAAAAATATTTTTTCATACCACCTGTTGAGATGTGGTGTGAACATATGTACATATAGGGATATAAATTCATAAGAGAATATTACAGGTAAATTTTACGTGTTTGCATTTAACTTTTATTCACATGTACATATATGTACCTATAATAACAAAAATTTCTATTTCTATTTTTCATTTATTATTTTTTTTTAATTTGTTTTTTTGTTTTGTTTGTTTTATTTTTAGAATCTAACTAATCGACAGTTAACACGATGAATAAAAATTTATGATTTTTGTTTTCCTTTTTTAAGAAAGGAATGTGTATGTATGTATATTTATTACAATGTATCTGTGTCTATGACGTCCATATGTACATTGTTATGATTTTTTAATTTTAATTTTTGGCTTTAGTTATTAATATTTTCATTCGAAAAACGTATGATTTTCTTTTGTTATACATTGTGCTATTATTGATTTTTTTTTTTTTTTTTTGAAAAGTATACGTTAACGTAGATACTTATTTCCTTATCGGAATATTTTTAAACGTATGAGTTGCACTTTGAAATTAATTAAAATCAATAAATTAATAAAAGTACTGAAGTTCAATAACAATAATTTTATTGTATGTATTAACATTCTCAACTTTTTTAAATTTTTAGAAACTTACACAAAAAAAAATTTTTTCTTTTGCAAGGATTTCTTTCATGCCTTGTAGTAGGCATATACATACATATGTACATACATATGTCTTTTTTCTATTCCATTATTTCTAACAAAAGTGTTTCAGAAGTAAAGCTACAAGAATGTTTAAATATTTCATACGAAATTGAACAATTTTTTTTTATTGGTGTAAAACTAGTCATATGTCACATACATATATTTATTACGTTTTTTTTTTTTTTTTTTTTTTTTTTTTTTATAAACATCATATCTAGTTGAACCAAAACTCCAGAACCAGCTAACTTTTACTTGTTCATCCTTCGAACAGAAACTGGTTACAGTACATAGATCCACCCACAGATGTATTCTATTCATAAATCATACTTCATACAAAATGAGAATTATTGAATTTATTCAGACAGTTGCACTTGGCACTTAGGGGAAGACGGGCAGGTTTCATAGGCAGCGCATAAAACAATTCGATAAAACAGCGAAAAATTTTTATGCTCCGCCATAGTGTAATGTGAATGATCGTTTTCGTTCACTGAAAATCATTATTAAACAGAGTGTAAGTATTATTCACTACATTTGATAATATATTACTAAAACACATAAAACATTTTTTTATATATTTTATTATTATTATTTTTTTTTCTCAAATTTATCAGATCTCAAAATAATTAATGTAAATCTATTTATAAATTTTCATATCTTCATATTAGGAACATGTTTATTTTCTACACAATTACACGCATAAATGAATTTTAATTTCAAAATTCATCAAACTATATGTACATATTTCATAAGCAACCTATTGTGATGTTATATTTTTTATCATTAGCAATATTTATGTTAATAAATATTACCTAGAATTTTACTAACAAAAGAAACATTAAAACACGTTCAATTAAATTTAGAAATGAGTAAGTAGATTTGAGGATTTTAAATTAATTGTTCTTGATTAACATTTGCGTATTACCAAGGGTAAATAGGTAAATGATTAAATTAATACACATATGCGGGCGTAAATGATATAACATATATGTAGTATTTTCTAGTGATGAAGTTATAAATTTATTACCATCATTATAATTGATTTGATAATTTGGGATAAATTTTGTATAGTGTGTGTAATTCATTTGTAAATAATGTTCATTACATTTTATGTACTCATACCATTGAATACATTTTACAAATGTTTGTGTACATACTCGTATGTAGGTTTATACTAATTTGTTACTAAGTAGTTGATAATTTACATAAAGTAAATTATGTACGTAAATATCAGACAAGATGTTGATATCAGAATTGTTATTTTATTTTATTTTATTTTATTTTTTTTTCATTTTGACTAAGAAAGAATATTATACAAATTATTTAACTTTTGTTTTCGCATACATGGATTTATTATTTAATTTTCATAAAAGAAAGGTAAAACACTAACTAGAAAATGGCGAAAAAATTAAATAAAATATTTTACGGAAAATAACAACAAAAGACAAAAGTCTGAAAAAGACACAAAATTGAACTTAAAAATGAATAATTCATTTTTAACATTTTTATGCCTAGTTTAATTGTTTTCTTATTTACTTTACATTTTTATTAATTTTTTTTTTATGTATTTTATTTTTATATAATGTGTTATTTCCGTTTGCAATAGATATGGCGATAACAATAACAGTAACAGACATAATAATACATTAAAAGAAATGTTTTCATTTGCCTTTTATTTTATGTCCTTTTTGTATTTTGTATTTTTTTTTATTTTTAGTATATAATTCGCACGCAAATAATAATAATAAATGATAATCGGAATAGATAAATGAATGATGTAGTAAATTTAAAAGAACATAAGAAAAAGAAAAACAAAATAGGAAAAATCTATTGAGTATGTTAAGGAAAACACTAATTTCCTATTATTCCGATTTTCTTTTTCCTTTTAGTTTTGTTACTGTTTTTTTTTATTATAGGTATGTATATATTTTTTTTTTCCTTTTATATATAAGATTTTCATTTAATTAAAGGATTTTTATTTCATATAAACGTGTATCTGCATAATTAATATCATTAGTATTAGTATTACACAAAAAAATTAGCATATTTGCGTGGTATTCCAAATCAAATTAATTCTAATTGTATTCATGTACATATTTTTATGTCTATTTGTTTTTTTTTTTTTACTTTAGTTTTCTTTTCTTCTTAAATGTTTTTTATTTTTCATTATTTTGTTGTTGGTGTTGTTGCTGGTCTTTTTGAAATTTAAATTTTCCAGCTTATTTAGGCTTATATACAAATAATTTACTTGAGCTTAATGTATTTATAAATACAACATGTAATACATCCTTTTGTAACCACATCGTTTATTCCTTTTTTTAAATAAAATTTGTATATTTGAGGTTTTGAAAAGAAATGAAAAAAAAAAATAATAATAATAAAAACATGACAATATGATAAACATTATGACGTGTTTATCTAAGAATTTTCTTGTGTTTTTTTTAAAATAAATTTTAATGAGTTTGTTGTTTGTTTTTTTTATTTAATTTTTATTTTTTAAAAAAAACTACACTGTTTAAACTAGGAAAATTTTTGTAAATTTTCATTGCATTAAGGTATCCATATAAAGGAAAAGAAAATAATAATAAATAAGTGAATAAATTTTTGGAAATAATTTTGAAATAAGGAAAAAATATATATTCTTTTAAATATTTACTATATTTTAACTAATGTATGTATGTACATGTAATCAACAACTTAAACACAGAATTATACATAGATCGATTCGTTAAAAACGCAAATTGAAGAATTAATTTTTCAATACAGTTTTAATTTTTTTTTTTTTTTCTAATTTTTTCGTATCTTTAAATTTACGTTTGTAATGTTTCAAGCAGGTTTTTTAAGAAAAAAAAAAAATATATTGAAAATGTTAATTTATTTAATATAATAAAAACAAAATTGTTGTGAAGTTAATATGAGGGTAAAAAATTATCATTAACAAAATTAAATCTAAAGATTCAGTTGGTAACTTGATAATTATGTATGTTTTTTCCCCCTCAAAATAAAACATTTACGCAATTTTGTATCTATCAAAAGCGTACACATGTACTTTTATCTTAATTAATATGGTATGATACATAATGCAATGAACTTATATATTTTTTTATTATTCTTCATTTAATATTTAATTTAGTTCAATATAATCAAAATAAAGATAAATAAGATAAACGTGAATTATAATAATGAAAAGTAGAAATTGATTTAATAATCATATTCAGATGTATGTGGGCATGTATTTTTTTAACGTGCGAGTAATAAATAAGTTTCTGCTTTTTTGCATGTATGTTTTTTTTTTTTTTTTTTTTTTAAATCTTTAATAAAATTATCTTTATTATTACAGATAAAATTGTATATACACACACAATAGAAACAATATATGAGTACATAATTCAAATTATTTAGTTAATGTTACTATGTTATTCAACGTTAATGTCATAAGCAATTGTTCCCATTTCTTTACAAGCATATAATTTTTAGCATAAAACATGTACATATATGTATGTACGTTTCTGCATCTGTGAATGCCATATATACTGTATCTGTGAATACAATGTATGCCAGAATTAAAGTTAAATCTAGGGCCTTAACAAAAAGGTTCAGTAAAATATTCACAATAATTCAATAGACTATTGTGGTATAGCTTATTGTGTTTTTTTTGTTTAAAAATTTTCAATTTATCTCAGTAAAAAGAAAGAATTGTGAAAAAAAAGATTCTGGTTTTCAAAAAGTCAGCTCTGTGATACTTATTTTAGGACATCCTGTGAATATTATTTGAAATAAAATTGTAATATTCTCATATAAATACATGAACGTAAAATATATGTATCTACTAAAAAAGAGTAGAATTTTTAATGGATTTTATGAATTTGTATGGTCTCATATTGTATTGTAATGTATGTACATATAAATTTTCTTTTTTTTTTTATATTTCAAGTAAATTTAGGTAAATGATAAAAATGTGTATAACATTAATGTTTTATAAGTAGGTATGAGTACTGTACTATTACTATATATAATATGGGTATTTATGCACATATGGATACATATGTATATATTTGAATGTGAGCATATGTAATAAATTTTAAAAATAATTTTTTATCATTTTACATTTTATGTAATGTTATTATTGATGATTGCTTTTTTTGTGTTACAGATCATAAAGAATAATTTTCATACATATGTATGTACGTAATTTATCTCGGTATACATGCATACATTTTCTATCTATTATATTCATATACTCATTCAATATTTTTATAAGAAAAAAATATTAAATTAAATAGAAATAACAATATAACGACTGTGTATTTTACAAAATAAAAATATTTCGAAATAACACGAATACGAATTCTAACATATCGAAAGTAGCCTTGAATATTTATAAAATACAAAAAATTTTCGAATTTAGAAATACTTGAATTTCACATGTGAATATGATTTTGAATAATCCTAAATTAAATTTATATTTTAAAGGCTAGAAAATAAATATTATAAAAGTTCTTTATCTGTAATCAATCATAAACAAAACGAAATAAAAATGAAAAAATTCTATATCAACAAAAAAAAAAAAAAAACTAAAATGAAATGACGGGTACATAATGTAAAGTAACGATAATTTAATAAACCAAAAAAAAAAAAAAAAACAAAATATAAAATTCAATACGATAAATATAATGGGAAAAGTTTAAATGATGTCTTAACATAAATAAAGTTTTGTAAACTATTTTTACATGAATATCACATCGGAATTTTATACAATTTTATACATTAATAAATATGTACACATGTGCATACATATATTTGACATGACATGTACAAGATATCCATATTTTTATGTGCACGTACAGAATTTTTCTTATTAAATTATACTTATCTACATATGTATGTATGTGCCTATATGACAAAACGATAATACAAATTGTTTTGGTTTTTTTTTTTTTTGTTTTTTAATTTTTTGTTATATACAAAATGAAAAGTTCATAATTATATTTATCCATCAATGTGTATGCGTATTCTCATATACATATATGTATTTATAAATATATACACCTATTTATTTATGCATATACATATCTTAGTTATATTTTGGTTATATGTATGTACATAAAGATAATTATATATAAATTATGATGACGTAATTTACGTAAATACATGCTCACAATGTAATATAAATAAGTACGATGAAAATTCAAGAAACAAAATAGCAACAACAACAACAAATGATAGTATGTACACAATAATTTTATACTTATTTTGCGTCATGTTATATTTATTATTATTTTCATTTCCATTTTCATTTTTCTGTTTTTCATATTTTTACTCTATAGTTTTTTTTTGTTTTGTTACCTGTATACATATTTTCATTCTTAAACTTTTCTCAAGTGTAGTGTCAACTTTGAAATGTTTTTCCTTTTCAATTTGTTTTATTTTTTTTTTTCTTTGGTTTTTTTTATTTTTTTCTCTTTCTGTATTTTATTTTTATATTTTAAAAATGTTATTACTCGTATATTTTTCATAATAAAGGTATATTATACGTACAGTTGGTACTCATAATTCGTAGTTGTTGTCACCATTTATTTATTTATTTTTTTTATTCTATCTATTTTTATTTTAATTTTATTTTTCATTTAGTTGAATGGAAAATATGTCTGTATACATCGTATATAATATTGTATATGTGTACGTATGTATGTTAAAAAAAAAATACATTATTTTCGTGACATATATTTTCATATCACTTTTTCACACTAAAAAGAAGAAAAAATTGTTGCTTTCTTCATTTTCTATTTATATATATATTTTTTTTTCGTATTCATTTTTATTTATGTTATACCGTTATTTTTAACTAAACCAAAAGAGAGAGTAAGAAAAAAAATAGAATTAAAGTGGAAAAAATTACTTCCTTAAAAACTATATAACAAATGTTGGTCTACCTACGCAAAATTTATTCAGTTTGAATACGGAAAAACGCAAAAAGATGAAGAAAATTTTTTACAAATATGCAGAGTATAATGTACAGAGTGTTTTATGAATTGATGCTGTCGTAATGAAGATTTAGGTTCTCTCTCCTTTATTTCATTTTTTTCATTTTTTGATATATTTATCATTTAACAATAATAATTGTGAAACACTCTATTTTACAGCAATCAAAATTAAACAAGAAATATTTTATTTGGAATGTATTTAAGAAATATTTACATTTGCCCCTTACAATATATAGTATGTACGAACTTTCTATATTCATTTTATTTTAAAAATGCTTCATTTTTTCCTCATAAACACATTTTATATTTTTTTAATCAGATTCATTAAAAAATTGATTTAAAATAAAATAAAAAACAAAAAACTTTTTTTTTTAAATTTTAAATAGTAATTTGATTGTTTAAGAAAACTCGTATTATTTAGATTTTTCACAGCCAGTGGTAAAATATTAAAATTTTGTGTTTTATTTAAAATCGATTTTTTTTTTACATATAAAAATTCGATTAAAATCGAAAAAAACGAAAACAAAAGTCAGTTAAAGCATTAAATTTACACGTTATGCTATAATATACGTGTATATATTTTTTCAATATACCTTATAGAAATTTTCCTTTTAATTGAAGAATGCCTATAATATTAAATTTTTATTATATTTTTAACGAATTATGCAGCATCTTTAATATACATTCAAAATTCTATTTATTTTCTTTGAAATAATATTTAAAACGAAATTAGAGAAAAGTAACATTTATTTATCTCTCCAATACACTACAAAGGTCTTTTTTCTATGGTGAAAAAAAAAAAAACCCGAAAAAGTTTTCCACTTTTATACAATTAGACGTATTTTAAGGAAAAAATAATAAATAAAATAAAATAAAACCCACGTCACTCAAATTTTCATATTTAAATTTCAAAAACAAATATAAAATTGTTTTTTTTAATGTGGTTTTTCTTTTATTTTTCACGGGATATTCTGCCTGGAGTAGAACTTTTTTTTTTTCTTCTTTTTTTTTTTTTGAAAATAATGTTTATGCAGAACATCAAAATTCTAAAGAAATTACCATCATTATCAGCCACTTAATTATGGCACTTCAATAATTGTACATATACAAGACTTTGTTTATTTGTTTTCCCCATGGTTTTTTATGTTCTTACATGCATACACATTCTAAGAATTAGGGGAAGGATATTTAAAGAAAATTTTTAGGTAAAACCATTCGAAATGATTTTCATTTTTTTTTTAAAGATGTAGACGTATTATTGCGTATTTATTTTTAATTTGGTTTTTTGTTTTTTGTTATCATTTAATTTATACATTCATTTTTATAGCAGATGCACGTGATTTGGTTTTTTTCATTCTTTAGTATGCAAAAATCATGAAAAAAAATTTTTTTTTTTTCGAAAATTAAAAAATAATATTGTAGAAAAGCATATAAAAAATGAACCAAAGCAAATTTAAAGAGTCTATTTTTATTCAAAAGAAAAATATTATATGAAGTGAATTTGAAGAATTGTATAAGTATCCTGTCCTAACAGAATAAGCATCAACTACACTACATATACTTAGCATTTTTTTTTTTTTTTTTTATTGTATTTATAAGGCATACATATATGGGTAGATAAAAATACATATACACTTATTGCACAATATACAAGGGTCAGGTATTCTTTATTCTTTGAGAAGAAGAAAAAAATAATAATGAAGAAGAATAATAATATATAAAAACAAAAAAAAAAAAACAAAGAAAAATAAAATAAAAATAAAACGAGAATGTGGAAAAATAATTCACAGTTATAATAGAAGCACAATGATGAAATTTTGCAGACGGTTTTAGTGCAAAATAGAAAAAAAAAATAGGAAAACATAAAAAGAAAATCTTGTTTGGGCGGAAAAAAAATGGAAGACAAAAAAAAAGGTAAAACATTGTTGTTCAGATAATTCGTTTTTGTTTTTTGTGTTGTGTTATTTTTTTCTCCTGATAAAATGCTAAATCAGAAAATAATAAAAAATTATGAGATTTAAAGAGAATACGTATAAAACGCTATTAGGGGTGTGTAAATTGTGTAGAATATGGTAGATACAAGAATTGAAACTTTCATAAATTGTGTGCGTTGTATAGTGTCATGTTAAAAAGAAATTGCGAGATTTTATACAAAAGGGCAAAGTGCATCAACGGTATTGCATTGATATAGTTACAGCATCAGTGTCATAGGTGTTTTTTTTTGTTATTTTCATTTTCTTTTGATTTAAAAAAAAAAAGAAGAGAAAAACATTTTTTTTTTTTTAAATGATAAAATTAAATGACACTTAAATAAGAATTGAATTCATTTACTCTTTTTTTTTTCATCCGTTTCATTAATATACAACAGTTCGTTGTGTAGATGCGTGCATTTGAAGGGTATATGTTTTTATTATTTCCTTCATTTTTATTTTTGTATTTCCTTTTTGTTTTTATTGCTATTTATATCAAAGGTACAGACAAAAATTTCGAAAATTTCTGAAGTTTTGATAAAGTGCTAATTAACACATTTCACCCTCAAACTGTGATATGCAAAAGTTTCTGATTTACAAACTTTTATAAATTTTAATCCTCAGAAGAAGATGGGGACAAAAACATTTTTTGTTACCTATGGGTAACTTTTATTTAGAAAAAAAAAAAAAAAAAAACAGAAAAGGACATTTATTTAAATATTAATAAAACAGAAGCAAATAACGAAAAAAATAAATGAAGGAAAAGAGACCAAGTATTTTTAATCCGGAAGGCATTAAAATGGACATATACAAAATAAAAAGACAAAAATGTAATAAAATATTTGTATGCATTTATAATAAGTACTCGTACATACAACAATAAACTATTCAATATGTAAGTTGTCTTAATACTTTTTGTCTTAAATTTATTCCGTTTTTGTTTTGTATTTCCTAGATTTTCTTTTCTACTTTCTGTTTTTTGTCTAAGAAAATCATTTCTTTTTTGTTTTTTTTTTTTTACAATAATAAAGCAATTTTACAATAATTGTGAAACTTTTAAAGCACAAAATTTGTTGTTGACATTTTAATGGAAATTTTATCTTGTTAAATTATTTTATTATTTATTGTCATCATCATCGTTATTATTAGTCTTCTATTATTATTTGATAAGTATCATATTTATGTATATGATTTTAATACAATACTTGTGTAGTCGTTCTTATGATAATGGTACAAAAATTGTTTGAAGTGGTCAACAATTATTATTACTAACATAAAAGAAAATTCATTTTATAAAACATACATAATATAGACGAAATGAAAATTTAATTCAATAAATATTTATTTTTTTTTAATTTCATTTTTATGTAAAAAAAAATTTTTTTCTGTATTAAAAAAAGAAAAAAACTTTTTTATTTTAAAATAATAATTTCAAAACTTTATATTTCATTTAAAAAAAAAAAAAAAATATGTAAGTTTATATTTTAAGAAAATTTCTACTTAATTGGATTTAAAAAAAAAAAATTTTTTTTTTCTTTTCATAAATATACTTAGTTCTTATGAATATACACAAAAAGGATGGAATCGTGTATATTAAATGTATAAGATGAAATATAATTAATATGTATTATTATAAAGATGTTTTGTCATGACCTTGTTTTTTATTAATACTTTTTAAAAAAAAAATAAATTATTTTTCGGATTTTCTTTACTTTTCCATCTAAACGGGTTTCATAATAAATTTTTGTCAGAAATTTTCTATTTTAACTTTTGTTTTTCTTAATGTGTATGGTACATACATATACATTAATTGTTCAAAAACACAAATGAAATAAATAAAATAAATAAATAAATGTATTTATAAATAATGAATAAAAAAGGAAAAAATATATTTTCATTTTAATTTTTAGAAAAGAAAATTACTTAAGGGAATAATTGATTTTTTTTTCCATTTCTACAAAATAACATTAATTCCTCTACAGGAAAATCTTAATTTATATTTAATGATTTGTGATTCAAAAAACTGAAAGAAGATTCTAATATTATTAGAATATGAATTATTATTATTATAATTTGTTTTCTGTCATATTCATATTTGATTACTTGTTACATAAATCATTTTTAAAATAAATATAACAACGTATTAGAAGTATATGTACGTAAAATTTAATGTATGTGTAATGAAAGATAAATAAAATATTATATTAAATTATACATGAAAAAAGAAAAAAAAACTTATGTTTATATAAAGTATATTTTTTTTTTTTTTTGAAAATTGTACAGAAATACAATATATCATTGAATAAATCAATGTATTAAATTTAGCATAGTTACATACATATAAGTATGAATGAGATAATATATGTTACAACAAGGTATCTTATTTGTATATGATGATGTTAACATTACATGAATACATAATAATCAATAAAATATGCTTTCATGATTTATGATATTATCCAGTCATAGTATAGTGCGTAAATGTAAAAATATATAGGCAAATATAAATTGAAAAACGACTTAATGTTATTTATTTATTTATTTATTTTTAAAAATATTTTATCAACGTCATTTTGCGTTAAGTAGACGTGTCAATTTATAAATTTTTTATTTTTTTTTTAATGTTTTGGTATAACAAAATTTCAAAATTTATTATTTCAAATAAATAATAATTTTCCATCCCTTTTTTTTTTGTATCGTTTTATTTTGATAAACATGTTAAACTTGATAATCAAACGTTTCAAAAATTTGAATAAAATGAGAGAAAAATTAATTGATTTATGTACAACAAAATCCTTCCTATACATAACCCATATTGATTTCATTTTAGTTTGATGAATTTATTTTGGGATAAATTAAAAACTTTATCTTTTCATTTATTTTATATTTTATTTGATTTTCTTTTATTTGATGTGGTGAAATAAGAAAAAAATCGTTTTTTTTTAATAAAAATTTTATGATTAAAGTTGATAGTGAGTAGGGCATTTATTTTAATGATTTAGATTCTGGAACATTGAACGAATACAGAATGTAAATCGTGAATTATTCAGTGAACCAATAAAGGGACGCAAACATTTGTATGTGAATAAATACAAATACAATTTACTTCAAGTCTGTATTTAAAAAAAAAAAAATTAAAACCAACACAATAATTTTGATTAGTATTTTTAAAAAGTAAACCTAATAGGAGCAATTTATAATCCTTAAAAGAATAAATTGTAATTATCTATTAAATAAAATATTTTACGTATTCAAGTATTCATATAAATGTTACTCATATTCTCTGCACGCGTATTCATATTTATTTGTATAAAATAAATAAATTTTAATCAATTTGGAATTTTATAGGATTAAAAATTTGTATTTAAAGACACAAAATAACTTTATATGTAAATTTTGTTTAATTTCACCTACATATCCATATATGTATGTACGAGTAGACTCGATTACATGTGAGTATATACTGTAAATATGTACATATGTATATTGTATAATACCTAAAAATGAGATTAAAATTTTATTTTAAAATTAAAAAAATATATGTAAATAAATTTATTCTAGAATTTAAGTGTAAAAATTTCTGTACATAGAATTTATACTCGTGATTCGTGGGCATATCTGTAATTTGTTTTTTAATTTCATATTTGAGAAGAATTTAAAATTTAACTTAATCAATAAATTTTTAAAATTGTTTTTTATTAACAAAAATTTTATTAATTAAAATAATACGTTATAAATGTTGTTTAAATTACAAAAAAAAAGTTTAATTAATGTAAATATAATATTTATATACTAACATTTGAATTTTCTTGAATTTTTATAGGAAATTTTAAAAGTGTGTTAAGATGTTAATATTTGGTTATTATTTATTTATAAAATTGTTTCAAAAATAACTTTGAAAATAAATTTGAAAAATTGAAAATTCACTAGGATAATTTTATTTCAATGTAAGATCCTTTTATGAAAAATTATTTTTGTTATTTATTGATTGAACTTCTTTTTTTTTTGAAATATTTAATTCGCAATTTTATTTAAAAAAATAAAATTTAATGAATGTTACAAAATGTATTTGTACATGTTTTAAGTAATACGTATTTTCAGTTTATACATACCGTATTTTCTAATCTATTGTAATACTATATTTTAGATAGTAGGTACATATTATGAAATATTTATTAGAAATGTTACTAACCTTTAGCATGACCTCATTTTGTCTTTTATTTTTTCAATAATACTTTTTCTGCTTTTTGTGTTTCATACATACATTTTTTTTTTACATTCAGTTTTTACTTATTTTACAAGTTAATTTTTTTATATTCATTCTCAGAAACATAACTAGGGTTGTACGAATAACAAACGATTTTGTTTTTGTTTTGTTTTTGCCTATTTTTATACATTCATCACGTACATCATGCATGTATATGTTCACATACAAAGATTGCGTATAAGTATGTACATTTACATTAATTTAAATCTAATCTATAAGATTGAATCTAAAGTGGGTGTATAGTATATCCTTTTTGAGAATGTCCTAAGTTATACAATTTTGTGTATCTTGATATTTTATTTTATTTTATTATCTTAAATTTACTATCTGTGTTTGTATCTGTGCCTAACATATCGTACCATATACCTATATATATGATGGGTAAATCCTTAAATAAGTAATTTGCCAAAAATAAAATATTTTTGGTTTTTTACTTAGATTTAGTAGATATAAACAAACGATATGGTATGTCAAAATTGAGTTCTGTTAAAAAGGAATGAATTGAGAGTAGTATTTTTTTCCTTGACTATAATTAGGATAAACATTTTCGGAAATATCATTTTTCTGCCTTTTTGATATTTCAATATAAAGTTTTAAAAAACAAAAAAAAGAGCTTAAAATTGTAGGTATAAAGAAAATAAAACTAATCAAAAATAATTGACAACAATCTAAAATCAAGTTATTTATCATAATTTAAAATTTAATATCAAATATACGTGTACTTATTTTCAATTTAAAAAGATAACTTTTCATATTACATAATTGTGAAAAAATTGATAAAATTTTGAAGTTTGAAATGTCAGCAAAAATTTGAAAAAAAAAAGATATAAACTTTTTATTGACCTTTTTCTTTCTATTTCTATTATAATAGTTTCTTTTTGGTTTTATTATTATTATTTTTTTTTGTAAGGAAAAAGACTTTCAAACTACGAAAAAAATTATTTTTAAAAATCTCTTTTGATTGAAAATGTTACATGTTAACATGTAAAAACACTTGTAGCACAGAAAGTATGTATGTATAGATGTACATATATAGTACGTACATATATGTACATATTTTTAGATTTATTTTTTGTGGATGTATGTATGAGAACTCTTCTTACATATTTATTTAAACTTATTTTTTATGCCTATGTAATCTTTATTATGTAAGAGAAACCTAAATATGTACATACTTCATATACATATGTTCATATATAGTATACATAAGTATGTATATAATTTTTGTGTAATGTAGTATTACCTACATATTGATACTAGGATAAAAGTAAATTTGATTTTTTTTTTTTAGCTTTTTCATATATTTGGAATTAAGAAAAATAAATAAAAGTAAAAATCCTAAAAATTCGTTTGCGTACATATACTTATTCACTATAACTACTAAAAAATGACAAAAAAAAAAAATAGATACGTTGCTCTGATACTCATGAAATATGAACAGATAAAAATGTGCCAAACGTAATCACAAAATAATTCACTAGAGATTATTGAGATATATGTAGATAAGTGTATAAATTTTTCGTCTCATTGAATATATAAGCCCACGCTGGCTTATTGTGTACAGGGTATTCTACCATATGAAGTATATTTTTTTAAAGCTTAAATTATATGGCCATAGTTCAAAAATATTTCTAATTATTATATGACGTAAGTAACGTACCTTTTATGAGTGTTACATAATACATAATCTGCTTACAAACGTACGAGTGTATTATCAATAATATCATATAATATTTCGCATCCTACAATTACAACATTTAATAAATTTATAGATGCAAAATATCAAATTATCTTGATATTTTAAAAATTTTAGTATATACATATTATATAGAAATTAGAATAATTTTATAATTTCGAACAATATTAAATTGTGTTAATGTGAAATAATAAAATTATATATATTACCAAATGAAAAACATTAAAATTACAAAACATTTTTTTTTTCAAAAGAGAAAACTAAAAAGTACAGATTATAAGATTTCTCGAGAGAATACTATCTTTAAAAATAAATATTCAGTTCTTACAAAAACAAAAACAGCTCTTTAATTTGTAATTAATTTAAATTTTTTGAACATATGGAAGTTATTTCATTATTTTCTGTTGAACATTTAAAATAATAATTTGTTCTATGTCCTTTGACTTTTATATGTATACCTATATATATGTCATGTAATTTTACTCGATAACATTTTGTTTCACACGTATTACAAAATCTATGTAATCCTCATATGTGTATGAACTTTAGATTTTTTTTTAATCGAAGTTTCTATTTAAAATCCTCGTTATACTTGAATGTATGTATATAATATCTCTACATGATAAAGATGATGATGACGATGACGATAATTTTATTGAAATTCTATTTTAATCCTTTTGAATAGCTGATACCTGTTTTACATGTGTATTTTTTATTGATTTATAGTACATAATATTTTACATTCATAATTATTTTACCAGAAGCTACCTTTTTATTGTATTTTTTTTTTTTTTTTTTTCTGAAATCACGATCATCGACAATCAATTTTCTGACAGAAAAGGTCATGTGGAAAATTTAAAATAATAAAATAATAGATAAATTTATAGAAGGGGATTCGTAAAGATTTTACTCTATGATGAACAAGTCGTGTGTTCATATCATATTTTCTGTAGTATAAAAATTCAACTTGAAAATTATTCATTATTTACATAAGTATATTATTTACCCATTATATATGTATGTTCTATTTTCGGAAACTATATTATCCAGTCAGTTATATTTTCACTCAAATATTTTTCATACATTTAAATGTACGTCCACAATTTTTATACTCATTGTTGTTATTTTCCTTTAAATTGTTTTTGTATTATAGATTGAAACTCGTACATGTATGTACGTATTTTACATTCATTCATTATTCATAAATTGTGTAAATAAAATACACATGTATAATTCAAGACATTTTTATTATTAATGAAAATTCAAAATCTCCCTCGTTTATTACTACATACTAAAAGAACATGCGTAAGTCCGTTCAAATAATTGATTAACATCCTTTTTTGATGACATTATTTTTCTACCTTTTATTTGGAAAAAAATAAATGAAATATAATAATTTAGTCCTATTTATGGTACATTGCGTTAATCAAAATTGTTCTTGTCCTTTTTGTATTTTCTGGCATTCTTTTTTTTTTACAAAGTCGATTATTAACAATATTTGATTTTAAATTTTGTTCATTTATCATTTTATTAAATGTATAATACAATGCCTTTTTTCCCTCTAAACTCCTCTATTAGTTTCAAAAAAATAAAAATAAAAATAAACGAATAAATAAATATTGTAGAAATCGATGAATTTGATTTGAATAAATTGAAAAGATATTTTTATATAAATTTTATAAATATTTTTTGAAAATTATTACAATAAAACAATATTATTTCAAATTTTTAATTTTTTTTTTTTTAAATTTCTTTAAATTAAATTTTATTTAATTTTATTTTTTTTTTTGTCAAAATCTCTAATCACAATATTTTCTTGTGACCTTGTAACATGATTTTTTTATTTTTTCCTGTATAGCTGTTTTATCATAACAACGAAATTGTTAAATTTCGACATGATATTTATTTATGCATTTATACGAGTATTTATATTTTTTAAATTCTCGTAGATTATTCTACTAAAACACAAAAAATTAGATTTATAGTTTGAGAGGCCGAAAATCCTACCTTTCAATAGCAATAAAACTCCTGTCAATTGAATTTTTTTTTTTCAATTTAATTTGAATAAAATTTTGTGAATAAAATCATGAAATTCAAAAAATCATGAAATTTAAAAATGAAATTGATATTTTTTTTATTGAAATCTGTTTTATTGATTTTTTATATTGTTATCTCTTAAAGAATGATCCTTTTAAATAAATTACTTGAATATATTACAAAATAAAAGAAAACATTTCGAAAAATACAATAAAATATTAATAAAGAAAATAAACATAGTAATACGTTATAACAGAAGACATGTGTTTCTTGGTTTATATTCAAAATAAAGGCAAATATACTCGTAAAAGAGCTTTTCTTTTGTATTTTGCTTTTTTCCGTTGTATTTTTGTTGTATGATTTATTTTATTTTGTTTATATTTTCCTTTCTTAGTATCTCTTTCCTTTTTTTTATCATTATAATAAATAAGAAAAAATTGTGAATATTTTTCATTTCAAATAACAGCATTTATAACATGTTTAAATTTATTAAAACAAAGAGAAAAAATAAATACAGAAAGAATAAAAAAAAGGAAGAATTTTAACTGTAACAAATTGAATGAAAATTTTTAAATATACCGTACAAATTTGATAAGTTCTGCACGTGTAATTTATATTGACTTAAATAATTATAATTATATTTTATTTAATAAATTCTTAAATAAGAATATTCTTATTTTTATTCTTTGTAAAATATAAAATATTTTATTTTATAATAAAATAAATTTTCCTACGTACTTGATAATCTCATACTTTAAAGAAAAGTATCATATTTCTCAAACTAAGAAATTCAAGAAGTAATGAATTTTAAAGAAAATTCGATTTCACAAAAATTTGGATTTTTATAGTCCTATATTTAATGTTGACCTACATACAATACGTACATAAACTTTTCTTTTTGTTCTTATTTTTTCAATTATATTATTATTTCATGTGTCATCCTCTATTTTTAATATAATTATTTAAAAATGTTAATTATCATTTAAAGGTTATCATTTTATTAATTTTATCATACATTCTTACTATATTTTTATTTCAAAGTGTTGATAATAAGAAAATGTAAAATTGAAGAAAATTATTTTGATTTTCTTTTAAAAATCTAATTTAATGAAATTAGTTTTTTTTTATCTTTATCATTACTATTATCATATGATATTATATTATTTTCTTTTTCTTTATTGAATAATAAAGAGATTAAAAATTGTTTAAATATCCTTTTATTTTCTTCTCGTTGTTATTGAAATCTTTTCATTAAAAATGTTTTTAATGAAAAAACATATAATAACAATAAAAATGTATAGAAAAGGAAAAAATTTTCTATGTTTTATAAAAATATAAATTAAATCTAATATAAAAAGAAAACATGTAATATTTGCACATAACATTTGTCTTTATTATCTTATATTAACTACATATGTATTCAGCAACAATATGTGGTAATAGTAATTATAATAATAATAATAATAATAATAATAGCAATAAAGATGTTTTCATCTTTTTTACATATGAATATGTACACCTTTATGATATAATTAAATAACTATATGAAGTTAAAATAGAATAATAGAAGAAAATTATTATATTAAATTTAATAATGTAATTTAACATGCCAATAAAAACATTTCGGTATTCATGTTATACTTCATACACATTAGAACATACATACATACATATATATTTATCAAGGGTATATCTACACCCATGTATGTATTCACATTATTTTGTGTATGTTACTATAAAACAAAAAGTAAGAAAAAATGAAAATTTTTATCATTGGGTTGTTGAAATTATCATGTTTTTCTACTCATAAAATGTATGTACACACATAATTTTAACAAGAAACGTATATATTAAGTATTTCTCGAATGTTGAAAATTGTTTGAATACATATAGTACTAATAAAAGCCTCTTGTATGTACTAACTTTATAGATATTAATTACAACTAAATGTATATAAAGATTCATACTCTATGTTATATACAATTAACCAAGAGTTATTAAAATACTTCAGGGCATCACCTACATTAATACCTATCACTTTGTTTGTTATGTGAAAACTTTTTGTTAGTTTTGTGTACATTTTTTACAGTGTAAATATACTATACATTATACTTATACATAATTTATACATAAAATATATATGTATGTATATACACATGGATATATAATAAATACGTATACCAAAGTTCATCAGAAAAATAAATAAGGTATAGTAAATAACTTCGATAATAAAAATAAAACTATAATTATGCAATAATGCAACAAGTGTGTACTCAATTTCTTCCATAATATAAAGTCCCTGAAAATATATAGTAGTAAATTTATATATAAAAAAGGTAAATATGTATGTATATAAAGTATGTACGTACAAGCAAATGTATATATAATTAAAAATTGTACGTAAGTTATAGTAATTAAATTTTATCATGTTTTTCATATTCAAATTTTTTTTTTTTTTTATTTATAACTTTTACAGCAAATTTTATTTGCAATTTTGTGTTTAAATTTTTAATATGTATGTACATACGTATATTTTTGTTTTATACATTATTTTGTTTAAAAAACACACTTAAAAAATTTGTAGAGCTTTTGATACATAAATGTACGTATGTATATGTACAAAAATTTTATTTTGAAATAAATTTTCAACGCATAAATACAAAATTTAATAGATTTCTAAAATAGATCGTAAATATGTATGTAATAGAAAAAATTGAATAAAAAAAAGCAAAAAGAATTTACCTAAAGTTTATCAACATTATAAAATCAAATCAAATTACTTAACATAAAAATAATTCTAGAAATTTCAAACTGAATAAAATAAAACCTGACCATTATTAACATTATCATTAATTATACAGATAATTTTTATTTAGAAAAACATATATGTACATAAAATACATAGACAATGTAAATAATATATATAATTTCAAATTAAATTTAATTTCAATATTACCTAAAAGAAAATTTCATTCAAAATATACACAAAGAATTCATAAAGATGAAAGAAAATCCTTTTTCATTTAAATACATATTATACAGAAAATGTGAATTCTGTGTGTTTACAGTTTATTCTGCGAATTTCATAATAAAATAAATTCAATAAATATCTATATATACGTAAGTATGTAAAATAAACCTCACTTTGTTCATAATATATAGTATGCACATACGTATATGTATGTTTACTTGGGTAATTTTATTTATTTGAAATGTTTTATTAAAAATGTGTTGGAAAATATCACTTCTTACGAATTTATATCAAAAAATACAGTAGCTCAAAGATTTTTTAACGTGTGCTGCATTTAATTTTTTATATACATACATGTAAATATAGTAAATGAATTTGTTATGAAACACCCTGTATAGGTAATTTCATTTTCGTGTTTTATACATATAGATAATATCCAAATAAACTGTCCACAACATAATTGCGTAGAAAATGATTCGATTTATACATATATATGAAATAGTTTACGTATGTATGTGTATATGTACAGTACATAAATGTACGTGCTTATTTATATTTGCTTTATTTGTTTAATATAGTACGAAAACATCAAGTTAACGTACATATAAAACAGAATAATGATAACAGAAATAATTTCATATTTTCATGACATTTTTAGATAATGTGTACACATGTACATAATGTATGTCAATTGACTTGCATACGTGCACATATATATGTATGTATAAATAAATATATGTATATTATTGATATATGTATGTATACATATTATAGGTATATGTATGTATACAATTCAACAGTCTATACAAAAAATTTCTTATTATAGAATAGAGTCATTTCATTCATTTTAATTTTCCTTACATAATTTATTTTCATTTTACCTTTTTCCTTTATTATCCAAAATATACACGTATGTAATATCCAAGAAAAACAAAAAATAAAAAAATAAAAAAAACAGGGAAATCGAATATTATTTTTATGTTAACAATTACATATTTTGTGTACACAACTGGAAAAGATAATACTATAAAAATTGTATATATCCTTAAACTCTCTGACATGAGAATTATTTGTAAATCGTGAACACATGTATGTGCAAAAAAAAAACAAAAACAATAACAGGAAATTCTTTTTTCATTTTTTTTCCTTCTTTTTATTTCATTTCAATAAATAATGTAAATGATGAATATGAGAACAGAAAAATAAGAAAAATTGAATTATTTATGTGTACATATTTTGTTATGGTAGTTACATATAAAATATTATGTTTATGAAATTATAAAAATAAACATAAATAAAATGTTTGGTTGTACGCTTTTTTTTTTTTTTTTTTTTTTTTGGTAAAATGTCTTAAATAATAAAAATAAATGACATCAAATCAAATAAAATATTAAAGTAGAAGATAAATATTATAAACAAAATTATTATTTGAATTTATACAATACGATGTATTATAACGATGTAGTATAGTATATGTACGTTAGAAATAATAACAAAAATATTTTAGTTTATAAGTAAAATTATTCTATACTTAAATTTAAACAATAGATAAAATATGTATATGAATCATTTACATTAGTAAAAGTTTAAATTTTGGTTTTCATTAAAATAAAAGGTTAAAATTTTATCAAAATCAAATCAAATTAAATTGTAAAAGCGATGTTCGAAAAAAGGCTTTTTACTTATACTATATATACTTTTCGTTTTCAAAGTAAACATTTTTTTTTTTTTTAAAGGTCAATGAACAACAATCTAATTAAAATTAAAAATATTTCTATGAATTTTCCTTTTTAATGTAATTTAATTAGTTTATCCTTGATATGCTGCGTAGTAAAATTAATGAAATTGTAAATGTTATATTATCACTATATTTATACGTTATGTCTCTAGTTAAAAACTTCTAGGTTTTTCATTTAAGTAAATTTTCAGGCGAAATGTTTTATAAAAATTATTTTTTTAAATATCTGATTTTGATCTAGACGAACGAAAAAAGAATATAATAAAAATGTTTATCATGAAAATGAATTTGAATTTTTCAGTTTTGATAAATTTCATTAAATGAATATAACGAAATGATTAAATTATTTTAAAATTTTTATTTATATTCATGTATGAATAATACATACATAAAAACATATTATATATGTCTTATATCCTTTTATTATTGTATTCACAATTAACAACAAATATAATCAATTTCAATATTTTGTATATTAAGTTCACATGAACGATTAAAAATAAAATAAAATTAAAATATAAACAAAATGAAATTAATTTATACAAAAAGAGTACGGTATATAAAACAATAGAAATTGGATGGAGATAATATGCATACTATATAAGATGAAAATTTTGAAATTTTAATGTTTACATTTATATGAAAATTTAAAAAAAATTTATTAATTCAAATTTTATTCCAATAAAATTTCAATTCTGATATCTATTGAACATCATTATTTTATTATATTATAGTTTGAGGCTTCTGTAGTTAAAAGTTCATATAAAAACAGTATTTAAATATAAGAAATTTTTTCGAAGAATTCCACCTATTAAGAGATACTTTTAAATGAAAACAATAATATATGTACATAAAACCATAAAATATAATTATACACATTTTAATAGAAATAATACATATAATAATTCGAATAACCACAAATTCAAAGGTAATTTTAGATTACCTGTTAGGATAATTCAAACGGAAAAGTTATTAAAATTGTTACCAATATGATGGGGGAAAAAAAAACACACACTTGAATGAGAATGAAAAAAGAACAAAAATTATGAGATTTTACTATAGCAACAGGATTACATTTATCATGATATATCGTTATGAAATGAAAATACTTAGAATTATTATTTCGATTATTTTCTCTTATTGTTTACTTTTGTTTTATTTTTTTTTTCTATTCGTTACTTATTGATTAGAAAAAAAAAATGTATTCTCAAATTACCTTTTGAAATATAATCCATTGTTGAGTTTATATATGTATATAGTTTTTGTAATTTAGAATAAATAAACGTTCATGAAAAAAAAAATTAAAGAAAATAAATGAATTTAAAAAAAAAAATTTTTTTTAAAACTTCACAAATTTCAGGTAAATGAATAAATACAGTTAGAAAAATAAGCAGCATCATTCAAATGACGTCAATTAAAATCGATGATAAAAATCAAGGATAAAAACAGAATAATAAAAAATGACATACAAATAAAAAGTAGGTATAATAAAAGAAAAAAAAAAAAATGTTTTCTTTAAAATAAAAGTTTCAACAAATTTTATTACAAACAAATAGAAATTAATTACAACGATTTTTATGTACTCTTTAAATGTACAATATACTCTAGTAAATCTTTTGTATTGTAAAAAACCAAAAAATCTTCTATAATACTCATATGTACGAGTATATAAAATGTGTTTTGTTTTAATTTGTTGCTTCATTAATTTTATTCGCATAAAATAAATAGACTTTAAGCGCACACTGTATATGGATGTTGAGACATGTACAAAATAAGTTTAAAGTTAATTTTTGTGGTATACACGAACACGAGTAATGTACAATTATGTACAATTGTGAACGAATCTATTATGTATATACGAAAACGAGCTTATATTACATACATACATACATATGTTGTAAATGCATAAAAATAAAATACATACGTATAAAATGTTTTATATTCTTACCCAAGAACTGAAAAACAAGAATAAAACATACAACTAAAAATTCATTTAGTTGAAATTTTTCTTTAGTTTTTTCAAGGATCTTAGAAAACAATATAGAAATATGTATAAATTTTTAATACGTTCATACATATACTATGCATGGTTTCAAACCAACTTACATATGTATGTATTGAACTTTACCACTTTATATTTTATTCTTTTATTTTTGTGGTTAGTTAAAAGATTTAAAATATTTTAAGTGTTTAGTATTAAGTTTTATACATTGTAGCATGCACACATACTGGTATATATATGTATGTACATTTGGGTATAATGAAATAATTAAAAGTTTTATACTTTAGTTGATGGTTTTGTACTAACATATAGATACAAATGTATAAAATATAAAGTTTATTTTTCTATAAAATCAAATATTTGTATATATATTATAAAAATAAATTTTCTAAGGATTTTAGTAAAAGTTCTTTCATTAGTGATATATTTTTGTATTTTAATTAATTTAATTTAATTAAAAGTTAATTAATGAATGTTCATGTTGATATACATTAAATTCACGTATGTATTATTTATGTACATACAAAAATACATCACATACATTGATGCTTTCTTCAATAATTTTTGAATAAAATTACATTAAAAGTGTTTTTAGTTTAGCATACAAAATGATTATTTTACTAAATCGTTAGATTTAATTAATGTTTAATGTACAATATTCGGATGTGCACAGACCATCAATGGGGAATGTATAATACACATACTATATGTCCATATGTACATATGTTCAAATGTGTACATGTATAGTGTCATTAATTATTAGTGTTGGAGTAATTAATTTGTTAAAAGATCAACTAATTTTCACTGTATACAATATATTGAAACAACTGTATTATATGTGAAATGTGACAAATTAAATTGTGTTAAAATCTCTATCTAATCTTACGATTTAATGATTTACGGAAGAAAATCATTTTCTTTTTTTTTTTTTTTCATCCCAACAGGTGGGAATTTTTATAACAAGAGCCTTTGTATATAATGTATGTGTATATGTATGCGTGGTCTTTATTAGATTTAGTATTCAAAAAATGAAAATTTCAGGATTTTAGAATTTCTAATTTAAACTATTACTTTTATGTATTTTTATGATTATTACATAACCGTTTAATGCCCTAATACAAAAGCTAAAATAATAAAAACAAAAAAGAAATGACATTCAACTTTTCCTTTTCTTGTTAAGCCAATATTTACAGTTGCTTAAATTAACTGAAAATAATAACTACATACGTAGGTATGTACATATTGAATATTATATTGACTCTAAATGAGAATAATGTATAACTTAAGTAAATACATTACACAGCAACAAAATTTTACATTGTCATTCATATTTTCAATTAAGTTTATTAACTTCAATTTACGAAAAATGAAAAATAAAAAATGCATGCGTGTTTCATTTTAAAATGATTAACTATATTAAAATATTTAAGTAACAGTGTTATTTTTTGTATTATTTCTTCTCTTTTAACATTTTGTTTTTATTTTAGTCCATTAACCGTTTTTTTCCAAATGCCATTTTTTTAGAAATTCATTTATTTTTAGATTAATTGAAATTCATTTTTCATACAATATTGTAAAAATTACAGGGTGTACAGGATTAAAATGTAATCAATATTTATATCTCATTAAGGTACCTATGAATTAAAATTTAAAATTATTTTCAGTATAGGCTTTATGAAAATTACATGAAGTAGTACCATATTTTACGTCATTGTGAAAATTAAATCTTTTATTGAATAAAAACTTAAAGAATTATGGTAATATTGCTCTTGAAATTATTTTTATTACAAATCATTTAATCATGACAGAAGAAACAAGATACATTTACTATGTACTCTCATAAGGTTTGTACTGAAAATAATTTAAAAATGTTCCATAATAATTAAATAAAAATAAAAACTAAATTTCCATACCTAATTAAACAACTTTTTCTTTTTTCTCTTGAAAAATAATGAAATGGAAAAAGAAAATACGGAATATAAAATCTTACCTCAGGATCAATGCCTTCAGTTATATAAAAAGTAATTTGAAGTTTCAAGTTCTTTTTTATTAGAAATATTAATCGTAGAAAACTTTTATATACAGACATAAAATGAAATGTATAATAATGACTGTAATAATTAAAAGAAAATAAAATAAAATAAAAACGAACTTCTTCTCTTCCGTTGTTCTTTTTCTTAAGTAAATTTTTAAATTAATTATATGTAAAACTAGGTAAGAGATTATTATTAGAAAAAAACAAAAAACAAAATTCTTGTTGAAATTCTGAAACGAACAAAATAAAGAAAATATAAAAATTAAAAAACTTTACATTTTTGTCCTCTTTTTTCAGTTTTTTTGTATCAACGCAATATTGTGCTTTGTCATCACATATAACTACACTTTTCATACTTTATAAAAATTTTAGAAGAAAAATCTTTTTTTCTGGTTTTTCTAATATTTTATCATTTTGTTTATATAATGTGATGTCATTAAACTACATACAAAGCGGAAGTTACTTAATTTTTATTACATGCTCCTTTTTTGTAGTATGTATAGTTACTGTACAAGAATAAAGGAAACAAAAACACACAACAAATACATATACATATACAATGTAGAATTTTTCTATTGAAAAATGTAAGATATAAAAGAAATTTTTTTTTTGTGCACATATACAATCAAACACAATGTTCCTGTACTCTTTAATTTTCAAAGTTTCTGTGTTTTTTGTTTAAATCTTTGATAATTAGCACCCTTTAAAATCTCTTTCTTCTAAAAAAACAAAAAGAAAAAAACTATGTAATTTTGTATAGTATATGAAGTCTGTATTTACGTAATGACGACATTGTGTTGCGTGTGAAAGTACGTTCATATGAAAAAAAATTATTTAGATTTACGTGGTATAATTATAAACTTACTCGATCGCTTCAAAAAAATGTCCTTTCTAAATGATATAGATGTATAGACCATACTATTGGGGAAATTTACATTTACATATATTATGCACGTATAAGTACTATTAATTCTTATCACTTTTTTAAAATTTTCTTTTGTGTGTACGTACTTAAAATCACTTAATTACAATTATACATTGAATAATGCGTTATATCATTTGAATAATTTTTAGTTTGAATTGAATTAATAACTTTAGAATATAGAAGAATTCGAAAACATTGATTGCTGGATTAAAGTGCAACTCATCAAAAATCTGTGCACTTAGGCATTTATTCATTTTGAAATGAATGTATGTTTTGGTGGTGAGCAGATCCTTAATTATGGTTCTATGTTTGATGTCCCATACTAACAAACGTTTGAACTAAAACGTATCAGTATCAGTACGAAAAATTCTTATTAACTTTTTTCTTTTTTGTTTTTGTTAATATCTTTTTTTAATAAGGTCATAACTTTTAGAATTTTTATTTTCCAAGCAATAATAACAGACAATCATTTAAATTCAAGTAAAATTTGTTTCATGAAAGTAAATTAAATAAAATGACATCTAAAAATATGTACATATTTACATGTATGTATATGTACATATTTCTAATTTTCATTGAACTAATGTAAATGTAACAATGCAATAAATGTCCTGTGTACACTTTAAACTAATGACATATGCTTGAGTACATTAACATTTACATCATACAAAATCGCAGTGTAAATTTCCACTGGTATTAAATGAAATAAGGAAAAATCAATGTAAAGTTGTGACATTTAACATACATACATTTACAAAATGTATGCACACAAATTACGATAGTAGTGTGTTGTACATTTACAAGAAAATATAAAAATAATAATACAAAAAACAAAAAAAAAAAAAACAATAAATAGAGAAAATATTTGTTGTAATTGCTATTATTATCGTAACGATTTCCTTTCCACTCAATTAAATAGATGAAAATAGTTTGATAGCAAAATAATAATAATATAAACAATATATGCATACATTGTATTTCAAAATGGATTTGTATACATAAATACAAAAATTAAAAGTAAAATAGTATGTAACCTACACTAAATACATACATACATAATATATTTATTTGTAGTGTAAACGTTAAATTGAACACTGTAAATCTGAATACTTTATAATAAAATGTAAATTAACTATACAAAATTGAGAAGGCGGGTATAATCCAGATATGTACACCAATCTCTCTATTTATATACCTTGCATATAATATTTACTTTTAGCCATGTAAAATTTTTATAATGTCAATTTCATATTAATTACAAGTAATAATAATTAAAGAAATAAATCAATTCTCTTACGTACGTATACCCATACTTGCATATAGTGTTTACGTAATAAGTGGTATAATAATAGCAGTACACGTAGATTTTATAATTTATATGCCGTTTAATCTTGTTGAAATTACAATTCACGTACAAGTTTGAATAATTTCTATCCTAATTCTAGGGAAATCCAATAAAATTCACACTATTTATTTATAGTTAATTATTAGATAATAAAAATTTGATATAACATTGCTGAAAAACAAATTATGTATCATTTTGTTATTTTAATGAAATGGTAAATTTATCATTTTACGTACATAAATTTTATATTAGGTTTTGGAATGTTTAAATATTTATAAAAATTTTTACATACATATGTACCATTTTACTCGATTTGAGAGATCTCAATTTTACACATACGTACGTAACATATACCTACATTATAAATTTTTTTAAATATTGACATTCAATATTAATCTATGCAGAATTAAAGCTTTCCAATAGAGAAAAAATGTTTTTAAATTCCTTGGAAATTTTTCTATGATTTTCATGTTATCTTCTTTTTTTTTTTAATAATTTCTTTTTTGTTGTTGTTAACATGATTATTTTTTACGATGACATTTAAAAAAATTTGTGATAACATGTTACAATTTACGTAATTTTTTGGAAAATGTTATACGCATACATTCACATTTATTTATATAGATATTTTCAATTATATTCAAAATTAGTATTATAACATACTCAAACCTCCTACAATGTAATTTACTACCTACAAATACTTTTTTGTATAAAAATTTTATACAATGTATAGTAAAGCAAAAAATAAATAAATAAATAAAATACAAAACTTTGATAAAAAGAAGAGTAAAAAAATAAAATAAAACAAAGCACAAGTTAAATGGAATGAAAATTTATTTTTGTTTATTTTTGAATTATTTTTTTTTTTTTTCTTCTCCTGTGAAAAGTTAATAAGTTTATCTTGAACATATGACAAATACAAACATGGATACATCATTTACCTTGAATATATGCAATACATTTGGAAAAGAATTTTTTTTTTTAGTGTGGATTACACAAAAAAAATACAAAAAACGAAAATAAAAACAAAGGAAATGAAAAAGACGGATATTTTATTTTTATAATTTTTTGAAAATGAAAATCTTATTTTATATAAATTTTATATTCCAAATAATTGTTCATCTATTCTGTATGCTAATATTAATGAAATTTGATACTAATTATTTGTTACATTTTCGTTTTTATTTAGCTTTTTTCTCATTTATTTTTTAATTGTACTATATTTGTTTTGTTTTGCTTTTACCTTATAGCTTTATCCTTTAAAACATTTAATTAGAAAATAATATCAGTAACATTCTTTTCACGTGTATTCACGTGCATATTTTCATAATACAATAATGCCTTATCAAAATCATTGATAGTAAGTAATTCGAGGTTTTTCCTCCTTTTTGTTTATTATTTTTTTAATCATAAATATACTTCATTGTCATATATCCTTTTTTACTACGAATTTTTTTATTATACTGAAATTGTTTAATTTAAAAAATATAGAAAATTTTCTATTTAAATAAATGAAAATAGAAAATATGTTAAGAATATAATTTTTTAATTTTAAATATCTCTAAGCTATTTATATACATGTGTATATCCTTTATCAAATATGTATGCATACAATATTTTACAAAAAATAAAAAAGATTCATATATTTCCCAGTAACAATTTTTTTTTTCACTTTCTCTTTTCTTTTCTTCTTATCAGTTAACATTAAAACTTGTATACATACAATGTACATATTACATAATATGTTACATATATCAATTTATTTTCATTTATATACACTACTGAACATTCAATCGTTATTTCTAATAATCACATGACATTAATAGAAATTTATTACTTAAAAGAAGATAAACAGAACAAAAAAGAAAGAAAATTTCTAAAGATAAATATAATTATTATTTAAAATTATTTTATTCAGTTTGAATTATTTAAGTGTAAAATGTTGTTAAAGATATTATATTATGTTTATAAAATGTACATACATTGAAATGTGTATAAAAATTATACATATAATTTAAAATACGGTATTTTGAAAAAAAAAAAAAATGTATATCCCTATGTATTCTCTTTTTTTTTTGAATTTATTTTTGGTTTTTTTTTTTTAGGTTATAATTTTTTTGGGAAGTAAGTTATAATGTACATAAATACATACATATGTGCGTTTAAGAAATTGAATTAAGAAGGAAAGACGCAAAAAAAAATTATTTCTTGATAAATAAATCATATATACATATATATATATGTATATATATACTTAAACACATGTATGTATATATATTTCAAAAAAAAAAAAAGTTTTACAACAGGTATAACAGGTATTACAACGTGTAACTCAAAGGTGTAATATAAAGTCATGTACATACATATGTATATTGTTTAAGCAAAGTTAAAAATTTGGTAAAGTACATAATGCTCGTGCACAATCCCTTGGTGTTATATACGACTAACTGTTAAAGTGTTGGTGTTTTTAAATTTAATTCTTTTTTTTTGTCATATTTGCTACACATGTAAACGTGTGTTCTAAATTCATTCGTTCTTACATTTTCTAAATAATACGTACATATGTCCTTGGATTATACTTGATAATATTTGAAAAAGTAAATTAAGAGAAAAATTATATATGTTTATGTGAGAAAAATTATTAAAACATAAAAATAGAATTTTCCTGTAAAATGTATAGACTTTAAGGTGGATAAAATATGTGCTTGATATTAAATTGGCTGTTATATACATACATGTATAGTAAAGAAAAAATAAATTAATATTATTTTTAAAAAGGTTTCTGTTTTTTAAGTTTTTTTTATATATTCTCTGTTTTTTTTACATTATTTTTTTTATATTTAATTTTATGCAAAAAAAAATAGAAATCTTGCCTTTTATATTAAACTAATATGTGCTACCTTCAATGACATAAAAACATAATGATGATAAAATTATAAAAATAAATCTAAGTAGAGAACTACTATTCTAATTTGCTAACAATAATTTATTTTAAAAAATTTTTAATTAGGAATTTATTTTTAAAACCTTTAATTTCTCAATTATTTTGCTTTTATCAGCGAAAATCAATAGTTTACTTTAGATTGTGATTTATCGCTTTTATTATTATATGTACATTTGTATTAATACTCTTAAGCTATCACATCGGTGTACCGGATTACAATTAGAATGTTCATGTTAAGATCTAACATGACGCTTTTACTTTATAATCTGCATATACTCTGATAAATCACAAATAAAATAACTAGAAAATTATACGGAAGCCAATATTCTATCTAATAGGGTAGTAAAATTTTTTCGTACAAAAATTATTCGAAGCATAAAATTCTCTAAAGAGCACGTCTTTTATATTGATTCATTTATTTATAATTACTTAAAATAAAGAATGAATAAAAACCACTTATGTAAAGGATATCCGGCTTTTTTGATATAAAAATATTAAAGCACCCTATCTTTCTTAATTGACATAATCAGTCATACGTTATGTTTCCGAATGCAAAGAGAATTAAAGTAATTTTGACTATAGGACCAAAATTATTTTATTTCACAATTTGAAAACTAAAACACAAAAAAAAGTCAAGTAAAAGTTGTACTTGATTTCATGATTTCCCTATTAATTTTAAAATGTACTTATGTTAATATATTCGTTTAGGGTGGTAAATATGTTTCATCATATGGATGTACATACATATATAATAATATTGTATATAAATTGTGTATAGGCATAGAATACAATTACATTTATAAAAAAATTAAACAAAGATAAATCAAAATTAATACATATTTAATTTTTTCTTTTATTATTCTTAAATAATTAATTATTTTTATATAGTCATTTATAAAATAATGAAAAATTCAAAAAAAAAAATAATTTTAAATAAATTTTTTTTAATATTATATTTTCATTTTATCTTTGTTGTTCTTCTTTAAAAAAAAAAAAAAAAGAAACAATGAAAACAAAAGTAAACCATTTCATTAATAATAAATGAAAAAGATTTATAACTTTGACCTTTAAGAAAAGAAAAAAAAAAAGGAAAACAACTTTTCTTTTATTTTGTCATTTTTATTACAACGTTTTTAAGAAAATTTGAAAATTATAATAATTATTTTCTTATACATAAAAGTAAAAAATATCTTAAAGACAAAAATCTTCATTTTGTTATTTCTTTTTTTTTTCATAAATCAAAAAATAATAATAATAATAATAATTTTAAAAATTATCAACAAACTTAAAGGGAATTTGAATGCTTAGAATGAAGAAGTAAATTACGAAATGAAAATACAAAGGTTCATTTTTATTTTTGTATATCATGAACATTAAAGTGAATGTAATTGAAATATGTATGTACATGATTTTGAAATTTTTTACTCATTATTAAATTAATGCTCTTGAATTATTGTGAACATTTTTTTTTTTGCGTATCATATATCACACAGGATATCTCAATAAATACATTAAAAATAAAGTTAAATATGTGATTTAAATAATTTTTGTATATTAGAAAATGAAAAGAAGAATGAATAAGAAAATGTGGACAATTAAAGTATAAGAAATTTTTTTTAAATTTTATTATTTCAGTTCGATATAAATAATCGACTGTGTAAAATAAATTATGTGAAAATTATTTGTTTATTTGCTGTAAATTATTTTCCTTTTAATTTATGCTTTACGTTTCGATGTTATTTGCTTATCAGTAAAAGCCTGAGGTCTAATGATAACGAAAGCAATATCATCATCAACACATCGTTACTAGTAATGCAAATTTGTCTAATCCTGATTTGTTTTTTACGTTATGACGTTTTATTTTTCTATATTTAAGGATAATAAATTGTCAATATCACTAGGCCTATTTACTATTCATTTATATTAAATTTATGAAATTATAAATTGTATTATATTATATAACAATAATAAATAATTCATAGGACAATATTTTGATACTTCAGTTGTTTTTGTTTTTTGTTAACTTAATTTGTTTTTTTTGTTTTCGAGAAAATTTCAAATTTACCAAAATTTTTTTATGCTATTTAAATTGAAACTGTATGGATCAAATATGTATCTCACTACTTTTTTGGGAAATTTGACGAAAATTATCTGCGTCTCTATAACATACATATGTACGTATATGATTACAATATTATAATAACATTTCTTCATTTTCTATTTCATTTGTTATTGAAATTTGTTGACATTTTATCCCTTCAATGTTTTTTCTTTTTTTTTTATTCCAAAAAAAAAAAAAAGGAAAAGATACCTACATATTTTTGACGACATTACATTAAATTACCATTACATTTACATTTTTTAGAGAATTTTATTTTTTATTTCGAATTCTAGTCATCTTCTGTAATGAAAATTATGTAAAACCTCAATCTAGGAAATATAAATAAACTATAACATAGTGCATAGTTAATATAAAAAGTAAAATAAAAATAACTTATTGAGGTACGTACTTAGAATATTTATAGAAAAAAATGTAGCATGTGTTCATATTAATGTGAAAAAATGTCAAATTATGATAGGTTTATGTCAATTTGTTTTTATTTTTCTACACAATTACAAACTAAATATTCAAATTCAATAAATTGAGGAACAACCAAAAACATGTAATTTAAGTATTTTTTCCTATAATATATTTTTAAACAAGGAAACGCAATCATTACTCGAGTTACTATGAATTCACATACATACATACATACATATATTTATTACAAAATTTTTGTACCCACATATGAACGTATCCTTATAACAAGGACGTAAGAATAAAATTCATTAAGTTTTCTACTAAGTATCTTTCTTATTTTACGAGACACATGTTAGTTTTTGAATAAATCTAAGCATTGAATTCATATACGAGTATGTACATAAATTTCAATTCAGCATATAAACAAAACAAAATTGAAAAACGAATAAATGTAAATACTTGGAAATAAAATAAACAATTTGTGCTTTTGCTATTTTATTTTCCTTCTTTAAGTTTTTCTCTTCAACAGAATTTTATATTTTACTCTTATAAACACAAAAGAATTAAGATTTTATTGTGTTCTATTCATTTTAAAATTTTTGTTTTCTTTTACCTCTTTTTTTGTGTTATTTATTTTATCAGTATTTTATAATATTTTATCTTCTTTATATTTTTAAATCAATTATGCAAAAGAATTTCACATTAATTTATTCAATTGCGTATGCGTTTATGTCAGTTTGTTGCTGTGTACTTTTAATTTAATTATTATTTTTTTTATTTTTGTTCATTTTCTTAAACATTTTTTGTATAACCATATTTAAAAAAATGAAAGGTATTATTTTTGTTTTTTTTTTTTTTTGTTGTTCTTTATAAGGTTGCGTGTCGTGAATATAAATTTCATGATAGATTTTTTTTCCTCTGTATTTTATTTATTTTTGTTTTTTAAATAAAGTTACAGGTATGGCCAAACATAGACAGAAATATATATGTATAACACGATAACCGTTTATTGCTAAAATTTATTTATAAAAATGTATAATTCTCTCTTATATGTTACCGTACGTAATTTGAATTTTTAATGGAATTAATACTGGTCTAATACATTTTATAGTTTTTTTTTTTTTAAAGACAAAAAAAATAGTTTTTTTTTTTCATTTCTATAAATAGATTTGATTTATTAGACTTCATTTTTTTCTTCAGTTTTTGTGGATAAAAATATTTTAAGAAATAACTTTTGTACGTAACAAAAGCAATAAACTATAGTGGTTATGTATATTTATAATTTTATGATTAATATTTTCAATTTATTTTTAAATCACTTTTTCATTTCAATTCACACTATTACAATTTAATACAATATTTATATTTTTATTTTTTTAAAAGTTTTGTTGACGTAGTAAAAATACGTTCTTCGTGATCTCTATAACAAATAAAAAATTTATTAGCATTTTTTATTATTTATGTACTGCATTCTATTGAAAATATATCTATTCAATGTAAAAGAAAAAATACCCACTTAGTATGTAGGTATGTATATACATTTATCATAATCATCAGGCTTTTATCGTTCCTCTTGGGAACATAGGCTGGAAATCTTGATGATTTTCTTTTCAGGACAGATCTATCATACGTGCACCTACAGTTTAAGGTGGATTGCTAACCACTGAGTTTGTTGAAGTAGAGACTTAAACTCACTTTTGTATGATAGGGCTTACATCAATCATTTGTTTAAGTATGTTGTTAGCAAGTAGACTCGATCGGTATTAGTAAGTATTTGAACTCATGAGCATAAAGCTTATGGTACTCATTCAAAGCTGAGTTAACTTTTTGGGGTAAGGTAGTTTCGATGCCGACAATGCAGACAAATGATGAAAAACATTTTTTTTTTCTATTTTTCTTCATTTTTCTTCAATTGTCTGGAATCGAACCTGAGCCTTTGTGTTTCAGAAGCCAATACTCTACCTATTGAGCTACCGAAGCCCCATATACATTTATATTTTCATGAAATTTATTAAGTTAGTATTCCTGGATTTTTTTATTAATTCAAGATACGTTATCTTTACATAGATACAATATATTTAACTATAGATTCTATTTTATTTAAATCTTAACAGAAAAAAAAAACTAAAAATGTTTGAATATTTCATTCAAAACAAATGCTGGTACATCAATTTTAAATATTAAGTGTGCTACTAATGTACATATATATATGTAAATACATATGAACACGAATAGCTATAAGCTACAAAGCAAGCAGACAATATAACTTTGTGACTTTTATTAATTATTGTTTGACTTTTTTCATTAATTTATTTTATTCAATATTTTGCTTTTTCTTATATCTTCTTAGAATAAATAAATTATTTACAAAGATAATAAAAGGACAATGAAACAACAGATACAGGTTTATTTAATTAACAAACTAGTCAGCATTTTGATAAAGTTAACTATTTATTAGGTTAAATTTTGTTTTTAGTTCATGTAAAATTTTACGTTAAATGAAAGAAAAAGAATCTTATAATTTAGAATACCTACATAAAATGAAATAGTAATACACCTCATACGTATGTAATATACAAGTGTATATTAAATGAATAATGAATGTGTAATAAATGATGCACAATGATGTTAATCGCAGGTAGTTTGATTCTTGATTTAATTATCTTTACTATGTAGGTGTATGTAGTTGATTTTTTTTCTAACAATAAAAAAAAAAATAAAGGAAAATAAATCTTTGATTTTCCGTTTTCTTTTTTTCTTGTCAGATTTTTTCTTACATCAGCAAATTATATTGTACTATTCATATCATGAACAAATGCCCTTATAGTATTTACGTATATGAAGATACATGAATATATGAAGATACATATGTACATATATTGACAAATTATGACATACACACTTATGTGTTTAGTACAAAATAACATGTGTCATGTATGCCTTTGTTAATAATAGCTAATACCCTCTAGTTAAACGATGTTATGTAGCAATGACAAAAATAAGGAAAAATACAACTAAAAATAAAGGAAAAATACATATGTATGTATTTCAATTTTTCCGTGTAAATTAATGTATTATGTATAAATTACAAAAAAAAGCTCGCGTGCTATCATCAAAATTCATTAGAATTTCTAATAAAATTTGTGAATATTCAAGCACCTACAACATTATTTATATTTTAATGAATAATTTTAATTTGGTTGATTTTGTTTTCATTTTCATACACTCATGAGATATAATGAGACCTGTTAGTACCGACAGCAACAATTTTTAACATTTTCACTTCAAGAAATTTTGCGGGAAAATCTATTAATTAATTACGTTACGACCTGTCGCATATGTATTAAGCCACAAAAAATGGGAGGAAAAATACGTATAGATATGTATAGTGTCATGTTATGTGATGATTGTATTTTCTTTTTTCAGTTTTTTTTTTTTTGCTTACTTCATTTTATTAATACTGTGCACTTTGTAATGTGTTATTTTCCTGGTAAATTTTATTACACTTAAATAGGTAGGTACATGTACATATACATATGTATGTATGAATTATAGTAATGTGTTTTTTCTTCATTTTCTTAAAAATGAAAATCTCGAGAGAATTGTATTTTATTCATTTAATAATTCACTGATTGCATGTTTTATGCTTAATTACATGACAATTATTTATTAAATATGAGAAACTCATGTACTTAATTATTATTGTTTTTTAAAAATAATTTTCTATTTAATTTAATGCAATTATAGAGCAACTATCTTGCAGTTATATTAAATTTCATTGAATTTCATAATATGAACCATGTACACATCGTAGATACTCATATCTAAATATATATGTTCGTATTGCATGCAATGTTCATATGTTGAAGTAGGTTTATACGTGTAAATCAACTATTTAAGGAGTATCAAATATATACGTATGTATGATTGGTAAAATGAAAAATGCATTTCGTTTTGGAATGAAAAATGCTTTTATCTGATTCTCAATAAAAATCAATAATTTTAATATAAAGTAGGTCATTTTTATTTTTCTGAGATTGGTAGAAAAACAAAAACTAAAACACAAAATTACGTAACTTTACATTATGTAGGTTTCTTAAAGATAATCCATAAGAAAGTTGTTTTTTATTGTAATAAATGAAAAACGGAAATGTAGGCGCGGTAAATTTAAAATAAAAAAGAAAAAATGTCGTAAATTTATTATAACTGAAGTTTAAGATTTTCTTCAGTATTTTTATTTTTCTTTATTTATTTATTTATTTTTTATTTTTTTGAAAAGACTAAGTACATTTATACTGCTTACCTAAATTCCTTAAAAGGATAGAAATACATACTTAAATTCAATTTAGCATTAAAAACTACACTTTAGTTTAAATATCTAATTTGTTTGCTCAGTTACCTAACTTCTAAATTTATTAAAGTATTTGTTATGTTCTCACTTCTCGTATTCGTTAAACTGTTTGAAAAGTTATTATATTATGTACTTTAGTGAAATTAATTATGTTCTAGTTTTTTTTTTTTTTTTTTTTTTTTTTTTTTTTTTTTTTTTTTTTTTTTTTTATAGAAAAAATCTAAAAAAATCTATGTACACAGATGTGTTCAATTCAATTAATAAATACATATTATAAATAATTGAAAAATGTTATAAAATTTCAAAAGCATATATACGTACATACGTGAAATTCAAATCAAATTATTGTTCATCATCATCGTAATATTATAATTATGTATTACAATTTAATTTTCACATGCCTCGTATAAACGTAGGTATACTCTTGTATCATTTATTTAATTTAGAATTTTCTTTTTTCAAGTATTTAATGATTCTGATTTCTATTCATAATTTTACGGTTAATTTTTACATTAGAATCCTATATTTTTCTATTTAAAAAAGAATTAAGGATATAAAGGAGTTCGTATTCTTTACGTTCTTATTGCAGATTAAACGACATTTAACTAATTAATTTTATTAAAAAATGTCAGCATATTACAAGTAGTTATATTTTATTTTTAAATTGCTATTTTTAAGTTGTTATGTACATACATACAACACTATACCTAAGTATATACCTAATATACATTCGTATAAAATTTGTATTAATTACTAGGACATGATGTAAAACTAATTTTTTTATTTTTATAAATTAATTGCACTTAAAGAGAAAAAGAATATATTTAAACATTTTCAAATCACGTTGTCTGTAAAAAAGAAAATGATTATTATTCCAATCATCTTATACCAAACGTACACATTTAATGATAAAATTGCGTGTAAGAAAAAAATCTTTATATGTACATTTAAAAAAACAAATATTTCTTTTCTAATCGTTTTGTTGTTTACTACATAATTGAGGAAATAAACTCAATTTTGTTTGCTATTTGTTTTTTTTTTTTTAAACAAAAAAACAAAATCGTTATCAATTATGATTACCAATCGTATTAGGCATTTTTTTTTCCTTTTGTTATTATTTACTTATCTGAAATATAACGTATGTACGTGCATATATATGTACGTATACATTAAATGTGGTTTTGTAAATTAGTTATTCAGACTTTTAAATGATTATATTATGTAATTAAAATATAATTATTACTCTATATTTTTGTACTTACCAATTTGTGGTACATCATATTGACGTTGTCCTCTAGCACTACGTAGCAACAGTTGACTATGCGTTACTTGTGGTAAATTTGGTGGTAGACCACCACCAATATTATCACCAATTATACCCGATCTTTTATTCGAATGTGATTGTTCGTTTTGTTGTTGTTGTTTATGATGATTTTGCTGTAATCGAATATCCAGTGTTGATCTGTTATCAATAAATCCATTATTTGGTTCATTGCTTTTGTTCTTATCGTTATTGTTACTGTCAACATTATTACTATTACTATTGCTATTTCTTTCACCAAATAATTCCTCAAGTTCTTTTGGTGGTTCTGAATTTTCATTATTATTATCATCGATTATTATTTCATTCTTATTATCATTATGACTGTGGCGAATAATATCAATATCATCATTATTATTACCATCGATTCTGGTATTATCATTTTTGTTGTTATTTTTATCATTTTCTATGCTATTTTGTTGTAGTTGTTTAATTTTGATACTACCATCATCATCTTGAACAATATTATGATAATTTGAATTGTAATTGTGATGATTTAAGTGATTATTTTTATTTGGTAACAGATATGATGTAAACATTGGTGACGATGGACGATGATGATTTAAATACAAATTATTATGATGCTGAAAATGTTGATGTTGTGGACTTATCATCATCATAAAATTATGTGCTGGTACATTATGTGGAGATACTGTTAAATGTCTTGATATTGGAGAAAAAGACGATGAATGCGATGTTGATGGCAATAATGATGACGAAGACAACGATGACAATGATGGATTGTGATAAATTCCATCCATGGTATCATCATTATTATCATTTCTTATGTAATTATTATTGCTACTTCCTCTGCTCCACCTACTATAATGAGGTTGAAAATGTCTCTCACCAATACCATCAATGCTATCATCAACACTAGTAATAGGTAGAAAATCATCATCATTATCATTATAATACTGTTGATGATTTTGTTGTGATTGTTGCGATTGAAATTGCATTTGAGATAATGGCCTTAATTTTCGATTATGATTGCCGCTACCATGATTTAAAATCATTCTATTGTTATTAAAACTACTAATACCATTATCACTATCATCGCCATCATCATTATCTTCGAATTTACTACTTTTACTAATAGTTCTATCATCATTATCATTTGTTGTTGCAGTAAATCTGATATCTTCATATCTAAAATTATTATTTTTAATTGGATGATGATTATGCGGATGATGATTTATTTGATCTAATAAATGATGTTGCTGTTGATGATGTTGCAGCTGTTGCTGTAGTTGTTGATGCTGCTGCTGCTGCTGCTGCTGTTGTTGTTGTTCTGCCTCATGAAAAGGTGATGACCTTCGATATGGTATTGTATCTTTAACAATATGTAGTGAAAATGCACCATAAAGTAGCACACATAAGCATGTTAATGTTTGTATAGTTTCACGTAACATTTTCTTTGTATTTTCTGTTCCTTGTTTGCCTTTTTAATTTATAATTTTAAATAGTAATTAAATATCCTAGAATAAAGTAGGTTTGTTTGAATACTCGATATTATTATAAAATTTGATTTGGTTAGTTTGTTATTTTCTTTTTAATTTGTTCCTTTTCTTTTTCTCAAATTTATTTGTATTTTTGTTTTACTATACTTTTTATTTTTTCAAGTATTCGATTTGATGGAATTTTCAATTAAAATTCATATGATTATTGCTCATTTCATTTTATGTATTATGCTAAATTAATTTTTTTAATTTTTTGGTTGTTAGCATTATATTGATTAAATTCAAATTCAATTTGAAGATAATTTAAATTTTTATTGATGCACACCATCTGAAGTAAAAAAATTTATAATAAAATCCATAGAATAATACAAGATTAAAAAAAAAAAATCACAGATGTAATCTGTTTCCTTTGAGAAGTTAAAAAGTTTTTCTCTTAAGATTTAAGTTTTTAAGTTCGTTTTTTACGAATTCTGTTTTTTGTTTTTAAATGGTCTTTGAGGATGACACAAGTCCTTTTTTCACTTTTTTACAATTTTATTTCACAATCCAATATTGTTGAAATAATTACGATTATTGCACCTTAATTGGTAGCAAAAATCATAAAATGTGTTATCCTTATTTTGCCAATGAAAAATAAAATATATTAATGAATATTACAATGACACCTCGATACACATGTATTCATTGAATGTGTAAAAATACATGTCATTAGTCCATTGAACCCTAAAAAAATTTTTTAAACGTTTTTATTTTTCAGGCAATTATCATTAATGTAAAAATTTTATAACTTTGTCTTTTAGTTTAATTTTATCAGTACAATGATTTAACTAAACCAAATAAAATATAATATACATACGATTGTGTAACTATAGCGTATTTCAAATTACACCAAAGAAGAAAATATAGAAACTAATTTTATTAAAACGGATAAAGTAACGTTTAAAAATAAAGATGGTAAATTATTAAAAACAAAAAAAAAATCTTTCAAACGTACTTTGTTTGTGTAAGGATCTCTTTGTTTTTTTTCCCCACTTTTTTCAAAATTATTTCCTTTAAATGCTTTCTTTCTGCTTCTTTATTTTTTATTTTTTGCTATTTTTATTGTTATGATTTTACTTTTGGGGTTATATTTTAAAATTATTGCTATTACAAACTAACAACGACGTCTGCTATTATTTACTTATGCACGTATTTTTATCGTTGTCGTCGTCTTCTATTATCGTTATCGTTTTCGTTTTATTTTGTTTTTTCTTTTTCTTTTTCTTTTTTGCCTTTTATGTATGTGATCTGTATAGAAAGGATACTATAAACTACCTGGATATAAATTTTCTCTTGATTTTTTATTTTTCCTTTTTCTCTAGATTTTATATTTTTTATTATATTTTTCTTGAAAATGAAGAAGTTTTACTTTTAAATATATCTTTCTTAACTTTTCTTATATTGTCGTCGTTTTGTCCTCGTCCTTATTATTATGTTCTTTTTTTTGTCTTCTCCTTGATTTTTTTTTTGCACGTTTATAACTTTTTCTTTAAGATGTCTGATGTTATTCGTTTTATGTGTATAATGACAGTGTAGTCAAATGACTCAGTTTAAATTGTTGACTTCTTTATGTCTTTTTAACGTATGTGATGCATACATATACGGATATATGTATATAAGTTGTATTGTGCATCAATTTTTATGATAGGTAAAATGTATGTATATATGCTACACAGTTCATATGTATATATAAGTATAGCAAATAAAATTTATTTAAATATAGAACGTTAACTATACGTATAAAGTTTTATGTATAGTGAATATATATTATATCATATATTTTTCTTTTCTAATTTTTTGTATTTATATGCGACTGTAAGATGTACATATGTAGGTGGGCGTTTTGAATAATATGAAAACGGGCAGAGAAAATGTGCATGTATACGTAAAATGCTATAAAATATGATATAAATTTTATAAAGTTTTATTATTTAATTTTTACTTTTATTTTTTATTTCCCTTTTTTTATATTATTTTATTTTATTTTTATTTTATTTGTCGTCAATATGTAATATAAAATTTTCGTTTGTACACTTGTTCTTTGATTCACACCTTTTCGAATTTATTTTATCTTTATATTTTTAGGGATATAATGAAAATGTTGATAGAATATCGTTTCTTGAGTGTACATGTAAGTGTTTGTTTGCTTTTATTTATTTATTTATTTATTTATTTTTGTTTCTTTGCTCTTGATCAATTTTATTTTACACCCACTATGTTATCAATATTACTGTACGCATACCTATTGTTGCTTATTTGTTTTATATTATTATTATTTTTGTTTTTTTTTTGCAGTCAAATCCTCTTTCGTTTCTTTTTTTTATTTTAATGGCACACGTTGTATCTCAAATATACTAAAATTTTTGAATAGAATTACAAATATTTTGCAAAATTTTCCAATCTTATTACCCTTTTACTTGTGTTTTTTTTTATTATTTTTTTTTTTTACTTTGCAAAAATCAACAGAATGATGGAAATAAAAATGTATGTATCCTCTTATGTACTTTAATTTTTTATTTTATTCGTTTTTTTTTTTGGTTGAATCTTGTTTAAATTTTTTTGTTTTTGTTGTCTTTGTGTAGGGTTTTTTATCTTTAAATTACCTTTTTCCTTTTTCTTTGTTTATTTTCAGCAATTTCCTTTTATATTTGCTTTTGATCATATATGTATACGAAGAGTCTTTTTTGCGATCAATAAAAATTATTATTATTTATTATTATTATTATTATTTTTTTTTTCTTTTTTATATGAAGGAACTTTACCTATTTTTTAATTTATCTTTATTTTTTTTTTCTAAATAGGAAAACAGTATAGAAATTTTGAATTAATTAAATTTTATTTTCAAATTTATAATTTTTAATTTTTTTTTTTTTTTTACTGATAATAATTTTAATTTTTTAATCTATTTAACGTACATCAACCACTTGTTTGTTCATTCGTCTACAACACAATAATACCGCTTTACACAGATGATTTTTTTTTTATCCCTTTAAAATGTGGTACGTTATGAGAAAATCAAATTTTCTAAACGATATATTCTTTTTTTTATTGCACCAATTTTATTGTTAAAATTTTTCTTTGAGTTTTGGTTTTCACACAAGCACTTTTGTATATTTTCCTTTTCTACTATATGCGTAGTCTCTTGTAAATATATAATTTTTTGTATTTCTTTAAAATTTACTAGGCCGTGAATTTCTTTTTCAATAAAATATGTTTTACTCATACAATTTTGAATCAATTTTTTACAATTTGAACAAATTATAACAATTTTTTATTGTTGTTAAATTTTAATAAATAAATTTGATTATATTATTTTGGGGAAGAAAAAAAAAAACAGAGAAAATTTGGGTTGAAAAATATGTAAATTTAAAAAACCAAATTTTTTGTTTCCCTTGAAGGAATGATTACGATGTAATTAGTGGAGTTCGTATGTTGAGAAAATAAATCTTTGGAGACATGACGCGATTTTCTTGAATTTTCAGTTTAAATTCAAGATTTCAGTTAATTACTTTTTAATTATAACAATAAAAAAAAAGATTTTTGTTTTATTTGTTTATTTTTTTTTCTGTTCTTGTTTCTATTTTTCTTTTTTGCTTTTTTAAAATGTAATTAAAGCGAATATCTTCAATATATACTACAAATATCAGTAACCAAAAAAATAAAAAATCATCACATACAGAAGATTCACTTGAAACTGGCACTCACTATATGAGAAGAAATTTTGCTGATGATGATGATGAAAATGTTGATAATGATGACGACGATGACGACGATAATTTTCTTCTTCTTTTAGAATCTATGAAATTTTTTTCTTTCTTTTCTGTTTCCTATTTGTCTGTGTGTTGTTTTCTTTCAACAGGATATACTATTCTTATACTAAACTTAGCTTTTATTATTTGTTCATTTACTTTATATGTGTTATATAGTAAAATTTAGTATTTTAGTATATGATGTACCAATTTGTGTGTATGTTTTTCATATCTCTTTTCTTTTTTTTTTTTTTTTGTATGTAATAATGTAAACGTATATATTTTTAAGTGGATATAAATAACAGAATCACTATATATTCATATATAAAACTACTTGTTCATATGTATTTGAGTTATTTTGTGTTATTTATAAAATCAAATCAAAATGTTATATGAGATTTGATTTTTAATATAAATTTTTTAATTTTTCACCGCATTAAATGCATGTACATATATCACACTTTTTATGAAAACACTGTAAACACGTAATATTCCAAATTAATCCATAAATGCACTTTTTGCATATATATAATGAACAATTTTATTTATTTTTATTTTCCGAATATTCAAGATTTTACATTCAATAAAATTTTCAATTTTCAGGGAAATTTTTCATATTAATTATATATATATATATTTTTTTTAATTTTTTACAGAACACATAATTCAAAATGAAATATTTTGGAAAAAATATTTTTATTTACTTGCCTTCGAGGAAAAACCGAAATTTTTATTACTTCTTTTATTTTGTTTTTCAATATTGGAATTTATTTATTAAAAAGAGAAAAAAAAAGTAGATAATGTGAATAATATTTAAAAAAAAAAAATGTAAATTTTATTCTCTTATTGTTAAAATTCTTTTAATTATTTTATTTATTTGTATTTTGCTTCGATATCTTCTTAATATTATTATTAAGAATAATAATAATAATATAATAAGTTAATACAATAAATTGTATGTGTTCATTTTCCTTTAACTTATTTTCGCGTACTGAATTATTTTTTTCAGTTACATATAGATTTTAACTTTTAGAAATATTCTAATGCTTATATGATTTAAACTTTGTATATATCCTTTTTTGTATAAGTATTGTAATTAATTTTGTATATACATATGTACATATATATGTATATGTATGTATCCGGTATTACGTACATGTGCATATGCATGTGCGGGGGAAAGCTTTTTTTATGTGCTTTTTTTTTTACTTTTTGCAATGCATTATTAAATTCTAACACAAACAGTAAAACACACATATTGAATGTTTAGCATGAAGGAGAAATGAAAATTCCTACACATGAACATATTTGAAAATTTTCAACACTATTATGCTGTGTGTAGAGTACGAATAAAATATAAAAGCTCCTTTATGTATTTTTTACAAGTACATATACATACATATGTATGTATCTTTTGAAAAAGTACCAAAAGGACATTACTTGTTTTTAATGTTGTAATATGTTGTAATATTAAAAGCGCATGAATTTACATTAAAGAAAAATAAAAGCACACGAATAAAAACATTAAAAAAAACAAAACAAAAACAATAATGTATTTTATCAAAAGAGAATTAATATAAAAAACTGTAGTGAAAATGTAACTGTACAAGAAAAATAAAAAAATAAAAATTTCAAAGGTATCTAATGTTATTTGGACTAAATCGTGTAATATGTTATTTACTTGAAAAATGTAATTTGAATTTTCAATTTTATTACATAAAATTTGATGCTATTTTTCATGTACATCTTTTGCTTTCAATTGTAAATTATAAATGTACCAATATAATCATGTTATTTATTAAAAGTCAATAATTTAACAATTTTCTCCATGCATTTTTTTAAAAAAAAAAGTGATTTATTGTTGCAATTAAGTTCATCAAATATTTAAAAAAAAAAATTTTAAATTTTTTCCTGAATAACATTTTATTTTTAAAATAAAATGAAGAGAAATTAAGCTGAAAAATGAAAATTAAATGAACAGAAAAATTAAAAACTAAATATAAAAATGCAAGGTTGATATTATTGGGCTAGGTGTATATACTTCATAATCATAATAATAATTTTGTTGTCGTCGTCACCGAAGAAATAGAAAAAAGGAACATGAAAATCATGTAGATGTGTACATATTATCTAAAAATGTATATACATACATATGTATACGTTAAAAACAGTAATTGCATTTCTTTTAAAAAATTGGGAGCTTTCAGGATAAATACATATGTATGCACTTGTGTACATAAATATGAATTTATAGTACAATACATCAGAAAAATTATTTAATTTGCATTTAGCGCACCGAGAAAACACACACACACACATACATAATGTATGTATGTGTATGAAAATTCCAAAGAATTTTTTTCTTCTTTTAAATTGATATCAAAAGTCAGAATTATGCATTGAAAAAAGAAAGAGGTATTTTCCATATTACACCCTCAATTTTTGTGACTGTGTGAACTAAAAGGATATGCATACATTGTACATATATTCATCACAATTTTTCACACATACAAACAAATATGTATATCACATGTACGTACGAGTATAGGTATATGTACACAAGTGTCGCCAAAAAACACAGTTCATTTCCATTATTTGATGCAAATAAATAATAAAAAGCCTTTATATGTATACAGTAAGTTAAAATATATCTGTGTATGTACATACATAAAAAGTTTTCTCATTGTTTTCGTAAATGTTTTCTTTTTCCCAAAATTTCATTGTACACATTTTTTTGTTCACGTATACATATTTATACAATATTGTAACTGTATCGTATAAAATTATATGTCTGGGTATAAGAACTAAAAAGGACATATAAAAATATGATACGTATTTCAATGTATACCCATGTCTGTACGTTTCACTTTTGTATAGTAATTTGTGTATGTATCTGAAAGTTTATTTGTGTAAAGTTTAAATTTTTGTTCACCACTGTTCTTGCGTTTTTCTTCTTTTTTTTATTAATGTAAATTGCTCTAAGCAGACACCTACGCATAATTGTGACGTAAGCGAAAAAAATTGATATCCTTTGAACATATGTATGTATACGTGTTTGCATATACACATTATGTATATTATACACATGTGTATTTAATGTATGTACAGGACCGGTGTTAGATTCTACGCTGTCCTAGACAAGATATAAACTGAATATACAATATATAGTATCTTGCCATCCTAGAGTAAAAATAATAAACACATTAAAATAAATAAAAAAATTAATGGAATTTTTACTGCATTAATAATAAAGAAATAATACTTTTGAAATTTTTAATTACATTTTTTTTTTGTTTTATTTTTTATTAATTTAGAAAATTTCCATTTCTACCATTTTCTATCTTGATCTTGAATAAATAACCAACTTGCTCATATGGCAATGCCAGTCCTTAATATATACGTATATATGCATATTGTACATAACATAAAACAATAATAAAATGTATATAAAATATATATATATATATTTATATTACAAGTTGAAAATACCCATACACAAATTTATTATTAAAAATAGAAAAGGATAACTTTTATATTATTGTAATATCGTGTACATTTTATGATTATGTATGTATACATATATATATGTGTTCAACATTTATACATACGTAAAAAACTGAAGATTTTATAATATATTGTGCACACATTTATATATGGAATATTAAATAGAATCGAATAGAATAAACGACAATAAAATAAAAATATTCGCTTCTTTCAAAAATATTATACGTATCTGTATGTATACATGTATGTATATAACATTCTAAATTATACGTATATTATGTATGTACGTATACAGAACATTTGTATATTTGAAAATAAGGTTTTCTATATATTTATGTATTTTCAGTTGGATATGTATGTTTTGTAAAAATATTATCACAGTCAGGTATCAACATACTTACGTTTACTATTTTGCATATGTAACATATACAGTACTTGCACATTATTTGAAAATCAAGTATGTAGAATACAATAGTACCTATATGTACATATATTTAAAAAAAGGATTTATAGCGTATATATAAATATATTCCATATGTATGCACATACATACATACATACATGTATGTATAAGGTCATATAAGTAAATTTGTAAAATGTGTATCGATATACAGAAGAATAAAGAATACTATATATCCTAATATGCAAATTGTGTAATTCCAATAAGGATTTACTTTTCTTAATATGATGTACACTCCTACGACATATTTATTGTATATAATATGTATCAAAAATATATACATATGTATCATCTATATATATATTTATCTATAATAAGTATACATGTGTACAAAACAGTAAATTTAAATAATTGTATACAAAACTAAACAAAAAAACAAACAAAACGTAAACTGAGAACAAAAGACAAATTTACATATTTATCTACTTACGTACACATATCTAAATATAAATGTATTATACGTATGTATGTAATCATTGTGCGCTTTACAGGCATATTACATACGTTCATACATAAACTGTATACATTTTATAGATCTTTGTATTTGTTGGTTTGAAAAATATTTGACGGGATAAAAAACTTTAAGGATATTATAAAGTTAAACAAAACAAAAAATAAAAATACAAATAAAATGAACTGAAAAATATATATTGAGAAAACAAAACAAAAAAAAAAATAAATAAAAATAATAATAACAAGTATATAAAAACAACATATAAATATCGTATTTTAAAAACGTATTTTAAACATCCATCTCCACTTTAGACCAGGTACATATAAATAATGTACATATATACATATATTATATAAAAATATAAATAATATGAATATATTAAGAAGAATAAAGTTTTAAAATGTAATTTATTCGAATTTTAAAAGTTTTTACATTGTAACGTATAAAATGCACAAAATTCATTGAATAGAATATTTTGTATTCTGTACGATCTAACGAAAAAGTTTTAAATTTTTTGAAAAGTTATGGAAATGAACAAAAAAAAAATAGATGAAATAAAATAAAATAAAAAATCTGATACGATCACAGATCTTGAAAAATTTTAATTATAGTCAATACGAAGCGGTTGATACTGATGAAATTAATTTTATACGTTAATCATACGTATATCGTTAAGATATGAAATTTTTAATTGATTTTACTTAATTTTTATTTGAATTAACTAAATTTATATTATATGTACATTAAAGAAATCAGAAAACTAATAATTTATATACAGATTTACTATATACCTATACAAATATATGTATTATATTTAATACACACATATACATACAATACAACATATGTACATCACGCTTAAGTAGTACATGTGTTTAATAAATTTTATTATACAAACACATGCACTTTTTAATAATTTTTCATTTTGGATTTTATTTACTTTTCTAATTTCCGTATTTTCCAAACAAATATTTTATTTAATTTTCCTTTTTTACTTTTCCATTTCCGTTTTTTTTTATTTTTTTATTTCTTATGTATATTTTCTTTTCTTCCACGTTTCTTTCTTTATACATATGTATGTATATATAATAATCTTTTTTTTATGTACATATTAGTTTTTTTTTTTTTTTTCTTTATAAATTAACTTTTCTCTTCATGATCATAATCAGATTACAAGACCGATTTTTATTACTTACATATTTCACATTCATTTTTCCAATATATATGTATGTATGTATGTATGCTATAGCTCATAACATACATACATACTACTTTGATTCTGTTTAAATAAAAATAAATTGATATATTTGCATGCAGTACATTATACGTAATAAAGTTAAACTTCTGATTTTTAAGTTATAAAAATAAAATATTCTCTTTATTTTTACATCGTATATTTTCATGAATTTTATGTAAAATAAATTCTTTACTTTAAATACTTGAATTTTCTTTTAAAAAGAGTATTTTATTCTCGATAAAAAAAGATTATATTAAATCTATAAAAATTTTCATATGTACATATTATAAGACAATATAGAGCAATATTACATGGTATAATAAAACTTTGTTTCAACTTTGTTTGAAGCCTTACTTTTTAAAAATATGTACATAAGTACATATGTATGTACATATGTATGAAAATATCAAAAAAGATTTTTCACTTAAAATTAATTTAATTAAAAAAATTTACTGACAAAAATATTGTTTTTTTTTTTGTTTTTATCTTTTAATTTTAAATGCTTATATATTTTTGATTGTACAATGTGATAATTTAAAATCATTGAAAATTTAATCCGTGGTTCGCAACCCACGTTAAACTGTAGGTGCACGTATGATAGATTTGTCGTGAAGAGTCATCAGTAATGATGATCAGGCCTCGGCTCACATCGAGCTGTTGTGGCATTAATGATGACAATGAGATAATTTAATTTAATAATTTCATTAAAATCATTGAAATTTCAACAGAAAAATATTATTCAGCAGGAGCTAAAATTGATTGTAACTAGATTTATTTTTAATAAAAAAAAAATAAATAAAATTTGTTGTAAGAAAAACTCAAACTTGAAATTTTAAACGAAATTACTTAGATCATCAATTTGATTTCAAAATTACTGTATAAAATCATTTAATTTCGGTACCAAGTACGAACATAGCATAATATGATTTAGTATAAATTTTCTTATTTAAAGGAAGATATTAAAAAGAAATTAAAAAAAAAAAAAAAAACAGTGTAAAAAGTCACATTATATTAATTTCTATATTTTTTTTTATTATCATGGTTATGATTATGTATAAGGGTATTTAACGATAATTAACTTCTAATAAATATCCAGCAGAAAATTGAAATAAAATGAAGTTTTTAATGATTTGTTCATTATAAAATTCTTAGAACATAAAATTAGTCTATTATTGTTTTATACATAATTTGTATACAATATAATACTTATCTGCAATACACATGTATTTACGTACATATTATGTAAGTATGTGTTGGCAATCAATTATTATCAATGAATAATTCATAGATAAATGTATGCATTTACATATGGATGTACATATTTTAGATATTTTATACATCTGATGGAATTAATTTTATATTACACATTTAACACTATAATAGAACATGAACGTACACAACAATATATTAAAATACAATAGAATATCTATATAATGTATGTTATATAGGTACATATGTGTGCCAGACACAATTTATAATGATTATACATAATTTAAAGGAGTGCCATATAAAGTAGAAATACAAACCATGAGTATACATAAACTTTACATTACACTTGAATATATTGTAAATGTATGTATAAAGCAAGTAATTTGATCAACTCAACTTGGTACACAATGATAATTAAATTGTTTTATATATTAGATATTATATTTGAAAAAAAGTAAAATTAGCATAATCAAAATGACATTTAAATGGGATTATATCATTGGTAATTTTTAGAAATCATGTGAAGAAATCGTGTTGTAAATTTTTCAATGTGTACAAATACATAAAATATTTTTTCGTTTTTGTTTAAAAATCGAATTCTATTTTGTATTGAAAATTTTAATACAAATAACAATTGAAATTTTAACATTTTAACAGTTTTAAATTCGATTCAAATTTGGTATATTAAATTACAATACAAATAAAAATAGAAATTGAACTTTTAGACAAGGTTTACACCTATACAAAATCATTACAGGCAAGCATTTATAATCAATTATGATACTCTGGTAGGCGAATATAATAAATAAAACAAATACTTTTGTTTTTTAAACAAAATTTTTTCAAAAAATTTGTAATACTTTTAATTGCTTAGTAATAAATTATTTATGTTCGTTTTTACTTAATTTAGACAATTTATTTAAAGGAAATAAAAATATAAATAAACTAAAAATGTAATAATAAAATAAAAAATGATTATCGTTTTGTTTAAACCTTGAAAATAATAAATTTAATGCATGAAAATAATATACATATTCGAAGTAATGTATATGGTATAATGTAGGGTATCCCAGAATAAATGTAATAAATTATATTGTATGACGTCGTGTTTTTATTTGTCCCAAAATTTTAAATTTCCTATATTTATTTCAGAAAGGATCTATTTTAATCTGAACAGACTGACAAACTTTAAGAAATAATATTATATGTGACACTTGCTCTGGGACATTTTGTATCTATACATATGTATATGGTGTACATGTACTATTTTCGAGTATACACAACATACTACTATTTCACATCCTTGAATGTTCAAGAACAATAAATATGAATGAACAACAAAAATGAAAATAATCAAAATTAAATAAAAATAAAATGTGATCTGAAATACTCAAGAGGATAGATTTTTGATTCCTTTTTCATTAGTCCTTCTAAATAGTTTTTCTGAACGCCGGACAAAATAATACATGACACCATGATTATATTAATAATTGTGCGTTATATGTGTACATATACATATGTACAATACATACTTAGGTACTTACATACCTATGTACATGTATGTATGTAGTTATTGTTGAGTTATTTCAAATCATATACGTAAACTTTTTTTTATTTTTTATTTTTATTTTAAATTCTCTTATATCAAACGGATCTCATTTCAAAGCAGTAAATAACTAAAAAACACATCATAACAAAGTCCATGAAAATTCTAACTTTTCATGTTTATTTTCGTATACAATACATATATGTATGTACACATGGGCATTCAAATAACAGTTCAAGGTTATATCAAACTTGGAAAATGCTAGCACATCAGTAAAAATTATTTATGCAGATTTGTACTATACACAAAAATTCTAGATTTTAGATACATTCATGAAATTTTTACTACAAAACCTTTTGAAAATTCATATAGAAAAGTATTTAAAACTTTTTAGCATTTAACAATATATAAAATTCTACATATCATATATAGCTGAAATTTTATAACTTGTCTTTCCAAAAAAAAAAAACTTTAATATACATAAACGTAAAATATTTGTGGTCATTATATTTAAATATTTTTTTTTTAAATACATAACACAAATCATGTGTCATTTTTGTAGGATGATATTTAGTTATTTTTTCAAGTAAATTCTTTTTCAATTTACATTTTCTGTTATTATTTTAAAAAATTTCCTTAATATTCCCCTACTACATTGTAAAACAGAAAATTTGTATTATGTAAGTATATACACATAAAATTTTAAAAATAATTTTTATTTCAAAAATGCAGCTAATATGACATTTGAAATATAAATTTACTGACAAATAAAAGGAATCCCTTAAGTACATTAAAAAGTTATACGTATGTACATATCTATAAGAAATGATAATAACAATAGTCATGCTATGCATTTGAAAATAATACTTTGATTTGTTTAATATTCATTTTCTAGAAAATTTCAAATGATTCCACTGTAATCTTATGGAACAGCTACAAATTAATAATAAATTTTATTTTTAATCTAAAGGAGCAAAAACAAAATTCAAAAATTGCATATATACACTTTTTACGTTTTTTTTTATTTCAAAATATTCAGTTAACACTTTCCAATATATGTATTCTTAGATGATGATGTATGGTATATTATACACATACATATGTAGTAAAGAACCAATTTAAACCAATTTGTATGAAAGTGTATATTTACAAAATTGATTATATAATTTGTTAACATGTGTAAATAAATTTTGTTACATATACAAATATGTAAAATATGATATCCTTAAAAACTTATTAGAATATACTTTAAAAAACTAATTAAAAGTTTGAAATAATTTTCGATTATAAACTATACACATAATATGAACTTATGTTGTTGTTTTTTTAACGTAATTCAATACAAAGTGTTACAAATTACTGTTATATGGGAAAGAAATCATTAAAAGTTTATTTTAATAAAATTTAAACTTATACTTAGATTATACTATCGTCATTATCATTATCATTATTATAATGATTAACATTAATTTCTCATTTTACATTATCATCCTTTTGATATATGCACACATTTGTATGTTCAAAGATGTTTTTTTTTTCTTTTTCTTTACAATTTGGTTGATGTATTTTTAAATACAGATGAGTGATACAGTTTATAAAATGTTCTTAAATAAATTTATTCGCATAAATATCGATAATATTATTTTTATAAAATGTAATACAAACATTTATTTTATTTTTTTTTTTTTTTTAACAATTTTTTATTTCTACTTATAAAACCTTCTGGCACTGTATAAACTATAATTTGTAATTTAAATGAGTATGAGTATAGCTTTTAATCTATTTGGAAATGTTTTAAAAATTTTAAAATTGAATATATAACCAGGTAATGTGATACATTCAATTTATTATATTCTAAAGAATTCATTTCAATATTAATAAATCTATGTTATAGGTATGTATATTTATTTATTTATTTTTGTTTTAATATTTATTTTAGAATTTATAATTCAGATTTTTAATTATGAAATCAACCTTTTCCAAAACATTTATTTTAAATTGATAAATTATTTAAAAATTTAAATTAAATTTTTTTGCTACATTGAATCATTAATTAACATTTTAATATAAAACAAGTAAAATACATTTTTTAAAAACTAAAATACACATAAATACACATCCTAATCTACTTTCATATTATTTTTTTTTTTATCCTTAAAAAGCAGTGAAAAATTATCGCTTTTATTGTAATACTTTTGTGTCGCTATACGATAGCGATACTTTCAATATGACAAAGTGTAAAATTCAACTGCTTCCTGTATTAAAGGTTAACAATTATTTTTCTAATTCGATTATAAATCTTAAAATTACTTTTTTTTTCGCTTTTAACTGATTTAATTATTATATGAGGACTACAATAACTATGATCATAATTTCCCTAATACACCTATGTATGTACGTACATATGTAACTTTGAAATAAATTCAATTACATAAACAAAATAAAACTAAAACGAATATTTTATACCATTTTATGTGATCCTTTTATATTTTCATCTAATCATGTACACATGTGTTTACTTTTTAAATTGAACGTTAAAAACAAAAAAAAAAAAAGGAAAATTCAACAAAGGAAAGAGTAAAAACATAGAAAACAAAGACAATTTTGTTTTTCTACGAAAAAATTTCAATCTGAAAATTTGATAGAAAAAAAAAAACAATGAATTAAAAGAACCAGATTTATTAAAAATTTTAATTAAAAAAAGCAAAAATTGAATACATACATACAAATACTCTATACATATATAGAGTGTAGTGCGTGTACCTGTGAAAAAATATTAAAATGCTTTTTAAATGTCATGGTCTCTTCAGTTCTACTACCTTTTTTTTTTTGAATTTTAATTTTTCATTTATTTTTTGTTTTTTGTTAAAAATCTCTAAAGTTTCAGTTAACTATAGTGGTATACAGAAAATAGTTAGTTAGTAATAAATATTAACAGTATGATGAACATATATAATATAGCTATCAACTGCATTTTACACCATTTACATTTGGTCTGTATCCTGTACCACAGACCTGAAGTAAATAAAACAAAAACAGGATGTGCCATAAAATAAAGTTTTTTATTTTTCTTAGCCCTGTTTAACGAACTTGCTTATATCCACGTGTTTATATATAGTACACATAAATACGTATCTATTCATTTGGATGAAATATAGTAAAATTATATACATACATATGTAAGTACATATTTCCATCTGGTACAGATCTGCTGCTGCACATTTATTTCTGCTGCATGTACATTTATATCCAGAAACATATGCATGTACATATAATGTCTGTGTAGATTAAATAAGAAATACACTTTAATATTCTTTCATTTTCAATATTTATTTCATTTCTTTTATGCTCCCACCTGTTGCTAGGCCAAATAGAACACTAATTTTCCCATAGGGAAAGTATAGGACAATAAAATATATGAAAGTAAAAATTCATCATAAAATATGTACTGCTATCATACAACGATATAATAGAATATGCAGAAGAAAAATAAATAAATAAATAAATAAAAAGACGAAAAAAAATAATAAAATCAGAAAAAAAAAAATGAAAACGCGATGTGAAATGAAAATGATGAAAAATAAAGTTAACCTTTTTTTCCCTTATTTTATAATTTACTTTATATGCTATAAAAGGTATAAAGAAAACAAATTGTAATAAATGAAAAGAAAAAGACAAAAATGTATACAAAAAATTTTCTGTGTGTATGTATGTGTATGTATATAGAGAAAATTATTTTGATTAGATTTTTATATTAGTCCCCGTGGAATAAATTTATATAAAATTAACTTTTTAACTTAAATGTAAAATATTCTCTTTTTCTCATAACTAATTTTTTTTCCTTTGTTTTTTTTTCTAGAATTTTTTTTTTTTTGTTTATTATTATTTAAAGAAATTTATTTCAAATAAATAAAGAAAAAGACTTTTTACATTATCATAACAAACTTCATTGAGACACTCATTAAATAATAAAAAAGTAATAATTTATCAAGTTTCATTTTTACTTTAATTGTTTCACCTTATATTCATATTTTTTTGTTTTGTTTTATTTAATTCTTTTTATTTGCTGCTTTTTAAATTTTTATTTTATTTACATAATTTTTATTTATTAATGTTAAAACATAAACCATTAAGTAATATATGTAAAAGGAAACCCATGACAATAACTCATGACTTGAACATTTTATTATTTTTGTGTAGGTATTTCATAGGTTTTTCCTTACTAAAGTACTTACATTACAATATTGTGTTTATTTTGTAATAACGCTTTTGGGGTTTTTTGTAACTGAAATTTTTTGAATATATACGTGGCCACCCTCATACATTATTGTACATATTAATGACTTTGTCAATTTAAACCAAAATGTATTTTTTTTTTTAAAAAAATACATAGAATGTAATTTCCTTCCTTTAGGAAATGTTTTTTGTTTTTTTAATCTTTAAATTTAATAAATCTTTGTTTTATTAAAATACAAATATCTTTTAATCATATAAATTTTATATTACTATAAGTAAAAGATACTACACAAAAAAATCATTAATGTTAAATTTAATGAGATTAAATCCCAAAATTAAAGTTCATTAAAAAAATAATAATAATAATTTAAAAGAACGTAAATTGGTTTCTTCATTTCTCATTGTATATTTTTACGGTTGTAATTGATTTTTATAAATTAACTAATTTTCTACAAATTTAATTTTCATTTCTTTCGCTTATCTACATACATGTATATACATATTTTGTATTTAAGGATTAAATGTAATTTTCAATAATAATAAAATAACAACAAAATAAGCAACTGTAACATAAATATATATGTACATATATATATCCCGAAAAGGAAATATGTAAATAAATAAACAATCTTCATCAAGTTCTATGTATACAATACTCATTCGTATGAATATACATGAACATATAAGTCTAAATATGACAATAATTTCTATTTAATTTATTTGAACATGATTACAATATATTTTTGTCGTTATTTTGAACATTAACATGAAAATCATCTTAAAAAATAAGAAGAAAATAACAACATAACCAAAAAGAAAAACAGAAAAAAAAATTGACTAAAAATGGCAACCATAAAAATGAAAAAAAAAAACCGAAAATTACAAGGAAAGAATAACAAACCTAAAAAAAAAAATGAAAAACGATAACAAGAAAATTTTCCAGTACATAAGCCGTTATTGTATGTTGCGTATGGTATGCATATATACAAATATGACTGTATATTACCTTTTGGCTGAATGGTCTGTGATATACATACATACATACTTATGCAATAATAATTTTTAACACACATGAAAAGTACCTGAAATTTTCATTTATTTTACACATTTTGTATACTTACACTACCTTTGGTATATTTTATAATATGCACAATGTATACAAAAATGTATGTATGTATGTATGTATGTACATATGTATATGAATAAAGCAAAAATGAAAAGTCTAAGCAGGGAAAAATCCATATTTGAATTAAATTTATATTCTATGTGTGTACGTTTGTGTTGACTATGTATATTTTACGTGTATCTATAAAAAGTGTTATACAAATGTATACTGACGCAGGAAAAACTAACAGATGAGGGCAACAAATGAATACAATAAATGTGTGTGTAAACATATATACATATGTATATGTACATTATGTCCTTATTATATATATAAATATATGTACATACATATTTATATCAACATGTATATTTTACTTACAAAATAAAAAAATTTGATGACGTAAATTCTAAGCTTTTTGGAGGCCATTCAGTCTGTTCGGTGATCGGCAACGACAAACAACGAAAATAATGCGATATATGTATATTGTATATTATGCATATTCCTATGCATGTGTACAGACATGTTACAATACAAGGACACTATTTTAATATATAAATTAAAAAGTAAATGTGTGCAGTATATCCATTGTGAACACGAAAATTTGAATTGCTTTAAACGCCGGCAAATATACTCATACATTCACATTTCTAATATATGTAAATTTATATACACATACATATGTATATGTATGTATATATTTCTTAGAATCTAATAATAAGATTAAAATTTTTGTAATCCTTATCAGACCTGTTACAACCCATTCTTAATGAAGCATAATATCACTACGTATGCATGTATAAGCACATATATTTGTTATGTATGAACATTAGGTCATACACACATATTTATTTATATTTTATTTTTATTTTTTTGAGCTAATTATATTTATACAATAATAATTGTGTTCTATTGTTTTTTGTTTTTGGTACTTACTTCCATTTTCATTTTTATATCATCCGGTTGTTTGTTATTTGTGCATAAAAATTTCTCATTCTGTACCATTAAATTTACTCATATGTACATACATATGTGATAGATACACGGACATAAAATGTAAGTATGTATGTGAATACAGGTGAATTTATTTATGTAAAACGTATGTATAGGTATGTGTATTGTCTTATTCCTGATTTTTCATTTTTATTAGATGCCTGCTTTAAATTGTTAACAACATAAAATTATTATTATTCTTGTATTCATTATTTACAGAGTACAAAAAATTAGGTAAGCTTTTTTTTATATTTTATTTATATACACATATTCTCATAAGATCATACGTGTGTACATAAAAATTATACTTTTTATGAGTTTCATTTGAAATTAGACTTTTGTAAAAAATTTTTGTTACATTTGCAAAAAATTAAAAACGAAAAAAAAAAATACTAAATCAAATTCGTGTAATGAGAAAAGATTAGTAAAGTGCAAAATTGAATCACATAAAGTTATTTTCTAGTAATTTTTAAATTCAACATTATATTTTGAATTTTCACATGCTCACATATGTACATGTGTGTATTAAATGTACTCATAAGAAATTTTTTCTCATAGGAATTTTTGTTTTTCTTTCATTTGATTTTTTATACACGTATATGTACAAATATATGTATGTAACATGTCATATGTACACGTACGTATACACAATTTATTTAATGTTTTGTTTCATTTCATTCAAGAAAATAAAATAGAAAAATTATATTAACGAAAGCAATACATTGAATTCAAATGTCTGTTTTATAATTCAACACAGGATACACACGTTTTTAATTCAGGAGAGTATAAAATATGTGTATATATGTGTAAGATGTATGTATGTTTAAGTGAGTATGAGATATGTATTACAAACACAGGGTATTTGAGAGACCTTGAGGTTCAAAATAGGATTAATGAAACAACAGAACAGAAGAAAAAAAACATAAGGAAAGTGTTGCGATATTCGAAATACCGATTAAAAAGGATATCATGATGAGAAGTTCATGCCATGTCTAATGCAAAAATTCTAGCAAATAAAAAAAGGTAATTTTGTATTTAAAGACGAATCATTTTTAAGTATGCACTTATTTTGTTTCCTATGGCATTATCTTTTGGCTCCTTAAGACTTTAAACGTCCTGTGTATCAATATATATATATATACATACATATATAAAGAGTATATGCGTTTGAACGTGCATCATAAATGAACGTGAAATTTTTACTAATCTGGGTACAAACATACGTGCACTACAAATAAATATTGTATTTCATAATGAAATTTATTTTCCTATCAAATCATTTTGTGCTCTGTTCTACATGTGTCCATACTTTTATACTATGCTATACATACATATTTATATTATCCTCCACTTTAAGTCATGGTCGTGAGAAGATTTCTAATTTTATATTTCTACATACATATATTGTACATAGAAATCAATTTATATAGTATGTACATACATGTGTACATATTTATACATATTTAATATTGCATGTATACATAAAGTTGTGTAATTATGTGTATGTGCTTTTTTTGTGTATTTGACGGGGACAACTAGTCGCATCGATGAGATAATGATGATGATGATGATGATGACGATTAGTGCTATCGTTTTCCAAGATTTGAAAACAATATATGTAACATTTTCGAAAAAAGCGCTTTTTAAAATATGTTTCCCGATTACGACACGAATTTTTGAAATTTGCCTTATGAAAAGAAGCAATTTTCTTTTTTGCTTTTTATTTTAAACAAAATTTCTAAATAAATAGAAAATTTAACAATTTCTGTATGAAAAATGCAGCTTCATTTATGTAAAATTAATATAACAAATGAGTTCGAAATAAACTAGAATTCTTCTATTATATATTTTCAGGGCATGTCTTATACATACGTATGTATGTCTTTTATCAGTCAATCAGTGCGTATATGTCCTCTTCTTTCTTTTATCATTTTTAACAAAAGTGTTTCATAAGAAGAATTACCAGAATCCTCGAATATTTCATACAAAATACATTTTTTTTAAATGTGACGTAAAACGGTAGTCGTGTTCTGTACACTATACATGTCTTCATCTTCGTTTCTCAACCAGTTTGTTTTCGCATTTTTGTTCATTTTTATATTTCTTGTATACAGGTCTGGTAATCTGGTTTAATATGAATAGCAATAGCAAACAGCATAACAGTCTAGCAATCTACCCAGTGGTCACTGGCTAGTAGCATAAATGGTGGTTGGTTGGTAATGAATTAATTTTTATTTTGTTCAGTGTTCAGTTGCCTTCTGAACGTAATGGAAGACGGGTGGTATTGTACAGTGGCTCTTGAATTTTATTTTCATTTGTGGCGCATGGAGGCGGTATTCAAAATTTGAATTTCAAATTTATTAAACATTTTTTTGTTCTTTTAAATTTAAATATTAGTAAATATATATAAGAAATTATATAAGAACATATAAGTAATATAATATATCAAATTAAATACATACAATTCTAAAAAGCAGCATTCAACGAGACGACAGTATTGTATCAGACATCAAAAAGTAGTGAAAATACTGCAAATGTAAAAAAACGAGAGCACTGATCACGATGGTAATACAATGATGACGATGATGATATAAGCATTAAAGATTTTATTTTGTACACAAATAAATTCATTGACTGGTATCCTGCAACAACTATCCCCGCCCATTGCTTAATATAACTATTTCCTAAATTACAATAAAACAATACAAATGAAAATCTTCTCATGACCTTCACTCCTTATAATTTAATCGTGTATAAGAAAAAAAGAGAACAATTATATTAAAAAAAACGAAAAAAAATGAAAATACAAAAGGAAAAATTCTATTTAAGGTATATGTGTATAATAAAGCGTTTAATAGTTGATTTTTCTAGTAATAATTATATGTATGTAGATATGATATCGTTAATTTTACGACAAATTATAATGAATGAAGAATATAGTACACACACATGTAACAATATTTATTTATAAAGCCAGAGAGATATACATATATACACACTTTAATCTCTTCAACATACACGAAAATAACTTTCATTATTCGATGACTAATTTTTCTTTTCTTTTTTTTCTCTTCAATATAAGGATTTTCATTACCAAATCGTTTTTCCCCAAATTCATATAGGAAAAACAATATTTTCCTTTTTGTCATGTGAAATGACCTTGATTTAAACGATTTACTTTAATTTAATTTTCAAGTATGTATGTACATGCGTTCTTTTAAAGCCGAGTAAAAAAATTACCAAAAAAATGTTGATATTAAATTTCATTTTTAATTGTAATAGTTTATTTTCATGATTTTACTTTTCTCTAAAAAATTGATTATTAAAAACAAAATCACTTTACAAAAAACTTAAAAAATGTTAAAAATTCTCTAACCTAATGCGATGCTATATATTTTTCGTTTTTTGTTTTTTTTTTTTAATAATAGTGAAATTTTCATTTTGTTTAAAGGCAAGGCAAATAAAATACAAACACGATAACGATAAAATATAAATAAACAGACACGGTAAAATTTTTATTCAAAAATCAACGTCATTAGATGAAGGGCAAAAAAATGGAAAACAAAAAAAATTACAAAATAAAAAAAGGAACAAAAACTGACAAATTCATTCATTTCTTTCATTCATCGAATTTTTATATATGTATTTCCACTTTAGAAGGGGTGTAAAAAGGGGCGAAGAGTATTATAATGATTTTTTTCGTTTTCTTTTTTTTTTGTTTATTAGTTCAAATACATATATACATAATATGTATGTATATATGTACATAGATACGTTCATAATTGAATTGTTATAGGTAGTCTTTATATAATGGGTATCGTTTATTTTTGAAAGAAATTTCCGAAATTTATATATACATACATACATATGTTATATCAGAAATGTTATATGTATGGATATGGTTTTATATTTTAAGGACGACGTGTTCAAGTTAGTTAGAATTTTTTTTTAAATACATATAATTACAGGTATGTATATACACCTTGTCATTGGTATTTCTTGCTTTTTTGTTACAAATTGTAAATATGATAAAATATATAAATAGAAAAGAATAAAATTCAAATTAAAAAAACTTTTTTTTTTCCTCATCACATTAACGTCATATTTTTATATGTGTACATGAACGTAACATGAAATTCTTTCAGTTTTGATGAAAAATTTCATTAGTCATTCATTTCATTAAGTAAATATGTTTGTATCATATTATTCGCGTCATACTATATAATTTATGATAGATTTTTTTTTGTTTTTTATATATACACATACACATATATACACTTATGTACATACATATATACATGTATTTATTTTTTATTTATATTTTTGAGTCCACATGTTGCATTTCCACGTAGAAACGGCATAATAACATATAATGTAAGCACATGTTTGCAAAATTTTATAATTTTGATTTTAATTTTTATGATTAATTTTTTTTTACTGTTATTAAATTTTTTTTTTAATGGGCTTAATTTTTTCATATAAAAATTAATTTGAAAATGACATTACAGTTTTAAAACAAACAAAAAAAATTTTAAATTAAAGGATTTTCATTAATCATCCTAAGGTGTGGGAATTGAAAAGTATAATATATGTACATATACTTTTTTATGGGCATGTATACGAACTTGATTTATAAACATGGTCTGTTAAATACAAAAATTATTTTTAAATTTTCCCGTCTATAAATCAAACGTAAAAAAATCAATTAGATAATTTGAAAAAAAAAAAAAAAAATTGTGAATTTAATTAAATCGTATGTATTCTTGTTTTTGTTTTTCTTTTTTCCTAGAAAATTAGACACATAAATCTGAGAACAATTCCTTCACGTTTTTATGAAATTTTTATTGTCGTCATGTCGACATGATGATTTTTCTTGCTTTTATTGCATATTTTTCATAAATTATTGTTTTTTATTTTTATTTTGCTTGTGTTAAGCAAAAATGATTTTAGACAGTTAGATAATATGATGATTTTGAATGTTAAAGTAAAATTGAAAATCCTTAGGGTAAAAAAAACTTAAAGGATAACCGTTGTAAATCCAAGTCTTAAAAAATTAAGTTGAAGGTTTTTCTTTGTGATCGTAGTATTTTCTTAATTGATAAAAATATTATTTTAGATTTTATCCGATTATTGTTTTGTTTTTATAAACAGGAGATAATCTTGTCTGTGTACACTCAAATGCAACTTATTCATGTTTAACATGCTTTGCTTGTGGACAACTATATTTTTTCATTTAGGTTCATGAAATAATTATGTGTGACCTTTTCGCAAATACTTCTTATAATGTTTTTTTTTTTTAAATGATTATTGAGAATCATGAGCTCCTGATGTCATTTGCATATTCATATAGTTGAAATAAAAATTTTGGTTTTTCTTTTTTAAAAACTAAAAAAGAAAAGAAAAAACCTAAAAAAAACTAAAATTTATTTTCAAAACATAAAAAAAAGATATGTAAGTGCTTGACACATAATTTTCAAGCATAATTTTATAAGGAAAAAAGTTAACAACAAGGAGAAATTCGTAATTATTATCCTTCCTTATTGTTATATGCTTAAAGTATTAAACATTTTACTTTTATTTTTTCATAGTATGTAGAATGTGTACGTACATGCACTATGCACTAATAGAACTATGAAGTTAGTTTCTTAACTTATGAAAACACATAATTTAACATAAAAAAATAAAATTTCTTAAGTTCAGCAGAAACTTTATATTTTTAACATTATTTGCATAAAATTTTGTACTGTACATACATACATATACATATCTATATGATATATTCGTACATATCTTATTATAATATGAAATGTCCTTAAGTTATGTTTAACATAAATTCCATACATAAACCATAGTTCAGTATTCATGAAGTTTGTGCATACACATACATATGTGTCAAAACGAATATATCATACATGTACCGCATGTATAAAATTCATTTCTTAAAGATATCAAAGCACATATACATACACAAATGGCTTTAAAACAATACGTAGATGTATAATAAAATTTTTTATAAATTATATAATTTACATTAAAATATTTTTAAAATAATTTTAGAAGCATTTTCATATTCTGTCGTATGTGCTTTATTCATGTACATATAAAAGTATTAGTACAAGTAAACACATACTAATGCATCATATAACAAAAACAAAACTTTTTTTTACAAAACAAACGAACATTCTTCAAGTACACGTAGAAAAGTCAACTCATGAATAAAATATAGAGATTTATGTCTGGTCCAATGAATTCATAAAAAAAAAAAAAAAACAAAAAAAAACCAAAAATAAAAGTAAACTTTAAAAAAATATATATTATAACTAAAAATAATACCGCACATACTATATGCATTCATTTTACGTATTTTATTTTCTGGAGTTAAATAAGAATATATCCTAATATTCCATACACAACTACAAATATACAATATTTTACCATATACAACACGTAACATCATAAACGTACGTATGTACATACAAAAGTAAATCTCGTATCTCCGTAAAAAGTTTTAGACTTTTCAAGATACAAACACTTAAACTTTTACTTCTCTGAATATAAAGCAAACACTTCTTACTATTAAACAAAACTTTACTATTACTGTTATTATTACATCTTTTGCTTTTTTTTTTTATTCGAATGAAAAAAAAAATCATACCTCAGGTGTTATAACAATTTTATTTATTTATAGATTTTCGACTTTTTATTATATATTTATTTATTTGAAATATAGAAATTATTTTCTGAAAAAAAAAAAAAAAAAATTGAAATACAATATATGTACATTTATGTATACCAACATAGTACGTGTATCTTCAGAAAATTAAGGAAAAACAAAAATAGGAAAAAGTAAAAAATTATATTCCACAGTAATCCTTATTTCATACATGTATGTACATTTATGTTTAAAATTTTAATTCTACAATAATATCTTAAATCCTTATTTTAAAGAATTTTTCTTATTAAAATTTTATTTTCATCAAAAAACAAAAAAAAACACAAACATACATTATCGTGTTTTTTTTTGTTTTTTTTTTTAAAGATTTACCTTTTCTAAAATTAAAAAATTAAAATTCGCATATAAAATGTTCCTTGTTCAGACGAAAGCACTTTATGATTAAAATAATAAAAGTAATATGAATTTACGAGAAATTAAACGGAATAAAATATAAAAATCAAAACAAAATGCCTATAAAAATTGTATACAGTCAGTTAAAAAATTTCATGTACATACATTTGTGACATTTTTTAATTTTAAATTTGAATTTATTTCATTATTGTAAAATCACCATTGGCCAATTCGGGTTAGATTCTACCCTCTGTTACATATCCTAAATTTTTAATAAAAGAAAAAAGATTTCTGAATTTAAATATTCTATAACTCTCAAAAATTTTCATCAAAATATTCAAATTTTCAAATAACATAGCACGTGTTCATTTTTAAATTATTAATATTATTATTATTATCTCCTTTCCTGTTACAATTTTCCTATATGGTATTACCATTGACGAAGTATTCTTTATCGGATACTCGTAATACTGTGGCATTACGTATGAACATGTAATACACAACATTTGTACTACTGTATGTTACGCAAGCAAACGTGTATTAATTCTTATTATTCTATTATATTATTTTGAATGTTAGCAAATCTTTTTGATTCACTGTACATGCGATATATACGTTTATGCAATACATCAAATGTACATACATAAATAAATATTAGAATTTTGTCTCAAGGTTTTATTCTATATAAGAATCATTTTCAAGAACAAATTTAAAATATAATAATAATAATAAACATTTCAAGGTTTTTATTAATAAATAATGTCAGAATAATTTTCTGTTTTAAATTTCTTTGTCTAATATTTATAGAATAAAATATTTTTGAGTAATTATATTATTTGACGTATACATGTGCTGCATTGAATATGATTCAAATAAATGAACAATTTTATATAAATATTGTATATTATATTATTACAATCAAAATTTCTTATCGACTAATTAACTTTTCCTTTTTTTTTTCATTTTTTTTTTTTTTTTTTACTCAAGAATAAAAGGATTTAATGTGAAAGATAGGAAATTAAGTCGTTTAAGTCATACATTTTTGTCATTAATTCAATTTAATATCTCATAAATATAATATATACTTGTACATATATACGTAGATATAGAAACATAAATATAAAAAATTTTGAAAATTATCCCACGCATATCACATAAATACAAATTAAATTACCCGAATCAAATTTTCTTCAAAAAATAAAAAAATTAAAATACATATGTATGTATACATATATGCTTATAAATACGAATTCTAAAGCCATATACATACTAAAATAAATCTTTATATTCATTTCTTTCTATTTTTATATTTTGTTTTGTAACAATATAATAACAAAAAAAAATTCATTGACCTTTTTTCCTTTAATTTCAAATTAATTAGACATCTTTTTCCTCTATAATTCGAAACAAAAAGAAAATTACAATTAAAGGACGATTAAAAACGAGAAAATCACAAATTATTCAACCTTTATATACGTCCTATATGATAATCTTACAAAAAAAAAAAAAAAAAAAAAGAAAAAGTATTTGATGCAGAACGATTTGAACAATTCTATCAGAGCATGATTAGATTGAAGTCATTGAACAGTAAATTTAAAAAAAAAAAAGTATATACTTGCACATACGTATGTATACAAAAAAAAAGAGTACAAATTTTTGTGCTTTATTTCAGTTATTTACATTCCTTTTTATTTTATAATTTGAATTGTATAAATTCGCAATTAAGAATACTATAAATAAAACATGTACACAAGATGATCCAGAATAAAGATTACAAAGTACATTTATTTTAAAATTAAAATTGTTTCTAACAACAAAATCATTTTTAACTTTCTAGTACATGTAAAGTACATGTGAAACTTTAAACAAAAGTATGTATTTTTCAACTAACGCTAAAATTATATAATTTCTCAACTGACGAAATCTTTGAAAAAAAAAAAAATCAGTTAATAATTATAGAAATACTGTGAATGTTCTTTCAATCACTCTCTACATATAAGGTCGTATAAATTTTTAAAAAGTTAAAATTAACATCTAAGCCTTTCGGGTAAGGTAAACTTTGTTTAAAATAAAAATATATTTTTTTTTTAAATTTTATTTAAAAATGTTTATGTATCGTTTTATAAAATTTATTTACGGAAACATTTGTATCCATTTTCAAAAGAACCTTGAGCGATAATACCTTGGAAAAAAAATTCCTAAAATAGAAAGAAATTATTTTAAGGTATTTTAAATTCAACTAAATTTTTCAGTATATTTTCAACTGGACACATTTTAGGACATCCTGTAACGTTCACATTTAAATGTACAATATGTTATTTAATTTAATTATAACAAACGTATTATCAAAGTCAAACGTAATTCGTATTATTATTATTCCACACGTATAACTTTTCTTTTTTATCATTAAAAAATCAATCATAATAATGCTCAAGATACAATACTGGTATATTTTTGTTTTTTGTGTTGAAAATTTAAATTGTTAATCAATTAATTAACAATCTAATTATATTTGGTTATCTGTGTGAATATATGAAAATAATTTTTTCATATAAACCAAAAATTAAGAAAGGATTTAGATTAATTAAAAATTAAAATATGTTATTTGAATGCATAATTATTAATTTAATTAATTTAAAAATTTTGCAAGAATTTTATATTAATTAGTTATAAAAAAAACAATTTTAAACATTACATAAAATGTATAATCTTTTGGTTCTTTGGTATTAGTTTGATTTTTTCTTGTTAAATTTTTATTTTCTGTATTATTATGTATTTTTATTTTATCTTGTAGATTATATAATCAAAAAATAAAAATTAAAATTAAATTAAGGTAAGTTAAATGCAATCCAAACCAAAAAGAAAGAACATTTTTTAATGTATTAATGAAGAAAAACAGATTCTTACACATATTTTATCTTCAACACATTGCAAGAATCTAGTATTTCAGTCAACATGCATCAGTAAAAATTTGATTTGTACTTGAAATGGACTGAATTTTTTTTTTGCTATCAAAATCAATGTCTTTAAATGAAATTGTGAAACTTTCACTAACACAAATGTACGTGTTAGGTGCAAACCTGCGCTATGTTCTGCAATGTGTTATTCCTAGTTGATTTGGACTATATTATTGATCATGTTAATGATTTGAAAAATTTATGAATATTAAAAATAATTTTTTGTTGAATTTAACTCAAATGTTAAATTTTCAAACTTTTTTTCTCATAAAATAAAATAAGTGCCAAAGTTTAAAAAACAAAAAAAAAATAAATAAATAAAATGTACATAATATATAGAATTAAAGAACATTTTTTATCAATAAGAAATTGTGAAAAAATGTGAAAAAAATTGAATTAAATCTCATAGTATTCAATAAAACTTGCTTACCTCATGGATACACATGAGATTTAATTAACACTCCTTACTTTATTATAGAAATAACATTTTTTGTGATTTTTATACTTTTACATTATTTTTACACTTTATATACTGAGTATTTGATTATAGTAGTTTATCGAACATCTGTAATTCTATATAGTATGTCATTTAGAAAAAAAATTTAACCTAATTTTAATGTATTGATGAAACAACAACATTATGAAAGAAGAATAAAATAAAATAAAATATAAATGAAATTAGTTTTCAAGAGGAACAACAAAATAAATTTCTTGTGGGTGTTAAAATAAATGCCATGTACTAACAAGGGTATAAAATGTGATTAATATAAAGAAAAAAAAATGTACATATAGTACTCGTATATAAATCATACTTTACATGCACAGAACATCATGTTTTTCATTAAAATTTATTTATCAATCTGCTTGAACATACATATATAGTTACATTTTTTCTTCAAATTTCAAATTTCTTTCATATTTTGTACGTACTATATATAAAATACATACCATATTTATAAAGACGTATACGAACATACATATGTATGTATGTACATATGCATGTGCTACTAGTACATTTTTAAATTTATTCGATTTTTTTAAATTCTGAAATGAATTACATCGTAAAGAGAATAACTACAAAAAATATATTTTAATTTTATTTTTTCGTTTTTTTTTTTTCAACGAATGTCCTTCAATCTATGTATTTTTTTGTCCTTTTTCTATATGGTTATGAATCATCTTTAGCTATATGTATTGCTTATTCAGCTTCCATGTATAAATGAAAAATCTACTACTATACACTCAAAGATTATAAACACTCTATACAAAACGGATAAGAATGAATGATGGCGAAATAAAAAAAAATGGCATAATTAAATTTTAATTCTATTTTGTATTCATTTTACCATTTTTATAATATTCTTACGAAATTATAAAAATTTTGAATAGAAAATTTCGTCATTTTCTTCAATAAATAAAAATTCATAATTTTTATGCTTGAACTAGGATAATTTGTGTATTTGCAAAAATCAACATAAAGTATACTATCGTCACCCACTTACAAATTAAATTTTGATAAATGTCCAATATCAATAAGTTAAATGTTAAATTATATCAGAGAAATATAATTTCTTTATAGGTTTGAGGTATTGCATATACTTTGAATGTATTCCAAATAAATACATACATATATGAATTATTTGCAAGATGCTATACATTTTTTTTTTTCATATTTACCTACTTATTTACTCTTTTTTTTAATTTAAAAAATTTCTTTTTTCAATAGAAGAAAAAATAACAGATTTTACAATGCGATATGTACATATGTACATATAAAAATTTGTGAATGAAATCATCATTTTAGCCTTTTACATTTTCTCGTAGACACTATTTAGTTTCCTTAAAATATGAATGAATGAATGAAAATGTAATCTACATACAAACATGTATAAATACGCCAGTGAAATAAAATGAGTGGTAAAATTTGTAAATTTTTTGGCTCCAAGATGATCTTTATTTTTCTATTTTTTCCTTCATTTTTGTCTTGTAGTCTTGTAGAATTGGAGAGAAAAAAAAAATTTGTTTTTCATTTTATTTTTATCTGTTACCATTGCGACTAAAATATATAATAATATAAATTTTTATGTGTTGCTTAACTAAATAAGATTGCTTGGTCGTCATATTATAAATAGTTTAATGCGGGGTTGCTTATATACATATACAAATATATACGTATATGTGTATATATGTAAAATGTAACTTTTTAACCTTTTAAATTATTGAATATTTTTATTGAATGTATATATATGTATGTATTTGTGTATATACAAATATATGTGGGATTAAATAAGGAAGTTATATTGTTCAATAAAAATAATCACTGATGTATACTATTTACAAATATGCATACTCGTTTATGTATGTATGTGTATATTAGACAATGAAAATGTTACTATTTCACATACTATTTATTTTCATGAACACATGTATGTATTTTTCTTTTTCTTTTGGTAACATTTTTTTTTATATTTTGCCCTTTTTTGCCCACAACAAATTGCATATTTATTTTCCTTATCCTTTTTATTCTTACATTTCCCTATTTTATTATTATTTTTACATCCTTCCTATTAAATTTAAACGCGTATACGGATACTTAATTTTTTTTTTTTTTTCTAAATAACATTGTACAAGAGTAAGACATACAATAAAACTGTAAATTAATTTTAAATATCAAAGGCAAAATTAAATATAAAAAATTTATTTTTCTGTGTAAATTTTCTTCCCATCACAGTCATAAAGTTTTAATTCTATATCCTTTGAATCTGTATCCTTTTTGCTATTTCAATTTAATCTTATTTCTTTTTTTTTTTTTATTTTTAAATTTTTTAATTTATACATATACGTATGTATGTACGTATTCAAAGTTATAAAATAATTCGAATTTTTTAATTACTAAATGCCCAAAAATGAATAGTTGAAATTATGAAGTATTTTAAAAATTTAAATTTGATTTTTTGTTTTTTAAAAAACATATTCATTTAATGTTGTTTATTTTTGAATTTTATTTAAGACACGTGCAAATGAAAACATTTCTTTAATGAATAAAAACATTGTTGATTTGATTTTTTTTTGTTTTTAATTCTATAATATGCAAATAAAATTTTCCATTAGTATCTGGAGAATTTGAGTTGAGACAAAAAAAAACTATTAATAGATTATGTTATCTATTGACAATTAATCAATTTCGCATTATATTTTCAGTTATTATGCATTTTATCTGTTACGTCGTTAAATTCAATTTAAATTCAAAATCCAAATATACAGTTTATAGTTTAGTATCTATACAGTTTGAAGCGAAAAAGTGAAAAAAAATTTTCCAAATGCCTTGAAGGTACATATGTACTTTAAATGCCTCAAGAGAAATTTTATGCCAAGTTAATGATAATATTTTTACATAGCTATGAGCCATAAGTAACAACATTTGGTATATTGATTGTTTTGTAACTGCTTTAACGATTTAATAAAAATCTTATGTGTAAAATAAAATGGTTATTTTCTTATTTCGTAATTTGATTTTCCACTTTTTTGTTTTTTTACTCATGTGAAATCTTTTTAATTTTTATTTATATTGATCCATTTTTTGGTTTTCTCATTTGTATATATAGATATGTATGTACAAATTTTTTAAATTTTCTTCATTTACTCGATTTTAGTATATTTACATTTAAAAACACTTTCATATTTCCTTAAATGAATTTTTCAAAATACCTACGTATACGGATTCTCATATTGGAGCATATATTATTATACAAATTTTTACATTACGGGTAGTAAAGAAACTTATATTTTAAATACCATAAAATTGAAAATAAAATAATTATGTGTAGATATATGCAAAAATTTATTCATAGATATTCATATACCATGTATCCATTAAAATATTTGTAAAAATACATGCATATACATGTACAGATTACAATGTATACTTGTTGTGTATAAAATAGAAAAAGACAAGAAAATTCTAAGAAAAACTACATGCAATTTTGTAAGATTTTATACGAGAAGTATACAAAATATGCATCGTATATATACGTGTGCATTTTATATACATATGTATGTATATCTTTCACATTTATTTCATGTATAAAGTGTAAGTATGTGTTTATGTATTTATTAAAGTAGGTAGGTGGAAAATGAATGATGACATATAGAAAAATCTATGAAAGATAGAATTTACGATGTATAAGAAAAAGGAAATATCTTACTTCCAACTATAAATTTTATACACTAGTCTTAGTATACAAATATACACATACATATAAACATAAATTAGTAGTATATGTATGTTATGACGAAAAAATTGTAATAAATTTATATTTTCCTGAATTTTCTTTTCATATAACATACATACATGTGTACATACATATTTATACCGCACTTGTGTAAGTGAATATTCATTGAAGAAAATGTTTATCTAAAAATAAAAATGTACAGGATGTTTGAATTTATATGAATTAATGTAATAAGAATTATCATAGAGTTTGTTATTTTCATTTTTCCAGAAGAATAAAATAATATCCATTTGAAACACCCTATATTCAACATAAATGTTGCAAACTTGTGTTTTATTATGTTTACGTGAAATTTTCTTATACATATAGTATATACGAATAGATAATATGGATACCTTTAAAAAACAAAACAGAAGGTTTTCATATTTTATCAAATTTTATCTTTTTTTTTTTACTTCAACAGTGTATTTCTTATACCGTACTTACTTGACAATCTATAAAAATACTGTATCGAGTTTTTCATTTTTTCTTCTGTTTTTCACAGTTTTACAGTTTTATGAATTTAACATACATACACAACATTCATGCATTGTATACATATTCGAACATAAGATATTATTTCCTTTTTCTTTATACAATGATGATGATGCTAGGATACCAGTTTTACTTATTTTCAGGAAAAATAACATAATAAATTCTTTACATAATAACATAACTATTTTATATTTTAACATTACAAAATACATAGAAAATATAATATTAAATGCAATTTTGAAACTAAAAAACAGAATATGAAAAATTCAAGGATATAATGAATCTGGGAAAAATGAAATAAAAATAAAATAAAATATAGTGCATGGATTATTATAAAAAATGTTAACATTTTTTATTTTTTTTTAAATCCCGAATTATAATTTAAATTTTATTGATACTTGTATCTTTCATATGAAAATGTTTTAAGTATATACTTACTTTTGCACTATAAAATCTGTTTTAAATAAAGTAACACAAGATCAAAAATACCACTTTTCCTCTTTTTTTTTATAGTATTTTGCATATCAAAAAAACCTTTTAAAATGACTCCTCATTCTTCTACTCATATTTCTGTATAGTATAGCATATATCTGCTAATACTTTACACGATAAATACATACATACTGATGGGAAATATTCGTTCATACATACAAATTAGATACGTGAATTATTTATAAAAATAATGTGCATATTTTTAACACAGCCACGTAATATGCATGTCATACATACATTGGATTATGGATAATGAAGTGAAATACTTGGATCATCTACGTACAGATGAATGATCATAAATACATTAAGTATGCACATGTACATATGTATGTAAATATATCTTTAACCTTTTTACACATATTTTAATGCACATACATTATGAAATTTCGTAATCCATCTACATCAGATATGTTCATACCTATATATGAAATATTCAAAGTCAAATAACATTATTTTTTTAAATTTTATATATTTTAACAATAATCATAATCAGGATCATAAAAATAATCATAAATTCATTGTTATGCATATTATATACAATATAGGTATAAAGCTTATTTGATGAAACGTACATACATAAAACACATGTGCAAATATGTACATGAATTGATGTACATATGAGGAAACGGATGTGTGAATAGTACAAAAAAAAAAAATAAGTACAAATAAAAATGAAATAAAATTTTCTTTTATCATAAAATTTACGTAGGCACATTACACATGTATGTATGTACGAGACTTATTTTTGTATATAAATGTGAGCGTACATACCATCTTTTACACTATATTAAAAAATATTAAAATAAAATGAAATAATAATAAAATTTCTGTATTTTTAAGTAAAATATCAAATTATATTTTATTTTATATCCTAATGGAATTAAATTTGAACAAAATTTCTGCTCATACATATGTATGTATACATACTTGTGAACGGCGTAATTTCAAAAATTCTACATACATTCTGTAAAATGAATACATACCGTTTGTATGAATAAAAAAAAAATTAATTTTCTAGCCGATTTTACACTTCAATAATTTATACAGAAAATATCTCATTTTTATATAAATAAAATTCTATTTTTTAATGGAAAATTTATACAAAACATCGAATATATCAAGGTGATATCTTGCGATTTTTATGAATTTTCTTTTCTTTTTTTTATACAGAAATTATACAGGATGGTAAAAAAAATATCGTAATTTTACAAAATAAACATTTTTGAATTTGTCAATAATAACTTTGATTATTATCATTTAGTTGTGTATGATTTTCGTTAGTCTGAATTTTCATAAACCAAGTTACTGTTAAACCTATTATAGAACTCCCTGTATACGCAATATGCATATGTCCTTATGGAAAATAGAAAATCTGGAAAAAGATAAATTGTAAAAGTACGAGAATGGGCAAAAATATTTTCTCAAAGGAAAAATCAAAAAAGTAGAAGAAATTTTGTGTAGGCGAAGAATTTGTAAAATATTTTTCTATACATTCATATTTTCATATCAAAAGAAAAAGAAAAAGAAGACTATCCCAATACTATTCGAAATACTTACAAATTTTAAGTAATATTTTTACATTAATACAAATTTATCATCCTTATTATGTTTATTTATTTATGTACTATACATATAATGTGCGTATAAAATGACGTAATCTTACATGTACATATAGAAATACTTTTAAAAATAGATATGTATGTATATATATATATTCACAGATTTACACACATATACAATAAACATTAAAACACACATTTGTTTTTTAATATATACATATTACTTATGTATGCATGTATGTCAGTATGTACAGAATTTTGTGCTAACTTGTAAATATCTACACATGTATGTACATAAATAAATAAATTTTGGTTTCATTCACTGAATAGAAATAATGAATGCCATTTACTGTTGCTTATAAATATGCTCATGATTATGAAAGTGGTTTAAGTGATAAATTTTCAAAAACAAGTTTATCACATAATTTGTGTTAAAAGGATTCTATATTATCTATAATTTTTCTTTTTTGAGTAAAATTCCTACAAAAAATGTAAATATTATAGATTTTAATAGCAAATTTTTTTTTTCAATGAAAATTCTCTTTTTTATCTAATTTAAAAGGAGATACAAACATAAAACTTTAATGCCTGAAAACTATAAAATTCTGACTTAGAGCACTTTCATAATTATGGACACACATATTAGTTATTAAAATTAGAGTCAAAAAAAGACAAATTTATTACAAATTTTGTGATATTTATGATACATTCATTTGTATGTATTTTTATCCTTATGTACATTATTATACATATTATATTATATACATACATATGTTAATGAATATAAAACATATATGTATGTACATGTTTTGCTGACATAATAATATAGTTATTATACGCTGTATTTTCGCCATTTGAAAAATATGTATGAACTATAATTTCTTATTTCCATTTTTATTTATTTTTTCTCCCATTTATTTGAGCTCTATCTATCCGATAATGCCTAATTTAATATTCAACAAAATCTAAATACATGTGTATATATACAAATAAAAATATACATAAACGTATTTAGTACATTTATGACGGGGTGTCTAAAATAAATTGCATATAATCTTTTTGTTAGAAAAATTAAAAAATTTAAGGAAAAAATTATTTAAAACATTAAAAAGTTGAAAAGAAAAAAAAAAAAAAACTAATGAAATTGTTAAACATTCTATTGTCTCTTATACAAGATAGCTTTAGCCCTCTATAAAAGCCTCCTAGAGGCCAAACAATTGAAATTTTAATGAGACATCCTTATATTAATGTTGGATCGTATTCAGCGTATATCCCTAGAAATTTAATTTTTATTACGTCATTCATAACGTGATGATTTGGAATGATAAAACTTAAAAATACAAGGCACCCTGACGTATTTCAATCTACTGCCCACTTACCACACAAACTTATACTATATTTTGTATATATTTCAAAATAACAAAAAATAAAATGATAATAAAAATTCGACAAAAAATTCAACTTTTACATTAAAAACAAAAATTTTCTTATATGTGTAGAAAAAATATGAACACATACACATGTATTTATGAATGAGGATAATAATGAGATGAGTAAAATGAATGAAGAAATTGTGTAATTCATTTGGTATTATTTATCGTACACACATCCATTCATGTGCGAGAATTTTCTATTTATATTTTTTACTTTTCAAATTTTTCATTTGATTTAGTTTCTTGAAATATTCATTTTTCCAATATTTTCACTATTTGATTTTTATAATGTCCTTTTTCCAATCATTACTTTCATTCATCAAGAATACAGTACATAAGTTCACTTGTATGTGCATATACGTAAGTAATTCGTTCTTAAGGATTCGTTCCTTTTGTCATGATTCTTTGAACAGATTTACCCAAATTTTTTAAATTTTTATTTGTTTGTACTTTTTTATCACTTTATAAATAGATTTCAAATATTTCTTATGTAGTTGTTTAGTACTCAAACATGGGTTTACATATCATTGTTTTAAAGATTGTGCCTTTTTTTTCCTTTTTTTTTTTAATTTATTCAACGAATATGTAACTAGAAATTAAGAATAATGAAAATAACGTATTTTATTTAATTTTTTAAAAAATTTATTTGATTAATTAAATTATTGAAAAAAATGATAAAAATTCAAATATACAAATTTTTCTTTTTTGTTCAAAATAATCAAATCAAATCAAGAATTTTGTTTTGAAAAATTCATGTATAATACAATAGAAATTATTTGTTTGTAATTTTCATCTGTTTACATTTACGAAACAAACAAAAAAAATACAAAATTTGATCAAAAATTAAATTTGTTATGTAAAAAAAATAATAAAACAAAATTTATACGCACATTCTTCTACCAATCAATAAATTGAAAACAAAAATAAAATTTGAATGAAGAAAAAATGTCTATTTCAATGAATAGAAAACTTCGATGAATTGAAAATTATGCGCTTTTATACATAGCACATTATATAACCAGCCTACAATTTATCAACATCCATCATCGTATATTGCCAAACGAATAAATATGTAATCAATGAAAAACAACTATACAAAATTAAAGTAAATTGGAGGAGTATATTTATATTTAACTTATAAATTAAATTTTTATTTCAAAAAATAAAAAAAAATCATAACATGTAATTACATTTTACTTTTTAAAGTTTCTAGGGAATTTTCATGTATAAAATAAAATACTTTAATGTTTTTTTTTATTCGTTTTTATGGTTTTATTTAAAATATTATAAAGAAAAAGTTATTTTAAAGAAAAAAGTTTGATATTTTAATAATATGAGAATTTAATGATCTCTTAATTTATTTTAAAATTAAGTTAAGAAAAAGAAGAAAAAAACAAAAAGAATAGAAAACAAAAAATAGACCTAAAAATATTTCTATATTTTAGAAACATTTTTATTTTACATAATTAATCAAATGAAGCATTATAAAAGGAAATTTTTAAATAATTTTCATTTAAATAAGAAAATTTTGTTCTTCCTTGAATTTATTCAAAAAGTTTATTTCTATTTTTATTTTATTTTTAATTTGTTTTTTATGAATTTAAAAGTTGCAAGGAAAATTTTTGTTTTTTTTTTTTTTTTTTGTTTCCTTTTATATAACGTATAATAAAATGTTTAAATGCAAAAATTTAACTGACAAAAATTTAAAACATTTCTATAAATTATTAACAAAATTTAATCAGACATATATGAAATTGATCATCGTACCAAATTTATTTTAATTAAAAACATAACATTACATATACTGACTTTTTTGTAAATAATTGAAAAAAAAATTTCAAAACTGCACAAAATATTGAAGATTTAATTTCACGTGTATATCTCATATTTATCCGTACACACTTTTATCTATATATACATTCATATATATGTACTTATACAAACGCATATGGTGTATGTTTGCATCATATGTCTGATTGTTAACATTTTAATCAACATATTTTCTGTACGTACATATACAAACAAATTTATCATGTATTTTTTGTTTTTGCAATTTCAACTTTATATTTAATATTTAATTGAAACAAAAAAAAATATATTTCCTATTTATCATGTTTTAAAATTTTTTCAGTTTACCATTTTACTGCCCATATCGTTCTTTTGAATCGTAATTAAAATTGAAACATGAACATTTTCACACAACATCATCATATTTATGGTTTATATGTTATGAATACATTTTTAACACTTCCTACATATAAACATGTACAAATTACTTACATATGTATGTATATAAAAATTATAAATTAATTTAAAAGAGAGTTATAATTACATTAAAAGTATCATAAACTACTATTAACCTATAAAGAGGTTAACATCAAAACCAACATAAAATAAAAAAGAGCAACGTAAATAAATACAATTTATTTGAAAACAATTTTTTTTCTTCTTTATTTGAAATTTAATTTAAAACTTTAACGAATTTTTATAATGTCAATGATTATATGTATATAAATGCAAAAATGTCATACATTGATACAACGTTTATTCTTATAATAACACATCCTACACATAAATATGTACTTATATAGAGTTTTAGGAATATATGTTAGTAAGTTAACATGTACGAATGTAAACGCAATTGTAGATCAAAATGAATGATGTATGATGTATGTATTGCACACGTACATATATTTCTGTAAATATTAAAAACCAAAAAAAAAGTTTCATGTTATTAAAGAAAAGAAAAAACAGAAGCTCATTGCAACCATTGAGATCATTCTTAAAATTAAAATTTTAACAAAAAAAAAAATGTAAATATGCACATGTGAAAGAAAAAAAAAAACAAAATCTCTCTAAATATCAAAATTTGAAAATTATTAAAAAAAATTCTTAAAAAACGAAATTTATCAAAAAGAAAAAAATAACAAAAAATTATTTGCTTTGAAAATTGATGGATAGTAACAAAACCTTAAGATGTTACACAATATAACAATATTTTGTTACTTTAAAAAAAAAAAATTTAATTAAAAGACAAAAAAAAATTTTTTTTTATTTTCAAACATTTGCATATAACAGCAAAAGAAAATATCAAAAGAACAAAAGAACACAAAAAAAAATTACTGAGCTTTTTGTAAATCTTTATTGTACAGAAAAATAACCAGAAGGTTGGCTGTATTTTTTAAGAAATTTAATTTAAAAAAAAAACGATAATAATAATAATATCTGAAGACAATGGTTGTGGAATGATTTACGATATTTTTGCTTGTTTTTTCCGTTTTTTTTTTTAATGAGAAAAATAAAAGAAAAACCTAAAGAATAAACACGATATTAAATAAACAAATGAATAGAAGATGGTATGTATGAACACGAGTATTTTACAAAAAACAAAAAAAAAAAAACAAAAAATAAAAAAATAAAATCTGAAATAACGAATATGGTTGTTATAAACACCTACACATAGCACGGAGCTATTATACATATGTACATATATTTTACTGCATATTTAAATTAAACATCCTTGATATTTTTTTATCTTGAAAGATTTAAACATTATTTAATTTCATGATCTTTTCTAAAACGATTTTTTTTTATACCTATACGTATATTTATAAAGATATGTGGGTATGAAAATATTTTTTAATTACCATCTTTATTAATTAATTTAATATTTTGAATATGAAATCGATTTAATTTACGTGTATGAAACTTTTTTTTTCTTTTATTATTGACATTGTTTCTATTGGAATATTAAAGTTTGCTTACAAGCCTTTAAAAAATAAATTATGTACTTGCATTTACTTAATTAAAGATATATTTAGAGCTATTCTGGTCATAGTTAGCAGATTTCGCCAGTTTAACATTCTGCTAACTTTCATAACAAAATTTACGATTTTTAATTTTTGCAGAATGAAAGTTAGCAGAATGTCAAGTTAGCGAAATCTGCTAACTACAACCAGAATAGTTCTGCTTATAGTTAGTTAAAATAGCCCTTGTATGTACATAATATGTGTGTACGTATTCAATAATAATAAAAAAAAAAAGTTATTTAGTAATTAGGCAATTGAAATTAATATTTAAATATTTTGAAATCAATAATGAAACCTATTTTACATGGATAAATTGTGCGTATACATCCATATTTGATATGATAAGGAATCATTAAATTATAGGTACTTATATATGTAAACGCATTATGTGAAGTTACATTAATTTTATTCATTACATTGTTAATAACAATTTTCCTTATAACCATATATTATCTGTATCTATCGGTCTATCAATTTTATTTAATAGTTAAAAAAATACTCTGTTACATACATACATACATATGTGCATACATGTTCAATACGTGTGTAAAATAAAAGAATTTTTCTTTTAATAAAATAAAAAATATTTATCAAAAGCTTTTAGATATATTGATAAGAGAATTAAGTGAAAAATGTTTTAGCATTAAAAAAAGGAAAAAATAAATACCATGTGAATATTTGATGTCAACGAACAACGACTAGGTCATTATTTCACAGAGAGCATTTAGATTGTTACAATAAACTTAATGATAGTATTATACTCTACTATAACCAAATAAGAAAATAATGAATATATTCAAAGCGTGAGAATATATATTGAAAGAAAAACGAAATACACAAAAAATATGTACATATATTGAATTTATAATTTAATAGAGAAATTTATGTGTTTGCTGTAGAAAATACAAGAACAAGAATATATATGCATATGTATATGCTTATGTATCTTTCAATTTAATTTTTAATATTCACATATTCATGCATTGAGTTATTGCACGTACACATAAATTGAATATCATAGATGCATTTTGTGTAGTCATTTTCAATTTTAAATGCGATTCATACATATTTGAATATATACATTTTGAACTTTTGCATCATATATAAGACAAGTAAACATGCATATGTGTATACTTATTATTCATGACTATGTGAGTTTGATGTTATATATGTAGTCCTTGCATGCAGTCAAATCCTTTTTATATCTTTTATTATATGCATATGTGTGTGCTTGGGTGTATTAACACAGTGAACATAAATTGAAGCGCATTCAACAAAGTTCAGCGTTTAAAATGTTTTTTATCCTGGAAAAACAAAATAATACTTTGAATTACCAAACGACGTACTGAACATGGAAAAAATTAAATTGTCACAATAAAAGTCAAAAAAAAAACAATTAATAATTAAATTTCTGTTATTTAATGGACTATCAATAAATTCAAATCAAATTCAAATAGTATAACTGACAGTTAAATTTGAATTTTAAATTCGATAGTGCTTTTTAAAGGTACTATAAACTCTACTAAACATACCCATTCGCAAATACAAAAAGGTTAAAATATGACATTTTTCTTATATTCACATAAATCTTTTAAAATTGATGTCCTGTCAATTTGTTTTCAATTCTCTATATGCACGTATACTTATGTGTAAGCAAAAAGCATATGTGTAAGTAACTGCAGAATGTAACACATAAATTATTTACATTGTAAAATTCGTAAAAGTAAAATGAATTAAAAAATAAAAATAAAAAATAAAATATAAAAAATTCGAATAAAAATGAAAATAACAAATTATTCCTGTATATTAGGTTATTTATTTATTTATTATTTTAAGAAATACAATTTTAATTTAAACAATAATTACATGTAAATCAATTGTTATGTCTCTATCCCTAACGATTTTTTTTTAAATTTTCAAATTTATTTTGTCGTTTTGTATGAATTCAGAAAATTTTTGATTTATTTTTAATTTTTACTAATTGAAATTATTTTTTTGTCATCATTTTTAGTTTTTAATTTTCATAAAAACATAAATAAAAGTGTGAATTAAATTTTCATGCTTTGTGAATGAGATCATTTATATACCCCTTTTTCCAATAAAATATGAAAAATTTCTTTTTTCTGAAGAAAAACAAAGTTATTCATTTTCCAATAAAATTTGAAAATCTCTTCCTTGTGGGAAAAAAAAATTAATATGAATTTTTTATTAATGCTCTAATTACTGTACTTAAATAAGCTTAAATCATTTTCAATCATCTAGAATGTAAATATCCTTTTTAAAGAAAAATCTTTTAAACGTAGAATTTTGAAAAAAATCCAAAAAAATTAATTTGTTTTTTTTACTTCATTTTTAAATCATTGGACTTATCGATGATCTTTTAATTAAATCTCTAAGACTTGCTGATAATTTTGCTTGTTCAATTAAATGATTATATTTATTTTGTTTATCCTTTATGAATTTATCAATTTTTTTATATTTATTATGTATATATTTTTGTAATTGTAATTTTTGTAAATTTTCATAAAATTTTTGTTTTTCAATATTATCATTATGTTGTAATCGTTCTAAATCATTATGATATTTAATTTGTTTACGATATAAATTTTTTAAATTATTTCGTATATAATTAGCTTTTAATAAACGTTCATTAATATTATTTATTATTTCATATTTATATAAATCATCATGTAATTTTTGTTCATTACGTTGCATTTGAATATTATCAATTTTAATTAATTTATTTAATTTTTTTTGTAAATTATTTTTATATTTTTGTTTATTTAAATTTTTTATATAATTATCATGTATGAAATTTTTCATTTTTATATTTTCATTTAATGATTTTAAATAATTTATATAACGTTCATTTAATAAATTTTTACGAAATTGTATTAATTTTTTATCATTAAATTGTTTTTGTTTAATAATATTTTTATATTCATTATCATGTTGTAATTTAATTAAATCACGTTCATATCTTTCATTTTTCCAATATTCATTAGCTATTAATGAATTCTCTAATTGTAATGTATCATATAAACGTTTTCTTAACATAATATTTAAAATTTTTTTATCATGTGATGAAATTTTATCATATGATTTTAATAATAAATTATCATGTACATTTAATGATAATTGCGAAATAGCTGGAATATTTGATGTCATCACTGATGGTATTGTATTTGTTGTTCTAGTTGGGGTAATACATAAATTTTTCATTGATTTATATAAATCATTAAAATTGAAATTATTTGATAATGATGATACATTAATTGCTTCTGATGTGGATAATGGACGAATTGTTGAATCATAATCATAATATGTTGCTGATAATGGTGTAGAAAATGATCTATGTTCTGATGATAATGGGGTAAATAATAATCGTTGTAATTGTTGTTGTGATTTTTCATCTTCTATAAAATCTTCTTTAATATCTTTATCATTATTATTTTGATTTTTACGATTTTTATTTTTCTTTTTAATTTTTTTTCTATTTTTTTTATTCTTATGCGTATTATAATTTTTCTCAAAATCAATGAAATTATTATCATCCTCTACATCATGATGATGGCCATTATTAAAATTCCAACAATCATTTTCAATGCAATAATCACATAATAATGTACAATTACAGCATATTAAATCACAATCACATAAATCATTTAATTTAATATCATTATCTTCTTTTATGGATTTTATTGAATTTGATCTTTTCATATTTTTCTTCAATAATTTTCCACTTTTCAATCTCTTATTAATGCCATTAAATGTTGACGATGATTGTGATGACAATGTCGGTGAAGATGATGATAATGATAACATGGAAGAAAACTGATTTTTTTTTTTAATTTCACTTTTTTACTTTTTTATAAAAAATTTCATTTTATTTTTTTTTTAAAGTATAAATTTTCTTTTTTTTTTTTCTCTCTCTCTTAATTTTAAAGTAAACAAACCCAGTGTGGAAAAATTTTGTCTTGTGTATTTTAACGTCTACGATATATTTTTCTTGTACGTTCATTGTTTGTTGTATTAGTTTATTTGATTGATTTTAGCGTAGGTTACCATGGTATTAAGTTAAGTACAAAAGAACAAAAAAAAAATTACAACAAAGGTAAAAGAAAATACAACATTGTAACTAAGAAGTATGACTCTACCTAAAGATAAAATGTGCTTCCTGTAACATATAATCAAAGAGTAAAATGCTATCAACCCGAAGCATTTTACACATGCATAGGGTGAATGTCAAATGTAAATAAATAAAAAATAAAAGCTAATATACTCTTTTTACTGGAACACAAAGAAATAAACTTTGAAATTTTAGAAATGCTTGGAAAATTTTATTAATTACCATTTAAAAAGTGATTAATGTGAAAAGTCAAGAGGTCTTATAAATATCACCCTGTAAGAATATTTTGAAAATTAAAAAGGTAAAAAAAAACTGATGTTTTTTTACTGTTAGTGAAATTTAATCAATGAATATAATGTATGTATGTTTTTTTATTTTTCTTTTTTATTTCCTTATGTTATTTAATATAGCAACAATAAGGTATTTTTCATTTCTTTAAATACAAACATATCAATTTTCTGATTACCGTTATTTTTTTTTTCTTTTCTTTTTTGTACATTTCATTTCGATTTTCTGTTCATTGTGAAAATTGACACGAATTAGTAAATCTATAATTCAGATAATCTGTACATCATTTCCTATACATAATTTTGAAAATTTTTCATATCTTTAAACATATCCATTTACGTTCATTTGTTTGAACGTATATATATACAAATATATACATGTGTATGATTATGGCTATGTATGTAACATTTTTGAGTATTCATTTCACGTCCTATTTTTACAGTACCTGCCTCATGTGAATACAGTATTCGATAATAATAATAATAATAATAGCAATAGAAATGATCATAATGAATAGACTTCGTAGGCATAGCTTATACAAAAAGAAAAAAAAAAAAAGATAAAAAGGTCTAAAACGTTACTTGAATTAAATTTGTAATTTAAAAATTACAATTTCTTTTAGGGTTTTTTTTTCTATTTTTATAAGCAGCCTAGTTACATGGTTTTTTGAATTTTTTGGGGTTTTTTTTATTAATTTCCTAATATTCTCTGAAAGTTCTTCCTTAATTCTTCATTTTTACTTGTTGCTTTTAAAATGAAAAATAACAACTTTTTGCCTTTAACTTTTAATTAAAAAAAAAAGTAAATAAATTTTTAATAAATATTTTAAAAATACGAGAAAAGAAAACCCTGAAAGAATATGAAAATAACTGTGTATATGAAGACTAATAAAAATTTCTAGAAAAAGAAAAACAATTACATACTTTAAATAAGTAAATAACTTTGTAAAAAAAAATCATTTTAAATACATAACTTTTATAAAATAAAATAAAAAATTATAAAAAAATTAGTTAGAAAAAATTAACACAGCATATGATAATAAATATTGTAAAATAAAAATTTTTCAAATTTACTTTCTTTGTAATTATATGAAAAAAAAATTATTTCTAAAGAAGTTAAATTAACCATAAATTAATAATTTCCTGCTTTAACACACTATAACCATCTATAACATTACAATGTATTGTAATATATCGTGTAGGAATTTTCATTACATAATCGACTCATACCAAAATTAAAAAAAAAAAAACAAAAGAAAGACATTTTATGATGAAATTTTATTTGTGTTTTATTCTATGATACATACATACCCACGCATGTAATTTATAATTACAAGGAAATTCAATGAAAATTAATTTCCGGTTTTTTTCTTTTCTGTTAAATAAAAATTAAAAAATAAATTTGAATTTATGTATTCAAAAAATAATAGATAAAAGGAATGTTAGGACTTTTCTTTTTAACGTTTTTCCAAATATTATTAAATGATATTTGTTGTAATGTAGTAGTGTGACATCACAACTACATGAATCTCGAGGAACAAAACACATACTTATTTAAATGATCATCAATAACGTGTAAATGTATTAAAAGGTAAATTTATAAATACAAAATACTTATGTATAGATTTGTAAATTATTATTTATTCATATAATATATTATTGTATTTAAAATAGAAAACATAATTTATTTAATAAAATGATATAAAATCGTTGTCACATAAAAATTGTTCTACAAAACCAAAAAAATTTATATATTAAAGTAAATTATTGCTACATCTATTTTCAAATTTATTTTATGCTAAAATTATATAAATGTACTGTTGTTTATCATACTTCTTTAGTATTCATATGTATAGAAAAATCAATTTAAAAGAATATTTTTACTGGTTTTTTATTAATATTTTTGTTTTATCTTTTTTTTTTTTTTTAAATTCCTTTTACCAAAAATAGTTCTTAATTGTATCAAAATATGTAATTTTATTTTTATTTTCACTTGTATCAAAAAAAAAAAATATTTTTTTTCTTTTTTTTTTACTTTCTTTATTTTTGTTTTTTTTTTGTGGCACACATTCTCTCTATAGAAAATTTTTTTATTTTAGTATCAAAATTTAATTTTATGAGGTTTTACACTGTTTTTTTTCGAGTTTGTGTTTTAGTTTAATCAGTATGTTACTCTTATCTCAAAATATTAGTCAGAAAATATTTGTGCTGTAAAATGCTTATATCTATTGCAGTTTTGAAAAATTTATGTTTCTTATTTATATAAAAAATTTTTGTTTTTAAAAAATAGTTTGAGTTGAAAATTTTGTCTTTGAACTTTCTGGAATGTGAGTTTTTCTTTCATGTCTTATTAGTTATTAATAATAGGTTGTAATTATTCTGCGAACACTTTATAATTTCAATATTTTTATTTCATTCTTTTTTTTTGTGGCTTTTTTTAATCCAAATTTTTCTTTTTCTTTATAAAAATTTGATCATTTTTATCAAAGCATATTATTTTTTTTTAGACTGAATTCTTTGATTATTTTCAGAAATTTATCTTTTAATTTAAAAAAAAAAAAAACCTTAAATTTATATTTTCATAAAATTGTTTTATGATTGTATTATTAAGAAATTAAGAGTAAAAGTTTTTATTATGATCAGGGCTGGATTTGAACACTTAAAGGCTACAAGCCCTCAAAACGGTTTGACTTTATTGTATCTAAGGAAATTACAACAAAATGATTACTAGAAGTTAATGGTCATAATAAGTATGTATGGTTCTAAATAACAAAAATCACTTCACATTCTCATGTTAAACCTGAGAACCATCAATAATAATATTAGCATCAGCAACGACGTTATTATTAAAATCAAATGATTAGCATAATTAAAAAAAAAAAAACGTTCTTTAAAAATCCGTTATTAATTAGTTTCAAATTTATAATAACAAAACTGGTAAAAACCCGAAAACTTTAATTTTGTTTGTTCACTTTTTTTCTTCTTAACTCCTAATTGTTTAAAGAAATAATCCAGCCCCAATACTAACTTATGTATAAATTTTATGTATAACAAAAAATTTAGAATAAAAATGAGAAAATATAAAAGATATTTTCTAGTAATAGTACATGTGTATTTTATTATTTAAATATAATTTATAATGAATATGCTTTTATATTAATGTGAATAAGTAAGATTTAAAAATGTTTATTTTATTATATAGATAATACATAATTATAAATGGAAATGAATTAAAATATTTTAAAAAATACTATGATGTGTGTATGTATGTATGTTTTATTTCTACTGCGTATTTTTTCTACAAAATATACATAATAAAATTAAATTTTTAATTATGTCGTTTTTCACAATTTCATGTCTTTTTTATACTTTACGTTACAATGTTCTGAAGAAAAGAACATATTTTCATCTAATGTTTCATTTTTTTATTATTATTTTGGTTACATATGAAGAAACTAGCGAAAGAATATAATACCATGTATCCAAAAATATTTAGCAATTATTTATTATATGATATTTATTAATGTAAATGCCAAAAATATACAATATTTTAACTAAGCACATTTTACAAAATTATGTAAAACATTTTCACTCTAATTTTTCTGAAGAGAAACTTTCAATTTACCTTTTGGTTTTTTTTCTTCTCGTTATCATAAAAATTGATTACGATTCAATGAAATCACAGCCATTTATAAATTCTATTATAAGATCATATTATTCACTTAACGGACAAAACTCAGCCTTTCACTGGAAGGCAATTTTTTTTTCGCTTATTTATTTAATTTTTTTATTTTTTCATAGACTGTTTTTTTGTGGTATTGAAATGTTTAAATAAAAATTATTATTAGTGCATGTATCCTAAGCAAATTTCATATAAAGAGAGAGCATAAAAAAATACTGAATTGTATGTTATGTACTTGAATTATATTGATCGCTTGTATACCTATTTAGTTTATCTCTTTTTTTCAAAATCATTTAATTGGAAATTCTAAATCTGAATAATTTCATTTATACGTTTGAAGAATAAAAGCAAAGAAACGTAAGTGATGAAAAACGACATCAATGACTTTCATTATAGTTTTGTTTTTTTTTTGTTATTGTTGTCTATTTTTTAAATTATTGTATTATTAATATGTGATCATAAATAAGATTCTTATTTATATAAAACAACCTTACAGATTATCAATATGTATTGTTCGTTGTAGATACTGCAAAATAAAAGTTCTAAGCTAATTTATATAGATATTGCATAAAAAGTAGTTCTTTTTTTAAATGTGTACTTTTTTTTACTTTTATGGTTTGATGTATTTAAGTATATATGTATGTATTATATTGTTTTATATCGTATGCATATTCATATACATATAGGTAATATGTATAATCAATTCTACTGTTAAATTTCTAAAAATATTTAATAAATTGTTCTGAAAATATTTAATTTTAAAAAATTTTTTTTGTTCTTTTTACTTGTTATAATTATGTTTTGTATTTTAATTTATTTTAAAATTTAAAATTTGTTTCTTTACTTTGTTTTTTTACATTATGTAGTGTATAATTTATTCATAAAGTTTGTTCTACACAAAATTTATAGAGAATCTTATATTTTTGTTTAAACACTTATTTATTAGTTTATGTATGATTAGTGAAGAAAAACATAGATCAGTCTACATTGCATTGAAACAACTTTATGAATTAACTATAAATCCTACTCATGTTTTATTTTTATTTATTTATTTTTTCTTTAAGTTTTTTTTTTATTTCTTTATTTTATCTAATTTAATTAATAATTTCAATAATTTGAAAAAAATGGCATCAAAATTATTTTATTTATTATATTGTAAATATCCATTACGGCATTAAAATTAATAAATTATTTTAAAATTTCATCATCTTATATAACACGAAAAAAATTATTTTCAAAAATAAAGATTTTTTTTTAAGTTTTTTATTTTTAATTTTAAAAATTTTTCGTGTATTTAAAAAAAGAAAAATTACAAATTGCAATATATAAAATATGTATATGTATATACAATATAACAGAATCAATAATAAATCACAATAAATTTTTCATACACACAAAAAAAAAAGAAAAATTTTCTATGATACAAAATTTCTTTCTTAATAAAATCAAAAACAAAAAAAGCAAATGCTTCTCTATTTTCAACATAAGAAAAAACAAATTTTTTTTTTAAATTTAAACTAAATATACAATAAATGGCAATATTTCAAATTATTTTTAAATAAATTTTTTATAAATTATATTTTTTATTAAGTTTTCATTTTTGTTTTAATTTTACTATTTTTTTCATGAAAATAATTACGTTTTTAACTTAAAACTAATAAATTCCTTTCTAAAATATATATTTGTAAAAATAAAATACAAAAAAAAAAAAAAATTATATGTACGTATTTTATTTAACACGAACTATACACTATCATCATTTTCTTCTTTTCAAAAGAAATTACATAGAGAACAAAATATACTAAATATTAAAATATATATTTAACTAATAACATATTATAAAATAAATGCAATTAAATGAAGATCATAATTGGGTATTATAGATATTTTTATGTTCGTATTATTGCAAAATTACTTTTCTATACAATAAATGTATACGTAAATACGACGAAAAAAAAAAAAACAAAACATTTACAAAAAAAAAAAAGAAAAAAATATAATAAATCGGGCAAAGAACAAATTTGACTAATTTAAAATTAATAAAAAAAATTATCATAAAAATAATACACAACCATATAATAAAATATGATTATAATGAATTTTTCATATTTTCTTTTTCTTTTTCTTTTCGAATTTAAATTATTGAATTTACTATAATACGCGATCCGATGTCAAATAAGTACATCATCATTACCAGCAATCTCATCATCATCATCATCATCACCAGCAATTACAATTGCTGAATCATTGTTAACATCATCACCATTATTTGCATTTATGCAATCAATATTATTTCTTCTATTGTAGTCATTTGTGTTGTCATTGAGTAAATTTTGAATAATTAAATAATAAAATTCACCTTCATCATCGATTGTTATAAATTCGGTAAATTCATTATTTGTGTAAAATTTTTCCGATTTATTACCGATAAATTTAATGCATGATATTAATTCCGGTTTATTATTTGTTCCTTTTTTGTTTAACCAAATGTTTTTAATACAATTTTTATTAATTAACGATGATGTTAAAGATAAGGATAATAATGATGTTGGTGTATTATGAGACGATGTAGATGCTGAAGATGACGATGATGATGATGATAATGTAGAAATTGTATTTGTATTTATTATATTATTTAAATTGTTTAATGATACACTTTTTGATTTACAATTTGTATCATTCAAGTCATTTGTTGTATTATCTTTATTATTAGTACTGGTAGCACTATTATAACGTGAACTACGACGTAAATATCCACCATTAAATTCATCTAATGGATTATTTAATATATATGTTATATTCCAAAAACATAGTTGTTCAGCGCAACTAACTAATATAATTGGCATATTTAATTCAGTCCATGGTGAAAATTTTAAATCATTTATTTTCGTTGTATGTGAATTAAGGTTTTGTAAATATTTCCATTTATTATCAATTTTATAGATCTTTTCAAATAGAGAAAAAAAAGTAAAAAAAATTCATATCATAAATAATAAAAATTAAAATTAAAAAAATATTTTATTTTTCTCAGTAATTTACCTCAATACTACCATTACTAAAACCAACAGCACATAATTCAGCATTTAATGAAAGTGCAATTGTTGTTATTATTATTTGACTTTTATCGTTAAATTTATCCCTTTCATGTTTATGATATTCTTGTATTTTTAAATTATCATCATTAATTATGAATTTATAAACCTTGAATAGAATTTAAAAAATTAAAATAAAAATTTATTTGTTATAAAATTTTTTGAATTTAATTATTAAACTTACATAAAATTCACCATTTATAGTTGAAATAACAAATGTGTTAGCCTTTAAATCACTACCACCTAATGTTTGATTTATATCAGAATACTTGCCAATGATTGAACAATTTTTATTCAAAATCTGAAAAAAATTAAATAACTATTTTAAACCAACAACAACAAAAAAACATAAAATTCTTATTTTGTACTTACAATAAATGAACAATTTTTATCAAGTAAAATTAAATATTGTTCAGAATATTGATAGCAATCCTGTATTACAATATTAAAATTATAAGTTATTTGATTGTAGTATATTATTGATGTTTTGCTTGTTGATACAATTAATAAATTCTTATGTAATGATTTCATATAAATGATTGATTCATTTAATTGTATATTTGATAATTTATCTTCCGACGAATTGTATATATCACCATTTTCACAACCAATAAAATATTCATCATAACATGATGTTATTGCAGTTATATTACAATTTACTTGTCCTGGCAATGTCATTGTCCAAACATTATTAATAAGTTGATGAATCTGAAAATAAATTAGAATAAAATTTTAGAATTAAATATTTACTAAATGCACACTACTTTTTTTTTTCAAATCTAATTTGTACTTACTCGATTTTTTGAATCGATTGCAACTAATGATGTTGTTTGTCCCTCATGGAAATTAACATCGAATAAAAATTTACCACATAATAACCATGTATTCGGTTCAAATTGTGGCGTTGTTATAAGTTTTGTATAATTTTTTACATTTTTTGCATCAATCTCATTATCGTTCCTGTTATAATTGTTACATAATGTTCCAGTACTATTTGCCCATGTTATCGATTCATTACCATTCAATTTTAATCCAAATATATTTAATAACTTTTGATTTTCGGTACCGCTCACAACAATATATTTGTAAATATCATCATCTAATGAGCATGTATCAACACAAACAATGCATTCGCTTAAACTATTACGTAATAACTCAGTACGATCGACTGCATTTAATACGACTACGCCATGTTTAGTGCCAATTATTAAATATTGATTATCTTCAGTTAATGCACTACATTTTATTGAATTTGTATTATTATTGTTGATTTTATTACTGTTTATAGCACCATTACTATTTGAATATGAAATATTCTGTTCTATTTCGTACAGTGTATACAAATCACCTTTAATAAATTCAAATGATTGTTGTGGTAATTGTAATTGTAATATTCTTTTTGTAAATACAATTATTATAAATAATACTGTATTATAATAAAAATAATGTAAATTAATTGGATTATCTGTATTTTGTGGCCATTTAAATGAAAAACAAACAGATGAACCATCTGATACTTTAAAAATTTTTAAACTTCCACTATTATTTAATATGAAAAAATAACGATTAAATAATTTTATTAAATAACGTATATTTGGTATTTCTGTTTTTAATATTGGTAAAGTTTCTAATTTAAATTTTATCTCATTACCACACCATTTATGTATAATTATATCACCATTACCGTATATTAAATATAATAAATAATTTGAATGTGATGGTGAGATTTTTTCTTTTTCTAAATAAAATGTATGTATACGTAATTTTGGATTTGATAATTTTATTGTTGTATTTGTTATTATTTGTAAACATTGTTTCTCACGTATACGTGGATTTGATGAATAATTAATATGATTTAAAACACGTTTAATACTTTGTTTACGATATAAACTTCGACGTCTTTCATCTGCTATCGACCATATACGTATTTCACCTTTAATATCACATGATATTAAATAATTTTTATTAAATATTTCAATATTCATTATCTTTGATTCATGTCCAGTAAATTTTGTTGGTTCAATACTATAACCTAATGATAAATCAGCCATAAAAATAATATGATTCTCTAATGCAATTAAACATGTATCTGGTTCTATTAATTTAACAATTTTTGGTTTATCTGGTAATTGAATCATTTGACGACGTCGACGAAAATGTTCTCTAAATAGAAAAAAGAATGAAATAAAGCATAAATTTTACTTCTTTTTCTTTTAAGAAATTTAATCATTTATTTTACCTGTTATCAAAAAACCATATTTTATCGTTAAATTTTTTAGCTTGAAATACAGCCTCTTCACGTAATATTCCACCACTCATTAATGCGTACTGTAATAAGCATGTATCTTTTGATTTATAAATTATTTCTTCAATATTTGGTAAAAATTCCAATAAACTATCAATTAAATCTTCTTTGTATTCATCGTTTCCTATAAAAATAAAAAAAAAAAAATTTTATTCAAATTCTTTTGCCTTCTAACAAATGAAATACATTACCTGTTATGTTCTTCCTAAAATATTTCAAATCGCCAATTGTATTTGATAGACCAGTATTACGTAATTTCTGTTCTATAAATGCAAAATCCAAATATAATTTTGGAAATAAATCAATCATTTGGGATTCATGTAAATGATATCCAATATAATGGTAGAAATAGCTATGATTTGGTAATTTAATTAAATCTAATTCTTTTCGATTTTTCAATGCACTTTCAATACTACAAGAGAAAATCAATTTTAAAATTATATAATCAATATTTTAATGATAAATTATGTTACTTACTTAAAACTTTTTATTAGTTTTTTATGCAATTCAATTTTATCAACAGTTACACAATCTTGTAAATATGAATAATACAAAAAATGTATTATACATACTTTGATACCATCTTTTGTTTCGATATTAATTAATGAAAATTTATCAAATCTTTTTAAAATTTTTTCTGTTTCTTTTTCACTTTTATCCCATAATGATGCAAGAACCTAAAATTAAATTTTTATTTATTTTAATTTTTTTTTACATGTTTAACAGAAATATTCGAATTTTATTATTCATTTTACCTTAACTGGAATTTTAACAGAATGATTAAATATTGAAAGTGTTTTATACAATTCGAATTCATCTTTTTTTAATACTTTTAATGATAGTTCAATAACATTTTGCAGTTTATTATTGCAAATTCTTAAAAATAAAGAAATAAAGTTTACATGTTTAATTTTTTTTTTTTTTTTTTTTTTTTTTTTTTTTGTTTAAATGTTTCATTTAAATTTCTATACTTACTGAAAATTTTCTAAATTGTTTATCCATTTATTCCATTCATAATGTGATTGATTTTTAACATTTTGTGCAATTATATTTAATAAAAATGGATGACAATTACTTTTTATAAATAAATCATTGTAATTATCTGGGAATGTTGATGATTTACGATCTAAAATTTTTTCAAATAATTTGATACATTCATTTTGTGTTAAACCATCTGATATATGAATACGTTTTGTTAATGATGTTGGTAAACGTTCAGTTATCTAAAAATAATTTTTAAATGGAAAAAAAAAATACTTTTAACTTATAGATCAATAAATAATTAATTAATTTACTTACTGCTTTATTTCTTGTTATTATTAATATTTTACAATTTAATTTAAATGTTTCTATTGTTTTAACATTTTGTAAATTAGCTAGCACCAATAAACAGTCTTTATATTCATCTTGTTTTAAAATTTTACGTAAATCTTGTTGTAATTCTAATATTTTATTACTTAAACCTTCATAATCACCAACTTTCTTTTGTGAACTAGATTCATCAAGTAAAATTTTTAATCTATACGAATAAAAAAGGAAAACAATAATACAAATATCTAAATTTAAATTAAAATAAAATTTAAAAAATTATCTCTATAATTACGTACCTTTGTAATTTTTCAATATCCATTTCTTGACTATCACAATCATGTACATCTAACCATATTATATTGAAACCCATTTTTTTAACAACACCATAATCACAACATGCATCAATAGCTAACCATTTTTTACCAATACCCAATTCACCATAAATAACTAAATAATGTTTTGGTTTTAATTTTTTTAATTCTTCACGTATTAATACATACTGCAAAGGAAAAGAAAAGAAATTTGAAAGAAAAAATAAACCGTTAAAAATTTTTTCGTAAAATAAATAAGATATTTTTTTCTTATTACTTACATATTGTAAACGATGTACATTAAAATCGGAATGTTTTGGATAATTACTTTTCAAATCATGTACAACATTTAAATATTTAATTGTTTCCTTTTCTTTATACGCTTGTATTATTTTATTTGTTAACCATTTATAATCATATTTTAATACATTTAAAAATTGTTCAATATTTTTATTATTATCAATTAATATGAAAAACATAAGGATAACTTTATGTTTTTCATCTGGCTGAAAATAGAAAAAAAAGAAGAAAATTGAATGATTATTTTTGTTTAAGTAAATAATATGTTTTTTTTTTTTACCAATGATTTAATTCGATTCAATTCATCTTCTGTAAATATTAAATAATCTCGATTTACATAATCACATATATCTTGAAATGAAAAATCCTCTATAAAATCATCAAGATATATTGGTAGAATCTCTTTAAGAGTATTTTCTGATTCGCTATTACTTTTACTGTGAGCATATAATGAATTCATTATGGTTGTATTGTTGATGTTAATGAGGATAATCTACAAGTTTAAAAATAATAATAATAATAATAATAATAATTAAAAATCAGAAATATATAAATATTTATATTATACGGTATTGTGGAAAATTGCTGATTGTTTATTGTTAGATTATTGTATAAACAAAATTAGTCAGTGAAATTCAAAAATTTTCTTTTTATTGAGGTATACTGGGAACATTTCTTTTGTTTCACGTATATTTAAATGTACCTATAACGAGATTATCATATACGTTACATGTTTTATTTATTAGTATTTACCTGTTATTAATACGAATTTTATAAAGTGCATTTTATTGTCCCGTTATGAATCATTACTAAACATTGTATATACTACATATTTTAATTATTATCAAAATTTTCAAATCTACCTAATATTAAACTTAATTAATTCAATAAAATGATCAATTATTAAAAAATACACTTACATATATAATATATACAATGAGTAGATAAGAATTTTAATTTAGATAATGTAAAATTGCGAATGATAATGAATTATTTTTTATCATTTGATTGATTAAAATAAATTGATATTAACCTTTGCATTGAAAAGCAATAAGATACGTAAAACCAAAGTAAAACATATGTGACACACAAATATGCAGCTGTAACTTAAGAATAAGTAAGCAAATAAAATAGATTTCAAATTTATATTACAATAACTTTAAAATTTATAAGTACATACATATGTATACAAATAAAAGTCGTTTACGTTGGAAGTGGAATAAGTCCAAAATTTTCATAATCAAGATTTTCAAATCATTTGTACTATAAGAATATATCCTTTAATATCCGAGAAAAAGTCAAAGTTCTCTTTTTATGTGGAGATTAGTAGAGAAATTCAAAATATCTTGAAATTTCAAATAATACACTTTCAAAATAAATGGCTCATATATTACTCATTTATATTTCATATTTTATCTGTAGGTACCTACCTACATTTTCTTGTTCAATAATAAAATATTCATTTGGATATTACTAAGCACATAAACAGTTAATAATAATAGAGGTACTTTACATGTACATGTAATTTATTACAGGCATTTATTTATTTATTTTTTCAATTTTCATTTTTAATTTAGAAATAACATAATTTCAAGCTTAATTAGCAAGTTTTTCGAATTTCCACATATGTACATATGTATGTACATTCATGTGGTACACAAATATGCAGGTGTATGAGTATCTATAAATTTTGAATTATATAACAATATCTGTTAGAATTTAGATCCATAGGCTTTTGTATTCTCATTACTTTTTATTTTTTATTCTTTTTCGATAAATTTTCCCATTTTCTAGTAGGTAGGTACATATTATAGCGTATCATATTTTTTAAAAAAGCAAAAATACTACAAAAATGGACATCAAAGTAACAGTAGACAAGTGGTTAGGCTATAGCTATTTAGATGATTTGGCTCATATTGGGTGATGATGTAAAATTATATGAGAATGAAATAAGAATTTATGTACATTAATATGTATTACAGGTACATCTAATTCTTCAACTTCAACATGTTTTCTTGTCACTTGTTATGATGATTCATGTATGTATTGTAATTTGTGTGCGCCTCTCTGTATTATTTGTACTGAATATATGTATATACGTATGTAAATTTGTTCAATCACCTCGAAATTATGTGGGAAAGTGGTGAATGACCTTTTTCGTAATAATTTAAGGCATATTATTCAAGGTCAATCGGTATTCATTTACGTATATGTATATACATATGCTGTGCTATGTAGGTATTTATTGTAATTTAAACAGGAGAAACCCAATGAAATATTGTAAAAATGTAAAATAAAATAAATGATAGCAAAAAAATAAATAAATAAATAAAAATTATGAAAATTGTGAAATAAATTATCAGTCTGATAAAATAGGTAAGATTAAAAATATAAAATAAAAATGAAATAAAATAAATAAATTTATTCAAGTTCAAGCATAGAAGATAGAAAAATAGTATTACCTATGACTAGAGTCTAGCTAGAGTGTGCTAGAGGGAAAATTAATGAAAATTAACAAACAGTCCCTAGCCAACCCCACATAATGAATTTTTTTTTTACTGGGTAATCTTTAAAAAAAAATTACTTTTTTCATTTTAGTGTATAAAAATTAGTACTTACCTAAAAATTAATTTGTTGTTTAATTATTTTTATTTTATAGGTGATCTCTAATAATTACACTCATGAAAAAAAATATTTTGTTTGTGATTTTGATTTTGTTTTTATATTTTAAACATTGTGTTTGAACATATTTTTTCTTTGTTTTGTTTTGTTCGGTTTTGTATTTTTTCTATGTTTTCTATTTTAATATGTGTATGTATTTTATGTTTTTAATGCTAAATGCAGTTATATATTTACATGCATGTACGTATAGAATTTTTGCATTATGCATACAATACACCTAAATTACATGAAAATTTTAAAGTAAAATATGTATGCACATACATACATACACTATACAGTAGAGATGTAATACATACAATATACATATGTATGTATACCAAATAAAGTAAAAATGCAATTTTTTTCGTTGTTTGATGTTCTTAGTTTTTTTGTCTTTCACTTCACACTATTTTTGTCTTCACATTTTAAAAACAAAAAATAACAAAATATTTATTTCATTTTCAATTAACTTTTCTGTTTTAATTTTATCACTTACACTTATTTTTTTTTTTGTTTTATTTTTAATTGAAATTTTGTCTAATAAAAATATGATGCACAGGTTCACAAGCAATATTACTTCAAAAAAAAAAAATATGTTAATAATAAAATTACAGAAAACACCACTCATACACTATAATACTTGTACTTTGTGTTTTAATAATAAAATAAGAAACTATTCAAAATTTACCATATTTTTTTATCAAACACAACACAAAAGCTAAAACCAAGATAAAATTTTAAACCATATCATACCACATTTATAAAATACAGTACAACACAAGGAAATGCATGGATATTGGATACATACATAGATTTTTATTTATAGGAAAAAAATGATAAATAAACCACACCACAAAAAAAATGTTAACACCACAGACAGATTTGTTGTTAGTTTTTTCTTGTTTTCTTCCTTTTATAAATTTTGTTGATAAAAGCAAAGAAATGGAACTATACATTAGACAATATGAAGAACAAAAACAAAATATATGTTTTGTATTATATTTAGATATGTATGCATACATATAGTACGTATGTATTTATTAAAACCAGTCCAATATAATGAATATACATATATGTATATAATTTTGACATGTAAATACATTGATATAGCACATGATGATGGCCTTTTCCTAATGGTACAAAAATTTCGAAGCCCATATAAAGTGGTATGTGTATCATTGCGTATATATGCATATGTATGTTTATTCGAATTTCGAAGATTGCCATAAAATCGTTGGAAATTAAATATGTAGGTATTTAAAAAAATAACGAATTTTCAAAATTTATACATATTTATTTTTTAATACCACGTAACGAATAATTTAAAAAAAAAATCATTTGAATTAAAAACTAATTCGTATTCACAACTCATGTATAATTTATTTTTTTAATTTTTATGTATAATTATATTTATTACATATTAAAAATATTGTACGTAAATGCAAGTACATATTTAAAAACTTATACATCGTTTACAAAAGCATAAATCAAGTACCAATGTAATTATTAAATTACATACATATTTGATAAATTAGAAAAAAAAAATGTACATCAAAAAATATCTGCATTTACATTATTTATTTTAAAAGTGTACATAATTCATAGCAAATAAAAAGCTTAGTAAAATAAAAATTTGTCTATGTTATTTTGTATGCGTTGCTTTACATACGTACATAATATAGGTATATCAATTATGATTCGTTAAATTTGATGAAATTCTTATTAACAAGAATAACAAAAAAAAATCACTAATTTCAAACAGTGTCTTAATCTTTACTAATTTTACTTAAATTGTATTTATTTCAATTTTATTTTATTTAAAATAAAATTCCTGAATAAACTGTTTTATACAGCTAAAAAATATCTTAATAATCAATATTCAATGTCTTATCATTTTTTTCATTTTTTTTTTATTTTCCTCTCAATAAAATTCTACTTCATTAAAACTTAATTTAGTCAAGATAAAATTAGCAGAATGTATTAAAAATTAATAGCAAAATATTTTAACAATTAAAAAAAAAGAAGAGAAATACAAAATTCCAAATCATAAATCTTCATACGTAATTAATTTTTCTGTATTTTAAGTGACATCGATATTATTAACTTCAGAATTAAAAAAATGATTTGAGAAAAATTAATTATATCTTACTACCTACATTGTTATTAGAACTATATTAAAATGTCTTTCACTTTATAGTTTATACTGACAAAATACAAAAAATTCTTAAAAAAATAAAAAATTAAAAAAAAAAAAGTTGATCACGAATAATTAAACTGTTTAAATTATTACATGAAATTTGAAATAAAAAATAATTGTATTTACTTAATAATCTGAACGACTAACATATCCAATAAATGGTGGTGGTTTTGGGCATACTAATTTTTCTGATGAATTATTAGTGTTTTTACCTTTACCACTGCTACTGGTATCTATTAGACTTGATACCATTCTTCGATTTGGTTCAGTACGGAATGGATTGATATATCCGTATGATGATGGCGATGAAAAGCTACTACTATTCTCTTCATGATAACTTGAATTCATCATTTCAGATGGATTATTTCCTTTTTGCCAATATCCACTATTATTACCTCCATTATTACCAGCAACAGTATTCAATGGTTTACCGGATTTTACTTGATTTCGTGGACTGCTTCTAAACGTGGATGATTGAGCTATTCCTCCTGCTACATTACTGATACCATAAATGGACTTAGCCCCTCCTCTTGCTCCAGAATCAATCACTTCATTAATATTAACTGATTGGCTTTGATTACTTCTTGCGTATCCAGAAGAACCATAGATATTTGAATTATTTTGACCAATTGTTTCTGTATTTTTGTTATAAATACTAGCTCTTAGATCTTTGCTATAATGACTAGTCTCAGAAACAAAATTTTCATTTCCAGACGATGAATATCTTTGACCATGATGATCGTTTCCACCATAAGGCATTGAATTGTTCATCCGGGTACTGTATTGATTCGATATATTAATACCACCAGAGTTTCGATAAGAATCATTTTCATTATGACGACTAAAGCTTGGTATGACATTCGATGATGATGATAAATTACCACCATATGAATTTGTATGTATTTGTGTGGATGATAATATTGAATCATTTCGTCCACTACTGCCAAATATAACATGATTCTGACGTTTATATTCATCAAATTCCTGAATTATTGCTTCTATATCATTGATAACGTTATTAACGGCATGAATTTTATGCTGTGGTACAATATTCGCAAATACTTGACCTCTTAATTTCTCCATTGAAGTCATTAAAAACATATAATATTCTTGATCCCTTAGTAATTGATTTGAATTAGCATTACCTTCCTGTAAAAAAATATGAAAAATTTTTTATTAAAATTTGTGATAAAACTTTATTTATTTGTTAAATAACAATTTTTTTACTCTCCCATTCTTTTTATTTAAATTATTAAAATTCATTTTTAAACATAATTAAATAGAACTAAACACTTCTAAATAAAACAACAAAAAAATGTATATATAGAAAATATACTATTCTGTTCATTTACCTTTACTTGATACATATACAAAAATAATTTTACCTTCAAATTATTTCTTACCACGAAAAAATTCATTTAAAAAAAATTTTTTGTGTGTTAGTGGTAGCTTAAAAATGAAAATTCTAATTTATAATGCTTAGCGCTAGCTTTTCCTTCCAAAGAAGCACAAATAAACCCAAATTATGTTTATTGTCAGAAACAGAGGCTTTTATATAGAGCCTAATTGGTTTTAATTTGTTTGGGTTTAATTATCCAACAATCAATAGACTAATCGTGTTTTTCATTTTCTTATAACTTTTTTTATTAGAAATTTCTCTTTTCAAATAATTTTTAATTAAGTTTTCCTTTGACTAATTCCACAAGTGTAAATCATGACGAATTTAAAATTCATCACAAAATTACATTCTCTAAATAGCCCATTATGTTAATTTAATAGTATTTAGTACGTATTCTCATTTAATACAATTTTTGTTTTATTTTATTTTTTTCTTTTTTCAAATAAATAAAAGTATTTTTTCCCAAAATACCTAATTAATTCCAAAAAATCACGATTTTACGGTGCTCTAACATTTAAATCCCTTATTTGTTTAATTTATCAATAAATTTTAGCACCGATTCTCCAAGTTATAAACAAATGTAATTCATTTTAAAAATATCCTATTGTTAAAATTGTAGTACCTTCTCAAAAAGTATTGCCTTTCCTAAGAAATCAATTGCCTTTGGCCCTAAACTTCCTAACTGATCCTCAAGGGCTGTTAATAATCTCAAAATTGATACAACACTTAGTGTTTTTGTATGTTCAGTCATTCTTTTTGATGATGATGATGAAGGTGATGGTGATCTACTTTGACTTCTTTTTTTACTATTTTTCGAATAACTACTTTGGTATTTTTCTTCGTATTCATAATCACGGCGATCACGTTGCTCAGCAGAACGATGACGATCACGATTACGATCATGATCAGGATCACGATCAAGATGATAATGATCACGATGATGATGCCTTTTATCAGAGTGATCGTTCAAATGATAATCCTCTCTAGAAGTTTTTGGTGTCGATGTCAGAATTGGTGATTTCTCTATACGTGTCCTTTTGTTACGATGATCACGTTCATAATTTGGTGTTGGCGTTCGACTTTTTCTGTGATGTGTTTTTTTCAAATTTGAACGTGGTTTCCTACGCCTTATTGGACTTGGCGAACGTTTTTCTAACGGTAATTTTAATGACATTTTTATATCATATTTACAACGTGATATTTCTTTTTTGTAAAATTTATCTAATAATTCAGCCCAATATTTTTCCCACTCGGGCTTAAAATCATATCTTTCTGGATCAATATGATCTATAAATTTTAAAATGAAGAAAATTATTGAAACAAAGATAAACGAAATTCATTTTGTATTTGTTGTATTTGTGTATGTCAATACACATTTTTTAAATACATAATCAAAAATTTCTTCAAAAATGATGATAATAAATCGAATTTATGCAGCTTACAAAAACAAAATCGAAAATACTTCAAAAAAGCTAAAATTCGAAATTCGATTAAATTCACTGAAATTTCTTTTTAATACAATTAGCAAAGTATTAATATTGAAATGCTTTTTATTTAGTTTTAATTTCCTTACCCACATCTTTTATATATAGTTTTCAAATTTGCTTAACAAAAAATACAAACCTTTTTCTAATTCTTTTGTGCGACGACGCCAAAATCTTTTCCATTCATTCTCATATTCTGGATGCTTTTCTGGATTTTCTTCATATTCTTCGTATCTTTCATCTAAATCATCAAGTGTAGCACCCAGCATTCTTCTATAACGATCCCAAGCATTAGGACTATCATCAATTTTCGATTCTGGTGGACTACTTCTATTAGTTAGAAAGGACAAAAAGGGAAAAAACAAGCAAAAAATTAACGAAATTTTAATTCCAAAACATCGTTAAATAAAAATACCTTTTACGAATTTCTCTTCTTGGAATACTACTCAAATGTTTGCCAGTATTACTACTACTTCCTGTTGAACGTGATGATTTGTCTTTTTTCTCTTTTAATGACATCGGATCACTGTCAATAATATGTTCACCATTAATTGCTTTGTTGATTAATTCCTGTATTTCATTATCAGAAAATTCAATTGTATTCTCATCGTAATGGTATTGTATTAATGAATTACGACATGCATTTATCAATTTAATTTTAACAGATTCAATAATACTAATTTTACGTAAACCACGTAATAATTCAATTTTACGATATAGAACACGAAATATATCTCGAATTGCTTTGCGTCGCTTTAAGCTATTTGAAATACTAGCTTCTAATGCTTCCGAAATATGACAATGTAAATTTTTAAAATGTCGTAGCTATAAAAGAAAAATCAATAAAAAAAATTGTAATATAAATTGTGATTAACTTATTTTTTATTTTTGTTCTTTACTATGTAATCAGCTTGATGTCCAGCTCCAACAAAATGTTGATAAGCTTCACCATGTAAATCTGTACGACATAATGCACAGTAATAATGCGTTGACCGTGAACTAATTTTCATTTTGAATGCATAACATAAACCTAATATTGGAGCATTTTTATTATAATCATGTATTGGATCGTTTTCAAGTTCTTCAATTATTTTTCTTGGTGGACGTGGTCTAAATTCACATTCCTTAATTGGTAATATACGATCATAATATTCTGTTGTTACTATAAATTAAAATTTAAAAAGGAAATAATAAACAAATAAATGAAATCAAAAGATTACATAACTATGTATTCAGTAGCGTTTCTTACTTCTTTTAATTATTTCACCCGGAAAAATTTTAATTGGTGATACTAAAAATTTTACTCCATACGGTTGTATAAATGGTTTACGATATTCAATTGCATTTGGTGATGGACCTTCTAATAATTTCTTATGTCCTTGTGAATTAATATGTGAGCTAAGACTAAATTTACCTTTAATCTTACAAAATTTACATAAATGGCAATTAATTGGAAAAAATGATTTTGAATAAAGAATTTTATTATTTGGTAATAAACGTGAATGTCGTACACCACTTGAAAATATATATTCTTCTGTGCCGTCATTTAACTTAATTTTTGCTCGAAACATTTTCATAAATTCAACATCATTCTCATTATCATATTCATCATCAGAATTTTTTTGATATTCTTTTTTAATAAGTTTTTTACTATCTTTTTCATCGCAATCATCATCATCTCTTAAATGTTTCATAATTTCATCATTATAATCATCATTATTTTCATCATTCGATTCGCATATCTCTTCTTTAATTTTCTTATTTTTATCTTTAGTCATTTTTATTTCTTGGCTATTATTTTCGTCTTTTTCAGATTTTTCTGTTTTAATTTCCTTTTTTAAATCTTCAGATTTCATTTTTTCATCGTTGTTTTCATCTTGTTTTTGAATCTGAAAAAAAAAATGTAAATATTAGAAATTTATTTAGATCAATTGTAGATACATTGTAATGTAATGAAGAATGTTATAAGTAATGAAAGGAATTTCGATGTCTCAATTTAACTAGAGAGCAAAACACGTGATTACATAAAGTTCAAGGATTAAAATTTCACCTTTAGTTTATTTTTATTTTTAATTTCCTTTTGATCCAACCCATCAATATAGTATATTAATACAGGAATAAAATATGTGATTGTGTTACGTATCGAATTTTTTTGACCCCATTTTACGTATTTACAGAAAAAAATTAATAGATTAAATAATATAAACGGAATGTAAAAAAATGCAGAACAGACACTTTGCCAAAATTATTTCATTGATTCCTGCATGCATATACGCACAAACATACTTACATCTATTTCTTCCTCTACATTTTTTTCACGTTCAATTGTTTCAGTTTTTGAACTCATTTCTCTATTAATTTATATAAAAACTTTACTTCTTAATAATTAAATTTTTTAATTTTTAATTTTTGAAAAACTAAAAGAAAATCTATCTATCTCCACTCCCACTTTCAATTTTGATTAATCTATTTGTCAGTGTTTGCCGTTTGGTAAAAAATAAAAATGGTCAAAAAATTAGAAATGTTTTTTTTTTTTTATATAGGTTAAATGTATGTATTATTAAATCTAATTTTGACATTTCTTTTTTATACCACTATATTCTGTTCTGTTTACTACTACTTTTTTCTCTACGATTTCGGTTACCAAAGATTTCAAAGATTTAACAGCTTTATAGTTAGATGGCACTTTAACTGAATAAGTGAGTTTCGAATTAAAACATACTCAATTCAGCTGCATACAAAGAAATCACAAAAACTATATGCACATGAAAAATCAAAAATAATGCAGCTATTTCAAGCTAAGCATATATTTTGAAAACTTTTTAAAATTTAAATTTTAAGATGTCCAGCAATGTTAATTCAACAATTTTTAATAAGGTATGTACATATTTGAAAGCCAGTTTTTATAACATAAATTAACGAATTTAATAAATTTTAAAATTTAACCATATCATAAATAAGAATAATAACGGAAAAATAATTTTGAAAATTTTCAATTTTCAATTTCTACATATATACATATATGTACATATGTATGTATATGTAGTCCCTATATCCCTAATCCCTATATGTCCCTCTTCCAAATTCAAATTTTTATTTTTCATTTTGATATTCAATTTTCTTTGCAACAGTATGGATCCTGAAAGTATAAACATAGACAGAATGAAGTATTATAACTTTTGTAAAAAATGTATTTAAACAAGATCTTACATAAGACAGTGAGAAAAGGTAACCAAAATTCCGAAATTGCCTGTACCAGGACCTTCTCTATAGCTGTGTCTACACTTTATTTGGAAAATATACAAAATTTTCAAATATTTTCCACTATTTCTTTTTTTTTTCGTTAATTTGTCTAATTTATACATTAAATCAAGAGAAAGTGAAAAATTTTCTATTTTAAAAAAAAAGTACAAAAAGTGATTTTTTCTATCACACAAGAAATATAAAAAAATATCTGTTAAATTTTTTTTTTTTTTTTTCAAATTTAATTTTATTATTTCATATTAAATTTCGTCACACGATTTAATTTACAAAAAATACTTATTTAATTATTTTTGTAAGTAATTTTTACAATTATTTGAATTGATATCTGTTCACATTTTGTTTTTTAAAGTATACGTACTACCATGTACTACTCTGTTCACATAGTCATAGTACACAAACAAAATATCTTAATATATATCTGTGAGTACAACAAAATGATTGACACACGCAAATTGTATCCATACATAAACTTATAAGTATATATACTTAATAACATATGTATACATACATTAAAAACAAAATTATTTTTATATTTATAAAATTCCAAGGACATTGACTTACTTGCCGTGTCATCGTCAAATTTTTCCTTTCACTGCTTTGATAATGAGATGAACTCAATAAGAACCAAATAAACAAAATATACAAATTACATACATTATACATACATACATATGTATATGTACATATGTATTTAGTTTGTAGTTTGTACACATGTGTGATCACAGACGTATTGTATAAATATAAAAATATATATAAGAAAAATGCACATATGTACATACATACCTACGTTACGTACAAACATGCATATTCTCTTTGCATTCATTTTAAATACAATATACTATACATATGTATGTATGTATGCATGTAGAAATTGAAAATTTTTTACAGAATATTTTTTGTCTATTTTACTATTTACAAGAAAATGAAAAAAGGCTTTATGCATTTTTTTTCCATTTTTTATTTACAATATATGTAGGTACCTATATATATATACATAGGTATGTACCTACTAAATACTACATTCTATTTCTACATGTATTTATGTATGTATCTATGTATACCAATCGTTTAAAAATTCCACTGTAGTTTTGTTTGAAAAGTTGTAGGTGACGAGGAAAACTCTTGTACATTCTACATTTATATATATTCATGTAAATATGTATGTGTGTGTACACTTATACGTATGCCTATCGTGTGGTGTGAGTATACTTTATTAGTTTATTTATTGTATACCTTGTTGATGCATTGTCCCGTGAAGTGTTTGACACAATTTTTCCAAATGGTAAATTCTATACTTTATAAGTCGGCATTTTTGTTATTTCTATATGAATGTTTTATTTCGTGGCTTTACTAATAATAAAAAAAAATATATATAATGAAAATATAATAATAATAATAATAAAGCAACGAATAAAATTTCCAATTTAAGCAATTTCATACTTTCTGAATTTTAAAACGAAGGTGAAATCTTATATATACTATATATTGTATATTACTGCATATATCACCACTCATACAATTTCGTGTTACAAAAAAAAAAAATAATAATAATAATAATAAAAAGTCATATACCTATGTGGTGATAAATTTTTTAACAGTAAATTATCAAATTTGTCTTTACGCAAAGTTGTACATTTGTATTTTTATACATAAGTCTGTTTTTCTTTGCCATGATGATTCCTTCAAGTAGAACAAAATTTTTTGAAAAATCATTCAAATGTGAGATAATTTAACGTCAAGGATTATAATTTTAATTTATTATTAAAATTAACACTTTCATTATAGGGAAATTTAATTATCGTTCACATACTGAGAGACTAAATATCAATTTAATGCTTTTAAATAAAATTCATCTAATATAACTCGGTCGTTTTATTTGAAAGTAAATTTTCCAAGGTTTTAACATTTTGTATGTACAAATATTTCATACTAAAATCAATAGAACAGTAAAACCATAATCTATATAAAATCCATAATTTTTAATTTCTTTTGGGATACTAAAAGTTTATATTCTTGAAAAATGATTTATATTAAAAATCGGATTTCGACAATTTTTACATACATTTATACCACTTTTAAATAAAACGGCTCCAACTATTAAATTTGTAATTTACTGATGAGTACAATAATAATAATTCAATCAAATCAAAATTTTCGAAATATCCTATACACATGAAATTTAAATATAGTTTATACAGTCATAAAAATTTTCTCATTTATATTAAAAGGATTTTATTATAAATTTTGTAATTAAAAAAAAAAACCAATAGATAAATTTATGTTATTAATAAAAGGCAATGAAACTTTAAAAAAAAAATGTAAGAAATAAAAATTTGGAAATTTCGAACCACAATAAAAGTATCAAAATTCAAAAGTATCAAGTATTTTACTATTATAAAAATTTATAAGAGAAATATCAAAATGGACGTTTTCATTTAATTGGAATATGCAAATTAAATTGAGATGTTAGTTAAGAAATTCGAATCAAAAAAACAAAAAAAAAAAAGATAGAAAAGAAGTTGATGATTGCAAAACTTTTCATATATAAAACATATGTACATGGTACGCGATATAGGTAGTCGTAGTAGTATATATAAAAGTCTACAAATTTACAATATAATAAATGTTATATACATGCATATACATATATACAGTTTTACAACGGAAATGAATTTAAAAGTAGTATAATATGGTGTTGAATTTTACAATTTAAAATTATGTTGAAATTTTGTATATTACACAGGAAATTTCTATACTATAAGGTGCTACATTATATAGATAGTAGGGTTATAATTAATATGCAATGTATATGTACGTATGTATAGTTAAGTTTTCGACAATGTAAATGTAGGTAAATGTTGATATCACATATAATTTTGATCTGATATTTTTATTTATATATTATTGCATATAATACATATTACATATGTAGATATGAATGTATAACTTGAAATTGGTTTTTATCTTAAAATTTTCATAATTATTAAAGTAAAGGATAGGGCATTTTCATGTGAATTAAAATAAAGAATTTCTTTGTGTATAAATTTTTATGAATGTATTAAATAAGATAGACCTGTGTAGATAAATTTTAGTTGATAAAAAGTTAACAATTAATTGACTAGAAAATGTAGAAAATTTTTAAAATAAAACCAAAAACAAAAAAACCATAAACAACAAATTTATGAAAATACATATGTATATTGTAGAGGTCTATTTCATCATTTTGATTACTCATAAAACTCATTTCATATACTTTAAATAATAAATAAAAGAATGAATTTAACCTACATTCAAGTTTACCGAAATTTATTTAAATTTTAGACTCTAGGTGTTTCCTAACTTTTATACAACTTTATATGGGTACATATCCTGTGATTCAATAAATAGAAGAAAAAAATTTATTTAAACTTAGAACAATTTTTTTTATAAAGTACAAATGTATATGCAAATAATATTACAGGGTGTCCAATTTCATCATCATCACGTATGCTATAATATTGATTTGAAATAATTTGGTAAAAATTAATTACCTATACTTTGTCTACTAATTATATGCAGTTAAGGCCTTATGGGAATACATGAATTGTTTTTCTTCTGTTGTAGATTTTTAATTAGAGTGTTTTACGAGCAGTGTTACTGCACAATCTTTAAAGTTGTAATGAGATGAATTTGAACATGAAGATGAACATGATGATGAACATGAGATGAATTTTTCGAATAAATCTTGTTTCCTAAGGTTTTATAACTCCATGTAATTAATAGACAAAGTATACATTTTTATTTTGAAAATTCGAAATTACTGAATTTTGCTAGAGAAACTAAATTCTACTTATTTAATAGTCGTTTAAAAGATTTTTAATTTAAAAAAAAGTTTTAATATTGTACACGAAATTACATAATTCAAGGTATAAAATGAATTGTACTCATTCGTACATATTTTTAAATGAAACACCCTCTGAATTCTTGAAAATTGTTATTATGATTGGTTTTTTTTTTCAATTTTCAGATGATCTTTACTGTATGATTATTGTTATTATTTATTAGCCTTCCAGCTGTTTGTAGTTGTGAATATACAAGCGTATATGTATGTATGTATATACTGTTACATTTAAATAATTTAATCTAAATAAATCAACAAAATAGAAATAGTATGATTATGAAGTATAAATTTACCTATAAAATATAACTGTGATCGATTAAACATGAGTGTTATTACAAAAGTACACATGTGTATGATATACATACATTTGTACATACATATCATCTTGTAAATCTGTACTATGCATTTTTTATAGGACTTTTTCGTGATTTTTTATCGACATCGTCATTATGTAAGAATGTACATATAAAATGCACGTATGTATGTATGTATGCACATGTACATATAATCTTTGGTATGTGCATCTATGTATGTATGTATATATATGTATATGTATGTACATATGTAAGGTAAATGAATTCTTGATATAATAAATAAATATATGTACCATCTAGATGAAATATTTGCATTTTTCTTATCGTAATTTTTAATCGCAAATTAAATGACGATCACTATGCAAACAAAACTTTTGTATGTATACACATACATATGTATATGTATGCACTAAAAATTACATTCTAAATATTATACAATGTATGTAATAACGCTTTTGCTTTATTATGAAAAGAAGGGAAAAAGAATACAAAAAAGATACACATAAATATACCAGAATTAAGATTAAAATATGAAAAGAAAAAATTATATACCTATATTGTGTATATAAAAATCTCATAACGATAATTACAGTACATAAAAATGTTATTAACGTACACCCACACTAATTAATTTGTTTAAGATATTTTTTATTTATTTATTTACATATAAAAGAATGAAAAAATGAATGAAGAAAAAAGGGCTAAATAATATCAATATGAATGACGAAGGAAAAACGAAAATGAAAAATTTCTTTAAAAAATAATAAAGTAAAATAATGTGATATTTAAACGTATACTTGTGTATAATATATCGATTTTATGAGCTTTAATAAAACTTTTTATGCACAAATTATAGGATGATCCTGAATTTGTTTATACTGGAATTTCATTATTTTTCTTTTGTATGTATGTATCCACATTTTAATTGTACAGTTCATTTTATTAATTAAATTTCTATTTTATATACATAAATTGAAAAACAATAGAAATTCTCAACAAAATTTGTGAATTTCAATGTTTTTGTGATCAATTTTAGTCAATTAACCCAATTACCCGAATTTAAATTATTGGCGAACACCCTCTATGGTGTACTCTTGTGAATATTGTGTATAATAATGCAGAATTATAGAATGTAGAATTAATGTCAGATTTGACCTCTTGAACGCCTCTAATGCATTTAGTAATAATAATAATAATAAGTTTTAATCTTGATTTGGAATCAATTTTTTGATATTTTTTTTTCTTTTGTGGTTTATTTTTCCCTTTTTTTCATCATTCGCAAAGTTCATTCATATCACAGCATACCAAAATTAGTATCGGTACTTGCATATATCACAAAATGTATACATAAAATTGTGTATGTTTATATATACAGATAATGCACATATGTACGTGTGTATGTATGTATCTTTATATTTGTTTAAATGCAAAGTTCATATGAGAAAAAGAAAATTAAAAACTTGAAAAAAAAAGTTGACGAAGTAATGAACGTAGTGTATGTATGTATGTAGATATGTATGTTTCTATATCATATATGGCAAAAGATAGAATTCAAAATAAACAACATACGTATATATATACACGTATATGTGAACCTTTTTAAAATTATTATGTGTAAAGATCATATGCACACCCATAATCCTTGTTTAAATATAATACATCAGATCTCTTTTAGATTTAATAATGTGATCGATGACGAACCATATTAAGTTAAAATTATTATCTCATTTCGTTCCTAATTGAAAGTAATTTTTAAAAAAGTAATAAATACATTCTATTCCAATTCCTCGGAATTTTTAAATTAAATTAAATAAGGATAATATTCTATTTCTTTTTTTAAGAAAAAAAAAAAAAAAACAGATAAAAATATACACATGTACATATCTGAATTTTAATTTGCATATAAGAATGAATACATATGTACATATTTATATGTATGTGTTATTTACATTTAATTAAATTCAGAAATCGTTTAAAAAAGGATTATCAAAAAGTTTTTTTTTTTTATAGAAGGATTGAGGAAGTAGGCAATATGGTTTTTGAATTAACGGAAAAAGAAGATGTTTGTGCAGTCAACATGGGAGGTATAGAAATAAATGTTAGATAACTTCCACAATTGTGCGGTGTACATTTAACTGTTTGCTAGTTTAAATGTATTACGTACAATTTGTGATTGATTGCTTCAGGCCAGGTGGAAACTTATTTACCTTCATATAGACACATAAATTACTTGTCTAACTATGTGCATATATGCACAAATGTATGCAACTATGTACATATGTATATAAGTTCTAACTATTTTAAGTTTAAGATTTCGTTTATGATTTAAAAATTTTCCAATATCTAAATAAGTACTATATCCAATAAATAAAAACCTATTCCTGATTTCATCAATCGTCATCTTCAAATCTTTATTGAATTGTACGTCTTTCGTTCATATAATTTGCAATAATTTTATGGTACGTGCATGCAACATACTATACAATCATCAAAATCATTCATTTTATGCTGTTATGGCGGTCAGTCAAAATTATATTATATCCATACGTAGTCATATGTGTTGCATATACTAATATATACTAACATTTTGAAAGCATACTAAGTCAATCTGAACATTTTGAAGTACATATTCAGAATTTAGAGAATTGCATTATGATGATGATAATGATGATGTTGATGTTTTAATGATGAAGAGTTTATGTGAGGTCCTTTTATCAAATAATCTCTTATTTAGGGATTAAATACTTTTTATAACTACATGTACGTATGTCTGCACGTTATAGTATGCTCGTTTGAATTATGAAAAATGATTTTATTATTTCATACTTTGTTTACGTTATTTTATCTTGTTTTAAAACAAAAAAAAAGAGAAAAAAACAAGAAAAGTGAATAAAACAAATATAAAATTAATTCTAGCTTTTGAATAATAATAATTTATAAATAAATTTTTAAAAACATTCAAAGTTCTATTAATAAACTATTATTAAATTTTCATTTTGCAAATTCTACTCAATTGTTTGTAGCCAAAAAAACAAACAAACAAAATTTAATAAAAATTTTTTATTTTTCGTTTTCATTTAAAAAGAAAAAAAAATGAATAAATTTTCCTTTCAAGAAAAACTCTCACTTTATAATCACTTATATTATTATTCGGTTATTATTGTGATCATCATCATTTTGTCATGATCATTCATTAACAGATTTTTCACAATTTTGTATTCATACGTGCGTATACACATACTTTGTTTTTTTTATTTTTATTTAACTTTAGTACAATGAATGAATCTTAACAGTCTAATTATTTAAAAAATTCGTAAAGAAAAATAATTTAACAATTTTATGTGCAATATAAGTACACAAATGTATGTAAGGGATAATTTTGTTTTCTGTTCCATATTATGAATTATAATATTAAATTATTTTATACACAAATATTCATATAAAAATATAAATAATGTTTATATGTTTAAAAATTGTTCACTTACATGGTATGTATGATAACTGTGTGCTTCAATGCATGCATGTTAGTTTAATTTCGTATATACTATTGTTAATTTCAAGATCACTGAAGATTGCATTACAAAAATTATATGACAAACAAAAGTAAAAAAATTTGTTTACGCATTTTTTTGTTCTATTTCATATTTTTTTTTTTTTTTACTTTTTCTTTTATTTATGTTTTAATCCATAATTTGAAGAAAACAATGGAATTCAAAAATATGTCAAATTAACACAATGAAATTTGAATATTTTGAAATGTATTTTAATCTATCTAAAGAAATTAATGATATTTTATTTATTTTATATACAAACACATATAATGTTTTTATGTGTATTTGTTAAACTATAAATTCATAAAGTGTAAATAAATTGATTCATAAATATATTTTTTTTGAAAACAATTGAAAATTGTTACAAAAAACAAAAATATTATTTGTAAAGTTGAAAATTTTACATTAAAATTATTACTTTAAAAAAATAATTTTTATTTTGTTTATAAATTGATGTATTGCACATCAAAATTAAAATATACAATTATTGTAAAATTATTTCAATTACTTAAATGTATCTTTTTGTTATTATATTTGATCCTTGATTTGAAAATTTTGAAATATTTATATAAAATTAATTGTAATATTTCAAATGAAAAAGAAAAATGAATTTTTCTAAAATTTATTTTAAAAATTATTCTATCGGAAATTATATGTTTATATCAACAACAGACATATTTAAAGTAGTAGTATCGTATTTTTACTGGCTATTTGTCTGTTTGATCGATTTTTGTAATTTGAAATATATGTAGTACACCTACATAGAATGCCATCAAGCCGAAGTGACAAATGTGAATTAATTTTTCATTTTGTCGATTTCAAAATGATGTCCTTGTTTTGATGTAAACATGATAAAATCCTACACGAGAATATCGATTATATTGTATACATAAATTTTATCATGTTTGTCTTTTAATGATTGCATGTAATTCTTAGAAGGATTATGTATTTATCCTGAAATTCACTTATTTTATATTTTTTCTCTGTACAGTACAATGATTAAAAAGATAATGATTACGTATGTATGTACAAGGTGTGACATAATGTTATTCATTACATGATCATTTTCTGTTATAACAGAAAAAAACAAACCTAAACAAGAAAAAAAAAATCAAAATTTTATGTATATACAACTGATATTGATAAATAGGACTCATTCCAAGGGTTTTAATGATTGATAAGTTAACAATTTGATCATAGATTTCTGGATCATAGTATACACATACAATATCTTTTATTATTAAGTTAATTTTTTTTTTTTTTTCAAAAGAATGTCCTTAAAATTCAAATTACACATTTTCTTAAAAAAACTGACTTTCGAATGTTGGATGAAAAAAAAATTTAATATTAATTTATAATGCGTTACAGAAGCAAATTAAATTAATCATAGGGGTTAGTGTTCTAATTGAATACTGCGGAACAAATGTAAAAAACAAAAAGAATTAAATGTATATCTAAAAACTATTTAAAATATAAATGTTCATAATTGTTTTTGTTAAAAAAAAAATGTAATGATAATAAAGAAAAAGGATATGATAAAATATACAAAATACAAATCGATTAATAGTTGTCATAAAATTACAGTATTTCGTCATTATGGTTGCACATGACTTCCTTTACGAATTTTTATTTCTTTATTTTTCCTTATTTATATTTCTTACCAAATTTCTGGATTATATTCTGTTTTACCATATCATACGTATATACATATGTATGTAAGTACATCCATGAATTCATGCAGGCATATCGATTGTCATCCGTTTTATATTTAAATTTCTAGGGTAAGTTCATCGACTATTTAGCACAACGTTATACGTAAGTATATATAGGTATACATAAGTGTTGTAAAAACATATAGCAATAATTTGACGCACCCACCCCATGTTGTTTAGGTTTATAATATGTATGTGTTCATTCGTCCAAAAAAAGAAAAATTAACTTTTCCCATGTATACGTACATAATATACACGATGTATATTTTTTTTATTATTTTACTGTTCTTATCACTTGTTCTTGTTCTTGTTGCTTAAATTCAAGTCATCGTCATCATCATATTTTAAACATTGAAATACACATATATCTACATATGTGCACTTACTTTCCCATTTATACTAGATCACTGCTTTTTCTGTTACATACATATATGAATTTACATACGAATATTACACAGAGCTACAGACACATGTGTATACGTACACGGTTTGTTTAGTTTGTACCAGCACCAAGGCATTTTAAACATTATCACCTGTTGCTGAGTGGTAGACGATGGTACACAGGTGGACTTCTTTTACAAAAATATTTCTTGTCAGTCAGTCCTGGTAGATGATTGTACTTTAACTGTGACGATACAACATAAATGACGAAAGTAATAATAATAATAACGATGATGATGATTTCAAAGACAAAGTACTAACTAAAACTAATTATTCAGTCAAAATCAAGAGTCCAGAGGTTTGTAGAAAAAAAAAGATATGTTTATAAACACATATAAAAAGACCTGCACAAGTATTTGAATAATCTACATGTATGTACATATATGCATATGTATGTACGATGACGGTTCCACATGAATTGCTCGCCGTAAATGAATGAAAATAGGGGCGACTTTTGAATAAGAAATAACCTTCTCCTATAAAGTTTTTCTTCTTTTTTTTTTTAATCTAATTTTTTCTTCTTATTTATTTATTCACGTGTTAGTTCATAACAAATTTAAAAAAAAATTTTTTTTCATTTATAGTTATTTCATTTTTTTTTTAATTTTCTCTTTTTGTTTTTTAAAGTGTGTTTACAATGTTTTGCTACAGATTCTTTGAAATTCTCACGCTATAGAAAAATAAATAGTGGCACTATATACTAAAAGTGATGGGTACCGTAAAAAATTAAGTATTTTTTTTGTTTTTTATTTTAATAAATTTTTTGCATAAATTTACAAAGCAATATACGTACATATATGTTTTAGATGTTTTACAGATATTAATAACAAGGGAGCCTACATGTATAAGTATTTCACCTGATATACATGATTTCCTTTAAAAATAAAACAAAAATGTATATAATATGTACATATGCTATTTTGCATTTTATAACCATCATTTAACTGTTTATGTATTCTTTGATTTAAATGTAAAGTTGATGAAATTTGAAATTAAAAAAATTAAAAAAGAAAAAATGTACTAAAAAAAATTACTGTATAGGTACTTGTACTTGTAATAGTAATGAGATACAATTTAAATTGTATGTATACGTGCATAAGTACGTTTCTGCATATTCATAGAATATGTTATGTACATTTTCATACATATAATTGTTTGTATGTATATTACGAAAGTTTTTAAGCGAAAAATAATCTAAATTTTGCGCTCATAAAAAATTGTTATGATTAATATTTTTATTGCCATACCACATACCACCTTCACTTTTCCATCAAAACCAATGTTGATGATGATGATGATAATGATGATAAGTTATCGTATGGTTTTGTATGCATAGACATGAAAAATAACAGTACAATTAGGCACAATACAACTAAGAATGGTGATGATAAAAAATGAAATGTAGTATCTATATGCTTTAGTTTTAATATCAAGTAAAAAAAAATATAGTTTTAATTTACATTTATTTTTTATTTTTGTTTTATTCACATGAACCTGTTGTTGCTTATATGTAGACTACATTTACCTATACATAAATTCACAACACACATATACATATATATGAATGTGGGTATATATACATATTTATTTTGTAATAATCTTTCTGTACGTTCATACTTATTCTTATGTATATTTTTATATTTTATGTACGAGTATATATTTTATTTTCCTACAGGTAAATACATACTGTACATATGTATGTATATTCGTACTTTTAAACTCTTTCTACAATTTATATTTACATGTTTCCGGTTCACATGAAGTCATGTTGTGTTATGTGCCGTTTTTCTTTTTTTAAGCAAAAACAAAAAAAAAATATATATATACATATATTACTTTATTTTTATGTTTTTTAGATAAAATAAAAATTCAAAGACTTTCTTAATGATCGTAAAATACACAGCAGCGGTTGATTTAATTACTATTATATGCACATACATTTATGTATGTACGTATACCGTATACGTATAATCAATACGCAGTATTTACCTTTACTGTATAATATGTATGTACGTCTAAATTAAAGTATATAATATCTTACATATAAATATGTATATGTATGTATGTACAAATATGCCGAGAATACTAAAAATATAATGATAAAAATCGTATTTGAGGTCTTAAAATGTCAGGTGTAATCATCAATTAAAATTAAAATTAATTCGACACTTTTTCTAATTATGTGTATTCATATACGCTACAAAAATAATTCACACATAGAAAATTTGCATAATCTGAAATAAATGCAAGTACTAATAGTTGATAGAAAGAAAAGAAAAAATTGAATCTTTTATTTTCATTTTTCCTTCTAAATGAATGAAATCTAACAAATAAAAAAGAAATCATTTAACCTGAATCCATAATTTTCTTATTTACATGTGTAGGAAAAATTATGGGATATGTAAATATGTACTTATATATGCATTTTGTCATAGGATATTTTCAAATTAACATAAACTACCTAACTCACACTGATGTGAAAATTAAGGAAAATTTTATCTTCTTATGAACTCATCATTCTACTCCATCATATGGAAAAACAAAATGTCCTTGAACCCTTTAGGCACAGACAAGCTAAATTTTGAATACTTTCTCAATGTTTTAGGAGTAAAAATCTTAGAAACATTTTTTTGACTTTGACAATAAAGTAATATTTCCAATGACTTTATTTTAAAATTTTCAAAAAGTTTTATTTTATACTCGAACAAATAAAAAATGACACAAATTCTATTTAGGTATTTCTTTTTTTTTGCAAAGAATTCAGTTTTTATGTTATTCTAAAATTGTAAATTAAAGGAAAAAGTTAATAGATTTTTATAAAATTTCAAAAAAATATTTAAATTATGAATGTATGTAAAATACCTAGAGTAAACAGTAAAGTGATGAAGATCAGCCTTTTTTTATTATAGCAACACACATAAACCACCTTCATCTTTCTTTGGTCGAATGATTCGGCCTTATTTGTCCTACTCCAGCCAATTGGACAATTTAAAATCTTTTTATAAATTTTTTATTTTTTATTTTATTTTTTTGTTTGAATTTAATCTTTCTTTATGTGGTAAATTTTTTTATGACTTTTCTTTTTCTATTTGTGAATGTATAAAAAAAGCCCCTCTTTACACTTATACATGTGTATAAAATTATAATTCATACACGTACATATACAAATGCATTTACAATAGTATCGTGTTTTCTTTAATCTCTATTTAATCCGTATGTCATTAACATAATTAATTGTACAATGATATTTTATATACACATATGTACGTAATTTTTAGCTTATATGTATTGTTTTTGATTTTTTTTTAAAGATATAAGATATCTATTCTATTCATGCATGCACATTTTATTTTACCACAATTAATGCACAAATTTATTCATATAAAAAGTAAAAAATGTTCAAAAAATATGTACATATGTACTTACTTGCATACTTTATGTCTATATTATTTCTCACCTGTAATCTACTTAAACTATCACAAAAATTTTTTATTCATGTTAATATAGGATCATTTTCAATTTAAAACATAGATCGAACTCTTTCCTTTTTTTTAATTCGTTTAAATTATTTTTCTCTTTTACACAATTTTGATCAACAAAATATATTTTAATATGATCATTTCTGATGTATTTATACGTAATATAAAAATTTAAATTATTTTTGTACTGTATATAGTGATCATTTTCTTTCTTTCATTGTCTTTTTATAATTCTCGTATTTGTACCTGTGTATTTTTACCTGTATAAATTTTAAGGTGAGGAGAGTAGATCATACATAACTACTATCTCTTATTACTATAAGGTGTATATATTTGCTTCTTATTTTAACAGTAATACAATAATATTTGAACAACATTGTTTTTATTTGTATAGAAATGGGGAAATTTATTTATATGTGTATATTTTATTTTATTTTTTATATCTATATATATTGTTACTAACTCAAACTTAAACTCAATACATTAAAACCAATATAAAATAATATGATCAACAAGCTTACACAGATTTTCCACACGTACACTAATGTATGTATGTATGAATGTTTTTTAGTTACATATATAAAAAATGAAAAATAAAACAAAAATAAAAAATTAATACATGAATATAGGTTGGTGTTACCTGATGTTGTAATAAATTAAATTTACCAGGTAAAAAAAAAATTTTCTTATATTTTCTTTATTATATTTCATTACACATTCAGTAAGTTAGTCATTCAGTTGTTATTAGATTATTGAGTGATCTTCACATACGCGTCGCGTAGTATTATTATTTTGAATGAAATAAAAATATTATGGATACTGTATATATATAATTGAATAAAGTTGTTCTATTGTAATTTTTGTTTTTTTTTTTAGTTTCATTTATTTATTTTCATTTTTTCATTCTAAATTTTTATATTTTGGTTTATGTGTATATTTAAAATTAATCGTACTATACATTTTGTTATCGTTTAATATTTTTAAATTAAATTCAGTTAAAAACAAATTCTATATATGCGATACTGATTATTATTGTCATTATTTACATTATTATTATTATTATTATTATTATTTGGAAATATAAAATCCAAATTAAAAAAAAAAAAAAATCTTTTATACAATTATATAATTCTGTTTATGTGTGTAATTGATTTTCTTTCCTAACGAATTTTTCTAAAAGTGATAAAATTTCAATTACTTGTTAAAAACTCAATATTTTCATAAATATATAATCAGAAAAAAAAAACAAAAAAAAAATAATATAACTAACACTTCTCAATAATTTTTAAAATTTTCAAAATTCTATACACAAAACAAAAGATAAATAAAGAAAAAATAAAAATAAAATATTTTTGTTTCTCGTATATAGTTAAAACACGCATTATATACGTGAATTTTTCTTTAATCAAGTGGATGGAAAATAAAAAAAAAATTTTTTTATCAAATGAAAATTATACTAAGCAGTGGTGAAAAAAATTTGAAAAATCTTGTTTTTTTCTTTTATTTATTAAAATTTTTATTGTGAAAATTTCTTGTACATGTATATTGATTATAAAATGAATTAGTGAACTCTTGTTAAAAAAAAAATCTTAGAAAAAAGAATTAATCATCTTTTTAATCTATATAATAAGATATATGTATGATTTTTTTTTAATTTAAAAAAATTGCATACATATCATTTACAATTATTTGTTAAACAATATGAACATATTTTAATACTCTGTGTATACATAACAAGGATACGTAGATATACTAACATATAGATTTTTGTAAATTTGGATACGTATATTTATAATTTTAAATTTTTGTACTTTTTATATGTACATATTATATACTCAATGTGAAAAGAAAATACTTGAGAGCAAAACAAATTATACAATATGGATTCTGATCGAGATCATGATAATGTTCTTAATTCTTATAAGTAAGTATACAATTTACGAGATATACACATGTATACGTAATTTTATCTTAAATACATAATTATTAAAATTTCTGAACTAATACATGTACATACATATGTATGTACATATGTATGCATGTATGTACGTAAGTCAAAATTTTTGTATTGCTTTAGAAATAATTTTACATTTACATAAATGATATATCGTACTTACATGTGATCTGAAATATTTACAATAAAATAAACATATTACAACAATGTAATAGTATTTAAGAAACGTGTAATTTCACTCTACATAATTACACTAAGTATAATATAAAAATATTTTCAAAAAATTTTTTTAATTATTTAAATATCATGAATATTGAAAATTCCTTAAACTGTTAAACACTTCAAAATAACATTTGTAAATTCAAAAAAAAAAAAAAGAAAAAAGAAAATATGTCTGTAAGTACATAACAAATTTTCAATTGAGAAATGATAAATTTGTTGAAATCATATAAAAACATCGTTAAAAATATAATCAATCGTAATTTTATAAGTACCTTTATTTGATTAATTTTTATATTTTGGTATTTGGTGTTATCAATACTTTCTATGTACACAAATCACATATGTACATACAAAATAATCATTTTAGAATTTATAATATGTTATAAAACATTTGAAAATGGAATGAAATGCACACTTAACATTATTAAAAAAAAAAAAAAAGTAAAAAACTAATCTTAATACGAACACGTTTAAAAGTTTATAGTGTTTTTGTTTTTTCGCTTATCTAGAGGATGTAGAATTTCAAGATAAATGGATTCATACGTACAAATGTACCTATATGTACTATATAAAAATTATATATTTTGTTACCGATATAGATATTAAAGATATAATTACTAATATTTTAACTACGTCGTAAACTAAAAGTACGTAATCTTTTTGCAGAGTTTTTAAAATGTTATTTCCGTGAAATAGAAATAATCTAAAATGGGAAATTTTTTTTGATCATCTGTGAGTATCGTGAACGATAAAATAACCATTATACATATGTAATATGTACCTATATATACATACATATGTATATCCAAAAATTTGATATAGATTTTATTAATTATGTAATATGAAAATTCATTTGTTTTTTTTTATCTTTTCCTTTTTGTACATTTAATAAAAGTACTATGAAATCATGAAATTATAAATAACCCTCTTAGTAAATTTGTTTCTTCTTTTTAAAAAATGTACATAGTAAACGAAAGGTGATTTACGTGATCAAACTTAAAACATCCTGAATTTAATCAGAAAATCTTAAAAGTTTTAATATTTGATTGTAAAAATTAAAATCTACAAAAATTGATAAATTCATAATAAATTTTTTTATTTGATTTTCATGAAATTTATAAATATATCTTACATTTAAAAAAAACGTTATTATATCCTTTATATCTGAAAATATGTATTTGCAAAAATTTTTAACGATTTTATGCCCAAAAATATTATATAATTGTATATTTATTATTTAATATTTGCTTTTTAACATTTTAATAAATAATTTTTTGGAAATGTGTTGGCGTAATAATTTTTACCATTTATTTTTATAAATTTTGTATGTATGTATATAAAATTTATATTAGCATGTGCTAATATTTAGTTGGCATTTTCTTTTCTTTTATGTAATTAAATATTTTATTCAATTTTTATTAATTAATTTGCCAATTAAGAGTATTCCATTAAAATGTCAGAAAAAAAAATATGTAAAAAAAAAAAATAAATAAATAAATAAAACGTACATATTATTATGTATGTAATTTCGTAATTTCCTGTCATTTTTATTATTATAGACAGGAAATGTTACTTATACTATACGAGCATTTACTATTAATGGTAATATGCAGACTTAAATGGGTAAAGATTAAAAATTAAGACTGTTTTTTTTTTTTTATTATTTCTATTCAATTTTTGAATGAAAGAAAAAAAAATTAAAAATAAAATTATAAATTAATATGCATTAGACTGAGATGGAAATTAAATGAGAAAAAAAAAATGTATTTGTTTTTTTTTGATTTAAATTTCGATTTTAAATTAATTAATCAAGGTTAAAATTATAATGGTGCTTATTTAATTTTGTTTTTGTTATTGTTATTTTTCAAATGGGAAATGATCAGTTTTAGACAATTTTGTCGATACTGTATTTTTGGATGAAATGGATTGATATTGATGTACCTTGTACACATATTTTTAAACACGCATACTAAATGTAAAAAAATAATCAACCTCAAAGATTTTATTTTTATTTTTTTAAATCAATATTATGTGCTTTCATCAATAAAAAATAAATAATTTCACTTTTAAAAATTTTCAATTTTTGTTTTGTTAATTTGAATCAACATACAGAATATTTGTATTTTTTTGGCTTAGTAACTTATATATCATAGCTTTTAAATAACAAAAGTCAAAAAGCCGTTGCAAATGTGTAAATATTGGTGCATATTCGAATAGAAAAAGATACAAAAACAATCAATAAAATCAATATTATTCATATTGATCTAAAGAAAATTTTAATTTTGTACATTCGTATGTAAACATAAATGTACCATATAAAATTTAATTTTTGTTTTGTCAATTCAAGTGAATTTAAAAATAAATATTTTATTTTATTTTATTTTTTAAATAAAAATGAATTTATCTGGATCTTATCAGCCTTATTCTGATCTTTTTAAATCATTTTGGATTTATCTTTGCTACTCTGTGTATGAAAATTTCACTTGAAAGCATGAAAATATATTTTCCATTTAGAAGCATGAAGATATGATTTTTATTTATGTCCCGTTCCTATCTAATTACGTCTCTCTTAATTTTTGGTCATTTAATTATTTTTATTATTTGTATATAAGCATAGAACGTGAATCATGATATATGTACCATCTCTGATACCGATAATTGATGGATCAATTTTTTGAAGCTTTTAAACTCTGTTAATATTTTTGGCCAATTTATTTCTTCATTTGCACATTAATAAAATTAAAGAATTTCAACACATACATATGTACATATAAAATTTATTTTTGTAGGTACATATGCTTCTATTAATTATGATTGATATTTTGAATATTAGAAGAATTTTATATCCCATGAAGGAAAAGAAAATTAAAGGCAAAAAAATAATTTCAAGAAGAAATAAATTGTTTTAATATGTTTTGAAGAACTCATTTAAATACATATATGACACGCTTTAGAAAGAGACATGAATTCTGATATATTGCAATTTTTAAAATCTTTTTTATGTAAATATATTCAAGAAAAAAAAAAAAAACTTTACTCGTTAAATGACGGTATTAAAATAAAAAAAAACATGAAGAAATAAAAAAATTTGATTATTTTTTCGAAAAAATAAAAAAAAAAAAATATATATTCAAAAAACTCACAAATCACGCTTTTTTATCTTTGGCCATAACCTGGTTTATTTCCGTGAATTATTTTTTTGTTCACATACATACGTAGATATCACACATGTTTAAACAATATGAGTGTGTAAAAAATTTGGATTACGAAAAAAAAAAAAAAATTAAATTAAATTACTTTGCGATTTTATCTATCTTTGCGTAAACACTCAAATTTGTACTTTTACAATATACATATGTAGAATACTTAGCCAGCTAAGTGCGTATTGTACGTTATACGGTATACGATGGTTCATTCTGCATATTAATTATGAATTGTATTTGCGTGCTTATTTAATTTATAGTAATGTATAGAATAAATTGGTATAACATTTGTAAATGGTAATTTTATTTTAATTATATATCAAAAAATTAAATAAGAAGTTTTTAAAATAATTGAATATTATAAATGACAAAATAAATTTCAATCTGAAAATCATTAGCATAAGTCAACTTACTTATTAGAATCATATTTCTTCTACAGCACAGACTTTTGCACAGATTTTTTTTTGCTTTTAGGAATGTTTAGTACACAGACAGATTTTAACATTTTATGATATGGCAAACATACTATATCTAAGGAAAAATGTGTCTTGTATCTGTGACATTTATTTTGGGGCACCCTATACATAGCTAAAATAAAAGTGAATACATTTTTTAAATTGCATATTTAAGCAAATGGGTGTGATATTATCCACAAAAAATAATATAGGTACTTTTATATGCAAGTATGAAATTTTTTTAAAGGACAATGAAAATTTACTACCGTTAATAAATTAAATACTTTTATGTATATGTAGGTACTATAAGTATTTACATTTTTTGACGAAAAATAGAAACTGGGGTAAAAAACTGGGGAAAATTAAAAACTGGGGTAATTTTCCAAGCATTTTTTACATTTTATGATTTCATAAAAAAATGCACATGTACTTATTTTGTCCTTTTTCAAAAAAATTTTTGAATATTTATGAAAAAGTTAAGACGATGTTCCCTGACTCTTCTGAACTGTTTTTACTTGCAAACTTGGTTCAAAACTTTTCCATACAAAAATTACATAGAGTGGCCATAGACGTTGCCTTCAATTTTCATCAAGTACATTATTACGTATGTACGTACATTTAATCATACTATATATGTATGTATGTATGCATATATAAATGCTCAAAAAAATTTTTTTCATTAAAATTTCAATAAATATTTTTAAATAACTTTCTGTATATGCAATTTTAGAATGAAAAACAAATGAAAAATCTTTTTTCCTGTTTTTTAATCTGCGATATGAAACGTTACATCATCTCTGATCATTGCAAATTTATGTAATGACAGAAGTGTCATAAAAACTGAAACTCATAAAATAATTCATTTCATACGTATGAATGATGACAACAAATCTATCTGTTATGTATGAATTTTTGTTGTTTTTTTTTTTTTTACATTTTCAATACATGCATGATGTTCGTGTTTGTTACAGAGTAATGGATTTGTATAAAATTTCTATAAATTTAACATATTTCGCCAAATACGTATATTTATTCGAATAAAATTTTTACAAGTCTTTTTTTTATAAATGAAATATGAAATGAAATCAACAAATCAATATTGAAATATGAAGAAAAACAAAATTATAATATTGAAATGAAACTAAATCAAATTCAGAATTACAATACTTCATCATAAAAAAAAAAGTGTACATACTTGTTGAAATACTGTGTACGAATGCGTTTATGCGCTTATATCGGTATAATGTGTGTTATATATAGGTATATTATGTTTGAATGAATTATAAAATATATTTTGAATTATAAAATATATATGCTCCTTTACATGTGTGTATGTATAGTCACAATTGAATGTTTTGTATCATATAAAATTAAAAACATTTTTCAATATTCGCTTCTGAGTATTAAACCAAGTTATGCTGTCCTTGTCAATTGCCATTGAATTCGCTATAAGCTGTCATCTAAAGAAATCCCTTTGGGCACCCGAGTATATTGTATATATTGTTTATAACATTATTATACTTTTGTACAAACATTTACCATAGATACAAACATACATACATACATATATATGCGATAAGAAGATAAACCAAAAACATTTTGAAATCGAAATTCGCAATCGTCAATATTCGTACGTTTGTACATACATATGTATGTATAACTGTATAAGTAATGTACATACTTGCATAAATAAAATATATCCTCACTAGGAGACAGACAGGAGTCTTTTAATATAAATCAAAAAGTCCGCGTGACGTATACCTTTTCGATTGTCAACTGTTTTAATTTGCAACCTAACCATACGATCAGTGTATCAGAGACACAAAAATGTCCCGTGAATGGTCAGTTGACTGTAAACCTACATAAACATTTAAAGTTTATAGTGAAAATGTTATGATGCCGATATTTTAAAACAGAAAAAAACGAAGGAATCGAATCATTCTTTTTTTTTTCATCTTTAAAATGTAATTCAATATATGTATATTCTTCCATTTTTACTATATAAATGCATGCATACATAATTTATTGTAGATCATCGGATTTATATAAGCATATGTATATATAGGTATGTGGACAATACGACAAAATGATCCACAGATTCAGAGCATTATTTATTTTATTTTGTGTTTAAGCGAATATCCTAGCGTATTAATTCATCCAATCCTATGTAATATGCATATGTGCATATATGTATGTGTGTTTATACGTACGATTGTCAATAATATATACTATATTCACTGTTCTACTGAATTTGTTAACCATGATACTGTTAACCAACAACTTCTTAAAACTTATTTTCTTCTGTACATGTTTTATGTGCTTCTATATTCATGTTATTTCTACTGAAAATGCTGAAAACTTTAACATACGTATGTATAAAACTGCTGAATATTATAGTATGATATTACTAGTTATACAATGATGATCATCCACTAACATCGTCAATATCATCATCATCATCATCGTCATCGTCATTACCCATGTATGTATGCTTCCAAATAAAATGTAAAAAGTTTAAAACATATACATAAATGTAAAATATATGCAAGCATTCATACACAGGACTGAGGACAGTATAATAATAATAATAATAATAAGGAAAAAAATGTTACTAAAGAAATGCGCGCGCACATCAGCTCCTTAAAATCGAAAAAGGCATGCCGCCGCCCAGCGATCGCTACGAATTTCTATCAGGGCGCAAAATCACTAAATCGTTTTGAAGCCGTTTATTTATTTATTTATATTTTAATTTTTATTTTGCTTTATATGTATGTATATATTTATTTTCTGTTTTTGCTTAGTGCAAATATCAACTATGATATTTACCTGCGTTTTTCGCATTTAACTAAAACTGTAACATAAAAAACAAGACTACGTTGTTTAATGTAAAGAAGAAAATTCAGGGTTAAAAAATAAAAAATATATACATACCAACATATATGAAACCCACAACTTAAATTCGAACGAAAAGAAATTTATAAACGAAGAGGACAGTTTCTTGAAGGAAAATTTATTAAAGGTCTAACACGACATATCAAATAGTTTTTTATAAGATTTTTTTCGTTTGTTTTCTGCTTGGCCATTATTTTTTTTTCTTCGTTTTTTAATTTATTTAGGTGACTTTACGACTCCTTTTTGCTACGCTTTTTGATCATCACATTTTGATGATATGTTTGTAATGTACATACATATGTATGTATATATTTATAAGTTCAATACCGATCAGCCGATCGACCAAACAAACTGAATATGCCGATCGATCTGTTTCGATATTATTCCATTTTATATTAAATAGAAACCGATCGATCGAACAAACATTCATATGAGATACATATATACATATAAAAAAATAAGATCAAAACATATTTAGTATAAAGTAACAAAAATAAAACATTATTATTGACTAGATCGTATTTTATTTATTTTCCAGTAATTTTTTCCGCTAAATTTTTGTTCTTCATTTTTTTCCAATTTATTTTTTCATACAAAAATAAAGAGAAAATTTTTTTTATTCTTCTTGTTTAAATAAAATAAAAACCAAAATTGAAGTTAAAAGAAAAACAAAAAAAAAAACCAAATTCAAAATGTCTTATAAGTACTTTAAATCTGATTTTTTATGGGTGCATATAATAATGAAAAGCGAACAATTTCATTTAAAAAGGATACTTGTATTCATGTACATACATACGTGTGCATACATATGTATGTGTATGTATGTACATAGTAAATGTAGCTGATTCTGAAGCACAAAAATGTCAAAGTAAACTAATATAAAAATTAAGTTTTATATTGTGACAGAATATTGATAATAATTTAAATTTATGATTTCTTGAATTTTTTTACCTTTCTACTGATTCAATAACATACATATGTATGTACATGCATTATGTACGTAATTCAAATATAAATAATATGAAAATTAATTCAAATTTTAATCATTTTTTGTTTTTTACAAAACATGAAATAGGTATCTATTTTGGTTTGGTATTTATATACTAAATTAATTGAGAGATTTTAATCAATTACAATTTGCGTTGCGACTTATAGTAGAGACACACGGGATCTCTTGTAGTTTCATTTCCTGTAAAATTTCAAAATTTTTCATCAGAAAATTTAAGAGAGTACACTTAACATGAACTTAACAACTTCATTTTCGACGGTAGATAAAATAGTAATAAGTAGATTTTAGAAACTTCATTGGCATAAAATGATTGTAAAAAGGTGGTTTTCGAATCACTGGCGGTTAACAGAGAATATATCCAGTTCGTATTGGACTTAAATTGAATTATTTGTCGTGAACTACTTGACCCGATCAACGTTATTATTAAGCCTTTAATTTGAATTCAGTCAGAACTTCAGAATCAGAAAGCTCTGATATCCAACACAAGATCATTGGACAAAACATAATATTCTAATTATTGGGACGATAAGGTTCACAATGCATGAGAATGAAGCTAAAATTGTGTAAACCCTGTGTAAAGTTTTTCGGTCTTCGTAATCGGTAATAAAATTTAAGCTAGAAAGAAGCTTCACATAATAAGAGAAATTATGAAAAAAAAAAAAAACAAAAAAAAAAACAAAAATATACATATACTAAATGCATTATTTTTAAAGTAATAAAGATAATAAAATGTTTTACACGCTAAGCCAAAATTTATTATTTCCGTATTTTTTATATGCTTTACAGCACTTGTTCGTCATAAAATTTATAGGTATACATCAATAAAGTAAAACCAAAAAAAAGATAAAGTTTATTTGTATTAACCCATATATGAATGTATGTATGTATACCTATATATAGAAAACGAAATATATGTGTATTATAATTCATTCATCTTATTTCTCATATAATCTATATAAACTTGTACTCTGTCCACTTAATCAAGTGTAATTAAGACCTTATAGGAACACATGCTTTTTTCCTTCTCTCATAATTTCCAATTTTCACGACAATCTTTAAAATTTTCATAGAATATGAGATGAATTTTTAAATATCAATATACAACGATGTAAAATTGTACCACTTTACGTAATTCCATAAGGTCTTAACTGTATCTACGATTAGTGGACAGAGTATACATTTATTGATTTCAATTCAATTTTAAATAAAAATCTGATTCTCATACCCAAAATATTTCTAAAACCTACATATACATATTATATTTACATTACTATAATAATAAAAGTGCATATGTTCATAAGTACTTTGATTTAAAATGAAAATCATGATATAAATGTGAATTTTTGTTAATTTGAATTTCAAAAATTTTTTCATATATTCTTGTATTTACGTATAATCATTTCGTAGACTGTAAAAAAATCAACCAAATAATTGTTAATTAAATCAAATTAAATTATTGAAATAAAATCATCGAACCATTAAGATTGTAATTATAACACCATAATATATGTATGTACATAAGTAGAGTTTATTATACTTTCATATGCGAATGCACGTATACGTATGCATATATTTACATACTTTCATACATATATGTTATTTCATAAATGTAATTTTTCACTAGGGTTATTTGACTTTAAAAAGAAAGTTTTTAAGTGGAAAATTCATTTTCCAAATAACAGAAATAAAAATTATCTACATAGTACTTCATTAAAATTCTACTCCTATTTAATTTCATAAGACAGTGTCTTAAGTTTTTGTCTTTTACTGTATATATAATGTCACGATCACACGATGCAATAAAAATTACTATGTATATGGATCTGTATACACATGCGAAGGAGTGTGAAAATACATTAAAAATCTTCAGGTGGAACGATTGGATTAATTATATTAAAAAAAATTATAATTTTTTCTTTCTTTTCATGCATAAGTACTAAAATATCATACCTATGTATCTGAAAAGTTCCGTTGTAAATCGTATACATATAGTTATTTTGTTTTATATCTTAAATTCTAGCATTCTTAGATTATACACTTAAATATGTAATGAAATACAAATTTATTTATTATAATTAATTTTGATAACTGTTTCAAAAGAGGAAAAAAAAGGTAAAAAAATTTTAATTTTATACAAACTATATTCCAAGCAGAAAATAATTCTTGTTTGTTTTTATATGTTTTTTTTTTTTTACATTTTATAATAGCATACATATGTACATATATTCTGCATTCATATTAAATATTCAAAATTAATTTATTCGAAAATGAAATTATGATTTTATGGAAAATTTCTTCCATTTTAAAGTGAATGTGTACATATTTGTAAACGTATATTACATGTAAAACAATAGAAAAATTCATAATAATACACATATAATAAAAGGTACATTATTAGACCCTTAATAAAACATGATGTACTACATCTATTACATTGATTCATGTATTATATACCACGTTTATTATATGAATGAATAAATTTAAATCCTATATAAAAATGATGGCAAGAGGTTAAATGGCCGTTTTTTTGCTCATTGAGTGGAAAATTTGTGAATCCGTGAAATATGAAAATGATAGAATTGTTATTCAAACATCATCGTATACATATATGTACCTGTATATTATATAGAAGGGAAAATTATTATTTTACTTTATTGTTTTATGTTATATTATTATCTAGGAAAAAAGGTAATGGCCAGAAATTTTTATCTATTTAACACACCAAATCATATCTTTAATTTGATGAGAAAGTGTAATAATAGCCATATGCATATGTAATGTAATAATGACTATATTTTTAATATACAAAACATATACACATGTAATACCTGGTAATATTTAACGTTATATGAATTAAATCATGTTAAATGTAACATCTAGCGTATGTATATGTATGTATGCTCATATGAAAAAACTAGACAAATTAATTGTATACTTATGTACATAGCAATAATAATATGATTTCAAATTGAAAAAATGTAACATGATAACAGTTTGTTTATTAAATGAAAATATTTGTATTAAATTGAAAAATATGATATAGCTAATTTGAATTTTTTTTTTTTTTTTTGAATTCACAAAAGATAATTATTACATACATATAAAATAATTTACCAATAAAGTAAATATGTTTAATCAGTATATGTAAACATAAGTGTTATATACTGAGTAAACATATTATGTGTACAGCGTATCTACTTATTTTATATTTTTATTCTTTAAATTTTTTCTAATTAATTTCATATGAATGAATATCCATATAACATATTTCAAAAATCCATATATATTTTATAGGTACACGTATGAACATATGCCTATTTTGTTATGTAAATTTTGTTTTTTTCACGGTAACACGGTGAACGGTATAAAAAAATGTAAAAATTATAAAAATAATTATTATTTTATTTTTTATTAAAATTATCTATGTACTTGATTTAAAATTAATATTGATACCATAAGAAATTTACTTTACTTTATATGTGTAAGCATACGTGCAAAAAATTTTATGTCATTTTTTCTACATTTTCATAAAAAAAATATGTACATGCAAAATATTAGTGAAATATTTTTTCTAAAAAAAAAGAGTAGAGCAGTTGAATTTTCTATCATTTAATTATAACTAAAATTTTTTTCTAATAAATTTATATTTTTATTTTAAAATTCTTGCATTTCGTGTTGTACATTGTGAAATAGTGTTTAACATCTTTTAATTTTTATATCCTTTACTCCTAGAATGCATAAAAAAATGTATACATATTTTTTCTTCTTTATTCAGATAAAATATGTACAAAATATTTTTTTTCTTAATTTTGTCTCAACTTATAGGTAAATTGTGTTATATGCGGATTCTCAATATTAATAATGTCTATACAAGCTACGAAAGCATCTAAAGTCCTGCACAAATAAATCAATGCACTTTTTGTGTTTTTCTATGGATACTTAAATATCAAGCAAAAATAAGTAATATCAAAAGTAATATTTACATACGAGTACGTATACATTTGCACTACATATATATATACTTACATACATGTACATATCTATGTAATTTATGCGTACTTTGTATTTAATCTAAGAATTTATTAACTGCTCCCTTTTTTCTTTTTGTTTTGTTTTTCATTTATTTCTTACAATTTTCTTACTTGTTGCAATTCGCAGGCCTTGTGGTTAAAATGTCAAGAATTTTATCCTCATCTTTACTTCTAAATACAAACATACACATAAATACAGTAAAAATGCAATTGCAAACGCATACATATAATTGTACAGTACACATACATATGTACTATATGTAACTAAATTCATTTCAAAGATGCTTTTACAAATGCAAGATTTTTCTTTTCTTTTTTTTTTCTTAAGAATTTTAAGCAATTAAATTCCATACAGATGAGCTAATCTTAAGGATTTCGAAATTTCTTGTTGGAATACGAAAAGTTTGAAATTTGTAACTAAATAAATTTCATAGGTATTGGTATTATATATTTTTAATATATGCTTGTATTATATCTATATATCTTTATATTGGTACTAATTTTTGTATTTTTAAATACTTGCAATTTTATGTAATACAAATTTAAGAAATCTGGCCATAAGCAAAATTTAAAATAAAGGTTATTTCGTAACTCCTGATGTGTTTTTAAGTCCAGTTCAGTTTTAGAGCATGTACAAAAAAAAAACGTATAGTAGAATTGAAGTAGAAAAGTACGGAAGTTTGTATTTAAATGGAAATAAAATTAAAAATTTAAGAAAAAATAAAATAAAAAAAACATATGATAAAACCAGTCTAATATGTAAAATATATAGACAGAATTTTATACTTACTAAATATTTCTTTTTTTTTTTTTTAAATTCTACATAAAAATATAAGTTTTTACCTATATGAACTTTTCACCTATACCTTTGTAAAGTTAAATTCATATTAATGGTAAAACCTTAAAGTCTTGTACCGTTTTCATATGGGCATATATAACATAAATACAGTTGTATATACTCGTACTCGTACATAATGTATATTTGTATGATTATGGATTAATATATACGAGATAGGCGAAAGACATTAAACGATGAGATGCGCAAGATAACTTTAATAATAAAAAAATACAGCTTTTTGCTTCTTTTTATTTTTCTTCAATTTTTTTTATAATGTTGTTTGTCTTTTTATTTTATTTTTTTTTTATATATTTTGTTTTTTAATTCGTGCATTAAACTCAAACGAAAATATTTTGTCTCATATACATTTAGATACATAAGTATATATACGTATGCAGCCGATTACATGAGTTAAGTATTTCACGTACATATTCCAAATTCTCTGTGTAGCTTTTCATTTTTACGTATAAGTATACAGTAACATATTATCTTTATGTAGATATTAAAATATACGTACATAATATGTAATAGTCCACTTTGCCCTTGTTGGACATGTGCTGTATGACCGGTTCTATTGGTAAGTAGGCACACGCTTTTCTTCTTTTCATAAAAACTTTAAGATGTACTATAATTTCACATAAATATATAAAATATTAATAAAAGAAACATACACATACTTATGTATATTTAAACGTTATCATTTTTATTCTTCGTCGAATAAAAATAAAAACAAGGCAAAAAAAAAACGAAATAAATAAATAAATTAAAAACAAAAACGATTACTATTTAAGTGGACCGGTCTTGTTTGCGTAAGCGCACGGATATATTGCAATATCCGAAGATGCGGTTTTAAAAAGATCTAGATCACAAAATTATATAGCTCAACGTTATTCACGTATTACTTACTATATACGTGTATATATACTCACTGTACATCATATTACATACAAAACATATGTAATATACATATATACTTTATATGTAGTACATGCAATAGCATACATGATCAGATATAAATTTAAATGTTTCTGTTGTATATAACGTGTACATATGTACATATGTACTCTCAAATGGCCTCATGATGACCAAAAAATGGTTATGAATAATTATTTCTTAATTAAAAAAGATTGCTTTTCCTATTTTTCCTTTTTTTAGTTAAAATTATTTAGATATATTTTCATTGTTTTTATTTCAATTATTTAAACAAATTTATTTTTCAAAAAACAATTTTCTTAAAGCAAGGCTTCTTATTTTTATATCATTGAAAAATCATACATTTATGGAGTAGATGTAGACACCACAAATCATCGTATAATAACAAATTGACTTTTTATGAATGATATCTTTCGATGTACTACTTTCATCGCACATAACATAACATGTGTGGACGAAATCTCACAAAAAAAAAAAAAAAAAAACAAATCTATCTAATCAATAATTTTCTTTTTTTTTATTAATTTTTTTTTTTTTTTTCAAAATATGTGACCACTTGAAATTATTTTGATAATCTCAATTTTATCATAAATAATGTCATATAACATACCACATAAATTTAAAATATCAATATAGGTATCTACAGGTTTATTTATAAAGTGCGTTCATACGCATATGAATGTTTAAATTAATAGATAACAGGTCAAATTAAATACATGTTATTCACATTTTCCTTTATTTTTATTTATTTATTTATTAACTTTTTCCGTTTAATCAGAAATACGTGAAAATTGATTAAAATAAAAAATATTACACTATTTTGTCATTAAAAATTACACTATTTTGTGCGTTAAAATAAACCGATATAATATGATGCTTATTGTAAAATATAAAAAAATTTAAATACATACATACATATATATTATGAAAACAGGGATCTCATCTCTTCCTATTTTTTTTTCCTATTTTTGTTTTAAATTATATTTAAAAAATCTTACTAAAAAAAGCTGTATCTCGAAATATTAGCCATAATATTAACTTTAAAATGAATTTAATTTTTAATATCTGCATGTGGAATTTATATAACTTCAAATAATTTCAAATATAAATTTTTAAATTGATGTATGTTATGAAAAATAATTTAATGAATCTAATTAAATAAATAAATTGTAAAATAATAATTTTATTATCTATTATAATACTTTGTTATATGTATGCATGTGTTCTGTTTTATTGAAGTTTTATGTTTTTGTAAAGTTATTTAAAATAATAATAAATTCATCATTAAAAACAAAAACAAATTAATAAACAATTAAAAAAAAAAACATTTTTATGTTTAAATAAAATAAAGGAATTCACCGTTTGTATTTTTACATCGACTTGTTTTTATTAAATTTTAATCAGTTAAAAGTATATTTTTTATGACTCCTATATATACAATTTAATTTTATCATGAATTATATTATTTTTTTTTTTGGTCGAAATTGTACGATAACACATTAAAAAAAAGTTATCATTTATTTTTGGATATGATTTTTGATATGATGCACCGGCGGCCACTACATAGGTCATATGCCTTTTTTATTGACAATATAAAATTATTATAAAAAAATTATAAACAAAAATTTTATTTGCCAAAATATAAACGTATACATAAGTCAAAACCTTGTATACATCCTATATATATACATTGAAAATCAAATCAAACTTGATAAGTAAATATTCCACTATACAAATAAACAAATTATGTACATAAATGTAATTTGAATACAAAACAATCAAAATTAAATCAATATTGATATTATTACAAAAAATTTAAGTACCTACATAATCAGATACTTAATAAATATAACTGGTAAATAAAATTAAAATTAACAAGCATCAAAGTGTTAAATAAGTTAAAAAATGTTTATTCTATTATGTAGACTGCAGATAGACTATGTTTGCATTTATATGCAAAATATATGCAAATATAACTAACTAAAACATGAAAGTATCTTTATTGCAGATTCATTATTATAATCATATTACATATGTTTGTACGTACTGTAAACAATGATTACACCTTTCTTTAACATTCTTAAAATTGACAAATAGACAAAATAAAAACAATCAAGAAAATTGCATTAATACATTCATACGTACACACATGACACACAAACAATGGACAAACACGTGGTATGGTTATATGTATGTATGTATGTACATGAGAGGAAAATTCGACGTCAAAATGTCTGCTAAATCCGGACAATCGTATTTTCATACGTATATGTGTACATCTATATACATACAAAAATTTACATACATACAAACAAAAGGTTCTATACATATAAATGTAAAAACAAAAACAATTCCTGCTACTATTTTTATGATTTTATTTTGTTTATCTTCTACATTATTTTTGCAACTATTACAATTACCGTTATTCAATTTAAAATAAACAATAGACAACAATCAACTTTTTATTATGCTATATATTCATATGATAAAAAGACAATCTAACAGCAAGTATCTATTTACTTAATATAAAACAACATTACATGAATACAAGATTTAACTTTTAACCATCTTAAAAAATGTTTTGTCAAATTGTGTCTTTTAGACGACGAGCTATTATGACTGTTGACTATTATTATATGTGATACTATACAGATTACCTTTTATTGTATTGAAGGATATATGCAGATGTAGGTATGTGCAAGAACTTTTATATATTTACAACTTCACTAATATCAATACCATCATCACAAGTGTTCCCTATTTCACTCTACTATTTTATTTATATTTTTTTTGTAGTTAGGAAAATGACAAAAAAAAATCATTTAAAAGGATGACGTGAAAAATGGATAAAAATGACAATGACAGTGATACATGCATGTACATTCATAGTTGTGCAACAATGATAATAAGATGATGATGATGATGATGATGACAATGACAATACGTAACATACAAAAATGTTATCTGGAACTGGAGGTGTTGTTTTATTTATATGACCCATATTTTAAATGTGTGTATGTGATGGAATTAAAAGAAAATAAGAGCCTTAACCTTTTAATGAAAATGCTAAATTTGTATTGTTTAAATGCACGATATGTATGCGTATGTATGTATGTATGTATATGCCTGAAAATGTATAGGAAATTGCACTATATATGTTTACACTACATATACATAGTAATTCATGCACAATGTATAGTAGTGTACGTACATATATGTATAACCTGGTATTTCATGTATTTTTATGTCCAATAAAAACAAACAAACAAAAAAAAATTTCATTCATATGTTCGAGAACAATTGATTATTGTATTAAAATTAATCATATTACCAGTATCGTGACGTATAGTAACAATAACTTTGTACTACATACTCTAAGTACATCAAAGTGTTTTTTATTTATTTAATGGAGTCAAATCACATTTTTGTAAATTGTATTATTTGGAATATACATACTATATGTTATATGAAATGAAAGAGAAAACAAAACTTAAAGAAAAAATTATAAGAATGACAATTGTAATTTTATTGTTATTTAAACATGTGTATATAAGGCGCCACTTTAATTTTTCCTAATTTTATTGCTTAACATACGTATATACATATACATATGTGATAATGAAATATAGTTTAAATCTTCGTTAACAAATTATGATATTATAAATATTTTATAAATTTTTTTATTTATAATTATAACAGTTTATGCAATATATTGGTTCTATGAATCTATGTTAAAATCTAAGATATTTATCTGTAGATCTATAAAAATATTTTATTTATACAAAATTAAAATAAAAATAGTATACAAAATTTTCTGGTATTAAATTAGAACAGACATGATACCCTTTTTTGTCGTTCGTTCTTATATTCATTTTGTGTATGTGTGTAAATATCGCAATAAAAATACAAGAAATTAGGAAAGCACAAACAGAAAAAAGATAAAAATCATTGGACAAAACTTGAATTATTAACATTCTTGCACGTTAAAAATGTCAAACTGTAGTCAAAACAAGTTGAACAAAAAACAAAAAAAAAACAAATAATTTTAAACTCAATAACTAAAAACAAAATATTAACGAGAAAAAAGAGAAAATAAAATAAAGAAATTAATTTCCAAGAAAATGAATATCTATTTATAATGTATGAAAACATTTTTGTCCTTTAAGAGAAAAATTAAAGATATCAAAAATTTCGGTAAAACTTCAAAGACTTTTCTAAGCAAAACAAAAAAACAATATATACAGATATTTAAACTTCTAAAGAAATGATCAAATTTATTTGAAGATTTCGTTATATAAACATGAACCACATGAACTATATATTAACAAATAAAAAAGAAAATTCCTAAATTACGGATGCACATACATATGCATATACGTAAGGAATGCAATCTTTTTACAAAATGAGCTCCGATACATACATACATTATTTAACAAAAAACAGGGAAAAAATTGCTTAAATTTTTAAATAAAATTTTGTATATAATTTTTTATAGACGTGTAACATAGATTTAACTAAGTGATAAAAATATTTTATAAGCTTTTCAAAATTGCGAGGCAACTATACAACATTAAAAATCAACAAAAATACAAAATATATTTAAACGTAATATGATTTTCAAATTCATTAAAAAAATTATTATAAAATTAAAGGAATTTTTAAAGGAAAACTGATATTTTCTAATTTATGCCAAATCTAATGACTTATGTATTTCAAATTGCATATCCGTTTTATTTTACGTTAAATTCAAAAACTGAATAATAATTTATTAAAACAACAATTAATCTAGTATTAACGTAAAGACTTTCAATCTAACTTTTAATCATTATCATAAATCTATTGAAAATCTATATTCCAGCTATACTTACGTCTTTAATTATAAAATTTTAATTTTAATTGAGTATTTACTATACAATTAACGTTTATTCCCTCTTAAAGTAATTTAAAACTATTATATTTAATACTTTTAGGTTTTTATTATTTACCTTCAATTACATATTTTTGTTTTATATTTAATTAAAATAATTTTTATACGATTTTTTATTTAATAAATCAGAATTTTAAATATTCATCAATTTTTATCACATCAATGTTATTATTTTCTTATTTTATTTTTTACTTTTCTTTCCTGTACTTTTTAAATTTTCATGAATATTTTTATTAGTTAAGGAATGATCGATTCGATCCTTTTACAATTATTGATGATTAATATTCTTGTGACTCTTCATAATTAGTAGTCAATTCATGATCAAAACAAACATATTTTTAGCACATTTGAATCGATTGTTTATTTTGTTTTTATATGTATAAATACATATACAATAATTTTAAAATTCCTTCTTGAACTTGCTTCAACATACATACATGAAGCATATAGACAGTCAGACGTGAATCATGTTACATTGTCTGTGTGAATTTAAGTAAAATCCTTTTAATTACAAAAATCATCATGTATACATGTATTAGTGTATATATATAGCCTCTATAGTACAAAAAATACAAAATTTGTATGAGTATGTATATGTTATACTCCCATATATACCGAAAAATAAAAATTTTAAATATGCAATTCTTATGAAACTTAAAAATTCTTATACTAACTTCAAAGTAATATCACGTATTTACAGAAAAACAAAATATGTAATCAATTTTTTTCTTCTATATATCTACGTACATATGTATCAAATTTTTATATTAAGAAAATACGTATAGATAGATATAAGAGTTTACGGATTTGAAATGAAAAAAGAGTCCATATGCACATATGAGTGCTAAAAGATTGATTGATATACAATATTATTGTTGTTTTAATATCAAAGTTAATTTTCTTTTTGTTTTTTTGTTTTTTTTTTTTTGTTTTTATCCTTTTTTTTTTTTTGTTCTTTTAATAAAAACAAAAAAAATTGTTGCAGATTTACTTATTCAGTTTTTAGTTTATTTTTCTTCATACTTTATCAATAAAAGCCAATCAAATGAATTTTTGTTGCTATACCTTATATATTATATTACACTGTATATTGCAAATTATTATTGTTATTGTAATCGACAAAAATCAATTGATGATGATCAATCGCGCGATTATTATGATGATCATCACTAACATTATGCTTCTTTTTATTTGTATACATTTTTTTTTCTATTACTATATACACACTGTATATGTCACTGTGTATTGTCGTCCTTTCGATTGATCATCATAATTGTTGTATGGAATGTGGCTTTTAAAAGACTTGTGCATTTCGTGTCTTTATTGTGAAAATGGTACTTGCTTTGAATTTAGAAAAGTTTCTTATAAATACTATTTTATCTGTATACATATACACATACCTATATCCTGAGAAATAATAATTTTTGTTATTTTTTTTTTTTTATTTTCGCTTTTTTGCCATTTTATTTATTTTTTTTTCTTTAGTTGTTTTTTTCTGATTTGTAAATATTTGTTCTTTATTTTTATGTAATTTTATACACATTATAAAAATTTCATGTCAGCGCACACGATCCTTTATATCATTTGATGATGATGAAGAAAAGAAAGATGTAAGAATCTGTCGGAAATTTACTATAAAAATATAGTTTTTTATCTGCAAACATGCACATGTATGTACATGCATGTAGTGAACATATTGTACGATTTAAGAAAATTTACTACATTTTTTTTTGCCTCTATGTAACAGTACATACATATGTACAACATATATGTATTTGTATACATTCATACATATTCTTACTGTTTTTATAAATGATTGCTTGCACAAAAAAAAATTATATATGCCGCCTTTGGTGGCAAGTTAGTTTTCAAGTTTTATTTTAAAACTATGGTTTTCTTTTCGTTTTTTTTTTTACTTATCATTTTTATACACGTATGTTATTACTTTTATCATTTTATCACCACTTCGATACTACATTACACGATACCTTAGCTATAGGTATTAGTTATATGTATGTATAATAAAATGACGAATAAGAAAAGAATTTTTTATCTTTATATCAATTTTGCCCATTTACAACATATAAACAATAATTGTACTTATGATATAAATGAAAGTAAAATAATAAAAATAAAATCAAAAGCATATTATATTTTATTGTGTATCTCTACATTACAAGAGACAATAAAAATTTATATTGTATATGATGGTGGCTCATCACTTTATTTTTACGTGAATTGAAAATGGAATTATCTATACGCCTTACCAGTGTTGTCATTTTTATAATATTATGTATATATTTTCATACACACGTACATACATACATGTTTATCTAACTAATCATCTTATAAGGTATATAGATTTGTTACCAATGGCAGTTAATGACTCTATTGCAATGTCATGTCCGATAAAATGACGAATTGTACACATAATATATGCACATACGTATATATATATATGTACCTATATAGATATACATATAATATTTATAAGTATTTATTTATGTACGATGAGCTTTTGAAATGATAACAATAATCATAAATGAACTAAACATAATGACGGTAATTATTATTAGAGGCTTAGTACATACATACATATGTACATACATATATATGTACGTATACATAATAGACAGTCAATATGTATAGTACCTAAAGTTGAAGCATTTACAAGTAGTAAACATTGAAAAGCTACACGATAATAAACGAATGCAAGTGGGTATTTAAGCAGTTATTATCGCATTATTGAAATAAAAGGACATTTAATTGATATTAAAATATTTGAGAAATTTTCTAAAAAACTTAAAAGTGATTTTTAAAAAAAAAATTAATTCATTATTGTAAAAATCGCTCTACACCTCTGATTCACTCTGGTAAACCTTGTATATAGCAACTAATACTTATGTACATAAGTATTTTTCTGATATTGTACAGCCTTTGCTGTTTCCGTTTTCTATTATTTTTTAAAACAGAAATTTTAATTATCAGTAAATATAAACAATTAATCAATTTTTTTTATTTAATAACTTTATTTGATTTTAAATGGAAATCAATTTTAATGTGCCTTTTGTTTTCTATTTGAAAACTTAAAATACAAAAAATTCAATTTATTTATTTTTTGAATGCAAAAAACAAATAAAAACAAAAAAGAATATTAGAATATGTACAAAAACGCTATACATAATTTGAATATGTAAATATTTATATAATTACACTAAATATTTCGAATTAAAGCTAAAATATTTTTATGTTATTAAAATTTAATTCTAAAAATTTTCTATGGTTGTGGCATAGTCAACCAATTTTTAAAATAATTGTACAAAATAAAAAAAAAATATCTCGAAAATTAATTCACTTCAGTTTTTTTCCACCTGTATAAGTTTTTATTATAAAACGAAAATTGTACTTGGTTTGTTTCTAAACAAAAAAAAAACGTATACTACGTTATGTATACTTTGTACCACTTGTACTTGTGTATATTTGTAGTAAATTATGCCATAACAGATGTTACCAAAAAACAGTTTTTTAATCGGAAAATAAAATATCTACACATATAGGCATACATATGTACTGTATATTACTTTTATAAAAAATTTTGCAAAATTTTTATTTTATTTTTTTTTCTAATGAAAATATTGAACATATTGTAGACAGAGTGTGTTAGAATAAATGTCATTTAGACTAAATATTTTTTGAAAATCCAGCAAAATGTCGTTTGATATAAAACCATAAAATTTGTATGAAAAAATGATTTTTTCGCATAACAAAATTTTAAAGAAAATCTGAAAAATTGTATTTAAATAAAAATGTACACAAAAAATTGAATATGTCAACTGTACACATGTCCAAAAATTTTAAATTCCTTGTATCTGAGGAGAGGTGGTTTTTAATAACGGGGTCTGGAACCACTTTTTGCTAGACAAATAGAGACCGAATAACATTTATTCTGAGATGCCCTGATAATTATGAAATCACACACACTTATGTATGTATATGCAAAAAGTATCCATTTTATTGGTTTTTCGTATCATGGGTACATTTCATGAAAAACTGTGATTAAACATTTATTTCAATGTCATTTCATTTACACGTGCTTCTTAAAGTACATTAAACGAGAAAAAAAGGTTATTAGTTTAGTTGCTATCAAATGTTAATTGTTTCTTTTGTGAATTGTTTAATATACTAACAGAGAAATATTTGAAAAAGATAACTGATACAGATATGTAAAACAAAAAAAAAAATAAATAAATAAATAAATAACTAAATAAAATACATAAGAAAATATGAAAATAAACAAAACAAAAAAATAAAATAAACGATTGATCATTTTATTATTCATTTTAAAAACTGTTGTATATTAAATATTAGAATTTTTGCAACTGTTTAAATTTAATTTTTCTCGAATTTTTCCCCTTTTTTATAAATTAAGTGTGGCATAACTGTACAACATAGAAACATTTTTTTGTCATATGGCACCAATGGTTTCCTTTATTTTCATATAAGATTTTATTATGGAATTTGTAAAATAAATGTTTAAATAATTTTTTTTACTATGATTATTATCATTTTTGTTTAATTAAATTTTTACAATATTTCACTTAAAAACAGATTTTCAAACACAAAACCTTGGTAATTATTATGTATAACGTTTTGTTTCTAGGCATAAAAAAAATGAAAATACATATGTTTATAAATGAATACAGGAAAATCTTATACCTATAGATTTAAACATAAGAAAACTTTGAGACAAAAAAAAATTTACAGTGTAAATAATTTCAATCATTTGTTACTATTGTTCTTATAAATTTAAACAAATCTGTCATTTTAAAATAAATAAATTCAAGTTAATATTATTTAATTTTCAATTTATTTTGAAAATTATTTATCATTATCTCGATCAAAATTTTCTTCAAATCTTTAATTTTGTATTGACTAAGGATAACGTTCAACAAACATATTTGATGCTCATAAAATAATCAAGCATTTTGAAAAATGTTGAAATAAAAATTTTCAAGAAAATTTAAAGGAAATTTTTTCACTTAAAATATGAAAATTTGTATGCATGTTTGAAATACAATGTTTAAAATAATTCAAATGTTGATTTTTATTTTTTGTGAATGTTAAAAAAAAAATTAAAAAAAGAAAAATAAAAATAAATGTTTCTTTTATTTTATTTTTATTTTTTATTTTTGGTTTACTACATTTTAAAAGTCAAAAGGTTTTAACTTCTGTATAAGAAAATCTATTTGCTATAACTTCAAAAATACACAACATTCGTGAAGGAATCTATCATACATGTAACTAATAATGTACACATAAGTATTTTTTATATAAGTATACATATACCATATATGCTATGTTTGTGTATATGCTATATTTATATACCCTTTGAAACATTAAATGCTATGAAGAAAACATAAATAAATAAAATAAATACTTTCTCGTTGTTATCTTGTCTATTACTTACATTATTATATAGTTTATCTAAGAAAATTGATATTTTTAGCAACAAAAAATCATTCTATTATTTGTATCTAACATACGTGTAACCGTGAATCCGTGAAAGCGATATATGTGTAAATATGCATATTCATGCATTTATACATGTCATATATGAATGTGTATATAATGTAATGTACATAAATAAATATCAATTTGAACCCTGATTGTTTTTCAAAATCACTAAATGTACACCACATAATCGATAAAACAAAAAATTTTTTTATAGTTTTTATTTCGTTGTTATTCGAATGTTATGATAATAATACTACAAATAAATACATATTATTTGTATATAAATATACGTATATGTATATGTAATATTTTTTATTACTTTTGTTACATGATATTATTATGATTCTATATATTAAATTTTTTTTTATAACCTTAAATTATATTTAATATATAAATATGCATTCTAATATGCTTCCAGATTTTTATTATATTTTACATATCTACATACATAGTGCATATATATAGTGCATAGTATACATGACACATTAATATATGTATGTGTATATACTGTATATAAAAATTGAACATCATCAGAAGCTATTTTTTGATTGTGTCTTTGACTTTTATTATTTTTTTATGTAATCCAACCAAAAGGCAAAAAAAGATTGCAAAGAACTTTTTTTTTATTTTAATAACATTAACAATAAATATATGGCAGAATTATATCAGTTCTTATATAAATTATCTCCTTCAATTCAGAATTTAAGTTAATATACCAATATTCATATTCAATCCTCTGTAATAAACATTATATGTACATTTTGTTAAAGGAATAGATTTAACAATAACATTTCATGTTATTATTTTACAAGAGCGAGCACCCTTGCTGAGAGATCAGTACTCAATTGATTCACGATTTTATAATAAAAAATAAGTTTTTTTTTTTTTTAATTGTACATATATACATATAGACATACATATATGTAAATAAGATTGTATTAAATATAAAATCAACAAAATTCTTTTATTAAATTTATTATATTTTGTTTTAGCAAAATAAAAATAACAAATATTTTTAAAAAATATTGGAACCCTATACTCTACCTCCCATAATATTATTGACATTCATATAGTGAATATACGTATGTACATGCATATACTTTTTCCTTAACTTTTTATGTACATACACATATTTTAACTATAATTTGACTTCTTTGACTTTTTTTAACTATAACTCGCTTTTATTACATTTGCTAACAAAAAAATCAAAAAAAAAAAAACATGATATAAAAATTGTAAGAAAAAATTGAAAATTTGTTCACTATATTGAAAAAAAAAAAAATAAAAATTATCTTTATGCTTCCAGTATATCAATTGTTGATATTTTAAATTGTGAACATGATTTTCTTGTAAAGTAGCTTGTTTTAATCACAAATATGTTACAAACTGTTTGATGCTGTACATATATATAACCGATTTAATTCATTTTTTAATTCGTTGATTTCAATTTGTATTATTTTAAAATTATGATAAATTTTAGAAACATTGGGACTTTTACATATTAACTGGTATAAAGTATCTTTAATGTTTATTATCCACATTATTTTATTAAACGATTTAGCGAAATAAGCCCGATTCGCGCCACGAGACTAGCGCCATTCAATTAGACTCATCGTGTATAGTGTATGTACCAATTTTCATAAAAATCGGTGGTGAGTCCTTAAAGAAACTTCAGCCAATAATTTTAAATATCTATAATGCTATATTTTTTTTTAATATCAACAATTTAAATTACAACATTTAAAATAAATATTTTAAGAAATCTAGAAGCTTAATTGTTAAATCAATAAACTTTCATTTCTATTCATATTGAGCTTTGATACTAATTTTTTTTCTCTTTAGTTCCAATGACTAATTAATTTTCTTATGATGCAACCAAAATAAATATTATTGTCGTTTCATGCTTTTAATAATTAAGTATACACATGTAGTGAAAAACGATGAGAAAATAAATGAAAATACATAGGTATGTAGCATGTGTATGTACTGACTGTGCATCATAAATATGTATGTATGTACGTATGTACGTGCATATATGAAAAATTTTCCATTTAACGAGCAGACAATTTGCGTAATTATTTACTAAAAACAAAAATGTTTTTCTCTTATTTCGGTTTTTTTTATTTATAAATTTTTATATTTTTTATTTTTATTTTTGTATAACACATATGTATGTATACTTGATATTTTTTAAATTAAAATTCATTTAACGTTCTAAAATTTTAACTAAAAATGGCGCCGTTAAGTACTTAAATGTACTGAAAAAATTAAAAATATAAATAAGTATAAAGATTCAACCATATTTACGAATGTATTATATGACATATGAAAAATAATTCTCCTCGTCACGATAATCATAATATGAGGCTTTAATAAAATAAAAACAGGTGGATTTTTTTATATCAAAGTACCTATGTATTAAGTTCATTAGCACAATACTATATATACCTATATACACTATACGTACATACATATATACATATGTAAAAAAGTTTATGTATGTACTTAGAGTACGTATATTTAATATCTTATATGAAGACATTTTCGGACATATAGTATATTGTACGGTAAAATAAAAATAATGAAATACCATCGAATGAAATAAAACGAAAAATTTTTAATTTTTCTTTTACTTTGTTAATAAAACGCATATCTACGTGTTTGTACATTTTATATACTTTTCACTTTGATTTATACTGTATTTGACTTCTTTAAATCTTTTTGAAACGTGATTACTTCTGAATAATAACAAAAAAAAAAAAGAAAAATCATAAATGATTACTTTATATTGTTATTTATATTGGAAACACATTATAAATTATTTTGACACATTTGAAATATTTTTATTGTCACTTAAAGAAAAAAAAAAACAAAAAAAAAAATTATTTTTCATTTTCATTTTTAGTTCGCCAAGTCATCAACAAACATTTCATCGTTCAATTTATCATGATGATTATGTTACACATTCGATGCAAAATTTTACAACTGCAGCATCAACAAATTCAGCTGGAAATGGTTCCCCATTACCAAATAATTCTTCACCTCAAATGCATCCACATTCACATCAAATATCAGGTCTATCACATGCTATGATTCCACCACCAAGCCCATCATCAATGATAATTGGTACTTCACCATCAGGTCCAAACGGTGGTAGTAATAATTCTGGAGCAGTTGTTCAAACGACAACGACTGTACTTTCGCAAAGTCCAATGTTAGCTTCACCATTAATGTCATCACATTCACCGTTATTAAATTCAAATTCACCATTATTAAATTCGAATTCTCCTTTAATGGCGGATTATTCACCATATTCAAATATGTTACCAACAACAATAATTACACAGGATGATGGATCTGCAGCTGCCGCTGCAGCAGCTGTTGCATGGGGTGCATATGGTTATCAAAGTGAATTTTGTGCCACAAATTATAGTGTATTACAAAGGCAAACATTTGGTAACAGTGGTAAAATTGGTGCTGGTGCTAATTCATTAAAAAGTGCAAAAGAAACGCGCATACGTCGACCAATGAATGCATTTATGGTATGGGCAAAGGTTGAACGTAAAAAACTTGCCGATGAAAATCCTGATCTACATAATGCCGATCTCAGTAAAATGTTGGGTAAGTAAAATGCACACATATTTATATAAAATATTTCATGTTATTATCCTGTTATTTTTGTTTTGCATATTTATCAATCTATGAATATTACGCTAACTTTGAGATTTATACTTAGAAGTTATTAGAAAAAGTGATATTTCTATATAAGTATATTTACAATTTTTGTTGTAGCGTAAAGCAAAATATTCGTCTACATATTAGCACAGATTATAAATATACATACTTACGTACATAAAGTATTGGTTAATAAATTCACAGATAGTTTTTAATAGAACTAATTTAAATATTAAACAAATTTTATGAGCACGCAAATATTCATTTAAATAGACACACATGTACTGTGTATTAAATACTTCCATGCATTTTCCTGTTAAGTACGTTGAAAATTTCCATTCATACCTAATGAATTTTTTCAGTTATTTTTTAATAATCATAAATTTTCCTGTTCCATAATTATATCAAAGTGATGGAAATTTTTTGCTCTGTGTATAGGGTATGTAATTGAATAATTATTGTTAATTTAATTTTACTCAAACTTTCTTGCCTAGTTAAAAACATTACAGTGTAAATAGAAGTAACATGCAAAAATATCAATTCACCATATACTTTTAAGAATGTATCTGTGTGTTATGCGATTTCGTTATGTACCTATATGTATAAATTTTAATACCAATACAATCAAACTTTTGCTGTAGTCCAACATGATAACGCATGAATGCATTTAGAAAATATGATGCATCATTACCTCCCGGATCTGTTAACGTTTAAAATAATGATCATTCTTAGGATAAAAATGTGTAGACCATTAAACAAGCCTTTTTTTTTTCTTACTAGTTTTTTTCTTCATTCGCTTATAAATTTTGATAACAGTTTATGTATGCAATATGCACAGATAAATCGATAGACATTTTATCAGACGGATAAGATATGGAGATATACTAACATATGTATATTGTGTGTCTGTAGGTATTTATAATATTTGCATGCAACGCAGATGCGATCATGCATAAATAATCAACATACAAGCATTAAGATATGTATATTAAAGTATACCTGTACAGGTATCTATGCATTAAATAACATCATTTTCTACTCTGCTCTAAATTCGATTTATCGAGTTATATCGGCACCTACACTTATCTCTGTCTTTTGGTTGATTGAACATCTCTTTTAAATTTTTTTTCCTCAGTTTTTTTTTTTGATTTTCTTATAATTTTTTTTTTTGTTTTTCAAGTTTTTCATTTTCATGATAAAGCAAAAAAAGCATAAATTATAAACTCCGCCTACAGCAGTGATTGGTTAATCTTTTTGCAGATGCATAATATACATATGTATCTATATACGAGTGTAACACACAAAATAAATACCTACATACAGATACAATATTCAATATAAGTATGTATGTACTTACATGCATATACATACGATATTATTATTATTATTTTTATTATGCTACACACTTATCTATATGACTTTTTCTACACGAGATTATTTTTTTGAAAAAAAATTGATCTTGGATACATGGAGATTAGTTGATTTTAATTCGACACGATCACTTGACTCTCATTGATACATGGAGATACCTGTCTGAAATTTATGTGTGTTGGTTATAAATAAAAAAATAATCTTTTTTAGGACAATAACAGAAGCTTTTTTTCTCAATATGCAACGATTTTCAATTTTTGCTACCATTTTAACTGGATAAATACAGAAAAATATTGTCTATCAACAACTATGAGTATGGTCGTACGCAAATACATGTGTGTGTACATGGAATGATATGTATATTGTACTATTGTACAATATGTTTGTAAAGAGCGTTTCTATAGATACACGTATAACTATATGTCCGCTTCTGCTACATCAAAACTCAAAACCAACATCAAAACTAGGTATATGCCTTTGTATGTATGTACATGCGTCAAATACGCTTACATTGTATATGCAGTACAAATGCACTTTTATACATATGAATAATGTATGCATTTTATGTCATTATAAGCATTTACATTTTATTTCTTATTATTATTAATAAGACTTGAATTTGCTTGAATATAGGTAATTTAAATAATATTGTATCATATTTATACATACCTACTTGATTAAATAATAATTGTAACGTTTTTTATTTCAAATTTAAATGTGTACATACCTATTAAATTGTTTTTAAGCATTTAAATTTAAATGCAATAACATTTAAATACTTCAAAGGGGTAATATCTAAAAATTTTATATTTTAATTACAAAATTAGTTTTTAGAAAATGCTGCAAGTATATATTTTTTATCTAAACTGATTTTCTCAAATTGATTATTTTTTTGTTTTTAATTTTTACAATCTACTGACATACTTAGTTATTATTATGTACTTATATACATATATTATTGAAAATTTAATTTTCCAGAACTGTTTTTCTACGCGTTCCTAATTTATAATGTGCATTAATTGATTATAAGTACATATGTACATATTACGTACACATGATATGTAGTTTAATAACGTACCCTTCAAAATAATCTCAATGTCAGTGCGAGGTTTTTAAAATTTATCCAATTTTAATACTTTAAAATTAAATTTCATGAATCGCTCAACTAAATTAAATTTTAAAAAATGTGTAACATTTCGATATACCTACCTACCTACACTATATCCTCTATACATAAGTACATCCAGTGAACAATACTTTTTTATAAACAAAAAAATAAAAATAAATTAAATACAAAATAAAAAAATAAAATAAAAATACGTAATATCAAAGCGTTCACAAAAAAAAAAAAAAAAAAAAAAACCAAAATGTCTGCTAGCAGGAAGTGACAATCCCTTAAATAATCATTAAAGCGTAACGTTATCGATTACTTTTTTAATTTTTTTTAATTTGTTTTTTATTCAATTTATCGTAATTTTTTTTTCTTAATCTGCGAAATTCTAATTGTCGAGATTTTAATATAATCTCATTGTACAACATATTTTAGACATGTATTGTAGGTACACTACTCACTTCGTTCGTACATATGATTATACAATCATTTTCCATTTTTGTTGTATCACATTTTTAAACATGATATTTCCTAAAAATATTATAAACTTTTATTTAAGATTCGTTTTCATATTTTACAAATTTGAAACATTTCAAGACTTTAAGCTTTTTAAAATCATTGTACGAGTATTTATGTATAATTTTGCAATTTTTTAAGTTTTGCAAGTTTTTTTGCAATTTTTATTGAGACATTACCAAACATTATTAACGTTAACAGAATAACATTCAATCGTAATGTAAATGCTTTGACATAGGAACACCCTATGCGAAAGATACTTTTATAAAAGTACAAAATTTATTTACGACATAGACATAAATCTATCTATGAATAAAAGATTCAATCAAATTTATGTTCATTGGTCAACAAAATAAAAATAGATTCAGATTCTAAGGTCAGTACTATATACATCAACTATATTTTATACTCATGCATAATTAATTAAAAATAATCGAAGGTCTTGATTTTGTTTTACAATTGTACAATTTTTTTTTCTTTTTTCAAATTTATGCTTCAATAATTTCTTCTGCTTCATTTTAAACGAATTAAATTGTAAATTCATCGTCAAAATGGCTGATTAACTTTTGTATACCAAAATTGACCATTTTCGTATCATTTTCCGAAATTTTCGTCTAGAATACACTCTAAATATAAAATGATACATGTATGTACGTTCGAATGTTCATAAGTTATGTGTGTAAATACGTATAATAAAATGATTATATTTATTTCAAAATGATAATGAGTATTGAAGGACGACGTATGAAATAAAATGTGTATGGCTATGTGTTTAAAAATCTCAACTACACGCATAGTAATAATAATATCAATAATAATAAATTTTTGCCTCAATATATATGGGCTATTACGTCTATGCTATTTCATTGAAATGCATACACTATTATACATATATTTTATATTTCAACAATAAATTGAAAATTCAATTTTCCAAATGTGATCTGCTATTGATTTTATAACATAAATAATAGAAAATTTATTTCCTAATGTCATTTTCTGTACAAAATTTCATAAATATCAAGATTTTTTTTTTCATTTTCGATTTTAGTTGCTTCAACCATAAGGTACCTAGATAGGCAATGTTCATTGCATGTACATATTCTAAATACAAATATACTCGAATTTATATACACCTACATGTGTATTCAAGTCTAATATATATACATATGTATGTACACATTACGTAAGCTTGACATATTCTGATGATTATGATGATGATGACGAAGTTGCATTTTATTTTTGTAATAATTTTTGAAACTATACCTGGTTAATAGAAATAATATTTTTTACATAAATTAGAGAATGTATCTTCTGGGATATCAGAATTCTGAGATTTCAAATACAATTTTATACGACTTTATTCCTCCAAGTCTCTCATCCAATTTGTGTATCAATTCGATATCGCACAATGTATTTAAAATACATTATACTTTTTATATCCTACATCTATTATATGTATGTTCGTACGTACTTGTCTTTTCATAATTTTGATTAAAAAGTAGTGGTTGAAATTATTCGAATATTTCTGATTCTAGAGAAATATGCATCTTTCATTTTTATCGATTCACCTATGATGGTTTCTTTTAAATACATACATAAACAGCCATATACATATATGTACATATGTACAAACAATAATTATGTGTATACGCATTTTAAAGTATTTATTAAGGTGGTTAAAATTTACGATATTTTGTAATGAAATTTAACTTGTTTTCTGTAACTTGTTTACAGAATATCTTATATAGGTGGTATATGAATATATTAATCATATGTACTTGGTTTTAAATTGAAGTTTTGTAGAGTTTCATATAAGAAGCTAAAACATTATAAATACAACATATAGATAGTTATAAAATAAAATTGAAATTATAATCATATATGTACACTTAGTGCTTTAAATGCACATACTATATTACACTTATGTATGTATGTACATACGAAAGCTATACGTATAAGTACATACATAACAATAAATTTTAAGTTATAAAACCTTGAATCTAATTTTTTATTTTCATCATAAAATATAACAATTTTATTGCAATACATTTTCTTATATACACTATAGCAACTATCATAATATACAGATGTATTTATAGATCAAGTTGTACACACATAATTTAATTGATATTATATACATACATATGTAGATACAATTTACGATTTTATATTTTTCTTAATAAAAAAATATACATATAAATACCTTGAATTAATTATACTGATACTAATGTAAAACATAGTTTTGCCCAACATGTCGTATATGTGTCATTTATTCGAATAAAATGTTATGTATAATGTATTTATAACTTTTTAAAAATAAATAAGTATAACTCCTTTTTGACTTTTTATCAGTATGAATTCAACAGATCATATTATATCAATCATATACATACCATTACATAATATGTACATGTAATCGTTATACGTATAAGTAGTATACAAAACCAAAATTTAAAAATTTAACAATATTTTATTTTTTATGAATTTTAATGTCTTATTGTCAATAATAATCCTGAATTATAATTTAAATTTTACCAAATACCTACACATAATTAATTTTAATATGTAAAACATAAAATATTTTATGCAACGTCACAGGAGACGTTTTAATTATAATTCAAATCATTAAATTTATTGATTTCTCTCGAAAAATTTTAAAATTATTCATAAGAAAATAATAATTGTAAATATATTCGGAAAATTTCATCGTTAATTATTTATCATATGCATTATTGAAAATAAATTTAAAAAAAAACATACATAATATATAAAATATAAAGTTATAACATCAATTAAACAAATCTTTTACGAATATGGAAAATGCCCACCCAATTATAATTGAATCCTTTGAAGTAGGTCAATCTTCCTTTTTACGATACAATGGAAATAAAATAATGATAAATGTGTGTATGTACGTCTGTCTTTTGCACATATTTTATGTGATTATTTATTTTGTTGCTTTTTTATTCGAAAAAACTGATTATTGATATGCAAAAAAGTTTACGAATGTAACCAATATATGCATAAATACATCAATTGGTTGATTTTTGTGTTGACATATAGTCACATTTTTCACATCTTCCATGATATGATGACCGCCATATTTACATACACGTTTTCCATACATGGTATAAATACAAAAAGGAGCAAAAATTTATTGAAGGTCTTATTTTTGTACGTTTTTTTTTTCATTTATTTCATATGGGATGGTTTTAATGTTTGTTTTGGAATTCCTCAAATATGGAATTTCAATTGTCATTGCAAATAAGTGTACATACATTTAGTAAAGTTTTAAATGACATACAACTAATAGAAGTGTTACCTGATGCCAAGGACAAAATAAAAAAGGTTCAATTGGAAAAAAAAACGGATAAAAAGATTTCACATAATAAGGCGAACACTATCGCAAATTCATATTTATTGACATATTGTTTTAAATCATGCACATAAGTATATGCATAGCTATTATTGTATGCACATACCTTTAAGTGCTATATTGTACATATGTACATACATGAATATCTATCGTTATGTACCAAATGCAATATAATCATTGACGAATCACTTCGTGAATAAAATCAAATAAAATCAAAAATGGAATGAATTTACTGAGCTTACAATAGATATACGTGTATGTATCTTATCACCGTACAGTGTCATACAATGTGTCTATAAAGAATACACCTTCCTTACAGTATTATGAATGTAGTGGACGACATATGAATAATGTGCACAGGTATTTAATACATACATACATGTATGAATATATATATATATTTGTACAATGACCAAACAAAACTCATGTGTGCTCTTGATCAGTGTTAGGTTTTTGTTATGTTGTGTTGTATCTCATCAATATGCAATCAATGATTGACAATCCCGTGACGTCATTTTGTATGCTAAACGCGTGACACTCACCTTCCGGACCGAAGCGTGCCTTAATTTCTGCTTTTCTATTGAGTTGTATTTGTATATATATTCATTTGTTATATTACAGCTATGTATATATACAAATATGTAACTGAGCTTTAGATATGTTTTTTTCTGTGGTGATGAGCAATGTTTTGCAGTTATCGTTTTTTTACATTGATATTGTTACCTGTTAAAGTAAATACATTCATACCTATATGAATATTTTTACTATAGAATAGGTACATTAATTCAAATGTGATCGATCATCGAAGTGTACAGCTCCAGTTAATCTATACATGAATACTTACTTACATACAGTAATATTTTTGTCTTGTTTATTTATATGCTTTTGTGCTATATAAATTCATACATACATACATACATGTATGTAGTACTTAGCCCTACAATGAATGCATAAAAAATCTAAGCACATTCTGTACTTTACACATTTTAAATCAATTTTCCATTCAAGTGATCACATAATGATCGTGCATTATGTTGTCTCACGTTTTCCCGCCCATCACTAAATAACATACACATCATACATTGATGATTACTATTATTATTATTACAGGTAAGTACATACGAGTATAGTACAAAAAAGGTGTAATATTAAAGTATAGTTGTCACATAGCTTAAAAAATAGTATTCACATGCACAAAAGCAAAGTAAATCTAAATTGAAACAAATAGAAAAATTATAGTATTTGTTTGTATATGGGAGATATCGTTTCAAATAAAATACGATTTTTAGAATTGACCGCAAAGGCACAACATAATTATTAACTTGACCATAAAATAAAATGCTATTTACTGCATTTAACAATTCAACGTTTACAATGACAATTGCAACTGAATAAAAATATATCTTATTAATGTGATAAGCAATAAACATATTTTTTTCATTTTTTTTTTTTTTCTTAATACATTTAAGCATACCTAAAATAACTTTTTGATATTCTAAACACTAATATTATTATATGATCATTTATTTTTCATACATATGTCATTGGTATGCATTATGGTAGCTGTGTATGGTATAAATAAAATAATTCGTGATTTTATTGTGACCCTTATCACTGTGGTAAAATTCACTTTTGTTGTCACAACAAATTTTTATCGTTCACATTGCATGTATATAGGTATTAAAACACCATTTATCGTCGGCTCTGTATAAATAGCAAAATAAAAATGACAAACAGAGAATGTATAGATAGGATAGGTACTATACTAAAACGTGCTTAAGTTGATGCATTTTCAAAGACTGTTTTGACTAATTGTTGAAATGTCACTTTTACAAGAAATCGAATTTACATACAAATTGGCTAATTAAAATCTCTCCACCATTTTTCAATTATGTATGTGCAATGAATTAACTTTAATTAACATGTATCTCATAATAATGGATACAAATTCTAGATACATTTTATAACAAATACATATACACGATCCTTTTTAATTGATCGTGTATTTTGACTGAATTACTAAAAACATTATCACGATTATTTTTTTATCAAGATTCTTTGTTGAATTTTTGTGAAATGTATATACATATAATGTATACATATGTACATATGTATGTATGTATGTATATAAATTCAAGGTGAATAATTTCGATTGCTTTATTGATTTCTATGATATTTTTTAATCCCAATTTGCAAAAAACAAAAAAACACTGATCAAAATAACTTTTAATTGTTGCCACGTCTATAAATGAAAAAATAAAAAATAAACTTTTATAAAATTTTAAATCATAAAAATGCGGTTAAGAATAATATTTCTTATGAAATTATTATTATAATAAATTTTGAATTTTTAAGAAATCCAAATAATACATAAATATTCAAAATTCTAGACACGAATTGAGACAGGTGAGTTTTATTGTTGATAACTATATTGTGCTACGGACATACATATTGTATACCTAAATATATAAATTTATATTCAATATATTATTATTCTGTCCATTTTTATCACTTAGGTATATATTGCATATATCTACGTACAAATATGTTTAAATACATTGTATGCACATACAATATTGGGATAATATGTGTACAACTTTATAAATTTTTCTTTTAAAAAAGATGTTTCTGATCACGTAATGTTAATCTGATGATGATGGTTGATAGTCTAATGATATGTCATTTTATGTATTTTATTTATTAATGTATGTATGTATACATATTTACGTGCATAAAAAGTATTAACATAGGTAATATGTACCTGGTAATACCTATAGATACGTACGTAATATATCTAAAAGCGTATTAAATTGGTATATTAATAATTAAAATAAAAAACAATTTTATTCATTCATTTGCTTAGTTTCATTTTTTTTTTTCAATTAATAAAATTTATATTTTTATATCTAAAAATTGAGTGAAATATGTGAAAATATTCAATTACAGACATTTATTTATTATGATATGAATCATAAATATGTAAAAACATTGAAAGATGAATTTGATAAAAATAATTATGAACATTAATATACAATAAACAACATTTATTTTGATGTTTCAAAGTTTTAAAACAAAATACAATAAATAGGTATATGATAACATTGAAACTTCGTCTTTTCTCTGAATATACCGATATGTATAATGATATTTGACTAAAATTATATATTTGAATTTAATAATTGAAAATTTTTGGATTATTGAATATTCAAACAGGAACAAATAAAAATTTAAAACAAAATTACTTTTTTTAATGTATTTTCTTAATTTATTCAGGTACATGTCTTTCTATACATACATACATATGTATGTATGTAAGTTTACTAGGACATAAAACTGAACTATATATTTTATTTATTTTTGTATGGCTTTTTGTAACATATATGTATATAGGCTTTCAAATAGAATTATTTGAAAGTACATTGTCCTAATGAAAGTTAAAAAAAAAAATAAAAAAAAAATTAAATTTTTAATTTTAATTATAATTATGAATTTTCTTTCCATATAAATTATAATTTATCACGCATTTAACATAAAAATGTAAAAAAATAAAAAGAAAATAGATAAAAAATATCTTAGTATACATTTATGTTAATACATAAAATATGTACTTATAATTATAATTATAATTTTTTAAACTTTTTTTTATTTTTAAATTGCAAGATTCATACATATACATATATAATTTAGTACATGTATGTACTTGTCCGTATGGATGCAATGTTATTATGATTTGTTTCTTATTATTATTATTATTTTTTATTTTTTCAAAATAACATACTACGTAAAGGTCTCTATACTATTATTAAATCAAGCATGTACGTACATATCTTATACATACACACACATGAATACCTTAAGTGCTCAAATCATTAAAAGTAAAAAAAAAAAAAACTAATAGAAATAACATTATATATGTACATAATAAACGTATGTAATATATAGAACTAATTACATGCATAAATGTATCTACATAATATAAATGTACGTATCTGTAATAACAATCTTCGAATACTAACCAAATAATATAACAGCAAAAAATAACAGAAGAAATTAAAAATAAAAATGTTACAGAAAGTTGTAATAAAACCGCTAAAATATAAATATAAAAAAATACACACATGGAAAATTGAAAATCAAAAAAAAAAGATTCACAACGTAATGTAAAAGAAAAGAAAAAGGTTTTTTGTTTTTTGTTTTAATATAAAATGTGATACAAAATATTCAACAACTCCTTGTAATATACTATACATATAATTTCTGTTTAACAAGTCTATTTTCATTGTTCTAATATACATGCGCATGTATTTCTATTATATATACCTTATGTATGTACATATGTATGTGAGTACGTACGCGTGCACATACTACGTCAGAAAAATGTCTTCATACCATGTTATATGTACTATGTTAAAAGTTATAAATACTAAAAGTTCAAAACTCGTTAGAAAAATAATAACACCAACAAAAGTAAAATATGTATAATAAAAAATATAAAAAATAGAAACTGAATAATAATAAAAATATGAATGTATATAAGAAAACAAAACATAATAATACAATAAAAATATGATGAAATTTTCCCACTGAAAAAATTCTCCCACAATCTCATTTCCCCATTAATATTTGATTATGACCATTTTATAATTATAATTACAATAATAATAATAAGGCTTAAATATAAATCATGTATATAGATGCATTTCATATATTTATCATGCACATAACTATCTACATACGTATGTATTTGTATATTTTTTACATGTTAATATACATTTATAAAAATTTAACAAAAATGTGCATATATTTACTTATTCATATATGTAGCTGCAATGCACTAAAATTAACAAAATAAATGAGATTCTTATGTACTGTAGCATTAGTAGCTGAAGAATGAAATTTTAAAAAATATTATTTTGTCATTATATAAATATACCTGTGTACATATTTACGTATATATTATATGCTAACAAACATGATGGTATAAATGTATAAACGAAATTAAAAACCTTGATATAAAATTGTTATGTAATCAAGAATCATTTTGCAATACCTAAAAATATTATGCAAGCACAAATACGTATACATGTACATATGTACATACATATATCGTAATTAATGTACCGTCCATACACACATAAATATTAATGTACTTACTTCTTAACAAACTAGCTTCTTTTTAACGAATTTAAATAAATATAACATAAATATTTATTCATAAAGAGATACATTTATATGTGTATATTTATAATACGTTATTTAATCTTCTTTACCGAATATACAGATTTCCAATCTGATTTAATTGGTTCAATTCATTTTTAGAATTTTTATTACTGTTGAAAATTGACTTATTATAAAGATGTAATTACGTATACATTCATACATTAAATAACATTTATGCATACTTAAGTATTACCTGAAACGGTTGGACGAACATTTTACATTTTAATAAAAATTTCTGACCATAATGTAATCAAGATAGGTATTACATGGAAATTTGATATTACACCATCATAAAAAAAAATTTAAATAATGTCTAAGTTATTACACAGTGCATAGAAACGATCTATAGGAATCTATATAAATGGGAAATTAGTTAAAAATAAAAGTTTTAATCTTATTTTTATATTACAAAATTTATTCGTTCATTTATTATGCAAATAATATGTACAATTAATACCTAGTTTCGATTAAACCAATTAAACCAAATTAGATATGTAGTTTAGTGTGTATACGCATTAAAGTTGCGTTCTTCTATCTATATTTTTTTTATCTCTAAGAATGTTCTTTCTAAATAAGTAAAATTGTATAATTTTAATTATTGACAAATATAAAAAAGATTAGAGTAAATTTAATTAGATGAAAATTTCTTTTTATTTATTCACATTTTTTAAAAACAAACACAAACGTTTTTTTTTTTTTAAATTCTTTTTAAATAATTCATAAATATTTATGCCTTGCCTACTTTCAATCAAATATCAAAACAAACTTTAAAATAAGTAATTAAATTTGTAATTATAATTTATTTTTTATTTTTGTTCAATCATATGAAAGTCTCATACAATTTTCTTATATTAATGTATGTTTATGTTTTTATTATCTTGTGTTAATTTTCATTTTAGCGTTTATAATTTTACTTTTTAAAGAGATAAACTCTTTACTTTGTGATATTTCATTTTGCTGAAAATTCAAATATCATAAATTAATAAATTTTGGATACATATTTTTCATAAAATTCAAAACTAACAATTATCGACCTACTCAAATTCATATGTAAGCAATATATGTAGTCGAAATTGATGATCATTTTCATCATTTTGAAGGTGGTCGGTCGATCGGTTAATCGATACTTAATTTATATTATCGTACGATATTATAATGATCATCATCATCACTTCATACAATGTTGAATAAATTTTGGTAAGAAACAAAAAAAAAAGCTATAAGCATGTGTGTAGATAGAAATGAAATGATTCGTAGCAAATTATGATAATGACATTTATAAGCGCGTCCGTATAAATATTTGTATGTTGTATGCAGGCATGTCTTGTCAACATTATAATACTCTCGTACAAAATATGATTCCAGACAGGTGTGTACATATATTCAAATTTTGTTAAGGTTGTTTTTTTTTTTTTTGTTTTTTTTTCATTTATTAAAAAAATTCGACAATTTCCTGTCCTTTCATTGTAGTTCATATAAAAACTTGGTGTAATTTTATTATTAAATTCTTCAAGGGCATACATATGTAGGCGTATTTAATTCGATTTTTCTAATATAAAATATGTAAAATTTTATTTTGAACAGTATGTCTGTAATCTACATGATCTTCAAATTTGTTTTTATTTTTTATTTTTTTTATTTTTGGTAACTAAATGATTTCATATACATATCTTCCTTGTTTGGATATTTATGAAAGGAGACTTTGATAAATAATAAACGATAAGAAAATAAATATGATTTTTTTTTTTTTTAACAAATTGGAATTATGAAAATATGATGTACCTACATACATATGTATACATAAGTAAGCTCATGTAACGTGATATATGATGTAGCAATGAATATAAATATGAAAACAAGTAAATTTCAAAAGGTTAGACGATGAAGAATGTATCTTCTTTTTACTGCTTCAGAAAATTCTAATATAAAAATAAAATGTATGTACATATGTACCTAAATACATTGTAAAACTAAACTCAAATTTCAATAAAATTTCCATTTAAGCTTTTGCATATCAATTAATGCAGTTAAATTAATACGACGAAATAAAAATTTTTAAAAGTTTTCAAATATAATTTAAAATGTAATCAAAATTATAAAATTCAAATAAAATTTTGGGCAATGACCTTAAAAATTTGCACCTTAAATTGTCATCATAAGCATAATAAATAAAATGAGAATGCAACGAACGCCTTTATCCATATGTATAATCATAAATATCAGCCAACAGGTAATCATTATCAGGTAAAATACCTACATAATACATGATAATACCTCACAATAATCATCAAAATAATTGACGTGCACAAACTTATGTACATACATCCATATGTACATCAGTTATATTCGCGTATAAGAAGTCATAATAATGATTATTAGCAATGACATGTACTTCGCATATAAAAATCTCGTACAGGTATTATATAGGTACGGATTGTGTACCATATGCATATACAGCCGAATGTACAGTATATAAGATGTATATACATATATAATAGTGTCAAATAAATTGTCTTCTTTCTGGATGGCGCACGAATATAATGCTTATAAACTTATAAAGTATACGTACATACATATCTAGACATACATATATTCATTACTCAAAATGCTCAAAAGGTGCTTCAATAGTCAACACCATCAATCGACCACAAGGGACGCATTTTAATGTGTCTCTGTTGAATCTGATGATGATGAATACTGGACAGATTAGTCATTTTTAATGATTTGCAATAGCATTTTTATAGATTTTTTTTTCTTTGTTAGTTTTTCATTTTGTGTCCACATATTTTCTTTATTTTGTTCTTTTCGCTTTCTTAATTTATACAGTATCTATACGTACTCATATGCATGTGTGTATTTTTATGAATCTATGTAATCATGTACAGTCTTCGTAGTATTATCAACGGTCATGGATTATGATTACAGTAATTTCACCTATAAAAAAAAACAAATAATATTAAGGAACGTACGTACATTTATGAAATTGGAAAAATATATACATACATAGATATAATTTTATACTGAATACTTTTTTTCATTATTTTTATTTCGTTTTTTAATACATGAAAAAAATTATAATCATAAGATTTTTTTTTGATTTTCTTTAAAATAAAAAAAATCATATTTTGGATACAAAAAAAAATTTTAAAGGTGTGGTTTTTGTGGCAAATGATATCTTTTTTTTGTTCGAGTTTTAATTTTTTTCTTATGATGAGTTGATAATATTATCATCTTTATATTGTATTATGTAGTATACAGAGTCAAGCGTGATATCATGGTACAAATTATGCAAATGTGTTTATAGATAGGTGAAAACAGGATACTATCAATGATCCTTACCTTGTACTATTATTATTAGTACAGTGAAAATTGAATGCGCAAACCTATTCCTTTGTACACATGTCGTTTTTCACAAAGTCTTTAGAACTTTAGAACTTTATAATTTTTCTTAACAAAAATACAAGAAGGATAAAAGTATACGTATGTACAAGGGTTACTTTAATTTTAGTAAACATAAAATTTGGATTAAGCATACGTGCATAAATGTTTCACATGTTCTTGCAATTATCTTTTAAGTTTAACATTTATAACAAATAACAGATAGAATTCTAATACTTTGATAGAATTCTAATAATTCTAACACATTTCCCACAATTTTAATATTTTCTCAAGTTTATTAATTTTCCATTTTATAAGAAATCTTTTATTTTTAATCAAATTGGTAATTAAACGTGTATTATTCAATTTCAATTTTATAGTCGTAGGTATATGAAATCCTCATAATATAGGTACTAAATATTTTGTTTTAAAATTTTCTTGTATGTTATGTATTTATTTTTCTTATTTTATTATGGATTTTGTGTCATAAATTTGATTTAATCGTCTCATCTTGATATTAAATAAATATCTTTGAATTACAAAAATATTCTAACATTGGACTGTGTACAAAACCGACAATTTAAATAATTGTAAATAAAATAAAAATGACTAAGAGACAAAATGTATAAAAAGAAGTTTAAGGAAAACATTTTAAAGGTTAAAAAGGTCGATTATTTAATAATATACCTGTGTATGTGATATGTGTAGTGTGCACATATGTACATTGATAAATAGAATATTATTTAAAATATAAAAAAAATAAACTTTGTTAGTTACGTATACTTAGACCAGTTAGACGTTAGTTAACGTACTTAAATATTATTACCAACAAATGTATACCGCTTATGTTTTACCTGTGCCTATATTTGCATGATTCAAACTGTGTAGCACAGGTGCTGCAGGGTGAAAGACCTCATATAATAACGATAAGGTGACTATTTATGACTGTAAGTTAGTTGCAAAATAAAACTTTTTATCGATGCTTAACAATTTAGCCATGAAGCATAATGTTCAAAAGCATGACAATTTTTTTTTAATAGTTTCCTTGCTTCAGATTTTGTTTATTGTTGATTTTTTTTTCATAACTATGCATTCACTAATAAAAACGATCAATGCAAAATTGTAAACGATATATTATAACATATGTATCTAATGAATATCATATATCGTACATATGTACATACACATGTATGTAAAATAAATAATACATACATATATACATGCTTTGTGCAAAATTTCTATACAAGAACTCATTCAAACGTCCAGTTTATACCTAGGGGCCCATAAATTAGATGATGTTCAAAATCAACAAACTATTAGTAGAACCAACATGCCTTAGTGTAGAATTGGATATACTCGTACATGTGGAATTATAAAAAGGAAAATTCCTCTGCATCTTATTGATGTTCATGCATATGTGTATACATTCAATATTGCATACTTTAATGAGTAACGATTAACATATACATATGTATTTGTACATAATGTTCATATCATACGTGATGTATATATAATATATGAATACTACTAGCACAGCTACTAGTATGCAATATCAGAGCATACATGATACCTTTTATCACCGACAAAATGTTATGTACATGTTACGTGTGCAGTGTCCACAATTTTTTTTTGCAGTGTAATGCAAAATGCATGAAAATTAATTGCAACTTTTTTAAAAAATATTTCGTTTACTTCAAATTAATTTAAAATTTTTTCTTAATTATGTAAAAATGCTAAATGTTTGTTTCTTTTTCAACTGTTTACTTTTACTTGCTCTTACTTTATTTAAATATATTTTCCTAATAATTTTCTTACTAAATTAAAATTGTGAACGAATATAAAAAAATTAACAGTGAATCTACTATAAATAAAACCAAAACTTTTATAGTAAGTATTTTCCGTAGTATCTGATCATACTGTCTAAAATGTATAATTGAAAACTTTATGAAGAAATTTTTTTTCTCTTATTTTAAGATAATATCCCACACCGAATGTGTGATCAGTGCCGAAACTTGATTAAAAACTTACAAAATTATCATGATGTAACAATGATTTTAACTTAACTTATACCGTTTTTTTCTTTTATTTTAGATATGTATGAGCATATTATAGTTCAAATTTTTCTTTAATCTGTCTACAAGGAAAAAGAACCGGAAGTTAAAATGTTGATAATAAAATTCATTATCAAATTCTATAAAAAAAAGTATTTGCCACATTGATGATATGTGTTTGTATTTATTTTTTAAATCCAGTTACCGGTAGCAATCATAAAATACCTTAACCACTTATAATTAATTACGATCATAACTTTTATCAAAAAAGAGAAATTGAAAAGAAATATGATGAAAAAAATCTTTTATAGACCTCACATTACATCTTTATATTCACTTCATTTTATTTAAATAATATATGCATCAGATACATGCATGTAGAAAAATGTACATACATATGTACATGCATATATGGTGGTTATGATACATGCACATGTGGACAACAACGCCTCCAATTTCTTTTTGATCTCATCTCTTTATACTGATCTTTAGCAAAAATTGATTTTTTGTCACTCTATATCTATCTGTCATAAAATAAGAAATATTTACTTAACAGCATATACACGACGGTAATAATCAGAAATTTTTCAATTATTTTTCATTATTAAATCGAGGATATATTTTTATTTGATGGTCGCCTGCTGAGTTCACGTCAGCTTATCTCGATAATAAATCTTAATCGATTTTACTTATACCATTAATCATTTTATTTATTTATTTCAGTTTTTTATATCTTACACAAATACATATTAAAATGATAAATATTCATAAAATATGATCACATATGCACATATGTACATATGCTTATTAACGATTACGTGGCTTACGGTAATAATTTTTTGTTAAAGTCAAAGAGTATATATAGTATGTACATAGTTCAACATAACATTAATATTTTTTATTCTAGCTTTTCTCCTCATATGTTTTTATTTATATACATACATATAACATTTTGTATAAAAACAAATCAAAATCACTTTATGACTTTATGTTGTGATACATTTGAGCATTGTGCGGTTAAAATTAGTTGAGCTATTAGGTGATGTATTACCGAAAATTTCATATACAGCTAGATCTTGGTCTCAAAGCTGTGTGTGAGTTGGTTTAAAAAGTTAAAATCTTGACTGACCTAACAATGAGTAAAACTTTGATACTTCAACTGGCTCAATCCCAATCCCAACAGCTAAATAAAATGTTGACAATACAGTAAACGTCAAAGTTTCACTTAGGTCTGTCAAAATTAACACATATAGCCTAAAATAGTAAAATAAGCTCTACCCAATTTAAATATAAAATCTTTGCTGCTATGTATGTATATCAACTTGTACGAACGTTGTACATTACAATAAAGTCAATCAATTTTAACTAAGCTATACCCTGTATGATTATTTTATTATTATCCTTAACGTAATCAAAAATCACGTAACAAAAAATAAACAAATTAAAATTATTTTCGACAAATTCTTATTATTTAAATCAATCTAAATTTTATAGGGTAGAAATGTCTTGTTCCGAGCAGATACAATGTGGGTGCAAATCTAGTTCGAACATGTAGAATATATGTTCGAAATTTTCACATACATACATACATACATATGTAAGTAAATGTGTATGTACATTTATTTATTTTTTTTAAACATTTTCGTTATATCCTGTGTTGTAAAAAAAGGTGAGGCATGCTGAAATAAAAATCATTCACTTTAAATAAAATTTATCTGATTAAAATTTAAGTAAATATGACAATAATAATCTAATAACTAACCTCAAGAAAATCAAATAAAAGACTATGACCCTGATATATGTAATATTGTGACCTAATTAAATTTTCTTCTAATATATTAAATATTGCACAGTATACACAAGTATATATTTAATTGCATTTATTTTTAAATTGACAATTTTAACTTCCGATGCGTGGGTGTATGTATAAGCTTTATGTACATGTGTATATACAACACATAAACACTTCTTTCTTATAATAAATATTTCTTAGACGAATTTACAATACGTATGTACATATATGCACGTAAAGTTTTAAATTTTGTACTTACCACATTATTATGTTATGCTTATCAACAAATCATTTTTTATATATTTTTTAAAATTTATTAACTACTCTTTTATATCAATATTAATTAAAATATATGAGTACTCATTTAAGAGACATTAAATTTTAATAAAAGTTATAAAATTTGCTAACTACTTGTAATAAGGATCATGATAAATAATATCAAGACATCGATTATAACCGCAGTATAAATGTATTTATATATACGCTTGATTACGCTACACAATCCAATCAGTAATAATATTTTATTCGTTTTCTTCTTTTCATTTTCAGAAATTTATGATTAACCGTTTCTTAAGATGTAAATTGTGATTTTAAATTCATATTTATGTATGTTTATATGGGTTAACAAATCAACAACCTTATGCATGTATTTATTTGATTTTTTATTTCATTTCGTTCCTTTTGAATTCGCATGGTAAATATAATGTACATACGTATGCAATATACTACATATGTATGTATTTAATATTTAACTGACATAAAAAAATATATGTATGTCAGAATCAATTTACAAGCATTAATAACTTCAACATTCTACACCTTATCTTTTTCCTCCATAGCATATCCTTTTATAACTAACGAATGATTAATAAATATTAAATTTTGTAAGAAAACATAATCAAGCATATGTATGTTATATGTATACAAACATGCATATAATATTGGCACGCGACTTGAGGTAGCATTAAAAATTTTCAAAAGTTTTGATATCTATTCAGCAGTTTATATTCATATATACACATTTGTTTCATAAAATACATCGATATTTGCAGTTGTTTTTTTTTCATCCGGTAAGAAAAAAACATCACAGTCATTTAAAAGTGATAATCTGTAAAGCGATTTGATCATTGCATGTAAACCAAAGCATATTCGTATACAAATTATGCATTTGTTATGTTACACTGTTGGTGGCTTGTACATTTAAGAGTTGATTTCACTTTTTAAAGTGTCAAATTTCATACAATATGATGAGTGGTTTCAGTGATTACATTTGCCCATATAGCATTTATACATCAAAGATTCGTACAAAAAATAAATTGAATCCTCTTGAGTCTTAAACTCAGCATGTACCATCCATGAAGGTAGCACCAGCAAGCATCATCAACAAAGAGAATTAGCAGAAGCAGAAATATAAAGACTTATAATATACTTTTAGTCCTTTTTTCGCTTTTCTTTTAATATTCTTAATTTTTAGCTCAGGAGAAATATAAGAAATTTAAATGTAGTTTTCGTGAATATTTAATTTTGTATAAAATATGATGTGTTGATCTTAATAGTATAAGCACCAATAACAGGCATGAAATATGTATGTATATGATTTTCTAAACAACTTTTATATTTTGTTTTGTAAAAATTATATAAAATACTTATATTTCATGAAATACAAAATAAATTCTTAAATGAATCGACGTTAACCATCGAGAAGTAATAACTTTTTTTAATTTCCTTCTTTTAAATTTGCATTTAGCAATCATTTTATAACTGATTAGTAAATTCTTAACCACAGTATTTTAATATTCATGCTCCAAAAAAGGAAGTAATTTTTTCAAATTCCAACAACAGAGTGTGTGTCATAATTCAAATAAAATTTTAAATGACATTTTGAAGTCATCATATAGGTACATACATATATATTTCATATCGTCTATGTTTCATGACAATTTTATATTATTGATGTTTAGCTATATACATGCTACACCGTACTTATTATACCTATACCTGCAGATACGCATACGTTTTATACAGAAGCAAAATTGTTTGTACGTGTAAATATTTTATGCAAACATACAATATTGTGATCAAAGATCTATCAACAGAATATGCATTTAGAATATTAATCGAATGATTAGTGATATCTTTTCCTAGTCTTTTTTTTTATACTTATTTTCCTTTTCATTTTCTTTTTATTTGCCTTTTGTAATTTATCTAATTAGTCTTCACTTCACGACATGCAAGTTTTAATTTAAATTTTTTTCTTCTTTTTTTTTTTTTAATTTTTCATTATTAGGTAAAAAATGGCGATCGTTAACACCACAGGATCGACGGCCGTATGTTGAAGAAGCTGAACGATTGCGTGTAATACACATGACAGAACATCCGAATTATAAATATCGACCAAGAAGGCGAAAACATACAAAAGCTCGACCGTTACAAAATGGTGCAATACAACAATCATCTAATCAACAGCAATCACAATCACAACAACAGCAGCAATCATCAAACACAAATAATCAGTCACAACAGCAACAAAATAACTCATCATCAACGGGTACTGATTTAATGTACGATGCAGATGCTGCAAGTCGAATTAGCCCATACTCATATAGTGCATATTATGGTTCTAACAATCCAATGAATACACCAGAGTCAAGCCCAACACAAAGTCCTGAACCACATCAAAATAATCAAAAATGTAATGATGTAAATTCAAAATTACATCAACAAGATGTTTCAGCATTACCAACACCAGAAATGAGTCCATTAGAAGTAGAAAAAGATAATTATAACATGGGAGTGGGTGATAAAAAACAATTATCGTATTCTGTCGACTACAATCACCAATTAAAGAACGATAAGCATGCATCTAATTATAATTCTAGATACAAGAGCTCTTCTGAGAATGATGGAGGAATTAAACATGATTTTAAGAATTCAAATTCATTTGATGTTGGATCGACAGATAAATATGGCAATTTAGAAAAGCGATATAGTTACGATTCTGGTGGTGGTGGTAGTAGTAGCTCTAATAACATTTCAAATGGTTTAGAAAAACGTGGTTTTCTTAGCACATCGACAGCTGCTGCAACAACAATTGTGGCCGGTAAAGGAATGTATGTGACATGTAGCAGTCGCGGAATTTTAGATCAAGGTCATATTGTTCGGGGTACTTATTACCCGCCTCTACCAACACCTCAAGATCATCAAAATTTAGGTACTACAAATATACCTCCTGCATCATCATCGTCATCAATTAACAGTAGTCTGTCAAATTTAACATACTCGAATCATATGTCATCGATGGCATCAAGTTCTAACAATTCTTTAATTAAGGACACAAACTCAAATGGCAGTCACAACAATGAGCATATTCCATTAGTTGAAGGTTATTATGGTGTATCAACAGTTTCTGCTCCTGTACCTACATACCCATACCAATATAAGGATTATACTAATTACCAATCATCGCATATTATACCCTCTTCGATGGTAGACGATGTTGATAATCGTGAATTAGATAAATATCTTAAATATCCAGATTCCAATCATAATTTTAATGATTATGAAGCGTACAATAATCATATTTATCATCAAGCATCAATGATACCTGTACCGCCACCACCAAATACTTCAACTGCGGCTGGATTACACTTAACAACGAATGCACATTCTCATCCATCACATACACAAGATTATTATCAACATTATCATCATCATCATTCTCATCCACATCATCAAAATAATTCAGCAGCATTAAGTAGTGCTAGTGTTGCTATGCATAATTCATCTCAATCTACAATTGCTAAAATGGATGCAATGATTGGTGGTCCAATTAATGCAACCGCTTATCATCATCATCATCATCCTCCGTTAATTGCTTATGATCCAACTGAAACAATTAAAGATGATGAAATTAGTAATATATTAGCTGGTGTTAGAAAAACATGTTACAGTAATTAAATCAAAAGTAATTTTATTATCTTTTTCAAATTTTATACATATCGTAATTAAATTATGTAATTTTATTATTATTTGTACATATGAATGTCATAGCATTATTATTTCTTCTATAATGTAATTACAATTTGTTTTTAGTAATTATTATTATTATTTTTTGTTTTTCTTTTCTACTTCTTGCAATATATTTTAATAATAAAATGATAATATTTGAAATTATTAAGATTTAAATTTTCTATATTTTTAATAATAACTAATTAAAACATAATTACTTAATTTAGATTATTGCTATACTATTTTTATATGTACGAGTACATGTACATACATGTGCTTTTATGTACAAACGTATACATGTATACATACTGTAAATTTTATTTCTTTAAAAAAAAAAAAAAAAAAAAAATTGTTTGTAGATTTTACTTAAAAAAAAAAAAATAATTAAACAAAATTGTGAAAATGAAAATAAAAATAATTATATTATTATTGCAATTTTATTAAACGAAATTTGAATATTTATTTATTTAATGTACAGGATATAATTTTCAACATGTCGACAAATGCACATACATACATATAATATAGGCACACATTTTTTTTTTAAATTGAAATAATTCAAATCTAAATTAAAGTAATTTTTTTTGTAAATCAGAAAACATTGGTAGATATTTTTTTTAAAAAGGAGTCCAAAAGTAATGCATCAATAAAAAAAGTAACTAGAAGATACATACATACATAAATGTGTATATATACATATAAGTATAAATTGTTGTAACGTACTTACATATTATGTACATACATACAGGTAATAAAATTTCAACTTGGAAATCAAGTACATATCTGTATGTACATATTTTGAAAAAAAAAAATTTATTTTGTGATTTGATGTTTTATAGTATGTGATGAAATTTAATGAAAATAAAATATAAACAACTTTTTTAAAATGTGTAATGAAGTTAATAAATAAACAAATATAATTACATGTATCTATACATATACGTATATATATATACATAGATAGTAAATGCTGGTTACATTTTATGTTGTAGGTCATACATTACATGTATGTATTTACATATTTTGTAATATATGCGAGTGTTCATTATGCATTATCATATATAGTATGTACATATGTGTACCATCGCATATTCTTTCATAAAAATACATATATACTGATCATTGGTATATATATGTATATGATATGTATGTATGTAGGTAATATTATAAATCTTGTGAAAAAAATAATTTTTAAAATCTAGAATTTACATGCATAATACACAATTCGTATATACATACATATGTACCTATATGATTTTAATCTATAATATGTGTACGTAAATGTGTAATATTTCGTAAGTTGCACTTATTTTATTATTATTGTTCTAGCGCTACTGGTTGTTTATTGTTTTTAAAATTTACCTTTGCAATTACAAATTATAATTATGATATAAAACGCACATGTATGCATTTATGTATATCTATATACATATGTATATGTGTGTATGCATAATGATATAAAAAATGAATTGCATTGCATGTCAACGATGGAAGCAAGTATGTGCTTATGTATATTGTATACCTCTATATCAAACAATACGTGTATGTACATACATATGACCAAGACCAAAAGTATGCAAAACTTAAAAGTAATAACAGTGCGCGTGCGCATAAAAATTAAGCAGTAAATGACTTGTCAACTTTGTCCATGTTTAATTTAATATTGGGAAAATAAAAAAAATAATAAACGGCACAAGAAACAATAATAATAATGGTACACTCATGATTACGACATTCATATGTATGTATTTTATTTATGTGAAATTTTGTTAGAAAGATATATGTATGTACAAACAAAGTACCTACGTATATTTGTATGTACTAAATACTAAATATGCTGAAGCATTTTACATTTTAAAAATTAAAATGATGTTTATGTCGTGTGAATGCGGTTATGGATTCTTTTAAATTCTTTAATATGCATTTATTTACAAACGTAAGTATGTAGGTACATACGTACAATACCTATAATCATTGTTTTTTTCATTTTATTAATTCATTTTTACTTTTTATTCTTAATGTATTAGCAAAATATATGGAAAATGTACAAGTATCGTTTTTATACAATTCATATACATACAAGTATGTACCTACATTTTTTTAAATAAATTTTCTAAGGTAAAAACAAAGATTTGTATCTAACTTCCGGCAAATAAAAACGTGTTTAGAAATCTTACGTACATCTACATACACAAGAATATTTTGTAGTATGTACATGAATTAAAAATAAAAAAGCAAATGAAATAAATTTGCAAAAAAAATTATACTTACACAATTTAATAATATAGATAATGAGAAATAAGAACAAAACTATGCTATGTGGCAATGAAAAATTTACTACATTTAGCAGGACGTATCATTCATGCAATACATATTTAACATTACATAAAATACCCGAATGTAATCAATTTCTTATAAATTTTTTTCTAAGCAATAGCTTTTTAGCTTCCAATATCCATAAAATAATCAATCAATTTCCATAAAAATCTGGATTATCCTACACTTACTATTTCTGATCAAGTTTAAAAAAAAAAACGAACTTTTATACATTTAAAATTACTATAATTACGAATTTAAAGAAATGTAAATAAATGTCCAATGAACAATAGAATTGTTAATTCAATTTTTAATCGGGTATTATTAATTCAATACTGTTCTAACATGATATACTCGAAATAGATATTTTTGAACTAAATTAACTGACAAAAAAGTAGTGTCACAAACTCTAACGCTAGATGAACATCTATTTGTCTTATTTGTGTTATGATGTAATGTAGAAAAAACAAAATAAAATGATCTGTTTCCTTTCATAAACATATGTACATATATCATGGAGTAGAATGGAGCAGAAAGTAAAGTGAATGGAGTAAGATATGTTATGTATATCTAGCTGCTCTGTTACTCATCTGTAATGCCGCAAGCCATCAATTCATGCAACAATGAAATTTTCGGTCGAAAGAGCACGTTAACAAAATGATTAATTCTTGATCATCATCGTCAACAACATCAAAATTGATAATTTGACTTACTTTCTGTTCTATTACAACAAAAAGGAATGATGAAAAAATATTCCAAAGTCGACTGTATAATTGTAAAAAATAAGAAAAGGGATCCAATTTAATGCAATTTTACATTTTATGCAGATTTTGTAAATTAGTTGTTTTACTCATAACCAATTTCAGTTTAAAAAAATTTTAGTTAACAAATGCATTTTATACAAATTTCACAAATTGAAGAATGAATCCTTTATTGAAGAAGAAATTCGTAGATATCCAGTGAGATGAAAATTATTCCACTATCAAACGAAATCAAGATTCATTTATTAATTCTGCCTTAGTATCTCGTTCGCGCAATGCATAGTTGCCAAAATTTCATCTACTTTTCAGTTATATTTATATACCGCTTTGAACTTATTCTATCTCGTTGTAATTTAATGTACATAAAACTAGATAATCCTACTTATAAGCATTTTTTTTTTGTGAAAGATTACCTAAAAATAATTTGCCAACAGCTACACCTTTTTTTTTGCCCCGACTTCATCAATTCTGTTTGAGATATGCTGTGCATTGACTTGTAATTGCATCTAGAGCAGAAAAGTCCAAATCAGGTCCTAGAGGATTAGACGCTAATTCAGTGCCATGTAGGTATTTAACTTTTAACATGGGTCGCTTACACCACTTTATACATACATGCGTTTGTATTTGAACATGATATGATGATTTATTTGTAGATACCTACATATTTTTTATGAATTAAATAAATAAACAATTTATTTTTATTTATTTTTTATCGTGTCTTTAAAGAAATTGTTAGAGGATTTTTTGCTGTTATTTTTTTTTCAGTTTACATTTACTCGTTAATTAAAAAAAATTATGCTTAATTATAAAATTGCATGTTAAAAATACTTAGATACATATGTATGTATGTGTGTTTGCATGTATGTGAAATTACAATCAACATATAAGATTTTTATTTTATTCATTATTAATACATTTTTTTGTACGAGTATAAAATATATAGTTTAATGAATACAAACGTGTCTAGATAATGTTAGGTCAGGTACCAATGAATTTTTTTTTTTTTTTTAAATAAAATGTTTTTTATGTCATGCATAAAATCTGTGATTTTTTATTATTATTTAAATAATTTTATATCATATAAAATATAACTTTGTTTTTTTTTTTTATATGCATATTACATGAATTCACCATACATGCGTGTATATTGTACATATGTTTTATAGAATACAATAGATTTGAACTCTTAATTTAAATTAGCCTCATTCCCACGATTTTTATATTTTTTTATACACAAATTAAGTCATATCACATATCAGTTTACTATACTCAAGAATATGAATAAAATTAAAAAAAAAAACAATAATAATAATACAAGATATTAAAGTTATAGGTCTATATTATAACAGATAATATACAGTTTTTGTTTTAAGAATTAAAGAAACCTACAATGTAGTATGTTTATATATTGTACATAAGAGTAACCCGCAAAATGAACAAAAAAAAAATCCGTGATAAAGACGTACATACATGCATAACATAAAGGTAAAAAAATGTCAATGTTTATTATTCTTTTTACATTCTAAATAAGTTTTCATGTAAATTATAAAAAAAAAATTTAAAAAATTACTTTACTTAATTATTTTATATATAGTACTTATGTATATGCATGTACATTTTAATAACTTGTAACATTTTTTTAATTATTTCTAATGATATGTTACATTACCACAGACGAAATCTTCAGTATTGGAATGAACTAATGAAATTGTACCAAAAATAATCCAAATAAAAAAAAAATGTGTTAAAATCTAGGCGATAAAAATAATTTTATTTAACTGTGATCTGACTATTCAAGGTCGTAATTAATATTTTTTAAATCTATCTAGATGTCGAGAAAGGACAAAATTTTACTTATGTATTTTATATCATTTGATAACTTTGAAATTTGTAACAAGGAAGTACAAATTTTTATTTTGACATACTGTCGAGATACACACATATACAAACACATTATTTATTATTTACCAATTTTATGTGCAATATAATCATTGTAATTATATGTGAAACAAAATATATAGTAATATGCATTTAAACATGTATTTTATACTGGACACCGTATATGTATGCACGTATCTTTGTATGTACATACATATATATGTAGAAATGCTCGTGTTTATATGTAAAGTATGTGTAGTGACAATTTTAAAAGTTTGTAATTACTAATTAGGATTGAATGTAGATTAAAAAGAAAAAAACATTGTTAAAAAAAAGATGCAAGAAGTTAAGCATACATATTTACAAATATGCAGAACGTGTGCGGTTAAAATTACGCAGCTCTGCGATGAAGCAACTATGCAGTATATCTACGAACACGTAAAATGTGCAATATGCATGGATTCTATAAAAAAATATGTATGTAATATTATTCAGCGTGTTTGTGCATATGCAGAAAATGGATTAAGTACACATAAGTTAATGCTTCTGGTATTTCTGTGCGGCAATTTTATACTTGGTAAATGTGAGATCAAAATGATTTTATGTACGCTACATACCTATATTAGATATAATACATATATGTATTGATATGTATATATATTATATTATATTTACCATGCACAGGTAATAAGTCAGTTATTTAAACATGTACGGTTTTAAATATACACATAGGACCTATATAGCACGTACGTATAGTTATGCAGCAGAATCAGAATCAGACCATTTTTGTGATCTCTAGAAATGTCATCAATACAATATATACGGGCATTCATATAATGCATATAAATTAAATTTTTATATAGTGAAATCGTGAAAATCGAAGGGATTTAAGGATTGAAAATTTAGAAAAAAAAAATCCAAATAAATAAAATTGTAAATATACAAATGCATGTACATATGTACGAATATATGTATGTATATATATAAAACAAACTCGAGTATCTACAATCTACATACGTATATTTCACAAAAAAAGTGAATAAATAAATAAAACATATATGTACTTACATTATATAAAATTCTTGTAACGGCTTCTTATAAATAAGATTCAAAATCAAATAAACACAAATAAACATTACATAGATACCTGTACGTACAAGCAACGTTCTTTTTAATGTTACCGAATGATCACCTTATTTTATGTTTTTTAAGATCATTGGACGGACCTGGACATATTTTACAAAAAAGGCAAAAAAATAAAGGAAAAGTTGTGGTACTCACTGATACGTGCAATGGTGCAGTATTCTAACTCATTTATATGTAACAATTATATATGTATATATTATGTAGATACGTACATATATTTTCATTTTGTACACATGTATGTACATATGTACATATATTACAAAATTTGATTGCTACTTGCACTCATATAAACAAATATATCTAAAAACGGCATACAATACAAGTTACATAAATGATGTTTATTCACCGTGTACTTTATAATCCCAATGTGTCTTATATACATATATTTTAATTTTACGTACATTCCTCTTTAAATATATACAAAAAAATATATAAAAGTATGTACATATGTATATTTAAACTTTACACACAGTAGTAAAAATTTATGCAAAAATGTACAAAAATTATAGACAGTTGACCATGACTATTTAGTGATAAAGTGAATTCTTTTAATTATATTAACCTTTTAGATTGTGTAAATGTCTATTAAAGGTAGTTAATAAACGTTACTTGTTTATAATAAAAAGGAAAACAAATTTAGTATTTTTGTTATATATTTATATTATGTAAATGCAACGTAATTGTATTTACACATACATACATGGATCTAAAAATAAAAATAATTAGAATAAAAATAAAAACCCTAAATAAAATGAAAGTAAAAGAAAATGAATAAGTAAAAAATATATACATATGTATAAGATGGTATAAAATAAAATATAATTAGAATTATTGTATTGTAAATGTAAATCAAAAATAAATAAAATTGAAAGTATTTCATTTTAGAAAATTTTTAAAAATTAAAATAATGTAGGTACATACATACATACATGTATTATTTGTGATAGATGCCTATTCCGACTTATGTACGTACTAAAAATTTATTTCACGTACTCGCATATTCAGTGGGTCATAAAAGTTAAAGATTTATAGTCAAAATATTCAATAATCCAAACATACATACATTTAAGATGGTACTCGTATACCTATAAAATGAAATTAAAAATTATTAATTTGAAATATGAATGAAAAATTAAATTTGAATGAAAAATAAAAATTCATATATGTATGTAGGTACCTATTTTAATTTTTTCATTTTTCATATGTACATAGTATGTATATGTATGTAATATTTCGTGAGTATATACGAAAAAAAAATTTGTTTTTAATGTTATATGCGTTAAGCTATGTCATTTCATATGTAAAACACGAAGAATAATGTATGATATGATATCATGTAATATACATACGGTTATACTTACCTTCTCATATATTTACAAGTTACAATTGAAAATAACATATATAAATATGTATGTATAAATTCAAACATATTTTTTACCTTAATATTTTGTACACCTGTTTTATATTTAATTATATGAAAATGTATTCACGATAAAAACGATAAGAACAAATAGAAATGTTTGAATTTCTATGTAAGTATGTAGGTATACATATATTCATTATATCATTATATGTATATGAATATAAATATATGCATGGATCTATCATATATTGTAAGTACACTATATAATAAAGCTTTCCTTTAAATTTTCGTACATTTTCTTTGTACTATATGTATTAAATTTTTTTAAAAAGTTTCTACTCCTTCTATTTATTGCATGCATGTAAATGTAAATTTTTATTTTCTGCTTTTATACATACATGCACATTCGTATATTTGAGAAGATTCACATAACATTCCAATGATCGCGCAAGTTTTTCCAAAAAAGGATAATCTTAGCTGTCAATTCTCGTGCATTTAAAGATTTTAAACTTGCTTAAAATCCAAATAAAAATTATTTATAATATACATACATATATAAGTTTTTTTACATGCTTATATACCTAATAAATATGCTGTATGACAACAAAAAATTTATATACATACATATACCTATATATAGGTACATATGTGTATTTTATACGTTTTCAATATACTGCACGTTATTTAAAAATGAATTATAGAAATTTTAATAAATTTATATCTACATAATACTTGTACATAATATATGTATTTGTATGTACATATGCATATATGTACTATATGTAGTAATATAACAAATATTACTATTAAATATCCATAACAACTCAATGCAACTAAATGCAAATGTACAAGAATTAGCGTTTTATATATTTGGAAACAGTAAAATATGAATTTGTTTATAAATATTTACGCGCATAAATTCTTATTATTTATGTGACATATGTACATACATACGTATATACTTACATATTGTACATATGAAGTATTTTTATAAAAATACATATTAGAAATATACGAACGTATGAACGTATCTATTATAATACGTTACATAGTCGTTTTCTTACAGATGCAGTAAATTTCTAGTATACAATTAACAGTGCTGCTACACTTATACGTACAATATACCTGTACATAACATGGATATATATTTATATTTATGTACATATATGTATATGTACATATGTATATGCATACCATTGTTGTGTATATGTATATACTGTACATACATATATGACATGTCAAAGCCTTAACTGCACTTGCCCAAAGTTGCATTACTGTGTATAATATATGACTTTATACCGTGTCGTGTGCTATGTAGATATGTATGTTCTATAAAATTGCATTCAATTTGAGGATATGTATGCAAAAAAGGATTTTTTTTTTCTGGTAAAATATAACAACAAAAATTCAATAAACATAACAGCCAATGCGGCTCCTGTATATAAAAGATAAAAAGGTGACTTTTTATTAATTCAAGGTATATGCATAGATACCTTTGTAGTTTGTACATATGTATGTACATACGTACATACCAGTACGTACATACATGTATGCAACATAAATAAAATAAAATTGAAAATTATACTAGAACGAATGCGATTTAGTTTAGTTTAACGTCAATTGACTAAACAGATAACTGAACACGTATTTAAAAGCCAATTCTGCCGATCATAAGACGTTTTAAAATGTTTCAACAAACAGAATATACTTATGTATATATAATATGTATGTACATATATGAATCAATATAACGACAATAGCAGCAACAAAATAAAGCACACATACCCAAATGCACTTACAATATTTCTACGTATGCGCTATAAGAAAAAGTGAAGTAAATTCGTATGCAAAATTGATTTTGTTCTTTTACAAAAAATTGCATCAGGGTTACCTATTCTTGGTGAAAAATAATTGATATAATCAAGAAAAAGTAATTAAAGTAATCCAAGTTATAATCGCATTTGAAATAAAAAAAGAGAAAATATTGTTGTTCTTTTAGTCACAACATGCCGAAAAAAAAACTTAAAAATTTTAAACAATAAAAATTATTGTAAAATTTATTTTTCATGAAAAAATTGTAAAATTGTAAATATTTATAAAGAAAAGTTAGCGAAATAAAATTTTTAACTTAATAATTCATTAATAATGAAATGTTACCGGGATTATAAATTGGCAGCACTAATCTGCACCTTTAATTTTTACTCTAATAAAACAATAAGTAAAAAAATAGTAAGTTATTTTTTTTTTCTTATTCTGTATTTTTCTTTTTTACATGCGAAAACGTACCGTATGTACACATACTATGTAGGTTATATAAAGCATGTAAAATGTCCATATGTATTAAATCTATCCGAAAAACCGTGAGGTGCGTATTGTCACGTCGAAGATATTCTGTATATCCTGTAATCGTTATCACTAACGATACACTTGTCCAATTTATTTGCGGCTCTTACTATTCGGTCATTATACCTTTAAATACTTGTATATATAGGTACATACATAGTTAGTTAAGTTTTTCATTCTTTTTATACACATCTATTCACATTTATAATATATTATATATTTACATATGTATTCATACATACATTGGAGTTATTTTTGTATATACCAAAGATATATGTATGTATGTATCTGTATACGTACGTTTGTAAGCCATGTCATGTACACTATACGTTTGTAAAATAGCCTAGATGTTTGGATATTCATGTCGTATTCAATTCGCTCACCTTTTCATGGTCTTTTTTGTTATTTGTTTTTTTTTTTTAAATCTTCGATAAATAAATTGACTTACACCGATATCAATATCATGATATAGTATAGGTACTGTAAAATATATATTTTTTTAAAATGCACATGTATGTATATGTGTGTACGTATATGTATACATAACACAAGCTGAAGCAGAAAACAGAAGTAAGCAACGTTTTTTGATAATTTAAATACCATCAACGTGTGCAGAACTAATGTATATACTTATGGCCAGCATGAATACTTATAAGGAAAAGTATGATGACAGTTTTATCAGCACACGTTTAATTTGCTTTTTCTTTTTTTTGTCTAATTTAAAGAAAATTTCAAATTCAAATTTTATACATTTAAAATTAATAAAAAATGAAATTTAATAAATGAAAATATGAAATTTGGGCATACATATACATATGTACGTGTGCAGTACTAAAAATTTATTGCTTCTTTAGCGTTTCCAAAAACTTTAATTTGTATCCTTGAAAGTTATTAATCCCAATCTCATTATTTTATCACATGTTAGATACTATTTGTTTCATTTCAAAAAAAGAAGCTTTTTATCTAAGTAAAATAGAGTAGGTAGTCGTGTACGATACATTAAGTGATTTGTTTTTTATCAGAGATCCATTTTAAAATGCAATGCAAAATATACCTATGTATACCTATACATACATATAAAATGCAACAATTCGTATATGTATTACTTACAAGAAAATAGATATAAAAATTACTAAGTATTACGTGCATATCGTTTTATGTATGTTTACATTAATCACAATTAATGCAAAACACTAATAAAACTATTAAAATGAATAACGGATGAATACCTAAATTTGTTGTTAATCTATACAAAATAATCTCATCCTTTCGTATGTATGTAATATTAAAATGAATGTGTATATGGACATACAATATATGAATATGCACACCACATTTAATTTACACATGGTAAACGTGATATGAATTTATTTCCTTTTTTACTGATACACACGGTATGTATCTACTGTACTGAATGCATATTATACATACATATATGTAAATGTATATAATTGTATTTTGTAAAATGTATGAACGTATGTTCTGAAATGTGTATACAATGTGCGGTACAACTAAATATTTGACGTAACAGTTACGATAAGGTATCACATTTATTGTAGAATGTTGGATAAAAAAAAATTTTTTTTAAAAGGTTTAGAATAAAAAAAAAGGTAAGTAAAAACCCGATAAAAAAAAAGAATATGTGTTCGATTGTAATTTGTTCATTGTTATCATAAATGATTCATGCATTTAAACATTTTGCATGTTTGATATTTTTTTCTTTTAAATTTTTATTGAACACGATTAATTAATAGGTTAAAATTCGATTAACATCAATTCCAATAATTTCCTTTTTGATTTTATGTAAGCTTTCTAGATTTATTTTAAGGATTTGATGCTAATGAGAATGTTGTTCATTGTTAAATGCGCTAATATACGAGTACATGTGATAATAATGTATGATTATTAAAATATTTAAATTATTTCAGGATAACGAGAAATATCTAGTATTGATCCTAAGATATTCGTATTGTGGTATTATTTATGCTAGCATGGTGACACAAATGTAGTCCTTGTATAAACTTACGGTACAAGCAAGTAAACGTCTAGTATCAATTCATATAAATTGATATAAGTAAATATTTCCTGGTTTTATTTTCTATAAATTACAATGATTACTCAGTTAAAATGGAAAATATAATTAAAAATTTTCAGAATTTTTGAATTAAAATAAAATGATGCTAAAAATATGTTTTATCTATCCCGATACTATCCTATATAAATTGTATGGGTTCCGATACCACCTTCATATTTGATACATATTCATACATGTATAATGTAGTAAAAACACAACATAAGGATATCCTAATTCCTAGTAACTAAGTACATTCTATACTAGATATTTGTCATTGGTCCTTCTCTCTAAATTCTCTCATTATTATTAAGTTGTTTTTTAAAATAAAAATTTTATTTAAATGTTATTAAAAATCTTTTAGTCATTAATTTTCTTTTCTCTATACAAATCATATTACATTATAGTGCCTCAAAGCGACAAATGTAATATTATAATTCTAAGCATAACATGTGATATTAAAATTTATGCATTTAAATTTAATACTTAGTATCTATTTACATACTTTTTTTTCTCTTACTATGTGTTATTTGATTTTATTTTTTTGTTTTACTTTTTTTTTATTTTTGTTTTAGATTTTCTTTTGATCTTTGGCGCAAATTTATTCTCCTCAATATAAATTCAAGAAGATGTAAACACCAAAAACAAAAAAAAATGTTTTTCTCTTAAAGGCGGTTACAATATTACCACAAAAATGTATATTTATACATTTCATATAAAGCAATAATATTGATAAATGATTTAGCCAATGACCCACCCAATTTCTTATTTTGATCTTACATACACAGTTTACATATTATTATGTGTTACAAGTATTGCATATTTTTCAAATAAAAAAAATTACATATAATATACACATATAGACAAATTTATGTATTTAAAAACAAATACGTACGTAGGTTTATGATCTTAAATATTATAAATTCAATAAGTGAAAATAATATTGAAATAAAAAAAAGTTTTTAAAATTGATATGAAATTTATTCAAATTTTTAAGAATAAATGTTATTAAGTTGTACGTATGTTAATGTACACATGTGTACGCTTACATATATGAATGAGATAATTTTTTATAATGCACGCGTAAAATGTACATGTTAATTGTAAATAAATTTCGTAAAGGAAAACTTACTCTTAAATGAGAATGAGACTGGGCATTTTGGCACTCTGCCACTTCAAAATTTCCTTTTTTTGTTTATTCAAATTAAACTTAATTACAACGAATTTGTTAACATAATAAATTGATTACATTTTATTTAAAAAGAATTTAAATAAATCATTTCATTGTATCTTAATTAAATTGTTTACATGAATTTCATCGATTAATTAATTTGCTATTATATCTTATTTTATAAATAAAAACGAATAAAAAATAAAATGATAAAATACATAAAAATCAATTTAACATTTATTTCACAAAAAAGAAAAAAAGAAAATTAATTCTATGTATATGACCAAAATGTGTGTGGTATTTTCATATAATAATGTATACGTAATCCTCGTTATTGTGCAAAGTATGCAAAACTTAAGATACTCGCATATAGTATGTATGTATATTTTGACTTCATTCTGGGTTCTTATATTGAAATAATGTTAATGTTGTATACACTTAAATAAAAAAATAAAAATTTACAATCAAAGAAAAAAAAACACATAAAGGTGTTAAAGACATTCGAGACATGTATTATTGTAACGCCTGAATCTTTATAGAAATAAAACAAAAGATTGCGGAAAATCAAAGTAAAAATGATGATCAAAACAGAATGAATTTGTGTTATATATATGTACATACAGGTACATTAGGTATACTGCACATATATGTAAATATGAATATACACTACAAATGCACTACATAAAACAGACGGTACATACATATATCATACGTACATATATGTATGTACATTTAACATTTCGCTAATAAAAAGAAAAACCAAACTTCCTTATGTTTAATATAATAGCCCTGATCCTGTATAAAAGTGTACATATACTATCTCTAAAGTATGTACATAAATATGTTGGATTTTTTATTCAAAAATTTGAGTATGGATATACATTTGTATTTGACTTGATTTTACTGAATTTGGTACAATATCGAATTTTATGCACAATTATATTTACATACACAAATTTACAGAATGTACAATTCCACACATGTATTTAGAATTTTCTGTTAAAAAATATATGTATGCATATATGACTTTAAAATAAACACTATGGTATTTTTATGAATTAAAAATATCAAGATACACATGTATCTTGACAGTGAACAACATTTAAGAAACAAAAATAAAATATTAAAGGATATTATTTATGATATTTGATTTATTTTACAACATTCGGTCTTTATAATTATAGAGAAATATGGGTGTGATAAAATCTTGCATATTAGGTATATGCACATACAGATGTATATTTGTATACTAATTATGTGTATTTTGAACCTTATTCTCCAGATATGGGGGAAATAATGTTGGAGTATGGATATCTGGTTTATCGACATAATATGATATTAGATCAAATAAAAATAAATACGATACATATTTATTTTATTGGACACATAAATACATATATATGTATGTATGTATGTACATATAATGTATAAATAGCGGTGTAATTAAAATACCTTATTATGTAAATATGTATGTACATCATTCTACTTTATAAAAGCTAAAATTTACGAATTTTATACATTAGTATGCTATTTTGACTAAATTTACAAAATTGAAGATAACATATTTATGAAATTCTTTATGAAACTTTTTTTTTTCAAATTTATCATTTTGTATATGTGATTAACTTTAATATGTTAATTAGTTTTAAAACACTTCTATGCAATAAAACATAAATTTGAATTTCATTACGTTGAATCGATTGTTAAAGATGATAAAATCAACTCTCAAATTTGAAAATTTCAGTTACAATTATTTGATCAATTTTTCTCAAGGACTTTATAATTAACAAGATAAGTTATATTCATTAAATATAGATCTTTGGGAATTTACATACTTATACACAAGAATATGCATTTTATGCACCTGTAGTAAATATTGACACCATTATTGACATTTTGTTCATGTTGTACCCATGTCAATGTGTGCAAAATACATGTAAATCATTTCATGTAATCATTTCGAAACATTGTATTACTCTGTTATATTAACATTTTGATATTATGTTAATTTATAAAAATGACTAAACTAACTAAATTATGTATAACAAAAACAAAAAATACTAAATTCATACTTTAGTTAACGTTAGCAATGTTAGCAAGCATACAATACAGTACATGCATCAAATACATGCATACATACGTATACATTAGACATGTTTGTACGTACGTTCTCAATCGTACAATATAAATATGAATACAAGAAGAACAGATCATTTTATTTCGGGATTTTTTTAAATATAAGTTCAGTAAATTTCACAATGGATTAAAATTGATGCACACAAATATAAATTACAGGTAAGTTAATTTAATACCTACATATGTATGTATACTCGTTTTAAATTTTTCCAAAAAATTCAATGTAATGTAGAGGATTTGCTACTATTGAGTGTATACATATGTCTGTAAATACTTATGTACGAATAAGTTTCTATTTGGTTACCGCTGATTTCATCTAGAAGAAAACCTCCAATGTACGGTAGGAAAAGGGTAAACAAGGAAAGAAAAACAGGAATAAAAACATTTTTTTTTGCATATATACTTGTATATGTATGTTAATGTATGTATACATGTTCATATGAAAAAAGCAGCTCTTTTGCTACTATGCTAAAACTATCAAAGAAATAAAAATAAGTTTAATAGAAGATTTCTTTGATCGTTTTACGAAATTCACATAAGACGGGCGGATTATGTACACACATTCTAGGACCTTTTCGGTAAAACCGCGCTTACATGTTATCTCTTAGTTGTCAAAGCTACTGACACGGATATATACCTACTACTTCAATGATTCTGGCCAGATATTCTTTTTTTTTTATTGTTTTTAAACATACAAAAAGAGCTTTGTGCAATACTACCAGTGCTTTAGCAGGTTTAGTGTTTTTTTTTCTTTTAAGATGAAGATGAAAATATTTAACAGTATGAATATGTATGCGTACGTAATGTACATACGTAAATATAGGTATACATAAGTGAATATTTTATACATATAATAAACTTTGAAGTTCTACAATTTTCAATATTCAAAAGAAATTTAAATCAATGTATCTAAGTATATTCACACAGAATACCACATAATCATATAAACAAAAATCAATAACAGACCATCGTCATCGCAATCACAATATATCCAATGCAGGTATATAATATGCAAGGATTGCAAGGTATCCCCAACTCATATCCAATGACAATATCTCCAATACCAGTGTGAATATTGAATAAATTGAATACAGTGTAGGTTTTTTTCCATGCATATTTGTATAATATGTGATTTTAAAATTTAAACGCATATCAACGTTTTTAAGATGAATCTAAATATCTTATGTGTACACTGTACACATATATATGTACATATATTAAATCTTCAAAGCCTTTCAAAATCACTATAAGCGACAAAAATACACAAAATTACATACGTCTATATATATGTAGGTACATATGTATGTATGCATACACCTTTAGGTATGTATAAATATAGTTATAGATAATCGAAGATCGATATATATAGTACAAAACAACGGTGTGTGCACAAGTACAAGTCATAATATATGTATGTAAAATGTAAATCGAATGATATATGTATGTAGGTATATACATAAATATGTATGTAGTGTAAATTTGCATATACTGCAAAATGCAAATACATACATACATGTGTGTATGTATATATAAAATAATTAGCACTGAATTTTTTGAACTTAAAAATTTTATTTTTTTTAAATTTAAAGTCAACCAAGTGAAATATAGGGTTTTCGCATTGAGTTCGTTATTTTACAAGAAAAATTCGTTTTTTTTTAAATTCAACCGCTTAAAATAAGAATTTTTATTTTAAAAAGGGGATTTCTATTTGTAAAAGGATGAAATCTTTATGTAAAAGGTGCAAATTAATTTTGTAAAATAACGAACTCGTGAAAAAAATCACAGCATAAAAAATGTATTAGGTTTGACATGATATGTTTGCACTTGATCTAAAAATTCTATATTAACTGGACCATAAATTAAGTTAGCCACAGATTATTCAATATGTTGATAAACTTTGTTGTTGCTGATAGGCGTCATTGAGTAATGTATGATTACGACGTGTGGTTACGGCATATGTATGGTTAGTTTTGGTTAACTTATTTTTTTTTATTTTTATTTTTTTTTGTGACAACTAAATTAGCCATACATTGTGCCATTATACGATTGTCTGTCTAACAATTAGCCAAACTTATGTATGGAGTTGCTGTTGCTGCATATAAGCATACGATTTTATCGTCGTACATTTAGTTAAATTAGATATCCATATTCCATACTGATTGATTAATTGCCACTGGCTGGCCTTGTCCGTTCTATAGTATGTGGGTGGACTTATTGCAACACAGTGTGATTTTTTATACAACTGTTCGTACTCCGTATAACAAAGGTTGAACAGATAATCGCATAATGTATGGCTAGTTTTATGTAATATTTGTTGACACATCATATTCACGCACTTCATGAAATTGAAACAAATATCATATGTTCATACATATGATTGTGTGTTTGTAATGTGTTTGTTTGTATGACTTTGACTGAAACTGAAACCAAATGGAATTTTAAACGAACATCGAAACGAAAAGATAACATACAATTAAAAATGACAAAATATTATAAAAGAAAATAAGTAAAATAAAATATAAGAAAAGAGAAAATTTTTATGGCGATATCAGTGTAAAATTTTTTTTTTTGTACAAAAGGAAAACTTGATTGAAGTTTTATTAAAATAAAAATATCCCATTAAATTAATTTATATTTCAAGTATTTTTTTCTAGCATTTCACAATAATCTATATTTGATTCGTATAAAATATAATACTAATATTCCTCGTAAAAGTGTAATTTTTATAATATACCTACGTACATACATACTTATGTGCATGATTTAAAAACAAAATCAAAATTTTCATGTAAAATGACATATTAGAAAAAATTTAACTTCATATAATTTTAAAAATCTAAAAAAAAAAATAGCAAAAAATAAAAATCAGTTAAACTACGAAGTGGAAGAAGTAAATTACTCCTATTTTGTAAATAAACAGGGCCGATTTGCTAGAAAATAAATTTTCGCTTATTAAAAAATAAATTTCGTGATTATTATCTTGTGATTTAATCAACAGGAACAATCAACAATGGCAGAAGAAGGGTAAACATATTTAGTTTCATGTTGTACTTATATTACTTATTACTTTACTTTTTTTTATTACGTTTTTTTTTTTAATCTCTTAGCTTGGAAAGATAAAAATTTAAAGTAATTTCCATTTTTGTTTATGGCTTTCTTTGTTTCGCATAAATTTATTTTGATCGTACTAAAATTATTATTATTTTTATTTTTTGTCTTTAAACTAATTATTTAAGTATAATAATATGAATTAATCTACATACATACATATGTACATATATGATCATGTATAAAATTTTGCAATACAGCACTTAAAGTTATTTGCTAACTAATAGAAAAAATTTGCAAAAGAATAGAAAAACAAAAAATAATCATATTTTTATTTTTCAGTAAAGAAAATCAAAATGAGGGTAGCTGGTGGGGATCATGGATAAGTTCAGCAAAATCAAAAGTATTAATATCAAACATTTTATTTTTAAATTATTAATATTCTTTTTTTTTTAAATATGTTTTTCTTTAGACAACAACAGTTTTTGAAGCAGTTAAAAAAGATTTAGATGAATTATCTACTGCAGTTAGAACAGAAGCATCAAATGTTGGTGCTGCTATCGAAAATTCATTAAAGGTAAAAAGAAAAAATAAAAAATAGAAAATTTCAAAAATTAATTTTTTTTATATGTATATTAGTTTACAGAAGAGACATCTCCAGTTGGTAATGTAAAAAAAAGTATAAGTACATTCTTTGGTCAAGTAACTGAAGCATTAATACCATCAATTGAAGATGATGAAGTTGAAGCCGTATTAATAACACATGATGGTGCTATAACATTAACTGGATTTCAAAAGCATTTAGCCGATTTACAAAATAATGATAAAACATATTTAGATGAACCAGTTAAAGAATTACAAGATAAATATAAATTATGGTTAGAAGTTATTGAACAAGATCAATTTACACAAGATCGTTTAGCTAGACATTTGGCAAGTAGTGAAATATTAAATGAAAAATATTTAAATTTTGTGCCTGATAAAGTTCATCATATGGATTTTTGGCAAAGGTTTGTAAGAAATTTGTAATTTATTTATTTTATGAATTTTTTATTTTGTTTTTAATATAAATAAAAGCATTAAAGCAGAATAAAAATAAATTTTATGTAATAAAATCAATACATATTTAAAAATTAAATTAAACTAAAATTAATTACAATTTGTTTTTTAATGTAATTGTGAATATTAGATATTTATTTAAACGTGCATTATTAGAAGATGCCATTGCAAATGCTGAAATAGCTGAAAGACGTGCTAAATCTGAATTGAATACAACAAAACCAACATCACCAAGAAAAAATATAATTCAAACTGAACAACCAAAATTAACATGTAACGATAAAGATATCATCTCTGTTACTATCAATAATAATAATAATAGTAACAATGATACAAACGATAAAGATGATAAACCACAGCAACAATTACAAATTATTGATAAATCTTTGCCATCTGAAAAAGTTGATAATGATAATGATGATAATGATGACGATGAATTACTTAATGATAATATTAATTGGGAACACGAAGAAATTCCCAATGTTGAATTGACTGAAGAAGAACAAATTCGTTTATTAGAACAATATGAACAAGAAATTCAAGAAAGAGAAAAGAAACGCAATGAAAATAATACCGGAAATAATAACAAAGGAAAAGTAAGAAAATTTGTTTGCTTTCATTTTTGTAGTTTTTTTTTGTCTTATGAATGCCGTTTATTGTTTTCCTTTATTGCCTTTATTTTTCTTGGCTTATATTTCATATCTGTGGCAATTTCTTTTTACAATTATAGTCATACAATTATTTCATATAATTTCATTTTTTTACTAGTTTTTCATCTATATCACTTTCTTTTTTTTATATTTTTAGATAGAATTAGAAACACCATCATCATCAAATTGTTGAATGAATGTATTTCCTTTTTTTGTTTTTGTTTTTGTTTGTTTTCAAATCACAAATTTTTATCCTACTTTTGGTTTTGGTAACAAAATTAATTTAATTTAATTTTTTTTTTTTTTTTGTTAATTTATTTCCTATATTAAGTGAATTCTAAATTTTTATTATTTTTATCTAAATATAATATTTTACATTATAATATTTTGTTATTTAAATTTATTTTACTTTTATCAATCTTTTAATTTTTAAGGAAAAAAAAAGAAGAAAATGAAATAAATTAAATTAAATTAATTTTTACAGAAAATTAATAATACAAAAACAAATGTAATAACAACGATAACTGATGAACAACAAAATATACAACAACAGCAACAGCAACAACAATATAAAAAACATAAAGATTCAAATAGTAGTATGGGTAGTAACAATTGTGATGATAATTTAATCGTTCAAAAAGATCATTTTAATAATAAAGATGAAACATCATCAACATCTGATGAAAGTTGGGAAAAAGATTTCGATTTAAATGATTAAAAATCAAAAATTACTCATTATTGTATATTTTTAAGGACAAAAAAAAAAAATAAAAAATACAAAAATTTAAAATAAATGAATTTAATTGTAATTGTGTATTTTTATGTTTTAAAATACATATATGCGAACGAATAAAAAGAAATATAATATATTAAATATATGTATATGTATATGAAAATATGATATGAAGAACATTTCCTTTTACTTTGTATTCTCTTACTGACTAACTTTTTTTTTTTAATTTTTTATTATTATTATTTTTTTAATTTTTATTAGTTTTATTATAAATTAGAAAGAATTGCAAATATGTATATTACAATGAATATATGAATGTAAATACATTCTTGCTTGTAAGAATTAAATTGAAAATTAAAAAAGAAATCAATGGAATTATAAAAATTTTAAAAATATTTTATATAAATTTATTTACAACATAAAATGAATATGACGATATGCTAGAAAGAAAATAACGTTATTAAAATTTTCTTTAAACTTATATTAATAATGTAATTTAGCACAATTTCTTTTCCGTATTTTTTTATTTTTATTTTAATTATAATTATTTTTTTAGTATTAAAATCTAAAAATTAATTTTTTTAGTTATTTGCATGATTATAATAATTTGTTATAAATTTAAAAAAATATATATATTTATAATATAATGTTTTATTAATTCTATTAATTATTTTCAAATATAAAATCATTAAGGCAATATTTATTTTTTATTTTATTATTTTTTTTTTTGTTTTTGTCAATGAAATTACTTCTCATATTACTTATAATTTATTATAAATTTGAATTTTTAAATGAAATTTAAAATAGAAATAATATTTTGGTTGTTAGTAATTCTGTTGTACTGTATCAAACAAACAAATTGTCGTTCAACAAACATTCTGTATTATATCAAACAAATATGTATCCACACACACACATTCTTCGTTTTCAGTAAATGTATCCAAACAAATAAGCAACATAGGTCTAACTAAACATCATGTTGATTCAAAATTCAGATGGGATTCCATTCTTTAGGAAAACAAAAGGATAACGTGTTATTTTCAGGATAATAAATATGTAGGGTGTTCCAATTAATGAGATAATGCTGAAAGTGAAAGGCTCATCCCAATTACTACTCTTCTAAAAGTTCAAAATGTTTTCAACAAAAATAACGTTTTTTTGTTTTAAAAACTGTTCATATAAACAAAACAGCTAATATCTTATGAACTATACAAAATTTTGCTTTTTTTTTTTTTTGAAATAAAATCGTTACAAACCCTGACTGGTCAATCTTGACTGTATAAGTGAATCGGTAAGGACTAAGGAGAAATTCCTTTCACCATAAGAACTCAGTTTTTAAAAAAGTTCTCATTTTAGTTTTTATGGCGATAAGCACATTAGAACAGTATGATGGAATAACGCATTTTTGTACAACAACACTTCATATTTTATGTGTAAAATCAAGTATGTATACCTACCCTACATGTTTACACAATATACCATCGTATATGATGATACATGAACATTTTTATGTTACAGCATCCATATTTGTTTCATATATCATCTTATTTCGTTTTGTTATAAAATGATAAAGTCTTATACTTTCATTGTTATATCATTCAAAATTTATATCCTTTTCAAAATAAACTTAGGTACATACTTTTACCACATTACATATACATACATACAATATATTAGAAAATAGGTGAGAAGAAAATGTAAAGTTGATCGGTACTTGATTTTTTTTTTCTCGTAATTATCAAATAAAATAATTCAAATAAATTATTACTAAAAAAATATAATAAAAAAAAAAAACCATAAACGAAATTTTATATTTTAATTCTCAATTACAAATTATTCGAAAAATTTTCAAAAAATTATCAAATTTCATTTTATTTTTCGTTTTTCTATTCAAACTGAATTTTATTTTCATCCTTCGAAACTTATATGAAAAATATTTGATTGTGTATTGCATAATTTTGGGATAAAATAATTTTTCGTTTTTTTTTCCATTTTTTTTTTTATGAGAAAAAACGTTTTTTTTTCGATTATCAGATGTTGAAAAAAGGAATTTATTCTGAGTGTGATAAGCGATTATAAAAATACATTTGAAAAAATTTAATTGAAACAAAAAAAAATTTTTTTGCCATATACGATATGTGATTATTCAAAGCTAAAAAATAAAAAAAATAAAACGAAAAACAAAAAAAAAACAGTGAAAAGCAGTCTTCCATTGTACATATAAGATTAGTTAAAGTAATCATAAAATTGCTGTGTAATTCACGAAGATAATTATCGAGGTAAGTTTAATAAATTTTTTTAGTTTAAAAACCAAAAAAAAAAAAAAAATATTAAATTAAAATTATATACATATATATACGCATACGAAAGGACATTTTTTTTACTACAACTCTTCTAATACTTACATCATGTACATACATATGTGTATATATATAGATCTACACATAAGTTAATGAATTGTGTAACATATACATATACACATATATATGTATATACATATAATATATAACTACAAAGTTCATATGTATAATTTTACATCAGCTTATATGTACATATATACATACATACATACGTACATGAATTTTCTGATAAAAATCAATAACTGTAATAAAAGTAGAATTTTTAAATTCGAATACTGTTCTTGTTCGTATTATGATTTTTTTAAAATGAATTTTGAAGCAATATATAATCTGTTTTTTTTTTATTCATTTAAATATATAGAAAAAAAAATGTCATTCCTCAATCAAGTCCGATCATTACCATTGCCACCGATAAAGAATGTTTTAAATGTTGCATTACAAACTGCTAGACAAACAATGCCCGATAAACCGAATAGGGCTGAATATGAACAACCCGTTGGTGACGGTAACGGTAGTGGTGTACCACCAACTGTACCACCAAGACCACAAAATGTTAGATTTGCTGATACAGAAAATGGAAATGGAGCAAGTTTGTATTCAATTTTGTGTTACTATAATTATATAGATATATATATATAGATTTTATCCTTATTTATTTATTTGTATACTTATTATTGTTATCATCATCATATTTTTTGTTTAGATGTGAATGGTGAAACACACGAACTTAATCCATTTAGAAATCCATCGAATCCATTTACACAGGATATTCCTCCTGAAAATGGTGGAATGGCAAATACATCATTTATTGGACAGGATTACGATCAAGGATATCAACAATCTGGTGGATATAGGTAACGAACATTTTTAATAAATTCACATATTTGCCCAACATCCATAACATCCGTAAATTTATCAAAACCATTTTCTGGTGTTTTACTCTATTTTATTTCAGACAAGGAAGTGTCGCATCAACAGAATCATCATTCGCTTGTGAAGGTGAAGGTAGATCTGATGTTAAAATAAATGAGTTTCAAGCAGCATGGAATGTAACAAACGCCATACAAGGAATGTTCATAGTATCACTGCCTTATGCAGTATTACGCGGTGGCTATTGGGCAATAATTGCAATGGTTGGTATAGCACATATTTGCTGCTATACTGGTAAAGTACTTGTACAATGCCTTTATGAACCAGATCCAAATACTGGTGAACCAGTACGTGTACGTGATAGCTATGTCGCTATCGCAAAAGTTTGTTTTGGTCCAAAATATGGTGTACGTGCTGTTGCTGTCGCACAAATAATTGAATTATTAATGACATGCATTCTGTATATTGTTGTTTGTGGTGATCTATTAGCTGGTACATATCCAGAAGGTGCACTGGATACCCGATCATGGATGATGTTAACTGGTATATTTCTATTACCACTTGGTTTTTTAAAATCATTACGCATGGTATCAGCATTATCGTTTTGGTGTACAATGTCACATTTAGTTATAAATGCCGTTATCTTAGGTTATTGCTTATTAGAAATCGGTGATTGGGGTTGGTCAAAAGTTCGTTTTAGCATCGATATGGCAAATTTTCCAATATCATTGGGAGTTATTGTATTCTCATATACATCACAAATATTTTTACCAACATTAGAAGGTAATATGGAAGATCGTTCAAAATTTAATTGGATGTTAGATTGGTCACATATTGCTGCTGCTGCATTTAAAGCAATATTCGGTTATTTATGCTTTTTAACATTTCAAGATGATACACAACAAGTGATTACAAATAATTTACATTCACAAGGATTTAAAGGTTTTGTTAATTTCTTTTTAGTTATTAAAGCAATATTATCATATCCATTACCATATTATGCTGCATGTGAATTATTAGAAAGAGCATTTTTTCGTGGTCCACCAAAATCAAAATTTCCAACAATATGGCATTTAGATGGTGAATTAAAGGTATGGGGTTTAGGTTTTCGTGTTGGTGTCATATGTGGTACAATAATGATGGCAATATTTATACCACATTTTCAAATATTAATGGGTTTTATTGGTAATTTTACTGGTACTATGTTAAGTTTTATATGGCCATGTTATTTTCATTTAAAAATTAAAGGTCATACATTAGATCAAAAAGCAATTGCATATGATTATTTTATAATATTTTTAGGTTGTTTATTTGCTATTATTGGTATTTATGATTCGGGTAATGCATTAATTGAAGCATTTGAAATTGGTTTACCATTTTAAAATTATCATTTTTATTTTTCATCATTTTATATCCTTATTGGTATACATACAATATTATACATATTTGAAAAATTTATTTTCATTATAATTTTTTGATTATTTAAATACTGAGGATAAAAAACCAAGTTAGTAATTATATAATTATGTACCTTTAAGCTTCATGTAAAAAAAAATAATAATAATCAAATGAATGAATGATTATATTAGCACCGCAAACAACAACATGCAAAAAAAGGAATAAAAAAAGGCAAGAAGAAGTTAAATCAAAAAGATATACAAATTCTGCAATTATTGTTCAATTAATATAAATTAAAACTAAAAAAAAATTAATCATATATAACATACTTACTTATATCAATGCAACATTTGTCTTCCAAAAAAAAAAAAAAAAATTAATAACAATAATAATAATTAAGTGAAAGAAATTTATTTAAATTTAAATTGTTATTATATTATATACATATATATTATATATACATAATATTATACGAATATAATTATTATTAATTTATTCATATTAATAAGATTTATATAAGTATACAAGAAAAGGTCAATCCACGATAAATAAATTAAAAAAAAAAAAACAACAAAATATATGTATACATAAGCAAAAAGAAATTTTAAATTTTAAGGATAAAAATAACAAATAAAAATAAATAAACAAATGTCTTCCAAATTATGCAAAAATAAAAAAATATATACTATTATTAATGTACTATTGTATATTATTATTATATGAATGGAATAATTGAGTAAAAAAATGACAATAATAGAAATACTGTAGAACAAAAAATTAATATTGAGATATAATCATTTAAAAAACAAAAGAATTTAAATTCAATAAAAAAAAATTAGAAGAAAGATTATATAACTAATTAATAATTATAGAAAAATAAAAAAATAAAAAAAAAAATTTAAACAGAATATCTGTAACGAACATTATATATGACTATACGAGTATTACACCATCGTAGTTAGTACACATACTTAGGCATAAAATACGTATTGTATGTCTAAAGAATGCAAATTCATAAACATATATAAAATATATATTCTGTATATGTATGTGTAAGAATCAAAATATGTATATGTATGTATAATGTAAAAACAAAAAAAAAAAAAAATAAATAAATAAATAAACATTTATTAAAATATGTATTATAAAAACAAATAAAAAAAAATTGAATTAAATTAAATATTAATATTGTAATAATATATGTATGTGCATAATGAAACTAAGTCTTCCAAAAGAAACTGAAAATATAACTAAAAATAGTATATGTATGAAACAAAATAAATAATAAAAATAAAAAATGAGAATCCATGTCTTCCATATCATTATATAAATTATAAAAATATTTACACAATATTAAAAACAAAAACAAAGAGCTATAAATATTAATGTATTCATTTTATTTTTAAGAAAAGAGCATTTCCAAAATTTATTATTAAATTATACATAAAAATACATGATTATTATTGTTATTGTATATCATCAGGGCTGGCGCTACCATATGAGCAAATTGGCCATTTATAACACAATTACAGTGAAATTAGTAAAAATTGTTTAAGTGCAGTTTTTTCTCATTTTTTTTTTTTTATTATTTTCATTTTATTTAGAGAGGAGTAGGTACAAATTCTAGCGTCAGTTCTGTACATCACAAAATCTTATGTATATTCAAAATATTCAATATACAAAAATTAGAAAATGATAACAAAATAATTTAACTATACATACATGTTCAAAAATTCAGAAATTTAATTAATCTACAAATTATGGTGTACCCAAAAAATGAAAAATAAAAATAAAAAATTAAATTGAAATGAACTGAATTAATTTTTAAATCGAATCATTAAATAATAAAAATACGATTTGAACTTTTTCGTACATAAAGTTAGAAATTTCAATTTAAAAATGAATCACTATTTATTTGATTCGATATCTAGCTTATGATCTTAAGCTAGTGAATAAAATGGTTAAATTTACAACTTTTACCAGAAAACTGTTTTTTATCATTTAACTTGGGACTTCTGCAAAAATGATTGATGAAAAAATTCATTATTTTATTTTATTTTTATTTTTTCATGTTTATTTTTAATTTATTGAAAATTAATTTCTGAAAATCTTTTTTTATAATACACCAAAGTTAATTAACGTTACATGGGTACACACACAAAATATATGAAACAATAAAATATGTATGTACATATATGATCAAAGTCTTCCATTGTAAGTATAAGAGTGTGATTAAAAAAAAAATATATATTTGAAAAACTAAAAAAATAATAATCTTAATGATAAAGAAATTCGAAAAACCAGTTTACAAAATAAAGTACATAAATTATGATATATTTTATAGATTATAAGAAATTGTACACAAGACTAATAAATTAAAATACATAAAAAAAAAACAATTCGAATGCAAAAAACAACAATTAAAATTCATTAAATAAATAAAATAATAAAAAATTTCAATTAATTAGTTATATTATATTATTGAATTATATTTGAAATTAATTGTAATGTATTGTAATTAATTACTTGTATAGTTCTTCTAAACTTGTTGTGTTATGTATTTTAGATTATTTTTAAAAAGTGTATTTCATGAAATCACAATGAAATAAAAACTTAAAACATTAAGAAGAAAAAAAGAAAAAACAAAAAGTTAAAATTATCATTAACAAAATAATCTAGTAATTAATATTGATATCATGTTTATTGTATTTGAAATATTTTAATGTAAAATTAAAAATAAAAATCATGCTGTATTTAATTCAAATATACAAATTGCGTAACATAATAAAAGATAATAAAATACAAAAATTAATAAAACTAAAAATATATGGGGTTTTTCATGAGTACAAGATAATAGATTCATAACAGTTGAGCCGATTATGGCAGAATAATGTAAATACATTCTTTAAAACATAAATTTATTTCTCAGCATAAAACATCAATTGCTAGTCCATCATCAGCTTCGTATCTACTCATGAAACATTCTATATATTTCTTTTATCTATTTTGAATTCTTTTTGTGAAAAATGTTTACCTTGTGAAATATTCAATTTAGTTAGTTCCACCGCAAGGATCATAAAAATTTATTTGAAACTTTGTTAACATTTTGTTATAAAATTTACATTTTATATAAAACAATTAAAAACTCATGCAAGAGTTGAGTTCAAGAACAATTGAACCTCAGTTTTATTACAGGCACAAATGCTTTCAAGTTTGAACTTAACTAAGCATTTTTCTAATGCACTTCTAGTAAATTACACGTATATTTTGTTAAGTTTTTCTTTTTTTTTTAAATTGCACAATAAATTTTATTCATTTTAATATAGGTATATATATAATTTATTTTATAAACATTTAATAGCTTTTATAATTGATTAATACCAATAATACATACTTCATTTGTTTAACATTATTACATTCATTTATAATAAATTGAAATATTTTTTTGTTATATTATGTTTCGTTGAATATTATTTTATTAATACGTATCATTATGTTTATGTATGTTTTTTTTTTTTTAAATTGTAACTTAAAATTTTATAAAATATTTAAAAAATAAAATAAAAAGATTGAAAGTTTACTGTATGTAACGTATGCAAAATTAATTATCACAAATGTAAAGTATATCTTGAAAATTTCAAATATGTACATATGTACGTTTTGCTAAATGTATAACTGAACTATTTAAAAATAATTTTTGTTTTTTATTTAAATTGAAAATTGGTATGATTATACATAATACGTACATACAAATATGAAATTAAAATTAACATAAAATTTTGTTGAATTTTAATTAAAATATCCTAATATTCAATTTCTTTCTAATTTCTTATTTGATCTCCTTTTTTATTGGAAGTATTTTTGCTTTTCCACATATGTACATACGTATGTTGTGTTAACAAATTATGTCATGTTATAAAACATGTCATGTATTATTTATGTACACTAGCGAAAAAAAAATGTTTGTAACGCCTAAAATTTCATATAAAAACACAATTTTCAAATTCATTGTATTTTTTTTTTTACTGAATGTATACTTTTTTTTATATACTAATATTTTTTTTTTAAACTTTAAATGCCTAATTCCTATTTTTGTAGAAAATAGTGACTTTAAAATTTTAAATAAATTTCTGATCAGCAATTTAGGTCATTCCTCGTGTTATTTTCATAGTTTCAACCTTCTTGTTTTATTGTTATTTTAGTGGCGAATTGTGTTGGTTTGAAAAAAGACTATGAAGTATACATTCAATTTAAAAATACATGTAATTTTATAAACATATTGTGTTTCACACAAAGTTTTTATGTAAAATTTTAGATGCTGTAAAGCCTTTTTTATAGGCATTTTTTTGTTTTTTTAATTCTAAATGCATTTAAAAATGTAAGTCTTTAATTTTATTTTTTAAATAAATGAAATAACAAAAAATGAATTTATGTGGTTAAATTTTCAATAACTTTTTTTTTATATATAATTGAGTTTTTTTTTTCTTTTTAAATTAGAGATTAAAATTATTCTTTTTAATGTATATCTTTTTTTATATAATTTTTTTAACTGAGTAATGTAATTTTTATCAGTACTTCTTTTTTTATATCGCTTCATATGCTTCCTCCGTACGACTAGACATATCTGTGGTACCATTTAGAAACTCTTCTAAATCAGTTTCTTTATTTAATAATTTTGATGAAGATGAACGTTTCTTTTTCTTTTTATCATCATGATAGTCAGAATTTTCATATTTTTCTTTTCTATCTTTTTTATGTTTTTTGTGTTTATTTTTCTTTTCTGAATGATGATGATGACTTTTATTGTGATTATCTCGTTGCTGTTGTTTTTCGACTGTACTGCTATCATTTTCATGTTGTCGTTCCTGTTCTTGTTTTTTAATAAAATTTTGCTTTAAAATCACTGAATCTTGATTATTATTTGGTATTGATGTTGTATCTTCACCACCTTCTGGTGACTGACGTACCGCTGATATTTCTGGTAACCAACAATTATTATCAGAATTCTCTTCATATTGTAATGAACTTGAAGATTCATCATTATATCCCATTACTAATGATGATGATGATGATTTTTGTTTAATTATTGGTGGTACTATAATACCAAATTCTTCACTTGATGTTGAAAATTTTCTATTTACATTCAAATTATCATTATCTAATAATGATAAATTATTATTTGATAATTTGCGATTATATTTTGCCAAAGGATTCATTTTCATTTGTTTTACATTTTTATTTGTTTCATTTTCAATTATCATATTTTTTAATTTAATTACATTTTTATCCATCCCATCATCATCATTATTATTATAGTCATCAGGTTCATCATTAAATTTGGCTACCATTGGATTACCTTCATTTGTATCTTCATTATCACTATCAGAATCATCAATTTTAATATTATGATTTACTGTTAATGTTGATGTTGCTGTTGTTGGTACGAAATCATCTAAAAAACTTCTATCTAATAGTCCATCATCAGGACAAAATTCTTCTAAACTAGAAATATTTCTATGATGTGATTGTTCATCAATATCTTGTTTATTTGAATTTTTTATATCATCACATGATTTTTGTAACAATGCCGTAATTAAATCTTTTTGTGGAATGTCTAGCGCTGTTTTAGGCAGTGTACTTGTACTTGTAATTTGCAATTGCTGCTGATTTTGTTGTTGTTGCTGTTGTTTTATTTGTTGTGTAACATTCGTTTGACCAGGAATTATAATTGGTTGTCCACCACCGACTATTATACTTTTAGTAGGACGAAGTTCCTGTTGTGGTTGCTGTATCGGGGATGTTGTACCTTGCGTTGTATTACCATTGGTTTTATACTGAGATAAAATTGATGAATTACTAGCTGAATGGGATAAAGATGTTGACGATGATAACTGCTGATGATTTTGTGTAGGTAAAATTGACGGAGGTGGTACACGAGAATTGGATTCAGCTATTTGTCTCCGTTTATTAGATAAATTACTTAAAAATTTATTATAATCTGCATCATCTGATTTCTAATTTAAAAATTATTAAAAAAATATCTTTTAATTATTTATTGTATATTTACAATGATTTATGCAAATACTTACTAGAAATTCAGTAATTTCAAATCCACATATTTCTGTATCACGCTTATTACGTTCAATTAATGCTAATAATGTTTCTTTTTGCAGTCTTAAAAATGGAAGTCCTAAGAATTTATGAAGTAAACGAAGTCCAAACCCGTTTCTCATAGAACTTTCAGCATATAATATTTCTGCTGGTCGACTGAAAAACATAAAAGATAGATGAACAAGGGTTTTTTAAACTTTTTTTACTTTTTTATTTACTTTTCTCTACATGATTCAATTAACGCTGTAGCTTGACCAGTCGATATAACACGGTGATGGCTCATATCACAATGATTACCAAGAATTAGAACCGGAATTTCTGAAGGAACTTTTGGTAATTCACGTGTTACGTAATCAAACGTCCTGTTAATGATTTTATTAATTTAAAAAAAAAAACATATTTCTTATGTAGTATTGTAAAATAATCTTGAATTATTTTACCATGTTTTTGTTACGTCCATCATTAATATAACACCATGTGTGCCTTTATACACATCCAGAAATTCAGCATCTAATGCTGGTGTATCTGGTAATGAACCAGTACTCAATTTAAGCCCAGCATGTCGTTGACGTGCTTTACCACGATCAACAACATCCCAAACTTCTACTTTAACAATGTCTTCGGTTGCTTTAAACGACCATTGTATAGATGCAACTTGAATTTCTTCAGTTGGTGTATATGTTTCAATGAATCCACCACCTTGTAAACGTTGCAACAGACATGATTTTCCAACATTCCTATCACCTTTTATTATTATTTTCACTACGTATTATGAAGAAGTAGAATAATTTTAAAAAATTTATAAGTAAATAAATTATAAATATTCTTTGTACGACTTCACTTACTATTATAATTAACACCTTTAGAAAATTTCTTTTGCAATGAACCAGACATTGGTTGTCCAGCTGTATCTGGGGGTACCGTAACAACATCTTGTTTAGCACCAGCTGTTAATTTTTTTAATGCTGACAACATATTTGTTAATTATACGTACTCAAAATAATAATTTTTTAAATTTTTCTAGATTTTTGAATTCTCTTTTATTTTAAAATTATTTTACTATATTTTGCTGCAGAATTGACCTAATTAGAAAAATAAAGAAAACACGAAGAACAATCGAAGTATAAGAAAAAAACAATTAAATATATCTTTCTTTCCCCATTTCTATTTTAAAATATGCAGGTACACTTTTCTTCCAAGCTGCAATTTTTTTTATGTGTTTAATTTAGAATTGTAATTCGTTTAAAATTTTCAATTAAAACTTAGCTATTTAATTATTTTACTAAAATGAAATTACATTGCTATCACCATTCACTAACACCAATCCACAGAAATCGTAAAATGCCAACTTGCAACTTGTCCTGGCAAATCTAATTTTTAATTTTTGACATTTTCTTTTAATTTACATTTTCTATATTCATTCCAATGTTTAGTTCCACTTTCCATTTTCTTTCCTTTTATTTCATTTAATCAACAAGTCAATATGGATATGCATTTGTAATGTTTTATTCAATATTTTCAAAATTTCAAAATTAAATTGGGTGAAGTGGAATTATTTTTTAATAATTATTTATTATTTACTGAAATTATATTTTTTCATATATGTAATGCAAACTGATAACTACTTTAATAGCAAATGAAATTCTATGGACGAAAAGTTAAAATTAAAATTTTGTTTTTTACATAGGAATTCGAATTAGAAATTTAAAAAACGTTTACATTTTTAGGAAAAGAATTTTTTTTTTTAAATATAATTTATTAGCGAACCTAACATATAAAAATACTGATACTATCTAACAGAATCAGTAGGAACACATTTTTATCTTTTTTTTTTTTGTTTTTAAATTGGTTCTGGTAATGTACCATCTCTAAAACGTATCCAGTATTCCTGTAATCGCTTCAACCATTCATTCCAATATTTTTGTATTAAAATTTCATTTAAATAATATATTTGTGCTGGTTGACCATCTGTATATGCGATTACAACATAACCAGAATTAATATTTAATTTATATCTTTCATCATAGTTCAACGCACCCAAATATGCACATAATTGTAATGGTGCATCGTATGTTAAATTGATATTATCTTTTATTTTATTTGATTTTTTCCATTCAATAACATTTATATTTGACCTAAAAAGAATAAAAAGATAAAATTAATTCATTACATGCGTGTAAGGAAGGAACATTCAATTATATCACATCACACAAACTTTATATATGATACATAATCAACAATTCCGCAATATTTTAAATATGGATGTTTAACAGTTGCTTCAATTAATTTTGTCTCTGGTTTTAATGATTTTAATGCCGTTTGTACACTTTTCCATACACCAATTATACTGGGATCTATGTTTGTTGGTTCCTGATATGATGTTAAATATTCTTCTAATGTTTTATGAAATAATTTACCTTGCTGTAAAAGTTCTACAACAGATAAATAACATATTAAAATTAATATTCAAATAAAAAATGAAATTTAAAAATAAATCAAAATACTTACCATTCTGTAAATTTTGAAATCCTTCTTCTCCCAATTCAGAAATTTTTTTAATTTTCCATTTAATTAATGCATTTCTTGAGCTTTCTGACATTGTGTATTGTAAAATTTTTCCGACAGAAGGGATTCGTAATGATGATGAATATTCAGATGATAAATTGGAATCATTTTCATTTTGTAAAATTATTGAATTATTCAAACAATTTGTAATTGATTTTTCATTATTAGAAAGAATTAATGGAAATTTTAGCATATCCTTTAATTGACTATCATTGAATGGAATAACATTCGTTTCTAATGTTGATTGCGCTTTTGTAGACTGAAAACGTGGTAATGGTGTCGATGATGTCGTTGATAATTTTTTATCCATTGTACAATTAGTATTTACATTTTTAATTTCATTTAAAGATTCTGATAATGATTTCAATTCAATTGATGTTTCATTAATTTTATTATTTTTATGATTTTCAGTTAATTGATTTTTCGATTTGTGATATTCAATTAACCAATATCTTTCTGAATTGTGTTCTTCATCATGTTTTGTTTCATTGTTATTTTGTTTAAAAACATTTTTAACATTTTCATTATCATTTTGATTACCTTTTTTTGATTTTCTGTTTTTTGATTTTTTTATAACTGGACCAAATAACATTTTATTTTCATAATTTAAATTTTTTATAACATCACTTCTTGATTTAAATGATGAAAATTTTAATAACGATAATTGCATTAATAAATTTGAATTTTGTTTGAAATATTTTAATGAAAACATTTTGTTTTGAAAACTTTTTTCTTGAAAAATTGTGAAATAGTAAATAAAACAATTGTCTAACCTAAAAATCTGTTAATCGATTTTATATTTTTTAATTTTTGTTCATTTGAAATTTTTGTTTTCATCATATTATTTATGGTTTTGTTTTTATTCCAAAATTTATCATCACGTTTGTTCACACGTTTGTTGATATTTTGTTTATTTGGCATTGGCAGTTGGTACTTCATTAATTTACAACATGTTGAGGTTGGATAGTTGGATACTGATTACTGATGGTTATATGTTGTATGTATGTTGTTATTTGTTAACATTCAGGTGTATACATATGTATGTAGATACACCGCAATACTTATAAGTTATATATTAAATCTTCCTTGTTTGGTTTGGTAGTCACACACAACACACAAGTTCACACATATAAAAAAATAATGCATTAAATGATAATTTTTGTTGAAATGAAACGTTATTTGGAGTATTTTGTTGTAAAAGAATTCGTTTTGTGACGCCTAATCTGGGACACCCTGTATACTATTTTCTGAACGCTCTAGCTGTCATGTAAAAATTTCCCAAATGTTTGATTTTTTGGAAAATTATTTAATCAATCCGTATATGTACATATATATATATGTATGTATGTGATAAGTTGATAACAAACATTTAAATTTTAAAAATAAAAACGGTTTTTGTTTTGTGTGATTTCATTTTTTTCTATTATGTACATATTTACAACACAAACAATATCACATGCCCAATAATATACATACATGTATGTAGCTTTATGAATATAAAAAGTATTGTTTATACAAATTACAAAGCAAGCAATTGCTAATATTGCTATAGCAATTAGCAAGCAAAATCAAATATCACCCATATATCATACATATATTCACGGCATGCATACTTATCCATCCATCTAGTCTGGTCTGGTATCCATTCATTTCATACATTTTCATAGTTGATTTTGATTAGATGCTTTTTCTCTTTTTCTTTCCTTCATTCTTATATATATTTCATTGTAGCGTCGCTTTTATTTCATACAAAAAGTCAAAAGGAAAGAATTTTATATTCGTGAAAGTACACAGTTTTGTTGTATTTTGTTTTAAATTTAATTTTTATTGAATAAGTAATTAATAATTTCGTAAAGAAAAGAAAATAAATGAACAAATAAAAATAAATTAAATTTTCTCTTAAATTTAAATAAATAAATAAATAAATAAAAAGTTTTGTGAAAATTTAATAAATAACAGTAAAATGACACCAACTCATACAGAAACACCTTTACGTAGATCAGAAGTCCGAGTTTTTCGTACACCAATTCAAACTCCACTCGTTGTAAGTTCATTTTTTTTTTCTTTTCTTTTAATTTTTATCTTATTTTTCTTTTTTGTATTTTGTTATTATATCGTCTTCTATCATTTGAAATTTTACAAAATAAATAAAAAGAAAAAACGAATAGCAGAAAAAAGTCGACTGCTTGATAGAAAATTGGAATTACAAAAATATTTTGGTAATATGTATGCGAATTACCAAAATAAAAAGAAAATGGAGTAAGAAAAAAAAATAATAATAAAACAAACGATATGAAGGAAATTAAATGAAAATAATTCTGATTTTTTTTCTTTTATTATTTATACATACAACGACGTAGTTAACAAAGTATGTAAATTTCCTTATATGTATGTCCAACCTTTTGATACCCACACCACAAATTCTCATAAAAACAATTTTTTCCTCATTAATTAATAGGAATAGGAAAGTTTCCTTTAACCTTGACATAATTTCTTACTTTGCCCGTGCTTTGCCCAAAATCCAAATCAATTTGTTTTCTTTATTTTTACACAACGGAGAATTAATTGCAGTTAGAAACATAAAAATTAATAATTGATTTGTTTTTATCACATTATGATGTATCTACATGTGTTTTTTTGAATTAATGTACTTACAATACCTATTTAGATAACAAGATTTTCCAAAAGTCTTAGACTATAATGTTACGTATCATATCGAAAAGAATGCCATTTTGATATCATAATTAAATTAATAATTCTTTAAAATTTAAAGTCTAATTTCTAATGCATAGGTATAACAAGATTGAATTTAAGAATTTATTTGAAAACAAAAAAGGAAAAATTATGATTATATGACTTAATGATTACTTGTAGAATGACGATGAAGAGGAAAGACGTCAAAGACGTAGGACAGCTGTTGATGATTCAGCAGCATCAAGTACGATTGAAGACAATGAAACACTTAAAAATTGTATTAAAATTTGTAATGAGAACGTAAGTAAACATTAACTTTTTATTTTTTAATTTTTATAATAATTTATTCTTTTTCTCTTCTATTTTACAGAAACTTAGCAAAGAAAATGCTTGGTCAGTATCTGTTATTGATACATTATCAAAGTTATTGGATAAACATCATAAAGCATTTAGTAATTTTAAGGTAGCTGGTTCATCATTAGAAGTATCTAGCAAAGTATATGGTTTACGTGTTGATTCAATACATACAGATGTTATGCGTTTATCAGCTGGATTAAATAAAAGAAAATGTATGCGTTAGAAAATTTCGTTACTTATCATTTTTTACTTTCTTTGTTTTTTGGTTAACTTTGTTTACTAATTATTTTTTTCTTTTTTTTTTCAGTTACTGAAGAAAATGATAATAATGATAATGAGCAGGATAATAATGTGAGTGGTACACAGCAATCACAAAATAAAGATAACGACAATAATGAAAATATTGATGATAAAATAAAACATAAAAAACGTAAAAAGAAATTATTATCGACAATAACGAAAAACAAAGATACAATTAATGCAAAATTAGATACAAATCCATTTACTGATCCAATATTTGCTAAATTAAATTCAGTTGGTGGTAGTATAAATTGTTCTGGCCGTCTATTGCAGAATATATTACCATCAATTGATTCAGAAATCATGTTAAGGTAAGTTATTATATGCGTGTATACACATATATGATAACATAAAATACAAATTTTGGTTTTTGTTTGTAGAATGGATTATTCATTTTGGAATACAAAACTATTAACAGAAAATTCAATAATACCAAATGATCAAAATGATTTTATAAAAGAATATGAAGATTTAAATAACATTGACATCGGAATTATGGAATCAATAGATTTTGATAATTTAGATCTTCGAAAAACTTATAGTGGTTATATAATATGTGATACACCAGCAGAAATTGATGTGTAAGTACATATATTTACATTAGTAATATGTAATATTTATTTTTGTTTAGCCAATTAAATAAATTAAATTAATATATAATTATTTTTATTACATATAAAAGTGATAATCAAAAAGAATTGCCAGAAATTCCGAATACTAATGAAGAACCAGCAAATGAATCACAATTAGCATTGGCATTTGATATAAATGCTGAAGTTGAACCAATTCAACCGGACACTGGTTATATGGATGTTGATATGAGTAAAGTTGATTTTGTTTTAAGTGTTTTTGTGTAAAATTAAACGAAATTTGAATTTTTTTTTTAGATGATTTAGATGATTTAACAGCTGATGAACAAATAGCTATAACGCATTGTAAAGCATTACGTCGTCAGCCAACTATTATAGAAGATATGAGGCCATTAGATTCAACATCAGCTAATTTAGAATATTCATATCGTCCAGTTAATAAAATAAGCCAATTTTGGGCTGGTCCATCACATTGGAAATTCAAAAAATTAACACGTAATTTGAGTATACGACAATCTTCTTCAACCTATCCAACAAATATAACTACAATGAAAACACAAAATCAAAAAACTGCAAGACGTAAACGCGATAATAAATTAAAATGTGTAACAAAAGAAGATGAAATTCAATTTGGTGAAATTAATGATGGTTTATTTTTGAATATTAATCATCATTTGGGCCGTAAAATAAGAAAAGCCAATATACAAAAGAAATGGGATGCAAAGAAATTAAAATTACCAACAGACTTACAAATTGATCATAATATATTCGACGTATATGAATACGCGCCTGGTTTAAAACTTTCAAAAATTCAAAATGACGATGAAGAAGAACCAATAGAATTACCAATTGATACTGAATATGATTATAATAATCCAATCGATCGAGATTATTGTCCTAATATACAAACTGTAAGAGTTATCTTTTTTTATTTTGTTTTGTTGTTAAAATTACTTATTAATAAATTAAATTTTCAAAATTAAATATTTTTAATAGGAATGTGATTCAGAAACAGATACAGATAGAGATGTTCCACCTATACAGAATTGTGATGAAATTTTACCAAGTCAAGGTATTGAAATTGCAACAGATTTTCATAATGCACCTGATAAGGTACTGTATAATTTTTATAACTGTTCATTATTATTTTATTTTATTATTATTATTTATAATTTTTAATGTATTTTTTTTTTTATTCTATTAGGTCACAAGAATTATTGTACCATTTGCAAAACGTGCTAAAGTAATTGATATGAAACAATTAAAAAAATGTTGTTTACATGTTATTAAAACTCAATTTTCATTAACGAATAAAGAAAATCTTCCTAATAAATTAATACAAGAGAATAATAATAATATTAATAAAAATGATAAGAGTAGTGACATGAATGATGATAATAATGATAATAATTCATTTATTAGTAGCAATAACAATGATATTATGACACTAATAAAAACAGAAACTTATAAAAATGGTATTGCAACATTTAGTAAAACTTATAGAGAATTACCACAAGTGTTGTCAAATAAAATGAATGATGCATTGTCTGTACCAGTTGCCTTCTATTCAATATTACATTTAGCTAATGAAACAAATTTACGTTTAATACCTCAGAATGATTTGAAAGATTTTAAAATTCTACAATTAGATATTTGAATAAAAATTTTTAAAAGAAAAAAAAAATAAATAAATAAAAATAAAATAAAAATGGTAATTGTGTGATTGTTATTACACAATTATGAATAATACTTTTTAATTAAAAAAAATACACGTATAGAAAATTTTCAATTTTTAAAAAATTTAAATAAAAACATTTCTAATGTATGTATTTAAAAACAAAATTATTTTCTCTTAAGTTATATATTTAAGAAAAAGGAATTGGATTTAAATTTTAAAAAATTAGATAAATGTTCTAGAGTGAAAATAATTTCTTTTCTTTTTAATATTGTTAATCTTGCATAAATAAGTGTAGAATTCACTCACATTTTTGAAATTTAATTTAAATTTAAATTTAAAAAAGTTATCGCTTAACAATAATTTAATAATAATTATTCGTGTTGAGTTAAATGATAGTAATGTAGTTTATTATTCTCGTTATAAATGAAAATGTTATTCATTCTATTCCAAAAAAAGTAAAGGAAGAAAAAGAAAATGATGAAGATTTTAAAGTATTTTACACAATTAAAAATTTCTATTTTGATTTTTATTAATTTACATTTAAATACTAAAAATGAATTAAAGATTTAAAGAAATAAATTGTACCAGTAAATAAAACATATCACATTAAAATACAGGTTTATATTTGAGTTTATCATTTTTTTCTTTCTCATATTTTGTAATAATTTAAGTAATTGTCTTTTAGTATTAATTTTTTTTCTTGCTATCTTTTGCTTTATAATTCTTAAATGTTTTGTTTTATATATAAAATAGTTTAAGTAATCTTTTAAAAAAATGAATACGAGAAAACTTATTGATTTTTTTTCTTCTTGTTAATGAAAGAACAAATCCATAGTTTAAGAAGACATTTTTGGTCTTATACTTTATACACAATACTATTTTTGATATAAATTTAAATAAAGAAAAAAAATTACAATCGTCAGTTTTTTAGTTTAAATTTAAATTAGTTTTTTTTTTTCACTTTTAACCAAGAAACAGGAAAAAAGGACTTGACTATTTTTATAATTTCATCAATGTGTATTTACTATTTTACAGTCCTCTCTGTAGCGCTTTCAGGGGAAACACATTGGCATGCAGCTGAATATAGTTTAATCAACTAATTTTTTCTAAATCGTTTTTATAAATCGTCTTCTACATATATTATATTTTGCGGATGACAAACAAACAATATTTAGAAGTCTGTGTGATGAACAAAAAACAAAGTTAAAATGATATCCTCAATAAATTTTTCTAGTTTCTTTTTTGAACAGCTAATAAAAACTTTGATTTGTTGATTAGTAAATTTTGAAACGCTTGCATGATTTTATTATACAACTACTGAACTAAAGAACTGTGGCTAAATCGAAATGATGGAGACGAAACTGTGTTGTAGTAGAGCTGCCAATTCAAAGACGTGATTAGGACGGATTGGTGTGAGTATTAATCCTAAAGGTTTATTTTCAAAAATTATTACCATAAAAAATCCAGGAAACGGTTACGGTTTTGATTGTTCAAAATTCAAATCACATGTTGTATGTGATATTTAAGGTATCATATAATTTTTGATGTTTAAGGTAAAAAATGAAATCGACATTTCAACTCATCATCAACTGTTCAAGAAATTGAATATGAACATTTGTTGAACAACTTCAATGAACAAAATACGTGTACATACATAACGTACGTACATACATATATACAAAAACAAAATATCTTTGTTAATGCAATTGCAATTTCAAATGGCACATTACTATAAGAAAAGTAAAGAAAATTATACTATTATTTTAGTTTATCTTTACCAGTACTATTAATTATATTTTCTTTTCTTTCAAATTTATAATAAATTTTTAAATTATAAAAATTTATACGCATACATTTACAATTTGTATTATTATATGATTATTATATTATTCTTTTTTTTTTGCAGCATATACATATACAATTACCAAATGTTACATATACATACATTACATATTACGTGTACATTACATATATGATTAATTTATAAATTGATAATTACATACATACATGTAGCTTGTGTAATCAATTAACGTTTAAATAATAATAAAAAAATAAAACGATTATAAATGAAAAAAAAATTTTCTTCTTTTATTTTTATTTTTTTAATAATTTTAATCTAATTTTATCGAACACATTTATCGAGTACTTATACAATATTACGATTAAGTATGTAAATAAATTTTTGTTTTACTTTAATTACTTATTTTATTATTGTTTTTTTTTTTTAAATTTTTTATTTATTTTTTATTTTTAATAACATAATATACAATTAATAATTATATGTGTGTATGCGTATCTTATTTTTATTTGTGTAAATATCAATCATGTATATCTATGTCTTTTTTCGTTTTTTTTTAACTTTTTTTTATTTAATTAAAAAATTAGAAAAAAAATTAAACAATAGAAAGAATTTAAAAAATTTTCTTGAAATTAATAATCTTACAAGGAAAATTTCCGAATAATAAATGCATGTACATAGTTTAATATGAAGCTGTTTAATTTAAAAGTAGCAAAAAGTTCAAAAATGTTTAAAAATAAATAATCTCTTTACACAATTTACTTTGCAATAATGAAAATAAAAGTTTACAAAATTTTTAGCTGCCAATTTTATTTTCTATTAAATTAAGCGGAAAATGAGAAAGTAAAATTTAAAATATTTGATAATTTAAAAATTGATTAAGTTTTTAAAAGTAAACGGTTATAAGTTTCATTAACGTTAATTAATTGAACCGCTTTTGCTAATTAACAGGTTGATTTTTATTTCCATTTATGTATATAAGTATATTGAGCTTAGATTTATTGAAAACCAATCATTATTGTGTTATGTTTCCTTTATATTCTTATAAATGAAAAACAAAGAAAAAAAAAAGACCGGTCAACATAAAAAATACTAAAAACGTAATAAACTAATAATATATGTATATTTTATTTTTTTCTCCTCTTAGTTTAGTTTTATCTTTTTTTTTATTAAAAACATTTTTATAAAATACATATGTAATATTATTTTTTTGTAATAAATTGTTGAACTAAATTTTAATTATGAATTGACTGTAGTTGTTGATGGCGGTTTCTTGATTATTTCAGTAGATGATGTTCCTGTACCTTTTGTTACATCTACTGATATTGATGTTGTTGTTGTTGTTGTTGTTTCTGTTGTTGTTACTTTATTATTGGCACTACTGTTATTATTTGATTTTTCAAAACCATTTTCTAATGTTTCAATTATAAATTTTATTGTTACTTTATAAATTCCTTCAACATTTTGTGTATAACGATCACCGAGTGTTGTTTCGACAGCTTCCAGAAATGGTTTTTCAATTTTCTATAAAACAAAGAAATACATGTAATAAATTGATAATGTAATAATTACTAATTGTTATAGGGTAAAATATGGCTGTGGGTGGTATGGGAGGAAAAGTTCTAATATAATAATATGTGTATACGTAATATACCTAATATGAAGAATAAAGGGTGAGTCGGAATTATTTTTAATGGTAATTATAATGGTAACTATTGCTTCTTGTCCGTGCTGTGATAATTAAAATAATTTTCGTTTTATATGTCATACATGTGAACACGTAATGTGTTTTATATTTTTTAAATTACACCTACATATAGTACACTTTATTTTGATACAAGCTGTTACTCGAACAAATATTTAAAATTAGGACAAAGCAGAATTATGAAACATTTTATAATAAAAATAAAAACAATAATATGCATAAATGGTACTAAAAAGGCAAAAACACAATTTAAAAATAAATATATAAATAAAATAATATTTTACCCAAAAATATTCCTTTTTAAAACCAGGAATCCTTCGATGGGAAGCACCAATTTGATGTAAAAAATCAAAAAATGTATCTAAATCATCAAGACCACGAATACCTTCATCTAATGTTTCCATAACTTTATTAGCATGTTCAGCTAATTCTTCAGATGTTGCTTGCTCTTCTTTTGTTTTTAATTCTTTAAATTTTGAAAACATATAAAGAAGATCCGCATGCTCTTCAAATAATCTAAAAGAAAAAAATAAACAGAAATATAAAGTAACTATACAGAAATATGATAGTAATGAATTTAAGAATGTAAAAATTTATTTTCATAGACCTAAAAAAGATGATGCTATTGTTTTTGCAATGAATTACGTGAACAAATATAAAGAATGATTTAAATTTTTTTTTGGGTATTTGGATACATGGTCTTATCTAATGGATAAATGGAAAAAAACGGTTTGTGAAAATAAAAATTATCCCATACATTGGTATTGGGAATTTTATGTAATTTTTATAAATCTACAAATATATTTTAATTTTTTTTTTTTTAAATTTATGTACATTTGTACACACATTTATATTTTATATAACAAGTTTGTGGAAAAATGCTTTTTAAATTTAAAAAATAACTGCAATGTTCATATATTGTTTTTTGCAAAAAATAAATTAACTGAATTTATTTTTATTGTATATAAAATGCATACATAAACTTTTTCAACACACAATTTAAATTATATGTAAAATACATATTCTTAAAAATTATATTAAAAGTTTTTCTTACTTAAATTGTTGGAACACACAACATGTACATATTAAAAAAATGATATTGTGGGAGTATATGATATCACACGTACATGATATCACAGATGCATGTATCACTATAAAAAAAATCTAACAAACGTAACTATGATCAGTATATATTTTATATTACATAAAATGTACAAAATGAATGAATTTACTTTTCATCTATAATAGAAAATGAGATAAAATGATACGTGACATCAATGTAAAATGAACATTTATTATTATACCATATACATTTGTACATACGAGTATTGTATGTATTTGATTGTCCATTTTATATTATACAGTATAAGCACGTATAAATATATTTTGTCTTGTGGTTTATACGTATTTTATGTAAGAATAATTTATATTGAAAGTGGTATAAGTCATTTTTATCATATTTCATTGGAGATATTTTTAAAGTTTTGCATTTGATTGCATTCTCTATTTAATTCTATTGAAAATGAAAATTTCAACTGTTATAATATTCATAATTTTTGAAATTTCTTCATAATATCAAAATTTAAATTTTTCTAATGAAAATTAAAATGTTTTTTTTTTTTTATTTTTGAAAATTTGGGACTTATGCCACTTACAAAATAAAGGACTCATATATATACCTAATTACATTTTATGTTTGAAAAATTTAATCTACAATAAAATTATCATAAACATTTTCCTGTTTTCTGTTTTTTTTTGTTTTTTGCTCTTTTCTTTTTTACATTATATACATACGTACATACATATGTACATATTTATGATTATTTTTATTCTAGAATATGAAATATGAAATTTATCATTTTAAATGATATGAAATATTTGAAACATTTTTTAATAATAATAAAAACAAAAAAACAAAACCAAAATAGTTATCAAATGAATTTAGATTTAACATTTCAAATATTTTATTATGATAAAATTTTCATGGAATTTAATTCATAAACAGTCTGAATTTAAATGTTGTAATTTGCAATATGAAAAACTTTTACCCAACAAATTACCACACATACGTATTATTTATGTAGAAAAAAGAAAATTTGTATAAATATTCGAGTTAATAAAACTTTGTCTTTTTTTGCTGTTGCTGTTGTTGTTGTTGTTGTTGTATTTCATATAATAATGAATCATTTTATTCTCATGATAAATGTAGCAATTATAAAAATAAAAAAAGCTAGATATGTATCTAATGCATACACAAATTGTATTTAGGTGAAATGAACTGAAAAATTAAATTTCTGTAAATTACATAAATGTATTATGTGAATATTTAACAAGGCTCCGTTTACCAATTTCTAAGCAATGAGAAGGTACAAATAAAAAAGTATGAATGTAAGTAAAGACATATGTATTATGTTGATTTCATTCAAAAAACATTTTAAAAAATATACAAAGAAATTTTTTTGATAAAAATAATTCAAAAATTTTCAAATAATCCAAAAATGAACAACACGCAAAATCTAGATGAATAATTATGCGTACGTACTGTGTTCCAGGATAATTGTCATGAAATACATTTATATGTATCTGTACTTTATTTGCACGAAAATTGTGATCTTTTGCATGCTATTTGATGGAAGTCTTACATTAAAACATGAAAATTACGCCACTTATGTATATATTAAAAAGCTCAATTCTTTCCAATGCCGTTAAAACCATTAAGAATAGTTTACAACAAAAAAAAAAAAACCAAAAGCATTACCTTGACACTTTTTGAAATTTTATATTAATTTTTAATTGTAAAATACGATAATTGAAAAATGAAAATAACATAAATGATAAAATAATAATTATTATTTATTGTATTATGTATACACTTACTTAATAAACATACATATTCCAGTTGCTTGTGTAGCACGACTTATACCCTTCCATGATGCCATCATTGTATATTTTTGTTTAGCCGTTAATGGTAAACGTGGATCTGGTGGTGCTGGCGGTGGTGGTTCTTCTGGTCCTAAAACATTACCACCATCTGATTTTTGGCTTGATGCTAATTTACTTAATTCACATCCCATTTTTTTTTTTCAAAAATATTTTATTATATTAATTTTTAATAGATAAATTAAACGGTATTTTGTTTTTTAAATTATTTTCCCTTAATTCTTATTATTGGATAATATTTTTAATTTTTTTTTTTCAATTTTCTTTTTTAAAGAACTTTTTTTTTTTAAAATATTTTCAAACCGATATCACGATTATACTGTATTCCTTTACAGTATTATAATTTTTATACACTGAAAATATAAAATATAGTAAATCACACATTAAGTATATCCTTGATTTATAATAATCTTAATATTATATTTAAAATTTTTCAAGTAGATAATATTCAACTTATAGCTGAAAAATTACAAAATAATAAAAAAAAAATAAATAATGTAATTATTATTCATGTAATTTGTTTAAATAAGAAAATCTGTATTTAATTTATTATCATATTTAGAAAGAAAAAAAATATGTATTTAAAAAATGTAACCAAATACATATAATTTATAAATATCATGTTAACATGTATTAATAAAATTCATTATATGTACGTACTCAAATTTATATGAGCAAATATTTTATAGGATTTACATGTATAACAATATTTTACGTGTATACATATATATGAATATGAAATGGAAACAAAAGTGGATAATAAAAATGAATAATAAAAAAAAAACCTAAGAAGAAATAATAAAAAAAAAAAATTGTTATTTTATATGTAAATTTGTTTAATAGAAAAATAAAAAATTTTATACACCACATTAATGTTTTATGTATCATATAAATATCAAAAAATATTACATATATTATAAGCGTATTACATGACAAACATTTTTATATATATGTTTAATACATACATACATAATTTTATGTGTTGGTATTTATGCACGTAAATAATTCTTTTTTAAATCTGATATCATATTGAAGTTAGTATTGCATGATAATACGTATGTATACTCGTCGTATATTATTGTAAATATGTATTGTATAATAAAAATAAAAATATCGTGAAAATTCTGTGCACACATGTATGTGATATACAGTCCATACGTACATACATATGTATGTGTATATATACTAGATACACGCTATTTTATTAGAATAATAATTAATTTCCAAATTTTTCTAATTTCACATTTTTAATAAATTTTGATTTTATTTATGTACATAATGAACACCCTATGAATAAAACATTATAGATACAATATACCTATTATTTTATATTTAAAAGGAATATGATAGCGCTTTCTTTATATTGATGGATGTACGTATTTTCATACATATAACGTACAAAATATAAAATTTTGTATGCATGTATTTTTATTTATGATGATTTTTTCTTTTATTGTGCAAAAATACATCACTTTTATGTCACATACAAATGTCACTTTATATTGCTTTATACTTATATGTGTGTTTAACTTTTCAAATAAAAAAGAAATATGAAAAACTTTTGAAAAAAAAAAATTTACTATATTTTTTCCCACTTTTTTTTTTTTTTTTTTTGTATTTAAATCTTAATTTTACTCTTGTCGTTGTTGTTGTTTTTTTATACGTTATAAATAGTAAAAGTTGTAAGAAAAAGAATACATATATAACAGTTTAGTATGCATGTAATACCAATTACATGTTTTATACATGTGTATGCGATATAAATACAGTATGTAACAACGTATGTACGTACATATGTGACAATTTAATATTTTCACATAACGTACAATTTGTATGCATATATGTACACTTTGTTATGTTTTTATGGTATATACATTTTATATACATACATATGTACATACATATGTATATGTACGTATTATTACATTCATATATACTTGGCAGTTTTACTATTAAAAAAGTGGAAAAAAAACACGTGTAAGTTAAAAAGATAAAATAAATAAAAAGAGAAGTTAAATAACAAGAAATAAAAGAATTGAAGTAAAATGGAGCAAAAAATAAAAAAATAAAATAAAAAAAAGAAATGTGTATACATATCGTATATAAAATGAAAATAAAAAAAAATAATAGATCGAAACAATTGAAAAGAAAAAGAATTACTCTATTATATGTTTTATTATAAACTTTTAAAGAATAAAGAAAAACATCTTTTATTTCTTTCATTATGTTTTTATAAACTTTATACATTTTCTGTTTTTTTTTTATCCTTTTTTTTTTGTACTGTTCAGTAAAAGTTCATATATACATTATTATGAATATTAAGAATTGTTGACAATATAATACAAGTTATAAATATATCTAACATGTTTTTATGCGTTATTTATATTTTCACACATGTATTTAATATATAAAACTATAAATGTACATACATAATTTTTATTATAAATATTTGATTAAAGCATTGAGAATTTTATTTTAGTTTTTATTTTATTTTATTTTTATTTTATTATTTTTAAAAATAATAATTGTACAATGAATGTCAATCTTATATTATTGATATTTTAATGTTTTACAAAATTATTTCAATGTAAACTAAAGTTATTAGCGGAGAAGAGTACACATACACATTATATATATATGAGAATTTCTCATATACAGATGTATTAAGGATATTTGGTAATTTTTCTACTTTTCTGAAGCCTTTATATAATAAAAAAAAATTATTATAATTTAATTGAAAAAGTTTTTCAATCTATTATGTATGTACATAAATGTATATGTTTTTCATATACATACATATATACAATTTACATAATAATAAAATTTAATTTAATAAAATGTCAGATTAAATACAAGTCATACATATAAACAGAATATCGTTATTATTTAGGGAATAGGATGTGTACATAATTTAAAATAAATAAAAAATTTTAAAAAAATTTTCCTTTATTTTTATTTGAAATATCATTAATTAACCACAGAATAGCGATAGACATATTTAAAAAAGACGAGAAAGAGCCATGTCATTGGTATTAAAAAGGATTCTGTATTTATACTCTTATTTATATGGTGGGATCATAAACATATGAATATGGAACATACATTATTGTATAAATTTAAGTATGTATCAAAATATTATTTTTTATTTTTCAAAAAAAAAAAAAAACTAATTTTATCGAAATCGTTTTAGATGTCCTTAATAAACAAGTAAATATTTTTACAGTATTCACATTAGTAGAATTTAATTATATTGTTCACATGTTTTTACGTGTTTTCATTGTACATTATGTTCGTGCATATATGTGCATATGTACATCTCTTATACACCATTGCTCTCAGGATATATAAATGTGCAGGGAATTTTGTTATAAAGTGGTGGTAGATGACAATAGTAATACAACAAGATTGCATGTTTATAAATATTTGTATGTACATATGTACATATATTTTAAAGGATATTATGTCCTTAATAAAACTATGATATTATATTCGGTTCAAAAGTTAAATTCGCATTGTCAACCAAAAATTGTAATTTAATGTGCGAAGATTTTATAAATTATTGAACAGTAGGGAGAAAATTAAATTTTTTATTTCATGACATGACCTTCATACGTATATCGCCCTATAGGTAATTTTCCCAACTTTCATACGTATAGACATATGTATTCTTATTTTTATTTTTTCATTTTAATGATTTTTTTATTTGGTCTCATTGAATCTTGTATTAAAATTTCGAAATTCAATATCAATATCAGAAATTATAAAATGTAGAAAATTTGTTTTTACATATTTTATTCAAAGCTTATGCATACGGTGACAGAAATTTTAATTGAATAGGCATAATAGAGTTTCACATTAAAATCATTTTTTTTAAGCTTTTATGTAAATATGTGTTTGTTCAGTGAGCAAGCATAAAAATTATACCTGTGTATATATACATATGAAATAAAATACATGCATACACACATGTATGTATTGTTTGTATTTACATATATAATTTGAAATTATATTACCTACACTTTATAAGAAGATGTCAAAAAATATTGCGTTATTATGTTATACGCTAATAACAAAAATGACTGATCATATAATTACATTAGGCAGTCACATTAAAAATTTTATTTAAAAAAGAAAAAAAAAATCAAATTGATATACTTATGTAGGCGTATGTATGAGTAAATGTATAAAATAAAAATAAGATATTGAATTATACGAAATTGTGTACGTCGTGTAATGTAAACTTCACATAAAATTTAATTTTTTTTTTTAGTATTATTAACACATACGTACACTTACGCGTATACAGGATGTTCTGCAATAACATGCAATAAACATTTTGTTATTTAAAATATTTTTATTTAGTTAGTTCTATGAGATTTTATTTAACTTATTATTTAAATTTTTTAAAAATATAATTACATACAGATATTGATAATTATTTTCTATAATTAATTACAAAAACGTTTTTAATCTTATTAATGGCCTGAACATACATATGTGTATACATATTCCCAGAAATAATGAAAAAGTTTAAATGTTTTTTGATATGAAACACTCTGTATGCCTTAATACTTAGATTCTATGTAATACATTTTTATATTTATTAAAAGAAATTAAAATGTAAAATAATAAATGATGCTTTAATGATTGTAATTGAACATGAAGTTAATGGATTTGAAAAAAGGAAGAAAAGTATAAATAAAATTATTGTAAGAGTTTGTTATTATATTACAGTACGTAATACCAAGTAATACATACATACGTGTATATACCGATTCATGTAGAATAATTAGAATTGTTTGCTGTTTTTTTTTATGTAAAAAAGTTCATATTAATTAATTTTTGGAAATGTTATTTTTAAAAATTAGTTCGTTATTTAACGTTAACATCGAAGATCAAGAATGACTTCTTTTTTTTTTTTTTTTTTTTTGTAACAGAAACAAAATGGCGTTTGTTTTTGCATGGAAACATGAGTGTTCAAACAAAGAAAAAATTTCGTGAAAATCTGAAAATATAATCTTTTTTGTAATATACTGTTAATCATTTTACTTCATGCAGCTCACATGTCCTTAAATTTTTAACTATTATGTATGTTTTAGACGATATGGAAAGTGTAGGACTGACTATATTACATTTTTTCTGGGACATTTTGGATATTTATTGTAATGCACTAAACGTTTTATAAATATAGGTACATATTTAATTTATTATTTTTTTGTTTCAAATAAATATTACTATAGAGAATAGCATATTATACCACATTTTACCTGTATACTAGATACTTAGTTTCATGAAAATATGTATGATGTCTGTATGTATAACACAATGAAATCAATTATAGTCTCAACAACAAAAGGGGTAGAATAATTTTCTTCTTTCAATTATAGGTTTTCTATAAATGTATCTAAAGTTAAGTACATGTATCTTGTACATAAAATGAAATAGTAAAATTCAAATATATCATAACCACTAATCATGTTATACAAAATGCAAATGTACCATTTCAAGTGTTATTAATTCATTTTAATTGGTTTATAATAATCATTATTGTTTTATCACATTTTCATTACAAAACAATTATGTATACGTATGAATAATGTAATTATAACAACAATGTTTACAATAATATACATATATTATACATAAATAAAATAATTTAAGTTAATTTCAATTTCAAAATTAAAATTTTGAATAGAACGTTTAAAAGTACAAAAATAAAATAATTTATAGAATAAAAGTATATTTCTAAAAGGTTAAAAGTACTTTTGAAAGAAGTGAACTATGATTAAGAAAAAAAAGGGGGGGCGGGGGAGGCAGGGAGAACATGAGTTTAAGGGAGTGATAACTAAAAAGGATAAGAAAATGTTGTTATCCTTTTTGGAAAATTTACTTTATCAACTCTAATTTTCAGTACGCTGAATAATGTTTGAAGTTATAACTTGTCGTGTAACTTGTGAGGAAATAGAATAAAATTTTTTTGGTTTTGAAAGAAAAAAATAACCTAGACACCCTACAAAACTTTATAACCATTGTATAAAAATATCCAGTATAAAATGTGTAATACACTGTATTGCATTTATGTGTGTGTATATAAAATTGAAATTTTTAGACAACAAAATCCAAAAGGCAATGATCAAAGTTTATAAAGTCCATAATAACGAATCCTGCGATTTAAATTTACCTGAAAAATGTACCCTAATTTTTCTTTTTCCTTTGGTTAATATCTTCTTTTTACTTAAAGGATAATGATAGATGGCAAAAGAAAATTAAGATAAAATACTTTAATTATCTTAAGATTTAAGTATTTGATTAAAGTGAAATTGTTGTTGCTTGAAGAATAATTACAAGAACTAATATTTGAAACAATTACTTTCGAACAGATTTGAAGAGTACAAATAGGTTTTTATTTCAAATAACGAATGTCAAATGTTCAAGTGTATATTAATGACGTAAAAAATATTACAATTGTATTAATAGTTCAACGAAAAACTGTAATAAAAATTTATTTACATTTTTAAAGTGTATACTCATGTGAATTGTTCACTGTAATGAAAATTCATGTTTTTCCATTTTTTAAAAGTGTTATTAAAATTTGTTATAAAATCACTTAGTTCATTTTGTATACTATTTCTCGTTATATATCTAAATAAAGGAAAAATAAAATCTATTTTTACTGTGAACATATTCGTTATAATAGCTATACACATAACAAATTCATGTATGTATGTACATATATTATATAGAGTACGTGTATATTTACATATGTATTAATAATTATTACAATTTTTAATTTTAATAAAATCTTTTTAATGGATGTAAAACAATCGATAAAAATAAAAGATACAATACTTATTTACATATTGTACATACATATGTATTTACATAAACATATTCATGTTCACATTCGTATAGATTTTGATTTCTTTTCATTTATGAGTATACAATATGAACCAGTTTGTAAACATCAAATAAAATATTCAATTTTTATATTGTATTTAAAAAAAATAATAATAATTTTATTGATTTGCATATCATTAATTTTATTTTCAAAATAATTTAATTATATGTATTCATTATTTGAAAAAAAAGAACAAAATGGTAATTTTGATAATATTCATTCAAATATTAAATTGATATAATTATCCTTGTTGAAAGTAATTTTAAATAATTTTGTAACATATAAACATGAATATTTATTTATATATTATACAGGCATTAAATGTGTAATAGATTTGTATTACCGTATATTAGGCATTATTAGTATTACCATGTATAACATAGACGGGAGCATTTAATGATTAGCATGTAAAAGGTTTTCTACAAAGTATAATAACACAAGTAACAATTTGTACTGTATGAAATGCTTGTACATGAATTATTATGTATGTAGGTACGTACTACATACATCCATACTATTGTAGGTTCATTACAAGAGCATATTTTTCATTTTGACGTAATGTCATCATCATTGATCGTTATTTTATGAATTTAATTGAATACGTTACATATAAACATTGTGTCTTTTATACACGGCGGTAGTTTAATTAAATAAAATTTATTTAATATTTTTATTTTCAACTTTGTAATATCAATTATTATTATTATTATTAAAAATTTTAATATAATATAATAATATAATTTAAATATTTTTAAAAATTTTGATAAAAAATTTGCATAAAGAAATTATAAAAATTGAAAAAAAAATTATTGAAAATAAAAAACAAAAAAAGATAATAATGAGCTATTTATTTTAAAAGTGAAATAAGTCAAAAATTTTTCGAAAATGTTTTTTTTTAAATAATTCTCACTGTAAGAATAAAAATTTTCAAATTTGAATAGAGTTTATAGGAAAATTACAAATTGACCAGTTTTATAGCAATTAAAGGTTTTGTTTTCAATGGAATGTAATCGAACATACAACTAAAAATATCTCTGAAGTATAAAAAGTTGATTTACATCATTTCCAAAATAAACGCCTCACACATACATATGTACATATGTATGTATTTATTTATTGATTTATCTTGTATTTTATTTGATTTGTTTTTCATTTTGTATTCAGTACGTTTTCACACGTTTTATTACTATATTTCAGATATCTAATCAAATACGAACGAATATGAATAAAGGAAAGAAACTTTTAAAAAATTTACTTTATGTATGTACGTAAAATGTACGTGCAAAAAATTTCTCTTTTTTCAAAAAAAAAAAAAAATTTTCTTGACTCTTTCTTTTATTTCACTTTTTGTTTTTTGCTAAGAATTTATTGTGTAGGTAAAATTCATGAAATGTATGCTTGAAGAAAAGTTCCTTTTTCAAGTGATTCACGTACGTGTACGTGTAAATTGTATAAAAAAACTTAATAAAAAAAAATTGAATAAAAGGAAATTTTGAAATTTTATTTAAAAATTTTCTCTTCATGGGATGTATTATATAATTTAGAGTGAATTTTGAAAATTCTAAAATTTTTGTTTTCAGTTATATAAGAAAAACTGTTTATTTGTTACAAAGGATTTCGAGTACGCATTTGAACAAAATATAAATTTATTGTATATATCCTTTATAATTATGAGATAAAATTGCTTACTACTTTATGAAATTACACATACATACATATGTGTTTGTGTATCGTTCATTTAATTATCATCATTATTAATAAAATTTAATTATAATTTCGTGACTAAAAATGGATATACAGTTTTTGTTTTGTATTTTAAATATACGCGATATATATCATATATCCTTTATGATATTGTCCTGTATTATCCTTTATTTTAATTTACATATACTTACTTATAAAACTATGTATGATATTAAAGAAAAATATAATTAGGAATTTGTACAGAATAAAATATATTCATATTAATGTATATGGTCATTATAATGTACTTGTACTGTTCGTAGATATGTATGTATATATACTATATATACATGCATACTTTTGATATTGTTAAACCAAGTTAAACTATGACAATAATTTTGTTTAAAAACCACGTGCGTAATATTTTACAAAATATAGATATACGTACGTAGATAAATACAATGTCCCAATTATTTATTTATAACATTATTTGTACATAATATACACGAATGTTCGATATTTTTTCAATTTTTTACCTTTTAGTATACATATGCATATATTTTTTACCTTTTAGTATCTATATACTGATGTATGTATATGTATGTCTGATTATAACACGTTTTAATATAATTCTTTTTGTCATGCATACATATACAATGGTAAATTTAATATTTAAAAAACAAAAATACAAAAATTCTTATCAAAACATAATTAAATATAAAAAGAAAAACATAAAATTTTTTATTTTACCACACGCAAACAATTTAATTATATCATCATTTTGCTGAAAATAATGCATATACATATATCAGCTTAAGTATATGTGTATTAAATTCACGTGTGTACATATTATATGTGTATGTTTAACAACCTAGATTTTTATTTTTTAATTTCAACTAAAAAAAAAAAAAAAAAATAGAAAAAGAAAAACAAAATTTGTTTGAAAATACTCAAGTGTAAAGTCGCATAAAAATTGTTAAAAAAGAAACAAGAATAAAAAACCAATGTTGACTGATTTAGATGACTTAATTACATACGTGTATACTATATATGTGTTCATACTAATACATATATTATAATTATTATATCGTACATACTGTATAGTTAATTTAACGCACGTTCAACAATATACGTATTCAATTCAGATATTTTTATTTCAAAACTTTAATGACAATTTTACTTTAAGTACAATAATAATAGTAATAATAATGCATACATAATGAGTGTATGATTATAATCAATTGACATACGTGTGTAATACTTTTCTATAAACGTCTACTTTTTTTTTGTATATTTACAGGGTGTCAAAGATTATATTTTTCTATTCATTTGTTTTTATTTATCCTTTCTGAGATGCCGCGTGTATATCATATTTTGTGTAATTGGCGATATCTTCGAAACTGACCCATATATACATACATTTTTATGTAATAAAATTAAACTTTTTCAAATTGAAACTTAAATAAATATAATCAAAATTGGATTTAAATTTTAAATTTTCTCTTTTTCAAGGAAAACCACATTTTCGTTTTGTTGTCATCCTGTACAACTTTTATATATATGGAAACAATAATGTTTAATTCAAAAAAAAAAAAAAAATTACTCCCCATTAGTATGGTTTAAATAAAAACGTATCGTGAAAATCAGAAAATCGCAGGATATTTCATGTTTTGTTCCTGTTTTTTTGCTGAAAATAAGTCTATTTTCTGTATGAAATCAGAAATGGTTTTTATTGGAAACAATCCGTACCTTAAGAAAAATATGCTCTAAGGCATTTAGATTGGGAAATTCTGTACATGTACCCCTTGTTAACAATTTTTGTAAAAGTATATAAATACCTAGCATTTTGTAAACAATTTTTTTTTATGAATTTAATACATTTATAGTATACAACAATAAAAAAAATTAAGAAAAAAACTCGAAATGAAATTAGGGTACAGAAAATAGAAACATATAAAGGAGGTATTTTTCATGAAAAGTAAAAAAATAAAAAAATAAAAATTTGAATTTTCTCAATGATTAGAAAAGTGTGTAGGAAGATTGTACCTAAATTTTATTTTTGTATCTGAACTGAATGCATTTGTGTATGTACCAATACATTAGCGAGATATTTTTTGTTTTCTATTAGTTTTATTGTTATGTTTGTTATTAAATTTAATGTATAGTCTTTTTTTCTGTTTTATTTTGCTCCTTTATGTAATTAAATTTCTTTTTATATCTACGATAATTTAAGCAATGATATTTTGTTTATTGTTATATGTACATATATTAATACTTAAAATTTGCAACTTTGTTAAAAATTTTTTTAAAAAAAATCTTGAAAATAATTGAATTTTTAAGCAAAATATTATGACACTACATAGTGTATTTTACGATATCCTTATGCAATACATTTTAAATAAGTAAAAAAATATTGTCATGTATGATCGGATGTAGATCACAGGATTTCCGCCACTTTCTCAATTTTTTTTATATGAAGTTTTGGTTTTTAATTTTCGATTTAAGAAAAAAATAGTTTTAAAAATATAACAAAAAAAAAAAAAAAAGAAATAAAATAAATATAAATGCTACCAAATATATTACACATAGACTTTATTTGGCCATAACCGATGTGATGCAGAATAATCATTTTCATTACTCATATGCGCATATACAATGTACGATAAATTATACACATTATACGTATAATTTTAAAAATTACAAATTTAAGTAAAAGTTTTAATAAAAATAAATTCAAATAATTTTTATAAATAAAAAATTTGGTTTAAATACAAATGAATATTAGCGCATGCTTTTTTGTACTACTTATAATTTTGTTGACTATATATGTATGTAAAAATTGTAACATTTTTTTTTTTTTTATATAATTAGTATATATAGAAATCTATTTAAAGTATATTAGGGAAAATGAAAATCTTCGTGACAAAATATCATTTATTTTCTAATTCAAAAGATTATCATTAAGTTTTACACTGAATGTATTCATAGAGTGAAACCACAATTACAAAATAGATATATATACGTACCTTTCACAATTTCATTTATTTTCAACATAATTTACAAAAATTCCTTTTCATTTTCATGTCGGTACGTTTTATGTCGTAAGTTCACAGTATGATTATGTTGAATGAAAAAAATATTTTTTTTTTCTTTTATTGTAAATAACTTTTTATCTAATGTGTGTCTTTCTAGGATAAAATAAAAATCTCATACATTTTTGTTGTATATATTCAAAAGTAAAAAATTAGTTTTTTTTTGTTAATTTCATTTTTGTTTTTTTTTTCTTATAGTCTCAAATGATAAAAAATGAAAAAAAAAAAAACAAAAATTGTATCATACATAAAAGTGTCATGTTAAAATTACGAAAAAGTAAATTTCAAATCAGATTAAAAACATGAAAAAAAAACTAAAAAAGGAAATTTTCACATTTAATGTGTAGACAGTTACATAAATTTACTTTGACAATGTATGCTATTAAGTACATTATATGTATATGGCTGTATTTATAAATTTCTTTGTTGTGTACAAGATATAAAATATTATATTTATGTACGTTATTATACATGTACATATGTGAACATTTACATTGTATTCTATATGATGTCAGTCAAAATATATATTTGTATACCTTTTTTCTTTTTTTTTATAAACTTTTAAACTTTATTTTATTTATTTATAAAATTTTCTTAACAAATTTGTCAAAACTTTTTTATATTTAAATATGTACCATAAAAAGATAAATAAGAAAAATATTCTGATTCTTTTCTTATAACACAAAAAGAAAAAAATTTTCAATATTTATTTATGTATAGGTAGTATACTGTACAGAATTTAAATAATTCTCTGCTTTCACAAGAGATTTAAAGCTTTAAATCGTTGTTCCTGTTGTTTTTCTTTTCTTTCTTATTTTTTTTTTCTTTTTACCACAGATACGGCTCCATTATACATTTAAGAAAAGACTACCAAAGATAAATCTACATTAATAAATTTGTTTTTATTTTTATTTATTTATTTTTTCATTTTTTTTTTAACATAATTTGTGTTCACAAAAAATCAATATAAAAAAAAATGTTTAATGGACTATATGGATAAAAGCATAGGAAAAATATATCCACCCCCAAGAACACACATGTGATTATATTCGTATGTTAGATTTTGTCATAAAATTTATAACAAGAAATTCAGTTCTTATCTAAAATTATATATGAACTCAATATTGAAAAAATCTTGAGTTGTGAAAAAAAAGATAAAATTTTCTCTTTAAAATTGGTTTAACAGAGCCAATATAATTACACGTGTTTTGCTTAAAGAATACATTCAAAGCGTTTTCCTTTTTATTTTATTACTTTAATTCAATTAAATGATCCTATTATTTGTTAACTTTTAATGGTTTTGACAGAATGACCGTGATATCAAAAGAATTTCATTCACTTTTTTTTATATTATTTTTTCCTTTTTTATCATTTGCCAAGGTTGCATTGGAATAGAACCAAGAGAAATATCCACACTCACATACAAATATGCTTTTCATTTAATACATATATGTATTTGAATTTATTGTTTACATGTATTGCTTTTATTTTTAGAATTTTAATTGAAAAACTAAAAAATAGGTCAATTTATGAATTAATCAAACATTTTCTTGTTATACTATTATTATATGTAAAAATAAAATACTTATCAATTTATTACGTAGGTACATATGGAAAATGTGTAGGAGTTTTATCAATCACAACATGATGTATGGTTGTACTGAGTATAATAAAAATAAATAAAAAAATAAATAAATAAAGTGATAGCATAGGCAAAAAAAAAAACAAACCATCTATAATTAACATATAATATTTGTTGGCACCCGTTGTGATTTGCAATTTGAACATTCATGATAATCACATATTATTTATGACGAATTGATTTTTCATTCAAAACAAATCATATCGAATAGAAAAAGATAAAAAAATCATTACAAGCTCTAATAAATTTTTAGATAGCAAATTGAGGCAAATTTGTCATCTTAGGGAAATTCATGGAAAACATAGAGCATCATAAATATGTATATGTACATTAATATCCAACCATTTACCTTTATTTAATTGTATCATTAAAAATTTTAAATGAAATTAAAGTTTTCCGTTAAACTTAGTATTTTATTCGAAATTAATTTTATTACTATAAAATGTGTATTACCGCATTCAATATTTTTTTTTTTATTTATTTTTCAAAATTATGAATGGGATTTTTATTTTATTCTTGTTTTTTTATTATATTTTTATAGTCAGTTTTATTAAAAATTTTTTATTTTGAAATTAAATAATTGTGGGTATGAAAGAAACACGTGAATGCAAGATTATTTTATACATACATATATGCATGCAATACGAGTCACATTTTAAAAACTAAGATAACAAAAACAAAATTATTAAATAAAATAAAAAAAGAAATAAAAAAAATGAATAAATGAACACATAATGGAGAATAATAAAAAATGTTTTTTTTTTTCATTTTTAACTGTTGGAAAATAAAAATTACGGAAAACAAAACAAAATGTCTGTATAGAATAAAAATATGAATAATAATAAATTTTTTGTTAAAAATAATAAAAAATTGTATTGCACTACAATTATATTATGTATATACATTTAGTACATTTATCCTTTTTCTTTGTTTTCAATAATGCAGTCTTGTCTTTTTTTTTTAATTTGAAATAAGAAAAAAAAAGGAAAGAATAATGAAGAAAAACCAAAAAAAAAAAAAAAAAAAAAAATTCAAAGCTAAAAAAGCCATTTCAGTTTTTTTTAAATAATTATTGTTTTTAGTAAACATTTTTCAGTGTATTAAATTTTGAATACTTTGTGTTATTCTTTTTTCAATTAAATTTTATGGCTAAAAAATTTTACGTAATAATTGAAATAATTTTATTATTGTTTCGTATTTTAAAGTTCAATCCATAAAATTTAAATAAAACGTACATATATAAATATAAATTCAAAATAAGAATAATTTTTTTTTCTCAGTAATTTCATGAAATTTTAAACGGTTACAAAATAATTATAACAAAATGAGAAAATTAAACTGAAAATTGAAAAAAAAAATACATAATAAATTATTTTCCATTTATATAGAATTTGAATTGCTATTAAATACAAAATATATTTTCGTGAGGAAAACAAAGAAAGCTAAACAAAAATATTTAAAAAAAATACTAGGGGAGAAATAATAAAAGGTTTCTTTTTGAATTGTCATAATTACTATACATACATATAATATCAAAAATATATCAAATATGTGTATAAATTAAATAGGTAATAAATGCGTACATATAAAAATTTTGTACGAAACAAGGATATGTTATTTTTATATTTTCATAATGTTATGAGAAATCAATTTATCAAAATCGAAACAAGGATATAGGTACAATGGAAAAAATAAACTCCTATTTTTCTTGTTGACACTTAATTGTACATACAACACGGGTATATGATAACAAGAAACAAATTAAGAAAAGAAAAGAAAAACAAAAATAATACAATAAACGTAAATATGTTGGACATCAAAGCTGCTTGTATATATGTATGTAGGTTTATATAAAACATACAATATAGCTTTAAGGTGAACACATTTGTACATAATAATAATCACAGATGTGTATCATACTCATACAACACATAAAATAATATACATATTTACATATGTACATGAGAACGTTAACAATTTTATATTATGTTATCCTAATAAACAGTATTCAGTAACCATCAGTAACATACATACATACAAATCCATGTACAGGCAAATATTTCCGTGTATTTATTTTATAATTTTTCATAATATATGTATACATGTATCAAAATACATAACACGTAGTCATACATTTTTATTTTAATACACATCCTTGAGTTTCTTCTTGTATCAACTTTTATTTCTGGTTTATGTTTTCTATACATTTTTCCGTATTTTTCTATTTTCTAGGGCAGATGTATCAAATATTTATGAAAAAAAAATTTTTTCCCTGAAATAGACCTATATATACACACATAGGTATTCACAACTACATACATACATACATACATATTTATATTCATATATAAATATTTTAACAAGTATTTTTATTCTTATAATGTTTAAATTATGATATATGATGATGTTGTATTTAGTTATAAGCACAAACAAAAATGTATACTTTTTTATTTGTATTATAAGTATATAACGCTTATTTGTTTTCTATATATTTTTTTTTTGTGCTGAAAAATTTCCATTATATTTAATTTTATTTTACTCGATGTTGCGTTGGTGTTACACATACATATGTATGTATATACACTGAATAGGATCGATAAATTTGGTTTAAAAAAGAAACATAACAAAATAAATACCATAAAAAAGAAAAAAAAAACAAAAAAGTTAAAATTTAGCACGAAAAAAATTAAAATAAAAATAAAAAGGAGCTACGAAAATAAGGAAATTGATTTTTCATTAATAATGTATTTAATTTGAAGTTATGTATATATCATGGAAATTTACATATTATTCGATTTATCCTAAAAAAAAATTAAATTAATGTAAATGTAAAATCAGACACTACAAGGGGAAAAATTAATGTTAAAAATTAGATTAATCAAATACAACAGAAAATATAATTAAAATGTAATTAATATGATATTTTGAATAAATTTACGTATATATCGAAGTATAGATAGGTCTGTTAAATTTTCATTTAAATTTTTGTTTTTTGTGTAGTATACACATACGTATGTACATATATAAACGTATAAGAAGCGTGCTTTAACTAATTGATAATACATTCCTAAAATACAAATTCATTGTTTGATAAAAATAAAAAAGGCAAGGAAGAAAATGGAAAACCTCTAGCCTATAGTACATATAACTTACATGTGTATATGCACATATAGATTACACGTGTATAAAGATATGAACTTTATTATTATACTTTTCTTTTCGAACAATTGAAACACTTATATATATATACATACGTATACATATGTACGTTGTATAATGATAGAGTGGTTATACAATTCGTCAAGATAAACTTAGATAAAATTGGAGCATGGATGAGGAGAAATTGGTTAAAAGAATGAGTTGAAAAAACTAAACCGGATTAGACGCCCTAGAATTGGATGACTGACCTGGTATAACTTGGTTGAAAAAAAAAAACATCACGTAGAAATTACGACTTCGAGGACTTTGATGATAAAAAAAGAAAAAATTGTCAAACCTTTGCCTTAATTTTTAATTAACTTTAAATCATTCATTAAAATTGGAAAATTTAATAAAATTCAAATTTTCTAACGATACGTATACATATGTACATACATATGTAAAAATTTCAGGTAAATAAACATTAAATGGGTAAAAAAATAAATAAAAAATGATGTATTGATTCGAAGAAGTTTAAAGGAAGGTAAATGTAAATTAAATACAAAATTTTAACAAGTTTTATGTATATTAAATAAAATTTAATGAATTGTAGTTTTGGTAACATTACATAAATAATCTCTATGGTATATTTTATTTGATTGCACTGTTAAGGTATGCAATTTAATACGTAAATTTTGAATTTTTGTGAAATTTCGTACTTGTACAAATTATGAAACTAAATTTTATTTTATACAATATAATATATGTATATAGACGCTGTACGTATATGTAATAAAACAGTTGCAATGAATATTGTAAAGTAAAATTTCGAACAATTGTTATTCAATCATAAACATTAATATCATATGAAAAATGTAGAATATTTTTATTATTAATTTACAATGTTTATGAAATTTCAATTATATTGATTTTATAAACGTTCGTTTGTATTGTATGTATGTGTTTCTACAATGTAATACGTAACATCAAAATACATAATATGATTTATAAAGTTTTTTGATCATAAAAGCTATGTAAGCATATACATATGTATGTATGTATGTTTAATTGTATGCATGTATGTATGCATTATAAAGGTTTCAATATGAAAACTTACATTAATAACATGTAATAGAATACATGTATGAATATCAGTGAATATTTACATTTACACATACATATTTGTAATCGTACCTTTATGTAAGTATACATTGTAATTAGTAAATATATTCAAATATACATGTGTTGATATTATATAGATTGAAATATCATACACATATTTATGTAAATTTTATATGTATCTACACGAAAGAATTCTTTTGAAGGATTGAAATGTGCATGTGTATGTGCATTGCAAAAAAAAAAAGACTATATTTTCAATAGAAGAGAAAAACATTTAAATTTCTAAAGTAAAAAAAACATTTCATTGTACATGATTTCTAATTTAAAGAAATAAGAAAAATATGTAATATGAAAAATGAAAAAACAAATAGGAGAAAAAAAAATTCAAAAAGAAAGATTTCATTGTAAAGAAAAAAAAAAGATGTTCACATATAACCTACAGAAATATACATAATATTTTATTATATAGAAAATATGATCATGTGTACATATATATGAAGTTAACATTGCATTTGTAAAAGAAAAATGTTATTTCAAATGAAAACTTTTTGTGTACCAGAGCAAAAAGAAAACTGTGTATTTATCAAAGTAATCTTTAAAATTAAATTTTAATCAAGAGAAAATATGATTCTTACAAAATGATTTTTTTTAAAAAATAAATTATTTTATGTACAATGCTTTCATTATATATTCTTAAGAAAAATATAAAAAAATAAAGAAAAAAAAAAAAAATACTAATTCTGTTAAAATCTGACTAATAGGTAAGTATAAGAACCTTTTAACTCTTTAGTTTAAAATTCAATTTTATGTTCGGTTTTTTTTTGTGTTTTGGAAAATACATATATATTGGGAAAATCAATATAAAAAATAAAGCAAAAACACAAAATATCGAATTAAAATAAATAATTACAAATTTCATACATACATAAATTTATTTAAAATTGATTGAATTTTTGTCCCTCTCAATGTGACTTAAAATTACAGCTCATAATTTCATGATAACATCGTAATAAAATTGAACAAATATATATTCCATAATTCAAATATTTTCTAATTTATTCAATTTTTAATCATTTAAGTGTTTGCATTTTTTTTTTTTTTTAATTAATTTTAACTTGTTTTTGTTTAGTATTAAATTGATACTATTTTATATTTTATGTGATTTATGAGAGATATTCAATGTGATAAAATATTCTATTTTTATTGTAGTCCTTTTTTCAACCTTGAATTTGTATATAATTAATTCTTCTTCAAAATAACTGCACACTTTACTTTAATTAACTGACAAGGGCACTACACATTGAATTGAATTTTTCCTTTTTTTTTTTTTTGTAACTATAATAGAACAAAATGTTCTTTACACTTAACAGATGTGATTTTTAATGGGATTCTATTTCAGATATAAAATAAATTTGAAGAAATGCAAGAGACGGTTTAAAAAAAAATAAAGAGCTTCGTAATTTAATTTCCTAGATTTGCAACTGAATTAATATAGCGGGTGTTGTACATTGTATATGTAAGTACTATTAATAGAATTTGCAATAATTTATTATAAATCCTTGAACATTGGCACTATATACACATATTTAATCATGTAAATACTACGCAAAATATTGTATAAAGATAAAAAAAAAAAAAAATAGAAAAAGTCCTTACACGTTCATATTTATTACATTGAATATTAATTTTTCTTTTTTTTTTTAGTACACAATAAACTTTGTAAAATATAAATTTTTTTTTTATAATATATAATTTTTTATTTTATTTCAGGATAACATATGCGTTATTTAATTAAAATATGAATCCTGGAAACAAAAAAACAAATTTTTTAATTTTTTTATTTTTATTCTTGTTTTTTAATTTGAATAAACACAAAAACAAAGAAATTACCCCGAAAATCACTAATTATTTCATTTGGTTTTGATCCTGTTTTTTTTTGTGAAATTTCTTTTACTTTTAAATGTTCACATATTTAACTTGTTAATATGAATTACTATACAATCATAAATTTATGAAAAAAAAAAAATAATAATAATAATAATAACAATATGAAAAATATTTTCCTCCCGTATCCTTTCAATTTATTGTATGTGCGTTTTTTCTTTTTAATTTATATCATATAAAATTTATATGAAATACAACAAATATAATAATATAGTACAGACAGACAGACAAAACAGTAATGTATGTGATTACTTTATCGATGCTCATGAACGTATGCCAACCTGTTAAAAGGAAAACATGCGTTCGCCTTTCATCATATTATTATTATATATTTTATATTGTACTTATAGTGTATATGAAATATATAACAAAAATTGTAATTATGAAATCTTCAACAGCAAACAACAAAAATTTTGTAGATATATGAAAAAAAAAAAGAAGAAGAAAATAACAGCGAAGGATAATAATAATATAAACAAAATGAAAAATATGTATGTATATTTGTATGTTAAATATCCGGGTGAGCGTAATGTTTGTTCGAGTGTATGCCAAGTTTAACGCCAATTTTTATCCCAATTTAAAGAGAATAAAAATCATTTTATTCTCAAAATTCTCTGTATTTTCAAAAATTTATCATATACGCATGTACCTTAGACATAGATTTTCTTTTATTAAGTATATACATATATAGGTATATATATTTTTTTTGGAGATTCGTAAAATTTTCCTTTTAATAAATTTTCATTTTTTTTTTTTATTTTGTTATGTTTCTACCTGAATCTGAATAAAGTTTGCGAGCATGGAAAATAATACAAAAAGTTCAGACATTGAAATAAATTTTATTTTATTTTAATTGTATGGTAAAAATTAATTTAAAATGAATAGAAAATAAAAATTTTCCATCTATTATAAATGAAAAAAAAAAAAAAAAATGTATAACATATTCAATAATTTTTAGTTACTGTAAAACGATAATAAAATCAAATAGGTATCATTGTTAGCAATTTAAAAACATATAATTTAATTTAAAATGGTGAAAAACGAAAAACATAATAAAAAATTACATAAGAAGGAAAATCTTTAAAAGAAAAAAAAAATTAAATTACAGACTTAAGAAAAACAGTATAAAATTATACTTGTAGGAATACGTACTAGTATAATTTTATGTTTACATAGCATAGATGTACATACATACATATGTATGTATGCGTGTATCATGAGGAGATTTTAAAAAGTATAAACGTATTTTTATATTAATTTTTGTATTATATTTTTTCTCTTTTGTAATTTCATATTTTTATTATTCTTTTGTTATTGTTCCTATTATCTTGTTCTTACGAATGCATTTTGGATTCAGTATATTTTTGTTATTTCAGCATTTTTTTTTTTTTTGGATAGAAAATTTTAACAATTTAGAAGTGTACGTATGTAGGTATACTCATACACACATGTACAATATGTACATGGTGTTTCAAAATAATCGTCAGTAAATATTTGTCTTTCTTATGAGTGTTCTTATTACAATAAACTGTTTTAAATCCTTTCTTTTCTTCATCTGTTTCAATGTTTAAAATTTTCGTACATTTTGAATGGTTGCAAATTAAAACAGAAAATCCAGGCTTTTCACTAAAAAGAAAATTGCCGTTTATTTTGAATTTTGAGGAAAATATGCTAAATGCCATTTATTCCGAGACAGAATGTAAGATGAAGACTTTTTGTATATTGCAATAAAATAATCGGTCTTAATACAATTGCTTTTGTGATAATCAATTTGTTTTTTAAATGGCTTTCATATATTAAACGAACTAATTGAAAAAAATGAAAATGAATTTAACTTCGGTATGCAAGTACATTTTAAAACAAATGAAAAATAATGTAACCAAAAAAAAAAAATGTATTGAATTTCCATTTTAACTTTTGTTTTTATATACTTACATACATATTTTCATTTTTATACTATAAAAATGTTTATAAAATTTGCTTCAAATAAAAGAAAAACCGATATATCCATACACATTGTGTAGAAATATATGCGTATGTACGTGTTAAAAGGTACATATATGCAGTACACAGTAATTTTGATAAAAGTACATATCATTATAATCAATCAAAATAAATCCATATATAATTGGTTTCAACAATAATGTTCACAATAAAATCAAAATATTTGTACACATACAAATTATTTATGTATACATTACAACAATAATAATAATAAATAAATTTTAATTAAATAGCATAGGATTCTATATAATATTGTATTAAATATAGGATAAGCAGTTATATCTTACATATAAAATCCTATTTTATATTTTATTCATGTATTGAAAATTCTTGGCTTACATTTTATTGTTTACATTTATTTTCATCAAAATTAATCAAAAGAATAATATTACTATATTTATCTTTTTTCATTCAATATTTTTATGTACATACATGTGTAGCATTGTACATACATTAACATACAAACACAATAAAGAAACCGAGAAATTAAACGTTTATTTTTATTTTGTCGTTTAAATGTAATTTATTTATTCTCATTTTTTTTTTCTTTTCTTTGTTGAAATTGTTCATATAGTGGTGGGTGAGGGTGGGTGATGTATAGTACATATTATGTGTACGTTATTTTCAAGTAAATAAACATAAACAGTGTCAAGGACGTAATGCATTTATATCCTTTTTTCGTTTTCTATTTTTGTTGTAAATTAATTGGTTTTGAAACATTCATCACATGAATTTTATTTTGTTTTGTTTTTTTTTTCTTATTTAGAGTGAAATGTACCCAAGGGCAAAATTTCTTCATATACATAGAAATGAAAAGACTATGGTCTAACCATATATTTATTTAATTTTACTTTTTTGACTTTGCACTCAAATCACGAGTATAATTCGTTCATTACATACATACATTTGTACATCATGTACTCAAATCTGTGTAAATAAGTGCTAATATATTGTATCACCAAATACTTTTCATGCGGATTTAGTTAAATTTCATAAAAAGGTTAAAAATAACACAACTCCATTTAAAATCAAATTTATAAATTTTATATATGACAATACACAAGAGAAAAATAAATAAATATTTTATGGAAAATAAAATTTTTCCTATTTTTGTTTTGTATTTCAAAAAAAAAAAAAAAACAAAAAAAAAATGAATATGACACATGTAAAATAAATGAATACAAGATAAATTGTTATCTTAAAATGGGTTATCTTAAATGAGTTTGTATGAATCAAAAATTAACTTGTACAATTTCTCATTTTATATTTTGAATAATAAATTAATGATTTTTGTTAAAATTTTAATTCTTTTTTTTTTCTTTTTCATTAGAATAAATGATGTCCTAAAAATGATTGATTGATTATATTATGTTTTAATTTTTAAATAAAATTTCATTTTTTTTTTAAATTTACTTTTTATTTTATTTTTGTAATTTTATTTTTAAATCGTAATGATTTCAAAAAGTGATAAAATATATTAAGTAATCATTTTTCGACAAGTCTAATATTAATAAAAAAAAAAAAAATATATTTAAATAATTCTATATGAATTAAATATGAGGGGGAAAAATTTCTTTTTGCCATTATTCAATTCAAACGTATATAGAAATTAAAAAAGTTTATACATTCTATAATCGAAATTTACAAAACTTCATACAGGTATACATACAAATATGTATGTATGTAGATATATGTATCTTATGAAAATCAAAAGACTCTGTTGCCTTTTCGTTTTCAAAAATTTTATTTATTTTTTTATTTATATAGGTATATTTTTTTTTATTTATTTTTTCTAAAAATGTTTATTTTAAAAATTTTTTTTGCTTAGTTTATGGATAATCTTCTAACTTTATTTATTTATTTTTTTTTTTATATAGCAGATATATTTATATTTATGTTAAAAATAAATAAATGAAAATTGAAAGAAATAGGGTCTATCTTGAAAGCATACAAAGTACATAATATAATTATGTGTATTGAACAATTTAGATAAATTTTGATGTATAAGATATAACGAATAAATGATGTCTAACGAATAGAAAATGAAAATAGAGAAAAATCAAGAATAAAATTTTCTTTATACACTTGGATATACATATGTATACATAAATGTGTATGAATAAATACACATCAATATGCTTTTATATGCTGTATACATATGTAGTTATGCGTTAAATGATATAAGTTGATAGATCATCAAACTGTTACTATACAAATTGGTAGTTTACACTCTATCATAAATTCAAACTGAAAATGAAAAAAGGATAAATTTTCACAAAGAAAATGAAAAATACTTAATGAAGATATGATAAAAGAAAATTTACATAAATTATTTTGTATTTCGATGCATATGTGCTCGTATTGATTTTGTACTAAATACAATGACCTGTAGATTGTATTAGTAGTTTGAACATATGGTGTTATCTATTCTGTAAAAAAAAATGTACATACATTTTTATATTTATGTATATTCAAAAAGATATATACGAGTACGTATTGGTATTGTCATATATGTACATATATACTGATAACAAGTGAAATAAATGACAAATGATGATTATTTATTCGTTTATGTGATACGAATATTTTTAGTATTAAATTTTATTTGTTAACATAATACGCTTATACATATGTACATATACTCGTACATGTATATGACACTTTTCACATAATTCTCTTTCATTATTTTTTTTCTGTTTTGTTATCATAATACACAGTAAAAGTAAAACTTTTAATGAAGTTAAAATATAAAGTTCAACTTTATCGAACAAAAAAAAAAACCAATTTTCATATTTGCATTTGTAATTGAAAGGTTATAGAAGATGTTGTTAATGTTAATTCGTTTCAAATCAGAATCATTATATTATTATATATTTATAATATGTATATATGAGTTATTATTATGTATTACCACTAGATACGTAATGTCAAATTAAATTAAACAAATTAACTTAAATTCGTTTTATCTACATGTTCTTTATAATTAAAAAAAAAAAAAAAAGAAAAAAGAATATCATTAAAAAGGAAAGCAATAAAGTTTGTGTAGAATACGTTGTATATAGAATACGAATAGGTGTGTACATGAATATTTTGAAATTTTTCAAAAAACGAATAAAAATAAACGAAAAATTTATTTTTTTTTAAAAAAAAAGACACACACACATTTAAAACATTCATGTCATGTATTTTTTGTTTTCTACATAAAGTTTTCAATTAATTTAATGAATATTTTAAGTTTTAATTACTTTTTAAAAATTTTAATTGATATTACACAGGTGTAAAAAGTTCTTATAAAAAATAATAAGTAAATAAAATAGTCTAAGAGATAGACAGTTCATGGATACAACATTTTCGTTATAAAATAACCAAATGTTATATAATGTTGTAAAAGTACAGTGTGTGCAAAAAAAGATGTTCAAATCTAAAAACATTATGTTAAGCGTATTAAAAATTTATATAGTAAAGAAAAATTCAGCAGTTTATTTGCTAAAAATGATCTGTTGAGATCATCCTGGAAAATGTATTCAGTATTTGGTTGAACTATAAAATTTAGCATGCGAATGTAATAATTACATCATATCAATATGTATATGTCATATACAACGTATTATTTAAATACAAAAAATAAAAAAATAAAATCTTCTACTGAACTGTTTTTATTTTCAACGTATCAACAAACAATAAAATAAAAATTTTTTGTCAAAATTTTGAAGAAAAATAATTTTTGAAAATTTATCAAAAAAAAAAAAAAAAAAAACGGAAATTAAATAAAAGAAAAATCTTTTAAATGAAATTCAACCTTTTTTATTTAAATTATCATAATAAAATAGAATGAAAACGAATAAATTAAAAAAGAATGATATCAAAAAGAGTCGAAATTGATGAATTATTAATTTCTGCATGTATTTTTTATTGTTTGTTTTTTGTTCGTTACTTTTTTTGTTTTGGTTTATTTTTCTTGAATTTCGAATTGTATACAAATAAAAAACAATGTTCGTAGAAATGGTTTTATAAAATAAAATAAAAAAATAAAAAAATGCAAATGAAAGAAAAAAATTTAATCACAGTCCTTTAATAGAAAAATGTATATATGTAAGAATAAAATGAAAATAAAAATTATACAAGTACATTGCGTATTTTTAGAGAAAAGGATAAAATTAAGCAAATAAAAAAAAAATGAAAAGAATAAAAGTCATGAATACGAAAAAGGAATAAATAAAATGAAGGAAAAAAAAACAAAAGTTGAAAAGACGAATAAATCATAGAAAATGTACAAAGAAAACATTAATTAAGTCCCTTTTTATAATGGTATACATTTGAATGTAATTTGTATGCGAGAAATGTATTAAAATGCAAGGGATATATTTACTTATGTATACCTTATACTGAAATGTGTACACTATAAAATAAACATACGTAAATTTGTGTATTCATACATACTTAACAAACTATACATAAATATACATAGTTGTATGTATGTATGTAACAAACTATATATTATTATTGTGTTGAAAAGTTAATTTTTATTAAAGTGAAAAAAAGAAAAATAAGAAAAGTCATGAAAAAGAAAGAAAAGTTTTCGATAATTTACTTTTCTATGAAGTTAATACATCTCATTTTATAATATTAGTTACATTTATAGAACTTTTCTTATATGTACGTAATACATGTGCATGACATATACACTTATACCTTCATATTTTATATAATTTTATAAGTATACATGACATTTACCTATATATCTATATTATCTATGTACAATCTTTTTTTTTAACAGAACACGAACATTTTCGAACTTGTAGATATGAATCTAAAATGAGGTAACCATATACATAATGTTCCTAATGTGTGCATTTAAAAAAATCGATATATATGTAAGTATATATAGTTATACATTTTTCACGTACCTGCGTGTATATTAAATGAACCTGAACATCTATACATATGTGTACATACACACGAATATGTATTAGATGAATTAAGATTTGTTCTATTCTTATATTTATTTTATTCTATTTACGTGCCTTTGTTTATTTATCTTTTCATTTTACACGTGCTTGTTTACATTATTCCTGCTTATTACATGTATACATACATATATGTATGTATGTGTACGTTATCATGAGGAAAAAATACAGTGTACAAATATTGTTATAATACAAATTGCAGAATATCGAAAATTTTGTTAATTTTTTTCATATAAGAATACAATTAAAACTAGTATATCATTTTCCGAAAAATAATAGGCAAAACTTTATTTAATGATTTAATTTTTTTTGTAGTGTATCCTGCCAAAAACAAAAATAAAAAAAAACATTAATGTGAAATAAAAAGTTTTTTGATACTCGTATATATTTTTGTTTTTAAAAATGATTTTCATTCACAACTATGAAAATATTGTATAAACAAGAAATGATCAATAAGGAGTACACGTAAATGTTTTTAATGTTTATATTTTAATTATTTACTATTCTGTTACACATCAGCAGAAATAGGACTAATTAAGTTTCAGTATATAATGTAAGTTCAAGTTGTTTACAAAAACTTCATGTAAAATTACTTTTCTGTTAACACATTTTTGGAAAATTTAATTATCATTGTTCTATTTAATGCGATAAAGTAATTAAAGATAGTAAGGTTGAATAAAATCAAAAATAACAAAAATTATGTACTCATGATGAAAAATTACATAACGTAAAATGTTTCATTGTTGAATTTGAAAAAAAAAAATTTACAAAATAATAAAATAAAATTTTCAAAAAGTTTAATACGAGTACATTCTGTTTTATAAGGAAAAAAAAAATATTAAAAAAGTTTTAAACGATTTCTTGAAAACTTTCTGGTAATACACATATGTACATACACATGTATGTCTATACGAAAACAATTTATTAGAATATTTTTCGCTAAACCTATTTTGTGTATGGCAAAATTGAATTCTGATATAATCAATCGCACCTTGTGTAACCATATCATTTGATATCATTTGTGACTTTATAATAGATTAAATTGAAAAATTTAACTGCTAAAGTTTATTAACAGCCTTGTTACATCGTATATAGTAAATTTTAGTATTTTAATAAATTTCATATGTAGATGTTCTTGTACATCATCAAGCATAACAACCATATGTTACGGTTATATATGATTTTAAAATTTTTTTTATACTAATGTACACGTTATGAAAAACAAAAATAAATAAAATATAAACTGATTCTAATAGATAAAAATAAAACAAAAATAAAAAAATAGTTAAAAAAAAGAATACATTACAAAGCATGTTATATGATTTTGAAATTTTTAGAATAACAAAAATGATATGCGTTATAGGATGAAATTTTAATAGCACAAAGTAAAATCACTTATCGAAGGATAAAAAAGAAAACAAAACTAAAAAGTTTATATAGTGTAAATTTGATCCTTCCATAAATTCACCTCAATTTTAATTAAGTGTAGGAAGTTTTCATTTTCTATAGAATTTATTTTCTAACATAAATTTTGTTTTTGTAGACTAACCTAAATTTTTCATGTGAAATAAAATCTTTTTAAATTATTGAAAATCAATAATTTCATGTGAAACATTTTTTTTATTTATTTTCTGAAGGATACATATTAACTATAAAGTATGTACATACATATATATTTTTTGTAGATAATATATCCTGTATAATATTACAGTTTATTTCAAACTTGATTTCACCTTTTATTCTATCAAAATAAAAGGAAAAAGAAGAAAATAGAAACAAAAGAAGAAAAGTTTTAAGTAAACAAATAATCAGGAACTACTATACGGAAAATGGAAGAAAAAAAAAATGAAACAATGAAAACAAAAGAGAAGAAAAAATAAATAAAAACAAAAAGTATATGTATGTAGGTCTTAAAAAGTAGAAAAATGTAAATAAAATAAAACTAAAGAAAAATGACGAAAAAAAATGAATGCTTATTTTGTATGATGAAAAATATCGCTTATTATTAAAGCCTATAAGCACGCAATCAAATTCTGTTATATTTGTATTAGTTGACTTTAATTTATTACTTTTTTTTTTTTACTTTTTGTTTATTTGCTATACTTTTGTTAATAAGAATTTTTTTTTTCATATTATTATTTTGTTGTCGTCATTATTGTTGTTGTTAATAATAAAATTGCCTTCATGGTTTCCTCTGTCTTGTTGCGTTTTTCTTCACTTTATTTTTATTTATTTTTTTTTGCTTCTACTATTGATTGTGTGCGTATTAAGGCGCCATTGAACCAAAATAAATTTTACTTTCCTTTAATTTTTTTTTCTCCCAATAAAAATCGATTTATTCACTCGATATAAAGTACGTACATACATATATGTACGTATGTATATGCACGAGTACATATTATTGCATTATTATATATATGTACATGAATTATGTTTATACAAGGAATTTTTGTTCATCTTATACATACGTACATGTATCTACATATATACATATCCAAAAGCTTAGGAAAACATGTGATATATGAAATATAGGGTAACAGCATCTCTTTATCATTATCATCATTTTACACTTATGTTTATGTATATCGTATAACAATCTGATTAAACTTTCACATACAGTTTATGTACGTTTTATTTAAAGTATATTTCAATGTTTTCTTGTATTCTACGGATATGATGAAGTGAAATCAGTAAAATCGACAAGACATCATTTTAACTTATATTATACCAATATACTACACACATATTCATATGTATGGGCATATTTTCAAATACACCAAGTAAAATAACAGAAATGTAATTTAGAGACTTATTAGATTTCCATTGATTTTTAAGAATGTACATATAAATGATTGAGCATAATATATGTACGTATGTATATGTATATACGTGTGTACACATATTTATAATATACATATGTGATAGTGATTTATTATTGAATTTTATTTCATTTATGTACTATTCCGGATGGACCATTAATTTATTTATCTTGAGACATTTGCAAACTGTTTCATGTTATTTTTATGTATTTTAAATTACAATAAAAAATTTTTGGAAAATTCAACATGAATTGAATATTCCATTATACATACATACATATTTACATTTTTTTTTTTTTTTGGACATTTGCATTTTTCACTACAATTTATAAGACAAACTAACCGATGTTCATATGTATGTGTTTAAAATAGGAAATAGTAGATATATTTGGTTTATACAAACTTTAGAGAAATACTAACTGAAATGAAGTGCTAAATTTACATAGTCGTCTTGTTTTATTTTCTCGCCAGTACACCAACATGTACACGTTTGTGATTACAGTATACAAAAAATTATAATTATATTAATAAAATAATTGCTTTTAAAGGTATATAATGAAAAATAAAAATAAAATTAATGAAATAATATTTTCACTATATGTACATATGTACATATATACAAACGCATACAAATTATATACTCTTGCTTTTAATTTAATTTAATTTATTTATTTATCTTTCTAAATAAAAAATTTTTTTTTTAAATTTGACAGTAAATTATTTTATTCAATGCTTAGAATTGAAGATAAGAAAAATCGATTACTTAGAAAAATCCATTTCATTTTATATCAATTTATAAATTTTTTAAAAGGGTTTATTGTAAAAAATTCCGATCTTAAAAAGGGTTCATATACATTTATTCACGAAAATATTAAATAAGATAGGCATTTTATATAATTTTTTTTTTTTTCAATTTTTTTATGAGTGTACATACAGAAAAATCGATAATGATCACATTTTGTAATAAACGTTTTACTGTGTTTGTGTTCTACTTACTTCTTCGAGAAAAATACCAAAAAAACTTTTCAGTTTTCCTTTTCATTCACAGTAATTTTCTAATTACATGTCGTAAATATCTTGTAATTACGAAATAAAATATTAAATCAATCTGAAAACAGTAAATTTGAATTTTTATGGTTTTATACTTAAATCATTCGTTGATTGTTTTGCAAGAACAAAAAATAAAAATAAAATAAACACATATTTTTCCTTTCGTTATTCTCCTCATTTTCACATCATTATTAGTTCTTATTTATACATACAAACAACATGTGTATATTTTCGATATGAAAATGTTTGTATTTATATATAGAAAAGGAAAAATCTTGTATTAATTTAATATAAATTGAACAGACTAAAATCATTCCAAATTGTTTACATTACATACTGTGAAGATAATGTGAATTAATATACGATATTCAGTGAAAATGATTTAAAAGAAATATTTTCTTTTACAAGAAGGATACATTTAGCTGTATGTCGTATAATGATATACTATATACATAATGCTTGTACAAATTAAATCAAAAATTTCATGGAATATTAGATGATATTTACGATGAAATGTTTTATATAATTTATATGTACAGGATGATCTTAATGATGAAAATATAAATTCTCATACAAAATATTGAATGTTTTCTCTCAGATTTTCTTTTTAATTAGTATTTTCTTTTAAATTTTTGGTATTATTTACCTATAATGATTTCAATTAAATATTTTTCGTGTATTTTAGAATAAAATAGTAGAAAGAGAAGAAATGATTTACACATACTAAATTTAGACATTATGAAACACCCTTTATATTGAAAATGTGATATAACAATTCGTCTTAATGTTATTTAATATGTAATCGAATATAAAAAAGAAAATATAAATGATGAATTGATTGAATGAATGATGATTAATTAAATAAGATTGAATGTTTAAGAAACTGTTATACTTGATATTTCCATTAAAATATTATATCTACATATACATGTGTATATGTATGTGTATATTAGGAAAAAAATGAAAAGTTTATGAGTGGAAGCATTTGTGTAATATTACTTGTGTTAATGTGTAGCAGAACAACGTAATAAAATAGATCGATACGATTTTTTTCACTTTTGAATTTAAATGGAACATAAATATTACTTAAATCCTAATAATATAAGAGGATATTTGCAAAAAGAAAAAAATATGTTTCCAGTTTTTCTTGTAGAACTTACTGAAGAAAAAAAATTAATTCCCATTCTTTAATTCACCGTAAAATGGTATATGTACATCAAAAATTTCAAAAAGAAAAAATGAAAATTTTTTTAAGTGTTTAATTGATTATTATTGTATTTATGAATTATTTATGAATAAATATTTTATTTAATAAAAAAAAATTATAATCTTCAAGTGAAAAATAAGCATAATATTCAAGAACAAATATTTCATTCATAAAAAATAGTACAACACAGATGCATAAATATAAGGCGTTTATTTTGTATTCCCTACTAATCTGTATAGAAAAAGAAAACTTTGACTGCTATAAAATCCGTAATTTTTACATTTTAAAATTTTAAATATAAATTCCCTTCATCAGATATTAAAGAATATCATGAAATGTGAAAATCATGATTTTAAAAATTTTGGATCTGTTCCACTTTGAAAATAAAATGGTTCTAAATACAATAGCAAAATCAGTTACAATAAATCTCATATCGTGTATGTATAACGTAATGTACGTATGTTACATTAATTTACAAATTCTTGTATTCACAAATAATATTACGTACATAAATTATAAATAAGATGTTTTAATAAGTTGAAATTAGAAAACTTTTAAATTGACTTTTATTATTATTTCAATTAAATGTAATGATATGTATTAATAATGTATACATTGTATATTTATTTTCAACATGTATCATTTATTTATTTATCATAATTACTTTTCTTTCAGTCTCTTATACAAATCATTTAATTTATATATTTTTTATTTTATTTAAAATTTTTAAATGCTACATGACTAAGATAAAATATTATAAAACTTTTTGCAAATTTATTACCTTTTTATCGTTTTGAAAATTATTTAAAATTTTTAAATCTGTGTATTTTTATGTATATACGAGTATACGTACAAAAATTATCAAAACTTATTACTTGAAATTTATTTATTTATTGTATACATACAAATATGTACAATGTTAAATGTATGAAAAAATGTGTATAATCATTATAAATGAAATTTTTATCGATTAAATATATAAACGTTTGAATTCGAAGAATTTTAATTAATTACATTTTGGGTTATTAATTTACATTAAAATAGGTCTACAGATAAATGATATAAAAACGAGGCTTACAACCATGATGAAAATACACAGCAACATATTATTGGCCAGAACATTTTATTATAGATGAATATGATTTTAAAAAATAGTATCAAAATTCATACACTTTGGTGTTCTGGTGAATAATTTGTACGAAATGGATGGAGTCTATGTATGGCATGAACTATTTCTAAAGCGAATAAAAATGCATTCAGAGTTTTCAAAGGAAAAATGGACGAGTGAAATAAGATATGATGATAATAAAATAAATTGACTTCAGTGGCTGTACTATAAAATTTGGCTGATAACAAAAGAGTGATAGACAAGCATAAGATTCACCAGCTAGATAATATAAAAAACAACTGGAAAATTTGTGTAGTAAGACAGAAAAAAATGGCAGCAGAATCTTGGAGCAAGTTAAGGCCCACTAAACGATTTTGAGCTGATTACGGTGATTAAGAAATATTTTATTTTTTACGCAAAAATAAAATAAAAACTTAACTTTCAAAATTACAAAATACGAAAACCAATTAATTTACATAGCTTTAAAATTCTTAAAAAATGTATAAGTATGTTATAGGAAAAAATAAGGTATTCAATCGTGCCATACAGCAAGACGTTAGACGATATATAAATTTGTAAGAATCTTTTTAATCCTGATCAAAATTGAAATTTCTCTGTACGTATACGTTTTGTAAAATAAAAGATTACGTATATAAGTTATATAAAATCAGTCAAAAAGCATGAAAAATGTTCACGTTTCATTAAAATTTATAAACTTATAAATTTAAGCCTACAACATAATAAAAAATCGTATTACGTGAACAAACGCGTACTGTACATATACATACATATATAACATAGAGAATGTGTATACGTGTTTGTATTGTGTGTAACCATGGTACACACATAGATGGAAAATTGAAATAAAAATTTTTATATCTTTTATTTTAATATTCTTGGAAGGGTTTACCTCAAATTCGTTGCGAGTGACATTTATTCGTTTTAATTTTCACAAAAAGAAAAAACAAAATCTTCATTGTCTGTTATTTAAAAATCATGAAAATGACATTTTCATTTTGTAAATTAAAAGACGAAATAGAAAATACACACAACGAAATTTTTGTTTCATTTTTCTTTAGACAATTTTAGTGTCTTGTCTTCTATGATGATGTGTTTCATCGATTTTATATCTTTTTGATATTTAAATATCGTAAAAAAAAAAAAATGAAATTTTTACACGCAAATGTTATTAAGTATCAAATTTTAAAAACAGTACAAAAAATCATTTAAAATTATCTTTGTGTTATCGGAATAGAAAAATGAAATACTTATAAAGAGAATAATATAATATTGTTGCTAAGGAATAAGGATTCCGTTTTTCTTGACTATTGTGTTCAAACTAGAAGCAAATCACTTTTTGTATTCTTTTCTAAATTTCTTTATTTTCAGATGATATTATTTTTACTTTTCTATGTTATTATATATACATACATGTATGTAAGTATATGTACGTGTATATTCATGTATGTATGTATATTCTTGTATTTATATGCATATTCATTAAGATATGAGTATATATCGTTTTTTAAATCCTTTTTAAATAATCTTTTTGTCAAAATATGTAAATAAAAATGAAAAAAAATAACAAATAAAAAATTAAAATCACTCATTCGTATAGAAATACTTGACAATTTTCGTTTAATAAACAAAAGATTAAAAATTCAAATCGAGAAAAAAAGGATGATATGGGTTAAGTGATTTTTATATATGTATATTTTTTTTAAAGATTTGTTCTTATGGTTTGTACTTGTTTTTTGTTTTCCCAAATTAAGAATATAACAAAAAAACTTTTAAAATATAAAATGAATATTCTACATAAAATGTATAATAACGTATTTTGAATTAAAAATAAACATACAAAAAATAATATGAGCACATTGTATGCGGTACGGATTTCAAGTGTGGAAAGGTGCACATAATATGTCTCTTTAGAGTTGATCTATTTAATCATGATTTGAATTAAAAAATCAATAACTTTTTTTTTTCTATTATTTTTTTTTATCTTATTCAATATAAATAGTTTGGAATCTACTCATATGAAAAAATTCACAGATGAAATATAAAATACTGAAAATAAATACACATAAGTGAAATCCTTTTTTATTTGTTTATTTTTTTTATTTATTATGTTATTTATTATTTTAATTAAAATATATGCTGTTTTCTTTATATTTTTGTTCTCTCTGTATAATGCGAATAAATTTGTATTATTTCATTCCTCGAATTATTTTTAAATTATAAATCAAATTTTGTTTTTAATGAAAAAATAATATCGTATTGATTAATACTGAAAAAATGTATATGCACGTATGACGATCATCTCGGAATAAAACCGAAATTAAATAAAAATACGTACATACTTAAATTCATGAATACATGATTTTATGTAATTTTAAAGGTAATAATTCTGATAACATAAAAGAAAGACCTTTTGAAATTCAAAAAAATTTTTTAATATTTTTTTTCTTTTAATTTTGTAACAAACATCAAAAATATGAAAAATAAAAATCTAAAATCTAAATATTTTTTTTCTTTTTACAAAAAATCAAAATTTATGTTTTAATGTGAAATTTAACAAAACATTTGCAAAAAGAATAATGAGATAAAGCAAATGAAAGATATGAAAAAAAAAATAGAATGGGAAAGATAGGAAGATTGCGTGCAAGTGATATGTATGTTTTTTTGTTTTTTTATCCTTAAGGCTAAAATTCTGTACGTGTATTTGATCTACATGCAATGTGTTCCATATACAGAAGGCAATTGAAGAAGATAATATACAGTAGCCAAATTTAGTTAAAATTCTAGTTAATAGTATCAAACACTTGTATATTTTCGTATTTAAAGTAAAAAAAAAAAAAAAACAGAAAAGAGGAGAAAACCAAAAAAAAAAAAAAACGAATATTTTTTACACTTTTTAATACGAATAAATTATAACCCATAGGGTACAATTTACAAAGCTAAATAAATTAAGTTGAGAAAATATGAAAATTTCATACTTCCATGCATTATTGTTGATACCTTGGCATTAAAAAAAAAAACAAACTTTGAATGTATTGTAATATAAAATAGAGTTTATATTTTATGATCATATTTAATTTTATGATATGATAGTCTCAAATTTATTTATACAATACATAAGTATATGCATGTATCCTCATACTGCATACATGTATTTATTAAGCATATAAACAAAACATCGTTCATGTTTATAAAATATTTAAAAGCTAAATAGTTGAAAAATATATTTATGAAACGAATAATATTTCAGAATTCTTTGGAGAAATAAAAAATTTTTCCTAAGATAAAATTTTAAAATTGTTTTAATTTTGCATTTTATTTGTTCTTTTTTTTTTTCTTAAATATGCTTACATACCAATATGTACATATGTACGTATGCATAAATACATGTATTTTATGTAGAATTTTTAAAAGAATAGATACACAAAAACAAGATACACCTACTTTAATGATCTTTTTTTATTCTTTAATAAATTACATTTTTAAGGATCAATGACTTTTTATGAGTTTGTTTCTATTTTTGCTTTTCTTTTCATAAATACACATATTTTAATGTGTATATATTTTTTTTTTCGTTTTTTTTCTTGTATATGTATGTGTATTCGTACATTTAGGTGTTTTGGTTTTCCTTTCCATTTATTTAATTGTTCATTCATTTGTTTATCCGATTTATTCACTGAACTTAATACCTTAAAAAAATATCTTTTTGTTTTTTTGTTTTTCTTTTTTTTGTTTACTTATTTGTTGATTTTTCTTATTTTCTCGTTCATTTCATTCTTATTATTCTTTTCTTTTATTATGGTAAGAAAATATGTATACTTAAATTGAACGTCTTCAAAAGAATGAAATTTTCTTCTGATTTGTATTTACTTTAAAAAAAAAAAAACGGAATAAATAAACAAAAAAAAAAAATAAATAGAATGACAAAAAAATAAGATTTAAAAATGGGAATAAAGAATGTAGAATTAGTAAAAAAAGAGAGAGAAAAAAAATAAATAGGATAATAAGTTTTATCAAATAAAAGAAATTTAATTAATTTAATAATTATTTAATTAACTATATAAATTGTCAACATAAAAATTTTCTTGTTAACAAATTTTTTTTCTTATGTTTATTTAAAAAAAGAAAAAAGAAAAAAATTGTACATACATTAAATTTCATTTTTACTGTATTTTCATGTAAATTGATATTAAATTGAGCCAATGGAGCTAAATTTAAGAAAAAAATACAAAACTTTATATTGATATTTTATGGTAATATACAAAACGTTTACATACTAATACCAAAAATATTTCAGATGAAATTTAAAAGTTATATCGAAATTTTAATCAGTAATTGCTTTGTGCATTTGTATGTTACATAATATAAAATTACAAAAGTTTTATATGTAATGTTATTTAAAAGGTAAACTAATCCTTAATTACTATGTATTCATTTCATGTTTAAAATATATCACATATGCAAGGATGTGTAAAAATATATTCTTATACATATACATATGTATGTATGTACAAACTTTTCGTATGCATTCAAAGTGTATGATATATATATATGTATATATGTAGTTTTAATTGTACGTATATGTACATTTTAATAAAATATATACTATGATATATGTATGTACATTTGCATATGTGCATATGCATACAAAACGGAAGAGTATTAAAAAAGAAAATTGTGTATACATTACTCACCAACACCCATTATTTAGGATGATCTGTATATCTGTATGTGTAACACTTGAACTGTTTTAACGTTTCAACCGCACATAAATTTTAAATGTTTTAAATACAACCAAATATATGTGTATGCAAAATATAATAACTTCTACGTACGATCTATATATGTACATATGTTATAATGTTTTATGATGTTGTACTTTGGTATATGTATCTTATGCATGGATGTAATGTACACGCAAAAAAAGTATGACACATGTATGGCACAGGACTCATTGAATTGCATCATCAAATTTCATTCATTCGTTTCGTTTTTTTTTTTTGTTTTACTTTCAATTTTGCTTTGCTTATTTTCACGTTTTTCTTATGGTATTTTTTCCATAAATATACATGTATTTTATACATATTCGCTGAAATGTTAAGTTTTTTTTTTCATATACATACATATGTATGTACATACATATGTGTTTACGAACATACACACCTTTACCTGTAGTATCTATTATAAAAAATTTATATAAAATATGTATGCTTGTTCACTGGACAGTAACATATGTGCATATCGGAATCACTACATTAATGAATGAATGACTGACTGACTTGCATCATAATGTTATATTATTTAAAGCAATAGCATAAATTTTCTTATTTTCTACCTTATATCCAGACCCCTTAATTTAGTTTATTTTAGAAATGAAGTGTTCAAGTATAAGTATACGAAGTCAATGAGATTTTAAAGAAGAAAACATTACAGGTGAATAATTTTTAAATAGTAGACATACACATTCGTAGAAGCAAGTTATGAAGTTTAATAAAATCTAAAAATTTTCGTTTACTTCGCATTATTAAAATATTATGAGTAGTTTGTAATAAATAAGTTATTTAGTGTAAATAAAAAGTGATTAACTGATGCGTGATGTTTTCGTTAAATATATAATTTAAAAAAAAAAAATAAATAAATAAAAATTAAATGTAGTTTAGTTATAAAAATTTCAAATTGAATAGAAAAAATAATTGCAAGGACGATTTTTTTATTATCCTTTTTGTTTTGTTACATTATAATGAAAATAATTTTTATTTTTCCTAAGTGTATATAATTTAACTTGAAATTTAAAAGTGTATGATTGCACTTCAAATATAAATGCTATGAAAATCACTTTACCAATGCATAAATTATCATATTCTTTAACAATTATTTTTATTCAAGGAAAAATTGTATTAAATGAAAAGTGAAAACGTTATTGTAATAAGTAGACAATTTTTATGGTCAGTGATTTTTTTTTTGAAGGCCACAAATAAAATAAATTAATGTATGTATATTAATCGCTGTTAGTTCATTTCACTTCATTATATGTAGTTAAGAAAAAACAATAAGATTTTTAAAAACAAAAATATTAAGTCATTACAAAATTGTTGAAAAATAAGTGATTACAATATTTAAAATATCTAGCTTGAAAAATATGTAAGATTTTTTTTAATTAAATTTTCGGCAAAAATGTAAAAATACAGGACAACAAAAAGGATTTATAAATGAAGATTGAATAGAGCTATTAGTATTACTATTATTATAATTATTATATTATTTTTTTGTACTGCACTGAATAAAATAATTAAATTGTATAGTATGATAAACGAATAAGAAAAGAAAAAAAAAATGGCAAAGCAACAGAATACAATAAAAAAGCCTATCAGAATTATTTGAAAAAACAGGGAAAAGCCTAAATACATTTTTGAATAAATAAAATAAATAATAATTTTTACTCATTAAATGTGAAATAAATTATCTCTGACAAACAAAAAAAAATCTAAAAAAAAAAAACAAAACAAAAAGAAAAGATCAACATTTCTTAATTAATAAAATTATTATTAAAGCAAATAAATTTAAAAAAAAAAAGAAATTGTTCCAATTTAGCTTTCAATTAACTTTAATCAAATATTTTCTCTTGATGTCAGAAGTTTGCCAGAAATTTATGTAAAAAAAATAAACAAATATTACAGTGTATATACATTTTTATACAGACAATCTGATGTATAAATGTAATGAATGATGGAACCTAAATAAATAAACTTGAAAAAAAAAAATGGTAGGAAGAAAAACAAAAACAAAAAATTCGATTATAAAATGAATTCAGTCAAAACATGTGAGCTCATATAAACATCTATATTTTAATATAAAATTTCCCTACAATATGTGTATGTATGTACATATTATGTATATGAGTAAAATGTCTACACTTCAGAATACATGTTTCAGAGAATATACACGTATTTATGCATATAATAGTAAATTGTATACATATTAAAATATATTTATGATTATAAAAACAAACACACGCACATGAAAAAATTATATACACAATATCTTTTCCAAATCCTTTTTATTTATTAATATTTTCTTATTTTATTTTTCCTCTGACAAAAATAGGGACATTTTTATGATTTAATATGTATATATCCGTGTGTTTATGAAAACGTTTGTGTATGAGATCACAGATATACATATGTACATATATATACATATCTATATATGTATATATATATCTAGATAGATATGTACATAGATAGATAGATGTGTACATATATACATATATATATATATCTATCTTGAATATATATATGCACATATGTATATATACGTATATGTATATACGTAAATACGTATGACACATACGAGGACATGAACATATCCATATGTATATGTAAATAAACTGTACATATAACGATTCTTTTTGAAAATGTAATAATAATCTTTCTATATTTGTTTTCCTTCATCAAATAAGGAAATATGCATTTTCACAACAATGACAAAAACAATATTTATTACAAAAAAAAAAAAAAATGTTACAAATTATGAAGAAAATTTCTTTCTTTTTATATAAGATATTTTATGCATACCGCAGTACTATATATGTACATAAGATCGTGCACTGTACATGTACATGTTGATTTATATATGTACGTTTTGAATAAGTAATGTACTATATTAAATGAACTTCTGACAAAGGATAAAAGAAAATACAATTTTTTTAATATTATACAGGGTATTTTATGAACAGATGCTAGCCCAGCATGAAACAAATTAATCATGCTGAACCAAAAAAAAAAAAACATTGTATGAAATGTTTCGTCCTTTTCAATGCTAAATTTTTGCCCATTTAAAAAAACGGCCCACGTTAGTTACACTTTTGGACATTATCCAGTACAAGTTTTTTTAAACTTTCGAACTTTAATTTTCAAACATGATGTCATACCAAAGTGACATAATATTTTTCATTAGTTTTTCGGTTGTAATTTCGTGTTAAAAATGAAAGAGATTTTCTTTTTATCCTCTTTGCATATCTGTTTATAATACATTAATACACTATACATGACAAAGAAAATTCCGAATGTTGATAAATCACTTTGATGTAAATGTTGAATAAAAATAAGAATTTATAAAAAAACAAAAAAAGTTATTGAAATTTTTGCAAGAATAATTTCTATTTACAAAAAAATTTTGCGTAAATTAAATTACTTTCATCACAAAAAAAAATAAAATCCTTTAGGTATACGATATTTAAATAAAATTTCATTTTATTTAAATTAACTATAGAAAATTTTATTTCATAAAGGCAGTTATTTATTGTAAATTAAATTTATGTAAATATTATTGTACGTATATAATAAAAATCAAAGTCAAAATCCTTTTCTATGCCTTAATTAATTGTTTGTATTTTAATTTTATTGTTGTTGTTGTATGTAAATTGTGTTTTATCACCATAATATTTTGAAGAATTTTCAAAATTTTTGCTGATATGATACATACACACAAACATAAAAATAAATAAGATTTTTAGTGTATGAATAAAATCATCAAAAATACATTCAAAAAATATAACCGCATACCTTTGTTGACTTCAGATTTCTGTAGATAATCAAATCGACAATAATAAAATTATTATTATTATTTTTTTTATTTCATTTTATTTGAACAAATAAAATTGAGGAATTTCTTTTCAAATAAATGGCAAATATATAGATATGTAGACACATAAATATATACGTAATGTATGTACTGTATATCTACTTGTATTGTGTGCATGCATATGAATTGTGGTTTATCTAAAAATAAAGATATAACATCAAAACAGACAATGTGTTTGTGAAATATTTTTCTTTTTATGGTAGTATATGTATGTATTTCGACTATATATAGTAGAGAAAAGTAAAATTTTTGTTTATAATGATGATATGATGATGATTAAATTTTATACATACTTGTTTGTATGAAATCATTTTGAATTTACAAGATATTTATTTCATGATGATAAATATATATTTCTAAAATCATTTTTAATGGTTCATAAAATTATTTATCACAATAAATTTTAATTTTGTTTATTCATGTATTTTATACATATTACAATTTGTCTATACATAAAATATGATATCTTATATTGAATGTAAATAAAATATAAATTTGCTTCCCTTTTATATTCTAAAAATTAACAGATTCTTAAATTTTATCAGTAATATCCGTATTTAAAATTATGTACATAAAAAAAGCAATGCAAACAATAAAATAGAAGTTCAAAATATTTTATGAAAGACACTTTAAAGAGAATTAAATTACAATATGAAGTGAATTTCATAAATAACAATAAAATATTTATCATGATAAATATATGTATGTATTGCATAGTAAAATATGCCTGTTGATATGTCGGTTTTATTGTTTATAAGAAATAAATTTAAAGTAAAATGATAAAAATCAGGAAATATGAATAAGTAATCATAAATTTTGTAAAATTTTTTATTTTTCAAACAATTTAATATACTTAAATATAATGAAACTATAAAATTTAAAATATCTATACGAAAAATTTAAAAGATATCTATAAAACTTTTTAGAAAATATTTTATATACAAAATTTAAGAAAATACAGGTATCCTTTCCGTAGTAAGATATTTTTCAATAAAAAATTTGCGCAAGCTCTTTACTAATACAGCATGATTAAAATATTATTTCCTATATTTATAAAATATGAATCAACATAATTGCAATATGAATGTTTCAGAAATTTATTTACCATGTTATAGAAGGGAAACCTGTATACCACTACCACAGACAAGTTACAGTTTTTGAATGCTTTCTCGATTATGATACTATAGAATTTTCTTTAGAAAATATATTATCTAAATAAACATGAACACAATATTATTTAAAAACTTTTATTGTGTTTTGTATGCAATTTATAATGCTCATACTACATACGTACATAAATATATAGTTTTGTAGATACATACATATGTACATTCATAGCCTTTAGGTGACAGGAAAATGTCCATTAAGTAAATGCATTTGTACAGCAAATGAATATTGTAATCCTTTTTACGACATGCTGTCGCAAACATAACATAGATGTGCCATTACATACACCTACGCATACATCAATATACTTACATATATATACTTATATATGTATCTATATGGTATATACTCGTATAGTCCATATATTTTGTCCAGAAAAATGTAGGTGTTTAAAAATATAAATGAATACATTTACACATGTATATATTTGAGGATGAGCTGTTTTTTCAATCTGTAAATATATCATGTACATACAAACATACATTTATATATACATAGATGATTGTGTATAAACATGAACAATTTTATGTGTCATATTTTATGAGAAAATATACGTATTTGCCGTTTTTTTAAAAGTAAAAATAATTCATGAAAATGAAATTAGATTTTCTTTTTATATCATAATTTTATTGCTATTTTCAATTTCAAATCATACTCAAACATGCATATAATATTTTTACATATGTCTAAGTATAACCTGGTATAAGCTATATATGTATAAGCATTTTTATTTTGTATATCTTAAATTTAATGTACATATATTATTGCAAAAATGTTATACGTATGTAAATTAAAAGTATTAAATAAAATGGAACACGAGCAAAAATATTATTTATGGAAATACTTGAAATTTATGATATAACTTTACGATAAATAAACAATTTTTAGGAAAATAAGAAAATTCTTTAATTTAATGCAAAAAATTGTGAACATATTTTTTTTTATTTTTTTTTTTTTAAATTGAAAATTAAGGGAGCCAAGAAATTGAATACAACATTTTTAAATTTCAGATTGTTTCATATTTTTTTATTTAAAAGAAATATTTTTTTCATATTAGATACAAAGACAATATTTAAAACCATATATTTTCATAATGATATTGTTTGCCTCGAGTATTTAAATTTATTTATTTATCTATTTATTTATTATTAAGTATTTTCTTTTTGTTGATAAAATAAATACATATAATGCTTTTCACTTATTTAATAAACCTGCCCTAGGCAGAGTTCATTGTTTTCATTGGAAATTTTGTTGTTTTTTTTTCTTACATAGAAATTTACTCGTAAATTATTTATTTATTTATTATTTTTTCGTTATTCTAAATAATGACTGTATGATTGAAAGTTTTATCGTATTTTTGAAATTTTTTATTTGTCATTGATATTCGCCTTATTTTGAATTATAACTTCAGTCGACTTAAAAATTTAAAATTTTATTTTTTATAAAAAAAAAATTTAAAACAATGAACAAATAATCTACAAAATCAGTTTACGTACATATTCAACTAAGTGTATGTACATATCTATTAATAATTATTTTCATCTTTGCAGATCTTTACTACAAAAAATCATATGAAAAAAAATTGCTAAATTAACCGTTTCGTTTGTTTTGTAAATAAATTGTAGATAATGCAGGTCAAAAATAATAACATAAATCCAACAATTTCAAATAGTGGATACTCAAATCAAAAGGTTTGTATATTCAATATAATGTGAATTATTTCTATGCTTCGAATAAAAAAAAAGTAATGAATTTAAAAAAGAGCAATTAATCCTATGAACTTTTAAATTAATGAAAATTAATTTTCTTAATTATATTTTTGATTTTATTTTAATTTTTATTTAGATGACAGTTTCAAATACATCAGTAACAGAATCTTCAACGATTGACAAAATTCATACTCAAAATTTATTAAACCAATTAAATTGTAAGTATTTAATTTAAAAATAAAAAATAAATAAATTCGTTATTTTAAAAATTTTGAACTCGATAAAATTAAGTCAACAATGTGCATATACGGGTTTCATATAATGATACCTGGTTTTGTTAGTATACTGACACTGACCAGTAGTAAGCACCCCCACATAAAAAGTCATTTAAAAAATGAATAAATTGGTATTTTGTATCTACATATATATATAAATGTACGTATTACCGTCCGTGGACATGTATGTATTATTGATTCGAATAAGACAAATATTTAATAAGAAAGAGACGTTAAAAATGACTTTAAAGAAATAATCAAATGGGTGTCTCGTTTTTACATTTTTCACGTATGTATCTACATATGTTTGTATTATATATATTAACGAAATAATGAGTACCATCTGTAGAAGCGGTTTAAATTTCAGTCTTGAATGAAATAAATGTTTAAGTTAAGTTTACACACACGAGTATGTATCTTATTTCATAATCATAAAATATATAAAATTTTTCGTAGATACATTGACAAATACTGGCAATATTAGCATGAATGCAAAAAAATCATCGAATTTTAGAAAATTAAAAAAAAATTCACTTTTAAACAAAATTTATGTTCATTTTGTAACTGCAATTCTGTTTTTTTAAATGACCACCTATTGACTTTCTATGTATCAAGTGTATGTCCAGCTTAAATATTTTGTACAATCTGTTATGCATTTTAAATTGTATATATTTACCTGTAGACTTTAATTTCAATAAATTTTACCTTTTCCCCCTAATTGCAGAGTATTGCATGCACACCTTGCATTTTATCTTGCTGGTTATATATGTATGTATTCACGTAAATACATATACATACGATAGCAGAAATTGTTGTTTACTTAATTGTATATTTATTTAAATGTATGTGGAAACTTATACGGACATATTTGTACTATACATGTAATATGTAACATATATAGGTAACCATAATCGTTTTTTTTATTTTTCTAAACCACCAAATCAACCGCACTTTTCACCTGATCTACTATTCATACTTTTGTACATATTAATAGTTAATATAAGGTTTTCGAAGAGAAATAACATTTAAATAAAATAAATAAAAAAATTAAAATTAAAAAAAAGAAAAACGTTAACGGTGTAAGCAGTGTGAACAGCATCATTCCATTAGAGAGTATCTTGTTTTATTTTTCTTCTTTTATATGTAAAATTTTATTGATACATATGTATATGTATTGAAAAAAAATCGAGTCGAGATTAAAAGTTTAAAAATTGCTTCACTTTAAACAGATACACAGATATGTAAGTTATTTCGTGTATTATTTTTTTCAATAGTAATTTTAATTCGTTAAATACGTATTTATAAATTTAAAATTTTTATTCCAATTTCATTTTTAATAATATAAAAACAAAAAAGATTTTTTAATTATTTTCTTGTTGGTTTCATTTTTTCTTTTAAAATTTGTAAAAACAAAAGCAAAAAAAAAAATCTTTTGCTACAACCACTAACAATAGTCAGAAAGACATATCAGCATCCATATATATACAGTATAAAGACATATTGTAAAAAAAGTTATTTAGTGTCATCAAATATAAATATTTAAAAAAATTTTTTTTTCTTTTATTTAAAATATTATAGTGTAAAAAGCATAAAAATAAAAAAAAAATTAAAATTAAAATTTTTTAATTTTTATTAAAACAAAAATAATTGAAATTTTTCTTTTTGTTTGTGATGTTGCAATTTATTATTTGTCTTGTGTTTATAAATTTCCATAATAAAAATAAGTACATACAGTATAAGCATATACATATTTAAAGCAATATAAAATAAAATAAAATAATTTTTGCTTGCGTCTGCTTATAACAAATGTGAATGTATAAGCACTGTATACATATGAATTGTTACACATTAATGCCTGATAGTGCTGTAGTGAAAATGTGCTTTTAAAAATATTTCATATATTGTATTTTTATTGTCATTATATAAAAACTTCAAGTGAAAAAAAAAACCAAATAATTCAACAAAATTTCTTGCAACATATAATTATTGTATAAAATATCAACACCTATATAGGAGGATAAATATTTGGTACGTATTTACAAAGAAAAAAAGAAAAAAAAAAACCATCACTTTATTCTTGTAACTGCTTAAAACCAACATATTGATTTGCTTTGAGCCAATATCTATATACTTATATGCGTATAGTATTTTACATGCACTACCATTTCTTCTAATTAATAACAAAATCCTTAAAAAGAAAGTCGATGTTTTATACACTCTCATGTATACAAATCGTTAACTGAACGGAATTCTAATTTTATTTTACAATGGAAAAAAAAAGAAAATAAAATAGCAAAAACAAAATAAAAAAATTAATTATCTTCTTTTTTTTTTCTCTCTTTTTCAATTAAAAAGAAAATATGAAAAAGAAATCCATTTATTAAAAGTATGTATGTTGGTCATAAATAGAGAAAATTAATTAAAAAAATATATATTATATCTTTTTCCATATATGGATTAATACAATATATTATATACCGTATATATTTTCTGTTTAATTGATAAACAGGGAAAATTCATAATTTTAAAAAACAAAAAAAATCTCGTCAATAAGAGGAAAAAAAAATTGATATTCTTTAATAATAACAGCATACTGTCAATCAATTTGTTATTGTATTAAATTCAATATGTTATTTATAATTTTATTATTATTGTTTTTATATATTTTTGGAATTTGTGTAGAATGTTGGAATTTATAGTTTTAGTAGGAATTACAAGTCTATATATGTATGTATGCATGCATATACATACATACATGTATATGTACATCCATTCCAGTCTCCATACACAGATTGTTGTAAAATGTTAATATGTGCTTTATAAAATCAGTGAAAGAAGATATAATGCCTGCCTATACGTACACAAGAAATACAAAGATATACAAATATGTGTATGGAAAGGTTTGCATATATTCTCTGTGCTAGAGAGCTTTAAACGTTTTAAAATAAAAATGATGGGCATCTCTTTAACATAAAAAAATCCACTGTTAAAAATTAAAAAAAAAAAAACTTGAATTAAGACCGGCTGTTCACATGTGTTCCAGTGGTTTTACACTCACTTGCAAATTTTATTTTTGTTTTCATATAGTTATTCAAGTCGTATAAAATACGAAAGAATTCTCGAATTTTTTAAAATCATAATGCCAATTGAAAATTTACGAATTAAACAATAAAAATGAGTAATAAAAAGAGATAAAAAAAAGGAATAAAAATTAATTATGTCAGGTGTGGTTTATCTCATTAAATGCCCACAGATTTTCAATGTGTTGCAAATGACCAACACAAACATGAATTAATAAATGATCAAATGTATGAACATCAACATATATTAACATGTCCATACTAATACACGCATATTTTTCTCTTTCCAACTCTTCTAAATGATCAGTATAAATAATTAGGAAAATTCAAAGCAATTACAATGTTTTGATACAAAAATTCAAGTTCGTTGCTTAAATCTTTCGTTTTTATAATAAGGAGAATCAATTTTCATGATTAGATTTTTCTTTATACAGGCTTATTTTAATTTTTTTTTTTTTACTTAAAAATGATTAAATAAATAGAAAATATGTACAGTTAATTTTTACATTGCATATAATATTTACAGATATTTTTAGATAATATTAATCCATTTATTGGTTGAACACATATAGTCAGTTTACCTCATTTGAGTGCAAATTCTTGATTGATGAATCTTGATTCATGCTTTCAAGTGCTTTCATTTAGCAAATTTTAATTACGATTAACTGTTTTCTATATTTGAGTTATAAATTTGTTTAAATTGTATTAGATAAAAGAAAAAAAAAAAATAGCTGGAACAAAATATGCATGAATAAATTCACACTTTATCAAAAGAAAATGTTTATACTTAATTAGAAATAAGAAATAACTAAATGACAATGTAATTAATTAAATTTTCTTATAATTTTTCATTGGAATTTCTTTTGTATTTTGGATTAAATTGAGATAAATTTATTACCGTGGTATTCATACGTTTTTACATATTCATAGCAACTAAGAAATTTTTTATTTTATGAAAATAATTTATTATTTACGCATATTCTAAAGACACATGATACACTCATTGTCTTACACATTTTGCATTAATATAAAATGTAAGATTAAAAAAATTCAAATATTAATTGAAAAAATTTATATTTGAATTGTATAAAAAGAAATTTTTTTTTTTCCACACGGATTTTAATAAATTTAAAATTTTCAATTAATATTTTAATATTCCATTCAAATAAAAAATAAAAATTAGTTTGTTAGAAAAAATGATTATTTTTCAACTGAATCTTCGTTCCGATAAATTTTTTTTGAATAAATAAAAACAGTAGAAACAGTAGAAAAAATTTTGTTAATTACGAAAAATTTTATATAGATAACACAAATTAAAATTAAGAAAAAAAAGTTACCAGACAAATAGTAAAAATTTCATAATTTAATTTTACATGTATTCGCACTATAGAAATGTGAATATATTTTTCATAACCATTTTTAAATATGTGAATTAAAAACATAAAAACAAAATTTAAAAAAAAAAATACAAACACAAAGTGAAAAAATTTAATATCGGATTAAATGAAATTTTTATGTATTCATATGATAATTTTTAATTGTTTTGTTTTTTTTTTTTTTTTTTTCATTTTTTTTTAATGTACGTAGATAAGGTACCTTAATTTATTGTGTGCAAATCTATGAATTTTAATATTATTTATATTTTAAATTCATAACAGACATGTAAAAAAAAATGTATGAGAATGTCTGAAGTTTTTGCAATTTTCTATTATTTTTATTTTATACATTTAAATATAGAAAAAAATATATATATCTCAAAATTGTGTGAGAATGAGATAAAATTGAAAGTAAAATGAACAATAAAAATTTGAAATTGTTTGTAATTTTATTTGAAAATACTAATTCTTGTTTTTACATTTTTATATAAAAATTCACATAGTAAATATTTAACTAAATTCGCTTTTGTTTTATGTAACGAATAAAATTACATGAAACTTTACACATTAATATCTGGAAAACTGCTGTATTTGCTAAAACTTAGGCCGCATAATTCAAATATGATTGAGACTAGCAAAGATAAACAAATTCGATGGCTGTGAAATGGATTTAATTACAAATTTATTTTATACAATTTTTTTTTCAAGATGTAAATGGATCAACTTAATGTTTGTTTCAACCTTTATGTTACTTGACTTAATCATGTTTTAGATTTTATATGAAGACAGCCTAAGTAACCGAAAAATAAAAACTATTAACCATAATTATTAAAAGACTAGATACATACATACATTGAAAATTTTAAATGAGCATCTTTTTACAAACTATTTACAAGTTAATTCATAATACGAATTTTTATTTTAATTTCATTTTCTGACCGATCTTCTTCACATAAAAACAGCACATTTTAATTAAAGTAAGCTAAAATGACTAAATTCAAGATTATAACATGTAGGAGAATCATTAAGTCTTGAAAGTGTTCTAAAATGTTTCATCGAATATGTATGAATTTGTATGCTGTATGTTGTACACACCTAACTTAAAATTATATATTAATGGCAGAATATGTAGCTATAAATAAATACACGCATAAAGATACGTGCATGTAATTCACTAGAGTGTAACGATGATTTCTTATATGTATGTATTATCTGGTATTACATATAGGTGTACATATTTATATATGTGTATTTTTATAAGTTTCATATTTTATATAAGGAAAATAATTTTTCTCATTCAACAAATATACACACACGCATATATTATAAAAATTGTTGGTTTTCTTAAAAGTTTTCCCTCACTTTTTGCATGAGTTTTTTTTATTGTGTTTTTCTTTGCTTTTGAAAAAAAAAATAAAAAATTTCTGCTGAATGTGTATAATTTTTTATTTCCTTTTATATTATTACGAATTTTATTACTATTTTTTTTTTGTTTTTCATATTACATCGTGTTTACTTTGTTTGTTTTTGTAACATTTTTTCATTCTTTTTCGATGAGTATTTTTTTTTTAATTTTTATTTTTTTTAAATTCATTCAGTAACTTACACAGACATTCTTCCATATACACATCTATAATTTATTTTCCTTTAAAAAAAAAAAAAATTTAAAGAAGTTAAAATGAAATTCGAATTATACACATAGTACAACATAAAATAGATTTAAAGAAAACGAAATGTTTTAGTTATAAAAATATTGTCTATACTTACAAACGGTCATTAAAATCATAAATGTGAAAAGTTGATTCAGTTTTAATGTATCATTTTTATTTTATTAAACAGAAAATATTACAAAAGAAATCGTACTGGAATTTTTTTTTTAAATTTTTATTTTATTTTATTTTTTTTTTCGGAAACACAAAAAAACTATAACATGCAAAAATTGTTAACTAAAAAAATTTTTTAAAAAAAAGAACACAAAATTATTCATTTCATTCGTTTTTATTTCATTAAGCACACGCGTTTATCTTAGAATAATTTCTTATATCAAATAGTTAATTACAAAAATATGTTTTTTTGTTTTTTAATATTTAAATTAAATTGTTAATTAATGAGTGTTTTCTATTTCATTTATCATTTCTGATTTAGTGCAAAGTTTCATAATTAAAATAAAATATCACGCAAAATGAAACTTTTTTACAATTAAAAAATATTATTGTATTTATTGAAGAAGAAAAATTATGTTACCTATTTTTAAAAATTATCATTTCATATTTATAATTTAATTTTGTGAAAAGTGTTGAATTATTTTAATTAATTATAACGTTTATTTATTACACGAGTTATAATGGATTGAATATCAAAAACGTACTGTGTACGTTTAATCAAAAAATTTATTTAAAAAAAAACAATTTCTATTTTTTCAAATTTAATATAAAAGTTTGTAAATATAACTAATTAATGCAATTGTCTGAAGGTGATTTAATGATTGATCAATCGATCATATCTATATGTATAAATCATAGGAATTTTTGATTTACTATATATTATAGATTTCATATATTGTCGCTTTTTTCGTTTTATTTTTTATTTTCGTGATTTATGCTTTGTTTGTGATAATACAAAAAAAATATATTAATTATATATACGCTATTGTTTATTTGAAAAATAAATAAATGCTTGTGTGCGTAACATATCCAATAAAAATAGAATTAAATTAAATTTATAGTAAATGAATAAAATATTTTCTATATATTACTTAACCATATTTGTATGTTGAATGAAACAACTTAATATGAATAAAATAAATAGAAAACTAAAATAAAATCTAGAAAAAAAATTTTTTTTGAATACAAAAAAAAAATACGTTACAAAAATTTAAATTTTTAATGTCTTTATATACATACATGCAAAATGAATTAATGATGATGGCCAGTAATATAATCAAACAGTAAATATTAGCTTATGGGCTTCATTATACACATACATACATACATGATTCATTTATTTTCATATATAACATATATATATAATATTTTCGTTTTTTGTTTTTTTCTTTTATTAAACGTGAATTGATTAATCAATTAATTTGCTTAAAAATAATATATGATTGTGAAATTATAATAATATATTTAAAAAATGAAGAGGAAAAGCAAAATTTTTATACTGTAACTATATAATCAAAATTGAAAAAAGAAAAAAGGGAAATAATTTGCATTTATTGAAATAAATGAAAATAGACAATACTCTTACATATTAAATACACACACCTGTACCTATACATAAATAATGCATTCATATTATGAAAAATATTATTTAAGTTTACAAAAATGTATCTTTAACTTTATTTGATATCAGATGGTCTTTTTTTAAATTTCTTTTTTTTTTTTTTGTTTTAATTTTTCTTCCATGAACACATATACATATAAATACATATGTACATATGTACGTAGATGACAAGAGATATTCATGGGTCAACAAATTTTTATTTAATTTTAAAATGTATATATGAGAACATCAACTTCTTATAAGTTTTACATAGACATACGTATGTATGTGCACATACATATATTTCTAGACTTTTTAAACAGGGTGATTTCCACACATTACAATTTGAATTTGAATTATAAAAGGCAATGGTTTTCATATTATGATACAGTATTGAAAATTGATTAATTCACACGTTTTTTTATGTTTTATTTTTTTTCTTGTATTCTAATATTTATTTGATTGTTTATTAGTAAATTTATTGACTGTTCTTGACAAAATTTATTTTTTCATTTACAAAAAAAAAAAAAAAAAACAAAAAAGATACCCTATATATTATCATATTTAAGTTAATATGTACGTTATATTTTTTGTATATTTTGTATATCGTTTTATTGTATTAAAATATTATAGGTTGAGAAATTTTTCCGCTTCACGCTAGTTTGATTTGTTTCTTTAGTAATAATAATTAAAAATGTACATATGTATATATACATATATATGTATGTATCTTAATAAATGTAGAAATTACATGCATTTAGTAACTACTATATAAATGAGCATATATGCAATCACTTGTATTACAATAGAAAATTACATACACAAACTATTTAGATGCTTATGTATTTATAATCATATACATAAAAGGGAGTATATTTAAAAATATTGAATAATCCTGTTATCATTGTACCATATATACACCTTATTCAATGTTCTAAAAACTCAAATATACAATACACAATAAATTTTAGTTTGTTTAGGGTAAAGTGTAGGATTGTTGATATTAAAAGATCTTTTATAATTAGAATACAAATAAAGTTTAATTGGTCATGCACGTTTTATTTCATGGATAACAAAAAAAAAAAAAAATGCATCAGAAAAAATTAAATATTTGAATAAAATACCGATTTCATAGTGAATGCTTTTTTTTTTCATTTTGAAAATTTTCTTATGGGTAACCAAAACAAAAAAAATGAATTGAAAAAATAAACTTAATTAATTAATAAATTTAAAAATAGAAACCTGATAACACTACACAATTTTCATCATTCTTATACTAAATAGCACGGTAGAAATCGTATATTTAAGAATACAATTAAATTCTTAAATGAATAAAACACAAGAAATAAAAATATGTAAAAATTCAAAACAATTGTAACACAAAGTATGCAGAACATTCAACAAAGAATTTTAATTGACAACATCAAATTAACTTGATTATAGTGAATTTTAATTTTAAAAAGTATAAATTTTTGTGTAATTATCTTGAAATGTGAGAAAGTGTTGATAATTAAAAAAATACATGCATTTGTAGTTTTATTTTATCTGAATTCTTTACATTTTGTTTTTTTTTTAAATATTATATAAAAGAAATGAAAGAGAAATTTCAAGAATGAATTTAAAAGAATATAATCGGATTGTGCATGGAAAGTATGAATGTAAAACGAAATGTTTATCATTGAAGATTTATTAATAATTTTGATTAGTATGCGTGTAAGGACTGTTAGGCAAGTTAAACAACAACAAAGACCACGTCCAAAAAAATCTACAAATTTTCTTTCAGGTATTCAAAACAAAAATAGTTAGGATTCTTAAAATATGAAAAAAACAATCGAATAAATTGAAGATTTAAATACTGTCTATTTTTATCTAAATTGTTTTTTTCTTTCTTACTATTTACAGACGGACAATCAAACAGTGATAGCAGTTGTAATATTAGAAATGATTATCAATACAATCATACCGTGTTAGTACAAGCAGAAGAAAATTTTAAAATTTTACCAGGAACAACAATACCACCATACAGAATGCCACCACAGCCACCAGGAGGTAATATAACTGCATTTTATGGTGAAGCACAAATTCCTGGTGCAACATCTATAGAAACCTCATCTGCAACGGCAACAATAAATAGTCATCATTTTGTAAATTCTACAACAACTGGTAGTATACCATTAAGGACACATTCATCAAAATTTCCTGTAAGTAAATTTTTATTTAAAATTTTTTCAATTGTTGTATTTACCTGTAATATTTGTTTCCGATAAAATACAAAAATAGTGTAATTATAACAGATAATTTAATGTAAAGAAAAAACGAAATTAAAGTAAAAGTGTTCTTAATTCAATTTATTTGACTTGATGTTTTACCTACCATTGTTAACATTTTAACAAATTTTAAAAAGAATACATAAAAGGTATCTACATATGTATGTACATGCAATGTACAAAACAACAAAATAATTTTTTGTTTTCTGTATCTACATTACATACATTTTCATTCAGTTTATGTTTATATTTTTATCATTCTTTATGTTATTTCGTGTGTAATGACAATGAGTTTCCTTAACAAAATAATGATGAGAAAATTCTCATCGTTTGCAATGTATGTACATATTCATTCAATGTAACTAAAGTAATAAGATAATTTATTTAATGTTGTTGATTTCTATCGTATACCATTAATTTTGTGTAGATACAGTTACAGTATATACGTATTTCAAAGCTATAAATGTTAAATTGATATACGTTCGTATGTGTATAGTAGTTTTAATATTTTCCGGAAATACTTGAACTATTTTAACATTTTTAAAATTTTTATACATATTTTTCTTTTATACAAACAGATTGAACGAGAGCTTATACTTAGTAATAGTAATGATAAGGGCTCAACAACAAAAATTCCATTGATGAATGACAGAGTTAGCGGTTTACATTTATTGCAAAGGCAAACTGGTACTGTTGCACCAGATCATCCACCAAAACAACTGCAAGCGTGGGTAAGTTTGTTGATTGGAATTTTATTTTTCAAAAAAAAAAGTGCACAAATACGATACCATAGGATTAACAGAGAAGTAATTATATTTGTCCAATATCTCTATATGTAACTTTTATTTTTTAAATTTTGGATTTTCTTTTCCTAATAAAATGAAAACCTTCTTAATTGTTAAAAAATAACGCATACCTGTACAAATTATTAGCAAATAACTGACCAATGTTATGTGATGTATAATTAAATTACCACATAATGATCATGTAGCCATTTATTGTACTTATTATGCATAATCAATTGAGAAATTATCACAAGTTTTTTATTTCTTACTTGAATACATATGTACATACATGTAAATAATAATGATGAGAAAACATGAGATACAAAATTTTAAATATATTAAAGGAAGGAAATCAAGACACAATTAAAAAATAATGAAAAGGTAGATTCATTAATAAGATCTGATACTTTACAAAAAAAAACCAAAAAAACTTAATGAAATAAAAACGAAAAAAAAAACAAAAATAAAGAGTAAAATGGTTGTTTGGCTGGCCTAATTGCAAAAACCAAAAATCTATTATGTAGGTATATGTGTTTAAATACCTGATGTAATTTTAAACGGTTATCAGATATGACAAAGATATAAGATATAGTGTACATAAGTTTTGAGCAAAAAACTTTTTTTAAAACTTTTAATAATTTACTTCCTTTATGCTCTTTTCCTTTTTTTTCTTAAGTGATTAAAAAGGAAGTTAAAAGAACTTGAACGAATAAAAAAATTTAAAAACGTCTAGTCAAAAAGGGTCAAATTTTGTACTCACAAAAAATTTATTAAAATATCATACCTTAAACAAAATGTTGTTTTTTTTTTCTTTATGTCTGATAAATGAATTCTCAATTTTAATACATAATCACATTAACAGTGATACAAAAAATAATTCGGATAATTATTCTTTTAATTTAAACGCATGATGTGTGTGTATAAGTGTATATGGGTTTCTAATTCTGAGACTTTTTATGATCACATTGTAATCTTTGAAAAAATAGAAGAAAAGCAAAAAAAAAATATGAAAAGATTTTTGAGTAATTGTACCAAAAAACAATAAAAAACCAAAATTCATGCCCATCTGTTAGGATGCAAAATTTTTTGAATGATTTGATTGCAATAAATAAGGTGTGTTTATGATAAACCTATAATTTTTATTTAATGGAATAAAAACAAAAGATTCAATATCATATTTTTCTTTTGTTAAACGCCCAACAAATAAACACGTATATACTCGTATATGTACATGTTTTGTTTTTCTAATGCGATATACAATGAATAGCACCAAAGATAAATACAAAAATTTAAAAAACAAAACGTATATTCAAACATGTATGAAAAAAAAAAACAAAAACAGAAAACTTACTATATTACGAAAAATGAATTAAAAATTAGAAAAACAAAATAAAATCAACAAAATTTCATTTCAACTGGAAATGAAAATATTTTTTTCTCACAATCAGATATGTAATGTAATCCTATAATAATAATGAAGAACAACATGCATATGTATATGTATGCACATATATAAAACATGTGTGTATGCATGCATATAATAAAGAAAGGTGTAATAATCAAAAATTCTGATCTCGTTTTTATATGTACACCTTAACGGGCGGAATAGCGTTTAACGTTTTTTTTTTTTGAAAATGTATTTTTTTTTTTTTTTGAAATTTGAAATTTTGATATCACAAAGTACAGTGTACACATACGCTCAAGTGACTGTTGCTTTTTTTTTCAATCTTCAGTCTGTGACGGGTCGTTTACTTTCGATACTTTTTTAAATAGGAAGCCTTTTAGTTGTGTATGTAAGTGTTGAATGGAGCAAACTTTAGTTATATAACTATAAAGCAGACGTATGTTTACCTAAATATGTTCAAATTTATACATATTCATGTTTTTGGATCCCATTACAAAGATTCATGATTAAAAGTTTTTCACGTAATTTTTCTATAACGTTTTTCATTTTTTTTTTTTTTCGTTTTTCAAAGTTTAGAATAATCCACAAAAGGTGTTACCAAGTGTTTACATACATATGCATACGTGAATACGTATAAAATCGTATAAGAGAATACATTTATTATCTGCCTAAAATATCTAGACTATAAGAAAGTATCTAATAAAAGATATTACATTTCTACGTATCTATAATATGTATGCGTATAGCATACGTACATAATTTTGCAGACACACATCTTTTCATTTTTCCAACATTTTTACGCTTACATTTATAACATGCTATCTTTAAGTGATTTATACACACATTTTCACGTTAAATGGTTAGGAAAATTGAAATAACAAAAACAAAAAAAAAAAAAAAACATAATAAAAACAAAATGTTTTTTGTTTAAATGTGTGTTAAGAAAATTTAAAGATAAATTTATTTTACATATGTACCAATGTAATGTACTGTATTACATTATGGCTTAATGTAATTTGTGATTTTCTTATATCTCGTGTAATTTAATTTAAAAACACAAAAACATATTCTTCACAATTTAAGTTGGAAAAACAAATTTTAAAATTGAAGGACACAAAATATTTCGTTTTTGAAAGTAAGATAATATTTTAGATACAAGACGTTAATATGAATTTAAAATTTAAGTGAAATTTTACAAATAAACAAATTATAACCCTTGTTTTTTTTTAATTGGTAAAATTTTACGTCACAGTCAATTTAAAAAAAGGTTTACTTCCCACATCATTCAAGGAAAATGTTATATCATGAATTTCATTAACACAATATAATCCAATATGAACAACTTAAATAAAGAAATTAATATAGTTTTGTAATATATTGTATTTGTTTATGTATAACCATCATCATTGTTTGTTGCTTACATATGTAATACAAAGATAAAACGGCGACGATATTTTTATTTTTTATTTTGTTTCCCTAATTTTTTTTCTTTTTTTTTTTTCAAATAATTAAAACATAGTTCGTTATTCAAAAAAATAAAAATAAATTTACGCAAAACTGAATATCACAATCTTTTCAAACAATTGTTAGATGAAGAATAAAATTGTATAAAATTTGATATACTATATATTCAACACCAGTTGCTTAACATGTATAAAAAAATGTTAAAAATAAAAGAAGAAACATAATTTAATTTCATATTATGCTACTAAGCTGTTATTACCAATTCAAATAATTTGCTGGGAATCTGGGAAAATAAATTTTTCAATTTTTTTTTATTCGTTTTACTCCTCATAATAAATACACGTACATGTGATATAGAATGGCATAAAAATGTTATAAAAGTTCATAAACAGAATCAAAATTCAATATTAAGTATATGTACATTGCTTTCGAGGACTCCACTATAAGAAAAAAAAAAAAAACACAAAAGAACAAAAATATTTTTAAAAAACTAACATAGAGAGAAGAGAGCTATTTTCAATGTAAAACTAAAAAAAAAAAATAAAAAAAAGAGAATTAATGTTCTTCGATGGGCCTAAAATAATATACAATATACGTATACATTCATACATACATACATACATGATTTCCCCCCAAAAGTTTACTACCTGTTGCTGTTTTATATATTACAATGAATTATGAATACAAAAGTATTTGAGTAATTCATGTTATGTGTAAGGTAAAACATGTACCCAGACCCACTTATGTATTTTTAATATGAATGTGTACCTGCATGTATATGTATTTATACATTCGGTTTTATCCATTGAAATTTTCATTCTTTATAATTTTATTCAACAAGAGATAATCAAAAAGAAAAGAAGGTGGATAAAAGAATTAATGAATATCTACAGATACTGTATAACATAATACTTCTGCTTAGTGTCTACCTTTACAATATAAACCTTTAGTGAAGTTAATTAGTTCAATATTATTTTACGTTTGCGTAAGATATTCTTTAAGATGATTTAAAATATATTTAAAAAAAAAAATAGATATAAAATCAAAAATTATGTGTTAAAGGAATTTAAATTCGGATTTAATTAATAATTTTTATTGTTATTTGTTTTTTTTTTTTTTTAATTCAAACGACAATATTAATTAGTGTTGTGTTTAAGTGGTATTTTCTAAATGTGAATTATTTGAAATTTTAACCGTTTTTGTTTTCTTAAGTTTTAATTCAATAATTTGAAAAATACAAAAGTTATGCATTAATTTTAATAATACATAATTGAAAATTCACAATATATAGTATAATTGTGCAAAAAGCGAAAAGAAGAAAAAAAAATTAAAAATAAAAAAAAAGTTCATTGCCCTCCTAATAAATTTCAAAAATTATGTGCGATACATAATTTATATGTACAAAAGGTAGCATATAATACATACAGATAATACGTAATTCTCAATCAAAGAATGAGCATGGTGGTATCATAGTATTAAAAAAAAAACCAAAAAAAAAAAAATTATTGTTAAAATGTTGTGTATTGAATTTTTTATAAATACAATAAAATGATGATGAAGTTATTGTTGTTAAAGTGAACTTAAATACAAACTTAAAGGTAATTCTGTGTATCGACTTCGAGGCAAATTATTGATTATTGAAGACATTGCAAATAACGTCATATCTCTGTAGAAGAAAAGTCAATAATTTTCGTTATAAAAATTTGAATTACTCATAAATATGCAGTATCTTAATAATATTGTTTGAAAATTTATTACAATATTTGTACAATATGGAAATACCCATAAAAAAGTCTTCTATGTCACGATAATTATTTTTGTATTTAAATAATATAGAATGAATTTTTGTTGTACTATTTCTTCCTTCTTTGCCTCTTTTTTTTTTTTTTTTTTAAATTGACTCACGAATGTAATCAATTAATCAATGAAAATCCACAGCTATCCATTTATTATTTACTTATGTTGATTACGTTTGATTTTATTGGCAGTTAAAAGAAATGAATTATTGTGGACAATAACATTTTTATTATGTTAATAATAATTATTGTATATATGCCTGCTTATGTGTATATGTGATTGCATGTATGTGAATTAAGTGACAACTATTATATACAAGAAGTGATTTCCTGTCAATTACAACAATAACATCAACAATTGTTAATAGTAGAGAATAAAAGTTGAAAATTTTTTTTTCTTCAATAAAATAACTCATATTAAGTGCATGTGTAAAATGTGTTTTAATTATACATTTTATCTATGATAAAATGAATCTATGCCGTCTAGAAGTCTATCGAAAACGTAATTAAAAAGCAAATGAATTAAAGAATAAAAATTGAAAATAAAAAATTAAAAAAAAAAATCTTCAAGTATGTATGCGGACGTATTTTGAATGTAAAAGAAAATTTTTTTAGAAATGAAAATTACAAAAGGAAAAACAAAAAAGAATTCATAAGATGGTTTAATTGATAATTATTTTCATGTCTTTAATTTTTTTTAGTTTTCTTTTTGTTTTTTTTAATAAATATTATTAAGAAACTTGCGTTCACGTTATGTGAAAAAAAAAAATGAAAAAATTAAATTGTGTTTGTGTAATATAGGTAATAACCATACGAACATCGAACGTATATAATAAACGTGCAAAAAAAAAAAATTTCTTTTGAAACAAAAACAAAAAAAAAAAAAAACAAATAGTTTTGCATTAATATTTTTTTTAACATTTCGTGAAAATATGTTAGAATGAATAAATTATTTTAACTCTAGACAATAAAATACGTATACATACTACCCGTATACCCATGCTTATACTGATACAATAACATTAAAATGCTATTGAAATGTGATTTTCCCAGAATTCTTCTTTAAAACTTTTTTTTTTAATAATTTTTATTTTTTTGTATTTTAATTGATACATGGTGTAACACAAGTAAAAAAGGGAATCGCGTACATTTTCATAAAACATCAACTCATATTATTAACACGAAAATAATACTATAAAAGTGTTTACGAAATTTGTTTACGAAATATAAAAATTTCAAGTTTTTCTTTTTTTTTAATAACACACATTTGATTATTAAGTTTTTCCTTCATTATGGTGGAATTTGCATTGGAAAATGTAAGTTTAAAAATTTAAATGTATTATGTAATAATATACAAATTAAATTAAATTAGTAAAAAAATCTAAATGAAAATTAAAAAAAAACAAATCGTACATTGGAAAATTCTTTTAATGTAGATACAAATGATTATGTACATATACTTATGTATAGTATACCTACTAAATAAAGCATATTTCAAGAATAACTTTAATATAATTTTCGTTTTTTTTGTTGTTCTCATATGGATATATGCATATACATTGTACAGTGAGTTACCGAATTAAATACAAACGTGCATAGGTACATGTACATACTTATTAATTTTAATATCTAGAGTTGCATTAAGTTGTTAACGGCAGGTGAATATACTTTTATGTTGATTAAATGAATCATTATTAATGTTATTATTTATTTTTTTCTGTAATTTTTTTTGCATATTGTTTGTTTTTCTTTTTATTTTATTCGTCATGGTCTAATGCTACCCCAGCATTGTATGTACATAATATATGTATGTATAAAAATGTTATGCATTATACCTGCATAACTGCATCAACTATGTTATTCACATACATATTGCTGTATGTGGTAAGGTAGCTTAAGAGAAAATAAGCTAAAAAAAAAATTAGCATGAAGGGTAATAATGCCAAAGATGATGATACCTTTATTTTCTTTATTATTTTACATTTATTTTACTTTGTTGGATTTTTTTTTTATTTTCACAATACGATACATGTTTCATTGCATGTTTATGCGCTTAGGTCAAAAATATAATAACGTTAAAAAAAAGAATTGTAGTAATAATAACGAATGTAAAACAAAACAAAAAAGGATTAAAAAAAAAAAAATTATTCACAAATTATATTTGTGCATGCACTGCATGAATTTTGCATGCGAATTAATGAACTATTCATTATTTCACATAAGAAACAGAACAAAAAAAGAGGGAATTTTTTCCACTACTATTTTGATATTTAGAAAAATGAATGAAGTTCATAAAATTGCAATAAATGAAATAGTTTTTAAATTTTGTTCTTATTAATTTGTGAATACAACATGAAATTTATTTTTGAACAAATTTTATCTGATTTTACCTCTTAATAATCCTATAAAGTGCGAATGGTGTAAAAAATTATAATATTCTGGTTTCCATTTAAAATTGACATCATAATCTATTTTATATACATATTACTAATGTCCATCGGTTCAAGTATTAGAAACTTAATGCGATTGAAATTATTGAAAAAAAAAAAAAATCCGACATAAAAATAAGTATAAATACTATAATTACAAATCATTTACATATTCACAAGTATGTAAAAAAATGAAAAGACACTAGAACTGGTTCTAATTTATTTTTCATATGATATCGTTTTATATTTCCTTATGTTAATCATAAAACCTACCTACATATTAAATTTAATTATAACATCTATAAATGTCATTCGTCATTTAGGAATTTTTTAAAATTGCGAATATCTTTTGTTGTTGTTAGTTAATATGCAATATTTTTTCATTGGACATAATCTATTCTCGTTTTTGTCATCCAGTAGAGTTCGGTTATGTTTCCTTCTATTTAGCAGTCTTTCTTCGAATTCTGTGCATATCAAAAAAAAGTATGTATATCGTCTTACAATGTATTTTTACTAACTGTATATTTTCTGATGTTAGAGATTTATACTTTTTAGGTGCTTCACCAAATAATCGTGGTCGGTTGCTGGTAAATCCAATAATTATATTCTCTTTGAAGCGTTTTTTATGGTATTCTCTGCGAAGTTTCATATTTTTCCTTTCGATCTTATTTTGGGGTTTCTTTCAGTTGTACATCTTTTTATGTAAAATTTGATTTGTTTCAGCTTGATGTTTAATTTCGAGCCACTTATTTCTGTTGATTTGTAAATTATTCCTTCTTTTGGTAAGCTCTCTTACATCATATTCTATTTTATTGCCAATTGATCGTATTGAAAAAATAAAACGAATTTTTAGGAAATAACCCTGAAATCCTTCTACTTGCTATATTTATGTTGTGCATAAAGTTAAAATTCAAATCACGTAATAATTTGATCATTTTCCTTAGAAAATTTGAAAAAATAATGATCTTCATGTATAATTGTATAGGAGCATATTTTATTCATTATTTTTAATTTTTGTATTGAATTTGAAACGAAAAAATTCATTTTACTTAAAACACATAAGAAATACTTACAATAAACACAATTATTTTGAATATTTATTTTTCTTATGTTGAAAACATTTTAAAATAGAACTTGTATACGAATTGAATATTTAATTAATACATGTTTAATTAACAGATGATGTAAGATAATGTTATTTTCTTTAGACAATATAGTATTTAATCTGATATAATGTTGAATTTTTTATGTGCATTGAATTGTAACTAGTAAATTTTCTTGTGAATAAAAATGTGTATTTTTATTTAAATTTAAATTGATTGATAAAGGTTAAAAACAGATTTAATTAAAATGTATGATATGAATTTAAATTTTATGATGACCTTTTTTTTCACAACTTACATTTTCAGATCATTCATAGAATTAATTGAATTTAATCTGCTGAAAATTGAAAATAAAAGCAAAAATATTTTCATTAAAAATTACCTTATAAACAGCATTTTTTTATTTTTTTTTTGTTTTTTTTATTAAATTCAGAATGCTCAATCTCATCCGTCACAAGCACAACAACAACAACATCATGATACAATTCAAGCAACATTAACTGGTGCAATTCCTCGTACTCCAGCTAGATTACCAGAAGATGTGACTGCATTAGCAGAACGTGAAAATAATAAAGATCGTGGTGATCAAAAAGAACCAAAAAATGCTGTTACAAAAACTTATCATACAATTAAAGATTTAATTTCGTCCAGATTTAAAAAAGATTCGAATGAAGGTAACGATGAGTTAAATAATGTTGTTACACAACAACAAAATCAAGTGAATTTACAAGAATCTGATGAATTAAGATCACCATATTCAGCATTACCGATGCATATGCGTCAAATGCAAGCATTCAATCAATCACAACCAAATATATGGAATGGCGGTGGTGGAGGTGGAGTAATTAAATCTGGTTCTAATAGTGCAGTTGGTGCAGGAGGTGGAATAAATACAACATCATATCATCATGATTATTCATCAGATCCGACAACATCAAGAGTTGTACAACAGAGGGCTGCTTCGCAACCACAACTAAATATGTCGTTTGATCGTAGAGGATCACAAATTCTTTTGGACACAGTAGAGAGAAGAGGATCATTAGCTAATATCGACGTAACAGATAGCGATGATGGTGGTTTTGCTTCTCGTAATCGACGTCCACAAACCTTGTACCAGACTAATTTTCAACAACAACAACAACAGCAGCAGCAGCAACAACAACAACAAACACAACAGCAACAGCACCATCAACAGCAGCAACAAATTGTCCAAGGAAATCAACATCTTAATCAAAATAGTCCTCATAGAAATTCGCCATATGTATTTCAAAGTAATCAAAATCAATTAGAAATGTCACTAATTACTTCTACGCCTTATGCAACATCAAACTATCAACAACAGCAACAACAACAGCAACAACAACAGCTTCAACAACAACAACAACAGCAGCAGCAACAGCTCTACACTTCACCTTATATGCACGCACCGTCCCCACAAGCCATTCAAAATCATCATGCTCATGTGCAACAACAGTTAGCAAATCAGTCATTTCAAGTACAAGTTAGGCAGGATATTTTAAGAGCATCATTTCAACAAAAACAACAAGAGCTTCAAAGGCAACAATTGCAACTACAGCAAATTTCTGCAGCTGAAATGACTAGTAATTGTATGGAACAAGAAGGATGTAATCAGCAAATATTGACTGCACCACCTAAAGCTCAGCCTAGAACAGAAATAAAACCAAAGCAAATGCCTGGATCAACAGCAAGCTCTGATTACGATAAAAGTGGCAATCATAGTTCAAATGTTGATTCAGGTAGAGGTAGTGCAGCATATTCAAGTGGTCGTAAAGCTCCTGCTGATACTAGTCCTGAAGTTTCTGATTCACCACCGGTGAGAACAAAAGAAAACGACACAGAATGGGTCGATATTGTAGACGCTGAGTTACGAAATATTTTAGAGCCTGGTATGCAAAACTTAAATATTCGTCCAGAAAGCACAGTTTCTGGGAGTGTTTCATCTATAACTCCACCATTGCCTCCATTATCACCTGATGGAAGTTCCAGAGTAAAACCAGCACAAGTACGTATTTATTATCTTAAGCTAAAATTTCAACATATTTACCAATTTTTTGTTTCACTTTAAATAGGCCAAAGATACTCCCAAAACTGAATACGGAATGGATAGTTATAATCGATCAGGAAGAACGACAGGACCGATTGGGCCATCAAGGGCTGGTTGGCCTGGATCATCGGTTCAAAAGCATAGTGCTACGAGATCAGCAGGAAAAAAACAAGAACAATCACTTCTCAAAAGACACTGTAAATAGTCAAAATAATAAATAAATAATTCTCATTTATTAATCTAATTTTATCCTTTATTTTCATTTTCAGTATTCGGCTTAGATAACGACCAAACATCGACAACAACTAGATCATTAGATCTTGATTCATTATTAGGAGGACCTTGGGGTGCTGGTCAATCTGTGAGTGATTCAGAAACTGATACCCAAGGCTTACGCCATATACGCAGTCAACTTGAAGGCTTAGAACATATGTATTCGGAAGTACTAAGAATGCTAGGTTCTAGAATGCCAAATAACACTCGAATAAATGAAACTCCATTAAGATCAGCAAGACGCCGTCATGGTAGTTTATCATCGTTACCATCAAGTTCAGTTAGTAGTCGACCAATTCGTGATCATCGTAGACGAAATGATGATCGTAGGAAAGTACGTGATATGAAAGGCATTAATAAACGTTTTCAACGTCTAGAATCTCATGTAGTCACACTAGCAAGAAGCGTTGCACATCTATCATCCGAAATGCGTTCACAACACTTGGTTACTCAGGAACTTGAAAGATTGCGAGATGATTTAACGGCATTACGGTAAGATAAAATTTAAACTTGATAAAGAGGCAAATATTTTCGTGATTCATTTAAATTATCTTCAAGATTTAAATTCTAATAATTTATAAATGTTTGAAAAATAAAACATACTAATTTACAACATTTTTATTCTTCCAGTTCTCTTTTTTTATACATTATATTATACACTGAAATTTTCTTTCTATAATTTATTTTCAATTTCATGATAATATTATTGATTGTTTGTGGTCAAAGTTTATCTCTGTACGTCATATCTTATTTTATTTGTAACCCACAATAATATGAATTTGCACATATGACAGAATTATTATTTTGATTTTCTTATCAAAATACATATGTATACATTATTTTGTACCGAAAATCTAACATGTGCTAATATGTATAATGCACATTACATATGCATAATTTTTTTATTTCTCGTATTTTAAACTCATGTATACAGAGTTTTTTTTACAAATAAAAATGTTTTCTTGTATTTTAGAAGTCAAGCAGTTCGATCACAAAATATATTTGGTAATTCTGGTTTAGATCCTGAACCACCAAATTTAACAAATCCGAAACGTGTTAAAAAATTACAAAAATTTTTCGGTGAGGATCCACCATTAATACGATTATTCCTTAAAAAATTAGGATATGAGGTAAGAAAAATTAATTTAAAATGATTAAATTTCTATTAAATAAAATTATTATTTTTGTGTATTTACATTAGAAATATGCATCGTTATTTGAAGCTGAACGCGTTGGAATGGTTGAGTTACCATATTTAGGTGAAGAACGTTTACAAAAATTGGGAGTTCCTTTAGGTCCAAGACTACGTATTTTACAAGAAGCACAAATATCACTTTGTAAAGATACAACATTATGCATTGTCTAAATAAATAGAAAATTTATAATATTGTTTTTTCTTTTTTTTTTTATAAATCCGTTTTTTTTTTTTAATTGAAATGCACTTTAAAGGCATTTTTTGGGGCCGGAAGTGCAATTAAATAAAATTCATAAACGTACATTTACTTTTAAAAAATTTTTATAATAACGATCACATTTTTTTTTTTTTTTGGATCCAAATTAGAAAAAAAAATTATTAAAATTTGTTCACGTAGTCTAAAACTTGCATATAGTCTAAAGAATAAAATTTTTATAAAAAAATATTAATTTAAAAAACACAAAAAGGAATTCTCAATTTAAAGAAAAAAAAAAACAAAAAAAAAATTGTTTTGTAAAATTTGATAATTTTTACATAATTATAGATAAAATTAAGTCTAGTATATAATCGTTTATAGATTTGTAATTTTCACAAATATAAATAAAATTTTTGCAACATAAACACTATTTTGTACTTGTATTAATTTATACAGACAATAAACTCTTATATGTAATATAAGTAGTAATATAACTAGTATTTGTATGTATATTATTTTGTTATCATTGTTAAAACGAAGTACATTTGTACTAGTTTGATAATTAATCAGAACAAACCAAAAAAGTGATTAAAAGATTTTTGTTCTCTTATGAATACATAAAAATAAAATTTGATTACTTGCGAACCAAACGTTATCATAATATAATTTAGAATATCGCTTGATTTTTGTTTTAAAATTATAAAAATATGTAAAGGTATTTCCAGTATATGAGCTATTCATATGCGTTATTCATATAGTAAAAAAAAATTTTTGCTATTCTAATGTTCTAATGAAATTTTTCGACTTCAGTAATTTAATAATTAAAAACGAAACTTTGGAATGTATGTGCATGTGTTTACATAATAAAATATATGTCTAGTTTTTCATATTGTATAAAATAAAATTCAATGAAATTATATCATTTTTGTACTGAATCACTCTAAAAAAAATATGTAAATAATACAAAATAAAGTTATTATTCATTTTAATAGAACACTTCCTTTTACGAAGGAAGTAATACACACATACATACGTAAAAAATAAAAATTGAAATTTTCGAAAAAATAATTTTATCTTACATGCAATCTTTCGACACTCAGCAAAAACTAATATGATTATCTACATATTACGAGTATCTACGTACGAAGATCTTGTAATTCATTGTCATATCAAGTTATTAAATTCATAAAATATCAAGTCAATTAAATTCATGAAATAATTGAATAAATAAAGAATAGTATAGCGGCACTAGTGATGTACACACATGTGTATGTATGTATGTGTATATCCATTTATGTATACAGAATGCAATACATATTATAAATTTAGAATTTGTTAAATTTCTATTTAAATTGATTTTATTTTCGATAGTATGTGTTATCGTTATTTACAACTGCTGTGTGTGGTTAATATTATATATTTATATTGCTACACATCACAATTTTTAACTATACACATGTGTACATATATACCATAAATATATATTACGTTCATGGCATATTGGAATATTGATACAAATTTATGATAGAAATTTACTGAAATAAAATACAAAGTACTATTTATTATGTTGATAATAAAAATTGTTTGAAAGAGTCTAAAATAAAAACACACAGATAAGTACGTAAGTACTAATACATTATATACATACAAGCAGGTCAGAATCAGAACATATTTAAAAGAAAATAAAAAAGTCAACCAGATCATCGTCTTCCTACAATCGAATGAAAAACGAATAAAAAAAATTAATTTAAAATTATCACACTTTCCGTTTAGTGGGTTACCATCGATGTGTTTTTTATATACAATTTCAAACAAAAATTTTAAAGTGTTATTCGTTTTTTTTTTAATCTTCTGAAACTTCAAATAATTAAGATTGTCCTTGATATCTTATAAATTCAAGTATAAAAGTGTGAATTTTCGCAATGTAATGTAATTTAAAATATGTGTTAATTTTCGAGTTTACAACATGGTAACCCCATTTTACAATTCTCGTAATTCTTACAAATAAATGATAATTGATGATATTATCATTTATACTTGATCTTGTTTGAATAAAAATTTTTCTTTTATAAAAACGTAGTCATCAGTTATCAGTCTTAAGAGAGAGAGTGAAAACCTTTAACAAATTATTAAAACTGTTCAAAATAATAACTGATAAATTTAATTTTAATTTTTGAAAAACTTTTCATTTTATTATAAAAAATCAATAAATATGGAATTTAAAATTTTGATATTTTTCACAATATTGGAATTAGCATTAGCTGAAGTTGTACAATTTAAAGATTGTCCAAATTATGGTGAATATAATTTTTTTATTATTATTATTTTTTTTTAAATTTAAATTTAAAAAGTTTTTGATAGTTTTTTCAAAATCGAAAGTAAAAAAAAAATTAATAATGTGTGTGTTTTAATGTTTACTACTGTTAAAAACAAAAATATAATTTTGATAAATGATTTTTTTTTTTCTGTAGTTGGAAAATGTACAATTAACGAAGTCAGAATAAATCCATGTGCAGAAGCATCAGAAAATCAACCATGTAAAATAAAACGCGGAAAATCAGCTAATATAGAATTTGATTTTACTCCAGGTTCTTATTTTTCTTCTTCGTTTTTTTTTTTTTAATTTTATTTCGTCAATAATTTTATTTTTTAAAAAACGTTTCTTTAATTTTATTGTGATTAGATTTTGATGCTGAAACTATTGAAGGCAAAGTATTTTGGGCAAGCGAAATAGATTTACCATTTGTTGGAATGGATACAGATGGTTGCAAATTTACAAAATGTCCAATAGTTAAAAACGAAAAGCGTACATATAATTTTCAATTGGATATATCTAGAAAATTCCCAGTTGTGAGTATTTATTTTTAAGATGCATATATCTACGATTTTTTCTATATTTTTCTTTTATTTGTAAATTAATAATCTAGAATTATTATTACCAAAGAAAATTTGCCTGTACATTTTTGTTTTATTTTTTTATCTTGCAGAATACGTATGATATAAAATGGCGTGTGACTGGAAAGGAACCAGAACAGGAATGTTGTTTTATGACTTTCATTAAATTAACACGATAAATTATGTATTTTAATTAGCAAAAAAAAAAAAAGCGAACTTATAAAATAATAAAAATTATTCAGATTATAATTTTGACTTTGTATTCACAAAAATTTTTCTCGAATCATTAAAATTAAAATGATGCGGTACCATTTCTTGTTGTCCAAAATATTTATCTAATTCTGTATGTTATCTTTTTCGGTTCACTGTAAAAATGAAATATGCTTGAGTTTTTCAACGGTAACACAAGTACATGAGGTTTTAAACTAAAATGAATTTCATGAATTTATGGTGTGGACATAGGAGTTATTAATTTTTTTTCCTTATCTTTTTTTTTTAATTATGGCTTAAAAATAGTTTAATTTTTTTATTAAACTATTTAAAAATTGTTTAAATTTTTTATTTATTGAATAAAAACATTTTTTATTGTCTGTAAATGAGCAATATACTCATGTTAGTTAATTTGGTCTATAAATTGCTCAAATTTCAATAAAGTGATTTTGGTAAATTTTGTTTAACAACAATTATACTACAAATTAATCCATTTAACATCATATTAAAAATCTTTATTAATATCAAAAATATAAATCAGTTATCGTCTCGCTTCGCATTGTGTCAATATTGTGTATCAGCAATTATTTAATCCACAGTTGTCCACAGTGTAGTTTTCGAAACAATTGTTTATAATTTCAGATTTAACGTTTTTTTCTTTAATTTTAATCAAATTTTGAAAAAAAAAACGTTATAATTCCACATGGTATTCAATTTTAAACCTTAGATTTTAACGAAGATTTTAACTAGTTAAACAACAAATTTCAAAATATGAAATGAAACGAGCTTGAAAAGTTCACTCCGCTCCGACTGAATTTTGAATGAAATTTTAGTATATTGTTCAGTTTGGTTCAGTACAAGTATTGTTTAGGATTTTCAAAGTAATTTTAACTTATTTATCTTTTATGATTTCATTTAATTTACAATCGAGATACAGTCGTGCTATGGAGTTGATTCATTTTGAATTCGATGAAAATTAATATAAAAGCTTTTGATAATAAAATTAAAGTGAGATAAGATAAAATTTATAATTTATCTTTTTTTAATTAATTAATTATTATCTATTTTCTTAAATATTTATTACCTATACATACGTGCATACCTGAACAACTACGTCAGTGCTTTGAAGTCGATTAAAGTGCAGTCCAAAATATTCATTTAAAATAAATAAATTGTGCAATTTTTAAAATAAATAAAAATTCAGTGTGCAAAGTGTGTACACATAACTGTGTTAAAAATTATTGAGTATTTTTTTTAATTCTGTTTTTAATTGATTTCCTAACTTCTATCTGCTTCTATTCAAAATTTTATTTTTTTTTTCACTATTGATTTTTTTTTAATTTAACAAAAAAAAGACTAAAATTGCATTTACGTCAAAAACTGTTTGATTTTTTATAATTTTTAAATTTTTTGAATTTTTTCTATAATGACGTTTATACAAGTATCGGTTGATTAGTAACAATACTTGATCTTTGAAATCATATGTGATGTTAAAGATTTTTTGTTATTTTTTATTTTTTTGCAACGCCTAGGAGATTTTCCTATTTTTTGTAATTAACGTATGTATAAATTACAAATACATATAACAGTTTAGAATATACATAACGTACAAATTGAATCATAGAGTAGAGTAGTATCAGTAATAATCCTAATTGGATGTTACTGGATGGGAACAGGTTTATCACAAATGTACACGTATTCAGCATGTACCGTCATCATAACATCATCGTACTAATAATATTTTTTTTACACAAATAAAATGATTGTATAATTTTTAAATTTTTTACATGTATACTAATGTACTTAATATAGTTTTTTTAGATACCTACTTAGTAAACATCTTTATTCTGTGTGTCACTGTTAAAGTGTAAAAACAAAAAATAAAGATAAAGAAGTGCAACTAAAAAATATTTTAAAGTTTTTTTTTTTTTTTTTTGTTTTATCTTGAATACCTTTTGTTAATGTGGTGTAAATTGATAGTTTTAACATACTTTTCGTTATTATAATATCATTATTATATAACACTGTATTGTAATCAAAAAAATGAATTTGCAATAAAAGAAAAAGAAAAATAAATTTACATTTAAATATATTAAATATTTTTACTTGCAAGAATAATTACATATTCTTATTTCTTTTTAGTTAATAATTTTTATTATCATACTAAGTGTAAATTTATAGCTTATATAGTTGTGGTGTTTTATCTGAAATCACCCATTTTCATGGCAAATCATTTTTTATAAAATGATAAGCCTCTATAGTCCATAGTTACCATAGTGCCGTGCCTTGTAAAAAGAAAACTGAATAACAGCAATAATTATTATTAGAAAATATTTGAAACGTATTTATAACAACAACACAGAAGAAACAAAATATTTAAGTTATGAAAAATAATAACAAATAAATAAATTATTGAATATTGAAGAAAAATAAAATGTGTATAGAAAACTGAATAAACAAGTTTGATTTGTTTTGAGTTTTGTGTTCATTATTTTTTTTTTTTTTTTGCTTATCTCTTCAAATCGAAAATTTTTACTCAGCATTATACTTATTGTACAATTTAAATAGAAGGTAAGTTCAAAACAATAACATATTGAAAACATGTTTATATTAATTAAATTTTATGTATTACGTACAGAAAACATGTACATTCCATAATGTGTATGTACGTTTTCATGAGCAAAGTTTGTTATCTACATTATTATAGTAAATTGCAATTAATTTTGAAAATGTGGTTGATAAAGAAAAAAATCCAAATCGAAAATGCAATATGGTACCAAATGCATTGTTGTAATAGGTACATGTTCAAGGAATGAAAATTACTTTCAAATGTATTTTTAAATTTATATAGTTAAATTCTCTACAGAAGTTCTAATACGATTGATCAATATCCTATAATATGATCAATGTAATGTATAATTCAAATGCACATTGTATTTTCAAATCAACATACGTATGTGTTTGTATTGTACTTATACGTATTTTTTTTTTAACGTGTTCATTTATTGTTACCTGTAAGAAAATAAGTTACATGACATATTTTCAGCATAATAACAAAATTATTCTTGTATGTATGCGTGTTTCACCTGCATTTATAATATATAAGTCTTCTAATATAATTTTTATCATACCTAGTATTCCATTAGTTTTAGTTATGTTGATACGTTTGTTTAACGTACAGGTGTAACTTGAATTTTGTTTTAACTTTGCATAACGATCTACCATTTGCGTAAAGTAAACAAAATAACATCCAGAAATGTAGTCAATTGGAAAAACAAAAAAATTTATTCTTTTTTTTTAACTTTTTCTTATGTACATGTGTATGTTATGTACAAAATAAATTGAATGTACATATATATATGCACATGAATATATATTTATATATATGTATGTACATAATGTGTGTTTTTCTATTTGTGTGTTACACATATTTACATATTACATATGATGTATATATTACCTATGTACATATATTATTATATGGATAGAAACACGCACACATGTGCATGCATTTTCTTATATAAATTCTGTTGTAAGTTGTAACATATGCATAAGCGCATAAAAAAATGTCGGTATTCAAATTGAATTAAAAGTTAAAGGGAAAAAGAGCAGACAGGTGTGATGAAAAAAATGTTTTTTGTTTTTTATAATGACAACAAAAGGTAAATAATAAACTCAGGTAACTATGTACTTGTATGTATACGTGTAACAGGGAAAATATGCGTGCATATACCTATATACATACGTATGTATATGTATCTCTATATGATATATAGGAATACGTAAAGAATATATGCAAGTGAGTAGATATAGGTATATAGGTATACGAAGGAAGTTTTAGATACATAAATAGGTATATACATATGTATGTTATATACCTGTAATTACATATTGTTGGACATATTTTTCATATGAATGCACACAGTAAATCAACAGCTGTTTTATTTCTGTTTATTAACATTATGTATACACTAGAAATTTCAATAAAATAATATACTCTGCAGTCAGCAGAATTGTATGTGTATGTGTACACATTTTTTTTATGTATTTTAAATGTTCACATAAGTATATATTCGCAGTCTCATTCCATGTACTTTTAGAAAAATTTAATCCTTCGGAATCATCCAGTAAGTTTGGGGTTGATGTTCATTTTCATTGCCCAGACAACATTTTATAAATTTCAAACTTAATAAATACAAAGTGTGCATCAATACGTAGAGAAAAGATTTATATAGTCATTTACATCTACGTGTTATTATGTGTTAAAAAAGAGTATACCTACATTTGATTCTAACTGAATAACCGTAAAAAAAACTAAAATGGATATGAAAAACGTTGCGAACAAAATACATCTTTTAGATTCATCTAATCGTTGACGTTTTAAATTTCATTTCATTTTTATTTCATATAAATAAATTTTAGAATAAAAGAGCCTTTTATTCTAACCTTTTTTCCCTTTTACATTTAACATAATCACAATTTCATAGCCTCAAAACAGTTCATAATAGAACAATAACTCCGGATGTTTCAAGTATTGTACAATATTCGAAAGAGTGTATGTATATGTATTTCCTTTTATTATAGATATATACATATGTACATCAAAAAACGAAAAAAAAACTACAAGAAAAAGAATCCATAAAAGCGAACAAATTCTCAGACGATAAATTTTTCAAATCATTTAGAATCATCTACCTAAACGATTTTATCAAATACTATGTACTTTGGTATGCATATAATACGAGTATCTTGCAAAATTATCTTGCAGTACATTATTATTTATTTGCTTTTGCAAATATGTATTTATGGTACTTAAATGAAGGGTGAAATATTCATCTACTCTTGAAATTCTTATGTTTATTTATATTTAAAGTCTACTACCATACTTTGTATTTAAAAATGTCTTTGGCTCATATGTAATATGTTGAATAAATATGTAAAATACTTGGCAATTTGGAATTTTTCAAGTAAACATGTCATTTTAAGATTTGCATCCGTTAGCTACATAACATACCTATACATAAATTGTTGCTTAAACATTATTATTATTATTAAGTGAATTTTTATTTGAAAAGTTCATGCATGACTATGAATTATTATCATTGAAATAATAAATGAAATTGAACAGTGTAGAATTTACTGTGTACATTTGATTATATACATATTGTAAATGTAAGAAAATAGCGTATATATACATAAATTTTTTTGTACATTTGTGTTTGTCTTATTTATAACACGTACAATGATCAAGTTTATGATTTTATAAAGTTAACATAATAAATTAGAGGTCAATGTCATTTTTAAATATGCACAGAAGTCTAAGAAAATTTAACTGAACCATTAACATTTCTACTAAAGCCATGACTAAAGCTTACATTTGTACTTAAATAGACTTTGAAAAATATTTTTGTAATTGTGAAAATCAAATACCAAACACAAAAGTGTTTTAAATTAGTTAATTATATAAAAGATATTTAAAAGCATTTGTAGCGAATAAGATAATAAAGCATGAATAATTCATTTATTGACCACCTTTTGCCTATTTGCATCATTTCTTGATAAATTCAATCATAGTATTTTAAGTCTAAATGCATCATTGCGTATTCAATATTTAGCGTACCATGATGTTAGGCTGTCACATCAAGAATCACTGGTTCACTGATATATACACATACATATGTATTATTTTATTTTTATTTTTTTTTTTGTTTTTCTTTTTTTTTTTGTATTAACACGTACACTCATAGCTTCTTTTCGTCTGATATTACAAAATGTAAAGTAAATGTGTAATTTTGAGGAAATTTAATAGAAAATTTTCTAGTTTTTTTCATAGTGGAATAAGGTTTTTAACGTTTTTTATTTAATCCTGCCTGGTTTATTTCCGTCATAGATTGATGCATGGCGTAATGGTCCTGATAACAGCTACAAAAATAACATACCTTATTGGTGTCATTCCGCCATAGTTCATTTTACAATTTCAATGGACTGTTGCCGTATCTAAAGTTCCAAAATTTATTATTATATAAATGTTGCATAATTTTTGCAGATTATCAGTATATCGAAGTCATACATTTTTATTTGTTCAATAATATTTAATAACCATTATAATGTTCATAATAAATACTGAATGAAAATAATTACATAAGTGCACACACAAATCATACTTGTGTATGATGCATTTATATATTTTGATAGGAATTCTATGCATAAATACAATTGACATTAAACTGTTAATTGTGTTAAAACGTTTAGATTATAAAAAAGAAGGAATAATATTAAATAATGAAAATAAATTTAAATGTTAATTAAACGTCCATGAGATCATGTATTTAAAAATAATTTTATTTAATGTTTATACATTATTAATAATTATTTAGAATTTTAGTAATTGAAAATAAAATATGAAAATATTTTGGTCTTTAAAATTTTTTTATTTACTTTCTACTTAGCTTTTGCTTATTAACCAATTATATTAAAAATTTTCGACAAATTCCGAATTAACCAATCTGATGCTTTTTTTTTTCAAAAATTCGATGTAGTATGGTTAAAAATTGAACACAAAAATACCCGTGGCTAAATTTTTAGTTAAACAATTGATAGCTATAAAATTTGATTTGTTTGAAATCTAAAACAAAACCTACGGAAACGTACCATTAACTGAATTATTACTTAATTTTCTATATAAAATTAAAAATATATTTTTGAAAATCAAATAAGTAATTTAATCATCAAATTATGACCCGAAGGCCTCATTTTTCTATTTTCATTCATCAGTTTTCGACAATTATTGTTATATGTATTCAAATTTATAACCGAATACATTAATTCAAATGTATCACAACGTTTCTATCAAATGTGTGTTGATTTTTTTTGAGATTATTATCGATCGATTGAAATCGGAAAATAAATTCTAATTTAATCTTTAATATTCTGATGACTTTGTTTTTATTTTATTTTATTTTTTATTTTTGTTTATATTTAAAAAATTTTGTATGTGGTTCGAATTTCCAGTGTAAATCATTTCAGCTTCAAAAGATCTCATTGTTGTCATTTTGAAAATTTTCATAAACTTGATTATTTACAATAAAAATCCATTTAAAGACATTTCTTTATTAATAAAAATAACAATAATAATTTAGTTGTTTATATTGAATGTGGCGCAAGTCGATTATTTAAAATTCTGAGACATATTTAGATTCTCTACTAATCTTCAAAGAAAAAGAAAAGAAATTGCCTCATAAAGACTTTTACCATAATCTTTTTATCGGATATCAAAGAATATCTCCTTATTATGCAAATAAAATAAAATACTCGATTTTGAAAATTTTGGACTTGATCCACTTTTAAAATAAATGCGTCTCAATTAATAAAACTTCAATCTTAATTTGTTGCAATTATTAACAATTATATTTTAATTAATAAACATTCAATTGAAACGATCAAATTTATTGCTTTCGAGTAGATACAAACATTTTTGAATGATTCAAATTCATTACATGAAATATATAATATAAATAATAAAAAGAATTAAAGTATTCATTATTTTTGTAATAATTAATTCCATACGAATAAATTTAAATTAAAACCATTAAAATTTGTTTTAAGCGTTAAATTGTTTAAGCCACAAAACAATTCATTTAAGAAATTGAACTAATAAAAAAGAATTAAAATAAGAAAAATTTTCTATTTTATTTATTTATTTATATTTTTGTTTTTTGTAATTGAGAAGAAAAAATTAAAAAGCAAAATTATAAAAATAAAAATTCATTATGATTTGAACTAACTACAATATCACATATTACAATAATTTTTACGTAATATTTCATTTACATTGTAAGCACATGTTACATGATAAGTAAGTGATAACACTTTATGTTTTATAAATTTAAATGTGCACATATATGAACACAAAGAAAAATTCTCTTACACATTTTATTATAGTAAATATAAGAAGAAATAGAGTTAATTATAACATATCACGCAATTATATGATTTAGGTGAACTACATTTTATTATTTAATTATTATTATTTTTTTTATTTTGTTAATTTTAAAATGTGATTTTCCGTTCAAATAATGTTGTATTCATAGAAATTAAATGTAATATAATTAAAACAACAAAACAAAAAACAAACATATTGATGATGTAATTATATACTATTAAATGTACATAATAATTCAAGTAGTTGTTTTTTAATAATTTTCAGAATGTATTAATTTAAAATTATTTAATCTTTTGAGTAATGAAATTTAAACATTAAATAAAAAAAGTCGAAATTCAAGTTTAAAAAATAAATAAAAAATAAATTTGTCTTATGCATGTGTGTAGGTATTTTCCTGAATCATGTATAGATGAGTCCTATTTAGGGCAATTCAAGGCTTCCCACATTTTTCTCACTGTAGACCTTATACACACGTCGTATACTGTGTTTAAAGTTTATAAAATTTATTTTTCCAATCATATAAAAAATACATTTTTAATATTTCTTAAATGATTATTTTTTCTCATTTTTCAAATACATATTAACATATGAATAGTAAAAATTTAAATTGTTCATTATTGAATTTCATTTTATAAATTATTAAGCTTTGAATCAAAAATTAAGAAACTATGCATTGTAAATATTATAATAAAAAATAAAAATAAGTATAAATGATTATATTTTAATTTTGTATAGTGAATGAATGATTACTAAATAAAAAATTTCTTTCATGCTTTCATTCAAAAACACTATTATTTATTTTTATCTTACAAAATTTTACTGTATTTATAATTTAATATAATTTTTATTTTAGATAATCTAATTTTTGAGGAATTTTCAAATCTTGTTTTTCTTTTATTATCTAAATTTCTGATTTAATATTTTTTTTTGTTTTCCTCTTTTTGAATTCTGGTATTCATTTCAATTTCCTTTTAAAATCTAGATACAATTTTAAATTTAAAACTGTTTTAAAAAAAAAATAAAAGAAACAAGCTACCATCAACGAAAATCATTACCTATGGATATTACCTTTATTTTAGATACATGGATCCATATAGAGTAATACAATACATAATGTTTTAACTAACTGACTAACATTCGGGTCACGTAATATTTTAACCTTCTAGCTAACCGTGTTGTCAAAACATAATTCAATTGTAGGTAGAAAAAAGGTTTATGTTATAATAAAATACAAGATTTCATACCTATATCTAGATCTAGACGAAATATATCCATTCGCACGATTCATACACTGCATTTTATATCTATAATATAAATTAAAAGGCGTAAAATACCATCCGTAATGTACATAATTTTTTTTGTGCTCAAAAAACTGGAATGTGCATTATGTGCAAACATAAAAATATTTTATATGGAAAAGAATACTGATGAAATTTGCTAAGGTTCAATTTACTTTACGAAATAGAATTTTTGCAACGCACGGTGATTTTCTTTTGATATTTCAAGCGAATACTGGTCGTATTATTTACACAGTTGAAATTCTTTTGAAGTATTAAAACAAAGTGCTTACACGTAGAAATAAACTTTTTGGCTCGGTCATATTTAAAAGAGAATGTAAGCATTTCAAATTTTTCATAAATATTTTAATACGAATTTGTGTTTGCTTTTTCTTTTCAGTTTTCGTACTTTATAAATGAAATTCGAATAGATATTTCTTAATACAAATATGCCCTTTTTCATGATGAAATATATATGCGTATTTTAGGTGACATTTTACGGTTTACACGTAGATATATATGCAATATTAAATGAGTATGATACAATATGATTATACTTCTGCTGCATTGCACAACAAACTATGCATAGGTGTATACGTAGTAAATAAAAACATCCTTTTAAATAAATTTACTTGATTCTACAGCATTTCTTTTTTTTTTTTTTTACTTATTACACTTTATTCCATTAAATTTTATTTTATTTCTAATTATGAAGTTAAATAAGTTCTCAGTCTAAAATTATTTTTTCTTTTTAATTTTACTTACATCGAATAAGATCTAGGAAGTAATTGAATATGCTAGAAAATTTTCTATTTTGTTTTTGTATGTATGGTATGATGTATGGTATGTGAGCATGTGTTTAACAATTTATACTAATATTATAACAGCATATATTAAAACTCAGGAAAATTCAAAACACCAATCTTCTTTTTTTTCTATTGTTAAATTTACAAACAAAGATTTGAAAAATACATACTTATGTACATGCAACATAATAACGTACACAAAGGTATTATAATTTCATCATTTCAGTTTAGCTCTACATAACATGAACAAAAGTACAACAGTGATGATAATGATGATGAAATTTTCCCTGAATGTACATTATACTTTATAATACTTGATACTTTTAGTGGAATACATTTCAATTCAAATCATTACCTTGTAATAACGTATGTATGTATGTACAAGCAAAAATGGACCTCTTTTTCAACTATTTGTCCATTATTTAGCCTCTAAGCCACTATAGCTCAATTATGTATGTATTTTAAACATTTTAACATTATAATGTAGCAGTGGATAGTGTTCTATAGATTATAATGAAGATTGAATTATGAACGGTTTTAGGTTCATTTTACTCTGAAGAACAACATTCCAACAGTATAAAAATTGGACAAAAATAATAAAGAAAATAGATTCGATTTCGTACTGCATTTAAATTTTCTTATGTACTCGTATATAAGAACTGCACAATGAATATTAAATGATTAAATACATATACACATATAAATAGATTTTATTTCTTTAAAAGTATAAGCAACATACATATATAGTAAATTGCTGCAATACAAGTATGAGAAATTCCTTTGGTTAAAATTTGAAGTCAATAAAGAACTGGTTTTTTTCATAAAGAAAAATAAAATAATCAAATAAAAATAAACAATATATTATTGTTGCCACATACTTGTGAGATTTTCGCAGACACAAATGTAAAAGCTATGAATATTAACATTGGACCAAGTCCAGGGAATTATTATATGAACTTACATGCATTATAATATGTGTATCCATTTTCTTTACAGGCATCCCTTAAAGTGCACTGACATTTCGCACAAAATATTCTTGAAAGAATTTTACTGTCAAATTTTGAATTTTGAAATTTATTTACTTTTTGATGAATATTTTTGTTAAAAAAGCCGTTACTAAATTCGTTTAAATATTTTATATTTGTGACGCATTATTTCCTTTTAATTAGGAAAATTTTTAGTTTTCCTGAAAAAAAAAAAAAACAAGAATTAAAAGAAATAAATAAATCTAGTTCATTTCAATTAGTTTTCTTTTTTAAATCACTGTTTTTGTACGTACATACATATGTAAGTGTACATATAAATTTCTATGTATATTTACGTATATACATGTATCAATTGCACTTTTTACTATATGTACACGTAGTGCATGTGCGGTTATAAGGTTCATACGATCATCATCATCATCATCATTTGTAATGTAAGAAATTTATAGCGGAAATACTATATGTAATCGTGCATATTGGTTTCGTGTGTAATACCGGTTTTAAGATTCTAGTTTAATATAAACAAAAGATATAAAAAACAACTTGGAATTTGAGTTTTTTTTTTAAATTTATTTATTTACATTTTATTTTTATTTTATTTTATTTTTTTTTTCATTTAAGCTTTTTTGTTTACTTTGTTTTAAATTTTTAAAAATCGCACATTACATAGTAAAAATTTTGTGAAATTTTAATGAATATATTTAAAACATAGTTTTTGCTTTTAAAAACAAAAACTTGATTTTCATTTTAAAAAAATTCAAAATAGATACAAATGAAAAAAAATTTTGCTGGAAAGTTAATTAGCTTTTAATTGGCAAAAAATAAAAAATAAAAATAAAAAATAAAATAAATTAGAAATTTTTGATTGTTGTGAGGAGGTTAATAGTTGACGAATTTTCAATTCAAATTAACAAACCGTCAAATTTTCGTTTTAAACATAAAAAATGATTTCAAATATTTGATAAAATTTAATAACATAAAAAATTTACTAAAAATATTTTGCTATAGAAATCTCATTTTCCGGTACACCAACATACATGCAAATTCCTGGTGTATTTTTAACTAAATTGGTTCGGCATTTTATTTTTTTTGCAAGTCTACAATTTTTAATTTAAATGGACAATAATTTTGGACATCATGATTTTTTTTTTTTTTAATTTAGGATTTCTAAAATACAAAATTGAAATTTTATAGCAAAAAAAAATTTATTTCTCCTTTTTTTGTACATTAGTAATTTTATGATATTTTTTTAAATTTCGATTTATACTTTTACATTTAATTTATTATATATTCAAACATTATAATGACCATTTATTTGTTTTTGTTTTCTTTAATTTGAAATAAATGAGATTCGTAAAATGTTACAAAGAAAAAAGGAAAAATCGAATAATGAATTCGTAAAATTATGATTTCAAATTATTATTTTTATTATTTTTTGCCTATTTTAATTTCATGATGTTATAGAAATTTTATATTTGAAACAATAAATTAAATCTAATAGAGATATACAAAGTGTATCATCACAATTAATAAATATACATACATAGGTATGTATGTATGGTTGATTTAATTTTATATTTATGCATACATCATATTAAAATTTATAAGGGAAATTTATAAAATAAGTCAAAAAACTAATAAATTATTTTGTAATATGATAAATATTCAAATTTTATAAAATCATGGTTAATAATAATAAATGTCAATTTTAAATATAAAAATTTATATCATAATAATATTTAAATAAGATACTTGTAATGTAATTAATTGTAATGAATTTATAAATGTTATATGGATAAATGTAATGTAATAGAATATTACATATAAAAATACAGAAATCTATTTAAATTAGGCATGAATATATGAAATTAAATTTGATGAGATTCTTGTTTTTTTTTTTTTTTCTTTTATAAATTTTATATGGTAACAACATTAACGATATTTTTCAAATTACAATGAAAATGATATAAAAAATTAAACAATAATTCATGCATATATCTAAAATTTTTCATTTTATACATAAATAATTCATATGAATGAAAACAAGTTTAAATAATACATATGAAAATATTTTATATTCCGTGTGGTGCCGTATTTTAATTTATTTAATAATACTTAATTAATTTTATGATTGACTATGCAAAATATTGTAAATTTATTTATTTACCCGTTTCTAATGTTTTATAAAAGATTTTTATTCATTTGAAAATCGTGATAAACAAGTTTTTCTACTATTAGAAAATTTATTAATTTAATAAAATAACAATAAATGAAAACATTAAAAATAACACCTGGATGAGGTCATTGAATATATTTACAATTTAAAGTTTTCCAATAAAACAACAAACAAAAGTTTAGTTTATTTTAAGGAAAGGATTTTCCTGAAAATTGAATATTTTAAAAATTTTTAAGATTTTGTAAAAGAAATATTATCCTTTTATTTTAAAAGAAAAGTTAAAAAAAATCGATTTAATACTGTGTTTAACAACAAACTATTGCAATCTATTTCAAATCTACAATAAATCTGAAAATTTAATAAAATTTATTCATGATGGGCTCAAATTAAATTCAAATCTTAATTAATCTACTTTCATTTGAATGTAGGTATTCATTTTTACCATTTATTTCGAATATACTTTTTACTAAAGTTATGTATTACAATAATTATAATCTTTAATTTGACAAATCAATATTTTGAAAACACACTTTAATATTCGGAAAATGCATTTATATATTATGTGGGTACACATACAGAAGATATTGAATTTTATTTTATGATTTATAAATTAATCAAATCAAACATTAATCATAACTTATAATATTGACATAACTACATAAAGTAAATAATTGTTAATGCATAACGATTTAAAAAGAATATGATACCAAATAACGCCCTCTTTAAAAAAATTCCATATTCATAGTTAAATGAAATTTTTGTTAAAATGTATTTGTATACATTATTAATAAAGTTTTTCCACTATGAACCTAATGACAATACATGGATTACTTGTTTTTCATAGTGATCATGTTTAAACGAGTAGTATACTATGTATGTATATATCGACAGAATTATTATTTTTCATAAGCTCCCGAGTTATATGTATGTTGAGAAACCTTTATGAATAGAGTATATAATATATATTTGATTACATACATCTATAGCAATATAATACAAGAGCACTGAATGCATTAATACGTAGGCATAAGATATGTATAATGACTATAATAATATTTATGCGTATACATTTTGTTGTATTGTGAAAAAAAAAGTTATAAAAATAATAATAATCATCTACTTAAGGAGTTAATATTTTAAACAAGTTTAAGTGATAGGTAAGTGAACTAAAAGCAAATTAGAAAAAAAAAGCAAAGAAATTCATTTGTTTAAAAACATGAAAAGTTGTATATACTATATAGCTATTAGACTATTAGTAATAGTAGTTTTAACCATTCATGGCGGTCATATAATAATTTATACATAAACAAAATACCAATCAACACGTCTACGAAAAGATATATCAAAAATAAAAGTGAAGATAAAAAAAAAAGAAAAAAAAATTATTACATGTACAAAACAAGATAAATGAATGTCCATAGAAGATTTTAATCTATATGAATACATACAAAGTTTTGAAAATATTTAGAAATCATATAAATAAGCAAGTTTTTATTTAGCTTTTATAAAAGGCGAATGATTCATTTATATTGAGATTTATATACATATGTACATATCTAACTGAAACGTAGGCTAAATTAATGAAAATTTCAATAACTTTTCAAATCAATTGAAATAACTGTGTATAATGATCATTTATACGTGATCATAATTATGTATATGTACGCGTACAGTACAGTATGTAGGTATAAAAAATATAAATAAATACTTGCATATAAGTAAAAATCGATCTTATTTTAAATTCTAGATCAGATGATTTTTATTTTTATTTTTTTTGTGAGACAACTTTTTTTTATTATTATATTAATTGTTACATAAACTAAAAATAATGTCACTTTCAATTTTCTACGGTGAGATAATATCGTATATGATATGTACATACATATGTTAATTGACATAAATATTTTATGAATAGTTCTGATCAAGTATAGATTTATTATATACCTTTTAAAATGCTAACTGTAGACATCTACTACTTCAAATCAGTGTGTGTATAAGTTGCAGCACCATTTAAAAAATAATAATCTTGATGACATTGATTTGATCGATTAATATTAACGATCTTATTATATTAACCAATATAAATTTGAAACTAAATATTTAACTTTTGTAAACAGTGTTTAGTGCACGCACAACTTTCAGTTATGTAATTATGCCATGCAATGCACGTATAAAAGAATTCTTATGTTCAAAATAAATTAAATTAAACAATTTGTTTCTATCGTAAACTAAAATTTATATGTATCTTTTTTTTTCATTTTTCTATATTTTGTATAGAATTTAAGATGTATTTCTTTGCTTTTCTTCCATAAAATTGTTTTTATTTTACTTTAAGAAGCAATTTGCATCATTTAAGAGTGAAAATTTTTAAAAAAATACTTACAAAATAACGCAAACATTTTTTTTATATTCATTTCATTTTCATTTTTCTCTCAATCATTGATCATACGTATATTCATGAATACGCACGTGTACTTGCATATAAAGATATCAAGTTTCCAAAATGAGTCATTTGGGCCAGAAAATTCCTTTTAAATGTCACCGCTTGTATATAGAAAAAAAAAAAAAACAAGAAAAAAATAATTTTATCCAATTTCGGTGCATTTTATTTATTTATTTTGAACATCAAGGTGGTCAATTTGAATTTCTTTTTTTTTTTTTTTTTTTTTTTGATATTGTATAAATACCATTTTTTAGTTGACAATTACTCATAAAATAATGTGATCACATGTGAATAGGTATGATGTATGTTTTTTATGTATGTATATATACATGTGTACAATATAAATTCGAATATGACATTAAGTTTTGATAAGATCGAAGAATGAATAAAATGTATGTAATTCGAAATACAGGTACCTATATGCAATGTGATACATATACACACACATCGAATAAATCCAACAAGTTTTCAAGTTTTTCTTACAATTTTCATTTAATACATAACCATAATGTAACTAAATTTAACTAAAACCAAAAATGTTAAACAAGTTTTCATAAAATACCTAAATGATGAAAAACTGTTCGAAATTCGATTTGATTGTAGTGGTGGACATTGAAAATATGAAATTTAAAAGATTAATTATTGATGAGATGATTCTTTGACATTTTAAAAAATGACCGTTGGATTGCAAAACATTCAAAATAAAATGTTGTTGTATGCAAACATAAATTTTAATTTTGATCAATTTTACATTTTTGAATAATGGAAAATCACATAGTACCTGCATTTCAATTTTATCATTTGAACATTTTAAAACTGATTTTTTAAAATTCAAATCAAAGTTGAACCAAAAAGTTGAACATAAATAAAAATAAAAATAAATTGAAAAACATAAAAATGAAAATGCCATTTTGTAATTGTATGATGTTACAATGATGATATTTCAAAGTATAAGAAAAAGAATCAGAAAAGAGATTTTTAGTGCAAGGTTGAATAATTTTTGTATAATATCTATATACATAATAGCAGGACAGGTATAAAAAACCACAACATCAATATGTATAATTAAATGCATAATAACATGTTTAACATATATAATATGCGTACATGTAGTAGATGCATTCTATTTTAATGCATTTGGTTTGGTGTACATGAGTATATGAATGAACGTAATTTAGATAAATTCTATTATATTAAGTGAGCTGTTATTATTACTATCACTATTTTTTTAAAAGTATCTTATACCTTCAATTCTTCTTGTTAACTTGAATGTTGATATATAAATTCTTGATGTCATATTGCTATGGTAAAAATGTTGAGGACGATGGTGATGGTAACGATGATGATGATGGCTTCAAATTTCTTTATAACCGCTAACAAAAGACCACTTATTAAAAAAATACAGACATGAAAATTGCACAGCGTGAATAAAGTATACATATTATGTCATTATGACTTCTTTTTTTCACACTAAAGAAAAAAATGGTAAAAACCATATTAAAGTAATGCATCTTTTTTCTGTTATTATTTAATTTCTATGTCTTACATATATATACTCAGTTATGTACATTCATACATGTTGCACATATTTTTGTTCGTACGTTTTTATTGTTTATGCTCACATGTATCTACGCGTTGTTATATATGCTTAAAATTAGCATATACTACATAGTTAAAATAGCTTACATAAAAAATTTGTTGCCACATAAGAAAAGGTAAAAGTGTGCATAAGAAATGTTGTAATACATACTATAAAATTTCTTGAAAGGTGAGAAAATATTCAACATATGCCTATACAATATCGTATGTATAATATTATCCATATGTATAAAAAATATTTGTGCAATAATTTGCTTATATAAAGTAGTGGAGTTTGTGTTTTCACGTAAATTTTTTTAACTATATTGCTCATCTTTTAATTTGTTTTTTTTTTTTGTGGTTTAGAAAAAATGTACATGCTTTATACCATTTATGATGAGAAAATAAAAAATAAAATTAAATCTAAAAAAAAGTTGTAAATACATTTCCATGTACACTTTCATTTGAAATCGCATGGTAGTTCATTGACCGTCGTCATCATCATCTTATTTCTTCTTTGGTACAACGATGTTTAATGTATGAACATGTACGATTTAATCAACATGCTTTAAACGGTTATTAAAAGTTTAAAAGAAAATTTCATTTTACTACTACACATAGAATGTATAATACACGCGCACTTTTGGATTTTGTAAAGGATATTATGGAATTTCAGTTTGTTGTGTTCGCTATAAAATTTAAAATCACGTTGCCAAAAAATTCCAAATAAAAAAATATTTAAATTCAAAATTGCAAAAAACGATTATAACTAACTAAATTCAATAATTTTCAATTAATAATTTTAAAAACTAGTTGACTAATTATCATAAAAGATTTTTTGTTTATTTTCTATTAAATCTTATTACAACTTTGACTTTGACTTAATTTTGTAAAAGTTTACTTTCTAACAAAATTATCCTTTGTAATCATGGATCACAAAACATAGGATTAATAGAATATAGAGTCAAAATGGATGTAAAATAATTTTGCATTCAGATGACGAAGTATAATTCAGAGCAAATTATAATTTAAAAAATTTAAAATGAAAATTAAATTCAAAAACAAATTAAATATTAATTACAATTTTTGTTTACACAAATTTGTATTTTTTTTTTTATTTTAACAACGGTTATTTGATTACAGTAGCTTTAATTTGATTTTTTTGTTTGTTCTTATTTTTATAATCTTTTTTAAAATTTCTCATTCACTTTCTCATAAATTAATGAAAATACACGTATACGTATATGTATGATATAAAGTTAAAAAGAAATAAATTTTGTAAAAAATAAAAAATAAAAAGAAAAATTTGGAATGTTTTTTAGCTTTCGTTTTAGTTTTTTTTTTACTTTGATGTGCATATTGTATATTTTATTTTTCCTAATTCTCATGAAATTTGAGCTCAAACGTGTTAGAAATCGTACATATAGTATGTACATATAAAAAAGAAACATTTTTATCGCTTTTTCATATGTCAAAAAATTATTACTATTATTTTTCTGATGTTATCATTAATGTTCATCAACATTTGCTTTCTTTCTTTTTTTCATGAAACGTTTTGTGTTCATGATTTTTTAATCTTCTTTTTTTCAAAAAAGTGTAATAATGAAAAATATGTAATAATTTAATAGATAATACCGGAAAACATAAAAAAAAAATTTTTTTTCAGTTGTGAGAAAATAATATTCACATACATACATCCAATTTTCTTGTAACACGGTACTCTCTTTAGGGTGATGATCATCACATGTAGTGTGACGCAAAAATAATAAACAATAATTTTCGCAAAAATGTTTTTTATTTAATGTTATTACCAATGATCTTCTTATAATACTGTAATTTCTATGTTATACAAAACAAATTATTCACCATATTAAACGACAGTTAATTGTATAAAAAAATTTAATAAAACGAAGAAATGAAAAAAAAAGGAAATCTTACATCCGAGATTATTAAAAAGTCAAAGCAAAAAAAAAAACTGTCTAATTACTTTATATTACACGATGATTGTACGAGGGCATAATAAAATGTTTTATTTTTTTTTGTTTTTAAATAATTTTTTGAAACAAAATAATTTCAATGATTAATAGCTTTTTTAGGTAACTTTTTTCTAACTGTTTAGGAAAAAAGAAAAAAAAATTCTATATACAAATCAATTACGAGTATTGTATTTTTAAAAAAAATTGAACAAAAATAATTGTGAAAAATTTTTATTAACATTTGATCTATCCTAGCTGTGTTATTGTTTATACTTTTTCATTTATCATTTTATCTTTATTTGTTTGCATTTTTTCTCGCCCGCAGAAAAATAAAATCAAAACTTAATATCACCTAAAGGCATGATAAAATATATTCTACACTTATAAATTAAAGTTTCATTCAAGTTTTTATTTTTTATTTTTTTTTTATACACGTCTGATATACCTATACACTTTAGTATATATACATTTGAACATTTTTCTTTATAAAATGAAAATATGTATATTTCTTTCATTATATTATTATTATTATTATTGCTTCTACTACCATTATTATTATTATTATTTCTATTTGCAAAACAGAGAAAAGATAAAAAACAAAATAAAAAATAAATATAAAACTCAAAAAAGTTTGTTTGCACGATTTTCTAAAATGAAATTACATGCATTTATATATTAAACATATATGATATACTATCTGTCCTGTATAAGACAGGCTATCTACAACATTTACAATTTTACAATTTTATAAATACTTTAGAGAAACAATAAATTTAAATGAAAATAACGAAAAAAAAAGAAGAAGAAGAAAACGAAAAACAAAAAACAATTATAATAATAACAAGTCTCTCACGGTCTACTTTTAAGTCAAAAGAATTAATATATGGTATACAATGCTGCAAACATATACATATAAGTATAATACATGTAAAAAATCGTTATATTTTTCACGAAATGCTCTACTAGATGATGTATTTATTGTTGTAATATACTGTAATATGTTAATAAATTATAATTTGGACTTTCCATATAAAATACAATTGCATATTTTGTTCAATTTAAAAATCAATTTCTGTTTAAATATAAAAAAAAAAAAGGAAAAAAACGAATTTATCTCATTGTCAAGATTGTTACACATATTTCATGTTGTTTTCATTACATTTAATTTTAAAACAAGTAAGAGAAGAAATTTAAAAAATTAAAAGGAAAATAAAAGAAGTTTATTCGAGAGAAAAAAAAAACTTTTCCTCAGCATCATTTTCAAATTATTCGTATATGTATACAAAATATACCATAATGACGATAATGAGAATGATACTTTCTTTATGCAAAATGAAAATGCAAAAATTAAGCAAAAAACAAAAAAGACAAAAATAAGTAAAACTTTTGCTTTTTTTTTTTTAAATTAAGAGTATAACAAGATCATTATAATTTCTTCAGAAAAATTGAAAATACTTATATTGAGAAAATTGTCCAACATTAAACTGAACTAGTGGATGTTTAAGGTTATCTTTCTCTATGTAAATATAAATACTTCTATTGATTTGTAAATCACTCTTCATTTCTATTAGATTAAATTTTCAAAAAATTCATGATATATTTATTACAACTCCAAAAAGAAGTCATAGAAATTTAATTAATGTGCAGATGCTTTTGTCTGTCAGTGTACATTTACTACATCTATTGATTAAAATTTTATTGAAAATTAAAAGGAGAAAAAAGAAAATGCATTCTTTCAATTTCTTTAATAAATTCTGTTTTTTTTTTTTTTTCTTTAGGGCTTTTCTTTTATAAAAAGAAAAATGAAAAGAAAATTTTTTTGTAAAGTTTTTTCAATTTTCTTTAAAAAATATGTTTCAAGAAAAAATTTAATAGAAAAATGAAATTCATTATTGCTATTCGAAGGAGGAAAAATCGAATAAATAAAATAGATGCAATGTAAAATGTTATGCAATGAATGAAGAACAGATTTTATGGATTGTAGTTGAAAAAAAAGAAGGAAATTAGATGTTACAAAAACAGTAACTTTTCTTTTAAAAATATGCATATATCTTTTTAAAAAAAATTCTATTGAAAGATTTGAAAACAAACAGATTAATTTTCTTTTAAAGTTGAACCATTTCATTTTTGTTTTATGGTTGTAAGAAATTTAAATTTAAATACAAGATTTATTTTTCTCCATATCGAATATCTAGGTAATCGGATTATAATTTTTCCTTTTTTTCCAATAAACAATACAGTTCAGAAAATATAGAATTCTGAAATACACATTTTTAGGGTTAATCCATAATTTATTTTGCACATAAAAATTTGCACTTGCATTAGAAAATATTAAATTTCCATGTGGTTTTAATAACAATGTTTATGCGTACTAGTAAAGTAAGTTTTAAATCGATAGATAGAATTTCTTGAATTTTCAAAGACAGTTTTCTTTTTTATAAATCTGGTATAAAAATCAAAGAAACTAAAAGAAAATTATATATAGTATGCCTAAATATTTTTGGCGAAATGTGAGCTATACTTTTTTATTTTGCTTAATATATTGACACATGTAAGTATGACACATATGACACATATGTAAATATGTATAATGTTAAATTGTGGACAAAAGTTTTTTAATTTTTAGTTAAGCTCCTATATCGCCAAATCAAGATTTATCGTTGCATGAAATTTGTTGTTAAGTCTCTTGTTTACTTATATGAAAAGCAATTTTTTATATGTTAGCATTATAATAATCAGCACATACGTATGTATGTATTTCTAGAAGATTGTAATGCATGAAATTAAATTTTGTAATGTTAATAACCTATAATTTCTTTATATTTTTAGGACAATTTTATTTTCATATTTTGTAATCTACATAATATGTATGTATAGGTATATTGTCAAAACAATAAATTATTTCTCTGGTTTGTCATCATATTGCTAAATAAAATAAAACATAAAAAAACATTTACATACTACATTTTCACGTATTTACAGTAACTACAACAACAAATACGGACTTCATAAATACACGTACAAACATATACATATGTACATAGGTATATGAAATTCGTATACATTTTTGTTTTCGTTATAGATTTTAATTGTATATGTGTATGAATATGTGTGTATATCTTATCAGTTACAATTTGTATAAATAAAATTTATTTACTTTTAAAAATAATAAACATTTTGTATGTGTTTTACACGTATACGAAATAATTAATACAAATACAAGAAAAATATCAAAAATTATTTTAATATTCTGAATTTAGATTGTATTTATTAATAAAATTACACGTGTAGGAATGTTATCTTCAAATAAAAAATAAACTTGAAATACATTCTGAATAATTTATGAAAATTTTCGCGATAATTTAGGATTAAAAAATTTAAAAATATTTTGGACGTTATGTTTTCAAAATTTAAAAAAAAAATAACAATAATAATGATTTCATAGGACAAAATTAGTTAATTGTATCACAGTGAAATATATTACATATTAACTAGATAGAAATTCGGTGAACTGCAATCACACTGTAATTAAAATTGAACGAATCAAGTAAAAGGGAATGACGTACATATACATACATACATATGTATGTAGTAAGATATTTCAAATTTTTTTTGCTAATATAATAAAAAAATTTCAAAATATTTAAAATCAATTATTTTCAAATGTTATTTATTTAATAACTCGTTTTTATATATGTTTGCTTGAAAAACTTTAATTTTTTTTTTGTATTTATTAATTTATTTTTATCAATATAATTTGTGTAGTAGCTACAAGTTGTCATATTAGATTCACTATGGCCTACATAAAATATGATACGATAAAATTGCAAGTTTACAGGTATAAACGTATAAAATTAAAACCACAATCTCATCGACTATAAAATACATTAAAAAAAATAATAAAAAATAAAAAACACATAATAAATAAAATGAAAACAATTAACTTTTGTTATCTCATTTAAAATGAAGTAATTCTATATTATTACATGTATGTACACAATACACATATAAATTTATTTTATACTGTATTATAACGATTTGTGTTCAAGGTATTTTATGTACATTTAGGTGAATGTGTATGTAGATTCGTTTATATGTATGTGTATACTTTTGTCATACCGCATACATACATTTTTAATTTTTTTTGTTTATAGAAAATGCATTCATTTTTTTTTTTTGAATTTTCTTAAATAAAAAATTAGAAAAAAAATACATATACAATCAAATATAACTATTAAAAACATAAAAAACTCGTAAAACTCAAAAAAAAACCTATATGTATATAGTGCATACACATTTGCAATTAAGTAATATATTTTGATGTACATACATATGTATGTGTATAAATTGTTTAAGTTAAAACCATATGATATGCGTATGAAACAAAATAAATGAAAAATGATGAAAAATTTATGCATCGTTAAATTTTTATGTACACACAATACAAATACATACAGTAAGCAATTTAAATAAAATAAAGGAAAAGAGACGAAAAAATGGCAAATGGAATAAAATGTTCATTCATACGATACATAAAAATGTATTCACAACTATTATAACGTATACTAGCGCATACATATATGGATTTATGTGTTTTGTTATTATTATTTTAATTTTTTTTTTTTTTTTTTTTTTGAAAAATCATAGTTTTTTTTAATCATACAACAAATAACCATTTAACATTATTAACTCTACAAATAATTATTATTATTTATATTTTATTACGTTTTTCGTTTATCTTTTAATCAATATTTATACAAAACTGATGTATGTTTGTATATTTTTTTTAAATGAAAAAAAAAAAAAAAAATGCTATCTATAATTATCTCAATAAAAGTTACGTCATTTTTTATTTTTATCAAGAGTACTATTACATACATGTTACGTATGTATATGCATATACAATTTCTTGTTTTATTTTATTTTTAAGGAAAAACTTTGTAGATTTTTCTATTAAGATAAAAAGAAAAAGTAAAAATCATTAAAAGTAAAAGCAAGTAATAAAACGTAAAAGTATTTATTTAAAATTAAAGAAAAATTTTCTTTTTTAAACTATAGTGTGTTTAAACATTTTAATATTTGATACAAATTTACAAGCTAAAAAGCATTTTTAATTTCCATTAATTCAAAAATTAAGATTTTAAAATTTTTATTTTTATTTAATTTATAAATGATTCAATTTTCTTAGGGATTACAAAACAATCAATTTCATCATTTTAATGTCTAATGTTAAATATTAAAAATTAGAAAATTTCAAATTTTTTCTCTGATATCTAAATCTATAAATCTTCCCCTAAAAGGGATTTTCTTTCCAATCAAATTTTCAAAAATATAAAGTCAACAAATTTAATTATAAAAATGTCATACAACCACATATTACGTGTACATGTATACAAACATCTGTTCATGGTACATACGTATGTACATATTTGCATTTTTCATAAATTTTGATTAATTTTTATGGTAATTTAACGATTATTTTGTATTGTTATTTGTACAGTCTTTCATGATATTTATTTATAATTTTTATGAATTACATTTTGTGGGCGTTAACAAAACCTGCACTGTAGTATTTTATAAAAATTTTTTTATATAAAATAAATATAACTTAAAAATATATATTTTGTATTTTAATTTTCATATGAATAAAATCATTTTACATATTATCAAAATAAATCACATATTTTAATACCTACAAATTTAAAAATTTTTGCTTCCGTATAACAATTTATAAAAATGTCAACAATTTAGTTAAATGCTTTGTAAAATTACAAAAAAAGAACATAAAAAAAAAGTTGTTTTTATTCTTATGGAAATGTGATTACAATATTATGAACTTTGAAATTTTTATTTTCGTTTTTAAATGTTTTTTGTGTGGTAAAGAATAAAATTTTTGGAATGCAAAAAAAAAATTAATAACTTTGTTTCTTTACCTTTTTAAACAGTCTTTAGAACTTGTCAACCACACACATTCAAATTTAAAATTAATAGTTTTGTTAATGAACTTTGTTTTTAATTTAACTGTATTTAATAATTAAGTAGGTGAAGATAAATATTCTATGGCTGTATTAAAACGACTTAAATCAGGGATTTGAATGTTTTTGTCATTTAGCCATAAAGTTCTTTAAAAAAATGGTTTTGAGATGACAATTCTAATTGTATAAAAGTTAAGTCTTTTGTTTGCAAGCATATACATATACATATACGTAGTATTTAATACAAGTTTTTATATAATCAAAAATTTATCAATGAATTGTCATTTTTTTAAATTTTCTTTGAAAAAAAAAAAAAAATATTGACAGTTATTTTGCTACTTACACCAGTAACCATTACTAAATGATAAGTACATAAAAGTTGCTCATCGTATGTTAAATGGTAGCATGAAATACCATATGTTTAGATGGACAACAGTTGCTGCTGACATTGTTATTTTAATAAGACTTTATTCATCTTTGTTTGCATGCATTTTGGTAACAAAGAACAAAATAACTTTTTAATGAACCCAATAATGGATTTTTAATGATTGACATATGTATGTCTAATGATGATCATAATATTAGACAAATCATCATTAAAAAAGAAAAAAGATTAATGTAATACACGTTTAAGATTAAATACGGTATGAATGAATGAACAGAGAAAATTAAAAGTAAATATTACTTTTACACTCTATGCTTAAGGTATGTACATACATACCATTCATGTAATGAAAGTAATGAAAGATGAAAATCATTATTAACTTCAGAGATCTATACATTTTTATTGTTATCTGCATTATTAAAAAATATAATGTCTAAATACACAATATATGAATGCATATAAACATGAACATCAAATTAATCAATAAAAATTGATTGTACATAATAATACACACATACATACATATATTAAACGTACTTGTATTGTATGATTCAATATAATTTTTCAATTAAATTTATCAGCATTTCATTTTGATAAACAAAGCACACAATAAATTTGAAAAAAAATATACTCTATAGCTTTTTTTGTTGGTTTTTATGATCGTGAGAAAATTAAATGTGTTTTTTTTTTTAATTTTGAAAAAAAAGGAAAATTGAGCAATTAATAATTACATTTATGACTTTTATGTATTGACTTTTTGATTGCTTAAAAGCTTTGTGGTTTAGATGAGCCATTTTTAGCAAATGATGGTCAAAGCAAAATTTGATAACGGAACAAATATGATCAATTACATTTATGTAACGAAATAATAAATTATTATCTTTTCGTCGATTTTAAAAAAAAAAATAAGCTTATCACCACTTCACCACTTGATGTGTTGGTATGAATTTTAAAAATAATTAATTATCATAAAAAATTCCTAAAATTTATTTTTATTTATATTTTGTTATCGTTTTTTTTATTTTGCAGAATTTCTACAATTATGGTTAGAAATTGGGGGACTGATGATTGAAAGTATCTAAAATGATAAATTCGATTTTTTAAATATAAAAAATTATTTTTCCGGTAAATTTGAAGTTTTTCTTGGATAATTTAAAAAAAAAATTTGTAAAACAAAACTATAAAAATGAACGGACATCGTACAAATGGTATTGAAGAAATTCATTATGAGAATATCGAAGAAGAAAGTAGTAATACCACTACCAATACAATTACAAAAATTAAAGTGAATGGTAGTAATAAATTTGAAAATCAGGATGCATTTTCTACAGGTGAGTTTTTTTTCTTTCTTTTAATTGTTTTAATTTGAAAATTAAAAAACAAAGCGAAAAAAATTTTATTTTAATGCCGTGCCTGTGTACATAAAACGAATCCATAAATTCATTAAAATAATATAGTTTAAAAAGATTTTACTGAAGACAGTTTTGAAGCGAGGTCGACTTATACTTCCTGTGTAATGTAAATACTACGTGTTATAGATTGAGGTTAGCGGTGTATGTACGTATTAGGAAACGTGTTTGGCAGATACATTTTTTATGTATTATTATGACTGAAAACCTATGAAATATTGGACACCCTCATAGAAAAAATTTTTTGTTCTACTTTTGTTTTTTTTTTTTCATGAATTTTCATTTTTTTTTTTTTTTTCATTACGGAAAGCACAAAAACAAAAGAAAATTTTTTTCATTCATTCTTTAAACTATTTATGTATTCTTGCATATGTATTATGATTATGGGCAACAAATTCAAATCTACCCACATACATAATTATGTGCATAAGTAACTTTCATTAAAATTATTGAATTAAATTATTCATAATAATTTTCTATAGTAATAAAAAAATACCTGCGCTGATTTCATCGTATTGCAAATTTTCATTAAATTTTTCATTTTTATTTTAAATTTTTATTCCGGTCATATATGTATGAATATTTATTAAAAATAGCTTTTGTATTCATTGTATTCTGTTACAACGTTTTTTTAAGTATACATACATAGATATATACTTTGTGTAGAATTTGAAAATCCTCTTTCCTGCTGTTCTTTTTTCTTTCTACTTTTATAACAAATGAAAATGAATTTTGCATGCAAATTAATTTATGATTTTATTTTCTACATACATACATATATATGCGTATGTGTTTAACATCATGACCTTGATTAATTTTACGTTAAAGTATGTGATCCCACATTGATTTACCATGAAAAGTTATAAAAACAAAATAAAGACACAATATGTGTTCCATTCTAATTTCTAATCCGTAAAGTATCTTAGGATCTAATTATTTTGGACATATGACTATTTTATGTTATATGTTCATCGATATTTACATGTTAATAACATAGAAAATAATGAGATAATTTTATTTTACATACATAATATGCAAATGTACACGTATAATTAAAATCAAACAAATATTGGGTGTATATGGTGTACTAGTGTGTGTACATTAGCTAAGGTACTTACCTGTTTTTGTTTGTTTAATTATGGCGACTATGTAAGCAATTTGAGCACATATTTTATTATCACACGTCAAAACGTCAAAGTATTATGGGCGCTGTGGTTGGTGTTTTAGAAGATACGAATACGTTTATATTCACCTGTACATATTAACATAGGTACGTACATGTAAGTACAATGCATGATGTCAGATTTTCATAAATTACTTCAAGGTGTACACACATGTACATATGTATAAATGTATAAAAAAAAGTATTTGCAAAAATAGTAAATAAACATCATTTTTTTATTATAATTATTTTTTTAAATAAACAACAGTTCTGATATTGCTATTTGCTATGCCTCATAAATTTGACCTCACCTTGAATTTTTAATTTTTGGTGAGAACGTATTTAATACATGTATATATGTACTTATACATATTCCAAAACTATTCCTTACATATGCATAGACAAGTATGTGAATTTTTTATATTCACCCATATGTTTAGAAAATTGAAAAAAAAAAAAAGAAACAAAAGATCATGACAATGGCCGTTATTAAAATATTATAGAAGAATATTTTATGGTGAAAGTGCAATTTAAAATGTAATGAAAGTATATGAAAGATTTTTTGGTAACGTATCATAATAACAGAGAATAATAATGAATATTTAATTAATATTCATTGTAAATATATGCAAAAAATTTATTTATTTTTTTGTGTATTAACAAATCATCATGATTTGAATAATTTAATCGTTTACCTACATTACGTCTGTAGAAAAAAAAAATTTAATCGTTTTACTACTTACCTTAATTTGATTTTAAAAAAGAAAGAAAAGAAAATTAATTATATGCCCGTATATGATCAAATTAAAAAAAAAAAAAAATGCTCACAAAAAATGATAAAATCAAAAGAATAATAGTCATCGTATTTTCGATTAAGGACTTATAAAATAAATGATATGTGTAATTTTCGTTCACAACAATGCATGATTAAATGCATAAAATTATTTTTATTATGTTATTAATTTCATATCTCCTGTGACGACACAAGACAGTGGATACTGAAGACTAGTAAAGTCGACCCCAACTACATAAATGGTTTATTGGTTAAAAAAAGAAGAAAAATTAATTTCATATTTTTGCACACGTTTTTGTAATAGAATTATGGAAAATATTTATGGCTAAAAGATAGAACATGAAAAAAAAATAGACCTTGAACTTTGATTTTTTTAAATATTACAAACGGAATTAGAAGCTAAATGAATATTCATTACGTTCATGTAATCGTTTATTTGAGAATAAATAAAATTTAAATCCAAAAATGAAAAAAAAAATCAAAAAATTAAATTTAATGTATGTACATTGTACATGTATTTTGTAAGTAATCTGGCTGTTAAAAGAGCAACAAACTAATTTTAAAGTTAAGTAATAAAGGATTAATGAGAGTATATCAAGTATACTTGATACACGCAAAATATTCTAAGCACGAATAGTTCTAAAATGTTAACAGTCATTACGAGTGCATTTACACATATTTGTACTACATAATATATACACACATGTATTTTTATTATTATCGATTTCATTACATAATATTCAAATATAAATCGTTCATATACCGCACCTATTTCCTTTTATTTAAAAAAAAAAAAAACACATTACGCTTTTCCCGACTTTTCAATTTTATAAAAATACTTTTTTCCTTGCATTTCATGTAACCGTTACATTTTTTTTTTAATTTCTTCTATTCTTCCGTTTTTATTCATTTCTCCTACATTTTCCTTATTATTATTTATGGATTTTCATTGTAACCAATTTTTTAACATTCTTTTTCTCATATTCATAATAGAGCGCAAGCTCCTATAAAAATACAATTATTACAGGGTAAAACAAAATTTTATGCAATTTTTTTGTTTTTATTTCAATTTAAGTTAACATTTCCGTATATTGCCATTATTCAACTGTCATCACTATTATGAAAATAATTGTGAATGTTACTTAGTAGAAGGAAAGCTTTTCATCCTGTTTTATTTTGTTTATAAGTTTTCCTTCTTCTGCTTTTCACAAATTTTGTTTTTCCTCAATTTTTCCTTTTTTTATTTTTCATTGATACGGTTTTATGTACTATACAATCGTATTTGGTTAGTTGAATTTTGATACGTAAAATATTCAGATTAATCGGTTTTTCTTTTACATTTGTAAAAAATAAAATTTTTTATAATACATATTTGTGATTTTAGAACATTAGAAATCTGTACAATTAAATGAATTTTTGTTTTTAAATATTAAAAAAAAAAATTTTCAATGTATAAATCGATAAGTTTATGTGAACTTTAAAAAAATTGTATTTAATTTATAGTGCTTTTGATATGAAATTAAAATAAAAATCACAAGAACAGGAATTGAAAAAAATTAAAATAAATGCAAAATATTTTGGACTATTACATTTTATGATAAAATATGATAGAATACATATCCGTCCAATTACATTAAATAATTATTGTTTTCATTATATAAATGTGAATGAACATTTGAAGTATATTTAATTTTTTTTTTCGTATGAGCGGTGTTCATTTATTTAGAGTAGTGTACGATATACGCACGCATTACACGTAAATACTTCGCCATATAGAACATAATATATTAACAAAAAGCATCTAAACATAAGAATAAAATTGTATAATTTATAAGACATTAAAACAGTGTGGTTGTGATTTTGTAGGCATTACATAGTCATTGTATTTTTACAATAATTTGATAAAAATCGTAAATTGCACATAATTTCTTTTGTAAGTGAAATTATTAAAAAATTTAGGAAAGCAATAATAAAAAAACAAAACAACAAAATACACACACACACACAAACAAAACAAATTTAATAAAAATTCAAACATAAATTAAAAAAAAATAATCATCGTTACAACAACACACACACAAAAAAAATTAAATCAAGTTAAATAACGACAAAATTAATTCAACAGATAAAAATTTATTGTGAATGTTTTTTTTTTTTTTATTATCAGCTATAAAAATCTATTTATGATATAATTAATAAAAATTTATGATATAATCATGCATGTTTGGAAATAATATTTAGAAATAAAATTCGTTGCCTTTTTTATGAGTTTCTTAATTTTGTAGAGGTATTCAATAAAGAACAGACATGCACTGAGCACATGAAAATGAGTAGTCATTTGTTCATGTATTGAAAATTTATTATACACTGGATGTATCTTTATGATGTATCTAATTATGATTTACCGTTTTTCTAATGTATTTCGTATATTAAAATTAAAAAAGTAACAAATTAATTCTTTTCTAATTTTATAATAATTAAACGTGTCACATTCAATTTTAAACACAATGTCTTAAGGGCTCTAAATTTAATTTATTGTACAATCCAATGGCTAATTGCACAAAACAACAAAAAAAAAAAACAATACAAAAAAAAGAGTGGTAAAATTCCGTCAATATACCGGTATGATTTAATTTTATATACACAACTAGAATTAGGGACACATCAAAATGAAAGGATAATTAAATGATGAAAGGATATGACATACATAATAATTCATTAAATTGTCATTTTTTCCCCCTTTTTTCATGTGTATTTACTCAAATACCTTATTTACGTATACGGTTCACTTTTTGTTTTCGTCAACATATTTACAGATGCATATATTACATATAAGATAAGTACTTCAATATATACATACTCATATTACATTACCGGGAAAATTCTATAGTGAATTAAGTTCCTGCACAAACAAGAAGGATGAATAACTGACTCAATTTTGTCGCATTTTTTTTTTTTCTTCATTTCTTTTCTATACATAACCTAGTCAACTTTCAAGAAAAAAAAAATTCTTTTTTCACGTTGTCTTTTTGTTTTGTTCTAACGTACAGTTTTTAAGTTCAAGCATTCTTAATGTAAATTTCTTTTCATATGCAATTTAATTTGAAGCATTTTTAGTATTGTAATAGGGTCGTAAAAATTAGGTACTTTTAAATCAGTACTTAATACATACTTTAAAAATCTTTTTCTTGTACAATGTAACAATATGTGGGTAACATATGTGCATACATAAGAGAATCCTTTTTTTCAACCACAATCGCATTATCCGTTATTTTTTCTAGTTTTATTTTTATTTCATACAATTAGGTAGGATTTAAATTTAATCTGTCTATCGTTTCTTTTTCTTTTTATTAAAAAAATACATGTACATATGTGTCTTCTGAAAAAAGGATAATAGTTTTCATTACAAAATTGAATAATAAAAATTAAAAAGAAATCTAATTAGGAAACTAAGAAATGAGAGTTTATTTATAGACATGCATGTATTTGAAGACTTTTAAAAGGCTTTTTTGTTTTGCGTTATTATGAAGTCTATGTCTAATGTACAATACTTCAATAATAGCTTTAAAAACTATTTTGAATTATTTATTATTTTTCAAAAAAAATGTTGTCATTGTATAGACATTACCTTATGTTAAACATTGATAAGAATAGAAATTTAAAAAAAAGGACAAATCGATTTTTAACCATCTATAGACCTACCTGTACTTACAAATTACAATTTTTTCATTATTCAAAAATAAAATAAATTTTTCAATCAATATTATTTTCTCTTTTTTGTCTCTAAAAACTAAATAATAGTTGATTATACCATATACTATACGATCTCATTTCAGTTTGTTTGTCTAGACTTTGAATCAGAATAATCCTTCACCTTTTGTGTGCCTTTATACTTTTTGTTAGTAAATAATTTGAATAATTTAAAATCGATTTTAATTTTATTCACTTTCCGATGCAAATTTCAAATAACAAACAGTGTATAAAATTGTGATAAACAACGTGTGTACACACACATTGTACATATTTCTATACGTATGCTATGTATATACATACTATGTACATAAATAATGTGATAACTTCATTTTAATTTAAAATTAGCAAAGACTGTGACACTGTATGAAACTTTCGTAGATAACAAAAGATAATTAGACGTTTGAAATTTCTATTTATAAAATTTAAATTTTTTTCATTAATTTTGTACTAATTAATACGATGATTGTATAATGAATTGCTAACACAACTGTTTTATTATTGAAGCTCATTTCATTTTTGTGTTAGCTTATTTTTATTTGTCAATTTTACTTTTTCATAGCACTGTAAAAGAAAACATATAATAAGCACGCCAAGTGGATGTTATTAAAAAAATATCCTTTTTTTTTATATTTCTTTGTTGTTATACATATGAAATTGTTCAGAATAAAATAATTTCTCATATTATTTATGTACTATATACTGAAGTATTAAAAGTTTCAAAGAACGGCTCCAATTTGGCAAACTTTACTTCCTTGTTATGCTCTAGCTAGTAGTATTTGTAGACTTATGTATTTTTTGTTTTTGTCTTAATTGTAAATTATACAATTTTTTGCTGATTATTTGTTGAATAATTACAATACATATTTTGTATTATTGTAACATTATAAAACAAATGTATAAAATTTGAAAATTTTTAAAAATAAAAATTATGCATTTGAATGTATTTGAAAAAAAGGAAAAAAGAATTTAATATCATACTATTGAGAATTGGTAAAACGCCAACATTTTAATTCATATGGAAAAACTTAAATTTGTTCAAAACATGTTATAATTCATAATTCATTTTTTTTTTGAGTAGTGAATTTTAATGGTAGTAGTGAACAAATAGCAATAAAAAAGGAAAGGCAACATATAAACATGTTATGCACTTGCATATAAAAAGTAAAATATTTTTTACTCCATTCCATACAAGCTTTCTTACACTTGGATAAATTTATGAAAGTACATATGCACAAGAAATCAAGATAAAAAAATTTAATTTTTCGAAAAAGTTTTTCTTTATTTATTTTTTTATAACTGCTCTTCAGTTGAAATAAAAGGTTATTATCCTTTTGTCAGTTATTTATAGTGCTTACTGGATTTTGTGATCGTTATATTATGATGTAATCTTTATTTGCTTTCTTTGTAAAAATTTTCAAGGACTTTGAAATTAAATTTTGAAGTAAATAATTTAAAAAAAAAATTTTTTTTTTTGTTAATGAATCAATTTGTACAATGTGCTCAAACGAAATTGTATGGGCGTCTACAATATGTGTGTGTATATTTTTGTTGTTTTTGTTTTGTTTTGTTTTGTTTTTCTTTTTTTTTTTAATTATGTAAACAAAAACAAACGATTATTGATTTTAATTTTTGTTTCTTTTTCTTCTTGTTTTCATATAAATTTAAACATTTTTTATGTACCAAAAAATAAATCGCGTATAAATGCTGAAACATTAGAAAATTCATCAATTGATACTGAACTGATCATGGAATATAAAAATCATACGCACACAAATAATGATGATGATACAATGACTGGTGTATATACAGCTTGGAGTAAGTCAAAATTTTGTTTTTCTATAGTTTGTCATTTCCTTTCTAAAGGGAAGTTTTCCGTTTTTGTCTTTTTGTTTTTATATTTTTGTTCTCAGTGTGATAATTAGAATAGATATGTTTTTGTTTTTTTTTTTCAATTTTACTGTCTTTATGTTTTATTTTGTTCTGATTTAAGCACACGAATTTTCAAATTTTTCTTTCTCTACAAAATGTATGTATGTTTGAAATGCACTTGTTAACTGTTTGCATTGTTTAGTGAGTTGACTTTGAGTTGTTAATTATTTCTGCATGACTGTAATGACTTTCTAACCCAACGATATTTGTGAGAAAAATCCTTATTATTTTGCAGGGATTAAACAGGGATCTTTTCTATATGTTATATTAACATTGTAAATATGTACATACAAAATCAAGGTTTGTCTTAAAAATCTATAGTATTCTTGAAGCTTGTGTTCGTATGAAAAACTTAAAACATTTTATTGTATAAAAACAAAAAAAAAACGTTAAAGATTACGTGCATTTTTAAATTTAAATAAAAATTGTTTTAAATACCATTTGATAAAATTTTGCTTTGTCATGTCGTGTACACATTATAATCTGTGAATTTATTATATTATTAATTTGTAAATATTTTGTAACGCTCAATTTATTGAAAATTCACTAAAATTTTGTGAATATATTATTTTTTTGTTTTTATTTTTATTTTAATTAGATGAAATGTTAGAGTCAGAAAAATCAAGTTTAATCGGTAGAGTACATGATTTAGAACGAAAAGTTTTAACGCAACAAGATGAAATTGTATGCCTACGTTCAACATTAGCTGATGTATTACGTAGATTAAATTTAATTGAAGGAAGTATTGAACGTTCATCATCTGGTAATTTAACATCATCATCATCAATACATCACGGTCATCATGGTGGTGGAAGAAGTGCTCCATCAACACCAGCCAGAAGTGCACCAGTGCCAAGTTTTAATAGACGTAAGTACAAGTTAACTAAAATTTTTATGTGCTTTGAAAAAAGGAAAAGTAAAGAAAAAAAATTTTTTTTTTTGTTATTTTTAGTGACATCTCCGAGCCCAACAAATAATAGTACATCATCAACAAACAGTAGTAATGAATGGAAATTAAGAAAACCATTACCTCGTAATGCAGCTAATTCACCATTGAATACATCAACAAATAATCACATTACGACAATGACAAATCAATCAGAAGTTATAATGCGACGTCATCATCAACAACAACAACAACAGCATCATCAACAACATCAGCACCATCATCATCATCATCATCATAATACAACACCAACAGCAGTCGGAAATCTTACACAACAACGTAACAAGGTCATACATCAATCAAATGGCTCATTACATTCAGATTCACAAAGTAGCAGTTCTGTATCTCCGGCACCATCACCATCACCACGTCCAAATCATTCAGCTATACACAGTAATTTAAGTAAACGTTGGAGTTCGACAGGTGATTTTGGTACAACCGGAACATCTTTACATCAGGGAAGGTACATATAACATAATAATTAAGTATGCCTGTACATACTTAAACATGTATTGTATTCAATTTATTTCTTTTTCTTTTCAATTCTTTTTAAATAATAATGTTTTGAATAATGTTTGTATACGAAACAAAAAATAGAGAAAAGATTTTTTTTATTTTTATAATTGACATTTAAATAAATGTCTGACATTGAAAATGAACTTTCATAATATGTTTGTTATAAAACAAAATATGTATAATGTATGTAGGTAAATATGTACATTTGAAGAAAATTAAACAAAACATGGCAATATACTGGGTCTACTAGAATAAGTGTCACAGATTATATTTTGCTTACATAAAGCAATTTTAAAAATCACCAATTAATTGTAACATATAAATGTGCCTCATGTGTTTGATTTGAAATTTACGATATCTTGGATGAGATGGATTTTAAAGAGACAAGAAAAAGGAAGTTTAATTGAACGTTTTTTTTTGCTAAAAACAATATGTATTTTATGAAAATACGCTATGTGACACTTCTTTAGGAACACTCTAAATGTAATATGCGATTATTATGCATTGCATTCAAACGTTTATTTTTATTTTATAATATCGTTTAGATTTTATATATACTTACATAAGTATGTTGTACAACATTGTAAATGATCATCAACAAAAAAAAACTCTGTATATGATCGTTACGTTATATTACATCAAAATAATATATTGTGTATACATACATACATAATATTGTTTTATTAATTTTGTATAAAAATACATTATACATTGTATATAGAAATGTATATATTATAAATTGCTACATTACTTTATAAGTTTTTTATTTTTTAATTTATATGTTTTTCTTTTAGTTTTCATATGTGTATGTATGTAAGTATGTATGTATATATAGTATGTGCATGTGTAATGTGTGTATGTATCTAATATAAAAAGAAAATGTTTAAATTTTTAGTAATTATTATATATAGACTTTATTTTTAATTGTATAGATAGATTTTATTTTATTTTAGAAAACAAAAAACAAATTGTATATAATTTTTTGTATTGTATTTACCTTTTTAATTGTTTTTAATCATTTTATGTTTTTTTTTGTTATTTTTTTTTTTGTTTTGTTTTTTTGATTTTTTTCTCCAATTTTAGATTATCAGCTAAATCATTATTGAATTTGGCGACAAAATCAATGCCAGGTCATTTGTTAAAACATGGGTATGTTTTTTTTTATTTTTTATTTTAATTTTACTTTTTTTCATTATGCAAGTATTTTTTTTTTTTTTTTTTTTTTTTTGTAAATATTTGTAACTTATATGGCTATTTTTTATATACTAAAGTATTGTGCAAAAATTACAAAATATTGAAATTACAAGCTGAAAAACACTTTATCAGTGTTTAAATTAACGGAAAAAAATGAAAAAAAAACTTAAATAAATTATGCAAGTACGTTATACAAATGTGTCATTTATTATGAAATTTTCAAAAATTATATTAATTTATTGTTATTATTATTATTTGTTGTTATTTTAAACAATTCGTTTTCTGTTAATGCAAAATAATTTTTCATGTATGTATGTGATGTAATAGCCTTAATTAAAATATGCATGCATATGCATTAGAATTGCATATATTTTATATTTTACTTAAATTGTTTTTATTTGTTTGTTAACGTGTTTTATTTATTTGCAAGCTAAGTTCTATTGTGTTTCAATAAAAATATAATGTTGTTAATCACATTTACAAAAATTAATTGAAGGCAGCTATTAATGAGTTTCACTAAATTTACGTAATGCCAATGAAATTATAATATTTTTGATTTTATTTGGACGAAAAAAAAAATTTCATGAAAGTCGGTACTTTTATGAAAGTAAAATTTTGTTTAAAACAACATTTTCCAAGAGCCGTTTTATTTGAAAGTGGTATAAATTCAAAATTGTGACAATCCGGTTTGTTTCTTTCACATAAGTCATCTTTTAGTAATATGTACTTTATGTCCTCAAAGATTTTTAAAACAAAATAAAAATTACAAATTTTATAGAAATTAAAATTTTATTTTTCTACTGAGTTTACTCCATTTTCAAGTATTGTAAATAAAATAAAACAGTATTATACAGTGTGTTTGGATACCATTATTTTTCATAATTAAGAATTTAAAAATTGCCTAATAATTATGAACATTTTTGGCTTTTGCTGCTTTATGTTTTTTTTTTAATTAAAAAAACTTCCGGATATTGTAGAATCATTTTGATTTAATCAATTACCATTTCTACATACCTACACACTATGTCTATTATGCTTAAAATATTGTAAAAATGAAATCATTTTTATATTACATACTTACATATATGTTTGAAATATACATTTCGTATATAATAGAAACAATACAAGGAAGTACATATGTACATGTTTATAATTTGTAATATATGTACGTATGTTAAAAATAAAAACAAAAACATATTATTACAATTTTATTCAAGCTCAAAAAATTTAAAAAAAAAATCGAAAATTAAAGCAAAAACTATGCATGTGAATCATTATGAATTTTTATTTTCAATTTTTTATTCATTATACAATTTTTAATTTTTCGCTTTCAATTTTTTTTTTTTTTTGTGTGTTTCTTGAATATTACTAAAAGTATACTAGTAAGGTTTGCTATACAGTACAGTACAAATTGAATACAAACTCCGTATTATACTCATATATGATACACTTTTAATGACCACAGATATGAATATTTATACGGTATATAAATATTATAGATATGGTTATAAAAATTTTCCTAAAAAATGAAAGAATAAAAAGAAAATGCATCTATCTTTGTGTGAGTTTCACATCATTCTTACCTCTATTTTTATTCCAGATCCATGTGTAAAATAAAGAAATTAACATTAAGAAAGTTTAACTCATTTCAGTTATTAAAAAATTGAACATAGTAAAATTTGTAATGTCCAAGTAAAACATTTATTGGCTGATAGTTCAAATAGATATACAAATATTTCGGATTAAAAGTGCTGAAAAAACGATCATGGTTTCTAAATGATACAGTGATCGTACAGAAATTATATGTAACAACATAAAGGATTCTCAAAATTTTAAAACATACATACATACCTACAACTAACTATCCTTTTAACTTTTAGTCATGAAAAAACTAATCTCATTCAATCGAATCCTTGGTACATTCCAGATCTCACTGAAATTGAAAATTTATTTACAAAAAATAAATATAAATAAATAAATATTTATAATAATTTGAAAATTTTGAATTTATTCTGATCTAGATCTTGTTTTTAAAAAATATACCCACTGTACTTGTGTAAGTCAAAGCCTGATCGACCAGTATATTATATTATGTGTACGAAAGATACACAGGTATAGCGCATACTTAAAGTATACCTGACATAACATATGAACACTTTTACTACCATTTATCTAGTTTTCTTTTTCTTATAATCTCTTTTAAAATGTGCAAAAAGCTGTTACGCATACACAAACATACAATATCTTTTGCTGAATGAACACTAATAAAATATATATAAAATTGTATATATATTTCAATAAATGAGTATATGAAATTTACATACACATATCCGTTATGCATGTATCTATATCCCATGCATAAGACTACATACATAATAAGAATTATGTATCTTGAAATTTATTTATATCGTGTTGAAAAGCTTTCATTTCAAATTACATTCAACATTCGTATATGTATGTATGAACGAAATTTATATCTACATATGTATATCTGTATGTAATCATTACATTCAATGAATGAAATTGAATTGAAGCACATTAGCACAGATATAATTCGACTTTTATAGAGAGTGAATTACTTGAATTTACAACTAATAAATTTTAATAATAAATTTTCATCAGAAATTACCTATATAGTTACATATATGTAACATATTGTTCATATAGATACATTGATATCAGTGTTTAATGCCGGTTCTAATAATAAAAATTCAAAAGTTTTGTTTTTCTTTTTCATTGTGAAAACCAAAATTTCCTTCAGAAGGTTTTACAGACAAGTCAGGTTTTAAATTTTGTGACGTGCAGTGACGTCATCGTAATTTACAATTAAACATACCAATCACTTGATTTTAATAACAATTTAAAAAAAAAACGTAATTTTCACTAAGTAAAAAATACATACATAAGTACCAAGGTACCTACTTAAAAGTGTTTTTTATTCATATGATTCAGTTTTCATTTTATATCAATTAAATTTAACTACTTTTTTTTAACTTTTACATATACATGCATATAATAATACTTCGATCATCTGATCTTCAAATTAAAAAAAAAAAAGAGTATAATTTTCTATGGTACAGTGATTTTTATTATTATATCATTGGTGGCATATTGCTGTAGTAAAGGTAATAACGAATATAATACACTTTTTAAGTAGGTAGTTTTTCGAATATATATTGCAAAAACGAAACAAGTTTTTTCGCTCAAGTGAATTTTCACAATTTCAATACAATAAACATTCGAAATAAAATAAATGAACAATAAAACACACATACTAAAATCAACGTTAAATAATACTCAAGCAAAAAAAAAATGAATAAATAAATAAAATCGAAATTATAGTTCTGAAACTGATTCAATTCAAAAGGGAATTTTTATTTAATAATCAGTTCAGTTGTATAAATCAAAGTGATACGCTGTGCATACTCGTACATACAAAAATTTGCATTGCAATTTTTTCTAAGGTACCAGTTTGTACAAAAAAAAAAAGTGAGAACGAAATTTAATTCATATTTACAAACAAGAAGCATCTTTTCATTCATAAAAAAAATAAATAAAATAAAAGTAATTTTGCAGTTTTTTTCATTACCATTTGAAATTAAAAATAAATAAAATGTCAAGGTAAGTGTATATTCGCATTGCGAAATTTTCATGTGCAAATGCATTCAAATCTGTGCATTTGTGAATATTCATACATACATATGTAGAGATACAGAGAAAATCTAGTAACAACAACAAATAAATTTTGGCAATTTATGGTCATGGTCAAGGTTAACTAGATTTTCTACTCTCATCCTAAAAGTTCAAAAATGTATCCTTCAACTTTAAAACTTTTATATTTTATTTATTTTTTTTTTTTATTATCAAGTTCATTTTTGTACTTCTATTCGTTAGGCAAATTAAAATTTTCAAATTTTTTTAGTTTTCTTTTTTATATCATTATTTTCAAATTCTATTAATTATGCATACATGTACATACGAGTACATGGTTTGGATCACAGTATGTACTGTATTATAAAAGGAAAACTATAATATATGTATCTACTTGTTTTATATTCAAATGATGAAAATGATAATGATCACGCGATATATATTTTTTTAAATATTTAATTGCGTAATGCTCTATACTCCTTTTAACGTTTTAATGTATCCTTTGTAATTCGCACAAATTACTGGACTCATTACAAATAGAATGGCAATATTATGTCAATTATTTTTTAAATTTTTTGTAATCTTTTTTTTTTTAAATTTTCATTGGTTAACCTCGATTTTGATTCATAAAAAATTCAAAAATTATATTAGTCAGAAATTGAGGTGTACATAACAATAAAATATAGATAAATAATTAATCATTGACCTATGAAAACAATAAAACTTATGCATTGGTATGTACTTGTGTATAGTAAAAGAAAAAAAAATTATAGTGGTAATTACAGTATAATAATATGTACATACATACATAGCTAACATATTCAAGGTAATTTCAATATGATTAATAAGCAAAATGATTGATTTCGTATCATGTAGTATATTAAAAATGATATTAATGAAAATCATACATAGTGTCATATCAAGGATATTTTCACCCTACCATCACCATTTTTAGATTACAATTTATAGTGCATAATGATATTAAATACGTTGAATTCTATTGTAATTAAAAAGTCTAATATAAAGGACTTTTTTAAAGGATTTTTCAGTTTTCCTCAAATAATCAACAAAAATAATCATTTATCCTATTAACAGGAAAATCAAACGCCTTGTGCATTAGTTAAATTAAGTTTTTTGTATTCCACTTTTTTATGGGTTTTTTTTTTGTTCAAATGTTTAAAGGCGCTTAAAGTATAAATTTCATTTAAATTTCATGAAATTGTTTAGTTGATGTGGGGTGGGTATGATCTCATCTACACATCACACTATTTGATGACTGTTTGAAATTATATTTATGGTCTATTCCTAGTAATATGTTGTCTCCAAAGGATTTTTTATGTTAATGCCGCATTATTGCCATACGTTGTGTTAAATCTAAAAGCAGTTACTATGAGGCATAATATGGGGTGGACTTTATGGTGCCAAATAAATTAAATATGTGTATTTAAGTTTTTATCAAACTTCATTTGATTACAGTTCATTATATAATATGTAGGTATTTATTTAGATCCCATTAATGCATGTGATTCAATGATTTAATTGGGCTAAAAGACAAATTTAGAAGATATTAAAAGCCTAAAATGAAAGATTTTATAGACTATTTAAACCAATTTGATGATTGAAAAAAAATATAATAAATGAAGCATAATTACGTAAATGTTTTTTCTTTATTTTCCATTTTTGAGAAAAACAAAATATCGTTCATATTTACGTTTTGTTAATGTGTTGCTATTGGGAAACATAAAAAATAAATTAAATTTTTTTAAACAATTTGATATTCTTCTTTAATCGTTTGTCTTAAGCTTCTAAATTGAATTGCAAAATAATTTATCAATTTATTTTAATTTACAATGTCAATTAAATGAAAACAATTTTTTAATTTATTAACAATTGAAAATTTTGAAAATTCCCTTTTAAAAATTCATTCAATTTTTCTTTTTATTCTATTTAAGTTTTTTTTTTATTTTTTAATATAACTTAATTTCATATTTAATTTATTAATGGTTCACATTAATTTTTATTTATTTTAGTACACATACAGCAACGTATAATGATGATGATGGCTCATTAAAAATGTTTTTACGTGGGAGACCAATTATATTTCATGCACCATCTGATATACGTGATACTTATGATATATCTAAAGTTCAACCAGCACCAAGTAAAAAATTAAAATTAGATTGGGTAAATTATAAATCTTGTTTTTTGTTTTTTTAATTATAAGAAATTATGTACTAAAGAATATAATTTTATTGTTCTTAAATAGGTTTATGGTTATCGAGGAAAAGATTGTAGATCAAATTTATATCAATTACCAACTGGTGAAATGGTTTACTTCGTAGCTGCCGCTGTTGTATTATATAATGCTGATGAACAATCACAGAGACATTATCTTGGTCATACTGATGATGTTAAAAGGTAAAAAAAAAAAAACAATTTATTTGATCATTTGTTTTTTTCTTAGAATCGTCTTTTTATTCACAGTTTGGCTATTCACCCAAGTAAACTTCTAGTCGCAACAGGTCAATGTGCTGGACATGACCGTAAAGATGCATTGGTATGTTATTATAATATTAAATAAATTATTCTATACATATAAAAATGTTCATTTAGCACAGGAAGAGTGAATTATTGATTTTTTTTTTTTTACAATATCCTTTTTTCCTTTTCATTTTTTGTTTGTCATTAGCCTCATATTAGAGTATGGAATTCTGTATCCTTAGCAACATTAGCTATTATCGGAATGGGAGAATTTACTGGTTCAATAAATTGTATATCATTTAGTCGTGCTGATGGTGGTACATTGTTGACAGCAATTGATGATTCACCAGAAAAAATGATTTCAGTATGGGAATGGCAAAAAGGTGAAAAAGGAACCAGAATAACGGAAACAAGGGTAAAAATTAAAAACTAACGAAATTAAAATGGGATGATTTTCAAAATATCTTCTTTTAATTTTTAAATTAAAGTGCTCTGTTGATACAGTAGTTGCTGTAGAATTTCATCCATTGGATCGTAATCAAATTATAACTGTCGGTAAATCACATGTAGCATTTTGGTCTCTTGATCAAAATGGTACATTATACAAGCGAATGGGTGTATTCGAGAGCCGAGAGAAACCAAAATACGTAACATGCATTGCATTTACACAAAGCGGTGATGTAATTACCGGTGATTCAAGTGGAAATATAATTGTCTGGGGTAGAGGAACAAATACGATTTCTAGATTTTTCAAGTAAATTTTGCCATTCAAAACGTTTTAATGTTCGAGATGACTAATTTCACTTTACTTATTTGTTTTTTCATATTTGTTAGAAAAATCCATGACGGTCCAATTTTCAGCTTATGTTCATCAAAAGACGGTGGTTTAGTATCCGGAGGTGGTAAAGATGGACGTCTAGTGCCATTTGATAATGAATTGAATCGCGTTGATACAGAAGGTTTGATCGAACCACATTTCGGTGGTATACGAGTAGTATCAGAAGGAAAAGGATCACAGCTGTTAATTGGTACAACAAGAAATTGCATACTAATCGGTTCAATTGATATTGGCTTTACACCAGTTGTTATGGGTCATACCGATGAATTATGGGGTTTAGCCGCACATCCAAATATGGCACAATTTGTAACTGGTGGATTTGATCAATTACTACAGTTATGGGATTCGTTATCGCATTCAGTTGTATGGAGTAAGGATATTAGTGAGCAAGTACAGTCATGTGCCTTTTCACCAGACGGTGATAATATTATTGTCGGTGGTGTATCAGGCCGTTGGATGGTATTTGATACAACAACAAGAGAATTATTGGGACAATACAATGATGGGCAGGAACCAATACAATGTATTAATTTCTCACCGGATGGTCAATTTATAGCTTTAGGTTCAAGGGATAATTTCATTTACGTATATCAAGTAAATAATAATGGAAGACGATTTTCAAAAATTGGAAAATGTGCGGTAAGAAAATGGAAAAAAAAATTAAATTAATATTAAAATACGTGCTATAAATTAGTGAATGTGATGAATAAAATCTGTTATACATTGCAGGGTCATTCAAGTTATATTACTCATATTGACTGGTCGGAAGACAATCAATTCATCAGAAGCAATTCCGGAGATTATGAAATTCTTTTTTGTAAGTTTCTTTGATTGAAATATTTTCTACGTTCATGAACAAAATAAAAATTGCAAATATCTCGTTTATAGGGAATGCAAGTACATGTCGTCAAATAACATCTCCATCCAGTGTTCGTGATATTCAATGGGCGACAAATACATGTACACTCTCATTTAGCACCATTGGTATTTGGCCAGAGCATGCCGATGGTACCGATGTTAATACAGTAGGTCGAAATAATGAAAAAACATTGCTGGCAACAGGCGATGATTTTGGTAAAGTCAAACTTTATAATCATCCAGCGTCACAACCAAAGGTAAATTACACATATTTTCATTTTCAAGAAGAACTTAAAAATTATTAATCAATATTATCCTTATTACAGAGTTTATCACACATTTATAATGGTCATAGTAGTCATGTAACATCTGTAACATTTTTACATGATGATACACGTTTGATATCAACTGGTGGAAATGATACAAGCGTTATGCAATGGACAGTACTATAAAATTAAGTCAAATAACAATTGAAAGAAATCGATTTAATGTTATATGTATGCAACTTTTTTTCCTTTTCAATAAAAATCCAACAAGCAAACAATCGTAACAACATATGCCTATGAGCACAGAATTACTAACTAATAAAAGTAGTAACCACTAAAACAAATTTAGATATTGTAACACGAAACAAATGTTTAAATTTGTTGCACTAAATTAAAAATTAAAAAATCAAAGCAAAAGTTATTGAAATTTTACATTTTTCAACATAATTCAAATACAGGAAAATAAATTATTACAAAAAGTAAAAAAAGAAATTTTTTTCATAAAAACTATTTACAAAACTATAGATTTACAATTTAAATTTAAAAGCATCTAAGAAAGTCAACAAGGAAATTAATAGGACCGACACATTAAGAAAACCATTTAATGTTTACGAAGAAGGTAAATTAATTGCAAAACTAAAAAAAAAGTGAAAATAAAATGAGAATAAAATTATTAACGATTTTGTTTTGTGCCTTAATAAATATAAACAATTTTTTTTGTAGAAGCTTTATATAAAAACAACAATAAGAAAATCAGAAAAAATAAATTTAAAAAAAATGGAATGTTCGAATGAGTAACACATTAAAATAAATTATAATTTTGAATTTTTTTTTTTATAAACATAGGTTGTGTGTGTTCACTGTTTGTATTCAGTTTTATAAGAGCCAACATATCATGGTACGAAATTCAATATGAACGCACCAGCTCATGTTTATAAAACACCACGTTTTATTTCTGAATATAATATTCTCTTTATTCAAAATTTATGTAAAAGATCTAAAAATCTTTTAATTTAAAAAATTTTAGCAAAAATAAAAAATGTTTCTAATGTGCCACTAAAAATTATGTTAATGAAAAATATAATTAAAAAAACAAAAATGTAAATTTTCATTTTCTGATAAAATCGTATTCAGAAATAAAACAATAAGAATTATAAATATTGGTCATGTATATTGAAGTAAATGAGATATGAGAATATTATATGATATGACAAATACTACTATTACTAATTATGTAATCCTACATACATACATATACACTAGATTTACAAAAATTTTCTTACATGATTTAATATATAAATAGTATAAAAATAACAGATATATATACAAAAAATAGTATTCATACATAATTTATTCTCATTAAAATATAATAATATGAATTACCTATTTAAATATAAAGCCATGTAATTTGTAATACGGAAATTGATCAAATGAAATTAAGATCAAATTATACATGGTAGGTAAATAAAATATAATACAATATAAACAAACATAAAAACATTTTTATTAAGCTCAATATACTTTTTTTGTTGTTTTTATTTTTTTAAGTTCATGTGTACATTCCCATATACTATAGAAATTAATCTGAAACTTTACATTTTGTTTTTTTTTTATGTGTATTCGTGTGTTATAATAAGGTACAATATATGTATTGTTAAATGTAAATTTCAAAAGAAAAGTATAATGAATAAACATTCCTTCTATATTATTCAATATGTTTTTTCTACAGGTAATATACATAACATATGCAGTTTGTATTTATAAAACATATTATTTACAATTTACAATGTCTATAATTTCTTGAATTAATTGTATTGTATTTTATTTAGTTATTTAAGGAAATGAAAATTATTCTTTTTAATTACTTTAAGAATTAAAGAAAACAACAACAAAATTATTCTAAATAAATTGTAGTTACAACCGAAATAAAAATCATGAATTTTTATTTATAAATTTCAAAAATTCGTTACCAGTATTACCATCTGTTTGATGTGATACCTAATAATCTTAGGCTAAATAAATCAAATGATTTTCGATATTGTATGTATTTTTGAATTTACGCTATCCCCATAACACAAAATCCCTCTGAAATTAATTTGGAGTTCTAAAAAATTGTTTACCTTGATTTACCATACTCTTATAAAAATAAATCAAGAAGCCTCGGTTTAAAAATATCCGTACAAATTCTTTTTTGTATAAGAAATTGAGAACAGATTTTAAGTAATAGGTATAGAAGTTTATCAGAAAACAAAGTTAATTTCCAAATATATATACGCATTCAAGAGCTTTAATACAAATTATTTTTAAAATTAAAATAAAGAAAAATACAATTTTTTTCTAGTCAAAAAGATGTTTTTTTTATTTTTTTTAAATTATTCTTGTTTTTTAAATTAATAACATTATTTATGATCGTGGACGTTCCTTTTTACCTTTGTAAAGTGCAAGAAGAGAAACGTTGGCAACTTTCACGACCTGAAAAGAAAATTCTCATTTAGTACAAATTCGAACAGTAAAATATTCGCATAATGAAAAAAAAAAAGGAATTCAGATATATTTAAGTAATCACAAGATAATTTCATTGGATTGGCTCTAAATTTTAAAACAAATCATCATACAGATTTTACAGATACATATTATATGTATTACGGGTTGGGTCACAGACAAAAACCTCAAAATTAAATTGACAAAATTATTAATTTGCACCGCGAATGTCAAACAAACCTGTTTAATACTTTTTAATTCTTTCGTACTCATTCAAGTAATTATTCTTAGCGTTACCCAGAATTGAGAGTAACAACGAGGATGTTATGAATGTAATATATGTTACTTAAAAAATATTCCGTTTCTAAACGTGAATGTACAATATTTTTTAAATTTATTTTGAGGAATTTGTCTTTTTTTGTAACAAAATGTTAAGGATTATGAAGTTTTTCCAATATTATAGGAAAACATTGTGGAATAAAAATAGTTTTTTCAAAAGGTTTATTCTTGTTTTCAATTGTTACCTTGAAACGAACACCGGGAATATCACCAACAGCATGACCTTTACGACCAAAACCTGCTACTAAAACTTCATCGTTTTCTTCAATGAAATTTAAGCTACCATCCCGTGGTACGAATGCTGTTATTTTTTTACCATTTTTAATTAATTGTACTCTTACACATTTTCTAATAGCTGAATTTGGTTGTTTAGCTTCAACACCACTAAAATAGAAATGTTAAAAAAATTTTGTTGTCATATTAATTATAAATATTCTTTAATTATGTTATTTTGAATCAATAATGAATTTTAAAGGTGTACATAATAATTAAAATTTTAAATCATTCCAATTACAAACCACTTTCGATTTTTGTTTTTAATGATGTGAACACTACGTTGAAAATAGTAATTACACAACTCACAGTATACTCCTGTGATCGGAATTTTAATAATTAACAAATTATTTAATTGAATACCAATATCACTAGGAATATACTGCGTATCGTATAACTTGAAATCCATTTAACAATGTTCGTTGAATTTTTTCTTTTCATTTAATTTTTTTACAAAAACAAAAAAAAAAAAAAAAAAATGAATGTAAGTAAAAGATTTCAGAACTTACACTTTTTCAAGTACAATGCCTTTAGCATGTGATGCACCACCAAATGGATTTGCCTTCCATCTTGTACCTAAATGAGCTTTTTTATAATCTTTATCAGCCCATCTTTGATCACGACGATGATTTACATGTTTACGTGCAGTCCGTAGACCTCTTGGTTTACCTAAAATTATATTAAGAAAACGACCATTTATTAATAAAAATAATTAAATAATTCCTAAAGGGAAAATTTACAAAATCAAAAATTTATTCACAGTATTGTGTATTCTAGTATAAATATTAAAATTATTGAAAAATTATGATAAAGGATTTTACGATGCTTTAAATATTTTATGATTTATTTTACAATTTGTTTTTATCAGTTATCTTGTGGTATCAAATAAGTTAATATGTAGATTTTTGTTTATTCTGAACTTTATTTATTCAAATAATGGTCAAAAATGAAAAATCAAAAAATACACTGAAGATGTAATATTAAAATTCAAATCTGTCGTGTGATCTCAATCAGTATTAACAAAACTACATTTTAGGAAACAAAGAAATAAAAAGGCTTGGTCCTTTTTAATTCCTAACAAATACAATGTGGGTACAGTGTACACATTAATTGATGTTTTATTAACAAATTAAGGTTAGAATTGGGATCACTATTTTAAATCAATTATTTTCTATTTAAATTTTAATCATATCACGAAAATTTTTACTTATTAATACACCTTAGCACTTCATTTATCGTTTAATCATTAATTAAAATTTAATTTAATTAAAATTCACTTAAAATTTCACTCACCCATTTTTTAATAATTTATCTACGATGTTTAGTCAAACTCGTGGCGGAAGCAAAAAGAAAGAAACACAGAAAATGAAGAAGAGGAAGATGTTATGGTAATGAAATTGAAATATGAAAATGAAATTAATTTATAAATTCGATTTCGAAATTTTGATGGATTCATTCGTTACGTTTACACACGCCAAGATCTGGATTGAATTTTAGTTTAGTTTAGTTTTAGTTAAAGTTTAGTTGAAGTTTAGTTTTAGTTTAGCACCATTTTGCTGTGTGAATTGACAAATTCATTTTAAAATTATCAGTTATCACTTTTTTTTAATAAAATCCGTAAAAAAATTTCATTTGTATTTTTACCTCTATAGATTTTATATGATTTTTAATTAATTAGAAAAAATTTAACGGACTTTAACATTTTAGCAGACTTTTTAAAGCAAAATGCATAAGACCTAAATAAATTTTTAAAAATATTAAACCAAACAACCAAATAAGATATGGATACGATATTGTGTTTTGCACATGATTTTAAATGATTTTCGAAATATCTACTAGGGGTGATAAGAAAAACGATTTCTGTGTTTCCGGTTCCGTTTGATGACTAATTTAAAAATATTAACGGTTAAAGAACAAATTTACTATGTATCATACATTTTGTACAAGAATTTTAATAATGGGTAAATCCACTTATGATCATGTATACATAATATACTCACGTGTACATATGTTCATACACATGCCAGATATTTGCCATTAAATATTTAATTATTTTTTGGTATTGTAGATAAACAAAACTAAAACAGCAGACAAATCTTCAACGGCTTTGACTTTCTCTGAAAATTTGTGTTATAAACTTTTATTCGTGTTGTAAATTTGTAATGTACAATTAAAAATGAACAAAAAACATATGTACGTACGTATTTAAATATGTAATTTAATTTGAAGATCTTGTTAATTAGAGATTCTTATTATAGCTGTAATTGATTTACTTAAACGTTTGTGGAGCTTATTCAAATACCTATTCATATATTTTTTGTCTTTTAGATAAATTAAATACGCTTGTGTATACAAAACAAACGTACAAACACACTTGTGTACATAAGCATACACACGCATATCAAAGTTATTGTTGCAAAAATTGTATAAATTAAAGAAAATAATTTAATATTACTTCAGTTTAATAAAAATCGATCATTAACAAAAAATGTTTCGTAAAATTTCGAAATTATTCTGTTCTTGGATTATTTTATTATTAATTGCCGGATACTATTTAAATGGAGTTTTTGGAGGCTTAGCAAGATCTGAAATAATTGGAGGTAAACCGGCAAGTTCTGGTAAACTTATATATCAAGTTGAATATGAATATGAAGGTGGTCATGTTTGTGGAGGATCAATAATACATCCATCTATTATATTGTTAGCAGCACATTGTGTTGCATGGTCACAAACTAAAAATATGTTAATACGTGCTGGTACACATAAATTACAAACTGGTGGTGTTAAAGTTGAAGTAGATGAATATAGAACACATCCTGAATATTACGTATATGATTATGATGTAGCATTAATTAAATTAAAAAAACCGTTACCAATTAATAATAGTACAATAGGTGTTGTTCGATTAGCACCACAAAATTATAAAATTCCACATAAAACGAAAGCAATAGTAAGTGGTTGGGGTAGTACAAACGGAACTGATGGTCATGCAACAGAGCATTTACAATATGTTACTGTACCGATATTAGATGATAAAATATGTAGAGAAAAATTATCTGACTTTTCCGATCTATTATTGTGTGCTGGTGATATACATAAAGGTGGAATTGATGCATGTGTTGGTGATTCTGGTGGTCCACTTGTACATAAATACAAAAAAATGCAAATTGGTATTGTAGCGAATGGTGAAGGTTGTGCAGATCCTAACAAACCAGGTGTATATACAAAAGTATCAGTAGTACGTAACTGGATTGATAAAACCGTTAAAGAATTGTTAAAATCTAAAAAGGATAAATAAAGATTTAATGTATTAAGTTAATTTTTCTTTTTTTTTTTTGTAGTTTTATTTAAAGACAATTAATATTCAAAAAAAATTTTTTTTCTTTTAATATCAACATTTTAAATCCTTATGTAAATCAATACATTTACACGTGTACAAGAAAATTTTTTAAAATAATAATAATTTGATTCACAAGAATTTATTCTTAATAATCTTAATTATTTCTTTATTCATGGAAAACGTTTTTATTATAATCAATTTTCACAAATATTTAATTAGCTGTTTCATATTTATTGTCTTAAATTTTACTTAGCGTATTATTTAGCGAAAAAAACACGTATTCGTTTTAATATAAATGTACTTTTGTTATACGTTATAATTCTCAATAAATTAAACAGAATAAATACATGTACGTTTATATGTATTTCATGTGTACATATGTACAAACATTTAAAAATAAATTAGTATTCATTGTTTTGGTAATTGATAAAACATTCAAATCAAAAACAGATAATTTAAAATATTTTATATTAAAGTAAATTATTTTTAGTAATTTAAAAAAATTTATTATCAATTAGTAAATTAAAATTACTCCTTATATTCAAATAAATCAAAATATTATATTGTTCATGGTACTGACACAATTGTAAGTTGATTTGTATGAAAGGTATCAATTGAATTATTTAATAAAAATTTGTGTGCTGGTTTTATAATTAATTTTGATTTAATATTAACGACATTGTATTTCTGCTTTCTTAAAAGGAAAATGTTAAAAATTCGTGTTGGTATACAATAGAATGTGAAAATGCTATGAAATTGGAATATGATGTTGCTATTATAATGAAAATTTTTAATTTGATTGTACACAACTAGTCATAATTTTTTAGGATTACAATAAAGAAAATGGTGTCCTATTGTGAATTGTGGAAAATAAGTTGGTGTTATATAGTTGTGAGCAATCTAATAAACCTACCGTTTACACAAATACACTATATACTTAAAAAAATGGGTAAATAAAACAATTCAAAAATTTTCGTGGAAAATTTTATTTTAGAAGCAATTCAATATTTTAATACTAAATTTTAAAAATTAAACTGATGAAAATGGCATACGTTAAGCGTCCAGATTAAGTTTATTGTTTTATTTATTATTATTTATGTCCATACCGTTTTTTTTACTTAAATTTTTCACAAAATTTTTTTCATTGTACGATTTTCTTACAGTTTTATCAATCCAATCTCTAATTTGCGTGACATTAGCGTAAAGTCCAGGATTATTTGGTCTAGCACAACCAATCCCTGAAGATATGATACCAATTTGTTGTAAATTAGATTTTAATAATAGTGGACCACCGGAATCATATAGACATGAATCGATTTCACCATTTTTTAGATCACCAGCACATAAAATACCTTTAGCTGTACTATTTATTTTGTAAAACTCATCACATTGTTTTGTATTCAAAATTACAGGTACAGTAGCATTACGTAACCAATCTGAAATAGGACCGCTTTCTGATATAAAACCCCAGCCAATAATAATGCCATCAATTGATGATTGATTTATTGATGACCATAAAAATTTATTAGGTAATTTAACTGATTCTACAATTCCATCGGAAAAAATTAATGATCTACCTAGTTCTAGAATTGCTGCATCAAATGAACTCGGAGTATTATTTTTGATTCTTTCAAAATTTGGATGAGTTATAATTTTTTTAACATTTACAATTTGACCACTTTTTTCACGATCTAAAGTACCAACACGTACGTTATAATTTTCTGGTAAAAACTTTAAACAATGTTTAGCTGTTAATATCATCCAACGATTAAGAATTGTTCCACCACATATATGTTCTCCGTATAATTCGATTGAAGCTATAAATGGAAATTTACCTTTTGGTGAACGTGTATTACTATCAATACTAATTATTTTAGACATTCGTCTATCAGTATTGCAAACATTTTTATTAATTAATAAAAAAATTAAAAATACTATTAACCACCAACAGATACTATTTTTGAAGAACATATTATTTCTCGTATAGTTTTTTACAAGGAAAAAAAATTTATATGTTAATAAATTTCAAATGTTTTCCATTTAAATACAAAAAGAGGATAGAACTTTTCTACTTACAAAAAAAACTATTAGACTGTTATAGTTTTGAGTTGAGATTTTCGTTAATTATTTAAATATATATGTATATGATAATAGTATTAAAATTTTATACTAAGAAAGTTCAATAAAATTTATCAAATAAACGTATTGTATGATAATGATACATGCGTCAGATCAATAGTAATTAATTTTTTATTGTTCATTCTTTGGTCTATAACAAACAATTGATTAAATATGATACAAATGAGAAAAATTCAAATTTGAAATTTCTAAACAAAATTGTTGTCATCTGTTAAATTGTAAATTTGGGGGTTTTTTTGGCAACTGCTAGTTGAGGAAAATGGTACTCCCGCACAAAATGAACAAAAGACCATATAATTCATTTAAATCATAAATGAATTATTCAAAGTCTCAAATTTGTAAGTCTCAAACAAGTGTATTGTATGTATGTGTTTCAAAAATTTCAATTTTTATTTCATGTCGTTTCTCTATTTTTTTTTTTATTAGCTTGATATACAAGACATTGTTAATTAAGACATCAACACTTATGTATACCTTCATACATACATACATATGTATTATACTAAGGTTCTCTAGTAATTATTTAATGTGTTTTAATAACATAGATTATAGTTTACACAATTGTTAGCTGTGTGTATTTTGAATACACATAATTAATTTTTTATATTGTTATACCAAATTTTGTATAAGTTTGAAAAAATTTTTGTTTTCAGTAATTTTCATCAAATACAACATCGAATGATTTCATTTATATTATATTCTCGTATAAAAATGTTGAATTTTTTAAATTTTCATTTGATTATTTTTATTATTACTACTATATTTGTTGCAACTGAGACGCGAAGAAACAGTTTACCAAAAGCAGGGATAGTCGGTGGACAACAGTCAAATATACCAACAATACCCTATCATGTATCCATTGAATTCGATAATGCACATTGGTGTAGTGGATCAATTTTAAATAATAACGTTGTATTAACATCAGCTAAATGTATTTATAAATTATTAATTAATGATTTAAAAATTCGTGCTGGTATTAATTATGTAAATCAAAAATATCATTTTCGAAATGAGAAATTATATAAAGTTCATAATTCTATAATTCATCCAAATTTTACATGGAGTTCATCATTTGATTATGATATTGGATTATTGATTCTTGAGAAACCGATTAATTTTCATCTTGGAAAAATTCAAAAAATTCAATTACCAAATGAAAATGATATTCAAAATTTTATACAAGAAAATGATCATGAAACAAAAGTAACTGTAAGTGGTTGGGGCTTACAAAAACAAGATGGTAGTTTTAAAAATAATTTAACATTTGTACAATTACCAATATATCATTATGAGAAATGTAAAAATTTAGTAAAATATCAAAAATTCACGAAACGTATGTTATGTGCTCCATATTTAAATTCACAATTTATAAATACATGTGAAAGTGATCGAGGTGGACCAATTGTTATTGAAAATAAAATACAAATTGCAATTAATTCTGGTGGTATTGGATGTGCTGAAAGAGAAGAATTTGCATTATTCACCTTAATACAAAGTGATATTAAAAATTGGATTGAAAACATTTTGAAGAATATTTAAAATTTGTTTACATAAAAAATGTAAAATTCAATTTTTTTTAATTGGCAAATAAATAAATTTATAAAATATTTCAAAAAATTTTAAATTGTTATGGTAATTAAATATTCAATTTAATTGCAATACTAAAAAAATTTTTTGTGTTTTTCCTCCCTAAATTTATTACCTAAACGTTCAAATTTTGGGTAATAGAACTTTAAAACAAAACAATTTGGCAACAAAACTTTTAAAAAAATTTTGTTTTATTTCCTTATTTTATTATTAGTTGTTTAGCTCATATTTTGCCCAATTTGGATTATGGCACTTGATGATGTCTGTTGGGTAATCACTATTTTATTTTACAGATTTTCTTGTTTTCGATGGTAGATGGTATACCATCTGTTTTCCCAGAGTAATTAGAAAATGTGCTTTGAATGTCCTTGAATGTCTTTACTTTTTCATATTTTTTCAAAGTCTTTCGATACGAGCATATACATATACACATACATACATTCAGGCACAAAATGATATCTGATTTGATGGATCACAATTTTTTTAAAATCAATATTTTAGATAATTTTTAAAATATAATATTCGAAAAGAATTTGTAGAGAAATTTAAAACTTATGTTTTCTAAAATATCTCTGAAATTACAAAAATGACTTGTGAGTTGTGCCACTTTCAGAGTAAACGACTAATATTTTAAATTGTAACGGGTTTATTTAAAAAAAAAAAAAACAACAAAAAAATAATTTGTTTTTAATCAGATGCGCTTGAATATATGCAAAAAACCGTGATAGGAAAACCTAGCAAAATTTATTGTGCTGAATTTATAAAAACTTGATGCTAGAGTTCGAACAAAATTTAATGGTATTATAAATTATAGCACCTTATAGGTAATGTATTTATGAGTATGTACATATATTTTAGGATGAAGAATAAATAAATTTATAATTGCGAGTGAATATAAAGATTTTCAACTAATCCTTATTCCAATCTAATGAAATCCTTGTTATATGAATATGCGCATATCTTTGTTTTTTAATAAACTGAAATGTTTGTGTACTATACATTAGGATTATATCCGTGCGCTCTCAAATATGAATAATCTCAATTACCTATACTGCCTCGTCCAATAAACGGAATTCGTTTGAAAATTAAGAATATGTATATAGTTACAAATTTATTTAAAAAGAATTGTTTTCATTAAATTATTAATAGTTTTTTTTTTATTTATTTAAAAAATACCAATATGGTAAAATGAAAATTTTATATAAAATGATTATATCAGTTGTCTGGTATGCGAACATCAAATAATAGGACTTTGTAAAAAAAATTGTTTTCATACGAATTTGCGAAGTTAACATAAGTATGTATATTCTGGGTATGTATTAACTGTCCTAATGTATTTAGTTTATTAAATATGATTTATTCAGAAATTAAATGATAAATAAGAAAGGTATTTAAAAAAACAACAAAAAACAAAATACAAACATAAATTTTTGATTAAAAAAAAAATAAAGCATTTGTACAAACAATTTGTATTTGTATGTAGTCTCTCATACGATGGAAATTTTTTCAAAAAAAAAAAAAAATTAAAACAAAAAAACCATTAACAAAACAATATTTTGATATAGTATAAAACAGGTACCATTCAAAATTCGAAATTAATTTAAATTGAACAATTCAATCAGTTAAGAAATAAAGTAAAAATCTTCTATATCTCAACTATAATTTAAAATAAAAGTTTTTTCTTTCCGAATATATCAAAATGAGATCAATTGAAAGAGTTATTGATAACGTTTCATCATTATCAAATAATGATACGAGAACAGAAGTAAATCATCAAGAAAATCGAAAGCATTCAATAATGTCGATTAAATCATGTAAAAGCTATTTTTCAAGAAGCAGATCATCAATAAATATAACGGAACCGAAATCAAGTCAAAAACAACGAAGTAATTCAATATTTTCATCATTTAATTTGGATTCATTTGGAAACATTTTATATTATTATCGGTAATATATTTAAAAAATGAAAACATTATACCATGACATATAATGGAATTGATTTACTAATTGGCTTGATTACAATCAACTATAAATTCTTTATTCATTATTTCTAAATGCAAAGATATATGCAAAGACAACGAAATGATATTGAAATAAGGAAATTATAAAATTGATAACGGAGCATTGATTTTACTTCAAGTAATAATATTTTAAGTAAATTACCTATTATATTACTTAGTTTTAAGTACATATTTATATAAAAATTTGTAATAATTTACTTAAATTTATTCTTAATTTTGTTTATAAAAAAAAAATTAATTAAAGAAAAAAATTGATTCATAAAAAAATTTAGTATTTTTCTAAAAATACAATTTCTGCTTTTCCTGCTTTTCTTATGTAAATTCTATTTTCCTAGAAAATTTTAAGCATTTTAAAATATTTTAGTTAATACCATGAGCACGAATAATCAAACGTCTTTCCTATTTTTCCTTCATTCTTTCCTGTTTGTGATTTTTAAAACAGCTAATTTAGCAATAGTCAAAATCGACAAGATTTATAGGCTCTGGCTCAACGCTGGGTTGTCGCACCAATGATGATGATGATAATTTAACGATAGTAATATAAAATTCTATATTTATTATATTCTTGGCTTTTCACTCCTTTTTTGGTTAAATCAATTAGTTTACTTTGGTCTTTATTTATATTTTTCCCGTTATTTCTGTGTTTAATTTTCTGCATAATACTTTTTAAAATATTTTTCATTTTCTTTTTTCAATTTAAATTTTAAAAACCTTGGTTAGCTACAGATTACTACATTTATAAATTAAAAATTGTTCTTATTTTATACTTCGTATTTGAAAAATATTTTTTATTTAATAACAAGAAAATAAATTAATGAAATTGTTTTTTTCTTTTTGTTCTTGTATTAAACAAAAACTATTTTTCATATGTATTTTTTTTATATTTGCCATTATTTTCCCAAGTGTTCAAATATTGATTTATAAAATTCTTTTTGTTTAACACAATACAAATTCTTATGAATACACTTTGTACAAATACATGAAAATTTTTAAAAATGTTTAATGGATTTAACACGTTTAAGAAAAAAAATTCAATAATGCTGTAGTATGAAATGAAAATATTAAAATTACATTGGATCCGACACATGCCCATATATTTTCAATTTTATTACTATTTTTTTTTTAATTATTTGTAACTGCAAAAAAGGAGAAAAATATTTACAAGTAGTAAATTACCTTATGGATGACAATATGTTTGCTACTCTTATGTAATTAGTAAATTAACAAACATAGGTATTCATTTTTTTTTCTGTTGATTTGTTTTTATTCTTGATATTCATTTTTAATTAATGGAAAATTTGATAAGCCAATATTTAATTTATATCTCATTTTATGTTCTGTTTGTTAATACTCTATGGTATTAAATTTCGAATTACGTCTTATTTTGATCAGTTTATACATAATTGAACACCGATGCAACACATAAATGAGATAATAAATTTTATTAATTTACTTAAGTTGTTTTTAAAATTTGTAATTGTTTATATCGTTTAAAAATTTGAAAAAAAAAAACAAAAAACAAGAAAAAAGTGTTATGAAGTATATAATTTTTATTTTCTTTTATTTTGTTTTGAAGAAAAGTGAAGCAGTAGATGTGTCCACAGAAAATGTGATAAATTCTTCAATTACTACAGATTTGAATACAAATTCAACAACGGATTTAAATATAAAAACAACAACGGATTTAAACATATATTCAACAACAAGCTTGAATACAAATTCAACAACGGATTTAAATATAAAAACAACAACGGATTCAAATATAAATTCAACAACAGTCATTAAAAATAATTCAACAGCAGTCATTAATAATTCAACAGTAGCTACTAATAATAATTCAACAGAGTCTATTACAACTACAACAATTAAGCCATCATGTGATATGCCAAAAATTATTGTAGTACCAATTTTACAACCTTATGATCCGTTTTCAAGATTATGGTCGGTTCGTAATATTCCATTGCCAATGACCTACAATGGATTGCAATATAGAATTTGTAAATTACGAGTGGGATACACAATGTTTTGCAATCCAAAATTCACAGAATATACAATTTGGTGAAACAATGAAGATTAAGTGATATAAACGTTTGTCTTTTCTCTGTATCTTAAAAATAAATAATAAAATTCTGTTAAATGAAAGTATTTTTTTTTTCCAATTTCCAAAAATTCAAAAAATACTATTTGATTTCTTCCTACAAATTTTATTTTAATAATTTATTTCCCAAAACCATTAAAAAAATATACATATGTATACGTGTAATAAATTAGTTTTACATTCTTTTTTCATTTTTTTTTTTTTTTCTCTTTTCTTTTTCTTTAAATTAAAACCTCAATAGAGTATTACATACCACATGTCATAAAATTTGAATACATACATATTATACGGATATGTGCAGTCTATATTTTTTCCATTTTGTCTTTTAAATGAATACCAGATTCTTTGTCGAAAATGCATCTCAAATAACCATTTCTTGGTGATACCATACCAGCTGGTAAAGGTTCCTTATCCACAAAAATTCTCTATATGCAAAATAATATTTATATGAATTAAAATATGTAATTATCAAATTTTTGTATAGATGTTATCATGATTTTATTTTAAACTCACCTTAACCATTTCAGCTTTACTATTTCCTGATATTGCAAATATACAACATTTTGCATTATTTATTAATGGGAATGTCATTGTAATTCTTTTTGATGGTGGCTTTGGTGAATCATCAATTGGTGCAATTAATTTATGAGTTTCCTTTAATAATGAATGACCAGGAAATAATGAGCATGTATGACCATCTGGACCCATACCCAATAATAATAAATCAAATTCTGGTATTGGATTTTTATCACCAGAATCATTAAATTTTTTTCGTATTTTATTTTCATAATCATCAGCACATTTTGTTAATGGTAAACTTGTATCAATTATAATAAATTGTGATTCATTTAATAATGGTATCTTTGGTAATAGACTATATTTATAAGTTCCATATGTTGAATCTGGATCATTTTCAGGAACATATCTTTCATCACAAAAAAATATTTGCCATTTTGACCAATCAGTGTTAATTGATGGTAAACCAGTTGATAAATATTTAACTAATGAGCCACCTTGGTTTCATAATGTAAATGATAAAAAAAAAAAAAAAAAAAAAAAAAAAAACAAGAATGAAAATTAAAGAAAAGACATGAAAAAATTCAATTTAAAATAAATGAAAAATGAATCGCATGTGTATACAATTTACGTATTGAACAAAAAAAAAAGTTTGAACTTGAAGTTCATGGTTAAATGCATGTTAGTTTTTTTAGTTACAATTTTTATTGATTTTTATTACCTGATAAACCAATACGAAAAACACCCTTATCTCTAATGGAATCATTCGAAAGCATTTCAATTTCACTACATAATGCCTCAATGACATCCTTTTCACTATCTACAATTGTTTTCTTCATATCTTTCACAAAAATTTTATCACAGTCAATACAATTAAATGCGATTACTAATTATACAAATTAATTATCCCTTTTATGAAAATAAATATAAATTCCCGATTTGTTTTTTGCCTGTCTGGTTGAGATGGATACAATATGCAATACAAAAACAAAATTTGTCTGGTCATTAATTAAACAGCTGATTTCTAAATATTTTATTTTGTTTTTATTTTCTCTTTTTTTATTTCAAAGTCACTTATTTTTTGTTTTGTATATTTATTTGTGTTTTTGGCTTTTTCACAACTGTCATCAATTTTATTTTACTTATCATACACATGAATTATGAATGGCTACGGTTAACATCTTTTACCGGGAGTGTGTTCAGTATTATACTTATAGGAAATGACGTCATAAAATCACGTTTTCATGTTTCCGTCCGTTAAATAAAATTTAAAAATGATTTTAAGAATTAAAAATTTTTCAAATTATATTTCACAAGAAGTACATACATACAAGATGATATATTATGGAGGTACTATTAACAAAGTCAATACAAATTATTAGATTTTAGTAAAAATTGATTACTTAAAAATTTATCAACATGCAATTTTCCAGATCGTAAAAAACAACTAATCAAATGAAAAGTCATTAAAAACTTAGTATGTAGATTTTTAGAAACCAAAAAAGAGGAAAACCTGAAAAAAGAAAATTCCACTTGCAATAGATATATAATATATTACGTACTCGTAAGTATGTAGATTTTGTATTTTTCTGACAAGCATAGATGAATTAGAAAACTAAATAATACACATGTATTCTTAGTAGAATGAGAGTATACGTATATTAAAAGCAATCACTACATTCATATGTACATATGAAAAAAGCATACACATGTTGTCTTCCTACAGATATTCCAAGATATCCGGTATATTTTTAATACATTGTGTTCAGGGATGGGACTTTTCTAAGTATTTAGGGCAGCAGATTCAACGAAAAAGTGCAGTAGATTGAGCAAAAGTGCAGTAGAAAAAAAACTATATAATAGCATGTAAATACTTATAATGTACATACTCGTATATAAATATCAAATAAATAAATTTATGATTCAAAACACTGAAGTGTTTTTTATATTCATTTATTCAAATTATAAAACTCAAAAATTTGATAAATAAAATAACAATTAAATAAAATAAAAAACAATTATATAAAATAAAGTTTAACCGAAAACGCAAATAAAATTAATTAATAAAAATAACAAAATTAAATAAAACAAATTAACGAAAATTCTATAAAAAAAAAAACTAAAAAAACCATTAAATATATAAAAAAAATTGTTATGTGATTAATTTTCCAGTCTTTTGTATTCACCATTTATAAACTTAAATGGCTTGAAATACTCCAATAATCTATGTGTATAAGAACTCGAATCTGGATCCCAACAATCTTCATTTTTATCAAGAAGTTCCTTACAAAACATGATATTTTCTACTGTTGAAATATCTAAATTACTTCTTATATCAGTTTTAATTAAATTTAAATTGGAAAATTTACGTTCAGCTGATGCGCTGCTGTGTGGAAGACAGCATAATTCAAGCATGATAGTGCTTAAATACAACTCACTCGAACTAACGCGTTCACGTGTTACATTTCACATTTCACAATTCGTATTACAATACAATACAATTTCAATTTACAAATTACAAACTAGAACTACACTATGACATGACAAATGAGAAGTGCAAATGATAGCGATAGCACTTGCAGTAAAGTCCCAACCCTGGATAAGATATTTTGATAAATGCTCGCTCATATTTAAACCTAACAGTTTCAATTATAGGAATGAAACAAAAATTATTACAGGGATGTACAAAGTTGAATATCTAGGTTTACATATGTACATGTGTATAACCAAACAACAATAAACCTTTTGATTTTCAAAATAAATTTTTATAACAAATTGTTATAAATTTGATTGAAACCTTTATCAAGTCGAGAAAAGCGCAGTAGATTTGAGTTACTGCGGCAGTAGACCAGTTTTCCAACAAATCGCAGTAGATCTACTGCACTTGCAGTAAAGTCCCAACCCTGATTGTGTTGTATGTTTGTATGTACATATAACATAAAGCGAATGCTATACAGAAAAATTGAACATCACTCAAAGCTGTCAGAAAAATGCGTGAGAACTGGAATCGATCCAAAAAGCTGCACTCGACATGTAATTCAAATATTTTTCTTATTTTTGTACTTTTTGTATTTATCTATTTATATATACATAGGTATGTACATATGTATGCATATACATACATATGTACGATGTAGTTAGAATTGTTGCTGATAACAAGGACTATACATTATAGTATACACATACATATGTATGTATGTACATTTGTACGTAAAAATCTACTGCAATCCGTTATTCAAAATGTACAATATTGTATGATGGTTATAGGCTTAAATGCTTACGATAGATTTACATATAGCCATACATGTGTAAAGAGAATATGTCCACTAGTGACTAAACTAAGATAGTATAATTAACACATGTATAAACATACCTATCTATAAAATGTGAAACTAATGTACTAAAACCAAACCAAACCCTCTATTCTTTGACTTTTTTTAAAATTAAGTTTCCTAGTTTTTGTCCTTTATTTATTTTTTTTTTTTTAAATTAACTTTTGAATAAAACTTACCAAATGAACATCTTCACTAATTGCTTTTGGTTTTGTTCAAACTTTGGAATCATTATAATTTTTTTTATTTTCGTTGATACATCATTAACGAGTACAAATTGGTTCATATATAGAGAACTATGATAAATCACATTAAAAATAATCTGAAAGTACTACAGCTAAAGAGGATCAATTTTTGAGAAATTTGTTTAACAAAATATTACGTGTATTTAAATTTAAATACATTTGTGAGTTACATACATAAGTACTTGTACATATGTACATATATTACATATGTACGTACGAACTGACGAGAACATGCAATATTTTTTTCTTATTCGTATTACGTGTATGCATCCTACACAAAATGTTTTCCTATACATCATTTCAAAAAAAAAAAAAAACAAAAAAAAAAAAAAAAATCGTTTTTTGTTCGATTTTTAAAATTTTACTATGTATGTTGGTACTTGGTTTTGAAAAATGGCAGCATGCATGCTGTGCCATAAGCGGTTTCCTGGGTTAATTCAAAAGATGGTATAGAAAAGCTTTTAAGAGTGGTTAGTAAAAATTGATTTTTATTGTACCTACCACTATACACATACGTTGTATGATTAAAATTCAATTAAATTTGAAAAATTTTATGTTTTTCATTAAGATATAAAAATAGAACAATTTAATATAATATTTAGTATCTACAATAGAGAAAATATAAACAATCAAAAATGATAAAATGAAAGAGATTAGAAAATAATAATATACCTACATCCTTATATGTACGAAGGTGAATAGAGATAAATCTGAAATTCGTCTGAACGAATTTGAAAAAACACAAAAATTTTTTATTTTTGTTTTAAAATAATTATTTTCATGTATTTTTTAATATTCAAATATGATAAAAATTTAAAAATTGAAATTTCTAAACAAAACAATTTGTATGAGTAAAAAGGACGAAAATTTGTTGGGTAAAGAAAAACACGAAACTCAATTTAAAAAAAAAAAAAAAAAAAAAAAAACTAGAAATAAAAACCAAATGAATTGATGCCAAAAAAATGTTCTGTTCAAATATTGTCCATGTATTATGTTTATATGCATACGTGTATGTGTATGAAATGAAAAATAACATGTTATAGGACCATGTTTTTTAAACCGAACAATTTTCATAGATTGTAATTAATCTCAATAAATGATTACCGCGAGAACGTTTTGTGGCTATAAATGCATTGCATATTGTCTATGTAAAATGTTTTCATGAGATTGGATTCGATGTGTACGATGATATTTTTTTTTTGTTTTTCTGTTTTTTCATCAAAATGATTTTACGTAATATGCATGATATTCTATGTATGTATGGGTTGTTAAAGCGGTTATATAAAATTATTATAATTACATAACATGATTATAATATTCAGATATTGTAGGTACATACGTATACATTTTATGTGAATAAAATTTCATAAATTGTATTATAATAATAATAATTTCTTAATATATTATATATTTATAAAATAACATCAACACATATTGTGTTAATTAGTTTTTGAGAAAAATCTGTACGATACTGTCATTTACTATGGCTATATAGCTAGTGGCCATGTAAACGACAACGATAATGAATGCACTTGCTGAATGTATTAACGGTGTGCAAAACATAACATGTATGTCTTCCAATTTTAGACATTTTTAAACGAATTATGTAGCAAACAAAAATTTAATTTAATTTTTTATTAGAAATATTTAGTTGATTGTAAAAATTTTGAAATTGATATTAAAAAAATAAAATTGAATTAAAAAATTATTAATTATTAAAGTAATTAAAAATGATTATGTCTGCTCAATTAGTCATTTTAAATTAATGTCTAATTTAACAATTTAATCTATAATTAAAAAAAAAAAAGAGTATTTTCAGAAAGTATATCATTCACAGCTGATCGTTTATTACATTGATATTTTTTTAATTAAGACATTTTTCATATACATACATACATATCATTAAAATGTTTTCAAAATATTGTACATATAAACATTTGTTTCTTTTAACACAAATCAACAAAAAAAGAAAAAGTTTAAAAAAAAAAATACATAGCAAACAAGAATAACTTTTTATTATCTATTCATTTTCATTCATTTCTATGTTTATTCTCGGCTAATCCAAAAACGTGGCTTATCTATTTATGCAGGTTCAGTCGTCATTTTCATATAAATTCCTAAATGGTTCATTTATATCTATCCATATATCCATAAGACCATACACACATATCATACTTTCAACCATTCATATATATTTTTACATGTATATACATATTTAAAATACATATGAAATGTACGCATATAAATGTTTATGAAAATGAAAATAAGCAGCAGCACGACTAACCAAACAATCAACCACCAATTGAATAAACCACCCACCTAACCCAATCAAAACTATACACAATCCATGTGTACATTCACATTCAATTGTTATGATAAATATACATATGTATATATGTATGTATGTATCATTTTAAAGACGTGTTTGTGTATATGTGTGTAAAACGAATATATACATAAATTTAAATCTATATACGTATGTTTGTATCCTTTTTTATATTATGTTATATTGTTGCCACCGTTGATGCTAACGTTTGCATGTTATAAGTTGATCCTTAAATGAAATGAAAGTAAACATACATATGTACATCGTCGTATTATCTGTGAAGTGGCAGATTTTTAGTCATCATCACATTATCACATTCTATATATGTACATACATTGATAAGTATGTAGTATATATACATACAACATCATTCTTCGTTATATTATTATCCTTGTTATACAATATTAACTGTTTAAACCAAAGTTGTTGTTTTTTTTTTCTTGCAATTTTACTATACGTTTCATAACGTTACATGATGAATATATATGTATGTGTATATACGTTTGTACTCTAGCTGTTACATCAAATTCTTATACAGATCCTTATACGTACTCTGATATATACAGTACAAAATAGAACTTTTGTTTATATTCTGTGTATGTATGGTCGAAGATAAGAGAAACGATGACAATACTTTTTGTAAATTCTTGTGCTTTTTTTTATTTTTAAGAATTACTGTTTTTTCTTGATATTTTCAACTTTCACTACATCATGTAAATAGAATGTGGTTTGAAAAAAAAAGGAAAGGCACACGCAACATCAGCAAATCTATATATATATTTTTTTTTTTTGATTGAAATTAAAATCCATGTATTATTGCTATGTTTTACTTTATATGTACTAAACGATTGTGTATGCATCTGTATTTATAAAGGATGATTTATTTTTGAAGTGTTAACGTTTACAAATCACAAATATTTTTCTAATATTGACCAGAATTTTTTTTCCTACATTTTTTTGCCGTTAAAAAATAAAAATGATATAAATTGAAATGTTGTTTTGAAAAAAAAAAATTCAAATTTTTTATTAAATATCCTTTTTTAAATACAAAAATTTTCAAATAAAAACAAAAATGTATGGAATATAAACAGTTGTATTTAAATAAAACACAATATAAAAATTTACTATAGAATGGAACTTTGTATGTATTATGATTTAATTTACAAGAAATACTTGTAAATGTATTTGTATATCATTTTCATTATGTATGTATGTAGAATTTTCATTAAAGAAAAGCACAAAAATATTTAATTATAATGTACTATGCTTGATGATCCTTTAACATACATAAAGGATAAAATCTTTGTTAAATGTACATACATACATATATACGAATACTTTGTACTAAGAAACAATTTATATGTTTTGTATTTTGTTTTCATTTTACAAATGTTTTAGTTCTCATAAGGATATTTTCCTTAATTCATTTTCTTTTCTTCTTTTTTTTTTTTTATATATATTATTTGTACTGATAAAAACTTTCAATATTTCGTGACATGTGTATTACAAAATTTACGGAAAAATATGTATTGTATATATACATATGTGTGTACTATGTAGAAGATAACAGTATATAGACAAAATTTCCACAAAAAAAAAAAAAATCATTTACTCATTCTTTTATTCATTTTATTAATATATTTTATAATGACTAGACGATGATGATATGATAATGATGAGATATTCATCCTTTTTTATGATGTGAAATTTAACAAATGGATATGTAGGTACAAATATGTATATATATATTTTTTTTGTGGAAGCAATAATACATAATTATGTACATGTATGTACATTTAAAATGTATTTACATGCATACAGGTGCTTAAATTCTCATTGTTTAAAATGTATTTGTACTATAATATAATTATGTATTTTAAAATGTTCGTTATAGTATATATGTACATATATCATACATATTTTACTATACGAAATTTTATTACCCATTTTATTCTGTTGTTTTTATATTTTGTATAAAATTTATTTTACTTTATTTAAATTTTTCACTTCAATAAAATAAATTTTTTTCATTTGTTTTATAGTCATTCACATTTTGTATTCGAAATTTTGTAGTTCAAATTCTATTCAAATATATTTTTAATTAAAATTAATTCAATTGACATTAAATTGAAATTTAAAATCTATGTAATTTAAATATGAATGATTATTTAAAAATTCGAAAAGAAATAAAAATAATAAACATTCATAATTTATTCTTCTGTTTAAAATATTAAAATGTATAAAGGATCATTTGAACCAACTTTTCAGTGTACTTCAAAATTGATTATGGTTATCATGTACGAGCCGTTTTCTTTTTAAAAGTGATTTAAGTGTAGACATTACTTTTCATGTTCTGAAATATTTTATAATTTTACCATCTACTTGTATTTCTGGAACTGCTTAAAGCGAAATAAAGAACAATGATAGCCACAGTTTCGAAAAATGCCTGATAATAAATTACCAAAATCTTTGGTTCTACTATACTTGCGATGTGTATACATTATATTTAAAATAACGTCGATGCGGACACTACACCTCAGAAGAATTTTTTTATTTTGATGCTTTTCAGGACCTCATTAATGTCGGATGTTAAACATATTTTTGTACAATACAAAATATGTATATTGAAAATTTTGTACTTAAGCTACTTTCAAATTAAATTATATTTGAATAAAATTATAAAAGATGTTATTCATGTCGAAAAAAAATTTATTCAATTTTATTTAAATACCTTACTCTAAAAATGTAATTAAATAAGTGAAAAATCAAAAATAATAATTTTACAGATTATATACATCTACGTACATACCTAAATATTACATTATGGTATTTACAATTGAAATATATAAAAATCATAAATTATATAATACATTTATTTGTTTTCTTCTACCTATTAAAAATTTCAAATTTTCAATAGAAAAATTAATTAAAAACGGACGCTTAAAATTATTTAAACAAAAATAGAAAGAAATTCTCAAAATAACAAAAAAACACAAAAAGTAAAAATAAAACAAATATGAAAAACAGACTTTCGACAGAATTAATTTATATGGTTTTGGCATTTACATAATTTTCTACGAAAGTTTTTCTTATTATTACTACTATTAAAATTGATACCATAATACAACTACTATACAAGATTACAAACGTTATACGTCAGCTACACATACTATGTATATAAGATTTTTTTTTCTTTTTAAAAAAAAGAGAAATACATTTTAACCTTAAGAAAATTTCATATTATTATTTTTATGTTTTATTTGTGTTATCGTATACATTTATAAACTTATGTATTCATAAATATACTTAAATTACAAGATTTATTCTTACAATTGTAAAGGAAAATCAACAACAAATTTTCAAAAATATTTTAAATATTTCGTTATTTTTGTATTATTCATGTTATTTTGGAGATTTACAAAATATATACAAGGTACATGGTACAAGGTACATACATACATATGTATATATAGACTTGTAAATTTTCATATACATATATTATAACTAGTATTTTGTATTTGTATGTCTCTGTTTTTGAAAGATTTTTTGATTTTTCAAAATATACAATATTCTATTTCAAATACAAAAATGTACGTATACCTTTATTTTTTCTTATTTTTTTTTTTTTAATTTTAAAATAAAAATAAAAAAAATTATTATGTAAATTCAAGTAATAGGAAATTAAAGAACAACAGAGAATTTTACAAAATTGTTAATACTGTATATAGCATTTTCAAGCTTTTTTTTAAAAATGTTTTTCCTAATTTTTTTTCTCTGCTTTTGTTTGTTTTGTAACTTATATGTATATATGTATAAATTATTTTCCCTGACATACATATGCATACATGATAATTATGTAATAAAGGTAATTGCACTAGATAAAATATGTAGTTTAAAAATGTATATGTTAAATTATTATTATTATTTTTTTAAATTTTTTTTTGGATATCAATGGGTTTATAAAGCTTTTTATTTCTGTTGATGTCAATAAATTTTGATGATTGGATATCTTAGTGAATGGATATCTTAATTGAAATTAATAAACGTAATTAAAAAAGAATATATACTGGTAGTGGGAACATTAACCTTAGTTAATAAATAGATATACATATAATGTTTTGTATTGTTAGAAAATATGAAACATATCAAAAACTATATAGTAAGACATACACATACATACTCGATGTGTAAATAAATTACATATGTATATATATATTAAGCATATATGTATGTACATATCTACATATGTAAGTACATATCGTATGCCTGTTATTTAAAATAAATATATGAATGACAACCGACATAAAATATACAAACAAGAAAATTTATATCAACATACAAGGCAAAGAAACATTTATGAAATTGTACTAAAAAGTTTTTTCATACAGGATATTAAAATGTATTATGTGTTTATACACACATAAATTGAAAATAGTATATTAAAAGCATATACATATGTACATATGTAAGTATAAACACTAATTGTTTAAAAATGTGTGTATTCTTTTACATCATTTTCCTTTTGCATAACAACACCACAAGAACTATTTCATTACTCAGCGGGAATTTTTAAGAAATTTTAAAACTTTTATCTTGTTTGATTTGTTCTAGATTTTACTTTGCAATTATAAAATTTTACGTGTATGTATGAAATTTATTTAAATATGTACATACACAAATGTATGTTCATAAGAAATAAGTTCATCATTGAAATCAAATACATGAACATATTAAAAGATGATTTGTATATAAAAATTCAGGTTATAAAAGCATGTTTTCAGTTTAAAATTTATCAATTAGATTTGTTTTTGAGTACATATATATATGAAAAGCTGTTTAAAAAAATATATAAAGATGGCAAAAAGATGTAAAATATATAAAGATGGCAAAAAGATGTAAAATATATAAAGATGGCAAAATATGTATATATAAATTTTCCTCAATTTCGATTTTTATAAGAATGCTATTTATGAATTTCTATTTTATAAATTTTCTACCTCTTATTTTTCAAATTTAAATAAACCAATAGTATGTGAATATAAATGTACAACGTATATACAGGATATACGTTGGGAAAATTTTTCAATTTGTGTACATACATGTACATATCGTGATATTTTCTATAATACGTATTTAAGCTTTTTTATACAGAAAAACAAAATATGTATCATATTTCTATATACAATAATACTTTCAATTATTATTCGTTTTATTTGAATCAATTACATATAAGTATATATAAATGGTAAAATGTATTGCAAACTTATGTTAAAATTTAATTATGTACATATGTATATATATTATACCTTATACACATATAAAATTTAGATAGATAGATTTTCTCTATTATATAAGAGAATTAAAATACCTAATTAAAAAGCTGTCAAAAGCATAACAATTTTAGAATGATTAAGTATAAACTTCATTTTAATCATTTGAATTACTACATACTATACATACATACATATAACCGTAGATACATTTTGAAATTAATTACTGCTTCGTTGCATATCTATTCAAAAAATGTAATAATAATAAAATAATATACACGCATAAAGTATATACTAAATGCGAATATATAAAACCAAAAATATATTTGTATTTTATATAGTTACATTTAGTTCTCTATTAACGGATAATTATACATACATGTATACATACAAATAATCAAATTTATTTAATTGAAATTTTCAAAAATTTTCTTTTTCTACAAATTACAAATCTATGTTTGTTGAATGTAAACAAACAAACAACAATTTATCCTAGTTCTCATTATATACGTATACATCACGTGTATACGTATATTTTAGAACAAACAACTTCACACGCATACACATAAATATTTTTTAAAAGAACATAATATGTATCTATGGAAATTGAAAAACCATGAATATTGTAAAACAAATATAGAATTGTAAAAATTTTAAACGTGTTAAAGACACGTGAAAATTCTTGTATTAAATAGAATCTTTTTTCATGTTTTTGATTTTCACTTTTATAATTAACATGGAAAAGATTTTCTATTTTTATATACAAAAAATAAATTTTCTTTTCCTTTTTTTTGTAATTTGATTTTGAATTTAGAAAAAAGAAAGAAAGTTAATTATAAAATTTTGATGCCACGAAAATATATTCTTATCTTTTTATGTTTTCAAATTAATGATCGTTACGTAATCATATGTACATATGGATGTACATATTTATACTGTGAGCACATTCCTACATTTACATTTGAATAAAAAATATCAAAATTATTGTAAATAACTAATTAAAAAAATTCTATAATAAAATTTTCCACTGGCTTTATTTTTTTTATTTTTTTTTTCTAAATACAAGAATTGTGTGTACACATTTTCACATTTTAATCATTCAAAGTAATTTGGAAAAATTTATTTTCAAATATAGTACAGAAAAAAATTTAAAATATCCCTTTTTTTTTTATCTAAAAACAATTAATTCAAATTTCTCATATCAACAAGAAAAACAGAAAAAATAAACCAGACAATAATGATAAACGATAAATATCCTTAAATTATTATCATTAAAATTTTCACACTACTGTATTTATTTAATAATGAAGAAAAATGAAACGAATAAAAATGAAAAAAAAATTATTAAATTTCTGTAAAACAAGTATAAAAAGAAGATGAGAAAAATGTTGTCCCTTTACTACATGCTTTGTGTTAAGGATAAATTCATGTCCAGACGGCTAATAAAAATTTTCTTTTTTTTTTTTTTTAGTTGTTTTAATTTGATTAATTTAAATAAAAATTTGATTCGATAATTTTAAAAGGGCAGCAAAGAAAAATTAAGAAAAAAGTATACACACATACAAATTCAAATAAAAATAAAACAAAACGGAAAATATGAAAAATTTAAAAAATAAAATACTAACAATAGTAGCAACAAACAACAAGTGAGAAAGGGGTGTCATTTGATATAACTCCCAAAAAATTTGAAGAAATGCAAATAAAAGTGTACACAACAAAAATTGTACATACAGCTTATTATTGTAATGTGTATGTATGTATGTAGACACATACATATAATACATGTGCAGATGTGTATGTATGTACATATACATATGTAACAGCTTTTGGGTCACAGCTGTTTGTAATATCAAAGAAATGGTTTTTCCCTTTATTTTTCAGAAAAAATTCCTGTGTAAACACAGTAGTCATGTCGTGTTAAGTTTTTTGTACAATCTACATCTTTTAATATAACAGTTCACAGACTAAAAGAGTTTTCCATACGTATGTAGGATATATTTGTATAAATATACTTATATACATATTATATTTCTGTATATGTATTTGCAGATGTAGATTTAACATAATGTTACCTTAGTAGTATTAGTAGTACCTCCATATAGTATCTTTAAATTGTTTTGTTACATTTGTTACGGGAAAATACATGATTTTGGGGAATGGTGTTATTCCTATATATATTATTGCATAAATGTGTATTTGTTCAATGCTTTTTTCTTCAAATAAAACCTTTCAGCTGTGCCCATTCTCACCGTCACCATATAAAATAATGCCAATACTGGTAATAATAGGACTTTTCACTGCTGTCAATCCAAGCTGTTCCTCCGTACCGTTCACTATTAGAATTATAACTACCATTTCACTACTTACTAACACTACCAATGTGTTGATATGTACATATGTATATATGTGTATACCCGGTTGGTTTGAAAATCCTAAACAGGCAAATGAGTAAAATTAAACTAAATGGATGAAAGAAATGAACAGAGTGGTGTTGATAGAACAAATATTTGGCATGAAAATTGAACAATTTTAGATTCCTATACCGTTATTTCTGCACACTAATTTAAAGGATGATGACAATGGTATTCTAGCGGAGTTTATATGGGGGGTAAAATCCAAATGATTTTTTTCTGCATTTATTTGCTTTTACTACCAATACAAAGAGAAAGCAAAGCACAATTCGTATAATGTTAATGGTATTTCACTGATGCAGGGGTACTACACATAAAACTATACATAGTGACGCAAGCAAGTGTAATAGAATTTGTATGCATATATCATATGAACGTACATACATACACATGTGTACCATTTTCATACAAATGAATATTATTCCAATTTTGAAGCAGTTTTAAAAGTAACATTCAGGCTGCCTTAATTAGCAACAACAATATACTTACATACATACATATATAATGTGCTGGCAATGCTGGTGTAAACATAACACAATATAAAAAGAATTTCATCACAGATATTTGCTCTATTTTACATTAAAGAAATTTTATGCGTTGATAAATTTTGATTAACGACATTTTCTCAGGCTGTCACTGATTGCCAAAAAGAAATTTTTTCAAAACTTTATCCTGCTATTCATACATACATATTTACATTCTTAGATTTTTGTATTTACGTACATAATACACGCTGACTGTTTTTTTTTTTTTATTTTTTTTTTATTTCTTACAATCACAGTCAACTAACAAATGTATTTAATTAAAATCGGATGATTTTTAAAATACAATCATGTGCACGCTAAGTCACATGTTTATTTTAACAAATAGAAAATTATTTTTTCATGTTTTTTTTAAATGTTTATTTTGTTTTTGTTTTTTTTTTTTTTTTTGTTTTTTGTATTTTTAAGGAGAAAGGATTTTCATAAATGTACAAAAATTATTATTTCGATTTGCACAGGTGGAAATTTTCATATACACAATACATACATATTACATACATATATAGTATATGATATGCTAAAGTGTAGAAGTACATATGTATGTATGTTTGAATGCGCACATACAATTTAAAGGTAATTTGTAGGCAAATATCTATAAAACTTTTGTATAAAGAGTACACAAATGTTATGCATATTATATAAACATGTGGTAAATTGAGTTTGAAAACTTTGAACAAAAAACACCATTAAACTATAGAAAAATCATTTAAAATTTTGAATAACTTAATTTTGATTTTTGAATAAAAACAAAAGGAAAAACAAATAGAAGTTTTTCATAATCATGTGACATAAACATATAACATTATTTTGAATTTCTGCTTTTCTTGTTTTTATTTTATTTTATTTTTTTCTCTTCTACAAGTTTAAATTATTTGAAAGAAGTAATTTCGTAAATTTTTAAGAATACATTTTTTTTTGTTTATTTGAAAATTAAATCAAAACTTTTGGATTTAAAGAAAAATTGAATTATTTATAACATACATACATAAGTACATATACAACGTGTACAACAAATATTTTTGTTTCGTCAAGATTTTTCAATTTTTTATAAAATAAAAAGAATATAAGTCAAATTTTTCCTGATGAAATAATTCTTATTTCATTTCATGATTAAGGCACCTGTCTATTCCATATTTTATTTTACAAATTATGTAATATGTATTCAAAAAAGGTATAATAATGAGAAAAAAATATTTTTTAAAACGGAAAATGTACATACACAAACATAAATGTTTAAATTACGTACTAGTAATTGTCATTTTGTTGGCTTTATTTTGGCCTATATACATACAATCATTTTAAAAGCAATACCACACAATGTCAAATCCTTTGTAAATAATTTTGTATACGTTAAGTTACCATATTATTATTATTATTATTATTATTATTATTGCTATTATTATTCTGCAATTGACACATGTTACTTGCATACACATACATGTACATATGTATAGTATCATACGTATAAATGTATGTATACGATCAATTTTGTGTATTATATGAGGTACAACATTTTATCCTGCAGTTCCATCCAACATTCTGTCATCAAAGCTCTTTTGAAATCAAAACCAGATGCCTATTAAACAGAAATTATTTGCAAATGCATCTATATTATGATATATGAAATTTTCTAACAAATTTTATCTTATATTTGTATGTACATATATGAAATTTTTGTTAATATACATAAACATACGTTATATATATTATATGTATGTGAAATATACTATACATATAGCCATAGGATAAATGAAAAATGAAAAAAATGTTTGAAAAACATTTACGTCATCGTGTATACCCACAACACTTACGTATCTTTCATAAAGTACACGTATGCATAAATATGTACATATGTTTGTACGTTATGTATATTACTTTGCACTTTTTCTATAGTTTAGTGTATACAAAAAAAAAAAAAATGTTTTCAATTGTTTTTCATTTAAAAAAATTTTTAACGATGTGTATTCGTTTGTATAAAATATATGAGCATGAACATTATCATTACACACGTTATACACATTTTGATTTTCAAAAAAAAAAAAAAAAATGTTTTTGATATGAAAAACAAAAAGAATTCTAATTATATTTTAAATGAAATATTTGTAAATTGTAATTACAATGTTTTCGTTTTCATTTTATTTTTCCATTTACTTTTTTTTTGTTTTTAATTGATTTTACAAATCAAAAATATTTTCAGTTTCTCAATGAATTTACTTTGATTCCATATTAATTCTCATGATTAGTTCTTGTAAATAATACAAAATATAGAGAATGGGAAAATTGGATAAGGATACAATAACATTTTGAATGTTCCTCTTCTACATATGTATGATTTGTAGTTAATAACTTGCTATATGGATTATAAAGATATGAATAAGCGTCATGATTAAATTATTTTAATTTTTTTAATTTTGTTTTCTTTTGTTTTTTTTAACAAAATAAATCAATTGAAAATATTTAAATATTATAAAATATAAAATTTATAATATTAAAAATATTATAAATATTTTTCAAAGAAAATTTAAAATTGTTTGTATGAGTGTTTTTGGTACAAATGTACATACATATGTTTATACGCTATTTAAACAAGTAAAAATTTTTTGTATTTTTTTTTTTTTTTTTTTTTTGTATTTAGAGAAAATTTTTGAAATAAGAAAGTGTCAAAAACAGATTTGATTGATATGTTCATTTTATTCCCATATTCTTTTCATCTGTATTTAATTCCTTATGCGACATGTACATTTATACATATTTTCTTATACGTACATATAAACATGTATGTATATGTGTGTATGTATATGTTTGTATTACGTCAAGAAAGAAAATTGATTGTGGTATACACGTACGAAATGAAGGAAAAAACCAAGAATTTATTTAATATTTCAGTAAAATTTGTATAAGGTGATCGATATGTTTTTCATTTTACCGTTACTATAAATGATTCAAAATTTTTATTTTCATAATTTTCAAAATGAAGACGTTTAAAATTTAAGAACTATAAACAATTATATTTCTATGACTTAGATATATATTTAATTTAAACGTTATCTGTATTTAAAATTAAAATAGAAGATTTTATACATTCAAGTGAAAAGTATGAAACATCCTTTAATATCAGTTAATGCAAATCTGGTAGTTTTGTTTTGCGTTCATCAGTTGATGACATGATATTTTCATGATAACAGAAAATTAAAAAATATATCAAAAATAATAAAATAAAAAAATAATAATAATTTGTAAATTGTTTTGATTTCTGTTTAAGACAGTCACATTTGTACATATACCCACGCGTATACAACTTTGCATGTATGCACGTAGAAATTTTTTGTATTACACATTTGTTATAAATTTTAAATTCAATTTAGGTATCTACCACACACCTAAATATGCATACATACATATGTATGTATATGTATATATGTATATGTAAATAAGTATATTTTTTTTTTTTTTTTTTTTTTTTTTTTTTTTTTTTTTTTTGTTAATTACTATTTACATATGTACATATGTATTTGTGAATTTAAATGACAAATTCATAAAAAGTTGAACAGGTAAAATAATTTAAAAATGGTGATATGTGAATTTTTTCAAAAAATTATTTTACAATTTTCAAAGTAATTTTTCTAACACAGTAATTAAGGTGGACAAAATTTAACTGTACATAATCATGTAAAACGTGAAATGGTAAGTTGTAGCAGTTGTAGTTAATTAAATAAAAATACAAGTACAAGTTTAAGTACAATGTAATAAAAACAAGGTCGAATTACTCAGTTTCAGAAATAATGCGAGCGTTCGTAGTTTATACCAAATCCATTTTAAGTAATAAAACTTATCATTTCAAAAACATTCATTTTTTATACAGACAAAAAATTTCTCAGATTCAATTTTCTACTGTACAATGTATATAGCCTCATTTTCAATTTTCATTTTTAACAAAAATTCACCTACATATTTTTAAAGAATTCATACCACCCATCAACCAACGAACCCTCTGAAAAAAAAGGCAAATATGTAAAATTCTTCACAATTTACCTAAGCACGCGTTAACAATTATTTTTCCTTTAACCACACTAACAATTCTATAATAATATGTAATAATTGTGATATCATCTTGTCCCACTCAAATTCCAGACTTCAACTCAATTTCCCTATCACTTTAATACAAATTTCATTGTTGGTAGTTGATGTACGCGAAATTAAATATACAGGAAAGTAACCAAATAAAAGTACTGCTACTAATAATAACCATCATAATAGTATTCCCACAGGGTAGTTAACTGACTGACAGTAATCTGTGCTTCCACTTGCCATAACAGTAAGTAAACATCAGACGCATTTTACAGGACTTAGGGAGGAATATGATTTTCTTATGGTTTTTTTTTTCTTTTTTTTTTGTGAAACTGTTTAGAAACGAATTCATTTTAACAGTATGAATATTCTAATCTGTTATTTCATTATCATTTTAGTCATCATCATCAGAATTATTGGATTATTAAAAGAATGCAAACATTTTTGATTTTCCTTTTACATGTACATACTGTTTATGTTTTTCATTCGTGCATTTCTATATTCTGTGAAGGATATAAACGGCTATCGTATTTTAAGATGAGAACACACATTTTCCTACACGAAAAAAAAAGAAAAAAAAACAGAAAAGTAAAATGAATGAAATTTATATGTTTGAAAAGCGCAATATGTATACTCTCTTATCTAATATTCACTTTTGTACACTCGTCTGTAAAAGGATATGTTTCCTTTTATTACCTTAGTTTTTTTTTCGTTTCTCATCTTGTAGTGAATGATAACTTTGTCCCATGTTCATATATATGTATTTGTGTATACGTATAAGTACAATGAATGTAGTGTTATTGCGATACACATATAATATGGTTTAAATGCTAAGACATGCTTTATCTTTAGCTACTCTGTCAGATATGTTTTACAATTATTTTTCTCTTCCCTTTTGCTGACACACATATTTTTATGTGTACGTTATTAAAGAAACCAACATTCAAAAATATTGGGGATTGGATATCAATGTTTTGTACAAACATGAGATTTTCAAAATATGATATGTGGGTGGTGTTAGCGTGTAATGACTGACCGGCTATTGATAGTGGTAAATTAAAGACAGGAAAGTAAACGTCCTTTTTTCCTTTATATGTGTACATTAGAAAATCTGCAATTTTCCCACTGCAGAAAAAAATTAAGGGAAAATAAATATATGTATGTATAAAACACACATTTACTATACATTCTATTTAAGTGTGTATTTATAGGTATGTACATATATGCATGTATAAATTGTTCCATATAAAAAGAAATGTTCGTGTAAACATGATGAGAATATAGATTTGAAATCTATTTTTCACATGTTATTATTATTTTTATCACTATTTAAACGTGTGTGAACGAAGTGTGCAGTAAATGAGCTTTACTGGACTTTAAGTTTATTGTATTAATTTTCTTTTATTCTTTTTATATTGTTTGTTTTCATCATGAATTTGTTGACAGTTCATGTGATAAATAATATGAGAAAATTAACACGTGAACCAATTTTTATTGTGTACTGTTCTTGTTATATACAAGTTAAAAAAAATATATATAAAATAGTAAGTAAATAAGAACTATTAAAATACAAGACTATAGTAGTTGAAAAACTTCAACTGTTATTAATAGATTTATCATACAGGTAAATATGTATGTACATATGTATATATAGTATATACATTAAAACTTCAAACATAATTAAACTTCAAATCATTTTTTTAATTTTTTTTTTATTGTCATTTTAATGTTTTAAAATGTTCTTTCAAATTTTACTGGTCATACATTTGAATATCGGTTATTTTTAAAACATTTGAATTCTGCTTCAGTACAAAGTTTTAAATTTCAAAACGTTTCCTGAACGCATATAAAATGTAGCAGTGAAGAATTTAGCTCATATCAAATTTTTCTAATGCAATGCATCAGTGATATTGAATAAATTTTTTTTATTCAAAAAATAACATCAACATGTTGAACATTCATTAAAGAAGACACTGTCTCAAAAGATACCAACTAGTTAGAAAACACTTGATTAATTACTTGATTATTTTATTAAATCCTGTTTTTGTTCTAAAATTGCTCATTTTGCAGCATAATTATCACGTTATCAGTGACTGACTGTTTATTAAACAACTGATTCTTAAATATACCTACATTTTTAGTTTCCTTTTTAGCAAAATTATCTAAATTTCTTTTTTTCTTTTTTTTTTCATTTCTTTCTATTTATGTGTAATCCAATAGATATGTACGTACATATGTATGTATGTACATGAAATTTTGGCTCATTTAATTTTAAAATAATATTTAAAAAATATTAAAATTTAGAAAATTTTTCTTCTTAAATTAATTAAATTTTTTAAGAATTCATTTAAACATTTCTATTTCTCTTCATTATCAATATGTATGTAGGTATACTTTGTCATTCATTGTTATATACTTTCAACAACAGAATCTGAATGAATAGTTTAAATATTGAAAACTTCTCAATCGCTTTAAGTTTTCTTTTACAAAGAAAATTGTCCATGTTCTACAACACCTGTAGGAAATACATTTCATATATTTTTATTTATTTATTTATTTTTTTATTACATATTTTTCTTTTTCTAATGGGTATATGTATACACCACTTGAGTACATATGTACATAAAGAAATTAATTTCAAAATTTCTTACAAAACAAATCGGGTTGAAGAGGGGAAAACTAAAAATTTTGTACTCATGTTTTTTTTTCTATATGTAATATTTTTGTTCTTCGTATAATATTAGTAAAATATATTCAACAAATACATTATGTACATACTTATGTGTGTATAGTAGTATATATACTATATTTATAGAAAGAAAACTTTTTCCAAATATCAAAGAATGTCATATGCAGCACCTGGTGCTTTTACTGTAATATTAAACACATTTCATTCAATAGAAAAAATATGATGGTGTACCTGTGCGTTACCTTCATCAGAATACAAAAATATTAAGTTATTATTATTTTATTTTTGTCGTCGTCACTGTTGTTGTTTTCTTAGTTTTTTCTCATTCATTTTTTCTTTCATTTTTTTTTTATTTTTTATTTTTCTCTCTTCAAGGTTATAAAATATCTACCCGTACTTTTGAACATAATATTTTCATTTTCTTTTTATTTTTTTTTTTATTTTTATTTTTATATCCTGGTCTTTTTTTGTACATTGAAAATCTGTTAAGATTTTTTACACTATAGAATGTCGTTATAGTCGCCACCATTTGCCCACCTACCGTTTTTTTTAACACTTCAAATGAAATCAACAACAGAAAACCATTTAACCAACTAAAGTTATATTATAGTGACATTAACAGAAAAATCATTATATCGCTACATGTAAGTAAGTAGGTATGTAAGTTTTTAATAAAATATGGTTACATTTTTGTATTTGGCTTAAATATATGCATGAATGTGTGTGTTCAACATACTTTATGTGAAATTATAATACAAAAATGGTCTAGCATATATGTATGTATGTACATACATATATGATTGTATACTAAAGAAAAGCGAAACAATGATTTCTTTTCTAACCATCTGTGGCTTCACACAGCGATTATGTGTGTGTGCTTCTTTTAAATGTTAATTCTAAATTCTATACACTTACACTATATACCTTGTTTTTTATTATTAAATATAAAAATACAAATATTCAGTCATTAAATTTAATAATTAAACTGTAGTTTTGCACATATGATAGAATCGTCCAAAAAAAATAATCGTAACAATGATTAGGCCCAGGCTTACATCGAGCTGTTGCGTCATTAATGATCATGATGATGAAGTTTAATATTTAAGTTTAGCATTATTGAGTAATTAGTTATTTTTCTAAATTATTTTTGGAATACAAAAATTAAAGGAAGAATTTAAAAAATTAACATGTATCATCATATATATATAGTACTAAATGATATTTATTTGTCTTTAGAAAATTACAAATCATCACTAAGCACAAATGTTGTTTTCATCAAAATATTGTAAAAGAAATTTTCGATTCGAATACGTATATTTACCTTCATATTTTAGCAATTTAGAAACAAAAAAAAGGAGTAGGTACCTGTATAGCCTTGTGTGTTCCTTTACACATTTAAATAAAAATAAATTGAAGTAACTGTGTGATTGGAATTTATATAAATATAGATTAACACATACAAAGTAAAAATTGTATATAAACCTCATTAGAAAAAAAAAAAGTTATAAATACTATTACACAGAGAATAAAATTTATTTATTTATTTTATATTTATGTGTTGGTTTACATACATACGTACACATATAGATATGTATATTTATGATTATGTATAGTGGTATTTACATTTTTGTATTGGATTTTAATATATGTATATGTAAAATTGCTGTATATGATGGTGATGTTATATTTTACCCCGTAGTTAATTACAAAACTGTCAAGTGCAAAAATATCGAACATTATGATTTCTGAATTTTAATTAATTTCTTGAACGTATTTTAATTCTTTACATTTTCATATTTATTATATTCACACGAATATACTTATGTGTTCGTATATACTATAAAAATCCTGTACACACAAAATAATAAATTTGTATGGTAAAATTGTGTGTGCTCTCAAGCAATTTATTTATATATTTACACAATAAAAAAATAAATAAATAAATAAAAAATATATATATACATATATATACACGGGAGAATAAACTAAGAGGATATTCTATTAACGAACAAAATCCGTTCGTAAAAACTAAAAACAGTAAAATATCCTAGTTTAACCACAACAAATCACTATCAGAATAAAAAGCTTTTACTAAATACATATTTAATTACATTTTTATGGATATATAAAGGTGCGTATGGCATTTTTGGTATTTTGAATTTTTAATAAAAAAAAAAAAAAAAAAAAATACAAAAACAAAATTTTACTATCCTTTCAAATGCAAATTCATACATTCTTTCCTTTTCACGGTTATAAAATCCACGTAAATAAACAAATATACATCATATGTGTGTGAGCATGTATAAACTTTTGATAAAACTAAAAATATTAAATACTAACGGACATGATGAGAGATAATTTCATTATACTTTCAAATGAAAAATATTCAGTTGATGATGTTCTTCATCTATTGTGATGTTCAAAAACAGTAAAATTTATTTTGTTTAACGCAGCTTTTATTTATATAAGTATGTAATATATAATATATTATTAAAATTTATTTATTTTTTGTTTTTTGTTTTCAGTTGTTTTATTGTTAATGAGATTTTATTATGTTGATGATTGCATATACGTGCTCATTTAATGTGCATATATGTAAATGAATTCATATGTATGACCTTTTTGTTAATATTATAATATTCTCAATATAATGAACAATAAAAGATTTTTATTCAATATACATGACAGCCTTCTGAATTCACATATTCTGTTCATGACTGTTCAATCAGTATATTGTACAATGTTTTTGTTTTATTGAAGAATCAAAATAAAATAATATAATATAGTGGCACCGTGATGCAAATCAAATTCACTAGAAAGGTATATAATTGATATTTTTGTTAAAAACTTTAACACAGAAAATATTAATACAGGTAAACCAAAAAAAAAAAAAAAAAAAAAAAAAATGATCAAAAACGATGATGAAAATTGCGTTGGGCTAGTTCTAAGTTTTTATATTCGACATAGAAATGTATTGTTCCTAACAGTTTCATAGAATCTAATGATTAATATACTATAACGTCTATAACACATTAAAATAAAATTATTTTTAAAAATGTCGAAAAATTCATTATAGGTTGGCTTACTTTTAAAAACACAGTAAAATATGTAAATTAAGACATATTTTCTTACATACATACGTATACTTATATAAATGCATACGTAGAAAATTTGAAAATGCTGTAATTTCTCTTTTTCCGAATAAATTTTCACTGTAAAAAGAATAACCAAAATTTGTAGGTATAAAATAAAAAATTAAATGAAAAACAAAAAAAAAAAATAAATCAATAGAAAAAAATTTAAAACAGCTGGACGGCAATAGTTTTCAAGTAATTTAAAGAATTTTATTTTCCCATCAATATGCGTGTATTAAAATCATTATTATTTTACTATATATTCTGTACATTTGAATATACAATTTTACTCCAAATTTATTTGTTTCAATTTTTTTAATACAATATGGGCACATAGATGCATATACATACATATGTAGGCAATACTTGTTATTGTATATATATATACAAATGTTTACAATGTAGCAGACACCTAACTATTCACGTTACATTCCCTAAATACATATTTTGAGTTTTTTATTTATTTATATACCTATACATATATTATTTTATTCTTCTGCTCATATCATTTTTATTTATACTAGGTAATTTGTGTATGTGTATAAATGAAAATGTTATGTACAATATACACTTACGTACATTTGATTTTGAATATTTTTTTAATATTAAAAATTCATATGTATGAATAAATATACATTTTTATGTTGTGTTTGCTTCTTTTGTAACTGAAAAAAAAAAAACATGATATTTGAATATATGAGAAATTTTTCACTTGCATAAATTTATATTTTCACACACAAACACTATTTAAAACGCTTTTATACAAACACCATGCGTATTGTTGAATATTTAAATAATCTCTGTTACAAATTAATGTAATTAAATTAAATTAGAAAAATTAATTTAACAGTTTAAAATTCTTTCTGAAAATATCTATTTAACCTTATATAATTCTCTTGCTAATTTCCAAATTTTTAAATATTCCATATAAAATGTTTACCAACAGATTTATTCCTTTCTTAAAATGTTAGAGACTTCCGAAAATTGAACTCGACCTTTTAGAAATGTAATGTAAATGTTAATTAAAAAATTGTTTTTTAAATCTTCAAAGAACTTTTTTTTTTATCAACGTTACCAAAGAATATGATTATGAAATTTTCAAACATATATTTAACCCACACATCGAGAAATTGAACAAATAATCGATCATGATAAAAATTTCATATTCAGATTAATAACAAAATAAATCGTTGTAAGACAAATATTCCAACTTTAGTCAAATAAAACAACAATTTTATATGTACATACTATTTTTTTTTTTCATGAAAATGTTTTTCTTTCATTTTTCTATTTTTTTTTTTGTTTTTGTTTTTAAATTTAAGTTACATTAAATTTAATTAATATGTATGTAGATTTATTATAATTAAATATTTTTGTTATTTTTACTTTATACTTGTTTTTTTTTTTATTGTTTAACAAATATTTGGTTGATTTGTAATAAAAGAAGTAAAATAAAAATGAAACGAGGACAAAAACAATTTAAATTTTATTTACTATACAAATATATAACATTAATTACGTAAATTACATAAATAAATACAGGTTTAATGAAAAATGTATATTCCTCAAATTAAATTTTAATTTAAATTTGCATGTAGTTTATGCAAATATTTAAATTACATTGATATTAAATACATATGTATCTGCATGCGATGATTACGAAAGTAGTCTAAATCACTTATTTTATTGTTTGAAAATGTTTTAAGTTTCATGTCGAAGGCTTACTGAACTCTAAAGAAAAGCAGGAATTTGATAATTTCAATGAAATCCGGAAAACTGTAATTATTGGAATTTTTCTTTGTAAAATCTTCTTAGATAATAATGTATACATATTTTACAAAGAGGCTACTTTTATAATCACCAATGTAATAACAAAAATTCTGTTATTTTTTAATTTCAAATTTTTTTATTATGTTTTAAGACGTTTTTAATAACGTAAGTAGCAATGAAAACAAATTAGTCTTGCTCTCTGGTAGAAAACATACATACATATGTAAGATTTAAAACAGTATTTAGTTTCACAAAAGGAAAAAAGGATTGATAATAATCAGATTTTGATGCGCAAATAAAAATTGGTTATTAAAAACGTCCATATGATAACAAAATTATGACTTTTTTGAAAATTATATTATAAAGCCAAAATTAAATAATTACTTGTACAATTGAGTAGACAAGATTGAAAATTGAATTCATTAATGCCAATTTTAGTTTTTCATTTTTGTGTTTTTTTTTTTATTATTATTTTTCTATTTTTAAATTTTGAGTGTGTATTTATTGTATTAAGTGCAAAAATTTCTATGTTATATAATAATTAAATAATTAAATAAATATCTGATAATTTACCATTTTATCCTTTATTTTTGGTTTTTAGTATTGTATTTTCTTTGGATTTTATTTCCATTAAATAATATGTATGATAGCAAATTTTTTTTTAAATTTTACTGGATATACCATTGTAAATATTTTTAAAGACTTCAGGTGAACGAACATAAAGTAATTTTAAAAATTATTTTTACATTGCCGTGAAATTCAAAATTCATAATTCTTTAATAATTAGACGATTTCTATTGTTATGTTGTAAATTTTTAATTAATTTTGTGTTTTTTTTTTTTTTAAATTAATTTTTTTAAGTTTATTTTTTAAACTATACATTAATAATTTAATTTCACAATGTTTAATTTTTAGTTTTCTTCTCCATTCATTACATAATTCTTATAATAATTTTCTTATAAGATTTTTGCACGATATAATTTTATTTATTTGTTTTTTAATTATTTATTATTTATTTTATTTTTTTATTTTTTATTTTTTTTGTAAATTGACTAAAAGTTATTAGTTTATCATTTATATATTATATATGTTATTCTTAATTTCTTACATTTACAACAGAATTTTGAAAAAAAGGAAAAATTCTATATAAGGCTCGTATTCACTATAACGACTTTTTAAAAGAAGAAGTTTTCGATTTTTTTTTTAACAAGAAGAATGATGAATTCATAAATAAAAATATTAAATGCGAAACATATATGTACGTATATATATTTATTTTGTTTTTATAAATTAAAATATTGTGAATACGAGTTTATGTGTATTTATTTGAAAAATGAAATTTTAAATCGAAAAACGAAAAAAATTTTATGATTTTTAAAAGTAATAAAGTAACTTAATCGTATATTTATAGATACAATATTTATAAATTATACAGAATACAGAATAATAACAAATTGATCCAATATTTAAATTGGTTTAAAACTTAACGAAAAAATTATATTTATTTATTTTTGTTGCACTTATACTCTACTAAGTTAGATTTCTTTTTTTGTTTTTTGTTTTATTTCTAGATAATCAAGACATTTTTTCTTAGAATGATATAAATTCATTTATAAATCACCTACAAGTTTTATGAAAATTTCTTCAAAGTTTTTCACTATTTCCATTTCATCTTTAATGAATTGTTTTTTTTTCGGATTTTGTTTTTCTTTTTCTAAAATGAAATCGATTTAAATGATATGTGTAAATCTTGAAAAAATTTTCATTGAACACGAAATGATAATTGTAATTTTTCTTTTAATTTTTGAAATTTTTAATTTTTTGGTTTTTTTTTTTTTTTGAAATTTTTTATTATGCAAATAATTTAAGTAAAGGTTATTCTGTGCATTTGTTTGTGTGCACATTTTTTTTCCATATACTATTATAGAATAATTTGACTAGCATAAATATTTTTTTTTCGGTTTCATTAAACGAATACGTCATTTAGTGCTAACACTAGAATTAACACCATTTGTCACTGATGATGCTGCTGTATTCGATCCAGTTTGTTGTGATCCACCAGACTGTTGTTGAGTTGACGATTGATTTGATGGTGTTGAGGGTGATCTTACCATTTGACTACGTATAGATTGTGATGAATGTTTTGAAACGGCAGCAGCTGCTGCAGCTGCAGCTGTTACATCTGCTCGAACATTTCCACAAATCTAATATAATTATATAATATACGAAAATATTGGATACACATTGAATTACTTAGGTTTGTGCTTTTTTTTTTTTTTAATTTTGTTAATTTAATTCCAGAATATTAAAATTAATTCTATGTTCTAATGTAAATGAGACAAAATTTTCTATAAAAAATATTTTTGATATTAATTTTCCCTTTTTATACCAAAACAATTAATAGAGAACTTTTCATTTATTTTTACCTAGTATTCGTGGAAAATTAAACACTTCTTGAACTACAATAGTAATAAAAATTAAATGGCTAACGACTTAAAAAAAAATGTTTTCCGGTTTTATTGTTATTCATTCTTTTTATCTTTATTTTTATTTATTTATTTTTTATTTATTTTTTATTTTTGAAAAGACAGACTAATAAGGATTTTTAAAATTTATACTGTATATCTTCCCATAGTATCGTGACATTTAAGTGCTTGTACACTAAAATTTTTTATTAATTTAAAACCCCACATTTATACACTTGATTTGTGTCGTAATATTTTAAAAAAGAAAGAATTGATGCATTAATAAATAGGTACTTCATTCCCTTTTTTATTCAATTTTATATTTTTTTTACTGTACACTTAATTTCTTTCAATTCACAGAAGTACAATACACATATACCTATATAAAAAGTTTTTAAAAACTCACCTGATGGTGATGTTCCCAGTCCTTATGTTGACAAAATGCTCCACAATAGCGTGCCATATTACATCCTGAACATGTTTCATTTGCTTTTCTCCCACAATTCCAGCATGACTAGCATTTAAAAAAATAAACAAATAAAGTAAATAAATGAATAAAATTAACAACAAATTAATAAAATGGAGGAAGTTTATTTATTTTTTTATATAATTAACTTACATTTTGACCAGCTGATAATGATGGTGATTTACTTTCTGCTTCATTATCAATTGAATTATGATGCTGATGTTTGCTCATTTCAACAAAAAATTTTTCCATTTTTAAACGTTCTTGTGCCATTAAATCAGCAGCACGATTTTCTGCAGCGGCAACAGCTCTTTGAATTTCAATGACTGCTTGTCTTTTTACCTAAATTCAACAATATAAAAAATAAGAAAAATTAATACAATTAAGTAATAACATAACTTTCTTTAACGTAGTGCAATGTTTAGAAAATTTTCAATTAATTTATGTGCATATAGATACCTGGTTAACGGCTTCTTCTGCATTACGTTTAAATTCTGCAACTTTCTCTTCTGTTTGTCTTTTAATTTCTGAAACTGAAGAAATGTCTGGGTAATTTGATGTCTGGGGATCGATACCACGTTGTTGCAATATGGTAATGGCACGTTTGGTTTTTTCAACCATTGCCGATATGCAATTCAACATTGTGTGGATATTTTTCCATTCTTCTTCACCGTTATTCATTCGATTTACACAAGCGCGATTATCTGAAGTACCAGCACTTGTTCCACCACCACTACCACCACCTCCACTGGCTCCAGTCCGAATATCACGTTCATCTCTATGACTAGACTGAATTTACAGGAAAACGTTTATAATTGAATTACATTGTACTTATGATCATACAAATACATATTATAATTTTTGATATACATATACATAAATGATTTATTGCTCCATATATATACGTACTTTATCTAATAAGATACCAAATCCCTCATTATGATTACTACTAATTGAGTTACTTTGATATTCAAATAATGACGATGATGATGGTTGACTATTACTACTTGTGTTAAATATATTACCAGCAACGCCTGCTGAACCAATAAGTGATGTTGCATGTCCGTGTGATAAACGTTTTATTGGTGGATATATGTAATCACTCCATTCTTGTAAACTGCTACTACTATGATGGTCACCAATATCGGATGCACGTCTTTTAAATAATAGACCATTAGCAGCAACTGATGACGGATTTGGAATTGTAGTCGCTGTTTCAAATGGTAAAAATATTTCCGGATGATCAGATGGTCCATGAGGTGAAAATTCCATAGCGCATGTATCATTTGTGGTTACATATTGAAGTGTTGTCTAAATTATTAATAGTGAAATCAAAAAATAAACGTAAATAAATAAAATAATAAAATAATAATAATTTAATTCAAGAAATGAAAATTTAGATGCATACTTGATTTGTTGATCGTGCTAAACTGGCAATTTCGCGTTGCAATAAAGGTACATGAGATTTTAAAAATGGTATTACATATGTTCTTAAAGGGAAATTTGTTGCTTCTTGTAATGCAATTCGAAATTCTTCTATTGTTATTCCACCACTCTATATTGTAAAGACACGAAAATTAAAAAAAAAAAAAAAAATCAAAAAATCAAAAAATTGAATTTTAAAAATATTTGTATTTTTCATCAATAAAGAGTAAGAGTATAAAACTCACGGCCAATGATAAAATTAATGCACGTATTCGATCACTTGATTCTGGGTGTGTATCTTGTGAAAATTGCACCAATGAACCAAGAAATTTACGTATTTTACTTAATGCTCTTGACTGTTCCAAATGTGATGTAGCGGTAATAGCTGATGTAGCTGGCGGTGGAGTAGTTGTGGCACCATTAACAATTGGTGATGAACTAGCATTACGATTTGGTCTTGGTGGAGCCAAGCTAGTATGATGAATTTGTGGTGACATTGGTGATCTAGGCGCTATAGCTCTTGCACTTTCAGGCGAATCTGGTGTACGGCAACTATCTTTACCATTCCCTATATGCAAGCAAATATGAACAGATGTGTATACCAAAATCAAATACAATACGGGAATGTAATGTACATTACGTATATAAATGAAATTAAATAATATTCCTATAATCTATTTATTGACATTTATATAAATGGAATAATACAAAAGGACAAATGTTCAATATTATAAATCGACACCAGACAGATAAACCTTTGATGTTATGGTAACGTACTTACAAAAGTGTGGTATATACAAATGTACATACATATGTATATGTGTGCACATATAAAAGCTTCATAGACCATAAAGTACAATGTAATTGATGGGAATTCGTACAAGTTGGCCATATCATTGGTTTTTGTTTAAAATTCAAATGCATACATGTATACATATGCATGCATATATACATGCACGTCATAGAAGCATACAGTTGTATACAAGACTTGTGTAAACATTAGAACAAAAACGATGCTGATGGTAATTCAAAGCGATGACGATAATAATAATGATGATGATGATAACGATAATAATAAAATGAGTAGCCCTTCTGGATAAATAAATAGACAGATATAACATATAGACCTGTATGTGCTGAAAGATTTATAAAGGTATACATATATAAACGTACATACACAACATACATATAATGTACAAATAAATATAGATATTAGGTATATGTGTATGTACATATGTGCAATGAGAACATAATAAAACTTAATTTTGAAAATTGAACATGTGTTTGAATATATTATCATAATTGGGGGTGTACACAAATTTATATATAGTTATGTGTGCGTGTATATAACACATTAATGTAAAGAGTTAATCGATTTTCTATTATTATTTTAGCATTCGTTATTAGATTTTGATTGTTTTATATATAGTATTATGTGTTATTATGTGCCATTTTGTGTTCAAATATGTAAATATACTTACACACATATGCACATATACACATACAAATGACAGATACTTATTGTATATATAAGAATCTACATATTTTGATTATAGAAAATTAATGCATTGTTATACAATGTTATACAATTGGATCATCTATTACTGATGAAGTAATAACCCAACGTAAATTATTGCACTTCTTACTTGTGAGTAAATACTCGTATGTATGTATGTACATATGCAAATAAGTAATTTGCATGATTGCACTCAAAATATTGAATTGCATGTTAAATTTCATTTCAATTGTATGTCATGCATGCAATAATTACAGTAATTTCAACTACATAAATTTAAGCTAAATTATGTTTATTTTTCCTTGAAGGAAAATGAAAAATCAATAAAAAAGGAAAACAAAACAATATTCTTCTAATTTGATATTCGTACTCTGCCACTTTATTCTAACAATTATTTTAATATTTTCTTCAGTGTTTCAAATAAACAGATTACATTGCTATACTCGTACAATGATAATAGTTCATCTTTGAAAACTAAGTACCGTTTAATAGGGAAAATTTAGACAATTTTTTATATACCCGTGTATAATGTTTGTATCGATTTATACATACATACATACATGTGTGTATACATGTAACACGTTTACAAAAGAAGAATAAACGAAAATATTATTTGAATTATTAATATTTATTATTGGTATTGTTATTTTTAAAAGGATGTATAAATTCTCATGGAATACATATTATAGTAATGTGTTGTGGATGATTGTTACATATTATAGCAAACAACAGTAAGAGCTTCAAATATATAGTACAGTAAAATATATTTGTGTTATGTAGTTATAGGTATTTTTATTTTTGGTGGAAAATTCAGTTTGTTCACTAAATCAGACTAAATTCATACTTTTCGTAAAGTGATATTCAATTTATTTTTAAAGACAAATGTACCTACCTAGGTCAACCTTCTAAAGTTTTACATGTACACAAAATACGTACAAACTAACAAATGCAAATTCAATTATTTTACTTCATTTAACCCTTTCAAATTTTTATTATTATTATTATTTTTTTATTTACTTTGTTGGTAAATTTTGGGAGTGATTATGGCGTGTGCCAAAACTCAACTCATGCTTTTACATAAATTGCATTCACTCACACAGATGGGTTCTTTTCTCAAACTGATAAACAAGGTTTACAATCACGTACTATTTACTTTCAGTTCTATGATTTTGACCACATTTAAAAATGAAAATTCTGTTGTTTATTTATTTATTTTTTTTTTTTGTATTTTTTCAAAAAAAATTTTCCAATTTTTTTTTTACAAGATACATTTGTTTGTAACACGAAAACATAATCGATTTAAAGAAAAAGTTTAAGAACCAATATGGTATTTGTATTGTATGTGATCTTAAACAACGTGAATGTTGTGTTTTTATGTACAAAATATTCGAGATAAAAATAAATAAATCAATAAATATATAAATAAATAAAAATATTACTATATACATATATTCTAGGATATTTTAGTCTCGTCTGTCTTTTATTGCATATTTGAAATCGAATGGGAAATTTCTTATATTATCCAGCTGTAGCATGTTTGTCAATTTAGTACGTACTCAAAATGCTGTCATTTTTGTGTACATACATACATACATACGTATGTACATATATGTATGTTTTACAAAGTTTTTCCAAACATATATTACACATCTTTGGGTAAGTCTTTACATGTATGTATACGAGTATGTATAAAGTGTACACTATACTAGGCGCAGTCATCTGCTTGTTTTTAATCCTTTCTAATTTGTTTGGATACATATTCACATGTGATACTGATGGAACATGAAAGCACATATACAATTTGTACAATGTATAACAGCTTTTGTACATAATTCATGTTTTTTTAAATACTTAAATATGATAATTGATCTAGATGAAAATCTTCTAAAAATGTTCAAAAACAAAGAAACTTCATATGGTGTTTATCTTTTTAAAACATGACAGAGTGATAAATTAAATTGACATATTTAATGTGTAATTATGTCATTGTTTAGCAAATTTAATGCAAATCTTCATTTTTATATAATTTTAATGTATTTTTCTAAATGCGGTATTTAAGATATTCTTTCTAGAATTAAATTAAATGGAAATATTATACAAAAAAATATTTTAAAAAATTTATGTATGACCGCCTCTCCATACTTTTTTTAAAAATACTTTTCGATTACACGGAATTTTAATTTGAAAAAAAGAAAATTGAATCTTACCTTTATTTCTTCGATTATTTGATGTTGAATCGTAAACGTCTTTTTCAGGTATTTCTTCTTTAATTATCGCTTTACCATCAAGTGCCATCTGTAAAACACAAACAAAAAAAGTTTAAAATTAAATAAATAAGTAACAATAATGAGCACTTAATTAATAACAACAATAAAATCATGAAAATTTCCCAGTTGACTCATCGTTTTATGAAATCATACTTATGCGAGTTACAAGTTCATAAAAACGAAAAATAATAATTTCATTCAGAGAAAATAAAAAAATAACTTTTTTGTTTAATTTTAAACTTAAAACTCTTTCTATTCTACTTACATATTTGAAATATGTTAAATAGCTAAATTTGTATCTGAGTTTTTCCTAGTTTTTTTTTTTTGTCTTCAAGTATATAAAAATTATAATCCGCGTGAAACCATCTGTTTAGCCACTTTTATAACACCAGAATGTTATGACATTTGTAATAAATTACTTATAAGTAATATAATAACAAAAGTTTAAAATGACCCTCCTTATATTCACAAAGATATACCAACAGAAGAACAAACTTTTGTATGTGCATTAGTATAGAAAATTATCATCCGTATAGATTCTCAAGGAAATGTATGTATGTATATGTACATTATATAAGTGTGATTGTGTATTTAAATACATTCACCTTCAAACAAATATATATATAAATATGTGTATATGAACACGTTACACATACTATGTTCAATGTACACATTTGTGCACATTAAAAAATGAGAAATGAGCAAAAGTAAATTTGCAAATTTCTATAACTGAAACCTTCGTCACAAACACATGTGCGAATTATAAATGTATCAAACGTACAATCTATACTTATTGGTATCCTTTAAGGATAAATATGTTCGTATAAATATTTTGTTATGTAGGTATATGCATGGGAAAATGACAAAAACAATTTAAAAAGAAACACTTACCCATCGTCTTATATCGATGTTAAAACATCAACAAATAATATAAAATATTCAAATTTGGTTTAAATCTACAATAGTATGTTGACAACAACTTGCCTACAATTTTAAACTCTTAAATATTGGCAAAATGTACATTATGATTTTCATATAAATGTATATAAAGTTCAATCGAACTATATCTACAACCCAAAGGTATTTACATTTATACCTATACATTATGTACTTTTACCACCCACTTTTTCACTTAACTAAAATTTGCTTAAGACTTTAGTGCATTATATGAAAATATCCTTTAGGAGAAAAGTTCTCTGATCAATATTTTTTCTTGAATAATGATTTTACTTGTACACCATATTGAGTTGTCTTAACAATTTTTGTCTTAACTTATTTACATATGCAATATGCATGTAGGTGTATGTGTACAACAATATAAAAATATATAAATATATACATACATATAAATATAAAGTTTGTAAAATGATTGCATAATTATAAACATTATAATGTCCTGTCCGTTCTGGTACTCAGTGGAATTGTATAAATATTTTGATAGTCTATAGTACAGAGTACAGACATACATATGTACGTACACATATACATGTATGTAATGTCTGGCAGTTATGTTAGTTATGATAACAGTAGAGTAAAACTAAATTAAAGTGACAATCTGTAAGAACTGAAAGTCAAAGATAAATGAATAGTCAAATCGAAAATTAGTTAGATAGATGGATGAATTTATCTGCTTATCAAATTTTTTCATGAATATATTCTTTTTTTCTGTATACATATTATATATGTACTCAAGGGATATAGTATGAGAAATTATGTAGAACGTGTATATGTATACAAATGTAAATGTAAACGATTATGTATACAAATCTACATGTATTTGCTTCAATGTCATTGTATATTTTAATTTACAATAACTATATAAACCAACGTATGTACATATACAAATGTAATTAAAGGAATGCGTTAAGAATTTTCAAATAAAATTTTGTAATGTAAAATACTATGAGAGAAAACCAGGGAAAATTTGCAAATCCCATGGATTTAATAAACGTTAGTTAAAGCACAAGTGTTATGTGTAACAATATACATATGTATGTATATATTGCCACGTAAAGTATAATATATGTATTATGTATAACAGCGGCAAGAGGATATATAGTAAAATATTGTGCTATAATGGAAAGAATGTTTGCATGTACATATGTATGCATATGTATGTATATATTGAAAAAAAAATTTATGCATACATGTGTACGTATACTAGTATACGCTTATACATATTTACATACATATATGTATGTATATGTGCGAGTATGCTGTATATATATAATCGTATTTATGAATGTTAGCAAGGATATGTTCCTAGATTGTTATGAAATATGTTACTACGACGTGTATTTGAACTATCAGGAAAAATGGGAATGAATGAAACCAGCTGCTGAATGTTTCAGACACCTGTGACCATATAGCAGATTGTGAGAGATTAAATATGGGAGTAAAACTATATATGTACATATATGTATGTATGTACACACACAGTATTTAATACATTTACATATAAATACTTACGTATATACGTATGTATATACAATGAACAGTTAAGCAAGAGAGATCCTTGAAAATAATATATGTATTAATGAAAAATATGTAGAAAAATGAAGAATTAAAAATATATGGAACAAAAAAAACAGCAGTCGTCATCGTAAGTAACATAACGGCATAGGATTTTGAAAATATAAAAAATAATATAAAATTGTGTATGTGATGGTTATCCATTTTTACTAAGTCAGAATTATTCTACATATCAGTAGTAATCAGTTAGTACCAATGTATATATGTACATACATATGTTCATTTGAAGTATAAGAGTCAAATTGAAGAAACAGCAGACGACAACAAAATACAAATTAATATACGTATGGATGTGTATATGTATGTATTACGTTGATGTAGAAGGTGTATCATCGGCAAATGCATCAGAAACAGCAGCTGCATTTGAATTATATAAAAAGGACATTTTGAGTTGCTTAATTGAATGTAATGCACATATGTACATACATATGTATGTATGTATATAGTATGTACATGTATAGGTAATCAAAATGTGGATAAATTTTAGATGATGGTGATGATGACGATAATGATGATGATGACGATTTGGTGTACGTATACTTTTTTGATATGTATACTGTATACTTTAAAAGGGAAAATTAAATTTCATTTTTTTAAATTTCTTCCTTTGCATCACAAAGTATTTAATCGTTAAGGCAAGATGTTTTTTGATGGTAATGATAATGATAGTTATAGTTTTTTGTCACATAGTGTACACATTGGAACAACAGAACAGCATATATATCTTATTTATGTTGAGTACATACATATGTACATACATACTTATGTACGTACACATGCATGTACCTACGTTTGTAAATTATATTTAGGTGTACATGCTTACATCTTTCACCCCAGTTTAAATTTGTGACCATAATTTTCCCATTTTTTTGTTATATGTATTTGGTTAAACTCCACAAATGTCCTTACATATTTACATATGTACATATGTATGTACGTTTTTATATACATATGTACGTACAAACATATGTATGCTAAGTAAGTATATGTAAATAAGTATGATACATAGTATGTATGTATCTATGTGAATATATTAACATTTACAATATAGATTGCCAACCGCATAAATGATGTAAAATGCATATGTTACTGTAAAACTTAACCCCCAAAATAGTGGCACGTGTCAAACTCAAATTCAATTAAAAGCAGGTGTCATTGATGGTTTTGTGTATTGTTTATAAAAGTGAATATATTGTACTATTTAGAATTTTTGGCCGACCTTCTTACCATGTGCGCTCACTACTATGCCATTAAATTGATGATATTTTAAAGATATCATTATAGTCGTAACGTAACCAACTGTAAGTTATGTGCGTACTCTGGATAAGAGAGGTGAAGAATAAATTAATAGGCATATAATATGTATGTACGTATATTGTAAATGAAAGTCATGGTCCAGTTGGCTTTTATAATACCCCATACATACATACATATGAACCAAATATTCAAAAGATATTAATACATACATACATACATACGAGTATATAAAAAAACAAGAACGATAATAAAACAAAAAATAAATTGAAGTGATAAAAACTGCTATAATTGATAGTAACCAAACATTAATGGCATTCACACATATGTACGTGTATCAATTTAAAAACATTCACATACATACATACATACGTACATATTATATAAATATATACTTATATGTTATTAAATTATCTATGTATAAATATTTTACATATTCCTACACACAATACAAAGAAAATATTCTACCTTATCCTTTTGAAATGAAATTTAAATTTGATGACAGTTTAAAATGATTCATTTATTCGATAAATTTCGTATTCAGAAAATGAATTTCTTCATATCAAAGAGAATTTTCTTTAGAAAATCTTAGAAATATGTAAGTATTGTATAAGAAAATTCTACTTTACTGCAGATATGTTTGTATATGTATGAATATATATGAAGGAAAAAATTTTTCTTATCAATGAAAAGATAAAATGGGTCACATAATTCACCCGCATTTTGTACGTTATATTTATTTCATAAATTTGAGAATGAAAGAAAAACGTAAATGGGATCTTACATTTTAGGTTGAAATTTTGAAAATATTGTAATAATATATGATTTAATAAGGTATAAGGTATGTATTATAGAATTACAATAAAATATTCTATTCTTTTTTGAAATTTTATATTTACATCAAAGCAGAAGCATAATACATGCAAACTAGGTATACATACTCACGCACACGAGTATATATCTTACATATCTTCAATCATTTTTCGTATTGAAAAAAAAAGAGTTTGCAAATAATTTTTCTTATTCAGTTTTCCATTTTTGTATATGTATGTAAAAGTTCCTTTAAAAAAAAATGTACTTGCAAAGATGTTTTCATAAATGACAATATTACCAATATATGTATGATGTTTTAATACCACACGTGAACGACAATCAAATATTTGTGTGATAATACTATATTAGTGTTTATAAATAAAAGTTAAATTAAATTTAAGCGATTTAGTACAATTCTAATTTATTGAAAATACGTTTCAAAAATAATTTTTTATTGAATTAAATAAAAGCATGCACTTGTAATACAATATAAAAAAAAATTAAATTTTGTTAATTTATTGTTGAATGACAAAATTGGCACTCATAATATATGTAAGTATGTATGTAGATCTAAGGATTAAATGGCAACGCAAGTATGTACGTTAGAATTATTTAACAATTTTCAGTTTAAATTTTATAATTAGAAACATTACGTATTAACTGATAAATTTTATTTAGTAATTTAAATAAATAATGATAAATATAAATTTTGGTCTATAAAAAGAAAAAACATTGTAAATATGTAAAACTAAAAAAATTGAAAAACAATTTATAAAATTATTAATAAAATAATAAATAATAAAAAAATGAATTTTAAAAAAATTTAAAAAAAAATAATATAAAATAAAATAATAGAAATAAATAAGTGTGTAAATATTATTTACAATATTTATTCGATTAAGAATAAAAAATATATGGAACAAAAAAAACAGCAAAAACAGTATTTGCTTCTAAAATTAAACATATAAATAATATTTTTTGAAATTTTAACTTACGTAGGCAGGATGGTGATAATGTATGTATGTATATTTCACAGGATTTTTTCTTTTAGAATAATCAAATTTCTCTCACATTAATTATATTCTAAATTATTCACTGTAAACATATTTTATTTTATTTAAAATCAAATATTTAAAATTTTATTATGCATATGAAATTCAAATGAAAAATAAATTATACCTTTTTTTAAATAACGTATAAAAAACATGATTTATAATAAAAGAAGGTTTTTTAAATGTACATACGAAAAACTTTATTAAAAGAAAAAATTAAAAAAACTAATCTTCTAAAAAATACGAAAGTTGAATCAATGAAAGGAATTTTTTTTAAAAAGTTTGCACAGCCGATTTCATAAAAGTTAAAAAGCAACTGAAATTTTGTAAACAATTTTTTCTTTCTACAGTTAAAATACAAATCTTCGTTTTTTTTTTTCGTAAATTACATACCGAGCAATATATGTATGTATTGTGCTGTATTTTTATTTCTTTTTTCGAGATATTTAATCAGGTGAATATTTATTTTGTGCGTTTATATCTGTTGAATTTGTATTTTGTGTCTATTTCTATATATTCAGTATCTATCTACAATGAAATGAAAAATAACAGACAAATAGACTGGAAATTTTTCCAAAATAATTAAGAACAACAAAAAAAACACACAAATAAAAAATAAAAACACGTTTTGATATCTGTGATCTAATAGATAAAAATATCATATGAACATGAATATGATATTTTCTGTTATTGTTTCTGTATAATTATTATTGAATTTTGATATATGCACAAATGTATGAGAATAAATAAACCTGCTATCCATATGTGCACCAATAATATTTTTATGTCACCCACGGCTACAGGTTGAAATGAAATTATCAAATTAATTTGCTTTTTTGTTTATTTTGTTACTCATGATGACATACATACATAGTTTTTGTATTCTGTATTTAAAATTTTATAGCCGGCAAAATGCAAAATGAAATTATTTTTTCTTACTTTATAACATATTTGATAGTATAAACATACATACGAGAATGCATTCCCTTGACAAGTTAATTACTTTAAAATTTTTATGTGTATAATGTATTATATACAGTAAAATGAAAAAGTTCATAAACATTATCCACATAAAATTTTTAATGCATATTTCATGTATGTATATGAATGAGATGAAAAAAATGTAGGTACTTTTATATAAATAATTTTATTTTTATTGTATTTATTATAAAAAATATATGAAAAATTATAGGCAAGACGTACATTCATCTGTCGTAATTAAAATAATAAATTATATGACCAAGTCTGTATATTACATAACGTATACATTACAAGTTAAGTGGTGTAAAGGTTATTATCATCATCAGTAATTACAGACAGATACAAGTATTGAAATTTACATATTTTCTTCTATGATTTAAATAAAATTTTAAATAACATCGAATTATTTAAAATTTTATATTATACTAATTTTGTTTAATTTTTCATTAGGTTACCTGAAATTTATTAAAACTAAATTAAAATTCGTATTACAAATATAAACTATAATCTATTTAAATCCGTTTTTTTATGCTCCTGTTAAGGATATCATTGTTTTTTCTTTTTTTTTTTCATTATACAATATGTACATATATACAGAATCTAAAGCAGAAAGTGTCAAAAAAAACAGGGTATGCATGTATAATTAAAACATACACAATCTGTGCCTGTGAAATTATGATGGGAGGTGGATGAACTCCCGATTGAAATTATTATCTGTTATGTTGTATGTCTGCGTATACATATGCTTGCGTATTTGTCTGTTTAAGAAAGAATATCGCACTCTGTGTCATATGTCAGCGACAGAAGAAACATCTATGTATGTGGGTCTATTTTAGTTTTTCGCTTTTATATTATACATGTACCTATATTATATGTATATATTTCTTTTTTATGTATTTATATTTTATATATTATAATTTTCTGGATTGCTTCTTGTTTTTCTTCACGCGTTTTCCTGACAGATTCAAGTGATGTTCAATTTTAAATTTTCTTGTTTGTTATTTTCCATTCATTTTCTTTTTACATTATTACAAAAAAAAAAATATATATCAACAAAAGTATTTGTTGTTTTTCACATTTCATTTCCCTTCAAAATCAGTCATATTTGATATTAACAAGAGAAAAAACATGCACAACAAGAACAACAATTATAATAACAACAGCCAATAAATAAAGTGCTTCCAATAATTCTTTCTTTTCTCTTCAAAAAATAAAAAATAAATAAATAAAGAAAAAAATAAAAAATAAAAAATAAATACTTTTATTGTGTATCAGTATCAGAATATGTTTAATACATTCATTTTAAGGCTACTCTCTGCAATAACTGAGAACTTAATTTTCTTAAACATTATTATACATACTTTTTTTCCTTGTTAACAGAATGTGTAGTTATGTATATATACATTCTCACATTTTTCTATACATACATCATCCTCCTGTCATTTTCATTAACAAAAATCAACACTACAATAACAATGGAAATGACAACAACAATGAAAAGCTATATGTACGTATACTAGCATTGGTTTATTTTGCTTTTATGTGTAAATATATAAGAAATTTTTGTGCAGAATTTTACTTTAAATTTTTATTTAATCTTTTCCCCGATTTTTCCTGTATAGCAATATCTGCTTTTAATGTAATATTTTTTTTTCGTGACGTTAAAATATCCTTTCTACGTATTCCCTTTCATTTACAGCAAAATAAAAAAAAAATTAATATACATACATTTTATCCTTATAAGCGGATGTACTGATGTAGTACATACATATGTATGTATGCATACTACATTCCTTTTCAGCCCTCAGCATTCCATAACAAACCATTTACTTTTTTGTACATACATACATACATATGTGTATGCATAATTCTGTTACGAATAAAGCATATCGTACTTAACATTTTATTTATTTATTTATTTTTATTTATTTTTTCTCATATTTTGTAGAAATTTTCTATTTCTTGATTGGTTGGTTAGTTTTGTTTGGTTTTATATCATTGCTTTTGACATATTTAAGCAGTCAACTTTAACGCTTTTACAAAAGCCAGAAATAATGAAAAAATATTCCAGTTTTATTAAAAATTTGATTTTTTTTTTTTTTTGTTTTCCTTTTTTTAAAATTAATATATATTGAAGGAAAATTATGAAAAATAGTATAAGGATTATAAAGACATACAAAAAGTATGGTACAAGTGACATTGACATTTTTTATACATATTCATACTATGTGTATGAAACAAGAAAATATCCTTGTACAAAAAACAACGTAAAATGACTTTGAAATCACTTAAACATTATCCTTTTTTTTCTAATTTGATTTGAACGAATTTTCCGATGACTAAATTTCACTGATTTTCCTTATTTTAATTTGAAAAAATTTCGGCAATCTATCAATAACATTTGAAATGTACACGTTTTTTTTTTTTAATTTTTCTATTTTTATTTTCTCTTATTTCAGTATTTTCTGTTTTTTTATTTTGATAACAAAATGTTTCAGTGAAAAATATTTAAATGTTGATAGAAAACAAAAATACTTATAATATTTTATTGCAGTTATTTTTCATATACAAACAAAAGTAATAAACTAAGAAATTGCTTTTATATTAAAGCAAATGAAAATTTAGTTAATTTGATATAAAACAGTTCATACAGATTTTCTGCGTAATCCATTGTATATTATATTTTAATCAAAATTCATAGACTATGGAAGAAAAAAAAATAACAAAAATTTTGTATAGAAACTGAAAATTATATGAACAATTTATTTTTTTGGTTTATAAAAAAGTAAGAAAAAAATTTATTGTATCTGTTTCTGTTTTCAATCAAAATGTGAAAACTTAGTTATGTATACAGATACAAACATTACGTCATACATGTATGTATAGATTGTAGATGATATATAACAGAAAGACACCTTTAAAACATATAAAAAGCATTCCACAGGTAAAAATGTGCTTTTTTTCTTGTTTGTTGTTTCTTTTTTTAAATTTATTCAACAAGTTTGATAATTGATAAAAACCATTCAGTAAGTAATACTAATAGTAATTTTGTATACATAATATGTATATGTACATCAAAAAAATATTTTTTTTTTAAAGAATTTTTTAAAGAACGTACGTATGAATGAATGAATAATCTTTTATTTATTTACTCTTTTTCGATTGCTTTAGATCAAAAACATAAAGAAAACATAATTAAAAATAAAAAGTAATTATTTAAATTTTTCTTGATTGAAATAAAACATTCTTGTAGTACAAGACAGGTACATACATATATAGTATATGAAAAGTTTATCATTTATTTAAAAAAAAACAACAGATTAATACGATTGTATTATAAACTTGCAGCAGTGTTATTAGATGATTTTAATTTACTTACGTACGTACATTTGTATATGTACACGGTGGAAAAACCAAAAAATTAATAATTATTACTTGTCTTCATTTTTATGATTTAATTAGAAGTCACACATGTGTCCTACTTTATCTTTATATGTACTTACATGCATATACTGTACATTTTAATATATCGAATTAACTTACAATTGATTTTTATATTAGTTTTATTTTTTTATCTATTTATTAAAATTATTTTGTATTTTTCCTCAATTAAATTAAGCTATTAGTTGTTAATTAAACTGAATACATTCATAATTAATATTTTGTCTTTGAACAAATAACAAAAGTATATATTAAAATAAATTATTAATTTTCATTTAAAAATAATTAATAATAGTATATCATATAATAATAATAGCAATAATAATAATAATTCATGTTTTACACGTATTGCATTATAATGTTGTATATATATATATGTATTCTTTAGTAAAAATAATACATATATAGTATAGCCCACTTTAGTACATTATACTAAACTATAGTTAATTATTGTCTATACACATGTACAATGCATTTAGAATCGGAAAATAATGAATACCAATTACAATTACAATTAATTGCATATGATATATTTTATACATTACATGTGTGTGATAAAATACAAAATATGTATGTGTACATGCATACGTATGTGTGAAGAAATATGATTATGTGTATTCATGTTATGTACATACATACATATGTACGTATATTGTATATAATTATAAATTTTAAATTGATTGTTAAAAAATGTTTGTTTTATTTAATTCTAATAAAATAAGTGGAATGAAAAGAATGAAAAACAGATGTGTACAATAACAAATATACGAATACGTACATATGTACATACATGTACATATATACATATATTGTATAATTGTATATTCTATAATACATACAAATATGTGATACATGTGCTTACATGAGAATAGAATATACATATGTATGTATATGTATGTGCTCACATATGTGAAAATATCTAATTTCATTTTTAAACAAAATAACAAAAAAAGGAAGTTTATAAACAAAACAGTATGATGTTAGAGACACATATTATGTGTACCAATGTGCTATTAAATAAAATCGATTATTCAATAGATTTATTTTATAAGAAATTTTTTGTTTCTTGTTTGATTTTAACTAAATTTTTTATTTTCATTGTTTTATCAATATTCAAATGATAAATGATATTTTCAATCAAAAAATTAACAAATTAAAAATTTCAAAAAAAAATCTGTCTGTACATTTACAAATATACATATGTATAAATATAATTTCTGTATTCTGTTTCCTTGAATTATTTCATATTTTTACAAGGATTTAATGGAGAATTTTTTAAATTTTCAAAAAATAATCAGAGTACCTACATACACACGAATAAATTTTTATATATATAATTTTGCGTATATGAAAGTATAAAATAAAGTTTTGAATGTCTCTAAAATTATGTATTTCTAATATGAATGACTGAACAAAAAAGCATCTGTTTGTATTTGTATTACATAAAAATGATGAGCCAGTAAATATATGTAGTATATTTTAAAACAATTGTATGTGTGTAAGGCACTTATCCATATATGTACATATAGGTACCTACATATTCTATCATACATACTACACAGCATATGTTATTCATATCAGAATGTACATTTATATCCATATCCATACGTACATATGCATAAAATCAAAATGAAAATCTAATTTTAACACAATTTATTGACCTTCCAAAAAATAAAAAATATATAAAATAAAATACAAATTATCTTTCATTCTTTGTTCTTTTTTCAGAAACATATGTACACACTTTAAATCATCGTTCACTTGTACAAAATCTGAACATTTGTACTACATATTTATATTTTTAATATGCATATGTACTTATGTATATGTGTAATAAAATGTATAATAAAAAATTTTCATGGAAAAATAATGATTGCAAAAACATTGCATATCAATTTTGAATATGCTTAAAATGTGTATTTACCATGCATACATACATCATACATCTTTTGTGATTTCATTTTTGTCCATAATATGTTATTGTACATTCTTGTGACTACCACAATCAACTAATACAGTACAATACAATTTTTAATTTTATACATTATTCGTTCGAAAAACCGAAATATCGCTTTTCTTGTTTTATTATTTTATAATTTCATTGAATATGATTAACAACAACAACAGTACGTACAACAATTTTTGGTGAAAACTAAATAATTCTTGACTGTAAATTGTAATTATACATTTACAGATGCAATACGTATCATTGAGAAAAACTAAAAACAAAGAGAACAGGCAAACAAAATTTAAAACAAAATTAAATGAAGAAAAAGAAAAAATCTACATAAACCATTTTGTAATGCAAAATTGTAATAGCCATAAAGCTATTCATATGATATTTAATCATCCCACATGCATTAACGAGCAGCTTTTATTTTTCATGTTTTTATTTCTGATTTGTACCAAATGTTAACAAAATGTTTTTCATCAAATTCAGTTAAATTTATGACATACAAACATGGTTTTTAAAGTCAGTATTTTATTTTAGATGTCAGCATATACGAGTACAATAAATAAATCCTTTTTTTTCTCACATCTTATTGAATTATGTCAAAAACCCATTTATAAATTGTGGTAAAAAAAAATTTGGATATCAAGTAAAACAAGATCGTGATAGTAAAGGGAAAGTACATAATTTTTTTTCTTTTGCTAGTGTCACTAAAACCAAATGGCAGTCATCTAATAATTAGATGAACTCATTTGTAAATTATAAAGTGCAGTGAATGCATACACAATGTACGGATGCAATTGCATTTGTCATAGTAATTTACTCGATGGTATCACTTAATTCCTAGAATACTTTATGTCGTCTTGTACTTTCATTTTTATTTCATGTCTTTCGATAAATTGACATTTTATTAAAATTTTGGTTTTTCAAACATTTTTTTTTAGCCTTACTTTCAGGATAAGGGAGTCAACATATAATACAAAATAATTAATGTCTATCTTAAAAATTCAAAACGGTTTTACGCGTATGTGTTCATACCTTGAATGTGTCTCATATTTTGTCAAAGATTTGTTAATTTTTATATGCAACAAAAAATATCATGTACATACATATGTATTCCAATAAGGCATAAGTACATTTAATTATAAGAAACATAAAATACACATATATATATATACAGTGTACCACATATACATAAACGTATATAAATTATAAAGTGGTACAAAGTATATGTACGTACACACACACGTGAGCATATTTTTTTTTTTTTTTTTTGTAATAAACAAAAAATGTCATCTGCAGAATCCGCACAAAACTTTTCAAATATATACAGCTGCCAAGCGTTTGTGTGTTTGTGTGTATATATGTGAAAATATATGAAATCTATACACATACTCAAATATATTTCGTATCCCTATACATATTCATATACATATGTACAGATGGTGTCTGTAGACTATATTGTACAATATAAAATAAAGAAAAAACAATTGTGGGTATAAAACAGGAAACATTGAAAACTAAAAGGAACAACAACAAAGGAAGTACGACATTCGCACATGTTGAATTTTATATGTTCATATACGTACATACATATACATAAACAATAAAATTACACATAGTATATTGTGTACGTGTACGAATAAAATTCTTCGAATATGAATGAAATCAGCTCTTGTACCAATTAGGACGTCAAAGGAAGGATACATAAATACAATAAAATATATGCTATGTGGGTTACCTACACTACCAAATTATATGAAGTATTATTTATATTTGTGTACAGCATGTTGATATAAAAAGAAAGCATAAGAAAACGTATAAAAAAGCTAAGGATAAAATAATAAATATGTATGTATGTATGTATGTGCTTTTTGCATATACATTTGTATGTATATTGTTATATCAAGCTTAGTTATTTTTCATACATTTATTCCATGCACATATGTATGTGCTTACATATACGTATGTACATATGTATACATGTACATGATATTTATATGTACGCGATATAAATTTTTGTGTTCGTTCTTTTAAAAGCGTCATGTATGTACATACAAAGGTAAACATATTTCTGCAAATGACAGATTAATAACAAAATCACTACATAAATTATAATATTGTATGTATTGTGTATATTTTATATGCGTTTATATATTTAGATATGCTTGTATGTACAAGTTTATATGTAGTATATTACAATAATAATATTTTGGTCTGAATTTGATTTCTAGTTTTGCACCTATCATCCTCAGCATACTTTAAATGATAAACGAAAATTTATAATGAAAAACAAAATTAGAACCCAAAACAGAATTAAATAAAAAGCCAGTAGCTATAAAAATGATAAACTTTCAGTACTTGTTTGTCTTCTTTCCCTTTGTCATTATGTTTTTCCAAATTATAATTCCTTAAATTATGGTTGAAATGGATAATCTGATAACTCATATATACACATACACAGGTGTACATATTGTGATTATAATTCAAGAACATCATATGCATATCCTTCTATCATCCCATTAAATCCACCCATTAAAATTCCTGTTGCTGTATAGTGTATAATACAGCCAATTGAATACAAACACCAGGTACTAATATTCGAACAAATTTTATGTTAATTCAAATTCACCTGAGTCTGAAAATGTCATGTCATTAATCTTTCTTATTGTTAATGGTAAATAAGGAATATGTACAATTTGTATTACATGGTTAAAATATGTAATGTAGTGTAGTGTGTAGCTGGTAGCACATGAATCACCTGATTGATTGATTGATTGATTGCGACTACAGAAGCCTATTAAATAGATTCTATGACCATGATACGTATGTACTTACATATTTACATTATTTATATGACAAAAGCAATAAATAGTAATAAAACCAAGAAGGAATAAAAAGAAAATTAAAGTGAAAAATGAATTATTATAATGAATTGTATTAAGAATGTTTTTGTAAAATAGAAATATTAAAAGAATAATTGAATATAATTTAATTATTTCAAACATGAGTCACAAATAATAAATAAATAAAATCTGAAATACTTCAACTATCCTCAAAGGAGAAAAGCCCTGTAATTCTACAAACGTAGGTTAATTTCAGACAATTTTAGGACTCTGAAGCAAAATTTTACAAGAGGTTCATAGAGTAGGAGGTGAAAAATTTTCATCAAAATTTTCATATATTACAATCGATTACAAACTTTTATTTCTGATATCCGTATTTATAGACAAAAAAATAAAAAAAATAAAATGTGTGAAGAACATTTTGTTGCCATTGTACCTACATTAAAAACCAAAAAATGGTTTTCTTTAATATTTAACTGTTCTAAACCAAAAACAATTTTTTTTTTTAATTTACTTTATACAGCTGTAAATACCGAAAGAAACATCTGTGTAATTTTTAATTCATTTAATAAAGCTTTTACGTAAAACCCGTAGGCTGTTTGATACACACATAAGAAAATATATGTTCACATATGTACGTAATATTTCAATTGTATGTTACTTTTTTTTAATAAAGTGTTTACATTTCAAAAATTAGTTTTTATTATTTCTAGATTTTATATGCATATGAATATATGTATGTACATACTTTATAATTTTTTACTGTTATACGTAGTTTTGTTTAAAAAGCAAATATTTTTATGTTATAAACATAAGAAGTATTAAATTGAAAAAAAAAAATTTATATTTATTAAAAAATTAAAAATTAAAAATAAAAAATAAAAATATAAAATTAAAAATTTTTTATTGAAACATCAATGTTATCATTTTTCCAATAAAAATATATTTTGACTTCATTTTTCGTTTTTCCTTTACGCTATTGCATATTTTACTTTTCATGTTGAAAGGATATGAACAATTAATAATATTTATGACATACATACATATGTACATATGTGTATGTATGTATATAACAATATAACATGAAATTAATTGACCAAAAAATGATGAACAAACTATTGTGATACGATTATCATACGTGTGAAACCATGAAGATGATGATCAACAAGGTATATCATTATTATCGATAATTATATTATGGGATTACATATTGTGAATTCGTATTTTGTATATTTTTCCACATGATAAATTTCTTTAAAAATATATTTTTCTAATATGTATAGGTATATATACACATATTTGTACGTTTGTATTTATATAAAAATCTGTTACAGAGAGCGCACATGTGGAAAATACTACATATAAATACAATTAATAAAAATGAAAAACTAAAGTAGAACTTTTCCAGTTTGCGAAGCAAAAAAAAAAATTGTTTTTGTATATAGAAAAAACATCACTTTTATATCAACAGTGAACATTAAAATGTAGATATACATATGTAAGTGTACCTATATGTACAATGAAAAAAATATATGAGGTTTTTGAACTATAAATTTACCATCAACACCTTACGTCCTTATCTAACCCAAGGACAAATTTGTCAACTACAATCTCATACTCCGCAGATATGTATATGTATACGTATACATGAACAAACATATATACATACATATATGTACCTTATATAATACATACATACATATGTATACGTACGTGCACATTATTAAGTAGAAAAACAGCGTACAATCTGTTAAACTAAACTATTTGTAAATTTTGTTGTCTATCATATGTGCATGCATACATATTTTACACATGTGTGTATTTGTGTATTATATATATGCCTTTTTTTATAAATAAGCAAAAATAACATTTATACATGCAATCATACACAGAGACCTAAAAATAGTTTTCAAGAAGATGACAGCTAAATTACATTTTCATATAAAAATTTTATGAAATTGAAATTTTTAAAAAAAAAAAAATGAAAAAAAGGAAATAATAAAGAATTCATTTTTCATCCTATGATTATTATTTATTCATATTTTCTATATACATACATACATACATATATATAGATTAGTATCTTATACATAAAATATATTTTATGTATATATGAACATGTGTAATATGTACGAGTATACTATAAGATTTGCATGTGCTTGTCATTTTATATAAAAACTTTGAAAACTTTCATTAATTAATTATTTATGTATGTGTACGATTGCGACTAATCATAGAATAATAAAACACATAAATATGACAATAAATGATCGAAATAAATTACAATAATTGATTTCTAATTTGATTTAATTTTGATTTGATTTAATGTTATTTGCATTATAGATTAGACACAAATTACTCAGTTTGAATTGTTATATTCGTTTTTATTTTTTTATTTTTACGCCTTTGACAGTCATAAAAAAACTATTAACTTGAAATTTAATTGGTTTTATATGAAAGTGGTAAGAAGGTCCTTGTTTTTGTGTGTATTTTGTATGGATTTATTTTCAAAATAATTGGGTACATTAATATCTAGTACATTACTGATTTAGGAGTTTTAATCAAAGAAAAACACATTAAATCAATTTTTAATTATCTTAATAGTGAGTATTTTAAGGGTTTAGAACTTACCATAATTGACTTACAACTCCGTTTAAAAAATTTGTTTTTTTTTTAAATTATTTTCCTTTAATATGAATTATAGTTTGTAAATGAACACTGTAATCCGGTAAAAATATTCTTTAACGAAATATTAGAAAAGTTGTTAAATATCCTTTTTTTATTAAAGTCACACACCAATTACACTAAATTATTATGAATTTTGTTTTTATTCAACTCTTTAAAAAAAAAATACCCGTACACTAATACACAGTAAAACAGCAGTATTATTATCCTTTCAATAAATTTAGTTTTATTTTTTTGATTTAAATTCTTAAATTAAGGGAAAATATTTTCCCGCCATATTTTAAACTTTCAACGTAACTGAAGCAAATAAGCTAAAAATATTTTTAAAATTTTTTTACATCGATTTTAAATGTCACATTTTATTCACATACATATTTCTTATTGAAATATTATTTTTCTCGTTTTAATAAATTTCAAAAATTTTAAATCTTATATTTTTATCATTCTTTAAAAAAAAAAATGAACTAGTTTATATCTGTTGTAAAATTTGTAGCACGTTTTGTATGCTTACTGAAAAAACTCAACTTAATTTTTACACAACCGTTTAATCCGACGAGCAAAAGTGAACTGAACAGAAATTTCAAAATAATCTTTTATTACCAATTTACCACATTGCTGTTATTCCTGTTATATTGTGCTTCATATACACATATTTAAACAACATTTGTATTAACTGTATCAGAATTCATAATTTTTCCTGTATTTCTATTTATTTCTTCCCTTCAGATAATAAAATGAAAAGCGATAAAAATGAGGAAAAACTAGTTATTGTATGTACAAGACAAAAAAAAAACTAAGCAAGGTTATACGAATGAAAATTTTAAAACGATCTATTTAGTCTTTTAATTTTATTTCTTTAGACTTTGTGGGTCATAGAAAACGATGTGTACCGTATGAACGTCTGGATACAAATGTTTTCATTTAATAGAGTCCAAATAAATTGAATGAAAGAAAATTCGAAATATAAAATCAAAATAAATCAAACAGGAAAATCATGTATACAAAGTATACACATTTGTAAATTTATAGATAATTTTCTCGAATTTTATGAATCAAGGATACTTATTTTTTATTGAGATTGCGCAGAGATTTTTCGAAAATAAAATTTTTATATACATATGTAACGTAGGTATGATAAAATATTATGGTGAATTTATTTTGTTTATAAAATACAATTGGTAAGTACTTGTATAAGGTTATTTCCAATAACTATTTAATATAAAAGCTGTTACATTTATTTTACTTCATCGTTTTTGATTTTTTGAATAGATTTGGAGTCAAAGACGTTTTTTTTTTTTTTTAAATATTTTTGACTACGTCTATGTAATTTTCGAAAACATATTTTCATTTAAAATAAGAAAATATATATAGGTATGTACCTACCCTTTATTTCGCTTGAGACCGACAAATTGTGTTGCAATAACAATAAGAAAATTCGAAATAATATATAATACATATTTGATTAAATATATTTTTAACTTTGGATTTTATTATTTTGAAAAAATATTATATGTACATTTATTTCATACAATATGTGGAGTGTTTTATGTCAATAACAATCGAATAATTATATTCCTTACAATCTGTACTTTATAACAAGAAAACAGAAACCATACATGTATACGAATAATCTGTATGAAAGAGCTATTACAAATTTAGTTATACGAGTATATGAACACTCCTATTACAAAGTATATTTACTATACCACATTCTTTAACACACAAGTAGTGTTAAACATTAAGATATAAATAAAAGTCGTTAACTTATATAACTTTAGTCTTACCTTTACCAGTTATGTTTTTTTAATGTTATCATCATCTGCAAGAAGGTAAGCAAGCATAACATTTAAAGACGTCATTATATGTATTAGCCACATGTCAACCAATTAATAAAATGTTATAATATCAGCTGTCAAAATGCTGTTTTAATTATATAGTTTACACAGTTTGTGCATTTCTCCTTATTTGGATGTATTGTACATGCATATATACAGACGTATACATATGTACATATATGTAATTATTCGTACAATAAACATATGATACTTGATTCGATGTACAAACATACATATTAACGTTTATGGATTTTTAAATGTACAAAACATTTATGCAAGTTTGTACGGTGCTGTTTTATTGGAATTTATAGGTACATTCTTTAATGCTTAGTAAATTTATGTTTGTACATTTGTTACATCATACATTGAATAATCGTTTAAGGAAAAAACACCTCATAAGAATTGTTAATCAATTAACTAATAACATTTTTAAAAAATCGATCTCAAAATCTAACGATCAAAAGAAAATGTAATTAAATGATTTTAAATAAAAAACGATTTAATGCATGTAAAATAAGGCGCTTTTATAAAAGTGAAATTACTTTTCCTTTATTTAGTTGTATATTTTCAAATTATCTAGATATAATTGAATTGCATATTTTTATATGAAATTAAAATCAATATTAATATTACACACAGTTATGTATAGAATTATACAGAATAGCAACAAACATATTTCATACAATTTTATTTTTGTTTGCAAACATCTGGCTTGCAGGTGTTTTATTTTTATAATTTTTATTAGTGAAAGAAATGATACAAATTTTTATGTTGTATTTAATAAAGTCTGTATTTTTCTTTTCCACATTATTTTTTTATTGTATTCTTTTAATACATCCACCTACTTATTCTTACGGCGGGAAATTATGTATTTTTGTATAATTATTAGAAAAATTTCTTTATAATGTTATTTATTTGATTGTATATCTATTCTAATTAATAATTAAACAAATAACAAAAATAGATACATTACGTTCGGGTTAATTATGTGTCTTTTTTTTTCATATATGTATGTAGGTATAGTGACCTAAAACATATTTTGATAAAGTAAATAAAATTAAAATTAATGATAAACAAAAAATACTATGTAGGTACATACGTTGAATGGTGCGTTGAATGAATTAGTTTCTGTGTACTTCAAAGTATGAAAGTATAATTCATGTTTATTTCACTTACATTTTTATTGATTTAGTTGATTACAAAAGTTTATATAATTATGATATAATGTAAGTTTTTATAGCCCGAAAACAGAACATTTCGAATTTAAAGTCAATTCAAAGGCTTATTAACATTAAAACTTCTTCAATGTATGTACCTATGTATGTACGTATATCTATCTATTCACCTTCAACTTGTTCTTCTTTTTTTCTTTTTTTAAAAAAACTAACTAAATTCACTTTCTGCGATAATAACCGGTATTTTTCTTGGTTTATTTAATAACGTATATTATGTGATCATTTTGATTTAATTATTATATCTTGTATTTAGTTTAAATTTTCTTAAATATTTTCTTCTAATTTTTAACTTTTTTTAAAATTTTTCTATATAGGTACATATGATATATGCACCTATAATAGTTTAAAATGTTAATTGCATTTTATTAGCATCTGTTGTTTCCATATTAATAGAAAATTGTTTTAATTTAGAATGCAATATGCCATCTTTAAAACAAAATTACTTACACAAATGTTTTGTAACAGATGGAAAACGTATCTGCATACATACATATGTATGTATCTACATATTATGTGCATTAATTTAAATGTAAATTAGCTGAAAAAAATTTTTGACTTTTTTTTTTATTTCTCTAAAACCTAAAATAAATACAAATGCTTTTTCTTCAAATATATACATACTCATGTAACAACACGGTGTGCTTGTGAATGTTTTATAAGAAAAAAAACAAATAAAATGATTTGTTTTAGTCACATATGTAAAATGCAGATATTGCATACATACATATGCATATGATGCATATCAAATTATACACATGTATGCATATTTAATTTACATTGTCCTTTTAGAGTTTTTTTTTAAAATTTAGTTTTGAATATTGAATTAAAAACAGATGAAATATTAGCAAAAAATAAAAACGAAAAAAATGATAGAAACAATTTTTTTTTTTTTTTTGGTATAATTTTTATATGCTACAAACATTTATGAAAATTTGGGAAAAAAAAGTAGAAACGGAAAAATTAGAAATTTTCCAAATTTTGTTTCAATGATTTTAAAAATAAATGTAATTTTTATTTTTTATCAATTAAAAAATCTTACAAAATTTTACTTTTCAATTTAATAGTATCATTAAAATTGTTCACATTTTATATCTAAGTACATGTACATATATATTTATATTAAGATATTATTTTCAATAAATTTATAACAGATAAAGAAAACAGCAAAAAAAAAATAAAAACATAAAATAACATTTATAAACTGCACATTTGGTTACAATTTAAATATTATTCAAATTGTGCCAATAAAAAACAGGACAATTTATAAAGAAGAAATCCTTATCGTTTATTACACATTATACCAAAAATATTGTATGTGTGTATATATATATACCTATACACCTACGATTTAAAGTGTCTTTCTATAGTAATGGTCTTCATATATGTATGTATGTACATACATATACATACATATTAAATTATATAATTTTAACTTTCCAATTGATACTGAATTTCGAAAAGATTTTGAAAATATTTGCCATTCCTTGTTTTTTTTTTTTTTAAATAAAGAAAAAATATTATTATAAAGAATAACGAATAGAAATATGTAGGTATATATTTATGTACGAGAGTCTACATATATTAGTAAGAAAAAAGGCACTTTGTGGAGGCACAAATAAAAGTAGCGAATAAAGGACACAAATGTCATTTGTAACAGAGGCATTATCCTTGAATTGAATATCATAATACTAAAACCGCTGTTGCTATTATTATTAATATCATGGTGGTTATATCGTGTATATATGTATGTATATTCGTAGGTATGTATGTATATAGGTGTAACATGTATACAATGGATAGATATAGGAGTAACAATAAGTTACCGCATCGTTTTTTGTATTATTATTATGATTATACGAATATTTTCATTCAATGTAAACCATGGATTTTTTAGTTCACAAATATATCGAATTACATTTAAATATGTTTGCACACTTATCGGATACATGTATCAGTAAAGTAAAAGAAATATTTATGTAGGCGCATTAAAAACAATTCGAAAAATTCAATATGTCGAAGTCCCAATTACAAAAAGCCATCAGAAGCACCTGGTTTTCTCTTAAAACCACCACGTAAAATGTATACCATTTGTATGTGTGTACGTACGTATTTGAAATTTGCTATATAATGTATATGTATACGTGAGTAGAGAAATAACGGTATATATATGCCACAGCAATTACTTGACGGTAACATCTGTGCTCTATGCGAATGACTGTAGCCTCTACTAATAAATGCTCTATGTGTGTATATAGGTATATGTATGTATGTATTTATATGTAAATATGTACACTTACATGCATACAAATGAATTACAATTGTTGTTACTGTTGCGCAACCAAAGCAGAGAAAAATTATATTTGAAAATAAAATAAATAAATTCGTTATGTACAATATATAAGTATATATGTTTGTATAAAAAAAAAATGAAACTTATCCATATTCCAAAAAAAAGAGTGCGAAGAGAAAAAAAGAAAATATCACAAGAAAAACAAAAAAAAAAAAGAAATATATACAAATAACGTACATTACAAAATAAAATTCATACAAAAATCTATAACAATAAATTTGGATTATTTCATCCCAAAGGATATTAAGGACGATATGACAAATTTATCACTGGTTGGTTGGGCTCACTTAACGTTACTTCGTAATTTATATGTATTATGTATGTATATATGTATACATTTTGAATAGCATCAGTTTGCCACCATACATACCCATATTATTCATAAAAAGGCAAATGAATCGCAAAATTGCGATAATTTCTATGTTGTCCAGAATTGATATTCAAAATTATTATGATGTGTATACATATCACCCACACTCTTTTACAGATTTTATAAAAACTTTTGTAAATCTTAAAGATTATTATATACCTACATTTATATACAATACATGAATACTCTATTACACTTGTGTATACTTAACATCACATTTTGATGGTAAATTCTTGTACACACATTTTATTCATTTCACTTAAAATTATTACAGTAATACACATTCACAGCCATTCTGAAATCTGAATTATTGGGCCATTCTATCATTTTTAATTTTTGCATTAAAAGCATAAAATAAATCTGTCATTATGTATATAAATAGCATATCGCTGTTTTAATGTGATAGCGGAAATTTTGATGTTGTATTTTATTTTGTTTTCTTTACACATACATACATGTACGTAAATATGTAGATAGATCGTACATGTAATGTATTTAAAGTAAACATAAAAATTCAATAATTATGAATCATTATGATAATAATTCGAATTTATTAAATTACATAAAATTATTATAAAAACAGTGATGATGAAACTGTTATGTTGTTCGTTAATAAATAAATTTTTTAAAAGGAATTAAATGAATTTTTAATTACACGGTATCTGTTCTTGTGGATTTTTGAAATTTAACAAAACAAAAAACCGTTATTATTCATTAAAATTTTTAAAACTTTTGTTTGTTTTAATATTTAAATCATCAAAAAGGAAAAAAAGACTTTTCTAAAGTGCTAACTATATAAAATGTATTTAAAAATTAATTAACAAATTACAGCTAAATGCATACTTATAGAATTTTATTTTCCTTGTTTGTTTTTTTTTTTTTCTTCCATTTTTTTTTATTTTAATTTTTATAATCTAGCTTTACCATTTTGTATATCATCATAATCTTTTATTGTAAATTCTCTATAAATTCCATCTGAATTTAAATAATAAATAGGATCAGTTATTTTATTTATATTATAGCCTTCATTTTGTAAATCACGTTTTTTTAATTTAAATGTTCCTGTCATTGGTAATTCATTCAATAATCGAACGAATAATGGACGAGCATATGGTGGTAAACTGCCACGTATGCTAATTGATAATTGTTTTAAATCGACTTTTTTATCAGGATCAACAATAGCGGCCATGCCAGCTTTACCTTCAATATGTGGTATCTATTTGAACCAAAAAGAAGAACATTTCAAAAACATTTAAAATTAATTATTAGTTGTTTTGAAATTTTTAATTTTATTTTTTTTCGATTTATTTCATACACACCTCAACACCGTATACTACACAATCTTGTAAACCAATAACATTACTTATTACAGCCTCAACTTCTGATGTAGCTACATTCTCACCACGCCATCTAAATGTATCACCAGTACGATCTTTAAAATAATAATAACCGAAAATGTCTTTTACTAAAATATCACCGGAATTAAAAAAGAAATCTCCCTCCTTGAAGACATTCTTTAAGATTTTCTTTTCAGATGCTTTCTAAAAAAATAAAAACACAAAACCATTGATAAAATTTTGTATTTTGTAAATAAAATAAATTATTTTGGGTTTTTGTTTTCATCTTTTTTTTTTTACCTTGTCCGCATAACCACTAAATGCTGTATATGCACGTTTTGCATTTATTTGACCAATTAATACTCCTGGTTCACCTGGTCCACATTTAATACATCTACCGTTTTTATCACGTATTATTTCACCAGTACTTTCATTACATTTTATTAATGTCACTGGATACAAATAACTTGCGATTAATGGCACAAATCCAATGGCACCAATTTGATTATCAAAATTTACTGATAAATAAGTACATTACATACGTATATAAACAAAACAAATAAAAACAAAAAATTATTTCATATTAAAATGTTATTTTATATTAATTAGCTTACTTAAATTTGAATTCCCTTCTGTTGAACCATATATTTCACCAATTTGTGCTACATTAAATCTTGATATAAATTGTTGCCATATTTGTGGACGTAAACCATTACCAAACATCATCCTTATTTTATGCTCTTTATCAGTTGATTTAATTGGTGTTGATAATAAATAACGACATATTTCACCAATATACTGTGCTATTGTACATTCATATTTAATACAATCTAACCAAAAGTTTGATGCAGAAAATTTTTTTCGTAATACCATCGTAACACCACGTATTAAAACATTTCCTAAACCTAACATTCCACCAGCTGTATGATATAATGGTAATGAATTATAAATAATGTCATTATGATGAATATCAAGCATAATATTTCCACCAATACCCATTAATATGAATCTGAAAATAAATAAAATTAAAATATAAAAAGTGAATAATATGCTGCACATTTCTATTTCATCCCAGTGGTTAATAGTTTAAATAAAGTTTGAAAAATTTCATACGTATATTTAGGGAAAATTTTTTACATTTCACTTGAGGTTGGATTAAGTGTGATGTCATTGGAATCTATAATTTAAATTTACAAAATTTCGATTAGAAGATCCCAAAACGACAAATTCAAATTCTTTATTTTTAAGTTTAAAGAAAAATCAAACAAGTTTTATAAATTTATTTAAAAAATAATAAATGTATAAAAATTACATTTTCTTTGACTACAATATTAAACATTACGAAATGTATAAAGCTTAAATATATTTTGCCCTATTTTTAATTCTAGTTCATATTTTGATTAAACCTTTTTGTATTTTTTCGTAATCTTCAGGAGTAAATAATTTATAGGACCCATTTACATTGTTCAAAAAGTAAATGTCATCATTGATTCTATTAACATCATAATTTTCTTTTTGTAAATCTTTTTTTTTCAATTTAAATGTTCCTGTTAATAACATTTCAGGTAAAATTCGAATGAATAACGGTCTTGCATATGATGGTAAATTATCTTTAATACCAATTGATAATTTATCAAAATTAATTTTTTTATCAGGATCAACAATAGCTGCCATACCAGCTTTACCTTCAACATTCGGAATCTGAATTTTAGAAAAAAATCGATTTAAAACATGAAAAAAACATCTTTGATTTTTATTTTTGATTTTTACCTCAACACCATATACAACACAGTCTTTTAGGCCTACAATATTACTTATTACAGCTTCAACTTCTGATGTAGCTACATTCTCTCCACGCCATCTAAACGTGTCACCAGTACGATCTTTAAAGTAATAAAATCCAAGTAAATCTTTTACAAGTATATCACCGGTATTAAAGTACATATCTCCATTTTTGAAAACGTTGTAAATTATTTTCTTATTTGTTGATTCCTAAAGCAAAATGTTCATTTATGTATATTCATTTATGTTATTGATAAGATTAAAACAAAATAAATACAATATTTGCATACTTTATCCACATAGCCTGTAAATTGACGATGTGCACTTTTTTGAATAATTTTCCCAACAAATATTCCTGGTTCACCTGGTTTACACTTAATACATTTTCCCTGGTAATTTCTGATTACATCTCCAGTTAATTCATTGCATTTAATTAATATACCAGGATAAACTGCTTCCAACCATAACGGAATGAAGCCAACAGCACCAATTTTATTAACAAAATTCACTATAAAAATTTTCATTATTTTAATAGAAAATGACTATTTTTTTTTGGTTTATATATTTTCTACCTAAATATGTATTTCCTTCAGTTGCACCATACAATTCACCAATTTCCGGTATATTAAATCGTTTTGTAAATTTTTCCCATATTTGTGGTCGTAAACCATTTCCATACATAAGTCTTAGATTATGCTTGCAATCTGTTAGCTTTTCTGGTGTTGATAATAAATAACGACATATTTCACCAATATACTGTGCAATTGTACAATGATATTTTATGCAATCAGTCCAAAAATTTGATGCAGAAAATTTCTTTCGAATAACAACTGTTGTCCCCCTAACAATTGCATTCCCAACACCAAGTATACCACCAGCTGTATGATATAGTGGTATACATGTATAAATAATGTCATCTTCGGTCATGTTAAAAATTAAACCAAATGATGAACCAAGAAGTACTCTAAGTTATTTTAAAACATCAATAGAATAGTTAGGAATCTTTTAAAACATTTTTAAAAATTTGTTTTTAAACATGCAGTGATTTTTGTTTTATTAAAATTTCTAAATAGTACTTACAAGACATGAAACATTTTCCTGTATGAATATTTCCAATTTTTCTTACATTATGACAATGAAAGCATGCCAAAAGATTTTACAATAAACCAACTTATTTTTTATATCTTACTTAAAATAACAAATTAAGCCTGATGAATTCGAATTATTTTTATTTATTTTTCTTAAAATTCAAATAACATAAAAAAAAACAACATACTTTACACAAAAAGCGACAATACACTCACGTAAATTCTTACTTTCATCTTCAAAGAATCAAGAAAAATTATAAGACTTTCAAGGACATTTGACATATATTTTTTTTTCTCATTTCGAAATTGCACCCAAAATATTAGAAGTGAAATGCAAAAAAATTTTCCCAAAAAATAATAAATTCGTACCAAAAGTGCATAAATATAAATATGTACATTTGTACTACCTCATATTTGTAATGACTGCTGCTTTTGGCATTCCAGTTGTTCCAGATGTATAAATATAAACCATTTTATCAGATGGTTTTGTTTTTGCTATATCTGAACTTAAATCTGAACCTTTATATTTTTCAGATTCAACCAAAAGATCAACTGCTCCTATATGTTGGGCATTAAAAAAAGGAATAAAATCATTTACGTAAACAAGAAAATTCAAAACAAACATATTAATAATCATGTAAAATTTATGAACCTTCCAATAATAATTTTAGATCACTAATTGTTGATGATTTCTCATGGAATTGATAAATTTTTAAACCTTTGATACTTTCATCGTTTTGAATGTCTTTTAAAGCTGAAAAATAAATGTTAAAAATATTATTTAAAAAAACTTTTTTTTTTTTACATTCCATGTTGAATACCTGGTGATAATTCATCACTAACAATAATCGCTTTCGAATTGGCGACTTTAATTGAATGTATCAATGTATCTTTTTTTAAATTTGTATTAATTAATGCTGTTATACAACCAATTTTTGATAAACCTAACCATATACATGGATATTCAGGACGATTTTCCATAAATAATGCAATCGTATCATCTTTTCGAAATCCATTTATCTTAAAATATGAACCAATTTGATTACTTAATTCATTAACATCATGGAATGTTAATTTTTTATCATTCATTATGAATGCAGCCTTATTTGAATATTTTTGAACAGTTTGTTGAAATATTTTTGATACAGTCATTTTTTGCCAATCCCACATTAATAAATAAAAATTTAATTTAGCAAATTTTGCAAATGCCCTTTAATTAAATTAGAAAAAAAAAATATTTGTAGGCATTTTCTTGAAAAACTATTTTTTGTGTATATATACGTGATAGATACCTGATATCTCGTGGTAATGTTACAACAGTAGCGTATACTGTTGTTGGTCGTTCTCCAGTTAATAAATAAACAGTTGTTGCAATTATAATTGCAAATACTATTACATTACTAAGCCATATCGCTGATAATATGATACCACATAGTATAATACCAATAATTGTTGCAAATCGGTTTTTGAAATCCAATTCAACTATCATACTGTTTAAATTATTTTTTAAACTTTAAAAAAAAAATTAATTCTTGTTGTTGTATATTTATGTATTAGATAGCTTTTCAAATGTATTATCGATAAATCAAATTTGTACTGTAATGCAGAAAAAAAAATTATATTTTTTTATTAAAACGAAAATTTTAAAATATTTTCAATAATTTTATTAATAATAACCAAACAGAAACGACGCAAAATTACTTTTAAAAAAATCAAATTTATACGCATTATATTAATTTATAATTTATTTACTGTTGTAGCAGAAACCCTCCCTTCCCTCCTCTCAGAAATAATATTTGATTATCAATGTTTTTTTTTTTTAAACATGTGTACATATAAATCTTATCATAAATTTATTATTGAAAAGTAAAATTATTATTATTGTTATTATGACAATAAAAATAATTGTAATGTTTTCGTTGAGATAAGAAATTTTCATTTTATTTTGCCTTTTTGGTCTGTTCTTAATTTGTTCAATTTTTTGAATTATTGAAAATTGACAAAATCGAGAAATTTTCTTTTTTTTTTGTTTATTTCAAGCAATAATAAATTTTAATTAAAAATGTAAGCTATCATTGATTAATAATTGTGCATTTTTTTTATAATGATTTAATTGATTAAATTTATAACCGAAAATATAAATGGTTAAAGGAATTGTATCTCTTGATCTTGGATTAAAAAAGAAAATGTATATAAATAAATGTACTTAATTAAAATCGAAACAAACTTAATATATTTTAACTTTCATCATAAACAAATTTTTTTTTCTGGAATACGTACTTCAAATTCGAATCCTCAAAAATCCTTTAGAAAATTTAAAAAAAGAATTATATATTTTTATATACAATCAGTGTTATACAATTACCCCAAAAAAATAATCACAGTTAATAGCACTTGCCCATAGTACAAAGGACAAAATGTGATAAGTATTTTTTTTTTTTTTGGTGAAAAATTATACAAGATATAAAAAACCAAATGATTATTAAAAGTCAATAAAAAAGAGTAGTAATATAGAATTAATTAAGAAATCATGTATGCGATCAAAGCTATATAAACCGCAACACTTTGCGTTTTATGTACATACATACATATGTATGTAGGTATCATAATTCCGTAATTCCATAATTTCATTAACGATGATTGTATAAGAATTAAAATTTTGTTGTTTTATTGCGTGTAATAAAAACTTCTATAAATATCATTTTGAATTCATTTTGCTAATTCAGTATAACTAGTAAATACTACAATGAATTAGTTTCAATATTACGTAATAAAATAATATACAAGGTATAAATAATGTTTAATGAAAATGATATTTCTCTATTCATCATATATAGGTATCTATAATCCAAATGAATAATATTTTCCACATTGAAAATCATTCAGTGCTCATATGCTGCACAATAATATATAAGTGCTGTACATACTATATGTATGTAGAAAAAACAAATATAAATACATATTGTTTAAGTCATGAAGCATATTAAATTACTTTCAAAATTAACTAAACGTGTATGCGATTTATACATGTACTATCACCACAAAGCATTTATATTATATTTCTTAATTACCTTACAAAGCACACCTATGTAATACTTTATTTAACTTATTATTTTATTGTCTCTTATATACCTATACATACATATTTTTATTTGTTGGTTTTACTTGAAATCATTTGAAATCAAATAGGTTTTGGAATTTGAACTTTTATACAATGTAAACGTATGGAAATTCAGAATAATAATAGAAAAAAAAAGTTATCAAAGAAATATAATTACTCATTATTTATCTGTGCAAAATTTTCGTTTAATTAATTAAATTTCTTTTCCTTGAAAATCTTATAATACATTTGGCGATGTCATTGTACACCTTTTTTTGTTATAACAAGACATATGTACATATGTATGTAACATGTCTTTAATAATAGTTAATATCTTATATATTTGTTGACCTTTTGATACCTTGAAATTTTGGATTTTCAGGTTTTTTTTAAAAATAATTTTAAATAAATATTCCAAATGCGTAAGTTGTAATTTAGGTATACTTAGACAAGTGTATAAAATGTTAATTAGCTATGCAATTTTATTTATGCTATTACACAATAAAATTTTAACTTAAACACACTTGCATATATAAGGTACATATACATACGTACTTTTAATTTTTTATTTTTAATTGTAAACTAGTACAATTTTTCTTGATTGCTGTATAAATTAATTTAAATTGCAAATTTTATTTAATTAAAAAAAAAAAATTGTATTTTTTTGCATTCCGAAAAAACAAAAAAAAAATTGTAACCGATTTCTGTTTTGAATATTACTTAATAACTGATTTGAAAAAAGCCTAAAATTTTAGAGAATTAAGTTTTGGAAAATTCAATAAAAATTAATAAAAAACGTTCACGTACGTTAACTGTGATTTATTTAATCACGATATACTGAATAGTTTTTAAAGAATAACAACAGGTCACTTTTCCCTCTTATTACAAAATGTGTGAAGATACATTTAAAAAATTTCCATTTATATTCTGATTGGCATTATTTGACTGAGATTATTTTATTTTTATGTTACAAAAGTTAGTTTTTTTTAATATTTAGGTATGTTGAGAACTAATTTTAAGAAAATTCTTATCATCTATATTAAAACTATAAGCAAATAGACATGTACATAATTATTATTGTGGCTGAATTTTTATACCAAAAATAAAACTCATGTTTAAATTCTTTTTTTTTTTTTTTGGGGTATAATATTTATCAGTTACAAGTATTGTACATTTGAATTTTTTGTTCTGGAGTATTTTCTGTTTATCTATTATCTGTGTATGATTTGTATGATGTGTATGATGAAAATACTTAAATACGAAAGAACAACGTTAAATTATGATAACGATTGTATGTATATTGAACTTTGAATTTAATAAGCAAAAATAAAAAAATAAAATTAATGATTATAACCTATAGTAAACAATTAGTATGTTTGAGAAGCACATGCGCGATAAACTGAATAAAATAAATAAAATATGTAAATATTCACTTTTTAATATGTGCATATATGCATGATTATTTACAAAGGCTTTTATGAATGAATAAAATACTATTACGAAATAACATATATGTATGTATGTACATAATACATACATACATACATACATATAGTATATGCAAATCGGTCAGGTTAATATAAAATGCAAAATATAATATGGGGTAAGTGTACGTTGAATGAATTCAGAATCATTTAAATAACAATAAATGTAAAATATAGTAACATGAAAATAATTTCAATCAATTTTGCTCGTGAAAATTCAAATAATAAAATTGTGTATATTTAATTGATTGTAATAAAATCATTATGATTTATTATCACATACTTGATCTGCAATTTACCATGTACAATTACAATGGCTGACCTTTATGATTACATCATTGACAAAGAAATTTTCTAATCAAAATATAAAATTGCTCTATAAATGAATGCAATGCGATTTGCATTTTCAATTGAAGTTAAAGTTATAACTTGTATTATGATTAATGATAATTACAAAGGCTAGACATTGAATGACACAAAAAGAACCATCATTGAATTATATTTTATGCATGTTCTATAATTTTGAACTAAGTTAAATAATTTTTTAATTTAAACATAGGTAGGTAGGTACATTTGGTACTTTATACTAATTTTTTATTTGAATAATGGTAAATTTCAATACAAATCCAAATACATACCTACATATATTGATTTTTTTAAATATTTTTTATAATAGCGAATATACAAAGACCTCCATATAAACATTTTACGTTACATGTTACGGAATAATCTTCGCTACAAAATTTCTTTCAATTTCAACTCTAAATTCAAACTACTTTTATGTAATCTTGATTACATACACATTTAAAAGATTTTTAGGTTTTTGAAAAGGTTTAAGCCTTGATTTTAATTAACATTAAATATGATTGCACGAATTTATTCAATTCAGAATACCTACATCCCCAATTTTATTATGTTATGTATTTTGGGTATCCGACAATTTTTAATTCACAATATTATAAAAGGGGAGAATTTAAGTGAGCTAAGGGTCTAGAACGATTTTTGCTAAAAGCATTTTGAACATTTCTGAAAAGTATAGATTCTTTTGCCCTTAATTCGGGACACCTTGTAATAATGCATTACTAAAATAAAAAAAAATAAAAAAACCAAAATAAATTACTAAATTTCATTGACTTGTCCTCATTTAAAATGAAAATAGAATAATGAATAAAAATAAATGTTTAAAATAAAATGTAAACAAATTGTTGTTAAAAATGTATACTCGTCGACGACAAACAACAAAGTAAAATTGAAATAACAAAATTAAAACTAAAATATACAGTATTACTAATAGAATGAACACGTTGTTATTCGTATCGATCAACGATCATATAAATATTAAATTAGAAATTTTTTCACATACTAATGGATTTGCATTTTTTTTTTCTGTGTAGTTAAACGTGCACATATGTACATGAAGTGTAAAAGAAAATGTAGGTAGTCTGTTAAAGCGATGTAGATGAACATTACAAGAATTCATAATAAAAAGAAAGAAAACTAAAAAAAAAAAATAACACTAAACGTTAAACTAAAACTAATTGTCAAATTGTCTTCTAAAAACCGTGTAATAAATAATAATTTGTATCTGAAAAGTAGAAAGAATACATAATCTTTTCAAAAAAATTTTTAATTCATGATGATCTAATATGTATAAGTACCTACTTGTCAATTTTAATTCAAAAATATTATCACGATATCTAATCTTTTTAACGTTTTATTGTAGAAGTACGAGTATTTAATTAGAAAAAGACAGCAAATACAAAATAATGAAAATTAATGTAGTTATAAATTTATTTAAAAATAAAACATAAAATGAAAATTAGAACATTTTTGTGGCAAAGATACATATTAAAAGCTAAACATGATAATAAAACAGTTCAAAAAATTATTAATTTATATTAAGCGACTACTAATACTTTAAACCTAAAGCTAAAATTATATCTGTTCTTGTATGTGTGACGGTATATTCATAAGATAAACAGTCATACATATACCTATATACCTATATACATAGGTATATGCTGTATGAATATTTTATACATAATTACCTATACATAGTCAATTTTTTATCGTATTTTTATCAGATTAAAACTTACAATGAATAAATACCAAAATTATTTCGAAAACACAATACACAATGTACGTTACATACCTATGTATCTAATACCAATCTACATACTAGTATTTTTTATTCTAATTTATGTAAATTAATAACCACTAAAACTTATCAGATTTTTCGTTAATACTGAACTTCCTAAAGCTCTTTTTTTAATGTAAATTTTTTTTTTTGAATTTTTGAAATTTTAATACACATCTAGTAAAACCATTTTCCTTCTGTTTTTTTTTTTAATGGTCTTTAATTTGTACACAAATTTTCTTTAAAAAATTTCCACAATTTTATTTAATTTTTTTTTTTTTAGAAGAAAACACATATACTACACCTTTTAGTAAAGTGAATGAAATTCTATTAAATAAAAAATCACAAAAAAACTGCTTGTACTTTTTTATAGAGGAAATATAATTATCCGTAAATGGATATGTAGATATTAACGGCAACACAATATTCACGAGTTTATATCGTCTACTGTAGATTAGAACAGCAAATAAAATGATTTCATTAAATGAAATTACGACTTTTGTTTATTATTGTTATTACTTTTTTTATTTATATTTTGTTTTGTTCTGTGTTTTTTATATTATTATCATTATCATTTAAACAAAATATAATGTGGTAAAGTGTATGTATATAAACTGATCACTATGACCATTAATCAAAGAACTATTTTGAAAATATGAAAAGCTTTTGAATTTTTCATAATGTTCTTCATTAAAAATAATAAAAATACAACCAACTATACCAACTCGTTTAATTTCTTTGTGCACACTTTTATCACACTTACTTACACATCCATACATATACATATATGTACAATCATATACATACATATGTATAAATATGTTCACGCATATACGAATACATAAATGAGTATAAATGATGTATAAACAAAAATTAATATATTAACTTATTGTATTTGTAATATTCATACATGCTTCTCATATATATTGACACAATAATCATTCGCGAAAAAAAAACACCCACCCACCTCCCGTCTATCACTTTTTTATAATAAAGGTCATTTTACATTTTTATAATATGTATACATATGTACGATTGTACGAGTTAAAAATTGAGAAAAATTCTATTCTTTACATGCATACATACATACTCACGATGAAATTATTAACTTTATTATATGTGCAAATAAAATGTATTGATAGTTAAAGTTTGATAACAACACCATAATACAATACATGTAAAACTAAAATATAAGTTCTGATCTGATCGAAAAGTGTTACATTCATTTTCAAATGATCTCTACAAGGTGAGCATGCACATGCAAATAAAAAAATTTATAACAATCAGAGCAATTATATTATCGCTATTGAAGGTGAACACAACTGGTCTGATAAGAGTTCACGCTATCGTGGTTGTACTGCATTTTATTTTATTCAAATTTAGTAATTTGTCACTTTTTCGCTAATATAAAAATTTATTTAAATATGTTGTATATTTAATAAAATTGAATTATTTTCTTTTTTAATATGAATATTCAAATAAATGACAACTAAATATATAATGACAACTAAAAACATAAACAATTTTTTACAAATTACATATGTATGTTATCGGAGTAATAATAATATTATATTTTCGGAGTTCTTATCAGCTGCTTGACAGCTGCTTAACGAGTCTGAAAAACTTGTACAAGAAATCGGTAACGTCCCAATTTTTTAGCTTCGTTAACGAACAAATTCGTTAATTAAAAATGTAAATAGAATGATGCTGAAATATTTATTTTTTTAAAGAAAATAACTATGAGCTTATTATATTTATATAATATGTGAATATGAAGTTGAAAAATCTATGATCCAAACATTTCAAAACACCCTGTTTAAGCTTGAAATAAGCTTTCAAGTGTGGGAGTGCAGATATTTTCTATTTATATGATCATTGCATACAAATGCGATAGAAATATACAGTCAATATATACGGTCATAAAAAACAAAGTATTTACAAATGTATGTTTTTAAATATGATTGTTCAACAATTAGAGTTCCTCATCACAAACAATTTCACTTCAGAAAACCGAAAATGTACCGGAAATTGTATCATGATAGTTTTACAAAATTAAATGCTCACTGTGTAGCCATCTAGCGTCGAATGGAATAAAAGTCTTTATTATTTTTCTTCATCAGTTATTATACTACGTATCCGGTTTTTCTTTTTCAAAACTGAAATACATACGTATCATTATGTATTCCAAAGAATATTCCATTATCTTTCTTTCAATTGATTACGCATATTATAATTTTCGCAATTTAAAATTGCATCAAATGATAATACAATTTTTACAAGATATAAATTTCAAAATAACGCATTTAATCGAAAGGTCGAATATGACCTATACCAATATTTAAAATCGTAATTAAGTTAATCGAAAACAAAAAATTTGATTACTTATCGATAGTCATAATACAAAAAAAAAAACCAAATAAAATGAAATTTAATGATTAAATCTATTATTCGCAATTATAAAGATATCAAGTCCACAAAAACGACAAAATCACAATGTTGTAAAAATTAGAACAAACATAAAATTTATTTAATTTTTTTTTTCCATTTATTTTTATTTTTTTGCAATGTTGCAATCGAATCAAATTTATTTTTAATTTATTGTTCTAAATAAATAAATAACAAAACAATAAAATGAAATCGATGATTTCGCGAAATTCGAATTCATTTTTCGAATACGGAAAAATTATTATTAAAATTTTTACATTATGTGAATTTATTTGCAGGTAATTAACAACTCATTTTTTAAACAATTGGTTAGCGATTTTTCATTGTATCAACATTTTATTTGATGTTGTTTTACTTTTACTTAAATCAAAAGTAGTGTGTACTACAAACACATGGGTGTGTGTGTTTATGTACACTTGCATTGACGAAAAATGTTATTAGTGAGTTATTGCTGACGAATAATTTTTTTTTTTTTTATTAACAAAAAATAAATAAGAAATATTTAAAAATTTAAATTATAAATTTTGATTTGAGTACGTTATTATGAATAACGTTGATAAAATCATAGATTTACTATACCATAATAACAGTTGTTCACCTTAATGAAATTTCAATTGATTAACATTTTATGTTAATTTTTTTGCATATAATAAAAAGTAAAAACAAAAAATCTTTTCGATTTTGTTTACATTTGTTTTTAATTTCTATCTTATAATAAAGTATTTATGTATCCATTGAATTCTTATACACTGTATGTTAAACGCATAATTGACTTACAATTCTATTACAACAGTTCATGTACACTGTATATGCATGTATTATACAAATACCACATAATGTATGCAAACAATTTTTTCTTATCATTATGCAAATCTTATTCTTTCTTCTATAACTGATCTAGTAATATTTAAAGTTTTTATAATCTCAATAATCAATCAACAATAATGTTAAGTGCTCAGCAACCATACAATTTACAGATTGTAGCTATTGTCTATTTAATCTGCATATTTTTATGTTTAATGTTCATACGTTAATTTCATATTGCAATGTAACGATTATAACAAATTATATGTATGTATAAATTTTATATAATCATATTAAGGAGTTTTGAAAAGGAAAAAACAAAAAACATGTTCATACATTGTTAAAAGAATTTATAACAGATGCCTTTTATAAATTTTGAACCCGATTTTGTTATACTCTGATATCTTTTGATTGTTGATCAAATACAGTGAAGTCTCCAAATTTAGAATTCCATTATAGGAAAATATTTAAGACAACTAACAAACGAAATCCCAGACAAATTTGGAATTGACCATCGATTTTAATTTAAAATTATTAGAAAAACAAATGTTTAAGGGGTCGTAAGATTTAAAGTCTAAGACTTTATTGAAATCGTTTATCTGATTTTATTATTGATAAATTCTATAAAATTTTAAACAAATGAACTTATTCGCTTCAGAAGTTTATTTATAATTTTATGATTAGTCCAAAAAATACACTACAAATGTATTGATCTTTATTGAAATCACTGTATCTGATGTTTAAATTTTTAAATTCATAGTTAACAAGCATTTTACGAGTACAATACAACAGTAAAGTATAAAACATTGAAATTAAGACATTAAAATCAACTTCAATTGAATATTAAACGCACGCGAACAAAATTTTCAAGTATATAACGATCGTTATTCAGATTAGAAAGAAAAATTAAGGGTGTGATTTGTAATTGTACTTCCTAATTTAGATTAGTAGACAATAATGTACCTACGACAACAATGACAATAGTAAATGAACTATTTATGCTACATATGTATATACAAAAGAAAAAGGAATTTTTTTTTAAAATGTTCATATTTTTGTCATGTGCATTATTAACATAACTGCCATTTTAGTTATGAATCGATAAATTAATTTAGCTTACTTACTCATATAGAAAACATTTTTTCTAACGAACGATTTTTATTTTTTCATTTTTGTAAGAAAATTGGGAAAACTGGTGGTAAAAAAATACATTTTCTTTCAGTGGGTATATAATAAGGCCAGATCAGAATGCCCGATTATTGTATAATGTTAGAAATAAAAATCTATTGTTTAAAGCCGTTAGCAACATTTTAAATCAGATATTAAATAATATTCGCATATTTTTACATTGAAAATGTAATATTAGTAAAATGCGGTATTCGCATATACCTAATAATTTTGTAATAAATAAAAGGTATCATATTGACAGGAGTGCAAACCCACTAATATCATAACATACTTATCAAATGCTATATAAATATAAGTAAATGCAGGTACATATACACTACATATGTACCTATTTATATCGATGATGACTTAAAGCAAAACACGTTACAAATTCATAAAAACTGCATAATTACAAAATAAAAATTATATGAATTTTCGTTATCAAAAAACAAAAAATCAAAAAAAAAAAATTTCCGCGAAATTATTTTGGGTAATTTTTATTTTTATTTTTTGAAAGTAAAAAATTTAGGGCACATCCACATACACATTTTCGTGCATTGTATCCGTGTGAATTTGACTGCATATTCTTTTTGATTGCTGGAAAAAAAGAAATTAATTTTTCTTTTTGTAAATTTTTTAAAAAACGAAAGAAAGTAAAAATAAACAGAGATTGATATATTACAATAGAAAAAGAAATCAATTTATATCGTATAAAAAATGCGTAGTATGACCAAAACAATTTTATAAGTACCTACATTAATTTTATTGATAAAAAAAGGTGGTTCCTATTTATACATATATGAATATGTATGTGTTTTTTAATAAATTTTAAATATCAAAAATTTGATAATGCAATCTGTAAAATGAAAATTATTGTAATAGAATCAGCAAAATAATTCGAAAAACCCATATAGCAGTAAAGGAAAAAAATTTTCTATTAATGAATCAGAATTTCGTGTTAGTTGAATGTACACATGCATGTATAGGTATTTGAGCTGAAACTGCCTTAATTTTCTTTTTCATTATTTTGATATTTTGTGTTCTACATTTATCATATGGATTAAAATAATTTTCAAAAAATAAAAACAAAAATTTTAAACCATAAATTTAAGCAAAACTTGATAAAGATTTTATTTTAATGTTATTACGATTATTAGGTATTACGATAAATTATTAAATAGGTACGGTACATCCAATTAATTTATACAAATTTTCAAAATAAATTGACAAAAAAAAAATTTTTTCTTGTACCTATTTTGATTTTGATGATAAATTCATTTATGCGTATGCGAATTTAAAATCGAATGTAGGTCAGTAAGTGATTCATGTAAAGAAGTCTTTTCCGATTACATCTCGATTTCAAATTATTGAAAAAAAAAAAATAATCTAAATAGTATTAAGCATGTGCAACTTTCTTAACGTAAGTTAGAAAATTTCATCTGAAAAAATAAATTGCAATACTTATATATTGTGTACGTACATAAGTATAATCGAAAACTCTTACTTTCAAATTCATAACGATCAAAATCATTTCACTTTTCTTTAAAATATGTGCGCTTAATTTAAAAAAATTGAATAAAAAACGAAAAACTTTACAAAAGATTACGTCGATTACATCGTCGCCGCCAGTTCACGTAAAATTTGTATACAGATTTGTAACCAATATCAATCAAAAAGAAATTTCTTTTCTTTATAATATAGGTATATTTCACTCTCTGTCGAAAAGTAACACACCTCCACCCACACATATACAAATGAATTAGAAAAGCGATGAATTTTAATCTTAATTCTCAGTCTTTTACTCAAAGTTAAATATAAGAATTGAGCTTTTTTCAATGATTTCTGTGTAACAAACCTAACAGTATTTGTACGATCTTTTCTCATGCCGTGTAACAGTACATACAATACACATACAGCTATGTTGTACATAAAAAGAAAATAAAATTTAGAGGCCTAAAGTCATAAATCCGGAATTCGGAAATAGTGAAAATCATTCAGTGAGTATTGATAGACAAATACATACACATATGTATGAATGTATGTACTTATGTAGAATGGAATCCAATGGTAGTAGTAGAGAATCAGTTAAATTCACATACTTAAGAGGACGATAACACGAATTACAGTTAAGTTAAGGTATGAATTAAATGACGATAAATGACGTCACTGTGATGAGTAAAATCACAGTTTATAAATGATTGTCTTTTTAGGCCGAATTCAAAATTACGATCGAATTAATCGGAGTACTCAAAACATGCATCCGAAATTATAGTCTAATTCATGATTTTAGACCAAATCCAATACACATATTGAAAAATTTAAAAATTCAAAGTTAACATTTTTTCGTGCTTTGTATAATAATTAACAGAAAAACTAAAACAAATTTTTTTGGGTAAAGAAAATTAAAAATAATTAATATTTTTATAATTATTTTCAAACAAATATAATTATGAAATAAATTATTTGAAACGTTTTTTGACAAATTTGTGCACACGTTGTTATTACAAATAAAGTAAATTGCTTTTTATCGTTAAAAAATGTGATCTATCACATATAACGATTAAACTATTCGATTTGCTCACTTCTGGTAGGAATGAACTCGGCCTTAAAATATAAAATAGAAGATGGAACATTTTATGATGACGTTATATTGGTTGGAGTTTAGTTTGAATATTTTTTAGGGGGAACTTGGGAACAATTTTGTGATGAGATCTGTACACATACATATAATACATAAGATGACACAAAAAATACATAAATAAAAATGTAATAAAATAAAAATGAAATGTGATACTTTTAAATGTGTGCAATATGCACGTAATATATATACTTTTCAACTTTTCACTTTTTTATTTAAAAAATAAACTGAATTGATGTATGAAAATTGTCATCGTATTTGTAAATAAAATAAACTCTCTTTTCGTTTAGAAAATGAAAAAGCTTTTGACGTAATTTCAATTATAATACATACATACGTACGTACGTCATATATGTATACAGTAAAATTACTTAAATTAATTATATTGTATTGATTGCATTCTAATGATATCTGAGAGTAAAAGTATTTTTTTTTTGGAAAAAAGTAATGTGTATTATAGACAGAACAGAACTGTACATAAGTATATTTGCAGTATAACTATATGCACATAGATATGCAGATTGTTTACCTGTGCGCATTTCTGGTAAAATATTTTAAATTCAGATATTTCAAACGTTTAATTTTTCAAATCTAACAGTTCAAAATTAATCATTTAGGCATGATCATCAAAAAAATTCAGATTGAGAGATTTTCCTGCTTATTAAAAATTATAAGAATATTTTTCCTGGATATGAGGTATTTTATCCAAAATTTTATTTTACATTAATTCAAAATGATAAATTAAGCTTATCTATGATAAACAATTACTTTCACAATTATTGATGGCACATATAAACAATATGATCATAACACCTCTTTTGTGCTCTGCCATACTATACAATACAATACATCATTAACTATTATTAACACAATATTATTTGATGGTATATGGTAATCGGACTTTTCATTTGTTTACATATTTTTCGTAATAAAGCCCTATAATGATATGTGAGTTTCTGTTTATTATGTTGCTTAAAAATTTTTTAGCCAAAGATCTTTTAGTTACCACTTAACAACGATACGATTTAGACGTGTTTATAGATTTTCTTACATTGCAATAATATTCATTTCAATAATATTAATTCAGGTACGATATACATATCAAGCTGTATAAACAAAAATAATACAAAAAAAAAGAAAATATTTTTACTTCTTCTATCTTTCTTTTAAAAATTAAAGAAAAAAAAATTTTTTTTAAAGACATTAACGAAAATTTGTTGACGCGAGAGAGTATCTATTTCTATTTTACACGTTTGCTCTTTGTATTATATGTGTATTTAATCGGCGATACAATACAATTACAAAAGAAAAGAAAAAGATTTATTAAAAAGCTAAAGAAGAATAAAAAATCGAGAGAAAAAAAAAGTCAAAAAACCATTACTATGAAGAAGGAAAAAAAAAATTTAAACTTTTTTTGTTGTTTTTCTTAAAACCTCTTCTTGTAAAATTATAAAACCAGTTGCATCATAATATTAAGACTTCAGTCAGTATTTGAATTTAAAAGATAGATGACATCTAAAAGAAAAAAAAAATGCCGAAAATAAAAAAAATAAATTAAACAGTAAAAACAAATTTGTTTTTTGTGTAAATATTTTTGCGATTATGTTTATGCAAAGAGAAAGTTAAAAAAAGAAAAACTGAATTCATAAATAAATTATTTGCCAATGAACGTTTTTTTTTGCGATTTTGAAAATTTAATTTGACGGTTTTATTTTTCTATTATTGTTGGACTTTCACAAATTTTATAATTCGGTTTTTGAAGACTTTGTCGAATCAAATATAACAGATTTTTGAAATTTCTATTGATCAGTGCACAGTGATTATCAACTTACTAAATTTGAATTTTTTGTGCAATTTATACAAAAAAAAAAATTATTCATGGATTATTTATTTTAATTTTTAATTATTTATTTGATTTGATTATTTACTAGTGATTTTTTTAAAAATGAAGTGATTGTAGTACGATAAAGGATCAAAACAAGGATTAAAGTGAGTGAAATAGTAAACTATAATTTTAATGATTAAAAACAAAATCTGGTGATCAATGAATAAAAATAAAATTTAAGTGGTCATTATAACATTAAAGTGATTTAGTAAAAAGATAAGAGATAAGATAACATAAAGGATAATCATTATTTTTCTATTTTTAAAATAAACTGAAAAACAAAAATTAATTTAAATTATGTTTGATAATCTTGCAACTTGATCTTTTCTCAATTAAGAAAAAAGATCTAAATTTTGCAAAAAACAGAAAAAAATAAATTTTCAAATTTTTCATAATCACGATATGGAATCACCTCAAATGTACGATTCTGTTCAATCATTATCACAATTAGATTTAAAGAAAGCAGCAGCCGCTGCAGCAGCAGTTGCAGCCGTAGTAGGTGGTGGTGGTAGTACTGGACAAGCAACAGCATTAACAATGGCAAACGCGACGAATACAAATGGTACAACTGCAACAAATACTGGATCTGGATCAGTTAATAACAATAATAATAATAATAATAATAATTCCAATGCAACATCAATACATCACAATGCAGCATTGGTTGTTAAACAACAACAAGCTGCTCATCATATGCAACAAGCTGCAGCTGCAAATAATAATAACAATACAACAACATCAAATAATAACAATAATAATAGCATATTACAAAAACACATGTTACAACAATACACACAAAGTGATTTAGACGAACTGACTGCACAAGAAATCACTCTGGATTTACAGCACCTAATCGACGATCAGTTTCGAGAACAGGAAGCTTTAGGCATATTTGGTGATATGGTAACAAATCCAGGAAATCCAAATGCAAATTTACAAGCGAATGGAGTTGTAAGTGCCGCAGCAAAAGTACTTCAGTTACAACAGCAACATCAACAACATCAAAATTTACGATCACAACAGAATCAAGGATATCCTCGTGGAGCCTTAGCTTATATGCCACAGGCAGTGCATTCTGGAGCAACATATGCAAATAATTCTAGCGATGAGAACAGTTCGATTGGCTCAGAAGCATCATCGAATATCAAAGAAGAACCACTCGATCCTCAAGAATATCGTAGACAATTGCAAGCAAATGGAGCACCATTCCTTGGAGCAGCTGCTGCAGCAGCAGCTACTGTTAATGGAAATAATGGTCTCTATCCTATTAATCCAAATGCATATCCATCAAATGGGAATGGTAATTCATTTACAACATTAACACCAGCTGGAGTATTACATCATCAGGCATTACCACATTTAACTGGAGCACATTTAGCATCCTTAAAACATCACAATAAACCAATGATGCCACAACGTAAACAATCAACAAAAGTTATTGATAAAGGTACTGATGAATATCGTCGGCGACGTGAAAGGAATAATATTGCTGTACGTAAAAGTCGTGAAAAGGCTAAAGTCCGATCTAGAGAAGTTGAAGAAAAAGTGAAAACATTATTAAAAGAAAAAGAGGCTCTATTAAAACGATTAGAAGAGATGACAAATGAAATTCAATTACATAAACATATTTATATGCAATTAATGAATCATAATAATCCCGAAATAACAAGAATTGTAAGAAGTTTTCTAAATATGAGTGATCATGGAATATAAATTATAAAATAAACACACAGGTATATTTTACATAGCAAAAAGAAATAATAAAAAAGATTTAAATTATACATACATACATAATTATTTATTGCATTAGGAAAAATTCATGTATTCCTTTACAATTGAATTAATTGTTTTTCGGTTTTTGTAAATTTGATTTTAAAAAATTCTATAAAAATTTATTTTTATACAACTGTGCGTATTTTAATGTTGTCGTAAAAATCATTGAATAACATTCAAACAACATAAAGTGTTTTTCATTACAATTTTTCTAGAAAATTCGTATGCAGCAATTACATATCACATTATGTTTTACCTAAACTTTTTCTCGAAGTTTTAATTTTATTTATAAAAAAAATTATATACATTTTCTTTTTAATAGCGAGAAAAGCAACAAAAGCTTAGAAAATTTCAAAATTTTTAAATCAAAATTTTTCCAATTAATAAAAATGAATTTAATAAATACGTAGATTTAAACATAAAAATTTAAAATTACAATCGAAATATTAGCAAAAGTGAAAAATTTAAATAAATTTTTTTTTAATAATCATTTTTTTAAAATAAAAATTATTATTAAATTGAAAATGAGTACGAGTACCTACATTAAAATTGATAATATTAATTTTTTTAAATAAAATTTTTGTAAATAATTATTAATTAGTTTAAAAAAAAAATAAAAACGGCAGAAAAAAACTTTCTACAATTTGGTTAGCTATTTTTGCAACAAAAAATATTTTAAACTAAATTTATCATTTTTTTTTCTTCTAAATTTAATGAGCTTAAAATAAAAGTAAATAAATAAATAATGACAAAATTTCAATTATTTGATTTTTTGATATGAAAAGAATGTTAATTCAAACAATTAGAAAAAACAAATTGTCAGCATACAAATAATGATGGTCAGTTGACAATAATTATCAAATTCACTACAAATGATTCTCAAATAATTTAAATAGTATTTAAAAATTTTAAAAATTTTTTAAAAAATTCGAACACGATACAAATTTTTTTTCCATTTTCTTACATATTCCTTTTTAACTGAATAAAATTGAAATCAAGGAAATATGCTCAAGATAATAATTTTCTTGACTGTATACCTACTTTTATCAAAAACTCTATTGTCAACTTAGATACTTTTACAAAAAAATTCTGTAAAAATTACTGTAAATTGCAGAGTCAAAATATTAACAAATACCTTTTTATGCACAATTTTACATTCATAACATATTGATCGTAAAATTTCTGACTGATTTTTATTATTTTCTTTTCAAATACATCAAGAAATTATATAAAATTTTCTATTTTTTATATATTGATTTCAATTTATCCGAAATTTTAACTTTTCCTTTCTTCTTCTTCTTTGTGTTTTCCCTCTCTGTATATTACATTTGTTTAATTTTTATTATTTTAATATTATTATGTGATCAGCGTATATAAAAGTTATATAGAAATATTAAATTGCTTGTATATTTTTGATGGTGATATTTGTGAAAAAATAAATTTATTATATAATAAAGATATTGTAAAAATATGTAGAAAACAAAAATAAAATTATCAAAAAAAAAAATAAAAAGAAAAAAAAGTTAATTATAAGATTAGCCAAAGAGAATTATATTAATCATACACATAGACACGAAAATTATTTTACATATCTAAAGGTATTTTACATGTTTGTCTTAAAGGTACATCCATCTACATAACGTATGTATATGCAATTTGCTAAAATTCCAAATATCTGTTAAACAATGGTAATAAACACTGCGAATAATAAATTATTATCGATAATAACAAGCACATGTTTGACATTTTGGCATATCATATGGAAGTACCTTAAATAAAAAAAAATATACGTACATATATGTATCACATTCACAGACAAAAAAACAGAAAAGCAGAAAATTAAAACAAAAAAAAATATATATGTATGTTGTTTAAAACTACACGTGAAAAGAATTTTTCTTTGTAAAAAATTTTTTAAATTTTTGTAATTTGATCGTATAATAAATGAATGAATGCAATAGAATTGAATCAAAGACAATAAATTAAGTTAACATACAATAAAATAGAATTATTGAATAAATTTTATAAACTGATAAAATAAAATAAAAATAAAACATTTTTATTACAAGCATATGTAAAATGCATGTATAATGTAGTTAAATTCATAATCACCTGTTTTTCTTTTAATGATAATTTTTATGTAGAATTTTCTTTCTTGTTTATTTTTTCTTTTATTTTTTGACCGGGTGCAAGTGGAATATTAATTTATAATTCCTTAAAATTTAAAGTAATTTTAAAAGATTGTAAAAAAAAAATAAGATAGAAAAAACTAAATTAAATAAAAATATAACAAGAAACAAACAAAACATAAAATAAAAATAGATAAAAATATAGAATAAATCAAATAAAATATAAATAATAGGAGAAAGTAAACGAAATTTAAAACAATAAATTGAAGGTAAATACTGTTTAAGAAAAATTCTTTATGTTTTAAAAATAAATACAAAAAAATACAATAGAATAAATTAAAAAATAAAAAAAAAAAACAAATTAAATGAAATAAATAAATAAAAATTAAAATAAGTTTAAATTAAGAAATTTAACGTAAATTTCCTAAACACATATAAGAGATCATCAAATTCAATTCACATTAAATTTGTATATTTTTAATTTTTATAAATTCTATAAAAACAAAAATAATAATAATAATAAAAGTAAAAATATAAGTATGCGTTTAAGTAAAAAAATAATATGTATAGTTTTTAAATGTAATTATAATGTAATATATATGTAAAATATATATATGTAGTAATTAATGACTGCGTTTAATATTGTGTACATTTTTGTTTTATTTTTCATAAACATTAAATATAATTTTAGATGAAAAATTTATCTTTTATTTTATTTTTATTAAAATTTTGTTATTTTATTTTTTCTTCATATTTTATATCATAGTAAAATTGGAAATTAAAATTAAAATCTATTATTGGTTTTTCTCTTATTTTATTTTTATGTCTATGAAAAGGATTTAATGAATTTGGTTATGCATCTGGTAAATATTCCAGTAAACAAGAAAATATATTGAATTTGCTTTTTTTTATTTCAGAAGAATTTTTTTGTCACTTTCAGAGATTCAAGATTTAAGCCTTTTTACACATTAATTAATTACACATATCTTTGTTTTTTTTTTCAACTAAATATTATTTTTAAAATTCATGTTTTGAATTTTTTTTTTCTATATATCATCAAAAATAAAACAACATTATTGAATATTACAAGTAATTCAATTAATAAGAAAAAAATAAAATTGAAACATTAAAGCTAATGATATTGATACATAAGATACGTAAAGTATACATGTGTAAGTGTATACATGCCTGCACACGTTTGCACATACACATGTATATTTGTAATAAAATGGATATGATTGTACGAAAATATAAGTATGAAAAATATAGGTATGTACAAAATAAAAGAAACTAACCTAGAAAAAAAAAATAATAAAATTTATACATGTACATATGTATCATTATGTACTATGTATACATATATACAACAAGTTTGTAATCAAAACTAAAAATTAAATAATGATATATTATAAAAAAGTAATAAAGGTAAAATGAATATATATGTACACACATATGGATATGTACAAATATGAGCACACTTGTAACTCTTGTATATTATTATAAATGTGTAGTAAGTTTATTATGCAATATTACGCGCATTCATGCAGATAGACTGCAACATACACTGCAACATTGTTTACACAAAAAAAAAAAAAAAAAATTATGTGGTGGTAGGTAATAAAATAATTGAAAAATAAAGAGAGTAAAATTAACATGCAAAAAAAACAACAAATAGAAACAACGGCAATGATAGGCAAAGCAAGTAATACTAAAAAATTAAAATTAAAAGAAAAAAAAAAAAAAGATTAAATCCCCGTACATATGAAGAGTGGGTGAACCATAACATTCATACTTGTATTGTATGTACATGTGTTGATTGTAATTACTTTTTTTTTACAATTAACCTCTTTAACAAATTTACCATTACTTTCTTCTGTAAGGATATTTGTATTCGATATAGACAACAGCCTCAAGTGGCTCAACCCGCAAGCAATAAACATATTTCGGATCCCCATGAAAAAATCTATGCTATGTATCCAACTAAAATTTAAAATTAAACTTTCGTGTGCTTTGTGTAATAAAAAAATTTTATTAAAAATGACGATCTTCTATTTATGTAATATTTAAAATAAATACGTTATTTTTTTTTTCAATTCTCATACTATTTTATATATTTCCAATTACCGTCAATCTAATCATTCTCCAATGATGTTAATAATTTAAATTTCATACTAATTTAAATTTTTTCCTAAACCAAAGATAGTAATCGTTAATTTTTTTTTAAATTAACATTTTTACATTAGTTTAATTTAAAAAAAGATAAATAGACACAATACAACATTTAAATTATGTACATGCTTTATTCATACGTTAAAACATCGTCTGGTCATTTTTCTTTTTCAATTTTTTTTTTTTGTTTTCATTTTATTACTTGATTTTTTCCTGTCATGCATGACGAATTTTTAGGTTAGAAAGTGAAAGGAAATAATAATATACAAATACTTTACATACACATTAAAACACAAAATATATTATATGTATGTCGTACTGTACATTATACATATGTATGTAATATCTCAAACGTAGACAAATCAAAAAGGAATAAATTAAGACATGTTAATAATTTTTTTTTTTTACAATACATACTTACTTTAGCATACCATAAATAAATATAAATAACACATTTACTTACACGATGTTAATACATTTTTATCCTATAGCTTTTTTCTTCTTCTTGTTTTTAACTACAAGATCACAAAAAAAGATTTAAAAAAAAACAATTAAAATTAATTTACAAAATAATTTCAGTAAATAAACAATATTTAAAAAAATCAAAACAAATTTATTTAATCCTAAAATAGTCAAAATGCTGAAATATTAGTCATAGCGTAAACAAATAAAAGATACAATCGAAAAACTTGAAATAATGTTTTCCTGTTCAAAGTGATACAATTTATTAAAAGAAAATAAAACAAAAATTAATGATAAAATTTACCTTAATTACTTTGAAGATTTGTGTGAATTACAACGGACAATTTTACTGTAACTAAATATATTAAATAAATTTGTAAGGAAATTATTAACAAAAATACTGTTAATTTATAGATATGTATGGAACATATATAAAAATTATGTTAATTTCATTTCGGAAAGATAAAAATTTTCATGTAATTAATGGGAATGAGTGAATTTCCTTTTTCTAAAATTGAAAATTTTAAATAAAAAAAATAAATTCAAAATATCCTTGAATTCATATCATTTTTTTTTCTATAACTTTGTTTATTATACTTGTAGTTGTAATACACATATGTACATACATACATATTTGAAGCACATATGGGTGGTCTTTATATCATTATTTAGTTTCTGTTTGCCAATTGTCCGTAATTTTTCTTTTTCAAGAAGGCATACATACATATACATGATATCTTATACTTTTGTCAAGTAAATACAATAATTGAACACATGTAAATTCAGTTTACAATTAATGCATGCAGTAGCACTTTAAAATTATTGCACAAAAATGATAAAATTATGCACTTAATATATTACAGCATTATAACACATTGTAATTGTAATGTATGACAATATGTGTACGCTGAATGTACACGGTACATTCGTTATATAAAATATTGAAAATGGACAGTCAATAATTGTGATCTGGTATGTTATACACAAATAATTTTATTTACCTTTACATATGTATTTAGTGGGTGAAAATTGTACTGATATGTACTATAAATTCAAATTGTTGTCAATTGTTTTTTTGAATAAAAAAAATAAATAAATTAATAAATTTTTTAAAATGATATAACATACGTTAATTTGTAAGGAAAAACAATTTTTTTTTCTTTTTGTGTATAAATGAAGTGTCACAATTAAATTTTTTTTTCTTTTTTAATTGAAATCTAAAAATTATAATGAAGTTGAATCATAAATATTAGCGCCAAACGACACAATTACACTTGTATTTATGTTTATAAAAATATTTATATATATTAATGATCGTATTTTATTCTTTCTTGATTGTATCTTGTGCATTATATAAAATTTAACAAGGTATATAAATACATGTGAATATGAATATGTTTAGCAAAAATTGTTTTGCTAACTATATACTGTCTGTATATTATGTATGCACATACGTATACATTACTAATGATCTACTGTTATACATTTATATATACGTATGTTATGTATAGTGTACTAACAATATACTAACTTTGTTTATACATTTCATACAAGGCTACTATGCACTTGATTTATGAAAAAATATTAAATATATAAATTAAGTTAAATAAAAATACAGGAAAATATGTAATGTATGCAGTTTAAAATTATGACAAGGTAGTTCAATAAACTTCTAAACAAAAACAAAACAATAAACAAAAATTTGTAATTTTTATTAAAATATTCGATACCATTTTTAATGTATTGCCAACTACTGTAGGCATAATTTAATATTTAGCACATAAGTATGTCATACACATACGCATGTATAGATTTTCTGTTATGAAAAATAATCCAACTCCAATCTATTCATATGTACAAACGCATGTAAACTTAAACGATTTTTGCCCAATTTCTATGCATAATCTTTTTAACACATTAAGAACATAAATATATGAATCTTATGATATTTAATAAAATCAGATATATTGACTATTGTTATTACAAATCAAATTTTATTAAAATTTTAAATTGATATTTTTTCAGTTATTTTTTTTTCAATATTTCTAAATCTTCATGGGCTAGTCTAAGAAAATTCAAATACCATCAAAATATCGTTGAACAGAGAATAATTTAAAAAATTTTACTTTAATTCTTTTTTTCTTTCTTCAGATTCTCATCGTGATTATCCTTTTCACATTGTTTATTTTTTTTTTATATATTTCGTAAATGTGTCAACTAAATACATATACATACGTAGATGTAGGTATATTCAAAAATTCAAAATTTCATATTATATATATGACACAAATACAAAATATCTCAAAAATAATTGATCAGTAGTTTTTTGGTGTGGCAATCATATTTGCCTTTTTGCAACACCTCAAAATAAGATAACATTCAAATTTTTGTTTAAATATAAACCTTAAAATTACTTATGACCTAAAAATAAATCAAAATCTAAAATATACTTAATGTTATATTATAAAATGCAAAAAGTAGCTAGTAAATACATTTTAGAACGGAAATTTCCAATCATGATTCCTGATTTATCAAAATGATATTTTTCAATTTGAAAAAAAAAAATTGCATAAAAATCAATACAACAATTATAATGATATAGAGAATAAAAAAAAAAATAAATAAACAAAAGCAAAATCAAAAATAAAAACCCAAAAATCAAATAATAATAATAATAAAAAATTATCTCTTGAAAAAAAAAAATGTATATTTCGTGATTACAAACCTTTAAATTTAAGCACAAACAACGATTTGACATTTTCGAAGATCAAATCAAAAGGAAATTTTTTTTTTGTTTTACATTGAGATTTGATTATTTTTCTCGTTGAAGCTTGTACTATATATCACAATATTAGAATTATCTCAAATTAAATTGATAGAATTGATTATTTTCGACATCATAAAAAAAATACATTAGAATGAGATTCAGTATTAAAATTGTTCAATATTTTAATGAATTGTTTTTTAATTTTGCAAATTTAAATGGACAATGTAAAACTGATCCATTTCATCGATCATAATTATGTAAGCTAAGAAAATTAGAAAAAAAAAGGTGTTTGTTTTTTTGAAAAGGTGTTCAAGAGAAATGATGACTATTTTGTCTCATACAATCTTTAGGTGGATTATGGTAATTTTGTTCTTAATCATTCAAAAATTAAATTAATTTAAATTTTTTTAAAAATTAATTAAATATAGAAATGTGTTCAATTGTGAATAAAAATAAAAATGTCTACAGAGTCAAGTTCAAAGCATCAAATATACACACGTGTATATAATACGTATACATACGTAAGCAAAATAAAGTAAATTACGTTACATTTTTGATATTTATTTTTATTGGCAATTATTCTTTATTCAAGGTAATTTATTTTATCTAAAATTACATTTTGGCAAATAAAATGTACATTTCTATGTTTCTATTTGTCTAAAATTGTTTTATGTTGTAGGTGATTGTATTAATTATTTATTTTATTTTTTTTTTTTTTGTTTTTAATTGAATTTCCTGTCTTTGAAATTTACTTTGGTTACAAATCAGAAATTTTGCAATATAACGAAAAATCTTTGTTAAAATCAAAATTTTTGAAAACGCAGAATTAAAAAATGTACATCATATACTCTATTAAACCGGAAAAAATTGATAATTGTTTTTTTATTTCTAATAAATTGAAACACAAAAAATTACCTTATTCCATTGATACATTTTTCTTTTGAAATTACCTTATTAATCAAAATAAAATAAAATATATTAAATATTTTTGATTAATTTTGTTTGTTATGAAATATAAAACCAAACAAAAAAACAAAAATAGATCTGAAACATAATTTGACACGAAAACATGTTAAATATGAATAATAGAAAATACTTACGAATTTATAATTAATTTCATTGCCAAAATAATTAAGTATATCGAAGACAATGAAGTTATCTTCACACCTTAAGATACAACAGGAAAACATGATATGCAATGATAAAAATAACAACAAAAATTAATAATACAGTGAAAATATTAAATTGAATTTATGTTTTTTGTTTTTATATTTTAATGTATACATTGATGCCAAGAATACGATTTTTTTTTTTTTTGTTTTTAATATAAAATTTGGCTTTTCTACAGTTAATTGTCATCTAAACGTAAAAGAACATCAAACATAAAAAAATATATTGTATGGATGTGTGCAATGTGTGTCCTATGTTTTCGATTTATTATGTATGTACATACCTAAAGGTATACCTTAAAATATTTTGTTTATCTGTACATGTGCATTGTATGTTTTTGATCTATTTGATTTGTTAACAACGACATTTAAAATGAAAAAATAATAATATGTGGTGACATTTACATTACACATATATGCAGGTATATAGTAATTGTAATGTTATACATTCAAATAACACCTTTAGAATGACAAAAAACAAAATAAAACTTTAAAAATGCACTGTAAGAAAACACCTTTATTTAGCGCTAGTTTTTTAACGCCACAACTTATCATTACAATATTTTTAACCACATGCATATATACATACATGTATACGAAGGGTTATAAAAAAGTTTCTAATTACACACAGAATTTTAAGTTTTGGCTTTTTACATGCATACTGTTTTGTTCAAAGTTACTTTGAATTTGAATTTATTGTATTGTAAATAATTATTAGATTTATTCGGTTACCTTTTCAGGTTTTTACTGCCAAATTGGTGAACGAACTCATTATCAGAATTTTTTAAATTTATATATATTAATATTTTTTTGTCCATTGGAGAGAAGCATGATCTCATTTTTTTTGTATTGATTTGATGTCACTTAAATGCATCTTACATTGAATAAAAATAAATGCATCTTATGCATTTAAACATTAAATCAAATCTATTCTCTTATAATCTTCCTAAGTTATAGAAACTTGAAAAAACATAATCTACATACTAACAATGTACATGCATTTGAAACATGCTCATAACCATTTGATCAACCTTCGTATTTAAAGAATTCGTACATGTACAAGGAATTGCATTTATAACAAGGCAATACAATTAAATCTTCTATTTAATATATTAATGTAAAAAAAAAAAAAATGTACAAGACAGTATTATCTACAGTTGAACATTTAATAATGTCGAAAATATTTAAAATGACCACTAAATTACATTACATGAATTGGCGCTGTGTTATTACAATGTGCAAAAAAGAACAATAAAATAAAAAGACAAATTAGAAAAAGAAAAATAAAATTTGATTTTATTCGAATTAAATATATAAACGTGTGCCAAATATCATTATGTTATCTGTATTTTAATTTAAGATACTTATTCGTATTTACGTATGTAATTATGTATATATACGTATGAATTACACACATGTATATATGCTCTCATGTGTAATAAATAAAATTCGGTAAATTCTCAGCTATTTATTCATTTGATATGTGACAGTTTTATTGTTATACTACTAATTATCAACAATTATTAGATATGAAAAAAAAAAATTCATCTTGTTGAAATTTATCCCTTATGCACTCGTGGAATTATAAATAGTTATACGTATTCAAATAAAATTCTTATTGTATGTATTTTGTTTTTTCTTATTTCGTCAAGAAATCATAAAAATAACACAAGACAAGTACCTATATATGCATATTCATATTGCATTCTTCTATGCAAATTATTTATAGACAGTATATCTACAAAATATAATAATGTACATGTACGTACTTACATCTAAAGAGTACGTATTAAATACTTATACATATGATATTATTATCATTGAATTCAGACAGACATGTGAATAATTACTAAGGCGCGTATAAAATGTACACAAAAATGTTTTTAATCGACAGGTAGCTAATGTTGTGTATTCTATTATTTTTCATATTTAAAATAATTAAAATAATATTTTGATGATTAATTAATTAATTATTATTATTTAAAATATCTACATACACAATAATACGCTGTGGCGTTTAAAGGATATACATAAACATACATATCTCAAATTTTTCATAATTTTGCTTGATCTTCTTCTGTTTAATAGAATGTTTTTAGTACTTGTAAATTTTATTTTTTATTTATTTATTTTTTTCTATGATGAATTATGAACATGCTTTCAAAAAATTATTTTTAGGAGAAAATAATTTGGGAATTATATTTGTTTTTTTTTTTTTTTCTTTAATAGAATTTTTACATGAATAAATTGTCTTTGAAATTAAAATTTCAATTTTAGAAATTTGTACATGATAATCAGAATAAAATAAATTGGATGTACTGTGTATATATTTTGAAAATTTATAATTACAACTGAATTTTTTTCTTTTTATTTTTTTTAATATTTTTCAAATCATTATAATTACATTTTGGCTTTTTAACATTATTAAATTGCTATTCTGATTTAAATTAATCAAGTAGGAGTTAAATTTTTTAGTAATTAATTTTTCATATTCATTTTTTTTTTTATTGAAATATGTATGTACTTTTTTTTAATAAGTGATGCATAGTGGTTAGACGAAGGATTCTTTATTCAAAATTCTTTACACGAATGAAAATATGTGATTTAATTAAAAAAATTGAGTGATTAGATGCTACTAAAACAAAAACAAAATTAGCAATAATGATAATTTGAAGTTTTTAATAACCATTTTATATTGTGATTTTTCCACTAAGTTGGAAAATGAATGATAGAATCCAAGTACATACATATGAATGTAAGAAAAAGAGAATTCCCAGAGAATTTTTAAGAAAATGAAAAAAAAACAAAAACAAAACTTGTTGCCCTTTAACTTATTTTTATAACAAAAAGCAGAAATAAAAAATAAAAAATAAAAATCAATATATAAATTTTCAATCTGTCTAAGAAAAATATCATATCTCATCAATATTCATCACTATCATCTTTATATAATCGAATTTACTCTCACATACCTATATAAAACTTTGATGTTTTTGTTATCATTATCAGTTAAAGTTATTTATAATTTTCTTATTTCTATCTTCAAAACAAAAATCCATTCATAATTATCATTTTTATTAATCAACTAATATTATTTCACATGATATCAAAATTCAGATTTGTATGATATCGAAAAAGAAAAAAAAATGAGTAGTATTTTATGTACGTTAGAGCTACTGTTTTCTCTCTGAATGAGTGTGTGTGCGTGAAAATGTTTAATTCAAAAAAAAAAAAAAAAAAAAAAAAAACTTAAAAACAACAAAGATACGAAATAAAACTGAAAGAATGGATAAAATATTGTATACGTTTTTTTTTTTTTATTTGAAAAAAAGGGATTACGCAATGCGGATACAAATATTAAATAAGCAGATGGCCTTCATGTGAAGGACGTTATCATAAAAGTGCATTAAACCTATAAGCGATACATTGAAAAAGGGAAAATTAAAAAAAGTATGTTCATATACATGTATGTATGTATGTATGTATATAAAAAGTTGCAACTTATTAAAGACTCCTCTGTGGGAAAATTATGTCATATGATGTAGATGAGCAAAATTATAAATGCATTTATATTTGATATAGCTTATACAATACAATAAGCCTATACGCCCAAAAAGACAAAAAGAATATTCATTACATTAGATTTATAATCCACTAATATCTTTTTTTTTATATACATTTTTGAATATACCTAAAAATGGAAAATAAATTACACATAAACAAATTTATTATAAATTTTGTATAATAATGATTTACAACATTGCATACATATACGCTATATAGCGCTATATACATACATATACTCGTATTGTCATTAAAATGAAATACTTATGTACTATATGTACATACATATATGAAAATTTTAATTTTTTAAATTTAAACAAATAAAACAAGTGTCTCCCAAACTTCCAAAACTAACGAATTGTACTCTATTGATAATAAACTATTCATCAAATACACAAGAAATACAAATAAAAAGTGTAAAATACAGAAATATAAAAAATGAAAAATAAAAAAAAATAAATAAATAAAAAAATTAAATGAAAAAGAAAATTATCGTTATCAGAAAGAAAAGAGAAGAAAAATACATACACATAAAAATGGTGAGCAAAAAAAAAAAAAACACAACGCGAGGAACTAGACGTATGTACATACATATATGTACCTATATAACATACACATACATTTAAAACTAACAAAAACAAATCATAAAATTTTTTTTGTAGGTTTTTTATTTTTATTTTTGTAAATTTGACCTAGATTTAGGGCTAAAGATGTATGTGAATTTGTCTAAGATACATGGTAGTTGAGCTAGTGAAGTGTAAAATTTTGTGTATATTTTATTTCTATATATACATACATATACGTATATATGTATGGATGTTGTACATTCTTTGATATTTTAAAATTGAAAACAAAAAGCTATGTAATAAGACAAAATTTTTATATAAGCATTTGAAATTTAGGGAAATATGGAAATTACTTGAAAATGTTCATAACTTTTCGAGAAAATTTTTCTATTATCGTAATTTAATTTTCTGGCTTTATTTTCTTGAACCATACGTGTGTACATCTTCAAATTCATAAGGGGATTAACTTTTAAAGTACCTTATATGGTTATGGTTATAAAGGAAATTTACTTTCAAAGGAAACAAGAAAATACAAAAACTACAAAAATTATTATTTTGAAAAATTTTTCCATGCCGTTTTGATACCTTTTTCCTGTATAAAAAATGAAAATATTAAAAATGCAGCATAAAATCAACACTAATCAAAAACATATTTTTACTTTGTTTACATAGATTGTATGGATCTTTTTGTTTTTTATTTTTTAATTTGTTTTTTTTTTTTTTTAATGTTAGATATATGTATGTACGTGTATAAATATATGAACACATATATGAATCTGCTTGTGTTTATATTTTTATATTGTAAAATATATGTTAAGGGCTTTTTTCCTTTAATGTAAATTGTACATACACATAGCGAGCATATACATACGTAGATACATATGTGTGTACAATATAAAGTTTTTGGCTCTTCTTCTGATAAACACTCAAATAAGATTCACTTCATAAAATGACAATTTCCAAAAAAAAAACAACATATTTATATATGATAAACGCATACAAAAGTAAAAAAACAAAAACAAAACATTTTTTTATATTTATTTTATTTGTGTGTAAAACTTTACATACTTACATACACACATAAACGTTTTAATAAGAAAGAAAAAAACTGTAATCGTCATTTGACTTTTTAGTGAAGAAAAAAACGATCATATATACATATCTATGTTTAGTAAACATACGTACACATATGTATATATACCTATATGAACTATTATAATATACATGTATGTATATACATATAATTTGTATAATTTTGAATGAAATTAAAAAACTTAAAATGAAAACAAAAACAGAAAACAAAATTAAATAAAAATAAAACAAATTTATGTGACTCTATGATGCGAAGTTTGAAAAGTATGTCACATCTCATCTTAACCAAATAGACAGATACTTTAGATGCAAGTAAATAATAAATAAAAAATAAAAAAAAATTTTTTCTAGACGCTACATATGTGTGTAAGTATGTAAAGACGTGTACTTATATATGCATCACATAACATTAAGTTAAAAATTATGAAGACTAAATTCATTTCATTTATCATAATGTAATGTATGAATTCATACACGATCGTGGAAATTTTTATCATAGATCTTTTTCATCTTATCATCATCACATTTGATAGAAATTATGAAGTTATAAATATTTTTCCCTTATTATAAACATATTGTGCACTGTATATACTTTTGTATACCACTGTATATATGTATGTATGTACGTTGAAAAATATTCATCTAAATATTACATTTTATAAAACTTCATTAATATGCATATTATATGCATGATACGATGATATTTATTTGATTAATTACAATTTATTATTTTATCTGTTTTATGTTTTCTTCATGTTTGTTTTATTTTTAATAAATTTAAAAAAAAGAACAAGTTTTAAAACAATTTATAACAAATACCATTCAATTTTAGTTTATTTTTTTGTAAAATTTTTTGTTTTCGAATATCATAATTAAAAAAAATAAAAAATTAATTAAACAAATAAGATGAAAATAAAGAAAAAAATAAAAATAAAGTTTTATAGTATACCTATCCCATATACAAATTTGCTAGCATTTGTTACAGTTCTGTTTGAAAATTTGAACTTATTTACCTTTTTAAAACGATTTTTCCAATAAATTTTTTTCAGAGTAGTCGAAAGAGACATTTTTCAAAATGAAATGTTCAATTTCGTAAGAAAAGAAAAATCTGAAAACAAAACAAGAAAATTCAAAATTAATAAAAATAATTAAATTAATTACAAATTTTTCTAATAAACTTTTTTTTTCAAAAAATTAAATTTAAATCGTCTATTCCATGTCCTTCAAACAATCTTTAAATAAGACCCTTACAAATAATAATAATACAAATAAATGTTGCCATATATGTACATACATACATACATATGTACATACATACATACATATGTACATAATCAAATAATTTCCTTTTAATTCGTTTGAATTTTCATTCTTCTGTTTTAAGTTTTCTTTTTATTTTAATTTTTTTTTTAAATTTAATTTAAAAGATTTCATTCTGTCTTTTCTTACATCTATAGTACCTATATTTTATATATTTTTGTTTTCTTCGTTATCGATTGTTGAAATTAATTCAATATAAATTGAAACAAATTTATTAATTTAAACTAATGAAGTGATCAAATGAATATGAATTTTGTTTTTTACATTTTTAATATATAAAAGATATTATGTCTATATATTCTTATAAAAATTACTATATACGTACTCATAGATTATACTATACATATATGGGCTCATATTTAGACTATATATGTACGTTTGAATGTGTGAATGTATAGGGTATAAATAATATGTGTATAATGTATACAATTAAATTATACGAATTTTTCTTTATTATCATCATTCGTTTATCATGATGTGGTTAACCTTTATATTTTCCAATTATTATAAATACAATCACACATATTTATAATTTTGTTGATTTGTAAAATATAAAAAATAAAAAATTTGTATCATTATATGCATATGTACATACGTAAATATAAAACGAGATGTTTTTTTTCGATGAGTCAGAATCTACATAAAAAATAACAAAAAAATATATTTTCAGAAAATTTCAAACAAATTTTTAAATTTTGCGTGTATTTTTTATGATTTGTTGTTTTTAAATTTCGAATATTTATATGTTTTTCTGTATATCGAATACTTATTGAAGGTTTTTGTTTTTAAAGGGCCATCAAAAAACGTTTAAAAAAACAAATGAAAAAAACACAGATTTTTAGCAGAATATTCATTATAAATTTAAAAAAAAAAAAAAAAAAAAAAACATTTTATAGCTTTTTTTTTTGTTAGTAGACATAAAAGAAAACAACAAATTTTTATTATTTTTGTATTTTTTTTCTATTCTTATTTTTTGTCATTTCTTAAAAATTTGCATTCCGAGTCCATGAGCAAAATAATATTCTCCCACGTATTTTACAATATTTGAATATACCTGCCCAATAAATGAGATGCGGAAAAATAAATTTGATAGGCTTTTTTTTCTTGCTGATTTGAATATTCTTTTTTCATCGTTTTGTTTGCCATTCATTTTTGGAAAAAAAATAAATAAATTTTTTAATATTTTCGTATGAAAACGAAAGATACCAAAATGCACATAAAATTGATTTCCTCTATTTTAAGTTTTTTAACAATTTATTTTCCAATTAAAAATATGTCATACTCTGAATATGCATGAATTTCTTTAAGATTTAATTTTTTATCTTTTTTTTTTAAATTCATTGTTTTTAAATTCCTGATTTAAATTATTTGCAATTTTTGCAACTGCTGAAATTTCAATTGTGCCATTTTGATTCAAAAATAGATTATAATCTGATAATTTTCTTTTCTAAACAAAAAAAGACATTATGAGAATGAATATTTAAACGAGACATGGTCTACAAGTTTCCTTTTTTTTTTTTGAACAATTTCACTTTCATTTAAAGTAATAAGCATAAATGATGTTCATATGTATATTAAACCGAAAAACTCCAACGCAAAATACCATTTTTACCTTTTTTTTTTTTTGTTATACGCATGTGGTTTCCTGATAGACGTTTAAGCCAAAAACAAAAATAAAAAAATAAAAAACAAACCAACATACAAAATTCGAAAGTAATCATTTAATGAATCATAGGTTTTTGTACAAGTCCAAAAGTCAAATTTAAAAAATATACAAAGCTTTTCCTTTTCTATTAATTTCTCTAAATCCTCAATATCTTTTATTGTAAATTATAACAATAAAAGACTTTAATAATATCAGGTAACAAACAGTTTTAGCAAGTTTTTATCTAACAATGTGTGTGTGTACATTATTTTGAGACACATATAGTAGGTACATACATATAACATGTTATTAATTCATGTATGTATGTATGTATGTTATAATAATCTAAAAACAAAAACAATGTTTGTACGTTTATCGTATTTACACACGTCGTACTTATAGATTTATATCAAATATGCGAATTAACAATGAATACTTCATCATATTTACAGGTACAAGTATTTGTTGTAGATACACATTGATCATGGCATATAGTATTTGTAGTATTTGTATGTACATTACAATGCGCCTAAAACTTGGATAAATGAAAAAAAAAATGAATTGTCGAATTTTTTATGTTTAATTCGGATTTTTTTTTTGTTTCTTCAATCATTTTTGACAACATAAAACTTTCGCTAGTCCCGAAAAATGCGTTACGCATTTTGAATATTGAATAAAAAAAGAAATGGAAACTGTGTCGTTATTTTTTTTTTAAAGTCTTCGTTTAAAGTTAAAAAGAAAAAAAACCCTTCTTTTACCATCATCATCATCGTCATCACTATCAGGAGGGAGCTTACAAATGAGTGGTAAAAAATAATCTTTTTTATTATTTCCGTCTTCAATTGTTATTTTGTAGGTACGTCATTTGAATCACGTATGTATGTTTATAGTGTGTACTTATATCAATTATGTGTACGATATACATTTGTACGTATTGTCAAAAAGCTATTTTCAATTGTTCATTTAAGAAAAAAAAGAAAATTAATTCGTCTTTTTAATTTTTCATTCATTTCTCCAGGTGTGAATTTAAATTTTTCTTTTTAAGAAGACAAAAAAAAAAAAAAAAAATGAAAATAAAATGTGAAATATATCACGTAAAATTATTGCTTATTTATGTACGATGATGATGATGAGACGATGATAATAGTATGGGAGGAGTTACAAATAAATTAGAAACAAAAAAAAAAAAAAAAATGAATTTAAAATAAAATAATAAGGTAAAAGATAACGAACATTGTTGGGTACGTGCTTTCCAATTTGAATAATGCAAAATAAAATCTGAGTTTATGTTCGTTTTATAGAGAAATGAACGTGGTAAAAAAACGCATATAGGTACATATGTACCTATACATATATTTACTACATAGATAACAATAAATTAAAATTTTACTAAAAAAAATTAACTATATTGCTATAACCAAAATTATTTATTACTTATTTTTTGATTTGATACATAGATGCAATGCGATATAATTATGTACATTAATTTTGCTGCCCAACTGCCAAACATGTAGATTTTCTTTATACATATTTTCTTCATTCTCATAAAGCACACGTAACACAAGCAATGATCTTCAATTCAAATGTAACTGCTTTTCATGATGTAATGATATTGTTAATTTTACGCCAATAGAAGAAAATTCATCTTTTGATTTTCTATTATTTTTTTGTCATGTTTTTGTAAATACATTTACGTGCGTATCCTTGAATTGAATGTTAAATCATTTATTTAATTTATTTTCACTTTCATCGTAATTGAACCATAGATTTTCGTGAACAATATTAATATTAAATCACGATCAAAAGAAAAGTAAAAATAATTTTTAAACTTCCTTAACAAGGTACATCTAGGTATTCATGATAATTGGGTACGAACTATACCTATGTGCATCTAATTAATAAAAGGCGCACCTCGTAAACCAGTAAAATAGAATCGAAAAAAAAAAGTTTTTAATAGGTATTTTTCTATTTATAGTTGATTTAGTTTTTTCATTATTTTCTTTAATATGATGTAATCTCAAATATATTTTAATGATGTGGCATGCACAAAAGTACAAAATTCATGCACATAAGTCCGAGGTACACACACGCAAAAAGAAAAAAAAATTATAAAAAGAAACAAATAAATAAAGCGAAACAAAATTGAAAATTAAAAAAAAAAAAAAAAACATTTTTTATTACCGTCTGACATACCGTCTACTGTCTAGTCTTTACTTTTACATGTAATGTAATTAAAAATGTTACTTGATGGACGATGAAAAAAATTAACAAAATAAAATTCTTATCATTCAATAATTATAATATTTGACCTACCATCATACAACGTATGTATGTATGTATATACAATACAATAATATATCGCGACATATTGTATAACAAAATTTTATTAGCAATTAATGTACCCACAATCATGATATTTTTATTGTCACGTATTTTGCGTAGATTTTTTATTTTATTTATTTTCATTTGATTTCAAGAATAGACAATAAACGTGTATTTTTCTATTATTTAAGAGAAAAATTCAAAATTAAATATGTATGTAATTAATTAAAAAAATTAATCAAATTAATTAAAAAAAAAAAACACATGTGTACAAATAAAAATGACAAGACTATAAACCTTATATTATTTTTGATTTAATTTTCCATTGTTTATTTTAAAGAAAAAACAAAAAAAACGAATTTTTTACAAATTTTTCCCCTGTTTTTTTCTACTTTTATTATTTGACCTTTACTTCTCTCTCTCTCTCTCCTCTCTCAAAATTTTTATTTTATTATTTTCATGTATTTTACTATATAATTTGTATTATTTGATATTATTACTTGAAAAACAAAAATTCGAAATAAAATTGATTTATCATATAAATTGTATGTATAAGACATACAGAGAAGACTATATGTTATAAGTACCTATGTACATGTTCTTTTTCATTATCAAAATGTTGTCGATCTTTTCTTATCATTGCAATTAAATCAATTTTTGTTATTTTGCCAGTTTGCCTCTCAAATTAAAAATTTTGTGTAGACATTATAGTTCAAAGATTTTATTTACATTTAAATATTTTCATTTTTTTTTTTTTTTTTTTTTTTGTTTTTGGCTTTGATTTTGCAAAAAAAATGACAATCTAGATTTTGGTTTCAAGCAGTTTAGTGGAAAGCTTAAATACAATTAAAAGATATTTGTACATATTTTTTTATATATTAAATTTTCTTTTTTACTATCAAGAGAAAAAAATATAATTATAATCAAGTTCAAGGTAGAATTCATTTAAAAATGAATCACGAGATTACAAAAAAAAAAGAAGTAATGAAATATATTTTCGAAAATAATCAAAATAAAATAAAAAATTAAAAAAAAAATTTATTTTGCATTTTAACTCCTTGTATATAAAACGTGCACATAGTCTTGAGTTTAGCCAATGTACATGTATACATACTATGTGTGGGTTTTGAGAAAGTTTCAATTGCATCTGTTGCTTTGTGATGATAAAATATTTATATTTCAGTCTATATTTTTCAATAACAAAAAAAAAAAAAATCAAAATTCAAGAGTTTTGCAATAAAAATTGTCACTTTCTTTTCCTTCTTTCCATTTATGACTTTATATAGGTGTCTATACTAATATAATTTCACTTCGCAACCGATTCAGATTTTTATTAATCTTTGAATAATTCTATTTTAAGAATAATAATTAATTTCACGTACTAATAAAATGCATTTATTTGTGATAATTCCTAGAACAGACATATGAAAAGTCAACTTGATTATCGTTTATAGTTTTCTAAATAAATTCTTTCTATTTATATATTTAAATGCAATTAAGGTTAACTACACAAATAATAATCAAAAAATTTATTAAATTTTTAAATTTTGTATTTTTATTTAATTAAAAATGATATTTAAACATGTATCATAAATTATTAATGTTCGTATCTACATAAAACAAAAGATAATTTTTAATTGTGAGTTTTTGTTGTGTTTGTTGTTGCTTTTGAAGGTCCTGATTATAACTCATGTAACTTGTTATCATAGATAAGGTAAAAAAGTTATTTAGGTCACGTATGCTATGTACAATACATATACGTATGTATACATTAACATTTTAAATGTTTTGTAAATTTTTTTTTTAATTTTTTAAATTTTAAAAAGATTATTTTACTTTACAAAAAGATGTATAGTAAATGAGAAGAACACATTTACGTGCTTAGATCTTCAAATTTTTAATTTTGATCAAATCAAAATATAATCAAAACAAAATTCACATACATACATATTATTTACATCCAGCCAAAAAGGTAAATATTTTTAGGGCTGTAAAATTTTATTTTATTTAATTTTTAATGTTTTATTTTTCTTTTTATTTACTTCATTTTCCAAATTATTTTTATATGTACATATGTTGTTTATCCAATGACACTATTAAATTTTAAATTTTGTAAATTTTATTTGTTATTTTGTTGTGTGCATGCTCTACTTAAGGAAAAAGTCATAAACCTAGATTTTTCTTCTTATTTATTTGAATAAATTTTTTACTTTTTTATTGAAAACAAAACACAAAAATAGAGAAAATAATGCAATTTTTCCACATAATCGCATTTTATTTTGTTTTGTTAATAACCTGCTGTTAATAACAAAATTTAAATCTTATATGATATATATGATATAGCATTTGATATAGCATATATTTTAGAATTTCCCAGGTCCAAAAAGAACATTTATATGATAACATTGCATACAAGAACCATTTAGAAGATATTATACTATTCTACTTATTTGTACATTACATATATAAATCTTGTATGCGTATACATTTATACATGCATACATAATGTATCTTCTCTGGGTGATTATAATCAATCTAAAATGGTCATGATACTATGTGACCCAATTTTTTTCTATTTAGAATCTTCTTAAATTGTTTTTTTTTTTTTTTATATTCTCATATTTTAGTACCAAAAGTAGTACACATTTTTGGACTGATCATTCCAAAATATAAATTTAAAAAAATAAAAAACAAACACAGTCAATGGACTACATTATTTATCTATGTACTATTATAGAAGCTAAATTAAGAAAAAAAAAAAAAAAAGAAATAAATAAACGCATTCAGTCTTTCTTAAATTTAAATTTTGAGAACATGAAAAACGAAAAATAAAAATTTTAAAATACATATACTATACATACAAATACACATATGTATCTAGAGTGAGAAAAAAACTAGGGCAACTATTTACAAGATTTACTTTATAGCCCTAATGTACTCGTATATGTAAGCATAATTGTATACAATATACAATTTTGACTATATAAAATATAAATGGTCTGTAATCTTAAAAACTGTACATATACATATGAATAGTATTATACGTTCGAAATAAAAATGTTAGTGATAACGAATTTATCACAATAATAAAAAAGAAGCCCTATTGGCCCTATGCCACCACATCAAAGTGTGCACGTACTCAAAAAGAAAAGCAACTATACAACAAATGATTTAGGAGAAAAAATAAATGTTTTAAATTTTCACCCACATATCGATGTGTTTACATTTTTTTTTATAATATATGAAAGTTTATAAACATATGAGTATACATATATATAAACAATTTGTTTTTGTATTTGTATTCAGTTGATTTTTTAAATATAACAATTCAAAATTTTATGCTACAGATAACAGGGTAAATTCTAATTTAAAATTTTCAAAAAAATGTTTTGATATTTTAAAATGGCAAATTTTAAATGAAATGATACAATTACAGATGCCATTTACAAGAATATTGTAATAGATTTGATATGAATACAATTTTTTCAATTATAAATTTAATTGAATGGATACTTATAATTGAAATTTTTAGCATCATATCTAAATACATTCTTCTTTGTAAATTGTATTTCCTTTGAAATTTATTAAATTTCAAAACCTTTGAAATCAAATAAATTTTCTTTGAATTTCCTTACGTATGATGTTCATGATAATCCTGATGAAAATCCTGTCAAACAAAAGTTCATATAATCGTTCATACCTAATTTGAAAATACTATTCATATGTATGAAAGATTGGTAAATTGAAATTAAAATTAATAAATAAATAAAATTATGTTTGAAGTAATAAATCGAAAAATACCAAAATATTACATTAAATATCATGTTGATAGGCATAAGTCATAATAGTTTTTATTTGTCCACCATGGACTTGTATGTACATCATATATGGGCATACATATTACATATGTATACATGTATGTACATATGTATGTATAATTACACGTACAATTTTATTTCTTTATTTCTTTATCTAGGACGAAGACTCTAACATACATATGTATGTACCTATATTTGAAATTGTTTTATTTTTAAGTTTGGCAAAATGTAATAAAAAATTAAATTTTTTTTTTGTACATTTTAAAATAATCATTAATTACATTAAACTTACCAATTCTACTATATAAAACATTTTTTATTGTTAACAAAAAAAATTTTTTTTCTACTAAATAGAAAAACATGTTTTTAGAAAAATATAAGGCAAAAAGAAAACTAGTAAATATTATTAAAAGCTTTCGTTATTGCATCACAGTAACATTTGAAAAGGAAACTACAAAACATAACTAATAAAGTTTGATAATAATTCGCATTTAAAAGATCATCGTTATAACATAGTGCATAACTCTATAGTATTATTAAGTAACGCATCGTAGAGCATAAAATGTAGGTAATAATGGTAAAAAAGTAAAATGAAAAATCAAGTCCAACCACATGTATATAATAAGTATATGTGTGTATATGGACTAATGTACAAACATACATGTGTGTATCTGATTGATATTGGACATAACAATGGCTAGACAAATTCAACATTTTTTTTCCTACATTTAATGTAAAGAAAAAGTGAAAATAGAAAAATAAATACATCAGGTAGACATTTATATCTAATAAAGATAATCTTTGCAAGCGTATTTTCATTTTTTTTTTAAATTTTTAGATTATACATATAGATATCGCATGTAACGCAGCTGTAAACTCATACAAAATATTTTTGTTACAACATCGCATTGTACATCTAAATATATGGGCAGATATTTGACAGTAGAAGTAACATCACGATCACGATCATATCATTATGAAGACACACATACACGTCTGCATGTAACACACATGCACACATAAACATATGTATATAAATATATGTACTTACATATATACGTACATACGCGACCTACTATTATTTTGTCTTATTTTGGATGTTTTTCTTCTACAACATACCTTTCTTGTACAATAAATAAAAGAAAAGCAAATGAAAGAAAAACAAATGAAAATTTATAAAGAGAAAAAAAACAATTGAAGCATCATTATATATACCAACAACTTAGTAACTTTGTACATATGTATGTATTTATTATTAGAAAATATAAGAAAAAGTATTATAACAGATAAACATATGTGAAAAAGCTCAAATAAACACTAAAAACAAAAATATGTATGTGGGTAAATGTTCATATTTACCAGACCATGTAAAATTTTGTAAAAAATTTTAAATGTAAGTCAGCCGGTCAGTTAAGTTTTACTTACATGTTTAGTTACACAAAAGATTATATAATATGTCATAATACTTGTAAATACGTTTTTTTTTGGCAAATGTTACAATTGAAATAAATGTTCATTCAAAAAAAATTACTGTCAGTTTAGAACTTTCCCAAATTTTAGTAAATATAACAAAGATTTAAAAAAAATAATTTTAAAACTTCTGAAACCTACAACAATGCTCACAACATAATTAAAAGAATTATTATACTAATATATTGGTATCTAAAGTTTATGCATGCATACATATATTTTGTGAATTTTTTAATCAAAAAGAAAAATTTATAAGTAGGTGATATAATGCAAAAAGTATAATATTGCATTGTATCGAAACTAGATATCTTATATGTACACATTGTATAATTTTAGTCAAAGATGTGTATTGTTGTCACTTAAAATTTACAGGTATTATTAACAATATTTTCATATTTGTTCTTTTTTTATTTGCATGTATGTACAAAAATATGTTCCGAGTAAGTATAAATATAAATATTAAGTTATAGTTCAAAAGAAAAACTTGCTATAAGTAAAAATATTACTATTATAATAAATACATAAAAATACGATCATATGTATGTACATGGAAATGTGCATATAACTTTTTATACTTATTTTGATTATTATAAAACTAACCAAAGACGAGACGAAGATACATATACCTATAACAACGAGAAATAGATATGTATATGAATACAAGAAACATCAAATAAATAGATACAATGCATACAAAAGAAAAGCGCAAAGAAAAAAAAAACTTCAAGTTTTATTTGTGGCCAACACAACAAGCAACAAAAGTCTAAATAGCAAAAAAAAAAGACTAAACAAGACAAAAAAAAAACAAAAAAACGACGAAAACCAATCTTTCAAATTCACTTTTATTTTCATTTTTCCTCTTTATTTTACTTCATTATTTTTTTATGGCATCTGATAGTATAGTTGGTTTCAATTTTATTTTATTTTTTACATTTTTTATTTTATTTATACTTGAATCGCACTGAAATTATTATAGATAAATGTCTAAAACCAGCTTTCTGGTATATGTATACGATAGTTGTACACATACACATATGGGTATCTATTAAATTATATACACATATATAAATATGTGTACCTATATACAATATATTTTATGTATCTATACATTATTATTTTTCTTGAAGTAACACAAAAGTTTTTCTTTTGTCAGGTTTTCGTGGCTTAAAATTAGGTCACGACGTGATTGAAGATTTTACAATTTACCTTTTTGGTTTTTTATTTTGTCGTTTTTTTTTTGATTCATTTTCTTATTTTTCATATTCTTTAACTTCAGTTAAAAATTGTATATTTATTTTTATACTAGAAAAACATAAGATAAAAAGCTAACGATCGTATGTACATCTGTGATTTTTATTACATACACGGTTTCAGGATTAAAATATTACACAAAACCTACAAAGTTTTAGAATATTTATGACAAAAACAAAAAAAAAAAAACGAAATATGATACAATGTATCTTTTTCTAATTATAAGATTTTCTCGTTTAAATTTACTATAAATATTCTACTTTGTTTATTTTGTTCTTAAAACTTTCTAAAATACTCGTATTTGAACATATTTATTAGATTGTAATTAGGAAATTAATTTTTCCTTTTTTTTCCAATCAAATTGTATTAATTTTTTAGAGCTTTCAATTTTCCGATCTAACTTCTGGCAACCTTCATGAAGTTACAACATATTACTTAAAAATGTGTTCTTATTGAAAAGGTCAGTTTCAAAATGACAATATTGAAACTGTTTTAGTATAATATGTAGGTTAAAAATAATGCAATCCTTATAATTAATAGTACAATTTTGTTTATAGTAAGTATTAAAAATTATTTTAAATTATTTTTGTTACGGTTATTTTTTATTTTATCTGAATATACATATAAAATAAAATATTTTCCTTTTTTGTATAAATAAAATATTGCAAGAACAAATATAAAAAAATGAAAACATAAATTTTCATTAAATCTTATATTTGTCACCGACCTAAAATACATACACAATCAAAATGGATAGAGAAAAAAGAATAGGAACATGAAAAGAAAAATTAAAAATGCAAAACGATAAGAAATGTGTATAAGTAGTAGATACCTATATTATTCAGCGAAAAAATTATATATAATTGTATATTCATCAAATTATGTATGGCACACGATATAGATATTTTTTTGTTTATATACATATGTATGCATATATTCATCAAGTTTTTATCTAAATTTTACTGTACACATGGTAAATTTAAAATGAAACCTACAATAACTTTCGATTTCTTGAAGTTGTTCTACTCCAGTTGAACTAATGAAAAAAAAAACCAAAACAAAAGAAATAAAACAAAAAACAACGTAAATGAAAGAAAAGAAAACAAACTTTGAAAAAAAAAATGATAATTTCAATTGAATTGCACAAAACTCTTTGAAGGAAAAACTGTGTCACATCTTACGTAACTGATCACCAGAGCATAGGAAAATTTATATACCTACACGTACAAAGAAAAAAAAAAAATTAAAAAATTACAATTTACAATGATGACGATACAGCAATAATAATAATAACCATAATAATGATATTAATGAGGAATTAAAGCAATTGTACAAAAACATTAATACAGGGGGTAATAATTACATTAAGATGGTGATCATGTAATGGATGAGAAATATAAATTGTAGAATATAGGAGGAATATTGACTTCAAAATCCAAAGGCAATATTGTTTTATGGAATGCACGCCAAAAGAAAAATTTAATAAACAATTTTCAGTACATGCTACATATATAGCAAAAACAAAAATCGAAGCTTGCAGAGCTTTTCACAAATTCAAAATATTTTGCATTGAAATTAATTTTCCTTATGAGATTATTTAGTTTTCTCATGATTATCATATTATGTATGTACACACAAATTTTAAATAAAATTCACATTTTTTTAATTGGCTAAAAAAACAAAAAGAATCATCATAATGTACTTATAGATATTAATTAAAAATTTAATAGCGTGTGAATCAAAACAAGAATATTATATCATTTTAAAATCATACTTAATAATAAGAAAAAAGACAATTTTAGTAACAACTAAAAGAAAAAAAAAGATTTTTGCATTCGTGGGTATATCCGCAGATTGAAGTAGGACAAAAAATGAGATCCATTTTTGATAAAATGTAGGTACTCGCGGTTTTGTATAGTGGACCATAAAAAACATCCAATTATTTTATAATATTTCGCTAAACATTTTGTTTGGTAAAATTGATAAAAGAGGAACAAAATTGATAAATATTTAAAATACCTCATTAAATCATATTCGATTAATTATTATCAATTAGTCACATCAGAAACCAAAATATTTTTTATATTTTGTTTTTATTCGTAGTTTTAAGACTTTCCATTTCATTGAATGTTATAGAAAATAAATTCCATTCGTACTGTGTCTTACTCACACTTTCAATTAGAAAAAAAAAATTACTAATTTCTCGTTCAATTAATAACCACTTTGCTGATCAATTAATGTTACTAGTTTGTATACAAAAATTTTCATTTAAAAATAATTTATTAAGTGCAATTTATGTATAAAATGATACTGAAAATATCAAAGGTATGCATAAGACCATCTTACTTTCATTTTCATTTTTTTTCTTTTCTTTTTTTACAAACAAATAACAAATTCTTTATTACAATTTGTGGTTTAATTTCAACTCTAATAACTTTTTTCTTTCTCTTTGCATTTTTATTTACCTGATTATCAATGTAACCGTTACTAAAGAAAAAAATGTAGATATAGTATATTGCCTGCATAATACCAAAAATACGGAATTGAAAGTAACGAGTCCAAGGTCGTTTGTAAATTTCACCAAAAAAATCTCTCTCGCTCACTTGATTATCGTTTTTAGCTGCATTAAAGGTATACATAGGTATGTATGTAGGTATAAGTACTGTGTATGTATGAATTAGTATAGAAAAGGTACAATGTTTTTCTTTTTGTTTTGTTTTTTTTTAACAACAACTTTTATAACCTGTGCTACTATATTAACTGCATATATTTAATTTTATATGTGTGTATAAAAAAAAAACAAATGAATAATCAAAGCCACAACAGACAACAAATATGAAGTAATACAAAACCTACACCAAACATATAACACAGTATTAATCGTAAGGTATAAGGTATTATAACGCCGTTACATTCCATTACCACTCGTCGCCGTCACTCTCGCTTCAATGAATTTTTAAATTACACAAATTATAAATTATTTATGTATTAAGTTTTCTTTTTTCTTTTTTTTTTTTTTTTTTGAATTAAGGGGTGTGTGCGGTAAGAGGTGACGATTATATGATCGTTTTATAAAATTGGAATTGGGCACAGAAAGTGACCTAAAACATTCCCTAGATGACGTTTTGTTTCTCTAAAAATTCGATTTTAAAAATTTATAATCTTAGCCTAATATAAACACAGTTATAAAAGCATGTGTATATAAATTTAAAGATATATGTATACATGGCGTATAAATGAATTCAATACATTCTTATTTTATAATCGATTGATTATGTTATAAAATACAGGTAATTGAATATAGTTGGATTGACTCACTCACAAATCATTCAGGTTCAGGTTTAACTCACTAGTCCACCACTCATCATTTGTTTATTAAAAACAAACAAAAAAAAACAACGACGAAAACTTGCATTGTATGCACGTACACGTATACATATATACACAAACGTAAACCTCTTCTACCCATCCAAAATTCATTACGTTGTTGGGTTGGATGATCAACAAAGCAGTTGAAACGGCCTTGAAAGTGAAAACAAATCTCACTTTCGCTTTTTAAAATATGTAAGTGAGTATAAAATATAAATTTACCTTACCAAACCAATCGAATTTTAGCTCCTATGACAAGATCCAAGTACATTGTAGACTTATCTGCAATACAAATACATGAGTATGTGAAAATCAATTCAAATCGAATATCTATCTAAAATTAATCTGTATTGCCTGTACGGTAAAGTGTCATAAAATTATATTAAAAAATGTATGTAAATTTAAATATCCGATTTAAATTTTATATCCACGATCACATTAGTAGTTCATATGTGTTTATTGCACTTACATAAGTTCTGAAGTACAAAAATAACTCAAATTTTTTATTTATTTTTTTTTTCAACGAATTATACGAATTTTTTTTAGTGGTATTAATTTCAAATGGAATTTAAAAACAATGGTAATAGCAAAAAATTTCATAATCGTACCTTATAAATATAAAATTAGAGCTTCATTTTAAATTTTAACTGCTTACTGGTAATCTAATTACTTCAAAGTTAATGAGAGTCTTGTATTTGTAAATCTTCTTGCGGTAACAATCATTACCATCATCATCATCTATCACAACATAAGAAAGAAATAAGACTTCCACTAAATTGGCATTAAGAAAAGCAAAACATTAGTTATATTGCACATTATGCATCTAATGCAGTAGCTATTGTGCATGATGAGTACAAATATTCCATTTGATTATTATATTGTATGTAAGTATATTACTTTCGATCTCAATACAAGATGTTCATATGTATGCATGTATTATTGGTATTATTATAAAGCTTGTTCAAATGTATACAATTTGAAATGTGTGACAACTTACATGTTATGTCATTCATTAGCTCACACAAAACTTTGTCATGAGATTTACAATGGTTTAATACAATATGCATTTAGTATATTTCTGTATCGCTTTTTAATTGACACATACATGGACATACAAAAACGTACGTACATACATATATGCATTTATATATAATACACATTGTATTAGAAAAATAATAATAGAAGTACATATTACGAAGGTATATTGTATACCGTTATAATATGGATGTGTTTTATACGGGAGTTTTTATTAGAACGAACGGAGTAATACAGAGTGACAGATAATGCCAGAAAAATATTACTATAGAGTTCCATTTCACCGCTTTTACTGACAAAATATTTGACTGAAATCCGTTAAGATTTGAAAAATAAAACCAAATTTTCGAGCGTTCAACAAGGTCCTAACAATTGTCAGTGGCTTCCAACAATATTTTAATTAATTCAATGTGGAATGAAGAAATCTACTAAAAGAGATTTTTGTCAAAGTATTAGAAAAAAATGTATTTTTTCTCATGTTTAAATGAATCACCCTGTATTAATATATGACGTGGGTATAAAAATACTAACATCAGTGCATATAAAGTAAAATTTATGCCAGAGCTCTATTACAATAGAGTAATATCTATAGTAATATGTACATGTATAAATACAATATTTATATTATTGTTATTCTTACTTGTGGTTTCTTTAAAAAAAATAATACATTTATACTCATACATATACGTACGATACAAATAAAAAATTATTAACCAAGTGAAGTTTTATTACAGTCAAAGGTCCAATCTAATACAAGATGAAAAATAAAATTAAAACCCTTATGTAATATTACGTTTATTATAAAACGCAATTATTTTTAATGAATATTATGATATGTTGTATTTCATATCTTTTATCCATTACCTACATTACGATAATAAAATTTCATAGTCATTCATAATTTTTGACACTTTGAACTTCTTTTCTCATTTACAATATTTGGCCTGAAAATTATTCAAATAGGTATACACATACCTTTATATGTACGTATGTATGTATATACAGGGTAACTCAAAATAAATGTTACTTAACCCATTTTTTGTTGTTTTCTTTTCTTTTTTTTTTTTCAATTCAAATTGTTTCTAACAAAAAATCCTTCATTCAATCCCTAAAATCTACATCCTTTGAAATATCATATATCGGAAGAAATCAGCATTTATTGTAAAAAAAACATCTACTACAGCAGTCTAAAAGAAGTCTAAACATTAAAAAAAATTAGACTGAGAATTCTGTGACACTCTAACAAAAAAATTACATACAGAACAAATCCAAATGCATTGTCTATCTATTCCTTATATTTTTATCACTAATTTTCATCATAATTTATAAATCCTTTTTCTAAAAAAAAACAAAAATCATTGTATATACAACTTGATAATGATGCAGGTCTATGTATGTGACTATAGAGTATTAGTGCAATATTCGCTTTTTAAAGAAATTAATTCTAATGGTGTTTTCGCTTTGAGAATTGATAAACTTGAAGAACTTTTATATAAAATGTCAATTAATTAGCTTTAAAATTTCATTATTGCCATCAATATAATTTGATTGTATACAACATTTAATTTGATTTAATGCAAATTTTCTTTATTATTATTTTCTTATACGCCAAGAGTATTTTCTACTATAATGTTAGATTTTTCGCAGTTCCCAGGGAAATTAATTTAATGATTTTTCTTCAACATGATCACATTATTAAATTCATATAAACCTCGATTGGTATTTCATCTTAATTTCCTTAAAATTTAATACGCTTTTTTATTTTAATTTGAGATTTTTATTTTTAAAAAGTTTAATACAAAAATTGCTCTAACAAAAAAAAAATTTTTTTTTTTTTTTAAATAGAATTTTTTAATATACTCGTATGTATCGGAAAGATTAGAAGCAAAAGAAAATTGACTTTACAATCTCCTTCCTAAACAAGATTCACAAAAAGTTGAGAAGATACAAATGAAAATAAAAGTAATGAAGAAAATGTATACTTTACGTATGTATAATACAAAAGATCGTAAAAATATATATTAAGAAACAACGTAATAAATACAACTGGAACTGACGGAAAAACAACTCAACAAAGCTTGAATATTATGTATTCTGTGTTAAATTGTTATGTATATAAATTTTATATGAAACTAGGTCATCGTGTCGGTTTAGTTGAATTTTTATAGAAAGTGAAAACAAGAAAACTTTGTTGAAAAAAAAAAAATAAATAAATAAATAGAAAATAAAATACAACAAACACAACTGGAAATGTACGTATATATGTATATATTAATAACATACATAAATACATTTAATACATATGTATGTGTGGAACAGATATATTGTAACAATATTACAGCAAACTCGTGATATCTTGAACAAAACAGTTGGGTTTGAATTACTTAGGAAGTTAAAGTTTTGACATCAAAAACGTCGAAATTTTTCCTAACATTAACAGTTTAAAAAAATTACAAAAATTTACTATGCTAAAGTTCAAACTATTTTACGCACAGCCTAACAAAGGATCTACGTGTATGCTGTATGATTAATATTGCCAAAAATATCTATATCTGTTGGACAACTAATTAATGCTTGTGTGATCAAATTATGGAGGCGCTATTTAGTTGAAATGAAATATGTTATTAAAAAGTAAAAAAGAGAGTAATATTGCACTCCAAGATCACGGTAATACTTCCATACGCAAAATGTTATCGTAAATATAGGGTATAAAAAAGTCGTCAGTATAAGTATTATATTATGAACCCTATGTATGTTTCAATTTTTTGATTATAAGCAATTTTAAGTCAAATAAGTTAATTGTATGGCTCAGCTTTATCCGTGTATTTACCTTTCTTTAATCTGGTATTTTCAAATGTACTCATACATCCATATGTATTCTAAAACATGATTTTTTGTAACGTAAATTATTAACAGTTTTCGTTTAACTTGGTTTAACTTATAAGTCGTAATTACCACGAGTTTACTATACATTGAACCACAAATATCTTTACATGAAATGCATACAAATACTTTTGTCTACAATTTACTGTTAGATTAAGATTTTAATGTAACTGTGATCACGTATTATGTACCTTATTGAGCATATTCATATACACATATGTATACTGTTCACTTCAGTGTTTACCACATACAAAGTTCGTATTTTTTTTTTTTTACGATTAGATATAGGTGTACAAATTTTAATATTACAAACACGAATGGAACAAACAACATAAGTATTCGGCATTATTAACGATATACATACCAAACAAGATATTTTCAATGTATTTTCGAATTAAAATAAATAATGAATTTCAATTTTATAACTGTATTTAAACCACACACGTATGCATACAATATTGTGTATCTTTTGCTTTCAGACTGATACATTGTACATACACACCTTTATTTCTTGCTTTTATCCAAACCAGGTAAACATCAGGTACACAAGATACACTGCAGTCGTATTTTTTATATTAGCATACATATTTAGGTACGTACATACATATACGGATGACAAGAATACATAATGGATAGTATTGCATTTACTTGTAGCTTGTAGCACGTACATAAAAGCTTTATAATTCAAATGTGATTATGAGTTGCATACTTAAAACAGTATAAATACTCATTCACAAATACTTTCAGATGCTTTTTCAAAATCTTTAAGATACATGAAATTTACGAGTGTATTGAAAAAGATGATTAAAAGTTATTGAAAATGAAAATAAAAGTAAATTCCTTCCGCAGATTCTTTTTAAACGTATAGATAAGTGTGTACGTATGTACGCATTGTTGGTAATTTTTAATATTAATCGTATCCATTTGTATTATCTGCATTTTAGCATTTACAGTAAAGTTGTAGATTGTGCTTTATTGTGTGGGCATTGTGCCTTAAGGCATTTTTTAAAAAAAGAAAACATTTATAATAATTTTATTATTATTAATTTAATACGCTTGTAGCCTAAAGTATGTATGCACAAGCTGACCAGATATTTTTGCTTTTAAATGTAAGAATGTAATAAGAATGAGTTTTATGACAGCATTAACGTTGTAAATGCATATTAGATGAGTGTACAAATAACATACAATTCGAATGCACATTATTTAAGAAGGTGAATTAAGCAAATTTATTATTAAGCATTAATACCTCGATTATTTTCTTCTATACAATGCACGCATCTGTGCAGTGTGTGTGTGTAGGAAAAATAACAGAGTCTTATAAAAAAGACAGCATTTGAACATTTTTAAATAATAAATGAAGATATGAATTAATAAATAAAAATTATTTAACATTGACATACAGTTTCACGTCTGAAGAGTAAAGACGCCAATTTACAGTTATTATGCATTTATTGCATTAAATGTAAAATTTTAAGACTACAATAAGAAAATCTTACCTACTTAGGTCATACAAATTTGTATCCAATTTAATAATTAAAAAATTGTTTGAGTTTATTTAAAATATTTTACATCAATCTCCATTTGAAATCGATAAGGTCGCATAATTGTAATCTTGATTTAAAAATCAGAATTTGTGATTTCTTTAAATTTTTCCTTTAAAAAGAAAGAAAAACAAAACAAAAGAAAAAAAACATAAATAAACTTTAAAACAAATATCCTCAAAACTCATCTAAAATATAAACCCACCGATATATAAAGATATTGAAATTTGTTATTAAAAAATTAAAAAAAAGGCTGAAAAAAAAAAGTAAAAGAAAAAATAAAATTAAGGAATTTGTCAGAAACATAATAATTCTATTGATGTTTGCTGAATTCACTTTCAACTGAATACGTAATTGTGAAGATTTTTATGATAAACTGTATGAATTTCCAAACTGATCAACATCAATAAGTTTTCGACTTCTTGATTTTTGATCATGATCATGCAATGATGTTTCTGAATTCATTCTTCTAAGGTTAAAACTAAAACATCATCATTAAAAAAAAAGAAAAGAAAAACGACAATAAGCACAAAATCTTTAAATTCTGGTACATTTTCTTAACAAAAATTTTATAAATTTCCTTTTTCTTGTAGGTGACTTTTAAATTTTTTGGCGTCGAATTTATTTACAACATGAAAATATATATCCACAAAAGATTATGATAAAATTAGACCGAAATTTTTATCTTTGTTTACGTTTTTATTTACATTTTTTTTTTTTTTTTGGAAAAAAGAAAATATTTAATAAATTCTGAAAAGTAAATAAATATATCATAAAATAAGGAAGAATAAGAACAGACTTTACGTGTGCAATGTAAAGTCCAACGATATTCATTAATTTAAATTTATTCTGACACATGTATGATATCTGCACAAGGTACACGGAAAATGTGCATCACTTATATTTATGTATACATTTATCCCGAATTGACATAATATGTTATATTATTTTGGCCTTATCAATTTGACTTATACGTGCTTATACGTACATGCTGCAAAAATGATCAAAATTTATATCAGTTGATAATTAAATGTACAAGAAGAAGAAAATTTGAAAATTTTGTACATGAACTGTAAAAATAATAAATTTTTTTAGAAAGTATTGCACAAAGCCAAAATGGTATTATTTAACGAACATGTAATTATGTATGCACGTCAGTGTGCATACCTTTATCATTATATGCATTTATGATATATATAAGAAATAAATCCATAACGTACATAATGCTTATTATATTGTTACGTGTAAATTTTGATAGACAGAAATTATATTTATTACGATTTTAAATATCTTTTTGGTGGTTTTTTTTTATTTATCTGTACACGAGGTACATATAATTTTTGATAAGAAGTTTGATGCACTAAAAAACCATTTTTTTTTTTTGTTTTTTTTTTTCCAAAAAAGGTATAAATAAATAATAAATTTGTATTTTTACGATCTAAAATTACGTTGCAATGTTGCTATCTTTTTTGCATTTAATTTTATTTAATTTAAATTTTTTTCGTTTTTCATTTTGGTTTTGATAAAAAAAAACATTTGTTATCTGTGTTTTTAATTTTTGACTCGTGTATGTAATTCAATTGTTGATTCTTATACTGCTGGTGAAGTACGATAGGAGGAAAAATTGAAAAATTTTTGTTAAGTTTATTAGCCTTTGACAAAATTTTTGCGTTTGTTCAAATAAAACTTATTATAATAATCGACACCATTTCCAATATTGAAATAGATATTAAAAATTAAATCAATAACTGATTAAATAATAATCAGAATAATTTTCATTTTGCTAAGATAAAAAACGTAAAAACTTTCTGAATACAAAAAATCAAATTTTGTTAAATTTGCTTAAATCGAGTTTGGTAAACATTAAAAAACTCTTACATACTTATATGAAGATTTGTATGCCTTTTGTATATCCTTTTTTAAACGTGTCACTTACAAAAAGAGAACGATATTAAAATATACATCTTCATTTTAAAAATCGTTAAATACTAAAAGAAAAATTAAAAATAAGAAATTGAAAAAAAAAATAAGACAAAAATATTTTTTCACTATTAAACCCTGAATATGTTAATAATTATGAGATAAAATACGAAAAATAATTTTCCAGTCAATCAAAGGTAAGGTAAACCTTGTCATCATTTTTATGCATAATAAAATTCGTGACAATAAGACTTAATTATCGTGCATAATAAATTTTTTTGATTGATTTTATTTTATGGGTTGGTTTTTTATTTTTATTTATTTATTTCTGAATTTTTGATTGCACATAAACAAAAGCATGATTATCGTATTTAAAACGTTAAAAAAAATGACGCAGAAGAAATAAAAAGGGAAACAATATTCCATCAAAAATACAATTTCTGCAACAACTTAAATAAATAATCAATTGAATTTTCAGCTACGAATTTGAATGAAATTGAAGGAAATAAAAAATAAAATCATAAAAGAATCTTCCTAAATTTTTTAGAGTTCAAAGACATTTATGTAGCGTTATATCGAGTTATGCAGTTTTATGCTACGTGTAAAGTTAATAAATTTAAATGTTTTTTTTTTTTTTTTAAATTTTTTGTTTTAGTACCTTTGACTACTTTTGAACCATTTGACAAAAAAAAATAAATGAACAAGATTCTACAAGCATTAAAATGTAACGTACATATCATATACATTTTGTGCTACGGTGGTCTTTTTTAAAACGTACAAAATAATAATAATAAAATATAAAAATAAAAAAACATACAAAGATCCGTTTCTACATTAAAAATTTTCCATGAATTTTTTTTTTCTCGTATTTTACATAAATTTTATAAGTGCCAACATAATAATAAATTATTCCAGAATATTCATTTATCTGATGTAAATAACTGATGTACATCCACATTTTAATAATTATAAAAGTCCGAATTTGTTGAATACTATATAAGTAAATAAAATGTAAGTAATACCAGTTGTACTTTATAGTGTTACGGTCTAAAAGAAAACAATAAATGAATACAAAAAAAAAAAAAAATTATAATAAAAATAAAAAAATTGAAAAAAAAAAAGTTATGTATAATTTCATGTCGACAGGTCATAGGCCATTTTACAGTACGTATATATATAAATATATAACGTATACATGAATTTGGTATCTTTTTTATACCGCCAAGTTAAATCTTTTAAAACTTCTTTTTATTAAAAAGAGTAAAAAAATATAAATAAAATTATGTATTACAAACAAAAATAAATCGTCTTGTATTCATTTTAGATTCTTTTTTTTTTCATGTTGTTGACAATATTCCAAGACTATGTAATCAAAATTCCGTAATACCATAAACACGATCCGTCGTATTATTATTATACGTGAATTGTGTGTGTATATAGACATACTCATTTTTGTAATTTTTTTTCTTCTTCTTTAAATTACTATATTTTTACAATAATTTACAATGACCACATACAGAGATTATAATTTTCACTTTGTTTGTTTTTCTCTTACGTTTTTTTTTTCCCCCAATGGGTTTTCATTTTTTTATTTATTTTTTATTTTATTTTATTTATTTATTTTTTGAAGATTGTCTTATCCTTTTTTTTATCCCATATACTGGATAATTCTCTCACGATTGATTAATTCTGATAATTTAATAACTAAATGTAATGACTTTTATAATATTATTCATTGTATATTGATGTTTGTATACAATTTTAAATGTCAATTTATACAGATGCGTAATATTGTATAATTTTCAATTCATTTTTTTAATTTCTGTCATTGATTTTGTTAACATTGAAAAGGATTTAAGAAATCAATAAAAAGAACAAAACAAATAAACTTAAAAAAACAAAAAAACAAACAAACGAACAAACATGAAATTTTAATAATAAAATAAAAATTAAAACAGTAGAGTTAAAATGTTGAAATCCAGGAAGTCATGATTTACATTCAATATTTAATTATTGGTTTTAAATACATACATATGTACATACATATGTTCTATGTATTTAAATATTCTATCCTGTTTTCATGTCTTGTTGAAAAAGTTGAAGATATAACAGCCATAACACAAAAATTATACTTGAATAAGCTGTCATACTCATAAGTCCTTCAAGTGATTTATTTAGAAATTAATAAAGTAACTTTAATTTAACATTGTTGTTTTAATGAAAAAATAAAAAATAAAAATGAAGATTTTGACTACATATTAATCAATATATAATGTACATTTTACGTAATTTTAAGAATTTTTAATTTTAATATAAAAATTTTTTATTAATTAATTTTTGAAAAAAATCAATTTTTTTTATTCCTTACAAAAAAGGTATTCTCTATTCATTTCTATTTTGTCTATTCGAAATGCTTGAAATATGGAAAATACATACACTAAAAGGTATATACATATAATGCACATAGCCACATGTACAAAATTCGTATTACCTTACAAAGCCATTTAAGCATTTTATATGGTAATATAAATATATTATATTATGGTAATATATATTGTACATTTATAATGCAATCCGGTGCGGAACTATCTGATTTTTATATCGGTTTTTGCGGTATAAAATTTATAATGTTATGTATATACTCATATATCAGAATAATAGTCAATTTGTCGAATGACCTAGTTTTCATATTTTCATTCACTAACCATATACTATGTATGTATATACCTTTAACGAATGCTGTAACTTTTTCAATATACTATATGTATGTATGAACATAACATATTACGTGCATTACATGTTAAATGTAAGTATGTACAATAAAAAGTATCTACAAATATAATATGTACATAATTGTATATACTCTACAACATATACATTTAAAATTTTAACACTCTCACTATCTTTTCAAATACGAAAAATGAAAAAATAAAAAAACTCCAAGAGGAGCAAGACCACTTCTTGGAGGATTTGTGATATATATACAGATTTTCATGCAATAAATACAATTAGATTTTTGCTTACTATTTTCTGTAATATGAGTTATTTTACTAATACTTAAAAGTAATTCAGTTTTTATTTTTCCATAAAACTATTGTAATTCTTCTGTATTCTGGTGCATATCTTTCAAGAAATTATCGTTTTCAATATGCTGTATTAGATACCGTCAATCTTCTTACCACCATAGTACATTATTGTCTTTTAAATTCATTGTATGTATATACATATATCGCTGCATTTGCGGCTGATATATTTTCATTTCTCACTTATATACATATCTAATATGTATATCTCTTATTATTTAATTTTATTCAATTTGTATAATCATGAATGTATAGGTGTACATAAAAATATAAGTGAGCTAAACCAAAAATGCATATTACCCATACAATGACTTTCATATACTATACATGGAAAAATTACCTATGTGGCATCTTATAATAAAGCAACCATTCATCATTAGATGAAAATTTATATACATACATACATAATTGCAATGCATGTGTGTTAAGTCAACCAAAACATTTATTATAAGATTCAAGAAATTATGCAATTTAAAGAATTTCTAATGTTTAATTTTTTTTTCTTGTTTTTCTTTTATTTTCCAATGCATTTTAACTTTTGTATGTTGTTATGAATAATCTTAAATCAAAGATTGCCGGCTTCACAAGTACTTATTATGGAATTTTGTTTTTCTTTTCATCCTTTTATCTGTTGATTTTTTCCAAAATTTTCTAGATCAACGTAAAAATGCATATATGTACGATGAAGTGTGAAGCGAAAAAGGCACATAAAAAATTTTTTAGTAAAAATTTGCATTTTCTAAAGAAGGTACTGTAAAACTTAACAAAAACAAAAATGTAAGTGTGAAGCGAAAAAGGTACACAAAAATATTTTTAGTGAAAATTTGCATTTTCTAAAGAAGGTACTGTAAAACCATGTAAAACTTAACAAAAAACAAATGTTCAGTGTTAAGAAATCTTTAATAAAACGACCTAATGTTCATTTCTTTTCTCTTAAAATTTTCTTAAAAACTAATTTGAATTATGATTTTGAGATTACAACAATTATGTGTTGCATCTACGGAAAAAAACGCTACTTACTCGGTGTGTTATACAACAAATTATGATTTTTCTTTTTAAAAAGAATAAAAATTAAAGATACTAGCAATCAGTAAAAACAAAAACCAAAAAACAAAAAAAAAAAAAAAAAAACAAAAAAATAATTTCCCACAAATAACAATATTAAATTTGGGTCAATCACATAATAATAAATTGTCACACAATTGTGTACCTATTATTATAAAATTTTCTATTTCATTTACAAAGTTTTCTGTGTATATGTAATTTTGATTAGGTATTTATGCATTTATGTTGATCATTGTGTTAAAATGACGATATCAATCTTTTTGATTTGTAAATAATACGTCTTTTATAAAATGTACATTGTACATTAAGTTTTTTCTTCTGTTCATATTAGACTTATGTACATTAGATATAATTGAAAAAAAAATAAAAAAACAAGTCAAAGAAAATGTTTTTGTTTTCCGCTCTTCTTGGCTACCAATGTTTTGTGATTATTTGCAAACCATGTACATACATCTACAATCTCAGCCAATGATCCAACGTAGTATGAATCGAAGTATCAGTTTTTAAGAAAGAAAAAAAGAGTATCTGGTAATATAAATTTTGTATTCAGATAATAGTACTATGTTTATAATAAAAATTTTCCAATAAACTTCACAACAGCCATAAGCTATGTATATAATCCAACTAAAAGTTAATAGCTGGACTACTCTTTGGATTGCCTGATGTTTTTTGTACAGCTACCTGTTGCATTAGATAACCTGTTGTCACCTAAACTCTGTATATAATATATTTTTCCAAATATTTGAATGATTTTTGTACATAAGATGTACCTTATACACAGATAGCGGTAAAACTCAATAACACTTTTTTTTTTATTTGCACAAAAAAAATTGAGGAAAAAAATAATAAGAATAAAAGTGCAACAATGAAAAATTAATGAATGTGTTAAAATTGACTGATTAAAGAACCAGCTGTGATATTTACGAAAAGCAAAGACTTATAAAAGAAAAAAGAAAAACTGGATTTTTTTTAATGTACATACATTGAAAAGTGCAAAAGGAGGCTTCACGTACATATTCGTATTTAATATACATGATCGGTCAAATACATTTGGAATTTTGTAAACCTGTTGGACATCAATATCATCATATACAGAAGAAATGAAAATTAGAGATTTTTCATATGTACATACATATGTATATGTTTGTACTATAATTTTCTTTGATTGTATTCAATAAAAAGGTATAATTATTATCTCTTGTATCCAAACTATGAAAAGCTAATACAATGAAAACTTGATATTTATTTATCAAAAAAAATTTTTTTTTCATTTTCTATTCAGAGTCAAAACTTAAGATGTAAAATTTCGGTTGTACGATACTATAAGCAACATAAAAATGAAAATTATGTAACGTAAAATTTAGAGACCCAATATACATAGAAGAATTATGTTTATTATGAATTTTTTTCCAACTTTTTTTTTTAAATATTTTTCTTCTCTATATTTTACGTACTTTGTCTGTATTAACTTTTTTTTTATGTGTATGTGATTATATCATCACTAACCGAGTTGTATACATTAATAAAAGTGTATAATAGTGTTAACCATTTTAAAAACGATTGACCTAATTTTGTTTTTGGAATTACCTTTCTGTAAAAAAAAAAAGAGAAAAAAAAACATAACTACATATATATTTACGAATACAGTAAAAGTGCAGCATTAATAAAAACTAAAAATAGAAAAAAACTGCTAATATAGAAAATAAAAGTAAAAAAGGTAAACCCAAAAAAAGCACACACACATTTTTAGTGTGTTCAAAAGACCATAGCTTTACTAGGGAGCAATTTGCTTCTTTTTTTAAAGAGGAAAATTACATAATTATGTATAGATAAACACATACATACCAGATATTGTACGTAAATACAGACAGGTAAAGATAATATCACCTAAATCAAAATTTTTGTATATTGTATGAAATGAATGCATAAATAAGCGAAGCTTACAAATACATTCAAAATTAATGCAATTTCATAAAGAGCAACATTATAAGGTAGCTAAATAATATATGGTAATATAGCAACAGTTAAATTAATGATCGACGAATACGAAATTTTTTTCCTTTTTTAAACTGTTTTTTTTTTTTCCAAAGTTTGGATTGACCCGGAAAACTTGATGAATTCATTTTTTTTTTCTCTTCTCTTGTATTTTCTTCTTTTTTTTATTGTTATTATCTTCGCACTGATTAAAATAAAAATTTTAAAGAATTGCGAAATTTTTTTTTCTTATGTAGTTTATTTTTTGTGCTGTCTTCATTTTAAATTTATTATTATTTTTTTAATGATGATATGATATGTTATTTTATTTTATTCATTTTTGAGTTTTTTTTCCCCCTTTTTGGTTAGGTCTATTAGAAAGGATGAACATATCGAATTGGACACGTACAGACATATGGTATATATTCATTATTGAAAGTAAATGAATGCAATTTATCATCTATTTTATTAATAGATACCTATCTAGTATCTATATGCATATATAAGCACATATATTTGATAGAAATTATTAAATAAAATTCCATTTTTGATTGATTTCTTTTATTATTTTTCTAAATAAAAATCGATTTTTATTTTTATCTTTCAATGTACTTTTTTTCCCAACTTTTTAAATTTATGATTATATTATCAAATTTATGATGGAGAAATTTGATGTAACATAATAATATGAAAATTGTGAAAGTGCTTCCTTATTAAAAGAATTTTTAATATTTTAAATTAAAATTAAAAATTTTCCTTTTTTTTAATTACTTTTTAATATTAATAAATCCTGTAATATACATAGGTAGGTACATTTATTAGTAAAAAAATCGTTAAGATATTTCGAAATCGTCTTCTAAAAAATAATTTTAGTTAAAGCACCATAACATCACAAGACAATTAAAAAATTTTCTTACATACATATTATGATGAAGGTACAACAACATTAGTATTGTGAAAATGATATTCAAAACAAATCATAATTATGAATATTTGCTGAATTTATACATAAATAAAATCTTCCTCACATCGAATGGTCATAACACAAAATACTTAGATATACAAATTTTTGTTAAAAGCCGCTATTAAACATACAGTGTACAATTATGAGTAATTAATAAACATTAATATAAAAATTATGTTCACAATTTATTTACTGAAAAATCTATTGTCCAAAGTTCATTATGATTTTGTTCCTATAGTCATTGATTTTGCTGAATCAAAAAGAAGACTGTAATTAAATGTATGTACTTAGTAATTACATAGGGATTTGTATATAAACCTTCTGAAATATGTAGAAGCTTTATATTTTTTGCATGTGAGTTATTTTAAATTGTTAGGTACATTTTGCATAGTCAACAATAGCTATGCAATTTTTATTTTTTGTTTTTATTATGAGGACAATAACCGACCCGAACAAGAAACAGTTGTCAAAAAATTTATTATACCGTATTACCAGGAGTAATTTAACAGCCAAAATATGATTCAAAAAACAAAAAAAAATTTAAAAGGTCATAACACAGTGTAATATAAGAAAATTCTCATAAATTCGTGTGCGATATATGTAAACAGGTAAATATGAGTCAAAATGTAAATTTAAAAAAAAAACTATGCTGTCAAATGCTACAAACCCCCTAAAAAACCAGTAAGAATACCTATTTCATATGAAGAAAAATTACTTACCCAAAAAAATAAAATAAAAGAATGAATCCATCTCTAGAAGAATAAAATAAATCACATGATGATGAGTTAATGACCACCGTTGCCACCGGTTACTTTATTTTAAAAATGGTATAGGTATGTGATATACCGTTTTTTATAGTAATTGTCAAAAATTTCTTTTAAATATTTTGTTTGTTTTATTTTTATAAGCATAAAAGTATGTGAACTTTCATAGCGGTTGATGATCTTCTTTGATATCATACATACATATACAAGTACAATCATATATGTACATGCGATATATCATTTATTGCAGTTGAATAAACAAAATGTTAAATAAAAAAAAAAAAAAATGTTGAGGAAAATTCATATTTGTCATAACTTTTTCATGGTACAGTATGTACTTGTACCAGTATATAATGATAATCTGATACCTTTATTTCAAAGTGAAATTTAACTTTTTTGCTGAATAATTGAAAAAGAACACCATCTTTCTAATTATTTATATATGTAGCTGTCGGTTTTCTTTTCTTTTTTTTAAATTTATACTACATGTGCACTATCACAGTACTATATGATGTGTTTAATGTAATAATATCAGATTTTATTTTAAATTTACTTGGAAATTTTTTTATTTTTTCCTTATTAAATTATAAGGTGAGGTCAATTGTCGGCATGATACTTTGAATATTTGAGACAGTTATTATTTTGAATGTTCTTTTCTTTATTTTCTTTTTTTTTTAATGGACAAAAGCAAAAATGTACATAAATTCTGTACTGAATTTATTCATATTTTTTTCCGTTTAAATTTTATTTTTGGTCTGTAATAAAAAGGGTAATGTCTTAAATTTAAGATTTAAAAACGTTGAACTGTTATTTCCGGAAAAAGAAATACCTACATGTGCAATTTATCTACTTAATTTTCGGCATATGTCGATATTTATGTATTATGTGTGATATTTAATTTAAATTAAAATAAAAGAATTTAAAAAGAAATTGTCTGAAAAAAAAATGAATATTATAGTAAAACGTGACTTTTACTGTTTAAAAATACGTAAAATTTCATGAATATTTTCAAGCCCTCTGTAGTCTGTTGTATTTAATTTTATCCTAAACATTAGAAAAGAAAAATTATACCTAAATCTTCTTGTAAATATAGAAAGTTCTAAACTACCTACCTATCTATTTATACAAGGGTGTATAAATAAACAGATTTAACTAAACGAATTATTTTATAAACATATCTATATATTAATTATCATTTCATATATGCATGACGATTTTAATGAAAACTGAAAAAGATTTCTTTTTCCCTGATTATAAATTAATTGATTTGTCGTCAAAAATATGAAATACAAAAAACACGCATTTTCCCACGTTACTGATTTTATCAGAAAAGGAAAAAAATTCCAAAACAAAATTATAAATTATTATATTCGCCAAAATTTATAATAATTTTACATAACAAAAGACAATATACTAAACAACAACAATAATTTCGAATATGAATGGTATTATGAAATTATAAAATCAATATTTTCTCATATGCATTTATATATGCATAATCTAAACTTAATTGCTTGCGTATAATACCTGTGTGGTTATATCTATATAGTTTTTTTATGCATTCCATATTAATTTTTATAAATTTTATTCGTACACATACAAATAAAAATATCTACATGAACACACAAGTTTGTAAATATTCGCAAAAATGTTTTCATATAATTGAATATCATTCATCTTGATTTATTATCATAATTTAATCAATGAATAAAATATTCAAATAAATCGGTGAACTCATGAATATTTTTACTATTTACATACACACATATTATATATACATTTGTACCTATAGATAAAATGTTAATTTAGTATTATAACATATTTGGTATACATAGGTAGATATATATTTATATCGTTGTAATATGCATGAGAATATGAAAATAGTATATAAACGCCCGCCCAATAAATGAATTTACAATACAGTATAAATAAATTATAAAAAATGCATCATCTATTAAAAATTGAATAAATATTGTATTGAATAAAATTTCAATTTCATTTTTATTTTTCGAATATCGAATTTTATCTGAATTTATGAATTTAAAAATAAATAAAAAATCAATTTATCAAAACTATATTATGAAAAATGAAAAAGAAGAAATAGGAGTAGTACCTACAAGAAAAAAAAAAAAAGAAAAAACATTTGTAATTAAAAGGGAAAACTTAAAAAGACCTAAAAATGCAAATGAAATATTTGTGAACATTATAAAAAGTAGGACAATGTAATAATTTTCCGTACACACAATACGAACATAGAACATGTCTACATTCATTTACATGTAAATATGTATGTATGATAGACTGTTTGCCTTTTATGTAAGCACCATACTACCAGTATACAACTTGAATACATTGCTTGCCATACCATGATAATTATTCTTTTTAAATTTTTGAATACCTATGATGTGTTGTAGCTTATCTGACAATGGTCCAATAGCAATGATAAATTTTGTCATCCAAATATGTGGGTGTATGCAGCGACAGCAGCACAGCAGCCATCATAATATTATAAGCAATTTTGCATTCCCTATATAAATACATATCCATACTTACATCTAAGTATTATGTGTTTGACTAAATTTTAATAAAATCTAAAATTATTTTTCATTTACTTTGCACATTTTCATAGAAAAAAAAAACCGTCAAAATAAATTGTGTATCCATAATAAATGAAACTTTATATAAATTTATTTATTTTATTTTTTATTTTTTAAATTCAGTATAGGTACACAATTTACAATTTTCTTTGATTTATTTGTGTAAATAAATAAAATACTCATAATACATAAATACTAAACAAATTTGAATGCAACAAGATAACAAGCAAAATATCTGCATTAATCTATGTATCTGTACGTGTATTTTATATAGTATTCATCAAAGAAACAAAAAAATTGCATCTAAACAATTCGAATTGAATTATTTATTATTGTATTTGTGCGTTCACATACATACATACATGTATAACACATAATATGAGTATATGTATTTTTATGTTTACTTGATTTGTTTATTTTAAAAACAAGCAAAAATGAAAAAAAATTGTGAACACAATTCAGAGGTTATAGGTTATTGGTTGTATGTGCCCAATATGAACATGAATACATATACCACATACGTTGCACATAGTATGTATGTATATATCCTTCAAAAGAGAAAAAAAAAACAGTAATAATAATAATTTTGCTTTTCATTTGAGAACTGAATTATTTTTTATTTTCTCATATACAAAAGTTAAAGCGTTGGCGGATGTTTAATGGTACATATCTTGAAATATATGGGATTTATTCAATTTACAAATATAGAAACAAATGTGTAGTCTAATAAATAAAAATTATGTCTTTTTTCCTCTTTTTTTAAATAATTGTATAATAGAAATTAAATTTTCCCAAAAAAAAAAAAAAAAAAAAATTATGACTAGTTACTGTATGAATTTTACATGACAAAATGTTTGTAAATACACAACATAATAAATTTTCAAATATATTTTTTATATAATAATGACAAACTTAACTAATATTTACTATCTACCAAATTGAAAATATAAATTTTTTTACAAATTATGTATTTATTTGTTAAAATTATTGCGTTAACATTTTTACCTTATATAGCAACAACAATGACAGCAATATCAGTTATTTCTTACAGCAGCAGAGGTAGTATAGATTGCAATCTCTTTTATTCAATGAATTTGAAGAAAAATCATTTTATAATTTTGAAAATATTAATAAAAAACCAAAAACAAAAAAAAAAAGTTATTAGGAAATATCTAATATCACAAATTTCAAAAAGTTCGTTATTATGACCTTTATTATTTATGAAATTATATATCAGATGTAAATAATCGTATATAAACAAAATAAATAAATCAAATTTGACCACATTTGTCAAATCAGAATTTCAGAAGGTTCATTATTATAACCTCTATTATTATTTTCTTAGTTTTAAAAATACAATTTTAAATGTTCTTTCGTTAAGTACGTAAATCATTAAGCCAAAATACGTTACATATACAATTTATTTGTTTTTTTTTTTTTGTATTTCAGCAGGCCAATCGATTATACGTAATCTTTAATCAAATTCGTACATACGTATGGTATTGCACTGTAATGTTGTGACTGTGACAAATATAAATGTTTATTTAAATCAATGAAATTAATATATTTTTACATTTTTATTTTAGTCTTTTATAATTTATTTTATTTTATATACATATTTACACTTCAATTAATTGTCAAATACAATAATTGTTGATATTTAAAATAATTTTCAAAAATATTATAATGCTTTTAATTGATTTTTATTTTTATTATTTTTGTATATTTGAAATTATTGCACACTCATACTAATTTAGTATAAAACATAAAATATATTGAATTAAATATGCACTTTATCCACATATAAATGATGTTATGTATGTACCTATATATGTATATGTACATTATGTGTATAGTGTAAAATCTTATACGAACAAAATTTAATCTTATACTTCACCAAAACCAATTAACACTTCAAGAAATTAATGAAATGTTACATGATATAAATTTAAATATAATTACAAAATATCTTATACAATATGTATATTTATGTTCATGATATTTATTCATGTAAATTTTATAAGAGGACAAGATTTACATGTTAACATGATCATTTTTATTCCTTCATTTTAATATTTTGATTTTTCTTAATATTTTTTATTTATCCACTTCTATATGAAATTTCATATATTTGTGTATACTTTTTCATTACAATTGCAATACATTACATTACACATTTAAACGTACATATAAAAATGTAAAAATATATATTGAACTATTTTTATACATTTTGTATATTTAAATGTTATAATAATAATTAATTACATAATTATTTTTTATTAGTTTAATTTAAATTACATAGACACGTAATTTAATTATAAATTTTATTTTATTCAATTTAGTATATATGTATGTACAAAACAAAAATTATTTATATACATAAACAGTATGTACATATCATAAATGTGCGTTATATAATTTTTGTTAAAAATTAAATAATTTTAATAATTAAAATATTATTGTACTCGTATTTTATCTGTGAATTACATACATATATACAAATATGTTATTTTCTCTTAATTTTATTTCAGATTTTATCATATAATCTAATTATTATAAAATTAAATTTATTTTTATAAATTTTTCTTAAAACAAAAAATTGAAAATAAAATTAAATATACTTTTTAAGTAATTTTATTTTATTTTATTTTGATTATATAAATTTTAGCAGTCCTCGTAATCGTTTTGTTTGCTAAATAAATACATACATACATACATTCATACTGTACATACAATTATGCTCTTAAGGAACACGTATTGCACATATTTATAATTTATCATACAATATGTATCTACATACATTGTATAATAATTATTGTTGATTACTCATGATCAAGCTTTAAATACATGTTTTTGGATTAGATGTAATACAATAGATAAAATTTTTGAATAGTAGAATAAAAAGAAAGAAAGAAAATTGAATGTATATCTCTACATTCCTATATAGTTTAAATTTTAGATCAGTTCCCTAATATGCAAAAAATTATAATTGTGTTATTTATAAGCAAAAGAAAACGATATCATATAAAAGCGGCATTTTCTTCTTATAAATTTTAAATTAAATGAAAAAAAAAAAGAAGAAAAATGTTTAAATGAAAATTAAAACTTCTACACTTTGTATAGTGAATGTACATTGGTATGTAATGTAAAATAGAAAAAAAAAAGAGAATAAAAGGAGAACACAATACGTATGTACAATCAACTTTTTTTTTGTTTGTTTTCTTTTAAAAAATAAGAAAAAAATATGAAATTTAACAAAAAAAGAATTCATTGCATTTTCAAAAGATATATAATCATTATTCATTGTATATGTTACATATTGTGGGCATTTTAAATATTCCATTATCTGTATATATGCTAAAATATGGATTTTTTTTTTGTACATATAAAACGCTTACAATAAATAAAATTTAAGTGTTAAGACTGTTTTATAAAATTTTATTTCCATACATATACCTATACATACATATATGCATTTATTTACCAGATACCATACAGGCATTTAGATTAAACTAGAAAAAAAAAAAATAAAACATGAAAAAAAAAGTATTATAATAAACTATAAATAATTTAACTACTTGGACCAATTGTTCATCGGACCATAGCGCGCATACTATCGATTTCTTGTAATAAATAAATTTGTAAGGTATGTATTAGTATTAGTGCAGTTATATTGTACGTACACTGAATAATTTATAAGTACTCGTTTCTTTGAAGTATTTAAATTTTTTCTTTGTTATTTTTGAAAAAAAAACGAAAGCTTAATTTTATTATATCAGAGAGGATTTTGATATAATTTGTTTAATGAGCTATCATAACATACATATTTACGTGTGCAATAATGCTTTTACATTTATTTTGTATGTAGGTGTCGCAATAAATATAATTCACATAATTATTATCCACCTGATAAGATTTTTGATCATTTTAAAATTAAAAACAAATTTTTTTTCCTTTTCATATTTTGCGTGCAAATCAACCAAAATGATCTCTCGCACGCTACTTAAAAAAAAAAAGAAAAGAAAAACAAAATTAATCTAAACACGATCATCATTTACTCGTACGTTCATGTTCATTTATATTGTCTTATTTAATGTGACAAATATTTTTTGGACCTTCCATGCAAATCTCCCACTAAATATTTACAAAAACTGAAATTTTTGCATATATATGTACATCAAAATTTAAGTACATTTTATTTTAATCTTTAATTGCATCCATTTGACTTAAAATTGAACCAGAATTTTATTTGATATTTAAATATACGAAGTTAATATACGTACGAAAACATCGTCTTAGAAGTTACATCTGAAAATAATAATTTGAAAAAAATTTTAATTATTGCAATAATTTAATCTAATGGAGTTCTTGTAGTGATATCTGTTGTACAAATGTTACAAAAATTTAAAAATTGTATTTTAATCAAAAACAAACCTATGATACAATATCATAATAAATTTCGAAAAACAAAAAATATCTAGAAATTTTTAGAAAAAATTTTCAAAATTTTCATATTTGTTTTATTTTGTAATTGAATTGAATTGAATTTATTAAAACAGGATTATAAGACCTTGAAAATTTCGTATAAATTTTTCTTCATTTAATTTTATACAAGCATTCATTGGATATGTATAAAACGTCCACACATACATACATATTTAATATAAGGAAAAACATAAAGAAAAAATGTGAAAAAAATTTTTGTCCAAAAAAGAAAAAAAAGAAAGAAAAAAACGAGAAAATTCAAAAAAGAAAACTGCATAACAGTTTTACTTAAAAGGTAGGTCACTGAGTTAATTGCATTGACAACGTAATAACAGTAGCTATACATATACATGTATTTTATTTATCTTTTTATTATAAAAGTTATGACCACATACCTATGTGCAGACGTAAAGTTTTTCTTCATTTTATATACATACGTGTATGTTAACTATTACTTCATAATATAATAATAAACATCTACAGTACAGTCTACCTACATGTGTATACATGCACATAGTTTAATAGTAAACTTTGTTATAAACTTACATGATGCACACATTCATGTATAGATATATACATATGTACACGTAATAAATATCTATAGTCAACCAGCCACCATATAGATTGCCTACTTTTCTTGGTCTATGCACCTCATTTTAACTAGTTTTATGAGGAGTTTGTGGTCTTAAAAGTGAAACCTCAAAAAGATGTTGTATTACGATGACGATGGTTTTTCATTATATAACACGATAAAAAAAAAAAAAATAGAAGAAAAAAAAAAGGAAAAGTCGAAAAAAAAAAATTGTACAAAACAAAGCGTTGTTATTTTTATATTTGAAAAATAAAATGAGTATACATAACCTATATACATACAATGTATATATATAGTATAATGTACAGATATAGAAAATTTTACTTTTTATAACAACAACAAAAGTCCAAGCAAATACAAAAATACCCATACTGATCATTATATAGCTCACGAAAGCTACATATACATACATATGTCTATTTCTCATTTGGTTTTTTTTTTATTTATTCATTTGGCTGTTCATTTGGACTTTTTCTCCATACCAATTTTTTTTTTTTTTCTAAAAAGTTTTTCATAGTGAAAAATGAAAATGAAAACGAAAACCGTTTGTATATTTCTTCATGTAATACTATCAGTGAGTGATATAGAGGTTTAAAATTTAAATGATTAAATTTAGGATAAATAAAAAAGCACTGGAATTGAATACATACATACATATGTATATTATGACACACTTATGTATTTATACATGTAGGTGATATTATGAATAGTATACTAATATTTGGTATGCTTAAAAATTTAGTTTAAAAAGAAAGTTGAGTTGAAGGTTGAAAATGCTATTAATACAATTCGGACATAAGACATAAAAATATATTTTTTTTTCTGATTTATTGAAAATGCATTCAAAAAATGAAAATTTATAAGCTAACATCATCAAAAATATGTTTAATTAACTGAAAATTAATTGAAAAATAATTTTAATTTTTGTTCTACATTTTGGAAGAAGCAAAATTTAATATCCAGTACTATTTAAAAACCCTTCAAAATAAACTTAAATCTTATCTAAAACAAAAAATATATATATATATTTCTGTACAAGCTGTTTATTTTAGCAATGAGACAAATCCAAAAATTTTCAAAATCAATATTTTTACATTATTCGCATTACAAGAATTGTGTTCTTTGATGTTTGAAGAGAGTTCACACAAGGGTCTGAAAATTACAAATTTTATAGCAATCAAAATTTTCCTTTTCCACAGAGAACGATAGGAACTGCATACGTCGTGCACCACTTTGAAAATAAATGGCTCATATTGAATATACATACGTACATTATTTTGCTAAACACGTTGTGAATTGTGATTATTATTACCCACTTTTTTTATTATTATTATTTATTATTTGAAACACAAATTTTATATGATGTTAAAAATAATAATAAAATAATTACTTCAATGTATAATAAAAAAACGAACAGTAATTAAAATACTACTCAGATATACATATGTACATATAAGTTTTGCTATTCGCTGATGTATATAAAATCAAAAAATATATCATTTATTTCTGTTTTGTTGATACGAGTATATAAACATCCCATTGTATAGACCATATAATACAAAATTACTTATATGTATGTACATGAAATGTTTGTATAGAAAGTAAAAATAAAAATAAAAAATCGTGACAAAAATATAACACAAATTTTTAAAATCACTTTCATTTTCATTTACACTACATAATGTATGAATGTATATTTATGCATGCATACATATTGCACACGTATTGTATAAATAAATAACTGATCGTTATTTTATATTTTATTTCTCGTGTGACTTACTTTATATTATTTGCATGCATGCTAAGTATCTTTTTGATGGTATTCAAATTTATTTTACTAAAGTAAATAAAAGAATGAACAAAAAAAAATGTAAAAAAAAAAAAATTAATTTTAGTCGCGGATGCAAATTACCTGTGCATAATAATTCAAAAAAAGACAAACAAAAAAAAATCACACAATTTTAACAAGGAGACCTTCTTTTCATTTTTTGCCTACATGTACATATATATAAATTACGTGAGTACAATTCATATATACACAAATATAGATTACGTATGCAGTATGAGCGTTACTTAAAAATACCTTCTTTACTTATGGGAAGTTTTATTTTTGCCATATTATTATTTCATGTTATTTTTTTTTTATTTTTTTTAATTTTTCTATAAGCTTGGAAACTGGAATAGAAACATATGAATGCACCTCGTTATTTTTTGTGTACATATTCACATATCTAGTCATCAGAGGCTCTGATTCAGAATTCAGAGTATAATATATGATATTCACATATACATAGCGTCGTAAAACAATTGAAAATATACACACATACATGTAAATTGCATTACACACACGTGCATATACTTTATGCACCACGGAAAATTGAAAAGTAATGCGTGGAAAACTTCTGAATAAAATCAAACAAATACAAAATTTTGATTTGTTTCAATTTTTCTAAGTTTAAGTTTATGTTGAGTAAATAAGTCTTGCAACATTTTGCATGATGGGCCAGCACTCAATGTTATCTCATGTTTTAACTTAATGCAAATTACATATTAAAAAATAAGAGGAAATAATTGAACTAAATAGATATGTATATTTCAGTAGCACAATTAAATGAATGTTAAAAAAAGGTATCTGTTTATATCTGTTTGTGAACAGTCACTTTATTTGTTTACCATTTCTTGTTAATAACAATTGATGGTATCAATAAAATTAAAAGTACAAGTGTCCTACTTATGTCCTCTTTGGTCTTATTCAAAAAAAAAAGAAAAAAAAAAATCGTTCTTTTTATCATTTTGTTATTGTGCGCGTTATTATTCATTCGATATTTTTGTTTGTAGTTTAATTTATCTTCTAGAGAGCTTTAAACGCAAATTTTAAAAATTAGAATTAAAAAATAAAAGAAAACAAACATACATTTTTATGAAGTGTAGGAGTCAGAGCAAAAATCTTAAAGGTATACATAAATATCAAAGTAGAAAAAGGAGAACGGATGCCTTCATGATTTTACATATTAAAAAAATTTTTCTCAATAGCTACCGGTAATGTGGATGTTGATGTTAACGATAATTATGATGACGGCGATGACAGCAACGTTATTTGATGATGATGATGACTTAAATGACTGTTAATTTTCTTGATTTTATTTTAAATATATAATTTTATACATTTATTGAAAGTGACATTAAAAATGAAAATGAAAGACACATCGTAACATATATGCAAAAATTTAAAAAAAAAAAAAAAAAAAAAAACAGAAAAACAAATGCTATATTATAATTACTGAGATACATGCCTGCATATTGTTTTAGTTTACTATTTGTATAACAAATACAAAACAATAATTAAGTAGGTAGAAATGGTACAAACAATAAAAAAAAAAAAAAAAAAAAACATATTGTATGTGGTGTAAAAAATCAAAAATAAAAAAATCTTTGATTTTGATAATAATTTATTCATACATATATTTGAGTTTTGTCGATATCATACACAAATGCCCACTCATATGCAACAAATAAAATATAATGTGTAGATTATGTTTTATAACCGTTATATTCATTTGTATATGTATACGTATTCCTGCCTGCATATCTGCCTATACAATAATTAATATTTGTTTTGTTTTGCTTTTTTTTTTTCATTTTTTATTATTACTATTATTGTTATTAATATAATTTATTATCATTATATATTAGCGTATTAATAATTTTTTCTTCTTTGCTTTTCTGCAATAAATAATAAACAAAAATAAAAAAGGAAACAAAAAAATGCATCCATCTATCTATCATTTTATTATTAATTAAGAAATGATTCACGCATGCTGTTATAGTCTTCAATTATTATTATTATTATTTTTATTTGATACAAAACTTTGTTTCATATACACAAAAAAAAAAAAAAAAAATAAACAAATAATAAGACACCTTCTTTAGTTTATAATTTTTTAATACTAGTAAATTATACATAAAGCCTATTATGCTGGCGCACCTATCCATGTTTATGTGTGCTATGAAATACATGTTATTATAATATAAACGATCTCCTGTTTTGGTATTTTTCATGTGAATCACATAAAAATATGTAGTGTGCAAAATACAATAAATAAATTATAATCATCGTATACAATTAATATTGTACAGATATTCTTTTTTTTTCTCTTTTCCAATATATTTTAAGTTAAATAATAATAAGGTTAAGTTCAGGAAATGAGAAAAAAATATACAAAAAAAAATTATGTATTTTTTGATTTTTAATTTTCGCATCTTGTAGTCAATCTTTTTTTCCAGAAAACATATACATATAAGCTAAATGCATACGAAATGCTGTACACTATGTGATGCTGATTATTATTGATTAGTATGTTACGTAATTAATATCACTTTATGAAACCATTTTTGAATACTGCATAAATCGTGTGAAAAATTTAATTTTTAATTTTAATTAATTTATTCACAACGGTTGTTTTTTTTTTTTTTTTTAAATAGTAATGATATACGTATTTATGTATAATATGTATGTATCACACAAACAAAATGTGCACTATGCACATTAACAACTGAAGCAATTGATGTTTATCTTTTTTTTAAACATTTTTCAGAAGAACTACATTTAATTAAAATCCTTAATCCATTGAAAGAAAAATAATTATGAAAATAAAAGAAGTTATTAAAATCAAGTAGAATGAAGAGAATAATTGAATTTTTAAATAATTCAAATTACTTTTGCAACTGTAATTGAGCTTTTCAAAAGCTAAATCAATTAATTCCATTTGTAACATTTTTCAAAACTTCGTTTTTGAGTTCTTCCTAATTAATAATTCGAATAAAATTGAATTCATTCTAATTAAAAATTAAATTGCAATATTCCTGACATCGGTAAATGAGAAATTTTCTTGCAATTAAATCTGAATTTGTCTAGAAACTAGAACGGCTTAATTTAAAAGTTAATTTAAATTATAACGAAGTTTATTCGTATTTCCGATTACAATATTTTATTTTCATTCAGTATTCAATTGTTTTTTTTTTAGTTTTTTGTTTTTAAATTTAAGGTAATTTATTTTTGATGCCTAAAATTATGCATTAAATGGAATTTTAATTTTTAAAATTTGTTTTATAATTAATTTCCTTGATTTTTCAAATATGAATTTTTCATGTCAGTACGAATATTAAATTTAAAACTATTAAATTTATCTTCATTCATTTTCACCGTTGTTTAATTTATTGATCTATTTTCTAATATGTTCAAGTATTATGAGGAGAAGTAAAATATTTGATATTATGAAACTTGCTTTAAGTCAAAATTAAGTCACTCTTCAACTAGTGAAATTTTTCTGTACTAAATTTTTTGTTGAAATCATTTCCAGTTCAATAGAATGTCACAACCAGGAAAAATTTTCCAATTAAAAATTACAGAAACGTTCCAAAAATTTGAATTTAGCATAAAAATAAAATATCTATTGAATTTAAATAAGTACATATATATACATAAACTACTTTTAAAATGACAAATTTTCCCAAATAATTAAAATAATACATAAAGTGCAAAAATTATAAATTCATTGAAAATAACAGGAATACCAGAAAAGTTCATGTCTTAAACAATACCCATAATTTATCCAGAAAATTATTCGATATTTTTATATTTTTCGAAAATAAAAAATTTTATTCAATCAAATGTTTTTTTTTTGTTTTTGTATTTTAAATTACATGTTATGTATAAATTTTTTAATTAAGTATAATTATGTATTATTATTACTATATGTATAAGAAAAAAAAAAACGAATCAATTTAATTTCGATATTCAAAATATAAAAAAAATTTTACAAATAGCATCCAATATAAAAATAAAAAGATTATGATTACAATTATGAGTAACATAAATACATTTACAATTTTTTTTGTTTTTCATTTTTTTTTTTTTATATATAACTTTTTTAATTTTTTTTTTAAATATTTTTTTAGAGTTAATTTATATGTATTATATTGAATGAATGCATACGTATTGTTATAATTTGTTAAGGATAAGAAAAATGTTATAAATGAATAAAATCTCTTTGGGTGATGCTGATTGAATACGTATAAGAAAATGTTTTAAGTTTTTTTTTTCACTTTCATTCTTTTTTTATTCATTATTATTTTATTAATTGTAGAATATTTTGAGCTTTATGTTTAAATATTCGTAATTTTATTTTCGTTTTATTTTTTAAACTTATTTAATTTATTTTTTAATCTGTGCCACATCATAACATTATAATTTCTTAATACTATTCATAGGATATGTTGCTGCATAAAATGAAAAATCATAAAGCTTTTGCAAGTTTTCGTTTAAAAATGAACTTTACTTATTTCCATTTTTATTTTATTTTTACAATTAGATTTTTTTTTTTTTAAAAAAAAAGCATTTTTGAGATTTTCTTTTTAATTATTTAAAATTTTCTTCAGTCTTGGACTTAATAGAAAAAAAAAAAACGTGTACGTATATGGTACAAAAATATGTGTCAATGCAATAAACTTTTATGCATGCGTAATGTTATACGTATAAAAAACAAAATTTTGCTTATTCATTTGGAAAAAAAAATCAAATAACATAAAAAAATTTATTAAAAAATAACTTGAGAAATTTTATTATAAAAAATTAAAAATTTCTTCGAGTTCGTTGATTGCATTATTTAAATAATTCAGATAACCATTATTGTCTGTATTACGTAAAAATTGTAGTTATGTTGATAATTTTGTCTATGCAATTGCTGTTTTGCTCACGTTTTATAATTTACTTAGAATTATTATTTGTGTATTTCTTATTAACTTTTTTCTCATGTTTTTTGTTTTACATTTTTTTTTTTTTATTACTAATAAAAAAAGAAAAAAGTAAAGAACCAATAAATTTTTAGACACATTGCTCAGTTTCACCTTCGTCAGGTAAATCACCATCAAATTCGTCTTCAGCTGTTGCTTCCTGATATTGTTGATATTCAGATACCAAATCATTCATATTACTTTCAGCTTCTGTAAATTCCATTTCATCCATACCTTCACCTGTATACCAATGCAAGAAGGCTTTTCTTCTAAACATAGCAGAAAATTGTTCTGAAATCCTTTTGAATAATTCTTGTATTGCTGTCGTATTACCAATAAATGTTGATGACATTTTTAAGCCTTTTGGTGGTATATCGCATACTGCTGTTTTAACGTTATTTGGTATCCATTCAACAAAATAGCTACTATTTTTATTTTGCACGGCAAGCATTTGTTCATCAACTTCTTTCATTGACATACGGCCACGGAATATAGCAGCTACAGTTAAATAACGTCCATGTCGTGGATCACAAGCAGCCATCATGTTTTTGGCATCAAACATCTGTTGTGTTAATTCTGGCACGGTAAGTGCTCTGTATTGTTGTGAACCTCTTGATGTTAATGGTGCAAAGCCCGGCATAAAGAAATGCAAACGTGGGAATGGTACCATGTTGACAGCCAGTTTACGTAAATCAGCATTCAATTGTCCAGGGAATCGCAAGCATGTTGTTACACCAGACATTGTTAATGATACTAGATGATTTAGATCGCCATAACTAGGATTTGGGATTTTCAATGTACGGAAACAAATATCATATAGTGCTTCATTATCAATGCAATATGTTTCATCTGTGTTTTCGACCAATTGATGAATTGACAATGTGGCATTATATGGCTCTACAACAGTGTCAGATACTTTTGGCGACGGTACAACGGAATATGTATTCATAATTCTGTCTGGATATTCTTCACGAATTTTTGAGATCAATAATGTACCCATACCAGAACCAGTACCACCTCCCAATGAATGTGTCAATTGAAAGCCCTAAAATAAACATTTGAATTACACCACAAGGGGAAAAAATATTTTAAATATTCTTACTTGAAGGCAATCGCAATTTTCGCATTCTTTTCGTACAACATCTAATACAGAATCAACTAGTTCTGCACCTTCTGTATAATGTCCTTTGGCCCAATTATTACCAGCACCAGATTGACCAAATACAAAATTATCTGGACGAAATAGTTTACCATATGGACCAGAACGTACGGCTTCCATAGTTCCTGGTTCTAAATCCAATAAAATTGAACGTGGCACATATTTTCCGCCAGATGATCTGGTTACAGCTAAAAGAAAACAAAAAACAACAAAAGGTTACTTTCAAGGTCTTTTACATGAATTGTAAATCAAAATAAACAAGAAAAATTTTATTATTCTTGAATTGAAATAAGACAAGAGAAAAATTAATAAGTTTTGTAATTTCCGTTCGATTTTGCCTATAGAATAACTATAACGGTTTATTAATCAGTGTTACCACTCTAACAGTAAAGTCATCATAACAGTATAAAGCGATCGATAAACGCAGAAAAATGTTTGTAATTGAACTTTTTCCACACATTATAAAAAAATAATAAAATCATACAGAATATGACATGCACACAAATAGTATTAAAGGCGAAAAAAAATTAAATTTAAAATGTATGAAGAAAAAAATTTTTTTTTTAATTAAAAATCGAATACATACGTCTATCATAAATATACGAATCAAAATTTCCGATCACGTTCAATGACTAAAAATGGGAGGAAATGAGTAAATTTTTATTTATATCTATCTACATGTATACAATTGTAATGGAATTCTTGTATACATACATATGTATGTTCATTTACTGCTTACTGTTTCAAAAATTCTAGTAGAGAATAAATGGTTATTTTACTAAATTTATAATTTGAAATTATTTTTTTGTATCTATACAGTACAATATGCGGTATATGGTCACTTCGATATCTCATCATGGTATGCAATAATGATAAATTTACGTACAATCTTGATTTATTGATGATCATTTTAACTGGTAGAAGACTGAATACGTCAATACTAAGTTTGATATTGAAATGCATGTGCGTATTTATACAAATTTAAAATAATTTGTAATCAATAATATTTTTATTCGCATTCAATTAGATTTATCTATTTAGTTTTTATTTTAACTTTATAGCTCTTAATTTATTTTTGTTTTTTTGATTAAGTTTAGTGAACTATAAAGTCCTTTTTATTTATGCATAGAAAAAATTTAACAATTTTCATCACCTTTTTGTCAACTATAATTTCAATGTATGCATTCAACTGTACGGACAATAAAAATTCAAATAAATTGAGTATCAATAAAAATTCAATTGATTGATTATGTGATGAAGATACGTGATATAATTTATGTATTTTAAACTAATGATAAAATGTACATACGTACATATTCTTTTATAGAACATAAATCAAGGTGTACTGTGCAGTGTACAGGCAATGTACATACTTATATAAGTAAATTGCATTAACTATAAATATTTTTATTGAGTGCGTACAGATTTTAATAGTAAAATTCAATTTGAATGCATAGAATTACAGATCAAGGTTCTACGCAAAAGGTATATACAACAATTTGAATGCATTTTAATGCACAAACTGCAATACAAATGCATAAATATACAGATACAAAACATTGATGTAATTATGCATTAGTGTATTTGTTGCATTTTGCATTTTCATTTCATTAATTTTTATTGTATATACATATAAGACCATAATCATATTATTATTATGGAAAAGTCATGTGTCCGCATTGAGAATTGAACTTGTCAGATAAATCAGGTGCTGTGCTTTCCACAATGTCAAATAAATTTAACAAAACAAAAGCAAATCAAAACAGAAAGAAGGTTTGCTTTTTTTTTTCCTTAAGACTGGTTTTATCAACAATATTCTTTAATTAATAGTGATTCTATGTCACTAGCACATGTACAGTCTAACTTGGAAGATTGTGTTACATTATATGCATCACATTTCACATTAGATTTAAAAGAAATAAAGAACACAATTTTATATAGATGCTAACGACTTATTTCTAATAGAAATAATGATTTTAAATCATTATACATATTGTTGACTAAGTAACAATAAAAAGTAATAAAAAAAAAGAAAAATTAACAAAGTCAAAACCTTAACCTCAGCTTAAATTTAATCCCTTGTGACACAATTGAATAATTTGCTTGATTTCAATTCTCTTAATATTTTATGCACGATCTACATATAGTGTTTAATAAATTAAGTTTTTACTTGATTGTTGCACAATGCATTTTATTGGCAACATAATATACTTTGCCACAAATACATCACGTTCTCATGTCAGGCAATGAATTTTTTAAAATTATTTTCTTTGGTTTATTAATAAATTTTTTAATTAATTTTAATAAAAATACTATACTCACCAGAAGCTTCATTATAATACACACTAATCCTTTCCAATTGAAGATCACTGTCACCATGATAAATACCAGATGGATCGATTCCATGTTCTTCAGAGATTATCTCCCAGAACTGAAAATAAATAAAAATAAAATGCAAAATTAAAAAATACATTATATCTTGCATTTAAAATGTAATGTAATATATTGTAATCTGAGATTAAAAACATCATTACAATATTGAAATTCTTAAGTATAGCCTGAATACCAACGCATCATCATCATTATATCATCATCATGTATGCAATGATTGTGTCTCTTGACATTATCAGAAATTCAATCCGATCATAAAAATTAAATTCGATTAAAATTTTTTTAAATATAAATGCATACAGAAATAGATATATACAAAAGTTTAATGAAATTTAGACAATTATAAGTCTTGAGAATTTTGACAATGAACAAAGATAATAAAAGATTACTGTTTTCATGTTTTTAAAATTGTATTTCATTCAGTATTACATGCCTTTTTAAATAGTCCATATAAATGTTACGTATACTCTTTGGAATTAGAAACATTTCATTAATTTCATTCAACATTGTTAAGTACTTTTACAATCAAGCTGAATAATACGTAAATAAAAAAAAAATTTAAACTCCGATGATAAATGTTCAAAATTCAATTGCAATTATGTGATCCATGTAGGTATACTTAAATAATTTTTGATTATAGTCAGCACTTAACAATGATATCTTCTATGTGGGCATTTTTCATGCTTAATTTACATCGTTTTAAAATTTTAACTTAAAATTTTTTTTCCTGTTTTTTTTTTTTATGTTAAACATTTTTAAAACATTTTGGAACTATATGAATCAATTTCAAAATTTCATTTTGAAAAGAAAATAAATTAAAGTGAAAAAATTGAAAATTTAATGAAAACGTTAAGAATTTCTAGGTACATGTATTTATGTACCTATACATAGTAAGAATGGCTTGTAACAAAAGAAATTATTTTAATATTCAGTAATTTAACTGTGTATATACAGGAATTTTATTTAATTTGTAATTACGCTAAATTATGTAGAAAATTTTATAAAAGAAAATCAATGAAAAGGAGAAACAAATACCCATGTAAATTACATGTACATACTTTCTTCATAATCGTGGGAATTTAAAACAATAAAATGTTCATTTATTAATATCGTATAGTTTTTCATCTATTAAATGAACATTGTAAACGAATGTTCACATGTATTTTGATTACAATTTTGCATGTTTATAATTTTTACATTTTTATATGATATATATAAAATACCTAGATATATGATCATGCAAATTTTAAAATATGGAAAAATATGAAATTATAATAAAGAAATTTTCATAAATTTTTATGAACTTTTTCTTTGAATATTCATTAATAATTCAATAAATAAATAAAAACATTAAATTCACTTTAAACAAGGTTTGATAAGATATGTATGTACGTATTTCGAGCCGATTATAAATGTATAGGTATACACATATGTGTAAATGATATGTAGAAATTCCGTATTTGAGGGGGTCCTCTATATGTGTTATGGTTTTCAGTTTAATATATAAACAATAAATTGTAAATCTGCATCAAAAAATTTTTGTATATTTTTTAAATTTAAAAATTTTTGAAAAATAAAATAATCTGAAGCTTTTCTAATCATCCGTTACTGTAAATTCTAGTATGTCTATGTAATGATTTTCTTACAATAAATCAAAAAAATTTACTTTTACTTGTTGCAAAAAATTACTCATATTTCAATTAACACATTAACCATAATAATGAAATAAAAAAAAAACTTTATTTTTCTACAAACATAAAAAAAAAAATTAATTTACTTATAGGTATATACATACATATATTTTTTTTTCCAATTTATTAACGCTTCAACAGACAATTATTTTCTCTTTTTATGTGTATTATTCGTATAAATACATATAAATAAAATAAAATAAAATAAACAATTAAATATTTATTTTTTCTCTCAATATTGGGTATGGATCATAATATCATAGTATGGTAACGGATCATTTAATGTAATAAATACAAAAACAGTGTTATCTGCATACATTTAATCATGCTATACCTGTATTAATTTTTTTTTTTTTAAATCAAGTTAAAATATGCAAAAAAAAAATGAGATCATGGCAAAAGTTTTTTTATTTTGTCCAAAAAAAAGGGAAGAAAAAACAAATCAGTTTTTTCGATATCATTCTTTCACTTTGTATAAATGTAGTTTTTCGACAAAAGAAAATCCTCTCCTCTTTTTTTCATATTTTTGTGGAATACATGTACCCTATTGGCTTTTATAATTTCATTTGATTTAAATTACCTTTCACTAAACATCGATCATTTATGAAAAAAAAAGAAAAAAAAGATTTTCCAGTTATTCAATTTTTTTATGGGTCAAAAAATGTATATTTTCTTAAAGTTTGCACAGTATATGTGTGTACAAGACATAAATAAAAATCAAAATTGATTAAAAAGTTTATTAAGTTTATCAACTGTAAAATATAGAAAGCGTGAGAATTTAATTATAACATATTTAAATGTCATATTAAATGTTTGAAAGAGAAATATCACATTTAAATAATCGATTTATACAAGTACATATAATTTTGCCGTTCTCCACAATTAACAACATAAACAAAATTATTTTACGAATTTAATGCAAACATACATAGTTCATTAACAAATTTTTATTTTGGTTTATAATTTTTATCATCCAATTAAAAATTAAGTCAAAAATTCTTTTCATTAAAAAGGAAAAATTATTTTCAGATTTCCCCTATTCAAGGAAGCAATTTTTAAATATTCTAAAAATATTTTAATTCAGTTAAAAGATTCAAATTTTGGAAATACTTTTAGTATTTGTTTTTTGTATTTTTTTTAATAGATTTTGATATTAAAATATTTCGTTTTCCTCTCTTCAGTCATTTATCACAATTTAATTTAAAATAAAATTTCCAATTAAATTGTAATACGATATAATGAGCTTCAAATAAATTTTCACTAACATATAATTTTTCTCATTTTTATTTTGTTTTTTTTTTTTTGTTTTTTTTTTTAAAGCAAAACAGAAAATATATTTTAAAAATTTAAAATTTAAAAATAGTGTTATGCAGTTAAAGATTGCGCATACCTCCTCCAACAAAACAATATTTCACCATAGTACACCCATTATGTCAAATTATATTTAGAAGAAAAAAAAAAACAACAAATAATGTTTTAACAGCTATGGGTCAATTCCCTAAATACTTTTAAGAAAGTATATGTAAGTATTATGATATAGAATCTCTGGTATCATGCATTCACAGTTTCATTTTCTTTGTATCATTTATTTTATTCTATTTGATGACTTCTCTCCAAAAAACATCCTTTATTGCTTAGGGAGTTTATTTCATTTCTTAATCATTTTGCTGTCTTACTTTTATTTTATTTACATGATCATTTGTTGTTTTTTGATTTTATTTTATTTTCTTTTACTATCTTTGAAATCAGTGTATCTATGTATGTGATAATATCCAATGTTTCTTTTGTTTTGGAACCATATTTTACAATTCCAGAATAAACATATCTTACAGAAATTCAGTCCAAAAATAGAAGCAATTCTGTTTTTTTTTTTTTTTTTTTGTTATACAGACAGATACAGAAAGTATGTTTACTAAATTAAGTGGTGAATATTTAATGTTGTATGCATCTCTGTTAATATTGATCACCGAGTAATGCCACAAATCTTTTGTCACTTTTGGCTCCCCAAATAGACTATAAAAATACTGATGTATGTACATATGTATATATTTTATGTTTCTAACTATGTACGTATACACATAATAGAATATAGTTACAATTTACGCATACATTGAAGTACCAAAAAAAAAAGAAGAGAGGAAACAATTTTTTTTAAATATTTTTTTTCTGTTTTTTTTTTTTTTGAACAAATTCCACATTCTTATGTGATTCATAACCATTTACAATTATTGTACCTATAGAATGAAAAACTCAGTTGCTCCATTTATTCATATTTCTCTACGATTTTAATGTTAACAACACCTTCTTACATTGAATTTCCAAAACTTAATTAAGAATCAGGAAAAGATATTTGCCAAAATCAAATAACAAGCATTTATATGTTACACAATAAAAATTTTTTGGTTCATTTTTTTCGGTTGTCAACACAAAGTAGAATATTTTATGAGTGAATAAAATCATTTCATTTTATTTAATTAGACTATATAACTTCTTGTAACTTCCTGAATTTCATATTTTCTATACTGCAAAAATTTCAAATACCGGCATACTTAAATGCATTTTATTTTTAGTAGCTATCAAAAAACGTATGAAAAAATATCGATGTAAAATATAAAAATCTAAAATTGCACAATTTTCCAATTCTATTTAGAAAACTAACTTTAATGGTGGTGCAATAATGAGATGACAAAAAAAAACAAGCGACTAAAATTTCTGTGCTATTTTTAAATGATTTTCTTTTTCCTTTTTTTTATCATGTAATCATATCCATATAGAAGCAATTTTTAATTTCAAAAATACAAATAAGTAAAAGTGACTGTAAGAATTATTCAAAACTAAAATTAGCCAGGAATTATAAAAAAAAATACATTGCAGCAATAACAAAAAAAAGGGTTTTCGCTGTTTATAATCAAATAGATGTATGTCTACATAAAAATTCTATTTTTGAAATGGATAAAAAAAAATCATGTCTTTTTATTAAAAGAAAGTTTAATTTCTAATTTAATAAAATGATTTTTCCTCAAAGTCAATGAATCATAAATATGAGTCACAACTATGAAAATTTTTCTAAGAAAAATAAATAAATTGCTATCAGAAAATGTATTGAGTTTTAGTTAATAAAAAAAATAATAAAAAACTTTTATTTATTTATTTATTTTTTTTTCTTTTTTTTTTAATAAAGTATTATATCCTACATTACCCTACTCGACTGATATCTGTTTACTAGCAAAATAAAAAATTACTTTATTGATTGAAATATAAATACACAATAGAACCATATAGGTATGTATACAAAACAAACCCAATATTAGTAAATATTATATAGTATGCACGTATGAGCAAATGTAAACAAATAAATGCATAAATAATTATAGTGCATGTACCTCTAAAATTCAATAAAAATAAATGAATAATTTCCATTAAAAATGACCTAAAAAAAAAAAAATCTAGACAAGAAACAATTGTAATTCTCATAAATTACATGATAAAATCGACATTTCATATGTTTTTTTTTTGTTTTCAATGAATTCATGATGGTCATACACGTAATACAGTATAGTCCACGTATAGATATTTTATCAACATGTTTTATCATTATACCCATACATATTCATATTGATTACCTTACATATTGTCACCCCATTGTATTTTAACATTAAATTACAAATTAATTGCTATTGATCGAACTAATATTTTAATAGAAAATTTTTTAAAAAAATTTTTAGAAGTATACATACATATTTACATACATATGTATATGTGGGTGTAGGTACATATTTATGAAAAATTCATGTATTTGTCAAAATGCATAAAATGAATTTTTATTGATTGTCTTATATACTTCAATTACAAAAAAAATCAAATTTATGAAAAGGATATTTAACCATAGATAAAATATATATTATGGGCTATGAGATACAGATGCGCATGATTTTTATTAAATTTTTAAATTTTACTATTTTTATAAATTTTATCTATTTATAATATTTATTAAAAAAGTTTTCTTCAATGCTTATTCAAAAAAAAAAAAAAAAACTTTCATGCAGTAGACACACTTGAAATTTGTTATTAAAATGAAAATAAAATTTTATCATTTTATACTGCTACGATACCATCAATAAAAGTACCTTAAGTTGATTTATTATAAATTACAAAATAAATGAGAAAAAAAATGAATTTTCAAGTACATACGTAGATACTTACATACACTAGTTACATCATAAAAAAGTTTTGCACAAGAATAAAATGTATACTTAAACTTTTGTACAGAATAGTAAATGTTGTACTCATGTACAATAAAATAATGATATTCGAATCGAATTGATTTGAATTTCTTTTTCCTTTTAGCAATTACTAAAAATGTATACACAAAGTTAAAAAAAAAGTTTTAGAAGTCTTGACAATTGATAATTAATTAGTTAATGACTGGAATGAATGAATCAGATTCACAAGAAATCCGAATTTTTTTTTTTTTTTTTTTGTTTTGTTAGAGAAATAAACCAAAAATCATTTTTTTAAGATATTAAGATATGTGCCATATAATGATAAACGAAAATTAAAAACTGATTCATCATACAGTCAAAACTACCAAACAAAAAGCACGCTGATGGTTAATCAAATCAAATTCAAATTCATCGTCTTGATTGAATTTTCTTTTAAAAAAATTGTCTATTATTCACGTTTACGTTTGGATATTTTGAAAATTAATAAGATTTTTGTTTATAAACTTTTTTTAATGAATTTGATATTTTCGAAAATTTTAATGATACAATTTGAAAATTTTTCCAATGCTGAAATTTTATTCCCCTGCTGACACACACTTACATCATACATACATCATTGCCCACATATACACATAATATTAACATTAAAAACGTTCTTTGAAGTATTTTTAAAATTTAAAAATCTGAATTTAAAAAAGAAAGGAAACTGAATCAATCACAGTTCTTTTAATTAATTTTTAATATGAATAAAACGACTAATGATCGCAATTTTTTTTGCAATCAACCGAATCATTTGCAATTTAGTTCAAAAATTTGATCTTTTTCCAAGTTAAAATCCTAATAATTATTTAAATATCGATTGATATTATCATTTTATAATTAAATACACAAAAACATAAGTTATAAAACTTTACGGTTCATTTGATAAACTAATAAAAAATTTTTTATACCACCAGCATAATCTTATATCGTCTAAATATTATTTGATGATACACAATAAATTAATAAAATTTACCATTATATTGAAATTTATGAACTTGGTATGTTAATTAACAATTCAATATAATATGTACATTGAATTATTTAATTATTTTCAATCAAATGTAACAATACTATATGTACATGTACGCATGATTTATATTTATTCTTCCTTTTTACATCTTTAAACAATTCAATTGTTTGTTATTTGTAAATTAAAGAAAATCCTTCAAATCCCAATTTGTTTTTTCCTCTCATCATATTAATGGGTTTTAAAAACTCATCTTTATAAATAATACTTTTTTTTTTAAATTTTTAAATTTTTTGTTCCAAATGATTAAACTCACGTTTAAAATTTTAACATTATTTTAAAATTTATTTTTTTATATTGTTCTTCTTAGTAACTTTTTAAGTTTTAGATTTTATTCTTTTTGCCTCTAAAAAAATAAAATAAAAATGAGAATATATTTTCTTGAGCACAGTGGCTTGGTATACACGATATAGATAGATTCATATTATAATTTAATTAAAAGCAATACTATAGAGAATCATCGTTATTATAAACAATTTACCGTTTGATCATCATCAAAATGATATTTTTAGTAATCTTAATTTTCATTGCATTGTTCTTTATTTTATTGTCTGTGCGTACATACATATACGTACATAAGTATTTATACATATGTATTATATATTGAATATAATATCGAATAAAGAAAAATTAACACGAAATCCGTTCCGCTTTATAATCTGTAATTTTTCAAATATTAACTCTCCCGTACTGATGATGACCCTAATTACATTCTTAAGATTAAAACATAGATTTTAAGTATGTTTGTGCTCTGTTGTCTTTATGATAAATTTTTGGATTTCTTTTGTATTTTTCATGCTAGCCTTATGTTTTTATTTCTTCATCATTAAAGATCTTACGGTACATGTAGATATTCATAAGAATTCCATTTTGATGAAAGCTTATTGGCTACTTATTATTAACTTAATGTTGCTTTCTTAGTGTTTGAATTAATTTGATATCTATTATAGAATAGAACAAAAATAATCCAAATTTTTGGTCTTAAAAAAAGTGTACAAACAAATGAATACGATCATACATATGTGAATGAAATTTATTTTGCTACATTTTAATTCGACTCGTAAAGAAGAATTTTTACACGTAATTTATAATAGTAACCAATCAGTAACTAATTTTTGATCGGATTTCATCTTAAAAAAATTGTGCAAAAATTTAACATTTTTGGTTATAAAATAAAAATGAAAATAGTAAGATAATATGAAATTATTTCTTTATGATAAATTTATGACAAAGTGCTTTTATTATGTTGTTTATTCTTCCATTTTTATTTCATCATTTCTACCTAATCTAATAGAGTTGAGTAATTCATCAGATATTATTATTATTATTATCATCAACGACATCATAAAATGTCTACAATTTCGTTATATTCAAATACTTATGTACCTACATATATTATGATGATATGTTTCTCTATTTGATACACTGTTAGTCGTTAATTTTCAAAAATAGAAATTTCGGTCATTGCCCTTAGACATCACATAAAACTATAATATAGTAGTATATTAAGTACCACACGTTCAAAAGTGTGTATGGTTGAAAAATTGCATCAAAGTTACCTAATTTGATAGCACATAGAATGATAGAATGGTACAATAATTTTAGCATTTGAATTTTGTATTTAGATAGACAGAAATTTTTATTTCAAACAAAAATTTTTTTTAATTTGATTTTTGTTTTATAACTTGATAATCTCTTATTTCAAAAGAATCGCTTTGAAATACTTTGTATCTTTTAATTTTTGACGTAATTTAGTAGACATTAAAATACTTTAAATAACGAACTATAGAAAAAATAATAAAACAAATAAAACTGCACCTAAAAAACAATATATTAGAAATAAAAATTCAAAATATTCTATTTGAAAATTTGAAAATATGTTATAATAAAATAGAGACAGTTTTAGAACCAAAAGTTTTAGATTACAAAACAATCAACAAAAAAGAAATACATACATACATGTATGTATGTATATACATAGGTATTGGCTTTTTCTTCTGCAATTCTGATTACGTCATATTTATCTTTAGATTTTAACTTTAACAAATTTATACATTCTTGATTAAGACCTAATGTACAAATCGTGCATCAAGAAAATTTTCTTGTAAAATATAAGAACATGTCTTACAGAATGTGGTGACTTTAAAATAAATTTTAAAATTTTTTATTTTTATTCTTATTAAATTGATTAATATTAACTCCATAGACACGCGTATAAAGAAAAACAAAAAAAAAAAGATGTGAAAACGAGAACATCGAAATATAAAAGAAAGAAATAAGAACGGAATAACACATAACACATCGTTTTTCTTTTCCTTCATTTTTTGTTTTTGAATGTGTGTTTCAAAATCTTTTTTTTTAAATTATTCTTAACGTATGGTTGAATCATTACGTATACATAAAATGATTAAACTAAATGAAAGATATGTATGAATAGAATAAAAATTCCAAAATGATGATTCTTTTCATTTGGAGAACACTAATAAAGAAACATACTTACTTACATATACATATGTTCTGACATGTGTATCAAAGTAAGACTTTTTTTTTTTGATTTTAAAATCATTCAATTAAAGCACTTCATAGACTGTAAGATCGATTTAAATTTTTTTAATTTATATAAAATTGTAGAGAAAAAAAATATTCTGCTACTTTAAGAATATTCTTTGACCATTTGTAAGAAAAGTTTGGCTAACAGCTTGTAGTCGTCTGTTTGAAAATTATTTTAAATGAACAAAATGTACAAATAATGATAACAGAATCTATTATGATAAGAATTATGAATGAAAAATTCATCTCAATGCGTCATACATACATATGTACATTACATTTGTGTAAAACAGGAGATAAGAGTAAAGCGATTTAATTCAATAATTTTGACCATTAAAAATAAAATTGTGGCTATCTTCAAAAACTCATCACTGCCTATTTGATCATAATACGCTGAGTATTGCACCAAATAGGCAGTGATGCGTTTTTGAATACAGCCTGTTCTATTCAGTAATGTGCGTTTGCGATCACATGCTGATATACGTACAGAGTATCACGTGTAATTCAATATAAATTAATTTATACACAATTTTAATAAATTTTTCTGAGATTGATAGAAAAGCTACAGCGCCTTTAAATTTTCTTAAAAAATGAAGAACCGTGCACTGTAAAAATTTATTTAAAAATTATTTTAATAAAAGTTTTAATTTATAATTAAGAAAATGTTTATTTTGGCAGTAGTTTAGTATGTCTACGTACTTACATAAATACTCAAGTATATGTACATATTTTGAATGACAAAGAAAAAAACTTCTTTTTAAATTGATTATATTTTTCATTATAAAATTGTAAACATGAAAACTACTATTGAAAATATCTATTCATATTTTGTAGATAAAATCTATAATTATTTTTAGCTGAATCATTCTATTTTATAAGACCTGAATTTTCTTTATAATGACGAAGATTTAAATGTGTATGTATATATTTAATTTTTAATTATTTATTTGCTGCTGCATTTATTTTCTTCTACAATATTGTATTAAAAATCAGATGATTTTTTCTTATTGAAGAAAAGGAAAATAAAACCAACATAAAAAAAGAAAGAATTAAAAAAAAAAAAAAATGAGTACAATGCACTGAAAAATTAATGACCCTCACCGGATGGAAGTCAAAGTCGAAGTCAAAATAAGTATAAAATAGGAAAATGAAAACTATTATAAGTCATTTTGTGTACTTATAATATAATGTACTTTAACGTTTCATATTTCAATTTTCGTTTACGTGTACGTGCATACACACACATATGTACCACTACTTAAAAATATAAAGAGTTTATTGTAAAATTATATGATTTTAAAATCACAAAATCATTTTATATTTTATCTAAAGTTTGATGTACAGTACATTTATAAAAATTTTACTATAGATATCTATTTATACATACAGGGTGTTTTGTTCTAATATACATATGTATGTATATACTATGTAAATATGTAATTTTGCACTTTAATATTTTGAAAAACATTTTTCGAAATTCACCCAACCTTCAGTGTTTGTTTTCTAATTTTTGGTTATAGTTAACTAAATACAATATTTCATTGTCAAAGTCTTTTAATTATACAAAAGAAAAATCTAGTGTAAAAATTTCAGAGGGTGACAATTTAAAACCAATTTATTTGAAATGAAAGAATAAAACTTTAGTGATATAATATCATGAAAAAGTTTCGAAAAATTTAAAAAAAAAATGGAATGAAATTATTTAAATTACATTATATGGATGACGTTTAGGAAGTTTTGATCCTCTAAAATGACGTACCCATTACACAGTATACTCATGTTCAGATACGTTACCCTGTGTATAAATAAATACAAAATTCAAAAGTACAGTAAAACTGCAAGTACTAGCTGTGTATTTAATTTATTGGTACACAGACGTATGCATACAAAGGCCTAAGTAGAATTTTCTTTCTTTAAATATATATATAGGTATTGGTCTGTCTTATAGTTTTAATTTTTTTCTGCCTTTTTATCGTCTTGTTCATTTTAGTGATAATTATGAAGTGCATTCGTGCATGATTTTAACATTAAATGAGCAAAACTAAAAACAATAACAAAATTCATACAAGCAAATATGTAAGTACATCGACTTATATCTCATTAAAAATTGCAAGAATACTAAGTTTAACTAAAAAGTAAAATATTTTACATAAACACAGGTACATATATACGATGTAGTTACATATTTATGTGTATGTACTGTACTTATAGTCACTTAACAATTAAAGTTTATGTACAAGAAACTCGTTTTTATTAATAATTCAAAATTTTGATAGTAAAAATTAATCCTTAAGCGGTTTACACTTCATATCGTAAAAAAATGAACACATTGAAATTTCTTTTACTGAGTAAAAATCAGTATTACTATTTATTACTATATTATCCACGTACAATAAGTACTAAGTACATATGTAGGTATAACATTTACCTATATTAAATAATTTATAGTTATGTTTGTAACAATTAATTAACACATAAATTAAATACATAAAGGTCTTTTTTACAGTAAAATACGATCATACTTTTTGTTTGCTATTAAAATTCGATAAATTGAGGCTGAATGAATTATATTAACATCTGTATTTGTAAATATGTATATATATTGTTAATATACAGGCAGAAACACTGCGTAAGAAATTTATTATTTCAATACTCTAAAAGAAAAATTGTATACCGTATAAAATAAAGAACAGTTAAAATGAATTTAATAAATTTATATGATATTCTTATTATTATTATTGAATTATCAAGATTTAATACATAATTATAAATTAAAAAAAAAAAAAAAAAAAATTTGTAAAAAAATACATTTAAAAGAAATTACATTTATCTCATCAAAGAAAGTTTAATACCTACAAAATACAAATAGATCAGTAATTTTACAAAATAAAAAAATATTATTTATTAAGGCCTGCATAAAAGAAATAAAGTCGAAAATTTATTAATGTTTGAAAAAAACTGTTATACCTATACAAACAAAAATGAAAAACTTCCTACAATATGTTTATTATGATAAATTCAAAACCAACATATACATAAAATTATTTTAATCGTATTTATGCATGTAAATATTCCCAGATCAGGAATGTTGAAAATCCATTTAAAAAATTAAAAGATAAATAAATAAAAAGAAAGAAAAAATGTTTCTTTTTTAAAATGTTTATTTATTTTCATTTTTGTCTTAAAAAAATGTGGTCACAACTACGATGAATAAGTTTATGTTATTCTTTTCTTATTTTTTTTGTCTTTTTCAAATTATAAACAAAATGAAAAACTAATAAACAAGAATTTTAATTGAAATTTTATATGTATACATCACATGTTTTTTGTATGTGTATACATGTTACTAATACGATTTGTTTAGTTAAATAAATTCTAATTTATTAAAATGTACTAAATAATAATGTTTGTAGATGATTACATGCTGATGAAGACATATCATGAACTTCTTGATATATCTATAAATTAGTAACAATGTAAAGAATGTATAATACAGATTACTCTAATAAATACAAATTTGAAAGTACTTAAGGAAAGGGTTCTTGTTGAATAGAAAAGAATTTAATTATACAATACATGATTATACATATATTACTAGATCGATGATCTTTTTAATTTAAGTAGTTTTCATTTGTTTTGTTTTTTTTTTTTTTTTCAATTTTATTTTCGTCTGAGAATTTTTGAAATACTTATTCATAAGTAGTCATCTACAACCATGTACATATACATAATTAACTTAAGTAATAAAGCAACCAATATGAATTATAACAATTTAATACAAACAATAATTGTAATAATACATTTTATTACCATACTAAACATGTTACTTGTAAATTGATTTAAATAGTTGTTCTTGTTTTTTTTTTAAAGTTTTTTATTGGCCATCATTATTGATCTAAACAAATATATTTATCAATTGTCTAAATATCGACAATTATATTATACAAAAATAAAATGACAAATTTAATTTAGTAATTGAATTGATAAATTTGAAGAAAAATTTTATTAGTTTACATTTTTATTTTGATCGTATTTATAATTTATATTTTTCAAAATTGTAATAAAATTCAATAATTGTATCAAATATACTATGGATGGATGTTATCAAAAAAAAAAAAAAAAAAAAAAAAAAAGTAAAAATTTGGATAGTGAGGTATTATTTCAATAGATACATAAAACAATTTTGTTTACTCGTGTAATTGAACATCAATGTAATATTATTAGACTTTTTTTTTAAGTTTACAGAAGTTATTAACATGTCATAATTATGCTATATCCATGTATAGCTCCGTTTATCTAATGTACCATAAAATGTAGATTAAATAATAAAAGAAAGAAAATTTAAACATTTTTCAGTTCAATGCTCATTGTCCAGTCAAAAAATAAAGAAAAAAAAATAAAAATTTTAATTAATGTATTATATATTATACCGTTTGTAATCGTTTATCAGGTGAATATTCTGTTATTATCTACATATTATTTTGTATATCATTTTATATTGCATTGTACATATGTATTTATAAATGTGTATATATTTAAAAATAAATAATAAAAAAATAATAATTACATTTTCTGTTTTTTGTTTTATACTTTGTTTATACTTTATAGTATTAATTTCTATCATGCGATTATAACTTTTATATCATACGAGTACATGAATAATTTATTTTGAGTACATCGTATATACCTATATTCACATTACAACAAAAGTGTATTACATATGCATTGTAGTATGTATGTACGTATGTATAAATATATATAAAATGATATGTTTAATACGAATATACTCACATATATAGGAATAAAAAAAATTTTTCAGTCATTCACTCATTTTGAACTACGAAAAAAGAAACAATTATTACCTAAATTTTATTTATTTTCGTGAGTGAATCGATTAAAAAACATTTACACAAAGAAATTTCTTTTTTAATACAAAGCTAAATAGTGCAATGAAAATAAAAAAGATAAATTAATTATTATTTCAACCTAAATATTTAAAAAAAAAAAAAATCATCCACACAGATACATAAATTTTTGAAAAAGTTGAAAAATGAAGAAAAAAAACTAACATTTTTCTTGATTTTGCAAAATATTTTTATTTTTCTTAAATATTGTTATCTTTCTTTTAATTTTTGTCTATGTGATATCCAAGGCTTATTTAAATGTAATTTATGGTTTTAATTAAAAAGTTCAAATATTTATGAAAATTAACTAAATTAAATTTCTTTTACTTGTTGTAAGTGTATGACTAAGAAGGAAATGCATAATTAGATAAGAAATCATCATTGGAATTTTTGTAAACACATTTATTTCATCGTACAGAGTGATAAATTACAATGTTTGTGATAAAATTATAATATGAACATATGTACGTACATACATATGTATTATATGTATGTAAGTGTATTCATATGGGCGCATATAAAATGAAATTAAAATATACAGTCTATATTATATATTAACACTGATATTTTTAAGTACATATGTACTCATTCATTTTTGCATGCATATGAAATTTTATAAATCAAGCAATTTGGATTGTCTGGAAAATTTATTCAACTTCGATATAACATTACGTACCTATGTACATATATGTACATACATATATGTATGTATGTATGTATACCTAAATACAAAATGTACATACTCGTATATACATATGTATTTATGGGGTTTTTGGGTTTAATTGAGAAATTCAAAAACAAATAAATGAAAATTAAAAATTAATTTCTTAAGAAACAAAAAAGAAAAGAACAAAAAAATTTCGACCAACAAAAATAATATAATGGAAAAATAAGAAAAGTTCAATAAACTTAGGTTTTGAACTTTATCAGTTAGTGTGCCATGAAAACAAAAAATAAAAAATAAATAAAAATAAAGAAAAAAAGACTAAATAAAAGAAAAAAAATATACAATGTACATAATATGTACATATGTACAAAAAATTTTGTATGAAAAAATGGTAAAAAATTGAAAATAATGAAAAGAAAAACATAATAGCCTGAGGGTGTATCGAAATTAATTTTAAAATAATTTTGTGTAGGTATACTTATGATACATATGATTATCATATGTGGTATAAAATTAAATTTAAATTTGTATGTATGTATGAATGTACGAAAAAGTATACGGCTAGTATGATAAGAATAGAAGACGATAATATGAAAAAGATACTTTTGGAATATACACACACACATTACATACCTACATATGTATGTTGTATATTGGAAAATTTTAAGGAAAATCGTAGACAATCTACAATACGCTTGTATAATCTTATACAATGTACCTACATACATAGATTTTTTTCAGTTTGGTCATCTTTGATCCGATTGTACATAGCTACATAACATACTTATGTATAAATGTGCATACATAAGAACAGTAGTATTTGCACGAAATAATTTTTTAATGAAAAATTTTATACATATGTACACATATGTACAAACTGCTGGCACATTACACTTTTATTAAATTTATTCTTTCATTTTTGCAATACTACCTCATTTTTTGACATGAATTTCTATTTACTTATATGTATATACGTATGTACATGCATAAATTTAAAAATTCTTATTATCAATTTATCAAGTCTTTATAATGATTCATAAAATTAGTAAGACATGCAAATATTTAGACATATATGTAAGTACATGCAATCAATTGCATATTTTTGTAAGGTGTAAATAAATCTGTTCAATAAAAATTATATAAAATAACGATAATAAAAAATCAAAAAAAAATCATAGATTCTTGTTTACATACTTACTACAAAAAATTCCTTATCTAAATTATAACTAAAAAAGTGAATAAATTTTACCATAATCTCTTCTAGATATATGACAATATTTATCGTGAAATTCATATAAAAATCAATTTTTAAATTTTTCTTATAGGAAATAACTTGAAATTTGATCCAAAATTACAAAACAAAATGTATATTATGTAACACATATATAGTACATATGAAATACTTGGAAACTGGCTCTTTATTATTTCCGATAAAATATATCAAATTCCAATCTAAAAATGAGAGAAATGAATAAAAAGGAAATTTGTACTTCACTTTATTACATTTATAATGTAGTACAAATAAACAGGATTACAATATGAAAAAAAAAAAAAACATTTTTCATGATAGGGTTTACAGAAAAAAGAGAAATTTCGCACCTGGACACGACTCACGAGTACATACTGTCTATAATCAAGGTAACATCTTACTTTGGCAAAAAATTTATACACACACACATGTTTACGGAAGCCACATAAAGAAAAACCGAAACATTCTAAAATTATATCGTATCCTTTTTAAGCTTTTTTTTCGTATTGGAATTCACGAGTTTTTTTTTTTTTCTTTTATTAAAGTATTTTATCAACACATGATATCAAAATATCAATATTTAAGTTTCATCAATATAGGTACTACGTATGATGTCAATTTAAAGACAATAATTAATTATCTTCCACATTACATGTATAGGTATAGTATGAGAACAATAAGCGGATACTTATATCTTTTTCCGTTAAAGGATATCATATGATTACTATTATGTACGTACTACACGTAATACATTTGAAATGAGTCATAAAAAATGTTTGCAATTTTTTTATTATATTTTTGCAATTATTGCAAAATTATCACAACATTGTCTTGTAGTGTAAAACATATGTTTTATTATGTGTATATATGTATGTGTATTGCATATGTTTTGTAGTGTAAAAATTAATTTAAAATAACAAAAAAAAAAATTATTGCGAAAAAAAGGCAATATCGGAATTGAATTATTAATTTTTTAATTAATTTATAATGTGATTTTAATTCTTACCTTAGCACCAATTTGATTACCACACTGACCGGCTTGTAAATGAACAATTTCCCTCATTTTAAATTTTGTTTTTTGACTTAACTCCGCTTTACTGTTTAATTAAATTTAAATCTGTCGATAGAAAAAAAAAAATTAGAATAATTTTTGTTATTGTATTATATAATACAGTTAAATATTTAAAATATTTTCATATACATATATTGTAACATCTGATATAATAAACAATGTCACATTTTTTTATGTTATCAGAATTATGCACTCAATATAATCTAATAATATAAAAAAAATGCCGGCTATAAAAATAAAGATAAAAATTTCAAATATTTGAGAATTAAAAAAAAAAAGTTCAAATCGTACATATTTTCAACAACAACAACAACAATATTTGTTTTTTTCTTTATTGCTTATTCAACAACAAAATTAAATTAAAATCGATTTTTTGAATAAATAATTAATTACTGTACTTACTTGATGATGAAGAATATATAAGTATACGTATGTGAAATTTATTTAATTTTATATGTATTAATCTACCGGCTTTTTCTTTTATTAGTAATTTATTTAAACAAATGATACAAAGTTCTTTACAAACTTATATGTTTTGCACTTTTAAAAAAAAACAAAGAAAAAAAATTGAAAAAGATCCTTTTAAAATTTTTTTAGTTAGAATTAATTAATTAAAAAAAATTAAGGCAATAATTATTGTTTATTTTGTAGAATGAAAGGCACTTCTATATCAAATTTTAGTACCAATTTAATAAAACCGAAAATTTCGATCCGAACTCAAAGACAATCTTCACCACAATGAATTGCAATCGACCTCAGATGTTTGAATTATACAAAAGGTTTTGTACCGTCGACGTAGACGTAGAATAGTAGTAGTAGTAGCACTTTCACTTCGTTCGTATATTTTCTGTCGATTCCAATGATTTCGAACTTTATCTTTATAGTATTACAGTTTGTAGTAGATTTAACAACATACATCAGTATGACCAGGCTATGACCAAACGCACAGATATTGTAGTATCTTTCTTTCATGGACCATGATATGACTTGGTATATGACTTTAATTTTTAAATGTATTTACTACATATTTGATAGGTTTTAGTTGCTGTACATAATTCAGTATAATAATTACTTATAAGAAAATTAGAAATGATGAAAACGTTTCATGAATTTTTCATATATGTATGTATGTATAAATATGTATTAAACTGGAACTTTTAAATTTCACATTGCTTGCTATCACATGCCATGTTTTATTTTTATTATCTTGATAATAGCTGAAGTTGATAATAATGAAAAATTCGTACATGTACTCGTATGTATGCATGTGTATGTTAAAAAAAAAGTTGATTATAAAATCAAAATAAAATGTTGAGTTGAGTAGAAAAGAAGTTGCACGTTGAATATTCGAAAATTTTTTCTTCATACTTTGTGTGTATAGGTATGTACAGTATCGGCTAAAAAATTATTACTTTCTTATAAATTTAAATTTAAATAATAATTTAAGTTCAATTTCGATTGACGATATCTCAAAAATGGTTAGAGACAGGGCCAAAATTTGGAATTAGCATACTCCAATTTACTTATTCATATAAAACAATTGTGCCAATAATTATTAGTTATGTTGTGTATTTGAAATATTAAAAGAAAACAACAATTTTTTTAAAACTATTACTTTACTTTAGTCGGTACTGTAATTGTAGTACATTTATACATTTATTCATAAAATTACAAAAGCATTGAGAATAAATGTTAAACAAACATGGAAAATACATACATAGTGAAAACGCTTAATTTTCGTCTATAAAACATAATCAATTTGTTTTTTATTTCTATCAAAATTCTAGATCTAGACACAACTTAGATCCAAAACTGTTTTTCAACGTGCAAGATATGCATGAGATTTTCATCAAAGTTAATATTTCATATTAACTTTATATTTAATTATAAAATGTTATATTTAAAAATATTTTATTTACTATTTATAGTTAAAAATTTACTCCAAAATGTAGGCAAAACAGAGTATCCAAATTAAATGGTCGATTTCCGGTTTATTTTGAATTGAATCAACTGATTTATTTTTTTAAATCTTTATTTGTGAATTCATATTACATACAATTTATTAAATTAAAAATACTGATAGTGTAATAATAATCATATTTAAATATAATTAAAATATCAAAATAAAATTTAATAGTCACTATTCAAATACAACATACAATACAACCATCTAACCTTACGATAAAACAGCAATTAAATGGCATCAGCCAGAGCCCAGCATTATCATGTCACCTTATCAAGCTCATCCTCAATCCTCATTTATGCTAATTGCTAAGTGAAAACTAAAAAGTAAACTGGTTTTCTTTATTTTCATGTTTCACGTGCACATAGCATATACATATATGTATGTACATGTGTATAGCAGACTATCAAAATAAAATTTAAGAGCTACTCAAAAACACACCCGCTTCCCACCTCGTCTAAAAGGCAAATGAAATTGAACTGAATAAGCATAAATAAACTGCCCACCATTTATGCTGTTGACTAGACACTACACTAGATTGCTATTGGTGCTGTTTCTATATAAGAAGTGAACTGGTTTTTTCGATTTCATGTTCCACTAGACACTGTACTAAACTGCTATTAGTGCTATTCTTATATGAGAAGTGAACTGGTTTTTTTCTTTTTCATGTTCCATGTACATATAGCAAGCAATAGCCCACTTTGCCACTTACTACACTGCTAATTGCTATGCTGTGGTAAGCTATTGCTTGCTAATTGCTATGTGTACTTGAAAAAAATAAAATTGTTTATTTTTAAAGAGAAATTCAAACGAAAAGATCTGATATTTATACAGGAGTGTCGTAATGAGAAAACTTTAATTTAAAAAGCACTTTTTTCGAACATGTTATATTGCTATCATGTTTTGGAAAACGATAGCACTGATGACTAAATGCATCAAAAAATGCTCCCCCAGTCTCCTGTTAACTTAAAAAAATTTAAAAATAATTTTAAATTTTTTTCTTTTTATAATTTTGTTAACGTTGTGACATCTGTGTTTGAAATGCATAAATCATTCATTTTATTTTTAATCTTCTATTCAAATCAAGAAGATGAAAACAATTTTTTTTTCTTTCATTTTTGCATTTAATTCTTGTATTTGTTTGTTCTTTATTATTTTTTATCTCTTTTTTTCTTTTTATACGATAGCGTCCAAATATAATCAAGCAAGATGGCGGGTTAGGCTTGTATGTGTAATTAAGAAGTCAAATTCCAATTCTATTATTCAATTTGATTTGAATGAAGTTTTAATTTGTGTTTATAAGTTTTATATTATTTTTGAAAAAACAAATAAAAAATCAATACATATTTGTGTTTATAAAATTATTTTTATGTAACTAAAAAAAAGCATAAAGTGAATTTCACAAAGAAATCTATAGTATTCCAAAAGTAAATAATACATTAATAAATTTTTATATTATTTGTAATCAATATTTGTAAATTGTAAACATTGTGTGAAAAAGTGACGTTTTTAATCTCGATATCAATATGTAGAAATTTTCGAAAAAAGGTAAATAAAATAAAAACAATATTCTTTTTTCTTTATTTTGTTGTTTTCATCTTGAATGTTTTTTTTTTTTTGAGATCTTTTAAGAAAATTAAATTTCAAAATGAATTAATATGCAAATTATAATTTTTAAAAAACAATAACTCAATAATATGCGTGGGAATTCTATAATGTTCAGAAAAAAAAAGCAGACAAGATATTTTTATGATATCCATTTTTAACCACGTATAACCTTGTATTTGCGTATTTCGGAAGCTACTTTTTGAAAATAACCATTTTTCTTTTCTTAATTTGTGATTCCATTTTTTAAAAATGGTTAACTAATTGGATGATAAAGAAGTAGTGCCTAGCTAAATTAATTTATATTCTTGATGTAAATTTATTTTCAAAAATTAGTAAACATAATAAGAATGTGTAAATATCTTATATGTATTATTGTACACAAATTTTAAAGATAAATTTCATTTTTACTCATGTGTTCTTTTTTTTTTTTTCAGAAAATATGGGATTACACGTTTTATATTCTTCACATGTTTGAATTTAAAGAAAAAAGAATTTTCAATTAATTTTGAAGAAGAGAAATAATCATTTTAAATGGTATTACGAAAGGAACGTAATATACCCAGTGAGGGTAATAATACAACTACATCATCATCATCGTTATCATTGACTACTACTCAATCCTCATTAACATCAAGAATAATATCAAATGAGCAACCAGTCATTAAACGACAAAGGATTGATAGTAGAAATTCAACTATCACAGAAACAACAGCAATTACAACTTCAACAACATTAACTGCAACCACTTCAATTGCATCATTATCATCACCATCATGTTCTGGTTCAGCGTCATCGTCTTCATCATCTTTGTCATCATCATTAAAAGATGATCAAGATACACCACCAGATATTTTAGTTGTTCATCCATCGACATCATCTCAATCATTGTCATCATCATCATCAATATCATCGACTATTATGAATAATAATAATTTTGATAATAGTACAGATGAAGTTGATCGTGTAATAACATCAAAAAATCAAGAAATTCCAGATTTGTTACGATTATCAAATGGTAAAGGTGAAAATAATAGCAATAACATAAATAGTAACAATTATAATAACAGTAATGGTAATATGAATAATAATAATACAAATAATAATAATGGTAATAATAATAATAGTAATGAAATGAGAGAATTTGAAGAATATTTAATTAAACAATGTTTATGTAATGTTAGTGAAAGAACATTACGTAAACCATTTCAAAATCATTATTATCATGATCATTTAAATAGTATTAAACGTATTGCAAATTTATGTGAATGGCCAATTAATAAATTATTACAATTTTTATCAAATTTACAATTATTATTTGATATTTATTTAAAACAGAATGAAAAAGGTTTCATATGTAGCCGTATTATGGATGTATGTGATGCTATCACACAAAATGATCATAATAATTTAATTGATGAAATAATTGAATTATGTAATTATAATAATATATATGTGCAATTTTTATCAACTAGAGTATTATCAAGTTTTCTTGTAATATCTAAAAATCGCATGAATGATAATTGGTTAAAAAAATTAGTTGATAATTTATTTTTATTTGAACATTTAGATTATTATGCTGTACAAAAAATTCATTTTAGTTTAGATATAATTAAAAGAATTGTTGAATGGAAAGATGTTGATATACATCCATTAGAAAATGTTGATATACATCCAATAGAAGATGACGAGGATGATGATGAAGTTGATGATGATGATGATGACGATGATGATGATGATGGTGGTAGCGGTATAAATAATGGTGGTGTAACAATAAGCAGTAGAAGAAATAATGGAACAAATATAATAGCTGGTCTAAGACCGCAACAACCATCATTGGAGAATAATTATTTTGCTATACATTTTAATACAGATTTAGGTGCATCAAGTAGTAGTAGTAGTAGTGGTACATCATCTACATCAAATGCTAGATCAAGTAGCAGTAGACTGAAAAGACAAATGATTGATACAAATAATGCTGCATCATCATCATTAATAATTGCTGACGTTAGTAGTAATAACAGTGGCGTTGATGGTAACACAAATAGTTGTCATCTAATTAAATTAACTGATTCTGAAAGTTTTGACACATCACATTTAAAATGTATAACAATAAAAATTTTAGAAAATAAATGGCCAGCATTAGTTAAAAATATGAGTAATTTAATAATGTCGTATAGAGATATATCAAATGCTGAAAATTGTATATTAACATTTTTGTCATTATGGGAAAATATAATAAGTGTTAAAGCAAATTTATCAATTGTTGAAACATTACCATTTTATGCGCAATTAGATAAATTTGAATTATTATTAAGTCAGAATTTATCATGTACGATATATAAACAAATGTTAAATTTATTTAATGAAGCATTATGCTATGGTAGTACATTAGCATTACAGGATTTATTACCAGAAGAGACATGCCAATTAGCACATCAGATTGTACGTCATGTAAAAGATTTTCGTATATTAGATTCATTACCTAGACGACAACCGGAGAACATAATCGGTTTTATTGGGTTTCGTGGTAAAAGTATTCGTTATAAAAATGATTCATTTGAACATATAGCAAGTAGTAGAAATAATGAAGGTAATGGAAACAGAGATATTTTTAACTATGATGATGACAGCTATGGTTTAGTAACAAATACAGATATGGACAAAACAATATTACAAAAAATGGTACTATTAGTATTAAAATCAGTAGCTGTTACTGTTAAAGAAATTAGAAGTGATTCATCAGATTCATCAATCGATTCATCTGATTATGATGCGTTTCAAGATATGATATTAATTGAACGTTCAATACGTGATGTATTAAAAAAATTAGAGTCATTTATTAAAAATACATTAGAGTTTCATCCTGAATGTCATTTTAGTAAAATTTTAATACATTTATTTGATGATCAAGATGACCATTTAATTGAAGCAATGTTATGTACATTAGATGTAACATCTGGTATATCATTTCGTAATAATGCATTCCCAGAATTGGTATCAATGTTGAATCCGGTATATACGTTCCTAGAATTCTTAAAAATGATATCATATAGTAGAGATTTATTAATAGATTTATTAATTAGTAATGAAACATGTTTTCTATTATATTTATTAAGATTTTTAAAATATATACGTTTAAATTGGTCAATGTTTGTAACTAGTTGCCAAGAATTTAATGGTGGTAGTTATCGTCGTGTACATGCAACATCAACAGCAGCAGCATCATCATCATCATCGTCGTCTTCAGCAACAACTACGAATACAACATTAGATAAAGCAATGAGTGTTTTAATACGATCTCGTTTTAAAATAAATAAACTTGTCGCAAGACGATTATATCCGTATGACATATCACCAGTTATACGTGTATTAGAGAGTTGTGAAAATTTATACGAAGGTAATGAACTTTGTTGAATAAAAAAAAAAACATTTTTTTAGTTAAATTTACAAAATTTGATATTTTAATTTCAATAATTTTCTTAGCATTCAAAATTTGATTTTTTTGATTTGTATATTTTTTTCTGTTTTAATAAAAATAAAATTCTTGCCAGGTTTTTGTCCTTTTAAATTTGAAAATTTTAAATACAAAAAAAAAAAGCGATTTAGTCGTAGGTTTTTGTTAATTACAAAATTTTGTAAATTAAAAATAAAATGTAGCCATAAATCAGGTGCAGAAAAAAAAATAATAAGAAAGTATATAATAAAATCACTAACAATTTTTCCTTTAACAAATGTACATATTACCTATATATAAATATTTAATTAAAATTAAAGTCTATTTAATTATTTTTTCTTTATTAAATTAAATCCGACTAATTATAAATAAAATTGTAAAAAGAAGATGAATAAATATATGAATTTTACTTTCAAATCGAACAGTATTTAAACAAAAAAGAAAAAAAACAATAGAATATAAGGATAAATAAAAGAAATAGTCCATAGAAAGTTTAAAAAAAGGTCTCAAGAAAAAATAGAAGCAAAAATGAAAAAATATATGTATATTTAAATTTTAAAACCATATAAACAAAGTACCTAGAAAAGTTATAAAAAAGAAAAAGAAAAAAAGAAAAATTGTAAATACATACACTCTAATTTACTATAAAAAGAAAGGATAACAAATTAACAAAAAACAAATAAGGAATGAAAAGAGAATAAGAATTATGAAATATTCATTTTTTTAGACTGAATAAATTATTTTAAGAATTTTTAGAAAAAAAGTAAAATAAAAAAAATTTACTCATAAATTAAAAACAAAATAATTAAATAAATATATATGATATTATATATTTTCAATGAATAATACTTTTTTTAAAGTTAAATTTAAGAGTAATTAATATTGTACTAAATAACTCCTTTTCGTTTTTTTAAATTAATTTATGATTAATATTAGATTGAATATTTTTATTATAAATTTTTCATGTAAATGAATATATGTATATGTTCATAAAAAATTTAAAAAAAAAAAATCAAATAAATTGACTATAATAAAGAGAAATAATTTATATAATATAATAATAACAATACTTAAAAAAGCAAGTAATAGAAAAAGGAAAAAACAAATACACAACAAATTCTAATAATAACAAAAAAGTACAGTAATTTATGTATTATTATGAAAATAATAAAGAAAATTTAATGTACTGTAATGTGCCTTAAGTTAAATAATAAATTTTAAGGTCTTAAATTTTTTTTACTATATTCTGATTTTCATTTCAAAATGCATTTTAATTTTCTTTATAATATTGATCGTTTACTATTTTCATACAAGTTGGTGAAAATTGGTTATGGGGATAAACGGTTTTAATTAAAAAACTGGTCGAAAATTGGGACGCTTGAAAAAAAATTGTGAAGATATATAGGTGTGTAAATAATTAATTGCGTATTTTGTTGTGATATAAAAAAATATTCATTAAATAGAAAAGATTTTAAACTAAAGCTGTGTGCAGTCATAAATCAGCGGTCTAAGTTTTGTTTATTCGTTTTAAAAAAATTTTGATATCTTTACGTAATCCCACTCGTGATATTAAGAAATATATATATCTGATATAAAACAAAATCTCAAAATTTATTTCAAGCTTATTATTTCTTCTTTTTACAAAATTCCAATTACAATATTATTTTATATTTTATTTTATGTTTTAAATTTAATTATAAACTACGAAAAATTTACAAATTATTCATATTTTTATATTTCATTTAAATTTTGTTATTACATCAAAATTATTTATAAAACGTTGTAATATAAATATATTACAAAAGAAAAAACATATAGATTGTATACCAATAAAATTGAATGTATTGTAACATTTATATTCTAATAAATATGCTGGTAATAACCACAGACATTGCCCCAATAGCCATAAACAAAAGTATGTGATTGCCAATTTAAATGATATAGAACGTAAATTTTTTATACATAATGATAATAAAGATAAATACCATATAAAATATTGAGATGTAATAACAGAATTATATGTAACTAATATGAATGTTTGTGTAAATATACAAAATGATAACGTTCTTAAATTTAAACCGAATGTTATACTTAAATAAAATATTAATAAATATTTTGGTGACTGAATTAAAAATTTCTCAATAATAATTAATACATCGAAATTATTTATTCCTACTGTGTTTATATTATCCATACCAAGATATTGCATTAAAAAATATAATGAGAAATTATGACGAGTATCTTTTCGTATTGAATGATATATGATTGTTTCATACAAAAATTGTTGTCCATAGTACAAATAACATAATCCATTTGTTATTAATAGGGATAGTAATGTACCGATCACTAATAAAATTTGATTTTTATTTGGTTGTAGAATTTTTATTAAAATTTCTTTTTTATTTAAATAGGTTTTTAAATTTTCTGTTAAACATAAATAAAATGATAAACAAAATACGATTGGATATAAACGTAAATGTATAACAAAACCGTATACTAGGCCACAAAGGAATATATCAGTAGAATTTCTATTAAATTTATGTAAATAATAAATTGTTAATAATACAAGATAACTTGATATTGAATCACAATTACCACGTGTTGAAATAATCATTGTTAATGGATTATATAACCATATTATAGATGATATTATTGACATATTTATATATTTATTTGGTAATTGTAAATTATTTGCTTTTTGTGTTGAGAAATTATGCTTTTTTGCAATTATATTAGCATTTTCATAAAATATTCTTTTAAATTCATTATAAATAATTTTTTGTACTAAAATACCAACAAATATATCAAATAATGAAAATATAATTTTACCAAATGAATTATGAACAAGTAGATTTGGTATTAGAATAATGGCTAATAATGGACTATAACGAAATGTATGCCGTTTAAATGGTGTATCACCATTTAATATATATTTAGCTCCATCAGTAACAACTTTATAATCGATATCTGTATATGGTAATTCTGAATATTTATCATGAATTTCACCATATATTATAAATAGAATACGAATAGTAAATGCTATTAAAAGATGTTGCTTAAAAGTAATTGATTTTAACACGAATTCTTGTATAGACATTTTTGTTATGATTTTTAATTTTCAAATATTTATTATTTTATTTTTTTATAATTTAGTTTTCATATCTTTAGCAATTTTTTGTAAACAATTTTTAAATTCAAGAAATTCTTTTTCACATGAATTATGTTTAATATTTAAGTCTCTTGTTACACATATCGCATATTTACTACCACTATCTGAACATTTACCTAGTATAATTGGATAATTACGAAAACGTCTATGAGCTTTACGAACTGATTCCATTTGTTTAATGATTATATTATTATAATTATTTTTTTATTTATATTTTTTATCGTCTTCTTTGTGAAGCTGGTATATCTGATGGTGGTAATGGATCAGCTATGAATATATCATATAAAGGTTTTGAAAATAACGTTAACAATGAAAATGTTATAAATATCACTTGAAATTTACGTGGATTACGATATATCCAATTACGTTTTGGTAAAATTGTTGTACGACGTCTCTGCTGTTCTTGTTGTAAATTAAAAATAGATAATTGCATTATTTTTTTCTAAAAATAAAAATTTAATTCGATTTCAATTTCTTAATACATTTAATTAAAATAAAATAAACAAAAACTAAATTAGAATAAATTTTATACTTTTGTTTTTGGTCAGATCCCTCTATAAATTTTTCTGGATTTAAAAAACTTTTTTCTAAATTAATGCCACCACAAACGAATGATTCACTTCTCCACTTCAAACAACATAATCTCATGTCCTCTAATACATCAAGGCAGGCACTTTCTTGATAATTATTTTCTATTCAAAAAATATATAAGAAATTGATATTATGTAATGTAAGATTTTTTTTTGCACAATGAAATCTAGCGTTATCTAGAGCACAACCTTTTTAATTTTAATTTTACCTTTTAAACAAGCCTGGATTTTACAAGCGTTTAATTTACAAGGATCCTTTTTAGTTTTTGACATCAATTAATTCAATAAAATTATAAAAAAATAAATTGATTTTAATAATCTGGATGTTTTGATTTGTATTGAAAATCTGGAAAATTATCTATTCAACTAACCGGGAAAAAAAAAACAAATTTTATTTTGACATTCATTACAGTGATGCCCATGCCCATGAGTGATGCCGTTTTACAGAAATGTAAAGTAGTATTCTCAGTCTTCAGAGGGAAATCTTTTAAAATCAAGGGAAGTATTTTGAAATAAAGGGTATACATAAAAAGTTTGTTTGGGTGCTTGATTATGTTTACACACTTTTATTTCATACATTTAGATTCAAATAAATTAAATTCAATTTGATATTGTCCGACATTTAATATTTTCCAACTTATAACATTATACAACATATTTTTAGGGTTAATAGCATGTTTAATTTTTTTTATTAATTGAGAACATTAAGTAGAAAAAAATTAAGAAACTAATAGCGTTATCGAGATGTCAGCTTTGACTCGGAATCAGATTGTTATTGCTCTAGAGTTTAGAGCAAGATCTCGTAAATTGATCTGCGAGCAAATTTAAATTGCTCTTGAATTGCTATAGAATTGCTCTAGAACGAAGCTAATCGTTTCGGGATGAGTCAAATGTGAAGTTTAATCTGTCATCGATCATAATACAAAGTATCATAATGTACAAAAAGAAAAAACTGCAAAAAACCTCACACAACGTTTCACCAGTTTGAATAAACTTCAAAAAATTTTTTTCTTCTTTCATAATGAAAAATCACAAAACCTTAAAAGGTTAAATCGAATAAACACATATTTAAAAATTTGCTCTTTTTGACCTAGCATAAAGCAATTTTAAACTCCTGAATGATGTAAATCTAACACCGAGCGAGATCAAGCGGTATCTCGATATTACAAATATGCGATAAATTCATTTCTCGATTATGAAATCTGTTCATAGAGCTATCTATACTCAAACAAAAGAATATAGATACTAACGTATCTTTAATTTCTATTCTTTTGTACTCAAACATGTTTAAGGTTAAGCACAAGCATGCTCAGCATGCTTAGCATGTTCAAGCATGCTCAAGATTGTTAAGCATGCTTAAGCATGCTCAGCATGCTCAGTTTAAAAAAAAAAGTATCTATTTTATAGCTTATATATTATCAATATTATATAAACGAAATAAATTTGATATTTTAATTATACTCCCTTCCCATGCTAAATACTCCGCTCCAACCCATAATTTTACTCCTCTTTAAAAATTCAAAACGGCAGCGCTGATTTTGAGTATAGTAATTAGTAAATCTTCGATAATACTGTTTGTGGACCGGTGGATCTTAACTGCGCCATCTATCAAACAAGAAGGAACTTCGAAAATGTCAAAATTTAAAAGGATTAAAAAGGATATTAATTCTTAATGATTTTTATAAGGATGCATTTTAGGATAATCTACGAATCATAAGCTTTCGATTGGTATATATAAAATGGTATTTTATTGTTTATTTTTGTCGTATGAACGAGTAGGACGAAAAAGGATTTTTGATTTTTTTTAAGGATATGGGTAATCGTATTCTTAAAATTCGCCTCTCAAAATCTTTAGTTTTTGTTTTTTGATGCTCTTTGAATTAAAAAAAAGCTAAATTTTTAAAAATGCGTCCTCGCGTTTCGGTTTGGGTGTACTTGGATAGAGCCAATATGGTAAATTAGATTTAAACAAGAAGAAGAGACGATCAAAAAACAAGCAAAATAAAAATAGATGTAAACAAAAAAACCACACGTCTTAGTGGGACAATAATAAAAATAAACAAAACATAAACATTATTGTACGTGCAGGATTGTGTAATAAAATTTTTCAATTATAATTATATTTGTGTACATTACATATGTATGTATATAGAAATTGTATTGTAATAGAATTCATGTTGTACAATATGTTATTTATTTATTAATGGGGTGCTATTGTCTATTGCCGACTTGACGGTTCAAAATTTTATAATTTAATTTAAAAATACACTAACAATGACTTTAATATTGATTCAATTAAATGCAGAGTTGATTTTTTATTTGTTGTTTTTTCATTCATATCCCAATTACATTGTGATGTAAAATGTAAATTTGCCAAGTAGTTATTGTTGGGTGGTTGTGCTTTGCTTTGTACTTAATTTGAATAATAATAAAAAAAAAAAAAAAAAAAAAAAAAAAAACAAAAGTGTATGTAATATTCATTATTAATTAATAAATTAATTAGTTAAAATATTATTTTTGATGACTAAACATAACTAATGTTATTTTGTTTTCGTAAAAAAATCTATTTTTTTTTTAGTTTAAAATAAAAATAATAAAAGTTAGGCGTATTTTATATTATTGTATTGTACATAATTTGCATTCTAAAGTTATAAATATTAAATAGAAATGGATAAAAAAATATTATACAATTAAATGTAATAATAATAATAGTAAAAACATTGAGAAGAAAACAATAATAATAAAAATGGTTTCAAATCGATTAATAAATAGGTAAAATTTTTTTATTACATTACGTCAGTTAAAAACATGTTTAGAATGTTGTATAATCTCATTTTGCTTTCAATATAATGCTATGCTATTTTAATAATTATTTGACTTGTTTTTGTTTTCTTTTTTTCAGATTAGCTATACGAATTTTAATTTTCCTCACAGTATTAGTGATCGTATTCAACGAATATATTATATACAGAATTAATCAAAAAGAATGGAATAATATCGAATGTTTAACAGGTAAAATTGAAGAATTTAAAAAGAAAAAATGAATTTTATTTTTTTTTATTGATTTTATTTTATTTTTTTAGATAATTGCACTCGTTTACTATTAGTTGCTGATCCTCAAATACTTGGTGAAACGTCTGATAAAATGTTATTCAGTACAATAGCAATGGTCGATTCAGATCGGTAATATTTAAAATATATTATTTGATTTTGTTTTATTTACTTTATTTTCACTTTAAATTTTTGTTTTTTTTTTTTTCAGTTATTTACAAAATACATTTGAGCGTGCATTAAAATTTTCAAATCCAGATATTGTATGCTTTTTGGGTGATTTATTAGATGAAGGTAGTACTGCATCACACGACCAATATAAATCATATGTACAACGATTTCAAAATATTTTTAATATGAATGATAGAATACAGGTATAAAACATTATATATTTCATGATACATATTTTTATTATTCTATTTTTCTTTCAAAAACAAAACTAATTAAAATATATGTACAAAAAACCATATACAAATACATAACGTATTTTCTTTGATTTAATAATGTAAATGTTCTTTTTTTGCTTTTAGCAAATACATGTACCTGGTGACAATGATATTGGTGGTGAAAATGGTGAATATATATCAAATTCAAATGTACGCCGTTTTGAAATTGAATTTGAATCAAACGATATATTCGAATATAATAATATAATACGATTTTTTAAAATTAATCGTATGCTATTAGATTACATAAATTCAGATAAAGAAACAAATAATAATAAAATACGTATCGGTTTATCACATTTACCATTATTATTAGCTGGTACACAATTTTTAAAAAACATGTTAAATGATATTGATCCACATGTTATATTTACAGCACATTGGCATGAATCAAGAATATTTACATATCCAATATCAAGATTATCATATGAATTATTAGATAATAAAATAAAATTATTTGATTTATTTAAAATAAAATTAAATAATGAATATTTAGAAATAATGATACCAACATCATCATATCGTATGGGTACAGAAAAAATTGGTTATGGTTTTGCAGTTATAGGCATGTAATTAAAAATTTATTATATAGTATATAATAATAATTTGAATAATTTTATATATATATATTTTTTTTTAATTTTTTATTTATTTAGATAATTATATTCTTCGTTATACAGTACTTTGGACATATAATCGTTTTACATTCTTGTACCTGTATTTAGGATGGTTAATATTATCCATCTGTATTATATTGCTATTGCAAATTAGTTTAAGATGTTCAAAAAGACTTACAAAACGCTATATGAATACATATGGAAGAATTTCATTAATACCAAATAGTTTATAAGAACGAAAAAAACAAAAAAAAAAAAAACAAAAAAAATTTAAACAATTTGTAGTAATTATAATCCAAAAAAAAAACAATCCCTTGCACACATAATGGTGCAAGTATTGATGTTTGTGTTGAAAGTATTTAAAAAAACAAATTCGAAACAATAATTAGTAATAGTTCTCTTTTGAATAAAATAAAAATTGGTGATGGTAGAAAATTCTTTTTAGAATTTCAGAATCCACATAGTACAATTAGATATTTAGAATACTTATATATACTTATAAAGTAAAAGATACTCATACACGAATTTCATTTTTTTTTCTATTTATTTAAGAAAAACAAAATATTTAGAGAAATTTACTGTTCACGTAACTTAAAGACTTTATTGTAATAAATTATATAACATTCATAGTTTTAAGCGTAAAAAGTTTAATAAAAATTTAAAATTTGTTTATTATAGAAAAGCTTTTTCGTTTTATTTCCATGTTACTTTTTGTTAAATTATTCTTTTTTTTTTTTAAAAAGTATTAATATTTTATAGAAATATTTATTGTCCAGAAATTTTATTTATGTGGCTCTATATGGCAAATATTCTTTGTGATTAATTTAAAACTATTTTTAATGACGATGATGACATTTAATTAATAGTTATTTAAATTGAGGTAAAATGAAATTAAAAATGAAAATATGATTTTTATTTTTATTATACGTACACTTATACACACACATACATACTTTTATACATAATTCATATTTTCACAATTTCATTCTTGTCTATTCCATACTCGCAAGTTTTTTTTTGTTTCCTTTTTTTCATAATCTTTTTTCCTCTCACATAAGCTATAAATTTTCATATCGAAAGGTTTTTTCTTTTTTTTTTTTTTGTATTATGAATTTGTTATTTTTTTATTCTTATTTTTTGTCGACATCGAATATTAAAGTGTCTTCTGATTTATGACCAATTTATGATTTTCCAATATAGTATTGAATTACATTAAGTTTGTGTGTGTGTATATATACTATATTGAAGAATATTTGATAGTGTATAATAAACGTTTTCTATAAGGGCACTTATTTACGTACACATACATATTTTTCGATAAAATAAAAGAATCAAAAAGAAAAAAAAACAAATTCAAAAAATACATATATGTATACGTATTCATGGAAAAGCAAGAAAAAATTCGTTACAGATTTTTATTTATTTTGAACATTTATTATCTCTAGATACACCTACTCATAACGTATGTAAATGTCCTTGTATGTTAAGTTAAGTTAATATTTATTAATTTTAAGATTTGGTGTTCTATCATACACCTACTCCTAGGAAATATTCTAAAAATACATTTTTGTATTATTTTGATTGATCTTTTTTTACTTTAATTTTCTTTAATGTATACCAAGTACAAAATTTATTTTACTAAATAAAATTAAAAAAAAAAAAAAAAACTGTTCCTATAATTTGAAAATTTTTCATTTTTATACGGAAAAAACCTGTACGTATACATGCACGTACATATAAATATATTATATTTTGTTTTTTATATAAATTGAAATAATTACATTTAAAGATTTTATTATACTCATATGAATTACACGCAACTTGATGAAAATAAAGCACATACATACATACATCCTTTAAAATTTTTCATGTGTATAATATGTACGTGCATCAGCTTCTCATTATCATTATTATTTCGTACTTGTTAAATGATTTGTTGAAAATTATATTCGTAGTAAGTAGATGTGTGCACTTGATGATTAAATTAAAAATGAGAAAATTTTCAAATAAATTTAATTTTGTTAACTGTTTTTGTGTTTTTTTTTTTTTTTGATTTTTCATTTGAAAAAATTTTCAACTAGTATTTATTTTTTTTTCAGTTTTTTTTTTTTTTGTTTAATTTAAGATTTTTAATTTCATTCTTGTAGTAATGAAACGTGTGTTTATATAATTGTACATGTACTTCTTATACACCCATAAGTATATTAAATGAAAAATTTAAATCAAGCTAAATTAAATACGATGAACACACATATGTAGATATATATAGGTACATATAAGATAAGAAAAATATAAGAAAAATGAATGAATAAAAAAACATGAAAAATGAAGTATTTTTTTTTTTTCTCTGTTTTTGTATATAGTATAATATCACCCCATTATCACATTTCACACGTATTGCAATTTTGTTGATGACTTAGCTCTACTATACTGTATTAAATAAATACATGTCTGTATGTATACACATGCATATGTACATCTATCAAGAATAAATATTAGTATATTGTGTTTGTAGATTTGTGTAAATGTAATATAAAATTTTTGAGTGCTACTTCTTGTACATATTTTGTGAAATGAACCAAAATGCATGTAAGACAGTTTAATACATGCATGCCAGGATAGAATATATCTTGAATTCATGGATATAAAATTAGATATCTATATGTGAAAATTTATATGCGTTTGTGTATGTATGTATAAATACATATATTATTTTTCTCATCCGTTAAAATGGATAACAGAAAAGCATCCTTCATGTTTAGTCTTTTTATTTTGTTATCATTATTATTATTATCATCACTAACATTTTCTTCAACATCTTCATATCTTCTAGTTTAACTGATTTTTTTTTCTTTAGCTTTCAGTTATTTTATTTATTTTTATTTTTATCGTTTTTTTTTTCTTTTATTTATTTATTTATTTTTCTGTTTAATATATTAGTAAAATTTAGTATAATTTTTTACAATATATGTATGTATGTACAACATAAATTATTTAAACACGTATGTAAGTTTGTGTAGATATAATTTTAAATTAAACAAATAATTATATTTATATGTATGTATGTATATGTAGTGCATAATGTATGTTCAACATGATGTGCATACATCTGATATGTATGTATGTCTTCCTAGCAAAATATAAGAAAAAATCTGAGATGATAAAAATTGCAGTCAGCTGCTTAATGGAATTTATTTTGATACGATATGTACATATATAGTATGTATGTATGTATGTAATATGTACAGCATGTCTATCTATTTATTTTATATCCGTAACGATGACCTAAATTTTTCATTCACTTTTTTTTAAAGATATACATAAATAAAATAAAATATTTATATTGTGTGTATATATGTACATGTAGAAAATTTGAGTACATACTATATTAAGTGTATACATACATATATGCACAGGAAAATTGAAATTGATACCATCATAGATACGGGGAAAAAAACAGACAAGAAAAGTAAAATAGAAACATTGTTGAATGTTTTAAAATTAAACAAAAAAAAAAATCATGTGTACATATATTATCATAAATTTAAGAAAATTCTAACTTTAGAGATTATTAAAGAAAATGTAAGTACGTACAAACGGACATAGAAGAATTATACCATGTATGAATAGTACAGATTCTGTGAATAGAGGATATATAAAAAATTAATATGTGATAAAAATATTACAAAGTATACAAAGTTTGATATGAAGTGAATTTATTGAATAGAAACATTATTTATATAGAAAATTTTATAACTAAAACGAAAACTTAAAAAATTAAAATGTAATCAAATTTTTACAAAAATAAATTAGATTTTGTTTTTTTTCTAAGCAAATTTTTACAAAATTAATAATTTGTGTATTCAATGAAGAAAGTCTATTTTACATATAGTATGTATGTTTAAATTTTACAATGATAGTAACGATCTTTTTAAAATTTAAAATTTACACACATCGAAATGTATTCACGTATAACGTGTGCCTTAACTCTGAATTTGTAAAATTTATTTAATCGATTCAAAAAACACATATGCGTGTACGTAGATACATATAGTGTACATTTTATGTGTGAAATGGTTGGTATCCTTTAAACTCCTGTATGTAGATATTCATAGTAAAGTCGTGTACTTATTTTTCATTAAATTAATATTGCTTTTTTAAATATTTCAAAATTATAGTTGGCTATATGGATTATAACAGATAAAACACAATTTAAGAAAAACAAAAAGAAAAAAACGAACATTCAATATTGGTATACATTGTACTGTGTTTAAAAAGATATTTTGTTATAAAATAATTTCTATCAGAAAGACATTATAATATGAAAATTTAAAAAGAAAAACTTTTATTAAATAAGAAATACCACAAGCATTTTTGTTTTCTGCATGTTATATTCAGGGTGTCTCAAAGTAAATTTTTTAATAAAATTTATTTATATTTGTAGCAAAATTTTTTTTAAAACGTCCCTTCCTCCTGTGATGAAGTCCATTTTTTAAAATTGATTTAGAAGATATTACCGTAAACATGGCGTTATGAATTGTACATGTTTAAAAACTTACAGTCTACCGTATCTCAGAAAAATCTTTTATTAGAAACATTTTAAGCCTTAAGAAAACGGTGGGTAACGCTTATTCTTAAACAACCGTTTAAATGTATACAATATCCATATAATATAGATACATAGTATGTACAATATATGTGTGTATTTGTACTATAAATAAAATATGATGACATTTTCGATTATAAAGAAAGTGGATATAAAAAGAAAATAAAAAGATAGAGCTGTTGTATTTGTACGTATGTATGTATATGTGTATAAAGCGTATTCTGTTATCATAAAAATTTCATATAAGTCATTTTATTAAGGAAAAAAAATGTCCGATGCATGTGCATACATATAGAAATACACATAATTATATATATGTATGTATGTGTATTTAATAAATATACATATACCATCATTTGAGATAATTCAACTATTTGGCAAATCTCCAAAATTAAAAAAAAGGAAAAAATACATACATATGTATTGTATATAGTAAAAAAAATTTAATAAAAATAAATAAAAAAATTTTTAAAAATAAAATCATATCGCAAAAAAAAGAACACAAAAAAAGCAACGAAACAAAAAAAAAACAATTAAATGATATTTTTAGTGAGTATTTCTTAATTATTCGTGTATGATATGTATGCCTGTGCCATAAAATTTATTTGTACAAAACAGTTTTTAAGCATAGAAAGATTTTTCTAAATTTGGTTTATCTGTGTTTAGAAAAAAGTCTGAAAAAAAGTCCATTCCTCTACAGTGTGGGTAATTTGATTTCATCTTCTTAATGTTTATACATTTTTTGAATATCATTAATTTTTATTAAATTTTATGTACATTTTTATTCCATCTGCATAATTTGTAATAAATAGCTTCAAGACATTAAAAAATAAATAAATAAAAAAAAATAGAAAAAAAAAATAATAAAATTAGATAAATCAACAATTTTTAATTTTTAAACTTGTTAAAATTAAATTATTCTCTTTTGTTTTGTGTACGTATGTGTTCTTAATGAGAAAGAAATACAATAATTAAAGTGATCCTGATCAGTTGAAAAGAACACGAATTATTTATAAAATAATAATAAATAATGAAAATGTGTTTATAATTAAATTAAATTTGTATATTAAAATTACATTATTGTGATCATATCAACATTGAGTACTTTATATAGTAGACAAGATTACAATGCATGTGATGTATTTATACGCATATATATTATTTTCCATTAAATATATAAAATATAAAACAGCAAAACTTTATTTGTAATTTCAAATTTTAAGTGTAAACTATACATGAGTAGACAAATATTTTAATCAGATAATAATTTAAAAATTTTTTTTACATAACTTGAAATTATGAACACGTTATGTGTATACAGATTTTTATGTATAAATGTATGTTTACAAAAAATTTTTAAAATTTGACTTATATACATATGTATATTCGTTATAAAAGATTTTATAAATGTATTTAACATACATATATACATGTGTACATGTATATACATATTGTATTGTACATATGTATGTTCAGATGCTGTGAAACTAAGTATATTACGATAACGAAACTTTAGGTACACTTTATATATTATTAAAGTTTATACAAAGTACCTTTACTTTATACATGAATATACTGAATACAAATTCACAAATAACACATATATTGTATATTAAATAACAACAATATAAGGTAAATGCAATATGTGTAATGCTAGAACATAAATACATACTATTGAGTATAACAAATTTTATAAAAACTGTTTATACTTTATGGAGCTGTTGCATAATACGCTTTGTTATGTTGCGCCTTGTTTTACTTTGCTGCGCTACTTGGCTATAAAAATTTTCTAGGCTACTAAAATGTTTTGTTGTAGTCATTATTTAACACTTATAGATTTTTAAATTTCCAGAGGTATCCTTTTTTTTATTACAGTTTTCCTTATAGTTACTTATCTCTTGTTACATAACGTTCAATTTCATCTGCTAAAACTTTAAGATTCAATTTGGTAAAGCGTACTATGTAACATCATTATTAAATTTTAGCACTTTACATGTGAACTGCATACAAAAATTATAAAACGTGTATTATTTGTATCACAAACTTAAACTTTAAAATATTACATTTTTGTTGATATAAATTATAAACGGGTGCATTCATAATTATGTATATTACATATTTGATAAAGATACGTGCTTATTTGTGTACGTTACACAAAGTATACGTATACGCATATAAAAAGCAATGTATATGTATACACAAGGAATTACACAAAATTAAAATGTATCATTTACACAATGTAAACAAAATAAATAAATTAAAAAAAAAAAAAACAAAATAAAAATGAAAATGAAAATGAAAAAAACAAGCAAGCAAGTACAGGTAAATAAAAACTTAAATTCGATTAAAAAGTTTAATGCAATAAATAATCTGACAAAACATGTGGGTAAGAATAGAAAAAGTACACAAAAGTTATTCTGTCTATACACATAAATTCGGAGTAAATACATACATATGTATGTATAGAGCAACAGCAGGAGGTATGCAATTTCAATGTAAAATTTTATTTTATTAATTATTTTTTATTTTTTATTTATTTTTTTTTTTACAAGTGTTTTATTTGTAATTTGTAAAATTGTTGAATAACTAAAATGTATACAAGCGTATATTACATTTAATTTGTATGAAACAGATACAAACATACACACATATGTATATGAATATTTGTAATTAAACAAATTAAATTTTTCAATTGATAACAATTTTGTATCAAAATGAGAATTTAAAATTTGTTTTACTACTTGTAGTTTTAATTAATTCACGAAAAAGAAAATTTTATTTTTATGTTACAAATTTTTCTTTTTGTTAAAATGTTTGAAAAATATTTTTAAAAAATTTTAAAAACGAAAAAAAATCATTTGATAAAAGATCTATTAATATAAAGGATCTTTTTTTTTGTTCTAAAAAAAAAAAATCGAATGTTGATAAAATTTAATTTAAAATTTTATAGTTATCCTTTTTTTTTTATTGAAATTTTTTAATTGTTTTTTAACTTTATTAGATGCAATTGACTACCTCAATGCATACATTTTATACTGGACTTGACAGGATGAAACTTTTAATTATTACTAGTTTTTTTTTATTGTTAATGAAAACTGTAAAAATAAAAAAAAAATATTCATAAAAAAAACTACATTCACGTATCTTATTTACGTGTCATACTTTTTACTATTTAAAAAAGCTATTTATGTATCTAGGAGCACTATGTAGTCCCAAATAGTACATAATACATATGTATGTATGTATGTATGTGCATGCTTATTTCATTTACTGTTTATGCTTAAATAATTTTTATTTAAAATGAATAAATTAAATGCATTATATTTTAATTAAATTCAAAATTTGAAATTCAAAAGTCACTAATATTTTATTTTTACAATACTACGTACATTACTCGTATATACATATGTATACAATAAAAAATAAATTAGTATGTGTTATCATGTGATATTCAATATTAAATAATTTTTTTTTTTGATTTCTGTTTTCCTGTATTTTTAAACTTGAAAAAACAAAACACGTAATATATGTACATATGTATGTAGCACATATGTATCATTTTTTTATTACTAAATATAAATTTTTTTTTCGAATAAACAAAAAAAAATTTCACTCAATAAATTAAAAAAATAAATGAAAAAAAAAATGTATAATGTATTATTTTAATCAAATTTTTTAGTGAAAAATTTTCTGGGGAAAATGTGAAAAAATATTTTTTTTTTATATATATAGTACATAGGATATCACTTCAATTTTTTGTAGCTTATACGTACCTAAATATATCACATATATCACATTATATGGGAAATATTTACGTAGAAAAATGCAATGTACGTGCATTCACAATATGATACGTATACATACATACATATGTAGTGGTTTTATTTTAAAATATTTAATACTGTATACAATATATTGTATGTACACAATACACACTATCAATTTTTTTTTTTTTCAAACTGTTGAATTTGAAAATTTCAATGCAATTTTTTCAATATAAAATGTATAAGAAGTATAAGTATATCAAATATTTTATACATACATGGTGTTTCACGAATATACCTACATACTATTCTATTCTTTGAGAAAGAAATTTTAATTAAAATCATTATATAGGTAATATCATATCGCATTCAGAAAGTCAGGAGTGATAAGACCACTTGATGCGCAAAAATTTTCCAAGCAGTTATAGAATGAACGTGGAGTGGAAAACGGGGAATGGAAGAGGGGGTGGGCTGGCGTGAAAAAAATAGAATCTGTTACCTTTTAAAATAGAATACAATGTTACCTGGCGTATCAATTCAAAAAATACACCCTCTACACATGCATATACATACATATGTACATATACATATATTAAGACGTATTGTTACGAACGAAATTTAAATAAACTAGCATTAATTTAGAAGAAAAAAAAAGCGGAAAATATAATTTGTATAATAAGGATGAAATAAATGGTGAAGTAATATAGGGCGTTTGAATTGAATATTCAAAATAGTTCAAAATAGTTTTATTCATCAAGACAAAACAAAAACATGTTTCTTCTACTTAATACATTACTAATTCATGTGAAAAAGTCTCATTACACCTCTAATTATTCAATTTAATTTTATTTGTTGAAAATTTCGAATGATTTCATAAACATATGTATGTAAGTTTAAATTATTAAAAAAAAAAATTTTTTTTTCATTGTTATTAATGTATATAAATAAATTAAAATTTTCTAACAATACATAAATCGAGTTTCACTTAAATTATTTTATTCAATTGAAACATTTTTTAAGGACTTTATCAATATCTAATACATAATAGAAATAAAATTAATTTCTAATTCAATGAAAACAAGTAAATTTTCAAATATCACTTATCATTTCATAGAACTTAATTAATCGTATTTCAATAGTATCGTTTGTTTCTATTGATATTTGGTATCACACTTTTAGCGACATTGACAAATGAGTAATGGCATTGTTCTTATATTATATTGACATGATATTGTTTTATAATTATGTTTAGTGAATTGAAACACCCTTTTTATGTACATGCATACATATATGAAATAAAAAGCGACAATTGTATTATTTTTCATATGAATGCACAGGATAATATGTGTGGTATCCGTACTAGACAGACAGACAAATAAATAAATGTATCTGTTTGTGAGCATATCCTGTATGTTTGTGTATAAAATTTTTATATAACATTTAGTTATACAATATTTGATTACTGTATAGGTACATACATATGTATGCTACGTACATTAATATTAAAGCTACTATTCAATTTCTTTAGAAACTTATATACAAATAAGGACACACATTTATATAACGTATGTAAGTACATTTTATGTGATATTGTTGAAGTGACCAAAAAAATAGATGTTGTATATATCAGATAAATCACAAACTAATTCAATAGATTAAAATCAGTTGTAGAATGGAGTCTATATAGATTTCTCTGATATTACTTTTTACAATTTCATGTACATGCAATTTTTATCACTATTATACTGAATATTTGCAGTTAATTTTGATGTACTAATGTATTGCATGTATGTATGTATATAATTCAAAACACACATATACTCATGTGACAAAATTATCATATGTATACATACATATATATGTATATGCGTATCTTATAATGTGCATGGATAAGGAAAATGTGTGCATAGATATCATGAAATAATAATATGAACATGCAATTTAAATTCGATCTTTCATATTCAAAAAAAAGGGTTCAAATAAATGAATAACTACATATGTGTATGTTATTTTTTATATATGTGTGCATATTGTGTTCATATATACATGTATGTATATATTTTAAATGTGTTTGAACGCCGTTATCTATGCAAACAAAAACATTATAATAAGCATATAATTTTCGATGATAATCTATCTACATACATATGTATAATGCATGTAATCAATGGTATTAATATTAAACAACATAAACAACTTATATAGATATACATATTGTATATTATTGTATGCATACATTTGTATCCAATTTCAAATACATGTTTAGAAATATACTCCACATACATATCCCTACATACATATATGTAATTGAAATATGATAGAAGCTGTGCAGCAGAATATATATTATCTTGTTGAGATGTTTATGGTTAAACTAATAAATACACTTTTCTACACAAATCTGTATGTGTGTACATACATACATATGTGTTTCAGTTTAATTTTCCAATAACAGTCTGTATTTTTTAACAATCTATGTATGTATGTAGGCATTTGTTTAAATATATGTAAGTGAGCGTATTTTTGCATAATTTCATGTGTATATATTTATTTAAATTTTCCTAATTTATACGTATAGATATATGTATATGTATGTATACATATGTATGTACGTATGATAACAAAAATAGCGAGTAAAATGTATATAAATAACACACAAAATTATCGATTGCTATATACACATAAAGTGCATACTACCAAAGATGCTACATACATTTATGTAAGTATATGTGCGATATTTCATTACTTACGTATGTACATACATACATAACATAATAAAAATATACATATAATGTGCAGTGTGTAGAAATTTAGAAAATGTATGTATGCAATATGCATGTGTTTTCATTTTAAAAAACTTCTCAAAATTTTCTCTTATATACAAAATTCTATCTGTATACCTAAATATGTATGTACAAAAATGCATTTATGTTTGCATATGTATGTGTATGATATGTATGTATATAAGTATGTACACAAATATACATACATATGAAAATAATATAATGAAGAATTGGTTATATCCAATGTGCTATTAATCCCTAGGCGTAATCAACCAGTTGTGTAAACATGCAAAACCATACTATTTTACGCACTCAGGATTGCATCGTTAATTTAATGAATTCATGTGACACTTATTTGTATGCATGTAACTACACACAATAACAAAATGAAATGGTTTGATTTTGTGAAGATTTTGTATCAGTGGGTGGTCAAATGGTGATCAAATTGATAATATACATAGCCTATGTGTACAAAAGAATAGGTAATGGTATATTATTTGATTTTAGGAAGGCACATGTATACGTATAATATGATATTTGTGTATGTATATATGTACATATATTTATATGTATGTACTAAATGTACAAAGATACACTGAGATAAAACCCTATTCTATCCTATGTATCTATTAGTTTTTCGTAAATTTCCAAAATATTTTGTTGATAGTTGGCCAATAGCAAAAATTGTTGTTGTACACATATAAATATGTACACATACTTATATTTAATTCATGTTACGCATATTTTATATATGACAATTACATATTTAAGTACAAATTTACTTACATACATGTTTGTATGTATTCTTATATGCACTGCTTTTGTCATTTTAACAAAGTAAAAATACTTTTAAATCGATTTTCTATATTATTATGCAATATTTGTTTAAAGGTATCATTTAAAAAGGGCCATTATCAAGATCAAATTTTGTTTATACATAATGTATATAAAATATATATGTACATACATACATATTTCAATAAGTGTGTGTATTAGAACAAATATAAAATATATACCTTTATTACATACGTAAACTTGTGTACATATTATTTTATCATCAAATAACAATTTAAAAGGTAAAAGGTATGTAATTTGATTCATACACATAATAAACTATTTCATTTATATAAATAATCATTGGTGATATTTTGCACTTACGTATGCGTACTTATAGATATATACGTAGACCTACATATAAATATACCTAAATAAATTGTATAAGTTTTAAATTTGATTTGAAAACGATTTACAATGTTTACATTCTTGTGTAACATAATATGCGTACACATAAATTAAGGCAAAGAGAAAATGATCCTGAAATTCTATGTTCAATGTTTACATACATATATACTTACACATATAATGTACGGTGTATGTACATATGTATGTATATGCAAATTTAGAGTGTTTGTATTTTTGGTTTTATTTTATTAAATATATATATTCAAAGTAAAATTATCCACAATGTATTGGTAAATTTTCTCTTTTTTTTATTGTTTTAAATTTAAAACATTTATTGTAAATGCGTAAACACTTAAATATATAAATAACACATTATATGCATATGCATGCACTGTATACATGCATGTTATCAAATTTACAATATTTATATATACAAAAACAATTATTTAAATTGTCAAATGCTCCATTTTAATTGTAATTGAAATTTAAACTTCCGAAAGTCATCCTTGTTTAATGTGCATATATAAAAATATATATTTAAACGAAGTATCTAATAGAATTGAATGTCAAATAAAGAGTTTTCATGTTGTGGCCATATGTACACACACATAAACATACATGTATGTATATTGTCTTTAGCACTTGTATGAGAATGTAAAATAATAAAACAGAGAAATTTAATTTTGATATTGGTAACACATATGTATTCAATATTATATAAAAAAATGTTGTCTTTTTTTTTTTTTAACCACAATTACAACTTACTCGCAAAACATTAAATTTTCAAAACGATTAATTTTAATTTTACAAAACATTTGAATATTTTATTATGTTTTATAGATTTACCAAATTCAAATCAAACGGTTAATATATTTTGTAATCAATTTAAAATTGTTTATTTTTTAATTTTCATTTTTATATATGTAACGTATATTTAGATACAGACTAAATAAATGTGAAAATTAGAATATCTCAAATGAGTAAAAAAAAAATTTAAATTTTTTTAAAAATTAAATAAATAATTGAAGAAATGTGGTAAATTACAAATATAAAGTCATCACATTTTTTGTATTATAATACTACAAAATTTGTGTAAATAGTCTTATTCAATTCTTGTACGTTTAAAAAAAAAAATATAAAAAATGCAGTTATACATTATATAATTTATTTTTTCTTTTTATAAAATAATAATAAAAGAAAAAGAATTTAATTTAAAAATTTTCTATGTCATTGAACTTAGGTCTTTCGATTTTGAGCAAATGTATACATTATCCTGGAAATATATCTGATTAGTATTTGCTATCATTGAATACATAAAAAGTATATAAAGATGTACATACATATATACATACATTTATACAGTGAAAAACATAAATATTAGTACATAAGTACGTGACATTTCATCAGCATAATAATTTCTTATATTTACTTTTCATGATTTTATAAAACCCTTCATAGTTTATATGTACATAGATACAGGCATAGATGCATGTATGTAAACATTTAGGAGATATTTTACTCATTTCAGTATGATTCTTATGATTAAATTATTTATTTTTAATGAAACATTAATAATAAAATATAAAATATATGAAAGCATTAAGTGTCTGTTATTTATTGTATGTATGTATACATATTTATAAATGTATGAGTATTCATTGTAGAAATTTCATACATGTTTACATGTACATATATATAAGTATACATAAATTAGAAAATATGTATAATCGTTATAATAAATTATTATTTATCTTGTGTCTGGATTTTATATATCACAATTTCAAAATTTATATGAAAAACAAAAAGAAGGAAAAAAATGAAAAAGAATATTAAAATATGTATTTTTATTTTTATTTTAATTATGTTTATTATACAAAATACGTAATATGACCACAAATTGTTTTCCTTCTTGTCTTTGTTTTCTTTCTTGTTTTAAAGAAAAAAAAAAAGAAAAAAAAAACAAGAAAAGAAAACGATAATAATGCTGTCTACAATAAGTGATAACAAAAAATGGCTTGTTTTTGTAATTACCCTGTATTATTTATTGTTTATAAATTATAATAATTTATTAATAAATACATACATACATAAAAGAATATGTATGCGTATGTAAAGCATATAAGTGTACATATTTATATACAACAAATATTAAAACCCTTTCTACATATGTATATTGGATAAAACTATTATATAAAAGCACGTTCATATTGTTTATAAATATCATCACCAATTCTTGTTTTAAGAGATATAAATATCTTTTGAACATTGGTTATTTGGTGTGATGAAAATATGTGCACATATTTATATATTATTCATAGGTTTGAATATATGTATGAAAAACAAACAATTTAGTTAGACTATAGTATAACATCATTTTATAAATGCATAAATATTTATGCTTGAAACATGTGAATGAAAGATTCACATGTTTCTATGTAATATACGAGTATACAATTAAAATTTTCAGTTATATATCGTTAAAATAAAATTTATATTCTATTTGTTAATTGTTAAATGGTCCTTGGCCGATAAAATATTTTTATAATAAAATTTATTGTAGATACATGATTATAAGTTTGAAATTATATTTAAAAAAAAATTATAACCACGGTATATACATATGTATGTATATATGTACATAACACGATTACATAACGAACTACACATGTACAATATACCCATAAGACAAATTAGTATAGGACAAATTTCATATTATTGCCACATAAAATATTCATAATAATGGCTAATTTAATTGTAAGGTTCTCATTTATGTTTAGTACATTTTTCTTTTATGGTTACTGTTATTGTTATTAGTCTATTGTCCAAATATTATTAATATTAATTGCAAAAAAAATTTTTTATGCTGAATTTAATTGTGTTTCTAATGAAATTTATTAATTTTTTTTAAATTCTTTTTTTTTAAATTAAAAATTAAAAAAAAACAACAATAAAAATATAACGCTTGTATACCTGTATTGGGTATTAAAAAAATAATTAAAATGTTTTTAATATTGACTAATTCTAATCTAATACATGAATATAAAATGCATATATTTATCTCAATGACTAAATGAAATGACATAATATATATCTATGTATATGCATGTGTGTATGAATTCATATGTATGTAAAAAAAAAAAATTGGAAAAAAACAACTAAATTTTTAATTAAACGTATTTTCATTTAATAATAATATATTTTGAAATCTAATCATAAAATGCATATCTGTTTATCTGCACATTTATGCACATCCCACCAAATAGGGAACATTCTATTTGATTATTTTTTCATTCCAATACCGTTTTTTATTTATTGAAATCATAATTCATTATTAGTAATTAGCTATAGTAGCAAATTGATTGTACAATACACACATACATATGTATGTCCATATGGCATATACATACATGAACTTGTAGTGATTTTTTATATGTGTACTGGAACAAGGATTAACCTAAAAGTAATTTAATTTTTTTTTTAAATTCATGTAAGGACATTTATTTTCAAAGAAAATTAGACGTACGTAACCGATAACTAAGAAATTAGATATTTATTGGAAATACTTTTAATAATTGAATAATTTCACGCAGAGTTTTTACATATATATAATTTTGAACAATTATGAAAAGAAATTTATCAAAATTTATTTAGTTTTCAAAAATTTTACAAACATTAAATTTTCATATTACTATTTATTTTTTATTATGTATAATGAAAATTTCTTTAGAATTAAACTTAAATAAGTTTTTGTCAGGCAATCACATGTTGACATGTAGTTAATTTCTTAAAATCTTAAGAAATTATTACACTTTATATTTAGTTGAATTTCTTCTCTGTTAAATTTCTTTTTATTGTAAATTCGAATTAATGTTTGAGACCAACGAAATAATATTTATAAAAGACTAAATAATTTTAAATAAAAATTTGAAAATTAAATTTAAAATTTTCTTAAACTTATTTAAAGTTTGAAAGTAATATTTGAAAATGAAATTTGTAAATTTTATTTAAATTACAATTTTTTTGTTATTTTAATAGAAAACCAGGTAATCACATGAATATTTAAGATATGTTTTTAAATTTGTTCAAAACTTATGAGATGAGTAGTGAACAATAAACGACATATGTATTTTTATTTACAAATTTAAGTTGATTTGATTTTTCAATTTTTAATTTTTATGTCTGATTTATAAATAAAAAAAACTTTTTGATTTACCCTTGCAGATGAGTGCATTAATGTCAAATGTATATATTTGAACAATATGCAGTTGTTATTATGATTTTAAAATTTTCTAGTATTTTATTATTAAAAATAAAATAAAATAAAATAAAGAAGAACAAACAATGAATCACTAAATTGAAATTAAAATTAGTACAAATTTAATTTATTGTAAATAAAAGAACAAAATGAAATGGTAACAATGAATATAATGATGTGATAATTTAAATATGAAAATATTAAAAAATACTTACACACATGATTTTTAATATATATGTATACTATAACATAAATTTGTATTTATTGTCAATATTTAAACGATGTTATGCAATTTTATTATTATTATTATTTTTTTTTTTAATTAACTGTAATTACTTATTCCAGTGATGATGATAATGATAATAATATCAGATACTTAATAGATGTTAATAATATAAAATGAATAGAATTTATTTTAATTTATTTCAAATTAAAATTTGTATCTATTATTTAAATTAAAATTATGGATAACATTTGAATTAGATTTTAATAATGCACTTAAATGTATTGTATTTTTTTGTTTTAATTTTTTTGTTTATGTGTAAATTTACAAAATTAAAATTCAAATTCACGTTATGTTATGTAATAAGTTTTAAATCATTGATCTGAAAAATATAAAATTAAAAATACTAAATTAAATTTAATAAAAAAAATAAAAATAAAAATGCAGAATATTGACAGACGGGTTTTTCATTTTTAAGGCTATTATGTATTTAAAAAAAAAAAAAAACAAAAATGCATAGAATTTGATATTGACAACTAAATAAAACACATATAACAAAGTTTGTTTTATTAATTTGAAAAAAAAAAAAAAAAAAATTAATAAATCGAAAATGTATGTTCACATAGGTACCTCTTTTCACATAAGTAAATACATTTGTATGTATTCTTGTATTTTTAATATGTTTTAATTTTATAATAAAAGATAAATTTTCTTCCAAAATATAATTAAAATTTTCTTCAATTTTGTAAATGAAAAGCAGCACTTCAGGAAAATTGTTAAAGTTATACTCAACATTTTAACATCGTATACACTTTTCAAAGTTTAAAGAAAATTTAAAATAATGCAATTAACTTAGAAAATTTTCGGATATTATATTATATAACGTATACATTGTGTATTAACGTAAATTTTATAAAATACATACATACATACACATGTATATTATTATTGTTATTTGTAAGACATATGTATGCGAGTATTATTATGTATTTTATATTTACATTTATTGTGCATTCTCTATATGTGTGAATCACAAAATTACAATATGTTCGTATAGTATGTGTAAATACAAAAATTTTAATAAAAAAAAAAAATAAAAACAAAATAAAAAAAAAATTGTTGTGAATGAAAATTTTTCGTAAAAGTTTTTTGTATAGTTTTTGAATTGTTTTTGAGTTCTATCATCATTGAATAAAAAGTACATAAATATGTAGAATGCTATACATAATATACGTAGTATATACGTAGTGTTATGCATAGTGCAAAATTTGTGGTATTTTAATAATTTTAAACATCTATTTACCCAGATAGATATAACAAATATATAAAACGTTTTTTGTATACTAAATTAAAGTGAAAGATACAATAATACTTCAGAACTTGAATAAGAATTCAAAAAACCAACAACAACAACAACAATAAAAACAGGTGTATGTAAGTTTTTATAAAAATATCTAGGAAAAATTGAAAATAACAATTTAATTTCTAAATTTCTAAATAAAATTTTATATATTAAAAATAGAAATATACGTATGTACGTGTTTATGTTCATCATATGCATACATAAATGGATTGTACATGATGTGTGCTTATATACAAATTTAAATTTGTTTATGTTAACTCAGGTATAATTAAAGTTTTAAACCAAAATTTGACCACAATGAGTTTTTCGAATATGCATATACGATATATTACAGTATATACCTTATATAAATTTGCATTTCGAATATTTTTATATGTTTTTACATACATGTATGCACGTATGTACGTATGTAAAAAGAAAATTTTAATAAATATATAAAATAAAAAATAATGGAAATTATCGTTTTTATAATAATTAAAATTTTTTGTTTTTCAATGTTTTAATTTGTTTGTTATTAAAATTAAAATACTTTAATTTTAAATAATTTAAAACAAAAGAATTTAATTTGAGTTTATGAAAAATTATGTAACAATAAAAATAAAATTTTCAATTATTAAATTATAGTATGAAAAACATTAAATTTAAAAGAATGTAAAAAAAAAATGTGAAATTAATTGCATGTACGTTTTATACATCGTGTGTATATAGAACAGGCATTGAAAAAAAAAATGTGTGCATTCAAATAAACACATATTTTGTGATATGAAAAATTCTAATGCATCATTTACACTTGTAATTAAAACAGATTAATACATGAATATTTTTTTTTTCAGAAAATAAAAAAAATTTGTGTTCATTTTAAAGCCATATTTTATGTATTTATATGAAATTTAATGGTTTTTGTATCATGTTATTATCCATTTTATGAAATTATAAATACTTTATTTAAACCAGATTAATAAAATAATAATAATAAAAAAAAAGTTTACACATTTTTGAAATTTCATAATTATATATGTTAAAAGTTATGTTTAAAGGTGCGTCACATGTTTTCTATCATTTATTAACTTTCCATGAAAATTTTGTATTGTTGTTATAGATAACAAAAATTCTATAATATCTTAGTTTAGTATCGTATTTATAATATGAGTGATAAAAATTAATTTTTTTATCATATTGTATACATATACGTATTTGCATGTACATCCATATATTTTTTGAATGCATACGAAACGAGAATACACTGGTGTACATTGCAATTTTATGATAAAAGTATTAAACAAATTTTAAACACAATCATAGATTTATGTTATATTTTGTGCTATGTAGTATGCATATGTCTGTAGCATACAAATATACTTATATTACCTTCATGTTGTTCATGTATATAAAATGATAAAATATTTGAAAAGCACATACATATGTACATACCTAAATATATGCATGTATAAACAAATTTGGCAAAAATTCAAGACAGGCTAATAAAATAAAATATTTATGAGTGCATACATATGCGGATAATATAGGGCTAATTTCATTAGAATTAAATTATTAGAAAAAAAAAAAACGAAATTTTAGTACAGAAAATAGGTGATCAGTAACAACTTTTTAGGAAAGAAATTTAAAATATTTTTACTTTCATTGTATGTATTTATAAATTTAATATTAAAAAACAAAAATTACAGATTAAAGATAAATTTAAAGTCATTTATCCTTTTACATACGAGTATTATAAAAAAATAAATAAAAATTATATTTTATTTGATAAAAAATTAAATTACATTTTCTAAGTAACATAATACAATATAAATTCAAATTTAAATAAACACTTTTGTAATTGTACATATGTATCTAATATTATGAGTGTTAAATAAAGGTATTTATATCCTTAATTGAGTATATACACATACATGCTCTCAAGTATACGAAATACTCAATGAATATAATTATATTCATAGTTGTAAAATCAAATTTAACAGTAACAAGACATTTGAAATTATGCCATTGGAGATTATCAGATATAATAATATTTTACAATTATAAAATACAATAACTGAGTACATACATATACAGTATATAATTTGTATAATAGGTATTCTATGTTACATCTATACATGTAAATTATGAATGTATGTGAAATTCCTATTAATTTTTAATTTAATTTTAATTGTGCAATCAAAATATTACTTCATTTTATTGTAAAGCAAAATTAAATTGCAACGTATGCATTAGATTCAAATTAAGTCTACATATGTATGTACACATGTATCAAAATGTACAAGAGTATAAGTATCCTTAATTTTTGTTTTAATAAAATATTACATGTAATTTATTCAAAGTAATGAAAAATGGTATAAAAATTACGGTAGCAAAATAAAAAATTTTATTTGTAAAGCTGTAGCTGTAATGTATGATAATAAAAAGAAAATCATGAACACAAGGGGGAAAATTGGATTGTTTTTTTCGACAAAGAAGAAAGGCATTAAAATAAACAAACTAATTTAATTTAGATATGAATAAGATAATTAAATAAGTAATATTTTGTTCGATCATTTTTGCATTGTTTGAGTGCACATATAGACTTGGTAATTATTATTCTGATAAAATTCTATGTAGATTTTATCACGAAGTAATAAATTTATCTAAATCAGGGATTGAAAAGATTGATCAATTTCGGTATAAGAATGGTTGATGTCCTATGTTCTATGTAAATAGCACATATTATGGAAATTAGTACGTGTTCATTAGATTTCAGATGTTGTGGGTACACATTGTTTTGTCTGCCTGTAAAAAAAAAACAGCAGTAATATAAAAAAATGTAATAAAAAATTATCCTTTTGGGACAATTAAATTATTTTTCATCTTTTAATTTTTTTTTTTTGTTTAACATGTACACCTTTTCTTCCATTCAAATTACATTTTATTTTGTCGTTTTATATAATTTCATATCAGATAAGCGATACATACACTGTTATTCAAAATTTATTCATTTTTTACACTTGAATACTCTGATTGCAAACATTCATATATTCATTCAGGTCTATATAATTGTGTTTAGATACACGTATGTGTACACTTTTAATTTAATGAAATATATGTGTTAAACTTACGTACACATTATTATAAAAGTTTTTCTTCATGTGTATTTCCTTTTCTTTTATGTTACATCCTGCATGTATTTCTTTAGCAGGGTTGCTTTAATTTACAAGTAGTGTAGTATACATGTATAAACGTATACTTTATATATTTTTTTCTTTTCGTTTCATACATATATTATACACACATTTGAATCCCAGAGGGACTTTCTATTCTAATTGTTCTGATTGTTTATATGAGATAAAATTTTGAGTGCAATTTCATTAAAGTATTAAATAAAATTTTAAATTGTACAACAATATATGAAGGAAAAAGGATATGATCTGATATATGTATATAAAACATAAAATGTATACAATATAATTTTTTTTTACATATTTTGAATGCGAGCATATACATATGTACGTACATATGTGTATATAATAGCGTATAATAATTGTCACTTTGTCGACTTCTTATTTTTTTTTTTTTGTGTTATTATGTTCTGGGATTAAATCAACAGTAAAAATAAAAATAAAAATCAGTTCTATTGTTTCATTTTCATTCTACTGTGATAATTTATTTATTTTTATTTTTATTTTCTTTTTGATTCCCATTTTATTTTAAATTTTATGTAAATATGTATATGTGTAGATGCATATGTGATACTTATAATTGTGGTTGTTATATATTATACATTTACTGTAAATGTAATGGTGCAAATGTATATTTTCATCTGTGTGTATATAGTTATGTCAATGATGAAAGCGAATGTGATTTTCACCATTGACGCAGACAAAATAATCATCATCAATGCTCTTGTGATTTTATGATATAAAATTATTTGTTTTAGTTTTTTCTTTTGTATGCATCGTTTTCATTCTAATTATATTTCGTTGCATATGTGGATGAGTTCAATAAAATTTTTATATATAAACATGTATGGGAATTTAAACCCAATTACATCCTACAACATACTCGTATACAAATAAATAATAAGGGAAAAAATTTCGTTGGAAATTGTAATTTTATATGTTGTTGTTTTTTGTAAACAAAAAAAAAATTTTTTTCATATGTATATGAAACACAACAAAATAGAGTATTATTACATTTCGAAAAAAGAAATGACTTTGCACATGAAAAATAAAAATAGGCATATGCATATGTTTTACGTATGTGTAATATAATTGTCATATAAAAACAATACATATTCTTGTATTATTTGATTTTTGTATCACACATGAAAAAAAGAGATACATATCGCGAACTCCAAATTACATTATAACATTTCAAAAAATGAAATAAACAAAATTATTTTGTATTCGTATTGCATTTTGTATTCATATAATATAATATGTGCATGTCATACGAAACATACATTGGTATATGCAAATATGTTACTTTCTACATACATTTATGTACACACATATAACAATGTATGTAATGTAGTGTAAATTTTCATTTAAGTAAAATGAAAAGTCAATTTTAAGTTTAATTGCTTTTTTGTTTATTGGATTGTCTGATTTTTGTTTTATTTTATTTATATTCTATTTTATTTATTTTTGTATTTCACTGTTTTTCATTTCATATACATGTAATATTTAATTGAAAATGAGATTTTATATTATTTTCATTGAAATGTAAATAAATATTTTTATAATAAAATAATTTTTGTAATTTAAATTTTTCAAAATGAATCCTAAATTTAAATAGATTTCACATTTATACAACAATACATTCATATTTATATAACAATGCTGTTTTTGTTATTTGATTTATGATTTTTCGCTATATTGTATATTTTTTTAATTTGAGAATTCGCGTCGTATCAAATATATTTATGAACATGAAATTAATACAATTTAATATAATTTTTAGGATTTTTATTTTTCCAAGTAACATATATATATATGTATATATACATAATTTAATTTTTCTTAAATAAATATTTTCTTATTTTTTAAATATTATCGTCCTTAATTTGGTTTTTTTCTTTTTATTCAAATTCAATTGGACTTGCCATTGATAAAATTGTAATAAACATCACAAAAACGTGCATATAAAGCAAAATTGATGCCATTAATTGTTGATCAAATTTCATTTGTATATAACGACCACCAAAAACTATTTGTGCTTGATAAGAAGAAAACTATAAAAATAAAAATAAAAAAAAAAATCAATATTTCTATGACCATAAAATAATGAGCAAATATTTTCCAAAAATGATGAAAATTACTTACACATAATAAGAATATTAAAGCAACAGATGAAAATATTAAATTCGTTTTTTGTGTACGAAGTAAAAATGTTAATACAATTAATGTTAGACCAAATAATACTAAAAATATTCCTAATGCATTTAATAAGACATAACGTTGTGTTAAATCGAACTATAATTAAATTTAATATTTTTAAAACATTAATTATATAAATTTTATTTTGAAAAATTTTAAATTACCGGTAAAATAATTCCAACAAATGAAAAAAATACATATAATGAAATTGTAATAGCAAAAACAATCCCGATTTTATCGTTATCATAATGTGTTATAAATAACATAATGATTATATTTGAAAATTCTATCTGAAATATGTAAATTAAAGCAAATATATATTTTTTTTTAGATTATACTTAAACAAATATTTCAACTTGAAATTTTGAAATTTACTATTATAGCAGCTATTATATAATTATATGGTCTAATCCTTCGTATGAGTGGAAAATTTAAAAAAAATAATAAACCCAAAAGTGATGATAGTCCAAAAAAATAACCAGCAAATAAAAACTTAAACAAAAATGTTTTGAAGAAATCACTATTAAACAAAAAAAAAAAAAAAAAAAAAAATTAATAAATTATTATTAAATGCGATCAAATGAGAATTGTAAATAATTTTAGAAACAAAAAACATTCTTACAATAATAAAACTGGTAAAGAATGTAAAAAGCCGGCGAGAATATAGAGAAGCACTAAAGCATACACTGATGATACAAATATTTTTCGATTTTCATCTATTGCTAATACTACTTCTAATATTTCAGATCTTTGCCAAGCTGGTATTTGTCGATCTGTATTTATTGCACGATCAATGCTCAAAATTCGATTCGTTGTTATTATACTCGTATCTGTTCTACTCATTTTCATTTATCAAAAACAAAAAAAATTTACAAAAAATATTACATATAAATTAACTAAAAATTTTGAATCTGCACGATGGACATAAGTATGTACACGTATTTAAATAAAAATAATTATGTGTAACTTATGTCGGAATAGCCTCGTTATAATTGACAAGTGTAAATACATTTTTTTTTGACAGAATTTCCTTTAAAGATTGTATTACAATAGAAACTTTAGCAAAAAAAAAAAAATTTATAGTTAAATGAAAACTTTAAAAATGAAAAAATTTTTCGTCTTTCATCCTTATACTGTCGCAATCCTTTCAGACGCAACGTTCTTTTTTTTCAAATTGTCATTAAAGTTTTGTCAGGAATTTTTTATAAATTTTTTCAAAATATAGCCCAGACGTATACAACGTCCACAATTAAAATTTTTTAAAAATTGACTGATGTAATATTGTAAGAGAATCTATACTCTGTCTACTAATATTATGCACTTAAGGTCTGATGGGAGGGGAGTACATACATATGTCTTTTTTCTTCTCTCAGAATTTCTAATTAGACTGATTTACGAGCAGTATTACCACAATCCACAAAGCTTTTATTATATATCAGATAAATTTTTTGAATATCAATACATAGTGATGTAAAATGGTACAATTTTAAGTAATCTCCATAAGATCTTAAGTGCATAATATTAGTGAACAGAGTATAACGAATATAATTATTATTATTTGTATAAATTTAGAGTTTAGTAAAATCTTAGTATTTTTTGTTAGTATATCGTATGTATATATGTAGATATGTACACACATATGTATGTAAGTATATGTTTTGTATGCAGTTTTCTTTACCCTTTTTTTATTAATTCGTTTAATTACATGTTACACGTAATATGTACTAATTATATATTAGACATACTCATCTATTGTAAATATTAATGCATACATTTAAACTCTGTATGTATAAAGATAAAAAGGAAAATAAATGAATGGTTTTAATGTCATTTCAAATTGATCAATTTATCTTATCGATAACATCATTTTGTAATGTTAAATTATAAAATTACTCTGTGTTTTATGACGAAATCTAATTAGTACTTAATTTTATATTGTGTCATGATATCATATACACACGAAAATATTTATATGGTCGATATGAATATTATAAAGTGTATTTTTACACAATACTATGTAATAATAAGAGTGTAATTAATGTTTGAATAGATGTATTTATTAAAGAAATCTAAGTACATATATTTAATACGAATTATATGAAAACGTAAGGATAAAGTACAATTAGAGTATTGATATAAAGATAAGTAAATAAAATTTACTTTCTATAGAGTGCACATATAAAATTACGTTTATGGAAAATATCTATAATATTATTTGGTCTAATAAAGCTTATTTTGCAATTAGAAAAGTTCAATATATTTATGAATTTATGTAGTAATTACATTTACTAAATAAAACAAAAAAATTTTTATAAGAATTTATTAATTACAATTATTTGTCTTAGTTATGTTTTTTTTCCCGGAATAAATCATAAACTTTTTATATAAAAGATCGATAATAATGCCTTAATGATTCAATAACTTGCATGAAATAAAAATGATTGTAAAAGCATTTCTTTTACACTTAAAAAACAACGTTTGATAAGATAAGATTGAATATGTGTATTGAAATGCTTTTTTTTATCGTTCGTTCATATGTGTATGTTTTAATTTATCAGTTGTAGATTCTGTATATCAATAATGTTTTATTCATAAACAATTTGAATGAATAATTGTTTAGTTTGTACTTGTGTTTATATTGTACATTTGTTTTATTTTTTATTTTATTATTTTTTTTAAACATATTTTGTGCTATTTACGTAAAAATAAAATAATGATTTATGCTCATACACATGTGGATAAAATTTTGGCAATTATCATTTTAGTATTATTGAAAAGTGTATTGACACAAGGTAAAAATAAAAGAAAAATAAAATCAGCTTACCTTCAAATACAAGTAATTGAAGTAGGAAAAAATTATAATTTTTTTATTTGTATTTTATCTTTGATTTTTTATTTTAATTTTAAATTAAAAAAAATAATAATAATTTAGATGAAAACGATGACACAAAATATCCGTATTGTTTTCATTTTACATGGCTTGGACCAAATTACAATTATGAAAGTGATTTAAGTAACGTGACTTGTAAAAATTTATTAAATGATGTAAAAGGAATACCATGTTTAAATCCATTAATTGCAACAAGTAAACAAAATAAAAGATATTTTTTCTGTTGTTTTTATATAACATTTGAATTTTGAAAGTTTAACGTATTTTTCATTTTTTTTTTTTTTTTTTTGTTTGTAATAAACAACAGATGATAGTCATATTCCGGATACGAATTTATTATGGGAACAAAATAAAGGTGACCCATTAAAAATTGCATGTAGATTATCAGATATCGATGTATGTGCAAAATATTCGTACATTTATAATTCACGAGGTAAATACAAAAAAAAAAAAAACAATCGAATTTTTCATTTGATAAAACAAAAAAGAATGTTAACGATTTTCTTTGTTTCAGTTGAAAATATTACATACATGTGTACAAAAATGAGTATTGTCGATGAAGGAATTATTACGAATGGTTGTTTTAAACAAAATTTAGGTAATGGTAGAGAAATTGAAGTATGTGCATGTGAATCAAAAGCTGGTCAGATACCATGTAATAGTGTAAATAAAATTATGAAAATTAATTTAAAATTATTATTTATAATTATATTAATTACATTAGTGGTTGAATATTGTTAAATTAGAAAAAAAAAAAAATTTATAGATTTTAAAAAAGAACAAATTATGATTATTAATGTATGTACGTTAAAATAAATAAATGTTATTTATTTTATTCGATTATTATCTTTTCATGAATAATTGCATGTTCATAAATTCAATAATCATAAAGATTATTCAAAATGATTAACATTGAAAAATTATGATTAATTTTATATAGAGCCAGAAGTGTTACTTACATACTATAAAACATTTGTTTATGTGTATTATCTCATGTAATATTTGCAATAGTGTAATTGCAAAATCCTATCATTTGCCTTTGAGCGGTTTTTTATAAGTCAAGAAATGATAAGATATTTCACATATGTACGCATATACATACACATATGTATATATGCATATTTGTATTTAGAAACTATTATCACGTTTTATTTTACATATAATTAAGTATTGAAGTTATAAGCCATATCATGCATTTAAAGGAAAAGAAAAATAGTAGTACTTTTAATTACTTCTAATACAAAAGTTTATGCATGTATCTATAAAATTATGTTCATTGTTCAGCCTTTATGCTTTGATTTTTAAAATTTAGATTTTTTCTTTAATTTTCATCAATCGTATATTACTCAACAGAGCTAACATTAATTATTTACTATACACAGTCTGACTTTTAATTACAATTTATGAGAATTTTTTTTTTTTTCAAGTATTGACTTTCTCTTTAATAAGTTTTGAAAAAAAACATGAAAAACATTTTTAATATTTTTGTTTTTTTTTTTTCAAAAATTCAATTTAATATATTTTTTCAAAAATAGAAAGATTAAAAAATGAAATAAAACGACATAAAATATAAAAAGTTTTCATTTAAAAATGAATAATAAAAAAAAAAACAAAAAATCAATTAATCTTTAATGTCAACTTTTCAAATCAATACAGTTAGTTTGTTATTATTGGATTTCTACTAACCTATATTTTTTTATCAAAACAGATTTTTCTATGCATTCGTTATATTTTTTGTATACACGTATGCATTTATACAAATAACAAAAAAAAAAAAAAAAAGAAAAGTTGTTTTTCCTATCGAATACTATATATTTGAATTTTCAATTTTATGAAACAAAAAAGAATAAAACTAAGGCAATTTATTCTGATTGAATATACGTATGTGTGTATAGTTGTGTATTTTATGTGTATTATGTGCTATTACCACTATATATTGCATTGACTATATATATATGTATATGTACATATACATATAAGACAAATACGTTTATTTTAAAATGTACGTACATAAGTACGTACATGCATGTACGTATGAATGCAATTTATCAAAATGGACATTCATAAAATATTTGAAAGTATAACAGCAATTTTTTTTTCTAATACACAAAATAGACAGACAAATTAAGGATAAAAAGAATAATAATAAAAATTCAGACAAATTGAGTATCTGAATATGAATATTGGAAAATGGATTTAAATTTCAAAAGCTGTTTTTATTTTTTGCCTCTTGGAAACTTATACATATATATGTATGTACAATATATAGCACAAATTTATGATTGAAAAAAAAATATATATAGCGTACGAGTACCTATATTTTTGTTCTAAATATATTATTTTGTTTTTATTTTTTCGAAAAAAATGAAAAAAAACATTCATTTTATATCAAATGAAGTATTGCTGTCTGTACCATAAATTTTAAAGTGTTTGTATGTTATTAAAAGTAGTGGCAAATTGAAATGTGAGTATCAAATGGAAATAGATTGAATTTGAATATAAAAAAGTTGGCATTTTATTTTTTGCCTTTGCTCTTTTTGATGTCATCCTTTGAAATGTATTATATGAAAACAATTCATTTATGTACTTACAATATAAATACAAATTCATCTATATCTTCTATATTGTGTGTGCATATTATTGGCATTTTCTTTTGGTTTGTATTAAAAACACTAAATTCAAATCCCACTAAAATCGTGAAATAAAATGAAAATAATAATTTAGATTGGTTGATGTCAATTATTAAAAACATATGATTTTATTGAACATGTTTGTTTTGCAATAAAAACATCCTTAAAAGAATTTTACAAAAATCAATTTATCTAGTTAAAAATAGTTCACATTTATAGAGCAATACGTATTGTGACCAAAACAGGTAAAAGAGATTTTGATTGGGCTTTTCGGGTGTACTTTCATACGTTATGTAATGTGTGTCCCTAAAAAAATTTTTGATTTTCCATAACGAAGATTTTCAATTAATTTTATTTAAATAGATTTAAAAAAAAATTAATCAGTTTTTTTTGTAAATTAAATAATTGAAAAGATAATTCTAAAAAATTTTTTAGTGTAAACATAAATTTAATAAATTTAAAATGTAGCACATTTTTTATTTGGAAATAAGTAATATTATTTTATATTTTCATGTTTTTTATTAAAAGATTAATAAATTAGACTAATTTCTGTTATTATCTATTGTAAATGTGATGAACATAATTGTGATAAATTTAAGTTCTTAAAGTACAAAATGTTTCATTGGTAAAACATGTGGCACATTCAATTCCAGATACTGCAATACACCATAAAGCACGTAATATATAACAAGTGAGACGTATGTATTTTGTGTTGATAAAATTTCCTTATTATTCTGATCCTGAATGAATATATAGTTAACTTATTTCTTTTTTTTTTCTATCCCATTTTAATTTTATTATTATTATTTTTTTGTTTCATTTGAAAAGATACATATGTATATGTATGTAAGTTAATAGCGAATTTTACTTGGTTGTATCCGTATGTACGGATTGTATGCATTCCTACATTTGGGTCCTAATGGTGCCTTTCTAAAACAAAAGTCGGTGTTCTTATCCTTTTAATATCTAGTGAGATATATGAATGTTTGTTTTAGTATACATGTAGAATACGTGTTTAATGTATATACATATATACATACATTTAATATTATGTTGTAAACGTATACAATTTTACATGATATTATGCCGTAGAAAATGACAAGTTAGATCTAATTGTGTATTCGGGTCCGCACATTGTCTCCTTAATTAAAATTCTTTGGAAAGGCGTGAAGTGTCAAGTTTGTATTAATTTGCATATTTATATACACATGATGATCAAAAATTGTATTAATACCATACACATTTACACAATTTTATAGATGCAATTTATATTTGTACATATATACGTATGTATACGCGTACGTACATATATACGAGTACATATACACAAATATACTGAAAATTGAAGATACGGCATTATGAAGATGAAGACATACAGTGATGATATGAATAAAATGAAATGAATTGGAAATATAAAGAAGAATAAGAGAATGATTGGAATGGTGATGATGATGATGATAATGTTATGATGATAACGATGATAATACTCGTGAAACATTAGTATGTATGTAAATATTTTTGTTGTAAGATAGTATAAGTATTGTTTGTAGGTATGTTTGCTTTACATAACTAAAATATATGTATGTATAGGTATAAAACAGAAATTATAATATATGCATGGATTTAGTGTGGATACATGAATTTATATACGAGTATATATAGGTTTTTATTTGTAAATACACATAAAAGTAATGAAATGATAGCAAAATAAATGTACGTAAGATATCTCAATTTTATATCACACTATAAAATTGAATCAATAATTATGTATGTGCCTTTACACGTTCTTGTGCGTGTATAAATTTGTATATTTAAGATAAAATTTACAAATACTATTGTAAAATGATATGAAAATTCGATTCATGTTATAACATCTATTTATTTATAAAGAAATATTTTAGATTTTACGAAAGCAAATAAGTATTGTATATCCTTTTATAACACTTATGTATAATACATTGATGATAAGATTGAAAAATAATATGAACAATATATGTACATATGTATGTACGTAATGATGAGAAAATATTTATACAAAATTTGGTAAGGATATTGTGGTTATGTTTCGTGATTTTAATATGTATAAACGTATATACATTATCGTTGCTTTATCGTATGTATAAGTATTAAGTGATTTCGTCTAAACAAAAATGAATTTTAAAAAGAAACATGAAAGACGAGAAAATTGCAATTCGCTTTTTTTAGAGCGAAATTTAAAAAAAGCTAAAGAATAAAAAACTACGTTTTAGTAACTTAATTTACACGAAAAATTGTCATATTAGATGCGTACTTTCTTTCACAAATATTTAAAAAAATTTCACTTTATCTTTCATATGTTACTTGAATCTACACGTTATAAATAGATTTATGCAGAAGGATCTCATTTGAGAAAGGAAGAATATGAAGAACTTAAAAAAAAATGTCCTTAAAAATTGGACGGATTTTCAGAATTATTTTGGAACTAAAGTAGTATTCGAATTTACTGTGTGTGGATTGTGAACGGAGACGTACATGTATTAGCATACATTTTTCCTGTATACATTTTGTACATGTCTTAAAACATTAGGATCCTTGTTGTCTAGATATTCTATATTGTTGCATTTAAAATTACAACGAGTTAAAGGTTTAGTGGTCGTCTATGGTATGGCTATTATGAACAATGTATGTACATACATAATATTTATTCCAAATATATTATCCATATATACATATATACATACGTATATGCATACATATGTATGTACATACATACACTTGAAAATCATATGGCTTGTATTTTCTCTATAACATTGACTAGGTTGTTTCTTACGTTTTGTCGCTTATTGTGTTTTCAAGATGTGTTTTGTATCTAAATTAACCCAAATCTTTGCACAACAAGGATCTGACATGAATATTTAAAAATGAATGGCATGTGAATTATACAAAATGTTTAAGTATATATCAATGGTATATAATGAAGAATTTGTATAAAAATTATTTTTTGATTATTTAAGGATAAACATATACGTATATTTATTAGATTTAGATTACATGTCTACATTTATTACACAATTAGCATATATTTATGTATATAACATATTATTATAATACGTTTCCAATCATATATTTTCATTTTCGTTTAACTGAATAAAGTCTTAAGCTTAATCTTACTTTAAAATATATTTGTAATAAATTTGCACCTACGTTACATTCAAAATAAATAAAATCAGTAAAATTATGAAAATATATTTCAAACACACATACATGAATAATAATAATAGGCATATTCTGAAAGGATATGTGAAACATTTTACTTATTATTACATTGTGTATGTATAGACTCATCGGTTATAAGCCTATGCATGCCAATATGCAATGTATGTATATGTGTATTAATATTAGATTAATTTTATTAACAGAAATTACCTTTTGACATTGTGTAAAAATTCTTGTATTGTACGCTAATATCCTACATTATAATCAATCATTTATTGACATGAAAGATATGATGAATGAGATTTTAGTAATTTTTATTTTGTTCTTCATTTACGTTTTTTATGTATTTATTTTCTTTCATATATAAAAAAGTTTTCTTTGGTGCTTTTTTTATCGCTATTTATAAAAATATATTTTTATTTTTTATATTTATTTTATAGATTAAATATTTTTACCACTCTTACGTTCGTATGGATGTTTTTAAAAAACATATATGTATGTACGTACATATGTAAGTAATACACTTCACTGTTTTTTTTTTTTTTTTTTGTTAATATCTACAATAATAAATTTTGACAATAACGGCTTACACATACGTATACTTTCAGATTCATACGCATATATACACAAATGTAATATGTATGTATACAAGATGATCAATAATGTTTTAAAGTATTCAGAAAATTTTTAAGTCTTATTATTAAAAATGTCACATGAGTTAAATATAAAAATTTTCTTAATACGTTAAATAACTGATTATTCAAAATTTTTTGGCTGTTTGAAAAATGAATACGTATAGTATATCCGTATCTGTAGTATGTATGTTTAATAAAATCTGTCTTAAATTTTATTTATTTTTCTTTTCGACAAAACATACTGAATAAAATAAAGTAACTATATGCGATTGAAATTGTTGACAAAATAGCTTTTTACTTAGAAAAAAAAGGATTCATTTTTGACTTTTTTTAAGTATTAGTTAATAGAACAAAAAATTAAAGAGGAAATGCTTGTTAAATAACAATTGAATTAATATGTATGTATATACATACGTACAATACTAGTACAAAATTTATTGATTGCTTATACATATATTGAAATGTATATACTAGTACATATGTACATAAGTGAAAGAATGTTGGAACACATACATATATGTACATGCACATGTTAAATATGAATAATGTAGATACGTACATATTATGTGTATATTATACGACATTATTAATAATGTACAGAGTATACACGTATATTAATTGTGTAATGTAAATAACGTACGTGTAAATTTATACATAAAACACATGTTGTAATGAATTACAATCTAAAATCCTTATTCAATGTTTATATGCTTATATAATAAAGCTTTTCATTATATTTATGCCTTTATTTACATCTATACTTGTACTTGTACATACATATAAATACATATCTATGCTTATACACAAACATATGTATGTACATATATATTTGTACGTATATACTGAATAAAGTTAAAATTGTAATATCAACTTGTAATATTTTTTTTTATCAATTTGAATCAATACATTCTATATCAAATAAGGTTTTATGCACATACATACATGTGTATACATATGTAGTATGTACGTATGCATACATACATATTTACACATAGAAGTTAATGGTTTATATAATGTGCTCAAGTTTTTGAAAACCTCCAAACCTTCTATTTGAATGTTAATTAAATTGATCTAATGAAAAATGAAGACATTTTCATTGAAATGTTTGTAGAAAGTATGTAAGAAAGATTACATATTGGATACAATTATGGTAATAGAATGACATTTATATCAATGTCATACTTATGAATAGTATAATATATACTGACATTTGAGGTTCAATGATAATGCTATTAGCTGCAGTGACTTCTCCCTGTGTACAAATAAAAATTTATACATAGAATTTTTGAAGATTTTGTTATCTTTTTTAATTCTCTATGAAAGAAAATTATAAACGAATTGATATTGTTCGGTGTGTGCTCTAGGTATGTGAAATATGTGTGTAAAATTTCTGTTATTGCTGGTTCTTTCAATAACGTTAACGCTACCATTGAGCTTAACCGATTATAAGCAATACGAGGTTTGTAGATTATAGCGTACCGTTTATACGATATACTCTGTGATCTGAATGTTTAAAATCAAGTGTAAAATGTAGAGGATAATTAATGTTCGATTATTTACTCAGAGCTCATTATTTTGAGAATGTTATCAAGGCTATCATATTCATAAGATATTTGACATGACAATTTGAATAGTTGATTTTCTTTAATGTACTTTAATTTTATTATGATTATACTGTTATTTATCAAATATTAGTATTGTTATCTATATAATCATACATACATAAAATGCATTTGTAATTATGTGTGCGTTTGCAATTTTAAATATATGTATATGTATGCACATAGGCATAAATACATACATATATCTAACTAATAAAGTAGTTTATTAATGGAAACATAATTGGTTACGTGCCATTCTGATTTTCTATAGTTTATTTTGTTTATTATGAAAAGCATATGAAATATTACTAATAATGATCGTATTTATAAATAAGTATATATGTATGTAGATATTTATATGCATACATATTATGTAAATGGTATGTGCTCTAGAATGCGGATGTATGTACATATATAAATTTCATTTGAAAAGTTTAGTTATTTGTTCATATTACCTATTATTATTACATTTTCACAATAGTGTACATGTGTGTATTGTAATGTAAGACAAATAAACAATGATTATCAGGTCAAAAAGGATATAAACACCCGTATTTCAAATGAATGTACAAATTCATAAGTTTAACGTATGCTTTTATCTCTCATCTTTATTCAAATTCATGAATGAAATTGTACTGATAACATGCTTTTTGGAACAGTAATATACATTTTATATGACAAAAATAGAAATAAAATTTTATTAGGAAATTTCAATATATACATATGTACATACATATTTAAATATATATTGATATAAAATTATTATCAAAAAGTACATATAATAAGTAAAGCAGGCCTGAATTTTGCAAATAATTATTCTTCATGTGTAATCCAATGTATGTATTTCATATCATACGTACAAGAATTTTTTAAAAAGATTTTTATATTTTTTATGTACCCGTGTTTGTTCAATTAAATTTACAAATTTTTAATTTTTTTAAATAAAAGTTAAATCATGGCTACATTTTATGACGATGTTAACAATATTATTTTCATTGAATACAAAATTCAAGTTGTTTTTTGCAATTAAGTATTGACTCTGATTAATTTTAATTTATAAAATAATAAAATACATCAATAAATAAATGAAGTAAAAAAATTTCAAAAATTTCACATTTATAATTATAAGTGATTGAATAAATTTATAAAAGTGGAAAAAAATGTTGATAATTGAAAAATAAAGTATTTTCAAAATACAATATAATGAATATCATATTTATGAATATTTAATCAAAATTAATCGAAGTTATACATAAGTGTACGTACACAATTTCATGTTATTGTTTCAGAAACATGATAAAAGGTGTGACAAAACAAATGTTACAAAATACATATTTTTAAAACATAGATTGCAGCAAAATATCTTTCATCAATTAATCTCCCTCAACTAAATAGGTTAGAATTTTTTGGACACATGGAAATTTCAATGTATTATTATACTATGTAAATAATTCGCAAATAAAAGATAAGTTTTATGTCCTTTTAAAAAAGAATGAATAATTATAAAATCTGATAAGACAGCAAAATTAATAAAGTCAGAATTTTAGAAATATCATTTTTTATAAAAAATTAAATTTTTTTTGTTCCTTACTATTAAATAAATTATTCTAAAATTCAGAGAATGTTTTTCAAAACCTCCAAAATTTTTATTTAAAATGATTTTTTGCCAGAAACAATTTAAAGTTTGGGAAAAATATGTTTTGCAACACTTATTTTGGGACATTGCATAAACTTGCATACTTACAGACGTATAGGTATATGTTACGTATTTTTAAATATAATTTCAAAAGTTCAAGTATCATTATATTAAAGGATTAAAATATTTAAATTAAAATACATAACATTTTTAATTTTCATTTATACATTTAATTTTTATTATTTTTATTTTTATTCTATTTTTTTTTTTTTTTAATTGGATAATAATTTCGTGGTTGATATAATTATTCAAATTTATCTATTTATTCATTCTATTTTTTTGTTTTTTTGTTAAACTAAAAAATTTTGTTTAATTAAAGAACAAATTTAATTATGTATATATTGAAAATTACGTGCATATACATATATGTGCATAAATTAAAAATTGTATATACTACGTACATTTATTTGTATTTAAATTTGAAAACTACTAAAATCGTTATATACATATATATGATATTTTGTTTTTGATATTTATGTATAATGTTTTGCGTATTATTCTTTTTCTATGTACATATTATGGATATTTGAGTTTTATGAAATATAATAAAATATAAATATACTCACTAACGTACACAGAGGTTAACCAATAAAAATAAAAAATAATATAAAATCATTAAATATTTGTTTAATTTATTCTCATTTTAAAATAAATATATTATTTTCATTTATAGATATTTATATCATTCAATTAGATTAATAAACACAAATGAATAGGCATCAATTTTCAAATAAATTAATTTTCAATTTTTTTTTTTTTTTATGTTTTGAAAATAGATAAGTACACAAAAAATTGTGTTATCCATAACATTATAAAATACATATGTACATATTTAGGTAAATTGTGGCTTTTTAATACATTTTAAATTAATTTGACTACTTGATACATATAGATACGTACGTATACAATTGAAATAAGAAAATTAAACCAAAATTATATTTTTATACTAAATTAAATTTTCAATTAAAAATTATGATACGTAATATATTATGCAAAGTATGTATTTTGAAATTTAATTTAAAAAAAAAATTCCTTGTGAATAATTATTGATGAAACGTAAATATAGGAAAATAATTACTAATTTTTAAAAACAAATTCATTATATATGTATATTTCTATATATAAAAATTAAAAACAAAAGCTGCAAAAAGAGTAAGTTATGTACATTAAAAAAATATTAAAGATTAAAAAGATTATAAATGTGAAAATTACAGATGGATTTTTTACACAATTTAAAAGTGTAAATGAAATGTTATTTTTATTTACTGATTTTAAAACAAATAAAAGCTGTTTTGTTTTTATTTAATAAAAAAAAAAAAGAAATTATTATCCTCATATAAATCCTTATTAAATGCATTTTAATGGAATAATGAGATATATACATTTCAATGATCATAATATACAATAGAATTTTAAATAATGCACAAATACACCACACAAATTTATGTATATATTCACGTACATATGTATATGTATGCGATATATGCTATTAATTAATAATAAGAGCAATAATATGTGATGTTGCATTTGATGAGCAGTCACATATCATAAATTAAAATAATAATTTATAATTTTTTAATGTTCCGGTTTTATTTATTCATTTTTTGCTATTATAAAATATATATTTTTTTTTTAATACTATACTGTACTCGTGCATAATAGAATATAAAAGTGATTACAAAAAATTTCTTTATACATATACCAATATCATTTATGAATACATTTAAAAATTTTATATTGATATACGTATACAATTGTATACTCGTAATCATTAATAACATTTTATTGATTTGATATATGTATATGCATGTTATGTACATATGTATTCAAGTACACACTTAAATATGTAGATTATGTTATCATAATATTACTTCAGGCATTTTTTATAAATATTACCATAAATTTGCTATTTACTATTGGTAAATAATTTTTTAAACTGGTATGCTATTTTGATGTTTCAGACGTGTATAATCATTTAGATACATACAAACATATATAAATACATGTATGAAATTTGTATTAAAATGTTTCTATGAAAATTATTATATTTTTTTTTTCAAAATCTATGATATAAAACGAAAGATAAAAAATCATCATTTTATTATTTTCAAATAATATCGTATAAAACAGAAATCATTTTATTGATAATAAATTCAAAAACCATTAATATATTTAAAAACTCTATTAATCTGTTTTTGCGTATTAAAAACTTGATATAAAAAAAAATACAAATTTCATATTGCAGTAGAAATGAAAATAAAATTAAAAATTTTAAATGATGCACCCAAGTACGATACACATACATACATAGACGCATTCATATTTCGAGAAAATGTTTATTTCTGATAAAATGTGGTTAAAAACTAATTGGTTTAAATATGTTTATACATACATATACGAGTATGTAGAAATTTTTTTATTTTATTTTTGGTTTGAGTTTTAGTTTGACCATCAAAAAAAATTTTGTTGAGCTAAGTACATTTGATATCTACTTATAATGTTTTTTTTTTTTTTTTAAATATAAATGAAATTCTGTAGATTTCATCTTTCTGAAGTACTTACATTTAAAATTACATATATTTAGATTTGTATACCAAATTAGGAAACTGGAAAATAAAATCTATTATATAAAAAAAAGTGTATCTATCTAGAAATTTTAGAATGATTATCCCTTTCGTGACTTAGAAAAATGTTAAAAAATTGCAAATTTGTAAACTTGAAAAGGTACATTAAATATTTACAATAAGGCAGGATATCATGATTATTTTCATGAGATTCTTTTATATGAGTACACATAACATGTATGTATGAGTATGTGTTTATTACATATTAAGTACAAATAATATACATCACACCCGAAGGCATCATTTTTGGACGATAAAACATCACAGACGATTAATTTCATTACTGGACTCATTTTTAGTATAAACATTTATAAAATACAATTTAATGCATGTCCTAGGATATTTTGTATTTTTCTGTTGTTTTTCAAACACATTAAATATTTTTACAGATGACCAAAATTTATGATAAAACTCATTATAATTTGATAGATAGCCATAAAAAAAAATTGATATATGAAGCTATTTTTATGTATGCGTATAAAGATAAAATCTTTTGATAAAAAAAATAAAATTTATTCAATACAAAATATTTTATATACGTGTACATTATATTTGTATATATAGTATATACGCGTATGTATGTATGTAACGATCATTTCAAAGGATTATCAATATTATGATTTTTGAATACATTGTTTAAATGCAACAATGTTAAAACTTTTTTTTATATTTTATTTTATGTATCATTGCACACATTTCATTTTATTTATTGTATTCTTTACTATTTATATTTTATGTTTTAAAGAATAAGAATTTTACTTTTTGTATCGGAAATATGCAATTCAATATTTATATATGCTGATATTTTTAACATGACTTTGTATCCTTTTTCTTATAGGTCAGTATGTTAAAATAATAAATCGTTTAAGCATGTGTTTCAAATGTGTCCACATAAATACTAACATATGTATATATATACATATGTACATATTTTTGGATTCATATTATCCGTGTGAACTATGAAATTTATGTATTGAATATTGTGCAAGTTTTCAAGATTTTTTTTTTAAATTTATTTATCATAAATGCATGAGAATACAATCGAATGTATACAAGTTTATAAAAAAAAAACATAAAAATAAAAATATATTTTACATCTTGTATATGTACTTATTTTTAATGATTTATGTATAAATATAAAATAAATTGTAGAAATAAAAAAATAAAAATAAAAATAAAAATAAATTTATATTCCTGAAAATTTAAAACATATTACTAGTTTGTTACAAATAAAATATAAACAAATAGTTTATTTTGAAAATACATTTATGTGCACTTCATTCTAAAAATAAAAAATAAAATTATTATATAAAGTTAAGATTATTTAAATTTTACCACAAAATATTTTTCAAAATTGTATATAATTTTTCGAAAAATTGAATAAAATTTAAAGATTATAATATTGTATATGTACGTTATGAATGTGCAGAGCACACTTTTAACTTTTTGACCTTTTTTATTGAATTTTTAAATAAATTTAATTTTTTTCCTTGTAAAAATAATTGTTTTAACAAATAAACATTTATTCATGCTTAAAGTTCGTTAAACTTTTTAAATAAAATAAAAATATAAAATCAAGTAAATGAAATCAAATATATTATGTATTGCATAAGTGTATAGTAGGAAAATAAAAATAAATAAGAAAATAGAAAAACATTAATTTTATTTCCATATCCAATTACAAGTACATATATTACAACACAAACTTAATTAGATTCATAATTTTTTTTTGTCTACATCTTCTTAATACATATTATAAACTTTATATTATTCTATCATTAATCTTAATCTTACACTTAATTTCACAAACAAGAAGTTTTAAGCTTTCATTTATTTTCTTATGTATTTTACATTTTATTTTTTTAATTTTTTAGTTTAATTTTTCATTTTTTATTATTAAATATTTGATGATACACATAAGAAGATATGCAGAACAATGAGATGAAGAAAAAAATAAATAAAAAAATAAAATTGTTTAACATGTAAAAAGCAAATACTTGCACTAAAATTTCAAATTAAAAATAAAAATGAAAATTGAATAATAAAATTTTTTTTATATATAGTTTATTTGCTGGAAAATAAAAAAATAAAATAAAACTTAGACAAAGTATAGTCATGTAAAATGAATAAAAAAATAGAAAGAAAGGCAAAGTATGAAGTGTGTTGTATGCTGGACGTTAATTTGAAAAATTCTTAATGAAAAATAAAAATAAAAACAATACATATGAAATTTGACCTTTAGATGATTTTTATGTACATTTATCTTTTGTTGCATAGTTTTCATATAGCAAAAAATTGCATTACATGATTAAAAAAAATAATAATAAATAAAATTATATAAATAAAATGAAATTAAAAAAAAAAAAAATTAGTTCAAAAGAATAATTTTACACACAGTAATTGATTAAAAATACTATTTTTCATTTAATTCAGTTTAATTTAAAAAATATTTCATGTACATATGTATGTACTTATATCCACACACTCACACATACATTTTGAATTTTACTTAGAATAGAATGAATTCATGAAATATTTTATATATGCATGTACATACATACATATGTATGTACGTAACACATTTTATTTTCTATTCTAAACAACTTAAAAGGTTAGAATTGTAACATGTTAATTTCATCTTAAATTGCCATGTTGAAATATGTGTATATACATACATAAGTCTATATACCAATAATGTGTATAGAACATGGAGAAGATAAACGTAAATTAAGATTTGTACATACATATATTATATCTGTATGTGTATCCAAATACACGTATAGATTGTGTGGTATGTGCTGTGGTACATAAATGTCGTAAACATTTTACCCTCAAAAATGTAACCACAATAAAGGACTAAATTAAAGTGGATTTAAAATGAAATAATTTTGTTTATTATTTAATTTTATTTTTAAATGTAAAATGAAATGAAAAAAAGGGATTAAGAAAAAAAAAAACCTCAAATTATATATTTTTATTAGATTTAAATTTGAAATTTTTTATTAGTGCGGCGGTTATGATATTTTTCTAACTTTTAAACAATTTTTTAAAAAGAAAAAATAAATAAAATAATTTTTTCCTGAAACTTTTAAATTGTACATTTTTAACAGCTCATATTTCGTTGCCGTAATTTTATACCTATATATATATTCATAAAATTTGAACCTTTTTTTTGCTTAATATATTACATTTCAACACTAAAAACTATAACAATCACTTTCATTTTCAACTGTTCAAATTTACTACATTAAAAATGATGATGGTATATATTCATACAATATGTACATACTCATGTAATATGTTAATATGATCATGGTATAGAAATTTTTTACTTCATACAATGATCCCTAACATCAATCTTTATTTTATTTTAACTATTAAATAATTTTAAATTGTAAAGTATGTTACCACATTCATACATACATATTAACAACAAAATACAAAATATGTACATATATAATTTTTAAAATATTGTACATATGTACATACAATATACATAACATGTATCTTTATTTTACATATGTACAAAGGATGCTATTTAAATTTTTGTGAATTTACATGAATGTAAAAATATGTAATTTGCAAACATACGTACATATGTATATATTATATATAAGCGCATTAATATGTTCATATACATATATGTATGTATGTAGTTTAGATACAGTGTGTATATTATTCATACATTTGTATGTATACGCAGGTATGTCATTTTGTGTTAGTGATGTAAATTGTTTTTTTTTTTATTATAATTTTTGCTTTTAGTTTCGTGTTTAAATTATGTGTTTTGTAGACTTTATACGCTAACTGATGATGTTTGTTCTAATGATAGAATGTTGCTGTTTTATTTATTATTTTTGTTGTTATTGTTGATTCTTCCTAGTTGTCAGTTGATGTTTTGTTAAAATTTATGTGTGAATTTATTATTATTTACATTGTACAACGTTTTGTATACGACACACATGTTATGTATATGTATATGAAATAATTAATGTACACGATTTTATTTTCATCAATATATAAATGCTCTTATATGTATGCAATTATAGATCATATTATTTGTAGGAAAGTTTGTTTTATAACTAAACAGAATTATATTTTTAAATACATGCATGTTCAAATGTGTACAGAACAGACTCGATATCCTGTTATTATATTATACTATACTAAACCAGCTACTAATACTACTATTATTAAAACTGAATGTATATATACGAGTATTCACGCGAATATATTTACATATGTCTTATGTGAGATCATTATACTAAACATGTATTTTGAACATAAAATTATGCTTATGAATACCGTATATGTATATATATTTTTCTGTGTTTATATGCAATAGTGTATGTAATACAAGAGCATAAATTATGGCTTCATTAAAAATTTTGTAACATTGTGGTGTCGTAATTATACATGGAATAAATTGTGGTGTTACACTCAAAAACGAGAACTATTCACATGAATATACATATATGTATGTAAGTGTATGCATAAAATAAATGAATTGAATAAAGTGAATGGTTTTTAGTGTCAGTAGTTACATACATACATATGGATATACAGAAATATATCCGTGAGATGAATATTTCTATGTGTGGGTGTAAGTATGTTTATTATTATTTAAAATCTAGAGATTTTCAAATTTTATATTCTTATATGATAAGTAGGTGGTATATATCATCATCATCACTTCATCTTATATGCATGTGTATGTAAAAAGTTTATGCAGTTATTGTCATAGTATATAAATTAACATGCATAAAAATAAAAAGTTTTTTATTTTTTTGAGAAAAAGCGAAATTAAAAACAATGTTTTAAGGAAGGATAGTAAAGTTATTGTTATAAATCCATTTTATATACATATTTGTATATGTGTAAATGTGTTGGGTAAGTGTTAAGAATTAATACAATAAAATATTTCATATAATGTACAATACGTAGAATATAGAAATAAAAATTGGAACAATACTATTATTAAAAGAAGAATTTTAAAGGAAAAGTGAACTCAAATAAACTAAATATACACAAATATGCATTACATATACTATATTCGTATCTATGTATATAGTGATAAAATTTTGTATTTTGTGTATATGTTTACATATAAATGTACAATTTATTTTATAGATGAAGTGTCGTTACTATTTACACTATAAGTGGTAATTAAAAGTTTTCTAGAACAAAAATCCCTTTAAGAGTGGATTAAAAACAAACGATAACATACATATACTTACATATATATTTTATACACAGATACTATAACATTCTTACATTCAATATTGTATATTTCAAGAGGATTCTTTATGTATTATTGTTGGATATATAAAATTCTTTACGTACAGAATGCTAAATTAAATGTTATACAACGATTGTATGTCCAAATGAATTACAAAAAGGTTCTGTCAGATTTTACATAAAATTTAGGATTGTTAAATACTGTACGGTTTTTATATGGTATATGCATTTCTATTTATTTTATACATATACATACGCATACATATAAATTTATATGTTTTGTAAATGCTTAAGAAAAACTTTGACTTTTAGTAAAAATTTGGTTTTTCGACTTACTATATATATTTAAATATATTTTATATATTTTTGTATTTTTATATTTCTGGTTGTATACTGTTTACATAAAATGTACTGTGTTATAGTTTATACAAATGTATATACCATAAGTATATGAACTATGAATTTACATCATGTAGTAAATAAATATTGGATTGGATTCGATGTGGTATTTAACTTTTGATTCTTTTTATAAACTTTGATTTTCCTTTTTATACATGCATACATATATTCTTTTTGCGTTTATGTAAGAGCTTGTTATTTTAATTATTGATCGTGTATGATTTATATGTTTGTACATATGTATACATTGCAATACATTGCTACTATATAACATTGAGGTTTTCTTATAAAGTTTAAAGTAATGAAAGCTTTTGAGTTTTATTAGTATTCCCGTTTTCGCGTTCAATATAAACAATTTTGTTATGTAAAATATTTACAAAATTGTGTAAAACATATATACAAAAAAAGATATGAATGTAAAAGGTTAGTGATGCATAAAGATAAACGAGATCAATAAAACTATTTAATTATGTTAGAAATTTATATAAATCCCAAATATACTCCTGATATAGTAACATGGACATATGTATGTACACATATGTATATGTAAGTATAAAAGTGTTTAGAAAAATTTTGTAATTTTTTACTTTTTCATAAATAATTTTTTTTAAATTTTAAATTTAGTCATTGTAATATTTTTTTTGCATATACATATGTATAAGGATGAACTAAAAAAATATGTAGGTAAGATCTTTTTTTTAAGATTAAGTACAGAAAATTGACTTTTTAATATCTATTCGATTTTTTTCTCTTTCAATTCAAAATTATAAAATTTGGAAAAAAAATTGAAAAATATTTCATTCAAAAAAGTTAATCTTAGGTCACTATTCATAATATTCATCTTTCAACGAATTGCACAATATAATGATTTAATTCTAAAAGCGTATACTACAAAACTTACCCGTAAATGTTGCATGTACATATATACAATGTTAACAGTATGTATACATAAATATGTATGTACAATATATCAATATAATATGAAAATTTTTTTTTCAATTTAATGTAGATTTGTAGGATATAATCCTATATATACCTATTAATAAAGTATTTAGATCCATTTTAATAAATTACCGCAAAAATTTTCTAATAAAATTATTATTTAATTTTGAATGGATTCACTCAATTGATTTTACAAAATGAAATTTATTTTCAGTTTCATTTATTAATTTACTTATGAATGTATGTAAGTACTTATTATTATATAGAAATATGTACATACTATTGATGTATACATAAAGTTATAATGTATGTATGTTTGTAAATGTTCACTTTATGATATTTTCTGGTAAAACATTTAAATCTTTCAAAAATATTAACATAAGGTAATGTAAAAAAACAAATAAAACATAATACATAATAATAACAGAAACCCTTAAATTTCACTTCATAAAAGTTCTATTCATCATAAAATAAAATAAAATGAATAAAATTTCCCTTTTATAATCTGAAATCCAGTTTGAATGTTTATCTAATGATGAATACTATATAACATACGCATAATGTGTAGTCTGTCACTAATCAAAATTTTATATCTATCAAATTTATTATAAGGATATAAGAATTGTAAGTGTTTGAATCATAGACATAATAAATGATAATTCTATATAAAATCTGACGATATTTGTACATTTAGTTAAATCCATATTAATCTCATGAAATTATATGTACATATCTGTATATACAAATAAATGAATATGTAAGTACATACATACGTGAACCTTTTACGTTTATATATGTGCAAAAGAAATCATTAGACAAATAGAAAATATAATAATGAAATAATAATAAATAATAAAAATGAAAGTGAAAAGTGTTAATCTGTAATTGTTTAGAAATTGTAATATTTATTTGATGATGTACTATTTGAACATAGACGAACATGTATGCAATAGAAAGAAATTTATATATACATATATGTTCTAGTGTGCGTATGTAAAGAATATAATAAATCAAAAATAAATAGAAGCGGCGTGATTAAACTTTATTCATTGACGAAAAAAAAAAAAAACTGTCTCTGATATGTATACATATATGTATTGCCTGTATTATAATTTATTTTACTTCAAATTTACGATTATTTCTAAGGGTGATAATAATTTTTTTTTCCTATTCACATTCTTACCATCCTATCATATGCATTCCCTGAAACATATAATCACACATATTTTATAGAGCCCTTGTGGTCCCTATACATATTTTGTGTCATATACAAACGTATACCCTTAGCATTTCTTTAATAAAAAAAATAACGATATACAATCCGATTTCAAAGACTGAGATATGTATAAAACACCCATGGGATTTTTCTTATATATAAATGTGTACTATTTTTATACATACGTATAGCATTATTTTGGATATACTGATTTGATATTGTCGATTTTCGTCCTGATGTCCTATTACCAATTTACGTATGTAAAAATTCGTACAATAGGTAAATTTCATGACATATACATTATACTAGATTTAATTGATAAGAAAACCAATGTGAATTTTCATATCATATACACGATGCTAACGTATACAATATACATACATATGTACATATATATGTATGCGTATTTATACACTTATATATTATTTTTCTGTGATTTGCAATATATTTAATGAACAAATCTGATATACCGCTATAATCTTACAAAAAAGAACAAAAAAATGCTAAAGGGACAAAAATATTATATAAAGAAGTACAAACCGCGAATAGGAAATATAACAACAAAAATATGTGTAATTCACAAAATGATTTTTATTATAATACATTTTTGTTGGTTCTTTTTTTTTTCTAAATTCCAGTCAGAAACATTTCAAAAAGGATAAAGAGGGTAAACGTTTGTCGATGTAAATCTGTACTGTTAGAAGGGCATATGTCACAACAAATCGTACATTTTTCTTTTTTTTTTCTTGTACTTTTTTCTAGTTTAATGTTTTTTTCCTTATTTAGTTGAAAAAATGGTGAGAATATCGCACAATATCACACTTTATTTACTTTTTTTTTTTAAATTCCATAAAATGTGATGCAAAAATGTATGTACTTATCCTGGTTTTCTTTTCAATACATGTACATTATGTAGATACATAATGTACATACCTATATGCTTGGATGTTCACAATTTGTATATAAAAGTATGTAAAAGTATTTATACTTGTGTACAGTAGAATATGACAAGATGCACAGATGAGTTTTACAGTACATGTATACAACATTTTTTGGAGATGTTATTGGTGGCGCCTTTTCCTATGGCGCCTACTAAATTCAAATTTTTATTATGTTCTATATATTCATATAGAAGATATACATAAAAAATAAACAGATACTCAAAACTTAAATGAAGCAACATTTCATCTTTATCAACATTTCATACTCAATTTGATTTTTCATTATATTCTCTTTACAGAATTTACGCAACCGCATTACATATTTTTCAAAAATATGATATTCTCTTAATATTTTCGTAAATGAAATTTTGACTCTTATCTAAGTATTTCATAAAACAAAAGTATGTATGAAGGGGAAAATATTTAAATGTAAATCTAAAGTATATTAAATATTTTCCTAAAAGGACATACATATACTCGTAGAAATTTTCTTGATAAAGTATGTACATGCGTGTACAATAAAATTAAACATGTGTAAGAAAAGGTTGATGACTTCGAGTATGTGCACTATTGTGGATATTTTTTTATATACATAATACATATGTATGTACATACATACATATCACAAGTACCATATATTTTCGAGTATAATTTCAATAATCATTCATGATTTCATTGTAATACAAAGTATTATGAATTCTCTAGTATGTTGGAATATGCGCATTATTAAAAATTATTTCTCACAAAATATTTGAAACATATGTAAATTCGGAACTTAAATTTCGGATTTGCAAAAAAAAAAAAAAAATAATAAAAGATAAATAAAATACGAAAAAAAAAACAAAAGGAAAAATATTTCACTACAAGAGAGATTCGATAAGTCTTTATAATCTACGGAATCCTTTCTTTATTGAAAGAGATTTCCTAATATAAAAAATTTAAGGATAATTTGAAGAAAAACTTCAATTTCTTATAATAATGTTTATGGGAACTACTAGCTAATTTGGCATTTTCTTTTATAGGGATTTTTTTGTAACATTTGTCAAAACTATTTTTTTAATAATTTGTTTTTTTATTTTAATAACAAAATATGTATATTTCAGATATAATATACACAGCTTTTAAAAATTGTACAGTTCAATTAAAAAAAAAATCCTTTATTTTGAATTTTCATAGCATATTGTATTTAAAAATAAAATATTTTATTGGGCTTTACATGCATATGAATAATTCATTTCAGATTTATAAATTTTTTTTTAAATTTAAAAAAAAAATCAAACATAAAATTATACATACAAACAAATCCCAATTATCCAGATATAGAAATAATATGTGCATAATATGTACAAGTATCTAAATATAAACAGGCAAGAGAAATTAGTAAAAAATATGAATGAAGTTGTTACAACATTTTATGATTAGGAATTTTGCCATCCATATAAGTATGTATGTATGTGTGTATGTATGTATGACTGTTCGCGAAAAGTGCTATATATTTTTTAATTGTCATCGTTATTATAGTAAAAGTAGACTGTAATTAGAATTGCAGCTGCATTTATCTAATACTACTCTGATCAAAAATAACCCGGACTCGTTCATGTACAACCCCCGCCAATATTTTAAGATGCATTTCTTTTAGTATTTATGTTTGTATACCTGTTTTTTTACATTTCCTCCAAATTCGAGCTATATATGTCAATCAGTTGTTTTTTGACAGCACTTTGTTTAGGTCAAGTTTTTGCTTACTTTCGATTTTGCGATGGAAAAAATAATTGAACAAAGAATTTGTATTAAATTTTGCGTAAAAAATGAAATTAATGCTACTGAAACGCTAAAAATGTTGCAAAAATGTTATGGTGATAGTTCTCTATCGAAAACAACAACATTTGAATGGCATAGTCGTTTTAAAAATGGTCGTGAATCAGTGAAGGATGACATTCATCCTGGGCGTCCTTCAACATCAAAAACCAAAGAAAATGTTGATCTGATTAAATCAATGGTTTTGGAAAATAGAAGATTAACGATCAGAGAGATGGTTACTGAAACAGGAATTTCATTTGGTACAATTCAAAGCATTTTAAGTGATGATTTGGGCTTGACACGACTTGCAGCGAAATTGGTTCCTAAATCATTGAATTTTTTACAAAAACAAGAACGTGTTATTGTTGCTGAAGAGATGCTTTCCAGAGTAAATGCTGATCCTGCATTCATTCAACGGATCATTACTAGTGATGAGACGTGGGTGTACGAGTTTGATGCGTTAACAAAGCAACAATCAAGTGAATGGCGCGCTTCAGAAGAACCAAGACCCAGAAAAATTCGTCGTACTCAATCAAAGAAAAAGATTTTGCTTACCGTTTTCATCGATTATCGTGGTGTTGTGCATCATGAATTTTTACCAACAGGTCAAACAGTTAATAAGGATTATTATTTAAGCGTAATGAAGCGTTTACGAGAAGCAGTTCGTCTAAAAAGACCCGATTTGTGGCAAAATAATTCGTGGATTTTACACCACGATAACGCACCTTCTAACACAGCCGTGGTTATTCGTGAGTTTTTGACTAAAAACTCAACAAACACTATTCATCAACCACCATATTCACCGGATCTCGCACCGTGCGACTTTTTTTTGTTCAGTCGCTTAAAAAAACCACTTCGGGGAACCCGCTTTGACAGCATAGAAGCAATTAAAGACAAATCGAAGAAGGAACTTATGGCGATCCCAAAAAGTGAGTACGAAAAATGTTTCCAGGATTGGATTAAACGGTGGCACAAGTGCATTGCATCAGACGGAGAATACTTTGAAGGGGAAAAAATAAATATTAATGAATAGACTTGTACTTTGTGTTTTATTGACCAAGTCCGAATTATTTTTGATCCGGGGGTTATGTAGTGGTATTTGGCAGCACGAAATTAATTGTTTACCAGAGGCAGACAAATACATATGTATGTATTTAAATTTTGTATTATTTGTTATCAAATGATTTTATATTGCTATCACTACCACAAAATTGCTCCGTGGTAAATTCGAACTGAACGATAAGAATTTAACAGAAAATTTTTCAAACCAATTTAATCGCTTCTTCAATTGTATATGTATTACGTTTAAGATATACGAATATGACATTGTTTAAGTATGCACTTTGTAGTTATATGTATGTACTTGAGTATATGTATACATATGATTTGAAATTATATACGGATAGTAGACAAAATTAAATTTTTAGTTATGTATGTAGGTACATATTTTTTTTTATATTTTTGATTATTACCCAAAACTACCAATACAGGACTACACTAAGTCTATGATTTAAATTTTACGAGAATAATTAGTGAAAATCATGCTTATTTAAGTTAGTCTAATTTCAAATTCAACATTAATAATATGATGTGATACATGCGGATTTACCTACATATAGTACATACTAAAACTATAATAATTATGAAATGAACATCAACACATTCTAAATGTATTGCAAAATTGTATTTCATGAATTTCATGACAAATGTTGATATTATTGGCTTGTACACATTAGTTTGTGCATTGTATTTATGCGTGTGTGTAAACGTAATATTGGAAAATTAGTTTTTAATTAGAGTAAAATACACAAATATTGTTGTTTTGTAGTTTAGAATAATATTTAATTTTTTGCAAATCCAAATATACTATTTTATAGATAACATTTTACAATGGTATGAATTGATATGCCCATGCATAAAAAACTATGAAAATAAAATTATGTACATAGCAATAATTTTTTTTTCTTTTATAAATATAATATATATTAAACATTAAATATGAAAATATGCTGTGTCAACAATTTTGCTCTCATTTGTAACCTTACGTTATGAAATTGTATTCATTTCTCTATAATCTGTATCAATTGTTAAATATAAAATATACCGACCCAACAAATAAAACTATACCGTCATTCACCCACCACCCATCTGTCTGATTATACATATGTATATGTATGTACATATAAAAATATAGTATGTACAGTTCACAATCTGACTAGACAAGGAACATCGTCCTTATTGTAGTTATTGTCATCGTCATTATTGTTGTTACCACTGGTACACAAAATGGCAAAAGAATTTAGATAGGTATGTAGTGTTTTAGTTAACATATAGAGGGACAAAATGTAAGGGAAAAGGGATGTTTTTTTAAAAAATTATATAATACATACAAACATATGTATATAAATTGAAAACTTGAGTAAAGGACGAAAATTCTCAACTCTCGGTATAAATATTTCTTTTGAGTTTTATTTTTCTCTATTCTCTATATTGTTGTACCTAATATTATTGTATTGTCATTTTTTTTCTTCTTTTTCTTATCTTTGCACATTTATCCTTTCTCAAAAAAACGTCTACCAATTGTCCTGTTTGCTTTCGAAACGATGATGACGAAGTCGCTTTTACCATGTAATACAAATCTACAGTATTATTTTCTATACAAAAATGTTATAAGTTTTTCAGTTTTATACAATATATAGTTACTATAAATACACACACAACATTAAAATGTTCTGCACAAGCATGTGTACTAAATATACATCATTTACATACACAACTATATGAATGATTTTATATGTTGTGTGGTGAAAAGAGATTTTGTAGCCATGTGAAAAGAGAGAAAATTCATATTTTATGACAAGATAAAATGAACAAAATTTTAACATTTTATGTCTTATATAGAGGAAAATTGTACCATGATTATACTGATTATACCATATAAAAATCTATAGAAAAATATTACGCAAATCATTTAAATATATGCATATATACGAGAATGTAGCATATGAAATTTCATCCAAAACATTCAATAGTTTTATTTTGTTTTTTCATGTTACATATGTATATTTAACAGATTTTCCAAACGTACAATTTCAAGTATTCTTCGGATAGAAATCGTACAGTTTTAGAGTTGCATTCGTCGGATAAAGACACGGTTTTATTTGTATGAAAAACGTTCGTGTATTTTTGCCAAAAATAATTTTAAAATAAAATAATAAATATTTTCCAAAATATAATAATAAAATAAATTAAATTTATGTGTATTTTGAAAATGTTTATAAATTTTTAATAAAATAAATGAAAATAGAATTTTAATTAAAAATTTTTTTATTTAAATTTAAATTGAATAAAAACAAATGAAATATTTAATTTTCTAATTTTCTATTTTGATAATAAAAATTACTTGCGTATAAAACACTGAATAAAACAGACAGAAAAAAAACGTATTATTGTGAAAGATATTTGGTCTAGCATATACTATATGTATGTATATTGTATAGTAAAATAGATGATAATGTAATGATTTCGGATTTTTATTTTTTATTTAATTTTTGTTTTGTGTATTATGTTGTATTGGTGTGTTTTTGCGAAATATAATATATAAGAAAATGAATAAAAAATAAAAAAAAAAAAAAATATTCTTGTGTATTATAAAAGTCGCCAACAATCCTGAATTATCCCTGACGAGTATTTTATTGATTAAATTCCCGAATTTTCCTCTTTTCATTTTTCTACATATTTTTTTCTTCTCGCATTTGTTTCTTTTTGGATGAATGTAAAGGCAAAAAAGAAATAATAAAAAATAAAAACAAATATATACATATGTATATATAAGAGAAACAGAAGCATTATTAAAGTTGTAATGTATGGGAATTTCATTTTATTTTATTTATTTTTTTAATTAAATTTAAAGTAACATACATTAATGTATATTAAAAAGGACATTGACATATGCATGGCACATTCATACATATAACATTATTAAATTCTGCATTGCTGCAAATTAATGATTATTAAATAATACTATATCATAAAACTTTAATAAATTATGCAATTTAATAATATAGCAATTTTCTCGCTTTTATTTTGCGTGTTAAAGTGAATTTAAAAAAAAATTCTCACACGAATATAATAGTACACAATTAATTGTTTAAGTAGAAATAAAATAAATAAAGCAAAAAAAAAAAAAAAAATTATAAAAGAAATACAAACAAGAAAACAAATATATATAAAGTATTTAGAACAAAGATAAATAGTTAAAAAAAGGGTGTTTTTAATATTTATCACTTAAATTCTGAATAGTTTTTTATTGTCATTTTCATTCCTTCGTGAAAAGACAATAAGAATTTTTATTAATTGCAGTACACCATTCATTTTATAATGTGATAAACAAAAAGTATACATACATGTGTAATGTAGTTTTAGTGTGTACAAAACGAAGTTAAAATGTAAAACAATTTAGTAACACATTCCTTTACGTAAAATAGCTTGTAGGTACTTACATATGTGTAACATTCCTATATTTACGTACGTAGAAAAACAAAAAGTAAAAAATTTAAAAAATTACACGTTGTCGAACATACATATATTATGTTGGGTGTTGTCATAATATAATACGACCTTGTTGTATTGTTAAATTGTTGTCATGCAAATAAAAAATATACATATAACAAAGAAATGAAAAATAAAAAGTTTTAAAGGATTTTCAAGTATTATGTGTCAAGTATCAAACATCATTATACTTACATACTATATATGATAAATTTTATCATCATATGTACAAAACGTATATAACATTTACATACATATAAAATGTTGTTATCATTTACATATTGCATAAAATATAATATATTCTATATTAAACATTAGAATATGTATCACATATATAAGTACATTTTATATAAATGTAATTGTGCGTGTGTGTTCGAATTAAATCATCATTATCAGTTAAAATATTAAAACAATGTGCTAAAGAATACGTTATGTATTACAAATTACAATTTTAATCATTATTATTCATCAACATCGTCACTGTTATTATTATCATTATTTAATGTCGCGTGTATTCTACTACCTGTTAGTTAAAGTGTATTATAATAGTCATCGTAATAGATGTTATATTATCATTATAAAGTAACATAATGATGACATAATTATAAATAAATAAAAAAAAAAAACAACGACTTTAAATATTCTGTGTAAAAAGATAAACAAACAGAAGGAAAAATATTTAAAAAAATAAAAAATATACATACATATTTTCTTTCTGTAATGTACTTTTTCAAATCTCTTAACTGACATAACGAATCTTTTTAATCTCCTTTTAAATTTATTTCTTTGTTGTAATGTTCACTAAAATTAATTAGTTTTTTTGTATGTGCGTTTATAAATAAATAAAATGTACATACATACTTTCTTGTACATTACCATTTTAATTAAATGTATATAATATGTGTGAAACTAAAATTAACAACAACTATCAGTATTAAAATATCCACCTGTAGGTTATGTAATTCTAATTCATTAAATGATATTTCACCACCCACTGAGAAAAACTCATTCTTTACTATAAATTCAATGTCATCCTAAAACTCTACATATTTATATGTATTACTTTAAAAAAAACTAATTATATCTACGTAACTAAATTAGTGTAAACTATTCTAACTTGTATAACAGTGTAATATACTCATATACATATTATTTCTGTTAATTTTACTGCAGACCATCAGGAAATAAGTAAACAAGTAAGTAAACAACAAAAATATAAGTAATTATATAAAAATATAATTATATGTACATATGCATGTGTGAATGTGTAATTAAAATAGAATTTTAAGAGTATGTATAATGAAATGCATGCACACATGCTTAACACAGTTTTGTTGCAAATTGTTTATAGTTAACTGATATTTATTGATTTTTTCACATTTTTAAGCTTTCTTTAGGTTTTATTTTAAAATTATTTTTTGTTTTTACCTTTTATGTTTTTTGTTATTTAATTTCCTCATCTCATTTTTTATATCGCTTGTATGCTTATTTTTTGTAAGTGTGTATGAAAAATAATTTTATTATTACCTGTCGTTATTTGTTTACATTTTTTTCCCATTTTTTGTTTTGTTTTTTCTCCCATAAGATACGTATATACATACATATGTATGGTATACATATACAAGTGGTAGATCTTGAATGTTTTTTTTTTCTAGCCTACAGTAAAATAATAAAAATAAGGATAACAACTGATAATAGTAGCAAAAACAAAAATATAAAAAGCGAGTAAAATTTTTAACTATACCATTTATAAGATAACAAAGTAAATAAGTTATCAAAATGAATTTTGTTTGTTTATTATAAAAAAAGGAAATGTAAAAAAATAGAAGAAAAATAAAAATAATAAGAAAATGGTGTAAAATTCTTTTTTTTTTTTATTTTATTTTTGATCAACCTTTTATGTGTTGTTTTTTTGTGTATGTTATTGCTTTTCGTATTATAAAATTTTTTATTTACATTTAGAATGATTTTTTTTTGTTTTTTTAAATTATACGTATTTTATAACATTTGGTATTAAATTTTGTAAGTTTAAATTACATAGAAAAATTTATTAACATCATTTTCTGCTAGTCAATTGCATACATAGCTATAATTCTTTATTGTTTAGCTTTAATGGTCTTTATTTTTAGCATCATTTTTTTTTTCCTTTAATATTGAAAAAGTTTTACGTATTTAAATCAAAATAGCTTTATAAATAGGCATTATATTTTTTGTGTGTTTTTGAAACACATAAAATAAATTCAAAAAATAATTTTCTAGCATATACATAATTCTTTCTTAAAATTTAAATATTCTGTAAATTGTAAATTTTTTTTATACGTTTTTATTGTGTTTGATAATATTCTAATTGAACTATATTTATATAAAAAAAACACGCATTTTTTTTTTTTAATTTATATTGATTTACATACATATATGTAGTCAGTTTATAAAGTTAAAGATTTTTTGTATTTGGAAATTATATACGTTTAATATTAAATTTAAATTTATTTACTAATGTATATTACATTTAAAAAACTTTACATATCTTTTGAAATTTATTTGGCAACTAATGTAGGTGTATTTTATCTTTAATTTCCTTTTATGCTTTTGGTTTTGAAGGTTTTTATGTACATATGTGTGTGTATATTCGTACCTTTTAAAAATTTTCACAAATAAAATTTTCTTCAAACGAATGTAATTAAAGTATAACAAACATTTCAAAGAAAAATATTTAAATACCCTCATTTAGATTTTAAAATACGCAATAAGAGTATTTATGTATAATTTATGTATGTACTTTAAAAAATTTATAATTTTTTTTGTATATTTTATTTTATTTCTTTAATAAAAAAAAAAAAAACGATTTCTTTCAAAGGTACGTTATTTAACTTTATTTTTTCGTAATACCTTCAAATGTATTTAAATATGGAAAAAAATAAATGAAATCGATGTTATTCAAAAAGTTATCATTATGTCAGTATATCTGTTAATTTTTAATGGCAAATAAATTACATTTAAATAAAATGATGATCACTTTTATTTGAATTATTTAATAAAAATATTTTTATTTTTAAATAATATCTATTGAATAAATGAATTTTTGTACTTAATTTTTCTTCGAAATCTATTAAATGAAATTATTCAGAGTCAAAATTTATTTGCTAGAAATGAATAAAGAAATGTATTTCTTTACAAAGTGAAGATGTTACTCGTATGTTTGATTTATTAATTGATTTGACTTAATAATTAATTATATTTGAAAACAATGAATTCAAAAGAATATAATCTTTTTTCAATTAAAGTTTTAAAGAATTTCAAATTATACATATGTACATATGTATATATACAAATTACTTCTGTAGTATTAATTTATAAACCCAAAATTGTTAAAATTGTTTTTTTATTTATATTTTTATTATTTTCAATTTGAGACATTTAATTAAATTTTAGCTAATTGGTAAACTGGTAATGTTTTAATTGTCAATCAATATCAATATGAGGATTAATTTTTGTCATTGAAATTCTATTTTATTATACACTGTTGGACATGAAACATAACAACCAAAAAACCAAAAAAAAAAAAAAAAAACAAAAATTTAAATTGTATTCTAATTATTCATTTTTATGGTATCTGTTTCATTCGTATGTACATTTTGTATTTGCTAGTTGTTTTGTGTTTCAATGCAAAATATACTTGATTTATTCAATACGTTTATCTAAACACTATTATAATATATTGAAAATGTAACAAACTTTTGAATAATAATAATAATAAAAAAGAGGATGAATAGAAAATAAAACTGCTGTAATCAGAGATTGAGCAAAAATGATTTTTTTTAAACAAACTGTCGCATAAAATTTTCATCAATCATTGTCTAATCATTGAAAAGCTGATATCTATATATGTATATAGATACATACATATATATACATACATATATGTATATATATACATATATATACCAAACAAAATTTTCGCAATCAAACTATTTATACATATTATATTCATTATACATGATATACATAAAAGGGGGCCGAAAAATAAAACTTTTGCAACAATATATACGCATACATACATATGTATGTACACATATGTATGTATTTGAAAATTACATGAAATATAATATATAATAGAGTATATGCACATTTACGTATTCGTGTACATTCAAATATATACATATATAAGTATGGATTTATAGTCTAGTAAAAATTATCTTCAAAAATGTATTTAGGCTTTGTGTAAAATATTTTTGAGAAGAAGTATATACATCTTATATAAAATTTGTATGTATAGTGGATCAATTTGAAGAAGTATTGAAGATTCTATGATAACCTATACAATAAAATTGTGAAGAAGTAATTCTATTTATTTCGGTATTTATATAAATATACATATATAATATCTATATATGTATTCATAGACTTTATCATATATAAATTCATGTTCAATGCATGTTACATACTATATTATCATTATTATGGTGTCATTGGTTTTTGCATGGCTACAGGAAATTACTAAGAATGAATGAATATAAGACGACCGACATTATCATAGAATAACCGCAAATCACTCAAATTGGCTTTCCGTAAGTATAAAGGATACCTGTTATTATACATAATATAGTAATATAAATAGATTTATAAAATACACGTACAACCAAAGACATAAGTATTAATGTGTATTTTATACATATGTATGTATATATATGTGCAAAGAAAATGAAGATACAGTCTTATGAATATACCTTAGAGATTTCTTACTCATATTTTTCTTATTTTTTTTTATTTTTTATTTTATTTCACTGGAAAAAAAAAATTAAATCTTGTAGACTTGTTTCATTGCTATATGAGACATATAATAGCGGTTATGTACAGTTATAAAAATGAAATAAAAGATTATAAAAAAAGTTTATATTATTATTTTTATGAGTATATGTTAGACTTTTAGGAAAAAAGGAGCAATAGATTATAATATTATGTCCTTTCACCTACAAAATTTGTTTAACTTTTATAACTTCATATGAATCATTTTTGATTTTTATTGTTATTTATTTTTTATTCATGCTTGTTTTTAGTTTGTTGATATTTATAAAATATAAAAAGAATTTTGCCTGTTTGTTGTTTCGTATATTACACACACATATCATGTTTAGATAATGATATTTTGTATTTTTATTTTTAAATAAAAACAATATATACATATACGTACCTATACTATGAAATCCGTGTAAAGAGTGAAAATAAATTAGATTTCACTTTTAATGAAATTTAATTCATAACGATAAACGTGATTATATGAGTAATCTCATGTACATACATATAGTATGTATGTGTGAGTCAGTTAAAGCTCTTTTTATTTTAAATGTCTTGCACTATGGATATTGGAAGATTATACAAATTATTTAATATTTTTAAAATGTGAATTTTGAATTGTATTAAAATGTTAAATTTACACATTTTTGAATTCAAAGACTATCGATTTTTTATGATTTCTGTTTTTATTCAAAAAAATAATAATTATAAATAACTTTTATTCGTCCTCAAATGAGAAGAATAAATTTCAATTAAATATTCAAGATTGCGACAAATTATATACTAAATTTTTTGGTATATCACACACGATATGAGTATTCATATTGTACATGTGCATATATGTATAATATTTTATTACATATACAATACAATATTATTTATGATTTATATGGTAATCCCTTATGAAAAAAATTTCATTATTCATTTTTCAGCATATGTACATACATATTTTAATACATTTTTTTTTTCGATTTAACAATTATACATTCGTAGGAATATTTACATATGTATGTATACATGGAAATTTTGATTTAATTTTTTTTTCTTTTATTTTAAAGTACATCTGTGTGTATTATTCTCAAAATCTCAATACTTTAATTTAATATTATTGATATCATTTAATGCTTTTATTGTTATCATTACTGTTGTTATTATTTAAAGAAAATCAACAAAATATTATTGGTTTTTTCATTACAAACAAATATTTAGTTTTTTGTCTTTTCGGTTATGGGAATTTTTTTTTGTACATTCTTTTATTTTTTGTTTTTAGAATACAGTGATAAAATAAATGCTGATGGGAATGAGAATAACAGAAAAGAAACAGAGCAGAAAATACATGATCTAGAACACATATCCTGTATATGTTCATGTGCATTTACATAATACCAAACATATACATATGTATAATATAAACACACATACATATGTATATATATATATACGTATATATACATACATATGTATGTTTTATGCACGGAACCCACTATCAACATCATCACCAATATTACATTTGAAATATATACATATAATTTATATGAAAATCATCTGAATGATCTACACATACATAAAAATTGACATAAATGTACACAACATGTTTGTGTGTATAAGTCGTTTTTGTGTATTTTATTTTTATATTTTGTTTGAGTTTATTTTTTTTCTTAATAAAATGAATGTTGTACATAGAAGTATTTATTATGTATTGAAAAATACGTACAGGAAACTTGGGTTTTTATTTTTTATTCATTTTTGTTTGGCATTTATTTTATTTTATTTGTATTACATTCCTTTTTTTTAACGTCAATGTTAAAAACATTTGAGAATTGTACCAATGCCTTTTACTTCTTTATATTCCATCACATGCTCATACGTTTATATGTATAGTATCGCAAGTATTACACATAGATCAAGTATTAGGTACGTGCACAATTTAGAATGTTCAACTTGCAATCAATTATCAGAATTTTTTTTGAGGCCAAGGGCATTTTAGAGTATTTGTGAGGGTGGTAGTGAAATACATATCATGTATGTAGTTTTCTATCATACACAAACGTATATATATTTATGTTTTTTTATCATATTTAGGTACATACGTATGTTAAAAACTCTTTTGTATGTGTTTTTATATTTTATCATTTATTTTGTGTGTTCGTTCTTTATATTTTCCTTCCTTGAAAAATAAAAATGTAGAAAAACAAAACAAGTTTCATTAATTTAATGTTAAGGCTGCGTGATGTTATACTTTTGTAACATTTCCTTTTATTCCCATTTTTTGATTTTCCTGTTTTACTGTTTTTTACTTTATTTTTATGTTTTGTTAGTTATCCTGACATAAATACCGCAAAAGTTCATAGAAAGTCATAGAAATATATAAATAAAAATAATCATTTCAAGTAGTGCAGGAAATAAAAGTAGGATTTTTCCACTGTAAAAAAATAAAACAAACAAACTTGTGAAATTTATTCCATTGCATTGTTTTCAAGCGTATTATTTGAAATTGCATGTAAGGATGAGTACAAACATATCAAGGCTTTAGACCTTTTTTTTTAAATTTCTTCTTGTTTACTATTCCTATTATTACTTTTATTTTGTTTTCTTTTTTTTCTGTAAGTTTAAAATTTAAAATACAACTTGCTTAAAATTTTTAGTTTTGAATTTTTGTTTTCTTTGTTGATTAAAATTTAAAATTATAATTTATACAACATAAAATAGAAAATTTTTATAGTTTAGTTCTAGAAAATATGTTTAAAAAAAGATAATTAAATTTTAATGCTTATTAGATAATTATGTTGCAATGAATTGTAGAAAATTATTCATAGTTTTTAATTGTTTATAACTTATCCGTTTGTTTTTGACTAATTAGAAATTATTTTCCAGAATATGATATTATTATATTTGATACCATTTCTTCTTTAGTTTGTTTATACAAACAAAAAGAATAAAAAAACGAAACTATTTTTGAAAATATTGCAGTACTTTTTTTAATTTTTCATATCAAATACATATTAAGTTTATATATACCTATACTTATGTATGTAAGACACAATGATATTGACATTTTGAGTTGTACATTTTTATAAACATATATGCATATATGTACATATTTGTATGCATTTTCGTAAGTCGATTTTTCATCAAATTAAATATTTTTATCCTGTTGTTGATATTAGTGAAATGTTTTTGAAGTTCATTTCCAAAATTTTTGAATACGTTGAATACTTATAAAGATATAAAATGTAAATTAAAAAATTAATAATAGAACAAATGAAATTTCATAACGTGTGCATCTCTTGCATAACTCTTGCATTGCATGAAATGAATACCTACATGTGTACATACATACATATGTATCTGTAAACCTTTCAAACTTTTTTTAAATGTAATTTGCTTAATATTTATTACAAAATCATTGTTATATACGAGTATGTACTATATATATACTAATAAGTACATGCTAACTGTTAAATTATTTTAATTGTTTATATAACTTTAATTAAATTGATGTACTATGGTAACACTCTATCCCAATAGAAAACATGATGTTTATATTAAATGCACATGTATACATAATAGATCCTTATGCATCCTTATATGTATATAATTGTTTTATATAAAATCATGTTAGCCAGTATTGCTATTATTGTGTATAAAATTTAACAGATTTCTATCACGCGATCAATTTGTCAAGCAGTGTAATCGAGACGGATTACATTACTCGCTAGAATATTTTATACATTTATATATATAGGTACATACATACTTACATTAGTATAAATTTATGTATACAGAGTTTGTAATACAATCGGTTGAATGTACTATAGACTCGTACATGTTATCCTTGATAACTTTTAGATATTAAAATAAAGTTGATTATACATTTATAAAACATACTTATACACAAACATACTTAAATATACCATCGTGTCTGTGATGATGCACCCAGTTTATCAAAGTTTCAATTCAATATTCAACATAAAGCATATCGACAATGCAATGCAATGCAACATTGCTATTTGTATGCATGTTTAGTATGGATTCATTCATTTTTGTTATCTTATGCAAGTCGATTCTTACAGCTAAATATACATATGTATTCCTGTATGTGTATATTATTGAGGTTTAGCAGTAGTAATATCATTTAGCTTTATCAGTGTTAGAAATATGAGGTTTGTTATATGTTTTGCACGTATATCCTTGGAATATCCTTATTGCTTTTTTGCATACAACTGCTTCATAAACAATAAATGTGCATACCTATATAAATACATACAGATATTAACAATGTTATACAATTTAATATAATAGATAGTTTTCATAGAAAACTATATAAATTGTAGATGGAAGTCACATTATAACACATTGTATGCACTTACATATAAGCATTTTGTATGTACAAATATTTAGAAGAAAAATGAATGGTTTATGTCTTGTAACTATGTAGTTAAAATGTATGTAGTTTAAAGAACTGTTTTTATTATATTGCGTATATGCATGCAAGTATCTCGGAAATGCATAACAAAATATGCTTTACACCATATATATGTACATAGAAAAGATTCTACAACTAACAGCAGACCATCAACTAAAATCGATATTGCAAAAAATATATGTTAACAACAAACACGAATACAACAAGGAAAAATCAACTTTGTATAACATTTTATATACAAACAAAAGTTTAAAGTTTACTTTTATATAAATAAAAAGTTGATAGTATAGTTTGGTAGTATGGAAAAAATGAAAAAAAAAATTGCATAAAAATCAGTATCATTTTATTTCAAAGGATTCAATGGAGAACAAGCGATATTGTGATACATACCTATTTTTCAGTTTCATTTTATTGAATTATTTCTATCTATACTCGTACATTGTGAGATTTTCATTTTGTTCTAATATGAGATTGGAATGGTCAATTTTATGCTCTATTACAAGCGCGAATATCAGAATTTTACAATTTGACATCAAATGATATTGAACTAAATATAAAATACGCTACATTGAATTGAGTTGACTACAAAGTTATGTAATTAGGTAGAATTGTATGAACATGAAACATGATAGCTATTTGGTTATAGTTTTTAAATACAATGTTGACAAATTAACATTTGACTTCCTTTATTTATTACGTTTTCACATTCAAAGTATATATTTATGTATTTTTTGTTTACAATGTATATAAATTTATACGTATGTACGTGTGCATGTAATTTAATTAATGTTTCATATTATATTAAAATTTTACATTCATTTTTCTTTTATTTTTAATTAATTAACTAATTATAGAAGAGCAATATTTTATCTTACTGAGTTTGTTTTTTTTTTATATTTTTATTTCTTTTCAGGAAATTGTAAAAAGCCAACAAAACAAATGATAAATTATTTCAATTAAAAAATGTTTTCCCATTTTTTAATAATTTTCTAAATGAATGATATTTCCTACAGTTCTACATCGATAAAATAAATAATAAAGAAAAATTATTTACTTTTCATATATATAATATATATGTACTATTCTTTCAATGTGCTTGAAAAATAAATAATACAAGTGTATAATTAAAAAAAAAAATACAGATATACATAAAAATATAATAAAAACAGTCATCTGAAGTTATGACGTCATGAGATCGATATTTAATCAAAGATTTGGAATTATTTTGTATTGGTACATTCTAACAACATGTAAGTACATATTTTATTATATTTAAAGTTTATATTCATTTTTTTTTAATTCAATACTGTTTATTCATGTATAAATGAAATGTACAATTTCAGCTCAATTTAAAAGAAAATTTTTAAAAAAAACCAGATATGTATGTTATATTTATCAGTTTTATAAATGACATTTTTAAAAAATCGATGTGTGATGTAGTGATTTTTGTGAAAATATCTCTCAGAAAATTACAAACATTTAATTCTATTTAATTCTTCATGCAAATACTTTACGGTATATGTGCATATATGTATGTATGTATGTAAAATATGTGATATTAAAAAGCAATTTTTTACCACTTTAATAAATATTTCACTTTGCGTCCTGTTAATCTAAATATGAAAAATAAATGCATACATATTCATATAATGTATGCATGTGCGTGTATGAAAAATAAAATGTAATATACATAATATGAATTCCATTAAAATTTTCATTTTTTTTTTTTTTTGTTTGCTTATACTGGACGTAAAAGAATGTACTACAATTAATGTAAAGAAATTATTTCCATTTTGTAATGAATAAGTAAAAAACATACCTGTATAATGTTATATACGTGTATGTATTTGTATTACAACATGTTATTTGGTACCGTATAACTTTTTCAACCTGTTAATCTGAATATTTAAAAATATTTTGTTTGTTTACTTTTGAAAAAAGGCAGAAACAACCAAAAATAATCAAGATTGGTGGAAATGTTGAAATACATAGCTTCATTATTGTATGATATGACAATAAATATATAGATATAATTTTTAAAAGATACAAAATTACAAGAAAAAAACTTAAAAATGGGTGTTATAAAAGGTAGAAAAAAGGAATAAAATGAGAAAAATAATGAAAAATTAACTGAAATAATATTATTCCTTTTATCATTATTATTATACGCACATTCATATAAATTTTCGAAAATACGATTGAAAATATAAAAGACTATGATCTTAATAATATGACTTGAGGAATATTAAATTAAACATAAATTTGTACAGATAAATTACATAGATACAAAAATACATAACCGAATATTTTTAAAATTGAAGAAAAAGCACTGGGATATTATCAGCTCGTTTTTATTTATGTACCATGGTTACGTATAGGTGTTTGTTTTTCTTTTTAGTTGTTATTAGGATCCAAGATTATATAAATTATGACATAAAAAAGGTTTAAAAGATTTTTTTTTTCTTCAAAGATAATTTGAATAAAAAATTATCTTTTATTAATTTTTCAATATGATAAAACAGATTTACATACATATTTACACATACATATTTACACAAAAGAGAAAACAAAAACAAAAATGAAACTAATACAAAGTTACAAAAACTATTTTGATCTAATTGTATTTCATTTTGCATGATCCTTTAAAATTTAGAAATGTTGCATAAATCTCAATTTTATTTTTAATTAAAAAAAAAATGAATTATCCACTTCCAGCAAGTTAAAATTTCCACTATAATATTGAATTTATTCGCTTATGTAAAAAATGTTATCATAAAAAGTCTAACAACCTGTTGATATGCCTTATATTTACACATTGTATACCTGTCTTTTCTTGTTTAAATATTTAAAATGACTACTCGTAAAATAAATTTTTTAAAGTTCTGTTGAAAAGGGAAATTTTTTATATCAAAATGTGAAATAAACATAAGATATTCATGAAAATTAAATACTATACTTTTTTTTTCTCTAAAAACTGAATGTAAAAACCAGGACTTTGTTCCAATTAATTATTAATATCGTATTATACTGTCGTGATACAACCCTAAATTACGTAATATTAACCTACTCGTTTAATATAAAATAAAAATTACTTGTTTAATATTAAAATAAAAATAATATAGTAGAAACATATTTTTATGTATTTATTTTTGAATACCGGTATACATTGTTTATATGAAAATATTGATATTGTAATATTCAATGAAATTTATTAGATACACATACAATTCAGATAAACAGAAATCCAATTAATTTTTATCATGGTAATATATCGAATATTTATAGATTAGAAATTACACTTTTTATACTGTATATAATGTATGAATGTATATGTGTGACAGTATATTTATAATAATGTACATATACATCTTCTGTAAACATATACATTTATGTGTAAATTTAATGCATAGAAACTTATTACCTTATGTCAAATAGATTTTGTTTAATTTATTGATCCTTTCAACCTTAAAGATTTATATCAGTTCTATGAAGCTTTTAATTTTTCGTGTTTTAGGTTATTAACTTGAATGTTGTTTTTCTTTTGGTTCTTCTATGCGACATGTACTATGAATACATACGTTAGATATATTATATTTTATGTATCTAATATGAGGTTTTGTCTTTTGAAAATAAATAAAATAAAAAATAAATTTTGATTTCGTAATAAATTTTCAAAAATACATACGTCTGTGTTCAAAATTTTATAACCACATAAAGTTTATTTTATGATATGTATCATAAAAAACGACATCTTATATTTATGTGTACTTGTACGTACACACAAAACAAAAATAATTTTTTTTTTTTTTTTTTCAATATCTCGTTTATTTTAGATTCTATGATATCGTTTTATTTTAGTACTCGTAATATTTACTCATACTTTTTATTTATCGTTATTTGAACGTTAGTTAGCTTTGATAAAAGGAGTTTTTTGTTTTTTTATTTTAATAAACAAATTTGATTTGGTTTCTTAAATTTTAAACATAATGAGAAAAATTTAAAATTTATTATTGGTAAAAGAAAAATGGTAAAGATTTCAATAAAAGATATAATGATAAATTTTTAAAAATAATTAAAATTTTAATTGTTATTCACATGCAAGAATATACATATACATATTGAAAAGAGTAAAAATGAACTCAAAATTTTTTTGAAAATTTTCATTTTCATTTAAACTTAAAATGAACTTTGTACATACATATGTATAGGTACATACCAATTCATTCAACATTTAATGTAAGAATGACTTTTTAATAATATAAATAGAAATAATGATATTACTTAACATTATTTTTATTCATTTTCTTTCTGCTTATGTGCAAATGTACATACAAGTATACATAATACGTGTAATATATATTGTATGTATATAACATTTATGTGCAAAACTATATATTTTAAAATTCATACTAAAAATACAAATAAATTTCAAAAAATATAAAAAACACATAAATGTAAATAAAATAAAATTGGTGGTGATGTTGACGATGATGTATATATTTATATATATGTACATATATATATTTATATTTAGTACATATATTTTCTACGTCATTATCGGATAAAAAAATCCTAAAAGTAACAAGAACTGAATAAAATTATACATTTATAGGCAAAATAAAAATAAAAACTTTTAAACTTACTTAAATATTGGTTAAAAAAAATGATTAAAAAAGTATTTTGAAAGTAAAGCTACCCAGATACATAAAGTTTACTGAGTAAAAATAGGTAAAAATGAATGAATAAGAAATAAAGTAAAGGAACATTTGTTTTTTTTCTTAAATGTATTCAGTGTGAATTGGATGAATAAATGGATGGATAGATGATAATACTAGTTTCCACTTCAGTTAAAACATTATTTATATTTATTTGTTCTGTTCATTTATATTTTAAATTATTCTGTTCTTGTTTTTATTTTTTTTTATATCCTTTTCTTTTTATCAAGTATAAAATTGTATAATTGTATACCACGTTATACGTTAGAATACATATATTTATATGTATATATATATAAGTATTTTATTGTTGCCATAGGTAAGTGCGTTTTTATATATAAAAATATCTATATAAAATTTCTATTTTGCAAATCTGCAAGGTCTTTTATTTTAAACAGAAACTCATTTTCATTTATGTATTTTTTACGATATTTCTATACATATCTACACTCGTGTATAAATAATACTATGATGAAATATAATGATGCATTCCAGTGAGCAAAATGTGTACTTATATGCACATATATAAAAAGCAAAAGTACTTAAATAAATTATTCTTATTTCTTGTAGTAGAAAAATTTATGTATATATGTATGTAGTTTATTTGAGTTACGTAAATTTATTTGTTTACGATGCACATTTACTGGGTGTTGAATGGTTTACAGGGTGCATTTTAAACAGGATGCATTGATTTGGATAAAAATAATTCTTCATGTTTTACTAACATTTTATATTATAAACTTAAAATATTTATATACAAATTCTTTTCTGTTTTGTATTCATAATATGTAGCGGAAATTACTTTTATTTACGCAAACATATTTTAATGAATACCTATAAATTTTCTAACTTGTAAATTTCTTATAGTTTTTTAAAAAATTTATGTAGAAGAAAAGTAAAAACTGAATACAAAAATTTATAAATAAAAAAAAAAATGATTTTTTTTTGAAGAAAATAAGTTTGAAAAGAAGAATAAAAAGAAGAAAAAGAAAAAAGAAAAAAGAAAAAAACAAAATGCAAACTTTTGCCTATATTATATTATAAAAACCCTAGAGACTTAATTAAACGTAAATTTATGGTTTTCTTAAGAGAAAATTTTCATACTATACAGTTATCTTATTAAATTTCACTAAATGTATGCGTACCTGTATGTGTATGTATGTATGTATATCTACACATTTCGTGCAATTATATGAACATTTATGGATGTATATAATTGTATTTATCTACCACGTGTAGATATTTATCTTTATACCATCAACACCTGTTAAATACATATATGTATGTTTCCATTTGCATGGCGTATACATATATAAGACTATAATACAGTACAGATTTTTAATGAAAAATTATCTCGTTGGGTGTACACATATACTGATACTTTTATATCTATATTCTTGTATTAAATAACGTTTATACAGTGTTTGTCTACTGTACCACATTGAATCATCTTTTAACCGTAATTTGTTAATTTCCTATTGAAATTAATTTTCACACTGTTCATATTATTTGTTTTTTACTTTTTGTCTTACGAATTTGTACATACATGTGTACATCAGTACGTACATAGTATGTATGTATATATTTTGTTGTTTGTTTTTGAAGTTTTCATTTTAATTTTTGTTCTTTATTTATGAAATGTACAACAACAAAATATTTTCTTTCATTATTATTTTTATTCATAAGGAAAGGAAAATTATAAATATATTTTTTTAAAGAATATTTTCATTTTTCCTTACAATTTATAAGTCTTGTATAAAATTTTATAAATAAAAAAGAAACAAATTATTGAATAAAGTGTAAAGTAAGTTTTATAAATACAGTATTGGGATTTACGTTTTTCTACATCAAGAAGAAAACTTTCTTTTTGTGAACTTTTTTTTGGTTTTTTCTGTTGCTTTTTTTTTTCTTTTGAAAATTCATCAGAGAGTTAAATTCAAGAAAGTTGACAATGAAATGTAGAAAAAAAATATTTTAGTTATTTTTTTATTGTTCATTTATTGAAGTAATCGTAGTATTATGATGGTTAAATTTAAACAATTTTTTTGAAATTTTCTTAGTTTGGGAAAATTTTTATATAAATGATTTAAATGTAAGATATGTATATATATATATTTTGTTTCCTCTAATACATTTAACAAAAAAGCAAAACAAAAAAAAAACGGAAAAGATAAATAAACAATTAATTAAAATAACGAAAATAAATGGTTTGAGTAAGTACATATAATTAAAACATTTTTTTGTTTTCTAAAAAATTTCCTTATTAAAAGTTAATAAAAGGGATAAAAAACATAAAATTTAAATCCCAATTGAAAATTCTTAAATTTTTATTCATGTTTTTATAAATGTAACAATTAATTAAAAATTATTCAAAATATGAAGTGAAAAAGAATAGGATTTCAAGTTCATTCATTTTAGTATATTAAAGTATATAGAATGTATTATGTATATTGTATTTGTGTAGTTATATATATGTAGGTATGTGTAGTATTTAATTAAGCTTTCAAAGTAAAAATAAAATAATTATAATATTTAAAAGTTCATTTTAGATTTATTACATTCCTGTAATTAACAAAAGGAAATTCTTTGAATGGTTAACAATAAATTATTATTATTATTATTTTTTTAATTACTGCAAAAACAATTTCACAAATTTTTGTGGTAAATAAATGATTTACTCTAGATTTATGTTTATAACACATATGTATGTGTACAAAAAATTTTTGGCATTGACAATTAGTTCTTTAAATTTTTATGTAATTTTTTAAAGCATTTAAACACACAACTTTTCTTCAAAATACTAAAACTTTAATATTGAAAATTTTATTCTACAATTATTTTATATAAAAAAATTCTAAGAATTTATGTATCTAGGATACAGTCATATAAATTGTTCATGTTTAACAACATACAGAATATGTATTGTATTTACTTTAATATATGCTGATATGCATATGTGTGTTATATACATACATATATTGATGTATGTACATGTATTTGATTCGTTTACTTTTTAAAAGTTATTTTATAATTAGGCCAATGCATTCATAATTAAATAGATTTTAAATAATTTAAAAACAAAAAAAATTCGTTATTACTTCTGTTTTTAAATTTCATAAAAAATTTAAATGAAAGTGAAAGAATATAAAATTGTTTGTAATGAATGCAATTAATTTGCATTTTAAGTTAAAAGTAAGTAATTTGTATATAAATGCACAGAAATATGCATATGTATGGTATAAAATTTCGTAATTTTTCATGTAATTACACTTTTATATTCAAGAATACTGGCTGAGCTCTTATTTACTTTAAGCACTTTACCCAATTAAAAAAAAAAAAAAACAATTCTTGTTCATCAGTATTTTGTGTTGTATATGTGTATGTATGTTATTTATAAAAAATAAAATAAATTTTTCCTTATTTTTTAGAGTGTTTTTGTGTTGTTTTATTTTGTGTTATAATTAAATATTTAAAACTTTTATAAGCAGATCAACTATTGTTGTTGTCGATGATGATGATGGCTTTTGTAAAATTATAAATGCATGCATATATACTCGTATACAATTTTTAATTTCTCTACATGCATAAAACCCCCTCCCCCTTGCTAAGTATGTATACGTAATTTTATCAAGCTTTTTTATTATGTTCTCGTTTTCTTGAAAAATTTTTTTCTTTTGTGGTTTTTGTTTAGATAAGGATGGTTTGTTTTTACAATTTTTCTTTTGTTTTTCTTGTTTTTTTAAAAAATTTTATAATTTTTTCGTAAAATTCACTATTTTTCATTTAGTTAGAGAAATATGTATGGTATACGCTTCCATAGTTATCCAAAATAGTTAGAAAAAAAAAAAGGTAAAAAAAGTACATACATAACTACAAGTACCACTTATAAGTAAACTTTGTACGTTGTTGTTATTAATTGTTGTTATAGTACTTGTAGTTTTTGTTAATTTTTCGTCTTATGAAGAGTACGGTATGAATTTCGATTTTTTTTTATACATGCTTATACACACGTATAGCAACATATAACTTTTATATTTTTAAATTGTGGCTTCTGTTATTTTGAATTTTATTATTTAAAAAACAAGAGCAAACTGCAAGAATGTATGTACATTCATAGTAGTCGAAAATCGGTCTTAAATTGTGGTGAATGTTTGTAAACCAAGCGAAAGCACATTTAGTGCAATACATGTATGTGCATACATACAAAATTAAAAATAGTTTTTTATTTTATTTTATTATAATTTTTTTTCACAAAAAAGAAGAAATTAAAAAAAAAAAAAAAAAAAAACAAAGAATTCAAGTAAGTTGAAAGGCATTGTTTCGCATAGAAATATTTTCTTAAGTATCAACTAAAAATATAGAAAGTTTTTCTTTTGTAGAAAATTTTTATAAAATTTTGTTTATATTTTTTGGTTTTTTCACATTTTTCATTTTCAAGTGTGCATGCGTATTGTATGTATACATTAGAAATAAATATATTTCTTCAAGTACTAAACTTCTACACATGTTTAGATTGATTTGCCAATATATAGAAGATACAATAAAAAAAATTTCTAAATAAAACTAGTAATAAGATTTAAAATGTTGTAATCTCGAATGATAAAATTTTATAAATATGAGTTGAATTTATTGACTAATATTTATAATTTTAAAATGATTTAAAATTTTGCATTATTAATTTTTATAAATTATGCAAAAAATATTGTATAATAATTTTGAATTTTAATAATTGAAAATTATTTAAATTTGAAATGAATTTTATATCACATTTATAATTATAATTGCATTGATGATCGTTAACATAATCATAATTACATAATAACGTAATTAATGAAATAAAAAAAAAACTTACATAAACGAAAGAAATGAAATTTACTTTTATCAACACAAAAACAAAATAAATAAATAAAAAATAAAATTAATAATTGAATGAAATTGTAAGTAAAATTGGAAATTAATATCAATTTGAATTTCTACATGATAACCTACATTTTCATATTTGTATTTATTTGAGAAAATTTGTTGTAACGAATGAAAGACAGCAATATCATAACAGAATTTTTTATTTTTTACTATTTTTGTGAAAGCTTTAGTTTTCCATTTGAAAAAATCAAAAGAAATGTACATAAGGAAATGTACATACGTGTATATATGTACATATGTTTTTTGTAAACTAAAAAACAGAGAAAATTATTTTACTAAAATTTCATAACCACATACATACATATGTTAAATACAGCATGCATAATACATACAAGTATAAATGTAAAATGTTATGTACATACATATGTACACTGAAATGTACACACGTGTAGTTATGAAATTCAGAAAAATAATAATTTAATTAAAAGAAAAAATTAGCAATTAAAATTACACAAACGGAAAAGCAAATATTTTAGTAAAAGAAAAATAAAACAAAAAAAGAAATTACAAAAAAAAATTAGAAACAATTTAAAAAAAAATGTAAAATGTAATTAGACGAAATGAAAAATGAGAAGAAAAAATTTACATACAGATGTATATGTATTATAGTTCAGAACGAAATGTTTAAAAAGTTGATGTAATGTGGTATGTAAAATGTTGAACAGATTATTTATGTACATATGTAGATGCATTTACATGTATGTAAATATGAAATTATGTCGTCAGTATGAAAATTCATTTTTGTGCAACAGCAGTAGCAAAATAATAATAATAAAAATATGTAAAACAAAAAATATATGAACAAAAAAAAGCTAAATAAAACAAAATGTACGGTAAACAAATTGTGATTGAGTTCACATTTATGAACATTTGCTAACATTTATAAAAATGAATTTTTATGTAGGTTTTTACAAGTTCATGCATATATGTATGTACATATGTGCAGAGTAAGCATACACATACATAAATTGTATTCTAGTAACAATAATAAGTAAAGAAAACAAAAATAAAATGATGAGAAAAAGAAAAAAAAAGTAAATAAATAAAAAGTAAAAGAAAAACAGTAAAATCAAACGAAATAACCTACATGAGTAAGGATCTACATAAACAGATGTTTATATATGATTTTGTTTTACTTTTATTTTTGTTTTGTATTCGTTGTGAGATTTCCATCATTTTGTGTATATAAAAATGTTTAATGTTACATATTAAATAATATACATATTTATGTATGTTTATACAAAATATATGTTACTTTGTTTACATAATAAATACATATGTATATGTATGTAAATATAGTATGTATTAATTTATGTATACAATAATTTTGTGTGTCATAATGTAGACTCTGATGTTGAAATCCTTGACCTGCATAAAATGGAAAAACTATATGTTAAAACGGAATGAAAACAATAATTAAACGTTTCAGAAAATTATTTTGTATTCATGTATGATAGAAAAAAAAAATATTTTATGTATTTATGTATGTATAAACAGTTACTTATATACTCAAAAGGATGCAAAGGATATGTATGTAAATCTACATAAGTAATAATTATGGAAAATATTTTTTTATTATTCAGTTTACAAATTTCGCGTAAGTAATTATTTTTAATGTACTTCTACGAATGCAAAATCTATCCCAGAATATGCACAATATAAGTACAAATGTATGTACGTATAATCTATCTTTGCTTACAGCAATTATGTCCTGATGACCAGATACCGGTTCTATTTTTATTTTTATTGAATGTACAATTTGAAAAAATTCTGTCTCTGTGTCGTTTTCTTGTTTCTCATATTTTACAATTTGTTTATTTTGAAAAGAAAAAAAAAATAAAAGACATTGATTATAGAAAACTTTTCTAAATAATATGCATGCCTTAATAACCACTTATGTTATGCTAACAATCATTACAAGAATTTTAAATTTAAATCTCAGATGATTTATTAAAATTAAAAATTTTAAATTAAAATTATTTAAAATATATTTCATTAAAAATGCACAGAAGCAATATTTAAAACGCATTACATTTTAGTTGAATAACTTATTGCATTTATATCTTTAATTTTCAGTATTTTATCTATGTATTTAATATATGAAAATAGAAAAATATAAATATTTATACAAGAAAAAAGCAATGGAGAAAATCATTTTTTAATGAAAAATAAATTTTATGTAATTTAAGAATATTTTCATTTCATATAAATTTTTAATCTATAGTAGATATGTGGGCAAACATGAGTTTAAACTAACAGTAACAAATATATAGACAAGTTCATATGTGTACATGTAGATACGTATGTATACATTACTTTTTATGTAATCCTTGACCTAATATTTTACTTATGATGTACACAAAATAACATAGACAGTACAGAAACGTCAAGGATATAACTTTTATGTACGTATATGAATTATATGAAATTATATAAAATATTAATTTTTCTTAAAGATTCAATTCCCAATACAAGTTAAATTCCTTTTTTATATATAGATGTGTATGTGTATATGATTCATTTTAATCATTATCTCTATCACCACTGTACATACACTTACACTGTCATTGTCGTCATCATCATCATCAGCATTACATCGTCTGTTTTTTTTTTTTTTTAAATATTTTGTATCTTTATTTCCCAATATACTTTGCGATATTAAAAATGGGAAATAAAGATATTATATTGTATGATATGTCCTGCTGTGTTTAAAAACTGTACTTAACTATTAAGAATAAAATGTACACATACTTGTATGTATTACATGTGGGGTGAGTGTATAAAAGTGAAGTGACCCAATTCGTATACATTTTTACTATGTGAATATGATATCATTTATATAATATTGCACAAGAACATACATATATTTATAAAAACATACATACATATACACATACATATATTTAATATGTCCATGTAGATATGTAGGAATGTATCTATCTATGATACCTACATTCTTTCTATACTTAATTTGAGACTTTTTTACTTATTATTATGTAAGTGAAGCACGTTTCTAGGTTACTGGCATTTTCTTGTATTTTAATATAAATGTAATATTACCTTCACTTTGATAAACATATCAAATATAAATGTATGTATGTATGTTGTTACACATAAATATACTATCCGCTTTTCAATTTTGTATACATTCATTTTAATTGTATATACAGAAAATAATATAAAATGAAGCTTACATAACCCAAAAAAAAAAAAAAAAAAAATCAGATTTTGTAACATTTGTACACACATACATGTTTATATAATATCGTTCACCATAATGTTTTCTTATGTAATTTTATGGATTCTTGGCCCAAATTTTATGTTGCATCTTCAAATCTATATACATAGATATTGTATGAAGGAAATAATATGTTAGACCTTGTAAAATTTTCTTATTTGATTTTCTCATGTTATATATTTATTATTTTGGATATGATAGTGGTGATGCTGATGATGATGTTGATGATAACGAGTAGTTAAATTTTATTATTGCATTTGTGGATACTGTAAGATGTTTACATACGGTTTATGTATGTGTAGAATATAGCGAAATATGCACATAATTAAATACTTAGGAAAAATAAATTTATATGAATACATATATGTTTGTATGCATGTGTATAGAAATAAAATTATAAACATTTCGTAATTACTATTGCTACTCGTAAAAATTATTAGTTTTTACATAAAAATTCAATTGAAATTTTCAGTAATAAAGTTGAAAGGGTTTTAGTAAATTTTTTTCGGTTTAATTGTAATTTAAAAATGTGTAGAAAAGACATACTTTTCACAGATACATACATATAATAAATTAAGAAAATATGAACAATTTTTTTAAGTTTTCATATTCTTTAATGTAATTTATGCCTCTTAATTATGAGAAATGTTTTTCAAGATTGTTTTTTTTTCTTTCTTTTTTATTTCACTAAAAAAGTTTATTTATGTATTATTTACCCTTATACTTTATATAAAAAAATGAAAAAAAAAAGAAAAAAAATTTAGCGAGTTTAACAAATTTATAAGTACAAAATCCTTGATTATATGGTTGTTTATTACTTTTATATGCTTTTGTATGATACATATGTATGTACATGTACATATGAAAAATGAATTTAAAACGACATAAAGACTATGCTAAAATGGAAAATACATAAAAAAAGAATTAGTCACAAACTTCAAGAAAACTTAATAATTCTTCATACATGCATATAGTGCATATCTAAATAAATCTATATATACATACATACATTACATTTATGTTATATATTTATGATTGCGAAATGTTTTATATTTGTATTACATGAAATTTATACTTGCAAAACAAGCAGATAAACCATTCTTTTGTTTGGTGTAGCATGTACAATTGTAGTACTTGTAATGTTATTATTTTATGTCTGTAAATATAGTCGGTATATGTATATTTATAAGTTGCAAGGTTACACTTATATAGATATATACATATATACATATATGTACATATGTATGTGTACATAAGCATATAAAAGTCATTTTTCATTAAAATAAAAGTATTTGTAAATCTTTATGTGATAATGTGATATGGATGATATCTTTACTGTCATTTACTATGTAAGTAAGTTTACTAAAGTACTTATAGTTTTGTCTTTATATGTTGTAGAATCATTTTAAACAAATGTTAGCTAAAATATATAAAAAAATATGGGAAAAAGGTGATAAGAAAATATACATATTTACATCAGTTCCAGAATATATAAAATGTACATATTTATACGTATTACTTGTATTATACATATATTGTGCGCTCATAGAAACACACATACGTATGTATACGTGCATTGTAGGTATTTGCATACAGAATTCTCAAAGGGAGTATTTGCACAGTGTATATTTTATAAAAAGGAATCTCTGATAATGTTAACTTTGCTTTTCATTTTATTATGCTCTGACTTTTAAACGTATATTTTTACACCTTTATGCACATAAAGTCAACTAAGTATGTGCCTTTTTGTAAGGTATATAGATAATAATTTTATTAAAGTCTTTTTTTCATATACATACATACATATACATTGTGTGTAAGAGTAGTGCGTTAAAACATGAATGTGGAAACTGAATGAAAATTTAAAGAAAAAGACATTTTTTTTTTATCAACGACATTGAAAATATTACTGACTGTATAAATACTGGCATGGAAAAAGTTATTCCTGTTTTTTTGCAGTATTATCATCATTATTTTTCTCGCACAGAATGCAAAAATGTCCGATTTTCATATGTACATTTAATCATCATTTTCCTGAGTTTGTACTATCTATAACTTTGATTCTTATTTTTTTCCTTTTCTTTTTCTTGCAAATAAAAATTAATTTTAAAAAAAATACTTTTTTCTTAAAAGATTTTTTTTTTTTTTTTTCTGAAAAGTTTAATTGATGTCAAACTTTTTTAATGATAGAGTTTTAAAGTTGTTGAACACTTGTGTCTGTTTGTATATTATCTTATATTTGTTCTTGTACAATCAATAAATCTGTATTTTGTCATATCAACCACGTAAATGTATTACATAAAAATGGTCTGATGATTTGATAAGATATAAGGATGCTGGCATTTATAATAAAAGAATTCAACCACAATGTGCACTTTAAAAGAGAAAAAGAGTGTAATACGCATTCTAAATGACATTTAAGTAAACTTTTGAGATTTCTTTTTAATTTTTATTTTTTGGAATTATTACTTGACAGATGGTGACATTAACGAGATATTAACGTGATACGACTATTTTAACATAAATAAAATATTGATACATGACACTTTTTATGGTGTCATCATGGTCTCTTATAAATACATATGTATATATGTACGTATTTGGTGCTTTCACAGAAAATTTTAATTTTCTGTTATATCAGTGATAAAAATTACAATATACATACGTATATAGATAGGTATATATATATGTACATACATATATCATGATGTTACTTTTACATTTCGAATAATAAAATTTTTTGTATTATAATGGTCTTTTGGAAGTCGTTTTTTAAGTACACCTGTGATAACCTAATTTCTAAACTATTTCTAAAAATTATAGAAAAATAAAAAATTTAAAATTTTCAAGTTTTCCTTTCTAAACTTTTAATATTTTTAATTGAATGTTGTTTAAAATTTTCAGAATAATAAAGTTTAAAATGTGCATGTATTACATGCAATATAATATAATATACAACATGGAAAAGAGAGAATAACAAAATTGGAAGCAAATATGAAAAAGATTTTTATTTTAACAAGTTTTTGTTCTATTTTTTTTTTTTTTTTTGTTTTTTAATTTTTACTTTTCTTTAAAAGCTGTTACTTATTTAAAACTATAATAAAACTTAATGAACTTTACATCTGTAAATACAATGTGCACTTTCATTAGATAAGTATGTGTATTCCATGTAAGAGTTGAAAGATATTTAAAAGTTTGATAAATTTATTTTCTTAAAGTTGAATTACAATTTTTTGCCAAATCAAATTGAAATAAAACAATTTTTTTTGTTTTTACAAATGAAAAGTAAAAACTATTACGAAATATTCTCTTTGAAATAGAAATGATTACTTTACGGAAATTACTTTTATTTAACATAATATGTTAGATATTGTAGTTAATGATAAAGATATAAGCACAAATGTAAATTTGTAATAAGTTTTTATAAATTTTTGATTTTCAGTTGAAATTTTGAATACAGCATTATTCGCGTATTAAAGACTTTTTTATGTCAGTAAATCAAACATATTCATTATTTCTAACATTGTTTTTTTTCTATTCAGCTCATATTTTCGCCATATTAATTGAGTATATTAATTATAAATAGAAAATAAAATTTTATTTTATTTTTTTTGAATATTTCGATTAATCTTTAAATATTATTATCCCTAAGTTCTTTTTAATCTTTGACATCTTAATGCGTACACATGTGTACGTAAAGTACGTATAATGTGTACATACCTAATGTACAAAACTACTCATAAGTGATATCACAATTATTTATAACTTATTTAATTTTGTCTTTTTCTCATCTTCTTTATTATTCATTTATCTTAAAGTTATGTTTTTCTTTTTGACATTTCATTTATTTTTTTTTTAATTTCCTCAGTTCATTAATGTATAAGTAAGTTTTTGTTTATTATTATTACACAATTGTTTATTATTATTACTATTATTTACTTGAATTTGTTTGTTTTTGTTATTATTTTCTTTATAACAAAAAAAGTAAAACCTAAATCCTTTTTTTTTATTTTATTTCTATCTCTTATCATTCTTTGTATATGTTTTTTTTTTTTTAATTTATTTTTTTTTGATTTTATTTCTATTCATTATGTATTTACTATTTTATTATTTTAATTACAGCTTTTGGGCTTTTCTATAGCAGTTTTATTAATTAAACATCACTGCAGGAAATTATTTATTTACATACTGTATATTAAATTATTAAATTTTCATCTGCAATGTACAAATTATTGACATATACATACATCTTTGTAATTTTTAGACACATGTATTGTATATATTTATATAGATACACATGTGTTTATACATTTTCATATGTACATTATTTCTTTTATTTCCACCTACGATATGCCTGTTTTTACATTGCTATTGTTATTATTTTCATTATCTTTTAGTTTTGTTGAATATTCATATATTTATACATAGTGAATATTGTATATACATATGTATGTATGTAAGTACTGTACATTATATTTGACGGCATATTTTATAGTACAGACAAAAAAAGATTACAGCTGTCATAAAGATATTTGTTTGCAATTAATCATTACTTTTCCTGCCTTTAAGAATTTCTTTACTTTTCTTTTCCTGCTACTTTTTTTTATTATGCTTCTGTTTTATTAATAAAAAAAAAAAAAAAGAAGCAAAAAAAAAGTTAGTTATTCTTTGTAGTGAACGTTGTACCTATAGTATTTTCTTTTTCCTATAAAAATACGTTTTAATATTTTTATTCATTTCACTTTTTGTAAATATGTGTATAATTTTGCATTTATATGTACATATATTTATTTTCTCCGTAGGATACTCAAGTACAACAATACAAGTGAAACTACTTGCTTATCTGTTCGTTTTTTTTTTCATTTATTTGAATTTTTTTATTTATTATGTAGAATATACATATGTATAATAATGGACCCTTGTCTTGACTTCTTATTATTATTAATATGTCAAGTGCGTCTTTACTCGTATTCACGAATGTATTTCATACATATGTATACATATATGTACGTATTCGTTATCATTTTGATAATATTCTGAATTCCCTTTTTTTATATACATACATACATATATTTTTTTAATATTTTAAATTTTTAATCATAAATACTAAACAGAAATACAACACGGCATTTACAAAGATACATATGTACGTTATTTCATAATTTTCCTTTTCATCAGCGATTTTCATCATCATCCACTATTATATATTGTAATATATGTACATACATACATACATATGTAGATTGAATGGGTGTTTATCACCAATGTATTTATTTCCTTTCACCAGCCATTTCCATTCATACTTCAGTCAGTATATGGAAGTAAGCGAGTACTCATTACCTCGTTTTATACGTACAAATGTAATAAAATTTTTTTACATATACACGCATAAATACATATATGTATCTTAGAGAATACTTATTATGTATATACATATAATAATTCCTTTCTTATCATAATATTTTATATTCTTCATATTTATGTTTTATTTTTTCATACATACTTGTTTTTTTATTAATCTTCATTCTTATTTTTAATACATACATTCAAGCATCATTCTCATTGTGAATATTTTTGTTTTGTTTATAAATCATATTCTAAATGTACATACATATACATATGTATGTATGTGTATGTACTATAGAAAGGGAAAATTTAGATTTCATTTTTCCTTCAGGAATTATTATGGTTATATTTGTGAACGTATAACAGCGCGTTTATTGTTCTTAATGTGTAAGTTAAGTTAAATCTACTACAACTTTATTTCATACATGATTCCTTTTTTTTTAGGTACGTACAAAAGTATGTTGTAAGGATTTTGAACTATAGATATTATGAGGAAATATTATAAGAATATTAAATACATGATGTATAAAAGAATATTTTTCTTATCATAGATTTGAATAAATACTAAATGTAGATTGATTGCCTGTATATTCTTCCTGTTTTTTTTTTTATTTTGTATTTTTTATAATATAAATAAAAAAATGGATAAACAAAAAAAAATTTCCTATTTGTCTAGTGGTATTTACAAAAGAAAAAATTTTTGTTTTACAAAAATTATCGTAAGTTACAGATTATTTTCAAATTCCTGTAGATTATTTGTTTCCTTTTTCGTTTTTATTTTTTTATTTTTTCAATTGATTTTCTTATATTGTATTGAATGTATGAAAGACGGATATGTGTGTATTAAAATATTTTACGTGGTTGTACGCTAATATAAGCTTGCGCATTCTTATTTTTGGCCTATTACCTATAATGTACCTATTTTTTGACAAGTCAATAAATTGGTGTCTGTGCGTATGAAGTAGTAAAAGTACGTGCTACGTATTATTGCATAAATGTATACATACATATGTATGTACATAATTTTATCATCGAAATCATTTGAAATCTGTCAAAGTGATCCTTTTCTCATTTATTTTTTATATTTTTGACAATTTATCTGTAACGAACGTATATAGGAGTGCATGTACATATATATGTATATTTATGTATTTGTATATATGTCACTATGCCTCATGTATTTTTGTACTTCATAAAAATTACAGAATTGTATAAGTATATGTACACAAGTTCTGTTTCACAGAATGTATATTGATGCATACATACATATAAATATTTTGAAATTTGAAGTAAAATTATGTATTCCATTCATGTTTTATTCAAACATACATTATACAAATATTTTTAGACACTCTATTTTCACAAGTACAAATTCTTATATGTAACAAAATTTTTTATTTTAATAGAAATTTACTCCTAAAATCATTCATACAATCTAACTTTTTAAAATATAATTATATTCAAGTATACTATATACATAATATTGTATTAGTACCACATATAGTACATATAATATGTTATTCTATATTAAATACAGAATACGTACGATATGTACCGGTATGTGTATTTTCTTTTTCTTAAATATATCATCTACACATATCTTTAGGGATTAAAATGAATTCTTTATATATAATACATATGTACATACATTTTATTTTCATTTTAAATATACATTACATAGTGTTCTATATTTACAATTGCCTTATATTGTTCAATAATAAATTATACATTCAATGTAATACATACAATTTTTTAATACTTTTTATAATGTTTTTCTTTGTACTTGTATTTTCTTTGTTGCTGAAAAATAAATAATTTTACACATATGTATTATATGTATAGTATGTATGTATTATCGACATTTTTTGTATATAATATTGTACATACATATTTACACATAAATGTACCAAAAAATAATAAATAAATAAACAAAATGTATGAATTTATATGCTAGAAAAAAAAAGATATGAAGAATGTATAGAATGAATATATAAAAATTTAAAAATACATGTGTACATATGTATGTACATGAACATTAAAATGAAAATATACATTTATAAGAATAAGACAAATAAAAATAAAATAAATTGTACACAAATTTTGAATAAATTTCAAGATTTAAAGTACATAGAAGAGAATAAGTACAAAAGTGTACTTTGTTTTTTTTTTTGTTCTGTAATTTTCTTTTTCATTCCTAAACAGATAATATCGAAACAATTTTATCGGCACATAAATTTTTTCAATATAATAAGTAAAAATAAAATTAAGCTATATATGTATATATATAAGAAGAAAAAAACAAAATGAATAGAAGTTAAAGTGTAGGAGTTTTCTTGTGTATTTTCTTTTATACACTTTTACGTATTGTATTGAATTCACATGAATGGAAATATCATACATACATTGCATGTACACATCGTATACTTATCTGTATGAGATGTATTTGTATTTTTTTAATTTTGTATATTTTTCTTTTGATATTTGAAATATATACATACACACATAACTATGGATTCACAACTACCAATGCAAGAAAAATTTTATCTCCTTCAAATTTTTCCCATGTGGTGTCGTATTTCATTAAAAGATTACGAAAAAAGGAAATAAAATATGAGTAGAATCATACATGTGTAATATGTGTGTTTGCACGTGTATGTAGAATTGAATATTTTATTTTTCAATTTTATATTTGATTGTTGATACACTTAGTATATAAATTAAAATTAATCCATTATAAATATAATTTCTATTTGGGATAATTTTAATTTGTCATTTAAAAAAAAAAAAAAAAAAAAAAATGAAACAAGACGAAACAAAATATCAAATACAAAATATAAATAAAATAAATTTTTGCCATTTATTCACGTATAATACATTATATGTACATATGAGGTTTTCTATATGTAACATACATATGTATATTTAAGTATATACGTAAAATCAATAATAATTTATATATGTGTATCACATATCCATTCATATAAGATCATGTTATACTTATGAAACGAAATATTGTGACGAAGTTTCAAAAACCCATTATTACATTTTTTTTAAAGTGTTTTTACTCAATTTTGTTAAATATATATAATTCAGATTTTTCACGTTAACTGACTTAAGTAATTTATTTATTCTTCAAAAAATTTTGTATATTATTTGTTTACATTTTTGTATATTAAACGTTTTCTTGTGTAATTAACATCGTAATGAAAATGTTTTTCTTGGATAACTAAAAAAAAACGACGTTTCACATTGAAAGGAAAAAAACAAAAAAAAAAAACAGAAAACAAAAAGTGAGAAAAATGTCATCAAAAATATATATTGTAGTAAAAACAATAGTAAGTAAAACAGTTTAATCTGTTTATACATGCAAATAGAACATACTTACGTACATATGTACGAACATTTCATAGTATACTGCAATATTTTCATTATTTCATATAATAGCAAACAATGAAGTAATTATTATTTTTGAATAGGTTTTTCCTCATTATTATAATTTTCATTCTTGTTATTTTCACTTTTTTTTCTTTTCTTATTTTTATTATGATTTGTTGTTATTTCTTTTATTTCACGTTTAAATTTCAAGTACTTAACACTTACATATATACATACTTACGTATGATATACATATAGCTTAATTTAAAAAAAAAAAAACTAAAATATTTGATGAAAAATTCAACAGAAATTGATGAAAATTGTATGAAAATTCATATAAAGTCATAGTATGTAGACTAGACTTGTTTAATTTATTGTTGTTAGAAAATGGACGAAAAATATGACGAAATAATAAAAGGGAATAAAGAATACAAATCATCAACAATACTGTAAATCCGTATAAAATATTTATTCAAACAGATTTACTATACTTAGATTTATGCTGACATAAATGACAGACTCATTTATTTTAGTTAATGACATTGCATTGCAATTATTTTTAATGAGAAATCACCAGTTAATATAAATGCAAAATAATAATGTTCATGAATGTTAGAATGTATGTATGTACATATGTATGTATGTATGTGTATGTTAAAATAAAGCAAATTTTCTTTTTTATTTTCAAGAAAATATAATTCTATAATTATAAATTATATTTGGAAGATTTTACTAAGATTATAAAGTTATATTAAATAAACATTCAACAAAAAAAAAAAAAAAAAAAAAAATAGAGAAAGAAAAAACAAAAAACAAAACAAAACCAGATTAAGAAATAAAAACATAGAAAAAAACCGTATAACTTTTCCTATTAAAATTTCATTGCGTTCTCTATTGGGAACTGTCAACTTGATTTTGATATGGTATTAATGATGTAGGACAAAGCACTACATCTCTACATGAAAAAAGGATCAATTTTTTTTTTTCTCTTTATGCCATCACATACCTGATGGTATATTAAATTAGGAAATAAGTTAAATAAAAAAAATGTTAATAAATAAATAACACATAACGTAATGAAGTCTGAGTATTTATGTACGTATGTATGTATGTATGTATGTATATATAATATTGTTTTACAGTATATTCAGGTTTATTTCATTTTCTCTCAATTTTACTTTTATTATTTTCGGTTTTTCTTTTTTGAAAAGAGATTGCGTGTGGCATGTCAATAATATGTCAAAGTAGGATTTGATCAAATTATATTAAGGACACAAGTTTATTCAGAATATATAAAATATATCAATAAAATGAATGAAATGCAGATTGAATTTAAAAAATGTATAAAGTAGAAAAGTAAAAGTATTAGCAAGTTGACTAATTCGAAATTTCATAAAAAATGAAAGGAAAATTCTTAGTTAATAAGAAAAGTTTTGATGCTTTTATGTGCCTATTTCTATCACACGTACATTTCAAGTATATTTAGGTATGTATATAAATGCAGGTACATATAAATATAAAGTTTTTTTTTTTTTTTACAGAAACGTGGGAAAAAAATCTTTTCTTAATTATTCTGACATCGACATGAAAAAATTTTTAAAAATAAAAATAAGAAGAGATAAAGTATATATAAAAATCAGTAAAGAATAAAAAATTATTACACGTGTAAAAAAATCAGAACGTTTTTTTTAATATTAATCATGAACCTTATAATAAGACAGATACAAATTTTATTCGCGTAAATATCAAATTGAAAAATTTAAGATTTTGAAAAAAGTTATTGGAAAAAGCTCTGATTTTCTTAATATTCAATAATTTTCATTAAGAATTTGAAATCTCAATCTCAGGGTTTAAATTAAGTTTATCAATTTTGCAAACATTTGTAAATTTACGTTTTTTTAAAGATTACTTCAGCTATATTATTTTAATTTTATCATAGTTTTCATTAAGAGGATTTAAAAATACAAATTTTATTTTCAAATGAATTTTGTTTTTAATTTACGCGTTAAAGTGTATTTTAACAAAATGCCAACAATTTAATATGATTTAATTTTCAATATTAATTAGGCGAACATATAACACATACGTTTCATTAAAAATTCATACTTGAAATTTTAATTTGAAAATGTTTATATGTGTTAAAATATGATTATGTGTAGATCCTTGTATATATGTTGCCTATGGTACACAAATTCTGTACATAGTATATGTACGTATTAATTTGTAAATACATACATACTATTCCTATAAATCTAATCATTCGGAAAATGATTTTTGCAAAATTATTTTCAAATCATTTAATTTAATTTTAAATAAAAAAAAAATGAAAATGAAAATGAATGCATTTATTTTTTTCAAATTCATTTTTAATGAGCAATATACATACATATGATCATAAACACATTATGGTACTTTTCATTTAAAACTTTTTTTGTTTTTTGTATATGTTTTTTTTTTTTCAATCCTGTTTAAAACGTAATTTCTAGATTTTTTTCTCTCCGCATTTTTCTAAATGATATAATTGTGACTTTTTGTTTTTTCTTTTTCTATTTTAATGAAATGAAAAAAAAAAGTGAAAACTTTTTAATAGCTTCTGTGTAAAAGTAATAAGATTGTACTCGGTTTTCTTTCTATTTTCCTGTTTTTTTTTCTTATTATTTTCGTTTTCTTATTTTTTCGCATTTAATTGTAAAACGTTAATTAACTGAACTTTATAAGTGTGTGTACAAGTATTCGTACTTATTTTATTTTACTCGTATTTTTTATTTTTATTTTTATTTTACATAAAATGACATAAAATAGTTTCTTTGGAAACTTAATAAGTCCGTAAATTGCCATCTTACTACCAACCAACATCATGAAAATAAATTAACTGAAAGTAGATCATGCTGCTATAACGTTTGTACAATACAAACACATATTTAATAATGTGTACCGTTTGCTTATAACCATGACACAAACGACGCTATCAATAGAAAACTGAGTATACTATATAAATTTATTTTTATGTAATTTTCTTATTTTTCGTTTTTTTTTTATTTTGATTTTTTTCATTTAATTTATTTTTTGTCCTTATTTTGATGTTATTCTTTACAGGTTAATTTTTTTATTTATATTTTAGGTTAGCTAATGGCAAGTTACATGTGTATAAATGAATGTACATACATATACGATATACATATGTATGTATGTACATATATATTTTTTTTTTTTATAAAAGCGACCATTGACATAAATTAAAGTTCAAAGTTTAAAATTTAAGTGAAATAACATAAAAATTTTTTTTGACTTGTTTGTATTTTTATTAGATTTTCTTAATTTTTATATTTTACTGTTGTTTTAGTTTTTCTTAATTGTTTCTTGTATTTAGAAAAATTGGCTTTCATTTAGTTTTTGTGATAATCGAATATTTCTTATAAAAGTACAAAATAAAAAAGGAAAACAAAGAAAATTAAAAAAAAATGAAGAAGTGAATTCTTTCGTTAGGTTTATTTTTATTTTTAATTTTTTATTTTTTTTATCTTACATCCAACACTTTGATCTTTTGATTAATCAATTTTTTTTATTATTTGCTTCAAGCTCTGTTGTAACGTACATGTACTTTATAAGACATTCATATATACATGCATATGTACTGTATATTGATAATATCTGTATATATAAATGTCTACGATTTGCTAATAAATCATTTTATTTGTTACGTTTCAAATAAAGATTTTCCTGTTGCATTTGAGAACGAGAATACTCGTAATTTTCATTTCATATTTATACAAGTTCAAATTAGTATAGATGTGTTAGTTTGTACGTTGAATTTTAACACACATATATTTCATGAAATTTATATAAAAAGGATATTTTGATGTATTCTTATTTTTCCTGTCTACTCATACTCATCGAATAGCGACCTATTTTTATTTATCCTTAATCAACCACTTTCAAGGCTTATTTCCTCTCAAAATTGATGCACTGAACTCAACTTCCTGAAGGTTGCTTTTTAGTTGTTTATTACTAATAAAATGTGTGTAAGTCTGTACTTTAAATAAATAAATAACAAGAAAGTAAAGGAAAAAAAAACATCTAAAGAAAAAAAAAAAATTAAAAGCCTTAAAGCGTAATCAGCCTGTCTCCCGGAATGCCGTCTTTTTTATTGGGGGATGTCTTTTGATGTAAATATACATAAATACGTATTTAGATGTTATGTATTAAAATAATCTATACATATTTATTAAGATTTTATATATTTCACATTTTATTTACAAAATAATATATGTATGTATATGTGTATGACTATAAAGTATGAGTCAATGAACACGATTAATTAGAATTAGAATTGGGATTGAGATAGAAATCAAGGAAAATTCTTAGTACGTTGTCTCTGTATGTACATATAGTACACAGATATACGATAAAATGAAATATAATTTATTATTTAAAAAACAAGAAACAGCAACAAATTAGACCACCAAAGGCGATAGATAGTTAGGTTTTGATTTTGTATACTATTCATAAAATATTGTTTGTCTAAATCTTGCAATACAGCATCATACCCATACGAAGATGATGACGACGAGGATAATAGCAGGAATACTGGCATGTTGATTACGTCTGTTATTTTTCCTTTTATTTAAGTTGATGATGAAGGATTAATTTGACTTTATCCCTCAATATATTAATGTAACTATAAATGTACATTTTGGCATTCATTTTATACGCAATGATGTATTACCGGTGGATTATCTTAACGCTTCAGTACACTTATTAGCGTCACTATTGTCATCAATATGTATAGAAACAACATCATTATTGTTTGAACGAAGATTATAATGATGATGATGATGATGATGGTAATAATGAGTGCAAGAACGTACGTGTAACACATAAAAGTATGCCAAGAAGGGTCTTTTCTTGATGGTTAACTGTACCAACAAATGTGTTCGCATTCTATCTATTTGATTTGAATTAATACCATATTTTACTTGATTACAATTTGTAAAACTAAATTTGTAGTTTTGTGCATTATAAGATACGAAATTTTATTTCATACCATAAAATAGCATGCACTGGATAAAAGTGTTGAAATGAAAGACATCAAAACGGTAATAATGTACTTCATAGTAAATGCATGTTATATGCCCTTAAAAAACATTCTGTCAAGTGTCAGTATTTGAGTGACAAATTTGATTTAACCCTCATTTGAAAGGGAAACAGAAACATTAGATTGTACACATGTATGTACACAATGCAACATTTACAATATAAAGTTATATTTACCTATGAAAAAGTATATTTGAATAAAGATTATATGTACATATCCAGACATTTGTATATGTATACGTTTCTCATACGAAATTTTCAAATCATATCACGCCTAAAGGAATGTCAGTCAAATTTTATGAGACAAGAAAATTGGCTATTTCGGATGGTTTGATTTAAAAGAATAATTTGGAAAAGGTTTTTTGTTTTCTTAGTAATGAATGTTGTTACTAGATGGATAGAGAAAATATAGCAAATAATTGATGAAGCTTTTTTTTTTCTCTCATTTTTCATTCTTTTCTTTTCATGTTTCATATTAATTGACTTAATACACAGAATACATAGAAACAAGGAAAAAAAAAGAAAATAAATTTACTTTCTTTGAATCCTTTTGCCTTTTATTTTCGTTTTATTTTATTTTTTATTTTTATTTTAGCACATATTTAATTTACACTTTGAAAATTTTCAAAAAGGTATTATTATGATGCTATATCTTCATTATCATCATCGTCGTCATCATTATTGTCAACGATTTGTCACAGTCCCTTTGATCTTTCATTACTGTAAATTTTATTTTTACTTTTCATCATAACATTATTTTCCATCATTATTATTATCATCAAAAAAATTTTCAATTTTACTTTTTCACTTTTTTTTTAGGTGTATATATGTAAGTGTGTGTGTGAAATATGTATAACACGAAAAAGAGAAATCCCTGAATATTATAGAAATTAGTGTTAGCTTTTATTTTTTATTAAAACCTTTTGACATTATTTAAATATTAAATAAAATTCTTCAAATCGTAGTACATATACATACATACACATGTACATAAGTCAGTATATCAAAAACAATAATGAGACAAAAAGTATTTACTATCTCTTTTCATTCATGCTTCATACCTATGTTTAATGTAACATTGTGTAACATATAATTTTACATTGTTGTTTTCGTTTTCAACATTTCATCTAGCTAACTTTTTTAAACATTTTTGACATTGTATTCTTATGTATACATATTGTATTTTATATTAATGAAAAAAACAAAAAAAGAAATAATACTAAAAATATATATACATATATAAAAAAAAATGGAAAAATGAAAAATCACTACAATCATAAATTGAAATAAAAACAACAAATATAAAAAATACTTTATAACATAAAAAACTACTTTAACTGTACTTTATACTACATTATATTGTAGAATAACGAGAAAATAAAAATGAAAATAAAAAAACCTATTTTATTTATTTTTTTTGTTATTAAGAGAAGTACAGAAAAAGAAAAAGGGACTTTTTTTTGCAAGTTAAAGTTATAATTTTTCATGTTGTTGTTGAGTGTTTCATTTATCGCCTTGGTTTCAAAAAATTATTGGGTCGTTTTATAACAAACAAAAAAAAAAAAAAAACTTTTTTGTTTTCTTTATAAATTTTGTCTTTTATTCTTGCTTATGTTTTATTAAAATTAATAAAAATAAAATTCTTTATACCTGAAAAAATAGAAAAAAATTTTCTTTGAATTTTGTAATATGCATAAAAGTAAATACATATATAAAAACAACATAAAGTGAAATCTAGAAGTTTTGAAAAAAAAAAAAAAAACAGAATTTGAAATAGGAAAAACACAAAAAGAAGTAATAATAAAAATAATAAAATAGCATCATTTGAAAAAAAAAAGTGAAAACTTAATTTGGTTATACGTAATATAAAAAGATAAAATAGAAAATTTATTGTAATAATTGTTTGATTCAACTAAATGAAAATGAAATTATTAATATTTTTCAAAATTGAATAAAACACAAAATAATACATGATTCAAATAAAAATATTAAAATTTTGTTTACAAAAAAAAAATTTTTTTTTTTGATGAATTTTTGCTTTTAAATTAAAATGGATTTAAACTTTCACAACAGTTTTTTAAACTCTTTTTAATATTTTCTTGAATAAAAGTAAGAAAAAATGCAAACATTGTTCTTTTAAGTGAATATAAGTACTTTCTTAATGAAACTTTATATATTTCAATATAAGAAAAAATATTCAAAATAATTTAAAGAAGAATTTCTACAATTAAAAATAAAGAGTTTTTGCTTTTTGTCTCAAGTGTATATTTTCGTTTTTTTTTTTTTTTTTTTTAATTCTTCTTATTTATTTATTTTTTTATGTATATATGCATGTGTTATGAATGACTGGTAAAAGATGAATTATATTATTTTAATGTTCATAGTGAAATTAATTAAACTATTATGTGATTCATAAGGTTATAATTTAATAATGGAAACATATCTTTTATTTGTATTCGTAAATATTATATATTGTATAATATTCAGTTATATGAAGTTTTCTGAGAAATGGCGTACTAATGTATTTGTGTGTATGTATGTATAAAAAGGATAAGAGTAATATAAAACAAAATTAAATTGAGATTTTTTGCTTTTTTAAATTTCAGTTGTTTACATTTTTGTTTCACATAAACACAAATACAATATTCGTATGTATGTATGTACATATATATGTACATACGTGTATACATACAATGATAAACTTTAATGTTAAGCAGACTGTAAATAAGAGAGACTAAGAAAATTTTTTTTTTTTGAAAATTTTCATTATCCTTTTGCAATAATAAATATTTCTCATATATATTTTTATTGTGAAGATTTTTTTTAATTGGTTTTTGTTTATTTTAAAAATAAACTTTTATAATTGTTAGAAATAAAACGGACAAAAACCCCATAATCTTTTGTTGATTTAAAAAAAAAAAACGTTTGTTTAGAATTTTATTAAAATATTTTCATGATTTTCTAGTTTATAATTTTTTGATTGCACTAAATGTTGGTATTGGGCTACTATGTAGTATAATGTAAAAATTCATATTAAAATGATTTGGTAGAAAATATTTCAAATATTTTTTTCCATATAATAATTTTTAATAATTTTATTCACTATTTATGACTTTAAGTTTATAATAATGAAATGTAGGCTTAACATGTCTACCACAGAGGGAAAAATGTATGGGAAAAAGTAGTGAAAATATTCTTTTCTGAGTACAAGACCTATCTTACATACATACGTATGTACAAATATACAAGTATTTTGAAGTTTTCAATGTGTAATCAGGATAAAAACTTTTTTGTGTTTTTTTTATTTTTTTTGTTTTAAATCTTTTGTTTTTGTTGTTTCACTGGTTTATTCATTTTTTTTTATTTTTTATTTTTCATAAAACCATCATCTTTTGTTAACTAGCATAAAATAATACATAAATTTACATTAGAAGTCACATTAAAATAGTATTCTACTATTGAAAAAAGTATTTCGTGTAGAAATAAGCCTGAAAAAATAAAAGTATGATTTCAGTATATAAAAGTTGATAAAAGCTTCATATGCATACATTAACATACATTATTGTATCTTGTGCTTACATATTTGTGTTTTCAAGATATATGGGTATTAACCTAAAACATAAACAAAAAATAAAAATGATGTATGTACATCTAGACAAATCTTTTTAGTTGGATTTCATTTAGTTTTGTTCTTCTTTTTGAAAATTTCATAAGAAATAAAAATCAACTTTTAGGAACAAAAAAAAAAAAAACGAAAAACGAAAAAAAATGGAAGGAAAAGTTTACAGGCGTAGTTATGTGATAAAATCTGGTGTAGGCGAAAATTTAATGTATGCGTATATGTGTATGTGAATTCCTAATACGTACGTACTACAATGACTTATGTGTATGTAATTTTTGGTACATTTTCTCTATTTTATTTCTATTCGTTTCTCTTCATACATACATTTTTACACCATAGAAAGTATACACATACATATACACATTAGCTTTGTAAGTATAATGATTGTGGCATGATTTAACCATATTTCATATAAATATTTCACGATGAATTGGTTTATTGTTATGCATACATACATTATTGCCTTCTTCATACTACATTTATGATTTACATGTATGTACGAATGGATGTATGTATATGTATATATTTTTTCTTTTTTATATGTTTTTTATGTGTGGTGTCAGTGTGGTACATATTTTTTTAATGTTAGATTTTTCCCAAACATTATGTAACATGGGTACATCCCTTTTAGTTAAGCTATTTTTACTGAACTTTGATTCTGATAACATGAGACTATACAAAAACAAAACAAAAAAGCAAAACAATGTTTGAGAAAATAAAAGAGGGACGATGATGAATACAAATGAATCAAAAATTGAGCAAAAATTTAATGTTTTATACTATACATTCTACTCTATATGTACCAACATGTGTGTAGTATAAATGATATGTGTGTTAATATCTATTATAAATGAAGGGTGAATGTTATGTGAATATTTGATGGAAACCCTTCATATCCGTTATCCATTTATCATGTATTGATTTTGATGCAAATATATATGTACATATTGATGTTCATGTATACACGAACGCTTAAGTATATAAGGTATATACGTATGTATGTACATATATAAGGATTGATGTAAATTGTATTTTGTATAAACATCACTTCAACGGATAAGGACAATAAGCACAGTGATGATCAAAGAATATTTTTTTAAATTTGCATCTATAGGCATTTAATATATTTTAAAATATAAATAAAATTTTTTCGAAAAATATTTTCATATGCATAATATTTGCATGGGTGATTCACGATTACATGATTTGAATCGTATTATAAAACCATATTCCATACATCTATGTAGATTTTTTTTTTTCGTGAAGGTACAAACACATGTTTTTTTATTTATTCAAAAGGAAGAAAACTGTTAAAAATTAAATAGGTTATAGGGTACTTTCATATTAAATTCATTTAAAAAAATTTGGTTCAAGAATTTTTAATATACTTACAGGATCACACGTTTTATTGCTTAAATATATTTCGAGGTCTCATTCAACTTCCCATACCATTTACTTATTACTTTTTTTTTGTATATTTACCGCTTTTTACTATTTGATTATATTATTTTGTCATACAAGAGTACATAATTTATATGATTATACAATAGTAAATAATAAAAATGGATGTATTCGAATACGAAAAATATATTACAATATTTTATATTGGGACCATACACTTAAGAATAATGATGTATTATTGTATAAGGACACGTGCTGATAATGATATTTTTCCTTTTCTTAGTTTTACTTTGTAAATCTCTGTTTTTATTACATTGTTGACGATGACGATGATGATGATGATGACGATGGTATAGTAATGTGGTAATGGTACATTATCTCTGTAAAATATATACAATATACGTATTTATACCCTCAAGTATAAATGGAAATAAAATAAAATAAAATATAATTTAGGACAAAGTTAAATTGGTTTTTGAAAAATTGTCAATAAATTTACTTGTTGTTAAATTTCATTTACATTCTCTTATATACATTTTTAAGTATCATCCTTTATCCTGTTTTCATATTTTATTTTTACGCTCATTTTCATTTCATTTTTATTTAAAAAAGGGAGAATAAAAACATTAAATTTTCTATAATATTATATGAAAATAACTATAAAAATATTTTGTTTTATTTGTACATGTACAGTTGAATAAAAATTGATGAGTGTACAATTCTACATAGTCATGATAATATGAAAAAAAAAGAAAGAAAGAAAAAAATATGTTACAGATAAATTCCACAATGAATAAGTGACCCGATAACCAATTTTCATTTTCTTTTTTTCATTCTCTTTTCATTTATTTTTTATTTATATTTATTTATTTACTGTTCTTGTTTATTTATTTTATTTTATTTTTATTTTAACTTTTTTTTTTTTTTTATTAAGATGTACCTATAATCTATATTGATAACATTATGTAAACGTATTGTCGATGTGTATGGATGAATGAATAATGTACATAAATAAACATATAAAAATATTATGCAATGTTGATGTAGAACAAAATAATTTTACTATCCCTTTTTCATTTAAGTACTTTTAGATATTATATTATGTACATATAGACACATATAGTTTGTTTATCAATTGTAATTGATGTCAAAGTAACATAAATACACATTGAAATAAATGAAAATAAATTTCATACATAAAATAGTAATATAAAAGTAAGTAGTTATCCATATACTTTTACATACTTATATGTGAATACATATATTATATTAAAATCAAATTATATACTTTTTTCTTTTGCAAATGTACACATAGGTATAGTTATATTACACTATGTATGTGCAATTTTTGTATGTTGGGTATTGTGTACATGACATTAATGACTATAAACGACTTTATATTGAAGAAAAAAATACAATACAAAAATACTTATTTTAAAATGAAATTTGAAAGAAAAGAAAAATATATAGAGAAAAATAAATTTATATAAAACTTCTAAAATGGATTATTACAAATACGTATAGTACAAAATGTCTGTGAAATTTTTGAAGGAAACTGAAGTTGATGGCAATTAACAGATAAAGATGTAAATAATTACTTTAATTATATTATAAGGTAAATTATATTAAAATTAAAATTACATTTTCTCAGTTTACAAAAACACAAAATTATCTGTTTATGATTTTTTTTTTGCATTTGTATGGAGCATACAATTTTTTTTGGGGGTTACCACATTATTTTCAATTTTTTTTTCTTATGATTGTTGTTATTATCCTTTCTAAATACTGGGCATTGGCAAGCGAAAAATAAAAGTAACAAATAAATTTATTCAAACTTAAAAGAAAAGAGTGTGAAAAAGCATCTATCATGCTTTCTAAATGAATTCAATTTTTAGTTTCATATTTTTTGTTTATTTTTAATAACACTTTCACAAAAATGTGTATGTTAAAAAAATGAAATGAATTAATATGTCTTTCATTATTTCTTGAAAAGTAAAAAGTATTTATATACATTTTAGACAAATGCATTAAGGAAATGTTAATTTAGTTATGAAAATCTCTAAACTTTTGTGAAGTCTCACACGAAGAATAAATGTGTAGAAAAATTTTATCTAAAAATAAAAGCAAGCGCATAGTGCTATTGAATTGTATGTTAACAAATACGATACAAGAAAAGAATTAATTTTTTTTTCCTTATTTTCCTTGTTTTTCAAATGTTATGAAAGTATATATTGCTAGAAACTATTTTATTTTACACTTTGTATCTGTACATAGTAATTTCATCAATCTGTACATACACATGATTTATTTATCTTATTTAAGGAAAATAATAAAATACGTAAATAAAATATATAAAAGAAAATATAACAAATTGAAATTGCAATTTATATTTTATATGCATTGTAAAAAAAAATGTTGTATATGAATCTATGTACATATACATTGTGTATGTAGTATGTCCGTAAGCTCTCTTGTTTTCTTTTCTGATTTTTAACCACTACCAATAAAAAAACTAACAAGTATAATAAACAATAAAAATGATTTTTTCTTTTTATACGGATATTTGTTGTAAAAGTTTTCCTACACGTACAATATACACTTGTTTGGATGTTTAAGTCATTTTCTTGATATTCTGTTAAATATGATGTATAAATAAGTATGTACATATGTACACATAATATATCTACGTAGGTAAAAAGAAACAAACAAAAATAACAGGAAGTTAATAGTTGCAGAAAAAGGATATAGTAAAAAAAAAAATAATAAAAATATAAACTTAAACAACAAAAAAGAGAAAAGGAGAGAAAAAAAAATGAAATAAAACAACACAAATTACAACAAGTTATTGAATCAGAACAAAGAAAAATTTTTAAACGAGGAAGTAAAAAAACAAAACAACAAATATCACAATGAAAAAAGTAGATATAAATAAATGTGTAGACATTACAGTATATAAACATAAAATAAAATGTTGCAAAATAAAAAAATAAATTTTTAAAAAATTAACAAAAAGAGGAACAATAAATGAATATATAGTACATACATAGGTATGTATGTACATAACACTTTGTATACAATATGTACATACATATATGTATGTTTATCATACATACGAATGTATGTATGTATGGAAATTTGTAAAGAATAAACTGTTTTATTTTTATTAATTTAAAATGAAATATAAAAGAAAGACAGGAGAATGTTATAGAGAAAAAATAAAAGAAAACATTGCATTACAAGATGCACAACAAATGAAAACAATAAGAAAATAATTGCGAAAATATAATTTTTAAAAAGATTTTGAAATAAGAATTGAAAATAAAAATTATAAATTTAAGTATGTTTATGTCTATACTGAGGTACATAAATGCATATACACAATGTTTTATACAAAAATACTGACAATTATAAATGATTTACAAGAGATGAAAAACTTAGTTTTTTTTTTTAAATGTTACAATTTGTATTATTTATAAAATTGATGTTTTATTGATTAAATAAAATGAGAAATGATGTAGAATATCAACGATAATAAAAAATTTCAAATAAATTGCAAAATATTATTATTGATTTATATTAAGGAAAAAATAAAAATAAAAGAAATTATTACAAATTTGTTAGTAAGACACTTTCTGCTTTCTGGAAGGTTTATATAAAATTTGCTATCACATGCATATAAGTCATTTATTTCGAAAATGGTGTAAGTCACAAAAATTTCAAAAATTAGTTTTCAAAATAATTTTCAATGTAAGGATATAAATTTTAGTACACATTTCAAATTAAAAAATTGTGAATTTCAGTAGAGAATGCAAACGCAAAACTAATAAGATCTGTGGATAAAAAGTCACCTACGTTACTTTCAAAATAAACGGCTCATGTAGTATATCTATTTATTTTTCTGTTCTGGATTTAAAAATGTTCTCCTTCAAAATTTCTAATGATTTTAAAATCATGTTTATATGTAGATTTGGCAGCCTTTTTGATTCTGAGGAATAAACTTGACGTTTTAAAAAAGAAAAAAAAAATAATAATAAAACAAAATAAAGAAACTAATAAAAGTCCAAGATTTCTAAAGACAACTAACATGGGTCTTAACATCTGGAATTTTTTTAGGAATATTTATTTAAATATTTTAAGCATTTAAATGTATGTTTATTTGAAACCAAAAACAATATTGTTTTTTTTTTTTTTTTTGTTTTCTTTACAACCGTACATACATACATCTGTAATGCATATCTTATATTGAAGCTGAAATCGTAATAAAATTCGAAAAAAAATTCAAAAAGGAACGTAATAAAGAAAATAAAAATGAAAGGATATTAGATATTACGGTTTGTTCTATTTATTTAAAACTTTTCATTTCTAATATACAAAGCGTCACGTACAAATTTTAACGTCCCATTTTCATGCATGTGGATGTATAACAAAATGTGTTGGTTTATAGTTTTTCTTTTATTATACTCCTAATATGATATAAAAAAAAAAAAACAAATACACAAAAAAAAGAAAATGTCCACTTAATAAAAGTCTCTCAAACAAATATCCTGTTACCCCAAAGTTAAAGATTGAATTTCTTTCTTTTCCATATTTGCTTATTTTCAATATATTATATGTTTATGTGTATACCATACACACATACAAACATCTGTATGTAGATGAATAAATGTATTCATGTATAATGTGTTTTCGATGATTTTCATAGGTTTTATATTTTTTTCCTTGTGTTTATGAAATATTTTCAGAAGGACAGCAATGTCCATTTTTTGTATTTTCATTTATTTTTATTTGTATTAACTGACATAAAGACAAAATTAGAAATATAGAAACATTTAGAAAAAAAGGATGCATGAGAACAAATTGATTTTCTTTTAGAAATTTTGCAATATTTTTTATTTTAAAAGGCAAATAGAGAATAATACAAAAGAACTTGTATGTAGATAAAAATAATATGAAGTTTATACAATGCAATAATATAAAATTACACCAATAGAAAAAAAAGGGAAAAGAAAATCGTAAATCGAAATTTATTTTTAAAAAATGGCAAAAATTGCTAAAAGTAACGAACTTTATAAATAAAAAAAAATTATTTTTGTTTAATTTAGTGAGAATTTGTTAATTAGAAAAATTAAATTTAATTACATTTTTAATCAATTTTTAAATCGAAAAAAGTAATTTCAAGAATAAAAAAATAATTTCATTTTAATTCATAATTCAAAAGGTATTGAAGAATTTTATATATTTTTTGCACCACGTTCATTAGTTGTCACTAGATTGAATTTTCTTTATCATTCATCAAACGATACATATGATGTTTACATGAATTTTTATTTCACGTTCAGTGTATATACACTTACATATGTATGTACATACATAATACTTAGAAAAAAATGTAGTTTTCATGTTATTAAATTTGAAAATTAAAAATCATAAAATAAAATATAGAAATAAACTTTTTAATTTTTTTTTGCTTCGTTATTTTGATTAATTTTGCTTTCTGAAACTATTTGACTTTTGTTTTGTGTTTAATACTTTTTTCTTTAATTTTCCATTTCTTTTTATATACTTTTATACATATATTATATATAATCTAATGTTAGCTAGCCTGTGTATGTTTTTATTATATAAAAGTATTCTAATTAATTTTCATAGATTTTTTTCTAATGGCAACATAGCATGATACATTAGTCGTATAAAAAATATTCTATAGCATTAAAATGAATAAGAAAAGAACAGAATAAAAAGGAAATGAAAAAAAGGTTTTTACAATCTTAAACCAAACAATAATAGAAAGTCATAAAAAGGATTTAATTAACATTAAGAAACTTACATGTTTCATACTCACAAAACATTACTATATAAAGATACTTTTGTGAGATTTGATATATGTATGTATGTATGTTTCATTGCCTTAATAACCAGTACATACACAACTTTATAAAATAAAATCAATTGTGTTCGTGCTGTGTTACTGAAAGTTAAAAACAAAAAAAAAAAGAAAATCTTGTTTCATTTTTATCCATAAAGCCTTTCTCAATTGATATAAATATGTACATATTCATGTGTATTCGCATTAATTCTACTTAAGATTTACATTACATTCTTCATTCAATCAACCACTATCACCCGACCATCTAATTTTATTAAATTTTAGGCTCTCATCAAGGATTAATTCTTTACATCTTAGAGGAGATTTTTATTTCATATTTTTACCCCAAAAATTAATTGTTGTATTTTATGTACACCCCATACAAATTTACATGCGTGTTTTTGATCGATAAATACTTAATTTAACCTTTCGATTAGATAATACTAAGTGGAATATTGTTGGGTATTGAACAAAGTGCACGTGTTTTTTTAAAAAAGGAAGATAAATTTATTGTTCTGTTTCATGAATAAAAATAGAAAAACAAATTAAATATAGGAGTAAAAATGTAAACAGTCGTAAGAATGAATAATGTTGAAAATTTAAATCTTTTTTTTTTTATTTGAAATTTCTAAATGATTGTCGTAAAAAATTTTTACAATAAAAAGTGTTGTTACAGTTACTTGCAACAAATATTTTAATTTGATTTGAAATTTTAATCTGATTGATCGAACTTTAAAAATTAGTAACATTTTTCAAATATTTGTAATGAAAATATAGTTTTCCAATTTTAGCTTTTAATTTTAATTTAATAAACACGTATTTTGTACGTAATGTATACAGTTAAGTGACAAATTTGAAAGTATTTTCATTTAGTTTCCAATGAAAAATCAATGGAATGGAAATTTAAAAAAGGATGATACATTTCTATTAGTATCACTCGTTTATAATAATTCTCATAAATATCTACACTCATATATGTACATACTTCTCCACGTGTATTTGTAAAACGTTAATAAATTTATAAATGTATTTGTACATAAGTATGCATATTTTAACATTTTATGCCCAGTGTACAAAAATCAAGGGGAAAATTCAAAATAATTTTCATTTCCACTTAGGAGAAAAATATGTCACATCAATTATTACATGATTTTGTTATATGAATTTATTATGTATTCACGCACATATCCCAAACATGTGAAACATTCGTATGTTAAAATTATATTTTATGTATCATATGTGTACATATATACGCACATAAAAACGTACACATGTAATTTCTTAGCTATATACATTTATGTACATTTTCATAATAGAAGTATTTATTTTTAAACCAATTCAAACATTTTTATCAAAATATCAAAAAATATAAAATATTTTAAACAAAATTATAATTGATTATCTTTTTATTTTCATGAACTCATTAACTGGACTGACAACAAAATATAAGACTTTTAATCAGTTGCACGTGTAAATTTTTCGTAAACCTATAAATATTTGTAATTTTCCATTTACAATATAGATCCTTTTTGTAATTTGAAAATTTCCAAATTATATTTTAATTTAATGGATTAGTAGAATTTTTGTTAAATCATCTTTCAAAGTAATTTTTCTATATAAAAACAAAGTGTTAGTTGTTGTAATGAAAGAATCATAGGGTTGCTTGTAATTATTCGGGTATAGCAATTGCTTGTTTACTCTTCCATTTTCCTATTTTGTGTTTTTGTGTTTTTTTCCGAATTAATAATATTCATGTATTTGAACAAAAAAAAAAACACAAAATTTCATGTTGTTGTTCTTGACCTTTACAAAATAATTTCATTTTTACTTTTTTTGCCTTTCTTTGTTACTTGTTTTTGTCACTAAGGAGTTCATTTTCATTTTTTCGCTCAATAATTCTGTGTATTTTGCAGAAATCTCATTAAATCCTTACATATTAATTCAATGAAATGAATCTGAGTGAAAATCGTACATAATAACGTACTTAACTCAAACTAATGCTTACATAGATGATAATCAGTTAAGAAAAGGATTTGAAAAAAAAAATCAAAACAAAATATAAAAAACATAAAAATCTATATAATGTCAGTAAACTATACCTATGTTAAACCAAGTTAAACATATAATCTAAAAATTTTTCATCATTCTTGTGGAAAAATTTTCTCGTTTATTTTTGCTGTCAAGCATCTGTTTTTGTCAAGTACATCATGTGTGTTATTGAAAAACACATAAAATGCGTTCTGTATTTGTATTGTGAATAAATTTTCATTTTTATTTTCTTGTTACAAATAGCAATAACAAACTTACATGCACACATATATACATATTCCTTTTTCCATTGCTTATACAAACTTATGTATGGATGTACAAAATTTTATTTATATGTGCACATGTCTGTAAATTACGGTACATAAACCCATCAATAGATTTTTATACAATTCCATGTAGAAATATAAAGAAAACTTAAAGAAAAGAAGTAAAATAAATAAAGAAATTTAAGACTAAGATGATGATGACTAGGTAAAAATTTGCATAAAAATGAAATCAATTTCAGGCGTTAAGCAACAATAATGATAAATAACGACTAAATTTGTATATACATAATGAATGTTATATTGCTTATATATAAATGTTTGTGTGTGTTTTTATGTGTACATACGATAGAAAAACACAATTGAATTTTCCAATTCTTCATTTTTTTTTCATTTGTTTGTGTTTTGAATTGTATGTACATACGTACATATATTGTGTATTTTGGTATTGAAAGCATGATAAAATGTGTATATGAATAATGGGCAAAATTATAAAGAAAATCCTATAAAAGCATACAATCTACATAATCTTCATATGTATGGTATCAATGTATGTAAATATATAGCTATAAATTAAAATTGAATATAATATGTATGTATTGAAATAAAAAGAAAGAAGGAAAAATAAAGAAAAATAAAATTCAAATTTGTTTTTGCTATTAATTTACATTGTTATATTATGGTATTCGTGAAATTGTGTGATTTACTCTCCAGTTTGATAACAATCGAATTTTAGTCATCAATTAAATTAGAATTTTTTTTATAGTAGATTTTATATATGCAATATAAACAAACAAATATAAAATACTGTGTACACATATAATCGCACATAATGGGTGTATAATATGTATATACGTACATATTATTATATTTGTATTTTGGTTAATGATATACGTTTGCAACCAAACACATATTGTTGAATTATATATATATGTATGTACATATATATATTATTTATATTATATAAATAAAATTGGAAACAATTAATTTGTTTTACTACTTTTTTTTTTTGAATGTTTTATTTGTGAATAGATAAATACCATAAAGAGAATTGCTTTTAATTTATATTTTCTTTCAGTGTTTTCTAATATAAATAACGGTGTTTTTGACAATTTATAAACGAATATAAGGTATATGTACATAAGTATTTAATGTATAAAGGATTTGAAATTTATTTAGCAAAAGAATGATAAGGGTTGTTATACGTATTAAAATACGAATTTCAATTAAATTTATTTTATAATACATAAGTATGTAAAATTTACCATAAAAGAAAAAATGTTATTTTATCGTTTAATTGAAATGTTATAGTATGTTTTATTGTCTGACATGCAATTGAACAAAATGAATAATTAAATTTTAAAATGTCATCAAATAATGTAGAAATTTTTAGATATGTAAATAATACCAAATATCATTACCATAATAATGTTGGATTTTGTGGTAATAATAAATTTGATAATAATTTTATAAAGATCTTTTGTTTATCCAATAATTTTATGTTTGTCAGTATTGGTTTAGAAAAAAATAATAATAAAATTTTTCGATAGTTTTCGAAATTTTAAATAATTATTGTTTTTGTTCAATAAAGTAACGAACATTTTCATAATCAAAAAGAATGTCATCATTTTTTTTTCTTATTTTCAAATTTATTTTGAACATTTATTTGCAAATGAATATGTGTATAAAATAAAAACGATAAATAACATGTCCTTTTGTAAAATTTATAAAAAAAGGAAAATATCCGAAGTAAAATAAAACGTATGTAATAAAAAGGATATCCTTTATCTTTTTGAAAAAAATAAAAATAAATAAAAATAAAAAATTTAAAATGGATTCAATATCAAAAGATTTTCAAATGATTCATATATGTAATTTAACACTTTTTCTTCGTTAATGCAATGTTAGATATTTTGTGTAATATAAAAGGAAATTATGGAACAAAATAATATTAAAAAAGAACAGGATGTGAATATAAAACAACTAACAGGAAATATTATATGTGTGTTCATATAACATATAATATATAAAAAATCTATTAATAATAGAATTTATTGTATATACTTACCTCAGTAAACACATGAAACAAATACTACAATTAAAATATTAGTCTTTATTTCCTTTTTGTATAAATACATGTTAAAGGAAATTTTACTTAATTTTATTTATTACAAGTAAAACAATAGTGAAAATTAACTGACTAGAAAGAAATCAAATTGATTTAAAAATGAAAATTATTTTATATGAATAGAATTGCACATACATTATTCCAGAATTTTATATTACATGCCATATATTTTATTTGCATATATTATGTACATCTATTTATGTGATTTTATTGTATAAAAGAGATTAAAAATTATAATTTTCATTATTTGAATTTAAATTTTAAGTTTTGATATATAAATGTGTAGTTTTGTGTATTTTAAATATGAAATTGTTCGTTTATTTATTAAATAAAAAGTTTACTGGGTTTATGCGATGCAATTTGTCATTTTAAGATGAAGAGCTTTAAAATGTTCTATGAACTAAGGCCGGTTTAATTTAAAAATATCGCTTTTCGTTATCATTTTAACCAGTTACAATTCGACTTAAGGAGCCAACAAAACAACAGTTTTACTCCTATTCAAAAGTTTAAAAGTATAAAAATCAACAATTACAATCATCATGCAAATTAACTCGTGATGTATAAACACGTTCTTGGTAAACGATAAAGCAAATAAATGAAAGTATGGGAATTTTTTTGTTATTTTTTTCTGATAAATTTTCTGATGTAAATGAGTTTTTATAAAATTAAAGTAATATTTATATGTGTACTTATAACATACATATACGTATGTGTATAATGGTATGCATATAGGTATGCATTTCCTCCTATTCTAAATACTTACTCTAAATTGTAGTTTATTTGATGAATAATTTTTACGTTTCTTGACTTGTAACTCTGTAAAAATATCAAGAAAATAATCTTCTTTTCAGTTTATTTCACGTTGAAAAAAGAAAAAAAAAATAATAATAATGTTGAAAAATTCATATTCATGAAACACTAAATGAAAATTTTAAAATTCCATTAAAAGGATTTTAATTTTGATGAAAGCTAAAAAAAAGTGAAAAAAAAAAATAAACACAAAAATGAAATTTGCTATTGAAATTTTCATCATTTTCAACCCTGAAAGTTTTTCTAAAAAATTTTTTCTTTTTAAATTTATAAAATCTGTAAATGAAATTATGAAAGAATTTTGATATCGATGTTTCAAACAAGGTATAAATATTCGATATGTATGAATGTATAGAAAATTGTATTTTTAAACATTTAAACATTTTTTTAATTGTATTCGTTACGTATGCCATGTAGTATTTCTTATTAAATAAAATAAAAACAACAAATTTTACTTTTTTTCATTTTTAATCAACAATTATACTTATGTATTATTAATAAACAAAATGATACAGATGGTTAAAACTTTTTGACGTAGATATCTTTTGCTATTATCCATTCAATATTTTTAATATAAATGTAATATACATGTTTTGTTAATCTTTACGTTATTATTCATATATTTATGTAAAAATTGTGTAAGAAAATTTAGCAGTAAAATTTAGTAATAGGATTGGTTGTATCGTACAATAAGTACAGTACAACATCAATAGCAAGAAAAATGAAAATATCATACACTGAGTTTAGAAGACAAGGTATTATTTCGAAATATGACAAATCGTTTTTGGATTAATTGCAGTCATTTTGAAGGTTTTGTACTTTTCATAAAATAAGTATAAAAATAAAATTTTCGTAAAAAATAAGTTAAATTTTGCAGATAAGGCCTAAAAAGTATCATTGGCAATCTGTAAGTATCTCTATGTATTGCGGTGTATATTTTACAATAAAAGATTCTAAAAAAAGTTTTTCTTTTTTCTTTTTTTTTAAAGACTTAAAAATATCACAAAACTTTTTATTGTTCTCTTCGACAAGGAAAAAAAGTTTAAAAAATGGAAGAAAAAAAATTTTTTTTTTCTCTTAACATTGACTTATACTTGAAGAAGTAAAAATTTTATTTCACTTTGTCACCCAACTTATAGTTTAAGAAAAAAAAATTTTTTTTTTTGAAGTTCTTAAAATGAATAAAATGATATATTCAACTTTAACTATGTATAGATATGTATATGTACATATAACAGTAATATAGTAATAAATATAAATATTAATATATCATAAAGTTCGTGTGCGAATGTGTGTATGTATGTATATTATTGCGTGCTATCTAATAAGCAGAGATGAACAATATTTCATATAAAAAAGCAAGTCATGTAAAAGTACTTTGTCATACTTACCGTTCACAACCAACACTTTTTAGTGTATAATAACTGTACATGCATATTCATAGATTATACAACATTTACACGTACATACAATACACACAGCAGGAATAGAATAGTATATTCTTGTTTGTTGAATATACTATATAAGCAAGATTGAGATGATGCCTTTTCGGCCCGAAGAAGCTTTATGCAAGCAGTAATATCCTTGATATAATCCGTTTTTGAATTGACACCATTAAATGGAATGAAAGTTAAAAAAAAAAAAATGAATAAAAGAATTGGGTGGTAATATGAATGAATATAATATCATGCATATATAGTATTGTATATTGTTATATCAAAAGGGAATTTTGTATATGTGTTTGAAAGACATGCACGTATTCTTATGCCAGTTATTTGAATGTGTATAATAAGGAATAAATGGAGAAAATCTGTGATATTAAATTCTATGTATGTATGAAAGCAACCAACCAAATCGTGACCATACATTTCGTATTGTATATGAACTGACATATGTATATAATATACATACATATGTATGTATATGTACATATGTGAATGTATGTATACAAAATATGTATGCATATATTTTATTCCTTAAGGAAAATTATATGAAATCAGATTTACAGATACACATGTTTAAATGTATATGAACTATTTTCATATTTAATACTTTTTTTTATATTTATATAGGAAATGGGTACTGAAGCGGAAAAAATTGAACCCCCATTTTGACAAATGATGATATCAACTGATTAAATTTGCGGAACTGACTTTTTAAGTTTTTCAATGTAATTCCAATCTTTTTCATCTTGAATGTGATCAAAATTTTTACATTTGCTTTCCTTTTTATATATTTTTTTTTATTAATATTATTTTTTAACATATAATTATTGTTAGACACATACAGAAATAAAAGGAAAATTATGAATCGAGTGGAAAAATGTCTTTAAAAATTTTATATGAAATAAAAAAAATTGTTCATGTTACAGGAATTTGCAATTGTTACAGAGTCATCAAAAAAGTCAACAACAAAACCCAATATTTTCTTTTATCTTTGATTTAAAAAAAAAAAATGTTTCTGTGTTATAAAATATCACTTTATCGCGCACATTTTGAGTTATTATAATTTAAGTAACGTTTAAAATTTAAATCGAAAAAAGATCTCTGCAAGAATTCAATGAAATTTTGATTACAAGGAATTTGAAAAAAAAATCATTTAAAAAAATAAAAGTTATGTTTTAAAAATGGAAAATAAAATATGAAAAAAATTCAATGTAATTTTCAATTTGCTAGGAAAAAACAAAAAATCAAATAATTACCAACAGATATTTTCTGTATTAAACATCCATCCATATTTAAATGAAATATGTGTACAATAGAACATCTCATAAAAATAAATACTTGAGGAAAACATAAAACTTTTGATTCGAAAAATTTTTATATATTTTATTTTAATACTTATTTTATTTTTTTAACTATTTTATTTTTTTAAAAATGGAAATAAAATTAGATAAAAAAAAATTGAATAATTGAATATAAATATTCACCGTAAATAAATGTGTGAATATTTTCGTAAACACACAAAGGCTCGTAATGTATGAAAAAATTTTTTCGCTGTGGGAAGTAAACAGCATTAGATTAGACAAAAAAATAATTATAATTATTGAATAAATTACATTCTGTTTATCAATTATTTTCAATATATACTTTATGGAAAAGTTCACTACTTAGAGAGTATGAAGTTACCTTGAAATTCTATTCATTTTTTTCATCATGCGCTTTCTATGAAAGTAAAACTCAAGTGCCATTGTACACTATCACCCGTCTTTCCTTACGTTCAAAAGGCAACTGACTAGTGACTAGACTAGACCATTAGACTACTATGCTGCAATGTGCTATGTGAGAAATGAACTGGTTTTGTTTACTTTTATGTTTTATGTATTCTTGATGTATACATAGTCATATACATACCACACAGCATAATACTCAAACTAGTTTAGTAGTCTAGTCTAGTAACTAGTCAGTAGTCACTAGTTAGTACTTTAGTAGCATAAATAATGTTATTCAGTTCATGTATGTATAACATGCAATAAATAATGTTATTATAAGTAATGGTTATTTAATTCAGTTCATTTGCCTTTTGGATGTAAGGGAAAACGGGTGGTATAGTTCAGTGGCTCTTGAATTATATTTCGTATTTTTCGATTGGCTAAATATTATATTTTTTAATTTAAAATCGGTAGGTACGAAGCAAAAACAAATTTTTGGAATACCATTTTATATAGCATTTATAAAGTTTGTACGATTTTTGTATAAAAAATATGAATATAAAGAACACATACATAATAACATATTACAATAAGGCATAAACTAAAAATAATTAATAAACGAATTATAGAAAATTCAAAAGTATTTGTTTGTTTTATTTCGATTTTAGAAGAGGAAAATTTCAACTTTATTCGAGTGTTTTTTATTGGTTTTCTAATTTTTGATGTGCTATGAATTGCTTGTGGTTGAAATTGAAATACAAATATATACAATTTACAAACTATATTTTCGTGCTCTCAAAATAGTTTATATTTGTTTCATTATTATTCGAATATTTTATGAATAAAAAATATAAAATTCATTACTATATAAAATTCAACTTTTTGCATATGCATACAATTACATGTACATTTTTAGAAGATACGTAAATATGGTTAAATAATTTATACCACAAAAAGATGAAAGTGTACATAGGTAAAAATTTTTTTAAATAACATACCACATAACTTAAATATTAAAATTTATATATTTGCGTGAAATACTTTACATTATATTTCATAATTTTTGTGTTTTCTAATTCAAATTTATTTGTTATAATATTTATCATACACATAAATTCATGCCTGGTTAAAATATGGTCAAAAACTTTTTAAAAAATTTAGTTAATATTGAAATTTCTACAATTAAATGCGCGAAAAAAGAAGAAAACAAAAATGCACTTTTTTCTAAATCTACGGATATATTTCTCTTACATAGAAATCACGTACATACGATTATATGTGTATGTTCAATTCTCTGTCTTAATTTCACATACAAATATGTACATATGTATATTTGTATTCGTATCTGTCCCTAAATCGGACATAACTAGTTAGAATAAAAATAGTAAATTGTTCATTTGTTCAAAGTTTATGATGGATTACAAAAGTTTTTAAATAAAAAATATGCGTTTAATTCGCAAACATATACTACATACATATGTACGTAATGTATATATAAGATAAGATTTATACGTGTAAGGAATATATCGAAACTATAATTTGAATTTAACTGAATGTACTTATATGAATAAATTCTTATACACACGTACAATTTCCTTTTTATATTCTATGTAACGTATAATAAACTATTATAATAATATGGACTATAAGAGAAACGGACTGATAATATTTAGTTTGATGATAGAAAATTGTACAGTTTGTTAAACTTATGACTTTATATATCCATACATACACATTTACATATGTAAATATATTTGTAGAAGTACATTATAATGCATGAAAAATATAAAATTCAAGCATTTCGATTGGACTTTAATAACAGGAAAATTAGTTTTAAATGTAACCGGTAACTGAATTGGAAAACTTTCTCTTGTCTCTATTAAATTAAATTTATATAAAATGAATGTGAATAATTTTACTTGTACATTTTATTACGTACGTATAAGCACAATTCACATATTTACATTGTATTCAATCAATTATAAAAATTTTACAAAAACTATCATTTTTATTTCAAAAAGGGGAAATAAAAACATTAATTGCTAAAAAAAAAAGAAATGTTAAAAAAATTGGTGAAAAATTTTTAAATTTATTTCTACATAAATTTTCTAACTAAAATAAAATTATTATGCAATGAGAAGAAATTGAAAAATTGGACTACATACTAGCATTAAGGACATAGCTTTTCATGTTGTGAATTTTTTCTTTTTTTTTTTTTTAATTTTCAAAACATGAAAATTTTTTAGTCTCTTTGGATATTTTCAATTAAATAAACTTAATTAATTATATATGAAATAAAAAAAAACTTTTAATATATTTCGTAAAAGTTAAATTGAAATTGTATTCATTGATAAATCACATAAACTTTTGTAAAATTAAATTCGATTAAACAACAATAATCATAAGAAAAATTCAATAAAAAAAAGTTTTAAAAAACCTGTCCAATAAAATGTTTGTTATTAGTTCATTTTTGGTTTTTTTTTTTTAATATTGGAAATAATTTTTATTATATAAATGTACATATTTTGTACAGTATTCTAATTATATAATCTGTAATTTCCTTTATAAAACCTTTTAAAATGTTTTAATATATTTGTTACATACGTCAATATATAAATACGTATAATAAATTATAATGGTATAATATCGAAACTTTTCTAAGATTATAATCATTACCATTGAAGAATAAAAATGAGAAAAAAAAATTGATGTTCTTTTTTTTCTGTGTTGTTATGTATGCGTTGATATATTCAAATTTGAAATACGACATGAAATTAATCGATTTATTTTGTATCAGTATTATTTATACATATGTATGTAATTTTTATTTGTATTATTTGTATGTATATTTTATTTTTTCTAATTTTTTTTTTGTCATTTAATTTTATTTCCTTAGTTTAAAAAGATAAATGATGGTATCATTTTTTATAAAATTTGTTGTTTTATTTTTGTGTATCATGTTGCACACAGTATGTGCCAATTAGTATGCAAAAGACATAATTAAAAGGGAACAACAGCAACAACAAAAATAAAAACAGTAAAAAAAAAAAGAAAATAATTTGAATTGGATTAAAATTAAATTGCAAATTATCTAGAAAATTTTATAGCGTGAAATTGGTAAAGAAATAAAGAGAAAACTCAAAATAAAAAAAATATTCATATGTTTTTGTATATATGTATATATAAATGAAAATTATACAGGGGAAAATAAAATAAAACAAGAAACAAATTAGAGTCATATGGTGTTATGTACTATAAATAAAAAAATACACACATACATACATACATACATGTGTATAACCCAAATTGAAAATTGAGTTTTTATATTTTTTATCATATACCCACATTTTTTTAAACTCATTGTATGCTTTTCCCATACAATATATATTTTATATCTGACTATTTACAAAATTTAAGGTAATAACTTTTGTGCTTTTTTTTCTTGTTTTTATTTCCAAATTAATACATATAATTCATTTTATATTGGTAAATTTTGTTGTGGTATTTAATAAAAAAGACATAAACAAAAGTATAAAATGATAATAAGCGTGTACATAGTAAAAAATAAAATACTTACAAAAAATGTCTCCAATGTATTAAAAAAAAAAAAAATAACAACAAAAAACCAACATAAAAAAAAAGTTTATGCAAACCATTCATTAAGTAGTATGCTTGTGTATCATTTTATTGATAAAAGATTATCATTGTTATTAAATGCAATTGTTCACATGGGTAATATGTATATGAATTTCTTTGTTGTTGTTATTATTATTTTTTTTTAATATTACATAATAAAATGATTTTACAACAAATTTATGATGTAATCATAAAGTAGAAAAAAAATATTGCCGAAAAAAAAAATTGAAATAAAAAAAAAACGCATAATAATATATTATATTTTATTTTAGTATAAAAGTGTCATTCATATTTTATTATTATAATGCAATTACGGTGGCCATAACATGTACGCGTATGTGCAAATGTGTATGAAAAAACAAAATTATGTTGCCCATAATGTATGAATGGTTTGCAACTATATTGTGTACATACATGATATACGATATGCACATATAGTTGCATGTATTTTGGATACAAATTATTTCTTATTTTGTTTTAGTCACATGAAATTGTTAATAATAAAAATAATAATGATAATGTATGTAATAATAAAAATTTCACATAAATATGTCCATAAAAAATACGCTATATTATATAAAATTAATAAATTATTTTTAATTATGTTGCACATATCACACGCATGTAATACTATAAAAAGATTTATATATTTAAAAAAAAAAAAAAAAACGTAAAATAAAATAAAAAGAAAAAACAATTTTTATATAAAAAAGGATTTTTAAGTACCCAATAAAAACTGAATAAGGGCCTGGACTATAAAGAGGGAAAACAAACTGAACAGATTTGCTATTATTTCGAATTTTAATTTATTATAGCTGACTTTTTTTTAAATTCATGTTTTAAATGCTCCTTTAAAGTCTTGTTTTTTACTAAAAAAAAAAATTTAAACACATACATTTACATGCAAATAAAATAAATACAAGCTAAAAATTTTTGTTCTTACTCAACTAAACGACAACAAATAAATCTAAATAATATCGTTTGTTTTGAGTTCAAAATTAAAACTTTACAAATTTAATATTATTTTTTTTTAATATACAAATTTAATTTTAATTAAAAAAAAACACTTTCAGTATATATACGTATTGATTTTGTTATCGTTTTTAAATGGAAATGAAAATTATTATTGAAAGTTTGTTTAATTAAATAAATACAAATGCTATGCAGACAGCAATTGCAGTTTTCAGGATTGATATACATATTTACATATACATACGTATCCATGGGCTTAATAATGCGGTAGAAACATATAAAAGTATCAAATTAAAAAAAAAAATTTTTTTTCATTTAATAATATGCATTTTCCAAATCATACATAAAATTACTCTTTACCTCTAAACGTACATTACGTACATACGTACATATACAAAAATAAATAGAAAAAAAAAATTTTTTATCTTTATTTAAAATTTGTTTTTCATTTTAATTAAAAATTGTTTTAATTGGAAAAAAAAACCACAATTAGTTTTAAGGTTAACCAAATTAAAAGCGAATTAAATTTAAAAAAAAATTGTATCTAGTTTAGAACATTTTTTTGAAAGTTGAAAATAGAAAATTGAAAAAAAATTAGAAATTAATGGGTTTTTAAAATTTGTCCTTTTTTATCAAATTAATTATTTTTCATGCTCATACATAATAATTTAACATATATGTACATACAATTTAAGCATGCATGAAATTTCATTTTCAATTGCTTTGGTTTTCTTTTTACAATAATTTATCTTCTATTCGATTTGACGCAAAAAAATTAGTTGAATTGCAAGTTAAATGTGAATGTAACAATTGCATTTCTAGTACAATTTTTGGAAATTATTGTTTTAATTTACTTTAATTTAATTAAAGTTTTTCGGGAAAATTTTGTTTTTTGGAAGAAAAATAAAATACAATAAATAAACATTTAAAAAAAAAAAACAAATTGTGTTTAATTTACAAAGTGTAACACATTTTACACTTGTTCACTATGTGAATTAAATAACTGCATAACTGTCAACTCATTATCATTACATAATGTCGGGTGTACACACACACATACATACATGCGTATAAGTATAGATATAAGTTTATTAGTGTATTTGAACTAAATTTTTGCTATAAATATAGTACGCTTATGTGTATGAAAATTGGAGGTTACATTACCGTACATCCACATACATACATACGTATCAAAATCACGGAGTTTTTATTAAAGGGTTTTATTCATAACATTAAAAGAAATTTTAAAATATCAAAAAGAGGCACAAAAATATCCAAAAAAAAAACAAATAAAAATCTGATTTTTTTTAAATAATACATGTAAGTATGTATTTGTAACACTTTATGTGTATAGATATAAATTTATACATTCAAGCAAGAGTAAATTATCTTTCAATATAATTTACTATGTCACGATAACACGTGCCAATTAAATTGAATTTTTATTGAGTGTGTACTTACGTATGCATATGTATACGTATTTATGTACATTAATTGTATGTAAGTATCATATGTATATGTTATTATATGCATACTTATGTACGTGCATGAAATACCCATTTGCATATATTATAAACAACAGATATGTATGTACATACAAATATACCTCATTATATAAAGATAAAAGGATAAAAATAAAATTTCATGCATATACTCATGTAAATGAATTTGAATGTGGTACTTTACCACCATTGAATGTATTGTTTTTCTCCCCAATTGGTTTTTGTTTTTTATTCGATATTTAAAAAAAAAATAAAAAAAAAAAACAAAAAAGGGTGGGCTGAAATTATATTAAATAAATGTACACATGCGAAATTACATCCGTATACATTTTAAAGTAGAAAAGGTTATCGGTATCCGTTTATTTAAAAATTTCATTATTGTAGCGTATAATATTTGTTCATTAAATATATAGGACATTAAGTACATGTATGTATGTTGAAATATGTACATACAATTACATATAATTATGTATTATACTCCTACGTATGTATAAAAAAATATGCAAAACATATATAATTTTATGTTATAAAAGAAAATTATATGAGAGTTTTTTACACAAATGCGTATGACAAAGTACATATAAAAAATTACGAATTATACATAATTTAAAAACAGATGTGATGTCATATGTACAATGTCAGTTAGGCACATTTTGCATACATTATGCATACATACGAATCAGTTGTGCATGCATGTACAATTGAAAAAAAAAATTCATTTAATTAAAATTAAAAGAAAATGCGAATTTTCATATAAAGAAGATATCAGACAAAAAAAAAAAGAAGACAGATGAATTATTACGAGTTGTAATATTTTTTTTAAAAAACAGTAAATACGTACATACATGTACAAAAAATTTACAATTTTAATTAGGATTTTTTCGTAACATTTTCCCAAAGTATTTGCTCATTTATTAATAGACCCTTTTTATTATTGAAAATATTAATTTTTGCTTTTGACTTTCTTACGATCTTCATTTACTTATAAAATCCATTTTTTAGTTTTTCGAAATGCAACAAATAAAGTAAAAGAACATGAAAATATTTAAAATGCCAAATGAAAAGAAGGTTTTAAAAAACAATGATTGCTTATCTCTTGTAAATGCCAATAAAATAAATCCAGAAAAAAATGCTTAAAACCAAGTAAAAAATTCAGGAGTGAACGATTATTTCATTTTATGCACAAACATTATATGCACATGTTATAAAGAGAACTAACGGAAAATATTTTATTTCCATTTACAATTGATTTTTCTATTTTTCTTTCAAGTTTCGAGAGTTTTATGGCACTACTGAGAAATTATAAGAAAAAATGAAAACATTAATCAAAGCTGTATTGCAAAAGATTGATTCAAAACAACGTTTTATTGTGTATAGGTACATATATGTGATTTTCTTTTCCAACAAACAATTTATTTTTATTTACTATTAGTATTTTATTATTTTCTTTATTTTTTGTTTCTGTATTTTATATTTGCCAATATCGAATTTTAAATACAATAAATTTTTAATTTTTTTTTTTAAAATAAAATTTGAATTTTTTTTTTTTTTCAAATATTATAAAAAACTATTTGTCATTGATTATAAATGTAATTTGGTTACCATAAGAATGGTAGACATGAAATAGTTAAATTGTCGGTTAGGTTTATTGGCAATGGGTACGATTTCGGTAAATATGTACATATGTATATGTATTGTGTTTAGTAAAATGTATATTTTGAATTGAGAAAAGAAAAATTTTTTTTTTTTTTGCTACACAAACATGTATGTAATATAAAATCTCTAAAGACTATTTACTATCAACAATGTATAATGATAAAAAGGAATATCAAAAATGGTTTTAAGGACGACCATCATTTACAAGTACATATAAGTGCGGTTATCCGTTTTTCTACTTTACAGGTCCTTTTATATACAGTAAAATATGTATTTTAACTAACTTGAACAGTAAATGAATTTTTACCAATTTATTTAGTATAATAGTAAATGTGGTTGTAAATTCAAAGGAAAAAATAATCTTTAGGGAATTATAGGGAATGTTACAAAAAACAAGAAAAAAATGGATAACAAAAGCCCAAAAATTTGTATAAACGGAGTCAAAATCTTTAACGTGGAAACATTTGTGTATTCACATGTGTCGAATGTGTCGAATACATACGGTTGTGTTTGTAATAAAAAGTTAAAGGACTAATATAAATGAAGGTTAAGATCGAGGTGATGAATTAACATGAAAAGTTATAAAACACTTTTTGTATTTAAAGAAAAAAATTTAAAAAAGGATGCAGACGATATATGCATACATACTAATGCGATGTTACTTGCTTTTCACGTACGTATTGACGTAGTGAAAAATAAAATTTCTTTTAGTATTTTTCAATTCATTCACTTCTTTTTGAACATATTATTTTTCAGTTTTTTATGTACCATTTTTTTTCCTTTGTTAGTATACATACGTGTGCATTACATATAAATATCATTTTTCTGATTTTATATGTCAAACTAATGTAATTGCTTAAGTACCATTTTTTTTTCATTCTGTTCGTGTGTAATGTAACTGCATCAGTGAGCTTTTTTATATTTTATATATATGTTAGGCAGACAAATACATATACATAAAATGTAACTCAAATGTGTACGTACATACATACATATGTGTAAAATTACATGTTAGGGATACAGCGTTATGTATTCTATGTATAATGAAAATAAACATACGAATTTGTGTATATCCTTTTTTGTGTTTTAATTCCAATTACATGTCCCAAGCGATATTATGCGGATTCATTTTATCTTTGCCCCCTTTTTTTTATGTTTGACTTTGGTGATGTTCGAAATGGAAATGATGTACGGATGCTGCTACATTCACATGTAATTTCAATTGCTTCCATAAACACACATATAAAATGTAAACGAATGGAGTATTTTACTTCTATTATTAAATTTCTATAACTGTTTTTGTAGTTTTCATTTTTATTCTTTTTTTTAGAAACTTCACGTACATGTGTATGTTTTTTTTAGAAATTTTCGGTTTTTATTTTTTTTTTTGTGTTCAAAATGTGAATTTCTTGGCAAGGACTTTTGTTTTAAAATTAATTTTTTTTTTTTTTTTAGTTTTTATAATTCTCTTTTTTTGGTACATTTTATTATTGTTTTTTTTATATTCTATTTTCGTGTAATATGGTTGGTTTTTGTTTGTAGATACTAATTTATCTTTCGCAGACTATTGTATTTTTATCACAATAAGATAAAAAGAAAGGAAAATTACATCGATTTCGACTAGACAGTTCTATGTATGACTCTACATGGTGTATTACAATGATACCATAATAGTAATTCGCTAAAAATTTTAATGTAAAAGTGAAACTAAGTTTTTTTTTTCTATTATTTTTACTATAGTATAAATATAAATGTATAAATCTAGGTGATTTATAAAAGTTAATTTTGTTTTTGCCAATGTATGTGTGATACATACATATGTACATATGTGTATGTATGTACATATTTACTTAAATTTTTAAGGAAACCAATTCATGTAATATACGAGCATAGATGTAGTTAACTTTTATACATGCAATACATTACATACATACGTACTTAAAGAGACATTTCAGATAAGTACATAGACACAAAAATTGTGTGATTAATGATAATTTGAAAGTTTTATTGTATCAATTTTTTTTTTTTTAAACTTAACCTTTTTTTCTGAAAGTAATGAATAAACTTCGTATAGTGTCCTGTATATACATACACATGTTGTTTTTTCTTCTTAATTAAAAGTAATGTAACAAAAAAAAAAGTTATATATATTTGTACATTACATGTTATGTAACCATGTATTTAAGTGAATATGTATATTATTTATCGTTATGTATAGTGGATTGTAGACCAAAGAAAAACAAAAAAAAAAAAAAAAAGGTTGAAAATTTTTGAATAACATTTTTAGGATGATTGCTTTTGCGGTTTTGTATTTAATGAGTGACCCATTTTATTTTTACAGTCTATCTTTACAAACATGCATACATACATATGTCTATGGAAAAAAAAATTTAATGAATGTTAATGCATTCACTCCATGTTCATACACACATATAGGTATAAGTAGATAAAAATAACGTACATATGTATATTTATATCCTTTGAGATATGGTGAGAAATTTTTAACATTTATTAAATGTCTGTTTTGATGTTTAAAAGGCACATTTGTATAACTTTTTTTTAATTTTTAGTATTTTTTTTTGTGTGTTATTTGTTTTTCCATTTTTCTTCATTTTAGAAATTATACACACATTCATATATAGGTATATTTTGCACATAAATGACGAGGATTAGTGAAAAAATAATATTTGAGAAAATGTTGAAATTTAATTAAATCAAATGATTAAATATATACTCATATGTCTATAATTTATAGATGTATTTATATCACATATATTGTACATACATACATACGTGAATATCCATGTTCATATTCAATACATACAAAATAAAAGAAGAAAAAAAAAATGAAAATACAAATGAAAAGGATAATATTTGATTAAAAGAAAAAAGTATATCGAAATAGAACTTTTGATTAAGGTTCTAAAAAAAATTTTGCCTCAGATATAGTTTATTTTTTGAATGGAACTGATTTTGTTGACAAAAGAATTTAATTACGTGTACGTATGAGGATTAGGATAAATTTTTTGTTTTCTGTTTTTTTTTGTTTTTTACTATAAAAGTAGGATTGTCGTACAAAACAAGGTGAGTTTTGTTTAGAATTCCGTTTTTCAAATTTTTTCAATTTTACATCGATTGAAGAATAGAAGAAAATAAAAAAAAAAACTATTTATAATTTAGAACTTTGATCTAAAATAAATTTCTATTATAATCAGTTAGTAAAGCCATAACTAGATTTTTTAAATTTGTTTAAAATCAATTTAAGTTGAATAAAAAAATGTAATTAAAACATATTATTGAAAATAATTATTTTTTTTTTTTTTTTTTTTTTTTGAGAAATGCATGTATGGTATACTTGCTTGATACACACAGTCAAGTTATTCACTTTGTTTTTGCAAAAAAAAAAAAAACAGCAATTAATAACTTTTATGTTTGTACTAAAAATGTTAGTTAAATGTTAGAAAATTTATTTTACATAAAATTTATAAAAATACACAAACATGTGTACATACCCACATATATTGTGTTAAAATATAACAAACTTTTTTCCTACATAATATGTTTCATACTCAAGAAAATTTTCAAATGAATAAACATTATTTGATGAAGAATAAATTTTGTTTTTTTTTTAACATAATATGAAAGCTTTTAAAAATTTATAAAATTATATTTGTTATGTTTTTTTTTCTTTAGTTAAAAAAGAAAAGTACTTTACTACAATTCATGGTAAATTTGATGTAATTTTTAGTAGAATATCGTATACTAAGCGTAAAAATAAAATTTTTAACAAAATCGAAAAATGAAGAATTTGTTTTTTCCATTTACGATAAATTTAGTTGAATGATGTTATAATAAAAATGACAATAATGATATAAAAAATAAAATTAATTTAGATATGATAAAAATGTAATATACACATACATTTTAAGTGTACGTAATCATGTATTATAGAAGGAATTTTTAAAAATATTTTGTTTTACCGGTTCTACGTATTTTTTATTTTATCATTATATTGTTCTTTAAAATTATCACTTGGCATTGATTAAGTTATAACACTTTAAAAGGCAGTGGAAATATTATATTACTTTTACCGTTTATGTAATAATTCTTACACATCTTACACATACATAATTTTTATGGCAAAAATGTTTGTGTTATAGTTATAGTTACCACACACACATATACACAACATTTTTTTTTGTGATTATTTTTTTTTCAATTTTTTCTGTATTTTGGATTTTTTCTTGTCCTAATTTTATATTTATCTAATTCATCCCTTCTAAATTGCTTATTTTTAATGTCTTTTTCTTCTATAAGTTGGATTTTTCTTCTATTTATTTTTTTTTTATTTTGGAAAGTTTTGGTATTTCAAACAACAATAAAGCATACGAATGCCATAAATAAAAGAATACAGCTATTATACATATACATATGTACATATATATGTATCTTATGTTCGTTGTTTTTCCATTCATTTTCTTCTACTTTTTCTTACGTTTTTCTTATCATAAAAAATACGATAAGAATAAAATGGAGAAAATAAACGGAAGAAACATTAGCGCCTCAGTGCAAAAAGCCACAATAATTCAATTTCACAATCTCAGAAAAGTCAAAAAGATAAAGGTTTTTTTTTTGGTTAATATATCATTTGTATGAACATATCAGTATACATATGTACATATAGTTTTATAGTTATATTTGTGTGTGTTTGGGTGTACACAGAAAAAAATATAGGTATGAGATGGTATGAGTATGAAAAAGGAAAAAAAAATCATTATGGCTTTTGGGAGATATCATATTATATTAGGAAAAAAAAACCCAAGACAAAGGACTTTTAAAACTTATATAGAATGTCAGCCGTTGGCATAGGAAATAATTTTGAATGCAAAGTGTTAATGGTATCACTGCTTGATATTGCTATAATGAAGATAATGTACATATATATTGTTGCTATTCTTATTTTGATTATCATTTTATTATTATTATTATCGGAAATCGTATGTAAGTACATAAATGTATGCTATATGTATGCGAATAAGAATAATAATGATACATGGATTATGTTATATGAGTATGATGATAAAACAAAGGACATTCAAATCCATGCATGTTTACATATGCATATATGAATGTATTGGTATTTGTTAACAAAACAAAATATAATACATATACGATTAGAAAAACAAAATAAAGACAAATGTGTGTGACTTAATGGGTAATGTTTACAATAATAATAATAATAATTTATTAATACAGTTTTGGTATTATGTTACATCATATCTTTAAATCATGTACAATAGGAAGTGATGTACGAGTATAGCAGCAATGTTTTTAAGAATTATTTTTCTTTCATAATAATAAAACATCTTTTGATTTTGAGATAATATAATTTCTTTTGTTTCATTTTTTACTATAAATAATGAAATATAATATAGATAATACATTTTAAAAACTATATACATACAAAATTAAAAAAATTAATCTCATTTTCTTTAATAATTTCTTTAAGATTTCAAGACATATTAATTTTATTTGGTAATTTATTTATCTTCATAAAAATATCGAAATATAATTTACAAAAATAAAAAAAAATATTTCTAGTATACATAAAATGTTGATGTAAGTTAAAGGATATACGGTTTATATTTTATATATATATATATACGGTAAATAATTTTTGTAACTTCACATGTGCAAAAGAAATGTTTTTACACACATGTAACTCAAATTAGCTACTTTTAAAATTTAATTTTTTCTAATGATCATAAAAATCGATATATGTACATACATAACTTTATGACTGTACGATACTTATATGAATATTTAAAAGAAAAAAATTGTTTTCGCTAAGCTCGCAGAAGTTCACATACATATGTATGTATATAAGTATGTACATACGTTCATACACAATGTAGTGAGAAGGTATTCATTTTATTTTCTATTTTTTGTTTGACAGTGGGTGGTGGTTTATCTAAGCGCTTGCAACCAACATAATATTTATAATGTATACATATATATAAAAGATTCTCCATGCATGCGTGAAGTTTTGTAATTTTTATAGTAAATCTGATGTTGGCAGAAAAGTCATTAAGTGATTTTTTATGGATTAAGTTTTATCTGAATTTAATTCCAAAGAAATATCCTTATGAGTATTTTCATTCCATAAATTGTTTAATACTTGTTCATTTTTATAGTCGTATATGTATATGTACATACAAATGTATGTATGTATGTTGATGTAAATGTGAAAATTGTGTACAATAAAAATTATATTATTTGTATGCATACGATACCAAGTAAAGGGCCAGGAATAAGCGAAAATTTAAGATAATAATCATCGAAAATATATTAGAAACGATACAGAATAACCATAAACGTATACATATAAACTATATGTATGTTTAACATGAAGTTTTCGTATTATCGCAAAATGAATGTTGTATATAATCACACTTTAATATATTTATTTATCCACCATTTTCACTATGAAATGTAACTTTCATTCTAAACATATAAAGTGTTATCTGTATTGTGTACAAGATATTCTGTACCTATGTACATATATATGTACATATGTTTGTATCTAAACTTTCATTGCGCTTTAGCGTAGATTGTTACGAAATATAATATAAAAGCAAAACTGCGTGAATTTGAGTTCAACAAAAAATTAGGAACGAAAAAATAAAACACAAGGACGAAATGAAAAAAAGCATTTAAAAAAAAATAACAGTATCTCAGCAAGTATAAGGATATGATTATATAAGCATACAAATAAACATATACGCACATGTTTCAAATTGCACACACAAATAATATGTGTACTATATTCATATATGAGCATATGAATTTCATTTTGGTAAAGAATTTAACATGAGATTAAAAACAGATTTAAGAATTTAATTAAAGGGTTTAATCAAATGTGAATAAATGAATAAAGTAATTCATATATTTTTATTTGTTTCTTTTTCTTTATCCTTTCTATTGCCTTTCTTTTTGTTTTCCATTGATGTTTTTTTTTAGACGGATTTAGATTTTATGTGCGGTATTTGGTGGTTAAAACTTACAAAGGTATATGAGATTGCAGAAATCTTTGTCGTTTTTTGTTTTTTTTTCGTTAATATAAATCGGATTATATTGTGCATACATATAATGTACATATATACAAACATGTATACATGTAAAATTTATTTGCTCATTTACAATTGCATTAAATTGTTGAATGTCACAAGGATATTAAAATTAATCCAATGCCATTATTTTATACAATGAAATTGAATTTAAATTTTCACCAATTTAATATATATTCTGGTGTACGAGTATTTTTGTATGCTTATTTTGAATATGTTATCGATAATGAAATTTCTTATTTTAAATTTAAATTTAAATTTAAATTCTTAAAAAGATTTTATTTAATTGCAATAAATTTGGTATTATTTGGGTTTTTATTTTATTCATTTATTTAGAACACAGTTGTGGAAAATTAAAAAAAAAAAAAAAATACGTGTGCAAAGAAAACTGAGTCTCTTCCATATGCGTCAAAATGAAAGTTAAAAATTTAAGTTTATTATAAAAATTCTAAAAAAATTGTTATAAAGTCAGTAAACGTAAAATTATGGATAATGATAGAAATTTATCATTTTTTAAATTATTATTCTCTTCAAATGAGTTTAAAATTAAAAACGAACGCATGCATATAAAGGCATAATTAAAGTTAATTTTAAAATTTGATTGTCAAGAAATTATTTTTATTATATTTTTTAAAATTTTTCTTTAATTATTTAGTACATCATAGTGTATTTTTTTAATTTGGAATTAGTTTTTATGCAAATTTCATTATTTTGTAATATCTTGTAATTCGTTCTTTTCATGAATGATTAAATCTACATTTCTAATTTACATTTCTCATTTAATTTATTTTTAAACTTTTTTAAAAAAAAAAGAATAAATTTTATTTCAATGTTGAATTAATTTAATTTATTTTAGTATTTTTACATTTAGATTTTTTTTTAATCATTTTCAGTTTTCATGTTTTTTGTGACGTAAATTCAAAATAAAACAAGACTAAAAAACAAATAGAAAAATACAGGAAAATGAGTAGAAAAAAAAAAAAACATCTAGTTTGTACATAAAATATTGCATTGAATCTATGAATCTATGCATTGATACTCGTTTTACGTTCATTCACACAAATTTTATTTAAATTGAATTATCAAATACAAAAAATGTGGTATGAAAATACGGAATATGAAAAAAAGGAAGAAGAAAAGAAATAAAGTCAATGTTATTTCATCTGTTTTACCCCGTACATTTTCAATTATTTACTATTATCGTTAACATTTTCATTTCGATTCGTTTTTGCTTTAATAGATGCATTTTGTTCCATTTTTTATTTTCTATTTCTATTTTGTCCTCATTTTTATCCTTTTTATCTTTAGAGAAATGATGAAATTTTTTTTTTCCCCATAACTTCGAAATTTCATTAGTCAAATGGACCTTGTGGACATATACATTTTTGTCTGGACAGCAAAAAAAAAAAGGAAGAAAAAAATGAATAAAGAAAAGATACATGAAAATAAAGTGAAAATAAAAATACATGTATGTATATACGTATACTATTTACATATTCATATATATTGCATTATGAATGCATGTATGTAGATTAATTTTAGTAAATTTAAATCTGTTAAGCGGATGCATATGTATATGTATATGTTCTACGGTTAGTATATATCATTGTTATAATGAGAAAGTTCATGGATATGTAATCTACAGCATGTAATAAATATTATAGAAGAAAAATTGTATTCGTCATCGAAAATGTTTTTTTTTTGTGTATTTTGCCATAACCGAATGTTGTACATAACGTTAAAACGTGTAGTATATCATTGCCATCATATTTTCTTTGAGGGTAAAAAGTCTTTAACATTTTTATCATCATCATCATCGTCGTCAATATTATCGATATTTTTATTATTATTATGGATGTTTTTTTTTTTTTTCATTCAAAATTTGTTCATATTTTATATTATCATCATGCAAAATGTTTTCTTATACTTGAATTTTAAATATTAATGTAATTTAATTTATGTATATGTAATGTACACATTTATATTGAACTTTTAGTTTTTATGTTAATGAATATTGAACACAATTTTGCATTTTAGTTTTTTAATAAAACATATTTATATATAAAAGAAAATTTCATGAAAAAAAATGCAATTTGCAATCAAAATATTCAATACATTTTCTGAATTTTATTTTTTCGATATCGAATAATAAAAAAAACCTTCTAGATTTGATTGAATTTTCCTTTTTTTTTTAATGTGAAGGCGAAACTATACATACAAATGAAATTATTTTTAAAAAATAAAATTTTTCCTTACTCAGAATTATTTTAACATAAATTTTTTATGTATTTTACTTTTGAATTAAAATTTCAAAATTATAAAAAATGCTTGAAGAAAAATAATAAAATTACATTACCTAAAATATCGAAATAAAAATAAAACTGAATTTAATAATATTAAAAAATTTTTTAAATAATATAAATAACATTTTAATATAATTTTAATTTATTTCAAATTTATTAAAAATTGAATTTTTATTTTTTTTTTAATTTCAGGTAAGTCCCTTGTATACTTATTCAATGTTTCTATAGTCGTTAAAACAAAAGTAAGTAATATATTTAGATTATTGGTTTTATATTTTTTATTATTTATCCTTGGGTATCAACACGAATGTAGAATTTAAATGCACAATGAAAGTGTTGTCGATTGATTGAGACTAAGCATAATTATACCAGATTTTTATTCACTTCTATCCTTTTGTTCAAGTTATCAAGTTATCAAATTATTTAACTAGCGATCATACTAAAAAATCATGCATTAGAATGATAATTAATTATTTTAAACAAAACTTCATTGAGCAATCAGCAATGAATTTTTTTTTGAAATATTACTTTTCCAAAAGTTGTATATTTAAGAAGTTTTAAACACTTATTTGTTGAAAAATTCAACTAAAATTGATAAAAAAAAAGGAATTGATAAAAATATAAAAATAATAAAGTAAGGTAAAAAATATACATATAACTTATATGTAACAAACGTTTTAAACAAACATAAAATTAAAGAATAAATTTTATTATCTGAAAAAATAAGAATCTGGTTATGTCACATTATATGAAAGAACGTTTTAAAGTATCCTTTTATTTTCACTATATACGATTTATCTTTATTATTATTATTTTTTTTTATACATTCATTCACAATGTGTAATATAAAATGTGGTCAAAATTAACTGCAAAAATTATTTGGCATTTTGCCTTATTGCAATAAAAATATGTCTCTTTCACATATTTTATTTGTACGAATTCATAGTAAAATCTCTTGACTATATACATATACTATATATGTAAGATGCAATAACAATGGTGTTCAATAATAATTTGGCTTTTATAAAAGAATTGTCTCTTATCTAACCTCACACTATTTGATTCATGGTTTATTGAAATTGAACATTTACGAGCAAGACAAAAGGTTTTTCAGTTTTTTTTTGTTTGTTTAAAAGTGAACATTTTATTGCTTTTTTGTCTTTATTACATTCTTTTAATTTTGGATTTTATCCAATGTTGTAAAACATAAGGAACAAAGAATTTTTATCTACTCGTTTTTTTTTATGTTTTTGTTTTTCCAAAGAAAAGTTATTTGTTTTTTAGTTTATGAATTTTTTTCCTCTAAATTTGTTTATATTTGTCTCAGATAATTTTTTATAAAATGTTTACTATCTCATTGTTACTTAAAAACATTATGAAAAGTTCAAATTTGATGTCAATAAACAATTTGTATTTTTTCAAATTGAAAGTAAAATAAAATATACTCTGTCTACTAATATTATGCACTTAAGATCTTATGAAGATTACTTAAAATTGTACCATTTTACATCACTATGTATTGATATTCAAAAAATTCATCTGATAAAGAATAAATGCTTTGTGGATTGTGGTAATACTGCTTGTCAAACAGTCTAATTAGAAATTATAAGAGAAGAAAAAAGACATACATGCATATGCATGTACTCCCATAAGACCTTAAGTGCATAATATTAGTGGACAGAGTATAATTCTATTATTGATGAATTATTATTCAAAATTGATATCAACTGTTATAAACTTTTGTTTGTTAAATTGATTTAGAAGTCTTCAAATATTTTTTTTTCAATTTTGATTAATTTCGAAAATCAAATTTGTTTTTCAAACTTTTTTACCATATAGTTACTGTTTCATTTTATTATGATCGTATTTTCTTTGGAAAATGTTCATCATGTAGTATAATACATATATGTATATTTGAATAATAATTTACTTAATCTATTAAATAAAAAATAATGCACATACTTTTGATTATACAAATTAATATACATCTTATAAATGTACAGCATTTGAAAAAGTAAATTAAGTTTTTTAATTTTCTACTTTTCTATAATATGAATGTGTATATGAATTTTTCAATTTTATTTTTAATGTAATATGAATATTTTCAGGTATATAGATACGTAAATATTCTTTTCAATTTATGTATTTTCCTTATTTTTTTTTTCTTGAATAAAAACTCTTTTTTCTTTTGTAAATAGAAAAATTTTATAATAAAATTAAGTAAGCAATTTCGATATTCTTTTGTACTGTTTTTTATATGTTTGTTTTTTTTTTTTTTAGTATGTGTTTATATGTATGTGTGTTTATTTTCAATTTATTTTATATCTAGATATAATAAAGAAAGTAGACGTAGAAAAAGTTAAAAAGATTCAAAAATTGTCATCTTATATATAAAATCACAAGGATGTAACTTATTCTAGTGAATTGGAAGAAAACTTTTTTTTTGTGTTTTTTTTTATTTTTATTTATTTTATTTTTTATTTTTATATTCATTGATAGCTTTTTTATAATTCGTTCATGTTGTAAAAAATCTATGTACCATATTATGTACGTATAAACGAATTTAAAGAAAATTGAAAGAAAATGAAAGAAAAAAAAACTGTATTTCAATATAACGTACTTAGTTACCTTTAGATGTCTGTAATTTTAAGAATTCTTTTGCTATGTAAATGTGGCTTTTAAAAATGTAAAATAACTATAAGTACTAAAACTTTGATATTATCATCATAGTCTAGTCGAAAACGTTTATAGATAAACGTAAATACTTTACCGGTTTACAGTATAACTATCATTTTATGTACTTAAGAGTTGTATTAACAGAATCATTTTATATTCAATTTTAACTTAGAGAAAGGTACTTGAATATATGTATGTATGTATATTAAAATATAACTAAATCATTAGATTATAGATAAAGATTTTATCTAATAAAATAACTAAAGAAGAAAAAAAAAACTTGAAATTACATTTCTGCATATATACATCCGAAATGTTTCAATAACAAAACAGTCAATTTTTATACTATGAATGTACATACATACTGTTATGAAATTTTTATGTAGTACTTGTATGTACGTTCTCAATTTAAAAAAAAGGAAGACAGAAAAAAAAGATGAAAAATAAAAGAAATTAATAATAATAAAAAAAAGCCAAACTTTTGATATTTATCCAATCGAAACGAAAGATTTCATTTCAATAGCTTGAAAATTGAATTTCGTCATTGTCGTCTGGATTTTGCGATGAGTTTTTGTTAACAAATAAAAAATATTAAAAAAATACAATACACCTCAAATTATATAAAATACAAAATTTAAAAGACAATAAAACTACAAAAAAAAAATCTTGAAATGAATGAAAAAAATTGTAAAACTACACATATCGTTAAAATGAAAATTATTTCAAATTATCATCAAAAAATCTATATCGAAAAATATTTTAGATACTAACATCATATTAATCTTTTATTTTCTTTCTTTGTTTTTTTTTTTTTTTTTGATTGATAAATTTCCTGAAGAATTTCTAATTTATTAAATTTCTACTTAAATTTGTAATTTCATATCTTGGTTTAGAGGTTAAAAAAGAAAATTGATAGAAAAACTAATTCAATTTTTTTTTTGCCATCAAGTTATTTACAAATTGTTTTTCTACAAGGATATATTTAAAAAAAAATATTTTCATCTTGAATTAAATATTTTTATGTTTATAGTTTATATTTTCATATCCTATATTTTGAAAGATTAAAAACAATCTTACAATATTTTTATATTATGTTTTTCCGATGTGTGTGTATATTTGATTGTAAGGATTAAAAGTATTCGTTTATTTTTTAAGTTATTTTCATTTTATATAAATAACAAAAACATTAAATTTTATAGTTTCAAAATTCAATTTCCTTCAACATATTGATATGTGTTTTATAATATAAGAATGATATTATTTTTGTTTTCCTTCGACCATTATTTCATCTTTTGATTTCTTTTTTAGTTTTGTTTTTAAATGATATTTTTTGTATGCATACACTAATACATATATGTATGTATATGTGAATTTGCTACTATTAAATTACTATTACACACATGTACATACATACATGAATACATATTTAAATAAATTTATTGTAAATAAGAAAAACAAATGTGTATCTAAAGGTATACATACACTTTATCAGTATACACAAGGAACAAATTTATAAAAATAAATTAAACCATAAAACCAATAAAACAAATAAAAATTTGTAAAAATCAACAAATCACTAGAAAAGTTAAAATATAAATCGAAAATACAAAAGATATACTATATTGTTAAAATCAATTTATTTTTATACTTTTCACTTTAGGTTTTGACTGTTATTTGTTTTCTTTTCCTTAACAAAAAAAAAAAAAAGAGAAAAAATATTTATTATACATAAAGTTCGTTAATGGCATGAATCTAGACTAAAGTGTTTGCTCCTTTAGCTCATCATGTTTATCATCGTATCCATTTACAATCCTTTCTATTATCTCATTATACATTTATTTACATATAAAATCCATGTAAAAAAAAATTTTTTTTTTCATATTTATTAATAGCTGTAAAGTTTTCCAGTATACATGAAAACATTTTCAATTTAATTTGATTACATTTTACTTATGTGTATAGATCCGAATATGTATACGTTAGTATAAAATGTGTATACTATATAATCATAGAAGAAGAGCATAAAGAATAAAAGTCAGATTTATAGATGTGTTTATTCTTCGTGAAATATCCTTCATGAGAGATTGATGTGATATTATCTTATTTTTTTTCTTTATTATTTTATTATTCTTTATTTTTTTAAAATGTTTTACGCTGAAAAACCATTGTAAAATACTAATTTTGAGTAACTTGTAGAACTTTTCGTAATATGTATTCTTTGATTTTTTTTTTTTTTTTTTTTTTTTTTTTTTTTTTTTTTTTTTTTTTTTTTTTTTTGTAAGAACTTGGCTACATTTGTTTTTTCTTAATACAATTTTATTTTATTTCCTTTTTGCTAATACTTTTAGTTTATTATTTCTTTTATTCTACTTTTTTTTAAACATACTCATAATGAAAAAAAAAAAAACAAAAAATAATTTCATTTCCATTTTTATTTATTTTTTATGTTAAAATATTAATTTGAAAATTTATATAAGATTGTAAAGAGAATATAATGAATATCACTGAAAATAACAATTGTTTATACAAATTTGTTATAAAGAAAGAGGTGATGGTTATTCATAAAATGTTACTTTAGTAGAAAATAAAGTAATAAAAATATATTTTTAAAAACGCTCAAAAGAACAAAAAATAAATAAATGATAAAGTTAAATTTTATCTATTGAAAAGATTTTTATTTTTTTTTCTCTTACTTTTTTATTTATTTATCATTTGCTCATTATATTTTTTTCTAATTTAAACACATGGCTGTGAAATGGATAAAAAAGCTTACATTTTAATACAATTTGTCGTGTTTGTAGAATGCTCACAATAATCAGATTAATTCAAGCAGCTTAGAGACATTGGAGACAATAGAAATTTTTAACTTTATTTTAATTTTTTTTTTTGTTTTTTTGTTTTTGACAAATATTGTGCGATTTACAATATGTACATTTTACGTAAAGAAAAATACATGTATGTATATATACACATTTTTTAAAAATTTTATTTATTATTGAATTACATTACATAGCAACGAAATGTTTTACATAATTGACATTGAACAATGACAATCAATAAATGCCTCTTAAAAAATATCAAATATGTTTAAATATGAGTAAATATTTTTTATTTTGTTAGTTAAATTGATTTAACAGAAAATTTTTTGTGTGCAAACGTAATTTAATTATAATAAACATAATATAAAATACTGGATATAAAGCAAAGAATAATGAGAAGAAAAATAGAAAAATTAGATAATTCTAGAATATCCTTATATTTCAGAGTAGAACATATTTTTATTATTGATGAAATATTTTGAAATATTTTAATTGTTGCTATCGTCTTCTTTTTCTTATTTTTACTAAATGTGTAAAAGTATTTGTTCTCTATGTATTACAGAAGAACTTTTAAATTTTTCAAAAAAAGAAAATTCTTGAAATCGTGGAAAATTTATAAAAGCTTAAGGTAAATTAATAAGATATTTTATGGTTGAAAATATAATTCGTGTTTTTTCCTAAATTATTTCACAAATAAAAGAATTAATGAAAAATGAACAAATAATTAGAATATCCGATTCTGAAAATTTTAGAAATTTTTAAAATATTCAAAGATTTTCATTTTTAATAAAATTATTTAATTTTTATATTTTATTTTTGAAGATAAACTTCAAAAGCAATCTATTTTCTTTTTAAAACCTTTGTTTTGATTTTTAAAAAGATTAATAAATATTATTTATTTCATTATTATAAAATTTTTGTGTTATGTTTTTTATTTTTTGTAAATGTAAATTTTCTTAAAATCTTAAAAACAATTTTAAATACAAGAATTCTACATTTTATAGTTTTTTGATAAATTAAAACAACAAAATGAATAAAATGTACAATTATGTAAAATGAATAGCGTATTTGAATAGAAAACTATAACAAAACAGGAAATTCAGGTGAAAAAAACTTAACTTACTTTCTTAAACAGAAAAAGACGAGAAAAAAAAAACAAAATGTGCATTTTATAAATTTTACTGTACAAATTTACGTATATGCATTTACTCATAGACCGTATTATCCGTACCTATGTAAACTATTAAATATGCTACATATCCTAGTTTACACTCAGTACACAATATGTACTCAGTTATTATTGTCTTCTGTAAATACATATGTACATTTGTATAATTATTCCTTTTATTTTTGTGCATTTTTGTGCATCATAATAATTTTTCTTTTTTTTTGTTTGTTTTATAAAATACGTTTAAGATGGTTTAAGGCTATGCATTCATTATACATACATGTATGCATACATTACAGCAAACTGTGCTACATGTTGTTATTTAATATTTATAAAATTTCATGTAACTGAAAACATGTCGAATAATTTTTTTTTTTTAGGTATAATAAAACAAAATAAAAAAATAAAAGATCTTAATGTTAGAAAAAATGCAATAATATTTAAGATATTTTATTCATTTTCATACGCATAAATGTTCCACTATACAAAAATGAAAATATACATACATAAAGGTTGATGTTGATGTATATAATTTAGAAAAAAGGACATTCATTAATTTTTATAGTTTTTCTTTTAATATAAAATGTATGATTTTTATGTTTACATTTGTCTCGCATGCATAAATACACATTGTATAGTTTTTGCTTTTAAAATTTTATTTTTTAATTTTTTACAACGTTAAGTTGAAATCACTTTTATATGCTTTTATTTTTCAAATATGTACATGTCTGCCTACATACAATATCGTTAGGTACATATAAGCATGTATATGACACGTACACAAAACTCTAAAGTAAAGAAAATGAATAAAAAGAAAACAGGAAACGTTTTTTGTTTTTTGTTTTTGAAATTGACATTTTCTTTTCCTTAACTAGCAGTTTTCGTTGTAAAATTTATATACAAGTTGTTATTCTTTTTTAATTTAAAGAAAAATTTTCACATTGTGAAATTTAAATTTTTTTTTTTTAGTTACTGGAAAAGTGAACTGAAGGAAAATATATTTGGACATTTTTAAAAATGGATATCCAAATTCTTCGAACTATTTCAAACTCCATTTCAATTAGATATTTCTGATTAATTTCTTTATTAAAAAAATTTTTTTAATTTCATTTCTTGCATGATTTAATATAGCAAATATTTGATAATAAAATTTTTTACTGTACAACAACGGAAAACTTTAAAATTTTTCTGTAGGTAAAAATTGTAAACAACAAAATATAAGTCAAAATAAAAAGAAAGTAATTCTATTTATGTACTTACCATTTTTTATCTACCATATATGTACAAGTTCCAGAAATAAACAAATTAAATAAATAAAATGAAAATGAATTTATATGAAAATTAAAAGCTATACAACAAAGAAAAAATGAATAAGCCGGTTCTATCTTTTTTTGTTTTTTTGAATTTTGAGTAAAAAAGAAGAAAAAAATTGAAAAATTAAAATTCATAATAAACTAGAAATGAATAAAAAAATTTAGTACAAAAACGAATGCAAATAAGTATTAAATGTATGTATACCTATTAAAACGATGTACATACTCTGACGTGTTTACAAACATGCAATAATCGCTTGTAGCATGTAATTTAAGTTTTAAAAAACATTCAGGAAAAAGAAAATTTTAAAAATGAACTTTAATATAAAAGTGAATTTGAAAAAATGTTTTTTTTTGTTGTTGTAATATTACCCTGGAGTAAAGTAGAAAATTAAACACCTATGAGTGGAATGAATTGTTGTTTTCCATTACTCCGTGGTTGGTGTTTGCTTTTTGCTTATTGTTTTATTTTTTTACGATCTACAAAACAATACCCTTTTGTATTGTTTTATTATGCAAAAAAAAGAAGAAAAATCTAAAATTTCACGTGTGTACATATATGCCATGTATATAAGTATTGTCCACACGTGCAACAATATTATTAAGTTAACTTTTATCTCAACTGTTGGCATGCAATAAACTAAATTTTCATATTATCTCATCAGTATTTTAAAGATAGACAATATACACGTAAATACAATATATAACAAGTACATACGAACATGAAAAGTATATTTATGGATGTTAAAAGCCTGCTAGTAAGTCAAATATAACTTTTGCTTTTTATATTTTATACATAGCAATTCAAAATAATATTCTCTTAGGGATATGCAAAGAAAAGCGTATAACATACATGTATGTAAGTGTGTTGACGGATGTACATAGGTGTATGTACGTATAAAAAGTATTTATAGAAGAAATGATAAAATTCTATGTAATAATATCTTTTTCATAATATAAAAAACATCAAGTAGTAATTTTCTTTGCAAAGGCCCCAATAGAGCCTTTTTGATTTTATTTTTATTTTATCTTTGTTTTTTCTTTTACCCTATCTTAAACACATACATACATACATATATATGTACATATAATATTATATAAAGTAAAAGTTATATTTTCAGCCTAGCAATATAACATTTATACGAAAGAAGCAAAACAATGTAATATCAAGTAATATGTAATATGAGCTTATTTTTGTGATTTTGTTTTTACGTTATTTTGGTATATTTTGTTATTTACTATTATATCCGTTACGGACGTAATTAATTTCACTTTGTATTTATAAAAACATTAATTAGTCAACCATATACAAAACAATGTCCTACACAATTAATAGTGATAAATACAGTCATCATGTTGTCTTAGTTTATTATCAAAATAAAGAATGAATAAAATTAAGGACAAAAATAAAAAGGACAAAATTTTGCTATTTTTGTTTTTCTTATTTAATTTTTTCAAGTTGATGTAAACAAATTGATAAATTTAATGTAAGATATTTGTCAAAAGTTACAAAACAAATAATCAAATAAAAATAAGGAAAAAATTACCGAACATATTAAGTTAATGATAAGTAAAAATAAAGTAAAATTTAAAATTTCTTTCATAAAAATTTCAAGGAAGAAAATTAAAGAAAAACTGTTTTTTTGTAAAATTTAGTCTTTAAAAAATTTAATTTTTCTCTTTCATTGACATGCATTATCAAAGCGAAGGATTGTCTTTATAAGAGTAGATAATACTTGAACTTTTAGTTCATACGATGTAAAAAAAAAAGATTTTGTTTGTGAGCTTATGAATAAAAAAAATAATTTTAAACAATAAAAAAAATATATATTTTCCTGTTTTATATGTACGTGCATTATGTATCATATATGAAACTCTTAAAATTTTTCTTACATGTAAGTAATCAAGAAAATACAATAAAAATAGATAAGACAGTAAACAAGAAAAGAATTAGGACGAGAGATAAACCTATATGTTTTTAAGAAAAAAAAAAAAAAAAAAAAAAAAAAAAGAATTGTGTAAAAATGGACGCTTTAGAAAATTATCTTGCTCTCATTGTTCATTTAAAAAGCAAAAAGAAAAAAAAAACACAAGGATACTTTTTTTTTATCCACACTTATATGCTCATTGTAATTTCTTAAATTTATTTATCAAGATTTTTTGTATTTTTATTGTTTTATTAAACTTTAATTGATGTGCGAATAAAACACCAGTCTTTTTTTTTATAATGCTGTACATCATAAAAATGGTGTCATACATTTTTAATGTTCTAAATAAAAAGAAAATAGCTTGTCCTTTTTTTTTCAAATTGCGTACGTATGTATGCTCACATGCTTCTATTGTTTATTTGAAAATTTTCTTTCAAGTATATTTTGAAAATATCATTTGAAGGTATTTATCCTACATTATGTATTCTTGTTTCTCTTTTTCATCCTTTACATTACCAGAAAACGAAAGATTATTAATGTGCTACGTATGTATACACATAAATTTGTATCTTGAAAACTAGAACAAATGAATTAAATGTGATTATCCATGGGATACAATATATGTATGTACATACAGTGTATTAAAGTACGTAGTGAAAATAATTAATTTTTTCCATTTTTAAGTATTAAGACACAAGATAATAGATAAAGCATTTTATATTAAAAAAATTAATAATGTGAAGATTTTAAATTTAATTTTTTTTTTTTTTTTTTATAAAAAGCATTTGAAACTTTAGATTTTTAAATTTACATGTCCTTCTTATTTTTGATTTGTCATTTTAAATTTTTTTCCTACATTTATCATTAAATATTTCATTTAGAAATTTAAAATGTTTATCATTATTTAAAGTTACCTTAAAATATTTTAATCTACTTAATTAACATTTCAAAATTCAAAATATTATATATAAAAAGTAAAAATTTTGAGTTAATGTCAACATTTTGTAGCATAATATATTTATGTCAAATACTTAAGTGATTTGATTTCTTATTCAGATTTTCTTTTAACGAAACTTTTTAAATATTATGAAATAATAATTTTATCTTGTCTAATAAATAACACGTATATGTACATATGCAAATATTTATGTATCTATATGGGTGTATACCTGTAAATCTTCATACTTCTAAGACTTTGATAAGTATTTTTTTTTTCGTGTTAAAACGTATTCATAAATTTATATCATCGTTTATATGATGACAGTTTTATATGACTGTGTTTTAAGAATACTGTAACGCACACATATTTATATGTAAACTGTTTCAGGAAAAGAAAAAACGTTTGAATATAATATTTATGTTTGCACGTATACATATACTGACAATTAAATGTTATCCTTTTTAACTTATTTATATACGTGTTATTTTATCTAACAAAAACGTATACATAGGTGTATAAAGGATGCAACTTACACATGCATATGAATGCATCAGACATAATGTGTACATGTAAAATTATTGTCAAGATAAATCTTTATACGGCAGGTATTATATAATAAAAATGTACATGTTAAACTCAATTTGTACACACGTACATATATATGTATATGTAACATACAGTATATACATATGTACATATTTTGTGTGCATAAAATAACTTTAAGTATTGTAAATTTCAACATTTTGTCACATTTCCGTCATATTAAAAATTCAACAATAAATCATATCTAGTAAAAGATAAAATATTCATCTTGTAAATGTACATTACAAACGAACATATACATACATGCGTATGTGAAACTTGTGAATGTCGTAACAGTGATGTGTATAATATCCTTATAAATATATTTTATTGTTCATATGAGATAAAGATATTGAATGTAAAAATTTCGAGATTTGTTTTTATAATGTGTATTGTAGAATAGCGTTATTTTCATATATTAAAAAATATTTTTTCACATTTATAAAAAAATAAAAAACAAGAAAATATTTTATTATTAACAACAATACATATGACGAAGATTTATATTATATATAGTATACCGACATATGTACGTATGCGTACTTGGTATTAACAAGAAAATATAATAAAGAATTAAGAAATTCCATAACATGATCTAAAACAAAATTAAAAAATATCTACATTGAATAATCGAATTCATCTCGATAGATATTCAGTTTAAAAAATTCTTATTGAAAAATTTCCTTTTTTAAATTTCTCAGAAAAACGCATAAATTAAGTACTCGTATGTATATGTTAAAAATATTTTACTTTAAAAAATATGCGTATGTGCATACAACAAATGAATTAAAATTTAAAAAAAAAATATGTAAATACGAAAAAGAGAAATTTGAGTTTATGGAAAAATTTCAGTACATACATATATGTATGTAAATAAGTATACTATATAGAATTTTGTGATTTGAAAGCATTTAACTTTTTATTTTGTTTTGTTGTACATACTATATTTTTTTTTCTGATTTTAAATATCCAAAAACTCGAATAAATGCATTTAGTATACTTCCGTCATTCATAAAAAAGTGTTCGTCTAATGCAGAGTTTGCCCCCATTGCTTACGTTGTTCTCAGAAATGCTTGTCAGTTACCGTCATATCATCTAAATTTTCATTCGACATTCTATGCATTTAGTGTATGTGTTTTACATATGTATGTATACTTTTTATTTATACAAATACACATATATAGACTGAATACATTTTTTACTATCACAATTTATTCTTCTTTAGTACGTTCATTCCATACTGGTATATAATCGATTGTTGTCGTCATAGCTTTTAAGTCCTACATTAAAATTTTCTAGGATATCATCCTTTTAGAAAATGAATAAAAATTCATCTGCAATATGATCTGCAAAATGCATTTCACATGCATGTTTTAATATTGAGGTATGCATAAATCATATATTTAAAAAGTATGTAGGTACAGTGCATCACCCATTTATTTGTACGTATGGTAAAATGTGTGTGAATAAAACAATTTTCGTTTGGACAGGTACAAAACTTAAATTTCAAAAAATGAGATTTTTGTATAAATTTAAAAAAAAAATACTTTGTGCAATAAAAATGCACTTTAAATGGTACTTGTCCAGGGTGTTAAATCACTTGTTTTCATTTGGTTTAAATTTAGAATTTAAAATTATTATTAAAAAATTTTACAAACTTGTACAGCATTTATAAATAATTGTATGCTTTTACAATAAAAACATTTATTGAAAGGAGGATGAGGTTTTATTCATTAAATTATTTTATTAAAAAATTTAATACCTTTGATTATAACTTACATTAACAGACAAAATGCATAAATCCTTATAAGGTTGAGAATAAAATCACAATTTATAAATTTTTCCGTTATTATTGACCATAGTTTTTGAATTGTCTATACAAAGACAATATAATAGGCTAACTGACACAAAGAGTAACTGAACATCAGAAAAAATTGCTCAGATTATAAAATGATGTATTACAAAACTAGATCAATCGTTCACATTAGTTTGAGTTGATTCACCCTCCTTGCCATCAATTTCATCTAAATGCATAAATGTAGTATAATACATATATAAAAACGAATGAGACTTTTCATTGAAAAAAAATCTTTCTTTATTTGTTTGAAGGCTTAACTAAATTTTTTCCATTTTATACTTTTTTATATGTTTGTTTTTTTTTTCTTCTCTTTTTTTTGGGTAATAAAAGAAAAGTTGCGGATTATTTTCAATCTATTTCTGGTACTTTTTATTTTTTTATTTTTTATTTTTCGCATAAAAGATACAAACGAGTTTATATAGGAATAACAGAAATCATTTTTTCTGTAGGAAAATTTTTAACTACATACTAATATAATATCCATGTGTATGTATGTATATAATATGTTAACTTTATTTGATTTTGGTTACTTGTTAATGTACATATACATTTATATATTTTTATTATAAGAAAACAGTTTGTATATTTTGGTTTTGAGACGATTAACTTTTCTTTTGTGTGAATAAAAAAAAATAGTAAAAAAAAGAAAAAACAAAAAAAAACCGAATATTGAATTCAATAGAAGAAAAATTACAGTAAGAATGTCTGGACTTTTATATTAAAAAAAAAGAAAGAATTTTATGTATAATATGTACAGGCAAGTATATACATAATTCTACATACATGGATAGAACTTACGTATAACAAAGTGAAAAAATAAATAAATAAACTAGAAAAGAGCAAAAAACGGAAAACACAAGATAAATAAAAATTTTCTTACCATGGAAACGTTAAAGAAGAAATTATAAAGTGAATTTTTCCTTCAAGTTTTCTTCAAAATTATATTCTTTTTGATGCATTAACAATAATTTATTGAAGAATCTCCTTGAGATATATGAATGAATGAATAAACATAAAGATAAAAATAATAATTAAAAAAAGAAAAAGAAAAGAAGATGTATAATAATAATAGTAAAAGAATTATAAAAAAATAAGTGGAAGGATATATTGTTGAATACAAAATCAAAATGGTACTTTATTTTAAAAGAAAATTATATAACTGAAACTATGTACTTTGGAATTTATATAGACAGAAGTAAATAAATATACGTTCGTGTACCATGTTTTATTTATTAATGAAAAAAAAAAAAAAAAAAAAAATGCAGAAATCAAGTGAGGTAGCGTAGCTTTTATTGAATAATGTACATGCACATATTTCATTTTTATTTTGCATTCTTCGTACAATGATAAAACAAAATCCTTTTTACTTGTATAAATATAAAATAATATTTATATACATGCACTCTTAGAAAAAATGATAGAACAAGGATATTTGAGTAGTCTTTAAAAAAATTATTATAAACACAAAGATGTATCTATTCTGTGTGTTGTAATAATAAAAATAGAAAAATATAAAACAACAAATGATGATTAAATTCAGCAATCAAAAATAATATTGAAAAACTGAATGCAAACAAGAAGAACATTTTTTTTTTATACAATATAATATTTCTTTTATTACCATTCATATTTTAAAGCTTATAAGTTAATAACTAAAGAAGAAATAAATTTAAAAAAAAAGAATAAAATAACATTTTTTATGGTAATTTTAAATAATAAAAAAATATGTGAAAAGCTTACAAAATACTTGAAAATTGGTGAAAATAATTTTGTTCTTTTTTATATTACACGGAATAGAAAAGGTAACACAATAAAAAATAAAAGAAATTGGAAATTAAAAAAAAAGGCTTTGGTACTGATTTTATTTTTAAAGAAAAATGTGATGCTAAACTTCATATACCTCGATTAACTTTAAAAGAGTTTATATACACACGTATAGTTTGTAACTTGTATTCTGAGACACCCTACATTTGTATTAATTGACAGTTCAAAACAATATTTACATAGTATATTTAAATTTTACACAAAATGGTTTTGAAGCATTAATTATGTATATATATATAATATGTACATACACATATATACATGGAAACATAACATATGATGTATGTAGGTGCTTTTTTTAATGCAGTTATCGTACGATTACGTAGCATGAATAATACAGGATGTAGAATTTTCAGGAAAAAAAAAGAAAATGTTTAAGAAATTCAAATTCCACATGCTACCTATTTTTATTTTAAATTCTTAGGAAAATCTGCATGTATCATTGTAAACAAAAAAGTTACTTGAAAAACATTCAAAAAATCAAAAATATCTTTTTGAAAGATTTCTGTAAGTAAACATTGATGAATAAAAATGGAATTTATTGTATTCAATATACTGACATTATACTCGCATGTTTGTTAAAAATAAAAGTTTAATATGTTTTCTGAATTTAAATTTGTACAACAAAAACAAAAACTAAAAACCAAAAAAATATTTTCTTTTCATATTTTAGAGAATTTCTTATCAAAAATTTTTTTTTTATTTCCTGTACCTTCTCACATTTATTACATTTCGACTTTATGAATAATACTTTTTTAAAAATTTGTTACTAAGCGTGAAATCAAAACGTAATGCAAAAAAAAAAATTGTTTTTCTTAAAAATCGGCTATCTGAATTTTTATCAAAATCTGAAGTCACTTAAAGTTAGAAGGTATTTTTTTCTTTTATTTTCACTTTTTATTCATATATGGTTTTATCGTTTTTCTTATTCTTAGGGCAAAAAATAATTTTTTATTTACGTTAAATTATGATCAGAATAATAAAGATGACTTTTTTCATATTTAAATACATATTTATGTACGTAGATGCGTATCCATATACTTACATATGTACGTTTTAATTCTATGTATAGAAAATTCAAATTCAGAAAAAGATAAAAATATGAGAAAAAGATATTTTTTTTATAAATAAAACTTTAAAGGTTATAGAAGTATGATAACAATATATGTATGATATATCGGGAAAAGAAACATTTCTATTTATGTATTTTGAGACTTTTATTCGCGTTTGCAGAAAAAAAAAATTTCTTGTAAAAAATTATCTACGTTGTATTTGTTAAACAACGTAGATTTTATTTTGGGATTTTGTAGGTAGGATATTTATTCGTTTTCTTGTTTTGTTATTTTGACATTGAAAAGAGATTTCCTTTGAGGGTTTTCTCAAGAGAATATTCCAAAAATAAACTCGTGTAAGAATTAAATGTTATTTGTAATTTAATTGACTGTTTGAAAAAAAATAAAAAAAATATTTTTTTTTTTATTAAAAACAGCAAAAACAAAATTCAAACATGGGATTAGAAAAAAAAATTATGAATACTATGTATGTTAATGTGATAAATCATTATAATTTTTAAAAAGGTAAATAAAAATAACTTAACACAGAATAGAATTTTAAAATTTCATAAATTTTCATAAATACATGTGATTTATAAAAACTAATTTAAATTCTATTATTATAATAATATAATTTTAATTTTTTCTATCGTTTTTCTACATATTTATACATGTGTGCATATTATATGTATATACAAAATATATGCTTTTTCTTCTGACACAATTAAAGCGGAAATTACGAATGAAGAAAATAAGGTAAAAGAAATGGATTTATTTATTTTTTTTTTTTTAAAATGGGTTTGTTAGTTTTTCATATATAGTTAAATAACTTCTGGCATAGATTTTTATCTGTAAATAATGTTAACATTATACATAAGTATCAAATCAAGTCAAGTGAATTGAAATTTTATTTTTAACTTATATTCTAAATTGTACAGGAAAAGTACACATTGAAATAAGTATATGTGAATATTCATATAAAATTATGTAGGAGGAATACATCAAACATAACATAACATAGATGTAGGTTTAACATTAAATTTTAAAAACATATTCAAAAATAAATCAACCAGAAATTCATCAAGATTTCATCAATTGATAATATTCATATATGAATGAATATATAATGTATTCCATTTATATAAACAGTTTATTTATAATGTTAACATCACAATGTATACGAATAATGACGGTTATAAACATTAAACAGGAAGAAAACAAAAATTGAACATCCTTAGAAAGTAAAATATAAAGGGTAGCAAATATGTACATACAGTGCATATACTTATGTTCATACATACATATGTATGTATGTGCATTGAACTAATAAATAAGGTTAATGATAACTGATGGAAAGTTAAACTGTATATATCACATATTTTGTAAAAAGAATATTTCACCCAATTCTATTATATTTTTTAGATTTGTATGCTATAAGTACTTAGATTCTATATAAGTGACATGGCTACAGAAAAATTAAAAGTAATATGTCATGCATTTATTGTGTAAATGTATGTACATATGTATTTGTCGAAAATCAATTCACTAGAGACAATATTTAGTTTATAATAACATTCAAAATGGAAAATATTTTGGTTTATATTGTTTGAAAAAAATTAGCGAATAATTAAAATTCATTTACACATAAATTTTACAATTCTAACTGTTGCATATTTATGTTTAAACTGACGTATACAAATACATTTACATCCATACATTTTTTTTACTCATACGCATGTGTGTGTTCACTAACAAGAAACAAAAAAAAAACATTTGATTTTTAAAAAGTTAGTTTTTATTTTTTACATTTACAAAAAAAAACATGCATTATTGTGTTTGTTTGTATTAGCTTGTATTTATAGTAATTGAATGTATATGAAAATGGAAACAAATAAACATTTTTCCTTGTAAGTTTCAAAAAGGGTTACATTTTCTATATTTACATAAATAGAATTTTTTTCTTGTGCTTACAAAAATATATTTTTTTGTTTTACATTTTGTTTACTTTCTTCTTTGTTTTTGATTACCTACTGTTTTTTGTTTTTGTTAAATTTAGAAAACAAAATAGAAATATAAGTAATCATTTCAAATACATATTTCATTTTCAAAAACTTTTTTCATTATTTATATACATATATTTTTTTTTGTTGTTTAAATTTAATGTTTATCACACGGTGTTTTCGAAAAAAAAAAGTTTTTTTCAACGAGTAAAAGTCGCAACTACTGTACTATTATTTTTCTTTCAAACATATTTTTAGAAATAGTAATTAATAATACAGTCTTAACCACATTTATGGTACAAAGCAAGTAAAAATCACAATTCATTCTTTCTGTTAATTGACGATATTGCTTTGTGAAACACCATATACATATGTGTGAAAAGATTTTATACAAATGATTTATGTATGCATGGTTTGATATAAAAATTTTATAAAAAATTTTTTATAAATGTATATTTAGAAAATTTATGAATAAATATTATTCGTTATTATTAAAGTTAAGCAAAAATGAAAATTATGTGAATAAATAAATAAGAATTTTAATAAAAAAAAAAAAACAACAAATGAAAATTGGTTACTAAACAAATACAAAAAAGGGAAATTTATTACAAATGCGGTTATAAATAACATAAATATAAAATTTTCAAAACATATGAGATCGTTTAATTGACAAAATTTAAATTTTTATTAGTTTCGAATATATTTTGTTTATTTATTCATGTACATCAAATTAAAAAAAAAAAAAAAAAAACAAAAAAAAATACGTGTATAATATTATCAGGAATTAAAGTCAATATCATAAATTTGTATATGTATATAGATATTCAAGCAAAATTATTAATATAAAAATTCAAGATTTAAAAATTTCCATATATTTTCATTTCCTAGTTTTATTTGTTATCCTTTATTCGTTTACAATCTTGTTTTTTATTTTTTTGTTTTTGTTTTGTTTTTTTTTTATTATTATTTATAGATGATTCAAAGAATAATAAATAATCCAATCTTTTTTATGCATAAACTTGTATTGATATAAAAAATCGTTATTTGTTTGTATGAGGTTATTTGTTGTTATCATTTTTTTTTAACTTTGGAAAAATATGTATGCAAACTTCGTATGTTATTTGTTATTCATTCATACAAGTACATATATATTATATCTATGTGTAATACCTATGTATGTATGTATGTATTTTAATGTTTTTATTTTTGGTTTTAGCTATTTTATGGTCAATGAAAATATCTTGTTATTGTGTGCATACATTATGTGTAAAAAAACAAATATTCTTAATATATGTATATACATGGACACATTTACATAGATGTATATGTAAAGTAGATATATCACACTTTTGAAATGGATATTTTATGTTGTACATGAATACAAGAAAACAACAATTCATATATAAACATATGTATGTATATGTACACATATTGGATAATATATTGTATAATATCGTATTAATCCTCTATTATAGTGTCATTTCCTGGTGTTAAAAGGTCATCTAATATTCTATGGTGCAGATAGTTGACTCGAATTATGTAGTACATAAATGTAGTAAATTTACGTGAAATGACAATAACAGCATATAAATATGTACGTATGTATGTGAAAATTTCATTTAGTATTCTTGTACTTTTATATCCGATTATATGGATGTACATAATTTTTTTATGGTCAGATGTACACATTTTTAATATATAGATATTAACAATATTGACATAAACATACCTATGCTCTTATGTAAATGTGGAAACACAAATCTTTTTTTTTTATTCAGGAATATTTATTAGATAAACTAATATTGAAAAATTTTTGGTTTTGAACACAAATTCTCAATTTTGTAATTTTATTTTTCAACAGAAAAATTTTGATAATATTTATTTGTTCTCCAGTCGAAAATTTCATTTATTTAAAAGTAATTAATTTTGTTTACAAAAATATCAATTAATTGCTAAATATTTTGATTGTTTTTTTCTTGGTTGAAATAAAACTAACATTAATATGTGTGTACTAGTACGTAATTTGAAATTTGAAATTTAAAATATTTTTTTTTTTGTTTTTACTTAATTTTATTTTGAAAAGCTCATATTTTGATTACTACAAAAATCACACAGCCTAAATTTAAAATGAATGAAAGAATTGTTTGTAAATATGCGTGAAATACAGAAGATTCGCACAGAAAAATGATATTGATTGTAATGTTACGTATTTCAGTGGTATATTGCCAATTTTTCATGCTTTTATTGTATTTTCTAAAATTTCAATTTTTTAGCGACATTTTTTTTTAATTACTATTTCATAATCAAAAATCAAAACAATAAAATGAGACACAAGTTTTAATTGAAATGATTGTATAAAAGGGAAAAGGATTTCAATCAAGCATCATAAAATTTGTTTTACATTCATTTACGTACACATCCGACTACAACTACACAGATATTACAAGTACATACATATACCTACATATGTATGTATATACATATTTGTTTAACAATTTACAGAAGATCGATAGAAGTTTTTTTATTTGTTAAAAAACTATAAGCCAAAAGCATAAAATGTAATGGATAAAGGAATGATATATGCATACAAGTGAATAGAAAAATTTTAAAGGCTAGTTATAATTTTATATTTCACACAAAAGCTTTTAAAATGCATTTTAATGGAATATATAATGTAATATGGGGTTGAAGCGCTATAATTGCTAGAATGAAAAAAAAAATTGAATAAAAAAATACAAAAAACTATAAATAAATCATTGCAGAGTTTTATCGTTTACAAAGAATATTGATGGTCTATCGAATTGTAATTACGTACGTATAAACAATAAAAGTGATGCAATAATTCTGACTAGACCTAGAATAATTTCAAAGTTATAAATAAAATGAAAAAAAAAAAAAAAATATTTCCTATATAACGTATAAAAAATAAACAAAAATCAAAGAAAGAACTTTAAAAAAAAATGGTTGATTAACTATTCGATTGACTATACAAATAAATATGAATTTCAATTAATTTATTTATGGTCTGATAGATAATCAATTACAATAATTTAACAACGAGAATGTAAAAATAAATATAAAAATGATTGGAAATGCATAAAACACAAAAAAAAAATCTTTAATTTTCTCATACATAAATTGTAATCATGAATATGTAAAACTATTACATCGTAAAAATTTCAAAAATGAAAAAGTGATTAAAAAGGTAAAACAATAACTAAAAATAAATCAACAACATTAATTTAAAACCAATGTTAACGAACTGTGAAATAATTAAGGAAATTGCATATACGTTATATCTCTTTTTAGATAAATATATAAAATTCGTTCAATGAACTCGTATAGATGTATAAGAATTGTATGAAATGAATAAAATTATTCAGGTTTTAGAAAATTTTCGTTTATTTCATTTATTTAAATCAATGCTTTTAGAAATGAAATAATTTTTTAGTTTTATTGAATAGATTTATCCAAATGAAATAATAAATTATATGCAGTTTCATTTATTACAGTTTTCATGTTTTATGTTCTTCTTTCATTTTATTTTTGAAATACATTTTTAATTTATAGTTTTTGTCCAAAATGACCTTATTGCAAAATGACACAAATATATTCAAGAAAGTAAAATTTATTAAATTTTTTTGTTGATTTATTAGTGTATAATTTTGCGGGGTTGTTTCTCTATTTATTAATTTAAGATCACTCGATCTTGATTATGATGTTTGAAATTTTTCGTGAGTGTGTATACATATTTTCGTTTTGTATTGTTTCATATACTCGTAATTACATTTTATATATATTTTTTTTTAAAATAATTATTTATAATTTTTTATTATTATTTTTATTCCACGATTACTTTTTAAGGATATTTTTATGATATGTGTGCAGAATTACACAGATTCACATATTGTGTAAATTCTCATTCATTTTCTTACATACATATGCATATACACGTATATATTTGTAAAATGTACGTAAACATATACATATGTATATGAGCATGCAGATATTTTAACATAATCTGTATTAAACGATATTACCGAAGCACTTTTTTGTTTCTAGTCAGGAATGTGTATTTTGGTTTTTGGCTAGAATAAAAATGTTTGATGAGTATATATCGAATGTAAAATATCCTTATTCAGCAGAATAATAACATTTAGTACATGTAATATTTATTCAACTGAATAATCAGTTTGAATGAATTTTTTTTATTTTCTGTTTTCTTCTTTTTTTTATTTTTGTGTTATTTGCACAATATTTCTTTTCTTACTACTTTTATTTTATTTCTTTCTTTTTGTTATACTTATCAGTTTTTATACCCTCATCTTATAATCAATTTTTTTTTCTTCTCATTTAACCTGATAATCTAATCTCAATCAAAATGAGTAAAACGAAGGAATGTAGAAAAAAAATTAAATGAGAAGTAAGGGTAAAATATGTACATACTGTATATCCTTGAAAGGTCGTTGAATGAAATCAAGTTGAAAGTTGAAATTTTCTATTGAATGATGTCAGTTTCATTTAAGTCAATATAAAATGAAATTGTTTATTGTCATCTAAATTTTCTCTATAAAAAAATAAATTTTAATTTTTTTTCTTTAATTACTTTTGATTTTTCCGTCTTGCAAAACTCTATATCTTTTTTCCACTGTGTCTAATTATCATAATATATTTTTTTTCCTAATTTTCTTTCTTTTTTTTTTTTTTAAATTGCTTTAATAATGTATACCAGTAATCAAGTATTATTTATTTTTACTTGTCCGCTTTCATTAGTTAATCTTTATAACGAGCAATAATATTTTTTTTGAATTATTTCAAGTATTCGTATATAAATGTATTTTACTGGCGCCTTGAATAAATGATTTGAAAATAATAAAAAAAAAATAGTTCAGAAATTTTTATAAAACTTTTAAGCACTGAAAAACTAAAAGAGATTTTTTTTTTAAATTTAAATTTTTTTTTTATAAAATTTTAATGTAAATGAATTTTTCGTGCATTCATATCATATACATACATTACGCGTATAGTATGAGAATAAACATACATAAATATATTTACATATGTACATTCATTAACATTAATTTTAAATAAAATGTTAAAGTATTCATTGAATAGAAAAATTTACAATGTATAAAATGAAAAACTGAAAAATACGATAATTTAATGCATATGCACATTTTAAGTATAACAATTTTGTAATTTCGTTAAAATTTGAATTTATTTTCAATATATTTAATGCATTATACAAGTATTTGAACGCGAATACAATTTATATCTGCTACACCGGAAATTATTTGTTTCTTGGTTATATCCTATTGCAAAAAAATATACATATGTATATGACAAAAAAAAAAAAAACACAAAAGAGAGAAAAAATATATATTTGAAAATTTTACATACTTTCATAAGTATGCGCATATGAAAATTGCCTTAAATAAAATGAAGCACAAAAAAAAAAAAAAATGGAAAAATCAGCAATTTAAAATGTGTAAATTTTATGGAATCAGTACGAATACATTAGAAAAGTAAGGATATTTTTCGTTTTACCTATACAGTTCAGTATGGTAGTATTTATTCATATGTATATTATATTTTCGTATGTATATGCTAAAATATGGATGATTGTATCTATTTTTACCATTTATTTTCTAAAGTGCAAGCATGTACTACTTTGTATCCTGATATCTGCATATTATAGCATTTTAAAATTTTTATTCATACATTACGAAAACTTGGCGCAAAACTTCAAAAGAAAAATGAAAAATAAAATAAAGTTCATTTTGTATCACACATTATACTATATAACACATTGAAACCGAAATGAAAAATACAGAATTAACAAAAAAAAAAATTCAAAGAATTCCCTTCATAGTCATAAAAATGCAAAACAAGAAAAAAAAAACAATTTTTGTGATATGTTAATGTTAGTGATTTCTTATAATTTATACGTGTACTCTCATATTCGTTCAAAGGATATGTACCTACATATATTGATAATGACGTCTACAAAAATGTTCGTATGAGAATATTCATTCAAACATAAGTACACATACAGTCTATATATTTTTATATGATTTCCGTTAGAAGACTCGTTTATTTCATTCGAATTTATTTAATTTTTTTTATTTTTTATTTTTTTGTGTTTGATTTTAAAAATGAAAATAAAATATCAGTGCCAAAAAAGGAATAATTTTAAATTGTATGCTGAGAAAATTACATTATCTGTACAGATGGTTTTATATGTTTCCACATCTACATATATGTATGTATCTACTTTAGTCATATAAAAAACAGTATGTTTGTCAAGCAAAATAAAATGATAATTTCAAGATCTTAGAAGAGGTTAAAATTTAATGTAGAATTTATGTTCTTTTCCCTGTTTTATTATATTTTTTTTAACGTTAATTAGAATTTTAAATAAGAGAAAACATGAAAATCTTTTTCACTATTTTTTTTTATATTTTTATATGGATGTATGTTCACATGTATGTAATTTTTTTTTGTTTTTTGCTTTACTTAAATAGAACAATTTTCGATAAATATAATTGAAAATTGAAAAATTTTTTATTTACATAAAATTTATTTCATTGTTAAATTATACAATTTAAATTCTATTTTTTTTTTCTTTTTCGAAAAATAAATTTATTTTGAATCTTGATCTATTTTAAGAATTTTTGAATTTAAATATAAAAATAAAATTTACAATAAAAAAAAGTCATGAATAAAAATAATGAAAATAATTGGAAAAAAAAATGTTGAAGAGCTAATCAACCTCAAAATTTCTTATTGGGTTTTGAATTACCTTAAAATTGGTATGTTTATGTATTGCTAAAATATTTTCGAGTTCAAGTGTGCAACATGACCTAAAAATCTTTAATGGTTATTACAGGACACAGCAGTATATTAATTGTACACATCAATGGGTAACATACTTGAATACTACAAAATATTCATATTTTCTTTTTGATATTACCCTTATTTTATTTTTTTTTTTTTTTGGGTAGAATACAATTTCAGTGGAAATTACTTTTTTTTGTATTTTTTAAGAGCAGTAAAAAATTATACTCAAAGAAGTCCTGATATTATCAGAATTAGGGCAAGATTGTGTTGATATATAATTTTTTGTAGAAAGCCCATAACCAAGAAAAAAATATGTTTTCTCTAAAATACTTTGTGTAAACATTTATATATGTTTATGTAAAGATAATTTGATAAACTCTTAAGCATATAATCAATCCAATAACAATAACATCAACTAAAAAGAAAAACAAATGTAATTTAACTAATTTTACATTGAAAATTTTTCATTCTATTTAAAATGTTTATTTAGAATTTACAATAGAAAACTAAAATTTTTATTTATTTTTAAAGAAAGTAGATACTAAAATAAAATGTATATAAATGTATTTCAATAATATTAAGTTACAATTTTATATTAAATGAAAAACAATAAAAATAAAATAGAATTTTTAAAATGTAACAAAAATAATATTATATAAAAAAAAAACATGTAACTACGAGTATACTGGTTTTATTTGAACTGTATTTATATTTCTTATACAAAATAAATGAACGCTTTTGTTTTTTTCTTTTGAGAAAGTCAATAAAACTAGAAAAGATTTTTTAAAATTTTCTCTACACAAATATGTGTAAACATCATGGAAACAATGACATATCAAGAGACAAAAATCAAGAAAAGAAAATCAAATAAGAAAAAAAAAACAAACATCTAAGAATAAATTTTATTGTGTTCCATTTATGTGTATTACACAATAATATAATATGCAACTACAATTGTGAATTTAGGGATAAAAAGATAAGATTAAAAACACAACAAAAAAAAAAAAAAAAAATAAAAAATAAAAAAAAAATAAACTTTAACTTGTTATTTTAGAAAATTTTAGAATGTTACACATATTTTTGGGTTTAAAATCAAGAAAGTACATCATGATTCTTTACAGAGAAAAGAAAAACGAAATGAGTGAAACCACCTTAAACTCTTAAAGTATACAATTTTACACCAAACAGAAAAATAAAAGCAAAAATGACAAATTTATTTTATTTATATTGTTGTTGGAAGAAAGACATACACACACACACACACACACACACAATTTTATTACTAGAATATATTGTATATGAAAAAATTCAGTTTTGTATTATTTTCGATTCTTATTTTAGCTGTGTTGCACTGTTAAAACAAACACAAATATTATCATAATCATTTTGTATACATTTAATAGTATAGAAACCACATTGGTTTGTATGAATGTGTATATTTGTTGTGTATGTATGGAATAGATGATGATATTAAAGTAATTTTAAAAGTTAACTTTTTTAAATTGAGTAAATAAATAGTTTGAGTATGATTATGTAATGAAATTTAAGTTTTGTTTTTTGTTTTTCTTCATTGCTTTTTGTAAAAATTTTTGTGATATTATGTAAATAAGTACACGTACAGGATTGGATATGAAATGTGTATATCTATATGTACTTATACACCCAATAAAATTCCAATTCTCAAATAAAAATATCTACATACATATGTATATAATTTGTATGTGTGCAGTTGAAAATTTTTATTTTCATTGTGGAACATCACACAGTCACACCCAATATCATTTCAAAGAAAAATAAAATTCCAAAATAATTTCATAGATAAAATCGTTTTTTTATTTTCCACGACAATAACTTTAGTTGCTGTATATACGTATTTTACTATTTTACCACGTTGCTATAAAGAATCAGTAAAATATGCAAATATCTTTTATTTTTAAAGTACATAGTTTTCTCAACTTGTTCTATCATATTGCATTTTTTTTTTTTTTTTTTTTTTGTATTTTGTGTATATGTGTGCATTATACCTTTTGTTTACATTTTTTTGAATTTTATTTATTTATGTTTTTCTTTATGAACCATACATTTTTAAATTTATATTTGTTCGTCATGCCTAATAACTATTGCCAAAAATAAAATATAATAAATATAAACGTTTAAAATTATTAAAATTTCAAAAATGTAAGTGTATATAAAAATAGGAAAAAATTAAAATCAGTTTTGAAGAAATAAAATTGGTCATAGCTACAAAAACATATGTACACCTATGTATATTGTATATGTATGTAAAGTACATTTGTAATAATAATTTTGAGGAAAAAAAATTAAGTTAAATTTTCATGCTTTTCTTGAAGAATCCTGTAATCTAATCATCCGTATTTAAGATTTTTTAGTTTTATAATAGTTATTCTGGTGTTATGTCAACAAACATAATTCTGTATGTATGCAATTGTAAACACAGAAAAGTGAAGGGAGAAATAAAATGAAATATAAATAGAAAAAAAGAATTAATGATATATAAAAGCAAATAAAAGGGACTTTACATGGATAAATTTAACCATAAAATAAAATTTGACAAAAGGATCTAAAATGGAAATTATTACTATTTACGAAAGATGATGAAAATCCATTAAAGAGGGTGTACAATTTAACGATGAAAATCACCTGACAGCAAAAATTTAATGTCAACAATCACAAAACTTCTGACAAGTAAGAGTGATAAATGTCCGTTATGTGGCGGATAATTATATTAACCAACAACAATAACAGCTGTCGGTTTTCATAGTATGTACATACATATAATATGTATAAGGACATGAGTATTATAAGTTTTATTAATATGTACTATAAATGTATATATATACCCCACACATGAAAGTTTTAGGTCTCCAAATTGTCTACCTATATATGTATAAACACAAATTATGTACCTACATCATTTTAACAAAAGTGTGTGACAAGTGATTAAAAGTCTGTGTCTATTCTAATAATAGAATGAATTTAATTATGTCATTAGAGAGAAATATTTATTTTTTTTTATTTTTCTCTATATTTCATTAATGTTGATAATGCTATTTCTTGTACAACCATTGTATCCCCGTTTAATGTACAGACATTCTTCTAATTAATTTTAAGAAAATATATGTATAATAGCAATAAAAATAATATCACAAAAATATTATTATTTTTTTTTTCATTGTATGTATATGCTTAAAAAATTGAAATGAATTTAATTTTAAATTTTGTTACAAATAAAAGAACATCTGAAAAGTCCTTTATACTTCCGGCTCATTGAGTGATTTCTTCCTGTTTTATTCAACAAAAAGGCAAAAGACAAATAGAAAATAACAGTGTACATGTTAGACAGTGTTATTACCATCGTTTACTGCTTTTGTGATTTTCAATTATTTTTTAATTTTTCCACTTATCAGCAATGGTTTTCAAATTTATCATCCTCTTGTTGAAAAATATTAGGTCTTAACAGTAACAAAGTAGTAAAACGTGGAAAGTACAAGATGCATACCCGTTGTGTGCCTTTATATGCCATAATTGATATAAAAATATGTAAGTTATGTTAGTTTAGCAGCTAAATGACTTTTTTATATTTGATTTTATTATTTTAACAAAACTCGAAAAATCAAAGTGCATAAAAAATTCTCTTGGGATAAAAAAGTACACAATATACATATGACATGGTAATGGCACTTTTTGCCCTTTTTGTTGATCATAATGACAATTATAAGCACCAACGATTAGGACGATGATAAGGACTTCTATACACGTAATATTCATATAAATAAGTATAAAATGCACCACTTTGTATCTACTTTATTCATACAAGTTATTATATAATACGTTATTAAACATGTACATATATACATGTGTGCATATATGGATATGCTTTTTGAGGCTCAAATATATGTGAGCATACGTATACATGGTATACCAATATATACATATATGAGTACATTGTATATTTGTAGGCAAGTATATCACACAAGCCGTGAGGCAAGATATGATGCCCGACTGAATATTAATTACTGTTGAAGGGACTGTCATACAGGATATTTAGCAAAAAGGATGGAATATTTATTGACCATATTACATGTGAATTGATGTATGTACCAAATATAGATTTTACTTTGAGATTTACTTTATAATATATCGGACGATAAGGTAAGTATGATTTAACAACAACAATAAACGGATATTTAAGGCATAAATACTATTTGCTATAGTATCCTGTAACGACAATAACACGTATGTATATGTGTATGTACACACATGTAATACAGGTAAAGATTCGTATATGATATTTGATGGAACGTGTCATTGAAATATCTACTTTGAGGGTTGATTTTTGATGACTGTATGTCGAATTCATATATTTATGCAATATAATATTTTCACTGTGAAATATTTTTTATACATACATATGTATGTATACAGGGTTGATTGGAATGGTTGCCTTAGGCTATTCTATAATATATGGGCAACCCAATAAGTAAATAAGAATTATATTTATTATAGACGTCCCATGTAGATAGATGTATACGTATACAATATAATTTATATGAATGAATTAGAGTTGAATGAAATGGTTATAGATGGTCATCCAATGGAATCGTAACAGATGTGAGATTATACGTGCTGGAAATTAAGTTTTCGATTGATTTAAGCGTTGCTTCTTTAATATACCACTGATTGGTAATTTAGTTGGCTTGTACTGAATTTGAAATGATTCATGGCTATTAAAAAATTTCTATTTTATATAAATGAATTTATTCACCCAAATATACATACATGCATTAAAAAGCAATAGGGAAATCATATATAATTGAGACAATTAATTGAGTAAAAAACAAAATTCTAAAGATTCAGAGGGCTCTTGAAATTTAATATTTCATTGCTGCATCATATTGTTTTTTTGTTGTTTTTAATAAAATAATAAATAATTTAAAAGCTGTAATAATTAATATCATTTAATTATGTAATTATTGAAATTGAATTTATTCAGAATATTGAATATCCTGAACTAGTCGATTAAAAATTAAAAATGCTGTAAATTAAAAATTAAAGACCTATTTTGAGATTCACAAGTAATTTTTTGAACAAATGAACATAATATCGTACTTTATGGTTCAATCAAAATAATCTTCGATAAACTTTTTGAGTATCATACAAAAGTAAATTAAAAGCCTTGCAATTTGAAATTTGCAAAATTGCATTCAAATTACGATAGGCGTGAAAAGTGTCTAAATAATACATTTAATATTTTGAACAACCAAATAGAGTTACAATTAAAAACAAACGAATATTAGTTGATTGTAAGTTTTGTAGTTTATTTTTTAATTCGGTCTTATTTTGCTCTTCGTGTTTTTTGTTTTAAAATTGATTAATAAAATAAATGTTCAATATACATACATATTTCTAAGAATCAAGTGTATTTATCTACAAATACATACATTTACAACTATTCACATGATTAGTCATTCAAATTGAAATTAATGCCTTTTTTAAGTTTTATTCAATAATGGACAATTAAAATGAAAAAATAAAATTTTAATATACATTACTGGTATTTGTATTACTTGTATCTTGTATCTATATACACACATTGTTGGAAATGGACAAGATAGAAATTTTTCGCATTATTAAAAAAAGCACTTTTAATAATGCTGTAATGTGATAATTTTTTCCTAATATTGCAATTCTAATTACTAAAGGAATATGTATGTATGTATATGCATTTACATACGTATTTATATTCATATGCATACACATACAAATTACTCATATATGTATGTTCATCGTTTTGCTGTAAAATGTCTTTGTGCCATCTTAACCTCTACCGTTCATAGAAATCTATTGAAGGCAATTAAGTAAATTAAAAGGACGACAAGAGATTCTTTTCATCGTGTATACTGTACTTACAGCACCTTGTTTTTTTTTTCGGAAAAATCATATTACTTCTTATATTTGCATTTAATCTTTTTTTAGTTGTGCTTTTATGTTTTTATTTTTTTAAATTAACGTCTCTATGTAATGTGTACAGCATACATGTGAAGCTTTTCCTGTAAAATTATAAAAAAAAATCTTTTCTTTTTGAATGTTAAAAAAAAAACAAAACATTTTAAGAGTAAATTCAAAATGAAGTGCTGCTTTGATACATATACGTCCATATGCTTGTACATAAAGACTATATTCTACGTATACGATATGGTGACGAGAATGAAAAAAATATATATATCCTTATATAAGAGGATTTGTCAAGGGAAAATTTTAAGTGTGAAATGAAAATAAAAGAAAAAAAAAATTCGTAATAATGAAAATATAATGTCGAGACTGTATTAACATCTACGATGAGTACAAATGCAGTGAAATGTATATAATACAATACATATAATTGAGTATAATGATAATGACACCTTGAATGGATTTCATTTCCCTTTGATAAATTTCATCATTTTCTTTTGTTTCTCATTTAACTGATTAAATTTTTTTGTTTTGAATGCATTGCAATATAAAATCAACGATCTAATTAACATAATTAAAAAATTTTCCATCATTTCATTTTACATAAGTAGAAATTTTGTCGCATGTCTGTTATTTAGTTTTTGTTAATTTAAATCTTCAAATTGGAATTTTTTAATTTAATTCTATTATAGCATTTAATAAAAGAGAATTTTTTCTTCACATCTATACATTTTATATTCTAACATTTCATCTATTTTTTCTTCTTTACTTTTACAGGTATACATCATACAAATCAGCAACAGAACATTATAATTCAAGATATTACCGAACAAAAAATTCAAAAATTAGCTGATAAAAATGTAGATATTTCGAATAAAAATTCAAATTCTATTTCTCATTCTTCTTTGTCTGCTTGTACAAATTGCACAGTAGTAATTTCATCTAAAGATGCATTATCGCAAAAACAAAAATTATTAAAACGTGATTATAAATGGTCGTCATTTTTATCTTCATCATCATCTGAAAATTTAAATTATCGTCATCAACATCGGCGACTGCCATGGCAAAAGTATCAAATACGACAAAAATTTCACAGGTTACAATTGTTAGATAAGCAAAAACTATCTGAAAGCAATAAAAATATTGCTAATCACGTTGACAGTGATTCATTAACAGTGGATAATCGTGAAAAGAACCATCTAACATTAATACCATCTCAGTTGCCTTCACCACCATCAGTACCACACATAAAATCTGCTTTTTCATCAGAAGAGGTAGTGACAACAACGGCATCACTATTAAATAAACCATCTACAGTGAAAACAACATCATCACAATTATGGTCGTCATCATCATCGCCATTATCATCATCTGAACAACAAGCAAAAATAGAGATTAAGTCAGAATCAAAATCATTTTTAACGAACGCGGCAGTAAATAAAGTCAGCGAAATTAGAACCCTCTCATCAGATAATAGCCAACAACAAAAACTAAAGAATGACGATATTAATGTTGGTCATAAAAATGATGATGAAGAATATTCAACAAAACGTTTTAATATTAAACATGAAAATTCTACTTCAAATAGAGTAAATATAAATAAAAAATATAATAATGATGAAAATAATATCTTTTACAATATTTTCCATAAATTTTCTCTGGCAAATATTTTTAATGTTAACACTGATAGCAACAAAAATTTAACAACAAAAAATGTTAATAATAATTACTATGAAACTGGTAACTATAATAATGGCTTAGTAACTGATACTAATAGTAATAAATATAGTTACTATGAAGATAATGAAAATAAAATCATCTCAAATGAATCACACATTCATCGTATGAAACGTAATAAACGTGATTTAAAAATTGCAAAAAATAAAATTTATACGCCATCTTCTTCATCAATACCAGTTGGTAGCAGTAATAGTTTTACATTGAATAATAGCCACAATTCATCATTATCGTCATCATTGATTCCAAGTAAAAAGCATAAGAAAAACATCACATTTAGTGATATTAACAGTAACAATAACAACAAGACGTTTTCATTATCGCCATCAACATCACCATCATCATCATTTCCTACTTCTGTTTCTGATAATAAAAAAGTTTCAAAATTTCAAAAACAGCAAAATCAACATCAACAACATTTGAATCATCAACTAACAACACATTCTTCAATTTTAACATCATCAAAAATTCAAAATAATGATAATTCATCATTAAGAAATGAACATGAAATCACTATAAATAATAATAAAAATAACAATAATAACAATAAGAATAATAATATGAATATATACAATAATTTAATGAATTCAAATGAACCAATTATAATTATTGATGATGGTGAAGAATTTGAAAGTGGTTTAAGTTCAACAAATTTATTAGATCATAATAAATTATTAAATAATAATACAACAAAACAAAATGATGAAGAATATATGCATGGTGATGATCCAAGATTTTTACCATCTAGTCCAATTATAAGAGGACCATATTATGATAATGATAATCATCATCAGAAAGAGCATTTTAATACTGATGATAATGTTAATAATAGCAGTGATAATGATAACAATGATGATGACGATGAAATTTCAGTTGTTTATGCTGAACAACATAGTGAAATTAAATTAACGTGTGATGTTAATACAGACATATTAAAAAGTGTCTGGTTTAAAAATGGACAGGTATGTTAATTTTTTTATATGTTGAATATTAATTGAAAATTATATTTGTTGAAAAGTTTGAGATATCTGTTTTTTTTTTTTTTTGGGTTAAAAATTAGCTAAAAATTTTAATAACTGACATTTTCTGAATATTTAAAAATATCAATTGCTATTAAATCGATTTGCTTTAACCAACCAAGATTTTTTTATATCCTTTTTTACGTATTTTGCCATTTTTTTGCTTTTTTTTCCGGTATATATATTTTTTTTTTCTACAATTTCAATATGATATCAAGTTTTTATGGAAATTGTTTATCATTTTCAATATAAACCCAACATTCTATTCACGAAATGTTTACATCAACTGTCAATTGAATTTGAAAATGAATAAAAATTCCAATATACGTACTTTTTTTTCTATTTGATTTGATTTTATTATATATTTACTTTCATATGTATTCTTTTGGATTCTTTTTGTTTTTTCGTACAAACAGATTGTCAAAGTTGAATAACTTCGATTTATTTCGGCAATTTATTGCTTAGCCAAATTTAAATGAAAAGTTTAAAAATCAAACAGAGACAAGACAAAAATAAAATTAGTTTTATTTGGTTGTATTTTATATTTATTTTTGTTTTTCGAACATTCAAATCAAATGTCATGCACTATATCGAATTTTATGTTATTATATTTGTCCCTGAGGATCAATTTTTCAAAATAGTATAAGAAAATAACAATAAAATGAAAACAAAGAGGAAAATTAAAAAAATAAAAACACAAAAATATATACTGTTGAAAAATGTTGTTTCACAAGTAACATTGTGGTTATAGTGTTATTATTGTAACCACAATGTTTTCTTTTTGTTTTTATATATTCAAACTTTATTTTTTTTTTTTTATAATATATATGAGTATAAGTTAAGAAAAATGTTTTTCTTTTCGTTTTAACCCTTTTTTTTTACTTGAAAGAATGTAGAAAGATTAAGAATAGACAAAATATAGTAACATAATATAAAACAGTTTTAGTTATCACAGCCGGTTTTGCACATTATACATAATTCATATGAAAGAGAATAATCTATCTATAAGACAGGCGAGAAATTGCCAATTCCCTCATCAAAAAGAATAATTCTATACGATAAAATATTTTTGTATGTAATATAACATTTATATATGCGTATGTACGTAATGTTTAATGTATATAGAGTCTAAAATATAAGTGACAGAAAATATATACATATGTATGTATATACAATAAAATGGAAAATATAGAAGAAGAAAATTATAAAACACATATAAGACAATGTACAGTACATACGTACTGTGCATTCTTCTTATACGTAAGTAAATCCAGAAATACTCGTATCTTGTCTATTTTATGTTGTACATAATACAGAATTATCTTTAAAATTGGAACAATTTCTTGGCAATACATACGTATTTTGAGTACATATTTAAAATTTGAAATTTTATCTACACATACATATGTATACATATACATACACGTATTTTTAGTATATATGTGAGTATATGTACTTATATAAAGTTTTCCAGAATTTATATTAATGTTTATATTTCACACAATAATATACATAAACATATACAAATAATACACAAATATGTAACTGATGCAAAGTAAATTTCAGATTTGTGTGCGGTTTCATCATTATTTGAGATCCTTGAACTTAATTAGATTTGGGAGTATAAAATTTTTGCTATTATCTTTATTATGTTTTGATATTTCTATCTTACAGTTTATTTCGCAATTTATTTAAAACTGAAGTAAATATTTGTAACGAGCGAAAATACAAAAAAAAATAAAACAACAACAACAACAAAAATATAACACAAGAAGAAAAACAAAGCCGAGAATTAAAAGTAAAAAAGTTTTCACTTCCATATCGCATTCATATATGTATGTGTATGTACGTATATATGTATGTATGTGTTTTTTTCCTCTACATTATTTATAAAATATAATTAAATTCATTTCTCACAGAAAAACAGTGAAATAACAAAAAAATGAAAAAAAAAACAATATATTAAATAACAAAAAGAAATAAAGTGTAAAAAGAAAGGCAAAAAATAAAAAACGATAATCATTATTTTAAAATAAAATTTAATCCTTGATCATAATTAGTTTTGGTTTTAAACTACATTAAATCGAAAATAAAAACATTAAAAAAAATGTAAAAAAACGAAAAATTGAAAAAGGAAAAATCTGTATACATAGCTGTAGAATAAAGTTAAAAGTCTCTTTAATGAGTTTGAAAATACAATAATGTATATAAGAAATGTCATGTTTTGCGTAATATAATATTTCGTGTTATTGTCCCTTTTTGTCGTTGTTGTTGTTTATTTATTTATACTTATTTTTTTATTTTTAAATAAAATTCTCATGTTATTATTTTTAAGGTTTCCTTGTATACGACAGTTAAATGTTTTGCGGTTTTGTTATCAGATTTTCACTAGTATAAATGTTCTACAAGAAAAATACAATCAGTTTTTCCTTATTCAATTTTTTTGTTGTTTTGTTTTTTAACTTAAATTTTTTTAGTGTTGTATGTTGACACATAAGGATAATTTTTTTTTTTTTCTTATTTAACTTTTTAGAATTATTTATGCAAATTGAAATTCAATTCAATGTAACGTAATTTTACATAATACAAAAAAAAGAGAAAAACTGATGGAAAAACCTCCCTTTAAATCAAAAGTCCTTTATCAATTTTAGTAGCCCACATTTTGTGCATATACGTAAATGCGCAGTTTTGAAGCAAAGAAAATAGTTAAAAACGAAAATTCAATAAAATACAAAGAAATGACAACATAGAAAATTATAACGGTTTTAAAATATATTTATGTATATACGTTATGTATTTGTATAAAGGAAACCAACCAATTTTTGTGACGGTGGTTAATGATTATGACAATGAATCAAAAATACATTTTATTAAAATAATACGATTTTTCTTAGTATTTGAAAATGATATAGCCGAACAAAATATATAATGTATAATACATTCAATAATGATGATGACATGAAAAAAAAAATTCCTTTTTGTTTATTTTTCATTTACTTCATTTTGATGTTTTCATTAATGTTATACGTTTTATCGTTATAATTACATTCTAATGAAGTTCTAAGCAATTATGTGGTAAATGTGATGGAAACAGTATTAAAATTCGTAGTTGACATAGAAGTATATCACATAACTTTATTAGTGATATTCGTGGAAAAATGAAAATGATAACCACAAAATGAAAGAATAATCCTGTTTTATTTGTCAATGAATATTTTTTTAAAAGCACATGTTCATGTATGTATGTAATAAATGGATATAAAAAAATTTTTAAAATAAGGAATTTTCAATGGTAAAATATAATGAAAAATGAAATTGTAATTTTACAATTTTGGGAAAAAGAAAATGAAAATAAAACGTGAAATAATATTTTGAAATTTGTTCAAATATGGTCCTTTATCTTTATACATATTAAAACAATGTAAATATTTAACAAAACGCAACTGAATGCTTGTATAAATATTATGGATAATTATTGCAATAATAATACGTAATAATAACGAAAATAATCTTAAAAGATGGAAAAAATCTAAAAGTCCTTACGGCATATGTCTTTCTTTTTGTTTTTTTTTTAATGACATTATTTAAATGCAAGTGAATACATAATATAATTTAAAATGTTCATCTCTATACGGAAAATGCATAAGAAAAATAAATACACATAAAAGGAATAAAATATAAAATAAAAAACAAAGTGCAAAGATTTACTTTATCTTCAGGGTGACAAAAAGACAGTTTCGATATAAAAACAAAAAAAAAAAAAAAGAAAAAAACGATGGCATTAAAAAAAGATGAAAAAGATAAAAAAAAGAGAATTAAATACTTTTTATAATAGCGTAATAAATGCAACTAAATGAAAGAGCTATTGTGTTTTCTTAACAAAGTGTTACTAAATGAGCTCAATTTTCTGCTCTAATACAAATTATACACAAAGGATTAAAGGTTAAATTGTTTATGTACATAAATGCAATTATGTTGCACACACATTCTATTCTAGTATATTACAGATAACTTTATGTACTTAATAGGAAATTATTTTCAGAAATTATATATATTTTTTTTTAGGTTTGTTTTAATTTTTTTTTTCTCTCTTCGGATTTCTTTTGTATTTCAAAGTATTAAGTGTCAACGTGTTTAATTTCGTAATACTCAGTATTTATTCGTTTTCTTTTTTTTATATTTTTTTCATTTATTTATTTATTTTTTATTTTTATTTTTCTTTGAATTTATGTCTTTTGTAATAAAATAATCCTTAGTCGGTTAAAAGAAAATCTAGTGCTGTTAGTTTTAAAACTTTGAGCTTTTTTTTTTTTTTTTTGGTAAATTTTGACTTTAAGCATTTTCAGTTAAAAAAATAAATCAAAAAATCTTAGTCATATTTTCTTTTATTGAAATAGATACATATGAACGAGTTTCTAATTTGATACAATTAAATGCACCTGTGTCATTTAATTTATCAAGAAAGAATATTTTATATCTAAAAGTGGGTTAGAGTTTTAAGTTGGTTAAAGATATCTAACGTTATGGAAAAAGGAAACAATCAATTTTAGAGTGTAGAGGGGGTTTCTATAATAAGAAGTATCTTATGAAATCGTTTAAGAATGAAAATTTATTTTGAAAATACACTAATGTAAATTTAATGTCATATACCACATTCTGAAAGTATATATTATGCATTAGAAAATACAAAATGTGAAAAAAAAGATAAAAGATTTGTTCAAATTTAAATGTAACATGGTATGTGGTTTGAAAATTTATTTTGTTTAGAACTTCATAATGATGGAATGAGACATAATATAAAATTTTTATGTAAATATCATGACTTTAAGTTGCTTTAATAGATTGTAATTCTTGTATTGTGAGAAATTCTTAAACATCGTATTAAGAATTTAGGGATAAAAATATAAAATTTACGTTGAAGGAAGTACGAAAATTAAAAAATATACATATACATATACAAAAAAAAAATTTTTTTTTTGTTATAATATACATTTAACTAAGTAGACACACATATATGTATGTATGTATGTATACTTTGAAATGTGTACATAAACACAGTCAAAGTATTTGCATTTATATATATGCACTATATACTACATACATATGTATACATACATATGTATATAAAATATTTTGTATATGCACATATGAATAATTATATATATGTATAATGTGGAAAATGTTTATAATTTATATTTGGAATGTGCAATTTCCAAAATTTTTCATGAATTTTTGTGGGTGTGGAACAAAAATTGTTGGAAACACATTTTCCTTATGTACATATAAATAAATATATACATATATAGACATAAGTCATATGAGAGTATTATGTACATAAATATGTGTGATATATATACATACTTTATACAAATTTATATAATATATTTATGAGTATACTATAATCGTATAAAGATATGTGTATAATGATAGTATTAATAAATACGTATATACATATGTGTGTAGATACATTAGATCTAAATGCTTGTTGCTGCTATTTAAAAACACAATAAAGTAAAATAAAAGCCATTATCTTATATTTTATATAAAATGTTGGCATATATCCACATGTTATACAATATTTATACATTAACACAGAAAACGTTATGTTTAAATTTACATACATTTGTACGTATGTATATGTAGGAAAAAAACACGTAAGTATTATTATTATCCTGAGGTAAAATATTCTCATAAAATCCTGGTTAAGTTTTCATGTCAACTAATTTTGATATTTTGTTATTATGTTGTGTATATCCACAACAATGTAAAGGATGTGAATAAGCTATGTATGTCCTTTTTATATAATGTTTTATTTTTTTTCTTTCAGTAGTATTAAATGTATGTACATACTATACATGCATATTTAATGACAAAACGTGTAATACGTACACGTATATTATATAAAAGACAACATCAAAATGTAGGTTATTTATATAAAATATGTACTCGTATAATAATATGTATGTAAAAATAATAATACATACTTATGTATAGGTATATGCACTCGTATATGCATAGGTATATGTATAAATCAGTGTGCATGCATACAAATCTATATGTATACATGATTTTAGTTATATACGTAACGTATGCATATTATTAGGTATATACATTTATTAAAAGATAAATTCTTTTCATATCTTTTCCCTTGCATTTTATCCTCAACAATGTTGTGTTGAGTGCATAATTGTGACATAATTTTTATCATGTTCTCATTTTCGGTATAAAACTTTAATGAAGTTATCTAGACAAAATATTTTACGTGTGCATAAATTATGCATGTATTTGTATGTTTATATATATACAAAGTTGATATTTATGTATAACTAAACTATGTTATATATTACTTCATGATACATATCTGCATATATGTACATACGTTATATGTAAAGACGATTATGAATATATACATAGTTTATACATTGAATATAGTTTTTTTGTACTAAAAATGTTAAAGATTTCCACCTTACTTTGATGTGTATTTATAATATGTGTATATAATGTAATTTTAGTATTTATATAAACGTATAAAAAATTTTTTTTTTCTTTTTCAAATTATTACATTTTCTACTATGTTTCTGCATACTTTCTACAAGTGTTGTAGAGATATGCATTTATGTAAAATGTATATACAATGTTGAATGGAATTTAAGTACCAGAAACTTTTTATTACCTTTAATTGCACACAAACATGTACATATGTACATATGTATACGTTTATATAGAACATTCGTGTACATGTGTACATACACTTATATATGCAACTTAAGTACATACTTAAAAATTACTAAAAATTTTCTTGTCTTGATTATTTTTATTCTTTTACTTATACACATATAAGAAAATAATGAAGTACATATATAGCATAAAAAATTAACTATACATATGTATGTATATGTACATATATCCACTTAATATATTTACACATACATTGTCGACTTTCTTTATGGTTTTTAAGAGTCCAAAAAGTAATTAGTTAAATGGAAATTGCTCTATTAAAGTCAAATAAAGAAAAAAAATTGTAGATAAAAAGTGTTTTATGTACGTATTTATAGATGCTTTATATGTATTACAGACATACATACATATATAAGTTATCTACACATATTTTCATATCATTAGGCTTGTTATAGCTTTAGTAATGTCCTCATAAAAGGTGTGTGTAATATATATTTTATATAAAAATTTTACGTGTGAATATTTTTAATTTTTTTTTCTATGTTTTTATGTCGTTTTTTTTTTTTATTATTTCACGTCAATTATCAGAGAAAATAGTATTTATTGATGACAGAATATCTATCGTTTCTGTTGTAAACGTTACTTATTTTCTTACCTTTTAAGTATACAATAAAATTAAATTTGATATATTACGATACAAATGAAAAGAATTCATGTTTTTTCTTGTACTATGTATAGTAGATACATATATACGTACGTACACTTTATTTGTACATAAATGTATAGCTTATGAATTATATCTATGTACATACTTAGTCGTGTGTAACATATATTTTTTCATTATATGATTTTTTCACATTACTTTGTTACTTTCAAGTATTACAGAATGAATGAATGTATTTGAAGGTTGAGGGTTGAATCATTCACACCCAAAATATAGAAATAAAAAAAACAGAACGAAAATTCAGGAAAATGTGAAAACGAAAAAAAAATTATCTATAATGACAAAATGAAGTACAATGTAATAAGTTATGTGAAGTTGTATGTATACGTAACATACACATGTATGTTTTAATGTAGAACAGTAAGAAATTCGTGTGCTTGTGACAATTTATTTTATGAGAACACTTCTTTTATTTATTTCATTAAATATACAGTTTTGTTATATTATATACGATTGTTTCACTTTGTTTTTACTTTTCACCTACATACATATACACATTATTTTTATCATCATATTTATTTTGTGTAACAATGTTACATAAAAATATAAAAATGTTTTGTATGTTTTAAAATTGTGTCGATAGAGAAAGAAAAAGAGATGTATTGTCATAAAAAATTTTTATGATAGAACATTCAATTTCATAATATTTATCACACTATATATAAATGGCAATTACTTAAATACTTTGTTATCCTTAAAAATGTTGTATTTTATATATGTATGAAATATAGTAGGAAGTTGGTAGTTTTATATGGACATCAGTGTATATATTATTTTGATAGATCGTATACGATAGCAAATATTCACATTTATTTTAATTTAATTGACATTTAATGAAAATAAAAAATAAATTATTTACATGAATTCTCTTATGTTTTACATCTCAATTTGATGACAAAAACAAAAAAAAATTATTTTTGTTATTCTTTTCAGAAAAATTCAAAAAATATTAAAGCCCATTTAAATGGAAATAGCTTTTCCTCTATTCGTCCTTCAAGAGTCCTTAATACATACATACATATATGTACATGTACAATAATTGAAATTTTATTGGTTATTAAATAACTATCAAGTATGAAGTAAAATTTGACCAAATCTGTATTTTATTATTTTGCTAAGTGTAAGTTTGTTTTTTTTTTTTTAAATGAATCTCTTGACATATTTTATTTTAAATACATCAGCATTGAATAAATCTGAATTGAATTAAAATATTTTATAAAATGTACTGATTTTAAGAGTTGATTTTCAACATGAAAAAAATAAAATATTTAAGATAAATTTTTCATTTTTATTTTTCAAAAATCAATTTAATAAATTGATTTGCAAACTATAATTTAATAATTCTGATAAAAATAATGAGAACACAAAATGTAATCCTTATATAGTTTATTAGAATTTTGCACTTGCTTTTAAATAATGCATTTAGTAAATAGGTGTATACATTTGTATCTAATATTTACATAAAAGATGTACATAGATGCAATAATTGTGTATACAAATGTACATATTAAATTTTGAAGAATTAATATTATGTCAAATTTATACTCGAATAGAAATGCAGTTAACTATTTTAATAGTTTATAGACAGAATTTTGAGTGATATTTCTGTATAAATTAGTATACTTTTAATAATTATATCATCAACTTACTGCTGTATAAAATTTATGGTATTTTACTGTATATGTAGAGCGTACATACATACATATGGATAAGTATAAATTACGATCAGTATAAAGATGAAAATACATAAAATAATTATGATATATAGGATTGGGTGAATCATAATAATTTCTCCTTGCAATTTGTTTATGAATTGAAGTTATGTATTGAAATTGAATTTTAATGATGATAATAAACAAGGACATCAAATTCATTTATTTTCTACTATTTACATCATAATTATTGTCATATACATGCATATACGAATATGTGTTTGACGTACGTACATATGTATGTATGTATGTGCTCTATTAAAAACATAAATGCGTTCATGCGCTTAGTGTTTATGGTTATTTATGTATGTATATGCATCAAACTGTATATTTGAATTTTAATTTTTCTAAAAGGAATTTCCACAAAATTATAATGTTTAATATTTGAAAATGTTATACTGAACATTTCTGAATATTACTTACATGCATTTCCATACATATGTGCTAAAAATTAAATACGTACATATGTAGTTGTAATTCTATAATAATTTAATTTAAATGCACCCATGCAAGTATAACACCAATGCAAAATAATGTTAGAAATAATGAAATAAAAGCCGGTCTAATTAAATGTACGTGTTCGTAAAATTTTAAGACTATATTTTTTAATTTTTGTATTATATTTTGTTTTTCATTTATTTGTATTTAATCTTATTTACAATTACACCTCCTTATATGTGTGTCATTTCTACCTCAGTTTGGTCCATTATACTTGTCATGATATGATAACATTAAACATTTACATATTTTTCTAAATACCCTTACTTCGTACGTAATACCGTTGGTAATACGATTATAAATGTGTTCAGTACTTATAAAAAACTAAAAAATAAAATATTCACACTTCCAATCCTTCAATAACTTCCAACCCACAAATTATTTTAGAAAATACGATTTATTAATTTTATGAAGTTTACTTTATGGTCGAAATAAAAATTCTGAATAAAATAATATAAATAAAAAAATAAAAATATTCATATACAAAAATTTTCATATTTTGTTTGGTACAGTAAACATTAAGAACATACATACATATGTATATATGTAAGTAACGAAATTAAAAAAATTTTTAGAATGAAATTATCTTGATAATAATTAATATAAAATCTTAAAATCAATCTATTGATTGATTAAAAAACAATTGTTTTCTTTGTATTAAATAAATCTTTCAAATTAAACGAAATAGAAAGGGAAAATGAACATTATTTATAAAGTTTTATGCAATTCAAAAGTCCATACTAGCATAAAATGAAGGATATTCTTTTTATTAAAACGCCAATTACTATAAAAAAACAGATCAATCGATTAAAAAGTTAAAATGAATTAAAAATTTTTTTTTTTTATTTTATTATGTATTGTACTTTATACGCAATAAAATGTACGACTATGAATAAAAATGTTAATTGAAAAAATTCTCAAGAAATCATATAAAAATCCAATTTATAAGGAAGAAATAAAAAAGGGATGAAAAACTCATTTTTATTTGATGATAATATTATAAAAATTTTTCTGTGATCTTTCATTTTAAAATGGAATGTTGTATAAAGAAATTAAAATTTCTACTTTAAAAACAAATAATACGGTTATAAAAAAAATAAAATAAAATGAAAAAGCATAGGGAAAACATAATAAAACATTTCATTTCATGTTTAAAACAAGGAAATATAAAAAAATTAAAAACACAAGTAGATTTCAATGAATTTTTAAAATTAAATTTTAACAAAACAGAACAATATGATTTATACAGGGTGACTCGAATAAACTTTAGTCAGTAGGTTTTTATTTATTTGTTACCAATAATATAACCTTATTACTTTTTGAGACTAGTTTCATTGAATTGAATTTAATTTTGTTGTGAAATTTGTGTAGTTAATTATTCACAAAAAGTTTTTTACATTTTTTTGTATTCAAAACTAAATTTCGTTTATTTTATAGGACTGAGACGCCCTATTGTAAGAGTAAAGAAAAATTAAAGAAAGAAATTATAAGAAACAAAATGTATTTCAAATTTTTGAATTATTGATGAAAAAAGGAAATAGGGTTGTTATTTTCTTTTAATGGTTGTAAGCATTATTTATTTGGATGTATACTAGAATGCGTGTGGCTAAAACAAATAAAATTAGGGAAGCATTGCATACCTACGTATTTGAAATCGAAACTTAACACAATAAAACAAAAATAACTGAACAAGTTTATTTGTTGGATAAATTAAAAAAATCAGAAAACGTATAAAAAATATTTCTAATACACAAGTATGTATGTACCTGATAATGTAATAATGTGAAAATATTGTTTATATAATTTTTCAAAAGAAAAATATAAATATCACTATACAAAAAAATCCATACAAAGAGACATTCATGCTTAAATTAAATATAAAATAGAATGTCGTGAAACACGAAGAAAAATGTTAATGAGAAATAAATATCAGCCTGAAAATAAGAATTTTTGTTGTGTATACGTAGATATTCAATTTAAAATAAATTTGTTAGAGTAGGTTTACGTACACCTACATATGGTTAATATGCGTCAAACATTATTTACGCACATTTACCCTCGTGGGTGGAGGTTTTTTGATATTACCAATTTTTTATTTTATTTTAAATATGTAAATATAAACTACTAAATATAAACTTAGTTTATTTCAACTCAAATTTTGACGACATTTAATTGGTATTCGTTTTTTAAATGAAAGACAAAAGCTAATTTATTGTTTTTTAAAGCCATAGAAATATGGCAAAACTGATTTATGTCTATGTTTTTTTCCTCAACTAAAGTCTTAAAAAAATGTATAAATTTAAAGATTAAAGTTAATTATAAAATACAAAATATTTAATAACACTTTTGAAAACTTATGCATTTAATATCTATACGTACATACATATGTGTATATATACATGTATAAAAGAATACGTACAGCTAATAAGAGTCGGAATATATCAATTGCATTCAGAGTACCGCACGAAGCATTTGTTTAAATAATTGAGTAAGTTGTTTAAATAAATCCCATTGAATTTTTACATGCATGTTTTATGCAATGCTTAATGTACATATGTATTTGCTGACTATAGCAAGGGGTCAATGAAGGGTTCAGTATCTGCTTGATTTTTATTATTTTTACATTGAAATTCTTGAGATAAAATAATGTTCAGTATTCGTGCGTCAACAAAAAAAAATTCCCATTTAAATTATTATATACTTTGATTTAACGAGCTGCAATTGCAAGCACTTGAAAATATTATTTCAAGAGTACAGGAAATATTTTATTTGAAAAATCAGTTCTTTTTTCTATACTATTATTTTTAATTTTTCCGTTTTTTTTTTTTTAAATTTATATTTTATCTAATTAACTGTTATTTATTAAATCTTTTGTTTTAAATTAAATAAAAAATAGCATAATATATATATTTTTTAAATATCTAAATTCTAAAAGATTTTTCCCGTCCTTTATTTTTCATAAATGAAATTATTTGATTATTCATAAAATTTAATTAATATTTTATTGCTCTTTAAAATATCATAAATTAATAATAACGATAATAACATTCAAGAACAAACTAGAATAAATGAATCTTTTTAAACATTATGTAAATATGTATGTACGTATGTAAATGTATCTAGGTATAAACATTATACCATATTATACCGACATGAAATAACATAAAATTATTTTGTTATTATGCATATCAGAAAATATAAATAATTAAAATCTTTTAATAATAATTTTGTAAACCAATATTATTTAATCAATATTACTTTGTGTAAAATGAGTATAAGCATTTTCTTAGAATAAAATAAGAAAAAGCTTTAAACTTAATGCTTATAATAAATTTCAAAAATATTACTAAATAATAAAGAAATTTGAATACATTATAATTTCTCAAGGGCATTTATAAATACATGTACATATATGTATGTGTGTATGTAGTCACATACACATTATCTTTATTCAGAAGAAAATTTTTATGTTTTCATCATCTTAGAAATTATGAATATTAACTTTATGTTAGGTACTTTAATTTTAATGTATTTCCTTTGGTTTTTAAAGCAGTTTACAGAAAAATAAAATTGAAATTTTTGAGCTTTGTTATTTTTTTTATTTTTTATTTTTTTGTATTTTTCTTAATATATGTACTTATGTATGTATTTGAAAAAAAATGTACAAACGTGATAAATTCAAATAACTGTCAAAATTAATCAATTTAAATTTTTCTAGTTATGCATATATGAATATGTATATTAAAATTCGTACGTTTGTTTCTTTTTATTAAATTCAAACATGACCAACATAAATAGTTATTTTTTAAAATTAAATAAAAATGTTTAAATTTTTGAAGCGTATGTAGAGATATTATTTTTCCTATTATTTTCCTCAATTTAATACACAATATTTTTATAATTTTTACCATAATCAATATAAATTTTGGGAATCATTTAGATACATGAAATAAAATAAACAAATTTAATCAGTTTGCATAAAATTATATTTAAATTAAAAATCATAATAAAAAATATCTTCTGTATATTTTATAAGTTTATTTTAATTCATTATAAAAATTTTCATTTTCATATTGATCTTAAAATAGCAAAAAGACATACATACGTAGAAAGAATTATGTGAATAAGGAAATTATACATAATATAATATAGCATAAAAAATAAAAATTATTTCGCAATTAAAAGTTTATCATTTATTTTTCTTGGTATTTCTTGTTTTTTTTCATTCCGATATGGTATTCAATATGAATTGATAATGAGAGAATTTTAATTAAACAACTTCTGGACGATATGAATTATTTCAATCACAATTGAACATAATAAAAAAAAGAAGAAGATAAGGAAAAAAATCGTATTCTAATTTTTTTTTTTACTGTATTGAACTTTATCGTTTGTGTATTACTTCTATGATAATTATGGTTTTAATTTCTTTTTTACTATTGATCAGTATTATACCCATACCTATGTATGTATACCGTGCAAATAAATTGAATTTTTGTCTTATTTTTAATTTTAATTCATTTATACATTATGTACCTATATAGTGTATTTGTGATAACTTTTCACGATATTGTGATCAAAGATTGTTTGAATTACGAATGCAAAATTATTTAAATAATTAAAACAAGACTTTTTCTTTAATTTACAAATTGCGTAATAAATAAAATGTATATCATCATATTGTTTTTATATTTAAAATTTTTTTTTTTAAATAAAAGTTTTTAATTAAAACTCCTTTATATTCACTTAATATAAAAGTTAATGAATGAATGTTATACATTTTAAGATGTACATATTTATTGAGAAATAGATAATTCTTTAATATGATTTAATTTAAATATGTATAATTATATTTTACATTTTGCGAATTATTTTAGATTTAGCATTAGAAAAGGTTTTAAAAATAAATAATACAATTTACATATTTCAATTAAAACCAAAAAAAAAAAATTGAGGAAAAGTGTAATCTTGTTTAGTTCTTTGTATTTTAAATGTTCTTTTCTTTCATATTTATCACTGACTGTAATAAAAATGAGAGTAAGAAAAAAACCGATTTTTTTTTTTCATTTTATTAGAAATAATCAATCAATCTATTATATCTTCATTGACCTAAATATTCATATCTATCTATTAATGTAAATTGACAATACATATTTATATGTAAGTTTGTATGTACAATATATAATATAAATTTCGTAACCATTTTCATCTATAAAACAATCCATTAAGTTACAATTTTACTGTTATTGTTTACCAATACCCACTATATATATACATGTTTTCAAACATTATCCCTATATGTATGAAGAAAAATATATATATATACATATGTACATATTATGTATACATATGTACATATATGTATTTATAAAAATATGTACATACGTACGTATATGTTTATCACACATACATATGTAACCGAATATCCATATGTACATACATATTAAAATTTCTATCTTTATATTGATTTTTTTTATTAAGACGAAAAAGACGAAATTTCATTGTTATTATAAAAATCACTGAACCAAAATTATTTAATATTATTAAAAGAATAAAAAAATTATAATACGTTATTTTGCTATTCCTGTTTGTGTTTTCGTTCTATTTTTTTTTTTTCTATAATTTATTGTTGTTTTTTCGGGTAAATACATATACACATGTAATACATAAATGTGTATTTTGGTATAATTTAGTATATGCTATATAATTTTTTAATAATATATATCTGTGTTATCGATAAAAAAAAACCATTCAATATTCTTTTGTCATATCTTGTTATCATTGTTCTGTAATATTAAACTAGATACGTAAGTATATATGTATGCAATATTTACTTATATACACATGTATGTACATAAAATTGTGCTATATTATCCGGAAACAAAAACTCATTTTTATAATAAGAAAACACAAATTGATTTTGATATTAACAAGTGCATATATGTATGTACATGTATACATATACATATGTATGCATGTATACAAACGTTGAAAAAGAGAAAATATTTAAAAAAATGAAGTTTTGTATTTTATTTATTTTTTGTACATATACAAACATATATGAAATGATTAAACTTTTTCTTTTCATTTTGAATATACACATGTACATATATGAGTATTACATATTGATTAAAATGAAAACATAATACCCTCCTAGAGCATTAATGAGAATAACAAAATAATCAGAATATACATAAATTGACCATATATGTTGTATATGTACATACCATTTTATGCGAATTTACATTCATATGTAGATACATACTCGTCGCACATGTGTACATATTTTATTTTGCATAAAAACATTACTACTACTATAGTTTTTTTGAAAAAATCAAAGATTATGTACTGTCTCTGGCTTATCTGGAATTTTGCTTCAAAACTAATGAAAATTTTTAAATTTTTGAGTATGAAAAACATTTCCTGCATTGAAAATTTTCTAAGTGATTCATTTATTTTTTGAAATTTTCGTTATTATTTTTTAAATTCAAAAATAAAAAAGCAAAGGATAAAACAAACTCATTTTCACTAACATATTGTTTTTATTTTTATTGTTTTTTTTTTTTTTTTTTTTGACTGCATTGTACCTATTGTATATGCAATCTCACGTTTCGAACAGGAAATTTAATTTTCTTGTATTCATTTTTGTTTTAATTTAATTTTAGTTTTAATTTTTATTTCATTCTTGTGTATTCTGAATAAATTGTAAATACGAATCATATGCTGATAATAAATATGCGTTTTATTAATACCTGGAAGCAACATAAAAAAATTGTTTTCAATTTAAAATACTTCTGTTATTGATGTTGATTGCATTTATTAATTCTGAAATTTTATTAAATGGATACGTCCTGATATTAATAAATGTTCATGTATTATTATGTATACTCGTATGTATATACCATGTTCATATATGCATTTTAAAAATGAAAAAGACATGAAAAATCAAATGTTTTCCATTAATAAAAAATGAATTTAAACAAAAAATAAAATAAAATTAAATAAAGATACGTACGTTGGAATTTTTATTTACGGTTTCATTACGCACATAAACATGCGAATACATTATACTCGTAAACATATGAAATTATTTCAAAAAAAAAAAAATTTGTAAATTGCAATTTTTAATGGATAGTTTTATTTTATTTTACTTTTTTTCGAATTTAAACATTTTTTACCACTTTTACATTTATTTTTTTCAATTTTTATTATTTTTTCACAGATTGTTCATACGTTAGATCGTAATTCAAGATCAGTACCAGATTATCGTTTTATTAAAGAGCAATCAGGTGAATTAACAATAACAAATGTTATGTTAGAAGATGATGGAGAATGGCAGTGTGAAGCTGAAAATTCAAGGGGCCTTGTAAAGAACGCCCGACCTATTAAATTAGTGGTGTTAGGTAAGTACACTTTTTGTTTTGCAATTTATAACAAATTAAGCTCAGGAATTAAAATAACTTTTAATATATTTTCATTAAATTTTAAGTTGAGCCCCTAATTATTATTATGTTTATAATTTATGTATTATTATTATTTATCATTATATAGTTCTCAAACATTTTCAAATGAAATGAATGTATTATTATTATTTTTTTCTTTTTTTTAAATGAAAAAGGAAAATTGTTACAAATAATTTCTCTTCAATTTTTTTTTTTTTTTTTTTGAATGTCGAGCAACTTTTTCCAACTGTACTTTTGAATTTCGTTCCATTTAGCTGTGTAAGGGACAATATAATATTAGAAAATTAAAGTTCGTTTTTATAGAATTTAACTACATTGCGTGTACATTCACGCCTGAAAATCAATCTTATAACTTTATATAAATTTATTATAGGTTGATCAAACTTTACTGAGTTAACAAAAGGGAAAAAACAAGATTTATTCATTTTTACTTTATGTCAATTTTTTCCAGATTTAAGAAGAAAGATTTTCTCTTTCAATTTTTTTTTTGATTTTAATCAGGAACTTTTCCTCTTTTTTTCTACCTACTGGTTGAGTTTAATAAAACGAGGTGTGGTTAAAAATTTAAAAGTTTGATTACGTTCAAACTTTGATTAAACTTTCAAAATCATTTTTGTTGCAGTTAAAATTTTTTGTACATATAAGTACATTGTACAGTGTATAAAATCAACTACATGGTTGACATTTGACGATGACATGAAATAAACTTATATACCTTTGTATATACATGTACATACATATGTAACTTTATATTTTTCTCCATTTAATATATACAAAATTTGAAAATGTATGTGAAAATTCAAGTGATCGATGAATATATAGTGTAGAATATTTGCGGGCTTTTGTAAATTTGATTGCCCATTGTCATATATGTACGTATACATACATATGTACATATATTGCATATAGTATATTCGTAATTAAAAAATTTTTTCCCAAATACATGGGTACATGATATATTTGCTGATATCGCAAATCTATGTGAAAATAAAATGAAATAGATTTAAGGATATAAAAATATCGTACATACATAGTTTATTTTGGGAAATATACTTAGATTAAACCTGAAATTTTAATAAAAATTTAAAAGAAATATGAACATAAATAAAAAAAGAAATTAAATAGAGGCACGTGTTTAAAATGATAAACAGGTAAATTCTTATTGCTATCTGTAAAAGGATATGATATGAGTGCCATAACGTATCATATTATAGATAACTTAGAAAATATCCATAAAATTCAATGTTACAATTTTAAAACCAAATTTTATTAGAGAATATAACATTACAGTCTATATATGTATGTATATTATGTAATATGTATATAATACTCATGTTAAGTATATAAATCTAATAAAATTTACATAATATTTCATAGTTTGTCATATTCTAATTAAAAATTTAAATAATTTTTTTATGACAAGATTAGTTGGTAATTATTAATTTTTCACTTCTCTTCATTCTTCTAATAATCATTATAACACTTTTTTTTACTTGTAAAAGCAATTAACTTCAACAACCAGAATATTAGAAGTCTTTTACAAAATTGTTCTATTTTATTTTCGTTGTGATTTTATGTATTACTTTTAAAATCATACGGACCCATATTGAGATATATGATGTGTATACGGAATGTGGACGTAGAAAACCATCCACGTGTAACCGTATACGTGTACAAATTAAGAACACTTATGTTTAAATGAAGGCAGTAAATTTTTTAAGAACAATTCAAATTACATTAAAAATATAATTCTTCAATTTTGTTTTTTTTACTGTACTTTTTATGTACAAATACGTCGTTCAAATATACATACATATAAATATGTATACATATTTTTAAAATTGCAACCTCATTAGTTCAGTTACATACTTACTAACATGCATTACATGTTTTTCAGTTAACTTACTTTGTATTTAAAGATTCATTAATTTTTTTTTACTGCAATTATATAAGAATGTCATATGAGAACAATTAACTGAACTGATGCATTTTTGTTGCAAAAATTATAAAGGTTTTTTATTTTTCCTTCATAGTGTGACGTTTTTGTTTTATTCTTTCATATTAAAAACATTAACTTTGCCGTTCATTTAATTTTCTTTTACTCTCTTGTCAATGATTTTTCACTGTTTCATTTTAAATACACATGTTTTCTTTTTGTCATTTTTTTTTTTTTGTTGATTTTAATAAAAACAAAAAAAAACGTGATGAAAAAGTAAAAAATAAAAATCAGAAAAAATATGTACATATATAATATACTTTTTTATATTTTTCACTGTTTTCTCTTACAGACCGTCCAAAACCTCCCTACTTATTAATAGACTCACGTCGTCTAGATGCTGGAAATATTTTTGTACCTGTTAAAGAGAACTCTGAATTGAGTTTAGCATGTGTAAGTGAGGGTGGTAATCCAAAACCAACATTAACATGGGAAGTACTATTAAGTCCTGGTGTTGATCGTCATGCACAAAAGGTTGCTGCGGAAGTACTTGAATTAGAGGAAATAAAACATGAAAAGGTAAGAAACAGAGAAGATTTTCTTTTACACTTTGTGTTTTCTTTTTTTTTTTCTATTTGTTTTTTTTTTTTAACTTACAAATACCTGTGTTCAGATTTTCTTATTTTATTTTTATTTTCTTTCACATTAGAAAAAACGAAAAGTCTTTACCATGTTTGCTTGTAACAAGCAAAAATCATGTATGATTTTAATACATGTCTATGTACAGCGCTAGCGAATATTTATATACATTTATATGTGTATATACATATACTCGTATGTACATATATTTTTAAACTTGTGTATATGTACATATATCCGTGACGCTTTATACATCCTATCTGTCTGTCTGTCTGCCTATTCATATCTTTAGTTTTGGAAGAATTTTTTCTTTTTTCAGAAAACCAACAAAATCTTTTTATATTCGTATATATACTTATTATGACAAATTTTCTTTCATCTTTTTTTTTTTTTCACAAATATATATCATATCTTCGTCAGTGTTGGTAAATTCACATGGTTGTGCGAGCATGTTTTATATGTCGTATATCCTTGTATATGTACATATGTATTTGATGTTTTACACACATGAAGCACATATATATTTATGAAAATAATAATAAAAGACGAGACATTATATGTACATATATATAATAAACTCAAAAACCACATAATTCGTTTTTGCTTTTGAAGTTTACTATTGTATTCAATATAAAGAAAAAGTCAGTTTGTTTTTTGATTTTCTTTTTTTTTTTTACTAGGTTTAACATGTATACAAATAAAGTAAAGAAAATCATTTTTGATATTTATGTGTATTTGAGGAAACTTCCAAGACAAAAATAAAACTTGTTTGCTTCATTTAGAGACATAAAGTTTTTTTTTGGCACATTTGTATATTTTTAATGATAGAGAAGTAAAAACCATTGGAATAAAAATTTTTCAGTTTTATTGAAAATATGTTAAAAATGTTCTAGTTGTTTGCCCTTCTTTTGTTGGAAAAATCATTTTCTATACCATTCAGATTAAAATCACACTGACAGTAACAAAACAATTTTTTTTTCTTTTTCATTACATTTTCATAAACAGAAAATTTTCTTTCTCGTAAATAAAAATACAAAATTTAAATATCTGATTTTAATCTCATTTTATTAGCCTTAAAGTTTAACTAAAAATTTACGCTCGTCAATGACAATAATGCAAATATAAAAATATAAATCAATATGAATTTTTAATAATAAACCTCAAACTATATTATTATTATTATTTTTGTTATGAAATGGTGTAGTGATAACATGATATAGTATGGTGAAAAGGATATCTGTGATGTTGATAATAGAAACACATAAACCTAACATGTACATATGTCCTTGTACATATGTACAAATGTGAATGTCTTTGATTGTGGTTAAAGATGTGGTTAACTTTAGAATATGCGATATGTTGTATATGAGTAAATCATTTTATAACCACAAATTACCATTATTGGTTTAAATGCAATGAGATTGATTATCTTCATGTGATAAACATGGTAAATATTTGTATACAAATAGAGGTTAATAAATGTTCAAATACATATGTACATGTGTACATATATCTTGCATTCGAGAGATATAACAATACAATATATGTACGAGTATGTATGCTTTAAGGATCAGTATTCTGTTAATAATAGGAAATGCTAATTAATGTCAAAAATAAAGTATAATTAACGATTGCTAACAATGAATACCAATCATCGCCATACCATTAATGTGTACATATATAGCATTTGTATATGTATGCGTAGCAATCAAAATCAAAATTCACCATTATTTTATTAGAATAATACATGAATATGACTTGTAATTTTGACGTTATGCCAATACAGCAATATATAGTAATACATAGTTATAATAACAATAATAATAAAATAATGTTAAGGCTTATGTGTTGACATACATACATATATATGTGTCTAAATGGGTATGGTGTATAGTCTATATATTGATATTATAACAACTTTACTTTCATGATAAAACTATGATATTTTACTTTTTATTGTAACATGTAAATATGTAATTGTCTAATATTTGTGGCTGTAATATCACAAATTCACTTATTGATTTTATAAGATGTAATAAATATTAGATGAATATTAAAGATGTAATAATATTTAAATTTTAAGTACTTTTTGAAGTAAAATAATACCCATTTTAATATAAATATAAAATATCGAAATATAAAAAATAAAACATTAATTTACAAATAAAATAAAATTACAAAAAAAGAAAACAATGTACATACGTTATGTACATATGTATGTATGTAAATAAAAAGCGTGTGATCCAAGCATTTAAACGTGTTCAATTTAAAAATTACACAGATTAAAATGAATTAAATTTTTTGTAGAAAATATAATAAATACGAATATATAAAATATTATAAATACTTCACTGAATATTTAAACCCCCAAAATATTTACATATTATGCATTTTCATTTCAATATATATTTTAATCCTGGAATATTTCACCCTTCATAGATTTATGCAATTTTTAAGCCATTATTATGAATGAAATGCACGTGTGAGCATTATGTTTGGTACCTTCATCATATATGTACTTGTGTAGTTGTATATATATGTAAGTACATGTACGCACATTATATATGTACATATTTCCAATTTCGATATATGTACATACATATTTACATGTATGTATGTACCGGAAAATAATAAAAAATATTACGTGATTATCACACAAGTATTCATATAAATTATATCTGTCAAAATATTGACTTAGATGTTGTACATGCAAATCAAAAGGTGTCATGAAAATAATTTATTTATTTGTTTATGCTTTCTGGTGTTATGCTAAGTTCTTATTTGCATAATCCATTTGCTTTTCTTAACGTTATTTTTTGTTTAAATTTCATTTACTTTATTTATTGTTTTATTTTCGTCTACATATGTATGTATGTATATCCTTTTTTTGTTTACAAAAGTTAGTTTTTTAAATATGTTTTGTTTTTTTTAAATATTTCACAGGAGAAAGAACCATATAAAATAAATAGTGGTGCCAAAAGTGAAGCACGTTTACCAGCTGTATATAGAGCACATCATAATGCAAGAATATTATGTGTTATGGAACATCCAACATTAAAAATGAGACAAAATGCATCCTTATTACTTGATGTTCAATGTAAGTTGAATATACTGTTTTAATTTTTTATACCACAAATTTTAACAAAAAAAAAGAGCTTGAAACAACAATAATTAGGAAATAAAAGTTATTTTAGTTCAAACAATTTTTAAACAATTTTCTTTGAGGTTAAGTATAACAAGCGAATAAAATTTTGTACTTATGACAGCTTTTATATCTTTAGCATGCATATGTACGTTATATGGCAAAGAGTTCAAATGAAAATTTTCGTATATACATATAAATACATGTTATGAGTGTATGTACGTATATATGTACATAGAATTTGTTTTTGTATTAAAATGCAGACTTTCGTAATATTATATAATAAAATAAAAACATATAAAACATTTTTCTTCTCATTTTTCGTTGTTGTTTTACTTTAAAGAAAAAATAAAAAAGAAACAGAGAAAAACCCTTAACTTTTCTATTATTCGAAATTGATATTTTCATAGATGAGTAAGCAAAGGATATATTGGAAAAATTTTTCCATTGAGTTAAAGATCAAAAAGAACAAACTTAAATTTTTCATTCCTAAAAGAAAAAAAATGTCTATAACAAGACAACAATAAAACAACTTAGAAATGTGGAAAATAAAATTAAAATATATGTATGTATGTATTTATAAATACAAAATAAAACAAAAACCCTTACATACATGTATATTATAGTTATAACAAAGGTACATAGAGAATAGATGATGGAATCATAAAAACAAGTCGTTGCACCTTAAAGTTTTATACATATGTATGTCTGTTATTGAAGTTTTGAATTATTTCATGAATTTGAAATAAAACGATTAAATTTTGAAGAATGGCATACAAAAAAAAAAGCAAAAAAAAAAGAAATGAAATTTCAAACTAAATCCATCAAAAATTGAAAAGGATAAAAAAGAAATCTAGGAAAAAAAAAAGTAAAAAATAAAAAGAATTTTTCAAAGAGAAATACTTGTCATATTCTTTTCCAAATTCTGTTAAGCTATAAAAAACTAACAATAAAGGGAAGCTAGAAAATACATACATATGTACGTATTGTACATTAAATTTTTTCTTTAAAAAAGTAGTTCAAAACATATTTTAAAGCACAGAGTCACAAAGTGAATTATTTAAAAGTTTATTAAAACTGAAAATGTTTAAAATCAATTATCTGTGTTATATTCACTATAAACTATAAAATTTTGAAAATTTAATGTATATTTTTTACCTGTAATTTTGAAAAGATTTGTCGTAATATTTACATATCATTCACTTATATTATACATAAATTTAAAAGTACATTCTGCAGTATTTTTTTCCTATAAACAACACATTCATCGCTTGTAAATATTTTGTGCTATGTCATTACATTTCAAATCATGAATTCTTTTTTATTTTTTTTTTTCGTCCTTTTATTTGTTGTTTCAGAGTTACCTTAAATACATCGTTTTGTGAATTTTAAATTTACAAGAAAATTACTTGTAACAGCCTTAAGCTGTTGCATTCATTTTTCGCATGAAAGTTCAAATAAAAATATTTAACTAAAATTCTTTTTGATATTATATATTTTGTATTTTATATTTTTTATATTATTTACAAAACAAACGAAAAAAAAAAGTTGTCTTGAATAGAGTCTTATTGTTCGCTTGCGAAAATTTATTTTTTCATCGTTAAATGCATAAACCGCATTGCTGAACATTAATACATAAGTATAATCAAAAATTGCCTACAAAAAATGTTGGTATAGGCTTATAGCATCAGCATTTCATTTCTATGAATTTTTTTTTATTATATTGTTTTATTTTTTTTTTTTTTAATTTTTACTTTTTGTTTGGTTACCTGATGAGGTTCACTTATGAAATAATTATGTCGTTGAACTTTTCATATAAGCAAGATATTATTTCTATTCATGAAAAAAAGAAACAAAAAAAAAAAACGGATAATGATAAAGATACAAAATGACATCAATGAAGTACATGGATAATGAAAAACAATATCTGATGTCAATTCATGCACATTTTTCCCTACTTTTCAGGTTTAATGTCTTGTTTTTTTGTTTTCATTGTTTTTTTTTGTGTTTTTTTTTTTTTTTTTGTTGTTGAAATATTAAAATAGGTTTTTTTTTCTATTTTATTTCACATTATTATGTTTTTTTTTCTTCTCTGGTATAAATTTCATTTAAATATTTAATACTTGTCTTAAGGAGATTTTTCATTATGTGTATTTTTATTTTAAAGTTGTTTTCTTTTATTTTTCTTCTTTTTTTTTCAAAGTGAAAATGAATCATAAAAATTGCAACTTCCATTTATTTTAACATTTTATATTTTTTCTTAATGTTAAATTTTTCATCATTTTGTTAATATTATTTTTCATATTATATTTTAATATACAGTATATGAGTATATATTGTATGGATACACATTATGTTGAAGGATTAAAAAAACAAAATAAACTGAAATTTTTAAAAAGAAAGAAGGAAAAAAAAATTATGAATTAAAATTCTTGAATAACAGAATACAGAGAAAAGCAATGAAAAGTCATAAAAAAGTATAGAGGGACAATAAAAAGAAAATTTTTCTTCGTTTCTTTGCACGAATGTACATATGATTGTACATGAGTCTATTCTTTATTGCTTTATTATTGCAATCAAATTTCTCTTCACGGAAAATATTTGGTTTTTGTGATTTTATTGTTGATGTTGCTATTTTTGTTTCAGATATATAAAAAATAAATACAAGAGGATATCAAAATCCGACGGAAAAACAATCATAAGAAAATGAAAAATTTTAGATTTCAATTTTCTACGTAATGTATATAAACATTTATTTTTTTTATTTTTCCTTGTTTGCCTACTGTACACATGTGTACATCTACAAATATATTCTTCACTACATTAACATAGGACATTATGTACAAATAATATAAAATATTCAAGAATTTATCTATACATGTTCATTATTATTGAATGACTACGAAATGAATAGTAGATTCTTTTCTTGTGATGAAACCTCAACAAGAGATATTACATAATAACAATAAAGGTTATGTTTATTTTTCCTTATGAATTTTTTATCATGATCATACCTATGAAATTAATGAAAATGTTGGAAAAATGGTAAAGAGGAAATTTTTTTTCTTTCATTTGAAGAAGATACTTTGAATTTCTCTATTTCATTTCTGAACCAATCTGTTTATAAGTACGAGTGTAATATTAAAAATGAAGGAAGAATGATGTGATTTTAATAAAAATGTAGTAATAATAAAAAAAAAAAAAAATGAATTGGAATTAACGATTTAAAAATTGGGTTGGATGACGATGATAATGTTGAAATCTGTCAATGTTTTAATTAAAAAAATTTCACTATGTACAGATAATGTAACAAATTGTTTTTCTATTCTCTTGTATGTATTTCTTATCTTTTATATTTTTTGTTTTCGTTTTTTCTTTCAATTGTCAATACCATTGAGAACGTAAACTCATAAGAATATTCCGACGTTTTTTTGTTTAATAAAAAAGTAGTACTTTTACATACATAAATATTTGAGAAAAATAGCAGGAGATTAATCACCCTTCGGTGATATTTTGATTATATAAATTGACGCATTTTTTATTCATTGAAATGATTAAGATAGGACGAATGGCACAAACAAAAGGTCATGTTAAAACAAAACACACAAAAAAAAAAAAATGGAATTAAAAATAGAATAAATACAGACAAAAAAAACATCTTAAAATGAAAACGAACGACAAAAAAAGTAAGGAAATTGACATTTCAACTAATTTTCCATGTCAAAAGAGAAATTGATGAGGGATGCACAATTTTTAATAATGAACGGCAAAAAATTTAAAACAAGAAAATGAATATCAAAAACAAATTTTTTCTCAATTTATTATTTTGCTACATTTTTTTTCTTCTGATTTTGTTTTGAATATTTCATTTTCTAAATTTTCAAATTTTCATCCTTATTTTCTTAAAATTTTATATACATACATACACAAATATTAATTAGTGTCAGTTATTTGTCAAGGTCGAATAAATTAAGGAAAAATATGAAAAAAAAAACCAATTTTGTTTGTCATTTCAATTAAATACGTATTTCGGGGAAAAGAATAAGAATATTGGTAAAAATTTTTATTTTGTACAAAGAAAGATAAAAAGATAAAAATAAAATCAAATTTTGTTTTTTGTTATTCGTTTAATTTTAATTTAATTTTCTGAGAGAAAAGAAGCAAAATATACTAACTGAAAAGGCTCAAAAAAATTAAACCAAATTATTTCCGAATTTCAGTCTAAGTATTTTTTCTTGAATGACAAAATATGAGAAATCTAGACAAAATATGTATATAAATGTGTATTTCTAAATTTTAAATAATGCGAAAAGTTTGAAATTATTTCAAAAGTTTTTGAACATAAAACAGTTTATATAAATTCTATATATGTACTATATATAAAATATATGGTGCGTATATGTATATGTATAGTATGTACATGTGTCATTTACTTATATGTGAATTTGTTATATTCAACTTTAAACATTTTTAGATTTAATTTTGAAAAACAAATTAATTAATAACTTTTACTTTTGTAACAATTTCATTTTATTAATAACTAATTATGAAGAAAGAAAAGTGATTATAAAAGTTTCCTTAAATTATAACTCTGTTTAATAACACATTGATTATGATTATTTATAACTTATGACATTTAAATTTGTGTAATAAAATTAATAAATAAATATTGATTGTAAATATATATTTTTTTCGTATTTAAACTAGAGATAAAAATGTATATACTCCTTAATTATGAAAAACTTTGTATTTCTTATCAAAACAATTCATTTGAAAAACAGAAAAATAAAATAAAAACAAAGTTGTTTAAATGAAAACAAAATAGCAAAAAATAGTTTTCACTGTAAGAGACCTTAGAACAAAAAACAAAAAACAAAAAAAACGCACGTGTTATTCGTATACAAACATGTATCTAGACTATATTCATATAAGGATGTCATGTCTTGCCCTTTATGTATTTGTTACGAACAAACAAGCATAATTTTTATACCAGCTAATAAAATAACTAAGAGGGTGGATATCCACATGCATAAACAAAAAAGCAGAAAACAAAATTACTGAAAGAAAAACAAAATTCTTTTTTGTTTTTGGTACGTGTAAAATACACACATGCAAACAAGTATAAGAAAAAAAAAGAAAATCAAATTCAGAACAAAAAAAGAAACTGCTGGTTAACTTTCTTTTTTTTATAGTTTTCAAATCATTTGTGTTCAGAATAAAAAATCATGTTGTGAGTTGAATAATAATGAATGAAATGTTTTTCTTTTTTTTTCACATGTACACGTGTGTACATACATATGTATGTACATGATTTTCACGCATTTGTACATTTCTATGTTAGGATTTTTTGTACACATGTGTTGAATCCTTTTGGAAAACATCCCTTAACGAAAACAAAAAACTGAATAAATTCAAAGTTTTGATCTGTTCGCTATTATTTTTTTTTTTTTGTAATAGGCAAAACTCTTTTCCTGGTATGTGTATTTGTAACATTTATTTACATTCTCAAATATAAAATAAAATAAAAATAACGAAATAGTTTTTAATGATAATTTCTAGATACCTTTTCCAGACTTTTTAAATTTTCATTTTCTATTTTAATATGCATAATTGTTTTCTCTAACCTTCTTATGCATTACACGTGCCTATATATATGTGAGTATCCATCCAATAAGGACTGAAAATTGTTTAAAAAAAATTAAAACTGAATTATTAAATATAAACACATGAAAAATTCATGTATGTAACTTCGAAAAATGAGTGTACACGTTTTTGCAAAAATAAAAAATTCTTCATAATAACTTAAAATTCTAAAAGTTATATAAGAGCAATTTTCACAATTTTTTGTTTTATTTTTAATAAATTTGAATATATAGGTGATTGAAATTTAAAAAACGAAATTTATAAAATTTAACAAAACATGATCATTTTCTTTTTCACCTTTAAATAAGTTTTATATACACAACTAACAAAAAAAAAAAAAAATGTTGGCCAGAAAAACAAAATCTGGACAATAAAAACTAACGACTGCTAAATAACTTTTAACTTGAGTTGAAAGTTAGTTTCTGAATTCACAGAATATCATAAAAATAAAACTTTCTGTTAGTTTTCCTTTAAATTTTTTTTTTGTTAGATTCTATCATCTTTTGTTATTCTTTTATTTTAAAGAAAGTGATATTTCCCACAGAGTGCTATAGTTAAATTATTCTGAATACATTTTTATTTATTTTCAAAGATTTATCAACTATTCTAGAAAACACCTTAGTGCAGTTAAAGCAACTTTAAAGCATATTAAAGTAGTATGCAATAAAAATTAAAATTAGTTTTAAAAGTATCGTTAAAAATGATTTCATGAATAATAAACTATGTACCATCACATGTTAAAAATTTCGTTTTTATTTTCTTGTTACACGTTTCCTTATTGTATTTGAAATAATAGTAGAAAAAAAAATACATATAAAGAAAATGATTCTTCTATCCACTTTGATCCCTTTGTTTGTGACAATATGAAATGTATGCATACTTATATTGTACAACAGCAAATTTAAATCTTTTTTCTTCTTGTATAGAAAATGAATAACGATTTCTTTTAGCATATATGTATGTACAAATACATATATTTTTTTCTTGTCGTTTTTTAAATTTTATTGCATTGATTTATTACAACAAAAACCAAAAACGAATAGAATGTCAGAAATTTGAATAAACGTGAAAATATGCACATTTTAACCTAAATTTTTCGTTTAAAAAAGAGAAAAAAAAAATCGCATGTACACATATGAATACACATACATATGTATGTATGTATGCAAATATGTACGTATACATATGTGTATTTGCGTATGAATATATAGTAGTATGCATACATACCAATGCATGCACATTTAAATGCATTTTTATTGCATAATATCAAGTGTACCACAGTTTCAATTTGAATGGTTTTTAATGGTATAGAAAATTATTAGAAAAAAAAAAAGAAATGAAAAGGAAAACTATCAACAACATGAAAACAATTTTTTAAAATAAAAAAAAAAGTTAAAATGTTTAAAAAAAAAGAAAAAAATGAAGGAAATGTGAAAAGGAAATAGTTGTTAGGAAATGAAAATTGGGACAAAATTTTGTTTGCCAAAAACATAAAAAACAAGAAAAATGAAAATATGTATTCTATTATTTATTGCAAATGAAAACATTTTTTTTTTGTTTTAAAATGTATAAATTATTTTTTTTATTTTTCGAAATATACATATAGTATGTCATATGTATTTAGCTTTAATTCATTCAATGTGACAGGAAAAATTTTCTTCCTATATTACTTACATTTCTCATTGCATAAATATGTATTTAATAAAATTGTTAAGTTAAAAATTTTATTCAAAATACAAAATGTATTGTGAAAAATAAAAACTATAGAAATTTTATTCAAAACATTTGAAAAATGCAAAAAAAAAAGTACTTTGTTCTCAATTATTTAAATTTTAAAAAATAAAATACTTGAATTACAAATGAAAATTAAATAGGTGAAAGAACATTTTTTTTTGTTCTTTATTATTCAATAATTGATCAACAATTTTCATCGAGTTATTTACCATTTATATGATACTTGAAGATTACGTACGTGCATATGTATTCTCTGTATTTTCTTATTTAAGTAAAACAATTGTTTTGTTGAGTGGTAAATGAAATCGACATGGATATCTTTTATATGTTTTTTTTTTTTATGTCTTTATAGTCTTATTTATCCTTTTTTCCATTTGTATACATATAAACATGAACATTTTCTTTGTACATCTGAAAGTTTCACTTTATATTCATTATCCATTTCTCTTTATTTTTTATATTTTGTGGAAAATTTTGTTTCCCTTTATTTTATTTTAAAAAATGAAATCTATTCTTATTTTTAGATAATCAATTACTATTACAATTTTTTACGGAATGTTTATTCAAGCGAATGTAAATACGCGTCCTACTTACAGTATCCTCCCATATATTTTCTTCAAATATTTTTTTATGTTTTACTTTTTTGTTCAGAATCACAAATTACAGGGTTTATTTCCTTTTAATTTTTTTATTAAATTTTTTGTCATACAATTCAGTTATTTTTTGTCTTCTCTTCCAGTTAAACTTTTGTTATAGAGTTATCTTAGTTTCGTATGAATAATAAAAATGTGAATGAAAGAAAGATAAAAAAAGAAGAAAAAAAAAAACAAAAACTACGACAATGTGTATGAATAAGAAAAGGGTTTCAAGTTAAAAAATGAATAAGGGATCACAAATTGATGATGGATCAATTGATTTTAAATTTTTCATACGCTCCTAATTTTATTTTTTATTTATTACTTTGTATTTTACTTTTTGTTGTTTCGAGCAATTTTCTCAATTTTTTTTTATTTAATTTTCTGTATTCTATTTGCTCTCCATCACTCCTATCATTACCGTTATCATCATTCACGTTCTGTAAAATGAAAAAATTTTCAACCTTCCGCTCGTCTTTGCGCTATCTCTAATATTTCTGGATGTGTTTGAAGGAAAGAAAAAAGTTTTTGGTTTTTGTATAATCTATCCATCATTGTGAAGAAAAATACTTGTTTCCATTTCATTTTCCTTTTGTTACACAATAAAACCGAGACATTATTAAATTTTTATTTGAAAATTTTTGTTCATCCACCTTTAAATTTTTTAACATCACCAATTTAATTTTTTCTTCTTTTTTTTGTATCCTTTTAGGGAAAAACATTTTTTTTACTTATCTTATAAATTTTAAATTTTCCTTTTTAATCTGTAGTTATGCGCTTAATTTGAATTACATTAAATTTCAAAAATTTCCGTCTTATTTATTACTGGATGAATAAATCTATTTTGCATATTTAAATATGAGGGGACAAAGTATATATCTCTACTACTCGTAGACTATCATCAATAAAATGAAATGAGAAAAAAAGGCAAAAGCAAAATATAAAAATAAAAAATAAATAAAATTATGAAAAGAAAAATGAATTTCTTTACAATAATGCAAATTTTGTATACATTTTTGTATGCTGTTACACTTGTATTCACAGCTGTACAACATTGCATGATCGTGTATGTAGTATGTAAATTAATTTCAATTTTCTTGTTTCAAGAGTACTTAATAAAACAAATTTTTTGACAATTATTAGGCATTATATTGTCTTCTGTGTTATGTTCTAAATCGGGAAATGATTACAAAATTAACTTTTTTTTATATATAAGCTGTATAAGTATGTAGATATATCCTGTGAATTGCGATTTTCCCTCGTTTGTTTAATATATATTTGCATATGTACATACATAGATTTATATGTAAATTCAAATTTGGATAAGAAAAAAATATGAAAATTTGTATTAAATCTAAAAATAACATATTTGAAAAGAATTGTTTTTCCCCTTGACAAAAAGAAAAAAAAAATATTGAAACATGAGAATTTTTTCAATGCTTTTTTTGTAATATAAAATAAAATTGGAAAAAAAATTCTTTTTTTTTTTTCATATTATTGGCATATACACAGGAAAAGAAATGTGTGTTCAATCTATTTATGTACATAATTTAAATTGGAAAATAATAATAATAATAAAAAAAATACTTTCACTTTTCTCTAAATATGTACGTATATATATTTATAAATATTTATTCATATAGACATGTGTGCTGTAAATGTATATATATGTAAAGCTATAGTGTGTTTGTAAAGTACATAAATACAGATAAGTATTGTATACGTACATAGATAAAAAGATGATATGAGAAGATAGAATAAAATTTTCCGTCATCTGTAAACATTTCATAAAGGATGGGTAGTAGTAAATGGTTAGTACATTGATTTCCCTTCAAATCAGATTTGATTTGTGTACGTGAATTGCGTATAAAATATACCGATATAATAGAATACATATTTACGTATACATAATATGTACACTCCCACGCAAATACATAAGAAATTGTAAATATAAATTCTGTACAAAGTATAAATCATAAAAGATAGAGGGATAAGAGTAACTAAAAAATACTTTTTTGTACAAATACTACAACTGAAGGGTGTAAAGTCATAAAAGATACTTTTACTCCTTGTGTACAGATTTGCACATTTGTAATACCAATTGTGTAATATACATACAATATAAAAAGTGTATCTGTTTAAGAGAATGTATATTTATATATTTTTATATGGATACATACATATGTACATATAATCATGTAATAGATTTGCCTCCAAACTTTCATATCAATATAACAAAATATTCGTGGGTCTACTATTCTTTATTTGAACGTGGAATATATACTTTTATATACCTATATATACATACTAACACAATGACTTTATTCAATATTTAAATTTACACATACATTTATATATATGTATATATGTATGCATATTACCCATAGAAAATGTATTTATTTGCATAAAAAATGAACTACATTTACATATTCACATGCATACATCATGACAAAATTTCTCGTCAACAACATCTAATGTATTTATTTTTTGTCAATTTTCATGATGTTTTTAAATTAACTATTATCTGAATATCTATGCATATTTATAGATATGATAAAAGCTGTTTTTTGTAGGAATTTTATTTTACTACTAAATTTGTCTGTATGTACATATGGATAAATGTATAAAAGTGTATCCAATATCGTAAACAAAATCAATCTGTTTATTTTATTTTTATTTTATATTTTCATATACATATGTATGTATGTAGTATATGCGTATAATACATCTATATTATTACATACATCTCTTTATTATTTATTTTTCTATTTAATTTTGATTATAACTTTTTTTCTCTTTTGTAGATACGCCATCTTTTGCAATATCTCGTACTCCTGGATTCGGTTATCCATTGAGAGAAGGTATTGAAGTATCCTTAAAATGTGATGTTGATTCAAATCCACCGAGTACACCACGTTGGCAAAAGGATGATGGTGATACACCAGTAAGTATATAAACACTATTATAAATATATGCGTATAAACACATGTACATACATATATGTATTAGGTACATAATATCAAATAATAAATATTTGGATTTAATTTATTTATGAATAAAATTAAAAAATAAACATAAAAAATAAATAAACTAGGTTTCCAAGAATTTTACTATTTATTCAAAGCATATTACGAATTTTAATTTTTTTTTTTTGTGAAATTTTTTAATGATTTTTCTAAAAAATTTTACGTTATTTTGAGTAAACAGGGATTTTCATAAATTTGTATTTTTTTGATTTCAACCAGAAAAGAAATAAATAATAATAAAGTTTTTAGTGATAAATGGATATCGTAGAAGAAATACTAATTTACTAAATACATTTTTAAAAATTTATTTTTACCTTTTTATTTTACTTTTATTAAATTATACTTTTTTTTTTTTGTAATAATGAGATAAACATTTTTTCCCGTAAACAGATAAATCTTATCTCTTTCCAACAGTATACATTTTAAATTGTCATTAATCAAAATGATGGTAAAATAGAAAAATTTAAGAAAAAAAATTTTTTTTTGTCTTAAATTGTTTATGTTATAACATGTAGCATCGTTAATTGTATTTTTTCATTTTTAATAAACATTAAAATTTCTTATCATTTATTTGGTTAATTCAAATATTTCGGTTTGTACCCATGTTCTTATATGTACATATGTATAGATATACGTATATATACTTACCCACATACATATGTATGTATGTAGACAAGTGTAATTTAAAAACTTACACTTTTCCGACATGGTATTTAGATTTTCAAATAATCAACGATGTATGAAATGTTTAACACATTTTTACTAATAAAAATACTACACATACCCAAATATCCATTTTATATTGTGTATAAACGTGTGTAAATATAGTGTAAATGTACATGTCAAGTATTATAAAATTGTTAACTCTTACCTTTTTTACATTCACAAAAGCTTCTTGTTTTTATATACACGTGTTATCATAAAGGTAAAACAGAAATATGAAACAAATTTTTGAATTAAATCCATTAAAACTGTAATTTTCTTATTATTATTCTCACACATATCTATAAAGGGTCTTTTAAATTAATGTACAATTATGTAATTTCCAGTAAATCTTTTGTTTTTGTATGAATATTATTGTACATGTAAAGTATTAAGCGTACATGTACATACATATAAACAGAATTATTTTAAAACAAAAATATAACTTACCTGTCTGTGTGTATAGAAAAGTTTTACCGCAAATTTCATTTTTAAGGTTGTTGTGATAACTTTTGTTTTTTGTTTAAAATGTTATTACCAACTCACAAATGAAATGAAATGAAAATAAAATAATAATAACAAATAGACAGACAGAAAAGATATGGAAAATTTATTTAGAAAATTAATGTGATATGCTTATTTGAAGATTACTACAAACGTTTGAAAGTGAGACTACATTCAGTATACATTCATAGACACATGTGTATGCATGTATTTTTTAAAAATAAACAGAATCTTTGTGCTTTAATTATTTAATTATGCGTTTTTTCATCTACTAAGTACCAAGTTTTATATTTTTTCTAATTTTCTTTTTTTATTATATTTGATATTTTTCCTTTTTATTAAACATAATTTTTCTACACACAATTATTTGAGCCTATTAAAATATTCTAAATAAAATATATAAAAAAATATTCTAAATATTAAAATATCTTTTTCAATTATTTACATTTATTGTGTTTTTGCAGGTTCCACAAATTGGTGATGGTTTCCTAAATTTCACATCAATTCGTCGTGAACATTCTGGTTGGTATAAGTGCACTTCACGTCATTTAAATTTTCAATATTCCAGTATTGGTTATTATCTTAGTGTCAGATGTAAGTACATTTTATTTTTTTATTTTTTATATTTAAAGAATATATTTATATCTCATATTATATTGTGGATATCGACTGTGATTTCCATCGTATTAGTTTTTAGTTTTATTTGTTATTAAACAAAAGGAAGTTTTATTAATATACAAAATAGAGTTTGATATCATGCAAACAGTAATTTAATTTTTCATTCCTTCAAACAAAATAAAGTAAATTTTGATTCTCATCCCCAAATGTCTCATCATCAACATTTTATGATATCGTAACGTAATCAAATATAATTATATTCATACTGATATTAAAATACATATTTATTTTCACAATATGTACCTTTCTCATTTATTTCATGTACATATACACACATATATTATTTTGCTTTCCGTAGGTAACATTCTGCGTTCAACAAAATGAATTTTTGGCATATTTTATACATTTTTATAACTTTCATTTTATGTTTTGGCCAATTTTATGCACGTATCACTTGCGTATATATAAACTCATATTATACGTACGTACATACATATGTACATGTGTTGTTGCATACTTTTCATATTCATCCAAAAGTCCGATGTGACAAATGTATAAGTTAGTAGTATTTCCATCATATTACTTTTTTCTGGTTGTTGTTGTTTTTTTTTATTTCTCAAAAGTTTGTCTGTCCGACAGATTGTCTGTCTTTGCCAAAGTTTACATGACTATGTGGCTACACCATATTTGACTGACTGCCTGATTGTATAAATTTTGTTCACCATACGGAAGCGTCTATTCTATTTACATTATATCTAACGTAGTGAAAAGAGAATTCACTAAGGATACATATACATAAAACTTTATATGAATGAATACATATATTAAGTAATATACAATTTTATGTGTATGCACATGTACATTTAAAATTAGATCCCTTTAAGGCTCTTCAGTTTCGGGTTCTATATTGCATGAAATTTTATTAAATTATTTGTGTGTGTATGTTTTTATTTTTAATTTAAGAAATTGGATAATAATGTGAAAAAGGAAAATTGATGATGATAAATACTTAACACATTGATATTATTCTCCCTTTGCTCATATATAGAAATTGTTTACTACATTTTCTTTTGTAATTTTACATTTTTTGCATGTAAGTTTGTATATAATACGATATTTTAAGCTGGAGCATTAAAAAATATATAAAAAAAATGCAATTACTGTTTACGTGAAATGGTTAATTGTTATGTATAGGTACTTAAACTTTTATCTTTGAAATTAATTTATCTAACATATCACATGGTTAAGTTGAAAAATACATAATACAAATAGATTCTCTTTATACCTAAATACGTATTTCGAATTTTTACAATAAAATGTTCCTATTTAAATATAAATAAACTAAATAAAAATTTGATAAAAGAATTTCATATTACACCTTTAAGTAAGTGATAAAAGAAAATATTTTCTTAAAGAAGAAAAAAAAAATTATTCGCTAATCCTTAAATCCTAGTGATTTGTGTGTTAATAAAAATTTATTTTATTTTATTATATATTTAAAAAAATATTAGGGCTTACTATGCAACAATGAAACGAAAGAAAATGTACATGAATGAAAAGTTTTGTTCTTTATTTTAAGTCAAATAATACTATACGGAACTGTAACAAAATTATAAAAGAAAATATAATAAAAAGAACGTAATGCAATTACATGAATGACAAAAGTTTTAAAGTTTTCTCGTATTTTCATTGTTGATTGAACAAAATTACTACTTATTCCTTACACATAATGTACGTACGTATAAAGAAACACAAAGAAAAACTAATTTGAACTGCTATAGAGCTGGATGAAAAGATTTGATTGAACGTTTAGCGTTTCTCTTCTACAATAAAAACAAAAAAATACTTTTCATTCAACACAAATCTAAGAAATTAGGTTACAACAGTTACAACCAAAAAAAATTGTATGTAGATATAACTAAAATATACCACAAGTTTTAAAGCATTCTTATTAATGCCAAAAAGAAAATCAGTATGACTTATTTATTTCCTTTTATTATTTACTTTGTATAAGTATAAACATGATAATATCACAAAATGTCTAAAACATTCGTCTTTATTATCCTTTTTTAGTTTGTGTCCATATTTTATATAAACGTGTATTATATGTAATCTAAATCCTTTTCTTTTATTTGTCTAAAGCCAAGAACATTGGTTACCATTCAAATTGGCTGGACATGATATTCAATTTTTTTTTATTGTTTACATTATTCTCTAGAATTATGTACACGTATATGTATGTATTTTTTTTCTGTATTTAGCATTATTGGTATTTTCAAATTAAAAAGGAGTCTAAATTAATGAACATCTGTCATGAAATCCACAAAAGCATTTAATCTGATTTTCAATTCGGTATTTTTGGAAATTGGTTTTCTTTATGTATGTACATACATGTGTAAATGTGTATATGTATGTCTATTTATGCCTACAGAGCATATCCTTAAATGTGTAAAAATTTCGTATTTTCGATAAACATACATGCATATACTCGTATCTATGGTTATCCAATAAACTAAATATACATATATTATCTTGTATGTTTTCTTTTTCTCAAAAACTTTGACTAAGTTAAAGTATACAACTAATTAATGTTGATATTATCAAGAGTTTACTGTCAAATGATTATATTTGCTAGATTTCTCTTATTACAGGAAAAATACATATGTATATAGTACATATTCATATGTAGAAGAAATATGGGATTTAGAATTTGCAACTTTTAATTGCATTTTTCATTCTAAATATCTAAGGTTTTTTTGAAAAAAAAAATAAAGTTATAACTTTGTACTCTAACATACATACAATCTGATTACATTTTGTTGCTTATTTTATTAAATCATCAATATTATAAATAAAATTTGAAAGGATACAAAGTTAATTGTTTTTTTTTTTTACTTTATACATATAGAACATTTGTAATAAAAAATAATACATACATTATAAAAACTAAATCAAGTTATTTATTTGATAAAAATCATAAAAATTTTTTATACTTTCTAATGCATATGTATGTACAATATACTTATATATATGTACATACATATATATGTGACGAAATATTTTGTATATAAATACATTTTGGTATATGTACACAATACAGAAATATTTTTAGTCATAGGTTTGTTTTATTGTTTAAATATCCTTCTGATTCTGCACTGTATTTATGAATCAAGGATGGTATATATAAAGTCAGGTTGGTCAAATTTGTACGTTTGTTAATGACAATGAAACAGGAGAATGAGTATATTGTTGAAGGGCATCAACAATAGAGCGATACGATATTTTTTATATATAAGGATGTATACATACTGGGAAAAATGAATATCTGAAAACAGAATGGACCTCATTGTAATGAAGCAAATAACTAAACATAAACACATAAATACATACATATGTATGTATATAAAAGCTTCGATGATATAAAACTGTAGTGGGATGAATCAAATTCAAACAAACGGACGTTCTGTCATTTCAGATAAGTGGATTAGTCGCTTGTAAACTGAAATTTTATTGCTCCATTAAGAGATAGCTGCCACTAACAACACACCGTTATATATAGAAAAGAATAATTTTTTCTCCACTTTTTTATTCATTTTTATTTTTATTATATTTACTTTTCTTTTTTTCTTTTTTTGTTATGATTACTATAAGAGTTACGACAACCGACGAGACTATACTGTTCTATGTATTATTTTGTGCTTGAATACATATATTGTACAATACATTTTATGCTACTACTGGGATAGTAAAAGCCAGTAGAACATTTACTATTATATTTTTCACTATGTTTATAAGAAAACTTTTTTTATTGATGTGAAATGAATATGTATGTCCATGTATCCGTGTGTGTACACTATGTAAAAAAATTAAAAAAAAAAAAAAGCTACATAAAATGAGAGTATAAAAAGAAATTAAATGAAATGAAAGATATGTATCTGAAAGTATGAAAGATGGATGCATGAATGGTGTAGTAGCATTATATATACATACATGTGCATTAAAATAAGAATTGATTTGTGGTTATCCTTGATTTAAGTACTATGAAAATACCATAAAAGGATGAGTTTTTTCTTTTTGTTTTCACATTCTTTTTATTCTTTGTTTTGGTTTAGTTTTGTTAAAAAAAATATTAAAAAAATTGTTATTTTCATGATGGCAGTTATTTTGATCTTTTTCTCTTCTACTTTATTTTATTATATTTTTTATTTTATATTATTTTTCTCTTGTTTTGATTTGATCATTAAATTACAAAACGACTTTGATAATATGATTAAAGGCGATATATACATATGTAGATATAAACGTTTCGTTTATTTTAGAATCCGATGTAAAGTGTGTATGAATATTCTATATAGCACAATACCATGATTTATTAGAATTTAAATGAGAGCTGTAAAAAGCATTTAACGATTATAAGATAAAATGAATAAAATTTCAAGAAATAAATTTTTTTTTTTTTTCATTAAATAGGTAGATGAACAAAAGTAAACAAAATGAAAATGTAAAGAGAATGAAATTGATGTGATATGTACAGAATTCTTTTATTAAAAATAAAATAGAGTTTTTGTAGATTGCAAGAATTGTTTATATTGATGATGTAAAATAAAAATTGAAATTAGGAAGTGAAAAATAATTGCTTTCATAAAAGATGACGAAAGGAAATAAAACAAAAAAAAAAAAAATTATTAAAGTCGCCAGATACATAAATTAATGTGGAAAATTTTATGTGTTATAAGTGTTGTGGCTTTTATGGGAAATTAATTAAAGAATTGTGTAGAGAAGTTAAAATATAACATGAATTTAGAAAAAAAAAAAAAAAATGAAGCATAGGATTAAAATGAAACTCAAGTGAAATTAAAACGATTATTTTTTATTATGAAAATCAAAAAACCACTTTATATGAAGACATTTCAGATTTTGATAGGGATATAAAATACTTACATCCAATTAAAACGTTTATACTGGGATTTATAAAATCAGTCCGTGTTGAATTTTCTAAATGTAAACATATTTTTTACTATTGATAAAATGTGAAGCCTAATAAACAATTAAAAAGCTTTTTTTTTTTTTAATTTCAAAGTTCAATTAGAAAAAAAAATTTAATTAACTTAAAGACAATAGACTCTCACATATATAGGCATGTACTGGAACTCTTCCTTTTCTTATTTAAAAATGAATGAGTTATACTGTGAAACCTTTTAAAATATTTTTCATATTTGAATTGGAAGACAAAAACTATTACAAATTAATTGAAATATTATTAAATTTCTTTCCATTTAAATTCTATCAGTTCTTTGTTGGTATTTTTATTATATATAATGTTTACATGTAATATGTACAATAATAATACAAAGAATAAGGTTGCTTTATGAATTATATTTATCAGGACATTAAATACACGTATGTATGTACATATTTAAGAAAACAAAAAACAAAGAATATAGTAACTTGCTGACAATGTTAACAATCAGCAATATAATGTGAATATCTCTGTGAAACCTTTAAATCATAACAATTTAATGTAATACTTTATTTTTATCAGCATGGTAGACAATAATAAAATGTAATATGGGTGCAAATATACATATACTATATGTAGGTGTTATTCATATATGTATGTATATTCATATTTCAAAATATCAGTGCAAATAAAACATTTTTTTTATATGTACATAAATGTGTTATACAGACATGTATGGATTTTACACATGTCTTATATACAGATATTATGTACATACATATTTAGCATATACATATACATATGTATGTATGTATATACGTTTGATAGACACTACATCATCATCAACTGCACCATTAAAAATATCAAATATGCATACTCGTACACGCACGATGTATATAAATGTACTGTTATTATGTCCCCCAACATATCTGTATCCTTTTACTCTTTAAGTTATAGCGATGACATGGTATTCTATCCATGAAATTTTCCCTGTTAAATTCATAGCCTTTTAATGGTCGATTTTTAGTTTGTATGTGTGAATATCAATTTAGGTATTTAATAAAAAGAATTTGTATTACCTTATAAAATATGAAATCTGAGAAAAGAACATCCTTTTTTGTTATTTGTTTTTCCTTTTTTTTTGTCATATTCCATTTTACGCTTAGCTGAGATTTTTCTGTACATGCATTCGTATGAACATAAGCTTGTTATGACACTATAATATAATGTAACATTCTAACATAACTACTAATATATAATTTATTTTTGTTATGTAATAATATCGGAAAACTTTTATATTTACATTCATAAATAAAACACATATGTATAACATACGTAAAAAGGATACAAATTCACATACATACATATGTATGTATGAATGTTGGTGATATATATGATGTAAATATGGGGTGGCATTAAATATTATTTTATTTATAAATGTGAATTTCTCACATATGTATGTATGTAAATACATACAAATGTATAAGAGTGCAAAATATGTACATATATCACATATTTATTATCAATAAACATTAATTTGTTGTTTAGAAATGTAGAAATGTTGAATTGGTTGAATATTAGAAAAAGGAAATGTTTATAATATCAATATGAACACACATACATACATTCATTTAATATATGTACATACATATGTATATATGTATGTGTAATAAATACATAAAATATCGTGTGTAAATTTATATTCTGATATTGAGCAAAATCATCAAAATAATTCTTTCATTTTATTCATATATTATTTGTGAATGTAATATTTATGATGATGAATACAAAACAAAGTAAATTTTAATATACAAAGGATATATTACTTGTGAATTTTGATTTATGTATATTTAATGTACAGCATTTGTGGTATAATATAGTAGATATGCATGTATGTCATAATTAAATTACATATTTATGCATGCGATCGGTTTTAAAAAGTAACAGTTGTTTTTACTTATTTATAATTTAAAGGTAATAAAATTCAGTAAATTCTTTGTGTAAATTAAAATTTAAATTATTAAAAAGATATGGAAAGCGAGTTTTACGAATTTGTAAATTTAATTTTCAGCGTTTTTCCATTGAATCGTAAATGACAGTGAATGCATTTGATTTTATACACATTCCTTTTTGCTTTTTTTTTTCTAATTTTAAATATAAATCTAACCATTTTGAATTATTTTAAAGGATATAAAACTATTTTTTCCCGTTTGGATTTTCAACGGGTCATTTATTTGGTTCCTCTAACAACAAAAAGTACATAATTTTACATATCATGTAAAAATGTATGACAATTAATCCTACACATATATATATGTTTACGTATTTGTTGTATTTTTCATTTTGTCTTATTAATTATTCTTTTGATTTTTAAAAGTTTTAAAAAGTAGTTTTTTCCACATAATATTAATTTTAATCAACGATTTATAATTTATTCATATCAATGACAATAATACTAAGCATTCGATAACTAACAAATTTAACTACTATTTGCCTATATGCATACTAACCAACAATCTTATCACATTTTTTTTTTTTCTAAATTCTTTCATTCTCATCTATCTTCATCAACATCATTATCAATAGAATGGAATTTTCATGATTCACTCATCAAAAGATCGTTTACCTATAAACATCGCATAATATAGTATGCTGATGTGTCAATGTTTTTGCATGTTTTCACTTCGACACATTTTTGTTTTACGCTTTTATATCACTTTTTTGCAATTTAAATTATTCAAAGACTCAAAGAACGTTATGCTGAAAATAGTAAAAAAAAAAATAGAAAAAAAAAATGAAAAAATCAGGTCATGTAGAATTGAGTTTGCCATTAAGTATAAAATTTAACAAAAGAAAAAAAATAACAATAATAATAAGGAAAAAAAACGATTTTTAAATTTTTATTCTTAATGTTTTTATTCGATTCAATCGTAACACAGTGTATTTTTTTTTAGTGCTTGACAAAACAGAAAATTATTTTAAAGAAAAACGGAAATGGTTTCCGTAGAATACTTTTCGCCTTTGATTCCATATTTTTTTTGTTTTCATTTGAACACTGCAGTATACAGTATATGTCATCATTATTTGAATACTGTGTTTTCTCGCTTTGAACGTGTTACCTTGTTTTTTATTAGTCCCTTTGATCATTGATGTGCCTAGATCGTAAAATCAACGGAATATAAAAAAAAATTTAAAAAGGAAAATCAGTATAATTTTTTTTTTAAGGTAACATACATACATATAATAATTTGTTTCAAAAAATTGGGCTCAAGTTAAAGACATGCCGTATTTTTTATGTTCATCTATTTTTTTCCATAGATTTTAGGTATCTATGAAAGTAGTAAAAAAAATATGCCTGTATGTGTAAAATTTTTCTTCTACATTTTGTGTAATCATGAAAATGGTGTGAAATTCAACACACAAAAGGAAAACAAAATTTGAATAAATTAAAAGAGTAAATAGATTTATGTGTATATATGCGTTATGTATTTACACGCGTACGTTTGTATTTGAGTTTTTTTATTATACATACATACATACCTGACTAGAAAATGGTGAAAAAAGTTAGGAAAAATGAACAACAACTGTGTAACATCAATTATTATAGTTCATCGTTAATGTTGATTTCATCATTTATGCACACTCAAAAATCCTATTTAAAAAAAGCAAACATCACTAAGCATCATCAATTCATACAATTTAATTGAAATGCAAAAAAAAAATAAATAAATAAAATAAAAATTATGGTGGGAAATAAGGTGGGGAGGTAAAAAAATAAACAACATTTTCAAACTTGAAGGCTTCAAGGATTACTTACGATTTAGAGCTTTTAAGTATGTTTCTCAAGTGCACTTAATGTTAACGGCGAAAAATAATTTATTCACAGCCCCTTTTTTACAACAACAAAAACGACAAAATAATAACAATGATCTGTTTTTGTAAAATGAATTTTGTTTTTTGCTATTTTTGTTTTTTCATTTCACTTTATTATTTTTTTCACTTTTCTAGAGAAAAACGCTAACATGAAACAGAAGTAGATGAATGCTTTTATTATAACGAATGTATATAAAAGTGTACGTACATACATGTACACATAACCTTCATGTTTCCTTTGTCGCCTCATATGTATTCATAAATTCGTTTTTTTTTTCAGGTTGTTATTTTTGTTATTGTCGTAATTTATTTTTCTTAGTTATTTTTCTATTTTTCAATCTTATTTTCATTTCATTTCAAATAATTCTTTTATGCATTTAATATGTTTTTTGTTATTCGTGTTATTGTATTATATATCACACATCAAATTCATGTTACATTACTCGTATATGGAACGCATAAAAAAATTCTTTTTTTTATGAGAATAACATTTGCTATATTTCAATTTTTTGTCAAAATTTTGTTGACAGATTTCAATTTTTTATTTTATTTTTCATTTATTTTTGTTTTCTATTCTACATCTTTTTTTATGAAATTCTAATTTAATGCGTCACATACATTGTAATCGAAGGATTTTCATACTGCTTGCTTACTGTTTTTCTTCATCTTTTTTTTCCCCAATTTATTATTTAACATATTTTTCTTTTTGTGGTCCAATTTTCTTATTTTCATTATATTTCTCATATATTCAATACTATTATGATAAAAAATGAAAAAATATTTTCGTATGCATACGATGACAGAAATGATTATTTCATTCATATAGTACATACATGTACAAGTACATACATTTAAAAAATAAAAATAGAAATATAAAAAATGATTCATGTTGTTATGAACAATAATAAAAAAACGTATACGAAAATTTTGAATAATTTTTTATGAGTATGGTGTGTAAATTGTGTATATTTTTGTTCAAAATAATGAGGTAATAACAATTGATTCCATTTTTAAAAATTCAGAATAATCCATTTTCTAATCACATACGTCATATGTGCATATACTGACATTATATATAAAAAACGTTAGATTTAAATTAATATGTAAAATAAGTATTTCACAACACTTATATATTACTTTTCTCTTTTTTTATAGATGATTCTGTTGATGTAACATCAGAACCTGATGATCAAGAAGTATCAATTGCTGCTTCTCATAATCCTAATAAAGGGCAACTTGAAGTTCAATTGGGTGGGGCAGTAACATTACAATGTCCTCAAGGTAAAAATGCATACATTTTTTTTCAAGGTGATTTAAAATTCGAAATAACAAACATTTGAAACTGTTGTATGTATCAAATAATAAACTGCAACAATAATTAAAAATTAATAAAATAATACAAATTCAAAATGAAATAATACTGTCTACAAAATTTTTCTATTTAATACATAAATTGTGTATTTTTTCCCTTATAGCATATTTTTATTTTTCTTTACAATTTTTATTTTTCTTTTTATTTTCTATTAAAAATATAAAGAAAAATGTTTATAAGGTTTCTTCTGTCTACACAACTTTTTAGTGTCAACATTCTATAATATATTGTTAGCAACAACAGAATGATGGACATATTTATAACCTTAGAAAATAATTTTGTTTCCTGCTAATATTTATTTAAAAAAAAAAAAATTTTTTTTTCGTCTTTTATTTTTGCTTATTAGATATTACAAATAGCTAAAGGAAAATTTTAAAATTCTTCATGTGTATACAAATCTTTAGAAGTATACAAAATGCCTTAATTTTTTTATACAAATAATGAAATGGAATAGAAACCACTCAAGAAATTTGTTTTGATTTTTTTTTCTCTTTTCTTTTTTTTCATTACTTAAAAAAGAATTACAATAAAAACAAGAATTAATCAGAAAATTGCAATTTTTACAATTTTTATTATTTATTCAGGAAAATTAAAAAAAAAAAAAGAAGAAAAAAAAGAAACTGATATTCTGTATGGTTTTCATACGATGTTATTCAGATTATTGTGTATTCATAAATACTAATAACAAAATAATATACAATTTATGTAAATATAATGTACGTATGTTGTATTTGTGTTTTTTACAATAGGATCATTGGGATGTTGGTCACATTTAGATCCAGTAACAGCTAGATTACGTGGTCTTGGTGTTGGCTTGTCAACACCCACCGGACAATTTTCACTTAAGGATGTTGTTTATCAGGATGCTGGAACATATAAATGTATTGGACAGTCACCAAGCAATAAAAAGAAACTTGAAGTACTTCAGACAGTTGGAGTACTCGTTAAGGGTAAGTAATCTAACATTTACTTGATTTATTTATTTTTTTCTTTTACGTTTTATAAAAAAAAACAAATAAAAAGTAAATACGAAACGTAAATAAACAAGAAAATAGAAAAACGTAAAGAATACTATTATATTAACCACAAAAAAAAGTTCTCTGTTAAATTAGAAAGAAAAATAAAAATAAGACTTTGAGGCAATTGTAGCTAAGTAACTTCAAAGCTAAATGCATGCGTGCATACATGTACATATGTATATACATATATCATATTACCATATATATTACCTTTGAATACATTGAAAATATAATACAATATGTAACTGGTAGCTGTATTTTTTCCAAGTGTTTGATGTTTCTTATTTTTTTAAAGGTGGTATATAAATATAGTAGCATTTCTAACCACATATAAGTAAATAGAATGTAGAAATAAACATGCTTTATACATATGCGTACAGATACGTACTCATGTACATCTAATAAATAGTAAAATACGTATTGCTCTTGGTAAAGTCCGCAAATATAAACTCTTTGACTTTCATGACTTTAAAATATCAAAAAGTTTTCATTATTCTTTTCGTTTTATATTTTATTTTTACATAGGTGCTCATGTTTTGCTTTTTACATTCGTTTTGATCTCTTCACTTTAATACCACTTTTATTTTAAGTTTGATATTTTATTTTACCTTTTTATAGTTTATATTTACTTATTTACTTGTTCTTCCGCAATATTCTATTTCATATGTACACATCATACATATATGTATGTACATATGAATAGTTGTGTATAAATTAGAGTTTCGTTTATTTATTTTTATGTTATTTCTTTTGCTTATAATACTTATTTTGAAAATGCATTTCAACATTATATCTACAACAGAATACACTCAGCACACAATAAAAAGTATGATACAAGTTTGATGTTTTTATGCCTTTGAATTTCATTTCATTATATTTTAAATAAATCGACAAAAAATGAACAAAACAAAAAATTAAATACATATCGTTTACCTGTTTGTATACACATTTTTTTATTATAAAAGGAAATTTGAGAATTGTTCGTTAAAAGTAAATAAAACGAATAAAAACAAAGTTTTAAAATTTTTATGAAACATTTCTTTTGATTATTTTGTACCTGTTGTAATGTGTATGCTTTAAAAATTATAATAAAAAAGAATTTTTCTTTTATCTTTGATTCATTTGAAAAGATAAATAAATAAATTTAACATAATTTTGTGGTTTATTTATTTTAATAATTTCATAATTACGTTTATTTGAATTTTATTACATGCTTTGTATTTGAAAGTAATTTCACCAAAATTAAACAAATAACGAATTATGAAGTTATGTATTTACATTTGAATGTGTTAATTTAAAAAAAAAAAAAGACTTTATATAGAAAATATTAAACAGAAATAAATGGAATTAATTCTTTTTAAAGGCATAATGGGATGTTTTTTTAATTGTCAGTGTTTTTAAATTTGTATTTTTATTAACTTTGAGATTTATTTTTATTGTTATTTAATAATTTTTCTTATTCACGTTTATTTACTTGAAAGTATGCAATTTTCTTCCCAATACATACATGGAAAGTCTGTGAAAAATGAATTATTTTCATAACGTTTTATGACTGTGGTTTCATGAATAGCAATATCTCGAATTATGAATTAAATAAGTAAGCTATAGAGAACAGAAAAGATTCAAAGTCCAGTGTTTACTGTTGTACGTTGTTTGAATATCTAACATTTGTTTTATTAAATTTATAAATACATGTTTTCACAAATTATGCGTATGTATATAACTTCGAACAGGTACAGGCTCATCGTCATAATCGATTTCGGCAATTTGTTCTATGTATGTACATATGTGTACGTATATATGCACTTTTATTTAAATTTGAATTTAAAAAAAAAAATGTGATTATTCTACCTTAATAAAGATAAAAAGAAAAGTTTCATCTGCAGTCTTTATTTACTGTTATACTTTAATATTTAAAACCATAACTGATACATATACAAAACGCTAAACACAAACACTTCACGTTGTTATTAGATTTATAGGCTTTTATAACGAAATTGAAGGTATCATAAAAGAAAAAGCAATGATATTTTATAAAATTTGGCTTGACCAACAAATACTTTCTTGCTGTAGGAGATCAACGCATTGAGCAACGTACATGCAAGGATTATTTATTAATTATTTTTTTATTTTCATTTTTAGTGCAGTCTTCATACTGTTATTTTCCATTTTCGAATATTTTGTCTTTTCTACATTCATGCAAGGTATTACCCTTTGTTTTTTACTTCACTTTTCGTTTTTACTGTTTTTTATATTTTTTATTTTGATTCAAGTCATTTTTGTCGTATGTCTGGTCAGTTATTTTATTGTACACATACATACATACATATATGGCATGCAATATTTTTTGTTTATTTTTATTTTTTCATTTATTCCTGTATTTATGTAAGATATATACATGTATATATCAGAAAATAAATTTATATTCATTAGAATTTTATCCTGTTTTTTGCTTTCCATATTTTGCTTATTTATATTTTCTTTTAACAGAAGGATCAAAGCAAAAACATAATAATTTATTATGTTAGAAACCCTAAAGGGCATTTAAATTGAGCTTTGTACGTTAAGCAAAGCCTTTGTAGGCTTTTTCTCCAATACTTAAAAAAAAACACATGTAGTTTTACGTATGTACATATGTATGTACGTTTGTGTACTTATAATTTTTAAAACACTTTTACATTTTTAAAATAAAAGAGGAAAACAGGAAAACCGAGTATGGATAAGTGTTGATAAGTATATATGTATGCAAGGCTTCTAAAATGGATTTTTAAAAAAATTTAAATTTCAGTTTTTCTTTCTTATGTTTATAATGTTTATTTAAATCCTAAAAAGTAAAAAAATAGAAGTATCGGAAGGTCAGTAAATGGCCATCGCTCAAGAAATTAAATCAAAATGAAATAGTAATAACAAAAAAAAAAAAAAAAAAAAAAAATAAGAATTTGGGAAAACTAGATATTTAACTTTGTTAAATTAGAATTTAAATTAAAAACATTCTTTTGATATAAAAATTTACTTCGAAATTTCTATATTCATTCAGAAATGTTCAAATTTCACTTATTATTTTCAAATAAATTAATCATATAATTATGTACTTTTCTTTTAAATAAAAATCTTCTTTATTTTTAAAAACAAGTAATCCTAATTTAATTACTTTTTTCTAACGTAGTTAAATTTTCATATTTTTCTAGTATTACTATAAAATAATGAATGAAAATTATTTTTTGATTTAAAACATAATAGTTTAATAATCATATTTTCTTTTTCAACAAAGAACATTATTTTGTATAATGTTAATTTATGTTGACTTCAATTGTAAAAGAAATTCTTCAAGTAATAAAATAAAATTGTATGTAATTTCTGTGTTATATATTTCTGTGTATTTAAATTTAACTATAAATTATATATTTTCTGTTTATATAAATTAGTTATTGTTTGTAACCATAGCATTGTATGTTACTGAGTTAATTAAATTTCCACATTTTTTTATTTATAACAAGTTACATTCATCTACATAAAACATAATCATTTTAAGATGTAGGATGTATGGCAAAAACTAAAAACGATGAGATCTAGTACAATGCGTGAAAAATATACGCAAAACAAAGAAGATACTTGCAAATTTTTTTTTTTTTTTTTGCCTTTATTGGAACTATTTAAAAGGTTTATGGAAAAATAATGAACATTTTTATAACAACTTTAAGAGAAAAACTTAAATAAGTTGGAAAAAGCTATATTTAACTCAACTAATTTCAATTTGATTTTTTTTTCTCAATTTTCTATTTTATTTTTCTTTAATTCAATTGTAAGTTTGTAAGCATTTGATGTGGATTTTACCTTTGTACGAACAAATTTAAATTAAAAAGAAAAAAAAGAATAAATAAATAAATAAATCATCTTGAGAAAACAATTTGATTTAAATAATGATGCAATGTTTATTCAAATCATAAGAATGCACATATAATGCAGATACATATACATATACTAAAGTATACGCAGTATTATTTCTATAATATTTTTCAAATGTTTTTCGAAGTAAAAGGAATAAATAAATAAAAAACTCAACTTGTCCTTTTTCATTATTATTCTTCACATATATTTTGATGAATGAAATTTACCAGTGAATTACGTTTATTTATATCTTTAATATTATTTTTTATCTGATTATCTAGATAAGCTTTAGTTCGTTGTAATTTAATGTTTATGATGTAAATGAAAAATAAAAAAAAATATAATAAAAATATGTATAGAACTGATGAAAGATAAAATTACTACGTTTGAGTTAGTTAAATTGAATTATTTTCTACTTTTTATTTAAATTGAAATATTTGTTTAAATATAATGAATATACAAAATACATACAAAACAATAATTTTTTTTTCATTACATAATGTATTAAAATTAGTGCATTTTTAAAGTAAATTTTCCAATATTACATTGTAACATTTAATGTTTAATCATCTTTAATTTATTTCTTCGGTATTACGAGAACGTTTTCAATATTGATCACAGTAACGATTATTATGCTTAAAAATCATAATATTGTGAATTAAAAAGTTTTAACAATATCGAAAAAAGACAAATAATATTGATATTGTATTTTGACTAAGACTTAAAATGTATTTCCATTAGGATTTAATCCTTTTTCTTCATTTCCTATATATGTATGTAAAATTATACAAATATGTACGATATATGTAGGTATGTACATACATACATACATTTTATAATTAAAGCTTAAATTATTTTTGTATATAAGTAGAAATGACAATTGAAACAATAAACTTACGCATGAGAAAATATATGTTTGTACTTAAAATAAACATTAACAAAAACACGTACATACATGTAACATGTAGGGTTTTTCTTCTATACGAAAAAGTCAAAATGTACATATAAATGTTCGTCAGACATCAAAAATATTTTTAATGCTATCAACTGTATAAAAGACTAATAAACGATGAACAAGCGTATTTGTAGGATTTTGCATCTCCAAAAATGAGCAAATTGAATAACTTACATATACATAAATAAATTTCTTCCCTATTATGCATTCTTGTACACGCTCCATTTTGAATTTAATTTAATTCTTATACAGGGTGAATAATAAAAAAAGAAGAAAACAGAAAATAGCGCTTTAAGCTTGAAAGAAGAATTGAAAGAACGAAGAAAATTCAAAATTTTGCACAGTCTGATGCCGGACTGCTTTTAAAATATTATTGGAAAGCAATCAAATAAATATTTAAATATTAAAGGTAAAAAAAAATATAAATATTTTTAAAGGTAAATATTTATTTCTCCCAATTCGATTTTCTGGTCTTCTTAACAAGATTTCTTTTCAGTCATCGAATGTGACAATTGAAACAGAATTACCCTGTATTATTTCTTACGCATAACCTAATTTTATAAAACATCTAGAATGTTTTGCCGCATAATTGAATGTTAAAAATTTTAATCCCCTTGTTAAGGAGCTTATAAAGGTCTGAAATTTTAATTCCAACCCGTTATGTTGTTATTTTAAATAAGCCTCTTTCCATTTGCAATTCATGTATTTTACGTACTGGTATGGTTTTATATCTTATACCTGCTTGAATTCTGATACTTCAAATTTACATTAATTTTCCTATAGTCCGTTAACGTTTATTCATTGGGTTAATATCTTCCATTTTCATTTAACAATTTTAGTAAAATAACCAACCAATGAATCTAATTTTGAATACCATTTATTTTTATGATGAAAATGATGGTACTCAACACCATCAGAATACTTAATATATTATATTGTATATATACATACTTAATTCCCTCAGATAATATATTTTCTTATAAAAAAGTACTATACAGTATACGTAATACATAAACATTTTTCATATCCTACATAAGAAAATCGAATGTTTTTTTTATTTTCCGAATGTAAAAATTAGTCTTTTTTTTTCAAAATAAACAAAAATATGACGGATAATTAAGACTTGCTAAAATGTAGTATGCCTAATCGAAAAGTCTATTTTAAAATAACGTATGCTTATCTATTTGTTCTGAATTTCTTCAACATTTAATTTCAAAACATACATGTACTGTGTCGACATACTCGTATGTACATACTTATGTATCAGTTCTTTAATAGGGAACTGAGCGAATCAAATTTCCTTTCCATTCTAATATTTATCTGAAAGTTATGGGAAAAGAAAAAAAATAAAAACACAAAACTACCGGCATATGCATACTATTTGACTTGTAATACGACAATAATGATAAGAAGTAATTTTGCAATTTTATTTCGAAAAGATAAATTTTTATATATTCATGCATAAGTATATACATACATATGTACATTATTTTAATATAGAAATTTTCATTGAACATTAAACAACAAGTGAACCGACCGTTCGACCAAAATGTCTATAATGCCGACGATGATGTCAAATGTTAACAAATTGCATTAATAAAATACGAATGAAAGTATTCGTCTAACATTTGTGGGTGTCCCCAGGGAATCAATAAATTGTATGGTACGTTAAATTTTCTAATTCATACGTATGCATATATGATTATGTATGTACACAAGTGCTTTGTACTTATGTATGAAAATTTTCTTTTCGTTCAAGGGTTGATATTTAAGGGTTTTTTTTTACAATATTAAAACAAATTCGTATAAACACAAGTATATGTACATATGATAATTACCAATTTACTAAAATGTATATGAATACGTATATTATTCAGTATTCGCATGTACCTACATACGTATGTACATAATATACATGTATATACTAGTATACTACATGTATTTAATAGAAAAGAAAATTCAATATTCGTGTTTTTAACAACTCTGTCGTGCAGTTAATTTGAAGATAATTCTAAAGAAAATCAAAATTAGATTTAATAACCATTTAAAATGATGACGATGATAATGATGATGATAATAATGATGGCTGTGTTAGCAATGACTGTATACAATATACATACAAACAAATATAAATGATGATGAGGAAAATAAATGAATTGAAAAATTATTTAATGTAATTTTATTTGACTTTCCCTTCTCTTTCTTTTTTTTTTCTAAATATTTTATTTAATTATTTTGTAAAAGCTTTTGAAAATTTCGTCAAAAATGAAATTTAATGAAAGAAAATTGAATTTTCAAAAAAAATTTTTAATTAAAAAAAAGTTAATAATTTATTTTTTCTTTCAGAAAATATATTTTTGAAAATTTCTAAAATTAAAAAGAGTTTTTTTTTCTGTAGATTTTTCTTAGCCAACATTAAGTAATATTTTAATGTAAACTGAAGAAGAAATTGTTTTCTTCAATTATTTCGCTATCGGATGTTTTATAATTATTTTCATATCAAAAATTTACATATATAAAATTTTGGAAAACTAATCGTTTGTGTTAAAGTTTATAGGAGAAGAACTACTTTTTACATTTAAACGATACGCAGTTTTTTTTCGTGTAAAACGTACGACTATATAATATATTCAGTATGACATTTACAAAATTATCATCAATGTTGTTCGAACAATTTTTTTTCATCATTTTGACTTCCATTTCCATGTTTATTAGATGGTGTCAATCTACAACAGAAAAGATACAATTTGCGACATGTTAAAAATGTGACATTTTACTACAGATTTTTTTACATGTACATGTGTAGTTTCTAAGTACAGTCTGAAAAGTTCTTTTGAATATACATATATTTTTTTTTATGTTCATTTTGTACATGTTCCTTACTGTTTATTATTATTTTTTCCTAATGTTTATTTTATAGCTATTTTGTTGCTTGATACGATGATGAAAACGATGAAAAAACTTGTGCATTACGACAACTGTTTAAAAGGATAACGTTCAAGTTCAAATACGTGCCAAGTAATAAGCTGTTATACACATTCAAATGAACGTTTGTATTGTATACACATAAACTGTTATAAGGCCTTAAAAGTAATTTTATCTATGATTCTCCAGAGGGTGTGTGTATTACATACTTTCTCACATTTAATGTTTATACAAAAATGGAGCATAGTTCTTTTTTTTTTGTTTTTAAATTTCACTTTGCAAAAAAAGCGGAGACGTTTTTGATACACACTTACATACATATGTACTTGTATCTACAATGTGTGCGTAGCATTAAAGATGCACGCGAATTTACGAAACATATCTTATTATAGTATTAGTGATTTACATTACAATACAACAAAACATGATTTTGTTCTACTATACATTTTCATACTTCTAAAAAAAAAATCTAAAAACTGAAAATAAACAAAAAATGAATAACAAAACATGTTGAAACATCGTTAAAAGCTTAAAAATTTCTCACATCGTATAAATATTTATACTTCACAATTATGCATATGTGTACCATATATTATGTACATAAAATTCACACACATGTAATATACTAAAAATTTCATTTAAATAAATTGACTAAAATGTCTTCATGCATTTTAAATGAAATTTAACTAAAAATGGATGTTATACAGTTGTTACATCATTACATTACACATCCATTTCATCATGCTTTTACAATTTTACATTCTTAGTTGATATTTTTCTTATTTTTATTTTTTTTATTTTCATTTTCTTGTGTACTTTAGTCACTCTCATATTTCACATACATACATATGTACATATATTTGGTCTTTTATCATTATGCCACACATTTCAAACATGGTTGGTGAGTAGCTTTCGTATTTTGTATCCATTTTCCTTTTTTCGTTAAAAAGGAAAATATTTGGTATACTTTCATTTTATCTAATAAAAATACAAGATAAAAGATACAATATTCCTTTTTCTTGAAACATGGGAATTCCTACCTTCAAAAATTGTAAAAAAAAAGACTTAAATAAATATTTAAAAAAAAAAAAAACAACAACAAATAAATAAAAATGAAAATACATGTAGAGCACTTTTGGTTCATCAACGTCATTTTTACGTATTTACAAAATATAAAAAAAAAGAGAAAAGGAATTTTTTAAAAATGGAAAACGCTTTTCTTTTTGTAACAACAATAGCACTCCCTTTTGAAATGTATACTACTTATTCTTTATATCATTTTTAAGTACACGACAATTGTGTTACTTTGGTTGACGAATTTCTGTGTATCATTTAACATCGCTAAAAGTATATTTTAAAAATGTTATTCATATTTATTACATTGAGAATTTTAAATTTTAAATAAATCGGTTATTGTAACTATTTGATGCACTTTTATGCTTAACTTTTATAGTACTTAATGCTTTTAATATTCAATTTAAAATATCAAAGGAAATAACTAGATATTTATACTATAAAAATCATATTCGTATGATAAGAAGGTATCTATTATTTTTAAAAATTATTAAAAAAACACAAAACCCAAATTTGTTTTATTGAATTACTCTGTAATATGTGCATTATAATGTTTACACAATTTTACTTATATATACATATATACATGTACACATGTAGTCATTTATTATCGCATATTCGAAAATGATGTAATGCATGTAGAACTTAGAGAATGTATGAAAAAAGGGTCGAAAAATGCTGACAAATAAATTTATTGCTAACGGAAATGTAGTTAATTTTGAAAAATGTTAAAATTTTCAACATTTGAACGACAGCAGAAATTATACAGACATTGAATGCATTTTCCTCTCCCTACTTTAACAAGTATGTAATAAAAGTAAAGTACGTATGCATTCGTATATTGTGTACACACTACAGTGCTTAAATATGTTCTGTATGTCTATTATTTTTATGTATGGTTAATTGTAACGTAAAGTCGTAAACTTTCTTTTAAAATATAAATGACGTCCACCTACATACATGTGTACATACTTAAATTCATTTCCACTGCATTTTATTATTTTTCTTAACGTTTCTTGGACTTTGACTTTTTCTTTTCTCGATGTAACGTTAGTTTTTTTACAAATATGTACATATATGTTTGCTGGCATCCTTCAAAATTAGTTGATTCTTGTAAGTTTTAACATACAGGCTACAAAAATTAACACATTTGCATATGTCGTCGCTTTTTAACATAAATGGTTGCATTTTCATTGTCAATCCATGTCATATGTACTTTTAAGCACATTTGTATAAAACAATCCAACTAATAATAAAATACTATTAATGTTATTTTATGGTTTAGTACATATGTACATCTCAATATACGAACTTAGCCAGGCTATTTTATTTACAGAAGATATTTTATGAAATTTTTACCTGTACGTTTTATATGTCTAAACAGAAAAATATAAATCCATTTTATTACACATTTACATGCAGTAGATAACATTCTGTACACAAAATGACGATATAGAAAATTTATATGGTTGATATTTTAGAACCTGTCGTCGTTGTCGTCATCGTCACTGTCGTTATAGCCGGCTACAATGACAGTTTTATTGGCTTTGTGGTAAATTTTATTTGAGTGTCAGGCTCTACAACTAAAACTGTTAAAAAAAAGAAAGAAAGAAAAATCAAAAATAAAAACACTGGGAAAAAAATCTGTATTTTCATTACATACATATGTTGTACATATGTATGTACATAGTAAGTACAAAATAATAGGACTTAACCACCAGACAGAAAATGTATGCGGTTTAACACTGAAAAATTCATTTCACATTTTTCATATTGTGTTTAAAATATTTTCCAACAAAAACAATAAATTGAAAGGGAATAAAAGAAGAAAAACAAATTTACTTTCAAATTGCACAGCAAAGAACGGGATACATATGTACAGATATACGTAATTAAATTTCAAATTTGTAAGTATTTTGTATATATAAAATTAAAATATTGAAAATTACACAATACGGTAATTTCGTTTTTGTTACTATTGAATTATTATTTTGTTATGGTAAATTACCTATATATACATTTGTTAAAATTTTGAATTTAAAAAAACGAATACATATATATATATTTTTTTTTAATTGTATACATATCTTTTTCATGTGTAAATTCCATTTAATGAATTTAATTATCTTATACCGCCAATATATGTACATATGTATGTGAAACAAAAAAAATCATTTATTTTGTGATGAGTCGGAAAGCCATTAAAATACGCGCTCACACAACAATCACAAATACAATCAAATATTCAGGGATGATTAAATTGTCTTTTTTTTCATTTTGCAATTTATTGTATCAAATTGAATACCGAATGAGTTAATTGTTTTGGTCAAATTTTTTGGTTTTGTTGTTTTATTTATTCATTGTGAAAACGAGGAAAATTTAGTGAAAATTTAAAATCTGTATAAAACAAAATTACGTAGGTATTTAATTTAAATAATTTAACTTCTTGACATTTATTGTATTAATTTTAAATTTATTACATTTTCAGTAATGTGATAAAAAATTGAATTTTCTTTTATTTATTTTTTTTATTGTATTTTACTTGATAAAATGAAAAAAAAATTACAAATAAATCCTTAAACTTAAAATGTAAATCAATTTATAAATTATTATTATTTATTTCTGTAATCTTATGTAAATATACGCAATGAAAATCTTTTCCTTCCAAAAAAAAAGAAATTGGTATCAGGAATACTTATTTCTCATGTTTTTTTAATGTTTCTTTTTTCCTTTTGTTCATATAAATTATTACAATATAAAAATTAACGTGCTTAGAATTTGTATTTTTTTTTGCATGTTTAAATTCTTGGTTTTTATTGATTCTTTGTTGTCTGCCTAAGACACATGTGTGGTTTTCCTCGTATGCAAAAAACAAAAAAAGGTACATACATACATGAAATATAAAAAAAAAACATGAGGAAAAATCTTTTAAATTTTTTATTTCATTTTTTTTAAATCGAATTCTTTTGCTTTTTATTGTTTTTTAAAAATGTACATTTGTTCTTAAATTTTTTATTTTTTCTTTTTATTTGATTATTTTGGATCTGATGTTGAAAACAATATCATCATTTGAGATCATTTTATTATGGTAATAATACTGACAGGACTTTAATACATAATACAATTGAAAAAAAAACCATGAAAATACTGTGCAATATGAAACAATAACGAATAAAAGATTGTAATTTTTGTTAAATTTAAATGAAAAAAGACAGATTGATAACATAGTAGTATGTAGGGTATTTTATTTTTATTTTTTTTTGTGGAATTAAACGTAAAAAATATACGATTGGTAAAAGCAAATCTAATATAACATCAATCAAAATAAAGGCAAAAAAAAAGGAACAAGACAATAAATTGATGTAAACAAAAAGAAATCATTTTAATCTGTTAATGGTAAATTTTTTAATAGTACGTGTTTTCTTGTGGAATTTAATTTACACCATAAATTTGAATGACATTTTTTTTATTAACATGAGCTATTTCATTACTTTATTTTGTGTCATTCTTTTTTTGCTTCATTTTAAATACTATAAAATAATTTTAAAATTTTTCCGATTATTTAAATTGTTATAGTTGTGGGTGACACACATAAAAATTTCTATATGTGAGGTTCAAACTGTAAGAATAATTATTTCTTTTCAATGTCATGTAATAGATCAAAATAAATTTTTATTGTATTTATTATTCTAAAATAATCGAAATATTTGTGTTTGTATGATTATACACATATTACATCAATATGCAAAAAAAAAAAAAAAAAATTACAAATGTATGTAAGTTACATTTTATGTTATCACGTTCATTTTCTATTAATTATTTTATCAATATCACGTGTATCTATTAATATTATTATATTACCCGGATGTTAATGATGACGATGAGTTTGTTTTGTATACACATTGAATATATAATACAAAATACTCGTAAACAAAATATTTACTTATAATCCTTAAACATATATTTATATGTTCAACTATACACAATAAAATCATACAACTTCTTGTATAATAACGTATTTTACTGTTTACTTTTATTTCACACAAATAAACAACAATAATTAAGTAATAAAGCTTACGACGACTAAAATTAATTGGCTTCTTCTAAATTAAAGTTTATTTTTTTTTTGTGGCTTATGTTCACGCATAAATTTAATCAAATATACCTATCGAAATGTGATATGATCCTTTTTACTAATAATAAAAAGTCACGTGTTAAACACATTTATATGTTGAAAATAGGGAAAAAAAAAATTGAAATTTTTATCATCGAATATTGATTTCATTATTTTTGCTATAGCAATTAATGTTGTACACGTACAGTACAAAGGAATAAAGAAGAGGAAAAAAAATTTGTTGAATTGATGATGAGAAACAAAATATTATACAAATGAAATATTTAAAATCAAGCCAATTTTGTTTTTGAATTTCAAAATAAATTTCAACTGTTAAACAAGGATTTCAAGAATAATTATTGTGAATGGATATTAGCTTTTAGTCGATTTTAGTTAAAAAGAAAAAAAGTTATTTAAGTAAACAAGTAAAATTAATTATTAAACTAATGATTCTGAAATTTGATAATCCTTCCAATTAATTATTTTTAAATCCAATATTTTATTGTAAACGGTTAAATACGATAAATGGTAGTCTTTCTGTTGTATATATTCTTAAAGTGTTAAATTTTCTAGTTTTTTATACACAGTTTTCTAGAAAAAAAACATGGAAAAATTTATGTGAAATACCATATAACCAGACTATTAAATACAGAAGGTGGTCTATTGATGTAAAATGAAAAATAATCGTGTGCCAAATGTTATCTACATTTTAAGATATAGGGATAGAATACCACTGTACAATGTGAAAACCATTTGATACCTACATAAACGATTTTGTTTTTCTTTATTTCACGTTTTTGTTTTATTATTTATTTTTCTGCACAATAACAGATATTTTTTTCAATGCATACAGTTTACTATATAGGTACATATATTGTAGTATACTCATATGTGTAATCCTAAATGTACATATTAGGCTCCAAAGAGTCCACCAAATCAGCATATAAATATAGTAAACATATTATATTGTATTTACCATAAAATTCATGGATGTATTCATATGTGTATATATATGTACATACGTGTAGGCAAAACGAAATGTTATTTTAATTTAATGTGCTCTTAACAAATGGTAAACAAACATGGGATTGGATTCCCATTTATGATTTATGCCGTGATAAAAATTTATAACTTTGCCGAATGTGCGATTTCAATACCAAAACAAAATAAAATAATCAGCTAAAAACATGTATTGCATATTTATGTACATATGTAGTTGTGTATGTATACCCATACATACATACGTATGTGTATTTGTATATCATATACTATATCGTCATCATTGAACCTATCATCTCCTCATCATCTATCCAAATATAAAAAATAAAATAAAAAATTTTTCATATTCATCTTAAGTTTTTCCTTACACTATCTCATATTTTTATGCCGTATATCCTTTAAATAAAGATAAATGTAAAAGTAAAAAAAAGAAATGAAAATTCGAATTGTTATTTTTTTTTAATACATAACAACAGCTCGATAAAATTGTATCGTTTTTCCCTTGATTCTACAACCTCTTTAGCACTGTCGGATAAATGTTTTAAACATTTTCTCCTTTATATAGTGTTGATATTAGTCATATTTTCGCCTGATTCTTACACATATCCTTTATGAAAGTAGAAAAAAAAAACAATCAATTCGAGCCATGTGTATGATATTTTTTTGCATTATATTTTCCATTTTTTTTTCTTTTTTCTATAAAATGAAACAAACCATTTCCAAAACAAAAATTTATACTTTTGTTAGCATAATTTTCTTTCCTCTGTGTAGTCTAAACAGTGATGATTTCATGTTTTATACTGTACTGATGTTAATACAATATATAAAACTTTTTTCATTTTGTTTTTCGTTTCATTTTTTATAGTTTTCTGCAACATTTGGCTTTTATATCCATTCACATTGCCATTTTCATATCTTTTTAGACAAACTATCTACATATATGTTAAAACATATTCCATATTTATTTTCCTTTTAAAAAAAAAATCATATAAAAGAATGGAACAAGGGATTAAAAAAATGCTGCTTTGCATTACATTCACATAAGACATAATTTTTTAAAATATTTTTTCTACACAAACTGATGTGTTAGAAAGATTTCAAACTTTTTTCTTAAAATTTTGCTAAACTTTTCCTTTTTTCTCTTAAGATTTTATGAAGATTCAACGACATACGTTGTTTTTTTTTTAACCGAATAAAAATTTATTTTATTTTTTCTGCCTTTTTTTTTGTTTTTCAAAATTTAAAATATTATTTTTTTTTCGTTTTTATTTTTTATGTTTAATAAATGCGTGATTTTCTTGTGTAGAATAAAATGAAAATAAAAAAACTCAGTATCTATAAATATAAACTGATCATCATATACATATACGTATATGTATATATACATTTTTGAATGTGTACGACATAAAAAAATCTTGTATGTAACTAAATTGTATTTTATTGGTTTTTTATTTTTTAAATCATTTTCAATCCATTTATTCTGAACGGTTGACTTGTCATATAATAAAATTTGAATTATTTTATATACATACATATGTATGAAGAGTAATTTATGTATATCGTTCGTATTCATTTGCATAAATTAAAAAACTAATCTCATCATTTATTTATCTAATAGCAGAATTATTTATCAAATCAAAATTATTTTATTTTGATAAAATTATTATTAATGTATCTGCAGAATAAACTGAAATTAAAAATACAGACGAAATGAGTTCACCAAGGCAACAAAAAAACTAACAACAAATTTTGAATGTAAATTTTGATTTAAAAATTAAAATTGTTTGTACATTTTCAAAAGAAAATTAAAGTGAATAAAATAAAAAATTCTTCGTAAACACTTTTCATTTTGTTTTACGTTTGATAAACTTTTGGAATTGTTACATATATTTAGAAAATTTTAGAAATAAATTTGCATCTGCATTTTTTTTTTCATTTTGCTATGAAATCCTTTGAATGTGCCCTGAAATATTCTAAAACCGTGAAAGTTTTGCCTCTGCATTTGTAGATGGAAGCAAGTTTGTGTACTTCAAAAGAATGTTTTGAATTTTATTTCTTGGAATTGATCCTATCACTATAAATGATTTTTTTAATGTTTTTTGAAAATTTATTTATGAAAGAAATTTTGTAGTTAGCATTAAATTCAAGCATTAAATAAAAATGATGGTAATACAAAGATTTATACATCCATATATGATGATGTTTATAATATTCGACTGATTTCAGATTGATTTCAGTGATTTCACTTTATAGTATATTTTTAAAAATGTGTTCAAGTACATTCTTTGCAACGTTGAAATTTTTTTTTGCAAAATATGTTATTTATGTGTCTTTATTTACAATACATTTGCCTTATATACGCATATATATACATATGTGAGAAAAATATGTAATTAAAATATGAAAATTTTACTGAAATTTTTAATCTTTTGTTTTTTGTTAAGGAAATGTTCCTCAAATATTTTTGTCTCAGTTCATTGAATAAAAACGTGTAAATTAATATATTTTTTAATTTTGTCAGAACTTAAAAAAAATAAATAAAACAGAACACGTATACGTACATTTGTATATAAAAATATTTATAAAAATTCACAATACATCTACATATATTACTTTTTGATACGTATGTGTTTTCATTACACTACGTTTCTTATATATGTACGTATGATATCAGATATTGTTTCAAGATTAATTGAAATGTCATTATAATAATCTGATCTAATCTCAATTTCCGTACATGTCTGGAATGAATTTTATTTAATGTTTTTGTTTTGTTTTAGAAAATAAATTTAATGTCCGTATAACCAATTTAAAATTATGAGTAGGATAGACAAATTATTCTTAAGTTGCATGACAAAATATTTTTGGGTAATAATATCCAATCAAATTCAAGAATATTTTACCACTTAATTACTTTGAAAAAAAAAAAAAAAGAAAATTAAAAATCATTCAAAAGGGTTCTATTGCTTTTTAATAAAATTTTCAAAATGAAGATACTTTTATAGTATATATACATAGATATTATAGCATAACATGTTTTATAAGTTTTGAAAAATTGTAGATGGTTTCAAGATATAATAAATTTTTTTTTAGAAAAAGGTACACATTTATGTTACAACGCAAAAGTAAAACAAAATGATAAGTAAAAATGACTAGGTGTCCCTTGTAACCAATAAAATTAGAATTCAACAAACACAAATTATGTACGATCTAACCCTCAGTAGATATTTCTTTTCAATGTAATTAGACAACTTAAATGCATAACATTGGTTGATTTCATCTTCCACTGGTTATATATGGACCTAAGCACCTTTTTTTTGTATTTTTAGATCCACAAAATGAAAAATTTTCCATTAGGACATATGTTCTGGGCGAATACCTTTTTATATTGCATGTATACATACATACATATATACATACATATGTATGTCCAATATATGCGTACATTTTTTTATATTTCCTTTTTTTTATAAATGTGAGTGAAAATTCATTTTGTTTCTACTAAAATAATTTTAATTCTTGTACTACTGTTGTTGTTGCTGTATTTTAGATCTGTACTATTTCGTTGTAGAAATAGCGATTATAAATCTAGGTTGTGAAACAGCAATAGGTGGACACCCAAAAACATCATTATTTTTGCTATCCTTTTACTCGTTTACGAAAAAAGGATAATAATTCGTATATTTTGATTTGCATGAATTTTATTTGAAAACAATGATTTATTTTTATTTTTTATATAAATTTAGGACGTATATACATAAAAACTTTTGTTTAATTTAATTGCATGCACGCTAATATTGAAACTATTTAACATTTGACGTTATTTATAATTATTATTTATCATTAAAAAATTACAAATACGAATACTACTCATATTCGTAGTATTTAGCAATAGAAATTTGACAAAATTACAAATACAACTCTAAAAAAATAATAACCCAAAATATAGTATTTAAACTTAATTTGTTTGTAAACAATTTTAACACATCATGTACGTAACATAACTCAAAGATAATCCCACCAATCCAACTGCCCATTCAATAATATTGCTAATTCAATTGTGCTTGTTATTATATTTAACTTAATTTAAAATTCTGAATTCGTATAGCAAATGTCCAACATTCATAGAGAAAAAACTGAATAAAAATGTAATTAAATTGTTTAAAAAAAATGATGTTTCTTTAATAAATCCATTGGGAAATAAGGGAAAATTTTCATTTGATGAGACAAATTAGATTTTTGCTATTATACAAAAGTTAAAAAATATCAAATCAAAAAGGAAAAAAATCCTTGAAAATAAAATGTTTTTTCTTTCTGTACAATTTTTTTTCAGTTTTCAATTTTTTTCCCTTTCTGTTCCCATTGGAATGATTTAGAAAAAATACATCAAAATAATAGTACTAACAATGTAAACAATTTACAATTGCTTTAAGTTTTATGAATTTATTTTATGTATGTACCATTCATGTTTTATATGTACGTACAAAGATGCAATTCAAAGATAAAGCGTTTCTATTTAATTAATGGCGTCGACGGTAAAATTATTTATCATTTAATATATTACATTTGTATTCGTTGTACAAATTTTTAACTTCAACCAATTCAAAAATTTTTCACATTTGTTTTTTATGCTTTTGTGTGTGTGAGTGTGTGTATGTGTAAAAGAGAAAATAAAATTAAAAATGAAAATAAAGAAAAAAAAAAATAACTAAAATATGCAAATGTATACGTACAATATTTTACGTACATAATGAGGTAATGTCTGCACACATATACATTACCTTGTACGTTGTTTTTATATATTTTTTAACCATTCTTGCATTTCTATTTTAGTGAAAAATATACGAATGTGTATAGTTGGTATTACAGTATAATGGTGATCCTTTTGATTCCTATTCACTTTATATGCTTTGGCTCTAGCTCGTTATGAAAGGATTATATTACACAATATTTTGATAATACGTATAGAATACACAAAATGTACATATGTAAGAAGTTACTACATATGTGGTAGAAAATTTTGATTCAGAAGGCAACAATGCAATTTCATTTTTTCTTTTTTTTTTCATAAGTTAAACGTAACTATACAATAACTACAGCATCAGTTATATAAAACTTTGGTATTAATAATATATTTAAGTAGTATACTCAAAATTCGTTGCTTCCAATGAGAATACCATGATCACTGTCCTATTATCATCATTATATTATCATTCATCGTTATCATTCTGGTGTACTGTGTTGTAACGATGTATTGGTATCCAACATTGAGAAGAAGAAAATCGTATATTTGAAAACTTTATGACGGAAACGTTTTTCAAAGTTAACAAAAAAAAAAAAAAGGAGTAAAAATAGATAGTAAAAACAAAACCGAGAAAATTTTTAGTTTAGAATGCAAAATGTGTACCAAAATCATACGACAACTGACAAGTTGAATAAAATACATTGATATACACATATATATATATGTTGAGTATTCCATACACTTAAAAATTAATTCTACATATATGTATCTTAAATTGCATACATGTACACATATGAATTTTGAATTTTCCGTATGCTCTAGTATAAAACTTTTTGGTGTACATTTTGCACTTATAAAGTTGGTCGGTCTGTTGGTTGGATGATTTTAGATTTTGGTTGAATGAAAATTTTCGCCTAGTTAAACTCATGGGATACTTTCTTTGTGTCGTTCTTTTTTTTTTATCATTCTGTACTGAATAGAAATTTCCAAAAATAATACCGTATAATACGAATGCATTCTAACAAACAACATATGAAACAAAAACTGCACAAATATAATAAGTAGAATAAAAATCTTCAAAGCTTTTTGATTTCATAATAATTTTTCTATATTATAAACTATGACAACCGTTATGTTGTATGAGCATATCACATACACGAATGTACACAAAATGTGAATTTTGTTGTTAAAAATTTATTTGAATTTTGTTTTTACATATATAGTATACAGCAAAAAGTACATACATACATGATTTTATGCTTTTATATGCATGAAATTATTTATTTTTAACAAATTATATTAGAAAAACTAAATAAAATTCGTAGAAAAAGGAAAATTCTGTTTACTTTTTATGTGTTTATTTTAAACACACATACATACCTATATACATATATAAATATCTATTTTATAGAAACTATGTAATGTAAATCAAATGTCATTGCATATAACCATGCATAGAATATTATTATTTTTCAATTTTCTTTTCCTTTTATTTAAACACAAGCTTTTTGACCATTTAAAAAGATTTACGTGCTTAACTGATTTATGTTAGAAATTTCAATAAAATTCTCAAAAACAACAAAATTACATAGAAAATGAAAATTTAAATGTATTATTTGTAGAACATTCATAATAAAATAATATTGTATTAATACAATAAAATGAATGTAAATAACACATATTGCATGCATTTGTGTATATTTGTTTGCACAGTTAAAATTTAAAATAAAATATAAATTCCTTTATTTATTTAGTGGATTTTATTATTTTTTTTGTGTTTGTTAAATTCTATGAATTTTTGTTTTTAAAACAATGCAAAAAATTTCTGTAAAATATTCTCGAAATAGTTCTATTTTATTTTCGTAAATCCTTTAAATATATGAAAATCTTTATAAATTATGTTTTTAAATCCTCGTGTTACTTAAAGCAATTTTTATTCGAAAATTTTTTTTTTCCAATTTTAAAGTATGTTCTGTTTCTAGAAATTATTTTTATCTATTTGAAATCTACATTTTTTTTAAAATGTTTAAACCGATCATTCAATTTACGTAAATAATCATTATTATATAATTTTTGAATTTAATTTTATTTTGTATTAAGTCATAAAAGTGATTTAATTTCATTTTTTTATTTTAAAATAATTTAAATTATATTTTCTTTGTGTAGAAAATTTTCCTTTTAATAAAAATTTCAAAAAGAAAATTTTATTTCTTTTAACAATCTGAATTATATGTGTGAATGCATGTATTCATATTCATTCAACGTTAAATATTTACTGTTTATTTCTTTTCTTTTAATAATTTTTATTTACAAAACACTTCAAAATAAAACAAACTGTTTTTTTTTTCTTTCGTATTTTTGATGTGCTGTATTTTATCATCATCATTTTGTTATTTGTCAATTACTTCGTATCTGTTTTTTATTCATTTTTTATTATGTACGTAAATATAACATTAATAATTTAGAATTTACCAAAACCTCTTACATTTCATATGAGTTTGTGTGAGTAAATGATATTTTTCCTTCATCGTTTTTCAGTTTTATTTTCTAATTTATTTTTAAATTTTCTTATTATTTTGTTAGCACTTAATTCTTGTTTCATTCATACAACATGAAAATATCATAATTCGAAATATGTACCACATGGAATGTATGTATGCGTGTATTTATTTTTCCTTTGAAGAAGAAAAAAAAAAGCTTTGAAAACCAATTGTCCTTTTGTGGTTTTTAAATGCACTCAAACGAACGAAAAAGATATTGTTTTCTTTTATCATGAAATTTGAAAAAAAGGGTGTTAATAAAAGGGTGGTTTTTGTGTATCTCATTATATACATGAACTCATATTTTAGGGGAACTTTTATGAATTCATTTTGCATCATATATTCTAATTCAAATATCATTTATAAAGAATAAAATAAAAAAACAAACGCAAGTAGAAAGTCATAATAGCAGTAATAATAATGAAAATATGAAAAATAAATAAACAAAATGAGTACATCTGGTTTATTCTGAGTTTTTTATGTAATAATATGTTTGTATTTTTTTTTATTTATTTTTTTTTTTTAACAACATCAAAATGCATAAAAGGAAAGATAAGTCCTGAATGTTAAGATTTAAATTGAAAGTTCTGGAGTTTTAAAGTTATTTCAAATTTTAAATTCTTTGATCTAAACATAATAACTTTTATTTCCATAATTTTAAAACAAATACAGTGATTAGCAGTGTTATTAAATTGCTTTTATGAAAATTTTCTAATAGTGAAATTTACAAAAGTATTTTTTTTTAATCTTATTTTTTAGCAGATTTATCTTATTTTCATTATAATAAAAAACAATTCAATATTGTTTTACACATTATTTTAGACTTTTCAACATTCAAATATTAAAATAAAATTTTTCATATCGTTTATTTTTTTAGATGTTCATAACTGATTCTGCAATTACCTTTCAATATTTGTTCTCAATTTGATGAACAGATTTACTAATAAAATTCCTATCTTAATACATGCATAATCGTAATAACAAAACATAAATTTTTACTATATTAAAATTATTGTATTTTTAATGTATTATAAAAATACTTATGCATATGTATATTTGAATGGTTATTTTCTTGTGAATATACCTACGTGTATAAAAATCTGTATATAGGATTTTTCATGAATATGTCATTACCATGTGTTGTTAAACCTAAAATACATTTAAATAAATTCAAACATACATATACGTACATATACGTACATATACGTACATATGTATGTATTTAACATTACTTTTAAAATTTGAATCCTTGTTCCTATAGATACGTGTACATTTGTATAAATTTACACACATGTAACATACAGTTTAATCTACAGTTTAAAAGTAACGTATAGAAACTGAAGTAAATTCTTATGAAAACTCAGATTATATTTTACTAATAATATTTGTATAGTACCATCACATATGTTTTAACCACATATGGAAATTTTCACCACCATCATTAAAATAATTTCAAAATTTTATTATAGAATTATATTTATACGTAAGCAAGTATATAAAATTATAATGTTTCATTCTAACATACAAAGAATTCAATACAACAAATATGAAGAAAAAAAAGCGAAAAGTTTTAATAAAAGGAAATATAATAATTTTTGATTGGATATAAATTCAAATATTTTTTCTTTGTATTTACGTTATATGTATGTAAGTAGGGTACTCGATTACTTTTTTTTTTCTTAAATATTCGAATATTCAATTGTAAATTATAAATTTTCTATTATTGGATATTTTAATTTATTTTTTTTTATAAAATAGAAATCAATTTAATAAGCACTTAAATGGTTGACCTACATAATATAATCAAAATACAATTGGTTCTCATGTCAATATTTGCACACAATTCATAAGTGCAATAAAAAATAACAATTTCGATATTATGAAATCCATAAAGTGTTATTCAATTACAATTTCAAATTTAATTCAATTGTATTCGAAATTAAAAATGTTTTAGTATGTGTTGTTAAATTACGTTTCCAAGGAAAAATTTTTCTGATTTTCCTTTTTACTTTTTATCTTCAAAATAATTTAATCATAAATCAAATTTTTTTTTTATAATTTTCTTTTTCTTTTCTTTCTGATGTGATAACGTAAGAACAGAGATTTTGTGACATATGCTGTTGATTAACAACACACGACACGACAATTTTCTAACTTTTAAAATAGAAAATAAAATAAAACCACTATGTACAGTAACATAATAAAAAAAAAATGAAAATTCACACATACCGAGAAAAAAGAAAGAAAATAATTTTTTATAACCGGAAGCACAATTTTAACCAATTTTCTCATTTTATGTATAATGCTCGTCGTACATTTTACACCAATGTTATACGTTTATTACATACACATGTGTAGATATACTTAAACATTTATGTGAATACATATGAATGTAATATTATTTTGATGTAATTCAATTTTAAATGAATTGTACAATTGGCAAATTTTCACCAACCAACCACAAAATTATTTGAAAATTTCATTCGTATATATAATCGTTTAAGAATGTCAAAATGAAAATAATATTCAAGAAACTTGAATGTATTATATTTACATGTATTCAAAATAAAATATAAAAAAATGATAATAATTTGTACGTGTGTATTGTTACATGTATATAGGTATAAAAACTTTCACACATTTACATGTATGTTACAAGTCATATATTATGTAATTTTCATCATCGTCATCAACATCACCATTACCATTTTCATTTTAATGTATGCATATACATATACGTACATATATACTAATGTACATCCTTACGTACATATATGCTTACATTTTATGTTGTGTTACTGACATTTTGAAATATGTATTGCACAACACACTCTTCTAACCTACATATTATTCTTTAAAGTTCATCTTACTTATGTACATGTTTGTACACATAATGTTTTTACATGTACAACGTATCTTCTATCACTATTTCTATGTATCTAACATATACCTCATACATATGTATATCGATATTAAAATCGCAACAGTTTTCTTCAAAAAATTTTCACATTTTTGGTTAAAACGTAAAAAAGAAAATTTTTTTTATTTACTTTTTCCTTTATATACATATGTACATGGTTGTGTGTATTTTTACATGTGTATATGTTTGTTTCCAATTCCAATTTCTACATGTCTATGTAACATTGATGTAAAATATGGGTTATATAAAGATACCATGTGGTGTAAAGTAAAGTGTTTAAAAAAATGTTGCTATTTTTGTAACGTGTTAAAACCCCCATCTTTGTGTCTATCAAAACACATATAAAAAATGTAAAAATATTCACATATTCATTTACGTGTGTATATTATCTATTATGATTATTTCGTTGAAAGGTAATTTCACCAAATTCTTCAGTAATAAAATGTACATGTGTATGAATGCATATAAATAGTAATAAAAACTGATTAAAATGTCTTTTATGGAATATCATTAGCAAATTTTCTAGTACATAATTAAAAATAAAAAAAAATTAAAACAAATTTTTTTTTTTTCATTACATTAAAAAACAAGTACGACACAAGAAATAAAGAAATGTAAATCTTTCACTGATACAACATATAAAAGAGTTTCCTTTTTGAGTTTTGCTTTTATTAATTAAATGACATTATTACATAATTAAATCGTTGTTAATGTCGTCAGAAAATTTCAAATATTATTCGATCGAATATTCGATCACGATGATTAAATTGTATAGAATGTTATGTGAAATCATTTAGGTTTTCACTTAGCATACAATGCTATCCATTATGTACAACCATAACAGCATTTTGTTTTATATTATGCAATTTTCTTCTTGAACATGGACGATAAAAAATCATTCCAATTAAATTATTTCATTTGACATAGGTAGAAAATTTTAAGTTTTATATAAAACGTACAATAAAATAATACACTACATAAGAGGTCCCTTTTTTATTCCTCTTTCTTGGTACAACACATGCTAAAAAATTTAACTACTTATACAGTACTACTCTGTTCTACTCATTATGTTTGTACTGGATGGGATTACATTGGAAAACGATTACTTAAAAGGAGTATTTTTTTTTTCAAAATATTTACTAGTCAAATTACCACATGTGATACTGTGAATAAACAAAAGATTAACAAATTCTTTCATGAAATTTTATTAAAACAACATTATACATAAATGTGTACTCAGATGCACTTAAGCATGTATGTAATTAAATTCCAGGCGAATAACTTTAACACTAGAAGTAATTCTAAGAACATAAGGTAAAATAATTTTATAAAGCAACATAAAAAAATATACATACACTATTAATACATGTGCATACCTAATTTAGAAGAAAATATGAAGTATCTAAGAGTAACAAAAGAAAAACTCATTTTCAATTTACTGTAAAATACGTTGGTTCCATTCAAATTTTATAAATATTTTATATTTGTACATTATCTAACAAGAAAATGAGAACAGATTTTGTCTATAGAAATGGAACGAGAAGCGGATGTTAAAATAAGAAAATATATTACATGCATGTGAACGGATACTATTTGCTGCACGTTCTCAATTTACGTAGAGTATTAAATAGTTCTTTGGAAAATAAAAAATAAAAATAAAAAATTGAAAAAAAAAAAATTCTTCTTTACATGTAGAAAATTCTTGTATGATCTTACATATGAACACTGAAGCGTACAATATTTAATACATACGTATTTATGTATGTAATACTTTTGTATTTATACCAAGTATGCATGTATTGTATATTTGTAGATTGCACATATCTAGAAATATTTCCACATGTTCATAAATATATAATATTATATTCAAAAACTATTTTCCGGCAAATTTTAAGACGTCTTATGAGGCTTCATTAATTATTTCTACATTTGAACATTCTGAGTAAATTTTTTAAATTTTTTCATTCTGTTAAATTTTAGTAAATAAAGTGTTTAATGTTCTTAAATTATTTGGTATTTTTAAGCTTAAAATAAAGCTTAAAAAATATCTATTTTTTTTTTCTATGTATTGAATTTTATTGTAGTTTTTCTTAATTTGTTGAGAATTTAAATTTTGTCGATTTTCCTAATGCATTTAAATTTAGCGATTATGACAATATACAATAAATAAACGGAAATTAATATATACATATATTTAAAAATAATAATAAAACAGGAAGAAAACATAAAATTTCCACGTTTTTCGTTTTTATGACAGATACATATGTGCATATACATATATTATTTTATGTATGTATGCTGTACACGTGTATATAAATACATACAAATAAAAATGAATATAGGAAAATTAAAAACCGTTAAGAAAATTATAATTCGGTTCGTTAAACATAAAATTTATGCATGAATTAATACAATATATAAAAATGAAAATAATAATGAGAAAGAAAAAAATCATATTATATTTCATACGAATGAGAGATGACAATATAATAATAAATAATATGAAAATAAATAAAAACAAAAAAAAAAAAAATTATTTTTTTCTCTAGTCTTTTTATTTTTATTTTTTTGATTGTTTATATTAAAAATATGCTTGATAATAAACAAATAATTAAATAAATAAAATAAATGACAAAAAATTTAATGAGACGAAAAATAATAATGCGATTTTTATTGAAAAACAAAAAATTAAAGATATAATAAATATTCAATTAAGCATCATGTACAACACGGTTTCATAATATTTTGTTATATGACTTTGCATATACATATGTATGTATGTGTTACTTTTATATGAAAAAATATAAATTTCAATTAATGTGAATAATTATTTTCACGTAATTATTCTAATTTATTAAATATACATATATTGTATATATTTTTTTTTTGTTTATGTTCGTTGTTTTTTAATATTGTTCGGTGTTTTTATGTAAATTAATTATCATAACTTATAATTTTTTGTATAATATAAATTTAATATGTTTATGATAATATACGCATATTTTACATATAAAATACTTAAATATGTGTACTACATATTAACATGCAAATATATGTAGCAGTACACTTAATTTGTAAATTTAAAATTTATTTTACCTCTTAATATCTACTCTACATACATAATTCTTTTTTATCATTATCCTTGTCGTCATCAGAATCATCAGCAAAATTCTTTTACGATTCTTAACCTTATTATTTTTATTAAAAATTTATTTTTTCTTAATTCTAATAGAAAAGTATGTATGCATAATGCACTTGTGTACGTTAGTACATATTTGAATATCATGCATACCTGCAAATATGCAAAAATTATGTATAGTATTCTATATAAAACGGAATAATAATTGACAGATGTAATTACTTTGTGTACAAAAGTTTTATGTATATGTGTATACATCCTGATCGTTGTTTTATAAATTATGTTACTAGGTAGATATACAAGCATACAATGTACGTATAATAATTTAAAAAAAAAAACAATTAAAAGTTTTCCGCGTACAAAAAATAAAATAACAGAAAAAAAAAGTAAAAATGTTTAAGGAAAGAAAGCAAAAATGCATGCAAAAATTTTCACAAATAGAAAAAGAAATTCTTTTGTTCAAACAATCAAGTGTACATGCTGTATGTATGTGCATAGGAACACACATGCGTTATTCAAATAAATGTATTTTATGTATGTACATTAGTTTCAATTGCTCTTCTAAAACTAAAATAAAAAAGAATAAAAAAGGATTTTTGTATTTTTCTTTTTGCATTTTAGTGTGTATGTTTTTTAGTTGTTTTTTTTTAGGATTGTTATTCGGTTCTTTCAAAAATGTAAATTTGTATTTTTCTGAATAAAGGAACGGGGGAAAAATGAAATAATTAGTAAAACTAGGTAAAACGGAATGGAATTTAATTAAATTTTTAGTAAATTTTTTTTTCTTTTTACTTTCATTTCGTTGCTTTAGGAAAAACACGGTTATTTCAATATACAACGTACACATATTCATTAGTATGACAGATAAAAATTTATTTTTGCTTACAATAGTATTTCCTGGAGAAAATTAAATTCATATCTTTACATATTATGTAAATGTTTATAAGTACATTTGTTTTAAAATGTATGTATTATACATTATACATATATGTACATATAAATAATTTACAGTCATATGTTTGTTAACCTAAATTTAAATTTTATTAGAAGCATCCTGTCGTCATAGGTCTTTTCTCCCTTTATTTTCATAAATACTTTCATTTGATTTTATTAATAAAAAATTGCTAATTAGGCTTTTGAAATACTTTTATAAAAATACATCTCTTCAAAATGTTTTTAAATTAATTGAAACATCTTTGTAATCAGATTTTTTTATTTTTACATAAATTTAAACACAACGCAAACTTAATAACAAAATCAACATAACAAAGTTAGAAAAAAAAAATTAAGTAATAAAATCTGTTGTTAACAAACCGTGTATTCATGTACATATTCTGAATATAGAAAATAGGATAAACATTTTTTTTAATTTGAATTTTTAAAATATTTGTTCTAGAAACTTGAATTTATTTTCACATATGTACATATGAAAATTTGTATAAGATTTTTTCAAATCAAATTTTTCAAATTTTGTTTTTTTATTATATTCAGGTCCACCAACAGTTTCAGCAAGAAATTCGACACCAGTAGCATATCCTGGTTCACCATTACATTTAACTGTTGAATTTTGTGCCAATCCACCAGCATATGCAGCACGTTGGTTACATGGTGATCGTGTTTATACACCCGGTAATCAATATGGTAGTACAGTATTAGCATATGGAGTATCGGTGAGTGAATTGATATTTCTCGTTTTTCATTTTATTCATTTTAAATGTCTATAATTTTCGCATTTTGGAACTAATTCTTACATATTATTAAATTTACTATTTTCCCTTTATTTGGTTTACCAATTTTTTTTTTTTTTTTAATTTTTTATAACTGTTATTATCACGCATAATTAGGATCTTCCAACACCATTTTGTAAAGAAGCACGATTAACATATGTTAGTATGCATGAACGTGTTCCTCGTACATTCTATTTTATTGTATCATCACCTGGTGGTGTTGCTGAGGCAATTTTTAAAGTTAATTTTACATTACGTTATCGTACAATGTCAAATTCAGTTGATGATGAAGAAGAAGAACTTAGTGAACCAGAAGAAATACATTTTCCAGTATTTGGTAATTCAATAAGTATCCATCATAATTATAATTTAAATCATTATTACTGTATTATATTAAATAGTAAACAGTTATTATCATTTATAATTATTCTAATCTCTAAGCTATTTATAATACAATAACAATAACAAATAAATTGCTAACAAAAAAAAAAAAATAAAAAAAACAAATTAAATAATAAAGTTAAATATAAATGAAAATTAAAATTATTATACTCCAATACTATGAAAACTATACTTTATGACATATTTATAATGTACTAATGATAACTACATAAATATAAAAATACTAATTGTGTTTATAACTATAAATGTATGTAATTGTCATAAATGTCTTTGTTAAAAAAAAATTTTTTTTATTTATTTGTTTTTTTTTTAAATCAAATTAAAACCGAAATATAATCGAAAAAATACAATTTCACAAAAATTAATAGGTAAGCAACTGAAAAAAATAAAATTAAATAATTTGTTAAATTTTATTTTGGTTTTGTTCAATATCGCACACTACTAAAAAACACACTAAATAACAACACTTGTTGGGTAACACATAACATGTACATTTTTAATATGTATGTTGTGTGTTCATGATACAAAGTAAAACATATTTGAATATTTTGAATAATTTCTATTTGATTAAAAATTTTTCGTTAATATCAAAGAATTTTTGGTATTAATTGCAAACTGAATAGTCAAAGTTTATTTTAATTTATTAGTACATTATCAAATTCTCCTTAATTCCATTTACTTCAACCAATTTTCCGAAATTTTATATTAAATATTTTCAACATATTAAATGTGAATATTCATGTATCACAATTTGTAATTATATTTTAATTATTTAAATTTTAATCTCTTAGTCAAGTTTATTTCTTATACAAATTTCAGTTAAATATTTTAAAAAAAAAGGAAATTCACAACGTATTTTTGTACTAAAACAAAAATATCAAGAAAATCTTATTAAATTAATTACACAATAAAAGAATTAAAAAAAAAGATAATATTTTGACAAAAACATAAACAAGTACAAAAGCAGAACAATTTCCTTTAATTTTTTTTTTTCAAACACAAAAAATTTTATTTCACAAATTTATGACTAAATAATCAATTTAACAACAAAAAATGATAATTTTAATTTAATTATTATTTTGATATAAAAAAACATTTATATGATAAAAAAAAAATAAATAAATAACACAGTTCCAATTTTACAACAACAGCAAAATTTTTAAATTAAAAAAGCAAATATGATTTGTTTTTTGACCTATAAAAATAATGTAATACTATATATGAAAACCATTATAAACAAGAAAAAAGAAAATCAAGGGAATAATTGCATACAAATTAAATATAGAAAAATATAAAAATTAAAATAAAAATAAAAAAAGGAAAAATAATTAAAACAATTATAATAAGAATGTTATAACAAAAATAAAATTAAATAAAAAAAAAAAAAACAAAAAAAAAACATAAAATGAATATATGTATATGTAGATATCCCATACAAGGGATTTTTGTTTTTATTTTTTAGTTTTAATTTTTATTTTCAAAGAATGTTAACCCAAAGGGATAATAATTTTTATATGAATTTATATTTATATGAATATATATATTATATATATTACATACATTATATTTAGACATACATATATGTAAGTATAGTATACATTATATCATAGGCAAAAAAAAAAAAACCATTAAAACAAAAAACATGAAAATTAAAAATTTGTAAATTTAAATTTAGAATCGAATTACAATAATTTATTAAATGAAAATTCAAATCAAACAAAACAAGCTTAAATGAAAATTTAAATTAATTTATATGTTTGAAATAATTTTCAATTTCAAAAAAAAAAAAAAAACAAAAATAAAATAAAAATATAATCGAATATAAAACGAAATATAAATAATCAAAAACAAAAATAAATAAATAAATAAAAAACACGAAAAAAAAAATTTAAAATGATAATAATGAATAAGGACATAACAATTAAAATACATAAATTGAAAAGCCCAAACATATTGTTGAAATTAAGAACTAAAATAAATAAATAAATGAATAAAAACAATGAAGTGAAAAAAGCGGCTTAAATGGCTCAAATTAAATTAGATTATAAGTTTAAAAAAACGAGATTTATAGTATGTATGTACGTAATATTTAGGTGAAAAGACAACAAAATAAAAACAAAAATATTTTGCCATTAAAAAAATAAAAACAAAAATTATAATAAGAATAAGAATAAATGTAAAAATAAATAAATGTGATAATTTGATGCTTTTAAAAATTTCTTTCCCTTTTGTATTTATATTTTCTAGGCGTTATTAAGTGTTTATTTAATAATTTCTTATTATTATTTTCTAATTATTTTGAAATTTTGTGAATTTTGCTTTCTTCATGCCAAAAATTAAAATTTAATAAGCATGTGGATAAATACTTCAAAATAATAATGTTAATAATAAAACGATAATTATGATAAAAAATAAACCCACCAATTTGTCTCAAAATTGTGATTAATTACAAAGTTCGGTTTTCTTCTTTTTTTTCTTGTATAATTTTGTTATGGAAAAAAATATATTGTTTTTCATTTTTTGTTTTCATTATTATTGTATTTGATTTTCATTTTTATGTTTAAACTGAATTTTAACATTAAGATCAAAAAATAAAAAAAAAAAGTTATATTTTTTTATTTTTACTTTAATATTAAAAGAAAAAAATAAATTATAATTGTTTCAATTGTATAATGTATGTACAACATAAAATATTATTTACATGTATTCATATAATGTAAATGAAATATTTGAAAATAAAAATCAAATTTAAACAATAATTAAAAATGAAATAAAAATAAAATTAAGACGAAAAGAATTTCATAAAATAACACAAAATTTGAATTCAAAGAAAACAATTAAGAAAATTATAAATAAATTAAATGTATTAGTATTTGTAATTTAATTGTAATTTAAATATTTAACATTTGTATTTAAATACAAATTATAATATATAATAATTGTATAAAAATTACACAAAAAAAGAAAAAATAAACAAAACAGAAAATTTAAGAAAAAATATTATGCATTTCAGCTTTATTTTTATGTAATGTATCTGTCATGTATTGTCTATCGTAATAATTAATAATGGTACTATTTAAAAAGAACATAAATTAAATTAAAACATTCACAAAATAAAAAAAAAAATTTACATGTAATGTAGAATTTAAAAAACTAAAAAATTGAAAAAACAAAAAAATAAATTTAAAAGAAAAAAATTTCCTGAATTGCATAATATTTTACGTTATAAAAAAGAAATTAAAAACCTTAGAGATACATGTAATGTAAATCTAAATGTATGCATGTATTGAAAATGAGAAAGCAAAGAGAAATTACAAAGCAAACAATAAAACAATAAGAAGAACAGAAAAATAAACAAGGAAAACCCCCACTAATTAACCAAAGAATTAAAATGAAATAAAAAATTTTAATTAAATTAATAAAATATAAATTGAACACATATAATTATAAAACTGCCACACTTAAATCAACTAAAATATATGTAATTAACATTTTAAAAGGTTTATAGGAAAGACAACAAAAAACAGACTCCCCATAGGTTTTGCATACGTGTATGTACAAATGTATTCATTTTCACGTTGTTTTTGGAATTTGAATTACACAACGTGATTTGCAAATTAATATATAAAAGCATAATTAACAAAAATTAATGTGTATACGTGGAATTTTGTTTGCAGTTACGAAATTAATAATTAGCATTTATGATTTATAGTGATATTAAATGCATTACATAAGAAGCATCAAATACATGTTCATAATGTGCAGTGTGAATACATTGATAACTTATGTGTATTTATAATGATATACATAGCTATACAAATGCACATTACATGAATTCCAATTTTTATATGTATTGATGTCATATACTAAAATAAAGAATATTATTATTTTATTTATTTATTTAAATAAAATTGAAATCATTGCAAAATACAGTAATACATTCATTTTAATATAAAGTATGTTTTTTATATATAATGAATGTGCACTTGTCACTATAACATAAGTTAACATAATTGATAAGTGATATTAAAACGTTATCAATATCATTATTATTTATCATTGTAAAATACTTAGTCACATTTATTTAAACTCTTTTTTTTTTTTTTTGTATTAATAATATAAAATTATTTTAAATTTCAATTCCAAATATTTAATTTTAGATATTCTAAAAAAATCAACAACGACCAAGAGATGATAAATAAAATATCAATAATCAAGACCATTTAAGACATCAAAATACACAGTCTCTATAAAAATTTTACACTGCCAAAATACAATAAGCAGACAAAACAATTTTTCAATTTGTTTAGAATACGCATACACATAATATAATGAATTTAAATGCAAAATACATATAAATAAATAAAAAATATATGAAAAAAAATTGAAAATACATTGCTCAATACAAACAACACATTTTGAACAAAATGTAAGATATTTTTTTCTGGTGTCCTTGTTTTTACCGATTGAAAAACTAAAAGTAAATTAATAAAATTTAATTTAAAAAATTTCTTGATAATAACTGTGTAAAGAATCAAATCAAGAAGAATAGCAACAAATTTTTTCAAATGAAAGAAAAATATTTAACAATAGACAAATTTAAAAAAATTAATAAATGAACAACAGAAAAAGAACATAAAAATGAAAAATCAATAAATTAATGTATGAAACAAAAATTGCTTTGTAAACTCCAATTAAGATAATGTAAAATTAATTTTAATCATGAAGAAGGAAAATTATTATTATTAATAAAATTACGAAAATTAAAAAATGAAACCATAACAAATTTTGAAAAAATAAAGAAAAAGAAATTACGTTAACTATAGTTGTTTAAAAAACAAAAAATAAAAACAAAAAAAATAAAATAAAAATGAAAATTAAGAATTATTGTAATAATAAATGATAATAATATTAGATTATAAAAAATAAAAAATAACGATAAATAAAAAAGAGGAAAAAATTGAATTAAATATGATGTGAAACAAAGTGGCAAATTAAAAATTGTGTGACTGTACCATATACATAAATAAAACATTATTTAAAAAATAAATTATTATTAAATAGCCAATTTAGAATAAAATAAAAAATAAAAAGGAAAAAGAAAACAAACAAAATGAAATAAAGAAATTTTGAAAAATTAAAATCAGATTTTTTTTTAAATATACAAATTATTCTAATTGTTTTCCATTTTCAGTTGTTAATTGACGTAAAGAATTTTCCATAAAATTTGAGAAATTTGATTTGCTCGCAAAAATTTTCATCTATTAAAAAAATTAAATTTGCTATCCAAAATTCTTAAAAGAAAAACATAAATAATTTTAAACTAAGTCAATTGGAAAACCCGATAACAAAAAATACTATGTACATAATATATAGGAAAATGAATGAAGAACATTTAAAAAGTCCTTTACATATGCATGTAAGTAGACATATGTGATCTTATGAGAATTTCATAAAACAAAGCCCTAAATAATACTTCTTTACGTCTTGTTACTGTAATCGTTATCGTTTTATTGTTGTCCCTCAATTTTGCCTGTTTGAAAATTACTTAATTTGATAATAACATTCATTCATATGCACATATTAAGGACAATTATGTAATTTACTCTCTGTTCATTTGAACTACAACAACACATTGAATTTCATTGAAGTCAACTAAATTAATTTCTTTTTTTTTCTTTTTTTTCTAAAAAAAAAAACTAAATTGCATTACGTCAATTGTAGCAATTCTTATTTTCTGTGAACAAATGTTTTTTCTTATTTTTTTATGATATGGACAAAAAAGCATAGGTATACATGCATACGTAAAAGAATGTCAAAAGTTCACATCTTTTAAACTTCACCTTTTTAATTCTTCAAATGCACTCACTATTCAAAAAATAAAAAGTACAAAAATGTACAAAACAAAAAGCAAAATAACATCAAGAATGAAATAATCTCAATTAAACGAGATGTCAATGTAATATAGAATCTATTTGTGTGTACACGTGAAGTCCTATATGCTCTACAAGTGTACTATATGTGTTCATTTACAAATGCAGTCAATTCAGAATACATGTACATTATATTCAAATGAATGAAATGTCGACTAACAATTTTCTTCCTTTTTTTCAAATAGTTTTCACTGTTTTTTTTTTTTCAACTTTTACTTATAAAGCTTAACGGTTTTGTTTTATTTGTTTTTCTTTTCATTTTCTATTGTATTTATCTTTTTTGCTGAAATTATACTACAGTACTTAATTTAAGTAGCTTATCTAATGTACATTTTCATTTTTATACATATCTTTCATGTCCTTTTATTGTATTGAATAAAAACGTTAAAAAAAAAAAGACAAAACAAAAACGAACAAAAAAAAAATTGTCTTACAACTTTTCCATATACATGTTTTATTCAATCTCATCATAGTAGTCATCATCATTATCATCATCGTCGTCATCAAGAAATCCATTAAGCTAATGATTCACTTTTTAAGGTGAAAATTTTTATTTTCATTCAGAAAATAGCGTTCATTTTTTTTCTTTCTATTAAGCGAAATTTAAATTCATGTACATCATGAACATACATAGATGTACTAGATGTATTACACATTTACACGCTTTTATACAAACAGGTAACATGATACAAAAAAAAAAAAAAAAAATGGAAAAATATAAAAAAAAAATCTGAAAATAGAAAATGTAAAAAAAATGTGTTCAGTAGGAAAATAGGTCATCAAAATGAATTCATTTTACAATGAGATACAAAAATATAGGTGAAACTGAATGATGAAATCTACATATTATATTCATGTTTTAACGTTTTATGCACAATAATATTACATAAATGAACTGATAAGATAAAATGAACATTTTTAGAAATAAAATTTGAAAATAAAAAGAATACAAGAAAAACAAAAAACAAAATTCAATAGAAATCTAAATCGATTTTATAAATCTTTCGATTTACTTTATATTACGTAAATCATGGTTTTTTCAATTATATAATAAAAGAAAGTTGCACTTTTCAAATTTTAGAAATTTCATTTGTTTAAATAAAATATTTCAATTTAAAGTTCTTATTTAAAATAGAATTGAAAAGAACAAGAAAAATATCTACTTGCTCTCGTTTAATTTTGTTTGTATTTATGTGTTCAACCATAAAATAGTAGTGCTAAGTGAATGTAAAAGAATAATGTTGTATCAAAATTTTCATTAGAAAATTGATGTTTAGGAAAACAAAAATATTAACAAAAAAAAGTAGAGTTCTCTTCTAAATATTTTTATAAATGAATTTTGTTCTGATGTAATGGAGCAAATTTTGATACAAAATATCTTCATAACCATTGAATTATTGCTAAATTCGAAAAACAAAATTTTCATTTCTAATACACGAAAAGTTTGCTTATATGAAATTTGCTTATTTCCTATCTATTTCATACATTATTTTCATTTGCTTGAAATTCATTTCCTATCACTTATTCTTTAAATGTAAATTTTACAAACATTTATTTTGATTGTTTTTTTTTTTTTTAATACAAGCATTTTCTGTTTATCTGATTTTATTTATTTATTTCTCAATTCAAATTTAAATTTTTTGATTCAAAGTAGTTTGATTGAGCTTTGTTTTTCTAATATGAACATTTTTTTCTATTTCGATTGATATACGGAGACTTTTTAAATCACATATACATAAAGTAGGTATTTAAAAAAAAATGTTTTTACGTTGTTTGCTTATAAATAATCTTATTAAGTTAAAAAAAAAAGTAAACAAATAAAACGAAATCATATAGAAAAATAAATTTAAATTTAAATAGTCAATTTCAGTATTCTATCAATGATATAATGATAAAAATCATCGAAATAAACAAGACAGATAAACAACTAAATAGGTTTAATATGATAAGCAATGTGGTAATAACATCTATCTATTAAAGAAAGCACATTCAATTTAACTGTATCATTTTATTCTTATATAAAAAAAAAATAAATAAATAAATAAAAATGTTTTTAAAAAAAACGAAAAATTGTTTTAAGAATTTTTTTTTTAATCTATTTCAGTTTATTATTTTCATTGAATTTGATTTAATTTTATTTTAGTTTGTGTTTTACAAAGAAATGAAAAATAGGAAAAAAAAATGATTTTATTTTTGAAAAATACAACGAATAAAAAAGACCTTTTAATTCTATATCGCAACTCTGTATTACCAGGATGTGCACAATTTGTAGAACACTTCAGTCTTTTTTAGCAAAAGTAACATGTTTTTACATAAATAAAATTTAAAAAAAAAATCAAACCTTTAATAAGGTTTGTACACATAAAGGATTTTTAAAGAAGATTTATTTTACTGAAAACTCTAAACATGTTTCGCCTAAATTCGTCTCATATCATTACATATTTCATTTGAATTTTATTTTGCAATGCATGTTTGGAAGTGAAAATTTACTTAAAAAATTGGAAAATTAGATCAACGTTGATATTAAGTTAAAAATACGAAAATTAGCATTTTTATAACGTAAAAATATTTAAAAATTTTGTATTTTGACAAAACACAATTAATTTCATATCCAAAAACTGCATTTACGTATATCATAAATTTTGAAAGTCAATAAATAAAATTTTCCTTATTTTACATTTTTTACTTTATGATAAGTATCGATTTTTGTCGGAAAAAATTATTATTTACCAATTTATTATTATTATAGTATCGACCATTAGTGGTCCTTACTTTTAAGAAGATGATTCTATAATCTTCTATAGTGTACAAATTATTGTTTATAAGCCATATTAAACATGAACGTGTATCATAAATTAAAGTTTATGTTTAAAGTTCATCTTATCCATTTTAAAATATACGCGCATATACAACTACATAACATAATGAGCTTTTATAAACGTTTTGGTTTTATTTATTTATTTTTTTTGTGGCTTATTCCTTTTTATATAAAATTTTGAAAAATTTTATCATTCGATTTTCGGAAATCCTCTATTTACATAAGAAAAATGGACAAAAGTGTTTAGAATGCATAAATAAAAAATCTACAATATAGGTAAGCATATTCGTATATGTATGTGTATTTATTGTTATTCTTTTTTATATTATTCCTTTAAAATTCGTGATCAGCACCACAATTTAATAATAGTTATGTCATTCATGACAATTTTTTTTAAAATAAACTTCTTAGAAAGTAAATCATAATAAACTGTTTGGCAATTTAAAAGAAAACACAATAATAAAAAAAAGAAGCAAAGAAAAAAAATATAAAATTATAAGGATAACGTGTTTTGAATACTATTATCTATAGATATGTAAATTAATGGATTTTTTTATATTTAAAAATATTTTATTTGTATTATAATGTAAAAATATAAAAATATTTTTAAATTGTAAAATTTTTTCAGTTGAAATAAAACAGATTTTTTATTTTGAATAAAAATTTACTAATTTAGATATATCCTTTATTTTTATTTATTTTTTTTTTTTATTATATTTTTTTTTCATATTTATTAAGTTGAAATTTATAGATTTGAGATAATAACGCTAGAAGGGAAAGCTGACAATTTTAACGTACAGTCATCTGTAAATAACAATTTTAAGATAGAGTACTAAATCACATACTTATGTCAACTGTATGCATTTGTTAAATATGTATGTACATATGTACATATAATATTTTGAACAAATTAATCAAAATCACTTTTAGTTAATAATTAATTTATTCTGTAATTAGGAAATTTCTATCCGAAAGCTAAAATCATTTGAAAATTTATGCACGTACATTACATACATATGTATACATTTTTTATCCTGTATACACAAACATACATTTAAATTTCGTTATACGTATGTGTATATGTATATAATAAAATTTGACATGCGATAATTAACATACACAAAATTTTAATTGTTGATCAAAATGTCATTTAGATTTCATTTGTACGTCCATATTGATTTTTACGAACGTATAAAAATTCATGGATATGTATACGTGCTTGAAAATCAAATTTATCATCAAACAAATTATGCCTATACTACATATGTATCTCCTACATATATATATGTACGTACATATGTACATGTATGCATAGCGCTAATAATGTTAACTAGAATGCAGTAATTATTGTATGTATTATGCGGTATGTGATTTTGATTTTTCAAATTTTAATCATCTATTATAGTATTTGTATGCAATATACAATTTTAACCATAAATACTCACGCATTTAAATGTATTGTGAAAAGAGTGATTTTGATTTATTCTCGAAAGATTTTGATGATTTTATTTATTCACTATTTTATTGATTTGCATGTATATTAAACCCTAGAGGATATTCAGATTTTTATTTCTCATTATTATTTTCAAATTGAAATTCAAATGACCTCGTATCCTGTTTACTATAGACATTAATTCAAAATAATAATGGATGTATAATGCATCAGTAATAAAACAAAAAAATATAAATTTAAATTTAAATTAGAATGAATATTTTTAATTTTTTTGTTATTTTCTTTTTTTTATTTATTTTTTTTTTTTTTGTAGTTGTAATTTCATTTTGCTGCATTTATTATACAGAATTGAAAAATCACTGTATATTGGAATTTTAATTTTATATACATTTCAGTAGATTACATTTTTATTTGTTGATAAAAATACTGAATTTTACCAAAAAATTATTTACACGAAAATATTAATCAATAAAATTTTCACTTATATGTACATATGTGTGTATGTATTTTATGTTTCATACATCAGTATGAAATGTACTGTAAATAAAAACAAAATATCGAATATTATGAATGAATACATATGGATATGTACGTATACAGAATATACATAAGTATTTTCGTATATGATGATAAAATCAAAATTTTCAGATAACATATTATCCACAAAAAAGTTGCAAATATTGAGTGCAATATATCAATATATGTATATGTATGGATGGCATGAACATGTGTGTGCACAATTATATATGTTGTACCTATTTGATACCTACAAACATTGCATATGATTGCATGTAAACAAAATTGATACAAAATCCAAGCAAAATAATAATAAAATTGAATATAAATTAAGTGTCACTAATGAGAATGAAATCGACCTGAAACAGAAAATAATATATCGATTTGTGATCAATTAAGTTCAAAGAACTCAATTGATTGATGTACGTATTTGTATATACGAAATATACATGTGTATATCGTATGTATAAATATATAAAATGAAAAGGTTAAAAGGTGTATATGTATGTTTAAAAAAATAAAAAATACAAGTACGTGTAACATGAGATATTTAAAAAGCTTTTATTTTTGAATAAATTAAAATTTTTATTGCATTTATTTACAATTAAATGCCCACATAATTGTATATTATATTATCTGAACAAAAGAAATTACTAATTGAATTTAAATTAATTGTATAAATATCTTTTATAGTTTGTTTTTTAATCGCAAAAAAAAAATAAATTAAATTTACTAGAATGAAATAAACATCAAAAGTTTCAAATTCAAAATGCTTAATACACTTTTTATAATTTGTGTATTATATAGTAACATGTAATTTAATTAAAGTTTTTAATTAATTTTAAAAAATTTTAATAAATTTTTTTTTTTTTCATTTTAAATGAAAAATCAAAACTATCGGTTACAATTAATCAGAATTTTTGTTTTCACTCAGATTTTGTTTTCGCAATTTAATTTGAATTAAATTTCAGTAAAAATGCTCATTATTCATACTCTTGTCTATAGACTTCAATTTAATAATTGTTTTACCTATTCAAAAAAAATATTTCTTGCATTTGGACTTGATTTAAATTTAAAAAAAACAAAAAATCAAAAAAAAAAAAAAAACGAACTACAAAAATTGTTTAATTATTATGATTTAATGACTCTTATCGAAGTATTGCCCATGGTTCTTATAAAAAAATAATTATGTTGTTACAATCCAATTAATCAAAACTCAATACACATTTCATATTTTCATATGCGTATATGTTTTTTTTTTATTTAAACAAATTATTTTACTTTTTTAGTAGTTTTTATTAATTATCAATAAATAAAAATTATTTTGTTATTCTCTTTTTTCATTTTCTTTGTGGTTACTCGATAAAATAGAGGTTGGTATGAAAAATTATTATTCAATTAACGGCATGGTTGTACAACTTTTTTTTTGTTTCAATTAAAAAATAAATAAAACCAACAAATAAAAAATATGGCAAAGAGAGACCATCGAGATCATATACATGCGCAAGTATAAATCTTCTGATTTTACAAAGAAATAAAACATAAATGAAAAAAGAGAATATAATATCATATGTACAATTTAATATTTAAAAAAAATAATAAAAATAAAAGTATAAACAATGGTGAATAAAACAAATAAATTATTCAAAAAAAGAAAAAAAAAAAAATAATAATAATTTTGTTTTATTTTCCGTAATTACGTGTTCAACTAAAGTAAAATTATAGGCAAACGGAAAACAGAAACAAAAGACAAAATATGTATATTTTTTTTTAAATATATAATATATTTAATATTTGTGTTAATCACACATGGTAATAAAAATAAAATTCATACTAAAAAAAATTGTATAATTATTATGCATTTTCAAAAAAAAAAAAAATAATAAAAACAGCAAAGAATATGTGTTCACATAAAGCTTTTAAATATAATTAAATGCAACGGACAACGATATTTTAAATAAAAATATCAAAAACATTAAAGAAAAATTTATTATACGTACCATACATATAAAAAGAAACATAAAAATTGCTTTTTATATCCTTTACAATTTAATTAATTATATTGATTGAAATAAAATTAACTGTATTTCTGATTTATTTTATTTAAATTGATGAACATATCTTGTAAAATGTAAAATAATTATGTAAACTACTTTATTATCTGTTTAATCAATTGATAAATAAATAAAAATAAAATTTCCTTCGAAATCCTTTGTTAATTTACTATATTAAAAGCAAATGAATATTTTATATGTACACACATTTCTTTTATCCATAATTTGTAAAATTTCAAATTTAAAATAACGAAGAAGAATTTAAATTAACGAAGTTCTATCATTTTCTTATTGATTTATTAATTTTACAAATAAGTTGAAAATTAACACAAATTAATTGTTTGTGTTATTTTATAAAGGCAATATAATTAAAATAATAGGTTCATTGAAAATGTATATTACATTTGTTGATTATTTTAAAATGAAAATAAGTACAATAAAACAAATTTGAAAATTTGTTTTATTTGAAAAATGAAAATTTTTGCCACAATACAAACATCATATATTTGTGAATTATTCTATTAACAAGTAGAATACATGCATGTACCAATATAAATAAGAACATCAACATATGAATATCTTGTATTATTTAGAGAAAGAACACAATACACGTATATTTAAAATACAATTTTATCTTATCATAACAAAATAAAATTGTATTTTTGTGTATAACATACAATACAAATATTATAAATTTGTAATATATCATGTATTGTACATATGATATACAAATAAAATGCACATCCTTTATGAAAATGTGTTTTGATCTAATATCCTGTTTCTTATGGACAAATTCACATTTCAAATAAATCTATACATTTCATTTTATCTTTAACATTACTTTCATTTATTATTATTTTTTTTTTTTTTTTTACCATAAAATTACACTTTTGTATGTATGTGTAAGAAATAATATTCAAATATCTAAAACATGTATAGTGGTATTGTTAAATCTTATAAGAATAGAAAAATGGAATACTGATTTTATAAGAATTAAAAAAGGAAAAAACCGTTAACTTTTATTTAGAAAAAAAAAAAAAAAGGAAAAAGGAAAATTTCATTTCATTTCACTAGAATATTGTATTTCATGTTGATTATATTTTATATGAAAACATGAAAATACACACACACACATGCATAAATAAAATTCATTATATACACTTTGTATGTTTTATACAATTTTCTCATTCATTTTCACACATATTCATACACATTTACATAAATCGTGTACATATCTAAATTTTCTTTTGATCCGCCTCTTTTATGTATAGAAATGAAACCTTTCTCAATTGATTGATGTGGTTGATGACCCCAATATAACTTTAATATAACTACAAACATATTATAACCAATCGTTATTAAAAACATTATATAACTTACATGAATGTATTATAAATTGCTGATATATTTACATTGCAAAAACACGCTAGTATATTATATAAACTTTGAATATCGAATGTACATACATACATATATACATACATATGTATATGTATAAGGTATGTATAATTTTTTATTTAATTCAAAGTTTTTCTTTTCATTTTTCATTTACATACTATATATACATATATATTTAAATATAAAAAATATTAATAAAAATTTTCAGAAATTCAGATATAATTAATTATTATTTATTGATGTGTAAGTTAGATAGACGCATTGTATTCTATAATGAAAATTATTGAATTATTCAACTGATAAACAGTATTATGAATGGTATCCATACACAACTCTGACTATATATTATAGTTAGTACATAAGTGCTTTATTTCTTCAATTCATTTTACTATGATTTTCTTTATTTCTCTCATTTTCACTCTACGTTCACAGTACATTGGAATATAATTGTCAATAAAATGCTTTTTTAATTCTGTACCCATAATATGAATTTTATATTAAAATTATGTGTAAGTGCATACAATATACATACATGTGTGATCATATTACGGATTTTTATTCATTTTACATTTGTGTGTCTTTTTTTTTACAAAATATATAAATGAATAAAAAAAAAAACACCAACAACAGTCAATATTATTCATTCATTCATTTTACAATATTCTTCCTTTTTTTTTGTTAGCTTTTTTTTTCCATATGCTTTTTTAACTCTTTTGTCACTATTTAAAATTTTTATTTTCCAAAAATATTGAAAAAATCCCCAAAAGGATTGATATTTTCATCATCGTCATCATCATCGTCAATGAAATACAAATAAATTTTGTCTATGTACATGTTTACGTATTTTTGCATATCGAAAACAAATTCATATATTCGTATATACATAAGTATTTCGTATATTATGTACATATGCATGTAAAAATATACATATACATATGCAGTAAATCTAAAACATTTTCATTTTTTTACAGATATGCATATGATTTTAAATTTTTTTGTTTTTTTTTTTTTGGTTTTGTTTTAGCTTTTTGCCTTTTATACATATATTAAATATACGCATACATTCTGTTGATCGAGCTCTATATCCTTCAGTCTGTGATTATTCGAGCATTTCCTTTGTGTCATGTTTTATATTTTACTTTTAGTTTTTATTTTTTTTTTTCTGATTTTTTTTTATTTTTTTATTAAACTACAAAATAAACAATAAATAAAATAAAATATAATAAAAAATACAACAGAAAAGGAAATAAAACAGTAAAAATGTACTATATTTCGAGGAAAATATATGAAAATTGTATGCAATATAGTTACGTAAGTGAATATATATGTGACTTATCTACTAAAAGGATATATATTTTCTATAGTTTTTAATATATACAAACGTGTACAATACACTTATAAATGTATGACATAAAAGAGAAAAACAATAATTCATATAAATACAAGTATAATGGGTTTTGGTAACTGACATAAACATTTTATATGAACTATAAATTCAAATATTGATATTAAAATGATGATATGATGCATTAATTCTAAAAATAAAACAAATCAAAATGATTATAAAATGTATTCAAATATTATGGACATTGAGAACCAAAAAAAAAAAAAAATAAGTAAAAAAAAACATTTTGTTTTGAGTTAAATTTATTTATGCTCTTTGAAAACGTATACATTTGAATAAATTCAATTGGAAATCCAATATGTTTAGTATTGAACTTTAGTTTTATGATATTGTATTCATCAAATAACCATCCATACATAATAATAAAAATGATATAAATTCATACACATATTTGCATTTGTCCAATAATGAAAATTTGCACGTATGTTTGACCATTATTATCATAAATATATCTTTCAAAAATTATTACGAAATAGTAAAACATAAAATTAAACGAACAAAAAACAAAAGAAAAATAAAAATGTATTTTGAATAAATCAAAAATGCACAATTTCAAAAAGCAAAACAATGACATTAGTATTTATGGATAAATGATCAGCGAAAGGATTGTATTAATACGTTCGTATGTACACGTGATATATGTATATTTGATGGTCTATGATGGTATGAAATTTTATCAAATCAAGAATATTTTATGTATGCATTGATGCTTGAATTTAAAAATATTTTATGAATTTTAATCAAAAAACCTATAATTTAATGTATTTGGGTAAAAATTAAATAAAATTAGAGATTGTTGAATATTTTAGAATCTGAATTCAAGTATATTCTTTGAAATAAAAATTTTGGCTTTAAACGAAACAGCTAATATTCGTAACTGCTAAAATTTTTACCATTTTGTGCTTTACAATTTTCTAGAGTTTTTACATTTTATCAATAATTTAAACGATATAATTTTTAAATAATTTTTTTTTTTTTTTCATTATTCGTAAAACAGTTGTATGAATTTAAATATATAAATTTTCATGACCCATAAAAATAATTATAAAAATATAATAAGCCTGTATTAATTTTTTAGCAAAACCATGACGTAATTAGAATTAATTGAAAAATCGTTTTTCTAAATGTTCATTATATTATACTGGTATGTTGCTTAAATTTATTTTGTTACGCTCTAATAATACAATATTGATTTCAAAAGAATTGATGAAATTATTTTATGTAAAATGTAAACATCCGTTTTGATATTCTATGTTAGGGATTACGTAAAAAAAATAGTAACATGTAATAATAATCCTTGTGCCTAGTAACGATTTCATTAAAATCTATGTACATATATTGCCTAAATGCATGCAATTCAGGTTTTACATAAATGTTACACATATCGAAAAAAAATTTCAATTTAACATTATTACAAAATTGGAGAATACACACATAAGAAATTCTTGACATACCCGATCGATAATGGAATAATAACAAAAAAATTGATCAATATAGAATTTTTATTTACCTGGTTTTTACACGCTTTTTTAAATTTAAAAAAAAAAGTTCTTTACTTCAACATAAGGTGATTTTGTTCGTTCCACAGAATCGCCAGCTGATGAGAAGCCTTACTATAGTTTTTATTTCAACCAATAGTAAAAACTATTATTAATTTTCTAGAAATATTTAATTATAAATATTTATAAATAATTATTCTATTGCAGATATTGTGTAGATTAAAAGGACATTAGATATTCGACATATTAATACAAAAAAGGAAAAAAAAAATAAATTGTTACTTGTTTTTACTTACTTAACTTAATTTTTAATTGAGGCTCACAAACAAATGACCTAACAAATTGCAGAAACGTAGATTCAATGTTTTAAATTTTCATTAAAAAATATATTATTCAATTTAACTTGTATTAGTCATATCATGTTTTCATTATATTTCAACCTGTATGTGTGTATCTAAAAATCTATAAAAAAAAAAAAATTTTATAAAATTACAAATTCATCAGACATATGGTCAATGACCATAAAAAATTTTCTGTAATATGAAATAAGTATCAGTTTTAGACATCACATATGGCTCGGGTGTATAAAACGTTGAATCACTGTAGAATTTTCAAATTTAATTAAAAACCATTCTCTATTTTCTCTTCCTTATAAAAAAAAACGCTTTTTACAACCCTTTTATATTTTATCTGATGTTACATTTATAAATTATATTGAGTAATAGAATAATGAAAAAATATCTTATTGACTGTGTACTTATTTTGCATATTTATTTTATAATTTTATGGTGTATTTATTCAATTCTTCAACTTAATAGATGGATTAAATATTAATATAAAATACAATATGGGAAATAAACAGATTACATAAATCGGGATATATGTATGTACATATGTACATACGTACATCGACATATATGAATGAATGTTCACACAAGCTAAATATAAATACCATTTCATTTCAAAGACATTGAAATTTTCCTATACAATGCATACGTATTTCAAACATTTTGCTATAACTATGTTGTATATGAATTTATAAAATTTAAAGTTGATTTTTGTATGTTCTTTAATCTCTTTACAGAAAATATCATATACGAGTAAACATAAATAACATGCATGCCTCTATACCATAATGATATGTAAACTATTTATAAATAAATCAATTGAGTACTCATCTATACATAATCTATGCATACACATACAGGATTCAAATCTTTGAATTCTTGTACATAAATTAATTTATATTGAAGTAAGAAATAAACTTTTACTTAGTATATGATTCTAATGTGTCCATACAATTTTAATTAACTTAAAATACTTTTATAAAGTCATATCAGACTTACATAAATACATGGATAAGTACATTTAAACACAAACATATACACGTTATGGGGTATGATGGTGAATATTTTACATGATAATGAATTAAGCTGTTAAATTTATTATATTAAAAAGAAAGTTCAATATCCGTCAAATACGAATACCGACATGCATACATACAAACTTATATAATTATGTTCACATACATACATATGTATGGTCAGTCTTGATTAATCTTGATTTCTATTAGTATACAAACAAAGCATACTTTTCCTTTTTTCATATTTCTTCAACATTATGATTACATTCAATAACCAACCAACATTAATACATACATAGATACATATGTAGCTTTGTACCAAAAAGGAAAGAAAAATGTTAAATAAATTGCAAATCTATTGGATGAACAAAAAATAATCATTTGTAAACAGACTCTAATACAATTCTTTTGTGAAAAAATATGCATTTTTTTAAATCATTAATTAAATTTAATTGAAGCTTTGAAATTTAATTAAATTAAAAAAGTATATACAATTGTGTGTGTGAATATACAATTAGTAGATGATATTTATACTGGAATAAAGTTCGTTTAAATTTAAAAAAACAATCAATAATCAATAAAACAGCATTGCATTAATGTAATGGTATTCGCTAAAAAATTTTTCTATTCAACTGTTTAATAAATTCTTTTGTAATAAAACATCAAAACAATACCAAACTCAATTAATTTTTTAATTAATCAGTCGATAGAATGCATTCAAATATGTAAGTACATAAAATTAAATTCCCATTCCCACTATGTTGTCATTACATACCTGGCATTTCTTATTCATAATTATGTACATATCTAAAATGATTGATTTTATATTTAACTTTTATTTGACATCATTTTCATATTGTGCATACTGAATTCACATTTTATTTAAGATCTATTGTTTTTTCGAATAAAAGTATTTTTGTTTCCTAACTGATGTTCATTACTTTTACTTTCATTCATTTAAGTTTCCTTTTTGTTTTGTTTTGTTTTCTTCAAAAAAAATAAAAAAACAGAAGAAAACAATTTCATTTAAAAATGCATAGATAAAAAATTAATTTATTACCTTTTAACGGCAATTTAAAAGATATAAATCTAAAATTGCTGCTATAACATGTAACTATAACATTATAATTACAAATTTACAGTGTAAATGATTACATACTTCAATATCATATAACCTACCCAAAAATAAAAAAAAATCAATAATTCTGTTATAAGTATGTATGTACATACTTATATGAACGTGTAATCAACAATACAAGTCCAAAAAAATAATGATCGGACAATGTAAAGTGAAGAAAATAAGTTATTGAATTTTTAATAACGAATATTTTTATTTAATAAATATGGCAATATGTGTATGTAGCATAATTTTTTCTTCAAATTATTGAGATACTTTATCCGATCTTCATGTTGATTATTTTTAATTATTTTTTAAAGTACCTAATGTAATATTCATTATAACTGAATTACTTGCTCTTTAAAGTTTATGCTATTATTGTTAAATTTTAAAAAGAAATTGAACTTATCTAAACTTGTACATGTAATCGAAGGGTCTTAAAAAAACGTGTGCATCACGATCTTTGTATCGGGACAAAAGGCATTACATTATTATTTCGATTATGATTTTTCTTCACCTTATTCATAACAAACGAATACATAATTCATAATATGGGTCGGGTAGGATAACAACATGAAAAATTTTATCTGCATTGCTACTATACATTATTTATAAACAATTATTTATTGTTTACTGTACACAGATGTCACACATATACACTAAATATTTAACTTATGCGTGTATACATTGTATTATAAAGTTCATTCAACTTCTTTTCAAAATGACTATAAACTTTTTTCAAACAAAAAAAAAAAAAATTCGTGAATGATATGATACAGACTTATAAATGTAAAACATAAAAATTTTCTTCATTTGATAAATATGTAGCATTTAGGTAATTGTTCATTATATTTGTTAGTGCTTCCAGAGCTAATTATTCAATTATTAGCGAAATATAATTTTCAATTATCCAAACGTATTGTACATATAAAAATATTTGAATATTTTGAATTTTGACGAAAATTTATACTTTTCTTTAAGATAAAAAGAAATGTTTAAAGTATTTTTTTTTGTATGAGACCTAATAATGTTTCATACCTTACTTTTCAGTATGAATAATTATATTAATTTTTTGTTTAAGGCATTTTACTAAAATTAAGTTAATTAATGACCATTTGCTACAAAAAAAAAGTCAAATTGTTTTTCCTATGATTGTGTATGGAAAAGCATTATATTGTACCAAAAATAGCTTTTTTTTACAAAGTATGTAAAGTATGAAAAAGACTAGAAAAAAAAAATTATTTTCATTTTTACTTTTCAATTTCACATATTTATCAAAATCAATTACTTGTATCGTGTAATGTACATGTGTTCATATATACCTTACGAGAACGTTATAGGCCATAACAAAAGCAATAAAAATTAAATGCATATACGTACGTTTTCCAAAAAGAACCTAGTGCCCACCTATAGTCATATAGTTAAGAACAGAAAAAAAGTTTGACAGCACGTCTTTTCAAATAGAAATATTTATTTCAATCATTAGATAAGTATAAACACTTACAATTGAAACTTTTTCTTTTATCAGCAAAAAAAACAAGTAACATCCATCAATTTTTTGTAGCTGCATTTTTTTTTATCACATTTTATTGATATATAGTATTTGTTAGATTTTTCTTAATTCCTAAACAATTGTTTTGAATTACAAGATTTATACACATATAGGTATATACAATAGGTTTTTTTTATAGTCATCATAGACACCAGAAATTTTCCGTTTTTGTTATACACTATATTCCAATTCTCTAATGACCAGTTACACATATTCATGTACATACATGTAATTATGTTTGTAACTGAAATTTTTTTTTTAAAAGTCTTACGATAATTGTAATTACATGCATTGTAATATGCTTCTTTACAATAATAGGATTATTTTGATTATTTAAAAGGTGTACCTTATAATTCCCTGAAGGTTTATATACATTTTTTTGTTATTCGTTTGCACATTTTTTTTTTATATGTTTTATTCATTTTTCTTTTGATATTTTTTTAATTCAAATCATTAATCATCATCAAAAATGTTGCAGAGAAATATTTAAAAAAAAAAAGTAGTTTGTTATTTATTTTTTTTTTTATTTATTAGAAAAAAAAGTATAGCATACATTCATATAAACAACAAACTATGCAATCAAATCTAATCACTCAAGAAATACAAGAAAAAAGCAGAAGACGTAGTTATCATTAACTTCTTTGCTTTTTTATATATATACAAAATCAAATTATCATTGATCAATTTGATCTTTGTTAAAACGTGTAAAAAAATCTCATATATGCATATATATGTAATGTAACAAAAAGTGGCACATCTAATGTATCTATGAGAAATAGTATCAATAGAAGATGTATTGTTGTAATGAAACAAAAAAAAAGATGTATCTGTAGCAAAATAAAAACTAGATATCGAATTTATTTATTACATGGCACATTAATATTATTAGGCATACATGTAATTTAAAAACTTCATACGTACGTGAGTGATTTTATATATAGCCGTAAAAATATTGGAATTTTTGCTTTAAGAAATATCTTGTAATTACAATATTATTTAGAATTTGTTTAGAGTGAAAAGAAAGTGAAATTTTGGAAAAATAAAAAATAAAAACACAATTATAAAAGTGTATAAGTATGTTTAAAAATTTACTAAAAATGTAATAAATAGAAATGAAAATATAAAAAATTAAAAAATTCGATTTAATTCACAGATATTAGATTGCTTAAACTTATCAATTATTGTTGCTTTAAATTATTGAAAAGATCTTTGCTTTTACATACATGTACAATTGATGTTGTTTTTATAAAATATATCAACTCATTTTAAATTTAAAAATATTTATGTATACGAATATAAAATTCCAGTATAGTGTAAAAGCTGCTGGATTTTGTTTTTTCCTCGGTTTTCACTTAACATCAACATCATCGTCATCATCAACATCATCAAGGCCAAAGAAAGGGAAATTCTTGATTGCTTACTTAAAATGCAATTTTATTTTTTCGACTATTCAAGCGTAAGCAAAAGTTTATTTTGAAAATTAGTATGTTCCAGTTTATTGTATACAGTACCAATATATGTACATGTGTATGTAAGTATATACCACATTCAATAAATTCAATTATAACATGGCACGTACATAATGTAAATAAATACCACTATCTACTTATATACATTAAATTGTGAATGTATTTATAGCCTTAAGGAAAATATAATCTTGTTAAATGAATTTTATTTAAAAAGAAAAAGTCAATTTTTGTTATTTATGTAAGTTAAGAAATTCCAGATCAAGTTAGACCACCACCGCACTTTATTCAGGCTTTTATACATACCTGCATAAATTGAATTGATATTTTCTTTTTGTTTTTTTTTTTTTATTTTTTTTGTTATTTTGTAATTTTATATTTGAAAATTTATAAGTAAGATAAATTGAATGATGACGATAACATTGTATACGCTGATGACGATAATAAAATAATGATATAGCATAGAGTATGGTGACACAGCAAAATAAAACAAAACAGAAAAACAAAAAGCCTTTTTCTTTCTCCACAACATATTGAATATTCCTTTTTATTTCAATTTGTATATATTTTTGTTTTTAGCTCGTTTTTAAGTGTTCCAATGTTATGATTACACCTTTCGCAAATATCAATATAAAATACGTAAACATTTTACGTATTTGCGTGTATATAATGTAAGCACTATGTATCATTAAAAAATGATCGTAAAATTTCTTTTTTTTCTTCTTTAAGTAAAATTAAAGTCGAGTTACCAGTGTTATACACCCATTTATAAATGAAAGTATAATAATTAAATTAAAAAATAAACAATAAAATTTATTAACAAAGTGACAGCAAATTATTATTAACCTTTTTTTTTCTGTTTTTGTAAGTGCAATATACAATTATTTGTTTAATAAATTTCTACACAAAAGTAATCAACCATGAAATTTTTTTTTCTTTCTTGTGTACTGCTTTAAGAAATAAAACAAAAGCAAAAGGAAAAAATACAAATATACAATTAAACTATAATAATTAAAAAAATAAATTAAAAATAAATTAAATTAAAAAAGTAAAACTGAGCAGAATTAGAAACTCATTAGTGAAATTTATATGTACGATATAATATTATACATTTCATTAGTAACATTATTTTTCTTGTAAGATCACTTGATATCGTCATGTACACATGTATACCTATATGTATACATATTGATACTTAATTATACAACTAATAGTGGGGAACAATTTGTGATTGAAATAGGAAACGGACACAAATTTGATTGAATTCAGATAATTTCTAAGTTTATTTCACTTGAATTCCTTTTTAATTCATGTTTTATCTAATATCTGCTGAAATACGGAAATGCTGGAGGATGTACAATTTTATCCTTCCTATTTTTGATCAAGTTTAAAATTTCATTTAATTACATAGTTTGTAGTAAGTAATACAAAAATTTAGAAATTTGATTTATAATTATACATCTAGTTATAATTTTCTAAAAAATTGTAATTTAGGATAAACATACATATCTACCACAAATTGCCATGACTATTTAATGTTTGTGATATTTTTGAAGACAATGTCACTTTTACTTTCTTGGTGAATGTTAAGCAAAATTAAAACATTAAATTTTAATATATTCATTTTATTTTTATAAATTTATTAATGTATGCATTTATATACTATTTTTTATGTGTGATTTACTTTTCCTTTCATAAATTCATCATTTAGGTATACGTTTAAATTTTAATTATCTGATAATTTAAAATGTAATTTGAATGTCATGAATTGTGATTTTACATTGTTATTATGCATTTAAAGAAAAATAAAAGTTTATAATAATTAATGACGCAATTACCATTACCATAATAATTTTCATTACATGATCTATTACCATGAATTGATGATAGTCTGACAACCCTAAACATATACATATATATGAATTACCTTATAATAGGTATTTAAAAAATAAAAATACAATAAATAAAAATATTTTTCACTTTTAATTTATAATTAAATTCACCTGCATAACAAGATCATAAGTCATTCATTCACCTTTTATTTATTACTTGCGCATATTTTTATGTCCATTTATATTTATATTTATCAATTTTTAATTCAAGTATCTATTTAGACACATGAAGGTGTATATATATATGTGTACACGAAATACAAAATAAATAAATTGAAAAAATAAACAATTCAGGAGAAAGGCTTACAAATAGATATTTTAAATAAAATAATTGTATGTATGTTCAAAATATACGTATACTCTTGAACTTGTTATAATTTTCATGGGCGTCTTTTTATGTAAACATACGGGCAGATATGCACATACATATATGTACATACATACACACTGTACAACACTGGTATGTACATTATATGTTAATACACATACATACAAAATTGTTGTGTTCAAATAAAAACAATATGAAAAAAATGCTTATCATCACTTTTCCTTTTCACAAAATGAAATTATCCACCTGAATGCGACAGATTTAGGCTGGTTTAATGTTGATCGTTGTGCTTGAATAAATTTTCTATAATAAATATTGTATTAAATTGCATTACAATCAAAGTAATAATTAAATATCTACTACCTACAAGAATTTACAAGTTAAAGTATATGCGTAAATATACAATCGAACACATAAAGAGATTGCAATTTACTCGTATTTTAACTTTAAAATATCTTTTAAGATATATATTTTTTTTATTATCTTTGATGATATTTTACAGCTGATTGATTATCAACACATACACCAATACTATAAACTCATTTTATATGTGGCAATCATGAAGTTATGTTTACATGTACCTACATACACACATACATGTACAAAGTGCTTGATGGACCACCATTTATATACATATGTATATATTTAAAAGATTACTACTCCTGCTTATGCTTCTGCTGCTTCTTTTTGCTGGTGTTGCTGGTTATTGTTTGTTGGTGATGTTGATGTTTGCTATCCATACATTTATGAATATACAATTAATAAAATATATAATTCGTGTACATTTTTAAGTGGATGTAAGTAGTGAAAGCCCTTTTTCCAAGTCAATTTTTCCAAGCAGCAGTAATTGAACGAAATGATTTTCAAATGTAAATAAATATACACGTACCGTATAAAATTTGTATACTTACATACATAAGTATGTACATGTTTACGTATATGTTATAACTGCAACTAACTTTTTTTCTTAAAAGTAATTTGATGCTAATATACTCGTAAGATATCCATACAAAAATGACTGTAAGAAGATTGTCAAGGCTTTTACCTTTCTTTTAACAGCGGTTTCATATAGATGTGGTATAGTTATTTGGTTCATTCAATTTTGATCTTTTCAATCGCTTAGATTGTATACTATATAAAATTTATTAAAGTATCTTTTATTTATTTTTTTTTTTTTATACATCACTTTTTGTTACTTTTTATTAATATTTTATTTTTTATTTTTTAATTGAAGTTTATATTTCACTAACCATAAATTCAATAATTTGGATTCTACAATAAATACATGTATGCGTATTTACTTATACAAACACATACATAAATGACAATACAAACAGAAGTGATGATTTTTTATTGTAAAAATTGTGGTATGATATTGAAAAATAATAAAAAATCAAAATAATAATAATAATAATAAAAAAAATTTAATACTATGTACATTTTTATTCATACGGGGGAAATATGTACTTATATGTGTTATATTTATCTGTTTTTTAATCATTAAACTATGATCAGTTTAATCGTAACATTATAGTAACGTAATAGTAAATAAATGTTAAATTGTGCATATTTATAAAAAAAAAAACATACAGTTCAATTATTTGTCAATTTAATATTTTAAAAATAAATAAAATATATGAAATTATTTCAGATTTTTTTAAAAAGAAATAAAAATTGTAACGATTAACACGTGCATATATTTAAAAATATAACAAAAAATTGTAAATAATTTTAATATCGTAAAAATACAATATATTACTTAAAATTACAAAAAACAATAAATTAAATAAAAATAAACAATGTCTTTTATTATAAAAAAATGTTTAACAGTTGTGATTTTAAATTAAATATGAAATATTTATAGTTTTGATTAACAAAATTAAATGGTATTGAATTTTCAAATTTTTAAATTTATCATTATTTTTTATAATTCTTAAATTTAAATTTTTTAAATTATAACGACTTTTTTTTAAATTTTGATTTTAAATAATTTAAATAAATTTTGATAAACCAATTTAAATTTTTTAATTTTGAATTTCACAGTTGTTGAATTAATTGGTGGTGGTGTTGAAAACTTTTAATAATAATCGAATCTGGTATATGAAATAAATACAAATAATTTTCATAACCCGTCAAGTAATAAAAACAATAAAATAAAAAAAAAAATAAATAAAAAATAAACTTCTTTTAAAATCTTGTGCCAATGTGATTTTGGTTTTTTATTCGATATTTAAATTTTTATTATTCTACTTTTTTTTTCTCAACATTTCTTCACTGTGTATTTGCAGAATATCGCTCTATATTTTCTCCAGAGACATTTTTTGCATGATAAGACATTAAAGTTAAATAACTGAAGATTTCCTTGTCATAAAACGAAAATAAAAATGTGTGCACACATATTCTGAAAATCATAAATGTAGGTATCTTTGAATACAACATTACAAAATTACTTGTTTTTTTATACGTTGCCAGTTTTATGTACATATGTATTTAACCTACTAGGCTAAAGCACACCTATATATCTGTTTAGGATATATCCTCATTGACTTATCTAAAATCACTTGATTCTGCAGAATAAAATTTTTTGTAGATCATCACATTTTTATTTTCATTTTTTATATTTTGTTGTTTTTTTTTTCATATTTATAAATGTATAATGATCGTTTTTGATTTTAAGCATATATTTTTATGTAATTAACATATTTACCTTGTAACGAACATATTGTACTTCTTTCTTTTTTGAGAAAATGAATAATACAATTGAAGAGAAAAATTTTTAAATTTTAGTATAAATATTTATTTCAAAACAATAGAGCATCATATACCATCTTTTTTATATTACATTTGTAAAAAGAAAAATTCCTACAAACTTAAGAGATAAATTGCATTTAGTGTGATCAAACAACATAAATGTAAAAATTTAAATTAAACGCTTATTTACTTATTTTTCTTTTTATCACATGATGAGTCTCATGTTATAGTTTTTCTCACGTTTTTTTAAACTGTTTTATTTTTTTATATATTTAGTTCTTTCCAATTGTTATTTTGTTTATACAAATGACGAGTAAATAAATAAATGTAATATTTTCGTAACAAGTTTCTTGTACACAATACATACATTTTTTTTTTACAAGTGAAATGATACATTCCCTAGTAACATTTTTCAGATTTTTGTTTATTTTTTACAACAATTTTTTATATTCTCATGCGATTTAAACTTTTTTATTGTATTTGTTATGATTTTTCCTTTTTTTTTTGTTTATTTTTACAAATAAATACATTAGATCATATCATTGTCATTGTTATGTGAATTTTTTTTAAACATGATCTTATATACAACAGTCTTTGAGCAAAAATTTTTGTGTTTGATACTGAATCTCTGTATGTACTCGTATCTCTAACTTTTCCATTTTATTTGTATTACCTCAATAGTACTAACAGTTTGGTAAAATCAAAAAAACAAATCTCCATGTGAATTGAAGACAAAAACTATTTTACGAATTTTAACCATTTTTTGCCAAGAAAAGTACATCCTTACATTTTTTTTTCGTTATTTTTCATTTATTAAATGATATCTACATAACGTACATACATTTTTTTTACCTATTTTTTTGAATTGATATTTTGTAAATTTTCTTTTTTCTATTACGTAAAAAGTTTTCTTGCATTATTATCCTTAATATTTTTATTCTGTTATTTGTATCCCGTACAGTTTATATTGCATTTAGTATACGTCATGTGTATGTATAGAAAAAAGTTTAACACGAGATAGTTATAACTTTTTTTTTTTTTAAAAAGTTTTGTTCATTGTTCATTTTTGTTTTGTTTTACTTTTCTTTTTATCTGTTTAACAGACAAAATATGTGCATTAGAAAAAAAAAATAGAGAAAAACAAGTTTTTATGTTATTAAATAAAATCAAATTTTTATTTTTATATCATGTCATATTACATGCATATATCAATTTAATAGAATATATAATGTATCCATGTACAATTATTATACACACATGCTTGTATAGTATATGTACATAGATTCTAGTGCAAATATGAAGAATTTCCATTTCATATTATTTGTTCTCTTGATTTTTCTTTTTATTTAAAATGAAAAAAAAAAACAAAAGAAAAATCAGTTAAACAATGACTACACATTTTTCTTGTAATTTTACTGTTCTCTATAGTTTTACATTTTTATTTTTTATTTTTTATTCTTTTTAAGCTTGCTAAACTTTTTATGATATTGTCAGAAAGACACAAAAGTACACAAAAGCTTCATTTTAAATCCTTTCAACTTTTATGATTTCCGTCCGTCTTTTACAATAATTTTTGTTTTAACTCATAAGTACACATCATCATAAGTACTTATAGTATTTACTCTTATGTAAACATCATACACAATCGCATATACATATGTAGACATAAATACATTGTTTTATGCATTGAAATTTATATATTTCTAGTTCAGTTTTCAATTAAATCGTCAGTTAGTTGTATTTGTAGGATTGTGTATTGTATATTTTATACATGTACATATTTACATTTATATATTTCTCTACTGTATTCTGTATTATACAAAAATAATTGTAATATGTACACGTACATACATGTAACTATATGTTTACACTGTATTTTATATATGTATATGTATCTTGAAATAATCACCACATATACATATACATATATTATATGTAGCAAATCACTTTATGTTTAAACTACTGTCTGGGTCATTTACAATCGTCGTATAAAATATCCTTATAAGTTAATGGGATGATGGCATTTTTCCCATCCATTAAGTTTTCATTTTTTCCTTTCATATTACATATACATATAGTACACTTGTATTTTGATGTATACACTTTAGGAGTATGTATTACACTACGATAAAGTATTAAAAAGCAAGCCAAATAATAAAAGAAAAAAAAAATTTAAAGGCTCTTTTAAACAATTTAACTTTTGTTTTTAAATTGTTTTTTTTTTTTTTTTTTTGTTAACTGCTTGGGGATTTTTTTAACTTTAAAAACATATTTAATATAAATATAAATATAAATTTGTGAAATAACTGTCCTTTAGAGAATATATATTAAAAAAGAAAAGAAAAAAGCATAATATTGTAAAAACATAAAATAAATTGAAAATTGATCACTTTAAGTAGACTCTAAAATATTTCATTTATTTTTAGATGTATGTGTGTCAATACTTTTTTAATATTGAAAAATATTTCAGATTTATTTTTTTCAATGTAAGGCTTTTGATATATTTATAATTTTATTTATTTTTTTTTTTTTTGCAGAGTAAAAATGTTTCCAATATTATTTCTGTTAATAACTTCATTTGAAATTTATATTTGTGCAACAAAACCACCCGATGACGATCTTAAAACAAATTTAAATGCAACTGATAAAGTAGAAATTTTATTCATACTGAAAACTTTATTTTGATTTCAATGGTTTTTTCTTTCTTTTTAAATTTAGAAACAAAGTGATTATCTTTATGGATATTCTATATTTGGTAAAGATAATTCAGTAAATGAAAGAATTGAAATTCGTAATGGTGAAAAAACACAAGGAAATATTATTGTTCAATTACCAGGAGGAGAATCTTTATCGAATGTTGATTATACAGCAGATAATTTAGGCTTTCATCCAGTTGTTAGGTAAAATGAGAAATTTTTTTAATGAATTTAAATTTTTCTATCTTTTTATTTTATTTTTAATTTTTTATTTAGAATTTCAACAAAAAATAATCATAGTGAAGTTACAAGTCATTTTGCAATTGGTGATACTGCAGTCAATAGACTATACAATGGTGAAAATAAAACAAATAAAGATACAATATCATTGGTGCTGTCAAATTTATTTCCTAATGGAATTGAAAAATTTATAGAACAACACAATGAAAATACAGAAAATATTGCAATGAAAAATCCAATAAATAATAATATCGTAAATTCAACTGAAATAATTAAAGATTTCACAAAATATATAAAAAATGGTTCTTTCGAAGAAGACATTTTAAAAAATAATATTCAAAAAATACCAAAACGTCGTGGCAAAGCTTTACAAGAAAACATTACGAATTTAATTGAAAACACAAAAAATTTAGTAACAAATGAAGATGTTCTTCAAATCAATGATGCAGCAGAATCAACAAATACCGAAGATTATCAAAATTTACAAACAAATTTTAAATACACGGGAATTTCAAATAACACAACATCATTAAATGAATCAGACTATTATCAAAATGAGAATGATGATATTAGTATTTATGATATAACAGGATTTAATACACCAATAATTGTTGAAGATAATATGTTATCTCCAAGTCATGATATCGATCGAATGTATGTTATACCACCGCCACAACCATTAACATCTCAAATTCAAATTTCACCGTTAAAGGAGACTTTTATTAATCAAATAAAAACTGTCACAGAACCACAAATTAATGTTCAAGTTATTAAAGATAACGACGAAGACAAAAAACTACAAATAAATAATGAATCAAGGAATACGAATAAGGGTTATGAAGTGAAGGAAAAATTAATTAATGATGTACATCCAACTACAGAATTTTACAGACCAATCTCTTCAACAATTTCACCAACGCTTGTTACTTCAGCATCTTCAACAACAAATTTATTTATAACTCCAAATTTATCTAGACCATCTAAAAGTGTTCTAGCTCCACTTCAAGCCGAATTAAGACTTTTAAATGATGAAAATATCGAAGTAAATAATTATTCTACAAACTCCACACCACCATTTAATAAAGAAACTGAAAAAACTATTGTTGAGGTTCAAAAATCTATTAATATTCATAATATGATGACCAAACAAGATGGAAATTACTTTGAACAACATGAAGAATACATTCATCCTTTTAATTACGGACTTCTACACCAAGACAACACAAGATATCCAACTCCAATACCAAATCCAACACCAGTTCCAAATCCAACTTCAGTTCCAAGTCCAACTCCAGTTCTAACTTCAAATACTGGTAATCAATACTATCCAATATCCGTTACAACCGCCTCCACACCAAAATTTTCATTAAATATGGAAAAATCGAAAAATTTACCAAAACCACAGTTGAATTTTGTAACAAATGAACAATTTCATAAATCAAATTTTACACAACCAGAAAATCTAGTTACAATTTACCATGAACCCTCAGGTATAAAATATTTAAAACAGAACCCATATTTGTTATCAAAGACAATGTTAACACCGGTTGCATCTTCGTATCAAATTACGACAAAGGATATTGGAAAAGAGACCAAATACAATAATAATTATCAAATTCCTAAAGAATATATGACGATGACAAATTTAAAATTAAGTAATCCTCAAACATTATTTTTAGTACAGAAACCACAAAATCAAAAGTTAATACACACTGACAAACGTCCTATACCAAAAATTCATTTAACAACTAAATATGAAAATGCTTTTCATTTGAATACACAAAATACAAACTATCATAATAATAATCTACCATCATCACCATTATCATCATCAACTGCGGCAACGATAAGTAATGTAAATCCAGTACAAAACCCTCGTTATCCAGTGGTTAAAGAATTATCAATTGAAAATCATCGTCAGCATTATTCACATCAGCATCCTTATCCGTACACATATCCACAATTCAATAATCATCATCTTATTTCCAATAGTGGTGAAGTGCAATCGAAACTTCACGTTCAAAATCAAATTTTAATACCAAAAGAAATTAAAAAACAAGCAATTATTACTGAAAAAATAATTGAACGTCCTTCACAACAACAAATAGGAATACAGAAACTTATTAAACAACATAGACAACTGCAGCAACAGCAGCAACAACAACAACAACAACATTCTTTACTATCATATCCAATAAAGCAAAAAGTTATTGAAAAATTTATTGATAAACCAATTCAAATTGTATCATCGTCATCAGGAGGACAACAATTGCCATCAAAAACGAAAGCAACAACAGCAGCTATAACTGATGCATCACTACAACTACCACCGGTTCGAGTACCCATACAAGTTCCAATCCAAGTACCAATTCATTTTCCATTATCAGGAATTCATATGCCTGTTGCTATAGCATCAGCACCAATTCCACAAATAACATCTTCAATTATTGATGAAGGATTTGACTCTTCTCTTATACCTGACAAACAACACAGTCATCATCACAATTCTCGTTATCGTCACATTGCAATACCATCAACAGCAATAACACATCAGAATCAATATGATGATGGAAACAATAAAAATTATAACAATAATAATAGTAATAATAATAATAATAATAGTAACAATAATGGTTTACAATCATCAGATAGTTTTTCACCATTTAACTATCAAGTTGCTTTTCTAGGGAAAAATATTGTACATCCTTTGTATTATCATCATATTTTAGATTCAAATAATGGTGTTGTCGGTGGTCAATTTTGTAAAATACCACTAAATTTAAATTATATAACCTATCCAAGATATGCAAATAATTTTCATAATAAAAATAATGATAATAATTTGAATCAATTAATGAAAATTCAGTCAAATGTAAAATCGGGTTTAAAACAAAACGATGAATATATAGGACCAGTACCATTAAGAAATGAAAAATCATTATGGAGTACTGCATATAACTATGATAATAATAATTATAATAACAATGATAATAATAATAATAATAATAACAATAAAAATGATAATAATAATGATAGTAATAATAATAGTAATAATCCTGATAAAAATACTCGTAGGGCAACACAATTTAAACGTAGTTATGATTTTGAAAAAAATTTAAAAATGGAATATGGTTTTAAACCACCAATGGTACCATCAATTGAAATCGATGAACAAGGTATACCAATTAATCACAAGGATGAATGAAATCAATAATAAATGAGAAATATATTATTTAAATGATATGATTTTATTGTTATTCATAAATAAATATTACAAAAACACAAAAGAAATAGAATTTCAACTTGTCTAAAATGGTGTGCCAACAATATGAAAAATTTACAGAAAATGCAGTAAAATTATGTGTAATTTTAAGGTAAACTTACGAAAGTTTAATTAATTTTTTTTTTTTTACAAATAATATCCTGTTTTTTTTTAATTTTTTAAATTTTTTGTTTTAGTAATAATTATTTAATAAAATTTTGTTTTTGTTGTGTTCTTGTCTTTTCTTCTTTTTTCTTTTCTACAATTCAAATTTTTGAGATTATTTTCTTTCATTTTTTTTATGGCACGAATCAAAGTTATGTTTTACATGTATAAGCTGAAAAAAATTAAATAATTTAACGGTCTCTTTCATAAAATCTAAATCCAAAATTAATCATTCTACAAAATAAACGTATATTGTATACAAATCCTTGATCCGAGTTGTATGTATATTTTTATTATTTGCTATAATTTATAACAAAATATTAATAACACTCAATTTTAATCCAAAATATAATTTAAAAATTGAATTTATCACATAAAACGTGATAAAATAAAAAGGTGTTAGTCCTAATTTAGACATATATAAATATATGTTACACTTAAAGTTAAATAGGCACATAAATAAATCAATGTGTTAAATAAAAATGAAACGTTATTTACTTAGATGATATAAAACGTCAAAAAAAAAAAAAAATAAATAAATAAAAATATAAAAAACAAAAAGCCAAGGATATGTTTTATCTCAACATTCACTTAAATTCATTTGTCCAATTTTTATGAGATTATTTTTTTTTTTTGCTTTTAATTCTGTACTCGAGAAAAATAACAAAATGAAAAAATTAATCCATAATTTAGCTTATTTCTGAAAGCATTTATCTTAAATGTGTGTATTACTGGTATTCTTTAATTAATTTATCTGAAAATATCCGGATATAAGTTGGCACTTTTTTATCGTTATAAGATCTTTTTTTTCGAATCGTTTTTTTTATTCTTCTCATAATTTAGCTGATAATTCACATATGTATACATACACTAAACATTCGCATTTATACTTGTGTATGATATTCGTATACAAACATAAGTACATATACATATACTTATGATGTAGGCGCTTCATTTTTCACGCATTTCTAAGAAAAAAAATAATACAAAACCAAGATTGAGAGCGGACATGACATGATAATACAAGAAAAACAAAATGCAAAAGAAAAAACAAAAATTTGAAGAAAAAAGCAGAAAATGCAGGCGCCTATGGTGTTATATCCATACGTACATATATTAAACGCTTTCCATTAATTCACAACACATACAAGAAGAAAACTAGCACGTACACATTTCTATGTTTGTATATCATCTTGTTACTATTAAACTTTTATTCCTTAAGTACGTAGTCTATGAACAAGTGTTTTTTTGTTTTTGCTTTATTATATTTTCACAAAGCTAATCAGTTAGAAAGTGCTTGTTGTATGTATGAGTAGGTGTAATTTTATTTTTATCTGTTTCTAAATAAAAATGTAAACTAAAATGTGAAAAAAAAATAATGTAAGCAAAAACAAAAAGCCAAAGAAAAGAAATGCTTTATTAAAGCTAAGGATTTTTCTCAAAATATTTTCATTTAATAAGTTAGTTAAGATGAGTTTTCTTACGTCAAAGCATCCTTTTACTCGTCTTTTACATTATAGTTGTACACCATTATACAATACATTAAAGATACAAATTTAACATGTACGTAAAAAATACGTGAATGCGTATATGTACATATAAGCACATACATATTATATGTATAGGCAGGCACGTAAAAATGAAAATTTATGTAAGAATATACACATGTACACCCAAACTGTTTACATCGATTCTATGTGTATACTTATGCTGTCCATAGATAACAGATGCAGATAGGATGAGAAGTGAAAAGCTGTTTGTAACAGATAGACAAGGGCCTAGTTAACACAATGAAAACCAAAAGATTTATATGACAGGCCATAAATTACATACCATCCCTCTTTACAAAAATGAAATAAAATAAACTACAAGCAAAAAAAAAAAAATTTTTTTTTAAAAAAATTCGTTCATCCATTCTTTAATACGTGAGTAAATGCACATGTATTAGTACATAAGTATATGGTAACTTTTATAAAAGTACATAAGATCTTGGTATATTATGTACATACATACACGTATATATGTACACATAAAAACTATATACGACATCTTCCTCCTACATCCTTGTCATTATAATCATCGTCATCCATGTTGATCCTACTTTCAACCTCCAAACACCTAAGACATAAAATGAACTGTTAACAGCTTCTGCTTTTATGCTATATTTGCTCTATACTGACATCGCATCCTCATATAAAAACATCATCCACATACATATGTATGTATGTCCTTTTACGATGATTTTCATGTTTGAATTCATATATGTATATTTACGAACGTAGTGTGATAAAATAGAACGAAAATTGAACTGATAATAATGCACACATACGTATACATATGAATGTGAAAAAATAAAATGGATCTTAAATAAAATTTTACATAAAAATTTCCTTAAAAATAAAAAAAAAACAGAACAAAAAAATTTGAAAAGAAAGGAAATATTTTTATTTTTTCACTGATATTATTTTTATTGTTTCATCAATATATGCGTATGCTTACAAATGTACAAACATTTACAAAAATCCATAAGTTTCGATAATATATGTACCAAATACTATAAAGAAAATTCCTCAAAATTTACGCAAGTAATAACAAAAAAAAAAATAAATAAAAATAAAAGTGAATAGATGTACGCATACATTTTGTTTACATTTAAAATACGTACACAGATATACATTTTCTGCTATTTTACGTTTTCTTTTATTCTTTTTCTTCTGTTTGGTTCTTAAGAATTCATCAAAATCCTTTGTGTATTTAAAAGTATTTCCTTTTTTTGTTATTATTGTATAATATATGATCCTTTTGCTTATTACATGAGTATAAGCACACATGTACATACATACATATATGTATGTATATCATTTACATAAATTTTCTTTTGTTTGTTAAAAGCTTTCTATTATTTAAAAAAGAAAATTTATAAAATTTTATTTATTGTATCATGTGTACATAGATATGCATGTGTGTAACACAAATCGTGTGGGTTTCATATTTCACTTTCATTTTTTTTAGTGTCTTAATTTAAAAGTGATAAATACTCATCTACGTATAGCATTGAAATTTCTACAGTGTACACCTTTAATATAGTGTACCTTTAAAAATTCCAATATAATTTAATTTTGATGTAATTATGACGGAAGCAAAACTCTCTAGTTGAATATAAACAAAAGTCTATACTCAACTATTCAAAAAATTTTAATTTAATTTATTTAATTTTTATACTTAAAAAAAATAGCTAAGTAACAATTTTACGTTCATTCATATTTTTTTTAAATTATCGATATGATTTAGTACGTTAATATTTTCATTTAAAAAATAAAAGAAAAATTTAGGTTTAATGACCGCTGTACCTGAAATCTGTTTACATTTACCAAAAACAATGAAGGAATGTCTACGCTCACAGTAAATATAATTCAAGATCATTTTATCGTTAACTTTTATACATCTTAAGTACATCTCATACATATGCATATGTATACATATATTAGTCCGTACATATGTATGTATGTACACTAAATATAATAAATTCAACTGTATTTAAAAGTAAGTTCGATATATAACATGTTTTAGTCTGTTTTTCTTTGGTTTTGCGAAGTTTTTCAAATTGACCAGCATAACCACTTTCACACAAGATGATTAAATCTAGTACACATACAAAATATCAACGAACATATGTACATATGTCATATGTAAACGGCGTATACATTATTATATCTCATGTACATTCATATTCGTTATAAATACAGTAATACATTTTCAAGTTATTGCAAAAACGGAGAGTTCCTTATTATTATCAACATTATGATCATGATTATAATCATCAGCATCTTTCAAGGAAGTGGTAATTTTTGTTTTTACTTTGATTTTTTTTATTTACTAGTATACTTGAAACTTAAAATTCAAAAATAATGCATTTTTGAATTAATAATAAATTATATTTGAAATTATACATGTACAAAATGTCTGCATTATGTATGAAAATATTAGTTGCATACATGGTACATGCATTTGATATACAATTAATACAGGTTAATACATTAATTGAACTGGTATATATAAGAAAACACATACTTTAAACATTTCTACTATACATAAACTACATACAAATATTTAATGTAATATAAAATGAAAGTGAAATTTTATTTTTTAAATTTAAAAAGTGCAAAAAAAAAGGCGAAAAATATAAAACTTGAACGGTATTCTTTTGAATTGCATAGAGTACCTATGAACTCGAAATTATAAAATTAAACTAAAAATTTTAATTATTGTTACCTACTTAATTTTATTTTATTAAATTTTCAATTTGATTTTTTCTTATTAAATTGATAACTAAAAGAAAATTACAAAAAAAGATATAAAAAATATTATATATTAAAGGTCATAAAATTTTTATGATTTTGAACTAGAAATAAAAAAACGAAATTGAAATGAAATCATATTTTTATGTTACACATATGTAAGTACGTATGTATGTTTATCGTGATTTTTAAAAATTTTATAAAATTTTATTTTATTGATGAAGGTGATAATACATTTCATTGATACAATCAATGTTGTGTACTGTACATGGTACTGAATTTTAAATTACGGCTGACGATCATCATCAATGTTAAATTGCATGTGATTCAGGCTAATAATCATATTTATTATTGCAAAATATATTAAACTGGAATCCTGTTTAACTGCTTTTTAAAATTATATTAAAATAATATTTTAAATTAGTTTATAAATTTGATTAAAGAAAGTTTGTGTGTGTGTTTTTTTTTCCATTTTCATAATAAATCTGTAATTTATTTTCAATATATGAATTTCCGTTACATTTGTATACAGTACAACATACGTATAAATAAACATATATGAATTTACTAATAATTTAAAAGGAAAGTATTGCTGATTTCCGTATGTTTGGTTTGTATTTATATTAATACTCGTATAATACGTGAGAAGAAACTTATAGCTAATTATAAAAATTAAAATATATAAAATTAATTTTCACTTATAAAATTAAATTTGAACATTAATATTAAATAACAAATTTTTACATTTTACTAAATTTTTAAATTCAAAGTAGTAATGAAGAAAATACATTTAAAAATAATTTGTATAAAAAAAAAACGTTAGAAAATTGTAATAAATTTTTCACCGCTTTTAAATTCTGATTTTTCTTCACTTTGTACAAACACGAAATTTTAGTATATCGAAGATTTTTCAGAGACTTAATCAGGAAAATCCTAACTAACACAATTTTCTTCTTTCTTAAAAAAAATATGTATGTAAGTGAAAAATGGAAAGAAAAAACCTGGTAACCCATTTCTTCTATATTAAAAGTTCATTTTCCTTGATTTAACATATTTATTTATTTATTTATTTTTTTTTTTTTCTTATTTATTTAAATTTCTAATTTTTCTCATTATTAATTTTTCAATTAATGCGAATAAAAAAAAGATTAGGTTTTAATATGCTGTACGCATGAAAAAAATTAAATGAAATAAACTAATTACATACATAAAAAAATCATGGTGACGAACATATATACATTTGCACGTAAATTTTGGTGAGGTTAATATTTTTGTTATAAAAATTTATACCTATTTATTTATATTCTGTCGTGATGAAAAATAAATAAACAGAAAAAAATATATTGTATAATTTACAAAATAAACTAATAAAATTTGTTTTATCTCGTTTACATGGTTTTTGTATTTATACATATATATTTTTTTTCTGTTAATAAATAGCAGTATTCATTATTATTCTTTTTTTTTTTTTTTGTTAAAAAAAAGCCTTGTTTTGCTTTATTTTTATAGATGTATTTTTATTCATTTTATTGATATTAATTTATTAAACAATCAATAAAATATTACACATATACAAAATTTTATACATATACAAGTAAATATTATAATGAATTTATTATGTAAATTTTTGGTAATGGAATTACTATTATAATGCATTATCAACAATATATCACTAACAGAATGTAATTTACAAATAATAGCAATAATAATAATAATAATCAGTGATTATCATTTGAATTTATATCAGGCAGATTTTTGTTGAATATTTACAATAATAATGTTTAATTATGGATATGTATGTTAATAAGCAAAACTAATTAAAATTTTTTTATTTTTCTATTTTAAATATGTGTACATTCGATTTCCAAAATTGAATGTTATTTAATTAACATAAAAATTATTTAGAAAATAAAAACATGTGTTAATTAGATTGTTTATATAATTTAACAATAATTAATATGGTTAAAAGTATACAATATATGTAGGGAAAAGATGAATTAAACTTATGCCAAATAAACATGAACGTCCATTAAAATTTAAATAATTTTTGCGTCTAATAAATAATAATAGTAAATAAGAAATTTAAGTATAAAATAAATAAAAATAAATAAATCAATGAAAATTCAGAATGAAAAACAAAGCATTGTAATGTACATTTAGAACAATCATTTAATATTAAATTAAGTACACATTTTACAGTACTCTTTATACATACCATAATAAGATATCTAACCGACAAACACAAATGTCATGTATAAGTTGCAATTTTATGTAAATAACATATTAAAATTATATCTGGACAAATACAACACATTGCATGTCATTTACATGAATATCAATCAATTTTCGAGTAAATAATTACATATTTGCCATTACCAGTTACCACAATAAAATATAAAATTTTATCTACATTAACATATACATATGTACATATATTTGTATTTTAACACATTTAATTCAAATAAATAATACATACAATTTATATGTAACAGTTAAAATTTTGAATAACATTTTACATACAAAAATAATTTATTTGGAAAATTTTAGAAGTATTTAATATTGTTGATATGTAAGGTACATTAAATTGATAATTTACATTTTAATTATAGTGCAAAACACCTGAATGTGTCACGTGCAAGTTTATACAAGTAATTATAAGGATACGATGATTTACTTTATTTCAAATTAATTAAATAACATCATATATATAGAATTGACAAAATCTCTATAATTTGTGTATATTTTATATACACATTAAGCATTATCATTATTAATTAAAAATAAATAGTGCATATGAAATGAAAATGCATCTTATACAAAATCAAATGTAAATACATTTTGTAAATGTATTAAATAATAATTTTCCGAATATCTATATGTACTCGTATGTATTCATTCGAAGTTTGATGTAATCGGTTGAAAACTGTACAATGTAATACGCAAACATATTATTAATGCTTATGTGAATATGTATTTGTGAAAATTGAAAAGTTTGTTGTTTTTCATTAAAATGTACATGCAATTTTTTTTACAATTTTAAAACTAATTTTATGCCTGAAAATAATAATTACGACAAAAATTGTAATGTACAATTGTTATGTTAAGTATGCAATTATAAAATCTGGAAAAATGGTTTTTCCATAATGCATATGCAATATGTCCACATTATCACATGTGTACATACGTTTTACTCAAGAAAATTTCAAATATTTAACATTAACAATTATTTATTAGAACACAAAAATTATGTTTCTAATGTTAACAATAAATATTATGCAATTTGAAAATATACATACATACATACATTAACACATACTATACATACAATTTTCAATATATTCTTGACAACACAAATTTATAAATTACTGCAGTATTATTCGATTTTAAAATAGATTTATGTACTGTCTATATGAAAACCTACGTAAGGTAAATAATGTATATATAGATATATGAAATTTGCTGCATAAGATTTAATGAAAATATCATCAAAGAAAATTAAGCTATATACATACGAGTACAATATATGTACTTGTAAAATTATTATGTGATAAATTGGTAAAATTAATTGAGATAAGGTTTGATAGGACATCAACGTCAATGATTGAATTATAAAGTATTTTTGCATACTTAATCTAACTAGTATAGTAACTTGGGCAGATAAGTATGTACTTACAATGTAATGTAATTTACCTAAAGTACATTTCTATTCTACATTAATAACAAACTTGAAATTTCTCTAAATATTTTAGTATACAATATGTATAGGTACAGAAGAAAATAAATGTTATTGTGTCCGCAACAACATGTTACGTACAAAACAAACATCCGATTTTTTTTTTCTTCATTAATCCATTAGCCATTTAGGTGCATTGCTCATGGTACATAATTGCATGGTAATATGTACATGAATTTTCTTATAACCGAATAAAAAATTAAATTTAAAATATAAAATAAAAATTATTAACGTAAATTACTCTATTTTTTTTTTCAAGAATTTACGATGTAAATATTAAATAAATTTACTTAACATAAATCTCATAATCTACTGAAGATTATTTAGAATTTCAGAAATTTCATTTTATTAAATTTCGTATTGTAATGAATAAATTTATAATTTATTTACAATTTTATAATAATAAAACACTCGAGGTAATATGTACTATGAATGTTAATTATTGTATTTAAATGATTAAACTCATTATAAATTTTCTTTTTTTTTAACTTTACATTAAATAATGAACTTATGTACGTATAATAAAAGAAAACAAAAATCGTTTTATTTTGTTTTGTTTACATCTATAAATAAAATAATATCTACCATCATGCACTCACACAGGTAACCTTGTACATCTATGTACGTATAATATTTATTTCTGTGTTAGCAACAACAACAACAAGCGAATTAATTAAATCTTTAAGAAAAACTTAAAATTCTATAAAAAAAATCAAATTCAATGTGTTTCTTTCTGTTTTTTGTTTCTCTATTCATGAAATAATATCATATTGATAATTTAAATATGTAATTTCATTCTTCGTGCAAAAAATATTAATATTTATATAAGAAGGTGCAATAAAGAAATGTAGAAAGCAAAAATATGTCCTGTTCAACATAATAGGCGGAAAAGCGAACTTTTTATAAAAGAAGGCAAAGAAAAGGACTTTTTTATTAATGTGTATATTTGTGTGTATACAGTAAACTTAGAAATAAATTTAATTTAATGGTATATACATATATATACAACTGAAAGATTCTCCTGATTTACATAACAGTTTATACATAAGCGTAAATACAAACATATACATATACAATATGCCTGTATTTACTATACTATGTATATACTTAATACTATACTAAAGTTATCCTGTTGTGTGTTTACATTTTCACCAGCCCATTACTTTTTACTCACCACTTTTACACAACGTAAATATTATTTCATTAATTATCCTATTTTCTTCTTTCTTCCTTTCTTCAAAATTTCTTATTATTTTTTATTCTTCTCTTAGACATCGACCACTTTATTATTATTCATCCACTCTAAACTAAACATCTCTTGTTACAGATGAAATTTTTTGTAAAATAATTTTTAATAATGATGACAATAAATTGAGTAATATATATTTACTCTTTATTATTTTCTTATTTTTAGTTTATTTTTCATATTATTTTTAAAATATCAACATATGTATGTATGTATGGATATACAAATTTTACATTTTCACGCGTAATCACAATTCATTTATTTGTTTTCGGTTATTTGTTTACTTTTTTTTTTTTTTTTGATTATGTATATCCTGAAAATTGATGTCATTTTTCCTTTGTTTTTTATTCTTTAATTTTGTCTGTTTTTTTAAATAAAATTTTCATTTAACATTTTTGTTTTATCAATAATAATTATTCATGTATCTAATACTGTATTACATAATGTTTTCATTTTAAGAACATTCATTCGTCGTTGTTTTATTTTCAACTTCCTTCCTATTTTCTTTTTCCTCTTTTATATATGTATGTATATAAAAGCAATTGCCATTCAGAGCTTTAAATTTTCTTTCATAGTAAAAAATTATTTCAGGTGTGTTAGTTATTTTTATTGTTCTTTTTTTTTTTTTCTCTTTCTCTGATGTACGAACAAGAAATAAATTTTACACATATACATACATAAACAATATACAAAAACAAATGAATGAAACTTGAAGGGAATGAATAAAATTCAATGAATTTGTTATTCCTTTTGTTTAACTTATATTTGTATTGTTGTAAAATACTTATAAATGTCAGGAAGATCCCAATTAGTGTCATAAATTGAATTCTGTATGTACATACATGTATGCTATAGTGTATTTATTAAATGAAAGAAATATATAAGATAAAAAATAAGAATAATTTAGAAGAAAGAAAATAAATGTATAGAGACAAAAGAATTAATTGTTATTGAAAATAAGTGAAATGTTGAAGTGTTCATGTTTCTTTCTTTTATTTTTCCGCTTTCTAAGTTCTTATAAGTAAACACATACATACATATACGTATATATATCAAAATGTGTATATGTATATACAAATATACATATTTTATAGATAGATAAAGAATTTTCTTGCTTTTTCCTTTCATTTATGGCAAAAATTTCATACATCAAGATGGAAAATAATAAAAACAAAAAAAAAATTTAATGTAGAAAAATGTTATCAGTATGAGATAAAATGAAAAATAGGGTAAATAAACAGTTAAAAGAAAAGCCAAAAGCATTAAAACAAATCTAGAAAAACTAAAAAAAAAAATAAAAATAAAATAATAACGACAAAATTGTAGTAATAACAACCAAAATGTGGTACTTTTAATTATCAGCAATTTATCAAAGCAAATCTGTGCCACTACAATAGACTTAAAGTAATTTTCATAAAAATACTGTGATTTTTCTTTTTCAAATTTAAAGAGCGATATACTGTATATAATTTTTTGAGAATATTAGAAAGATTCTTTTGGAAAAAAGAAAAAATCTTTTTACTTGTTTTTCGTAGTTGAATAAAAAAGTTAATTTGTATTTTTTTTTTTTCTCTTTTATTTGTTGATAAATAATTCTATTTCTAAATATTTGAGGCTTTCATTGACTTTTAAATAATTACCTTAAATATTTCTCTGATGTTATATGAAAATTTTATTGTTTTAATTACATTTAAAAAAAATTATAACTATATAAGTTCGTATACATATACATATGTAATGTTTGTAAAAAAAAAAACTTATACATAGTGATATTATAATAATTATGTTAATTTATATTTATGTATGTCTTAACTGATGAAATCATACATATGTACGTGTATTTAAATTTAATTGCAAAATAATCTACAAAAGAATAAAAATTAAAGTTTATTACGATATATGCACACACGAAATTGTGTATATTACAAAAATGTATGTACATACGTACGTATTATATACGAAATTTATTCTTATATGTAATCTTAAAATAATACCAAAGGAATTTATTTCATTTCTTATTTGTTTTATATTCTTATATCTCTGTATAAGCACAAGCATGTGTATATCAATTTAATATTTTTGATCTAAAATTTAATTTTATTTAAAATTATTTTATATGTATGTTTCTTTATATATACATATATGTATGTTATGCGGTATACACGAAAATAGATTAAATGTTATATTTAAGCATATTCAAATATGTGTATGGTATGTGTATACATTAAAGTCGTTATGCATTCCCATAAGCCGTTTTGATGACTATCATTCTTATTTTACATAACATACTTACGTGTATTTTGTATACACAATGTTGATCCATTTTAAAAACTTTGAAGAATATGAACTAGATCTTATTTAGCATAAATAGTATACACTACATACATACATCTTATATACATATAACTCATATACGCACACATATGTATGTATATTTTATCTATGAATAATACATATAAATGATTTAGAAAATTTTACCTTATATTAGTATCTTACAAAAACGTATATAATATATACTATCTTAACGATTCCCATTAAATTTACATACACATTCATATACACATATATGCATATTTATGTACATGTATTACTTCTATTATTATTGCTATTATTATTATTATTATTATCATTGTTATTATTATGTAATGTATTTGTATGCATTTAGATCATATAGTAAATCTATTCTAATATTATTATCTAAAAACTTTTATCTGTCTGTATGTATTTAAATGAATGTAACTACAAATTATTTTAAATCCTGTTTTACTTTGAGATTTAACTTTTCATTTTTTTTTTTTATCTCTTTATTTTATTTTATTTTTCTTCATTTTCTACATTCAAAAAAATTTTTTACTGTCATATATGAGACTAATTTACTTAGTAACTTTTCATAAGTTTTATATTCTAAAATATATTAGTTTTAATGTTTCATATGCTTAGACTAAAATTATATTACAAATTTTTCAAACTACTGAATATTTTCTTCATTTTTTTGGTTTTTGCATTTATGATTTAAAAATTGAAAAAGATATTTTGTTTTTTGGTTTATGTGACTTAAATATTAAAACGTATATTTTATTTTAAATAAATAAGAAATATTTTCTTTTTTTATTATGAGACATAAATCTTATAATAAGAATTTAGAAGAGATCAAAATTTGGAAATTTCTCTAAGATTAGTTACAATAAATAACATGAAAACGACTGCATTTTAAATGTACCAAAAGGTACCAAAAAAAAGTTTCATGTATAAATGTGTGAATATGGGAAATTCTAAATCATACAACATACATACATATGTACATATGTATGTGAATACTTTTAATAAGAGTAAATTTTCAAATGAAAGTTTGTTTGCAAAATATCTTTTAGGATATGTATTTGATACAAATTTGTACCCAATAAGTTAATGAGGCTTAAGATCAATATTCAAATATCAATAGTTCGTTTCATAATTAAACTTTCTCTTTTTATATTCGTACATGATATCGTCATCGATATTTTATTTTTGTTCAATTGATATCCAAACATTTAAATAAAAAAGTTTATCTAAAGGAAGTAAGGAAGTAAATTGATTTTTATGTAATAAACAAAAAAAAATGTTTAAAATCATTCATTTATATAATTTACTTGTTTTATCACTTACTGATATATTAAATCAATTCGTTATACAACTTCACCCACATAACCTATTGAATGTAAATGTGATCTACTAATCAAAATTGTACTTAACACAATATATTTATTTTTAATTTATAATACTTCGTTTCCTTTATATCAATTATTGTCAAATAATAACAATTCATAAATCTTAAATTTTATCATGAAATTTCTTTAAAATTATGATCTTAATATTGTAATCAACATTTATGATCTAACAGTATAAATAGCTTAACATAATCAAAATTTTATTTTAAGTAATATATTATGTGTATGTTAAGAAATGTATATATAAAGAGGAACTTTCAATTTCTATACAAAATTCATTATACATACATATGTATGTGTATACCATACATACAAACTACTTTTACCAGTTTATCAATTCATTATGTGAATATAAAGTGTTTGGTCAAAGAAAGAATTTCAATTACAATGAAATTTATTATTATAGTATAGTGATAAAGTCAATATTAGTATTTGAATTATACAAGATAAATAAAACAGAGATATAAAGACATGCAACACTAAAGATTGATGATTAATACAGGGTGCTTCTGAGTTAAATATATAAAAACACGTTAACACTTTAATAAACGAGAAAAAACATTAAATATGACATTATATAAAATTGTAGTCAATGCATGAAAATTATATGCACTTAAATGAAATTAAAAAAAAAAATGGAAAATATCAAAACAATTAAAAAAAAGTTATTAATTATAAAAATAAAAAATCAGCACGAGTTATAAATCTTGACTTAACCTTTTTTGCATAAATCAACATAGTAATTACATTAAATTAAAATTAACTTGAAAATGAAAAGTAAATGAAGCAAAGCAAAAATATTTTACAAGAAAAATGAAAAATTTTTATGTTTTAATGAACTGAAACAATTTTTTTTGTTTTTTGTCGAAAAACAAAGAAAAGAAAAACAATCAATTGAATGATGAATAACATTGATGGCAAAGTACGTAGTAGTATTATGATGATACATGGTAAGTAAATGAAAAATGTTGCATTTAATGGCTACGATGTTATCATTTTTGTTGTCACTTTTTATGATAATAATATAACTCCTTTTTATGTTTCTTTCATTTTATTATGGTATTTTCCACTATGAAAAATTAAATATTATAAAATAGATATAACGACCGTATAACTTGTAAGAATGAAAGTGAAAACATTTACTTATATTACTGGTTTTTACTCACTTTTTTTGTTGTTTCTTCATATTAGCTATGATTACATTTTAACCATTTGACTTAGGATATGTTTATAATTTTTACTTTTTATTCATTGAAAAATATCTTTTGTATAACAAAAGTGTTTGTATATAGTTAATGTGTAGTAATCATTGATATATGTATTGTATGATGTATAGAAATGAACAAAAATCTTTAGGAGGTAGGAAAATTAGTATCATTGAACTTGTATGTTTGTTGTTTCTGTATTACTAAATATTAACATAAAAATAGCAAATACATTGGAATTTTCTTAAGTATGAACATATGAAATGCAAAGAAAAAAATAGTTTTCTGTTTTCCTTTTTTTTTCAGTTTTTTATTCAAGTTTAATGTCGTTTAAGGAAAAATCCACAAAATTTTAAAAAACACGAAACTAAAGAAAAATCTACAACAACAAAAATAATAAAGGTGAAGTAAAAATTGTCTAGACTTGTTTTATTTACCATTTTTCTTTCAAATGTGTTTACATGTGTTAATGCATATATATGCACATCCATACATGTACATGTACTTTTTATACCAATCCCATATTCAACATTATTTTAAATAAAATATGCAATAAAAATGTTGTTATCATTATTATTGTCGTTCATATAAAATTTTAATGCTATTTTATACGGTGTATATAGTACAATATATACTCATTACAGATTATGATGGAGATTTGTATTTTCTCGTCACTGTTGTTGCTTTTATTGCACCACTATCATTATAAATGCACACAATTTTGATTATTGTTATGTACATTGTGATATTCATTCAAATAAAAAGGCAACACTCTACCACAATTTATATTACAAAAGGTGACTTCTTCGTTTCTTTCTCAGCTTTTTTTTTTTTTTTGTCTTTTAAAAGAAAATTATTTAGTATTCATATAAACTTGTATATAGATAAGTATCTTTGTATATGCTTATGTTTTTTATATTATAATTTTTCCTTATTTTGGAAGTAAATATGTATTGTAGTTGTAACTATTACAAATTCAAAAAAAAAAAAAACACTATATTTCGTTATTATAAGAAATTTGAAATGTAATCACAGTTTGAAAAAAGACTTTTAACTGAACGGATGAAATCGATAGTTCAATTAAATTTTTTACTTATTAAAATTCAAATTAGAAAAATATATACACAATATACAAAACAAATGTAAATAGAAAAAAAAATTGATGTTACTAAAATTCTAAAAGGAATATTTCAAGGATCAAATAACAAACCCAGATTTTTTTTTTTTGTAAAATAAAAAAATAAATAAATAAATAAATATTTGTGTTAAGACTATAGATGAATAATTGTTTAAAAGAAAATTTTCTAATTTACCCGTAAATTTTATATATAATTAAAAAAATATTTGTGCATTAAGTTTAGAAAAAAAAAATTTGATCGAAATGAATAGGAAAATTGTGAATTATCTTGTAAGTGTCTTAAAAATGTCTATTTAAAATAAAGAAAAATTATTTGTTTTCTTTTCTCTGTACATCTCAAGAAATTTAATTTTTCGTATAACAATGAATTCTTTTATACATTTTTATTTCATTTTTATTTTCGTTATAATACGCCCAATTTAACAAAAGGAAATTTAAAAAAAAAAAAAAATGTTTATGCATCTATACTGTAATTTCTACAAATTCAGAATTTTGTATATTTTCAATTGTAACTAAGTTTTATCAATATATACGTGCATATATAATGGAAAAAAGAAAAACAAAGTAAATGACAAAAATGAAAAAAAAAGGAAAATTTCTATAGTATTTTCACTTTTTCCAGCCAAAATATTTTCAAATTTATAGTTTTGAATGAAGGCGGTAAACTATTTTATGTACGTATTTTTTTTTAATGTGTTACATACAAACAATACAATTTCGCGTGTATTCATGTGTGTATGAATATATATTAAATGAAATGCATTTATGTAACTGCATAGAACAAGAAAAATATACTAAATAAAATTCATTCGTATTCATTGGAAAAGTTTTATTTCATTGCATTGTTTTATGGCTGTGCATTTCCTTCTTTTTTTGTTTTTTTGTAAATTTCTTTATTGTATTTTGATCCTTTTGTGTGTATATACATAAATATATTATGGCTAAAAATATATTTAGGACTGTGTGTATATGAATGAAAACATATCCATGAACATAAGTATGTATGTACAAATATTATCCATTGATTTTATATGGTAGTACGTAAATTGTGCTTTTTTAATGCATTTTTTTTGTGTGTTTCGTTCTTTATTCAGATAAATTTTACTATGCCAAGTTAAATTCATGCTGAGTGAATTGTGTGCATTTTAGGGATATTGTCAGCACATACATGCACACATTTAGTTACACATACGAAATTTAACTATTTGTTCTAGAATTATTTTCGTTTTATGTGCATTTTTTTTCTTTTCCTTTTTTTGTTTTTTTTTTTTTGTTTAAAATAATGTTTTCTAAGTTCTATTGTTGTTTTGAAAAGTACACAGAAAAATAAAAACAAATACAATTTTTAATACCAAATTAGAATAATCTAGAGGCCTCAAATGAAGCACAAAATGAAATTAAAAAAATTCAGTTTTACTAAATAATTTTTTATAAATTAATTTTACCGAATAGAAAAACTATGTTTCAGATAAAATGAATAAAATAAATAAATTAATGCATACCCTATCGTACTAAATTTATAGTGGAATCACGTAACAGATTTTTTTAGAAAATATCGTTTTTTGTTTTATTTTGATTTTTTCAGATTTCCATAATTATATCAATTCAAATTCTTAAAGTTTATTCAGTTGCTTTAACAAATCTAAGCCAAAGAAAAGTAGATGAGCCACATTTGTTTCAAAAATATATTCAAGATAATATTCATAATGTAAGCTAAACAGCATTTTAAAAATATACAAGTTTGATTAATCTGATTCTAAAGAAATTCTAAAATTAAAACTTTTATAGGAATTTAGTATTCGAAAATTTGATGCTACGATTAATGAAAGGAAAATTTCCAAAAGATCGGCGTTACCATTTCCATCATCATCTTTATCTTTATCATCTTCATCACCACCACCACCTGAAATAATTAAATTTGAATTATCTGATGCTAAAGAACCTGATGAAGCAACAAAAGCATTTTTTCGTCAAATACGTGAGCAAATGATGCTTGATATGCAAAGATCCTTGAAGCCAAATGACCGAAACATAAGTAGTTTACATGATATATTGACACTAAATGATACAATAACTTATAATGTTCGTGATGATGACGATGAAGAACATTCTCATTACGATAGTCATGATCAACGTACACATGAAAGTCAAAATGTGAAAGTTTATGTACCATTGAGATATGGAAGACGTAAAGTTAAAAAATCCATTAATTTGTTGCCACAAGATGTACAAAAGATGATTAATGTAATTCTTAAAGATGAACCGCAACATCAACAGCAACAACGTCAATTAAGAAAATCAAAACAACAACAACAACAACAAGACAACGTCGTTAGTGCAACAGTTCAGACACCAAGTAAAATATACCAGTATGGCGATAAAATAATATCACCATCATCGCCCACAATAAATAATGAAAATCGAAAAAGCTACGATGATTTACACTCTAAAGGTGCACCACAATCATACGATGCAAATCAGAAGTTCACAGTTACTAACTATGTGCCGGTAGCTACAGTTAAATTTAAAAAATCTCCACCTCCTTTTATAAATGCAAAACAGTACGAGCCTTCAGTTGAAATTTATCCAGCTGATATGGGTAAAATAGTACCTCAAGTTGATTATGCAATTCAAGAAGTGCCACCACCTAGTTTTACACCAGAATTAGTTTCCTATAAACAACTGAATGCGCCAATTACAAGCTATCCTAAATTGCAGTATATTCAACCAATTACACCAATTAAGGACGAATCTAATTATGAAGATGCATATGCAGTACAACAAGAACAACCCCAGCAACACCTACAACAAGAACATTCTTATTCTGATTCCTCAGGCTATCACAATAACCCATCATCAGATCATCAAGTACCAGTTTTAGATGATTCGAAATACAATGCTCTTACATCGTTAGTAGGAAAAAATCCAGTTGAACAATTTCAAGGATTAACATATCTATTATCAAATGAACAAACACAAAGGTATCAAAATATACTTAAATCACCACAAGAAAATCGTGCACCGATTACATTTCCAGCAAAACCCGAAGATATATTGGATGATTCAAAATACGAATCAAATGCAGTAGGTAACGATGATAGTAATGCACACACGACAATACCATCAATATATTCATATCCTCAAAAGGATTGTACTCCTGTTACTGAAGCACCTGAACATGATCCACATCATCACAATCACAATCAAAATCATCATCATCATCATCAAACACATAATTTAATTCAACCAATTGAACCAGTTAAAATTGTTCACATAACACCACCAACATCTATTTCATCATCATCATATAAGACTGTACATGCAGATGGATTATCACCGAATTATAAAGGAATTTCACATGATGAAAATGGTGTAAGTACATTTAAATAAAATTTTCTGATGAATTTAAAATATTTTCTACAGTAGATGATGCTTGTATGTTTAAATCAAATAAAAAGAATTTATTCATTTAACACGTTTTAACAACTTCTATACTATATAAAAGTAAAATAAAAAATAATAATAACTTTAAAATATGAGAAACATTTTTTTCTGTTGTTATTTTTAAAAATTTAGTGAATTAAAGCATATTTTTAGGCATGAAAAATGAGAATATAAAATTTAAAAATATAATAGATAATATTTTGCTATAATGCCTTATAAATCTTTAACTATAATAGTCGTAACCGAACTTAACTTTAAAATAAAGCCGTTACTAAATTTTTCAAATATATTATAGTAATAGTACATATATTTAAATTTTGTGTGATTAATTTGTATTAATCAATCTGTACAAATGGTTATGATCTACATAATAATTGAATTTTTATGTAGCATGTTGTAAATACAAATAAACCAACATAACAATAAAAATTAATAATCTTTTTTTTTAATATTATTTTAAGCTAATCTATTACATATGTACATATATATGAGTATGTAATCAAAATAAATAGATGAATGTTTAATTTTCAAATATTCCAAAAAAAAAAAGAAATATCTCTTTAAATTGGGTTATTTATCCTTTAATAATATTAAAAACTTATTTTTCCCAACTTTTTTCTTATTAAAAAATTTTACTATGTACTAAATATTTCACTAGACCCTAAAAAATAATTCAGCTAATCCTTTTAAGTTATTCATCCTTAAAACTACATTTTTTATAAGCATAATTTTTTTATACATGTGTATATATATTATGTACATATATATATATTTTTTTTGTTTCTTAAAAATATTTTCTGTTATTTCTCTTCGATTATGACTTCATTATGTTAAACATTTGTGATCATCAATATTTTACTTCCTTTCGATAAACTTGCATTTCGAATTACTAAAGTAGCTTGTTACTGATTATTTGGATGAAAAAATTTGTATATGTGTGTATATAAATGAAAATGAAAACAAATGTATGCGTATAAATAAAGAAATTTTCTCGTAAAGCTACGAATTTATGACATGACACGTCGATCCTTATATTAATGGTTTAAATACGTGCTTTAACAAATAGAAGGTTTTCTTTTTTTTAACGTAAATATATGAAAGAAAAAAGCACTTATCGATTTTGTAATACACATATTTTTTGAATTGTATGTATATAAATGTGTGTGTATTTATTCACATATAGTACGTCTGTAGATTATATCAACATTATAATGTTGTTTAAAAAAAATATATAACAAGAAATAAATAAATATTTTTATTTTCATTTTCACCTTTTCTGCAGATATTTTTTTAAACGCTATATGTAGTTTTTTTTATTGTCACATTAAATTAAATATAATGTAGAAAAAGTAACAAAACAAAAACCTGAAACATACAAAATAAATTATGCTGAAGCATTTTTTTCAAATCCGATTTTTTTTTTCACTTTATTTTTTGTATTTGTCGCTTCCTTAAATTTTGTCTTTCATTTTTATTCCTGTTATATTTTGTATTATTTATTTTTCTACGTGTGTAAAATTTGTTTTTATTTTTAAATAATCCACGTTAAACTAAAAATGATAAATAGCCAAAAAAAAAAAAAAAAAAAAATTTTTTCTATGTATATACTGTATGTGTATACCAGTACACATAGACAAGCACTAAGTATTTCATATATGTAATAAAATACTGCTGCTGTTGTTTTAATACTGTCATAACCTTATGTTCCTTATACATTTTCTTTTGATGATTTTTTTTTATACACAGACTGAAAAATATGGCTAAAATTGTCCTTTATAGATACGTGAGAAATTATCTGGAATTAAAAATAAACAAAAAAAAAAATAAACATTTTTTTTTTTTTTTTTGAAAATAAAATAAATAAAAAACTAAAAAAAACTGTTAGGCTAATAAATAAAAAACCTTAAAAATTCAATAAGAAGCCTAAAACAAAAAGTTTTCTTCCTTTTTTTGTTAATTCTAAGTAAAGTCATACACACGCACGAATAAATAAACATAAAAATTTATACAATAAACAAGGAAACATCATTAAAGTAAAATTTAAAATGAATTAAATACATTTTGAAAAGGTGTCGAGAGAATTGTTAATATGTACAAAGTATAAAAGAATAAAGTTCAAAAATAAATATGAAGTGTGTATGAATAGAAGAAAAACAAACGAAAAAATTAAATAAAATCAAATTTTATTGTGTAACATATGTTAGACATTTAAAAAAATGAAAAAAAAAAAACTTCAAAAAAGGAAACAAAAACTGAAAGTTTTATGGAAGCTCACGTTACTCGTATTCTATAATTTTGGTTCCCTATTTTATTCTAGGTTCTAAATTGAATTTAATAATAAGGGAAATTGTTAAAAGAGATATAATTCAGCAATTTTCTTTTTTCTCTAAATTTCTTTTCTTTTATTTATATAATTTTTCTTTTTTCTTTTTTTTTTGCCTATTTACAAAGAAAAATTATTCATACATTTTCACATAAAATAATTTGATTATATCAAAATCTTTACATAGAAAACTTTATAATAAAAGGAAAAAGCCTATAATACAAACACATAAGTATATATTTATGTATATGTTCACAAATATATACTATCATAAATCTATACATATGATGACTATGATGATGATGATGATGATGATGATGATGACGATGATAATAATAATAACGAGTTTCCGTTTTTGAAATTTTCACCATTCCTCTTTTCCAATTTATTTCTGTATACGTTAATATTCTTTGAACTTTATTAAATTTCCTTGACTAATGAATTGCTTGCTTGCTTGCTTATATGTTTTCCTTTTGAAAACAAAAAAAAAAAATTAACATTCAAAATAGACTGAAAATGTAAAGAAAACAGACAAAAACGGATAATTTGGAAAAATATTTTAATTTACGTATACACATGTTTTGCATAATATGTACAGAAACGAAACCATTAAAAAAAAATAAAACAAAACTGAAAAACTATGCAACGGACAAAAAATATAAAAAACAAAAAATAAAATGACTACAATAATTCATCCAAAAAGTAGAATTTATTTTCTATTTTTTGCATATAAAACTAAAATGTTGATGACAATTTATTAAAGAAAATTCTTTCTATAATGAGGAGAAAAAGGAAAATAAAAATATATTTTCACAAAATTAATCTCATTTTCTTTCTACTTCTTATTGTTATAAATAGTTTTAACATAGACATTGCAGTATAGAGCGATTAGAGTCCTGAAATCTGGAAAGAAAAAATAAAAATAAAAAATACAAAAAATTTTTAATATCAAATGCCTAATATCTACTTTTTATTTTGAATGCAAAACACAAAAATATTATTTTAATAATAAAGCAAAAAAAAACAAAACACAGCATAACAAAAGCATATCCTTTTGACAAGAAAACCGAAACCAAAAAAAATAAAAATAAAAAGAAAAGAAAAATAAAAACAAAATCCTAATGGACAAAAGTATCTGGTGTACGTAATATACGAGAATATGACGATAACAAGCTACAAATAAAAAAAAATAAATAAACACTATGAAAAATCTCTAATACGGCAAAAGAAAAAAATATGAAACAAAAAATAAAGGAAATATAAATGTGATAAACATATGGTGCCTGTGACAATTTTCTTTTTTACGTAAATTATTTATATTCGTGATTTCATAAACACTTAATGTAGATGCACATAACATGTATATGTATGTATGCATGAATATTTCACCATTTATCTCTATATGTATGTACATGAAAAAATTACTCAAAATATTTTTCTATTATTTTTTTCTTTTAATATGGAAAAAAATAAACACAAGATAAAAATGAATTTAATAAATTATAATTTTTCATAGTGAATTTTAAAATTACAGTAAAGAATAAAATTACGTGCATGAAAATACAATATGAATGTACATAAGTATACGCTTTAGATTTTTTATTATTTATATAAAGTATATGAGATAAGACTACACTACATGGTATAACACTTTCTTTCAATTATGAAATGATAGTCAAAATTTAATTAAGTTCAAAATAAAATTTACGTTATTAAAAAAACAACATTTTATAATATAACAGACAAATATCATTTTCAAAAGTTATATGCATGTGTAATATGATTTTTCAATTATTTTGTTTTTTTTATTTCTAGAATACAATAAAAATAAAATTACTAAGATACTATAGGTATATAATAAATTAATGTTTATTTTTTTTTTTTTTAAATTTTACTATATGCGTTTTTTTTTTGTTTTTTTTTTTTTTTTTTAAATAAATTTTATAGTCATTGCAATATACGAGTATTCGCATTTTATAGTTTTTATTATTTGAGTAACTCAATAACATTTAATACCACCTTTATAACATAAAATTTCGTTTTATATTTTACGTTAAGTATTTTTTGTGCAATAATGATCAACTATTATACATGATTTTAACTTATGTACATACGTATATAAATATATACATATTGAAATACTAAATTATATTAATGTACAGAGATTTACTCATTTATTCTAAAATTTACAATAGTATTTCACCATTACATCTCCGCATATCTTTCAATTTCACACTTCAAAAATGATTCCATTTAATAGAGTTTACTGCACATATTTACGATTTTATATACAGCATTCATACATACATGCATATGCACATACATACATATGTATAGACATTTATTATTACATATACCTATACGTATATATGCAATCCGATGGCTATAAACTTTACAGTTGTTATAGAAAATATTCACGGTATACAATACAAAATTATTGAATGAACTGATAAGCCTTCAATAGTCCTTTGGTTTTATGATAAAGTTTTATATGGTATTAACTTCAATTGATTGCGAAACAATAATATTAAATAGCATATGCACATTCATGGTTTTTCATCTATATATTATACATACGTACATATATTAATGCTAAAAGTTTTTCAATATTTATGTTCGTACATATATGTAGGTGCACAGTAAAAATATATACATAAATACATATATACTTGTAACTGTGAGTTTATTTTACATACACACAATTGTGTGAATATATATGTAGTTATTGTAGAAAAACAAAATCAAAAATACAATAAAATGAGAACAGAATATAGAAAATAATTTCTATTGAATTGAAATTATTGCATATTATACATGAAAATTTAAATCGAAAACCTAAAGTTTCTTATTGTGTATAAGTATATTCATTGAAAAGTTCAATTTTCAATTATAAAAAGAAAAGTAAAAATTATGTAAATTAGAAAACTCAAATAAAACTTTATCGCAGTCAATTTTTCAACATATTCTGGATTATATCTAATTTTGTTGTACTAACTTTTTCTCAATAAAACAAAAACAAAAAACAATAAAATTAAATTTCATATAAATGATATTAATTTATCAACATTTTTGCATCATCTTTATGATATCTAGTTTATGTGCACACTTTGAAGTTTTCAAAATCACAAATCACACATACATATTTGTGCATAAAAATGACTAAGAACTTTTCTTTGTTCCTTTGAAAAAAAAAAAAAAAAAAAAAAAAAAACAAATCATATCAAAATTTACCTATTCACCGTTTTTCATCAAAAATTTTCATTATTTTCCATTGAGAATCTCATAGTCTAAAAGCTAATTTCATGGTGTCTGCTCTTTAAAGTAATTTAGTTGCATTCTACAATGTAGTAAATATGTACATACCATCGTTTCATTTTTCACAATGTGTGTATATACTGTATAGATACAATTCTCAAACTGAAAATGCATAACTTTGAAATACCTGTATATGTAAAAGGTGCATTTCGACGTTTTTATACGTATTTACAACGATTATTATACCATTAAAAATTTTTGCAACAGGTTTCCTTTTATTTTTGTTTTTCTTTTATATTCTTTTTATACCTTCTTAAGATTCTTTATTTCTTATTTGTAAAATATTTACAACATCATCATCATCATCATCATGTAAAATCATTCCGTTTACCATTTTTTCAAAGATTTTTTTTTTTTTTTTCACATATTTCCATACAATATACTTGTGCAAAAAAAAAAGTAATTTCTTCTAAGGAAAATGAATAGTAAATACGTATATGTGTGCAATATATTCATAAAAATGTATAAGTACGTGAAATAAAAAAATCTTAGAAATTTTCATGTATAATTTTTTTTCCAATTACAAACAAATGTTATGTGTTTTGTAAATTTTAGTGAAATTGTGATTACTTACAACAAAAATGTAAAATAAATATATGTACATATGTATATAGAATTAAAAAAAATAAATACACAAATATTACACAATCTATGCAACGTACAATAACTCAAAAATGTTCAGAAATTTTTGAGTAAAATTTGAACTTTACAAATACAAAATTAGTCAAAATTATCTGAATATTTAAAGATTTTTGACATTACTTTCATTATGAATCCCTTAAGGATAATAATAATAATGATAGTTGAATGGACAAATTATTTGCTTTATCTAGACAATATATAATTATGTTTCATTATCATTTTTATTGTGATTACCATTCTCGCTTTATCCTATCTTTGATTCATTAACAAAAATGAATTAGCATGTGTATTAATATATTTATGTATGTACGTCTATTCTTATTTAACACAAGGCCACATGCTATTTAAATTATAAAAATAAAAATTCATCAATAAATATTAGCATTTAATATTATGTTAGAACTTTCGAAATTACATTTATTACATCTGAATAAAAAGATATCATATAACTAAAATGACAATTATAACAAAGGATCTCTAGTGTTGATGTACACATCGAATTTTATCTATGCTTTAGTTATACATATGTATGTATGTATGTATGTATAAACAAAAATATTGATACTCTATCTTTATGTATATGTATACATATTTTTCAAGGATGATGACGATGACGATGATTATATTTTCAAAAACATCGTCATTATCATCATTATAAGCCTCAAGGATGAAAATTACAAAATAAACCATTCTCATAATTTTTTCAATGTCTTTGTTTCATAGGCGTGTATAGTTTTCATATCAGATAATAAAATTAGATTCACATTCAAATTTATAAACAAGTTATATATTATTGTAGTTAGTCATTTTAACATCATCACAATTTTTACACATACACATAGACAATGTTTTATTATTGTTGTTAACACCAAATAAATTTATAATCAAAAAGGATTAAAAGTCCTACAGCAAAAGAATTAAAGAAAGATGAAATAATCCTCTATAAATCTACATAAAATAATCTAAATTTGAAATCTAAACATTATACGTGTATAGAGAATAGATATACAAACAAATAAAAATTTGCTTATTTGCATGCCAATCTAAAATGGAAATAATATCATATACGAGTATACACACTACATATTTAAATTACTTTGCATCTAATCATGCACATAGTTAGCCTTAGTTGGTATATCATTCATCCGAATAATATCTACATATACATACTACATGACATCCTTTTTGTATGGATTAATCACTATGTTATTATACATTATTATGTCCATGTATTTAAGTATACTATATATGTATATGTACGCATTTACCGGAAAATCAGTTTTATTCCATATAATTTTAAAATTACACGCGGTGTTTTTGATTGTTGATGTAATGAGAAAATCGAGAAAAACTTTGTTAGAACGTTTATGTGTCCTGTACAATAAACACTTTTTGAATAAGCAGAATAGCATGCCTTCGGGAATTTTGTAAAATCAATCTAATGATGATAAAAGCATGAAAAAAAAAAATAAGATATGAAAACAAACTCTTTGCTTAATATAAGCGAATATCATCCTTATATACACAGTAATCTAGATAATCTTATAGTAATGTTGTTGATTGTATGCTGTTTTTTTTTTTATTGTTTTATTATAGTATACGTATGTTTTCTTTTAAAAAGCATTTTAGCAATTCATTCGCGTGTACACACTTTTTGAAAATAAGTTTCTTTTGTAATGAGATTTCAAACGAAAATTTATTTTTGCACTTGTCGGATATACCATCACCGGTGATTGTATTTCTTTATTGTATTGTTTTATCTTTGAATATACCTAATATTGTTTATTTTCCTTTAAATTTATACACGTAAACAATGCATGGAATTTATATTAAGCAATATGTGTATGTGTAGGTATATTAGGTGTGTATATGTATACGGAGTTAACAAGATGTTAACACCAAAATACTTTCAAAAAAATAAAATAAATAAATAAATAGCGAAGGTAAAAAAAAAAAACGTCTAAAAGAAAATAAAGCTTCAAAGGATTGAAAGAGTTCATCACCATCATCATCTTCATGAATGCTTTATTTATTCTTTCTTTCTGTTTTTCATGTTAACTGTTTATAAGCTTTTTTTTTGTTTTTTGCTTTATATTTACTTTATTTTCTTTTGTTTGTCGGAAAAAAACAAAAACTTTCTGTTTCTTTTTTTTTCCTTTTACTTATTATAACGCTTAAAGTGTTTTTTATTTATTTTTTATTTTATTTTTTGGCTAAAGAAAAGAAAACAAAATTTTTTTAAAAAATAAATAAATTGTTTTTTGTATTGCACATCAAAAAGGGAAAAATTAAACGGAAATTAGAAAAATATAAAAATAAAAGTATTAATCAAATAAAAAAGAGATGTCTGCAACCAAATATAAAGTTTATCTATATGGAATTTGTACTGGAACAGTAGGAAAATATTTGCAATAAAAATAAATAATAAATTAATTAAAATTTCAAAGAAAATGATCAAAATTCATATAATATATACGTAAGTGCACTAATATTAAATTATTTCAATGCTTTTAACATTTGCCTTTTAATTAATTGATTATTAAATTTAAATTTAAACATTCAACCCTCATTTAAATTATTTCTAAAATTATAAAACATTTTTTTTTTTTTAAACTGTGAATACTTTTCATTAATTTTTCTTCTGAATTTTTTCCATTTTTATTTTTCAAATTTATTGTTGTTATTTTCTTGTTTTGCCTTTCACACGTTTTTTTCTTAAATTTATGATAAAAATGAGGTCTTAATGATACGAATGTTATAGAAGTTTTAAAGTATCATTAAGAGAAGAAGAAGTTTAAAAATAAAAAAAAAACGACATACATATATGAAAATTCTTTAAAGTTGTTCCTTGTTCACTTTTCTCTACAATAAATTTTTTCTTGTTGTCATTTACTCCCACATACACATTTGTTCATATATACGAGTACGTGTGTATGTTTGTTTGTGTTAAAGTTTAATTTTCGAAAAGTTTTACTGCTATTTTGCAAATATATATTCTTACATCTAAGAATATTGTCACCTCGATGAAAATATTCTAAATAATAAATAGAAGTGAATATAGAGAAATTACGGAAAATACAAATGTATACCTACTTATTTAACTGAATTGTATAGGTGCCGGATAGGTCGTTCGATGACATTATATTTTCACTTCATTTACAAAGGTGTTGGTTGTGGGTGGTTATGGTGGCAGTTAGATTGTTTAGTGATTTTCATGAAAAATTAAATCGTACAATTATAAAATACATACTGGTATATGAGTACGTTATATATGGTATGCACAGCATAACAAATACAAATTGTCGTTGATAAGTGATTTTATTGTTGTAATTTTAGAATAATGTGAATGTGTATTGTTCACATAAACATGCACTCATTTATTTCGAATTAGTGTGTTGAGGAACTTTAAAATTTCCCTAACGGCCATCCACTTTATTTTACAATTCCCTTAATACAAACATATATGTATGTATGGTATGTACATATGTGTGTGTGTAAATGCGTGAATATTTTCTAACTCCAGTTCTCTTTCCATGTTTTATACATATACATACATCATACATACATATACAGAAGTACATGCACACATATCTATATGTAGACATTATGAAATTGTGTTTAAACGTTTACCATTAATTTTCAGCTTGAGTGGATACTTTAAGCAAATTTAAATGTTTTAATAGATATGTGTAAGAGTATCTAATGTGATTTTATGTTAGATTCGTGACAGTAAACTAAATGTGTACATAGTATTCGTGTAAATATATGCAATGATATACAAAAACAAATCGTGTGTATTTTTGTAGGTGGTTAACAAGGTTTTATGTACAATTCATTGTTTTTTTCTCATGTCTTAAAATTATTTATGTACATATATGCATATATACTACACCATACATTTTTAGTAGTGCAGGGAGCTTAAAGAATATGCAAATAGAAAACACAAACTACCTGGTATTTAAAGTATTAGAAACAGAAAGACATAAGGATAAGTACATTTATTTGAATGACTCTGTACAAACTACTGACCATCTTTTAACAAGAGTATAAAAACTACCCTGTATTATATATTCATATGTATGTATGTACAACATACATACATATGTATAATATACAAATGTAAAAATTCACTACACGTTAACATGAATGCATAATGAATTTTATATAAATTTTCAAATTATATCAGCAGGTGTTATTGCCATTTAGATTGAATGTTTCGATTTATCTAGATAGAATTTAACTTTTAATATATGTATGTATGTGTGCACATATACGTATATATATTTAATTCATTCATATGTGTATATGTATAAATATACGTATTGTTGGCAAACCATCGAATTTTACAAGACTAAATTTTACATGCGGTTAATGCCAGAGGCTTTTTGGTGAATGAAATGGTTAAATAACTGCATTATATTTTTCCATATGTATTTACATTCGGAAATGTACACATACATATGTATGTATATTAGATTACACCTACAAGCATATAATTAAAATGTATACATATACATATGTATATATAAGAACATAAGTACTATATGCGATAACATAAGTATATATAATATGCAAAGATAAGACTTTAAATTAACAAAATAAAAATTTTATGCATGCCTGAGGGTGATTATATGCTAGAATTTCTCTGCTTTCTATTCTTATTATAATATGTACTTGCATATATATTTCATATATTTTATACACATGAAAGTACATACATAAGTATATATTCACATATATTCATGTATGTATTCATGTAAAATACAGAGATACATTATTATATATGTATAAAAAATGTAAACACACACAAACATACTTAATATCCATGTTCAATGTACAGAGTACTTAAACTTTGTTGCTTTTAATCTTACATTACATACAGATTAAATTCATTCTTTAGGTATTATTTTTTGTTAAGAATAAAAGCTAAGACATAAAATAAACAGAATCCATGTATTTATGTATAAAATTTTTGTGTACATTCTAAATTCATATGTAAAACGAATATTTAAAATTAATTCATTTTATAAATATTTGAAAATTGTTTACAATTATTATACTTCTTTACTTTAAATATCTAAAACAAAACAAAATAATGTACATATGTACATACTTTCTAATAAAAAAAGCAACAAATAATTAAAAATCTAAAAGAAAAACGTTTTTTTTTTAATTTGAAAAATATATTAAATATAATTTTTCGATTCAATACAAATGAGGAATGTTTATATCTTAAGAAAATAAATAACTAATACCAACTAATACACAATTACATATGTATTCTTTTTTTTAGATTTGTTCAAGATAATTTATTATTTAATTTTTATTTTTTAATATCATATGTAATATATTTTTTTTTGTTTTAGCTTCAATATGCATCACGATACGCATTCGGTTATAGAGTTCGTGACTTTCATACAGGAAATGATTTTGGCCACAGGCAAAATCGTGATCTTGATGGTGTTACCAGAGGTGAATATCATATATTATTACCAGATGGTAGAGTACAAAATGTTAAATATCATGCTGATGATAGTGGTTTTCATGCAGATGTTCAATTTGAAACTGGACATTAAATTTCAAAGAAATAAAAAAGAAAATGTAAAAAATAAAAATAATTTTTTTTATACATTACGTATTATTGATGAATATACGTGAAATTATATATTACAACACCGTAAATTTAAATCAAAAACAAAATACCTATATATATGAAAACAAAATGTATATAAATATTCATATTTTTTTTTTTTTTATATTCAGGATTAACAAATTTGTTATTTTATTTATTACATTAATTTTGTAATGTCCCCTTTTAATTAAAACATTCAATCATCAAAATGTGCAATATTCATTAGTTAATAAGAAGATAAAAAAATGTATCGATTTTATTCGCATCCTGCTTATTCGACAATCAATTTTGTGTCATAAAAAAGCTTTTATATTATTATAAAAAGGGAATGTGCAATATATTATAAGAATTTTGTTGTACCTATGTTAATTAATTTTTCAAAATAAAAATAAAAAAATTTTAATTGTTTTCTTTTCGATTTTTTAAACTTTGAACTTTGCTTAAATATTGTAAAATATTAAAGATAAAAAATTAAATCCTAAAGTTTTTCTTAAATCCTTAAGTTTTTTGAATATTTATTACTCATTCAAAGCTTAAAGAACAAATCATATTTTTAAAAAATGGAAATAAACAAATTTTATTTTTGTTTTTCTTGAACTTTTGTTTTTTAGGTATGAAAACGTGAAGATTTCCATTTTTTAAGACATAGGTATCTTAAAAGATCTTCGTTTTGAAAATGCATACATACATATGCATGTATGGATATATTTGATTTCATTCGATAAACAGAATGTATGCTAAGATCTAATATAATAAACAATTGATAATAATAATGTATTATGTACATATGTATATATAGAATTTTCTTAAAATTCAGAAATAATCTTCAATAATAACGAAATAATTTTGTTATCTGATTTTTATTTTTCTGTACTATTTTCAAATCAAGGACATGATTTTATGATTAACCGAATAAAAAAGTGATACCTAATAACACTTATAATTACAAATAATAAGAATTTTTTTTATATGAGTTAAAAGTCAAGAATTATATTGTTAATCATATATAAAAGAAATACCTATTAATGTTACACGCACTTTTAATGTTGTAAGATTTAACCTTTTAGGTCACAAAACAATGAGAAGAATTTTTCTTATTTAAAATAAAATGAAAATAATTTTAAATTTAAATTCATAACTCATAAATGCGTATGACTGATTCATGTACTTTACGTACTTTATATATGTACATATATTTTAATAATAAATACCGCATTGTATGTTAGAAAATATGTTCTTTTTTATATTTATACATATATACTTATGTATACGGCAATTTATGTAGCATATGTACCATTCTACCATAAAATTATTATTCATTAGCGTATGTAACCTCTTTTTATATTCACATAAATATTTATTAAATAAATCCGTTTTTCCCCCTTCTTTTGCTCTGCTTATTCTTTTACTTCTATTTTTACTTCTCATTTTAATACACTTATTTCATAATCATTGCCATCATTTTAGAATATTATGTATTATTACATTTTGTATACATTCATTTTATTACAAAGTTATGCAAAGGTCAATATACAAAACAATAAAAAAAAATCAACAAAACAAAATTAAAAGATGAGACCTTTTTTATGCATAGAATAGTACATATACACAGTATGTAACAATTGTGATATTACAGTGTCAGATTCGATAACGTATAATAACTGAAAAACAAAAGATTTCAAAAATGTAATAATAATTCATAAAATTCAAAAATTGCACACATGTCTGATAGCTTCATTATATTATATGCTTGTATGCTCGTACATATAAAAATATTGTACATATACGAGCACATATGTATCTAGAAATTACACAAATCGCTACCCTATTGTTTGTAGATTTAATTTTTCTAAAGAGTAAAATATGAAATAAAAACAAAATTCATAATTCATATTTGTATTTATTTTTTTATATTCGACCATTTTATACCACATTTACCTCAACAACGATATTGCAATACCACGATAATGGCTATGATGGCATTTTTGAAGCAACTTGAAACTTCTTCATTATTTTGTTTTTTTTGAGAGCATTTATGGGTACATTCATAAATACATGCATGTACAATTTTGTGACCAAATAGCTTGAATTTCTATTCTATTGTTTTTTATATTTTATCATATCCTTTTATTTTTTTTCTTTTATAGACATTCATTGGTAAATATATGTACGTACACCTACGTATGGACAATCTATGTAGAAAAAAAAAATCACAAATTTATTTGTATGCGTATATTGACAATCGACAGATAGAAAAAGCAAATTAAATATGCGGATGAAAAACAGACAGATTGCAAATTGACATGAAATTTTTGAACCATAACAAAATTTTACGTTATTTTTGCTTATACATTACGTACATTATGTATGTGTGAACGTATGTACGTACAAATGAACAAAACAAAGAGAAGATGAGCAGCAAATGCAAAATAAAAACAAAATTAATGAAACAAATAAAAGAAACACAAAGTTTCAATCATGCTTTAATTAATTCACATTTCAATATAACAACCAAAATTTTGTTTTTTTCATATCGTTCTTTTTTGTTTTGTAATTTTTCTTTATAAATTTTTTATTTTTGTTTATTTGTTTATGTACATATGTATATAGATATAAATGTATAATAAAAGACCTGTGTCATTTGCCTACGTAATAAAATACCTACATATGTGTATGTATGTACATGAATACAATTTTTGTCGAATATTTTTGAAATTGAACTATAACTGATAATGATGATGCTGATGATGATGAGATGACAGGATATTGCACCATAAAATTTGTATTGTGTATATCCTCATTTTTTGTTCTTTCACTTTTTCAAATTTTAATTGTTTTTATTTTGAATAAAAAAAAATTAAAAATATGAAAAAATTTGCAATTATTACATACACGCGTATTTTATATGTATGTGGTTTTGCTTCATTTTATTTTATTTTTTGTTTTTGTTTTCTTTAATCAATGTGAAGCAGGAAGTTTCAAAAATCTCAACATTTTTTGCTTGATGGTAATGATTATTGCCAAGTAAAATTACAACAAGCTAAAATCTAGGGAAAAAATTATCAATGAATTTGTTTTTATTAAATATTTTTTTTTTGCAAAAATATAATGAAATAAATATTCAATTTTTCACCATACTTTTTTGTTTTATGTTGATGATAATATCGAAACGTAAAATGACGACATAGTGCATGTAACATTAATTGCATACCTGTAGTGCAGATTTTATATTAAATAAAAAATGTATACATACATACATATATATAACACTTTACAAGATGCTTCAAAAGATCAAAAATGTGTTATACACGAATAAATGAATTTGATTATTTTTTTGTTTCTCTCAATTTTTGAAAAATAGCAATAAATTTATTGACATCAGTATTATTAACTTTTTATTTATATTACATAAAATGTACACAATTTTGTATATTTTGTACGTAATAGGAGTGTTACAAAATCTCACGAAAAAAACATTTATAATTTATAATTCTCTGTAAATACATGTATAGACAGGGACTATGTTCGAATTGATATAAAATCAACAAAAAACAAAACATGGAAATGATGAGCAAACAAATAGAAAAACTATAAAAATATAATGATAACAATTTAAAATATCTGCATAACACAGATGTCAATAAATTGTGACTATTATAATATATTACTAAAAATAATCATAGAAAATACTTTTTTTTTCGTATTAGTAGATACAATTTAAATAAAAATTTATAATTGCAATTTATGGTATGTACATATAAATAATGGTAAATTGGTATAAAGCTATGAATAAATTTTCTTTAAAAAATATGTAAATTTTTTTTTTTAATGTACATTTTTGTATATACAATATATATGTATGAATTATTATTTTATTTAATTGAATTTTATATATATTATTCCAAAATGTAACGTATGCTATACTATATAAAATTCATAAAATAAAATGCATCATTTCCACTCGCTTAACAATTTAAAATATCAAGGTAAAATAATTGCGAGCAAAAACATACCTACGAAATTATACAGATATACCAGTTTGCTATAAACTTAAAATACAAACAATACAAAAAAAAAATCAAATACAAAAATTTATAATATAAAAAATAACTACACAAAAAAGCAAACTAAAAAGATAAGTAAATATAATATTTTTCAAATACAAAATGTATACGAACATATTGTTTTTGTTTTTGTTTATACACTCATCATATGATTATCTGTATTAAAATTATTTATTTATATCGCCTAAAAAGAAATAAAAATATGTAATTTCCATTTTGTCGTTCTTCATATGTATTCTAGATGTACAAGTATACGTATATACATATATGTATGTATGTGTATCTAAATAGATATACGTACATATGTATGTATGTATATGTTGAGTGTATGTTCCATTCGTATATGCATACATGAAATTAATTTGTTGTTTTTTTTTGTTTTTTTTTTTCAAAAAGGGTGTGAATTTGTATACATTACATAAAGCACATTTCAAATTAGAAAATCAAGCGGCGAAATTCCATTATTCACGGATTATACACACACGTTGCATAAAAATATATACAAGAACATACATACATACAAACATGTAATACAATAAACGAAGAAAAATTTAATTTTGATATTTGCGCACAATATGCAATTATGTACAGGGTATTCAGATTGGTGGATAGAATATCCTGAATGAACATTTTCGAAAATGCAAACGATAAAATTACATACATATGTATTGTAAAATTAAAGATGTTTTACAAGTTCTAAAATGTATATAAAAAAAATCTTTAAATTTTATGTTTTGAATATACAAATGTATTTAAACAAATTTTTTAAACAAATTGTAACAAATTTTTGGAAATTTTTGAAAAATGATAAAATGAACAAAAAGCAATTAAACACCTTCTAGCTGTTTTATCGTATTTTATACTTTAAAGTGATAAAAAATATTTTTAAATTTTATGGTCTTTAAATTTTTATATCCATATTGTATATAAACATATCCATGTACCTATTACCTGGGTTTATGGATTCGTATATTATATTTATCACCTTGAAAATCATCAAAATTGATTCGATGATAGATATTTCTTCAGCAACTAACTAGCATATCATCATTAAAATCGTCATCAAAGCATAAAAAATTGATTATCGACACACAGACTTTTTTTTTAAAACACACCTAAATGTGGAGGGAATTAGCTAAACACTACAAATTTAAGTATATGTATACGTACATATAAAAATGTTCATCTATCACCTGCCAATTTTCTTCTATTATTTATAATGGAGGACATAAAAGTGCAAAATGATGCATTAAAATATACAAATTTAATTCTGAAAAATTTTCCTAAGTATTCATAAGCTTTTATGTAATTTAAAAATTACATACACATATATAATTGCACATACATACACAAATATAAGCATTTATAATTTATATACCATTTAGATACCTGCTAGACATTCATATAAACATTCCACTGTTAATAAAAGACGTGAAGGTCATCCGTATCTTCATAAACTTATATGGTATAGGCATGAAATAATAATTTGAATGTCAAACTAATCGTTGAACCAAAAACTGAAGAAAAATTTGTAGTTACCTTCAAATTTCTATTGTGTACATTAACAGACAAACTATACGGGTGCAATAATATAAAAGTTCAATTTTTTTATTATTACTTTGATTAGTTCGAATGAAATAATTTTTGCAGTTATTATTATCTCATGCTGAGACATAAATAAAATGTAATTTTCAAAAAACGTGTAAGTATATTGTGCACACGTACATACATACATATATGCATAGTATAATATGACACAAGTAAACAGTAAAATTTAATTAAAAATCTTATTCAATACTTGAGAAGTAAAATTCAAAATATAAGATTAAACTTTGAACAATAAAAGGAATTCATATACATATGAATGCAAGTTGTACAGTCAATCTTGCATGAGAACATATTATTTGCAACATTATTTAAACCCTTTTTATGTTAACAAGAAAAACATGAAAAATTTCAAGAGTATCATATTAACCTAACGAATTTAATTTATATTTTTTAACCATGTAGGCCGATTTTTAAGAGGATTCAAATGTCAAGTTATACACATCATTGAGATTTAAATGTATGCCCTGTGACATTTCACATTCGAGTTATACATATTATTATTATTATATTTTTTTTTTCTTTAAGTATAATTTAAGAAGTATTACAATGAAAACGAAAGCATATAAAATAGCAGCAAAAATATTTATTAAAATTAAATAGAAGATCGCATTCACAAACTAGTTCACATGAGAATTAATGAAAATTTTAAATTTCATTGAAGAAAATTTTTCATGCTACATTATGAATTCGTTAGTGAACAAAGTATAACAATAATTCAAATGTATCTGATGTACTTTGTGTACGTGATTTTACCTATGTACATACATATGTACATATACATATATAATTATATGCATTTGTTTGAAACTTTTGGAAAAATCAATTAAATCTTGACCTATATTATATGATTTTTCAATTTTAGAAATGATGGAAAATGTTCAAATTAAATTTAATGCCCTTGCTAAACTATAGCACATTTATTTAATTGATGATAGATATTATGATAAAAGCGTATCTATTTTTAATTTTTAATTTACATCTTTTAATTTTACATATTTACATGTTTTTTTTTTAATGGTTAATTGATGCACTTAATAAAAATATTATCAGTATCTTGTTTTTCTTTTTTTTTTTTTTTTTTTTTGTTTTTACCTTCTATAGGCTAATTAATTAAATTCGAATCGGATTTTTATTTTATAAAATTGTAAATGCAATACTTATCATTGAAAAATTTAAACAAAAAAAAAGGCTTTTAAAATTTTTTTAATATTATGATAATTAAATAAATGCATATTTTATTTGCATTTTCATGCTTTGAAAGTGTTTTTTATAATTACATATTTTTATTCATAGTACTTTCTATATATGAATAAGTACATACAATATAATGCATGTATGTACAATAATTTTACTAAAATATATTTTTTCCCTTTTAAATTTCAATAAAATCCAATTAATATATTCAGGCAACTGCTTTGATAATAAGCCCAATAACAGCATAATAAAAAGATAAATAAATATATAAATAAATAAAATAAAATAAAGCTCATTGCTATGTACACAATAATAATTTATATTACCCATGTAATTTGCAAGAAATTTACTACTTTTTTTTTTCTTGTTTTCCTTTCTGAATGGATGCGTTATGTTTTCAAGATACGATAATATGGTACACCAGAATTGCATGTTTGAAATAAAATATTAAAAATCTATACAAAACAAAATTGTACACATATATTATCATTTGCATATAAATGTAGAGTACGCTTTAATATTATGTACATACATGTGCAGTGCATAATAAGATATTGTAACGTGTGATTTTAATAAATGTATGTATTTACAAATTGCAAAATAATTTAAAAAAAAAAACATATGTGAATGTATCAATGCTACAATAAAAGAAATATAAAATATAATAAAAATGATAAAAATAATAAAAATATAAAAAAAAGATACCAAAACAAGAAAATTGCAAACAAGGTTAAATGGTTCACTTTTGAAGGTTCATTTTAGCATTTATCTTCAAGACAACTACAAATACACATTATGCACGAATGTACAATATATGTGCATGAATACGTGAATTTTCCACCAAAATTACTTGTATAATTCAACTATTTTATATTATATATATTCATATGTGAAATGTAATTCACATTATTATGATCATAAGTAGCAGAAAAATCTACAGTATAAACCTTTTTTGCAGAAGCTTAAAAATGTGAATAATTTTATATACAAATATTTTTCTGCACATTAATGCAATTTATCTACTAATATATGTATTATATACATACATTTTTTTTTACATTCTGTTATTGTAATGATACCATAAAAGATGATTAAAATAAAGATTGAGGAGTAAAGAAATGGAGGCAATTATTTGCTACTATAAATAATATACAAAAATGTTTATCTAAGATATTTTGCTTATGTAAATAATATTTACCACTATTATAAAAAAAAGTGGTAAATTTTTCATATACATGTTTTATACCTATATACATATGTATTTTAATTTGTATTTTAATATGTATATAAATGAAAATTATACAGGAACATGAAAAAAATTATGTATGCAAACAAATATTAGATACGGATGCTCTTTTCACGCATCGATACTATTGCAGATTCAGTTTTTAGATATGAATAAATTTAAATTTAATTTTTGTATTTTTTTTTTTTTTTCAAGTACTATATTTGAATAAAAAATATATGTATTAGTTTTTGTACAAAAATTTTAATCTTTTGAATTTGGGTTAATGGTATATTTTGCACTAAAATAAATAAATATAATTAGTTTGTATTTGAGTAAGTGTATACTCGAGTGCATACAACATTGTATTGTTAAAAATTTTTTGGCAAAATTGTTTTTTTTTTTGTGTAATACTTATAATGACCTTTATTAAATGAATTTTGAGACGCCTAAACAAAAATAAATTATATTCAATTAAAATATTTGCAAACATTACAGAAACTAATTGTTTTTCATATGGATCGGAAGGATCATAAATGCAAGAAAATACACAAAAATATGTTTTGTATAACATAATTGAATATCATTTTAATTTTTACTTCTGCTATTTAGTAGGCTGATTATAAACATCGATCATTTCTAAACACTTTATTGTTTGTCTTATTTGCAACCAATCCACACGAAATATGAAAATTTCTGGAATACAAAATTTCACATTATCCTTGAAATATTGAATAAATCAAAAAAAAACTTTATGTTGTCAATATATAAAATAAAATTTATAAAAGAAAAATTAATTTCAATTTAATTTTTTCTTCATTATATGAAAATTATAAAAAAATTTTCTTTCATTTGAAAACTTTGATTTTTCTTTCATTTTAAAATCATTTAAAAGTTTAAATTTTAAATTAGTATTATTATAAAAAGGATGTTAATTTATTTGTTTTCACTCGTTAAATTAAAAAATTTAAAACTTATTCAAAAGTTTCGTTACTCTATTTAATTTTGATGCATGTAATAAAATGAAATCACATATAACAGACACACACATGTACATACTTATGTACATACTTACATACATACATGTACATTTTCATTTTATATGATATACAATGATTTTAATTGAATATTTTGACTAAATATAATAAAATAACGATAACGATTTTATGTTACGAATTCATAAGATGTGGCTATGTGTACATACATATGTATGTATATAATAATATGTCTTTACATATACGAGTACATATGTACATACATGTAGGTATATGTAAACCTGTCTATATATATATCCATACATACATCTATACATGTTGTACGTAAATATATGATAGAATGTATCATCTTCAAAAATAAAGTTATATTAATGATATTCCTTCATCATTCTTAATCTATGTGGATGCAGTACTCTATATAACTCGCATGCACATTGTGTGTATATATGCGTATACGTAAGAATGTACATACATTAAAGATTGTGAATTTTATACTCTTTACATGCATTATATACATACATACATATATGTATGTAATAAACATATACACGTATGTATATAAACGAATTAGCTTTGGTTATAGTGATACAAAAAGCATTCAAGTATAAATTTCATACATTTTCTTCATTATCATTTTATCACATAATATAGGTAACAGATATTTTCATACATCCATAAATTTTATATATGTATATACATATATGTTATACAGTTAAAATACACATATACATATATAGATACATACATATGTACATACAAGTTCACAATAAGGAAATCTGTTGTTCTAGAAGAAAAGCTAAGATTTAAAATTTTCTTATATATAAAATTTAAACGTTATCTATATAAGCTACATATACACATGTACATTTGAAAATACATATAAATTTAAAATTTTATTCGTATAAAATTTTCTCTGTATCATAAATTATTTATTTTCATTTTCTATTTTTTAACCAAAAAATTATGCATTATTTAACAAGTAAACTGTATATAAAGAAATTCGAAAAGATTTTATATAAAATTTTATGAAATTTTCTCAAGTTTTCTTATTTAAATTTTTTTTTTGTTTTTTTTTTTATATTCATATATGCATTTGCATACATTACAAATTTTGTACAAACAACAAAAACAAATTATATTCGTGTGCAAGGATGTGCATTATAAAAGAAGAAATGTATGTATACTTATGTGATTGATGATTTCCTAACTGATGGTTCATTATTTTATTTTTTCGTTTTCTTTTTTTTTTCATCTTATATCCTTCGTTCTTTTAAAATTTTATTCAATCTAAGCTTATACAAAAAACATCCTTCTGAACAAAAAAAAACCATAGTAACGTTTTTTCATAACGTTTATCATCATTTAAAAAATAAAATTGAGCTTACAATTTGTGAAAATTTCATAACTTATGAATACATATTACATTCTTATGTAGATTAATTTTTATGTATATTGAACGTGCAGTGTAAATAATGATGCAGTATACATAACATAATACTAAGAAAAATTAATAAATTTTCAAGTATGTTTATATGAAAATAATAAAACACAACACAAATACACAAAAATAATCCTTTAACTTAGTTTAGTTATAGTCTGGTTTATTTTCTATAACAATTTCAGAGAATTTTTTATAGCATTCAAATTTACTCATCCAAATGAGAAAAAAAAATTAAAAAGAGAAAAAATACCAACTATAAGAACTGAAACAGGGAAAAAAATTTGACACAAATGTTAATGACATTTCCTCTATACATACATACATATGTACATATATTTCTAAGTCATTTAAATTGAAAATTATAAAAATTTATTGCATATTGTATAAAAAAAAATGAAAACTTAAATAAAAAAGAAAATAATTTAAAATAGAACATTTTGCATCAATTTATTTATTTCATCTTTTATGGAAATCATGAAAATTTGTTATTTTTGTTGAATAAATTATTATAGAATACATTTGTTCTGCATGAAACTTTTCCTTCATTTTTTTTTTGTTACTTTTTTGTTCCTTGAATACTAAATAATTTGCTGACATTATCATTTTTCAAATGAAAATAAATTTATTTTACTTTTTCCTTTTTTTTTTTTGTTAATCATCAAATTTAAATTTAAATTCATTGTAGAAATTTTAAGGAAAATACTAGAGGAGTTTGTGAACAGAATTATAATTAAAAAAAAAAAAAAAAAAAATCTAATATGATGTATATACATATTAGTAGGGGGGTATTTTGTAGTGAAATTTTATTTTACAAATAATTCATAAATAATATCAACTAAATTGAAATTTTCAAATAAACAAAATTAATAATAACTATGCATGAAAGAAATATCATATTGCGTAGAAAATTTATAAAAAATCAAAGAACAACAGCAAAAATTGAATTTTTCAATGAAATCTTCATCATATAATGTATCCGGAATACAAGAATATATTGTACATAAATTAATTATTTTAATTTTGCAAAAATTTTATAACAAAAGAAAAGTACGTGTATGGTACATGAATTTAAAAAACACAAAATGCATGAACTAATTTTAAAAATCAAAAATGGTCACACGGATCTTATGTATCGTAATGAATAAAAAATTAACAATAATATATGAAACTGAAAATGATAAAAACACGTAAACATTTTTATTCACGTAATGTATGAACTACATATCTTTTTTATTCCTTAAAAATTAACAAGGTTAAATGAATATCAACGCTTTTAGAATATTATTAAAGTAAGAGGAAAAAATATTACACGTACGTACGTACATGTATCTTCTTAATTACATCTTTTGTACTAAAATTTACTTATCACATTACTATTTCTCATAATATCTAGTGTTTACATGATACACACGTACTGTACGCATCATATACATAGTACGAATGTTTATTTGTTGATTTCATGATTTTCTATTCAATTGTATTATTACATTCACATAATAATTAATTACTTCATTTAGACATAACATGCAATCATTATTTTATAGTGTTATACTATTTATACATTTAATATAATTGTCCAAAATATTCATTTATTATTTTTCAATGTGTACTATAGTAAAGAAGACCAAATAAATATGCGTGTATTAAATAAAACACACACAGAAATGAAAGTAAAAATCTATAAGTACATAAATTAAACCATATAATATTTTAATTTACTAACTATAACTTATTTAAATTTTCATTATATATGGTTACAGTAAAATATAAGAAGGCAAAAAAAAAAATAAATAACCAAAACAATAATTGAAGGTGCCAAGGTCACTAATTATATAGTATGAAAAAAACATGTAATAGACTTCATTATAATTTACTGTGTAATATTCATTATGTTGTTAATGTACGATATTTACCAATCTTAAGAAAAATAAAAAATATTTATAGTTATAGAAAAATTACTTGACCATGAATTTATTATTTAGACGTTTTAGAAACTAGTATTTATTCAATGTATTTTGCTGTCATCAGTTTTGTTTCATGTTTGAAATATAAGGATTTTCAAATTATATAGACCAGCATAGAAAATTGTCCATTTATTTATTTCCATTCCACGTGCTACAAACTGTCACAACCAGTAATTGTAATTTAATCGTTTTTTTTTTCGAATGTTTGTTTTTTTTTTTTATTCATTTCGTGTTCAATTTTTCATTTCAAAATACAATTTTTGTTAACGAAATGCAGATATCTTTTTCATCATTTGTTATCGAATAAAATTGTTGATGTAACCAGAAACATAATAATAAAAGAAAACAGAAAAAATAAATAAATAAAGTAAATAATGTAATAATCATCAAATTACATACTGTATAACATTTAAGGCGTTTAATTAATCGAATATTTCTATCATTAATTATTTTCACAGTATAATTTGTATAACAAACCCAAAAAATAACTAATAACAAATATGTAATAAATTCCGTAATGAATTTTTTTTTTTTTTTTTTTTTTTGTAATCTTGATATCTTGAATTTACGTTACCAAAATAACAAAATGGAAATATTTATCAGATAAAAAGTAACAAAAAAAAAAAAAACACAGTACCAATAATATAAATTATAAATACGAATTGAATTCTCTTCTTTGCGTAATATTTGTTTTTGTTTACGTAATATGTTTTTATTAGTTTTTTTTTCTATTATTATTTTTTTAATCTATCGTATATAGTCAGGTGTACATTATTATGTCACATTCTATTACTGAATAAATCAATTTTTGTTTTATTGTTCTTCTTCTTTTGTTATTAATATTAATAATAACGTTCATACATACACCAACATATTTTTTCTTTCATTTCAAGACATATAATGATATTGTTTCTGTACCAAATATGTATGGTATGGCATAAAATAATAACTGATCTGTGTATTGAATACCATCATAGTCATCATCATCATCATCATTAAAACAAAACAGAAACAAGAAAAACGAAAAAAAAAAACAAAAAAGAGAATTATAATTTATCGTTCGATCAGATTTGCCGAAAGGTATTTTACATACATACTAGTATTTACAAATGCACATATGAATTCAAGTATATTTATGTATTTATGTACATTACATATATCTACAAATCAGTACACATGTAGATGCTAATAATTGATAAAGTCAACTAAAAAGATAGTAAACAATAATACAATTTCATTGATTGTATTCATCAATCAAATGTCATAATGTAGTGATCATTTTCAGTCATAAAAATTTTACAATATTGTACACATATACAATAAATGATGTACATACCAAAAACAAAAAAGAAATAAGTCAATTATAATAAAATACAAAAAATAAATAAATAAATATCTTCAAATGAAAATTACTTTGTCATACCTCACACGATACAAAAAACAAAAATTATCATGAATACATTTTCAAAGGTTCATTTAATAAACCGAATATAATGAATAATTAAGGTATATGTCAATCCCAATATTTAAAACCTTCTAATAAATTAGTTTTCTAAATGATTTTCTTCAAATCTATTGTATTATAAAAGTTTATAAATTTTTCGGTGTCATATTAAATTTGTGTTCTTCACCTTTTATTTTCATTAATTCTTTTGTTATTAATCTGCATGAAATATTTTTGAATAGAATAAATTATACATGAAATTACAATTATAAAAATTGAAAATAAACCTAAATAACTTCATTATTTCAATATTATTCTCTCCATATTCATATGTTTATAAACATGTGTATATATGCAAATATGAAAAATTTGTCCTTTTACATCAATACAATTGACATTAATGTTAATACAAAAATTTTATGGATAATAATCATCAAAAACAATACAAATTTTTTTAAAATAATCTTTTATGTTGTAATAATTTTTATATCACATTCTTAAAAATGAAATCTTTTAAATTTTTCTTAGCGGTTTTATTATTTCATATACATATATACAATTTAATTAACAACTTAAATTTAAAAAAAAAAAATATCCTGCATTTTTACATCAAATTTCATTATTAATGTCATTTGCCATACAACTAAACTTACTTAAAAAATTTAAAATAACATTATTCTTCTTTTTTTTTTATATCAATTTAAACCATAAAGAGCAAAATCAAAAAAAAAAAAAAAAATGAAAAACACTGAAAAACTCAAAATGATGATTTTATGAGTTATGTTGTAAAAATACCGAAACAGTTTTTAAATTAGAAAAGCATCATCATAATAAAAATAACAAAATTAAAATTAAAACACGATATCTTAAGCAATTTCAAGTGAATACTTAAAGTTAATAACCATTAACATTTGTTAACATTTACTGTACCACACATACATACAATATGTACATGATATGAATGGTATATGCATAATACAATAGAGTATAAACAATTTTCCAGGGACGAAAAATTGCTACTTGAAATTTTAATAACACAAAAAAAAAATAATAATAATAAGTGAAGAACTTCAAAAGCTATTGAAAACGTTATATGAACTATTTATACATATGAATATTTTATGAACGTATGTGTGAACAATTTTATGTACATGAAAAAAAAAAAAAAAAAAAGAAATCAATTTAATTGAAAATATTTGTGGTTGAATGTAGTTAATCAATTTATAATGTGTATCTGGTATTTAATACATGACAACAAAAAAAAATTGTTTTTTTCTTTTCAATTGAAATAATAATAGAATTTTAAAAATAATTCATACATGTATTGAAACCTTTTTTTTTTTAAATTGACATGTATGATGATTATTATTTTTATTGTTATTATTATTTTTAATTTTGTTGAATACTGAATACCTACATTTCAGTAAAAATAAAACCATGAACAAATAACATTCTGTTTATTCAGTAAACAACTTAATAACATCAGTTATAAAAATAAAACACTAAAGGTTGTAAATAAAATTGATTTCATGTAATGACCTCATAAACAGTAGCATGGTACCTATTTAAAAAAAAAAAAAATGTTTTCTTTTCTTATTTTTCCATAACGGAAGTTAAGCACAATAATTCGTTGAATCGTGTAATTCATTTAATATTTTAAAAACTTTAAGTAATTTGTATGGTAATTATATTTGATTCTAAGGTGTTTAACTTCACAGATGGAAATAAATTCTTTAGAGATTATCATTCATTCAACTTGATATTTTTCATAAAAGTACGCCATAAGTAATTTAACCTTTTCTTTATATTGTTTCATTGATTTCTGTATTGAAATTGTGCCTTTTATAAATGAACTGTGAAAAAATTAAATTTTTAAAAATTTTTATATATAGTTAAATTATTATTTTATATTATTTACCTTCCTGCTAGGCAAAACAAAATCATATAAATTTCTGTATGCATATAAACATGTGTAGAAAAATATTTAAAAAAAAAAAAAAATTTAAAAGGAAAAAGCTATTTTTAAGTAATTCCAATAATAATTAAAATAAACCAATTGAATAATTTATGAACCTTGTAAATTATACTTTACTTGAACTATTAATAAATTTTTAAAAAATTCTCAAATAATATTTTTCCATAAGTATATATTAAAGTTAATAATAATTGTACTTACATTTGTAATTTTACTTAAAAAATTACATTTAAAAAATATACTTATACATAAATATTTATTGATAAATTAATTGAACGATAAATAGTTTTTAAAGTCTTTTTTAACTTATTAAAATAATTAAAAATTTTATTAAATTCATTTCATTTAATTAATTGATATTGAATAATATTAATCATCATTTAAAATTTACGATATGAATTATGAAAATAAAATAAAATAAAAGATAAAACTGAAGAAGATATGAAAAATTATATAAAAATTACAAAATACTGTATTATTTTAATTTCAAAAGTTTTAAAAAACAGAAAAATAATAAATACACTTGTCATCTTATAGTAATAAATGAATTATTAAAGTTTTGTAAATTTCAAAATATCATTGCAATAATTTTTGTATAACTTTTTACCATTTCAGTTTATTTATCATCGAAATAAACTAAACTAAAAGTTTCATTTCATCATTTTTATTTTCGTATAAATTTTAATCTAGATTTTTTTTTATTTAGATACTTACAATTTGATTAACTTCTAAAAAATTCATAAAAATTAATAAATTTTTACACTTTTAGTAAAGAAAAACGCGGCTTTGTAATTTGACTTCTTCTTTTTTTTTTTGTTTTTTAAATTAATTTTTGTTTTTTTTTTTTTTGCTCTATTTCAAAATTGTTACATGAATTGTAATGACATCATCATTATGAAGATGAAAAAAGTTAATTTAAAATCATGAATATGATATTTAGTAATAGATAAAAAACACCCTTCAAAAATTAAAACATGAAACGAAATAAAAAAAAAACAAACGTAAAATAACAATTAAATAGGTCAAATTGTAATTATGGTATATGTCCAAAATAGGTAAAAGTTTTATAAAATTTTCAAGAACTCTAAATAATATGTACATTGTCTTAAAATTAAAATGTACTAGTATGTGTGCACACTGCACATACATTCGTACATTTTGTATTTGGTTTATTGTATGTACATATGTATGTATGAGAAAAAGTAAAAAATCGCATAAGTTACACTAAAAATCCATTAAGATATGCAAATGGGATGTCTTATATTTAACCAAAAAAAAAAAAAAAAAAAAAACAAAAACAAAAAGAATAAGAAAACCTTTGGCTGTCTAAACTTTTAATTTTCAATTTTGTGTGACAAGCGGTATTTAAAGAAGATGTCTTCTTTTTTTTTTTTGGTTATTCAGTCTTATTTAATTTTATTCTTTTTATATAAAGCAAAGTTTAAATTAAAACCCATATTAAGTAGACAATGAACAGTAAAATAAAATAAAAATTTATATTTGCTTATATTGCAAGTCATTTAAGTTAAAAAATTTCAGGTCGAAAGTTCAACTTATGTATTTTATATCAAAAAAGAAAAAAAAACAAGTTAACACGTAAGTTAACTGTACAAGTTCAGTTTAAACGAGAACCAAAAATTAAAAATTACCACTGATTAAAAGATTTTCGCTTTATTATTAAAATTTTTATTTATTAAAATATTTTGCAATTAGGTGTTTTTTTTTTAATTTCTCAAAGTATCAAATATGAAATAATTTTTAAAGACCAAAAAAATTTACTCTAGAGATCAAGATAATATTTAAATTTTTCATTTAAAAAAAAAAAAAAAACGCAATTGCATCACTTTATTAAAAAGCACCTAAAAGTAAAAAAATTTAAAAAGAAACTAAGGATCACTTAAAAATAAGTCATGCACAATACACCATGCATATTTGCAATATAAAAACTTTTTTTCATTTTATCTTTATAATACAGATTTATCGACAGATGAGATTAAGAGAATAAATTGCAAATATTTGAAAATCATCATCATCGTCATCATCTATCAGTTCACCTTTATTTTAATAGATCAATTGTATAGTTAAAATGAGTTGTTATTTAACGTCATTGCCATCGGGAGACGTTACCATACCCATTATATAATTCAATCTACTATTAATACTCAATGTAAAAGTGAATTGATATTTTATGTTTTTATTTTTTTTTTTTCATTGTTTTCTTTATTTTTTTTTATTTTTTCTTTTTTTGTTATTATTTTTAAGAGTATCAAAAATATACGATACCAGCCATACGATTCACTTCTTTATTTTAATTCTTTTTATTATTATTATTTTTTTTATTATCATGTACATACAACAAATACTAGCCTATAAATAGCTTTAATGACAAGCAAAAATATTAGTAAAAGACACCCACTTCTAAAGTCATTGTCGTCGTCATTAATTTTCATATACATAGATACATAGATACATATGTATATACTCGTACATAAAACATAACTTATATTTATATTAAGAAAAAAAAAAAACTGCTTACATTTTTTTTTTCTCTTGTTATTATGTTATATCTCGTCGTCATCATTACCATTATCATCGTCGTTGTATTATACTTAATTCAAAAATTTTCTTATTGTGTATATTACAAGAAAAATGCTATAATACATATTATATGTCTGCTATACTTTTATATTTTTGAAAAACTTTTATTATAATACATAACTGTGCATTTACTTGTATTTATTAATATGTATATAAAAGTGTTCGATTGAAAAACGTGAGGTTGCGCCCATCAACTAAAAAAAAAACAAAAAAAAAATGTATAAATAAAAATATTTCGCCTTACCTTATGATGCCTCAACATAGAAAAGTTTAACTTTATTTTGCATTTTATTGCTATATGTTCTGTAAAAAAAACAAAATAAAATTACTATACTCATGTACTTATTTAATGTTTACCTACTCATGCATACAAAACAAAAAAAATTATCAGTTTCAAAAAATTCAAATAGAATATGCAGTTATAATTTAACCAAATTTAACTTTACAAGAAAAATGTTTAAAAGTGTCTTTTATAAATTTCGCGTACTGTACAATAAAGTAAATATTAATTTCTATTTGGAATGTAGAAAAAATACGTACATACATACGTATACATTTGGAATTTATCCAATCCAATTTGATGTCAATAGTTTACAATTCTTTTTGAATTTTTATTTCATTTTTTGTTAATTTTTTTTTTTTTTTTCATCTGTAGTTACTTATATAATTAAATTTAGTTAACATTTGTTTACATTTTGTTCAGACAGAAGAATGTAGGCCATTTGCACCACATTTACGTCGTTATATATCTATACGTATACACCTTCAATTTATTTTGCTTACGACAAGGTATAAACACACAAAAAATTAAAAAGGATTCAAATAGTATACATATATAAATGTATATAAACACATCATTAGAAAAAATGACAATACAAAACATCTATCACAGACATTAAATTTGGAATTTCAATTTTTTATATGTCAATTGATTTGTTATTTCATTGATGTCAAATACAATTTAATTTAGACGAATAAGACATTTTTTTCTTTATTTGTATAAAATCGAAAATAACAATAACATTAGATTTTGATTATGTTTTTCTCGTGATCAAATTCGATACATTCACTATGAACATATTTATCAAGAATGATAATGAATTTACCATATTGATGATTCATGATGATGTGTAATTTATGAATTTTCAATTGATGAATTATTTTTCACGTATTTACAAACAATACATTATCAACGTAAATTGTAAGAGAAAGTAAACGAGAAATTCAGTTATAAACTTTCGTCATCTATACAATAACTTTTTTTTAATTAATTTGCAATTTTATTTACAATTTTTTTAAATACATAGATATTGACTTTTATTTTATTTTAATTTAAGTGAAATTTTTATTTTTCTTTTTTTTAACGCATTTAATACAAGTTTTTAATTTTGATCCCTTATTATCATCCTCATTTAAATGAAAAATTTCTATTCACGTTAAATTAAAACTTATACTACACGCACAACAACAAAAAAAATTATTTATTTTTTTTTTATTAACAAAAATTTATATTTAATGGAAAAGGTTATCCTTATTTTTTATTTCAATTTTATTTTAAGGACTACCGGAAATAATTTTTCACAGGATTATCGTTTAATCCGCGTTAATTTTTTTACAATCAGCAAAAATGTTCAGGTCCTTTTTTTTGTCTTGTTGAATTTAAATTTCGTTAAACATAGAGAGAACATATAGTAGAATAAATGGACAAAATAAAAATTTCGGTTTTCTTTGTTATATTAAAACTGAGGAAAATTAATTTTATTTATTTTTTTTTTCATTTAATTTTTATATCAGCCAGTTTCCACAAAATTAAACAAAACCTAATCATTAAAATGATATTAAAATGATATTAAAATAGCGAACATTTAAAAAAGTACAAAAGAAATTTTCATTGTATTTATATTTATTTCACAATTTTTTATGCTTCAGTATTCTTATATTTTGGATTTTGTATTAAATTTACTCTTCAATATTATGTACAATCAGTTATATATGTATATATATATTTTAAAATTGTTTCAAAATCTAATTGTCCTGATATAATTATTTTTAAAAGGGAAATGAAATTTCCTTAAATAAGTGAATACAGATAATGAAAAAAAAAAAAAAAATGGTAAAATTTAATTGTATTTTTTCAGTTTCTCTACATATTCTCAAAGAAAGAAAAAAAAAATTATAACAAAAATTTACAATGATGGTATATTACAATTTCCTGTAAATTTTCAAATTTTATAAATACATACAAATATAATTCTGTTTATAAACTATAAAAATTTTTTATCCTTATGATTTCATTTTAATATTTAATATGAATATAATTAAAAACAAAAAGTGAAACTTTTCAGTTAATTAGGATCGGAAGGATGAAATTCATTACAAAATAAATACAACAATACATATAATTTGAAATTTTATTGAAATCATCAAATTCACTAAGAAATAATAATAAAGATGCCACAATGCCGATGATGATGATAATATGATGATGATAACAATTGTTGACAAATTTCTTTCGTTGTATTTTTGTTGTTGTTGTTGTTGTTGTTGCGTTCTAAAAAGTTTATCACGACTATATACATATGTATATACTTGTATGTACATTTATGTCTATAGAAACGAGTCCATTCTTTAATCGACGAGACAGTATTGTGTTTACTTAAAAATAAAATAAAAGCAAACTTTGAATATATTTACATTTATATAGTAGTATTTGTATATATACAGGATATTTTATTTCTTTTGAAACAATTTTGCATGATATGATACAAGTCTTTTCAAAACAAACATTCAAATTCAGTGCTGCATTTTTAGTTTAATATATTTAAAATCATCTATGAATTGATGATACACAAAAATACATACACAAAAATAAATTATTATAGATAGCGATATGTAAACGCATATCAAAAATTTTATCAGAATAAAGAAAAAAATATATGTATGTGTATACATAAATAAACATAAGATACTATAAAGATAAACAAAAATTGAATCTTAAGTTTTCTTGTACATACAGATACATGATAATTTAACGGTAAATGAGATTTTATTTAAATATGCGGGTGACAATCGCTTTCCTTATATATACAAATGTTTGAGTTTTGTTAAATTTCAAATAAAGAAATACACGAATGAATAAATAAAAATAAAGAATAAATTACTTCGAATTTGATGATGAAAGATGGCAAAAAAAAAAAAATTTTTCCCAACAATGTTTTATGCGTGCATATAAATTTTTACCTTGTTTAAAATGAATTTAATGTAAAATACATGCATAGGTATGAGGAACTGAAATTAAACGAATGTATTTAATTGAATACTTTAAGGAAATTTCTCTTTTTCTTTCTTGCTTTAACGTCTATTTGTCAAATCCTTATGACAGAATTTTTATCATTTTTGGTTTATTTTCCCTTCAACATTTTCTCATATAGACACATTTCGGATACACGCATAAAAAAAAGTTCAATTATATTCATTCAAACTTTTTACAAAAAAAAAATCTTCGAAAATCAATACATGATAAAAATAATTTATATAATTTTTTTTTTCTTTTTTGTAAAACTTTTTAATGAATACAATATTAAATTTCCTAAAATTTTTTCAACTTAAAAAAAAAAATTGTTTTTTATTCATGTTCCAAATTTTTTTTGTATTTTTATATTATAAATTAACTTTTTGTTTAAAGTGACATTTGCAAAATTTGATACATAAGTCAATAACATAAAAAAAAGGACTGAGTTATATTGACGCTAACATAACGCAAGTAATTTAGCATACGTACATGAATTTATTCATACGTATTAACAGTTTCCCAAAATATTTAGGAAAACAATTAAAATAAAATTTTGTTTGTAATTTATTTGTAAATTAAATGAAATAAAATCGATTACACACAAAAAACACAACTTTATATTCTATTTCCTAGTAAAATTTTAATTGTTACGTGAACATTTTTACTTAAATTTCAAATACATAATTTACAATAATTAATTCATATTCACTTCTTCTATCTAAAAACTATCTATATATGTAGGTATATAGTATATACACAAATTACATATGTATTCGCTTTATTCATTTGTGTATAAATTTTCTTCTACAATTGAAAATCTAGAATTATACGGAAGAACTTTTTCATTGAACATTAATTTGAACAATAAAAACTTTTCCAAAAAAAAAAAAAAAACAAAAATGAGAAAAAATATTTAAACTATTATTTATGTGTTCGAGTACGTGCATGGATATGCATTGATGGTATTGGTATATAGCAAGTAAATATGTACATAAGTCGTTTTTTTTTAAATACACAGAAATTTATATTCATTTATACAAAGTTTATTATATATTGTTATATAACGAAATTTGTGTTTATACACACATACATATTATTATATATTTATATATTTGTATATATAAAACAATTTGGATGGTTTCATGCACTGCAATGCAATGAAAACAAAACTTTTTCATTTGATAAAATATTTATACATATTTATTTATTCGTTTATTATTTTTCACATTTTATTTATTTTTTATTGTTTGTTTCTGTTTTTTTTCTCTCTATGTTTTTTGTATTTTGTTTCTTTTTCTTAATTTTATGCATAAAACGTATAACATAAACAAATTTAATTTTCCGTTAATATAATCAACCAAAGTTTATTCCTTCATGTCCTTTTCAATAAATAAGTATGTATGTACGTATACGTACAGTATTTTAAATACATACACATTAATATAAAACATAAATGTGTAAAAATTTCATGTCTGTGTCCACAAAACATAATAAAATACTCAGACATTCAGAATAATTTGTGTAGTTAGAAGTAATACAAAATAAAATGTATATACGTACATGTGTATGCATTACATAGCACATAATGTAGTTTTTTTTATACTATTTTTACAGTAGAATTAATTGAAATTGAAATTATTTCTATTTAGTTCTACTATTTTCTCTTCTTTTTTTTGTTCGTATGCATCCGTTTTCAAATTTTCTTTCATTTTTTCACTTTTTCTATGGTTCGTTTGTTTTTCTTTTTTAATTAAATGTATGTAACATTGTATGTATGTACATAAATATTTATCATACTGTTATCATACTGTCGTTTTACTAAATTGTATATTTTCATTGTTTATTTCTTTTCTTTTTCATCTTTTTTTTTTTGTTTTTGGTAACAAATTAAATTCTGATAAATTTTGTTCTTGTACAAAATAAAAGTTGTATCTGAAATTTGAATTTTACATTTAAATTCTACACTAAATCATTCTACAAATTTAAATTAAAGATTTTAAATTGAAAAATTTAATTTTTTTTTTTTTTTCAAGTTAACATAATGAAAATGATTGGTTTAGCTTTTTTCTATAAAAATTATTTGTTTGCATTTTCTTTTTTTTAATTCGTATGAGTATTATCATCAATAGTTTTTTACGTAGACCTAAAAAAAGGATCTTGCCATTGATTGTGTATAACGCAATGGAATAATATTAGAAATAACATAAACAATCTTTTTTCATATCCTTGCACATTTAATATGAAGTAATGAAAAATGAAATTAAATAAAAAAAGATGCAAAACCATGCACAAAATTAAAAGTATAAAAATAAATAAAACGAATGCATTTTTTTAATACTACGGAATGTGCAGATTCAATTAATAATATGATTCTGTTTAATACATGGAAGAGTAAAATAAAATTGCAATGATTAAACAATTTTTTTGCTAAGCAAGAAATTTTGAGAATGATATATATATGTATGTATCTGTTTATAATACGAATGTTATACCTAAATTAAATGAAATGTATGACTAAATCTTCATAATAAGAGTAAGGAGGGAGAATCATTAAATAAAAAAATTGAGGAAAAATGTTTTTTTTTTTTCAAATTCATCCATTTATATGAGTTTATTTTATACATACATTAGTACGTATGCGACGTGATGTGTGCACACGTGTGTGTAAACTCGTTATAAAACGAATATAAAACAATGCATAAAAATCAGATAATCCTTACTCATTTTGCATAGCCTTTTTTTCTTCCTGTTTTTTATTTTCACCTGTTGTATTTATTTTTTTTTTATATTTTTTTTTCTAATTTTTTTTTTAACATTTTTACTGCAAACGTCATCTCATGTGAAAATAACACATTTTTACTCTATTTATTCATCCAGATTTTCATCTCTTTGTTTATGCATGCAAGGACATATATACATACATATACATACAATATTTATGCATGCTAAACGCAGATTTCATTTAAAAAACGTACGTATACAATATAGTACTGAAATGACATAATACATAGCACTTATCTGATTGGCAGCAGAATATTATATATGTATTTCATTTCATATATTATGTACATATACGTACATATCAGATTTATACATATGAAATTTTTTTTAAATATTCTGATTTACATCAGATGTGCAAACTAGAATGAAGGTTAACTGAAGAGAAATTAGAAATTTAAATGATAAGTCTAAATTTTGTGTCAAGTTTTAAAATGAATACGTAATTTTGATATATTTTTAATTTTTAAACTGTAACAAAAAATTTTATTTGTTTTCTAAATTCGGATTTAATTCTCCTAGGTAACATACATTTTTAAATAAAATTTGAAAAGTATTTTTCTACCAACATTTTAGTATACATGTATACTTATATAAAAAATATATTTTTTAAAATTTTTTAAATAATGAAAGATTTCTAGTATATACTATATAGTACATATGTAGTAAAAATTAATAATGCAGGATAAGAAAAAAAAAACCGTATCTCAAAAACGAAATGTTTTCCAAAATATTTTTATTCAAAGAAAATTAAATGCATAAATATATTTTAATTAATAAAATTAAATGCAAAGAATTATTTTTCTTTATTTAATTATGTCTCAGTGTAATGTATTTGCATTGTTTTATCAAAACTTTTTGATGAAGTTTATACACTTTATGCATACGCTTTCCTATACTCCTACTTTATATATTTTTTATACATTTGAAACAAATGCAGAGAAAACAAAAAAGATATTTTCGTGATTATACCTCACATATACATATAATTAGCATTTAAATATTCTATAAATACACTTTACAAGTAAATATATACGAATAAAAAATGTACACAAAAATTTTTTAAAAATTATATCTTGTAGAAAATCCAAATGTCGAGAATTAATTTTAAAGTTTTTAATAATTTGGATATATGTGTGTATATAAATGTTTATACACAATGTACATACAAATATACATAATTCTTCTTTCATAGTCAAATATGTACCATGGCTTCTTTATAACGTACATATCTTATTTAAAAAGGATCTATCATTTTATCAAATGTACATATTTGTATAGTGATTCTCATTTATTTTCATTTTTAGCTTTTTATTTATCTTTTTTTTTCCTTTTGTGTGATATCAAGATGAGTTAAGAAATAAAAGTTAAAATTATTGTATCAAAGTCTTTTTGAAAAACAAAAATTTTTCATCCTAATTATTATTATTATTTTTTTTTTCTCATTTTGTAGTTGCATACATACAGTTGTGCATAAATCTTATGCAACACATTTTATGTGATTCTATTATGAATTTTTTAATATAAACTATAATATTTCATTGAATATTTTCAGAGTATTTATTACGTTTTACCACAGAAATGAAAACAAAGAATGTTTTCATTTTTCTTTTACAATTTATTTTCAAATTACAAATCTGGTTTATTCTTCTCATCTACTGATACTACTTTTACTTTGTATTTAACTGCATAAACATGATTTTTTAAAAGTTACTTTTTTAATCATTCCTTTTTCTTTCTTTGTACAGTATTAAATTTTCATTACTGTACTTTTCATAATTATTTTTCATGTATTTTCTTTAATCAACAAAATATAGAGAAAAAAATATTGGAAAAAAAATGAAACTAAAACAAAATCTTATATTAATTTTTTTTTTTTTGTTTGTCTAATTAAAAGATAATTAAACCTTTTTTATAGACATTTATACAATAATTATTATACTTTGTTTTTTATACTCATACATACAAAATACAGTTTTTATTATGTTTTAATTTTAATATAAGATATTTAAACCAGCATTTCCAATTATAGGAATAATAATAGTTGAATTATTAAAACAATTCCTAACGTAGAATAACGATCATTTTATAAATTTTTCTTTTGATGGTTGACCTTAATAATTCTTAAATCCTTTAAGTCATTTGTTCAATATGAATTTTATATTAATGATAATAATAATAATTCAAGAATAATTTTGCACTACTTTTCATTTATGTATATAAAATATTTTGAACAAATGTATTTTAAAATCTAGACTAAAGATATAAATTTTTTAATTTATCCACTTAAAAATGATACCAACGTACATATTTTAATTTCTAAAGAAAAATTTATACAATTTTTAAAAAAAAAGAAAACGAAGAAGAATTTAAATGAATTTATTAAAATTCTAATCTAAAAAATCATAAAATTAAAATTCATACATTCTAAATTAAATATGTTCTCTTTTAAAATAACTATAATAAATATAAAAAAATTTTTTTTCTCTTAAAATAATTATTTTTATATTTAATTCATTTTATAATAGCAAGGATTTTACAAATTTTATTAAAAATTTTCATATAAAATTATGTATAATTTCTTCTTTAAAATACAAAAACAAAAATTTAATTTGAAAATATAAATGAGAAAATTTTTATGATTTTATTGTTGTTGCTCGCTTAACTATATTGTTGTTCACTTTTATTAAAAGTTCAAAAATTTTCCGTTTTCATATTAAAAACTAAATTATTTCTTTTTAACACATTCACTTAGATAATCTCTACTAAATACCAAAAATATCTTAATAAATTTTCCATAGAAAATATTACTATTAATACTGAAAGAAAAACAAGCACAAATGTTTAGTGGAAAGAAAATTATTTTCATTCATTTACTTTTAACCATGAATTTTTGTATTTAAAAATATTAAAATATTTAGTCTGTCTGTAATATGAATTTTATTGTAATTTTTCATAATATCTACTACATAGATTATATTACATATATTCATTATAGTTACGGTTATAATAAACATTTCATATCCTTTTTCTGTGTGCATTTTATTATTAAAATAAATAAATTATATTTTTAATTAATATCAAAAGATAATTGTAAAAGTAGTGGCTAAAAAGGATTTTAAAAAAATATAAACAATTTTTTTTGTGCTTTTATTTTATATTATATTAATTAACATAAAGTAGTATTTTACTTGATGTTTAATATAAATTACAACTCGTTATTATTTAAAATTATCAGAAAATTACATAACAAAAAATATTCAATATGAAAAAAAATTTTAGAGCATTACACAGTGTATACAAATATAATAAAATGATATAGAAAAGAATATACAAATTTATTATAAATTCTAAGTACAGGATTTTTATCATTACTTTATTTTAAGTAAATGTTATATTATCGTCGTCGTTCTGTGAAAAGTCACATTTTGGCTAAACTCACTAAGTCGATCGAACATAAAATACCAAGTTATAAAGAATTAAAAATCACTATGTCACACTGCATACAATACAGTTTTTCAACTTTGAACGTCATTATTTCAAAATTACTATTTTGTACTTCTTAGTGACTCTTCACAGAACGATGACGTTATACTGGTTCGATATAACGCATTTATAAAAAGAAAATTTCTCTTCCATTTAATTTTCCATAGATCTTAAAAGCGCTAAAATCTATTCTTTTAAAAATATTTTCATGATATTATTTAAAGTATACTACAAAAGCAACATAGCAATAAATAAAATACCTTACAAACAATAAAATACATGCATACATAAGTATACATACATCAAAATTCGAAATTATATCATATTCTATACTACAAAATAGTAAAATGTAAACCGTAATGAAAATGAAAATTTTGTCAAATTTAATTCAATTTCATATTTTAAAAGTAATGAATGAAAAATATACAATAACTAACTAACCAAAAATATATGGTAATTTTAATTTTTCTAATGTATAAAATTTTCATGAATACACCATACATTCTTGTACGTATATTTGAATGTAAATAGTAATAAAAATATCATAAATATTCTTACTAAAATGAAGATGAGGTAAATTTTAAAATGCAAATTATAAAATTTTTCATGCAGATATAACGACAATAATGAAAATGAAATAATCTGTTTATTCTGTTATACACGACAGATTGTACACGAAAATGATGGAGAAAAAAAAAAGATTAAATAAAAATTAATTAGCCTCGAAATTCACTTTTCTTGCATTTATCAATAAATTTATCCATCCATTCATTCAAGTTTCATTTTATTTTCTTTTTTTCTTTTTCTTGTTTTGTATAAATTTAATTCAGCTGAAAATCTAATTTTCTTTTTTACTCTTGTAAAGTTTTTCTTCACTTTCTTCACTTTCTTTTTTTTTTAAAAGAAAATTTCAGAATAAATTCAAAAATTTATCCTTTTTAAAATTCTTTTCACATTTATGTATGTATATTATATACAAAGAAAAATTTTTGTGTACATGTTGTAAATAAACCGCAAAGGCCACAAATGTCGTTTTTACATTGCAATGTTTTTGCGTACAACTATACAACATACAATTAAAATAATAATTTTTTATTTAATAAATTTTAAAAGTTTGAAATCAATTATTGAAAAAATATTAATCGTTATTTACCAAGATGTTCATTGTTTTGTACATGGATATTTAAATTGAATATAATATTAGATAACATTGTCATTGAATATTTCTTTTGAGAAATCGAAACATTTTAACGTGACAAGAAGTCGTCTCTCAAACTTTTTTTTCCAAAATTTAATTCATATTTTCTGTAGCATATAAACAATTAGCTTGAATAATATTCCGTAATAATTTTGTTCTTATTCTTTTATTTTTTCTTCTTTTCATTTTATTTCTTTATTTTCCAATACATAAATAAATTGCATAAAAAATATATAAAATATACAAATAGTTTCAGACTAAATAAAATAAGTTACCAAACTGTATTTTTAATATTTTCTATAATATTATGCTGGTATGCATGCATAGTACATATATAGTATGTTTTATGCATACATATAAAAACTTCACCAATATTCAAGGCAAATGGTTTGGTTAGTTGATTTGGTTTGGTTTGGTTAAAAGTTTGTACAATATTCTAACTGTGTAAACTTTGTGGTATTTATATGTGCACATAAATGCATGTATTCTTGCATACAAAATAAAAATACATACATATGTACATACATGACACTATATTTATATGTAATATATTAATAGATACATATGTACATATATGTACATATGGGTTTTATCACGTTATGTTCATACATGTATATATTTTGTAAATATTATCAACTTGAATAAATGTCTTTTGCTAGTCTTCTGGTACATAATTTTGTACACAAAATTTTCTTTCAAAATGAAGATATTTCGCCTATGGTATTGGAATTTCAAATACCAAAATCGTACACATACCTTTATATGCATACGTACTTACATGTATATAAACATGCATGGACTAATATTGTATATTTTATGAAAATGTTGCCAATGTATTTATATGACTTGTATATTCTAGTGCGTTATATGTATATAATTTTGTATCTTGTATTATAAAATTTTTGATTATTATGGAAAAACACAAAAGAGGTTAGATCTATATATTAAATATATGTACACCCACAACAATATATTTATACACAAAACAAAAGCGACATATGTACGAGTATGTACGTGTATTTAAAAACGGTAATGGATAAAAATATGCATATTAGAGTATTATATCTTATATATATGTATGTATGTACATATGTGTAGATGGATAGATGACTTTTAATACAAATGAAAAAAAAAGAACAAAAGTATACATATAAATACAAATATTTATATAGATCAAATATACTGCGATGTACATATGCATGTGTATTTAATATTTCAATATGCATACATAATCCTTAACATATGGTTAAAAGACGAAAAATGCTATAAATATTAAAATGTGCAAATTATATTTATGATGGTTTTTGTATATAAGCAAAAAAAAAAAAAAATTTTTTTTATACATACACATAAAAACGTTCATATGTATTTGTGTACAAAATCATTTTTTTCTGTTGTTTTCCATTATTTTATTTTATTTTATTTTGGCAAGTCTTTTTTTTTCAATGTTTTATATGCATATTTTTCTGTTATTCGTAATCATCGTTATAATTTTATTCACTACGTCTACAAGAATATCCTTTTTCTTATTCTTTTATCTGTACAATATAATGTATATACACATGTACAAAAATACAGATTTATGTTATGTGTATGCATCTATAAATACAAATATTTGTTATGTGTATGCGTGTTCTAGATATTTTTTTCCCTAAATTTATTCTCTTCAGTTTATTTCTTGTTATTTTTATTTTCACAAAAAAAGATTATCTTTTCTCATATAGAATTTCATTTTTTATTTTCCAATTTTCATTTTTTTTTTTTTACATATATTATTTTTTGCAAGTTTTTCATCTTTTATTTTTATGCATATTTTGTATAATCATGTCAACAAACTTTATACACGCATACATACGTGAACGTATAATATCATACATCGTTCAAATGATAGTTTTTGATGAGTTCACCAATACGTATACAAATCATGTGTACATTATATACTATATAAAATAACATAAATATATAGGTACATTTCATTAACATACCTTTGAAACTCCGAAATTTTGAAAATGATGCAATTTATCTACGTTAAAATACATAAGAAAAAAAATTATATGCGAAGTTGTGCTTTTCCAATTTTTATCGTATTAAAAATATAGGTGAATCTATTTATTTATTTTTTTTTTAAAGCACACACATACATTTGTACGATATTTTCTACTTGTACGTAATACAGGATATTCTCATAAATGGTCTGTGCCGCAATATTATTCCTTTTAGATAACTATGAATTTTTAAGGAAAAATGTTCAGATGATATCCTAAATGAGTATTTTTCCTATTTTCCTTTTTTACTTTCATATTTGAAAAATAATAAAATAAATATCATCCTTCATTTTTCTCTGTATGAAAAATGAAATCAATTTTTAAATGTACATCGTTTACGGTTTTAATCCTGTATAAAATTATAAAATACACACACACAATAACCTCATTTGACGTAATTAGATAAAATTACATAATATATATTTTACATTTTATATCTACATACATTGATAATATTCAATTTAATACCATATATTTAATACAGCTAATACAATTTATCGGTATAAAAAGCATCGGAAATAACCAAAAATTTATGAAAAAAAAAATGTCTGAATTTTATGTATACACATTGAAGTATCTGGAACGTGAACACACAAATTAAACCAACAAATAGATCAACAAAGTACTTAATAATAATAATTATAATAAATATATATGAATAGCAATTATAGAATAAATGCGGAATCTATTTTGCAATATTATAATGTCACCTAGTTTTATCTAAAAATACTTTTCATGTTCATTATACCAAACTACTCACTAATGTATTGTCGTGTACAAATACTCGTTCACGTACATACATACATATGTATGTATAAAGTATTCATACTGCGGAAATAATGAGAATTTTTTTTTTTTTTTTAGCAAAACAGCCAATGTTATGCATTTATTATTAGAATGTACATTACATACATATGTAGTGTTTGTCTAATGAAACAAATATATCTGAACTAGAATTAGGGACTATATCCAAAAATGCGATTCATGTTATGTCATATCATTTTTAAACTATTATTTAAAAATATTATTATTTTTTTTTAAATGAAAATTTTAAATGAAATCCCACTCAGAATCATTTTTGTATTCTCTTAATTATCATATAGAACCATAACAAAAAAAAATTTTTTACAATATTACATTAAAAAATGGTCTAATTCGAAAACAATTTTCAATTAACACCCACCCTTATTAGGTTTTAAATTTCATTTACCACAAAAATAATATATTATTTATAACAGAAATTTTATTGATTTCAACGATTATTATACGAGTATGTATGGTACAAAAATACAAAACAACAAAAAAAGAATTAAAATAATTTTTGTTATTCTAATAATGCATCCATGTAATTACTACACTCAACAAGGTTTATTTTATGGTTAATAATATAACATGCATTTTATTGATTTAAAATTCAACATTATAAAATCGTTCATGCATTTCAAAAACAAGACAACTATTTATGCATTAAATAATGTAATATATACGTAAATATACACACTCATATATGCATATAAATATTAAGTTATATTTTAACTCTACAAATAATTTTCATTTCATTAAAATTGAAAATTTAAATTTACCAATGAATATAACTGTGGTATAACAATTATTTAAAAAGTTTTCTAATCATTTTATAAAATTATATATTATTGAAAAATAATTATATTTGAAATGTAATTATTCCATTTTAAATTTCATTGATTTCAACGAATATAAAATTAATTATAATAGTATATGTATTAATATTCTCTAAAAACTAGATCATTTCAAATACAATAAATAATTTAAAAATTTTAAAAATTCATTAATACAATTATATAAAATTATATTTATAATTTTGAAAATAAAATCAAATTAAATTAATTTAAAACAACAAAATCTTGTATTTATGTCATGCAATTTATAAATATAAATCAGAAAAGCAAATTTATTGTATAAGAATGTACATATTATGTGTATATGTGTAAGAAGAATAAAGAATTTATGTTATTGCATTCATGTACAAGTATAAATAATTTATTTACCTTTGAGGTAAGTAAAGAAAATTAAACTTTAAATTACTTTTGTATACAATTACTGTACGCTTGCACATATACCCAGTGCTGTATTTAAATACAACAACAAATCTTTACAGGTAATATGCATTATTACATATTCATATGTATGTATGTGTCTATATAGTTATTTGTTGATGTTATTAATATCATTTAGTGATATTATATGTCTAAGGTATATAATATTGTAGCAAATAATATATAGTCTGATTGCTCTGATATTATCACAACTTTGTCACCATTAATTTTATGTGTATATATGGCCCATATGTACATAATTTTACAATATATTATACATACATAAAAGAATTAGCATGGGATTACAAATTCACATAAATATATATGTATATCTTATGTATAAAGTAAGAATGCAAAATAGACTCCATGGAATAATAATTCAATAACATGCAATTTTCATAATAAGAATATAAAATTTAAGATTTTTTCTTTTTTTCACTTTGTGTTCAATTGCAATTGCAATTGATCTTATTTTTATTTTATTTATCTATGTATGAAAGAAAAAATACTCAAAAATTAAAATATTTGTGATATTGATATGAAAACTTAAGAAAAAAATTTACACATTTGTTTGTATATACAATATAAATGATTTTTACTCTAGTTCGAATTTATTTACAATTAAAATCGTTTAAATAAAATAAAATACAATATCTGTTCAAATTCTTAATTTGTCTTGATGTATAAAAAACATGATACACTTATATAAGTACATATCTAAAATTTTCTGTATTAAACAGAGATTTCGAAAAGAATTCAAAATTAACTGAATTTTTTGATAATTCTGTCACTTTATTTATTTTGATCGAGTTTGAAAAAAAATTACTATGTGAATTATTGTACACAATAAAAATACACGAGTAAGTACTTACTTTGTTAATCGTTTATATATTACAAAATGAACTTGTAAATTCCAATTAAATCATTGACTGTATCAAAGATTTTTATACACAATATATGTACATCTATATAATCCAATTCGACATTTCAATTCTAAAAATAATAGCATTTGAAAAAGAAAATTGTATTGAAAATAAATAATTTTTCAAAACATTTTCAATCAATTCATATTACAATTGAAAGCTATTGAAATTATTTGACATAAATATTATTCTTGTTATTTGTATATATGTATGTTTAAACACATACATACATATGAAACGTGTATATCAAAAAAAGGGATGAAATAATATTATATTTTTATATACAGCATTTACCTGAACACTTTATTTACAATCCTATATGTACATAATATGTATACATGTCTAAGCTTTTTTTTCTTTCTTAAAAACATAATATTGATATACATACATATGTATGTACACGGTTTACATAAGGAAAAATATAAACTTTTCAAAATGAACATTGAAAGATGGTAGAATCCAATATTTGACGTGATCTTCATTTGAAAAGGAATGTATACGTGTTCATTTATGTTAACAATTTATGTATATAAATTTTTTTTTCTCCTGTTGTATACGACGATATCGACATATGAAATAAATAATTGAAAAAAAAAAATAATAATAATAATAATAAGAAATCAAATAAAATAATGCAGAAAACTGTATTCCTGCAAAGGCTACAGGAAAACTTATCATTTTAATACTGAGAACATTTTTTCTACATGTATTTTTATATTTTATTCTATTCGAATATTTACGTGATATAAAATCTTCTCTATTGTTTGTGTATATTTTCACCAAAACATACATACATAAAAGTATAGAATCACGAACTTGAATACAAATATTTTTTTCTATCTTTTTAGTATTTTCAATAAACTCGACTGAAAGAAATATACGATTTTCAATATAATATCCTTTTAGTTTTTCTTTTCCATTTTATCTTAAAATTTTAGAAATATACAGGTACAAAATTTCTTATAAATATACAGAAAACTTAGAGAGAGAAAAAAAAACAACAACAATGAATGAACAATAACGACAATGTTATGATGATGATGATAATGTTTGAAATGTTTAGAAAAGAAGAGAAAAAAATATATATTATGTGTCTATCGCATACGACAAGATTCAATTATGTTCACATTTCCTTATAGATTTCCCATACGGCTTTATTTTATGTTCTCATTCGTGATCAAATTTTTATTTTGATTTTTCTTTTTTATTTTGTTAAACTCATCTGGTATTTTAATGATTTCTTCTTTTTCTTTTTCATCATTTCTTTCAATCAAATCACGTCTCACCACTTTATTTTTCTTTTATTCATTTTATTTATTTAAGAAAACCGTAATTTTTTCTTCAAATTTATCTGCGTATGTATTTACATATACGAGTATATGTGTTTATTACAATTTATTTAAGAATATAAAAAGGCGAAAAAATCATTTCCAGAATATTATTTGAATTATTGGATTTCACCAATGTCTTTTTTCATCAGGAACTACTAATACTAATTTCACGCTAAAATGCTTTAACATGATTATTAAAAATAATATGATATTTTTCCACCCACCTTTTTAAATGAATTGACAATTACGTGCGTGTATACAAAAATATCAATACACTTTCAGCAAAAAAAAAAATCAAGATTATGTGGCTATTGAAAAAAACGATTTATTACATATAAAAAAAATTTACTCATATTAAAATTTCATCATATCTATCACATTTCTCATTTGCTCAATAGAAGAAGGAAACAGATATGTGTACACATGTTCAATAAAAAGGACTATTACATAATTTTGAAGTTATTTTAATTTTATGAATGTACACAAATCACTCACAAAACATAACAAAAACTTTTTTAATCGGTTTACAATATTTCAACAACAAAAAAATTTTAATTTTCCAAATTTAATAACAAAATACACATCTAATATGTATGTACATCATAAAAATCGAAATTCAAATAATACGTACATAACATACATATCTTTTCTAAATTTAACGAGAAAAAAAAAAACTTTAAATGAAAAATGAAAACAAAAAATAGGAAATTATTTGTGTATTTGTTGTTTTCTCATCATATCAATTCAAGCAAAACATATCGCTTGAATGAATTTTTTAATTCAAATCTCAAATCAATTTTTTAGAAAAAAAAAATCAAAAAGGAAGTTAAAAAAGCCACCATCACATATAAAATTAAATAAAATCTATCTATGTACATGTATGTGAATGTATATGTAAAGAAAGTTAAAAGGATATAGAAAAAAAAATGCCTATTGATTATATGTATGTTCGTATAAAAATATAAAATTAGAAAAAAAAAGAAGAAACACAAATCAATGATTGAATGATTTTTTGAGTGTCAGGATGTTATAGAGATTGTAAATCATATTGAGATTAATAATCAAAAAAATACACACACATGTGAATTTGTATTGTATTCACATTTACATTTAAATCCTGAAATCTAAAAAATTTTCTAAATTATAATAAAAATTTCTGATTAAAACATTTTGTTATGTACATACATATGTACATACGTATGTATGTGGATACCATAGCTCAGATATATTTAGACTTCCTGATTATAACTTAATAAAATTTTCTTCAAGCCAATAATAAAAGTAAAAGAAAACTCCTCTCCTTTCATTTTTTTTTTTACTTTTTCCTTTAAGTCGGTATAATCTTATTATAACACGAACACATACATTATTAAGCACATACTTGTTAATATGTGTATTGAAATATAATAAAAGTATCGCACATATGTATACATAAGCTTCAATATAATCCCTAAAAAAATATATTTAAAAAAATATCTTCTAAGTAATTGGAAAATTTATTTCATTCGAAAACCAAAATATTGCCTATAAACATATCATATTTACTTACAAAATTTGTGTTGTATTTTTAACATGTAGCTTCACTTAAATCTGAATTATTTGTTTATTTTTGTAATAATTTACCAATCAATATATTGCACATACATACGAAATACAATTGATTTGAAAACTTAACTAAGTTATATTGGACTTGGGAAATTTTTTACACTTTTTTTTGATTTTTATTACTTAAAATTGTAACTAAGAAAAGTAGTACAATAAAATTGTAAAAAATTAGTAGTTATGTTCACATTAGATAATAAGCTTTATTATCATCATAATTCTATTCAATATGAACTCTTTTCTTTTTTCAAGTGAAACACAATTTTTTACACAGTGTAAAAACTAATCTTTGTTCAAGAAAAAATAATTTAGTAATTTAATTGTTTTTCAGATTTAAATACATGGGTATTTCAGTAATATTTTAATAATTTCGTGTACAATAAAAATAAATATGAATCTATGTATGGTGACACAACAATTGTTTCAGGGTACATACATATTATGATCATGTCTACATACATATAATATACAATATGTACATAATGTTATAATAATAAATTAACTTTTAATGAGATACGAAATAATCATATACCTATGTAGACTACTTTTAATATTTTACACAGAAAAAAAAAAAGAATTAAAATGAAGTTAAAATAATAAAAAAAACGCAAAATAAAAATAACATGAAAATCATAAATTTATCAATATTTAAAAAATTAGCTCCTCAGTGGTATGAGAATTTTTTGTTTTCTATATAGGTATGTATTATTTTCCTTGTCAACTTTTTATTGCCTTTACATTTTATATTGTTACAATTTTGTATTACAATATTTTATTTTAACAAAATTTTATATCTTTTATTCACCTACATATTTATTTTACCTTTTGTACGAGTATCATTGGTATCATACTAAGAATTGAAAAGAATAAATTATATTATTTAATCATCCAGTATGTAACATACGTGTACATCATGTACATGTCACATATGTACATACATGCATTATATTGAATTTACTTGAAAACGGATTTCATGAAATTTAATGGGATTTTTGAAGAAGAAAAATAAAAACAATTCAGTATATAACATAAATTAGGTGCTTTTATTACTACTTATTTACGCCTCTTCGTACAAATAATTTATCAGATTTCAATTCATTCTCACTAGTTCATATAATTACATTTAATTCAAGTATATTTTTTTTTTATTCTATAAAAAATCATAAGAAAAAGGAAATACTTATAAGTATGTAGAACATTGAATATTCATAATTTTCATTCAATTGTTATAATATAGCAAAAAAAAAAAAAAAACAAATAAAGATTTTAAATCTAAAAATATAATTTTTGCACATCTTATTTATACCCATATATTTAAGCTCAACTATGAATAAAAATTATCTTTTTATGGAAAATTTCCTCAACATTTTTGTAATAATTCTGTCATATAAATACTATAACAATATTTTATGACTTCATATATACCGTACACAGGTTGAATAGTACACCAGATGATGAAGATTTTATTTAATGCAAGATGAAAAAAAATAATATAAATTATTTTATAGTAATGCACACATTCATAATTATTACATATTATTGAATTTTAAAAGAATTAACGACCTTCATTCACAATACAAATTGCTCACATAAATTCACCTTTCTACTGTACAGGTAATATCGCATCATGTGTACATTCAGCAAATGATGATTCGCATCATCCATAATCGTAATAAGTAATTATAAATTTAAAAAAAAAAACGGAAATTTATTACAATTTTTTCTACATAAGCAAAAACAAAACAAAAACGAAATCCAGAGAAGCCTTCACAAAAAACAGATTGTGCACATATTTTCATTACGAAACATGAAAAAAAAATTGATGTACAATGCATAATAGTGCACATAAATATATGAATAGTAGCAGTCATTTACAACATTCTTCTTTTATTTTTATATTAATTATAATAAACTATAGATACGTACCATGTAAAATTACAATATTTATTTATTGCTTATACAATCAATCTTTAATCTATATTAGTTTTAATGTAATATATTTTAACTTTTCATTATAATTAATGTATTGTATATATACAATTAATATGGAATTTGAATTCAATACAAATAATAGCATCATTATATATTTTTTATATACCTAATATAAATAAACGTACACATACACATTTGTACATCTTCATTCAGGTATCTTCAAATTGTATACATTATCACAAATTTATAATTTGATTTCAATTCGTCTTATGCACTTAAAAGATCAATGTAGGTAATATATTTTTTTTTTATTTATTGTAACTAACAGTGTAATTATTTAACAAAATGAAGATCATAAAACAGCAATATGCATACAGTATGATGCAAACACACATGTGGATGAACATGCATTGTATTCCTCAAGGTTTTTATTTTAAGATCCGCATTTTCATATTTAAAAAATAAAAAATATAAATAAATAGAGGAGAACGAGTTTAATCTAAACATCTTTCTAAAATTTTTATTTTCTTTTTTTTTTCAGTTTAATTTACTTTTTTTGTTATATCAGACAGAAAAAAATAATAATATCGATCTATAACATAATGTGAACATGATAGAATGTCTTAAATCGTCTACATAGGTAAAAATCATCTGTCGAACATATTACCTAACTTTTCTTTACATTATTTTATTACGTTTTTTTTTTTTTTTTTTTTTTTGGCTAAAAATATTTAGATTATAATCAATGTTGCAAATCTTGAAGGAAAAAATATCATAAAAAATATTATCTACACATCTTCAATTAATTACGAAAAACAACTTTGTATTTTTTTTTTTTTTTAAATATTAATTTTGTTTTTGTCATTGATGGTAATTACTTTAATTTTAACTTATTTCTACCTTTAGCATTACTTTTGAAGTTCATTCAAATAAAAAGATTCAATTGTATACTGTACAGTAGATAGATTTATATATGTATCTAAAAAAAAATCAATTACGTTCATTACACGTATATTATGTACACACATATGTATGAATACATCTTACCCATGTGAATTAATTTGAAAGAAATTAAATTGAATTTGTGCATCATTACCAAAAAATTAAAACGTGATAAAATTTTAACCATAGGCAAAATAATTTTTTTTTTCTCATTTAAAAGGAAAAGAAGAAAAAAAAAAACAAAATCATGATTAGTAAAAGTTCAAGAAAAAATCAAAATAAAACAAAAAAAAAACAATTTTTGATGCTCGATCAGTTTTTTTTTAAACCTTCAAAAAAGAGAAAAATAAAATTTAAAATCATTTGTATATGATCATTTATGTATATTTTAATGTTAATAAAAATGTACTTTTATCTATTTAAGCATATAAGTCATGTGCAACACTTATACAAGCATACATACATATGTTTAAAGTTTAACATTTTTCTTGTTAATAATTAGAGGTTATAGATTATCTTTTAAACTAACTCTACCATTGTACTATTCTTTGGTATTTGCTAATAATTTCTTGTTCATCATAATCGTAATTCAAATGATAAAGATCACACACAAAAGTGATTGATCAACTGTTAAGTACGTTTTTTAAAGTAATACAATTTTTAAATAATTTTGTTTTCATTTGAAATTTAAAATTCATTAAAAATTTCTATCTGAATAATTTAAAAATAATACGTTAATTTATACACCATAAAGGTAGCAAGTATTTGTATGTATACAAATAGATATTTTAAGTAGGTACTTACATATGTATAATGTAATTAAAAACAATATACAATCATATTCATTTTATTTTTTAAAAATGGGATATAAACCTGAAATTAGTTTGCAATGTTGCAGTAATTAATGACAAAAAAATTTTAAAGTAGATGTATTCATTATGTAATGTATTTTAATCAAAATAATAAGTAAAAGTCAATTATGTTTTTCTTTGTTCTTATACAAATGCTGTTACACCTACCTGATGTGATTCTTTTTTTTTGTCAGATGATTTTCATCAATTTAAAATAAAATGGAAAAATTTACTACAGTTTAACTTTTTATTAAGTCAGTAACTGTTACACACAAGATAATATATTTTTATATGTATTAAAAAAAAAAAAACCATTATTAAAATAAAAATAAAACAATTTTTATTGTGATGTGCAATTTGTATTTTCTACATTGCATCCAGTGTACAACATCTTAAAAAAATCGTTTTCGTTATTAGTAAATTTAAAATTAAAATAAAATCAGCCTATTTTCATGATTTGCTTATATTGGTCTTTTGTATTACATACAAAAATTTAATAATCTTTAAATCTGTTTAGCACATCACTCTATTTATCAATACAAATTGAAAACTAAAAATTGATGGTAAATAAAATCGATGATCATATAGCGTATTGTACATCATTTATTGCTAATAATTTTTTTAATGTTTTGTGATTTATAAAATTAAATTTAGTTAAATAGGTACTTTCTGTTTTTCTTTTTGTTGAACATTTTTAAATACATACTTATACTAAAATTAAATTAAATGCATTTTATGTACACATCTACTTTGTATTAAACTACTCAGGTACAGATAATAGTACGTATAGATACTGTATATGATTCTTGATACGATTTAATGAAATCTTAATTTAATTATTCATTTCATTAAAAAAAAAGTATGTATGTATCAATATAAAGGAATATTAATTAAATGTTTATGATACAAAAAAATTTTTATAATTTTCTTTTTATGAGTATAAAATATATTTGTTTACCTTCATTTAACCATTTCATACTATCTGATCAAATTATAAACTATGAAATTATTATTTTATTTATTTTTTATTAAATTTTTTTTTCTTTTACATAATTAAGAGAAGAATTACACATGCACATATGATTTTTTTTCCACATACATATAAGTACGACGAATCTTGTCACAATATGAATAATATTTTTTTGCTGTACATCATGTATTTATATTTTTTTCAAGGATTTCTAGATAATCTCTATATTTCTGATACATCAATTGAATGTACGTACGTATTCTTTGTAGAACATAAAATCAAAAGTTTAATAAAAAATATAACAAAAACAATTAATTACTATCTTCACTATTTCTCTTATTACAAATTTATGTATGTATAAATTTTGCATTTTTCGTTACAATTTTAGTACTGCCATATATTTTGTGGTTTTAATTTAAAATTGTAAATATTTTTATGTATACGTACATATATGTGAACATATTCAATTATAATTAATTAAAATTTTTTATTATATTCACTAAATGATACAAAAAAAATGCATATACAACGCAAGTAATATATCTTTGCATATGTGAATCTTCTCTCGTAAAGTATCTATGTATGTATGTACATAAAAATTAAAACATATGATGCTTAACATCCGTTTTTTTAAGTAAGAAATAATGTTATTTTCATAAAATGAATTATTGTTTATGCAATAATTCAAATATAAACTGCTTTAAATTATAAATATGTAGTTCAGAATGTACATATGGTGTACTAAATGTTGTAGATGAGATGCACGTATGTACGTACATATGTACATATGCATACATTCATAACTTTTTCATTTAATTCATCTACATTTTATATCGTAAATGCATTTATAATGATAAACATTTTATGGACAAAAAACAACTTTCAAATTTTATTCTTCATTTTAGTTTAATAATTTTTTCATTATCATTAAAAAAAAAAAATTGTGGTTTTTAAAAAAAAAAATTTCAATTAAAAAATCGTTCATATGGAAAATTTTTTTTTTTCGTTTTTATGTTTTTATAATTCTTAAAATTTTTAATTAAAATATTCATATAACTATGTACATATGTATACATATATGTACATGTGTAATTTGTATAATTTTTATTATTTTTCTTTAAGAATTAAATTTTATTTCAATATAACTTATATACATACATATGGATATTTTTATTTTTATGTGTTCGGATACAAAATGAAAGGACAAATTAGCCTTTTTCTTGCATATTCTTTGTTCTTTATATGTTCTTTTTAAAAAATTTTCAAAATCAAATTTTGATTTTATTAAGGTTAACTAAGAACGAACCGGAAAAACCGCAAGCAACATGGATGACAAAAATAAAAACAGATATGAGATATGTTAGTTCAACTGGTTCAACTTATGAAACAAAATGATATGAAACTTATAGATGGACAAAAATAGTAAACCTCAAGTAAATTGATCTAAGACTAGGAGAAAGAAGAAATAAAAACATGAAGTTAAAAAAAGATTTAGTTAGAACTCAAATCAACTCATACTTAAAACACGAGAGTTAAGACCTTTTATTTAAAAACAAAATTACCTAATAATTATCATATGAAAATTTTCTAACCTCCACATTTTCTACTCTTAATAATAATTATCATATTATCATTTTTATTTTTTATTCTTGTCTCAAACATATCCATTCATTTTTTTTTAATTCATTTTGTTTTTCCCTTAAATTTTTATTAAAAATTTTACTTTTTAAACATTTTAATTAGATTTTAATGTTCCAAAAATATTCTTTAAGGGTTAATTAATTGCATTATCTTTTTATAATATGTTATGGAAAAACTTTTTTTTTCTTGCACAACAATTCAAAAACTCATTTAGCTGATAGCATGATAAAAAAATATTTTCTTTTGTTTTTCTATCTTTATTTTTTACCATTTCTTCAGAACTGCAGTTTAAAACCATCAACATTCGTATAAAATTTAAAAATATAAAAAATAAATTGCGTTTGGAAAAAACCAAAAACAAGAAAACTTTTCTATAATTTATAATAATTCTTAAGGCTCATTAGTAAATGAAGAAAATTTAAAAACTGATAAAATGATTTTTAACCTTTTTTTCTTCTTTTTTCATTTCTTTTTAATTTAATTTTTTTTTTTTTTTGTATTCGGTCATATCATAGAAAGAAAATAGCTAAAAACTTATAATAATTTTAATAATAAGAATAATGATAATAAGAAAAAGTTCATACACAAAATTTCCGGAATAATTTTGACAATATAATATTTTGTGTAGATACTTATGCGTACATATAAATACGGACCTACATAAATACTTATAGGTGTATGATGTTTTCCATTATTTCTTCTACTTTTCTTATACATACATACATATCTGTACAGCTGTATTTGATGTATTGAATTGTTCTAGACAATTTTTGAATTTATAATTATAATAACTATACGGAATATATTTTTCAACGCATACATCTACATATGTACATATACTATATATAATATATAACACAATTTTTAAATTATTTTCTTGTATGTATTCAAGAATCATATTTGTTTGAAAGCATATATAATCATAAAGAATCTATTTACTACTACTAATTTATGTTAGTTTGCTCTTTTTATTTTTTCTAAAAACTTTTTCATGCATTATATTATTACGTATGTATACTCATAAAAGTGAATGCAAAGAAAAATTTACATTTAAAAGGTCAAACTAATTTTCTTTTATCTATGATATGTAAAAGTTTCATTATCTTTTTGAAGTATGGAATATATGCATACTCGTATATAAATACGTACAAGTGAAATATTTATGACAGATAAACATACACATATGTAGATATAAACATGTATTCAGTGAAAAAGTTTTTTCTTATTTTACTTTAAAAATAGTTTGCCTTTTTCTTCCATTTTTTTTCTTATGAAAATTTATGATAAAAAGGCACATAACATACAATAGAATAAGTTAGTTAAATTTAATAATAATAAAAAAAATTTAATTTAATTTAATTTAGTCAAAAAAAATTCTTATTTCATGTAAAATAAATTAATCTTGATCCTAATAAAAATTCAATTTAAAAAAAGAAATTTGATTTCATGAGAATAAATTTTGTAGTCTCATATTGCTTATACTTATACCATGCTCATACGACGTATACTTACTATATACACATAGTTTCAAAGTTTTCAACATCTATTCTTTCGGTAAATGCTTTTACACTAAATTAATTCAAGATACACACAAAATTAAATTAAGAAAAATCAATTATTATCCTTATACAGATACGCTTAATGTCAATCAACATGTTAACTAAACGAATAAATTTCATCGTATTTAATGAATACAATGATGATATGATTTATATATATTTTAATTAATATTAAAGCAAGTTTCTGATAAATATGAATAAAATACAAGAAAAAAATAAACGAAAAATATTTTAAATATTTAACCTTTGAAAAATTTCAGTAATAAAATTTTAAATAATATTTAAACTTTAAAATTTGTATTTCGGTTCTAGTAATAGACCTTTTTTTATTAAAGAAAAATTTAAATAAATAAAAATATTATAAACTTACAAAATAAAAAAAAAATAAAAATGCATACATTAATAACAATAAAAAAATTATTTTTGTGATTATTTATGCAATTTTATGAAATTTATTCAAATATCATATAATCGTAATCTGATTTTCTTTTATTATATGGATTTTATAATATTTCATATTAAGTGTCATATTTAACATAATTTTGTAGATAATTTGAAGAAAATCTAAGAAAAATAAAATATTAGATCACATTCAAGGTCATCAATTTATCCAAAAATTTTATTTTTGCATAAAAATACAAAAAATAAATACAAAAAAATCTATATAATATTTAATTTTCCTATTTATATTATTTAATCAAAGGTAAACATGAGGTGTGGAATAAATTACACTTTTGTACTAATTGAGACTTAAATTTTTTTTCGCTTGATTTCTGATGAAAAAAAAAAATATATACAATTCATTAGTTTAAATGAATTGCAATTTAAAATTGTGTAAATTGTATTTTTCTATTTAATAAAGCAAATAAAAATATTTCACACATTATGTAACAATTCTAATGGAATGAATACTGAAGTAAAGAAAAAAATTTAATTTATCATATGCTCACTTTTAAGATATATTTACACAACTATTGTTAATATACTTTTTTTCTTTAAAAAAAAAAAAAAAAAAAAACTATATCTAGAAGCATAATTTTTTGCCATTGCAATGACCTGTCATATTATTAAGTAACCTATATATTACAAAAAAAAAGAAAAAAAAATCTCCTATATCGTTACGGTTTAATTTTATATATGATTATTACATACAACTCAACTTCAAAAAAAAAGAGATTGCTTGGCTGTTAGTTGAATATAAATATTATATATGAAGTGCTACAGAAAATCTAGTTATACATATAGTATGTGTAAAAGGCCAAACAAGTAACGTGAATTAGGTCAACGATATTATATGTACACAAAAATAAAATATCATCAATTCAAATAGATTAAAATAAAAAAAAAAGGAATAAAAATTTAAAGAAAAATCGTAATCAGTGAATACTGAACAATTTTCTATTTTTTATTTTTAGTAAAAATAAAAATAAAAAAAAATTTAAAAAAAGATTGCACGAATTAAGTCCAAAAAAACCACTACATGCACAATTCACACATTTAAATGAAATCAAAATGAACTAAATTATATGTCCCTACTTTGATTTTTGGCTATTTGATTGTGGCTTTGCTAATGTGGTATACATATGATACATACAAAAATTGTCTATAAATTTATATTTTTATCTAACTGAAATTGTATCTAATATCATCTAATACATTTAACATCCAAATAAAAGAGAAAATGTTTTTTTTTTTTTTTTTAAGTTTGAATTTTAAATATTAAAAAATAAAACCTAGAATATAAGGATCTAGTTACAGCACATAAACTTTTTAAAAAATTGTATATTTATTCTTATATGCTCTTCAGATTTCAATCTAAATTATATGTACAAATTGAATATGTATGCGAATTATTAATCATTGAAAATTAAATGTTCATAAATAGTTATAAACTAAAATGATATTCAGATTATAATGGAATGTTTTTATTTCGATATACAGGACATGTCTATGTATTAATATTATGTTATATGCATTTATTTAAGAAAAAAAAAAAAAAAAAAAAAAAAAACAAACAAAACCAAAACAAAAAATGAAAATAAAAAAAAAATTTAATATAGTTCGGAAAAGCTCTTTTGAAAATACGAAAATAAAATATTCATTTTGTATTTGTTAAAATTTTTATATTATATATGTTAAACATTTTTAATGTATTCAATTTAAATAATGGTAAAATAACATTTTCAATTGTTTGAACTTAAAATAAAAAATTCTCTCTCAATTTCAATTCCATTTTTCAATGATATTTTCAAATTAGATGAATCCCACTTAACATTTTTTCATAATACAGTGATTAAAAAAAATTAATTGAAACTTTTTACTTAAATAGCTAAAAACTTTTGGAACGTTAAAATAAAATTATACGAAATAAATAATTTCCTGTATATACTTTTGTTTATACAATTTATTTCCTTTTTTGTCCTCAAACAATAAATTCCATATCAAAGAAAAAAATCGTATGTAACAGTTTAATCTTTGTTCTTTTTGGTATTTCCATTTTAAGTGTAAGTAAAAAGGTTTTCCTTGAATAAGTCATAAAACTTCTTCAATTGTAAATATCAAAAAAAAAATGTATTCACTTTGAATAAAAACAATTTTCAAGGATTTAAATCCATACTAGGAAAAAGATAAAAAAGAAAAGTCCATATTTATTTTTCACTAATTAATTAATTTGCATATGTAATACGTGAAATTAAAAAACAATATATCAAGTAATTAATTGTTGAAAACAATTAGCACTTTGAATGTTGATGTCCTTGCCAATCATTTTCTACTTAATAATTACATGAATATATTAAATACATATTTAAGAGAATTGGATGCATTATATCTCGTTACAAATTTTTTTTAAAAATTAAATTAAATTAAAATGTATAAATGATGATACAGTTTCGATTTCATTCATTTTAAAAATGATGTATGTTAAGTTAATTAAAATGACAATAATGGTAATCAATATTTTTTCATTTTTTATCAACTAGTCGTATTGATTTTGACTACAAGTTATTACAGATACGATCATATTAAAAGAAAATTAAAAAATAAAGCAGGAAAACTTTATCATTTTATTCTTGAAATCAAAAATAAAAAATAAATATAAATAAAAATTTCATTTCTGCATTTTTTATCTTTCTTTTAAATTTTTTTAATCACTGTTCAGATAATTTAAATATACTATATTGTATTATTATTGTATTGTGTGTGTACACAGTCTGTTATTGTGTTCGTATGTATTTATCGCTTTAATATTATAGTTCATCGTGGACATATGATATAACTATTTCAAATAAGTTGTTCTTCAATTATTTTCATTTTTATTCATTCTCTTTTACCATTAACATAAAATTCCCTTACATGATATAACCGAAACACCTATCTATGTATTTGTAACATTTAATATATACCACTCTCGATATACCTACGTATTTTTATTTTATGGTTAGACTAAAATGTGAAGTTTAGAAGTCATATTAAAGGCTATAGTCTACGCTATATTATGCTATGTTTTGTAGAATGTGTACAAAATAATAATAGTACACCTAATACCATTCAACCTCATAGTGCTTTTTTTTCATTTTTTCTAAAGATGTGTAGTAACTAGTAAGCGAACACAAAATGTACGCAAACAGATTACTATAATGCTCACCTGAAACCACCTTACCTTACTAGCTTGCCACTTATTATAGCACTCATCAATTGTGTAATTGCAATGTATCATCATCATCATCATCATCATCACCGTCACAATGTGACGAAGCGACGTACGGACAATAAGCCGGGTAAAATGATTTTTTGTTATACAGGTTACAATAAATGCACCTTTATGTTTATGTATAAAAGATACACGTATTGTACCAAATCATCAACAATAGAAAAAAAGTAGTAACTTTGTGAGAACATCTACACTACATATGATCTTTTCCGACAGTTTATATGTGATAGTGCAATTCACCGTAAAACTTTTGCATTATTACAATAATTGTATACATAAAGTATCTACAGATATGGTATGTAACGATGAAAAGCTCATTATTAACATTGTATAATATATTAGTAAATTACTACTGTATACTTGTGGATCAAATTATATTTTTTATATGTTTATTTTTATAAAAGAATACCAATACAAATGGAAAAGCAAAACATTACAATATAAGTTTGTCTGTATATACATCTTATTGTATTATCATCCTCGCATACAAATTATGTTACAAGTCTACCTTGTCCCTCTCTCTAGGTTTAATTTAATTTTATACACATTCATATAAGCGGAATGAATTTTTTTTTCTTTTTTGTTTTTTTTTTTTTAAGAAAGATTTGCGATGGTTTTGCATAGAATTCAAGCCCATCATCTTAACCTGAGGTATAAATAGAGCCTCTCATGATGATTCGTTGATGAATGTGAAAAGTACTCTCGATCAGGGGAAATCTTACATTTTAGATCAAAGAAATAAATTAAAAAAAAAAACAAAAATTAATTAATTAATTGATCTTAGCAATTAATAAAAATTTGTTTATTTTTTTCATAGGATTTAAATTTAAATTCAATAGTGCATTGTTTAGTGTTAAAAGTAATTTTTTTTTCAATCTTCTTTAATTAACTTAATTAGGACGTAACATTCTATATTATTGATATTTTTAATAATTGTGATTTGATTTTTAATTGCATTTACATAATTTCGTTTTTTTTTTTTTAATCAAAATTAAAATTTTTAATCACAATATAAAAGTGCATTATTTTGGTTTAAATAAATCAAAAATAACATCACCAAAAGAAAAATTACATAACAAAAAATTAAAAAAAAAAAAAAATTGTGCATGTATAAAAAGTAGAATAAAAATTATTCAAATTTGTTATAATTTCATTTAAAAAGCTACATAAATAATATCAAAAAGTGTTTTTATTTTACATGTACTTACATCTACATACGTACATATTCTATCATCTATCTATTTATTTTTCTCATTTTTCTCTTCTTTTTTTTTGCATTTTTTTTTTCTCGTGTAGGATACAATAAAAACAAATTGTGCACAAAATAAGGATATAGTATATGGCACGAGTACCATATTCTATTTTGTAAACTAACAAAAGACACAGAAAACAACAACAAAAAAAAAACAGATTTAAAAGGATTTATTTTAAGTGAAAAGTGTCAAAAGAAAATCCTAATAACAAAGAATCAAAATAAGCTAAAACGAAAAAAAATATATATAGAAAAGAAAAGTATCTTCCTTACAGAATACAGTAAAGAAAAAAAAAACGCATACACACATACAAAAATACTAAATAAAAAAGAAATATACATATAAATAAATAAAAAATAAAAGATATAAATTACATAGTATATATTCAAGTGGGACAAGTAGAAAAATATGATATCCTTAAAAGTGATTGCGTTTACAGTAAGTAAAGTAATAATAGTACATATTTGTATATTGTATATACCTATGTATATAGTGTAATTGTATGTATGCATGATAACGACATTATTTTTATATATTGTACATAAAATACATTCACTTAATACATATGACAAATTTATGTATTGTCCTTTTGTTATACAGACCTAAAAAAAAAAAATAGTAATAATAAAACGGATAAAAATGAAAACAAAATTATGTATGCATGGAGTATCCTATATTAAATTTTTGTATGAATGAATTACATGAAATGATGGAATGTGATTTAATTTGATTGTGCGGTAAACGATAATTCTGTAATATGTACATGAAATATAAAAAAATCAAAGGCGGAGATCCTTGAAATTTTCTTAATGTACAGTCTTTGTTAGCGATTTTGCCATTTGATAAATTTAAATATTTTTCATATTTAAAAAAAAAATGTATATTAGCAAAGTTTTTAATACGATATAAAAAATTTACATTATAAAATGAAAAACTAAAATAAAATACGTTAATTGTCCGTTATAGCACTTTAAAAAGTCAAGTAAATTTTTTTATTTATGCAACGCCTATGACACAAAGTGATCTTATTTCTAAATTCATTCCTTTATAAATAACTAGAGATATTATGACTTATGACACTATTATATGTTGGGATCAAAAAACAAAATTGTATACTGCCATATATTAAAATAAAAATAAAAAAAAAAAAACAAAATAAGGAAATATCTTATTATCTCTTAAAACATATATATAAAAACGTATACATATTCGTGTTCATATAGGAAAACATACATATTTGATTTGGTAGACTCCTTGTATGACATACGTACATAAGAATTTTTTTTTTTTTTATAATACGTAAATATTTTATCCCTCTTAACTAAAATGTATATGTATTCATAATTCGCGACATCTTCTCAAATTATGTATGTTTTATATGAAAAATAAAGACAACAAAATATAAAAACAAACAAAATAAAATTTCTAAATTTTTTCATACTTACATAATTTCTAATATGTACACACACATATGAGTTTTTGAAAAAAAAAAACAATATTTTTCTCTTTTTTTTTTTTTTGGATAATATATGGTAAAAATCTTTCAAAATTTATTATAAAAATATAAGATATCATATTAAAAATAATACTGGCATGTATATTATGCATAATCAGAATAAATTTTGATTTTGTATTTCGAATCATGCTTGTATGTTCGTGCTTATCAATAGCAAAATAAAAGCATTTTTTTTTGTCCTTTCATAAAATCATTTTATTTTTGTCTTTTATTCTATTTCATGTTATTTATTTAGCATATTATTAGTCTTCACTATGACAAAAAAAAAAATTTTTTTTTTCATAATATTCCCATAATAATATATTTATATGTATACACATGTACATGTGTATTATATTTCACATATTCTTCATTCTATAATTTCATGTATCTATTCAAGCATTAGGCAATTTTTTTTAAAACAATTTCCATATTTTTATTTTTTCTTCGTGATTTTTTTCATTTTAATGAAAAAAAGATAATCTTTTTTTTTCTGATCGTTATGGTTTAAGGACAAATATATTCATCATGCATAAATGTAAAAAAAAAGAACACAGAATAATATACCTTTTTATTCAATAATATTAGTATGTACATATATTCAATATTCAACATAATAGATATGTTATATACTTATATATGTACATACTAATGTACACATTACATATACTTATATATTTTTGTATTACATGATTTTACATACTATCCTGAATTCAAAAATTTGTATATTTACTTTAACACGTTTTTTGAATATTTACACGCTTTTTTTTTATAATACAGTAAAATCGCGTATAATATAGTACTATTATTGTTTTTTTTTTTTTTTTTTTTTGTTTTGGAAAAGCTGTTACAGTCCATGATTTTTATATAACAGGATACGGGTGGTTTGTATATTTTACTATGCGTAATGCAATTTTAAATGATATACATGTATTACTGAAAATAAACAGTACACGTACATTAGTCGTACAAAGAATTTATAAAAAGGAAAAAAAAATTTTTTTAAATCTACTACATAAATTTTGTATGTACTTTACGTTTTTTATATTATCAATTTTTGTTTTTTCTTCTTTTTTTTTTGTTCTATTAAATTTTTTATTTCTGATTTTTGTCATTTTCTTTTCATACATATTGTCATATTCATATATTCCTACAACAATGAAAATTTTTCTTTTAGTCGCTTATACCAAAAATCAAATCTTTCAAAATCATTTTTCTATTTGTATTGTACGTTTGTTTTATACTAAAATATATTCTCTACATTTCAGGTACATACATATTTCCTTTGTACTCACATACATTAATAAAAAAAAAAAAATCTTTTAGGGAAAAAAATGATAATATAAAAAATATTGAGTACTACAATAAATGGACACGTGACATAAATTTTGAGTACCATCAAACAAAATACAACAAGTTTTCCTTCATTTTTCGTTTCTAAATTTTCTTTTTTTTTTTTAATTTTTCTCTTCACTTTACTCCTTTTCATTTTTCTTTCATTTTATTATGTACATATGTGATGAAAAGGAACCCAATCATTTTTGTATTTTGTCATGCACTTATCGTACACAATACATTTTAGGTATATAATTGTATGTATAGTATAGTGAAAAACTTACATAAAATGTCTATGTGCAAACTCACGTATCATCATTGTTTGGTTTAACAAAAATATATTCATAAAATATACATACACTCCAATCCACAATTTCACATCTATAAAATACAACGTATAAGTATGTATGTATGTATGTGTAGATTTTCACATTGAAAACACAATAGAAATATTTCCTGTTAATTTCTTCATTTTTTTTTTTTTCTATATTCCTTCGGCCATTTTTTTAAGGTTGGTTAAACTTGATTAGGTGTCAAATACAAAAAAAAAAAGAAAAAAAATTGAGGAAAAAGGTCTAAAATCATACTTTTCCTTGAAATAATTTTTTATTTATTTATTTTTTTTTTTTTAAACTAGAAAAAAATAGGAGAATGTTTTCTAAATACAAATGAAAACCGAAATTGATTTTATGTTATTCAAAATTATTTTTTACTTTATAATTTAATTTAATTTTCCTCTTATTATAAACGTGTCAAAAATCTAAAACAGATTTTTTTTTAAATTGCGATTATATTTTCAAGTACACTATAACTATGTATACGTACATATGTAATTAATTTATATCTCCTACTTAAACTTTTATTTTTTTTTAAATTACAAAAAAAAAATTATTTAAAATAATTTTTTAATTTTTATTTATTAGTTTTAAAACTTTGAATAATAAATCATACATATTTCAAAATATGCATAAATATTACAAAACCTCATTAAGATATTTATAAAAAAAAAAAAAATTATAAAAAATTATTAGTCGTAATTAAATTTTTCATGCATTCAATTTTTAAATACTTTTGTAAAAATTTAAGTTAAATTTTCTACAATTTTAAAATTTAGATTTTATTACTTCATATTATGTAAAAAGTTTCAAATTAATTATGGTTTTATTCTACATCTTTTACACATACATATGTACATATATGTGACACATTATATACTTATGTACGTATGCATATGCGTACTACTTTGTAAGCAGCTCATATTGTATTGTATATAATATATTATCTTCTTATATGTATATCTACATATTCGAAATATACATATGTAAAATTTTCTGTAGTATGTGGTAAATAATTTTTGCAAAAAGGAAATTTTGGAAAATTTATGCAAAATTAATAATTGTGGTCACTTTTCACTATATTTATATTATATTTTATATGACATACATATACTTGATACTGTATTGTAGTATAATTTCCATACGCATATGTATATCAATTAATGTACTCATACTTATAATTGTGTGTATTACAAAACATATGTATGTATACGAACACATTTTTTTGACTCATTTTTATTTTGAACATTATGAGATTCATACAAGTTGTTATTATTAAATAAAATATGCAAATATAAATCTATTTGAGGACACATAATAATTTGATTATCTTTTAAAATGTCCATATTCTATAAAGTATACATACTTATATGTATGAATTCATATGTAATGTGTATATTTTATGTCTATATTTATATGTATTTGTATATTCATATACATTGTATTACATGTTTTATAAAATATGTACCAATTATTATTACTACATACATACATATGTACATATAACATAAATTTTATATTATTTGTATGTTAATATTCAATCTGTTTTACAATTTAGCAAACTTCGTCAAAAGCATCAACATCATCATCATCATCATCAACATCATTATCGTCATCAAATTGAATTATAATATAAATAAGTGATATAAAATATATTTACAATATATGGATGTAGCTACATGTACGTATTTATCAATTTACCTATCTGTATATTTTAGGATGCCCACCAATACAAATGTATGCACTAGAACCCAACAGATTTAATATATTGATATATACATATGTATTTATAGGTCTTTACTTATAAATCTATTTTTACAATAAGTATATATGTACATCGCATACTAATAATATACATACATATGTGTTACACAAATATCAAATATATACATATACATAGAATATACATATAGAATTTTATATTTGGTGGTAAAGTATCAAATTGATTAAGCCTCATAATCAGAATTAACCATAAACCACAGAAAATAACCGTATATTTAATTATGCACCCTTTTCCTTTACGTTTCACTATATTATATATGTATACATATATATACATATATGTATATGTGATTGCTTATATATACACTTGTGCATATATTATATACATATATTTTCAGATTTCACATGAACATATAAAAATAAAATCTTTTGTATTAAAGTATTGTACATATTTATTTTCATATGTACACAACAAATACATATGCATAAAAATATTTTTGTCAACAAGTTTTCAGAAATTTATTTACGTTTCTTTATAGACTTAATATAATTTCATTTTTGTCTTTAATAAATTCATTGATTAAATATATATACATACATACATACATACACAAAATACATAGATATAAAAAAGTATAGAAATAATTCCACATATTCTTTGAGTACTAAATGTGAGTCCTTTACTAGAAATTATACATATTAGTAAAAACGCTATACTTGTATAGGATTAATAAAACTGGTCAACATTTAATAACCTTATTCTATATTTTCGATTTATTACTATAATTATTATTATTGTTATTATTATTATTTTCATGTGTTATTGTTTTTTATTCGTATGAATAAGCCAAGCAATTGGCCAGAAGCTAATAATATTAAATTTATTTGCTATTTTATTAAATAAATTCATACACACTTTTCTATTCACAAAAGTTTGTAAATGTGTATATGTGTATGTGAGTGAGCGATGTATAAAATGAATAAAATTTTATTTCGAAACAAATCAACAGAAAACATATCAAAATTAAATTTGAATTTCATATGAATTAAAATTACAAACAAATACATAATATCACATACATATATGTAGATCCTTTTTTGTATTCATACATGTACATATGTAGTAGGTAAATACATTTTTTTGTCAGTTGTTATTTAATTTTATTTCTGTAGGTTCTTCGACCATAGAGCTTTTACATTCTGATATTCATATTCCAAATTCGATCATTTGTATATAATGATACAAACATATGAATAAGCAAAACATATATCAGCTTCTACATATATACAGATTTATGTAAAATTTTATGAGACATGTTTATGTGCATATTTGTTCAATAGGTTTGATATCTGTGAGTAATTGTGAATATATGTAGTATGTATGTATGCAGAATTATCAAATTACGATTTTCACTTAAATTTATTTGTTAATTTAAAACCTTAGAACAAGTGTCGTCTTTCTCTACACATTATAAACTTTTAATATGTTTATTTCTAAATTCATTTATACCTTGTGAAAATTGATTTTCATTATTTTCTATTTTCATTATATTCATGGTCCTTTTAAGACACAAAAACAAAACAAAATATTATTTTCCTTTCCTTTTTTTTTTTTTTTTTGTTATGGTCTTATTATTTGTATTTATTAGAAAGCAAAAAAAAAAAAAAACGAATTTCATGAACTCATAGACAGATATGTGTTTATTTTTATACACACGTAAAATTTAGTTTATGGATATGTATGTACACGTGTGTAATCAAAATTTTCACCGCAACATAATTTGATTTTGTTCATTTAAAGTCAAATTTTTGCTAACACATGCCAAATGCAATATTATATTACGTAGTATGTATACGAATTTAAAATTTAAACTTAAACTTTTCTCTAGGAAACAAATAAAAATTCTAATAAAATATAGAAAAAAAATTCACATTCAAGGATAGTATGTCCTTTTTAATACAAAATTTACTATATTTACTATATAAATATGTGTATGTATTTATATATGTACACAATGATATAATCTAAAAAGTTTATTCAATGTGTAGATTTGATTTTTTTCTCCTTTTCAATTTTTCTATTTAAAAGAAGAAAAAAAAAGCAACAACAAAAAATTTTTGTTGGTCCGATTTTTACGTGATGAGAATTTCAAATTTGCAATATTCATTTTACATTTGTGAATTTCTTCTACATTTTCCACTTTTTTTTTTTCTAAATGTTGTTTAGTATTCATTTCTTTTCTTGCATTCAATATTCTATGTATGTACTATGTAATATGTATGTACACACATACAAGTATGCATGAAAACTTATTTAAAAAAAGGACATACAATACTTTGATTTAAAAAAAAAAAATTGTTAGGTAACAAACTCTTCAGAATTTATTCATCTGTTTGATATGTTATGGCTATTGTATATTCACATGTGTGTATACATATGTACAAATATGTACAGCATAACTAAATAAATTGATCAAAGATGAGTTAGCGTAAAAACCAAAATCTAATATCACATTTCAAAATCTAAGTAGAGCATCCAATATCAACAATAATACTTGTATATCATGAAATGAACTGAATATTGAGGACTTGAAAAATTAATGTAACTGCATTTTTTGCAGACCAAAAAAAAAACACACAAATAGAGAAAGAAAAAAACGACAAAATAACTAATGAAATACATCAGAAAATATGATGATTGTATATATATAGTATGTATTCATACAAACAAAAATAAAAATTGAAAATTTTTTGGGTAGTATTTTTCTAAATCAAATTGAATTCAATCCATATTTTTCTTATTTTTGATCCTTTTCATGGGATCTATAAAAAATCAGCCAATATTGTTTTCTGGCATATGAATTTATTTACATATACAAATAAATATTGTTATACATATGTATATACATATGTACATATCCATGTGTATGTGTATACAAGATATACATGTCCTCTATGTGTCCTTAAATAGAAACTATAAATATAAAAAGTTTTCAAAATATTTTTCCACATATGTACATCAAATATTTATACAACAATTAACGATTTGTTAAAATGAAAAACATAGGTACAAGTGGAATGTTAAAAAAATAAATAACTAGAACACAATGAAACAAAATAAATAAAAGAGTTTCATAAAAAAAAATTGTATATATGAAATTTCTTTTTTTACATATTGTATAAAAATGAATTCATGTTCGTGAATATTTAAAAACATTATTTATCATGGCATTTAAAGGGATTTTATTTACAGAAACACAATGAAAAAATAATTAAGCGGAATTTACAATCACAAAAATTAAATAAAGTATAAAAAATGTAATAAAAATTAGTTTAGTTAATTAATTTCTAAAAAAAAAAAAAATAATTTTATATTTTATTTATTCAAATATTGTAAAAAATTCTTTCTTGTAAAAATTATTATTTTTTTTTTTTTTTTAAATTCAAATTGTATTTCAAAGTAATAATTTTAATTAAAAATTAAAAATAATGAAATTATTATTTTATTGCTATTGACATTTGTTTTATCGTGACTTTAAATTCACTTATTTAATTTCCTGTACATATAAATATTAACTACATACATACATATGTACATATATAAAAGTATTTCAAGCATTTATTATTGAATTTAAACATTTTACAATAAATGAATAAAGTAAAAAACAATATATATATGTATAATGGTTTTTATGACAGTACTAATTATAAAACATTTAAGCATTTTATTAAGAAAATTAATTTACAATTCATTTTTTCTAATATTCTTCATCTTTTGTTTCTGCTATTCATTTTCATTATTTTCAATTAAAATCACAATTTTCTATAAATTAATTAAAATAATATTTTTTTTTACGAAAGATTTTCATCTTTAATTTTATATGTATGTACATTATTAAAATTGTGTATATAATGTGATTATAAATATATTTTATGTATATAATTTGCATATATAATATACAGACAATAATATTCATAATTAAGATGACATATTGTATTAAATATCATCACATAATATGTAAATTATTTCATTTCATTTCATTTCATTTATATATACAAAGTATAAATTTAATTTTTATTTTAATTAACGTTAATGATCGTATCTCACATGTATAATATAGTGTTAATATACATACCTACAATATCATATACATGTATAATATAGTTGTACATACATTGTATATCAAATTAAATTTACACTATTCATGTAAAAAAATAAAAAATGTAACTTCAAAAGGAAAAAAATAAAAATAACACTTTATAAAAGATGCATCAGCAATTAAAATTGGATTTATTATTGATAATTGAATAAAAACAAGTAAAAACATTTTTTTTAAAATAAAATCGAGAGAGAAAATGAAAATTAAAACAAAAATAATTTTTTTTTTTTTTTTTAAAAACGTAAATATGTTGAAATACAAATAAACAATAAATAAATTCCATAAATTCATTCAGTACCTCATTAAATGAAAATAAATTGCAGGTGCTTTATATGTTTTATACAATTACGAACATTTGTTTATAAATGTACACATAAATATATGTATGTACATTAACACATAAACGTGAAAATACAATGTAATTTAATGTTCTATAGTGTTTGTAATGAAATATTTTCAAATATTTATATCTACAATTACTTTTTGTTCTTATTTTGCTTTTTTTGCTTTTTTAATCATGAATTCTTTACTATAAACAGCTATAAGTATAATAATATCCGTTTTTCTTTAGATTCAAGTAAATGCTGTGTATATGTAGATGTACACAAGAAATTTGTTCTATTGCACTTAATAAAAATAACTGAATTATTAAATAATTTTATTTTTATTTTATTCATTGTGAAAATAAAATGCCAAAATGAAAATTGAGTGTTTATTCATTTAAACACAATATTTTGATATTTCTTTTGCATATTTACTTGTTTTGTAAGTACACAAATAAATTTTAAATTAAGGATATAAATTAACCTATTTATGTACAAAAATTAAATCGAAAAAAAAACGTTTTATTTTTATAAATAAAAATTTCATGTAACATTATGTACATTCCTATAAAAAAAAAATTTGCATTGATATTTTAAATACATACATATGTATGCACATTGCACACAAATAACATGTCTCATCATTGATTAATTTTAACAAATTTTTCTTGTCTCTGTTTTTTGTTTTTCATTGTAAAATATTATGTTGTATCCGCTATAATATTCATTAATTAGATTGTATTTAATTTGCATTTACAATAAATGTTATTTGGTATTACCAGTAGTCACAATGTACCCCATACACACTTAACCCAACCTTAAATTAATTTAGATAAAAAAGAGTAGAAAAAAAAACCGAAGAAAAAAAGATAAATTGAATTAATGTACAATTTCTCACACTTAAATAAAATGCGGCAGAAAATAAAATAGAAACAAATTCAAAGTTAAAATTGTTAGTAAATTTAAAATGAATAAATTAAGTCGTTAATTAGGCAAATAATGTACATATACGTATATTCACCTTTTTAAGAATAATTTAGTCTACAACACAAATATGTAATTGATCAAAACATCAACATGTGTTACATTATGTGAGTATAATGCGCTCATGTACATACATGTATTATCTAATGTACTGTAATATTAAATAACGCAAATTGCAATGGAAATGTAATTTTTTATTTGTATTTTATTTTTATATTTATTCTTTTTTATTCTTTTCTTCTTCTTTTTTTATATGTATTTGTATCTAACATAGACAACAAGATACCTTTTAAACGCGGATACCTTGTCGGCTATTTATTTATTTAATTACTAAATGGATACCTGCTGAGCTGAGTGATGCACCTATGCACTTGTCGTATAAAATATGCTAAAATCTATGTACATATATTATATATCTGTCTATGCGTTTATTTCAAATGTTTGCTCAGTTAGTTAAGTTGGGTTTTGGTCGGCTTTTAATTAAAAAGAATCATCATATCATACCATCTAGTAAATCCTATGCACATTTGTATGTAAATAATTTTTAATATATGCACATACGACAAAGTTTATAACAGTTATCATAGAATTACAGAGGCACGACAAAAAATATTTATTTGTATGTATTCGTATTTTTTAAATGATAATGCATAATAATGCAATGATCTTGAATGGGTAGTTATCATTGATCGAACAACATTAATCATGTTCTTAGAACAAATTACAAACAATAATCTAATATGTCAAGGAATATATGTACATACACATGTACATTATAAAGTAGACATTATATTATAAAAATAAGGAAAAAATTACAATTTTTTTAATTCGCGTTGGGTACAATTTTATTTATGTAATTTCAAGGATATCATTTTTAATAATCCTATCATAATCGTTTTATCATATTGAACTACAAATAATCGATAAATGTCGTATATAAATTATAAAAAATTAGGTTATTTTAATAAAATCGATTTTGCATTGTAAAACATAATAAATAAATCTTTCCAATTAAAAATGGTAATCATGGAAAATTACATTAATGCTAATTTTTAATGAACAACAACAAAAAAAATATATTCGGATAAAAAATAAATAGATACATACAACTAAAGTATAGTTATTTCTTTGCCAGTAACATTAAAAACACATAAATTTTCGCAATTGATTGGGGTAATTTTTGGGATAGTAAGATATAAATTATGAGCAATTATGACATACATATAAATAATTTTGGAATAAATTTGAAAAGAAAAAATGAATAGAAGATTTTATAATTTTTAAAGATATTCAAATGATTATATCTTATTCGGGTAGAAAAAAAATTAGCGGTCAATCTACCTATATAGTACATACAATAAAATTACCTACCTATAAAACATTTGTATAAATGATAATAAAAATAAAAAAATCTATTTCATCCACATAAATTTTGAATTAAAAATATAACGCGAATTAAATATGTATAGATAGGAGCTTTTCCTTGTGTAACGCTAACGATACACATACACCACACGTATATAAATTCATGTAATTTGATAACTTGAAACGAATTTACAAGCAAAAATACTTTACTGAAGATTTATTACCATATTTTTTAGCTAATTGACTTTGATAGATTTAAAATCATTTTTATTGCTAGTAGAGCTACTACTCAAATTAACATTCGTTAGAAATTAAAAAGGAAAGTAAATTATTACAATTATTATATAATTACCTGAAGTACGTAGTATATGTATGTATACAATGATGTGATCTAGAAAGTTTGGGAAAAAAATTAAAGATATGCAAGTTAAAAAAAAAAAATTTTTAATAGAATTTACCTTTAATTAAATACATATGTAATAAAACAAAACAAAATATAAAAAAAATTTATATAAAAACGTGACTTGATTTGAAATTTTAATTTTATCTTAATTTATTAATCAATTTTTATTATTCATTCATTTACTGCATTTATTTTTTCTCTTGTTATCATTATTATATTGTTGAATTTTTTAAATCTTTATCATTAAGAGAAAAAAAAATAGCTTCAAATGTGTGCATTCTTAATAATTTCCTTGTTACATGCACATATCTTCATTTCAAGAAATAAAAAGTAAAAAAAAAATGATTCAAAAGAATACATATTTTATTCATGAAAAAATTTCAATTGATTTATCTTTTAAAAATAAACAAACAAACTTTAGTCATATTCACATACATACGTATACGAAAATTTATTATAATATAAAATATTTTATTTTTTACATACGTATGTATGTATATATAAAATCTTCAAGAAAAAAAAAATTTTTTTTTCGCATGTAAATATGTATATGCACTTAATAGGAGTGTGATATCAAAGTCATTGGCATGGTCGTAGTACATTTTTTTTTATAATTTATTATAACTACATTTACATATATGTACATCTTGTAATTTATACGTACATACATACTTTTTTTCTCGTTTTCTTTAAATTCAGGGTCAAAATACTCGAAAGGTTTTAATCAACAATGTAGATATTCATGTACAAAGTACGTGCAAATATACATATTTATTATGATATTTATAAAAATATACATATATACATACTTACTTAGTAAAATAACTTACGTATGTTTGGGTTTTTTTTTTGTTTTTTTCATTTTTATTTTTTCTTTAATTTTTATTTCTTTTAATTTTAATTTTTAACATTTTATTGCATAAATATTTACATCGAACACATGCTGGTTGAATACCCTTCTTAAGCATTGTATTGCAAATTGTCTTGAATTTACGTACAAATAAATTTCATGCACATTTTCAGAGACAAATGAAGATAATATAATAGTCATATTATTATTATTATTATTATTATTATTATATTGATGATGATAACGATGACGATGATGATGATTAAATAGCCAATAAAATCTACTGCATTTGTACTCACATATTACATGAGCATATACAATTATTTTCTTGGACATTAATTATACTTATGTATATATGTACATATTATATTCAAATGAAAACTACTAACTTGTTAGCATTAAACGTGTTAAGATATCTGTCATCATTAATGTTATGTACATTATTCAAATTTACGGAAGATTAATAAAATAAATAAAATTAAATTTAAATTAATTGAAATCTTATACGTTGGAATTGATCGTTATTCAATTAAAAAACATTTTTATTTTACATGATTATAAGAATGTGTAGATATATACAAATTATGCTTATTTATGTAGCAGGATTTTGATTTTATATTCAATTCATGTTTGAAAAATTACATGTAGGTACTTATGATGCTATTCAAGTAAATAAATGATGCTATTGGAGGATATGAATAAAAATTAGAATTTATAAAAAAAATTTATATATACATATATCCTTATTTATATAGTACATAGAAAATTCTTCTGTTTTTCTTACTTCCTTTAAATCATAAAATTACTTAAAGATACACTTCGTCTCATGTCTTAAAAGTTAAACGTATTAAATTTTCAACATTAACATTGGTGAATAAAAAATGAACTAATATAAATCCATGTAACTACATAATATCATAGAAAATGAAATAAACTTAACTGATGATTTAAATAATTTTTACAATCTTTTTTACAAACATGAAACAATTATTAATACAACGCCCATTTATGTAAATCATAGGTATTCGTATACATCCGTATGATACCTAATATTCAACTAAGAATTTATACTACAATCCATTGTATTGTAAACAAAAAAAAAAAAAAAAAAAACTAAAACAAATTCATAGGAGCGCCCATAAACAATCATACGATGAGATACTAAAATATTTAAGAGAACTTAAGAAAAAAAAAAAAATAACTTTTTGGAAGGTCAATAATTCAAATTGAATATAAAATAAAAGATGAACTTTAAACTTTTTAACATTTTAGAACAAAGATGAATATTTGAAAACTAAAATCAAATCATTGCTGATCAGTTCACTTATGAACATAAATTATTTATAATACTAAATACCTAAATGACTTGTAATTGTACATTTATTTATCCAAATAACAGAAATAACTTCTTTTTTTTTTTTTAAATGTGTAATATACTGTTTTATATAATTATAATAATTTAAACAATTTAAAATATCTCTAATTAAAAAGAAAAATAATATTATTATATTTTGCACATAAAATATAAAATATAATGAAACGAAATGTATGGACAACGTATATGTGAAATTAAAAATATTTTTTTTGTCGAATATGGGAATGTATGTATATAAATAATTTCAATAAAATTACATTAACTTTGATCAGCTTTTAATTAATTTTTTTTTTTTACAACTTTATTACATTATGCACAGAACGTGTAATATTTACTGAGATAAAATGTACAATTGTTCATGTTATTATACATTATACAACACAATTGTCATTTATTAAAATTTAATTATATTGTGTTAAATACTTACATACCATACATATGTGTATATTTATGTGCAATCAACATTACTTGTATAATTACAAAATTATAAACTTGAATGCATATTGAAATAAAAAAATTACAAATAAAAAAAAAAAGAAAACATTTTAATGAGCAACCACAAATTAAATTGGACCATCAATCAAATAATTTATATAATACATACTCGTACGTTATATAAATTAAGTGATTGATTAATACTTGTGCACATTTTATATATTGCACGTTACATTTATTCATCAATAACAATAAGAAGAAGGATATATTCGTATTATAAAGTTCAGCTGTTAATTAAAGGTCATAATCAAACATTAAATATGTAATATAAGTTTCTTACCTATACTTACATAATATGTATATTGATGCATTCATCATGTGAATATGTGTATACATTTTTATTGATATATTGATATTTATGTTGATTAACTTCAATTATTATTACATTTTTAATAGAAAATCAATAACATCTTATATGAAAAAAAAATTCAATTTTATTCCCCTTTTGTTGTCATCACATATATTTTTTTCAATAATAAAATTGAAAATGCTACAAAATATACAATAAAATGTTAACAAATCTCCATATGAGAATTGATTTTGATTGATATGCAACGAACAATTTACCTTGAAAAAAAAAAACAACCATTACAATATTTCTGAATAGTTATTGACACTTTAAATTATTTCCACGTATCTTTATATACCATATATGTATGTAAATGTAAAACATGTTCAACGGTACAGAATTTTGCTAATAGATTTGTTAATACATATCGTTTAATTCTTTGTATAAATTTCATTCAAAAATGTATATTTCTCAATTACTAATAAAAATGACTAAAAAACAAAAAAAAAAACTGAAAATAACGAAAAGGTATAAATATCCAAATACGTACATATGTACATTGATTTTTTTTTCCTGTCATTTTTTCAAGAAAATTTACATATCAAAAATATTTTTTAACAAAAAGAAAAATGTTAAAAAATTATTTGAATAAATTTTAAATTCAAATTTATTTGTAAAATAAAAAGAAAATTTTAATTTATTTTGAAAATATTGAATGCAAAATGCTATAAATATATGTACATACATTTAGATCCATCATCATGTAGTATTTTTATTATTTTTCATTACCAAAGAAGAAGATTCAAATTTAAGTACAATAAGTCTGTACATTTGAAAACATTGTAATATACACACTACATAACACATGTATTTATGTATAAAATTACGAGTATTTTGCAAGATGTACATATAAAAGTATCTATACAATTATACATAACACTTGATTAAAATCATATATGTGTATATACAGTTACAGATTTCTATAACAGAATATGTAAATTCACATAAAGTATTGAATATGCATTTTCATTTGTATTATTAAATGAAATAATTCAATTGTTATTAACATTATGTAATCGTTTTTTGTTTAAAACATTAAGGAAAAAAAAATCAAATTTAATATCATATATTTTTCTGTTGTATTGTATGTGTGTTGTATTAAAGCACTATCATACAGATAAAATAATTTATTTATTTAACGACCTTGATTGGAATGAAAATCTCTTGCCATGCACAATTTCACTCTCGTATGATATTCTATGTTTTGATTTTTATTTTTCATTTTTATTTATTTGTGTATTTTTTTATTTTATTTTACTTTATGCATATGTGATGTTGATGATAGGGCAAAAGTATTGATATGAGCACTAATATAAACTATATGTACGTTATATGCTCATCAGACAATTAGAAATAACGTAGATAAAAGAAAATTATTACAAATAAAAATGAATTTACATGTACAACATATTGTAATAATAATTAATACAGTGTATATAATATTGATATGATGCACAATACAATTACATATCATTTTTATGTTGATTAAATGTGAAATCTGCTTTTGTAATCATAGTATAATTGTCAACATACATATGTGTATTAGATATTCATATGATTTTTAATTCATGTCTTTTCATGTTATTATCTTCTTTTATATAACATGCATTAATTTTGTAATTTATTTAATATTTTTCAAATTTCAATCAATATTGATTTTTATATTTTCAATATTTAATTATTTTGTAATATTATTTGTTACAGATAAAATTTAATTTTTATATACAAACATAAATATAAAAATACACTTATAAAAATATAATAATTTATTTATTAGACTATATATTGTATAAGACTTATAAAAACAAACATAAAATGATATTTTCAATAATAAAAACATTAAATCATAAATTATTTATGCATAAAATCTTCAATTTACAAAATCTAAATATTGTGGTAAACATGAAAAATAAAAACAAAAGACATAATAATAAAAATTTTTGTTCTCAATAACAAAATTATAATCATCTTATTTTATGTGTGACAATAAGAATTTCATAATGTAACAACAACAAAAAATAAATAAATAAAAAAAATTTATGTTAATATTAAATATGTTATGTACATAGATGGTAATAAAAAATAACAATGAAATTATTATTGATAAAATGTATAACAATGTAATGTAATGATTAAAATTTGAAAATAATAAATGAGTACATATACATACTATATAATTATGATTTTCTTCATATTTAATTATTATCATGAAGTTAATATTTATGAGAACACATTGTTTATATGTGTAATTTAATTACATTTTGTTACATAATAAATAAAAAATTATTTTTTAATAATAACTTACATCTGTTTTTATTTTTTGTTATATTTTAATTATTTTTGTATATAAAATATCTTAAATTTTGATATATAGAGCTATTTAAATTTCAATAAATTCACATCCTTGAATAACATTATCACACGCAAATCATTAAGAAATATAAAATTAAATAATGACAAAAAGTAAAATACCTACATTGGTACTTTATATTCGTATGCTAGTTAACCGAAATGAAAAAAAAGAAATAGTACTGAAACAGACACTACCTTTTATATATTTGTGACATTACAAATTTTTATTATGTATTAGTATAGACATTAGATATCTAAAAGATATTTGTATTATTTAAAGGGCAAAAAATCATATCATATAAAATTCCATAGATAAACTTTAAAATGTGCACGTTATACTGACAATTCACATGTCTATCCTTCTAATTGTACATAAGCATTGTACATATAATGTAGCTAGGTTTGGTTAATTTATCTTTTTATAATTTTCAATATTTTAATTAGAACTAAAATGTTATATGAAAACTTAAAAAAAAAAAACAAATTGTATATTATTTGATTCAATTAAAAATGCAAAGAGAAACAAACTTCATAGTGGTTAATATTTACAAATAAAAAGCAAAAAAAAAAGTGACTCACTGTTTTATAATAATTTTTTTTTAAGTATTTGTATCTAAAATGTTTGTATGGAAGTAAACTTTATTGTATGTACAAAATATTATATAATTAATTATATTTTATTTAGAAGTCAGAAATGTATTCATAGATATATATTAGATTACATTATATATGTATGTATGTGTTTTAGATACAAGAGTATATACATTTTGGTACGGCTCTTTTAAATCATCATATCATCGTCATCATCATCAACATCAACAAAGAACATAAACATTTGAATGTACACAAAACAGATAGACCATGCGGTAAACATCTCTTCTTGCATTAAAATGGTATACATATGTATATAATGCAAAACTTTAAGATCATGGGAAATCACAGTAAAAATATAAAACGTTAAACACATACATATTATGTACTGCATTTCATACATAAATAAAATTATAATTATTATATTTTACAGTTGTGACGAAATCTGATTGTAGATGGATTTTACTTAGTATATTTGCGGTATTTGTAAATTATCTAGATTTACACGTATCTACATACATATTTTATACTAGCACATTTTTTTTCTGTTTGTCTTATTAATCCATTATCTTGATTGAAATTTTTTTGTTTTATTCTTAAAAAGAAAATAATTTCAATTACAACTTTACCTTTTCATATGTACTTACATACATAACATATTTCTTGCTTTGTTTTTTTTTTTACATGAAATTAATCAACGTATACGTTTTGCAGCACACATATGTATGTACATATGTATAATAATAATGTTATGCATTATATTATTACATTTATATGTGCTGAAACCCAACATTATATTATCAACATCATATTTGATATATGATCGTTGACAAATAAATTCAAAAAAAATATGTACAGAAAATTATAACAATGATGATGAAGATGACGATAGTAGTATCATTTTTATCAACAAAAGTTAAGTGTGCATTGTACACACGTACATTAAAAGACATAAATAAAACTCGCATAAATATGTACATGTGTGTAAAAGTTACATTGCATACATATTTTCGTGTTCAAACTTCTGAAAAATTAAAAATTCATATAAACTCCTTTTTTATTTTTATTTTTTATTTTTTTTTTTTGATGAGTTATACATTTAAATTTCGTTTTTTAAATCTTCATTTAAGATTAGGTTAAGTTTATTAACCTTTAAAAGTATATGAACATGCATATTTTATTGTGATACAAAATAACAGCATTTATTACATGCACATACACATGAATAAAAAAATCATTCATATAAATTCAAGATTTTATGTCATAATTCATTCGGTTTATTTTTTTTGTTTTTTTTTTTTTTTTTTTGTATGAACATTCATTTCATTTACAAACAAAAATTATTTGCAATTTTTAAGTAAAAACAAACAAAAGAAAACCAGATAAAATAAAGTTTACATAAGTTTTTATCGTAGGTCATGGATTTTAAATTCGCATATCAGTTTTATATCTGTACAATAAACAAAGTCATATTTGTAATTTGTACTCACATGAGTATAACTTCACAATCCATTTTTTTTTTTTTAAATTCAACTTCTTTTTAAGATTCATATCTTTTTGCTTAAATATTCGTTTTATTTATTTATTTTGGTTTTTTTTTTTTTTTTGCATTTTATGTTCAGTGCTTATGAACTCATCATACTCACACCTATGTATATATGTATTTACGAATATTTAATTACACTTTGCAATAAATCTAAAAGAAGTTGTTTCTAATTAATTTTACAAAAAAAAAACGAAGAATTTTTTTTCCATTTTTTTTAAAAATATAAGAAATCAAGTTAATTAAATTACCAGAATTACTATAGAGTGTAATACATGAATATAATAAAATTTAATTCAAGGACTTTTCTTCTATACACATTATATCATACAGTATATTTATATTACCATTTGTGGTATTTTATAAATTTACCACACACCTAATTTTTTTATTGCACTACTTCATAAAGGATTACAAATAATTTTATTCTTATTTTTAACTTTATTTTAATATAAATGTAATTAACATAAGACAACAAAAAAAAAAGGAAATAAAAGACAAAAAACACCCACAATAATTGATGGAGTGTACAATTACTGTTTACAACAACATAATTTATTATTTTTAATTTTTTTTTTACCATATCAAAATTTACCTTGAAAAATTTTGTATTTTTGCTATTTGATTTTAATGACAATAAAAATGCGATGATATGGTTGACTCATCTATTTTTTACTAAAAATAATTAAAGTGTAAATCTATATTTATTACATTTAAAAAACAAATTAAATAAATTTATTATTATTTTAAATTTTGTTATTTATTGCAATTTATTTCAGAGTTTTTTATTATTATTTATATCATATGTGGATTGTGCCATTCCAGCCGGAAGTAATACATATTTACCACCTGTAAATGGTTACAATTATCCAAAACCACCATCACCATTTCCAGTAACCACAACGGTAAGATATTATGATTAATAAATAATTATAAGCTGTAGGTATGTATGTATATTATTATTCTAATTAAACATAAATAATAATCACAAATAATATCCTCAAACAAATACATATTTTTTTTTTAAATGTATTTACCCACATAAATTTAATTAAAAATTTATTGTCCTTTATTAAATTCAAAAATAATTTACATTTTGTGTAAAATGAATTTAATTTTTATACGTTACGATTTACAAAATAACTGAAACATAATTAAAATAAAAATTTCCTCTAAAAAAAAAAAAATAAAAAACGTATCTATTGCAAAATTTAATAAATAGCCTAAAGTATTTAAGAAGTTTGTTTGTTATATTTATTTTATCGTTTTTTTTTATCTTCTATGTATACACATGAATGTAATTAAAATTTAATGAACCTCCTCTAACAACACGTAAGTGGGTAACATGTAAGTGGGTTGATCAAAGAATATTATGGTAAATTTTTATAATATAAAAATAATAGAACATAATAATTGTTGTAATACAATATAATGATGATGATATGATGAAACAATAAACTGTACCATATTATAAATATGATTGTTAATTTTTGATTATTTTATTCATTTTCATCATTGATACAATAGAGCTATTATATTATATTTATTAAAGTTCATGTGTATCTAAATTTCTTCACTTACTTGTATTTGTGATAAAACATTTAAAAATAATATTGTTTAATGAAAATATATGCGAATAGTATTTGATACTATGTACATGTAATGATACTATATTACTAATAATTTCAAATATCTATTATTTTTGCTCATGTATCTGAATAAGTATTATAGCAGTCATTGTACCAAATCAAATTATGTATATAATAAACAAAAACATATTCTTTTATATACATATAATATACATATGTATGTACATATACATATATATACATATTCTTTCATACGTTAACAGAATACGTTGATATGGTATATATTATATATAATCTTGTACTGTATAATGACTTCTTTTCTATGTTACTACCACATAAATTAATTGATTTCATATAGGTATCTACTTATATGTACATACTGAATACAATTCACTTGTATAGCAATGTCGTCGTATCTTTATACGAAGAAAAATCTTAAAGTCATTATTAATGATGCTTCTGTTTTTCATTTTCAAATTATGAGTATTAACATTTTTCTTCAATTTTTTTTTCTTGTTAAAACATCATATTATATATTAGTATGATAAAAGAATTTGTAATTCAACCCGTAGAATAAACCTATCCTCGCTTATTGTATATGAACGTGGGATATATGTACACAGATACTCTTGTACATCCATATAATGTAATAATTTAATTTAATATAATAAAAATAATAATACAAAATTATTATGATGTATTTTATATTATTACCATTCATATATAACATTACAAACTATAACAAACATTTATTATTCATTATTAACAAGCAACATATCAACAATTTTTCTATTTTTAAAAAAACAAAATCAAAAATAATAACATCAATTTGCAATATTAAAAAGCCATACCCTTCCTTTTAATTTTTTTTTTTTCTTCTAATATTTTTATTTAAGTCATACATACTGCAAGATGTATGTATATGTACATTGTACGATGTTAAAGATATCTACCCAACAAAATCAAAATTAAGTGTATCTACATATACCATGTATGTATGTGTACATTCAAATAACAAAAATTTATAATATTCTATATAACATACTCGTAACATACATTATATACACCAACATTATTTTTGTAGTTTCTATAGTACATATATTCCATAAATGTAACCGCATAATATAATTTTTTCTATTTTACTTTTCTACATTAAATGCTAACTTCATTTTATAAAATACAAATATAGTATAAAAATAAAATAAAATTATAAAGTAACAAATAAAATCACATAACCATATACGTATCAATAAAACAAACAAAAAACTAAAATAAAATACACATAATAATGATAATAAAAAATTTTGCACTATATAGAAAAATAAAGCTTTCAATGCACCTTCTAAATTTAATACAATTGTATTAAGTGCACTTTATTTAACATAATACAAAAAAAAAAAAAAAAAACTAAAAATCAAAATATCGAATATAAAAATAAAAATAAAAACAAAATCAGACAAAATGTAAAGCAAAAGTGAAAACAACAAAAACTAAATATACAAAAAAAAATCATTTGAACTTTAAAATCTACATCAGTATTCGAAAATAGACGTTCAAAAGATCCAGTCGCAGTTGTACATAAAATGCCGCACCTTTGAAATGATTTTCTCATTTTGTATCACTATGCATGAATAAACTTTTATAAACCTAGATATTTCTTGATATACACATAAATCCATTCTCATTTTAAACCTTTATTTTGTTTTTTTTTTCTGCTAAATTCCAATATGATATGCATTCCACTAGGTATCATTCTTTAAAATGCTTTAATTCATGTATCATTCTAATTATTATTTTTTTTAAGGGACGACCTTTACCACCAGCACCAAGGCCTCCAGCACCAAGACCACCAGCACCAAGACCTCCAGCACCGAGACCACCACCAACTTATCTCCCACCACCACCACCAGGACCAGGACCAAGACCAGGTCCAAGCCCTCCAATTATAAGACCAGGACCGGCACCTGTACCACGACCAATTCCTGGATCAGAATTACCACCAGATCATCCAGTAAATTTTTTTTATTAAAATTTTATTTTATTTCGAAATTTAATTATATTTCAACGTTTGCTATTCGGTTGTTCTATATTTTGTCTAGGATCATGTTCATATCCCAGGAATGCCATTTGATTTTGAGTATGCGGTAAATGATATAGAAACAGCAAATGATTATTCACATAAAGCTGCCAGTGATGGTGACGTAACACGTGGTGAATATCGTGTACAATTACCAGATGGTCGTACACAAGTTGTACGATATACAGCCGATTGGAAGACCGGTTATCATGCTGAAGTGTCATACGAAGGTCAAGCTAGATATCCAGAAGGACCATCACCATTTGGTGGTCAAACTGGAGGTGGAGGATACAGATATTAAGGAAAAAAAAAATTAATTTATGCGTATTATCGTGATCATTTTTGTTTTTCATCTCTTGGCTTATGAAAAAATAAATGATAAGAAGTGATGCTTTCTTTTATTTTATTTTTCTTGTCTTTCTGGTTTTCTTCTATTATAAATTTTCATTGTATCTTTTTCTTTCCTGTCTTTTCATTTAATTTACGTTTGTTTTATACAAAAGCTATTGTATATGTATTGTTAGATATTATGTATGTACAAAATTTTTGAATTTTATACTTTTTGACGTGCCTGTTACCAGACATAATTACGAGGCATTTACAACTAACACATTCACATAATGAAAATTCTCTAGTTTTAATTTTACTGAATTGTATCTATAAGTAGTATAATATGATGTGTTAACACGTACATACATACATGTATTGTAACAGTATAAATGTAATGTAACAGAACAAAGTTAAACTAAATCAGTACCCTCTATTATTTTACACATTGTAATTTTGAAAAAAAAAAAATTGCAATGTGGTATGCACGTACACTTACTTACTTACGTATGTACATTGTGACCAACAGAATACATATAAACAGAATAGTAGGTACTATATCATAATAACAAAATTTAACCGATCCCATGAAATCCTATCGACTCCCAGTTCACAAGGCATTAAAACGCAGTCTTCTGTGTACACATTATATTCTGTTGAGTGTTTCTCATTGTGATAATCTCGAAGATTTATTATATTTCTGCCAGGACTTACAATGCTTTTGCCTACATCTACATAGGATTTATATCATTTTCCTATTATAAATTGTATAAACGTACATAACACTAACCTATCTAACATACTTGCATAATATTCAGTATTTATATATACTGTATATACATTTATACAAACGTAATGTATATTATGGAATTATAAATAATATCTTTAACATATCTTATTATATATACATGGGAAGGCATTATTTCAATAAAACACCTACTTTTATATAACAGAATTTTACTGATGACTACTAAGGATTATGTTAATTCTAAAATTTAACGGTATTTCATCATTTTAAAGGGATATTCATGAATAATTCTTACACGTCTATTATGCTATATCTGTATACACTGTAATTTAAAATTTCAATTTTTTTTTTTTTTTAATGATATGATGCTTGTATAGACGATAAATATCGATAAATATAATTTATATTACATTTTGGCCTATTTTGCAAATTCCTTCTTCTATTTTGCTTTACGAATGCATTATTTTTTCTTTTCTGCATAATGAATTCTAAAAATTATAAAATGCAACATCTAGAATTAAAATCAATTAAAACGTATTGCTGTACAAATATATACGCATTTAATTTAGAATTTATTATTATTCATTATGAATGTATTTTTTATATATGTATAATTTTAAAAATGTATGTAATAATAAAAATAAATGATATCATTTTGTATATATGCAAGAATATTAAGTTTTTATTAATTTACTTTAAAATCAATAAATTTATTATTATTTTTTTTTAACATTTTATATGTATGGATTTTGCCAAAATAAAATTTAAAAAAAAAATCATATTCGTACATCGTTAAAAAATTAAATATTTGAAAAACAAAAAAAAATTGTTTTTGTAATAATTAAAAAATTTCATAAAAATTAATGTAACGTTTTTAATTATTATTATTTTTTTTTTTTGGAAAAATTAAATAAAATATTTGATATACTTTAAGTACTATAATTGTGGTTTTATTTTACCCTGTTTTTCAATACAGAAACATGTATATGTACACTTTTTCTCTTTGTGTAACATACGAGTATGGTACCTACATGGTTATTCTATCAATTAAATTTTTAAATTGAATAAATATTCATGCCCAAAATTTTCTTGCAAAAATAATAATCATGCATTAATGAAACGCATTGTAACGTTATTTAAAGTATACGTAAAAATATTTACAAATTTAAATATGAACGAGCACATGCAGTTAATATGTAATATCTGGTAATATGTACATACATACATATATAATAATCACGTGAAAGTAATAATAATACGCATTCACCTGTATAATCAACTAACAAAACATTTACCATAGAATTTACCTTGAACTTAATTCACGCGATAATGAAAGCTTACAACTATGTACATACATATGATAATGTTTATCGTCTACGTACATATATAAAAGATATAATTTTATTTGGTACATCATCATACAATTCTGTATATACCTGTAATACCTGCACTCTGTTCGTCCAACCGTAATCAACTGTTATATCACAACGAAAATAATAAAAATATACGTGTATACAAACAAATAAAAAAATCTCTTATTATTATTATTTTTTTTTTTTTTATTATATTTACAACGTAACATAACTGTATAATGTGTATAATTTACCATTCGTTAAAATGAGAATATAAAATGTTGTATAAAAGGTATTATTGCTCGTACATGTAACACATTTGCAAATTTTATTTACTGACTTACAATTACAATAATATGTACATATATTTTATTTTTTAATACATAAATGCTTCAATGAAATCAACAAGTTGTTCATTTACAATCAAATAAAACCATTAAAATATAATTTATTTTTTTCTTGTTTCAATTGTAAAAAAAAAGTGATTTAGTTTATTCACAAATCATTTTTTAATAACTTATTGAACCTTTTGAAACAAATTTGTGATTTTCACTAAATTTTTCAAAACAGAAAACTCTTGAGAAAATTCATTATATAACCAAATATATTGGGGAAAATCATTATATGTACATTTCATTTAAAATGAAAAATAAAAACAAAATATTTAAATATATAAAATAATTTCGAAAATCATTTTTATATTTTAAAGAGAAGCATAGAACCCGTATAACTTTATTCAAGTTAACAACCATTATTCAAGTTATAAAAACTGAAATTTACATGTCCGGGAATAAATATTAATTTCCGGAGTTAATTTCAATGAAAATGAGTTAACCGGTTTTTCTTTTGAAAAGCATTAAAAATTGTACTCTTTTGAAAAAACTGAGAACATATATGTATATGTATGTATGTACAATTCGAATTTTTCCTAGCTGCAATAATTTTTATATCGACAAATTTAAAATAAAATTTCACTATGACGTAAAATTTTATTATGAAAACATAATTTACTTTTTTGTAAAATAAACACTTGCATTTTTCCTATTTAAAATATTGGAAAAAAACTGAAGATTTATTTCGTACGAAAATGTATTGAACATTCTAGGAATATTTAGGAATATTAATTTGTTCTTAACACACAAAACTAAAATTTCATAATTTTTTATTACATTAACACATTAATTTACCCACACAGAGACTGTAGTTAAGCTAAAGTTAATATATTATTGTCCTACTTTCAGAATAACTTATATGCATATACATATATCATATTTGAAATCATTACTGTAACATGTAATGTTGTGAAAAGAAAAACATAAACAAAGACATGAAGACGATTTTTATATGTATTTATTTTTTATTTATTTATATTTAATGTAATACAATTGAAAGTGATTTAGGTGAATTTAGCAATGATTTCGACAAGGTCGTGTGTAGGACGTTTCTTTGTTATGCATTTTAAAGAAATGAAAGAATCATGAAATATTGTTTGATCTTGGAAGTTGGAATTATAAATTTAATTGTTGCCATATAGTCGTATAAATTTCATATACATTTGTATATATATTTTTCTCAGTACTTTAGCTTTTACTATTTGGGTACCACATACGTATAGTTTTAGAAATTAATATAAAAAAATCCTTACATAAATATAATGGCAATTTACAACATATTAAGCAAAAATAAACATAAATATGACTTTAAGAAGATATGTTATATGTGTCTAGAATTGTTCACAATATAATTACAAAAAAACAAAAAGAAAAGTAATAATAGCTAATTCCATCACGAAAATTGCTGCTATCAAAATATAAACATCTTTTCATTGCATTAAAATCCTCTCAACAACAATACTACGCACAGTATTAGCTTTTGTACTTAACATGTTTACTTTGTATAAAATGCATTAATTCATTTAATTAAATACATATCCGGATACATTTTCATGTTCTACATACTAGATTTTTAACAATGATAATATAATAATTAAATTAATATACAATGTATTGTATACATAGTATATAAACTTTACATTATTGTTATTTCATTTCAAAGAAATAACATGAAATTCAAGAAATACATACATACATACATACATGAATATATTATTAAAGCATATCTAACTAAATTTTATAGCACTGTTATTGTCACCATAAACATCATATTATTATACAATTGTCATCATCATCATCATCACCGTCATTATAATTGTATACTGTGTCATAATTGTTATGTAGCCTTCAAATTAGATGCATCCTCTACTTTAAATTCAAGTGGATATTTAAAAACTTACATATTCTGTATCTACAAATGATTATGCAAGGTATCTCGGAAAAAATGTCAATAAACCAATTTTTCATAAAGTTCAGAACATTTTCAGCAAAATATAATTTGAGACCTATTTCTCAAAAATCATCCCTTCTGAAGTATAGGAGATTGTAAAACTTAGGACATGTAAGCTAAACGAAATTAAGATAACTATTCGTGTATTTTGTAAACCATTTATCCGATTTCGACCAAATATACCTGATAGGATAGAATAACTAGACTTTAATTTGAATTCGTACGTACAGACTAGTCCTAGGATACAAAAGATATTACCATTAAAATAGCATTGTATTCTGGACAGTATGAGCTCTAAACAATTTTTTGATAAAAACACTCTGAGCTTTAAGAAAAATATAGGCTTAGTGGAACTTATCGTGAGACACCTTGTTTGCTTAATTTACACCATTTACATACATGTACATTTAGGAAATATTGTAAACTTCTATTACTAAACTCAGCTGGAAGTATATACTAATAATATGTAAAATATTAAAATTTAAAAGTGTACCTATAAAATTTATTTTTAATACCTACATATTACAATATTTGCACAAAATTCATGAGAAGTTATAAATTCGGAATCAGGACAAAGATTTCTGCTAAGCTATATCTATCATATTTATATACACGTTCGTATATTAAAATATATATTGTATTTTGTACGTAATAACGCAAATGGGATTGTGTCGTGATCATGATTACGTGAATTGCGGGTGAATTTTCCGATACATCTATGTTACACATACAAAAGGGATTTTTTTTTCTAATATGTCGGTTATATTTATGTTACAAATAATGAAAAAAATATGTACATATTAAATAAAATCTATATGTATGTATATTTTACAATTGTATACATGTATGTACATACATATACATATGTACATACATATATGTATTTACACATTTGATGAATAGATGCACGTACATACATTGTGCATCATTAGATCAGACACGTTTCTATTCAAACTTGAAATCTCTTTAATATATATATAAGTATCTTACTAAATATTGTATTGTATTCTTGTACTAGACATATTAATGGTTAAACAGTTTTTGTTGTATTTTCAAATTTACTAAACATATTAAAACAGCATTTTTATTTATTTTTTAAAACATCTGTGGACTATTTAACTACTTAAATTTTGTTTTTTGTATGTTTATATGTAAAATATGATGATATGAATGAATGAATCTAAGAAAATCATTTTCAAAGGAAAATACATGTACATATGTATACATGTATATATATAATAAAAAAATCAAAAGCACATGATACATTAAAAGATTTTATTTTGGAAAAACAGCATTTACAAGTACATACATACACGCGCAAACACATGTGTTCATATGTGCACATGTGAATATGAATTTGAAATTACATACAAATATGCTGTTTGTAACTATACATATATGTATATACAATTATAAATATAATATACAAAATATTAGTGACGATGATGATGATGAAGATGATGATACTGATGAGGATGATCACAATAAAAATAACAAAGTGGATAAATTCATGCGCGGTTGTCACTCTCTATGAGGTAATAAGTTAGTATGTGATGAGATGGAAATAATGTTCCTACTTTCGAAATTAGGTAAGAAATAATCATCACAATAAAAACAACAACAACTAAATGTAATCAAAAATAAAAAAAGAAAAACTTAATAAATTAGAAAAAAAAAACTAAGAATAAAATAACTCATATCAAAATAAAATTTACACAAAAACAATATAATATAAAAATAAAAAATAAAAAATAAAAATACATACATAAAATAAAACCCTATATCGTTAACCATTTTTGTTAATCCTAAAAAAGACGTGATTGAAATCTATGCAATAATATTGTAACAATAAAATATATTTCGTGATTTGAAACAATTGTCGAAATAAATTTTGTATATTATAGATAAAATGTCTGTTTCATTTTCTTTAAATCAAAATTAAAAGAAAATATAAATCTCAAACATAAAACAAAAAATGAAAATAAATTTATAAAAATTTTTCATCAATTCAATTTTTCTACAAAAAAAATGATTATAACTTTTTTTTTTTCACTTCCGTCTTAAATATGTCAAAGTTTTATTCATTAAAATCTAAACTACATATGTAGGATATAAGTATGTATGTATCATAACATATGTATATAAAATGTAAATTATGAAAAAAATGTACATATGTACATATGTATATCGCTAATAATGAAAAATTGTGTGCTATCGTATGCATAGAAATCTTTAGATACGAAAGTATGTAACGTATATTTGTATGATATAATTTTTTCAGATACTAAAATTTAAAAAAAAAGTAAATTAATTAATATTGATAAAAAATTAAAATTTTTAATTAATTGCTTAAATTGATAACAATTTTTAAAATAATTTCTAAATAAATCTGTATGAAAAACAGCAAATATCAGGGATCCTTTTGAAAGTAGTTTTCAAATTTGGTTACCAACACAATTAACTGTGGAAAAAAGTTTCATGATTCAAAAATTTTTTTTTTTAAAAATTGAATTAATTCACATTAAACATTTTAATCATTTTCTATCAAAAATGTTTCAAATGTTATGACACTGAATAATTTATTTTAATTAAAATGAAAAATGCATATGCCATTTCATATATGTAAGTTTTTCACGTAATATCTAAGGTAATTCACAAATATTTTATATAAATAATACGGTTTCATATTCATGTTATATTGAAATTAATATATTTATAAAAAAATATTAAATCTGTATTGATTTTGAATAGATGTTACAAAACATACATGTAACGTTTTAGACTATCTAAATAATGTACATTTATAACAATAATAGATAGATAAAACTGAAAAAATCATCTTTTTGAATGTTATACTTATATGTATGTATTCATCCTAGGTAGGTACATTTTATATGCACTAATATTTAATATAAATATGAAAAATATAATCTTGATAATATAATGGTGGTATAGATTACAGAAAATTTATACAAGAATATATGACATGAAATATATGTATGTACACAGATACATTCACATTTCACGTAGTTATATACATATATTCAAAAGTTATGAAAAGTGCGCTCATCTTCAAAGGTAAATTTTATTATATTATTAAATCAAAATTTAATGTTTTCTTATTTTAAAAAAAAAAAAAAAAAACTTTTTTATTTGTCTTTATGTTTGGTAACCAATTTTGAATATTTACTTTTTATATTATATTAGATATAATACCATTTGAATTTTGTATTGAATTATATTTAATCTGTAAATACAGTAAGCTTAGATTAATGCATCTTTTATTCTTCATGTAATAAGTTCATTCATAATATGTAATAAGTTTAAAATCATATATGATTTTTATTTAGCGCATCTGCTCTATACAATAATTATTAAAAATGTCTTAACTTTTGAATTTGTATGTACAGTAGATATACGTAAGTATTGAATCCTCCAGATAATATAATATGATATAATTTTTGCTACTATTCTATTTAATCAAAATCACAGTAAAAACAATTTTTTTTTTTTTTTTAAATTCATGTCTTACTTTACATCTTAAAATTTCGATAAAAGCAAAAGTAAATAATAAAATTTATTATGTAATATATTGCAAATACATACTCGTTTATCATATATTATAAGTGATATACCTATAATTACTGTAACTGACTACTTTTTTTCTTAATTTTTGCAGATTAATAAATATGCATGTACGTAATTTTTACAATAACAATTCGTTCGATGTAATAAATATTAAAAATTAAAAAGTTTTGTTTTCATTTATTCAATTAAATTTATTTATTGACTTTTCAATATGTTTTTCTCTTTTATAAAATTCCATTATCGTGCCTAATTTTTTTTTTCCATTATAATTGACTGTACTATTAAATTTTAATAAAAACAAAAAGATTATAAAGAATTACATAAGTAATTAAAAATTCACTATTTAAACAATATTTATTAATTAATTCTGTTTAAAACGAATTTTATTTATGAATTTATTTCAAAGTATCTAATTATTATATAATATCATTTTATTTTAATAAATTTTTGTAATTTCATGGCACCGTTTAGAAATTGAAATTCAATTAGGCAATTAAAAGGTACATAGACAAAATAAATAATAAATATTCATTTTTATCAGACTAGGTACATTCATATGTACATATATACATGTATGTTTGTAAACCTATTTTTAGCTTGAAATCTATGTCTGATTTCTTTTTAATTTTTTAATATTCAAAATATTAAACATCTAAAAAATAATTATTTTATCCTTTTTTTTAATCAATTATTAATATGTGAAGGTGGAAAATGTTTATAAAGATTTTCATCTCTTCAAAATTTTTATTTTTCAAAAATTGATTTCAAATCGAAAATATTCTAATTAAATTAAAAAACAAATTTTTATTTTTTTGATTTACAAAATGTTAAACATTTAAATAAATTACAACACTCTAGAAAATCAAAGACAAAATTTTAAAAATAACGAATCAATTAAAAATCAAATTCTTATATGAATCATACCATTAGGTGTATGTACGTGCGTACATTGTATATATGAGTAAATAATTGTAAAATACACTAATTGTATGCAATAATAAATTAATATGTCAAACAAATGGTACATGCATACCTAATTATATTAGATGGTATACATTACATTACATGTACCTAATTACATTACATACATACATACATACATACATATGTACATACATGTACTTTAAAATAATGATTATCGTATATGATTCTTGTAATAATTCTTGTTATTTAAATTTAAACTAAAAAATTTTTATAGTCACATAAATATTTTTATCACTATAAATTACAACTATTTATTGTCAGTATATCGAATTTATATGGTGATATACTTACTAGTGTTAGTATATAATCTAAATAAATATGTACATATGTAACATTAGTATATCATATTGACCTTCACAAGAACCATGGGTATAAATTATTGTAAACATTTGTTATAACATATTTGTAATGGAGGTAATAATGGTAATAGTATACAGCAGTCCATCAAAAATCATCGGTCAACAAATCAACAAAAATATGTGAATTCATTATAAATGTGCTGTTTGTGATAGCAAAAAACTTTTATTTTCATTTAAATTAAATTAATGTGATATATTCAGTGCATCTTCTTATATTAGAAATACATTATAAATAAGTATATACGAACGCACTTTCAACACTAGTAGTCACGATCTTTTGTGATTGTATATCATATGTGTGCAATGTAAATATATGTACATGCATATTTCTTCATATCCGAATTAATGTACTATGATAGATAAAATCTTTGTACCAAAAACTTTGTTTTATTACTTTTTATCATAAATAATGTTTTTTTTTTCTGAAATAATAAATCTTACATCTTCAAATATATATTTAAAATAAGGTATTTTTAACCGTTTTTTTTATATAGTATCAAAATATTTTTGAATATTTTACTTTTGTTTTTTATTTAAAAAAAAAAAGCAAAAAACAAAAAAACAAATTTAAATACATTCATATATACCATTATCAAATAGGATTCTTGCCTTAACAAATTGTAGATTACCTTGAGACAATGTTTGTAAAGTATCTTAAAATCATTTTTTGTTAATATTATTGTTTACATGCATACATATACATACACATCAGTTATACTATATATATATGTATGTAATGCATATGTATGTAAATAATTGTATGCAAACATGAAATGCATGGGCAAAATTAAAATTAAATGAAAACATTGTCAATATGGGAGATTCGATTAAACGTTAACATACAATAGTAGAGTAGATAGAATACATATAGATAAAATATATTTTAAATAGATATTTTTTATAGATACATATGTATATGATAAACATATATGGAGATGAATGTATGTACATATGTACATTTTTTTTTTCTATTCAGATGAATACAATAATTGTCTGTCACAATCATTTTTATTTCTAGTTTAAGTAATTGCTCAGTCAATATGTGCATACATTAATTTTGATAATAATAAAATTAAAAAATACAACAAACAATTGTCTCTTATTCAGGTGTTATGGTATAATGATGATGATTGCAATGATGACTATGATAATGATGGTGATGAAGTAAATAAATAAAGAAGAAATGTGCAATATGATATGATTACTTTAGTACTTCTAAAATCCATCCGAATAGCACCATTCTGTTTCTTCTTCTTTTTTTTTTTGTCACTTTTCGATGATATGACATCGCACGATTTTATAAACTATCCAAAAAACAAAGACGATAAAAATTGTAAATATAAAAAAAAAAAAATCTGCATAAAGTAATATTTTTGCAACAAATTTTTACCATCTCTGTCATTATTGTTATTATCATCATTTGGAACAAAATTTCTGCATTTAAAGTACTTACATATATAAATCGAAATAAAATATGTGTCTCATATTATATATACATACATACATATTTGTATACATATTTACAGAAATTCATCATTTAATTCATGCACCACAATACAATCATCAACTTCTTATTTTGTTCTTCATCCTCTTCTTGTTGCCATTGATTTTTTGTTTTTATTTAGCTTTTTTTTATGTCGTTTAATATTATGAATCTTCTTTTACACTAAAAACTAACAAAAATTGTTTATTTTTAATATGATTTTTATTTCTTCCATTTTATCTTTTTGAAAGGGAAATATATACTTTTAAGGTATATCAATAAAAATATACATATACATACATATGTACATACATGAACGTAATATACTTTTATTCATGTAGAAAAGAGGAATTATATCACTTCTAACTCTTTTCATGATGCTCCTCTTAAGCTTCATCTTCTTCATCGTGATTTTTATGAATATCTTCCTCTCCATAAAATTTATTTATTTCTATAGTAAATTTTTTTATCAAGCACTTTTTTTTGTTTTATTATTTAGTTTTCTATTAAATATGTGCACATGTATAAAGTATACAGTTCGATCAAATAATTTTCATATAAATAGATGAAGATTTCTATTGGAAATTGTAGTCAAAGTTTGTAATTTGTAACATTTAGTACATTTAACATCAAACAAAAATAAAATAAGGACTTGGCCTTAAAAAAAAAAAACTCCAATAAATAAAAAATAATTTTTCTTTTTTGAAAAAATCCTCTTTAGTAAAATAACAAAAAAGGATTAAAATTTCAGGAAAAATTCATTCAAGGCCAAGTAATCATTAGATTTTCCACAATGATAAAGGTTCACACATATCGAAATCAATACTAGAAATTTGATTAAAAAATATACATATATATTAATAAAAACGTCTTTTCTTAAATAATTCTATAGATCTTGTGTATAATATCAATAGCATCACTAGTAATAGCACGTCCTGAACCACCAGTTAATTCATATTTACCACCTGGACAAGACGGAGGTCATAGACCATCTTCAAGTTATGGAGCCCCAGGATCTGACTCACATTCGGGTGGAAGAAACGGTGGATTATCTGATACTTACGGTGTGCCAGGTGCAGGTGGAGGAAATGGAAGACCATCTGACAGTTATGGTCCACCCGGTTCTGGACGAAATGGTGTTGGACGACCATCAGAAACATATGGTGCACCTGGAAATGGACATGAAAACGGACATGGAAATGGACATGGACATGCAGGTGGTGCAGGACGGCCTTCGGAAACGTATGGCGTACCTGGAAATGGACATGGAGGATTAGATGGCGCTGGTCGGCCATCAGAAACATATGGTGCACCTACAAATGGAAATGGACATAGAGGAGGACAACGACCATCAAGTCAATATGGTGTACCTGGCAACGGAAATGGTCATGGTGGAAATGGTAATGGTGGAAACGGACATGGTGGCAATGGTCATGGTGCAAATGGACATGGAGGAAACGGGCATGGTGCAAGCGGACATAATGGAAATGGTCATGGCACACCATCTAGTACATATGGTGCACCTGGATCTGGTAACGGAAATCAACCAACCGATAGTTATGGTCCACCTAGTTCTGGTTCACCTTCTTCCTCTTATCTTCCACCAGGGCAAGGACATCATAATGGTAACGGTGGCGGTCAAAATGGATACGACTACTCACAAAATGGTGGCGGACATAACGGGTATTCAAATGGAGGCGGACAAAACGGTTTTGGTGGAAACGGTGACGATGGCAGCAATGTAAGCAATCAATCCTATATGATATACATATAAGAGTTCTTACTTGTTTCCTCCATGGTGTGTGACTGATGATGATGAATCTTTGTAGGAACCAGCCAAATATGAATTTAGTTATGAAGTTGAGGATGCTCCAAGTGGTTTATCGTTTGGGCATTCCGAAATGCGTGATGGTGATTTTGCGACAGGCCAATACAATGTTTTACTACCAGATGGAAGGAAACAAGTAAGAAATTACTAAAAAATGACAAAAGTGTTACGATTTCAATTTCTAATTCTAGATTGTTGAATACGAAGCTGACTTAGAAGGTTACAGACCTCAAATCCGATACGAAGGTGAAGCAAATAATGGCAACGGTTTCAGTGGAGGTGCCGGTGATGGCAGAGGTGGACAAAATGGCTACGATTATTCAAATGGAAATGGTGGTCACGGTGGATCTAATGGATATGATTACCAAAACGGAGGAGCTGGTCATAACGGTGGAGGCAACGGACATGGACAAGATTTAGGTGCAAATGGATATTCAAGTGGAAGACCTGGCAATGGAAACGGCTTTCATTCAAACGGAAATGGTGGTTCACATGGTCAAGATCTTGGAGATCAAGGGTATTCTAGTGGTCATCCTGATCATAGTATTGGACAAGATTTAGGTAGTCATGGTTATTCAAGTGGACAGCCGGGAGGTGGAAGAAATGGAGGTAATGGCTATTCAAACGGACAAGACAATGTCGATGGACAAGGTTATTCAAGCGGCAGACCAGGACATAACGGTAATGGTAGACATAATGGACATAATGGACATAATGGACATAATGGACATAACGGTTCAAGAAGGAATGGTAACGGAAACGGTCATGGAGGTAGCGATCAAGGCTACTCATACGACAAACCGTCGAATGGCTTTGGACATAATGGCAATGGCAATGGCAACGGAAATGGACATGGAAATGGAAATGGTGGAGAAAATGGATATCATTATTAGGCCAGATTATTAACAAAATATTTAATTTGTTTATAATTTTAAATAAAATCTAGTTGATTTTACGTACATACATACACACACATACTCATTCTTACTATCAAGATGATCTTATGGTAATAATTTTTTGTATATTTTTAGATAGGAATATAAAATACAATTTGCTATAAAATAATTTCGTTTTATTTTTTATTTTAAAAATTTGTCATGAAAATTTACTGCTTGTCATAAAAATCTCCAAAATTTGTCCATGTATTATCCCAAAACCTAGGATCAGCACGTGAATCTAATGGCATATTTCCGGGTGGTAGTGCAGTTGAATTATATTTTTCAATTTGTGCTAACATGGCTTTTAAAATATTCGGATACCTATAAAATTGCAACAGTTAATTTAAAACATCTATACTTGTATTTCACCTAATTATATATGTATATAACCTCATTGCTAAATTATAATTTTCACAAGGATCATCACGAATATTGAAAAGACAAGGTGATGTTAATGGCTCACATATTGTGCCTTTCAATAAATACGGTTTTGGAGCTGAACAATTAACATTAGCTTGATGCCGCAATTTGAATATTTCATCATTTGTTGGCATCATATATAATGCCTTAATTGCTTTACCAGCTTTACTTCTAAAAATATCATTAACATCATATGAGCTATCATCACGATCACCAGCTGGCCCATACCATCCATCCCATATTCCTTTGTAATGAGATCCCAATAAAATTTTCCAATCACCCATTGTTAATGCAGCACTGCCCCATATATCATCAATATTATGTAAAATTTCTTTTCTTGGTGATATTTTATCTTCTGATAACTCATTCCAAACGCTAATACCATCCAATTCGTTAGAGACATTTCTAATTTATATTGTGTTCAAAGGAATTTGAAAAAAATAAAAATAAAACAAAACAAATAAATAAATTTTATTATTGTTAGTAAACCTTTTATTTACCCCATTAAATGGTTACCATCAACGGCATTTAATAATGTTGGCAACCAGTCAACAATGTGCATTGTTTGATCAGAAACACGTTTTTGTTTTTCAATTAGTGGACTCCATATCAATCCTGCACCTCTTATGCCACCTTCCCATAATGTATTTTTAACACCTCTTAATGGCCAATTTGATGCATAATTCAAATTAAAACCCTCTGATGGACCACCATTGTCAGTACTAAATATTACAATTGAATTTGATAACATATCGTTTTTATATAATTCATTCACGATAGCACCAACAGAATCATCTAATTTTGATACCATTGCTTTTATTTATCCGGTGTATAATTTATCGAGTTAATTACCATAAAGAGATATATAAAATTTGTTCAAATTACAAAATAATAATTATATTAAATAGAAAGAGAGAAAAAGATTTTTTGTTATTTTTTGTTTTTAAATTCAAATTTATATTGTTTACCGGCATATTTTCTTCTTTTGTAATTATCTGTAATATGATCCATTTTTTCCACAATATCATCAGATATTGGTAATGGATTATATGGATTTGATGAATGTACTGCGGCATGTGCAACATACAAAAATAATGGTATTGATTTATTATGATTTTTAATCACATTCACTGATTCATTTGTTATGATATCTGTTGTATGTTGTCCATGTAAATCATATGGTATATCTAATCCTGAAAAATGTACATATGAAGGAAATTTAAATTTATCGTTTTTTTTTCAAATCTAATGCGGAAATGAAGTATGATTTTCATTATTAATGCTTTTGATTGCAATGAACAATTTTTAAATTGTGAATTTTGTGTACATATTCAATTTAATTCAATTACAAATGTATTCAACCTTTTACTTTCTTTTCTATGCAATCATCTAATTTTTGTAAATATAAATGTGTTTTATGCACTTATATATACCTCTTCTAATATCAAGACCCCATGATGGTTTTTCAACGGCTGTATGATCAAAATAATCATGATGTCCTGTCCAAAAACCTAAATGCGATTTAAATCCACGATATAAAGGAGTATATACTTTTTTAAAATGTCCTAAGTGCCATTTACCAGCAATATGTGATGAGTATCTATAAACATACGTATTCAGTTTACAAATAAAAATTTATAAAAAAAAAAAACATTTTAGTAATAATATACCATTTCGAAAAGTTTAAAAATGTTTCAAAACAGAAAACAATTCAAAACAAAGTACATAAAAAATTTTAACATTACCCTAATTCATTTAAATATTCTGGTAAAATTTTTTCTGTTAATGGTAGACCTCTTGGTTCTGCACCGTATAATACAGTATGTTGCATTCCTTTATGTAAATTCAAAATTATACATTTTTTTTAAGAAAACAAAAAAAAAACGAATTGTTAAAAATATTTTTGAAAAGAGAAATAAAAAACACAAGTGCAGAAATGTACTCATATCTTTGAAAACTTTTTAAAAGGTTTTTTAAAAATTTTTTTTTTCCTATTCTCAATATCCATACTATAGTCACTATATAGTACACACATGATAAAAATCTATGATGCATTTTAACTGGTATTCAACAAACCTGTGTGTATAGGATATTTTCCAGTCATAAGTGCTGATCTTGATGGTGTACATATTGGATTCACATAATAACGATTTAATATTAGTCCTGAATATGCTAATGCATCGATATTTGGTGTAGGAATTTGTGCTGAACCATGAAATCCAACATCATTCCATCCCTATATGTACATACATATGGTACGTATACATTTAATACAAAAATATTAACAACAACAAAAAAATTATATATTTTACTTTATAACAACAACAAAATATTATTTTCAAATTATTAACCGAAAAAAAGAAGAAATTTGAACTTTTCTTCTATTCGGTTAAATATACTAAGCCAAAAAATTTTTAAAATATTTTACACTACATCATACAAATCCATGCAATAAGGGCGTATATGTAATACGTACGTTACATATACGTGTTGTATTTAAAAGTTATTATTACTTATATTCATTTTATTTCCCTTACCAAATCATCAGCCAAAATAAATATGATATGTGGACGTGATGATGATACTGCTAGACTGGAATTAATTTCTATTATATAAAATATTATTAATGTAGTTATGGCACTGAATGGATATGAAATTGTTGAAAACTTTAACGAATTTCTATAATTTTTATATATTTTACTCACTAGAAAAAAAAAATCAAAAGAAAATAAAAATAAAAACAAAATTTTTAAATTGAGATAAAATAAAAATAATTTTTTTTTTTTTTATTAACAACAAAAGTTAACTAAATATAACAAAAATAAAATTTTAAATTCAGTTTTTCTTTTTTAAATTTGTTCATGTAAACCAAAACAAAAAAAACCTTAAAGTAAAAAATAGTGCTTAACCGCATACAAAAAAAGAACGGAATTTTTAAATTTAAAAATAACAAACAAAATTGTTATTATTCTCTTTTTGGACATACGAGTATAGAAAAACCACACATGTTTGTATGAACGTGAAAGTTACTTCCGAAATTACTACGATAAGTAAAAATATAAATTTTATTTTTAATTTTTTTTTTTTTTTGTTTTAAATATTATACACTCAAAAAAAATGTAAATAAAAAATTCTGTTTAATATCGTACTTTTTGTATTTTTCTAATAGACAACTAAAACCATATGATGGGTGTACGAATGTATGCTGTTTTTGTTTAAAAGTGATTTTTTCTAATTCACAAGGTTTTTATTAAATTTCTACATTTTCGTATATAAAATTAACAGACCAAAAAACATATTTAATTTAATTTTAAAAGATAAAAAAAATATTATTTCCACTTTATAATAACTGAAAATTAAAAAACAATTTATACAATGTAATTAAATTATCTAGCCAACACTTTCAGTAGAATTTGATAGAATGAAGTACAAATTATTTTTTATACTCATACACATTTAATTATAATTTATTCAAATTTAAAATTTTCAACTATCGGTTACGATTTCATTATTACCTGGTTTTTTACTAATAGAAAAACAATAAATTAAAATTGAATAACAAGTTAACAAATCAAAATTAACATCAAATGTATATGAAAAAAAGCATAATTTATTTTTGCGTAAGTGTGTATAGGTATGTATTATGTACATAAATTTTAGCTAAATTAAATTGAGTGTCACATCTTTGAAATCGTATAAAAGCGCAAAAGGTTACACTCAAAATAGCATTGTATTTCTATTGAATAGATTGTGTTTAAAACTCACTATACAAAATAAATTAAATAATAATAACTAATTAATTAAATAATATTAATTAGATATTTTTAAAAATTATAATCCGGTTTTAATCCAATTTCGTATCACTGTATAAAAGAAATAAAATTTCAAAAAAAAAAAATTATTAACGAATAGACCAACATTAGTATTTTTTATGGTTTCTTATTCACACCTAAAAAATCAATTTTAATTAATTTTTGTTTATTGAATAAGACGTTTTTAAATCATTTTAACAAATTAATTCATTATCATTAATTCATAAAATTCATTATTTTCAAGAACTAGAATTGTTGTACAAAAAAAAAAACAAAAATTAAATCTATTATTTAAACTATTGTTAAAATTAAAAAAACAAATTATTTACATATATACATGTTATACTAACTGTTCATTTTGAATTGTATATAATTGAAGTTGTTAAAAAGTGTTACAAATTTGCCTATTGAAAAAAATTAGATTATTAAATTAAAATCACAAATCAAATGATGTACACTGATGTAAAATCTCATTTTAAATTTAAACGATTCATTTAATGTGTACTATATAATATGAGTAATGTATTACAACTGTTTAATCTCTATGGTATTTTCTTTTTGTAAAAATCAATTTAATATTAATTAAAATGAAAATTCTTTTTTTAAACTGTATAACAAAAATAGTATCTTTATAGTAGTATCTGAACAATTCGATCACTGATAACGTACTACTTACGGTTATTTTTAAAAAAATATTCTGTACTAAAAACACGTACATACACACATGTATTTAATTTAATTTTGATGTATTACTATAATATATTGTATATCGACAATACCATATAATCAATTTTTGTATAATAATGAATAATAATACTTGATAATACATATATGTATGTACGATCATTTTGTTCCTACATATGTATGTACATACATACATTACATCCAAGCATATATTTCTGGTTTATTTTTTAACTTTTTTTTTTAATTTTGTATTTTGTACGTTATTTATTTTTTTTTTTCTTTCAACAATCAGTGAATGATCATAAAGAACACTGTTATGAGTAATGAATGTAAAATTTTATGCAAATTATAAACGCAAAGGCAATATAAAAATTAGGTATATAGGTGTAGTACATCAGTTATGACATGAAAATATAGAAATGTATATAAATACAAAATGTAAAGAAAAATTGATATATACATATATATGTATATCTACATAAACATAACACATATCATCAGATAATGCATATGCAAGCATAATTTGTTGTTCTTTTTCGATTTTGTCTTAAATTACGAAACAGCCGAAAAACAAGAAGGCAAATTAAGAAAATTGATTACACTTCAAATAAAAATGGGCGCATTTTAATTCGATATCAATAACATAATAATTATCAGTTATTAAATGAAAAATAAAAAATAAATAAATAAATGAATATATAATGCACACACATACATGTGCATATGTGTTAGGTGCCTGTAAGTCTAATGATATGTACATATGCACGAGATAATGATAAGAAATCAATAAATAAATAAAAAATAAAATGCTTCACCTCTTGCAATAAGTGATAAGCTTGTATGTATGCTTGATTTATTGTATTCTGTAATATAGTCACGAGATATGGAATAATGATTTAAAAATAAATTTTTGCATATATTAAAAATTTCATACATATTTTTATATTTTTTATTACTGTTTTATATTTTTCATTTTTAATGCTTCTTTTTTTGTTTTTTATCATTATACCTGTTAATTTTGTTTTTGTTCTTCATAACCAATTTAAAATTTATATGACAATAAACTTGTTCATGGTCAATAAATTCATTCAAGAATGACCGGTAGTAGTCAATTTGTATTATTATTATCAAATTTCTTATTCATATATCTAAAATTAATATATGTGTCGAAATTGATCAAAATAAAAAAAAAAAATCAAACTTTGTAATACAATCAACAGTAATGGCAAACTGTACATAAATTAAACAATAAAGTTACATTTAATCAAAATTTATCTAAAAGTAAACGAAATATTATTTATGTTTCTTTTTATAATTTCTTTATTCAGTTATAATAATGAAAATAGACAAACATTTATTCTTTCTAATTTGTTATATAACTTTATTATAAATGATTTATTAATTTTACAAGAATTTATAAATTTTTCTATTTTTCAAGAAGTGTTACATATTGTATATTTACATCATAAAAATATTTGTTTTAGATTTGCTCAAATTTTTATTTTATTATAATATAATTATTGCTATAATTTAATTTTAAAAAAAATAATAATATTTTCGAAAATTAATCGTGTCAAAAGATTTCTCATTTAATTATAAAACGAAATAATTTTGTTACTATTTATCAAAGAATTTTGAATTCTTATTTATTTATTTTAATTTTAATAAAAATTTTAATTCCTGTTAAATTCACACTTAGCAAAAAAAAAAAAACAGTTTAAAATTTAAAAAATATGCATAATATGGAAAATAAAATAAAAAATACTTTTGCTGTTACAAATATACATTAAAATTAAACTATTAATTTCAAATATAGAAATTTAATATTTTAAAATATTTATTAAGTTTTAGAGAATTTCTAAATCACAATGCCGAATTTCTGGGAACTTTTTCTGAAAAAAATATTAATTAATTAATTAATTAAACTAATAATGAATTTTAAGCTTATATGATATTTACCCTTAATTTCATTTCTATTCTATCAATTTCACCACCCATAAGATCAACAATGCTTTCGCCATGTTTAAGTAGAAATAATTCAAGCTCATCGATTGTTTGGAATGATTTCACCTCATTTAAGAGCTCATTCAAGTCTTGTTTATCTAAGTATGACCTTGTTAATTCTCTACCATCAAAATCCATTTCAGCCTTTTAAAAAAACAAAAATTTTTAACATTTTTTATGTGAAGAGATTAATTTAGATTTTCACCTTATATCTAATAAGAGAATTTCCCATATCAATTCCCTTAACATCGTGAATAGCTCTAATCATTACATCACTTTCTAATTCTGCATTGATTCTATTCAAAAGCTCTTCAGGGATTGATCTGTAAGAATTTTAAAAATAAAAACTTTCATAAAAATCTATTTAAACAATAATATTTTTCTGGTATTTTTACCTTCCAACTAGTGCTGCAACATTTGTATAAATAATGAATGAAGCTACACCACCTAATATACTACCAACTAATAATGAACCAATAGCGTCGGGTACTGCAGAACCAGTGTATGTCGATAAGCCCATACAACAAGCAGCAACAGCAACACTAGCTACAGCTGCAGCGTCTTCAGTTAGTACAACATTGACACAAGGATCATGTCCTCGAACCACTGTAAAAAAAATTAAAAAATACCATAAATTAACCTATCATGCAAAATCAAGCTTAAGTTACTTAGAAATAATTTACCATAGTCCTTAAAGCTCATATTTGAGGCCAGTGCAGACCGTCTAATTTCATTCACAGCCACTAAAAGAGTTGCACCTTCAGATACAAGGGAACCTCCCAATATAAGAAAAGCCTTTCATTCAAAAAATAAAAAATAAATTGAATTATACCTCAACGGTTTCTTTACAATTAAAAATACCCAAAAGAAATCTTCTATTGGTTCAGGATGTAAAAGACCCGTAATACCATGATAAATTGATAAACCAGTACCAACACAAAATATTCCAACTCCAGATATTAAAGAAGATACATATCTCATGTTAGTGTAACCGTATGGATGATCAGAATCTGCCATCTAAATGAAGAAAAAAATAATCAAAATGACGACAAAATAGAATAACCTTTTAATAAACAATTCTGTACTTGTGTCGATTTGTGGATACCATAAGCTAATATTAATTGATTTATAGTATCAGCTAATGAATGAATTGCTTCAGCAAACATACTGTGTGAACCGGTATAAAGCCATGCAAACGATTTAAAAATGAAATTTGTTGCGTTTCTGTAAGTTTTAAAAACAAAAGATCATTATAATGTCTAAAGAATCAATAAAAAAGCAAACTTACATTCCTATTGCAATTAAAACGACTCTACCAGATTTACCAAATAATCCTGGTTCCTCTTCAACAATATTAGTACGACTACCGATTTCACGTCTATAGTCTCTTAATCTTCTTTTAACTGTAAAAATATCTATTTCGGAAAATATATTAAAATTCTATAATTTTTTAATAATGCTTAGTAATCATTTGCATTTTACTTTGTTGATGTTTTTTCCTTTCAATTTCTCTTTTTAAACATTCTCTTAATAGATTTTCTCTTGAACCCCATACTTCAATTGCTTTCGCTTCAACGTCCTTCCGCCAATAAACTGTTATAGGTGGTTCTTGTTCATACGGTGATCTACGTTTAATTTTTGGTAAACTTTCTAAATCTGATGCTTTTAATAAAAAATCTGACATAGCACGTGTTGGTGTTATGAAATTCCGTTCTAATGAGGAACGATTTGAATCAAGACGAACTCGTTTCTGTAATTGAATTTTTCAAAAATTTAAATTCACAAAACAGCAGAAATTTTTTTTTTTTCTTTTTTATTACAATTTGTTGTTGCTGTTTTAATTTTCCATCAGCATCAATATTTGGTTTTGTTGATGTCGTAGTCGCTGTATTTTTATTTTCGTTTTCTTTTTCGAAAACCAAATTATGAATTTTTGAATCTTGCACATCTGCTGTAACAACAAGTTTTCCATCTTTTGTCGTTAATTCGAATTTTGTAGAATTCTCTGGTGATGATTTTAATTGAGCTTGCTTACTAAGTTGTTTGGTTTCAACTGTTGTCTGTGATGATGATTTAATTGCTTCTTTTACAACATTTTGTTTTGTTGATGATGATAACGAAGATGATGATTTTGTATTTTTTGGTTCTACTTGCGTATTATTAATGGACGGTTTTGCCTCAATTATTGTCTAATAAAAGAAAGCAGCAGTAAATAAAATAATGTCATAAAATATGTAGATACATATATTGATTCAAAAACAGTTACCTTAGAATTTTTGTCTCCACTAAAATGTCGATGAATATATGCATAAATGAGATTCCTTGAATTCTGATGATTTTTTATACTATCTTTGATTGTAGATGTTGTATATGTTGCAAAATGTTTAGATACTATTATTTTCTTTTGCTATTTAAAACAATAAACAATTTACTTATAACATCATGAAATATTTATTGACTTAATAATTACATTTATTTCTGTAATACTTACGTCCAATTTGAAATCACCACATATTACATATGATAGTTTCCCTTTTAATTTTAAAATACGTACAACATGAAAACTCTTTTGTAACATTACTTTTTTAAGATTAGTAATTAATTAAAATTCAAAAATAAATTTAATTAAATGCAATGCACTTTGTATATATATTTTTTTTAATTATCAAAATTTTTCTTTATAATGCCTATTTTATCAGTAAACAAATTTAAGTAAACATCTCTTACTAAACCATCTGAATCATAAATTCCTTTACTTTAACAATTTTTTTATATGAATCAATAAAATAGCAATTACCACGTAATATTTAATTTCAATGAACTTTTATTCAAATTGTATTGATTTTATTTATTAAAATATTTTTGTAACTACACAATAAATTTCCTAGTTTAATCAAAAAGAATCCTCCAATCGCTTATAACTTCTAATAAAAATTAACAGCTGATTAATGATTATTATTCAAGTTAAAAAAAATTGTAAAAACAAAATTTCGATTGTCAAAATTCGATATCTGACGTCATTTTCGAAATTTTTCAATATAGAAGTTAGTGCCATCTAAAGTATCATGTAAAATCAGTTGTTGTTGTTGTTGTTTTTGTTAAACAACATAAATTTTTTTTCTGTTTAGTGTAATTTCCGTTTTCCTGTTAAAGTTATTTTTAAATTTGTGTTTTTTTTTAAATTTACTACGATCACTTATTCTGTGGTAAATTAGGTCACCCATTACACCCTACACCCTAACTTGTTATCTATCTCACGTTTACCAACACTTTACTTTCACTACTTTTTTTTAAATTTTACTGCATTTACTTATTTTTAATGTAATGTAATGTAATTTTTTATTTTTTTTTTCTCTCTTATTTTATTGTTTATTGCATTTTTATTTCAGTCTCTTTTATACATTGTAAACACAAAGTACACATGTACAAACATCATCTATACATATACATTATAACACTGTAATAAAAATGATTACTACAGAGACATAAAACACATTCAGATAAAAAAAAAAAACTTATTTTGTAAACTTTTTTTTTATTTTGCATTTTTAAATATTCTTTACATTTTAACCACTAACTGTGAACGACCTATTCAATGCGTTTAAAAAACAAAAGATACTTTCACTTTTATAGAGAATACTTAGAAAATATTCAATAAAAAGTCTATCAAGAAAACAAAAGATTTAAGAGCGAAACCTTTTTTCCAATTATTTTTATTATTTAATTTTTTTTTTTGTGTTTTCTGATTTCAATTTACTTGAAAATTTGCTAAATTGTAGAATTTTTCAATATTTTCAAATTGCTATTGGTTATCCATGTAAATATATAAATACAATTTATTTAGTAAGACCAAACAAAATGTAATCGTGAATCGTGACAATAAAAGGTCAGAACGTTAAAAATTTAATACTTAAAAATTCTAATATTAAAAATTTATTGTGTTTTCAGTGTATGTATACGTTTATGTAAAATTTCATACTTTATTTAGAAATATAAAATTTCCATTGTAAAATAGAAGTTCGTTAATTTCATGATACATACGCGTAAATGATCGGACATAAAACAAAGCTAAGCTTTTACATTTAAAAAATAAAAACCAAAAACTATTAAAATGAGTAAAAAAAATACATATGTACCTGCAATTATTTTTAAAATAAAAAAATCAAAAACAAAAACAAAACCTTTTGTCTCTCTTTTATTTTGTAACAAAATAGATTTTATAAAATGCATATCTGTATAAATACAACTGAATATTCACATCATACCGTACGTTATGTTAAAGATCATTCAAAAAATATAAAAGGGGGAATTTTTCTGTTTAAATAAAAACATTATAATATGTAAAGGTACTCAGATAAATTTGTATTGTAAAACCTTATAACCTGTATTATTATTGTGTGTATCTCCGTATATGTCTTTTTATTTTATTTTAAAAAAAAATTTTTTTTCAATTTTTATTTTTGTTTTAATTATTTGTGGTTGTGCTATACTTTAATTGTAAGCTTTATACATATATGTTTATTGTTTATATACTCGTACATACACATGTGAATTTTTAATTCATTTTTATTTTTGCAGAAAATCTATCATTTCAGTCAATTTTAAGTTTAAGTCATGTCAATTTAGTTTTAGTTTTAGTTTATTGTATTCAGTCATAAAACGGGTGCGAAACAAGTAACAACTAGTATAAAAATATAAATATATAAAACTATATCTTGGTAATTATATGAAACCATAAAATATACAATAACAACAGCTTCGACAAGAAATTATTTATATATGTACATATGTACATGCATGTAATATATACAATACGTGTAAGTGTTTTATATTTAAAATATCATCAACGGCAACAATAAAGTGTAACTAGCTCAATTAAAAGTAAAAACGAAATAACAAACAAGAAAAAAAAAAAGAAAAAATAATTTTAACAAAAAAAGAAGACAACAAAAAGAATCTTGGAAAATTTTCGATTTTTATTTTATATTATTTTGTGTTTAATACAGTTTCAATGCATGTAACTGAAAGAATTTTATTGTAAAAAAAATATGATTTTTTTCGTTTTTTTAAATAACTACAACGATTTTTAATGCAAAACTATAAAAACTGAATAAAATAATTTGTACATTGTGTTTGTGTGAAAAAAAAAAACAAATTTCAGTAAGTGATTACAGAAGAAAAAATTTTAAACATTTATAAACTTAAATATCAATAGTCAAAGTGTAATAAAAATACCATTTATTTGTGAAGGATATAGAAAAGTATCTACATCAATTCGAGTTTTATAAAAAAAAATTTTCAAGGTAATATTTCTCTTTAAGAATTATTTATTTAAAAAAAAATTCAAAATTAATTTCAATTTTCAAATTCAAATTAATTCAGTAAGTAATTTTAAAAATTGATCGATGACGAATACGTTTACGATGACTCTTTTCATGTACATGTACATGCATGCAACATGTCTTTATCGTATCTATTTTATTATTATTTATGCCCTACCTTGATAATAATAACACAATTATTACTTCATCACCTATCTATGTATATTTTTGTGTACTTAAATATATGAATAAATAATTTACAAATTAGATATAAATTTCTGTTTCTAATATCTTGTGTGCACAAGCATAGGTATATGTGTAATGTATTTGTTAAAATGTTAAATAAAAATTTTAAATGAATAAAATTTAATAAGAAGAAACAGATAAAAATTTATATACCTAGAATTTTTAGAAATAATTTAAAATTCAATTTATTTAAAATGTTTTATTTTTTATCATTTATTAAAATCTAAATATTACAATAATTTTTAATTTATTTTATTAATTTTATTTTATATTGAATAAATGAATTCATTTTTATTCATTTTACAATAAAAGATATACTATATGTATATAATCTTGTAATCTTAAATACATTTTATACTGAATAACAATAAATAATTATTCATAATTATATTACATATGTACGTATAAAATATCGTGAATGAATTTTTCATCTTTGTATTTTATACAACTTCCTGTACACCTATGCATGTACAACATAATGTATATATAAAATAATTGTATTGATTAAACATGCATTAATTAAAATAACAGAGGTAATAATTCACCATTATTTTGTATTTATTAATAATTTAAAAAACTAAAAATAAAAAAAAATACATATTATACAATATGTGAAAAATTTCATGGTCTACTAACCGTTAACTACAGGTTAGACACAATTTATTGTTTTAATAGAAGTTCATATATATACATGTGTACATGTGTATATAAAAACTGATTCCTTTGAAACAGAAAAGATAAATCAAACATTTATTCAATGTATTCTGATAATATTACCTAATCACGTATTTATATATACATTTTAACTTATGAACTTTTTTTTTTCATATGTGAATAATTAAGGAACAAGGATTTATTATTTTTATTTCGAAGAAATAATACTTAAATATTTTATTTATTCAATAATAATAATAAATACAAGTATTTAAATAAATATTGTTTGTTTCGTTATATATGTACAAATATGTAATAATCTGTTATTACTTAAACACTTTTTTTTCAATATTCAAATTTGTAATATGTAGTATGAGGACATCAATGACGAAAATTGTATAATAATAAAATAAATGTTCACCTTGTAGTTGATTTATAGACTATATATGAATTATAAGATTTTCATTTTCAAAATCATATTCTACATATTAAAAAAAAAAAAAAAAAAAGCAAACAAAATATAAACACATCATCATAAATTATAAATTCATGCATTAAATTAACATAATAAATTTTACATAAATCGATAAATCTACATGGCATAATGCATATGAATGTAATATTCCTTTTAATGAGATTCGGATTCACTTTAAAAAATAAAAATAAAAATAAAACTGTTTAATATCATAACTATATTGTTTGTTTATTTATTTAAATGGATTGTTAAATGATTGGTGATGATCACCTATAAATGATCAAAACAAGTTTTAAAAAAAAAAAAAAATTTTTTTTCCACTTGTAATTCATTAGACTTAGAGGAACCTCAATACCATGTACATAAACATATTTGTTACATCTCAAAGACTACAGGCAATACATTACTAAATAAAATGTAAAAAATAAAAATAAATAAAAAAACAAGAAAACAAATGGTAATTTTCTGGACATAAAGATTTTTTTGTTCTTTTTTATATTACAACTTTTTTTTCCAATCATTTTATTTTCTTTAATTGATGTTTTCAATTACATATTAGATTTAACAATAATAACTCATATATGTATATGTACGTATAACATCAAAAATTATATTTTTTGTACTTTCTTATATGATCGATTATTGTAATTGAATAGTAATTTAATCTTTTCAATCATTTTACTATTCTCTTCCTAGATTGAATTATATGTATGTATTTCTTGTACTTACCAAATTAATGAATTATATACAAAACAAAAAAATTTTTTACACATGTCTTTTAATATAATTTTTTTCTGTGCTATACAAAGTTATATATTTAAAAAAAAATTATTTATTATGTCACTAGGTAAAATTCAATTATATGTGAATAAATGAAAAAAAAAAAAAAAAAAACAAAAAAAAAATGGAATGTACAGATGTATATTATGTAGGAAATTAATTACCATTTTTTTATAGAAATTAAATTATCTGTACATATGTACGTATGCATTTGTGTATATATTTAGCTAATTTACACAATAATTTAATGTTCATTGAAAGTTTTCATTTTTTATTTTATTATCATTACATACGAGTATATTTAATGTATGTTATAGTACATACAAAACTAATTTTTACAAATATATTACACGAACGTGTACCGTATGCATATTTACATGTATGGATTAGTACACATATAACAGACAAAAAGTCAATATTACAAAAAGGATTAGATATAAAAAGCTTTTAAAATATGATCAATCAAAAACATGTGCCACATTTTTAACATGTACAAAAAAATATAAATTTGTTCCATTTTTGTATTACATGAAAATTAAAAAATAATTTTTTCAAGTATTCTTTACTGTCTAGTCGGATATAATGATAACCCATATATGCCTAGATGGCTTTTATCTTACTTTTTTTTTTTTTAATTTATTAAATAGATTTATGATTTTATTGTCAGTCAGGATGCATTTATAGCATCATAATTGCATTTATGAAAATAATAGTGTTTTGCAAATAAATTTTACCTCAATCATGAATTCTTCAGATTATTGTTCTTTTTTTTGCCTTCATCAATATAGTGTAATCAGTAAAATTTACATTGTTGTGTTCTATTTACATGTTGAAAATCGTTATGTACATTTAAGTATTTTAAGATTAAAAAAGAATTTAAAAATACAAAAAATTAAACCATTTCGCATGCTACTTTATTTATTATTTACAATACGTGTATTTCACATTTAATAAAACTATTAAAGATTTACATTTTCAATTTATCTATGTATGTTATACTTAATTAAATATTTAAATTCTTTATATAGATTTAAAAAAATACACAATGTCTACATCTTTTTATGTGTGCATTACTTGTACACATTTATACATGTTTACATAAATAAATGTATGTACACAGTGTATAAATCAAATTTAAATGCAATTAAAAACAAAATTTACAACTCTTAAAATTCAGACAAATTAAGAGGCATTGTATTACACTAAAATCAACAATAATTTTTTTTCATTAATTTTTTTTTTTATTTCACTTGCATATTTCAGGTATTTTTTTTTTAGCTTTTTATGCATTTATATAAAATTTCAATTAAATTTTTATAATAAAATATTTTCATAAATTAATAATAAATTTAACAATATAAACAAAGACGATTTACATACACATCATATTTCATTTATATATTAAATTTCAATGACATTCATTGACTGCATTCCGCATTATTATTAAAATTATAGTATAGACAAAAATTGTAAGTACATAATAAAGTTCATGGAATTTCCATATTAAATTCATTTTTAATTCATTTAATTCAATTGTTTTAATTAGATAACAATATTTTTTCTAATCCATGACATATGCATATGTATGCGTGCGTTTATATGTAGATGTATGAATAAAACATTAAATGAACAATTGAAAAAAATGTATTGTATAGTTAAAATATGGATTATACATGTCAATGTAAACGAAAAGAAAAAACGTTACAATTAATTCAAGTGCACTTAATGATAACGTAAGCAATAATTATTTATTAGGTACATTACCTTTAATCTTACATATCAAAATTATAGTTATACTGGTTATACGTTTATAACGTGTTTTTATTTTTTTTTGTTTATTAAAAAAAAGAACATTAACAAAACTACATTAGCTTCATTTTGTGTCTCTTGTATGTGTGAATGCTTACGTTACAAGTTTACACATACGTACAAATGTTTTTTTTATTTTTTTATTTTGACTCTTTCCATAGTTCATTGATCAAAAAAATGTACATATGTATAATAAAATTTTTGTAATGATACACCATATATATTCATACACGTGATTTAATCATAATAACTATGATTATTACGATTGAGAAATTTTAGACAATAATTGAAGATAGACAGATAGACACAAACATATAATATTAAACTACGTATCTACATCTAATAAGAAAATAATTTTTTTGTTTTGTATTTTTTTTTTTTATTTATTTTGATTTTATTGATGAATCAAAAATTTGATTAGATTTGTGGTTAAAAATGGAAAATAACAAAATAGGCATGTTAAATGAAGATAGTCTATACTTATAATTCAATTAACATTAAAATTGTGCATGATGTAATTTTTGCGGTTTGTTTACATCATTTTTCTCTAATTGACCGTTTCAACCGTTTAAAATTAAAAAAAAAAATATATATAGGTATGTAGTATGTACAACTTCCAAATGTGTAAGACCAGAGGCTATTAATTATACACATATAATGTATATTTCATCTAGAAAAAATTTCTATAAAAATTTAAAATTTTAAACAATTTAATTTTTATTTGTGGAATTTTTATTTTTAATTCTTACACTTTTTTTTAGTTTAAAAATCAATTTTACGTTTACTGACGAATACAAAATAAAACGTTTAATTCTATTATTCATCATAGTCATCACTAAGTTTTAAGGACATTCAAAATAAAATTTAAAAAATTCCTCATTGCAAATTATCAAAGTAAAATTTTTTAAAATTCTTAAATCTTCTTGGAATTTTGGATTAAATAAATATACAGTTCCGCATTGACAATAATTTTAATTCTTACATTATTAAAAATCACATACATATATTTTTTTACGGAAATATCCTTCGAAAGATTTTTTCTGCGAAAAATAATACTAAGTTTATGTCATCATATTAGTTTTTATCTAGAGCATAAATTCTTCAATATTATTTTAACCTTCAAATATAAGAAATTCCAACAATAATTCTCATTTAATTATATTTGTAAGAACCTGTTGAAAATGTATAGTATGACACATTCATACATAATTTATATACATACATACGTATTATATTGAATTACATGTATTATAACCTGGATGTAATAATTTTTTATTAACGTTACTATACGCATGTTACATTTTAAACAAAAATCAAAAATAATGAAAAAATATATTATGTTCCGTAAATAAAATTTTTGTTTTCTTCATAATGTATATAATATACAGTGTATCTTACAAACATTTGCAATGTCAACTTTAACATTTTATGAGTAACAATATAATCAAAGACAAAAATTAATTTTATCATTTAATTAATTAATTTGTATTCATAACTGTATAAATTGTTATTTATTTTTGTTTCTCTTCTTCCTTTTTTATTTAGCTAACAATTAATCATATAATACGGAAGAATTATTAAATACAAAATATTTTCATATACATATGTATGTTTAAATTAAAGCAACATTGTAAGATTTGTAATTGATCCAAACGTTAATGAAATCCTTGTGTTAAAATTAGTTCGAATAAATATATTTATATTAATTACATACGTGTATGCATATGTGGTTAATTTGAATCACATCATATGCAGATGATATCACATTTAACTTTTATTTTCATTCGTTCATCATTCATTTCAGTTTTTATCGTCATCTTTATTGTTTTGAACATATGTATGTATAGTATATTAAATACCATTGACCAAAAAATATTCACACATTATAACGTACATTCCACCTACATAAAACTTAAACTTTTAGCTGTTCATCCAGTATTTCAATCACATATATTTATTTTAAAATGATAAAAAATTAAAATTCATTACAAGTTTTCCACACGCTCATTTATTTCATTCGGTTGTTTTATCTTTTTTTTAATTTTATTTCAATAGTCGTTTTGCATCTGTTTTGGCATTTTTTATTTCATATAGAAAAAATTTAGAAAAAAAAAGGTTAATATAAGATTTTTAACCTTGCTTTATTACGTAATAACCTTGTGATAATATTTTTTTAACATTTTTCTTTCTTTAAATTTATAACTTATTTTGAAGCTGTTAAAATGAATATTCTTCAATTTTTCTGTATTTTTAGTTTATCATGTTTTTAACAGCTTTTGTAAGTTTGATTTTTAAATTTAAATGAAACGTTTTTAGAATTCACATAACGTAAGTGCGCGAACTAAATTAAAGTTCTTGTTTTTCTTTATTTATTTGAACTCAGATTTAGATTAAGCGTTTTAATCCTGTAATTATTTACATTATTCTGTAAATTATAGCGTATTCGCATTTATTTTCCTTTTTCTTCTTTTAAATTTATTAATCATATTATAAAAATGAATAACATACTTTTTAACTATTCACCTAATGATATGAATGAAATATGATTATGAGTCCATGCATACATACGGACACACACATGCTTTTACATTAATTGCAAATGTGACTTTATATCGTATTTTTTCTTCTCTACGTAACTGAAAAAGGAATTACCTATAAATTATTGACCTAGTTCTCATAATATGACAGATTATTATTTATCGTTCATCCATTTATCTTCTTTTTCTTTATTGTTTCAAATAACATAGTTCAAATTAATTAAAATACATTAACAAGGTAAAACTTACAAACATGCAGAAATTTGTTTTAATGTTCAAAAAAAAGGGTAACTCGAAACAAAGAAATTTGAAAAAAAAATATTTTTGAAAATTATTGTAATCTAAAAAGAAGAATAAATTTGATTTTAATTCCAGTTTTCCATTTTGGTATTAGAATATAGAACACTTCAAATTGTTTGTTCTTCGATTATACGAACTTTCTTATTGTTTATAATAAATTACAATTAAATAATTTCAATTATTATCACCCTGTTTTTACAATGTATTATGTGTTTTACTTAAATTATTGTGTTTTTACATTGTTTCATTTTTTTTTTTTTGTAATTAAAAATATTTTCAACTTCTATTCAAGTTAACCAACATGTAACTTTCATTGGAGAATGTGGTTTGACATGATTTTCATTGATAGTTTTTAAACAACATCCAATTTAATATTTTATTTTATGATGCATATAACATGGGTACAAAACACATAAAAACGTATTTACGTACATTGTTTATACATATTTTCACGTATTCATACATACTAATACATATTCATATTATACTAAAAACGTATACAACAGACATACAGTCTACGATTGAATAAAATAAAAACAAAATTTGTGCATAATTATTTCATGTGCGAAAAAGTTACATATACATTAAAAGAAAAAACAACAAAATTTTTTCTTAAATGGAAATACATCAAAGCTACTTGTTCATAAAATATGTATATATGGACATTCACGATGTTTAGCATACAAATAAGGAAAATTTTATGATATTACGTATATACATGCATATACAACCTATTTTGCAATATAAAATGCATCCTACTTTACTGTACATTTGTACATGCATGATGATTATATTGTACCATTATGTACAAAATAAATAAACATGTATCATATCAAAACAAGAAATGAAAACAAAATTATCAGATCTAATATAATTTACGTAATGTAATGTAATTGAATTTAATGCATATTCCTTAACAAAAACAAAATAATCTGTGTACATTTCATACAAAATTTTATATTTAAATAATAAAAACTGAAAAAGGTCAAATTTTATACAATCGTAACATTTAAAACTGATTTGCATCTAAAATACGCCACGAACCTACGAACATTTTGTATAACTTCCCATAATATACTTAGTTGATTATTTTACAAAGATGATGGTGATAACATGTATAATGATAGTTAAATCCTTTTTTTTTTTGTATTTTAAAAAAAGGAGCAAAAAAGGTGTGTATATAAAAATCCTGTCTACTCATATTTTTGCTTCTGTAACTAAAGCTTGACTTTTGTATATGAAGACGAAAAATTTTAAAATCTAGATTATGTTAGAAATAATCAGTAAATTCTGATTTTTTCTATTTAAATATAATCATGAATATTTTCAATTTATCTTTTTTTCTTATTCAAATTCTTTCATTAAAATTGAAATACCTGTTTCAATACTAAAACACAATTTATACAAATATTAAACACATAGAATTGTGAATTCATTGCAACATGATCATAAGAATAGCAAAAGCAATACAAAATCTCAAGAAATTATTTTAACCTTATAATATAGTTTAAGGCCATTTCTAATTTATTTTTTATTTTTACTCCTACGTTACACGTGTTTATGTATATATACATGCATGTATGCGTTCGGAAGTTTCAAAGTATATTATATACACACACAATATGACTACAAATAAAGCATAGTAAAAAGAAAAATTAATGCTGTACACATGATTTTTATCAAACTACATTTTAATAAAATTGCTCTTGTATATAAGACATTTTTTCTAAATCATTTAGGTTTTTTCCGCACACATCTTAGCTTTAACTCTATATGTCTTTTATTATAGCTAATTTTGTTAATTTTCATCAATTAACATTTAAAATCATTTTTATTGGTACATGAATACATGAGATAAATTTTACCTGTAGTTTTTTTTTTTTTCATTAAAATTTAAAAATTCTTCTTAGACAGTATCAGTTTAACGTCATTTCAAATTGCCAGTTATGAATTAATAAAAAATATATATTTGTAATTTTAAATAATTTCTAATGTATTTGCTTTTATTTGTTACACAACATTTTACTTATCTTTTGCTAACACATTAGAGCACTTTAATTTAAACATAATAATTTCTATTTTCATCATTTTTATAGCGTATAATATTTGTTTTTTTATTACCTTCAATACTTATAATATATTCTGTAATTCACTACAAACTATATTTTCCATAAAAAAGGAACAACATGCTAATAAAAAAAAAAAAAAAAACAACTTATACAAATGTAATAAGAATTTTTATGATTTTGTAATTATATGGTGTTTGTATTTTTATCTAATGAAAAAATTAATAATAATGAAATTTATTCTAATAAAAATGGTAATTTTCATCTATACGTGATAAATTTCATAAAACGCATAAATAATTAAATAAAAAAAATTATATTGTCATTAAACAATGAATTTTCAAAAAAAAAAAAAAAGAAGAGAAAAAAACACGTAACATCAATTTCAAAAAAGAAAAGTAATAATAAATAAAAATTAAAAGTACAACTCACATACTGACGAAAATAAAAAAAATTATCAAATGAAAATAAAAACTAATAATCATTCAAATAACATAGAAAATTTGCTGAGACAAAATAATAATTTTCTGATGTTCATCAAAATTACAATAATAAATGTAGCTATTATAAAAAATGAATTTTTCTATTATTGTAAAAATATCAAAATAAAATTTTCATTTTTCCTTGTTCACTAATTAAATATTTTTCAATTTTAAACGATAACAAAATCTAAAAATCCTTGAACTAAAAGACTATAATAAGAATTTTAAAAGAAAAAAATTTTTGTTTTTTAATCTAAAAATAAAATCTAAATTTCATCTAATTATAATAGTACTTATTTATTTCCTTATTAATTAAGAAGGTATTTATAATAATTAATACACGCTGATAAATACAATGTTCCAAGAAGAATAAATTTGCAGAACTTAAAATAAAAGGAAAATCCTTAACATAAGATAAAAAATTTAAAATATGAAAAAATGTGTGAAAATTTTGCTTCTTGCACTTCAATTTTAAAGTTTTTAATTTTAAATACATATGTATGTAATTTGCGATCATTTTATACTTTATTTACGAATAATAGCAAGTACAACAGTAATTAATGAGAAGAAGACTTTGTCCTTATAAAAAATAATCACGGGTTATCCCAAATAATTACTTTTATAGGCCTAAAGGCTACTATTAGTCAATCTCAAATCTAATGGGCAATAAATTTAAAACAAGATATTCTACTATCGAAAACAAATACACCCAGATACAAATGTATATGTGCACAAATAGACTTAAAAACTAAACGTACAAATACAAGTAAATATGAGAACAAATTGCAAAATTTTAACAAAAAAATTCAAAAAGTACAAATTATGACAAAATTAAAAAAAAATTAAATGAAAAATAAAATAATTACTGTAATACTTATAGTGCACATGTGTACATACATGTACATGTATAGCACACAAGTAACGAAATAATAGATAAAAATTTGTTACCTTTTTGTTTATTTTATTTAACCATTCTCATTTAATCTGATTAAACATTTTTTTGATTATTTTATTTGATAAAAATAGTAATAATTACAGATACATATATTCATACATGTTTATATAGTATACGAATTTGCAAGATATATTCATTCAATAATACATATATGAATATATGACTACCATTATATCATATATTTTATCAATTACAAATTTTAAAATTATTTTATATCATACAAAAAAAAATGTATGAATATACAATACATTGTATGTATTATGTAGAACACACATATACCAGTACAATACATCATATTATGAGAATTAAACTGAAATGTAAATAAAAAAAAAATTAAACAATAACACTTAAAAAATAATAATATATGCACATACATAGTCGATTGTAAATTATTATTTTAAATTAGTTTATTCGTGACATTTGATTCGTTCAGATCTCGGATTTTAAACAATTTAACAAATTCGTTGCGGTTTTATTTAATTGAAAAATTATTAGCATAAAAAAACAATTTATTGAAAATTTTAACTTTTTTTTTTCTTTTTTTGTGAAAAATTAAAAGAGAAGAAAAACAAAAGACATTTTAAAATATTTAATAAAATAAAAATTTATTTTTTAAAAGAGACAAAATAAAAAGCATAAACAATTTATGTAATAGTGATTTAAAATTATTCTTAAAAATTAAAGTAATTGTTAATTATATCGAAATATATAAAATCGTGTTTAGTGGAAATTTTAATTAAATATTTTCAAAATACTTAAAAAACAGATTGTATTTTTTTCATTAAAAATCACATTGTCTAGAAATCGAAAATCATGGAAAAAGTAGGTTTTTAATTATTTTTTAATTTCTTTTTAAGTAATCCTTAAATTACTTGAGATATTGGGGAAAAATAAAAATTCACAAATTAAATAATTTTTTATATCTTTGATTTATTTGTTTATTTTTCAAGTATCAGACACTTTTACAAAACGAAACTTTTATTGATTTAATAAAATGTAACTGATATTACTACTAAAATTGATGATATATTTCATGAAAAAGAAAAAAAAATTAATTGAAATTCTTCAAGACCAATAACACATGTATGTGTACTTAACTACATACTTTACTTGAAAAAACAAATTTTATTTAATTTACAAATAATTCAAATATTTTTAATATTTACTTTTGATCGTATTATTATTGGATAAAGCAAAAAATAGATTATTCAATTTCAATCTTAATAAGAATGATAAAATACTTATAAGTAGAAGTAAATAATTGTTACATTTATTTTTTTAAATAATTTATCATTAAAAATAATACATAAATATTTACCTTTAGTACTTAAAAATAAAAAATACGTTACATTTGTTAATATCAGTATACGGTTATAAACAATTTCAAGATTTCAAATGTTTACCTTATAAATTTCCTTCTTATTATTTTTAATTAAAAGAAAATTCGTTACATTGAAGTTATCTAAATATAATAAATTAATATTTCTTGTGCATGACATCTTTAATAAATAAATATTCATATGCACAAATAATACTCATATAATTCGTAAGATACATACATGTATACATATTTATTTATTTACTGAAATTTTTTAATCATGTATAATCAAAATTTAATCAAGTGTAAAAGCTAAATTTTCCACTATAACTTTTACTTTTGAATTCATTTTAAATTTTCTTTTTACAGCTACTATATGTACATACATAATTTGTTTTATTTGTTTTTTTTAACATACGCATATTATTTATCACAATGGAAAAAAAAGTTTAAATATACAATATTACACAAAAACCAGTGTTTTTTTTTTCTATTATGACCTTCATTTTACATGAATTTGAAATTTACCGCCTTTTATCTGTAAAACACGTAACTATATAAAAATGTAATTAAAAATGACAATAAAAACAAACCAATATGATCAGTTAATAGATTAAAATCTTAAACGCATGTCCTTAAAATATAATCTTTATATATAAATAAATTTTGTAATAAAAAATTTGACACCTAGACATACTATACAATAAAATTTCATTTTTAACCTTAATTAAAAAAAAAAAAATTCAAATAATGTTGTATTAGATAAGAAAACATATGATTAAATTAATTAAATTTTACAATTAATAGATACTATATGAAGTTTTATCATTTTATGATTATGTTCTTCAATTAACACTATTTCAGTCATAACAAAAAAAAAATAAATAAATAAATAATTGAATACGCCTAATATAGTTATCAAAATGACATACATTTACAAATTCAAATAATACATCAATTATACACGTGAATGATATACGCGCGTTATACGTATTGCATACCTTTGAAAGAACATATGTACATATCTAAAATATTAAGATAAAGGTCATAAAAATGAATGTACATATATTTTCCATTATGTTATTATTCTTTAATATTCGTTTATGTAAAATGTAATATTATATTAATTTTTAATAAGTTACTTAAATTGACATGTAATTTAATTAAAAAAGTTAAAAAAGTATTACATCACAAGTGTAAGTTTTTATATTATACATCTTTCTTAATTTATTACCTTATGTGACTACATGTGTGCACATCCAATATACACATAACATTCAAAACGAGATTAAAAAACAAAAAGAATGTTAATTTATGAACACATACAAATATTTAATTTATTTATCTCATATTGAGTTTGAAATTAATTTATAATATCTACATAAATTTAAATTAAATTATGTAAAAGTATTTACGAAACATTAAAATTCAATGTTAAAATGTCGCTAAACGTTGCTATCATTTTTTTTTTTTATACGGGTATACAAATTATATACTTTTAAACAAATCTAATTTTTTTTGTGTAATTAATATTATTTTGTATTTGTTAATTAAATAATTATAAATGCAAACATATCAAAGTCCTCTTTGTCTTCAAACATTTTCCATAGATGTATACGTACAACATACACATGGCCCCATATACATATATCATATAATTATTATATGTATACATGTATGTGTATATATATGTACGTAACAAAAATTCATAGATAGTAACAAAATTTATAATAAAATTTATACAAATAATTAAAGTAAATTAGATAAATACTAATTAAGGAAAAGAGAAAAAAATACAAAATTTTATAACCCAGTATAATTTAATTAAACAAATAAACAAAATTTATATCAATTTCTCTGTGTAATTATTTATTTAATTATTTTATTTGAGAGCAAACACAAAGGAAATAAAAAACACTTGAAATAAATTTTTAAACTAGTACACCACAACAAAAGCCTTTTAAAATATTAAAACAATGTTGGTATGAAAATAAAGAATAGTATGAAAATTCAAATTTAGAAAATACGATTCAAATCTTTTAATTTTGAACCACAATATTTTGAATGTCGTACAAGATCGTTATTTAAAATTCTTTAATTTTACAAATTTTTGGATTTGTCCCACTTTAAAAATAAACAACTCAAATATGTAGTTCTCTACTTTAAATATTTTTTTCCTAATAACACATTTCGATCCTGAAATGATGAAATTATAAAGTATTAAAAATTGATAACATTAAACGTTGGGTTTTAAACTTTTACTCGAATTTTATCTTGTTCTGGCACTTGATTAATCATTTCAACTTGAACTTAATTAAGCATAAAAGTCAAGTACAAATTTTTTTTTTATTTTGATTTTCATTTGTTTATTATTATTTAACATTTTCTTTTAGGTAATGAAAAATTGTATACTAACTTTTACTATTTTTAATTATGTTTTTGATTTCATTATTGATTTTTCTTATTTTGTTTTACAGATGTCCGAAAAAGTACCACCAGACCATAAAAAGAGTTGTAGCAGTGTTTTCACACTAAGTGATTTTAATTCAAGGTATAATTTTATTATATAGTTAATTCATAATACTTATTTAACATACATGTGTATGTTATGGTACACATTCATCATTAATTTGTTACAGTCAAAAAATAAAGAACAAACAAAAAACCAAAACAAATTACATTTAGTAATTTTTGTTTTGAACTTTTTAAAAAAAAAATGTTTTCATGAAAAGAAAGACAAAATTTCTCTACTTACAAATGTATCAGGATAAAAATAAAATTGCAATTAGTTTTTGCACGTTCATGTAGTTTGTATTTCTTGTATACACATATTTGTAATTTGTATTTAAGAAATTTCAACTGAAACTTTTACATAATCTATTGATCAATTTAATGCATGATATAATTTTTCAAATTTATAAAAACAAAAATGAAATTTGGCAATTCCGAATGTTTTTGTACTTTAGTTAACCAATTTTTTTTTTTTAATTAATTATTTTTTCTTTGATTTTGTAGTTTTTTATTCAACGTGTACGTGAGTTCATTGCATTCAATTTTAATTTTAATGTCGATACGATACAATTTAAATGTGTGTATCTAATCAAAATTTCAATAAATATTTATTTTCTTTTTTTCATTCTACTTTCAATTTATTTAAATAAATCGTAAATCCTTTATTATCCATATAATAAATTTAAAAAATTAAAGCCATATTTTTGTAAATGTATAAATTAAAAATCAGTAAATGAAACAATTATTTGTGTTGTATGTATGTATATTGTATCTATACAAAACAAATTGAGATATAAATTTTAGTACAATATTTTTATTGTTAACAAGATATCATCGAATTATTCACTCATATAAAATTAATCATACAATGCGTATGTATGCATTATGCATATGTATGTACCTGTAAATAATTGCAATATAAAATGCAAGGCATTTTTTTCGCTTGTAATTATATTATAATTGACGTAAATTGCGTACGTTAAAAGAAAACATGTAATTGACTGACTGATAAAATACCATGAACATTTTGTATTGTGCGTACATATGTACTTACTTATATTATAAAATAAGCAACCAGTAAAATATTTCATTTTATTTTACCATTCACATTTTAACCTTGTATCAATTTATTGCATTTTTTTTTTTAATTTCATTATTACAAACTCATTTGTATGTATGCATATGCTTGATATATACTTTATTATTTTATAACAACTGAATTAATCACTTGATAATTTTTATATTACTTTTATTTTATAATTAATTATAATTTTAAGTTTCAAATTTTCTTTTTAAATTATTTACATATGATATACATATATGTATTTTTATTATAGAACTCAGTTAACTGAAAAGGGAATGCTGAGTGATGATTATAATCCATTTGAGCATAGACAAAAAGAGCATTCAAATACAACGATGGGATCACTAGCTCATCTATTAAAAAGCTCTCTAGGATCTGGTATATTGGCAATGCCAATGGCATTCAAAAATGCTGGATTATTATTTGGTGCAATTGGTACTATAATTGTAGGATTATTGTGTACACATTGTGTTCATATATTGGTAAGTATATGAAAATTATCCATTCTGTATTTATTTATAAAAATTTTCATGATATACCCATCAGGCTATCATGATATATTTTATCATAAGTATTTAATTCCTGCCAAAATAATCAATTAGCAAAGACAATAAATCTCTTCTGTTTTTTTTTTTTTCAAAGAAATCGTCTTCATTTACTGATAATATTAATTACAAAATAATAATCCATATTTACTAAGAATTTCAAATCAATCAATACCTACTTAAAATAATTTAAAATTTTTTTTAAGAGATTAATAATTCTTGTACCTTCATAAATAGGTGAAATAGTATACGAAAATAAATAAATTCCCATGCGTCATTTATACATACATATTTAATAATAATACGTATATACATGTGCATATGTATCACCATAAATTTGTTCTTCCACAAGGAAATACGTCAATGATAACATTAATTCTTTATTTATTTATTTTTTTTAAATACCATAACGGTTGATTTATGTATATGTGGATATATGTATCAGTGTATCAATTGTCGCAATTTAAGATTGCAATAAAATTTCCACTCAATAGATAAAAATCAAATATTTTCCATTTATTTTACTTTATTTTTTCTACAACTTACTTAATCTAATCAAAAATAAAAAATAAAAATAAAAATTAATACGTGTTTTTCTTATTTGTTAATAAGTAATTATATTGTTAGTTAATAAATAACAATTAATTTGTCTAAGTTAAAGTAATTTCAATTTATCTTTAATATAATTTAAAGATAAAAAAAAATCAGGTTGTTCAGTAAATACACATTAGAACGTATTATTTATTGTATAAATTGATACGTTCATGTACATTTAAATATGATATCCAGGTTTATATAAATGTTTTTACAAATACATTTAAAATTCATATCACACAAATACAAATAATTCAAATATACTCGAAATGACGTAAGAATATTCATAAATTTCACTTCAATAAATTATCAAAAATTAGTAATAATTTTTTTTTTTCTTATTCTTTTCAATTTTTTATACAGTTAAATTATGGTAAAATAACACGCGAATTATATCTTATATCTTAATTTGAAAATTCCCAAAAAAGATAAAATTATACATAATCATATATTCAATCAGTTTTAATTTTGTTTTATTTTTAATTTAATGTCACTCACCTTGTACATAATAATGATAGGCGGTAGACACTGTATACGCCTAATCTATAATATGTACATATATAAAATGTGTTTTAGTGTATTCAATTTGATAATAATTAATCAGTTAGTTATTTATTGAAGGTAACACACCTACAAAAACTAAAATAGCATATCTGGCCATCACCACATGACTAAATAAATAAACTATCAAAAATACTTCATTTTTAATTTTTAAACGGTTAAAAAATGAAAAATGATTGACAATATTAGAAAACGATTAAGTAAAATACTCACATATATTTAGAAGTATTAAATAAAAAATTAACAAAATAATTATCATTTCTATGAATACTCATATATCATCAGATATCATTTAATGAATTTTTAATTGATTAAATTTTTTTCAGTTATATTTATAAATATTGTATGGCGCTGTGCATACATATTTAAGAAAAATTAAGCAATATAATGTATGTATGTAATCTTTGAAAAAAAAAAATTTATTTTTTTCTTCTTTTATCATTATCTCATTTTTGTTTTCTTTTGATTAACATGACGGTACCATTTTTGATTTTATGTGTATGGTATGTGTATATTATGATCAAATCTTCAAAATTGCATTTAAAGTTGAAAATCTCAAGTATTCGTTATTTCTTGCGTATATAGGTATATACATACATACAATAAAAGTGAACACGTACATATACCATACTTATTATGTTACTATAAAATTAGTTGTACATGATCTGATTTTTGATGATCATTCATAATCATGGATATCTATACATAAAAATTGATAGTAATCATATACAATTCCTATTCATCATTTGTAATAATCATCATTATATAGCAATTATTGGATTACAAGTTTAAAACCTCATTTAAGTAGAATTTTTCATTTTTCATAATCAATTTTCAGTTATTTTAAAAAATAAAAGGAAAAAAAATGTAAGAAATTTTAACAATATCGTTATTACGTTATTTGTTCGAAATGATATAATCAAAAATGATCAGAAAGTAGTTTGCACATACATAAAGTAGTTTCAGTACAGTTTTATTTTTATATATATTTTTATTTTATTAACTAAAAATTATTTCAGAAAAGAAAAGTAAAAAATAATGCTTATATCATTGAAGAAAAAAAGTGAAATATCTTTTGTTTTATTGCGACGGCAATACACACATACGAACTTATACTTACCATACACATTTCCTATGTAATACGTATTTATGTACATTTTTTATCTTGACGTACTAATTGTATTTTTATATTTTTAATGAATATATTTTGTTGTCATTCAAAAAAAAAAAAATTTAACTTTTTAATTTCATTGATATCTGAACATCTTTTCCTAATTTTCATTTCAACATTTATTTTTTTATTTATTGTGAAAAATATAGTAAATACCACCTTATTTTGTAATTATGCCAGTTACGTAAAGTAGGAATAAATAAAATGTGATTTGTGTTATATCTGATCATGTCAGAGATATTTATCAGCATTATGTACATACATATGTATTAAATTCTATTTATGCAACACAAATTCTATGATACTTTATTATTTTATTGTTGCATAAAAAATAAATTATCAAGAAAAATGAGAAAATATCTATTTTTTCACTGTCAATTAATTTTAATTTTTTTTTTGCATTCATAGAAAACAAATTAATTATGAATTTCCTTTTAATATTTTCAAAATTCAAATTTATTCATAAGAATGGAAAGAATAGTGTTATAAAAATACATACATAGATTAAAATTTAAGAGAAAATTTATAAATAATTTTATTGTACAGAAAATTTCATCAATTTATATTAAAATTACTTTTATTTGAAAACATTGTAATGCCATGTTTTAAAGCAATTAACATTAATATAACCAGTAAAAAATGAAGATACCTTTTATATTAATGTACCTAATTGTTCGTATCTGGAAAGGGAACCCCATAACTATAAAGTATAGGTATAGAGATGTAAAATATAATTTTATAAATATTTTTCTTGACTAAAATAAATAAACAAGAATAAATTTAAATATTTAAACAATTTTTTAAAAATTTTATTTTTTATTTATTGATTTTGAATGAATAAAACATATTCATTTATCTACTTGAAATATAAATTCATCTTTAAATATAGCTCAGAAGAAAAAAATCCCCATAAAAACAAAATTACGTAATAAGTAACATAAAAAAAATGAGAACAAATACTTAAAAATAAATAAAATATTAAAATTTAATTTGAAATATTAAATTTTAATGTGTATACTGTATTATAATAATGAGATATAATAATAAAATCATTACCACAATAACAACAAAATAAAAATAAAAAATTTTTTCATCATTTTTTCAATATTTGTAAATAAAATAGATGAAATATTTTTCTAATTATTCAAACATTAAATAAATTTCATTATTTTGTTTATTGATATTAGTTATAGCTACTACAAATTTTAATGTTTATTTTTTCTTTATACATGTGCACCTACATGTGTAGGTCACACAATAAAAATTCGGAAATATTTGAATACAATGCATTCAAGTTAATTAAAATGTTGAAATTTTTTCTTTTTCAAATATAAGATAATTGGTATTTCCATTGAAAAAAAAAACAATTTTGAATCAATTTGACAAATTTGTAGTTAAATAAGCATGACCAAATAATTGCAAGAACGAAAACCAGTATGTATGTTTGTACATCTGTATGTGCATAACAACATTGGATTTTTGTTTTTTTTTTTTTTTTACTTACTAATATTTATTTAAACAACTCAATTTGTCATTCTATTCAAAATTAATTTAAATCATTAAATAAATGTACTACAAATTAATTAAAAATTGTATTTAATTATTTGGAAAATTTTACCAAGTTAACTTGTAATTTTCTATGTTTTTTTTTTTTTTATTAATTTAAAGGTTAAAACCTCTCATGAAATATGCAAACAGGTAAAAACACCATGCTTGGGATTTGCTGAAACTGCTGAAAAGGTGTTTGAAAATGGGCCAAAACCATTAAGACCATGGGCAAATTTTGCAAGGTAAATATACGCGATCATGATAATGAAAATGTTACTAACAGAAAACTTATTTTATATTTATTATCTATAGATATTAATTTACAATACAGACAAAAAATATGAACTTTATTTTTAAAATATGATAAATTTTTATAATTTCATATTAATAAATAAATTTTCTAAATTTACAAAGTAATTAAATTTATTAATAAATTTAAAATTTTAATTACTTCAATTAAAATTACTCATAATAATAATAAATATTTAGATAAACCTTTTATAAACATTTTCTTCAAGTGCATATACAATATACTTAAATTCTTGAATAAAAAAAAAGTTTATTCTTAGTTTGTTTTTTTTTTAAACTTTTGCCGAAAAGAAAATGATGCAAAATTTTTTAAAGTAAATTTATATTAAAACTTTATCTATGTACGTAGGTATATAATAAATTAATAAAATTCAAAATTTTAATAATAATACAAGGTATTATATATGACAATTGCAAAATTTATTATATTTTTATATAAAATTCTCCATAAAATTATAGATACATCATATAATAATTAAATAGTTTATTAGATGTGAATAAATATCGCGTGTACAATATAAAATAATAAAAAAAAAAAAACAACAAAGATATAAATTAATTAAAACTGGTTTCAATTCAACATTGAACTAGTTTTAACTGCTTTATGAAAACAAAAAGGAATAAAATGTATAAAATAAAAAATTTTAAATAAACAAAAATAGATTTTTTCATTTTAAGAAAAAATTTAAAAAATTTTATGTATTTTTATAATTTTTTTAATTAACATGAATAACAAATATATTCATTAAATTGATAAACTAAAATATACCTAATTAAAAAAAAAATTAAGGGTGGTGAGCAGCTTCATCAAAGGAATTTGTTGAACGTGTATTAGCATAATTATTATTATATATGTACGTAATTTCACTATGATAATAAAAATATTTAAAAAATTATTAATCCGTAAATACATAAAAATATTAAAACGAAATTATATGGAATTCTATATAAAAGGTAAATAAATGAAAATAATTTCTGAATGAATTTTATTTCATTAAGAGACAAAACAAAAAACAAGTTTTTGTCCACATACCCTTGACCTGTAATAAAAAAAAAAAAAAATACATGTAAAATGAAAATAAGTTCAATGAAAATTGCTTTTTAAATTGAAAATTTTTCCTTTTTTATGATTTTAGATATAAAACTAGTATTCAGTAAAAAAAAAAAATAAACGAATGTATCAATATATTCGTATCAAACTATACGAGTAGATTCAGTCAGTAAATGCACGACGATTATATGAAAATATTTTAAAGTGCAATTAATATAATTTTCCAAATTATTATTTTCTCAGTATTCAAAACAGTAATCTGTATTTATTAATTTAAATCTATTTAATACGATCATTTACTATTTTATGTACAACAATAACAAAATCAATCACCGGATATTCTTTTACAAGGAGAATGAAATTTAAAAAAAAAAAAATCTAATATGTTTTTCTTTTATTCAAAGTAGTTATATTTTTTTTTCATTTTCTTGTTTTGTTTCCCATGTTCAATGCAAAACAATACAATAACGACAATTGTATTTTTCCATCAATGCCTACATAGTGTCTCGATCGATATTAATAAAAAAAAATTCTAATGATCATAATTAAAAATAACTGATTACTCTCTCAATGTATATATAATAGAACATATTTTTCACTGTACATATTTTTCAATATACTTACATTGATTTTCATCAATTATGTTTGTAATTTTCTTTTTATATAATACAACTATTTATATTGATGAACAAAGATGATTTTAATTTCCGGTAAATTGAAAATTCAAATATGTAATTACGAATTGACTTAATTTTAGATTTTTTTTTTTTTCTCTTTTCATAAACAAATCAAATGAAAATGTAAAATGATAACATTTTATATTGTACTTTGTACTTATCATATGCACTCATTTTCAAAAATATTTTTATAATTAAGTATTTTGGAATTTTTTGAAAAAGAAAAAAAAATCATTAAAACACATTTTAAAAACAATTATTGTACACATAATTTACATATGCAAATATTTGTCAACATATATTTTATTGTATTCATTTCGCAAGTGTACATTTACTTGTACACAAAAATTAACAGTTTTTTTCCATAGCAAGAATACTTCTCTTTTTGATAATTTGTCTTTAATAACCTTGAAGTACAGAAATAATGAAATATCCAAACCTTTAAGCATTATTGTCATAAATGTTTTTTATTTTTATTTTTTATTTTTTTTTTTCATATACCTACCCAGAGTTATTCTGATCACCAGTTAGCAAATTTCGCTAATTCGATATTCTGTTAACTTTCATACAAAATTTTACCAGTTCGATAAATTTTCTATAAAAGTTAGCACTATGTCTACATATAATTAACGAAATCTGACTAACTACGACCAGAATAATCCTCTGATTTTTTTTCAATTAAATTTTGCTTTCAAAAAGTTCATTAACTGATAATTTTATTTTATTAAACAAAACAATAAGTAATTGTACATCAAAATTCAAATTTTTAAATACAATAACTGAATGTATGCATGATACATACGAATATGTGAGTGAACCTATGTAAAAAATTTTTATTTAAAAACTTACGAGTTCATTAATCTTCAAATTTTGCCATTATTTCGAATTTTATAAATAAACACTGTAAACATTATTTACATGTACACATTTAATAATTTGTGATATGCATATAAAAATCTATTATACAATCGAAAACTAAAGAATACATATATAAAAGGATAAAAAAAATTAATACATTTACTCAGTCTCAAACATGAATATGAGCAAAACAATAGTAAAATTACATAAATTATTGAAAAGTTCAGTTATTAACAAAACATATTTTTTAAAAAAAAAGTAAACATCTTTTTTTTAATTAACACCTGCTCTAATATGTATTTTATTGATAACGCGTAATAATTAAAAGTTGTTAATTATCCAATGAATAAAAATAGAAGAATTCAAAAAAACAAAAAATTGAATAAAAACGTACCCATGAAATTAATCTCATTTTATTATTTTAATGTTCTATACCTACATATATACAATCCAGCTTTTAAGTGTTTACATATTTACACGTTTTTCATATATTATTTTTAATTTTAATAGCATAATATAAATAATATATTGTATAATTAATTTTATCTCTTATAACTGATTTATAATTTGCACCATCAAAGGATTCTATTTATATGAGATGTTACCCTTAAACTTTTATTAAAAACATTTAAATTTAAACATAACATTTTCCTTTTTTCAAATTTATGTTTTCACAAGACATTTTTGTTTTTTTAATTTTTATTTCCAGACAATTTGTTGATATTTCATTAATGGCAACATATTATGGTGCTAGCTGTGTTTATGTAGTTTTTATATCAGAATCAATACATGATGTTGTTAATTATGATTTAAATATTGATTGGAATATACGTATATATATTGCCATGACTTTAATACCAGTATTATTAATTGGACAAATACGTTCATTAAAATGGCTAGTACCATTTTCAGCAATGGCTAACATATTTATTGTTGTTACATTTTCGATAACAATATATTATATGTTTAATGTACCACCAAAATTTGATGATAAACCTTTATTTTCATCATTACATCAATTACCATTATTCTTTAGTACAGTTATATTTGCAATGGAAGGTATCGGTGTTGTAATGCCTGTTGAAAATTCAATGAGAAAACCACAACATTTTCTTGGTTGTCCTGGAGTATTAAATACAGCTATGGGTGTTGTAATTACATTATATACATCAATAGGATTTTTCGGTTATGTACGATACGGTGAAGATGTTAAAGGCAGTATTACATTAAATTTGAAAGAAGGTGAAGTGTAAGTATACAAGCATACATATGTATATTATTTATTTTTATTTTTATGTTTTATATATTTCTTTTAAAATTACAGTTTAGCAGATATCGCAAAAATCCTCATGGCTTTAGCTATTCTATTTACATATGGTTTACAATTTTATGTTCCTAATGACATTTTATGGAGAAAAATTAAACATAAAGTACCAGAATCAAAGCATAACATATCACAAATAGCATTACGTACTGGCATTATATTGATATCAGGATCAATGGCCGTTATTGTACCAAAACTTGATCCATTTATTGGTCTTGTTGGTGCTGTATTTTTCTCTGTGTTAGGTAAATATCAAGTTAACTCATAATTAAATGAACCCAAAAAAAAAAATTAATTTTATTTCTCTTTTTTATCACAATTCATTTTTGTTCTTAGGTATCCTTGTACCAACAATTGTTGAAACAATATTTTTATGGCCAGATGGTTTAGGTACATTTAGATGGAAATTATGGAAAAATGTATTTTTGGGTGTATTCAGTATATTTGCGCTATTAAGTGGTTCTGCTGTTAGTATAGATGCCATCATACAAATGTATACTGGTGATGATTCGAAAAATTAAAACAAATAACAAAAAATGAGAGAGAAAAGATTTCATTTTTTTTTTATATATATACACATACATTATATATTATATTACTATACATAATAATTTAATTTTACTGTTATGAAAGTAGTATACGTTTCTATATTGTAACGTATTTGTTAGGAAAAAAAAATCAAGTATTTTATTTTAATTTTTATAGGAATTAAGTTCTTCTAGAGAATAGAATAATTAACACGAACCGAAAAATTTAAACATATGTATTTAAAATTAATAATTAATTATTTGAAAATAATGGAAAAGAAGAATAATATGTAAAAAAGTATAAATAATAGAAAGGTGCTATTAATTATACTTCTATAAAAAAAATTTTAAATGGATTCTCATATCAACATTTTATAAAAAGAAAAAAAAAACATTTAACAAAATAATTAACACAAATAATTTGTTTTTCATAAATTTTTAGAATTACATTTACTTTAGTACATTTGGAATGAATATTTTTGTAATTAAAAATAAAGGAAAAATATTTTTTTTCCGAATCATACTACAAAAAAAGAAATGGAAACAATTTAAGGATGAATCTTTTTTTATTATATAAATTAAAGATTCTACTGTTAATTGGAATTGTATTTCATTCCATTTTCTGTGATAGGATCCATTTGTATAATTTTTTTTTAAATTTTCCACTGATTTGTTTTTCTTTTTTATTTCTAAATGTACTGTAATGTGATGACGATGAGAGAAAAGATTTAACTTTTTTTTTGTATTGTATTATAATTGTTAGTTGTTTTTTTGTGTAGATTAATTGAAATTAAATTAGGACAACATATTTGTAAATTATACGAAACAATAAATTGTGAAAACAATAAAAAAGCCTAAAATCAAAGCAGGGATTTATTTTTAATGTACATATGTGTATCATATATAGAGAAAAAAATATGTATGTACATAAATGTTTACTTGAACATTATTCACTTAATTATTATGTGTGTATACGTAAAAGGGCAGGTACCCTTTTTAACACCCTTTAAGCTATATTGTTGTTTTTTTTATTAAAGAAATTTCAGTATAACTGGATTTAATATAATTTGTAATATTGTAAATTTTATACATTGTATATTATATGTATTGAACATATTTCTAAACTTTGTACAAATAAATTTAAAACGTATACAAAATACACACAAATACATGTACGTCAGCAAAAACAAAAAAAAAAAATACTAAAATAAACAAATTATGCAAAATTTTTATAAACTAATCTGTGACTAGTTTTCTACAAAATTTATATTATTTTTATAAAGATTTATTTTTTGAATTGTAGTTTTTCCTTTGTAGTTATAATTTTAGCAAGTGAAACAAACGATTTTTTGTAGTTTTTAAGTTCATAATGGAAAAAAATGAAATTAAAAAATAAAAAACAAAAAATAAATGAAAAATGTCTTTCATTTAAAATCCACAAACACAGGCGAAACATCTTCACTGTCCTAGAATCCTTCAAAACAAAATATTTGTTCTTTTAGTTCATTAAAACAAATCTTTTACCACAAAAAAAAAAATGTTTTATTCCTCAATTAAATTACAACTAAATCAAATTATTTGAATTAAATTATTTAAAATTTATGAATTATGTATTTTCACTCATAAATTGACGGACAGACATGAACTTAAATCTATAGTTTTTATAATTAATACAATTTTCATACATCTAAATGAAAACAAAAAACCGTCATCGTAAAATTGTAAAAACAAAATACATCATTTAAAAAACTAAAATTTAGAGAAGTACAAAATCTTTTGTTTTTTCAAATTATCTTGAATTTATAATATTGGAATTTGGTGGAATAAAGTCGAAACATTTATATGTACTACAATTTTACTACTCTTTTTATATTCATTGTATTTTAAACATATTTTTATTCTTTTCATAAATAATTATTTGTTATTGAAATTAATTCATTTCTTCTTCTTTTTATTTTTATCATTATTGACAATTTCAGATTTACGTTTTTGACCAACTTTTGCTTGCCCGGAATTTGTTAATATTCCTGTACCACCTTTAGCTGCTTTCTTTTTCTTTTCTTGTCTTTCTTTCTCCTCTAATTCTTGATTTTCACGTTCAATTAAAGTAATCAATGTATTACAACGGCGTTGTAATTCTAATGCGGTGCGTGATTTTAAGAACCAATCAAAACGAAATTGTGGTGATGTTCTACATGTACATTAATAAATAAATAAACAATAAATAAATCGACTAAAATACAATGTGAAATATCATTAATTTTTACCGAATAGCAGCTCTAAGTTCTTCATAAACATTTTCTTTATCGAAACCTAGCTTATGTAGCATACAAACAAGAAAACGATCTTCAACTTCTGTATAATTTTTACCCTTATTATTACCATATTGTAATCTAAGCTGATGAAATGGTGCACGATACCGAGACATCTGTAATTTTAAATATTTTGAAAAATATTCAAATAAGAATTACAAATTCAATTTTATACAAACCTTTTGATCTAGCGCTTTTTTTATTGATAATCTTCTTTGTATTTTTGCTTCTCCACGTTCAATTTGTGCCATAATTCTCTCGATATCTTGTAATTCATGACAACGTTCCCAAAATACTGTACTGTATTCGATAACTTCTTCTGGTGTTTTCCCTTCAACATCTTTTGCAATATTCTCGATATCGTCTCGACCATATTTTTCGTTAGCTTTTATAAACTGATTGAAATCTCGTTTTGTCCAATTTGTAAATCCTAAAAGAATATCCCATAAACATTATTGTCATCGAATTTCAAAATCGGTTATATAAGTATTTCCTTACCTTGTGTTAAGAGAGCCTCTTTTTCTGCGATTTCTTCTTCATTTAATGGTTCAGCTTCATCAATTTTCTTCTGTTCTTCACGTTGTGCTTTTACTGCCTCTGATCCCAATTCTGGATTTTTTGGTACTTTATAGTTGAGCGTCTTGCGATAGAAATAAATTTCTTGATCGAGTAATTCAAATAAACGTGGTGGAAAGAATTGAAAATCTTGAACAATTGGTTGTTTTGGTGGACGTGGTGCTTTTGGTGCTTTTGGTTCAGAAACACGTAACGCTTCACGGAAATATGCGTCTACCGCGTAGTTTGCCTTTCTTTCACGTTTCGGTGGTTCAATCCAATTGCCCATCGCATTTAATTTTTGTTTTTCTCTGTAATCTTCACCTTCAAATTGATAAACTGAAGTACCTTCAGTGCCATTGTCTAAAGTGAAATTTCTTAAAGAGCTTTCACCCAATTCATCTAATTTCGCTTTTTGTTGTTGAGTTTTCTCTTCTCCTCGTTCCAAAATTGTATCAATATCTTCTTCAGTCAACTCAGAATCTTTTGAAGCAAAAACATGATTTGCTCCAAAACGAATAATGTTCAGCATTTCATCCTTATTTAATTGATTTGATCGATTGTCAACTAATCGACCTTGTTGTATGACCAATTTATCAAGTCTTAATTTAATTTCAGCTCTTTCGACAATTTTTTCTTCCACTGTATTCTCAGTAATAAAACGAAATACTCGCACTTGCTTTTTTTGCCCAATACGATGTGCACGATCCATTGCTTGTAAATCCATTTGTGGATTCCAATCTGAATCATAAATAATAACAACATCGGCCGTTGCTAAATTAATACCTAACCCTCCAGCACGTGTTGAAAGCATAAAAACGAATTTTGAGCTATTATCAGCATTAAATTCTTGTATCTGACGATCACGATCTTCATGTGGGGTTTGTCCATCCAATCTACAATATTGATAACTACGCCATAAACAATAATCTTCAAGAATATCCAACATGCGTGTCATTTGACTGAATATCAGCACTCTTGAACCTTGTTCTCGCAATTTCGGCAAGAGTTTATCTAAAATCGCCATTTTTCCAGAATTGTATACTAAATGTTCGTCAGTTGTATAAGGTGGACCTGGTTCAGCTCCATCAAACAAATATGGATGATTTGTACATTTACGTAATTGCATCAAAATATTTTGTAAGCGCATTTTTTCAACTTTTCCTGCACCATTTACAACATCAATATCTTTCATTAAAACTTTTGTATACCATTCACGTTGCATTTTTGATAGGCCAACAAATATTTTAATTTCCTTTTTAGGTTTTAAACGTTTTTCTACTTCAGATTTTAAACGACGTAATAAAAATGGTTTTAACACAGCATGTAAACGTTTAATTAATGCATCATCGCCGAAACATGAATTTGTATTGAACCATGAATCAAAATCATCTGCACTATTAAAAACGTCTGGCAATAAGAAATTCAACAATGCCCACAATTCATGTAAATTATTTTGTAATGGTGTTCCGGTGATTAGTAGACGATTAGCTGTTTTAAATTCTCTTAAAATTTCAGATAATTTTGATTTTTCATTTTTAATACGATGAGCTTCATCAATCACTAAATAACGCCAATTAAATTTTTTAAAAACTGATTTTTCACGTATACACATTTCATATGATGTAACACAAACATCCCAATCACCAGGCATTAAAACTTCACGAATAAATTGAGTACGTGTATCTTGATCACCAATTAGACAAACAGCTCTTACAGATGGACACCATTTATTAAACTCATTTACCCAGTTCTGCAATGTTGATTTCGGTACAACGACAATATGTGGACCAGGATTATTTCTAAAAAAAGGAGAAAATCAAAGATTTAAAGTAATTAATAATCGCTTATAATCATTTTTGGAAAACACCTACTTAAAATGTTTTAAGTAACCCAATAGAGAGATAGTTTGTAGAGTTTTACCCAAACCCATTTCATCAGCCAAGATACCATTAATACCATTTTCATAGAGTGATATCATCCAATTAAGACCTCGAATTTGATAATCACGTAATTCACCATTTTTAATGTATGCTGGTGATGATTCAAAACGAAATACACTTTTTGATGATGTTTCTTCAGCCAATAATTCTTCATCTTCCTCTTGTTCAGTTTTACGATGACGATGACTTTGAAAAATTAATATTACAAAAATCAAATTTAAAATTATTTAAGAATTAAAAGTATTGTTGACATACAATTATTTTACTTACTCTGCTGCACTAGCTGAATCAGCTAAAGTTTGTTCTTTTGGTTTTTTACTTGGTCTACCAACTTTCGTTTTTAATGGTGATTTTGATCCAGCTGCGCTACCCGTTACAAAATGTGTAAAAATTTCAGTTTGCTTCAATAAATAATCAAATCGTTTACTACGATCTGTTTCAATTTTTGTATCAAATTCAACTTCTTTCTCTCTTGATGATGTTGTATCAGATGTACTTGATTCATTCTAAGTTAAAAAGGCAAAATAAAAAATTAAATTTTGTGAAAAACACGAATTATAATTTCCAATTAAATAACTTTTCAAAAAAGAAAAAAAATTGAGCTTTTCTTGTTTATTCTACCATAACCACAACTTTTTTTGTAGTTTCTTTAACTATAACAGCAACAACAAAATATAATACAATTACTTTTTTTCACAAATGATAGATTACTTTTTTTCCTCCCCATTAGCTTATTTTTCTTTTTTCAATTCTTGTGTACTATGCTACTTACAGAATTTTCATTTGTTGGCGGAGGCTCCGTCTCTTCAATTTTATTTTCTTCTTCAGTTGACATTTTTTATTTAAGATTTTTTATATATTTTAATTAAAATTAATATTAAACTTTATTTTTCTTGAAAATAAATACACTTTAAACACTTTATGAATATTTAAAAGAGCGGTAAAAAATGTCAATGAAAATCTTCAAATCAAAAGAACCAGAGTAAATGAAAATGAAAGGAACAAATAGATGTTGTTTCACTTTACATGACAATTTAATTTGGCTTGTACAAAATTGAAAAACAAGAAACAAACAGTGTTATCGTTTTGCTGTAATTGCATTATTTTCACTGCTTTTTAATATCGTCTCGATCAAAATATTGCTTTTATGCAATTTAATTCATTTTAATCAATTTAATTAATTTAATTCAGTGTCTTATGTCATGTGTATACAAAATGTAAATGAATTTTGTTTAATTTCATTACCAATGAAATCTAAAAAGTGCTTTTTTCAAACATTTTATGCTGATTTCAAATTTTGCAAAACGATAGTACTGAAAACAAAACAACAAATTAAAATGAAGTTGGTAACAATTGGTAAAAAATTACTAAACAATAATTTTTGTTTTTCATTTTAATTTAAATTGAAACTTGAAAATGGAAACTGAAATATTCACAATTATAATTATATTAAATTTAATTTAATAAAATACTTATTTAAAAATTCAAATATTTAAAAAAATTGGTTTTTTTGTGTAAATAATTTTTATAAATGATTGTTACAATAGAAATTCAGTTTTGTTTTAGTAAATTTAAAAGTAAAAATTGAACAAAAATAACAACAAATGTAACAGAAAACTTCTTTTGCATTATATTATGCACATCCTTTTTCCTTCTTTTTCTATCTTCATCTTCAACCAATTCGATATCATAACATAACCTCTGTTAAAATTAAAAATATTTTTACCGGGCTTTTTCTTTTTTTGCAATGGTAAAATGATAAATTAAGTACAAGATAAGATGAGTAGTCTGAATATATGAGACACTGAAACTATAAAAAGTCCTGTTGTTTTTTTATACAGATTTTTTCTTTTTAAATAATTATAAATTGTTGCTCCGTCCACCGTCGTCCTGCTAATTTATTGTGTTCTTTAGTTTATTGTGTTATATGTAAATTAAATTAAATAACGTTTAGTTTATTTTGATCGATTCCAAATTTCGAACTCTAATTTTTTTATTAAATTTAAATCATGACTACTTCTATAGAAAATAAAGAAAATGTCGTTGATTTTAATTCAGAAAAAAATGCAACAAAAAGGAAATATGAAGTATGTCATTGTAATTACAAATATTTAAAAATAGAATTTTTATAAATGAATAAAATTGAATTATTTGATTTCAGGATAACATCACAGTAAATACAATGTCATCATTTCAAAATGATGATTTGTCATCTATTGCCGAGAATAAGAAACCTAGAACAGATTATAATGATAAGATTGAATCAGACCGAAGTAAACGTTTTGAGTATTTATTGAAACAAACTGAAGTGTTTGCACACTTTATAACAAATAAGAATCCAATAATACCTAACACTAGTGGTAGAAAACGAGAAACTGGCCTTAAACAAAAATCATCTCCAAAAACGAAGTAATTAAATAGACGTAGAAATAAACATGAAAAATGATATAACACTATTTTTTTTCTTTTAGAACCTCTTTGAATGGAACAAAACTATCTGGTTCTAATATTATTCAATTTGATTCTTCACCAGATTATATTAAAAACGGTGAATTACGTGATTATCAAATTGAAGGTTTAAATTGGATGATAACACTTTATGAAAATGGAATTAATGGAATTTTAGCTGATGAAATGGGTTTGGGTAAAACTCTACAAACGATCTCATTATTAGGATATTTGAAAAACTACAGGTAATTAATATGAAATTTAATACAAATATATACGTTTACGGCATGTGTAAATTTATTTTCTTCCTTTTGATTTTGCACTTGTAGAAAAGTCGATGATCATCATTTAATTGTTGTACCACAATCAACATTACAAAATTGGTTGAATGAGTTCAAAAAATGGTGTCCATCATTGAAGGTAATTGGTTTTTATGCACGTAAAGATACACGTAAAAAGTTAATTAAAGACGTACTATTGCCTGGTAAATGGGATGTTTGTGTAACGTCATATGAAATGTGCTATATTGAAAAATCATCATTTATGAAATTTAAATGGCATTATTTAATTGTTGATGAAGGACATCGTTTGAAAAATGAAAAAACAAAATTTTCCAGTACAATTCATACTTTTCAAAGTATTAATCGTTTCTTAATAACTGGAACACCATTACAGAATAATTTACATGAATTGTGGGCATTGTTGAATTTCTTATTGCCAGATGTTTTTAATAGTGCAGATGATTTTGACTCATGGTTCGACACTAATTCATGCTTAGGCGATGATACATTAGTACAACGATTACATACAGTATTAAAACCATTTTTATTACGTCGTTTAAAATTTGATGTTGAAAAAAATTTAAAACCAAAAATTGAAGAAAAAGTTTATGTTCAAATGACACCAATGCAAACTGAATGGTATAAAAAAATTTTACAAAAACATATTGATGTAATAAATGGTGATGGTGCTGTTAATAAAAGAGCTTTATTTAATATTTTAATACATTTACGTAAATGTACAAATCATCCATATTTATTTGATGGAGCTGAACCAGGACCCCCATATACCACAGGTCAGCATTTGATAGAAAATTGTGGTAAAATGATAGTACTTGATAAATTATTGAAAAAATTTAAATCAGAAGGTTCAAGAGTATTAATATTTTCAACAATGACAAATCTGTTAAATATTATTGAAGACTATTGTATATGGAAAAAATATGATTATTGCCGTTTAGATGGCCAAACAAAACAAGAGAATCGTGAAGAATCCATTGCTGAATTTAATTCAAAAAATAGTAAAAAATTCATTTTTATGTTATCAACACGTGCTGGAGGATTGGGTATTAATTTAGCAACAGCTGATATTGTAATTTTATATGATTCAGATTGGAATCCACAAATGGATTTACAAGCAATGGATCGTGCACATCGTATCGGGCAAAAGAAACAAGTACGAGTATATCGTTTTATAACAGAAAATTCAATTGAAGAAAAAGTTATAGAAATAGCTGAAATGAAATTAAAATTAGATCAAGTTGTCATACAAGAATTTAATAAAAATGAATTAAAACATTTAATATCAAATGAAGCTGACCGTATACTACGTGATTCAAATGAAAACCAAATTACACATAAGGATAATAAAAAATGACGATACAAAAAATTGTACTTCTACGAAAGAACTAATTAATCCATTCATGTTGAACAAATAATTTTCAATTTTAATTTTTGTTTTATTTATGTGAATTTAAGTAATTTTTATTATGAATTTTCATTTTTTAGTTTTTACCGTTACTTATTTAAAAATATTTGCCAGAGTATTAATTCTCATTTTCTTTTGTTATTTTTATTTTTAAAAAGGAATAATGTAATAAATTTTTTTTAAAAAAAGGATTAAAAAAAGGGTTTTATTTATCAATTTAAAATGTATGTTGTATTAGTACTTTTCTTAAAGCTATGATAAAAATAAGTAATATACGGTATTTACATCAGTTGATTTAGAAAAAAAAAGAATAATAATTTCAATATTAATTAAGTACAAATTAATTTATATGAAATACCTTATATTCTGTCCTCTAATATTATGCACTTAAGGTCTTATGGAGATTACTTAAAGTGGTACCATTTTACATCATTATGTATTGATATTCAAAAAATTCATCTGATATATAATGAAAGATTTGTGGATTGTGGTAATACTGCTCGTGAAACAGTCTAATTAGAAATTATGAGAGAAGAAAGAAGACATATGTACTCCCATAAGACCTTAAGTGCATAATATTAGTGGACAGAGTATAGATATAATTATTTTCCATTTTATTAATTTGTATTCATTTTGTATTCAATCTGGTTAATTTATTTTTTGTTTAGATACATTTTTATCATTGTCATTACCACCTTCATCATTAACTTCTTGTTTATAACTTGCAATATTATTTTTTCTATATGAATTAATATATTTACTAACGTAGAAACGTCCAAATAATACAATAAATGATAGCATATAACCGATAAGTGTATAATGCATCCATAAGGGGAAATCACAATGTATTATTAAACCATTTATACCAAGTACAAAGCCAGTACTAAATTGTATCTGTAAATTAAATTTCATGTAAAATTAATAATTCATTATTAAACAAAATAATCATGATTATTTTATTAAATTTATACCAATTGTAAAGTTGTTAAATATTTTTTCCAGCCTAAAAATGGATATAAGCTTGGAAATGTTGATAAACCATAATATGTATACATAACAACATGAACACCAGAATTTATCATAGCTGGCATGAAACCTGTAAAAAAAAAGTTGATTATTTTAAGTTTTTATTTTATTATTATGTTTGCTTTTTTTAAAGTAAATTACTGAAAATTAACATAGTACTTACTAGAACCAGTCGGTACCCATTTAGCTCCAATCCACCATAATGGAAACATTGTACTATGATGATAAATATGTAAAAAAGTTAATTGATTATCCTTTTTTCGTAATATAAAAAAGAATGTATCCATAAATTCAAATAATTTCGACATATAAAACCACCATACACAATTTGCTATCTAAAGATATAAATAATGAAAAATAAGAAATAAATAAATAGTGAGTACTTTAAGTAACAAATGTCTTTGATATATTTTCAAATTATTCAATATATTCACCGTCAATTCGTCTGGTGTAAAAGTTAATCTTGTTGGTTCACATATAAAACTGTAATTTAACCGTTTTGCTGTAACATAGCATGTATAGCTTATGTAAAAATTTAAATATGCCATTGCTAAATTATAGTATCTAAGAGGCCAAGTTAATTTAAATGGTTTACGACTACAATTGTATAAAAAGAAATATAATACATTTATTTTAAATTTTGATGAAAATATAAAAATTGTAAAATTTCTTTTACTTTTTCATGATTTTTGGTCCTATCCATACAATCAAAAGATAGGCGAATAAACATGAAAGCATTGGTACTGGTGAATCCACAAACAACCATCCTTTTGATCGAGGATCTACAAATAATTAATTTTTTTTTTATGATCTTGAATGACCTGATTCACCTTACCAATAGTAGTGAAAAGATTCTTTTTTTTTACCTGCTAGTGTTAGAGTCCATAAATAATAGCCATAAGGATTGTCGAAAAATCGCGGAGGTACTGTGTAATTAGCCACTGCCATTGTTTCTCATATATGAACTTAACAAATAAAAAAAAATTAAAAATACTATAGTAGATCTTTATTTGATTATTGACTTATTTCTAATAATTATGATATCTTTTCTTCAATCAAATTTTGAATCCACTTGAAGATACGATTAATTTGTATCTAACGATCATTTGTTTAATTTTTTACTAGTAATAAATAGGAAATTTTTGAATATATTTTTGTAATCATAGTTGAGATCATTGTCAAAATTAATAGTTGAGCATACATATCATTAGTGTAGACATTACATTTATGTATATATTGTAAAAATGTGTAACCTCTAAAATATACACATAAACACGTATATACAACTACATGTGTATTATAATTGAATGAAAATATTTATCGATATATTAAGTGGGTGGTATAATCGTAATCAATATTGCAATATATGGATTTATAGAAAAAAAAAAAACAATAACAGAGAAAATATAGTATGTAGTAAATATACGAATTTTTTATGTATGAGCATACACGAGTACATAGTATGTAAATAAAATTATAAAAATCTAGATATTAATTTTTTTTTGTCATAGGTCAGTATGCTAATATGAACGACATATAAATACGATTTTGTATACAACTAAATAGAGGAATGCTCTTATAACCAAAATTAGATAAAATATAAAAATAAAATATTACGTAGTTATATATAGGTATATGTATAGTTAGTTAATTTTGTTATTGTGTAATCATTTTATTTCTCTTTATTATAATAATATATAAGTATATTTTGGTAATATATGCACGTACGTGTACAAATTATAACAAAGGTACATAAGTAACGGTTTCTTCTTTTTAAATAAAAATTTATAAAAGGGAAAAAAATTTGTTCATAAAATTTTGTATTTGTATACAATAAATTAATTTGATAATTTTATTTTACTCAAAACAAAAAAAAAAATGAATGATGACCTATAAAAATTTTCCATTCAATGAAAATTTAAAAAAAAAAAAAAAAATTAAAAATAAAGGAGAAGAGATTAAAAATTATACAAACTGCATGTTTCCCAGATGACTGATGAAAATTCTGTTTTAATTTTCTTTGAAATAACAATAAGTACGCTAATAAACATTAAAAAATAAATTTTCAATTTTTACTTCATTTTCCAATCATATTACTAAGTGCTATAATGTTGGAAAAATTTTTTTCTTTTCTGGCAAAAAAAAAATATCTTTGTTGTTTTACAATTATCGCAAAAGATTTTATTTAAATTTTATTAAGATTTAGTTTTACTCGTGTATTCTAGTTCTTTTTGCCTTAGTTTTCTTATTTCCATATAAATCATTTTGCTAATTATGCATATACTAATTTCATGAATCGAATTAATAGCATAAACATTATGTATGTGTAATGTATGCAATAAAAATAAAATATTTATGTGTACATATCATATACATAATGTGTATATACGAGACAATATATGACAAACAAATAAGAAAGTTAAATTAGAAATGAATTTCACATTACATTACAATTCCACTTTACAAAAATGTAATACTTGTACAAATACTATTTACATACGTACATGCATAAGTAAATTGCATGAATTTCCAAAAAGTATAATATAAAGTAGATGTACCTTATTTTAATCACATTTTAACAACTATCGTAATTAAATGTTGGAATTAAAATAAAAACTAAACCAAAAATTATCCATAATCATAAATTTACTTTTTGTTTTATTGTGGAAATTTAATGCGTGAGAATTTTACACATTTATACATACAGTATCTATGCGCAATGTAATTTTTGTTTTCCTTGTAAAATAAGAAATAAAAATAAAATGAAATAAAAATGAAAAGTAAAAATGATAATACAATTTAATTTTGATATCATAAATTGTGTAGGCATATTTTATGTACGCATATGTATGTATGTAAGTGCATATGGCACAAAAAGACGTGTGAACTTATTTTTTTCCCTCTTTTGGATGGCTATATGAAAGTAAAATTATTACATTATGAAAAACAAAAAAAAAAAAACAAAGTTACAAAATGTATGTTATAACAATTTCAAAATAAAGTAGAATAATTTTTTTATTCGTTTATTTTATTTTTTATTTTTAGTTTGTTTTTATTTATTTAGAAGCTAATTAAAGTTTTATAATTAAAAAAAATATTGTAATAATTTTTCTCAAAGAATTTATGAAAATTTAATAACATTCAATTATAATATTTTGTTTGAAATCTATGTACCTATACATTTTACATAAAATTTCCGTTAGAAACTTCACATTATTCAAAAAATTTATAAATATGTAAACAGTATTTTTAAAAATATTTAAAAAAAAATTGTATATTTTATTCGTTTACATTTAAAAATGTTGCTGCAAATTATTAATTTAATTTAATTTGATTAAAATTCAAATTGTTATCACAGACACAGACATTGAAACGAATTTATAACATTTAAATTACAAAAAAAATAAAAAATAAAAAAAAATTAAATTAAATAAAATAAAATAAATTCTTAATTTTCATTTACCTAGATTTTGACAATTTCAAAAATTAAACTTTATCAAAATTTCTTTTTCACAAGATATTTTACAACACTTCAAAAATAACAAAAAAAAAAATGTTTATATCAAAAAACAGTGTAGTAGTAAAATTTTCAAGAAGAAAACAAACGACAGTTATAAATTTTCTTGAATCTTTTAATATACTGCGATGTTGATTATGTGGGTACACACAACAAGTTTAAAATTAAGATAAATTAGGAAAATCGAACTTAACTGATTGACAGATTCACAAGAAATCACATACGTTTAAAATATTATGTATGGGCAATGCAAGTATGTTTTTACCTGATATTAAATTTTATTTTTTTTTTTTTTAATCTAAATATAACACAGAATTTATTCATCATCATCTTTATGTTTAATCATTATTTGTCTCATTTTATTATGATTTTTTATCACGAAAACTTTATAATTTCCCTACCACAATTTAAAATCTTTGTAAAATGAATTGGTACATTACATATTTGTAATCCATTAGACTATACTGAGACTATGATATACACTAGCTTTTATAGGTAGTATACTCATTACAATAATATACATACATATGTTTGTTACATATGTTATATACATTGGAAGTGTATATACAAGTATATAAAGATTTTATAAATAAATAAATAAACCTACTAAATGAACTACAAATAGTGTCACATATAAACCATGTATAAAGCAATGTATGTTGGCATCAACTAAAACGTGATTTTCAAAATATAAAAAAATTGAAAAAGCCGTTAAAAAATGTATGTTCATATATGCAATTTCGACAAAGTATCTTTGTTATTATATTCATCATTAGATTGCATGTGAAATTTGTTAAATACAAATAGTATGTATTTATTCACAAATTATAACATATCAGACATAAAATAAAGTAAACAAATTATTTTACAAATAATAATTTTTGTAATGAAAATATATAATATATAATACTATATGTAAACATTAAGCAATATTACAATTTATACATTTCAAAAAGATTTGTAACGTATTTGAATTGAATTCGAATATTTAAAATGTAAGAATTGCACATGGTAATAATTTAAAAATTTTTAGCATAAAAAAGATTGCAATTTTGTTTTAATTTACAAAAGGATTTTTAAAATTAAACTTTAGTATTATTTACTTTTTATTTTTCGTAATTTAAACTATAAATAGGACGAACAAGATTATAGATGACCACTTTTATACGACGATAATTTGAAAAAAAACACCTAATGACAATATAAACGTTTAAAAATAGTAATATCAATAAATATATTTATTACAAAATTTACAGTATAATATTTACTTCCCAAAGAAAAGCAAAATATAAATAATTAAAAAAGAACATAATGTCCCATCTAAGTTAAATACAACAACATAATATATACGTATGTACGTATGTATATTGTACATAATTTTTCTACGATCAAAAGAAAGTTAAAAAAAAAAGGATATGCTTTTAATGAATGATTGATGACCATGAAAATATGTATTATAACAATCAAAATATGAATCTACCACCCATCTTATTATTCACTTTATTTGGCAGGGAAAAAAAACAACATCAATAATAACAAAAAAAAAAAAAATCAAAATTCCTTAATACAAAAAAAAAAGTAATAGCTAACAATAACTATGTACAATGAGAAAAACAACACAAACAAAAACAATTAAAAATTTTGTTACCCTAGTTACTTTCATATTGTACTTAAGTGTGTATATCTCACATATGTAAATATGGAAATATTCGACTGTGTATTCAACGTATTTCCCATATCCTTTTTCTATTTTACTATTTGTTTTTAATAAATAAAAGCTATACTTATACACAAATACATATACATACATAAAAATATGCATTACTTTTTCATATACATACATATGTACATACATACTTAATGTTCGTATTCACATGGTATAACCCAATAAAAAAAATACATATTTTTAATTCGCCTGTCTACATTTAACAAGTCAGAATATCTCTATATGTATGTATACGTGTATACGTGTACATTTATGACTGACACTGGAATGAATATACTCGTATATATACTAAATCGAATGTGTTTATGTATAATATACATATGTCTAATATATGTTAATGTATGTGTGTGTTCATGTTTATAATTATGTAATTAATGTAATTTATATTTGTATGTAAGGTAAAATATTTAAATAAAAATAATAAGTACATTCATGAGACATACACCATATACTTATGTGAACAAATGTATGTATGTATGTACTCCATATATTTAATGCTGTATATACATATATACGTATATGTATGTGTGTGTACATATATGGACATATCCAAAGCATAAGGCATATACACTACATACATGAAGTAATAAACCATATACAGTAGTTCTCTTTACTAGATATGTAACATATGTTATTGTTATAATATAAATTCACATACAATAACATAACTTTTCATTTATACTTCTAGTTACTTTTTTTTGTTTTTGAATCAAATTAAGTATGAAAAATTTTTCTTTTTGTATTTTATAAGTACACAATATTTATATACAATAATAATTCTATCAAGTCAGTTGTTAGTCAGCTGTGAAACGAATTTCTTCATACATAATTTGAATTTGTGCTTTTTTTTTCATCAAATTCTTTTTAAATTTTATATTTTATTAGAAAATTTTTCACTGCATAATTAACAAACGATAATATTTTATAATTATAAATGTTTGTCATTTTTAATTTAAATTGTTATTTTTTTTTTATTTTTTTTGTAATAACAAAACGTTAAAATTTAAACTGAACAAAAATATTAAAAAAAAACTTGCAATAAAATTGTCTTCCGTTAAATAAAATTAAATTTAAAATTAATTTTAATTTCTGTTTTTTTTTTTTAAATAAATCTATTTAAAAAAAGTGTTTGAAAAAAATAAGTAATAAAAATGATTTTAAATACAATTTTTTTACATAAAAAATAAAGTACATACAGACAAAAGTTCGTTTCAAATTTCAAATTTTATTTCTTATTTTTTTAATGTGAAAACATTTTTAAGTATGAAAAATTTTTAAATACATATAGTATAAAAAAAAATAATTTAAAAACAAAAAAAAAAAAAACAACAAATAAAATTTATTGTTATAAATTATTTTATATAAGAAAATAAATAAAACAAAATATTTTTTTTTCTTATTTTTAAAAAATTCATCAATTCATTAAAAAAATAGTAAAATTCTATTAATTTTAAATTAAAATTAATTACAATAATTTTTTGCTATTAATAAATTTAATATTTATAATTTGTGCCAGAAAATCGGTTAACTTAAGTGATCAATTTGTATATTAAAGTGTTTTGATTTTAAACAAAAATTAATACGCATACATAATTCTGAACATTTAAAAAATTTGTATGCTTTCATTGATAAAAAAAAAATAAATAAATAAAATTTTGAAAAAATAAAAAAAGTTTTTTTGAAAAATAAAATTAAGGTTTTTAATATTAACACCAAATAATGTGAAACATATGTAATACATATGTAAACATGTGAATGTGAGTTGAGTGTGTCATTTAATAACTATTAAGTATAATAAAGTAAAAATGTACTACATAGTACAAAATATTAAAAATAAATTGTATTTATACAAGGATGAATATTTTCAATATCTAGAATAATAAATGTGTAATCATTTAATCATTTTTAAATGTTGTCATTAGAATTCTCAAGACATATGGATGATTTGTAATTAATAATTAATCGGTATCTAACATCAAATAAAATGAAATCTAATTCAACGTACAATTTCATATTGTAAACAATTATAATTATTTTTTTGATAAATTATTTAATTTTTTTTAAATTTATGATTTCCATCCCAAAAAAAAAAATTTTTTTTTCCTTATCATTTACTTTTATTCTTTTTATGTTAATTTTATATGATTTTAAGGTTACATATGTACTTGATAATAAGGATAATAATAATATTACATGAAAATAAATTTAAATTTTAAATTTGACTAATTTATGTTCTATACGCATAAATTTATTTATATGAATATACAGTACTTGACAAAAACAAAAGGATCAATACAATAATTAAAATTTGAAAAAAATAAAATAAAATGTAAAAAACTTTTGAAAATTTACAATTTGATAGTCGATATTCAAATAAAAGTGAAAATAATAAGAATATACTTAAAAATCCAAATAACTCCAACAAGTTTCAGTTCATCCTGAAAATCTTTTTAATTTCATTTAATACTGTAACTATCTTTTCTTTCCTCAAATCACATTAAACATACTTGATATTCTGGAAAAAAAAAACATTATATACTATATGGTTTTATTTTTTCTGTACATTTTTATATGTGTAATAATTTCTCTTGGGATGTTATATTCTTTAACTGAATACTTCGAAATTTGATATGATAGCACGCTATAAAATTATAATTTTCCTTTTATTATATGTATGAATGTATGTATATGGGTATACATATACATGAAAGTGAATTTTGTCAAGCGGCATAAAAAAGCGTTACTAAATAGCAATAGAAACAAAATATTAGAAAAATAGTGTAGTCATGCGTACATAATTATGCATAGATTATAAATACAATTTTGTTTTTCTTTTTGTGAATATGAAAGTGTTCACACACATACATGTGCATGTATAAGTTAAATTTTGAAATTTTCATAAGAATAATATTATACACTTTTGCCAATAATAAAAATTATCCATTACATCAAATAGAAAAATATTCCGAAAAATGGATAATTTTAATTTAGAAACACTATAATCATCAAAACATTATACATACAATATGTACGTGTATGTACTTACATATAAACATTTTGACGCAATAACTTTGATTTAAAAAAAATTTTTTTTTTTCTAATTTATGTAATTTGTGGTGGGTTGTATAAAACTTGGACTTATTGAATAAAATCCTGAACATACATGAATAAATAATATTCAAGGATAAAAGAAATTTTCATGAACATTTCACATACATACGAATATACAATTCGTTCATAACAATTATACTAGTTTCATGTTTTTTAAGGTTTCATTCCGCTAATAAATAAATTTTAATTATCCTTAAATAAAAAGGCCAATTAATTCATTGACTTTTAGGAAAATATTATTTTTTCACGAATTGAATTATAACGACAATTTCAATTTTGGCATACCATTCATATGTATAGTGAAAATGAAAAAAATTTTACTTAATTTGCCATTTTATCTCTAACGTTTTTGTACAATTAAAAAACAAACAACAAATCGAAATGAATTAATGGAAAATTACATGCAAATATAATTAAAAAGTAAAGACCGAAAAAAAAAAGATATAGGAGCAAACAATTATTAATTAATTGTTAAATGATACAAAAAAATTTTTATATTGACATTGACACTGAAATGTAACCCTATTTTAACTTATTACAATTTATTAAAAATATCTTGTAACACGAATTTCATGTATCATTGGAAATATTATACAAAAGTGTAAACATTTTTTTTTCTTTTTAATTAATGGAATAACACATTTAAAAAAAAATTTTTTTTTTTCTAAAATGTTATTCTTTATTGATAACGATATAATATGATGTTACACGTAACATATTTGAGAGCATTAGAAAAAAAAATTCTTAAGTCTTGTATCTTAAATAAATTTTATTATACACATTATACATCCAGTTAATATACATATACAGTTCATTAAAATAACATGCAGACATATGTACATATCTATATACACTGCTATTTGTTTATGATATATTATATACTTAAGGTGGAAACAAACAATAATAGACTTACTTCCGTTATTACAAATGATGCTGATAAAACATACATACAATACACAATTATAATATGTATTTCTAGATGTAGACGTCATCAGAATATAAACAATATTTATACACATGTATGTATGTAAGAAAAACGTTTTTAAATAATTTATAAATGAATTTTATAGTAGTAGCAAAAAGGTATTTTAATACAGTTCTGAATTTTTTATTATTCTTATATCATTGTACTTTACATTTAAGAAAGTTGATAAGAAATCGAATTGTAATTTTATTTTAAAATAAAAAAATGTGTAAAGAATATTTTTTTTTTTATATAGTAATTTATACAAGAGGTAAACGTAATTCAATAAATTTAATGAATTGTGTAAGAAATATCATAAGTTTTTATTGAACGGTTATACACGTTTTTGAATGAAAAAAAAAAAACAAAGAAATTAGTTTTTTTTTTTTTTTTGAACTTCTAGAATATTTTATCTAATAAAATGTCATTCATAACATTGAATATCTACTTATACAGTATTTGTCGTAATATAAAAATACAGGCAAAAAAGTGTTATATATTACTGCAATGCAGTATTGGTTGCATGGTAAAAATTATAATAATACAAAATGCACATATCAAGACTGAGACATAAAACAGGCACATTTATCTATATTGTAATTTGTAATGCATATATCCATTCCGACCTATGGAAGTATGCATATTACCAACTTGTAAAAGTTTTCCTTTTCAAAGAAAATAAACTTTTCACTATTATTATTTTTTTTTTCCTTAATTTCAGAATGTATTAACCAATTTTTAAAAAAATCATTGTCATTTCCTTTTAAAAAAAATAAAATAAATAAGAAAAAATAACATTCACTATATTTAAATCAAATGAATTTAAATTTTGGTTATTGTTGTTAATAGTCATTGTTTTCCTGTAAACCATTTCCTTGTCTAAATAATTATTGCAAGGTGAAGTCGAACAAAAACTATTCTCAGCAAGAATTTATTACTATAAATAATTGAGCAATAAAATAATTTTATTATTATCAAAATGTATATAATTATAAATTTATATTGATTTGTATTTTTTGTTAATTATGAAACAGACAGAGAACATCAGATATTTTAGTTGCTAACAGATTTAAAAAACATACAAAAATAATTATTGTCGTTATAACAACATTTAAAATCAAATCAAATTGTATAAGAACATAATTTACAATAAATAAGTAACTGTTCATACATCAAAAATAAAAATTAAAATTAATACATAAATTCAATCTACACAATTTCATTATAAAAATGTAAGGATTTAACGATTTTCTTAAAATAATTTATTTATAAAGCAAAAATTCCACAAATTCAACAGGTTATGATACATTTGTATATGTTAAATCGATTTATTTGTTCTTCTGTTATGGTAAAAATATCAAAGAGAGTTTATAAAAGAAGTATGAACCAAACAAAAATACAATAAATAAATTTGATTTGTTTTTATTTTATTTCAAATGTATGTAATCTTGTACGTACATACGCATTCATTCAATAAATCAAAATAAATAATATACGAGTATATTTTGTAACGTTCAAATATTTCGCTTGGTACCAAATATTAAAACTTATATGAGAAAAAATTATGGGTTGTTTTGTTTTTGGTAATTTGATGGATTTATGACTATATACTTTTTCTTATATAATTCTTTGAAATTTATACGTTAATAATTATTTGCAAATCAAGTGTATTCGTAATGACCTTGTTTCGTGTATGAAATTCAAGGAGCGTAATGGAATATATAAATATCAACGATACCATATGACAAAAACAAAAGTGTAAAAATGTACAAATAAAAATAAAAATTCAAAAATTTGTGTGTATTTATTGGTAACACAAAATAATAAGGATTTTAAAGGATATGTATGATTTGGAATAAACAAATTCATTATATTTTATGAGTTATATGAAATCATTCCTTATTTCAAATCATTTTTCATCCTTTATGTTCGATTTTCATTTTTTAATTTTTTGTGTTAGTTATGATCGTGTCTAAACAGAAAATGTTTTCCTGTAGGTACACATAACTCATAAAAATTTAATTTTATTCGAATTATCGATTACAGGGATATTCTATAAAATAGAATTTTTTTAAAAAAATTTAAATCAATTAATTAATTAGAATTTTTTATCTAAAGATCATAGTATAGTTATGATACTCCAATTAAAAGCAAAGAAAAGTGAACAAAAGAAAAATCAATAAAATTTCATGTATAATCACTATACTACGTTATATGGGCATGTGTACATACATGTATATATATTATAAAGTGAGTTTAATGAAATCAATAAAATAAGACACATTTATCTACATTTGATCGTTTTCGTGCATATTACCTTTTCTATTTTACACAATATTCATGATAACTATCAATTATTTTATAAAATTTTACAAAGATCTTTAAAATATGTACGTTTATTTGAAAAGAAAATTAAAGACACACTGACATACATAAATAAATTTATACAGATGTATATGTGTATAAGTATAAAACACACACAAGTACATAATCAAAATTTATATAATATATTATAATCATATTTGTACACAGTCGGGCACGCTATTTTAATGAGGAAGCTTTTTGCCATATATACATATGTACATATTTATTCAAAATGTAAACACATGCAAATATTTTACATTTACATACATTCCATTTTACATAAAACAGTGTACATAATGTATGCATGTTTACATCACAAATATCTTTAGAAAAATATATAATAATAATAATAATAATAAAAGTTCTTAAGTAAAACATCACATGCCATACATTTGTTTTTTTATATTTTTACCCACATTTACGTATGTAATACATTGAAAATTCAAAAATGGAAATTTTTAATGAATTTTTCTTTTTTATAAATTTGAAAAAATACCATAATTCGTTTAATGAAAATACAGGGAGATTATGATCAAATTTTCATTTTTCTAATGATTTGTTGCTTATAAAATTGTTTGAAAAATCGTTTAAAAATCAAGAAATCTATAAAAGTCAAATAATTAATTAGTCCAGTGATACTTTAGAGTTTGGAGCGATGAGAGTTCATTTACACGACCAATACCGTATTATATCACAAAAATTTAGAGCTTATTAGAAATTTAGAGCAAATATTTGCATGAGAAATACAAAAAAAAATTTGATTAAGATTTAAATTTTATGCTCTGAATATGTCAATCAAAATTTTCTTATTTTTCCGGAAAACTTAATTATATAGTCCAAGATCATGTCTAAAAATGTTTTTTTTGTTGTCAAAATTAGAATTCTTTTTGGGGCACCCTTGATACATGACATTGAAAGAATTATACAAAAAAAATGTTTTTTGTTTTTGCATTTTCACTTTGTGCAATGTGCACCTAATATTCTACTATATATGTACATAACATATGCATGTGTCAAACCTAAATATAATACACCAGATTAGTATCTGATCTGATGATTATTTTTTCGTCTTACATTCATAATGAATATACATTTAATGCATAATGCACATACATACTATGTATATAAACATTGTTCTCTTTGCTGTCTGGTCATTGATGTATAAACAAAACAGAGTATGTAATTCATCAGGAAATGCATTTTTTTCCTGTTCCTCTTTTTAAATATTTTCATATTTTCATATACATACATAGTAGGAATATACGTTACGTGTGTATCACATGAAAGATACACATATGAGATTGAGGATGATTGAGGTGTCTGTAAAATTTGAAAAAAAAAAAAAAAAAACTTTTCAATTTGATGAAAATGATAAAGTGGTGATAAGATGAATTTTTATTAGTATGCTATTTTTTTTTTTTTTTTAATCATTATTTATAGCTTATATCTCGTAGTTACATAAACAGATTTGTTATATGTATTTTACTTAATCTAGAATGCAACATTTTAATAACAATAATAAAAAGAATTCATTAAAAATTGTTTATTCTTTATAAACATTTCTTTTTATGTGAATGTATTCATTATAAAATATTATAAGTAAAATTTAATTTAATTATATGCGTTAATAACGTATACAAATGATAAAATAACAAATTAAAAATGATTTTATTAATATATATATAAAAAAATATGTTTAATTGACAGTAAAATAAGATTTACAATAAAATAATCATAATAATAATTTTTTAAATAGTATATAAAAGGATAATTTTATGTGTGTATACATTTTACATTCAAGTGCATACATGTAAACAATTAAAAAATTAAAGTGAACATATGAAATAAATGAAAATATAAATATATGCTCGTATATGGATATCTACATTTAATTTTCATTAATATACAAAATATTTTGTATTTATAACAAATTGTGCCTTTAAAAAAAAAAAAAAAAAAAAAAAATCTAATAATGTTTATAATAAAATTTTGAAAAAATTAAAAAAACGAAAATTTAAATTATTTTTATTTCATTTAGAATAAAATTTGTAAATTAAAAAAAGAGATAACAACAAAATGTATAAAATAAATTTTCAATAAAAATTACAAAATAAAAAGAAAGTATAAATAATGGTGTTGTGTACAAGATGAAAGTATGTGAATATTAAGTATAATTTTTAATTATATATAAGAAATTTTGTACAAAAATGGACATAATGGTGGAAAAAATTAGCATTTTTTTTACAATTAGTATTGGATTAATTATATTATGGTAATTTAATTAATTTTATCTATCACTTACATATTTAAAACCTAAATTCTTAATTATAAATAATTTAACTTATTCTGGCTATAACTTTTTAAAAAAATAACGAAAACTATAATTTTTTTTTTCTTGGTTTTGAAAATCATTTTAGTGCTTAGTTTACATTAGTATGTATATGTACAAACACTTGCTATCCATCATGATATAAAATCAAGAAAAAATTCAATGAAAAACACAGAAACTTCTAAAGTATACTTTAAAACTAGATACTTAAACCGCACAAAATTTTGTTTAAACAATGGATTAGGTTTAGCTTTAGTCAACAAGGGTGAGATGAGGTTTGGTTGCCTCGACAATGGAAAGCTTATTGTATCTCTCACCCTTTGCTTGTCTAAATAAAGGCATTTATCCTTTTGACAAGGTGAATAACGTATACTTTATATAGTCTGAATTAGAAAGATTTTCGAGATTTCTGTCTTCAGTGGTTTTCCATCCCCATATTTCTAGTGCGACACATTCCTTTAGGATGTATGTTGACGTTTTTTAAACAATGGGTACAATTTTCATGGTTTTTCATTTATTTAAAATGAAATCTTGAATAGAGTCAAAAAAACCAAAAAAATAAATAATTGTTAAAATTATTTAAGTTAATTACCATTCAATGTATTTATATAAAAAGAATCTAAATTACAAATTTTCGAATTTATCATAATCGCTTCATTTCATTACTTCAAAAAACATCAATTAATGGAAAATTCAAAATTTTATTTTATTCATTTATTTTAACGAATCACAATGACTATTAAGATTTGTGTGTACATTGTACGTATACAACAAATTCTAATAAATTATAAAGGTATAAAGATTTAAAAATCTTATATAGATTTTCATACATAGAATCCATATAAAAGTTGAATAAACGTAGTGTTACGAGTATATTTCTTTTTCGTAACCTTGAATCGATTATCGCACGTGCAATAATTTAATGTATGTGTGTATAAAAAAAATTGACTACTAATAAAAGCATTTGTGGTATGAACTAAAAGTATGATGACATTTGAAAAGTATGAAAAGTAAAGAAATCTTACAATTTTTAAAGAAAGTGAGAATTTCACTTTTACAGTAGTAATACTGGAAACGACTAACTACTGATGGTAAACTAAAATGTTTTATACATTTTACCCGTGTTTGTTAAACACAGAACATTAATACAAAAGAAAATAAAGAACTTTATGTGTAAGTCACACAAAAAAATACAAAAAAATAAATAAATAAATAACGAATGTTCAAACAAATTAAAAAAAAAAAAATCATAACTCTCGTAGAACTTGATGACGTTCTTCCATTAATAATAATCCAAACGGATATTGTTTTAACGAATATTCTTTTTAAACAATAATATTTGTTACCATTATTATTATTATACAATATATCTGATTTATTTCATCTTTCCTTTTTTTTTCATGTCGAATTTATATTTTATTTTTAGAAATGCATTCTATCACGAATACGCTATTATAAATGACCCAGTACTACATTTAAATAGTCTATGTCTAAATGAAAAAATGAAATAAAAATGATCAAACCTATATGTATTTCAATATATGTATATTTATGTACCTGATTTATATTTTTATTTCTTTATTTTCTTTAATTTTTAATATATTTTTAAAAAGAAATAAAAGCTGTAAAAAAAAGAAATAATACGTATGTACCTTAATTTCGCTATATACGAATACGTTTCACTATACATATTTACCGTAGTTTACCTAAGAAGCCTTGACTCACTTTTTCATATATTTTAGTTGTTTTTCTTGTATGTGTTACATATGTATGTATGTATTTCCTATTTTTATCGTTTTTTTTTTTTTTTTTTTTTGTAATATTTTAATTTTTATTTCATACGGATAATATATTGACATCAAATTTTATATTCATTCTAATACGTCAATGAAAATTTATAAATGTACATACAATGTGTAATTACCACTTAAACTAAGCAAAAATGAAAAATGAAAATAAAAAAAAGGACAATGACTTAATAAAAAATAAATGATAATAAAATTGAGGTCAATAATATTTTAATTATGTGTATTAATATGACCATGTGTAAAAGGAAAGAAAATAAAAAATTTTCATATATATGAACATACACGAAACATAGTAAAAGAGAAAAAAACAATAAAACCGCTAAAATCTGGCATGTTCACACATACATATGTATATGAAGCCTATAAGGACACGATACAGAATGTACGAAATTAATTTTAATTACTTGCCATAATTACTTTCAATTTTTATAGCTTAACTTGAGAAAAACATGTTTTTATTGCATTTTAAAAATTACGTTAAAAATATTTATACATATATTATGAGAATTATATATCGCTCAAAAGTAATAATTAATTAGATGTATTTTTAAACAACTTAACATGAATATGTACATGATAAAAACACGTACATATAACATACATATGGTAAAGCTATGTTTGCGTTTCTGAATTGTAACTGGCAAACTCTATTAATTTAAAAACATTTTTATTATTTTAAAAAAGGAATATTTCCTTTTTTAGCTAATAATAAATAAAATTATCACAAATACGCACATAAATTACAAAACTGTATTTTTTTTTTTTTATTTTGATTTATTTTTTTTTTTAAATTTTATATAATTTATTTCTCGTGAATTTCATTTTCTTTTGAAAATGAATTTGAATGAACATAAATTTTTATATTTTGAAATTAAGAATTTTACTTTGTTTTTAATTTATTTGTTCATTTTTATTTTTTTATTTTTTTTTTTTTTCTTAAAATCCTTTTTTTGAATTCTTAATAACAAAAAAATTATGTTAAAAAAAAAATATCGATCAATTTTGTCGGTTATTTTAAATAAGAAACTATGACTGTAGGAAATGACAATTTTCATTTAAAAAAAAATAATAATAATTATTGTTTTAATGAATAATTTACTAAAAATGAGGTTGACTATAAATACAACTTCAAGGGTAAAATTTGCCATATTTCTCCTTTTTCTCTTTTTTATTAACTGAAAATAATTCATTAGAAACTGATAGATTTCTTTATTTATAAAGATATTTGCTGCTTTATTCAAAATATTTTCATAATTTTGTTCCTTTCTTTTAAATATTTTTCAGGCTACCGAAGGATATTGCAGCTAGAAAAAATTACACAATAAAACCAAGAGTTGTTCTTCCTGAAGATTATGTAAAGGGTAAATTTTTTTGTTATTCATTATTATATAAAAATTAACTTTCTCATCTTATTATGTTGTTTTTTATTTTAAAAAAATAAAAAAGATATGATATGTCCTTACGTTATTTTTATTATAATTTTCAATCAAAAACAAAAAAAAAATTACCTGACAACCAAAGTTAATTTGAATAATCTAAAAATAAAGTCAGAACGCACAAATTTAAATAAAACTTAAAAGTACATGCATTGTATTCAAATATTTGCAATTTTACATAAAACATATGTAATGTAATATGTAAAAATTAAAGTCGTTATTTAATATGAAGGTTCAATAGAATATGTACGTCCATAACTAGAATCAAAAAAAAAAAAAAAAAATTAAAAGGTCAAACAAATGCACATAAGAAGGCAATTAGTAAACAGAATTATATTCTGTCTATATACTTGAATTAAATTTAGTTGAAATTCTGATAATAATTTTATATTTACATACACATACGTATATAGCTCATATTTGTATATTATATATATGTATACATCAGGACATTAACTTGTGCATACATTTTATTTTTCATTCATTTGTAGGGCAAATATTGCGTGTTTTAAACAAAATTTCTTGACGTCATTCATGCACAATGAAAATTTATGTATAACTTTTTATTCATTTACCGCAGTTTTTTAAGAAAATTATATAAAAATAACTGAAAATACGAATTGATAATACGTAATTGTGATTTTTGCAAAGAGTTTTAATCCTTTGTACATATACATGTGAATTTTACACACGTGTATGTATGGCTAATTGTTAAATATCCTTCTATGTAGGTCAGATTTTAATGATTTTTCCAATGTCCTGATATACCATTAACAAAAAAAAAATATAATTTTCTTTTCAAATTATTTTTACCGTAAATAAAGATTGATTGTAATTGCATATAAATATACAAATGATTTAATAATAGATCCTAATAATAATAATCGAAATTATAAATTTTTGAGTTATTTAGAAAACTGCCATTAAGTAAAAACGGTTTTAAAAACAAAATGAAAAATAAACTATTGACTGAAAATTACATGCGAAAATGAATTTAACCAATTGTATGGAAATAATTTATCGTCAAATTTAAGGATATTTTATATTTTTAATTTTTTTTTTTTTGTTTTTATTTTATTTGAATTATTTGAAAATCTCTGTTATACAATTTCAGAAATTCGGCCGCCTTCATTAAAAGGTAGTCCAGTGATAGTAGAATTTAGTGTATTCGTTGTAGATATTAATTCAATTAACGTAGAAGATATGGACTTTAGGTAAGAATAAAATGATTTCTTTCCCCAATAAAAAAATTATCACATATTTCTTTTTAAATTTCAACTCAATTTTATACCTTTCCAAATATTTCCTACTTTTTATTTTTTTAAATAGGTAATTTTCCTTTTTCTTTATTTTGTATTTTATTTTTATTTTTAATATAAAAAAAAAATAAATAACTTAATGCAGAGTAGATATGTTCGTTCATCAAAGATGGATGGAATCAAGATTAAGACTTCCAGATGATATATTTGAAGAAGGTGATGATTATGTAACACTTCCCCCAGAATTTTTTGATAATTTATGGCAACCAGATCCATATTTTTTAAATTCAAAAATAGCTGGTAAGTAGTAAAATTTTTACAAAAATTTACTTATAAAATAAAAACAATTTTTTATAAAAATTTTTCAATGTTATAAAATGAAAATTACACATATTTGCAAAATATTACATTTATAATATACTTATGTCTTTGTTATCCTTAAATTATTTTTGTTTTATCGTTTATCAAAATAAAAAATAAAAATAAAAACGATTAAATGAAATTGTTAGACAAAAATTCATTAAGGTCGTGAACAAGGTGAACATGTCCAGTTTTTAAAGACATTAATGTTCTGAAAGCATAACTATCAATTTCAAATGAAGGACTAATTCTGGCACAAAAACTTCACCTACAAGAACGTAAAATAATCAATATTTTATGGGAGTATTCACATACATATGTGTGTACATGTGTAGGTGTCAATGTTAAAAACAAAATTATTCATTTCATTTCATGTATTTTTTTTTTTTTTCAATTGTCGAAATATCAAGACATGGTTTTTATTATTCCTTCTATTTACATACATATATTTAAATGAATTACTCAGTATGTAATCCACCACCATTTAAATATTCAATTTTTTTAATCTTTTAAAATATTGCCGATATAAAATTTGACCTTAAACTTGATTAAATTTCATATTATGTCATTTGATTATATGTAAATGCACACACGTATGTGTGTTTGTACACTTGTATATATGTACACATATATGCATATAAATAAAATTTAACAAAAGTATCAATTCAACCCGCATAAAGGTGAAATTAACAAAATTGCATTTAACATGTGTGTAAATGGTAAAAAAAAAAACTAAAATACATTTCGTGACCAATATGTAACGAAATTACTACTTACTTATAAACCCATAGGAAAAGGAAAATAAATGGAAATTTTGTTTGATAAAATCTAGGATCTTTCATCATATAGGTAAAAATTGTACTTTGCTAGACATACTACGTCTGTACACAAATACAAAATCACCCACATAAAACATTAAATTATTTTAATCGTTTTATGTAATGCAATTTAAACATATAATACATATTTGACCTAGGTATAAATTTATTTCGTTATTTATGTTTGTCTACGGACGGCTAGAGTTATATATACAAAATTTCCTGTTGATTATAACGATTAATTGTACGTACTTATAAATGTATACATACACATATTTACGTACTGTATATTGCTTAAAAGTGAGTAAAAACCATGGAAAACCTAGTATTGACCCATTGAAATGAAATTAATACAATTTAGGTATTTAGGAAAAATATTGCTAATTTTTTTTTTTTTTTAATTTTGATTAAATTTTTGATTTTGAAAGAAATTGAAAATATTTCTTTAAATTATTTTAAAGACGAATTAAATAGAAAAAAAATTTTTTTATTCAGCATAAATAAAAATACATAAATTTAATTAATTTCTACAATTTACAACACACATGTAAATTCATACATTTGTCCTAAATACACAATAATTATCGAACACGAAAAGGCTAAAAACAGCATGCATGTATGCAGTAGGCAAGAAATAAAAAATGCATTACTTTTGTATTTTTGATAAAAATTATTTCGATATCATAAGTTATTTATTATGTTAATATCAGGTATTTGTGCAAAAGGAAAAGGCGCGTACTTAGGAGATGTTTACTACAATTTAGGTAGGTAAACTACATAGACAAAATAAAAGCAACAATATATATGAATGGGAGTACAAATACCACTAAATATAGTACAAATAAATATTGCATACTACTTGTTGTATACATACAAATTTTTTTTAAATAGACCATCATTTAGTCAATATGAAAAAAATTTTATGTCACAATATCACAGTCAAATAAATCATAGTAAAATATCAAATATTATTTTCTTTTACAAATTTTGGCTAAAAAAAAAAAAATTGTTAAAAATGAACGCTTTTGTATCAAGTACAGGATTGCGCAGAAATAAAGTACAAAACTTTTCATATGCAATTTATAATTTATATGTATGAAATTTATCAACAAATCAAAAATAAATTTTAAGCGTTTATATGGCTTTAGCTCAAACGAAACACCCCACTTAATAAATAAATATGTAAATATATTAATGCAAAAATGATTGCAATTTCACATTTAAATATTTTCATAATTTTTCTAATTTTGAGTAGAATTTTTTTCTTTAGAATAATAATTGTATAATGCCATTTGGCTTTTTTTTAACGTCTCTTTTTTTCAAAAATGCCTGTACAGTGTCTTATAAATGTTTGGTTTATTTTTTATTTTTTTATTTTTTTCACTTACAGAAATTGCAACATTAACACATAAATTTACATCAGTTACATTATATAGAAATAAAACAGTGCGTTATGCAGCTAGAATGCATGCAATAATTGCATGCCAAATGGAATTTCAACTTTATCCAATGGACATACAAGTATGTCCAATTTATATAGAAAGTTGTAAGTCCCTTTTTATTATATATATTTTTTTTTTCAATTATAAAAAATTTTAATTTGAATTTTTTCTTTAATTATTATTTTCTCATTTTCTACTTCTTTTTTTCTCTTTGTTTATTTTTTTTCTTTTATGCCAGTTTCATATAATAATCAAAAAGTTAAATTAAAATGGTCTGAATCTGGTGTTATATTAAATCCAGAATTAAAATTATTACAATATAATTTAGGTCAACCATTAGAATTGGAGGAAAGTGATGGTTATATGCCAGAAAAAGCTGGTAATTTTTCACGTTTAACCGTGTATTTTCGTTTTGAAAGACAAATTGGTCATCATTTAATTCAAACATTTGCACCATCAGCATTAGTTGTTATGTTATCATGGTTTAGTTTTTGGTTAGGTTTAGATGCGATACCAGGACGTGTTACATTATTAGTAACGTGTATGTTAACATTGGTAACAATGTTTACGGGATTAAGAGCTGATATACCACCAGTAGCCTACGTTAAGGTATAAATTTTTTACACATTTAAAAATTAATTAAAAATTTAAAAAAAAACGAGAAAAATTTTTATACAGGCATTAGATTTATGGATGGCTGGTTGTATGTTTTTTGTATTTGCTGCATTAGGTGAATTTGTTGTTGTTAAAGTTTTAGATGTCCAATATCAATATCAAGTTAATCGAATACCAAAAGTTATACCTATGGTAAGATTTTATTTAAAAATCAAATTTGTAAAACAAAAAATTAATTATAAATTAATTATTGTGAAGATTTTAAATTCATTTTCTTTTTTCATAAAAGTTCAAGAACCTTAAAATTTCACTTTAAAAAAAAAACGTACATTTTGAAACGAATAAATTGAATTACATTTAATCATTTTAATCATTTATATAATCGTTAATCATTTTCTATGTAAACACAGCGTATTAGTGCTATGGAAAAAGGTCAATGTCCAACAGTAGCTAATTGGGAGGGTGGTGCCGTAAGGTCACGTAAAGCAACGCAAACACCAACAACACCAGGACAGGTAAATAAAAATTTTCTTTTTTTTTAGTTTTTTTTTTTTTGTTTTTTCTGTAATCTATATCATTTAATCAGTTAATCTATAAAAATAGACATTAAATAATATCATTTACACTTTATGCTTTCATGTCTACATATTTTAACACACAATAACGCCTATTTCATTTTTGGGATTTCCCCCTTTCTACTTTATTTTTTTATTTTTGTAAAGACTTCATTACAAGGTAATGGTGGTCCACCAAAACCAACAAGAAGGCAAAGTATATTATCAGTTGCGTGGACAGATACAGATACTGGTGTCGAAAAAGTTATGTGGAGAGAAATTGATAAAATGTCACGTGTTGTATTTCCTGCATTATTTTTAGTATTTGTGGTATTATATTGGCCTATATTATTAATGAAATCGAGTTAGAATGAAAATAAGGAAATATACATATATATAATTATAGAATATTAAATTTATTTGAAAACAAAAACGACACGTTTATACATATGTATATATACATATGTGCATATTTACGTGTATTATGTACCTATTCATATACAGTATATATAGTAATAGAAAATTGAAATTATGAAATTATTATATAATTTTTATAAAATTATAAATTAGAAAAAAAAAGAAATCAATTATTATCAGAAATTAGATTTAATATTTTCAATTATTCATGATGTTTTTAAATATATATTTTTTTTTAAATTTAACGATTTTTAATTTTCATTTTCTTGTTTAATTTTCTTCTAATTATAATTTATTTTAAAATAAAATCGATTAAATAAGTTTAATTTCGAATACAAATTTTTAAATGATTATTTACTATTTATAAATTTATGTTTTGGTTTTCTTTTTAATGTATCATGTATTTAAAACGTAAAGAAAATAGTACATATGTATGTAGCATTAAATGCACACAAAATATCAAATGCCTCGCAAAATATAATTACAATAGATAAATAAATTAAATAAATAAATGAAACAAGACATACATATTTATGTATGTACACATTTATATGTAAATATAAAATGAAATAAATACATTATCATTGTTAACAATAATGATTGCCTTAAAATGAAATTTTTATGAAAAAAATAAATAAATAAATAAAAACTTTTACAAAAGTATATATTAATATTAAAATATTTCCATATGCAAATATCTATTATAATGCTGTTACACAAAAAAAAAATGAAAATAAATTTTTATAAAGAACATCAATTTTAATGAATAAACAATAATACGATAATCAATTTAACATTAGATAAATGTATATAGTATATAGCTGAAAGCTCAAATACACTGTTAAAGTACGCTGTACAAAATAAAAAATAAACAAAAAAAAATATATTTCTAAATCGTATTTTCGTATTGATGTAGTTAGAAAAATTCAATTTTTTTTTTTTTTAATTCAAATTTTATAAATATGAATCAACATTTTAATCAAAAACTTTTTTAAAATAATTGTTAAAGACATCAAAAAGCCATATTTTTATTTCAAAAGGTATTATCAAACAAGTAGAATAAATTTTATTATTAGACACGCATATTTTCCTAAGATAAAAATTTTACACTTTGTTCATTGATAGAATACATTTTCTTTTTAAATAGATTATGTATAAGAACTTATATGTTTAAAATCTTTTAATAAGAGAATTAATTATTTTATTTTATTTTTTTATTTTTTTTTTAAATAAACAAATAAAAAGAAATGATAATATTTTATTACGTTGGTGCTTAAAATTTGTACATTTAAATATATCAAATAAATACGTATGTACCTACATTAATATATTTTTCAAACTACTTTAGAAACTAAAAAATCACTTGTTATTCTTTCACTGCACATATTTGTAAAAGAAAAGAAAAACGAAACACAAATAAGAAAAAAATATTTTAAATACATAATGCTAATTAACATTATGTTATTGTAAATAACAAAAATTATACAAATAAAATAAAAATCAATGAGATAATAAAATAATGAAAATAATACTTTAAAAAAATCATACAAAAAATTTTACTTTATTATTAAATATTTGATAAATACGAGTATGAAAAATTAAATAAAATACTGCTTATAATTATTTTCAAACTTGTAAATTGGAAATAAAATAATTAATTAATAACAAAACATTAAAAATAATTTTAAAATTGAAATAAAAAATAAAATCTATGTAAAAATTATAAATTATATTTTAAAGAGAATTTACTTTAGCTAAAGTAAAAATTAAAAAGAAAATAAATAAAATAAAAATAAAAATTGTAAATAAATATTTTTCAAATAAAACGAAAACTTTTAAAAATTATATATACGAAAATATAATTATATAATTGACAACAAAAATATAAATGAATTTTATTAAATTGTTTATTATGTAGTAAAGGAAGGTTATCTTATAAGTAATGGAAAAACATTGTATTCCACCAGAAACATCTTTTAGGATATTGGAAAATTAAAGTAGTAAAATACAAGTATTTTTTATTTCTATAATTTATTTATAAAAATACATTAATGCAAATATTTTCAAAATATTTTAAAATTTTCACTTAAATTAAAACTACAGATTATTCATTCATCATCATCATCGTCATCATCATTACTTGTATTTTCATTAAAATCTGAATTTTCCATATTTTCATCTTCATTCACTGGCTTCAACAGAAGTTCACTATATTCATCATCCTGATCCATTTTATTTTCAACATTTTGTAAAGATGTTTTAGGAAGGTAAGGTAAAACTTTTAATGTGAATTTATTAAAATTACATCTACAAAAAAGTTATTACGAATTTTATAAGTATTTTGATAAACAAAAAAAAAAAAAAAATTGCTCATGAATTTTACTCACATTTTCTTCAAAGATTCATATCGATTTGATAAACTTTCATGAAGTGATAATAATGTTTGATGTTCGAATATATTATCTTTCATTCCATGTTGTGTTAATAAACATGTTGACCATTTTAAATAAAATTCAATGTGTGGCGTAGAACGACAAAATTTTGATACATATTGTAATGCTCTTTGTACGTATTCATTTGGTAATGTAGACGCAACGAATTCAACTGGAATTAAAAAATTTATCAAATTAATGAACACTTGATGATTTCAATAAATAAAAACTTTTTTGAATATTCATACTCAAATTTAAAAAAAAAAAAAAAATTATCATAGCCACATATGTGTCCTTGAAATTAATCTATATAAATGAATATAAGCGATAATGATAAACGAATAATGTGTTACAATTAAATTTTAGTTACTAATTCAATTAAAAATTATCATACAATTAAAAAATCAATCTTACTTACACGCAATTTCTAAATTTCACCTTATTGAAAAGGTAGAAAAGTGAATAGAAAAGGTCATCATTTTAATCATTATGTATGTACATAAATAATGTACGCAAATTTAATGTATGTATGTATAGGCATATATGTATATATGTACATATACGTATATATATTTCTCTACTTTATTGTTTTTTTTTTAAATTCAAATTTCAATTTTGTTTTAAAAATAGAAATGGCAAAGTAAAAAAATAAAATGAAATAAAATTTTATTATTTTGCATTCATAAAAAAAGGAAAAAAAAGAAAAAAAAAATAGAAACACAATAATATAATTTCGTCATTAACATTTTTAAAAAAATTAGTTAAAAGGAAATTAGTACGTATTATGCTTCCTAAGCTCAGAAATATCAAATTAACTACCTATAAAATCTTTTTTACCATGTGTAATTTTAATATTTAATTACATTTTTATATGTATATATATTTTTTTCATTTATGTTTTTCATACTAATAAAATTGTTTTAAATAGTTTTTATGTGATTACATTTTTTTATTTCTTCTTAATTTCACACTATAAGATATAAACGTATTTTAAACGTTTGATTTTATATGATAATCAAATTATATAAGACAAGAAACAAAAACTAAGTCGAGTTTAATGGTTGGAAGAAATTTTCTAAATAAAGAATGCTATTTAATAATACAAAATATAACGGTTTTACATTTTTGTTGTTTTGCATGTATGTACATAAATGTACTTGTGCACAATAGATTTTCCATTGGTGAATTTTAATTTATATTGTAAACCAACCTTGATCGCATGCAGTATTATTCTATGTGTATTGTAAAACAATATAATACAATTACACCTATTATTCTTTTTTTTACTCTCTCTCTATTTCATACTACTATTTCTTTATTTTTGTGTATTAACTTTATTTTCTAACACAAATATAATGACTTACACAAGGTTAACAAAAAATTAAATACAAAAATGCACATCATATAATGCAAATAAAATCAAAAATAGATTTTTTTTCTTTGCTTATATCCTTGAAATTGAAATTTATATGTTGTTTTATTTCAATTTTTTGTGATTGTGGTATATCGGTTCTGATAGCATTTCACATATGATGTACACACATATGCGATTTTATTCAAGTTTATGCATTTGATATAACAGAAATTTTCTTTTTTTCGAAGTTCAAATTTCAAAGACCACGGATAACGAACATAATAAAAATCAATATTTTGAAAATAAATTATAGATTTTTTTTTTTTTTTTTTTAAATAATAAAACAGAATAATAAATGAAAATTGCAAAATTACTATTATTACATATGATACGTACAAGTGAAATTATGAATAATAATAGGAAAAAAAATTCATATCGTGTAGAATATAAAACAAGGAATAACAGAATGACAATGCTAACAGTTTATACTGGAATAGTAAATTTTTAATGAGACATGAAACACGATAAGTGCAATTTTTTTATTATTTTAGAGACTTTAAATAAACTTTTACTGAAATTTATAAAGGAAAATAATCAATATTTCCTAGATTTTTTTTTAAATTTTCCGAATGTTTTTGCTTTTTTTAAAAATTACATTTAATATGTAACTTACCTTCTTGATGTGGAATTTGTTCAAATACGAGTTGTATCAATCCCACTTCATTAATTTTTAATGCCATGAGTAAAGCATTTGAATAATCTTTTTTCTTTAAGCATTCTCTTGCTGCTTTTGGTGTTACCTCAAGTGATAAATTGAATGGATCAAAAACCACTCCTGTTCGAAGGAAAGAAAAAAAAAATAGTAACATTAAAAAAACTCTTTTTCTGTATATTTTCCCAAAAATTCACAACCTTTATCTAATGAATAAATCAATAATCCTTCAGTTGTAGCTGCTGACCATGATTGTCCAGTCGGTGAAAATCGTACATTAAATACACGTACTTCTGGTTTAAAATTTCTTGATGCCATATCACCTTTTTGTACGCCTGGTAAGCGTATTGCAACATTACCACCTTCTAATGATTCACGTTCCTCAATTAATGCAATATTACCAAATTCAGTCATTTTTCGTCGATTTATAAATTCCTATTTGAAAAAATAGAAAAATATAAATTTAGTAAATATAGTGTATCTTATGAAATATTTTGAAAGTTTTGAATTTACATCGATTCCATCTAAACTATGATTCTGGGTTATTTCAAATTTTTTTAATAATATTCCTTCTTGAATGTTATAAATACAAACATTTGGTGATTTACCAGCAGCTAATAAATTTTCACCATCAGCTGTATAGACAATTGAAGTAAATGACCTATGAATATTTTTTAATTAAAAAATTGTAGGAACAAATTGTTAATCAATCACAAACTTACTTTCCTTCTAAATTCTTTTTAGCTGTTATTACATCGACTTCAGAAATTCCACTACCCAAATCTTTTCTGCCTTCAATCGACGTAAATTGTTGTGAAGTTTTAACATCGAAAAATGAAATATTACCATTAATAGTGGCTACAGCAAACTGATTTTTTTAAAGAAAATAATTTTAATTTCTTTGAATACTTTTCATTTAATCAAAAGCCAAATTAATAAATACCTCTGCACCATTTGGTTTAAATGCTACACATGTTACATCTGATAATAAATCAATTGTCTCGTGATCACCAGATGTTTCAATACAATTCCATACACGAACAGTTTTGTCCCATGAACCAGATATTAGTGTTGATGATGTCGGTACAGGTGAAAATGCGATCGATGTTACCGGACCTTCATGTCCACTTAAAATTTCTAATAATTTTCCTAATTTCATTGACCATAAATAAATTTCAAATACATCTTGACCACCAGCTACAACTAATTCACCAGAATGATCGACAGAAACACAAGAAAATTGAACAGGACGAGGCGAAGTAAATGTACGAAAATTTCGATATCTTTAAGACAAAACGAAAAAATATTATCAAAAGTCGAGAAACAACTTCTTTTCTTTTTAAATTTTACCTAATAATATCGAATGCTCTGACTGTACCATCTAATGAGCTACTAACAAGAAATTTTTTGTTATTACTAAATTGTATCCCAGTTACACTGCTTTTATGCTCGTGGAATGTAACGAAACAGAAACCATTACTAACATTCCATAATTTTACTTTTGAATCTTCACCACCAGATGCGATGTATTGACCATCCGGTGAATATGTAATACAACTCATTTCACTTGAATGTCCTTGTTGTTTCATTATGTATTGTTCGCCTTTAAAAAAAATTTTTTTTCGTAAATTGCAAAAGACTACTATTTGAAAAATAATCGTTCTGACTTACTTTGCCACTCCCAAACTAAAAGTTGTCCTATTCCAGATGCTGCTAATGCAATCCAATCACCAGTCGAATTGAAACATGCTGTACTTATTCCATAATCAGAAATACTTAACGAATGTATCATATTGACTTCTGGTAATTCATATAAGTAAAATGAACCAGTTGAGAAAGCAATAACTAAAATTTTAATTTTTTTATGATAAGTAACTGCTGTTACATGTGCACTGAAATTCTCTTTTTTCACTTCGTTAGCTAAATAATGACGACATAATTTCTTGTAACTAAATGGATGTGGTTCTAATTTTTCGTTAATTTCTTCAGTTTCTTTTATTGTGTTCACAATTGGGTTTTCTTCTTCAATTTCGTTTTCTTTTTCCACCGTATTTTCAATATCATCCTCAGATTCTGATGATGATGATGACGACGGCGATGGTGAATTTCTTGCTTTCTTGTCAGAAGGCTCTTCTTTTTCTTCTGGTATTGATTTTTCTTTAATATCATCAAATCCCAAACTACATTCCCAAATACAAAGCTAAAATAAAATTATAAAATTAAATTGCTATTACACAGTTATCAATTTTTAATTTACTTGTCCGTTTCTGCTAATTGTATTCAAATGCAAACTTCGATCTTCAAAAAAGCAACCAACTATTGAATCTGTATGACCACCTAATATGAATATACGAAAATTTTCTAAATATTTTATTGCACAGACACGTGTTGAATTATCTCTAGAGCCAATTGCTAAAAATCTTGAATCAGTTGACCAATCTAACCATGTTATATCATCATATGCACCATAAAAATGTCTTTCTAACATAAATGGACTATATTCACCAGTTATTTCGCCAGGGCATTTAAATACCAAAACTATAAAAATTTAAATTATTATTTATTTTGAATTGTGTCTGTTTCCGATTAAACTTTTTTTACCTATATTGTCCTTAGCTACCGCAAAATATTTTCCATCTGGACTAAATTGTATACATTGTACAGCCTTGTGAAATTTGTGACGATGAATTATAGTACATGACACTAAACTAATTAAGTGAGCTTCACCTTCTTCATTAACTGCTAACAAAAGACTACCATTTGGTGATAAACCGATTGCAGTGTAATTGTATTTACTTTGTAACGATAATGTCTTTGATTTATTGCTATAAAAGATGAATATTCATATTTTTTTATTTTAACAATCAAATTAATGAACAAAAATCTTTTACTCACTTTTTTAAATCAAAAATTGTCAAACGATTACCTACTGGACTTATTATTGAATTACCATCTGGAGTAAAACATAAATTACCTTTACGATAAATTGTCCCAAGAAGATTTGAAAACTACAAGAAAAAAAAATCGTATCGATTTACTTTTTTATTTTTTTAATCCAAGAAATTGTACGTACTTTATAAGAAAACTTCATTTTTCGTTTTAATGTTTTAAATCAAATTAAAAATCATCAGGAAAATAATAAACACAAAAAATTAAATTTTTATTGATAACAACTTTTTAAAGGAACAAAATCAAAACAATTTGAAATGTCAAAACATATAAACACGTGCATATTCTAATTTTATTTTTGAACTGGATCATTTACCTTCCTAACATAATTAACAAAATTAGTTTACAATCGCACAAAACTCAAAAATTAAATCATATGTAATGTGAATATCTTTTTGCAGTATCATGGTGTACCCTAGATGGCAGAGCAAACGGTAAGTAGTTTTTTGTTTTTACATTTTAAAAATTTTAAAAATTTAACAAACAGAATATATGTAAGTCGAGCAATAGTTATGTTATGATATTTATTGATTTTTTGTTAATAAAATAAATATTATTTGTTAAATTGCTTGTTTTTTATCTAATTTTTTCAAACCCCTTATTTAATTGTTTTGCTATTTTTGTCATATTTTCTAGACACGTAAGCGACAAAAATAGACAAAAAACTCAAAAAAACAATTTTTTAAAGTATGTACATACATATATGTAGGCCAATATTCATTTAAAAACTAAATTCAAGTCTCAAGTAGAACAAATAAAATTTTTTTCAACATTTTAACAACATTAATACTAATGTTATTTTTGGTGTAGGCAAATAAACACAAAGTAAAGGAAAACATGAATAAATTTTACATTTGGAATGTACAAATTCTTTTTATTTTTATTGGATTTTTTTTTTACTTTTATTTTTATTATTATTTTTATATCATATTTATATTTATTATTTACTTTTTATTAATTTAATTTTTATATTATCAATTTTGTTCTTTTCTTTTTTTTTTTGAGAATTTATCAAACCCCTGACAAAATATCATCTCTCTGTACGATTTGTTGTTTTATCTATTTAAGATATTGGTTGTTTATTATTCTCAATTAAACTTCTCATATTTATGTGTTTAAATCAATTTCAAATTAACGACATTCAAATTAAACATGATTTTTTTTTGTTTTTTGCTTTAAATGTACAATTTATGTATTTATCATTTTTTATATTTTTTTATTTTATGATTGTTTTAATTTTCATTTATATTAATTTCTGTTCCATTTATATTTTTGCTAATACAATTATATGCAATAATTTAAATTTTATTCATACTTTGAATAATTATAACAAAAGATCAATGTTGATGTTAATAATAAAATAAAAATAAAACAAGATTTAAAAATTTTAAATACCACGGAACTGAATAAAGATTTGATGAGATTATTGTATTTTTCTTATTTTTCTTTGTCAATAATTTTTTAATATCTTTTCATTATCAATTTTTTTTTCTTTTATTTATATACGTAGGCAACATTTTTATATTATGTACTACCTTATTTTACTTTTTCTTTCCATTTATTTATATTCTGAATATCATATTTTACTTTATTTCTTTATTTTATTCAATCTAATATTTTCGTACTTTTTTTTTTTTTTTTTGTTTTTTGATTCTTAAACAATAAAAAGAAAACAATGTGCCTAAATGTGTATGTACTTGATTTATAATAGTACTTTTTATAATTAAAAATTAAAAACAAATATTAAACAGAAAACATATTTTTGAAGAAGAAAAATTTAATAGTATTTCAAATAAAATGTAGTTAATTATGTGAATAAATAAACTATTAATTCACCATTAAAATAATATTGAAATTAATTCAATCAAAATTAAATCAATTTCTGCAATAAACCTCTATATAATTGTTATCGCATAACATTTTACAAAATCATCTCTTTATTTTTCTTTTAAATTTTTATTATTAACTGATTCATTTTATTATCAATTCATGATAGTTTTTTATTTTCAAGATAAATCAGCAACGATTTCTCGAATTTAAAAACCTAATTTAAAAATTTAATAATAAAATTAAAGTATAGAAATGAAATTACAATATTAGAAAAAAAAAGTAATAAACAAGAACAAACAATCGATTTCCTCATTTTTGTTTACAATTAGATTTCCATACTTCTGTATTATATTTTATTACTTTTACCATAATAATAATAATAGTAATATGATTATTCATATGTTTTTTTTCATGTGTGTAATCGAAACAATAATTAATTAATTATAACTGGTTATATAATTCTCTAAAATTACTAACATATTAATTGTAATATTCATTAACATCCTTTTGAGATTTAAATAATCTTTTTGTCTGTACATAAAAGGACATTTGTTTTAATTACTATTTTTTTTTTTTTTTAAATTTATAATTACATATTTTTTTATTTCACTTTTTATTTTTTGTTTTCGTTAATTTATTTATGTTATTATCTTAAATCTAGGAAAAAAAAATAATAACCATAATAATCTATTGTAATTGTTTTTTCCCTTTGTTTTCAAATATATTTTATGTAACTTATAGTATTTAATTACATGATATATATTAATGTATAATACATTATTTAATTAAACTAGACAACAGACAAAAATAAAAGAAAAACAATAAAAAAATGTAAAATAAAAAAAAAACATTAAAATAAATAAAATTCAGTTAAAAGATTTTTCATTTAAAATGCTAAATTTTCTTTTTTTTACCATTTAATATTCCATCTAGATAATTTTTGTTTTAAAGCTTTCAATTTTCTTGTAGCAATTGGATTGATATGAAATTGAATTTTGCTAATTTTAAGCATTAACATTTTTTTTTTTTTTTTTTGTAATTCTCTACTTGAAAAATTAAAACAAAAATTTTTAACTTTTCTACTTTCACAATATTAAACACACAATAGGACAAATTATTTATTAGGCTAGGAAATTAGGTAATCTTTTTTTTTTTTCGTTTTTCGAAAATATTCAAAACTCAGAAGAAAACTTTACAGTAAAAGGAAAGACTTAAAAAGACATGTTTTTCTTTCATTTTAGATTATTTTTAAAAGTTGTGCTATATATTTTTTTAATTTGAGTATTAATTACATTTTTTTTATTTGTTTGTTCACGTAAATATATACTGTATGATAAGATAATGTTACTGTATTCTGCATGCTAATTTAATATCAAAGAATTTCTTTTAGCTATATTTTGTTTTTTATATTTGTTTTGACAACCATTTTTTATTTAATATTTTAATTTAAAAATAGAAAAAATTGTGGTAAAATAAATAACAAATCGTAAAATAAAGAAAAAGAAAATAACAAATGACACAACTCATTTATGTATAATTACAACATATAATAAAAAATTGTTATAATTTTAAGAATTTACCTCCACATACAGCATCAAAATGTTTCGGTAAATACTTATTGAATTAAAGAAAAACTTTATTCTATTATATGTTGTATTATTTTTATATTTCGTTTGAAAAGCACTGATATGATATTTATCTAAAAGGTATTTACAATTACATTTCTTTTTTACCAAAATAAAATTTCAGTTTAAATCATATTTAAATAGTTGTGCTCATTCACATGCATCAAGATAAAATCAATTATCATTATAAGTGTTCCTTCTTTTATCAGTGATATCCTATATATTCAATGTTAACAAAAAATGAAAAACAAAAATCAAATTGTAAATAAGAGCAAATATTGAAATTTTCTACTTTCGAATTGAATTACAATTCAGTAAATGAAAACATGGAATATAAGATAATTTAACACAAAAAAAAACTGCTAAATTCGCTTTTTTGTTCCATTTTTATTTTTCTATTTTTTTTATATTCTTTATATTTATGATTTTTATTAATTTATTTTCTTTTCAAAATTTAATTTAAATATAATTTTTCCTAAAAGATAATTAAAAATTGAATTTAATTAACAAATATTTTCCTATTGTTTTTGTGTATTTCATTTTAAACTGTTTTTTGTTGTTTTAACGATGTAGAATTAAATACATTTTGTTTTTATTTAAAAAAAAAAAAAGAACAAAAAAAGATAGTAAACATATACATTCATGTATATACAAGAAAACTATTTTATGTAATCTATTTCATCAAAAAAGAAAAAAAAAAATTGAATTGGTGTAAATAAGATATACTCGTAATAATAATAATAATATTTAAAATAATTAATAAAGCCATCATTTTTATTTTTATTATATCATTGTCTTTTATTTTTTGTTTTGTTTTTTGTCTATTGATTTTCATTTTTAATTTTATTGAAAAGTTGGAAATTTTCATAATACAATAAAATATGTAACTGTTTTTGTTTTTTAAAATAAATATTAATGACAAAGATAAGACCGAAAAAATTATAAAAATACGAAAACAAAGAAAAAATTAATATCGTTTTTTTTTGTATAGCCTAAAATAAAATATTTTCTTATTAGATGTTTTTTTTCTTTTTTAATATATTTACAATTATAATACGAATGATACAATAATAATTAGATTTTCTTTTTAAACACATTAACATATTGATTAAAAAAAAAATATACAAACAAGTATAAGGACGAAATTAAGAACAATCGAATACATACAATCGAATTTTGGTTTGCTTTTTTTAGGTTTAAAAAAGAAGCGTATACACAGGATTTCGTATGCACGTTATATCATTATCATTTGTTTTTTCTTTTTATATTGTCTCAATCAAATCATTTTATTATGATAATAATGAAAATGATTTGTTTGATATGAATTTTGAACTAAAATAATTGCAAAATAGTAATTAAGTAGCTTCGTGTATTATGATGACTGATTATTCTATATTTTCCCTTTTTTTTTATTTATACATGTAATTTCATATATTTTATACAACATATAACATATATTATTATCATTATTATTATTGTTATACTATTATTGTTGATGATGATGGTTATTATGTATTCTGTAAATATCATAAAAGATTAATGGTGGATCCCTTTCAGTTTTTTTTTTAAATTTATTTTTGTTTTTCATTTTATAATGTACAATTAATATTTTGCTTTTAATTTTTAATTTAGTTTTTTATTTTTCTTGTAATCTTTACAATTATTTCTTTGTTTTTATTTCCTTTAATGATAACGATGATTTTCATTTATTTTAATTTGTATTTGTTTGTTATATATAATATATTTACTTTTATTCTCATAATATAATGAACCTTATGTATTTTTCTTTTTTTTTGTAATTTTTTTTTCTTCGTTTTTTCTTTGTTTTACTATTTTTATTTTATGACTTATAGAATATATGAAACTTCTTACTATAATTAGCAACACAAAAAAATTTACAATTTTCTTTTTTTTATTATTTTTTTTTTTTACTTTAATTATAATTATTTTAATTATTAATATATATATATACTTTTTATTTATTTATTATTTGTTTGGATTTGTTTATTAGATTTATTTTGAATATTTTTCTTATTTGTTTGTTTGTATTTTTTTGGCTGTTTATTTTGTATACAAATAAATAGCAACAATTAAACCGTACAGACCCAATACTTCAGCGAAGATAAGAATTAAAATCATACCAACGAATAAACGTGGCTGTTGTGCTGTACCTCTAACACCAGCATCACCAACAATACCAATTGCAAAACCGGCCGCTAAACCAGAAAATCCGACTGCTAAACCAGCTCCCAAATGAATAAAACCTCTGAAAGTAATAAAATCAATAAAAATTAAAAATCATAAATTTTTAAAATACTAATATAAATATGACTATGATATTTTACTTGTATAAAGAATATCTCTCTTCTATTGAACCGGCAATAAGTACTGCTACTACAAGACCATAAATGGCAATAATACCAGCCATAACAACTGGGATAATTGATTTCATAATCAATTCTGGTCTCATAACTGACATTGCTGCAATACCGGTACCTGATTTTGCTGTTCCATATGCAGCTCCAAGAGCTTAAAAACAAAAATAAACGATATTAAACAATTAATTTCATTTTCAAATTTTTATAAAATGTGTTCATTAGTGTTTTTAATAATAATTTTTTTTCTCCATTTTTATTTATTGTCTATGGTCAATATAACTAGTAATAAAACAATTCTCTATTGTAATACTTTAAACATTAAAAATAATTGAGATACTTATATTAATGGTTTTACAGGTTGAATTTAAGATAAGATGAGGCCACTTGGTATTGTATCGTTAGTCCATTTATATATGTGTATATAAAGTAAAATTTTTTAAAAGAAATATAAAAAGGGAGAACATTCCTAATATTCCTCAATAAGTTACTAAAAAGAATCATAAGATTATATCAACAAGAAACGAACGAATATGTTTTATTGTTAATCATAAGCAGTTCTACGCCAATTCGATAACAATTTCGTTATCTGAATTTCATGAAATGAATAAAATATCGGGTTTTTTCGTTTCTTTTAATAAATGTGATAATTGTATGATAGTGAAATGGAGAAAAATTTAATAAAATAAAAGAAAATAAATGTCTTTTCTCATGTTTTTGTAATCATCTGACATCATTTAGAGCTAAAATGTTAGATAAATAAATTATCATCAAGATACCTATATAATCTAATAAAATCATGTGACGAAAAAATAAAACGTGTAAATATTGAGAAAAAAAATATATAGGGTACAAGTAATCAACGTATCAAGATGATCATGATTTTAAGTAAACATAATTTTTTTAAATGAGTTTAAATAAAAAACTCATAACTTTTGTATAAAAATCTGTAATAAAAATAAAAAAAAAAACGATACGAAAAAATTAAAATATGTACATATGTGTACATATATTATAATCTCATTGAATTTTATGATAAAAATTTTTATGCATTTTCAAATTATCATTCATTATCACGTGATTGATTTTTATGTTAAATACACGAGTACACATAATAAAACTCGTTACTTGTTATGTGTAGTAGTGTAGTCAGTAATTGAAGAAAAAAGAAAAAAATAAAAATGTGCTTTTTTTTGATTGACTGAAATTTGAGAGAAATGAGAAGAATAGTGTTTTTTAACAATATTTTATTATTTAATTTTAACTGAAATAAAATATTATTATGTTGAAAATTGATATTGAAAAATATGTTGTGCTTTGCATACAAATTACATACATATTCCAAAAAATTATTCTGACCTTTGTCAAATACTGCACTTAGTGGGCGTTTTCATTATACAGCAGCGTGCTTGTATATGTACCTATCTATACTTTTAAATTTAAAACATTTACTCGTTTTTACTTATACTTATTTATAATGTTATATTATAATTATGTTGGTTATAATATTTTGAATAACCAGTTTTATACCTCCATTTACATGTAATTTTTAATAAAATATTTAATGACCTTTAATACGATTTTTCTTTAATTATGACTTGTGACAAAACGTGATAAATTATTAACCACAATATTTTCTCTTCAAATTTGTAATATTACATGATAATTTTGATCTTTAATTATAGGTACATCATACATATATTATACAATACCTATATGATGCAAAAAGAAAAACAGAGAAAACAAATTTATATGAATTAGGTATCATTATTTCATTTTATTGTGCTATTTAAGTCTTACTTTTATTTGTTATCATTTTGTAATACAACAAGTGTATTTATTGTTGTCGACTTGATAACAATTATACTTTTAAGAAATAATCAAATATAGCTATATCTACAATGTGGTTATGGTTTTTTTTTTTTCTCAAATGAATTTTATTTCTATTGTTCCTTATAAAACTGTGAATTATTTCTTTCCTGTTTGTTTTTTTATATACTTAATTAATAATAGAATTCATTATATGAGCACATTATATTCGGATAAAAATCATTAAATTTTTTCTTACATATTCATCAATACTGGTAGTTAATAGTATTTCAATTTGTTTTTTTAATGTGCTTATAAATATACATACAAATGTAGGTATATATATACACATGTATCTCAGATGATCTTCATAAAAAACCGGATTAAAAAATATAAAAAGAGAATTCACAGATACATACTATAATAACAGCTTGTTTTTAATTTAAAAATAATTGCAAAAAAAAAGTAACAAACAAAAATAAACGTAAGATATACGTGGATAGATATAAAAAATAGAATAAAAAATTTCACAATATTTTTTTTAACTTGTTTTCATACACAGCATATTAGTACGTAGAGACAGATAGGTACAGGTACATATATATACCTACATTATTTTCTCATACAATTGGTTTTTTTTTTTTTTTAAACATGATTTAATAGTTTTTACGGTAATGATTATGTAAAATACCTACATATCTATGTATCTATACTAACTATACATATATGTATGTAGATAAAAAATAATTGAGAGAAGAAAAAAACCTAAAAATAAAAAATAATTTATCCATGAAAATGACACATTAATAAAACGTATTGCATTGGTTATGTATTATTTTCATTATCATGAAATTATTAGTTTTTTTTTTTTATTTATTATTTTTTCTCGTCGTTTTAATTCTATTCATTCACGAATATTGGCAAAAAATAAAAAGTAAAAAAAAAAAACCATTTATAGTTTACCTACTCTACATCAACGAATAAAAATAAAATATGTATTGCTATTTTATTGGTGTTATTGTCATGGTTTAATGGTGGTGTATTTATTACATTTATAATAATAAAAGAGAAATTTGTATTGAATTGTAAATAAAATTGAATGTAAATATCTGCATTATTATGATTCCATATTTTCATATTTTTAAAATTGAATGAAAAAATTTCTTTAAAATTTCATAAAATGAATAACACCACATCATTCATATTACATATTATTCGGCGTAAGATGTGATACCCCTTAACCTTAATAATACAGATAGACGAATATTTTCTTTGCTGAAATCAATGAATGCGTAGGGTAACCAAATCACCAACCACTTTTCTACATTTCTAAAACATTTACAATTTTCTCTTGAAATGAATTTCATTTTTTTTTATTGATTAGAAATGAGTATAGTGAAGGAAATTCATTAAATCATTTTTTTTTTTTTTTTTGAATATTCGTAAAGTTAATAGGAATTTATTTTTCATTCATTGTTAAAATAATTCTTGTTACAATTTTCGTAGTAATAATTTTCCTTATGGATTAAAGTCCTTGGCCTAAAATCAATATAGTGTGTGTTTATGTGTGCGCGTTTCTTTTAAATATGTGAATAATGAATATATACTACTCTGATCAAAAATAACCCGGACTCGTTCATGTACAACCCCCGCCAATATTTTAAGATGCATTTCTTTTAGTATTTATGTTTGTATACCTGTTTTTTACATTTCCTCCAAATTCGAGCTATATATGTCAATCAGTTGTTTTTTGACAGCACTTTGCTTAGGTCAAGTTTTTGCTTACTTTCGATTTTGCGATGGAAAAAATAATTGAACAAAGAATTTGTATTAAATTTTGCGTAAAAAATGAAATTAATGCTACTGAAACGCTAAAAATGTTGCAAAAATGTTATGGTGATAGTTCTCTATCGAAAACAACAACATTTGAATGGCATAGTCGTTTTAAAAATGGTCGTGAATCAGTGAAGGATGACATTCATCCTGGGCGTCCTTTAACATCAAAAACCAAAGAAAATGTTGATCTGATTAAATCAATGGTTTTGGAAAATAGAAGATTAACGATCAGAGAGATGGTTACTGAAACAGGAATTTCATTTGGTACAATTCAAAGCATTTTAAGTGATGATTTGGGCTTGACACGACTTGCAGCGAAATTGGTTCCTAAATCATTGAATTTTTTACAAAAACAAGAACGTGTTATTGTTGCTGAAGAGATGCTTTCCAGAGTAAATGCTGATCCTGCATTCATTCAACGGATCATTACTGGTGATGAGACGTGGGTGTACGAGTTTGATGCGTTAACAAAGCAACAATCAAGTGAATGGCGCGCTTCAGAAGAACCAAGACCCAGAAAAATTCGTCGTACTCAATCAAAGAAAAAGATTTTGCTTACCGTTTTCATCGATTATCGTGGTGTTGTGCATCACGAATTTTTACCAACAGGTCAAACAGTTAATAAGGATTATTATTTAAGCGTAATGAAGCGTTTACGAGAAGCAGTTCGTCTAAAAAGACCCGATTTGTGGCAAAATAATTCGTGGATTTTACACCACGATAACGCACCTTCTAACACAGCCGTGGTTATTCGTGAGTTTTTGACTAAAAACTCAACAAACACTATTCATCAACCACCATATTCACCGGATCTCGCACCGTGCGACTTTTTTTTGTTCAGTCGCTTAAAAAAACCACTTCGGGGAACCCGCTTTGACAGCATAGAAGCAATTAAAGACAAATCGAAGAAGGAACTTATGGCGATCCCAAAAAGTGAGTACGAAAAATGTTTCCAGGATTGGATTAAACGGTGGCACAAGTGCATTGCATCAGACGGAGAATACTTTGAAGGGGAAAAAATAAATATTAATGAATAGACTTGTACTTTGTGTTTTATTGACCAAGTCCGAATTATTTTTGATCCGGGGGTTATGTATGTATAAAATAAAAATTATAGAAGAAGCGAACATGTAAAAGACGGTAACGATGTAAAGGGAGTATCATCCCTCTCATTGTTGACGACGTCAAGAAAATTCAAAGAAAATGTATGTATACATTACAATGATATTTTTGAAGAGTATGTATATATGTACATAGATTGTAACTGTAAAGTGTCTAACATAATATTATATTTATATAAATGCATGCATATATCATATATCACTGTGATTTTGACTTTTGAGTACATGAGAAAAAGTGTACCTCGAGTGCATGCACTATATAAGATTTTATGTAGAATAACTAAAATGATTAATAACAGCCAATTTATGTATTAATGGATGAAACAGTTATTTTTTTTTCTTAAAAATTCCCCTTAAATTAATGCATCATTAAAACTGTCAGATCAATTAATAAATTCCAGTTTTATCTAGATCGCCCCTTCTAAATAGGTACATTAAAAAGAAAAGTAATAAATCTTCAGAAAAAATAAAATTAGTCAAAAGTTCATTTAATTGAAAGTTATTAAAAATTTTTGTTTTTTCATTGTCAGTTAATTAACAAATTTTTGCATGGAAAAATACTTAAAAAATCGTGAAAAAAATCATGATTTTATGGAAAATCGCTGTCCCTATCATATGCATATCACATACACATAATATACAATGTGTATGATATAGGCTCTCTCTTATCTATAGCTCGCTGTTACATACTCACACACACACATAATTGTTTTATTAGCTCGTTGACTCACATGAGTATTTTCTGATTTTTGAACTGTACTAATTTTTTTTTCAATTCAACATTTTTTTTTTAAATTTTGCTCCCCTTTTTCTGTTATTTACTTTTAAAATAAAAATAAATTTTGTTTTCCATATCATATTTTCTTTTGTTTTTTTTTTTCAAACTTTTCAACAATTTCTTGAAATGTTTAATATTTTGAAAAAAAAGAAAAAAAAATTTTTTTCTTACCACTGAAAATAATTGCTGATGCAGCTCCCATAACTCCAAAGAATGGTGAATAAATTGGATACTCTGCGGTGGCCATTTTTTCTGTCTTATTATTTTATTTTAAATAAAATATGTAAATTTCTAAGATTTTAAAAAAAAAAATTTATTTTCTTTTTTTTTTTTTCTAAAAATTTTGTGTATTTATCGAATATATTTTTTTATTCCTATGTTTCTTAAAATGAGTTAGACTCCTTTTTAAATTGATGTTTTGTAGTTTTTTTCTTTGATATTTATTATGACTTTTTCAAATATTTTTATTTGAAAATGTAAAATGAAATTTGAACGCCTTTTTTATTTAATAAAAAAAATTAATTTAATATATGAATATAGAATAAAATTTTTTAAATATTTATTTAATATTAATACACCACAGAATAATACTACTGACTGAATTGAAATTTTTATTTTACAATATTCTGTATTTGAGAAAACTTTCGTTCCGTTTTTCTTTCTTTCTTTTTTTTTTTTACTTAAATTTCTTCCACACAATCACTATTTTTTTTTTCTACAATATTTATTGCATATGTATGTGCCAGAAAGGAATTGATAATCAATTCTTTTAGATTTTCTTAAATAAAATTCAAGGAAATTTTCTACACGAATTTATTTTATACACAGAAAAAAAAAGATTCCTTTCCTTTGAAATTCAAAATTCCAACTTAATTGGATATCAAATGAATTTTTTTTTTTAAATTTGAAAAATTGAAAAATTTGATGGCAAAAAAGAAAATCTTTTTAACTTGTTCAAACTTCAAAATTCACAATTCAACTTATCGTCGCGGCCAACTCTCGTATTCCAAATTCTTGTATAAAAATCAAGTATTCCACACAACCTTTGTGTATGTCATATATATGCGTTTATTTCGCACTTATTACTTTTCTATTGAATATTTCAGTTTTTAATTTTTTTTAATATAAATTTGGCAAAATGAAAATCCTGCTTTTTCGTACATTCATAGGTCATATGACATGCGAGAAAGTCTTTTAATATAGAATAAATTTTTTGATTGGTTCAAATTTGAGTAAACTGTCAAAAATGACCAATCATATTAATGATTTTATAAAATATAAAATGGCTGTTAAATTGAGAATAATTACATACAATTCACAATAATAACGTTATTCACAATAATTACGATATGTTTCACAAAATTTCACTGTGATCAAATTAATTAATTTTATAAATTAAATTCGTTTCATTTTTAATATATCAAGAAAAAATTCAAAAGTCGGTTACACAATTTTTTTTAAATTTTAATGAAATTTCAGAAAATATAAAGACTACTTTAATATTTTAAATACCTACATATATTCAATATTCATTTCAAAATTTTTAAATAGATTTACTCTTTATTTTAATAGATATTAAAATTAATTTAAATTCTAAAAATTGCCACAAATAATTCTACTTTATTTTTATTTCAATTGATTCCACAATTTCTCATTGATAACAAATTGTCAAATCTTTTGACATTTTAACAAATCAATTTCAATTTTCATGTATGGTGTTAAAAACAAAAAATTGCACATTGCAAAACATTTATTTATTTAATCAGTTTTATAGTTTTTTGTGTGATATTGTGATATTTTAATTACCGGTTTCTGAAAAATTATTTTAAATCAATAATGTCACTATCAAATGCATCAAAAATCATTCGTGTATTTAGTGAATATTCTCGAATATATTATCGTGCTATAATACCATCTTATGCACATGGAAAGAATTCATTTATTTTAGGAACTCAACAAAAATTTGAAAGTATGTACAATCAGTGTATTTCTTTTATGTTTTTAAAATTATCTTATTTTTTTCATTTTAATATTTTAGTTAACCGTAATGTTAGATGGTACAGTAATGCAACAAAAACCGAAACTGAAGGAAAATTTCATTCAATTATTAAAGATACTGAGAAACCAGTTGGTGAAGCAAATAAACATGAATTTCAAGCTGAAACTCGAATGCTATTAGATATTGTTGCTAGATCATTATATTCAGAAAGTGAAGTATTCGTTAGGGAATTAATATCGAATGCTAGTGATGCATTAGAAAAATTTCGTTATACAATACATACAGCCGGTGATAAACAAAGTGAATATGAACAAGTTGATAGACCATTAGAAATACATATTGGTACTGATAAACAAGCGAGAGTTTTGACAATACAAGTAAGTCAATGTTCTATTTTTATTTTTGATAATTATTTAGTCATATTGGAAATTTTGAATTAGGATACAGGTATTGGTATGACCAAAGAGGAATTAATCAATAATTTAGGTACAATAGCAAGTTCTGGATCAAAAAAATTTTTAGAACAATTAAAAGAGAAAAATGCCGAGAACACATCAAATATAATTGGACAATTTGGTGTAGGATTTTATTCAGCATTTATGGTTGCTGATAAAGTTGATGTATATACGAAATCATCAAAAATTGATTCTTCTGGATTAAAATGGTCATCAGATGGTTCAGGTTCATATGAAATTCAAGAAGCTCAAGGTGTTGCAAATGGTACAAAAATTGTTATACATTTAAAAACTGACTGTAGAGAATATGCTGATGAAGACAGAATAAAAAGTAAATAGTCTTTTATTATTTTCCTGAAATTTATTATAATAAATAATGAATATATACGTATAATTCTGTTTAAAGATATTATTAAAAAGTACAGTAACTTTGTTGGTAGTCCAATTTATTTGAATGGAGTACGAGTCAATCAAATTCAACCATTATGGTTGATGGATTCAAAGGACATCACACAAGAAATGCACAATGAATTTTATCGTTTCATTGCTAATACATTTGACACACCGAGATTTGTATTACATTATAAGGTGAATAAAAATGATTTTCTGTGTAAAAAATATAAATTTAATTTTGAATATAACATATTTTAGGCCGATGTACCATTAAGTATAAGAGCATTAATTTATTTCCCTGAGGGTAAACCTGGTTTATTTGAGTTATCGCGTGATACAGATGTTGGTATAGCATTGTACAGTCGAAAAATTTTAATTCAATCAAAAACTGATAGTTTACTACCGAAATGGTTGAGGTTTGTAAAAGGTGTCGTGGATTCTGAAGATATTCCATTAAATCTTAGTCGTGAATTATTACAAAATAGTCAACTAATAAGGTAAAGAGAAAAAAAAAATTTTTTCATCTTTTTCCAAAATTATTATTTTACATTAATTTATAGAAAATTACGTAATGTGTTGACAAGCCGTGTACTGAAATTTTTACAAGAACGTGCTACAAAAGAACCAGAACAATTCAATAAGTTTTATCGTGATTATGGTTTATTTTTAAAAGAAGGTATAGTAACAAGCGATGAGCATAATGAAAAAGAAGAAATTGCAAAATTATTACAATTTGAATCATCAAAGACAAAGGATGGAGAAAAAATCACACTAAATGAATATTGTAAAAGGATTGGTAATGAACAAAAGGATATTTATTATTTAGCAGCACCAAATCGTGTATTAGCTGAATCATCACCTTACTTTGAAGCATTAAAAAAACGAAATGTTGAGGTATTATTCTGTTATGAACCATACGATGAATTAGTACTAATGCAGTTGATGATGTTCAAAAGTAAAAATTTAATATCTGTGGAAAAAGAAATGAGACGTGATAAATCAGCTGATAATATTTCTGATTTTGGTATGATTATAAAAAAAAAGTCATAAAATTCTCACATTTTTAAATTTTGATATATATTTTATTTTATAGGTGAAGGTAGCCTATTGAAAATGCAAATCGATGAACTACTTCCATGGATAAAAGAAAAATTAAGTGGAAAAGTTGCCAATGTGAAAGTAATTTGCCTTTTTATTTATTATTAAACTTCAAAAATTCATATTTTTCTCTTTACTGTTATTATTAGGTTACTGACAAATTAGATAATCATCCATGTGTTATAACTGTTGAAGAAATGGCAGCTGCCAGGCATTTTATACGAACACAGAGTCATCAGTTACCAGAAGAAAATCGTTACGCTTTATTACAACCTCAATTCGAAATTAATCCAAAGTGAGTTTATTTTGTTAATTACGATAAATTGAATTTATTTACTTTTTTGTATATTACCTTTTTCGCTTATATATAGGCACCCGATAATTAAGAAATTGTACAAATTAAAATCTAATGATCCAGAATTAGCTGAACTTTTAGCAAAACAATTATTTGTAAATGCAATGGTTGGTGCTGGTTTAGCAGATGATCCAAGAACATTATTAACAACAATGAATGATCTGTTAACAAAAGCATTAGAAAAACATTAAAATAATATTAGAAAGCTACATAATTCAAAAATAAAAATTGTAATTTTATTTTGTCAAGAGATAGGCTTATTTTTTAAGTCATATTATTTGTAAATTTATTTGTAGCTACAATAAATTCTCTATAAGATATTTTTTGGTAAAAAATCATTTTTATTTATTTTCATTTATAAATATAGTATAATACTTCAACATTTATTTTCATTTATCATTTACTCAAATTACTACGGTTAAGGATACTGAATAACTTTCGTTCAAAAAAAAACTTCAAATAATTGAAATTATAAATTACTAGTGCTTTATATCTTGTGTTTAAATAGATAGATTATTTGCTAAAAACAAAAGTAGCGCAAGAATTAGATGATTGAAGTAAAGTAAAATTCAAGTTAAAATATTTGCCTTGTAATTTGTAATACCTTGACAAATAGCGAACTGTTGTGGGGAAAAGTGTTAAAAATGTTAAAATGCGATAGTAATAATACAAATTACTCGTATGAAAAAAAATTTAAAATAAATTCTAAGGACAAAATTTCTTTTTAATTTTTTAATTAAGAAGGACAAAATAGGAAGCGGAAATAAATATGAACAAATAAAAAATATTCATTTTCGAAAAAGATTTTTTTTTTTTCTGATATATTTCGAATATATTATATACTAATACAGGATCTTTTATTATTATTTTTTTATTTCAATTTAATGTATAATAGAAGCAATAAAAAGTTTTTTCTTCTTTAAATATTTTATTTACTGTTAAGTTTATTTAAATGTTTAAAATAAAAAATAAAAAACCTTAATACGACATAAATTAATATACAATGAATAATAATAATAATAGAATTAATTATTTAATAATTATAATAATAATTAATTAATCCATTGATTAATAATAATTAATAATAAATGATTACAATATTACACTATCTTACTACACGTTAACGTCTCTTCTTTTGTTTCATTTTTTTATTTTAGTTTTGTTCATAAATGTAATAATAATGATAATATAATATATATTTTTTCAATAATAATAATAATTATAATAATAATATTTATTATTATATAATAATAAGTAATTATTTTTTAAAAATTTATTTAATATTTTTTTTATTTTATTATTTCTTGTAGAGCACTGAGAAAAAAAAACGAACTCATTTTAATATAATAATATTTTATTATTTTAATAATAATTTTTTAAAATATAAAAATCGGTGGATAAATACAAAAAAAAGAACAAAGTCATGGGAAGTCATTTTTTGTCCTTTAAAATTCATTAATAAAATTAACTAATTTATTACAATAATTTTTATTAGATTTAATTATAGTAATCATTTTGTTCGTTTTTTTCTTGTTTTTTTTATATATTTAAAAATGCATTTAAATCATGATTAAATAAATGAAAAAAAGGAAAGCAAAATGTAAAATTCAAAAAAAAAGAAACAGAGATATTCAGGATGATTTCCCTTCTTCAAAATTCAGTTATACTTTTACGAAAAAAAGCATCATTATTCTTCAAAAAAAAATTGAAGAATTTCTCCCTCGTAAAAATGTTTAACATTTTCATCGTTATTTCATTTTATTTTTGTATTATTAAAATCTTAAACGTTCTTTCTTGTTATTTATTTTTTATTTATTTATTTTCTTTACTTACAAATACACCTATTAATAAAATTGTAATTAAAATTAAATTGATTAAAAAATTGATTTTTACATTTAATTGTTTTGCATTCAATATCATTTTTTGTGTTGATTTCGTGTTTTTGTTTTTATGAAAAACATACATATTTGTTTTTTTTTTTTTTGCAATTTTTTTTATGTATTCTGTATTTGTTATTTTTTTGTTTTTTCGTTTTTACATACATACAACATAAATTTCATTCTTTTGCATTCATGAGGTAGTCGTCACTTAATTTTAATGTTACTCGTTTTTTAAATTTTTAATTAAATTATTTTTATTTTTTTATATCTTTGCAAAGACAAAAAAAAACTATGATAATGCATTTAATGTAGTAGTAAAATTATTTATACACTTTTAAGAAGAGAGAAAAATATTCACAAAAATTATATTTATGATAAATAATGGAAATTAAAGAGAAATTCATTTAGGTAAAGTATGTACGTATTTTAAATAAAAAAGAAATATAAATTATACGCAAAGTAAATATACACATTTCTTTTTTTTATGTTACAGTATATGTAAAAATCTGATAAATAGAAGAAGAAAATTATTTTTATCTTTTTATAGGTGCTTATCTTGTAAACGTAATATTACAAAATTTTCTTATTCATTTTTAACGTATACGATTTATAAATGTGCAAATATGCGAAAATGCGCTGTCATTAATCTATGCTATTGTAGGTAATAAATAAATCCTTTAAATATTTGGAAATATTTTTATTTAAATTTTTTGTTTTTATTTATGAAAATTCAGTTAATAATAAATTATTTCGTACTACTGTTTTATATGTACATATTATATATTGGAAATGAAAAACAATTAGTAGTAAAAAAGGCAACTACTATCCATTTTTTAATTTTTTATTTTTTTTTTTATTTTATTAATTTTAATAATTTATTTATTTACTTATTAAATGTGAAATAAATGGTCATTTTCAAAAACATTAAAAAATGACCAAATGATCAAAAATTATCTAATGCTTTTGAAAAAGGCTATACGGTAATCAATTCATTTACAAATTAAAGGAAGATAATGGCAATGATTGTTATACTTTTTGCTAAAAAAAAAAAAAAGAAGTAATTCAATTCTTTTATGTTGAGAATTACTGTAAGCGAAGTAAAAATGTTTTTTTCTAAATTCCGTCACAATTACGAAAAAACGAAAAAATTGTGTAACTGAAAATAGAAAAAAAAAGTAAAACATACACGTAAATATAGAAAATTTAAATTTTTAAGTTTTTTTTTCGTAAATTTTTATAAAATTTTTCGATAAATTTTAATTTATGTTTTATTTGATTAAAAATTAAAAAATAAAATAAAAATAAATAGATGACTAAAATTTTGATTAGAACTAAATTCTTATTTGAAAATTAATTGAACAAATTTAACATATCAGTCTAAAGTTATAAAAATTTAGTAATTTAATTTTAAGTAATAAGACTTTTTTTAAAAGAGAATTAGAGCACTTGCATTTTTATTTTTAAATCTTAACATATTGAAGTAATTAATCAATTCGAAATCAAATGATTGAAAAAATTTACCGAAGTTTCTATCTAAACTTAAATAAAAAAATTTTAATGAGATCTTTAGTATAACCAAAATAAATTTTGAATTAGAAGAAAAAATTTGTTTTCTTTCTTTTTGAATACGTATTTTTTTTTCAACTTAAAGAGATCAAGACGGATTCTTTATTTCTTTTTCAATAATAAAAAAAGAAGTCTCTAATCTCAATATTTTTTCATAGATCAAATGTGAGTAAAATTTGAAAAAAAAATTTAATAGATCTCCTTAATTAAATTTCAAGCACTTTTATTTATAACAATTCATTCTATTCACTATCATTTACTATGCTTGCAAATACATCGTATTTAATTTTCAAAAAAGAACAAAAATCTGTGTAAAACGGCAGTGAAGTACATTATAATTTAACTTGTGAATTTATTCTTATTAAAGCGTTTGATGACAGTGTGTAGATAGTAATTTATTTCTTAAATTTGTAAATTTGATTTAAATTAAAGAATAAAAAATAAAAAAAAAACATGGCTAGTCTCTATAAATTATCTATTTAAAATAAAATTAAAATAATACGAAATAATGTTTTAAATAAATTAATCAAATGAAAATACAAATATTTTTCTTTCTTTTCCGAAATTACAATTACGTTAATTTGTTTCGTATATTTTCACTATGAAAAACTAAAAAAAAAAAACAAAAGAAATTAAAAATAATTTATTTAATTTTTTTTTTTAAATTAATTTTAATCATTAACTACATTAAGTAGAATTATACATGTATAATTAGGCAATAAAATGTTTTCCTTTTTGTTTTTTTTAATGTAAAGCATTTTCATTTTTTTTTCTTTGTCTAATTTTTTATTCACGTCATCGCTTAAAATAAAATCCGAGTTCAAAATTACTACAAAATTTCTTATATTTTATTTAACTATTAAATTTTTATATTTATGTATACATACGTGTATATATATTTTCAATTACTATTAATTTAAATTTTCAAATATTTTACATCGTTTTAATATTTAGAAAAAAAAACAAAAAAACAAAAGTCATTTGTAATCTAAACTTTTTATTTTTAAATTTGTAAATTATTCTTTTATTTTATGTTTATTAATAAAAAATAAACTTTTATTACGATTTTTTTTTTGTTTTGTTTTGCTTTATCAGTCGTATTCCTTGGCAGTGATAAAATTGTTGTTTTCAGTTTATTAATTTTTCTTAAAAATTTACTATTTCATCGTAGTAAAAGAAAAAATTAATTTTTTTTCCTAATTTCGTTACAATTTGATAAAATAATTTTGTTTTAATTAAATTTCAATGCAATTACAAATTTGATAAAATATTTTGTATTGTTTTCGATTTTTTGCTTTTAAGTTAAAAGCATTACAATATTTTTGTTTTATGTAATAAAGAATAAAAAATTTTTTGATCCAGTTTTTTGTTTTTTTTTTTGTTTTTTTTTTTTTTATTTCGTATTTAAATGACTACAAAATCGATTGCTTGTTTAATTATATTTCTCGATTTACTTATATTGGTTTATATTTTATAATATGTATAACAATAAATTTATGGTTTAATTCTATTTTTTATTTATTTAAAAAGACAAATTACTTAATTATATAAATACAAGAATTATGTAAATTTTTTTATTTTTTATTTTGTTTTTTCATGTATAATAAAAACGTTTTTATTTTTATCTGTAATTTTTTCTTTTTGTTTTTGGTTCATTTCTTGTCCATTTGTTTGCTATTATCATCAACTCATTTATTCTAAATAAATTGATTTTTATAATATTTTCTTTTTTATACTTTCTTCTTATTTTTTTTGGTTATTATTTTCTAAATATATATATATATATATTTTTTTTTTTTTTTTTTGTTATATTCATTCAACTTTTATGTACATACATACGTAATAATTTCTATGTACACACAGTATTGTATGAATATTTTTCTAATTATATAATTTCTGATTGTATAAATGTTTTCTTGCCCTTTATTTTATTTAGATTATTTTGATTTTTATTTAAATGATTTTGGTAAAAACGTATAAATTTTATACAATTGAATATTCATTTTTTCTTATTCAGAAAAAACAAAACAAAAACGAAAAAAATAAACAAACGTTTTCTAACAATACATCTAAATACTATGATTTATTTTACGATTAACGATGGTTTTTATTTTGTGAATATAATACATACGAATATACGATTACACATATTAAGTTTCATACAAAAAAAGAACGATTTTTTTTTACGCACAACATTTATTTTATTTTTAATATATTAGCATGTAGTATTAAAATTGCTTCATTTATTACTTATGTTTTTTAATTTTATTTTCTACTTTTCTTTTTTTAATAATTTTATTTTTTTTTTTTTTATTTTTTATTTATTTATTTATTTTTTTTTTGTAATGTTAATAAAATTTTATATTTTATTTAGTACTTCATTAAAGTTAAAAAAAAAATTAATACAAATTATAAATGAGATCATTTTCTTTTTTCTATTTTAATTTGAAAAATAATATAAAAAAATTAATAAAACCCCGAAAATTTAAAAATAAAATTAAAGTTTCCTAAAAGAAAAAAAAAAATGTCATAGTTTTGTATTTTACTTTATTGTATTTTTGTTTTTCTTTAAATTAGAAATAACGTAAACAATTTTTTGAAAAGAAAATTATATTTTCTACTTGAATTTTTTTGAAGTGTCGATTTTAGAAAATTGAAAAGTTGAAAATGTTAAAAAGAAATATTAAAATTTAAATTTTTTTTATAATTTAATTTTTTTTTGTTTTGTTTTTGGATTGTAACATTAGTAGAAAAAAATATATAATTAATTGTAGATGGTAAATTATAAATAAAATTTCGATTTATTTCACATTTTTGGAAATTTATTAATATTGAGTTTGGTGATTTTGGAATTCATCATAAAATTATTGCTTATAAATTTATCTCACATTGAATTTGTTATTTTTATTTGTTTTGTTTTTCTTTGATTTTATTTATTTTCTCTAAATAGAAACTAAATTATTAAATAAATGAGATGGTGTTCGTTTTGTTGTTTATTTTAAAAAGCAGTAAACATACTATAAGTAAAAATTAGGCATGATAATTATGTAAGTATCAAATAAACATATAATTATTCATGTTTTTGTTTGTTTGCCCTTGTGTTTGTTGTTTTTAAATATATACATATTTATTTTTAATATTTAAATTTTATTTTTGTATATGTTTGAAGGTTATTTTCAATTTTGTACGAATTTCTTACAAAATATTCTACATATACTGTATGTACTCTCGTATGTATTAAGTTATCTTTTCTGACGTTGAATATCATCTAATATTTTATATATTTATGTACACATTTGCAAGAAGAAAAATAATTTAATAATCATGAAGTTTTCTCTTCTTTTATTTTTTTAAAGATGAATTTATTATATGTCATTTAAAAATTACATTTTAATTCACAGCCATCATTTTATTTAAGTATGCTACTAAATACATAATCTTTCGTACCATTCGTTAAAGGTATTTCATTTTTCTTCTTATTCATTTTCTTTTTATTATTATAAATATTTTTTTTTTATTTTATTCTATTTTTAAAAAGAAAAATTTGTTTTGTTTTTGTTGTACCAAAAAGGCAATAATTTTCTTTTCCTTTTATTTTATTTAATTTTTATCGTTATTTATAAATTTTGGATACGAATTAAATGATATTTTTCTCATGCTATCATTTTCACTTTTCTTCATTTCATATCATCCTTCGTCAAATGTTATTTCGATTATTCTATTTAGATAATAACTTCCTAGATACAAATAATTATTTTCTAAATGATTAATGACTGACTTTATTTATTTTATTTATTCATTAGAAATCCATTTGATTTGTTCTCCTTTTTTTTTTCTTTTTAATACAAAAAATTTTTATACGATATCCATTTTAAAGCTAATTAAATTGTGTGTATGTGTGTTTTATTACCAAATTAATGTTTTTTCATAACATTTTAGATGTAAAAATAATTTATGTGTCTGCTTTTGTTTTATTCTATTAAAATTTGTTTGTTTTTTTAATTTTTTATTTTTACATATTCATTTAAAGGTATTAATTTCATTTCAGAATATTCATCTAAAAATATCCTTTTCCCACAATGAAACTATACATTTCCGACTTTTGAATTTATTTACGTGTTTGTTTTTAATTATTAATCTTTTTTTTTTCACAAAAAAAAAAAAAAAAAAATATTTTTTGTACTCTTTTACTTATCTTTTTCTTTTTTTAATCGGTTACATTGTTTACTTCATCATATACTCCTCATTTCTCTTTTAGTTTTTTAACATCCTCACATTTTTTTAAAGTTAAATTTAATAATTTCAGTTTATTCTACTTTTCAGTATCTGTTTTTTGTTTTGTTTTCATTTTATTTTCATTTCTTTATAAAATACCACAGTAACTGAATTTTTAACATTTTCTCCATACTTTTACTATCATTTACTTTTCATTATCATTTTATTCATTTATAGCAGCAATTAATGATTCATAATTTAACATTTTACTCTTCAAACATACTCCAGCCGTTAGCATTGTTTCAATTGCAAATCAAAATTTAATTTGAACGAAAAATTTAACTTGAAATCTTTTACTTCATTTAAATTTATGAAAAATTTTTAAAACAATATTTTCCCTAATTTCAGATCAAAATGTTTACAAATATTCTTTTAATTATTTTTGAGTCTTTTTTTTTTTTTAATTCCAAAAAATTTGTTTACGCATTTTTATTTTCATACATATTTATTCTTCACTTAAATTTGATAATAAAAAAATGAATATAAGTAACAAATGAAAAAATATTAAATTTTATTAATAAAAAAAGAGAGACAGAATAGATAGATACAATTGTTGTATGTATTTTCTTTATGGAATAAATATATGTAATTTAGATAATATAGGATTAGAGTAATACGAAGATTACCTGTAATTATGTGTTGATTTTTAAATGAAAAAATAATTATTTCAGTTACATATGTTCTAGAATATTTAACTGATAAAGAAACATGTAATTATTCAAATTTTGTTGTTTTTTTTTTTTTATTTTACTTAAGTTACATAATTATGAAGTTTTGTACAATAATGTACGATAAATCAAAAAATATGTTGTTAGTAATTTTTTTTTTTAATTCTAAATTAACGAAATAACAATTTTGCAGTGTTTTTATTATATAATTTTTTTTCCTGACTATTCCGATTTTTTTTTATTTTTATTTTTAATTTACTAATAAAGAAAAATATATAAAGAATTTTAAAAAATTAAATTAAAATAAAAAGGAATTACCTAATGAGAAAAGATTAAATTAAATTATAGTACAAAAAGAATGGCAATGATGAAAATATGAAAATAAAAATGATTTAGGAAATACAATTCATCAAAATAAGAACTTTTAAAAATTCTTTTAATTATGCTTATTAAAATTTTATAAATAAAATAAAAATAAAACATGAATTTATTTTAAAACAAAAATTGGCTATCTATTCAAATAAATGAATGTATTAATTGGCATTTATGAAAAATTTCGTCAACATAAGTATAAAATACATATTATTTACTGAATAATTGATTGTATGAAATTGAAGCTTTTTTGTTTTATAAATAAAATTTAAAGTAAATTAAAGTATAAAACTAATGGCTCAGCATCTTATTTGGCTTTTTTCTTTATCTCTTTTTCTTTGTTAAAAATAAGACCAACACTTTTCAATACAATTTTTCATTTTCAATAATTTGATTAAAGTAAGTTATTAAAAAAAGTTTTTTATATTCATACATATAATTAAATTCAAAATAAAATAACTAAAAAAAAAGAAAAAATAAAATAAAAAATAATAGTACTAAAAAATATTTTGCTATTTTGTATAGAGAAAAATTTTGTTTATTTATATTTATAATTAAACTAAAATGAAATTAATTCTTATAAGTAAAATTTTAAAGAAAAATTTAAATTTTTTTCTTGATTAAAAAAAACATAAATTTTCAAAAATTAATCGTATGATACAATATTTTATTTTTTTTCTCTCTTTTCCTTTTGATTTATTTGAATGTTTAGGTTTATTTTTAAAATTTAATATAAATTGTAAATGTACATCATGAATTCTTACATATACACAATTCTACTAATATTTATTTTGCATAAGTATTAGATAGAATTTTTAAATTCGAAAAAAAATTCATTTAAGGTAAATTTAATTTCTTTCCTTTTTTTTCTTTTTTTAAACTAAATTTAAAATTTTTAATTTTGAAAAAAAAAAAATACGTATATAAACTAATGAATTAAAAAAACGATAGAAAAAACATTCTTAAATTTAATAATGATTATAAATAAATTTTTTTTCGATCAAACATTAGAAAAAATTTAACATTCATTAAAAATGTGTGCACATATTTCATTATATTTTTCTACATATCTTAAATAATAATAATAATAATGGTATTTAATTAAAATAATAGTAAAAGCGAAAAAAAATTTATAAACTAATTTTATCTAGCTGGTTTTTTATTTGTCCTTTCCATTTTCCTCAAGTTCTCCTCCTTCTTCATTTTTCTTTTACTCTTGTTTAGCTTTAATTGTTCTTTGTTGTCTTCTCCTCTGCTTATTACCATTTGTAAATAATGAATCCATCATCATCATAGTTGTCATTTTCGTTGCTGTTGTTCTTGATGGTGTTGTTGTTATAGTCGAATATTTTTCTTTTGGTCACGAAAGTGGTTGTAATTGTTGATTGGAATTATTATGATTATTGTTATTGTTATTATTAATGTTACTATTATTACATTTAATTGGTTTTCTTGATTGTTTTTGACCACGAGAATTTTTTATCAAGTCATTTGATGTTGCTATTATTGTTGTTAAATTTTTTGATTCGTCATTATTCTTAAATATTGTATTAATATCTTTATTTAAATTTGCAATACCCAATTGTTTGTGTAATGCAATACGTTCTTGACAACATAGCGTATGTATTGAAACTGTTTTTGTTAATATATTATTTGATGATGTCGCTGTTTCAATTGTTGTTTTTGTTTCAGCCATCCATTCATTTGGGATACTAATATTCAAATTTTGAAAAATAATTATTTATTATGCATACAAATATAATTTTATTTTCAATTATTTAAAATATAAAATGGAAAAAAGAAATTAATTCTTGAGCTTACATTTCACTTGGATTCCATTTAATGAAGACTTCTTTAATACCATCAATTGTTGTTCGTCTTGCAATCGTTTGACCCTTGAATGTGATTGATCCTTTTGGTCCATTAGCTAATGATCCAGCTATCATAAGACGATGTTGTAGTCCTTCCATTACACCAGAATCAAAATAATCAAACATTCGAGCTATAAAATATAATAGAAAAAACGAGAAACAAACAAAAATAAATTAGTATTTTCCTTTTTCAAATTACTTTTTTTTTTTAAATTCTTATTTAAAAAAATAATATCGACGGTTTTTAGTTCAATTATAATTTTCATATTTAAATTGAAAATTTTTAAACCTCCGTCATGATGATATTAGATCCTGTTTATTGTTTTACACTATAGGTAATTCATTTTTAAGAGTCAACCATCTAATGAATTTTTTTTGTTAATCATCTATTGAAACATTATGTAACATATAATGTTGGTGATATTGGTAATTGGAAAAGGAGATTTAAAAAATCAATAATACGAATTCATTGTAATGATTACATTAAATTTTTAATATTTTTAATTAATTTTTAATAAAAAGTTCAAAAAATGAAGAAAAAACACAAAAATTTAATGTTCCATTACAAACCAATTGTTATTAAAATGATTTTTCATCACGTTTTAGGTAGGCATTTCATATCGTCTTTTAGTTTCATTTTGGTTTGTCTTTTCTATTTGCTATAACGTTTTTCTTGTATAATGAAATACAAAAAATTTTATTTTTATTTTAAAATCTGTATAAATTCTGTACGATATTTTTCTTTTATTTTAATATTTTCATAAAAGAAAAATAAATGTAAAGGGATGAAAAAAGAAAGATAAAAATTATTTGAAATTTTTTATTTTAATTTTTTTTTTTTTTGTAGTTATGTAAATGTGTTAATTTTTACACTGTAAAATATGTATAAAATAAATTAATGAAAATGCAAATTCTTAATTTGAAATTTCTATAGAATGATTTATTTACATTTACATAATGTCATTGTTTTGTCTTTTTTTATATTTTATTTCAAAAAGAGATATAACGTTTTTATAAATATGTAACGTACATACATATATATTTGTAATGATGATTTTGAAAGTGATTTAAATCAAACATTTTTAGAAATGAATTAACAAGGTTAAGAATTAACAATGTTTAACAAGATAACAAAACATTTTAAAATTGAATTAGAATTTTGAATATGTATTTACATATATGTTGTTTTGTTGGCATAAAATATAAATTCAATCAATATCATAACTAAAAATATTGAATTAAACCACTGTCATCATCATCATTATATTATCAAAAATGTTATAAAAGTATTGAAAATATCACAAATCACATTTTTTTATTGTTTTTCTCTTGGAGAACACAGTTCACAAGTTCATTAAAATTTATAATCTCTTATTGAAACATTTTTTTTTCTGTTCTTTTTTTTGATTACGTCAAATCTAACTCAATATGTTTATTGTTTGATAAACTTCAATTCTTTTCACTCTTTTTGTGTAAATGTAATTAAATAAAGTTTCTCAAATTATAGATGCTTTTAATCAATATTTAAAACTTTTTAAAGAATTCATTTATTTCGAATTAAAAAAAAAGTTTTTCATTGATTTAAAAACATTGCATTTAATTTGCATTTTCAATAATTTATTTAGTACCATCTTACCATACAAATCTATATCACACTTACACAATACACTCATCATGGGTATAGAATACGTGGCATATATTATGCATGTATAAGTACAATTTAAATACATAAATATATGCAAACATCTATATGTTTGTTCATCATTTTTAAATCAAACAATATAATGGGATGGAAATATTTTTTCCACGTACATACCTGAAAACGGTTGACGACGATATCGTAACTTTTTGCCATTTTTTCTTAATAATTTTGGTATTGGTGGATCTGATGTCCTTTTATTTTGATTGTCTTTATTTTCTACAGTATTGAAATGACCATTTACATGTTTTTGTAATGCAAGCTATAGAAATAAATAAATAAAAAAAAAAATAAAAATACAAAAATTTAATTAATTTTTTATAAAATTTCCATAATAATTCAAATAATTTTTACCTGTGATCCAAAACGAAGTCCACAGCCATCGACAATACATTTAAATGGTTTTGTACCACCGTGTGATAATACATGACGTTCTAACCAACGTCTAGAACATGATTCTCTACCATGAACTTTACAACCAGTCCATAAACATTGAAATGGTCCAGATTGCGTATTCACATGTTGCTGCTGTAAATGATCCAATAATTTCGAACTGCTGTCATATTTCTCACTGCAATTATCCCAATAGCATACACCATCATGCCGTTTACTTCCTTTTGGTCCAAAACGAAATCCAGCTTCACCATTAGCTGGGAATCGTATTGTCTTTGGTTGTGATAATATCGGACTAATAGCACATTTTGGTAATGATAAATTGCTATGTTCGGTTATTATTGTCGTCTCATCTATAATTGTTGTTGTAGCTGTAATTGTTTTCGGTGACTCTGAACATAACTGAGGAGATGACGATTGACTTTCAACACCACTTTCATTTGAAAGCAATAGTATCGAAGAAGATGACGATGAAGATGATTCTTCTGGTGATGATTTTAATAATTCATCAGTAGCAAAACTGTTCTCGTCATGTAATTCTCTTGATTTAATTATATCATCATCTTCTACTTCATTATCATATATTTCAGATTTGAATGGCTCAAATTTAATTAACTTTTGTTCACACTTTAAATCTTCAGCCTTTAACGTTGCTGCTGCTGCTGCCGCCGCTATTTTTGCAGCTTCCGTTACTTCATGCTCTAGTTCCTCATCAAAATCAAACATAGATTCACATTTAATTTCATTTTTCATTAACCCTCCCTTCACTGAATCTTCTGAAGTCTTTTCAAATTTGAATCCTTCCTTCTCGTACATGAACACATCTGGTGACGTATCTTTTACTTTAATTTGCACTTGATCTGGAATTATGTCTTTTTGTAAATGAGATAATCTAAATTCTCTTAGCCCGGATTTATTGCTATTCATAACCGACGACAATGATGACAATGACAATGTTGTGCTACCTAACAACGTGGGTGGCTGTTGTTGTTGTTGCTGCTGTTGTATCGATTTAAATATGTCGATTATATAAGGATTATCACTTGTTGGTACAAGTTGTGGAAGAATCGGTTCTTTTGTCATAATTTTATTTTGAGCATCATTTGTTGCAAGTATAGAAGGTAATGGCAGTAACTTTTGCTGAAATTGTGATAATTTCTCGGTAACATTTTCCTTTACATCGGAAAGTAAATTGTTACTTGGCAGTTTCTGGCGTATAAAGCTGGCAGTTGCAGTTGCAATTGAATCACGTGTACTAGTTAATGTGACTAGTGGAGGAGGAACTGATGAAATTGTACTAACAACAGGGGTTGAAGCTGCACTAGAACATGTCGTTACTGTTTTTGAAGTAATAAAATTGCTTGGTGGCAGTGGTGTAATAGTACTTGGAATACTTGTCAGAGCAGGCGGTTCTGACTGATTCATAATAAATTGTGCAGATGAATTGCTTGTTGCTGCTGGATGCAATATTGTACTTAAATTTGGTAAAATATTCGAGTTTTGACTACTGGATTGAATTGGTTGTAATGCGGGCATTACTTGTGGCAATCCTGGCAACTTTGCAGTTGCGATCACCGCTGGTAAAGTTGCATTCAATAATAGACCTGTCGTGGTCGCCATAAACACTGGTTGTGCCGATATTCTTTGATTCGTAGAAAAATTTTGTCCTTGATGATTTATACTAGTCAACGCAGGTGGACATCCGTTAGCATTAATAGTCGTTTGGTGATTGATAATTGATGTTTGTTGTTGTTGTGTTTGCTGTTGTTGTTGTAACTGAGACTGCGCTTTTGTTGTTGAATTAGTCGTAGGATTTAAAGGCACTGCTTGTGCGATTGTGGGTTGTTTAACTAAAATATTACCTGTCAATCCTGAGTCTACGGTTAAAACATTATTATTGCCATTAACATTATTATTATATTCATTATTCGTATTTGGTGCAGGTGTAGATGGCGTTACGATTTGTTGAAGTTTAATAACAGTACCATTTAAAAAATACTGAGCTCCATTACTCATACGGGCTAACTGACCATTGTTTACTACCAAATTGCCGGCATTCGTTGTCAGAATATTTGGTATTTGAACAAGATTTGGCATTACAGGAATTTGAAATAATTGCGTTGAACCAACTTTTGTTGCGGTAGAAGCCGTTCCTTTTTGTGCTGATGTTTGCTGATTATGTGCTTGCGATGTATTTTGAATTTGTGGTTGAGTATTAGGTGTTGGTATTCGAATGGCAGTTAAAAGGACGGTTGGTTGAGAGATCTTTGCTTGTTGCTGTTCTATTTGATGAACAGCGGTTGCTGATGGTGTTTTCCTTAATGAAGGATTTAACGCTGAATTCTTTTTCATTTCAGCTGTACGTGGAGCTATAGCGATATGTTTCTTTGGCGATTTTGGGCGTGATTGCTGCGTTGTTGAAGTTTTACGTGGATTCGGTGCCACTTGTGCTATTTTGGTGGTCGTTTTACGTTCAATTTTTTTCAATGATGGTGGCAATGCTGTTTGTGTTGTTTGAAGTGTTCTAACATCGTAATTTTTATTAAAATTCACGTTCTGTGATTGATCTTTATCATCTTTGTTATTTGTAGATTTCGCAAGGATGTTAAAATACTTATCAAGACCTATAGAAGTAGGTGATGAGCCCGTTTGCTGTTGAATGTTGGAAATATCTTTTTTGACACCGTTCAATGGCTTCATTTGCGATTTAAAATATCCTGTAATCTTTGTTTGTTGTGAGGATGAGGATGATGATGATGATGATGATATCGATTCATCTATGACAGTCGTTGATTTCAGTCTTTTTGCAGCTAAAGGTACACCACTATTCACCTGATTAAATTTATTAATACTATTATTATTATCCAATGCACTTATTTGTTGATGATTATGATTTGTATTTATATTATTGGTACGCACCTTCTTGGCAGTAATGTTTGTATCATTTGAATGTTGTGTTGATAAGCGCTTGTGCTTGTTCCCTGTGACAGTGTTATTATTACAATTAGTCGTGTTTTTACTACTGCTATTATTCGTATTAAAATTACTACTACTACTATTATTATTACTAATGCTGTTTGTTATTGCTGTTGTATTAGTGGTCCAAGGCCACTTTTGTGTTAAGTGATGTAATTGATGCTGTTGTTGTTGAAGTTGTTTAACAATTGCAGATGACAAAGAAGTCGATGATAATGTAGACAATGAGGATGATGATAATGACGATGGTGTTATCTGTTCTTGCTGCTGTAGTTGCTGTTGTTGACACGATGAGAGATGATGGTGTGTTGTTACAGGATTTGTTAAAATCGTCTGTGGTGGCATATTTATTTTTGATAATGCTGTACCTGTTGATGATGGTGATGATGACGACGTAGACTGATGATGTACATCATCACCTATTAAAACCGGACTATAAGGTGATCCAGAATCAGATGAATCACTTGATGTTGTGCTTGAATCAGTACAACTTAATGTTGCGACACCACTATAAAATTAAAATAAAAATAAAAAATAATTAATTATCCTTTCTAATAATATCCTTTCACAATCTTAATCTATTAAACATTAACAAAAATAACTTATTCAAACCTAAAGTTTTTGGTGATTTAATGAATTATATTTTTTTATATTTTCGTAAAATATTAAATTTTTAATAAAATTATGTTGCATTAAAGATTTATATTATTTAGAATCGATGTTTAAAAATATTTTGTACATTTTAATCACAGTTTAAATTTAAAGACGCTCATTAAATATCTACATGTTTTTATATTTCGTTATCCTTTAGGACATGTACATATAAGTATATGTGTATAATTTGACAATTTTTTAATTATAATTTTTTGAAATTATATATTAAAACACAAATTGATCACAAAAACACAACTAAAGTTAATCATTTAATTATTTACTAAAATTATAAAAAAATAAAATAAAAATAAGTATAAAAGCAAAATGGCGATTTCGTCCTTTAGATTTTTTGAAAATGTTGATGGATAATGACTAAAAACGAAATAAAAAAAAAGAATCAAGAAATCCGGATTATTGTTGAAATGCAATAATAAAAATCCTGCATGAACGTACGTAAGTACATACGTGACATACGAATGAAAAACGACCAGATGGTGTAGCTAATAGTCTTTCATTTACGTTAGTAATATTTGTGTAAATGTGTATTTTTTGAATGTGTAGTAAAGATGAATTTTATATACATATACATATATGGCCAGCTGTAAGTTTATATATATATATATGTATATATATATGAGCTGATTTATTTGAAAGTGGAATAAGTCCATTTTTTAAATTCCGAGATGTTTTTTGTTTTACATACATTTACATTTCCTACTAAACTCAGCAAAAAAGTAAAACTTTGATCTCTCGGACTTTGATAATTTTGGACTTATTCCACTTTCAAATAAAACAGCTCACATACATATATATGTATATATATATATATATAGTTGTTGGCAATATACAAACAAAAATATTCCTTAAAATAAAAATGCTTGCACGTACATACATACATACGACAAATTTGACTTCATGCAACTTCATTTCACATGTGTATAAACGTATACATTCTTTATTATATTTGTACATACATATGTATGTATATACATATATCTCTAACAGTAGCATACATACATATATTTTTCATCTCATTTATATATAGTTATATGTATATCATACGCACGAGTACACTTACATATGTGCTATTTATGTATAGACATACGTTAATGCACACAGGTCGTGATATCCTTTCCAATGTATTGACATTGATAGACAAGTAAAAAGTTAACAAAAAAAAAAAAAAAAAAAAAAAAATTACAATAATAATAATAATAATAGTAAGAAGGGATCTCCTATAACCTTCTTCCTCTATAGCATACGAAATACGAGTATGTAAACTTTGCTCTTTTACAATTGTAAGTGGAAAGGATATCTCTTCTCAATTCTTCTCATATATGTACATATTGTACGTATATTACGCGTGATTCTTACACACGTTAAACGCATATTTTTACTATAATGATAAAACATCCAACAACACGCATTTATATCACTACTACATCTGTACAGGTACACACTCATAAACATACATATATGTATATATATGTTAATGCTCTACTCAATTTACGACAAGTCCTGTTGCCCATATCCTGTACATTTTTCCTTTTGTACTATATGTACATATGTATATTGTCTTGTTTGTTATCCCCTAATTTTTACAATAATATAAAAACAAAAAAAGCAAAATTCATCTAACCTTCAATCACTTAAATATTTTGCATTATCAGAAAAGAAATCAAGATTTTAAAATAGATTTATTTTTATAATGTATGTACGTATTTATGTATGTACATATATTCACGATAACGTCCCCTTAATATGATAATAGAGTGGTAGTGCGTACAGTACTATATAATATAAAATGATAATGATAAAGAGTGGTGATTTATTTTCTCTTCTTGTTTTATACGGGATATACATATAAATATCCTGTTAACTTGATCCTTTTTCCATTTATTTTTATTCCTGTTTTGTATCTTTTTTATGTAAATTGTTTTTGTATCTATCGTATTTGAAATTTTAAAAGTAATAATAAAACAATCCAATACGATTCTAAACTGGACTTTCAACTAAAATAATGAAGTTTATCAAATTCGATATTAAAATTGTTTTATACTATGTATACATACATATGCATGTATATATGACTTAAATTTGTATTTCTTAACAAAGAATGCAAGAATAAAATCATCTAAAATTTAAACTTTATAGAAAATTCGAAGATATGCATATGTTACACACATATGTATGTATAACATGTATCCTCGTCATCACCATAAATAATAATCGATCATTTTATTAAATCAAGTCCTTTGTTAAGACATTTATAAGGTCAAGCCAATCAAAGTCATTTTATCATCATACACCGAAGAAGTTATCCATATTTAGGCTCTTAGAAAGGTTTGATCATCAAAAACAGAACAAAATACAAGGAATAGAAAAGAATAAAAATAAATAAATTAAAATAAAAAGTTAACAATAAAATATTTTTTTAAACGATGAAATTTAGGTATACATATATAGATCCAGTTTCCAGTTTCCAATTTCATCAGTTGTTCCGTTCAGATATTTCTTGAAAATTTACTCGTTTATTTTTCTTTACTTTTACTTCATTTTGCTTTTATTCTCTTTCTTCTTCTTCATCAGTTTTATCATTTTTTTAAGTAGGTTTTTTTGGGGTTCTATTTCTTTCGCGGTCAATGGACCTAGAACCAAGGTCATGTTCTCAGGTTGCATGTGATCTTCATATACACAAATAAATACAGTTTTATATAAAAGTCTGTAAGTCTTATATACGTACATGCACATGATTTTAATTCTTTGTAGTAATAATATGTACATATACATACATGTTTGTATGTGGATATATGATGTATGGCTTTTATATCCGTTTTTTAAATATATATATGCCTGTATAGTGCACTATACAATAACATTTCTTGAACAATTTCTTCTTTCCATACTTTATATTTCTTTAATTCCTATGCTGTTTTGTTAGTGTTAGCATGTCTGCATCTTATTATATAAATACCGTATCTTTAGAAGGAAAAAAAATAATGTTTTCTTATATAAAAGTTAAACAAAGGATGGAAAAATAAGAAAATAAAAAAAAATTGAATCTAAGAATGATGGAAAAAAGAAAATAAAATAAAATAATATAAACTTTTGTATCTAGAAAAAGTGGAAATAAAGATACGTACATACATACATACATATAAGACTTATATTTATATTCTTTTTATAATGCATACACTATAGATCAGGAATAGGAAACATATTACACATATAAACGTAAAATGAGCATGTAAACCCATGTGTATATGTAACAAAATAAAAGTTGTAAAACTTCAGTAAAAGTAATATAGAATGAAGTTAACTATCTTATTTGACGGTGGACCTGTGTAACCAACAAAACCAACTATTGTAAAAGACGTTGTGTCGTTTGCTATATCAAGTTATACATATACGGTTATATTGAGTTATTTACTATATGCATATATAATGTCATGATGTATATTATCATATTATGTACACTTATATGCATCGAAGTTTTTATATAATCGTAGACGTAAATGTTCATGATCATATGTTGCCTTGCCCACCATCAAAGATCCTCTTTATTTAGATATACGATTTTTAAGAAAAATTGTTATATATTATATATTTATATGTATGTACATATGCTATGCCATACCACACTATGTATATACAATTTAGGTACGGTTAATACAAAGCCATAAATGCGTCAAGATTAAAATTATTTTTCTTTCATTTTTTTTTTTAATTTTTTCTTTTAAATAAAAAAGACAAATAAATAAAAGCACAAAAAAGAGACAAAATGCAAGAAATTAATGTTTTAAAGCGAAACTAACAATCCAAAACGAAAGTTGTTAATTTTCATGAAGACGAAATTTTTAAAAAGGTATTAAAAAATATGTATTCCATTTATTCATTTATTTTTTATTTTTTTATTTTCTTCATTCAATGAATCAATGAACGAGTGAATGAATTTATGTATGTACTGTATGTAAACCAAAACATATTTAAATATTATGAAGGACAAATACCACAGTATAGATACGTATACGTAATACTATGATGTACGTGCACATAAAACATTTCTTTTTTTTTTTTTTGTCTTTAAGATAAAGTTCAAGTTCAGGGTTATCATTTTTATTGTTTTTACTTTTTAATAAATCAATTAGGTTACAGGTAGGAACTTAAATTGATTTTTTTTTTTAAATATTGAAAATTTTATGAATTTTTCCACCTACAACAGGAGTGATTTACTGAGTTTGTTTTTAAAATTAACGCCAAATTTCCTAATTACCTATACTTACAATATGAATTTGAGTATAAGATTGATATATTATATAGAATTGTAGAAATTTTTTATTAGTAGAGTATATGTATGTAACACGAACAATGCGTTACAATCATTCTTTAAATAAAAACGAAAATAGATTATTAAAGAAGACACATAAAAAATAAATTGTTCTTTTCTTGATTTGTTTTAATTTTAAGTTAGCCCACGCCTTTAAAAGTCCTTACAAATGGTTTTAATGCCAAGATATTATGTATGTAGTTTATGTAAATTTAATGGATTTTTGACTATAGTTACAATGATTTTTCTTATATACATATGTATATACATGCATACTTATATACATACAGATATGCAAAAACCAACATATGCATGTGATTTATATTTTCCTTTATTTCTTTGGCAATTCTGTTTCTTATTTTTTTCTGATTATAGTTGACTGAACTGGTTAAAAGAGCAATAATTTTTCTTTTTTGATTTAAGGGAATATATTTTGGAAAGAAAAATAAAAAGAAAAGTTATCATGATGGTAACAGCAGCAAATTTGATTCTAACCCATGGAGCAATTTAAGTTTTTTATTTTTATTTATTTATTTATTTATTTTTTGTAACAACAGCATGCGGCAACCCCACTTACATACTTCAAATGATAGAACATGTTATTATTGCTATTATTAAATTTTATTAAAGTTTTTAGTATCTCTACTAGTATTGATCATAAATATATATGTAATGTATATTTACTGGTGATTATACATGCACGCTTATTAAATATACATTTGTATGTACATATTTAATCAAATATATAGAAATTTAAATGTATGTACATCTACATATGTAACACATTTTGTACACACATACATACATATATCATATTCATATATGTTTTATTATATGTTGACATATGTATGTATGTACAACTTTGCGAATTATGACAGACTTTAATTTTATATTTTTATTTTTCTATGTGTATTTTAATAAGAGTATCTGAACTGAGATAAAATCGGTAGTGAACACGTTAATATCGTATAAAAGAAATATGTATGTATGTACATACTTATTTTCACACTTTACTACGTGAATAATACATCACATGTGCAAAAAAAAATGAATTTTCTTTTTACTACTTCCATAAACTTTAATTGTTTATCAGTCGAAAAAAAGCAAAGAATATTTTTTTTGTTAATGTTAAGTAGCCTGCAACATGTACAATATACAGATACATATATTATATGTATGTATATGCAGATATGCATATCGAGCAAATACGTGGTATGGTACGATGATGTTGTCGGCGACATTAGAAATAGTATAAAAATTCAAGGATTGTATACAATGTGATATTTTAAATTAAATGCAATTCACGTTTCGCACTTGTTTCAAAATACTATGTGCACACATATGTATATGAAAACTTATAAAAAAAAAAAAAAATGAAATAAAATAACAACAGCATCCGATTCTCCAACTAACTATAATTATACAAGAAGAATAATAATGAAAACAGCTGTATACAGCTGAATTTAATGAATTTTCTTTTAAAAAAAAAACGTACAAAAATAATCATATGCGTTTTTAACATACATATGTATATGTATCTATGTAAATTCAGTTAATAAACCTACACCTTTACATCCATGTAAATATGCTCATTGTCGTGTATGTACAAAGTGGTCAGCTGTATAGATTATAAAAAAATGATGCCCAATTCAAATAAACCAACTATTTAGCAAACAGTTGTAATGTAACAACAGAACAATCAAATAAAAACATAACATGAAAAGTTCTCTTTACATTTTCCTGTATAACATATTCATAATTTTTTTTTATTTTTCACTTTTTGACTTTTTTTTCCAATTTTACAAAATTTATGACAAATAAAACAAAGAATTAATCTATTCATTCATACAAAATGTGTAAAAAAAAAAACATCCTATACAATGTGTAGTGTACGTAATGACTACAAAAATATGGACATGTAGTGAAAGAATATTTGTAATCTACTCCATAAAACAGAAAATTATAAAAGAGAAGTTCAACAAGCCAACTAGCCCCAGCCTCAAGCCTCCAATCCAACAATATAGGTACATATAATTCTATCTAAATTCTGAACATTTGGTATTTGGTTTGGTTCGTTGGTCCATTGTATGCTGTGTATAGGTTTATTTATTTTTTTGTTATTTATTTAATCTGGCCAGAATTGTGTATACACTGTTCCATGTATAAATCATACGATATGTATACAAACATTTAACTTAACATACCTATGTATGTGTGTTGATAAAATGGGGTTGTTGGATAATGGGGGGTCAACTGAAAATTGTATTGTAGGTACATGTTGTCGACTTCGTGTTGTACACATGTGCATGCAGATACATATGTATGTGGTTATATATAATCAATTTGTTCAAATATATGTGAAAATACGACTTTCAAATCAAATAAAAAGAAAAACGAACAAATAAAATACAAAAATGAGTTCATTGTCCTAACATGTAAGAACCATTACATTAACGATTACAAATACAATATCAGGCATAAAGAAAAATAAAATTAGGAAAGGAAAATTATTTTTAAATAAAGTGAAATTAGAAATTCTAACAAATTGAGTTGTACATCCAAATAAACGTGTTGACGATATACATAGGTATGTATATTTGTCATATCAAATCTGAAAGTAAGACCACAGCGAATGTAATCAATATCTGTTTTCTGTAAGAAGATCAAACATTTTAATTAAGCCTGTTTGGTTGAAGGTAAAGTAGAAATATATAACAATTAAAAATTATTTGCAAGATTGTTGATACAGAATTAGACATAATTTAATAAATCACATTTGAAAAGAACACATTTTTCAAACTGAATAATATTTTATTATTTCATTTTCTGACAACAAAATAACATTGTTCCAATAAATACTACTACCTATGTATTGATATGTATATATGTTGTTAATACAAGTCAACAGAAGGACGAGATATAAAAAATGTATAAATAAATTATTTGGCATTTATCTTAGAATTTTTGTGGTAATAGAAATTAATCCCAATTATATTTATGTCATGTAAGTACCCTGATAGTTATATTCAGAGTAATATATCTATCCACATTATATTACATAAATCACTTTCACTGTTGTAATTTTTATGTACTTTTCCCATCATATTTGTTATATATTGTTAAGAATTATGTAGAAGAATTTTAAAATTTCCTGTTTTTTAATTAACAACATGTATAACGTGTGTATAATAATGAAAACCCGTAATTTAAAATTAAAAGTTTTGTCTAGTCATTGTTCTAGTTTTTAGCACTTATTGGGTAAAAATAATTCTTTTTTATAAATAAATTCATGACTCATTCTTCACGTCCAACTTGTTTTATATAATTTTTAAATAGGTAAATTAAATTAATTTTCAAATTATACATTGTAAAAACAATATAACACAGTGGCAAAACAGTAATAAAATCGAAAGTAACTGAAAAAAAAAAATTTGTTTTGTATTATAAACAAAATAGAATCAGATTGTTTTCTTTTTTTCCATAATATTGAATAAATGTAAATATAAAAAAATCACCTACAATGTGTATAGATTCACACAGATACAAAAAAAAAAATCAAATTGAAAATTTAGCAATTTTAAAGACATATGTATAGCTATTTAGCCCCAGACATGTACAATAACATAGCTTACTTAATTCATTTACTCGCTATTTAATGTTTGCCAATGAATTTATCTTTTTTAACGTAAACAATTTAATGTTACAATTTTTTTTTTTCATTTGTCTTCTTTTATTTTGGTTAATTTGAAGCAATATTTCATTATTATTATTATTTTTTTATTTTATCTTTAACTTTATAGTATATAGCGTTTTTTTTAATGTTTGTATATCACATCCGAAAAGCTGACTTTGCGTATTAGGTGTAATGTGTGTAATGGCAATATATGTATGTATCTGTATTTAATTTTAAAATATACATTTTTTGCAGAGCATATGCTACACATTTGTACGTAAGTACCCGTATACCTACATTATTTTTTTAAACGATATATTATAAATGTGCATAAATATGTACATATGTATGTAAGATAAGCACGAGTATTGTGTGCGGTAGGTCAGTATTAAAAAATATGTATGATTTGCTATTACGATTACGTTTTTGCGTAGACATTTTATTATTGTTATTTATAAAATGTACAAAAGTAAAAATATAATAATAAATAAAAGAAAAGAAAAACAGATTGAGATTATATATTTTTATATTACACACATTTCGGTGTCAGTCAACCTCACATTTTCTGTAATTTAAAAAATTGCATATACATACATATGTATGTATGTACATACATTATACAAAAATTACAATACTACCTATTTCTGTTTCTGACATTTGTATATATAAGTATGTAGATACAATAAGTTAATGTAATGATTATCAAGAAAATTGATTTTTTTTTTTTCATTTATTTGTATATGATATATTGCTTCATGTCGTATAAACAATAATGTTATATTTAGAAGACTAGTAGAGGACTAGACATTTTCATTGTTGTACTTGCTACTTTTTTTTTGTTCTTTTTTTAGCATTTTCTGTTTGGTTCCTTTATTATTTAATAATAAAGAAACGTGAATAAAAATTTCAAAATAATATAAAAAAAAAAGAACAATCGGCTATCTTGTATGTATTAATATAATGAAAAAAAAATAAACAATATTAATGATATTATGGACAAGGTGAAATCGTTTATTACCATATTCGTGGATTATTACATACCATAAATAGAGAATTAGGTAAAGATCAGTGATTTATGTGAATAACATTATGTAGTTGTACATTGACTATTTATGTTTTTCATGTTCTGTTTACAAATAAACAAAAAATTGTTGAAAAATAGAATTTCATTGTATTTGCATATCGTGAGCGGAAAATGCATTAAATATTCACAAATATGAAAATTTTTGTTTTTTTCTTCTTTATTTTCTTTATTAGGTATAGAGAATGTCAGAAGTTATTTTTTATACACGATACATACATATATTACAACTATACCTATCAGTACGTCTATTTTACAAATATTTATTAAAATTCATAGTAAAAGTTACTGTCTATATGTTAATTTATGACCTTAATGTAATTAAAATGACTCAAATATAATTTATATCACTGTTATATTCATTTGAATGGAAACCACTTTATATTATTTAATATTAGCTATTATCTAACTCTTTTTATGGAAATGATTTAAAGAAATTTATTAGTAAAATTAATCAGATTTTATATTTAAGTCGTTAATTGATTTGTTAGGAAATAAATATTTATAGTTTTATTAGCTGGTGAGTAATGTCTACTTTGTATATGACAACAGATATACATATGTATGTATATAAAAAAACAATATTAATAATTTATTGTGGGAAAATTTTTTGCAATGCATAGCCCATAGGGTATGTATGTATGGGAAATCCTAAATTGCTAATATTATCTACATATGTATTTTTATGTTCAATTTTTCAAAAAATTTGAATAGATATTTCAAAATTCAAAACAAATTTATGATCTGAAATTAACAATTTTAATACTACTACACATTTTCCCTATATAGCAAAAAAGCAAAAAAAATAAAAAAATAAAAATAAAACAAAAGCTAGTTCAGTAATTACTTACATAGTTAATTAAAAATTATTTCTGTCTCTTTAAATTAAATTTAAATCTTCTTTAATCTCAAACCAGTTGGTGAACAACAAATTTTTTGTTACGCATGTATTTAATTTATAATATGTGCGTATGTACATATAATATATCTGTTTGTATGTTAAGTAAAATTTACATATTGTACAACCACCCCACGCATTTCCGGCTTAAGTATATACACACGTGAAATTTGTATGGCTACATATGTATATACTTTTAACAGTTTTAACCCTCAGTTGTCAAATTTACGTACAATCATATAGATATATGCATGGACTTATGTATGTATGTGGCTATGTGTATACATATAAATATTTTATTTTATAAACCAAAATATACATATTTATCGGGTTACTTAAAGTCAAGCAGAAGCGTTCAAAAATACGCTTTATTATTATGCAGACATTGATTATGTAAGTATACAAGTATGTATGTACATTTATACAATGTGTGTTTATATACCAATGTTCAAGCTTTTTTTTAGTAAAATGTAATATTCTATGGTTCTATTAAGTAAAACCTTTTTCCCTTAAGGGCCTGTTTTTTTATTCTTCTCATTTTATTCTTGTAAATATGCGTAAATGCAATATATTTCATATATTATGGATATACTTATAAAACGTTGTATACATTTTTGTACGTATTTACCTCTACCTCTCATATTTAACTCCAAATTCAATTCATTATGCCTAAGGTACCATTATCATGATTGTTGTCGTCGTGGAGATGATGCTTGAGGAATGGATCACATCACATCACATACATGTATATGTACATAGTTCATTCTTCCAGCAGATTATAAACTGTTCGCATATATGTACATACATGCATTCTTATGAACAACCCTGTTTTTCAACTTCATTTTCGACAAATTTTAAAAACTTGAAATTATAGCATCATAACCAGTCGTATGAAAAAACAAAAGTCGAACTGAACTGAATAAGAAGTCATAACAAAATGTCATGCAATACTTATGAACATGTGCGCATACATGCATTTTATCGTGTCGAATATATGGTGCATAGGAAGTGCATGGATGCATTTTTTTCTCACATGAAAATGCACCTGATCATGGTAGCGAATTGAAGTAAGTAAATAACTTATATATGCATATAATGCATTATGACTAGTAGTACATAAGATGTGTTATGTGCATAAATATGTATCTACATAATGTATGTCCATGCATTTCCATTTTCATTTCTGAATTCTGAGCAAAAATGTGTATCTCTTCTGCATCGCGCTATACATTTGGTATAATAGGTGTATAAATAAGTAAAAAGTACACACTGTCATCATATATGCACACAACTTTATAAACGCAATGTTTATATACATACAGATATATTTCTTTCTATATATGTTTATATATGATTGCATGCGCATGTGATGATGTGCATACGACAGTTGTCGTGTCATTACAATGCACGGAACGCATAAATTATGCATGAAAATGTTTTATTACTTCACAGATGCGACGTGCCTTGTTTATGTTATTATATCACCGCTGACGTTTCATATGATTCATTTTATCTACATTAACAGCTTTACTGAATACTGACTGACTATACAATAATCTCTTACCAGAAAAGCAATTGAATAGATCTAAACAGTGAATTGTAATTAAATTGGATTGGAGCTTACCTATGTATGTTTCTTGTCAAATTGTGGGGAAATTGAATGGGTGGAATAGAAGGTGGGCATGGTACAATAGATGATTCATTTGAAGAAAGAAAAGTTCTTCTTGCATCATGTTGATATATGTGAAGTCAAAGTAGTAAATAAACTATAAAGATTTTATAAAAGCCAAATATCTATTATTATTGTTATCATAACAATTGTTTACAACCTCTAATTCAAATATGTACATACGTACATATATAAATTAAACATATCTAGATGCACTTGATATGTGCTGAACATACAACGACACCCATGTAATTTACCCACCACTGACATCATGGATGGGATTTCATTTCAAATATAACAAATAGCATGATGACATTTGTCTCGCGAGCAACATTACATTACTTTACATTATATTACATATAATATTATTTACTTGTTTTACATAACGTATGTAACTATGTATGTAACTATGTACGTCTACATGTTAAGAACAGGCATTTTTATCGATCACTTAAAGTCAGGTTTTATTTTTTTATTTTTTTTAGTGTGTTACAATGACATTGGTTACCGCACCGGTATATGACATATCAAATGTATATCACCTGTTCTTTTGAGTACACATTTTTTTTTCATTCATTTCATTTTCCTTTTTTCTTCATTTTTTGTGCACATACTGCTGTACTATATATAAATATGTATAATATATGTATGTATGTATGTATGTACATTTCTTAATACGCACATACATACATAAATATGTAAGTATGTTCATGATAAACAGGTAAAAAAGCTACCGGTAAAGTCAATGAAAAATAAATAAAAAATAATTCAAAGAAAAAATTTATGTAAGATAAAAAAAACACATTAATGAAAGAAGATTAGTTTTTAATGTGAGCGAAGTGTAAGTAAAAGTGTTTACAAGTTGCTGTGATTGTGATAGCTTATTGTTATGACAGTATTTTTTTAAATTTTCTTTTTTTATTTGCATATTCGTAAGTAAATCAAAATAATACATGCATACATACATACTCGTATGTTAACATACATACGTATGTTAATTAGATTATGGTATTTACATTAATTTGAATTTATAGGTAATTATGAAAATAATAGATATAAAATGCCACATGCAAATATGTACACGTCATAATCTTTTATTAGAAGTTTTAAATTCTCATGCAATTAAATAATACATACATATCTATGTATGTATTATCTTTTAGAAAATAGATATTTTATGACGACAAAAATCATTAATTGATGACATCATGTTATTTAAAACAATAGCAATTAGGTACATACATACCTATATCAAATTTCCACTATTTTTAATCCAATGAATACAAGTACATACACAGATATGTGAACACATTCAAATATACTTTATATCTAGAAAGAAGAAATCAAATTATACTGATATGATGACAACGATATAAATTTTTTCTTCTATTTTTGACAATGAGTTTTGAAGTCTTCGTACTGTACCATCAGAAGTAGAAATCAAAATAAAAATTATTGTCACAATGATGTCCCCTGCATGACATGTGTACAATGGTATTCAGAAAACATAAAATGCAGCTACATATAACAAAACTAAAATCTTACACATTCTTCAAATATGATATTTGTGATGGTGATGATAACAAGGGAACCTAAATTCAGTTACAAAATTTATTCATCTAGATAAAAATATTATAAAAATACACTATATAAGCCAAATTCATTTTATTCGTATACATATGTACATATGTATATTTCATCCTACAGGAGAGAATACAAATATATTTATGTATGTGTATATCGTTCATATTTTTTGGCTCCAGGGGACCATAAATATTAAACAAACAAAAAAAAATGGACATTTTCTTTTCTACTTTTTTACGGTTTTATACAATATATATGAAAAAAAAGAACTATGGAAATATCCATTCTATTTTTTTTTTACTCTTCACGTTATATCTTTTGGGTATTTTTAATTTTCAACTATGATGATGGTTGTACTAAAAATTTTTTAATGTTTGAAATACTGTTTATATAAAGATACTAAATAAAGAAAAAACAAATCCCAAAGGATTGCTTCACTTTTACAAAATATATGCATGAACATGTGTGTGTTATAGCTAAAATAAAAACATCCATTAAAAAATATTTTGGAGTTGGAAATAATTCAATTCAGCTTAAGTTAAAATTTACTGGCCTTTTCTTTGGTAAAAAAAATTGTTGTGTTTATGAATTTAATAACGCCTCTTATTTACGTATTAATAGGTACAATTTGAAAAAAAAATCTACAGACATATAGAGATACAAGGGGAATACAAAAACCAAGATATGTACATATGTATAATTTAGGAAAGGAATGATTGATTGTCTTTTCTATGATTTTTTTAGCGTTTATTCTTGTTTTTTAAAGGATGTTTTAATATGAAAAAATAAATGGACAATAATGTCCTGGCAATAACAGCTATGGAAAAATGCGACTTTTATCTTTTTTTTTAAATGTCTGGGAGTTTTTATGCATATTTCTCTAATGCTAAAATTTATAATTTAAATACACGAAACATTTGAGGCATTTAAAAAAAGGAAATAAGAGGAAATGAAGGATCGTTTAAAACGGCATTAATAGCTATTCAAATTTAAGAGAAAAAAAAAAAATTAAAGGGATAAATAATTACAACAATAATTTTTTTTTTTGATTCCTTATTTCTGGGATAATGAGCCATGTATTATTACATGTATTATTCAGTTTTTAAATTTAAAGATGTTTATTTCTTTCTTCATTTTACTTCCATAAAAAAAAAGAACTGGTACAATTCTAGAGTGGAGCATTATCTTGTTGTAAATCTACAAAGATTGAATCGTACTTTATATCATTTACCTAAATAAAGTATGTATTTTATATTGTTGTTACCGTTTATTTTTATTTATTATTAATTACATACTATTATTACCATACCAAACCACTAACCATTAACCAATATTTCACATTATTAAACCTAGTCAAAATAGATATGATCTTTACCAACTGTCATCACGTTCGTATGTATATACATACATAGGAATACATAAATAATTACAATTCTTATGGTTTTGTATATAAGCAACAAATTTCTAATTCGAATTCAATTCATATGCAAATTGATTCTATTGAATATTTCATATAACTCTAATCTACAATAAACACTCATTTCTTATTTTCAAATAAATAAAATTCCACATATGTATCTTCCCCTTTAGCCTATAAATATATATGGAGCACATACATACGTATATATATGTATGTATATATTGTGATATTAGTTCTCATGTATATAGTTCTCGGGTTTTTTTTTTTTATTTTAGCTTCTATCTATGATGTATATTTCTGTTCAGAGGTCCTTACCTTACGTATGTACATATCTATGTGTTTTAAAACATTTTTGAACTTTGTGAACATGTACTGTATAATACATACATTATACAATACTTGAGAAATTTTATAAGCACTCCTTTATTTTATCAAAATATTTATGTGTATACATGAATGTGAATGTATTCCAATTTATAATCTAGTTTGTATGCATATAATTTAACATTTTTTAAATGTACACCCGTTGACAAATTTATGCTCAATACAAACATAACTGACATTAAAAAACAATAATTAACTATTTGTACTTAAAAAATCTATTAAAATATCAATGACTAATTACGTTACATACGAAATTTAATAAAATTTATAACTTTTCCATGTAGTTTTTTTGTTCACGTATAAGGTAACATTTTTTATACTATTCCAAAATAAATGTTTTTTAAATTTTTTTTTAAACTTTTCAAATTCGCATACCCATATATTTAATATTGTTACAAAATCATTAGGAAAATTTTTTAATATTTTCGCAGTTGTTTCCTATTTATGCATACAAATGCCTATCGACTAAATATTTTTTAATGCCTACCTATATATACCTTAAAATCTAGGTAAACTAGAATAACAATAAATCTATCAGCTATTTGAATTCGTTATTTCGTTATTGTACATTATATGATTCAGAATGTATGTATACCATAATACACAAAATAGTTTTTCTCAAACAAAATTTTGAATGTACATTATACAGGAAACACTTTTATGTACATGCATACATATACATGTGTATTATAGATGTCTTTCTAAAGGAATAAATCGTTCACGTACACAAATATAATGTTTTATACCATTAAATTTACAGATTAGTACTTCTAGATTAGATTTTTTACCAAAGATAAAAATAATATATGAAAATTCGTATGTCGATAATATTGTGAAGTAATGTAATATATGCTTATATAAATTGACGTAATATATAAATTTGATTTTCAAATGAATCTCCTATGCATTTAAACACATATTTATATGAGAAATGAAATGAAAATCAAAATTGAAAATGAAAATTTTATTTACTATTTAAGTATATGTACGTATAAATATATGCCCATTTATGGTGTACAATTTATATACATAATACATACAAAGTATGGATATGTTCTAAAAGCGCGTGCGCTTATAACAAAATAAATTAAAACTTTTTTTTTGTTATCAAATACACGCCTAAATGAAAATCTGTGTTCAAAAAACAAAAAAACAAAATAAATAAATAAAATAAAATAAAATGAAATAAAGTTTTGCATAATTTGATACAATAGGTATATTGTATTTATGCTAATGATATCTAACGAAACTGAAAATCGATAGATATTCGGATGGAAATCTAAAGAATACAAGGGTACATGTGTATATTATATGTATATTTGAAAATAAAATTTATTATATGCATTTATATATGTACGTTCATATATACATATGTAAGTGTGTTGAATTTTAGAACAACACTTTGAAAATGAGAAAATAATAATTAACATTTTAATAATAAAATATTTAAGTTCGTGTTTTAGTATAAATCTTCTTTCGCTCATTAGCATAAATTTGTCGTACCATATTGTACACAATAAAAATTTTTTTAGTCTTTTTTGAAATTCCCACTAATTTATAGAAATTTTGCAACACACATATCTGTAACACATTAAAAGAACACATACTAAAAAAAACCGGAATTGTGGGAAATTATTAAAATATTTCAAATTTTATGTAAAAATTGATACAGGAATTTAAAATAGACAAACGTTTTCACAGAGTTCGATGATTTAATTTTTTTAGTGTAAAATAAAATTATTCCATAATGAATGAAGTGCTCTATAGTGTTTTCCAAATATGCATGTGTTCATTTATTTTATCAATATGCAAAAGCATAAATTGTGCAACTTTATCATTTGTATTTTTTGTTATTTTTGTTTCTTTCACACTAAAAACAAAATTTTCAAATACAAATACCAATTTGAATTTAGATATTTTCCTATTTTGCATCGTTTTTTTCATTCATTAGAGAACATTTCTCATCATTTCAAATGCTTGAAGTTACATAATTATATTTTTTAAACATTTTTTTCCGCTACTACTACACGAAAATTTGTTTTCCAATAAATATATACAGGGTGACTCACATGCTGTGATTCCTTAAAAAAAAAAAAAATACTAGAAACAGATATTATAAAACAAAAATTATGCCAGAAAACAGAATATTCCAAAAGCCTTGGTATAGCTACATGTACTAATATTTGTGTGTTAGTTAGAGTTGTTTTCTTCCAAAAATAAACATGAAGTAATAACAGATTCTTCCTTTTTTCTTTACAGTTCTAATAAATTTTTTGTATTTGTATTTTTTGTAAATAACCAAATATCAAAATCTATACTGAGTGATACATAATGCGTAAAGTAATTAGTTAAAGCCTTTTAGCTAAATAATGTTTATCATCATCGTATTACATATTTTGCCTTTTTCATAGAGATATATATACATAAAAAGTAATATAAACTCATATATACATATATATATATGTATGTGTTGGATAAATGATATATCTTTCAGTCATGCGTTTAATTGCATGAAAATTATTCAAGCGTTGGATGTTAGCTAGCCAACAAAATAAAGTATAATATCATTATATGTACCTATATTTTGTTGCTTTTTTTTCTAACATATTATCATCAATATTTTATATTTTATCTACAATTTTTATCTATTGAATAAAGGTATTGAAAGTTAAATATGTATATTTATATTAAAAATGAAAAAAACAAAGTGAATAAAATTAAAATTAAAAAACGATGAATTTTTATAGGAAGTGACGTCAATCGTTTAGTTATGCTTTTCCTAATTTTTTTCCAGTACAGGTGATTTTAATTTTCTGACTAAATGCCTAGAGTAAAAAGGTTTATCAAATTCTATAGTGTAATGGGTATGTAAGCAAAGGTAAACAAAAAAAAAAGAAGCTTTTTCTTTTTGTTTGGAAGTACATATTGTGTAATTAAATTAACCTTAAAAATTCATCTAAAAAAAAAAGTAAATTTGATTAATATCAACTACCACTAAACAATTTTCAAATGTATACCATCATTTATTTTTTTAATAAAAAATTGAACATAATCACATATAGTAGACTAGCATATGAACGTACATGGATAATATCTACATTGTTTGTAAGAAATTATATTCATTTCTTAAAGATTTGTATTTCAAGGAATTCTTTTATTATTATTATAAAAAAGTATTTTGACGAGTATAAAATCAACTTTACTAATCTAGTGCATTTTTTATTATGAATGTTTAATATTCCACGAAATTTTTAAAATACACACTTTAAAATTGTAAAAAAAAAAAATTAACTTTTTGTTTTTTTAATTTGCTACATATTCGGTTCATTATTCTCATCATTATCAGCATCACTATAAAAATATACATTATATTAACATTATCCGAGCATTCATTTATTTATTCACATACACAAATTAATGTGTGTATGTTTATTAGGGCGGACTGGGTTGACCACTTTTCTAAATAAAAAATTTAAAAAAAAATAAAAAAAAATAAATAAAAACAACAACAACAACAAAGTTATATTAAAACGAATAAAGTGTGCACGTCCGTTTATATTTTATGTGCACAATAATTCTTTTAAAATCTCAGTCAGTGTCAGTGGTCCTGTGAATAACCTGTTATATTGGATTAATGCCCGAAATATTGTCTTTATATAAAAATTTTTTATAAATACACGAATAAAATTTAATGTACATGTTAGTAAAATTAAAAAATAATAAAAATAAAACAATCAACAGGTATACGAATCAAATATGTATGTACGTGTATAAAATATTATATACATAGGTATCAGATAAACTTTACGTATGAAAAAAAAAAACTTGAAAATAAATTATAACATACACAGAAAATTGCTAACAAAAAGCATAAATTCCAATGTATCTTAGTCATTTTTAAAAAAGATTTTTAACTTTGTTAGGATATTTAAAATATATACTTTCTGAACAATGTGTTATACAGGGTATTTTAAAAATAAATATTCAATACACAAGAAAATTTTGTTACAAAGTTTTGATATTTTGTTTTTTTTTTTTGAGTCCTTTGAAATTTCGACCACCTTCGACTTTAAATTGATTATTATTTTTAAAATTATTTAATTTTATTTTGTGTGACTAATTCTTGAAAAAAAAAAAATGTTTTTAAATAATACTCGTATTTGCTTTAATTTCAATGTTGGTTTATTTAAATTCAATACTTTTGTTTTAAATTTATTTATTTGAATCTACTTTACTTAATGTTTTCCACTTTCATTTTTTTTTTCCTCAGAAAGTAATCATGCAAAATCAGAATTTTTTGTACCCACGCAAAAGCTAATCAATCAAAAATAATATTAAACAAATTTTTTATTTTTAAATACTTCAATGCATATGCTTAAACGTATAAGTTAGTATTAAAAAAATGTATAATATGAATAATCCTTTGCATCAATTTTTTTTTGTTTCCTTAAATAAAAACTCAAAACCTCTCTACATAGGTACATATCTACCATAAATAATTCTGACTTTGACCTTATAGAAGGTGAAGTTTTTTTTATTCGTTCAAAATGATAATGTTGAAAAAAAAAAAAACGCTGTTTTATCTTATCTTATTGCATTTGTATCTTATAGCATATGTATGTAGTACGGTAATACGTAGAGGTGTAAACGTAAGTACATACATAGGTATAATGTAAATATAAAAATTTTTTGGCAATAACTTCAGTAATTTTGTTTTATAAATGAAAATGATGTGTGTGTTTTTATGTTGGCACAATAAATAAAAGAGAAAACCTCAAATTTATAGATTGTATTTAGTACAGAATTAAAATAATAAGTATAATAAACAAATAAAAACTATAAATTCTTAGATGTACATAAAAATGTTGCAGTTTAAATCAATTTTATATAAAATAAAAATTAATTTAATTTTTGTAGAGAACAATATGTATAATATAAAAGTGATGGTAAATTAATAAAAATTTAAAAAGCAACCCGTACATCACGATAAATGCTATTTTGTACGGTTACAATGCATTTTCTATATAAAAGCCATTTGCTTACATTATATCGCTGTATACACAAATCTATCTATGCATGTATGTCTATATATGTGTATGTATATGTTCTGTCTATCCTTTTTGTACATTTGTTTTTAGATCTCATTGTAATATAAAGTATAAAAGGGCTTCGAACTCGTATGACTTTGAACTTTTTGTAAACGTTGAATGTTTTCTTTCACTATATTATTGCTTTTTTTATTTATTTCAATTTTTTTTTAATTTTATTTATGTATTTATTTAATTTTTTTTTTTTTTTGTAATTGAATTGTTTTCCTTTTTTCATTTTACCTTTATTTTTTTGTTTTTAATTTTATACTATCGTATTTATACCTATGTAAATGGTATAAATTTATTTTAAAATAATTTGTAATTTTTAATTAATGTTTATTCAATTTATAATTTTTGAAAATTACCCTTTATTATTCATAACGGTTTTTTAAAAAGAATTTTTGTTCTGTTAGTCATTTGTTTTATTTTTTTCATATACTTTATATGAAAATATTTTATTTTTCTAAAAAATTACTAAGTTTATTTAGAAATTTCAAGACATGTAGTAAATGTTTAATTTAAAACTTCATATGTTCTTTTATAAGAAAAATTTTATTTTACCAAATGATACATTACATCTTCTCGAATTCAATCTCCAAACGGAGCGATTTTGTATCAACAAAAAAAAAAGGCCGTCATCTTCCCTATGATTTTTGTCTATTACTTTCACTTTGTTCTGTAGATTGTAAGTAATATCATGTTTTATTTATTTTAATCCAAATCAGTATTATGATGACTTGTTGGTCTTTGAGGTTTTTATTTTTCTAATATCAGTACAATATACTTTTTTAATATTCTATTCTATACTCACATTTTATTTATACAGACAGACAATTTCCTTGTTTGTTCTTTCAAATCAAAGGCATTCTTTTATTATATATTTTACTTATTTATTTATTTTTGGATAAAAAGAACAGGAAGATAACGTTAATCACAATTCTCAGTTTTATTTATTTATTTTTTTTTTTAATGTTATTTTTTCGTCTTTTAGGTTTCAGTTCTTTTTTCCATTGTTATCATCAAACACATTTCGAATATTAAATGACACTGTCATCATATACATACATACATATATACAATTATTCATTTCACTTATTTTCTTTTTTTTTGTATACATACTAATTATTATTTTCTTTCAACGTTATTATCATATCGTAAGCTGATATTATGATATCGAATGTAATTTCATATGTACGTAAAAGGAAAAAAAAAACATTTTTGGTTTTTTTTTGTCATTTATTTAGTTTATATTTTGGAACTGTCTCCATAGAAAATTATCTTATATCATTATTATTTTACCAAAACTACAAAACTATAATATAATATAACATTTATCCAGACATTATTTTGTATCAGATATATACACCATTCGTAAATGGTATATACATATATACATAACCATATGATAATGGGCAACAATTCTTTTGATGCCAACCAGAATTATTCTAACAAAACCATTTTCATCACTATCAGCTAACAATCTGTTATAGGTTTTCTTTTTATTTATTTCAAATTCACAGAATTAAAAATAAAATGAAAACAGAAAATATAAAATAAATTGAAGAAAGAGAAGAAAAAATAAAGAGAAAAAGGAAAATATGTTATAAGAATTGTGTACAATCTACAAGACACTATAAAAACAACCATACATTTTTAGTTCCTTTTGATGTTTACCCGACACTATGCGGCTTCATTTTATTTTCATTTCATTTGTATTCTCTCTCCTCGAAAAAAAGAAATAAAAAGTGAAAAAAAATAAATAAACTACTTCCATTCTACACTATTTATATTGTTTTTATTTTTTATTTTCGTTGTTTTTTGTTATCTTTTTCATTTTATTTATTAAATTTTCATGTTTTTCTTTTTCTTTTCAACAACAATATAATGTACATGAATTCAGGAAATTTATTCAGGAAAAAATTGAAAAAGGAAAAACACAAAAAGAGGATACACATACATATGTGTTTATACAGGCATATACAATAGTTTGTAGAAATAAGTGGAAAAAAGCTTATGTGTATTTTTATAAATGAAAAACAGAATTTTATTGAAACTAAATTTTGATTATGTGTTTTTATAATCATCATTGTATTTTGTCTATTCAAAATTAACGAAAAGTGTCATTCGTTATTTGATATACAATTTCAATGAAAATATTGTATTTTTGTATTAACTTTTTTTTTCTTTTGTTCGTAATAACATTACAATATCTAATTGCACCCTAATTCTTATTTTCATTTCAATATGCACTTTTTTATTTGATAATATTTTTTGTTCTTCTAAATACGAATTTTTCTTTATGCATACAATACAAATAAATTAAATAACAAAAAAACTACTTAAATATACCGTGCGGTATGGCACGTGCAGCCTCGTGGTCATTAATCCGAAATTGAGATGCGATGTATCTTACATTATTTTAAAAGATATATGGGGATGATTCTTATTCCTTTTCTCATCATCATCATTCTCACCATTAAAATGTTTTATCATTTTATACAATTCATATGAATATAACAAGGGTATACATATGTAGGTATATACTGTACTACTCGAATACGCTTTTATTTTATCATTGTTTGTTGTTAATAAAATCTCACTCACAATTTAAGATGCCATACATCATGAAAATTCAAAATCAGATATTTATGTACATTTACATATGCATACATCGGAGATAAATCGTTGTTATGGTACACGAGTTTGTTATTATTAATACCATGATCATTCAAAGTATTTATATATAAAAATATACATACATATGTATGTATGTAGATACATAACATATAAATGTGCATCTCACCCTTTTTAATTTTTGCTTATTTGTACTCATGGCTATACCACTCTTATTCATGCATAATCGAATTTCACTCTAATGAAAATCTTATCCTTATTCAAATTATTCATAATTTTTTTGTTCCTTTTTAAATTGCATTCATTCAATATTTACATATGTGTACATATGAGTATATCTGGATATCATTCTTAAAAAATTTAATGTTTAAAAGCGCACAATATCATACGCACTACTACTGCTTTGAATTTTAAAAGGGTTCATCACTGTCATACATAATATTCCCTCTGTTTAAATGAAAATTTTTGTTAAAAATTTATAATTTAAAGCCTTCACTACACGATATACAACAAAACAATATTTGGCCTAACATACTAAAAGGGCATTAAGTGCATTGTTTAAATTCAAATTTAGTCACTCATCACACATTTAATTTTATTTGTTGTTGGCAAAGCGAAAAAAAATTCGCTTTATTCTGCAAAAAACAAAAATATGTATAAAATCTCCTAATTTAAATATGTATGTACAACCATTGTACAACTAACTCAACCCTTTGTATATTGTAATTTAGGCTTAATATAAATTGTACATATTTTCATTAGTTTTTATATATTTTTTTTAATAATGATAGGTGCAGATATGTGTATTTTTATTTTTTATTTTTTTGGATACCGTATCTCTGTTACATATTACATATGTTATTGTCAATGCCTTTAATATACGGTAAAATCGATTATTCTGATCATTTCATTTTGCTACGTTTATAGAGATGAACAAGCGAACACGTACGTATATATATGAAGATGTTACCATGAAATATTCAAATATAAACATACATCGATGCAAAGTGCAATCTAAAATACAAACTTAACGTCCTGACATGGAAATCCAGTTCCAATGAAAATAGGGATCATTTTTTTGCTATACAACTACAGTAAATCCACATACCCATATTTACGAAGAATTGAAACAAAACAGTAGGTAAAATAATAACAGGGATAATATTAGGATTCGAGGAATAATACTTTATTTAAATAGAAAGTATGTATTACACTTATGTGCACAAATACGAGTATACATATATACATACATAGTACATAAATATACCTATAGAAAATTATTATCGATGGTCAAGCAGAGAAAACGATCAAGGACATGATAGAATTGAAAAACACAAAAAATAAAATGTAGTTTGGTCAACTCTATATTTGAATTACAATTTATGCAAAATTGGATTCATTTGAAAGAGGGATAAAATTTTTAAAGTGTGTACATAAATGGAGTAAATTCTATGTATCTACTTTGCGTATAAATAAGACTGACACGTTTCTCTTTATCTTTTTACCCTTTAATTTATTTTTTGTTGTTTTTTTTAAATAAAAAATTTACATACGTGTATAAGTACAACACATGTGCACATATGACCAAATATAAATTAATTCAAACTAATTAGAAAAAAATATTATTAAATTTGAAAGAAGAAAAAAGTAATAAATTTACAAATAAGAGATTAACTACATTTATCAGTAAATCATGAATATCATAATTTAATATGTGATTCAATATATAATGTTACCTTAGAGAGTTATTTGAAAGGATAAACTTTCAGTCCTGTTTTATATGAAATTTGTAAATTATACTTACAAATTTACCACAATTTTTAGAATAAAAAATAGAATCATAGAACGTACCTGAAATGAAAGCAAAAAAAAAATTAAATTAATTATTTTAATTTTCATGCATGACAAATTATATTAAAAGAAAGTTTTATATAACTTAAATATAATTTTCAAAATAACAAACTTTTGAGAAAAACAAAGTATTTCTTTTTATTTATTTTTTTCTCACAAAAAAAGATAAAATTCTTGTTAAATTACTTATAATTATAAATTAATTACATAAAATATGTAATATCATTTAAACCAAAATAGAAAGGAAAAACTTAATCTTTTTTGGAACTTTTAAAAATATCACAAAGTTCAAATAAAATTATTTTAAAGTTTTTCTTAAACAAGATATATGAAAAGTTTGTAAAGTTATTTTTTTTTTATAAAAAAAATAAAAACTAAAAACTAAAAATCTCTTTAAGTATTCCATTAAAATATTTTTCATTACTTTTTTTAATAAAATCAAGTACAATTTTATATGTATCTATACATTTATATAAATTACTTATTTAAGTACTATCTATTTATCTGATACATATGTATGTACATATATTTTTTATCTAACAATATGAATAACAAGTAATTTGTAGAACTCTGAATCTTTGTGAATAATTTATGCGATATCGTGTACATATCTTCTTTGACACTTTATTTTGTGTACTTAAATAAACTTCAGAAATTACTTTATTTTCGTATTTTGTATAGATATACAAACGTATGTATATGTAATAATATTTGTGTATATGCTTGTACATAATGTTTGTATTCTTGAATTTATAAAGTTAAATTTTTATTGAGCAGAATAGTAGAAAAGATGTAAAAGTTTTCATTTTTATTGAAAACTTTTGAAATTTGAATTAAATAAGAAGCTAAAAAGTAAATAAAAATGTCTTACTTTTCTCATGTACACATACATACATACACATATGTAATGTGTACAAAGTACAAACCTATCTAATATACGTATATTGTAAAATTTTCAATTTTCATTTTATATTTTGATGTAAATAATCCTAAATCAAAAATTTTATTTGGTATGATTGAATTAAATAAATAATGAAAAGCTACTTAAAGAATTGTATGACATTTTTGCCACTTATAATTTTCAATCATTTTAAAATATTTTGTTATTGTTGTTGTTGTTGTTAATATTATATTATGTTCAGTTAACAAACCACCATCAAAAATGTTATACATACTTTTCAACATTACCTTCGTAAATGTATGTACATACATATCCATATACATCATATTAATATTGTATTATTCTAAAATAAAAAGAGGGAAGGAATCCATGTCCAATTATCCCATATGCCACTATTAAACATTTTGCCCTCATGTTATAAAGTTAGTCAAAGTCCTTAGATTATTATTATGTATTCCCTCTTATTATTTCTATTTTCTACAACACATATACACATGCTTAAGTATATTTGCAAGACATGTACATACATACATACGTACATAGTATATGTATGTATACAATTGGTACAATTTATAATATGAGAACACATAATATCACAACAATCCCTTTTTAGATTCGGTCGTCAAGTGCATTATATGCAATTCTAAATGTCATCTATTCAATTTAATATGATATAAAGAAAATTATATGTTATGTATGTGGATTTTTTATTTTTTGTATCTACCCTCAAATTTGTACATACGTATAAAAGGAAAACGTATACATATGTACATAACGTGTAGATATCATGTACTATTCATATAAAAATTTTTCATAACAAATTCTATGGGGAATTTATCAATGTGTAATTTTGTACATTAATATTATTAGGATTATTACGTTGATAAACATTTGTAGTATGAAGCGAAATCCTAAATTTTATTTAAAAAAAAATTATTTTTTTAAATAATAAATTTTTAATTTAAATATTTGACGTAGTTAATAAAAATTAAAAATCAAAATTTCAAGTAAAATAGTTTGAATCTTGAAGTGCCGGTAAAAAATGAGCAACATACATTCGTAGTTACTGTTAAATTTCAAAAACACATCAGATATACCTACATACATATATTGCCAATTAATCAACAGTCAGTTATCGTAAAGTTAAATAAAATATTAAAATACATGATAGTATACATACATATGTGTATTTGTACAGTTTTTCATCATTTTTTTTTTTTTTTTTTTTGAATTCATACCATTAAAATAATAATATCAAATGATATTCAATACCTATGCATTAGGAACAAAACCAATATAGAATTATTGAAAAAAAAAATTCATTAAACTTAACCTCAACCGTGGGAGAATAACATTTGGAATGATTTATGCATTTTTATATGTTAAAAACATTTATAGATAATATTGTATTTGTATTTTTACAATCAACGTATAATATATTCAAATTCCGTTTTTACGATTAAATTTGCCCATATGCATATTTACATATTAATTACACATATACATGTTCGTACATAAATGATAAAATAATATAAAAGTAGATGTAATGTAATACAGGTATTTTGTATTTTTGATATTATTGTGAATTTTTTCAAATGCATTTCTATTTATGAATTTACATTTTCTTTTCACAATTGTATGATGTATGCATTTAAATGTGATATATCATAACATAAATGAGTATACAGTTTTTGCACTACATTTTCAATAAATCATAAAATCTATATAAAAAGAAAAACTTCACGTCATTTATTAGTACTTGTAATTTAATTGCTATATAAATGCATATAATATTGTTGGCACATTATTTAAAAAATTCACAACATAAACGACTTCATTCCTGTAGCATGTAATATACTATGAATTTTTTATATATGCATAAATTTTATACCTACATATGGAAGTATATAAATTATTTACATCTTGAATATTTATGCATTTCATGTAGATTCATTTTATCGCGATACTAAATTTGTATATCGCATGTAGTAACTTCATTGTATTTTCAATTTTACCTTGTTTTTTTTTTAATTTTGATGATTATATATACCTACATCTCCTTATATATAACCATGCGTCGTTATGCAATTACCTACCATTAAAATAATATGTAATTAACAAGACATTGACTTCAAAGTTTATTATAACCTTTAGCGTATTACAATGTTACTTATATATAAATGTATATTGCTACATTATTACAAATTCTTTTTGTTTTACCCTTTTGTTGATGAAAGAAGTTTTTTTTGTTGATGTTTTAGTTTTTGTTTACAATTTTTTGTTTTTTCAAAATAAAGATTTTATTTTTGAAACAAATACATTGTACATGTGTTTATACAAATTTAAATAGTATTTCGCTCTTTAAATTTTTTATTTTTAATATTTCAATTGACATGTATGTACGCTGATAAATATATTTCCTGTTGTCGTGCATTCTGTATATACGTCAATTCGATGTTACACATCATATATAAATTTTCAAAATTATTATGTATTTTTAATGTAATTTTTGTAATCATTTTGTTCATTTTTTTTTTTTTTTTACACATCACATAAAATAAGGAATAATAAATTTACTATAGGTGTAATACTATAACTTAACAACGTATGAGAATATACCATTAATACATCTACAGAAAATATCCACATATACGTATACATAATTTAAACAACAAATTGAAGGGCTGGCCATTAAAAGTGCTGGATCTCATTTAAAAATTATTTTAATAACTTTAGGTCACGCTATCAAATGTGAATTTAAAAAGAAAAGAAAAAATTCAATTTATTTATTTGTGTGTGTAATACTTATGTTACATGCATACCATAACTTAAAAATTTCTGCACAACATATAGAAATAATACATATTTTTTATTTCTTTATTTTTGAAAAAAAATTTTATGAATTTGTAATTGTATTGAATGTACATGAAAAATAATTATGTATATTGTTTTGTGTTAAATTATCATTGTTAAAACGATGTTCTTATCAATATCGATTTATTATATTTTTCATTACCGAATGAAGCCTTTATTCGTTTTTTTTGTTTTTCCATTACTAAATTTAGTTTGATCCTTTCTCGTTTTCTTTTCCATAATAACAAACTTGTACAGAAATATATCATTTTTTAGTTTTAATTACGTTTCTTCTTCCGTTTTTAATTTAGAAATTGAATATAATAAATTCATTGACCATATTTATAAATCTTTTACTAATATTTACGTAGCACATACATACGTTTTGTAATTCTATTTCTATACAATCTTTAGTCATATGTATGTAAGTCCTTTATTTTACTTCAATTCCTTAATTGCTTCTTCAAAATATTCAATATACATATTTGAAATATTTTGGACTAAGATTTAATTTGGATGAGTATTGATTTCTTATCTAATTTCTTCTTATTATTACAATAATAAAAAATAAATAATGTCTGCACTTGATGTTTTTGTAATTCCAATTTGTAGATTTTAACTATTCAAGAATCAAAGATCCCATATTTTTCAAATAATACAATAATTTGCAATATTCAAAAGAAAAATCATTTTCCTTATTCTAAATAAAAGAATTTTTATCATTAATTTTGAATATTTTATGAATATTATAAAAATTCCTTCAATTTTTCCTTTTCAGATATGCAGAAAAAAATTGTCTCGCTTTAGAACACTTTAGATATCCTGAAATTTTTTTTGTCAAGTATATACATAAAATATTCACATATTTATGTCCTTTATGCTTGAACGGTTTTTCATTTATCAGGTCATATTTTTAGGAAAAAAACATTTTTTTTACTGACTGTTCAAAAAAACATTGTTTAACCCATCAAGTAAAAGCAAATTGTCCAGAAAATAAAAAAAATAATAAAATGAAAGGAAATTCATTCAACCGATAATATATTTTGAATCTGTTTAAATATAATTTAATTACACGCAGAAAGTCAAGCAGTTCTTATCTTTTTATATATGTACATAAATTTTTTCAAGTTGCATACGAGTTAAGAAAAAACACCCAAGCTAACAAGTTTTACACCCTTTCTTTTTACTTGATTTTTATATTTTGTATCGAGTTTCCTTATTTAAAAAGCTATATGCGTACGAAAGGAGTAAAAAATAAAAAAATGCGTAAATACTCATAAGTCAAGAAGTTAAGATTTTTTTTTTTCATGTTTTATATGAACATTTCAGACATCAAAGAAAAGAAATAAAATTTATGAAAAAATATTTTTTTTTGTTTAAAAATATCTAAAGCTACTCAAACATTTTTTAGATATTTTTGTTTCTAAAATTAATTTGTTTTTAATGAATTAATTGTTCGATTAATACAAGAATTAATTCTAGAAAAAATTTGTCGTTTTTACATTAAATTTATAGTACTTTAATTCATTATAATTTCAAAATTTCTCTCATTTTCTATGTATGGTTTTGTGAATATATTGTTAGTTGTAGAATATACGTACATTTTCTTATCAATAATATAAAAGGAATTAATAGACATAAAAAAAAAATAATTCCTTTTTTCAATTTGTTACTGATCCACCCTCTTTTTTTTCATAAATTATTATTTTTGTTCTATATACAATTACAGTATGTATTCCTTATATAATATATTCTATTGAAAGGAAATTATTTCATCTACTTACATACGTATATAATGACACGTACAGTAAAGGTTTACTGTTTTGTATTTCATACTCTATGGATGTACGGTCTTATTAATTCTACCACCCACTGTATCAGATTTTATTAATTTATTCTTCTTCATTTTTTCATTTCGAGTATATTTTATATATTTTATGAAATTATGTATGTATATGTACATATACAATGTAAGCATAAGGCCCATTCATCGCTGTTTTTTTTTTTTGTGTTTTCTGTTCATGATTATATGAGAAATATCTCTCATTAGGGGATTGGTTGACTAGCTCTATATAATATGTATACTGTTCACTTCACAAATACCAACAGATATAATAACAAATTCTATTCACTTTGTATTTTTATGTACATACATATGTATGTGTTATACTTGCCATGTAATTATAGTGAAATTGTTAAAATGAAAAAATAATTATTAATAGAAATGCTGTGTATTCACATATGTTCTATACTAAACGTATATTTACGTTGAAAAAAAAAATGAATGCATATTTTTAATTTTACCACATACATTGACGCATACAGTACAAACATAAATTATTATGTAACATTTTATAAATCTAAATTTCTCAAATTGTAATTTATTGTATCAGTAAAATTTACTAAAATATTTGTTTGAGAAAATAAGGATTTAAATATAAGAATCTTGTTTATTGGTCAACACATTCGTTTGAACAAAATTCATTTTTCTATACAAAACAATATGAAAGATTTTCCTTTAATAAAATTGTACGTATTTAATACAATCTGATGTAATATGTACACATAAGAACAGTAAATAATAAATTGAAAAACACTACAGGGATTTGTTAGCATACGTATATACATATCCTTTAATTTCTATGGAAATCAATATTATATAGTACATGTTACGTAACACAAAAAGAAAAAATTCAAAATATTCTTATGTATTGAATGAGGAAAAAAAAAATTTTTTTTACAAACATTAAATGATAAGATTTTTTCAAATCAAAATAAAAATAATTGAACGTTATCATATTACATAATTTATTTTAATAATAAATTTAAATCATTTGTATTTATATTTGTGTGTCATTACATAATATACATACGTATATACGTATACGCATTCGTAACTATACATACATAAGTCATAATATTCCTACGGAAATTTCAAATATGTAAGTGAATTGATGTAATATTTTGTTATTGAAATGTTTTCCTTTTTCTTATAAATATGTAATTCAAAAAAAAAATTAACATAGAAAAAATGTATTTTATTCATTTATCATATTGTAAATACCATTTTCATACATATATGAGTTATTATATTAATCATATTTTATGTAGAAATTTATCCTATTTTGATATGTATTTTGTCAGTTTGAATAATAGCTGTTATGTATATACATATATGTAGGTTTCTTTTTATTTTAAATAGGTATATGACGTAAAGTTACTTTTTTGGGTATTCTTCATAAATCGTACTTTAAATACTTTGAAACCAAGGAGATTTGAAAGGATCTATTATAAAACTTACATATGTGCTATAAATAAAAGTACCAACATGAAATATGCTTATTATTTACATTTTACATACAAAAAAAATAATCTTTTTTGGGGAGTTCGTGCTAAAAAATAAAATACAAGTAAACACAAGTGAATTACGGCTATGTCGGGCAGAAAAAAAATATGTATAACAAAAATAATTTTTTTTTTTTTTTTTTTTCAAAGGTATAAAACATTAAGAAGGTAACAGTTATATGCATTATGATGATGAATCGATGATGATGACGAGACAACAAATTGGATTATTTGCATATCAAAAGCAACGTCAAAAGGTACAGAAATAGGATATAAAGGGAAAATGCTATTTTTAGCTGTTTTAAATTGACATACACATAACAGTGTTGTAATAATTGAAGCACAAATAATGTGCTTCACACATAAGAGCATAAAATATGAATAAAAATTGCTAAAGTTTCTTGAAGGTATACACGTAAACATAGACCACACAAACAGAAAATAAATGTTAGAGGAGCGTGTGGGTGTTGAAAATTTATACATAGGTATATTATGTATTTTGCTCGTGTAAATATGTACATCTAGAAAATTTTATTCGAAAAGTACACGTTGTATTTATTTTATGTATTCAGCTAATAACAATAAATATACGAGACAAATTTAATTTTTATTATTTACTCGAATTCAATGAAATAATTAATGAAGTAAAAGATGTTTCAGTCATGATTGTGCATACATCAATGATGTTAGATTGATATTGCCATTGCCACCGTTACATTGTTATCTTTAAATGTATGCACAGCCAGCGCTTTACAATGCATTTGTTGAAATGGATAAAGATAAAATGACATATACTCATGTATACGTATACGCCCTAACGTATATAAAATAAAATGTAAAAACTCATAGCAGAATACGAAAAGACATGAATAAATTAAATTTTAACTTTGCATACAACTTTTTTGAGAATTTACAAAATTTACTTTTAAATAAGTCAAAAAGTACGAAGAATTTTTTAAATTTTTAAGTCATTTTGAAATAAATCTGTGAGATTATGTATATATGTATTTTAATTCACTTTGAAATATGTATACGTCAAAGTTGTAGTTTAAATTTTTAATAAATTGAAATTTCAATAAAATTTTTTACTTTCTATACTTTTAAAACAATAAATGCATGACAAAATGTAACAATTTTTTTTTTTTTTCAAATTTTAGCTATACATTTTTTTTTTAAATTGTGTAAAATATTATCGTGTAATCACTTGTTTAACATTAATAATGAACGATAATTACATACACCAACAAGAATTTTGATGTTATTTTCAAATTAAGTGGGAAAGTAGAACAAAAAAGAAAAAAGAAAAAATATAAAAGAAAAATCAAACAATCAAAAACTAACCGTGTATAATTCAAATTATTTTCTAATTAAGCAAACTATAATTGCCATTAGGTACAATATACAATGCATACAAACATGTGCTTTGTACAACTCATTAATTTTTTATGAATGAACACAAAAACTAAAAAAGTTTACACTATTTTTTTTTTTAAATTATTATTATTTTTCTAGCATTTTTTTTTTTCATTTCTTGTTTTCAATTTAGAACACTTGACATTCTTCTCATAATATTACATATGGATCCTAAAAGAAGTATTTGTTTGTACATTTGTGTACATTCTACACAACATACATTCATCATCCATTAATCGAGCATATATGCAGTATTTATTATCTTAACCATTTAATAAAACTTCGTCTATATGTATCTAGGTGTATGTATATGTAACTAAATAAAAATTTAAATGCGTGACGATGATTATTGCGGATACAAGTTAAGTTAATTTAAAAGAAGAAGAAGAAAAAACAAATAAATAAAAACAAAAACAATGTAATAATTTAATGCTTTATATAGGGAATAACGTAACATATATTTAAATTGTTATACTATTTTACTATAAATTTTAGTCTATTTGTTATGCATTTATGCAACAAGAATAATATCATATAGCGCCCGTGCATTGTTTGAAGTTATAGGGCACTGTCCCTTTTAGAAATAAACTATGTATATGTATTATATACCATACACAAATATGCAATATACTTTAATAATTTTCAATTAAAATTACTATTTCCATACATAAATATACATATGTACATATGTACTAAATATTTATGTGCACATTACAAGATGCAGGCAAACTGCAACTATACAAGAAAATTACAATTGATTGTACGAATGTGCATACATGTAATGAAATGGCCTTAATAAAAGTGACCAACCACTACTATGTGTAAATTTGCTATGGAATCATACAAACACATTTATTCAAATAAAATTTTTTTTTTTATTCGTTGCAGACAATTAACCTTTATTTTATGTTTCCGGTATAGGCGTGGTTATAAGTGGTGACATTAAGACCTATTAGCGCTTTATTACAATTTTTTTTTTTAAAACGAACTGATTCTCATTAAAAATAAAAAGTAGGTATATGAATATAACACAAACAATAAAAAACATCATTTTTACCCAAATATGTAAAATGTAAAAATGAGTTAATTTAAATTTTCATATTGAATTTTAATAATAACTAACAGATTGGATTTCCATCAATACTTAAAAAATACGTATATATAGGTAGTTGGTTTTGAATGAATAAAGAATCTTGAGAAATTTAGCTAGAAGTTGAATTTTCGATTTTGTAAAAATAAAACCGGAAACAGGAATTGAACTGCAAAAAAAAAAAAAAAAAAGATATTCTTTTTTTTTCACTTTTATTCTTTATAAAAATACATATCATACATATAAAGACGACAGTTTTGTATTTTGTGGGAAAAAAAATACATTTCGTATTCTACAATCGTATAAGTCGTAGACTTTTTTGTTCAGGTATTCATACAAAAATGAACGCATCATACATACGAAATTTTTTCGATTGATCAAATTTGACGGCAATAACCATATGTCGAATCATGATGTCGAATATTACACAAAGACACAATCACACACGTATAAAACTTTTTTTTTTTCCAACAACCACATATAGGTGATACAGTGAAAAAAAAACACTGAACTGAAAAAGAAAAATGAAAATGTGTACTTGAGACTTTAAATTTAAATATATATAATTTAGAAAATTATCAAGAAAAGCCATTTCGAAAATAACCATTCAAAATGAAAACAGAATCTGCCATTTGATTGTAATGCCTACGTAAAAATATCTTTTTAAAAAATTTAACCTGCGGTATAACCGCAATATTATTTATGAAATTGATCTTATTTTAATTGAATTGGTTTGATAAAATAAAAAAAAAATAAAAAAAGAGAATGGAACCAGAAAAAAAACCCTCAATCCTGCATACAAAATAAATGAAAACATTAAAGTATAGGATAAAAAAAAATAAACAGAAATTAAATTGAATTTACATAAAATATCATGAAACATGAAACACAGCAAGCACGCAATTTGATATTTGATAAAATACTTTCATTTTGTCTTTAAAAAAAAAATGCTTTATTTTGTTTTTCCTTTTAAGAAATTAATTAGAAAATTTAGGTTTAACAGGCGAAACAAAGTGTTTTCCTTTTAATAAAATTTTTTAAATTCATTATACAAAATGTATAAAAAGTAGAAAATAAAATTGAACAAAAATGTAGGCACCTATACATGTATGTATGTACATACATATGTATGTATGTAAACTGCCTATATGTACATATACATAAATTATTATAAAGCAAAATTAATTTTCATAACAATTTCCTTTTAATAATGTGCAGCTAGTTTGTTTGGTTATTGATTCTTTTTTCTCTAATGTTCATAACAGGACCGACAACACATTTAATATCCTTAAATTAATTTTCACAAAATGTTATATTACACGTATAATAAACAATAGTATATTTTAGTGTTTTATGTTCATTCACAAATACGAATGTAAAAGTATGTTTATAAATATTATATGTACAGGTATGTGTGTTATGTGGGATAATTAAAGTTCTTATACAGATAAATGAATACACCTTTTGTAGTCATGTATTTTATGAGACCTATAATATTGGATTAACTTTCAAAATCATTAATCAAACTGTGTTCATTTCATTTTAATGAATACATTTGTTCTTTGTATATACGTACATACATATGTATATGAAGGTATTTAACATAACATATTATATGCATGTGTATAATTATGTGAATAACAACAATATATTATCTAATGTCCTTTTTAACACAATACATTTATACACAATACAAAATCTACAAAATGTATACACAAATATACCAAATGAACACATAAACTAAATTGAAAATGTTATTTATGAAAACATTCCAATAATGTTGATAAAAATATATAAAAATAAAATACACAATGTCTATTTTGAAAATTTCGTTAATGTATTTTCCTAATTAAAAATAATATAATATAATACAAAATTTTATGTTTATTCTATTTTATTTCTGATAAATTGTTTGCTTTTCATTATATATACCTACGTATTTATGTATGTATGCATATACGAATACATATTTGTATGTATGTAATTTTTCCTAGGAAATTACCTATATAGCTAGAAAATAGAAATCAATAAATTCTTCAATAAAATTTTATTTTATTATATTATAATTTACATAGTTCAGAGGAAATGTAGTGTAAAAACATAAAAATATTTTATTTTAGCTACAATCAGGTAAAATTTAAAACTTCAAGGATAATACTTTTTTGTTTTGCTTAGAAAAGAATATTAGAAGAAAAAATCTTATATCCTTTTGTATAATTAGGATATTTTGTAAGCAGAAAATAACATCATGTTTGTATACAAACCAAGGACATGAATTATTTTAATTATATAAACATATTTTATATTTTTTCTTTAATACGTTAATTTATGTAAATATCGATTCTTCGAAAAATTTCTAGAATTTCGATAATTCTGTTTCATAAAAGTGAAAATTCTCAAAATATGTTATAAACAAATGTTTTCAAAAAATTTTTAAATTAAAATATAAAACTTTTACAATTTTCTTAGTTTTAATTTACAACATAAGAAATTTTTTAAATATTTTTTATTTAAAATCTAATTTATTTCATATCAAAATATTTTCAAGATTTGTTTGAGAATAAGTTTTTTTTTTTCAAAAAATATGAAATAAATTTTATATTTATTTTTTATAATATAAATATCGACTGTATAATTTTAACACCTTCGTTTAATAAATTTTGTTAAAATGTCAAAATGTTGATAAATTATTGAACAGTTGAACTTTTCTCCCCTAATTCAAAATATTTCACCATTTGAGATTTTTTTGTTTTCTGCCAGTTTGTTTTTTTTTTTTTTTCATTATTTTCTCAAAAACATGATTTTCACATTACATTTCGTTTAGATAAAGTCGATAATCTCAGTTATTATTTATGCACATATATTTTGTTTTTGTCATTTTACTTGAAATATGAAAAAAATTTAGGGGAATTTGTATGTATGTAGGTATATTTGAAATATACATACAAAAAATACAAAAAAAAAATATTCCATACCAAATAAATACATAAGTAAGAAAAAAAAACTTGTTTGAAGCTGTCAAAAGTTTAAATGCCTCATACTCTCATACCCTAATGCAATTGATTCCCTTTTTTTATTTTTTTCTTTTTATTTTTTCTTTCCTTCAATATGCATTTCGTACAAAAATAATTATATGACACATGCTTAATTCTTAAATGAAATGTTTGATACAATTAAAGATAAAATTTACCCCCTTAAGGTTTACACTACATAGTTGTAAAACGATGAAACAATACAATAAGGAAAATTTATATGCATATACATATGTATGTATATATATTCAAGAATAAAATGAGAGAGTAATAAAACTTACACCAAATTTTATTATATTTTTGTACACGCAACAAGAGAATATCAAAAAAGAAATAAGGAAAAATATTTTCTTAGTACAAATTGCTTTAGTCTAATTGTTTTTCACATTTTTTTTTCTGACTTTTATTTTTGAATTATGTAAAATTAAAATATAATATGAGTACATGTATTTTTAATAGCTTTGAGTAGGCATATTTTTGATGTAATAATGATAATTTGGTGCAGTAGCAATTCGATCAATACTACTAAATTAAATAAATTAACATATAAAAATATGTAGATATTTATAGAAAAAAACGGAAAAACCTTTTTGACATCTTTATGTTTTTTCTCACTTCTCATTTTACTTTTTATTAAATTTATTATCATATACTATATGAACATAGACATATTATTGAGAAATAAGTTAAACCACAAAATGCATAAATATGCACAAACGTAATATGCACATATGCATGTATGTATGTACATATGTACTAAATTGTACATATATGAACTTATTTGATATGTGTTTATATATGTAGACCTATCGTATGTTTCATATTATACAAAAAATTATTATTATCATTTTCTTCATACCTTGTAATGAACAATCATGTAACCAGCTGGCGTTAAGTGTTCAATTATTACCTGCAATTTCAATGTTGCTTCAGTTATTTTTTTATTTTTATTTTATCATGTTTTTCTTTTCTTGTTATTTTTTATTTTTATTTTTTTTTTCTTTATTTTTTTATATTTATTTTGTACTTTTTTATTTTTTTTTTTTTTTATTATGAACATCATATAAACTTTTTTGTGTGCACTCTTGAATTAATACACCTTGAAAAAATAACCAAGCAAGGAGGCAAAGGCAAACAAAAGCAAGCAAGAAATATTACATATAAATTGTACATACATATGTATGTATATATGTACATATGTATATGATGATGATGATGATGAGTAAAATAAGGATTATATGTGGAGTACTTGGAATATACATATGTATGTGTGTACATAAGTAGGTACATATTAAAATATACATAAATACATGATGAAGGAATCTTGTTTCTGCCCTACATTTTAAGAAAAATTCAAGATAAGCACTCTTTTTTCGCTTTTTTTTCATTTATTTTTTTTCCTTTTATATTTTATTGATAATAAATGAATGACAGAAAACACGAGGAAAGATGAGATGATTTTTTTTTAAGTAGATGAATTCATATAATGTATGTACATACGTACATATGTACATATATTGATTTATGAAGAAAAATTTTATATGAATATACATATGTTTGTGTGTATGTATATATACGTAAGTGTAAATTTAGAAACAAGAAGGTTACTCATGTATACGACACGAAAAGAAACAAGGAAGAAAAAGGACTTGAAATTTTTATTCAATTTTTACTCATTCATTTTTTTCTTAAATTGAATAAAAAAAAAAAAAAAGTAAAACCAAGTAAAACCTAGAAAACGACAATTTAGTGAGTTTCAATTTACTACAATATAGTCAACCATCAGTTTCATCTAAAGAGATAAATATGTGATGTGGAAAAAATTATGCATTATAATGGTAAATGGTACATAAGCATGTGTTTATACGATTACGTATAAATGTATGAATATGTAAATATGAATAGACAGACGACAAAATTTATTACGATAATATTATTATGATAAAGAAAAACATTATGTTGATGATGATGAAAAAAAAAATGGTTAAAACTAAAATTGAAAATTTTCTTATGCGAAAAAAATTAATGATGACTTTAGTGTAGACGAGTGCACGGTATTTTAGAAATAATAATAATAATAAAAAAAAATTTTTTTATAACATGAAAAATGAAAAATATATAAGATACATATTTTAATATACATATTTTGTTTTTGTTTTTTGTTTTTTTTTTTATTATTACATGTAAAACATACCTGTATGTATATTTCACATATTCATTTATGTGCGTACGTGTATGGTATAAGTACACATATGTATGTAATATAAAACAGCTGTCTTATGTGTATGACATGTGCATCTGCGCACCTTCTGATAAATATATATTTTTTTTTTCCGCTTTACATACAAAATTTAAAAGGCCTTTAAGATAAAATTCGAATTAATGCCAACAAAAAAAAAATAAATAAACAACAAACAGGATCTATCCTCTTTCAAAACTAATACATTAGATTTCTTTTGTAGTTAAAAGTTTAAGTACGAATTTTTCATTAAATACCTGAAATTTTTTATTTAAAAACATGATATAGGACAATAATCTGATTTGTTTTCTTCTGACATCTGATAGATTTGTATGCGAAATAAAACTGAATTGATTTTTCGATAACATAAAAGTTGAAATAAATTCAATTATTTAAAGAAAAAGGAAATACCAAACCGAATAGAAAGCGATAATCATCTGTTTAATAAAAAAAAAAAAAAAATTTAAAACCCGAAAGGAAAAATTGGTCTAGTCATTACCCTACTACACATAATCATGTAATTGTTTCAAGTTTAAGAATATAAGGTTCATTAATATTAAATTAAAAAGAAATATAATTTACAAAAATACTTTTATAAAATTTATTTTCTATGTTGTTCTCAAACCTTTGAAATGTACTCAGGTTTAATATAGAGTAGTCAAATATATGTACATGTACTTTATTATTTAGTAGCTATGAAGAAGATTGTACGACATTGTACCATATACAAAATTATTCATTTTTACTTCATTTATTATTTTATCCTACAGTCAAATAAATTTTTGTAGATAGGTAGAAAAAAAGGGTTTAACATCTGTAAATAAGCAGGTGTTTATACAGTCTTTATATGAACTGGTAAATTTACTTTTTAAAAGAAAAACTTTTTCTTGTTTAGTGTTAAGTGACTATTCATAACAAACTTTACTTTTACCTCATCATACCATTTATCATATGAATATATTGTAATGTTTTAAAATAAACTTCTTATACGATTTACTTTAGTAAAATACTTACGTCGGTTTCTTATGCCAAAAGAAACGACTAAAATTTGTATAAACCTAGACAAAAAGCAAATAAATAAATAAATTTAAAACTATATGAAATGTGATCAAATGTTCATACTTCATATACACTCATAAGTTATAAACTTCATTTCTACTTAAAATATTTTATTTTATTTTATTTTTTAATTCTATAAATACGAAGACAAATTTTAAATTTATATAAATTGAAATTCAAGGATCGCATACATTTGAATATTTTTTATTTAAAAATTTAAAATTAACAGTAAAGAAAAATTTTAAATTTTAAAAAAATTGAAAGAATATTCGATTAACAAATTTACAAATTTATTTTGTAAGTTTTGGAATAGATTAAAAATGTGAGATTTTTTAAATAAAATAAAAATTAATCGAATATCATTTATATATATTAATAATTGAAATTGATTTAAAACAAAATATAACAACACAAAAAACATAGACATACTCGTACATACATATGTGTGTACTTAAACGATTGTTATGAAAATTCCTTTCTATTTTAATTTTACTTCTTGTTTTTATGCTTGAAAACTTCTTCAACAACGACGCATGAACAAATTATTTTCTTCTGCTTCATTTTATTATCAATTTTATTTTGATTTTTCCAGTTTTCTTACTTTGTATTTTAAGAATACTTTATATACATATATTTATGTAAATTTATGCAAAAAAAAAATAATAAGAAGAAGAAAGAAAAACAAAATTGTGTACTCAATACAATTTTATAAATAGATTAGAATTTTCATTATATTCTATGCAAGCATTTTTTGCACCTTTTATCAACAATAATCTTTTGTTGCCCTGAATTTTCATTTTCCTTATATTTTTCCATTTTTTTTCTCTCTCTCTCTCTCTTTTTCGCATTTTCGTTACAGCACAGAGAAACTTCAAATTTTAATAAAAATCTATAGGAATAATGCATATACAACAATCCTTCTTCTGGACGTATATGTATGTGTACATACATATATTAACTTTATGTATACAAATACATGCGGTCTAAATTTTCCTGGAAATAAAATACGTAGGAAATACCTTGAAACAAAACAAAAATTTGTGAATTACTGAACTTGACTTGATTTAATGACAATAATAGTTCATCGTCCACTGTATATGAAATGTATATACGTACATATGTATGTATTATGTGAGGACTTATGATCGTATCTGTATATTTATGTCTTTTGCACATTCATACACGCATATACCGACAAAAATCCTTAAATTTATTCCTTATGAGGAGGAAATTACATAAATAACAACACAAAAACGACCAACAAATATACAGTATGTACGTGCGATAATAATAGCCATAAAATGACCTTTTGCCCATCAACTACCACACCTAATTCAACCACTTACAAAAATAAAACAGATAAAAAATAGGAACAGGAGAAAATTTTCAAAGAAAAAAAATATATATGTATATTTGCTGTCTGTTGTCTATATTTTCTTCATTCTTTCACATATTTTCTCATTTTTTTTTCTGTTTTTTTTCTGTTCTTCTGTATATGTATTTTGTTATTTCCATTTCATTTTGTTCCTTTTTTTTACATTAAATTTTACTACAATATAATTTTGTTTGTACATCTATGTACATATAGGGCGTATTTGGTGTATGAGTTACACATACATTATATATTTTGTTGAATCGTTTTTGTCGTTATTTTCGGTCGTTGTCTGCACGTAAACATCGGAATGTTTTCAAAAATTTTCAATCTCTTTATATGTGATAGTATCTAGTATGTGCAATCACGTATATATAGCACAATTCACATAGTATATATGATATGTATTTTACCCCATTCCAATTGTTTGGAAAAGTTTTCAAAACAAGTAAAAAGTTTTTTGCCTTTTTTCTCATTGTTTTTGTTTTAATGAAATTTTCTTCTAAGAAAGTAAAAATAAATACATAATAAAATTTATGTATCTATGTATATAATATATAGGGCGGTTCGTTTACTTTAATATGAATGAATTATTTGAATTTTTTTTTTCACAACTGTAACATTTCTAAATGTCAATTATAACGGATAGAAAACTTAGAAAATTAATTCTGAATTTTTGCTTATCATGAAAATACATATACGTATTGTATACATAATTTAAAGAAAGTTACAACGAATAGAAAAAAAAATTATCGTAAATTTGTTTTTCATTTTTGATATATTTTTCAAACTTGTGTCATATACATACATGCAATATGTTTTTCTGAATGAAAATAAAACAATCAATTTTTATTTTCTATTTGCATAATATGTAAATAATAAAATACATTTGTATTCACGCTTTATATATAAACACAACGAAATTTGTTTTGTATGTATGTTCACATACATACATATGCTCATGAATATCAAATTTAAATTAATCCTAAAAGGATTTGAATTTTTTCTTTTCATTTTTATATCTTATCATTTGTTTTTTGTTTTTCTTATTTTATTCAATATTATGTTTTTCTTAAGAAAATTGAAAATTAAAATAATGAAAATGAACGATGTACATATATTTATAGGTTATAAAGAAGTTACTACATGTTATCATAAACTTTTTTATGTGCTGTATATACGCAAATGCGTATGTATTCATCTAACACTTTCTTAATCATGTTCGTGATAAAATCGAGAAAATCCAAACATGAAATGCCTACAAAAAGGAGGAAAATTTTTAACGATACAGCAATTAGTCTTTTTTTTTTCATTTTTCTTTGTTTCAAAAGAAATCTTAAATTTATAATGCTAATTGCTAAGTAATTTGAGAAAATTTTCAACAAATGGAAACTTTTCTTCATCTCATTCTTGATATGATATAGTGATATATATATATCAACAAAAAAGGTAAAATTTAAGTTAGAAAACTCTAGCTTTTTGTTAGTATTAATATAAAACGTTTACCAATTCATTGAAATAAATAAATTTATGTTTAGCTTAAGCTTTGATGTATATACATTCACATGTACATGTTTTTAAATATTTCACAATTCAATTAAATGATATCCTGCTGTTTAATTCTAAAAAAAGTAATTTGCTTTTTTATTATTTTATTTTTTTTTGCTCTTTTTCAAGTGAAAATAAGGGAAATTTTAATTAACATTAAAACAAATCTTGTGCAGAATTTTTAATCAAAATAAAATCTTTTACAGAAATGAAAAAAAAAATAAAGTTTTTACATGGAAAATAAATTTTAAGTTTTTTCTTTCATTTTTCAATTTTTGTTTTGATTTCAAACTCATATTTGTCATAACTTTCATTAAATAAACTTTTTTTTTTCTTTAAATTTAATTACAAAAAGTTTCTTCTTTCTGGTCATGCGTAAAAACTATAAACACAAAAGGGTACAAAATATACATAAATGATATATGTACATAATGTAAAATGATAAATTTTTAAAATTCAGAAAATTTCTTTTCAACGCAATTATATGTATGTAAGAAGTATAAAAAATTACAATTTTATCAGTTTATAAAATATTTACCAATCAAAAATTTGTAGTGATTGAAATTTTATTATTAGCCTTTTCAGTATATATTTTTATCTCGGATTTATTATTTAATTAAATACATATTTTAAAAAAATTAACTCAAAATGCTAAACGAATGTACAATGTACATACATACATACTTCGCTTAAAAATCTGATAAAGTTAGCAATTTACCAGTTTTCATACATAACTTAATTATGTAGTATGTAGATGGTCAGATAAAAGAAAACGTCATATTCATAAACGAAAAATTAAAATAGAGAAAAGTAAAAATGTTTGTATGTTAGAAAAATTATTCATTATTTTTTGGTTTCAAAATGCATTTTTGCGAAACTAAAAAAAGAATATTAAAAGAAAATCAAAGATTTTGACTTTCATTGAATTTTTAATTGATTTTTTTTTTTATAGTAAGCACAAACAGAAAATAAGAAAGCAAAACATCAAAGCACAATAAAATTAACTTCATTTCTTGAAATAAATTGTTTCGTATATAATTTTGTAAGAAGTCTGTTGTTTTCTTCACTATTTTGGTCTCCTTTCTTACTGCTGAAATTACCCAGACATTTGTTCAAATTTCAATAATGACTTCAAAAACTCAAATATAACTTTCGTACTTACGTATTGCTGTACACATTTATCAGACATACATATTTCGACTATGATGTACAAATATTATACAATAATGATAGTACATACCTGAAAAGAATAAAAAAAAAATAAAAGTTAAATAAGAAAAATATTATTAATAAGTATTTGTAAAAGGAATAAACAAAAATTTGTGTTTGAATTACTGAATTTACATGTAATGCTACCAAAATGTATTTATTTAAATGAAATAAAAGAAAAAATCAATATCAAATTTATTATTCTAACATATCCCTAAAAATCACTTTATTTGAATGATGTTGCACTTTTTTTCAACATATCACAGATTGTATACATTTTTAATACATATGTATTAGGAAAGAAAAAAAATCTAATTAAAATACTTCAGATTTTTCATAACATTATTCGATTTCCTATTTGTATTTTTTTAAATTAGTACGTACTGTGTAATTTTTTTTTTTTGCTTTCTATTTTGTGAATACGTTTTTAGCTGGTGTGCTAATATTTATAACCCTCAATTTTCAATTAGTTAAAAATTGAAAAAAAAATGTTTTTACATCATCTTTCAATAATCCTCTCAATAAAATTTATCACGAACCCTTAGCTAAGAGTTCTGTTTTTTTTTTGTTTTTTTGCAATAACTTAACGACTTTAGAACTCTTAATATAAAGTAAGGATATATTCACACAGTAAACAAGCAGGAGTTCATAATGTCAAACTGCTGAGAAATATTTGTAAATTAAAAAAAAAAGAATTGAAGCCTTCTTAAAACGACAACATTGTATTTTATTTTATATTGCTCGGATTATAATTCTTTCTTTTTTTTTTCTAACAAATTGTCGTTAACGACTGTTATGCATATTTTTTTTTTTCATTACTATTATTTTCATTAATAATAATATTTAAAAAAAAAATGAAAAAAAGAAAACCATCATGAAAATAAATGAAAATATTTTTTCAAGTATTTTCCGGTTGTTGAAAACTTATATTTTTAAATTTGTTATTACAATATTAAATAAGGTACATACATATATAAATATATTACATAATGTAAATATTTGTATATATGTATACTATATATGTACTGTAGAGTTCAAATAAAAGTGGCTTCCGTTCAATCATTATATGAATAACGAAAAAATAACTAACTAATAAGAAAAAGTAAAAGAAAAAGAAAATCAATTTGTATAAATATACTTTTATTAAATATACATAATATTCTATGAGTAGCCACAGAATACAAAAAAATTTTATATTGTTATTTAAAAAAAGCAAAAAAAAAAAAAAAAAAAAAGAAAAAGAAAATAATAAAAATTGAATAAATAAAATACAAATTTATTTATTCTGGCAGACGAGTAGTCTATGTATGTAAAAATATTATTTGTTATATATGTATTTAATGTGTAAGCAATAAGCAACAGAAGCACACAAATTATAATAATATAATATAATATAATATAATATAATAATAATAATAATAACAATAATAATAATGCATGCTATTTAACATGCATGAACGCATGAAAACTTGAAATAAAATTGATGTAGGTACAGGCCATAAAATACGTATGTATGTACACATATGTATGTACGTACAATATGTACTTATATTGTATATAAATTAAATTAAATAAAATAATAAAAAAAATTCTGTATACACAAAATAAAATATTAATAATAATTTTAAAAGGGGAAAAATGTGAATTGGTTAAAAATTGTGGGTGGAATATGATCATTATTTTTAGTATTTATGTATGCGTGTAAAAATGTACATATTATACGAATACATATTTTACACAATTTATGCACATATAAAAAATGGTAAAAGTTCAATATATTGTAGAAAAAAAATTATATTAAATAATTACAATAAAAAAAAAAGAAAAAGGAATGAAAATAAAAATAAAAAATAAAAATTTAAATTATAAGATGTACCACAAACGCATAAAGTATTTATTATTACTTTATATACGCTAATTTATTATGCATAATTTGTACACGGACGTTGTTCAACATATGACAATATACGGGTATGATTCTTATTAAAATTGCATTATTAAACAATGAATACCGTTATGAAAATAAAAAAACAATAGAAAATAAAAGGAATTCTTTCTTTTAGAAAAAGTAATCAAGTATTTTTTTTTTTTTTAAATTTAATTTGAATAAAAAATTACGGTACATGTATGGACGTGCATAAAAACGTATAATATTTTGCATATATCTAACATATCCTTCATAATTTAATACATATTCTTTGATATAACTATGAAAAGGAGTACATTTATAAATTTAATTTTCCTCGTTCTCCACACTTATTTTTTTGTGATCGAAAATACATTTTTGCAAAAATGAAATAAAAACTTCAAAACTGTCTATATTAATATATCTACATATTTTCAGTATAATCAAGACTGTTATTATCTAAACAAAGATGTATGAATAATACAATTACCTGAAAACAATTATTATACACATCATCATCATATTTTTTTGATTATTGCATGTTACATGAAATTCTATATATTTTTTCTTTCAATGTTTCATTTCAAGTTTTTCCTTTTTTGTTTTACATTATTTGATTTTATTTTTTGGCAAGTCAATTATTTCATTTCAATTATGTATACCTATAATATATAATGCTACATCTGTCAAAATCGTAATAAATGAACGACATAACGTGATTACTCTTATATTTTTACCTATTTAATGACGAGTAAATTTAATTGCAACTGTAAAGCAAAAGAAAATATATGTATGTATGAATTGGTATGAATGATTTTTTGATCCTCTATTCATAAATATGTTATATACATGTAATACAATACGTACAATCATATTCTTATTTAGTTTAATTTTAAATCGTGGGAGCCAAACATATACGTAAATGCATATCTACAATTACGTGCTATAACTCAAGGCGCTATTTAACAAAATTTTTATTCGAGGGAGGTGAAATACTTCTTGTTAAAGTGAATGTACTCTCATATGTAATCACATATCTATAGATACAAACATATATACATACATACATATATTGTGTATATTTTCATTTTAAGGGTTCATTTTTCTTCTTTTATTTCATACAATACATACATTTGTATTTAACGTGAAAATAAAGTAGAAAAAAAAACAAAAAGATTTACTAAAATTTTCTTATCGGAAATTTTCGTTTATTTTCCGATCTTTGCACATTTCTTCCTTGTGTACATTTTATTTGTGTAATAATAAAAGCTCGTATAATTCCACAAATATACAATATATTATTTGATAGACTTACGTACATTTGTATAAATATAGGTATACACATTTAGAAGGATATTTCTTTATTTTTAGTCACGTTTCATTTTTCTTATATAGATAAAAACCACACATTTAGTTTATACTCATGCATATGTATGTACATATGTATCTATATGAATACATACACCAATACTTATTTGATGTGTTATATCACTTATACTCTACTCTACATTCAAAAATCAACAGATTTTCGTTAAGATTTTTGTATTTGTGTAAACCACATAAATACATATATCTATATAGGTTATATATATATATATATTTATAAAATTATATACAATGTTTACGATAAGGGAAGAAATTCTCTATATGCATACATATAAATTTATAAGGATCCCCGCCCTATTTTTTGATGTGTTTAACAACGCGTTTCATATAACACTTTTAAGAATAACGATGAATACAAAAATGTAAATAAATTGCGCGTATATATATACATATGTATGTGTATCTATAAATATATAGATATATATGACTATGTTTATATGTATGTAAATCTGTTTATGTGTGTATACCAAATAAGTCTACCACAATCATAATATTTTCCTCTCAAAAACTTGCACACACATACAGGAGATCTAATAAAATGTACACGAACAGGATGTAAATATACACAAAAGCGGAAAATAGGGACTCGAGGACAAAAATTTCAAAATTGTGACAGAAAAGTGGGTGGATTGATAACATTTTTAGAATGAGATTCTATTTATTAAAGTAACTGTGAAATTTTACTTCTTTTTTTTTTTAGAAAACTTAAAGTTTGATATACACAAACATACAGATATATTTTCTGAAGCATACATAAATATATATGTATATACACACATACGTATACATAATTTTAAAGAACTCAATTTCATTGTGTGTCTGAATATACATAAATGTACATAAGTATTAACGTACTTATAAATAGCGAAATATCTCATGAAAAATGTTTGAATTAGAAAACCTTAACATCACAGAAATAAAAATGTAATATAGCAAAGAGATGAGAAAATAGTAAGAGTAAAAAGGATCCATAAAGAAAATAAAAGAATTTTGTTGAGTTGAAAAATGACAGCAACGACATAAATCCTTTTTATTTTTCATTTTGTTTTTTTTTATGTTCGTGGAAAATTTTTTCGCTCATACAAAATATCATATTTCTTTTTCCTATTTCCTATTTGCAATATGTTTCGTTCGGAAAATATGAAAATTGTCAGCAAAGAAGATATAAAAATGTTAGTTGTACATTTATGTTCACGTATGTATGTATGTTAGTATTTACATAGATATTATATGCACATTGATATAGAAAATTTAAAGAGAAATATCTTAAAAACGAGACTTGAATTGTAAAAAGGTTAAAAAAATGTATACATATAAAATTAGAATAACTGGATGGGTGGAAAATAGAAGTAAATAAGAAGGAAGAAAAAAAGAAAAACTGTTACGGATGAACATGTTTTAACAGAATATTAATGTATTGAATATGTTTTCCACACTTTTTTGTTCTTTTCTATACAAAATATAGACATAATAAGTTTTGTAAAAATGTATGTATCGTATAAAATTACACAGTTATCTATTGCCAATAAAAAGATGCTTACTAAAGTCATATTGAACAATAATAATAACAATAGAAAATTTTTTAAAGGCAAAATGACAAAATGATAATGACAATAACAACACAGAAGGAAATGTACTCAACTTCTATTTTTTTTTTCCGTGAAAAATGCCTTCTTAGCACTTTATATTAAAGCATTTTAAAATGATGTATTTTTGAAAAAAGGGGTTGCGCCCAAAACTGTAATGTTCGGCAAAATACTAAAGTACAACAATTCTATACCCACTCGTTTAGAATTGAAACTGCTCATCTTTATATTTTCATCATGTATACGTATACGTTATTACATAGATCGATGTATACCACCCGCAGATATATTGTATGCCTGTTTGTATATTTAATCTCTTTCTTAGCAATTTTATTACACTATATCTATTGCTATATTTGGCTATATAACATCATTTCGTTTTTATTCTTGGCATTTAAAAGTTGAGGCTTTAATAATTGTTTTATAATGTTGACGTCTTTTTGCAAATTTTGCAGCTCTAGCAGCCTATTCTATTTTTTGTTTTGAATCAAAAAAGGATATTTTCAAATATTGAAAAATAAAAATAATATGGTATAATAATATGTATGTAAAACCGCAAATAGTTAATAAAACATTAAAAAAGAAATTACTAATATGTCATACGTAAAAATACTTGCGATGTATACAAATAATTAATTTGGCTTTTCGGATTTTTCAAACATCAACGATTTACAAAAATTTTAATTATTTTTGTAACTGTAAATAATAGTATGTCCTTCTAGAAATAAAAAGAAAATTAAGTTGAAATGGTGGACAATGAACAATAATTTTCTTTTCATTTAGGGGATGAGCACCCAACTTTTATGTGCATTTAGGCCAAACAAAATATTTTCCGGCCTTTGTATATGCTGACAAATGAACAAACTTTTTAACATGTGTGTATGTATGTTCTTAAACACCTATGTATAGTTACACACAAAAATGATATATTGAAGAATTATTATTACAAATTTTATTGAGTAATAATTTTGAAAAGCAGTAAATATAGCTAAAATATAAATTTATAAATACATACATAATATCTCGTACGTATACATTTTGTACACACACACACACACGTGTATGTACGTTGTTATTATTTTATGAACAATTTTGAAAACATCAAATAAAATCTAAAATAAAAGCATTTAAAATACAACTGACTACTTAAAAATATCAAACATATTTACTTTATGTTCGATAAAAAAAAAAGTTAAAACTTTCAATACATAAAATAGGAAATTACTTATATATTTATGTGGCAATAAATTGAAATTTCATTGTTAATAAAAAAGAAATAAATGTTTCCTGCAAATTTTTTATCTTTCTTTGTTGTTATGAAAAGCCCAAATTTAGCTTATAAAATAGAAATTGAAAATTTGAAAATTTCCGCATTTATTTTTTTAAACTTCAGAAGATACATACATATACGTATATGTATTTAATTGCATTTTAAAACGAAAAGAAAATTTTGAATAAATTTTTATTTATTTTTTTTTTTTTTCATTTTGATGGAAAAATTTGTGCAAATATGTATTATAAACGAAAAAAAAATTAAAGAAAAGGTACAATAAATTAATATCATTGACACATGTGTGTACATACATGCAAATAATTTACACTTTTTTACATTGTCTATTATCATCCCTCATTCTAAATAATTTTTTTTTCATACTTGTCATTCTTTAATGAAATTATGCTTTACAACTGATTAAATATTTATTTAACTACTGGAATGGAATGTTTTCTAAATTAAACATAAACCTTTTTATACATAAAATGTATGCGCGCATATGTATATATACATATGTATGTTTGCTTATATATATCTACTGTATACATCATACATACATATAGGCGATATGATAAAATGGTATGTATGTATTTGAATGCTTTCCTGTGTAAAATGTTTTAAAGGGACATAGAACTTTACGATTTGCGCATAGTCAACATGTAAAAGGAATTTAAATGAAAAATAGTCAAAAAAAAATTAAAGTACAATTTTTTATACATATTTTGTTCTTGTTTTTACATTAATAAATGTATTTGTATTATGTTCATTAAAATTTCCAAATGAAAAACAAAAATAAGAAAAAGTACCATAAACCTATAATAAATATGTACTGTACACATACAAAAATGCAAAAATTATATGAAATATGGTGTTCTATTATTATAATATTTCTCTGTTGACTTTTAAAATGCAAATAATATAGTCACATTTTTGCATAAATAATCAAGTAATCAAAATTATTATTTATAAGTACAATGTGTAATAACCGTATATAATTAAAGTGAGGGGATATTAACTATAAACAGAATTATTTTTATCATATTTTTTTTTGTTATTATTTTTATTTATTTTTTTAAAGTTATATTCTAAATTAAAAACAAATTAATTGAGTGTTAATTATGATAATATCGCTATGTCATGATGTTTAAATTATGCATGAGAAAGAAGAAGAAGAAAGAAAAAGGAATATAGGGAGAATACAATTTCAGTAATTTCTTAAATTTGTGATTGTAAATCAAACAAACACAAATGTACATATGTATGTTGTCTAAATAGAAATATGTACGGAACGTAACATAAGTATATCTATACATCGATACGACTATAATTTATTATAAATTGTATACACCTTTATAATCCCCTTTTATATGAAAATTTTGTATACTCTGAAATTTTACAAAAAATGATAAATTGTTATGGGCATTCTTTACCGTCATATCATTATATCATTATTATTTTTTATGTGCATTATAATCCAAACTTTGTACGGATGTTATAAATATAAACTAAGTGTATGTAATACACGTAAGTGTGCACATACATAATATGTACATATGTAATATCTGGTAATATGTATGTATGTAGATATATTTTGAGCTAAGTAAATTTGTATTTGAAAATAAAAAGAAAAAAATTCAAATAAAATGTATGAACGTACCAATAAAATGAGAAGTATATATGTACATACATACATACATATGTATGTATATTATGCACATACACTTATAAAACTCATTGTATGAAGAAAATGTTCTTCATGATATGATTGATTATTTTTGTAGTGAATCAGATTTGAAAGAATTAATAATAAAACAAAAAAGGGCGATAGAAAAATAACATATTTTTCTGTAATTTACCAAAATATTTGAGCTTGTCTGCATATGTGTGTTAATTACACAGGTTTTCATCATCAAATGCTCATTATTTCATACCATTTTTCATCAAGAAACTGTTTTGAAAAATTCTAAAATGTTTCTTCTTATTAAAAAAAAAGAAAAAAAAACTATTTTAATTTTAGTATATCCAGATTATAGAATATCTAATACATCTACTGTTGGTTAAATATTTTTACAAGCAATCTTAATAAATCAGGAAAGAAGTTTTTTATTTTATTTTTAATTTTAATGTTTCTAAATTAATTATAATATGTAATTTTATGATATTACTTTTGCTTTCTGTTGTTTAATATTTTTTATTCATTATTTATGTGATATTTAACGAACGAATGAACGGCATGTGGTCATATTGCTTTTTTTTTTTAAATTTAATGCCTTTTAATGATCATTGTTTTGACGTTTGCCTATAAATAGTCATTATGTCTTATTTACATGTAAATTTATTTATATGATATTATGTACATTACGATTACCAATAATAATATATGAATGCATATTACTATATGTATGTACCTATAAAAAAATATTTAATGTCACAACTGAAAAATATGATTATTTAATGTGACATTATAATACAAACTAAAAATTCACAAATTGAAATGCATTATTATCTTATAGGGTGTTTTACCTTATTTAGCGTATATTTTAAAATTTCCTTTTTGTTTTTGTTGAATAAAAATTAAATTATTAATCATTATTATTTGACAAGTGCATAATTATAAATCAAATGCGTTACGCATGTGCTTGTAAAATACGCCTAATAACATATAAATTCAAATAAATATATAGAAAATAAATTATATAAATTATCACTTTTTATAGTATACTAAAAAAGAATGAATTAAACGTTAATTACAAATTTTACTTAAAAAACAAACAGACAGAGTACAGCAGGAGGCGATAGGCATAAGATTAAGATAACTGTTTAAGATGAGCTTTTTAAAGGTAAACCATTATGATCATCTTTATAATGCTTCAAAAAATACATTTCATTCAAGTTGTAAGTTGTAAGAATAAAAATTCAAAATAAAAAACATATGAATAATTATGGTGACAACAAACGACATAACATCGGCAAAAATCTGTTATGTGACTTTGTATCACCACAATTCATCTTTCATCTACGATACAATTTATCGGTCTTCAATTTTTTTATTCACTACATTCATACATATTATAGACACACAAGCATATAGACACACATTAATACATATACATTGATATATCCATTTTTACTGCAATTTTTCAATATTTGTTATATACATAATGTACACCCATGTATGTATGTTATACACTTTAAAAATTAGTATATAGACAGGCCTTTAGGTGTACATTATAATGTGATGACAGGTTGCTTATAGGTTGAATTTTAAATTGACTTTTAATCACAAACTTTAAATCGAGAAGTAATTTTTCATTTTCATCTTTATTTTTAACAAAAAAAACAATTTTTATCATATACATATAAAAGTTGCATTGATTCAAACTCGTACCTTCTCTTTATTTAATTTCAGATACGACAGAGTAAATTTATATGTAAAGATGTAGACAAAGATTCAACATAATATATGTACTGTAGTAACAACAATTTTAAAGTCTTTTGAAGGTTTAGATAAAATCAACAACTATGGGTATACAAATGTAGTGTATAAATCAGATGAAGAAAATTTCAGTTAAGAAAAAAAAAAAGTAAAGCAAAAATAGCATATTAATGAAGAAAGAGAAGGTGGAAAGGTGGAAAGGTTAAATTAGTTAGTCATATTTTATTCAGTAACTTTGTTATTGTATTCATTTAGTTAGCCAAGCCTAGCCTAGTAATTACTTCATCTTAAATACAAATTTTACAACCCAGCTGAATTAATATTGCATAATAATTCAAGAATTAACAGTGATCAAATTAACCAAGAGCATCAACTAACGGCAAAAGTAAAGGAGAATTATAAGTGACGTTGACTGATTGAGTTGCAATATTATTCTATGTTATGTTGTTTTACTTTACAACTACATGCATACATATACATACATATGTATATTTATGTACATTCAAAGTGCTGTAATGTACATAGAGTGTTGTGTTGCAACAAAATTGCACTTCTCAATTATTGCAATCGAGTAACAATATTGAAGCAAGCAATAAAACTTTGTTTAATTCCCACTTTTACCTTGTAGATTTTAGCTATTTTGTTGTATCTATACATAATGTAATTTATATAGCTATAATAGCCGTTCATAGATCGCATACCATATAAAGTGTACCAAGCATTTACATACATACATACATGCATACATATAAAATATTTGATTAGTATGCATAATTATTGTGTACGGACGGGTTGTCAATTCAGTATCTAATATCTACCTAACAAAAACCAGGTGACATAACATATTTGTAGTGTCATTGTACAGTATTACAAGTCTAAATGTACCTATATATATATGTATAATGTACATATATAGATTTCCACAATTTAAAAAAAAAAAAAAAAAAAAAGTTATAAAAAACATTGGGGCGCCTCTATCAAACCGTGAATTTTGTAATCACGATGGAAAAATTGTTATGAACGAATATAGTGAAATAACAAAACAACAATATTACATTGACAATTTAAAATCACGGCAGGAAATAATCTACAAAGAAGGATGAACATCATGAACATATAATTTGAAATGTAATGAAGGACAAAATTATAAAAGGGATGAGTAACGAAATATGATTATTGTAAGGTTGAAATGCTTTTGCATGTTAAAAAGGATAATATACATTTTAACTTTGAAATTGATGTGGCGTATAATGTTGAACACAAATTTATTTTGAAAAAAAAAAAAGAAGAAAAACGTTGAAAAACAGAAATTGAAGTTAAAAACTTTTAAGAACATTTTTCCATTAACTACACACATCAAGTTTACATTTACGTCAAGAATATGCACAAAATATTTATTACATTAAATAAAAAAGTTGTAACTTTGTGTAATTCCTTTTGAAAATAATCAAAGGATGTAATTATATACGAGGAAATCTATTTTCTCTGACTAACTTGAAGAAGAAAAAAGAAAGAGTGCATGATGGCGACAATATTAGCAGAAATAAATTTTCCCAGGATTTGATACAATGAGAATGATAGTGAATGTACGGACGCAGAAGTGGCTTTTCCAAAAATAAAACAAAAGTGTGAACTAAAAAAGGGTCGATATACATTAGTAGAACTGAAATTTATATTTATAGCGTCTGTTGTTACTGTTTTAAGTGTGAATGGTACTTTATCACTAAATGTTTTATGCACTAACAATCTGCTGCAGTGTGAAATAGATGTCTAAACAATGCTTATTCGCACATATAATACACGTATATATATATATACCATTGGCATATTATTCTATACTCATGTATTTTTTCAAAGCAATTTAGTGTATAATATCCAAAAACCAGACAAATACATAGATATATAGATTTATCATTTATATCTATACACAAAAATGAATGGAAAAAGTGGTCAAACATGAAATATATAGTCATGTAAATATGATTGGGTTAGTTGGCTTTGTTTTGGCAAAATTGTATGGTTTTCATTACTCATACCCAAAATAAAATATACATAGACAACATTATTTGTATAATATGATAACGTTAGATTTTAGGTGGAAAATATTTACTGTATTTATTTGAAATTAAATCATACCTTATACTTTTTTCCTTTTGAATACTTATTTGTATTATCGTCATCATCATCGTTCGAATGATATGCAATTTCATTGAATAATTGAAATATAAAAAATTAAGTGGTTATCATCAATACGTTATACAAAGTTATAATGTCAACTTTTTTCATTTTGATTCTTTTTCAAAAATAAAAGAAAAATTTTTGGGAAGGTAAGTACATATTAGAGGGTTGTTACGATGCAATTGAAAAATTTGTCAGCCATAAAATGATTTTGATTATTTCATTACAAAAGTTTTAAAAAAAAAGTCATTGTATTTATTTAACGTACAGTACGGCAACCAATTTGTTAACCACATGCGACAATATTTGAATAATTAAAACAAAAAAAAAAAGGTAAAATGGTAACGCAAAAATTCATTTAAAAATCTCTAGATGTATATTTAAATTTATTTTTCATTTTTGAATGAATACGAAATGAAAATCTTTTATCGTTTTGACATATTGACTTTTAGCTATTTAGTATGTGCTATATGTTGTGCATGTATGCATGTGTTTATATCTGTACATAATACATGCACTTTACATATGTAAACAAGTGTGTGCTATCTTTACATTCATGCAAATTCTCGTGTATTGTATTATTTATGGAGAAAATTTTATGAAAAATACATGAAAATCTATTGATATGGCCAATGCATTTAGTATTCACACATATACACATACGTGTGGACATATTGACATTCATTACAAATTGAATTGTAGATTAGTGCAGTAGATAGCACTATTTTAATTGAATTTGAACAAGATATGATTTTATGTTATATTTGATTTTTTGTAAAAAATAGTTTCGTCTTGTGTCAAATAAAAATTATAGAAATTAAGTTAAAAGGAATTGTATGTAGTAATCATACAGAAAGTCGAAATATTTTGATAATAATTTTATAAAGGGAAATTTTATATTCAATGAATGTACATATGTATGTTCTTACAATTTCATACACAATATTGTAAAATGCATTTTTGCATACAGATATCAAGATATGCCAATTAAATCATTATATGTTTAAAATGATATGACAACACTGTTGACAGTAATGCAATTACATCAATATAATAATTCAATTCTAAATAGTCTACAACTTTTAGGAACTAAATAAAAAAAAAATGTAATTATTTGTTATATGAATTCTTTTTAGATTTTTACATTTTAATTTTTAAGATCTTAGCTAATTTTTATTTCACTAATTTCAATCAACATTTTTTCATGTATTATTTTTAAATAAGTTTGATTTGTACAACAAGGTCTATGCATGCATGTACATTATACAAATATGTACATACTTACATATGTGAAGATATGTATGTGGAAAAAAAAATTATGTAGTGTAATTAACTTTTTTTCTAGCTTTTAAATTTTTGCTTTTATTTTTCAAAGTTCTATAAATAGTAAAATTCACTAGACTGGAAAGTAAACGTATTTGAAATGATATAAGAAATACAAGAATATGTATTAGTATATATACAATATGTTTTATGGTGTGTATGTTGTGTTAGTACAAACAACAAACATGCAAATTACACCTCCATTTTCTTATTCGATTCAAAAAAGTACTGTACGCTGCATGTGTTCACATAATATTACATATATTTAAAAGTATCTTGCACTTGTATGTATTTCAATTTATTTTTTGCATGTAGTTTTATTTTTTACATTTTTATAAATTTGTACTCTTTATATTGTATGGATACATTATTGTTCATACAAATACATACATTTGTATTTTCTTGGCATATTCTACTTTCATTATAAAGGTTAATAACATATTATGTTTAAAAATAAAAAATAAACGAATGAAAAAAAGATCAAAATTATTTTCATAACATTTACAAGCACGCAAAAGAATCATTCTAATAAACACTTGACTTTCATTTTTTTTTCTTATTTAAAATAAAAAAATAAATAAAAAATTACGAATTACGATAATTTCCAATTTATACATATTATATTTTTTTATTTAATCATTCTCTCCTTTTGATCTTGCTCCTAATCTGGTAACATAAAGCAGTGTATGTAGGTACATGCATACGTACATATATGTAGTAATTTCTTTGCCATCATTGATCGATTGTATCATACAAAATATGGAGCTACCTCTGATCGTGATTTTCCATTTTCACATGCAGAATTATTGCAAAATGTGAAGTAATATCGTTCAACTAAAATGCATGTACATGCACATACAAATGTATGTGTATTGGATTATTTATTAATGTGTACAATATAAAAACAAATAAGTATAAAATAGTGCAAAAATAGAAAAAATAAAACTAAATGAATATACACATAACAAAGTATCATATAGCAACATTTAATTAAATGCATTTATGTCATCGAGTAGGCAATTGAAAAGTTAAATTGTGAAAAGATTAAAAACAAAACAGGAAAAAAAAACAAAAAAAGATGAAATAGAGGAGAAGTTACAAAATGTTCGTACGTCCGTTCATTACCATCTGATTTCGATATACTATATATACCGCATATTTTATAAATACATACGTTCATACACTTACTAATGGTATATAGGTATGGCATACGCGAACAAAAACGAAAAGAAAAATATCTGAAGGAAGGAGGAAAAATTATTACTAGGTCGTAGGCAGCAGGTTAGCTATATAAGTGCATTATGCATATATATTTATGTATGCACTATGCATACCTATAAAAGTGTATATTATGTACGACGAATATTGTAATTATAGTTATACAATATTATTAGATATAGATCATTCAATAATGCATGTGTGAAATTGCACATAAAAAAGGAATTAAATTAAAATAATAAAAGTGTGTAGTTATTGTATGACTTCGTTGTTTTTTTTTTTTTATCTTTTTTAAATCATGTAAATGGAAAATTAATTTCAATTTTAATTTTCTTATTTTTTTTAAAACAGTTTGTATTTTTTATTAGCTTTTAAACACAAAAAATGTTTTTTTTTTATTTGTAGATTTTTTGTTACAACCATGCATGTTCCGAATATATAAGTATAAATATGCACATTTGTATATATAATATAACGTTCACATACATACACGTTTATTTCGTCATATGGTTGCTGTGATTATTTTATTTATATTTTGTGTAGGTTGATATACAATTCATATTTATAAAATGTATATATATACATATGTATGTACATATGTATACGTCTTAGTAGCAAAAATTAAAATGGCAAATGACTTAAAATGTAATCATTGAATACCTACTTGTAATAACTCTAACCACAATATACGAGTATATATATACATTATATACCTAGATACATAAATGTACATTTGCATGTAAAGTCAATAAGTGAGTAAAAATGATTTTGACCATGCGATCATATTATTTTGTTGCATGCATATTATTATTAATATTATAATTTTATGACTTTAACTTCCATTATTTTCCAATGATTTTTATTTTGTATTATATGTAACAAACAACAAAATGTTTCCATGTGATAAAACAATATACCTACCTACCTATATTTTATAAGGCGTACGTTTTTATTTAAATGACGATAATATAAATAATAATTTTATGATGATTTTAAATCTTGCATGAATTACAACTTTTGTTTAATACAAGGCGTTAAAAGTTATAATGATTTTGTGCACACGTAATGTTCTACAAATGTACTCATAAATTTATTAAAGGATTTCAAAATAAAAATAAATAAATAAAAAAAAGAGAAAATATATTTTTTATGTTAACTTTAAATCCTTTAGATTTCAGTACAGATACTTATTTCTAAATTTCCAACATGAATACTATAAAAATTTAAATTTAAAAAAAAAAATAAAATTTGTTTTTAAATGGGTAGAAATCAAATAAATTATCATCTATACAAAAAATACTCATAATATGTGTAGTGTTACATAAAATTCTAATATATTTTAAACTACAAAAATTTCATATGCAAGTATATAAAAGTATCTAAATTTACATACATTATTGTACGTTATGTACGTTTATGTGTAGAATTTGGTAGAATCTGTGAAATAATTTTTTTTTTTTTTTTTGATAATCATAAAATTTAAATTTGTGATGTGCGTATATCGCATAACATAAAAAGAAAATGTTAATCATTAAATCAAATACATTTTGAGGAAATAAGAATTTTTTTCTTCTTCAAAAAAAAAAATGTGTATGTTTGCAATTGAGTTGCATACTTCAAACATTTTTCAAAGTTTGTTTTTGCTCTGCAATAAAGTTTTAGTTTATTTAACAAAATGACATTTATTATAGTTTTTATTTTGTTTTCCTTTTTTTATAGAACGATGTTTGTTATTTAAATAAATTTTATAACACAAATTTATACGTACTTATATGATCACAATATATAGAATACTAGAAAAACTGGATTTTATCTGTGTATATATTCCACATATCAATAAAATGAATATTTATTATGTGTTTAATTCGACTGATTAGAAAGCAAGAAAAAAAAAACAAATTAAAGAGGGAAAAAAAACTTTTTTCTATTTGCTGAAGAGTAATGAACTGTACAGAATTTAAATGACTTTTATGACTTTTATGATCAGTATATGTATGTGTACATTTCAATTTGATTACAGGCATTAAATCCTATATAATCTTTAATAAAAAAAAAAAAATTAAATAAAATGGTATTTCAAAAGATCAATAAAATATTGACAAGAAATCTATTTATTGCATTTGTCAAATTTAAGGATTAAATAGTTATTTTGAAATCCGCAAAAATTGATCAAATTTTGTTTTTTTGCTTTTCAAAATGACACTTATAAAAAAAGTGTACAAATGTGTACAACAAAAAAGAAAACGTTTAAAAAAAAATTCTACTCTTTGTATTTTATCTCTTGAGTCATTCTATTTTATGTTTAAGGTCAAAGAAATCATAACTTTTAACATTGTTTTCTTCATTATATTGTTTTCAGTAATATTTTATTACATCTAATCTTTATAACAAAGCAAAGAATAATTTTTTTTTTTTTTTTTTATTTTCTAAATTATAATAAATTAAATGATAAAATAATTTTAATTAAAAATACATCTAAGAATAATGTTTAATTCAAAAATATGTACACACATACAATATATAAATAGTTGTTATATAAATAGACATACATACAGTGATACATACATATATTTAATATTAAATTCCATTATACTCTGTCCACCAAATATATGCAGTTAAGGCCTAATAGAAACAATGTAGAGTAGTCCCACTGTATATCATAATAATATCAATTTTCAAAAAACTCATCTCATACTGTACGAAAGTTTTAACAAAGGTGGTAACATTATTCGTGAAACATTCTAACTAGAAATAATAGCTTCATAAGGTCTTAACTGCAAACAGTTAGTGAACAGAGTATAAGTTGTATATCAAAACATTTTTGTTTGTGTAATGTTCATGATGATGTTAAGAAATGATATTGATAAACATGATGATGATGATTATAACTTCTATAAACTTTTTATGACTTTAAGAAACATATTATATATTTTATACATTCTTTGTTCTTTACAAACGAATGTACATATTTATATATTTTTGTTAGTATTTACTTGTATATAATTTAAAATAACTTTTAACAGGTAGTTTATTACAATTTTTATATTTCTTTGCTCTTTTTTTTTCTTTAATTCTTTTTCAAGTTTTAAAAACATCATTTTAAACTTAAGATTTTCTTTTTCTTGTTTTCATAAGAAAAATAAAATAAAATCATAATAAAAAAAAATTGTTACAAAACATAAAATTTCAACAAAAATTATAACTTTATTAAAACAATTTTAAAAAGAGATGTTTTATTATTTTTTTCTATTTTATAATTTATAGACATATACACGTGTGAATATTTACGTATGTATATTCTTGTAATAAAGAAAATTAAATGTTAAATATATTAAAAGAATTTAATTACATATTTACAGATAATTAGTTAAATTTATGTATATACGTATGTATACTTTTTCTTTCTTCTTTTTTAATGAAGCCATAGCAAGAATATTTTCTTTATGGATTTTTATATAAATACAAAGAAAATAGTGAAATATTTTGCTTTTTTATATGTTTAACAAAAATGTTTATGTTGAAAAGTAAAGGCATTATATACAGACTTTATAAAACATATCAAAATACACAAAGTGTTTTTTTGAAGTTTTTGAATTTTCATTATACGGTCTTCTTTGAGGTCTTCCATTTGACCCTTACGTCTTTTTTTTGTTTGTTTTTGATTGAATAAATCCTGTACATGATATCACAATTACATAAAGCTTTTATAGTTAAAGCAAAATTGTATTTCTTTGATTTCTTTGTGATTGAATTTTAATTCTTTACATTTTAGTATTTTAATACAAAATATTGAATCACTAATCTAATAAAAAATAATTACATTTCTCATGTAATTTTTAAGTTACGAATATATGTATGGGTAATTACGTTAAAAAGATTCTTTAATTGAAATATTTTAATTTAGTAATAAAAAAAGTGTAAATAAGTATATTATTAAGGTAATTATTTATTCATTTATACATTCACCACTTACTATTTGATTTACAATTATTATTATTATTTATCTTATTTTTAATTTAAAATAGACATTTTCAATTATGAATCAGAATAAAATGAGATTCTAATCACATTCATTGCGGATTATTTTTTTTTGTCTTACAACCCATTAAATACTCGTATAAAAATCAAACCAAAGAATGAAAATAAAAACATAATTAACATTAAATTAGAATTTTTAATTGACTGAATATTTTACTGTATAATTCTTATATTAATTTATTTCATTTCTTTTTTCTTACAATTTATTTCTCATTTGAATTAAATCATTCAATTTATAAAGAAGAGTTGAATCAAGTTGAACATTAATTCATAAACACCTATTATACAGACGTGTATATTTAACATGTAATTTTATTACCGATAAAAATTGTGTTTGTGGTTGATTTATGATTGTTAGCTGTATATATATTTTAAGGAAGTACAAGTAATATAAAAAAAAAAAATTAAAAAATAAGTAAACAAATACTTTGAAAACGGTGCATGAGTATGTACAATAGATAAGGCATACTAACATATATTACGATATGAGTGCAACTTTTTCAGAATTTCTATTTTTACTTATTAAAAAAAAAGTTGAAATCATCATTTTAAATTTAGAACATAAAACAGCTGTTTTCAAAATAATAAAATAATATATTTGAATATTTTTGATAGCTATAATTTATTAATGGATATTAAAAACTGTCCTGAATTTTTATTCTTTATATCTTTTTAATTAGAGTAAATAAAAAAATATAATAATAATCATAATAAATAAAATTCGAATTTAGACAATTTCGAAACATAGAAAACAAAATAAATTTAAAATCTACAAGTACCTACATAATGATAAAATCTTTAGTTTGGTGAAATGTGTTTAATGGTTAGTCAAATACCTAGTAAACGCATGTGACTAATGAATTGCTCAATTTTTTTTTTTTTTTTTTTTTTTTTCTAAATTAATTTTCATGTGTAATTCACAATAAATTAAAAAATAAAAAAACATCTATGTTTCTATCTAAGGTAAAAGACCTCAAAATAGTTTTTTTTTTTTTTCGTTTTTAATGAAAATATTCTAAAAATTTCTCTGCACAAAACTGAGTAACAAAAAGCATAAAACAAACAATTAAAATAAAATATTCTAAACATTTTTAATTTTTTGTTTTTATACTTGTATTTTGCCAATGTGTTATTTTTACATGACGTACATTTATATTATTTTACCACACAAACGATAAAATCTCAACGTTCATAAATAATGAATTAAATAACTTACATAAATTAATTGCCAAGAAATTCTCATTCATGCAATCTATTCAAATCAATCTTACTTGTACCTATGTAAAAAATACATACACTTACCACATTTTCGTACAAAGTTCATATATGTATATGCATATCTTCATAAACACATGTATATGAATAAATGTAATTTCGTTTCGTTTTCAACAAATTTCAATTTACTTTTTGTAAAAATACCGTAACATCGTATAATAATGTTTTTAAATGCTTTTATTTTCATTTTTGTCAAATCCCATACATACATACCTAAATGCATAATAATTTTAAGTAACAATTTTACTTTGTTGCACTTTTTTATTATTATGTTATGTTGCTGTCTTCATCGTTATCACATCATCGTTGTCACACTTTCAATTTAATGTTATGTACATATATATACTTTTTCATATATACATACATTTACATGGATACAAATATATGTATAAAAGATGTAACAACCACAAAATGCAAGTTGTTACATTGCAATGTGCAATTTTCATACATCATACGACACTATATCGTTTTTATGTTGCCTTAAAGAATGAGAGTTTATTTCGTACACTTTATGTGTCTATATTATAGTATCTATGTGTATAATTTATTTATGTAATGAATATAAAAGTATTTTTGACAGACATTTTGTTGTTATTATACGAATGCGCGATATGATATTGCTGTCGTATCTTTATTATTTTTATTTTTTCTTCTTAACCGTTTGACATGTAATTAGTAAAAGACCAGCAAAAAAAAAAAATAAATAAAAAATAAAGACAACAACACCCTGAGAAAAAAAAAGTATATTTTCAAGGAAGCCAACTAAATGAATAATTGTATATATTACTATACGTAGGAATAGAGATGAAAATATAAATATAATTAAAAAATTTTGGAATGAGAAACATATCAAAGTCTATCTACCATATTCATATCACATTACTAAATTTTCAGATACACTTTTATTAAAAAATACATATTCTATTATCATGTATGTATATGTACATCAGGTAATTAGTTAGAAGAAAAAATGATAGGGAATAAAAATTAAATAAACAAAAATATGTATCCACAAGAATCACCACAAAATTTATTATTTAATAATGGTCTCTAAGCTGCTTCTTAAATATATATTTTATGTATGAATATCTAAAAATGTTATTTCAAGCTGATTTTTAAAATTGTGATAAAAATGATGTAAAAAGATTGTTTGTATTTCTTATAGTTATGTACACACTGGCTTATAAGCTATGCATTTCTAGTTTTTAGATATTCTAAATGTATCTAAAGTTTACTGAATTGCAGCAAAAATATAAAATTAAAAATAATAATGTAAGAAGAAATCGAAAAGCAGGTTTTTAATTTGATTTAAGACTAGAAAAAGCTTTATACATATATGTATGTATATAGAGGTGAATATCTAATCGTTGTACATACAATTTTTCAAATTTAATTTGAAAGAAAGGTTGAAATTAAATGAAAATCAAAATGAAAAAATAGAAAAGTACCTACATAAAATAAATTTAAAAAAAAAAAAACACGAATAATACGTACAGATATTATACTCACGTATTAGAACGTACAATAATATGTACATACATGCATATAGGCATGTATAGAAATGGACATTTTAAATTATATATGAAATAGCATTCAAACAAACATGAACATATTGCAGCGGTATTTATTTATTGTGTGTGATTGCGCTTTCGGGATGATGATACTGAACAGCAATAGTCATGCTATTTTTTATACATACATATGTATACTTTAAATACACATATCTATGGTTACATACATATGTATGTATATAACTATATAAAATCAAGTCAAGTTAATTGCCAAGCAGGAAGTTAAATTGAAGGTAGTCAATCAAATCTACACACGAATGATATGAGAATTTTATTCATTTACAAGGTGTACATGAAATCTGTTTCTATTTTTGTTTTTGAATGTGTTTATTTAATACGATATCGAGATGTGCATACACATGTGTGCGGGCAAATATTTATGTATGTATGTATGTACAATTAACCTTACCTTAAACTCACAATATAATTGATGTAATCACCATGGGTACCTAGTTATTTTATTTTTTGATAAATAATTGCATTTAGAATACTTATGGAGATTGAATAATTAAATTGAATTCCTGAGTTAATATTTAAGTTTTTTTTTTAAAAAATCATTATTACCGATTTATATTATTTTAGATACATATTTAGATACAAGATTTATTAAATCTTAAGGATATGTCATTTAAATCCTTGTACATATACTTATTTGGTTTTATTGTTTATACGTGAATTGATAAATGAAGAAAAACAATAAGAATAACTTTATTTATAAATGATATATGTAGGTACTTAGTGGATAAAATAAAAAACTGAAATTTATAATCAATTTGTTTTCATTTTACATTTTTTTCTCTTTAAAAGATTTATTACATCAATGCATAATCAAATTATAATGAAACCACAAAATATTATAAAGGCATGTCATTTTTTTAAAATTATATTATAAATATCATACACATGGTGACATGATACAATATTATAGCATATTATAGATAGTATAAACCTCAGACATGATTTTAAACAGAAATTCAAAATTAAATAGTTTTTTCCACAGTACATTAATATCTATGCACATATGTACATATTACATATTATAATGTGCATTTCACTTGCTAGGTGTATAGATGTAGGTAAGTATTATACTTATTACACACATCATTTACTATATTTTATGTCTGTTAAATAATAAATTTTAATATTGTCTATTGTATAAAATTTGAAGTGTTATGTTAATATTAGTTTTACATTTTATTACATATTATGTGCAATGAATAAATATTGTAGATATATGTAACGTACATATGTGATGTATGATGTAATTGTATATATCTATACATATGGAGAACACAAAATAAAAATTTATCATGTTTTTACTATTTTTTTTTCGTTTTTTATTTTTTTTTTAAATTTAGATAACATATAGGAATATGTATTTAAATGTAAGATATCACTTCTATACTTAACACTTTGATAAGATAAAATGCCTCCATAAATTTATACATACATATGTTCTACTTCCGAGAAAAACTTTAAACATTTTTATTGGATTTTAGATATGTATGTAAGTACCGTATGTACACATACCCATATACAATAAACAATTCAAACAATCAAGTGCACAATTTTCTAATTTATATCCCTAAAAAAGTTTTCAAATGAATTAATTCAAAATCACATTTTCAATGACTTCCTAGAAAATTAAGATTAGAAAATTAAAAATAAATAAATTTTGTATTGAACTTGACTAAATCATATTTCTTTTATTCAATATCTTATCAATTTAAATAAATACTCTTATTTTGTAACAATTTACAAGAAATTGTTATATCAAATAATACTCATTCACCATTTATCGTATATGTAAAAGTGGAAAATTTTTGTACAAATCGTAATTAGCACAATGTGCACAGTATTGCACAATGTCATTATTTTGTATTTTGCAAGATTTTAATAATAAAAATATCAAATAAATCCTAACGTGCTTATAAATCACAATTCATTTTCTTAAAAAGGAAAACAAATAAAATGTTATAATCATGAAACAAATGTGTTTTGTTTATTTTTTTTTTATAAATGTATCTGATCTTCGATTAACAATAATTAAATAATTTTGTTCATCGGTATCATTGAAACATGATGCAAGATGATTAAAATTATTATAGTCGATTAACGTAATGTGTATGTGTGTATATGTATGTACATGATCAATTTAAACTTTTAAAGCATATAGGTATGTATATTTAAATGTTCGTATCTAATCAATTTTAAAATATTTTTACGATTTTGTATCTTGTTATAATGATGCAACACATCATCCATAAATTTTACTATCATAATGTAATTGAGCGTCTGGAAACTATATTAAACACATAATATGAACATTTTGTACATATAAGTGCAAATGTGTGTATCTAATCAACTAGAACAAGTTTATGTTAAATAATAATAACATAATCATATCATTGGTTTCGTTACATATAGTTGTTTAATCTGATAATATAATTTACAGAAAAATGTTATGCTAAAAGTTTTTAAAGCTGCATCATATCTGCATGATTGCGTAAAGAAAATGTGTTCAAACCTCATATAACGCTCGTTCTTGATTTTGATTCACTTTTCTGCAAAAGTGAGAATGGTACACTTTCTCTTTTATGTAAAGACATGTCTACAATCTATATTTGTACATACATATAAACAAAATGTTCACATATTGGATTTTCTTATGATATTAATAAAACGCATAGATACATATTTCCATTCTTATGCATAAACACAGATAGCTTGCATTTATAAATTTAATTTATTTAGAATCTATTCATATTATCATTTTTAATGACTTATTGTGTAGTACATATTATGTATGCAAATTGTTTATACATTGCATACATGTAAATAATTTGTATGACTTTTATTTTTCTTTCTTTTCTATTTTTCTTTCTAATCCTTTTACAAAACTGAACATTTATTATAATCAAACATCTATATACACATTATCTATAAAATAAAGTGTATTTTTTCTGATCTGCTTTACTATATATGTAACAGTGCCATTACATTACAAGTGTAGCATTGAACGGCATTATGTAGATACTACATATACTTATACTTATAAACTTTTGTAATACAACTTCAAAAAAGATGTATAATTTTTCAGAACTGGTTCTACAAATGTACAAACGTACATGTGTATCGTATTAAATTATTAATTTATAGCCAGGTAATTTTGTACATTTTTAACTGATCATCGTATCATTTATTTTATGAAAGCATTTTATTTGCATATAACCTTTTACATTAAAGTATACATGTGCATGAAATAAGTATTTTCAAATTATGTACATATTTTGTAACTTATCGTACCAGTTCAAAATATTTTCGTTGTGAATTTATTTGGGTGAACATGTACCATAAGTTGTTATTCACAATCACTTATACCACATTCTTTTAAAAGTGACAAAATTTTTCACTTTTTTTTTTTAATTTAACATGATTTGTTTGAAATTGCATTTAATTTCTTCATAAAAAATGATAAAACAAGATGACACGTGAGCCAAATAAAAAAAATTACAAAATAAATTAAGTGCACTTAGTATTGAAATTTTGATTTTTAAATGTAAGCAATTGTGATTTTTCATTTATTTATGTGAGACATAGCATCCATATGTAAGAAAAATCTTACAAATGTTCTCACTCGTTACATCCCTGGAATCTACATTTTTACACCAAAAAAAAACTACAAATATTTTTTTTTTTTGCAATTAACAACATATTAAAATGTTTTGTTGCTTTGTGTATGGATTCTTTTTTTAAAGCACACATTTTCCATACATGAATATGTTTTCTTCTTCCGTTCAAAAGAACGTCCGTCCGTACAAAACAGTACAACTTTTATTAAACAAGCAATTATTGTACATTTATTATCGTATGTATACATATGTAAATACATATATATATATCGTTTTATTCATATCAACAACAACAGTATAAGTATGTTTATGTATGCTTTCGATATCAGATATTATAAAAAACTTGATTGGAATTAGAATTCATGTTCATATGGCCAATATAACCTAATCTCTTGCATACAACAAAAGCTAAAACATAAAAATATGTACATACATACATAGGTATATAACATACGGTATAGAAAAATATTATCTATCAGTATATAAACCATATTCGTACAGACTTTAATGCAAGTGTGTACGTTTACATACACTTACATTTATGTATAATAAAATGCAATTAAAACATGCAATAGAATTGAAAATTGCATAACATGACTGCATATCTTATAATATATGCTTTAAGGAAAACAAAAAACAAGCAAAGCAAAAATATAAAAAAAAACATGAAAACAACAATGCTAATAAAAAATCTCTACAACATAAAAATAATAGTTATAAAAAAAAAAGTGATTAAAAAACTTTATGTGAAGTTTGTAAGTGTACGTGAAAAAAGTATTCAAAAGGCGTATAGGGCGGTAATGGTGGCGACAAAAGTGGAACTGGCGTAACAGTACATATTTTGATTTATGTGCACTGTGAATGTTGTGATTGTATGTTACATACTGTACATATGTCACTTATGTATTATATTTGTGCGAACATTTTATAATTGCATTTTTCCTTTGACTTGGTTTTTCTATCAATATAAAACAAATTTTCCTTCTTCAACTATTTTATCAACAATTGCGTATCATATGGTAAAAAAAAAATATTTTCATTATATCTACCACTTTGTTGCTATCTTATCCAGTGACATTTTCACCATCATGTCCAATCAAACTTTTCGGGTATTAAGAGTTTTTTAAACGTATTTTACCATAAAAAATAAAATAAAACTGAAAATAAATAACAAATGAGCAAATCGTTCAAACAAGATAAAAATGATTACATATTATCTATAAATCAGTACTGCAATAAAATTAATTGGCTATATTTAACGTCCTTCGAAATTTATGTTTCAAATTAGAGAGTTGTACATGAAAACAGTTTACAAATAAACAACTCAACGCTCAAATCACCTTTAGAACTTAGACACAAGTATTTAAGTACATTCAAATGTTCTTTTATTTAATTTTCTTTTTTCTTGTTTTTAGTGACATAAATGATAAAAGAGAAAAACATGTCAATTTCCGATTTTATTGAGGCTACAGACCTCATTTTGTGTAGTTTTGCGTAATTTCAAGACCAGACATTTTTAAAATCTCCAGCACATGCGCTAACATATACGTGTTAAGTCAACTGTATGACAATTAAATATGCCATAATTCTACTGCAACTCTATACTTATTAGATAGCTTGCATACGTTTACACTTGCATAAAATATCAAAGCATACATAAATTTATTATTATCTATGCATCTATGAATTTATTATGCTTTTTAACTATGAACATTCATGCAAACATATTTTCCACTTTTGTTATTTTATTTTTTTCTCTTTTATACCACACGAACATACGAGTATTCAATCTTATTAAAAATTGCATTACATTTGCATACTATGCAGTCATACAGGTAGACGCACGTAATTGTAGATGCATAATAATAATCAAAAGTTTTCTATGCCACCAACCAAATCAACATAATGGTGCACTTCAAAAGGTTAGATGTTAGTAAACATACAAAATATTCATAAATAGTGAATATTTGAAATATTCACTATTAAATCTTATGTGCACGCATGGTACGTACAATATTCTCGTACATATGTATGTTCGTTTATAGATTAAAGTATATTGGAATGAAAAATAAAATAATTTATGTACATACATACATATTACGTTTATGCATAAGTATGTACTAACTTATTCGTTCGTTCATAATTTATTTGCAATCACATAAAGCACATACGTATATACAGGCATATATAAGTCCATGGTAAAACGTATTTAACAGCATAAAAATTTTACTTGAAATTGTTAAAATTAAAAAAGAGAGAAAAAAAAACAGTAATATTTAATGATGACGACAAAAATTACAATTATTTGATAGATATTGTTAGCAAAAATATACCTATATACAAAACATAGGTATACATTAATAATAAAACATTTAACATATATAAGAACACTTTGTCGTCATAATTGTTGCTGTCGTCGTTGTCGCTAATAACCAAAACCAACCACAAAGTGATTTGTTGTCAACTTGAAGGACAAACTTGAAAGTAATTTTCTGCAAAATGCATTTATGTTATTTTCATTATTAGTTTAAATATGGATTGCATTACACGTAAATGTATACATATATTTACAAATTTACATTCTACAAACTACTCAAGCATTTACAATAACATGTAAGAGGTAATAATAACAATGGGCAATTACATATATATATTTTTTTTTTTTATATACCTTTGCATTTTTTTTTTAAATCCAGTATCTACACAAAATAATTTTAGTTAATTCATTGCAGTCATATGAATATGCATGTCATACAAAAATATAATTTAAAAATACATACTGTAAAGTGAGTATGTTATGTATGTATTTGCTATAAAATAAATTAATCTTTACATGAATTTCTTAAGAAATATATTAGAAATTTTCATTTATCTGAATTTATGTATAGAATTTAAATTTTTAAAGATTTCATTGACAATAGTTATATCTACATATACCTAATATTTTAAATTAATTTTATTTTGAAATGGCCAATGCCATATTATCCCAAATTAATTTTAAAGAAATTAAAAAATCATTTTTTTCTTCTTGATCCATTGAAAATTATCCAATCTGAGCAATTTATATACTATATATACCTACATGTATGTACATAAATGTACATTTTTATAAAACAAACTGTTTTGTTGTTACTATTTTATATTAATATGTCATTATCGCATACACATGTATATACATAGGTATGTACTATATATAATATGACATTATTATTTTATTGTTGCTTGCTGCTGCTGTTGTTGTATGCTGCATAACAAGTACCAGAAAATATTATTGCGAAAAATTTTTGATTGCATAAATTTTTACAATCGACCAACTTTTAAAGAAGTAATTTTATTAGATGTGATGGTAATTTGTATTTTAAGTATGTATGTATGTATATTATATATACTTGTGTGTATGCATTCTGTAACTATGAGATATTATTACTTTTTATTCACTCTATTAAATTGCATTAAACTCTGGTATTATATGCATTACATACACATGTACATATATTTAGTAAAAGTATGAAATTTATACACGTTCATATGTACATACATATGTATGTATGTATTTTTTAGTTTTGCCTTAGGTATTTTACTTGATTTTATAGTGATTTGTTGTACATGTTTATTTGCAAAAATATATACTTACATATGTATGTACATATAATACAATAAGAAAAAAATATTTTTGTTTTTATTTTTTACCATCAAAATAGCAACAGGAAGATTTATATGAACCACTGAATGCAATCAAATATTATTGAAAGAATTTTTACTAAAACGTCCATTCTATTAGATATACATACCTAATGTTAGATGTATACAAATGTATGAACTTATATATAAAATTACCATCACTTTATTTTATATATTAAAATGCAAAATTGAGAGGGAATTCAAAACAAGTTTATTTAGTATACTGTTTTTGTTATAAAGGTAAATTTCTAATACATATTGTATACTGTTGGGAAATTTATTTCTAATCCACTGTAGAAAACAAGAAAATCAAAATAAAATTAAATGTACCTAGTTTTCTGGTAATAGAGAAGTTCAAAATAACCAATTTCAAAATTCAAATATGATATTAATGTCTAAACAGTATTTTTAATATATAGTATGTATATATATTTTTTGTATTTTTATGTTTGTACGTATACGTGCAAATATATTGGAATTAGAAGGTGAATATACTACCTGAATAAAAAGTAAAAGAATGGTAAATGTTATACAATCTAATACATACATTAATGAACATATGTATGTATATGTACTTTATTTTGAAGTGATTCATTGATTGTCGAAATATTGTTGAATTTGAATTAGTAAAGATTTAACAAATAAAAAATTGAATGCAATATGCATAGTATCTTATATACATACATACGTAAATATACATGTATGTACGTATGTATATTGAAAATATTTTTATGTTCAGTTTTGTATGTGCATGTTTATTTATATTTATGAAAACAAATTCACAATTTATGCTATCTGATGAATAATAATTTAATGTTGTACATATATTATTGAAAATTATTCCTTTATTTTATTCATTTCTATAAAAGTAACTTTTTTGCTTACAATTCAAATGAATATACTAAATGGTATACGTACGATTAATTTTTAATCCACGTGTTTATAAAGATACAAAGTTTAAATTGTATTCAAACACAAATGTACATTTTATTTTATATACATATATACATACATATATACATATGTATAGTTTTACAAGATACATATATACTTTTACTTCTTTTTTGATTGATTACAAATGAGATTTTTTCGTTTTTATTATAAAGCAACATTTTCATTATTCATTGCTACTGTATATTTACACGTGAAGGTTTTTCAATATGTTATATATGTTACATACAATTGTTATGGTTTTTATAATATAGGTACTTATTATACATTATGTGCAAATTAGATTTTATACTCAAACACATTGCAATGTACATTGCCTGTGTATATGTAGGTATATTGTATTCAACTTTTTAATTCCGAATCTTAAAAAATATAAAATATATCTTAGATACACACACATACATACATTATGTAATGCTTTTTTTATATTAATGATAATGATGAACATAAAAAGTATACAATATGTTATTTTCATTTTGTTGTCGTTATTTAATTTTTTTTTTCTATAATTATCTATATTTTTATTACATTATGTTCGCCAAGGTTAAGTTCCGTTATTTAATAAATATATATACCTACATACATATATGTATGTACACACATGAATAGGATGTTTCGTAATAAAAATTACAAGTCCTACCATTACAAAAGTTAGTTTATTTTCTTGTACTAAAATTCATTTCTTTTGAGATATTGGGATATAAAAATTTTTATTGATACATTTTTAGAAAAGAAGAAAATAATCCAAAATTTCAGAAAAGTAAATTTTATTTAACAAAGATGGTCACCCTGTACAAATACATATATGTACGTATTTATAATTCAATTCTAGAAAATTCTAGATATCAATAAGATTTTAACTATTGAATAAAATAAAATAATTACGGTTGAGAAAATTATAGGAAAATGTAGACATGTACTTTTAAAATAACTTTTTTTATTTATATGGTGTGCATAAAAAATTCCAAGTTAATGATGCTCTATTATATCTCAGAAGTAAACATAATGGATAAAAAGCTGTATATGTCAACAATTATCCTGTGCATTTTACGAATAATGTTGCATTACCACTTTCTTTTGTGTAATTTGATAACATCAAAATGTAACGCTTGTGTTATTAAGACATAAATTCTGAAACAAATCCCTAAAGGTGTACCGACATATAAAAAGAAAGTATATATAAGTAGCAAATAACAGTATCAACTTAAAAGAAATTTTTGTAATCTCCGTGTGCAATTTTGTTTTTCATGTACACTTTGTATTCATGTATATAAGTATATATATACAAGGAAATATTTTAAAATGTGAAATAGGTATTTGCAAAAATAAATAAATAAATAAATTAAATTAAATTTATCTACGATTTATGTGTGTAATTTAAAAATAAATTTATTTAATTTACAAAATAATTTTATTTTTTTTTAAATCAGAAACAAAAGGAAAGAAGAAGAAATAACCTTGTATCCAAAATTAAAAGTTCACTGATTCAAATAAAATACCTAAATAAAAATAAAAATTAAAAAACTAAATTAATATGAAAAATGATGAACATTATATGAAAACAACATTAAATATGCAATTAATTACGAGATGTATACGAAAATCATTCAAGCATTCAAATTATAAAGCCTTTGTATTTGAGGTATTTATGATATTATAGTCTTTGTTTAAATTTTATGATTTTCCCATCATTCTTGATTTTTTTTTTGATTATCAAAGTTCAATTAATAAATTTGTTAAATTCGTTTTTTTTTTCACAAAAATATCAATCATACAAAACAAAAATATTTAATTTTTTATGCAAAAATTCTGTTATTTTCTCAATGTTGATGTTTTTAATTTTAATTTTGTTATTACTCATATTCATTACTAATAATATCCAATGTTCATACCGTTGTATAAGCAAAATATGATTAATAAAAAAAAAACTTTCAATAAATCAAGGAAGTTAAAATTTAAATGTAGCAAAAATTTTATTATTGGTCAATAAAAATTATATAAAAAGAATATACATACATATGTATGTATACCACATAACAACAACAGTTTAAATGATATTGCATATAGATATGATTATGTACATATGTATGTATGTCTTAATTGTTACATAATAATTTTTCAGCGATATTTTAAAATTTAAACTCTAATTCTTTGCTTACATTTCTGCAAAATGTCGCCGTTGTTGATGTTGTAAGTTTATACATTTCTATAAATATCCAAAATTAGCATACATATATGTATGTATGTATGCTCATACAGATGTACCAATAATTACGATCAAAGATTTCTCATGCATATTATGTTTGTAATCAAATTACCAATTTCTGTTTCATTATTGACATTGTCGTTGTCCATTCACTTGTGCTTTGACTCCACACCAGTGCTATCGTTTTGCTGCAATTACAGTATTTTTACTGATTTTTAAAATTAACTGCATTGAATTTGATATGTATTACTTTTAATTTCAAATTCAAATGCAACAGAACAAAGAAAATTACTAATGAGTTTGAAATTTAAATTTAGAATATCGCTTCCATGTGCCACCTATGAAAATAAATTTCAAGAGCCACTGTACAATACCACCCATCTTTCCTCACTTCGAAAAGGTAACTGAATTGAATATTCATTTTTGACACTGACTAGTTATTAAAACTAAACTACTATCAGCTATGCTATTGCTGTGTATTCATGAAAGATGAAACATGAAAGAAAACAAAAATGCGAAAGTAAACTGGTTGAGAAATAAGGATGAAGTGAAGACATGTACAGTGTAGAGAACAAGTCTACCATACATTACATTTAAAATAAGCATTGTCATTTGTCAAGTCAACCTACCATCTGTGCTGTGCTATTAACATGTGTGTATATATATGAATTATGAAACATGAAAGTGAACAAAACCGGTTCACTTCTTGTATAGCAATAGCACAGCATAGCAGTCCAATAGTCTAGTGTCTCATCAGTAATCAGTATTCAGTTGCCTTTTGAACGTAAGGAAAGAAGGGTGGTTTTGTACAGTGGCTCCACTCTTATTAGGAATAATAAGAATTAAAAAAGAATATTACTTATTTTTTAAAGGAAAATTTCAAAAATTCAAGCGAAATCACATAAAAAAATATAATAGTATATCGTAATTACGAAACTTAATTTTAAAAAATGCTTTTTTTCGAATGTGTTATTATACTGCTTTAAAGTTTTGAAAAACGATAGCACTGCTCTACTCACTGGTTATCTGTTATTTATGAGGGAAGGTATGTACAAAATTGCATAATTCTAACTTAATTGAACTCAATGCCATCCACATATAATTTTCAATATATATATATCGTATTGTTTTCCATACATATAACATCTACATATAAGTATATGAACATGTATGCATTACGTTTGTATTTGTTACGTACTAAAATAATAATATCCAAGCAACATAATAAGTAAAGCTAAAATATCCAACAAACTGATATGATGATGCAGTCAATGTTCATTTTATCCAAACTGGAATAGGGAGAAAATGATAATAAAAGGAAATAAAATACATATGATAAACCAAAAAAGGCTCTCCTTTCTTCATTAATTTTTCAACGTGTTAACTACTCTGTATTTTAAAAACCAAAACAAGCAAAAAAAACCACACCACTACACCCGTCTCCAGCTTTAATGGGTGGTAAGTTGTTAGTTCAAAGTATTAATCTATCAAAAAGATACACCTTTTTGATTTCGATGCTCCGAAAGCAAAAATACATACACGTATACGTATTTCTATAATCCTTATAAATTGTGGTATTTGTACTGTTGTACAGAAACTTATAAAAACTTTCAGTATATCAAACGATTGATTTTTCGTTTCGTTTCATTTTTTTTTTTTTGTTTTTTGTAAAATTTTCTGCAGTGTGCAAAGATACGCATACATGAACAAAGTTTGCGTACATGAATTTTATTTTAATTGTTTTTAATCCATATAGATACTAATTTTTTATTTTAAATGTTTATTCTTTTATTTTTTAATTTCTTGAAGACTTGAAAGTATTTTATCTACCTACTTTTGAGGTAAACTTGGATGTTTTCTAAAAACAATCGATGGACTGATCTCTCGAAATTGCACTCACACATATATAAATAAATTTATTTATACTTATATACATTTTTTTTTCTCTTTCTAAGTATTTGTTTGTTGTTGTTTATTTTTAAATTCTAATGTTTTGTTTTATTTTATGCATTAAATTGTATAGTAAATGAATTAATTGCAGATGGATTCATGACATGTCAGCTGTTTAGTCACACATTTGCTTCAATTTCTTGTTTTACATGCCAACAACTTCTCTGTTTATTATTATTATTATTATTATTATTATTATTTTCTTCTTTAATAGATGAGAATAATGATAATAATGATAATGATGATGATATGAATATCGTGTTCACATTTCTTAAAATATTGCATGTGGGTAGAACATCTAATACATTTGCTACAATGCGTGTCTAATTTGAGGCTACATATAATTTACATGTATATATAGGAAAAGATTCGTTTTCTATTCATTTTATTTTTCTTATTTGCATTTAACTACAATTACCCATAGAATTTTAAAATAATATCAGTGGGTTGGAAATATATGCACATATATTTATATTTAACTATACATTTATTCATATTAGATTTCAATACGTGTTTAGATTACATTCATAATGCATAATGCATCATTATGAGATAAGAGAAAAACATTTGATATAAAAAAAACTGAATTGAAAATATAATACAGATGTATGAATTGATTTTATAAAATTTTTAAATATGTTTTAGGTATGAAAATGCAAACAAAATAGGTATATATTTATTATCTTTATCTTTTTGTAAATACATTCAAAAAAATTATACGAAAATTTAAATTTTTTTTTTGTGGTAGAAAAAGCAAAATTTTAATTTTCCATAAAATATCTGTAATATTTTAATTTTTCTTTTTTCATTTAACGTTTACATATTCGAATAAATATGTATAAGATAACTTATTCACATGAAAATGCATGAATTACTTTCATATAATATAAAATGTGTGTCTGCCGACTGCCACTCTAAACACCAAATATACAATATAAATAAATTTTAATTCTTATATGTTAGATAAAGCATATCAATATTCAATAATTCATTAAACTTACATGCAAGCATGATAAACATGTAAACCATGTTTTATACATGTTCTATATTATAATGTACATATGTACATATATACCCAATTTAAAAAAATTTTACAATTAAAGATTTTTTTTTTTTTTTCAAAACCAATAAATAACAGAAAATTATATTTCTTTAAATAAATTTTGTTATATCGGTGATATGTCACACAAAAGTCAGAAATTGTTATGTTAAGACTGCTTATTTACTAACGGCTGCTGTTTGATTACATCTCGCATACGTAAAAGTATTTGTATTATGGTAATATACAATGCTTGAATATATAATATTTACGGTTTACACATGTAGTACATCGAAAAAAAATTTTTCAACGTTTACAAATCAATCAACAAAAGCCAAATGAAAATTTTCTGATATTCTTGTATTTTTGTGTATTATAATTGATATTTTTCATGTTCATTTTATTTTTGTTGATTACTTGTATGTACAAAAATAAGAGATAATTAAATGAAATGTTAATGACTATATATACATACATATGTATGTATTTATTGGCCTTTTTTGTGTTTTTAATAAACATTATAACATTATGTACATAATTATGGTCTAAAGACGCCTATTAAACATTAAAGATTCTTCCTTATTGTTTTAGATAAGATATCAAATATTGTAATTATACATATGTATATACTACGTATAATGACAAAGTGAAAAACAATTCTTGGTCCTCTGATACACATTAAAGCACATACGTACATCAAGTTCTATATATAATTATTTATGTATGAATAAATGGAAAAATGAAAATTTTCACTAAATATGTATATTGTATATGTTATACATACATACTTATATCTATTAAATATTATTATTACTATCATCATTATTTTTAAGTCAATTCACTTACAAAAAACATTCACGTCTTTTCTATCTACATTTCATGTATTATTTTCTTTTTAATGTACTGATACATGCACAATTCCTTCGTTAAACCTAATATATGTATGTAGGATATATTTATTTGTATTTATATTGTACATACATACATATGTATAATGTAATGCCTAACACATGTATTATTGAAAAATATACAAAAAATATCAAATTAAAAAAATAAAATAAAATAAAATCTTAGAAAGACGTAAAGTATAATAATGTTTTTGTGTATGTATTGTGTAAGAAACAAGCAATTTAATTCAGCCTTATCAGTCAGAGACCGGATTGTTAAGTTCGACTTCAATTTTACCTTTTTATTTTTATTTTTTAAATTTTTTCAAAGTTTTGTTTTTCTTATTTAACATTAGTGTGTATATAGAATATCTAAACGACAACAAAATAAAATTAAAAAAAAAAAACTAAATAAATATGTATATAAAATATATAAAAAAAATCAAAAATTTAAAATAAGATAAAAAAAAAATGCAAAGAACGTGAATTCTTTTATTTTCTAGGCTTTTATTTTTATTTCAATGTTTTGTGAATTGCCTTATTTTTCCTGCACGGTGTATGGCTCCCCTTTATTTGTATTCTTTATATGATTATGGTATGGAAGAATATACATATACATATGTATGTACATACATATGAAGATAGATCACCACCAAAGTAGTTTTCTTTTTTTTATTGTTTTTTGTTGTTTTTTTTTTTAGACAAGAAAACAAGAAGAAGGTGCAGTAAATATCGCTTTAAGAATGCAAAGGAACTTTAATTTAAAAAAAAAAGTAAAAAAGAATAAATATATACATATGTATGTATGTATATATAGTGCGTTGGTTTTTATGGATATGTGTGATTATATAAAATTCACATATACACACATATGTATGTATGGGTGTATATATATATGTATTATATTCTTGTAAGAGGATGTGTGTTTAACGTGTGTATACATACATACGTACATTCATATTACAACTTTTTACATTAAAATAATGTACATAATATTGTGTTTAAATATTATGTCGAATAGATGAAATCACATATGTAGATGGTAATCATGCTGCTTATACACTTCAAGAGGGGTCAATGACAATCAGATGTCTATACGATGCAGTAATAATAATAATAATAATAATAATATAACAAGTGCATCAAACTGTGTATTATCATTGTCGTAGTTAACCATTTCAAAATTTATTATTATGCATTACGTGTATGAACATATACTACAACCATGTGCTTTTATACATACAAATGTGCATATAAAACAGTATGTATGTATATAAATATTATGTTCTTATAATAATATATGCCTGATGTGCATTACACGTAATATATTAAATGTGTAGTTTAGTAGCCGCATTATCATGTTCTGTAATGTAAATTCAACACGATATACGATACTATCTGCTTGGATAAATTTTTTTGGAGGTATATTTTATGTATGTATGTACCTCATTTCATATGTACATTCATGATAATGATACAAAAATGAAGAAAAATGTAACTGACTAATATCACAGTATGAACCTTAATTTGAAATGTATTTTTTTTTTCATAATTATGTTTTTGACAGTTTTTGACATTTTCCTCAATGTTTTTTATGATAGTGTTGTAAAGAACAAAATTTTTGAATAGTCAACCATATTGGAAAATAAACAAAATTTTTTTAGGAAATAAATAAATTTTTAGACTTGATGTGTAATTTAAAGTGGCATTTTTTGATTCTGTAAAGGCAAATTTTGGACTCGATCTACGTCAAAATCAGTTGAAATTTGAAATACTTTTACTATACTATATACACATTACATGTACATAAGTATACATAAGTATATGTACGTACTTCTGTATGTTTGTCTATATGTGTATATACATATGTACATAAGTACATAAGTATAAGCAAAATCGATTTTTGTTTAAACTTCTATCAATTTTCTAATTCATATATTTTTTGTTTTCATTTTTTATTTTGAGCTTATAACAACAATAAAATACAATGAGATTAGAATTTAATAACAATGAGAAAATATTTTCCTTCATATTGTTATCTATATAAACAAATATGAAAATCTCCTGTTATTACTTATTTTGATTGTATGCAAGCATAATATAAAATATTTTATGATGACAGATATAATTTACATACATACATATGTATGTATTATGTATTTATGTATGTACCACGAAAAATAAAAAATTTTAATATAAAAATTTATGATCATGACTGCCAAACTACTGCTGTGTGCATATGCAATGCAGTCTTTTTTTGCTATTTTATTTCATAATAACAACGACAACAATGATGATGATGACGATGACAATGATGATGTATCTAGTATCAACTATGAATATCTATTGTATATCATATATACGTACATATATCGTTCATCATAATATGCACACATGTACGAACAGAAAAAATGTGTGAACACAACATCATGTAAAATTTTCAAATAAGCTTACTTATGTATGATTATGATTTGTATTCTTTATAAAATAGGTCAAATAGTATACATATATATACATAAAGAAGTAAAAAAATAAAATAAAAAGTAAAAATATTAAAATACATATTTTATTCGTCTCCATGCATTTTGTAAATTTTATGTAAGTCATACACATGTGAAGTGATTGTATTTGTGCATAATTTCTACATTTAAAAACGTATGTATGTAGATTTGTATAAATTTACACAAAAAACAAATAACACATTCTAACAACTTGTAAAACAAGTGAAAATCAATTTGTTTTAATTTGCACGTTGTATATCTATGCATGTGATTTTTTTTTTTAATATACCTATGTTATGGGAATTGTTATTTAATAATTATTTAATATTTATTATTTTTTATTAAAATTTTTGTTGAATAAAAACAAAAATATAATTGCAATTATTTTCAATTTAATGTGAGTATTATCGTATTACTTAAGATATATTTAATTAATTTTTTTTTTTTTGTATATATAACAGATGTTCATAATCTGTATATATATATACACGTTTACAAAATTTCAAAATAAGAAATTTATAAATAAAAAAAATTAAATAAAATAAAATGTTTATTTTTAATTGAATATTGATTAAAATGTCGTAAGCAAATATTAAACTCTGATCTTATTTATTATTTTGTTACAAAGGAAACAAAAATAAAATAAAAAATATACATATGTACATATGTATGTATACTGGTTAACAGATTAAATTTCAATGGTCATTGGTCAATTCTTTTGTAATCTTAATTCTTACCATTACATGCCAATACTATCATAATAACATATGTATATATATATTGCCTTACCTGTAAAGAAAAAAAAAAAAATTATTATTAGTTTCTCATACTGATGATTTATACATGAATAAAAAAAATGAGTTAAAAATTTAATTGAAAATATTAACCACATAAAATATTTAAAAATGATTTTTCAAATAAACTTGTGATCGCTACAATGTTATCAAATATAATTTCATTGCATTTCTACAATTTTTAAAATCTTTCTTATCTTTTTATATAAATTTTTAGAATAAAATAAATTGGGAAAAAAGATATGTATACTTTTATTTTTTATAAATTATTTTTTCTTTCATTTTCATAGTAGTAAATTATATCCATTTGTAACAATGTAATCCATACAATGTAAATGATTTCGTTTTTGTTTTGGATAAATTATTATTATTAAAACGAATGTTTTTAACAAAACAAAATGTACAGAAAAATACATACATATAATATGAAATTTATACATTTTGTGATACAAAAAATTTAAAAAAAATCTTTCAATTTAAAATTTGCATACATTTTGCATTAAAAAATGAATATAAATGAAGATGGATGGATAGTAGTAAGTATGTTTTAATAATCGTGATGAATAAAGGATGAAGGGAGAATAAAAGTTGAATAAATTCTGGGACATTTGTGGTCAATGAGTTATTAGGGTAAAAGATATACATACATAATATATGTATGTATTTTGGTTTAGATGCAAATATAAACGATATATATATACATACGTCTGTACATAACACGAAGAAAAACATAAGTAAAAACCTATAAAATGTCCTGAATAAGAATTTTTTGCATTTTCTTAATTTTTGTTTTATTTATTTATGTATATATGTATACATTCAGTTTTATTATTTGTACCATTAAAAAAACGTTGGTTTCAAAAATGTACGTTTTTCATGTTTTTTTTCTTTTAATATTTTTTTGTATTCTGATACTTTAAAATTGAAATTTAAATAAAACAAAATTGATTGTGGTTGAAATTTTTTTTTTTTTAATTTGCCACAAAAGAAAAGTTTAAAATAACGAATAATGCATTTCTTGAAGTATTTTCTTTATTCACTTTCATTCATGAATTTTCAAATTGAATGTCTTATGCAAAATTAATATTTAAGTAAAAGTCATATTTTTTTATGCATGTAAAACAAATTCTGTAAATTAAATTCAATATGTTAGCAAATTACGTACAATGAATAAATGAATTCTAGACATCAATAACATAACTCGTAAACACTCCTTCTACTCTGACTTTTCATATTTATTTATTTTTTTTTTTTTTATTTCTTCCACCCACGGATGAATTTTATTTTTTATATTTATGTATTTCCATTTTAATTTACCTTTTATTCTTTTTTGTTTGTTAATTTTTATACTACATATTCCATATTATATACATACAGACATACGTGCATGCAATTTTTATTTCATTGCTGTCACACATGCACACATACATACATACATACATACATACATAATGTACTTACTACCTGCCCACATCGGAATACAATTTCCTTTATCATTACTTTATTTTTTTCTTATTTATATTTTGTTTTTGTTCAAGAAATCAAAATAAAAAATCCACTTAGTACAAAACAGCAAAATAAAAATAAAAAATTGTTACCATGTTGTATTCGTGTTTGTTATATGTATGTGTAGAAATCTACAAAAATCACATTCATATATTTTTTTTTTGAAAATAAAATATACAGAGTAGAGATATACATACAACAGATATTTTCCATCAGATTTCAAATAAACCTCAATTGTTCCCTTCTTCAAATTTAAAATATTAATTTAAGGAATTATTTTTATCTATTTCATATATCACATGTATAGATTGTGTATTTTTCCTTAAAAAAATGTATTTAATTTACTTTAAAAGTAAATGATTATATCAATAGTTGTCAATGTTTTCTTTTTGTAAATTTTTTATTGAATTTTTTTTTTTTTTTTAAGTGTACAAAATCTTTTTTAAGCTTTTTATAATTTACTTGATATGATGTTATTACAAAAATTTTTTCTTTTTTAATTTCATTTTTCATTTGTCATAGCATGATAAAAGAATATTTTTTATTTCTATCCTCATATACCTACGTATTGTATAACAAATAGATATGAGGAGCATGTTCGTATGTTCAGTATGCAGAATGCGATATTATTATTTTGTTTTTGTTGTTTGACTTTGTTTTTACTTTCTTTGTTACCTGCAGAAAAAGCTTGAATTTATTTTTATTTTTCTTTTATTATTCTTTTTTTGCATACAGATAATATTCATACTATTAGTCAAAGTCATTTTTATTGTTTATATATAAATGTATATCTATCTTTTTTTTTTCAAGTTTAAACAAAGCAAAAAAAATTTTTTTTATTGCAATTATTATTTACATACATATATAAAATATACGAATTTTTTTTTACATACATAAAATAAACAATCTAGATTTGTATAAATACAATCTCTGGTATAATAATAATAAAGCACAAAATAAGTCTGTGTTGATAATTTTTAGATTATATATGATATACACTGCATGTATAGGTACATTACTTGTGTACACAAAATATTTGCTTATTCATACTACGTCCACGTACAGTTGTGACACATCCATCCATACGCTAACAAAATAACGTTCTGAATGAATCAAAAAGAAATTACAATGTTTTATATCGACTTTGATGATATTCAATTTTTTTAAGTGTACATATTATCACAAAATATATATATGAATATATATTTTTTTTATTATTTCGAAAGAAATCAATTGTGAGTTTAATCGTATATTCATCCATAATTATGAGATATTTTAGATTAAAAAAAAAAAAAAAATAAACAGGTTTTCTATACTAATGGATTTTTTTTTATTTATTGTTTTCCTGTTATGAAACAGGACAAAATATATTTTTTATAAAACAAAAATATCGTTCATATTAAAAATATGATACATAGCATGACGATGTGCTGAAATATAAATTAGATATATGTACGTATATACATTGTATATGTTTATGTAGTATAAAAGAATTTTTTTTATTATCAGTAATTTATTTCTAGATACGAAAAACAAAAAACTCATAAGCATTTAAAATTAATACAAACACGTTTTTTTCGCAAATTTAATTTATTTCTGTATTAATAAATAAATAAATAAATAAAGTAAATGGAGGTAAATATACTTTACAGATATTAATGTAACTTATTTATTTTTTTAATCTAAATTCTTTGCATAATTTCACAACACGTAAAACATTTTTTGCTTTATTAAAAATTCAAGAAAATGCAAATGAGGTATTATAAATTAAATTATTTTTAACTTACTAGAAGAAATAATATAAAATAAATTAAAATTGATGGATAATTTGATATTTTGGCGGAAATTCCATGTTTGCGTATTTAAATTAAAATATTTAAATTTTGAATGAATGATTTCGTAATATTTACACAAACGTGTGTAGATTGTAACAATTTTTTTTTTATATATTTTATTTATCAATAAAATAAAACAAAAAAAAAAAAAAAAAATGAATATGTATAAATTTAGATAGAATTAATGAATTTGGTCTTAAAATTTATGAATTTATCAAGTCATGATCAAACTTAACGCTAGATATATAAATATTGAAAGGGTTAAAATATTAAAATTTTCTAAAATTTTGAAAAATGAAAGGAAATTGTATTTAAAATCAATATATTTTACATACATATATGTATATGTACATATTTCACTTTATTGGAGAAAAGTTCCCGGTTCAGTTTTCGTTTAATTCTATCCTGCTGTTTTTTATTCAATTTAATTTAAACATTTCAAACTTGAAGTAAATTTATGTATATACTTACGTATTGGTGTCCATATAAAAAATGGGACTATAACACTTGATTTATGTAAATATTTTAATAATTTTATTATTATCTCCTGCATTGTTTGAATGATTGAATAACAAATTTTTATACTGATTTGAAATAATAATGCAATGAAATTCATATTACGATAATAATTAATGTTTAATAAAAAAAATCAACCTCTTCAGTTTTATGTGAATCAAAAACATTCTTCTACTATAGTGGCATATATATACAATAATTTCTTTATATTTTAAGGATTTTATTATATTTTTTATCATTGTTCTTATTTAAATACATAAATTTTCATTAAATAATCAAAACAAAGAAAAACAAAAATGCTTTTTTAAGTATTACTTCATTTTCTTTTTCTAATTTTGTTTTTAATTTTTCACATTTTAAATTGCCAAATAAATCTTTGGTATACATTCACTAAATCAAGTAGAATATATAAAATTGTTTGATGATAAAAATCCATAACATAACATAGATGGCTTCCATCCAAAAATCAGAAATTTTTTTTTCCATTTTTTGTTTAAAGTTATTTTTTACATGATATCCCCTAAAATTATTTATAGTTTCAGTTTTGTTATATTTATTTTTCATTCCCTTAATTTAAAAATGATATACATAAATATGTAAGTATACGTACATATGTACTTATGCATGCATATATGTATATTTTAGAACCAGAATTAAATATACTACACATTTATAATATACATACATGCATATGTAACTTTTTATAATATGTGTTCACATACATACATGTGCCTGTAAAAATAAGCACTACATCTCCAACTGAGAATTAGCTCTTCTTTCATTTATTCATTTTTCTTTACCTTCCACTTTTCTTCTAAATATTTATTTACGTATATACATATACGTATGTATGATGTACATCTATACATAAAAACAAAGTCAAATTACATTAATTTCAAAAAAAAAATTTTTTTCAAGAAAAATTCTACTTGGTACATGTATATTCTTTGATTTTTTTTCTTATTTTCTTCAATTTTAGTATATATTTCCAATTCGTGTACGTATGTTAATAAGTGTATACGTATGTGTGCATACATACATATGTAATGTAACATACAAAAGATTTTTCATGTATAATTACATATAGGTACGTACATACATATGTGCTGTTACCCATATATATGCATATATGTATTCTATTTTTCTTTTGAGGTCTGATACTGACATTTTGTATTAATAGAAATACGAAAATGTGAAAACACAGATTTTTAAAGTGCTTGTAAATTTAAAAGATAGCTTAGAAAATAAAAATTAAAATGAAATCAAAAAAAATGTGCTTTCATGAAAACAATTAAAGGATTTTTTAAATTCATGTCCCATTCACAGATTAAATGTATGTGTGCAATCGTGTATGTATACACAGTCCACTGAACGTTAAAAAATTTTATTACAAATGCACAGGCATGTTCACAATTTTAAATTCTTTTTCATTATATTAATTTTTTGTTCTTATAACAAATTCTGAACTAAACCCTATAGGATCTAAATTTGGGATTGGGATTAAATTTATGTATGTACAAGAATAAACTTTGCAGTCTCGATGCTATACAATTTAAAATAATCATCCTTCTTAGTGGTTATGTACATGTATCGTGTATAGATACCACACAGACAGAATAACTTGCTTACTTTACTTTCGTTTAAATCTCCTGGAACACAAAGAAGAGATCAGCATCCGAATGAATTTACATCGATATCAAAAGTGGAGGTAAAAAATGAAAAAGATATTCTGATAATGGTGATGATGAAACACAGAGATGGAACTCTATATATGCATGCCAGATTTTTAATGTATTTGTATAATACACCAGCGTTTACTAAATAAAATGAAATTGAGTACACGTTTGCATAAAAAGTAAATTACATTTTTTTTTTGTATGTGTGTCGGTGTTGATTGTGTGGGGATTAATAACAAAATCGTAAAAATGAAACATAAAAACAGAACAAAATGAATACTTTTTATACAGAAAGGAAAAAAAAACAGAGAACAAACAAAAAATACACGAAAATTTGATAAGTTGAGGATATAACTCTATAACTTGATTTATACTCATATGTTCTATACGAACACATAATATTCGTATCATATGTATGTAACAGGTTATACAGACGAATGAAATATAAAACATAATATCCAACAAAGAGGATTCATTCGTATATCTAATAACACTATTTTAACTAGTATAATACAAGAATTTAAAAATAAAAATAATAAAAACATTTTCACTTGACTAACAACAACATAAATTTCTTGGAAAATATTATATTTATTATGTTATTAGATAGCCTTATAGATATAGATACATACACGTACATATATATACATACGTACATATGTCTATTATTCAAATAGACATTTTATTGATAAAACAGAAAAATTTAATATTTGTCATAAAATCATGAGTGAACAGATTTTCTGAAAAAAAAAAATATATCTGAAAGTTTCATCTTATATTCCTCACATATTTGGCAATAATTTCAAAATTTTAATCCTGCACAAAAAAAAGCAACAAATAGAAAACACTTTATTTTGCAAAACAACGAAGAATTTAGTTTTATTTCGACAAACTTTCATGTGCTTGGTTGATTTACTTAAAGTCGAAAAAATAACTAAAAAAAAAATTGAAAAAATTTTTAATATTAAAAAATTCCATATTTTATGGATTTTATGTTTTAGAATTATTTTTCTTTTTAGTTATACATTTTATTTAACATTTTGAATGAAACCATTTAAAAAAGTATTTTTATATTAAAAAACTTTTTCCTTTTTGAAAATGTTTTTGTAATACGAAATTTTCTACATATGTACTATGTATGTACATAAAACTATGTACAAATTTCAAATGTATAACACGATGAATTAAAAAAACCTTGTATGTATGTACATATTTATAAATACATGCATATATATATATATTGATAAGAAAATTGTATATTTCTCATTGGTTTATATTTTCTATGAATATTTTTCTTTCCTCTTTCATTTTTTTAATCTTTATGTTCCGTTAAATTTTAGAGGTTTACAGGGTTATAAATTTGAGAACAGTGAAATGAAAGAAATTTACATTATTTGAATTCCTGTTATATGTGTAATTCTATAGATATTTTTATAAATCTCATTTCAAACGAATCAATACATTATCAAGAAGAATATAAATATATGTATGTACATACATTCAAAATTACTTTGATTTTTTATTGTAAGTTTTTACTTTGAATGAAATCTTGATGATATTGTTGATATTTAAGAAATTATATTAACTTAAAATTCAAAATTTTAAAAATGATATCTATAAAATTTTATAAATGTATAATTTGTATCATGTACAATATGTTTAGTGTCAAGTTTATAATATTTTTATGTCGTTTATCCAAAATTATAATAATTCTTATGTAAATTTTGAAAAGAAAAAACGGATAATATTTAACAAAGATCACAAAAAAAATTTAAAAAATATTTGATGAGTTTTCTTTTTAATTTCGATATTGCTTAACGGACATTTACCTATTTAATTAGGAATTAATCAGTTAAAAAAATTTTTTACATGACATTTATTCCATTTCCTATACCTGTTACGTATTCCCTACTTTTTTATCAAGTTTTTTTATATAAATATTATTTATATTCTATGTAGTAGAATAAAATTTCAGTTTTCTATAAATTTTCCTTCTTTTTTTTTTCTTAATTTGCATTTCTCACGGTACCAAATGCATAAAAAAATTAAATTTTACAAAATAATTTACATGTATTCTTAATTCAAAGATCTTATTATCGTTGTCATCATCACAAAAGATCAAAGATCTAACGCTAGACGTCGTGAAGACGGCAATAACTTCATGTTTCAATCTATGTATATGCTTTTTTCTAACTATATATGTATGTAAGTACAAATAATTGCGTATATACATATGTACACTTAGAATATAAAATAAGAATCAAACAAACATACACATTTATTTACATATTTAGTTTTTAATACCATATACCTTTTTTTATCGCATATAATCATGTTGAAGTTGCTGACTAAATAACCGTATACAGCGTATCGTATACGATTTAAAATAAGTATAAAAATAAAATAAAGATAAAAATATGTACATAATATGCTTTTATATTTATAAATATAGTCTTCCATTTCATGTATAAAAATAAGTGTAATTTAATGATAACGTGTAATGTTGATTACATATTGACGGATTACAAAATACATACTTATATATATACATGTGCAGCGTCTGTATAGTATGTACGTATCAACAGACATGTGTATATAACGATAGATAATATGTTCTTAAATTACTTAGATGCATCATACAACAAACATTTGAAAAAGCATTTTAATGTGATATAATATGCATTATAAATGAAATATAAAAATAATAGGCAAAATGATTATACCTACTTTAGTATAAAATTACCCATAATATTATACATTTTCAAAATACGAAAAAAATAGGTAAATTTTACAGAAACTGATCACATGAATTCATAATGATGGGAGTGGTGGATATGGCGATTAATGATTGACGATATTTGCATTTGCGGGAAAATTGTATCACATGGAGATCAAACAATAAAAAATTGTAAATTGTAATGTTATTCTAAACAGAACTAGTCAATCTTATATTTTTTATTGCTACGCTATCATTCATGTTGTCAACGATATCTGATATAATCAATAAAGACCTGAAAATTTATTCTCATATTATTTACATATGTATACTATAAAACTTAAATCAAAATCTTTAGAATGCTTTCTGATATCTTTTACAATTTCTAACATGGCATATCATCAATGGTTTAATGTCATATAAGCAAAAATTTTAAGTATTTTCTCAAAATATGTGTAAATAAGCACATCAAGATTAGAATGACAAAATATACATATGTGAATGTATATATACATAAATATGTATGTGTGAAATAAGTAAAGTAATGACAAATAAGAAAATGAAATCTTTGGATTAGATATAAAGATACATAATTTAGAAATGAAAGAAATCTGTCGTACAAACAATTTTTAAAATATTCTTGTACATATTTCAAATGAACAGCTACATACAAAATTTCGAAAAAAGATAAAAGATCTTGGAAAATTTTCAGAAAAAAAAGGGTTTTCAGAAAAAGACAACAAAATGAATGTACATAGAAAATCTTCTATAAAAGAGATCAATAGACTGCATTATATATCAGATGCATTTTATGTTTTTAATATAAATATAAAAAAAAAAATTCTTATTGAACTGATGATAGATCCAAATTGGATCTCAAATATCTATTTTCGTGGTTTTAATGGTGTGGCTTAAACCATTACAGATTGCTACATTTTGAATTTTTAAGTTTATATTTCAAACTTTTTTTTTTAACATAAATTTTTTTAGTTAATAATCGAAGGTACAAATATTTTAAAAATAGTTTCTGATTTGTTCAATATGTATTTGTAAATTTCATATTCACTTAATGACTAAACAGTTTTGAAAATACAAAACTTAAATTTAGAAAACGAATATTTTTCACATATTACTTAAAAATTTTAAGAAAAATTCAAAGGAAATTTACAAATGTTTTTATGTTGTATAATGTATTTTTACAATGACCTAACGTAATAAATATTATTTTCTGGTAGACCTGAACTGTAGAAGTATATCTCTTTCTTATTTATATTATAGTTGAAGCTGTACGTAAAAAAATATCCAGAAATGAATTTCTGATGCAAGTGCAATGAATTTTTTTTATATAAATACAATATGAACGCTAAATTCCGTTTGATGTTCATTTAATTTTCTTATTTTTCTCATAATTTTTATATCCTTTTTTATAATTCAATTCACATTTCTCTACTTTTACATGTACTTCTTCTATAATACATTATTTGTAATTTTTGTTTATACATACAATCTAACATAAACTCTCGATCAGATTGAATATACGTACATTACATACCATTATACTTTTATATACACATGTATATATGTATATAATACCCCAGTCAGATACATTATTATATGAACAAGTTATAAACGCATCTATACGGTAATATACAATATATATTAGCATATATATATTCATACATATGTATATAACCATATATTCTCGTTTCTCGCACACTCTCGTTTGGCATGTGTAAAATGCATTTAAAAATTATTATATACATATTTTTTTTAAGAATCATTGGCAAGCACGTATAGACAGCCGTTGTATGTATGTACATACTTACTTGTTTAATCGTATATACATACATATATATGCAGTGAAAAAAAGCCTCTTTTATATGCTTCATATTAAAAAACTGATTACGTACATAAAAATAAATTGTACGTACATACATACATATGTATGTACATATAGATTTTAATATGATGATAGAGGAGAATGGGTCAATGACCAAAATATCTTACATAAATTACAGCTTTGACTATTTTCTTTTTTTCGATTCGACTTTTTTGCTCGTTCTTCAATTTTTTTATGCGTTTTTCTTTTGATTGCATTATGCGTATGTATGTATATAAAATTGAATATGTATAATTTGGTATAATCTTTCTTTTGATTTTTCATGAAATGGGTGTTTACTAGAATTTTTTATTTATTTATTTTTTATTTTTTACTTTATTATTAGTTTGTTTATATTATTGTAAAATACGTCATTTTAATGTTAATAAATCCGGGATTGTGTTCTAATAATGTTCTGATCTCGATCAAATTCACGAAAGTTTCATAATTTTTAAAAGAGCTTTAAGGAATAAATACCTAATTGTTTTTAAATTTTGAAATTATATCCTGAAAATTATAGGAAAAGAATGAAACCTTCATAATTTGTAATGTTAGCTTTTGTATATTATCAGTTATATATTCAGCGTATTTTCGAATACATACTTTAAAAAAAAAAAAAAACATTTATGCGCTTCTACATGCAAACATGTTCAAATTAAATGTTTGATGTAAGCTTTGGTATGTACGAATACATATTTAGTAGTTTTAAACATGTCTTACTACTTTGGTTTTCCTCAATAGAATTTTACCGTTATTTGAAAAACAAAAAACTCGGAAAAATCATATTTCTGGCACAGTTTAATCATTCACTTAGTTTTTTTTTTTTTCTTCTTTCAAAATCAAAATAAAAAATATCATTTTTCAAATTGTAACACGTAGTAAATTATTGTATTTACACTCCCTGCTGTCAATCATTCATTCTAAGTAATAAAAATTCTTTTTATAGTTTTCAAAATGGCATAAATTAAGAAAAGTGCTGATTTACTTTGGCATATTTTAAATATCAAATAAATGCATTGTATAAATATTAGATTTAAGTAAATGAAATAAAATATGATAAAGTTATAGAAAAATTAAATTCTAGAATAAAATTAAATATACCTAACTGAAATAAATTTTTATGTTTAAATGAATGTAATGTAAAGAAAGCAAACCAAAATGAATTAAAAAAATAATAATAACACAATAATAATAAAATAAAATAAAAAATGAATAAATAAAAAATTTATACGTATCGTACAATCACTGTAATGTAAATATTATTAATATTTTTATTTTAGTTATTTATGTGACTACGATATAACCTATCACATTACATTACAAATGAATGGATTTTGTACGTGCAACATGCATTTTAAATACAAAACATGCATTATACATGAAAGTATTTTAAACACCATAGAATTATACATATAAATATGAAATGCATACTTGAAATATGTAGGTATAATAATCGAATATGTACATATCTAATATATTTTCTAATGCAAATTTACATGCACAAACTATACGTATATATAGTACATATACAAGCACCTTGCACATGTGCATATGTACATAATTGCATTGCATTGTTTATTGTTTGAATTAAAGGATTTTCATTTATTTTCTTGGTGTTTATGTTTTTATGATTATTGTTACTTTTGTTTTTTATGTTTTTCCTTTATGACATTCACTTTTCATTTTGTTTTTTAAAATTATATTTTCAAGTTGTTATTAACTGTTGATAGTGTAATACAATAATTGGTGTTATTATCTTTAATAATGAGTCGATTCAATAATTATTTATCTGTCTTTTCTCTTTTCAGATTGTTTAGAAGTTATAGCTTAATGGATATGTTCTATTCAATTGTACTTTTATTAGAAAAAGTTTTAATTACTTTTATAACTTTTTTATGTTATGTACAGATAACAGAATTTTAATTTTATTTTCATTGAAAAAATATTTATTATGTTCATAATTATAGGTTTGTTTAAACTAGAAAAACTTTTGATTTGTTATACATTTTAAACTAAATGGATAGATTAAAATTTAAAGTAAAATTACAAAAATTTGTTGTAAGATTTAATCTCATTTCTATAGGAAAAATAAACAAACATTTGTAAAAATCAATTTTTCTTTTTTTTTTTTCGTGGTAAACCATAATATAATTTTCTAATCATTCTAGTGTACACAAATTACGTGTATACATAATGTAAAAGTACATGTAAAAAATATTGTATAATACACCAATTTAATCCCTGGAGAAGTCATTTATTACTCAAAAAAGGCTTTCTTTCGGAATACATAAATGTTACATTTTTTTCTCTTTATTCTTAATATTCCCACTAATACCATTTTATGTTTTAAACGAAAAAAATTGACATTTTTTGAATTTACCTTTTATCTTCATTTTCTTTTTATTTAATATCATGTTACGGATTAACTGCTGGTCTTACGGATTTAGATTATTATAAAAGATATCATATCAATATGACCATCACAGTCATCATCATTTTTAGTATGTATTTTATATAACAAAATCTGTAAATTACATTCTTATTTTTTAGATTTAGATACTTTACATGATGACAAACTTATTAGTTTGTATACCATTGAATACAATTTTGTACATATACACATGTATTTGCTTGTATTTAATCGGGATTCCTAGAAATATTATTTGATTTATAAAAATACTTAGCTTATGAAAAAGGAATAAAAATATGTAAAACAAAAAATCACTTATTTATCTTTAGCTCGACTAGACTTTTGTGTTTGTGTTATAACTTAGGTATAACTATATAATGCATTAAAACTTTTGAAAGTGTCTTTATATATACATATATTGTTGCATAGAATATGAAAATATAAATGGAATTTTACATTATAAATACATACATATAAACTTTCTATTTTTTGTGTATAGAATGAAATATATATCAGATGTAATTTTCCAAGCAGTTTTACTAAAATATTGGAAGCCACAAAAGGGCATACCAGTATCAGAGTTCTATTCTATGGAGTAGACTTTTATTATCTTCTTTTTTTCATCATTTCTATAGTAAGAATTACAACAAAATCTAGAAATTCTGGAGAAAAGATTTTTATTTTTTTCGTGTACATATAATGTATACCATATTATATGTTATATTTTGTTACCTATACTTATGCTTACACGGTATTATTAGTTTTTTTTTACCTATTTTATCTTGACTTTACATCTTATATCCAATAAAATGCGGGTATATAGGTACTAAAAATGTTGGATTTATTGTATGTAACTACATATGTATGTATGGATACATTAAAACATATACATATAAACTAAAGCATATAAGATCTACAATATCTACATATGTAAAAATTAGATATAAAAGAACAATATTGTTGTTGTATGTTTCCAGGTAAACTGGTTATTTAGACTAGACGTCAACGACAAACATGAAATCAACAATAAACAACAGCTCCAGCAATTTATTTTACGTACGTTTGGATGTATTTATGTATGTATTATGTATTCACATACATAAATGCATCGTTACATAGTCGATATATGTATATGGAAGTTTGATGAATACTGATATTTGTTCGTATGTTCACATTCGTACATATACTCATAAAGCAGTCAATATTGTGGATAAAATCGACAATCAACAATGATTACGGTTCCTAACCTAACTAAAAGTTACTCTTATACAATAAAGGAAAAAAATTCATTTTTAACAGAAAAACGAAAAATAAAAATTAAAACTGAAATGAAGGGGTGTGGTATAGAAAAATGAAAAGAAAAGATTTTTTTTCCCCCTATATTTTACCTGAAATTGAAAACGGTGAATTTCTTTTTGCCGTAACATATGTATGTACATTTGTATATATTTGTGTACATCCATGCATACATAATACAAGAACATAAACTCAAAAACTTAGGTATATAAAATTGTAAAGATACGTGTTTTCATTTGTGCATGTATTTAAGAAACATCTGCAAAAAGACCACAATTGAAACGAAGAATATTTTTTTTAGATATCATCTTTACCGTCATCATCAAAATCATCATTTTTTTTTTTTTTTTTTTATAAATTTGAAGATGAAAATTTTCATGATAATAAAAATAAATAATAGTATAAATAAGTGATAAATCTCGTAATGAAAACAATTCATTTTCAAAATACAAAAAATATGTTTAACACTTTTAAACAATCATTTCTTGTTTACAATAAATTTTAATAATGAAAGTAATTAATTAGCAAGATCGGTTTTAGTCTTAGAAAGAATAATAATTTTTATTAAACATAAAAATTTTTTTGCAGTATATCATGAACAAATGATTATACATACCTACCTCCATAATTTCATAAATATCTTTTCTTCTTTTTTAAATGACAATCTGAGATTTTACATAGCTAAAACTTCAGAGATAAAATTTTATTATAAATATATGAATACAACATTATTATAAATATTACCAAGAATTGAAAATATAAACAAGAAATTTTCTGTAAACTTATATTGTGGTAATCACAAATTCAAATAAAAGAAAAAATTGAAATTGTTAAATAAAGAAAATGGAAAAAATAAATAATTTCTAAAGTTTTTTATATAAACTGTCCATGTACACATTTACGTTTGTGTTTCTGAATAGTCCTTATTCTTAACAATACTGTATGTTTCTAAAATAAATACAAAACAAAATTCTATTTTTTCTTTGATTTCAAGACACATATAAGAAGCTTAAAACCAAGCTCAAACTTTGGTAATATAGGCATTGATGACAGTAAGTAACATACTTATAAGAAAATAAAATACAAATATACCTACATATGTATGTAATAATAATAATTTAAAGTAAGATTTCATGTCAGTTGTTGACTAAGTGAAATTTAATTTTTGTTTTAAACACATATATCCCTTTCCTTTGTCGTAATAATCTTTCTTTTTTTATTCGTATATTTTACAATATTAGATTGTATAAACATGCATATGGTTTTATATGCGGTTTACACTATATTTTCGTTCATGTTATGCATACACATACTTATACATATATGTATGTGATTTATTCTTAACTCTGTAATATATAATGGTTCTGACCTCAAATGTAATAATAATAATAATAATAATAATAATAATAATAATAATAAAAACATTGTTTATTCAAATGAAAAGCCTTCTCATGTAACATTATTTCTTTACATTTTATATTTTGATCACACATGTATGTATACATACATTTCTTTATTCTGAGTAGTCAAAAAGATGATTTTTGTGGTTATTTATTCTTATAAAAAGAAATGAATTTAAAAAATAATTTACACGATTTTAACTAATATGTACATAGGTATGTATGTTAAAAATTTTCCTTCAATCGAAAGAAGACTTTAAATTAGGTATATTTTATTTTTACAACATATTAAAAGACGGAATTGATAAACTTTCCATAATCCATTTAAATGAATCAAAATTGCATGACTATATTTTAAGTTAAATATGTAGTTTTGTAATCAAACTATCACAGGCACTTGTTTAACACTGGCAAAAATTTTACATAAAAAATCCAAAACTTATCAGCGTTAAAAAAAAATCTTTTTGAAGTCAGTCTTTCAATAGTTAACAATTATAACGAGAAAATTCTTTGTTAAAAATGTTTAATATGTAGGTACGTATTGTTTTTATATAACAACAAAGCTTATCTGTTAATAAATTAATTGTAGGAACTAAGACATCGACCAATATGATTAGGTATAATTTTACATGTCATGTCATGTGTGTACATTTAAGTAATGTCACATACCATACCACCTACGTAAGTGAATGATGTAACACAAAATTTAACGTAAACAAAAAACTTGTCATTATACCTACCATGTCATCACCACATTATCAACATTATTTTTTTGACAGTACATAACGTAATTCGTTATAAAGTCAGTAGTCAGTATACATACACATATATGTAAGGAAGTACATTATATAGGTAAGTAATAAGTTCCATATAAAGTTCAACTCTTATCTTACTATTATTTTCGATAAAAAAATAAAAAAAATTAGTAATGAAGATAAAGGCATAAAATATATGTACCTAGGTATTTTAAAATATACGTATGTACCTGTCTATTACATCAAAATTTAATGGCATTTATAAAAGTACGAACAAGTATCTACATACTTGATATAGGTACCTACGAAAACTAGAAGACGAGTTATATAACGACGAGCTCGCCATTGAAATAAGCAGCAAAAGTAGAGTATGGTTGAAGGTCGGAGAAAGTTTTTCAATACACACATTAGAATATGGATACTTTTTCGATTCATCACATAATAATGGTAGCTTGGTACATAGCTCTTAAAATGTATCGTTCAAATTTTATATTTTTATTTTCATGGTCAATCAATGTGGCCAAAACCCACTTATGATGACTGGTACCAAATAATAGTTACAGTTTGCATTTAGAAAAAAGTGAGCGATAAACTGATTTTTACTATATAGGTATAGATAGAAGGAAATAATCCAAAAAGTAGGTAGCTAGGTAGGTACTTGAAATAAAATTCACAAAAAATTTGAATACAGAAAGACAGTGGTAGGGTAGACTGACTGACGAAAATTGTTCTCTTATGAAAAAATCTGAAATAAATAATACATAGGTATATAGAATAGACAGACACTATCAGCAGAAAGCGTTAAGTACTCTTCAATTCGATTAAAATCAAATTTACTGTAATAAAGTGATAGCAACAAAATACAGTAATCAAATACATTTTAAATTTGTTATTGAACTGCGAATCTTTCACTTCAAACGCTTCAAACATACAAAAACCATTGCATAACATAGCCTTTCATTCATTTAATTTACACTTCACTAATTGCTCCAGACATTCATTGTGTAGTTACGATTGTATAAAATGTTTCTACTCTGTACAGGCGACGAACCGATAAACCAAAAGAAAGTTAGATAATACCTAACATGAAAAAATAACATTCAAATAAAATAATTTTATGTGGAAATGGAAATGATTTTCAAACATAAACACTATACACTATAGGTTAGATACTACATTTTAAAGCTTTTTTTAAATTTGTGTGTACATATTTCGAATAAATAAATTGAAATTTAATTTTCAGAATAACATCCGTATATCGTTTACTATTACTACACAGAATTAACTGAAATTAAAAAAAAAAATTATTTTGTTCATATACACATTGTATTTTTTTATTTTATCTTGGTATTACCGGCGCCAATTCAAATAAAAAACAAAAAAAAAAAACATAAAAAAATAGTAAATAAAAGACCTTGTATGCATACGTAAATTATTTACGATCTAAAAAAAGAAAATTATTTCTTTCTTTAAAATGTATTTTTCGAATGACAAGTACAATGACTGTAATTTCTTTCCTAAATATATGCACGAATGAATATACCTTACATATGTACTTATATATTGTACATTAACTGAAAATACGCTAAAGAATATTATTACTCGTAAGAAATAAAAGAATATCCCACACAATTTATAATTTTACAATGCTCATATCATTTAGTGATGAGAGATGATAAATAAATTTTATTGATGTAAAAAAAGTACATAAATTGAAGTACGATTTTTTTTTTCTGAAAAATTCACTTTTTGGCGAGATTACAGAAAATTTAATTAAAGATACGACATTAAGAATGATGAAAAAAAAATGCTTAAATTAAGATAAATACAGTATAGGTAAATACACGGTGTAATATGCGTGAACAGGAAATGAAAATCGTAAAAATCATTAGTGCAAGAAAGTGAATGTTTCCGATTGTATGATATTACAGTAGAATGAGAACGATTATTTTTTTTTTCTCCTCAAGATGAATATGTAATCATGTATGCATAACAAGTGTAATTAATATAAAAACCTAATAATGAAGATAATCAATTAAAAATAAATTTTATTAATAAAAAATTTTTAAACATTTATAAGTATTATGTAGAATATTAACTGAACTTTTGTTATTGTAAAATTGGAAAGAAAAAGAAAAATTGAATAAAAAATTAACACTTTCTTTGAAAACTGATTAGGTAGTTATTTTTATGACAAAATTATCTAAAAGAAAATTTATATTTAAACAATCGTAATTTTAAATTTGGTTTTATTTTCAGTTAAATAAACAATAAAAGTAGAATAAGTACAGAATAAGCTTAATAAAAAAAAAAAAATTAATCGCTTAAATTTTTGCTTTCTTAAAGTTAAGTTAAAAAGAATACTGTTATTTTGTTAGTCAGTTTTTCTGCTATAAAACGCATACAGCATATTGCATTTTTATATTAATTTTCATAATAAAACAAATTTCAAAAAAAAATTTAGATAACATTTTGAATAAAATCAATACAAAACGAGGAAGGCACATCTTATCCTATTTATGTATTCATGAAAAAATTAAATAAAAGAAACAAAATTAAATTAAATAAAAATAAAAATCCGTACTACTTATGCATAAAGTGAATTTGCTTGTTACATCATTTTTATATCTGTCTTACACATATTCGCACAAATTAGTATAACCAAAGAAGTTTAATTAAACTTCTTTGGTATAACCTATGTACATATGTAGGTACAAGAAATGTACGTACATATTCATGCAATAACATATCAATTCAAGTAATATTAACATATGTACATCATACATATGTACTTACTGTATAGTTGTATAAGTACAAAGATATTTTTATTAGTTAAATGCAAATTGTTGTACAAATGTACATATTTTATTTTATTGTTATTATTTCTTTTTCTGTTTTTTGTATTTATTGATTTCAACATTTTCTTATCTAAGTAAAAGCGAAAAAAGCAAAAAAAAAAGTGTTTCATCACATACCTATCTAAAGTAATGTTTAAATTACATACGGTACACACATGAATACAAGTTGATATTCATACATTATTTCTGGTATGTAAGGATGTAGACACATATGTACACATATGTACACATATAAAATGATTCAAGTTTACCGACGGATCATTTTACTTTACTTTAAGTATACTACTTACGTTCAATAGATACAAGTTTATTAAACGAGTTTTTTTTTTTTCTTTTAATACATATTACTGTAATACTACATATACATACAGACAAATTTTTTTGCAACAAACATTTATACTTATTTGTTTTTGCTTTCAATCACTTTTTTTTTTTGCTTTATTTTGGTTTTCTCAATGATCACTTATGTTTAAAATCAACAAAACGAAATACGAGCTTGTAGTATATGAGTTATTTTCGTGGGAATTTATTGTTTGTATAGGTATAAATATATATGTATGCCAATCAACATCCAACAAGTCAAGTATTCGAAGAAAACAAAATAGTTGACAGTTAACTAGCTGATAAGAAAATTCAGTTCTTGACACCTGATGTATAATATATGTATATAATAAAACCGAAATGATGATTCAATATGGAAAAAAAGATACAACTATTTAATATACAAAAAAAAAAAAAAAATGAATTTTATTAATAAAATGAAATTTATGACTAATAAATTGAACACATAATAATTATACATGAATAGTTGTCATTTGCATGTGAATAGTTGTAACAAAGCGTAGGAAGAAATTTAAAAAAAGAATCTATTCATACCTACATACATACAGTATAAAAATTTGTTATTTATAAATTAATACCCAATTTAAATAAAAAAGTGGCATTTAAAGATATTTAAAAATTTTTCATAGTATTAAATTTATTACTGTAATTTTATTCATATCTGAAGGTTTTCTAACTTTTTATTCTCTATATTAACTTACACAATAAATAATAAATTTAATCAATTCATTACAAATTTTATGTACAATATTTTTGAAAGATATTTAAAGTACATTTACGAATATGAATTAAAAAAATGTTGAGATGCCGACGGCAGTTGTCACTATTGTGATAGAAAAAATTCAGTTTTAGGTAATTGTTTTTGAAAATAAATATAAAAATAACACCAAATTATAAAAGAACTGGTAATTTAATTGAAACATCCGCAAGGGATTTCCAAATATCGTACATAAAATTGAAAAGAATTTATTTTAGAAAGAAAGAAAATTTTGCATTATCTTTCAATCTCATATAGTATCTAAAGTATAAGTGTACACCATGCGTTATGTGCTAAGATACAGCATACACTTAAAGACAAAGTATGTATGTATGTATACGTATGCATTAACATTCTAACTCGCCATGAAAAAAGGAAATACCAACTGCTATAAAATCCATAATTTTAAGATTTTTGTTAAGAATTCTTTTCTGGTATTATAGAACATATTCTAATAATATGAACTATGAGAACATTTGGATTTTGATAAATTTGAAAAATTAGATAAAATTTATATTTTAGTGTTGGCGACTGGCGTGCTCTATTTATTCATTTTTTGTTTTCAATACTATATTATTATTAGTCGATAATATTCATTTCTAAAAAACAATAATAATACGTATAAATTATAAGAATATTATTTACATAAAAAGTAGAAAATTATAACCTTTTAAATTTCTTTTTACGAATAAATATGTTTAAAAAGTAATGTAATGCTAATAGTATTAATGGTTTATCTTCATTTAATATGTAACCTAAAAAATGAACACATTAGAATTTAAATGAGCCCAAGTAAATGCATACTAAACTCAATATACAGTATATATATATATACATACATATTTATACGGATTATTCATTTGGCGATAAGTTTAAAAATGTAGCTATATATTGTACAGAATGTGATAATCATATTATGTGTATGATATATTTAATATTATGTATGTTAAAAACTCTGATATTATTGAGAAAATAAAAGCAAATTTAAACCGAGTAACAATGAATGAAGATTTTATTTATAAACAATTTTTTTTTTGTTTTTTGTTTTTTTTTTTTTTTTTGTATATGTATAAATAATATTTTAATACAACATAAAACTACATATCATCATATCAGCTAACACAACACTATACACATGACTAAATGCAAAAGATTTTATTTAATATTTTTGCGGTTGTAGAATTATTAGAATTTCTCATGTTTTATTTGCTGTTGCACTAAATAAGTAATTGATGATAACAGTTACATAATAGAATTTATTCTCATGGGAATTTTTCATTTTAATCATTTTGTTTTCTTTTCTTTTATCAAATAAAATTACAACACAAATAAAGTGTGTATTTATTTTATTTTAAACGTTTGAAAAATTATAATTCAAACATACGTACAAATATATGTTGTTAACAATGAAAATTTTGTTTTTAAAATACCTACATATGTACAATGTTTGCTCTTTTTTTTTAAGTAACAGAAAGAAATAATGGTAAATGGAAAAAAATAAATTCTTATATATTTATTATTTCATTTAAAATAGTATAATTTTAATATGTAATAAAAATTATTTGTCCATATTATACTATTTAGTTTTTAATTAAGTTCGATGTACTTTATTTCAATTGTTTTCCACATCATTGGAATTCTTTGTACAACAATTATAAAGACTAATGAAACGTACATATGTACTTTAAATGATTAATTTAGTTAAAAAATTAATAATTTATTTAAAAGCTAATACAAATTATTTGAACACGAAGTTTCACCATTTATCAGTTAGTTGAAAATCACATGAGATTTCTCAAATTTTTTATAATACCAACTAACGTAAATTTTGAACTTATGAAAATATTTTTAATAGCTCATGTCTTTTTATTCGAATTTTACAATAAATATTTTGTATAAATTAAGTTTTAGTTGACAACTAATTAGTGAAATTCGTTAACAGTGTAGGTATGTATGTAAATACGTACACATTGTTTATTGAGTTTTTATTTGCAATTCTCTTAAAATATTTTTTTTCAGTGTGTGATTATTTGATAGTGCGTAATTTAAAAAAAAAATAAATAATAAAATAAAATATATACCTAAACATTGTTGATATGTACTAAATAAGAATAAATTAATCTACCGAATAAATTTATTAGTACATATTAGTAAATGGTAAAGGTTAATGTACCTATAACATTCGTGTATTATCTTTTGAGATAAGTTACGTTAATTTTTTTTTTTTTTTTTGTGAATTAAATTGATTTATTTGTACATTATCAGGTTTGCGAAATTTTTATTAAAGAAGAAAAAGATAAATACATTTTTTGCTTCCATATATGTACGTATAGGTACATGTGAAATTTCTTTGCGAGGATAGATGTACATACATAGATGTAGCTCACCAATTAAATGATTTTTCAAGTAAATAAATTACCATTAAAAACTTTTAAGTGTAGATATGTATATAAAGTACATAAAAAACAAAAAGAACATGTTACCTTCTTCCATTTCTTTGAAAATGTGTTTTTTTTTTCTATTCATTTGAAAGGAAATAGACAATTCAAAAGACGGAAATTAAAATTTTCTCTTATTCGAGAATCGAAATTAAAGTATGCACTTTATAAGAAAATCACGTAGCACAACACTCATCGTGGCGCATAGACCATATCATAAGCTTAACATAACCCATAATCCAGATTCCAGAACAGAAACAGCATGTTTTCAATCTTAGTTTGTAATTTTGAGAATACTTAGTTTCAAATTTAAAAAATCAATAGTATCAATTTGTTCTTAAGGAAATTTAAACACAAAAGAAAAACCTTTTTTTGCCAACATTAAAATTACTTTTTTTCACATTTCAAAGTCAATATTCTATTTTAATGGCGAAAATTAATTGGTTATCATCATCCGAACCCTGCTCTTTATACTAATTTTCCTATATGTATTTCATGGAATCGAAAAAAAAATTAAATATTCTATACTGATAATCACTATTAAAACATTGAATTATTCTCTTCTATTTTTTGTTTTTTAAAAATTTCGAAACTGCCTTTTGTGTTTTAAATTTCGTGTATTTGATGGTTTTGTATATTAAACACATAAAAAAGCCAATAGTCAAAGCATAAAATTTCCTTTTTTTTAATGGTCCCATTGGCCCCATCATCGGTTCATCGAATGGTAGAGGAAGAATTCTTTTTCAGACATTATAACTAATAAAAATTTTTCAAAATAATACAAAAAAGTTACTTTTATTTCAAAAAAGACAAAAAACTAAGCTCGAAAAAAAAATGGAACATATTCCGGTTTTCCAATTTTAAAAGAATCCCTTTTATACTAATAAAACAAAATTATTTGAAAAAATAATAAAAGATGGTATAGTTTTGTTTCGCTCATTCTCTTGTTTATTTCAATAAATGAAGGAAAAAAATACTGAATTTTAACTTTATCTACCTAGTATATATACATACATATTTATGTATGTATGAACGTTTATTTCTCTACTATATAATATAAAGTGTATATGTACTTTATAAGTTTATACATAATATTCTTTATCATTATATATATGTACATACATATGTACGTACGTACATACAAATTTTTATATTAATATTGCTATCGCTAGTGATAGGAACATGACGGCGAAAGAGCATTTTGATAAATGAAAAAAGAAGAAAATTACAACAAAGAATACTGAACTAATATATTGTGTAGATACATTTCATGCTGCATATATGGAATGTAGTAAATAGATATATAAGTATATAAACTAAATGAAATACATATGAGCTACACATAAATGCAAGGTATAGAAGAGGAAATTAACGTAGAATGTGAATTAAAATTAGGGAAGAAGATGAAAAAATTCATTTTTTTTCTTTTTATTTTCATTTTGTTATGTACTTATTCTTCATTTTGATGTTGTAGAATTGGATAAAATGAAATGAAATATATGTTTAAAACATACACATAAATACAAGGTACAAAGGAATAGAAATGGAAATATACCAGAAAGTTATTTTAGTCATACTTTATTTTATATGAATTCGCTTGAAGTTGTAAAACTTTTCAAAAACTCCAAAGTTAAATTGAAAACTTAGAGGCAAAAGATTGTACAAGCACAATAATATACTACATACCTATATATGTATGTATATATGAATATAAGTATGTATATAACTGCATACATGTTTATATTATGTATCATTTGTGCTATAGAAAAATGTGTGTACAAGTATAGTATACATTAAATAAGTCGATGTTACAAGTTCAAAATATGTATGTACATATTTACTCTTGTTTGTACATATGTGTACACAATATATACTTCTGTAGACATCTTTCACGTATAAATTGTAACAAAATAATTTTTACAGAAAAAGGTACAATATCTACACAGAAGTACACCTAACACATCAGATATAGAAATAAAACGGAGTTAATGTTGTTAATTCAGCAAATATCCAACACTTATGTACATACATAAATGCATAACACATGACACGTACGTATATGACAGGGAACAGAATCAAACAAAGATTACAAATATGTATGTACTATAATATAGGTATAAAAATTCTTACAACAGTTTGTTTTATAAAAGCTTCAGAACATATTCACAGTAAGTAGGTATATAAAATAAACCATATACATATGTATATATGTGTATGAAACTTATAAATTTTACTAAGCAAAATATAAAAATGAAAAGGAATTTTAGAAATAAGTATGTGCATACATACATATGTACATATGTATAATAAAAAAAATGTAAAAGAAAAATAATACAAAATTAAATGAAAATGGATGGAGTATAGAAGCGATAAGAAACGTGAGAAATGTTATTAAATCAAAGAGTAAAAAAATAAAACTTCTTTCTCAATAAGAACGTTTTATAACCTAAGAAGCAAAAAAATTTTTTTTAAAAGGCACCAATAAATAAATTTCAAGGAAAGGATCACTATTCATATAACAATTTAAAATTTAAACCGACAAGGTAAAGAAAAAAACTTCACCAAAGTGTATGTATGCATGTATAATTATTGCACATGTGATTCGATTTTTCTTTAATACCTATTGTGGTATTGTCTACAAACTCATCGCAATAAAATGTATATATGTATTATCTATGTACCTAGTACCTATGTACCTATAGATACATAATGCATCTACTTGTGTGAAAAAAATTATTTTTAAATAAAAGATGTCGATAAATAGAAGCGAATTAAAAAAATTAAAATAAATAATATAAAATTTCATAATTTTTCATTATTTCACATAATTTCTAATTGATATACATAAATATAACATTTTTCTTTATCTTTGGAATGGACAAGTTAAAATTCTTATCTATTTCAAATTAAAAGAAAAAAAACGTTTTTAATAGAATTTATAATACGCCCTGTTACATTTTTTTATTCCACTTTTATTTATTTATTTTTTAATATTTATTAAAACAAATAGGGTGGGTACTAATTGCAAGTATCGTGTCCTCATTTTACTCGTTAACAAGCAATAAAATGTGTAGTTCTTAATGTACAAACATACATACATGCATATATGTTATGCTTATTTGCTATAACATAAAGATACAATATACATACGTATGTATAATGATAATGAAAATGAACATGTATGTATATATACATGTATGTACATATGCATACTGATAAGAATTATATATTTTATGTATAAACATATAGGTACGTACATGTGTATATTTAAGCCTTTTATATACACTGGATGTCATATTTCAAATATAAAAATGTATATTGCATTTGACTATATATAATAGGAATCTAATATTTCTTAAACGAATAATTATAGATGTTTATCCAGCATTATTTTTTCATCTGAGTTTTAAATTTAGGCTTTTAAACAAAAATTAATAACTGAGATTTTTTTTAAAAAACTTTAAAGTACAAAATTGTTTTTTAAATTCAAAACCTTTAATAAACATTTATAAAGTAAAATTAGCATTTAGTAAGTAAAGTTTTTTACAAATAAAAAATTTTGTTTTTTATACATATACATACATAGGTACATATTTTGTTCTGAATACATTCTGTACTTGTGATATTCAAGTTAACATAAGAAATATGCAATAGAAATCCATACAAAATAGATATCTAGTTAAAGTATACAACAGATATAAACGAGTACAATAGTATGTAGAAACGTTATGTATTACAGTATGTGTGACTAAAACTTATTGTACAAAAAATAAAATGTATCTTTTTATATTATATATACATATGTATGTAGCATATACACACTTAATTTTAACAATGGCATAGAAATTCTTTGTTTTACATTTTCGCTTCACAGTCCTCTGTATATTCAAGTAATTACTTTTTTTTTTCTTTTTAGAAAAATGAAGTTTTTCATATAGAAAGGATTATTATAATTTCATTTCTGCATGCACATTTTATGATTAAATCCCTAAAGTAAATATAGACGGAAAGTACTAATACGTACCCAAATAAAAATACAAAATAATAAAAAAAAATTGAGAAAACATTATAGTACATACAGGAAGACATCCATGTATTCACGTATGCAAACATACACAAACTGCTAATATTTAATGGATATTTGGTCTTTAGCTTTCATATCACGTACATTTTATTAATGAAGAGATTATAACAAAACTTTGTAAATATTTCACAAATATGAAAGGATGTTGTCGGTTGGTCTACTATAAATATCTTATTGTATAAAATGAATGTCTAATTAACACTATAAATTAGCAATAATTACTTTATTGAAACTGAATACGTTCATGAAAATGTATAAACATACATATGTATGTATGTACGCATTCATAAATAAATATGTATATTTTTACATGTTTCGTACATTATACCGCAAATTGTACATAACACATGTCCATGCATGTGTACATACCTACATATTGAATAATCTGTATACCCATGTACATATACAAATGTGTATTTATGAAAACAAAAATTGATCTACGTTAATTAGCATTAACGTGATAATTAAAATTTTTCAAGTCTGCAAACTTTGTTCATTCTATTTTTTCTGTTTCCTTTATAAGTGATCGAGTTTTTTTGTGTGATAATTTTTCATATACCTACATACATACATATGTACATGCGTACATACAGAATAGACAGGAAAGTGAGCATTCTGAAATATGTATAGTTTCGCATTAAAATACATATAAGAATTTTGAAATTACATACATAAGTACCTATTTCAATTTCTAATCTTTAGAATTTATTTTCAAATTTTCATAAATTATATTCAAGTGCATTTATGTGGGTGTATTTCTTTATTTTTTCCATACTCGGTATAGAACGAACAGAATACTGTTCGGAAAAGTTGGAATAGTATTAATAAAGAAATAAAATAGAATAAATGGTTTATTAAAATGGCTGGAGAAAAAATAATTTAATTTTTTTAGTTATTGCGGAGATAGGCTGGAAATGTTTGTATTTAAAAAATAATAAAAAATTAAAAATAAAATAAAATAATGTAATTTATTTATTTTATTAAATTATCTTTTTTTTTGTGATATAGCCCTATTCGCCCTTTCACTATCATATATTTGACAGATTACAAATTAAAAGTAGGGTTTATTCCATTTATACCATCATCAGTCTAGGATTAAAAAGAATACGTTCTGGATATTCCGAACGAATAAAGAAACACGGTAAAGAACATTCGGAATATACTTTTTGAATAAAGAAATGCATATGGAATATACCGAACGTTCAGTACGAATAAAGAAATACACTCTGTAAGTTTTTAAGTAAAATACACTTAGCTTAAAGAAACTTAGACAGCTATGTTAATACTTTTACTATTTGGTAACAATTTTATTTTACCTGTCAGATGATTCAGAAGAATCGTATCGATCAGAACATCTTTTCTTTTTATTTCGACTATCGTCATTATCCTGCTGTTGCTGTTCTCCATTTGTATTATCATTATTTTGATTGTTGGTATTATTAGTATTAATTGAATCCGTTTTTGGTAAATCCATATTAATCGTTGTGGTTATTATTTCGGTTTTTGAAATTCCTGTATTATTGCCGTTATTCAAATTTGTTTGGGCAGCTGGTATTATAGTTATTCCAGAAAGATTATTAGCAGCTAAAAGAGCTGTTGAATTAACTACACCATTAGAAATAATCATTGGTAATGTAGATTTTGTAATTGAAACACCGACACTATTATTATTATTATTATTATTATTTGATGATGTGATTGGAGCGTTCTTTTGTTTATTAAGCACCAAATTTTTACCACTAACACCATTTACGATACTACCACTATTACAATTATTTATATTTGCACTGCCAGATAATTTTTTATCATTACTATTATTATTTATACTGGCCAATAAATTTCGATTATTATTATTATTTCCACTATTATTTATGCTAACATTATTGTTACTTAAATTAATGATTCCGCTGTTATTATTATTATTAATATTACTAATATTACCACTACTAACACTGGCACCACCACGATTATTATTTGTATTCAATTTTTTTACATTATTATTATTATTTTGTATTAATTCGATTGGATTAGAATTTTGTTGTTGATTTATTGCTGTTGCTGTAACCGTTGTTGTTGTTGTCGTTAATAATGTTTGAGATGTAATCGCTTGTGTAACTTTTGTTGTAATAATTTTTGATGTTGGTGACAATATTGATGATGATGATATTATTGATGAAGTAATCGGATTTGTTATTGTCGATGATGGTAATGATGATGATGATATTGCTGTTTGTTGTTGTTGTTGTGTTTCATGAGTTTGATGTAATTTTTGTTGCTGTTGTTGATTACTTAAACTACCACTCGTCATTTTACTATTACTATTATTAGTATTATCATTTAAAAATGTGGAAGATTCCCGTTTTAATATCGTTTTTTGTTTTAATATATCAACTGAACGCTTTTGAAGAGTCTGTAATTTACTCGATAATGTTGATGTTACTGTCTTTGATGCTTTAACAAATATTGATTTTTCACATTTTTTCAAATTATCATCAACATTTAAACCATTCTTATTTTCAAATTTATTATTTTTTAAACTTGATAATTTATTATTATTATTTTTAATATTATTATCATCTGAACACAAACCGTCTGCCATCTTGTTGTCGTCCGCATAATATCAAACTCTTAAAAATAATAAAATTTTAAAAGAAAAAATTCAAATCGTAAAACTTCAACTCGGTTAAATAAAATCGAACCGATCGGGGCCGGGGCTTTTAGTATATAGAATTTTTGAAGTTGTATTGAGTTCCCGTATCCATTATGTTGATTTTTGTCATTTACGTTTTGTTCGGCTCTTTCGTTTTTAATTTTTTATTTATTTTTTGTTTCTTTTATGATTATATTCTTTCTTTACGGTCACGTCGCGTTGTTATAAAACTTTAATAGCACATGAACAACATTATAATTTATAATAAAAAAAAAAAAACTCCATATATATAAAACCAAGAAAAAAAATAAACGGCAAAATAATAGCCACCGTCGTCGTGTTGCACTCAAGTTCCTATTATCGTTATTATGTACTTTTTTCCTTCAAGCTGCTGTGTAAAATATATAGATATGTATAAGAAACTATATTTAATTAAAATACACGAAGGAAAAGATTCATACAAGATGAGGGCGACGACCAAATATCCATTTTTTTTTCTGTAAGATTTTTTTCAACTTTACAACTACTATTACACTATAAACTTTTGCATTCGCATGTATAATTTATATATGTATGTACACGCATTCACATATCAGAGATTAAAAAACAAAAGCACCATCAGTTCAGCTTTCAGCAGCTACTCATGGCAGTTATCCCCGTTTAAAAACTGGAAATTAAATGCCTGGCCGAAATAGAAAAAAAAAAACGATTCGATGAGTACAGAGAATAATCTTACAAAATTATTCGACCAATACTCATTTACCAGCCAGACTACCACCACTAAATAAAAAAAGTAATAGGAGAACAATTACGAGAAACATGAACACTTCAAGTGATATACAATTGTATAATTTTTATTTATGAAAATTTATATATAAAAAAAAATGTTTTTTTTCTACTTTTTTTTTTTTTATAAAATTAAATTCTTTTCTTGAACACAGGTTTATTTTATTATTTTTATATATTCACAATAATTTATATAAACTTTCTTATTGCATAAACTTTTATACACATGTTCACATTTAATATATAAAAAAAACGAATCAATTACTAAAAACTTCACAAAATATTTTATTCAAATGCATAGTATTTAACTATATTTCAAATTTTACTTTTAGAATTCGTGGATATTTTTTCTTAAAACGTATTTAGAAAATTTAAAAGCAAAAATGTAAATAAAAATCGTTTGTCTATAATCTGACTGAACACAAATAATGATAGAAATACAAAATAACGTGTATTAAAACTGTGAATGATAACAACCAACAAGCTAAAGAAAAGCGAAAAACTATTCTATTTTACTTTGCTGTTCCACTCAAATCAAATGTACATACATATATTTCATTTAACTATAAATTCATTTCAGCTCAGGCAGTTCAGGCATGATAAAATTCTCTCTATATTTATTTTTCCAAATATTTAACACAATATTTATTTTTGTAGATACACATGTATCTATGTATATATACAAATTACGTATGGCATATGATTATATGATGGCGCGGTTATTTTTTATATGTGGTATGGTGTGGTGTAAATATAACATAACGGCATGAACGTATGATGGTATCAGCTATTATTATCTCATACTTTTTGTATCGTGTTCATTCCGAAATTCGAGTTCGGTTCGATTTCATTTAACACGTTGCATATGCATTACACATTTTACATTCACAATAATCACAATTCACATACAATGTATTGAGATTGAGACATTTGTTTGTACTATAATCGATCATACCACTCAACTAAATACTCATTCAACACTCACTCACTACACTACTACTCCGAGTATTTTTACTCTCTATTTGTTTTATAATTTTTCACTTTTCTTGGGGAAATTTCAAGTCTATAATTTTTTATAATTCTTTTTTTCACATAATTTCGTTCGGATTTGTGAATTTGTTTTCTCTAAAGTAAGAAATATATGTTATTTTTTCCTATATACTTCCCCTAATATTTATTATTTTTATTTCTTCCATTTACAATTTACATTAGTTTTTTATTTATTGATTAGTTTTTATTGTTTATATTAAATTTTTCATTTATTTTTCTTTTAATTTTGTATTTTGCATTTGTTTTTTAAATGATTCTTTTATTTTTTTTATCATAGATTCACTCTTGTTCCGCGTACAAAAATTTGTAAAAAAGCACACACACCCTATAAATCTGAAGAATAACAAAGCACATTAAATTTTATTATTATTATATACATATTTTATTTTTTATTTTATACATATGTACTTATATATAATTTTTCCGTTTCTTATTTTTCTAACACATTCATGTATATGTTACGTAAAAAAAAGCTTCGATTTAGAAAAACAAGAATTTTTGATTTTTCTTTTATCAGAAAAAAATGAAAATATTAATAGAATATACCTATAATTCGATTTTTTTTTTTAAATATAGGTACACACATATTAAACAATATAAAATATGTATATGTAGGTACATCATACAATATAATTTGATTTTTGGATGGATACAAACAAAAACCGAGAAACTTAAAACAATAAACGTTTCATTGACAAGACAACTGATATTGATGTGATGATAATTTAGTAAGAAATGTACATAAACATATTATTATGCTTTTTGTACAAACAATTTACTAGTGGATGCACAGAGGTGTGTGTATAACAAAAACAATAAAAATTTTATTTTTGTATTTACAAGTATAGTCTGTACTAAAATTTTATTATTTTTGTTATTATTAAATATATACACATTTTTTATTTTGATTGTAATAAAAACCATGTACAGATACAGGTTTTATGTATTGTATGTTGTATATACATAAATGTTGTATATACATAAATGTTGTATATATATAGAATTGTACATGTCGTGTCGTTTATGTATTATATCATAGATTATATCATATATGTATGTATCCCATATAGGTATATTGACGATATTTTATTGAGTGTATTGTGTACATAAAGTCTATTATATTTAATATACCTATATGTATATAAAATTGTATATAAGCACATATGTGTACATATTGCAATTTAGTGCTTTATAGTTTTTTTTTTCTTTAATAATATTTTAAATCATTGCTTTTTTCCAATTGTTTGTATTAAATTTGTATACCAACTTTTTATTTATACGAGTACAGTACAATTATTATTAAATGACAGTAAGAATCTAATTAGAACATTATTACGGAAATGCATAATTTCTATACACCTAATAAACAAAGTTTTATTTTTTTTCAAATAATATTAAATATAAAAAAATACACTGTTTTATTTATAAATCTATGAACATTTTTACAAATACAAATTTTTAATCTAAAACATCAACACCGTCAATTTATATTTTGTTTTCCTAAAATTTATACATTTATATAAATAATCGATTTTCTTCCATTATTGTGTAAAAGAACAATAATTGATCGTTTATATTATTTTTGGGCAATTGGTTTTTTATTTTATGCACATAAAAATATAATACATTTAATATAATTTAATATTTTTAAATGATGGGTCATACATTTTTCAAACACTTACACTATTATTTTATACGTACATCAAAATAATGACAGAAAATTTAACGGAAAAAATTAAATGAAAAATTTAAATACATTTAGAACGAGAAAATAAAAATAAAAATTATGCATAATTATAATATTGTGATGTGATTCAATTTAATTGATATACAATATAATTAATAATTTATTATAATGAAAAAAATGCACTTTAAAAACGAATTATGTGCACACTCCAATATCTACGATACTCTAATGAGAATTAAAAATTAAAATGCAAAATGGGAATTGAGAAGTTGGGCTTGTGAATTTTTCTGTTTGATTTGATATTTGATTACAAAATATAAATTTACAAATTTTGTATATATACATATGTATGAATACATGCTATATGTTTGTATGTATAGATTTTTTCATCTTTTTGTTCTTTTTCCCCTTAGTTGTCCCTCCAAAGCTCTTTATGTTTTAAAATCTCTAAATTTTTTCCAGTTTGGTTTGAATTGAGCAAAAAGAGCAGAATAATGATTCTGAAATCTGAGTGTGTTTAAGTATATACTGCAATTATATAGGTATATACATATATCAATATGAGTTATATATGTATATATATAACAATTAATAATTAACAAACAGAAATTGAAAAAATTGTTTCTGCAAAGTGCAAATCTGTACTAAATAGAGCCCTGCCACTCCACCCACAACCCCAACATGAGATTTAAAACAATTGTTTACTGCTTAGTCCGCTTAGGCTTGGTTCGAACACACACATACCTTTTCAACAAAACTGAAACTGAATTGATTACTGATACTCAACTGAACTGAATTGAATGGACATAACTTTTGATTTGACTTTCCAGTTTCCACTTATCAGCTGAGTTCAACAAATTCTAATTAATTTAATTTGATTCCAGTTCAGTGTTACCAGTTTACCACTCATTTTTATATTTACATAAAATTTATTTTTAACCAATAAAAAGTACGTTACGAATTTTTGAAGAATTTTTAACTCCGGAAAAATAAAATAATATGAAATATATACATACTTACATACATAACATAGTATGTTTATACGTGCGTATGTATGATGGTATAATTATAATACACCATAATTTCTAAAAATTCTCATAAAAAATTAGAATACAATATTTTATAAATAAGTTAATATTATAAGTCAATCCATATTAAATAGCAAGTTAAAAATATTCTTAATAATACAAAAACAAACAAAAACAATTTTTTTTTATTTTTCTAATTTGTTTTCCTTCTTCAAAGATAAAGATTACATTTGAAAAAAAAAAAGAAAAAAACATTGGTTTAAAAAATTAGAAGAATATACTATATAGCTATGTATATTTTTACTACGTCTTATTAAATACAATGTATACAGATAAACTTACACTCTATTTGAACAACAATAATTTTATAAATACGATTTTTTGCACCTTTCTTCTAATAAAATAAAACATTTTTTTAAACATATTGTATATGTATACATACATACATTTGTAAATGCAATTTAATTGCTGAAAATTAATCTTCCTGAAGGCACTTCATGATAAAATATCTCGTTAATAAAGCCCGCCACCTCGATTTAATTTTATTATTTTTTTTATCGAGTTCAATGTAAATACAAATTCTTATTACTAAAATAATTCTATTTTATTAAAAAGTCAAAAATTTCTTCAATGTCTCCTAGTTAACTTCTTATTTATCACATCAGCACCTATCGGCAGCCAATGACAGTGCAAACCAAAAACAAAGTGTTTGCTGTAAATTTTGAATTTCATGATCAATTTTATTTGTTAAGTCCAAACAGATGTTGGAATAAGACCTTCTTTACTAACACCTGATGGTGTTAAAGTTTCGGAACTCAAAAATTGCAATGGCAAATGGACTATATGTCCCTATTTAAAAAAAATAAAAAAATAAAAATTTGAAGCCTCTTTAATATTAAATAAAATTTACCTGAATATTTTTAATTTTTTGAATTGCTAATTCTGGATCTGTTTTAGATAGACTTGGCTCGTCTTGATATTTTCGTAAACTTACGAACGATGTTACATTATCAGTTGGTATACATTTGAAAACTTCATCATAAATTTGTGTGTTTCTAGCTGATATACGTTTCCAAACATCATTCCAAAATCCATCAATTACAGGATCAGTAACATCAATTGACAATCGATTTGAATCTGGTTCTAATAATCCTAAATGTTCTTTAAATAAATATTTTCTTAACCTTCCAGCAAAAGTTCCACTTGGAAATGAATCACCATTCATTCGTCCATTTTCGAATTCTTCATCCTAATTTTTGAAATAATAAACATGGTTCAATTTATGAAAGAAAAACAAATCATAATGAAATACTAACGGTTATTATAACTGCAATTTCTGAATCTCTTTTACCAATCATTGATCTATCATTTATATTAGCTGATCCACATATCACAATTCGATCATCGGCAATTAATAATTTCGAATGAACATAAATTAATTCAGTGATTGGATAATTATTTAAAATTGAATGTGTTCTTAAACTGTGAAATGAGATGTATTCACTAGCATTTTTAATACCAACATCTTTTAATCTCTGTAAAATTGATGATTTCCCCCTTTATATGAAAAATGAAATCCTTTAAAATTTAGTTTTTGAATTGGACAATATCTTATTACCTGCAAATTGATGCATAATTCCAATGTGTAATAGCACGCAACGTATTACCACTGTTACCACCAACGTCTCCCTCAAAAGCTGGTAAAAGTGGCATTATAATATAGACTCGAAATGTCTTACGTTCTCTAATTATAAAAAAAAATTGCACACAATCACACATTATCAAGTAATTCATTTAAATTCTACATTTTTCTTACTTGTGAGCTCTCACTATTCTTTTAAAAAGTGTCTCAGCTACTTGATTTCTTACACTGCTACCAATAACTGCACTACCTAATTGTAATGATATGAAAAATTGATTTTCAATGTAAATATAATGTTGTGCTTTATTTATTGTTTCAATGTACGCATCATGAATGCTTTGTTCAACAAGATCTTGTTCAATAAAACCACAACTCCAACTAGAAGCACTCCGAAGAACCTAAGTAGTTTAAATCTTTTATATTATGATTGTAACAAAAAATCTAAAAATTTTACTTACTTGACACGTAACACGTCTAAAAGGTAGTTTAAAATTTTTCTCATATAATTTTATATCCGCATAACTTTTTGGCATTAGATATGGAAAGGGCTAAAAAAGAAATATTAAATCAATTAGTTTTATTTTTATTTTATTTTTAATTTATTTATTTTCAGTTTTAAATAATTACCTGATTGTCTCTATTTTTTTCCAGTTTTGTTGCATTCCAACGTTGAATAAAATGTCTAGCTATGTCGCGTGCAGTATTACCTAATACCATAACGCCAACATCATGCCAAGGCATTCTTGGTGTTGTAGTTCTATCAACAATATCTGCAAAATGAAATTACAATAAATTAAATTTTCGTTCACTAAATTTTTTCTCTTCTAGTATTTTACCTATATATGGTGCATCTAAATTAACCAAATCTTTCATTATAAAATTTGTATAGTCTTTTCCAAACCAATATTTTGCTTGTCCGTTCAAATCATTTAAAATTTGAGTTTGAGATGGTGTAGGGTCTTCATAGCCTCCTTTTCGACTTTCTTCAAGTTCACTATCCGAAAAAAATAATCTCTGTTGATTTACTGTAGTCTTTTCGTCAATAGTATTATCAATTGATGTTAATCGTCTCATAACATCTTTCCCTTTTCTAACATTATCTCGAACGCTATCTTTAACTATTTCTAAAACATTTTTTCTTTCCATTTCTGGAGTATTTTGTTTAACATTTTCTGATATAATTGTTGTCTGTTTAGGAGTAGATGTTGGCATTAATAGTTTATCACCTGGTAATAATGTTGGTAGTCCCGTTGTTATATTACTGTTTGATTGTTGTACTATTTTTTCAGAAAGTTCTGAATCTATGTTATCACCGTTTTGATTAGATTCTTTGGTTGTTTTCAAATCTAAATTTACGTTATCAAAAAATGCATTGCTTCTGGAATGACAAAATATTCCAATTATCAAAGTTTTTCATTTTATAATGAGATGAACTTACTTTCTATGGACATTTCCTGTTGAACTACTTGTTGTAATGCTACCTAAATCAGTTAAACGATGTCTAAAGTCATCCCAACGGCCGTAACATAAATCGATTCCTCCTAGAAAAGCATAAGTTTGATCGACAACAACGATTTTCTCATGATGTGCCCAAAAGAATACACCAACTTTAGCATGATCTGGATGACGTATAACCTATAATTTTTAGACGTTTTAGCATACATATATTTATGAGATTTCAATAATAATTATTGGTGCATATTTACTTTAATATTACTATGAGTATTAACAAGCCTCTGTTTGCTATAATAACTATTAATTCCTAATGCCATTTCAACTTCTTTGTAAAGTAGTATAAAAATTCGAACACCTTGTTCCTAGGAAATAAAAAACATAAAAAAATAAATAAATCCTTGTTTTGCAAATAAAGCGAAATCTCCAAGGATAAAGTAAATAACCTTACAGCTTTTCTTTTTAAAATTTTGTCTAATCTCCAATAATCACCGTCAATTGCTGGACGTTTCATATAAATTTCTGGACTTAACCACCAATCAGCTATGTAAATTTCTTCGATTGCTGCTTCTAATGCGTCAGCTATTGAGCTCATATAATTTGAACCATCAACAAACCAACATGCTTGAATTGATGAACGAGTCGGAGCAAATGACATGTGGGGGTTTGGATACGTAAAATCTCTAGCTTTAAATATAAATCAAATAATGAATTGTCTAACGTTTGCGGAAATTTTTATGAAATTTACCAACCATAACTATTCGCAGTCGTCTTCAAATAATTCATCCATTCTTTTGCTTTACGCTTAGTCCAACATTTTAAAACAATATGACGATTATTTGTGATCACTTGTAAACCATTTCTCATACCAGTACTATATATTCCAGTTGATACATCGAACCCTTGATCGAAGAGCACTACAGATCTAAAACATTGATTATTTAAATTAAAATACAGTATTGTAAGAAATAATTGAAAATTACCTTATTTCACCGTCACTAGGTCGCATATACCCAAAAAATGTTTCTTTAACAAAGAACCAACGATTTCTCCATTTACCACATAAAACGTCTGTACAGAAATAATTACATCGAACACAACAATCACGATGAAAACATCCAAAACAATTACAGCCGGCTTGTCCAGGTCGTGTAGATCCAGTTCTTTTTCGGATTGGTCCTTCTTTACCCTTATGACCAAGGCCAGCAATAAATGATATATTTGAGACTTCTAGAAAATTTACCTACAATAAATAATATTAAGTAATTTTTATTTCGTTTTTGAATTTTAATTTTCGAATTAATAGCTTACAGTTTCATAATGATTTCTATATAAACTAATATTTAGTAAATTATAAAGATATTCTTCAAGTTGTTTAATTCTGCTCGGTAATGCTTCTACTGTAATTAATGTTTCAGGGCGTTTAGGAAAACGAGGTAATTTTGATTTCTTTTTCTTTTTCCTTTTTTTTCTAACTCTCGAAATACTCCGTGTTAGCATAGATCGCTGTTGTTCTTGTCGCTGTTCAAGTTGTTGTTCGTTTCCTTCTTTTTTTGTTTCTTGTTGACGCTGTTCTTCATTTTGTTCAATTTTGTTCACAATTTTCATATCACATGATTTTTGAAAGTTAGCACGTTTTTCTTTATGACTTCTCATTGGTAAAGGAAAATTTAATGATGTACGAAAAATTTGTAATTGTTGATGAAGTGCATGAAAATGTTTATAACGTTTTTTAATAGTCCATATAAATTGTCCATGTTTTAGCTCAATTGTATATCTAGAAAATAAAAGATGTAAATCATTAAATTTGTATTTAGAAAATAATAATTACTTACAAATTCGGATTAAGTAGGTGAGTTGTTAGACTTCTTTCATTATCTGTTATTTGTACATCAACTTCAAGTCCAGGTATAAAAATATTACGTTTAAATGATTTAAATTTTGTTGGTACATTATAAATCGATGTAAATGGAATACTTTCATCGTTATTTATTGGTGGTATTTGAGAAATTTTATTTCCATCTTCATATATATCTCCATCACCGTCATCATCATCATCGTATTCATCTTCTTCATCATTTGTAGTTGTCCGTTCGACAAGAATTGGTCGATCACCTCCAATTGATACAATTGTAACTGAATCTGGTATACCTAAGCCTTCATCAAATTCTGAATCACCAGATATTATTCCTAAATCACCTAAACATTTAGAATCATTTACAGAATCATGTTCATCATGATCGATATCAATATTATCAATTTTTTCATTATCATCATCGTCATAATTTCTATTATTGTTAACTTTCTTAAATTCTGTTTCATCTAAAGATGATTTTGTTAAAGCTGGATTTGATGTACCCAAATCAATATTATTTCCAGACATTTCTTCTATAAATATTACACATAAATATTCAAAAATTAAGATAAATAAAAAAAATTAATTAATTTTTGGCATTTTTATTTATTTCTTAAAATATAACAAAATTCATCAATATTTCTTTTGTAAGTACATATGTACGAGTATATATAATTAATTTCTGCCGGCAAATTAATGTACCATAACCGTTTTTAATTAATATTTTTTATTTTAATATACACTGTATATATAAAAATATTTAACATGCTATACCTATATGTATGTACATATGTATATGTATATTTATGATATTCAAAATAATAATAATTTGTTTATAATAAATTCATTTAATTCAGCGTTTGTGAGTACATATAGGTATGTAATGCACGTTATGAATTATTCAACAATGCAACTTTATTAAAGGTTGTTAAAGCAGAGTAAAGTTTTAGGAAATTGTTTTTCTTTGTCATTTTTACTGTGAAATAAAAAAACCGTACATGTAGTTTCAATTTAATACAATTTGCACTTAAAATTGTTTAATTTTATTTCATGTAATTTTACAATCAAGATCAATTATATAAATGTAATTCGTATAGCATGCCGTAATACCTATATAATATTATATTAAACTTTTTTCTATGAACACATGTATACATTATCTGACTATGTGAGAATTTTCAATTGAAAAAATTATAAAATTATATTTTTATCCAATTTTTTTCCTATCTTATTCAATTAAATAAATATAAATTACGTTAAACCATGTTAAACATATGAAAGAATATTTTTAATAATTTATCTACTAATTTTATCTTAAAATAACCACAACGTTAGCTGTTTAAATAATCTTATATTTTCATAAATATTAGTATATACGGGTATGTATATGAATGATGTACGTTATATTTAATACATTTCTTTTAATGGAATAATAAAAAATAAAAATTTAATATTCGATATTTAAATTAATTATTTTATAAATTTATGTATTTTAATTTTTAATCGTAATTCTTTAATACTATACCCATGCTGGCACCAATCAACTGTGAAATACTTCGACGATGACGACTTATTTTGAATTCCATTTTTGTCATTCAATTACTATTATTATTTCATTTAAATCGAAATAATTATAAAAATTGCTGTATTTTCAATATTATGTAATTACAGCACAAATAAATAAATTAATAATTAAATAAATTTGTACAAAATTTTATGTTTTGATGAAAAATTGACTACGTTTTTTTTTTTTTGTTTTCTTTTTTTTTTAATTAAAAACTTAACGAATTGATTACACATCACAATAAGGTATACGTTATTGTTATTTTTTTTTTGCAATACATAAGTACAAAAATGTATGTAGACAGATATTACTTATACTGTGTACATTTTACTGTGCATACTGTACGACTAACAAATGAATACTAAAACTAAAAATTAAGATATTCATATTTTAATTTTCTTTTTAAATATTTTTTTTTTTTTTGCATAGTTAATTGGTTTTTTTTTTAATCTTATCAAAATAAAACTGTGTAAACCATAAAATTATAAAAAAGACATAAAAAACAAAAACATACGAAATCATCGAAAAGTAAAAATAAAAAACAACAAAAGTACTATGCGTAATAAATCTTATCATAAAATATTATTAAGTGTATCATTTAATAATATGTACAAATTTTATAGTAGAAAAAATAAATACTGATAATAAATTAAAGTTAATAAGTATAAATTTACAATTATTATTGAGCATTATTAGGTAATAAATAAATAAACAAAAATTATCTATACTAAATATACATTTACATTTTAGGTATAATTACATTTTTAGATACTAAAGGTACATACCTACCTATTTTATGAAAACCATGCGTTATGGTATTTTTGATTTAGACGTGAATACATACGTGTGTATTTATAATGACAATGAAATTTTATTAAACATTAAATTTTAGTACATATGTACATACAATGAAGATCAAAGAGTTTGCAAGGTCTTTTAAACTGTTGCAATTTACAAAATATGCATACTTTATCATAATTAAGTAATTTAAAATTTTGTAAATATTAAATTATTTATTATTTTTTTTTTTTTAATAACTACAATAAGTATAAATACTCACTCAGTTATTTACATTTATATGAAATAAAGAAAGTTTCATTTTTTTATGTTGATAATTGTATAACTATGTCATTTGTTGCTGATTGCTATTTGTATATACCATTATATTATATTACATATTACATACGTAATATTATATAAATATTTTTAAATCATTCAAATTTTTACTTTATCAACTTATGTTTATGTATTTATGACTACAAGATTTTTCTAAAAGTAACTATTTTTATTTAATTTTTTTTTAATAAATAACTTTTTAATTTTCTTTAATAACTGTTTTTACATTTTTTTTATAATACTTAACTCAGCCACTTTTTATGATACTAAACACTTCTAAAATTAAAAAAATATTTTTTTAAAGTAGAAATCAAGTAGAAATAACAGCAACAGCAACAAATAATAATAGTTGTCTACATATCTGTCTAATGTGGAGAAGGGATATAAATATGTATCTTTTTTTTACAAATGAAAGTTTACAATCTGTTGTATTGAGTCTACATATTTAATAAGAAGCTGAGTATAAACTATAAACTTATATATCACTGAAGAAGGTCGAACAAATAAACAATTCAACAAGTTACACACAGTTATGTATGTTATATGCTTTATTTATATATGTATATGGATTATTATACCACAATCCACATACATATGTACAAATATTATTATTATTATTATTACTCATACATATGCCAAAAGTTTATGTATATTTAAACGAGAGAAAAATATAATATATACAGGGAGTCTCAGAGTAGAGGTCACAAAATGTGTTTTTCGTGTAATTCAGACCATTCCCAACATTCTAACAAAAAAGTCGTTCCAGACCCACTTTTCTTAAAACTCATCTCTAAGATACGAGGGGTTGGACATTTTTATTTTTTAGACATGTGAGATATACAGGATCTAACTCTTTTTAAGACAACAATAAAATAGCGTAGGTTTAGCAGTTCGTGAGTTATGAAGTATTTTATAAGCGGCACAAGCATCTTAACGCCATCGCCATAAGATTTTTTGCTTGTCTCGTCGAGACCTTTCACCCCATTCTTCATAGGTATGCTTAACAGAATCACCCTGTATAAATAAAGTCATGTATCAGACAATATCTTTTAAATCATCCTATACGCATTTAATTCATATTTACTAATAATAAGAGATGACTAGATGAGACTTAGATCTTTATAACATGGCATAATTCCAAGAGTCCGATAAGAAAATCTAGACTTAAAATTACTTAAAATTCAGAAATGTCGTTTTTTATGCAAAGAAATTGTGATTTTTGGAACCTTAATTCTGAGGCACCCTATATAATGGAAACACAAAGAAACTATTAATCGTTAACGCAATTTTCTTTAAAAATATACTAGTTTATTTTAAATTGACTTAAAATAAAAATACCTACATTTATAAAATTTTTACAATATTCAACATGAACATCAGCATATTGTAGTTTATGTAGTAATGATACGTACATTTTAATCTGCTCATAATACATATATAATATACATACTCGTTAAACAGCAATCTTTTGTTCAAACCTCTAACTATAGTTTCAACTCTGTCATTGTAAATTATTGTTATACTACTCCATAATGTACAGTGAGAGAAATATAAACATATGATTACAATTAAAATTAGGTACAAATACTCTTAAATCAAACATACATTCCATGATTCAGGACGATTCAACCAGATCCATTCTCAATACTAATCTGAAAATATTTAGAATTAGAGTCAAATGGAGTACAATGACATTTCTTACCATAACTGTAGGTAGTGTAGATACATATACTAATTTCAGGTAATAATGTAAATCCATACATAGATACTTTGTACTATAATATCTCTGCGCATTGAATGTTGAATGTTGAATTCATAGTTGGGCTGGAGTCAGTAGATGTCAATAAACTGAACCAAGTTAAATAAAATTAAACAAAGAAAATTAAAAAGTTTATAGGTATTCTACTTTTCATTCAGATTTTAGTTTATTCCCAATTCCTTTTTTATTCCTTTTGTATCAATTTATACGTTATCCCATTTATATTCTAAATTCTAAATTCGAATTATTTTTTCTGCAATAAACACACAAAATATCTTCATCTCCTCTACTGCGGCACAGTATTAACGATCCTAATCCATAATGAATACTTCGTCAATGATTGCGGTTCGGTTACATGTACATTATATGTACTTAAGTACATACAGTATGTATAAACGTTTTTTTCTAAATTTTTATAATGTAAAGATTACATTTAAAATTATGCCCAAAGTAATTTCAATTAAACATTATGATAAAAATTTCTACGTATTAATGTAAATCTGTATATGAAAAAATTTATATAAAATTTAAATTCAAACCCAAGACTTGAATAAAATATAAAACAAACCTATATAAAAGCCGGATGCTCCTAACCTCAAAAAAAGTAGTTTTATTTCAATTAAAATTATTGTTTATTATTGCGTATTATAAAATTTTTAAATTTAAAATTTGAAATTTTTTTAAGCGAAAAATTAAAAATTTAATTTGTAATTAATATTATATTCAAATGGCTTATTTAAATTTTATATTATTTTTATTTTTATGTTAAATTGTTTTTAATAATTTTATTTACATTAAAATCCTGTCAGTTTTTAAAACAAACGAAAAAAAATATAAATAAAAATCTTAATCTAATAAAACGAATTTGACCTTGTTGTTAGGTATGTATACACATATTTCGAAATTCATCAAAATTCATTTACGTCGACATTTATCTGAATTGTGCCATTATAAATTTGTACTATTAAAATATTTTTAAATTTATTTTCTTATCATATTAATTGGTATGATCAGCATACGTTATGTCTCCAAAAAATCCTCGTCTTCAATAAAAATCTAAAACATAATTAAAAATATTAGAATTCATTAAGATTTTGTTTTATTTAATACAGCCAAAATTTAATATTCAAAATAATTTTCGTTAATTTTTAACTAAATTTTTTTACGATTTTTGTTATGTGTTGCCTAATTGAAAAAAAAAGTTTTTCGAAATTGTCTTTCATCTTACCGTTGTGATATGTTATGACATACATACGTGTGTAAATATACATGAGTGTATTTTAATGTACACTGTACAGTACGAATTATTGTGGTATGCCTTTGCGTTCATCAATTGACTCGACAGTTTATTTTTTGCTTTGCTATACCGGAGATTAAAAAATATTTTAGACATTTTGCGTTATTGCATGAAAAGTTATAATTTCATTTTTTAATTAAAAACTTGTTAAAAAATATTGAAAAATATTTTAATAAAGTGTTGTATCATTAGTCTAAACAACAAAAAGTGAAAATAATAAGAAAAGTGATGAAAATTTATGCAAATAATTAATGTAAAATTTCTATTTGAAAGCATTTTTTGGACTTGATTTGGATACAGGTAACGCCATTTTGATTTTATAAAACCGCCATTTTGTTGAAATTTTTGTTTTCTTTTGTAGTTGTACATACTCCATACATATGGGATTGTGTATATGTATGTAGTTAACAGTGGACTTACATATAATATAGAATTAAAATATTTTGATATTTTATTAATTTATTTACTTTTTTGTGTAATAAATAAGGTGTGCCTGATGATTAAAAAATATATGTACATACATATATTGGAATACCCTTTTTACAAAATTGATGACATTTATTTAATTGTTAAAGTTACAATTTTTGATTATATAATTGTTTGGAGTCTGCAACATTTAATTAGATCAGTCCATAGAGCTTAGAACTTAGTGGTCTTCTTGACTCTTGTAAAAGTAAGTACATAAGTATGTATGTATGTATGTGTGTATATTAAAAGTATTTTTGGAAATATGCATATCTTTTCATTAACTGACCATTTTATATGTGAAGTTCTACATGTTTGATTGTTTTTTGTATTTTGTATACATCCATAAGTATGTACGTGGTACATACGTACATGTATTCAACATGTTTTTACTTTTTAGGTATAATTTTAAGATTGCTGTAGTAGACGCACATTGTGCTTGCACGATGTTTGTTCGCTCGCAGTTCGCACTTTAAGCCAGGGTCCTCATTGGGAATATTAATAAATATAAATAGAAATATTCCCAATGGAGACCCTATATTGCAGGCAATTTTTCATGATAGGCAATATTGCCATTGCCTCAGAGAGCATTATTGCTTTTTGAAATATTGCGGAAATATTTTTGACATTTTAGTATATTTGAAACTTTTTCTTTCTGTTTCTTATAAATTTTTGAAATATTGCCGCAATATTTTGTCCACAACAAGGCAATATGAACTGTCAAATAAATATTACCTTCTAAGGCAATATGAACTGTCAAATAAATATTACCTTCTAAGGCAATATTGACTATGGAAATGCAGTGTAAGTGCTTTCGATTTAACATTTTCAAGTACTAAACTAAGTACTAGGATAAATTCACAGCCTTATTCCAACTTTCGATCGAAGCGAATCGAACACGAATTTCATTCGTTCGATCGAACGGATAAAAGGTATTCCAAGATTCGATCGAACGTAATATGAAACATTTTCGCGGAACAGAACGAAATAGAACGAAAATGAAATGTGTACTGTGTTAAAATTCTGGTTTCAATTTAAAGTGTTTTGAATATACGATATTTCGTTTTTTTATTTAAAGAGATTATTTAAACATTTTTATTTATTTTTATTTAAACATCTAAACTGCTGAATTGTTTAATTTTAATTTTTTTTAAATGTAACTCCTGAAAAGATAATCGTGTACATATGTAATTATGTACAAATATACATATCACCAATAAAATATGAAAATTTACACTTACATGTCGAGAAAATAACTGATTCGTAAGCGTAACACAAACTTCAACGAACTGAATATCGAAAAATTTACGATTCGATCGAAAATCATAATACAAATTTTCTGTTGACAATTCGTGAAAACGAATGCAACTGAAACAAAATCAAAACTTGGAATACGAATCTTTCGATATCGAACAGATTTTCTATTCGCATCGAATCGAATCGAAAGTTGGAATAGCCCTGAAATTTTCTGTTGGCATTTCGTGAAAACGAATGAAACTGAAATAAAATCGAAACTTGAAATTATTTAAAAAAATATTTTCTATGTAAAATATTGAAAAAAAAGTGTTTTAGTGTGTATATTGTGAAACTTTGTTTTAAAAGGCCTAATTTCTACTTTTTTGCAAATGTACTGATGTTTTCGTATAGATAACTCAAATTTTTTCACTAAAAGAGGGTCTCCATTGGAAATATTTCCATTGCCGGCAGATATACGAATCGCTAGACATGTGAACACTAAAAATGATGTTTAAAAATTTGTTTGAGAATTTGCTTGAAAATGTGCTTGAAATATATTTGCAAGCATGTTTACAAACAAAATTTGCTCGTGTATGGACGGGGTAAAGACGTGTGAGTATGTATGAAGGTACATCAGTATATCCATTTGAAAGTTTGTGAAATTCCTCAGATTTTGTGTATCTTTTATGGTTCCAGAGAACATGGGTTTTTTACTTTTAAAAAACAATGTTTGATTTCAAATTATCATATCTCTGAAACAGTTTCTTAAATTTACATTAAAAAATCCGTTAACATTCAAAATTTTGCAATAGTGACGCCACAAGTGTCAAATTATTCAATTAATTTTTTTTATATGGGAGGCACAAACCTTTGTATTATATGGATCTTGTATAAAACCTATAAAACAATTAGTTTTTGGTCCAAGTAAGCGTAAGGCCAGCTTAATTTTTATTTTATGCCATTTCGTTAAAAAATTTATAGAAAAAAAAAAAGGGTAAATGTGTAGATAACGGGACATACGGTCGCTCAAAGTGAGGAGTTGGTGGGGGGTATAGAGGGGGTCGAGTACAACACTGATCAAGTGTTTTTAGATTGGGATGGACAAGGGGTGGACAGGAGGGGGTTAAAAAATCAAAATTTTAGGTTTTTTAATGATTAAATAGTGGTCAGTAGAGGGGGAAAAGTGGGTAGAAATGGGTGGACAAGTTAGAGGAGGGTTATATGAATCTGCCCCAATCACCAAAAAGTGGAACCCGTGTTGTGGGGGCGAATGACAGGCAGATAAAAAATGAATATTTTTTGTATTTATTTAGATATTTTTTATTTAATTTTCAGGGACCTCTTGTACATGAATAGCAATCAGCCAGATACCTCTGGGCCCTATAAGTCCCTAGATCATATCATCTAGCATTCTAATATTTATAATTTTCATTCGTTTTCACGAATTGTTAACAGAAAATTTGTATTATGACTTTCGATCGAATCGTAAATTTTTCGATATTCAGTTCGTTGAAGTTTGTGTTACGAATCAGTGTAAATTTTTATGTTTTTATTGAAAACACAGATATCTTTGCATTAAAACCAGAAGTTTGACATATTGAAAAATTTTATTTTTGTTCTATTTCGTTGTGTTCCGTAAGAATGTTTCACATTGCATTCGATCGAATCTTGGAATACCTTTTATCCGTTCGATCGAACGAATGAAATTCGTGTTCGATTCGATTCGATCGAAAGTCGGAATAAGGCTGATACTTATATAAAATATAATTATATAAAATATATTTTTATAAAATATAATGTATATTTTATAGATCTTGTAATATACTTTTTTCATTTTAATTTTATAAAGGAACCTAGCAAGCTTATTAATATAAGTATCAACTACACTAATGTTCACTTACACATTACGTACAAAAATATTTCATACATAATGAAAACAATTCAATTGAATAAGATGAGGTGGAAATGTTTAATAAAATTAATTTGTACCGGATCTAACATTTCACCGACATATTTAATTATGAATTCATTAAGAATTATAGAATCCCAAAAAACTGTAATTAAACCACGTTTTATGATTAAAACTTTATTAAAACTAAAAAATAACAGAACATACATAAAGTATAACACTTTTATCGAAAAAAATACTTATGTGTTTATTAAAAATTTTGAAAATAGTAAAATTTGTAGAAAGAGGAAGAAAAAAGTTAAAAGAACATTTAAATCAATGAAATCAGTTGCTAGACTTTGGAAGACTAGTATTTTATCATATTTGAAAAGAAAATTCAGTATGAGTGAAGATGGCGAAATGAAAAATCAAGAAGAAGATAGTACAAATACAGAAAAAAATATGAATAATTTTGTATTAAATAAAAATAAGAGCAATAATGATGAAAATGATGAACAAGAATGTGAGAGTCATTATACAATTGTAGATGAAAGTGAAGATGAGCAACAAAGTACGACGGCTAACGATTATTTCGGAAATGATGAAAATGAAGACGAAGATGAGCAACAAAACATGACAATCGATGATGATCTCGAAGATGATGTTGATGTTGGAAAACAATTAAGGGAACAGTTGGAAATATTAAAAAGTGGAAAACGTTCTGTTTCATTATTAGGTGATATAAAAAGTAGAAGAACATCTATTTATATAAATGATAATAAAAGAAATGATGAAGAGCTAAATGGTACAACAATATCACCATATTTATCAATATTAGAAGATGAAAAAAAATCGGATAACGAAAATAGCAATATAGAATCGAATGGAGAAAATAAAACGAAAGATATAAATAATAAGGATGAAAATTTTGAGAAAGAAAGTACAAATAATGATTTTTGCCAAGTTAATGCAGAAGAAAATAAAGAACTTAATCCTGAATATTTTGATGATGATGAAGTAGTAATGGAGGCTCTTGTTTTTAGCGATTCAGAAAATGAAAATTGTGACAACACGTTGAATGTTGAAAATTTTAACCGAAATCAAAATTTAAAAGACAATGAATGCTCTTTTAATACGACAGCTCTTGCAGAAAATGAAAGCGAAAATTCTTTGTCTGTTGTCAATGAGAGTACTGATGATGTACAAGACATTATTGTCAATAGGACCACAAATGACGACTTTAGACCATCACACATTGATGCTATTGTTGGAAAGGTGATAGGAAATCGGTCATTCAATCTTGATGAAACATCACATAATAAAAGTATCATTGATACTTTATATTCAAAAATTACAGTAAACAGGGAAAACGAATATCTTTCAACTGCTAGGACAACTAAATGCTCTTCTCCGCAACCTTCGACATCTAGAGCAGCTTTAAAGGAATATTCAGAAAGATCTGTTTCAGAAGAAAATAAAAACTGTAATATGTCGGGTTCTACATCATCTGAAGAATCAAACATATCAGAATTTCTTGGTTTTTCTGAATCAGAACTACAATTGCCTTCATTACCAGGTATGTTACCAACTCCAATTGTCATGAAAACATCATCTACATCAGCCTCATCGGTTTTCGTAAGTGAAGATTTAGAAGAATTTTTACGTGAAAATGACCTAGAAAATTCCGCATGGCTATCTACCGTACAATCAGGACAACAATGTAATGAAAATGGTCTAGTTTTGAGTAATACAAAGCCACCAATATTATTATCAAGTCCAATTAACACATCTAAGCCACGTACATTAGCTGCAAAAAGACAACAATCAGAAAAAAATACTGAAATGTATATAATTGAAATTGAGAATTTAATTTATTACCAATTAAAGAAACGCATGAAAAATGAATCGATCAATCAACAAATTATAAATTCGATACAAGATTCTGAAACACCATTAAGAAGAGATTATTGGAAAATAGCATCATGGTTAAATACACCTGTTGGCAAATATTATTATCAAAAAATTAAAATTGATAACAAAGAATATAAATTATTTGGTAGTAAAGGTAATCACGATGAAAATTATTTATTATCATACACAAGTAAAGTTATTTCTTATGATGATGAAAAAATTCGTTACTGTCCAAATAACTGTAAACAAAATATAAATTTCGAAAATGTTAGAATCTGTAATGATTTTTCTGACGGAAATAAAGAAGTTAAAAAAACTTTAAGAAATACTTATATGAAAGATATTGAAAATCAAATTGAAATAAAAGATCGATGCAATAACCGACCCGGACCATTAAAAACGAAATGTTTAAAAGGATCTTCAGAACCAAATTTGGGACCAACAGAAATTTATAATATGCCATCAGTACAACTAGAAGTTTATCCAAAAGTTAATAGACCGCTAGACGATACTATTAAGCCATATTTGAAATTAATTTTACCATCGAATAATATAAGTCGTGAATGGGCTAAATTTTCTGTATCAACGTTGTTAACAAAAGGCACAGAAAATCAACAGAATACTGATAATAATGATAATGAAAATCGATTTACATTCGATGTTCCATACGATAATAATCAGAAAAAATTATTGGTAAGACGTATATACAATTTAAATGCAAATATTGAAGATTTAAAAGATGGTAATGAAAATTCAAATAAATTTGATTTTTATAAAAATGTTGATAAAAATGATGAAATTAGCACAACCTGTGGTAATATATTAACTGAAATGATAAATAGTGTCGCACTGAGTATATCTGGTGATTTATTAATTGAAAATGATCCAGATATTAATTATAATGAAAATGAAGAAAATAAATTAATTTCACCAATAATTAATGACAATAATACAGTTATAAAATCTACAAGAAAAGATGAAAACAAGTTGTCACGTAAATTACAGTAAGCATATTTTATTTTACAAAATTAAACAACAATTGAAAAAAATTATGAATTTTATTTTCAGATTGGAATTAAAGCGATTGAATGCCACTATTATTAATACAAATGATTTACAAAGTAAACCAAATTATGGTATGTGATTTTATTTAAATTATTTATTTTACTTTCTTTTTTAATTTTTAAATAATTTTGAACTTTCGTTTAAAGAATACAAAGAATGTAATAATGAGTTTTGTCGATTGGATTGTATTTGTGATTGCTTAAATTATCAAAGGTATCAAGTACATTGTAGACAAGAGAATTGTATGTTAAAATGCATATGTAAAGATTATTCTGATACTTCTGATAGTATGGTAAGATATTTAAACTTTTCTTCTTCTTTCTTTTTAAATTCTCAAAAAAATATTTTATTGAAAAAAAAAACAAATACACGCATTTAATATAGAACTCAACAATTACAAAACAAGATGCATTACTGTTGCGTACAAAGGCTACAGAGAAATTAGCAAAAGTGGAGAAAGAATTTACTCAAACGCTTTTAATCACTCCAAAAGAAGCCTTATTATTAAGTGATCCAAACAACGAGCGTAAACGATCAAGGAAAATACCAAGAAGATGGGGTGACTATGTCAGTGATACAAAATCAACAGAAAATCAAAAGTTAAAGGAAGAAATGCATCAAAATAATGATGATGGTAAAGGAATTCTAAAAGTTCAAACGAATGATTATCAGTCGTCATCAACGGTTGGTCAAGTAATACATAGAAAAATAGAAAATGATAATTATGATAAGCCGATTTTGTTAAAGAATTTTAAACATTTAAATGTTGAATTAATTAAATTAGATTTAAATAATATTGAACCATGGTGTATGGTACATTGTTTATATAAATGCTTTTGTTATAATAAAATTAATAATGCTGTTGATGAAAACCAAAATCAAGAAGAAAATCTTCAAGAAGAGAATAGGAATTACAGAAAACGGAGACACTCTTCTCATTCAAGAAATGTGAATAACGACTATAAAGTAGATAAAAAAGATTATAACAGTGATGATAATGGTGTTGAAGAAAAGCAACAAAAAATTGCAACACGAAATTTAACTAAAAGGAAACTAAGTAGACCAAAAAGATATTTTGAATCCAGTTGTATAAAACAGAAAAATGTAAACGAGTGTAAAAGAAAAAAGAATACAGAAAATTTAAATAAAAATGATGATTTACAAGTAAAAAAAATATTAAATTGTGAACGTCACGATAAATTACATTATTTAACATTTCAGGCAAATACATGTTCAAGAGTGCAAAAGATACCATCAAATTATTTTCATTATATTAATCGTAAAAGGGCTCATTCAGTACGACGTCAAATACAAATGGATGAAAACGATAATAAACGACTACTTTTACAAAGTCACATAAAAAATAATTTAAATAAATCAAAAAATAAGAATTTAGAAAAGAAATTAGATGTGTCCCGTTCAAAAACATCATCGATTTCGGAAGGATCCTGCGCAAGAGAAACATCGTCAAGTTCTCCTACTCTTCCTCCTCTTCCTTCTTCTCTTGATGAAGTTATAGATTTAACAGAACAAATAGAACCATCTACATCTAACAATAATAATGATTCCAAATTACCGGTAATTTCATCAGTAATTTCACTTTCTACTACTTCTAATAAAAATGCTATGGCAAATAAAGCATATTGTTATTTTACATCAAAATTAAATGAATTTGTATCAAAACGTATGCATACAATATGTGAATCCCAAAGACTTAGAACAACTGTTTTACCAGATCCAGAAGCAAATCGCACACTTGACTTACATATTACGTCATTAAGAGAAGCATATAGAGAAAATACTATTCAAGTATGGCAATGTAAAATTGATAGTCACACATTTTATACAGTTACGAAAAAATCAATGCCGATTATTGAAAATGCACTAAGTGTTGTTAACATAAGAACATTATCAAATAAAGATCTACCATTTCTTTGTAAACTGTTAAGATCAGACGAAAATATCAAAATAAATGACAATACTCTATTATTTGTTCTGTTAATTGGCTTTCATCAATATTGGTTAATTAAAGGTTTCAATTTGGCAAGTGAAAATTCTTTAGGAAAAGGACGTATATTTAAACCGACACCCCAAACACATCCGTGGTTATCACCAAAAATAAACGAATTATATCAACTTTTATTTTCTAATAAAGTTTTGTCTGAAAAAATAAATCAAAATCAACAGCAGCACATAGAACAGAATATACAACAAAATGATAATACAAATAAAGAAATTGTACAGCATCAAAAAGAATTAAAATTAATTCTAAACAAAATTAATTCTGAAGCACATTCAAATTCTATCTCCAATCATCAAACATCTTCGAGAGAAGATATAAACGCTGCTAAAGCAATTACAATAAACAATACAGTAGAAGATATTGATCCAAATATTGCTGGTAAGTACGATATGAATATTATTATTATCTTTAATATGTTGAATAGATTATATGTATTAGAAAATATTTTGATTTTTTAATTTACACAGGTAAATTAAGTTTAAAAACAAATTTGAATATTAGAAAATTAACAACAAAAGAAGCAGAATATATTGGTTCAATTTCACAAATGTTACTTCAATTTAATAATTCATATTGGTTAACAATAGAAGCTGTTCAAGATTTTTCTCATATTTATATATCATTATGTAAAGGATTAATATCATATAAAGATATAGAAAAATCTATTCAATTATTAAAAAATTCCAATAAAATTGTAACATTTAATTTGCATGACGATATCAGAATGTTTGCGAGAAAAAAGGATGATAATTCTATTAGATGTGATGGAACAGATAATACATATCATTTATTCATTGGACCATTTAAAATAAATACAGTAAATAATGTACAAGTTATGTTGTTTAAATTGTATAATAATAAAATGATGTTACGTGAATATTATGAAAAATGTAACAATATAAAAAGAGAAAAAAATTCAAATGCATTTTGGTTACATATTAATAATAATAAAGTTTTATACGACTTAGATTTGAAATCATTAAAAATTTTAGGACAAGACAATAACTCTAATATAAATAATGATAATGTTATTAAGAAGACATCAATATTAAGTAATAGTGAAAATTTTGATGATGATTGTTACATTGTTGATGATAACGATAATGAAGATAATATCAATTGTAATCGAAATCACACAGAAATTGTAAATGAAGAAATCACCAAAAATAACGATAAAAATTTAATGATAAATCCATTGAATATTAATAAACAAAAGAGTTCATTAAAAATAGCATCTGTTTCCAGTTTAAATGTTTCACAATTCAATCATCAACAAAATCAGCAATCATGTATAATGAATACAAATTTGCACAATCCTATTGGTACAAAGCGCATTCAATTACCAGTAGATTTACAATTACAACAGATACAGAAAAATGTTTTAGCGAAACAAAGTAGCAAAATCCACACTATAAAACGTAAAAATTCTGAGCCAACAGAAATATCGACGAAAAAAAATTGTTATGGTATCACAACATTATTACCAATGAAAAAAGCTAATCCAGCGAATAATAATGAACAAATTAAAACGATAATACAACAACAACCATCTCTAATGTTATTAAATAATTCTGAAATAAATTCATCTTCGAAAGTAAATACAAGTCCTTTAAATGTAAATACATCAACATCGAAATTGGTTTCAGTTCCACATTTTAATCCAAAGCCAATGTCAATTACCGCTTCTTCAAGCAAGACTTCAAATAATACTAATATAAACAGTAAGTTATTTGAAAAAACAGTACCTACTATTGCAAAAAAAATATTTTTACCAAAAGCTTTACAAATTAATTCATGTAATTCACCCGTAGATATAAGTAATAAAAGCGTTCAAATAAATCCATCAATAATTAAACAAATAAATTTAATCAATGCGGGAGAAGAAAGAAATCATTTTAATCAAAATATTCAAAATACATCTATTTCTACTTCAATGCAAGTATCATCACCACCGCCTGTAATTGTTATACCAACAATTCCATTAGGAACAAATAGTAATTCATCTGACAATCAAACATCAGTAGATAGGATAGAGAAAACGTCATCAACATGTTCAGTACAACAACAAGAGCAGCATCATGTGGAACCAAAGAAACATTTTCTTGAATCGTTTAAAAATTTCGTTAAAGAAGGTAATTCCAGAAAACGTATATTTTCGGCATCTTTGTCAAAGGCTAATGTAAAATCTATTAGTAATACAACTGAAACACAAAAAAATTCTACACTAAATTACACAAATAATGATAATATTTCTGATACTTTGATAACATCATCAATTACATCGACAATGATAGCTAGTAATCATAACGATAATACTAAAAATGAAACAGGTAATAACAATAGAAGTTCTATAATAGCAAAACGATTACCAAAACCATCGACGTCGGCATCACAAACTACAAAAACTTCAGATAATATAACAGATAGTGCACTGAAAACTTTTAATAATAAAAGTAAAATGATATGTGATAATAATAAAACAAAAATTGAATTACGAAAACCTTCAACGACCATACTGATACAACAACAACAAGACCATTACTCACAGCAACAACAACTATACACAAATACAATAGATAAAAATCAACCAATAACAAGTGTTAAATTATCAAAACTACCAGAAAATGAATTAGATCGTTTAAAATGTGAATATTTTGAACCAGGTCATTTTGTATCAGATTTTTGTGAAGCAAAACTTCCAACAAAATTATATAACTGTTGTTTTTTGATTAAATCGCCAGATAATAAAATCCTAAAACTAGATCGTGATGAAAAAAATGCAAGTCTACATATTACAAGGTAATGGCTGTTTTTTTTTTATATCATAGATGTTTTTTAATTTAATCTTGAATTTTTTATTTATATTTATTTTTTATAGCTACATGAAAAATATGATAAAGATATCCGTACCAGAAAATGTGACAGATATGAACTGGAAATTTGTTCCTTGTGATTTAGCGAAAATACAAAAACATAATGTAACAACTAAAAGTAATAGTGTTCAAATTAATTCAAAATCACAATCAAATTTAATAAAACTTTTAGGGAATACAAATGATAAAGAAGATAAAAATACAAATCATGGTAGTTCTCTGAATTTAAGAACTACTGCATTGCCATCTGCTCGACCGTTATTTTCATCCTCACCATCATCATCTTACAATGAAAATAATATTGCAAAGAATTTTGTTTCAAGAAAAAATGTTACAGCTGGTAACTTGCAATTAATTAATAATAATTTTAATAATGTTACCACTGGTACTAATCATTTTAACGCCAACACGCAAAATACAAACATACATGAAATTTCAAAGCAATCAAATACGAATATCATAAAAAAAATAAATTTGAGCAACAATGTACCAAAAATTTTAAAACGTAATGTACCATCGGTACATTCAACATCGATACAAAACAAAAAGAATTCATCATTTGATAATTCTGAAATAATTATTATTGACGATGATGGTGACGGGGATGACAATAACGACTAATTTTATTTTACATTTATGTACATTGTTTTTCACAATTTTCATTAAGAATAAAAGTAAAACAAACTGTGATTTTTTATTGAAATAATATTTTTGTATATTAATACAATTTAGTTTATGATATGTGCATCTATAAAAGTCGATAAAAAAATTTTTTGATTTTAAAATTATTACTCTGAAAATGAATATTGATGTTTTGTAACTTAGAAATAATTCAAAAATAAATTTAAAAAGTAAAATTCGTTAAAAGAGAAAAAAAGTTTTTAAAATTGTGCAACATTTATGTATAAGGACACATAACACAATACATATTATGTATCTTTAGATTTAATTTTACACGTATAATATGAACTTAAGGTCTTATTATATGTGAACTTAAGGTCACATACATATGTACATCTTTTCTTCTCTCACAATTTCGAATTACTGTTTTACGAATAGTATTACCACAATCCACAAAGCTCTTAATACCTATATATCAGATGAATTTTTTGAATATCAATACATAGTGATGTAAAATGGTACCGCTTTAAATAATCGCCATAAGACCTTAATTGCATATAATTAGTGGACAGAGCGTACATATGTAAGTAAATGTAATCATGATCGTAAAGAAAAAAAATTTGAAAAAAAAGTAATTTTCAAGAAATTTATACATAATCAATAAATTATGTATATAAAAAAACAAGAATTTTTTGGTGAATCTTCACTTTTCTCCATGATCAGCTACTTCCACCAGTAATGGTAGAGAGCCCCTTCTCGATAATAAGAGTTTGGTCTCGGTGAGTGGAAGTGGATGTGCGTCCGTCTAACACATTATTTTTCCTACAAATGAAGTCGAAAATGTTTTGAGCGGCTTTTAGTGAATAAAAGAGTGGCACTAATGTTTAGGAATTTTGTAAAATATTCTAAAATTTACTGGAATATCCCAGATTTTTTGAGAATGTTCCGGAGTGTTCAAAAATGTTCCAAGAAGTAAAAAAATGTTTTATAATGTTCAAGAATGTTCCAGAGTATTCAGAAGTGTCAGAGAATGTTTTGAATCATTACAGGAATGTTTGATTTTTCGAGAATGATCTAGAATGTTCTTTATTTTTCGGAAGTGATTTTTTCTTTGGAGTAATTAAATGAGGAAAATTTCATTGATATTGCAAAGACAATGTATATACATATATTATATACATATGGATATCATCATATGGTTCAAGATGCATTGTAAAATGTTCACACATATGGATGTATGGAGATGTGTAATGTATACATATGTATCTTTTTGATTTTTTTTAATTATATTCTTCTTCATCCAGAATCCAAAAATTGAAAATTTTTTTGATCAGCTGGTAAATCACCGCCTTAATGTGAATAAAGATGTTTTAAAAATAAAATTATGTCTGACTATTTTTAAAGGTCCTTTAAAATTTTAATATCAGTGATTATTTATAACTGAATAGTGTTATGATAAAAGATTCTAATTGACCCACTTGAACGAACAACAAAATTCTCATAGAAAATTGTGTAATAATTTACATCCGCTTGAGATATTAAAAATGTACTTTTTAAATAAAATTATTCAAAAAGTTATTTATTTATGCATTTTTGTCATATAATTACAATTAATTATTACATCACAATCAAGTTAAAATAAAAAATAGGTAATAATAATATCAATAAAACAATCGTCTAAGTCAATAAAAAAATTACTTTAAATTTAATAAATTAAATTTTAATATATACAACCGGCCCATCTTTTACACAATTTTGCAAATATGTATGTATTCTTTTCTAAATAATTTTATAAATAAAAATTTCATTTAAATAGATAAAATTTAATATTGATAATTAAAAATCCTGAAATTTGTGTAGTTTTTCCTGAAATAGTGTAGTTTTTTTGTAGAATTGAAACTATGAATTATTTTCAATTAGTGAAACTAATTCATTTGGTACATTCATTGTTTGATCATCAATTAGAACAACATCAAATGTATTCATATAGCGTTCTATATTATGTTCTATCTGTAAAATAAAAAAAAAAGATTGCAACGATTAGAGATAAAAAACAAATTAAAAAGTACAAGATGATTTATAATAACCACTTTTTTTTAAGTTTATAAATTAAAAAAAAAAAGAAGAAACTCCATTATTTAACTTACATGATCATATAAAAATCCAATTTTCAACACATATGATGTATTAGATACACCATTTGCCATATCAGCGTCACCCAATGAATCACCCATTACAATAACATGATCACGATCGTGTACTAAATCATAATATTCTGTACCTTTTAGAGCTAATTCATTTTTGTTAAATGAATGTATTATTTGATTTTGAAAACCATTTAATAGGCCATTATGAAATTGCAAAAAATTTGATATAATTTTAACATTTGGTAATAAGACATTCGCTTGTTTAAGTACAGATTGTACAGAATTACCAAGGCCAGCACTAAATACTAATAATGGTATATTTAAACGGTTTAATTTATGAAATAGATCGTCTGTTCCATCTCTTAATGCATTACGATAATGATATGCAACTTCATCAATTTCATGTTCATCGAATGGAAAACCTCTAAGAAAGGGAAACAAAAAATTTTTAAATTTATTTAATGGAATAAAAAACGAATGTGATAAATTCTTTTATTTTATAGACTGTAAAATTATTACCATATTTTAATTACATATGTATGTATGTATGTATAATGTAGGTATATTAATAAAATAAAAGCACACTACAATCAATATTAAAATTGATTGTCGTGTGGTAAAAGTAAATACATATATGTAAGTACTCACTTAAGTAGTTCACCAGATTTAGTCCACCATTCAATCATATATTTAACTTTCTCTTCAGTTGGCATTTTTGGATCAATTTCAATCGGACGATATTTGTCATGTAATTTATTGGCTTCAATTAAATATTTTTGTGGTAATGATTTACATGAATTAAATATACCAAAACTAGATAAAACGGTTTCACCATTATCTAATTTTTGTTTAGTTATTGTATAATCAAAATCTGATATTACTTGTAATTTTCTTGGACCACCATAAATTAATTCATTTATTATTGTTTCAACATAATTTGGATTTTTTATTTTACAATGTGGTTGACATAACGCTGGTATATCTTCAATACGTAATTGTTTTTTAGATTGCATTTTAATTTTACTTTTAATAAATGACAGTAATTCAGCACTAATGAAAATAATAAATTTTGAATTTATTTTGAAAATGTTTTATGTAAAAAAAAAACTTGGTTTCTTGTCTCTTATTTTTTTTAAACACTTTTTAATAGAAGAACTATGCTGAATCTATATTTATGCGGTATGTACGTACATTTATTACAGTGACTGTTATATATAAAATAATTAAAATATAAGTATGTAACAGAACTTTGTTACTAGTCAAAAATTTTTAGACGTGAATATGTGTTATCACTACGGTAAATATAGTAACAAAATACCGTTATCATAAGTTCTGTAGTATGTATTTAAATTTTAAATACTATTTATTGTTTAATCAATGTAATTTTTTTTTTTTTTTTTTTTTTTTTGTTATCTATTTAACGATCTGGTTTATAATTTTAAATATGAAGTATAATTCCATTAGATTGTATTCATAGTTATCATTTATCAGTATTGAGCTAGCACTTGTCGTCACTGTGAACTGAATGTGCAAAAGTGTTTAGTAATTGATTTATGCTTGTGATCTTGTATATTATATATAAATTAAAATAGTCTTTTTCAATTACTTATATACAAATTAAAAATCAGCAAAATTCTTATTGTCACTTATTCATATTGTTTTTATTTTTATTCAATTTTCAAGTTTTTCTTTAACTAAATAACTTGAAGTGAAGGCTTTTTGTATTTTGGTTTTTAATTAAAATTCATATTCAACAAAAAAAAAAGAAAAAACTTAATTTTGAACTTATGTATTCATTTAAAAATAAAAATTAAGATCCCACATTTTAAATATTGTCATTAGATCAAAGTATTAATTTCGTTTTTCTTGATTATGTAACTCATTAAGGACTTGTTGAACTTTTTTAAAAATTTATTTTACTTTATTAAAAAATAGAAAGTGTATAAAAGACCTTCCTTAGTAGGGTAAAAATTTCTTTTAATGAAACAAATACTTATATAAAAAGCAAAAACTGTTTTGATTTAATAAAAAATTTAAAGTTAAACCACTAACACCTTATATGTATAATATAAAGTATAAAACTAAATTGAAAAAAAAAATTATTTTTTGTTTAATTAAATAAACACAAAAATGTTTATTAAAAAATTATTTTTATTATTTTCAATAACACAGAAAATGTACTGAAATGTACAACAAAAGTGTCACAGGCCAATATGATGAATGAATGAATGATGATTTAAAAAAAAGTAAATAATTCAATATCCACTTTTTCAAAAATTTTATTGTCAAATTTTGACATTTTACAATGTGTGTTTATTTATGGTTTATTTACAAGGGTTACCTAATTCTTAATAATATTGTAATATCGTATTTGATTGAAAAGCGCATTAACGGCTTTTTCGAAATTCAAATGAATTCATTAATAGTACATACATCCATATGAACATATGTGCAGTGTATTGTATATGTATATTTACATCAAATGTGCGCTATATAAAAGCAAAATGAACATTAATGAGTGAATTCAAAACACCGGTACCAGTAACCAATGCTATCGTTTTCCAAAGCTTAAAAGTAGTACAACTCCCTCGAAAAAAGTGCTTTTTAGATTGTTTCCTAATTACGACACACATATTTTTGTATCAAAGTCTGCTTCGCCGGTTACGGAACAAAGTAATTCATTCAATTTTATTGTTATTCGTCATATTCTAATGTGACTAATACGATACGGCAAGTATTACACACGCCTCACTTCCTTCACCTGATGTCGCATGTCTAAAACTCCACAATCCCATTATTTTTCAGTACGAATTACAAAGAAAAAAATTGAAAATGGATGCAAAATGTTTGTGAACAATTTTTATTTTTTCATTTTTTAAAAAATTTAGGGTTTAATCTTTGTTTAGTAGTTTACTTAATTTTAGGTGTAAATAAATATCTTTAATAAATGAAGAAAATTGCCAAAAATTTAGTATTTACTCGGCATTTATGTTACTGAACAAGGATATTGAGTCATTGGTCCATTGGTATTCGAAGACATTTAAAATGCCCTAGAAAAAAAACTGCACTCAATTATCTATGGTTGGACAATGGATATTGTAGTTTGTTTTGTCCAAAGTCCAAACACTTGAATAGAATATGCAAGGCTGGATGGAAGTCCTACTTACAGGATATACTTGGAAGATGTGAAGATTTCATTGCATATCATTACTGAATGCATTGCGCTTGTTACAATATATAATATCCAGCATATTGTATTTGTATTATGATACGATCTTAGACTGAATATCGCTTCAAATAGATAGGGATGTATTTTTGAACTTATCAAAGCAGGATATCTTAAAATTTTAAAAACGAGATTTGTGTCGATTTCAAACTCTTTTTTTTTTTTAAATATTGACGATTTAAATAAATGAAGGGAAAATAAAAATCAAAATATTTTGTTTTTGTTAAAATACACAATATTCATATTACATACATATATAATTCATATACAAACAAATAATTATTTTATAATACACACATATATAATTTCTTTTTTAAAAATTCATTTAGGTATGTTTTATATTTCTGCTTAAACATTTTATTCATGTACTTTAAAATGTCATCATATTTCTTTCTCTTTATAAATACATAAAATTTTACCTATTTCTTTTTTTTTATCTTCATTTTTACACAAAATTTTTTGTCATGTTTTTAAATTTCATTTTAAATTAAAATTCACAATAAAACATTTTTAACATTTATATTTTACATTAAAACAACATACATGGTACATATATATATTTTTTTTTTTCTTTGTATTACATATTTTCTTACAAGTGCTGTACATACATACTTATGTAATGTATGTATGTACACAATATTACATCAATTTATTTATTTAACGGACATACACAAAGATATTTATTTAGTAATTTCAATATAATTCACATTTATCTAAAAATAATGTATGATACCATAAAATTGCTAGTGACTTATATATTTTTATTTCAATATATGTTGTTTAGAAAAATATCTAAACTATTACGTATATTGAAATAAAGCACTATATGTATATAAAAAATTACGAGGACAGGATGTTAAACTGTTTAAAAAATCGACGATAGCTGATCAACTACCATCATCATTTTATAAATAATCCTCGTGGTCTGTACAATGACCCATTTAACAGTATTTCACACTATATATTATGAGATGTTATTTTAATCTATCATATCTTATTTTATAGTATCATGTTTATAATATATAATATGTATTAGTAATTCAAATAAAAATGAATTTTTTTTTTCTTTTCAAATCTAACATATGTATATTCACATTAAGTTATAGAAATTTAATTTCTTTTGATAGTTCATTCATTAAAAAAGAAAGATAATTTATTTTTTTCTTCTTTTCCGATTTCGTTTTTGAAATTATTATTTTAATTTTAATTTCGTTTTTGAAATTATTTTGAAATTATAATCACATACGAGTAATAATCACACAATACAATTATTGAAAAAATTAAAGAATACATATGTATTCCTACATATACATACATGAATAAATTTGAATTAAACATTTAACATTTATTTCATAATTTTAATTGTCATAATTTAAGTCTAATAAAATTGCAATTATTCTTTTATTTTGTTTTATTTCACTCGAACAAAAAATAAAAACTAAAATGTGTAAAATTTACAATGAATTTCTAACGTTACACAATTAAATAAAATTTAAATTAAAAAAATAAAAATAATAAAATATTTAAAAAAATAACATTTTATAATAACAAAAACACTAATTTCTAATAGTAGTACGTTTCTAATAATTAAAGACGAGGGATGTATGTAATTAGAATAAGTAGAAGTATAAATGTGCTAATTTTTAATTTGTTATACATCAATAACATTGTTCATATCAGTCAGTAATTATAATTATTAGAATAAACTAAATAAAGATTAATACAATAAAAATATAAAAAAATAATTCAAAATTTATTTTAAAAGAAAAAACAAATTTTATATAGTTCAAACGCCTCGTTTAATTAAATTTAAAATAAATATATGTACGCGATTTTATTTCATTTTCAGACTTGAATCTCATATTTAATGTATTGATCATTGTTTTTATTTTTATTTAATGATATTAGAATTTGAAACATTTGAAGTTTGTTTATTATTCATTAAATATAAAATGTAATTAAAATAAAATAAAAAACTAGCTCCATAAATGAATTTAATAATTATTAAATTTTAATAAAACAAATGGAATAAATTGCAATATACAACAAATTACAGATAAATCTCAATACTACACCATATTTAATTTTATGTAATTGTACATATATATTTATATTTACATAATATTATGTTATATTTCATTTATTAATTAATTTTCCAACAAAATAATTGAATTAAAAATATATTAAATGAAATTTGAATGTGTGATTTTTGATTCACACATGAAATTATGATTTCATATAATATTCTTCCAATTTGATTTATCAAAAATTATTTACAAACAAATAAGTAAATAAATTCATTAAAACAGTAAACTTCCTTTTCGTTAAATTAAGAAATTCATTAATATATATAAATAAAATGTTTGTGTACTATTGTTTGTCTTTTCATAAAGTTTAGGGTTTTCTTGTTATAACATTTTATTGTCAAGGTGGAAATTCACTTAACATTTTTAATGGTACTGAACAATTTTGTATACCAGAATGTAACCTTTTAAATATGATACCAGTACGATATTTGGGTAACTCTATTTCATCTGAACGTTCTAAATCCATTGATCTAATAATTTTTTCTTCAGAACGATATGTTATTACAGTTTCACGATTATTACCAGTAATATTGTCAGTTTTAATATCCATGTAATCGTAACGTTCAAAAAAAATTCTTGGTATTGACAGCTGTTTATCATGTTTCTTCGACATTAAATGTTCATCTAATTCATTTTGTGATAAATATGTTATCCGACATATTTCACATTTATATTCAGATGTTGAATTTTTATGTAATAATAAATGCGCTTTTAATTGAAATTCATAATCAAATTTCTTTTCACAATGTATACAGAAATACCAACCATATAATTGATACATTAAATGTTGTTCATAATAAAATCTGTAAAAAATTAATACATTTTAGAAAAAAAAAAAATAAAGTACAATAATTAGATTGGATTTCGAAAAATGATTACAAACCTTCGAGGAAATCTACATTTGCATATTTTACAACAAAATAGCAGCATTGGTTTATGACATTCCATATCGTGTTTCATTAATCGATCTAGATCTGTATCTTTGTAAATACAACCATATTCAGGACAATCAAAAAATTGTGCTTGTCTAGGAAATATCAATTTTGGATAGCTTATAAGGTGCGGATAACCATATTCTAACGGATTACCCAATGCTATAAACGGTTTTTCCTCGATTTCACTATATTCACCTGATAAAATAAATATAAAAAATAAAATCATAAAAATTCACGTACATAAAATTTTTTATATTAAATTTTCTTACTTCTTCTTCTTTTTGGTCTTCCTCTGATACTACTTTTAGCACGAACTCCAAGCCTTTTACTACTATTTTTCCTTGTTAATCTACTGACTGATGTATGCGATGTTGATGTCGTCAGTATTGAAGATGGGTTATCTAAATATTCATCCGATGACGATTCATTGACATCGAAATGTGAAAAACATGATAATGAAGATGCGCGCGAAACTGGTGTTCCAACAGACGATTCAATCTCATATACGGTATTAACGTTATTATTTTGAGATTGTTTACCAACCCAATCTTGAATATTTAACATACGAGCATGAAATACTGATTCACTTTCTTCGATTTCATCATCTGATTCAGATTCATCATTATTATTATTATTATTATTATTTCTTATTTCGATACTCTGATTTGTTAGTGCTTTACGTGATCTTGTCTGATAACGATAACCCCCTGGATTCTCTGAATTATTTGCCATCTGTTTACCATAACAAATCGCCTCATGTAAGTTCAAATCAACTCGATTTGCTACTTTGTCTGGACAATATGAACAATCGAAAACTTTTTGATGTGTCGTTTTTTGATGATTTTTCAATAATGATTTTTCAGTAAATTCTAAATTACAGTCATTGCATTTGTATACACGTGCAGTCGATGCACGTGATCGTTTCGATTTTGTTTTACTGTGTTGTTGTCTTTCATGTTTACGTAAAAATCGTAATTGTGTGCATGTTTTTGAACAATTTGTACATTGATATGACGCTTTTTTACTCGTTGTTGGTCTTGATAATACTTCACTACCCATACCACCACCAGATTCTGTTACTAAAACTGATTGTGGTCTATCTTCATATAATACTTCTAATATTGGTGATAAATTCGTTTCTGATTCACTCATTTGATGAACGTCATTAAAACAATCAAATAAAAAATCTGGTTGCATTATAGAATCTAATGCATTAATACTGCTGCTATTATAATGGTGATAATTTGGACCAATTGTAGTATTATTACCATATCCAGATATTGTTGCAGCAACGGATCTTACATTTGATATTTTAAATTTTGGTATATCATTACCAATACCATTATTACTTGATTCTAAAATTTCACTTTTTGATGAACTTGTCGCTGAATAAATTTTATTTGAACTGGTACAGCTGAGTAAATATTTTTTACAGTTCTCTTTATCACCGATATTATAATAATAATTTGCACGTGATTTTTTAATATTACGTTCTATTAAACGTCGAAAATCAATTATCACATTTACTCTATAAACACATTGATAACAAATATAATCAGTTAAAGAAGGGATTTGCTCGTACTGAAATTGAAAAAAAGGAATTTATAATGTACATACATATAAAAAAATTGTTTTTATATCAGGGAAATGCATAATTTTTATAACTTTCTTAATAAATTTGAAAAAATTTTTAACAGTAATGTTTCACATCATACATATATTGATCAGTTGCAAAATTTACCTACAAAAATTTATAACTAACCGAATTTAAGTTTAATTAAGGGCATTATATTTACGATTCATTTAGCATAGTCATGTGTATTTTAAATTTACACCTTTTCTTATTTCTTTTCATTCAATTTAAACCAATTCATCTCTCATTCTTTGACTGCCAAAAAAGTATTTGACTCCCGTGTGCGCTGAACAATTTAAACAAATAGGTTAATGTAATTATATATTGCTAGATCAAATGTGCCGCGGCTGCGACTGTAAGTGCTGCTCGATTGCACCGGCACTAAGAAGTAAGAATACATTTGACTACGCTAAAAAAAAAAATGAACCGTAAAATAACTATTCTTAACTTAACTTCCAAAGTATGTGCAGCAAAAATTGTTGTTTTTTTGAACACATATTTTTATACCTAAAAGATTACGTCGATAAACAGCCGCCTAAAAGAGCTTAATTAAATATTAGAAGAGATTGTTTTCTTTTTCATACATATGTATGTATAGGTATTTTTATTTAAAAAATTTTATTTTCCAGATTTAAATATTCAACAACTGTTATGAGCATTGCATTATTTTTTAAGTACTTGCATATTATGTGCTTCTGTTAAATAAGACTGAAAAAAAAGCAACATGTGTTTGATGACGATTAATTAAAACTAGTAGCTAAAAGCATGTTATCAACACATAATTTATAAACACATAATTTTTATTTTACATTTGTTCACAATTCCTTACATACACACCTACATAGAAATAATATAAAATAATTGCTTTTAAATTTGATACTGAACACAGTAGGTAGGTATTTCTTTATGATTTTTCCCATTTCCTTTGATATTATTGATTTATTATTAATTTTACTTTTTATTTTAATGGGGAGATACTAAATATCTATTTAACATTACACTTGCGTACAAATCGTATTCACAGTTCACAGGCGTACACATCAATTTAAAAATTATTTTTCAATTTATGATACCTTTTTAACTATAAACAAAAATAAAGGACAAAGTATGATAAAGTGAAGCGAAAATTTATTTACTTATTTATTTATTTATTTTTTTTTTTTCAATTAATTTTTTAATTAATTTCGATAAGAATAGGATCAATTTTTTAATAATTTTTTGATTTTATTCTTATTCCTTTTTATAACAGATTAAATTAATTCTAGTAGGTAGTTTTATGTTGAGCGAGGTATTTGACCCCATGAAAATTAAAATTAAAATCAACGAAATACATAAAAATATTGATACATATAAAATAGTGCAAAAAATTCACTACATACAAAATAGGTAGGTATGTATATGTATAGGTATATACCAACGTACCTAGTCAAATTTTCGTTATTTTGAACAAGTTTTTCTTTTCTTTTTTTTTTTTTAAATTTATGCTACATGCCCACACCGTATTTGTGGTGGATGTGTTAAATGGATATATGCATGGATATCATTTATGTAGGTACATTTGAATGTACCCATGTATGTATGCGAAAAAATGTTCATGTAGCAATATGGTATATCTACACGATTCCTAAATAATTGAAAAAGTTAAAAATATATTTGTATGGATAGGTAACTATAGCTACTACTACACGCACATATACTTAAGTTTGATTTGATACATAATATTAATTTATATATATCATCCTCTATTGATATGTGATTAAGTAAATTAAATACCATTAAATGTGTTTCTCTAGGTACATATCTGGATCTGGATGTTAAGTAGTGTGTACCTTATATGTGCCATTTTTTTCTCGAAAATTTATCGATTTTAACGATACGTCGTACATGCCACTGTCGTGTTGTCAATCAGGGATACGCAGTTATGTATTATGTATGTAGGTGTATAAGGAGAAAATATATGTTTAATACATAAAATAATAAATCTTAAAATGTACGCACATCAAATTTTTCATAATACATAGGTATATGAAAACTGTAAAGTACATATGTATGTACATATGAATGTGTCCTTGCTTATATACCTATCCTTTTGTTGAATGTATAAAATGCGTAGGCGTAAACACACACATTTTTTTTTCATATTAGAAGATAAAGAAAAAAAATTCTTTTTCAATATGTAATTTTTATCACTTAAAATATTTTATAATGTTACCGATAAAATTTTCATAAAAACCGCGCAATAATTAATGAAAAACTACAATTTCGGCAAATGTTATCTTTACAGATATTGTTTTTATTTTTATTTTAAATCTATTAAATTATAATTTGTAATATTTTCACTTTTATTTGCAAAAATACTTACGTCAACTGTTAACAATGTTAGAGCACCAAGAATATCCTGTTTTTCATTGATAGCAGTTAATCTATTCTCAGATGGTTTTTTACAAAATATACATAGCGCATCTTTTGGTGGTTCATCTGCAGTTCCAGGTGCTGTATTAGATGCCGCTAAAGCCTGAGCACTTGTACTTGCTCCTTCGTTTACAATAATTTTTTTTGTATCTTTATTTTTGGTTTCATCCATTTTGATTTTATCGTCTTCAAATTTTATTTTTATTTCTTTTTATATATATTTTTTTTCAATTACTACACAATATTTTTTAATTCATTTATTTTTAAAATTTTCTAACCAAAAAAAGATTCTTTAATTTTATTTAAACAATAATATTTATTTTACAAACATTTCAAAAAGTAATATTTAAAATAATGGCATATTTAACTTGCCTTAGAATTTTATATTTATACAGTATGTAAAATATATATTCCAATTCCCGTTTGTAATACATGTACTCAATACTCACACCATTGACTATATATACACATATGTATGTACATATGTGCATAAATTACAACAATTGAAATTTTATTTTTTATTACATTTTTTTTTTTTAATCCATAATATTTTGAGTTTTTTTTTTAAATTAAATTAACAATAAAATTAAATTTTATTTTAAAAATATCTTTTACATGTAATAAATTATTTTAAGTAAATTTTCAAACAGAACGAAATGAATGACGCTTCCTTTCACTTCAAACTTTACATGAAATAAATTTCTCTACATGAAAAATGAAAATATTTTTCTTCTTTATCATTTGCAATGAAAATTATTAGAAGAAACAAGAATACAAAAAAAAAGGACAGAGAAAATAATAAAAAAAAATAATAATAGTTTGTACTAAAATTGAATAAATGTAAAATAATTAACAAAAGAAAGAAGAGAAGATAGGGTTTAGTACATGTGAATAGGATATGGAAGAGAGGTACGAAATTTTTATACCATTTAGTTTGAAATTCAATATTATAGCCGTTAGACGTAAATAAGCCGATAGAAATAAAATTTAAATAATAACGGTTTTTTTTTTGTTTTTTAATTAATCATGGACTATATATGGTGGCATTTTTAATTGATATAATTTTTTTATTTATTAAAATTGAAATAAAATTTTTTTTTTAAACATTAAAATACTTTATTTGTTCATTTTTGTTTTCTTGCAGTCAAAATAAAATTTACTTGTTGTTAAACAAAATACAATTATTACATGTTACATAATATAACGTATGTATGTATGTACTTATGTTGTGTAAATAATTACGAAATTTTTTCCTATTTATAATTTATGTTTATTCTGTCGTTTTTTATATATTTTATTATTATTTTTTTTTTATTAAACAGAATTTGCTGAACGTACATACGTATATGTAAGTGTGTATATAAATACTCATACATATACTTATGTATGGATTCTGTTCAAATTTTAAAAATGTAAAAAGCCATTAAACAGTTTTTTTTTTTTAATTTTTTTACTTTTTAATACATTTGGTTCTATATATTTAAAATAAAAATGCATATAGATGAAATAAAATATCATACATACTTTTAATTATTATTTATTTTATTATTATTTTGTTGTAGTACAACTATATAGGATACATCATACATATTTAATAAAAATTTTTGATTAATTAAAAATTATAAAAAAAAAATAAAAATAATATTAATAATAATAATAATAGTAATCAATAAAAAAATAAAAACTAAAAATATACTGTTACAATTAATTTTGCAAATTTTTTCTTTAAAAAGAAAGAATACATGTACACAATTAAAAAATAATTGCTTCTAATAATATTAATTCTTACACAATTTTTTCTTTTTATTTGTTTTTCATTCTATATTTTAATATACTTGTGTATGTAAATTTTTTTTTCTTCTTTTTCTTTTTTTATGCCTTAAATTTATAATAGTGTGCTGCCTTTTTTTCTAAACTAAAAAATAGTGCGTATATGCTATGACAAAAATATTTGAAAAAAAAACAAAACAAAACAAAACAAAAAATAAGAGTGTACAAAAATCTCTTATAGTTTTTTTATACTTTTTTATGATAATTATAATTTTTTGTTTCTTCATAATTAATTGTTTTTGTTTTAATTTTCTTGTCTATTTTTTTCTTTTGTTTAATTTGTTATAATAATAATAATAATTACCAAATTTAGGCTTAGCAGATTTATTGCATTGCCCCAGCGCATATGTATATTTTTATTCATTAAATTTAAATTTAAAATTAACATTTTACATTAAAATTAATAATAATTTTGTATATCATTACATAATATTTTTTTTTTCGTGTTCGTGTTCATTTTTGTTTTGTCTTAATTTTTATCTAAATTGTGTATCTTTTATTTATTTTTTTTTTTAATTTTAAATTTTGCTTATATTATTTTGTCAATATTACTTTTAATTCTTATATACTGGCAATTATATCCTCTTTTAATTAAATGTATAGCTTCTTGTATTATATTGTTTTTGCAATAAAATTATAACGAAATTAATAATCAATTAGTAAACAAAATATCAAGATATTTACAAATCAAAGACAAAAAAAAAATTAATGAATACCTTAACGACATATAATAATATACGTATAAGTAAAAGTATAGATACGTATAGCAAATTAATATGTTGCAGTATGATTGAAAAATTTATCATCAATCCATGTTTTCTTGTTTAACAAAAAAAAAAAAAAATAATAATAATAATAATAATAATAATAAAGACAACATAAAAATAAGACGATAAATTTCACTATCAAATATCTTATAAATGTGTACTACTTAGTGTACATAAAATATATGTATGTATAATTGCATTGTTTTGTGCATTGATTTTTGTAGTTTTCATATATATAATTATTTATATATATATATATATATATATATATATATATATATATATATAATAAATTTAATTTATAGTAAAAAATAACTTTTTCTTCGAATTTTAATTATAATTTTGTTTTACTTATTTTTATGACTAAAATTAAACAAAAATAAAAATAAGAACAATATTGAAGAATTTATTTTTAAATTAAAATAAACAAAAATAATATGTATGTATGTATAGACATAAAAAAATTTTTTGCGTTACAATGATAATAAAAATAATAATGATAATATTGATAATAATAATAATAATAATAAAAATAATAGTACATAATAATATTCTAATTATAATGAGGTAATATAATAGATGAGGTATATATAATAATAACAGATATCTGTTGTGATTTTCTTTTTAATTTATTTTGATTTTAATTTTATTATTGATTTTGAACACTAACCGTTTTTTATTATGTGTATAATTGATTATAATTAAAAAGTATGTAATTAAGAACACAATTTTGAAAAAAAAAAAAAAAAAAAAAAAAAAAAAAAAAAAACTGAAGAATAAAGAAAACAAAAAGAATGTAAATGTTAACAAGCAATAAAGTGGTAAATATAATGTACAAAATAAAAATAATTATCGCAAAAGAAAAAATTAAAAATAAAAATAAATAAATAAAAAGCAGTGAATTCCTATTAAAATAACAAAATGTAAAAAGGATAAATAAAATATCAAGTACAAGAGTACTAGAATAACATATGCATACTATTGTAAAAATATAGTTATTAAATAAAATTAAATGCGACTTTGAAGTTATATTTATGTACATGTGTACGATATATAGAAAATTAAAACAAACATTAAAAATCAGTCTTACTAAAAATGAATATTATAAATAGTAACAAGAAAAATAAAATAAAATAAAATAAAATGTAAAAATTCATACATATGTATGTATATGTATGTTCATTAAAAATAATAATAATAACAAAATTCTTCAGTTCTATTGATTTTGATTTTTCATTTTGGTATACAGTTTGTGAGTCAATATTGTATGCATTATATCGTTTAACAATTATAACAGAAACAGTTTTAAAAACAAAAATTATTATTAGTAATGAAAAAAAAATATATATATATATTATATGTACATATGTATGTGTATTAAAAATAATGTATATTTTTTTAAAAACGAAATGAAGAAAATAAACATCAAAATAAATTTAACTTAAGTTTCAGTCTTGTGTATATTTGATATATTTTATACATTTTAATTATTTATTAAATTAATTTGAATACTACATATTTTTTGATTTCATTTATATGTATAATTGATTGTTTTTTTTGTTTCTTGCGTTATTTTTATATTTGAAATTAGAAATTATAAAATGTTCAAATTAAACAAATATATGGCGAAAAAAAGAAATAGGTAAAAGATTATAGTTATACAATTTTTGACAATGATTATGATAACGATTATGAAGGTGGTAATAATGTATGCCTAAAATCTTAACTTAATTTTTTGTTTTTTCAATCAAATTTACAATTACAATATTATAGTATATGGCAAAAAAAAAAATATATATGTTGAATAATTCCTATAATAAATTTTCCTCTTTCTTCTCTTTTTCTTGTTTTTGATTTAATTTGATTTCATTAAGTGTATATTAATAAAAAAATGAAGTTTTATTTCAAGTATTTTATATAAATTTAATTAAAAAGTTAGAATTTAAAAAAAAAAAAAAAATTATATAGCCCGTTCTGTTTGAGAAAAGGATAAACCTTATAGAGAAATAATGAATTAAAGAAGTAATAATTCAAATTTGTTCAAATATAATTTATTCTTTTAAATCTTCTTTTTTTTTAGGAAATCATAAAAATTTATTGTTTTATTTTTGTACTAAAAAATTCTAACTTTTTAATTAAAAAACGTAAATTTAAACTAAAAACGTAAAAATAAAATTATGTGAATTAAATTTTTTTATATTATACATTTTTATTTTGTATTTTACTTCAAATTTTTGATTTAGGCACTCGAGTGAAATATGTAAATTACAATTTTCTATTTCTTATTTTAATATTTTTTTTATTCTTCTAATGGTTATATATAATATTTAACCATATATTTTCATATAGTATTATTAATTTAACTACAACTATGTATTTTTTTTTTCTTCTGTAATTCAATACAATATGTATGTATATAATATTTTGCTAAAAATATTAAAATAAAAAAGAAAATATTTTTTTTATAAATCAACGATTATAAATAGTAGTAGTGCAAAATTAAAATTATCGACTATATTCAATTTATATAATATATTTGTATTATATATTTGTAATTATAATTATAATTTTAATAAATGTATAATTGATCTAATTAATTGCTTATTCATACGTATAATGTATATATAAAGTTTTTCTTTTCTTTTATTTTCAATTTTTTAAATTTGTTTTTATTTGTAATTAGTAAAAGTTGAGCCTCATATGTTTCTTTTTGTGTCAGTATAATGCTTCATTTCTAATGTATAGATGAGAGAGAATTTTTTTTATAATTTATTTATTGTGGATGTGTACATAAATGTACATTATATAATGTAAATTATGATTTATTTTTATTTTATTTTTTTTTTTAAGAAAAGCCCAATAAGGCACACACTTTTATTACGTAAAAGTAAAATCTTGTACAATTTGTTTTTATTTCAAAAATTTTTTCCTTCGTATAATTTTGAGCAAATTTTTTTTCTAATAAATTTTGTTTTTCTTTTCTTTGTTTTGTTTTTGTATTGAAAAAGAAGAAATAATTATTTTTCCTTTTAATAGTAAAAAGCAAAAAGAAAAAAATAAAATTATTAATTTACATTGAAAAATTTAAATATAGGACTTTAAAAGCCACCAGTGATAATTCATGTTTCATTTTATTTGTATACAAGGAACATTTTTAAGAAATTTTTGTAAATTTGGCAGCTTTTAAAGCTACAAAAGAAATCGAAAATATTTCAAAGCATGTGTGCATACTTTGTCTTTTTTTTTTCAAAAATGAAGAAAAAATAATTAAAAACAATAATTTTTGTTTTTTGAATTTAAATTATACGAAATTAAGCCTCTTAACTGAATTGTGTAAATGTATATAGCCTCTTTTTAAGACATGTCGTTTGTATATCCTTCATACTATTTTCATATGATATACGTGAAAATTTACAAAATTTTATCTTTTTTTTCTATTTATATTGCACTTACAATTACCCGTAATTATTTAAAATCTACAAGAAAAATAATTATTATAGTACACATGCAAATTATTTTGTTGCAATGTGAGCAAATTCTTAATCTCTAGAATCTTCAGTAATACATTCTCGTTTTGGTTCAACATTTTCATATTCATTGTTACCGTTGTTTGATGAATGTTTTGTCATCGGTGGCACTATAACTCCAGTTTGTTGATGCTGTATTGATTGCCGTTGCTGTTGTTCTTCTTCAGGTGATTCTGAACGACGAGAGGGTGCATTGTACGAATGATGATTACTGGTTGGTGGAACCGATGATGATGGTGGCAATTGTGACTGTGGAGATGGTGATCGCATTTCTTTTCGTCCAATTGATAAGTCTTCAACTCGATCCTCATCATCGTCCATTTGTTCTAACTCACGTTTTACGTGAGATGACGGTGAACTTTGTGAACGCATATATTTTATTGGTATACCTGGACTTGGAGATCGCGCTGATCCATTTGCACCAGGACTTGTTGACATACCATTAACAGCAGAATGAGCGGCTGCTACTAATGCCATTGCGTGTAGAGCTTCTCGACCAGCGATATCGCCACCACGTCCTTCTAATGCTTGCTGTAGAAAAGATGGATCAAGAAGTGCCGCGGCTGGATGAGGTATTGTTGATTGTAGATGTGAATGTTCTCGATTTTTTTCACGATCGCTTCCTCCTGACTGACTTTCGTGCATTTGAGATAATAAAGGTTCACTCTGTCCGCCATATGAATGACTTGATCCACCAATACTGAATGGGAAATTTGCCGAATTTCCGCCATTACTAGGACTTCGTTTTAATGTACGATTCATAGGACGACCAGCAGTTATACCCAATTTTTTAACCTTATCGTAAAGTGTTCTTGAAGGCACACCAAATTTTCGTGAAGCTTGTAATGCACTCATACCATTTCGAACGCATTCTATGGCAGAAAGAATATCACTTCTTGTATACTGTTTGTAGCGCTTCCATTCCGGTTTTTGCTGTTGTTGTGACGTATAACCAGATAATTGTGAATCACCAGGGTAGTTTGGTGGACAATCCAAGCCATCATCTTCAAAGGATTTGTCTGTGTACGGTGAATGTGGCTCTTCGTATTTTGTTTTCTGCTTAAAGTTAAAAAGACATACAGAAGACAACAGAAATATAAACGATTGTTTTATTATATTTAAAGAAAGACGATAATATGATCGGTATTACATAAAACTAGTGACAAAATAAATAAATTACCTTATCAGCTGAATAATCTTCTTTTCCATTACAATTTCCTGATCTTTGTTTTTCTGATCTTTCCAATTTTATTGGTGGACATACTTGTGGCACTACCTGTGATGAGTCAGCTGGATGAGGTTGTAATACATTTCGTAGGATTGGAGTGTCCTTTGACATTAACATACTTGAAATCGAATGTAGTTTTTTCCTTTTTAGCGGGTTCATATCAGATCCTGATTCATAGACTGAGCCTAACAGCGAAGTTGGTAGATGTGGTGTAATTGGCCATTGTGAATGTCTTGTATCTGAAGTTGATGGTCCTGGACTTTTTGAATGCATACTAGTAAAAGGTGATTTATAGGATACGTATGGCGGTGATGAACTACTGTGTGCAGGTGTTATATTTGACGAAGTTGAAATCATCGATGATGAGGACTGTTGTTGTTCACCACCACTCATACCAGAACCACAGTTTATATTTCCACCTCCACTATCACCACTTCTTCCATTACCGTCTTTATTTGATATACCACTACTTCCACCAATTGTTGACGGCACATAAATTGGAGGTGTTGGTGTCGGTGTATGTCCACCAAGTGGATAATTAAGATGATGATATACATATGATGACGCTTCATCAAATTTATTAAATTTCTCTTTTAAATCTGTCATATCAGATAGACCTTTAACTTCTAGCTGTTCAGCAATTTCCAGAATTTTTGGAATTACACTTTCTTTAACATTCACTTCACCAGTATACATGTAATCTAATAAGGCACGCATTTCATCTGATTTTACACCAGGAAACAATATACTACAATGATCCATTGGTGCGTCTTGTAATATCGATTGAAAATATGGTGAATTAGCAGCTAATACAACACGATGTGCTTTGAATTGTTCTCGACCATCAACAACAATTGTACAATCAACATAACATTCCTTTTTTATAAGTACATCTAGCACATCAACCAAATTTGATTTGTGATTATTCCAACGAAGACAGAAAGCTTGTCCTTCACTTGTAGCCATTTTGACGGTTTTATTTTTATTTATCCTTCTATCTTATGATACTGTTTTATAAAAAAAGGATTAAAAAGATTCTGTAAATAAAAAGTAAAAGAAAATTCTATTAAATTTTTTTGCAATAGCAAATAACAAAAGAATTTAAGTTGAGAATATTTGTCTATCAAAAAAAAAAAATCATTTTATTTTTACTCAAATAAAAGCATTAATTACATTTTGCACAAATTTTGCTATTTTATGTTGTCAAATTGCACATACATAAGTACGTGCACAAAGTGTATTAAAATTAGAATATAAATTTTAAACACTAATATGCACACAAATAATGTGCATAAGTTCTTGTCACGCAAAAATTAATTTGAAACGTGCAATACACGACATTTCATGTTTGAGTTGAATCTCCTTTTTCTTTTTTGTATATTATTTTGCACAATAAATTCATAAGTGATATTTCTATATTAATCGTTGTTTAGTCATACATTTTATTTATAATTTTTTAGAAAAAACAATGATTCACTTTGAGTAAAGGAAAAATTCAATGCACGTATGCATAAGTTATGTGTACATATATGCAAATTCATTTGCATAGGTAAAATTTACTTTTTTTTTTATCTTCTAATATTAAAAAATTCTATATTATTCCCACAAGGATCAAGATTACATTTATTATAAAATAAAGTTTATATTTATTTTTTAAAATGCCTTTTGAATTTCTTTCCCACAGAAGACATTTTATGCAAATTATTAACATAAATATCTTGCATAATAAAAGGATGCGCATAAATGCAAATCAAATGAATTCGTCCTTTTTTAAACTTCAATTTCTTTGACTATTTAGTAATAATCTCCATCTCAGACCCTTTTTTGATCGTTTTTTATTTGATTATGAATTGCATCAAATGCAAATTAAGTATCACTATATATAAACATTTATTCCTTTTTTTCTCATCTTGCTCTTGATTTGCATCATTTAATTTGCATTCAACAGGTAAAATATTATAATATGCGATAAGAATATTCACACGAATAAAAAAAAAAAGGTAACAAATAGAAATTTTTATAGGGTTATAAAATTCATTTAAAAATTGAGTGCATCTGTCTCAATATGATAATTTCGAAAATTTTAATTATTGATAAATTTCCATTTAGACAAAATCATTTTTTAATAAATTATAAAATTTTTTGTGATATTTACAAAATTTACAATTTGGCAACCCTAAAAATAAAAAAAAAATACAAAATTTTGGTTACAAGTGCATAATATGTTATTATAGACCTGTTTTGTTATCTTAAGTAAAATGAAAAAAAAAATTTTTTTTTCAACTTGAAATAACATTTTTTACATTGTGCACATAAATCTAAAATGGCAAAAAGGAAATGTTAAAATGCCAAAAATGCAATTTCAAACAAAAAGACTATCGACAATTTTTTTTTTTTTTTTTTTTTTTTTTTTTTTTTTTTTTTTTGTTTTTTAGATATTAAAAATAACGATTGGAATCAATATGCAATTTTTGTAATGTGTTCGTGTGTAAATGTATGACAGATCTAAAAACGATCATTTTTCAAATTTTTATCAACCTGTATACAACAATATGTTATTCTCAATATCACAATTGTAGGCATACATACATACATATACGTAAGTGTACATTTTTTTTTTTTTTTCAAATTTTTTATATTCGTTTCTATTTCTAAAATAAAAACTCGAAAAATTACTTTTTATAGACAACAAAAATTTTTATACACACTACGATGACCTTTTTTTTGATATTTTCTTATGATATCCAATTTTTGAACATTCCTCTTAATATAGTTGGCGTACAACGTCAAGATGATTTCAATTTATCAAATTGCAAACTGGCAAAATGTGTTCACCATACCGTTATCGTTCGGAAAAGAATTTTTTTTTTTTTTTTTTTTTGAATGTTGTACAACGAACAGGCCGATCCAATTCATATCTAAGGTCCTTTTCAATTTTTACTCAAAATTCTGATAGTTAGAAAAAAAAACACATCCTTCGGGAATGATGATATACATTTTTAGTTAAACAGAAATACATACATAAAAAGAAATAAGAAAATAACAAACAGACCATTCTAATGCTATTGTGCGTTAATAATGATAATGATAATGACTGCAATATTTTTTGTTGTTTTTACGTTTAGAAAAAGTGAAAGGGACATTTTAACTACTGTGCGCTCTACCGGGATATAAAATTTTTTTTTTTTTTAATATTTATTTGGTTTTGTATGTATGTATGTCTTTTTGATAATCCACGCTAAAAATTTCCTTCATTATAAAAATTGTAAAATTATAATGCATACATGTAAAATATTACGAAGAGGCCCGGTTGTATCTGAAATGCAAAAAGTACGCACACGTATATGTGTGTGTACAAAATGAAGTGAATTGTATAAATATAAAAACACGCAAGTAAGCGTTTATATTTTCAATGCCTGTGAAGGTGAATAAACGTTATTATATATTTACCAAAACAAAAAAAAAAGCGATAAAACATAAAAACAACATCTTTCACATGGCAAAACCAAAACTGCACCCCCATATTTTTGACAAAAAAAAAAAGAATACGTACATACTTCTTGTTTCCTCAATTTTTGGTACGTTTTTAGTTTTTCTTAACAAAAAACATAAAAACTGACAGGAAGTTTACAATGCAATATTCCACTAATGGCTGAAAAGGTATATTCGTACCCACGACATGTACATATGTATATATATCAGTCATTGCGTTTGCAATGAAACAAAAAACTTAAAAAAAAAAATTCTATTTTTGCTCCTGTGGGATTACATTTCTATTTTTATTTCAAATTATTATACATTTTTATTTTTTGCTTATATGTGTGTATTTCTTTCAATTATAAAATTAGAGGGCTTCGCGTATTCATTTTTGAACGAGAACAAATAATCCGCGAAGACCATATTGATGAACACGGGACTTGCAATGAACATTATATACGTATACAATATGTATGCCATGCATTTACGTAAATAGTACCTATGCGTATAATGCGCAAAGAGACCCCTAGTTAAATTGAAATTTTACCATAAATTTGGTTCATGGCGGAAAAATTCGACGATGCGTGGCAATAATATGTATAAAAGCAAAAGCAAATAGAAAAATTGTTAGATGAAGAAAACTATGTACATGAGTTTTTTTTTCTTTTCATTTTATATAAAATGTATATAAATGTATTGTAAATGCAATTATGTAATTTTCAGATGCTTTTTTTTATAAATATTTACAAATTTTAAAATTTAAATTATATTGAATATGCAAATAATAAAAAGTGTTATTACATTACATATCGAGGTACATGTATGTATTATTATATATGTACATATGAATATACATATGTATGTACGTGCACATATAATGCAATACAAAACTGAATCAAGAATAAATTCAAAATTAGTCAAAGTATCCTGTATACAAATATATGTATGTATTTTACTTTCCAGTAAATTATCATTTTATGGGAGAATAAGATTTGTGTTATTGTTCTTATTTAAATTATTTGGAATTTAAAGTTTATTATTTGATTTTGAATAATTACGTGAATTTCATTTTCTCCACAAAAATAACAACAATATTATATTTTATTTACTTTTTACAATCATATACAATTGTATAATGCAATATATTTTAAATTTTCAATAAATACATTATGAAGTTTATTATTTCAAACTTTTTTTTAATTCGTAATTTATTAAAAAATTTTGTTTCAAAAATAATAATAATGCATTATCATGCAATCAAGGTTAATTTATTATTTATATTTTTATAAATGTGATATGCATACATTTGGATGTATGTAAGATTGTAGGATTGTATGTGTAAAATAAAATGTAATTTAGTACAAAAAGAAAACACACAAAATAATTCAAAATCTTTAAAGGTGTATGAAGCCAATTTAGGACATGGCGCAATTTAAAATATCATGTGAAACACATGTATAAGATGCATATCCCAATGCAGGGCGATGAACTCATGTATATTGTATATGTATGTATAATAATATATTAGAACCTTTTTTCTTTAAAAAAAATTTGTATAAAAGAAAGGATGAATTTTAATTAACACATTTGCGAAAATTTGTCTTTTTCAAATAAAAAAAAAAGTATAATTAATAAAATAAGAAAAATATTATGAGAATTAAAAATGTGTACAAAGCACAAACCTTACATTTTTCCTCTTTTGTCTTTGTTTTGTTTTTTCTTTCTTTTGAAAACGTGAAATAATTTAAAGAAAAATAACAATACAAAATTAATATTTCGAGTACGTCTACTTTGAATATTCATGTAAGTAAATACATATCAATGTATGTACATATCTCTTATAAAGTGGTTTTCAATGCGTACTTGATAATTTTATTTTTTTATATATTGTATGGTTTTTGTGGCCAAACATAAAGCAAAATACATGTTATGTACACACTATATATAATCTAATAGGATTATTACAGTACCATTTTAAGTTCAATTAAAAATTTACAAATTTTATGAGGATAAAATCATCAATCAATCAATGGTCTATGCGAACAAGTAAAACATATAATATATAATAAAGGTAATATATGCATGTACGTACATGTGGAAATAAAATGTTAATTCATATAGAAATTAGCAAGACAAAGAAGTATTGAATAAAAATTGATGAAAATTTGAAATTTTAATATTTACATCTTACATCGCATTGCGAAAAAAACAAGCTAATATACACACAAATGTATATTGAGTATTTAAAGTTTTGAATTTCATATTATGGAAAATGCCAAAATTTTGATAATAATTACACATGTTTCAAATATTGTTCTACATTTTATTTAAGTATTTACTTTATCAACTATATTGTCTTAAAATGAAATCTAAAATTTTTCTTTAATACACAGAATATAAATACCTATGTAAACTTAAACGTGATATTTAAAAATAAAATCACTTGTTCTAACAATCAATATACATATTATAAATACATAATGTATGTATGTATAAATTATGTCCCTTTGAATAGACATTTGTTTTTTTATATGTTTTCCCTCATATTACACACGCTGTTTATTTTTCTTTATTTATTAATTTTTTTTTTGTGCAAATAAAAATGGTTATATTTTGTGTATAAAAGTAAGTGTTACGAAGCAAATATATAAAGTATTTTTTTAAAAATTCTATACAGTGCTAAACCATTAATTAATTCAGAAGTGTAAAAAAATGTGTTGGAAAATATTGAATATTTTGGTTTTTCTAACAATTTATTTAAATATTATTAATTCTGAACCAATTTTTCAAGGACGTAATGCTCCAATAAATAGTTATCCTTTTATGGTAAGATTAAGAGACCACAAACAGGGAGTTAAAGAAATGCGTTGCGGTGCCACAATTTTATCAGAAAAATTAATTTTAACAGCAGCACATTGTGTTGATGATAATGCACCATTAGTTGCAGTTGCCGGTAGTAATTTTTTTGATTTCAGTGGAAATGCTCAAGATAGAAAAGTTAAAAGTTGTTCTTGGCATAATAATTACAACCCAAAAGATAGAACGAACTACTATGATATTGCTATTTGTACATTAACAACAAAATTTACATTTAATCGTTATGTAAAAGCAGTAAAATTACGTACATCTGATAATGATTTACCAGTTGGTACACGTGTTAAAATTATTGGTTTTGGATCAGTGTCGTTTGATACGACAATAAATGAAGCAGTTGATGCAACGCAATTACAACATGCGACTACAAAAATTTTAAATCATAAGGCATGCAGACGAACATTCGGTAATGATTATGATCCGAAATTAACAATATGTGCTGGAACTGGTCCAGACGCATGTGATGGTGATTCAGGTGGACCATTAATGTTTGAAAATGAACAAATTGGTATTATTTTGGGTGGATCAGACCAATGTGGTGTTGAATCTCATCCTGGTATCTATGTTAACATTAGATCAATGGGTAATTGGATTGATACTACAAAGAAAAGACTAGGAAGAATAAATGGTTAAACAAACGTTATTTTGATTAAAATATAAACGTTATGTGAAACACTCCATCCTTTTTTATTAAAAAGAGTATTTTTTAGAATTCAGTTTTTAATTTAACGTAAATCAACTTTATTTAATTGTAAATTCAAATTAAGTTTTGGTTCATCTTAGTATTATATGTTACATAAATTATTTATAAATTTTCAAGACCAGATAAATTTATAAAATACAGTGTAGGTATATAACAAAAATACGAATATATAGGTATGTATGTATGTGTTGTTATTTTTACTGGGTTGGCTATGTAATCCCCAAATCAAAATCCCTAAAATAAAAATCCCTAGGCTCAAAATCCCCAAAAAAGTTGAAAAGACAAAATCATTATTTCGTGCGCGCGTAACTGGAAATTATCGGGATGGAAATTATAGTACATGGATCCGATTCATTAAAAAAAAACTAAAATTGAACATACATACATACATAGGTATTAAATATATGAAAAAATTGCAAAATGTTTGAAACATAAAACAATTTAGACATACAGGTATATATGTATAAAAATACTTGTTTGTAGGTCATAATGAAATAAGAATAAAATAACATTGAAATAGAAAATTTGTAAAAAAATTATATTGTAACATACAAAAGAATTTTAAAAGAAAAAAAAAATTAATTAACAAAATAACTTATAATTATAATAAATTTCGTATTAAAAATATAGTACAAGCCTTATGTCAGGAAAATGTCTATACCTATACATACATATGTACATATGTATACTGGAAGTGGAAACACATATGTAGGTATACGATTAATGAAAAGAGGGTACTAACGAAAATTTTGTGTAAATATCTATTTTGTATTTGGTTGCTTTTGTAATTTTTATGCACAAATAACTAATTGATGATGAACTTTTGAATGAACACTATAAATTCGAATTGCTTTTTGTTAAAATTCGAATACAACAAGGTACAAGAATGTTCTTATTTTTCTTTTAAAAATTTAAATCCAAAAATTTATCCAAAATATTTATATATTTAATAAAAAATTTGTTTTTTAGAAATTTTAATTGTTTCTCTTTTTGTTTTTGAGTTTTGTTTTTGTTTTTTTTTTTTTTAGCGAAAATTGCAATTAATAAAATGATAAAAAATGGGATTAAAAGTTTATTATTTGATTTTGAATAATTATTTGAATTTTATTTTAAATATTCTCCGCCAAAATAACAATAACATTACATTTTATTTACTTTTTACAATCATATACAATTGTATATTGCAATATATTTTAAATTTTCAATAAATACATCATGAAGTTTATTGTTTCAAACTTTTTTTAAATTCGTAATTTATTAAAAAATTTTGTTTCAAAAATAATAATAATGCATTATCATGCAATCAAGGTTAATTTATTATTTATATTTTTATAAATGTGATATGCATACATTTGGATGTATGTATAAGATTGTATGATTGTATGTGTAAAATGTAATTTAGTACAAAAAGAAAACACACAGAACAATTCAAAATCTTTAAAGGTGTATGAAACCAATTTAGGACATACATACATATGTATGTATATGTATTTATATGTATATTTATATGACATATGTATTTAGGACATACGGGTATGTACATATGTATGTACACGTGGAAATATAAAATGTTAATATACATATGTAGGTAAATACATGCTATGTATACTATATAGCAATTAAAGTATTGATTGAAAATTAAAAATGTTAATATTTACATTTTACATCGCATTGCGAAAAAAAACAAACTAATATACATATATTGAGTATGTAAAGTTTTGAATTTCATATTATGGAAAATGCCAAAATTTTGACAATAATTACACATGTTTCAAATATTGTCCTACATTTTATTTAAGTATTTACTTTATTAACTATATTGTCTTAAAATGAAATCTAAAATTTTTCTTTAATACACAGAATATAAATACCTATGTAAACTTAAACGTGATATTTAAAAATAAAATCACTTGTTCTAACAATCAATATACATATTATAAATACATAATGTATGTATGTATAAATTATGTCCCTTTGAATAGATATTTGTTTTTTTATATGTTTTCCCTCATATTACACACGCTGTTTATTTTTCTTTATTTATTAATTTTTTTTGTGCAAATAAAAATGGTAATATTTTATGTATAAAAGTAAGCGTTAAGAAGCAAATATATAAAGTATTTTTTTAAAAATTCTATACAGTGCTAAACCATTAATTAATTCAGAAGTGTAAAAAAATGTATTACAAAACACTGAATATTTTGGTTTTTCTAACAATTTATTTAAATATTATTAATTCTGTACCAATTTTTCAAGGAGGTGATGCTCCAATAAATAGTTATCCTTTTATGGTAAGATTAAGAGACCACAAACGGGGAGTTCAAGGAATGCGTTGCGGTGCCACAATTTTATCAGAAAAATTAATTTTAACAGCAGCACATTGTGTTTATGATAATGCATCATTAGTTGCAGTTGCCGGTAGTAATTTTTTTGATTTCAGTGCAAATGCTCAAGATATAAAAGTTAGAAGTTGTTCTTGGCATAATAATTACAACACAAGAGTTAGAAATAGAACGAATTATTTTGATATTGCTATTTGTACATTAACAACAAAATTTACATTTAATCGTTATGTAAAAGCAGTAAAATTACGAAAATCTGATAATGATTTACCAGTTGGTACACGTGTTAAAATTATTGGTTTTGGATCAGTGTCGTTTGATACGACAACAAATGAAACAGTTGATGCAACGCAATTACAACATGCGACTACAAAAATTTTAAAACATAGGGAATGCAGTCGAAAATTCTATGATTATGTTCCGAGATTAGCAATATGTGCTGGAACTGGTGCAGACGCATGTGATGGTGATTCAGGTGGACCATTAATGTTTGAAAATGAACAAATTGGTATTATTTTGGGTGGATCAGATCGATGTGGTGTTGAATCTGATCCTGGTGTCTATGTTAACCTTAGATCAATGCGTAATTGGATTGATACTACAATGACAAGACTAAAATATTAAAATATAAAAATTATATGAAATACTCCATCCTTTTTTATTAAAAAGAGTATTTTTTAGAATTCAGTTTTTAATTTAACGTAAATCAACTTTATTTAATTGTAAATTCAAATTTAATTTTGGTTCATCTTAGTATTATATGGTATTATATTATATTAGTTCATATATGTATATATGTTACATAAATTATTTATAAATTTTCAAGATCAGATAAATTTATAAAATACAGTGTAGGTATATAACACAAATACATACATACATATACAGATATATGTATCGTTATTTTTACGCACTTTCTCATAGGGAATATATTCGTATGTACATACATATGTAGTAAACGTACTGTATAACTTGTAACTTTCCATTCATAATCTATTGTATTTTCAATTGTAAATTCTAATTACATTTTTCATATCTAGAATCTTCTTTGATAAATTTTCAAAAATAATTTACAATAATTTTTCTAACATGTAAATATTAAAATGTATCTAGATTACATATCTTCACATGTATCTGGAAGTCTGAATTTTTTGAAAAAAAAATTAGTGTTCAAATTTTTTGCAATAAGAACTAAGTAGATTGATGATCAATATAAAACGAAATTTATGGACTATTTTAATTCATTTTAAAATTAAAATATAAGCATTATTTTTTTAAATATAAATATACATATGTACATATGTATATGTGTATATTGTTGTTCTCTGTTTTTCTGTTTTCATTTTGTTATTTACATTTTTAGATTAGCAAGGACAAATTCGCAAGTAATAACAACAACATTAATAAATTTTTATCATTGATTATTTGTGAACAATACAAATTACAAATATTTTAATGTATATTATATGTATGTGTATTTAATTGTGTTTGTAAAAGTATCAAGTAAATTTATTATAAAGTTTATTGAGTGTAAAAAATAAAAATATATTTTCTATGTATTAATAATATGTTGTATTATTAACTTGTTGTTTACTTTTAAACATCTTATCATTTTTGAAATAAAAAGAAAAATTTTTTTTTGACACACAGATTCACAATCATGAAATATGTATATAAAGTGCAAATTAAATAAGATTTCTTTATCAAAATTTCTCTTATATATTTACACTGTCTCACTATACGTGTAAGATTATTATTTACATACATATGTGTTTTATAGTTTTTATAATTATTTAAAAGAGATTCAGTATGTATGTATGGCTCTCATTCAAAATAATTTTGTTTAGTAAAAACTTTCTTAGAATAACTTAAAATTGTCGGAATGGAAATTATAGTACATGGACCCGATTCATTTAAAAAACAAAAAAAAACAAAAATTGAACATATGTACATACATACATAGGTAATATATATGTAAAAATTGCGAAATTTTTGTACATAGGTATAGTATATATACACAAAACAATACATATATATATATAAACTTGTCTGTAAGTCATAATGAAATAAGAATAAAATAAAATTGAAAGAGAAAATTTGTAAAAAAATTTATATTGTAACAAACAAAAGAATTTTAAAAGAAAAAAAAATTAATTAACAAAATAACGTATAATTATAATAAGTCTATTTCGTATTGAAAATATAGTACAAGCATTATATTAAGAAATTGTCTATATATACTGGAAATACATACGCATACACATAAGATATGTAAAATATAAATATGTAGGTATGTGTTAAATATTTTGTGAATTTTTTTTTCGTTTTTTGGTTGTTTTTCTTGAATACATGCCATACTAGAAGAAAATAAAAAAAAAAACTAAAGGCCGTTGAAAAATATTTATTTGTTTTTTTTTTTTTTTTTTTTTTCAATGTACTTATAAAAAGGCCGTCAAAATTAAAACTATAGTATATCGAATTTAAAATAAAAAAATGTAATAATTGATAATAAACACAAGTTCAAAATTATCACAATACGATTATATGAAAAAAACCTAAGGCTATTTGCAAAAACCTATATTTATCTGTTATATTCAGACCAATACAACATCATAGCAATACGAATAAAATAAAATTTTGTACATAAAGAAAAAGAAAACTAATTAATCGTGTAACAAATTAAATGCAATATTGTAAAAATTTGAAATAAAAAGGTCAATAAGTGAATACATAAATAAAATACATACCTCTGAATTGAAGTTTAATAACGTAATAAGTAATTAAAACTGCATATCCCTTATATATTTGATGAATGAAAAGAGGGTACTAACGTAAATTTTGTGTAAATATTTTGCTTTTGTAATTTTTATGCACTAATTGATGATGAACTTTTGAATGAACACTATAAATTCGAATTGCTTTTTGTTAAAATTCAAATACAATAATATACACGAATATTCTCCTTTTTCTTTTAACAATTTAAATCCATAACGGTTATTTATTTATTAAAAGTTTTTTGTTTTTGTTTTTTTAGTAATTTTAATTTTTTGTCTGTTTTTGAATTTTGTTTTGTTTTTTTTTTTAGCGAAAATGGCAAATAATAAAATGATAAAGAAAATTTTGATTAGGCACACACACAGCTGTTAAGTCCAAAAAATGAATGATTCCAAATAAATCTAAAAGAAATGAAGCCAAAATAAAATAAGTTAAATCGTATGTATTAAATGCTGTGTGGTGCATTTAATTCAAATTAATTAATTATGTTGTTTAGATTTTAAAAATGTTTTTAATTTCACAAAAAAAATCAGTTTTTAATTTTATTTATATATTGTTTTTCAATTTATTTTTATTTATTTTTTTTTTTTTTTAATTTATATGATAGTGTATATTAGTTCTTCTGTAATTTATTTATTTTTAATTACATAATTTTTATTATACAGTTTTAATAAAATTTTATTTATGTCTTTTTAAATATTTTTTTTTCCTTTCATTTCTATTTATTGTAAAAGAATAAAACAATTTGATTTTTTGTTTTTGAAAATTTTGAAGTCACATAAATTTAAATTTTTTATTTTTATTTTTTAAAACATATTACAATAATATCACGAGTTAAATAATATTATTACCACCCACTCACGTGCCACGACTGTTATTATTATTTTATTGTATATATAATATTATTTTTATTTATTTATTTATTTATTTTTTGTTTAATACACAAAAATACTTTTCTAATTTGCATTTAATAACATTGTAATTACGTTAAGAAAAGAAAATCATCATTATCATCATATTATCACTCAATTAACAAATTATGTACTAAATTTTGAAATCAAATATACTTATGTACGTGTTTGCCGACAAAATGTATGTAACCGAAAATTTCATTTTATTTTATTTCTTTTAATATCCATCAGTAAATCTTGTTTCGGATTATTGATATGATGATTTATTTATCACAATTACACTTTTTTTTTAATTAGTCCAGTAATATCGTACTTTATTAAATATTTCATTTTTTTTTTTTAATTTTTGCTCTATACACTATAGCGATTTGTTTTATATATGGTCCTTTATTGCATTTTTTTCTACTTGTCATGTAGTCACTTTAACTCTTTGTTTTTTTTTTTTAGAAAAATTAAAAAAAAAAGAGATTACAGAAATGAGCTAAATTCCAAAAAGAAACAAAAAAAATGTTTATCAAATTTAAAAATACTTTTATATGTATAAAATATCAAAACGTCCTCACTCAACAAAGTTTCATTATGAACTATTTTATTACATTTACATTTCTAAATTACAAATATAACGTTGAAAATGACCGAAAAAATTATCAAAAAAAAAATATATATATATATAAAAAAAATGAATTTTTCATTTCCCCTGAAAAACTCGCAATCATCTAAATAAGTAAATTAAATAAAAATAAAAACATAAAAATAATATATATTTAAAAAGGGCACATACAAATAAAACACAATAATCTAAAATATATATTTATATACATGTACAAAAAAAAAAGTCAAATAAAAAAATTTGTATAAAAACCACAATTTTACACACATACAAAATTATTTGAGAAAAAATACAAAAATCTAAAAATTTAGAGAAAGCAGCAGCAAGCAAAAAAAAAAATATAATAAAATATGAACATAGAAAAACGCAGCACTATATATGTATGTACTTCTTCGATATTGTAAAACTAGATATGTATGGATGTATTAGCAAAACAACAACAACTGTTGCGCTATTCCATGTATAAATTACTTTTACTACTCATACTAACTTTAGTAGCTCTCACGAAAGCCCTTCAAATTTCAAACATGTATTAAATGCTTCAACTCTATATGTTATACTTACACAAGTATTTAATAAATACAAATAGAAGCCCTACATCACTACACAACATAATATATAAATTCGCATAGAATATAAATATAACACGAAATACTAGCAGACTTTAAGGCAATGCTCTCAATAAAAGTGCACAATTTCTCATTAGCCCTACACTAAAAAGAAAATGCCATCAGTTCAGTTCAATTGCCGAATATACTCATGACAGCAACACAAGTCAACCAACAAAACAACGAATTTTCTAAAATATAAAAACTAAATGAACTATAACTGCACACAACACAACTGAGAAAAATATAAAAAGGTCGAAATAAAATATGTACTTGTATGTAATATCGCAATCAAACATTTAGATACATATGTATATAAAATGCACATTGAGTATATAAATATGGCAATGTATCATACAAATACATTTACATGCAATACATGGCCGAGTACTGCATGCAAAAGAGTATAATATACTATACACAGCACGCAAAATATATGTATCATACATATAAAACAAAACTGAAAATATACTATAATCATGGCCCTTATGACAACCAAACGCCCTTCACGCTGCATGAAAACCTGTCAGTTGTTGCGTATTATTTCATATTCATTCTAAAAGCTATACACACAATTTATGCATACAGACGTATGTATATGAGTATGAGAAAGAAAAGGGCAGCTGAATTGAATAATGCACCCACTAACACATATTGCAGAAAATTTATACATATACATTTATACCTACTGCATGTATTCAAAAAATGCATACTCTCTTCCACAAACCCAAATATTCGGCATATACGCACGCATACGTGTATTGCAGTTACATACATTACAAAAACATATATTGAATACGCATATCTTCAGTTTTATGCACGCACATGTGCGTAGTTCGCATAAAACGTATAAAAAATGTGTATGAGTGAATGAAACCAAATGAACAAGTGAAAATGAAGGGTTACTTGTGAGTTGTGCATTTAAACGTACGTAAATCTTATGATATTCCAATTCAATATATACCGTGGGGAAGGGAAGGATAATTTCAAACTCTGAGAAAAAAAATACATGAATGTACATATGTATGTATGCATCTGGCATATATGATCAAAACATTGCTTAGGTATGCGCACATTTGTGCGTAAAATGCGTGCAATAACCACTACATACATATATCTTACCAGTTTATTTATACCACGTAATACAAAGGGCTTCATTCATATTAGATCTATTCGTACACGCACTATACGCACTCTATCATAAAACGTGAACAAGAGACACTCACACCACTATATATTAATAAATTCTCTTGAAATATTTCACACAAACACATAAAAAATTCATTTCATTCAAAAGATACATAGGTATGTATGTATAGATAGGTATTTCTTTACGAAAAATATAAATATCTGTATGTATATACCTATATGTATGTATGGAAAACTAATAAATATACGTATTATACTTTTACATAAATGATAAAATAACTAATTTTTTTTTTTTGTAGTGGGGATGAGATTACAAACACTAAAAAGAAAATTATATAATTTTAGGTTATATTTGATGAATAGTACAATTCCCCTTTTAAATGCAGTTTCTATCTATTTTTGCTTTTTACATCGATGTTAAGCTTGAATAAAAAATTTTTCATACACATTTGTCCTGATAAATTTGTTGTTGTTATTATTGGTTTCCTTTTTTTTAAAGAATCAATTGCTATTTAGATAATAAAAATGGGATGGGTTAGATATGTACATAACGAGAAGAAGGGTTGCATAATTTGTCTATTTCATTTAGTTTTATATACATACGTGCATGTACATTTTTTACCTTTGAAGTTTTTCCCTTGATTCATCAGACACAACTTGTGTGGTATCCTTTCTTAAGATTTTTTTAATTTTTTAAATTTTATCTTCTTTTTTTTTGTAAGTGCACATTTTAGGGTCTGGTAATATTGGGGGAACAGTTTTGATTGCGGACTTCAATCAAAATAAAAATAAAGAAAATATTTTAAACAAAAAAAAGAAAAGAATTGTTTTCAGTATAGATGAAGTAAACTGATATCGTATATGCAATATTTTTAATTCCCTGTTCATTGCATGCATGAACACAAATAATTTTCATCAATTTTTATTTTCATTTTCATAAAAAAATAATTTTGTTTTTAACGCATAAATATTCTGCTTAAAATATCATTTGGCAAAAACTGTATTAAATCATTCGTCAATTAACACGAAAACTACAAACTCACAAGGACCACAAGTAACTCATTTCTTAAATGGTGCCTATACCTAAATTTTTTCTTTTGCGAAAAATAATTTGTGTATGTATATACTATTATATACTATTATGTATATTCATTCGTACATTATATAATGCAAAACATGTATGTATGAGTATGTTCATTTGATTTTCATAAATTCAACGAAATCCCATAGAAAGGATTGAAACATTGTTTGTGTGTACGAAAAAAAAAAACATCAAAGGAAACGATTTATTGTCTTTATAATAAACATATTAATTAAGCCTTTTTAACAAAAATTCGCAAGCAGGTCAACAAGATTACGAAAGGGTTACGCACATGCGGAATCACAGAATTCATAGAATGTCTGCACAATATGCTATACAATAAAATCCTTAAAAACTATGTTGTTTTTTCCAATATACACATATACTTGTATACAATTTAAAATTATATTGAATACATTTTTTTTTCTTTTACCTACTTTACGATTTTATTGTATAATTACCGTCAAAACAAATCTCGCCTTCGTCTATGTTTATGAATTGCTTTATTTATATATACGCGTATTATATATATATGTACATGTATACATATGTATATCATAATTTGTCTGTGTATACCGGCTTTTTTTATTTTGTATATTCAACAGGAGGAATTATTGAGTGTCATAAACATAAGTTTAGCACCTTCATTTAATGAATGCCTGTAAAAATGATATGTGTTATGTGTACCTATAATGGTATTGTGTCTACATATACGACATCATTTATCAATGCGAAAAAGGAAATTTTTATTGTTACTTTAAAATTCGTACTTTTTACTCTTACATGATCCTTACACAAATTTGTAAAAGTAAAATACCTACATATACATATGTATTGTAATTGTATATGGGTATTATTATATTTCTATGACTTGCCAATCCTTTTTTTGTTTTTGCATTATTATTGTTGTGGCCGACATAAATATCTCTTTTATTGTTATTGTTATATTTTTCTTTTTGGTTCTTTTCAATTTATTACGTAATGTAAAACATTTTTGTTAATAGGAAAGGGTTATTTCAGGTATTACTATATAGTTTAGCAAAAAATTGCAATAAGTAATATTTTGTATTTACAATCTTTAGGTATGTCATATACACATAAATGAACCCTTTCTTATATATCCTTGAAAATTGAAATACGTATGGATACATTTTTACTACGTTTTGTATGCAGATTTTAGTTAAAATAATTATATATATACATAAATAGTAGAAATTGTAAAAACTTTTATAGCTTTAAGAGGTAATGTTTATTTCTGTGGAAAATATTTTTTGCTCAAGGATTTCAAATTGCATGTAAACATATACATACATATACAATACACTGTATAATAAGATTTTTTTAATCAATTTTGAATGTCTTACAGTATTTAAAGAAATGGCAAATTTGTTGCAAAGTGCATTACAAAATTATGACAGAAAAAAAGAATCTTAAAGAACATTTTTGTTTTTTTTTTATGGATGTTAAAATTTTATTTATATTTTTTATATATGTAATGTGTATTTGAATAATTTTGTTTTCATCAACTGAACAAATCAAACATATCTATTGTATAGTTGAATAACCTTTTAAAAAATTGATAAAAAATTTGTATCTGTTTACTTTTTACGAGAAATTATTAGACTTTCTATATTTTAAAAATTTCTCAACAAAATTGATAAAACTTCAAACATTAGAAATAGATAAAAATTCAATAAATCTTCAATATTCACAATCGATTGATAATAAAAAGTACAAAATCTCTATATTTTAAATATTGAACTGTTTACATTGCGTTATGATTTTATTTTTTTTTTCATTTTTTTATTTATTTTAATTGACAAACAATTTAAATTTTTGATATTGCATTTACTGCATTTTTGCTACCCTTCTTCACGTAAATATCAGATAAAAATCATACGGGTTGATAAACAATTATTTTATTCTTTCCTTATTTTCACTGGTATTTGTTTATATAGTCATACAATAAAATCAATAACCAGCATAATAGAATTCATTCGTATTAATCAAATATAATGATCAATTTCAAATTAAATTTGATACTTATGTGCAACACTGTGATCACATACAAATTTTATAAGTTAAAGCAAATAATAATTCACCTCGTATTTCTTGAGTTTATATTACGATTAAACAGAAATTATACAAAAAAAAATCTTTTAATTTGCTAGAATTGTTACTTTTTTCTTTCTCATACCAGCGAAGTTTTATAAACATGCCTCAGATATATTGGACATAATTTTCTCATCACAATTCATTTTAATTTTATGTGTATGTATATATTTTCCCTTTTTGAAATTCTTATTAATTATCGCAATAAATATAACCATAATTTTATTATTCATTAATTCATTTAAAATATACATTAACAAATTAGTTGCAATAAAAATTTATGACGTGCTGGTTTCAATTTTGAAATTTTTGATTCATTGATGTTCAGATGACTATATAAATTTTATTATCCAGTATTGAAAATATAACGTTTTATTATTAAAATTGTATTCAGTTTCTTTTGTCATTTCTTTGTCATGTCTAAAATCAGAAGAAAGAATAAATTGGATTTGTGTATATACATTTAACAACTGTATGTGGTACAAATTTATTCCTTTTTCCTTTGTCCTTATAGGTCATTCATATGTTATGACATAAAAATATAAAATTTAGGTAGCAAAATTTTATGTTTATCCTTTTCCTTAACAATTGAAAACAAAAAATATATATATGTATGTCAACGATTTGGTATTATGGTATTGCCCACCTGATGACTTTTCAATTGGTGACACTTGAAATTAGCGTAAAATTTGTTCCTGTGCAGTGTGCAGGTATTGTATGAATGAGGATAATTTTAATTGTATGTATTTTAAAGCAAAAAAAAGGAGATGTCAGGATTAAGAGATATTTTTTCCTTTTTGTATAGTAAAGATATTTTGAAACTCTTTTTGTGTACAAAAACATTAACACATCATATTATTTTGTATAGTTAACTTATTGTTATAATTATGTGGAATCTTTAAAAAAAACTCCCATATAATAATGTTTATTTATTTGTTATGAGGTTTAATATTACGCATCTTTTGTGTGGTCATTATAACAATACAAAAAAAAAGATATATGCTATATCCTTTAGTATAGTGGTATAGTGTAATGATCAATGTTCAATTGTGTATACATTTTTTTGCAAGTACATGTGTAAGTATGCATGCTAACAATTTTTTTTAATGTTATAAAATCTTTTAAAAAGGTTTTCAAAAGATTATGTAAGGATAAATTTAACAGGATTAAGACCATTATTCAGTAGTCAAAAAATAATGTACACTCTAATTGATGCTAAATTCTAGCAAATATGTATGTACATATTGTAATATAACAATGCTGTGTTAATTGTTACACTCAATTATATACAGATTATTTTTAATGGAATTTTTTTTTGTTTTACATCAAACTAGTTTTAACTAATTTATGTTCAATAATTTAGTGTAATTAGAAAATATTTTTTTTTCCTTTTTTGATATATTGAACATATACATAAACAAATTTTAGAATATGATAAAAATAAATTTATTTGAAGGTTAAATAATGGCAGAAACATGTTTAAATGTAAATACTTGATAGCAAAATAATGACTTGAAGATAAGTAAACTATAATGACCGAATGTTTTCTTATTGTTTATGTACGAAAATGCTTTTGAGTTTTGATTATATTTTGCGTTAAAGTACATACGATATAATTTTGTATCTTTAAGTGTTTGAGGTCATTGTATTTTCTATTATTTTATTATTTTGTAATAAAGATTGTACATATAGTCAAAAATAACGCATATAATTCTAATATGTGTACATTATACACAAAACAAACGCAGAATCAAGAGCAGCTAAATGATAAGAAATTTGACGTTCAATTGTAGGGTCAAATTAATTTTCCTTTATCATTGAGTACATAAAGTGTATGCGTGCCTAGCTGTGCATCTGCATTAATGCAAAAGGGCCATGTGAAATATATTTTAATACTCATCCACATATACAAAATATTATATTTACAACAGTATCTGTTGCGGGATGTATTATCACTTTTGCTTCATTTTAAAATTTTTAGGAGACGTATACATACATAATTCTTTTTCACTGTTTTTTCAATTCAAAAATTTTTATACTTTCTGTATACACAACATATGAAAAGTACATGACGCCAATGTGATCACATTTATAAGCTAAAAATTTATATTTACAAAATGAATACATTTTTATATTTTTCTAAATGCATTTAAATAAAGTGGCAAACGGTCATTGCACTTTACTACCACTCTGCCGCCATCATTATCATCAAAAAATACTTCAGATTTGTAATTGCGAGCATATACTTTTTCATATATGAATATTATTTATATTCACATATGTATTTGTATATGTACGTACATTGTATGTAGGTACATATCAAAATTTTAATAGTGGAAGTTGTAATTGCGAGGAAATTTAAAATAATAAAGCCATTATATGTATAGTCATATCGTCATATAGACACAAATTTATATACAAAAAAAAAAATTATAAATTTATAAAATTGATAGTGGCACTATTAATTAGAATAACATACTAACAATATTTTTAATCCATGTCAAAAACTTTATTGTTACATTTTTAAAATTGTTGATATTTTAAAAATAAGTACGATTTATTGTTAAAAAAATGTTTATTTACAGGTAGTTTGTAAATGAAATGATTAACGCTGTTCAACATAATTGATTTTCTGTTTTATAAAATAGATACTGATATTATATCAATTTTCAACTCATATTCAAATCCTAATTATTTAAATATACCTACAATTGTTTCATCTTTAACTAAATTTAGTTACCCACATTCACATATAGTATGTACATGATAAAAATAAATAACTTTTCCAACCAACAGAAACCTAATTACTTTTAATTAGTGAGTTCAATGTCTTAAAAAAATTTATATGTAATGTTTACAAAAATCTGCACGATACAAAAAAAAAACAACAATCGCTGGCAAAAATCAAAACATAAACAAATGTAAACGACCTACCCCAAAACAAACTTGTTAGACGACGAACATGTGCTGTTTTAAATTTTGCCAGTATGTACAATATGTACATACCTAAAGTGAATAAATAAACGAGCAAACAGTTGTGTGCATATATGTATGTACCCATATGCGTATATCCATAAGCCAGTGCAAAAAAATCAACCATCCAACAATCGAATTTATTCGCTTGCGCAACAATACTCCAATCAGAAAATTGCTAAAAGCTTTTTATTTATATAAGGTTTTTATTTTATTTCTGCAACTATTTGTTTACATACATATGTACATACACAATGTGTACATTCATTCCATACATAAAATTTTCCTTTTGAAAAGTACTTTGCCATTCATTATTTGTTGCCATATTGCTTCCTTCCATGTGCGTATGTATCACGTGAACATTTTTTATTGTTTATATTCTTTCGCAACATTTTGCACAATATATTGATTGCTGAATTTTATTCTTGTTAAAAGCTTTTATGTAGATTACTTCTATAATCATGTGTATATATACAATAATACAATGCATATCAAATCAAAAGATTCAACTTCCTTTCTTCTCTCTCACAAAAAAAACAAAGTAGAAAAGAAAAGAAGTACAAAATAAATTCGCAATTAGCGAATGTTTGCAAATTCTCTTTATTAAGCAATATAATTACGTTACTCGCTAAATGGTTTGATAGGATGGGATAGGGTGGCTAAGTAATAGTACAATTCAATGGTATTAATATTTAATCAATCTAATCATTGGTTTTAAAAATACTCCTTATATTTAAAATGCATTTGTTTTAGTCTGATAGTGATAGATTTTGTGTTTGGTGGAATATAAAATATATGCAAATAATAAATAACAAGTGAAAAAAATAAAATAAAATAAAAATTCAAATAAAAAATTCAAATATTTGTACAATCATCTCAGCTGTGCCGTAAATTAACCCAAGAAGAATGAAAGAGTTTAAATGATTCATTCATTTACACACTTCTTATGTGTATTGTCTTGTATAGTACTTTTGGAACTATACAATGTGTGTAAACTGTAAAACATATATGAATATGCTACACGGTATCATATCACTCATACATATCCTTCTATACCTATATCAGACTGAACTGAATAGTGAGTGATCAATTAAGCGAAGAAAAAATATTGTTAATTTTTTATGAGATTTGCAATTTGCAAAATTGGCTGAAAATAATTTCTCTTAAAAGCGTATAATGTGGATGTGATCTATAAACTTAATAATATGTATCTAAACTTAATAAACATTTTACGTTTTACTTTTTATTCAAATTTTGATTTTAGCTTGACATGTTTGAATGTTAAACGTGGCGTAGCTAGAACAAATAAGTTTTTATGTATTCAGTTTTTATGTGTTTTGTGAAAAAAGTGATTTATTATGATATTTTAATAGTGATTTATTGATTAAATGTTATGTGTTGCTGTTATGTGTAAGATTTGTGATATATTTGTTTTATTTTTATTTGTTTATTTTTTAAGTTTTAAAACTATGCAATGTGTACTTTCCAGTGTATGCATTTGTGTAATATCATTTATTTCAAATTATACAATTGACCAATATGAATATTTAAACTATTAAATTTCTACCTGTATTTACCTACCTACTTCTAACGCCAAAAGAAAAATCCGATCAAGTAAAATGATACAGTAATATTTAAGGAGTGACAACTACAACAAAGAAGAAAAAAGAACATTACGAGATATTTTTAAAAATGTCAATTGACAAAAATTTATTTTAATTTATTCATTAGTTAATTTAATTTTATTGTATTTCAAAGATTGTACAGAGTTATGCAAATGAAGGGTTATTTATTTATCTATGATATTCATAATTGTATGTACATATAGATAGGTATATGTATGCATGGCAATACATTGTTTGGCATTTTTTAATTATTTGCACATTCGTACTAATGAAATCTTCATACTATACATGCATACTTTTTTTGTTCAAATTCACATTACTTATGACTTGACTTAAGAAATAAAAATCTACATTGAGATTGTTCAAAATCTTCTCATAGAATCAAAACGAAATGGATTTTTTTTTTTTTGTCTAAAACACGTATCCAATACCAATCTTAACAAAAGGGAAAAAATACTATGTACACACATCAAATCATATATATTACTTAAATTATAAAAAATATACCTGCGTGTATGTATGCATAAAATACCTTTATGAACAAAATTATAAAAGCAAAAACCAAAAGACAACAAAGTATCAAATACCTGTTTGGACAAAAGGAATAAATACCTGTTTCGATTCAACAATAAAAAAAAGTACATAAAAAATTAACAAATACAGAATCAAACTAAAAAATCAAATGCCGGTGAATATGCACGTACCCGACACTCGTCTGTCGCGTCACAGGATGATTACGTAAGAAAATGATGCTGTTTTCTTTTCGTTTTTTATACATTTAATTTCTCATACTGTATAACTACGCCATGTATTATACTTTTTTTGTGTACAAATAAAAAAAAAAAAAAATAAAATAAAATAAATCCAGACAAACCAGAGAGGGTGCGAAAAGGCGAAAGGCAAACTTCTTCGTTTGAATTCCTTTAGTTTTTTATTCTCGTAATCTTTTGAAACATTATTTTTTTTTATAATCAATGTATCTTCTTTCTTTCTTTCCTGTTTCTTTTTTATGGGTTTTAAAAAAAATTTTAAACTTTTTATATAATTTTAAGTGTTTATATAGGATTGGTCCATGGTTATTTGGCTAAAATGTTTTTAGTTACATAATCTTGAGATCCTTTTTTTCATGCCATTAGATGTGAAGGTTATATAGGTTTACTAAATGCATTTTGCAGGTGACAAAAATGTTTTCTTAATTTTATTTTTTAACTTTTTCTAAAAGTATTGTAATAGTTTGAATGATATTATTACGTTTTGTTATTTAATGATCTTAGACAGAACCGATTATGTTCTTAAAAAAATTCTTTTTTAATTTTACTTTTACTTTTTGCTAATATTTTGACTGAAGTTGTAATCGCGTGAGAATGAATTTTTAATACAAAAAAAAAAAAAAATCAATTGTGAAATTTTTCTTCGTCATTTAAAAATTTTTAATGTCAGTGTAAAAGGTTGAAAAAAGAGTTCAAATAAAAATTTAAAAAAATATATAAATTTATATGTCGTTTTAATGATATTAAAAAATATAAAAGAATTATACAACAGAGGCTTATTAGGGTAAAATAATAAAACATTACTTTTGTATTGCATCCTTAATCCTTAAGAAATAGAAAATTTGAATATAAGTAATAAGAAATTTTTACATGAAACATTTAGAAGGAAAAAAGGAATTTCATTTTTAATAAAAAATCACGATCATGTTAATAAAGAAATTACATTTTTAAATTATCTTTGTAGTTTTTAGTATATTTGAGATCATTGCTAATTTTATTGCTGACCGTCTTATTATATTGTTGAATGTACATATGACGTAAAATTACGCTTGGAACTCAAAAAGCCCAAAAAATTTTATACAAATTTATTAATATGTATAGATTTTTATAAAATTACATAAAGGGGAAAAATTTTATCATAATAAAAAATTATAGCTTTTATCACAAATTAATTCAAATTAGATTCCCTTTCGCTTTTTATTCAAACAATCATTATTAAACGTGACCAAAACATTTTTATTTATAAGAAATTGTGTCTATATACATACATATGTAGGTATGTAATAATTTTTTTTTACATAAAAATACGTAGAAAAATGTAATATACATACAACTTTATTACATATACATACTTTCATTATACAAAAAGTTTAGTTTTAAAAAAATATACAATAGTATATCTGTTTAATGTCTGCAATCATATCTAAACAAAATATATATGAAAATTTAAAGAAAAAAAATTATCTAAATACACTTTAAATTTAAAATGCTGAGTACATATTTTCCGCTCCAAAAACAGCTACAATACAGTGGCCGTGAAAAATTTTCATGTATATTTTTAGGAATATATACATATAATAGATCTACAACCACATACATATTTATGTATGCATGCATATCCGAAGCTATTTTTCTTTTATAAAAGAAAATAGATGTGGAAGAAAAAAAAAAGATCAGACATTTTTTTACAATATATCCATTTAAATTTGATGTATAGAATTTTTATCAAATAATTTTAAATTGCATGTTCATCAAGAAAATTCTTTTTTCTAGCTACCATTTTTGAATCAAATTTTCTTATTTATATATACATACATACATGCATATATTTTTCTAAATCTTTTTATTCAATTTTATTTATATTCTTTTTTTTATTTAAAATTTTTGTTTTCGTTTTCCTCTTTTTAACTTTACCTTTTTCAAGATATACATATATTTTTTAATGCATAATACGACGTATTTTTATGTATAAAAAGCATTGGTTAGTTATTATTCTTTGTCAAGTGCATTCAACCGTTTCGACTTTTGGATCTTACTTTTTTATCTTTTCTATTTTTTTTATATTTTTTTTTTATTTTTTGTTTATTTATTCTTTTTTTTTCCTGGCTGTTCATCCTCCCCCTTGAGCATAGTTTCATCTAAATATTCTATCGCTAATGTTTACTGCGCTTTTTCTGCTTTACACCGCCATATGCATAAAGAATAGGTTCTATACGTGTTTTTTTTTTTTTACTATACACTTTTTTGAGAATTTAAACGTATATAACGTAAAGGGAATTCATTTTTGTTTTTTATTGCATACGATTCTAAAACTAGAAACCAGAAAATGTGTTGGTGTAGTCACTACATTTTACATGTATAAAGAACATTACATATAAGCCAGATTTACAAATGCATTTAAAGATCAGACTAATAGAAAAACGATATATGTATTATATTTGAGAAAACTGAATCCAATTTCAAATATATTTAAGATGTATTTTTAAAGAAAACCATACATATACAAACATATTTTGACTCTAATCAAATCTAGACCCCAAAAGTACAAAAAAAAAAAAAACAAAATTATAAGAGGAATAAAGCAGACAGATCCAGAGATGATAGTGATGATGATACAAAACAAGAAAAGAGTTTTATGAAAAATCACAGAAAATGGCATTCTAGAAGATGAAGTAGAAGAAATCGACTTGTAAATAGTGGGATAAATTTAAAGATGCAATACAATGCAATAAAAATAAAAATCTTTGTTGGTATACTTATAAAATCATTAAAAATAAAAAATAAATAAATAAAATAAAGTAAAGAAAAAGGGTGGCGTTGAGAAGCAGCAAAAATATGCTTCATAGAATATATAGATGCACACATATAAAATAAAACTTGAATTCTTCATTTTTACATAAGACTAAAAAAAAAATAAAAAAAAACATTAGAAATGGAAAAAAGGCGATATGAAATATATGCACGATTCGAAGTTCTTGACTTGAATTTTAATTGCATTTAATGTATAGTTGAAGATAAAATTTGGGATTAGTTTTTTTTAAATTTTTTTATTTTTAGATTTAAGTAATTTTTATTTTTTATATTTTATATCACACATACAATGAATGCTTGTTGTTTTCTTTAAGAAAGGTGACAAAGAGGTATATTGCAAGATATGATTGCCTGCTTTTTTTCCTATTCATTGAATTCTACATAATTTAAAAATTATAAGTTGATTTTTTCAATTCACGATTATTAAAATTGAGCATGATTTTTCTGAAATTATTGAATTGAATATTAAAATGTAAAAATCATCAAAAGTATAAAAAAAAGAAACATACATACATATTTACATATGTACATATATTATATAAGATGGGACTATATGTATTATTTAAAATTAGAACTGTTCGATGAAAAAATTGTAAATTAAAAATGCATGTACTCGTATACATCGTTATTCAAGTAGTGCAATACGAAAATAAAGTATACTATATGTATATACGTAAAGTGCATTAAAGTATTAATGTATGTATAGATACACACATAAATACATACATGTGTATGTATGTAATTATTTATATGTTCACAGGAAGTTGATGGCGTTGTTTTCGTTAACATATCAACAATATTAAAAATATGCATGTACAACATATACGTACATATTGTGTTTTGTACTGTATATGAATGTTGAAAATTATACGAAGAGAAAAAAAACTTGTGAATTTTTATACATTTTATTGTCTACAACGTTTTTATGCATTTTAATGCATTCAATTTATTGCATGATATCAAATAGTGTGAAATAAAATATACATAAATAGTATTTATTCTTGTATACTAAAATATTATAGTATCATAGCGGTTTAATTGATAATTAAAATTAATAAAGGTATGGTTAGATTTTTAAACAATTTTATTCTTTTTAATTATGCCATAAAACTCTGTTTTTATTCAACAGAAAAATAATACTTTAACGAGTTAAAACTTTAAGTAGAAAGCTATCAAATAAGTCTAAATAGTGAAAAGCTGTTTTTGATTAAAACTCGTTTGTATAAATCGCAAAGAAAAAAAAAATGTCATAATAAATTTAAAATGTACACATGTATACATACATACATACATACGTATGAATTTATGGATATGTATATATCTACGCATATAACATATGTATATAATTTTTTTAAAATTAAAACTACATATTTGCATAACTCTAAATATTCAGGTTTAAGATGTTTTTTTTTTAGTACTAGATACAGTAAAATACAAATTTTGTATTTCACATATGTACGTACATACATATATGTAACCATGTAATATAATTTTTTTGTGAACATGATTCGTATTTTGTAGAAATTTTTCAAAGAACCAGTTTTCATGTTATCAATTTATGTGGAGCGCTAAAATGCTCAAAAAAGCAAAAAAGAAAAAATTTTAAATTTCTCCAGAGTTACGAGTCATTGTCTTTTTTAATTGCCCTTATATGTATTATACATACGCATATTTATATATGTAAAAATTTATAATATATATAAGATACATATTGTAATATTGTATAGTGTTAATGTTAACAATTATATATTCACATGTACAGTACTTACATTAGATTAAATTAATGTATTATCTATTTTAAAATGTTTAAAATAATTTGTTGTGTATTTTTTAAGAGCATATTTTATTATCACAAAAGATTTTTTATTGTAGATAATATTACATTGTTGTACTATTGTTACATTAATAAAGTAATTACTTTAAAAAAAAAAAAAAAAACATCATCTGACTTTGCTGTCGTATGTAATTATAATTACATACGTTTGAAAAAGTAGAATCTTAAAAAAATAACCTGTCAAAATGCAATTTCATTAACTTTTATATGTATGCATAACGTGTAGTACAAAATGTAGACAAAATTGTTTTATATTTTGAGCGTTTAAAAACACTGATATACTGAAAAGGATTATAGTTGCAACTTTATGTGTGTTTTATATGTTCATTTCATTTTTATTTTTTATTTTATCAGTACCTGATCCAACCTGTTTTATTGATTCGATCTAACATACACACTTTTAAATAAAAGAAGTCAACAAAAAAATTTATACAACCAAACATATAAGTTTGAATTTTTTTTGATTGTAGGTTTTTTTTCAAATCTTAAAAATAAAAATCATTTTGAAGAGAAAAGAATAGATTGTATTTTAAATATATGTAGATACATTGTATTTGTATTTAATCGTACGCATATTCAGAAGAAAAGCATCCTTTTCATGTTTGAAATTAGGGTCGGGCATAGTCTAGTCACAAAAATATACAAAAAATGCTAAAAAGTTAACTTGAAACTTCTTATGAATAATATTTTTTTTTTCTTACAATTTTGCTTTATTCGTCTCTTCGATTTCCTCTTCTTATTCCTTCGGGAACTATAGGCATACAGAGGTTTGTACATATGTAACTATATATAACTAGCAACTATATCAGCCTATCTCCATAAATGCATGCGTTTCTTGCATAAAACATGCGAGACTGTGATTGTTATAATGTATACAATCATATATATACGCATTATGTTTGAATGCGTATTTGTGCGTGGGTCGTTAACCTACGAATTTCAGGGTCATATAAAAGTCAAACTATATGAGTTTAATAAGATCGTACTAAGAAATAGAAGAAATGTTTCACTTCAGTGCCAGGGCAGTGCTATTTCGATTATTTCTTTGCTGTATTTTCTGGACTTCTGGTCGTTTTTAATTCCTGTGTGCTATGTACTAGTTGCTGTTGATTTTTTATGTAATCGTCTTTGTTGTTTTTTTTTTCTGTTTTTATCACTTTGTGACTTCACAACTCAAATACACAATAAGACATATAACTTATATAATGTACTTATAATATATGTGTATGTTTGATGTTTTTATGTGTATTAACATCTCCAACTTCGGCGAACGGCAAGTAAGCCATCTGAACCATCAACTTTCAAGATATTTCCAAAATAAATAATTCGTACTATAAGAGATTCAGCATCATTTATTTTACCATAGCAAACTTACTTTCGTTCACATGGTGTATCTGCGTTTTTTTACAATTCATTTATTTTTCTAGTTTGGGTTGGGTTGATATTTCGAGATTGGGATAGAAATTGTTCAAATATGTTTTTTGTTGTTATTTTCATTTTTATGTGTTTCATATTGTATACCAAATAAACATGTATATTTGCTTCATTATATATATATGCAAGCACATACATACATATGTATATACATAAATTTATATATAAAATTTTATTTGCCACCATAGCGTTTTTTATATATATATACATATGTATATACTTGATATGTAGGTATATGTAGATGTAAGCAATGTAAATGAATTGTTTAAGATCGTTACTTTCAATACGGTCGGAATAAAGGGAATATATGTACATACGTATTATGTGTATGTTCATCATTTTTTAGTTTTTGTATTTCATATGTTTTTCATGTAATATTTTGTACGTTATTTTTTTAGCAATAAGGGAAATATTTGTATCTGATAGAAATGGGATAATGTAGGACTGGAACATGAAGCGGGGCAAGAGCAATGATTGCACGATATTCTGTGCATTACATGGGTATAGTTTTTAGAAGCATGTTTAAAAAGGAACATGAAAGGGGATTTAAAACTATGTATGTATGTATGTAGATTGAGAACGAAGACTAAAAATGAAGTGCTTGACGATGTAACTTTAATGAGCAAAATAAATGAAAGTGAATCAGAATAGTTGAATCGATGTAATGTAAGGGAGACAGGGAGACAATATGTGATTTAATAAGTCCATATTCAGGGGCAAATGAACAATATTTATCTGTAAAACGTATATATACACATTTTGTATTCGTATTCATGTATACATGGATGTATGTATATAGATAAAGTTTGCCGGTTTGTTGATTAAATATTTGATTCATATTCATATTTTTGGAAAAAGATATGAAATAATATTCATTTACTTAGTAATGTATATGACCAAAATATGCAGTATATAAAATTTTTATAGATATAAGAGAGAAAGTTTACACTTTTAAAAATTTTACATTCTTTCTATTAATACTTACATATACAATATACAAGTATGTACATTAAAATTTTCGTATCCAACAAAAACAATATTTAAAGAAAAAGACAAAATAGATTTAAAATGAAGAAATTTGATAAATTCAAAATGATATGATGTATGTCCGCATTTCGTAATATGAACACATTATATATCTCCTAATTCATCAACAAAATATTTGAGTGTAAATGATATTGAAGCCTTAGGGTAAAAGCAAACATTATTAGATGGCTATATCCATTCAAATATTCAATATGGCAATCATTCGAATATTTGGCTATGAATTTATTCGTGTATGTTACGTATATGCATCAAAATGGAGGCGGTTAAAAATTGTATTTTCTATTTTTTTTTTGCCACACTTTTGTACAAAAATTTTTACGTATGATGTACATACATATGTATGTATTTCTGCTTAAAAATGAAAATTAATTTTTGTCAGTTCACTGAAATGTATTATGCAATTAAGGTGAATTCATGTAAAAATGAATAAACGTTATACTATATGTATGAATCGGTTATTTTATTTAGATGACATTCATTAGAATATTTTTCTATTAATACTACTTTATCTATTTTTATTATAAATTTAAAATTTTAATTTATTTTAATTTTTTTAAATTTCTGCATTGATAATTTTATTCATTTTTGTCATACTTAAAACACTTTTTATAAATGTATATGCATTATATATATGCATGTAAATGTATACAAGCGAAAATTAAAATAAAGGTCGTATAAATTCAAAATAAAAATATAAAAAAATTGAAAAAAAAAAAGAAATTGAAAGACAATAAACTGAATTTGCTATGCTGAATTTTAAAAACATTACCTTGATTATTAAACACCTAAAGTTGTTCTATATCTTCGATAGTTTTCAACCCTGACATACAAAAATATTTTTATGTTTGTTCATGATATACAAACATAACTTTTGAAAAAAAAAAAAACAATGATAAATACGCTAATACGCATATAGCAAATTGTAATATTAAATTATAAAGACATGAATATTATATACATATATATATGATTAAAGGCCCTATAACAAAATTTAAAAAAATTAAAAATTTTAACAAATAGATACAAACGTACGCACATAATGTATGTATGTATTGTAGATAATATGTAGATACCTTCTGTGTACAAAAAATTAACATAAATTCACGTAACCTGCAAAGAGCTATGTAGACAGCTGTATCTATACTTATAAAGTTGTATATACTATATATCACTATTTCCAGTATACATACATATGTATGTACATATATAGATGTATGTATAAAAGCAAAGCTGACTAGTCAACTATGTACATATAAATTATTGCTCAACTATTTAACACCAAACATTTAATTTGCAATCGAAAAAAAAAATTAAATGAATGAAAAATCAAATGAAAATTGAAAAAAAAAAAACGAACACCACAAAAATCGCCATTTTAAGAAGGCCTCGACGAGGTCTCGCATAAAATTTTCAAAAACAAAATTAAACGAAAAAAAAAAAGAAATTCGGCCAACGGCCATCCTCATGTGACCTCCATGATTGCATGATTTTATCATGATTTTATTTTATATGTTTTGCTATGCTATGGCTTGACTAGTTTGGGTTGACTTGTTGCGGTTGGCTGGTTGATCAACTTTATAACAACAATTATAAGTATGTTTAAAAGTACATTTATAAAAGATATCAATTCGGTTTGCATCTAAAAAAAATATAAATCCATGTATACACTACATACTACGAAAATAAAGGTCTCTTCGTTAAACGCAAAATACAAAAATTAAGCAACTCTAAAATGCGCTACATGAAAATATCATTACAGTATGTGTTCTATAAACGAATTTACAAATTTTAAATAGAAAAATAGACAAGATATAAGTATGTATGTACAATGCTGCCAAGTATTATAACAAGTAATATGATTGCAATAGATGGCCATTGGCCACTATTAACCGTACTAATAAAATGTAATGTAAATATACTAGATTCAACTGGTCATTCCGGTAATTTTATGTTTTCTTTAAAATTTTATAAAAATCTTCAGTTATTATCGAACACAATATATCATGCATAGGTAATAGGTATTCTAATTTGTTATAGACTATTTTGAGAAAAATACTGTGTTATCCTCTATGAACCATATATAAGAAAAAATCATATTTTATTTAATATTCATGTAAAATGTTTTATATATACATATTAATTCTTTTTTTGCTCTTATTAAATTACTGAAAATGCATCGGAGTAACACCTTCACTGTAAATAACCTTCACTGCAATGAACTTATGAACATAGTATAATATATACTTACATATGTATGTATGTATGTATGTATGTATGTCTGTTATAACACAATATTTACACAAAAATAAATTCATTTCGTTGATAAATTTAATGACGACGACTCAGCTAGTATGGCTTACTATTGTCAGTTAACGCAAAATATTGCGTTGTTGTTGCGCAAGAAAAATTGTTTTTTTGTTTTTGTTATTAATTTTTTTTATTTTTTTACGAATCATGCTGTTTGCTATGCTCTGCTACGTACATACATATATATATATATATATGCTATGGCAATGTATGTTATCGACGAGAAGAGTAAGGAGGAATACGTAAAAATTTTCGATAGCCCACATGAGTGAATATAATCTACTCCAGAAAATTAAAAATTAAAATACAAATACATGAATTTGTGTAACAGACAGACATACACGAATACACGTACTATATACAAATGTATATGCATTAATACACATACAACATTTATTTATACATTTGTTATTGTAGAAAGGAGCACATATGTTAGTAATTTTTATGCATAATTCAACAGTTTGAGTTTAATTTTTCACGAATATAAAAAATATTTAAAAAAATGAAATGAAATAATCGTTAAAAATAAAGAAAAGAAAAAAATAATTAGAGAAAAACATTTGCGGTCGTAAAAAAAAGCAGTTTGATGCGTTGGCAAAAACGAAATTTGATATTTTCAAATATAAGAATTCAAAAAATGATAGGAAATGTCTGCATGTGTATAAAAGCGATCATATATACATATATGTACATATTATGCACATATACAATACATACATATTATATGTACCAACACAAAAAAATTAATGATTCAAAAATATATATAAATCTATTAAATGCACTATTACTATATATATTTATACATACATATTTCGTTATTGTTTTATTTTAGAGATAGGCAAAGAAAAGTAGAGCAAAATTTTTGTATTAGTTGATATGATGCCGGTTTATAACATGTATTCATCTAATTTATCTTATTACAAAGTTATAAAGTGTTGGCACAAATTTGAAAAAAAAAAAAATGAAAATTTTAGATATGATAAAAGTTTTGTTTTTTTTTTTTCTAGTATGATATCTTATTTTGACGATACAATTTAGATATTTTTAAAATAAATAAAAACTTAACAATAATACTAAAAATAATAGAAAAATATAAGTTTGTAAAAAATATTTAAATGCATTTTTCTTTTGTAATTTTAACACTCATAACTAGTTAATAACATATGCAATACATTTTTTTACCCTTTCTTGAATGTAATGTGGGAAAATATGTTTATCTAATACCGCATCCATGCATAATGTTTTAGTTTAAATTAAAATTTAAAAAAAAAAATAATTCAATGTCATAGACGATAGATATTAGAAAATAATAAATAAATTTCATCCTTACATTTATACTTATTTCTAGTATTGAACGTATGCATGTATGTGTAACATATGCATATGTATAGTGATATATGGCTAGTCACATATAAGTTCATACGTTTTCGTAATATGCAAATTGTACGAAATTTTTTTTATGTACATATTTATTTCTTTTTTACTTCATTTCAACCCTTTTCCATGATGTTTTACTTTTTCCTGTTATTAAAGACATGTGCAATAGAAAAAATGTGCAACTCATAACAAGAAATCAAAAATACCGTAATTTTAAAGAAGAAAATCACTTTCACTATTGTATTATGCCTGCAGAGATATACAATATAAGGAAAAACATCAGTTAATTAAAATTCTAAAATACATACATACTTACATATGTATGTGCTTAGATTTTAGAAAATTCCTATAGAAAATTTAAAAGACAACATTTTCCACATAATTTTTCTATCACATGCAAATTATCAAGAATGCAAATAGAAAAAAAGAAAAGGTGACTGACTGATGAATGCAATTCAATGTTTAAGAAAAGAGAAGCCCTTCTTAGTTTTGTTCTTCCTTATATGCAAATTATTTATTTCCTGCATATTTTATTTTTTGTTTCTTTTATATTCAGTTGTATATACATATGTAAATATGGATAACATAAAGTGGTTTGAATGCAAACGTTTACCGTGAGAAAATTTTTACTTCCTTTTTGCATAAGAAAATAACTGTGCTAAATAAAATGATTCAATTTTAATTTATATATTAACATATTTCTTTTAAATTTTTTATGTTTGATCATTTTTTCTTATTGCGTTTTTTTTTGTCATGTCTACATGTCCTGCATTAAAAATGCAAATCCTTTGATTCTTAAAATGATTCAAAATGATAAAAGATGTTTTTCAATAATGTATTAAGTGTAGTGTCTGTATTTGTATCTCAGGTAAAGGACATTTAAATAATTTTATCGGATGATTGATATTCAAATTTGATTTTATTAATTCAATAAATAATCAAAATTGTCAATAATTTATGCAAATGTGCGTGCAATAATTTTTTATGTGAGAATTTATACATATTTGCATTTAGTAAGCAAAAAATTGCCAGGTATTAAATAATATTCATTAAATTGCTTATAGAAAAGAGAATTTAAGAAGAAATTTTTATGAAAGTTCAAATGAAATTCTTAAATTTTTATTTCAAAAATATTAAAGTGTTTAAGTAACAACTTACAAAAAAAAATGTTTTTTGAAGTTGTATGCTTGATAAGTTTAATTGTGATACTTGTATATGGTTTAATTTTGATAATAACTTCCATAAGCAGGCATATTTTTTCCTATATTGAAAAATACAGGATTTTAAACATTTCTTATCTATTAAAATACTGTACACAAATGAAATGTGACAACCCCCAAAATAAGCAAAGAAGCATAAATGCGAACATAATATACGTGCCACCCATTAAGGAGGGGTGCAAAACTCTACATACTTTGAAAAAATCATTATATCAAATCATATTGCAATATCTACGTGTATATGTATACGTTTTGCAATACACAACGTACAGCATCCCTTATCAAATATTATTTTTACTTTATATATTTTTTTTTTTTCGTTCGTAAGGGATTACAATATTTGCTTCGTATAATTTTGCCATTTTTGGCAATACAATTACACCATTTTATTATTTGAAAAAAAAAGAAGACAATTCATCCCTTATATATGATGCGTTTCTTATATATGAGAATAACAGTAGCATGTAGGGTAGCTTGGTAAATAATGAAAATACATAAGTTCAACCCCTAATATCGACACGTTTTGCAATTTGATGACGAAATGTAATACATTTATGATTTTTTCTTACCCTTAAGAATTTTTAATTTTCTTTTTTTTCATATAATCATAAGAAATTTTTTTAAAGAAAAAATTTTAATAAAATATTTCATGTTTTTATTCACAATTTTTATGATATCTTTTTGTACAAACATTTTCAAAAAAAAAATATACTTTTATATGCTATTATCTAGTTTAGGAGATATCTGTTTAACATCTTGCCAGTAAGAAAAAAAGAAAAAGTAAATATATAAAAATTTTTATATGCATATAATATATACAGTTATACGCAAAATAAAGGCATTTAATTTAAATGCGATAATTTAAATTCAAAATTTTAAATTAACTCTCACGAATTTTTTATTTATCGATTAAAAAAGGTTAATATATAAAAAAATATATACATAAGTATGTAATACGAAAGAATGTAATACATATACATATATACATATGTACATTTATACAAAATTCGAAAACATACACTAATAAAAATTTAACTTAATATGCAATAAATTGCATTTTGTTAACATATAATGAGAGAAATTTTGCATTTATTAACAATGTGTATACTGATTATAATCAACAGAGTGATCACGTGAAAATTTTTTAGTTTGTATGGGAGTTTTTATACTATGGTCTTCAAAGTTATTTACATAAAAGGGAAGTATTAATGTCATTATAAAAAAAAAAAAAATTTCCCAATGTCCAAATTATGCCAAACATAACTTTCAAAGCAAAATTTACTACAAAAAAAAAGCAAAGCCAAAAAAAGAAATTTACAAAAAAAATCAATCAAACAACCAACCATATAGTTTTACGCAATTTATATTAATATTGCTCTTAGTGTACAGTGAGAGCCCTTTCACCTGACATCGGTTAGAAATGATGTTGACCGTTGTCAAAATTTACTAAATACATTTTTTAATAATATATACGGATTAAACATTGAAGAAAAGGGCCACTATAAAGCAACAATTAACTTATTATACATACATATGTATATGCAGGTATACCTACGTTTTGTAGTAAAATATACACATGTACAACATACATTTTATTAGTTAGAGCTTTGCATTTTAACACCTTGAATACAAAATTTCGATGTCTGCCGATATTGCCAATCCATTGTATGTACATATGTATGTTAGTACTAAAGCAGAAACAATATATCAGCGGCCATGTGGAACAGTGCTATGGTGTGCCATTTTGTGTTGTGATTAGCGTTTTTGGCTTTTTATTTTTATATTTATTGATAATACTTTGCTATTAACGAGGTTATGTGAACCTTGAGCAGTTCTTTGTGAAAAAGACAACTTTTCATTTTTCGATATTTTCGATAGTTGAATAATCAAAATATATATACATATATATGTATATTTGTGCGTACATATTGGGTATAAAATATGCGCACACACTTACATATATACACAAATTAAAATAAAGAAAAATTATTGGCAGCATTAATGGGTCGACCTATGCATTATATTTACATGCTTTTTATGTATTTTCGAAATAGGGTCTAAATACGAAGCATAAATTAAAAATACAAAAAACTTTTTTTTTGGCTTTGTAAATTTTGTAAAAAGTACATACATACATATATATGTACATGTTAAATAAATTATTTGAAATCTAGCGGTGAAATAGCAATCAGAAAATATCGGTGAATGACTTTTGAGTACGGAGGTTAACAAGACGCTTGCTATTATAAATACTATTATAAATTGTTTGTATCTACTTATGTACATACATACATAGGTACATATGTATATATATACTTGCAGTTTAGTTGATTATTTATATCGCAACTATATACATATGTACAGCTAGACTTATACATACATGTGCATGAAATTATATAAAATTGAAAAATTTTGTATTTGTATGACTGTATGTACATACTACATACATATGTATGTATGTACGTACATATGAGATAAAATTTTTAATGATTCGCGATTAAGTGAATATTGAGATGCTTTTAATGGCAACTATATAGGTTTCTATATTTTGAAGGCTTCCAATTATTTTTATTTTTGGAAATGTAAGGACAACAAGTGTTCTTCAGTAATAAGTATAATTATTTGCAACTTACATGTATGCATATATTTTCCTATAACTAAGTAATAATATCCAAACAAATTCGACATGTAAAAAAATTTTTTTTAATAGTTTTTTAATATTCAAAATTTATTCAAAATATTTTTTTTCTCTAATTTTTGTTATAGGTAATTTCCTAATTGTAATTTTATAAATTCTTTGCCCTTCACATATGCATTTGAAATAATTCAGTTCAACACCATTTTTGCCTTTGAATGTATGGATATGGTTTTCAGGTGTGGGGTAAACATAACGAGTTGATTGTGTCAACTGTGAGGTAAATAGCGATTAATGTATTTAGTCTTTAAAATATCATTGTGTGTTTTTTGTTTCATATTTAATTACATTTTCATGCAATATCGATATTATTGATAAAAGATGCAAAATTTAAATAAACGTGTTTACGGTTTTTTTTGTAATTTTCAGTTGTGTTTTTTGTTCAAATTACATATTTAAGTATGATAGAAAGAAGTTGTTTAGTTAAATATTTTTAGTTTGTGGATTTCATAATAATTTAATATTATGTGCTAACTGATGTCGGCCTCTCAATTTTATCAAATTTAATGATAAAATAACTTTCCTCACTTAATTTTAATTCTTTCGCCCGCACCCAGTCTTGTAAACTCTGTGTGCCCCGTACTTTTTTTTTCTTTTCAAAGCAAATTTTACAAAAACTTACAAAAATTATATTATATTTGATTAATATCTTGTATAGTCGTTAATACTATGTATATCAAATAAAATTATTAAGCCAAAAACAATAAAATTTACTTTAATACTACTACATATACATACATGCATACATATGTGTATTGTTGATTATTTACAACGTCCTACACTTTAATACAAAATAAGTTTCCCCCCATCGCCCACTTTAAGCTCATGATCTAGTATATTGCACAACTTTATAACAATTTAGATAGGGCGAATGTCAATGAACTCATGATTACTAGACGCGACTTTCATACAACATATTTTTGTCAACTATAAATCGTTTGCAAACGCTATTACGAACATTGCATTCATCAACAGTTTATTATATGTTCAGCAAAATAAAACAAAATATACCCCTTAGCCCTTACCTCTTACGAACGATGTACGAGAGATTATTTGCCTAAAAATAAGATATGTATAAGTATGTATAAAAATAAAGTACAGCGGAAAAGCATTTTTAAATGTTTTTTAGCTCTCATGTTTTCAACTTTTCAAACACGATCAACCAGTAATACGTAAACAAACATGTTTGCATGTATGTACATACTTGTACACACACGTAGCTACAGTAATTATAAGTTCGGCAAACTTGAAGTTTCTAAAAGGGACGCACGGGTAAGACGAAAAAAGGTTGACTTTTAACAAAATAAAGCTTTTATCTGAATGTATTTTTCTTTTATTTTTTTAGTTTTATTTAATAAATCTTCTCGCAATAAGTAAAAAAACAACGCTTACTTATAAATTCATAAAACAAATATAAAAAATGATCATAGATTTATCTGATATTTTACTTAGCGCAGCCAGACCAGCCTGAATAGCAAGAGCAAGCTTTCAGCTCAGTTAGTTTAGTTTGGTCGCAAATGGTTATTAAGTAAGTAGTCTAGCTAGTTTTTTTCTGGTACATTTACATTGCTTACCTCATTATACATGATCGTAAATATAAGTACATACATATGTATATATATGTATACATATGTATGTACGACTAAAGTGTGAGAAGTATGTATAAAAATTTTATGCTTTATGATACATAGAAAATTTTTGCCACGTGCAATTATAATGCACAATCAAGGAGAAAGTAGGTTACACGCGCAACATATTTGCCGACCACTTATAAAAAGCGAATATATGAGAAATGAGAACGTTATATTGATATTTTGATTTTTCTATGAACCAATACGTCATACACGTCGTTGGTTTCATACGCGCGGTAAGCAGAAGCACGCAAATTGTTCACTTAAGCGTGAGGATCATTTGCAGTGCAACGCAGCGAAGCACATATTAAATTAATGTATGCGATGTATCGAGATTTTTTAAAATACATACATATACTTACATAGGTAGGTATACTTATGTTTACCTTACATAGATCGAATTATATACATACATTAATTACAAATTACAATCAAACATCGATCAATAAGATTTTATATACATGATCACATATGTACAGATGTATGTATATGTACAAATGTATAGACACTTATTATTGGAGAAATATTCCGAAATTTTTAGCAAATATCATTAACATATACATATAAACTATTGCGTATCGCGTACATATTCTAATATGTTTTGACAAACGGTTTATGTACGCGCACATGACGTAATACCACCAGATCAACCTTGTACATATTATCATACATACAAATATGTACATATATATTAATGTGTAGATTTTCAATTTAAAAATATATACATATGTATATATTATATATATAAATATATGAATGTGTACTGCATGTGTACACATACGTATGTGTAATTTTTGTTATTTTAAAAAGCGAATATTTGACAAGAGTTTAATCAGATGTTGAAATAATATTTTTCGCTTTTTCAGGTCATTTTGTTATCAAAATGGTGGACGAATGGAATTTTACCAGCAAAAATTAAAATTTGAAATTTGTACATACATACAAAAATTCATACGTTATGTATATACTATATAGTATGTAAATATACGTATGTACATTACTCGTATATTCTAGTTATTTAGATAATGAAAAAATTGAGTTGTTCAACAATTTGATTAGATTTTGATATGAACGAATTAGGCAACCTATTTTGTATCTCTATTTTACCAAAAGTTACATACGTACATATGTATGTATGTACATATTACATAAACACCGTAGTATGAGTAAGTTTTCAGCGATCGTGATCGTACCAATTTAGATAACGTTCGCACGCAATGAAGATGTAATGTAAGTTCTTCTAAAATTGTTCAGTTTGTACATATGTATGTATTTGCTATTTTAAAATAAAAGGTGATTCTCTCTCAAAGTTTCAAGCATAAACCTTATATTTCTTTCAAAAATAAATGATTTCACTTTCTGTTATCATATTATCATTATACGTACTTTTTTTTTTAAATTGTTAAAAAACAAAACATGCATGCATTTTTAGTATATTTTATGAACATAACATACATACATATGTACATGTGGGAATGAGAAATTGTAGTAGAAAATTTATCAAAGGAAAGTAATCCAGTTGGATGGCTTAGGGGTAAAGCACGTAGCTTATGAATCATGAAGTCGTGAAAACAAAACCTTATTTTTCCAACAAAACTTTTATTTCCGATATATTTCACATGTTCCTACCTAGTTTTCAGAAAACATTAGAAATGTAGAATCCCACAATTTACGAATTCCAACATTTGGAATACCCAAATACATATACACACATACATATGTATATTGCGATCATTATTGACAAAAAGTAAATAGGTACGTACTAAACATTACAAAAACTCACCTGTGCTAACAAGAATTTTCTGTTTATCAATAACACTACTAGAAGGTAAAATATTAAAAAAAAGTCATACTAAGCAAAATGAGAAAAATAATAAAGTCATTGAACCATGATTTGTATATCAATTTCATGTTTAATGTTTATTTGAAATGTTCATGTTTACCGGATTCAAATGATCCGGATGCTAAAGACTATAGTGCATGCTAGTACATATCTACATATATATGTACATCTAATATAATTATATGCGAGTATCTATTATCCCTCACATTCTATTTTTATGCATAAATACGTTTTAACATTTAAAATTCGAGCCTTTTCAAATGTTTACGTACTTATATACTCTATTTACTAAAGACCTCTGAATTTTTGTATTTCTGTTTCTGATATCATTGTAGGACTTTCTGTGCACATTTCGAGAAATTCGTCAATGTATGTAAGTAGTAAACAGTGCGCGGCGTATTTGTTGCATATTGCATATTATATGAGGTCTGTTCATAAGTTAACACTGCACTATCAAGCGTTCAAAAAGTAATCATGACTAAAACAACACTCAGTTTAACATTAACTTAACATTTGCAACATAAAATTCGATGTTGCGTTGACTAATTTATGCCAATGGCAATATGTTTAAAATTTGCATTGAAATGACAGAAATTTTTCATAGAAAGCGACACAAATGTTAAAAGTGTTAAAACGTCGTAAAATGCAATACTTACATACATACTATATGTCAGAGCATCGCAACACAAGATATCTAAATGTTACATTAACATTGCAGCAATATTTCTGCAACTCTACATCATCATCGTCATGATTACTTTTTGAACAGACGCGGTCCAAAAACACTGAAAAATATATTGTTATATTATATACACGCATGGTAAAATCGTGCATATAACAGGCAAGATATTATTGTAATATTTATTTGTTATATATGAAAATATAAAATTCATATACATACATACATATGTATGTACGTACGCATTTTTAGTGATAGGCCTCAGTTTAAAAGATTGAATGACAACAACAAAAAAAATTACTGAATTTTCGAGAGCAATGACTTTTTTCCATATGTACATACATACATATATACCAATTATGTAAAAGTGTGTATTCGTGAATGTACATTTATAGTGTATTCAATTACTTTTTTACATGATCGCTTATCATTTGGCGTAAAAATAATTGTAAACCATTAAAAGCATTCATTTATCATCGATTCATACCCATACTTGCCTGGATAGACAAAATTGAAATTTTAACTTGTGTAAAGTTTTTGTAATAAATCTGAAAATATAAAGATAATTCAAGCAAAAGGCGAATTACAACACTCATACATATGTACATACATATACAAAGTATATAAATAAAATATTTAAATAAACACATATCTACAAACATGGCTACGTAATAACAGGGAAAAAATGAATTTCTAAATTTGACGCAATTTTCATCATTAAAATGGATCCTTGTTTTTAAGGAGTTTTCAGCACTCAACCAAATTTTTGTGAGGGTTGTTTAGAAAAACAAAAAGAAAAAATTGTCGACAAAAAATTTTTTCGTATGCATATGCGCAAAGAAAACTATACCTATACACATGTTCATACACATATGTGTGTACATACATACATACAAACAAGTTTCCTTAAAGCCAACATGGTAAAAATTTGAAAAATCATTTTGCGTTTTTTGTTTTTATTCCCACGCAATGTGATTGTTAGTAAAATTTATGCGCAGTTTATTTAAAAATGAAAGGAAAAAAAATTAAAATAAAATTAGATATGCAGCCGTTGCAGATGTTTACAAAAATTTGTAAAGTAAATGCGTATGTATTTTTGAATCGTATATTTGTGCAGCAAAAAATGAAATTTTCTTCGAGGTTCGTTTTTTTTTGTTTTTCAAATTTCCAGTTCCTTTTTCATAGTTCGTTTGTTTTCCATGTTTTGTCATGTACATCAAAAGAATGCATGCATGTATGCAGACTACAATTTTTGGCACTGTATGCATTGATGAGCGTTTTATATAGTTATTTGATTTTGTACTTACATCCATACATACATATGTACATACATATGTATATTACAACAAAACTTCATCCAACTCTATCTATTCCTAGAAGAAAATTTTGAAAGAGGTGAATGAACCTTTTTTAAGTGGAATTGTATTATTTGTTATTAGATAAAAATTTATTTGTTTGCTTTTAAATACAAATTTTTTAAGTTCAAGAAATAGATACCTAGACGTTTATGTATGTGCTTATAACTTCAATATACATATGTACATATGTACCTATATGTATGTATAACAAAAAAAAAAAGAAGAAAATATGTAGGTACTCAGAATGTACACAAAAAAAAGGATTTACCTATTTATGAATTTTTTTAGAGATAAGGTCAAATTTCTTTTTATTTTATTCAATTGCAACTTTTTTCCAAAACTTATATTAAATTTTTATTTATATTTTTCAATTGAATTTTATTACGTAATTGAACATAATGCTTTAATTGAAATTAATTGAAATTGTATACGACATTATTGGTGTCATAGATACATACATAAATGCACACAATTAAATTTTTATGAGTCTTTATATCTACACAAAATAGCATAAAAATAGGTAGGTGTATATGTATGTACATATTACATACATATGTACACATGTATGTATGTATGTATAAACGGATATGTTAAAAAAAAACTTAAAATACATACATGAGCATGCAGATAATCAGTACGATGTACAAATGTACTTTACATGAATGTAATCTTCACGCAATAAAATGCACTTAACATTTTAACATCAATGAAATAGCTCATACACAAACATAAATGCAATGCAATACCTACATATATATATTGTATACCTACATATATGTACAGATAGTTGAATTAAAAGAGAATTAATTTCATAAATGAAATAACAATGAAATGTTTTCATTCAAAATAATGAAATAAAACAAAAAATGATTAAATATAGGGAAGAATTGGTGAATATTGTGCATTCCATGCAATAACAGCCCTTATTATTAAATGTGTTGCACTTGTATGTATATGTAATTTCATACACATTCAAATACTCATGTAATTTCTCTAAAGTCTTTGATACAAAAAAAAAAAAAATAATAATAATAATATTAGAAAAATGAATAAAAAGAATAATAAAGAAAAATTGGTTTAAAACTGCGGGTTTTTCATTTATCTACAACATTTTATTCACATCGTTATTTTGAATTAAAACATTTACTTTTCTCTCGATATCTGTTATATTTTTGTTATATGGGTAGTTTTTTGCATTTAAAAGTAATGTTTTTTTTATTAATAACACAAAACTATGATAAAACTAAAAAAAAAAAAAACAAATAGATAAAATCTTCAAAAAACTGAATGTCATTAATTTCAATAAAAGAATATAAAAAAATAATAAAAAGTTCCCTGTAAAATAGAAAAAAGGTTTGAAGCACAAGGCTTTGTAAATTACAAGAAACATGATTTTATATTAATTCATTTTTGCATTAAGAACCCTTTCGTAGTTTACTCATGTTTTATGCAGTTTTCTTTTTTTACAAATACATATAATCAGATTTTGTAAAATTGTTCAAAATCTAAATGAGATGTGTAAACACACCCTTAACTTTATAAAAGGATTCTTTGAAAAAATCTGAAAATTTTTCTAATTTAAATGAATTCCAAAAGAGCCAAATTATGGTTAAATAAAGAATAAAAAAAAATTAAGTATTTAATTTCTAATTTCTGCATTAGTTTTCAATCAAAAGTACTGTATACTGTATATAAAAGTTAATTACGTAATTGTAAATTATTTTTATTATTTACACCTGATTTTTTTTTTTGAAAATTTTCAAAAAACAGTAGACTATTAAATCAATATATTTTCTGTTATAATAAAAACTAAGTAGTAAAATAGTTATTATATAGAAAGAAGATCATATAATAGATATGTGTAGGTATCATAAATAAAAAAGTAAAAGAAAAATCTAAACTTTAAACATAGTTAATCTATATATTATGAAGATCAAATATTTAATGAGTTGTACTTTCTTTTACCTCTACCCTTTGCTTAGATGAATGGATAGATAAATGGTCCAATACAATACATTTGAAAACTTATAGATACTTTGACGTTAAATGAACAGCAAATGCAGCAGCAACGTCACCATCATCATCATCATCATTACTGATGAATAACATCAAAGAGAAAAAAAAATAGCAGAAGCTAGGCTAGATAGGCAAAAAGAATTACATTTTAACTTTTATATGCCATTCCATAAGACTCATTATAAAAAGTGACTTTAAGGTCCAATCGAAATTTTTTATTTTCATTTTATATAGGCTCTAAAATATGTACATACAATAAAGTATTAGTTTGACGGTTTGTCATCTCGTGGGCGGACAAAAAAAAAGCTAAATCTTTTTTATGGATTTTCTATTCAGAATACTGTACAGTGTACAGTGTACCCACATCTAGATATATGTATGTAGATTGCATGTATTCCATACAAGACATCTCCTTCAATAAATAGCGTATACGCATATATGTAATATGTACACATCATCGATATAATACAAATGCACGTGCACAGTATGCATGTGAATTCAAACGATTCTAAATTTTAAATTTAATCATTTTCGACGTTTAAAAATATTTTTTTTTTATGTTATTTGAAAAGATATTATCAAGGGCATGGTAGGTATACTATATATACAAACCTGTTTTCTTCTCAACAATATAATTTAATGTTGCACATACATACTGAGATTTCTTATTTTTTAAGATTTTTGTTTTTTTTTTTTATCTCCTAAGATTTTATTTTTATTTTGGTGTTTTTTCTCTTAACTTAGTGACTTAAAACTCCTCCGAATATTATATTGGACATTAAGGCTGTCTGATTTTTTTTAAAAACAAAACAAAAACTAAATTTATTTCTATTATTTTGATTTTAGTTTTTTTTTTTTGTAATTTTTCTGTTTTTAATTTTTAACTTTTCTTTTTATTTGTATGCAAGAAACACATTAAGATTGGGATAACAACGTCACATAATTTTATTACAATATGTAAAAATTTACATATTTTTTACCTTCAAAATGATATCGATTATATGTATATTATGTACATACATACACACATACATATCTACCGGTATGCATTTGTGTTTATAAATTTATATACATATGTACATATATATGTATGTATGTAGGTACATATTACATCGAGTTACAGTTGAATGGATCCAACTTTTTTTAATACATACTATTTTCTTATTATTATTACTCATTGTATGCGCTTTACCAAAAAAAAAAAAAATATTAAAAAAAATTAATTTAATGTTGAAAAGTTTAGATTAAATTTGGGCCGACAACCGCTAAATGATTTAAAATTCGGACTAATTTCTAAGAACATGCAATACACGTAAATACCTTCGTAATAACACAAACATTTATTATTATGCAATACACAAAATCTTAAAATTCTCTTTTGTTCTTTATCCCCAACAAGTTAAAAAAATAAAAATAAATGTAATAAATATCTAAAACGGGTAAAAGGGAATTGTGGTTATATAATGAATTCTATTGCATTTCTCACAAACAAACAAAAAAAAATCGTTTATTTCTGACAGATTTATGCAACTTTGTAAGTACATATAGTGCCTAAAATTTTTATTTCTAATCTTCTATGTCTATCAAGTTTTGTTTTTTTTTTTTTTCTCTATTTTCATTTAATTTTGGTTTTGATTTGAATTGATCCCTTTTTAACCCTTTTTTTTTTTAATATCAAAAGATGAGTGTGTATTCACTTGTATTCATCAGTTTCATAATTTTTATATATGAATTTCTCATATTATTGTTATTATAATGGATATACACATTTTTATTTTGGTACCTGTTTATCTAAAAGAATTGAATCAAATTTTTAGATGTAGACAAGTGAAACGATAAAACGAGTTAATCGTATCATAACTGTGTGTGTGCATATAAAGTCCTTTATAAATGAAAAGAATTTTATGTTCTTCGATGTAATAAAAAAAAATCCATTATACGTTAATGTAATTTTAAGGTGCATTCATTGGACAACAATAAGATAAAAAAAAAATGAATATACACGTACATACATACATACAGTATTGATGCATTAGCATTAAATAATAGAAGTTACGCAAAATAAAGGCATGGGAAAAAAGGCAGATGATCATCTGATGATGATCATGATGGTATGAAGAAGATCATGGTAATAATGCAGTATTACTGGTAATGATAATGGGTAATAATGATTTCAAAGATGATTTTATAGTAAATCGGTTTAATCCTTTTTCTTTTTTTACGCACATAATTTTAAATTTTTTCTTGATCATTTTTTTATTTTTTATTTTTGATTTTCAAAGGTAAGTTAAAAGTAAAATTTCATTGCCATCGATTCGCTTCATTTCAAATTAATTCCATGTTTTTCGATTTGTATGGATAATTCAATTTCACAAAACATTCCCGAAAAAGTGACACATACATAAGTATACAGTATACGTACTTTAAAAAAATATGACCGACCATATTGACCACTGTACAGAATTTTTTTTTCTTTAACAATTTAAAATTAAAAAAAAAAAAAATTTTTTTTGCGTTTTCTTGATATCAAAATCAAACCTTTTGTGTAAGTGAATTGCATTGCAACTGTATATAAGGTAAAACCTTTTTCTCAGGTAGGAAACAAAAGATGAAATAGCTGTTTTTTTTTCATGATTCACACATAATTTTTTTTATGGTTTTTTTTTTTTTTTTGCTGTACAGGACATTTTATAAGGACTGCATAAAATTTTGAATGTACCCTCTACCCTCAACTCATACATTATGTACATATGTATGGATGTCCAAATTTTCCTAAATTCACATTTTATATCACATATTGTAGATCCTTTATATCGACATTATATTATTAAAACGATAAATAAAAATAGAAAATGTATAATAAACCTACATATGTATGTACATACATATATACCAACTAACATATTATTTTTCCCATTTTGATATGTGTACACAACCTGCTGCAAATAAATTTTATAGTCGAATTTTTCGAATATTATTATTGTTACATCAGTCTATTGTATTTTATTTGAAAATTTTTAGATATCATTTTGATACCATCACCTGTTTTATTATTGCTAGGTATGTTAACTTGCTAGTCAATGTATTATTATTACTATTATATTACAGAGAATTCTTTTCTTTTCTTATTTTTGATTGTCCTTATAGATTTTTTTTTTTTTTTAAAGTATCTATCAATAATAATGCAAAGAGCAGGGCAAAGAAGAAGAAGAAAAAAAACAAATTTTTATAATAATAGTAATAGTAATAATATACAACAAGTGGAAAAGAAAAAAAGTCAGATGCAATAGACGCGCATTGCAGATACGCGTTATATACGCGTTTACCTTTTGTGTTTTTTAGTTTTTTTATTATAATAGTCTTTGTCTTTTTTTTTGTCTACATATTTTGTTTTGTTGTGTGTGAGAATTTTATCATATATTATTGATGCGAACAAAAAAAAAAAAAAAATTAAAATAAGAAATTTTGTATCCGCGATGTATCTTTTTTTGTACAATTTTAAAATGCACATTTTATTTATTTTTTGTTATTTTTATTTTGCTTGTTTTTTTTCTTGATTGGCATTAAGTACTTGAACGAATGAAATAGTGTGCATTAAGAGCAAAAATTTATAGACAAGAAAAAAAAACAACTTTTATATCGTTATAAAAGGATCAATGATTTGATAACAAATTTATATCGTTTCTTGTATACATTTTTGCTATTATTATATTTTGTTCTTTGCTTTCTCTTGTATTCTTTTGTAACAATTTATAGTGGGATTTTAAAAACTTTTGACTTTATGATTACAAAAATGAAATACGTGCACCGATATACCTTTATGCATTTTACTATAATATTACATAATAATATGAAATTTGATGCGATTATTTATTTAATTTTATTCTTGCCTGATGTTGGATTTTATGCGTGTATGCAAGGTGAAATAAAAGTGTGGGAAGAAAAAAAAAGTTTTTTTTTTTATTTTATTGAAGGAAAATCGAAAATTCCTATTATCCTGGCATATTGAATAGATGTTTATTAATAGCATAAATTTGCAATTTGTTTGTATAAGAATAAATATAGAGTTTAAAAAAAAAAGAAATGATTTTATGTGAAACACGTGAAATGACCACTAAAATGGTTTGAATTTGCATTTTCTTTTAAGGTAATATAATACAGTAGTAATAAAAATAAATCCAATAAAACTAGAATGTTTCATTTTACGTTATTTTGGTTTAACTTAATCCGGAGCAAGCGAAAAAAAAGGTCAAAAAAAAATTGATTGCAAAATCCCATACATAAAAATGCCTCAATAATATCCTTTATTTTTTGTTTGTTTCATATAATGTTAATATGAGGGTTTATCCAAAAATGATCTCCGAAACGAATTGAATAATGTGTCTAAATGACCACATAAAAATTGGATTTCATAAACGTTTTTTTTTTATTCATTTTTTTTTTTTTTTTGGTTGTTTTTATAATATCACATAAATGGTTTGCAATTTTGAATAATTTGAAAGTAATATGCAATTTGTTCATTTTATTTTTTATTATTTAGTTTTTATATTGTCTATTTTATTATTTACCAAATTTTAGCATTTCAATATTATTTCATTATTAAAATTTATTGAAATGATCTTAAAATATGTAGAGGGCTATTATACCCTTTTATCTATTCTGTATCTGATGTAAATTTTTAACCAATTCATTTTCATTATTATATTGAATTGTTATGAAAAAATTTTTTTTTTTTTACCCTTTTTTATTTAGTTTTGTATTATAATATTTTTATTGTTATCCTTTTACTTTATTACTATGATAAAGGTGATAACAATAATAATAAAAATTTGCTCTTTCAATATGCAAAAAGAAAGAATTTATCCGATTTGAATATTAAGCATGTAACCGCACTCTATGGTCAATATTAACTCTATTATAAATATATTTTGTTTTTTTTTAAACAAAAACGATAATATTATACAAGGTTGAAGGCATACAATTTCGGTACAGGATTATCATGGAACATGTATGTATCAGTAAATGCATAAAGTTAATGTATAAATAATATTTTATATCCAGAATTCGAAAAAAATTTCTTTTTTCTAATTTTTAAATTAGAAAAAAAAAATAAATATTTTGAATTTATATTATTTTATTACCATTTTTTAAAAATTTAAATAAATTTTCAAATTCAAAAAATAAATTTTTTTTTGATAAAAACAATTTAAAAAAATAAAATAAATAATCAAAAAATCTCATAGAGGAATCAAGAAATCAAAAAGGAACATAAAATCAAAATAACAACAACAAAACAGCAGGGACAACGACCACAATAACAAAATCTATAAGAGAACAAAACAAGAGAGAGAAAAAAAAAACCAAACGACAAGGGTCATCTTAAAATGCATTTATGCGGGTCCATACACATGCATATGTATTGTATAAATATTTCACGAAATTAACCTTTAAGGTGCTTGCATGTCACGAAAAATCTTTTTTTTAATTTTTGTTATTTTTTCTCTTCTTCTTCTTTTTCTTATTCTGTTTAAATAAAAATAACATTGACAGATTCCTTTTCCTTTTATATTTATTTATTTTATAGTTTTATTCTTATATGTATGTATAGCTACTTTTTATTAGAACTACACGAAACCACATATATTATTGTACAGACACTAAGCAATTTTAATACACATTTAAATCTGTAAAATTGTGTATTTTTTTTTTTTTTTTTAGTAGAGAGGATTTAAATTTTGTTTGCTAGGTCAATAACCGATTTCTTTTCAAGGTTAATTGAAAGACATACACCTGAAAATAAATTTCGATTTCTTTTCTGTATTGTGATGTAAAATTCTGTAAAAATGAAAAAAAAAAATAAACGAATACAAGTGTGATTTTTGGATTTTTAAATTATCTTTTTTAATGTTTTTTGAGATTTTATTGAATGTATGGAGAAATATCAAACCTTGCTATTGAGGTGATCTACAGTGGTATAAAGTCATTTACAGATTATTGTTATTTTTGGCGTAACATAAAAAGAAAATCCTTATACTGTACCGTTTACTATAATAATCAAATTTAAAAATTAAGAATTGATTTTGTGTTAATTAAATTCCTTTAAATTTTACCTTCTGAATGATGAACAAATTTTTTGTTGCAGAATTTTCCCAGCCATCATTTTACTTCCTGGATACCAGTGATGATTTAAAAATAAATGTCACCGGAAAAGGATTTTCAAGTACACTTAAATCATAATTATATCTGACTATGTCACTACAGTTGTGCATGTTACACTTTGATTACAAACATGTCCTTTTCATATACAGGAATGGTTTATTTTATTTATCTCAATTTTAAATACTTTTTTTGCTTTTATTTAATTATTATTAAATGATGCAACATACGAGTATGCCCAACATAATTATATGTTGCGGGTTATAAATGATTTAAAACATTTGTCTGACATGATTTTGATTTTGAATATATAATACGCATATCTAACACTTCATTTTTTATTTCATAGATTCAAGAAAAATAAAAAATAACAAATATAGAAAAATCGTTATAATATGGACTGTAAATGTAAGTTCATATCTTGAACATACGTACGTAACATTATCGCACCATGAATCCTTTTTTCGAAAAAAGTCAATTTTTTTCTGATTTCGTTTTTTTTTTTTTTTTTTGTTATTCATTTGAGTACAATATAATTTCCTTCACAAATGTTATAAAAATTTGTATTACCTATATGAAAAAAAAAAAGAAAATTGAAGAAAAAAACACGAAATTTAAAAACGAAAATGTAATAATGAAAACGAAAAAGACTATAAGGAAAAACCGAAAAAAACAGAAAAAAAATGTAAAAAGAAAAAAATTGTTAGCTAGTCAAACAAACCCATCCACAATTTACAATATCATTTGTATGATGGTACCCTTTCGATTTTTATTTATTTTTTTTCCAAATTTTTTTCTTTGATTTTTGATTTCTGGTGCTTTTTTTGTTCTTCGTTGTTGTTTTTTTTTTGTTTTTTGGGCTCCAATAAACCGCGTTTTGTGTGCGGATAGAATACAGAATACAAGAATCATTAGCACAAGATGATGATAATGAAAAAAAAAAGCAACAGCAGAAAAATATGTACATATGTATATGAAAATAAGATGGTCTAAAAGGACTAGGCTAAAAAAATTTTTGTTTTCTTAATTGGTGTTCTAGGTTCTGGCTGGGGTGTATCTATGTGCATACATTCATAGAGAATTATATATACATACATACATACATATGTATATAGTTTCAAGATAAAGTATACGTATATTACATCTGCGTGGGAATTAAAGTCATATGCTTTCTGTAACACTGTGCAGATGTGAATAAGTTTTTTTTCTCTTCCAAGATAATCTGCGTACAGGGGGAAATATTTAAGATGCAATGAATTTTAAAACATATATTAGACAAATTTTATACAAATTGGATATCAATGTACAAATACATATGCATGCATGCAGTGAAACGAAAAAAAAGTTACGCATTTGTATGTTTTATTCCTTTACAAAAAAAAAGTAGGATTCTATTAATTCAGTCTGTCTTAAAGACAATTGCTTGACTTTGATTTGTCCATGTCTATAATTTTGCCATAGAACAGTTTGCCGATAAACAAAGATCTCAACATAATATTCTATTTTCCATACAATAAAAACGGAAAATTCTCTTTTTCAAATTTCCACTTTTTTTTTATTCTATTACTGTACGATATGCAATGTGTATGCATAAAAAATGTATGCAATCAAAAAGTAATTTGCGTAACAGATACCTTATTTTATTATACGAAAACTCATAAAAATTGACATGATAAAATGAGCAAATGTGTCATACAATGGCACATACATACATATGTACATATATCATATGTATGTATATGTATGTATGCACATTCCATTAAACCAAATTTATTCATTTATTAAATCATTTCCAGTTTTAGTATTACTGGTATTACATTTAATGGTCATATATCAATTAACTATGTGTATAATAATTGAAGACAAATTATTTTCATTTCAAAATTCATTATTTTGCATGTATATTTCGATATACAACAAATTACAAGTTTATAAAAAAAAAGTATAGTTACTATAGATAAATTGATATTCAAATTTTCATACTTAATGTCCATTCATTGTCATATATACATACATACATACCTGTACACGTATAGTTGTACCTGATGTGCACGCATAAAAATTTTGTAAAAGGTAACGTAAATCATAAAAAAGTAAACCAGTTAAATTTATTCTTTTTAAAGGCAATTACACTAATTACACAATAAAATTCATCAAAGCCTAATAGATCAGAGTTTATAGCATGTATTAATACATACATATGTACATGTGTAGATATAATTAGTTTTTCCTTTTGCCTATGTTGTAATACATATATGTATATGTACATATACACCTGTCCTTCTTTGTAAACAAAATAAAAGAAAATTTTACAAAAGCATGAATTATGGTAAATTACCAAGAAAATTATGAAAATTGAAAAAAAAGTGTGCGCAGAATACATACAGGGCATTGTGTGGTATCATATGTATACCAAAAATGATATTTTTCCAATATTCAGATTGGATTATCATGTGTGCTATTATTAATTGAATTTTTGACCAAATAAATGTTCAATAAAAAAAAAACTAATGGGCTCTTTTTATTTTTTCATTTTTATTTTATTTCAATTTTGTTTTGTATGAAAATTTCCTAATTACTTAAATTGCATGCGTGAGCTTTATAATATATCTTTTATAATGTGTACATACAATATATGTATGCATATATGTATATACATATGTACGTATGTATGTTCTTATTATTTATAAATGGAATGGAATATGAACATTTGACATTTTGTATACGCAATTGTGTATAGATAAATATCAATGTTATCCTTGTGTTCTTTTTCGCTTTTCGGATGGTCATTTATGTACAATCTATGTACATGCACTATCCTTACACGTACTCACGTACATATGTATATGTGTAATGATTATCATGTGATTATACTGATTATTATTGTACTGTACATTTTATTATTTCTATCATTTATTAAAAAAAATTAAAAGACATATAAATTCGCTTCGTATTCTTTTAATGAAAACAATTAACTAAAAATTTGAGACATTATTCTTAATTTTTGTATTTAATTTTTTTATTCTTTTTTAACTTAAACATATCCATGAGAAATGAAATTATAATAATCGAATTTAGACATTATTTCAGATTTAACATTTTAACAAATACATTAAAAAGCCTCATCAATAAGGATTGAAGTTCTTAATTACGTACATAATATTGTAATGTAACCTTAAGTTTAACAATGTTTTGCTTTAGCTTTAACCTCTTGGAAAGCAGCGATCGAGAGCAAAAAGGACTTTAGAAAAACAAAAAAAAAAAAAAAAAAAATGAAAATTTTATTTTTGTATTCAAATAATTATTTTACATATTAGTATTTTCAGGAATCATCAACATTTCTAAAAAATTTGTCAAAATTTTGTCCAAACTAGGTAATTTGCTTTTTAAAAACTGAGAAAATTTCTAATTTCTTCAACATTCATGGTCTCAGTAACAACTTCTATCACCATTCTATTGTGATGTTTTTTTTTTTTTTTTTTTTTAATTTAGTTACTCTGTACATTCAAAAACCATAAAAAAATTTTATAACTTTAAAATTAGAAAATACTGAATTTTATTTAAAAAAAAAAACAAACTTACGGAAATTATGTTTGAAATAAAACAACTAATTGCATATGCAAACAAAATTGCATTTATTAATTGCAATATATGATACCCATCAGCATTTCATTTTACTACATTTTGTTTTGTTTTGGATTACTTAGTGCTCATGATAGATTTTAAAATTATAGATAGATATCTAGGCATTGTAATTTCAACAGAATAAAGGACGTTAAAGAAAAAATGAATTAAAATTAAATGGACAAACAAAATTGTATATTGTAAAAAAAAAGTGTACAATTTCCCTCAAATAATCATGTACTATTGACGACTTGAAGGAAGGAAAGGGAGTCCTTAGGAGAATATTTCTTTTTTTTAAATTTTATATTGTGCACAATTGTAGGTGCACTTTATTAGCAGAATAATTGATTATAAAGGAAAAGGGACATGCAAACATAAAAATTCTCATCAAATTGCCAGTACAGTTTGATGTATGATGTTGGTGGCGTCGTATGCATGCACATTATAATGTACATTGTGCATAACATTACTTGGAAATGAAGAGTTAATATAGTGAATTGATAATAATTTTTTTTTTTAAATTGAATTTGTATACGTGTATATGGGAATGAGTAAATATTTATTGCATGCAAAATCGGCTCACTCAATTGTAATTCGCTATAATTTATAATTCCATCAGGAGTTAAAGCAAAAATTTTTGCAGACAAATTAAATACAAAAAACAAAAAAACAAAAAAAAGCTAGGAGCAAGGCTCTCATGTGTGAGTACAATCTTATTGGTGTGTAAATAGTTTTTTATATATAGTGGACATGACATACATATATTGACGTTGTATACATTACATATACATCTATACATGGAATGTGCATAATTTTAGTTGGATTGCATTCGCTGTTATTTTTTTTTCACATTTTCTTTTTAGTTTTTATTTTTTGCACGATATTGTGGTCATGTCCTTTCTTAACTAGAAAATAAAAATGGTCAGAACAGAAAAAAAAATTTTTTTTCCAATTTTCATACTAAAAGCAATGTGTATTTGTGTCATTTAAAAAAAAAAAAAAATGAAAATTCGCGTGCAATCTACATTTCATGTTTCATCATTTTTATTTTATTGTGCATTTAAAAAAAAAAAAAAAAATCGAAATTTAAAAATAAAAAATTGTTAGAAAAATAAATTATGACAGAATTACTTGTATTAGAATTCTATATATTATTTTTTGCATTTTGAAATTAAAAACTGTTACTAAAATAATGTGAACAATTCATGAATATTTGTGCAATGACTTTTGTAAGGTAAAATGTTTAGTAAAGTGTAAAAAAACTGTAAAATATTTTAAAATATGATATAATAATATGTACCTATATGAAAATATCGAATAGATTTGTGCAATATGCATATTTTGCTTTTAGTAGTCATGCATACCATACCTGACTACGACATGTGTAAAAATGTATACGAGTTACATACAGATGTTAGTATATGTACATATATTGTGTGTATGTATATGAAAAATTTTGCGACCACTTTATTATAAATTATTTGCTATTATCGTTACACTTGTATATAAAATATACAGGGTTGATCAACTAAAACTGAAAATAACAAAAAAAAAAAAAAAAAAACAAAAATAAAATTAAAAATATGTGAAGTTACATATAGAGAAAAATAAAAGAAAATTCAAAATATGTGGGTACACTACAAGTACAAGTACAACAAGCATATTTAGCATTACTTCAATGAATAGATTAGAAATTAGAAATTTTCATTAATATTTGACGTTTTGCACGCAAAGGTTTCTTCATTATTTTTCTTATTATCGTCATTGTCCTTTTTTTAATTCATGTTTGTATATCATATAAATAACGTATATGTACGTAATAATATATCGCAATTGCATTTGTATTGCATTTATTTATATACCAAACATTGATAACTATAATAATGTATTATATGATATGAAAAATATATTAAAAATTGATTATAAAAAAGAAAAGAGATTTTAAATCGAGGTATGAATATACAAGGACTTCATGAAATATGCAAAATGGTCATGTGAATTTAAAAAAATTGTACATACGAGTATATTATGTTCAATGCAAGGAGAAGTCATTGGCATTTTATTTTAATAAAAATTATTTTTAAATAAAAATATTCATGTTCATATGTATTATAAGAATACAATATAATGGTGGTCGTTGGTTCAAGTAAAGTTTTTTATTTATATAAAGAAATTCCGTTTTAAAAGAGGTTCATCAACAATTTTTGAATATATTGTCTGTAGTATGACAAAAAAATGTTGTATGTAAATAACGTATTTTTGAATTATGAAGTGTAATTTTATTTCCATTTATTAGCAATACATTTAATACACACGGGTATCCTTTTAAAATATTGGACATTGGTAAGTAGAATCATATCAATTTAAAATTAAATACAGTAATAATTGTGCTATTTTTGGTTGAATTAAATCATATGTATAAATTAAATGACAGTAACCAGTGGTTTAGTATAAAATGATTTGTATAATTTTCAACATACCATGCATGATATGACTTGCATTAAAATGTCCATACGTAGGTGCTGCATATTCTAAATAAAAGTAATGTAAGTGTGGGTAAATTCGTAAATGCATCACTGTCTATTTGATGCATTATCCAGCATATATTATCATTTTAAGTTGAATATGGCACGAAATAAGGCAATGATACATTTTCGAACTTATCGTGTTCTTAAAAAACAAAACATAAAGAAGACATGTAGAGTAAATTTATATTTTGAATTTAATATTTTTAAATTTCACAATACGTTTGTAAATTTAGTGCAATGCATTTATAAACAAATGCTATGCGAATTTACAAAAACACTAAAAATAACAACAAAAATTTTTCCAAAACCAAGTATTATTTTTTTTTAAATTTATATTTTAAAATATAAATTGATTGTTTAAAATTTTTGTTAACCGTTAATCCTTAACGTCATATGTACATACATACATACATATGTATATCGTACATTATTTGTATCTTTTAATTTTAAGTACCTAATTTGAGCTTAATTGCGTGTGAAAGTGGATTATGGATTTTTTAATTATTATTAATTATAATTTAAAAAAAGACTCTTTTCATTTTTTTAACTCATCCTACCACCACCGTTCAAACTACAAATATATTAATTTTGAAAATTTAATTAAATATATATTCTAATATCCTGACATGTAAGTGCAAATTAAAGGTTTTGATATTCCTTTTGTCCTTCGAAGTATTTCGTAATAGTTTTGGGTTTTTTTTTTTATTTTTTCTTTTACAAATATCTATAGGAATATGTTATATGCGTATACACGCATAAGGACATAATTTTTGTTTATAAATTATTTAAATTTGAAATTGTAAACGTAAAATTTGAATAGTCAAAAAGTTTTAATAACAGTCATAAAAAAATTACGTACTTATGTATTTTAAATAAAAATATATATATTATTTACATACATATATGTATACATTACACGCATGCATGTGTGTATCATACGTATATGTATGGGCATGAAAATAATATCAATTAATTTTCAAATGACATTAAAAAATATAGAAATACTAACATATATGTATGTATATATATTAATAACTTTGTATACAGATAAAATAGAATTTACTCGTTCTTTTTATTTATATTTTGTTTCAATTGAAGAATTTTAACTTATTTTTTTTTTTTTTTTTTTTATAAATACATACATATGTACATATGTATGTATGATAAAAAAGGAACTCTAAAGATAGAAATTTTTTAAATATTCACATAGTTTTAGATACATAATTTTGTGTTGCATATTAAATTAATTTTCTATCTTACATCACGTATAAATTTTACAATGCTTTATGTACATATTTACACATTACATAGATACAAAAATGTACACATGGATATAAATAAAAATAAATAAAAAAAAAAAATGTATAAAACTAGCAATTCATCGCCACGCAACTACAAGAAATCCACATTAAAACAATACCAAAGTACAAGAAAAACATCTAAAACAAAAAATGACAAAAAAAAAAAAAATATTGTGATCAAATATTAATAGATAATAAGCCTAACTATCACGTAAAGGCCATTTTAGCTATATAGATATATAGAATATATAGTATATGTAATTTCAAAATTTATATGGATATACATATCTGCACGCATATGCGTATGCATTATAAATATTTAGTTCAAGTATATATGTACATATATGTATATAAGGGAAAAGTTTTTAGAAATTTTACTACCCCATACTAAAATTTATACCACCCACCAATTACACTATCATCATATATGATATATGTATATGATAACGTGGTCAATGAGTCCTTGAATCGCAAAAAAAAAAATTCTAAAAATTTCTTACTGTTTATAATATATTCATGTATCTCTCACCACTTACGTCTTTTTATAGCTGAATAAAAAACCATTGTTTAAACTTCATTCTAAAATACATAAATATACATACATACATATGTATGTATGTATAAAATATAAAATTTATCAAATATTTGTAATATATATTACACATATAAATTGAATATACATACATATATATGAACAATCATCATTCTTTAAACGGACATACGAGTACATGTCCGTATACGTTTGTATGTACAAACAGTACGTGAATGAATAAAAAAATTAAAAATGAATATTGCAGGATTGATTAAAAATATGAAAAAAAAAAAAATAATCGAAAATTCACTGTATATTATTTGTGGATATTTAATAATTCATGTGTGACACACATGTGTGCTTAAAAAGTGTACCATATATATAGGTACATATGTACATATGTACATATGCTGCCCACATAAGTACATATTTGTTATAATTTCTAAAGTTTTAGTTTGTTTCCTTTTTTTCGATTTTTTGTCATGAAAATTTCATTTGCACGCAATTTATCCAATTTCGGCAATCGATTTCACTTTTATTTTCATTTTTCATCATCCCTCTTGTACGCACATACATATATACATACATATGTGTGCAATATGTTCATATGTAAACATGGTCATACATTTTCAGTTCATATGTAATATATTTGAATCAAACTCAAACCATTATCATTTTTTTATGTTTGGTAAAATCGAGACCAATCATCATCAAATATAGAGTTAAAAATGATAGAAATGAAGGTAAAAACGAAGAAATTTTTTATTAATTTTCTAATGTCCTTTTCCGATTGCATATGTGTGTATATATACATTATCGTTTTGATTACACATATTAACAATTATCTATATGTTGTTACCCGTTAATGCCTACATGCATACATATTTATGTACATATAATTTTGACTCATACCCATGATTGAAGAAAATCATGCTTGGGCTATCAAAAATAAAACAAAAAATATATATGTAAAAAAAACAAATCGAATGTCCTTGTTTCCTAGCACCTATCAATCGCAATCTATACGTATTCGTAATTACATAGACTTTTTAGGCATTTTTATTTATTGACATATGTATGTATACATACATATATGTATATAAATATTGGTTTTTACTTTTTATTTTGTCCACTAACTGTTGTACGAAATATTCACTTACATACACGCATATGTGTATTTTGTAATTTTGTAGATTTGTGTGCACGTATAACATATGCAATATAGAAATGTACAAGATATATCATACATACATATATATATATATCTATGTATGTTAAAAACAATGTTTCCAGGAAAATATACTGTATGTTCAATTAGAAAAATCCTCATTAATATTTCAAGAGCATAATTACTATACATGTATGTTTGTGTTTGATATGTTATATCCTTGTTAAAATGTACAAATTTTATATAGCAAAGTTTTTTTTTTGTGCGTACGAAACTTCGTATGTCATGCAAGAGTTATAAAAAGTTTTGTTTTTTTGTTTTTGATATTTTAATTTCTATTACTATTATTCGTTACATTAAATAGATAATTTTGTAAATTTTAGTATCATTGGGTTGTTATCATTACATACGCATGTATTACATACACAACCATGTATGTATGTCGTTATAAAGTACTTTTTGTTTAACTTTAAATTGTAAATAAATAATTGAATGTAAGATATTTCTTTATGATTGGTTATAGAATAAAATTGGTTACAAAATAATTTTTAGTTTTTACAGGAAATACAAAAAAAAAAAACTTAAACAACAATTACGTAGGTTGAAAAGCAAATTAAGAAAATGTATGTATGTAAGATATACTTTTGAAATTTAAAATCAGAATATGCCTTTTAAAAACATTCTTTTAAATTTCTTAGAAGTTTTATGAAAAACATTAGTAACTTTTTTTTTATTTTTGAAAATTTTACAAGCAAATTCTATTTTTATTTTTTTTAGAATTATTATTATGTACAGAGGTTCGTATTATTTAGTCTGTATAAAAAATGTGTTAGTCTAAGATACAAATTAATTTTAAAAAAAAGTAAAAACAGATTCAAAAAGTAAGTAACATATTAAAAAATTAGCAATGTAATTAAAAAATTACTATTTAAAAAAATAAGACAACAGCTACAGAAATTATTAATTTTTATCGTCCATATTAACTTTTTATAAACACTTCCAGTAAAGCGGAAACAGTAGTGATTCTCTTCCGTTAAATTTATACCATTCGTATTTTTTTTTTCACACATCAGTTTTCGACAGATGGCAGTATATAGCAGTAAGAAGTACATAGTTGAATAGCGAAAATTTGGTAAAATTTGTTCAGATATTCATAACAACTGTTTTTATTTAATTAAACATTAATTTTTAAAAACTTTAAAAAAAGATTGTCAAATTTTCGTTAAAAATATTTTTAAAAGAAACTGATCACAAATAAACATAGCTGGGTCCTTAGAATGAAAAAAATCAATCAGTAGTGGTACTACCTACAAAAAACCCCCAATGTGGAAAAGGGCGCAAGCTGAACAGGGCACAAGCTTTGTCGTTACTGCGTAATTGTATTGTAACACATATAATATAAATTCACATATAAACTACATATATAGTTTATATTTATATGTGGTTGTAATAAAAAATATTACTAGGATTACAAAATTATATTTTGCGGAGGCGGAAGGGCGTGGTTGAAAATTTTTTATTCCGTCATTGTACTGTAATCAATCCTCGAACCTAATGGCCTAGGAGGCAGACAAAAGTTTGAAGGAAAAAAAAAAATACAATACAAAAAACAATTTTTCCACATTTAAGCAAAGAATGAATCTTTATTAAAATCTAAATTTTCAACTTCCTTACCTAAGTGATTTCATTTTATTTTTTTCTAAATATCATTTTTATTTTTCTCAATATATTCATTTATGTATAATTATTATATTTATCCTGTTTTGTCATTTTATTTATTTTTTCAATATACTTATGTATTTTATTGAAACATTTTTATTTTGAATGTGTGTAATAATAAGAGCTTACATACATATAGAAAATATTGTGATGCAGAAAAAAAATTATTTTCTTTTTTTTTTATTTTTAATTTTGTAATCAATATTAATGCAATAATTATTTGTTTTTAAAATAATAAAAATAATAATAATCCTTAATCTAAACATTACTTTCATAAGTTCCTTCTTTTTTTTTATTTTTTATTTTTTTGTTTTTATGTTACCTTTTTTATAACATGTACTTTTTTTTCTAAGCAAATAATTTGTTTTGTAGAATATTTTTGATTGATAAAGAAAATTACATTATTTTTTATAAAATCTATTGTAAATAGCGCATGTGCGAAATAAAATCCAACACAAAAATCTATGCAGAAAAGAAAATAAAAAAAACTGTATAATATTACAATTACATACAAATGTGTTCTTAAATTAATTTCATATTATATTCAGTGTAAAATATATATATTTTTTCTCTTTTTAATTTTTTTTTTAAAAATAATAATTGTAATGTATATGTATATCAAAAGAAAATAAAAGAAAATTACATTCAATAAAATAATAAAAATATTTAAAGGCCTTTTTTTCTACAAAAGAAAAAAAAAAAATATTTATTTAAATTGTAGTTTAAAAATTGATTTAAAAAATTCAAATGATTTAAAATTATAGAAAAAAATTTTTGTTATTTTAAAACTGATAAAAATTTTTTGTGTATATTTAAATGCATTAATTGTTTTTGTTATCATTGTTGCTTAGATTTCGCATCTGGTCTCACTTTTACTTTTTTCAGCATAAAATACATATACATACATTTATTGAAAAGTTCTTTTTTAATATTCATATTTTTTTATTTATGCATAATATATATATATATATATACTTTTATTTCTTCATTATAATTAATAACTATACGTACATAATATATTATATTTTTTAACACATGCTTTTTACTATTCTCATTTTTATTATTAAAGTTTTCTTTGCATGTGTACATTTTCACGTATAACTAAGCAAATTTACATTACATATTTTATAATTTTTGTTTTTGCTTCTGTACAAAATTGTAACATTGCAATTGAAAAATTGATCACATGAAATTTTCAAAATTAATTAAAAATCTTGATTTTCACGTAATAAAGCAGAAAGTTTCGTCGTAATTAGATTTTTAGTCTCAAAGCAATAAACAGTATTTATTTCGAATATTTTCTCTTTTTTTGTTTTTTCGAAGTAAAACTTCTATTATAATTTTGAAAATAAGATAAACAAATAGAATAAATTAAAAAAATGAAATAAAACAAATAATTTGATAAATAAAAAAATAAAATACATACAATAAATACAAGTATTTAAAGAAAAGACGAAAAATACCAAAATTCAAATAAATTAGAAATAAAAATAAAATTTGAAAAAAAAAATTTATTGGAATGTTGACATAAAACAAAATTTAAAAAAAGAATAAGTAAAAGAAGTTTTGTGCTTTTTAAAAGCCTTGACATTCAACAAAGTAAAACAAAAGTAAACATAAAGTAGAATAAATAATTTTATAATTTTTTATTTTAATTGTAAAATTAATATTTCATTTGTTGTGGAGGTACACTTTTAAAGCGTATTTCATATTTATGAGATTTGTTTTTCCTTTTTTTTGTAAAAAAAGATAAGTAAAATCGAATACTCTTCATTTTCGGTAAATTTTGTTAATTAATTGCAATTGAAATTTTTTAGAAACCATTATATTTTTTTTCTTTCAATTTTTTTTAAAACAGAAAATCAATTAAAAGTTTTCACTTTTAGTTGTGTTATTTTTTTTTAATATTTTGGAAAAAAATCTCTTTGAAATTTAAGGCTTTTTGGAAAACGTGTTGTACTTTTTTTTTCTATTTAATATCTCAATTAATACAATATAATATAATTATTGTTTTTTGTCTATCAGAAAATTTGTTGTTTTGTTTTCTTTTTTTAAGTGTGTAAATTTGTAAAAATGCACAGAAGACAATAATTTTCTACATAATTTTCATTTGAACACATTTTTGTTTTTGTTTTCCTTGTTTTCATTTTAGTTTTTTTCATTTAAAAAATATTTTTTTTTTTTAGATAAATACTTAAAAATTATTTTGAAATCAAATAAGAGCCAAAAAGTCTTAATTATCTTTGAGTTAAATTGTTTTATTTGAAAATTTATAAAAACGAATTTTATTTTCTTATATGTATTTTCTTTTGTAGCATTGAATATAGAACATGAACATCAATTAATTCAAAAACGTTTTAATTTTTTATTATTTACCTTAAATTTTTTAAGCTTTTTTTGTAATGTATATATATGTACATAAAATGTTTTCTTGTTTATTTAAAAAATTTTTTCAATAAATAGCAATTTTCAAGTTTTTAACTTTTTTTTTAAAATATTTTTCAAACGTTTTTGTTTTTATGCTGAACAAACTTTTATTAACATTTTGAAATATTGATGTAAATTTCATAAAGATTATATAAATTTTAAAAGAAAAGTATTTAGTTATTTCTTCATTATTTACTTTATTTTTTAAACTAAATCTTTTACCATTCACATTTAAAAAAAAAAAAAACAAAATCCTTTTTTATTCAAACGACTTTTGATCCTGAGAATCTATTTTATTTCTTCTTGTTTTTGATGAAATATAAAAAGAAAATTGTTTCATATCCTTGATTTATGTTTGTTTATATTTAATAAAATATTTATAATAAAATTAAAATGTACTATATATATTATTAAAAATAAAAATCTGCAAATATATAAAACTTAAATAATAATTACTTCTCAAATTTATTGAGTTTGCTGTTGAATTTCTATTTTTTCAACTGTCATGTCTGGATTCATAGCTGTAGCTTCCTGTAAATTGTAATTTAAAGAAAATATTGAAAGTAAATGAAATTCATTGAAAAATAAAACAAAAAAAAAAAAAAAAAAACAAACAAAAAAGAAAACGAATTAAAAAAAAATTACCTGTATAGCTTCAGCTAAAGCTTTATCATGATCGATCGGATCGCCATCAGATTGAATCGTTATTTTCTGTTCTACTCTTGTCTCGACTATTCCATCTCTTTCAGTTTTGTACTGTATAAAATGGATAAAAAATATTTTCAAGATTAATCTTGATACTTAAAAAAAACTAATTAATTTACCGTTATAGTTTCTACAGTTCTTGTTTTACTGCTAACTGTTTGTGATGAAACAATTTCACCCTGTGCTGAATAGCCAGGAGTCTCTTCACCTAACACAACTCGTTTGTGCTCAACATGTGGGAATGCAGAGGTAGGCTGAGACTGCGTCTAAGAGGAACATATTTTTATTGCATCATTTTTTTTTTAAATTCGAAATTTATTGTAAATTTTATTAAAATTATTTATGTTTTTTTTTTTTTGTAATTTTGATAATTAAATCTAATCAGTCTTTATCTCTCATGGTGTGTGCAATGAACATAAACTGAAAATTTCTACATTTCTATTTTCTCTTTTTTTTTTTTTGGAAAATTTGCCAACATTTAAAAAAACGAAACTGCTAAAATTAAATTATTAATCACACAGCCAATCGAAATAAAAGGAATATTATTCACCGATGAATGGAAGAAGAAACGGAATGAGCAATACGAAAAACAAACCTGATAATATCCAGTTGTTGCTACTGAACTATCAAATGGACCATCGATTGGTGTACCTGAATCTCCGGAACTAGTAGATGAAACACTATCTCTTCTTTGATACTAAAAACAAATCATAACATAACAAATAAACACAGGCATATCATCATGCAAAACAAGTTTAAAAAAAAATTAAAATCCCAAACTGAATAACAACAAAATCGCATTTAAATGCAAACAATTTTGAAAAAATGGAAGAAATTTTCAAAAAAAAAAATTTTTACATGCAATTTAATTAGCCGAATTCTTTTGAAAATATTATTGTTTTTTTTGTAAAATACCTGGTCACCACTTGTTACTGTTGCCGTCGTTTTAACTTCTTGTGTAACAACTCTTTGCTGTTGTTTACTTGGATCATGTGTTCTTGTTGTTGCAACTGTTTTCTCTTCTAATTGTTCAGTTTTAGCTTTTTTACCTAAATCTTCGTGTGTAGTTGCTGTTCTTGTTGTAACAGCAGTTGCAGTCATATAGGCACCACCACTTGTATCATCACGTAAAGCATCAGCCTTCAAATTTATTTATAAATCATGGTTACGAATATTTTTGGTTTTTTTCGATTTTTGTTTTTTTCAGAATCATTTGATTATTTGATATTCAAAAAACTATTACATGGAAAAAAGTCAACAAAATAATAACGAAGAAGCAAAAAAAACAAAACGGATTCAAAATATTTGCTAGAAAATTACCTTCACCGGCATTTTTAAATATTTAAAACAAATACAAACAAGTAAACGGAAAAAAAAAGCGAAAATAACAAAAACAGTAAAAAAAGAACTACTTAAAGAAATATCAATAAAAAGGTCAAATATTTAACTCAGTCAATTTGAGTTTTTTCTTAATAATAAACAAACTCAAGTAAAGCTAACTATAAATTAAAACTAGGATTTTATCGTACATATTTACAAGAATCAAACAAATTGAAGCAAAATTATAAAACACAAAAAAAAAAAATAAAAATAAAAATAAAAAATAAAACGCGTTAATTGATTAATTTTCTCACCTGCTATAAAATTTTCATTCTATTTACTACGTATTCTACTATCTACATATATATACAAATTATATGTACATACTCACATTAATTTTGAAAGTCTATAATCCATATTTACGTAATTATTTTTTTTTTATATAGATTAGTAATTTAGGTTTAGTTTCGGAACACACAAATACATTTAATAATACAATTATGATTATTATTATTTTTTTTTTAAAGCAGCACACACATCATCAGTTAAAACATTAAAAGAAGAAATTGTGTAAATGAAAAAGAAATAACAAACGAAAAGAAAATAAATGCAGATAGAAAATTGCACATCAAAAATACATATTTGTTAGTTTAAAAATAAAAAAAAAATAAATGAATAAAATGTAATGTTCTTTTATGATCCATGAAATGTTAGAGGGTAGCAAAAAAAAAAAACATAAAACAAAGCATAAAAATAAAACACCAGCACCATAAAAACATAAAACAAAATTATAAAATAATATTAATTTCTTTGTTTTTTTTTTTTTTAAAGTTTTGTTCAGACAAAAGCAAAAGCCCTTAACTTAAAGTGTGTTGTATTAATTTTTTGTTTTGTACAAATTTTACACCAACAGTTTTTCTTTTTGAATCGTTGTTTTGTTCACACACACATTGCGTATTTTTTTTTTATTCTAATATACTTATAATTTATAAAACTAATGAAATGATTTTTTTCTTAAAGAATTGTATTTTGTTATCTAGTTTATATACCTTATGTTCCTGCGTCGAAAATGTTACTTCTCCGGTTCCCAAGTTTCTAACTTCTTCCTCTACATTATGTGTAACACCTTCTTCATTTTTAGTTAATACTTGTTTTGTTGTTGTCTTCACTACAGTCGGTGTACCAAAATATTTACTTGTTGTGGTTGCTGATGTTGTTTTAGCTGGAGTACCAGATTGCATTTCTTTTATATTTTCAGTACCATATTGTGCCATATCATCATCACTGCTTGCTTCAGAATCCCTTCGTAAAGCACTTTTACCAACATGTTTAATACCCTCAAAGAATTGATCACGTGTAATTGGAACGGTCTCCTTTGTTACAGTAACCTCTTTACCAAAATGACTTGGATCGATTTGTGCATAATTTAATATCAATTTTCCAGTAACTGGATCATGTACAGCTGTTGCTGGATCAATATCACCAGTATTTGGATCAATATGCCCATATTCAGTTTTTATCCTTCCAGTAACCGGATCAATTTCACCAGTCAATGTCATCGTTTGTGTTACAGTTGTTCTTGCACCAGCCACTCTTGGATCATTTGGATCAACCTGTACAATTTCACCAGTTATTGGATCAACCATATTATAAACATAAACTGTTTTATTGAAGATTCTATTTATACGACCACTATGTGGATCAATATCACATGTGCTAGGATCAATTTCTTGTGGTCGACCCCTTTCATCAGTTTTCTTTACTAAAAAGATTTTAACCAAAATAATTCGACCCGTTTTCGGATCAAATTTACCAACTTTTGTATAAATTTCACCACTTTCTGGATCAACTTGTGTTGTCGCATACAAAGGTTCACCCGTTGCTTTATCAACATCACCTGTTGCTGTGTAAACTTTGCCAGTTTCTGGTTCAATTTTTATTAAATTTGGATCAACTTTTGTTTGTTTTTTAATTTCATTTGTTTTCGGTTCCAAATAGCCATATATTGTGATCACATAACCAGTTTTTGGATCGACATTACTTGATGCATAAATTGGTTCTTTTGTTTGAGGATCTTTACCACCAGTTGCAACCCAAATTTGATTTGTTTTTGGATCAACAATTATATCCTTTTCAATTGATTTCTCTTTTGGTTTATTCGTTTTTGGATCTAAACGAGTTTGTATAATTCGTAGAGATACAATACGTCCATAATCTTTATCTGTTTTCCCAGACTTTGGATTTATTTGGTCCTTCAATATTACTTGACCAGTATGTGGATCAACTTTAATGTCTTTCACAATAGTTTTACCTGATTTTGGATCAACTGATGTTATCGTATGTTTAATTAAATCAATCTGGCCATATTTAGTATCAATTTTATTTGTTTTCAGATCAATTTGACCTGCTGAGCAATCTACAACTGCTGTTTTTGGATCAATTATGCCTTTCTTATTGTCATATTTTCCACTTATTGCAGTCACCTCAACGATTGGATCAATTTGTTGACCAACCTCAATTAATCTGCCTTGATTTTGATCAAGTTTTCCCGTTTTTGGATCTGTAACACCAATCAATGTGATTTGTCCGTTCTTTGGATCCACACTAACGTTCTTTGAAACAACCAATTTTCCTGTCTTTGGATCCTGTATTTTAACTTCACCAGTTTTTGGATTTATTTCTCCATATTTTGTATCAATTATTCCAGTTTCAAGGTCTAAAACACCGAGCGATAATTCCACTTCTCCGTTGACTGTATCCACCTTCTTCGTGTTTGGATCAATACGACTTGTAATAACAGTTAATTCAACAATTGGATTCTCTTGTGGTGCTATGCACACAATTTGTCCTAGAGAATCATCAACTTTTCCTGATTTTGGATCAGCAACTCCAGTCGTTATATGCAAATTACCTGTTTTCGGATCAATATGACCTTTGTATACCTCATTCTTGCCCGTTTTCGTGTTAAGTGCTTCAATTGTTGCATTTTTCGGATCAATTACTCCATATTTTGATTCTATTGTTCCTTTGTCTGGATCCAAAATTCCTGTTGAGTGTTCAATGTCACCTTGCTCAGCAAGAATACGTTTAGTTTTTGGATCGAATTTTGAAATTATCACCATGATTTTAACTCGCTTCTTTTTCGGTTTGGCAGCAGCTGCTGCTGCGGCTAATCCTCCTACAGCAATTGGTGCACCTATCTTCGAGGCATCTGCAGGGGAAGCAATCACTTTAATGGGTTCAGGAGTTGTAGCTTTCTTTGCTCCTGGACCAGTAGCTCCAACTGGAACTGTTGTTGCCGTAAGTGACGGTGCTGCAACTGGCCTTTCTTTAGTGTATCTCTCTGCATCTAAGAAGGCAACATTTGGATCACTTCCTTTTTCATCTTTGGATCCTTCGTCAAGCGGTTTGTAAATTCCTGGTACACCAGATTGATACGCCCTACCTGTTTTAGGTGAATAAGATCTGCCATGAGAATCAATTAATGGAGCAGTAGCGCCCGCATGTTGGCTTGGGGGTGTCATTAATTTTGCTTTTGTCTTCGGTGATAAATTACCCTCTTTTAGTAGTTTTTCTCGTGTTTTAGGTGAGAGTTCACCTTTATTTAATTTCTCTCGAGTTTTTGGAGACAATTGCCCGTATTTTAATTTTTGTGCTTGTTCTTTTAAATGATCCTCTTCACCTGGTGCATAATTAAATGCCAATCCCATTGCACGTTTTTGTTGTGATGTCGGACTTAATTGTTCTGCGGCTTCTTGATCTTTTCTGCCCTGATTTGGATCTTTATCATATCGGAATCCTCCAGTTGTGTAACTTTTTCTTGTTGGACTAACTTCTGGTTCAGTTTCAGAATATTCATATTGTCGAGTGAAACCTTTTTCATCACCTGTTTTAGGTTTTTTCTTTTCATTTTCAATATCAACAGTTTCAGCAACAGCAACAGCAACTTTGCGTTTATCTCCTTTACCGGGTGAACCTGATGCTTCTTTATCTTTCTTTTTATCTTTATCTTTGTCTTTCTCTTTATCTTTATCTTTTGGTGGTGATTTATCTTTTGGTGATTTGCGACCAGATGAAAATATACCCCCAATCTTTTTATTTTAGTAAAAACAGTAGTCGTAGTAGATGTTGTTGTCGTTGTTGCCAATTTTGAATTTAAAAAAAAAGCAAAAAGAAAAAAAAACAAAAGAAACGAAAAAAAATGATAAAAACAAAAAAAGAAATAAAAAAACGTACACAAACATAAAAGAATATTTTAAAATTTTAATTTAAAAACTAATAATGTATATTTAAAAAAAAAATATATACTATATATATGTATTAATAAAAGAAAATTTTTTGTTTTTTGGGGTGTGTTTCATTGTAACTACAATCTGTTTAAATTAAAAAAAAAAAATGATAAGGGTAGTGCATAGTAATGTCAGGGTTTCTGTTTGTTACATGTTTGAATCCAGTGATAATTTTAGTTAATCAGTAAGAATATTACTCATATTAACATTATATTGCTTGCTAGCGTTTAACTGTTGTTTATAATGTTATGAATTTAATGTTTTTTTTCTTTTTATTTGATTTTTTGTTTATTTATTAGAAAACATTATAACTCTTTTGTTTTTCGTTTTTTTTTTGAAAATTTTTTATTAATTAGCTTACCACACGTTTTCCACTTGGAGTCTTTTGATCTTCAGATTTTTTGTGAGCTTCACTTGCTTCTGTATCATTACCTGTAAAATATTAAAATTATTTTTTCTTTTTTAGAAAATCTGCATTATACAATTGTTTATTAAATTAATTTACCATTAATAATATCAGCTTCTCTACGACTTTTTTTATCGTCTTTTTCTTTTTCATGTTCTTTATCTTTATCTTTCTTTGATATATCAACTGGAAGTACTGCAATACCTCCAATTGGTTTCTATAAATATTAACAAATTTTATAAAAAAAAAAAAAACAAAATTTAAAATTTATGTAATTCTTTATTGATTTTATACTTAAAACAAAAAAGAATGAAAAAAACAAACATTTTGTAATAAAAGGGTAAAATATGCTATAATGATACTTGAATTAATAATTAATAAAAAAAAAATACATGCATGAAAGAATCTGAAGTTCATATCTTTGTAAAAAAAAAAAAATTAAAATATGGCAGTAGGTGAAAAATGTAATGAACTGAATATGATACATAAAGAAGAAGATAAATAAATTTATGAAAAATTAAATTTGTTTTGTAATATATGCATAAGATGAAATATTTTTATTGGAAAATAAATAAAATAAATTAATGGTCACTTTTTTAAAATTTTTGTTAGGTGATTGGAAGAATTATGGGCTTAAAATTGAAATAGAATTATGAAATTCGATTTGAATCTTTAAAAGCATTTCACAATTGAACACTTTTTTTTAAACTTTTTTTTTTTATATTCAAGCAGCATAATTTGTAATTTAAGATTTGTTGAAAACTTGCACATTAAAAGTTAAATAAATTCAAATCGATTTCCATGAATTCGTCTAAAAAAACCTAGATAAAATGTATGAGTTTCTCCAACGGGGATTTAAAAAAAGTGAAATAAGATGCGATGTTGCATCATAATATTTATTTTTCCGGCAATATATAAAGAGGGATTTAGTTTTTTTTTTTTTCTAAGCTAAGCATAAGAGTAAAAATAAAGCAAATATATAAATAAATTCAAAAAATAAAAAAAAAAAAAATAAAATAAATAAATAAATAAGACAATACGTAAAAAGTTAGGAAAAATAAATATAAAAAATAATGAAATAATAGCAACTAAAGGCTTAAAATATCTCAGTTTTATTACTTAAGTTTTTATTTGTACACAATTTCGATTATATTTTTAATTTTTCTTTAAATTACGTGTTAACAAAGCAAAATAAAAAAAAATACATAAATAAAATGTTCTTTAAAATTAAGTAAAGAATTTTAATCAAAAAAAAAAAAAAAAATAGTAGTAATAAAAGTAAACAAAGCAATTTATTACTTTATTATTAACCTGATCGACAACACTAGCCCCTTTCGTTTCGTATTCGCCTTCAATTGAGCTCTGTGATGATGCTGAAGCTGTACCAGTGCTTGATTCTCGCTTCAGCTGTTTATATATTAATTTTAATTTTTCATAACACAAACAGAGAATACACACACATGTTTTGCATTATTTAAAGAAAAATGTAAAAATGTTACACGAGAAGAGAGAGATAAAAAAATAAAAGTATAATTTTTTGTTAGTATGATTGTTTTTGTTTTTTGAATTTATTTTGTTGTGATTTGAAAACTATTTTTTATAATGAATTAGTAATAATTTGTGAACCAAAAACTTGTACCCCAAAAACAGAAAAACACAAAAAATTAAAATAAAAAATCAAATGAAAAAAGACCAAAAATGTATTAAAATGAAAATTGAAAATTTTTTTTTCGATTATTTTCTTTTCCACCCAATGTATGAAATTGATCATGGACTTTTTTTATACAAATTTTATTTATAACACGTGATGTACATTAAAGAACGTTGGAATTTAATTGTTAATTTATTGTTAAACTTTTTATAAAATTTTTATAAAATTAAATCTCAACATTCTTTTTTTATTATAATCAATTATAATTTAATAATTACATTAAATAATAATTACATAAAAGAACTAATTACCTTCTCTTTTTTATCTTTTTTAAGTGGACTTCTGGCATGTCGTGGTGACTCCAGTTCCGGTATATGTTCTGGTGGATGTGACATTGTATGTCTTTTATTGGCAGCTTCTCGTTCTTTTTCCTTTTCGGCCAAAGCCAATGCTAAATAAAAAACATAGCTTTTATTTACAATTCAAAAATTTAATAAATAAGACATTTTTTCTTACCATCCATGCTCTTGCTAGTTAAACGTTTTCCTGTTAAACTTCTATTAAATTGTGGTGCTGGACGATCAACTGGATTCTTACGACTTTCATAGAGTGTTCGTCCAGAATAACGGAATTTTGAACCCAATCTTGGAAATAAACCGACTTTTGGTGGTGGCTCAGGTGTCATTAAACGAAAGAATGTATGATGTTCAACACACGATTTCCACAATTTTTTCGCGGCACGATGATTTGCCAATTTAAATCCTATTGTTGATTCATATTGATCAAAATCACCAGGACGGATTTTTATATAGAAATTATGACGTTTATATGAGATTTTTAATATTTTTGGCCAGGCAAATCGATTTATCTGAAGTCTAAGAAATATTGAAAAAATTAATAACTTTCACAAAAGAGAAAAAATAAATTATTCTCGCATACTTGTCACGATATACAAGAATTCCGGATGCACATACACCCAATAATATATCAACACCTTCAGAATCTTTAGCTGGATGTAAATCAACACCATACATAAGAATCTTTTTAGCATTCTCTAAATAATGTAATTCAGCTTCAGCTGGTGTTTGTCCTCTGACAGAGTCAAAAAAGAAAATAATTTTTTAAGCCACATTATATGTTTTATATTAATTGAAAAAAAACTACAATCTTACTTATGTGTTTTGTGTAAGTCCATAACTTTCTCTTCTAATTCAGGTGTTTGATTTGGTGCAATACGAAAATCTTTTAAATAACTACGATCCTTCATTTCATATGGATCATAATCACCCAATTGTGATTGTACCAAATATGAACCCAATAATGCATGAGTTACAAATGAGCATGGTAATCTACCCTCAAGTATATCATTACGTACTTGTAAACATAAATGATATCTAGTTATATCTTCCTGTAATTGAGCTGGTTCTGGTGGATAAAATTTAACGGCAAATTGGAGCACCCATGGATCATTTTTGAAAAATTTTGCAACTGGTTTATCTAAATCAAGCCATACTCTTGGATCTGATGGTGTTGTATACAATAAACCAAAATAATCTTTTTCTAATATATCTAAGCCAGCACAGATAGCATTCAACAAATCTTTTCCTTTGGCTTTTCTCTACAAAAAAATTAAAATTTTAAGAAAAAAAACGATAAAAGTGGAAAGATAAAATTAATTATTTCCTAAACAGAAAAAAAAAAAAAGGTGAAACAAAAATAATGAGAAAGATTTATTGCTTTTCATTCGTAAACGATCGATTTTTTTTTTTTGGAAATTATCAATTCACGATTTATTTATTCATGAATTAGAAAATGAAAAAAGAAAAACACTTTCTCTTGATTTTTAATCATTTTATGTAAGAAAAATGAAATTGATTTTAAAAAAACGGTTAAAAAAGGTATTCAATCGTTAACTTCACTTTTCCTATTTTAATTTTTAATCAACTTACATCAATCGTTACTTCTAAAATAGATCCATCAAGTAATGTAACACGAGCTAATGCAGCTCTACCAGATGTCTGTGCTGGTGGCTTCTTTTTTGATGGTGTATCGACTGTTGCCTGTGGAGCTTCATTTGGAGGTGCTGTAGGTACTTTTGTTTCAGCTGGCATTTTGTATTACAGAATATATTTCTCTATTGTAAATAACCTACCAACAAAAATATAAAAAAACAAAAAGATTGATAAATTTGAGATAAGAAACATTTTAAAATATAAAAGATTAAATGGAATGCAAGTATGTATCATCTTTATCATCATCTTTATTATGAAATAATTTTATTTACTGGTCAGTGACATTATAAGAAGATACTTTTAAATAATTGAACTTCCTACTTTCCATTTTATATCATGTCGGCTTATTTATTTTTTCATGTGTTTCTTTTTTTTTTGTCTTTTTTTTTTTTAATTTGTGCTTTTTTTTTATTCTCTTAATAAGCTTCATTTATTTATTGTAAGATGTAAGCACTTAAGAACAGTATATGTATGTATATCAAAGATAATATATACTATATGAAAAATGCAATTGCATAGGGTAATAAAGTAAAATAAATAAAGTGTAGTTAAGTAAGAAAAAATAAAAATAAAAATAAAATGTAGACTAACTAAAGATTTGAATTGATTCACTTTTTATATTCAAAGTACAAGCTAAACAAAATAGTTTAGATTATAATATATATGTACAATGTACACATGTATGTACATGTAATATACACTGGTTTTATTATGCATTTTCGAGGGCTTCACATTGTAAACCATTGAAAAAAAACAACACGATATAATACATTCTATTCGTTGTGTGATGGTGTGTTGTTTATTTAATTTTTTTTTTTTTTTTAATGCTAACAATACAAGAGATTTATGTAAATTTAATTATAACACATTAATCTAGTTTTTATTATCAAGTATCTGTTATGTAGTCATTTTTTTATATTAGATAAAAAGTTTATAAACAATGAAAAGCAAAAAGAATTTGCCTTCTGTTGAAAATTTAAGTATGTACTATTAAAAAACCACAGATTCTGCATGTTTATTTTGTTTATGTGATGAATTTTAGTAGAAAATAAAAATCGCTTTAAAAAAATATATGCTTGATACAAAATAATTAAAAAAATTTTGATTATGACTACATACGTAATGTACTTGTATGAGTAATTACAGGTAAAATAAAGATATTCTACGTATTTTTAGTAAATTTATTATTTATAATTTTAAAAAAAAAAATGTGTATGGTAAACATTACATCAAAAAATTAAATTTGTTGTGCAAGCATTTTATATACATAAATTTAACGAAGCCTAAATTTTATTTTATAAAAAAAAATGTAATCAACAGTAGATAATAAATTTATTTTATTTTTATTATTATTACACGTTACAATATAAAAACTTGAATTTCAGAGGTTACTTACAAAATAAACAAAACAAAAATAATAATAAACAATTAAGTAAATATACTTAAAGATAATTAAAACATGAGCCTATATAATCACGTCAAATTTTATCGTGGATATTTTCTACGATATTTTATTCATTCTTTTTTCATACAAAATTTATTTACAAATTCATAAACATGTACAAATGCTATAATTTTTTTTTAAATGGTAAATTCATTATTATCACGTCTTACATAGACGGTTTTCTATATTTGACTGTTTAATAGGCATAAAATTTGGCTACGTTGATAGTACACAATAAACTGAAATTTTATCTAAATATCTAAAAAAAAATGTCAAAAAAAAATTTGAATATAGAACACAAATTAAATTTCATTTTCATACAGACACCTACATAAAATCCTTTTTTAAATGATATTAACAAGTAGGATTTAAATTATGAGTGGAGCTTTGGCCGTCATCCAAAAAGTAGAAAAAATAAACGAAAAGAATTTTCTGTATTATTTATATTGTATCGCTGTATAAAATGTAACAAAAGAAATTTGCAAAAAAAAAATAAAAAAATAAAAAAAAGAAAATAAAAAAAAAAATTTGTATACATTCATGTTAACAAGAAGCCAAAAAAAAAATCTATTTTTTGTAATTCATAAAAATAAGTTTTCATGCACAAACAATTTTCATTCAATTTTTCTCATTTAAAACAGACTAGACTGTATTGTTATGAACTAGAGGATGAAGGATAAAATATGAATGCAATTTTTAATTTAAATTTTTAAGTGCTTTTTTTTTCTATATACAGAATCAACGGTATGTCCTTATAAAAGAAATTGCAACTAAAAATAATAAAATTAAGAATAAAAAAAAATGAAGGATAAAACTAAAATTATTGCTATGACATCATACTTGTTAGTCATTAACTTTTTCTTCTGACTCTTTTATTCTTTTTAATTTTTAAAATCACGTCACTTCACTTGAACTATGAAATGAAAAAAAAAAAAAAACAAAAAAAAAATAGTAATTTTCTTTTAAAATTTATTTAAATTCAGAGAGAAAGAGAGTAAAGCAGGAAAATGTGAATTTTCATAGTTATCATTTCCATGAAAACAGGGTATACATACAAATTAGAGTGGCGTCTATTTGACCAAAATATAATAATGCATTTTACTTTTAATAACATAACACGTGTATAATTATTTTCACGTAGACATAACATAAAAGTACATGGCATCTCTTTAACATTTTTCTTTTATTACCATTATTTTGTTTTTTCTGTATACAAATGTTTTTCTTTTGTATAAAAAATTTTCCATGTAGAAAGGAATTTGTTATTACAAGAATAAATGGAAAACCATCGATTATAGTGTTATATTGCGTGACTATAATTTTCCATAGCAATCATTTATTAAATTTACTCATACAGGTACGTATTACATTACACATAATATTCTGTTGGTAGATGCAGGAAAAAAAAAATTAAGGTGTGTTTACATTTAAAATTATATGAAATAAAATTAAAGATTAAAATGGAAAACAACAACTTCAATATTTTACTATTATATTAAAGGAAAAACGAAAATTTTGGGGAAAAATTTCTTTGTTTCAATCACATGCCGTATTCCTATATTATCCTTAATAAACCACTACGCAAATATTTTAATAAAAAGAAAAACGAAATATTTTTCTTCCTGTTTCATATATGATAGAAACACTAAAATAAACAAAAATAATATAACAAGATAAATGATAGTCTTTTAGCTTGGTCATTGTATGTGACAAATTTGTAATGAAAATTTACTTATCCTTCCTTACTGGCTAGATAATTTTTGTACAATTTTAATATCATGAATATCCATCCCTTTTTCTTGACAATCATAATGAATGTTAAAAACTGTTCGTTTTGTTCATTTACTATCGACCTTTTAAAGTGTATAATAAACAAGTCAAAAATTTTTCCTTAATTTTTTCTACGTTTAAAAACAAAAGTTTTTATCGAATTTCAAATTTAATAAAGCTATATATAATGTCCATTTATTTACTCATTGTTTATTGTATTTTGGTTTTCAACTGTCTTGTTCTATTGTATTTTTTCTATTTCTAAAGAATTAAAATGATACAGTTTTATACACATATGATTTACTCTTTACATTAAATTAATATCAAATTTTTTTACCTTCTCGTTTACACGAACAAAAAATTAAATGAAAAAAAAAATCAAAATGAAAGGTAAAAATAGTAATTGTAATTGTATGTTTATAGTACACATAGTTTATGGAAAATTATCTCAAACTTCAAGCTTCAGATATTGTGCTCAATTTACTAGCATTTTTCACTTCAAATAAAAAGTACCGCACGTATTGTATATCAAGTAGATATGTAAGTATTTTCATTTTGGTACAAGATAAATAGTGTGACAATCATCAGATACATGTATTTACAAAAAAAAATTTTTTTTTTAAGAAATAAAGAAAGTCTAGTAAAATTGTAACTACATGTACATCGTTATTTTATGTATTTAGTATGTTTGAAATTTTCACACTTGAAATAAATTTTGTTCTGCTTCGTTAATTTTAGGGTAAATAGTTTATATGACAAAAATAAAAAAAAAACTAAAGAAAAATTTGAGATACAAAAAAAAATGAAATGAAAATAATTTTATTTAACAATGATTTTTAGTTATATTGTACATAAAATAAAATTCAATTTCTTTGAACAATTTTTGATCATGTGGATATTAGTAAAGAGATTTATTTATTTATAAGTTAAATTACATATTTATTGTTCAATTTATTCAAATGAGGTAAAGTGTATATTATATGAGATGAAATAAAAGTGGTTCTCTAATTAACAAAATTAGAAGTGATTGTAATGTAACACGCAAATAAGCATTTAGAAATAATTATACTCTTGGAAAATTCATTGTTATACACACATGTATATTATATGGTACGGGTATCACAGTTCAACTACAAAGGTGAAAGTAAGTCAATGTAAATTTTACTTTGCATATATTATAAATAATTTTTAGAATTCATGTTGATTCAATCTTTTCTATGTGTTAATTAAATATGTTGTTAATGTTTTTATTGTTTCGAAAAACTGAATGATAAAAATAACAATTAAATAAAATTTCAAATTTTTTTTTAGTTAAAATAAAATATAAAAAATACATATTGTAGATATATTTTTCTTATCTAAAATTTTTTAATCTACCGATAATTTTTATCGATACAAAATAGATTTCGTGTACCTATATGAAGTAACATGTGTATACGAATGTAAAATGAAAAATTTTCGATTTTCTCATGCATTTTTTAAAAATAATTAATAGATGATACATACATATGTGGATACTTGGTAGTTGGTACATACATGCTCAAAATTTAAAAACATATAATTGATTTAAACACTTGAATAATTTATCTGTCAATCAAATTGAAAAAAAAAATAAAATAAAATAAATAAACATATTTAATTGATGTTACGTGTAGATATATTCGTGTACATTTTTTAATTTTGTTTTTAAATTATTTTTCTTCACACCGTAGATATTGTATATATACATTAAACAAACGTGAATGTGATAATCATGCTGTTAAAAAAATGTATCGATTAATAATAGCCTCCTTTTTTGCAAGTACATAATACATAATATAATGATCGAATACACGTGAAAAATAATAACTTAAAAATTTATTTTAAATTAAAAAAAGATGAGTAATATTATATAGGTACAATATACAAACAGAAGTATTGTAGTATAGATAGGTACGTAATGTACACAAAAGTTAACAATTCTTACACATGTAATAAACAAATACACACACACATGCCACACCTGTCAATATGTTAATTTTGATCTATTATCATTTTTGAATTTGTAAATAAAATGTTTTGATCAGTTGTATAACAAACAGTACAAGTACTATCAACGTGTATGTAAGTACATATACAGATCTAAAAAAAAAAGTTGAGGTGAGTAATTTTCAAATTTTTATATTTTTGTTTTGATTTTGTAATTTCCTAATATGAAAATAATTTAAAATTTAACAAAAAAAGTATGTGCATGTAGATCAAGTGAAAAATATTATTAAAAATAAAAAACATAAGTATTTTGATTATAAGAAAATCTATTGTTTTAAACATGCTACGTGATTACAAAAATTATACCTACATACTACATACTCGTATTTATCTATTAGTACTAGTACATATTTTGTAAAAAACATTCTCTTTTTTATTTAGATATTTTTATAAACATTTTTTTTTCCTTATTTCGTAATTTACAATTTTTAATATTTAAAACAAAATTCGTCATAGCATTGAAAAATTACATTATTTTAATTTTAAAAAATTTTCGTTATTGTAACATATTCAACTATGAGAAAAAAAGAACCATATTTATAAATTTCCGTCAACTGTACAAAATAAAAATAAAAAAACAATTGTCTAATACAAAAATTATTATTTGTATTACAGTGTACCTACATATATGAAAACAAATTGATTTAAAAATAAAATTTAATAGTGGAATATGTATCTCTTATAGTAAATTGTTTTTGTTTTGTGTATTTTGCACTCCATTAACTATCAACTAAATATTATATGTACGTGGGACCCTATTCAAGAGCACACTAGAAAAACTTATGTAATTTATATAAATACGGTATATAAACATAAGAGAAACATTTACATAGTAAACATATTACATTTTTTGTAAACATTTGCAACACATAAAAATAATCAACATATAAATTTAGGGTGTTATTGTATTAAAACCGGGTGACCTCTTATATTTTCATCATTTTATTTTTACTTCTTTTTTTTTTTTTTTGTTTTAATTTAATCATGATTATGTCATCACTTCCAGCTTGTAATAAAAGCTATTTGTGCTTCATCGTTTAATAAGTATGTATGTACACGATAAAAATTGTGTAATAATTTTGATATCAAATGAAAATATGACAATCAACTCATATACGATACATATTGAATAAAAAATTAAAAATCACATACCACAAAGAATATTGATAATCATAAAATATTTAAATTTAATTTTAATTTTAAAATATTTTTTATTTTACTTGTTCTTATGTATTTTGTCACGTATTTATATGAACAATTTAAATAAATATAGAAAATGAATACGTTACAATGTAAATGAATGTTGAACAAACTGTGCCAACAAGTAATTGCATACCATTGAAAACATATAACACAAATCACTATATGTATACATATTCTGTAATGTATTTGGTATGTGTAAGAAATGCTATCATTCAATTTAATAAAAATCTCCTTAGACGACATCAAGTCGATAGAATAAATTGTATGCAAATTTTTATTTTATTTTTAAAATGCAAAATAATAATTTTTTTTTATTTAAAAAAAATTTTTTTTTAAACAAATGCGAATGACATTGTATGTGTGCATGTATTTACTTTGTGATTAATTTTAATAATAAATAAAAAAAAAAAAAACTATTTGATATTAGTTATTTATTATTGAAAATGAATCTGATAATAATTTATCAAAAGATTTAAATAGAATTAAGCTAACTTGTTAATTAGATTTATTAAGTCATGTAAATAGATTCTTCTATTCCTTTAAAACGAAAAAGGATACTCATACTACAGATTTAATAACAATTAAATTCTATTCATTATTCATGAAATTTGAAATTTATTTATAAACAAGTGTCCTGATTTAAATGAAAGTGTCAGATTAGATATTATAAATCATTGTTCGTTAATCGTGAAAGGTTCATTCAATTATTCAATTCAGACATTATATATTCCTGCCGTATGACAATATCTAAGTATGTATGTATGTATATGAAAATAAAGTAACAATATAACTTGATATAACATATTTAAAAGACTTGAACAAACATATTCATTTATCTAGTTTACTTAAATATATCTTTTGAAATTGAAAAATAGAACATCAACAATATATACATCATCTATATTATATAGTATATGTATATACCATACCACACATATCGTGCACTTGATATAAATATACATATAGACATACATGGTACATACATATGTATGTATGTATAAAAACAAATGAACATATGTGTATTATGCCATGAGCATTTATATATACGTATGTACATTCAAAGATACAATTTTTTTAACTTTATGATAAAGATTTAAATAAAAGAACATATACATATGTAGATACATGCATGTATGGTTTAAAGTAAATTGAATTAAAAATGAAAAGGAAAGTTTAATTTGAATTCATAAAATGTTGTTATAAATAATAAAAATGAAATTGAATGTATTCATTTTATGAATGTGATGTAAATCTAAAAGAACAAATTTTATTTCATCAATGTTTTATTTTAATCTAAATTTAAAATTACCACTTATAAAATTTGAAGGTTATGGTTAAATTTAAAAGAAAAATGGACATCTATATACCTATATACATATGTATGTGTATAAATAGATGTGTGCATATTTTAATTTCGAACAACTTTTAATTTGAAATTTTAATTTTAGCTAATGGTTTCATTTTAAGCTTTAAAGATATGTATTTAAAAAAAAACAGCATTAATATTAAACAGATTTAAAAAGTATAGGATCTGTGTGTATTTTTGAAAGTATAAAAAGATAATTTAAATATTCAGTTTTACAAAATACAAAATTTAAATGTTTCACAGATTTTACTTCACAAATTTCAGTTGAAATTTAATTAAATTGAACTTGATTGAACCTTTATATTTTTAATTAAATTCATTTAACGTTAAAAAATTTATTATTATTTGGTTTTTTTTTTCAGATTATGATTACATTTAGAAAGTGATATTTTTCACCACCCACTAATTCTTGTTAACATTTGTTTTATCATTTATTACTTTAACATAAAATTTAAAATGTAAAAAAGTGTAAAATTAAAATTTCAAATAAACATATTGTTAGATATTTAAAAACTGATTTTCTCTATTTTATTTTTATCACATTTTAAATTTTTTTTTTTTTTTTTTTTTTTTTTTAAATGATTAAAAATGTTCATAATAAATAAAATATTGTGAAAGCTTGTTATCTTTGTACCATAATAAATTATTATTAGCTTGTAAATGAACATATGTATTTTTACATGAATTAAAACTGCATTTTTTATGCTGCATGTTTTATTTCATTTATTAATAGGTTAAATAAATTATTGAACATTGAAAATTCATAAACATTTAGATAAACATATTATGTTTTGTGTTGTATTTATAAATAATTAAAGACATAAACAAGCCAAATAAATAAATCTCAACACCATTAAAACCGGTTTTAAATATATAGATACATACGCATGAATAATAGGTACACACACATACATATAAATATTTAATTAAGAATTAAATATTAAAAACCTTGATACCTTGATATTAAGAAAAGAAGTGTAAAAAGCAAAATATAAAAATTAAAAAGAAGTTATCGTATTGGATACATGAGATCATTATGGTGTAACGAACTTTAAAGGCATACTTTATGAATACAATATGTGACAACTCTTTTATGTATATCAAATCGTATACGGTATATGTGAACATCCATGTATGTAAAGATATTTAATATATAAAAAACGAACTTTTCAAATAAACCGTTAACATTACAAAAAAAAAAAAAATTTTTTTCTTTATTTTTTACCTTTGTTGTAATAAACACAAACATTAGATAATTTTGTAGTTTACATACATACGTATATGTACATATGTCACAAAGCATTAATAACAATCAGCATTAAATACAAAATATAGAAAGAAAGTGCTTACAAAATATTCCTTCTGTGAAATAGTTCCAAGTCAAAGAAGAAGAAGAAGAGGAAAAACGTGATTAAAGTTTACGTACATAACATATGTATATAAGTACTTCTTATTTATATGTAGTGTAAAGGTAAGTATTAGTTTTCAAACGTGTACATGAATTAAAATAACAACTCAGCACACACAAATGTATATAATGACAACTTTATAGGTAATTATGTATTTTGTTAGAAAAAAAAAATTCTTAAAAATTGAAAGAAAACTAACTTTTGTTTTGTTTAATGGAATAAATAATGTTACCACATAATATCACATTGTTTACGTTAATTTCAGGCAGCTATATCTAAAAAATTTTAAAATTCTTTTCATTCAATTCTTCTTTTTCTTATTGTAGACAATACTACAAACGTTTTTCTTTCTTTAAATTTTCATTTTCATGCATAAATCAAATTATAAATTTGTTTAGTTTAAGACAAGATAAAATATTTTATTATATACATAGAGATCTATTGAATTTGAATATGATTATAGATAAATACATATTTTATTTTTATTCGTTATGATAGGGTCGGCCTTCTGTTCATTGTCATAATACTATTGTCGTCATCATTCTGTAACCATTTTCATACATAACCAAACACCGTATAAAATGTATGTTTTTCATACCGTCATTATCATCTTCATCATCGTCTTCGTCATAATCTGTCGTACAGACTCAAATACAAATAGGTAGTCGTGACCGTATATTTCTCCATTCATATGTATCTATCAAGATATAAAATCAATATGCATTATGTGAATGTACCTATGTGATTATCAAAAGACATATGTATATGTCTTTTTCACCTTTTAAGGTATTCATCATTGTGTCCATTTCAATATGTGTATGTAGATTGTAGATAGTCATTTTAGTCAAGATGGACATATTAGCTCATATAACAGTATACTATGTATAGTTAAAAGATTCTTCTATAATCACACCAATAAAAATTGAAATTAAAAAATGAAATAAGTGTACATATGATGAGTTTTACATTTAAGGCAGATCCTCATCGTATTTATCATATTTTCTCATAATAACTTCAAATGAATGTATATACATACATAAAATCGAGGTTACTAATTATTATTAAGTGTATGTACCTACAGATATTATTAACGAACGAATTAACAGTTTTAACATTAATAAATTGAATGCATTAATGGTAAAGTAATAAAATACGTATTGATTTGTGTGGAATTAATATAGAACTAATAATGATAAGGAGTAGAACTAACATAGACAATTTCGTCTTTTTGATATGTTGTAATTCTACTACCTGTTCATATATGTACTACATAATTTTACTATAAAATTAAAGAGTAAATTCACTTTGATTTTATGTCGTTTTTGTTATAATTTTCCAATCAATTACATTTTTTTTTCAAAAAAAAAAAAAAAAAAAAAAAAAAAAAAAAAAAAAAAAAAATTATAAGTAAAAATCAACTGAATGCCTAATAGAATTTTATTATTCTATTTTTACTTTTTATCCAATTAGTAAACAACAATAAATAAATAACTACACAAAATAAGAAAACTGGAATAAAATCAATTATACGAGTAATTCTCTTTATAATCAAAATAACATACCTTCACGTAATTTTTATTTTAAGTTTATTATTAAAGCTATAACTGTATTACGTACATATGAAAATGAGGTAAACACAGTGTTGCATTCAATTTATAGAAAAATTACACATTATGTATACAAACCGGTGTGTGGTATAAAAAACACCGGAAATGTTTCTGTTTTATGAAAATAACAATAATAAAACATGAAAATAATTACGTAAATAGATAGTTACTCATTATTATATTAAAATAAAACTTCAAAAATTGTTAGTTTGTCTTTTTTTTTTTTTTTTTTTTTTTGAGAACATTAATAGCGAATGTAGAAAACACGCCCAAAAGTACAAAAAAAAAAACATTTTTTTTTCTAGATACTCGTAGAATGAAAATTTAAAGTTTATTTTAAAAGTATCTTATTAATAGTTGTAAGACATTAATTGGATATTTTAAATACATTTGAAATAGAATACCGTAAAAGCTAGATGATGTTTAATTATATCTTCATTCTATAATTACATTTGTTCATTAAACTGCAGAGATTTAGAATGTTATAAGTATAATTATGTCATTTCACTTCTTTTTTTTTTAATTTCAAACAAATAACTTTTTATATTTATTAAAGATAATTATCAATTTTTTTCAGAAAAATGTAATTCAAAATTTTATAATTACATTCGAACATTTTTTTCTCGTCCTATCCCTATTCGGCTAATATTTGATTTTCAAAGCTAATGAAAAAAACTAAATTTTCAATAAATAATAAAATAAAATTCTATCAAAAATTTAAAAAGGTTTTACAAAAAAAAAAAAAAAAGAAAAGTTATTAAATTACATGTCATTTTCAATTGAAGCTAAATTTTTTCTTTCATTCAACTAATTTATCTATTTTCATCTATTTAATCATGTGAATGATATATTGCTTTTGTATATTTAATGTAACACATCAAATAAAAAGCTTTAATATATCAAATTTTCTATATCGAATTTCATTTATGTTGAAAAGAAAATGAATAGCAAAAATATAAAAAAAATATAATAATTTATTGAATTAAATACATATAAATGTGAATAAAAATGTAGTCCTAATTTTTTGTACGTAATAAATAAGTAAAATCAAAAAGATTAGAAACTAAAAAATAAGGATATGGGGTTGTAATTTAAAGTTATTTTCGTTATAAAAAATTTTGTTTTTGATTAAATTTAATAAAAATTCAATTATCCCTGTAATAATAAATTTCTAAAATCAATTTAAGTTGAAATTAATTATTCAAAGTCATTTTAAACTGAATTAATTTTTTATAATTTGTACAAGGCTGTAGTACAGGAAAATACCATGAACATGTTTATTTTTTACATTTAATTCGATTTTATATCTTTATTGAATATCAAGGATTTTTTCTTATTTTAATTTAAATTAGTCACAAAATAGATGAATTTTATCATTTTATCAAAAATAATTTTAAAAAAATCATTTGCTCATCGACATTCATAATTAATTAAAAATTTAATTTTTCTTTTTTAATTGTTTTCTATTTTATTTTACAATATGATGTGATACGAAATTTGTATTACCACAATTACATCATAAATTTTATAATAAATCAAATGAAATTATATATTTATCTTTTTATTTATCATTGTCTGGGTTTTTTAAAGTCAATCAATTTTTATAATAAAAAAATAAAATACGAAGAAACCTTAGTAAAGGATTACTTCACTTATAGTTGTTTTGAAATTATCTAATTGAATAATATATGTATGTATCATTTGGTATCACTTAAATTGCAATTTAAAAAAAAATTTTTTTTAGATTTTTATTAGTGGTATTACTCTGTTATGCAATAATCAACTTGAGAATAAGTACATATGTACATATGTATATTGAATTTGAATGCTTTTTTATTCTCTTTTTTATTCTCTAAATTGACCTCGAACTAGTAATATGATTTGTAATATATTATAACAAAACCGTAAGTAATTCACATATGAGGTTTTTATGCATTATAAAAAACAAATCATTAAATATCGAATCTTTTTTTATTTTAGTTTATTTTTTTCTTCAAGATAAAATAAGAAACGCATGCACATACATATATAAATACGTAAGTACATGTGTATGTGAATACTTGAAAAGTTATCTAATTTAAAAAAATAAAATAAATAAAACTGAAAATATTTTTTTTTGTATGATGTAAATAAGCGAAAATTAAAAATACATTCAATAACAATATAAAATTAACAAATGATAGCTATGAAGTCACGAATCGAAAATAAAATAATGATATGCTGTGTAGCCAGTCATAATGATGTTTATGATGATTATTACTCATCAAATAAAAAATGTAGCTGACCGCATGAAAACCTGATCACAATTCCTGTACATGTAAATATGGCAAAATTTGAATTAAGTGATTAAATTCATTAATTAAATGAAATGGTTTGCAACACCTTCATTTCGAAGGATAGAACTTTTTTAAGTAAGTACAACTCATTTAATTTAAATGTAATTTTATAACCCTCCATTTTTTTTTTTTTTAATTTTATTAAAATTTATACATTTTCTTTTCTAATTTTACATTCATTTTGTTGACAAGATTATCCTTTCTTTACAAAAAAAAAAGTTTTACCAATTTAATTAGTTTAAGGAGTAATGAGGCAAAAAGAAACTTTGCAATTTAATATCGAGGAGAAAATACTTAAAAAATCCATTAAGTGCACAGTAAAACTAATAAAAAAAAAAAAAAAAAAAAAAACAAAAATACATATTATCGCGTTTCCTAAGGATATGATGGGTGTATCTATGGGTGAACTTTGTCTTTCTCAAGTAATAAAAAAATTGTTTTCTTTTTTTTATATTCTTTGCAAAGAAAAAAAGTAAACTTTTAATAAAGTAGAGAATTTTTTTTCCTTGTATACAATAAATTTTAATTTACAAAGTATATACTTATACACCTATATGTATGTGTATGTATGTAGGTGTAAGCGGTATTATAAAGTGTCATTCATTATTGTGTTTTTTTATGCGCTGTATACATAACAATAGATCAAGAGTTTAAATTTTTACTTTTTGTATTTTTTATAAGCAATACATACATACAAATACATACATATATTTCAATTCAATTTCCTATGCAATAATCAACTTAAAAGAAGAATCTCAATTCTTCATCAGTCTTCATCATCATATTCATTGTCGTCATCATCTGTCAATTTAAGTTATTAATTTGTTAATGTATAACAAATTGGTTCAATAACAATTGAAGTTTTTCAATAAAATACACAAATAGAGTAATAATATTACATATTGAGACAAATATTATTTACGAGTATTATAAGAAGCGAAAATAATACCATTTACTGAAAATAATACATACATGGAAAAGTGGAAATGCATGGAAATGTTCTTTTCATTTCTATTCCCTCCGTCTTAAAGACATTTTCTTCATATGAAATAATGTCTAAGACAAAATCTATTGTTAAGTCACTCATACATAAACAAATACAATACATACATATACGCATACATATGGTGTTTTGATAAAAATATACATACGTGAATTGCAATTGTACAATAGATTTGATACGATAAATTATTGTGAAACCTTTATTTTATTTGAAATAAATTACAATTACAAGTTTATTTTATAATATACATATTTTCATACAGCAGCCAAAGTTACAAAATGAAACCAATGATGATCATGGTGATGATGATGATGATGGTGGTGACGATATTACGACACTTTGAGGTCAATGATATTATATGTACAGATATTATACATCATTTACATTACATGAACAACTCATATACATGAAATATAAATTTATATTCGTACTTATGTGTATATCTTCTATATCATACATGTACATAACAATATTCACTTACAATTTATATACAATTTTCAATGGTTAAAAGTTTTTAAATTTTATTATTACTATACCATTGTAAGAGGTATAAGAAAATGACATTTTAACACGTTTCAACTGTAATGTAAATTGTTGTAAAGAGAAAATACAACTTACAAAGAAATAAAAGTTTAGAGATAAAAGGATCTGATATGAAATGACTGACTGACTGAGTGATTGTGAATTGACTGAATAATTAAGTAGGTGGTATATAGGAGGATTAACTTCATTTTCTTTTTTAATTTTGATTTTCTTTTTATAAATTAGCATTACAATAACAATGATGACGCATTTATTTATAAATTGAAGAATTATAAAATTTTTATTACCTTTGTATTTTGAATAAATTAAAATGCATTTTTGTTTTTTTTTTTTTTTTTCACTTAAAAGTATACATTGTATGGTTTGAACGTTTAGGTGTATATTTTCTGATAAAGAAATTTTGTTTTTGTTTTTTTGTTTCCAAATTTTGATATCGATAAACTCGTTGCATTCAACCGGACGAATATCGACATTTCTATAAAATGTCAATCAACGTATCTTTTTTTTTTTAGAAAATTACTAGACCGAAAGCAAAGAAACGAAATTTGATGACAAAGAGAAAGTTTGATAAAAAATTATATTGAAAAAATTGAATAACAAAACATTGATGTATGCATAAAAATCTCATTAAATACATAGTATTAAAAAAAAGAATGAAATTTTGAAGGCCAGAGTTCAAATCAAACTCCGGTGTCATTGATAACGTTAAAAGCTATTAAGGTATGTATTTTCTTTTTAAATACATTAAAAGTAAATTTATTAAGCTTTATCTGTACAAAATGTATCAGTAAATATCTAAAAATCTATTTTGACGTCATATTCAAAATTTTTATTTAGAAATTATGTACATATTTATTTATAGAAATTTATATAAAACTCTAAAAATATTTTCTCTTTTTGTTTCCTTTCATTTGAACTTTTATGTACACTCAGCGATAATTGCAAAATCACTTATTTTTATTTTGATTTTTTCATTCAAAATTTAAATCCGTACATATATAGTGACTCTTATATTTTCCATTTAATCAATATGTGTACAGTCTATAGATGATTGAGAGAAGTGAGGAAAATGTTTTTCATTTATTTTTCATTATAACATATTTTCAATCTACATTACAATACGGAGTACATACATACATACATTATCAATTTTTATGAAAATTTCAAATAAAAGAACGATTTTATTTTGTATGCATTGTATAAGAATGATTCATTAATCGTGTTATCATTTACTACATAAACAAGTGTTATATTTTATTTTCATAACATGAATTTGTATTTTATGAAATATAAATCGTTCATTCGCTTTTAAGTACGATATGATGCTTTGCAATGTTTATTAGATTTTGAAAATAAATTGTATAAAAATCATGGTATGCATAATGTACATCAACCCACATAAGTTTTTTTTTATTTTTATTTCAATCTTAAATTTTTGTTATATTTCTTCGTTTTTTTTTCTATTGTTTATTTCTTGATAAAACCAACAACATTACGTAATTCAATTTGACGTTATTCATATATGTACTTAATTCTTTGTTTACGGTAAAAATCACAAATTTGTATATGTATGCAGATAAACAAAATAAATAATGGAAATATTTACTATGAAAAGTTTTATCAGCCCGGTTTGTATAAAATATGAAAAACAAAAACAACTACCTATCTAAATCTTAAATAAAACTCTATTATCAAAAGTCAAGGTAAAATGATGATACACTGTATATCTTAAAATTATATTTCAACTTCAATTAAAATAAATATAACGTATAGTTGGAAGATTTGCATTTTATATGCATTCTTCTTAATAATAATTCTTATCTAATTGATTTAAATTGCGTAAAAAATGCAAATAATAATTAATAAACAGCAAAAACAGAAGCTAACATTCAACTTGAAATCAATCATGCTTTTATTTTTATTCTGTTTTCGAAAATTAAAATAAAGTTAAAATCATTTAATATTAAAATATAAGTTCTATTAAATTAAAGCTTGTTATTTTGTAAATCACTTTTATGAATTTTTTATCATTCATTAAGAATACATATTTAGAATATTAAAAAGAAAATGCAATCTACCTACATAAAATACTTTTAAACGTTAAAAGCATCAAAATAAAAACAATTTTAAATAAAATCATTTAACTATCTTAAAAAGCACTTTAATTGAATTTTCTAAAAGTTATTTACTTCAAAATAATAATTCTTTCTTCCTTATTACACGTATTAAAGCACAATGAACCAACCACGCATACATACATGAGTATAAAAACTGTGTGTATTTGCATATATGCATATGGAATATACATATGTATTTTTAAATATATTTAAAGTGTTCTTATTACACAGAAGTAATTGTTAAGTATCTTTATATGTTCTCCTTTAATAACAATAAAGATTCTCATTTTAAATATTAATGCATATAATTGTGTATAACAATGTATAACTTGGTACAAATATACAATTCTACAAGTGCAAAAATACATACATATCTATATACTATATTACACATGTACATATATATGGGATATTTAAGTTGCGTGTACTTATAATATTTTTTTCCGTGTATATATAAGGAAGAATTATTATCCTATATGTTAATATAGTGTACACATAAGTATCATATGAAAATATATTTAGGTAGGTATATCGCGAATTTCATTGTTAAAATATGTAATCTAATTCCTCCACTTTAGTAATAAATTTGTATACATACGTAAATACTTGTACATAGGTATATGTAATACAATTTTATTGAACGTACACGCACATATGTGTATATTTTCATTATACAATACATTTTGTGAAGATATAATTATGATATTCCTTTAGGATTTTTTAAGTTAACATGTAAACTTATTGATAAAATAAATACATGTCTATTTTTTTATTTTTTATTTGTGTGTGTATATGATATATGACTATACACATATTTACAAGAAAGACGTGAATTTCCGGGAAATATCGATTACAAACAACAAATTTTTTTTATATATTTTTTTTTGTAAGAGAAATGTCATAACTCGGTTATAACTTTATAATCACTTGTTATATTTTTTTATTTTTATCACAATGTGCTATTATTTTATTAAACATTTATTCATTTTATTTTCATATAATGTATGTATACAGCAAAATTATTAAATGATAAAAATTTTCTGAAAACTTTGATTTTTATTATCAGCATTTTATTTTAATGTATTTGAATAAAAAAAATAAAATTGCAAAAAACAAAATCATGAAAATATAAAAAATTATTCTACTAAACATGTGTACAACAACCACACTGTAATTCATACATTCAATGTACCTACATATGTACAAAATGAGCGCTGTAAACGAGTCAAAATGCACTTATGAATTTTTAAAAATTAAAAAAAGCTAAAATGCAGAAAATATGTAAATATGATACGAAAGGATTTATTCAACAAACTTTTAATGCATTTCAAAAATTATAATCTTTGTTCTGTCTAAGTGTATATGGTGTATGAGTGTAAAGACTAAAAGCAATGCAAAATTAAAACAAATAAAATGTGTACGTCTAAAATAAAACTCATATATGTATATATTAATTTTAAAAATTGTTTCAAGTCTACGATATCATTATGCAATTTTTTAAATTTAAACTCGAAAAGTTATATTTAAAAAACCAAAGAAAAAAAAAAAGAAATCGTTTATCTACATGTATGTATGTACGTCAATTTTTATACATGTCCGTCACACGAACACACCCTTCTTTGTAGTATGTACAATTATTGAGGAATTGAGAAATTTCAAAAATTTAAGTTTATTAAAAAAAAGTTAATAACACTATAATTTTTCAACATATTTCCCATCATAATTGACTCAAATATGAATTTTTTATTTTTCAAAATTTTGATGTTATATTTACTTGGCATCAATTCAAATTCTTTTTATGATGACTACCACATTAATGAAATTTTTTTTTTTCAAATTTTTTCATTTTTCCTTTTTTGTTCTTAAAAATATGATTAAAAAGATTATTAATTGTAATACGGTATTTGATGGTATTAGATAAAAAGAAGAAGAAAAATTAATTTGTTCAACTTTGTGTAAATAAAATGCTTTTAATTGTACATATTATGAAAATAATCTAATGTTATATAGATAAACAAATTATATACGAAATTTTTAAGTTTGTTAAACAGAAATTCTAACGACAAATATCACAGACTAAAAGATCAAAACAAATATACTGTTGTATATCATTATTTTTTAATTAAAATATTTTGATAATTTCATTTTATTTTTCAACATTTAATTTTTTAATTAAATCATATTTCATTTATTTTTCTTTATTCAAAAAAAAAAGAAAAAGATATTTCTAATTTCTCACATCAGCAATATAAAAATATTGTTTAAAATTGAAATGAACTAAAAAATCAATTGTGATGATGATGAAGAGATGATCTCATATTTTCTATCTTTTCTGTACTTTCTGTATACATACAAACGTATTTATACATCTGAACAAGTATGAAAATATATATGTACAGGCAGTATACAGATACATTGAAAACAAAGCAAGATATTTTTTGATGGTGATGGTTTTGGCAAGATATACCAAATATCTTTTAATATTCTTTTTTTTTTTGTACTTTTCATATCATTTCATAAAAAATGACTTTCAATTTCGATTTATTCAATATTGGGTGAAAATATTAAATATAAAAACTTATAAAAATAAATAAATTAAATGTTAAGATTTAGGAAAAACAAAACAAAAAATAAATGAATAAAGGTTTATTTATCTAAATTTAATATCTTTAAATTTTTTCTATGTGAATTGAATCATTCTTTTTTTATTAAATTTAATTTTCACTTTTATTATTTTTTTTGTGGGTAATAAAAATTTTAGATTTTTATTTATTTTGATTTGTAAAAATAATTGTACTTTCTCTTCTCAAACTTCGGTTAACAGTGTGAAGTACTTAATTTAATCTTATTAAAACAAAAAAAAAAAAAAAATCTATGTAAAATAAGAAAATAAAATGTACAAAATAAATTGATTTAAAAATTTAACCTTCATTATTTTTTTATTTTTCAGTTGATTATTTTAAATTTATCATTTATGCTTGATCAAAATTTTATTGAATTTTTATTATTATTATTTTTTTTCTTTGTAAATAAAAATAAATTTAAAATAATATTCAATATGATAAAAAATATAAATAACCATATGTATGTACAATACACATTCATGCATGAATAAATAACATAATATACGTATTTAATCGCATCAAAATAATGTATGGAAATTTATTTATTTTTATTCATGTTTCATATCTACATGTACATATACATACATATGTAATGTTTCTAAATATACACATTATTGTGTTTTGCTTCTATTTTATATTGTATTTTTTTTTTTTTTTAAAGAAGATAATTTTGAATGGTGGAAAACAAAATTTGTTCCACAGTTAACATAAAGTGTACAAAAGAGAACATTTTATAAATTCATATATACAAATCACATCACATAACATAATCTAACCGATAATGAAAATATATATTTATAATTTTATATGAACATTAACACATATGTAAATATTAAGAATTTATAGCAAACATCATCATAAGCTATTTTTATTTATTTCATCAAATCAAAATGCTATACAAGATTTTGTATATATATAACAATACATAAATTTTATAAATTGTAGCATTCATAATATTTAAATTATTATGAAATTTCAAATATTTTCTTATGCTTAAGGTATTTATTTCTTTTCTTATTTTACATATTTTTTTTATATGAAAATAAGAAATTTGAATATAGTGTGTATAGTATATATCATAAACATATTTTTTTTTTCATCATCGTTAAAAATTATTATTATGTTAATAATACAGGATTTAAATTTCTAAGAATAAAATTTTTCAAAACAAAATTATTGTGTTTGAAGAACACATGCATTGTTATAAATTATTTTCAAAATTCTAAAATTATGTGTAAACATTAAATATGTATATTGAAAGTGTGTGTCTGTGTATAATTGATTGGGCGTTTTATCTTTATTATTAGTTCGATTTCCTTTCAAAAAAAAAAAATAAAAAAAAAAATATATATAAAGAATCAACGTATTTGTTCCATGATAATTGAATTTAGTTGTGATATAACATGTATCTAAATTCGTTATATTTGTTCTTAGATATATACGTGCAAACATACATGTAAATCAATTTTTATATTATATTTTTGATTTATATACCTACTGTGTACCTCAATAAATCACGATTTATATTTTTCATTTGATACGCAAAAATACACATTAAAACCTTCCATACAACTAAATTACTTGCGATTTTTTCTATTTATAGATATTGCCAAAAATAATAAACAAATTACATATGTAAATAAAATAATAAAATATTTTAATAAATACTTTTATCATTAATAGCGACATAGTTTACAATGATAAAAAACTAACAAACAAGATAAAAATAAAATGCCATTGTAAATATGTATGTTATAACGGTATCATAATTTTATAATTCAATTGACATTAATCAAAGTTAAATTAAACCCTTTTTGCTTTTGACAATGACAAATACAACAATACTACACATTCAATGATTGTGATGATGATGATGTCAACTAGCAAAAAAATTTTTTTAAATTTTAATTTACTAAATTACATGGAATCTATATGATATTATTTTCTAGAGATTCTTTTTCAATTAATTAAAATTTTTTTTTCAATTTTTTATATTACCAAATAAAATTGATCATCAAACAAGAAATTTCAATTTCAAAATTATTAAACTGAAAAAATAGGTAGATACATACGTAATATGTATCACAATAATGTATTGTCACTTAGTTAAATTAATTACGTAAAAGTAAATTTAATTAAAGAAATTTATTCGAATACAAAAAATTATTATATTTTTGTTTGCAAAATTACAATTTAAAATTTAGTCAGAAGTTTCATGATATTAGCACATATTACCTAGTAGTACACACGTTACAAATACATTATACAATCATTAAAAATAATTTCCATTTGTCATAATTAACAAATTTAATACAGACACGAACATATCAAAGTCATATATACAATTATGTGTATAAGCATTTTTTTTTTTTAAATTTTGTGTATGAATACAGTCCAGTCACGTATAATAAAATTTAAATGATGATAAAATATCTGTATATCTGAGTGAATGTATAATTACAAAGAATATTGATAGAATTTATGATTCATTATAAATAAGATTAAATTATATGTACAACATATGTACATATTTAACATTAGAAAAAAACTTTAAATCTGAACCGTGAGACATAAAATAGCATAAATGTAAACTAAATATAAAAATATTTACAATATTTATTAATCTGTGACATTTTTATGAAATTTCGTAAACTAAGCATAAAAATATACACATGTATAATTTTCTTATAAACATACATATACTTGTTTATTATACTACGTTTCTTCTCATTATTTTGTTAATCATTAAATTTTCATTAAAAAATCATTTACTGTAAACCAACCATTTTATTAGTTGTAATTATGGTACGAAAGAAAATTTATTTGTATACAAAGTCTACAAGCAAATACAATAATGTGCCTAAAATATGTAGATAAAAATTTCAAATGAATACTTTAGTATATACTTTGTTATCAATCAAGGACGTTCTGTAGTTAGTAAATAAATGTTAATGAGAAAACTGAATTAATTAATTTTCCTTTTTTTTTGAAATTTTTGTCTATTTAATATAAATTTTATATTTAAATACATTTTCACTTGTTATTTAAAAAATAAAAAATATTTCGGTTCGAAAACGTTGAAAAACGGTATTTCATTTGTTTAAACATTTATTTTTTTAAAACAAAATGTAGTAAATTTATGCAATTAATTTTTTTAAAAATTTTAAAGAAAACCTTACACACAGTTATGGTGACTATACCGCGAATATATTAAAAACGTTTATTTGATATTAACACCAAATTTCAAAAAGATTATTTGTTATAAATATTTTATGATATTCATATTAAAATGCAAGATTTTTCCATCAAAACTTATGAATACTATGTATGTAAATACGATAAGGAAAAAAATAATTTTTTTATGCTTTTTTACACATTGAATCTTGATGATTTATTATAGATTTATACATATATTATACGTAATGGTATATGCATGTCGTAAATATGGAAAATTTGGAAAACATGAAAAAAAGAAAATTGATAAAATAAATTCAAATTTTCAAGAAGACGAAAATCTAAAGACGATATATTTTCGAAATTCTTAAATCTAATTTCTTGTCAATATTAAATTAAATTTCATCATATTTCGTTTAAATATGCATGCAATGAAGAGGAATAATGACTTTTATAAAAATTATATTCAAATTACAAATCTAAATATTTCAATTTTGTATATTTCAATTTTCAACAAATTTTTACCATTATATTAGAAATTTTATTTATAGTAATATGTATGTTCAAAACATTAGTGATTCAATTACCCTAAATTTTGAATAAAATTCCAAAAAAAAAAAAAAAAAACACTGAACGTCGTGTTTTATTTTTTATTCGATTGCTTGTAAAATCTACGTTAAATATTGTAAGAGAAATGATAGAATGTTATTGATTAATATCCTTGTCTTATTTCAAATGATGACGAATTACATAGATTGATGTAGGTTTAAATCGATATATTAGATGTTTTTGCACGAATTGGCTTTTCTATTTTTTCAGTTTAAGGAAGTAAATAATTTTATTCCTTTTTTTTTTAGAATTCTTACTGTTACAAATAAATTTTATGTAATTCTGATTTTATATTCAAATCAACACAGAAATACGTAATGTATGTATGTAAGTATGTATCGTGAAAAATGAGAAAATGTATTTCATTATGAAAGGATACAAATAATTAATTATTTTCAAATTTTCAGAAAAACAAAGTATTATTTGATATTCATGTTTGATATATTTACATAAACATATATGTACATACATATGTACACGTGCATATTTTTTATTCTTATAAAGACGTATAGTGTAAATTTATGCATATAAAACGTGTGATAAAAATAATTTTATAAAATAAATTTTAATCTAATTTGATATGAAAAACAAGTATTTATATATGTATATTAAAGTTGTCTCGAATTTATTTGTTTTTATCATTTTGTTTTTTTATTTTTAGTTAGTCTTTACTACTTGTCTTGTTTATATTTCGTAAAGGACATTTATTTTGTTGTTTACGTTTTTATTTAGGAAAAGAAAATCTAAGAAGAAAATTTCAAAATATATTACGGAACATAAAGTAGATATAAATGACGTCTCAAGAAAATGAAAAATAAAATATATGTTTACACATGTGGGAAATATATGTGTATGTATATATTTTTGTAGGCATTTTTTTATACCACAAAAATAAGAAAAAATGTAAATGTGGAAATTTCGTTGATTTTTTTTTCTTTTTGTTATACCAAGTTATACATATTTATTAATTTACTCACATGTGTATGTATGTCACTGAACATATACTAAAATTTAATCATACAGGAATGAATAATGAAAATTCTCATATGAGAATTTTTTATTTTTGCCCACAACTAAGAATAATTTAAACAGAATAAATGTGAATGTGGAAATACTTTGTATGTACATATTATTAACATTGAAAATTACAAAAAAAAAAAAAAAAACATATACGTATATATATACACATGTAGTACATACATGAAAATTCGACGCAATATATAATAATTAAATTCAACCTTTTGTAGTAGGTGTACTTCATATATCTTTCATTTTGACTTTTGTTTTCTTATAATAATGGGGAAATTATATCTATACGATCTGAGAATTTTGAACAAAACAAAATGTACATATAATTTATTATTATGTTCTAGTTTTAAAAATAAAATTAATATAAATTATATTGTCTATTTATATTTTATATAATACAATATAATAAGTAAGTCGTAATAAAATTTACAAAATTAAACCACAAATTGCATTGATAATGTATTTCGTGTACTTAATAATAATTTTATTTATTTTACAAAATCAAGATTTAAATTTCTTTTTATTTTCTTTATTTTATTGTATTTTTTTTTTCTTCTAAGTTTTAACCACAAAATCAAAATCAACCGACTATAAAATGTAAAAACCACAATAATGATCTTACCTAAAAACAATAATAAATGTACATATACTTAAATTAACTTTTCCATATTAAATATAGAAATATAAAAAAATGAGAAAAACAAAAATGCTATTTATAAAAAGTAAAACTATGAATAAATTTCATATGGGTAGATAAATTTTCAAAATTGTGCATTCATTAACTAGGCCAATTTTAATAAGCACAAATATGGATGAATACTGGTATTCAACTTTATATCTACGCAAAAACAAAAATTATATACCTACCTATTATAAAAAAAGAAGTAAAATCAAGTAAAACTAAAAAATAACTTACACAACTAAATTAAAAATGTATAAAATATACAACAACATAACGAAAACAATTCGATTTCATAAACAACTGAGACTGAGAATATTGTTACATTATAGAGTTGCATATATAAAATGCCTTTTATGCATTAACAGTATATGTACAGTATATTTTCAAAATGAAAACACCTTATATTTTTAAATGTCATTAAATGCACCACAGGTGTAAAAGATGTTAAACCAATGATAATGAAGTCAACGAACGATGATCATGGTATAAAAATAAAAATTACGAAAACCAGCCATCATATAATGAATATACCTATACAATATATGCACAGTACAGGTTGAAATAGTTGGAAAATCAAAACCCTTTTGTATTAAGTATGTATGTACATAAAGTGTATATTTGTGTTGAGAACAAATTTAAAGAAAAATAGTTAATGTGTTAATATGATTGCAAATATGTACATACATATGTATTAATTCGTATTTAACGCATTTGTACATGAATGTAGTTAAAGAAAATTCTGACATTTGACCCAAATTCTTTATCGATGACGCCATACATATTTAATAAAGTTATATAAATTCTACACTTTATGTACCTACATTATATATTTCTAATAAAAAATAAAAATCGTAATGTATAGTATGTAAAATATTTGAACATATTATACCTACATACATAGAGAAAACAACATAAAAAGTTTACTTTAGCAATACTCAATATTACTAAAATTACATTCTACACAATATTGTATACAAGATACTTTATTGTGCATACATACAGTACGATATACAAACACACGTAATATTGATGCCATATACATATATTATTGTACACACATTATTGAAAAAAAATATCTATATAAACAGTAGATACTAAAATAAAAAAAATTTTTTTCAAAAGTAGGATGAGGTGTGGGGGCAAAAATGACTATGTAGTGTTGCTGTAATATGTGTGCACATTAAATTAACTTAACTTGACTCTTGGGGAACCTCCCAATATAGCAAACAAATAATGTGCTATATAACAATTGATGATGACAAAAAAGGTCTTTGTTTTTTTATTCGGCATTTTATTTAATTTGAATTAATTTCTACAAAATATTTCTTTTTTCTTGTGCATAATTACAAGTACATTACCTTCTTTTTATTGTAGAAGAATGAAAATGAAGTGAATTTAATCCACTAGCGTAAATAATCCACAAGAAATTATACTTTTTTTTTATATATTTTTATAAATTATTATTTTTTTTTATTGAATAATTCAAATTTTATTAATTTATCTTGAATTTCGTCCACTATTATATTGAGGGGGGCACCATAGAAATCACAATTTCTGTATAGGTAAAAAAAAAATTCGTTCTTTTTTTTCTCTAACTTTTCTTTTACTTTTGTTTAGTCGATATATAAATATGCACATAAATAACTACATGTAAACAACACAAAATATAATGAACAAATAAAGGCAAATCTAGAAAAATAAAAATTAAAATAAAAAGCGAACGGAAATATTTTTCATTTGATTGTAGTAATAATAAAATGATTTTAATGTATTCACTTGAATTGAATATCTGACAAGCGATACCTTATTTATTTCTTTTCTTTTATTATTTTCAACTTTAGATACGGTCTAGGTGGATCAAAATTTGATACCTGTCACCTTCATTAAATTAAAATTAAACAAAATATCGGTTTGGTATTCACATGTCACTGTTATTGTATTGAGCACATATTTTCTAATTAAAGTTGTATCAAATTTTTTTCGTAATTTATTTATTTTTTTATTTTTGTAAATGTAGATAAGTAGATACTATAACACTTTGTATAGTATGTACAAATAAATCGAGAGGAACGTCGAAAATACAAATCCGATGTTATTCAAATGAATAAGAAACTCGAACTAAACAATTTTTATTATTAAATTCTCTTTTGAAAACTTGCTTAAACTTGAAATTGGAATGGAATGGATGGAACTTGTTGGGCCTCTGTCTGTCTACATGTCTATCTATTTACACATTGGGTTGATTGGTTTAGTTGAATCTATGGGAAATATTTTATAAGTATGGGGCTTAAATTTTATAAAAACGATATAAGCGAACTCAATTCAAGTTACTTATTCCAAATTAACGTTGTTTTCTGTGATTAAACTTACAATTACAAAGTGTTCAAAATGTTGTTCTACTGGCAGTTATGAAAATTTTATTTGGTTTAATTTTTATATAGATATGTACATACATACATACGTACGTATATGTGGTAAGGTAATTCGTTATTATTCGTTAAATATGCGTGAACAAAAATATGTGAGCTTTTTTATAATAATTTTTGTATACTTTGTGGATTGTAATGTATCTAAATTTTAAAGTATCTTTTTAATTTTTTTTTTAAATCAAAATATCTTTTGTGGCCACATTTTTTAAAAATACATGCATGTAATATGTACATATTAAATTGATATTTTTCGTTAAAATTTTGTTTTTTTACATTTTCTATTTGATATAAAGTAACTTAGTGCACAGAGCTGAATTTGAATTCAGCTTAAAAATTAAAAACAATTTATATGAAATTGTATCTTTTAGCAAAATACATGCAATGCATCAAATTTGAATTTTACACGTTGACATACATATTCAATTGATATTCATTAATATCAGGGTTATTAAAAATAAATTAAGATTTAGGTACTTTTTTACTATTAGAGACAGTATTCTAATTTCTTTAAAATAAATACGTAAAAATTTAGATGCACACATCCTGACAATAAGGAGGTTAAAAGTTAAGAAGTAGATACATTTAGATAGTGCACAAACATTATGCAAAAATACACAGTGTATGAATATGTTCCTAGACTAGTGTTCACGATCCTTAATGAAATTATGTTTACCTACATAGTTCATAATAACAAGCTAAAAAAAACCTTCTGTATAATCATAGACAGAATTTCCATGGAAACTCTAAAAATGCAATACAAAAAAAGAAAAAAAAGGTAATAAATAAAAATAAATGGAATGATACTTGACCATATTGTACCTACAACAGATAAAATGAAAATATTTTTTTAAATGCCACACCTTGTGATTTCAACAAACTACCTGATTATCAGACTAAACTAATTAACTTGACACGTATGTAAATAAAAATAAAAATAAAAAACAAATTAATAAGGTAATTTAACAAAACTCACGTTATTTTTTGTTGTACAAATGCACTATGCAACGCAAACACAACAAAATCTGAAAATTGTCTCAAAATAAAAATGTTTACGTTCTTATTTGAATTTTTATTATTTTTTTAAATGCTGTCAAATATGTATTTTTTCACTTTGTTCACAATTTATTTTTCGTAAATAAAAACTTTCTAATTTTTAAATAAAATATTTTTGTTTTACACATGAAAAAAATTCTAAAAATATTTACAATTTACTGTTTTGTTTTTTGAACAACTTTTTACATTACTTCATTCATCACGCCTTTCAAATACAAATTACACACAAAAGTGAAAAACTACACGAATGAAAATAAACGCCATATTCATAATAAATGACGTAATTAATCAAAAATAAATAGAAAGACAGTCAAAAGGAGAGACAACGATAATAAACAAAAAACAAAAAAAAAGAGAAATAAAGCGAAGAAAACAAAATGTATAACATATGAAAATGTACTAAAGTTTTAAGATCAAGTGCAATACCTTTGATAGAGCTATACCAATTGCAAAATATCATGGCCAAATTTGAAAAAAACAGTTTTGTTTGACATAAAATAATTTACTGAATAAAAATCAATTTCATTTTATCAACTCTAAAAAATACTTGTATTTGTCAAAAAATAAACTACTTTTTGTTGTACATTTTTGTTGCATTCAACATTCAATCAACATTCAAAAACAAAACCGTTCAAAACGATTTTCTTTCAATCCTAAAATTCATTTTGTATAAATTTAGTCGCACAGTTCATCATTTTATATACATGTGCACACTGCACACATATAAATATTTTCCTAATCCCAATTTCCAATTCCGATCGCACTGAATTGTACAGAATTGTTAACTTGTTTTTGTGCTGTGTTGTGTCGTTGTGTAGCATTTGTTCCTTCCTTTCGCCATATTTGATTTCATATAGAAAAAAAATCTGTGCTGTGCATAGTTAAAGGTTTCCGTTCCGTGTATTTATTTATTATTATTTATAACAAAACTTAAAATTAATTAGAATCAATAATTAATTGCCTAAATATTTGCTGAAAAAAATACTGAAAAAATGGGAGTTGATATAATTCCAATTTCACCTGGTGATGGTATGTAGTGATTTTGTTTTAAAAATAGAAAGTTATAGTGTGGTAATTGCGGTGTCTTTTTTCTCAAATGTTTTTTTTTTTCTTTTTACGAATTTTATATATGATACTATGTGCACATACGAACATACAAATATTGGATCATGAAAAACAGGGAGCACTTTTCCTAAAAATGGACAAACTGCTGTTGTCCATTATACCGGTACTCTAGAAAATGGTGAAGTATTTGATTCATCACGTACTCGTGGAAAACCATTCCGGTTCACGGTTGGACAAGGTGAAGTTATTCGTGGATGGGATGAAGGTGTCGCGAAACTATCAGTTGGCCAAAGAGCTAAATTAGTATGCTCACCAGATTATGCATATGGTAGTCGTGGACATCCTGGAATAATTCCACCAAATGCCACCCTAACATTTGATGTCGAATTATTGAAAGTTGAATAAGCTCATTTAGAAAAATTAACAGCAAAAAACCAAAAAAAAAAGAAATATACAAACTACCTACGCCTTTATTAAAGCTATCATCAGATTATCTTAATTGTAATTTGATGATAAATTTAAATTTCTGTGTGTAAATTTTTGAAATAACAGTAAAAATATAACATTAAGGAAATCTAGGAAAAAGGAGAACAAAAAATTATTTGAAAATTTTTTCACCTTTTAATGCTGAACTAGTTAAATTAACTTTGATAACTTTTTTAATATTAATTTTATAGAATTTTAGTGTAATTTTCTTTTTTGTTTTTCTTAGTATCCGTAAAAAATTCACTAATTAATACATAGCCGGGTATAATAGAATTAACTTTTTAAATGCTTTTTTTTCATAAAATTAATGAAAATTTTGTTCTTATGAGGATACCCGCCGAATATTTTTCATTTTTATGACAAAGTATAAAAGATGTTTTGTTTTCTTTTTGTTAAATTTTCATTTAAAATTTTCTCAGTATGAAAATGAAAAGAATTTGGTGGCTCAATCAGACAAAATTTTATCTACACATTATAAATACATACATTATTTGTAACTTAATATACAATTTAAATGTGCATTTAATTATATTATTATTATTAATGTAAAAACAGATTAATAATATTGCATTTTCCAAATAAAATTTTTTTCTTGATAATGGAATTGCAAATACAAATAAAAAACCAGTTATAAAAATAAAATCAAACTTTTTGATCATAAAAATGTTTGTATATCTTTACTTTTTAGTGTTCATTGAACTTTGCTCTTCAATGACGGACATGTGTACAATAGTGTACATATGGAATGGTGAAAGCGCAAGTCAATTTATATCGTATTATGTACATTGTATATAGTTACCTAATTTAAAATCTAAATACGGAAATATCGATTAATGATATTTAATGCTCTTATTTATTTTCTAAAAAAAAAAAAACACTTTAAATACAAAAGGTTTTCATTTTCTAGAAAATACAATTTTTTGATAGGATTAAAAATCTAATTAATCATATTACAGGTTTATTGAATGTTACCTACATACATTTAACCACATTTAAATACACAAATCCATTTGTTAAAATATGCCTATCGCATCAGTATGCCTGGATAAATAAACGAATGACAGAAAATTAACAGATTTAAGAATATTATATGTATGTATAAAAAATCTTGTACATTTTGAATCCAATATATTTTTTATTTCATTAAAATACTAAATTAATAAGTAATGGCACAGAACAAAAATAATGAATCGTCAGCAAATGATAAAAAGCTATTTAGAAATGCATTTCTTAACTTCGCCAATGAATATCGAATCACTCACAAAAGTAGTGGTTCTAATATAATGAAAGAAGCAGCTTCTACTTGGAAGAATACACCAAATGAAGAAAAACTGAAATATCAGAATGAAGCACAAAATGCTGAATATATTTATCATAGTAAAAATAAACGTTTAAATAATGTGCTCAAATCATTGAGAAAAGCCTTCCAATCAAATGATATAAGTGGTGAACAATTAAAATCTGTTTTAGACGACATTAAAGATTGGAAGAATGAAGTTATTAAAAAAATTAAATAATTTTTAAAATGTTAAATTTTTGTCCTGTGTATCAAAAAATTTTAATTATTTTGCTTGTAAAACGCAAAATGTATTTGTAGGACAAAATAGGATGAAGTAAATAAAAATTTATTTAATTTAATATGGTATAATTATCACATTCAACCAAGAATTATTTTATTTATATAAAGTATACATGAAATTTGTACACAATATCTGATTACAATTTTTTTTCTAATTTAAATTTTCATTTTTTAAATTTCAACAATTAAAACCTAACTACCAATTAAATATTAATTTATTTACGTTAATTTTTTTGTTCTTGAATAAATATTTCTGCATTGATAATTCTCATAACTTCAAATAAGATTAATGAATTAGAAATACGTCATTTAAAATAACACTAGTAATTTGTTTTTCTTGTCCACAAAAATTCTAAATTTTCAAATATCTATTTTTTTCGACTTTAATAAAAGAATAATTCTGGAAAACTAGACTCATATATTGGCTTAGTACTCTGTATTGGATTTTTTATTTCATTTTGGTTTATTTGTCGTTCAATTGCTAAAGAATTAAAGAGATCATTAAGACGATTTTGGATGACTTCATGCTGGAAAATAAAAGAAAAATGTTGAAATTAATCGTATAAATTTAATTTTTCATTTGCTTTTATTTACCTTTGGTTCTGTTCTACGAAGCAATTCATCGAAATTGCTTTCACGAAACGTTTTAACAATTTGTATTTGTTTTTCCCTTTGTTCACGTTTAGCCGATTCTGTTGGTTCAGCTAAAGCCCTTTTCATTGCATCAAAATTAAGTTCTGGAGCAAGTGGTTTCTGTAAATTATTAAAAAAGGTACTTTCATTCAAAATGTACTGTTCGAATAAAAAAATAATTAGCATTTACCCTGCAAATGCCTGGTGAACTATTTACACTATCTGCATCATTATTGTATGCACTCAAATCTGCTGAACTATTTCTTGTTGTCATGCCACTCGCTAAAAGAGACATGAATCATTATAAAATACGGTACATTTAAAATCTGAACTCACCTGCTTCCACCCATGAATGTCTATGAGCCGGGTTATCAACTTGATTCAATGCGTAAGGAATTCCTGTTTGTATACGACTAAATTCCATTCCAGCATTCTGTAGACATTCAGCTAAAGCTATCTTGTCGATCATCAAATGCGGCAAGTTCAAATTGAATTTCTGTGAATTTTTCTTTGTATCTAAAAGTGGTGGTAATAAATATGAAGCTTCTTCTTTCCGTGCGTCGACAATTTTTTGTGCGTAATCCATGATGTTATTAATTCCCGTCACCCGACTTAACAGGCAAAGTAAACTAATAGATGTTGCATGCAATGAGCATTTATGAATGGTTCCAATTTCATTCGAAGTAACAGCAACTTGTTGAATGCCCAAAATAAAAAGCATAAATTCCTGTACTGTCTCACTACATGCCATTTCAGTAATCAACAATGCTGCAGTGTTGTAACTAGAGGCAAGTGCATCAATTCGATCTGAAAGAACCATTCCATCTATTAATGCTTGCATTATGTTAGCACCGTACTTATGCGTGAAAATTATATCAGATCGTGATGGAGCTTCCAAAGATAATGAATTGTATGGTTTTACTGTTACATTACTCAAAATTCCTTGATTTTGATGACGGTCCAATAACGCTTGAAATATTTGCATTACAATGATTCTAGTTGGAACGTGTGGAGCTCTAGCCATTTTCAAAAGTGGCTGTAAAAATGATGCAGGGAATGCTTTTTCAAATGATTGAGTTCTGTATTGAGTTCCAACTTTTAGTAAACTCTTAAGTAAAATGTTCTGTAACATTTGATCTCCTTTTGTCATTTTAGATAAATCTGGCACTGTATTCATTATGAATAGCATAATTTCGATTTTCTGATAATCTGGATGGTGATTTGCAAATTCACCCAAAGCATTTATTAATGCTTCCTGATATTGACTTTCTTCTGGTGTTATTTCAGTTGTAGTGCTTACACTTGTTCTTAAATGAGTAAGCAGATTATTAATAATATCCAATGCTGATGGACCAACACTTTCTCCAGCTGCAATTGCGATTATCTTCGAAAGAACAACAGCAAGAGAAGTACGTGTTTTCGGTGATGATTTCAAATTGTTATCTAAATGCTGCATTAATGTTTCAACTACAGTGTAAGAATACTGTGGCTGAATTGAGATCATTACAACACGGAAAGTACGAATAGCAAATTCATTTGGCACCCATAATTCATGACGATCTAGGTGACTACGCAGAAAAACAAAAAAAAAATTTTTTTTGATTATGTAAAAGACATGAAAATTTGCAAAACTTACGTTAAAAGTGGCTTAAGTACTGATCTGATATGTCCAAATGATGCTCTACTAACCAATTCCCTTAGAACAGCTTCAGCTAACACTGGTGGAGTAGTTGGTGTAGCTTCTTCATTTAAATTCAACGGACCAGACTGAAACGTAGGAAGTTATTTTAAAAAGCTATTTAGATTGTAGAAAATGTAATCTGATTTACTTGCATATTAAACAGCAATGATGGAACAATCTTTTCCATATGCTGTCTTTCCCAAATATTTTCCACCAAATCATCTGACACTGTTTTTCGGATTACACCTTGAAGTCCTTTTATACCAGCTAAACGAATACTATCACGTAACTCAACATTGTCATGATTACCATGACACATTGAAGAAAATTTCGAAATGAAAAAATCATATCGTCTATGGTATGATGGAGTATCTTCTTCAATATTAGCGAATTTAACAAACTATAAACAAAATTGAGAAATAAATTTCGAAAGTATAATTTTTTAAAATTAATTTACAGAATTTGTTGCCATTATTTGAAGTTGTGGATTACTGTCCTCCAATAACTTCTGAACCATTCTTAGAAAAGATTCCACAAACAGATTAAGTGTTTGTGCGTGACAAGCTTGTAGCAGTAAATCCATTGCTTCCATTGCAATTTCAACAAATCTGTAAAAATCAATAAATCAAAAATTATAAAACTATTCTTGAACAGTATATACAAATTTGTACAAACTTATATCGTTTTCTGTTGATATCTTTTGTTGCCTTTTGATATAAATATTCACCAATTCGATCTAATTTATCTGGTGAACTCAATGAATAGAATGTCAATTTTTCCATATTTGACTTAACAAGACCATCCTCTGGATTTTCTGGGAAAATGTTGTCAACTAGCCTCTTATATCGAGGGCGTAAAGCTGAACAGCAACCACAACAACCTAAAATAATTAATCAAGTTCAAAAATCACAAATCACTTAATTTATTTAAATGTAGAAAAAAAAATTTAACACAAAACACTAAAATTGGGCAAAGGAATATATGTATACCTGGCATTTTTAAAGAACTTCCTTTTTAGGCTCCTTACAGAAAGAAAATAAAATTATTGACAGTGGTCAGTGTTTTTTAAAAGGTATGGGATAGGATAAGAAATAGATTGGGAAGTTTGTCTGGTTGCGTTGCGACAGCTGTATGACATACACACCCACATATAAAATTAAAATTAAGAATGAAAATTTTTTGCAAAATATCTGCAACTGCAACAAAAAAATATTGAATGAGGTAATCAAGGGCCAGATAGGATGGTATAAAATCTGCTACATATATTAGCAATAGAATTGTGTGTGTGTTGTACGTACAAATCCAAAGCAAAATCCAAAACAAAACGTCAAAATTCATGCAAAGATTTTCAGTTCAAGTAAACGTGAAAATAATCAAAATATTTCCATATGTATGTACATTGTATATTGTGTTTTGCAATTTCAATTTGTTTTTTGTTTTCATTTTTTGTTACTTTATGTTCTGTAAAAACAACAACAATTTTTAAAGTAATGGTACGACCCCTATTTGAATATACATATGATTAACCGAATTTTCGGTAAATTTTTAATAAACAGACGCAAATAAAAATTGAGCTAGTCTCTGTGGTAGGGAAAAGATGTCACTGACAGTTAATTTAAATCCAAATATCAGGAAGTAAAATAAATCCGTTATTTTTTTTGTAAGTGTATACACCATACGTAAAGGCTTTGTTTTTTAAATTTTAGTGATAATTTAATTATCACTTACCTTAACCATTTTTAAATTATTTATAATGATTTTTTGTAAGGTAGTATTTGCTCATAATGAACCTACATTATTTACCAACTAAATTAGGAAAATCAAATGTACATATAAGCACTTATAAGTAATAGATCAGTAATATTTGCTACAATTGATTACATATTTTGGTACATATACATAGTCTTCTTATGTAGATTCATAGATTGTAATACATAAATACATTGTGGAGGAGTATAAATGTTAAAATCTATTCAATTAAGTGTATAAATTCAAAACTGTATACTTGAATTATTTTCAATGGTCAGTATTTAATGTTATATGTAAATATGTGTACCCATAAATGTATCGATCGAATAATAAATTCATTAATAGATTTTATGTAAGTACATACATACATATTTATTATAAAATAAATATGATGAAAAAAAGAGATTATTGAATTATTTGACTTCATTAAATTTTATATTAAATTTTGAAAAGACAGCTTTATAAAAAAAAATTAATTTTGGGTATTTAAAAACAAGTTCAGTTAAGTGATAATTCAAATTAAATTAAGTGTTCATTTTCTTCACTACATGGAGGAAAAAACAAAAGGTCATTTACTATGTAAAAAGGTTTGCTACCCTTATCTCAAAATTTTGGGTATAAAATTCACTTTGTTTTTATTTTTTTCATATTTATAAAAATAAAAATAAATCATAAATAAATTATTTTTCCATTTACTGTACACTGTGCGTGTATAACGCTGTGAATTGTAAAATTAAATTTACCTTTTTGCTTAGAAATTATTTTGTATTTCCTTTTTCTCTGTTTTTTTTTCTTTTATCACCAATGAAAACAAAAAATCTAATTAAATATTGATTAAAAATAGAACAAAAGACTACGTACTATTTTTTATATGTGTAATACTTGTGCGAAATAAAATTAGTTTCTTTTTTTATTGTGTATGTATGTGTGTTTTTGTTTGTTTTCAGTAAAGTCAATTATTACACATAATATATTAAATTTTCAATTGTTTATTGTAGGTGGAATTTTATTATAAATTTTTTATTTTATTTCCTTTTTTTTTTGTTCTATGGTTTTTGTAAATTTATTTATTTTTTTTTTGTTAAATAATTTTTTTTTTTTTAAATCATTTATTTGGAAAAACAAGTTTTATTATAAAATAAGAAAATGTATATTGATAATGTAATATAAGACAATAAAATACACACTTCTTTGTGATTTTAATTTTTCCTATTGAATTTGTTTTGCTTTTATTTTTTTTTAATCTATAGATTTTTGTGTTACTTGCAAATAACCATAGATGTGAGTACATAATACACACATTCACATGTTCTTATTCTTTAAGGAATCAATACGTTTTTTTTCTTCTTCTTTTTTGTGTTATTTAATTATTCGACTTTTTATTGTCTATAAGAGTTCATTGAAATGAATAGAATACAATATGTATGTATGTATGTAGTTAATAAACAATACAATGTATATAATATATGATAATATTTAAATATTTTCGATTATATCTTAATCTACCGCACATAATAAATATAAAAAATTTTATGATAAATTAATTGATTTTTTTAATTTAAAATAAGTATGTAATTTAAGATCTTTTTTTTTATACATATGTAACTTTGTATTAATATGTTTTTTTTTTTTTCTAGTAAATTAGGAAATTCCATAAAAATTAAAAGGCTTTTTGAAATCTATGAATAATTTTGTTTATAATGAAGAAATTAAAAAAAATATAATAATATACAGGATTAAACATCTGTAAAACACAATATCTGTATGTATGTATGTGTCTAGATATAATAATTTTTGTTTGAAATTTATTCGTTGTTACGATCAAATACATGTGTACTGAAAAATGGTTAACGATTTTTCCAGAGGTATATTGCATAGCCAGTATCTAATTTAAGTTAAAAGCTAAATTCAAAATACATGTACTGAAGAAATTCGAATTTTCTTTTCATTTTTGTTAAACAATATTCTCATTAATGTTTTAAAATATTAATTCGATAATTTGTTTTCCAATATTGTAAAGCCTCTATTTTATATATTGTGACATGTATACACTGTACAAGTACTTTAAACTTATCGATTTTATTTATTTTAAAAAATTTTCCATTTTCATGTTCATGCATATAAAGATAAATGTTTATATTTCTACGTATACTTACATCTTGGATCAGTACATTTTTGAACGACCGTTTCAACGAATTCCGGAAGTTCGACAGGTTCAAAACAGCATTTAATCATTGACATTATATCGTTGGATGAATATTGAATACTTTTTGTAGTTTAATAATGTTGCCGCCTTTTAATCATATTCTCATTTATTTTTCGTTTTTTTATTTTTATTTTTTGTGATTTTATTTAGTCTTATTTTTTGTTTTTTTTTTCTTATCTTTAGTTAGTTATGGTACATTAGATCGTATTTTAATTATCTACGAAAGTATACAATTTGTGTACACATTTAAATTCTGATGATAAATTGATATCAATTAAATTTGCAATTAGAATTTAAACCAAGAAGAAAACAAAAATTATAAAATTATGCTACACACACCGCACTTGTAAAATCGTATAGAACTCAAGAATGTCTATATGAAAAACATATGTACATTTGATTACTGTTGCTTCGGTGTACTCTATCATCAGTAATGTTCTGTTTTATAATAAATTTTGATCTATGGACTTTAGATTTGTTTTTTTTTTTTCAAATTAAACTAGCAAAAATTTCTATATGTATGTACTTTTATTTTATGTGAGCAGGTACAAATTGTTATTTAATGTATAATTTTGTGGAATAAAAATTCTATATTTGTACATTAGAAGTTTTTTTTTTTTTATAGATGCATGGAGAATATAATTTCAACCTTTTCAAGGTTATATGATAAATAATTTTTCTTTTCTATTTAAAGTTTAATAAATACATACATCATATATTTTTTTATACACAAAATATAACAATTTTATGTTTTTTTTTTATTTACTTCTTTTATTTTGCAATGGCACTTAACATTTTTTTATTTTTACCAATTTTTGTAATATATTTCATTATTTAAATAAAAAATTTTTTTTTTAATTGTACTCATGGTATTTTATACTATTTTTTTTTTTTTTTTTTTTCTATTACGAATATATAGGTTTTTGCACCATGAAAAGAGAGAAAAAACTGAAATTCATTTTTAATAGAATAAAATGAGTGTGTTTGTCATTACACATTTATTTTTACTTTTTTCTTTAAAAAAATCGAATGTACTTGTATTTTACAATTTTCGCATACAAGTATGTTTGTGTACATTTCATATATGTATATCACTAAGCTCACTTACATTATTTAACAATATTATTAGAGTTATTTTAACAACATCAATCACACTCTCATTTTTTAGCACTTTATCGTCATCATATTTTTTTTTTAAATTTTTTTCTATTATTATTTTAATAGAAAATTTTTTATTTTTTTATTTTTCTATAAAATGAATGAAATAAAAGAGACTTCAGAATAAACACAAAATGTAATATAACATTTAATTAATAATAATTGGCACCAATATTTATGTAATGATTGTTCAAATATATGTACTTGTAATTGTTTTACACATAACTTAAAAGCAACATATACTATACATAGGTACATGTATTTTACAAATCGTTTGGTTTGGTTTGTCGTCGAATCCGTTAATTATAGACTAAATTATTACACTACATTATATTAGAAAAGAAAACCTCACATAACTATGTACATAGAAATAATCTTAAGGCTGTTTACATACGTGCAGTACGTTTTGTAAATATAATCTTTTAAAGATTGTATACTACAAATATATTCAGACTTATTAAATGAGCCGTTTATTTTGTTGATATGATTGATGTATTAATTCACACATTTGAAAAAAAAAAAAAAGTGAAAAAGTAAAAAAGCCAAAAAACAACAAATTTTATTATATTCTTAAGCTTTTTTAATTTTTTATATTGACGGTTTTTATTTTCTTATTTCATTTACATGCAAGTTTTCATTTCTTTTGATTTTCTATTTGTATAGTTTTTTACATGTAGACACGTATGTGAATTTTTTCTTAAACTAATTATCGATGCATGCATAATATATATTTTTTTGAGATAAAAAATGCACTAGAAATTGCAACACAAACACCTTTAATAGTTTTAGAAAGAAATTAAAAGTGATTATTTTTTTTTTCTTGTTTTTTATTCGAATATTACGAAAGATTTTGTTTTTATTGTTGAAGATATAATATGTTTGCTTTCTATTTGAAAAGTTTAAATGTGTAAATAAATTAAATAATGTTTGCGTACACAACTAACTAACTAACTAAGTTCAGAAACAAAACACACTAAATTAAATGGGGATAAATGAAAATATTTTTTGATAACATTTTGTACATACATATGTACACACAATATTTTACATAAAAATGTCAAAGTATGCACTCAAATTTAGAAGAAAAAAAAAATATTTTAAAAGGTTTCTTTCATAGATATACTATAATTCATATAATTTCTATATTGGAATTTTATAATGCGCAAGCGTTTTTTCTGTAGAAACAAGAAAAAAGAATGAAAAAGTCAAGAAAAAAACAAGAAAAAAAAGAAAATTAAATTCAACAGACGTGACTTGGAAGGATATAAATTACCCATCTGTGTACATATACCTATAAGATGAGGGGAAGAAAAGGGATATATGTAGATAAAAGTTCAAAGATATCAAATTTTGAATTTTTTTTTTTTCATTTTATAGGGTGATCATCCAGTTTAAAAATATTTTATAAGAAAATTATCTTGTTTTCCAAAAAATTGTTTTCTAGTCCTGTACGTTATATGTATATTCAAAATTTTTAGAATTTTCATACATTATTTAAATATTACCGTTGAACAAGTAGAATAGAATAGAATCTTATGATAGTTTAAGTTAAATAGTTTTGCTTTAAAATTTAAAATTAAAACCCTTTAGAACGATTTTTTTTTTCAAGAACTGTATGTATTTATATATTCTTTTCAATTTTCAAAGAGTTTTCTATGAATGATACATTTTATTTAAAATTATTATGCTTACATTTACAGGTATATACAGATATGTACGTATGTCGTACTGATACGCATATGCACAAATACGAGATGCACATGTAAATCTCATATAATAAAAAAATATATAATTCTTTAGGTCATTGGAAAAATGGAATGAGATCCTTTTATATTATATTCATTAATCAATTGTTTGTGTATATGCATGTATTTAAGTAAGTTTATACGATAAGATGTGTAATTATGCATTAATTTTTATCGTTGAAGCAATTACTTTTTATATCTAAAATAAATTTATTTTTCAACAACATGAAAATTCTTTTGTTTTGTATGTGTTACCTTGAAAAATAGTATCAAGAAAAATTATATGCATAATAATATACATTGTATTGTATATAATTGTAAAAATTAAATCATATACTTGATTATCATTTGTTTTATGTGAAAGTTTTGTACAGAGATATATGTACATACATGTACATTTTCATACAGTATAATTTTTACACAACAATATGTATACATTATTTTTTATATACATACATGCAATGTAAGTATAAATATTTATTGTCAATTGTTAAGAGAGAAAGAAAATTTATGTGAGGAAAACAGAGAGAGAAAAATAGCAAAATTCAACTTTTTATTTTCCTATATTATCGGTATCACAAATTGCAATCATAAATAAAACAGAGGGGGTGGAATAAAATAAAACCATTTGTCGTCATCATCATCATCATCATCATTATCATTACCAATGACCTTGATTTAATGTCGTACATCGTACACTATACATCTAGTATATGTATGTATACCAAATGGTTCAAAATTACACATAAATTTGGGATGAAAAGGGATATAAGAGAAAGTATTTTTAGTTTTTCGATTTTTTTCTGTTTTTATTTTCTATTTATTTTCTATGTACGTACATACATACATATATGCTAAAAATTTATTTTATACACTTTGTAAGGGGGTTTTCTTATATTTCTAGAAGAGAACATGCATACGTAACGCACATTATGTGGTGGATTTTGTATTAAATTAAATTACAATATTTTTTATATTGGATAATTTAATTCGTTGCAATGGTGTATGTACATATGTAATTAAATAAATAAAATTGCGGTTAAATGGAGACAGTCAGACGGACGATCAAGTAAAATTTGTCTCATTAAAAAAAAAAAAAATTATATTTAAAATTTTTATTACAAAATTTTCAATAACATAAAAACTTCATATGATTACGTAAATTCGACATCAATAAAGACATTATTTTTCTTAGCATTGTATTACATTCGTACAAAAATAAAGTGATAAAATGGGACAGGATGGCTTTCAAAATGACACAAAATTCATGATTTATGTTTTATTTTAAATATACTTATTATTTACCAATATACATAAAAATCTTTTACCATTTTTTTTGTTTTTTTAATTTTCTTCGAAACATCCAATACATATTGATTATAATATCATGTACTTATATGTACATGCTTATGTTTATTCAACATTACTCATTGTTGTATGGATTAACAAAACAAGTATATAAAAATGTAATAAAGGTAATATTAAAGGTGATACGTTCATTGTCCTAACAACAATGAATCTGTAACTCAATGGCATATAAAATGTGTCGATAATATACCTACAAATTAAAATTAAGAACAAGAAAAAATATATATGTAGGTATATAAGAAAAAGAAAAATAACGATAAGCAAATAAATATATGAAATGAATATTTAATGAGATTTTATTGATTAAATTTGGTGTGAGAAATTTTATATGTATACGTACATACATACTTTCATGTGTTCGTTTTTTTTTTATTAAATTTTTGTTACTTTATTTTATTTTTTCTGATCAAAAGATATAAATGGAGATAACTGACAAAATGTATTATTATAATTCTATTAATGTGCATGAATACAGAGTACATACTTTTAATTCTTATTTTGAACTATGAATACGAAAATGTTTATAAATAGTTTAATGTATGTATGCTTTTTTTTTTCTTCTTTTGATTTTTTCTTCCGAGAACTATTTTAAATAATTTTTAAAATTATCAGGTACTTGTATAATATTGATTTGTATTCAGTTTTTAATTTTTTTCTTTTTTATTCTCTTATGGATAAAACGTATGACATAAAAAGATATCAAAGAATTTTTAATTTTACAAGTAGACATTAAAGAAAGTAAAAGTGTACTTAGCCTCAAAAATATTCATGATTACTTGTAAGCAATAAGGAAATAATTTTTTTTTTTTTCAATTGGAAAAAGAAAAGTCCTCATCGTCCTTAATTATTTGTAACTGAAAAATAATCAATAACGATCAAGTCTTTTGAATTGAACATGAAATTATAGTGCACTTTTTAAACATAGTCATGTACTTATTTATGAAGTATAAAAATATTACATCATTTATTTTTATGATTTATGTTACTCTCGTGTAACTGTTGTTATTTTCGTTTACAGAATGCAGAAAACTGGCAATCAGAGAATGAGAGTAAAAGACGAATTTATTCAAATTGAATGCAAAACAATTCGAAAAAGCAACAATTAATAAGTAAATTATAGAACACATGTATTTTGATAGTTTGGTACATTTACTTTGGTAGTTTAAATTGTATCTTTTCCTTTACAAAAAAAAAAAAAAAAATCAAATAGCAAAAGGCAGTTATGTCCATGGTGTTAGCATCAAGTAATTTATTTAGAAATGTATCCAAAAACATTTTGTAATTTCTATTTAACTAAAATTAAATATTTTGGTATATTTTTCATTTCAATTAGGTCACACAATTATTAATTTGTAAAATTTTGTGTGAAGCAAAACATTAAGATCTGTCTATGTGGCTTCGGAATTTTTCAAAATCTTGAATACTGAACTTTGATTACATTGCGTTTTTTTTTTAAATTTTTAATATGCAAATTAGCATAACTGTTAATGCAATTTTAGACAATTAATTTGTATGTTATGTACAACAAGTATAAATTTTCTTTTTCTGTGTTACCTGTGTGTAGCATTTTTAGTTTCAAATCATTTTAAAGAAAACAAAACGTCATCATCAATAGCCACCAGATAATACACACTTGTACATGCTTATATATAGAAAGCATTGGAAAGAAATCTTTATCATTGCACAAATTGAAAAGTTGTCATTTAAAATATGGTAAAATGCAATATTAATCACCTTAAATGTGATTTTAGAAAAGTCAGTACAGTAAGTATTTTTTGTATTATATCTAGGCATATAAGAAAAATTCTCTTTAAAGAGCATTTGAATATTATGAAATGAATGCTTGAATATATGTTTAAATAGTAAAGTTTTTAATGAAATTTTTTTTTTTTTCGTTTAAATCAAATGTTGTTATACCCACTTGCAACTTGACAGTCAATTTCAATAGAAGAAAAATGCCTCTTAATCCATTGAAAAAAACGGTGTGTAACACCTACACCATAAGAAATCAGACGATTTGTTTTTGTTTTAGTTTATTTGCTTTTATTTTGCGGATTTCTTACCAAATTGGTTCGATCATCAGATATAGCATATAGAACCATTTGAATCATTCTTAATACGTACATACATATGTAGTGAGGTTCATATGTGAATTTTGTATATGTGTCTATTTGGATGTCTAAACAAAAATGAAAGAAAAAAAAACTTATTAACATGATAGACTATTACTATTCAGTATTCAATATCTTTTGATTCATTTCTATAATATATATTTAAAATGTACACATACACAAGAATCCATATAGGTATGTATACAAGAAAAATATACATAATTATATAGATATACATATATAGAGGTACAATGGTACACTTTAATATAATATACATTTATATAGCCTACAATCACCTACAGTTTGTATATTTCATTGACTTTACATCTGTACAGCTACCCTCGATTTACATACATATTTCTACAGAGTCTACATTTATTTACGTGCACGTCTGTTAATGTATTCTACATGGATAGTGGTAGCTTTGAGGACGTCAAGAAACTTGTGTCGATATTATATGCCTACTCAATTTTCTTGTATTCTTATTCTTTATTCGCATGATTCTGTTTATGGTCATATAACATACATATAAGTGTATTGGTCTTTGACCACCTCCAAGGTAGGTAATTATTCGATAAAATAGCGCATATGACTAATGACGTCATTAAATTAAACTGTTGATGTGTATTACTTGTAGTAAATTACTAAACATATTACAATTATTATTATTATTATTATTATTATTAAAGATTATGATACATTTTAATGTAATATTGTAAAATTATGTACACACATGTATATGTGTATTATACAATTACATAAATTTCATATAGGAAGGAAGATAATTTTTAACAAACTACATACATATGTACATATTATGTAGGTATGTATGTATATCGCAGTTCTATTGACTGGAAGCATTTGTATCTAAATAACAAGCAAGTTCACATTCAAGTAATTACGTACACATACAAAATATTGTCTGATTATTATTTTATTACAAATCAGTAAATTTCCGTGAAAAAAAAAATCCTTCTTGATTTAAAATTTTTTTATATTTTTTGTTTAGTAATACTGTTTGTATATGCAGATTTCCTTACCACCTTTGTTATTTTTCTTTAAATTTTAAACCAATGTACCAATTGAATTATTCAACATGGAAATAGGTAATGAGCAATTCTCATGTACTCATGATTATATTTTATATTTTATATTACAAGTTTGTACTTAACTTTGTTTGTCGGAAGCATATATGAAAATAATAATTTCTTATAATTTTTCTTTTGTTTTTTTACATTGAATAATGAGGTAATTTGAATTTGTTCAAATTTGGTATTCATTTAATTGTACGTTTGTATGTATGTATTTAAAAAGTGTATAATAACGGTATTGAAAAATAAATATAAAATATATTTTCTTACATAGAAAGTTATTATATAAAATTAGTTATTAACTAAGTATATGAGAATATTTGTAGAACATTGTGTTTAAATAAGTAAAATCAGTAGGTGGAAAATGTTAAGTGCATGTACAAAGTACAAAATATCAGAATTGAACTGAATTAATATAAAATTAATGTAAAAATTTATAACTGCACTTATTAAAATTTTTAAATGACAATTTCAATAAAAGTAAGCAAAAATTATCCTGATTTTTATTTAATGAATATTTTACATTTAATTTTTCTAATTTTTTTCTTTTTTTTGGACTATAAATGAAATTTTTTAACCTTAAAGGATTTATTTTGTATTACGAATTCTACTAAATATATCCAATCGATTTGTTGTTTTTTTAAATATACAATATAGCGTAAATCATGTGTATCCTGCAAAAAGCAGACAAATAATTCTGTTTATGTGATAATTAATATTCATGACTGATCAATTAAAACTTAGTAGGTATCTTTCTGTAGCAATACTTCATCTTTTCGTAATATAAAAACACATTACTTTAATCCAACATAACAATAATATTTTTTAAAGTAATATTTTATTGTAAATAAATTTTTAATAGGTGTTTATATTCACATTTAAATGTCCTAAGGGTGACAAAATAATTATCATTTATTTAAATGTAACCATTACGAATGATCAACTTATTTTTTCTAGACTAAGAAGTTTCATATGGAAGATCTACATGGGTGTGTGTATGTACGCGTGTGTACATATAAAAAGTGATATTACTAGTATTCGTAGATACATATATGTATGTACATAGAGTTTAGACAGACATCAGAAACATCAAATATCATGAATCTTTGATTTGCATCCAACATTGATGGTATACTTGATTTGCCCATTTGCACGTACTTTCCTGTCTGTTTCCTTTTTTCCTTCTTTCTTTCTTTATGTACTTTAAGTACTGATCTGATTACCAATGTACCATACATACATATGTATATGTATGTATATTTACATTTATGTTTTTTTTGTATATATTTAAGAAAACGGACGCAATCAGAGAATCTATCAAAATGGAGTTATAAATTGCAACAAATATATTTGTAATATTGTAATAGGTACCTGTTTTTATTATTATAAGACATGCGCCCACGCGCAGTAGCCCAGGCGTGTGACTACATCGTGTTTTGCATTCAAAATATGAAAATATGTAATACATTAGTAATAATGTATCAGGGCAAGGGCAATAGTAATATAAATGTAACTGTTACAAATAAACAGAAAACAATCTGTTTTTTTTTTTTTTTGAATATCATTTTATAACTACATTTATATATGTGTAAATAAGCATATATTGTATACGAGAACTTTGTATATAATGTATTTGAGTATTTTATATTTTTATTTTTGAAAGGGACTTTTTTGATAAGAAAGATACAAACTTGATGGAGATGTTAAATGCAAAAATGCATAAAATGAAAAATATTTATGTTTTTAAAATAGAGTTTCATGTATATGCGATGCATTTATATTGCATACTCGCATACCTATATTTACGCGTGATGTATCAAAAGCGGGCATAACTTTCTTCTAAGGACCTTACGTAAAGATGTCATTAATTATTATATATATGTTCGTTTAAGTTACGACAACGACAATGACAACTACAAAAAATAACACCTAAAATAATGATAATAAAAATAATAGTAATAATAACACATATGACTTAAATTTATCTTTCATTTTTTACTTTTAACTTTGCGTTTAAAGTTTACCATCTGTATATTATATAGGTATTCATATTAGATATTATTATGAACTAGTCTTCTTGAATGATTTAAAAAAGTTGAATTGTTTGTTGGATCTTGAGTCTAGGTTTCAAGAATTTGAAATAAAATATATGAATAAAAATGTCTAAACATATTAGTATATGTACATATGTATACATGACAACATTTTATTCCTTTTAATTCACCACCATATAAAATATGTACAATACATATGTATGTATGGATATGTACTTTTTACATTATCTATCCTGAAGAATTTTCAAATCCAGTTTTTTTTAATGTTTTGTTTTATGTTTATTTACGCTAGAAGCCAATTTAACTTAACTATCGCATTTATATTTTCTGTGCAAAAATATTCACATTTTACAATTTTACTATACATGTGTACACATGTTATATACTAATATGTGTATATATTTAAAGGAATGAATTTTATTTGATATTTCGTTGTTTATGTATTTGACTAATAGTTGTGTACATGCATACATACATACATCCTTGAAATGTAGCACATATGAGCATGCATGTATTGTAATGTATAATATATATGTTTTTTTTTTTATAATCAAACTTTAGTATAGTGGACTAATAATCGTGTTTTGGGATCCCTGATGATTTAAAGTTAAACAAACCGATACATATATACATAAGTACATAGAAGGATCTACATTATATGCTTGTATGTAGATTTAAAGATATATTAGGTGTGTATTATATACACAGAATAGAATAATCATAGATATAAGATTCCTTTTTGTTGCTGTTGACCAAACAGATTTATTTATACATACATATACGTACGTATATTACATGTGTACATTCATATGCACATGCATTTATTGAAATATGTATTATAATTTGTGCATATGTGAAAATGTATGCATATTGCCACATTTACATTATCCATCCAACAAGTTGTTGTCGGCATCCTTAGATCTTCCAAATAGATTCTTTTGACTTTTAACGTTTCTTCCCTTTTTTTTACACCACAGAAAGTGTTTGTGCATTAATTTTTACTGAATTATCCCGGACAACCTGTTCTCACTGCGATAAACATTTGTTTTCGCAATTGTATTCAACTGTGTGATATTTTATTTATTTTTTAATCAATTTTTTTATTCTTTTCTAATTTTTTCTTGTTTTTTTTTCTCAATTTTTGTTTTTTTTTATTGTTTTCTATGGTACATACAGTAATGATTTTATTCTCTGATTTTCATATTTTTATTTCTATTCATGCATTTAAAAAAAAAGAAAGAAAACAAAAAATGTTTTTTTTTTCTAATTCTTAAGTACAAGTAAAATATAAGAAAAAATTACATATTCAGATATCTAAGTAGTTGAACAAGTAGTAAAAATATGCAATTCTTTTCTTAATTTTATTTTGATATAAATATTTATTTTTTTTTCTATTTTAAATTTTTTATTTTTTTTTTTTATTTTTACTTTCACACTTGGCAGCGATGTACGAATATTTGTACATGTACACCTATAGATTGGATACATGTAAAATATCTGCATTATGAATCTATGCAGATGTTCAAATATGTACTCAAGATTATATTTTAATGTTTTTCCTTAGTAAGATTCTTAAATGTACAACGTATTGCATTACATGTTAAACTTTTTAATTAGTCGTGAAGTCGGTTATTATCATTTTATAAATTGTAAAGGTTATTTACACGTTTATGCATTTATATTCATATCAAAAACAAATTCTTTATTTTTACATCTGTGGACTGTGATATAATTATACAAGAACATAAATGAATTACTATAAAAAGGAGAAAAAAAAAATTTTTTTTTTTTGTTTATATGTAAATGGATTGTATAATAAGAAATCTTCTCTGACACCTTGTTAATTTTTTGATAAAAAGTCAATTAACATTTATGTATATATCCTATACGTCTAAATTTTAATATGTTTAACTTTAATTTGTTTTTTTTTCTTGTTCTCATTATTTAAATTGAATAAAATAAAAATTTTAATTATATAATGCAAATTTATATATTTTAGAAATTTCAAGCATTTTTTTTTAAACAAAATTTCATTATTAAAAAGACCATAATTTCCGACCAAAACAAATTTCAACTTACATAATGTTTGTACGTGTATACCTACAATTAGTTTTGTATAATTTCATACTTAATAATATAAATTGTTCATTACAATGAAATTAATTCAATATTCAATTAAATTCAATTGTAAATAAAATGTTGTATGTATACCTATTAATTTGTTTCCATCATAATAATAAAAATTATTTTAATTGTCATTTTTATTACAATCGTAAATTATTTATCAAAAGGAATCACAACAAATTACACTTCTACTGAATACAAATATTTAAGAAAACAAAAAAAAATAATAATAATAATTTTCAATCACCTTTTTAATATGAATGAAATGTAATTATATACAGATACATATGAATGTGCAAGATATACAACTTAAATTCGTGTCTTCATATTAAAATAATGGCTTTTAAACTCTAATTCATCATTTTCATTCAAAGAAAAATGAAGAGAATTTTTCTTTTGCAACAAATAATGCCAACTATATTTTCTTATATATATGAAAGAGAAATTTATGAATTTCAAAGAGAAAGAAAAATGAATTGTATATCTGTTGGCAATTTTTAGTTTTAATCTATATTTATGCAATTTTTCAAAGAAATGAAAACATAACATGCTCTAACAACTTAGGTTTTAAGCTCACCAATATACAACATAAGGTATTTCTAATCTAATGTGTAACTTAAAAAATTTTCGTTTAAACGAATTGAAACCAATTGAAACGAACAATGTTGTCGATTGAGAAAAAAAAAATAAGATACAAAACGAAAATGCATTAAATGGTACCTATCTACACCTCAGTGAAATTCTTGCACAATGTATTTTAAATGTTTCCATTTGAAAAAGGTAACAGAGCACATGGTACATGTACAGGTACATTATTAGACTTACACATGTATACATATATTTGCAGTTTAGGTATTTCTACACATTCTATAGATATATATAAATAATATGTAATATATATATTATTATGAACAGATACAAGTTAGCATATCACCAATATTATACAGGTACGTTACCGTATACAGGTGAGCTTTTTGGCTACATTACAACAATATTTTCGTGATTATTGTTGATTTTTTATAAATTTTTATTTTTATTTACTTTATTTTTTTATTTTTTTTTTTAATATTGTTTATGAAAAAAAACAATACCTATAGTATATGCATACATTTTTTTTTTCCAATATATCGAGAGTTGAATACCTTGATTATTAACTATAACCACACTTAAACTATAACTACACTAAAATGTAAAATGTAATATGTACTTTATAGAAAATTTTTTAAACCATAAGATATTGTTGCTTGAGCTCAGGTGAATGTTGTGTGGGCTGTGCAGTCTTTAAGAAGTTGTGGTCGTGTTAAGCCGTTCGCGAGCATTATAATACAATTTATTTAAAATAATATTATAAACATTTTTGTGAATAAAATTTTTTCATTAAAGTGGAATACATACCTGTTAAGCAAAAAAAAAAAAAAAAAAAACAAAAATTATTTAAATTTTATTATCGAAATTTTATTCGATAAATGAAAAGTTAAATGAAATATAAATAATTTACATAAGTTATAAACCAGAATAAATATATGACTATTAATATATGTATGTACGATATTGTTTGTGCAAAAAATTTTAACTGTCATAAAATATAAAATAAAAGTGTGCAATATATTTTTTTTAAATACAATATTATTTATTTAACCAATAAGCAAAAGTAATAATTATTATATCACAATGTATAATATATGAACAAAATATATTAAGTGAACAGCAGTATGATACAGATGATTGTATTTTCATTTAAAAAATAATAATTTTCCTCTCTTCTTGTATTTTCTTTATTTTTGTTTAACCATGGTTTAAGTTATAATATCTACATATATGAGATAGATAATAATATGATAACATTATATGTTATGACCTAAAGGATGCTGAGGTTATGATCTAACAGTCTTGAAACGCGAGTGCATTACGCAACACAAGAAAATAAAATAAATTAATAAAAAGCATAAATTTATCGTTTTTAGTTGACTTGAATTTTTTTTCATGCCTTTTAATTTCATATTTTATAAATTTTATTTTAATTTTTTTCTTTTGATTTTTTTTTTTTTTTTTGTTTTTTTTTGAGAGGGGGTTTTAATAATATTTTTCTTTAGAAAAACCGCAATTTTATCACATTTATAAGAGTATCTTTAAAAAATGAAAATACCGAGAAGTTATTTAATAATTTTCTTAATTTAATTAGAAAATTAAAATTTCTTACTTTATGCACTTTTTACAAATTAAATAGTAAAATTATTGATTTTCATTAAATTTTATTTTATTTTTTTAAATCTTTTCTTTCTCATATAAAATCTTTAAAAAAAAAAAATAGCTAAATTAAATTATCTAACAATATTGTTAATGTTGTAGAGCAACAAGTAGTTAGTACAATATAGTACATTTACTAGTACGTTAGTACTTGCTAATATATTATACAATCTCAAGCTTCAATTTTGAAAACGATGTGCATGTACAATTGTAATAAAATATCACAAAAGTACGAAGGTATCTCTAACAAGTATTTGTATACCTATTATATGGATGCTGATCATCAACAATAATATCATCGCATCATTTCATCATAACATATACCTACCTAAGTTTATTTTTTTATTTTATTTTATTTTTATTTAAATGTAATTGCGATTTTTTCTACAGGGTGTATCATGAAAAATTTTTTTAACGTTTTTTTTTTTTGTAAATTTAAATTTAATTAATTTATTTGAATTTTAAAATTAATTCAAAATTTTATATTGAAAAAGTATAAGGGAAATTTTTTTCAATGAACTGAGTATATTGTAAAAACTAAAACATCTTTAATTTATTATAAAATTAAGAAATTGATATAGTTAAGCAACAAATTTTTAAAAAAAAAGCATGAATAATATATGGAAATTTTTTTAAGTGACAACACCTTTATATTTATAATTTGTTTTTTTTTTTTCAACAGTTTAAATTATAAATTTACATAAATAACTACTTGTTGCTGCCGGTTTTTGTTGTTATTATTATTACAATATAATTCAGTTAATATATATAGGTATATTGTTTGGTTTATTATAGTTTTGATTAATATGAGATCATTTTTCTTATGTAAAATAAAATAAAAAAAAAATATGTATGTATAATAAAAATATGAGAGAATCGGTTATCATGTTACAATTTGAAAATATTTCGTAATAAAATAAAATAATATATGAAATGAATATGATTTACATTATCACGTAATTTCAGATTAAATGAATAATCAAATTCATTTGATTTTATATTATTTCTATTGTTCTTATTTAATAAATTAAAGAAAGTAGATACATTAAAAATGTAAATGTTAGAAAATATTATTTTAAATTTTTTAATAAATTTATTTTCTTGTGATATATATATATATATTTTTTTTTTTTGTAAAATGAGATATTTTTAGATTTATTGTTTGTGATTTAAAAACCACAATGAAATAAATTATTTAATTAAAACATTAAGGAAGAAAAAAATTAGTAGCAATTAATTATGCATGTACATAAAATTTATTAACAAAACATTAATTTTATTTATTTTTTATTTAATTAGGGATAAATAAAGTATGTACGCACATAAATTTGAAAATTAATTTTTGTTTTTTCAATTCTGTGTATAATCATTGATCATTATACATTATAATATATTGATATATTTTTTTAACTACATTAGTAAAAACTTTTCTCAACATAAAATCGGTTACATAAAATTATGATTAATGCTTTTTAAAATTCTTTAATTTTTTTTTTTTTTTCTTTTTAAACAGACTTCGCATGTTAAATTCAATTTTTCGTTAATAAATTTTATAACGGATATTTTTACTTTTTATGAGCTATTACTTGCTAAGATATTTAAAAAAAAAATTGAATACCGCACAATTTAACCTTTTACTTTAATAATTTTTAATTTTGATCTTAGTAGGTACGTACTTTCAATAATTATTATTGATTCGATTCAATATACTTATGTACATACTTATGTATACATATGTGTATTTACGAATTATTAAGTTCTCATGATACTTAATTGCATGATACATAAATATCAGAAATAACAAAGCAATTGGTTATCATTTCATTTTGTCTTTTTATTTTTTAATTTAGAAATTTTCAAACATTTTTCATAACAGTTCACTAACATTTCAGTCTCAAAAAAAATTTTTTTTTAGCAATTTGTACATGCGCCTACATAAAAATGTTATTGTAAATTTAAAAAAAAAATCATACTTTTATAATACAAAATATTTTTAATTATAGAAGAATTTTTTTCTCTCTTTTTTTTTCAAATAATAAATAACGTACTTTATTGATATTGTTTTTTTTTTTTGTTTTTCTTAAGCAGTGAAAGAATAAAGTGAATAATCAATAAAATAAAAAAAAAATCAATTTAGAATTGAGTTTAAACATAAAAACGTATTAATGTTTATGGATGTTAATTTTTTTTTGTGAAATTTTCAATAACTTCAAATACACACAATAAAACAGTTTTATAAAAAGTATCTTTTTTTTTTCTATATATGATTTTAATTATTAGAAATAACATTAGATAAAATTTACTTGTCGTGTGTTTTTTTTTTTTTTACTTTTAATTTTCTGACAATAATGATAATTTCATTCGCCATAAGAACACGATAAAGAAAACAGTGATCAAGCAAAATTTTTAATGTTTTTTTTTTTAATTCTAAGAATTCAACATTATAATAATTTTCTACAAAACAAATAAAATTCCAATACCATATAGGTAAGTTGTATTTTAGAATTTTAATTTTATATATTATATTTAAAATTTTTTAATAGCTTTGTTGTTGTTATTACAAATTAATTTAATGTTTATTTATTTATTTTTTTCGTTAACCGATAATTGCTTTTTAATTTTTTTTTTTTTTTTTGTATTTTTAATAATAATCAATGTATAAATACAATTTAACAATCTAATTTATAACGTATGTATTTTAATGTAAATTTTAACTTATTAATAAAAATATAAAAATAATAAAATTGAAAAATAAAAATAGTAAAAATAATATAATCGTATATCTCTACACATACATATATATGTAATTAAAACTAATTAAAAATTAATGAGTATATTGTCGTATACTGTACACTTATTCTCATATCTAAGTATAATTCAAGATAAAAATTTGTAATTTGTTAACCAGTTTTTGTTATTATTTTTGTAAAAATTAAATTATATTAATACAAAGATGTAATAAGAAAAAGAGGATAATCAAATTGGCAGTGAATTCACAAAAAAAAAAACAACAAATTTGCGTTGGTGGTCAATAAAAATGAAATTTAGATTGTTGCTGTATGTAAACTAATTTATAAGCATTGAAATTAACGAACCAATCATCAGAAATAATTTACATACAGACATTTTTAATAAAAGTAATTTAATTGAAAATTTATAATCATTAAAAACAAATCATAAAAACCATAATATTATTTGCACATTGTACATTTTAAGTACTTAATGCTTCAATTGAGATATTAAATGAAAAACGTTAAAAAAAATTTTTTTTTTTCCTATAACAAGTATTTGTAATTCAATAGAGCTCTAATCAATTGCCTACCATTTGTTTATGTTTTTTAAAGATTTTCTTTTTTCATTAGATTTTCTTTATCATTAGCATTTCAAGTATGAATGAGAAAAAGTTTTAATTTAATTAAATGAAAAAGATATGAACAGGGTATCACATTCGTTATGATGATGTAAATTTTTTCATAATTGTTCACTTTGTCTTTTCACTTGATTTGATAAAGAAAAATTTAATAAAACATGAAATTATGTTAAGAATTTGTTGTCTTATAGATTTTTCTCTTTAAATTATTTTATATTTTTATAAAATTTATTTAAAATTTTTATTCATCTTTTTTGTTTTTTAATTTATTATTCATTCATTTATTGTATTTCGAATTACCATTAATTAAAAAAAAAATTTTTTTAAATATAAAAACAATACAAAACGTTATTTGGAAGTGTTAAATGGCCTTGACTTGTCAGTTTTCTTTTGTTTTAACATTTATATAGTTTTTAAACTGTTGTAAATGAAAATTAATTTTTTTAAACAAGTGTTTAAATTATAATATTTTGCTTTATTTCATAAATTCATATTTTCATCGTTTTCAAAAGACATTATACTTTACAATTTTAATAAATACTTATTAAAACGTTAATGAACAGACAGTTGCTTTTAAATTTAGAAAAAAAAAGAAAAAGATTGTATGGAACTTAAAATACAATTTCCGTTTTATTAAGTTTGCTATAAATGCAACGGAAATCTTTATATTGAATGCACATTTTGTTTTTATTTAATGTGATGAGTTATGAAATTTAGTTTTTTTGGCATTTCTGATTTTTTTTTTCTTTTGAAATTAAAATTTTAGCTTACTATTTTTGCGGAAGTTGTATTAAAATTCTCTTTAGAAGATTTATTGCATTATTGAAGGCCCTTTCTATATGTATATTATTCTTTTCATAGCTCTACAGACCAAATCAATCCTTGGCCAAACTACATTAAAATTCAAAATATTATTTTTCTCTATTTTACCATTAAAACAGTAAAATTTTTTAAAATAAATAATATTCATACCTCATAAATTAAGTCTTAAAAATTTACATTTTTTGCTAAAAATTTATAAAATTATTAATTCATTAAATAATTTTTTTCATCATATAGTTTTGTAAAGTATTTATTATTAAAATCAAAGATTTATGACTGTTATAAATAAATTTGATACCAAGCTAATTTTATTTAATATTTAATTGACTATTGTGTTAATGAATTTCGGTTTTAATTACTTTTAAAGGTATATTGAACTTTTTCTAAACTTTGAGTGTTGTTATTTTTTTAAATATTTTTACATTGAACAAAATATTAAATGCCAATGAAATTTATATAACGTTTTACTTGTTTATTATTTCAATGTAAATAAACAAGTTTTTCATTTAGATATTTGTATATTTTCTGTATTTAATAAATTGTAAAGTAATTTAGAAATAAAACTGAAAATCTAAATTTGAAATTTTTGTTTTTTGTTTTTTGTTTTTTTTTTTTACATAAAACAATGATTTTGCATTGTATTATTGAAACATGCGATGATTTAATACCAAAAACGTGTTTTAAATTTTTTTTTCATTGTCACTGTAACAAACACTTATTTTTTTTTTGAAAAAATAAAAACAGAAGAAACAGTATACATACCTGAAACTATTTTTTTTTTTAACTCGTTTGAAGTTCAAAATGATACGAGATACATTTCTTATTGAAGAAAAAAAAAAATCAAATAAAATTTCAAAAATCTTTAAGTATAATAGTAGTTAATGGAGGTTATATGTACGGTATATATGCATTCATATGTGATTTTAATCTTAAATAATTTAAAAGTTGCATGCTCATAAACATTACAATCTATACAAAAACAGAGCACATATATGAATCATAAAATATACAAAATTTAAGATAATTTAATTTTATATTATATCCGTTTAATTTCAAATTTCTCGTTGTAAGAAAATCATCATTAAAATCTCGTTATTTAGTTATAGTTAAGCATTTCATCTACATTTGTTCGTATATATGTATGTATATTTGTATAATAATATCAAAAATTTTAATTTTTTTTTTCGATTACAATAAAAAAAAAATTTTATTTAAACATATGAACACATGTGTACATACATTTTCTTTCGTTTAAGATAAAAATCTAAAAAAGAGATATGAAATATAAGACATATTAAATAACCAATACACGATATCGTTATGCAATTCAATATTTTTAAAGTTTTTTACTTTTGGGTAAAAATTTTCGTTTTTTTTTTTTTTTCATTTTACAAAGATAATGACATTGATCATTACTTTAAAATACAAAATAAAAAAAAAACATATTCCAATAAATTTCATAAAATATTTGATGAAAATTAAATTATATCGTATAAAATTTCAAGCAAGTCCTTGCTATCTTGTTTATAAAATTTTTATTCAAAATACAGCAGAAAAAAATAAACATGGACATAATTAATTTGTTTGAGATAAAAATGAATCATAATTTTAAAAATGTCAACCACAAAAATACGATATGAATGTATGAGCGAGCATATGTGAAAAAAAAAATTTTTTTTATATACATATAATTAATTCAAGTTTTTCATTCATTAAAAATTAAAAACAAAATACTGTGTGTTAGTAGTTTCAATGTTATATAATTTTTCATTTGCACACTGTGATACCACTTATTGTGTTTTTTTTATTTTTTTTTACCAAGAATCATAATGTCCACAAAATGATATTAATTTTACTTGTTTTTCTCCGACATTTTTCCAATTAAAAAAACAAAAGTAAACAAGTAATGAAAAATGATTTTCATTAAAATGTTATATATGGATATCTTTATAATACCTACATATGTACGTTTGCAGAATACAAATATATTTTTCATTCTTTTTTCTGTTAAGTTTCACATTGTTGCTTCTCATATTACAGTATTGTAAATCATGAATTTTTAATGATATTAATGTCGAATTAATACAATATTAAATTTAAAATTAATTAACTGATTTTTCTTGATCTAATAAATCAATAACAAATTATTATCATATATAGTAAAAACTTTGTATAAAAGATAAAAATGATTTACTTTTATTAATTTGTGGTGGTATAGTATAATGTGTATATTATATCGTTTAAGGAAAATAAGAAGAAAAAAAAAAAAAGATTTTAAATATGGTTTATAGTCATTATGTTTTTTTCTGACATATGAGGTCGATTTTAAACTAATTACATATACATGGGTAGGGTACATCTCATTAATTGCTCATGAATTCTTTAAAATTGTAACATGTATTTGTTATGTTTTAAAATCATCTAAAATACTCGTCAATCGTCATATCTTTGTAGGATTTATTTATTTTTTTTATACATGTATTATTACACATAGATACGTACATAAATGTACAATACAATGTTACACTGTAGGCGATATAAAAAAAAACTCATTTTGTATCAGGGTCAATTTATATATTCTTAATATATATTAAAATTAATTTTGATGCTTGTTTTTTTTTTATTTATTTTTTCAATTTTTTGTTATTATAATTCGATGTGTGATTATAATCCATCAAGCATGGTGTTAACCTTCTCTTAAAGCAAAAAATAAGAAAAATATATAATAAAATTAAAATAAAAACTGCATTTATTAAAAACAAAAAACGACTAAACAAAGAATAATTCAATATAGTCAATATACTCAAATTTAAGCCAGACCTCATGAATGAGAAGACTTTTTAAAAAATTCAATATTCACACAGTATATGGATGAATACGCAATGTATGTATGTACGAATATGTTTGATGAAAATTTGTTGATTATATACATACAATTTTAATAAAATAAAATGAATTCATTTAAGAAACGTTATCATCGTGATAAATTTTTCAAGTATTATATTATTTCTTATTAATGAATCAAAGAAAATCTACTAATATTTTTATTCTTATTACGAAAAATAATAATAACAACATAAACAGAGATTCAAAAGCAATGGAATAAAAATTTAAACAAAATAAATTTTTATAATTTCCACTTTTTGTTTTTTTTTTTGTTTTGTTTTAATTTATTTGACCTTTTCTGTTCAAGTTACATATTCTTGTAATTTAGTCATTTAAATTTTTTTTTCAAGTGCATTTTTATAGTGTAGGTAAAATATCGTTTTTATGTTATTGAAAAAAAAAAAGTTGTTAATAAAAGTCATTAAATAATTATTTTAATTTTTTTTTTTTTTTTTTTAAATTTAATAGTATTCATAACAAAGAGAAAAACTGAAAATTTAACTAGCAATGAATAAATTAAAACAAAATGTAGATGATTCTGAATATAACAAATTTACACATTAAATACAAAATTATGTTGTATACATACATATAATGTACATTTTTATGCCCACCTTTATAAAATGTATACGGTTTTTCTTTATTATCATTGTTAAATTGGTTAAGTCATAAATTCATAACAAATCTTCACAAATTTAATTTTATTATTATTGAAATCAAAAATTATGTTGTCGTGACGTTGACAAATTTAGTAATACAAGGTGAACATCAAAACAATTTATATAGATACACATATGTATTGGTACATATGTACATATATGATACCACCATTTATACATATATACATAAATATGAAAACATGGTATATGCACATATATATAAAACAATGTTTGGCAATACGTGTAGTTGGATGATAATGTGTACAAATTTATACATCAGTTTACATAATGAACAGTACAAAAATTCATACATAAAAAATACATAAGTATACTACTGTATATTCAAATTTATATACAAAATATCTACATACATGTCATATAGTCATATTAGGTTTTCTTTTATTTTCTGTTTGATGTCCACCTCTTTTCTGTTTTAATTCATTTTTATTGTTTACATTACATGCATATATGAGCTGATAATGACTTTTTTATAGTATATGAGATCATTTTATATTGTACAATTTTTTTTTTTTTTTTTTTTTTTTCTATTTAAAAAATAAATATATTATATATTTAGACATTAAATATATAGATATGGTAAGTTATTTATTTATTTTATAAGACATACATTATATGTATATGCTTGCTATAAAACTTTAACTTGACCTATAAAATGACAAAAAAAGAAACAATAAATAAATAAATTCATTAATAAATTTTACTTCATTTACTGATTTAACTATTTATTACAATCTTTTACATTTCAATCAAAAAAATTATAGTGTTCAAAAAAATTAAATTAAATTAAAATTTAAAAAAGGTTCGAAATCATTATAAAAATTTTGTAATTTTTCAATTAAAAATGGAAAAGAAAAATGTATTTCTTAGAATCATGTTTAGATTTTCATGTTTTTATTCTCTTTGAAAATAATTTATATATATAAAATTACGTATCTATGTATGTATGTAAATACGTGTCACGTGCATGTACATTTTAATGCTATTGTTATTTTAAAATGTTGTACAATTATTCTATGTTACTACTTTTTAACAAGATTTTTACTTAAAAGTTAACAATTTGATGTCATCCAGTTCTTTTGTTTTTTTCCCTTTTTTTAAAAAAAAAAAAAAAAATAAATAACATCATGTATGAATTTAGGTGAACAAAAGAAATTGATTTTGATATTGTGTATTATGTAATGTGAATTTTTCATAGGAAATAATGTAAAGGTTAAACTTTCCAGAATCAAAAAAATCGGTTTGTTTCAATCGATAAATTGTTTGATCGTACTAGCTATACCATAATTATATTTATACAGGTGCAGATGTTTTTACAGATACAAATATTATGTATATGTTCGTACATGAAACAAATTCTAACTCTACTACAATTGCTGCTGTTTCTAAATTACATACACTGCAACTACTGCTATTTCATTATTATTTTCTTTTTTTGCATAAAATTTTCTAAGCATACAAATGTATGCATTTTATAGTTCTCTTTTGTTATAGTTTTTGATTTTTTTTTTCTTCAATCTACATACATACATATACTTACATCTTTTTCACTTCATTGCTTCTTGATATAAAAGTTTTCTTTTTTCTTTTTAATTTCTTAGACTATTTTAGATTATTATGTGGCTTGTTAAATAGAAAGAATCTGTATTTATGTAGATATAAAAATTCTTGTATAATATATAATATGTAAAGGAAACATGATTCCGCAATTATAATTCGTTTTGAACTCTCGACCCTTTAACGATATTGCTGATGATATTCGCCAATATAATGATGATTCGTTTGCTCTCAATCTTTTTATAATATAATGAAAAAAAAAAAAAAAGATAAAATTCTTTTATACATGCAACGTATGGCCAATCATCACATCTTTGATATTATATATAAGTGCAATTCGTATAGGTACTTTCGATTCTCTACACATATACACATATGTATGTATGTATATATAAGCAAGTACAGAAAAACGAAAACAAAATGTATTCACCTGTTAACTTCTTCCCATCACCTTAATCAATATTTTTCTATGATTATACATTTATATAAAGTTTACATACTTCCATGTTTATATGTATGAATTTATAATGTTGAAAAGGGAATAGAACTTGTCAGGATTTTTATGTATTACGATCGATTTTCTTTACAATTGTTTTTCTTTTTTCTAATATATAACATACATTATATTTCTGTTCTTGTAGTTAATAATTTTAAATTTTGTTGATCAAATGTAATACATTTTTTTATTTATTCATGTTTTTTTTATTATTATTATTTTTAGTAATTTTTATTTATTTATTTGTTAATATACAAGAGAACATACTCAATTATGTGTTTATGTGATACAATATATATAGGTATGTACTTACTATAAAGATGTTTTAGATAAGAATTCATACAGATATCTGTATTAAATATAAAACATACATGCGTACATATAACGTATATATTTGAAATGAATTACAATTATGAAAATGATGATTTGCTTTTTAACTTTGATCTTTAATATGAAATATTTCAAAAATGTCTACATAGACATATTTGCAATGATGAATGACTTAGAAAAATTTATTATACAAAGATGAATATGTTAATGGAAAATGGAAATTGATAATAATTAGTAATTACATTAGATATATATACATATGTCAATAATATTTTTTTTTTCACAATTTTACATATGACAATATCTAGTTGTATAACAAAAAATTATATCTACATATCTTAGAGATTTAAAAAAAAAAATAAATAAAGGCAAAATCATATCATATATCGCGGTTAAAATATCACTAAACCACGTATCTAATGTATACAAAAGAAAAATATAATAATAATCATGGTCGCGTTCACAATACATATATGTGTGTAGATAAGATTATAAACGTAATGTAAAAAACAAGTTAATTATATTTTAAAAAATACATCGGTATATTTCTTGCTTTTGTGTGGCAGTAATCGGAGGGTATAACTAATAACTAATAGTAGTAGAGCAGCTATACACAGTGCTATCGTTTTCCTACACTTGAAAGCACTAAAACAGGTTCGAAGAAAGCATTTTTTACATTAAGCTTCCTAATTACGACACTTTTGCATTTTTTTTAGATGCTTTCTTTCGAACCTCCCTTTAAAAATAGGCATGACAAAAATTGAGACAGAATTCTTCAATAAATAAAAAATTTACTGGTTGGTTGGTAAGGTAATGATTATGTACACAGTTCAACAATAGTATATAATTTATTATAGGATATAGTATATATAATAGGATATATGTTATATATCCGGATCCGCTTTGATTATGTATTTTATTCAGTTCGTTCAGTCAGAGTCCTCAGAAGTCAGAGTCAGTTGCCTCTTGAACGTAAGGGAAGACGGGTGGTATTATACAGTGGCTCTTAAATTATATATTTTTTTATAAGTAGCGCATGGAAAAAGTGGTTTGGCATATTAATTTATAATCGGTCGGTATGAGCAAAACAAATTTTTGAATTCTAAAATAAATAATCATATAGTAAATTATATGAAATAATTATTTGTTGATAAAATAATAAAAATAAAATTTATTTACATTTTAAATTAAATACATATATTATATAATCCTAAAAATCATTGTATTCATCGGGACGACAGTATTGCAATATCAGACATTAAAAAGCAGTAAAAATACTGCAATTGCAGAAAAATGATAGCACTGGTTAATGGTTATACGTTGAATAGAAAATAATAATATTAAAATGGTCAAGACATGAGACAAAAGTCATATAGCATAAATATACAAAGCAATGAAATATGGTTTAATTCACCTGTGCATACATTTACTTTTATATTTATACTTGTTTTACACATACATATGTGTGCATTTGCATAGGTGCTCGTATTTATAAAACAATTATGACAAGATACACTTTATATGTTTATTTGTATCTTTTTATATGCTATTAAATTTACATATTGATGTACGTACACTTTCCATTTGTATCTATAATTACATTTGTATTTAATATTATATGCGCGTACACATACATTTATTCAATATACAGATATTCGACACAATTATGTATATACGAGTACGTACATGGTGTGTACACACATATATGTATGTATATTTATGAATGATATTAAACCACTAATGTGACAATCCTTTTTGTTTTTATTCATTTATTGAAAAATATATATATAACTGCTTTTTTCAATACAAATACATATAAAAGAAATATCTAGGTATATATTATATATATTTATATAGCACTGTACATTTCTTTTATTCTTTTTTCAACTTTGATTTTTGCAATCTTTTACTTTTTCTATATTTACATAAAAAGTAGATAATTTTTACATATACTCGTGTACCTAAATTAAATTTATCTTGAAGATATGATGTCATCACCTTAAAAATAAAAATACGCTACATGTACAAGAAAAGTATGTACATATGATATTGTATGATAGAAATTGGTTTTCTATATAATATTATAATACAACATTATAGTTTATTTGCATAGGCACCTACATTAAAAGAAATTTATTATTATTCTTAGAAAATATTATAGAACATTAATAGTATGTTATATCTGGTTATATTATGTACGTTGTACACGTTTTATATTATGTACATATTTAAACTGTACATAAAGAAAAAAGTAAGTAAAAAAAAACAAACGAATCAATGTTATATAGTGAATGGATTTTAATAAAGATATTCCAAATATGGTAGTAAAAAGTTTATTAACTTACTTCATTCAAAAAAAAAATATACAAAAAAAACAAAAATTATTTTTGAAATTCATAAAATTTACTGCTCTGTTTATATGGTCGTGAGTTAATTTTGATGCATGAATTCAGAATATATAATTGAAAAATAAATAAAACTTTTTTATAAAATTTAATTTAAAAATGCAAAAATTGAAAAAAAAATTATTCTAATAAAAATTTGATTGTCGATATTTTCTTTGATCTAAAATTTTTGTATCTTTTTTGTTTTGTTTAAATTTTAAACAATTTTAATTAATTCATTTACTTTTTGGTTTTTTAAATATTTTTAATGTTAATAATTATAAATTTTAGTATTTTTTTAGTCATTTGAGAGCTCTAAGAGTAAGCATGCTCTTACAAAAAACCAAAAAAGTGGCTGTACTGTTATAACGTGTGTATTACAGATGTATAAACCGTGTACACTGTATATCTACATTTAACTCAATAATATGTCTTAATAAAAGTAACATTTTTTTTTATCATTTGTTATATTCCAAACTTTTATGTTTTCTGGTTGATATGTTAACAAAAAATTACTTTTTTATACACATTTAAATAAAAATCAAAAATAAAAAACAAAAAAAAAATTTATAACTTTTACAATTTGCATTAAATTTCAACATAAAAAAAGATGCTTATTTCGTTATTTCTTTATTATTTATATTTCATATAAAATTTTTGATAATTCCCAGAAAAGACACACCTGTAGTTGAGTAATAAATAAAAAACCAAAAACAAAAATGAAATAATTATGTTATTTTCCAAAATGTTTAATGTATATATTTTAAGATAAAAGTTTATTTCATTTTTGATTATTATTATATGGGCTCAGATACAATTTTATATGATGTTGAACTGAACTTATCAACAGTAAAATTACTAAAATTCAAGGTCAAATTTAATGGAAAAAATAATCAGAATTCAGAAAGGAGTAAATATTATTTATATGTACATACATACATACACTTGTGTTAAATATACATACATACATAGGCATAACATATACATATCAATGTATAAAATTATTATTTTTATTTTTATATGATTTTTGTTTTTATAATCATAGCATATTAAGCTAGATACCACACATATAGTACAAGTTTTGAAACCTTTTATTATCAATAAAACCAGTTCGGTTCAATTCAAATTTAATATCTTTGTGTATAGTATAGATATTTTCATTTTTTTTTATTTAAACCTGGAATTTGATACATACGTATATTATACAAATATATTTATATATATATAAAATTAACTGAATTACTGTTTCATACGGTTAAAGAAAAGAGAGAAAAAAAATTAAATTTTTACAGAAAAAAAAAAGAAAATGAAAGTTATACTCAATTCAAATCAAGCATACATATTTTAATTAACAGTGATAATAATAATTTTCATATTTTTTTACATGTAAATCGTTGCACATATATTTAATCAATATATTAGACTATTAAATTTGATGATAACTTGTTTTAAAATATATGTAATGTACTTTCTATCTTTTACCTTTGATATTTACATTGAAAATATTTCAAACTGAATGTTATTCACATATATGCAATATTCATATGTATGTATGCTAACATCATTATCATTAAAGAAATATGTAAAAAATTGTATCCAATTAATAATTGCCACAATATAGGATTATTATTCATATAATTATAAGAATTATTGATATATTACAATGTAACTATAATTTGCAATAATTATTTTTATTACAAAATCTCTGTCCAAAGTACAAGCATGTATGTATGTATGTTAGTACACCGAGCAATTTTGTATCCGTGATATTTACAACGGTCCTGCTGGTTGGTGATATGTATTATATAAATTTCCTAGAAAATTTCATAAACTATTAAATTAAGAATTCATTATGAAGCAAAAAAATTAAAAAAAAATGAAAGCTAAAAGTCATAACATAATATTCTTAAGTATGTATTTCTTTTTCCATAAAAATGTTTTTTTTTTTCCCTTATTTCATCTACTTCATTTTTCTTTACACTCCACATATTACAGTATATATACGTAGGTATGTTTGTATGTTTAAGATTTTTAATGCATATTCTTTGCTTTTGCTCTGTTGTTTGTTACACACAATATTTCAAGGGTAAAAATGTTATACTTATATACATATATTCATTTTATAGATCTTATCTTATGTACAAAAATATATAACGTATGAACAAACGATTGCATTTAAAAGATATACATACATATGGTATATACACGTTTAATGCATGTAAGAGCTTTTAATTTGTAAGATAAATATTATAGTAAAAATTTAATAACAATAAATAAATGTGAATGCAATTACAACAAATATTTTTTAAATACACAACATCAACAAGTGTGAGTTATAAAAGAAAAAAAAAAAAAGAAAAAAGAAAAGAAAAAATCATAGTAATAACATAAATAGGTAATAAGCAACAATTCAATGTCAATATGCAAGTTCTCAGTTTTATTTTACGTCATCATAGTAAAAAGAGGGAGAAAAATGCAATTTATTTTATATGTATATAGAGCAGAAAATAAAATTATTGGATTATATAAAAAAGTGAAAATTTAAAATTTTCATTTTCGTTTGAATTCAATATTAAGTTTTCTGTTAATAAAAAAAAAAATAGGAAGTATGAATTAAATTTTATTATAACAAAAAAAATAAATAAATATACACAGTACAAAGAAAAAACGAAATAATTTTAAAATAATCATAATATAACCATAAGAAAAATAATGATTTAATTAAAAATAAAGTTGAAATAAAGATTTCTAAATTGAGATAATCAATGTAAAATCAATAAATACAATGAACATCGTAGATATAAATCTTTTAAACATTTCTGGCTCATTGAATTTTTAAAAGAAAAACCATTCGTTGTTATAGAGTCATTTACTATCAATTTTACACTACATATGTATAGGTATAGGTATAGGTATTTATACGCATATATGAATGTATGTCGATTACTTGACTTATTTTTATCTTTTGTTATTGATCTTGAAGGCTATGCGCTCATTACACATGGACGTAACCAGCTGTCACAGTGTATTAATAAAATTACAAATAACATTTTAAAAGTGCAGAAAGTGAAAAAGAATTATTGCACAACGTACAATTCTAGAAACACTATTATATTCGTTTTTAAATGTGTACATATACATGAGTATATACATATGTATGTGTCACTATATATGAAATAAAAACAATAGTTATATATATAAAAAGGAAAACGGGACGAGATTCAAAATAAGCTTTTTTTCTCACATAATTCCTGTAGTTATATTAATTATAATTATGTTGTTGTATAGATAATATAGAATATAGTGTATGGTGGTCGAAAAAAGAACATCATGTCAACAATGATGATGATGATGAAAATGAAGATGATTCATTCACATCTTCTTGTGTTCTTGATGAGATTCGTGATTATGTCCTTTTAGAAAAAATAATTCTAAAACATTTCATAATGCATGTTTAGATACATGTATGTAAGTATATGACGACCTTAATGTGTATATTTATATATTAAGTATAGATCAAAGTCATCGTTATACGCGACTTGAGGCTTTTGATTCATTTCTTTTTTTTTTTTTTTTTTATTTGCACGTATGTATATGTAAATATATACATCATGTGAACTATAAAAGATTTTATAGATTCTCAAAATTACATTTGTATCTACGTATATACAAAAAAAGGAAAAACAAAAATAATTTTTGTTTAGACCATAAATGGATCTTAACATCAACCTTAACATCATCATCATCATCATCATCATCCTCATCGTCAGTGTAATCGTCATCATCATTATCAACGTCATGTCAGTTAGTAACAAAAGTGAAACAAAGAATAGTTACTAAATATATTAAAGATTAAAGGAATAATAAAAATTATTGTATTTGGAAGCATAATATCTTCTTTATTAAATATATATGAGTATGTACATGCGTGTACTTTAGAATTGTGTATATCCATCTTAACGATAATTTAGTGGCTCACTTTTGTTTGATGTCTATTCTATTTGATGTCGACACTCTATACACCTTGCTGACAAGGTTTTCTATGATGTCTACTGCCATTATAATATGATACCAATTGCTGCTGACACCATATAACCAACCATTTCAACTTAATTCAAAAAAGAACCATAATATATTATAATTATATGAATGTATGTTACGCTGCAATGGTGGTAGTGTAGTAGTAATAGAACGTGTACTAAAAATTGTTGGTTAAAAGTGGTTCTTGTTAAAGTCTTTTGATCGACGTTTAATGAGATTTTAATTGAAATTGTCGTACATTACGACGACGGTAATTTTTCAACATTACGTATGTATATCTATTTTCTATGCATTCTTTTAATGAAAATAAATGTACGTGTATGTATATGTATACCTAAAACTATACACTTAAACAAATATGAATACATAAACTTATGCAGTGTGTAGAAGTAAAACAATTTCATATAAAAAAATAAATAAATAAAAATAAAAAATAAAAAGAAAGAGGAAGACATTTGATGCATAGTCTGTTAGTTGGCATGCATAGATAATATGAAGACATTATAAAATTGGTTTAAAGATCAAATAAGAATGATGAGAAGATTTTCAAAGAAGAGTAGAAAAAGAAAATGCCACAACTTTATGAACTTTTTAGTTGAATTTTATGCAGATCACATACACATATACACATAGTTGGTTATAAAGTCAAAAAGTCGACTCTAAAAAAGGTATAAATATACATACATACATATGTATATGTATAAATGATTTTTTTCGTTTTTTCCTTATCTTTACGCATAAAAATACTGAAAGTGAAACCAGTTCAGTTCAGTAAAAGATATCTATACTAAAGATTTAAAATCTTGATTTTAAGATGCGCATAGCAAGATGAAAATGTACACATATAATTAATTTTGTTGTAATTTTTTTTTTTTTGTCGGTGAATGAAAAAATTATGTATGCTAATTGAGTTTTATTATTGGGGTGGAAAACAAAATACAATGTTTATATAAGATAACAAGAATTTGCTAATAAAAAAAATTTAAATAAAAAATAAAAATAGTACAAAATTTGTAATAACGATAATACAAAAAAAAAAAATTTGCAAATTGTTTCAAAAATATATTTCATAATTTGATATAAAAAGAAAATAATATAAGAATAATATGATGATCATGAATAAAATATATACTGTGTTCTACATAATTATTATTCAAATTTACAAGATTTTTTTTAAAACCAAAATTGGTATCCAATTAATAAAAACTGTCCTGTAATTTAACAGAAGTTTTTGAAATTTTGAAAATTTCTAGTTTATAATTATTTTCAAATTATTATATTTATCAAAAATGTAAATTCATATTAGCATATATGTATATGTACATGTATGTTATGTATGGTATATAAGGATTAAGTGTTCAAAAAATCATGGACATGTAGTATACATATGTACATTTGCATGTATACAAAATACTATGCAATTCAAATATGTATTGTACAAGTGCATATTATTGTTAAATCTTCGCTTTAAAAAAAAATTATAAAATGTATATTTGTACATACAATATATATTGAAAATAAATACAATTTCTATAGTAATAACTAAAATAAAAAATAAAACCTAATAATTCGCAAACAAGTTAACAACAGATAAAAAGGTAAAACGAGCCGACAAAATGTACCCCACATCTAAAAAACATATTTTTTTCTTTCTTTTTTTATCTATTATTCTTCTTAACAAAATGTACTCGTGCGCATTCAATGTTGTTTTTTTTTTCAAAAATCCAAGGAATAAGAACAAAAAAAGACCAACGAGGATTTTCTTCTTTTTTTTATTAATCGAAACAAGACTGTTGTTATTTTCAATATATTATTTGCTGTTTACACCATATCTTCATCGTAGTAAAATAAAACATACATTATACCATATGGAATGATTATTGGAAAAACAAGTAGTATCCTAGATACTTATATACATACATTGTATAATATCTTGCATACGTGTACATGGTGTATTTTGTATTCCCTTTACTCTTTTCCTATTGACTTAATTTGTTCATCTGTTATAAGTTGAAGGTAGTTGTTATTATTGATCTTTTATTTTTCTTAATATGTGTGTAAAATAGCCATCGGCCGTTCTTAACCGTAGGGCTAACATATACTTAACTCTGACTGATAAGTGCAATCTTAAAATACTGAAAGGAGCCAATTTTATGGTTATTACGCCTTAATATGTGTTTACAATTGCAAGGATTGCCTCTTCAAAACATATAGATTTACAAAATGACTATGAATTGAAGATATTTACAGAAAAAGATTTGCGACTAAAGTATACACGGGTTATTCTTATGAGATTAAAATTTCAAAGAAAAAAAAAAAAAAAGTCAAGGAAAAATGAGAATAGTAAAAAGAAATAATAATAATAGTTTGTGGGTACATTTTTATCCTAGCTAGACAGACACTGAAGAATACCGCGAGTTTACTTCAATATATTGTTTTGAATAAAAGGGAAATTATTGCACAAAAGCGCACATATGCTTATTCGAGACTTGCATGTAGTATGTAAAATAGAAGAAGAGAACTGTAATAAAAATATATTGAGTGGACCAAACAACAATCAAGTGTAGTTTAAGTAAATACGATCACTGATGGGTGCAATCTTTGCAATTAACCTTTATAACATATAAGAATGGACATTATGTTAACCTCAAAGTTTTACCTTGTTTCAAAAATTTTTGTACTAATAGGGTGTAACTATAGAAATAATGTGGGTTTGGAGAACATCTGTTATATGATATATGCATTGATGTATGCACATTGACTTAAGCTTGAATACACAAATTGAACAAAACAAAAGTTTAAGCTAATAAAAGATTAATTTTATAAAAATGAATGAAAGTAAAAAATAAAAATACATTGTATAAAAAATATCAGAAAGTCTCAAGGTCGTTCGATTAGATACGATTGCGCCAACATTGCATATAATAATGATAATAAACTCGAATAAGAATATAGAGAACATAAAGTCAATAATATGGTCAGGAAGCATTATTTATTGAAAATATTCAATATATCGGAAAAAAAAGTAATATAAAGAAATAAAACAAAAAAATACACAAGACAAAAAAGTGAAAAAATGCGGTAAAATAGAAAAACTTTTATAAGTTTTTATGAGCATCATTGAACAATATTTTTCCCTTGGGGTATACATACATATATGTATGATACTTAAATATTTAAGTATAGCCGTACAATACAATACCTACTATTACACAAAATAGTCATATAGTCAACTATAGCCAGCTAGATAATCTAGTTGGCATCTTCATTAAAAATTTATTTTTATTAACTGGATAGTATCTCTACGCAAGTGTCTACGTGTGTATTTTACATGTGCACATTGGGGTTTGCTCTGTATACAATTATAATGCACAAACAAATACATATATGGACATGTGCAGAAAATATTTATGAGCATAATGTTAATTAATTGTAGAAAATGTTTAACTTTATTGCGTTATTTTTTTCTGAAGTGTTTATACAGTAATCAAGAAAATAGATCAAAATTATATTTATTTTTATTCATTTATCTTTTGTTCGCAGCCATTTTATTCACTTTCCATGACATTTTTCTTGCTTCGAGTTACACAGAAGTTATGTACATAGTTGATCGTGCTTAATGGTTAGAATTTTCATAATTTTAATTTAAATTTAATCATTACTTTACTTTGTTCTAAAAATTTAACTCAAATTTAATATACTCGTTTTGACAAATTATCTAAAATTTAAGAAAAGCTTATGATTATTACACGCGTATATACATAGGTATATATATCTTTCAGACGTTTGTATGTATGGTAAAAAAATATCAGATTCTTGCAACAAATTTGGGTATTCAAGAACTACATGCTTATATGTATGATTTAGATATGTTATGTACTTATGTATTTAAGTTTTATACTCCCATCTGTATATGCCTACGTATATACAGATAAATACTTGAAAAAAAAAAAAAAAAAAAAAAAAAAAAAAACAAATTAAAATAGAATCTGTAAGAAAAGAACACCCAGATTTTTTAAACTAATTTATTTTACAAAATAAAAAAAAAACATTTTTTTGTGTAGGATTTAGTAGAAAAAAAAATCAATTTACAATTTTTAAATTTTTTGAACTTATAAATTTGAAATGAAAAGAATTAATAAAATAAATACATTTGAAAAAAAAAAATGAAATATTAAACGAAAAACTATTGTTACACCCACTAAATAAATTTAAAAACCATCACGTAAGAGCCTAAAAGCAAAAATAAACTTTATACATAATAATAGTAATTATGTGTATGTGGTTTAATCATATATAGCACATCAATTAAATTAGATGAATGTGTGCCGATAAATACATGTTAATTTCTCTCTCAATGATTTTTTAAAGAATTTTTTAATAAATAGCAATAGGGTATACACCTTTGAAAATTCTTTTTCATTTCTCATTTTTTTATTTTCTATAAAATATAATTAATCATATCACATATGGTCTTATATAATGTACATCTAAATACATAAATATTCTTTTTTTTTTTGCGGTCTCTCAATGAATAAATAAATGAATGACGTTTTTTTTATGTGTATGGCTTAAACCTTTCCTTTGTAACATGAAAAATGATTAAATCTCATAATTTTTTAATAGTTCAAAATTTTTTTTATTGAATTTTTAATATATGTATACATACATACAAAAATCTCATCATAAACAATACAATTTTATAGTACCACATGGCTATAAGCAAAATAAAAAATAAAAAAAATTTATCAATATGTTCAATTTGTGTTAGGCAATAAATGTTTCACTAACAGTTAAAAGTCATTAAAATTCTTTTTACAAATTTTGCGTAATTAAAATTTTTCATTCTGTTTTAAATTTTTGTAGAATTTAACTTTTTAAATTCTATTGAAAAAGTTATTACTTAACTACTTTCATGTATATGTATGTATGTATATGTACATTATATGATTCTTTTTATATCGTATTTTTGCAAATAATAATAATTGTTATTACAACAGTACATATACATGTGTCATATAACAAATATGTGTTTCAAAATTAAAATTCGTGCTATTTCAAATGTAAAATCTTATCGGCTTGGTTATCTGTGAAAAACTGTGCCCCATAGATAACAATACATAAAATATACTATTTTATATCTTCAGTATAAATACGTAAACACATTTACAAAAGGTTTTTTCATTACAGAAATAGTGTTAATTGATCACAGTAAACATTAAAAAAAATGTTGAAATAAAAAAGAAAAACAGAAATTAACATAACATTCGTATAGGTGGCAAAAAAATTATTAATAATAAATTCCCATTTCAAAAGACCTGTCAAAATTCATTATATATACTAATTTTGAATTTAAATAACAAATAATAACAAAAAATGATAAGATTTCCGAAAAAAAAATCGAACAAATCGAAAAGGTTAACAGAACCTGCAAAATTAAAATTATTTATATTTTTTAGATACATACATAGATACAAATTTCATTGTTATTTCTTTTCAGTAGCCTGTCAAATGATTAAAATCAAAAACAATCAAAAAAAAAAAAGAATTTAACCTGACTTCAAAGGAAATATACCAAAAACTACTTAGAAATATGAAATAACATAAAATGAAAAAGAAAAAAAAAAACAAAATATGAATCAAAATGTTAACCAATAATTCGAATCAGCTTCTTAAGATAACTGAATTTTATAATTTTTTTCAAGTTTCTATTGATGGTGTGAAAATTTATCGTAAAATTTAAAGATTTAAGTAAAATTGTATACAGTGTTATGAAGTTTCTTGCTTAAATCTTTTGTTTTTCACTTTGGTATTTTCATATATAAAGTTGATTAGATATGTCAAAGTTGTCATTCATATAAAACGGATTTTTTATTTTATTTTATTTTTTCATTATTCTGATGGATTAATAAAATTTTAATGTAAATTTGCAATACATACATATTCATTAAAAAATTTATGACAATTTTTACCTTCAATTTGACAAATAACATTTACATATAAAAAAAACAATAACAAAAAATTAATACAATCGCATTGATCAACCAGTGATATAACAATCGCCGGATTATTACGGTATGTACAATATACATACATACATATATTGTATAAACTGGTGTTAAGAAAGTTTGTTCACAATTGAAGTACCTTATCTACATACTAAGAAAATGAAAATGTCAAAGATCGTCCAAAATACAAAAATATAAGAACAACAACAAAAAAATCATGAGAATTTATATTTTCTTAGTAAAAAAATGTACTGTCTATTATTATTATTATTTTTTTTTTTCAGTTTTGTTATTTCAGTATGGAATGCGAAATATGAAAAATACCTTTCGTATCTGTCATATAAAACGTGCATCCTTTATGCATAACAGACACGTTTTTATATTTATTTTATGCTCTCCAACATGAATACATTATTATTTGTGTTTTCTTGTGCCATTACAAATTTCCGCTTTTATAATATTCTTTTTACCTACTAACTTATATATTTATTTGTTAAACGATATAACATGCATATAATATCTTCGTGTGTAAGATATTACATGTATGATAGACGTGTCATGGTCTATCAGACATGAAATTAATTCATAAAAACGCAAACGTAAAAAATAATCTCATATACAAATATTATTTGTTAGAAAATACATTAGCAAAAACGAAAAGAAAAAATATAAAAACAAGAAAGTTTAGTGAGAAATATGTAATTATTGGTTGTGAACATGGTAAATTACAGGATATCCTCGTGGTTTATTTTTTATGTATTTTACTTTTTTGATTTTTGCATAGATATTTTTTCTTGATAATAAAATTAAACCGATTATATGCTATATGAACAAAAATATGAATTATATGAAAAATGATTAATTTTGATTCATATTAATGTAATTCATGTAATACGATTGCACGCATAATTAAAATAAAAATTTCTTTGAAATATAAATGACGTAATTTTGAAAAAAGTAATTTTTTTTTTCTTAAATGTGAATTAGAAAAATTTTAAAATTTTCCTCCACCACTGTATACATATATTTTGAATTTTTGTTTTTCCAGAAATCTTTAAAAACGATAAGACTTAATTTTATTACCATCATTATTTGAACAAAATGCCATTAAAATGAACTTAAATAAATATTTAAAAATATTATTACATTTTTTGTAACGTTTTTTCATATTTTATTTTATTATTTTTTTATTCAATATTTTTATATAGTTATTTTTAGCAGTAAATATGTAAGTGTACATACATACATATGTGACGGGATTTTCCTAATATGTAATTGTAAAAATATTGTCTCACACCTAAACTTTTTCTTCATAAAAAGAATTTAATCTCTTTTTTCCTTGAACTCTTTTTTTTTTGCTGATTTTGTATATTTATTTAAAATATTATTATTTTTTAGTACTTAATATGTCTGACAGAAAACCTTAACTTTAACTTCGTGCAATTATTAATTATTCTATAATCGTGATTATCCACCACCTTTATTCGGTATTTTTATTTTACTAATGTTGTATTGTTATATTGTTGAAAATGCATTTCAAAATGTTAATATAAATAAAAATACCTTTTCAGTGCCACCGTTTGTCATATATGCATGTATATAAAAATAAAAAATAAATAAATAAATAAAAATAAAATAAATAAATAAAAATAAATAAAAAGAAAAGTTAAATAATAAAATTAACACAACACTGTTCACAAATAGATATACACATTATAGTATTTTAACTTAAGCAGAATCAAATTCAATGCAATAATATTATTACACATAATATATTATTTGATACCGTCACAAAGTCAGATCACAAAAAGATATTTTATATACATACATACATATGTATGTACTAAAAATAAATTAGCACAATACATTGCGTTATGCATATACAGTATTAGGTAAAATTAAATGTATACGTATGAATGTAATTTACGTAAAAATATTCTATGTAAATAAAGGTGTGCTATTGTCCACTTTATTTCAATGCCTTTAGTAAATTAGCAATAAAAATAAGCATAAACCAAAAATAATTAAAACAAGAATAATGTTAAAATATAGAAAGAAAAAAAAAATCAAAAGAGATAAATAAACGAAATATATGATAAAATAAGATTTAAAAAAAAAAAAATAAAACAAATTACTTAAATTTAAATAATAAATAAATTCATTAAAACTCATAATAAAATTCCATTCTATTCTTCTGTTTTTACTATTTTTTATACATTTTTATTATAGGAGTATTTATCGTTTTGTTTATTATTTTTTTCTTCATTGAAGCGTTTTTCTTGTCAGATTATGTGTAAATCTCATATAATGTAGTAGTTATAGGCTTTTAAGTCCGATATTTCTTGCACGAATTTGGCATTAAGATATTTTATGTACGTTTAACTCTTTTTGTTTTTATTTTTATTTTTCTTAATCAACAATAAAAACACGTACTCTAAATATGTATATTAAAAAAATAAATAAACGAAATATGCATATACAGGTTTTTTGTATTTTTATTATTACTATTTATATTATTATTCAGTCAATAAAATTTTTGCATTTGATTTTTAATTTACTTTTTTTTTTTCATTTTATTTTTATTAATTTATTTTTGAAAGTTAAAATTTTCATATGCACGTACTGCATGTTATAAATAGATACCCAGCCTAATATGTACAGCTATGCAACTACATATGTACATATGTGCAATTTTTGACAAAACAAATAACTAAAACAAACTGAAAAATTAAAATAACAAAAATTACAATTTTTTTTTTAAAAAAGATTCAAAGATAATAAATGCAAAAAACAGAATAATATTGATGTGTACTGCATTACAAATTACTCTTTGTCAAAGTCATGAGGACGTGCAAATAATGACATAATAATGAGAAATACAAGGGATATTCAAAATGTTATCAAACATTTTTTTGTTTTATAAAATGAATGAAACGAAATTTGAAACCATAAAATTAAAATAAGAAAATCAAATGATTTTCTTTGATCACTGCATATTAAAATTATTCAACAGGTAAATGATTCTAATTTGAAATATTTTTTTTTGTTTCTTCTAATGTTTTAAAAGCGAACATGCATGGAAAATTAAATTTTATTTCATTTATCCACATAACATTCTGAGTTAGCGATTTTTCATTTCTTAACTTTTTAAGTTACTTTTGTTCGTACTTTAATCTCTTTAAAATGCAGTTAAAATTGTTTAATTTATTTATTATTATCGTGTGCACATTTTTAATCATTTATACGAACTTTTAAAATATACATGCATACACATATTATGATCATAAAGTTGTTAAAATTATATGATTTTTTTTTAAATATTTTTTTTTCTTATTTTATTTGTAATTTTTATTTTGTTGATTTTTGTTTTTCATTATTTCATTTTATGGACAATTCTATATAAGAGCGATTTTCTACAATTTTACATACATATAATATGATATTATTATTATTATTATTATTATTGTCATTATATGCTCTGTACATTATTGCAAAACGTGAGTTCATGTTATAATACCCATCGATGGTTATTATACCAGAAATAATGATAATACAATAATAACAAATATTGAAAATTCATGTCATTATATATGGAGATATTTATATACTTTTTTTTTCTTTTTATTATTTATCTATGGATATTTATTGTATATTATATGATATTAAAGTGCATACATATTCGTACATACAATTATTAATAAAATTTATAAAAACGTGAATAATGATTATCAAATTTGTAATTCTATATGCAGACAATAATAATAACAATTATAAAGTATACATAACAAGAAATAATAAGGAAAAAAAAAATTAAATATTAAAAATAATGCAAAAATAATTTGCACCACTATATAACTACAAACAGGTTACATACATAATCATGTATCTATTTGTTAGATGAATTAAAAGTATAGAAATTATTTCAATAAAAAAATAATTTGTACTGATATCAAGTGACAAAATGATTTGCTCCAATTTCGTTTTTTTATTAAATACAAAATAAAACTATCATTTTTTTTTTTGTTTTTCTCTTACGAAACAAACATGATATTACGTACGTACAAAATTATTATATCATGGACCATGGTGTTATTTGGCATCAAATAATGTACAAATTTAAAAAAACACAACGGTTCATATATTATAATAAAGGAAAAGAGGAGATAAATACTTTACACTATACAATTTAAAAAAAAAATGTACTTACATATACTTGAATCAATACAAGCACATATAAACAAATCATAATATGTATATTCATGATTATAAAATAGACAGCATGTAATATACAACATATAGAGTACCTAAAAACTAATTTTCTATAAATTACGACCCCATAGATACAAGATTATTACAATTGCAGAGCAATGATTATGCACCTTTAGATCACTTTTACACTTCTTATTATATGCTCGTGATAATTGAACATTGACTGACTGACTGACTGATCTCTTGGTCTTGATGGCTGTCTATACTTGAATCCACATGGATATTATATTGAATTTGCTCTAATAAATAAACTATATATGCATACGTTATGTATGTATATACTTTGGTTTATTATGGTGATAAATGATATCATAATATCGGCATAAGGTGGATTTATATTATCTTTTTAATATTTAAACTATCTTATTAAATATAGTCATAGAAAAATAAAGGTAGAAAATTTACAAGAAAGGAAAAACATAAACTGTAATATACATATGTATGTATGTTGACGTACATGATATGTACAAGTGAATATTTTTTATATTTAATGAAGGGTTATATACCACTGGTTATATCTATGGTGGTTAGTTAACTAAATTATGGATCATAAATGGATCTCTTTGAATTATACATACATACTTATATATACGCTATATAATATTGATCCAATTTTATATTATTGTTTTGCTCCGTTACATTACCTTCATCATTATTGAATAAAAGTATTTCTATTATTATCATTATTATTATTTTTTCTTTTGATTTTCATTTTTATTATTTTTTTCTTTTTTTTTTTTTCTTAAATAATTTGGATAAAATCAATTTTGAATGGGAAAATATTTAATTTTTGTAGGCTGAATATTTTTCATTTTTTATTTTTTTTATTTTTTAATTTTTGTTTTATATGCACCTTATTTCTCGAGGTTACAAAATATATAGTTCGCGTATGTATGTAACTGTGTATACAACACAGTTACATATATGAAAAACATAGAATGTGCTATTATATTTTGTATATATAATATCTATGTATATCAGTAAATTTTTGTCTTGTATAATGTATAGACTATAGACTGTTGTGGCTTATACTATAATTTGTAATTCATATACTCTTAAATGAATTGTTAAATTATAAGTGGGTGATAATATCTTTTATAGTAAATAATATACACAAAACAAAATAATGTAGTTATATATATTTTTTTATTTTCTTTTAAATTTTTGTTATTTACAATGCATACCTATATAGAAAAAAAAATAGGCGGTGTTATTTTGCAAAAGCGATCTTTTATATTTATCTATTTACAGTATACAATACAAAATAAAACGTATATTAACTACAGTACACTACGATTCATATGTATGCTTTAAACTTTAAATTTGAAATATACATACATATGTATGTATGTACCTATATAATCGTCAATTTGTTCCTACTGTTTCTTTTTTTTATTTCTTGATTTTTCTTTTCTATAAAAAGAAACTTTAAAGAAGAAAAAATATTTTGTTTTTTTAATTTTATACTTTTGCTATTTTAAATATTTATAGTAATAAAAACAATTGAAAATGATTTGAATTTTTTTATTACATACATATATAGTCAATCTTTTTTTTTTTTATTAAGAAAATTTCATTATATCAATAGAGACTTCATAGATACAAACCTTTTTTAATTTATTTATTTATATTTTTTTTTATTTAGCAATTTCTTAATGTTTATAGAAAGAACGTGAAATAACTTTAAATAATAGATATAAATTTCAAATTTATATTTTTTATGGGGGCAATTTTATAAATTTTATTGTATTTAAAAACCTTCAACAAAATTTTCAGACTGAACAAATTAATTTTACAAGTATTGCCTTATTTCTGACTTTGTAATCTTATACTTTAATATGTATATTACGTATTGTATGTAGGTTGAAAGGTGTTATCTTTTTGTATATACTATATGTACATTTGTAAAAATTTTATATAAATTAGAAAGAAATAATGACTACCATTAATGATTGACAATTTTAATTATTCATTAAATGTTAGGCACATTGAATTATTTATTATTGTGATTATAAGAAGAAATTTTTTTTCACATTTCTTTTTGTATTATATGATTGCTATGTTCTCATCTCATTTAACTAAAATTTTAAATAACACTTTAGCTCATAAGTTTTGCATGATTTTTTGTAACTAAAAAAACGTTATAAAATAAAACGAAAATCAATCTAAATAATTAATCAACAAAAAAAAAAAAAAAATGCAGAAATATGACGTAAAACTGCATATTTTCAAATTAATATATGTAACAATTAATTTTTCATAACAGAAAACAAATGGAAATGCAATTCTTTTGCCATTTTTGTGACTTATCCATACTTACTTACATGTCTGTAATCATATATGCATCATAATTTTTCTAAAACTGATTTTCTGTGATTAAACATTTACATACATATATATTTTTATATACTTCACATATGTACCTTTGTATGTATATGTATTAAAAAATTAATACATTTTCTATATAACAAATAACCAAATTTAAAAAAAAAGAAGCAAAATAACAAAAAAATTTCGCATAAAAATATTTTTTATCCTTTCTTCTTGGATATTTTGATACTGACAAAAAAAAACATTTTTCTTGATTTACAGATTCATTAAAAAAAAATTTTGCTATCACACACCAAATTTTATGTGAAATTGCATAATTTAAAATTCAAAAATTGAAAATATGCGAACATTTTGATTTTTATAAATATACACATACGTCTAGTATGTGTATATATAAATATATACCATGCCTCGAGGAATCTTAAGCTGTACCAGATCTCATTGACAACGTTAAATAAATAAACATTTGTTAAACAAAGAGTGCTTTTCCCAGCGATATCATATATACATAAATGCAATATTTTTTTTAGCTAAACATTAAGTATAAATAAAAGAAATATAATATAATATATGTATAATGGAAGTTGGAGTTGAAAGGACTGATTCACAAAAATTACAACAATCGAATGGACCACGAGTATCTTTTAATAGAGATGTTCACGTGAAAAGAATCGGTTAGTTAAATCTGTTTCTTTTTCTGTTGTTTTTTTTTAACATATTACATACTTAATTTTTATTCCATAAAAAACAAATTTACTAATATTTGTTTTTATTTTTAAATTTTTTATTTTATTAAAAACATCTAACCGAAATCATAATATGTGTATTATTTGAAATTTTTAAAAATACAAAAATAATTTTTTTTTTTTTAACATTATAATGTAACATAATTTATTATTTACGATTTACTAAGAGGAAATTGCAAAACTAAGTTATGAGATAAACTCGTATAAAGTTAAATTGGAATTAATGTCATTTCATTCTATTTATATGTATATGTATACTCACATATCAAATACATGCTAACAAACAAATTTAATAAATTATGTATTGTACAATGTATAGTATTTGTGAAAAATATATATTTCAAATTTTTCTTTTTTTTATTTTTGATGTATTATAGATGTAAACATATGATTTTATTAATAACCCTTCTGGCCTTGAAACCATCATTAAAGTCACAAAGTTCAAATTAAAAACCTCAAAAAGGAAAAACAAAAAAATGTTGTTTTTGTTTTTTTTGAAATTATGACAACGCAAATTCTAATGAAAACAAGTATATAAAACGCCTACAAAAATTTGTATCTTTTAAATTTTGTTTCTTTTTTTTGCTTTTATCAAATTTTTAAATATAATTATGACACAAAAATTAAAAAAACAAAAATAAAAATATAAATCGTAAATAAATAAAAATATCAACAAATTTTTTATTTGTTATTTTGTTTTGATTCACCAAAATACAATCCTCCGCAAAATATTTACTTACATTACATTATGTATTTTGTTTATGTTTATTTATATACAACAATATAGAGTGTTTTTGTATTTTTATTTTTATGAATGATATTCATTTGTATTTAAAAGTTCAAATATGTTGAAATATGTATACAAGTAACCCTGTTAAATTGTTTATTATTACAATTTCAAAAATTTAAAAATAAATTTTTATCTTAAAGGCATTTACATATAACAAAAATATTTACAAATATTCATAAATTATGAAAGCTTTAAGTCAAAAATTTTAAACGTTAATTAGATTTTAATTTTGATACTGATTCAAAAATAATCTTAAATGATTGAAATAAAAATATAAAAATGTAACGTTTTTCTTTTCCTTTTTACATTCCTTCATGTCTCGATTTTAATTTGTTACAAAAAGATGTGACATTTTCAGATATATAGAATAAATAAAAAATGAATTAAAATTAAAATATTTTTTAACATCCTTTTACACATGTATCACGCACAGACAGTGAGACAGTAAACATGATTGAGATTACCTGCAGATTTTATTAACAAAAAATTCAAAAAAAATTTTCAAAATAAAAAGAAAGATTCATTAACAAAGTACTGTTCATTGTATTAAGTTAATATGCAAAATACATGTTTGTATAACGTCACCTTGACAAGGTCAAATTTTACAAAAACTTACAGCTTACACATATGTATTTACATATTTTTATTTATGCATATATTTGAAAATTCAAGTAAAATTGTGATCGATTCTTCTATATTTAAATCTAAATTATACAAAAACATTCGCAGACGAAGTGTATGAATTTATATATGTATGTACATATTTACAAATTTTATTCGTTTACGTGCTGATACATACCGTGTCAAAGAATATACCAGCATCATTTACAATATAACAGCAGCAACAGATGCAACAACAACGTCAATAAAAATTATATGTCACTGATATTATAAGATCTTTAAGAAATCTTACAAGATTGTCGACAGAGATGAATTAACAAAATTGGTCTCAAAAATAAAAAAAACAAAATTAAACAAATATGTATGATAAATACACAAAAAAAAAAACAGATAAGAGAAAAAAAACACAAAACAAAAAAATTTTTTTTGTCTACATGCTACAATTTAATGTGATTTTATTTTAATTGTATATGTATAGATAAACGATAAATTTGAATTGTGTAAAATAGGCAAAATGCTTCTACATATCAAAAAAAAAAAAAAAAATTAAATAAATTCATGACAGAATTAAATTTTTACTACCATATCGTTTATATTAAATGTTTGTGATTATCGATCTGTCATTATGACAACTGAATTGAGTTGATGGAACAAATCTTTTGTATTTATACTATTTATGTATATGTACTACATGAAAAAGTGAAAAGAAAATTAAAGATTTGTAAAATGAAAAGCGAAAAGCACCTTATTTAGTTATTTGTAGATTTTTCTATTGAACATACATATGTACATGTACACACATAAACAAAAGTTTGTATGTTTTTTTAGTTCTACTAAATGTGTACATATACGAAACAAGCCCACTATCATCATCATTGTCATATGATATCTAAGGCATTTGATCTGATTTATTATGATTCAAACATATTATAGTTGGCGTAACAAATTGATTTGCAATTTAATTTTATTGAAAAAAAATTACTATTTAAGTACATTACATTCACATGTCACATATACATACATACACGTTGTATATACATATTTATGCATCTGTAAATATTTTATATATTATATATGATATAAATAGTAATGTTGTGATTATGTACACTTTTTGTATTAGATATTTTGTATTCATTGCGTTATAAGCTTGCGTACACAAGGTGTACCAGATTGAAGTGCAGCAAATATGAACCAAATAAATGTGATCGTTCAAAATATATTATTTAATACATGATGTTATGTATTGCATATGTCTGAAAATTTTCAATCCTTAATACCTCGGAAGGAAGATGAATTTTAAGTGGGTGGCGCATAAAACAAGTGTTTGCTAAAAAAGAAAATCGAAAATACACTTTGGACCCATTTCAATACCTTCACTCAGGGCAACCCTGTATATGCAGAATACTTTTGTACATGTTAATAATATTTAAAAGAATGTACATATTTAGTAGAAATTACGTTCATGTTTCTATTTGTAGATATTCATTGAGTCATAGAATATTGAATTGCCTTCTAGTTTTTCGTTTTATGTTTTATAATTATCCATTGTTTTAAAACATGAATTTTCATTTTATTTAGAAAAGAGCGAAAACAATTTATTCACCAAATCATTATTTTTTTTTTAAATCGAAAAAGTGAGCAAAAACAATTTCATAGTCTATGGATACCAAAAATCATGATTAAAAGATTTTCTAATGTGAAATTTTGTCATAAGTTTTAATATTTAAATGAAGATACATGACTGTAAAGCACAATAAATTCAAAAAAAAAAAAAATTAATTTAATTTTTATATTTATAAAACATTTGACTTTTTAACACAATGTACATGTTCATAATATTTTTCAATAAAGCTCGCAAGAAAAAAGGCAAAAAGAAAAATGAATTCCCATTCTTCTAAAACATTCTTTCAAGACAGTAAAAAAAATCAAAAAAAATATAAAAAAAACAGAAGAACATTACAAAGAAAATCTGAATTGAATTGCTTTTGATGATGGTGTTGATAATGGTTGGTGATGAAAATTATGATGATTGAGATGTTCTTTTTCATTATCATTCATATTGTATTATTGTTAAGATTTAGTGGTCATTTGAAGAAACATTAACACAGCAATATAATGTGTAATCATATAACAAAAGAAGAAATCACTGATGCGCATGGTTCTTGTGATTAATGACTTCTGTATCGTTTGTTATTAATTTATTTTTTGATTTTTTTTTATTTCGTTTTTTTTTTTTTTTTGTACATATGCATTATTAATTATATAGTTTTTGATTCAAATTTATTTTAAATATTGAAAAAAAAAATTTTAATATCCAGATCTATCAGACAAATGAACAATTTTGTATACTTTCCTAAGAGGTAAAAAAAAAAAAGATTATAAATTAATTTGTAATTTTTTAAAGTGTGATTTTGATTAGTGATTTTTAAACTAAAGAAGAAAAAAAACATGATTAAAATATTATGTGTGTGTGTAGGCACCTACTGATTTCAAAACACCATGAAAAATCACAAAACACAATAGAAGAATGAAAGAAAATAAAGAAAACAATTTGTTTGAACATAAAAGCAAAATAACTTCTTTTTTTGATATTATAAAAAATTTATATCTTTTTTTGTTATATTGCTACAAGTAGACAAATTTTGTTTTTTTTTTAAATGGAATTTTTGTTTTAAATAGAAAATTCTGAACTTGAAGTTCAATGCATGTTAGATTTTGTTGTAATTTTACGTGTTTCTTTTGTTTTTTTTTTTTTATTTATTTTTTCCCCAAAACATTTTGCAATAAACTCTTTTTAGTATGAGATTTTGTTCTAAAAAAATAAGAATGAGAAGAAAAACTTTTCATTTTGACATTGAAACACGACTTCCTTAATTTGAACTCTGTAATGTTTAAATGCTACAAGAAAATAACATTCATTTGAAAGCAATTAACAAATTGCTAACAATATACAATAGATATAATACATAAATATGTGGCATGGCTAGATATAGCATATAGCATGCATGATAGTTTTAATACGATGAACCCACAACATTTTATCACAATCGTATAATTTAATTGATTTGACGGTGATATCATAGACACAAAGAGCAAGGAAATTGTTTTCAATTTATGTTTTCAACTGTCAACTTAAGTTTGTTGTTAATGTTAAATTTTGTACGAAATACTTCAACGGTTAATTGTTTACACCAAAAACAAAAAATTACTTCTTTTTTTTTTCTACTATAAAATGCGTGTTGATGTTTAATATATTTTTAACTTCATCATTTTGAATTTTCTATCAGACAACATTTAAACATTTCTCTCATCAACATGCACAATATTTATGTAAATCATGAACAATATTTTTAAAAGTACTACAAATAAGTATATACATATACATACCTGTTCGTACATTTAGATGCTGCTAGGTCATATGGTAGGTGTTGATAGTGGTATTACCGTCACCATCATCATTATCATTATATCTGATTATAACTTTTTTTAAGCAGGAACATATAATTGTATTTACTTCCCTATTATATGCTATTTTATCAATAAAATTGTATAAGTAATTATATTTAACATTCATTTTATACAAATTAAGATGATGATGATTGTCATTTATGTATATAATCACAATTCGTACATATACATATGTATATTTATTCTCGTATGTACATGTGTGTCACACCAGACAATATCAAATGTACATATGCATACATACATTTCTCTATAGTTTTATAGTTTCCTTTTTGTAGAAAGTATTTCGTGTAGGTGCACACGTGAAGGCCATGTTTCTTTATTTTATCCAAGTTTTTTTTTTCCTTTTTAAATAAAATCTTAACATTCGTGTAAAATGAACAAAATAAAAGATTTTTGTGAAATTCGTGAAATTTTGATATGGCACACAAGTTGAAAAACAAAAAATTAAAAAAAAAAACATTCAAAATAACGTGAAATGTATAAAATCTGTACCTACATATGTACAATACGAATGTACATTACGTTCAAGCAAAATTTTATTAAATGTCGAAAATATAAAGAAAAAATTTTATATCTTTATATGGCATGTACGTATATGTACATATATTTGTGTATTCAAACATAAAATACAAAAAAAAAAATAAGATAAAATAAATTTATGCAGAATATTTTTGCAATATTACGAAAATTTTTTACATAACATTGAAAAGAAACCAAGGTAAAAATGTAGGCGTAATAAAAACTTTTAAAAATAACAAGATTTTTTTTCCCTCAATTGCCTATATAAATTGCATTTTTGTTTTTCAAATAAATTAAAATTCGTGAATTTAAACAATTCTTTAAAAAAACAAAAAAATTCACGAATTCTAACTTAATTCAAACAAACATTTTTTTTTTAATTTTCATATCAAATTTCAAAATAAATTTCTTTGAAATAACAATAAAATTTTTCATTTCCATTTTTTTTATTGTCTTTATAATTTTTTCATTCATTATTTTCATATTTAAAAAAATGAAAACCCTTTCGATTTCTAACTTAATTGATAACATCGTTTATTTTTTGTTTTTTACAAACAAAACAATATAAAAAAATACATACAAAAAGAAACAAAATTTTTATTTATTTAAAAGAATTCATGCTCACAAGATTTATTATACAAAAATGTGCATTTAGATCCAATTAAGTCAAAATTTCTTGTTCGTTTATGAAAATTTAAAACGTTTTCTTCTATAAAATATATATTATGTTAGTTAGTCTTAAGTCTACATCTTTGATCTTAACCGTCTGTTATTCGAATTGTAAAAGTAAATTTTAATAGATTTTTTTAATTAAAATTTTGTAAAATATATACAGTGGCCCAGTCAATAGTTTAAATTTAGAACTGATTTCATTTTCAACGTTATAAATTTAAGAAAAAAAAAAACTACTGAGATACAAATAACATTTATACCTATTAAAATGTAAATACAATTTTCCATTAATAAATTTTTATTTAATCATATGATATGATTTTATGCTAAACTGAAGACTTTAGACAAACCACTACTCTATTAACTACACACATATGTACATATTTTGTATACCAAATATGTAAGTGCACACATACATACATGCTACCTTGTGATATCAATTGAAAAATATGCGTTATTACTATATAATATAATTAATATTGAAATTTCACACAAATCAAATGATCATAGAGAATGACATAAAAATCTAAAAATTTTCAAATTTTATATGTACATGCGTGTATTTGTATAATTCAATATACATACATAGGCATACATATTTGTATAATGCATGCATTAGCAGTTAGAAAGATTTAATGCGTGGGAAGATGTCACTGATTAGATATTTTGCAGCAATAACACCAATAATAGTGCAAGTATAAGCTGCAATAAAATTTATCCAGTGTATTTAGCACTACACACACGAGTATATGATGTATAAATGTTTGTAGTCGTATGTAAGTCCACCAATGCAGAGTAGAGAGGTGTTTTGTCCATTCTTTAGAAATAGTAAGACAGGTAAATAGATAGTAATATATATTTATTTATATCTATGATATGTGTGTGTAAGTCTACAACTATATGAATTTCATTCATTTGTACGTACCACACTTGTAAAATATTTGTACGTGTACAGTATAAAATTTCTTTATGTTTTATTCATATATGTATTTACAATTGTACATATGCACATATATATCAAAGGATCAACTTTCTCCTCTTATGATTTACGTCCTCTTTCTAAAAGCTCGATTTCGACCTTATTGCGATTTTTTTTTATGTATGTATTTTATTAAATCGACTAAAATTGATATTCGTGTTGATTTTTGCGTGGATCAATTCCACTATACATATACGCAGACGTACATGAATAACAAGATATTTAATTGTTAATAATTCGCAAATGTGTGTATATTTTTAAATGTATTTAATATGTGGGCAGGTTGACAGCCAAAGTTAAACTCAATTCTAAATAAAATAAAATAAAAAACTTAAAAACAAATACAAAAATATATATTTATATGGTTTACATTTTAAATATTATGTATATGCATAATAATATGAAAATTTATTTGTATATTACATGTTTTTTTTTCATAAATACAGGTAGGTTAAAAAGCAAAGTATGACGCGATTAACGAGAATAAAATTTCAAATATAGATACGGTGTCATACACACATGCTACTTTTAAACATTGCTAAAAAAGTTTTACCTGTCGTATATAACGACTGAATTTAGACTTTAGAATCTGGTATTCAATATTTCATTTATTGTATAAAATTGTAAATTGTGAGACAAAAGGGGGGTATACAGATTCCGAGGAAATGATATTATGTATGTTTTTCTCTATTTCAAATTCGAAAATAACAAGTTAACTTTACTGCTGCCGCCTACTTTAGTTAAAAACCGCGAAACGACATTTAAAATTGTCGTTGATTTTGGTGATTGTGTGATTTTACTTTTTTGCCCCATTACATTTTCACATATTAATGTATGGCATGTATGTATCTCCATCATTATTTGTGTATCTTTTTCACCAGTATCACATATTATATATACATATGTACATACATACGTTATTGTTACTGTGATTTTCAACTGATCAATGTATTTTTGAATTATTACCAATCGCTGTTGCTCTATTATTTCTTGTGTTGTCGTTATATTATCATCATTAAAATGTTGTAAATGTGATTCTAATATAACACTAGCTCTTAAGAGCTTTTCAGATTAAGCTAAAGCGATTTTAACACTGACAAGACTAACATCACTAAGTGGTAAATACAACTTTTTTTTTTTTTTTTGTTTCTGATTTTGTTTTTATTAAAATTTACAAACTGCAAAAATATTCAATCAGTGTTTTGTAGTAAATTATACAGTGACTGAATCGATCACGAAACTTTTAAAAATAATTTTACATGTTTTTTTTTATTTATTTATACAATCAGTTCGATTTAAATTTTATTCGAGATTCGAATTTAAGATTAAGTGTGGAAGTCGTTATTGAAAAACACGAAAAAAATTTGTCGTCTTATAAATAAATAAAAAAACCGAAAAAACCTGCGTTTGACATTGAAAGTGGACTTCAGGTGAATGGTGATCTGATTTTTGCTTTTTATTTTCTTAATTTTTTTTTTTCTTGTATTCTTACATCAAATCAGACACTTAACGATCATCGTTTATTCTTAACGTATCTTTTTGTATTTTTTTATATTTTTTTGAAATTTTTGTATGCTTTATAGACAAGCGGATAAAATTCCAAAAAAAGAATAAAAGTAGTTTGTTACATTGATTATTATAACCAAGTGACCACTGTCACTTTTAATAAAGTGCATGGAGTTCAAGAACATAATTCATGCAAACAAGCTGGTATATGATCTACATTGATCTTGCAGATAAAATTGAAATTAGAGTGGAAGTAAAAGACATATTTATTTTTAAACATTTAAACCATAATAAAATACCTGAATAAAAACTTGAATGCGTGCTGTGTTATGACATAGCAAGTGATTAAGTGTATTATATCGTTGTTACAAGAAATTCATAGTGTACATGAATTTAATTGCATTGTAATGACTTTAAATTTAATTTCTTTTAAAACGTTATTAAATCGCGACCGTGTAAATTGGATCCTTATTATACAAAAAAAAAACAATACAATATTTAAAAACAAAAAACTACAAAAATGAAAATAATGTATCAAAACAAAAAGAATAATTAAATAATAACGAAATTTATTGTGCGTGAAAAATAATTTTAAACAACTGTTGATCTGTGAAAAATTTAATTTAAAAACGACGCAATATCACACACATACCAAGCTCGTACAAAAAAAAAATTAACAAAAAGAAAAATAGTAATAATTAAGCTTCGTAAGTGAAAAACTTCGTTGTGAAATTTTTTTTTTCCAATAAATTTTCCTTTGAAGAAAATACCATAATTAATAATAATTGATTATTTTTCAAAAGTGTGAAATTTTTTGGTGAAAATTTTGAAAATAAAAAAAAGAAAATTTGCACTAAATTTTAATACAGTGGTTGTAACAAAAGGTGGGTAGTGGTAAAGAAAAATTTTTTTATTTTTTATGAAAAATTTTTCTTTCAAAATTTTCAGAGCTCTTGTTATCCTTTTTACAATTTTACATTTAAATCGAAATTGTTCAGTAAATGCAAGTTAAAAAAAACATAGAAAGAAAAAAAAAATGACAATACAAAATGATGTAGATAAAATATTTTCTCAAAATGAAAAAAAAAAGAAGAAAACATGTTCAAGTAAAAATGACATCAGACATTTTTTTTTTTTTAAATTTAAAGTAAATATAAATTTACTTAGCAGTTGTTAATAATATTTAATATAATTTAAAACGGTACTGCGCCCACAAAATGACACTGGAAATTACAAAATGTCAAATCATATTAAATACAAAAGAAAAAATGAAAATAAATTTAATACATAAAATAAAAAGATCTTATTGAATGTGCATGTTTTTTTCAATTTCAAAAAAGAAAAAGTACCTACATATATATATACATGGACATATACTTAAACGTCTAAGGATCGTATTATTGTGCATACAAAGTAAAAAACAATATGAAAATGTACAAACTACATGCATTTAAACAGCAAATTAAAAAAAAAAAAGAAGAAAAGAAATGCTTCAACCATACAGACGAATCACCTCCAAATGCCGGAACAATTGAGATTTGAGAAAAATCTAAATTCGTTTTAAAGTATTATATACTTATAAAATCAACTACATTTTCTGTTGTTTTATGTGGCTTATTGTGTACATTCTATATGTATCATTAAACATGAGATCGTGAATTCATACACAAGCAAAAGAGATGATTTTCTTAAGCAGGGTATTCATTTTCAGTATGCAATTAGTATTATATAATTAAAAAATAAAATTGAATTAAATATTATTAAAATCATTCATAATCAATTGTATATCTATGAGATTCGTTATTTTTCGAATCAGATACATACATATGTACATATGTACATATTTTATTATTATTATTTAAAAATATCGTAAAAACACCCTGCATAACACATAATGACAAAATGTAACGATTTAAATATTTTATGACATGTACAAAACACATATTCACATATACTTACGTACATATAAGTATAATTACATGACTTTTTTAAAAGTAGAATTATGCAATAATAAATTCCTCCCAATGTCTTGATCTTGACAGGTGGCATGAAATCATTATTATATGATAGTTTTTTTTTCTGTTCTGAAAAGAAAAATAAAATTTGTCGCTGTAATTCCGTTGATTTAATACCTACTATAAAATCAGAAAAAAAAAGTAATAACAACACAATCAAACAATTATAACTTGTACATATACATATGTGTAAAATGTATCTAAATGAAAAAAAAACTGTTAACTCTGTGTAACTATCTAATTTTACTTAATGTAAATACCTCTACCAATTAATTTTAATAATTTATTTATGGATGCGCTTTACTTTGCACACGTCACATACCCCATATGAATTGTTTTTTTATTTAATTAAATATTAAATGGTACATAAATAATAACGTAGATATATACGATGCATATATACTCATCTACACATATTACGTTAATAAAAGTTTTTGTTTTTATTACAAACATTTATATATAGTTCAAAATATATTCTCAACTAAAACAACACATAGAATAACAAATGAATTCAATGAGCGACAATGCAAGGTCACAGATTTATATACATAAAAATACATAAACACATACATATAAGTATGTATGTAGGTTCCAATTACATATATGTACATAGTACAAATATACATTGCTATTATTATAAAAACGTTTGAAAGCATCTAGCACGAGCTTAAAACATACTTTATATGCTATTTATTGCATATAATATAGTGACGACAAGTCTTTTTTACTTATATTTTATTTTTATGTATTTTTGTTTTTTTTCGTACACTCGTACCTGTCATTACCTATTCTATACACAATATGCTATCTTGGAAGTTGGAGTTAACTATTGTATCTACACACGTCTATATCTATAGTATATCGATCTATACAAGTTATCTTCTCTGTTTGATATGTTAAACATACACACAGATATATTACACATCTATATTATAAATTATACACGTATATTATTTACATGTCGCAAAATAAAGATAAAATTTTCCTTTTATTACATATTACTTTTAAATAATTTATAATTAAATCGAATAATTAACAATGAAATAATTAAATAAACTAATGAAAATGAAAATCAAAATAAAATCTATAAGTATATAATTACCTGATTCTTTGTTTTTTTTTTTTTTTTTTTGTTTTTGTTTAAAAACAAAATATGAATAGAAAATACAAAAAGTATTTTCACGTTTTTGTTTTTATTTGTTTTTCATTTTTTTAATTGTTATATTATTCTTTTGTTTAACTTATTTTCAATTGAAGATTTTTATGGAATTGTGTCCAGTGAACCAAAACGAATGTAATGAAAACATGTCATATACATATATATATATGTACGTGTATATAGATGAACATCTATTACGTAATTCTATGGTGTTTGTTAAATTAAAAATTTAATAATGTAGTTTTACTTTTTATTTTAATATTTTATTTCTTAGTTTTTTTATCTTTTTGCTTGTGCTTCATAAAAATTCAACATCAAATTCATCTAATTACATTTAAAGAAACTTAGATAATAACGTATAAAATGAATTACGAAAAGGGCACAATAACATTTAAAAATAATTCATATTTTTATTTTATTTCTTTTCACATTTTTAATTTATTTTTGTTTTCATTATTGAATTTCATTGAATAGAAAATTTTTTCAATTCAAAAAAAAAATTGAAAATGCAAAAGCTTTTACCTTTTTTGGTATACAAATACGAGTACATTCAGAAACATTAATGTAAAAAAGAAGATTAAAATTGTAACAGAAATATATGCAATTTTACGAATTAATTAAAGTTTTATTTATAATAAAAACAATTTATATCCATATAAATCTACGTATTCGTTTCATATCATTATCATCAATGACATTGATTACTAATTAAGAAGATACTGATTGCAATGTTATATAATTTTTACAATACGTTAAGATGCATTAACATCATGTAATTAATATTATTATTTTTTTCTCTTGTCTCCTTTTTTTTTGTTTTTAAACAAGTACATAAATATATGTGAACATTTGCCAATTTGAATATCTTATACAATTAAAATACTAAAAATGAATCGATAATATTATGCAAGGTTAAATTTAACAAGAATTGAACGATTAACAAGTCACATAATCTAGCGTAATCGTACATGTAACATAGTTTTTCAATTATTTCATTTGTAATGATAAATATCTTTAAAAGTAATTGAAATAAATAAAATTTACTTATTTTATTTTAAGTAAAACTAAAAAAAAAAAAAAATTTTGTTAACAACTAAAATAATTTTATATCTCATCAATCACCCTATATGTTCATTTTTTTTCTCACTAGCAAATGTTACGTAATTTTTTTATTTACACGTTTTTTTATTATAAAAGAAAGTTTACACACGCATCTTTCTAATTTACATAATTTTTATTTTTATTTCTACATTTCTTTGTTTTGTTTTTATTTAATTTTTCCTGTTTTGTCTAGCATTTATTTCATTGTATTAAGCAAAAAACAAAAATTTTAAAAAATAAAAATATAATAAACAAAAAGATGTGTCTGTATGTATAAATTTCTTAATTTCGCAAAAACTATACATAATTATTATTTGATAGCGTAATTATATCTACTAATCATTATGTATTATTAAATGTTTATTTAAAAAAAAAAAAAGCCACAAGTAAAAAAAAAAATAAATAAAAAAACAACTTGTTGCTTTTTGCAAGTAATCACCAATAATAATAATCGTTTATTATTGTATTAAATTTATCCAGTATTACAATAACATGTTTTGTTAATTTAAATACAAATGAATTTACAATAATCATTATTTTAAATAAACAAAAACAAAAATTAAGATGAAAAACAAAATACAATTCCTAATCATGAAAAAGTATCTGTTTTAAAGCGATCATCAGTGATTATCATTAACTGAGATCATGCTACCGGAAAAACATTTTTTTTTCTTCTTATTTTTTGCTTTAGTATATAAACCAATTTGGTTAAAGACAAATTTATTTTTGATTGATAAACTCTGTACAAAATAGCTAAAAGATAAAATTTATTTTGATGTTCTAATATTTAAACTCTAAATAGAATTAAAAAATAAAAACAAAAAAAAATGTATTCAAACGAATAGGTAATTTATTTTTAAAAAAAAAGTCACATGTGAAATGAAAAAGCCAAAAAAAAATATAATTTTAAATTACTCTTAGCTTTATTTTGCACAAAACAAACAAATAAACAATCGAAAAACAAAATATCTGCATGATTTATAATTGATTTAGGTAATTGTAATTTACGTATGTATGTAAATACAAGTATTCTCACACGCTTGAATTAGATATGAATCAAATATACTTTTGCAATTTTTTTTTTCTTTTGCGTGATGCTAATCAAAAATGTATAATCTCATATGATTAACAAATGATTGATTGATTAATGATCAACAAATTTATTGAAAAAATTCCAAATTTTTTATTTACCAACGAAAGATAAATTAATATGTTATATACAACTATGTACATGAACATATACATACCTTACCACATACAACACATGTGGACCACATTTTGAGGAATGTGTCAGAATAAATGCGTGACCCACAAAATTTAAAAAAGGGTTTGAAATTTTTCTAAAATAATAAATCCAATTACCAATCTTGTATATGCTTGTATTGTGGTATTGAAGGCGCCACAAGAAAACAATGCTTTCTTATATTTTAATTTTATTTATTTTTTGGTTTTTTTTTCGCCTTCGCTTTTTAATCTTCTTTTAATACATAATAAAATAATTTAATAACATCAGAGAAGGCATCCTCAAAAAGTCGTATTTGTGTATGTAATCTGTGCATATATGGTACATACGAGTAGTATAATTATTAAAAAAACCTTGACATATTTTTAGTGTCTTTTATTAAATAAATAAATAATGTGTAGAATGCATTACAAACATACATTTACATATTCATATTCACTCACTCATTTCATTTATGCCATCATTAATGATTTTAATTCACTTTTAATTAATTTGAAACTTTAAATCAATGAATGACGGCACAATATGCATATGAATGTGCATAATTTGGGGAGGCGGAAACGTTTAAAATTGCAAATTTCCCTTCAATTCTATTGTTTAATTTTATAGAAGAATTTGCGTTGGAAAATGTATGTATTTATACACAATAAAATTAAAATATCAAGAGACTGGAAGAAGATATTACACATGTGTACATATACATTGGGTTTGATTGGGTATATTACCTACATTACAGCGATGATAAAGTGGGTCCGAAAAATAAATATTTTTCAATTAAATTTGTGTTTCACATGCAAGCATTATAAACCAGACTCGTGTATACACGTACATATATGTATTCATGCGTATGTGTACACACACACATTAATGTACAAAAATATTTAATAGTAGGAATTTTAATGTTCGTAATGCGTGGGAAGAAATTCCTGTCATGTTACACTTTATTATGTATGATTTGTTTTCATGTAAATCTTGTCTTTTAGGAAAACATAGTACATAAAAATACGTAAAGATTCACTACTACGTGTAATTTATGGTGCAATAAAAAGCAAATAAAAGAATGAATTGATAAATTATTCAATTTAAACTGCATGCAATTAGAAATTAAGATTTTACATTATGTACATACACATGTATATTTATTTAACAAAATAATAAAAAAAACTCTTTTTGATAGGTAAACGACCACCTAACGAAACTGCAAATTACCCGACAAAAACGACAAATCTTCAACCACCAGAAACATATCATTTACGTAGAGAATTACCAACAAATCTTTCTGAAGAAGATATTATAAAAGAAGCAGCACGTGTTCTAGCACAAGCTGAAAGTGTTAAGTGTACAGTAGAGGGAGATTCAGATAAATCACAATTACAAAATTATCGTATAAATGATAAATCACGTTTGAAAAAGAATCAAAAATTTGCTCCAGATAAATTTCATTCTTTACCAACACGTAAAAAACGAACAGGGAAACCAGTAGCAAGAAGTATAAGTGACGCATCGTCGAAAAAATCAAAGCGGCCATCAATATTTAATATATTTAGTAAACGCATTGGTAGTGATCCAAATCTTAGTCGAATATCTGCACCTATAACTGCAGGAAGTTCAAAAGAAACATTTAGAAGTGGTAAACTTAATGGAAAACGTTTAGTACGTAGTAAAAGTGATGTGGGTTCATCGAAACATCGCCGAATTCAAAAACGATATAAAAGTGAAGATGAAGATAATATAAATCCTAAAACTAAACCAGCACAATTGAGTCCAATTATAGAAAATACACAACGAGAGGATTATTTTGAAAAAGGTGAATCGAAGGAAAAATCTCCAGAACCAAAGCCAGAACAATCTCCAATTCGAATATCAACGCCCACTGCTGTTTCATCTGAAAATTTATCTATGACGAAAAAGAAAGAAAAGAATGAATCAAAATTGAAAGAATCAAATCAAAGTAAATCTAATTCAAAGCAAGATAAAAATTCTAATACATATACAAGTTACGACGATATAGATTTTATTCCTCCCACAAAATCGATTGGAGACGGTCTTAAGGATACATTAACATCCTTAGCAACACCTCGTCCTCAGTCACCAGAGGATATGCATAGTTCACAATTGCCACCAGAGAAACCTCCACTCACGAAAGGATTGACGGTCGATGGAATGGTAAAGCGTTTATCTATGGAAAGATTTTCACCACCCCCAGTGTTATCAGGACCAGCATTTTCTTACACTAGACCCAGTGAACAAGTCATTTATTCGCAAGTGCTTTGCGATAACGAAAATAAATCAAAAGAAAGAACTAGTACTTCACCTAGAAATTTAGATTCTTCTGCCAAATATCAACCTACTACAACAAACGGATTTGAACAAAGAAACAACATGGAAAGGCATAATTATCCTAGTCACAATAAGTCTGAGGTTTATTTAAATGGTAATTTTGATTCGCCTTACCGTTCGTACTCACCACCAGAAATAACTAAAGTACGTGGAATAAGTTCTCCATTACATTGGAAACATAGTCCAAGAAATTTAAGTGATGAAGATGAAGGACTTGGATTTGAACCAAGAAAATATTTTGAAGAAGATTTACCGACACCGTCACAAATGTTGAAAACGCGTTATCACACAATTGAGTATGAAAGAGAAGAAAAATCCCCTTCAAATGAGCCACCAATTGTACCTGTGATTAGAAGTGTTTCACCAGTTGATGTTCGAATGGACGTATCTAACAGAGGACGAGCTGATGGAATGGATTCACGAAAACGTGACATTTTCAATGAATTCAATGATCTTAGTTACCGTCGTGAACAACTTGAATCAAAAATTAGATCAAGGCGATTTGGAGGAACTGATGACAAACCAGGACGAATTAATTTTCGATATTCTCCTGAAAGAAATCGAGAATTTAAAGAGGAATTTGATGAAACTTCTAAGTATTACAGAAGTAGTTCCAAGGAGAAGTACTTATCACCAGAACCATCGGAAACTATTCATAAATTTCATAAATTGAATTCAAGTGAGATTTTAAACAAATATTCTCCAGAACGAACACATTTGGATATGGTATCTCCAACGAAAGATTTAAAAACATCAAAATATGTAAAAACACAGTACTATGATGGTATTAAAGAAACATATGAAAGAGAAACTCATGTTGATGAATACGGTCGTCCACGTGTTAGAGAATCACGACATAGAGAACGATATGATTCTCCTAGACGTTCAAAAGAATCTGAAACTATTTACAAGAATCGTATGTCCGAAGATAAGTACCGCCAGGAATATGAACCAAAAAGTCTTGATTCACAATACAGTGAAATGACAAGATCATCCCCAGAAATTACAAAAAGAACTGAAATTATAATTAAAAGACAGGATGATAATAATTGGCAAGAATCAAGTACTTTAACCCGAGACAAGAGACAGCAAAGAAGCTTTGATAAGGGCGATTCTGGAATAGAAAACGATTTCCGAAAAGAATCATTTAGTGGAGAACTAAGTTCAAAGTAAGTATTATTGTATTCTTTGTGTACATACATATGTATTACATATATTAAGCAAGTTTTTAACGCATAAACACAAAAAAAAAATTTAATTTTATCAGATGGCGAAAACGCACTGTTCACGATGATATTAAATCTTGTGAAACATTAATTAGAAAAGAACGAAGGCATACTGAAGAAACACATCCGAAGCAAAAGAAAAAATTTGATTTTGTCTACAGAGAACGTAGTATAGATGATGGTTCACATTTTGATCCACGTCTTGATAAGTATCCAAAAGAATTGCCAACAAAACGAAGGGATATGACACCAGAATATTCTAGTCTTAAAAAAAGTGGTGACATTCGAACAACACCTTCAGGACCCACGGGAACTATGAAACGTGAAAAGAAATTAGGTGGCTTTGAGAAAGTAAAAAAATTATTTAGCAGTAGCAAGAAAAAAGCATCAAAGGATAATGCATTGAAAAAAGGAACGACCAATTTACAACAACACGAAGAAAAAGATCGTTATATGGTGAAAGAAGAAGAAATGAGATCACGTTATAATGAATATAAAGGAATTCCACCTAACGTAAGACAATCACAAGTAAGTAAACTCTTTTGTTTTTGATTTAAATTTCTTTTTTCATTTTACTTTGACAAATTACAATTCAAATTAATTCATAAATTCTATCGTTATTTTGTATTCTTGTAAGTACACGCCTTATCGCAAATCTTTTGTTTATCTACAAAAGACAATGAATAATTTGATATTCATTAAATATATCGTTAACAATAAATTTTTCTGACTCCGTTTCAAGTCAAAACGTAAATCAATTTAAATCGAATCACAGTGAATTTTGTTTCATTTACATAGTAAAATAATTTAGCAATTTATCTTCTTGTGCAGCTTTATCTATCTCTCTCTCTCTCTCTCTGTCTAATAAAATAAATAGAAATAAACAACGTTCTTAAATGCATACATTCATCAATATAAGACAATAAAGTATGAATTCTTTATGTTTACCATATTATTGTTGATGTATCGTTTGTTGGGTCATCGGGGAGCCAATATTTTTAAATTGTTAACTAACCATCGGCTAGTTAACTACTTACATAGTTCTTAGTTCAACTACATAATCAATGAAACTCAGTATTTACTACATTTTAAAAGTATAACGTCTAATAATTCTACTGGCTACTAGTAATTTCTGCATAACGTGAAGATTTCATTCTTTGTACACCGCCAAGGCTATTTTGAATTCAGAATTATGAATTCTGAAACCGAGTAGTCCCAACAATTGACATCATAAAAATTTCTTGACACTCTCATGGGGTCAACGTGCGCCAAATATGGTCATAAAAATTGTTTGGTTCGAATCGAAGTTATTTTTATTGCAAAATTATGCCGAATTTTGTGTTATATTGAATAATGTTTGACTGCTTACATACATAAATACATCAAGAATATAGGTACACTGTGAATTCAATCTGTATTCGAGTCATCGTTATTTTTACCATAAAATTATCGTAAATATATTCATATTCTGAAACAGAATATAAACTTACAATATGTTATAAGTATGTATCCCATTGATCATTGATCAGTTTTATGCATAAGTGAAATCAGAAATTTAAAAAATAAATGAAAATTCGATTTTATCTGAAATACATTTTTGGATTTGTGTAAAGATACACAGAAGAACAGAAGTAAACTATGATTACAATGGTGACAAAAACAGACAGTAAAACAGTAGATTGTATTGTATAGCAGTAGTAACTAAAATGAATTATTTTATTTAAAATGAAAAATAAAAATAAAAAATAAATAAATAACTGGGTGAACATGAAGACCTTGCTTACTTGCTATTATATCCAAATATGACATGTACAGGTTTTTGTTGTTTTTTTTTTTTTTGTACATTCATCATACATTCATAGTCAGTCATCGACGAAGTCACCTTACCATAGTAATTGATGTTACTCGGTTTATGTTCTCACTGGTATGTAAGTTGATTAAATGGAGGTGGACCACTATTCAATCGTATTACAAAAGTACTAAAACTAGAAATATCTGGGTACTAATACTACACATAAATACTTGCAAATAAATAAATACATATACCATAAATAAATAAATACACCAGGTATGTCTTATGAAAGAATTACTGTGGATTTTTCTTTAAAAAGTTTAAGACATAAAAAAAAAAAATATCATATACAAATCTATCAATCCTTTATGACTTAACTGAAAATACCGCATCTTCGTTTGAATGAATGAATAAATATTACACAAGTATAATCATTGGTACATAATATAAAACATAAAGTATATACAATAAGAAGAATTCAATTCAATCAATATAATTGTTATACAAACAACGTGTGCAATCGATGGATGGATAATATTGTGATGGACTATAGGCTCAAAATAAAAAATAAAAATATGTAAAAAACAAAGGAATAATTTAAAAGCAGAATTAAATTCATGATGTATTTTTAGATTTTGAATTAACTTACAAATAATAATATGTACGTAAACTTTGTAGAATAAATTTTACGAGGATACGTCAGAGAATTGTTTTTCAATGAGGCAAAACGCAAAGATGATAATAATAATGATGATGATGATGATGATGCGGTTTATTTATCTACTTACATATTTGTATAACTTAAAATATGTATTTTTTTTTTTTTTTTTTTTTTTGAGATTTACGATTTGAATAAATATTGAATAAGTATATAGGTACATATCTACTTATCATATATTGAATATTTGTGAAGTGATTATTAAAGCCATATAACGTATGTATATACAAAAGTAACATTTAAAAAAAAATAGGATAAAAAAGGGGTAAATATTATATTCGCATACGGTTTGGTATGTCTATTTTGCATGAAGAAATTTTAAATAGTTACTTTTTGTTTATGCATTATTTAGCAATAATTTTACGTTTTTACCTGGATACATCATTATTTTAACGTCTTTATTAAATTACAAAGAAATTATTGTATACATTAAAATGTATAAAAAATAGAAGAAAATAAAAATTACAAATAAATAACGATCATATGACGACAATTTCAAACATTTTCCAATATTGATTATGGATGATAATTCTTAGAAAAATAAAAATAAAAAATATATTTATGATATTTGAATTTTAAATATTTGTTATTTTTTGTTTGGCAAAAGAATTGAATATTAAATTTACAATTCATAAAAAATTTAAATAAATTGAAAAAAGAAGGAATTTAAAATGCTTCTGAAAAACGTGTACATTAATTATATTTCCTTAGAATATGTTGGTATTTGCTTTATTATTTCCTATATTTCGTTATTATCTTTTTATAGGTTTTTGAACTTTGCCGGCTTGAATGTTAAAAAAATTACCTAATCCCTATTAAAATTTTTTTAAATCATTTTTTTTTTTTTTTGTTGAGAACAAAACTTTATTACATTCTTGTAAAATAAAAAAAATTTCGAACATAAAATTTTCACTTTTTTTATTTTATTAAAAGTGACTTATGAGCCTAGAACTTTATAATGTTGACTACATAAATCTAAAGAAAGAAAGTAACTTTAATCTGACATTCTACGTTATATGATCACAAATTATGTTGACAACGCAACAATCATAATAATTAAGCATCTTGTAAATATGTACATGAGAACAAATCTTGCAAAATAAAAAAAAATCAGTACATAAGATTTATTGAAATTTTCATTATTCTTTCTCCGAAGCAAAACCATTTTCGAAACTTTTATACCAGCACAAAATGTAATGTTTTCCCGTAAGAAATTTCTAATTTCTTAATTTTTAATTCCATCAAATGATGATGATGATAATGCTGATCATGGCGATGATATAAGATGACTTTTGTACGTTAATAAAATAATAAATTTTCGAAATTTTTTTTTTTTTTTTTTTCAAAAATAAATTTTGATTTTTACCATTAAAAGAGTTTTTTTTTTGTCCATTTTTTTTTTTTTTTTTTGAAAATTTTTAAAATAAAATGACACAATCATCGTATAATGATGATGATCACAACAAGTTATCCAGACAAAATACAACAAACCGATATACAATTTTTATTTGTATTCATTTTGGATTTATTTTAAAGATTTTTCTTTTTTAAATAATTAATTACGACATATTCGGTTATGGTTTCTTTCAGTTTTTTGCACAAATTATAAACGCCTCACCTCATAACATTTATTACGAAAAATAAGGATAAAAATTCATCTTTTTATTTTTTTAAAATGTTTTGTAAAGTTTTTCAATAACAACATGTAAAAAAAAAAAATTAAAATGAAATTTAGTATTATGATATTTTGTATGAGATCATTTTAGTGACAAATTTTTGGCTTTTATTTTTATTTTGTATTATCTTTTCTCTCTTTGACTTTAAAATATACTACAATCATCATAAAAAGTAAAACAAAAAACAAATTTATAATAAATGAAAGATTTTTTAATTGGTCAATACGAATGTACATATGTGGTGTAATAAATTCTAGAATAAATTTTTATTTAAAAAAAATTCTGTATAAAATAAAATCACACTGGTAAAAATGCAAACGATATCATCTTTTTCGGTATTTTTTGAAAAAAAAAAATTTATATGTATGTACACAATTAAACACGTCGTTATGATTTTATTCATTTAACCATCACAAGATTAAAAAATAAATAAAAGAGATATACATTTTGTAAAAAAAAAAAAAAAACAAGAGATCGAGATTTAAGTAAAAAGGAGATTGATAATTTTTATGAATATTCATAAAATATTCATGAGAGATTAAATTTATTATTATGTTCTTTTTCTTTGGGAATTTTTTACTTTGTTTGAATTTATGAAAATTATTAATATTCACACATACTCCCTTAGAAATAATTGAAAAAAATATATATTAAGGGCTTATAATAATAAATAGGTATTTTTATTTTATTGCGAATATTAATGTTTCTTAAAAATCAGAGCACTTAACTATAATCAAAAGCTGATATGATTTAATAACATATAGATAAATGTAATACTCATATTACATGGTATTAAATCTTTTATACCTTTTCCTCATTACATCAAATAAAATTTTTACATTTAAGTAAATAAAAAAAAGAAACCAATAATGGATGTGCGTAAATCTAATATTTCTAGAATGAAACGAAAATAAAAATAAAGATATTTTAAAAAGAAGAAAAAAATAAAATAAAATAAAACACCTCATTGAGTAAGAAAACCTAGGTTTCCTTGACCTACAAAGACAATAAAAAAAAACAAAAAAACGAAGAAAATCTTATGTACGTACTGTCATCAGATTCTTGATTATGAATTGAGTTTACCTTAAGCATATGTTTTGTCCATATACGGCATGCAAGCGTCAGAATGATCACAGTGAATCATTTGTTCTAAAATAATATGTACATATAGATAAATGCTATTTTTGTGGTGGCTTGTTTAGTTATTTTTTCCAACCACATAAATATGTACATTTTCATATATATCAATATTAAGTAACATGTAATATATATAATGCTCTTTTAACTGGATTTCAACATTTCATTCTCACTTAAATGCAAATTTAAAATAACAGCATAAAACGAGTGAAAGTCGTTTTTCAAACGGTACAAAAACATAAAAACACCTTCTCCTTATTCTCTTCATCATCATTTTTATCATCATCAGCATCGTGATCATAAAATATGATGATAAACAAGTAAAATTAATTTGAAAAAAGAGGGACCCTAAACATAACCATTACCATGACGAAGACCTGTAATCATTACATGCAACAAATTCTTTTGTATTTTAAATTTTAATGCAGCACATGAAAATGCATTTTATGTCTTGGTCTGTTAGATGATACGATTATGTAGTACTGCACAGTATACTTTATGCATATAGATGTACAATAAAGTAAGTGATCAAGATTTATGGATGGCCGATGGATGATGGGGAAAGAAGAAGTAAACCAAAAGAAAAAGGGTCAACAGCAGGTGTGCTCATTGAAGTATACATGTATAGATATACAAAATAAATGTATGTATATACGTACATGTGCAAATAATTTAAAAAATGTTGACATTACGTAACCTGGCATGATGACCATAATATTGGCAGCATGCAAGCCAAACGTCGAAAAGTGAGGAAGGGATCACAAGCAACAATAAATCTGCTAACTAACAAAGCACCGTCATCGTCACCGTCACTTTATACCATCAGGTATAAATAAATTTCTTAAGAATTCAATTCCACAACTCTTCAAGGTATTTTTCATACCTTTGCAAAAAAAAGCAGTTATACGTATAAGTTTACAGTTTTATCATTATACGATAACTTATATTACTATGTTTGTATTTATGCATAAAAGATCTGTATGTGCATATACAACATACAAAAAAAATAGCTATGCAAAAAAAAATATTGCAACTCTATGAAATTGCTACTTTGCTACTCAAGTTTCCTTTTAATTTTTGCAACTCAGTTCTGTAAAACTTATACAGATTTAACATGTATGGATCTATACAACGGACCATGTACTCAAACAAATTACATACAAATATACTACATAAATATATATTTAAAATGTATATTCTTTGTTGCAAATGGACAAGTGCCCAAGATTCTTTAAAGTCTTTTTTTTTTTTTAATTTTATAATAAAACAAAAAACCTGAAGGCAAATGCATACAGATTTTGTTCATACCGTTGCACACGCGAATTCTGCACTTTTAATCTGTTCAACTCATATAAACCGAATTTAATTATTGACAAGGTGAAATATGTGAGGTAAATGAACTAACAATTAAATAGGACAGTTAGTAACAAAAATAGCACTGCTACAACCTGACAATTCTATGATAAGTATGTAATTTTAAATCTAAAACATTTTATTAAAATTATGATTTGATAACACATAATAATCATCATACATAACATATACACATATGTACATACATATATTAGATATTTGGTATTTAACACATCATTCATTTTGATTCCTTAAAGAAGTTCGACGTGTATTTGATTGATGGTATAATAATTATACACTACTATGTACAAGTATTATAGACAAATAAAAGTATTTTATATCGATCAGTGCAATGATGTAACAATATATTTGATGTCGATCATTCATTCATTCATTTGATAGAGCATGACGATTGACACACGATTTTTATTAGTACATCATACTAATAACTAATAAATTAATTGAAAGTAATAATATGTATGAGCATAGTCATTAAAAGTGTAATTTAACACAATACAAATGAATTATCCACACGTAATAAAGTGTTAATAAAGTTAAAATTATGCCCTTATTTCATGCTATCAACAATAATTCTTCAACATCAACTGTATACACTGTATAATAAAGTATATTTGTTGGTTTAAAATTACCAACAATTTATGTATGTACATACAAAAAATAAAGAACAAAAATGTTAAAATAAAATTTTTATATTTGATATACGTAAATAAAGGTAGTAGTGTAATTGTTACCCATTAATATTTGCCCGTATATGTTACATATTTGTAACGATCGAAATATTTATATGAACTATAAACATTGCATTGCATGTACCTACCAAATGTACATATTACACAGATACAGTGTAAGACTGGTATCAAATTTCGGCAAATTATTATGTAATCTAAAACGAATGGATGGAATGGAAAAGTTAAGTTGAAATGAATCTCATGCAACCAAAAGACAAGAAAATAGATTCTTGTGGTCTTTTGATGGTGGACCACTATTTATGAGCATATACACATATTGTTCATTCGTTATTTGTGTCATTGATTTTATTATTATATGTTTGGGTATTTTTTTATAAATGCACATATTATTATGTATTGAATATTAACCGATATATAGTAAGTACACATTGTTTACAGGCCTGTATGGATCCATAATTTAAATGGCGTCTAAATGGCATCTATATGTTTATAAACTTTATATGTACATATTAAATTGATACGTATATGCTGCACACCTGTAATTATTTATTGTTGAATTTATATGTATTAGATTAAGAAATGCAGAGATAAAAAAAAAAAACAAATGACCTATGTCAAAAGATAGATCAAAACTTGTTACCATTATATTATATTGACAAGGTAGACATGTTTATATTACACACTCAAACAATAATTTTTATCGTGGGAAATTCATATATTTTTCCCTAATAAACTTTTGTAATGGTATATTACAATGATTGCATTTCCTATATATAAAATTGTATAACAATATAAATATTACGATGAATGATGAAATGTGAATATTCTTGATATAAACTATACCGTGTGTATGAAGTCACCATAATTTATGACTATTAAAAAAGTATGCAATAACATTGCGTACATAAATTTTTAATGAACAAATCAAATTAAATGAAAATTCATCTTTATGGAAAATTTATAGAAAATTTTCACAGACTTTCTAATAAACATAATTAAATTATTATTAATAAAATTGAGATTTTCAGTGTTTTATAAATTATTTTTTCTTTTTTCATTTTTAATCACACTAAATTGTTTAGCTTCTTATATAGAAAGTAAAATTACAAAATTACAAGGTAATTTTTTACTACGGAAAACTATAATTAATTTTTTGAATTAATTTGCATTGAATTAAAATTAAAAAGGGAAAAAGAATGTACACATCTGCTTGTATGTGTAAATATTGCAGATACATAGAGAAAAACTCAGTTTTTCTTCTTTTATTTAAAGCATATGTATATTCTGTACCTGGTTACATAATTACTAGTTCCGCTTATTCTTGTCGATTGTAAATATTCAATATTCATGTTAAAATGATAAGACAGTTAAATTCTTTTCATTTTCTTTTTGTATGAATTTCAAGTATAAAATAATGAAATGAATACATAAAAACGAATGCAATGAAATGTAATAATTCTGTAAATTCTTCTTCCTCTTTTTTTTTTAAATATGAAAATTTAAAATTTAAAAAACAAATTGATCAGTTTTAATTACAAAAATTAATACGAAGGTTTTTCACATTTTTGCATTTTACATGTTAATACAATGCAAATTAATGAGTTTTTTTTTCTGTTAATTTTTTTTTTTTGTAAAAATTACATTTCAACAACTTAATACAATTATTATGTATTTATTATTGAATTGTGCTTTAAAAAAAAAAAATTGTATAAAATTAATTTATTCTTTATAAATGAGTAGTGGGGTGGTAAAACTGTTTAATTTTTTCTTTTTGTTTTTTTACGTTACAATTGTACTTTTATATACTGTTAACGTACATAAGTTTGGCTGGCTCAGCTCTATGAAGATAAGATATAAATCAGCCTTGTAAAAAATCTTTTTCTTATTATTATTTTGTTTTTTTTTTTTCGTATTTTATTGAAATGGACCAGTTTCAAAAAAAGGAAAATTATTATTAAAATAAGTGAAAACAAGTTTCATTACAGACAATTCACAAATAAACACGTAACATACATACATGCATATGTACATATATAAATTAAGTGCACATAGGTAATACATAAAATCTGAATTGATTTTAAAAGTTTTATTGCAAATTAAACTTAAATATGTACAGTATTTGTATATGCAACTTTTATTATATTATTACTCTTATAAATTTATGCATATGTGTATGTATATATAATGTCAAACTAAAAATACTGGTCTTAAAAGTAGATCAACAGGGTATTCAATGGTATTTAATAAAATTTTATGAGTAAAACAAAAAATACCTTGTACGGATATAAAAATACTTAAAACAAAACAAAAATTTAAAAAAAAAATTCATTTTTTTCCCTTTTTACAATATTATTATTATTTTTTTTTTTTTTAATAAATATAAACTTCCAATCTTTTCCTGTTATTTAAATATTTTCTTATTTCATCATTTTTCATAAATACATATATTTTTATACATATGTACAAATAAGTATATATCACATGTGTAAATTTTAAAAAATATGTTTACACAATATATAATATGAAAGTGTCGTAAACGTACCACATACTTTATATTATGTCCACAATACTCCATATAATTTGATCAATCATTAATTTCAAGTAATAAAAATTTTGTTGCAAAATGAGTGTAAATAATATGTATACGTATGTATACGCAGATAATCTAGTTATAATTACTAGGGATCTGCTTTTCGTGTACATATATTTTGTTTTTTTAATTTTCACCATCATTTTTTATATTACAAAACATGAAACTGTGATAATTTATTTTTTATTTTATTTTGTTGTTTTTGGTAATGATTCCTTTTTAAGACAAGGCCGATTTCATTATTTTCTGACACAAATTCCATAATATTTTTTTTTAAAAACAACGGAAAACATTCCTTCATATAGGTACATATTTTGTTTCTGTTTTATTTTATTTTATCCAATTTTTTTTTTCTTTTTTTAATGTACATAATTATTATGTTTCCATATGATATACCTTATTTATACCTGTACGAATGTTTTAAATATAAGAAAAATGTTCATTTTCTTTTTGAAATAATGCTTGATTTTTTTTTTTTTTTCAAGAAGAAAAAAATTTCTTTTTAAATTTGGAAGATTTATTGGCAGCACATGTATATGTGTATGTTGAAAACGCGATCACCACATTTGGTTTTTCAATTATATTGTCCAATGCAACACATGCATGTATAATAAAAAAATTGAGAAAAAAAGCGAAAGTTTTACGTGTTGATTTTATTCGTGGAAGTTTATTTGTTCAAAAAAACGCCTTAAATGGAGAACAATATTATTGTGATGATGAATGCACAACAAAAACAGAATCAAAAATAAAACAAATGGAAACAAGAATGTAAATGGACCTTTCAATTATCACTTCTGTTTTTTAAAGTGTTAATTAAATTTTTTTGTTTTGGTAAAATTTAAATATCATTAACATGACGACAAAAATGGTTTTTGTCGTGCTCAGCTTTTTCTCATTATCATTACATAATAAATACATTTTCGTATTTCTTGTTCAAAGTGCATTTGTATGAAAGGTGTGCTTTATTTTATCGGAAAAATTTTGATAAAACTAGAATTTATCTAAGAGTAGAAGAAAATCAAAAGAATTTAGAAGATAATTAACAAGAATACTTAATTTCAGAATTAATTATGGTACCAAAATGATTTAATGTCGACAAATATGCAATTTTATTATTTTTTTAAATTATACAAAAAAATTCGTTACAAAAATGATTTTTCTTGATAATCATTTTAATATTATCACACATTATTTTAATAATTCAATTATATTTTTCATTTATTTCCAGGTAAATGATATATCAACTAGACGAAGATTATCAACACCAAGAGCTAGTCCTTTATTAAAAAGAACATCTTCAGATAAAAGTCCAAAACGATCACCATTAGCACAAACAAACGATTCATCAGGAGCCAAAGCTGAAAAATTAGGATGGTTTAAATCTCTTGATAGAAAATCAAAGAAAAAAGCAAATAATGAGAAGGTAATTATTTTCATAAAAATAAAAACAAATTTTTAAACAACTTATGTATCATTTTTCCATTTTTTGTTTTTTTTTTTCGTTCTTCGTATTAGCTTGGATCGTCATTCCGTACACCAGTAACTACAACGGAAGATGAATTTTCCACACTTCGATCGAAAAAATCATATCGAACACCATTGGGTGCACAACCGCCTCCTCAAACCGAAAAAAATTTAAGGTTCTTCGGTGATACTGATTTGGAGTCGATACCCAGCGTATCAAAATCTGCAACAAAACCAAAGTATGATAATTTTATTTTGTTTTTTAATTCAGTATAAGGACTTTATTTATTTGAAATATTTTCCTAACAAATCAGAGCTCGCTCATCTGTAACAACATTAAACAAAAATCAGAAATACTCTCAAAGCGCATATCATTTAGATAAAATTTCAAAGCCAACACATAGCTATAAAACAGCTCCACGAAGTAATTCACTTCAAAATTTGGACAATGGATTAGATGAACTTGATAGACCAAGACGTCGTCATCATTCACGTTCGAGAAATCTAGATGATATATCGGAGAGTGGTTCTGATACAGAAGCACATAAAGAAAACATTTGTTTTTCTAGTACTCCAAAGAAACCGCCAAGAGAATTCAAGGAACATAACTTTGATATAAACGGTGCTGGTGGTGGTAACGGTGGTAATTATTCAAAATACTACTATTATGATCATCAAACTACTTTAACACGAAAAACTACTGAAGGCGATTCAAAATCACCCGGTCGCTATCATGACAATGTAGATCCTACACCAGCTAGAATTGAATTTAGTAGAAAACCACCTCCGGGACCACCGAAGCCAGCAAGAAGTATGGACAGAAGACAAAGTTATTCACGGTAATAATTGAAAGATAGACGCATTTCAATTTACTTATATTTGAATTTTCGTAATTTTATACAGAGAAAGAGATCGTTTGCATGACAGTTCTGGTACAGAAGGTGATTCAAGTTTGCCAAGTCAACGTAGCGTTGTATATTTGCATGCTACCACTGTTGGTGCCATACCCCAGCCATATCATTTAAATGCCAGACGTCGTGCAGTATCTAGGGAAGAGCTTAGATCAAAACATAAAATTCAGCAACAGCCAATGACACGAACTGTATCACGATCGGTATCGATGTTAGCACCATGGAAACCGAAACATCCAAATGAAGGATACGAAATTAATTATTCACAGCAAATGCCATCAGACAATTCAAGAGTAAGTATTAAAAGAACCATTCATTGAACAATTTTAAAAATTTTTTTGATAAATAAGGACTTTGAAAAAATGTTTGAATTTAAAAGGCACCATTTATTTTATAGAATGCAAAAATGTCAACAATGCCACGAAAACAAACAACAACATCCAATAGAAAGACTACAACATCAATAGATAATTCATCATCACGTCATAAACAACGTTTAAATTCATTATCAAAAGATGATTTATCATCTATTCGTAATTCATCTAAGTCAGGTTTATCAACATCAACAATAGCAACAGGTCATAGAAATGCTCCAGAAAAAGCATCAAATTCCGATCTTCGTAAAGATTTTTCATTAAATCGTCGTAAAATAAAATAAAATAATTAAAAATTAATTATATTTTACCGTTACTAGTTAATATAAATTGTGTATTTTCTAATTAAATAAAAAAAAAAAAATGTTTACTAATAAAATAGTAACAAAACAAAACAGTCAAAATAAACCATCATTATTAAACTTACCACAAAACGAATCAGTTTTGGTGCTACACACACACATCATTTACATATAATATGCATATCTACATCATCAAATTAAAAATAAATAAAAAACAAAATAGTAAAAATACTGAAAATCCTAATTAACTAAATCCTAATATTTTTGTATAATTTAGATAAAGACAAAAAATTCTAATCAATACTAGATAAGGATTAAAATTAAAATAATAGATTTGTTATTCAATTATATTTTTTAAATGTAAACAATTTCTTTGTAGTTTATGGTATAATTATTTTTTTATAACGACTTATATAAGAATTATCCATGTAATTATGTACGAATTCTAAATTCTGTTAATTATCAGTTTTCGTGGCTGAAAACATGAGAAAAAAATATTTGAATTTTTTTTCAGAATTTAGAATTCATAAGAATATCAAAAGTTGAAAATATTATGAAAAGAACCAATAAGAAGATGGATTTCTTTTTTATAAAATCAGAATTTTAATTTGTAAAGCTTTTGATAAACTTTTTTTTATAAGAATTGTAAATTTACTTTTTTTTTGCAATAAAATTTATATTAAAGAAAATTTTTTAACAACAATTTTAAAACTGTTTTATCAATTTTCCTTTTTCCAAAAACACGTTTTCTTCCATATTTATGTTAAATAAATAATATGTACCTATTTTTCATTTTTTTCTAATTGATAAATTTGTTTTCGTTTGTTTGTGACCACTTCCTAGAATTGAAATTTTAATGTGTATACTATTAATTTTAAATAATTTTGTGATAAGATAAAATTTATCTCTAGTGTACTTGCTATATAATATTTTTTTAAAAACGCATTAAATGATTACACTTTTAGTAAAAATGAAATTTACTTTCGGACATGACATGATAAATATGTGTTTATATTCCTTAGAGTACTTTTTGAATATAAATGTAAATATTGGCAAAGAAAAGAAGAGAACTAAATATTGTAACTTGTAACACATTGATTGGGAAGAACAATGGGAATAAGTACTTTTTAGTAAATTTAATTACAAAAATATCAAATCTAGAGTGAAAATGATAATTTTACAGATAGTTTTTTCGATTTTAAAAGAGGTCTTTTGATCTGAAACAATACCGAACGTCCTTTATTTTAAATGTGTAAATATATGATATGCATTGAAATCTTGTGAGAATATAGTGAAAAGTTGATGAAATGTATTCTTTTGAACATCTTCTATTATGGACAATTCAAAAATATTTATTCAAAAATTTTTAATCTCTATAAATGAAAAACAAAATAATAACATGTACCCTCTTGAACTTAATTAAATATGGATTCGATGAAAGCAGTTCATCGATATCATGTTGATAGCGTATATCAAGCTAGTATTAATGGAATATTAAATGCAATGTCAACAACATCTTTTGAATAACTAAATTGTAACATAAATGTCTTACTTGTGTTGCGAAAAGCCTACAATTTGTTACATTATAGACGACAATCTCAATGATCAATGGAAAATGTGATGTGATAAAATTTTAAAACGAATACACATTTTAATTTCAACGAATATTAACGAAATTTAATATTTTTTTTATTTTTCATATCTACGTAATCATATTTGAGAATGTAAAAAGAAAACAAATTGAAAAGTAAAAGAAAAACATTTTCTTATTAATTTTTTTTTTAACACTTTTGCTTGCTGACTAATAAAATTTACATACGTACATTCATATGAGCACGGTAATTTTAAAATTACTGTGTTAATATAAATAATATTAAATTCAATTGTATGTATGTATGCATGTCCACCTAATATATGAAAAGATATAACTACATTATCTATGATAAGTAAAGTTGTAGAAAAAAAAACAAAAATTGTACAATTTATTTATACTTTTTTTTTGCTATCATATTTTCATAAATATATAATTACACAGAGCTTTGCACTAGTGTGGTGTAGCCTCTTGAAATTAAATTATTATTTTTTTTTTTTAAATTTTTTTTTATTCTACATACAGTCGTTGTTACTGATACATCAATAATTTATTTCTTTTTGTTATTTAATAATTTTATTTTTCTCCACATACTCATTGCCAATATGAATATGTAGATACACTTAATAAAAAATAATAAATGCGATATAAGTGTGTATGTATAGATAAAATATACATATATGATCCGATCATACATAACATAATTTAATTTCTGTTTGATTTTATCAAGAGCACAGTTTTGTCAAAGACTTGGTGGTAAATAATACGTGTACATTAAAAATTATTTATTTTGTATTTTAATTAAAAATTTTTAATTATTTGTAATAATTTTTTTTTTTCAATTTGATTTTTTTAAATCATTTTGTGGGGAATTTTTGGTTTTTTTGGTTTTGAATTTCAGTTTTTTTTAATACTTATTTAATTATTTTGTAGTGAATTGAAATTTTTTTTATTTACCAGGTGTGTAAATATAAAATAAAAATAACATTGTCCAACAATTTGTTTTTAATTAGTAATTGGTAAAAGTTTACACTGAAATGTATACATTTTTTTTTATTATTTTTTTTATTTAATTTTATTACCTGATTATATCCAACATTTGGTAACGGCAACTAATTAAAGAGTGATTTACTACAATTTGTATGAAAATAGGAAAATTTTGTTACGTCATTTGGTGCCTACACGTTATAGACATGTACATTGGTGATATGTTTTACACTTTGTGTATAAACACAATATTGTACAAAATTGGTACAAAAATTGTAAAAAGCAAAAATTATTTTGTGAATCACTTAATGGTCTTATTAAATAAATGAAAACCTTTCACAATTAGTATCTGTATCTGATAACGTAATTTTGTTGTATATTTAATATTTTTAATATTAATACCTACTAAATCAATATTTTCGTGATATTGTTTTCGGGGGTTTGGAGATACCCAACCAATTTATATTTCATTTTTATATTTACGTACACAATGTACCTACACACACATGAAATAAGAAATATTGTATAGATTAATTTGTTTTAATCATTAATTACATTTTTGGATCAGACAAAATGTGTTTAAAAAAAAAAATTGCAAAAATATCAAATAAAATTTTGAATTAAAAAAGCTATTTAGTATAAATAAAAGTTGTTATTTTAATATAATTGAAATGTTTTCCATAACAAATAAACCTACCTAAAATTAATTGGAAAAAGAGTTAAAACGTAATAAATTTTATTTTATGATGAACCATGAAAATTATTCATCATATTAAATAAATGAAAAAAAAATTAATTTTAGAACGTGTGAAACTTTTTAAGGAAATGCTAGTTTTTTTTTCATTTTTATGATTTACATTTTTTTATTCTTGTCAAATTTTTTTTTCTTTTTTTTAGTTTAATGAAATAATAAAAAAAATTGGAATATTTAATTCATCATCATTTTTCAAATTTTTTTGAATTCAAGTACAATAATTAAATTTAACGTTAAATTAAAACAAGTGATATCGTCCAAAATTTGAAAATTCAAATTTAAAAAAACGGTTATAAATAAATTTGAGTTTAATTCAATTAATATAAATATCTGCTAAAACCAAAAATGAACATTTAAAATACACTTTTTATTGAAAATTTTAACAGAACTTGAATTTTTTCTTTTACTTGAATTTTTCTTAATTTCCCTAAACATACATACACATAACACCTGTTGAATAGTTTGCTTTTTGCTGCATCATCTTTGAATATTTAAAACTCGTGCTAGTAAATATAATGTAATTTAAACTTATCTTAGATTACATTATCGCAGTTGTATGATTATGATAAGATTTTTAAAAAGATTATTTACTTTGTTTGTAATCATGAATATGTAAATCTTACTATGACCAAAATAAAAGGGGAAGGTAGAGAAAAGAATGATTACAATTTTATTTATTTTGTTTTTTGTCTATTTTTATTAATTGAACAAAATTCGTTACGAATATGTATTTTGAATTGATTTATTCCATCATAATTTGTAAACAATACAAAATATATAATTGATTTATACTTCCACGCTTTTATCATATTGAAGATACCTACCTACCTTCATGCTTATTTACACCTATATCTATTAGATTTTATTTTACTAACAATTTGTTATGACAGAATGCCATGTATTGTGATGTGATAGGATTTCTAGCTTTATCTTATTTTTTAAAACACGTGCATTACATTTCATGAAAAATTATTACAAATAATAATTTTTATCGCTTATTGTTTAGCACAATTACGAATAAAACAAAGTGAACAAAATATAAGAAATCATAAAATATACAATGAATACAAAATGTTTTAAAAACAATTTTAAATCAAAATCGTCAGTTACATTATTGGAATTATTGAGTTTTCTCATTACACATTTATTTTGTTTTTATTTTTATATTTTAATTAAAAGGTTATCACAATACCAATATTGAATTTTAATTTTAATTTTTTCTTTTACAGATTAAAATTTAAAATATAAAATAAATAATGTCTGAATTAAGTATTCGTCCATTATCACCATTTTTAACAAAATTAGCTAAAAATGAATTAAATGAAAACCAAAAGCAAATTCAAAATGATTTACAGGCATTCAAAATTTGGCTCTCTCAAAATTCACATTTAAAATCTCGGATTGGTCAGTATTCATTTGTTATAATTTTTTTTTAATACATTATTATCTCGAAAATTACATTTTTTTTAATTCATAGATGATCAATTTTTAATATCATTTTTACGTGGATGTAAATATAGTTTAGAACGTGCTAAAGAAAAATTAGAAACTTATTATTCACTTCGTTCTGAATGTCCAGAATTTTATGCAAATAGAGATCCAACAGATGAAAAAATTAATCAAGTTTTAACGTTAGGGTAAATATGTAACAAATGTTCAAAAAAAATTTAAAAAAAAAAAAATAAATTTTATTCAATGTTTATTTCAGTTGTGTTGTGCCTTTACCAGAACCTCATACAGATGGTAGTAGAATTGTACTTACTCGGGTATTCAGCTATGATCCAGAACAGTTAAAATTTAGTGATGTTCTAAAAACTGCATTCATGATCGGTGATCAATTAATTATTGAAGATGATAACATCATTGTATCTGGTGTTACTGTTATTGTCGATTTAATAGGTTTAAGTGTATCACATGCTAGTCAAATTACACCCACATATCTGAGGTAAATTTTTCGTTACTAAAAAATTTTTATAACAAAATAAATAAATAAATAAATAAAATGTTCTTTATTTTAAAGAAAAATTTCTACAGCTATTCAAGATGCATATCCATTTCGGCAAAAAGGGATTCATTTCATCAATGCACCGTCATTATTTGATATGTTCTATAAGATATTCCAAAATTTCTTAAGTAGCAAATTACGAAAACGAGTAAGTCTTCAATAAATAAAACAAAAGTGTTAATTGTTTCGAGCTTTTTCTTTTTTTTTTCTTTTTGTATATTCACAGCTTTTCATCCATGACAGTTTAGAATCATTACATAAGCAAATTCCTAAAGATATACTTCCAGAAGAATACGGCGGAAATAAAATCGGGAACCTTGAAACCCATACTAGTATGAAATTCTTTGAAATATTTAAAAATTATTTATTACAATTTGTTATTGTCTTATAGGTAATTGGAAAAATAAAATAATATCAAAACGTGATTGGTATTTAGATGATACACAATATAAAGTATTAGATGATGGGAAACGCAACAAAAATATAACAAATCTAAATAATGGTACAGATGGTAGTGTTGATGGATCATTTCGAAAACTTGAATTTGATTAAAAATCTAACTGAAACTGAAACAGCTTTTTTCTTTGAGCAATTTGAAATTTTTATTAATTTTGAATGATAATTAATTTTATTGGAAATGAATAAAAATATGTGATAATCTATAATTTCATTTTATTTATTTTATTCAATTACCATTTCTTTTTTTTTTTTCAATCTTTTTCATATCAGAGATTAGATTAAAAAAATTAACGATAATATTTATCGAATATTTTTTTTATAATGAAAAACAAAAGTATAAAAAATTAAATGATAAGATATTTTCAATATTAATCGTAAACTGTAAGTAATTTCAAGTTAAAATCAGTGTGAAATTTTTCTTTAATTTTTATTCAAAAAATCCATTGTAATTTGTGATTTTTAAAATTTACTACAAATGTCTGCACGACCATTATTACCATCTTTAGCAAAAATTGCTATAGAAGAATTAAATGAAGATCCAAATCGAATACAATCTGATATTGAAAATCTTCGAGAATGGATTCAAAAACAACCACATTTAAAGGCAAGAACATCTGACCAATTTCTAATTACCTTTCTACGAGGTAATAAATATAGTTTAGAAAAAGCAAAAACTAAATTGGATATGTATTATACGTTAAGAGGCACAATGCCAGAAGTATTTTCAAATCGAAATGTTGATGATCCAAAAACTTTAGAAATATTACGACTTGGGTAAGTCAAGAAATGGAAACAAAAAAAATTTTTTTTTCAATAAAATTCAACATGATTTATATAATTAAGATTTATTTTCAGTGTTGGTATTAAATTACCACAAACAGAAAATGAAAATGGACCACGAATTTCAATTATTCGTCCAGGAGTTTATGATCCAGATAAATACTCATTTCTAGAAGTATTAAAAATTGGTACAATGGTTGGTGATATTTCATTATTAGAAGATGATAATGCTGTTGTTAGCGGTCATATTGAAATTTTAGATTTAGCCAATGTTACAGCAACTCATTTTTTTCAATTAGAACCGACTGTAATGCGAAAATTAACAATAATTGGTCAAGAAGCTACACCATTAAGACATAAAGGATTTCACATAATTAATGCACCATCGGGATTTGAAACATTATTCAATATGTTTAGAGGATTTATGAATGAAAAAAATAGAAAAAGGGTACGTAATAAGGAAATCTAGTGATTTGATGTTTTTTTTTGTTTTCTTTTCTTTAATCTTTTAACAAATTTTAAATTTACAGCTTTTTGTTCATGGAAAAAATTTAGATTCTTTGTATGAATACGTTCCAAAGAAAATTTTACCTATCGAATATGGAGGAGAGGGTGATTCTATTCAAACCATTATAGATTATTGGGAAAAGAAATTATTAAGCTACAAAGATTATTTTCTTGAAGATGATTTATATGGTATTAATGAAAGTTTAAGAAAAGGCACACCATTTAATGAAGAAACCCTTTTTGGGCTTGATGGATCATTTAGAAAATTAAATATTGATTAATTTAAAAAAAACAATGTTATGTATATTAAGTAAAAATTGAACAAAAAAAAATACTTGTACATAATAAATGTTCTTTCAAATACTCTAAAAAAAATGAGTTAAAAAATACATGTACATGTACTATAAACGAATTAATTTACAAAAAACAAAATTCGAAATTTTGTTATCCGAAAATATTATCTGTAAATCTTTTCCAAATATTTTTTCTATTGCGATTTTCATTTCTATATTCTTGTTTAGCCTCTGATCTAAATTTATTGTAATCACTAAACACATTGAAATCAAGTGGACCCCATAATTCTGACGGTTTACATGCTGATATCAGTTTCTATCAATTAAAATTATTTAAAAAAAAAAAAAACGAAATACAGTACTTTAACAATTTTCAAAAAACAAAAAAAGACAAACAAAACTAAATATTTACCTCATAAATTGAATTCTGAGGTTGTTTCCATACTTCATAAATTGCCCAAAGTGGTAATTGAAATACACCAATTGCCCAAATTATCCATCCTGCAACTGAAAACAAACAAAATTATGAAACATTTAAAAATCACTTTAAAGTTATTTATATTAAATGTCACATACTGTAATACGAATAAGGATAAGATACATTTTTGTATGTTAGTGGCTGATAATCAACTAAAGTGTAAATTAAAACTAAAGTCATTAATGATGGTGTAATGAATGCCCAGCATATTCGCCAATAGGGGCCTGTTTTAACACCAAACATAAATTCAATGTCGTTACAAAACCTCCTTACACCTTAAAAGAAACGAACATGTGAATATTTTTTGTATTAATCCTTCTTGTTGGGCATTTTATAATAATTTTGGAAATTTCATTTACCATAAATCCATCCAACTGCTATCAATTCAGCTATCGCTAATACTAGTGCTATAAATGATGCACCGAAAAAATCCATTAAATTTAATATAAATTGACCGCCAGGTGTCATATAAATGATACCGAGAAGGAATCCAATTACAGATATCGCAGTTGCAAGTATCCAATGCGGTAAATTATCGAATTGATCTTTAATAACGGTTATAACGCATGATGCCATTCCAATGTTACTCCCGATACCAAGGACTAGAAGCATTAAGAAGAACAGTACAGCAAAGATCTATGAAGAAAATATTTTATCATTTGTATTAATAACATGAAAGTTTTAGTCTAAAAGAAAAACTAAAACCAAAATTATCGTTTTTTTACTTGTGGCATAAATTTAAATTTTGCTATTGCATCCGGATATGAAATAAAAGCTAATCCTGCGCCACCTTTAACCACACTCCCAATATCTTTTCCAGTTTCGTATGCTAAATTACCTAAAATTCCAAATATAATACACCCAGCTAAAATTGATGTTAATGAATCAACGGTCGTTATTATGATTATATCTCTGAAAATGTAATTTAAATTTAAATTTTAAAACAAAAATTATTTCATAAACTTTTATTGCATACTTATAAACTTTTCTGGTAATTTGATTATAAGAAGCGTACATAATTAAAGTACCAAAACAAATTGCCAATGAGAAGAATACTTGAGTTATGGCAGCATACCAAACCTAAATTTTAAAAATGTTAAATTATCTGCTATCATTAATTGCGCATAAATGTATTTTACCCGAGGATTTAAAAGCTGATTCCATTGCGGTTTTAGAAAATATATAATTCCATTCACTGAACCTGGCAATGTTACAGAACGAACTAGCAGTATTGTCATGACAACATATGGAAAAATTGCTAAAAAATATGAAGCTTTTCCTGAACTACGAATGCCTGAAAAATAATTAAAAATTTTCAAATAAAACGATAAAATGTTACTTTAACATTTATAAATACCTTTAATCAAAATTCCACCAATTACAAGCCATGCAATTGCAAGACAAGCAACTAAATCCCAATTTGGCATACCAAGACCTTCTGTTAGATCATCTTTCTCTTTAAGAATTTCTTTCCTATAATATATCGAAATAAAGGGATTTTCATCAATACATATATTCAGTTGCAAATAAATAAGGTATACGTTAATTACATGAAATACAATTCAGAAGAAGAACTTTTTCCAATAGTAGAGGAACCATTTGTTGGTTCGGATGAATCTCGTATGGAGTCTATACAATTCGGACCCCATTCTTCTTTACAAACTGACCACGGAAGAACATAGGATATTGATGCTATGAGATATCGTATTGTTAATCCCATAATGCAAGCATAATACGTTGTGGCAATTGCGGTAGCATAAACTTGACCATAAGCAACACCTAATTAAATACAAAATTTTGAAGGATATTAAAATAAAATCCTTGTTCGATTTTATTTACATATGTATACCTCTCATAATTGGTGCAAAATCAAATGCTTTTATACATCCTTTACTCGAAAACTGGCCAATTATAACTTCCATGTAATACACAGGTCTTCCGATTAATAACAAAACAATAATGTAAGGAATTATGAATGCCCCACCGCCATTATTCAATGCTATAAATGGAAATCTCCACACATTACCAAGTCCAACTGATAATGCTATACATGAAAGTAGAAATTCTATTTCTTTTCCCCATTTTTCACGAACTTTTGGACATTTAATAGACATTTTTGGACATTCCTATTTTATTATTATTTTTTTAAATAATTTCGAATTAATAATACAGTACTTTATAATAGTTTAAAAGCAAAATCTCACCAAATTAATTTCAGTTTCGTTTTCATCTTTTCCAGTTGATGATGATAAAAATCCTTTTTCTGATAATTGAAAATATTCATCTGTTGTTTGAGACATATTGTTTTTTTTGAAAAATTTTATATTTAATCCTACTTTTCTTTTTTAATTTAATATGATTCGATATAATCTATTTAGCACCAAACATGTACATATGAACAACCGTTTTACGCACTGGTTACTTGTAAATACAGTATAAAAACGTAAATTATTTGTCCAAATATTGTAGATCTATTTATCTGGATTATTGGTATATTTAAAAAAATTTAATTATTCAATTAATAAAAATGAAATAAAATTAATTTTAAATGAAAAAAAAAATTTTTTTTTTTGTTTTATTAAACAAAAAATTTAAATATTTTTAAAAATTAAAAATCGATATCAATTACTGACTTGCATGATGCTTCTATATAAGATGTACGTTATCACACAGAAATTATAATTTCAAGTACAAAAGTGAAAGCAAAATCTTAATTCTAATCATTTACCTGTGTACAATATACTTATGTACCTACCTGGTTATACATACATATATGAGCAGCTGAAATCTACGTTTACACAAGCACATATGTACATATGGACAAATTTCTAAGATTTATCTACGAATCTAATAAATCTTATTAAGTCTTTTTAATTTTTTTTTTATTTTTTTTCTTTTGTTTTTTTTTTTTTTTTATTTTTTGTTAAACAAATTTCATTTTATTGTAAACAATTTTATTTTTAACGTTCATTCCATGATATTATCTAACGTTCAAAATATTTAAATAAGAATTTAAAAAAAAAAAAAACTTCTTTTTCATACTATTAAATTAATTATCATCTACTGAAAATAAAATCTTTAATATATTTTATCATCTTGTAATATCATTTTAAATAAATTTATTTATTTTTTTTGTAAATAATTTTCATATTTATAATTGAGACATTGTTAATATTAAATTAAATATTTTTATATTTATTTATGTATTACAAAAGTCAATGCTAAAGCAAGCTAAAGTCATCAAAACGGAAATAAAATAAAGAAGTTATTTTTATATACATTTATAAATGTAAATGCATCCTTCTTTATTCAAAAAAAAAAAAAAAAACAAATTTAAATCCAAGAAAATTCTTTAAAAGGGTATAAGGAGAGGTAGGAGGTGGAAATGTATATATTTTCACATTTTCAAGCTCAAATTAGAAGTCGTTATTATTTTAAAATTAAATATTAAAAAAAGTTCATTTATAAGAAAAACTAGATAACAAAGAAAAACCAATTTGATGTAAAGATAAAAGTAAGTTATAAAAAAAAATTAATCTTACAATATTTAAATATCTTATCTTAAATCTAGTATTTACACATTTTAAATATGTCATTAAAAAAGAAAAGTACACAAACACACTCCTTCAGGGTTTTTTTTTTTCTTAGTATAAAACAAAAATAACAGTATTTGTTGTTCTAAAGTAAAAATATTCAATTTAAAAAAAATTTTTTTCTTCGCTATTTAATTAAATAGGCTTATACTGTATAAATAAAAATTAAATTCTAATTTTTTTTTTAAATTTTCTGACTGTTACCAACAGTTAATCAACCGTACCGTACATTAGATTAATTTTAAATAAAAGTATTTTTTCATAAATTTTAATGTAAGCTTTCTTAAATAACAATGAAATTTAATTTCATTTTTTTTTTAATTCTAATTTGATAAATAATTCGTTAATACTTAAACTATTACGTGTATATGTTCATATAAACCATAATGTCTCTATAATATGCTCTGAATTTTTAATTTATTAAAAATTAGCAAATTTTAAATTTTACAAATAACAAGAACATTTTAATATAGGGTAAAATTTTCTAATTAAGAATAGGAATAGGAAATGCCATGATCATGTACAATATTACTAGACAGGAATTGTAAATAAATGAGCCAATTTTAAATTTTCAAGATCAGATTATCTATATGATAATGATAACACAATATATGTATGTAACAGATGCATAAATTGATCTTGAACTTATCATAATTTTTATTACATAAAATTTACATTATGAAAGGAATCGTTTTATATTTGAATTTCATTTTAATTGGATTATTATGCTGTATGATATAATTTTTTTTTTTTTTGATTTTCGAAAACTTTCGTGATCTCATCAAATTTTCATAAATGATTATTGTCTTATCGTAATTTGATAGATGATAATGATTATATGTATATGTATAATCAAGGATTTTTTTAACACGTGAAATTTTAACATATATTTATATACATCGTAAATGTATGTAAAAAAATTTAAAAATTTCTGGATTGTTTTAAAATTCATTGACTCTATTGTATGTACTTCCAGCATTGCGCTTATCATTCATTATTTTTTTTTTTTTTTTGTTTTTAAAAAAATCTCATTTACGTCTTTAAGAATTGTTGATCTTCTCAAAAAGAACTTTAACGATCTTTTTTCCAGAAATCAATTGAAATTTTTCCATTTTACAATTGTTTACAATTTTCAGTTTAAAATTGCAAACGTATAAACAGATAAGAAAGAAATGTACAAATTGAAAATGATCTCAATTTTTTCCGCATCTTCCTTTATCATAACGGTTATCATTTCATTAATAAACAACATAAGTGAGATGATATTGAAATTTTATTATCTGGGATCAATGAACCAAAAAAAAGAAAAGAAAAGCATAACGGAATGGATTTTAAAAATCTCATTATTTTTTTTTTTTTTTTAATTAAACTTCTCGTGACCATCAAATTGCAAAATACGTACTCACATTCAAATTTCCAAGTATTTGAATAGAAAATAACATCTTTAAGTACTTACATTTTTTAAATAATATATAAAGATCATTTTATTTAAATCATTTCTTGACCCAATAAAAATCACGACAAATTCTATACGTTATTATTTATGTTTTAATTTAATAAAATTAAAGTTGAAAAGGGAATACAATTTAATTTCATTCAATTTTTTTTTTTTTTTTTTTTTTTTTTGTATAAATATGAATGAATGTAAAATGAGAAAATATTTAATAAAATACAATTTTCTTCATACAACAAAATGCACAATTTTCTTTTATAAAGAAAAAAACACAATATTTTATTTATTCAATACGATAATATTCAAATTATTAAAATTTTTTAGATGTTTTAAATTCTTTGATATTTCTTATTTTTTTAATGATCATTACTATACTGCACTGTTTTAAATTTAATTATTAACTGACTGATAACTTATCCTGTTTCATCTTTTTAAATCATTACAAAGCCGTGTAATTGTAAAAAGAGGGTTTAAATATCTAGTCAAAATGTTTTTAAAATATTTTATAATAAATGGTGAGAAATATAAATAAAGCTAAGCTTTACAAAATTGCAAATACATAAAAAACTGTTGATGATATGAGATGTGTATTATTGATTTACATATACAATTGTAATGATCGTACATACAAAAATATTTAATAATTTTTAATTTCCTTGTATTATTATTAAAACGTTATGAAAATTGTTATTTTTATTTATTATTGTTATTAGTTATTTTTACAAGCACGGCTGTAAACTTATAACCACTTACATTCTTCATTGTTCAATTTAAGATACAATTTTAAAAATTACTATAAATATTTTTGAAAATGTCCTATTTCTTCATTGATGATTTAGGTGTCGCTGAAATGAGTTAACAAAAATTAACTATGAATTTGAATTTGTTTTTAAAACTGATTATTTTATTCTGTATTGAAAAGCCAATACACTACAATACGTTAACGGTTTGAACAGATATTGAAAACTGATAAACTCAGGCTTTAACCACTTTTTCATCTTTAAAAGATTCATATAAGAAAAAAAAAAAATTTTTTTTTCATATTCACTATTTTATTGATTTAAATTTTAGCATTGTAATTTTGTATCGGTTTTTATTTTTTCTATTAATACCACCTCGGTATACAAGTAAATCAAATATGACATGAGAATTAAATTGAAAATTAATTTTGATTTCTTATTATGCTATACGTGTGCTGCTTTACTTGATTTTATAAATAAAGGCGCCGTTCATTATGATAAACTGATTGATTTGTTGCAATTTATTAAATTCGTTTTATGTATTTGATGTTGTATGGACTGATTTACTTCTCTACTTGATTTTATTTTTATTTTTTCCTTATTGTTCAAAAATATTTCCCATTTTAACATGTTTGTGATCTCAATTTTTCTGTGTTAAAAAAATACAAAAGATATTTAAAACCTTTGTACTATAAAAATATGATGATCATCATCATCGTCATCAATTAGGAACATATCTTTTAATTAATTAGTTAAATATTTTATAATATTTAGTTAACGAATTAATTGTAGACATTTGTTCAAATAAAACAGTCCAACAAACAATAAAATTAAAATATAATATATTGAACGTTACATTTGAAGAGGACAAAAAAAAATAAAATAAAACTTATTAATGTGTACAGTTATTTAATTCAATTTTCGTTTATAAAAACATTAATATATAAAATATCAAATGTTTTTGTATTAGGCAATTTTTGTTTCTAATGAAAATATTCCAGTTCCAGTTTTTACTGGTAGACCAACCATGAGTCTACTTGAAGGTGAAAATAAATTGTCTTTTCGTCCTGGAATAACATAAAATTAAAAAAATATTAATTAGAAAATAATTAGAAAAAAAAAACGTATGTATTTTTTAAATTCTCACCATAGAAAACTGCTGATTTTAAAAATTGTAAACATGATTCAAAAGACATCTGTTGTAATGGTGATGCCGAATTTTCCATACCTTTACGACTTAACGGTTTAAATGTACCATCAAATGTCATATAATCGGCAACCATTAATAAATGTCTTAAATCAACTTCAATACCATAAACTTTAAATACATTTTGAATTTCTTTAACAATAACTCTAGATGCTGCCTCAATACCATAAACTCTTGATATTGCATGAATATCGTTTGAATATAAACGATTTAAATCCAAATACTTGTCATATTTAAAAATTTCCTTTAAATAAGAATAAAATAAAATTTTTACCAACTTTTTACAAAACAAAGACAAAATAAATTTACCAATAAATTGATTCCTTCAGTTTTTAAAATCAAATTATCATCATATTTATATGTAATTGCTCTTTTAATGTTTGGTATTTGGTATAGGACACATTTATGTGCTAATCCTTTCAATATACTAGAAATATCAATATTTTTGCATCTAATAGGAAGCTGCAATTCAAATTAAAAAAAGGTTAAAGAGGGTAAAATAAAGAAAAAATTCAATTACTTACAGAAAATGTTAATTTACACCATAAATGACTTTCTTTATCATATTGATAATTATTAACCATATCATTACTCAACAGTTTTTCATTTTGTATCTCATCTTCCACCTCGTCATTTGATTTATTTTCCTCATTCAAATCGTTTTCATTAATCTCATCTTCATCATTTTCTAATTAAAAACAAAAGTAGATAAATTTTAAAAAAATTTTCTTGAAATACTAAGATTCATTTTTTACGCTACCATTTGCGTCTTGTATTTCTTCTTCTACTTCTGGGTCGTCGTATTCATTTTCATCTTGTTTTCGATTTTTCAGTTTTATACCAGTTGCATCATCTTCACTAGCCTACAGTTTTAAATAATTCGTTAAATTTTAAAAAACAAAAAACTAAAATAAAACTTCATTTTTAAATTCGTTATATAAACTTACATCACCATTTTCGTCATCCGAAGAATCAGTCACATTAAATGATTTATTTCTTGACGCTCTACTTTCATTGGATCGAATGTTTGCTTCATCGTCAATTTCTTTATCATCATCTTTATTTCCTTCATCTTTACTGGGTTTGTCATCAATATCAACCCTAAATTTAAAAAAAAGTGATGACAAATCAAATCAGATAAAATCAAAGAGCAGAGAAAATAAATAAACAAAAACTTACACCGTAAATTTACTTTTTGCTGATTTCATTATTGCTTGAAATAATAAATCAAAAAATTCATTACTCATATATTTAATAATTTGTTTTGGTTTCACACAAAATTCATCTGAATATGCATCTCTTGGTAAAAACTTAAAATAAAGTGTATACATGTAGGCTCTTTGTGGACGAAGTACTAGTTTCATTTTTACATTTATATCTATCAAAGAAATTAAGTTTTATGAGAATTTTGTTACGCGCACAATAAAAAGAAAAATTTTTTTAAGAGAAATTAAAACTTACATTCTAAAACATTAGCTAATGTTACACGGTTGAATTTAACTCGTAACTTCTCAGAATTTTTTATTTGATTTGTTTTAAATGGAATATCCATTGATGGAGTTTTGATATTGGCTGATGCCAACATGAGGATTTCTCTTAAGCGTGGTATACCTAATGTAACATTCATTTCACCTCTACCAGCAAAATGAAAAGTATTTAATGTCATTTGTGTTGATGGTTCACCAATTGATTGTGCAGCTAAAAGACCAACTGGTTCACCGGGTTGTGCTATTGCTTGCATACTTTTCAAATACACTATATCCCTAATATCACTTCTACGATCTGAATAAATTTTACTATAATTTTCCATTAGATCTTCTAAATATTCAGATACCGCCCCGTAAAAATTATCTGGTTTGAATTTACCAGTTATCGGTTCTGGGCATCTATTATATTTTTTTTCGTAAATTTTTCGCTTGTCATCATCCGCTTTCTGCCACAACCTCGTTATTTTATGGTCTAAATTTGTTCTACCATTTTTACTTTTCAATTCTTTTGGATTATTTACTTCAATTTCATGACTTATTTCAGCTGAAAATTTTTGAAATGCTGAATATCTATGTTTCTCATTTGGATTACCATTTTTCTTTTTCCATGATCTAAATTTTTTTAAATGTTTTTGTATTTTAGAATATATTTCGTCATCTTTGATCTTTTCTAGTTGTCTTTTATGTAAAACAACTTTATTATTTTCATCAAGAAATTTTAATGCTTTTAAATTGAAAAATTTTGATTTTGATACATCAAGACCATCTTCTCCATATAAAAACTAAAACAAAAATGGAAAAGACAAAGTCAATAAAAAATATAATATTACTGGAAATAATAATTAAGTAAATTTGAAAAATATTTCAGACCTGTACAACAGAATTGTCACTATCTCGTACTGTTAAATCATACCCTACTGAAAGACCTTCTAAATGTTTTATTAAGCAACGTTGTAGGTAACCAGAACGACTTGTTTTAACTGCCGTATCAATAAGACCCTAAAAAATTTAACGAATGAAATTATTTTATCTTTAATTAATCAAATATTTGAAGTATATACTTCTCGTCCAGCCATACAATGAAAGAAAAAATCTTGTGGTTGTATTCCAGTCATAAATCTACCATCAATAAAACCACCAGATTTTGGCGATGTTTCAAAAGAAGCAAAACTTGGTAAGGATTTTCCTATTCAAGTTTAAAAGAATTTATTAATTTTATTTTGGAATGCTACTTTAGTTAGTAAGCAAATGAAAACCTTTTACCTGATATCATCAAAGGTGGACGTTTTCCTTCAAGCTCGATTTGTCCCAATAAACAAGAAATTTGCATTGTATTCACCATAGAACCTTTAGCACCAGATAATACCATCAACTGTAAATTATTCTGTGGGAATTTTGACACCAAACCACCAGGAAGGCATGTTCTGTAAAACAAAATTATTATATGTTTCAAATTGTATTTAACTTTTTTTTTCAATTTCTTACTGATTTATTTCATTTGTGTATTTATCTAAAACTGATTTATAATGTCGATCTAAAACTACACGAAATTTAGGATTTTCTGTATAAGCTTCCTCTAATTTCTCAGCTAAAACGTCTGGGGATGGAACTTCTTTTAAATTTAAAGCTGTTGAAGCAACTTCGTCACCAATCTGTAAGTCAAATAAAATGCTCAAAATCATGAAGGACATGCGATTGAAGTTTCTTTACCCGCCGACATTCTTTTATAATTTTCTTTCGTTTATGATCTGCCTTAGCAGTAACTAAGATATCCTGCACACCAAGCGTAAAACCTTCTCTTTGAAGAAAGTATGTGAAGAGTTTTGTAAATGCAGTTAACAATCTAGTAGAACATTCACCTCCATATAACTAAAAATTAGAAAAAATTAAATATAAATGGATTTTCGAAAATGCCAATTTTTTGTTGTTTTTGTTTTTTGATTACCTCATACATGCAATGAATCAAACCATATTTCGTTGCTCCATACTGTTCTTTATCTAAGATACCTACAATCAATTCTCCGTCACGTATGATTACTTCACTTTCAGACATTTCAATACCACATAGTGGAGTGCCACCATAATTCCATGGTCTTTGAGGTTCTACTTGCCAATGCTATAAAAATAAAAATGATTTAATAATCACGTACACTGAAATCAAGAAAACTTCAATATTTACTTTTGCATTGACTTTTGCTGATGACGTTAAATTTATCAACGGATATCCTTTCGGAATTATATTTATAATAATCGTCGATAAGACCTAAATCGAATAAAATTTTTAGATTTAAAAGGTTCAAATGAAGAATTTTTTTTTAAACCTGTTTTCCAGACCATAATCTAAATGGCTTTAATATTGTTGGTGGTAAAAGTTGAATTTCTCTGCCAATATTTGATAATCCTTGATAAACTAATTGTTGATAATCTTCTTTATTAAAAAACCGTCCTCTCAATGAAAGTTTTACTCCAGAAATAACATGATCTTGGATTAAACCACCAAGTGGGCTACCATCTTTTGGTACAAGATATTGATTTGCAACGTTTACTGTGTAAGAAATAATAAATTCAAAATGGTTACTATCCAAAGAATTTTAAAATCTAATTTGAAATTTACCAATATTATACGCTTCACTTCTAGCAACTTCATTTTGTGGTAAATGAGCATTCATTTCATCACCGTCAAAATCAGCATTATACGCTTTACAATTCGAATAATGCAAACGAAATGTTTTTTCTCCATATAATATTCTCGCTTTATGAGCCATTATACTTGGTTTATGTAATGTCGGTTGTCGATTTAACAATAATATATCACCATTTAATAGATGACGATGAACGATTTTAATTTCATTTTGAGACTTCGAAAGCAATACTTTAGCGTAACCTTCACGTTTTGCTGGATTATCTGGAGGTATAATAATTTTGTTACCTTTTTCATCTTCAATATAGTTAGCCCTTTAAAATTAAAAAACTAAAATTAAGACTACAAGAAAAGTAACTAAAAAATACAACTATTTACCCTGGGTGAATATTTGGTCCATTCATTACCATTTTGCGTAACGTTGATATATTCCATGGTGTTACTGGTACAGGATATGATAATTTTCTAGCAAATATATCTGGTATTCCAATTTCTTCAACATTTACATTTGGATCTGGTGTAATTACAGTTCTAGCAGCATAATTTACACGTTTACCCATCATATGCTTTCGTATCAGACCATCTTTCTTTTCTAATAATTGTTTCAATCCTTGTGTATCATTACGATTTTTGTCTATCGATGAATCCAATAACATATCAACATTTTTTTGAAGTTCTTGCCATGCATAATAAACTTTTTCATAAGATGTTATTCCTCTAGAATTTTCATATACAACTTTTGCTTCGTCTTTTAAATCTTCACCACTTTTTTTAACATTTTCCAAAATCAGTTTCAATACTGAATTTGAATTTATGATGTTTTTGTAAACAATCGTTTGTGGATGTTCAACAATTTCCTCTCTTAATTTATTAATTGGTCGTGATTTTGGTGGTGTTACTGGTATAATACTCATGAAAAATATATCAATTGCACTTTCAGAATTTTCTGAATATGTCTTCAATATTGGAAAAAGTTCTTGTAAAAGTTTCGAGTGATTTTTATATAATTCCTTAAGATGATGACGGCATTCGTCGGCTAATATTACTTTACTACCTTTAGTCTGATCAAGATTTTGAGCACTAAAATGATAAAATGTTTCTGATTAAAAATTCCCATCTTTTGAAAAAAATAAAATAAAATAAAATTTTTCAACCTCAATTTCTCTTTATCTTCTTTTGTCAATGTAGTAACAAGTCTCCTGTAAATGTATTTAACTCGATTTAACGGTTTCGAACAAAATATACATTTTTTAGCTGTTGATGATGATGACAAAATATCACGTATTATATCTAAACGAATACCGCATGATGTACGAGTTTCTTCTAATACTTTTTCATTTGGACCCTTAGCCAATAGCTCAACCATTTCAGCAATTTTCGGATGTAGTAATTCACCAGATTCAGTTTTAATTGTTTCACTAGCTAAAGAACTCATTTCGGATTTAAAATTTCCAATTTCTTTTGCTTCTAAAACATAACCGGCGTTCAATAAATCAAACTGAAGTAACTGAATTTTCTGGGTATGTTCTAAAGAATCGAATAATTCAGAAAAGAAATTATCAACATAAATAATTCGAAAATGAAACTGAAAGATCAGCACGTACCTGAAAATTGCATTTTATAGCAATTCAAACATGAAAGTTTTAAAATATCATAAATTAATTTGTAGAAAAATGGATTATAAATAAGTGATTGTAATTCGATGCGACCTAAATGACCAGGACAATTTCCAAGCTCTAAACATGTTAAACACGGATCTTGTGATTTTCCAAATGTTCCCATTAACGGATCATATAAACCACCACTCAATGGACGACCCAAAATATCAAATGTTAGACTGGTTATTACTTTTACAACACTTAATTTTTTTATATCTTCCGTTGTGAATATAGAAAATTGTAAATTTTCTCGTTCTAAATGTATAGCTTTATTAATTCCCATTGTAACAGAATTTATTTATCTTTTTTACTTTTCAAACACAAAAATCAAATCCATCTACTTCTCAAGCAACAGCCACTTCTATGTAAAAATAACAATAAACATATGTGAATGTGATACTGATATGTGAATACACGACACACGTGCTGTTTGACATTTTATTTTAAATCGTAATTCGTATTCTTTTGTTATCTGATTTTATTTTATACCAGTGTTACCATTCCGGAGTTATTTGAAATAAAAATCCGACTGAATGATTCATCTTTTATTTACTCATCATTTTGCATGACTTTTTCAGATTTTCTTGATTCTTCAATTTTAAATTCCATTTCCTTAACTTTCAAACAAAAAATCAGGATATACACAATTGTTACATACTGCAGAGTGCAGATCATCATCAATGGCCTTCCAACCCAGAACGAGTCCGACCAAGCCTCCTGAAGTGTCCTTTACTATCGGTTCCTGTCCATTGTTGTCATCTCTCAAATCATACATATTCCAGATATCCCATTTTCATCATATGTATCTTAAAAATGTAAAAAGCACTAATGAAGGCTCAGCTTTAAATTTTTTGTTTTTAATCAGTTGTGTCAGCCCATGTTGAACCAATTTTAAATAATAAAAAATGAAATTTCAATTATTTCACATTTATTTATATTTTCATATTAATTTTACTTTTTGTTTAAATAATTATCAATTTACTAAGTTCTCTAATTCAGAAAATATCCTAAGTGACACTACCAACTTTTTAGAGAATTGTCCTAGTTGTAGTGACATGACGACAGTTGAACATGATTCAAATTCGAATTTATTGAAAAAACTTTTGTCTATATTGGAAAAAACCACTGAAGATGTACTAACGACTATTGAAGAAATGTCTGAATTGCTTTCAGAGCAAGATCAACAGAAAAATGATCTAGATGAGCATCATATATCCAGAAATACTATATCAAGTGATAATGAAAATAAAAATGATTACGATGATGCAGATAATGCTGATAATTTAAAACCGACAAATGAGATCAATGTTCAAAATGCAATTTTTATTCAAGATAACGAAAATGATAGTTTCTCAGATTTAAAAAGTTCAAAATTTGAGACAACTGATCAAAAATTTAACTCAAACACAAATGACCAGCAACAGTCTGAAATAATTCCATGCGAACAAAATGAAATATTGAAATCATGGGAAAAACAAATTGCTGTCTGTAAAGAGCTTTTACGTAGATCACGGCCATCATTATTGTCTTCTTTAACAAATAATGATAATGAGATAAATAATAAAACTAATAATGATAATAATAGTACTCAAATATCATCACTTAAAAGTGTTAAAAATTCCGAAATTACATTACCATCAAAGCATAAAATAATTAAAATTGCAACAAGACAAAGGTATCAAGATCATAAGCAAAATAATAACAAAATATCTAATTCAGTTGTAAAATTATCACAACCAGCCTGGTCTGAATGGAGCAAATGGTCTCGTAAGGATTATTAAAAAATATAAAATTTTCTGTTTAAACATTTATACTTTTCTTTTTGTATTTCCTTTTGTTATCATATTAATGAAATTAGCTTGTTCCGTGAATTGTGGATATGGTAAGCAAATACGTTATCGTAAATGTTTTGGTATCGATTGTCCAGCAAATTATGAAATGAACGAAAGACCATGTCTTCAAGCCCCTTGTAATAAAAATGAAATATATCAAATTTATAAGATACATTAATTTAACGTACATTTTTAAAATTATCGTTTTTTTTTTCTCAACATTTTATTTCAAAATATATTTTAAATACGTACTTATGTACATTTGTAATATTTTAAAATAAAAAATAAATTTTAAAAATCAGTTCAAATACTGAATATCAAAAATAATTCTTATGCAAAGTAATTACGATGGGAAATATAAAATTTAAAAAAAAAAAAACAAAAAATCCTTTTGCAAGGAATTTCTCTAGTTTTATAGAATTTTCTTTGGGGTATCGATTTCAAATGAAAATTTTTCCTAGTAATGTACACCGTAACCATGGTACATAGATACATGTGTACAATATACTCGTACTGTGTGTATTTTATACTTTGCGCAGGATTCAATTTTTTTTTTTTTCGTTTTTTTTTTATTACACGTTCCTGTACATATGCGTAGATGTTACAAAATTTATATTATAATATAAAACTCCATATTAATTGTAATGAGAAAATTTATTAAATGCAGTCTTATTTAGACCACGGTACGCCACCCATATGGCGAAAATGAAGAACCGTATAATAATGGTGTTAAATAAGAACTTTTAAATTAAAAATAAAAAAATCAATTTTTTATTTTTATCTGTAAAATAAAAAATATATTTGAAATTAAAAAAAAAAAAAAAAAAACTATCATAATTTTAATTTAAAATTTTTTTGGGTTCAAAATAATTTTAATTACAAATTGTAAAATTAACAAAACAAAAAATTCCAAAACAAAAAAAAAGTTAATTAAATCTTGTGAAATTTAGTATAGTAATAATTATCTATACATGTAAAATAAATAAAAATAATCAATAAAATATTGAAAAATTTTGGTGAAATGGACATAATATTAACAAAAAATATGTGCTCTCAAAAATTAATATTAATTTTATTTTATTATAACGGTTCATATAATTGGAATAGTATAAATACAAAAAATAAATATTAAACGTAAGCGAAAGGATAAGAAAAATCGGAAAATAAGTGAAGGTAAATTATTTTAATTATTGACAAAAAAAAATTAAGATACTACATTACATTTTCACATTATAATTTCTCATGAAAATTTTAACATGTATGTACAGAATTTCATTTTATAACGCCTATGCGTATGCAATATATAGCTATAATAAAACATATATACATACATACATATGTATATCATAGGTTTTTCATAAATCATAATCGTCCTTAAATTATTTTATGAATCATTATCACAAGGACAATCTAGAAAATTGTTATATGAATAATTTATTACTTTTTATTGTATACGTGCTAGCTTGTATAATTTACATTTTCTTTCATTTTATTTTTTTTTAGAAAAAAACTGAAAAACTGAACATTTTTATTGATTTTTCTGTGCGGCTTTCGAATACATACAATGTGCATACAAATGTACTGTACATACCACATAGATATAAAAATAATGAAAAACTGTTTTCCACAAAATATGAGATTTCTTTTTTTCCTTCATTTTAAAAATTACCACCATATTACATTTATCACGAAAATACACAGAAAATAATAGAATACGAAAAAAAAATGAATTATCCTTTTTTTTTGTCATTGTGTTATATTTTCTGGTTTTACTGTGAATTTTCCATTTTTCCCCTTGTTTTTTTTTTCGTTTTCTGTTATTTTATTGCTTTTCTAGGAACATTTTAAAGCATTTACAATAGTATAGTGTTGATTTTGTGAAAATCCATATGCTACATGTATGTATGTATACAGCATTAACATGAAAATTACATTTATTTTCTTTTTTTGTTGTTGTTGTTGTTGCTATTGCTTATACTGCAATATTGCACAATATGAATACACATAATATTTTTCCATGAGTCATCAAATGAAATGAGGTCATTTAAAAAAGGGTGGTAGGCGAATTATATGTGAAATCCTTATGGGTGGGATACTACATATAGTGCAAAAATATTTAATAAACATGGAAGAGTAAAATGTACTATATATGTATTTTAAATTATCGCATTAGATTTTACGTGACTGTTTCATATCACAATTATGTGCATGTACATACATACATGACTATGTATACCGAGTACATACACATTGTATATAATAAATGTCTGGTAATTTAATAATATAGAATATTTATTAATATATAAATTGTGAATTATTTGAGTCTACTCAATGTACAACGTATGCACACACGTACGTACTAATAATAAAATGTTAAAGCAGTTATATTTGCACAAATAATGGGAAAAAGCAAATGTAATTATGTCTAGACAAAAACTTTTCTTGCATTTTCTTTCCCTTTTTTATTTCTTCATTCTTTCAACTGAAAGGATAACATTTATTTTCTGCAAAAATAATGTTCATGTCTAAAGTAAATAAATGCAATAAATTTAATTTGTCTTCCAGTAAAATTCAATTTTCTAAATGGAATCCTGATTTTGTTTTTATAATATGATATAAATATAACATTCTTTATAGAAAATTCTATAAAATGCTACAAAACGTGAGAAATTTTCATTTTTCATGTTCTTATTAACATTTGTCAATGTAGCAAGTCGTAATGAATATACATGAGCATATGGCATTTTGTTTTTAAGAGTCCTTGTGATCCCACATAAATGTGATATATCACGAAAATGAAAAAATAATAAGGCAAAGTCAAATACAAACATATTGATTAGAAATCGAATTTCTAATGAAAATTCTCATATACGTATATATATGAAATAACTAATAAGGATAACAAAATATAACTACAAACATTTTGAACACGTGTATGAGATTTTTTTTTTTCAAAATTATATTTTATTTATTGCTATATTTTGTACGTACTTATGTATACTGCGTGCTATATTAAAAAAAAAAATACGTACCATCATCAAGGCAAAACGATTACACGTTTTATGATAGTGTGTGCTGACAAATAAAATTTTGAATACGTATACGTATATGTACATAAAATGTGTACGTTTATTTATAATTTTATTTTACGAAAAGATACAAGTGAAATTTTGTCGAATGTAAGGATCATGTTTCTGTATCTAACTACGCGTTTTATATGGAAAAAAAGGAAAATTTTAATATACACACTGTTCTCTCAACATGAATATAAAATCTACTTTGTAAATATATATGTACATATACTTACATATAGATAATATACATACATGTGTATGTACAGTATACGTGTAGATAATTATAAGGTTAAAATTTTCATGCGTACGTCCTCAGGAAAATAATCTAATATTAAAAATAGAAAAAGAAAACACATGCATACACCATACATGAGTCTGTAACAGCTGTCGATAACAAAATAAAGGGTAACATTTTTATGGGTCATTTGACTGATAAGGATAATCAAATTATTTTAAAAATTTCAATTTTCTTTGATAAATAAAATCAATTTTATAAATTTGTTTAAAACTCTTGATTCATATTTCGTATTCTTGGAACTGATATCTTAGGACTAACTTTTTAGGTATAGGACTTTTTGCTTTTTTAAAAAACGCAAAACTCAATTGAATCTATTGAAGTAATTTTTATTTAATATTGATACCTATATCATTGTGTTTTTAACTTTATATGAGTACACGTGTCTATATATCATATGCACATGTCAATTTGATAAAGGATATTTCAGGATTCAAAATGGTTTTACGTACATAGAATAAAATGAAATCAGCTTGTGTAATTAAAACGTGTTCACAGTACATACTTCAACGAATCAATTTAATACGTTTACGAAAATTTAAAAATAAAATTCAAATAAAGTGATAGAAGAAAAAATTTTTTTATCTATTTTATACGAGTATGATAATGTACACATGAGGTAACGATCATACATAACCATGAGGTGTTAAATTTACTTTTAGATTTAAAACTTACATACAAAAAAAAAGGTTAATATAAAGTGGGGTGGGAATCTTATAAAATTTACATATTATATACATACATATGTACGTACATATACATACATATGATATGCATACGATATAAAACAATACAACCACACGCATGACAGATAAACAAGGACGAATAAAATTATACACGAATTTGAATTTAAAATTTTTCTTTTATTTTCATGTAAAAAGTAAATAAAAATCTATTTTTATATTCTTTCACTATATAAAATAATGATGAGGTTAATAATTTATTATTGATTTTATTTACAAACAACGTATATAAAAATTTCTTTTATTGACGTAATTTGAAAAAGAAAGCTAAGAAATAAAAATAATTTATACATAATATAAACAAATTTTTTGGCCTTCTATCAATAAATAGAAAGTTTTCTATGTAATAAACATTACATCAAACGGACTTTAATTTTCTTTCATATTTTGTGAAATGAACATACATATGTATGTACACATGTATGTATATACACTATATTATAGATGTACAAATACATGTATTATTGGTGTACGATATAAGAAGAAAATTGATGCAATTTTCATTATATTTTATACAAATTCTAAGCATTTTTGTAAACTAACTGATAAGTTTATGTCCCAAAACTATTTTTCTTTACTTTGTAATATTGTTTAGTTACTTTTAATGCATATATTCTTTTTAAATTTTTTATAAAAAAAGAGTACATGCATATATATATACATGTATATAGTACGTATTGCTTTTTCTTCTGTAGGTAAGTATAAATGTACACAAGTATGTATGTATGCACATTAGATATAACACCTGTAAAAATATTTAATAATAAAAAAATTCTGTCACGAATTGAGTATTGCAAAATGAGCAAAAATATAGGTACTTACGTCAATATAAATGATGAGCAAAAAAAAATTAAAAAGATGTATTATTACATGCTCGCAGATAATTAAAATTTTTACGTTTATTATTATAAATTTGTTTAGCCTTCGTTAGAAAAAATATGATCATTTTCATTAAAATATAGTATTTTATATTCTTTGATCTTTTACGTACTATAAAAATTTTTTATTAATATCAAAATACATCATAAAACGTAACGAAGATTTAACGTATAAATGCATTTCAAAAGAAAATAAATTGACTAATTTTAGTTAATAAAAATTACTGCCAAAATTAACATTTTATTATTTTTTTTATAAATGATATACCTATTATATAAGTTTTTATGTATTATTTACGTAAAAGGAAAATTGAATATCTATGGCATAAATCTAAGTATACTTACATACGTACATATGTACGTATTTATATGCAGTAATTAATTAAAAAATTTTTATAATTTTTTGGCAATCTAATACGTTTTATTTTAATTCTACTATTTTTTTTAGGTATTATAACAGATGACATACATACATATGTACACACATATATGTGTATGTATGTACATACACAGTCGTATATACCTATATTTTTGTTATTGAAAAATTTTGATAACTATGAAAGTAAATATCTACTATATTATGTACAGAAAATTATATTATAGTATATATATAGGTACCTATACTAGGTTTTCTGTGGTATATATGTACAAATAATGGATATGTACATACATATGTAGGTATATGTAATGTCTTCATTGTATCCGTATGTAGGTACATCAAATTTTATCAAAATAAATATTGATAAGAAAAGGAAAATTGCCTGTAAAATCACAAAAATGAAATTATTCTAAAAAGAAAAATCAAAATTTACATATAGTACAGACCTTACATACATACATTTGATACTACATACATATGTATGTATTTTATGGCAGTTGATAAGAAATAATTTTTATTTATTTATTTTTATTTTTCAGAAATATTTAATTTTTGCTAACACAATTAACATGTTTATGTATTATACATTTATTTATTTTAAAATCTTAGAAAGACTCACGTTTCTATTACGTGTGCTTAGTAATTAGTATACATAATTGAACATGTGTATTATATTTGATTATATGTCCGTATATGTTACATACATATAAATATAATAACTAAACAGTCATTGTTCGTTTTTACTTATGATATCTTATGAAGGTTAAAAATTTTATACTTTCAGTATAATTTGAATATGTGTACTCAAATTCAAATCTATATGAATAGGTACATGTACATACACATATGTATGTATATTATACACAATGTTATGTATCTATATAAAATAAAAATAAAAAAAAAACATTTAAATTTTAATTTAAAAAAAAAATCATAAAAAGTCTATGTGTATGTGTACACTTGATTGTACTTGATTGTATGTACGTATGTAAGTAAAAAAATAAATTAAACAAATTATTGCTAAATAATCGCTTATTACTGCTTATTACTTTCAATCTTTAAAAAATGATTTCATAACTAAATTTTATGATTGTTAAATTAAGTGTAAGAAAAAATTTAAAAAATTTAAAAATTGATTTATAACAAAATGAAAATTACAAACAAATAAAAAAAAAATTTTTTTAATTAAAAATACATGTGTTGACGTAGAAACAGTCAATTTCAAGTATTAGATACATATGTATGTACATATATCAAATACGTCTTACTATTTTTTTTTTCTATTGTTTTAATTTTAATTTTATTATTATCATTATCACTGATGTACATATGAGATTTATTTCATTATCGTTAAATAAACAAAATAAAGATTGTTTTATTCTTTGGTCGAGAAAGAAAATCTTGCGTGTGTTCGAGTAAATACAATTGCTTTAATATTTAATTAAAAAATAAAATAAACCGATAATGTGTTGATTATGTATATATATGGATGTACCCATGTATCAGTTGGTATCAATATATGTAATGTATATGTATGTATTGTTAATGTAAAAAAAAATTTAATTAGAGTAAAAAGTCGTTTGAATGGTAAAAACTATAACGAAATAAAAATCATATCCGTGTTTAAATATACAAATAAACATTCATATTTACTTATATGTTCATATAAAATGGAATTTTAATAATAATTGAATACATTTTTGTTTGTATATGAAAATATATTACCATACGGTATTTTATGCTTTTTTGTAAATATTTTTTACACTTTTATTAAATACACATGTATTAAATCAAAGTTTTCCATTTAAAAAAACAAAAAATAAATTTTTTTTTGTTTAACAAAAGTATGCATATTATTTTGTGCAATTGAAAATAAATCTGTACGTCTATGCAAAACACAAACAGATAATACACGCATATTTTAAAAGGGTTTAGTTTGTGTTTGTATTTTAAAAATGAAAATATTAATAAATATGTACCTAATTCATTTCATTATTTCGTACAGAAAAATAAACATTTCAGGGGCTTATTTTTAAAAATAAGCAAAAATAAACACCATATATTGATACACATAGGTATGTACATATGTATAATGTATATGTACATACAATGTAGATATTTAATATATACCTATACATATTTATTACTGTATACATACTAGACGAACTGTTTTTCAAAAATTATTTTCTATGTACATACCTATTTTTACTATTTTAAATTTAAACATACTATTTTAATACTTACGTACATACCTATTTTTATAATATAGGTACATAATTTGTTTATTTGATTTTTGCCATATAAGTATTTTGATATTTTACAGTTTTGATTAATTGCAGATAAATTACAATTTTGCAACTTACAATTATTTCAGTTATTGAAGAAAAAAAACAATTACAACATTATGTAGACATGTACTTATATTATCTATTACATCTAGCACGTATACAAACAGTACATACCTATGCATGTGTGAGTTTTACAACATTTTTACGCAGTATACTGTATACCTATGCAATTACAAACTTTAATTTTATGTATGTGAAACAAATTATTAATTTTTAATTTAGTCTTTATATGTAAACAATAAAAGTACAATTACGTATGTACATATGTATGTATGTATTTATATGAAAATTGAAAAGTAAATATGTATTTGCAAGTATGTACATGAAAATTGCAATTTTATCCTATTTATTCTGCATGAATTTCAAAATAAATTTAATGTAGGTAGGTGCCTATGTATTTTTTATGAAATTTTTAATAATTTTCTTTTTCTTATTTTTTAATTTGAAATGGAAAAATTTTATCCTTGAATTACACAATATTCAGATTAACGTAATAAAGCATGATAAGAGAAATTCAAGTGTAAAACATGCAATCTAGGTATTTTGTATTTTTCGTTCTAATTTTTCTTTTTATTTTTTTATTTCTTATAAATATGAAAGTTTATTTATGTACAGCATGTACGTGTGTATGCATATACACGTTTTGTATATCCGTGCATGTAATATAATGAACAATTATAATTTTCTTAACTTTAAATCACGTGGAGTAAAACAAGGATTTTTCGTAACAATTATAAAGAAATAGTGAAAGAATAAAGAAAATGTATTCGTTAGTATGTACATACATATGTATATAAAAGCATATTAAAGTTATGTGCAGACACACGTGTATTTCTGTGAATATTGTACAATATGTGAAATTTTCACTCAAATGTTATTTGCATGAAACGTTATAAAAATGTCTTACTTAAATTTTAAATATGTTTTGTAATTTTATGTTTCCATAAATTATACATATAACATATCAAATATATGTTTTGTAATGTATGTACATATGTACCTATGTAGCTTTCATTAAATGATTACATTTTATTTCGAAATTACACGTAAATAGGTAGGTAAATATAATAATTCATAAAGATTGAAACGATAAGAATTCTTTTATGGGCATTTACATACACACTCACGGGTACACACATATTCATATGCGTATACACATGTAGGACTGTAGGTATATTTACATAAACATCATACACGTCATGTGCACGTTTTATTTTCGTGGAGGACAGAGAACCATAATAACGTGAATTGATGAAAATTCTAAATTCTAAAATCCAGAAAATTGTGTACATGCAAAAGTATGCATGAGCTGTTATTGATTGTATTTTCCTATAATGTCGACATGTACACATATGAACACACATATCCATACAAACAAGATTCATCATTCGAATTCTTTTGAATATTGCAAATATGTATATTATATCTTTATTTTTTTGTAATATCAATATTAAAGTCATTACGTGTTTTCTAAATTGTACATGCTGTGTTGATTCAATAGGCATGTGTATAAATAATTAACCTTTATAATGAATAAACATATAATTTTATTGTCATAATGACATTTTCAATAAAATTTGACTCATTTAGTGATTTTCATTAGGGATCATTTATTTTACGGAAATAAAAATAAAACGATAATATTGTCTTTCTTATCATAACGATATATCTACACACACAAAATATGTATGTATACATATGTTGTATTGTGTATAACATGCATACATTCATATCTATAAATTTAAACAAAACAAGATGATGTTGATTATGAAAAATGGAATACAAAACAATAAAATATCTAGGTATGTACATTTGTCTGTAAATGGAGATTTCCAGAACATTTTTTGTGTGGTTGGCAGATAATAATTTATTTAATATTTTTTAATAAACACTATTTACTCATTTTATTGTTGGGTGTGTAGATACCATTACATAGGTATATGCAATATGTGTAGATAATATAATTGTACATACCTACCACTTGATACCACGCATAATATTATAAATATCAAACTCAAACACAGTTATAAACAAATCATGAGTTATATTTCTTCTAAGAAAAAAAAAAAACACTGTGTACATTGTACACAATTGAATATGTATGTAGATATGTACCTACATATGTACATATTTTATTTTATTTCATATACAGTAATATGAGTATCTATACTCTGTTCATTAATTGTATGCAATTAAGGCCTTATGGAAACTACCTACATAAAACCAAATAAAACTGTACCATTTTACATTGTAGGTAGGTAATTGATATTTAAAAAATTCGTCTAATATTGTATGAAAACTATAAGATTTTGGTAATTCTGCTCGTAAGACACAAATAGAAATTATGAAAGAAGAGAAAAGATGTACCTATTAAGACCTATGAGGTTATGTAAGGCCAGACCAGAACTGCATACAATTAGTGGACAGGGTATATTGATATGACTTCACTGCTTCAATGGAAATGTAAAAAACAAAATGTAGGTGCGAAATACGAATACAATCAAAATTTGTTTTTGTGTTTATTATTTTATTATTTATAAAATATTTCATAGGTACTTATTTCATTTTTTTTATACCTTATAATCTGTTTTCATTTCATAAATACAAAATTTTTTACTTAATAATCATTAAAAATAAAAAGCAAAATAATAGCGCAGATAATAAAAATCAAAACAAAATAACGATATAACCATCTCCCAAGCTATAAAAAACAAATTTTTATACCAATTTAATTTTTAGTAGAATATGATATCATTTGTACTTAATTATTGTTATCATCTTATTTATTATTATCACATCACGTTATCGGTTTACGATCAAAAGTGATCATTATTTTTTGTACATGTGTATGTTCATATTGCGTCTACACTTGTGTATACAATATTAAGTATATTTTCAAAATAATTGAAAATTTGTAAAAATTATAACTGCCTAATGTCTAGGTCTACATAATGCTTACATAATTCAGACTTTGAATCATAGATCATAGTACATACATACATACATACATATTAATTTATTCCAGTCTGTGGTTCTGAGAGTAAAAATTGATTCGCATTTTCTTTTTTTTTTATTCCGTTTAATTTGTGACCTTGGTACAAACTTCCCAAATACCTATAAACAAAAAGTCAAGATAGAGTAAAGTATACCATAAACCTTCGACTTATCAAGAAGTTGAACATAGAGTTTATTAGATTTTGCATTCATCAATATCATCTTTTTATAAAATTAAAAAAATTACATATACCTATATACATATGTAGGTAAATAAATTAAAATTATTTGAAAAAATGCTTGATATTGTAGGTACGAGTCAAAATAAAATAATAAAAATCAGTTTAATTATGTAACAATGAATAAATTCATTTATTTCAAAGTCGAAAAATTGTTCAAAGTTTATCAAACGATAAAAAAAATTTTTTGTTTACATAGGTAATATTAATTGAATCTAAAAAACTGTAAACATGTTCGATGATACAAACAATTCTAACAATCAAAATATAAACTAATAATAATAAATACCTACTTTGCAATAAACTTGTTAAACTTGTTTTTGTCATATGTTTGAGACAAAATATTTAGCACATTACATTACACGTACATATGTATGTATGTACGTACATAAGTATATATTATACATTCGAATATGTATTAAACTAGTTTTAAGTCCAAAGATAATTAATGATGAACGGTTATAATAATAATTAAGTATTGTTTTTAAAACCAGAATTAAAAATCAGAACTTAAATAGTAAGACATATATATTTTCATATTAAATTTACATAGATATTTGGTATTGAAAATTTGAAAAATTTCAGTTACAATTATTGCATTAAAATTGTATATGTATGTCAAGACCTTGTAATACACACACATGTATGTATGTAATATTTTCAAGCAATTTTTTATTTCGTGAAAATATTTCAATGAAAAAGTCATCAATTAGGTATATCTTAGTTGTAATGATCAATAAGAGCAATCTCTACCTTAAAAGCAGGAAAATTCGCTTCTGATATGCCTAAATAATAAATATGCATAATGTAGGTATACGTACCATGTAAGTACGTATTATTTTTCACGTGACCAAAGTCCCAGATGATTTGATTTGGCACAGGATTTGTTTTTTCTTATAAATTCATAAATTTGTCATCATTTTAAAGATTTAAGATTATTTATTACATTTATATATTGTGCATATGACTTTGATACGAAGTGTATATACCTACTTACAAAGGTATATTATCACATCAATTTGAATGAATGGCATGACAACTAAAAAATTATAAAATGTTGTCTTGATTTTGCACAAAATTATGTTTACTTTAAGATTTTAAATAGCTGCTATTTATAAATTTTTAATGAAATTACACCATTTAATTGGATTAAAAACAAAAATGTATTTTCTTCTATTTCTAGGTTAAAAACAAATAAATACCTATATAGGACAGACAGTGTATACTATACAAGGTAAATACTTATTTATGTAAATATTTAGAGAATGTCTAAAAACAGCAAATAAAGAAATTGTTCGCTATTAGAAGTATGTTCTTATGTTTTCGATACATGATAGTCGATACATGTTTTTAAAAAGATATATGTATGTACTGAAATTGCATACTTACAATGAAAAGAGAAAAAAACGTAATTACATGTTTAAGTTTAATGGTAATACATACAGATATGTGTGCATATACATACATATATAGTACCTACATATGTATATACATTTTCTTTAAATGAATTAGCAAAAAGCACTAAATATACATTCATAAATATGTATTTCATTTTGGTTTCTATATACATATATATATATAGTATGTACAAATATGTACTTTATATATACACAGTACACACGTATCATGCATATGGTTATTTATGATGTACACCCACTCTGTGTACATCATCATAATACAAATATGTATGTATGTATGTAGGTATATATTTGTCGTATATTTTACTGCAATCAATTTGCATTGTGTATTCATGTATTTTAATATATAGCTAAATTCGCTAGAAAACACAATTAACGAATTACATATGTATGTATACGTACCTACACGTTTATGTTTCTGTTTTTTTTTTACAAATCAAACCCCTAAAAATATGGTCGTTTAAAAAAACAAAAATAAATAAATAAATAATTTTACAATTATAATAAGACGTACATACATACATACTTACATATGTATGTAAGGCTGATGGGCGAGTTATACGCACGTATATATACAGATACGTAATCAGCTGTTTTCTTATATATTTTCCCATAAAATAAAACACTGTGCATTTGTGTTGTGTACAAAATTATATATATTATGTATGTATATATATAAAAAAAACACACACACAAATACACAAAACTAGATTTTATTTTTTCAATTTTTTTTTGTATGATATACATATGTATTATCAAACATATCGGTATGATATACATATATATATATACATATATATGCTATACACATTCACACAAACACACATAATTCACATCCTCTAAAATCTATAAATTCTCTGAAGTGAATACGGCAATCCATTCAGTAATTTTTCAACATTCAATCGAATCGGATAAAGTCGAGGTTGAAGTTGAGTGGCAGCGACTTTTTGTTTTTTTATAAAGAGTTTTTTTCTCTTTTCTTTATTTTATCTTAGATTTTTTAATTTTTTATAAATATAATAAAAGTATATAAAGGAGAAAATTTAAATTAAACAATTTAATATTAAAATATTATATTACAGTTTCAAATAAATAAAGACAATTTATAAAAAGAGGACATATTAAGTGAGTGCTTTTTCATTTTTATTATTGAATTAAATTTTTCCTTTTCATTTGTGGAAATTTAATTCATATATTTGGATCGGTGTTTAAAAAAGAAAGTGCAAACAAAACAAATTAGTTATAAGGGAGACAAATTTTCAATTTGGGGCTTTGGCCATTGTATGGGTAAGTAAAAAAAAAAAAAATTTTTTTTTTATTTTTTATTTTTTTTATTTTTTGTTTTTTAAATAAAATTTAATTTATATTATACCAGATTATACCTACCTATATTTATTGAACAATTTAAAAAAATTTGAAAATTTCTAAAAAGGGAAATGATTTCATTCAATAATAAACGAGCCATAGTATTATTTAGAATGTTTTTCCAATGTATCGTGTAAATTCTCCGAAAACACATACATGATCATTTCCAAAAAATGCATATTTTAGAAAAGAGTTGAAAATTCAATAACATGATTTGAATAAACTCCTATACAGACACAGGATAGATAAAATGTACTTTATACGTACATCTTTTGTTTTGTTAACTTTTATCATATTTTTATTTATAGATCGATGAGTAATATATATTATTCGAACTCATGTTGTAAACAAAGTAGGTACTATATTTTATTTTATTTATTTATATAATACAATACATGTGAACAATGAATAAAAACAAAACAGACAAGCCACATGTCTTCATATTTTTATGAAAAAATAAAAAAGTAATGGATTTTCCCCTATGAAATTCAACTAAATAAAATTGATTCAGTTGATTATATTCGTGTTTGCCACATTGGTTTTTGTTTAAATATATAACGAGACGTAACTAGTTTTCAGATTATTATAAAAGATATAACGTATACTTAAATACAAAGAAACTTGATTTAAAAAACCCAATCGAACTTCATTCATATTCATGCTCATGGACTTGTATTAAACGAATAAAAAATATTTGTACGTGGCAATATGTGTAGTTATTATAATAAAGGGGAGGTCTACATGATTTTGTAGGCAACTGTTCAAATCTTCAAGACTTCAAGACTTTCAATTTGACTAATTAGTAATTGGTAAAAACAATTTTTTTTTTCAAGAATTAATTTTGTCTTGGCTTACGTGAATAAATTTTGAACAAAAAATTTAAACGGAAAGATATGTATTTAGGTATTTTCAAATTTATGATTTCGCCATTTTCTGGTAAATTTATGAATATGTGGATACAAGTGGGATACAATATGTACATATGTATGTACGTCATAACATTTTATAAAAATATTTTTATCTGTACATGAAGCATACATGTGCTCCGTCCTCAGCACATATTCATGCACTACTTATTTTATGTAAGACATGTACATTTTAATAAACATTCGCATGATATTATTAAAATATTGATGATTTTTCAAAACAAATTGCATTCAAAGTATAATGATGAATAAGCAATGAAGCAAAATACACGTACATATGCCTATGTACATATACTGAATTTACAATTTAATTTAAATGTAACTGTATAAATCAAAGTTCACTCATTTTTTTAATGCTTATATACAGATACGATTGTGTATCTACATATTATGTAGGTGTGTTTGTGTATATTTAAAAACAATTAATTAAATTATCCACACAACACATAGGTATGTATGTATGGATATATAAGTACAGCCATGTATATGCATATGTATTTATTTATATGTATACATATAGGTATGTATATATTATGTGTATATTTTAATTTAAGTATACCCATACATATACATTGTACATCATGGCACACATATACATGCATACATATACATTTTGTATCTATAGATATATCTGTACAATAATTAATATATATGTACATAAATATACTTACAATACATACATATGTGTATAAGAAAATACACAGCACATTGCAAGAACATACATGCATATAGTTTTTGAATTAATATCGCGTAGTCATTAATTAATAACCTTCACAAATTTCCTGAGTATGTAATGCATTCAAATGTAATTTCTAAATTCAGTTCAATGGTCAACTGAACAAAAAGGTCATATTATATTATATCAGAGATCCTATATTAAAGAGATAACTCATTTTTGAATTTCACGCTAAAATTTTAAAAAACCAGTGCGAAAGATCAGAATGAAGTTGAAGCTGGGTAAAGTTCAGCATTTACCAGCTTCAAAGTTCTATCCATATGATCTTTCTATTAAGAGACTAGACTTTATATTACAGCCATATGATAAGTCCCGATTTTACATACGTTTGATTGTGTGTATATTTAAATATATGACTTCAATTAGTTACGCATGAATGATCACTGGGTCTTTCGTTTTGTGCAATACATTTTGTTTGTGTATTCCTAGAATTATGATCGGATCTACATTTTTTTTTAAATTAAAATTTGCAAGCATATATTTTGTTTGTGTAATTTCATTACACACAATTTTTCTAATTCTGGACTATTTAATTGTTCATGATCATGAATATATTTTGTTTGTGTATTCTTTAAAGTTTGAATACAAAATTTTAAAAGCCAAAAATTCAATATTGAGTTTATGAAATTTTGTACTGCATTATATTATAATTCGCATGACGTATATTTTGTTTGTGTAATTTCATGACGAAAAAATTTTCTGATTCTAGTTTTTAATCATGAAAATGTATAATTTTTGATTTCTTTTTGATGACGTACATATGCTCATGTACTATAATACATATACATATGTCCATATATACATATATACATTGATACATGCATATAATTAATGCATACAAATATATGGATATATAAAATAACATTTAATTATGTATCAAAAAAATAAAATAATATTTTATTATTATAGTGCTATAATTGATGCAATGATGATTGGATATATAAAATGTTATATTATATATCCATATATTGATCTTAATACTTAATGTATAAACGTATGTACATACAAATGTATATACATAGATTTGTGTGCAATAATTATATGTATGTATCTATACATGTATGTATGTACATGAGCATATGTACGTACAAATGTATATACATATGTACGCACATTCCTTTTACAAAACAAAAATCAAAAATTATTCATTTTCATGATCAAAAACTAGAATCAGAAAATTTTTTCGTCATGAAATTACACAAACAAAATATACGCCATACGAATTATAATTATGCAATACAAAATTTCATAAACTCAATATTCAATTTTTGGCTTTTAAAATTTTGTATTCAAACTTTAAAGAATACACAAACAAAATATATTCATGATCATGAACAATTAAATAGTCCAGAATTAGAAAAATTGTGTGTAATGAAATTACACAAACAAAATATATGCTTGCAAATTTTAATTTAAAAAAAAATGTAGATCCGATCATAATTCTAGGAATACACAAACAAAATGTATTGCACAAAACGAAAGACCCAGTGATCATTCATGCGTAACTAATTGAAGTCATATATTTAAATATACACACAATCAAACGTATGTAAAATCGGGACTTATCATATGGCTGTAATATAAAGTCTAGTCTCTTAATAGAAAGATCATATGGATAGAACTTTGAAGCTGGTAAATGCTGAACTTTACCCAGCTTCAACTTCATTCTGATCTTTCGCACTGGTTTTTTAAAATTTTAGCGTGAAAGTCAAAATTGATTCTTCTTTTTAGATTAAACTTCTTTGATTATATGTATGTTCAATTTCAGTTCACTTTCTAGCAATCGCGAGATTTTTGTAAAAAATTCGTAAATTTTCGTAATAAGTACGTATTAAATATTTGAGTTTTCTCTTTCAAAAATCGTCATTGTTTTGTTTTTAATTAATTAAATTTTATGTACACTGCACATTCATGAAAGTAGTTAATGTGCAATGTATGTGCATTACAATTTCCTTCCTTTCATTTGAACTTAAATCTACATATGTACATATACATGTTTAATAGTGCAAGTACCTATTAGGTATGTAGTAAAATTTAGTATGAAAATTCAAAATGCACAATAGAAAAGGCATTTTTTATATGAGTACATACATATGTATATGACTGAATCAAAGGTACGTAAACCTTGGATAATTGTCTCATTGTCTGACATGAGAGTGTATTAAAATGACCATATGAAAATTTTATCCATGCAATGTATGTATGCTAATATTAAATTTTTATTTATCTCTAAAAGATAAATCATCATAAATCTATTTTTTGCAGTTGAAAAAATAGGTATATCCAGACGTAATATTTATATTAATTAATAACATATGAAAATGACCATCATATAAATTATAATTAGAAAAATGCACTCATATAAGATATTAGATATAGTACCTACCTATGTAGGATGTTCTAATTCGTTTAGATATACATATGTGTGTATGTACATATACCTACATATTGTAAAATATCTCATTCGTGTGTCGCATTTTAATGTTTAGACACGTTCTACAGAATTGTTATACAAAATAAAATATTTATTATACGTACCTACATACATATGTATGCATGCATTATGCGGATTATATGCACGTTTAAATTTTTATATTTGAAAAAAGACTTTGACCTACTAAACTTGCCTTACATATTTTACATGAAAATTTTTACAAACTATTATAATATTCCTTTAATTTTATTAAAATGCATATGCACATGTATGTATGTCTATATGTGCATAATATGTACATAAAACTATATGTATTGAAGAAAATTGAATTTTATGACGTTATTGGAACATATTTTCCGGTTCTAATTACAAAATATGTAACATAAGTCGTATTAGGTGAATGTGGGTGGCAAAAGTGTACATCGTACTCGTAATTTTAATGTGAATACTATCTATAAATATTAAAAAATTTATATAAGTACATAGATACGGTGACACACTCTTGGAACTAAAGTATGTAAATAGAAATGACTTTTTAAATTGCTTGTGTCATGTGTAGGAGGACAAATTTGGATGTAAATGCGTACGTACATAAAATTGTATAAAATAAAATATACCTCCTTTACAAAAAAAAAAAAAAAAGAAACTCTGCCAACTTGTAAGTCGATAAGTCAAGATATGCATTTATTTTAAGGAATTTTTTATTTTTTTTATTCAAACTGTAATCTGGTTTTATTTTGTTATTAAAACAATACAGTAATTAATTTAAAAAAAAAAAAAACTAAAAATAATTCAAAATTCATAAGATTTATTTGTTTTTTTTTTCTCATTTTGCATTTTTCAGAGCGTTCTAAAACGTCATCAATAAGTGGAGACGAGCCGGGCCTGTATAAAAAAGTGCAGGGCCGGATTAGTCTAAATTCAACTGTTGCTGGAATTGATACAAATAATCCAACAACAAATGACTGTAAAACTGGATATCTGCCAACGGTTGGGCGATGGGGCTCTGAATGGCCAAGTTGACTCGCCGAAGCAAGCTTCGGGCGTTTATACACCCTTAATGATAATAATAAACCAGGGTCAGAACAAATACATGATGAAAATGAAGGATTGACTGACCCTGAAATATCAAATCATACCAATGATCATGATGATCATAATGATTATGATGATAAAACAAAATACATCGGTAATTATGATGTTGGCGCATCAAATGATGATACCATTCTGACATCCATTATAAACTGCAGCCATAAGAAAAATAAAAATGCAGCAACAACAACAGCTGTAAACCTATTGGCAACGCCAGATAGTTATAATTTAACTGCATTTGATCAAGTTAATGGTATATGGCCATTAGAACATCCTCTACCATTGGCTGATTGGGCACCAAATATTAAAGAAACATTACATTTTGATAACGTATGGCAATATGAAGATTTAAATGCATTAATTGAAGCTAAATTGCATCACATGCTTGAAGAAACTCATTATGATACCGTTCATAATTTCATCGATTTTTATAAATCATTTAAGAAAACACGTCGTTCTGATTTACGTTCATTCTTTCAATTTTATGATATACCAATAAATCGTCGTCACCATATGTGTGTTAGTTTAGCAATGGAAATTATTGTTCGAATTACAGAAATATTTCCAGAATTAAAAGAACATCTCTATATTGTATCATGTGAGGAATCAGTTATATCACCACAATTTTATATTGAAAGTGTTTTAGAAGCTGGACTTGAATCAGCTGACTCGAATGTGGAAAAAGAACATGCATTGGTTGCAATGAAAATAACAATTGGTGGTCGTCAAGGTATTATGATACTTGATCCTGGTTATCATGTTGCAAGAGCCGTTACAGTTATGAAAGATCAATGTTATCCACATACAGGTAAGGCATTATTATTAATTTATACTTTTTCTTTGAATAACGGAATTTTCTTGTGTTTGATTTTTAATATAATTTTTCTTTTTTTTTCTTCTTTTCTTCTTATGTTGCAGGTTGGTTTACACAATCCGATGAAAAACATTGTAAACGTGAATATTGCTACAATTACAATAGACATAATGATAATTTCATTGAATGGGCTGAACGTGAAATTCGTGGTGATAAACAAGAATATAAAATTTCATTGGTTTATATTGAAAGACCATATACAACAGCAGTTGATGTCACAGTACGTCGTAATCTTGTATACAATTTTAGATCATTGTTAGCAAGAGATGCTAAAGGACGTGTATTTGCTGGTATATATTTTCCATTATTGTCAAATACAACTGATGCTCAATTCACAATATTTTATGATGATCAAAATAATGCCAGCGTTAAAATTAAATTAATGTTTAATGTATTCAAAAATCCATCAAAGGTAAGTGTTGTTATTGCAAAATAATAGAAATTATAGAAAATTATAAAAAAAATTTTAATTAAATATTAATATTTTATAGATTCCTGATAATGTTTCATCACATTTGGAAAGATTAGCACCGCAGTTAAATATGGCTAAAGATGAATTACTTGACATACTGAAATCCCTTTCTGAGGTCGTATCTGACCAGGATTTCGTGTCACAAGTATTAAGCATTAATGATCATATAAATGAAATGTCAGCTGATAATTGAATAGAAATGAATAATGTTGATGTTGTTAACAAAAACAATCAGCAGCAACAGCATCAACAACAACAGCAACAACAAAATAAAATTATTCATTCATCTTATAATTACAATTACAAATATTATTATTATTATTATCATAATGTAATAAATGCTTTGCTTAAAATTTTCATTTATTTTAAAATAATTTTATTAAAATTAATACATTTAATATCAATAATATTCAAACAATGTAAAAAATTAATTTTATTAATTAATTCATTTATAATTTGGTTAAGACATTATGAATTTACAACTGAAATTTATCAATACATTGTAATTATTTTATATTTTACAATTTATCATATTTTTTGACATTCAATTTAATTTAATGTAAAATACATACAAGTAAATCAGAATTAATGCAGGGTCATTATTATTATTTTTTAAATTCTTCGAACAATTTTAATTTCTAAATTTATATCATGTATTACCTTTTTTTCTATGTTTAATAAATACAATAATATTACATAAATTGCATTACAACTAATTAATTATAATTATAAGTTTTTGAAAAAAAAGATACCGTACATGAAATGATGCTTTTTCACTTTAACACTAAAATAAAAATAAAATATGTTCTATGAGAATGCAGCAATTACACAAAGCACTGGCTATTAGAGAAGTTTTTTGAAAAATTATGTAAATTTGTATAGTCAAAACGTTACATATAAACACACATTTATTAAAAAAAAACAAATTATATACATATTACACATAAATAATGTACATATACATACACTATTTCACTGCTATGTATAAATAATTTTCGAAGAAAAATATATGTACACTGTAGTAATTATTCGAATACTTAAAAAATTCAAATAAAAATAAAACGGTATCAAAAATTAATGAAATTTTTATTTCATAGATTTCTTTTTTTTTTTTTTTTGAATTTCTTTCATTTTAAAATGATAAATGAATGAAAAAAGCATGTAGAAATCTTATGTATATGGTGTACCTTTACCTATTTTCAATTAAATTTTCATTTTTGGAAAAAGAGCAAAATAAATATACAAAAAAAATCTATTCAATAATTATATCAATGTAAACAAAACACAATACATACATATAAAATAACATTATTCTTCTGAAAAACAATTCTATTATTAAAAAAATAAAAATAAAAATTGTAAACAAAAGATCATATTCATATTTGCCCAATAAACAAAACCAAAATTAATTTTATTGAAAAGAAGTTATAGATGAAAAAGGTGAAATTGTAAAATCTTATAAACTATCAAAAATATACTTATAATTATGTATTACTTGTTTTTTGGTTTAGGGATATACTCTAGTATGCGTTAAATTTTCTCTGCATTATTCAAAAAAAATAAATAAATTTCATATGTATAATCAATTATAATTTAGTTGTATTTCAAAAATAAATTTTATCAAAATCAAAATTGTTTTGTTTTTCTTTTTCTACATTTAAAATAACGGTTTCTTAAAATTTCAAATCCTTCATAAACTCAAATGAAAGAAAAAAAATGAATTACTCCTATTATTCTTGAATTATTTTTTGTGGTCATTTGTTATTTACCTATACAATTATAATATACTGTACATGCATGTTATGTAGGTATGTACATATGTACATATGTCCTAAAATTGGTTTAGTAGGAAAAAATGTGATTTAGTAAAAACAAAAAAATATAACGAGCTATTTATTCTAAAAAATTATGTGAAAAGAGGTTTTGATAATATACCATACATATGTAAAAATTTTTTTATCTTTAAAAAATGTGTTTTTATTTTAAACGAAATAAAATAACGGTTTAAAAAAAGGCAAAAAATAACGGACTTTCATGTAAAAATGTAAAACTAAAAAGGAGATTTGAGCGGAAGGAAGTAGATATTTTGTTTTTGTAATTTTGTATAGTGGGGTTTTAGACGAAGAGACACTGTGTTACACTTTCAATTCAAATACTTTCAGTGTAATTGGTAAGGGAAGTGAGGCATGTATAAGGTAGCCCGATGACACCGTGCAACCTTATACACGCCTCACTTCCTTCACCTGGTGTCTCATAGTACAATTTTTCATATGTGTTTCATAGATGTCTCTTCGTCTATAACTCCCCATACGAATTTTAAACAACAAAAACAACACAATGTTGACGTTAGTGGGAACTGGGAACTATCAAAAGAACTTATTACACCTGATCCAAATAATTTTTATGGCAACACTAATTTTTGATTTTTCTCGTTTTTCTTTTGTACCATTTTCTTGTTTTGCTGACGATTTCATACGTGTCATTCGTTCGTAAAATCAAATAGGATTTTGTCAAAAATTCAAACACGAATTGTCGAAAGTGCTCATTCACTTATTATTTGGTGTTACTTTCGACGTGGATAATTTTCTTTCTATAATTTTCAATTTACCACTAAAATCATTACACAAATTGTAATTTTCAAATAAAAAAAGAATAAATTTTTTGAAGATACTGAAGTATATTAAAAAATGGTAAGTTATATAGTTAAATTAACTTTCAGAAGTAGAATTTTTTGCATGAAACGAATCTTGATAAAAGCGATTTAAAAAAACTTGAAATTTTTAGCCTGCAGCAGCTAGTTCTACATCAGTAGGAAGTGGAAGTAGATCACCTAGTAAATTGGCTGTTCCTCGGAGTAGTGTTGGAGGAAGCAATTTAAAACAACGAAAAACAACTACAACAGCACCAAGAAGTCGAACTACGGGGGCTGGGTCTGGTGGAATGTGGCGTTTCTATACAGATGATTCTCCAGGAATTAAAGTGTAAATAAGACATTGGCTATACTTGTACTTGTATATAAATTCACACATTATATTGTGATTTTTTCATTTTTTCAGTGGTCCAGTTCCAGTTCTTGTAATGTCACTTTTATTTATAGCATCAGTTTTCATGTTACATATTTGGGGCAAATATAATCGTTCATAAAGTGAATTAGAATTTAAAATAATTATTTAATAATGCATTTTGGATTTCTTGATAGTTTTTTAAATATGAAAATATATCTATAACGTATCTTATTTTTGTTTACATTAAATTAATAATTAATTTTTTATTTTTCTGTTCTCATTTTGTAATAATCATTCCGGTAAAAATCGGTTCATAATTTGAATAGAGAAATGTGAGATTTTCTTCATAAGTTTTTAATTTATAAATTTAGTAAAATAAAATGTTCCAATGATTAATGTTTGTTTTCATTTTACAGTGTAATGCGAGTGATTTATCAAAATTCCAGCGGCTCATGAAGGATCAAAATTTTCAAGTTTTCTGAATGCCAAAATTTTCTTTCTGTAAAATATTTCATGTAAAGAAATCTTAAAACCAAAATTTTGGTAGACTTCACTAATCACTATGAACTTCACATGGTTCCGTGGGATGCTTTTTCAAAAGTATTTTGCCAATCATAGTTTTAGTTTATGTTTATGAACATTTGCACATTTTAAGAAAATAAAATACCCCATAACTCGAAACTGCTCAAAAGTGGAAAAAATAAATTTTTTATTCTTCTCACTAGATATCGCAATCGTGTAGAAACTGATAATTTTACGTAAGGTGGCACTAGTAACAGATAGATGCTAAGAGTGAAGAGTGCAGAGAGGACTTAAATACATATAGTTCTTCTCTTTTTTTTCTTTTAAATTGATTTGGTTTGGGTTTGGATTTGATTTTGGCATCTTCAAATTTTAAAAATCGAATTTTCCTTTCAATTTTCATACTGTTTTTCTTTTAAATTTGAACTTCAGTTGAAAGTGGTCGAGTGGTCGGGTTTCTATCTTCTTTATTTTATATAATCTATTCCTTCCTTTATAAATGGAATTTTATCGTGTGGCTGCAATTTTTTTCAGAAATTTATATTTAAAATAAATTAATATGAAAATCTATTTTTAAAATTCATTTGGAAATATTTAAATAAATTAAGATCCAATGTGAAAACATCGCAAATATTTTGGATGGCTGAGATAAATTCGGATTCATTTTTAGCTGTTATTTAGGTAAAATTTTAATTTAGTGGTCAGTGATTCAATTTTATCGGAACTTCTTGATGATTGTTCACATCGTCTTATAAATTTTATTTTAAATGTTGAAAGTAAAGAACGGCCAGCTGAAATTTTATCAATATTCTTTTAGAAATTTCGTGTGAGTAAATTAAAGTACATATACTCAATTTTTTTTAGATTTTGGTGCATAATCATGGATAATTTAAACGATCGGGATGGCGAAAGGAGAAATGTAAGTTTCTTTTATTTTTATTTTTATAAATTAAAAAATTTGAATACAATATTATGATGATAACTTTATTCAGAAAAAGAATATGTTGATACTCTTAAAATTAACCAAAAGGATTCTGATAACTTCAATTTTATTAATTTATACACAAATTGATTGGAACATTTAAAATTTGTACTAACAAAAGTTTTCTTTGCAGATTCCCATAATTACACGAGGTATAGCTTTATAAGAAATAATGTCATTCAAGAACATCTAGCATTTTGAGGTTCACTTATAATGTACATATGTATACATTATCCTAATAAAAATGATTTTGACCAATACCGGCGTTTTAGTTATAATCGTGGATTTTGGTGAGTTTTTCCTCTCAGTTATTTTTAAAAATAAAATTATGATGATTAATTTTTTAAAGGTATAGTTCATTTGATAATAGAATGAAAATAAATTTTAAACTGATTTTAATCAGTAAAATTCAATTTCTAAAAGCTGTAAACATTGCATTAAAATTGTTCCTTATTTAAATTTCAGGGAAAGCAGCGAAATTACTTTATTGGCCTATGCGTTTAAAAAGAAATTGGGAAGTCTACCTTGAACTTAATAAAGTAAGTACAATTACTTCACAATAATCAATTGATTTATTTTAAAATGATGACACTCAAAAACCTATTCAGGTTCCCTCTTCTGAGTCGAACCCAATATAAACCATGCTGTAGATTTATTACTGATAAATTAATTTATTAATTTATTTCATAAAATATTTGTATACTTTCTATTTTTACTTAAAAAGTTGTTTTATTTTCTAGGTTATTGAGACAGAAGATTGGACTTGGAAGTCGTTGTCAATTATACAAATGTAATTTAAAATTTTCAACTTGAAAATTTTCTTGATAGTTTGATTTTTGATTCAATAAAACTACATTCATTCAAAACAAAATTGATTTTTTATTCCTATTTTAGTTCACCACAAGAATATACCATAACTTTCTGAGTCGTTGCTCCACTTTTCGTTCCACAGCGCTCCATTTTTCGGACAACATCGGCTCCACTTATTACATGGCCAAATACTACATGTTTTCCATCTAACCAATCAGTTCTGAAAAAAATCAATAAAATTTAGTAATGCTTTGATTTAATTATGTATAATTTCATTTACTTTGTAGTACATATAAAGAACTGTGATCCATTTGTATTAGGACCGGAGTTAGCCATTGATAATGTACCAAATCCATTGTGTTTTAGAATAAAGTTCTCATCGGCAAACTTTTTACCATAAATTGATTTTCCACCAGTACCATTATTGTTAGTAAAATCGCCTCCTTGACACATCTACAAATTGGAAGTTGAGAATTAAATTACCTTGTTTATAGATGCTTTCATTTACTTACAAATTCTGGAATGATTCTATGAAATATGCTTCCTTTAAATCCAAACCCTTGCTCATGTGTACATAACGCGCGAAAATTCTCTACAGTTTTTGGCACCACATCGGCTCTTAGAAGCATCACAATTCTACCAATATCATTTCCACCAATTCTAATATCAAAATAAACTTGTGGATTTCTTTTCTCTGGCTTCGTTATTACTACAGGTGTTTCACTTTCCTGAAAGTATCATAAATAACAAATTCAAAATTTACAAAATAAATTGAATTTACTTTTTCTTTTTTCTCTGTTTCTTCTTGAGTTTCCTTTTGGAGAGTTGCACCAGCATGTTTTTGTAACCATTCATCATCTGCCCATACTGGCTTTATGCTTCCTTCCTTTATTCTTACTGGTTTTGCTAAATTAACACGTATCGTTCTACCACATAGTTCAGAATCATTCTAGCAAAAGATAAAACCAAAACATGTCCTACAAATTTTTTTATACAACCTACTAGCCTGAAATTCATTAAGAAAACAATTTTACCATGTTATCGATTGCTGCAGCTGCATCTTCAGCAACTTCATATTCTATAAAAGCGAATCCTCTGTGTTTTTGTGATTCATAATCGACTGGCATTTGTACATCAGCAATATCACCAAATGGTATGAATGCAGCATTTAATAGTTTTTCAGTTACTTCATCAGCAAGACCACCAACATAAATCGTCCTTTTGTCATTTGACATTTTCCTCTTTTTTTCCAGATTCAAACTTTTCCACTTTTTGGCAAAAACTATTGAAATAATATTTATTAAATCCAGAACACTTATTTATCTATATAAAATAGAATATTGCAAAATGCTCATATTACTAAACGTATAAAGTTTCACTTCGTATCGTAGTTCGTATTAATCGTATTACTAGTTGCAGATGTAAATATTTATTAATTTCAAAGTTTGAGGTTATGATTTTATAAACAATTCAAGAACTTGTCATCATTTATTTTGTAAGGCCATGATAAAAATTTTTTAAATTGCTTATGTGTGTGTGTGTGTGTGTAAAACTGTTCCTGAATTTAAAAAAGAAAAAAATGATTAACCCCTATTTTAACCGTTGCTATGGAAAAGAATTATTCTTTTATTAGAAATTCATCCAACAGACTGAAATTAGTAGAAGGAAAGGACAAAATATGAATAAATCCAACAAATCTAGAAGACGAAAATTAAAAATTGAAAAAAAGAAAACGAAATTAAGTCAAGAATATATTAAAACCGAAGCAGAAGTTAAAACATTAATACAAGCTCAAAATGCCAACAGAAAGGAAACCTTTGATACAGTAGACAGGGAAATACGTTTTTTCACGGAAATCAACTTTGGTTCTACAGACAGAAATATTGAACAGAACAATACCGTAGATGTTGAACATGATCATGAAGCAGCCTCTGAAAGAGAATCGAGTATTATAGCACCATTTTCTGAAACACCGAGAATTCAACCAGCTTCATCGTATATTCAAGTTGAAGATGTCATTAATCCAATTGAAAAGGTGAAATCATTCAAAATAATTTTCTCAGATGATGTCTTCTTTACACCATCATCAAAGGAACCCACAAATTTACCAAATTTTGAAGAGAAGGAGCAACATGAATTACTTGAAAAACATGGTTTGTACATTGAAAAGAATGTATTCCAGGAAACAAACTCGAATACTACTCGAATGATTAATCGGTTATCACAAGAAGGACATTTTAATTGGATTTCGTCACCAAATAGTTTAAGGAATCAACAAAAAATACAGAAATGGAATTTTTACACAAAATCATTTAGAACAGAGTGTGGAAAAATTTTTTTACCAATACCGAGTGTGTCTCCATTGCATCAAATTGGAAATATTGAGTTTACATTTGTTCAAAAATATTTGGCAATTTGCCTCAAGGAATTACAATTTCTAGAGCATCCATTACAAACTGAGGAACATCGTCTAGCTAATAAACTTGAAGAACTTTACGAAGCGTATAAAGAAAAAATGGAAAATAGTTTAATTGAAAAAATGACCGTTGAATTAAATACGATACGAGAGATAATACAAAAAATGATTCAAGAAGTTAAAGAAGATAATTTACAAAAATTAGAAAAATTTATAATGCATGCCAAAAATCTTCGAAATGCTTTACATAAAGAAGAGCTAACGATGAAGAATCTTATCAAGTCAATTTTGGATACATGGTTATCATTAAAAACACTACGTAAGAGACAAGAGATCAAATTAACTAATATAAAAATTCTTGTTCAAGTTGAAGAAGTCGATAAGAAAACAGATGAAATTCAATGGGAAAAGAGATATCAAATTGAATTAAATGAAATTTTAAGAGAAGAATATGAAATGTACTATAGAATGAAAAGAAATCAACAACAACAACAAAAACGGCAACAGGAAAATAATGAGCATTCTATATCATTTATATCATTACATAAACCAGATATTGAATTAATTAAAACGAATTTACGAGAGACTTTAATGAATTGCACAAGATTACCTGGTGAACCGAAAATTACAATAATCAAACGATATATTAATGAAGAAATAATTCAAAATTTTGATAAAATTAAAAATTATTATTTTAAAATTTATTTTGATGATCGTTTATTGGATTCATCAAAAATTTTTAAATTAAAAAATAATTTCAATATAGATCTACAAAATGAAACATTTTCAGTATATTTAGAAAGGAAAATTCCGAAAAATATTAAAATTGAGGTAATTTTGAATTTTTAATTTGAATAATTAAGAGAGCAAAAAAACGTTTATATTTTATATTTATGTATTATTATATTTTCAGTTGTATGAAAAATCGAAAATTCATGTAGACATAAAAATAGCCAATATGTATTTGCCAATATTAAAAGTGACAAATTATAATTTTTCATCTATAGAAATTGTGGAATTCTCTTCTAAGAAATTCAAAATTTCTGGAAAATTGAAAATTAACATTTATTTAAACGATCGTTTTGAAAGAAATTTAAAATCAGAATCTGATAATACAATAGACGAATTAACAGTAACTACTTATCAGCAACCAAAACATTTTATAAAAATTGATAAAGATACATTGTCTAAATGGTATGAAAATGAATTATTGAATCCTTTAGATCCAGATTGTTTATCATTAATAAAAAATTTAAATCAAAATGAATGTCAAGAAATAATTGAAAAAGAATATGAAAATGAAAATAATTCTTTTATATTTGAAGAAGAATTAATTGCATTTTGTTCAAAAGATGAAATTTTAAATAATTATCGTTTTAAAATGCTTAAATCAAGATATAAAAATGATGTAACATTTAAAGATTATCGATTTATACCATTATTTGAAAATGAAATTGAAGAAATTAGCAAAGATAAAGTTATTGAAGAAGGTAATTGGATGGATCCGATTGATTTACAAAAGCATAAAGGAAAAAAATATTTACAAAAATTATTTGATATAATTTGTAATCATTGTACATTGTTACAAACTAATGAACAAACATCAAATTTATTGATTGGAGATGAATTACCGACGATTAGGTAAAATTTGAAGAAAATAGCCGTTCAATTTAAAATTTTTTTTACGTATTTCAATTTTTTCACTAGTTCTATCATTCAAACAATAATGAGATTTTTTGCTCCAGCTAGATCATTACCTATGTTTATTGCACCAAAACAAAATAAAATTTCAGTGCGTTCTAATGATATTTGCGATTTTAATATCCTTATTAATGTAATACGTGCTACTGGAATACCAGTAAGAAATTTTATTACAGAGGATAGAAGGAGAAGTAGTAGTGTTTCAGCAGCATATCAAGGTATGAATTTCGCTACAAAAAAAAAGTAAATAAATAATAAAAAAAAATAAATAAAACATTTTCAGCTTTAAAATACTCAAATGTCCGTCCATATGTAACTGTTGCATACAAGGATAATGTAATGCGAACTACAACTGTTGATGGCTCAAACCCTACATGGAATGAGCAATTAACACTAAAAATATCGTAGGTTTTATTGCATAAAAAATAAAAGAAGAGTACATTTTAAAATTTTGATATTCACAGAGGAAAACCATCTGAATTTCGAGATGAAATAAAATTTTGTATTTTTGATGAATATGTTGAAGATCTTCTAAATGATGACACAACTAGAGGAATGGAAGTCTATCAAAGAATACATATGAATTGGCTAGGTGAATTACGAATACCACTTAGTACAATTTTTCTAAAACAAACGGTAGAAATCTATTTTTTTTTTAATTCTTAATTTTTCTACGATTTTAAATGAAATCAAATACTTCATTCACAGATTGAAGGTGTGTTCGAAATAAATTCACCAAAATTAATAGTAGGTTACACAAGGCCAACATTAGCTCTAACAAATGATACAGAAATAACAAACGAAGATATACCTGAAATAAAAGAATCTGTTTATCTTTCATTGTATATCACTATTGAGCCTCAATATGAATTGTTTGATATTAAAACTTCATGTTTAGAATGTTCTGAACTAAAAGAAGTTAAGGTAAGGCTAAAAGAATGTATAATTGTAAAATAATGTAATTTTTATTCATCTTGATATTTTTGTTTCCAGTTATATGTTCAGGAATGGTATGGTAGAGTAAAAGAAATTTATCCTGAAAATTTTATTAATCCATTAATTAGTTTAGCTAATGGGAAACGAGTTTGCATTACAAGATTACTTGAACCAATTCCTTTACCATTTGAAAATAATACTGAAAATATCGAAAGAATTCTTAGAAGATACGTATCATTGATCCCTGTTTTAAAAATAATGAGTCCTTGTACACAATTGAGTGGTATATGGTTAAATAATGAAGTAAAAAAATTTAAAATTGAAAAAATAAATTTTTTAAATTATTGATGTTACGTTTAACAATATTATTCAGGTCATTTTAGATACTACATGGGCATCATTAAAAGATTTAGGAGTTTTATTAACTTGCTTTTATTTAAATCTTGGCATTAGTGCATATCTAATCCTTGGAATTGGATTTTATTATGGTGAATGCACCTTCGTTATGATTAAAGAAGAATCAACATATAGTTTAATTGATCCATTTACTGGAAAAATGTATTCAAAAGGAGATGTTTATTGTCCTTTAGAAAAAATTCTCTACATTGTTACTTCAGATAATGTGATTTTGCTTTTTAATTTTTAATAATTTAAAAATAAAAAATGTTACTCTTACTACAAATATTTCATTTTTAGGTTTATTTTAATATTCAGTCTGGAACACGAGCTTCTATGACCGATTTTAATTTTAATAATTCATCACTTTGGATGCCAATTTTTAATAAAAATAATCCATCTCCAATTGGTGGCGTCCATAAATTAAATTATAAATTTAAAATTACTTCAGATATTACTGAATTACGTCGGAATATTGAAAGAAAAATTATGAAAAAGATTAGTTCATGGAGATCTAATAGAAAAACAATTTGGAATCGGTATAAATATTTATAAATTTTTAATACTTTTGTATAATAAATAAATTGTTCCTATATTACTATGTATTTTAAGAGCCATCAGTGATGTATTATATAAAGTTTTGTGTAATTTAGAAAATGAAGTAATTTTAGAGCAATCATGTGATCATTATTCAAAAAAAATAATTAAAGAAATACGAACACATAGGGTAGGTAAAACTATTTTTGTAACATTAAGCAATTTTATATGAAATTATGTTTTTGTGACTTTCTATTTATTTTTTATATGTAGTTATTTGGATTTGCATTAAATTTCGCATACATTAATTTATCATCAATATCAGAACGAATTAAATCAACTGGTATACATTTGAATACTGATAGAAATGTAGAATTTTCTGTTGCTGTTCATATTAATGAATATCGACCTAATATATTATCAACTTGGATATTTTTAGTATCGGGTGTGTCTCTATCTGTATCTAATAACTGAAACTGACTGAAATGAAAATAAAATGAATGAAAGTAATTTTTGTAAAAGTAAAAGTAAAATTAAGTAGATGTAAAACTAAAAACTTAGTAAAAATAAAATATGTAAGTTGCATAAATTTTATTAGATTAGAATATTGAACTGTAATATGTATAAATTAAAGAATAGTCATTTAAAATAATTGAAAAATTTATGGTTCGAAGAAATTTAGACAATTTAATATCACAAGCCTCTTTAGCTCAGTGGCAGAGCACTGGTCTTGTAAACCAGGGGTCGTGAGTTCAATCCTCACAGGAGGCAGAAGTCCAACAAGGATTTCCAAATTGTTGTGGTTTCGTTTTTTTTGTATTTTTTTTTTTTTCACAATTAAAATATTTAAAAATAAATAAAAAATCGGATTTGAGAATAAATGTACCTGAATAGTGAATACTTCCTCAAGTAGTGAATTGCATCAAAAGAAAAAATGTAAAACATTGGACATACAAAAAATGTTTGTTTTTTACTAATAATTTTTCTGTATTTATGTACTATTTTTAGTCTTAATGTTAATTTTTATTCGAATAACTTTGCTGTTATGTTAACTTTTCATTTTTTTATTGGCTTGTATGTAATCACATATCGTTGAGCTACTTTTAATGGTGAAGAATATCCTTCTGGATATGATGTATCCTCGAAAAGGAGTTCGTAATTTTCTGCAGCTGTAGTAGGTAATTTGCTTACAATTGCTCTATAAAAGCAAGTTGTTCCAGTGTAACGTGCCAATACTAAAATACAGTTTCTCTTTCTAGTCAAAATCTAATACAAGTTATCAACATTTTCTTTTCTTACCCATTGTACCCTCAGGGAATAATGCGTGACCGTCAGTTTCAGGATTAGCTCTCATCAACGGGAGTGGAATAACTTTACGTTTTGGCAATATATAACGATCTTTTTGTTCCTCATCGATATCAACCACTTCATATTTATTTTGACCAGTTAAAAAATTTACAACTTCTGCTAGAATCCAATCCTCTTTATTTTCTAGTCCTTTAACGAGAGCTGCAACCATATCTCCTGGTTTTGCAATGTGATTACTTGCTGCCGGAATAGCACCACATAATGGTGGCACTTTTTCACCTGGTTTACTAACAAATAATGGTAATGATTGTGCAGCCATTTCTAACATTTTCATTAGGATGCCATGACGCATTGTTTCTTTATTTCCAGCATTTCTTGCTTGTATTTGTCTTTCATTTCGTATATTTCGAATTTCTTGAATTTTAGCTAATGCTTGCCTTATTAATGCCTCCTCTTCAGCAGCATCTTGCAAACCAGTCTTATACAATGCTTTCATTTTATGTGCTGGGATATTTGGTTTTTCTTCTGCATTGTACTTCTCTTGTGTTCGAATTATGCTATTTAAATTTGCTTCACCACGACGTCGTTCAGTTTCAATATCATGAATTAAAGATTGTAATGATTTTAAACGATCCTAAAATAAAATTGTTTTGTATAAGTACATATTTATAAAATTCATTTTTGTGTTTTAAAAAAAAAATTAATGTTTTGCATTTACCTGCACTTGATGTGCTGCTGCTTCTGCTGTAAGGGGCATTCCTTTTTATAACAACAGTAACGAAATATGATAAATGTTTTAAAATTTTCAGAAAGTGAATACCACACAGAAAAAAAAATTTAATTAATTTGTATTTATTAAAAATTTGAACACCTGCAATTTTGTATACATTAAAACACTACGATCCATTCAATCCAATTTAATTTATTTATTAAGTTGAGAGTGGATATCACAATTCACAAATCAGAGAAAACTTGACATTTCTTTTGAATTCATATCGTACATACATATGTATGTATTTTTAATTTTTGCTGTTGTAATGTTTTTTATACTTTATTATTTTTGTTGTTTATTATTATTATTTATTTTTATTACCCACATTCATATTGCCTACCATTACGTTTTCATTTTTTTTATTTTCAACAATCAGCTGATTTTTGTTTTCTTTTATGGCAATTTTCTTGTTTGTTGAACTGTCAGAAAATGTAATCCTTAATTATTATTTTTGATTATTATTTTTATCAATATTTTTTTTATTTCAAATTTATTATTTTGTCGTAAAAGGCTTTGGTCGTAAATTGGAACGTACAAACATTATTTGAGTAATAAGTATATACAATACGTATACGATACGGCAATGGCATAAAGTGTACAGTGCGCATTTCTGCATACATATAAATAATAATAGAACACAGCATCAAATAGTAAAAGCAAAGTAGAAAGTGTTTTATATTCCTTTAGAAAGGCTGTAAAATTTTACAAAATTTTTTTTGTTCAAAGTGAAAAAAGTATAATAAGCATATTACTTAAAAATTAACGTAGAAATTTTTTTTAGTAAGAATGTAATAAAAAAAAAGACATAATTTTCACTATAAATAATATAAAAAATTTTGAGGAATCCTTGTTCGCACTTTTTTTTATGTGTGAAAATTTGTCTCCGCCTTTTCGTACAAAATAATTTGCATTAAAAAGTCCTGACATAAATAGGAATTGTAATTGCAGAGAAAAAAAAAACAAGCATTAAATTTTTGCAATAACAGAAATGGCGTTGGCAAGTGGATCCTTTTTAAAATCTCAAACACCACTTCAGCAATTACTTGAAGAAATTAATTTTCAACGAACAAAAGAAATGAGACAACTACTGAAGGACGGTAAGACAAAATTTATTTATTCTTTTTTCATGAGAAAAAAAAAATTAAATTTTCAATTTAAGAAATATTCACTTATCGATTTTTCAAATGAGATAATTTTTGCATAACAGCTTGTAGATTTTTTATAACTTTTATTGATTAAAATTACTAAGAAAAAAAGGAAAATTTAAATTAGTATAAAATTAAAATCGTACTAAAATGAAAATTGCAAAAATTTAAAAAAAAATTGAATTTTAAATATAGGGAAAGTACCTACATATACGTACATTAGATATTCTACATACATTTTTATCTAATCAAATTTTAATTTTTATCAATTTATTTTAACCAAGCTGTTATATTTTTCATTATATCATAAAATTAAGAAAAAAGTGTACATATACATAATATGTGTATACATGCAATTTCTTTATTTTAATTTATTTCAATTTAATGTTACAAAAATATATATACCTAGGTATAGTATTGTTTGTCACCGCTATGAATTTTATAGTTTTTTTTTTGAAAATTTAAACATATGGAGTTTTTATTGTCTTTTGAGTAGGAGGCTAAAAGCATTCTCCTCGAGGAGTTTAAAAATTGTAAATAAGCGTTAGATTTTAGATTATGTACAACGCATTATTATTATTGCCATCATCCCCATTGAATTATTGAATACTTTCCTTACCGGTATAAATTGACATAAAAAGTTTTATGATAGTATGGAAAGGGTGAGACCATTGTTACACAATTTAATTGGGTGCTGTCATTTCATTTAAAGGTTGTACTGTTTCTTTTATCTACTTAATAATTCAAATATTATAACAGTCATAAGGACAATATATTGTAATAATCATTGTATAAAGATTTTCAACAAGTAGGATTAGTGTTAAGGAAAAAATACATTCCCGTTATAATCCTTGAAAAAATAACTGTACAATACATTTAAATATTTTGCACAATTTTGCACTAACACAAAAATGACCCTAAAAATAGATGGTATTATTAGTCACATTGAACAAAAAGGGATACAAAAATTTTAAATTTAAAAATTACACCATATTCACCACAAGTGCTAAAAAGGAAATGAGTGTCAGATGTGATTTTCAAATATATTTATAAAACATGGTTTGATCTGCATTGTTTTAATATATTTCAAAATTATTTTTTATTTAAAACACTTTATAATCATTTTATCTAAGATCAGATAATGAAATTTGTTAAAATAAAGTAGATTAATTTTTTGATAAGGTGAATTAGAATTGCTTCTTTTTTCGCTGTTTTGGGGAATTTGAAAGAGAATAGAAAGAAGAAGAAAACGAAAAGGAGAAACGTCAAAACGACGACGATTGAAAAGTATAAACAATGGCGCGTTTTTGTTAATTATTTAGTGAAATTTAATTATTTTCTAAATATATTTATGTGATTTATTTAAAATTTATTAAATTCGGTAAAAACAAATCTGTTTTTAAATTGTGAGAATATATTTTATGTGAATATTTATTTTATAAATGTGAAATAAATTGTAATTTGATTTACTAGCAATGGAGAAATTGTGTCGCATTTTAATTCGTAATTAAAAAGGAATTTGTTTCCTAAATATTAATTTTTTTAATTTTTTATATAAATTAAGTGTTCTACTTTGCATATGATTATACAAAATCATAATTAAATCGTGAAAATAATTAGAAATAATCTCATTAAAATAACATTGTTTGTGCATGAAAGCACGTGGTACCACACATACTAATGTACTCGTCAGTGAGCCATAAAACGTGTAAAAATTGTGTACGAATATTGTCAGTGAACTGGTGAACTAAGACACTTACTGTCGTCAGTGAACTGAAAAATTTTGCATGAAATTTAGGCATTTCGGGAGGTGGTGCGGCGAAGGGTCGTTAATTTGTCCATATATTTTGTTCTTCGCGCAAGTTAGAATTTTCATTTAAAATATAATTGTTACTTTTTTACCAATGTAAAAATTTTTTAATATTTTTTTTGATTTTTTTTAACCGTTATGTAACGGTAAAAGCAGTCTAGCTCTTTTCCTTTTTTATCTTCAATAAGAGTCTCAAAACTTTATTTTACTGAACCCTGGTAATAATAGCTATAAGTACAATGACCTTAAAACAAATTTATTATTGAATATGTAACCAATTAAAGTAATTAATAAAGAAGATTTTAAAAAAAATCAATCAATGCAGATAAGAATATTTTATTCAAAATTACTCAAGAGCTTCTTAAAAACCATACGATGTTATCAATGGAAACTGATTAAGTTAATGCACTTTTTAAAATTTTAATTAAATTTTTTCTCAACATTTGATATTATTTTTATATTCTTTATTTATTCATTTGAGAATTTATAGATTTGCAAAATAGTTAAGTAATTGAAATAATGTCTGAATGTAGTTACAAAAACTTAAAATATGTATGTATTTACAATATTCATCTGACTCATTTGTTTACATATATGTTATGTGTATATAATTATAGCGGCACGAAATGATCTTGAAATAAAATACAATAATAATCTGAATCATTGATGTGAAGAGGTTAAAAAATGTTATATTATTAAAATTCGTCGTAATTAAACGTTATTTGATTAACATTTTAAATTAATTTTTTTTCAATGTTTATATACATATGTATATGCATATTTTTTACAGACAGTGGATTTGTTGTACTTCAAGGCACGACATATTGGACAGATTTATTTGTTCGACATTTTTTATTTCAATCAGAACCAGTGCATAATATTGATTCTGATGATTTATTATTTTTCGTAAGAAAAAAACATGTTAAAGGATCATCTAGGCATATGCCTAAATATGAGGTAAAAAATCAAAAAAATTGCACCTTAAGACTTATCTGAGGTTTCTAGTATAATTTTTTTTATTTATGTTTGAAGACTGAAGTTGATGTCTATAGAAAGGATTCAAGAAAATTACCAATCGGAGATCCAGATGTTGATTGGGAGGAAACTGTCTATTTAAACATGGTTATACATCAATTTGATTATACATTAACATTAGCAATTTGTACACGAACATCGCCAAAAGAATTGCAAGTTTTAAGACGACATTCACAGAGAGTTTACGCCTCACCAAGTCGTAGAAAAATGGATACAAAAGGTGAAGGTGAAGAAATGACTTATCCACATATTTGTTTTATGGTGGATAACTTTGATGAGGCAAGTAGTAAAAATAACCGAAAATTTGATGAAATTGAAATATCTTGTTTTGTTTTTAGGTTTTTAGCGATATTTTAGTACGTGATGGTGAAATGGTTTGTGTAGAATTAGTAGCTAGTGACAAAGATGGATCTGTTCAAGGCGTTATTTTTCTAGGATCTATTAGATATGATGCTTTGAAAAAAGTTTATGATGCTAGGGTAAATAAAATTAGCAGAAATTGTTTTTAAAAGCCTATAATAAATTTCACATTTTATTTTTTATTTTTTGTAGCAATCAAGTCTTAGTTCAAAAGTTGCTCAAAGAATGACATTCGGTTTATTTAGTAGTGGTGCTGGTGTGCAAACACGATGTGAATTTGTTCGAATGAAAGGTCCACAAGGCAAAGGTCATGCTGAAATGGCTGTAACAAAACCAAAAGGTTCCGGTGTTGAAACTCCAACTAGTGAACCAGGGTTAGTAATTTATTTTTATAATTTTAATTTTGTTATTTCGCTAAAGTATCTTGATTATATAAATTTTTAAGATTTTGTGCAACTGATATGTGGGATGAATGGGATGACGAAGATGATTACACTTATCGTCATCAGAGACGCCTCAGTGATCCTAGCGCAAATTTAAATAATTTTACACGATACGGATGGAGAACCAAACATACAGACAGTAGTGCTGGAGCTAAAGCAAGATCAGAAAATGAAGGATTAGATTCATTAGCCAGTGAAGTGTCTGAAATTGAAGCTGGTGATCTAAGAGATGGTAAATAAATTTTTATCATTTTCATACACATATACATAATTCTCCTTTTAATTTTAATAAAGTTTTTATCATATTAAATAAAATAGTACATTTTTACACTTAAAGCACGATACTTATAGCTACGATATAAAAAAATTATTAATATTTGAATTAAAAAAAAAAAAACTTGTATATATATACGCATGCACTTTTCCAATAATTAATTTTCATTTAAGTATTTTACTGTATTTTAACTATTTTCATTAACTGCACTTTTTCTTATTGATTTTTGCTTTTTAATTACTTCATTTTCTCGTTTTTAATATATACTTTTTTGATATTTAAATGTTTATTTAAAAATTTACTAATTACTTGCATATTGTAAATTAATTGGCTTGTAAAAATATAAAATAATTTTTGCGGGGAAGCAGGACAAAATAATAATGAATCTGATTTTATATTACATATACATATATTTTTTTCTTGGAATAATTGTAATTTTAAAAAACCGTATTCGAAAAAAATCATTTAATTAAACTTTTTTTTAAAATTAAATTTAAAATAAATTAAATAAATAACTATTAAAAAAAAACATTTCATTTAACTAACATATAAACATTTATCATATTATCGCTTAAAGATTTGTATTTTTTTAGTTTCTAAAATAACAAACAAAATAAAATCCTTAATCATTACTTTAACATAAAAAGACTTATTTTCAATTGAAAAATGAATGAGAACACAATATGATCTTTTCTTTTCAATTTTTTTCTTTAAATAAAACAAAAGTAGAAAACAAAACATTAAAAACAATTGTTTTAATTTTTTTTTTCCAAAATTCTCAAATTCATTATTTTTCATAAATTTTTTTTTCTCTTTTTTTTTCTTATAAAAAATTTTTGTGCCTATACGATCGATAAATTGATCAACTAAAAATCAACAAAATAAAAAAAAAAATAAAAATAAATAAAAAACGAAAACGAAAAAAAATCTAAATTCAACTATAGATCGTCCTGCTTCCTCAGCGTCTGAGACGAAATTGAATGCAGCTGCTACAGCAACAACAACAATATCACCACCGACTACAACATGCTGTAATTGCTTTAAAAAACAACGTTCGAATTGTTGTAAAAAACGTTGGAGCGACTCATCTGGATCATCAGCACAAATGTCTGATATCTATTGTCGTGCTTGTGATGATGATGATGATGACGATACAGCTGATGGTATTGCTGATTCGCCATCATGTTTAACTCGTATGCCAAATCGTAAAACGCAAAAGCCAAAACATAGAAATTTATTAAATGTTGAAAGTGAATTAGTATTATCAGATAAGAAAAAATCCTCATCATCATCATCATCCTCATTTAAAAAAGAAAAAGATAAAAAGAATTCAAGTCCAATAAAAAAAGATAAAAAATCAAAATTAAATGGTGAAAATTTTATTAAAAATCGCCGAAATAGTATAAGTAGTTGTTGCAGTGCAGATCGTAATAATAAAAAGCGATTATCATTAAACGGAAGAAATCATAATAATAATGAAAAAGTTCAAGAATATGAATTAGCAGATGATGCAATATCATTAAATGGTGATATTATACCAAATGATGATGTTATTAAAATTGGAATTTTAAGTGAAAAGGATTCAAAATTAATGATAAGTGTACATGGTGAGGAAGAATTACCGGTAGTTGAACAAACTCAAAAACAAACAGAAGTACAAGTTGAATCTTCTGCAAATGGTAAAAAAAATACTGTTGTTGATATAGGTTTTAAGAAATGTGTGCCTAAAGAAACAAAAAGCCATCCATTAGAACCAATAGTTGTAATCAATAAAAAAACAATAACAACTGCAAATGATGAAGAAAAAGATGAAAATAAAAAAAATTCCAATAATGAAGAGAACGATGATGAAGATGATGAAGAGAATGCAATCAGAGTTAAATTGCTCAGTGATTATAATGGGAATGATGATAGAGATGGCGGTGGTGGTGAAAACAATGATAAGGAGAAAAATGAAAAAAATACAAAAACTATAAATGGTCATAAGAAAACCAATTGTAAAAATGAGAATAAAACATCAACATTACCAAGAACTAAAAAGACATCAATATATCAAAATTTTTATAATAAAGCAATGAGAATGGTACCAAAAAGGACAACACCAGATGGAACAAATATTTATTATTGGTGTGATTTACCAAAAAAAGCTTTAAAAGGTTAATTGATCTACATTATATAATCATAAAAAAATTTTTCAAATATATTTTTGTTGTTGTTATTATTACATACAAAAATTTACCGTTTTAAATGTTCGAATTTAATCATTAATGTCACATAAAAAAAGTGGCAATGATTTGTATAATTTTTAAATATTAAAATTCTGTTTGGTTTTTTATTTTGTTTTAGAATTAGACGATGGGGCATATAATCCACTTTGGGCAACACGAGGATTTACTCAAACATTTCATTTTTGGAAAGAGAACCGTAGACAACAATCAACTCCTCTTAACGCATTTTTAACATATGTTACACTGCCATGGTGGAGTATAGCAAAAGGTATGAGTATTTCTATTTAAATGTAAAAAAGATAATTTAATTTTTTTAATGACATTTTCTTACAGATTTATTGGATCATCGAGAAACTCCAATATTAACTTTTTAGTATTTTATTTTTAATGTAAACATTTTTGTGGCTTTTTTTTTTCAAAAGAGCAAAAAAAAATTTTTTTTATCGATATTAAAAATTTATAACATGTATCATTTGACGAATTAAAATGATAAAAAATAAATACAAAATACAATTTTAAAAACATAAAAATAGAAAAACCAAAAACAAAGAAAAAAAAATGTTTTAAAAACATGAAATAATTTTTTCTGATTATATTTCTATATTTTTATTATTACTTATTTTTCTGTGATAGGTTACTTTTTTTAAACACATATTATAAATTTTTATTAATTAATAAAACAAAATGTGTAACAACCATATATTGTTTTATAGAAATTTTACGGTGTGTGATTTTAATTTTTTTTTTGTATGTAATAAAATAAAAAAAAAAATGAAAATGTCTATTAAATCATTTTTTTTTTTATATTTCTTTATATTTGTTTGCATTTCAATATTCTAGATGTTGAATTTTATGAATTACTAAAAATCAAGATTGATAATGGTCTGTATAACCACGACTTTAGATATAGTAAAAATAAATATGTATGTATGTATAAATATAAAATTTAATTTTGTGAACAAAGAAATGAAAACGAAAAAATAAAAATTATTACAAGAACGGAAAAAATAGATAATGTTTTTTATTACATTTTTTTTTTTTTAAACTCCAAATAAAAATAAACAGAATAGTGGCAGTTAAACATATTTTGCTTATCTTAAAAAAAAAAAAAAAAACAAAAAAAATTTACATAAACGGATACATTGTACATATAAGCTTTGAAATTTATACATATGTATGTATGTTATAATTAAATTTATTTATGAAACATTAAAAAAGAAGCAAACAAATAAGAATAAAAATTGAAATGTTTATCATATTTTATCTATTAACTCATCATATCTCAATAATGCATTTCATTAATTCAAACAAGAATATAAAATACACTCATTGTTTTAACGTACACGCAATAAAAAATAGAACAAAATGATTAAAATTATTTTAAAACTTAAGAAATTATTATTTAAATTTTATAATTTCAATTTGACATACATATTAGAGAAAAAGAGAGAGAGATCTACGACTTTTATTGCATTTAACAAAGTTTATATATACTCGTACATAAATTTATGCGTATTGCATTTGTGTGCAAATGTGCAGCATACACATAAAATTATAATTTTTATGTAAAACAATTTGTACATTTAAATTAATATTTTGTATACTTTTCAGTTTTCATCATTTAAATAATTATGATGGTAAATTGTATGTATGTTAATTTGCTATATATGTATACTATTTTTTTAGACCAATGCTTATGCTCATATTTTATATATATGCCCATTATAATCATAATCTAGAAAACGAGTCAGAGGTCATTACAAAAAAATAAAATAAAGAAGAGATAAGAATAATATAAGATGATATTCTATGAAACCAAAACAAAGACGTTGCATATGTAACAAAACTATGAAGATATTAATGCAGGTTTAACGGACGAATGGCTTATCACGAATACACGAAGTATTTTTACTAGATTAAAGATTTAGAAAATTGAATAGATAGAATAAAATTTTAAAAATGTTCAGTTATTTAGTTGTTCGTAGAACGTCTACATTTTTAGATTTTCATTAACGTTTTTTACATAAGAATTAATTTTGGTATTTGTAAAGTGAATTTTTAAATTAAAAGAAAAATTAGTTTTACAATAATAACTGCAATGAATTCAAACAAAATTTTATTATCTTTATCGATTGTAGTTTTTTTATTATTTGATATAATTTTATCATGTCCCAGAACACGTAATAACTTACCACATGGCAGAAGAACGCGAGGTGATAATGGATATAAATTACTTATTGGAGATAATCCTTCTGGTTATGTGCCTGGAAAAACATACAATTGTACGTAAAATTTGGTTAATGTTAATTATTGTATAATAGTAGTGGATAGGTCAAGAGTATGTGTATGTGTTATCATTAATTATGAAATTACTACTGATTAAATCATATCAGCATAGCAAACTTAATTTATTCCATACTATGTATTAAAATTCACTGATTGAAATTCATTGTAAATGTATCATTTTTTTTCTTCAGTATTACTTTTGGGTTCTCGTACACATGCTAAACTTCAACAGTTTACTCATTTTACTTTAACTGCTGAAGCTACATCAGATGGATCAAGACGTTCTACGGTAGCTAGTCCAAAACGAGTTGGTCGTTTTCAATTATTTAGTGATTCTCTAACAAAATTTAATGAGAATTGCATTAATACGGTTATGGAAGCAAATGATTTACCAAAAACCGAAGTTCAAGTCATGTGGGTTGCTCCACAGACAGGTTCAGGATGTGTCATGTTATCTGCGATGATTTATGAGGGCCCTAGATCATGGTTTGCTGATGATGGTGAATTAAGTAAAGTTATTTGTGAAAAGAAAATAGACGCAGATACAGTACAAAAGGAGTGTTGCGCATGTGATGAGGCAAAATACAATGTAAAATATTAAACAAAAATTTCATTTTTTTCTTTTGAGTTAATACTTTCGTATTACATTTAGTTCGTTTTTGAAGGAATTTGGTCAAATGAAACACATCCAAAAGATTTCCCCTTCGCTGTTTGGTTAACACATTTCTCTGATGTTATTGGGGCTTCACACGATACGAATTTTTCATTCTGGGGTGAAAACCATATCGCAACAGATGGATTTCGTTCTTTAGCTGAATGGGGTTCACCTACTGCTCTTGAAGCTGAACTTAGAGTTAAAGGACCAAGATTAAGAACTTTGATTAAGGCTGCTGGTCTGTGGTATCCGAACGTCAACACAAACACCTCGTCACATTTTAGAGTTGATCGAAAACATCACAAAGTTTCTTTAGTTTCAATGTTTGGTCCCTCTCCTGATTGGGTTGTTGGTATAAGTGGAATGAATCTCTGTACCGATGATTGTTCGTGGAAAGATTCAATGGATATTGATTTGTACCCTTGGGATGCAGGCACTGACAGTGGAATAAGCTACATGGTTAGAAATTAAAAAATATGTACATGTATATATTTTTAGCTTTTATGAAAAATGTCTTTTATAGTCCCCTAATGCAGAAACCATTCCACGAGAACGAATGTACCGAATTACAACAATGTATCCAGAGGATCCTCGTGCTCCATTTTACAATCCAAATTCGAATAAAATGACACCATTGGCAAAGCTTTACATTCGTCGAGAAAAAATAATTCCTCGTAATTGTGATGATGATTTCTTGCAAGCTTTACAATTGGATGTTGCAGAAAACGCAGAAGATACAGATTTAAAACGTAAGGCTTAAACGTTAGACACTTGTAACATGAAATTTTAAATAAAAATATCTTGATATGTTTTAGCTGAATGTGAAGTAACTGAATATTCTGCATGGAGTCATTGTTCTGTAACGTGTGGTAAAGGCCTCAGAATGAGAACTCGAGAATATAAAAATCAAGATTTAGCCAAATCACACAATTGTAACCGGCAATTAATTTCAAAAGAGATGTGTGTTGCATCCATACCAGAATGTGGGTAAGTATAAAAATTTAGATTATTACAAATAGTACACTATCCCAAATTTTTTTACCAATTGAGGGAACAAAATGAAGACGATGATGAAGTCGAGAATTTAGCTAAAAGTCAGACATTAGTTAATGAACAAGGCGAAGGTGTTGGTGTTTGTAGAACATCAGCATGGTCTGACTGGTCTCCTTGTTCAGCTACGTGTGGTGTTGGAATAACCATGAGAACAAGATTTTTCATCAATCATTTGGGTCGTAAGAAATGTCCACATGTTACTATTGTAGAGAAACAAAAATGCATGAAGCCAGAATGTACATTTGAGCAAGAAGAATTGCCGGATCCATTATGTCCAGTTACTCAGTGGAGTGATTGGAGTCCGTGTACGGCAACCTGTGGACGTGGAGTTACAATCCGTAGTCGATTGCTTTTAGTTGGTCCAGAGCTACAACAAAATTGTAGTCAAAGAAGAGAATTAAATCAACAGAAAGAATGTTCGATACGTCAAGATTGTGTTATCGACCGTGCTATGGCAAACGGTAGAAAATTTAAATTTAATTTTTATTAATTCTAATTATTGGTCGTTTCTGTTTTAGAAATTTGTCGAGAATATCCCGAAATGGGACCATGTCGTGGTTCTTACAATAGATACGCGTATAATTTACAAGTAGGAACTTGTCAAGCCTTTATCTATGGAGGTTGTAAGGGAAATCGTAATAATTTTCTCACTTATGAAGATTGTATGCGTGCCTGCCAAGATATAAGTGCGTTTATACATGTAATTCAATTTTAAAAAATAATGAAAAATAAAGGATATTAATTATTTATAGAAAATGAAGATATTTCGTATAGTTCATGGCCTTCAACTACAGAATCTCAATATTATGGCAAATCAGAAAATTTATACTCTAATTTGCAGCCACAAGATTGTGTTTTGTCTGATTGGAGTGAATGGTCTGCATGCAGTGCCACATGTGGAACTGGATATCAAGAACGACAACGAACAATAATTCGTGAACCAAGAGATGGTGGAGTACCATGTCCTAAACGTACATTTAAGAGACGACGATGCATTAATCCTGAGTGTTCACAATAAGAATGAATTCTCATTCTTTTTTTTGAAATAGCATTCGAATTGTATTTAAGGATTTACATAAACAAAATATATTTTAATTTTTTAATATACATATTTTTAATGATTTTTTTGTTAATGAGTAGTAGAAAAATTTGTATTTTCAGTTATTTTCAAAAATAAAAAGTGATTTTAATTCTTGAAAAATGGAGTGGCAATATTATACTTATTTCCATTACAATATTCACTACAGCTTACAGACATTGAATTTCTATATTTACAGATTTTGATTTGAAATAAAATAATTCCCATAATAATATCCTGATTCTGATGCACATGTACATACATACATTATTATATGCAATTATTCTCAGCTTCTGCTGTGTAATCAGAATCACACATGTGATGTACTCATAACTCATAAGTAAACATATGATCGTAATATGTGCGAATAATGAATATCAAGTCATTTATTAATAAAACATATTTTTTGTTTACTAATAAAATAAAATATGTAGGTACCTTTATATGAAAGTATAAAAATAATAGTAAAAATGATAAACATTTTTATTATCTAACGTATTAACGTATAGCGTTATTTAGTGATGTTTGTAATTTTAGTATAATCATTTGTGCAATGTGCACATACATATGCACATATAAACATACATAAATGTATATTATTTATTATATATATATATATGACAAAAATATATCATAACATATTTGTGTGTATGTATATATATACGGTGTATGAAATATACATATATGTACCTACCTATAATCAGCCATAATGTAAATATCTGAAATCGGAATGTTCTGAATGAACAAACTTGATACATATAGTCGATAAATGAATGACTAATGCTAAAAAAATGATCTCACAAATTTTTAAATTTCATATATTCATATCATATCATGTTCATGTGTTATGTTGTTTTTTTTTATTCAATTTTAAAACAAAAAAAAATGTTTGATAAAATGCATAACGATATAATTTACTCGTACATATTGTACCGAACAAATTATCATTATACATATGTATTTTTATTTATATGACTAGTATATGTACATGTAAACATACTATGTATATATAGGAAGTAGGTACACATAGATCTTGATTCTTGACTTGGTTATTGATAGAACGAAATATCAAAAGATACTTACATATGTACTTTTGAACTTTGATGTTAAATTTTTCCAATGAAAAAATTCTGAACTCAAAATTTGAAAATTTTACTAAAAAAAAAAACAGAATATAGAACTCTAAAGATAATTTAAAATGTGTTTTAATTAAAATTTAATTTGTTTGAAAATTGATTGCAACTGCATTTTATATGTACTTCATATCATTGTATCTTCATTTAAAAATATCAAAATCAAATCAAACAAATTTGTATGTATGTATTATTTTTTTAAATAGAATCAAACAAGTTTGTTCAAACACTCGAAGCAGAGTAGAGCAGACCAGACCAGACTGCCAGACACAACACAATATGTAAGTAATAAGTATTGTATTAAATAATTTAAAATTGAAATTTGAATGAAAATATGTAATACAATTTAGTCTTCTCTTTACTTCATACAACTTTTACAATCATAAGAGAAAACCTAATATACTCTTTTCTTTTCAATTGCTATTTGCTTTTGCTATACAAATATAATTACAACAATATATGTACTTATGTATATATATTATAATTTTATTATTTATTATGAAATATGAATTTGAATAAAATAAATTACATACAGATATTTTTATTTTTTTTACAATTTAGTTTTACAATCTTTATTACTGGTTGGTATGATTTTCCAAAGCAACAAATAAAAAAGTCAAGCACAAAGCAGAAGTGAAACGTTTTATAAAATAAAGTTCGTTACGTCTTGAGAACAGAAAAGTGTTTTGCGATTTTAATTTGAATTAATTTAAAAGAATTTTTTTTTAAATAATTTGGAAAAATTTTGTTATAGATACATCAAGATTAGAATTGAAATTTAAAGTGAAGAATTGAATTTTTTTTTAAACTTTCAGTTTAATTGAAAATAAGTCCATAATTTAACAAATTATTGACTTTTTTATCTGTACATTAATATTTATTATTTGATTTTATGCCGATCTAGAGTTTCAATTGTATAATAAATAGATGGGCAATTTTTAAATGTAATTTATTTCATTACTTTACACTTTACTTCTTGTACTTCTTGGTCTTGTTGTGAATCTTGAATTTTACATACATATATACATACGCACATCTATGTTCCATGCATATAAACATCAGCTACACAGATAAATATATACAATAAAAAATAAAATTGTACACCGCACAAATATAAACTTGAATATATATATAAACAACTTTACTTCAAGTTTTTCTTGGTTTTTCAACATGCACTCTAAATTCGATTCAACTAGTTCGATTTGAATGAATTCAATTCGCATCTGGTCATCCGGTGAGATCGGATGTTCTGTTTATGTGTGGACTCTGTGAAATTTAAAAACGAGCAAATTATAAAAATTTAAGAAGAAAATAAGAAGTTGTTAAATTTAGTAATTCAGTTTTAAGAAATTTTGAAAAAAAAATTTAATTGTTAAATTTTGTTTGTGCAAGAAAGAATAAAATTTGAAAAATAATATGTGCATATTAATAAATAAATATTTATGTATACTATTTACATAAAAGCTATAGAAAAAAAATGTAATAAAATAACGATTTAAAATAAACGTGATTTGCATAATATGTTTAATAAGTAAGCTTAGATGTGAATAGATACATTTATTTTACTTTACACAGGAATTTCTGAATTTTTTTTTTTTATCAGAAAATACGGGCAACAAGTACACGAATACGGGCATTGTAAATTTGAATAAAATTAAACAAAAAAGAAAAAAAAACAACTTCAAATTTAATTTTGCAATGAATTTTAATTCATATTTTTAATTAAAAACAAAAAAAAAAAAAAGAGAAAAGAAAACGTTAATTTACATTCTGGTCTGGTAATTACGATTGAATGAAGAGTGTCAGAACAAGGAGAACAAGTTTATAATGTGTACGGTATGTACACAAGTAGGTACATATCTATTTGTATTTCTTATTTGTTTAATCCTGATATTCCTGTTTTGAGGATATTCACAAGACAAAAATATAGACACTGTCATAACGTACAAGTGAAAGGTGAATTTGTGTTAATTGTGCACACTACCATATTTAAATATTTTTTATTTATTTATTTATTTACCTACCTGTCTCTTCTAATTTCTTAATAAAGATTTATTAGTGCTGTTGAACATACATATGATTACTGTGTTACGTATGTAATTTTAATTTTAAAAAAAAAAAACTTTTTTTGCTTGTATCCTCGTGATATTCTGATCACAATAATGTACTGGATTTTTTTCAAATGAACAAAACAAAAATATATAAAAATAATTACCTATCTTTTATTGTTCATAAATAATAAAGGATCAGTAATAATACAGTCATATATGTACATACAAAATAAAAACCTAAAATAAAAAAAAATTTTGCTTGTATAAATTCAAATTGGAATGCAATTTTGCGTTATCCTTGTTTTAATAATAGCAAAAAAATGGGACAGGAATATCAAAAACTAAAAATCAACAAAAAGGGTAAAAAGTAAAAAAAAAAGGAAATTAGAAATTGTGTACATTCAACAGTAATAAAAATAAAATGCATATATGTTACAGTGAATTAAATACAGGCAACGTGTATGTATAAGTGAAAAGTCATTCATACCTATACGTATATATATATACACGTTTATGCATTCGCATATACAAATGTGCGTATATATTTCACCTTATACATGTAATCGCAGTATAGTATCTTTTTTTTAATTTATATGTGCATGTAATATGCAATTTGTACTCTATTTGAACATACGAGTATGTACGTGATTCATTTATTTTAAGTTTATGTGCATATGTATGTACATACATATTGCAAAACCACATGTATTATTCATCATACATATAAGGTGGTAAAAAAGTATATCAACAAAACTACAGTAAATAAACTAATGATAACAAAAAAATTAAAACAAAATAAAAACACATATTTTTCCTAATCTAGGATATTTTCATATAGCAAGTGTTTCGTAATAATAATAACAATAATCTTATATTTTTATTTTATTTTTTATATATACATACATAAGTATAAAGTGTGTTTTTATTACACAAATGTACAATATGGTTTTAATAATATTTTGTAATATAAAATAAAAATAATTTCAATTTCACATAAATGGGTATTATATGTTATATTTTACGAGCATATGGTATACCTATATATGAGTACAGATGTATTAACGTATAGCTAATTTGAATATGTACCTACATATTGTGAAAATCATTTTGAAAAACAATTGATTATTGAGAAATATATGATAAAAGTTAAAAGGTACCATATGTGTAATTCACATACCTACTTATACTTAAAATTAATAAAAATAATTGCATAATTTAAACAGAAAAGTTTTCGTTTTTATTATTTGATTTTTGAAAATAATAAAATTTTGATAAAAATATTGTGTTACGTAAATTTATAGGTTTTTTAAATTATTTTTACGGAAATTTGTTTAATAAATATAAAATAAAAACATTTAAAACATTAATAGATTCTAATGTTTATTATATGATCGACTTTTTCAATACGATAATAAAAGCAGAGTGTTATACAAAAATTCTATCAATTCTGTGTATGCATGTTCGATTCCATATGTATTTTGGTACACATGAAATACAAAATCAAAACGATACAAATTAAATTACTACCTAACGAAAGAGGGAAAGGAAGAAAATACGAAAAAAAATTTTCGACTATTTAGGAAATACGTACTCGTTATAACAACTTTACCGGAAATATCAGGTAACGAATATTATTGTGTAATATTATATTACCTTTTTCCTGAAATATTTTTTTAATAAAAGTATACAAGATACATATATAAGTATAGATTTGTATTTATCAAATAAAATTAAAAATCATTTTTAATTAAATGAATTTACCTCAATGGTTAATTGATATTTAATAATTAATTAATTGTAAATTTTTTTTTCTAATTATTTAACGCTAATTAGAAAGAAAAATCATTTAATGAAGTATGAGAAAATTATTAAACATAAGTATAAAATATACAAAAATTTAGCATACAAATGTGCAAAAATTTATTTATCCATTTTACGCTGAATAATTAATTTTTATCTCATTATAATTTACCTATTATGCTAATTTACATACACATATTTTTTTTTTTAATAAGTTTATTTTGTAACTATACGAACAAATTGAAGTTAAAATAATGAAAACTTTTCAGTATATAAAATAAACTCAACTTGGAAAATAATTAAAAGTTAGTATATATATACGTACACTTAGTTTACACAGATACCTACATAATATTTAATAATATGTATACTATATGTATGTTACATTAACTGTTTAATTTATAGACATATTTAAAATCCATAAAATTACGTATAGTGCAACATCTCATATATGTATGTAATATTATTGTTTGTATTCATTTTGTAGGCAAGTATAGCATATGCATGTATATATATATGTAAATATCTGAATTTGATATGTACATACATAAATTTCATGCTTCACCTCAAGAACGTACTAAAAAATATACGTATACATACTATGATTTATATATACATATTTATATGTATTATATACATATGTACAAATATCTCTGTATTTGTGAAAGTAAAAAAGTAACTATAAAATAAAATAAAATATGTATTAAATTAAATGAAAAAATTGAATATTAAAAAAAAACCTCAACCACAATTTTATCATTTATACATTATAAGTAAAACAAATAAATTAATTACATGAAAAAAAAGTATATAAAAAAAAACCTGTTACCTTTGTTACTTTCATTTATTATTTAATTATTTCTAATATCATAAGAGAAAACTAAACAAAGAAGAGATTTTCTTTTATTTTTAAATTAATTAATTTAAAAAAAGCACTTAATTACTTAAAATTTAACTAAAGTGCAATTACACTGAAGATATAAATCTTTAAACAGCAACACAAAAGACAAAAAACAAAACAAGAAAAAAAAAGAAACAAAATTAATGGTTAATTATCGCATTATCATAATTTTTAAAATTTATTATGTAAAAGAACTGCATCATAATTCATTTTGATAATAATTTTCAAAGTATATGATGATGATGATGATGATTCATGATTCGCTTACACATAACTGGTCTTTATGGTTAAGAAAAATTTTTTAATGTAAAGAAAATTTGTGTTTTGTATATTTATTGTACATACACATAGTTATGTATGAAAAAGAAGGTGAAAAAAGGTGAACATAATATATAAAAATTATAAATTCAAAGGTCACATGACGTCAGAAAAAAAATAGTACATAATATTTTTGAACGTAACGTATTTTTAAAATAATTTATTCAATAGGTAAAACAAAATATGTACGTTAAAGAAGAAAAACGATGCTTTTATAGATTTTTAGTGAAAAATATTATTACACATCATTCTTTTTTTTTTTTTAATTTTAATTGTGTGACTAAGTAGTGGAACGAAGCGATATATGTATATTTTGTATATGAATAAAAATATGTACGTATCTACAAAACTATGAAAGAATTAAAATGAAGGAAAAAGTATAAATTATTTAAAATAAAGCATTGGTCTTAAGTTTGAACATTGAGGTTTTTGCACTCTCTTTTTTTCATATTAGTTTTATTGTATATCGGATACTTATATATGTATATACATGTATGTATGTATGCCTAAATATTTTGTACGGATTTGTTTTTTTTTTTTGTTTTTATAAGTTGCAAAGCTTGTAAAACAAGAAAATGGCTCATATTGGTATATCTACATGTATCTTTCTTCAATACTTTAAAGAATTCAATGAATATGCTACGTGCATGTAATAAAAACGAATCACCTTTCAAGTACTTACATGAGTATTTATCTACCTTTATGCATATACATATATTATATACAATGTATGAGTACCTATATCTTTAAAAAGTAAATAAGTATGTAATATTAAATATGCAATATATTGTAAATCATGTACTTCTTAATAAAATATATACCGACATATATATACTTCTTCTCATAGGTATAGTTTTAGCAAAGGCTTCAATAAAGCTTGCATATATGCATGTGTGCAGTTATTTGTATATATGTATGCATCACATATATAAATATGTGCATCACAAATATATATAAAAATAAACCCGATTACATTTAAAGTTTACATGGACGAATAAACAAAATATATTAAAAATGAATGGATAAATGAATGTTGTACATTTATATAGATTTTTTCATTTAAAATAAATTTTTATGTAATTTAAAATCAAAGCAACATTCAAATTACTTTACTTTTTGATATAACAAAATATCTTAAAACACATAGGTATATACTATTTTTTTATATGTCGACTTTTTTGGAAATCAAAAAAAAAAAAAAAAAAATGAAAGATTGCTATGGGTTCTTGGACATCTATTTGCTTTTTCTTCTTTTTTGTAATTTCTTGTTGGATGCTTGGATACAAACATACGTATTTCTTTTTTGTATATATACATATCTAGCACATACATCTCTATCGTATATGTTCCAGAAAAAGGTTTTAAAAACAAGAATTATAAAGCTTCAAAACCAAAACTCTAAAAATAATATAGAATTAAAAAGTTTTAGACTCAATTGAATTTATGAAACCGGTTCTGTAGCAAAAGATACGTATATAAAAAGTATATATATAAATATATGTACGTTTTTATAACTTTTATCATACAGGAAATATTGAATTCGATTGTTTATATACCATAAATAAAAGGAGAAATAAATTGAGTTCATGAAAAATAAAATAAAAAGTTAAATATGAAAATACATGATGTACATAATGCAAACTTCACAGCATGCATGTATGTATGTATATGATGTTTAAAACTATATGTTACTTCATCATCATGTAAAATTTAATATTCATATACATATGTACATAAAAAAAAATACAGCGAAAATAAAAATTTTTAAAAAAAATTAAGATGATGAAGGCAAATTTAAATAGGTTTTTGAAAATGATTTTCGAACGACAAAAATAAAAAATCTCTTTTTTTGGGTTTTCTTTTCATGACCGTAAGTAGAACGGTCATAAACAATATCTCATATGATGTTATGTTTAGAATTTAACATGTAGCACAGTCATGTACAAAATATAATACATAAAAATATTTACACTTACACAATTTTTACATGTAAATATAAGTATATAAAAATTTAAAAAAATATATATGTACATATGTACATACCTATATCTTAAATTTGTATCTTTTAGAAATTAATATTTTGTAATAAACTTTCTGTATTATTTTTATTTTAAAGACTCAATCATGATTATCTCATATTTCGTTTATATATTTAGAATGAAAATAAAGATGAAAAATTATAAAATTTCAAAAATGATTGCATAATGGAATTTATTCGAAAGTTTATTTTGTTATTTATTTTTTTATTTTTTATATTGCATAATATTATGAATTTATGCATTTTCCTCTTATTCCAAATTCACATATGTGACTATGTGAGTATCTTTCACTTACATGAATTCAAAAATGATTCATGATTTATTTTAATACTTTAAATTCAATGCAACATAAGAAATCGGAATTTTATTTTCTTAAAAAAAAAACGTACATTTAACATCAAATGAAAATGCAATATGTATATAATACAAGTATACAAACACCTGTTGGATGCCTATCTTACTTCTGTAAAATTTTTGTTCAGTTTATAAAATTGTTTATCTATTTTTAGATTTATCTAACATCTTGCCCTCTTTCTCCTTTTCTTTTTTTTTTTTGTGAGAAGAAAAGAAAAATTAAGTTCATTTTCCAACAATGCAATGTTTTGTTTATGAAGCAATTTCATAATGTTATGTTGTCATCATAAGAAATGCAGCTCGACATATTAATATTTTGTCGACAAACTGTCGCATATCATTATATATACTCGCTTAACGTAAAAAAATGTAAAAATAAAATGCACATAATACGTAAACATAAACACTAAAAGGACTCTAATAAGTATATATAATAAATGTTTGAAATGCAGTTTGCTGTTTGAGAAATAAAGACGACGTTATTAGAGCTCTTCTAAGATTTAATTTAACATTGATAATGGTGATTAAAGATGATGATGATGACGATGGTGATATGTAGAGAGAATATGCAGTTCAAGAAGGAGCTTTTGTTTATCTTCTTGTATACATATGTTAGCAAACTTTGATGTTAGCATTTCGTTAAAACCATACATGTACGTATGTTTATTCTTTTCACTCAACAGAAAGGAAATTTACTTTTTAAATAAATAAAAAAAAAAAGAAAAGAAAACTGGAAAAGCATAAAAATTTTATTGTTCTTGTGTCATGTTATCATAATTTCACGCCTTTATTATGACGTTGAAATCAAAAATGTCATTTTAAGTTTGTTGACTTTCTTTTCTTTTATTTAATTGTTGTTGTTATTTTCTCGTATAATGTAAGAGGAAAAAATAATTCTAAATGGTATACGTACATATGTATATCGTATGCTTATAAAAATAATGATTATGGTTATGTGATAATGACGCGATAGTTGTACTTGTATTATACATAAGATTACATTCAAAAAATGTAAAATCATTTAAGACATTCTTTCACGAAAGATAAGTTATGTATATGATTTTCATGTTTTAGGTATTTTTTCTTTTTAAAAATATTTTTTTTATTTTTATCACACTACAAAGAATGCGACACAGTGTGAGAATTGATTGACATTATACACATACATATGTACATATGTATGTAGTTTTATTATAAATTAAGAAAAATGAAATTCCGTGTATACGTCTACATTAGCCTGCCAAGAAACAACGAACAACCAAAAAAAAAATCATAAATTTCAACTTTCATTTTTATAGTATGTTTTCCACGATTTTCATATATGTAGACCACAGATGATAAACGCACATTATGCATCTATTTTTAGATACTCATCATAGAATTTAGTAATTTTAAAGGTATATATATGTCTATGTATGCATGATATGTATAATCTAAACCTAAAGAATTTGAATATCATCTTATTTGTTGGTTTTTTCAAATTTATATAATCTCCAAACTCTAACAGCTAAAACCATTTTAAATATTAAAAAGTCTACGAGTGTTATAGAACATGAAAATTTACTTTATTTATATCATAGCCACTATTTAGTCATGTCATAAAATGATATAAAAATTTTAATTTTTTTTTTTTCGTACAATAATACATAAATTAATAAAAATCAAAATATCTAATTAGAGAAAGTAATATTTCTAGAACTTGTTGATACATCAATCGAAAATTTGATTTTCAAAAATAAATGATTTGAAATGTTTGCAATTTTTGTTTACTAATTTATCAGTAAAATTTGAAAAACAAAAATACAGATTGAATTTAAAATCCACCCACCCATTTTTACCAAACCCATATATATGTATAGCTGAAATGAACACATGTATTGTATCTTCGTCAATCAATTGTTATGTATTTCATAAAGAATTTGTGACAGATGGTTGAACATCAATTGTTTTCTATATTTGAAAATATTGCATTATGTTCGATAACAATCTCAATAAATATAAACGGCCATTTACTAATAAAATCAAAGGCAATTAACAATAAAATTGGCTTTTCAAATCCGTAATTGAGCTGCATCGTGTAACAAATACTACAAATAGCTACTGGTATATGTATATATGTTTGTATGTACGCTAAATAAAGTATGTACATATAATAAAGAAAGTACCTATGTATATGCAATTACAAATGTATACGTAAATGCGTATGTGTAGTTGTAACAAAATTGTTTTCCAGAATTTATTGGTTCTATATCAATTTTGATAATTTGACATTAGATAGGCGTGTATATATACATTTTATTTTTTAACAATATACATACTTATATTTGTCAATCATTATATTATCTTGATTTTTATCTGAATGACTAGCTATTTAAGTATCTACTAAAAGTTTTTTAAGTACCTTCCTCAAGTTTTTGTATATTTATTGGAAGTTTTCGTATCTAAAATCAAGATATAAAAATTATTTCAATTAACATAAGCTAAAGTGAAAATAATGAACACTACAGAACTTTGTGATATCATTTCAAATTATTTGCACATTGTTTTGAAGCAAATAGACTGACCACTTATTAACATTTACTTGATTTTTAAAAAAATGAAATTTAAAAATTGAGTAAAAATAAAAAACAAAAAGCATAATTTCTAAGTGTTTATATCACAAACAAAAAAAGGTCATAATTCAGAAAAAATTGAATATCAATGAAATTTTTCAAAATAATCCAAAAAAAATTATTTGACCATATTTATTTTCTATAATAACTTTCTTACATTTCTAAGAAAAGTATCTAGAAATTTATGCAAAATTTTGCGATTTTATAAAAAAGGGAAATAAAAATGAAATGACTGCTTTTATTTTTAAAATAACTTCTCTTACATGATCGAAAGAAGAACAAAAGAAAAAATAATTTACGTAGGAGTATACGTACTCATGTACGTATTTATATAAACGTAAAAAAATATTACGTATACTCTATTATAGCAATGAAAATGTAATTTTAAGGAAAAGTTTTATTGTATATAAGAAAAACCTAAAAGTGGAAATGGATTATCGAGACTTTTTTGTCTTACGTTGAAAAAAAAAATAGTAAAAGTATTTAGTATTGGATTTAAAATAGAAATGAAAAAAAGTCTCAAGTATTATTTATTGTACTTTAACACAAAACAAAGAAAAACAAAAAGACAAAAGGGAAAAAAACCAAACGATAAAGATTAAATCAACGTGCTTGTATGTAAAGATTACGTATACATAAATAGTATTCATACGTATACCTTATGCTATCGGATTAAAGTGTAGGAAGACCTTTTTTTCTCTTTCATAAAACTATTAAAAAAATTTTTTATAGAAATGCAAAATAGATTTTTCTTACAAATATCAATTTGAGCAGTGTCCGTATATAACGTAAATCTAATATCAAAGACTATACGTTATTATTGATTGTATTTGTGTTATTGATTTTCACGAATAAGAGCATACAATTTCAATCAATATCAAATAAATGAAATATCTTTGATGTATGAGTTTTGAGAAAGTTTGGAATTAAATCAAATAAAAGAAATTTAAAAAAAAAAGTTAAGTTAGTTCCTATGAAGAGCAAAAAAGGTGATGCATTAGGATTAGAAAATACATAATTGCATTTTCATGTACTACACTTAATTGTATCATACTATATGTATATCAAAAATTTAATTCAAACCAAAAAAAAAAAAAAAAATTTAAATTTATAAAATTTCGCAAAATCTGCTTACAAAAAGCATAGGGTAAAGAATGATACTTAAAGTTTTTAAATTAATAAACAAACAGGTAAAATTCAATAAATAAAATTCAAAATCATTTTAAACTATTCGAATTAGATTAAATTGGATTATAATTAAATAATTGTATTTATTCGTTGATTATATAAAAAGTATATTTAAATCAGTCAGAAATACATACATGTATATATACGGACATAAAAGGAAAATGTAGGTATTTAGAATTTATTAACCTTGCAATCAGAATTTGTGGGCTTGTGGTATAAAATTCTACAAATGATTTAGGAATTTTATGTTTTTTAATTTAAATTCAATGAACGTTTTTGAATTCAACAAAAAAGCATAATTTTGAATTGCATATTGTTCTCATCTCACACCTTTTTTTTATTGTCTGTATTTGTATTTATTTGTAATAGTTTACATACGATGGATTTGCATGTTGTCAACGATATATACATAGGTACGTATGTACAATATATAATTAAAAGGAAATGAAAACTCATTGCCAATATATTGCTACTGATGAATCTTCTTTGATTTAACGAATTTACCTGTTCACATATTAATTTTGTTTTTATTTGTATATTTCACATACACTTTCAAATGTTCAATATATATCACACATGTATGTATGTATGCATCTCCATCTACATATTTGAGTTAATGGTGATCAACATCAGTTTAATTACACTGCACACCTTTTTTATATGGCCGTTCAAATCTAAAAGGCCATATAAATACATTGTGTCACAATTACAATTCAATGCACGACTTATTATCATTATTCATTATTAGTTCGACCAAAGAAATATATACATATATACATAAATATCTGTATACAAATAACTTTATCGGTAGTAAATAGCATTAAACAGGGTGTTTTACTAGAAATCAGCATTCAATTTTAATGGACCATCTTCAATCATGCTCATTGCTACGGCCATTTGAAAAGATTATATAGTATATTTATTGTTCAAAGTTCAAATATCTACAATTCCTGTGTTCTCATCATATCAAACTTCTTTTAAAATGATTTATCAGTTTCTGCAAGTTCAGTATATTCTCTTGAAACACTCTGTATTGTTTATGGGATTTTTCGTATGTAAATAAATTTTTCTTTTGCAAACCAATCACGTATAGGTGGTACATGTATATATAGGAATCAATATTCCCACTGCTCACCTTTCCGTTGGATTTATATATACGGATGGTTATTTTGATGAACTGAACTACATATTTATAATGTATACAATCACCACTATCAATTAAATATACACATTGTGTTTGTGTACATATTCATCTGTTATAACGAAGAGTTTATACATACATATTTATTTCTCACCTGTATAATTTATTTCAATTGATATAAAGTAAATAAACACGTAAACAGAGAATATGTAATGTAGGTAAATTTAAATTCCACAAATAGTGAACAAAATCATACGTGACAATGACAAGAGGTCCATGTAATACGCATTTTGAAAATTTATAAACGTTCACTAAAGTTAGAAAATCAAATATTGTATTGGAAATATTGAGATTTATTTTTTACGTTTATATACGTTACATGGGTTACAATAAATTAAAATTCATTTTGTATTCGTTACAAGTTGCCTAAAATGTATAATATTTGTATATTTACTTTATAAAAAGAATTTGATCAATTCATCATTTTAAATAAATATTTGAAATTTTACACAAGCTAATTGTAAATTCATTTTTACTTATATAATAGTTACCTTTTAAGGATTCAAATACACATTTGAAAATACAAAATGAGAAAATAAATTATATACATTATATAAATTCATATGTATGTATGTATTTAAAATATTTACGTAATAATTCATAAATTTAAAATTTAATATGAATAATTTTTATAAATGGGTTTGCATGTCAATTACTATTAAAAACGTGCAATATATGTACATAATAAATAATTCAAAATTTAAGTAGGTTAATTTGATTATTATGTATTTATTTTGTTTTTTTTTGCATTTAGTCTAGGATAAATTGAAAATTTCATGTTGCGCGTTTATCAGTACATGATATAAATGATATATTTTAGTAAATAATATTAAAAAAATAATTTTTAAGTTTTGTATTGTGTATAAAAGAGATTGTTTGTATAATTCCGAATGTATGTACATATGTACACAATAATTATATGGGGAAGTTCATTAATCTTTTAACATAATTTTAAAATTTAAACTTTAACACACGTCTTATAAAGAACAAAAAAAAAAATTTATACTTTATTAGTTTATTATCATTTCATATGTTTTGTTCTCATGCTCACATATGTATCGATGTTTTTGTTTTTTGTGTTTAGTAATTTAACGGACTTTGACTTTTTCTCTTTACATATTGCATATACATACATACACTCCTATATACAGATTTGAATCACTTTAATCACTATTTTAATAAATTTTTGTATACAATAACTGTGAATTATCTTTTGTGTATTGTTATTATTTTTTTTATACGATTGTAATATTACACAGAGAGACGAGTAATTTTCATCTAAAAAATTTCAACAGCTACATTAGATTAGACCACTGATTTGATTTGTTCAATTACATTTTTCAGGAAGGGCAATGTTCTATTTCATTTAACCTGTGGAATGATCAACTTGAACTTTTATTACATAAAATATTATACATGGTATGAATACATGTATGAAATGTACATACATATATATGTTCTATTATTTATAATAGTGCTTAATGTTATGCAAAATTGTAACATTGTTCTGTAAATAAGCTTTTTTCCTTATTTATATATATGAAAAATGCGTTCCGTAATCGTCATTATGTAATATTTGGTAATATGTAATAATTACAATTACACACATGCCAAAAAATATGAACGTGTATGAACGTATGTACCTATATGATACAATAATAAATACCTACATGAGTACGCAAGATCAAAAGTAGTCTAATTAGATGCACATAATCAATGACATAAATCAAAATTATTATTAAAATTAATTGTTTGTTGCATTCATTCAGTATTTAAAATGTATACTTATTAATTAACATACAATGTTACAATGGAAATTATAACAACTAAATACATGTGTATATGAATCTACCGAAATCAATTTAAATTGGTAATAAAACAACAAACTTTAAAATGACTGTACGTACATGACTACGAATATATAATTAAATATAATTAAAAGCTAATCGTATTCATTCAGACATTTCCATAAGAATACTAAGAATCTTTTTGTTTTATTTGCTATAATGTTATGATATATTTATTCCTATGATCTAGAAAGTTTTCATAAAATGTAAATAATTCATTTTGCGATATTGAAACAAACAACAAAGTATGTATTAATAGGTGATATGCAAAAAAAAAAAACATGAATAAGAAATGAAAATTTTTAATTTTATAAAAATTACTTTTCTGATGGAATGACCTGATGCAATTTATAATAAATATGGAAAAATAAAAGAATGTTAGCATTTAATTCACGTGTTTATAAACGATTATTATGACGTTATTGTTGATCATATTTCTATAATACAAATATGTATGGGTATTTTTTTTTCACTAAAAAACAGAGCGTGAAAAGTTAAGCTCAAGGCAATAATCACTGCAACTGAACTATTGCAAATTATTAATTTTTTCTTTATTATTATTATTACTATTATCTGCTATTATTAAAAAACAACAGTACTTATAAATCATATACATATGTAGGTATATACATATTAAAATTATGTATGTAGATGTTTTCAGTCATACAAAAATGCCATAATCATTATAATATATGATATATATATTTTGAAATTTTCTAACAAAAAGCCATATGCACACATTAACATGTGTTTATAAAAGTACTGTACATATGTACATACATTAAATTGTATTGTTATTGTTAGCCATTTTAACTACCATTTGTTTTGTACAAAATTGTTTATATGGTTTTCATAATTCAATTTTATTTGTTTATTTACTTTTTACAGTATTAGCATTAGTATGAAAATATTACATATGTACCTATATTAATAAAAAACAGAATTCAATATATCTACTCATGTATCATATTATATATCTCAAACACATACGTACATTACTGTATTATTATAATTATTATATGCGAATTTATTCATATATGTAGGTAATTGTAGATATATATTCATGAGTATTATTGTATTCATATATAAAGAAAGTAAAGAAAAAACTTATGATAAACTTAATAAATATTTTTTTTCATTTTTTTATTTTTGTATCTTGAAAACAGATACAGATGAAGGCATATTATAAATATATCTTTTCATTTAAAATTTTCTAAGAAATTGCAATTTGTACTTGAATATCATATGGGTATGTGAATAATTTTATTTTGCTTTTTTTTCTCGTTTTTTTTAAAGATAAAAATGCATAACATTTTACATTTAACATTTAGTTTTATAAAGTTCTCAAGTTACATACCAGAACTGAAGAGAAAGAGGTGAATTACAAGTAAATGCATTTATTTTGAATAAGTAGAGATGTACATATATACGTAAAAATATTTTTTCTTGCATATTTTCAAGTTTATAATTGAATTGATCAAATATCAAATGTATTTATGTCACAATTTATTCTTATATTATTTATAAGATTCCGCCACAATTTTATACATTTTATTATATAAAAAAAAAAAAAAGAAAAATATAAGCCAGAATTTATTAAAAGAATTTTACACTTTACTGTAGTAAAATTCTGAATTTTATTTCAAGAATTGTAGGTAATATAAATTTCATTTTATTACATATTGTTTTCTGATACAACACCTCAATAATTATTTGACATTTTTCAAATTCCAATTTTAAATATTTACAATATTACATTCCATTTTTTTTTTTCAATATATACCTATACATGCATATGTACATTTTTTTATAATGCTTGGGTACAAATACAAGTCCAAATTTACATATGTTTGTACATATATACATACATATATGTACATAAGATAGAATTTAATATACAGCAGTTAGAATTTTAATCGGAAAAATATGTAGGTATGTGTGTATATTTGTATATGTGTTAATTCAAATGTATGTATGTATATTTTTATTTGTGTCTCATAAAAAAAAAATGAGGAAAACAAAATATGAGTCAAGAATTTTTTTTTTCAATTTGTAATGAGTAACTGGCTCAATGTATCTAGTTTCGACCTTCAAAATATCTTTTAACATGTTTTCATTTTTGCTGTTGTTTTGTGTTTTATTAATGAACAACTTTCTTATAAATTTTTTTTTTTTTTTTTTGAAATTTTATATGTATGTATGTGTTCACTTTTAAGATTGTATTCATATTATACACATTCACGATTTTAATGTGGGTACATTCGACATACCAAAATATTTCATGATCATATGATCGAAATTAAATTTCATACAGTAATTAATAAAAAAAAGTAAGTATAAAATACGTACCTAGATTTTTTTTTTAAATTGTAACGAACATGCGTAACAAAACTATTTACTCGATTCTTTTTACAGTACAATAAATACACGATTATGTATGACTATCGCTCTTCACTTGTAATTAAACCAAAATAAAAATAAAAAATAAATTTATTTCTTATTTTTACTTTTCAAAATTATATAGGTCTTAATTTCACCTTTGATTGATAGCATATTTTCTATTTTTTGATGCCTAATGGCATATAAAATTTTTCACTTATATTAATTGGTCGGTCATCACTATTTTTTTTTTCCTTTTCTTTTTGCTTAAATATTTAGATATGTACATTAAAATTACATTATTAGATGTTTAATAAAAGAAGTAAAGGTATGTGATTAATTCCATGTGCCTGATGAATAATCTAATGACCCAAATAAAGGGTTGTCTGAGTAAATTAAATTTTAAATTATCTATTTTGTGTTTTTTTAATTTATAAATTTTTTTTTTTCATTTTTCTTTTTTTTAACAACAAAACTACACTTATTAAACATACTTTCATTTCAAAATCTATGTGCAATGTGTATGCAGATATGAATGTAACATATTTCGATGTTTTTTTTTTGTAATTCTTTTTAAACAGAAAAATGATCGTTATCGAATGTTATATGTATACTACGTATTTTTGACCTAAAAAATTTACTGTGATAAAAAATTACTTTTACAATATTTTTAATTTATTTTACAAAAAGATTGCTTAATTGTTTTTAAAGATGTATTTATCATGTGAATTAATGATTGAATACACCTACAATAATTTAGATATTGTTTTAGAAATTTTTCATATTAAAATCATTTGATAATTTAAATTTTAAATATTTAATAAATTCTTAATATTGAATAGATTTATATTTAGAGCAATTGAACAGTGTAGAAAATTGTTTAATTTATCAGAATATAATTTTTATGTGAATTTTACTCTATACATACATACATACATGTGTATATACGAACACTAATATCCTTCAGTAAATGCTTTGATAGTAATTATGTGAATACCTGTTGTCACAAAAAATCTCATGGAATTTTTTTTAATTTAAAAAAGAAAAAAGAAGTCGTGTAGTAAATTTACAACTTTATTAAATTTTTTAAGACATTCAAGGTTTTCAATTAAATTCCATATTTAACTGTTATATTTTTTAATTACAGTTTTACACTTCGTTACTTATTTAGTAAAATTCATTACTTATCTTGTATAATATGAATTATTGTATGAATTGTGTGCATATGAATTCCATACCAGTTCGAATAAAATTTTCTTTTTTTAAAATGTTGTGTGACAAGATCTAGATCTATTTTATTATTTATATATTTAATATGTTATTTATGTACGAACGTGTATATATATACATAATATGTACAATTTAAACGCATACACATAAAATACATTTTTTATAACTTTAAAATAGTAAATTTTTTCCAGTATACCTACATATATACATTATTTATTTAATTTATTTTCTTATACAACATCAAAGGTATACGTTTTCTTCATGAGTTCTTAAGATATGTAAAAGCATTATTATGAAAATATATAGTTAATTGTATAAGTACATGTTATGAGAATTAAATGATATGTGCTTACATTTACTTTTAATATAATAATGTAATGTACGATTAAAGAGCAAATGATAAACATGTGTGTAATTTGTGTAATAAATGATGCTTTTAATTCTTTTCTCTATTTTATACTAAAAGCCTAGAATATAAAAAATATACCTACATAAAGTAAATTTTATACACATGAAAATTTTGAAAATATCATATAAAAGTGACTAAAGTGTACATGCAATACACGGACGTACATAAAGTTATACTTGTACGTAAACTTAATAAATTTTTTCATATAAACAATTTTTTTAATGTATTTTATGTAGGTAGATGTTGTTAAAGGTAAAAATGTAGAAATACAAAAAGAAGCAAGGCGGAAATAATGATGTGACGGTAATTTATAATTTTTCATTTATTACTTATTGTAATAACGATAAGAGTCTGCATTTTTACTTTAATTTGAATTTTTGTTAATAAAATGTTAAAACGATAAATAACGTGCAAAGTATATAAATGTGACGTTACTCAAAATGAGTCTATTAATGTATTAATAAAAATATCTAGAGCATACATGTATTTTTGTATACAAACTTGTAAAATTTGAAGTACGCACAATTATGCGTGTTGTTAAAAAGAAAAACAACTGATTACAATGTATATGTATTACAAATGCATTTTAATCAAATAAATCTTAGTTTTGATTTTCTTTTAATCAGCAGATTAAAACAACCAAAACAAAAGCCAATTAAGAAAATGAACGAATTTCTTATATTGTATAGATACAGATATACGTACATACAATGCGTTCATATTTTTGTAGTTTTTATTTTTTTATTTGTTATGTTTTAATAATTTGTTCTTTTAATTTGAGCAATCAATTATTTTTGTATTATTTGAATGTCACGTTTATTCGATAATAAATTAAATTTTAAGTTTCTACGTATGTACTTACGTTTCTAAGTGCTATAATGACGTGATTCAAAAAGATAAGAAAACAAATAAAAATCTTATTTCAAAAGAAAATTCCAAAAAGAAAAATAAAGACTGTAAACCGATTAGATAAAAAAGAATTAATGGAAAATAAAGCTCTTAAAAATATTATAATCAGTTTTAATTTAAGAAAAAAATCTATAGTATTAGCACAGATAACGTATATTGTATTAGTACATTGAAAATCAATAGTTATGGAATTTGTAACATATACAGTAACAACTAGAAATAAAGAAATGTCGATCAAACTAAAAATTCAGTATAAAATTATGTAGATTTGATTATTTGATATGTATAAAACTTTGGAAATATTTCACAGTATCTTATTACTATTAATATTATAAAAATGAAATAAAAATCATCATCACGTCTAATTGTTCAAGTTCACTATATTTCCCTTTCTACTTTTGTAATAAATAAAAATTTAATTTTTAAAACTAGGTAGGTACATTTAATCAGCAGATATTAGGTATATCCTAAAATCATAAAAAATAGTAGTAGGTAATTAAAAATTTATTTATTGTACTTTATCTTTTGTCATTATCTCCATTTCATGTAAAAACATTTAATAACGTTTACAAGATAAGAAACTAAAAAAAAAAAATCGTTTTCTACGAAGTGATCATAATAATATTTTCATGTTTACAAACATGCTCACATATTATACACACATCTAAAAATATGTATCGACATAAACAAGATTATCAAAATACCAAAATTGTAATTTGCTTATTTATGCTAATTTATTTCATATGGAAAAAAACTTTAATGATAATTCGTAATAAATTTTAATGAATTGTTATTTGATTTGAATTAAATATACGCTTTATTTTGAATATAAAATAAATTTAAAAAATTGAAAACTGTAGATTTTCGGTTTCAATCTATATGTACATGAAATACTAAAAATAATGAATAACTTCAAAACAATAAGTTCAAATATTAACAATTTTATTTGAATATTTTTCAAAAATCAAAAATTTAAGTATGTACATTATATGACAGTCAAAAGTATCTATGAAAAAAAACAAAACATAGAGCAAAAATAATATTTCCTTTCACAAAAAAAATTATTCTATTTGTATAAACAACTTTTCAAAATTATATCATTTTATATTTATTTAATTTTTGTTTTCAATTTAAAATCTACATTACGAATTCTTATGTCATGAATCTAAACACAAAGAATAAATAGTAAACAAATTCGTCTTTTCAAGAATTTCTAAATATTTATTCAATCTGACAATGTGTAGATGACAGTCTGTACTTTTGTTTATAAACGTTTTTGTTTTCTAAAAGTGAAATATTTAAAATGTTTCAAACATAAAAAATAAATAATTCCGTATATATAAGTGTGTATACGATGTTGTTTATTTATACCAATTAAAAGAGAAATTGTAATCAAATCATCATAATATCTAATCAACAATTTTATTTCAAAAGAATTTCTATTTTAAAACCAGAAAAAGATTTATACATTTTAAATTAGATGAGAAATAAATTTATATCTATGACATACAAAGATTTGAATATAATTTAATTAAAAGTATAAAAGTATAAAATTAATTAGAATCGAATAATAACAAATTTATAGATAAAATCTCATTTTGTTTTAATTAAAGTTAAATAACTAAAACTAGATTTGAAAAACAAATTGTATAGAATGACAAAATTTTATTCATTTTCTTTTGAAAAATTTATACTACATATTACATAAGTATTTTGAACCTACATATTTGCATTTATATACTTAATACGAATAATGAAACGATTTTTTAAATTATTACTAAAGCATCATCATCATCATCATCATCATTACCAGAAAATACAAATAAAAATTGTATTGCTCTTATAAGGTTGATTAAATATTGTATTATACAAAAATTTTATACAATTATGTTTTATTTATTATGGAATTATACACAATACGTTTTTCTTTAAAAAGCATTTTCCATCATTTAAAATATCATTTTCATTATTATAAGTTGAATACCATTTTAGAGTACTTAAAAATAATAATATTTTTAAAAACTCCGACCATAATATTTATTTGAAAACAGAATTAAACGTAAATGTACTTAACAAAAAAAATGGAGTATGTACTTACAAAATTAACTATACTTTATACATTAAATATTTTCAGTACAGGCCTTATGGGACATATGTATGTATGTGTCTTTTTTCTTCTCTCATAATTTCTCATAAGAGCATTTCACGACCAGAGTTACCACAATTCTCAAAGTTCTCATACAGACCATACAGTATGAGGTGAGCTTTATAAACATTAATATAAAATTATGAAAAGCGGTACTTTTCGTAGTTTACATAAGGCCTGTAGTGAAAATATTTAAAGTACAAAGTATACGTGATTAAATTAATAAAAGAGAAAAAATTTTTTTGATTGAGTCTTTTTTACAATCTGAGGGCAAAATTTAAATTTAATTGCAGTGCAGAAAATATTTAATTTAATATGAAATTCTGATTGCAAATTATTTTAGGTCATTTTTTCCATATGAAAATGAAATTCAAAAATCAATTTTCTTTTTAATTTAATTAAGTTTTTAATTAAAAATCACAAAAAAATAAATTTAACAGTTAATTTGTTTTTGTAGAAGTTTACAATATGCTTTTTTTTCTTTCAAAATTTTTGATATTTTGAACTCTGTTGTATTGTTTATATCTTATTTCAATTTATCTTGTCAATTTCATTTTTCAAACGAATACAATACCTGATTTTAATTAAACTTTTTACCTACCATGTATCTCTATATATATGTATATACTTATTCTATTGTGCATGTGCATATTTAATTTAACACTTCTAAATTTTAATTAAAAATATTCATTGTATATACGTACATTATTCTTTTGATACAAATACATATTCTTATAAGTGTATAATTGAAAATTTATATCTATGTATCTGTCTATGTTTTGTATATTTTATATTTTGTTGGTACCATTATATATCTGCATACCTGCATATTTAATATCTTATTGCATTTTTCCATTACACAAAAAGATATTACATGATGTACTAAATTTTCCGGAAAAAAAAAGTAAATTAAATATTTATTTCCATTTAAAAGCTCACTTAAGATCAAACATTAGCTGTATTTACCTTGTTATAAATACATACATATATATGTATGTATGTCAGTATAAATTTAAAAATGTGTATATGAATGTACATATGTGTAATGTTTGTATATATATGAATATGTACACATACATATATGTTGTTTCATATATTTGAATACATAGTAGCAGTTGCCAGTTATACAATTTTCTTCATATCAAATTAATGAAGAAAACTTTTCACTCACGTTCTGTTTACTTAAGATATCTTTTTTTGTACAAAATACCATTATTTGTATAATATGGCATAGACTATACAATTAATGTATGTACTATATAAATGTAAATTATACATGTAAACTATGTATGTGCATGTACATATTTAATGTTTAGGTGCATAATATTCATCTACATGAAAATACACAGTAACATTTATATGTAGTGTATATATGTAGTTATGTATGTATTTTTTTGCTCTAAATTTAAGAAATTATTTGCAATTTTAAAACATTCCTTCATATCAGTTATAGATTAATACATATGTACATATACATTATGTATGTACATTACTTTTTGTGAATTAGCTACATATGCATATACTCCAATAATCCATACGTAAAAGAAAATTTTTAACATATTCGTTTATTTGTTACATATGCATATCGTTTCTGTTACATATTCATGTACATATACATTACATACACATGAATATTTGTATTTTAATGATTCATTTTAAAGAAATATTTGCATTAAAATAATTTACATGACTGCTATTTTATGGTAGTTTTATACTAATCATTTTACTTGTTATATGACTGTCATTAAATTGATAAGAATAACAAGAGCAATCATTAATTAGTACTGTCATTTAATTAACTTTTAAATGTACAATAACTTATATTTTACATCAATTTTACATTCTCTTTCTACATAAAATTTATTTGTTGATGTGAAAGGTTTAAAACTTTGAGTGCTATGTAAACATTTAATCATGGAGTGTAAAATAAATAAAAATAAGAGTATGTACTTAACTTATACCTATTTCAGTTTAATTTAAATTTTTTTTTTTTAGTCTCACATTAATTGCAATCAATAATTTATAATCGTATAAATTTTACTTGAATCAGTCCAGTTGATAAATATACGTAAAAGTATCTATAGACAATAATCAATATTTGTATAATAAGAGAGACGCATAATTTTTCTAAGGAAAAGAAAAATGATCTATGCCTACATATACACATTATTCATTTACACATGTGAAATATTCTGATACATTAACATCTTGTGTTATATATATGTACACACCTTTCATGTTTGATTTGATGAGATATTTTCATGTTAACATTTGATTTTTCACATGAAATAAAATTTATCGATGTATGATTAAAAAGTTATCTAAACACTTGTACGCCTGCACTATATTTGATTAAGGATTTCAAAATAAGGTTTTACAATTCTATAAAAGACATGTTATCTGAATATAATTTCAAGTGTATAAATATGTACAAATTGTAATTATAAAAAGTATGCATATGCACTTAATACATGTTTTTATAATTTCATGTCCTTGGCATTTTATGAGAGTATGTAAAATCCATCGTATATGGTAAAAAATAATTTTATGGCTCATATTACATGAGAATCTGGAATTAATGTGGTTTGATGTTGTTTTTTTTTCATGAATTTGTAATTGAAGTAATTTTAAGAAATCTTCATACATATTCACATGTGTGTACACATTCAAATATAATGTATATGGACATGTAAGAAAAATATTTGTGGTATTATTAAAATAAAAGTATTAATTTGAAATTGATATTTTGTTCTCATATTTTATTACAAAATGACTTTATAAGTTTTTAGGTATCTAGGTATAAAGTATGCAATTTCATGAAAATATTCTTGTAAGGCAGAAAATTTATTTATTAATATAAAAAAAACTTTATTATTTATTGAAGATAAATGTTACATTTTTTTTTTTAAATTAAAATTATAAATATTTATGTACGTGATAATTATTATCAATTATTTATTTAGTTCGCTTTAAAAAAAATAAAAAATAAAATTTTACCCAACCCTATTTTTTATAAATGGGTTCATATTTCTTGTGTGATTGATTCAATAATGGTATCTATGTACATATATTTTATTATTACATAGGTACTTTGTTTCTTTGATGTTTGATCAGTTTGATTAAAGATATTTTGCATATAATTGTATAATTACCCATTGTTCGCGTATTTATTTATTTATTTTTTTAATTTATATCTTTTATTTACTTTTAAATAATATTCACAAACATTTACATTAAGAAGTAATAATATACTTGCATTATTTTTTCAATGGAATTTTATAAAAATGTATACATAAGATAATAAAACATCACCGGATGTATGATAATCGGTTGAGTGAATCTATTCACTTTTTCCTTTCACTTTTTAATATAATTTAAAAATTTTATAAAATATAATACACATAAAAATAAATTCTACAATTTGAAATTATATTCATACCTACAGTATTGAGTATATATGTATATTAAATAAAAGTTATGCAACAATGAAGATGCATTTAGTAATTAACATTGGAAATTTGTATAAAATGAAAAAAGTAAAAGTAAAAAAAGGCCTATTAATTTCAAAAAATATTTTCATAGTTTTTATATGAACAGAGAAGCCTAAATAAATACGAGTTCGTAATCCTGTTGAATTTTTAATTACACAAAATGTGTCTAATTTTTTAATATCTTGTAAATTATTATATGCTGAATACATTTAATATACTACATATGTACCTACACATTTACACATGCTTTTCGTGTATGGACCAAAGATAACCACATATTAAGTAAATGATTCATTTATTACTCATCCACAATGGCAATTTTCCAAAAATAAAAAATACTTAAAACTTATCTCATCTTTGGCAGACGAATATGGTTAACATAAACATCATCGTCATCATTGTCTTCTTAATTAAAGTGTTATCTATAAATTTATATTATGATGGATTTATTTTGACTTTAAGTGAATACTAGTTCAATTAAAATTTGCAATAAAATACCAACTTTTATGTTAAATTATTCATTTTAAACTTAAAATTTAAAAAAAAAAAACTTTTTTCTGTTATTATCGTAATGTGTTCGGTTTTAAAAGAAAAACACAATGTACATTTTCATACAATAACAGTAATGAAAAATCAAAGAGTTGAAATTTATTTTGTATTTTATACTTAATTCTTTATTGCTGGTAATTTTTGGTTTGATCTTATTGAAAAAGCTGGTCATGGAATGCTATTGTTAATTTTTTTTCCTTGTATTTAAATAAATTGATTTTTGTGTTTTCATTTTTTGTATAAAAATGATTTTAATTTGTACTAATCATCAAATAAAATTGAAAACAGGTGTAACGTAAAATATACATAAATGTGTATTCAATGTCTTTTGTTTGAAATGTTCGAGTGTTGTACGGCACCATATTTTGAATCTACACAATTGGTTATATAAATTATATAATCTGACATTAATTACGTACATATATACACACATACTTCCATTCTACAATAGTATTTTACGTAACATTTAATAGATTTTAAGTAATTTCGATCAGTTTTCAATTAACCATTGAAAAAAAATCACGAAAAATTTGAAAATTAAAATAATTGAAAAATTAATGGAAATGGTGTAATACATTTAAAAGTTTTTATAAAATTTGCGAAAATACATACAGTGGTATACTTTTCTTTTTATATTCAAAAAAATCAAATTTCAGAAAATATATCTAATTACGTTAATTTGTTTAAGTATCAGTCGTATTGTATCGTTCAATGTAAAAGTATTGTGCAAATAAATCATTAATATGTTGGGAAAATTTCATGGAAATGAAATAGAAAATGTAATTTAATTGTTTCAAGTACGTTTTTGTAGACATTAAACTGTTTTTTTTTAATATTTCAATTAATTGGTTTAAAAATAAAAATTGAATTTTTAAATTGAAATTGAAATTACCTTTTTTTCTTGTACTGTATTTAAGTTTGTGTTTATTTGCATATTTTGAAATTTGTGATGACTATAATTTGCAAATAAAAATTAATTTAATTCAAAAGGTAATTTTTATTTTTTTGTAAATATGTATGTAATTGCATTTAAATTTATTATACCTCTAATACAGTTTAAAATTCTCATTATACTCTATTTATTTACCTCTAATACAGTTTACAATTTTCAAAACAAGAAATAAAATTTTATTTTGTGCGTACATGCAATAAAAATATGAAAAATTTTTCGTACAAATAAGTTATTTTTCTCATATTAAAATTTAATAATGTTTTTAATAAAATTAAAAACTTTTTCGTTACAGTATTACATTATATCACGCATCTGAAAAATAAATGATACATTTTTTCCAAAAGAATTGAGAAAATCTACAATACATACGAGTGTATGTAGATATGTACTATATATACAGAAAATAACAATAAAAAATTTTTGAAGCACGTGTTATATTTTATGACAGACACTTTTTAAGAATAGCATTCCATTGGGGTAATATGAATATGTATGTAGGTATATACTTTCCATTTTTTGTTATTATTCAGTACATGAGTACGTACATAAATTTAGTATATGAAAAGGAATGAACCTTAAAATGAAATAACAAAGAAAGGTGATAGATCAACATCATAATAATTTTATTATGATATAAAACTTAACCCTTTTTTTATATACTTTATCCTCTAAAATCCTGATAATGGTACATACAGGGATTGTTAAGAGTCTTTTGTACCATGATTAAAAAAAATAAAATAAAATAAATAAAAAATAATAAATACATAGAAAATGAATAAACTAAAAAGGAAAATATATTTTATATAGAATAAAAAGAACAATTTATGTAACTATGCAAATTAAGTTGCTTTTGACTTTTAAAGAAAAAAAAAAACTTCTCAACAATACTTTCACATCCTTCTGTACAAATTCACTTGAATTTGAAAATAAATTTATCGATTTTTCTTTGACAATCATTAAAAACATGAATGCTCTTCCCATTTCAGCTTTAAATTTAATAAATTTCTTCTACATATGTATGCTTGTTTTTTTCCCCTCAACAAGTTTCCTTACCTTGGATTATCGACTTCCTTTTTACGAGAAATTTTTGCATTCTTCACATGTAATTTTTCTCATATAATAATTTCATTAACTGAAATTCAAATTTTATCAATTAGAAATGCCAGAAATATAATTAAAATAATTAAATTTTAGTAATCATCAATATCGTTGCAATGTGCAATGTATTAAAGTCATACGCATCCAAAATGATGTCTATTCAATTTAATGTATTTCATTCATATATACGTATAGGTATAACTTTTATGCGTACACGTGTATGTACGTTATTTCGCTTATATTCGATTATGTAAAAAATTTAAGCTTTTATGACCAAGTTTCCAAAATTCAAGGTCAACAGGGCATCTATCTCAGTATAGAATGTATACAAAAAACGATTATTATACTTATATTTTTTATGTATGCATATGAATGTATGTATATATGTATGTATATGCGAAGATATACTAAAGCATAGCCAAATAGGATAACGAATAAAATGGATCGAAAAGTGATACACATACAAATATACTTGAGAAAATTTAATATACATGTAATAAATATACCCGTGATGTGATGTTCATGCGCTTCATAACAAAAATTGCAGAATTTTTGGAAGCTGTGTATACAGTGTATCGTATGTATTGTGAACAATACATGATGCTTTTCGGTATAAGATTGTTCATATTTTTCATAAATTGTACATAAATTCTCCAGTTTTATTAGAGAGAAAATTGTTAATAACATTGGAGAAAAATTGTTGAATGTGACGTAGAATGTTGATTGTAACAAGGATAACTTTGAATGATGAAAAACGCAGTTTTCAGCTGTTAGTCTTAGTACTATTCCAGATATAAATCGCAATAAATGTATTTTGAAAATCGGTTAAATTATTTTTATACATAACATACAACTTTTTATCTATTTTTGATTAAAATGTGAACATTTTCATATACATATAATGCATTTTTGGCTCAAGTACTTTCTTTTTTCATATTTGATTATAATATGTAAAATTTAATAAAAATAAAATATCTTGAAATAAAATCAAATTTAAAAAAAAAAAATTATTTTACTTGCTCCAAATGAATTGTAATCATTTTTTCTCTATTTTTTCGGATAATTTATTGTTACTATTACTGTGATTTGCATTCTATATGGTAATAAAGTGCGCGCCAAAGATATTCTGAAAAATTTTAAATAAAAATCTATTTTTTAAAATAATGCATTTATTAATAAGTTAAAAAATATAAAACAAAAAGAAGAAAACAAAAAAAAAATTTTCATACATTGATGCAGTGCATGTACACGTAAGTTTTAATTACTTTAGATTTAAAAGTGGGCCAAGTATTGTAATGATGCATGTAGTTAGTTAATAATAGAAATTATTATTTTTTTTTTTAAGTGGAAGAAAAAAACTTTATTTAATATAAATAATACATGTATGTATGTTGTATATTGTTGTATGTACGTATCTGATTGAATATTTTTATCACTTGAAATTTGTGCTAATTTCAATGTTTTCAAAATGTATTTTACATATAAAATGCTAAAAAGATCCTAATTACATGTTTCTACACCATGTATTTAAGATTACTTTATATTTTATCTTAACTTTCTTTTTGAGCTCAAATTGCACAAATATCATGTATGTACATACGTAAATGCGTTTTTAATAAATATAAATTTATGTCACTTTTTTTTTCAAAGAACAGGTACTTATCAGATTATAAATCAAAATAAATCACACCAATAAGAGCACATTTATTTTATTTTTAAAAATGTGTATTATAACAAATTACGATCATATACATATACGGAACTAAAATGACAAAAGCAAAAACAAATAAAATGTATGAACTTGTGTACATAATAAAATTTAAGACAAACTTTTTTTTTTATGGTTTATATGTAAATGAATTTTATCCATTTATCATTTTTTTTTATATACATATACATTTTTTAAATAAAATTTTTGATTTCATAAAGGTAAAAAAATTTTATCTTCATAAAAATGTTTATCTCATTTTATATAGTTCAATTTTTTATTTCTTTAAACTGAGGCATCAGTTTGTGATGTTTTGAACTTATAATTTTCAAGATGATATCCTTGTAATGAATTTTCCAGTTATGTGTATGGAGGTTATTTACAGATATGCTTTAATGTAAAATACGCAATTTACATATTTATTTATTTATTAAAAAAAAAAAAAAAAAAAAAAAACAATTTCAAATCAATCATTTTCACTCAAATTAAAAAAAATTTAATTTTGTTATTGTTGTTTTCATATTTTAAATATTTTTGAAATATGGAAAAAAATTTAAAAGACCTTGACTGCATTTCTAATATATTTTTCATGAACGAACTTTTTTCATAAATTTTCAAAAAAAAAATAAAAAATCAAGTATACCAAATAAAATAAATTTTTTTTTCATACTGAATTTAATGAAAAAACAAAAATTTGTACATTATATCTAAGGAGATTTAATTTTGAATTTTCTATTACTTCATTACAAATTTTTTTTTTAAAATGATTATGCAAATTTACATAAATTTTATATTTTGTTCTACTCAACAGGAAGTAAATAGAAAAATCCAACGTAACATAATACACAAACAAAAATGTAATTTATTTGATAAAAATGAATTTTTTTTTTTTTGTTTTTTGTTTATTCGGATGTATTGATAAAAATCTACATTTTGCTGTTCCCATTTTATTTATCGCATATGTACATATGTTTGCAATACAAGCATAAATGCATGCAATATTAATTAAATTTTATGATAAAATTGTAGGTGCAGCATACATACAAGGAAATACTTTTGTATGCATATCTATATAATAATGTTATGTATGAGTATTTTTATGTTTTTAAAATGAATGTAAACATATAATATTATCTATAATTTATCTGCAAAACCTAAATCGATTTAATCGAAATTTTAATGTAAACATCAGATATATAAAATGACAAACTAAATGCATTCATATGACAAACTTTTATACATACATATGTGGTACACACTAAATAAATTTGCAAATTACAAAAAGATAAATAAATAAAATATCATAAATTTAATGATATCGAAAATCATATGTGCATGCACGTATACGTATGTATATGTACATATATGCGTTAATCATATTTATCGCTTGAAGGGTGTTAAATGTCATATTTTCGTTTTCTTATTTTTTATTTGTAGATCTCTATAATTTATTTTATTTAATAATAATATAAACATAAATATGTATTCATAATTTGAATTACACTATTGTACATACGTACGTATAGCATATAAATATCAGCAGATGTGAGTGAATTTCATTTTATAAAACATCATTCCAACATTTTATAAAAATATTTTTAATGATTTTCTTCACTCTTTTCTTTTTCTTGTGCATACGTACATAATGTAATGTAATTCAGAAATGTAGTTTATTCATAAGTAGATGAAATTCAATATAAGAAATACAATATGTATGTACATATGTACACATATACTCAGTATATTAAATGTAAATACGACAAATGCATATTGTATCTATTCTGACGTATAGAAATAACCAACATGTAAAATATAACAAACATACGCACTTCTTTCTTACCACACTTTGCGTTATCTGCAAATCTATTAACATTGTACAGAAATTATTTTTTTTAATTTTTAAATTAATAACATTTTTTGCATTTTTATACAATAGACACATACGAGTACATATATGTACATATATAAAATAATAAACATACATATAAAAAATGTAACAAATATTTGGAAAATAATTGCGTGTTAAGAGAAATGAAGGAAATTCAAGTGAAAATTTTATCATTTATTTTTCATTTTGTAAATGTATATGTATACAAAATGCATATTGAAAGGAAAACAAAAAGCATAAAATTAAATTAATTTAAAATATATATATGTTATAAGATTTATGTTTGCAGTTTTTTTTTTCAAATAAAAAATTTATTTTATTATTAAATTAATGTGCATTACATTGAAGTATAATAAAATAAATATGTATTTATATTCAGAAAATTTGTTGATGTTCGTAAAAGATTATGATCATTATTACAATGATTTTGTTGATGATGATGATCATGGTGAATGTTAGTGATGATCATGATGAAAATTGAAAATTTTTCTGACCTTTAATGCTACTGTGCATTTCAAAATGTGAATGAGAGAATTATACAAAAGATAATAACAAAATTTTTATGGCTTTTTTTAATATTAAAAAATGAAAAACAAAGAATAATAAAAAAAAAAAAAAAAAACTGAAAATGAGAAATGTAATAATCTAAAATGACTTGTTTTCACTCAGAAATATATTGTAATTAATGTCTGTCGAAATTGCATTTAAATCCGGAGAAAATGTAATACTTATATTTTATTTAAGTGTTTTGTATTATACAACTATGCTTTTGTTATTCAAAAATAAAGTAGCTTCATGAGTATATGATATAAACATGCAGCATATTTATTGTTTTGGATACCTCTAAACATTAGCTTTATGCTCCTTTTATCATTTTATATGTCCGTATATGTTTTAAATATGTACATATGTATGTATGTATTTATAAATTAGAGAAAATTTGAATAGAAATATTGCATTTTATATGCTGAATGAACAAGATTCTCGTATACAAACATGTTTAATATGTGGTATATGCGATAGATAAATATGGTGTATTTAAATTATTATTTTTCTATATGATGTACATATATGTATATGTATACATGTGGGCAGACATTTATTACATTGTGTACAGTTATTTATGTATACAAATTATAAGGTTTAATCTATACTTAAGCATATAATACCTACAATATATACTTGCTTATTTCCGAAAGTAATAATGAAAATCATTTAGAAATCTTAAGGTTATATGTGATTATTATTACTTAGTCTTTTAATGATTAGCACAATATTGTGTATACCTTTTACACGAATGTATACACGTACATATATGTATGTGCTGTGCTATATATAATATACTGAACAAAAGCAATAAAAATCATTAACATACGAGTATATGTTAAAAGTGAAAAAACTCATTGTATAGAAATTTTAACCGAAATGTTAAAATTTTAAAATGAATTTTTCTCTTAGAAAAATCATTATAAATCAAGGTAATATTAAATTCTGAAATTAATGAAATTTTAAAATTTTATACGGAACATCTTATTGTTCATTATATTCACTGTATCAAATACCTACACGGTTTTATTCGATATTCAAAATTACTGAAATAATAGTGTAAACGTAAAGTAACAGAAAAAAAAACATTTTTTTTTCTTTTCCTTAAAATATTAAATGACCTTTAAAATGACCATAAAAAATGTCTTGTTTCTTGAATGGAAGTTATAAAAGAATTTTAATCTTTCTTTTTTATGTAATTAATTTTTTTTGAATTTTCTGTATTCATCTGTAGAATTATACAAATTTCTAAGAACATTAAACTTATAAGAGACCACCCTATGAGCGTGATTTACCATAAAGAAATTTTCGTTTTATTTTATTTTCCTATTCTTTTCTTTTAAAAATCTCATGAGATGATAATTAAATTTTTGTTTTTATTACATTTTAAAATTAAATTAAATAAATAAATAAATATAAATTGTTTAATATGAATCATAACTGTCAATACGAATTTATTTTTAATATATTTCCATTTAAAAACCGATTAATATGTTGAAGAAAAAGAAAGGAAAGAGAAAAATTAATAATTTTTGTGTTTTCATTTTACAAACATTGAAAATTGCAAAACAAAAAATTTTGTTATTCATAGTAATTTACAATACTTCGATTTGTTTTTTACAAAAAGATATTTTAAAATTTACTTTTTCTGAGGGCAAAAAAAGATTTTAAACACATGTGCATAATATTATGTTTGATAAATTTTGCTTATTTTTTCTTTGTTCGTTATATTTAAATTTTCTGTGTTTTAATGTATATTTTTGTTTTTATTAAAAATCATAAAATTTTATCCCAGTACGAGAATTTTACATGTACAGCAAACATGAAAATTTTGAGATAAAAAGAAATGTAAACATGACCTCATAATAATTATAATTACGTATACTTACATTTATTTTGCTTAATATAATATATTGTTGTATTTGCCTCAATGTGCATACATACATAATAATATACATTTGGTCAGTATGCTTTTCATTATTTACTTTTGAAAAGAAACAAAATTTTTATCTTTTTTTTTTGTTTTACCAAAATAACAACATTTATTTTAACACGTCCATATGTATGTTCACCACATACCACCACATACCACATATCACTATATATACATTTGTATATATAGTCTCTTATTTTAATGAGCTTTAATAATATTAGTTCTACTTTTAAATGAATGATTCATTTATGTGTGACACTTTAATTAAAAGGGTTAATTGGACTCGTAAAAATATTAAATAAATTTCACCAATTTATTTGTGCACAGAATTGAATGTAGTTAAATTAACATCATTTACAGAGGCGGGTATTAAGAATTAAAAAAAAAAGTTGCATAAGTACATATACTTAACTGATTATATCTTTTATAATGCCTTAATATAGTAATTTCCTATTCTTTTTTTCAAAGTCAAATTTCTTGAAAGATCTTAATTATTGATAAGTCTAATGTAATTTGATTAATTATATTTCTAGGCTAAATATAGAAATAAAGTGAGTGTTAAAAAAATATTGCAAGGAGAGTATAATAAATTAATGAATATTGATTGATAAATAAATGCTGTTTCTATGATAATATATTGATTAATAAATAATGAAATAGCAACACTCTAAATCTTATTTTCATCCTTATTATAGGATGGAACATTTTTTTTTTTTTTGTTAAAAGCAAAAAGTCAATCAAATTACGTATTTACATTTAATCAAGTTAATAAAATGATAAAGGTAAAAAAAATAAATAAAAAAAAAAACAAAAGGTTAATAATATAAAAAATCATTTTGACATATGTATGTACATAACATGTCTAGATATCAGTTAACATTCATTTTATAAATAAAAAAAAAGTTAAGAGAAAAGATAAAATATGTTAATTATTCACGCGATATTACAAAGATTACTGTATGCTATATAGTATCATATGAAAGCAATATAACATAAATACATATAATATACGTATGAATATATACATACATATGTACTTATGTATTTGAAGTAGAATATACATATAGGCATATGTACATACACATATGTTGATGATTTAATATGCCGAAAAAGCGTGGAAAGGAAAAGTTTCACAAATAAAAATTGTGATGGTCGAGTTTACGTTTACCTTACTCAATTTTTTTCGCTTGCCATCCTTAAATTAGCATGCGAAAATGTATTATCCTTTTGGCCGTATCTGTTAATCAAAAAAAATTTTTTTATTTATACTATTTTTTTTACAATTGTATGCATACGTATGTGTGTGTGTAGGTACATTATTTCATGGAAAAAAGATTTATAACTTTTTTACATTTTGATTTTGACGGTAAAAATGACCTTGTCAACATTGAAATGAAATCCATCTATTTTTATAAATAATCATTTTTTATTGTATAGGTTTTACCATATATACCTTACATTATATCATATAATACACAACGGGATACAATACAACATAATGATAATAGTGAATTTTTTCATTTATTCAATGCTTTTTTACTGTTGATTATATCAATATGAAATGATATCAAAATTTACATACATACAAACATATGTATATACTTACATTTCTAATTATGTATGTATATAGATGTGTGATATCAGACACCCAAAGAATACTCATAGACGAACAAATTAAACGTGTGATGATGATGATGACATAATAATAACTTTATTGTCATTGGACACGGTCAAGTTTAAGTGGATATTAATTGACATTATGTATAGTTGTCATTTAGATTTGTACATTATTATCATTACGTGTTAGCATACATGCATACATGTGTAAAAGTATATAATGGGTAATGCATAATACACAAATTATATTAGCATAAACAAATATGAAAAATTACGTAATATTCATTGCTGTGGGTGAAATATTTTATTTCAAAATAAAAGCGCATTTAATTTATTTCATAGTCAAATGAATAAAATAAATTGTAAATTCTGTGAAATAAACTGCCCATTTTTCTGATATCATTAAGATACAAAATTACATTGACCATATTATTATACATAGGTTATTTATACATATGTATAGGTATATTGACTAGGTATCTATTTAAAAATACGATGTACCAATCTCAAGATGTTTTCTAAGTTCATAATAAAAAGTGCAATGTCCTAAACATGAACATACTTGATATGTGTTCGTGTATATACTTGGATTTTTAGCTCTCATGTATAGAGAAAAAGAAATGAAATTTAAAGAAATATTTGAAATTCCATTAGAATCATTATTGCCGTCATTGCGCTCATAAGTGATATTCAAGTCTACTATGTATATTAGAATGACAACATCTTATGGGCACTTTTATTTTATTAAGTATAGCACTTGCATTGGTATTTGCTTATTATGTTCGTATTCTGTAGTGTAGGTTTAGAACTGGAAATAGAAAAGAAATATTATGTCTTGTCTGTTCTTATTTCTTTTTAGTTTACTGCATTTAAAAGTAAATGAAAAATATATCTATATCTATACATGATCATACACATTTAAATATATGTGAGTGTACACGGGTATATTTGTATTTTATTTTCAAATGACTTGAAAAATCAAGAAATTAAAAACTTCTGCCACATACATATACTCGTATTTTCTTATTTTTGTTATTTTGTAATGTTGCATGTGAAAAACATTTTCCGAAGTTTTTCACAACATTTATATGTGGTGTACATAATCATAAAATACCATTACTCGGCCATTTCTTTAATTTAACACATTCTTTTAATTTAATCCTTTTTTTTTGTTTTACTTAGATTATTTTCATCATTAAGAAGTATAACGTGCATTAATATATCTTTTAATGTATCTTGTTCAGTTTTCCACAATACAGATTAGAATTTATTTTTATTTTCTATGCTTTTTTTTTTTGCTGAAATTTAATGTTTTTTCAATGGAATTGTGTATGGATTATTTCAGACTAGACAAGTCCAATCGCTTATGTCTATCGGTATACGGATATAATTTTAGATTCCAATCATCAATGACACATTACAGTCTCAACTATTCAATTTGATTTTAATTTTATCATCTTTAAAAATGTAAAAATGAACATAAATTCCATCTACAATAATTATATGTACTATGGATAAATAATGAATTGTGATTCTGTTTTTCTGATAAAAAACAAATTTAATAAGAAATTCATCGCATAATAACAAAATGTGCACAAATATACTTGAACGTGTATTCGAAATAAAATATTTCTGTTTATAAGTTGTAATTGTAACAACTTGTAAAAGCAATTTAAAAACAGTTCTTGATTACATAGTTTGAAATGTTTGAATTACTACCGTGCAGTAAAATTCATGTAATCTTAATGGGCAAATGCAATTCAACAAGATTATAGTAGCATAAAGGAGATCATTGACAATAACCAAAAGGATATAAAAAAAATAATGTGTAATATTTTAAAATGATTATTCTCTTATTTTAAATTCATCTGTGTATGTCGTCATAACATGATTATTTTGAATGATTGAAAAATGATTTTTCTAGCTAAAAGCATCATGATATGCTAATTTACATACATCAAATTAATGCACTTATCGAATACGTTGTATATTAAAAAAAAAATAATAATTTAATTTTCATAATTGAATTCTCGAAATAATTTGGAATTAATGTTACACATATAATTTACAATTTTAATGTGATTATAAAATAAATATTACATGAAAAAATTTTGTATCAATATGAGTATTTGTTTATATTCATGTAATTTTAAAACACAAATATGTTTTATAAAGTAACATGATAATTTAATGAATTTTCTGATTATATAATGTTCGTATGCAAATAAATATTAAATTGAAACAAAGTTTTTGAATTATTGATTGAATTAGATTAAATTTTGTAATATGATTTACATATTCAAATATTTTATTTATGGATAATACATAATAAAATTGAAAAAAATTTATATAAAATTGAATCATGTTTATATTTCGTACATAAAATAAATAGAATATATTTAAATGAATTAACGAAATTAAAATATCAGATATAAAGTAATTTAAATGCTTTGAGCATCCAAATCACTATAATATTCCATTATATCAATTTGCCCTTAGAATATGAAAAAATCCTTCAGACTACAAGCGAAATTTTCAATCTTTTTGAACCGCATAGTGTAATGGACATAATGAATTTTCAACAAAATTAAATTTTATCCTAGAACTTTTTAATATTATAGAAATTTATATTTTATTTATTTTAATTTTATTTATTTTACAAATGTATTTTTTTTTTAACTTATCTTTATAGAATGTCGACAGGACTAATGTCATGTGTGAGAGAAAACTCACCACCATTAGAGATGGCTGGAAACGAATCATCATCTGGGGCTATATCCTTGCCATCAGGAAATGCTTCAGGTATGCTTCTATATAGAAATCAATATTAATCACATTCAATTTCCTTTTTGTTTCAAATAAAATAAAAAATTGTTATTTAAATTATTTTTTTCTATTCTTATATATTTTTTATTTTTGATATAACCTCATATTTTATTCTATAAATATTTGATTTTTAGTTTATTGAAAAAGGTCAAAGGTTAAAAAACTATAGAAATATAAAAATTTCATAATATCAAAAATATTCTTATCACTAGGGAAAAATTTCCAATTTTCTATTTTTCCTTTTGTTTTTTTTTTACTATAGTTTTTTGATTTAATTTTGAATTTTATAGATCGAAATTTGTATCAATACAAAAACTTTAGGTATACCCGCAATATTGTTATTTCTTTATAAAGTTCAAAAGAATAAAAGTTAATTGATTTGTAAAGTAGAACAAGTAAAAAAAAAAAAAAAGTTTAACATTTTCATGTAAACAATACGAAACAGGTCTACAGGGAATAATTTGAAAATTTTCGAAAGTACATTATAGAACTCATCAATATTCAGTAAGAGTATTGTTCATTAATTTTTGAAAATTTTCTAAGTGTCAATAATAACAATATAAGTTAATTGGTATCTAGTACATGTCAATGTTTAAACATTTTATATATAATTTATTTTTTATTTTTGTTCTATTTATTTGAACAATTGATGTAAGAAGAAAAAATGTAGGCAAAAAAAGAAAAATCAAAACACAAAAACACTTTTAAAATTTATAAAGAATGAATGAAATATACGTAGATACATGTATTAAAAACAGATTGCAGAACTGAATGAAAATTCTGTATGTTAGGATTTCAATTGCAATTTTTTCATATTTAACTGAAAATCCAAAAAGACAAAATTACTCCACAAAGCAAAGTACTTATGTATATACAAAAGTTTAAGCGTACATACATATATGCATGTTTAATAAAAGGCATTTAATATACAATAAATTGGATGAATACGTAATTGTAAATTTTTTTGTAATATCCTTCAATTTCATTCACTTTTTCTAATAATTTACAATGGATTTTCTTTGTAAATCAATTTTTTTTTTGAATGGATTTTTTTTTTAAATCACTTGTAATTCGATCTTACCTTTGTATATTAGTTATACATTTCTTTTGTTCGTTTATAATTTAAATTACAGAACAATTTTGTATGTTTCATTATTGAATTTTTTACGCTTGTATATTATTTTATACTCGTGTATTCCGATAAAACCTGTTATGTGTAATAAAACAAAATTTACAATTTTTTTTTTTTTTAAACAAAATAATACTTGTCATGTAATGTAATTCAATATATCAACTTTACAATCCTTTTACAAATTTTATTTTATGTAAAAGTAATTTCCACAATAAAGGAATTTTATTAAATATACCTTGAAAGACATGACAAAAACAAGAAAATCATATTAAATGTCATGAAAATGTAATTTAATCCATGCCAATCCATGCCAATTAAAATATGTATACAATATTATAAACAAAAAAGAAAATAAAAAATAAATGTTAAAAATTAATTAAAAATTTATAATACGTATATGCTTTTAACAATTGCATATAAACAGGTGCATAATAAAATGCATTTGCAAGGTAAATATGTAAGTATTTAAAACATGATATTATGCAGTATATAAGGCAAAAGTTTAAATTTAAAAATTAAAATGAATTATGAAAACCTGAACATGGCAAATATTAAAGTCAATGTTCCTAAATTATCAGAGCTGTAATGTAAAGCCACGTAATTTAATTATAATTAACATTTTCAATTATTTGATTTAAAAAAAAAAAAAAAAATCCTGTTTCAGTTTTTTTTTTCTTTAAATTTACACTTTCTATAATAAATCTTGTAAGATTTAACAACACGTATTTCAGTATTTTCATAATAAAAACATTAACACAACCGCATATCTTTCAACAAAATGATGCTATTATTATGATTATTATTTTATTTTAACGAAATATCTAAAAAGAAAAATAGAAAATAAAAAAAATCTCAATATTATTGTTAAAAATTCAAAATAGAGAAAATATTGCATGTTAAGTAATACATTAAATTTAAAATAATTTTATATATGTAATATTTCGGTATGCCAAAAACGATGTGTGTATATATATGTATGTATATGAATGCATAACAATTTAAATTTTAAACTGCTTTTATTCAAATGTATCTAAAATCTAAATACATATGACTGGATATACATATATGCATACTTTATAATGGTTTTGTTAATACATGTAAGTTATGTACATAAATTTTAAAAGCAGCAACAATCTTTTGTGGGAATTGAATAATTCAAACAGAGATTAAGTCACAATAATTTTTCGTGTTAATACACCTACATTTCGCGAAAAACAATTTAAAATAAAATACATACATATACACAATATAATTATAACGTGTATAGCATAATAAACATAGAAAAATATGAATATGGAAAAGTTATGTATACAAATAACAATCAAATGTATACTTAAGCCACGCGGTACAAATGAAGTTTATTAGATATGTATGTGTTTTTGTATTTGTATAAACGTAAATTGATAATTTCATATTGAAAGATAAATAAAAAAAAAGCATGGGAAGTTTTCACCTTATTTTATTTATGGCAACTTTTATGCCTCTACATTAAAATATACATAAAAGCAAATAAAAGGTAGATTTTAGTTTTTCCTTTTATTTATTTATTTTTTTTTTCTAATTTGTTTTTCTGCTGAACTTTACATTGAAATTTTCTAATATAGCGAAAAATATACTAACAAGGTTTATAACACATATAAATGTACATATTTTAATGTTGTAATAATTATACAAAATTTATTTTAGTTTGTGGAGTCTCTCTTTTAACAATGTAGTACTACAGGTATTTGACTTTTAGAATTTTGTACAAATTTCTCCTTTTGGAAGCCGAAGCATCTTTAAAATTACATTTAATATCAGATATCAGATAAGTTGAAGAAATTTTTGTAAAATTTAACAAAAGAAATTTAAAAAAAAAAAACATCAAAATAGGTTATGTGATCTTTTGTGTGGGTTCAAAGAAGAAAACAAAAAAAAAAACAAAACAAAATAACAATTGAATTATAAATAAAAAATGCCGTTAAGATCAACGATCTTTATATACGTACATCATAGACAAAATGTAGCGAAACATAAACATTTATTAATACAAACAAAGCAAAGAGTACATAAAAAAAATTTCAAAAATGAAAAACTTAAGTAAATACAAAGATCATAATTTTGAAATTATGTATGAAAACTTATAAACAAAATCTTTATACTGGGAAGCTAGAAACAAGATATAATATCATTGAAAGCCCATTGGAAAAAAAACTTATAAACAAAATATACTCTTGCCTGCAAATGTTTAAGTTCAAAATTTATTGACTCATGAAAAATGAATTTTTTTTTTTAAATTTAAAGTTATTTTGTCAAATATTGAGCACAAACTCAGAGATCAATTTATCTTTTAATTAAGTTCCATTAATAAAAGTGCAATATTCATACGTTGATAGCGTAATACGTGTAGCTAGAGTTATAATGTATTACATATACGCGTATACATAGTGTGTATGTATATTTTTTTGTTACCTAATTTTTCATTAGATTTTCTGTCTTTTTTTTTTTTTTTTTTAACTGAAAATAATGTATTAATTTTCATATTTTATCTAAAATTCATTTTTCATATTGCACAATCATAACACTCCTTTTTAGTGTTACAATAAAAATATTTTCATAATACGTTTAACATGTAGTATACATACATACTTATGTATTTTCTAATTATTGAAATAAATATCTATGTAAACATTTTTATATGTATTTGAAAAATAAACGTATTAAGCCGAAAGCAAGATTACATTTCACCTACACATTTTTTAATCAAAATTAAAAATAAAAATTTATTGGCTAATAGATATACAATACAACCATGCCTATATAATATTCATTTAACGCGAATGTTTTCATTTAATTTTCAATATTCAGTCTTTAAATTTAAAATGTAAAGCACGAAAAAAAACTGTTGAATGTCGTGTAAAACCTTGAATTAACACTATTCTTATTTTTTTTTTAATTATTTAATGGTGTATTTTTATTTTTATCTTTTTTCTCTGTTCAAAAAAAAAAAATTTTTTTTCTTTACAATGTATATAGATACAGTTATCTTTTTATGCCATCATTGTACTATATAATTCGATATTAATCTTGATAATGTCCTGATCGTATACACATTTAATATTTAGTAATGTGACTATAGTAAGTGCTTTTGTTGCACATTTTTTTTCATATCAAATGTTATTATTTTGTATATGTGTTACTTTGTATTTGTGATATCAGGTGAATTTCGTTTTATAAAAACTTTATCATGTCTTTTTGTAGTAATTTTAATCAAAAAATCCACAAAATAAAATTCTTTTTATAAAATCAATGAATTTTGTTATTGTTTTTTTTTTTTTTTTTTTATATCAAATGATTTGTTATTGAATGCCACATATGGTTTTTTATATTAAATTTATGATATACATCATGATAGTCATGGTATTAATATGTTTTTGTATACAACTACTGTATTGCAGAGTTTATCTATACATTTTTCTTGATTGGGAAATCACGTTGTATTTTATGTTCATGTTATAATTTTCAATTAAACTATATATCATACCGGTATCTTATCAAAACCTCTCTGTTATAAAATGTAATCCTGCATTATTTGATTGTAAAATGCTTTTTTTTTTATGCACAGAAAAAAAAGTACACCATGAAGAGCACAAAATAATAAATCAATCAGTACATATACGTGAATATATGTATTCTGCATAGTTAATGAAAAAATTAGCAATTTTAAAAGCATTTTTAAATTTAAATTTAAATTTTATATATACTCGCCTATACACAATAATCTAATGTTATTGTACACATACATACACATTTATACCTATCTATATTTGCATGAATAAAAATAAACATATACATACATAGATATTATATTATATTATGCTTTTGATGCATACATACGGTACGTGCACGTACGTTTACTGCTTTTGTAAAATTTTATTTATGTGTTTATAATTCGTATGTTTTGTTTTGTTGTTATTTTTTTTTTTTATTCATCAAAATGACCTTTTATGGTGCGTTACATTGCGAAACACTGATCAGGTTTCAAACAATGTACATATATACATAGTTTATACATATATGTATACTTATGTCTCTATATGTATCTCTATATTTTACAAATTATATATGTATAAACTTTTACAACACATAAAAGTTTGCATATTGATCTCATACATTTATAAATTAATCATGAAATACATTCATATATACATATATGTATGAATGATACATTCAAACATTTGTAATAACCTAACGAACTCAACACCACATCTCACCTGTTCCATTCTTTTGTTTGTTACCTCATTATTATTATTTACCTGTTGACTTTAAATTAAATATAGAGTAACGTATTCAGCGTATAGCTAAGATAGTATTTATATGTATTGTACATATTATATTCTTAAATCCTAATAATAGAACCTTTATAACTTTAAAAACTCAATTGAATTTCAAATTTTTTTATCTTAAAAAAAATTTTAAATTAAATTATTAAAAATAAGTAAGTACATACTACCATCATTATCCACACAACAGCAAACGTAAAATGTAATTAATACATTAATGAAAATATAATATATGTATCTGTCAATAACTAAATATTTTGCTCTTTATAGCAGATGTAGGTTTTCTTTTACATTCGACTTTAAAATTGAATTGTTGTCTAGGGTTTTATATTTGGCTTTGTATTTACAATTTACCACATTATTATAAATACATATGAAGATTCTGCTGTTATAAAAGCTGCTATATTTGTACGTATATCGTGGAAAATGAGGTTTTTCTCAAGTCTTGATTATTGTGGTCGTTGACGACATCATGCAAACTTATTTTTTTCTTTCTTTTTTTATACACAAACATAATACATACATACATACATATATATTTGTCAGTATATTTGTGTGTATATTTATATTTTTTCTTCGGATATACATACATGTATATATACGTAGACGTGTATGTATACATATGTATATATACCTAGTATTAAATTGTAAATTGTAAGTATGTTACTTACATATTAAATGTCTTAAGACAGTGTTGGATAAGCATTATTATTTTTTCATTAGACATATTACATACATATTAGTATATGCTGTGCCTTTTCTATGGTTTTTATATTTTTTTTTCTTCTTTATTTTCCATTTTCTTCATTTTTCTTTAATTCTATGTAACATTTTCTTTTCCTTTCAAAACACTTCTTCCATTAAATAATTGTATTTTTTGTACATATATTGCATTTTTTAGTATTATAATACTTATATGTGTATATACATATATATAATATTAATCTATATGGTAAAAACATTTGTACATATCTAAATGTATTCTGTATTTGTAATATTGTTTTAGCTACTGAAGCATATGAAGGTGACTTTAATATTACATACATACATACATACATGCATACATGTAACACACAATCAAACATACATTTTATTTATATGCAGTATTATTGTTTTTATTATTGTTATTATTATTGTAGGGAACACGCCACAGCAACAATAACAAAAATAACAACAATATATATTATTAATAATAAACAGAAAATATCTACAGATACAACCTTATTTAGGCTTATATATTCATACATTACATTCATATAGGTGTGAACTGAGAATTGAAATTATACACGAACGATGGCATTACGATTTACGGTGACTTTAAATTGTGTGACGTTTTTCATATACATACATATATAAATATATACATAGATTATATACTTTGCTTTTTTTATAATATTAAAATATATATGTATGTAGTAGACTTATGTAGGTATATATTATACAAAAAAGGTTGGTTTTAGTACTACTATTGTAATCAACAACATTAAAAACACATAGACCATGGTATTATTATTATTATATAGATTTACTGGTTTAACTTTGTCTTTTCGCTTTTATTTGAATCAGTGGAACGCGTTTTTCTGAATAGGTGAGAGGTTGAATTGAACTCGCGCACCTAGAGCCAAATAGATCTCTAGATGTTTGATTAATTTTCGTAGTTTAATTTGATCCTTAATCCTTAAAAACAAAAGAAAAAAAAAAGGAATTATAAATTAAAATAATACAAATGCAGACATTATATAAAATTTATAAGTGTTTCAATTGTATTTTTGTAATTATTATTTTGAAAAACATATAAAATTTTTATAATACATATATTAACCGTTAAAATAAAATAATATTTTATGTATAAAAATAATTCTGTGTATATAATTGTGTTTTTACAGCTAAAATAAAGGTATATACATGGATACTTAATACATATATTTTTTAAATATTTATTTATTTTTCTGTAATAATATCATATTAATTAATCAAAATATTTTCGAATAAATATCTGAAATTATGGAATATTGTGATATAAACATTTTAATACCTTTCTATACATAATGTGAATTTTTTTACAAAAAATTTCTATTAAATTGAAATATTGAATAATTTTAAATAGCTTTTGTAAGTTACAATCTTGTTACATTATACACATTTTTTTTTTGTATTTTTTTAAGTTATGCAATAAAAAATCTCATTTAAATTTAAGATAATCTACCTATACCTATGTATCATTGTGAAAAATTGAAAGCCATAAAATTGATTTAAAAGTGAAGTTATATTTATTTATTGATTATTTTTTTCCAAAGGAATAAACCTTCAAAAATAATTTGAAAAGAAATTAAAGAAAAGCAAAATAAACAAAGAAAAAAATATATCATGAAGATTACGAAATTACAAAACTGCTTTAATTTTTCTTTTTTTTTCCGTAACTTGCAACACTTTTATTATAATTTTTTTGTTGTAATTGAAATACATGTATATATAGCTGAAGTTTTGAAGATTTCGAATTTTATTTAATGTATCAGGTAAAAAATTTAATTAAAAACCTTTAGGTTTACATGTAATTTAATGGTATTAATCGATCACGAAATTGGATTGTTATTTTTGTTTTCTGGTTTTTGTTTTTAAGATAAGAAAATTCAATTTTATTATACATATTTACATAGAAGCCAATAAGTACATTAGAAAACATTTATAAAATATCCATACTTTAAACGTCTTAAGTTGAATTTCATATATAACGTACTTTATAACGTTTGTACTATATACATAATATGTAAACAAAGATTAAAAATAAATAAAAATACCTCAAGTATTTCCATATATGGTAATAATACTATTGACAAAAATACAAATTTTATCAATTAGAAAATAATTATGATAATATTTTTTTCGATTATAGAATACATTTACATGTTGATAACGTTTATCATATATGTACATATATAACATTATCAAATGTTATATTAATTGTATTGAAATGAAAATAATGAAAGTAATTTTTATTTTATAATCGTAATTACATATGAGAAAGCATATAAAGAAAATGGAAAATTTATGAATACATTTCATATAAATTACATACCGTTAAATAGTTTAATTAACTGTGTAATTAAAAATGTTTTCAAATTTTAATAAATCACAAAATAAATTTTCTGATAAAAATTTTACTTTTAAAATCAATGTTTGCACACCGTATATATATACACAATCTTAAGTATACAGTACACGTATGTATTATGTACAAAAATGCATACAATAATATATTGCGAATAAATATTAAATGTGTATATGTATATTTGCATAAATGAAAATTATATTCGATCGATCATTATAACGATGATCATCATCATAATCATTCGTGCTAATGAGTAAAACTGTTGTCATCATTAAAAATAATAGTTACACGTTTTATAGTGAATATAAAACAGTCATTTCATTAATAAAATTCGCGTATTGATTACAAGTATATAAATCCAAAATTTTAAATAATAATAATAATAATAATAATAATAATAATATGTATTGTTATTTAAATTTTATTATAAATGTGATAAAATGACAATAAATATTGTCATTAAGTCATGGTTAATTGAATTGAAATTATTTTTCTTTAATCAGGTGAGATTTTTAATATAATAAATTTATACATAATATCGGTATCGAGAAATAAATTACAATGTTTCTTTATATGCGTCTTTGTATTCAAACACATTTTTTATTTTGTTTTAAAAAAAAGCAATGAACAAACAAAAAAACAAACAAAAGAATAAATTACATTTAAATTCAATTAAAATCGATATTTTTAATAATAATGCAATTATAAAACAGAAGCTTTTTATTTTAATTGTTTTGAGAAAATTAATTTTTTTATTATCTACTACTCTAAAACCAAAATACTAATTTGAATTTAATTTATGCCTAAACAAATATGTATTCATAGTATTAGTAGTATTAGCATGATATAGGAAAAATCGAATTGAATTATGTCTACACGTACATATACATATTTGTATACATACGTCCAAAACAGTTTGATAACATTCGATTTTTATATGCTTTGATAAGCATCCACGTCTATGAAATTTTTCAAATAACTTAACGCTATTGATAATTTTAAATATAGATTACATCAGATATAAATTTTCAAATAAATCACAAAATTCTAATGAAATAGGTATTTTACTATATATATTTTATTGTATGCACATACAGTATGTATGCATATATTTTATGTTATTGAAATATCAGATTACATTTATAGCTTTTTATATATGTACATACATATGTAGACGTCATATACATATGTATATGTCAGAGTTGTATTTTACCAAGATAGTATCTTTAAAAATAGAATTCTGATAACATTGATATTTTTGATGTATAAAATTAATAAAATGAAAGTGAAACCATCAAAGATTATATTTGTATCTCCAATTATGTGTAAATTATTGCATTACTAAGGATTTGATTAAATGTTTGTTTACATACCTTTGATATGTATTAGATTCAATTTTAATAGAAAAATTTTTCAATTTTCTATGAAAGATAGAAAGAGGGATTTAAATATCAAAAAAAAAAAAAAAATTTTTTTTAAATCAAAACTAATACAAACGTACATGACAGTGTTATTGAGAAAGTAAATATGTAACAGGTAAATATATGTGACTCTAATTTGCATTACATAAATAATTGTTACGCTTCCGTCACATTATTTATTTCCATGATAAATATGCACAGCATATACCTACATGAATATCGTATATTTAATTACAGTAATTTCCACCTTAAAAGGTATTTTTAAATTTGTTTTTTTTTTCTGTGTTACTGAAGTTTTTTTTCTTTGTTTTCAATGCTTTTTATTTGCACTCATTTCGATATCTAATTAAATACGAATGTATAACAGTATAACAGTGATTTTCTATCGCTGATTTAACTATTTTCTATTATATGTATGTTTTTATTATTACAAGTATTTAACATATAATACACGAGAATATTAACAATGTTCCGCATATTGCAACATACATACATACATACATGTGTACATATGTATGTATAATACGAAAGAAAATTCAATGAATAGAAAAATGAATGTCATGTTTAATTTTTTTTCTCCTCTCTCTGCATTAATTACTTCTGTTTTTGTAATGAAATAAATAAAAACCAATTTAAATTTACCTGTACATCGTTTTTTTGTCCATTTATGCAAATGACACTACATTAAAAAAAAATTTTTTTTTTCAACTGCATTTATCGCTAACATTAGATTATTTTAATATTTTTTTCTTTTGTAATATTATAATAAAAATTCAAAAACTGAAAATTAATACATATGTATTACATATTATTAATTCGTTACAATTATTAATTAAAAATCCTAAATTATTTAAATTTATTCTGAATGAAATGGTAAATTACAGTAATATTATTAACTTTTTTTTCTTGTATTCTCTTAAATTATTCAAAAAATGAAATTATGTAGCATCGCTAAAAAACCATCAAATGGTTTTCAAAATTTTGTATTTCGCATATCCATGTACATATTCATATACACATGTATGTAAAATACTTTTGCAGCGTGAATTAAAAAAATTAACATGAAAATGTGACTTTGCAAATATACACATTTCTTTAAAATTATAAATATATATAAAACTTATTATTAAATATAATTATCATATCTTTGAAATTTTACATGTATGTATATCTTTTATTTATATTAAAGGTCTTGTAGGTGAGAGTTTGTCTGTAATTTGAAAAAAAGAAACGTCTTAAAATTTAGTAAATTAATGAAACATTACGGTATGTTTTTGTTTTCGCTTCTTTTAATTTATACTTTGATGATAATAAAAGTTAATAATAATAGCTAAAACAGCAACATTTATTCGGTACAAAAAACTCCATAACATGTAATGCAATTAACAATGTTAAGTAATAAAATTCATAATGACGTATACATTCGAATAGTATATAGGTACTTTGTATCTTTTTAATTTTTTTTTCTTTTAAATATAGTTCCGTACTTAAACAGTCATATATGTCTGTTTATATTTTCTTTTTTAATAGAAAAATTTTAATGTATTTTCTTCTATTATTTTTTATTGCTTCTTTGTTTTTTATTTTTTATTTTTATAAAGGGGAAAAGGTTGTTTGAAATTGGATATTTGTCCATATACCTAACTTGCGCAATCAACGTATGTATATGTCATGGAAAAAGCAACTTTTTCAAATACTACCTACATATATAATAAAAACTAAAAAATTAAAAGTAAAGAAACTAATTTTATAATTATTATGGGCTACGATGCATGTATTGTAAGAAGACATTTTCACTGTTAGACAAGGGCTTTAATATCTAAGTATTTTGTTCCAGTAGTTTATACATATGCACGTTTAAATGCAATTCAAACTGTCTTTTAGATAATGTACTATTTTGTTTTTTTTTTTTTCAAATAAAGAAAAATATTCATATAATTCTTTGAAAAGAAGATTATGACTTAAATAAAGTTTTGCTACTTTTTCCTGATTGTTTTTCTTTTTTGCAAATTCTAAAAGTACCTACCTTAAAATTGTTTGTTGATTGTGTGTTGTATTTATTGGTCATCAAAAGCCTGAAAGAAAATTACATAGTTCATTCATATTTCATATATCATTATAACATAATGGCTAATAAAAAAGGTAAAAAAAAAAATAAACATTTATTTGAACAATTATTTTATAGGCTTTGGGTATATAAATAAGTATACCCTTATGAATATTCAAGCGTATTGTTTTTGTATCTTTAAAAGTAATCGTCTTAAAATAAATAAAATAATAGAATAATAAATTTAATTTCTATCATTTCTCTCGTGGGAATTCAAATATACTTGTACATATTTTAATACATCATTGTATTAAATGCAAAACGTATTATGTGGTTATTTTTCGTTTTCTTTTGTATTTTATTTGAATATAAACATTAATAGAGGATCCAATAAAATAATTTCTTATTATTGTTTAAATAAAAAAAAAATAATAATATTTAATTGAATAATTTTATTTGAATTCGTGACAAATTTTGAATTAAGTTTTATATTATTCGTGTATTTTTTTCGTTTTTGTTTATTTAAATTTGCTTTTATGTAGATTCTTATAAAGACAAAAAAAAGTGAATGAATATAATAAGTGAACTTAAAACACAATATTGCATGTATACATATTTCATGTAATACATACATATATACATATATGCATGTAACAATACCTTGACTTCTATATTTTTTAAAAATACATTGTAACGAATGTTTACGCATAAACAAAATAATTATTATTGAAAGAACTAATTATTTTGAAGGTTATTCTTGTTGATTACATTTGAAAAATATTGTAGGTAACATTTTATACATACGAATGGGTATGCACTATATGTACATATGAATGTACATACATATGTATCTATGACATTTACAAATGTTGCACAATTTCAAACAGAAAAAAAAAAAAACAAAAGCAAAAGCAAACATTAATTTGCAATTCTACATATCATTTTGAATTAAATCATTTCTATTATTAATAATATTGAAAATGAAAGGTTGATTTCAATTAAATTTTCAATTTTAAACATTTTTTCTTTAGAATGTTATACACATGCCCATATTACAATATGTACTCAATAGATATGTTAGTAATACATTTTAAAGATATATTTTTAACCATTCGAGAGTTATAATTTTTAGCGAAATAAACATGTATTGTTTGTATTGCGTTTAAAAATACATAATTTAAAAAAATAATATATAAAACTGGATTTTAATGGAGTCGTTTCACCTTTTACGGTAAATTCGTGTGGGTATGTTGTTACGGTGCTGTTGCAAAAAAAACTATTCATTCGATAACATTTAAGTTTTGCTAATGTTTGTGGTAATAGTAAATACATATGTCTATATAAAAGGCATAATATTAGTAAATAATGCCGTTCACCCTCATACACTTTTATTAAATGTACGTACGTGAATTACACACTCCTATGTCTGTTTTATATGTGCATAAATATATGAATGTGAAGTCTATCAATTATTTTTTTTATGTTTTCACTATTTGCTAGATGATTACGCGATTTTTAATTTTTTCTACTTTATTTAATTTACACATTTATCTGGTTTGAAAATTGTAAAAGGCCTTTTTTTGCAAAAATATGTAGACCGGCACATAAGCCGGTCATATAAGAATTTAATAATAATGATCGGTATGTACTACAATTATAAAATAACAACAAATTTTTTTTGCAATAATGTACAGTGAAAGAGGATAAATAATGATTAAAAAACGATATAATGTAAAACTGAAACTGATATGTCTACACATGAGCATTGTAATTTTTGTGTGAATAAAATTTTCAAAAATTCAAATTTTGAACTCTTTAAGTCACAAAATTAAATTATAATTTTCGATGAGAAAATAGAAACTTCAAATTTCATTTAAACTAGTTTATTTATTAATATTATTATTTAAATTGAAAACTAGAAATAATTAAATGAATTGTAAATAAATCCACGTCCGTTCAATTTAAATGTGAGCAAGTATATTTTTTATCTTGTATTTTTTGAATTTTTATAATTTGATTAAATACATGGACACACGTACATATTTTAAGTTTGTCAACAAGAAATTTTATATCTAAACAAAATAACTATTTAATTGTCATTTAAAATTAATTTTCTTTTTTTTTTTTTTCATTTACTTTTACAATTTCAGACCAACAAAAACGACGTCGTTTTCATCCATTAAGAAATTTACGCAGGATTTTTCGTCGAAGAACATTGACTGCTGTTGATACAATAACAACTATACAATCAGTGTCCTCTCCATCATCTCCATCATCGTCACAGTTTTCATCAACACCCACCGTTATTGCATCCGTACCTGCGCACAATTTAAATACATTATTGCCTTACAGCAATAAAAATCCTTCACCTGCTGACGTCAGAACAATGTCATCGGCAGCGTATCCACCATCACATTACACAAACTTGTCTGGCGGTGGTGGCGGTAATGGTGATGCAAATGAAGGTATTAATGATCACAATCGAGCATTTTGTGATAGATACGGTGGAGTACCTGTAATGCTACCATTTAATACAAATGCTTCAGCATCAGCTTCAGGTGGTTTTTATAATATTCATGATATCAACAATGGCAATGGTGGTAGAGAACATACTTGTGATAGGACAACAGTTTCAAAGGAAACAGATTCTGGTAATGACGATTTGGATGATGCTAGGGAAATAACAGATTATCAAAGAAGTTTTAGTGAAGGACGCTTAATCGACAGGTATGTAATGAAATGTGGAATGATTATATTATATTTCATGCACATTGAGTAAATGAATGTACATATATAATTTTGTATGACCTACTAACCTAATATTCGCATTAATCTGTTATTTGTGTTTCGTGTATTACCACACATTACGTTTATTACACATCAACATGAAGTAGGTATGTATATGTAAACGATATGCATGAATATGTGATATATTTATTTCACAACAAATATGGTTGCTATAGAGATCTTCAGTTATGAAAAGGGCTATTGAAGGCTTTTTAGTCACTTAAAATAAGAAAAACAAAAAAATAAGTAAAATAAAAAAAAGTTCTTTAAGTACATAGTTTTCTTTCAATATCAATAGAAAGAACTTTTCGTAAGAAAATATAAATTTCAATTGCACATTAAAAATTCTACTACATATGTACACTTATATAATTTGTGGTTTTGTATTAATACAAAATTTTTGTTTTTGTGTACACACTATATCTCAGGTGTGAAAACATTGTTTAATGAGGACAAAATAAGTTTATAAGAGTTCTCTATACATCAGAATTCTGTAAAAAAAAAACAAAAATCTTTTATATCCTTCGAAACATACAAACGTTTGCTATAATCTGTTTTTATCACTTTCGTACAAGAACACGGTGTTTTGGTGCTAATATAATATTGGTATACGATGTAGGTGTATGGTACTACACATATTATTTGTGTATTACTTGTAACTTAAAAAATGATTGTATGAAGTTATAGTGTTTTAAATTACTTTTTAGATGAGTACCTATACATATTTAATTTTTTGAAAGAATTATTACATTATATGTACATATATCTTAACCATAAACAAAAGAAAAAACAAGAAATTGAATCGCTTTAAATGTGAGCACTTTAAATTAAACATAAAAAAAAACTTTACAAAATTTTTCATTTAGCTCACAACACCATAAAGTTGAAAAATAAAAAAGGAAAATGGTAATAATAAATAATTTACTTTGTATATGAAACAGAGCGAATATTAAATATACTTTTTTTTTTTATTTTACTGGTAAAATATGATTAAATGAAGGATATTTAAATATAATTATATACATAAAACTAATATTTAAATAAAAACACGGAAAATTATTTAAAAAAAAAAACATTTTATAAATTTGTACATACTTATGTTAATTGTAAATATACTTTATTGTATACATGAAAATTAAAAATATTTCTTTCAAAATTTTAAATTAAGTACTTTTATTATTATTATTATTTTGCATATTTAAAATAAGGTCAAATTACCTTTTATTTTCATTGTTTTAAACACAAAGTAATAAAAAATGATGTATGTTTTGTGTATTTATAATTTTCCTATGGAAAATTATCTTTAATTAAATTTTAACATTAAGAAATAAAAAAAAAAAACGATTTATTTCAAATATTCATAAATTACATGAAATTTCACTTAATTTGATACTTTTTCAATTTTCAGTGATTACAATCGAGAAGCACTCTCACAATCGCATGATAGTGTTTTTTCAGAATCAGCAACTGCTAGTAGCCTATCAATAGTACTTAAAGTAAGTAAAATATTTATTGAATTTTTTTTTAAATTTTTCTTTTTTCTTTTAAACTCAATATATAATACCCAAATTTTCAAATATACGTTTAATATTATGGAAAGCATCGATTTTTCCAGCACATTACAAAAAATATAGTAGCTACTAAAAAATTGTAAAACCAACAGATAAATTTCATTATATTGCCATATATATACATAGGTACATATGTATATTGTATGTATGTGATACGTTTGCATTGTATAGTTTCTAAAAATCTCACAGTACAAATCAATTTAATGATGCATTAAATTTTGCAAATATTTATTCATAAATGCAATCGTTTATATATTTTATAGGTACGTAGGTATATGTATTTTTTCCCACTTTGTTATCGCTGTATATACTTATATGTTTTATTTGTTCACCTATTCTCTTTTTTTTTTTTATTTTCATTCAAATTACTGTATCCGTAATCTGCATTTTAACAATTTAACTATCGATTTTTATCGATGAAAGTGAAATTATTCATTGCAACATTAAATATAAATGTCTTAAAATTATTGATGCATTTTATATGTACCATGTAAAAGTAAAAAATGTATATCCATTTATAAATAACAATATAATCAATAATCATAAGAAATAATAATAAATAATAAAATCAGTAAATACAGATTTATTTAATGTATATCCATTTATTTCCATATAAGAAAAAAACAAAAAAAAAAATTTATTCATTAAATTAATAACCCATTAAAAATTTTATAATAAAAATAAGAAATCAAAAATGAGGAATATTTATTATATTGTAAATGGAAATTTTCCTAATAAAAACAAAAGAGAAAAATATATTTTTTATACACACTTTAAAAATTAATTAAATTTTCACGTAAATATTATTAATTACATTGGAAATGAAAAATCAGTAATTGGAAAATGGAAAATTTAATATTTTAAAGTGTAATACATAGCACAAAAAAATTTTAAAAAAATTTTTTTAGTTTTTAGTTAAATTTGCATATGCACATAAAATATAATATTACATTATACTGTTATGATGAGATAATATTCAAGCAGGCGACACCTTTCGAAAAAAAAATTTTTTTTTTTTGAATTAACTAAATTACATAAAAGCAATAAATTGATGGCAATTTATTTTGAATTGATGTTGATTATTTAAGATGTCATTTGAATGGTTACATGTAATATAAAAAATAGTCTGTTTAATAAATTTATTAACATATGTACATATATTCTGGATTATAAACAATGATAAAGATTGAATCAAATATAAATTGAACATTAAATTAATTTAAATCTCACAAAATAATTGATTACGCAATTATTCTTATTATGTGAATATGTTTTAAATTGTCTCTTAGTTAACGTTTTGTATATGTTGACTGACAAAATAATGCACGATAAATGATGATTTTATTTGCCTACGTGCATTACATGTATTACATGTTGATTTTTTATTTTTTATTTATGTACTTTGTTAAAAGATGTAAAATACATAAATCACTGCAACTGCATGTAAATATATAGTACATACATTTGTGTAACTCTACCACTACATCAATTAGTTTCAATAAAAATTAAAACTTATAGAAGAAATTTTCAATTAAATTTCATTACAATTAAAATTGTACTTGTAAAAATACATAAGAACCCCTTATTTTTTTCTTTTTTTTTTCAACTACATTTATTTATTTTATTTTAATTTTTTTTTTTACTTTAACAATTTAAAAAATAATCATAATAATAATCAGAAAAATGCCTTTAAAATACCTACTATGAAACTTAAATATGTCCTCAGAGAAAAAGTAAAAATAAGTAATTAAAAATGAGTAAGGTCATAATGCCATTTATGAAAAGATTCTTATTTCAATTGTTATATGCATGCATATTGTATGCATATGTAAAGTATTTTATTCAAATTAAAGAAAACAAAATGAACAAACTTCTTCAATGTTGTTTTTTTTTTTGTTTTTTTGTTTTAATGGTTTTTGTTTATGTAGATGATATTTAAATTATTTAAGATTTGCTTTTTGTCACAATAAAAATATGCTTGTGATATGACATGCACTTTACATACTGATACAGTATTTGTACATAACAAATGGAATATATTGTATAAGTACATAAGTTTTATTACCTTATCGTCTGTTGCATAATACATACACACATATATGTATATATGTACATATATGACAAACAGACAAAAGGAAAACTAACAAAATGCTTGACCTACATTCAAGATACATCTTTTTAAGGAAATAATAATAATATAAACGTATGTATGTATTTTAATTATATTCGCCATCTTAGAGAAAATAAAACAAAACAACTTATATACGTGTTATTTAGTCAGTTCTAGACGTACACGTAAAGATTACATTCATAAAAATGTACATATGTGCTCGAATAGGAATTTAGATTCCCGTTTGATTCAATTTCATGGAAAATATAATATGTATGTTTTTGTAGTTTTTCTTTTTATCTTTTTTAACTTTTCACATGGGAACCGCCTAGAGAAGAAAGAAAAAAAAATTTTTTTTTTTTGTTATTTTAAATCTTTATTTTTCTATGCGTTTCAGATTTAAAAAAGAAAAAAAGAATTAATTTTTCCTTTTTAAATAATAATTCTAACATCCTTATTCTTGATATTCTTTTTGTTATATTGATAAAAAGGATTTACGAGTACAAAACGGAAATTATTTATGTACACATGTACATATATGATTAGAAAAAAATGTTCAAATGAACATCATTTTTATAAAACAAAAAATAAAAAACACTAAACATGCATTTGGAGGAAAATGTTTGTTTTAAAGGCCTTTATTTTGTTCTCTCTTACACTTTAAAAATGTTATGTTCTTTCGTATTAAATTTAAACAGAATTTCCAGTTTCTATATCACAAATCGATTGTTCTATTTTTCCAATCACATAGTTTCCATTGTGAAACTCTGCTTTCTATAGTTAATTTGTGAAATCACTTTAATGCAGATATCGATGTCAGAATAAATATTTAATTTTAAGATGCATACTTTGCAAAATTTAATCTATAGATATAATAATATGATAAAATGCTAGGAGTATTATATAAAGATTGCAGGGTAATTTAGTTTTGTATTTGTATTGTAATTATTAACAATAACCAAAAATTTTCCCTCTTTCCTTGAGATTTTTACGGAAAATTAATTCTATTTTTTTTTTCGATTTAATAACGTGTAGGCATAAACTTAAAATACTATTTATCTATGATTGTATTATAGTTTTTAATGAAGATAACTAAAATAATATTTTTAAAAATAAAACATCGAGGCTGACGATCATATATGTATGTACCTACCAAACAAATAAAAGTCGGTACAATATTGTACATTTTATATAATAATAATTTTTAAAGCAGTTTTTATTGTAGTATGTAAAGCTCTAATGGCAATGATTACTATCAAAACAAAATTATAAACCATATCATGGTTAAATGAAATTCCGCAAATTTAAATGCAGCAAAACTAACGTTACTTAACTAAGATATTCAAGAAGTTGAAAAAAAAAAAAAAATGACGACGACGGTAAATAGCAATAAAAAAAACCTTCTGCCCACGGTATTACCGATTATAAAATGTATAACTGGTTATTGTGGAGTTGTAGTACACGTAATATACCTCAAGAAAAAGAAAAAAAAATATATTAAAAATTAAGATGAAGAAAACGTTGTTAACGTTGTTATGGGGTACTTGACTTGACTCGTTTATCTACCAATTTCCACTATTCACCGCTCGTATTTCGTGATTTCTTATTTTATTCTTATTAATACTTTACTTAAAAATATTTTTAAAAAAAATAGTGAATCTATGCTTAATGTACAGTACATTTTATGGATCCATACATACACTGTTTACATATTCACAATATGTGTACATTTTCCATTGCATTCATGTAATATATTTAACAAACATACACATAGTTAAATAAAAAACCTAGTTAGGATGATAATAATGATATGATGGTAAGCATATAGTTAACCATGTTATGTAGCTTACTATTATTATTATTATTGTTATTACTATTATTATTATTAGCTGATGCCGCTATAAGCTACTTTTTAAAATGTTATCATACTTGGTTATTCATCTGTAGTCTATACACATATACAAATGAATACAATCTATTTTATAGTTGGTGTATAATCTTATGTTGTATAGTTCAAAAGATTTAAATTTCTTCCACTTCTTTTTATTTTTTTAGAAATTTTTTTTTATATTTTGTAAAAGAAGTCAGTTTAAAACCTTGTCTGATAGTATAAAGACGATCCAGATAAAAAACCAAACAAATAAACAAAAATGATGATTTAAAATATTTGCGAATATTAAAATATCGTTGTGTATTTTATAATTTTTACTAAAAAAAATAATGCTGATTGTGAATAAATTAATTTTTGATGAAATTTCACACTTTTACTAAAAAGATATAGGAGAAAAAAAAAAGAAAATATTTTAAAGTGTAATTTTTATTGGTTTAGAAAGTATGTGGGTGAGATAATAAATAAAAGAGAAAAAATAAAACAGTAAAAACTCAAATTGACATCGTTAAAGTTCTTGAATTAATGATGATGTACAAATACATAAATTTTATGAAATGAACAATTTTTGTGACAAAAAGAGGAAATTTTAGTAAAATGCTTATTAAGAGGAAATTTTTTGATTTTAAAAAATTAAACAAAAATTTATAGGCTAAAATAAGCATAAAGTGATGGTACTATTTGGCAATTTAAAAAAATTTAAAATTTATTATTCATCCGTGTTACTTACATGATGATTATATGTGACTCACAAAAAACCGTTTTTTTTTTTTTAATTTAAAATAAAAAGTGTTTTAAAATAATGTGAAATTATTTTCTATTGAAAATAAATGAAAAGAATTACGATGGAAAATGGAATTTTCTTTTTTACAAGAATATTTAGTGCAGAATCTTTTAATAAATTTGAAATAAACGATATAAAAATTGGTTTACTAGGTCCTACATTTAAATCAATTTCACTTCATATCGTATTTACATTTACATTAAAATGATATCGATAGCCCACAAACATTGATATCATTAACCACAAACCGATATTGTCATATATCAATAGATATGTGACTATGACACAAATAAAAATAGTTTATTGATTTCAAATGAATTGTCTTTGTTTACGTATATATTTTAATTTATGAGATATAAAAGGACAAATTGCAAGATTTTAAAATGCAATTTGGTTTTTTGTGCAATACCAAATACCACTTTCTTTTAACAATTTACTATTATTATACAAATATGTATGTACATAGGGATTAGATAGACAAAATCATTTAATCAAGTTTAGTTTTGAATTGCATAGTATACAGGTTAAAATTTAAATAAAATTGTTCAGTTTATTTCATCAATGATAATGGATCAGATTTATTTCTAAACAATAATTTTTCAATCCAATATGTATCTGCATTTTTATTAAATTATAAATTTATTATTTCTGTATACAGTCTAATTGATCTCATATCGTCATACTCATTTATTTTGCTATTGTTAGATATGTACATATATATGGGTATTTAAAAATTTATAGATGTATTTAAAATAAAACTATTTACTTACCTGCACACAGATTTTAGATCATATATCAAAGCACACAGTACATACATACATATGTATGAACGTTATGTTATGATGCTGCATTTCAAGTTTTTCTGTCACGATTCAATGATCTCAATTAAAAGTATCTCTTACCTTAGATTTCATGACTTCACATATTAAATGTATGATTTCAACAAATCTGCCACATACAATACAGGGCACCTATTTTTTTTTTTAAATTTCTAAATAAACATAAAATTAAAAGTCTAAGTCTAAATGGGACTTGTTGAGCTTTAATAACTAATAAAAAAAAATATTTAAAAAAAAGAACAGATTTTTTAAAATAAATAAATTCATTACAATTTATTATAAATCTGGAGTCATTCTCCTAAAATACTTAATAAAATCCAAAAATAAGCACCCTGTGCAAATTTACGTTTAAATTTCGTACATTTAAAACAATAATATAAAATGTACTAAAAACGAAACATTTTTTTTTCTTATTTCGCTATCAGGATAAAAACGTTATGAAAATAAAATTCACGATTTATTACATGTAGAATTTATTACATGATTTTGTACATTCATATGTACGTAAATAGACATGTACATATATGTATCTGCTGGTATATGCATCTATTTACATGGATACATACCGCGTACATTATGCATGTTTTCGAATATAAAACTTTCGATAAAATTTATACGATTGATTGCAAATATTATGTTCAATTTATTTCTCTTTGATCATGATATTAATGTATGTATGTTTCTCACTAATGTAAAAATCAAAAAACGAAAAAAAAAAAACAATTTATAATTTCATTTGAAATGTATCATTTATTTTCGCTTATAGGATAGATCCAACAACATTAGCATATGTACACTTCTATATGCATACAATAAACCTAAATACATACGTATTAAGCATAAAGTAAAATTTTCATTGATATAACAAAAAAGGAAGTAATTAAATACAAAGTGATTTCCTGGTCTTTTTTTTCTGAAATTATTCACAATTTTCGAGGAAATCTGATGATACATAATTATATACATGTATCTGTATGTGTAGCATGTAATGTGCATCATATGCATATATGCTCATGTACATATATACTACTTTTGTACGTGTTTAAAAAGCATTATAAATGTGTTGATAAATGCATAACTTATTTTATATACATACATATGTGCATGATACTACCTCGAACATATTTATATCTCTGAAGTTACAGAAAATTTCATTCATTTATTCTTTCCTTTATTGATAAAATTTTAAGAAAATTCATTTTCATTTTGCTAAATTTAACATGAAACATGAAAATCTACATAAAATGAATTGATTCGATCGACTAATTATATCAAATCGAATCTTTACAATCTGTATATAATTAAATATAATGTTGCACATAGGAAATCATAAAATCATAATTAAATTTTCGTATTTATTGTTTAGAAATTTTTAATTTAATAATTCATTAAAAATTTAATTATTCTATTAAAATGCTTTTTCTTTTCTTTTTAATTTTGAAAATAAAATTTTAAATGATAATTGCATTAAATTAAAGGCAAAAAAAAAAATGAAATATTTTATTCAAAAAAAAAAAAGAGCGTGCACATACATATTCGCATGTACAACGGTTTCTTTTATGCATTCACAAAAAAATTATCTTTTGCATTGCTATCAAAAAATGTTTAATTAATTAATTTAATTAATACATGAACTTGTATGTGCATAAACGTATAACAAAACAAACTGAAAAAAAAATTTTTTTTATTTGTTAATTTTTCGATCAGATTAAAAATCAAACAAAAACAAATCACTTCATCACATATGAAATTGATGTGTGTGTGTGTGTGTATATATATTATGCATACATAAATATATTTGCCCATTCATCAAAGTAATAAATAAAAACATGTTAGTGACCTCAAATTTATAAAATATCTTTTTTCATAAGAACCCCCAAGATAAGAATATGAGTTTCTATTTTGATAGCGGGTTTTTTATTATACGGGATATTCTTTGTACTATGCTGTACAGTTTATAGGCCATAATATGTAGACAGATATTGATGTATATTTTTGGTATATGCAAAAATGTTCTTATCACAAGAAAATTTTTGAACGGAAATCATTTTAACGGAAATCTTTGTGATAAATTTTTATTATTGTATTTTTAAAATATCCATATATACATATGTACATATTATATAGTAATATTTTCATGAGATGAACATAAAAAATGATTTTATAAGTAATATACAGATCATATAATAAAATTATATGTATCTTCTGTACAAAAATTTCATATAATACATAAAATAAAATAAATTACAAAATATTATTAAGAAATATAGAAAGAAAAGTGCCATTTGGTGATTTAAATTAAAATTTATTACACTTTTGTGAATTAGAAATTTATTTCAGAAAATGAATTTTCAGGTAAGAATATTGTGTACAACACATATACATACTTACATATTTTACGTAAATAGAAATTTGTTTTTTGCTTTTGATGATATAAAATTCAAATTATCATCATTTTTTTTTTGTCAAATTTTTAAAACGAAAAAAGATATTAACGAAATTGTTATGAAGTATTTTATCAAAAGTATTACATAATTTTCATTAATTGTTTTTAAATTTCAAATAGAATTTGTAGAGAAAATAGAATAAAAATATGATTATTTTGTCAAATTTTTGTTTGAATAAAAAAAAAAAATATTATTTCATTATTTTTATTATAATTATTATTATTATTTTTTTTTTTTTTTGAAAATCATGATACATACTTGTATGTACCATAAATAATTCATTTCCTTGTCATATGTCATCTTGTAAAAATGAAATAATTTTCGGAACAAAAAACCAAAAAAAAAAAATTAAATAAATGTTTATACATGTATTAACACTGATTATAAATGAAATTATGATGTCTACAAGAGATTACTATTAACATATTTTGTAATACAGTGTACACATTCAGAATATAAATTTTTGTTTATTTTTTTGTATGTAGCCCACATCTTTATTATTGTGTGTCATTTATACGTTTCTCGATTTAATCAAATTATGTATAGTGCCAATTAAAAACAAAAACAAAAAAATATCTTATTAATTGCTTTCTTGTCTATTTATTTATTTATTTTTTTTTTTTTTGTTTTTAATTTGAAAACAATGTAAATATAAACAACATTTATTGCTAATTTTTTTTTTTAAATATCTCAGACAAAAATAGGTAAACATGAAATAACGTTTTTAAGGAATTATTCATACATATGAAAATGTTAGTTAACATAATGTACGTGTTGTAAATGTCAACATTCACACTATTATTTGTGATGATCATATAGCATTTTATTATTATTTTTGTAAAGTTTGCTTTTTCTTTTTTTAACCCGTTATGTATACATTTATAATAGATAATGTGTAGACTCATGTCTCATTTACATATATGGTGATATTTTATAAAATTCAAAACAAAAAAGGCACACACATTCAAAAACGTGAATGAATGAAAATATATGTATAAAAATTGATGTTGAGATTTATCATCAATAAAATAAGTTTCCTTATATACATTAATATCAACCCCATATTCATTTTATATATATATGTACATATAAAGTTATCATATAAAAATAAATTATGCAACAAAGAGATAATCATTAAAGAAATAATTATAAAATTATAAATTAAAAGAAGACACCACACGCACGAATAATTATTCATTGAAAACTTGTTTAATTTATCCTGATTTAATATTTATTTATGATATTCCACAATATGTCGTTTTCAGTTAGTGTACATGAATCTCAACAAACCACAAGAAATAATTACTCATGTTTTTCTTATTTTTTTTTTATTATTATTATTCTTACCTGTGTGGCTCCGTATAAAAGCGAGAGATTGCAAATTGCAAAATAGTTCAAGAATAAAAAAAAAAAAAAAGAAAATGGTAAAATAAATTCAGTTATGTTCTCATTAAACGTATAGATACTTTTCTTTAATGGTAATTAAAAATAAAATTGAGGTTTGCGTGAAGATCAATGATCTAATTTTTGTAATGTTTATGTATAAAGCATAATCTTATGAAAACTACTTTGAGTTGTTCATATACTGATCATATTTATATCGTATCTGTATAAAAATGACTATAAATATGTTGACGCTTGTACAAATACGGTATTCTGATGTATACTCATAAATGTACAAAACTACCGTATCGATATATATATATATGCGATTAAAATGATATTAATTGGTACACTCTTTGAAAATAATAAAAGGTATCTTCGAACAAATTTTATACATATTATGATGTTACACGTGATGCTCTTTTTTGCAATTTTGTATAGAATTTTTTGTGGTACAATCACAAATGAGAAGTAATCACAATTCACAAAAACAGTGTGAAATGTGAATATGTTATATAAAAATTTTATCATGGTTACAAAATATTTCCTTGCATATAGAGTTATCATATCACGATTTTTAAATATGTGCTTACATTATGTAATTGTAAATTTTAAATTTTACGAAACTTATTTAAATAAATAGAAAGGAATATGTACATGGATTTTAAGATATATATGTACATATGTATACCTACATATTAATTCCATTTTGCTGAAAGTCGTGTTAATGTATTAAAACATGATGTGTATATTATAGTTATTATCTAAATTTAGTGAATAAATATGAACAAAATAAAAAAGATATAAAAATAAAGTTTTTATATGTAAATGATGTCAAATTGTGCAAAATTATTATATAAAATGAAATTAAAATCAACAATACCTGGAGAAAAAATTGGCAGAAATTGCCTACATTCAAGATGTGTTTTTTCAAGGAAAATTTGGGTATTTATCTATTTTACTTCACGAAATCAATTACTTTCATTTAAAAAAAGTAAAACAAAATTGCATATTAAAAAAATTTATTTTTATTTTAAGCAGTCATTGATTTGAAAATTAATCAAACATTTTTATTTTATTTTTGGCAGGCTGAACTATTTGACGTTCTACGAAAACGTCGTAATAGGCCTGATGCATCAGATGAAGACTTGGGCTTACCACGAAGTCCAACAACTCCTCAACGTAAAGATCAAACAATGAACAATCAAAGTGAGGTATCATCTCTAAGTTTACTTAGCATTGCTAGTTCAGATTTAGATGATGAATCATCTTCAAATTATGGAAATGGTATTGGATCAAGCGGTGGAGGAGTAGGTGGACTAAGTGCGAATACTAGCAGCGGTACTGGTAGCATCAGTGGGGGTCAAATAGATAAACAAAATTCAAGTGTATCAAGTAAATTATCACAAGATACATCAAAAACATCAGACGAATTAGATTTTAGTATAGCAGCTGGTACACGTCTTTCACATTCAGCTGCGAGACACAAAATGGCAATTAGACCCAAGAAAAAAGGTCCAACTCGACATCGTAGACCGATTGAGGTATTTAACTACAGAAAACATGTTATGATAAGAAATTACATCAGTGTTGTTTATTTTTCCATTTCTAGAGTACTGTGCTTCCAACAACACCAGAAGTTAATGAAGACATGCTTAAGGCTCCTGTTCTAGACATTGAAAGTATGTATAAGATATTTATCGCAAATAATAATGTAATACAAAAAATGTATCTAATTTATAGATTCCAATATGCATAAATCTCAATCTCTTCCACCGGGAATAAATGCTAAAATGATAGAAGATCACGAAATGGAAATTACAAATGAAATGTCTTCATCAATTAAAAAAGCAAAAATTGAAAAACTCACTGTATCGACAAATACAAGTTCAGTTAAAAATGTAACTAAAAATTGTTCTGTAGACAGTGAATACATGAATAATAGCAATACAAGCTCAACTTTAGAAAAAAAGGATGAAGGCTTTTTCAGACGTTTATTACATCGAAATTCTAAAAAAGTTAAAAAGCAACAAGACGAAACTGATAATTCTATTGAGGAGGCGACCTTAGTATCGAACAAGCAATACATCGAACAATATACAACTTCCGTTGAAAAATCAGAGGAATATAATCAAAAAGTTGAAGAAACTCGAAAAGAGATTCGTAAAGAAATTCTTTCTGAAGCAAAATCTGGCCTAAGTGCAATGTTGAATAATTTCATTTTATCTGGTGATCACGAGAAAGGTATAGAACGTGATAGAGATGAAGAATATGAACGAGAAGTGATTCCAAAAATTCATAAGCCAAAATCTGGTCCAGCTGCACGTCAAAGAATTATGCCAAAAGATCTATCAATTTCTGTGCCAGAAAGTAAAGAAGACGAAAAGATGGCAATAATTTCACAAGAAATTCGATCAGAAAATTCATCACAAATGGCACATCGTTTAAGAAATTCGCCAAATATTCAGGAAAGTCCTGTAAAATATTTCAAATTCTCAAATGAAGCAATAACTTCTGCTTTAGAAAATATTCAAGCAAATCATACAAAAATTGAATCTTTAAAAATGTCTGAGACAAATTTCAATCAACAATCTGTTGATGATGGAAATAATTTGAGACTCATAAAGTCTGGCACTGAAGATTCATTTAAATCGAATTCAGAACATTTTGAAAAGAAAGAACGACCTCAAGCCAAAATTGTTGGCTTAAGTCCATTTCAACAGAAAATATCTCGAGCAGAAGTTTCAATATTAGATCACAAGCGCCCGGTCCCTAAGCAAAGGAAATCTGTTGAAAAATCGAAAAGTTTCCGTTATTATTCAGAAGGAAGTGACAGCAAAATGGAAAATAATTTGAAAAAACACGAGAATATGCCAAGTCTGCCAGATTTATCATTTTCAAAACAGAAGACTGGAGATCACCCTAAAGAATTAGATTTCATGCCATTATCTCTATCTTTTGAAATAAATGATAATAATTTATTAAATCAAAGATATCAACAGGATGAACATCAGTTACCATTGAGTCAAGGCATTTACACTAAAAATATAATTTTGACAACATCAAAGCCATCACCAATTGGTACAAAACCTGCGATTAATTCATGCAATCAAAATATAACAGAAATTGAAGAAAATATTGATAAGCTTGTTAAGTCTCCATTTGTAACCGTTTTGAAAAAATCAACATCAAGTAGTGGAGACGGTGTTGATAACAGAAATAATATTAACATATCAACAGCATCTGTACGGAAGACAGAAGCAGTGATAGCTGATAAAGTGACTGAGAAACCCATGATGACGACATCTATGCCTACAACAACTTCTATGGATAATTATAGGATTAGTAGTGATATGAAGGCTGTTTCAACTGAAAATTTAAGTAAATTTGAAAATAGATGTAGTAGAGATAGGGTTAGCTATTTAGACAAGTTCGAACGTAAATCAATGGAAAAATTAGAATCAACAGAATCATTAATTACAAGAGTTGAATTGCGTAATAAAGAGAAAAAATCGATATCATCATTGAATTTGATTAAAGCTAGAAGAAATTCATCGGTACTAGAAAAATTTGAAAATAGTAATCATGTTCCTGAATTTATGAAAATTCAATTGAATCGTGTCGATTCTGCAAGGCCTAAAAGTAATATTGTTTTGGCTAAAAATGTAAAAGAAACCGAAGAAAAAGAGGTAATTTTCCCATTCTAGCATATAAGTACTTATGTATGTATGTACATACTTATGTATACATATCGTATACAATTAAAAAAAAATTACGAAAATTTTTTATGTTCCTTTTTCTCAGATTGTTCGACGATTTAGTAATGAAAATGTTGAGATATCGGATAGTAAACCACCTTTACCACCACCTTGTGATAATTTAAATGGAACTAAACGAAGTAGTGTGCCTACAACATCACAGCGTTCTTTAGATGATACACCAAAAAGTCCTGATCATAAAGTTGATGAAGAAAATAATATTTTGAGGAATTCAGAAAATACACAATCAAATCAAATAACATATGAAAGAAAAAAGTCTGTAACTGATGAAAAAATAAAATATGAAAAGAAAATTGAAGAATTAAAATCTGACTGGAAAAAATCATCTTCAGAGGAAAATGATAGGTTATTACGTAAAATTGCAACAGATGAAGAGAATGGTGTTATATTACGTAAGAAATCATTTGCACTTAATAATCAATCAACAAACAAAGAAGATACTCCAGAATTAATGAAAGTATTTGCTAGACGTTCATTAAAAATTAAAGATGAAGAAATGCAAACATTTGAAGATCTTGAAAAAGTGAATACATTAAAAAAATTATCAAAAAATTTGGATAGTGATAAAGAGAATCAATCTTCAAGTGAAGAAAAATTAGATAAATTACCAAAAGTTGAAATAACAATTCAACAACAGAAAATGAATGCTTCAAGTTGTAGTAAAATTGATGACAAAAATCGGAATTCATCATTTAATGATTTATTACGTAAGCCAAATACAATAATTACATCATCAACACCATCAACGAAATCGTATATATCTCCGATACGTTATAGCAGTATTGTTGGTTATAGAAATCAAACAAATTTTAATGGTAAAACAATGATGACATCACAATCTCAAACTTCGTCACAAATATCAATGGCCAATGAACAAAATAACAACAACACAGCCGTTTGTAACAATAATAATAGTAATAACAACAACAATAATTGTAACAGTAATAATGTAACTAATAACAATGCCAACAACAATAACAACAATAGTAATAATGCATTGAATAAAAGAGGATTACGACATACAATTGGGCCATCTACTCATAGTGCATTTACATCGACCACATCGACGACAACTACAAATTCAACAATATTGGACCAATCAGAAACTAGTGATGTTGGAGAATTTAAAGGGATTCTTCAAAGACGTGCCGAATGGGAAAAACGGGCTAAAGAAGCTTTAAAATAAAATTAAAAAAAAAAACAAAACAAAAAAGATAAATAAATAAATAAATCGAGCTCTAAACCATTAACTCTGTAATTTAATGTTAAATGTTAAGAAATCCATATAGAAATTAATTACATATGTACACAATATTTAATGATGTTTCTAGATATTGTATGTTTTAGAATAGAAGCCAACATACACATTTACATATATATACTATATATTTCTAATCTCGTTGATATAAGACTTCTTTTCAATATTTTTATATAATTTCATTGTTTTTTCCTTTTTAAATAAATAACAAAAATATTTTACGTAAAATTTTTTTTTATTGTTAAAAATATGTAATTTTATAATTTTTCACAGTTTTTTTTTTAAATAAAAATAAATTTTGCTTTTTTCCTTAATAGAATAACAAAAGCCTGAGTAAGTTTTGTTTTTTTTTTATTTTCTGTATTTGATGTAAAAGAAAAAGAATAAATAAATGTCTAAAAATTAAAAAAAAAAATTAAACTAAAGAAATTAGAAAATTTGAATGGAACATTAGTGAAATGCATAATAAAATTAATTGAGAATAATAAGAATATAAAAGAAAACTCAGTATAGAAATTTATAATGATAATTATTTTGTTCTTATCATAGACATATGATATAAAAATAGTGATTCTAACAATATTATTATTATTATAATTATGATTATATGAAATAATGTTAAAGAGATATAATGTAGTAAGATTTTTTTTTTTTTTTTTGTTATTTTAGAAATGTTTAAGAGAATTATTATTATTATTATTATGTATTATTGAAAAAAATAAAAATAAAAATAAAATAAAATAAAAATAAAAATGATCTTAATGTATACAAATGATGATAATAATGTTAAAAATAATATAAAAATCATTATTAATTATTATAAAAATAAATATAATGACAAGTTAAAATCATATTAAAGAGAAAAAAAAAAAAGAAATGAACGAAATTTTTCCTCGTTTTTAATTATACAAAATTTCCCTATTTTCCAAATGTTTTATTAATAGCAAAAAAAAAAATTTCTTCCCAGATTGCATTTTCATATTATTTCAATAAAAACCTTTAAAATACATTTAATATTCTTCAATCAAATAAAATTCAATGAAATTTTTAAATTTCAGCATACTATCAAAACGGATTATATTTTTTTCCTTGAATTTATTTTTATATTTTGAAGATTATAAAAATCAACACTTATTACTTATGTTCATAAATCATTTAATTATATTCGATGATAAACTTGTGAATTGATAAATAAACATGTTAGTTTATTGTAAATTATATTTTATGCATTTTAAATACACAATATTAAAATTTTTTATTATACTCATCTAAATATATCTTATAAAAATGAGACGAATTTATTGTATGTGTACTTTATTTTTGGACAATGCGTAATGTCTAGTCTGTTTTACGATCATATGTTATTAGAAGCTAGAGGTGATATTACTCATCACAATTGATAAATATAAGATAAAAATATATAACATGATATAAAAATTAAATAGATAAATATTATAATAGGTAGAGATAATTTAATGAATCGTGTTTCTATAAATATTATAAAAATAAATATCCAGCATCATGATTAAGACTGTCAATATAACCGACAAGAAGGAAAAACTGAATAAAAAAAGAAAACTATTAAAAATGTAGTATCTTTTTGAAAATGTTTAATAGTAAAAAAATTTTTATGTTGTTTTAATTAAGTGCCGACTATTAAAAAATAATCTTTTTTTAAAATTTTAGAGTTCATGATTTAATTACAGAAAAAAAAAAGAAGAAAACCACTTGCTTCTAAACCATTAAAAACCCATATTCAGTTTTTTATTATTTTCTAAAAAAAATTGTCTACCATTTAATAGAATTACATATAATTAATTACATATTAAAATGAAAAGAAAAAACAATTTTTTTTTTAAATTTAAATAAAACAAAGAAAATCATAAACCAATTTTTCATTCATGAAAGAATTTCTTAGAAATTATGAAAATTTGTATTTTTTGTTTTTTTTTTTTTCTGAATAAATGAATTTGTCATTTTTCATTTTTTAGCAACAATTAACAAAGATATAAGAATTATCATTTTTGTCTCCAATCTACTTTAAATCTTAAAAATAATGAAATTACTGGTTATATTTAGAAAAAATTCTTATAAAAGTTAATGACTTTACAGCATAAAAAAATATAGGGAAAATGAAAAATTTGAATAAATTTTCTTATTAATTAAAGCAAAAAATATGATTAAACTTTTGATTTTATCTTTTTTCATGTCTTTTTTTTTTAAATGTTCACTACATGTTAAGGTTCTAATTTTCTCGAAATTCATCCTCTCATTCTTCTCAATTTTATTTTTATTTATTTTATTTTATTTTTTTCTTATAAATTTTCACACGGTCGTCGTCGTCGGTCACACATTGATGACCACTTAAAATTTTGCAAATAAATACGTAAAAGCATATAAAGTATGATGTACGTACACAGATTTTTCAATTTCCCAAATATTCTCATTTTTAATTTTTACACACACATAAAAGATTTTCTAACTTCTTGGTTATAAAAATCCAATTTATTTTCTTACATACATACATTATGTACATATATATCTCAGACATTTGATTCTTTTTATTTATATTTGTATAACTCTTTACGCTTGTACATAAATTTGTGCTTAACGCTTTGTAGTACGTATAAAACTTTTTTATACAATTTTCTACATTGCAATATTACTACAATTTTATCTTATAATATAATATATAAAGTGACAATAAAACGAAAAATATTTCAGAAAGAAAAATCATTCAGTTAATATTCAGTTGGATTATAAACTTTATTCAATGTAGTTCCGTTCTCTTTTATTCTTTATTTATTTGTATTTTAATTTTGAATTTTGAGTTCATTTAAACTAAAATACTTGAATGTAAACGACATATGAAATTTATTTACGCACAAAATTACAAAAATTTTTTTTTTTTTTATTAAATAAATAAATACATTTTTCAACTTTACACTATGTGATTAGTAAAAATATAACATAAAAATATAAATATAAATAAATAATTGAACATTATCTAACTTCCTGTGTGTACAAAAAATTAATGCTTTTATTGTTGTTTATACCAGCATTTGTTATTTTGTTATTTTTTTTTTTCGTAAATATTTAAGAAGTTTTACAAATTATTGTGATTAATGATGATTTTTTATTCATTTTGATTATATTCTGGCGCCAGTTATTTTTTTACGGTGATGTGAATATTTAATTTTTGGAAAATTAGTTTTAGTTTTTTATTTTAAGAAATTTTCATAAGCATTTGAATATTTATAATACAAAAGAAAAAGGGTTAAAAATAAAAAATAAAAATAAAACAAAGTAAAAATGTCGACTCCATCATCAATTACACCACCATCATTACCACCATCACAACCGCCTAGAAAAGGACCTGCTCCAAGACCACCACGAATAGCAATTAATCCAATGGCTTATGCATCATATCCATCAACCGGTCAACCTCAAGTACCTGGTACAGCCGGTACTACAGCACCTCCTTATAATTGGACAACATACGCAAATCCTTTTAATATGATGTATGGCCAAAAAGCTGGACAATTTATGACTAAGGGCTTTGAAGGATTTGTTGATTTTACAAAATCTGGATTAAGTTTTGGTGAAAAAACTGTATTTTGGCTATATGATAAAATATCAAAATGGTCAAAAAAATGGTTTACACATATTTTCTTATTTTTGGTCGTATTCTTGTACAGTGTTGGAGGAGCATTATTATTTAAAGCTGTTGAAGGTATAGTACAAAAATTTTAAAATTTCTTATTGCAAGTAAAATTGAATATTACTGCATTACGTAATCGATGACACTATAACCCATTTAAAGTTCATTGTAAAACACACAAGAAAAAAAAAAATACACTATATGTATATAACAATTATTAGACGCCGCTAAGTCTATTATTCTTGAGAGATTTATATTTTATGACCGCAAAATGCACTGGCATTTTATGTATATAGGGATTGTGAAATTTTAAATGAACAGAACCTACGTAAGTCTACGTGCTGATTTACTACGACAATATTCTGCATACGAATGAATGCATGTACAAAATCAAATTCGTAATTAAAAGTTTATTTATTTAACTAAATACATTTATGTATAACGCATGTGTGTATTTATTCGTATTTCGAATATCACAAACAAAACAAAACAAAAAGTACATTATAACAATTACGTGATGAAAAATTGATATAAAACAAATGCTTCTATACATAATTTAAATTTATAAACTGCATTAAATAAACGAATGCATATGTTTTCAATAATGATAATTTTAAAAGGATTATAATCATGGAAATTAAATTGAAGAAAATGGTTTAATTTATTAAGGAAAACAATTTTTACCAAACACATGTATACAAAATGTACCGGCAAAGAATGCAAAAATCATTACTAATGTTTTAAAATCAATTAAGGCATTTTTACTGCAGTTTTTACATGCATTCAAAAAATGAATCATAATTTATAGTTGAAATAAGGAAAAAGTTTTGAATTGATTTTTTTGTTTTTCTTTAAACGAACAAACAAATAAACATTTAAATTTCATCCCAAAAATAGTGGAAATTTATTAACTTTTAATAATTGGAAAAGCAGTAAAATAATTTGATTTAATTCTGTTATTGCAATAGAGTAATTATAAAAAGAAAATTTATAAAATAAAGTAAAAATTTTTATATTACTTTGAATTTATGAATTTTTAAAATTTTTATTGTTATTTACAAAAAATTAGATGAACACAAGTAATTGCAAGCAAACTATTTGTGTAATCGAAAGAAAAAAAATAAATAATTCAAATTTAACTCTGGTTGGACAAAAGCCATTTATACCCTGCTGTGCACCTTAACCACATTATTTGAAAATTCTTTATTAATTTAATTCTCAATAATGAGTATAAATCATTTTTAATAAAATTTGTCAAGTAGTTTAATTATTGCTGAAATACTCGCATATGTCGAACTCCGTTTTTTTTTCTTTTTGGTTTTATTTAATTTAATTTTTGTAAAATAAAATTTTGCAAAAAGATTTTTGTATCTACACTTTTTATCATGTACATATATGTATGTACAACATTTTTAAAAAATGCATGAATACATAAATGTACGCAATTTAAAATAAAAATAAACAAAACAAACAAAACTATTACATATTTTTATTTTTCAGGAATAGCAAAAAATATTTCAAAAATAAAAGAAAGATAATGAAAGATAAACCACAATAAAACAAAAAAAAAAGTGAAATGTACATACATATTTTTCTAAGATAAATTTATTACATAACATGTTTCATTTCTAACGAGAATAAATGGTTTGGTATAAAATTGTAATAAATTTTGGCAATTGTCATCAATTTTCAACGAAATATAAAAAATTTTCAAAAAAAAATTCAAAATTCAAAAATTTTCAAAAATTTTATTATTATATACATATGTATGTATATTTAAAAGAAATGGTAATATAAAACAACAGAAAAAATTAACTGACAATCTCAATAAAATAAATATGGTCATAGTAATAATATTCAATTAACCGTTAAATTTTTCTATGGAATTGTTAAATTTATTAAATAAAAAATAATTAAATAAAATTTCTGTTAAGATTTTATAGTAGATAATATGATTTATGTATATTTATGTAAAGAATAAAATAACGTATGGTGAACATATTATGTATATATCACCCACTTTATAAAAATTTAATTGTATTATTCGTTTGTAAAAAAACAAAAAATATCTCAAAGCGCATATGAGACAAACGTGAAAAATTAATATGAATTAAAAACAATATACCGGCTGTTATAGTTGGCGTCTATGGCACATTTGTACATGTATAATACACATTTTAATGATTCAATTAAAAATAATTTCACAATTTTTGTCTGAATACAAAGTGCATTTTATTATTAAAAATATTCTGCATAACTTTCGCTATCAATTAAATTTTATAAATAGATGTTAAAATAAAAATAGAAAAAAATTTTAATTCTCAACATTTTTTATAAATCATAAAAACTATAATTGACATTTTCTTTCCAATCATTAAAAATCAGAAAATTTTTTTACACCCTTTCAGGACCTCAAGCTCGTAAAGAATTTGATGCTGCATACTCCGATAGGTATAAATTTTTCAAAGCAATCACTGAAGCTGCAAAAATTGCCCATGAAGATCATATTTTGAAAGTAAGTTAAATGAATTTTTTTAAATAGCTGTTGTTTTTGTTTTCAAAGACATTTTCACTTAAAGCCCCATCATTTTAATTGGCAACAATTAATAATTAATGTACTAAGAGATCATAAAGGTACAATAGAAGATATTCTAGAAACAAATGAGACTGCAAAAGCAATGAAAGAATTTCAAAATCCTTGGACATTTTGGAATTCAATGTTTTATTGTGGAACTATATATACGACAATAGGTAAGTACTATACATATACTAATATGTATACTCAAAATTGAGTTCATCAATATTTTCATCCTCAAAAAATTGAAATTATCTCAATATTATTTCACATTACTTATGGTTTCAATATTCAAGAAAATTTGTAAATATGCTTATCCACAAATATATTAAAAATAAATTTGCTTTAAAAATATCAAATGATAAAAATAAAGTAAAATGATCAATACAAGATCAAGATGTACCTATGTATGTATATAAATGTAAAATTCTATTCAGAAGTACATACGTCCTCATTTTCATTTTAATCACCTTCACCGATATTCAAAAGTACACAGTATTATAAAAAGTTCATTAGACAGAAATACAAATGACAAAAAAGAAAAAAAAAAGAATTTTTTTTCTCCTACAATATTTGTCGTCATTTCGAAAAACAAACTCGAAATAAAAAATTTTTTTTTTCTTTGAAAAATTTTTAGAAAAAAAAATTTATAAAAATAAATACATTAAAGTTTTTTATTTTTAAAAAATAAAATAAATTAATAAAAAAAAAAAACAAATTAAATCAAAATGACATTTAAGATTTTTCCATTTTTCTATAAATTATTCTTTTTATAAATTTTATACTATTTTTAATCTACAGAAATAAATAAATAAAACAAATGAAGAAAAATATATAATAATTTGAATGAAGAGAAAACACAATATAAATGTATATAAATAAAATAAATAATCACAACATATAAAAATGTTTTCTTTCCTTTGCCTCTTATATTAAAAATTAAGTTATAGCATGATGATCAACATGATTATGTAGGAATATTAATATGAAATTTTCTTTTGACCAGCAGTTTGACTTTCATAAGATTTTCAAAATATTTTATACATATGAAAATTTTGCATCGTTGAATATTTTCACAAAAGTAACATTTAGGCAAAATTTATTTTTGGAAAAATTATTAATATCAGTGTATATATATGTATGAGAATTTTATTTTATTAAATAAAATAAAAATAAAATATAAAAAATAAATAAATAAATAAAAAATTAAAAGAAAAATGGTATCTTGTGACTTATGAGTGTACAATGTGCACTTTTAAGTACGTGATAGAATTTGATATTTTATTATATAGATCATTTATTTTTCACTTTCCATTTTCATTTCATTTATTTTTTTCTTCTGACTATGTATACTTGAATATTATAATTGAAATTTTATTTAAATGAAAAACAAAATAAGTTGAGTGTGAAAGAAAAAACATGAAAACCAAGTACATACAAAATAACAATCTAATTGACTTAAAAAAAAAACGAAAAGAAAAAAAAAAGTTATTTATAAATGTGTAAATAAAGGACATTTTACCACATAAATTTATAAAATATTGTGTTTATTTTACATATACACAAGAACGTATTCGTATGTATGTACATATGTGATGAGAGGTCTACGTTTACTTTTACTACATTTCTTTCAATTTTTCATATTAAATCACACATAAAAATTAATCTTAATTTTCTTTACAATTTTATCTTCCTAAGAAAATATAATTAATTGAATAAATTTAATTAAAATAAATGTCTTTGTTTTCAATAAATTTACCGGTACTCTCAGATCTTATTCACATTGAAAAAAAAAGAAAACATAAATTTTTATGATACGGACATTATATATATTTTATATAAATACATGCGTTTAGTTTTTCTTAATGTGGGCGTATTCTAAACAACATGTAGATAATTTTATTTTATAATATATGTTAACATGAAAAATCCTTGAAGATTATAAAAATAACACTGACACACTTTATGACAAAATAATAAAATTCCTTAAATGTATTTATTTTCTTCGATTTTTTTCTATTATACAAATCAATTTTCCTAAATCGAATTGTGATTAAATTTTCACTCATTTTTAAAATAAAAAAAAAAAATAATAATAATAAATAAACAAATAAAAATTTAAAGAAACATAAAAAGAAACGTGTATGTTTTCAAAATAAAGAAAAGACATATAAATTAATTATTTTTTAACAGAAATTTATTTTAATCGTAAAATACAAATTTGTCCATATCATAAAAATTTTAACAAATATTTCATCAAACAATGATATAATAAAGGAAAAATTAAATAATAGACTCAACAATTTTTGAAAAAATTTTTGCAATGTTTTTTTGTTTTCTTTTTTTTTTTATTTTATTGTATACATTTTTCGCTATAAAGTTAATTTTTCAAATTATTTTCGACTATTAAAAAATAAATTAACTGATGACAATTTCATATATTGAAAAAAACTATAATAATAAATTAATTTAGATTTTTTTTTTCTATTTTAAATTGCGAAAAAAATGAAAACATCAAAAATTTGCTAAAAAATAAAATTTGTTTTTTCGTGTTTGAAACATTTGAAAAATTTTTCATGTTGTTTTTTGCAAGAAGAGACACATACATATGTGTGTTAATGAAATAAAAAATGAATATTGTCAACTTTAATTAAATATATTATACAACGTTTTGTATGTTTTTATATATATGTATATCTATGTATTTTATGGTTGTAAACCAACTGCTTTATATACATACAATAATGACATCGCAATTTATATAAATGATTTGATAAAAAATAAAAACACAAAAAATAAAATCTAAAATGTAAATATGAAACAAAATGTAAAAAAACTGAAATTCTTCTTTAAATATTTTTACGAGATGAGAGAAAAATTAAAAACGTATTCACATAATAGAGCAATTAGGAAGAAAATACAAACTAGAAAAATTTATTATTATTATCTTTTGTTTTTTTTTTTTTGTTTCTTAACAAGAAATAAAAATACTTTCGTTTTATTACACAAAATTGAAATAAAAAAAAAAAAAACAAAAATTAAAATTATTTTTGTTACAACGTCAAGGTCAATGAATATAACAAATTTAAAATAATATAGTCGTATGTATACTGGACAAATATCCTACATAATGCGTAATCTAAAAGAAATACAGTATACGTATGTACATATGTACATGTAATTAAATCTAAAAAAAAAAAAATTTAAAAGTCGTGATTTGTACTCTCATAAATTTTAGTAATTAATTATCAAAAATATAAATAACAACAAATTTTAAAATATAATTTAAATATATCAACTCAATTTATACGATTAGAATTGTCGTTAAACTGTATATGTACATTTTTTTAAATAAAAAATAGAGGAAATGACACAGAAAATTGTGCATATCTGAATGCTTAGATTAAATGTTTATCATTCCCAAAAACAAAAACAATTTTTTTCGAATCATTTTCGTGCTGATTGCGATTCACAAAAATGTTCTGTTTCAACAATAATTTTTAGAAAAAAAAAATTTTTAAATTTGATGAAAATTTTTAGAAAATATTTTGCTTAATTCGTACTTTGTACTGGTTTGTATGCTTACATACATACATGTGAATGTGATGCACATGTACGTACGTATAAATTAAACATTTGGTGACATACCAGTAGAAACAATACACGAAATTTTTATGAAATATCTCAAATTTAATTTGAACAGAATATCTTGTACGCATCATGAAAATATCTGTCTGAAATGTTTTGCCTGTTCATCAGTTATATATTAAATTAAAACTTACAAGAATACGAACTTCTGGGTTTTATCTAAATTATTTTATTTAAAATTTTAATTTAGTAACGGAAAATTATTCAGTCAACTAAAAACTTATCAAAAAATATTCTTGTCTATTTTCATGTTTTTCTTAAAGTTTTACTATGTACACAAACCGATATAAACTTTTGCAAAGCAAAGAAAATAAAAAGAAATGATCAATATAATTTAATTTGCTTAAAATTTTTTTACTTTTCTTCTCAAATTTTTATTTTTAAAATCTAAAATCTAAAAATAAAAACAGCCTTACACACATATGTGAAGATTCACTTTGAAATTGAAGAGAACTTTCTGTTTTTCTTGCAACATTCTTGTTTAGTTTATTTTCAGAACTATTTAATGTAGAATCACATATTTTGTGCTTTCTTTTTCATTTACTATTCTTATAATAATAATTTTCAACTAATAAATTTATTACAAAATAAGCTCGAAAATATTCCGGACGACATTTTTATTTTCATTTCTTTTTAAAGGTGAAAAAATTATTAACAATAAACGTGAAAAATATTTTATTTTCAAAGTGCGAAAAATGGCACAAGTAGAAAAAATTTTATTTTGTTTGTTGTAAATTTTATTTTGTCTTTTCTTTTGTTGATTATTAAATAATAAAAAAAAAAAAAAGTGGAAAATGTATAAAATTATCAAAAAATTATCGAATTTATAGTGAAAATTAAAAAAAAAAGGAAAATAACAAAAGAATATAAGAAAGAAAGGAGATAAAATAAAATAGAAATGGAGAAAGGTCATAACATTGATGCCCCAGCTTTGATGCGTCGTAAAAGAAAGGTGGCACGTCAACAACGTGAAAAAACACCGGAACCATCAAAAATAGGTGCAAATCGAAAAGCTTCTGATGAAGAAAGCAGCAGTACAGCCGAACTAGGTGTACAAACAATTACAATGCAAATTCGACCACCAGGAAGTGTATCAGCTCATAAAAGTAAAATATTGAGTCGACGAAATAAAACATTTTCTGGTGCTGCAATTCGAAGTTCATCTGCCCCGAGAGAAAGAGAACTCGAAATGGATATGACTGTGAAGACAGCAAAAGGTGATGGTAGTGATGCACCTGATGTTATGCATTTACTTCGCTACGCCAGACGTAGTCTATCGTCACCCAGACATAAGGAGGAGTCAAGTGAAAGTGGAAGGTCATCACCACCTTATCAAATGGCTCCTCCATTACCACCAATTCGCACTCAACGACCTGTTGGACTTCAAAGTTCAGATGAAGAACGATTGTCTAGATTAGAACGAAATTTACAAAGATTTGAACAAGAACGTCGAAAATTTGAAATCGAAAAATTATTATTCGAACGAGAAAAGCGTGAACTACATAGAATGCGTTATAAACAATTAGAACGTGAAGATCGTAAAAAGTTAGTGGAATCATACAGGCGTTTTAATGAACGTTTAAATCTACCAAGTGATTCCGATGATAAGCAGAGATTAAGTCAGAGTTTTAAAGAAACAAGAATTCCATCACCGAAACGAAAATTACAAAGTAGAGCTCCTGATTATGAATCATCGACAGTTTCATCTGCCGAAGAGTCTTCTGACGATTTTCGTACAGTTTTTGATAGTGATGTGTATTCTACTGCACCAGATCAAATACATACCAATCTGAGCAGACATTCGTCTTCACATTCACCACTAAGGAAAACAGTTGAAAAACCACGCGAACCCTCGACTGAAACAATCCGAGAAAGAAAAAGGCCCGTAGTAGTTGAGAAGTCACTAGAAGAACAAACACCTATTCCTGTAGCTAGTGTAGAGAAAAAAGAAGAAGCAAAACCACAGAAGCAAAATTTCATTTCGAAAATATTTTTGGCATTTTCTAAGAAAACGCCGATTAAGAAAAAAGTAGAAGAAAAACCAATTTCTAAAATAATATTAGATGAAAATGAGATAAGTGAAGAAAAATTATTGTCAATGGTATTTTTACGTTTTGCTTGGAAGGAGTTCAGACAAGAATGGATAAAAATTAAAGCAGATTATCCACAAGAAATTCTGAAAATTCGAATTTTGTGGTATAAATGCTTATCACATGTAATTATTTTAGCTTTATTCTGTGGTTTTGGAGGACTCATATTTAGATTCGTTGAAGGGTCATGGGAAAATTCTTATAAATGCGAAATAAGAAAAGTTAAACGGGAATTTATTGATCAATTATGGTTAAAAAGTCATAATTTAAGGTTGAAAATTAAAATATCAACTATTTATAAATAATTTTAATTAAATTGTTTATAAATATATAGGGAAGATGACTGGAAATCAGAAGCAAGAAATAAATTAAGACAATTTGAAGAAGGCTTACAATCAGCTTTCGAAGCTGGAATTACATCTTACAGTGGAATAAAAGCTTGGAGTTTTGTAAATAGCGTAATGTTTTGCTTAACTGTTGTAACCTCTATTGGTATGTTTTTCGCAATCTCACTTCGCAATTTAATCCCAAAGTTGTTTGTTTTTCTAATCTTGATATATTTTGTTAAAATTAAATATACCTACTATATTCTTTCATCTTTTCATTCATAATTCATACAAGTATTATACTTTTGAATTAACCAAAAATAATTTCAAATATTCAATATCATTTTTAATTTTCTTACTTATATTTCCACATTATTTTTTAATTTTTAGGTTATGGACACATTGCTCCAAAAACGACTCTTGGAAGAGGAATTACAATAATTTATGCAATCATTGGAATACCAATGTTCCTTATATTATTAGCAGATTTTGGAAAATTATTCACGCGAATGATAAAATTTGTTTGGGCTTATGTAAGACGATTATATTATACGGGAACATGTCGTAAAGTAAGAAAGCAGCAACAAGTTAGAGACGTTATGCGTGGGATGTATACTGTATATGATTATGCAATTAGAAGACCAAGTACTTACATTATTCGTGATGTAGAAGCTGGCGACGACAATGTTAATGGAGATCCACAAAAAGTTTCACAAATAAAGCAACCAGGAACACCACAATCAATAATTGCTTCAATGCACACGAATACTGATACACCACCAACACCGTATCCAGAAACGTTTGAGGTTGATGATGAATTTAATTTACCAGTATCATTAGCGACAGTGATATTACTCACATACATTTTTGCTGGAGCATCAGTTTATGTAATGTGGGAAGATTGGTCATATTTTGAATCATTTTATTTTGTTTTCATTTCAATGTCCACGATCGGTTTCGGTGATTTTGTCCCAAATCATCCGATTTTCATGATGTGCAGTATAATTTATCTCATTTTTGGACTAGCTTTGACTTCAATGTTCATTAATGTCGTCCAAATTAAATTAAGTGATAGCTTTAAACAAGCAAGTGCTAAAATTGGTGCTACAATTGGTTTTGGAAACGATGATGGTAGTAGTTTACAGAATCAAACACCTGATGCAGGAGGAGGCGATACAGTTTTACCAAATACAAAATTAGATGATATTCCTGAAACAGCAGAAATTCAAGGAAATCACACATCAACAAATTATAATCAAAATAATTTAAATAACAGTAATACAATGAACAACACAACATCAGTAAATACTAATAACGAAACTTCACCTCCTCCGCTACTTCCTCGAAATCCAATAAATCAAACACCACAAAAAGTAGAGAAGAAAAACAAAAGAAGATTTTTCTAATTTCCTATTTAATTTTATATACAACATAACATGTAATCTACGAGCATAGCAATTATTTCAAAAAAAGAAAAAGTCTTCCAAATACGAACATGTATATATAGCGGAGTGTATTATTTTCACTTCAAGTTATATATTATCATTTATGCAAGTTATTTTCTCGCAAATTTAGACATTAATTGATGTTTGTAAATAAAATAAAACGACAAGCAAATATAAATAATTTCTAAAATCACATAAGATATTATAATTTGTCTGTACATTTATCCTCGTGAAATTTAAATACTGTAATGGCCATGACTATATACATACAAAAAATATTTTCAATTAATAACAAAAGCACTTGTATATTTAACTAAAAATTATAATATAAGTATACATACTTACCTATTATATATGTAATAATTTAAAAGCAATATTTTTCTAGTCAACTTTGTGAATCAATTGAATTGAATTTCAAAAAATTGTGCCTAATATAAAATTTTATTAAGCAAATTTTGTTAATTTAATAGCACAACAATTATATTAATAAAATAAAACATTAATTCATACATACGCATTGAAGTGTATATGTAAATTGTAAAAACATAAAATTGCACTGTTTGATTTGGTTTCATTTTTTTTAATAGCTTTAAAGTAAGTATTTATAAACTTGCACGTAAAACGAATGCATACAGTAATAAAAACTGATGAATAAAATATATTTTATTACAAAGAAGAACACTTTTAATTTTTTCATATAACATGATTTTCCACAATATTAATTACACATTTTTGTTAAATTAAATAAATTGTAAAGTAAACTAAACGCAAACCGAAGATCAAACAGATTTAAATCACATCCAAATTTGGACGCCATTATCGCGGCACTACTTTATTACAACCGTTAAACTGTAGGAAATGTTTTATAGGAAATCCACATCTAGATTTCAAATATTTTTCTTCTATCTGAATACAGCGACATCTTTAAAAATTAATTTAAATAAAATTTTGCTTTTTGACGGTTTCAATTCACTCACAACGATTTTTAATAAAATTACTTTGTCCACGTTTGTTTTGTTTTTAAAATTATACATAAATTATTCAATATTTATAAAATTAATTACTTACACTATTCAAATATTCAATTACATTCTACTATAAACAGTAATTTATGAACAAATGGCATAACTTTACAACATGTAAAATCGTAAGAATTTTTTAATTTTTTAAATTCGAAATGTCAAAATTGTTGAAATTATTTTCAACAGCTGTCACATTCAGATATAACTTCAATTTCAACAATGATTTTTAAAAAGAAGAAAATAAAATAGTGAAAACAAAGAAAAACGAAAGCCGTAAACAAAATTTGGTTCAGACGCTTGCTGTCAATTCAATAAAGTAGTGTATATTAATTGTGTTCGTGAATAAACCAATACGATTAATGAATTAAATTTAAATATCGGAATAAATAAAATAAAAAATTTAAATTACATTTATAAGTACATATATAAGAAATTTGTTTACATGAAAAAAATATTTATCTAATTATCATTAATTTTGGTTTAAGAGAAAAAAATAATTTTATTTTTGTTTTTGTAAACAGAAAAAAGGTGTTACGAAGAAAACTACAGTGTTGTTAGTGTGATATTAAAGAAATAAATAAAAACAACAACAAAATAAACGAAAAAAACCATGACTGCAATTAACAGTAGACATCAAAAATTAGAACAGCAGGTAAGTTAAATTGAAATGAATGAACATTGAATAATTAATATGTACATATAGAAAACAAATTTGAAATTTGATTATTTATTATAGGTAAATAAAAATATACATATAAATAATAATTCATATAATGTAATATATTCATATGATCATATGAACAAGTAATCGAATCGTTAATTTAATTACATTTAAAATCTAGAATTTTTAAATGTTAAACTAAGTTAACGAGAAATGAAATAGGAAAAGAAGACAATGAAATTCCAAAAGGATATTTTTTTATTTTAATTTAGGGATAAACAATTCAAAGAGCACGTAATATTACTCAACGATTTTATTTTATGTGTATTTTATTGTTGTCTATAAAACTGTATTGAATGAAATATGGAATAATTGAATGGATAATAAAAGGAATATGTATGCATGCATGTACATACAATATAACACCATAGGGAAATACGTGTAATTGCCTGATATTACTTTTAATAATTTTCAATGGTGTATCAAAATATCTTAGCACTGCTGTCTGCACGATTATGTATAGTATGTATGTGCAAACGTTTGAAAAATTATGCTTGTGTTATTGTTATTATTACATTTATTTATTATTGATGATGACGATGAAGGTAAAATAGCGTAATACTATAAAAATAATAAGGATACGTATACATAAACGTATATATGTACGCATATGTTTTTACGCGAATGTATTGTATTTATATTTCTACAATATACACATATGTATATCTATATCTTTTCACTATATAAGCAGCAGTCTATTATTTTATTGAGCGTTTTTTAAATCCTCGTGCTTTTTTACTATTTACCTTACATTGTTATGTATAATACATAAGTTTTTCTAGTACATATTGATTTTTTAAAGTTTTTTTTTTAAATATCTACTTGTATGATGTACTCAATTTAAGAAAGTACACAAAATATAGTAAAATAAATTATTTAACTGAATTACAATTACTTTGAAAAACGAAAAATGTACGTATAAATGTATCCTTTGAGCACATAAAAATTGTAACATGACAACAATAATAATCATAATAACGTGTATTATGTGTGTACACAATCAGGTGTCCTTTTTGGGTTGTTATTACATCGTTGTATTTTGTATTATATTGTGTCCTTAATTTTTCCTTCTTATGATACATAATATAAAAGAATGATTGTCTTTAAATTTTTAATGATAACTAAATAAAACTTTAATAATGAGAAACGGTGTTCTAAATAATTTATAATTATAATTTTATGTTTTGTTCAATATAACATTATTAAAATGATTAAATTAATCATTATAAACCCAAAAATCTACTTTGTTACTGTCGAAAATATGTACCTACTTTTTTTAAATTTTATTGTGTTAAAATTTCTACAAATCATATTCATGTTTTACAATTCAAAATAACATTGCTTACATTTATGTACATACTTGTGTATCTATACATCTAATTGTGGGAATGAATGCGTAAGGATATGGTATATGACTCATTTCAAATTCAAACATTCATGTAAAGGGAAAGGTAAATTAAAAAGATTATTGACACTGACATTTACTAGATGTACAAAATACAAATAGCATATAATATAAAAGAAAATTTTGAATAAATGTTCAAATGCATAATGTCAATTTTAGAAAATGTACATTAAAAAAATGTGGTAATTTGATTAGACGAAAACAACTCTGCAAAACCTTTTTCTTATATTTTCATTAATGTTTCAAAGTGTAAATATCAATTTTGTATTGAATCAACATTGACATTAGCAACATTAGGTTTTCCGATAACGTGCGTACTGGTATACCACAAACTGAAAAATATAAAAATATAGTGTTTGTTTGTGGGATGACCTTGATTTTCTTAACGATATCCAAGGTAAATTTACCATTAATTTTTACAACACTTTTAATTATTTCGATATTTTTAGAACAAAAATGGTATACAGCATACATACATATTTTATTTGAAATAATGTGATTAAATTTTATCAATCGATTTAAAAAATTACTGATTGAATATTTAATAATTTGAATAATGAAATTATTATATCTACAGTAATTATAAAAATTAAAACTAAATTTCAATGATTCATTAAAAAAATACTTCAGGACATTTTATTATACATTTTTGTGTAAATGATTATATAAATTACAAAAATAAAATTTCAATGACCGTCTCGAATTTTATTATAAAAAAATGAAAATGATGATATTGCGTGTTCATATATTTTATCATGTAACTTACAAAATAAAATAAATGCATACTATAAAGAAAATTTATGAATAACTGTATATAAATTATAAAAAAAAAAAAACATGAAAATATTGTATATGTATTTATTATAAAAATTATTACTTTTCACTATGAAAGGAAATATTTGATGAAATTCATAATAAATACTAAAATAACAGATGTTTCATAATACACTCCAGTGTATTACATACATATGTATCTTTTTATTTTGTACAATTTACAATATTTTTATTTTTTATTTTTATAAAAATTTACCATTATTTTATATGTAAACATTTGTGTGCATAAAATTCATATGTCATTTATACATGATAACGTAAAGAAAAAAATTTGAAATTGAAATTTTCTTTTTAATGTAAACAAAAAAGACATAGATATGTGTGTACACATATATATACAAAACAAGAACATACATTGTTTATGAATAATTCATTCATAGAAGTACATACATAATGTTTAATAAAAATAAAGTGCACTCTACACAGAATCCACAATAGAAAAATAAACAACATGAATAACACTCTAGAATTATTTTTAAAAAAGAAAAAAAAAGAAGATAAATTGATTTTTTTCTTTGTTTCTCTTGAGATGTTTTAGTTTTATTTTTCAGAATGGGAGAAATAAATAATTAAAAACAGAATTTCAGAAAAATCATAAAAATGTTGATAAAATACGTGTATTACATAATAATAAAAATAATAAAAAATTTAGAAAATTTAGTTATAAACATTTTACAAAATTAATTTCAATTTACCTTTTGTTATAACGTAAAAAAAGTTACATACGTTTTTCTTTAATAAAAGAAGTCAAATTGATTTCTAGTAATACCTAAGATTGATTAGGGTTAACGAATTGTTTGAACGTAAAAATAACGTATTTTCTTTAAAAAGGATCAAAATATTTTCTTAGAAAGTTTTTTGTTCATTATAGTCTTCGGGTATATGTACATAGATTTACTAATTAAGATCATTGACTACATTTTAATTTTGAACAAAATAAAAAATTTTAACAATAAAAGGATAAAAAAGATTTCTTCAAAACGATAACAAAAAGTTAAAAGGATTTAAAAAGTTTTAAGATGAAAAAAGAACCTACTAACAAAATACTTATTCTTACATTGTATTTAAATAAATCAGAATTTAAAACAATTGTAATCAAAATAAAACATCTTTAAAACAGTGACAAAGTAAATAACAAAATCCGTAACAAAATAAATATGTACTGACTAAAGCAATAAAAAAAAAAAAAAATTAAACAAAAAAAAAAAACTTTCAATTTAAATGAATGGAATATTTAAGCGATGAAATCTTAAATTTTCTTCTCGTTTTTCTTTTACTTGATTATATAGTATGTATAAAAAAGAAATAAAACGTATGTACCACAGACAAATTATTTACGCTTTCTGCAAAATACTTACGTACATTATATGAAAAAAAAAATATATTTGTACATACGAGCACGTACGTTGTATACATGTTACACAGACATGTTTATATGTGATGTTATTTCCTTAAAATCCCCTATAGAAAATTTTCTCCCCATAAAAATCATTCCATATACAGTTTTCATTTTGTTAAATTATACGCATTTTTTTTTTTTTTTTTTTTTTTTTTTTTTTTTTTTTTTTTTTTTTTTGGAAAAAAAAGGGAAAAACAAAAAAATTACATCCTTAACGTTTGTTTTTTTCTTTTGAATTCGAATTGAATAGATGTAAAAATTGAAATGAATTTTGTTTAAATGTATAAGGAGTTATTCAGTTTAATATGCTTTCAAAGAATTTTATCTATATGTGCAAAAAATAAATAAATAGCATTTTTCTTTTTAAATATTATTTCAATACAAAAGAGCATAGAATTTTATTTACTTAAATAAAAAGGAAAATTATCATAAAACAAAAATTTTAAGATTAAAATAATTTAAATTGAATGCGAATTGGAATAAGATTTTTATTCACGTATTTTATTGATTATTTTGAACTTACATGAGCTGAAAATCAAATACCTACATATTTATTCTACAGATTTTGTTTTCTAAAAATTGTTTGTATCAAAATTTAATAAAACTTTCACGTGTTTTCACCGTATTTTTGCAATAATTATGTATAATAATAAAATTTTTTATTTCATTTAATTTTAATTTCCCCCAAAGAAACCGTAAATAACAATAAGAATTTGAAGGTATAATTTTTTTTTTTTTTCGTTTTTTATACCAAAATTTTCATTAGAATTATTAAAAAGCTTTTTAATGTTTCATGAGAATCATAATGATATTCAAGAGAATTTTAATTTACGCTGTTTTTATACATAACATCATTCATTATAATTTGTCTTAAATTTGATAACAAAAGAAGAAAAAAAAACTGAAAACGTTTTATCACATCATGATAAGAAAATAAGTACACATTTATTAAGATTGTGTACATCATAAATGATAAATAGTTATTAAAAATTTTTCTGACTTTCTACTTTATTAATAAAAGCAATAAAAAGAAAAAGGACATTATTTTTCTATAAAATTTATTTTATTTAAGAAAAAAGAAAAATAACCTGTCACGATTCTTTGTGTAACATAAAAATATTTAATATAATAATTCTTATAATTTTTTAAAATTTTATCATTATCTATGTATGTCATATAAAAATAAAAATAATTTTTTTTTTTTTCTGTATTAAAAGCGCACTGTTCCATTGTAAAATCATTAATGATAAAAAGTAAAATTCTTCTTCCTTTTGATTATTAAAAAAAATAAAATAAGAGGTACATACAAAGAAAAAGTAGTGCATAACTACATCACGTATAGATATGCATTATATCTTCAATTTTGTAATTTATTATTCTGTCATTCGAGATCAATGAATATAAAACTAAAATTACATTTTTTTATTGAACAGAAGCTATTTTATAATGTGAAGAAAAAATAATATAAAAGATATTTAACTAACAGTTAAAGTTTTCTTCAATATGCTGTCGGAAAGAGCAAGAAAAAATTTATGTGCTTTCCTTTAATGTTAATAGTAGAATACATTAGATTGAAATTAGAATACATTTTCGAATTTTCAATTTTTTTTTATTTATTGCATTTTTTTCAAAGGAAATATACTTATACGAGCAGATACTTACATATACTTATGAACATTAGAGCACATAAAATAGTCAAATTGAAGTAACAAAAATTGCATTTTGATTCATTAAAAATTAATTTTTTACTGATAACATTTAAATTACCATATATAGAAGTCATTCCATTAGAACAAATTATAAATTGATTTTTAAATATACTTTCTATTTATCTTCAGTAATTTATAATTTTCTGTATCTGCTAATGTATAATTAGTACAAGAAACAATTTTTATTTTATTAATTTTCACTCACGTTTTATATTTGAAAAGTGCTAAAATTTTATTTGAAATTTCTCTCATAAAAAAATATATGTTAAAAATAAAGTACATACTATATATTCATACATGTACATAAAATTTCAATAATGAATGATAATTAATGTAATGATACTAGCAGTACATTAAAGTATCTGAACTGCTATGAACATGTAACTTGCATTTCTGTGTGCTTCTGTTTAATGAGTATCATCATCGTCTATGAACTGAACATTTTACGTGCAAAATGTCAAATGAAAATTTGAATTTTTTTTCATTCATGGTTTTAACCATGTCATTTTCATAATATACCACATCGTTTTTTTTTAAATGATCATTAACATGTATTCTGCAAAAGAATATATTTTAAAAAAACAAAGGAATTTTCCAAATACATTATATGAACATGAATCTCTTTTATTTTATTTTATTTTTTTTGAGATGTAAAACATGAGTTTCTTCTGTCCATTTATTTATTTTATTTTTTACAATGATAATGCTGTGTTATCACATTTTAATTTTAAATTTCTAACTATTATTATGTATGTGAAAATATTTTGTTTTATATAACAGTTTTAAATTTGAAAATTTCTCTTTCTCTACATGTTTAGAATTTCATTTTAGAATTTAAAGAATTCAATTTAATCTGTACACGAATTCGTTCTGTAAATTATTTCGACTAGGATTTTTAATTAAATGAATTATTTCTTTTATGTTTAGAAAATTATGTTTTTAGTAAAAATTCCGGAAAATTATTGAAATTTTATTTCCCAAAAAAATTTTAACAACAAAATTTATCAACATAAAGCACATGTTCAATTGGAAATTGAGAAAAAGAAAATATATTCATTACCGTTTTATGAAATCCATATAATACTCATCATGTTCATGTACCAAACTCTGGTGAACAGATTTAACAATGTATGTACATATGTATATGTGTGCATGAATTGTGTAAAACTATATATATGTACAACTTATTTCATATACAAACTTTTGCCACATGCATGTTTGTAATCGTACATTAATGTATAACGCAGACAATGAAATAATTTTGTTTGGAAAATGCAAAGCACAATTTTTAATAAACAAACTTTTCTATCAATTTCAGTCTTTTTTCACACTAAAATGGAAAAACTTTTTTTTTTTATAAAAATTAAAATATTTTCTATGCGTTCTTCCTTATTATTATTTGTTCGGTATCTATTTCAAAAAAGATATATAACTACAACACATACACATAAAAGAACATTGAACTTCTATATATACATATTTACAAATTCATACATAAATGTGCTCTATTTAACACAAATAAAAATATTTTGTAGAAAAAATAGAAAATAAATTTTTTTTTTTTTCGTAATTTAGATTTTCATTATCTGATAGTAATAATATCGTAATTATTTTTGTTTGTTCTTTTATATTTATAAAATAAAATATTAAACGTTTGTTCATGATCATAATATGCACGAGGATATTTTATTTTATATTGTACATAAATACGTGTACATATTTACGAATAGCCTTTAAAAAAAAAAAAAATAACATAGAAAAATTTAATACGTGTAGTGAATGAATATATACATATGTACATACATTCATACGATTATCCGCATGTGTATGATTAATAAAATGTAGTACATTGAATATTATAAATATTTTTATACACACTTTGTGTACATACGTATGTGTATATATAAATCATAATAAATGAAATTTTTTGATAGAATTTTTATTGCATGTACGTGCACATAAACGAATATATGAATAAGTATTTTGAATTTAATATCGAAAATATTAAAAATAAAATATTTACTTTAGTTCTTTCACCTTTAATTGTAATTTATTTTTAATAGAATATTTAAATTGTAACTGTGGTTAATATGTCCACCAATAGCAGTTTCCAAATATATAAAAAATCATAAAAGAGAATTTCTAAAAAATTCCCAACAGGAAAGTATGATAAATGAATAAAGTTTTCCAAATTATTGGTTTAATTAAGTGGTATATTAGTTAAATATACAAAAATAATTGGTTCAATTCGAAACGCAATTTACCATATTTTTACAAGCATGATATTCACGAATATCTCTGTAGAAATACACGTGTATGTGTGTTTGTTTGTAAAAATATATCCACGACACTTGAAATCTACAAATAAACGTATTTGTAGGAAACAGATTTTCACAAAAGAAATTTATGAATTTTAATTAAAATGAATTAATCACGAAAAATAAAATATTTAAAAAGAACCTCTTAATTGCGTACGTATACATTTAATTTTATTTTTGTAACCACTTTATTGTACACACAATTATCAAGAACCGTACAATAAATTTTATTGTAAATAAAACCCAAGCAGAATGCTAAGAAAGGGTAATACCAAAATTTAATCATCAAAAATTTTTATTTAAATATTTTTGTTTTGGTACCTTAATAAATTCATTTCACATTCTAGAATTTACAATAAATTTAATTCGATTATCATTTCTATTCTAATAAAGTTTAAAATTATAAAACTTAAACAATTATTACATAAATGATGATACATGTATGCATATGTACATAACTAAAAGCACCCATAGTCATTATCGTACTTTAGCATTCACATGATTTATTTTCATATTAAATTTATTTCATGATTTTCATGTTGTGTATTAAATCTAAAATGTAGACAGAACCATACTGTGTTTAATCAAATAAATTAAATTTATACGAATTAGTAAATCAAATTTAAACAATGTTAAATTTTAGAATTAGTGCAATTATGAACAAATGAAATACACAATTTATATTGTAAGAGTCCTTAAAATAAGGATTTTCTTTTCATTGTCTCAATAGTATATAAATAAAACGACAAAATATAAATATTAAATGATTCATAAGTAAATTAATGTTTAAAATAATTTTTCATTTCTTTTTCTCTACTTGATTTTTACTTGATTTATTTTTCAGATTTTTTTACAAATAAAATCCCTTGAAGTGTGCATTAATAATTCATAAATTTACGATAGATGACCATAATTTTTTTTTTAAATTTATTGTACAAAATGTTCGAAAGCTGAAACCAAATTGCTCATTTTAATAAGAAAAAATTGCGAAAAATTATTTCTTGAGTTGAAATACTGCCTAATGATCGATTTAAGAATAATAGGGTCATTCACATAAACATTTATTGGGTCAAAGATAATAAATTTGGATATTTTTGTGACATCAACAGTTATTAATTTTTTTTTAAAAAGAAAGTTCTGAAATGACTACTGGAAATTTTATTAAAAACAAAAACACTAATATTCCTTGAGTTTTTCAACATTCAATTTTAATTAAAAATATTCAACCTGTAATTAATTTGTCCCCATAATGCATAAATTGTACAAAATTTAAATTTCCTGTATTATTAAACTAACGTATATACTTATATATAAAATAAATTGTATGTGAAATATGTAAACACTTATTTAGTTTATCCGACAATAAACAACAACAGCTTACACACAATTTACAAAATAAAACTTTTATATTATTTTGCATATTCACAATGACATAAAAAAAAATATAATGTTGCACACTATAAAAGTATTAACGATGTATTTTTTCTTCATTTTGTCCCCTTTTTTAAATCTATTTTTAATAAATCGATAAATGTTATCCTCACGCCATATAAATGTTTATTTATTTATTTTTTTTTTTTTCATTTTTCTATTTCAATTTTTAAAAAAGAAAATGAAAGCAAAGAAAAAATAATAATAAACAGAAAAAGCCACCTTTTATAAAAATAAAAATAAGGAAAAATAATAATAGAAATGTACACTTTTTATTTCCCTTTTGTCATCATCAAGTACAATGAGATATATGCACATACATACATGTATTTGTATTTGTTCAAATATACATGTATTTTGCTGCATATTGCATATTAAACTCAAACAAGGATTTAACTAAAAAAGAAAATTTTCATTTCAAAAGCTGAAAAACAGTTGTGATGGAGGATAGAAGAATAACAAAGTTAGGCGTTATTGCAATCAGACTTACTATTAGTATTTTACCCAAACCTTAATATTTTTATCCATTGGTAAAAGTTAGAAATATATGTACATATGTAAATGTATGAGTGGAATGGGGAGCACTAATAGATAGTACTAGTGATATTTTATGGTGGTAGAGGTTTGAATGAAAATTTTTTTCATTTTTTATTTTATTGAATGGAATATAATATAGTAAAAATGTACATACATACGTAAACTCATACATGTTCATACATACGTATATGTATGTAAACTATTAGAATCATTTTACTTGTGCCTCTGAAATATATCTATAAAAATTATACACGATTTCAAATGCACTACACACGATGTTATGATTATTACATAAATAAATAAAATAAAGTAAAATCTACACAGTTATGATTTGATTGAACAAAAAAAAAATATATGTTCTAGAAAAATGAACAAAACGTACCTATACAGAAATTGAAACATATAAAAATAAACACTCATTTATGTTATGTAAAATAATAAAGAAAAAAAATGCTAACAATTTGCATTTCCGTTGCTTCAAGTTTGTTTTGTCAATACAACCGTGTATGTATATTCTGCAATGGAAAAAAAAGGAAAATAAAAGAAACGTGATTTTAAATTAAATGAGAAAAACGAATATACATAAAATTGTATAAATGCATGTTGTTAATTTTTCATTTATAACAGAAACACATTTAAATATATGTAATGCTGATTGTTTAAATGAAAATTAAAATGAAACTTAATTATATAATAAAGCAAATATGCTCATTTTGTAGTAATTACATTTTTTCAAATGAATTTTTTATATACATATTTTTTTTTTTTCTAATTTCATTTTAAAAAAATAATAGTAAAAGGCTGTGAATTTGAGTACTTTGAAGTATCTGCATTGAAGTTTGTTTTTAATTTCTTTTAATACATATCTCAACAATCATTTGCTAATTATAATTCACGTTTCATGTAACAAAGTATATTGTTAATTTTTAATATTTTTTTTTTGTTTTTTGTTTTTTTTTTTAGTTATTTATAAAGGTTTAATTTATAATAAATTTCAAGGAAATATTTTTAATTAAATACATATTTTAAATTTCATTTTAATTATTCATTTCACTTGGTATGATGTAACATGAACATTATCTGTAATATAAACATGAAAATATACATATAAGTAACACATTTTAACCTTTTCCATAAAAAATTTTCATTATTTTTACATAAAATGAAAAAAAATTATTTTGAAAAAATTTATTAATTTTTTTTTTTTTCTTTAAACATGAATAACTTATGTTTAGCTTTTCTCAATTTTCCACATATTTAAATTTTGTTTTAAAGTATTTACACAATACCATACATACGTTACTAATGTGCTCATTTTTTTTTTTAGTAATAAAACTTGAAGTTGAGAAAAGCCACAGATGTTAAAAAATGAGAATTTTTTAAAATTAACAAGAAACTATATAAAATAAATTTCAATCGATAAAATAAATTGTGAACGTGTTATGTTACTGTGTGGAAAAGAAGAAAATCGAAAACAAAAAACGATAAAAAAGAATTTGATGTTTTTCAAGTTTGTATAAAAATTATATTAAATTTAAATTTATTTAGTCAGAAATTTATAAGCTAAAATATTGATGTCTATATTTTATATTCATAAAAAAAATGGGATTTTTTTGTTACGGACCTATCAACATCATCATGAACAAAATCCTTCAAGGATTTATTTTGAAATATTTTTTTAAACCATCGATCGCCTACAATATTTATTTTGTTTTTGTTATACTTAAAATTTTCCTAAAATTTAAAAAAAAAAAATGTAATGTATACGCATAGATTTATTCTTACACATTTACATACATATGTACGTATATAAACAAAATAACATAAAAGAGTCAAATAAAATTTTCGTTTATCCTTAGAAATTCAAAATATTCGAGTATAGTTTTTATGCATATATTTTATGAGATCACTCGAGACATATTAAAAGCAAAATATAAACTTTATCTAGTTGTATAAAATATTTTGTTGAACACAATCATAAAACTAAATTTATGAATCACTGTGGTTGTTCCTGAATATTCTATTTGGGACCAAAAATTACGTGATGTAAAAATTATTAAACAACCAAATTTAAAGTATAAATTTATTTCTACTTGTACAGGAAATTTTTATTTAAATTAAATATAATAATGTGAAAAACTTTTACATATAAGAATATATTCTATGCAGTAGATATAATAACTTACATAATAAATGATTTATTTATAAACTTAAATTATTGTACATGCTTTTTCACTTAATTTATAGATCTCAGATAATATTTTTGTTTACATAACTAAAATATAATTTAATATATTAAAATATTTAATTTATAAAAATTCTTTATTTATTTCCTTATTACTAAAATTAGAATTTCCATTGGTATCATGAATAACATCATTTCCATCATCAAATTCTTCTATGTATTGTAATTTAAAAAATATATTTTTATCACTGGTTATATTATTATCATTACTATCATCATCATTATCATTATTAGTACTTAAAAATAATTTATTTTTTTTATCTTGTATATGACCAATTATTTTATCAATTCTATCATAAATAATTCCATCTAATCCCATACATTTTAATTTATTTATAATTTCTACACAATCACTATCATCACCCCAACAAAATACAATTTGATTTTGATCTTTAATTGCTTGTATTTGTGTTGAATCATTTAATAAATCTTCTGTATGTGGTATTATACCTAAAAATTCCATTGATTGTGAAAAGCATATTGCCATTTTAATACTATTACATCTTGGATCCATATATAATGGATAACGTTTTGTTGGTCCCAATGTTAAAAATAATACAGGATAAATATTTTGTTTATAACGTAACATTGTACATATATCAGCATCAAAACATGTTAATACAATACATCTACCATAGCCTTTTTTTAATATTATACTCATTATACAATCACAATAGAAATTTTTATCAATTGTTTGTTGTGATTCCCATGTACCATCAATTAATTGTTGTGGCCATTTTATTTCAATATCAAAACCAATCGAATTATCTTGAATTTCAGAAAAGATATCTTCCAATTTTGGAAATAAATTGTATTCATATGAATTAACATAATTATCATATGTTGGTGTTTTACGTATTGAACCATCTAATAAATGATATGTTTTTAAATTTTTTAATTCATTATATGTTAAATCTTTAATTAAAATTGGTATTAAATCACTACCATATCTTGGTAATGAAGATGTACATTGTGATATATTAACATGAAAATCATGATATACAACTGGTATACCATCTTTAGTCAAATGTACATCTAATTCAATCATATTGGCTCCATTTCGGATTGCATTTTTGAATGATGCAATTGTATTTTCCGGTGGATATAACGTATTATCATCTGGTATACGAAAACTAACACCAGAACCACGATGTCCAATATCTAGACCAGTCCATTCTGATTTCCAAAATGTTGTACATGTTGAACGTAGCGTTAAATTTAATTTTGGTGATAATGGTTTAACAATCAAATATGATATATTCAATAAACCTAATTTTTGATGGTTTATTGAGTTCATTAATGGTAATCTTAAATCACCATCAGATTTTTTAAACATATCTGGAAGTAAATAATAATATCCAAGATGTTTAGGAATTTTTCCGTTGTAATTACTACTGCAACCAGCATTGATATCAAAATGGTTTTTATTATTGTCAATAATTTTATTATCATCACGATCATTGTTGTCTTCATCTACTTCCATAATTTCTTCTTCTATGCCATAAATTTCAATTAAGTATGCAACATTTTTTATATTATCAACAGTTATATGAAATATTATTATATCATCAGTATTATTCCATTCACAACCAAATTCTGTTTGTTTACGCAAAACACCGTTATTATATTCTTCATATTTGACGTATTCAACAATTGCTTTTGAATTCGTTTCAGAAATTGGTATAAATATCGGACGTATTCCACCGTTTTCCATACTCATTGGTGTGATCTTTACATGAATATCAGTAAAACGTTTGTTATCATTATTTAACCAAATAAACGGATTATTATAAATTTTTATCTGTAATATTGTTTCATTTATTAACCAACCGCGTCTAAAACTTTTTTCATCATTAATTTCGCCAAATATATCATCCGAAATATTACACAAAAATGAATGATTATCATTCTCTAAAAAGTTAATTTGACGTGGTTTTATATGTGTTTCCCATTTTCTTACAATAATTGAATTTGTTTCAGAATTTATTGTACAAATAAAATAACGATATTCAATTAATTTATTTGTAGGTAATTGAATCTTTATATTCCATTGATTTAATGATAGATCATTTTGTTTTTGTTCACATTTTTCCAAAAATACACATAATTCTGGTTTCCAATTACCTAATTCATTACAGTTACCAGTAATTGCAATAATTTCTGTTGGTAATAATTCATCACTAATCAATAAATTAAAATACCATTCACAATAAGTAATGTTAGCTGTTAAATTTTCTTGTACATTTGTTTTTGAATTGGAAGGATACAAAACAGATGATGAACAATTCAATGTAGTAGATTTAATTTTCGTACGATGATGTTCTTGAAGATGATCACTTAAAACTAAATTATTTGTTGAATTTAATGAAGTAACTTCTTCTAACATCATGAATAATTTACTGTATCCTGATTTACTTTTATTTAAAAATTTCAAATAATATTAAAAACGGAATTCAAAATTCTGAACACAATCAAAGTGATACTGGTAATATACTGCAAGTAACAGACTTTTATTAAATCTTTTTATTTAAAATAAATTCAAAATATTACTGACAACATCATACAATTAAAGTCATATACTATATTATACAATTTTTAATATTATTATAATAGTCTTTATCAAAAATGTATTTAAATTTATTATTTTGTTTTTCTGTTTTTATTCGTCATAAGTTCATATAAAAGTGACGTAAAATATATTGATCAAAAAATAAAATATCACTCATGCCATCACTATTGAAAATAAATTTTTGTTTCATTTATTTTATATTTAAATCTTAACTTTTTTTATAACATATAAAAAATAATCAATAATAATAAAAATGAAATTTTTAAAATTTCCGTTATTAAATTTTACATATGTACATATGTCATTAAAACATATGATGATTACACGCTGTAAAAATAACAAACAAATTACGTTTTTAAATGAAATTTATTTTTCCATGTGTTTTGGTACAGCACTTTTCAATTAAAATATAATTTATTATAATTTCATTATATCACTTTTCGTTCAATAATAAAACACATATGACTATACAGCCATAGAATATTATTGATTACGTGATTGCACAGAATTCGTGATTGTCTCAAATATTAACGCGTCATGTATCTCGTGCGATTTAAGACTTAAAAAAAAATAAAAATAAATAAACGAACGTTTACATTTCACTTATCATTACTTATTTATTGTTTTATAAATTATTTTATTTATTTGTTACAATTATCATGTATTTGATTTAATTAATGTAAACATCAACAATCAGGATTTACAGACGACTTTTAACGCACAAAGTAAATAAGTTAATCTATAAATTAAGAATTAAAAAAAAAAAAAAGTTGTTTAATCTTTAAGAAAAAAAAATGTCTTTGTAGAACATCTGAACATTGGGTTATTGATCTATTTACACTTCGCACTTTATCTTATCCTTAATGATTTGTTTACCAATTAAATAATTATCAAAAAAGAAAAACAATTTTTTTTTATATTTATATCTTCAATGTGATATGTAACTCGTGCCACTTCTACTTTATTATTATTATTATTTTCCTTTATTCGCCATCAAGAATTTAATTTCAAAATTTTGTACTAAAGTTCTTTTTTTAAATATTTTTTGATTTATGTATAGCATTTCATCCGAAAAATTAATGTTATTCGTTAGATTTTATTTTGAGCCGTTCTAGAAGATGTTTAATAATAGACTGATATCCAAATCATTGTATGTGATTCATTTAAACGAAAATGTTTTTCTTTTGTTTTCATTTTTGTTTACGATCTGATATTATTATTTAAATTTATTAATATTACGTACATACGTCATAGTATATTCTTCATATACACATGAATGTATTTTATTGTACATTTGTATAGGGAAATCCGGCTATATATATGCGCTCATTAAACGAACCAATGATATTAATAATAATTGTACAATAATAAAGATTTAAATAACATCGAATCGGATCATTTTTGATCAATTGAAATTTACCATCAATCATCATAATGTGCATTTAATCACTTAATTTATCATTAAAATAATAAGTATAATGGTGGGGACAAAGTGATAATATATTATGCTAAGTTGTACTGAATATGTATACATACAATAAAGTAAAATTCAAAATTGTAAAATGGCAAATTACTTTTCCTTTGAATTAAATAAAAGTTTATTATATAAGATACAAATTAAATTGAAAGTTTCAAAGGTTAGTAACAACTGCACAATTGCACAGGGTGAATTTGTTGGTAATGGAAAGAAAAATGAAAAATTAAATATCTTATAACAAAATTTTTTATTTTAATTTTTTGAAAAAAAAAAAAAAAAACTACAATCGTGATTAATAAATCAATATACTACCCTTAAAAATATATGTATATTACATTTTGCTCTTGAGAAAAAAAGGAAAATTTCATCTCTGGATGTTCAACATTTTATATTTATTAGAGGCCACACACACGTACACAAAATGATGTATCATTATTTTTGAATTTTCCAAATTTATTTTATAAATTACAGAAAAAAATAATAATAAAAAAAAAAAAACAAATTTTCTTTTTTCCCCTGTTACAATAAAATATAATCAATCACCCTGCTAACATTGAAAAAGAAAAAAAATATATTGTCTGCTTCTGTTGATGAGAAATTTTCTAATTGGGGAGGTCCAATCAATTTCATATCAGTAAAATAAAAATATGCACACACAATAATTTAAATAAACAAAAATATTTAGCAAGGAAAATGTAAATATAAAATAAATCAACATAAGCTTTTATGCATGTATGTTATGTGTGTATATAATGCAAATTTACACATACATACATATGTTTAAAGCAAAACAAAAGCACACACATATATTTTACATAAATACTAATAGAAAATGATAAACAAAATTTATATCATATAAATTAAAATCGTTTGTTATTCATTAAATTGAACAGACACGAGTTATTCTTTGCTAGGATATACTTTTATTTAAATTTAAAATTTTTTTTTTAAAGCGGAAGACAAAATAAGAAATGAGCACCGTCATATATTATAATAAATAATTATGATAAATAACCCTTAATAATAGGATTAAAATATTTTGATGACGTCATTTAAAATTTTTTGATATACAGGTGATTTTATATCACTTATACCACATACATGCATGATTACATATACATACTCGTATGTACATTTTCTGTTGCCTTGTACTTGATTTTGTTGTTTTTTTGTTCTTTTGTATTTTTCTTTTCTGATGTGCTTGAAAATATTTACAACACGTGTTGACGTTCATATTTAAATAAATTAAATTTATGTACTTACATATTATGTTGCCAAAAATTTAACATTATTATAAATGTAATAAACTGAAAGTCATATATATGACAAATATAATAAATGAATGATATTATTATGATATATTCTATATTTTATATTATAAATATTTAGAATTTTAGCTAACATGCGGTAATGTTTTGTGTATAGGAATATTTATAAATATTCGTAGGTAAACATATGAGACATTGTGCCTATACATAATCTAATTTTTTTTATTGCCGTTAAAATTACATTACATTACAAAATAAAATTAATTAAATAGTTTAGATTATTTGTGTGTTTTTCTTGTAATAATTTAACCATGAAAATTTTACACAAAGGTGAAACAGATTTTCTAGATAATGAAATATATTTTCATGCTAATTTTAACAAAATTACGTAATTCACTTTTTTGCACTTGGGTATATTTTATTTAAAATATACTTAATTCCTTTTGGAGTGATTACATGACAACATATTGAATTAAGTAAATTACAGCAATAATACTTTTATTATATTGTAATAACAAAGGTGATATAAACTAAATTTCACAAAAAAAATTTTTCTTTTAAAAAGTCGAAAAGTTTTAGAGATTTTCATTTCATAATATTCAAGAGATTTGAAAAAGAGATTTTCACTAAAAAATATACAGGAAAAAAAACTGAAAACAAAAACTTGAACATAATTTTGATTTATTATCCTTGTTTACCCAAATTTATTTTTTTTTAAATTTTTGTTTTTTTTTTTTTTTTTTTTTAGTGAAAATTAATACACAGTTCTGCGTAAGTAAAAAAACGTCTTAATAAAAAGTAAGAAAAAGGAAACGAAAGAAATAGCTAAAAAGCAACAACTGACAAAAAAAAAAGTTAGAACATGATTTAAAAATTAATGAATATTTAATGACTTAAGAAAAATAAAAATGCATTATAATTAAAAGAGAAATTTTCAATTTTTAGTTTAGACGTTTAAAATTTTCAAATCATCTTCTTGACTTAACAATCTAATAAAACTTTAACAAATTTTCCATTTCAACAAAACTTTAAACGTTTCAGTTTTTATTAAATTTTAAATTAAAAAAATAAAAATTATAAGAAAAATAAAAAATTTAAGAAATTATTCACTTCAACAAGATAAGAAAAAGATATATGTGAACATTTTTCTGAATTTTGAATTTTTGTTTAATGAAAGTGTATCATATTTATACATTCAGACCTATATACACAATGTAACCATATCCTTAGACTGGTAAATGAGTCCTGAATATCTAATTATAAAAAGGATAATCAAAATAAGAAATAAGAAGAATTAAAAAAAAATGAAATGAGAAAATTTTCATTTTATGCTTGGCAGAAAATTAACTGAAAAACCTTATTATTATATTTTATGGGTTTAAAGATAAATAAATCTTATTCTTGCTATCCTTTTGCATTAGGATATGTGTAAAGACACGTATACATACGTACATACATATACATACATGTAGTAATTTTGGATTGGATATGATGATAATAACTTTATTTTGTTTAATGGATGTTTGCATTATTATCATCAGAATTTTTGTTAGGACTTTTGGGGAAAAAAAAAACTACAGACATATGCTTTCATGAATATATGTAAATTAAATTGAGATACAAAATGAAATATTTTTTCGAAATAATGGCATTTTATAATGATACACATATTTTATCTCTAATTAAATTTACTTGTAATTTACTCTTATTTAATGTTATAATTTAGTTAATTATAAAATAATATAAATCCGTATGATGGGTAGGACAATAATTTCAAATTAATCGGTTAAAGTTTTAAATTTATTTAAAAACCATGTGCACATAAAAATTGTACAGTTTGTTTAACACAGATAAAAACTGTTAAACCGAATCATTTTATTTCGACAGTCATATATTTAATCCAACATTTATCAGAAAATTTGTAAAAAGGAAAATTTATTCTGCTTTCTCAAGACTTTAAGTGCTCAGCAAATGGTATATCTTATATAATAATATTCTTGTCAATTTAATGTATATTGATATGATTTTATCCTTATATACATTTTTTGTTCAATTACAATTTATGTGAAAACACAATAATAATAATATTGTACATTACATGAACACATAAATTTTCTATGTACAGACGTATGTATATTATATCCCGTATGTAATATCAAATCCAAAATCTGCAAATTTTAGCAAAATAAAATACACATGTGTGTATACATAATATTATACAGAAGAAGAAAATTTTTATGCTGTATGTTAAAATAAATATAATAATATTGCTCATAGCATAATACAGGGAAGAATAAACAAAATAAATAAATAAAAGTCTTTTACTAACTAGAATAACAATTTGAGCGCAAAAAATAAAAGAATAAAAGAAAATGAAAATGTAAAAAAAAAAGTAAAGAAAAAATAAAGATGAAAACTTTTACACAGATAAAAGACATATAAAAAAGAATAAATATCAACAGTTTAAAAGAACAAAATAAATATAAAAAAAATTATTGTAAGAATTTTTTTTTTTCTTATTTATTTTACTTTTAATTTTTGTTGGCTTTGTATTGTGGACAATATTTTCTTTATTTTTCTAGAGAATTTTATAAGTTCTGATTTATACTAGAAATTACACAAAAAATGTTCGTATAATGAAAACAGAATTTTCACCTTAAAAATTTTGTGTATTTTTTTTTTTTTAATTTCGTTTTTAAATATTTTATGTTATAATATTCATTCAAATGAAATTTAAAAAATTTTCATTTTTCATTTTGTACGTAAAAGTTTTTACTTTCAATAATATAAACAATAAAATTACATGAAATTATACTTGTATGATTTATTTTCTTTAACTATTAAATTTTTAACTTTAAAAGAAAGTAAAACAAAAAAAAAGTTACAAGTCTAAAAGTTTTTTTATTTCTATTCTGTAGACAAGTTTTTAATGTAAAAAATAATTTATTTAACAATAAACGTTCAAACGTATACATATGTAAGCATTCGTACAGATATATGATGTACACATACGAAACTTCATTATATGAAAATATGCATTCATTTACTCATTTAGAAAATTTCTTTTCATGAAAATTTATGTAATAGAGAATATTCATTTATCTTTAACTAAAACACGCATATTTTGCTTTAAGCAAAATATAATATAATATGTACATTCCTTCCTATTGTATATTATATCATGTACTTTATTCATTGTTTTATATATGTTACATCATTTATTTCCATCTGAAATTTACTGCTGTTAAGTAACTATACATGCATAAACAAATTTTACAGCAACGTTATAAAAAATTATCACTATTAAAAACATGTCACTATATTCTAACATAAGATTCTATAATACAGTGAATTAATTATTACAATAACAAATGAATATATGAATTATTTAAAAAAAAAAAACAAAAAATATATTTTTTTTGATGATAAAATTTTCGAAGTTTAATGCTTTTAATAAATTAATAATTCATGACATTTTTAAAATAGTTAAATATTTCTTTGACAAAAGGGCGAAAGGATCAAGTAACAAGATTAACTCCATTTCAAAATTTATTTTATTCATTTTTAAACTAGATTATGGAATTTTCTCATTTGTACATTTTACAATAACAATTCTAGAAATTTTCATTTCAACAAAAACATTTTTCTTTTGTATGACACAGTGTACATAGTATGTATGTGAGTGCACATAGGACAAATACGTACACATGTACAGAATGTGTTAAAAGAATGTTATTTTATTTAAAAAAGAAAAAAAAATTTTAAAGAGTTCATAAAAAAAATAAAATTACAAGTTATGAAAACTCCTGAGAATTTTTAAATAAAATAAAAAGAAAATTTCAAATTTTTAAGTAAATTTTTACATATTTATTAGATCATGGCAAAAAAGAAAATACAAAAAAAAATCTCAAATAACTCTCTTCTGTTTATATACCTTTTTCGTTTTTTGGTTTAACAAAAATATGTACAAAAACGAAAAAAATTTTTTTTTTTTGCTTATAAAGTGAGATTTAAATTTATGTAAATTTGCAATTGCAAAAGATAAAAACAAAATAAGAAGTAAAACGAATAATGATATTCCATTTTAAAAAGTTTTTAAACTCATTGACTACATAATAATACGCATGTATGTACGTACATGGTATATGGTTCTGGTTTATAACTTTAATTTTTACTTAAAGTCAACAACATGTAGACAAGTATAATGCTATACACACTATAATATCAGAAATTAATCGAAGGACATTGTCCTAAGATGACCGAAATTTTTGCAAAAATTTTATCTATCCAATATATCATACATATAATTTATCTAAATGTCAGATCATTGCCAAAAAAAAAGAAAAACTACATATATACATGGACAACTAAAATGATTAATTTGGCAATATATAAATATCATATTTATCACTTTTTTTTTATTTCACTTTTTTTTGTAAGTAACAAATATTTTCAAAAAAGTACTAAATATGAAAACTACTAAATAAGGATTGCAATTATGAAATAGAAACTTTCTAAAGAACGAAGAAACGTTCATATTAATGAAAAATTTATCTTTAATTACATTTTAATATAATTTTGTTATATGCCTTCTAGAAAATTAATTATCAACAGTCAGTTAATTAAATTTTCTGCTAATTAAATTTCCTTCTAAAACTTTTTTTTTTTTTTTTTTAAAAAATAAAATAAATAGAGTAGAAAGAAAAAACGAGAAAAACAAAAATAAATTAAATACAAAATATTATTTCAAATGGAAATGTTGAAAAATTAATTTAAAACTTTTTGGCCATTTTTCATTATAGTTAGTTAGTCTTCTTGTTAAATATTCCTAAATAATAAAATTATTTAATTAAGCATTCAGTTTGAATGTATGAATGGTTGTCAGGGGGTGTGAGTGTTTATAACAAAATTCATTGAATCAACAAAATTCTATATCAAAATATCTTGTTTATGTCTTTTATCATCTCTGTAAAAGTAATAAAGTAACAAAAATTATTAATTGAAGAAAATTTTTTAAACATTTAAACTTACATATATTTTCAATTTTCATTTTCCTCAATTTTTCCTCACTTTATATATAACAATTTAATTTAATTTAATTTAATTTAGTTTTTTCTTGTATGCGTTCAAAAATTCGATTTTAATAAAAACAAAATTTTTTTTCCGTATTTATTTTATGAGTCTGTAAAAAACGAGGATTTATACAAAGTGTACATTACAAATAAAAAAAAAAATGAGAAAGCATTTTAATATAGGTTTAACAAATTTAAAATTTATAACTGACAAACAGCATTTCGTAAACGATGTAATAAAAATATTTTCCATTACAAAAAAAAAAAAACAAAATTTGTAAATATGTACATTTAATGAAAATTTGTTTTAATTTTCTTTTTTTTACTGTCGTTATTTGGTTTTACCACTTTTTTTGTCTGTGACAATGATAATCTACAAATTAAAATAAAGGATTAAAAGTTATTTTAAAAATTATTTCTTTTTTTAACGCAAACACATATTTTTTTTCATCAAACAATGAAAATTAATTAAAATAAAAAATTCAAATGAAAATTACTTTATTACCCACAAAATTTTAATGCTTGTCATTTTTCGAACTTTATGTTACATTATTATAGCGAACTATCTGTTTATTACCAACTCCACAAAGTATTTACATGCCTCATAACGATAATTAATATTCAGTTGATTTTATTCAGTTATAGAGTTTACACCTCTATGAAAAATTCACTATTTAATTTATAATTTAATAATTAATTTAAATTTTTAATATTCGGCTTTTAATTGAATTTAAAAATTAAAAAATTAAAAAATGATTTCATTGGATTTTCTTCAGAGACAGTTAATGGAAGCATACATTAGACAAAAACGTGCATCACCCGGTATGGTACAGGCTAGTGATTTACAAATAATGCGACCAGTGTCAGCTATATCACGTAATGGTCGTGAAGTTCATGCGTATGATGGACCAATGCAATTTATGTCATCACCACAAAATCCAGATCAGTTAGCAACATCGACAACAACATCAGCAACATCATCAATTCGTACATCACAAATAATGATGATGACAAAATCATCAAGTAAAGAAGGTATATCTATGTATATTATTACAAAAAAAAAAGAATCTAAAAAGAATAAGGAAAATAAAAAGAAATATTACATACACGCTTCGGTTTTCAATACAAAATTTTAAAAGATAACAGAAAAAACTGAAAGCTAATTTCCGTCATTCTCGCATACATTTTCTATTGAATTAAATAATTTCCTTGCACACAAAAATCATTTATCAGTAATAACACAAAAAAAACATCCGATTATCCTTTTTTTGAAACATTTTATAGACGCAATAGAAGAGATAATAAGTGCTCATGAAATTGAAGATGAAGAAAGTACACCAATCGAAATGATATCATCACCGATGCGTAATAGTAGTAGTAGCTATTCAACATCACAACAACCATTAGATTCAACAATTGGCAGTGCAAATAGTGGTAGAAATTTATCGATACCAATTTCTCCAGCATCATCAAATCATCCAAATAGTAGTGGTGGTGGTAACGGATTAGATAATGGCAATAAAACAATACCAAAAAATTCATCATCATCATCATCAGCTATCCAACCAAATTCAGAATTAGAAGGTGATATTGTAGGACAAATTGAAAATTTTGTACTTCAACCGGCCCAACAAGGTGTTCTTTATAAATGTAGGATAACACGTGATCGAAAAGGAATGGATAGAGGATTATTTCCAATTTATTATTTGCACTTAGAACGTGATTATGGTAAAAAAGTTTTTCTCTTAGGTGGTAAGTATACACATAAATACATATCACGTGTACTAATAAAATGTCAATAAGATTTTATCTAAATGAATTCATCTTTTTCTGTGCAATGTCTTATGAACTTTATGATATAAAAAGGCCGTAAAAGAAAAAAAAGCAAAACATCAAATTACATTATTAGCTGTGATCCAACAGATTTATCAAGACAGGCTGATGGTTTTGTTGGTAAATTAAGATCAAATGTGTTTGGTACAACATTTACGGTTTACGATAATGGTAGCAAAGAGGAAATGGATCATCCTAGACAAGATTTAGCTGTTATAATTTATGTAAGATTTATTTATTTTTTTGCCTTTTTCTTGTTCTGTTTTTTTTTCTTGACATCTAAATGATATTCCACTTAATATTGTATCGCTTGAAGAAGAGAAGATAAATTACTGTTCAAAAAGAAAATTTCTTTTTTGCTTTTAGAACAGTATTCTGTGTTTTAGAAGATTTAAACTCAAAAAAAAACCTTCATTTTTTGTTTTGTTGTCATAAAGCAACAATTTTTCCAGTCATTAAAGAAAATCTTTTCCATTTTTTTTTTTATTTTCTACTGACTAAATTTTCCAATAAAGATTACGATTTTTTATAAAGAACGTACATATACTCAATACACGTTTTATTTATTTTTCTTCTTATTTACATTTTTCTTCTTGTTTCCACTTAAACATTATTTACAGAAAATTCATTCAGCATATACATACCTAGATTGCTATACGGTATATTAAATTTTATGTGTATATACATACATAGACAAGTAGCTTTTTAAACGGTATAACGATAAAAATATGAAACGTGAACTCATTCATTTATCATATACGTATCACCATAAAATTTATGACAAAATACTATTTGCAATACTGAAAGGCTATAAAATATTTGTTGATTTTTTTCTTCTTCTTCTTTAGTAAATATGTACATACTTATATGATTTTCCGGTTTATTGAGAAAAAATAAATGAAAAATGTGTAATAAAAAAAAAATTGAAAGGATAAATGAATGGATTTTGTTTTTTTATTACTAATAACTAATACTAAAGGAAAAATCATATTTCAGATAAAAACAAGATTTCTATTTAAGATTTTTTTGTGTAAAAAAACAAAAGAAATTCTTTCGTGTTATTTTCAAAGTTTTTTTCTAACAAATCCAAAACAACAGGATATATTTTTATTTGTAGAAAATCATCATTAATTATAACGAATTTAATTAAACAAAATAAATTTTTTCTTATTAATTTCAATGCAACAATTTGTCAATCAATTATTTTTCTTATTTTCCTGTGAACGTATACGTTTATTTAGGATACAAATATTTTAGGATTTAAAGGTCCAAGAAATATGACAGTCATATTACCTGGAATGACTGAAGATGATCAACGTGTAAAAATTAGTTCTGTTGATCCAAGACAACAAGGTCTATTAGAATGCTGGAAAACAAAGGTAAAATTTTATGACAATTATTAAAAAGCTTAACAAAAAAAAAAAAAAAAACAAAAATTAATTTTCTCTCTTATCATTTAATAAAGAATATGGATAATATTGTTGAATTACATAATAAAACACCAGTATGGAATGATGATACACAATCGTATGTATTAAATTTTCATGGACGTGTAACACAAGCATCTGTTAAAAATTTTCAATTAGTACATGATTCTGATCCAGATTATATTGTAATGCAATTTGGTCGTACATCAGAGGATGTATTTACAATGGATTATCGTTATCCATTATGTGCATTACAGGCATTTGCAATAGCATTAAGTAGTTTTGATGGTAAAATTGCTTGCGAATAATGAATACAAGAAAAACAAATACAAATAAATGACATATGTACATAAAAAAAAAGAAATAAAATAAATATGAATTTTTATTTCTACTTCAAATAATGATGAAAAAAAAAACAAAAAAAAAACTTGATTCACTTTTGAAAATCGAGTGAGATTTTATGAAAATATTTTTACTTATTTATTATTTATATAATATACTCCTAACATCTATTTGTACAGTTAGCAAATAAGTAAAAAAAAAACTAATTTGAAAATTAATTTAAATGTATACAAATTGAAATCATTAAATAATTTGGAAAACAATAATTACATAACATAAATACTCGTTTCATTCCATTTGTATGCATATTAATTCTTTGCATTTAAATTGCTCTGAATTGAAGATATTTGTGATTTGTCTTTAAACCTGATATATCCTCTAGGTTATTATTTAGTTCGAACTTCGAAGATGAATTTTAAATAACATCACTCCAGAGTTCTTAATTACAAAGAATTAATAAATTCTTTTCATTCATGTATACATATAAGTAGGTATACATCAAAAATAAAATTAATAATAATTTAAATAAATTAAAAGAAAACATACAATAATGAATAAACACGATAAATATCACATCTCCATTTAATTAAAAAAAAAAAAAAAATTAAATGCCACATGAAAACATTCGTTTAAACTTAAAATAAAATATGCTAAGCTAATAAATATATGTAATATTGTATGTATAATTTATATAACAATGAGCTTAAAAATTAAACAACAATTTTTATGAATTTTAAAAAAAGAACATTTTTCAAAATTGATTTTTGAAATAACAATTTCTAATTGAAATACAAAATTTTTTCATTTTAAGAAATTAATAAAATAAATTTAAAACAAAAAATAGTTCATTTAATAAATGCCATTTATAAATATTCTGTACATAATTTGAGTTCTTAACTCAATTTTATTATTTTGCTTTTTAACAATCAAAATGTGAAATACAAAAAATTAGGTATATATAAAAAAGAATAATAATCTTTTTAATTGAAGAAAAGTTAACTACGTATTTGCCTGTAAAGAAAGTTGCCTTAAGTTAAAAAAAAAAAAATCAATAAATAAAAAAATAAAATAAAATACATTGGGAAAAAAAATAAAATTTGAAAGATGTGCATAAATTTTGTTCATTTTACATTTTTTCAAACGAAAAGAAAAGACACTGAAAAAGACATTAGATTAAGTGGAATTAGAAATATTCAAAGAAATGAAACTCAATTTATTTATGTAATTTAAATTTTGAATAAATATTTTATCTACTACTATAATTACAATTAAATATGTAAATTATTTTAATAATTGTGTGAGAAAAAAAAAAAGAATATAAAATAAAGTTTATATTTTTCTAGTCAGAATAGAAATTTTTCTTTGTGTTATTTAACTTACTCTTTGTTTATTATATGCGTAGAGGAATTTTATTTATTTAATAATCATCTTAAATGATTTTATTTAGAAGATGTAAATGAGAAGTAATTAAAATTTAATACGCACAAAAATAAAATTAATTTAAAAAAAGAAATAAATATTATTTTCAAATAATTTGATTAGTTTTTTAAAAATAATTTTAAGTTCACGTAAAAATAAAAAAAAAATAGTAATTTGTTTTGTATTTAGTATTTATGTAATTTCTATTTGTTTTAAAAAAACTTTTTAATTTATTTTAGAACTAAATAAAAATAACAATAATCAAACAAAAAATTTGTAACATTGTAATTTAAAAAAAAAAAAATTAAATTGCTGAAAATCTGTACAAATAATTGCAGTTATTGTTAATTTAGAAACAACAAATGTATGTGCATTACATATAAAAACTGTATGCACATTTGTTTGTTCTACAAAAATAAATTTTTGTATATGTACACTTTAAAACGTAAGTTGGTAACAACGGGCCATATAAGAAAATAAATATTTTTAAAAAAAATGCAAATTACTGTATACATGTATCTCAAAACAAAATAATTTTTTTTTTTTTACAAAATGTATTGCCATTTAATACAGTAGAAACCGTTTATAAGGACATTGAAAAGAATGGTAAAATCCAGTCACAAACTTATATCAAATATAAAATGAATACATAAATAATACAATGGGAATGTGGTCTTTGGTCACTATAAGCTTTGTCCTTATATAGGATTCCTCATTGTATATGTTACGTTAGAGCACATACGTATATATACACGTTAATGTATACACTTTATTTTATTTAATAATAGAAAAGATCTCATTATAATATAAACAAGATATTTTGTAACAGTATACAAAATTTGCAGTTTTTTATTTCATGCATGAAGCTGATAGACAGAAATTCAATTTAAAATTTAAAATAAGAAATAATAACGTTATATAAGCATATTATACATTGTATGTATATTGAAAAATAAAATAGTGTTCAAAGATTATACTATATACTGTGTATTGAAAAAAATAAATAAAATAAAATTTTTTTGTGAATTGTATGTATATGTAATTGTATATGTATTTTTTAAAATAAAAAACTAAAAATATCTCAAAGATCTATTATATTTTTATTAAAGCTACAAATTCTCTTAATCTTTTAAAAACTTCACAATGTTTACACTACATATGGTCCTAGAAGAAAAATCTAAATTGGAAGCAGAGCTATTTCGGACAGCACTCAATAATCAAAATGTTATAATTCTTGAAAGAAAAATTAATTTATGTTGAAAAATTTATTTTATTTACTTGTAATTCAATACAGAATCAAAATTTCATTTACACACACTCGTTAGAAAAAAGAGAAAAATTTTAATCTCTAAGCTGTATAGATTTATATTGGTTTAATTTTGAAGTGAAGTCCAATCAATGAGAAAACTAGACATTTTAAGTCTTGTACCAAATAATAGAAGCATCTTAGACCCTCTGGATCTTTAGATCGATTGACATCAACTAATGATCCAGTTTTTGATGTTGTAAACGATATATGTTCATCGCCAATTACAATTTCCAATTCCTTCGAATAAAACAAAATTAGAAATAAATAAAATTTAAATTAATCAATTTTCACTTCAAATTTCAATTTATGTAAAAAATTCATTTTACCTGTCTTCCAACTCGGTCTGGTGGTGGCCAAGGTGAATCATCTTCTGCCATTATTTCAGAATCTAATATAACCCTTTTTAATTCTTCCATAACTGATTGATGTACATAAGCTTCTTTGCGAATCATTGTATCATTCTTGTAATTTGAATTATTTGCATATCGTAATTTTCCATCTGGACGAAATTCGAATTCCAAAAATTCATGACCAAATTTACCTTTATGGCCAACATAATAACGTAAATAAAAATCTTCCGTAGACATTACTGTTATAATTGTATAATACTCGAATAAAGATAATTTAAAATTGTTTGAAATTGAAAAACTTTTATAATCTTCACTAGTTTTTCTTAAAAGTAATTTTTAGTTTGGTATTAAATATAAAAATATATTTTAAAAAAAGATGCACATTTGTCAATATTATTTGTTGATGATTTGAAACAAAGACGAAGATAATCGAAACCAAAAGTCAAATTTCATGGAATGTCATGGAATATGAAACACATTAGCCGACAAAAAATTAGTACAAATCCAAAAAATTATAGTAAATGAATAAATTCAATAAACCATCATATCTGGCAGTGCTGTAACGAATATATGTAAAAAAAGGCGGTTGTTGAGATGAATTGAATTGAAACTGACAACTCAAATTTTAAATTCAAATCAAATTCTCAGTTTTCTTTATTTTGTAAATGAATATGTACAGCAATTAACATTATTGCAAACTACATTTATTAAATACAATAAAATTCATAAATAATTTAATTTTTTGAACTCATTATTAATAATTAATTTAAGTGCGAAAAATAATAAGTTAAGAAATTTATTTAATTAAAACAGATTTACACAAAAAAATCCTAGGTAAGTACCTGTAGTGAATTTAACTTTCATTATTTTATTTTTATATTAAAAATTTGAATACATATATGATGTAATTGATTTTAAATGAAATTACTTCTATTTCGTAGAATTTTCCATAATAATTGAAGAAAGCTGATATCTGAATTTGATTAAAATTAAAACAATGGAAAATGAAGTAGTAAAAGAAACTCAAGTAAACCAAAATGATAAACCTCCTAATGCTGATAAATTATTTCCTGAAAGCTTAAATTCAAATGAAAAGATTGCAAAGTATATAGATGAAAAGAAAAATAAATTTGAATTAATTTATACAAAAATGATTCAATCAATGGATATAAAATTATTTAATGAATTATTATCAAAAGAGATAAAAATTGAAAAAAGTCAAGATAATGTTGATGATGAACAGTATATAGCATTAGAAATAAGTAATGAAGCATTTGAAACATTTCAATCATCATTATTAAATAAATTAAAATATAATTTCAATCGAATGTGGGAAAATAATGAACTTCAAGTAAATTTACTTATTATGGAATTATTAAAAATTAAATACGCAAATTCAAAAACGAAAAAATGGAGACCGTATGGTAAAACAGTTGAAGAACAATTAATTGATATACGTGTTAAAATATTAAAAAATAAAATTAAATATTATGAAGAGTATATAAATAAACAAAACATACAATTACAAGAATTATTTATACAATATGAGAGTAAAAAGCAATTACTAAAAAATTTGATGATGCGACGAGAAAAATTATTATTTGAAATTGAAAGAAAGCGTGATCAATTACCATTTATCAAGAAAAAAATTACTGAATTACGATTAAGAACCATAGACATAAGGAATATAGTTTAAATTTTAAATACGATTCTCATTTAAAAGATATGTAATAAATGAAATTATTTTGAAAAAATTCTTTCCTTATAATTTTAAAAAATTAAAATATGTTAACTTTCTTTTTAATTTCTTTTTTCTTTTTTTTTTCTTTTATTCAACAAATCTAAATTATATTATTCAAATACTAATAATACACAATGTTCTTATACAATAAACTATATTTTAAAACATTTGAATATAATTATTTTCTATTATTTCTATTATTGAAAATAAATGATAATAAGTAATAATAGTTCTTAAATACTAAATGTACAATAAAATATAAATAATCGCATTTATTTAAAAGGCAGTCTAGACTTTTTCTATACTATCATGTAATTAAATAAGTACAATTAACAGTAATATATATTTTGAATATTACACATTATGTAATATTATTGTGTATGTATATATCTTAAAATTACAATATATAATAAATTTATTTATTTACTAATCGCCTAAATAAAAATGATTTATGATTTATTTTTTATGAACATGCATTCAGATCAAAAGATTTATATTCCTTTCTTTTATCATTTTTTAGTTGTTTTTACATATTTAAATTAAAAACAATTTTAGATTTTTAAACAAAAATTATTAAAGTACTTAAAAAATTTATGACCACATTTTAAAAGTTAAGTACATTACATTTTCTATTATTAAAGCTTAAAAATTAAAATTTTAGAAAAACAAAAAAAAAGTAAAATAAAATCTTTTTATATCTTTAATTCCTTACACAAAAAAATTATGACAATCATAAATCAGTCTTTGGAAATGATACATGGTTAACTGTTTTTAAATAACGTATGAGACCATTATTATTTTAAAAATAGGAAATTTTTAATTTCAAATATAAATATTGCTGGTAATGGTCTCTGAAATTACGTTTATTTTTGCTGGAACCCATCGTACAAGAAGCTACGATATAAACGCTTCCTTAAATCTCAAAGTCATAATTGCGGATGTTGTATTAATTGTGATCTATCAGAATATGGTTGTTGTTGCTGTTGTGACTGTTCTACTGGTTTTATCAATGGTATCATTGATGATGATGACGATGATGGTGGCATTACAGGAGTAATTAATGTTTGTGGTGATATTGACGGTTGTGTAGTTGATAAAATTTGATTTGTTGGTACTGTCATTGTTTCCTTTGGACAACCGATTGTTAAACGAACATGTAAACCAGACTCCTTAATTAGATTTACAACATCACCATGGCTCATGCCAGCAATATCAATACGATTAACAGCAATAATTCTATCACCAACTTTTAATTCACCACAACGATCTGCTGGACTACCTGGTATTAATTTACCTAAAGTAATTACAATAAATTACAAAAATTTAGAAAAGAAAGTTAAATACAAAATAAAATCCTGATAAAATAATTACCAATCGTTGATCCATAGTATTGATTCGATGATGAAATTATTACAAAACCAAAACCTTCATTCTCATGACGACTAACAATTACATCGTAAGGATAACGTCTTGTAGGAACTGATGAATGGTGAACACGTCTTCGTAAAATCATTGTAACTTGTCCACGTAATGCTGCCTCACCCATTAAAGAAACCACTTTATGATGTGATGCATTAACCTAGATAAAAGAATTTTATTAAAAAAAAAAAAAAGAATGTCGGTGTATAATGCACACATTAAAATGTAAAACGTTCTTATTATGCTTACCACGTTAACTCCATCAATACTTAAAATTTCATCACCTGTTGCAATGCCTACATCGTTATCAGCTGCTCCACCTGGTACAATATGCCCAACAGTAACTTGTGAACCTTCTTCTGTTCCACCAACGATTCGAAAACCAAAACCTAATGCTTGCCGTTCAAGAGTAACTTCTGACAAAGTGTACTCGTCCTAAAAAAAAAAAAAAATATTTCAAAAATTAGTTTCAGGTGATTAAAATTTCAATTTTATCTTATTTAAAATTCTGTTTTCAATTATCATAAAAAAGTGTAATTACTTCAGTTATAGGTTGCATTAAATTCGCTGCAGATGTTACTGAATTTGGAGATATATCATATTTCCATAAGGGTGGAACTGGCGGTGGTTGATTAATAAAATGTGGTGGTGGTAAACCTCCTGGACCGACACCACCAATTGATGACGAATGATTTTCCAACGGACTAAAACCACCTTTTCTATCTGGAATATATTCGTTCATTCTTTTTGGTAATCTACCATTTTGACTAATTGGCATTGGCGGTATATATGGATGATGAGAGTGATAACCACCTCCTCCTCCACCTCCTCCTGGTATTTGTGTTTGGTGATAGTCCATTTGATACCGATTGTAATCCTGACATTCAAAACAGTAGCAAGTGTCTTGATGATATGTTGGAACCGGAGTTATAATCGGTAGTGGAGCTGCCGGTGAATAAATGCTATTTGGATTATGGCCTAAACCGATAACACCACCAGGTGTGTTACTATATGGCGAATTGTAATTATATTCTGAACCACCAACAATCGAATTCTCATAATTTGATCTGTTGGTCATGTGATGGTGATCCATTGGATGTTGATAGATGCTATTATGATTATCTTGAATTAAAGAAGCTTCAGCTAAACGTTCTGATAGGCTTGTAACAAGTTTTGGAAAAGGATCCATAAATGGAATATCGTTATTTATTGAATCGACTTCTTGTAAACTATTATTTGACTTAGCATCGGTTCCAACTGACTTATTCTCATCGTTCTTTTCTAGATTTCTAGTTACCGCTTCGACTTCTTCATTTAATTCATTCGATGGTGTTTTAACACGTGCTCGTCTTGTATCAACTAATGGTGTTTTCGGTCTTATTGGTAAAATTTCTTTTGGTTGTGTACTATATAAATCAGCAGTTGGTGTTTTGCTTCGAAATAGGCCACTACTTAAACTGTTACCACCATCCTTAACACCAGGCGTTGTTTTACGCAATTTATTTGCAGTCCTTGTGTTTAAATTTGTATTAGTTGTATAATAATGACCACGTTGAACTCTTAACAGAGCCTCTTTCGTTTTTGGACAGTCCTTAAGTACTTGAACAACTTCACTATGTGACATATGCTTTACACTTGTATTATTTATTTCCAATAAAATATCACCTTCTTGAAGATTTTTACAACAATTACGATCTAATATTTTTTTCACTTTTTGTCCATAGGCACTATCTGCTATCGTAAAACCAAAACCCATTGCACCTTTTACTATTGATATGGTAAGTATTTCTGGTTTTTTTAACATTATAAATTCGTCACCGACATAATTTTCATTGCTACCACTAAAATCATTATTTCCACTTCCTATCCCACTACAAACACCAGATTGAATTTTTGCAAGTGGATTCTTTTGTGAAATATTACCACTGGTATTAATTAATCCCGCATCACCTCCTACAGCTCCTGCAGAATCAGATATATCTAGAAAATTATAATTTCCATCCATATTGAGATCCATAAGTATTCGAGTTTTCTCTGGATCAGAACTAATACCATCGACAGCAATTGTAGTTACAACTTCAGTATTCGGATCATTTGGATCAAATGGTAATGGATAACCACGACATACTTCTAATGTCACCGTTTCACCTGGCAATATCGATTGAAATACATTTACCATTTCATGATGTGTAAATCCTAATACGCATGTATCATTCACATAAACTAAAATGTCGCCGGTTTGTAATTTTCCATCTAACCATGCTGGACCATTAGGTACAATCGATTTAATTTGTAAAAATTCTTCAACATTATCATCACCACCAACTATTGTAATGCCTAAGCCACGTGACGATTTTAGTAATGTTGTTGTAATACGTTCACCACGCATTTCAGATGGATTACGCGTAAATGTATATGGTAATTGCGGTTTCTGTTGATGTTGCTGCTGTTGATGATGCTGTTGCTGCGATTGTTGTATATCATTACGATTTCTTTCAGCACGTCGTTTTGCTTCTAATACCGGATTTTCATATTGTGTACGACGATTCACATGATCAATGAAATATGTACCATATTGTGGATCATGAATTTTTTCCCATCCATATGGTAATTCATCATCCATACAATCTTCTAATGATTTTTTTTGAAATTTCGATAACCTTGGATCTAACCAATGTGATGTGCCTGTATTATGACTGTGTGAGAAAACAAAAATACAAAATTTAAATTCAAAATAAATAAAATTTAAAAAAATAATAAAAATAAAATAATAATGAAAATAAAATACAAAAATTTATGAATACTATAATAATGTGCAATACATAAAAACTTACTCAATAAAATATAATTCACCATTTTCTGTGTAGGCTTTTTCCCATTTCGGTGGTAATGGCCCTAAACCATCATCATCGTCATCATTTGTTGCATTTGAATGACGAATTTCTGTTCCATTGTAATAATGATGTTGTAAATTATCTAAACATGTGTAAAAGATAAAATTTCAAAAAAAAAAAAAAAAAAATTATGTTAAGTATTTTGTAAAAATTTAAAGTTTTGAGAAAAAGTCAAGACAGAAAAAAATTATTATTTGATATTCAGTATTTTTTTAAAGAGAATTTCAACGATTTCCGTTAGCTATAGCTATAAATTTTTAAATTATTTTGTATGAATTATAATTATCGGTAATATGGCATACATTAAATAACCGGTTCTTATGATTATTTTGCAAATTTTATTTTATTTAATAATTTCAATGTCAATTAAAATTATTTTGTACACAGATACTTTATTTTTATACATTTATTTTTTACTCAATCTTTGATTATAATTAATGTAGGTAATTGATTTAAATACCTATGGATACGAAGTAATTATGAATTTATTTTTCTATTTCTTTTCATGAACAGGTGTGTACTTTTTTATGACTAATTTCTATTGTAATTTTTTATAGAGATTTCATTTAATTTAAATTTAATTTTTATTTAATATTTAAATATTCATGTTTAATTTTCTAATCTTTATATCTTTCAAAATAAATAATTTCATTCACAAAGTTTACTCTAATGCAGAATATCTGAGAGGATAATAAAATTTTTGTTTACGTTATTTTTAGTCACAACTCACAATGTATGAGTCACATTGCAATTCATTCATATTAAAATTCAAAATGATATTATATACATACATACATATACTTATGTATGTATGAGATAATTTGATTTTCTTAAAACTTTAGGTAAAAATATAGTTTCCTACTAACTTTCTGTACTGATAAAACTTTATAAATACAGACAGATATAAAATATATAACGTTCATTGCACTCAAAAATTTTATTTCATTCTTTTTCCAAAATAAAAACAAAATAAAAATTTTTTATTTATTTATTCTTAAAATGTAAATTCAAAAAAAAAAAAAAATGTCATTTGAAAAAAATATCACGATAATTTCATTTGAATTTATTTAAAATTTATTGTATGTATGTATACACAATTTTTTCACGTTTTCATTGTATCTTATGGCATTGAATGTATCCAGTTATCACGATCTTTTTTTTTTTAATTTAATTTTTTATAGTTTTTTTTTAATTAATTTTTCTTTTTTATAATTAAAATAATTCCAGTCGATTATTATTTAAATATCAATATTGCATACAAATCATAATCATCAAATCATTACATAAATCTTGAATTTTCCTTGAAATTTTACATACATATGATATAAATAAGATGTATAATTTTAAAGAAAAGTAAAAAAAGAAAAATTTGTACTAAAAACATAAAATAAAACTTACTCATTATTCATTAATTTTATTTTATTTATTATTTTTTGTTAAATTTCTCTTCAACCATTTTAACTGTATTTATTTTATATTTTCATTGTTAATTTATCTAACAATGATATGATAATAAAATAAAATTCATTTAATGAAAAGTAAAAAACAAAATATACCTATATGAAAGAATTTCAAAAAAAAAAAAAAAATCAAAATTTAGAAACATAACAAAATATATGTATTTTTATAGGTACCTACATTTAATGTAACAGTAATTAAATAAGAAAAAAAAAAGAGGAACAACATGAAAAGAAAATTAAATTAAAATTAAGATAATAATATGTTGAATAAATAAATGAAATGAATTAAATAAAAATTTAAATAAAATGATATAATTGCTTTTGTAATAAATTTTAATTGAATCTAAACATAATTACATTCTACCGATTATTATTTATATGAATGCCATTAGTTAACAATTATTATTTAATTCATCATTTTGTTCTTCTTCCTTTTACGAATAAATATAATTAATTAATGGTTTTTAGTGTAATAAATTTTAAATTTATCTCATAATTATTATTTCATTTTTTATTCAGAAATCTAAAATACACTTAAATTTGGAAAATAATAATTTAAAAGCAAAAAAAAAATTTTTAAATTTCTCGTTATAGTAACTTCATTGCTCAATTAAATAGAACATAAATTAAATATTCGTTATTTTTCAAAACACACTTCCACAAAAAGTTTGATTTCAAAAGAATGTGATTTTTGCTTTTATACAATTTGAACATAAACCGCAAAATTTTAAAAACCACTAAAACGATTTCTTTCTCTTCATCATAAATTTTGGTATACCTTCGAGTATCTATATATAGCTGAATATGTGGATACATATGTATATATACATATATGTATGTTCATATGTGAAGTATACACATGCGATTTATGATATGCTTAACTACACCAAACAAATAAATAAAAATATATTAATGTATATTAAGAGTAAAAACAAGATAAAAAAAAATGAAGAAAATAAGATTTTAAAAATTCCATTTAAAATCATCAACAACTTAAGAAAGATTGCAACATAAATGATCATAAAGGAAAGGAATATGTTTTTTTTTTTTTGTTTTTGTTTTTGTTTTTATTTTTATATTCGCAAGAATTTGTTTCACATTAAGATTTCAGATGTTTTCTACACACGTGGTGTGTGTAAATATTAGTTTAAATTTTGTATGCATACCTACATGTATTTGTGTATGTTTATTTTGGAAAGGTCATACATACATATGTAACGTACATTTTTGTACGAGAGTATATTCAATACAGAGTAGGTATATGTATATAAAAATCATAAGCATTAAAAAGTACATGAAAATCAAACAAAATTCTTCGTTCAGATAGAGTAAAGAATATTTTTGTTCACTTTTTTAAAAAAATATATATTAAACCTGTTTATTGCATATTTATTAAATGAATCATTCAATAACTTTATTTATTTCTGTTTTTCATTATTTTTCTCTATTTAAATATACGTATATGATGTATGTACAGATGCATCATCATTTTTATTTTTCCATTTATTTAGCTATTTGGAAAATTTATTTAAAAAATAAAAAAATAAAAAAAATTAAAATAAAAATGAAATAAATTAAAATGAAAAACATAAATTAAATAAAATTTTCTTATATTTCTCTTAAAGTATTTTATGACCAAGTAAAATATTCTTTTATTTTTTTAAATGCAGTTAAACACATACATATGTACATATATGTACATATTTGAATATATGCGTTATGCAATATAGATACCCATATGTTTGCTATATATATATGTATATATGGGTATGTTTAAACGCACAGTACATGCATTGAAATTTCCTTTATTTTTTCTTCAATATAATGATGATAATATATTCTTATAAATTTGTATTTCCTAGTTTTGCTTTCATATATAAACATAAATATATTGTAATATATATACAAATAATTCAATTTAATGATTATCCTCAATAAATTGAAATTGCAATTCAAAACCTTTTAAGTAGATATACATAGGTAGGTATGGTGTATTTGTATACATTATACCTACTCCCTATTTTTATCATCGCCTACATTTTTATAATGTACACGTGATACAATTGAAATTTTTTTAAAGATATCATTAATTCAATTTGAAATTGTAATTAAATCTAAAATGGATAAATTTATACACATAACATTATTTAGGTATATATACATATATGATGATTACGTACATATCTACACATGTATATATTTATAATACAAACGGATAATCATCATACAATAGGATTATTCATTCAGCTGAGATTTTCTTTGCTCATTTTTATTTTGTTTTATAATTTTCAAAATAATCCTATAATTTCAAATTAAATTAGATATAACAAATTTAAAGCGTTAACTTTAATTTATTTATTTATTTCATTTATCTCTGTATTTCCTTATTTCTTTTCAAAGATTTTTTTTTAACTTTTTGCATAATTTATAAATAATACTAGATATAATACAAAAGAATGACCCTTAATGAACTTAACTTTTGAACTTAGTAAAAAAAAAAAACAAAAAAAAATTTTTAATGCACACATTTACTTAAACAGTTAATATCAATAAATTTTTAATTTTTTTTTTTTTCATTTCTTTTGATTTTATTACTGTCGTCGTTAGGCCGTTGTTTAACTCATTTTTTTTTTATTTTGCTCTCATAACATTTAAATGTGCATAAATCTAAAGTTGAAAAATCTATTGTGGTACAAACACGATGGAAATGTATGTACATATATAGTATCTATAAAATAATATATAGTACCATATTTCATTGTGTGCATAAAAAAGTAATGCCTTATATACCACCCATTTTAATTGTAAATAATGAATTGTAGTCATACATGAACAATATATAAAGATATTATGTGTATATGAATTTGTACTAAACATAAAATATTCAAAGATCTGCTACATGCATTAAAATGCATTGTAAGTTTACGGTTACAACTACCTATATAGGTTTACTATAAAGCGATACTCATGCAAGTAGGTACATGGATGCACATATATAAAGGTAGGTACCTTGTAAAAACAACAAAAATAAAAAATAAAAATTCTTAAAAACAACACCACGTAAATATGTTAAAAATTTACTTTCAAAAGAATTACTAATACTATATAATTACATATTACATTAAAAAAAAAAATTGAAAAGAACCATAGGAAATAGTAATAATCATAATGCTTATATGTATGTAGTAACAACGTACGAGTATACAATACGTATATATATATACCGTAGATTATAAGTAAAAGTAAAGCTTAAGTAATTTCAACACATTACAAATTAAATGCATATTCGATGAATGTACATACAATTCACGTACAGCATATATAGGTATATGTACATACATATATAAACACATATGCAATATGCATGCGTGTTAGAAATTTAGAATTAATAAAAAATTAAGTTGATATTGCATGCGACATTGCAGTTTATACATTTTTAATGTTTTTTTCTTCCATATGTTATGAACATACATACATACATATATTATATTGCATGAATTGTATGTGCACATGTAATAATTGCATTTAAAATTTCATACAGTCATACATCATAATGGTCATTATTACATATTATATGCTATACATATAATCCTATATCCATGTAAAAATTAAATCTAGTATGTAGTAATAAAATTTTACGGTGACGATATTAATAGTAAACTACATTATTATTATACCTCCATATGTTCATATTACATATGTATATTTTTATTTCTTGTAACTTGTAAGATATATGTACATTTTCTATGACTATCATAATATTGTAACTTGACCATTGTCCACTGGTGCATACCTACACACAAATTTCAAAAATATGGGTACATACATACATATTTATACGCTTGTACACTCAGATATTTCAACGTAATGAAAAACTATATGTGGGTATGTATGTATTTTATCATATATATATGTATATCTACATTAGTGTCTACTCATTTTCAAACAATAAAAATATCAAATAAATTCATTTTTTAACTGAAACTTGAAGATATGTAAGTTTATGATGTGATGTTGTTTACTTATTTTAGTACCGGGTCTTTGACATTATTACTGCATATGTTATTCTTTTTATATTTGTAATTATTATTATTTTTTTTTTACTTATACGTTGTACATAAGTATATTTTAAAAATTATTTCTAACAATTTAAATAACATAAAAAATACGTAAAAGTACATTACATATTCCATACATGAATGCAACATCATGCAATTATTTTTGATTTTATATTTATAGGTACTACATACATATACATATGTATATATGCACACATGTATAATATGTTATTTATTCTTGAAAAATGCATAGTTTTATTTTATTTTTATTTAAAATTCTCATAATTAATAACTATCATAATGTTAATAGAATGTGAGAAATTATACTTTAACTAACCTGTGCTTGCCAGTACATACATATGTACATATGTATGTCGTATGTGTACCTACTTGTACATTTAAATACAAGTCCATATTCCATACTACGTTCATATGTGTGTCACGCTTAATATTATTTTATTTACATAATAAACACAATTTATACGTGCATAACTAAAAGAATTAAGATAAATACAATATTTTCTTTCCTTTTTGAATATATGTACGTATATATGTATGAATATTTTTTTATGTTTGATAATTTGATAAGTTCACCATACGTATCATAATAATATATTTTTATTTCATTTCAACAATACTTTATTATTCAAAATTTTCTTAATTATATATCTACTTAAAGATATTATTTTAAAATTTAAATACATACACACATAAATATGTATATATATTTGTATATGATAGGTATTATAATTTTTCTCTTGTGATTTTAGGTTAAGGAAAATTAAATTATTATTTTCTTGCAAAATATAATCATGTGATGTGAATTTCTCTAATAACCTCATTTATTCAATATACATACATATATATACCTACATGTACTTTACATGTTGTGTACGTATTATGTATTGTATAAAAAATAAAATATGTAAGGTACACATAATTAAAAGTTTTTGATCTTCAAAATACATGTTTATTAATTATTGTGTACACAACATACGTTACAATTTATTAAAATAATTGAAAAAAAAAATAAATAAATAAATAAATAAATAAACACTCGTAAATTGGATACTATAATTATTCAGATTAAGTACCTATATTTTGCGAAATTTGAGAAAATATGTACAATACATGGAGATTCCTAGATATTTTTATAAACTTTCAACTATTCTATTTCTTTAAATATTAATTTAAAAAAAAAAGTTATTGAAAATGATAAGCCAATTACCACCATTCTACTTATTTTTCGTAATCACATGATTTTTGTTGAACCAGTTAATTTTCTTCAATGAAGCAAAATATGATTAATATGAGCAATATTTGTCCAATAAAATTAAACATAATCATAATCTGATTCACTTAATCCACATTTAAGTCCAAATAAATTAAAAAAGTATTCTTTTGTCGAAAAAGTACAACATTTTAACTTAATTTTATTAAATAAATAGACAAAAGGAAAATGTAAATTTAGGGTATCATTTTTTTTCTTTTCTTTTATCCTCTACTTGCGTACATAAGTATGGAAGAATACATTATGTCAAACGTATTCTCTTACAAACATATAGGTATTATATTAAAACAGATTGTAAAATCATGAATTGTTCTTAAAGTGTACCTTTGTGTTGAATATTTCACCTTTTAAGCTGTTATACTATTTCCGGATAATATATTCTTTTTAATTTTTTTTTCGTTTTTTTTGATGTTATATTGTTTGTCATCATATTCTAATTTCTTGTTAGTATCAATGTGTACTTATATATATTCGTATACATAATTTACATCTAATATTGCGTACGGTTTACAAATATTCTTTTTGCATGTATCTAACCATTTAAAAAAAAATCTAAACATAACGGCCAACATTTTTCTACCTTTACCTTTTTGTATTTTTATTTTTAATTTTCTTTATTCTAATTTCATTATAATTTTTATCTTTATTCAATGACCAGTACTTGAAGTCAAGTTATTTAGATTTATTATAAGAAATAAATACAAATATAAATTGAATAAAGGTAACCGCATAAATAAATGAGCCTATAGGTCGTAGAAATTTAATATTTACTGTACCTATATAATATATTATGTACACAGTTGTTATGATTTATTTTTTCTCAATTATGATTTTTCTAATTTATTTTGATTTACTGGATGTCGGTTATTTACAACATTTTTAAATAATAAAATAAATACCTAGTAGTCATAACATTGGAAAGGTTTATTATTGATATACATGTAATTTCAAATATGTTGGTATGTACATATATTTGATTATTGTGGTTCAATTACTGAAGAATAAGATTAATTAAATAACAAAAATAAAATAAAAATCTTTTGTACACTAGCGCAAGTGTAGGCACGTGCAGAGCTCATATTATTATTCAAATATCAAAAATTAAATAAAAAATGTACCTGTGTATTGTAAAGTAAACGCATAAATTAAAAATAAATGAAAATTGAAAATTTTTATGTGATTTTCTGTAGCGATACATAAAAAATTGTTCACAATGTACATATGTAAGTATATGTACAGTCATGCAGTTGTTTTAGGTGGCCATAGTGTGTTATAAAAGAAAATTGATACTGTACATAAAGTTTTAATTTCATTGGTGGTAATTTTATACACACATATGTAGGTATATCAACATGAATGACATGTCACATGGTATGGTAGGTACCCCATACTTATCCCTCCGATATAAGAAATATATAAAAACAAGATAGTAAATTTATTCATATGCATGCATCTGATTCCATTGCATTATTAAATAAATAAACAAAAGCAATAGAAAAGTTGACATGTTAGACAATAAAAGGAAATTACAACAAGCGATTATTATGAATTACCTACATATATCTATTGTAAAAATTGCCTTAGTATTCTAATATGTACATACATATATATATTTACAAGTATATATACCTATGTGTTTATTTTGTTTTTTTTTTAAGACGTAGGTATAATATAACGTGTTTTATGCCACTTGATAAAATATATGTATACACCTATACATACAAAAGATAATGAATAATTTCCCTTTAAAGTTATTTTCTCTATGAAAAAAAAGGGTTGATAGGTATAATACAGGAAAAAACGACAGTTAGTAATTATCGAAATAGGAAAGATAAATTAATTATTAAAACAAAAGAATCTTTAGATTATGCTTGAAAATATTGTCTTACATTCCACATGGCAGAAAAATTAAATATTAATTTTATCATGTATAGGTATTAGGTATGTACATACACCTACATATACATACATACGTATAATAATAAAAATAAAAAAATGTATTCATAACAGATGAATTTTCTAAAGTTCTTGTTGTTTTATTAATTCAAATAAACAAAGAACAAAGAACATTTAAAATTAGAAAATTTAATTTTATGTACCTACATATCATTTATATTTTTCCAGTCAACTGAAAATGAAAATTGAATGTATGTACTCGAAAATACGTACAACTGCAATGCACTTTGAATTTTCCTTCTTTCGATTTTTAAATTGAAGTTTTCCTCTTTTTGGGCTTAATGTGTATTAGTGTACATTTGAAAAGATCATTTAATATTGAAAAATTTTATTCCAAAAATAGAAGTCATACAGTATATGATCAACAGAAACGAAAAAAAACATATTAAAATGAAAATTCGAAAATTCTATTTTAAATACAATAAAATAATCCTAATACATAGATATAAATTTCATCATTTAAATGTAGCCCTTCACTTGATCCCATTAAATTAATAATGCACACATATATAAACCACATAACAATAAAAATGTCAGCATTTTTTGCAAGTATGTTTGTACATATACATATATATTAAAATGTATATAAATTTGGATTAACATAAATTTCATGAAAAATTATGTGGGTATGTTCTAAATACATTGACCTTAAAATGCATAATTCTATTTGATTCTATCCATATAGAAACATGAAATGCACATAAAACTAATAATAATAATAAAATCAAATTAGCTACAATCTGAAAAATCTAAAAAATATAAAAAAAATATCTAAATCTGTTATGCATATATGCATGTTGTAAAAAAGATTAAAATACGCTTATTCGAATAAAATCTTACACATATACTTTATTAGAGGGATTGAGTTGAAAATAGAATGCAAATAAAGCGTTCAAACGCACGTACATAATAATAAATAATGTGTATGTGCGTATGTGCCATGTGCTATTAGAATTCTATTTAATGTGTGTTCTTATTTGGTTTTTAGACATACATAAATTCATAATTTTACTTTTCTTTTTTTCTGCTCATCAAAATTGTAATAACATCATATCACTTTTTATATATTTTGTACATTTAAAATTAAAATTTCATATTATTTATTACCTTAGATTTTAATAGAGAAATTATTTTTATATAGGTACCTCATATGTATGTATATTATATTTGATTATATGCATATAATAATTTATGCACGAAAAAATGAATTCATCCAGAAAAAGGCAACGAAAATGTAGTTCATTAAAACCAATAATTTTAATCATCATATTATGTACATATACCTGAGTGTATGTATATACAATGTGTGCCAATTGATATAACTTTGATAAGTTGATTGAAACTAATATGTAGCTAATACGATAGTGTAAATATGGAACAAGTACCTATATCATGAAAAAAAAAATTGAATAAATTCAAATTAAATTTTTTATGCTTCAATAAATTTTTTCACCACTTAATCATACAAAACAAAAAAACTGATTAAAGTTTCAATTTTGGTTTCTATTTCAATATTAAATCATAAATAAATTATTAATTAAATTTATTTTATTTATTTTATGAAGCAAAAATAGTTTAATTTATATATATACTATATATATTTTTTTCATTTATTTTTTTTTTTTAATATTTGGAACGAATTAAAATTTTGAAATAAACGTACTAAATTTTCCTTGTCCTATTCATTTAAAATAACGGATAATAACCCGCAAGAAATGTTTTAAAATGTTCAGACAGACAGTTCAAAATTTTTCATTTTATCGGATTTCAGTGATTATTTTAAAAACCACAACAGAAAGTAAATTTTTTAATAACGTTTTTTTTTTTTTCACATTTTCTTATTTTAATGTTTATACTTTCATTTTAATCTAAAAAGGAAAAGCGAAAGAAAAAAAGTTGAATTAAATAAACAAAAGATTATAAACAACAGAAAAAAAGAGAAACATTATAAAACATCTAAACATGAAAACAAATCATGAAGATTATTATTATTACATTTTTTAAACAAAAAGAAAAAATCTAATAAAATGCTGAAAATATTTTTAGTATGACTTTATTTACTTAAATATTATTACGTATTTTAACTTAATTTACACATAATAAAAACATAAAAAGCCACAAAAAACAAAATGATTTTTTTTTTTTTTTAAATAAAACAAAACATGATGACAAAATAAAATTTCGAATTTGAACAAAAATAAAACAAAAAAAAAAAACTAAAAAGAAAAAACTCTAACTAACATAAAATTAGTATGTTTACACAAAAACAACAAAAAAAATCCACCTTTGTTTTGTTTAACTTTTGAAATTACATTATGTATTTTTGTATCTAAACAATATTTGTATAACTTGATATAACAAACAATTTTGTAATATATTCCAAATTTTTATTTATATGTATTTTTTTTTTTTTAATATCAACAGATTTTTAGTAAACGCCTATATGAAACGCCCGTTTTTATCTTCTATCCAAAAAATTCAATATATGTAATATTAAATAATGTATTTTAAACTTGGTATTCAAAACTTGTTTATTTTAGATTCAAATTTTGGAATGATTATCCAAATAACTTCTTTCTGACCAGATAAAAAAAAACAACATAATAATCAAAAATATTACAGAAAACCACATACCATGTTATGTTATTATTATTACGCTATGTTATAATATACTTATACGTATAATAATGTTGTTGATGATAATCAATGGAAACTAGGTTTATTACATTACCTAAAATAGAATCTTTGATTCTTTCTTTCAAGTTTGTAAAAAAAAAAAAAATATATTAAAAAAATTACCTAAGTGGAAAATGGAAATACATAATTACAAATCCCACTACGCAAAAAAAAACATGCTAATATACCAACAGTAGGGAAAAATAAGGAAAAAACAGATGTACTTTAACACTGCAATCACTTAAGTTTTTTTTTTTTCATTCGCTTGCTACATATATATATATATATATACGATTAGAAATGAATAGAATTTTCTTTTATGACTCTCATAACTTGCCTGATTGCACTTATTTTCATTTTCTTTTTTTTTCTTCTGAATTCTCTAATGTATGTAGACTAGATGCATACTTTGATTTTTATATGCACATCAATTCATGTATGTACATATACATACATATAAATGTATATATTTTTTTTAAATCTTTTATTTATCATAAAGTTAAAATTTTTTAATAGCTTAAATTGAAAGATAGAAAATATATGAACACAAACAAACATTATACAGTATTTAAAGCTATAGTTGTTTAATTTAGTTTAAATAAATAATTTTTCTCTGTTGTTTTAAGAAAATAACTTAGAAAATCCGGAAATTTTTCAATGTGTACCTATATGTATGTTATATATATACTTATTACAGTGTACATATATAAATGTGTATGTATGTATAAGTATGTGTATCTCATTTTATACTTTTTTGTGAATTTATACATTAAAAAAAAAATCTAAAAAATTTTCTTTTATTTCTTCAATTTTCTTTCTATGAAATGAGGTCATCATTCATTTTATGTAAAATAAACATCTGCAAACTATAGGTTAACAGTAGAGGTTATAGCTATACATAAAGCAAACGATGAGTAGCAATATAGTAATACAGTATACACTTTATACTGTATAGTAAGCAAAATCATTTGACCATTCATCCATCCACAATCTGGCCCCAACTATACATATATATATTTACACACATACATTTGCATACATGTACATATTTATATACAAAATATATCTATGTACCTATGTATATAAAAACAAGAAAATAAAAAGAATTTTTATTTTCTTCTCATATTTTATTCATATACTTATGCACATATTGTGCATATTATATGTATTTTTAAAATATGATATAAATTTTGTATGAAATTAAAAAGAAAATCTACATATGTAGGAATACATATAATCTGTACAAAAGTATGTCTACAATATATAAAATAGATATATATATACTTTTTGCAATTCTTTTACTCAATATTTTCATATAATCTGTGTATATATATATAACAAACATAAAAATTTTTTATTTTACAAGAAATTCTCTTGGGTTATGGAATACTTTCTAATATACAGTATGTAGGTATTTACTTGTAACCTTGTATAAATATTATATACAAACTAACAAAAAATTCACTTTATTTTTTTTTTTTTACTTTTTTTAAAATAAAAACTTAAAAGAAAATAAATGTCTTTTACATAAAAGGAAATCGATTTCTACTTATTTCTTGTTTTCTGTTGTTTTTTTTTATTTACATTGTTTCATGTATTGTTCAAAATGAATCATTTTTTAAATAAGTAAAATTAATGAGAATGAATCAGTAAGAAACATGATTCAGTCTATTCAAGATATCTATTAAATGTTTTTCATTAAAAAAGTATACATAGGTATATGTATATAAAGTTGTATCGCGACACTTAATTGAAAGTTGTAAAAAAAAACAAAAAACAAACATTTTAAAATTTACATAAGTATGTAATTACGAAAATGAAATAAGAAAAGAAATATAAAATACTAAATATAGATATATATACATATTATACACCTAAAAAAGTACACAGAAGTCAAGGACCTTATTGTGTCAGTTTTAATTAAGGAAAATCCTTGTCTGTTATTTGTTTGTGTAAAGTGATGAGAAACCTTATAAGATAAGTAATTTTGATTGGATAAATTGAAAAGATTGAATGGAAAAACGTTTGTTTGTAATCTAAAAGATTTCATTCAATAACGTACGTACATGAATGGCAATTGAAAATGCGAAGACTTGAAACTAAAGAACTGAAAGAAAAATATGTATGTTAATTCATAGCAGTTAATAAAAATTACTCATTGATCAGGTCGAAAACTCGAAAATCTGTTAAGAAACTCGATTTTCTAGAAAAAAAAATTAATTAAAAATTTTTAATTCAACTGTTTTAATAAACAGTTAATATTTCCATTTCTAATTTAATTTACTTTGTGAATATTACTTGCTTTTTATCACAAATTTTCTAATTTACATTTTAAACGGTAAATTATCTTATCAATAAAATTTTAAAGTATAACTGATAAGAGGAAAAATTATAGAGAAACTAAAAACAAAACAAAAAAAGTTATATTACAGACTAAATAAATATGTACAAAAGTAAATAAGAAATTGTTAAGTACACTAACCTTTTATGATTTTTGTATTATTTATTTGTTGTGTTGATTGTTGGCTATTAACTGATGATCCACCGCCAATAGATGCTATATCTTCTCTTGAAGATGAATTCATTAATAGTGTTTGATGATGATTATTTGATGATGATGTTGATGAAATTTTTTTATTTGATATTGAACCATTAACACTAGCATTCGATGATGTTTCTGATTTATTAGACATTATTGACATTGGATTATTAGTAATTGTGGTCGATGTATTTGTTGTTGTTGATGCTGATGTTATTAAATTACTATTATTATGATGTGAATGATTATTAATTGTGTTTCCGGTACAATTACCATTAGCAATTGCTAAAGAAGTTCCTGTTGAATTATTTGATGTAATTACACCAGTATTTATACCAGATGAAGAATTCATAACGACTGATGATGTTGATGATGAATTACTATTTAATTTTATTATATGTTGTTGTCGTTGTTGCTGTTGTTGTTGTTCTTGATCGTTTTCAACTGCCATTTTATTTAATATTTAATTTCATTTATTTCCCTTTTCTTTATTTAATTACTTATATCTGTTGAATTTTGACATTTTTCAAAAAACAAATAATTTTTTTTTTCTCTTACAGAGCATGAATCAAATTGAATATTAATTATTAATATCCACTAATTATTTTATTTTTACTTTGAAATTAACTTAAATAAATAATTTTTCCTTTTTTTTTTAATTTTTTAAAAACATAATAAATACTATGGAAGTAAGGCACTCATTTTCACTTTGCGAAATAATTTATTTCAACATAAAAACATTTATAAGTAGATTATGTAGATATATTTTCAAAGTCACAGACAATATGTACTCATATCATTTCATTTAAGGCACAATAATTAAATAAACAATGCAACAATTGAGTGGCAAAAAAAAGACACGAATAAATGAACAAACAATGCACTTTATTATTATTATTTTTTATTTTCTTTTTAATTAACAGTTTTGCAGATTTTTATTTAAATAAGAAAATCTTCTTAGGTCACATTTACATCAGAATATTTTTGAAAAATATTAACGGATGCACATTTCTTTAAACTTTTCTTTCTCTTTTACAACACAATAATATGATAGCTATTATCTTTAATTTATGATGTTTTAATACATTTTCATATGATGTAAATGTAAAGAATAAAAAAAAAACTTTTAGCACAAATACTATATCTACGGTACTTTTATTTTTCATGTATTATAAGTAGTTTAAAAAAAAACACTTTATGTGTACATATCTACTATTTTTTAATTTCATTTTTTTATTGTCACATTTTATATTACAATCTACTTACATTATTTGTAAGTATTCGTCGACAAAAATTAAAATGCTTTAAACCATTTTATAAAAACTGTAAAAAAAATAAAATAATATAAATACATAGGTAGGTACATGTAAATTTTTAAAAAAATTTTTTTTTCATTTCTCACAAGAATTGTATGCGAATTCGAATGTTTACTATCTACACAAAATGTACATATTAAGTGTACAAAATGTAGTGCATGTACATTGTACATTAAAATGTTTAAAAAAAATTTTTTTTTGTTTTTTGCACAATAAAAACCTGATTTCTTCTCTTATTATTTATTATTATGATTTTTTTTTTTATTATTATTTTTTCTTCAAGATAAATAGTAGTGCCTACATCATCATGATAGCAAAAATGTGTATATAGTAATAATGAATATTTTCTCCTTTTTTTAAAAAAATTTTTATGTTATAAATACATACCTAAATACTTGTAATATGAAGATATTCTTCATACACTCAAATACACAAAAAGGTTCTATTTTTCTTTAAAGAAATTCATTTAGGTAGTATGTATTATTGTACATATTTCATATACATAATTTCATCTTTAACTAACAATAAGAAAGAAATATTATTATAATAATGAGACAATCACGAATGATAATAATAATTTTATGCAGGTATCTAACTACCAACTATATACCATACATAATAATATTTATAACAATGTTTCAATGTTTAATGATACATAATCATGTGTATGTATACGTATCTGTATTGAAATGGTAGATAATACTACATTAATGTGAAAAAAAGCAGTAACTCTGAGAGTAAGTAAATATGAAGTGTTTAATATATTCACTTTGCATCATCACCTGTTGAAATACAAACAATTGTAAGATTTTTTTTTCTTTTATATTTTTTATTTCTGTATACATACATATGTATACCTACATGTTTTTTTTTCCGCTGAAATATCTTTATATTACTTGTACATATTCAATTTTATTATCTTCTTCAATCATATTTTCCTTATTAGCTTATTTCATAAAATATTACTGTGGTATTTTATACTTTATGAAATTTAAGAATTCTCTTAGATATTTTTATTACTATTTTCTTTTTCTATTTTTATTTTATAGAATTATTATTATTGTACTTCTAAAGGTTCTATTATTTTTTTTACTTGCACTGAAACACCTGCTGTTAAATGCAAAAAATTTTAAAAACTGATAAAATTATTTTCAGTTTTATACTAGATTACATATGATGGGGACATAATTTTTTTTTTAAATTTTCGTGTTTTAATTTTTATTTTACAATTTTACATTGTTTCAAACATATATACACAGATGTAACAATTTTTTAAAGCATAAATCCAAGAATTAGACAGGACACTAAAAAAAAATCTTTCATATAAAATTTTGAAAATTTTTTAGATTTTCAACACTTAACAGGTTTCTTTCATTTTTCTTGTAAGAAAAATAAACTTTATTTTAAATTTTTCTTATTTTTTTCTTTAAAAATTGTGGCGCTCACTTCTATTTTACTCCGTTCACACGTCCGTATGTTTAACAATTTACAATTCTTTTCAGCTCAAACTAAATAACTAAACCAAGATATGTTATTGTTACGAGTTTTTAGATTCACCTGCTGCTTTTTACTGGCATGCATTATTATTAATAGGTAGGTATTTGACTTGCTTACTTACTCGTTCTCGTTCATTCGTTTTACTGCTACTCACTCTTTTGAAAATATCCACGGTAACGTAAATATCTACCACATAAATGATGAAAATGACGATGTGGATGAGACCACGACAACTACATGTATGTATATATAAATTAATGTATGAAACATGCTAGTACTCTAGCTAGTACTCAGGTCAGGTGTAGATACATTATAAAAGTGTTCAAATGTGATGATAATCTATTTGGTAGGTATAATGTGATATTATATACTTGTACTGTACCTCATCCGTATTAATAGAGGGAAATAGTCAATAAAGGAGTAAAACTTATTTGTAATAGATAGACAAATTTACTTTTCGTAATGCATGTATGTGTAACTTCATCCGATTATCAAGAAAATTAACGTGTAAGACTGTTTGAAACAGCTACGTGTATACTTTCATCAAAGCACCAAATGGTAATCCCTTTAGTTCTTTTTTATACAAGATACCTTCCAAAATTTGACAGCTACTGTGTAAATGTGCTTCTGATGTATTCCATATTTTCACCATAAATCGTAGTACTGAAAAATTATGATTTTTGTTTTATTTTTTATTTTTTGCTTTAAATGTCGTGTAAGGTTTTTGCACTGCTGAACTAGATAAAATAAACATTGAAGTCACATACAATACATCATCAACAGGAATATATCACTATCTGGCACAAAAAAAAAATAATAATCATTCTAGCAAAATAACGGCAAAGCCACCAACATTTTCTCATCGTCATTTTAAAAAAAAAAAACGAATAGGAAGATACATATTATTTATAGGCACTTTATAAACAAAATACATTGCATTTTCTTTGCTTTGCTTGCAGTATTAATGTACATACATACATACATACACGCATAAATGCACACACGGAAAGTATATCTAAAATCCTTTTTACCAAATCCTTTTCATTTTTAAATAACAAATAAACGGATAAAAAAAACCGAATACACTTTTTAAAAAATGCAAAAAGTAAACAGTTTTTAATAATAAATGAAGGAAAATAAAAAACACAAATTTTCTTTTTGAAAAACAAAAAAAAAAACAGAAAAAAAACTTAAATGCAAAAGAACAGAGTGAAATGAATAAATTATGAAATAAACAAGGCGTCTGGATGGACAACTTCAAAAACCCAACCAAGAACCCAACAACAAAACAAACAAGCTCATGTCAAACAGGTTTTCCTCATCGGCTTTTTATTTTCTTTTTTTTTTTTTTTTTTGTAGTATTTGTTTTTTGATATTTTTCTTCGTAATTTCGTATCAACGTAGAAGCATGACAATAAATGTACTAGAGTGCAAAATGGAAATGGAGTAAATAATAAAAACTAAAGTGTAAAATTTGAATGCAGTTAAAATTAATTTTAATTAATGTGAAAAAAAATCGTTACAATTTTGGTTCTAATTATTAATTAGATTATAATTCAAATTTTCACTTCATTTTATTCCAAAATCACGATAAATATAAATAATTATTAAAATAAAATTAATAATTCCCTTTATGTTACATCAAAAGTGCAATTTATAGATAAACCTGAAATTGATATAAAAAAAAATCATTAATACACTGAAATTATACAAACAAAAATATGAACTATTCAATTGTATTTGCTTTGTAATTTATATTCCGTTACTTAAATTATTAAATGGAAAATTTCAATTCTATAAAGCTTTTTCATTTTCTATTTTTGCAGCTAAATCATAAATTGAATCTTTAGGTTCATACTTAAAATAATCACGTATTAAAAGGATAATCAGAATTAAAATGAATTATAAGGACATATCAATATACAAAAAATTTGAAAATATTCAATAAATTTTACCATTAATTGATTCAAATAGTATTCATATGGAATAGTTCCAGTACTAGGATCAACTGCAACTGCCAGCATTTCATCAAGTTCTTCCTATTTGAAAAAAATTGATTTTATAAATACATACAGATTAACCAAAATCACGATATTACTTGTGTAAATGGTTCACCTTCTTCCATCATTAATTTACAAAATTCATCTTTATTTAAATAGCCTTTCTGCTCTGGATCAAGAACATGAAATGCTTCAAGTAATTTTTCCGGAGATGCAGGTTCCATTCTTAGAAAATAAAAAAATAAAAAATTTATTTAAAATGTTCTTTTTAAATTTTAATACAAAATCATTTTACCATTTGTGGCCCACTTACTTTCGTTCAACTAATAACTGACAAACATAAGGCATAAATTTTGATAAATGTATTGTATCTTTAGTATCTTCAAATTCAGTTGATGAAATAACTTCATTTATTTCTTGTTCGGTCGGTGCACATCCTAAAAATCTTAATATTGTACCAATTTCTCGTACATCTACAGTCTTATTACCATGATGATCAAATATTGAGAATGCATCAGCAATACGTTTTTCTAATTCATTTTTTATATTAACTAAAAAATATTCAAAATAAAATTGAATTTTTGTAATGTAAAAGAATTTTTGTAATTTCAAAGCATTTACCAGGAATTTCAAATCCTTCCATTTCAAAATAAAATAAAATATAAATTTTTTTGGTGATGAATGAAAAAGATTTATAACTGTTTATAGTGAGATAACGAGAACGAAAAATCAACAAATTTTAGTTACTATGGTAATTAGCAGTGGCACTTATAACATAAATATTATTTTAAATTTGAACGTTTTTTTTTTCTGTTTACTTCTACAATCAACATCGTTGCCAACTAGAATTTCATAATTTTTTAAAATTTTTTATCATTATTTTTATCATTATTTTTTATCATTATTCCATTTTCTTCACAATAAAATAAATGTAAAGCCATAGACAGACAGATATCGATATCATATATCTGTTATAAGTATAAATGAAAAATATTATTTTCCTGGTAAATTTTTACAGTTTAAAATTTTCAAGTGATTGAAAGAATTTCAGTTGCACTTTATTCTTGAAGAAATCTAAAAATTAGCGAAAGACTGATTTTATAAGCAAAGCATTAAATTAACAAGAAATAATAAAATTTGTTTTTGTTTGGAAAAATACAAATTGAATGGATAAAAACCGTATAGAGAGCATAAATAAAGTTTGAAATTCGAACGACCCACAGCACTATGTGAAAATTCAGCTTAAATGTTGCTAAACAATTAAATGTTCCATTTGCCATGTTTATTTTGTGTTCAATTTTATATTTATTTATTTTTTCTTTAATTTTCTTTAGTTCTTTACTTCCTTTATTAATTTTTTTTTCTCATTTTTTTTTATTTTTCTTTTTTTTGACATATGACGAGTTCACGATTTATTGACAATTTTGAATTTAGTAAGCAAAAGAAAAAAGAATATGAAAAAGATATTTTTCTCTTCATCGGTATGTGTTGAAGTTTTTTTTTCTATTTACACAAAGTATTAAGAAAAAAATGTTTTAATTATAATATCGATATTAAAACATCAAATTTCTTCCATAATATTATTAATAAACATATTAACAATAAAATAATAAGTCTAAATTCTAAATCGTTAATGTAAAATAAATAAAACAGAATAGGGAATCAATATAAAAATTTATAAGAAAAACGAATAAAACACTAAAAATTTTAGGTAAAGAAAAAAAACATGAAAAGTATAGAAACTATAAAAAAGGAATTTCCTTTACATTGGTTGGTATGGAATAATGATTTTGAAGAACTTCAAAATTTATTAAAATTGGAAAAAGTAAGTGTTAGAAAAATTAAATAATAATATACTCGTATAGACATTAAGTTAATGACACATATCGGATATGTCATCATCATTATTGATACTAATTAAATTAATGATTTTCTAATATATTTTATTATATGTTTCTTGGATTACATAGCACGATAAAGAAAAACTAGATCCAAGAGGTCGTACACCGTTAATGCTAGCCGTTAAACTATCATATTTACAATGCGTTAAGTGCCTCTTAGCAGCTAAATGTAATGCAAATTTTGAAAATGATGGATGGTCAGGTAATTTTATTTTCATTATATAAATTGTCTTGAAGTAAATACAATTTTTAACTATTATTATAAAATAGTTGTTCAAGAAGCCGTTTGTGCTGGTGATGAAGCTATATTAACAGCCGTTTTAGAAGTACGTGATTTACAACGACATGTTCAAAGGGTTACACATGTGCCTAAATTATTACAATTATTGCTTGATGCTCCAGACTTTTATGTAGAAATGAAATGGGAGTTCACAACTTGGGGTAAGTAATAATTTTTATGATTCTAAATAATTATGACTTATTAACATACCATTTTATTCGTCGCAGTTCCTTTAATGTCACGATTATGTCCAAGTGATACATATAAAGTTTATAAACGTGGTGCCAATGTTCGAATAGATACAACATTATTAGGATTTGATAATGCAACTTGGCAAAGAGGAAATCGTACATATATATTTAAAGGACAAAGTATGGAATATTAGAATTATTTAATTTTTAAAAATTTGAATTTATATAAATTTTATTTCTAATTGTATAGAGGATTTAGCTACAATGATTGAAATTGATCATGATACACAAGAAATAATTATTGAAAATTTAACTGGTAATGTTGGTGATGTTGTTGCAATACCACCACCAATTGGTAGTGTACGTGCTAGATTAAATGCACCAGTTATGGCTAATTGTATTGATATGGATAAAATTAGTTTTGAACGTAATAAATCTGGTATATGGGGATGGCGTAGTGAAAAAATGGAAACAATAAATGGCTATAACTGTAAAGTGTATGGTGCAAGTAATGTTGAATTTGTAACAAAAACAAGAACAGAACATTTAAATGAGGACCAATTAAAAGTAAACAAAACAAAATATTTTATCATTTTTAAACGTTTCGTAATTTTAATTTTTTTTTTTTTTAGACCAAAAACTGTAGAACACCATTACAAAGTTTTTTAGGTATTGCTGAAGATGAATATTCTAATAGTCCAGAATTAGCTTCTTATAGAGAAAAAGTGAGCATTACGAAACTTTTCATCAAAGAAATATTTTAAATTTTTATAAATTGAAAATTTTAGCTGCCATCACCACATACTGAAATAAAACATGAAAATGGTGCAAATGAATCATCTGGTTCAAATAGTTCTGGAAATAATACACCGAAAAAGACTGTTACAATCGAAGAATATTTTTCTGGTGATGATTTAAATGGTAGAGATATAGGACGTCCGAAAAAAATTAGTACTAAAGTAATATATTTAGAAATTTTAAAATTTAAAACATTTTTTTTATAACTAATTTTCTCATTTTCTTTTTAAGATTCAACGATTTAAAGCAAATTTATGGTTAAGTGAAGAATTTCCAATTAAATTACAAGAGCAAGTTTTACCAATATTGGATTTAATGTCAGCTTTAGCCGGTCCACATGTGTCTAAACTGAAAGATTTTATAACAATGCAACTGCCATTTGGATTTCCTGTTAAAGTTGAAATACCACTATTTCACGTATTAAATGCATGTGTTACATTTGGTAATGTATTTGCTACGGATACACCAGTTGAATTTGTATCAACTATACAAGAAGATGAACGCTTAACATGTGTTATCGAAGATCAATGTTTTGATACACCGAGTCATTATTCAAATCGAAGTATGCATCTCAATTAATCTTAATTTTTTAAATATTTTCCTTTTACAATAATATCCACATGTTTATTTATTTTTTTATAGGTCATGAATTACGTCGGCAATTAACATTAGAAGACGAAGATGATTTGTTACAATACGCAATTGAACAGAGTTTGATGGAAACTGGTAGTGAAAGCGATAAAGTTGATATATGGGAAGCATTAAGAGGACAAAAAGGACATTCGCCAAATGCATTTTCTGAAGAAGATGCACAATTACAAAGGTTGGTACTGGTGATACTGGTATTGGCAAAGCAATGTTAATTTTTACATTTAATGGAAAAAATACTAAAAAAAAAATCTTTTATTTATTATTCTTTACAATTTTATTCTTTTTGCATCAATGACATTTTTATTTTTGCACATTACCTCTATAGAAATTCTCATAAAACAAATGATCATCCAAAGAAATCAGCATCAACTAAAAATAATTATGCTTATATGAAAAATATTTTCAAAAATTAAAGCTTTGATACCTTCTATTATAATTTAAAATTTTGTAATTCCACTACTTGCAACTTAACTATATAAATTTTCTTTTGCTTCACTTTAAAATCATAATTCCTTATATTAATGTAGTTTTAATTTATCACTACTTAGTTATGCAATTAATTCCATTTATCGCTATATAAAAAATTATATTGTATTTTTCTTTTATTTTATTGTTGTGCTTCTATATACATATATGTATATGCATATGTATCGCTATTGAAATCAAAAAATATAATAAACTAGAGTACTACAAGAATCATTAAGTCAAGTTAAAGGAACTGGTGGTACACCAACATCTGATTCTGAAGATATCGATTATGTAGATCCAGATTTAGCGATGGCATTACGTTTAAGTGAACAAGAGCATAAAAGACGTGAATTAGAATTAAAGCAAGAAGAGGAGATGATGGAAAAAGCTTTAAGATTAAGTTTAGAAGAAATATAAAGTAATTGGAAATTAAACAACAAAGAATGAAAAAAAGACAATGAAATATAAATGTATAACTCGTAGTGTGTACAGGGTACAATATTATCACAATGTGTTTTTTTTTTTTTTAAATTAATTTATTAGTCTCAAATTCTAAGAATAAAATATAATTTTTCTTTTAAAATATGATAAGTATGTAACAACCTAAAAGGAAACAAAATTTTTCAACAATAAAAATTTTCAAAATTCTTAAATTTTTAGATATTTGTTTATATATATTATCTTTTTTTCTATGTATTATAAATATATGTAGAAATATCTACTTTCCATTTTTAATTCTTCAATTAATATAATTCTTTTTTGTTATTGTTATTTTTTGTTTATTGTAATATTTTTAGACATATTTATACATACTTTTATAATTATTTATAGAAAAAGAAAAATAAATTAACTCAAAATTTTTAAAACTCTATTCAATTCATTAAAAAAAATGAAAACAATCAATTTTCAATCTTTTTAGCGAATATATACGAATTATAATAAAAAAAGGAATTTTTTTTTCGCTTTGTAATTTAGAAAAGAAAAAAATCTGAAAAAAAATCATAAATTTATAAAAATGAGAAATAATATAGAAATAATAATATTTAAAGAAAAATATGAAATTACAGGTATAATATACAAAAAATACATACATTACTCTATTGCGCATTATAACGTATGTATTACATTATATGATTTGAATAGAGTTTAAAAAATAAAACAACTATAATAAAAATAAATAACAACTGATATAAAAAAATAAAATTCAATACAACTAACAGAAATATAATAATTATGTATATTATATTATTTTACATTGATATTGAATATTTAAAAGAAAAAATATGAAAACAAATAAATTCAGGAGCATTTTTTTTCCAAGTGTAATTCAAATAAAATTCCAGAATTATTGTATTGTCCATTTTATTTTCTTTATTTAAAATTAAAAATAATTTACGTCACATTGAAATTGAAAATAATGTAAAATTGAAAAACAAGTCAAAAAATAGTAATAAAAAAATTATTTACAAAAACTAATTTTATACTATTTATACTCCATACACTAATTCCATGCAGTTAAGGCCTTATGGAAATAACATAAAGTAGTACCACTTTACGTCGCTGTATATTGATATTTAAAAAACTCATCTTGTATTATATGATAACTTTACAGATTGTGGTAATAATACTCGTGAGATGATCTTATTAGAAATTATGAGAGAAGAAAAAAGACACATATAGTCCCATATGGCCTTAACTCCATCGAATTAGTATATGGAAATGGAGTATAGTTTTGATTTGCTTTTGAGAATTTTATCTTAACTAATTGAGATGGTCGTACGCACTATCAAAATATTGTACGAGTATTCATATGTTTGTATATATACAAAAACCACAGACTAAATGAATTTCATGAATTAAAATTAAATTCATAATTAACAAAAAAATTAAGATTATTTATTGAACTATTATCAACTTGATAATATGAATTGAGAAATCTTTAACAAAAAAAACTCATACACTAATAACTGTATTGAATATTAATTATTTCGAAATAGCTTGAAAACTATTTTGTACAAATCTTTTTTTTTTTTACTATACTCGTACAATAAACTGAACGTTCAAATAAACTACGATTTGGTAAACTATGAATTGGTCACAACTCACACGACTAAATTTTCAAAAATGATCTATTTGATAATAAATAGTCAAGTCCCTATGTCACAATAAAACCTTTCAAACAATGAATCTTTTATATCTACTTTTCAATTCATATATTTGATTTTTGTAACCCCTAGTATATACACAAAATCAATCGAAGAGAAAAAAATGAATTTGCAAAAATTTTTTAAATTGACAGACTTTAATTATTAACATTTATTAATGTTATCTTATCAAAATACGAAAACAAAAAATATTTAAATTGTATGTGTTTCTCCTTGTCTATATATAAAGTATAAAATCTTAAACGTTATTAATAAAACACTGTTAAAATTTAAAGAAAAATATTCACACGATGAGTCTAGAAAACGATGCTAAAAATTTAATTGAAAAAAGTGCATACGATTTCTATAGAAGTGGTGCAGGAAATGAATTTACACTAAAACTCAATAAAAATGCATTTAATAAAATACGTATAAAACCTAGAATTCTTAATGGTATTTCAAAACCAGAAATTACTTTGAAACTCTTCAATTTAAAAAATGAATTAAAATGTCCGATCGGTATATCACCAATGGGAATGCAAAAAATGGCACATCCAGATGGTGAAATAGCTACCGCTAAAGCAGCCGGAGAAGTTGGTTGTATTTTTATTATGAGCACAGTATCAACAACATCAATTGAAGAATTAGCAAAACATGCACCAAATACCCATAAATGGTTTCAGCTGTATATTTACAAGGATAGGTATGTTATTCCAATGAAATTAAATGTATTTATTTGTATAACTATAATTTTAATATTTATTTCAGATCATTGAGTAAAACTTTAATTCGGAGAGCAGAAGCAGCTGGATTTGAAGCAATCGTTCTTACAGTTGATACACCAGTTCTTGGTATACGTAAAATTGATATTAAAAATAATTTTGAGTTGCCTTCAAATTTGAGGTATTTGCATCTGATCATCTGATGTGATAAGAAATAAAATAATTAGTTCTTCAATTATAGATTAGCAAATTTCATAGGAACTGAATTAGATGAAGTTAAAAGTGAACACGGAAAATCTGGAATTAGCAGATATGTTTCAAAACTCTTTGATCCTAGCATATCATGGGAAGATTTAAAATGGCTCGTTAACTTTACTAAATTACCAGTAATTTTAAAAGGTGTTTTGACTTCTGAAGATTCTGTATTAGCTTATTATTATGGATGTAAAGGAATTATTGTGTCAAATCATGGAGCGAGGCAACTTGATGGTGTTCCAGCTAGCATTGAAGTCTTACCAGAGATTGTAAGAGCAGTCGGCGATAAATTGATTGTAATGATGGACGGTGGAATTACACAAGGAACGGATGTATTTAAAGCGATTGCATTAGGAGCAAAAATCGTTTTCATTGGAAGATCCATAATTTGGAGTTTAGCAATTGGTGGGCAAAAGGGTGTTGAAAATATTTTAAATGAAATTAAAAATGAATTTGAAAACACAATGATTGTATGTGATTGCGAAAATTTATCAAAAATAAATGCAAATATGGTCGTTCACGAATCATTTTATGCTAAAATGTAATCATATGTTTAAATAAAAAAAATACTGTTTTGAAAAACTTTTACACGAGTAAAAATGATAATTTTTGAATCAATAATATAATCATAAAAAGCAAAACAATTTTAATTTTAATTTCCTAATCCCCAATTACATATACATAATCTGTGCATGTACAGTGAAAATTCTGAAATCCCATGCATGTATGCGGTGATAGCCTTTATTTTGTATACAAAGAAATTCGATAGTTAATATAAAAACGTAAATTAATGGAAAATAATGATAAGACAATGATTATGAGAAACTACAAAAAAAGAAAACAAATTCCTCTTATCACATTGGTAAATAAAATTTTACATCTGTGCATCTATGCATATTATCATCGTTTTATTATTTATTCTAGTATTGAGCCCCATAATAATTATCATATTAATTTATTAGGAGTATAATATTTGAAATACTTGTAACAGTTTAATTTCTTTCTAACCGTAGAAAGAAACGTGTTAAAAACATAAAAATATTTTGTGAGACGAAAAAGTGTAATATTATAAAAATATAAAAAAAAAAACCAAATGTCGCTAATTTGTGTTGCAGATTATGAGGAAAAAGCTAAAACAGTTATTGAAAAATATGCATTGGATTATTATAAATCAGGAGCTGGAGATGAATATACATTGAAATTAAATAAAGAGGCATTTAATAAGTAATATAATATTGAACAACTCAATCGACAATTTTGTTTAAAAAAATTCCGTCTTATATTTTAGATTGCGAATATTACCACGATTCTTACGTAATGTATCACAATTAAATATTCAGTACGAAATATTTGGTGCCAGATTAAAATGGCCCTTTGGTATATCACCAACTGCTATGCAAAAATTAGCACATCCAGATGGTGAAATGGCAAATGCAAAAGCAGCTGAAAATTCTGGATGTATTTTTATACTCTCGACATTGTCAACAACTTCTATCGAAGAATTGGCAAAAAGTGCATCAAATGCCCATAAATGGTTTCAATTATATATTTATAAGGATAGATCAATAACACAGAATTTAATACGTCGTGCGGAAATAGCTGGTTTTAAGGCGATTGTATTAACTGTTGATGCACCTTTATTTGGTATAAGAAGATCAGATGAAAGAAATAAATTTTCATTACCATCGCATTTGAGGTAATGAAATGAATTCATTTCAAAAATCAAGAGAAAATATAGTTTATTTTTAAAAATTCTATATTCGACAGATTAGCTAATTTTACAGGAATTCTGAGTGAAGGCGTTAAAAGTCAAGGTTCTTCAGGAATAAATGAATATGTTACAAATCAATTTGATTTAACATTAACATGGAAAGATGTTGAGTGGTTGGTTAAATTTACAACTTTACCAGTTGTACTAAAAGGAATTTTGACTGAAGAAGATGCAATTTTAGCATATCATCACGGATGTAAAGGAATAATTGTATCTAATCATGGAGCGAGGCAACTTGACGGCGTTCCAGCCAGCATTGAAGTCTTATCAAAAATTGCGAAGGCAGTCGGAGATAAAATCGTCGTTATGATGGACGGTGGAGTTACACAAGGAACGGATGTATTTAAAGCGATTGCATTAGGAGCAAAAATTGTTTTTATCGGAAGACCTGCGTTATGGGGATTAGCTGTTAATGGACAAAATGGTGTTGAAAATGTGTTACAAATTATACGTAAAGAATTTGAACTTACTATGGCGTTATCCGGCTGTACAAATTTAAAAGACATTACATCCAATATGATTGTACATGAATCACACTTTGCCAAATTATAAAATTTAGTGTTCAATTTTGGTAATTAAAAAAACATTAAGTAGGTTTATCAAACACGTTTAATGTACAAAATAATTATCTGCTTTTTTCTTCTTTATGAAATCAAAGTATTTTCTAAAATGATTGCTCTTGATAAATTTCTAGCACACGCCAAACGTAACAGTTTTACAATTTCCTCAACATTTTCAATTCGGTAATCTTTGAGGAGATCCAAGGATTTCTAAAAATAAAAGAAAATAAAAAATGCAACATATTAGTAAGTGAAGTGATTTTAAAAGTTAAATAAGAAACATCTATTTATACCTCTGGTGATCTTTGAATTTGTTTCTTTTTCTTTTCAATGAGTGGTATTAGTGCTGATTCTAAATGATGTAAAATAATACATGTCTCCTTTGATGGAATTTTTGGATCTTTAGATTCAAGTAATGGAATTGTATCAATTAGAAGTGATGGCCAAAAACTAAAAAGAAAAAATTCACACTAAATTAAATCACATAAAAAAATTTAATGACTAATAAAAATGCTTACTATTCTGGTGTTATTTTTGAATCTAATAAATTAACAAGTAATTTTGCAGCTGGTATAAATTCTCTTCGTTGATAAAAATGATAAAAATCAAAGTATTTAATCAAAAATACTAAACGTGGTGATATAAACATTTTAGCTCCAATATTTGATAGCACATCAGGACATAACATTTTGCCAGTTTGTGAATAATGCTACAAAGGTAAATTTAAAAGATTTAAAAAGTTAACAACACAAAGTATTTATTTTTGTAATACAACTTACACTTAAAAAGAAATCAGCAATAGCTGTTACACAATGTGTATCATTTGATCTTGTTGCCCATTCTAATGCATTTCCATAACGTCCATTCAACATTGACCGTTTTGCTTGTACTTTACATATCTCTTGTTCAACAGATATTAAGTTTTTCCTTTTGGCTATTTCGATTACTTTTAATGCTTCTTTTTCACTTTTAATTGGTAAACGTGACAGCATTATTTCAATGGCACCAATACCTACAAAAAATTTTCTTGTACATTTATATTTGATGGATTTGTTTTTCTTTTTTTTACCTTCACCAGTTTCATGGTAACAATTTTCTAAATAATCAATTCCAAGTATCCAGAGAGATTTTCTTGACATTAAAGCTGAACCGAATTCAAATAACAGTGCATTTCTCATATTAATTGCTTCACTACAAAAAAGATGTACATTTTTAAGAATCAAAACGAAAAATTGAATTCAATTGAGTTCACTTACTTTTTTTTACTTTCTCCAATTATTGATAATTTACCGCAATGATATAATAAATCAGTTAAATGCGTTACAAACCATTGATTATCACACATTTGCTGTGTTGAATGTAATACCTGATGCATATCATTTTCCATTAAATTCAAAATGAGACGATCCAAATGTTTAAGATAACCACCATTTGCAATGCATTTTATATTTGCCCAACGACTTAACCAACAATTTGCAAGGGTACCTAACTCAAAATGCTTACAAGCTGGTTCTGTATAAAATAAAAATCCTGGAAAATATTCGTACCAATATTCAGAATTTCGCAATAATTCATTCCAAACAGTTGTATTTCGACCACCAATGATTAGCTACAGAAAAACCAAAATCAAATTTTAATTAAAACAACTTGTTTATATTTTTCGTTACTTACTTTTATTATCTCTTCTAGTTCTGGTTCTGATGATAATATTCCAGCTGATAATTTTAATTCTGTATCATCTAACCAATATTGCCATTGTGATCGAAATTTTTGCAATGATATCCCACCGTAATTCTAAAAATAAGTACAATTAAAATTAAATAAAATTTATTTTTTTAAATTACAAGTTTTATTACATTGTAGATCGGCATAGTTTCTAATATTTGTTCAGCCATTTTAAATGCACTGGTCTCTGATAAAGAATGTAACTGTAACAATGCCCTAGCAATATCAATTCGTCCTTGTAATATTAATCCTTTTATTGTTGGCCAATATTCCGGCATTGTATTTGCTTCACGTCCGTATAACAATAAATCGGTTGCCATACGTTCTGAAGTTGGAAAATGAAAACGTATCCATTCTAGAAGTTGTGGTATAACAACATTTGATGGTGATGGATCAATAAATAATATTTCACATAAATGCCAAACACATTCTATTGAATAAAAAATTGTAATGTAATTTTCATATCTAAAAAGAAAATAAATATATAATAGTATTTATATTTTATTAATTTTTCATGTTTTTGTTACTTTGTTTTTTCATCCTCAGATATATCTGGTTGTACGACAGCCGTTTGTAATTTATCTAAACAAGCTCTTATTATACTACGATATGTTCGTGATATTTTCACATAATCACTTGTTTGTCCTTTTTTACCCAATTTTTGTAATGTTAAAAATATGCTATTTGCTTCAGCAATTAAACTACGTAAAATTGGTTCTTTATATATAAATTGTGGTTGTAAATGAAATATATTAACATCATTTTGTCCAGCGAATACTGATTCTCTATCTTTTGTTGTACTAAAAATAAAATTTAAAAAAATACAAATCAAATTACTCTTAAATATTCTTGAAATTTAAAAAATTTTACCTTGTAATTGGGTTAAATGCAGTAACAACAAGCGTTGATCCATTTGTCCATTTGGCACCTAAACCCGCTCGTCTACACAATTCATCTTTGAGACTCTATTATTAGCCATAAGGAAAAAAAAAACTGTTTATTCTTGTAAATTTATTTTATTATTTAACATATTATAACTTACGAAAATTGCACAGTTTGAATCCATTCAAAAAGATTAAATATTAACGTTAATCTGTAGGAAAATTAATTAATTAAAATAAATATGAAATTAGCAACATAAACACCAAAAATACCCGAAAATATTCAACTCGAAATTTGGTTATGTTCGCGCAAGTGAACTATAAAAGTATATAAACTTATAAAGTGATAATATTGTTTTGGAATGCTATCTGCTCGCAAATTAACCGTTGAATTTGAAAAAGTCAATAAATATGTGAAGGGCTTATGTTATAAACAATACAGTAAATCAATTAAAATCTGATTTTTAAATTTAATTTTTCCTTAGCCTTTTAATTATAAATGATAAAATTTGAAAATCAAAAACAAAATTCGAAATCTCAAAACAAACTCAACCAACAGGGTCAGCAGATCACCTGAACACCAAGCCTAAATGTTGCTTAATGTTGCTAAACTAAAATCATAAATAAACGTTTCATTTGCCGTGTTTATTAATTATTATATGTACTCAAATTCAAGTTTATTTTTTATTTTCTTTATTTCATTTCTTTATATTTTCATTTTTCATAATACAATTAAAAAAACAAAATGATTTGTTTCAGTTTCCAATAAATCCTATTGTTGTTGTTTCTTAAGTTTTTTTAATTTGTTTTGTTTTGGCATTTTCTTTCGTTTCTGCTTCTTCCAATAGATTTAGATATTTTCTTTTTTGATATGTGTTAAAAAGTTAATTGAAAAAGTATAGAAATCTGAAAAATGTAAATATGTGTGAATCAGTGTGACTGTACATTGTACATTTCCTGTCATTATAACAAATATTTAATCACTTCATTAATCAATTGTCGTATTCGTGATGTTTTGTTGTGTTTTATTACAAATAAAAGTGTTACATCATGTGAAAATTTACTTATTTTCTAAACTTTGGGTTATCGAAATATATTAAATTATATACCTAATAAAAAAAAAATTAAATGTGATAAAAAAAAATGATTATAAATTCGATTATTCCTTATAAACATATCATTTAGGCATCTAATCACTTTTGCAGCACCAATTAGTATTCTATACATTTTCTGTACACTAACACCAAAATACATTACTATACTATTCCACACGTAATTTATTATTTATATAAGCAAAAAGAGAAGCAGCTTGAAGAAATCTCATAATTATACACAAAAACAATAACAGAAAAATGTTAAATTACGATAATACAGGGTCGTCGTATCATTCTTCTGGGATCTCATCATCAAATGTATCATCGACAACATTAGGAATCTGTTTTCGTTTTCGTCATATAAAAATTTATAAAATCATAATATTAATTTTAATATTATTACTTTTATTACCATTATTTGTTCACTATAATTTATTAAATGTAAGTTGGTTAATCTTTAAAAGAAAAGATGTATTACAATCATTCTAGATTTTTGATTTTCTTTTATCTATTTGTTTGCTTTTGAAATGATACATCAGCCTGATAATGATATACCACCTAGTGATGTGCACAGATCAAGATCCCAATTGGATGCGTATGAAGATTTTAGTAGTATGAAAGCTAGTGATCTTAAATCAAGAATAGAAGAAATGATGCGAATCAAGGTAACATTCAAAATTCTAAATTACCTACATATAGTTATTTTTACACGTTTTAATCCCTTTTTAGAATACGGTATCGATAGAATTACGCGAATTAGAATCGCGTAGACAAAAATTACAATCTGATATTGGAATTTATAATCAAAAAATTGAAGATTTAAAACAAGAGCTAGTACGAGAACAAACTGAACTAGAACGTTTAAAAATTTCGGTTGAACAAGCTCAAGTAGCGCAACGTGAAGCCGTACAAAGAAATACGCCAGAATTAGCTTTGCCAAAAATACTTTATTCAAATTCATTACCAAAATTATATCCACCAATTGATAAGAATTTAATTCATAATTGTGAAATGGCAACATGTTTTGATCATTCTAGATGTAGTTTAACCTCAGGATTTCCAGTTTATTTATATGATCCAGACAATTATAATGTACTAAATTCTGGTTATGATATTGATGGATTTTTAAAGACAACAATTAAACAAACATTTGGTTATAACGCACATTTAGTTGATGATCCAAATATCGCTTGTATTTATTTAGTTTTAATTGGCGAAGCATTACCTGAACATGAATTAATTAAAAATAATCGTTATACAATTGAAGAGGATAGAACAATGCCTTCAACATTATCATCATTAAACGTTAAGAAACTATATAAACTGCCATATTGGGGTGGGGATGGTAGAAATCATGTTTTGTTGAATTTATCAAGACGTGATTTAACTTCTGCAGCTACAAATGTATTACATGAAGTTAATACAATGCGTGCCATTATTGTACAATCTTCATTTTTAAAATATCAGTTTCGTCCGGGCTATGATATCGTTGTTCCTCCTGTATTAGGACCACCAGGAGGCGATGTATGGCAGGAATGTACACCAATGGTGCCAGCACGACGAAATTATCTATTATCATTTCAAGGAGAATTACGACCTTTGAATGATACTTCTAAAAATAGTGTAGATGAAATCTCGAACACTTTAGATGAATTTATAATTGATCATCTAAAAGACATGGCTTCAGGTGCTACACAAGACAAATTTTTATTACAATTTAAATGTGTTCCAGCTACAGAACAAAGATACGAAAATGCAATACGTGATTGGACACTATGTGGAACTGATTCTTCTCGTCGTAATATTTTAAAAGATTCAACATTTACACTCATTCTTCCTCCAAGTGGAAATCAAATCAGTTCAACATTAATGCAAGCTAGACTTTATGAAGCTCTTCGTGTTGGAGCAATTCCGGTTATTCTAGGCGCTGATCAAATTCAACTTCCATACGCAGAGATGATTGAATGGCGAAGATTAGTAATCTTGTTACCAAAGGCAAGAATAACTGAACTTCATTTTCTGCTAAGAGCGATACCAGATTCCGATTTACTAGCTATGAGACGACAAGGACGATTAATTTGGGAACGTTATTTAAGTTCGGTTCAAGCAACAGTTGATACAATTGTCGCCAGCCTTAGAGATCGTCTTGGTATACCACCACGACCCATACCACCAATTTACGCTCAAAGTGTTTTCAACTCATCTTTCGTGCCATTGAAATCAGATCCTCCTATATTAGAAGCAGAACCAGAAGAATCTTTAGGTCCAATTGAACCACCATATCCCAGCCCGCAATTTCGAAGAAACTACACTGCTCTTAGATTACAATCACGAGAAGCATGGAATGATTGGGGTGATCCATTCTACCTTTATCCACATCTCCCATTTGATCCGGTATTACCTTCTGAGGCAAAATTTATTGGATCACATATGGGTTTCCGTCCAATAGGTAAAGGTGCTGGTGGAGCTGGAAAAGAATTTAGTGAATCACTTGGAGGTAATTATCAACGTGAACAGTTTACAATTGTTATGTTGACTTATGAACGAGAGCAGGTTCTGATGGATTCACTCGGTCGTCTGTATGGTTTACCGTATTTACATAAAGTCGTTGTTGTTTGGAATTCACCAAAATCACCATTAGATGATCTACGATGGCCAGACATTGGTGTACCAGTTTCAGTTGTTCGTGCTCCAAGAAATTCTTTAAATAATCGTTTTTTACCATTTGATGTTATTGAAACTGAAGCAATTCTATCTGTTGACGACGATGCACATTTACGACATGATGAAATTTTATTCGGTTTTCGTGTATGGCGTGAACATCGTGATCGTGTTGTTGGATTCCCGGGTCGTTTTCATGCATGGGATTTAAATAATAATCATGCATGGAATTATAATTCAAATTATAGCTGTGAATTAAGTATGGTATTAACTGGTGCTGCTTTTTTTCATAAATATTACACATACTTATATACATATTGGTTACCACAAGCAATACGTGATAAAGTCGATGAATATATGAATTGTGAAGATATTGCAATGAATTTCTTAGTATCACATTTAACCCGTAAACCACCAGTTAAAGTAACATCGCGTTGGACATTTCGTTGTCCAGGTTGTCCAGTATCACTTAGTGAAGATGATACTCATTTTCAAGAACGACATAAATGTATTAATTTTTTTGCACAGGTATACATACGATACTTTATTTTTTTATGAAACTTTACAAATTGTTTTTTCTAAATTGTTATTAATTTTTAATTTCAGGTATTTGGTTATACACCATTATTAAATACTCAATATAGAGCTGATTCTATATTGTTCAAGACTAGAATACCACATGATAAGCAAAAATGTTTTAAATATATTTAAAATTAATATGAACAAAATATAATAACTTTTAGTGATTCAAATTTTACACTATAACGCAAAACCAGATATCTATTACATGAGTAAATTTTAATTGTAATTATAAATGTAATTATAGGTGATAATTAAATGTATAAAAGTAATTTTTAAATTATCTATTTGTAAGTTTGCAATAAAGCCATATTAGATATTATGTTATGTGCATAAAATGTGTGTACAATATTTGTATGTATAGTTTGTTAGCTTTAAACAAATTTTAAGAACAAAACAATTATTACAAATTAAGATAAATTTTTTAACTGTACTTTTAATTCAATTTGTTTTAAGTTGAAAAAGAACAATAAAATCAATTATTAAATCAATAATAAAAAAACAATAAATTTGCGGAAATTAAAAAAATAAAATAAAGTTTTTTTTTCATGAATACACTCTCAATCCAAAAAAAAACATGTTACAAGGTAATAATTGTTCGCAGCTTAACTGCAAAATTAAAATAATTTTCGATAAAAAGTAAAGTAAATGTGGGAAAAAAAAACAACGAAAAAGAAAAAATAATGAAATTTTTTTTTGGTTTTAATGATGTTCCAACAAATCAAGGCAGTTTTTTTTTCAATGTTGTTTTCCAAAATGATCTCTGATGTTCATCCTGCGAGTTTTAATTTTTAGCATTTTATAAAAGTTCACATTTCTATGAATTATATCCTTTTCTTTTCGAAAAAGATTCTACTTACACTAATTTTTAGAGTTCAATAAGATTGGCTACATTCTATTTGTATTTAATCTATACCCCGTAAAAGTAATTTGTAATTTAAAAAAGAATCCTGAAATTTTTTTTAACTTCATTTATTTTTTCATATTGTTTTTATTCGAACAGTTAATGTACTTATAATTATTTTTCTAAAAAAAAACGTGTATAAATTTAATTTACATTAACAAAAAAAAAGAAAAACAAAACATGAAAATATCCTGTTTTTTCTAATTTCTACATTCAAAAGAGATGTAGAAAAACAAAAAATTAACATATATCTAATTATATTTATTTTTATTTTCTCAATTTTAAAGTCTTTTTTTTTTTGTTCTACATTTTAATATGTAATTTAGCATTATTACGTACGTATAAATTTTATTGTATACGTCGTACCATAAAAAAGAAAAAATAATCTCATTTTATTAACTAGTTATGCACTGTATGTACATATATGATGATAAGCACAGTTCTTTCTCGTTACATAATAAAGTTTATTGTCGACACAATATTTTTTCTATATAAAAATAACGATTTATGTATATAAATCAAAACTGAAGATTTTTAGTCCTTAAAAAAATATGAATTTTTAAATATGTATTGTGTTATATGACTAAAATATTTTGTGCGTCATGTATGAATATGTATTTCACGTTAGGAAATAATTTTGGCTACGCATAACAACTGTGATGATTCAAAAAAAGCTATGATGGTTATTTATTTAAAAAAAAATGAAAAATATTATTTTCGAGCATTTCTCTTTGATTAATTCATGTATAACAGGATAAAATTAAAAATTATAATATGAATAATAACGTACAATATAAACTTAAAATTATGTAATCTACTTTTCAAAAGAAAAATCATAAGCTCATTATTATCCTTACAAAAAACGATTTTTTTTTTGTTTTTCAAAAACAATAACAATTATTCATAATTAATGGATTTTGAATTTTTTTACTTAATTTTTTTTATTCTAATGTCATAATAAGATCTTCTCCTTCTAATTTCATACCATTTTGAATTTCTAATTTTTTAACAACACCAGCTTTTGGTGCTTGTACAACCATTTCCATTTTCATTGCAGATAGAACAACAAGCGGTTGTCCTTTTTCAACACGATCACCTTCTTTAACACGTATATCAATTACGGTACCTGGCATTGGAGCACCAACTTCGTTTTTATTACCTTTACTAGCTTTTGGATGAATATGAAGTTCCTATATAATTAAAATAAAATCAATTTAAGTTTCATCGTTTAAGTAATGAAATAAAGTTAAACGAATTGTACCTTAACAGCTTCTTTGTCTTTAATGAAAACTGAACGTAATTGACCATTCAATTCAAAGAATACCTCTCTTTCACCATTTTTGGTTAAATCTTCGGTCATTGCTAATGTTTTAAAGCTTAATGTTTTACCCTTTTCAATTGTAACTTCAAATTCTTCACCAACTTTTGGACCGGTTAAAAACACTCTTGTGTTTAATTTATCAACTGGTCCAAATTTTTCTCTAAAATTCAAATAATCATCCGTTACTTGTGGATATAATGCAGCTGATATAACATCTCTTTCAGAAACCTGATTGCCATGTGTTTCTTTTAAATCAGCTCTCAATTTATCAAAATCTAATGGTGGTAGATTAGCACCTGGACGTCCTTCGATACGCGGCATATCTTTTAATACACGTGATCTTAATGGCTCTGGGAAGCCACCATGTGGTGTACCAATTGCGCCTTGTAAAAATTCTACGACTGATTTTGGAAATGATAATTCTTCAGAACGATCCAGTACTTGTTGTGCATTCAATTTGTTTTGTACCATGAAATTAGCCAAATCACCAACAATTTTTGATGATGGCGTTACTTTTATAATATCACCTAACAACAAATTTGCTTCTCGATATGCTTTTTTTACATCCTCAAAGAATTCACCCAAACCCAATTGATAAGTTTGGAATTGTAAATTTGTGTATTGTCCACCGGGAATTTCATTTAAATAAACATCAGCATTTCCTGATTTCAATGTTACCGTACATTCAAATGGTGCGTATAATGTTCTTGTTTGTTCCCAATATGCGGAATATTCCGATACATCGCTTAAGTCGATATTAGTATCCAAATTAGAACCTTGTAATGATGCAACAACGGCTCCCATACTTGGTTGTGATGTCATACCAGACATTGAATCTACGGCCACATCAACAACATCGGCTCCAGCTTCTGCACATGCCAACATTGATGCAACACCAGCACCAGAGGTATCATGTGTATGCACGTGAATTGGTACATCAGGATGTTTGTCACGAATGGCAGTTATTAGCATTCTAGAAAAATTTCAATAAAAATAATGAACCAGAAAATTCTAAAAATTTGTACACCTACTTGGCTGCTCTTGGTTTAAGTAACCCAGCCATATCTTTAATAGCTAAAACATGTGTACCAGCTTTAACAAGTTCATCAGCCAAATTTGTGTAATATTTTAAATCATATTTTTTTCGATTAGGATCACTCACATCACCAGTATATGCAATTGCAGCTTCAATAATACCACCAGCTTTACCAACAGCTTCCATGCCAACAACAATATTTGGTAAATAATTTAACGAATCAAATACACGAAATACATCCATTCCAGTTTGCACCTGAAATGTTTTATAAAATTCAAGATAAATTACAGATGTACATATGTACATATGTATGTAAGCAAGTTGTTGATGTATACTTACAGCCAATTCACAAAATTTAAAAACTACATTATCTGGATAATTTGTATAACCGACAGCATTTGCACCTCTTAATAACATTTGAAATGGTATATTTGGTATTAATTTACGCATATCTTCTAAACGCTCCCATGGACATTCATGTAAAAATCTTAATGAAACATCAAATGTAGCACCACCCCAATTTTCCATTGAATATAAATTATGAAATTTATGTGCAACAAATGGTGAAATTTTTAATAAATCATATGATCGTACTCTAGTAGCTAATAATGATTGATGTGCATCACGAAATGTTGTATCCATTAATAATAGATTTTTACGTGATCTAACTTCTTTGGCGAATGCTTCTGGTCCTTCTGTCTTGTAAATATCCCGAAGTCCTTTTGGTGGTTCCGTGACTGTATGAATTGCGTATAATTAAAAACAAAAAACGAATAAAAGTTGTAATAAATATTTTAATTTCAATTTCATAATTAATATAAAGAGAATTAATTAATTTATATAAATCTACAAATTTGCTACAAACTTTAACCCCACAAAAAAAATAACTACAACATTTAACTTACTTTCAATTACAATAAAAAAATCTGAAGGATAATCTTTTTTTAAGTATTTTTAGTAAAATTTTTCATTATTGTAATTAAAAACATTTAAAAAAAAAAGTAAGAAAAATAAATCTTTCTACCGTTGATGAATTGCATTTATGTTGATATAATTGTTTATTATTTTGTAAACCCAAATTAAAAAACAAAAAAGAAAGCCATCCTCGCATTAAATTTTGAAAAAAGCGTTAAAAATTCAAAGCAAACATTTTTTTCAGAAAAAATTTATTTCGTTTAAAAGCATTGCATTTTAAATGATTATATATTATGTGTATAATTGTGTAAAAAATTTATTGGAAAAAAAATTAATTTAATTTAATAATAAAGACTTGAAAAATATTAAATTATTTTTCTTTTTTTAAATTCAACAGTCAATACACAAACAATCTATTGTCTGTATAGTTAATAGCTTTGTACATACAAAAATTATATGTGTAAAGATCATATTACTCTATACGATTACCTACGATGTTAATTGCCGTACAAATCTAGGAGTAAAGTAATAAATATTTATATATCTCAGAAATGTTTACATTTTCTTTTTAATTTAATATTAAGGACTTGAATATAATTTTAAATCTAAAAGCTAATATTTGCTAAGAATAATTTACAGAAACTGTTGCATAAATATCCGCAAAATGTAGTACATGTACACTCATGTAATTTAAATTTGTTGTTTTATAATATGTACATATTATAAAGAAATTTTAGCATTGAATGTTGCAAACCATTGCTTTTTCAATTTTTATGTATCTGATTAATTCATTTTTTATTTTTATTTTTAATTAAATAAAAATCGGACAAAAATGAGAAATAAATTCGTATTTATTATAGATAAATACTTGTAAAAATCGTTTTTTTTTTATATCTATAATAAAATATAATATTATTACTTACCTTTACGTTCTCCTCTTTCTTCTCTTTCAAGTGCTTCTGGTGACAAATCTAAATAATTTTATTTTTTTTTTATAAAATTAAAAAAAAATGATAATAATAAAAAAATCCCAAAATAAAAAAAACAAACTATTTTATGATTCTTAAAAATTTTAAATTACAAAAAAAAAAAAAAAAGAAATCTAAAAAATATTTCGAAATATGCATCTACAACAAAAAATTTTGTTCATGCTAATAATAACTTCACTTTTATTTTTTTTCAAAAAGGAATTTTCAAAACATTCAATCATTCAAATATGTGATACAATTTAAATTTTTATTGGTGGTGTAGTGTTGTGGGAAAAAACAATTTTATTTTGAATTCCAAAAATTAAATAAAAATATAACAGCTATGAATAATGGTATACAAAGCCATTGTGCAAGATAACTAGATAAGTGATAAGCATTTTTTTAATGTATAAAATTTAAATGAATTAATTTTTTAAATTATGATAAATAACATGAAACATTCGTTTTTTTTTTTTTTGTTTCCTTCTTTTACATCTAGACAAAATTTGAAGTAAAAAAAAAAATCTACAGTTATTTTAAATTTAAATTTTAAACAATGAAATTAGTCACCATAATTTTTTTTAAATTCACTTTTAAACGAAGAAAACAAATACTAAAAATTAGATACTGAATATAAAAAGATAAAGAAAACTTTTACCTTTAAGCAAATTATACTTACCTAGTGGGATTTCAGGAACATGAACATTTATTTTGGCTGGTTTTAATTTTGTTGCTAAAGGTGTTTGTGGACCATTAACTAATACCTCGCCAATATAATTTAATAATTTTTGTGCACGATTTTGTGATACACTAAATTGAAATAATTGAGGATTCTCATCAATAAAATATGTATCTAAAACGCCATGTAAAAATTTTTGATTTTGTAATACATTTAATAGGAACGGTATATTTGTTTTAACACCACGTATACGAAATTCACGTAGTGCACGATTCATTTTAGCTGCTGAACTTTGTAAATCTGATGCATGTGAAATAACTTTGACTAGAAGTGAATCGTAATATGGTGATATAATTGCTCCAGCAAATGCTGAAGCACTATCTAATCGAATACCCATTCCTTCACCGGAACGGAATACTTCTAAACGACCAGTACTTGGTTGAAAATCATTAGCTGGATCTTCAGTTGTGACACGACATTGTATAGCATATCCACGACATTCTATTTTATCTTGTGTATATCCTAATTCTGGTAATGTCATACCTTCTGCAACACGAATTTGTGATTGTACTAAATCAATTCCTGTAATTTCTTCTGTAACGGTATGTTCTACTTGTAATCTGTGAAATAAATAAGAAATTAATTTAAATTTGTCTTTAAGTAAAATAGTATTCATTTGAAATTCTTTACCTTGCATTGACTTCAATGAAATAGAAATTCCCTTTTTCATCACATAAAAATTCTACGGTACCAGCATTTTCGTATCCGACGTGCTTAGCTAATTTAACGGCAGCATCAGTCATTTTATTACGTACTTCAATTGGCAATCTCGGTGCCGGGGCAATTTCAACAACTTTCTGATGACGTCTTTGCACTGAACAATCACGTTCATACAAATGCACAACATTTCCAGCCTTGTCACCCAACAGCTGAACTTCGATATGTCTTGGCCTTTCAATGAATTTTTCTATAAACATAGCACCATTACCAAATGCAGCTTTGGCTTCAGAACTAGCACGTAAAAACATTTCTTCGACTTCGTCCATTTTTCGTACAACTCTCATACCACGACCACCACCACCATAAGCAGCTTTAAAAATCACAGGAAGACCATGTTGTTTACAAAACTCCATAGCTTCTTCTTTTGTTGTAACTGGTCCATCGGTACCAGGTACTATTGGTACACCAGCTTCAATAGCAGCTGTTCTTGCTGCAACTTTGTCACCCATTTGTTGCACAACTCTTGGTGATGGTCCAATAAAACGTAGACCAGCATCGATAACCGCTTGTGCAAAATCACTACGTTCTGACAAGAAACCGTAGCTAAAACAATTCAAAATTCGTAGAATTAAAAATAACGCAAGAAAATGTATTTAAACAATTTTTTTTTGTAGTACCCTGGATGTACCGCATCAACATCATTTTCTTTACAAACTCGAATTATTTCTGGAATGTTTAAATATGCTTCAACAGGTGGTAATCCTTTTCCAACTAAATATGATTCATCTGCTTTTTGACGATGCATATGCATTTTATCTTGTTCTGAATAAATAGCAACAGATTTAATGCCAAGTTCTGTACATGCACGAAATACACGAATTGCAATTTCACCACGATTTGCAACAAGGACAGATCTAATTGGTTTATATTCAACCTAAAATTTTAAATTTTTATAAGTAATAAAATATTTAGGTATGCATTTAAATTTATAACTTAATAACCGCTAGTTTTTTTCTGGTTTTATTTACCTGTGTAGAATATCCATTTTTATTAATTAACCATAAACGAACGCGAGAAAATTGACGAATTGTTTTCAGACCAACTTGAGCACCACACATAGACATTCTGTTTATACAATATAAAAACTAATATTTATTTATTAATAATTTTCTGTAAATAACAAATAGAAAAAAAAAAAAATCTTGTTAAATTTTTAGTGATATAATTTCGAAGTACCTAATTACTGTTACTTGCCTTTTGCAGTTTTGAAATTCGGAAGGAATGCTATATCACACTGTTTATTATATTTATGTAAGTATTTTTAAAAATTAAAAATTCTACGAGATGTTTTTCTGATATTAAATTTGTATGTATTTTATCGTTAGCGTGGAAAATTATGGATATAAAAATCGTTTTTCCTTCTTCTATTTTACAAAATTTTTATCCGTATAAAAAATGATACATAAGTATGTGTAGATATTTACTTTTATTATTCGGATGAAAACCTTAAAAAAATGTAAAAAGAAATTAAATTTATTTCATTCATGCAAATTATTCTTTATAAAAAATTATTTTAGTTTTTTTTTTCCAAGTGTATGTTCATAAGCGAGCATATGTTATAATCGAAAACATTCATACAGTTCAAAATAATTTTATTATTTTCCATATTTTCACACCTGTTTATACATCATTACGGATAACATACATATATCAAAATCGAAAATCATAATATGTATAAAAGTTTTTATTACATATGTATAAAAGTTGTAATAAATAATAATTTTAAAAAAATCAAAATTTCATTTTAAATATAAACAAATAAATTTATCGAATATCCATATACATTATATTCAATCAATATTTATATAATTAACTATATATACCTATATATCATTATCAATACATCAATTTCATACAAACATATACTTATATCGATGCTTATATATAATATGAAAACGATATATACAAACAGTGAACTTTACATGTGATACGTGTGTGTGTTAGAGAGTATTATATTGTTAAACAAACATTTGTCGTTTGTTTTCTTTTCTAAAGTTCTAAAAGTACATAATAAAATAAAAAATGGTTTTTTGTTTTATAATCATTTGTGTGTACATTAACTTTATAACAGTATATCTATATATTGTTTACTTTGTTCTTAAACGTTATACCATATTGGCCACTTGTACGAGTGTCGTAATGTGTATATAAATTTGTTTAAAAAAAAACACGTGTATATCACTTTTCTAAATTCATTTGTTTACTCAATAAGTAAATATACATTTATTATTGATATATGAAAAAAAAAACGTTTGTTTTAAAAATATTTTTTTAAAATATGTATTTAAATTCCACTAAAATCTTATTAACAGAACAGATTTTCAGTACAGATGTCTGTATTTATGCAGATAAAAAAATTAAGAAAAAAATAACTGATTCATTTCTTTTTTTTATTATTCATAAATATTTACTAAAATTTAAATCATATGAACTAACAGATTATTTTCATTATTTAAAAAAGAAAGAAACTCAACATTAAACGAATACCACGAACTTGAAATTAAAGTAAATATTTTAAAAAGTTTATTAACAATAATAAAAATATTAATTGACACAAAAATTAATACATGTTGTCACGATTTCATAATATAAAGTGAACGTTATACCATTATCTACAATTTTCTAAAACATTGGAAAATGTTAAATACCTATAATCCTGAAATTGCCAATAGAAACTTAGTATTAAATCAGTTCATATTTTATTATTACTGTATTTGGATTATATTTTGTGTTAAAAAGTTTTTAATTTCAAACGTAAATAATAAATCAGAATTTTAAATTATTTTTAATCTTATCAAGTTAGGTATATTTGAATCTTATAACGAATTTTATTTAACTATAATAGGCATTTCAATTAACATGCCAGTAAAACAATAATGAAACTTAAAAATATACGATTAGTATAATTATGTATGTCACGTAGTAATAAGGCCACCGTCAAATGACCTTTCATATATATGTACATGGAACATCCCAAAAATAATATTCATATTTCTTTAAAAATCACTAGTATGTACATGCGTGTATGTTCGTGATAAAAATAAGACAGATAAGACATTTGTTTTTGTTCAAAATCCAAATTTAAAAATAAAAACAAAATTTAAATATCATGACAAGTAAAAAAAAAAGATTGAACAACATTAAGTAGCTCATTAGTATCATTGTTTTCTACTTGTGGTTTATCATTATTTTGTTGTCCTTTTTTCTACAATTAAAAATGATTAAAAAAATTTCAAAGTCAAAGGGAGAGTGTCTTATATAATTTATTTTTGATTGTGTTTCATATATACATATTTTAGTACATCTCAAAAATTAATACAATACACATACATATGTATGTACATATGTATACAATAAGACAAGAATTGAAATGAAAAACCATATTTTTTGAGAATTATACACAATATTGCACACACTATTTTCGTAAAATGATTGTGATAAGAAATGATAATATATGTAGTACACATTCGTATACATTTTTAGAGTGTTTACTTGCTGTCAATAATACAGCACTTTATTATATTTAGACATTAAATATATTTTTTTGCCTCATTTTATATTTTCGCAATTCTGGAACACATTGCAATGTTCATGTTTAAAATCTATCTATAATCTGTAGCGTTCAAAGTCTAAGGTAAAAAAATTATTCGAAAAAAAACTAAATATTTATTGATATTTAAAATTAATCAGTAAAATTTATATTAAATTACAGTCTGGACTGAATAGGTTTTTTTCTTTTGATTTGTATGTACATAAATCTTATCATTTTTATTTTTAAAACTTTAAATTTTTTAACAACCAAATAATAATTAATAACTTATCTTTTATATACATATGTATAAAAATTTTTATTTCATTTCAAATTTAAAAAAAAAAGACGTTAAATTTGAATTTTTTCACAAATCCTATGATTGAATTCTTATCTTTTTGATTCTAATGTATAGAAATTGTCATAATTGAATAGCCATAAGAAAAATTTTCACTGAAATGTAATTACCAAAATTTGAGGATTTTTACATATGTACATATGTATATGTATCCTACATGAATAAATGTCCCCTTCTTTTTAGCTCAACATCGTTTCAGTATAAAATAAATTGCTGTATACACAAATACAAAATTACAATATTTAGTCGTTGAATTTGTATGTTTTGTTCGTTATGTATTAAAACATTTTTACATGTGTTTATTAAATTTATTATTGTCGTCATCATTATCTTCATACATATATGTATGTATGTATGTACTTACTATTTATGTACATATAAAAATCATGGTTATCGTACTCGTCATTAAATAAAAATGAAGTGAAGTGAATTAACGATATGAGATATGTTTATAGTCTATATTTATGTACTTTCATTCAACATAGGAATTATTATAACACCATATTATGCGTGTCATTGAAGCCGAACAAAGTCTTAATTGAGAATTTTCCTTTGTTTTATTTTATTTTTTTAATACATACATATTTATTTTTGTTTTTCTTCCATTATTCTTTTGATTTTTAACGTCATCATGAAAAAAATAAAAAATAAAACACATAAAAGAAAATAAAACGATAAAATGTTCGTGATAACCTTTTTAAATGTTGTATTTCACATTATTTTATATTATACACTCTAATACATAGCAACGAATATTTTTTACATGATTATAACCCCCTAGAAAGCAAAGAAAATGAAGACTTCTTGAAGTTGAAGGCCTCTTATACAAATGTGCAAAATGAAAATAAACACTAAAAATATATTATTCCACTTAAATAATCACATTGTGAAATTTTTATACATTTTATAAGAACATACAATATGTGTATATTGTTTGTATATGGCACAGTTTTATTTGTATAATTTTCTCTTGATCTTGTTTTTCAATAATTTCATTATTCTTTCATTTATAACGTTAAGTATGTATACTTTACACATAACGATAATGTACGTACAATTATATTATGTAGATTACATCAATCATTTAAATTTTATTTTTCATTATTTGTTACATTTAGTATTTACTATGTAATTTTAGATTTTTTTTTATAGTCATTCATTGCATTTCAAATTGATTTCTTGTTTACCTTGACCTACAAGAGTTCTTTAACATTTCATTATTTGCTTTTCTCATTCTTTCATTTTTAATAAATGAATCAATAAATTGTTTTTTAGCTTTTTATTTCTTATTAGCTAGGAGTGTTCAATGTGGTTCAACATTATGTAAACACAGGTACAAGTATAAATTTAAATAATAGAACAAAATTTAGATTAAAATTAGAATAATTACTTATTTGAAAGTTGTTCTTCAGTATCATAAAAAAAAAGTGGAAAATAATATACGCACATTTGTACATATTTACATTTAAATTTCAGACAGTATGCAGACAAGTCATTATTTATAGAAAAGCATATAATACGTGGATGAAATACAAATGATTAAAAATTAGGTATTTTATAGATTTTCATCATAAAGTTAATATCGCTAGTATCTTCATTTTTTTTAATATACCTGATGCCATATTATATCATAACATTAAAGTGCACTTTTTGTATAGAATAATAAAATATTCTGTACATACATATTTTTATTAAGAAACAAGTTTCACTTATACGTTTGTATATCTACAAATTTTTAACGAATATTTGACGCATTAAATGGAATGTAATTTTACATACATGTGTATACCTATTTAGATATGGAAAAACTTGTTTTTATCGATATTGATAATCCAAATTGCTTTTAATTTTGATTTTATTTTTGATATAAGTATGTATATAAAAATGAAATTTATTTTGAATCCAAATTAAATTTTTATTACAATAATACATGTAGGTAAGTATGTACTTTGTGTTTTACAGTCACTTACAAAAATTATTCTATATTTTTGTCTATAATATGGTAACAAGGCAAAACTTTTATGTATACTTCATGCAAATATGAATGACTACGCTAAAAAAAAACATAAAATAAACGTTTTAGAAAAATTATTTTTGTAAAATTTTTATAAAAATTTAATTTTTGTCTACTCATCACAGTTTGAAATCAGGTATATTTAAAAATTTCAATGTGTACATGTATAGTAATGAGATAAAATCCTTAATTTGATACTTCGTAGCGTGAATGGTTGACTGGTAAAATATTTTCTCAACTGATTTGTTTAACATGGCTAGAATTGAAAATTAATTAATTTGCTTTTTTTGTTTTATTTAACGAATTTTCTGTAAAAGATAAATAACAAGTCAGACTTAACGTCTTAAGTCTTAAGACTTAAGTAAATACCTATACATATAAAAGTAAATAATAAGAAAGTCTTTTCTACTACTTGTGTATAGTACTCGTATAAAAAAGAGAAAAAAAAACTCATTATTACTTTCAACTTTATCGACTTTACAGTCTATACTCTATATAACATGTGGACGTAAATAAATAAAATTCCAAAGTCCAGTCCATTGATCTTTGTACACAAATTTAACTTTTAAATGTTTTGAACTTTAAATTAAATAGGTATAGTACTTTTAAATTCTTTGATAGTACAAACTTATTTCTTTCTTTAGTGCTTCGTACATATAAACAAAAGAATTTAAACTGGTTTTATAAAAAATTAAAGGCAAAAAAAAAAAATAGAATGCAAATATTAACAAAATAAGATGCAAATTTTGGTTTTTAATTATATGTGTGTATATAATTTTAATGCATAATAAATTAACCTAAATATAAGTAACGTATACATTGGACGTCATTACGTCAATACACAACCGGCATAATAAAATTAGAAAAACAGGGGACTTAATTTTATATTATCATTTATTTCACAAAAATGAATGTGTATAGGTATATGTTTAATACATACGTGTGTAATTAATTACATATGTGAGTGAGTATATTTTGCTTACGTATGTCATCAATTGACGAAAAATCTATTATGTATACCTAAATGTTTAGGGGGCTTGGCTACAATATTTTCAAATCAAATTTCACTGTTTTGTTTATTTACAATATTTGACCATGAATTTTTGTTATTTAAATTATTTTGAAAATTAAATAATATGTATACCTATAATTATTTCTAGAGGTTAAGGTTCGCATATACCATCAAAAATAATAAAAATAATATGTTAATTTCATTTATACCTATTCGTAATCAAGAAAACAAGTTTAATTGAAAACAATGAATAAGCAATAAATAGAATAGCACATATTATGAGTGTATAATAAAATATTATCCATAAATTCCGGGTACAGAAATCTATAAAAACATATAAAAGAGATTAATTACTTACGAAAAAAAACATACATAAGTACTAATATGTACCTTTTTTATAATTCAAAGTCTTTGGTAAGTATTTAATCTGAAAAAAAAAACAACTACCAATTGATAAACTTAAATATTAAGTTGATACAATTATTAAAAATATTAAACACCCACTCCAATTTTAATTAGGTATTAAAGTCAAATACATACTATGATTAGTGATTACTATATGAAATGGAGAGCTCCTTGAAAGACATAATTCTACATGATTCTACTTTGATTTTTGCTCAAACTTAATTTTTTATAACGTTAAAAATTTCAATCATCAAGATGAATTCGTATAATATAGTAGGTAAATCTTTTATTAATTTTTCTTTTTATTTATTTCCAAAAAATAAAATATACCAATTACAAGTATCTACAAAGCATAATTTAATAAATTAATTATTTACAGATTAAAAACCGTTAAAAGAATTTTTAAAAACCGTAAAAAATTTCTACTTTATTAACCAAAAAAATTGTTGTGAATTTAATTTACGAGCAATAAATTGAATTAAATAAGCCAGACAAAATAAATCTTTCATATTTATATTTTCTTTTATGATAAAATTCATTACATAATTCTTGTTTTATCTATGTTTGTATGTACATATGTTTGATAATTATTTTCAATTATTGCAAAAATAAATTTATTGCTTTTTAATTGCGTATTTTTTAATTCACAATTAATGAAAATATTGTGCATTTTTAAATATTAGCAAATATTAGTCGTATCAAATATGAGATATCTCCACATACATATAAACAATATTAATACGTAACAATACATTTTATAATATATTTTATATTATTTATTTTATGCAAAGTCATGTACTAACACATATCATATTTATCCAAGAATACAATTTGTTTTTAATTCAATAATTATAATTTATATAACCGACTTTTAAATATAAATTAGATGAAATTCTCATTATATATGTATAACAGTTTTTATCTATGATAGTAGAATATTTTTCGTTACCTACACAGTCCCATATTTATTATTTGTATCATTATGTGTACATCAAATTGCGGTACACATAATTACAGTGTCAATAAAACAAGAGAAAAAAAAATGAAAATGAAAAAAGTAATAACAGATAAATAAAATTTAATAAAATAGTTTAGTACACTAAACGGAAAACTGTGATGATAATATGTAATTAGTGCTGTTATATATATATATGTATTTTTTGACACATACAGATAATAAAAGATAATTTCGATATACGAACAATATTCGCATTCCCGCGTACTTATATAAAATTACTTTAAAGCTCGCAACAAGTCAAAAAAAAATTAATGCATCCATTAATGAACAAAGTTAACTGACATTGTAATTACACGAAAATGTGCTACAGTGTGTAGTGTAATTATTATAATGTAATTCTGATTTTTTTTTGTATTTTATAAAGAAAATCTTTATCTTTTATAATTAAAGAAATAAAATGGAACAAAATCAAATAACCGTAATTCATGTACTTTAGGTACATATATATATATAAATGTGAATACCACTACACGAACATGTGTGTAGTGTGTACACCAAATATATGAGCGCATTTGTATTTACATCATATATGTAGGTATGTAAGTACATATCATGCTCATGCGATTGTGATAACAGCTGATATGACCTTGCCGGCATTAGAAACTGATAAAAAGTAGTAAAAAATCGATTTTTTCCTAAGATAACCTCAAAGTACACAAAAAATATTTAAAAAATTCCAACATAACAAGCACATACAGTACACATACATACATACATTGATTCAAAATAATTTTCAATATTTTTAAGTTATTTAAAAATGTCGCATTTATAAATTGTACATACATTATGTACTCATCAAATTTCTTATCAAAAAATATTTTAAAAAATTAATTTGAAAATTTTAAATATTTATTGCGTGAAAAACTATTAGATTTTTCTTTTGTTTTCATAGTCTTTAAATAATTTTAAATTATTGTCTTCAAGAATTAAAGCAACAAACCCATATACCTATTAATGACGAAATAAAGAATCATACTAAATTTTAAAATAAAACATTATGTATTATATTCCTATACATTTTTATGTAACAATTTTGTCACGTTGTAATTCATTACATATATTTCTCTGTATATTTATTATAAATTCACACGGTAAGTGTACAGCATACGTCATATATTAACATGTGTACTATGAGTGAAAAACATCATCTGTTTGTAATATTATGTAATCATAAAATGCATACGTTAATAAAATAATTATCTACACGAACAAATAATCTTTATAAAAATAATACCTAAAATTTAATGAAAATTTAAATCGATAAAAAACAAATACAAAATTGACTTTATTATGCAATAGGACATTAGTTTATTATATGTATAGCTATAGATACAAGTATGTATTCCTTAAAACAAAAGAAATAGAAATTATCTCATTTTGAGATCAGATCAATTTAATTTGTTTAAGAATTTTATAAAGTGATTAATTTAACACTTAACTTTCTTATGAGACAAGAGAAAATAAAATGTTAAATAAAGTGCAGATATCTTTATTTTTTCACCTTAATAAATTAAACAAGGACACAGAAAAGGAATACTTTTTTTTTTATAATATATTGCAAATAAATTTCATAATTTTATTTTACGTATTTATACCAGTCTTTTGTATATATATACACATAAATACCTCAGGCATTCGTGTACATAAAATTAAGTACATACATACTTATTACATAGATATAATATATAGATAGACGTTACTTTTACTAAAATTAAAATGTACACAAGAAATTCATATCACATCACAATATATAATCATACATATTATCTTATATACTAAAATAGGTACTATCATGTACTATTTTATTTTATTTCATTTTTGGTTATGCATTAAATATGAAAATTATTGTATAAATTATTACACAACACATTATCTTTTCCTATTTAATAAAAAAAAAAATGTATATATAGAAATTAAGAAAAAAAATTTTTTTCTATAATTACTTTTTAGACGTTTATTTATCTTTTGACTTCATAAGTTTCAAATGATTTTCGTACATTGATAAATTGCAGCTAAGAATAAAAAATTCGAAATGTCAAGTCGATTTTATTATGTATGTACACAAAAAAAAAAACACTAAAGGAAGACAGTGATTTGTTATATTTTTGTAACTTTTGCTTTGATTATTTTCAAATAAATTTTTTACACGGTATACAATACAAAAAATATATATATTTTTTAACTTTGTATTAATTAGCCACACGGAACAACAAAATCCCTAATTTCATTGATTTTTCAACTCACACTCGAAAAGTCTCGCGTCCAACTAAAAGAAAATTAATTAAACAATTCGATTGTACAAACAGAAATTGTGTATATGTACATATGTACTGAACTGACTGTTATACATACACAACTTTTAAAAGTTCAAGTTGACTTCAACTTTTGATTTTTAAAACTCAACCTGAAACAGTACACGATATGAATTTAAATATTAAACATTATGATGTACAGTACTTATATAAATATAATACATATTAAACAAATGAATACATGTAAATGCATTATTTTGTTACTATATGAAAAATGTGTATACCTATGCAGCTTAATGTTTTTATAACTTTTTAATTTACACAAAAACACAAAATGATAAGCGGTAAATTGAACGACTATGAATGTATGATATAGATAACAGTGTTGGTTTAAAATTAAAGACCAAAATACTTGAATTCTATACCTTCAAAAAGCTCCATTGACATTTGATTCCATTCTTGATTTTCTGAGCATTTTATTGTCCCAAAAATGTCCCATTTTTGAAATTGAAGTGTATACATTTTTCCTAACTTATTGAAAATTTATGATACAATACGATAAAATAAAATTATCATAGTCTTTATAATTTCTCATTTTAAAAATTAATACATATCATTCTTAGCAAAATATTTACCTACATACATATATAATAAATGTCTAGATAAAAGCTCTTTTTACAATAATGTATCACGGTATCACTCTAAATTCATAATTGAATATTTACTAATTTATAGGTTGTACTGTTATAAATTTTTCTGTCGAATATATAATTTAAATTATTAAGTAACGTTTCTAATCTTTCAAATCACAATTATAATAAAATATACAAAAAAAAAATTGCTTTAGAAAATTTACAGCTTTCTATATAATTTATATTTAACTTTATATTATATACAAGTGAAAAATAATTTTCGCGTTGCGCACTAAGCGCAAATGTTAATAATGATCATGAATGAAATTTTATGAAATATACAAATAGGTATGTGTATGTATGTACATATTTGTGTATGTTTGCATGATAAATAAAATACTCAATATTATTTGATTTAGAAAAAAACATGTTTTTAAATTTTTGTTTTTATTATTTTTTTTCATACAAAATCATGTCTGTGAATAAACGTACAATAATCTGATTGTATATATTGTAATGTACGCTAATAATAAATTTTTGATTCTAAAAATAAAAAATATATATAATGTGAAAAACACGTGTGTACATAATGACACTTAATTTCTATAATTGTACGTAAAAAAAAAGTAAATTTATTATGTTAAATAATAAAAATAAAACACAAATATATTTAATTTCTTCATACAATCACAAATTTTTTGATAATTTATTTAAAATATCTCATTGTACGAATAAAATATGTAGGTATGTAATTTAATTTTCCGATCAAATATTAACATTTGAAAATAATTATTTAAATTTTACAATATGTAAAAAACGGTTACATTCTCAATTAAGTTTGAATATTTATTTAACCTAATGTTATGCAATATTTACACTACAATCCCAAAAATTTGGATACAATATTTAATACATTTTTTCAAATAATTAAACACTTTTATACAAGATATTCAAAATTTTCATTACGATGTGAACGATTTTGTGCACCTGCTACTAATGAAAATATTTGAATTTTCAATAAATTTTTTTCAATTGGTGTCATATTTTGTAAAATTAATGCTATCGATATTCCAAATAATTGATCTTCATCCAAATTTTTTTCTAAATTATATTGTCTTGTTCTATTATCACAATTAGTACCGGTCACTAAAACTGATGGTTTATGATGTTGTGTTGGAAAACATTGAGAAAATACACAATAACTATTAAGACTTTTCCAAAAATTATGAAAAATATCTGTAAAAAATAAAATAAATATTTTGCCTCTTATTAAAATATGGTAGGTATAACAAAATTAATTTTTTACCCCGAAATTTTTTCAAACACGATTTTCTATTTGTTGAATTAATTAACATGTTATGTTGTTCGTCATTAGTTGTTAATATAACTCTTTTCGATGTCATTTTAAAATTAATTCACACTTTTATTTATTAATTAAAACTATTAACAATGATTACGTTGGATAAGAATTATAGTGAATAGAAATTTGCTGATGTTGTTTATATACGGACGATGATATAAACACAATTTTTATAGTACCAATACGATGGTTACAACGAAACGTTATAATTGCAAATAGTCATCATGGATATGAAATAATATTAGGATTTTGTATACAGACAAAATGGCTTCATTTAGACCTTCAATTTTATTTTTCATTTCCTACATATTTGTACATATTTTTATTTCTTTTATTTTATCAACCTTCACGGAACAGATGAAAATATACACACGTAATATGTACAAAAGTAGGTATACATTTTAAATAGAAGAAAGAATTTGGCATTTTCGCAAACAAAAAATCGTAGATAATAAAAAATATTAATGCATTTTCATTTAACATTAAAATAATACTCAAGGAAATCAAATAAAAATAATAAATGAAAAAAACCTTTTCTCTCGTTTTTGTAAACCGAATTTTATAATTTTAACGTAAATCTTAATTTTTAACAAATTTGTCCAGCCAAACCATCAACAATATAATCACTGCTATATGTGAGAAGTCAATTAAAGATTGAAATTTGTATAAAGTATATTTTTTTCATTTTCGAATTCCAGTCCAAAGGGCGACACAATAATATGATTTCTCATACAAAAATGTATATAGAAAAATTATACAAGCTATTATACATATTACATACACATAGTTACATACATATATACACACATAAAAACTTGCATTTATCATGCATAGTATACATACATATGTATGTCTATACTTGAAAAAGGTGTAAAGGCCAAGGCAAAAAAAAAAAAAACACTACAGACAGACGCGCCACATACATATAATCGACGCCTGTAGCGAAAGATTTATCAAAGAAAATTGTAAAATGTAGAAGAAAAAAATCAAAACGAAAGAAAACGTAATTTATATACAAAAACCATACATATAATCTAAATAAGAAAAAAATAAATTTAAAAATAATGATAATTTGATATACAATTCTATTTTCTTTTTATTCGTTTGAAAATTAAACTCCACGTGGAGTTATATGCATATGCTGTGTACGCATTATGCATAAAGAAATGCATCAAGAAAAAAATTTATTAACAAAGATAAGAAAATAAGAAGCAGAAAAAAAGAAAAATTTTAAATAGTAAAGCCGATGATATTATATTCAAAAACCAATTCCACAAAACCCATAAAATGATGAATTCAAGTTAAATGAAAAAAAAAAAAAAATGTTCATATGTAGGTATATAAGTACAAGAGTACAAAAATATAAAAAAAATAAAAGATAAAAATCGAATACAAAAAGAAAAGAATTAACAAAACATAATGAATAAAAGAAAAAAGATGTACAAAACCACATAAGAAAATTATTATTTTTAATGCTTCATAATGATATTGTTGGCTTTTCCTTTTTAAAACCCATCATCTTCAAAATAGTTCATACACTATACATACACAATACCTATCACATAAAAGATATAGTTATATTTTCTTTGGTTATATCAAGTTATATGTAGATACCTTTACATTTTAAGTAGACTGTATGTATTAAATTAATATGTATATAGATGTTCATTGAGTTGCAGATTATTCATATCTAAAAAGGTTGGATTCATCTTAAATGAAAATCATTTGGAACTTTTTTGGCACTGGTTGAGAATGTTGTTATTGTAAATTGTTATTATGGTTACATACATACATACATATATGTATATATGTACATATATATATGTAATATGTATATATATGGAACTGTACCTTTTTCTTCAGAGATTTTACACGAAAAAAAACTAAGATTAAAATATTGTTTAAAAAATGAATTTTTTTTTTAAATACTACACATTCGTCATATTTTGATATTGCATTGTATACCAGGTAAATATGTATGTATTTTCAAAAGAAAACATTTATCATATAAAAGGCAATTTAATATAGTCAATGTTGGATTTTTTGATATTACATATCTAGGTATATTGTGTTATAAAAACCCATACGATGGATGATGTTAGATATGTACGTATGTATATTAAATTTCAAAGATTTCAATCTTATAATACCTATGTATTATCAATTCAAAGATTTTGATTTTTTTTATATCTTTAAAGTCTTCACAAATATTAAATTTAATTAATATTAAAAATGTATATACAATGTATATGTATAAATACCTGTATTTAAAAAAAAAATATTTCGAAAATAGTTTTACATTGAATCTACAGAATGTTATGTACATACTTACATAGGTACATATTTAAAAATTATCTTGTTATCAAAATCAACAAGATTACATTTTAGATGGGTGTAATGTATTACATGATATCTATATACATACATATATGTATGCATACGTATTGTAAGTAGAGATGGTAGAGGTATACATTAAAAAATATTCTAATACCAATTTAGTACTAACAATGTAATTACACACATGATGGTCAATATTCATTAAAAAAAAAGAAAGAAATTTAAAAATATGTACCTACAAATTGTAAATATGACATAATGATAAATTATTGTTATCTAAATACTTTGTATACTTATGATTATAGATGTGTGTACATTGTTGGTCACAAATAAAAAATTATAAGACTTTTTAGCGTGTTTACCACAGCAATTTTAGTACATATTTATAGGAAAAAAAATTCAAACAATTTTGTTTACATAAAAATACTTACGTACATGTGTACATTGTTCAATATTTATGTATAAATTAAAGAATACAAACAATTAAACACCTTAATTTGTCTACAACTCTTGAATTACGTACGAAGCATTTAAGCGTGCATATGTATGCACATATGTACTAATACATACATAAATCCTCTTTTCTGCTCTAATTAACTTAATATGAAATAATCCAAAATACCTACTACAATTTATGTGTGTCTATTATTTATCTTGAAATATTCATTTCTCGTGTTCATTTATTTATAATTCTGATATTTTCATATACAATTTTACTCGTACATATGTACATACATATATAAAATCAAAATTTTATCCTCAGAGAAAAATATGTAATTTGCATTTTGTTATATGAATACAATCATGTATTATATGTACATGTGCATTAAAAACAATTTTTCTTAAAGATATATTTACTCCACACATAAATTAATTCAATGTAGGTATACTATATGACTATATCATATATGTATATGCGTATACAGGCTAGGCAATGTGTTCATCGAATAGGAAACGAGAAATTCCTTTTTTTTTGTTCATATACATAGGTATCTTCATTTAATATCGTATTTAGCTGAAAGTTATATATGTACTTTAAAATATAATTTCTCATTTCATCACTTCAAAAACATTGTAGGTGAAAAATTTTTAACAAAAGGATTTCTTGAAGATTAATTAAAATAATTTCGTATTCAAATACCTTTTTAATTATGTTTTTAACAAATTTGTGTGAAACGTTTATTTGTAGAGAATATTTTGATTTTGGTGTAGAAAATGTATTAATCAATATGTATATATGTACATATATGTATACATATATGTATATATGTGTATATATATGTTTTATCTAAAATTTGTATGTACTAACATTTACATGCGTACACAAGTGTATGCTAAATGATTCATATTTCAAAATGTATATATGCAATGTGTATATGTATAGGTATATGTGGAATACAAAATTCAATAATAAAATTTACATGTAGAAAGAAATTATCGTTGCGCGAAGAACTCGATTGAAGTCGTTGAAGAAATTCAATAATGATAGAGATGGGTCTATAGGTACACTTTAATGGTTTAATTAAACACTTCGTTATCTTATATGTATCTATAAGAAAAGGTAGGTAATTTTAATTGACTCTTAAAAATTGAAAAAATTTCATAATTTTAAAATACTGTTGACTTTGTTGTAATTTGCAATAAATACTTTGTATGCCGTATGTGTACATCCATACATATACCTATATATATACATATATGTATGTACGTACATCCATATCAAAGACAATCCATATAAAGTTTAACATGGATATGGTTTAACTGTCCCCCATATTAAACTATGGTTTACATATGAAACATGTTCTGTATTAGGTCGTTTGTTTATCTATACATACATACATACATACATATATGTATTACAAATAACTCTTTGAATTTTTTTCTTTCACACTAATGTATTGAAAAATTAACAAAACAATAAAGAAATCATAAAACGTATTATTTAAAGTTTACAAAAAATTTTAATGAATAAATATGTAAGTATAAATAAAAAAAAAAACAAATGAGAAAAAAGTATAAATCTAAATTACACGCTTCCATCATATTTATATTAGTAATTATTCTAACACTTGCCGTTAAAAAGAAAAAAGATTTCGAAATGCACAGATTATATTTTACCTTTATTATTTATAACGTGAATGCATATAAATATGTAGGTATGAATATATGTATGTGTATGAATTCGAATCATAATTTTTATTCATCATAATTTTTTATTTATTTTTCGTTTTCTTATTCTTTGTCTGAATGATTTTTATATGATAGTTAAATTACAGGCATTTTCACACGAACCTCATCATTATCATCATCATCGTAATCATAATCATTGTGTGCATGTAATACCTATATAATATATATCGGTATACCTACATATATTTCATGTTCATATTGTGAATATCTAAAATACCTACATATGTAATATGTACATAAAAAAATTTAAAGTCATTAGAGCATATATCAGTGAGAGGTGCAAAGAAAAAACAAATTACAGTAAAAAAAAATTTTAGGTATGTGCTTATATACATGATGGATAAAAAACAACCAAATAAATTTACTCAATAACTTTAGATTATTAGATATAATATGCATTCTTTTACATGTATGATGTATGCATGTGAAGGATGTACAGGTACCTATTTATATATGTATTCCACATACGTACATATATATATACATACGTACGTATATATGGATATGTATGTTATATGTATGTATATATGTATGTATAAACTACATTTTAATCAAGTTTAACCATGTTTTAACTGAAGTATCTAAGTATATACATATGTAAGTATCTACGTCAATATTTCGTTTAAAGTTTTAGAAATATATAAGAACAAAAAACAAAACCAAAAAAAGTTCGTGGAAAATATTAAATGAGTATTGTATAGCAATAAAAAAGGGGTTTTTCTTTTATTTATGCATTTATGTCTGCATGCATGCAATCAATTTTTTTTAATATGGAAACGTTTTGAAAAAAATACATACACTAATAAAAAGATACAGACAGTTATATTACTATTGTATTCTTGTGTTAAAAAAAAAACAAGAAGAAAGGGCTGAAAATGTATTTGTATCTGCATACATTATGTAAATGTAGAGTCGAAAATATGAAAACAAAAAAAAGCGAAGTAAAATGTAGCAACTTAATAATATACAATCAATCACAGGCGCCATCATTATACAACAATTATAGGTATGCATAGTTTAAATTAAAATACATCAATTTGAGAACAAGTCAAGATAACATATGCTATACCTATACGGCTATACCCTATACATGTAATGTATGTACTTATGTACATACATTTAAAAATTTAAAATTATTAGTTTTTAAGCGAATATAGGTACCTAATTCATTTTTTTTATATACATTTTACAGAATCATAATCGAAATTTCAATTAGAGTCTCGACCGATCGAAAATAAATATGTAGGTAGGTACCTATTTGGTTTTGGTAGAGTTTTAAATTCCTGATATCCTTTTTCTATCTTTTCGATCAATTAAAATGGTATTGGCACATATTAGTATAAAATAAAAGAATTTTGCAGGCTTGATGCATGTTTAATAAAAAACAAACCATTCTCAAATCTTCATTATTTTCCAACGAATGTCGTTTTGTGATTTTTAATATAAAGCTGTATACAAAATTATAGGTTTCAATAAATTTTAAAATACCTAAAATAAGTTCAATTTCAAAGCTCCAAATCAACTTTTAAACCACAAAAAAAGTCTTGTACAAACAAAAGTAGCTGTCAGTTTCATTTAAATATGTACCTGTACGCTCTTGTACAATGTATAGAAATATACAAATTTTAAGATACATATCTGTACAGTACATGTAATCAAAAACGATCTTCGCTTAATATATACAATATTTATAGGGAAAAAACAAAATATATGTATTTTGTGCTTTTGCTTACGTATGTATGCATACATGTATAACATGTATACACCCATTATGCGGCGAAAAATGCTATCCATTAAACTATAAATTCATACAAACGATAAGTGTACTTATACCATATACATAGCACTAAATATAGGTATGTATGTACATATTTCTACATTTTAATGTTTATAAACTTATAAGTATGTATGTATATCTTATATATATATGTATGTTTTTTTTTCCAAGTGTATGTATGTATATACTGGCATTGTATGTACATATATACATATCCAGATAAAAATAACCGACCTCAACGGTTTTGTTTTGTAGATTTTATAGATACATATATGTATACACACGATGTATGTTTGTATGCATATATTATTTTTAACCGTCGGCTGTTGTTGTATTGCATGTAAATTTGTATAAGACTACATATTATATATTGTTTGATATTTTTTTGTATATATGTATGTACATATATTCTGCTACTGTTAAAACTGCCAGCACAAAAAAAACCAAAAACGAAAAAAAAATACCATACTAGTGGAAAAACTCCATTTTAATATAGCAAATCTACACACAATCAAAAAAGAAGGAAAAGGACAAGACCCAGAAAATACAAAATACATATGTATGTATACAAAAAAATAAAAAATGTTAGAAAACAAAAAATTCTAGAGGGGAAAAGAAATAAATGAATCATACGAAAAAAATACTCCACGTGGAGTTAAAAATTCATATGAGAAAATTTAAATTTTCAATATAATGTATGTATATAACAGTTGAAAAATTGAGTATACAATGTGATTCTCGTCCAATAAAAACAAAAACCAGTAACAAATTAACAAATCAGAAATAAATTTAATGAACCATATAAAAGAGACGATGGGTAAAGTACAGAGTCAGAGTAAAAAAAAGTATTAATTTTTTGTATTCTCTTTACGAAAAATTATCTCTTGTTATTCTTTTTTTTCTCTTTAAAATATACAATTATTTTTTGAAGCTTCTGAGTTTTTTTTTATTTTGAAGGAAATTTTCTTATACAACTTCAAATATGTATCCTTATGCATACGTGTATGTAAAATAAAATAATACATTTTAATTCAAAAAATTTCATTTTGCTAAAAATTTCTATTGAACATTACCAAATTCGAATTAAAAAAGCAATCAAAAATCAAAATGGGCATTGGACTTTTAATTAAAACACAATAGATAATATCTTTTTATATGTAGGTAGGTAGGTATATGTTATTATGTATTTATTTACTGTAAATTGTATATTATACATATAGATAAATGCATTTCAATATTTGAAAAAATGCGTACCTACATGTTTAAGTTTATATGTGAACAATAGATACCTTCATAATAACAATAGATACATCTTTCGTATACATAATAACATTTGTATGTAATATGTACATGTACATATGTATGTATGTTTTTTTTTACTTATTTATTATTTTTAGTTTACTAAAAATGTTTTTATCAAAACAGTAAAATATGTAAGCACGTAAATATATAAAAAGCTCCTGCAATAGAAAACACACATATCACATCTCATTAGCTGGTTTTTCATATGTAATGCAAGTGTGTACATATGTATTATATCAGAAATCCAAAACTAGGAGATACTGCAAGCAGTGCAAATTCGACGTTCAAAAATTTTTCTTCCTGGGTACTGACATCAGTACCCAGTGCTACCGTTTTATTCAAAAAATAAGGTGTAAAATAAGAAAATGTATTGAAATACTATATATAAAAAAAGCAAGCAATTTTCAGAATAAAATACCCATGTAAAAAAACTAAAATACCCATGAATCAGCATAGAATGTGAATATGTATGCATATTTATCACATACGTGCGTATGTAATTCAAGTGTACATATTATTTCAGAAGAAATCATTCAGTACCCACTAAAATACCCATGTATCAGCATAGAATGTGAATATGTATGCATATTTATCACATACGTGCGTATGTAATTTAAGTGTACATATTATGCGCAATATTTATAAGAATATTTTGTAATGTACGTATTTATCGTATATATGCGTGTGTAAAACTTCTGTCCTAAACAAACAAATTATCGTCCTAAACAAATATAATTTTTTCATAATTGTACGATCATATGGGTCATAAATTTCATTACATCAGAAACGAGGATAGAAATACAAAATGTAAATTCAAATTGTAATGTATTGTATGGGAAATACAATATATTTTGAATACGATCGGTTTAATGTTAAATTTTGATTTTTTGGGTATTCAAAATTCATACTTTTTAGGTAATGATAAATAAAAATATGATCGTATGAATGCATTATATATCGTATACGTAAGTATGTAATTTAAGTATACACTCCACGTGGAGTCATATATGTCCCTATACAAAATTGTACCATAAACTTAATGACTTGATTTTGTTAATTATAAATACAATATATACATACATACGTGCAATATTCCGTACACATCTTTCGACCGTATACAAATTTATGGGTTTATAGATCGTACTTGTATATATTTTCTTGTCTGATATAAAAAGTAAAGGAAAAGTGTAAAATATGAACAAAAATCGACGTAAAAAAAAAAAGTAATGTACGTATATGAAATATTGTACGATATATGTATGTATGTATGTTAATCTGAAATTACAAATTTTTTACTACTATCCTAGTCTCTGATCTTTAATTCACGTTCATATAAAATACCCATGAATTTATAGTTAAGATACCAAATTCGTATGAAAATATTTACAAACACTCGTATGTAATATATTATTACACATGTATACATCCATATATATAGTAAGTACATGGCTTAAAATTCTCGAGTTTATTTTGAATATTCTTATACGAAAAAACGACATCCCTTTTTCTACCAACAAATGTACTAAATCATTCAATCATTCATGCCGTCCCCTCTTTCATCGCCCGAACCGCTCTATCGGCTAAAAAAATTTTTGAAGCCCCATAATAATTCTTGGATTTTCAAGTTTTTTGATTATATATTATATAACGTAAATATACTTAAACCTAAGATCTGATGTTCTTATACAATACGTTCTCATATATGTAGATACATTTGTGCATATCAATAAAATATATCAAGGACAGTAATATACCGACACCTAGCAACTAATGTAGTAAAATACATATATACATACGTACATATGTATGTACACAAAACAAAATGAAGTCAGGAAAATTCTTTAGAAAAAATAAAAAAATAAAAACTTTATACACACACGTATACACAATTTAAAAGTGCACATAAACATGTATAAACAAAAAAGAACATTTTTTATATATCTTTTATGGTATGCTACAACATTTTTTTTTTATTCTTAAAATTATTCATACATGTACAAACAAATATTCGATCTGATGAGATGCGATGATGCTTTAAAAACAAAAGCCATACAAGCATAAAAAGATGACGAGGACTACGACGATGATGATGATGATGATGACGATAATATAGTTGAAATTAAAGAACAAAATAAAAATAAAAACCAAAATGAAAGAAAGTTGTTGTTCAAGATACATTTTTTTTTATTTCATTTCATAAAAGTCTTGAGAATGTTGTATGTATACATATAGAAAAGTGTACATGGTTATTCACGAAGTAAAAAAAAAACAAACAAAAAACGGAAAATAACATGAAAAGAAAAAAAAGCATACTGCTAAGATATTCATATATATACTATATAATTATGTACCTATGTATATATATAAAATATGATAAAATACAATATAATCTGTATGTACATACATATAAATGTGCACTTTACTATACAATGTACGTGCCTCGCAATGCAGAGTGTTCTATAAGTTTGTACATTGTATATATACCTGTAAGTTTGTACATACCTACATACGTATATGTATATTTTTATATGCACGTAAATATATATGTGACATGGATGTTATATGTGTATACATATTTGTAGATAGGTACTTCATTTTGATGCGGATGTTTAAAAAGGTGTGCAAAATATAAAAAAGAGAAAAAAGCTAAAAGAAAACAAAAAATAAAAGCATAAAAAATAAGCAGCACAAATAAGAAAAATAAAATGAATATATCTATAAGAAAAAACGGCTGTATATAGGTAGTTTCTATATACATATATGTGTGTATATTCTTGCACATATATATATCCTAGTTGTAAATATGCACACATTTATATATACATGTATCTATGTTTAGAAAAAATAAAATGAAAAGCCGTAGGGTTCTATTTTTTGCACTGTATTCTTCATTATTATAAACACTATAGATATGTTACGTACATTTTTGTGCCTTTACGTATCTTTTTTCACATTTATTTATATACAAATAGGTACGGGTACAAAGCATACAAATATATCATACGAATACAACATACCTTTATGATGCGTATATACTAGAGCTGTACGTAAAACATTCTTCGATGAAAAGAATTCTTGTGATGTAAAGATGCAAATAATATAAATGTTGTTAGATTGTTTGCTGTTTTTCTTTCTGCTTTTATATTTTTATTTTTTTCTTCATGTACTTTTCGTTTTTCTTTTTAATTCATCACCGTACCTTTCAAGGATTTCTTCTTTTATTTTGTATATAATATGTGTACCTTAGTGTGTACAGTTTTTTCATTCATTTTACTGTACATATGTATATGTTTTCGTAATTTATTTTTCTTACAAACATACACATTTACAAAAATAAGAAGAAAATATAAGAAATAACAAAAATATAAAAAAACATAAAATAAAGATGAAAAAAGGTTTTGGTATAAAAGAAAAAAAATGCTAAGTCGTCTTTTGAATGATGTATAATCACTTGAGAATAGAAGGTACACAATTCTCAAGGTACGTTTGTGTGTACATATACTGAATTAATGTACATATTGTATACGCATAAATTTATGTATAGTATTTGTATGTTCATTATATGCTTGTACATTATTTTATACGACATACATACATATGTATGGGAATGTATAATAACTTACGTTTAAAGGTCATTCTACTATTTGTGCAATAAAACTCACATTTGATTTTTGATTTATTTCATTCGTTTTTCACTGCACGAACACTAACAAATCGCATATGTATGTACGAGTGCTTACTATATACTCTGTCCACTAATATTGTGCATGGGAATAAATTTCTAATTAAACTGCTTTTATTATATGATGAATTTTTTGAATATCAATACGTCATAATGATGCAAAATGGTACCACTTTAAGTAATCGCCATAAGACCTTAAGTGCATAATATTAGTGGACAGAATATATGTTAAAAGTTTTAACTTAAAACACTACTTATATCACAAATATGTATGTACCTATTTATTTAGGGAAAATATCGGTCATTTGAAATATTTTTGAAGATGTAATATTATCGAGTATTGTATTCTCAAGCCAAATCTAAAGTTGACGTTCCAGACTTCATTCCACTGAATCCATTATAGAATCGCCTTTAGAAATATAAACCTACATATTCATATGTACATATATATGCATGGATTTGTACATCATTATACCAAAATCTGCCTTATATTTCTCTTTGCCTGTAGCGTTCACAGAATATAAAAATTTTACCTTTGTAAATATTAATGCACAAGCATTTTATATTTTTATTTTTGTATTTACATTCAGTATAACACAATATATGTATAATGTGTTACAAGGTATTATATATATGTGCATTTGTGTAAACACATACATTAGCAAGTAAATTGTGTACATGTCTTTTTTTTTAAATAAAAAAAAAAATAAGATGTAGGCCATAAGTTCTTTTGTATTACCTGTTTAAACATATATACTTTTAGGTTTTAAGTTTTATATATTTTTTTTTACTTTTTCTGGTTAATGGAAACTCAATAATGTGATGCTTGTCTAATCAAGGTAAAAATATAAAAAAAATCATATTTTACCTTTTTTCATGGATTTTAAATACACTCCACGTGGAGTATTTCATTTTAAAATTGTTGTTTTATTAATTTTTTCTTTTATATATATTTTTTTCATTTTTTTTTTTTTTTTTGTATTTAATTTTTATTTTTTTTTTCTTCAGCCATTATGTTAAAAAATGCTGTATATCCATCGAAATGCCCACATAATTTTTTTTTAAACATTTTATAAAATTGTATTGTATGCATATCTATACCTTCTTTTTTTACTTATATGTATATACCTTTAGGTAGATAAATTGTTTATATTTTTATAAATGTATCCATACAAAAATGTGTATTTGTGTAAATGTTTAATTTATTATGTATGCATGAATGTGTGTTTATTTGTATTTTGATATACCTAAGTTGGAACAGACTATGTAGTTAGTTAAAAAAAAAAAAAAAAAAAAAAAAAAAAACAAAACACGAAAATAAGAAAACTTATCAAGATTCTAAGAATTTTTTTTCTTTTTTTTTCTTATTTGAGTATTCTATGGATAGTTTTAATTTTTTATTTGTAAATTCAATGGACTGAATTAGAATAAAATATTAAGAAATCTACTCTAAAGACGAATAATTTAAGCAATCTGAAGAATAAGAAAAAATAATCAAATTATTAAATAATGTGTATAACGATTTTCATATATTTTGGTATAACGAATTTAATTTCTTAAGATATAGAAAAATTTTTTTTTTTAATGACTTCAAGTTTTGTAGCGTAAATTCACGATACATTGTTGAACACTTCATGTTTTATATAATACATATTATCGAAATTATAAAAATTCGTTTTTATATGCACATCCAAAATAATGTCGATAAAGCTGATAAATTTTAATAATCAATAATGGTATCAATTTATTTTAATTCCTTAATTAGTTAATTTTTTTCTTTTATTTATAAAATGAAACTATGAAGAGAAAATTTTAGTTCCGCTTTCTTTCCTATTTTTTTTTTCGATACTTTTGTTCTAGAACAAAAATAAACAAAAATGCAAAAACAAAAAACAAACAAATAACATCAACTTTATTGTATATTTCTGACTCTGATACTTTTTAAAAATAAGGGTATGTACATTTACACATCAATAATTGTGTGAAAAAAATTGCTTGAACAAATGACATGAAATGAATTAAAGTATATGTAGATAAATTTTGTACTCTTATTCCAAATATATAATAATGTCACGTTTTATTCATTGAATATTTATTCACTCACCCTTTTTTAAAGAAACAAATTATACAGCAGCAGTTCATGTTGTAGCTTATTTTATCGTCATCATCATTATCATCATCGTCGTTATGTTCATTTATCTAGGGTGCGAATCCCAAACACTATTTTCTTTTTGATTGCTTATTATTTTAAAACCCTATGTTATATTTTAACACACATCATCATGATGTGTCACATCATGCCGTATGTATTTTTTTCCCCTTTTTTTTAATTTTCCATTGTTGCTATCATTTTTGCTTCTTTTCATTTCAATTTATTCATTTTTTTTCTAGTACATATAACGATTTTTAGCCATAAATGAACATTATGTGTGTACGATAATGTATGTATATGGTAATTATGACTATATATATACATACATACATATGTACATATGTATGTTCATGCAAAATATATCGATTCGTGCTGATCAAATATTTGTAACAAAGTGGTATATAATGGCCCTGATTTCAAGAGTCGATTTGATCGACTATCGACTCTATATTGGGATCACAAGAGCCGATTTGATAGTTTTTGACAGTTGCTTCTTTACTTGATGTTAGAGTTTGTTTCGTTGTGTTGTGTTTCGCAACAAAAAAAAAGTTGAAATAAAAAAATTAAAATAAAAAAAATATATATAAAAAAAATAAAAAAATATAATAAAAGCTTTTCCTAAATTTTTCTCTTAAAATTTTCTATTATAGAATTTCATTTCTAATTCTTTCAATTTTTTCCTCTTCATATGCAATTGTAAAATTCGGTAAAAAAAATTTTTAAATTTTAAAAAACGTACTTTAAAAAAATTTAAACAACAACAACGAATAACTCATTAAATTTTTTTGAAAATTTTGTATTTTGACAGTTTATATCGACACGAATTCGTGTTTGATATGGTAAACATTTTTAAGTCGAGATGATTGGTATTCCTTAAACGAATTTTTTATCACCTCGACTGAAAAGTCGAATGTCGATCGTCGACCACATTGACTCTCGGAATCAGGGGAAATATGTGTGTTTGTTTTACGTGGTGTACTGATTATTAAAATATTGATAAATATACATACATATATGTACATATATGTAAATATGTACTGCACACACACATAGAGAAAAATATATTTATAAACGTACAGTGCATATACATATGTATATTTAGAAATATTTCTGTAAGATATTTTACTTTAAAAAAAACCTATTTACAATAAAGAAAGATATGCATCACATAGACTACGTGTATGAATATTTTGTAAATCATAACGCTTTTTGTATCATGTTATTTTATTAAGGGATGTTTTATTGTTATATAAACCATAATACATACTTTTATTCTTCATGTACATATTTAAATTGGACACATGTATGTATGATATAATCATAGAATACACCAACATGTATACACATAAATTTTATTTCAAAAAGGATGAATTTATACTTTATTACACAGTATAACTTATAAAATAATGTGTATAAGTATAGCTGTAATATAACATAAAAAACCTGCATGTAGAACTGCATACAATACAATCAAAATATCATGAATAATCACGTAACAATAAAGGAAATAAAAGATTAACATAATTTAACCCTTCGTTTTTAAAATGTAATCTCTGTTTTACTGAAAAGTTGCAACCAGAAATGCATTATCAGTACATATTTTCATTTCAATTTTTTATTTTCAAAAATATAATTATTGAAAATCAAAATTGTATACAAACATACAATAATGTGTTACATGCATGTATGTATTTTGTTCACTACATTATCATACGTTCGTAATAGGATTAAAAACATGAGGCAAAACAAAAAATGACTTAAATCAGAAATGATATAGGGATGAATTAATCACATAACGATCCATTCTACGTGATTGTCCCAATAGAAATGGAGGTAAGCAAAATAAAATGGACAAAATTGCATTTAGGTTATATGTAGGCTACAAGCATTTGTAAATAAAACGCATTTACTATGTTATTTGCAAAACTGAGTGTTTTATTCGGGATCGAAAGATCCTTGTAAACACTCTAAAGTTATAGACATATGCAATTACTTTAAAAAGACTATTTTGAGTTTTGATATTACATTCAAATGATTTTTTAAAACTGATTTTCCACTTTTTATTAGTTATCTTTTGATTCAATTCTTTCTACATTATTAGGTATATGCAGAAAAACCTATAAACCTAAGTTTTATTCTTTTCAGTATATGTTATAAGGTAAAATTGATAATATACACATACATACATATGTATATGCGTATTGCGTATATATATAAAAATGGTAACGAACGACCAACGACATTAGTCGTCATATTGAATTGTTCATATTACTGTGGATATAGGTACATATAGTAACCATATAAAATATATTTTTATTTTGTATATTATAAGTATTCATTGATTATCCAATTTTAAATTGAATCGATTCGTGTATAAACGCATAGGTATATTCACAATCAATATTTTGAAATAGAAAATCATACTGCATTGATTAATATTCTGGTGAACACAAGCGTATTTTATGGTTATTGGTTACAAATTATATTTATAACATGGAATTTTTTTCATCTATCTCATTTTGTTTTATCACACAATTATTTTCATGATTTTTATCAACACATGAATAAAAATTAAACAAACTTGATTCAGAAAATAATAAACCTGTTAAACGTATATTAACGAAGGTAGGTATAATAATATTTTTTTATGTGGTATAATTTATATTGTTTATATATATATAAGTAATTTACATTATACGTGCTCTTAATACAAATTTTAAGATTATACTTAAAAAATACAAATTTTGTCTTGTATGATAAATAAAATCATTAATAATTTTTTTTTCTTTTTTTTAATTTGAATAGACTGTAGAAAAGCAATAAATTTGAATGGATTAAAAAAGGAACTAAATTATTAAAATACTGACATATGTATGTATGTTAAAATCATTTTTACATATGTGTACGTTTATCAAACATGTATAGATAAGTACATCTGCATACAATTCCACGTAGTTGGATTTATTTTTTAAAAAAATGATTGTTTAATATGATAAATTTTTATAGTTACAATGTGATTTAAAAAGATCTTATACACATTATGTGGGCACGGAACCTTCAAAAATAAGTGAAACTGAGGTTTATAATGATATTTTGCAAAAAACATTCAAATGTAGATTTTCAAAGTAACACTTATTGCCTTTTTCCAAAACTTTTTATAATTAAAATAAAGTTTTAAAGTAGATTAAAAAGCAATGGCTAAATTAAGCACTTTTTCAAACAATACAGGTATGTACATATTATATACTATGTATTCCCAAAAACAAAATATTAAACGAGAATAAAAAGTCAACTAAAACATTATACCTACCTAGTATTTGAAAAATAATCACTTCATTGTCGTTATATGAATGTTGAGTATGGCCAGTGATGAAAACTTTTTTACAGTACATTTCCCTTTAACACCTTCAAAATTTCCCTTTTTCAGAAGCAATTTCCCTTTTTATAATTTTTTGATTCAAATTTTATGCTATAAAATTATATAAAAATTCAGAAGGTTTATTATGCAAAATATGTATATTTACATTTTGTTTTAATTAATTATTGATAATGAATTCATGTAAATTAAAACAACAAGTAATATAAACGGAATAAAAACAAAATAGAAAACAGCGCGTGAAAAAAAAAATTAATAAATATAAAGTGAACATAGATAACAAAAAAACAAACTTTTTAAAAAATTTACATAAATCAAAATTGAACTGATTAAAAGTGCAATACATTTTATAACTCTATTTTGTTTTCCTGTACATACATACATAAACTGATTGAATTTTTTGATTTGACTTTGTTTTACATTTAAATCAAATCTTTGAATAATCATTTTGCATGTAAAATACTATCTAAGGTTTCTGTGTTCAGCCTGTTTCTAAATTTATTAGTAATTATTTCAAAAAAGCGATATTTCCCTTTTTTCGCCTAATTTCGGCCTGTTTTCCCTTTTCCCTTTCAAGGCTTCGATTTCCCTGAAAACGGGAAATTTCCCCGCAGTTTTCATCAGTGAGTATGGCTGTATGTTTACGTACATATGTACATCGATTCTTTAAATCTTCTCAAGCAATTCTTTTTCGTTTTTTTTTGTTGTGTTAAGTATATAAATTTTTTTTTTCTGCTTATTGCTTTTTTCTCTTTACTGTCGTTCTAATAAACCAAAAATAATAATTCCTCAAATACACCGATTATAACAAAACATAAAAAATAATGAAATATATATATTTACACATACGTACATACATACATACCTACATAAATACATACAAACATACATACATATGTACAGATTAAAAACCAAAAAGTCGTTTACATTAAAAATATTTTTATAGAGTAAATAAATTATTGTATTAAAAAAATCTAATAACTTAAATATTATCATATTATGTATATACACACATATAAACATGTACATATTTATGTACATATGTACATGCACGCATAAAAATTTGTAATTTTATTTGCAAAAAACATGCAAAAACTACATTAACATTCTTATATCTACCTACATACATATTTTATAATTAGATGCATAAGTTTGAATTTATTTACATACGTTTAAGCCTATAGGTACATATGTACATATATGTATATAAATATGTTGTATATCTATTCATTCATACACATCCAAATATTATTGAAAAGTGATAATAAGAAAAGAAAATAAAATTAAAAAAAGTTAATCAAATCGTATTTTTTTAATGGAATATACAATATCTATACGTATGTTGCATACATTTGTATTTGTAATATACGGCTTTTTTAAATCTTACAATCGTTTAACATTTAGTTATTCATCGTTGTATTTTGTTGTAACAAAACTCATAATAATAATAATAATAAATAATAATAGCAATAATAAAAATAATAATAATAACAATAACAATAAAAATAATAATATGGGTACTTCTATTTTCGAATATCATGATAAAATTGAGAAAGAGAAAATTAAAACGAAAAAAGGTATACAAAAATATTAATAATATAATAAAAATAAAATGAAAATAGCAATAAACGAGCATAACAAAAATAAATCGTAAAGCTATGACGATAAATGTATGTATGTATATATAAATACCATACAAATTTTTATAATAAATAAAATACAAACTTCAAAATACATAAATAAAATTTTATGTACATGTATAGAAACATATACGTATGTTAGATTAGTGTGTATAATTTGTTTTTTATATTTATAGATATGAGTTTTATAAAAGCGTGGAGATAGAGTATAAATTTAGAATGTAACTTTATAAATATGTACATACATATGTATGTATAATAATAGTTTCACATGTGTACAATATCCCAATTAAATAACTTTACTATACATTCATATTATATTTATACGTACTAATATATGTAGATATGTATATCTGTACAGTGTACATATACAATATGTATTTGGCTTTTTTTAGAAGAAAAAACTACATAAAATATTTTATCTTATTCCTATTTACGAGAATACCTTACAAAGAAAAATAAAAATCGATTGGAAAATAAAAAACAAAAAAAAAATCTTCTAAGACATTACCACATTACATTACAATTTAGTATCATTCCTAAGTTCAATTATGCCTTATACTGTACTGAATACGTTGTTTATACACATTAAACATAACAAAAATAATGCAATAATATGTGATCATCACTATCACACTACACAAGCAAACAAATAAATAATTCATGTATATACATATGCTTGTGTGTACAGATATTCGGAAAATCTACACAAAGATTCACATGTATACCTACATATTTTGTTGTTGTCATACATACATATGTAGTTGCCAAACTAACAAATCCATAGTCAAATAATGTAGCATACAGTTTAATACGTACCCACCAGTAAATTTCATGAGTTTTTTATATCAGGTATGAGTTAAATTAAAAGGCAAGTAACCTAAATGGAACCTACTAGTTCTACCCACCTTTTGATGAACATACATACATATGTACATATGTATCCTTTTAAGTTCTGTATAATGTACAATATTCTGTGCATATTATACGAAAGTATAGTATAGTAGATATGTACATACATACATATGTATGTATATATGTATCTAAATATGTAACATAATATTATAAACAAAGCTTTTAACTATTTTTATACAGTATACATAGTACATCACTAATAACTAACGTAGTTAAATCATTCCAATATACTTAGTTCCTCTTTCTTTTACAATACAAGTAGTAACATATTATGTATTACCAGGTACATAAGTGCATTTTGTATCAAATATCCATTTCTATACCATTTAACAAACTTCTTGTTGAGGCCAGTATTGTAGGCGAACTCAAATAAGAAAGCTTATGCATCTGTTTAGCTGATTTTTGAAGTAAATAAATACATATTATTGAATATGTACGAGTAAACTAGATGAAAATATGTGTATGTATACATATGTCCGTATATTTGTATGTAAAAATATTCATTATTTATACCAGAAAAATGAGAAATGGGTGGTGGGCGGTTGGAAAGAACTAAGTATTAATAGCATACATAATATAATATGTATGTACATTACAAGTTTTTATTTTTCTATATATAGTATGTACATATGTACATATATATTTATACATAAATGCATATTCATAGAAAGAGTTGTTTTATCTGACAGTAGCATGATGATGATTGCATGTACAAAATATATAAACCGTTTGTATTACTTATACAAAACTAAACATTAACACAGAAGAAAAATAAAAATAAAACTAAAATAAAAACAAAATTAAAAAAAAAGAAAATATTAAAGATAACAAAACAAAATAACATTTTCAAGAAAACATCATGTGATATGGCAAACAAATGAAGAAAATAAAATGTCTGTAGTATTTGATAGCGTGTATGTACATATGTATGTATACGTATGAGTGCATGTATGGAAACGATATAATAACAAGTATATATACTTATATAGGTATACATATAGATAAATTGTGTATATAATACAGATACTATCCAACTTAAATAAAATAAAGAAACAAAAAACAGAAAAAAAAAAAATATTGTATATAAAAATAAACTAAATAAGAAAAAAGAAAGTTGTCTTAAAGTAAAGAAGCAGTATATGAAATGAAATTTGAAACAAAGATAACAGTTACAATACAATGTGCTATCGGAATTTGAAAAGTATGTTATAATACTACACTTTATACATAAATGAACATATACAAATACATAGTAATGATAATATACCCTAAAAGCTGAGACATTTTAACTGAAACAAAACGAAATAAAACTAAAAATAAGCAAAAAAAATGCAATTTTTCGTGTAAAAAGAATAATATGCATGTACAATGGTGTGTTATTCGGATTAAATACATATATATGTGAATGATATATACATATGTATTTAAATTTGTATATGTGCGAATAATTGTGTATATATACTATATGAAAAAGAATCGAATAAATTTTATAAAATATACATGTAGATATGTAGGTATATCAACATGCACATGAAAAAAGGTTTACATATATCGAATGTTGACACTCAGAAAGATATACATACAATACAAGTGAATGTATATGTACATGATGTATGTACGTTTAACATATGTATATTTAGATAACATATGTAAAAAAATGATGTTAAATATCTTTTTGCAACTTCTTGTATGCACTTTGTAAAGAAAAAATTATAAAACACACGAGAATAAAACAACGATTAAGAAGTCACAACACAACATATACCTATACATATGTATGTATGTATATGACTATATGAACTATGTATAAAGTCCAAATCAAACCATGTATGTATGTTTTATCAAGTTTTTATATATGTTCGTACATATGTATGTGTATATAAATATATTTACACGAATATGGCTTTATGTGCATATATGACAGCCGTATACAATAAATGTTAAAAATGTTTTTAAAAAAAATATAAACGTAGGATTATTATTTTGTTGGCAAATTTTCAAAAAAAAAACAATAAAAATTATATAGACTGAAATAAAATAAAAAGTGCAAGCACATTATCAAATGTATATGCACATTTACATGTACATATGTAGCTTTAATACTAAATGCTTAAATGACAGAAGTGAATAAAATTAAAAACCAAATTGGGCTATTAAATGGTTGCTTTATATCTGCGTGAATATAAATGTTATTGTGTAAGTACATTTAAATATCCAATATAATTCGTTTACTTGAAAAGTTGATAATTTTTTATCTGTTCGTACATATAACATACAAGGTGTTCCATTACTTGATATAAGGAAAAAGTATATGTTTTCGAATGTTATTTTTTTTCCTAGCATGGATTACCTTGTACGTGGTTAAAATCAATTCATAAAACACCCAATATATACATATATAGTCGAATTCAAACCGGTATGCAATACATTTGGATACACACATAGTCTACAACTTTGCTTTAAAAGACGTTGTGAAAAATTGCAGAAAATTGCATAAAATTCGTAATTTAAGATACAGTAACTCTTTTATTAAAAACGTGCACATATGTATATATATAATATATATATGTATATATAAATATGGGCGTTTGTTCAGATATGTACACTGGTCATAATAAGTCGTTGTGTTTTAAAAATTACTTTACAAGGCTTGTATCTGCATCATGCATTTAAACTGTAATAAGTACAAAAGAGGAATTATATACTGTGAGTGTGTGCGAAATCATTGGAAAAGTTATCTAAGTTCTAAGTGGCTAAATGACTTCCAATAAAATTTCAATTATTAAAAATTTTAGAAATTATTTTCAAAAAATCACAAAAAATTTGTAAAAATCAAATTACAGACAAAAACCGTACATATTAAATCATTTCATACAAAAACAATGAATTTACCAATCTAGACGTATGCTAAAACCTATATACTTTACCGATTTTATCCAATAATTTAGCCATTTAGATATTTAGCCGAATTCAGCCAAATTAAGCCAAATTTCGCACACACTCTGTATTTCGATTATTTTCATTTATAACTGGCAAAATTTTTTTTTCAATTTTCTTTTCATTTTACATTTCTTCTCGATTTGAAATAAAATAAAACCAATAGGTACCTACATATAGTAATACAACTGTACGTATACACATATGTATCCTTTTCTTTTTTTTTCGATCTCTTTCTGCGTTTTGAGTTTTTGTTTTTTGTTTTTATTACATTCAGAATGACTGTTAGTTTTTTACTTTTATCAACTTTTATTTATATTATCCCAATCAAATATCTCTCTTTCTTATGAACATACCCACATATGTATGTACATAAGTATACATGTATGTGCAAAAGATACATTCGTTTGGGATGTTTCTCGATATAAAAAGGGTTCAGATTCCATCCAATATTTTCATGTATTTTTTTTATGCTCCATATATTCACTGTTATTTTACTTCTTATATGTACGTACATACACTGTTCAAAACGACGTGTTAGTACATACAAATGTAATGTATATGTTTGTATGTACGTACATTGATATTTGTATAAATCAAGTAAAAAACATATAATATTTTCTCTTATCAGTTTTGGTTTTTCTTTTTCTTGTTTTTCCATTTTATGTTATTTGAAAAATGTTTATAATATAACATATGTACTTATATACAATTACAATGTATTTATTCTGCATAAATATAGGTAGGTATGTATGTACAAGCATATAAATACAAGTATATAATACATGAGTGCAATAAAAAAATACAAAAATATTTTTACAGGATATATACATATGTATATTACATTGTGAATCGCATAAAGCATAAACACACATACAAAATGGTAACTTTTTCATTACCAACGGTAACCAATTTATACTTCGATTGATACACAGTTTTCGAATTTAACGTAAGTATATACATAAAATGTATATCTATATATATCTAAACATACATACATATGTTTAGTGTGCTCCTATATAATTTTCATATATGTATGTACATCCATACAGATATTCAAAAGTATCTGCATTATAATTTGAAAAAAGTGGTTACAAAAATATCAAAAAAAATTTCATTTATTACTCCACGTGGAGTCACTAAAGATATGTATATATTACATCGTATATATGTGACGTATTCATTTTACATACGTGTGTTTATATATACATATATGTACCATTTTATATGTAGGTGTATGTAATTTTATTCGTCTGTTTTATTATTCTTTCTTACCTTCTTACTTATATTTTGTGCTCATCATAAAGTATTGTGAAAAAAATGTGTATATGTATGTATGTGCATATACGGCCGTTGCTATCCATATATGTATAAAAGTACATATATATATACATACTGTAAACGTATCACCTACATACATATATACTTATATGTACAATATTGATAAAAATGTATTAGAAGAAATATAATTTTTTTAAAATTCTCTTTTAAAGAATATATGATATTATGATATACATACATATGTATGTAGGTATACGCGTCACGAATGTACATGTGGACGTATACTTAGGACTGAAAAACAACTTAAAATAAAAAGGATGTGAAGATGATAAGGTATCCAACCATTTCTTTAAAATTTTTCTTGTTATTTTTTTTCCTTCAAATGATATGAAATCTTCTAAATAACAAAAATAAACAGAAAAAAAAGTGAGCCGACAATGAAGTACATATATACGATACGTATTTAGATTGTAGTATTATGCGTAAATGAATGAGTAAAAAAAATGGGAAAAAAAGAAAAAACGTGCCCTTTGAAAATAGGCAGAAAAATCCTATTTAACTGATGTGATATCTTTTTATCTTATTTTTCCCATTTTTTTTTTGTTTCATTTATTTATTTATTTTTTTTCTTGATTTTATTTTTATTTCTGCTTTTTTTTTTCTCAATAATGATTTTTGTTTCTAGAGAAGAAAACTGATGAAAATTATGTGAGCATCATATGTACATATTATTATTTTGTATATGTACATATGTATGTATATAGAAGCATATATATATACTTATGTGTGGAATGTGGATAAATATTGCAAGGATAGATAAACCTATAAACAAAGACTTTATTTATTCATTTGTTATGTACAAAGGTATGTTTTCAATTTCAACATAAATTTGATACGTATTCGTGTATTTCTCATATTTGTTGTTGCTTTTGCTTATTTTGTTATTCTACTACATTACAGTACAATCCGAAGGGTAGTATACACATCCATATATACATAAGCATGTACATATATCTATAGGGATACATTATTATATGTATGTACATATGTATGTATAGAAAAAAAGAAAAAAAAACATACAGAAAAAGGTTCGCTATAAAAAATAGGTTTATAATTTAGAATTCAATTCGATCATATACATGATCATACATACATATTACCAGAAAACCCTATACTACATTCATATATTACTGTATTATTGCAATAACAACTATATATGTACATACATAGTCCCCAATATGTATAGATGGATTGGTAATATGATGATACAATACGATGATGGAAAATAAAGCAAAAAAAAAAAATGAAAAAGAACAATATATACTTACATACATACTATATTATGTATAAAATCAATACGTTATGAATAAGCGATGATGATAATGTTGATGATGATGATGATGATGACGGTGATGGTGATATATTGTGATATATTCTGATTGTGTAATAAAGGCATAGATAATAAAAAATTTAAAGGATTCGAAAAAAAATAAACAATCAAATCGGTCAATACGGTCAACAAAAAAATTTATATTTAATCCACCCACTCGCACGTACACAATCATTTATTTAACAATCTTATAAACTTTTTTCTTTTATAATTATTTTACTCTGTCTACTGGAAAAAATGAATTGAAATATGAAAACAGGAAAACGAAATAAAATATATTTTGAAAAAAAAGTCAAAAAAGCAATCCACCAGAAAATGCTACTTGGGATTTAAAAAAAAAAAAAATTTTTGAACTTTTATACAAACGTATAGGAGATTTCAAATATATGTATATACATATATAGATGATGTGTATTATATCCATGTATTATGCAGATAAGTGTGTATCTATATATGTGGAAATCTGATAAATACACGTATATGTATATTTAGTACTCATATGTATGTAGGTACACATGTATGTACATACGTGCAAATCTATTTTATATACATACATACATATATTTATATATATATCTGGCTTTGAATCAATTTTTTTATGTAAGTACATATGTATATGTATAATAGATATATAAGTACAAGTACGTGTGCGTACGAAATGTTCATGTCATGTACATATGCACAGGAAAACTTCAATACAATTTTGAATGTTTGTTTTTCCTCAATATTTTTTTAAAATAAATTCCATAGGGAAGTTGTTTTTTTCGTATTTTCATTTATGCATACTTTTACTTGTATTTTGTATTTCTACAGTGGTGGTCGATTTCATGTCCTTTTTTCATTCGGTCTTTTTTTTTTTCTTCCAATGGTTTTTCATTTTAATATCTTTTCATTTTTTTTCTTTTATTTTTTAATGTCATGAAGGAAATGAAGTGTAGAAATCAGTTTGCAATATTTTCCCGGCACAAATTTTTTATAAAATGAAAAAGAAAAACATGAACAATAAAATAAAAATAGAATTTTATATTTCAGAAAGTTTTTTTCATCACTACGTTTCATAGTTTGCTGAAAAAAATGTTATATCATGTGCATACATACATATCTGCACAAACATACACATACACACAAAGCTACATATAGGTATAACTTTTATACTAGTTCGTTGTGCAGCATTTTTGGGCTTTGATATATTTTTTTTTATTTTTTCAAAGATATGTATACATGCAGATGCAAATAACATAAAAATTATTTATAATCGTCCGTTATAATAGAAAAATTATTTATAATTTTTAAACACTAAAACAAACATGCAAGTCCTTGCTTTTGCCATATATATACATACATATATACATATATTGTATATTTGAGCTTTGTCTTAACTGCTTCTTCAAGCTTTTCGGTTTTAAATTTTAAAGTGTTTTCACCTTTTTTATTATGAGCACATACATGTGTATGTACATAAGTATGTACATACCTATCATGTTTTGTTTTGTTTTCTTCACTATTGTGATTATATTAATGAAGACGTGATAATGACATCGACATAAAGTCAACATTAACTATAGATATCTATATACGTTTGTATAGATAAATATTGTGCTTTTATGTATTTACATATTTATTTATCAAGTGTAGATATTTATTTTACCCGCAAGACGCCATCGTCATCATCATCGTTGTTATCACCGTTGATTTCTATGTACGTGTATGTAAACATATATTTTTAAATAGTATATTAGGTATATAGTACACAATTATTAAATAATATATTCATGTAAACACATATATCTATGTACACATATCTAGGATATTCTAAATATATGTATAGGTATACCTACATAATTTACTCTCATAATGCAAACATAGTTTTATATTCCCAATTCCCCATATACAGCCCCCGCTTCCTTCATTCAACTCTTATGTATGCATATATACATAAGATGAACGTACATACATATTAATATACATATGTAGTATGTACGTGCATTTATCGAAAATTGAAATACATGTTGTACTACATCTTTTGTACGTGTGTACCCATGTATATAAATAAATAATAAAATGTTTAGCGTATTTAATATTAGTATGCTAAAGCTAATAATTAGGCAATGTTTACCCAAATGGTTTATAAGGCAAGAAAAGTACTAAATAAACATAAAAAGAGAGTATTAATATTTGTGCAAATATACATACATATGTATATATATTATAATGTACATACATGCATAATAATGTGTTCAGTACAGTTCATGCAGAATTTATTGAAGTTCCTTCGGCGAGATTCCTGTTTAGGTGTAATGTTATTCGTGTCCTGTAGGAACTTCTGCAAAAATGGCATACTTTTTGTTGCAGTCACCTATGAATATGAAATATCTAAAAAATATTTATAAATATTCAGAAGATAACAGAAAGAAAACAAATAGCCATGTATAAAATCAAAGCTAGTTTGTATGGTAAGGCATTAGGTGTTGGAGTTTTGTAAATAAAGTGTGGTGCAATGCGAATTAGGGGATCTCATATTTTTTATGTCAAACTATACGTATATAATATATGTACGTATAAACTGTGTACATATCACTAAGCTCTGTATTATGTATACACGTATATTTTGTTTTTCGCTTATTGTTATTTTTTTTTTTAATTTCTTTTTTAAGTCCATGTATTATACATGTTGAAAGTGTATAAATAACAGGCTACATAAGCTGCAGATGTGTATTATATGTATGTATACAACATATACAATTTTCACGGTATTTTATCTAAATATGGTACACGTATTTTATATTCATGTATGGCAGGCATGTATAAAATGCAATGTAGACATAACCTAAAGGAAATCATACTTGTTTACAAATGTATTAGATAGCTAGTATATATGTACATATACAGTGCCGGACACTTGATTACCCTCACTTGAATTTTTTCGAATTTGTTTAATTTTTCCAGTTCTTTCTGAAAACTAATGATGGATTTTTTTGATTTAATCCATTTTCAAACATTTCGGGTGAAAAAATTTCAGAATTTGGAAAAATACAAATAATTATTCAAGTTTATAAAAAATTTACCTTCAAGCAGAAGGACACTTGTTTAGCCTCACCCATTTTATTGAGGAAAAGGGTTAAAATAAACGGGAATTTTCAATGTTTTTGTTGTTATTTCTAATATTTTATTGAGTTATCTTTATATTCCATAAATTTTAACGAACTTTTGGGTACAAAAAATGGGTAATTTTGGGTAATTCCAATGGAATTTCACGCCAAGCCTTTAAAACTGCTGTCGCCAGTTCTTGCTTAGCGTAAACGTGTCCCATCAGCTTGAACGTGTCGAGAAAGGTATCCCCATACGTTTTCAATGATATTGAGGTCGGGCGATAACGCAGGACTCTCAAGGATTACAATTTTGTTTATTGTAAATAAGAGTTTTTCTCTTTCAACTGCGTGAATTGCATCATTATCTTGTTGAAACACCCAATGCTGACCTTCAAAAATGTGGTTCATTTTACCAATTTTATTATCTAGAAGTTCTAAGTACTTTCCAGAATTTTTCCGGCCTTTTAAAACGACAAAATCAACAATCCCATAGTACGAAATTTCACCCTATACCATTATTGACCCGAGAGCACTATGTGGCCTGACCAGACATGGTCCAGACCTTTTCTAAGATAAAATTATTATTATTTTCATGATTTTAGAAAAGAAGAACCGTGTCTGGTCAGGCCACATAGTCCTCTCGGGTCAATAATGGTATAGGGTGAAATTTCGTACTATGGGATTGTGGATTTTGTCGTTTTAAAAGGCCGGAAATATTCTGGAAAGTACTTAGAACTTCTAGATAATAAAATTGGTAAAATGAACCACATTTTTGAAGGTCAGCATTGGGTGTTTCAACAAGATAATGATGCAATTCACGCAGTTGAAAGAGAAAAACTCTTATTTACAATAAACAAAATTGTAATCCTTGAGAGTCCTGCGTTATCGCCCGACCTCAATATCATTGAAAACGTATGGGGATACCTTTCTCGACACGTTCAAGCTGATGGGACACGTTTACGCTAAGCAAGAACTGGCGACAGCAGTTTTAAAGGCTTGGCGTGAAATTCCATTGGAATTACCCAAAATTACCCATTTTTTGTACCCAAAAGTTCGTTAAAATTTATGGAATATAAAGATAACTCAATAAAATATTAGAAATAACAACAAAAACATTGAAAATTCCCGTTTATTTTAACCCTTTTCCTCAATAAAATGGGTGAGGCTAAACAAGTGTCCTTCTGCTTGAAGGTAAATTTTTTATAAACTTGAATAATTATTTGTATTTTTCCAAATTCTGAAATTTTTTCACCCGAAATGTTTGAAAATGGATTAAATCAAAAAAATCCATCATTAGTTTTCAGAAAGAACTGGAAAAATTAAACAAATTCGAAAAAATTCAAGTGAGGGTAATCAAGTGTCCGGCACTGTATGTATTTATTGCTTATACAAATTTAATGTGGGAGACAAAAATATAAATAGAAAAATAAAATAAAATAACATGCACACAACACATACTACACTTATTTATACATGTATATATGTACATATTTTTACATTTGAATGGAATATGGAAATACAAATGAAAATCTAAGTTTACATGTGAACAAACATATATGTATATATGTATGTATACATTTTGATTAAATTTTTCTTGATGTTTACAGGTTTGATTGTAATATTTGTAGTACGTCCGTATAAAACAAAGAAATGAAAATTAAAAGTCAGAAAAGTATAAATAATGAAAATTGTATCTATAAAGCTATACAAATGAATATGTACGTACTTTTGTGCATATATCAAAACCTGCCAGAAGGGTATAAAGAATAAGCCGCAAAGAAGGAAAATGTTTAACCAAACAAAGTTTCTAACACAAAAGGATATTGTTTATTCGTGTATGTACATATATAATTTATACTAAAATGAGTACATATATGTACGTATATACATATGTATACATATGTATGTATGTTTCATTTATTTATTAAACGTTTACTAAACTTCATTACTTAATATGAAAATTGTTTTATATATTACGATATTGAAGAACGTAGGTATATTTGCTTTTGTGAATACAGAATGAATCGTGAAAAACTAATTGTTTTATTTTTCATTTTTTTTGTAAATCTAGAAAAAAAATAGTAGAAAATAGAAGAGAATCAAATACATATTTTTTTGATAATATTCAAATACATATTTATAAAAATTGTGACTCTGAATTATTCTGTAGTAATTTTAACACGTTATTGTACGTAACCAAAAAATATTATCATTATATTATCAGTTATGTACATTAGAACTTAAACACGTACATTAAATAGGGCGCAACGTTAAATATTTGCTATTAGGCATGTATATATACATACATATGTACTTACGAATTGGTGTGTACTAAAAAAAAGTTTAAATTTAAAGCAAATGAAATGAATTTAAAATATTAAATGCGATCGTTAAATATATATGTTTAAACACATGCATATTTTTACAGAAAATCTTTTTTTGAATGGAATAGTAAAATACACATTTTCATTTACCCATAAATGTAGTTTTAAAATAAAGTTGTAGCAAAACTACTTCATATGCAGATTATGGTCTTTTGTATATGTGTACTATTTTTGTAATTAATATGCAAATAATGCATGCTAGCTCGTATAAACTTATGACATATAAACATATAAACCCTTGTGTTACATACGTGTTTACATATTGATAAAAGGAAAAATATATTATGATTTTATGGTAAGAAAAATAAGCTTATACAAAATTGTATAAAGGTTTGCAGGTCAAAAAAAAGAATTTTCATTATACAAACATAAAATATGCAAACATTTACGAATTATATACAAATATATATGTTGTAACGAAGTTACATTTTGAGGTTAGGAAATAATAAAAATAATAAAAATAAATTAAAAAGAAAAAAATATATTTGCCTCCACCGGGGTTCGAACCCAGTCACCCTTGCATAATGAACTGAGACCCACCTTTCAAGCTAGGCCTCATGTTGAAATAACTTGCGATAATAGTTTAGATAAAAGAAGGTACATTCCCTGTATATGTTGAAAGTGTATGAAATCAAAGTAATATTACCTTACGTATATTACATAGAGAATTTATCCCCGTATATAATTCACGGTCATACTGAAAATTCAACATTGGTATATTTTCATCGAATTCAATATAGGTAGGTCAGATCGACTTGTATTGAGTAATATATAAGCTTATACACTTCATAAGTTATTACTCAACAATTACAAGGCTGACTGTAGGGTTCATCTGATTATTCAGATACCGCCATTTCCAAGGCATAGGGTTGTGGATATATGTGTATGTTATCTACGGTATATCCACAGACCAAGACATACAGTACGACGGAACTTCAACCAGTTCCCAAATCGTCACTCCTTGTCGGTATTATCGGTGGGTGCACACCCGAGACATACCATCCCCGTTCTATACTTTTGTATGAAATCTACACTGTATAGAACGAAACTCCTCAGATAAGTATATGTGTATGTAATCTACGGTATACTTATCAACTACCTAATCCTTCCATTTCGGGGTATATGTGTATGTAATCTACGGTATACTCCTCCGCTCCGCAGTGGATAAGTGTGTATGTAATCTACGGCTTATACACTGAACCAACGACTAGTGCATAAGTGTGTATGTAATCTACGGCTTATACACTGACCAGACGACTAGTGGATATATGTGTATGTAATCTACGGTATATTCACTGTCAACGACTTGACAGACAGAAAGAAGGTTTAGTTGGGTATTTAGGGTGGCACACTGGTGCAAATATAATTCTGTAGGAGACAGAAGAGTTCTTTCAACGTTGGTATTCGTTTCAATCGTGATTAAAACATTTGTCGATTCGCTTGTATTTTACTTACAGGTTTTCAGGTTTTAGGTTCAACGTTGGGTTTGTACAGTGAGTATTGGAACTCACTACAACGGTGGGATTTGTTATTCGAAGGAATAGTTTGTATATTACAGTACGAGTGAGTATAGGAGCTCACTCAAAGGTCATCGTTTGGTTTGTTGTTTTCTTGAATTGAAACACAGAGGTTGTCTTGGTCTTTGCTATCAAATTAACCTACCTTTTTCTGGTGAGCTCACCGATAGGCATCGAAAGACAAATAGGTACTTCAGAATCCTTTTCTTTCACTCGCCTTATTACAATTTGTACGGAATAATTGATCCACTGCCTTGTCCCCTGATATTTTGTTATAAAGGTTATTGATTGAAAGAATTATATTGGAATATATATAAAAGAGGCAAATATATTAAAATATATTTGAATTGAAAGTAAAAGAGATAAAAGGTATAAAAGAATATTATAAGAAATATTGTAAAACTAGAGTAAGACGTAGCATAGGGAAATTATTGTCAAAGAATAGGACATCTATACGTAATAAACATAATTTTAAGTTTATAAACGAAATACAGTGTTATTATTTACAACAGACGTCGTGGGAAAATTATTGACCCTGGACAGGCTGTACTATCCGCACACTTCGCACCACTACGTCCCATTACAAAATTTTGGCGCCCGAACAGGGACTATAAGTCCGTAAAAGAAGAAACTAGAAAACTTGGAAATGGCTACCGAAAGTACAACAACAACTACTACAAGTTGGATTTATGTACTTCGAAAAGAAGAACTTACTGAAGAAGTCAGTAAGAGGGGATTACCAACAACTGGTACAGTGGAGGAATTACGGAAAAGACTCATTGAGCATTTACGTCAGCAACAAACTGCTGTACAAGAATATCTGTCAAGATCGAGTAATGTGTCCGATATAACAGCGCTAACTATTGCCAATACAGACAATACATCTATAAGCCGTGAAACCACAGCGTCCACAACTGCACAAGAATTACAAAACGCTACAAACATCAATACGCTTCCTAGCACGCTACCCGTAAGTCAACCAGTATATACAACAGTAGCAAGTACACGTTTACCTAGTACTACGTCAGCAATAAGTATACCGTACTCCGTCCCTTACACTTCAATGTTTTCACCACCATATCATCTTTACTACCCACCAATAGCATCTTTCTGGACATCACCAGTAACATCGTACCCAGCACCGAATACAAATATACCAGCGACAAATACGTTCCCTGCTATGACAACGTCACACGCCACATCAGATAACAAAGTACAAAGTAATCTACATGAAATAAGCGATGCCGAGATCATGGACAAAGTGAGGAAATGGAATGTGAAGTTTGATCAAGGACAAGATCCATTAAACTTCCTGGAACGTGTAGAAGAATTAGCAGATTGTTATACCATACCCATAACGAGATTATTAAAGGCTTTGCCTGAATTATTAACCAAGACAGCGTTGATATGGTATAGAAATAATAAACACAGCTGGTCAACGTGGGATGAATTTGTAAACGACTTCAAAGACTTCTTTCTACCACCAAGATATCATGTAAAGTTGGAAGATGATATTCGAAAAAGGGTACAAAAATATAATGAACCTGTCAAAGACTTTGTGACAGCGATTCAAGCATTGCAACGATGGCAATCGAAAAGTACACCATCTGAAAAGTTAGAAAGAATCTATGAAAACCTATTACCAGAGTATCGTTTATACATAAAACCAAGGGACTTCACAAATTTGAGTGAGCTAGTAAAATTAGCAGAAGAGTATGAAAGAGTACGAGCTGATAACAAAGTGCAACAGCAGAAGAATAAAAATCAATCAGAAGCAAAGGCAAAACCAAAGCCAGTAAACATATATCCCATCAATCATAAGAAATGCTGGAAATGTGGACAACCAGGTCATTTACAAGCTGCATGTAAAGAACAAACCAGATGTAGAAAATGTAAAAATCAGCGTTGCAGATGCCAGTCGGGAAAAGACAAAGGGATGAAGGCATAGAGAGGCAACCTTGCATCCCAGAAGAATGTGCCTCAAATGTTAAGATTAAAAGAAGATATATACTGAATGTTAATATTTTTAACCACAACTACCAAGCTTTAGTAGACACCGGCGCAGGTTTAACTTTCATTGGTGACAAAGTAAGGAACATGTTACGAAGAAGAAACCATCCAATTAGACAATGCGAAGTAGAGACTTACATGGCAGATGGAAAGAACGTCAGAGTAAAAGAGAGCTTTGATTTCAACATTACTTGGGAAGGCAGGACTGTAAGTCACAGATTATTTTATTTGCCTAGACTCACTGAGGAAGTGATATTAGGAATAGATTTTCTTTATCATATGAAGGCAAAGTTCATTATAGGAGACAAGGAAATAAGTCTGAAAGAAGTATCAGAAGAATACGACAATATACGTCACATTCAGACAGAACAAAATAAGATACAATGCTTTCTTTCCGATCAACTGAAACGATTTAATGAAATTAAAGGAGTTACCCAGTTAACAAAACACAGCATCAGAATGAAAAGCGAAAAACCCTTCAAACAACGATATTATCCACGTAATCCAGCCATGCAAGAAATAATCAACAAAGAAATTGATGATTTACTAGAGCAAGACAGAATTGAACCATCCAGTAGCCCCTATAGTTCACCAATCGTATTAGTTAGAAAGAAACAGGGAGGATGGAGACTTTGCATTGATTACAGAGTATTAAATGAAAACTCGATAAAAGATGCCTACCCATTGCCTCAAATTAATCACATACTTGATAAATTACAAGGAGCACAGTATATATCAACAATAGATTTGAAAAATGGTTACTGGCAAATACCACTTGAAGAAACGAGTAGACAATACACCGCTTTTACAGTCCCTGGAAGAGGCCTATTCCAGTGGAAAGTAATGCCTTTCGGTCATCACTCTGCTCCAGCAACTTTTCAACGAGTATTAGACCAAGTAATCGGTCCTGAAATGGAACCACATGCTTTCGCATATCTAGATGATATAATAGTGGTTAGTAAAAGCGAAGATCAACATATCGAGCATCTGATCAAAGTATTCGATCGTTTATTAGCAGCAAACTTGAAAATAAATTCTGAGAAGTGTGAATTCTTCAAAACCAGAATCAAGTATTTAGGACACATAGTTACTAGAGAAGGTATTAGCACCGATCCAGACAAAGTACGAGCTATTGAAGAGCTGAAAGCTCCAACGAACATAAAGGAATTAAGAAGGTTCCTGGGAATTGCATCATGGTACAGAAGATTTGTCCCTTCATTTTCTGTATTAGCAGCACCGTTGAATAAATTACTGCGCAAGAATAAGTCTTGGCAGTGGGAAGAAGCACAACAGAATGCTTTCGAAGATATAAAAAGACAGCTGACTCAAGCACCAGTATTAGCATGCCCAGATTTTACAAATATGTTTATCCTACAGACGGATGCAAGTCAAGATGGACTTGGGGTAGTGCTATATCAAATACAAGAAGGAAAAGAAAAGGTTATCGCATATGCCAGCAGAACGCTGAACGATACCGAGAAGAAATACAGTGTGACTGAGAAGGAATGTCTCGCTGTTGTATGGGGGATAAGGAAAATGAGACCTTATCTAGAAGGATATCATTTCATGGTAGTGACTGATCATCAGTCATTGAAATGGTTGAATACGATGGAGAATCCATCAGGTAGATTAGCACGATGGGCACTTGAGTTACAGCAATACGACTTTGAGATTAAATACAGAAAGGGGAAATACAACGTAGTAGCCGATGCGTTATCTCGCCAACCATTACCGATAATGGAAGAAGCAGACATATGTAATATCAAAGAAGATAAGAAAGAAACTTGGTATATCCGAATGATGAAAGCCGTCCAAGAACGACCAAAAGAACATCCGGATTATACGATTCAAAATAATGTACTTTATAGACATTTCCATACATCCAGCATAGATGATACTGGACCAGAATGGAAGCAATGTGTCGATATAAATAATATACAGAAGGTTTTGTATGAAAACCATGATGATGTGAAATCAGGACATCTAGGTATTAGAAAGACTATAGCTAGAATAGCTAAATTATATTATTGGCCAGGAATGTTTAGAGACATTGCCAAGTACGTGAAATCATGCGACTCGTGTGCACAACATAAGCCAAGCCAGAAAGCTCCAGCTGGTAAGATGTATAGTACAATCGCTACTAGACCATGGCAAATTGTTAGCTCTGATTTCATAGGACCATTACCTAGATCAAAGAAAGGAAATACTATGATACTAGTATTTCATGACAAATTCTCGAAATGGACTGAATTCGTAGCAGTAAGAGAAGCAACGGCTCCAGTACTGATTAAACAATTTAAAGATAGGATCTTAGCTAGAAATGGGATTCCTGAGACGTTTATATCAGATAATGGACAACAATACACTAGCTTAAAATTCAAGAAAATGCTTGAAGACTATGGGATTCAACATAAATTGACACCACCGTATACCCCACAAGCTAATCCAACGGAAAGAATGAACCGAGTGATAAAGACGATGGTAGCTCAGTACATTCAACAAGATCAGCGAAATTGGGATGAGAATCTTCCAGAATTGATGCTAGCTTTAAACACTAGCCAACATGCATCAACAGGCTATACACCAGCATATATCAATTACGGTCGAGAAATTACGTTGCCAACAACCTTATACTGCAAAAACACACCAGTTATAGCTGAACATAATGCTGAACGAAGTCATCAGCGACTTCAAGAAGTTTTCGAATTAGTCCGGATTAACCTGAACAAAGCGCTGACAACGCAAAGTCACCACTACAACCTCAGGCGAAGAAACTGGTCACCTAAGAAAGGGGACATGGTTATGAAGAAGGAACGATCATTATCATCAAAGGTTAAGAACTTTAACGCCAAGCTGCACAGTAAATACAGTGGTCCATATAAAGTTCTAAGGATGATGTCACCAGTAATAGCTGAAATCAGAAACATGCAGAATAATAAGGTGGAGCGCGCACACATTAAAGATATGAAGGAATATCACACACGCATAAATGTTATGCACTCCCCAGAAATTTTCTATAAAAGCACGATCGCCAGTAATAAATCTTCAGTCGCCAACATGAATTTAACGGAGGAGCAGTTAAAAAGGGTAACCAGGCGAATCAAGGGAATAATGAAGGAAAATAAAAAGAAGGCAGAACAACATAAAAGTAAATTGATATCTCCGCAAAAAGTAAACCCGTGTGTTCGAAAAACCAACCAAACCGATCAAACCAGGGGTCTTCAAAGCTACACTACAAAGAATACTAGAAGAAGAACTACTAGACATTCTACCAGTCCCGTCCACCAGCCGACAAGCCAACATCATTGTCACAGACTGGAGAGAAGTAAGACCTCGCTGGTATCGAGGATCATCATACAAATCAACTCCAACAACAAAACCAACAAGTAAAACTTCGACAAAGACAGCCACAAATACTACTAAGGGAAAACAAGATGACCAGAATCCAGCAATACAGAAGATCAAAAAGCCAACACCAGCTAAAAGAGTACAAACAACTAGTACTCAGACACCAAGTCTACCATCATACACCACATCAACCCCACTAACGCCAACCCAGGAAGACATACTACAAGAGGCTTGGAAAAGGGTACAAGCCACAACGATCCAGAAGACAGCACTATTCACCATACAAGGACAAAATGTACGAGCCAGGAAGCGGGCCAATACGATAATTATCAAAGGGACAGGATGGTCGGTTAAAATTTAAGTATTAACGTTAAGAGAAATATATGTATATGTATGAATGTACATACACGCGTGTATAAAAATAAAAATGAATTACGAAATAAAAAACAAAAATGTGTATACATACATACATATATATATATATACATATATATATTAGGGGTTAAGCGAATAAATGTACATTTAGATTAATATAGAAATAGATATTGAAATATTACCAATTATCATGAATAACTAAATAATGAATTAGGATATGAATATCTGAAAAATTATAAATGAGGAGAAATAAGAATTAAAAAAAATAAACAAAATTGTTAAGTAAGTTAAAGATAATGAAGTAAAAGGAAAATATAATAAAATATGTTGAATTAAAACTAAAATATTGAATTAAATAAAGTTGGAAAAAATAAAATGTATAAGAAAACAATGAAATAAATACGAAATAAAATAACAGCTTTGCCTCTTTTAGGTTAGGTCCTAGAGAAAAAAAAAAAAGAATAAATTCTTTTTTTTTAGGAAGAAAAGGGGGGATGTAACGAAGTTACATTTTGAGGTTAGGAAATAATAAAAATAATAAAAATAAATTAAAAAGAAAAAAATATATTTGCCTCCACCGGGGTTCGAACCCAGTCACCCTTGCATAATGAACTGAGACCCACCTTTCAAGCTAGGCCTCATGTTGAAATAACTTGCGATAATAGTTTAGATAAAAGAAGGTACATTCCCTGTATATGTTGAAAGTGTATGAAATCAAAGTAATATTACCTTACGTATATTACATAGAGAATTTATCCCCGTATATAATTCACGGTCATACTGAAAATTCAACATTGGTATATTTTCATCGAATTCAATATAGGTAGGTCAGATCGACTTGTATTGAGTAATATATAAGCTTATACACTTCATAAGTTATTACTCAACAATTACAAGGCTGACTGTAGGGTTCATCTGATTATTCAGATACCGCCATTTCCAAGGCATAGGGTTGTGGATATATGTGTATGTTATCTACGGTATATCCACAGACCAAGACATACAGTACGACGGAACTTCAACCAGTTCCCAAATCGTCACTCCTTGTCGGTATTATCGGTGGGTGCACACCCGAGACATACCATCCCCGTTCTATACTTTTGTATGAAATCTACACTGTATAGAACGAAACTCCTCAGATAAGTATATGTGTATGTAATCTACGGTATACTTATCAACTACCTAATCCTTCCATTTCGGGGTATATGTGTATGTAATCTACGGTATACTCCTCCGCTCCGCAGTGGATAAGTGTGTATGTAATCTACGGCTTATACACTGAACCAACGACTAGTGCATAAGTGTGTATGTAATCTACGGCTTATACACTGACCAGACGACTAGTGGATATATGTGTATGTAATCTACGGTATATTCACTGTCAACGACTTGACAGACAGAAAGAAGGTTTAGTTGGGTATTTAGGGTGGCACACTGGTGCAAATATAATTCTGTAGGAGACAGAAGAGTTCTTTCAACGTTGGTATTCGTTTCAATCGTGATTAAAACATTTGTCGATTCGCTTGTATTTTACTTACAGGTTTTCAGGTTTTAGGTTCAACGTTGGGTTTGTACAGTGAGTATTGGAACTCACTACAACGGTGGGATTTGTTATTCGAAGGAATAGTTTGTATATTACAGTACGAGTGAGTATAGGAGCTCACTCAAAGGTCATCGTTTGGTTTGTTGTTTTCTTGAATTGAAACACAGAGGTTGTCTTGGTCTTTGCTATCAAATTAACCTACCTTTTTCTGGTGAGCTCACCGATAGGCATCGAAAGACAAATAGGTACTTCAGAATCCTTTTCTTTCACTCGCCTTATTACAATTTGTACGGAATAATTGATCCACTGCCTTGTCCCCTGATATTTTGTTATAAAGGTTATTGATTGAAAGAATTATATTGGAATATATATAAAAGAGGCAAATATATTAAAATATATTTGAATTGAAAGTAAAAGAGATAAAAGGTATAAAAGAATATTATAAGAAATATTGTAAAACTAGAGTAAGACGTAGCATAGGGAAATTATTGTCAAAGAATAGGACATCTATACGTAATAAACATAATTTTAAGTTTATAAACGAAATACAGTGTTATTATTTACAACAGACGTCGTGGGAAAATTATTGACCCTGGACAGGCTGTACTATCCGCACACTTCGCACCACTACGTCCCATTACAATGTACGTACATATACATATGTGCATATATGTATGTATTTGTAGACATCAACGACAAAAATATGTAGATAAAAATATATACATATATGTAGAGGCGACAACGAATATCGTGATGAAACAAAGATTTGTATTTAAATATTGCCGTAAATAAAAACTTTAAGTGTATGTACTAACTTTTGTACAATATTGAAATGAAAGTGTGTAAATATTTATTTACCCAAAGAACTAAAAACAATAAACAAAATATGAATTTGACTTAATATACACATACCATGATGTGTACATTGTATACATAGATAAAAAAAGTAAATGAATACTAAATAAATAAATTTATCTTATACAAATATTTTGTCTACTTATAAAATTCATTCGCCATGTTGAATTTTGAAAATGTTTAGTTCCAGAAAGAAGAAATCAGTAAAAATCTTTTATGTTTTAAATTATCAAATCAAATCCCAAAGACAGGGTAATATAAGCATAGTATTCTGAAGAGTACGCGTGTTCATGTAATATTATTTTTATCCCATTCGAAAATCAATATTCTCAAAAGGCAAACGCTTAACAATCTTATCCTCATAGAAACTCTTTAAAACTTATAGTTCGAACTTCCAGCTCTACTTCTGCAGTTCACATACATATGTATGTACTCGTATATACATATATACATACAGGTGAAATTGATATATGTACAATGTTTGAATTGGTATGCGTATGATGTTAGTATAAATTAAAGAAAAGTATAAATTAAACTTCATAATATCAAAGAATATTTAAATATAATATGTATATTAATAATGAACTTAAAAGACTATAATAATTGACGTATGGGTAGAATATTTGCAGGTATCATAGAATACATACTATGATCACCTATGATAATACATATGTACGTCGATATTAAACATATTCGATTATATTCGTATGCGCATGTATGACGATTATAATGCGATCGAATAAAAGAATATTTTAAATTTAAACACAAATTATAAATATAAATAAATTATTTATATTTTATACACAAAATTATAAATAAACTACAACATAAAAACACTTTTACAAAGTTCAAAGTGCAATTTCATATAATAATTATGTAAAATTTAATTATTTGGTAATAATAATATTTTGTCAGTTTATATGTCAATTATATCAATTTCAATTATATCTTAGATAATATGAATTTATTTACATACACATACATACATATGGTATATAGATATACACAATTTCATTTATAATACAAAAATGAATAAAATATTATTTGAAAAATAAGTTTGTATTATATAAAATGTTTTTAATTTTGAAATTTCGGACAAAGAAATTAATTGAATGCTTTTATTTATTTATTTACTTATTTTATTACGCTTAAATATGTTGTTTAATAGAAAAAGTGTATTTTCATTTTTTTCATACAAAATTTCAATAAATAATAATTAATTAATTTATCGTTAAGGTATACATTATATATGTATGTATATATTTGTGTGTACGTGTGTGCATACATTTGTGAACAAAATTTTATTTATATAAAAATAATGTTTCGAAGTCAATAATTTTTTAATAATTCAAAAATAAAAATTTTTGGAATTCAAAAAAAATAAAATATAAAAAAAGATACTTAAAATTCAAACCAAAAATATTAAAAAAAAAATTATATACAAATATTTAAAAACAAAAACTAATTTTTATTAAATTGAAATCGTATTAAAATAAAATGTAAATTCAAAGCAGGAGATACATAAAACACTATAAAACATTAATAAACATACGTTTATATAAAATTATAAATAGAAATATGTATGTATTTTTTTTAAAAACAAGAATAAAATTACACAAAAAATTATTGAAAAAAAAATTAATAAATAAATAAAATAAATAAAGTAGAGGCTAAATAAAATATTTTTGAAATTCAAAGCAGTAGAAGGAAAATCGAACAAATATATATTACGTATGTGTATACATATATAATGTATTTACGTTGTATAGGTTCATATAAGTATATGAATGTATATAAGTATGTATTTGTTTTCAAAAACTCAAAATAAAATAAAATTAAATTAAATTGATATACGCATTTTTTATGAAATCAACATCAGAAAAAAAATAAATAAATTTGCATAGCAAAAATTGATGCAGCCTTTTATGGTTGTATATGTACATAAATAAAATCAATTATATATGTATATGTATTTTATAGAAATATTTACATTGTATTGTACATAATTGAAAAAATAAAAATGCAAATAAGAAAAAAATGAAAACAGAAATAAAATGATAAACATGATAAATTGAATTGCGTTTATACTGTAAAAAAGGAATGATATTTTATATGTGAATGTTTTTTTAAAATATTTTTTTATACACAATTTTTTCCAGTTAAAAAAAAAAAATGAATTCTTCTCATAATATGATATACGTATATGCACGTATTGGTATTTTATTATTTATTATAATTCATACGTGTTGATATACATACACACCAAAAACATGCGTGTGTTCAGTAAACTGAACGTACGTATGTACAGATATTCCATTTGTACAATTTGCATTTTTTCTCGAATACATAATATACATAATATTTGCAAATACACAAATATATTTTTATGCAGATACATTAAATACATTGATAATAAAAAAATATAATTATTATTTTTTTGTCAATTTTGGGTTTAATGTTAATAATTATTATTTACATTCAATTGAAACAAAAGAAAAAACAAAAACATGACAAAAAATACCGAACAGAGAAGAGAGAAATGTAAATATGTACATACATATATATGTACATACTTATGTAAATAAATAAATAAATAAAAGAATGTTTTTTATTGTTGAATTTTTTCGTTGAATTAATTAAAATTTTTCTCATTGGACTTTTTTGCTCTTGATTATTTTTTTTAAATTTTAAACAGATGTTTTCCCTTTTAACAACAATTTTAATCGAATGTAGTTATTATCATTATTACTTAATATCAACATTAATGTACATATAATTATAAAATGTGTGTGTAATTTTACATATATGATTTATTCATCGAACAAAATTTGTATCCTTATTATTTCCATTAGCTACAGGATACAAAAATATACAGGAGACAAAAATTTTGAAGATTTGTTATACCTATAACATCAAGTTTTATAAAGGAATATGAATCTAATTTCTTTTGTATCAATTTTCAACTACAGAAATATATTATGACTTTGTGATATGACTTTGTGAAATATATTATTTTTATTTCATAAAATCGTTTTCCTTGTCGCTCATCAAAATTTTTTATATATTTCTTTTAGATACGTATGATGAGAGTAAACTGAAAAAAAATTTTTTTTTTAATTTGACAAGAGAATCGTATTGTCATGATTACAATTTACAGTTGTAGAAGAAAATTCTACTTTTCTCTTTATTTTTAAGTACATTCTAAATACAAACATAAATGAAAATTTATTTTAAATTCTGAAAAAATAACACATTTAAGTTGGAAAATATTTAACTTATTTTTTGTAATTTTTATTCTTTATTTACTTTCATCGTTTTTTTTTTAAATTTAATATAAAAGTAAATATATACTTTTGGATGCATAAAAATACATTTATTTATATGCAAGTGCATACATTTTAATCTTTCGTAAATATTTTGTAACGTTACTGAAAAATGTTATAATGGAATGAAAATAAAAAAAAAATGAAAATTTGAAAAAAAAAAACCAGAACAAAATTTTTTTTTGCCCGTTGGCATTAAAAAAAATGCAAGTAATTTTTACAGATTCTCATATCTCATATCATAACATGATATCCTACTTTTTTTTCGTGATAAGTGCATATATGCGCATACATAACACACATATGTATGTACAAACAAAAAATGTGTTTTTATTTCACATTTTCATATTTTTTGCATTTTCATCTATGTATGTATATGTATGCATGTACATATGAGCATACAATATATTATTTGTGTTATAATGTGAAATCGGGAAAATGTTGAGAAAATTATACGTACTATGCATAGCAGAAAAATGTGAAAAAAAGGAAGTAAAATACCCAAAAAAAATATCGTTTCCAATATTTTTTTTCTACTTTATGAAAGTATGTATAAACTTATATGTGCTTTTATATTACTTTTTATTTTTGTACACAAATGTATACATTATATTCTGGATGTAAATTTTTTTATTCACATATTGAATTCTAAATGTGATATGAACATGTACAATGTACATACATGCAAATCACATAGCATACAAAAAATACAGGAAAAAAAAGCAAAAAATATTTAAAAAAACACATAAATAGAAATTTCGATCTAAAAGCATTTTCATAAGTATACTATATGTACACATGTTACATATTTTATTTTTTCGTTTTGTTTTTTTGTGACTGTTATATTATGTAGTTTAGTTATAGTTTTCTATATTACTACCTACATTTGCTATCATCATCGTGAAAACATTTATAATATATAAATACAGTAGTTATAGTTACATGAATACTATATGTACTTTATATCTGTATATTTATTTAAGCGTATATCAAATTTTGAAATCACATACATACATGCTCATGACATGCACAAATGTATGTAAAAATGTTGAAACCCATTTACAGTTAACCAACAAAACCATTCATTCTTTCATTCATTCATTTAGCCAATATGTAGTTTTATCATCATTGCTATACACGTATTGAATAAAATGTTGTATACCAGAAGAAAAAAACAGTGTGCATTCCACCCACTAAATCAAACCCATGTATGTATATACAATATGCTGATATGTATAAACAGTATATTGACTCAATTTAACCATCAACATATGACTATGCACATATGTATGTATGTTCATGTTTTTTTATTCCGTTTATGTATGTCATGTACACAGTTATACATATAACCAAATATAACGAATACTTATTTTCCTCTCATTTTTTCCTTTTTATTATTTACTTTTTTTTTCATTTTTCTTATTTCTTTTTGCCTTTTTCTGATTTTATGTTCGATATACACAAAATACAGCTGTCACTGAAAAACCGCAGGAAACCAGCATATAACCATTTTTTTTGTTTTTTTTTTTTTGGTATACGATATTATCCTTTTTAGAAATATATGTATAGCTTGTAACCGTGTACATACATATAAGCCATACGAACACAATAAGTACAAAGTGTACACAACATACACATATGTACATATAATAACTTATGAGTACATATACTCCCATTTTATACTCATATCCTTTTGGATCCTGATGTAAGTATATATTTAAAATATAGAGATATCTTTTAAGTACATATATTTTTTTTTTATTTTGCTTTTATTTTTTTTTTGCCCCAGTATATCTACATTATATTAACGTTACAGCATACATGTTTACACACATAGTTTGATGATATTTTATCTACATTTTGTAAGAATAGTATATATACCTATATGTACGCATACAATATATGTATATGTTCACGAATGTACATGTACATGTTTATAAATATATGGAACTCGATTTTATGAAGCAAACACTAAAAAAAATCCTTGCAAAGCTTCAACATAAAAAAATATAAAAATACAATCCCTTTTCTGTCTTTTATACAGGTTCCAAACTTTTACACTACAGCATAAACGTACAATCATAATGCATAAAAGTACAGTTCTATATGTTTGTATGTACATATTTATAACAGAATACATTGTCTGTACGTATAATTGATGATACAATTGTATGTATGTGTATGTAGTATATACCGTATATCAATATAATTCTTTTTCGACAGAGAAATTCTATGGAAAATCACATAAAAAAGGAAAACTACAAAAAAGAAAAATAAATGAAAGGAAAACAAGATGAAAAACAAGAAAAATATCGAAAAAAGGTATGTGAAAAATGTAAAAAAAGAGGAAAAAAAATAGATTGGAAAAAAAATCGTGGAAGTGAAAAAAATTGCAAACATATTTTCACTTGATGTTTTTTCATCGTACTATGTATGTATAATATACCTTACGTACAACATCAAGTGTTTCATATTACAATGTACATACTAATATTGATATACTTATGTTTGTATATAGATACATACAAAGATATAATTTATATATTTCTCATATATTTTCCTTTCTACATAATTTTTTTTTTTTCTTTTCAAACTTTTCTTTTTTCTCTTTTTTTTTGTTTTTGATTTCCTTTTTGCTTACTTTGCTTTCATTCCTCATGATGCTGATATTTTTATTTTCATAATATAATTTTTTTTCTTTTTCCATTTAGATTGTATATATTACAACAGTACGTACATATATGAACGTGTTTTATACAAGGTAGTATAATCAGTGGGTGGTAAACTTGAGTAGGTGGTTTTGGTCGGGTTGTTATGAATATAATCATTGTACATACATATGTATATGTAGGTATTTATATCCTTTTTACAGCAATTTTCTTTTTTGTGTGTTTTTTTTATTATTTTACTTTTTTATTTTTGTATTAAAGGTTGTAAAGTAGTTTTTTTCTCTATACATTCTGTTACTAGACTATAAAATGTTTGCATGTATATAAAGTGGTATGTATATATATTTGCTTAAAATTGTACATGTAAGTTTATGTGTATACAAGTACGGTGTACGTACATACATATATACATAGTAATGTGTCTATATTGTGTGTAGAATTGATGCTTTAGGGTTGAATTGATTTCATGATAGAAATTTTTTAAATCTTGTAAAAAGCTGTATGATACATAAAGGATATATGTAAGTATATATGTACATGCATATAAAACATTTATAACTAGAAAAAAAATCTAACTCAAATAAAGTACAACATTGGATTTATGTACATATGATGATAAAAATCATATCAAAATACATTATCCTATACATACAATTTTTTATCGAAAAAAACGAAAAAAAGCAAAATATCCTTAAAAAATACACATAATTTATTATGCTTTCCTCAAAAATGTAAGCAAAAATAAATATGTGTACAAAATAGGAAAAAAATTTGTGCAAATAAAGAAAAATATTTGAAGTACACTTTAAACACTCGTATTTTGTGCATTAACTGTGAATTATTTTTTGTATTACTATTTAATATCATAAAATTAGTATTTTATGTCATAATTTTTAATTGTCAATTGCAACTTTATATTTTTCCTTCATTTCTTTACTTTTAAATCGTTTTCCCCTGTTTATTACACAATTATACGTTTCATTTGTTTATTTTTTTAATGTACACATTTTAATGACAAAATTTTCCGCCAAGCAATTAATTATGTTCATATTGACGAAAATGAAGCCCTGAAAATATACATGTATGTCTATAGTGCTCCGTACAAGAGTATGTGTGCTTCAAAACAACAAAAAATATTTACAAATATGTATATGTATGTAAAAAGATTTTTGCAGTAGATACATATATGCGTACATACATACATATATAAATACACGAAAATTAAAAAACTCAAACTAATTTTTGGTGTTATTTACTGCCGTCTTTCATGTTTCGTATTAACAATAAACATACACGACTGTGAAGTGAACACAAATTTTTTGCATTTATGTATGTATGTAAATATGTACGTACGCTCTTATTTGGTCGTATATTTCATTTTAGTCCAATTTACGTTATTTTTGCCATTGTTAATTATTATTGTCACCATTTTCAAGTTAAATACTTTACATTTCTTGGGTTCCCGGTTCCCCTTTTTTTTTCGCTATATTTTTCTTTGCTTAAAAATTTTATTTTCAACATTGAAAATTATAAAAGTTTTTTTGTTTTTTATTTAAAAGAATACAAGGCTATATTTATTCATAATTGAAGCTATTTATTTACTTTAGTCATATATCAAGTTGTATATAGACTTGCTTTAGTATATGTATGTACATACATACAATAATGTATAATTATCCTGTAAGCAATGCTGATGTAAGTCTGCAAAAATGTATAAACGATGACTAAGGGTAATGAGCCAGAAAAAAATCATTGAAATTATGTAAAATGCATGTGTGTGTATGTAAACTTACAGAGGATATACATACACATGTATGTTATATATTTTGTACATGAAAAGTACTTTACGAACATATTGTGTAAAGGGAATAAATAAAAACAGAACTGAAATCTTAATCAACAGTTTCAATAAATTAATTTTCTTTATACGTTTACACCCTTGTCCGTATACAATTTTCCTTTTTATTTAATTTGTTTTCATTTCATTCATTTTATTTTATTTTTATTATTTTTTTTTTTCTTATATACTTTCTTCTTTCTTGTCTGTAGAGTATATTGGTATAATGAGTTTCGTGAAATGCTTAATTTTGTTATTAAATAGTGGTAATGTAAAGGTGGATTTTTTTTTTCTTTTTTCTGTTTTAATTTACAAGAATGATGTTGAAAATAAATACGAAAAATACACGCATATATTTTTATTTGAGGTTAAAAAAAAAAATAAAAAATAAAATGTATTTGTTGTATATCTTGTATAAAACATTGTAATTTTTCATTAAGTAGTCAAAAAGGAAACAAGATATTCTTTTAAATTGAATTTATATATTTATAAGTTTCAAAAAGACATTGGGAAAAAGAAAAATTTTTACAGAAAGTATATACATGTATGTATATAAATATAGTGCACTGTATGTGTACATATATGTACGCATGCATGTATGTAAAAAAAAAAAAAATTAAATAAATCCAATAGGTAAAACGTTACTTTAAATGTATCAATAATTGTTTTAACTTTAACTTTTTTTGGTTTATATAAAAGTAAATAATAAAAATCTATTTTTTTTTTTTTTAAAATTATATCTTTTACTTGGTGTTATTTAATTGCGTAATGGTAAAATGATATTTAAAAAACGGAGGAACTATGTGTATGTACATTTCTATGCAGGTGTATTTATTTGTATTATTTTTTAATGTATTGTATTCCAATGTTTGAAAATGCAAATGCATGTGTACAATAAAATTAATTAAGTTTCAAAATTTCGTTGAATTATATACGTTACTACGTATGTACTTACTACATTAAGAGAAAATAAATGAAAAAGAATTTCACTACATAATCTTTTATGTAATTATTGAACCGTAATGATCTTCATAATTACACAATACCACACGCAATAGAATGTATGTATATATAGCGATTATAGGATGGATATACACAAGCAATAGCATATACACATAATAAGTAATTAGTTCAACAATTATAGTAGCTGCTATTGCTATACATCCAGTTATATCCCAACTACTTATAATAATTATATAACTTTGAATCGTTTTCTTGTGTGCACGAAAAAATATACTTTAATTGGTTTTCATTTTTTCTTCACTTGTTTTTATTGAAATAAGGAAAAATAAATGTAAAGTTATAATTATATATCATGAAGACCGTCTGATCGCACATTTTCTTTTTAATTTTTTTCGCAAAATTGTTTTATTTTTAGTACACGTGTTTACTTATAATAACACTTGTGTATAAATATATCCACTATCAATCAGTGGGCGCCGTCATCATAATAGTTAAATTCACGCCATATAAAAATCGTTATTTAAAATATCTGCAATGAATAATGAATTATATATATGTATATGCTGTGTACATACATACATATATATATATTTCTCTCGATTGTTATACGTGCATTTTCATAAATTTCATCCTTTTTATATATTGTTGTTATCAGACGTGATTATATTAAAAAAAATAGCAATATTACACGTTTACTTCATCAAGATAATTTATTTTTATTTATACATACATATTTGTATATTCATATGCACATTATTGTACATTTTATAGTCCACACTTGCCTCCGTGCATAATTTTCTTTTTATTTTGTTTTTAATATTTCTTTTGGTATATTTTTTGTGGAACTTTTTTTTTTATTCGTCTACATATACATTCACATCCATACTTCGTATACATTCTTATTCAAGAAGCTAAAATTTTCTTCTTAAAGAAATTGTAAAACAATAAGCAAAATACATAAATTTATGATTTTAGTATTTTACCTCATTTATGCGATTACATATATTATACTTATATGTGTGCATAATATATCAGCTTACAGCTACTTAAAACATTTATTTTCTTTTATTTTCACTTTTTATTTTTCATGTTTTCTTTATTATTTTCTTTTTTTCTTACATTATTTTATTATTTTATTTTTTTTTTTTTTTCATTTTTACGCTAGCATTTTTCTTTAAGAAGATTAGATTGTGGGTCAGTTTTCTGCTTCGTGAAGCATTACCATTTCTTATTTTCAAGAGTTTATTCGATGTGTAGTATAAGACTATCATTTTAAAGGCATAGGTACACCTTACATATTTTATATATCCATATATCAAAAAAATTGTATGTCCTCACATGTATATATATGTCGGTATACATTTTAATAAAGTTAAAAGGATTTATGTACATACATATAAGAATCAAAAACATACAGACAACGTGTGTACATATAAGCACACGTACATATAGTTTATGTATATATAATAATAACTTTGAACAATTTTTTGTTTATTTCATGCATATTTGAATTATGGATGAGCAAAAAAAAACGGTTTCTTTAAAGTTTTTCTTTTCATTGCATGGATTTCATGGTATCTATACATATGTATATTAAATGTATATTTGTTTACAACGATATAGGTATATTCATTGTTCATTGCATAAGCATGAAATCATGTGCACATTTTCTTTGACTTTGTGTAGCGGCTTTTCTAATGATTTTCAAATTCAATTCAATTACACATGATCACAGTTAATATTAATCATAAAACTAATATAAAAATCAGAAGTGTTATTGTATTGTTACTTGCAAATAATAATCTTTTAACATTTTATCATTTTCCTTGATTTTATTTAACAATAATATGTAAGTACATTGAGTATATAAATTATAAAATCTTCATGGAAATCTGTATAGTTCATGTTCAGAATTCAGATGCACATGTGTATGTAGCTCAAATCAGTATAAAAAATTTTTCTTTATGTTATTTATAAGAAAGCAGTTTATTTATAAATCATTTATTTGTTATATAACTTTATTATTAAAGTTTTTCAAAGTGTTCATACAATACTTATAAATGCCCATATTAGAGCTAATCAGCAAATCTATAAGTTTTGCCACAAGTTATTTATTGACCATTTATACGTACATAGATGTACATATTATGAAATTTTTATTTTTATCCTTTTTTTGAACCATCTACGTTTATTTATAAATTTACTTCTGTATAACATGTTTCTATTAAACTGCTGTAAAACACTAAAATATATATTTATGTACATATGTATGTATGTATAAATGCATTAATGTATTATTTTCTATGTACAAGTTATTTTTTACATATACTTACATATACAAGTTAGTATCATATGTGCAGTTCGCATTCATTTTCTTTTTATCGTATTAAATGACGGTCAATTTTACAGTAGCTAAACGAAATGTTTGATTAAAACTGAAACCTATCGTTAAATTAATTAAAATTAAAAAAAAAATCGAAAAATTCATTAAAATAATTGCATATTAAAGTACCATTTTGTGTCTTAATTAAAGAGGCAGCATGAAAAACATGTATGTATTGTACATTAATAGTATACGCTAATCATTGTGTACAAGTGTGTGTAAATAAAAAATTTTATTGTTTTTATATAAAATAATTTCCAGTGTATGCAGTCAAATGTACATTACATGTTACATGTTACATGTATTAATTCAAAGTTAAATGTAAATTTTATTTTTATTTTTTTTTGTACATTTTTATATATTTTGCGCACAGAGAAAAAAATAAATAAATTTACATATTCACATAAGTATACGCATTATATGTACATTTATACCGTGTAAAATGTTAATCATATGAGCAAAGTTAACGTTTAAAATTTTAAATTATGTTATAATTTCGAATATAAAAAAACTCAATTCATACTGTTATTATATTGTAAAATAAGAGTATTTCATATCTTTTTTTCAAAATAATAAAATAATCATTTCTATATGTGTATGAATAATAATTACGAGTGTAAAATACATGAATTCAAACGTAATTTTTCAACAAATACGAAACATACATAAATATATAGACGTTAAAATTTTGTCGCCAGTCCTATGAATGCATTTTTAATGCAATATTTCAATATACACAAATAATAGCTGTATACATGTGTAAAAATCCATTTTAGGTATAGAATTAAAACTGCTAGCACAAATGCACGTAATAACTGTTTCGTAAAATGTAGTAGTAATGAATATGCATATGTGCATTAAATAAAATAAATATTACATGCATATTTTCTATAAATATAATAATATACATATGTAGATACAATGCAACATTAATTTATCACTGTAAAATTACACATGCTATTGTCATAATTTTCTAAATCATCCAAATAACAAAAAAGTAATACTGCATTGGTGCGTTTAATGCAAGCATTACAATCAATAAAATATCAAGCGCATAATATACATACATACATAAATGCACTTGCATACTTACATATATTGAATTAATAAACAAAATTTTCAATTGGTTCGTTGATTTTTCTTTAAATAATTAACATTTTTATCATTTCATGTTCATTTTCAGGTTGAAATCATAAATATTTTATGGAATTTAAAAAAAGTTCCATATAAAACATGCATTTTGGTATAAATATAGAGGTATACATGAATTGCAAGTTTTTTTTATCAACAATGTTTAATTCGTTACATGTAAAAAATTATCATTATACGGTATATGCATTATGGCAATCCATTTAGCTATTTATACAAATATGTACATACAAATGCATATCAGCTACAACGTGTAATATGTATGTATATGTGTGTACAATATGTACATACGCGTGTACAATCAATTTACATATATGATCCATAAGTATTTGCTTTTAGGTTGGTTTACCTCGATTATGTGGTGTAAATACACATGTACATATGTATGTATGCATGTATATATATGGTTATTCCCGTATGTATATATAATATATAATTATTTTATATTATACGTACAGTGCACATAATATGTGCATAAGTATAATATTATAGTTGCGGGTTGTTAAATTAAAAAACTGTTAACACATATTATCATTATACCAGCAAAACAAAAATTTACAGCAAATTTATAAATGTATTTTTGTATTTATATAGACGACACACATACATATATACATATATTATGTACTGTACTACATACAAATATATTGTAAAACATGGAAAAACTGTACATTGATTACTTTCACCTTTTAAAAAATATATAATAATAAAAAAATTTACAAGTTATTAAGTTAATTTTTTCAAGTACATACATACATATATAATAGGTATATGTGCAAATAAGTGCTATACTCTGTCCACAAGTATTATGCACTTAAGGTCTTATGGGAGGTCTTATGGGTATGTCTTTTTTCTTCTCTCATAATTTCTAATTAGACTGTTTCACGAGCAGTATTACCACAATCCACAAAGCTTTTATTATACATCAGATAAATTTTTTAAATATGAATATTAAGTGATGTAAAATGGTACCACTTTACGTAATCGCCATAAGACCTTAAGTGCATAATATTAGTGGACAGAGTATATGTATTTTTCGTTTTTCATTGTAGTATTTTATAGGTATAATTATTTAATTTGTTTATTATCAATTATTTTGAAATACTTTCACAAAGATACATATTTATAGTTTATATTTTTATATTCTGATTGCAACTATGTACCTACATATGTATGTTTGTAGTTTATTCGAAACGTTATATTCACGTTTATGTATTATATGGACGTATATAATACATACATATTATGCCTGTGTTTGATTAATAAAAAAAAATTTTTTTTCGTTACATAGAAAAAATAAAGTATAAAAAATATGTAATTAATATTAGATTGTAATTATTTTAAAATGCATACATATGTATTTATGTATGTATTTATATGTACTTATTTTTCATTACAATCATTATTATTATTATTATTAGTTTATAGTTTTATGTTTTATGTACATACTATATGTATATCTGTATACTTTTCAGTTTTCAGGTTTTCTCATCTTGAATGTTGCAAAATATAAATTTATATGAATGTTTTGATAATACTTATGAAATGACTAATGTATACATATACATATCCATATTATCTATTTGTATATGTTTTTTGATATTAACAAATTTATAGTAAAAAAAAAGAATAATAATAAATAGAGTGAATTCTATACAATTTTATAATAATAGAACTAAAAGTGGCACTTTAAAATTTTCACTCTAATTTTTTTTTAAATATTTAACAATTTATATGTGTATGTATATTTATGTGTATAAACATGCTTATCTGTATATGCATATATCTAATTGTTTTTATATAGCAGTGTAGATATGTATATGCACTTAAAGCAGTTTATAGTTTATCGAGTAAAATTTTTAATACTTGAAAAAAGTACTCTTGTAATTTATGAGTTTTCATTGAAATAAATTTTCAAGTAGGTATATATACATATGTATATTGAAAAATAATTTTTTTTTGTTCAACTTATTCTGTTTCATTGATTTTATAAAATTAAATTTTTTTTATTTTTCACAATTTGTAAACAACAACAATTGCATATGAATAGATTAACGTATTATATACACATACATAAATATACATACATATGTACGTACGTGCATACTTACAATATAGGTATCTTTTTGTATAGATGCCATTCATGATCATGATGTATTAAATTTTATTATAAACGTTATAGAGCATACATATCTTGTACAAATCAATTCAAGGCCAACTGTAATTGCAATTTTAAATGCATTTTTATATTTGTTAAAAGTAAAATAAGGGAGGTTGGGGTGGCTTTTATACGCATTTAAAGTATTGATACTTCTATTTATTTTTATCTACATATATGTTCACATAATTACAATAAAATAACTAAAACCTGTTAAAACTGAATCATCCTACTTGAATGAAAAAAAAAAAAACAAAAGTGTTTGTTGTATAAAAACACATTTCATTTTAATACATGTCGATCGTAGAGGTTTTGCAATTTGCATGTATGAATGTTTGTATACCTGAATAAAAATAGATAAACATTTATACATTTCAAACGATGATGAAGTAAATTTCAATATTCGACTAAAAAACAAAAGTAAATATCTACATATTTGTATGAAATATGAACCAAATTCACTGTATGTAACTATATGTTTACATATTTACTAAAATAAAAAATAAAACAATTAATACAAATGTATATATGTAGGTATATGTATATGTACATTTACATCAAAATTGTTTGTACATACATATCATATGTACATGTACATAAATGTAAAAAATGTTTACAACACTTGGCCCTTTCCTACTTCTCATGAATATAGATTCCTGTACCTACATGTGCATGTACATACATATACCTACATACAATTATGTACGAACATATGTATATTAACTTACATACGTTTGTAATAATTTAACAAATTTATTACATTTGATTGCATATATAGGTACATACATTATATTTACTTAATACTTTTTCAATTATGTAATATACATATGTAATAAAATTTTATACAAATAACATATAGTTCAAATATATATACATATGTATGCAAACATATGTATATGTATACAATTTATACTATAGGTATATAATATAAAATGTATATACTTGCAATGAATAGAAAAAATGTAAACAATTTTTGTTTTAAAAACGCTTTAAATTAACAAATATTGAATATTTATTTTAATTTTGTTTTATTTTTCACGCATATATTTGTGCACATATTATTATGTATGTAAATATATTTGTAATTATTCATTACGGCCCTATAGAAATTTAGTTTGAAAATATATAGGTAGCTACGTATATAATATACATAGTACTCGTGCTTGATTTAAACACATTTTAGTCATTTATTTAACCCCTACTTGTTGTGTAGTGTGTTAGTGTGTACTATCGTACTATTTGGTACTATACATTAGAATATTGTATAATAGATATATATACATATGTACATATCTACATATGTATATACATAATGTAGTTGTAGATATTCATTTTCATAATCATCGCTCATTAATGTGTAATTTTCATTATTGTACATGTCTACATATATCTTACAGAAAATGATATTCTCACGTATGCAGTGTTTATATCTTTATATGCTTATATTATGTACACATCCAAACACATACATAGTTTACATATTTGGTTTAATGGTTAATTATTTCGTTAGTACAATATGTGTTCATATTTTATTTTATACGATGTAGGTATATAAACATGTGTATACTTGTTTATATCTATGTACATACATATATTAGTTATATATGTTATACCAGGTTATACCTACATATATACATATGTATATACTCATATAAAGTGTAGAATTTATTATTAACTTTTACAGCTTTTCCTTGTAAACAATTTTTTTCAAGAAATTAACGAAAATTGAAGTATGTGTGTAGAATATGTGATAATGTGCAGAATCTTAAAGAAACAAACAAATTTTTTTGTATGCATAATCAAATGTATGTCAATGTAACATGTGCATATGTGATACACATACATACATATAATCTTTGTGTATATGAGTCAATGTTGTTATACATTTGGAAAAAATGTACTATATATTTATCTATGTACCTTTGTATATGCACAATATAAATATGTATACATACGCACGAACATACATATGCGTACAAATTAATGAAGTCACTTATCACTCTAATCCACTTAACTTGTTCCCAAATTTTAGAAGCATACATATATTATAATCTCTTTTTAAGCCCACATGTGTTCATTTAAAATCGTTTGGTTGACATGTAACACACATACATACAAATGTGTATGTGTATATAAAGTATAAACACTACATATGTATATACATATAGATATAATGATATTAAAAGACATCTAACATTTTACCACTCCCAATCGTTTCCTTTTTTCGTTTTTAAACGACAATATTTTCACTTATTTTGTATTCTATCATTCTATGTGTACCTACACCATTTATACATTTTTCATATAATATATAACATACATACGAGTATGTATGTAGATGTAGGTATGAATGTACACTTATATATATTTTCTAATATACTTATGTATCTCAAATATACAATGAAAAATGTAAAATATATGTGTACACGTTCAATTTTTTTTTTTATAGTATCAATACATACACGTATTTGATTATGCATACTCGTATATATGTACATACGTATCCACACTGAACATTGACTTGTAAACGTTTAAACCGTATTCTACCATATCTTATGTGTAACGTTCGCATAAATTACATTTGAAAATCCTGGAAAATCTTTTGTTACACCCTTGAGCAAATTTCCTGTCGCCACTTTAAGTTATCGTTTTCATGTTTATTTATTTTTTATTTTTTTACTCAAATTTTATAAAAGGAAATGTACTATGTGTCTATGTATATAAATATAATAATTTTAAATGTACATTGTTCATATAACATACACATGTACGTGTATATTATACATATGTACATATGTATGTAAGAGACAGGCAGAGAGAGTTCATTTTTCCATAAGACATTCTGTTTTGAAAACATTAAGATTTTTTAAACCTAAAAATGTTTTTGTTTTTTTTTTTTCATTTTAATATACTTGTGAGAACACATATATACGTTCATACGTACACCATATGCATGTTAACATTTATGCATGTCATATATAAGAAGAACGAACACATGTTTTCCCTCTTATCAGAAAATTTTCTTTTCTTTTCTTTCTGTGACTTTTACTGTTGTAATCATGATTTTTTTTTACAAGCATAAAACATTGTTAAAATGTACATATTATATTGTATGCTTATGTATAGATGTATATATAGATATACATACGTATGTCTGTACATGTACATATGTATGTATGCATTATTTATATAAATAAGGTATGTATTTTTGTGTAATCAGATTCTTTTTGTATTCCAATCACAAATATCTAGGAGCACAGAAATATTTGATAGAATTTAGTTTTTTTGATAATAAAAACGTAAAGTGATAAAGAACAAGGATATATCGTATATTGTGCACGTCAAACATGTTTTTTTGACATACATTCAAAGAAGTATCTTTTTACACTTCTACATCTACACATATATAACAATAACTAAGGGAACCAAAGTTATTTTTCGCCACTTTTCAGTCAACCATCGTCAAATAGATATCAGAATATTACAACATTATAATCTGTATCTATGTATATTGTTGTAAAACACGTAAATTCACAGTTATCGTACATGCATATACTTATAAAAATCATCAAATATCACATGCTATATGTATCATTTACTTATACTTAATATGTAGATATATATGTATGTGTTTATATATAATATATATATATACATACATATATATACATTTACATTATTATACTGTTCTGTAAGGATATAAAATCAAATTTTTCGTTACATGTTCTATCACGTACTAGTACGTACATATATCATGGTATATCCTTACATCATCATCATCATCATCATCATCGTTATCACAACCATCAGCCAGTTAACAATCCAGAAACACGTATTACAGGATTACAGCTACGAAAGTTTGAAACATAATATACATATACCTATACACACATTACACATCTATACGTGTTTCTATTTGAAACCATTTTTCCCTGACTAAAGATGACTAAAATATCGTATCAGTCAAGTTTAAAACTATATATTATACATATGTATGTATGTATGTATGTACATGTATCATATATGTGATCTACGTACGTTTATTTTATGATGTACATCACAATGAGTTTCATCACTTAAAATTTTGTTTTCGATTTTTATTTTTCATCTTCTTATCCTTTTATGGTTTTCTTTTCAATTTTCGTTTTTTTCTTTGTTTTTCATGAGATTGCTATATAGATTTTACTTTTTAACAACTGTGACCCTATATTTCTATAACGACCCCCACATTTGAACTCAACCGCTTTCACTACATAAAGTTGATGACTATTTTTTAGTGCCTTTTCGCCAAGTACTATATATGAAGTGTTATCAAATGTATGGAGCTTGTAGTATTTTGAACTCAACAAAAAGCCGCTATCTATACCACGAAATCGTTTAACTCATTTATATGTACATACATATTTACGTACGTACGTATATATGTAGCTACTGTATGGTTGTTTCTTTACCGCACCACATAGCCACAACTAGAACCACACCACTCTTGTGAATCTACAGATATATTGTACATCGTCAACACCAAAGTATCCAATATAATATACTTTATGACTATAGGATAGGGATACATTTTCGCATATATAAAGTTATTTTTTGTGTGCATGATATAATTATATATGTATGTATGAGAATAAATACGTGCTATATGTACAGTACATTTCTAGTTTTAAAGTTAGTATTGTGTATACTAAACTAGCAAATGCTTGAGATTTTATAATCCTTTCATAAAACTATGAAAAAGTAAACAGGGTGTTTTAGTTAGACCAAATAAGAATATGATATCAATAATAAATATTTTTCTGTACTTATGATGATGTTACGAAAATGTTAATGCTGTTATCCTGTTATGGAATAACTGGAAAAAAGTTCTGCTTCCACGTTTGTTCATATCAAGAAAGTTCTTCATTAAGCTCAGATCCTATTCTTTTATTGTATCTTTCATCTAAAAAAAACTCATCAACTTTGTTCAGATGATTAGCTATAACTATAACTTCGTTTAATTTACTTAAGATTGATTAAGAAATGTCAAATCTTAATCAATCTTTGAAGTAACTATAATGATCTTAACTAAGAAAGAAGTAAGGTTAGATATGGTTAGGTAGAGTTAAAATACTAAACGTCTAATATAGTGTATTAAAAAACCATAAAATATTTTTAATTTACTGTGTAACAGATATAAATAAATATTGAAAAATATTTATGAAATTAAAATTATTAAAATTATTATTAAAAAATCACCAGACTTACTTTTTTCATTAAAATTGTTTAAGATTTCTACGGTCCTAAGCGTAGACATTAAGATTGATGAAAAGATTGTGATAGTTAACGAAAGATTAGTTGAGACCATTATAGTTGTATACATGACATTTCATACAGTCGTACAAAATCTTAAACTGCCTCAAAACGACTTAAGATCAATATAGTTAGGGCTATTAGAAAAATTGAAGTTTGTAATAACTTATAATTAATAAAGCACCCTATCTGTAAGTACATATTAAACTCCACTAGAGAAAAACTTTACATTTTGTCTACCCTCTTTTTAAATATATATATACGATTTTATTTTTGATTTTTTTACACAAATCTATGTACATACATACATATGTGTACATATGTATGTACATACAGTGAACATAGTGATTTTTGTTTATATACATATTACATGGATATTGGCTACATACATATACTTATTAAAAAAAAATTATATGCACACATGTGTAAATGTAAGTATCGGACATTGAATCTAACACAGGATTTTCGTCATCGCATATAAAACGACGATGAACCAAAAACCTAAAACCTAAAAACCAACCGCTACAACTCAAACTATGTACCTATATTCTATATGATTGTTATAAACAAAAATATAATCACACATACATCCACAAGCGTAGTTGTTGTACAATATTTGTGCAGAATGTATGTATGTACATTTATATTTTATAGTAATAATACCTATTTGCTTTGCACATCAATGGCACCAATTCACAATGAAATCTTCCTTTATCATCCACCCCCTATACTTTTATTATTATTATTATTATTACGTACCTATGTATGTGTGTTTTTTTTTCGTTTTCGATTTTGTTGTTTAAACTTTTAAAGGCTTTTTCTCTGATATACATATGCATACTTTACCTTACCAATCCTGAATTCTAGCTGTTTTGGTTTATCCTTTTCAAGGACCGTTTAGTTTTCTTGTTCATGGATACATACATACATACGTATGTACTAACGTGCATTAATCGGATACACAAACATTCACGACACGAAATTTTAACATGTATACATATAAACGTATGTACGTAAATATATGTATGTAGTAATATTTTTAATAAAAACATACTATATATCTACACAAAATAAAATATATACATATGTACATATACTCGTATATAATCCGCATGCAAGTACACGTACGTATATATTTTACAGCTTGTACACATACATATGAGTAAGTATATATATTGGTATGTATTTTAATTATATACATATAGGTATATATACGTATGTATATATTTATAAAAGATATATATTTTTCGTTTAGTTTGATGTTTGTTCAAGATACAAGATACAATACAACACAAAATATACAATACATAATACAATACATAACAAAATATTGCACTTAAAACCATACAAACAAATCCATATTTAGTATATTAAAGAGAAACCAAAAGATCTAAGAGAAATTGTATATATTCATTTTTTCACTTTTATTTTAGTTTATTTCTTTGCCGTTATAGGTATGCGAGTACATCATAGTATAAAATAAAAATTTAACCTGAACAATGAATTGTAATTTGTATATGAGTATACGTATTTCACTCCACGTGGAGTTTTAAAGAAAATTAAAAACATTTTCTTTGAAATCGAGAGAAAAGAGAATTATCTTGACTATTGAAAAATCGAATTTTTATTTAAACGACCAATAGAAATTAATAGATATTTTTATAAGATATTTTTGTATTTCGAGAGATATACCATTAACCATATTCATATTCACATATTTTTTGTATTTTGTATTTCGTTTCGTCTCAAAAATGTTGTTGATTCAAGAGTATATGGTATGTAGAATCAAGTAGAATGAAGAACCAAAATTCAAAAATCAAAAGGCAAAAATTTTGAGTATATAGGTGCATAAGAATCGATAAGATTATAAATTTAAATTAAAAGCAAATGACAAATTCAACAAAAAAGTACAGGCAAAATATAAAATATTTAAGTAAATTTCTTTACTATTTCACATAGTTGAATTTTACTGATTTTCGGCCATTTTTACTAAATTACTACCGTTCTAAGTTAATCTAAATATGTACTGCTCCGTTATAATTAACCCTCTGCTATTCAATATAAATTCTACACATTTGTTTTATATGGTTTTATATACGATACCATTTTTAATGGAATATGTTTTCAGTTTTTTCCATTTTCTCTTAAATTAAGTAAAATCTTCATACTCTGTCTTTAATTTTCACATTATATATTTTTTAAACATTTTGTTATTGTATAGATGAACAAAATATTCAATGCGCATGTAACAGCTCTATAAAAATGCGATTTTCTGAGATGTGAAAAATTCGTGTTGCCAATATAATTTCTTTTCTTTTTTTCGAAATAAAAGAAAATTACAAGTAATTTGTGTTAAAAAATTTGAATAATTACTATTTTTCTTACTATTTCATCATTTTAATTTGGAAAATTTTAAATAACTTATAGAATGATGGTTTGAAAATACCTACTTTTGTACAAAATTTTTTCACCATAATTTTTTTTCCATTTTTTTGAGGAGATTTATAATGTTGCATTGACAACACTACTACAAAAATTTATTGAAAATTCTCTTAGTTTAAAACTTTTATATACAAGTAATTAGAATGTAAATATGTATATGTATGTAGATGGATTTTGCAATACGCATATTATTGTTTACATTATCATTCTCTGTTCACCGTTTATAAATCATTTTATTATTTAAAAAGAATATTTTTGATAATTTTCAATATTTTGATATAGCATATTTTACACTTATATTATTTTTGTTTTGTATCCTGTTTGCCTTGTATTGTACATTACATTCAATAAAATACAAAGTTCGTACGCATTACCCTTAAAAATTTCACCTTTATTTTGCTATTATGTGTATATTCGTAGCGTAGCTTTGTTGTTAACATCTTCATTAGGAATCATGTAGACAGCTGATATACACTCAAAAAAATTAATTTTTTTTTTGTTTTAAATGATTTAATTATTTTTGTATTTATGTATGTACATAGATACATAATATATTATGTATGCCTACAGCTTTTATGTGTACACGGTTTATTCAAAGTATGTAGGTACATATATTTCAAAAGAATCTATAAAATGAAAATTTGTGTTCATTATATTTTTTTCGAATTAAACAAAAAAAAAAAAAAAATTAATAATTTGTATGATATGAAATTATGTCAAGTAAAAATTATGAAAATTGCTCTTAAAATGTTTAAGTTGTTATAAAATTAGTGCTCAAAATATGTAAACATTTGCAAATGTAAAGTGTTTTGTGATTTCAGAATAACACAAAATAATCCAACGTAACCAGATTAATTCCTATAGTCATTTGAAAATCATTTGACATTTTTTGAAATCACTATAGGTACTTTTCGGAAAAGTTTAAATTTCATTTTTGAAGCAACCAGAAAGCAAAATTTATGAAATGTATATAGGTATAAATGTACATAAAATGATGTTATTTATACATTCCTATAGTTAAAACCACAAAATTATACTCGAATCTGGAAAGAATAAACGTATTTTCAATAATTTTCAACTTTATTCATAATAAATGTTTATGTGCACCTAATATTTATTTCGTATATATTCTATACGTATTCGCATTTAATTCACGTACAATGTGTATAATGAATATGTATAATTTTCATTCATTCCGATGCCCTTTTTTTTATTATACATGTGACACAATGGATGATTATCTCATAATGGTGATAGAGATGATGATAACGCATGATGAAGATGATTCCGTTCCAAATAATCTTCAAAGATAAAAATGTGCATTATTGTATTTATATAGATTAAAATATTATGTGTATCTACATATATTGTACATACTAATATACATTCAGTTTATAAATTCTTATAACATTCGAAAATGATACTTCAATAAAACGCCTTAACTATGTATATAAAATTATGCTAACAAAAAGTTGCAAAAAGAATATTGTATTTTCTAAAACATTTTTGTTTTTTCTATTGTACAATTTCTTTCTTATTGTTTATTTTATTTATATTATTGGTTGATATTGTTATATGTAGCAGTACAATTCGTATGTACGTATATATCCATACATATCTGATATACTTACATACTTAAATATATGTGAATATTATACACATACACTTGATATCTTATAATATACTATATACATATACATAGGTACATATCTTTTCATTTTTCATATATGTATATATACTTATTTCTTTGCTTATCATAATATTTTTTTATTCTCATGTAGATATGTTGTATGTATAATATTTTTTATATTTCATTTATTTATTTTTTTCTTCTTTTGTAAATAAAAATTATCCTCGTATATTTTATTTTGTTTTCTTTTTTATTTTATTTTACTTTTTTTTTATTTTCCATCATTTTATACAAAAAGAGATGATATATATGTATATGTATATAAGTCGTACACACACATTTACTTGTGTAGATTTAAAAACTGTAAGATATAAAAACAACCTTTTTTCTTTTTTACTAAAATTAAAATGCGAAACATAATAGAGAAGCAAAAAAAAAATATCCTTTTATATTTTTTTTTGCACAACAAAAAAAAAATGGAAATAAAAATATGAAAAATAAAATAACTCAGATTGTCATCGAATATCTCATGAATGAAAAACAAAAACAAAAATAAAAAAGGTAAAAAAACCATAAAAATGAGAACATTCAAAATAAAATGATAAAAAAAACAACAAAATGAAACAGAAAAAAAGCTCCTTACACCCACCCGTTTATTCATTTATTTATTTCATTGCTTTATGTATATATGTACAAGTTTGTTATGTGCTCGCTTCACACATTTTGTACAATGTACTTATGTATGTATGTATGTATACAAATACATGTTTAGATACGCAGACAGTGTTTGTGCAAAATAAAAATCAACTATATCGACACAAAAATATTATTCAGAATTTGTTTTTTTTTTATGTACTTTGACTTGAAATAAACATAGAAAAAAAAACATAACATAAAGACGAAAAAAAAATGGTAAATGAAAAAAAAATATATAAAATAAGAAAACACAAAAAAACAGTATAAAAATAACATTGAAAGCAGAGTAAAAAAACAGGGAATAAAAAATGTGTACATACAAATACACCACATTATATATTTTATGTGTACACAAAAATATTGACTATAAGGATTCATAGAATTTTTGATGCTTAAAAAAGCGGAATAAAAATTCATTGAAAAAAAAAAAGTAAAACAAAAGACAACGTATACACAAGAATAAAAAAAAGATTTAATAAATATAAATAAAAAAATGAAATATGAAAAATAAAAACAGCATCGAGAAAAAAAAATAGAAAAGAATATAAAGAAAATGAAAAAAAAGTTTGGTAGAAAAATTAAAAAAATATATACATACATATATTACGTCCTTCTGCTTGTTAACCACAATTCCACCTCTTATTTTCTTCTATATACATATGCATACGAATGTATATGTACAATCTACACGTAACTAATGGTGTTTGATGTCAGTTTGTTCATGCTGTGTGTATCACACAAAATATCATCATATATATGTATGTACATATGTATATAATAATCATTCGTTTAATTTAACCATTTGTTTTTTACATTTTTTTTCTCAAGGAAACTTTATTTTTGTTTTTTCTTTCAAAAAAAAAAAAAAAACGAACTCATTATGACAAAATACGTACAGATAAATATGTACATGAAACATATAAACATACAACATATCCCTTTAAATATAGACAAAAAATACAAATTTATATATCATAGCTATAATCATTTGTAAAAGAAAAACAAAAAGAAAAAAGGAAAATGAAAAAAAGTAAATAGAAATAGGAAAGAAAAGAAACCAATCCCTTTCATCCTTTAGAAAAAACAAAAACAAAATAAAGAAGAAAAATTAAATAAAAAATAAAAATAAAAGCAAAAATAGTCTGAACAAACTAGGCACATTGTATAAATTTATAAATGTAAGTTTATATATGTATGTACATAAGTATATATGTACTATAAAACACAAAATGAAAATTATGTACATATACATATACAAGACTGAAGAAGAAAAATAAAAAAAGGAAAAAGGGACCGTATACAAAATAATCAAGTAAAAAAATGTTTAGATTTAATATACAAAAAAAAAAAAAAAATTAGTAATAAAAAACAAAATAAAATCTACCGTTTTCATCTTTCTTTTTACATTTTATTTATTTTCACTGACTTACATTTTCATTTTTCTGAACATGGGTTCAATCACAACATATAAAATATTAGTATAAATATATACATATGTATGTATGTACACAAGTAATAAAGAAAATAAAAGAAAATTTTCTGACGACAAATTTTGTTTCTTTTTTAGTTAGCTTTTTTTTGTAATTATAGAAAAAAAGGTTAAATTGAAGGATACTTTTATATATGTATGTACATACATATGTTCATCCAGTAAAATGAAATGCGATAGCCTGTGGCTTATACATATACACGTGTAGGTACACACGTGTTTTATTTTTTGTATTACATAAAATCGAAAAATAGATACTTCTAATTATATATAAAATAAAAGGCAAAAAAAAAATTAATAATAAAAACAAAGGGATATACATATGTATGTAGGTGAATTTATATTTTCCTAATTCACAATAATCTTGTAAACAATAAGTCACAAAAATATACTAATGCCAGATAATAATATGGAAATTTTTGAATTTTTTTATATAAGTATGTAGCAATTATACCAGACAGAGGAAAAGACTAGAAATGAGTTCAAACAAGTGTAAACGGACAGCACTAACAATAAGATGTCCTTTCGAAAAATTTACACTTTATGAATTAATAACCTAAATGAACATAAATAACAAGATATCTTGTATTTTGATAATTTAAAAATTACATCAAAATTTTACTTTCTATGTTACATTGAAAACGGGATGTTTTATCACTTTGTATACACTACACGTTTATCAGTTGTGTGGTATATTTAAATAATTTTACAAAAAATAATCCTTTTCAAATTTACGTATTTGTAAGTTTTATGTATTGAAACAAAATCTTCATACAAAATGTAAATTAATGCTTCCTTTCTTTTGTTTTTATTTTTTTATACATTCCCTTTTAACCCATTGGAATTAAGATTTTTTTTTGGCATTAAAAACCACCTTTTTGTATTGTGGTTTCATTATTTTTTTTTTTTTTTCAAAAACTTTTTTGTGATCAAATTTTTATGTTAATGAAAAGGTAGCTACAAAAAGCCAAAAGTAACACCAATAAAAAATAAAAGATGAAAAGAAAAAAAAAATCAAAGACCCATCAGAGATAACTTCTGTAGATGATGGTGGATGGTTGTTTTCTTGCATATACATTATATATATATATATGTATGTATATGTATATGCTTTTCTGTAATCTCAGTTTTTTTTCTTCAAATTTATTTTAACTTCTTTTATAATAATATTATTGTGGGGATAATTATTATCTCGAAATTGGTCGGTGGCAAACATTAAAAGACGAAAAAAGAAGTATGAGAGGTGGAGAAGTTTCTGATGTTCTTTTTAATTTCGTGTAATTTAAAAAAAGGAAGAATTTACGAGGAAATATATTTTCTCTCTTTTTTTTTAAATTTCATTAGAGGATTTGTTTTATTTCATTTTTTTTATCACTTTTACCTACATCGTTAATTAAACATTTGTTGAATTTATAAAATTTTCATGGTCCTAAATTAAAGGAATATGTTTTGCAGTCTTTTTATATATTTTGAACAATAGTGAAGAGAAGAGGAAAGTATTCAATTTTAATGATTGTGGTTGATAAGAAAAAAAAAAATGAATGCACGTTAATGTACGTATGTATGATAATGAAAACGATGTAAACAATTTTCTTATGTTAACATGAATAAGCCACCTTTAGAAAAAAAATAAAGAAAATTTAAAAAAAGACAGGGAATAATAGTCGTCACGACATCGTTATGGTCATGTTTTTTAAGAAGAAACGAATTTAAACACGAGGAGAATGTTAACATGTTTAAAAATGAAAATAAAAAAAGAGATAAGTCAAAAAAAGAAAAAGAAAAAAACTAAATAAAATGAAATAAACTATACAATAATAAAAGTGCAAAAAACATGCGCCTAAAGTTAAATTGGTTACTTAAATTTATGTTAAATCTGTCAAATACATGTATCTACATATGTTGTAATTTTAATCATGTTTATATTGTGTATAAACAATATGTAAAGGTGCAAAGGGTATATTGAGAATTATGTATATACATACATGATACATGTGTATATATACATATGTATATACGTATCAAATATAATATAAAACAAAAGCATACAAAAATGAAAATAAAAAGTATAAAACATGACAAATAAAATGTTTAACTGAAAAAAAATCAAACAATATTTAAGAACGAAAAAAAACATGATTAAACTATTAAGAACAAAAAAGATACAATTTATACAAGAAGAAATCCTAATGGAAGAATAAAATGAATACAAGACGTATACATATTATTGTCTAGACATTGGAATTTCAAATAAACAGAGTCACCACAAACCTAACATGAATATTGAATATATATGTACATATACGTATACACATCCTTATGTACAAAAATATATAGTTTGTGGCAAGTTGTGGTATAATACAAAAAAAAGTCAATCTGTCCATTTAACTACATATTGTTATATACTTCTATAGAAATGACTATACACGGTCACATAGACTTTTAAAAGGCATTATATGGCTTACGTTTACCCGCTAGAATTACTTTAATAAAAATATTATACATAGGTACATGCCTAAAGATGTACATACATATGTACATAATATGTATATGAATGTATGTAATGTATGGCGATATGTTAAAAAAAAATACAAATAAATTATACAAATAAAGTATACATACATATATATGAATTTAGAGCTCCCCTTCTATCAAATATTACACCTCTTGTATTCAATTTCATCCAATTGATCCCACGTTTATTTTTTATTTATTTATTTTTTTCCACTTTTTATTTCATTTTTATTTTTGTTTATTAACATTTCACAATGAAATTCAATACTTGAAATTGTGGTTGATACACATATATACAAATGTACATATATAAATTATAGAATTTGACTCCTTTTTGTTTACAATTACATATAATTTGTGTTCGAAAATATTCGTATATACATATGTATGTATACATTCAATTATAATTATATCTACATATTTCATGTACATATATACACTATATACAACATACATATGTAGATAAATGTTTACTTCATATATGCAAGTAAAAAGACGATTAAAAAGGTAATGTAAAACATATGTACTATGTATATATGCATATATGTATGTATATACATATATGCATGTATAAAAATGACAACTGATAAATATGGAAGTGAATAAAGGTAAAAAACATGTAATCATCAAAAAAGTCAGTAAAGCTAATGAATTAGAAGGGAGTAAGAAAAGATAAAGAATGTCGGTGGGTGACAGGAATATATACATACGTATATATGTATGTATACTTTGTATCTTTATCTACACAAATATATCGACATATTATAGTTGTCTGATATATTTTTTGCATTTATATATGTACATATGAATGTGTAAACCGAACCGACCAGCAAATTGTTAGCCGTGTTTGCCGGAGGTGAATAATTGTTGGTGCGTGCTGATTGCAATTACCAACTAGAAGCAATCAAGATGAAAGAGTCGTACGTGTGGAAAATTGTTTGATGGGGACCATACCAATGGACATGAAACATATTCGTGTAAATTTACATACATATATTTTAACTTGTAATGACGATCAAGAATAAAAATAAGAAATGGCAGTCATTTAATATAAGTACATATTTTTTTTAAGAAAAGTAAAAAAAGAGATTTTCAAGAAAGTGTAATATAAACACACGTACGTACTACGAGGCAGGAAAAATAAAATATGTATATTGGTCTTATTACTTCATTATACGTATCTAGATTTTAGGTACGCATGTATATGCACATACATATTTATATAATTAAACATATAATCTACGAACAGTTATTAATATCCATAATATTCTTTATTTCTTATACTGCGGTTGTTCTCGAAATAATTTTAAAACTGTCTCAGTGCATAATGGGGTGTTCACGTCATTATCAGTATTCAGTACATTTGAAGAAGGGAAATTTTTTCTTTGATTAATGTGATGACGAATATAACACAAGGAAAATAATAAATATGCATAAAATGTGATATAAATAATGAATTATAAGAAATATTTAAGATTGTTTTTTTTTTGACAATATATTGTAATGCATTATAAAAAATATAATGCAAAAATATTGTTACTTTAATACCAAAAAAAATCTTATATTAATTTAATATCTTTACGTACACTTTGCATGTGATCATCTTTATGAGTATCTAAATGTGCAAATGAAAATATGGATGTACATACATATCATGTAGGTATTTAATTGGTTTTCGCAGAACAACTTCATTTATCAATTATTATTAATCGTAAGAATAAAGACAAATGTAGCAATATATGTAGGTTTTTGCTCACATGTACAAGCTAATAAAGATGCAGTTTAAAATAAAAATAAAAGCACAACTTGATATAAATAGGCAGGTACATAATATTGGAAAAGCTAGGATAAAATTAATTTGAATTTACAAATAAATGCTTAATATAATTTTAGGGAATTGTCACTATTGCCATCTATGTATTACCAAGTATTACGCTGCTATGTACATATATACATACATATATGTAAAAAAAAAATGAAAGGTAAAATACACTTACATATAATGTACATATGTATGTACATATGTATAAATTCTAAAAGCATTTTCCAGAAAATGTATGAAATCGTTGTTAAAGCGACAGCGGAAATAACACTTTACAACATAGACGTAACATAACTCAACTCACTCAACTGTTATAGAGTAAATAAACATTTCGTCTACACTGTGATCCAATGGTGCAAAAATACGCGTAAATGCAAAAAATACAAAAAAAAAACGTTATACATTATGTATTCAAAGTGATAATAAAAGAAGGCGAAACAGCAAAAACATTGCAGTAATATAATACCCGTATATATATACACGTACATACATACATGTGTATATATAGCACATTAAAAATTACAGAAGTGCCAACAATTGAGAACATGTTCGTGTTTTCCACTTTTTCTATATTTTTCCTCAACACGAAAAAGCAGCTTATTTATACAGATACATATAATTAATGTATTATATGTAATATCTGTACAGTATGTACAATACGTGCAATATTACAAGGATGTATACTTTTTTAAAACACTCCCTTATTCATTAACGTTCTGGATGTTTAGTTAAATTTCTGAATATGAAAACTAACTATGCTATAACAACACCAGCTACTTTGAAAACTTTATAGTTATAGATATTCTTGACTGTTTTATTATGTCGATTGTCGAATGAGGCCAACCATCAGCGACAGACAAAGGATTATGGAATATAAATACTCATCGATATAGTGCAGCAATACAACACTCAGAGGTGGTATTACATCACATATATAGATACATTATACATTACATTGCAGTGAATTACAAACGAAACAAAATAAAATAAAAAGATAATGACAATGATGATGATGATGACGATGACGGCGGTTTTACATATCGCGCTATCTACATTAAGCCATGCTTTACATTTTAACTCATATTTTGCTTTTTATAAGTCGCTTCCATTTCCATACTGTTTTACACATCATGACAGGATGACACTATTATAACCATTATATGAAGCTCAATGTAACAACTCCCTATGTGTATAAATATCTCCATCTCGATAACTCCATGATGACTCTGCTGCGATGGTTTTTTTTTCATGAATTTTATTTTATTTTCTTACTTTATTTTATTTATTTTTCTTTATTATTATTATTATTATTATTACTTTTTTTTGTATTTCATTCGTAGTGTATATGTGTGCGATATGCACATAAACAACATATAGGTAGTTCGTATAGTATAGTGCACACAGCATAAATTAATGTATGTAATCATTGTATGTGAATTCTTTGTCTATTTTTTAGACTATGCTCAGGCTTGTTTGAGTACTGTAATAATACAACAAGCGAGTATGTAATCACTCGGTCGATTTCTGCCTGCCTTGTTTACCTCACTATGGCACTTCTGTTGTATATGCAACCCAAAAGTGACTTGTATCTCATTTTCATCATTATGTAGATATATATAATAATGTAAATGTGTATATATTTTATCTTTTATACATACATAAATTTATATATATATATAAATTGTACAGATAGATACACATATTCTGTATATAGAAAATAATGCATACTATGTATTTCTCATTCTAGCTAACATTGTTAAATTGAATCCACGTGGAGTAAGTCAGTTTATTTTATTCGATTCGATACACGATTACGATACATGATACTTTATGACTATACATTCACAACAGGGTACTTTACTTATAATACATTTTTTCTTTTTTCTTTTTCGAATTTTCTTTTCATTTTATTTTTTTCCCTTGATTTTTATTTATTTTTATTATTTTTTTTTATTTTCTTTTTAACATTTAGCCGTTTTTGGTTTTGTTGAGAATTTACCACCATCAAGTTTCTCCTTACTTCTTTTATAAAACTATACGACATAAATGTTATGTTATAAATTCTTGGAATTGATCTCACTGATGGTGGTTTTTCGTTTCACATTCGATTCAACTAAAATATACCACCATCAGGACCAGAAATGGTTATCATCATCGTTTGCTATATATAAATATAAGTAAACATATATACATATTTTTCAAAATATATAACACACACACTGTACCTACTTATATATTATATGTATGTATATATATAGATTTGTAACCCCTATGTAGAATTGTTTGAACTACTGTCTGGAGTCATCAACATCAGAAGATGACAATAGTACATATACATGTTCATACATAATATGTATATAAATGAATTTATGTTAAAAATAAAGAAAAACAGGGGGAACCGGGGTAATATCAAATCGACCCTTGCGTTGAAAAGCTGTTAAAGCAGTAATGTAATGTGTATATATGCCTACTTGAAAAGTGTGTAAGTAAAAAATAAGAATAAATATAAAAATGTAAAGGACTCTATTCAATGATTCTTTTTGTTGTTAGTCGCATATATATACTTTTAAAACACACATACATATATATATAAATACACACAAAAAGGAACATATAAAAGTCACGAAGAATCCTTGAACATATACAAAATAAGTTTGTATATACATATATAAATAATGTAGGTAATATGAGTTTGTGTTGTGTGGAATACGTACATTATATTTATTTGAAATTCAAAATGTATGCAATGTGCGGTAAAGAATTCTGAATTTGATTTGAATATACATTGCATGCATATAATATAATCGCAATATGTAACTTGAAAAATATGATGATGACAATGAAGAGTTCCTTTTGCATCATTTCTAAACATTTCATGCATTCATTCATCTAAAACATAAAAAAACTTCACAAAATTTTGCATAAGGAAAAAAAAAAGAAGAGTATTCTGTCTTTGTATGGATGTCCTTATTATAAATTCTACTTCAAAAGTTTAATACAATTCAATATACAATCGACTTTTTGCAATGTTATTTTTTATCATTTTGCATAAAAATAAATTTGAATTTGAATTGAAATGAAATCATGAAATGCTTATAACATTATGATGATGACTTAAAACTTTAAGAGCTAACTTTCCTTGATGTATGAAGAGTACTCGACCACTTAATTTTAGATTCGTTTGACTTTCGTTTGAATGCATACAATAATAACGTATTAAAAGGAACTACATATACATATGTATATATTTGATCTACAAACAAAAAAATTAAGAAGAAAAAATTACTTTGTTTGTTCCAAAGATGTGGGACATTTTCACACGTAAATGTAAAAATTTTTGTAATACGTTCATTTTTTCTTTTGTTGAAACAAAAATCAATGACTTATCATGAATCAATTATTGAAACATAAAAGACTTTTGTAATTGATTGAAGTCTTACTTTTATTATTTTCAACAAAATATTGTACGATCTGGTTGTGAAAAATTATTTGTTTTATATGAAAATAAATATAAATAGAACAAAAACAAAAAAATAGTGAAAAAAATCTTTTACTTATTGGTACATACTGCATATACTTATTTATGAAGGTAAAAAAAATACATCAGAGAAAAGGATAAACGACAGCTGAGTTAATGCATTTTTATAGTACGAACAGTATTCAAAATAATAGTTGGGGTTGGTAATGCATGGAAAAATTTCAACCCTTCATACAAATATTCCTTTTGTCTATTTTACGCGTATCAAATTCAATTTAAAAGTATGGCAAAAACAAATGGCTGATATAGTGCGTACAAAACTGATATTAGATTCCATTCAAAAGTCGACAAAAAAGAAGTACATTGTGCACATACGTTTCTCCATTATCTATGTGCATCAATATAAAAAAACTTAAAAAAAACCTTAGTAACCTAAAACATTTTCATACATATTTTAATGCATATCGAAAGGAGGGTAAATTTCCTGTCCTCGTAAGTTAAATGAATTCATTATTTCAATATCTTTTCCGGATACCTATTTTTCCTTTTTTTTCGAATTGTCTTTAAAATAAACAAAATATTTAACAAAATTTTGTAAAGAGGATGAGACAAACATTCACATATACAAAACAACAACGGTTTTTTAACTGAGATACAAATTGCCTATACACTTTACTTTATTTTTGTTTGAATGTTTAGGTTTAAATATTCAGGATATGTTCATATATGTATGTATATGTAAACCATTCAAGTATATGTGAAAAGAAAAACAGTTTACATACAAAAATGTACACATATCCGAAAACAGGATGTTAACATCAACAACACTATACGATACGTAATACAAAACGTATGGTCGATGTACGTGCATATGCATAAAAAAGAATCTAATGAAATTAAAAAAAAACTAAAAATGAAATGTAGTGATTATTATATAAATTACAAGTAGAATCGTCTATATTTTTTTTTCTTCCTTTTTTGTAATTTAAGACAGACAACACAATTGCCTGATGATGGCCTGAATATATGCACATACGTATATGTATGTATGTATTGTATGTATATTCTCATATGTCTATACACGTATTAATATTTCTTTTTAGCGATCCTTCTAAATGCGTGTGACATAAATGCGTACCTAAGTATGTACATGAAATCCTTATTTTACAATAAATCCTCTTAAAGTGAGCCCTTCGAATCAATTAGTCCAATTGAAAAATCATTCGCCCTAAATCCTATGTACTCGTATGCTATCTACATTGAACTGAAAAGCAATAATAATTCCCTCTTTAAAAAAAAAAAAACTAAATGAAACACAAAAAATACTCTTTTATTGTTGTAATTGTTTTATTCTCCCCGTTTTTATTTTGATCTTCATATACCTATTTTATTTCATTTTCGTTTTCACGTCTTCCCTAATTTTCAACCAGAATTAACGTATGTATGTATATGTATATGTACGCAAAAAAGTGTTTTTTTATGAGTTCCTTCGACCACTGAACATTTTATGCATGCCTGGTTTTCCTTGTGAAGATTTTTTTATAGGCTCATATATAAGTATACATATGTACAGACCGTATTATACATATAGGATAAAGGATATCGTGTATAAAATCTGTAGCAAACAGCCCTCAGCTCCTCATAACCTCAAATTAACAAACGACTTCCTTTTCTCATTTTAAGGGAATTATATGACTGATTTTCTTCTTTTTTTTCTGAATTCTTGTTTTTATTTTTGTTTTTGAACATAATTGTGAAAAAAACTTTAATAAATGAAATAAATGAAAAAGCGAATCACCTAAAAAAAATGAACAAAAAAAAAAACGTAAACAATAAAAAGAAGAATAAAGAAATATTTCAGAGGATTGAAGAATGAAGGTAAATTGTATGATGATATTAATGGTGTGATAGTATTTTACAAATAAAAAAGAAACAAGAAGTAAGAAAAAAAAAAAAGAAACAAATTTAAAAGGGGGAAAAAAAGGAACATTTTTTTCTTTTTGTTTATGAGATGAATGGGATGGGATGAACAACAATTTCAATGACTACTGCTGCTATATAATCGTTCATATATACATATACATAGTTGGGAGATTCTATCTTAATCTGTAAAAAAGAAAAAAAAGGGAATGAAAAAATGATGATGAATAAAAACATTGAAAAATGAAAATAAGGATATAACAAAAAAGAAAAAAAAACAAAATCGATTTCTTTTTTATATAACGTAAAAAAAAAAAAAATTGAAATATTAACTGAAGAATTTCAAAACGTCACAAAAAAATCTTTTTCTGATGATGTATTTTTTTTCTAATTGAAAAGAATGGATGACTAACAAATAAAAAATTATTAAAAATATAATAGAGATCGTAAATAAAAAAAAAAGAATATTTAAAATTAAACAGAAAAAAAACTTAAGTAATAGAAAGGAAAAAAACATAGAACTTGACATTTTACCGTATACATATTAAGATAACATAAGAACAATCCCATCAAGAATATAAGCATAAAATAGTTATTACAAGCGTAGCCATTTTTCATATCTTTAATATCTAAAACCACCTTTAACCTTTGACAAAGCCCGCATATATGCACACTGATTTCCTATCTTATCGGTAAATATGCATAAATATGTATACAACAATTCTTATTTGATTGGAAAAAAACAACGATCAAATGAAATTTAATTATATACTTATTTTTCACATAGCAAAAACTTGATCAATACATTATTGTATCCTCAATCCTCATATACTATATATATGTATAAGAAGAGAACTTTAACATTTTATTTTATTCTTTTTGATATAAGATATCTCATAGACATTACCATCATCTTTGGTTTATATCGACGTTGCCATCGAATACATACATATATGAACATACATATATACAAATGTATGTGCACTTATACATATTTTTCGAAAAAATCAAAATTTTAAACAACAATATAGGGAAGAAAATATCACTTGATATCACGTATACACATATGCGAATATGTGTATATATGCATGACATAATAAAAGATTTTTATTAATACACCAAGATTTTCTGGAGTATGAACATGTAGAAAAATACTGTCAAGATGAAAATGTATGCAATATATTTCTGTACATATAGGTATATGTATACATATAAGTAAAACTGCACGGTGTTGTGTACAGAAAACAAATGAATTTTATAAGTATATATATGTATATACAGTACATTATATGTTTATTATGTATACGTACATCATATACAAGTACATATATAAGACTGTTTAATGTCATATAGAGAACTTGTAAATGAATGTTCACTTATTATTTTTGTGTTCATTTATTCATTCTATGTACACATAATATAAATCATATAAGTCCTTCATTAATACATACACATGTATAAGTATATATATGCATATAAATACCATATATATATATATGTACATAACTGCAATTTCAATTATCGTTCAACTTCTACTTTTTTTGAAATTTTCATTTATTTTGATTTTTTCATCGTTTTCTTTTTCCTGTTGTTCGTATAATTTCATTCAAAAAATTTTCCAAGTTAAGATGTTAAAAAAAAATCTCGTCATCATTTTATGCATCGTACATACATATATACATACATTTACATCACATAGCTTTCAAATTTTAATTTATACTTCTATTTTTTTTATACTATTATGATTTTCCTCTTCTTTTTTTTGAAAATTTTTAATTTCATACTTCACAATCTTCTTTTTCATTTTTTTCCTTTATATTTCCTTTTTTTTTCTAAAAAAAAAAGAAAAAAAGTTGTTTCACATTTTTTTTATGCATTTTCACTTCTTTATACCACTCAGCAAGTTCTTTTAAAGCAATTAACCTCGTTTAGTAAGTTGGTCGTGTTAAGGAGTTAGTAAGGACTATTATAGAAGAAGACTAATGGGTGGTCTATAATTTAGACGTGCTTATTGTATATATACAAATATATATGTACATATATATACATATTTGCATTAAAATATTTTCATACATTCGTATTTATAGATGTAGAATTTTTCGTAATATTTTGGATATGTATGTATGTACGTGAATACATATATGACTATCTACCATGTCAATCATCAAGGATTCATATATTTATATGCGTTGATGCATATTATAAAAAATGCATTTGCTTTCACGTACTTAAAACCGTTCATAAAATGTCTCCATATACACACTATGAAAAGTTTATATAATTATGACATGATGAAATATGTATAATAAAAGGGAAAAAAAGTAAAGTAAAGAAAATTTTTAAAGAATATATGACACTGATGGTGTATTTTACAAAAATGAAAAAAAAATCTATTAAATACACTTGTGAAAAAATTAAACAAAATTTACATCGACATTCATTTACACATGTATATGTATATATATATACATACATACATAGATATATACGTCCTACGTATATACTATATATGTATAAACATGTGCATATGTATAATAATTTGTGTGAATATTTTTTCAAGTGGGTGATTAGTAGAACTTCAATCTTCAATGCATTAAATTTTTTTTACAATTGAGAACATATAATATACTAAATACATATTTTTTTATATTTTACTTTTGTTTTTTTTATTTTTAAGTTGAATTAACAAAAAAGTAGCATAAATCCTAATGCATTTTAATTTGAAAAATATGTATATATGCCTATACACAAATATGTACAAGTATATCTAATTGTTATTCTGTATTATATTTAGGATGTGAAAAATGTTTTGATAATACTAAAAATTATATAGTAATGATTACTACTAGAAAAGTAATTTCAAAACTATACATTTACAATATATATATGTATGTACATATATATATACACAATATGTACATTCTTCTTATTTTAATTTAATTTAATTTGAATGCATTTGAAATTTTGTAAAAAGAATTCCAGACAAAAATCACACACGGCTAAATACCTTATGAAATAAATCAAAACAGAAGAGTAGGTTACAAAGCAATATTTATAATATTTTTAGTTAAAAGTTATTAACCAATTAGTTAAAAATTCTTAAAATTTGAAAAAAGGTCTTGTAATCCTTATAAAACAAAAAAAATTTACAAAAAGAAAAGGCGTCTTTTATAAGCCTAAATGATTTGAAAGTCATATACATTTATGTATAATAAAATAAATGTATGTATACATATGTATGTTAGAAAAATAATGTTTCTTAAACTACAGGAAGCCCAGTGAGATATGTTATAATTCCGAAAAAGGAAAATAAATAAATGGATTAGTTATATGAATAAAAACAAAACGTTTTTAGTGTATTCTAAGGATTTTGAAAAAAAAAAATCAAAAGAAAGGGAATTGTCACGCTACATGTATGTATGTACGTAATGTATATATGTACAATACTCAAGAGGTAAAGCAAATTATCATCAAGCCTGTAGGAATTCTATTTTCACTTTGTTTTAGGTTTTGTCATTCGTGTATTTTTTTAGAGTCCTTAAAATTTTTTGTTATTTATTATATGTAGGTACATACTTTGAAAATCTAAAGTGGAACAGATAAAATAAAATAAAATATTCCAAGCATTTTTTTTAACCCAAAATATTGCATTCATACATATAAAATATATGTACATGTATGATGTATTAAAAGCAAAATGTATACATATGTATATGTATATACATACATGTTTATGAAAGATTGAAAGCAAATATATCATATGTATATAGCATATACTCTTGCATTATATATGTACATACAGATATGCTGTACACATGATCAACGGTACGTGCAACCATCCATCGGCATATACATACATACATTGCACTTATATTTATGTCAGGGATATAAAAGGATATTTTTCTATGAATTAACTATATACTACATTATTTTTTGTTATTTTTGTATTTCGAGTTTATGTCTGATGATGACTGTTTTTATGGCTATCATGCATTTCTATTGCATATATAAGTATACATATGTATATTCCATCTACATTTTGGATGACGAATGTGCATATGAGCATAATAATTTTTACATGTGAAATCTTTTATATTATTTTTTCTTTTCCTTTTATTTTTAAATAAAGGAAAATGGAAAAAAGGTTTGCAGATAATATAACATTGGATAAATATATACATATATAGTTAGGTACGTTAAGATATATATAAGTAAGAATAAACATACATACATATGGATATACATATATGTATGTACATATAAACGTCTGAAAAAAACTGAAAATAATTGTTTATCACATGTATTCGTATGAAGGTACATGTCGAGTAACAAAAAAAAAATAAATAAATAAATAAATAAAAGGATCTTAGAGGAATAAATGTGTGAAAATGATGTAGTAGAAATAAAAATATATAAACAAAAAGAGGGTTGTTTTATATATTATTTTGTTTTTTGAAAAATTAATGATGGAAAAGAAATGAAATTTCATGTATATATGCTATAAAAAATTTTATGAAGTGAAAATAGGAGTATAATACACATACATTCATACATACAAGCATCCATATATGTATGTATACAAGTAAATGCAGTATATGTGTATCGGTATCGGTACTTCCATATATGTTCATACTCATAAACAGGTTATTATAAATAGGATATTAAGAGATTTATAGAATTGATGTCGTTGGAGAGGCAATGTCTATCCTGTTTGAATGACGGGACGGGTACATGAGAAAAACAAAATAATTACACAAAATTTCAATTTTTCGACAAATTATAAAAATTCATACTGATACCACTGAATCCTTATATACCTAAATCACGAAAAAAATGTATTAACATCAAACTTGATTAAACCATATTAAACGTTGATAAAATTCATTAATTTTTTTTTATTTTTCTAATCATAATTAGCATCAAAAAGTACAAAAGTGTGTTCCAAAAAAAGCTAATAAAATTTCTGATTTTACTTTACAATACACATACGTATGCATACATATGCATATATTTAAGTTTACAACTTTTGTCGTTTTGATTCGTTTTATTAGAAGAGATAGGTATACGTAGAGATATTTGAAATGAATAATAAAAGAGATTCATTTAGGTATTTAAAAATTTGCAAAAATTTTTATTAATTAAATATTAAAACCATTTTTTTACGATAATAAAATTCAGAAAAAAATTATATGAATCCTGTTTTAGTTCAAATTCTTGTGATAAAGTATTCTTGCTTTAAAAGTAGGTACATAACGTATATGTATGTGTGTACAATGTACCTACATATAAAACTGTAAAATATACAGAACACATATATAGAATATGTACATATTTTGTTTTATTGTGTTTCTTTTACATACCTACATATATAGGTATTCCGTAAACAAACTCTAAATATATAATTCTGTTTAATTTTAAAAACAACCACACACGTATGTGTACATACGTGTACATGCATACGCGTTAGATTTTCTTGCGGTTCAACACTTTTGGGAGAATTACTTGCTCAATATATTTTTTATTTAATCCTTCTAAAAAATTGTTTGTACTTGTTAAAAATTTCTAACCAAAAGTTAGGTATACATACATATATAATATGTGTTTTATTATGAAAACCATATTCCACAAATGCACATACGTACATGTATGTACATACATACCTATATACATAAATACATACGTACATACATACATATATGCTTACAAATTGGTATAAGTTTGTATATGTACATATGTATGTATTTTCGTTTGACATCCTCTATTGATGTTCTTTTAAAAACCGCAGAATATTGATTCCCCTGTTATTTATTTTTATTTTTAACAATATAATTAAAAGAATGAAAAGAACAAAACTATTACAATTGTTCAAATACAAAAAGCAAAATTTAACCCACTTTACCTTAATTTTAATTTTGTTGTCGATTGTCCAGTTTAGAAATTCAAATATGTACGTATGGAACATATGGATACACGATCATACGTGTATGCATGATGCATATGCTGCACAGGCATACCTAGGTATTGTATATGGACATATATATACATATGTATGAACAAAAGAAATCATAGTAGATTATTTGACTTTTTTTTAGAAACATTTATATGTGCAAGTGCAATCATTTTTTGAAATACATACATACATATATATATAATTTTACAATTCGCTTTTACGTTTTTATAGATAGTATAGAATTAAGATAGTAATTATAGTAAAGTACCAAACAAAATAAAACAATGAAATTTTCTCTTCTACTAATATACTGTTTATAAAATAAAATTTAAAAATTGAGGCAGTTTCTCTTTGCTAAATTTTATTTTCTCTTAAATTTTATTTTCTCTTTCTAATAATAATAATGAAATAACTGAATTTTTTCATACCAAAATTAAACCCGTATTCGCATATGGAAAACGTTGGATTTACAGTCTTCAGTGAACTGTTGTTGGATTAATTTGTGTTATTTAGTGGTGCGCTAAAAAGAATTTTACAAATTATATTTTGGATAATTGAAAGGATATTTTTATATAAAAAAGAAAACGTGTATAATAATTTTATTTTCAACTAAATACAATATTTTAAGGTTATAATTAATAATCTAGATTATTTTTGTTTTTTATTAAAAGGTGAATTTATATGTATTAATTTTGTATATAATTTAAAAATTTTGATTATTACTTTGTTTTTCTTATTTTTTGGGATATGAAATCGTTTTGTTTTTGTGATTTAAATATTAAATGATAAACTTTTTGATATATAGGTATATTATTTTGTAAATATGTATCAAAAATCTTAACGGTATAATTTCTGAAAATTAAAAAAAAAAAACCTATTAATGAAAATCCTAAAATTTCAATATGTATTGAAAAAATTATCATATTCGATATTATTTTCTTTGTGGATTTTGGTGACTCATTATTAAAATTTTTTTAAATACACTTGAATAATTAATTAAGTTTAATAATAAAAAAAGAAAAAATAATTAAAAAGATAATAACAGAATAAATTTTAATTTTTTAGTCTCGTTTATTTTGGCAATAAATAAATTTGTGTTTAAAAAAAAATGCCGATTAATTTAAATTCTTGATAATAAAGTTTAAATATAATTTTTTTTTATATTTATTTGTCATTATTTAAATAATCATTATGAGTGAATGTAAATAAAAGAGAAATAAAAAAAAAAACATGTCAATATAAAAATTATCAAGAATTTAAGTGTAATAAGCAAAATAAATATTAAGCCAGAAAAAAAGTTCATCATTACTTTTGAATATGTAATTAAAAAAAATTTTTTTTATTGTTAAAGTTTAAAAAAGCACTATTAACATTTTCCCAATTATAATTCTAGTAAGGTCAAGTTTGCATTTTTTTTTTAAATGAAGATTGTCGTTCGATTAATACAAATCAAAAATGCTATACAATATATGATGGTGTATATATGTATGTATAAGTCCAAATGTATATTTTTTTTTAAATTTATTCAGAACTTAAATTTTTATTATAACAATAAATTACCCATCATACAAACCTTTTTAAATAAACGTTTTTATAAATGGTTTCATATTTCGAATTTTAACTGAATCCTAAATCGTGTACATGCACATGTACCTACATATAATATTTTCCAAGTAATGAGGGCTACTTGTACATATGTATAATGATATGTATATAGCATATAGCATACACAAATTTTGTTGACAAAGCTTAATGGATTTCAGCACATTTCCTTTCTTCTTAGAAATTGAGGTAATGAAAAACAAAATTAAATGTCAGCATGGCATTTGTTTTTTGGACTGATAATTACACAAGCTCTTGTTAATAGCATTACGTACATACATATTTAATTTTCTCATAATTTTTAGTTTTTGTACTCTTGTGTTTTTTTTAGATAATATAAAATGTAGCTGTCAGTAGTCTGAAATATTCCTTTTCACACATTTGACATTTATATAACGATCTTGTAAGTAATTATATGTATATAAACATAAACATATGTATGTACATTATAAATACACACGTATGTGTGAATATTTTGACCAAATTCAAGCGGCTATATTACATCGCGTTATATTATGACCCAGATACTTGACAACAAGAAAATTTCCAATCCGTATTTTTTAAAATTCTTTCTTGTTATTTTTAAAATTTAATTTCTTCGCGTTTTTTTTTACATTTTGGCTTTTTTCCTTACCATCGTACTCATCAACCATCACTTTAAAAATTATCAAGTTTTTTAGCAGGTTAAATAATTTTTTTATTAATATGTATGTATATATTTTTTTGTATCAGCTGCTCACTAAGAGTTAAAATGCTGTTGTTTTTCTTTATCTTTTTATAAGACAATCAATTCAGATCAAACTTAACTACAAAAATAAATTCCACTGTAGTTATGCATTACTTGTTTATACGGATTTTTAAAACACGTTTCATGTGATTTTGCGGTTTGTTTTTATTAAAAATTATTAACAACCAAAGTCGTTATCGTCATCATCATCGTCGCCGGTTGATTTGTTGCAATTATTATTATACTGCATTACACGCTGCTTAAATGCCTTGCCTGCCTACATTGAAACTTATATGGAGACACGTACTTGTGTACATATCTAACATACATACATACATGCATATACAGTGTATATATATGTATATTATATACATATATAGAAATATGTAATTTTTAATTTTAATAAATAGGTATATAGCAAAGCAAGTTGAGAGCTCGAGAGTTATTATGATAGTTTGATCTTTTTTATGTATGTATATTGTATACACATTTTTTTCATTTTGTTGTTATTTTTAATTTTTAAATGCACTGTTGTACAATAATAATTACAACTCAACTTTAACTTTTTATTACAATTCACTTAATTTATAGTTGTTTTAAAAATTTTTTTATGATTTGTTTTTCTGATTATATTTTTTCATGCTTATTTATTTTTATTGTGGTATTTCAATTACACAAGTACGTATAAATACCTATTTACATTATTTTTATATATGCACAAATATTTATGTACATGTACGTATATTAATGTATGTATGTACATACCTATGTATGTTCCTATAATAAGGTAGGTTACTTTTGTTAATTTTCGTGATTAATTAAACATAAAAAAAAATATGAAATTTTATTCGCAAAGTATTAACGGTCAATTAAACATTTTTTTTTTCTGTTTTTTATTTGAATTTTATTTACAAAATAAAAAAAATTATAAATGAATTGTATAATTAAAAGGAAAATGATAGTTAAAAATTATTAAATAACAATTAAATTAGCAGCACAGGTAGTACCAAGAGGAATTTTATATGTATTTAATATCATGCCTTTAAAAAAATGCCAATAAATTTATAAATAAAACGCTAAATAATTTTATTCATGTTTATGGTTTATATTTGAATCAATGAATATGAAATGTGATACATGTATACTATGATTCAGTTAATATAGAATATGTATTTGTGTATCATTACATTATTATAAAATAATTAATAAGAAAAAAGTGAAATAAAAACACATTTTGAAAATAAATAAAAAATACTTGCTGGTTCAATGATTGCTTTATTAAATTTAAATTCATATTAAAATTTATACTTATTTATGTGCATATAAATCATATAACAGCATCAATAATATGCCGTCGCTAATATGTAAGTACAACAGATATGGTGTATATATAAGTATATGATATGTGTACACCGTGACATGGTATTTTTACGGACATGGTCAAATGATTTAAATCGATAAAAAAAAAATATTTATGTGAATGTACTTATGTAAAAGGTGTGTGTTTTAAAAAATGTATACCTATGTCTATACATACATAAAATTAAGAGAGTTTATAATTTATATAGAAACATATGCATATGTATGTACATATTTAAAAAATGTCGGTATAAATAAATGAAAAGTGGACATGGACAAATAATAAAAAGACACAAGAAAAGCTTTATAAAAACGCTCTGTGTATTATACTGTATTTAAAATTACACGTGTAATTAATTTTATTTTAAAAAACTAAAACATTTTTTAAAAAAAAAGAAGTTTTATACCTACATATTTTGGATTAATGATAACTTAATACTTGTGTGTATTTCAAATTTGTCAACAATATTACATTATGTTGGTATATAATTTGCGTGACGACGGAAATATGTACCTACGTATATAATAAAAATTTTAAAATGTAAATCTGTTATAATTATAACGTTAATATTTTAGTGAATTAAAATTGATTAACTTTTCAGTCATAATAATAATGAAAATATAAAAAAAAACTTGAAATAATATAGTGATATTAAATAAAATAGTGACAGATTTTGTAAAATACTTTATACATTTTCAGAACTTGTATTTCTACACATTCGTACGGGCTTGTTATTAGTGTGAATATATTGGAAAAAGGCTTAACGTATTTAATCTGGATTTAATTATATGTTATTTATAAGAATTTATGTTAATCCAACTGTGTATTATATGATAGCATTAACAATATGTACCTACCTACGTTTTTAAATTTGCTCTATTGTGTTTAACAACTTAAAATACATACAGTATTTTACATGTGTACATGTGTACATATTTAAATTATAATTGTAGTGAAATAAGAAGAAATTTTATGTATATATGTAATATAGCATATGAATACTTAAGCTGTTGAACATATAAAGCATTTTCTTTCAAAAAATGAAAAATTAAAATAAAAAAAGTGTTTAACTATTACAAAAGATGTTAATAAATTTCTAAACCAATAAAATAAAAACTAAACATGAACTTGAAAATAAGGATAAAATTTATACGATAGTGTTTTGTTGAAAAAACGTGATTCCTATTACCTATACTTTAATCATTTAAAAAGTTCATAATTTTTTATTGTTGTTTTTTTAAATCACAAAAGCGATTACATTTTTCAGAAATTATTTTTCTTTTTTTTTTGTATTATTTTATTTTTTATTTATTTATTTATTTATTAGTTTTTATTTTATAATTCACTTTGTTTAAATAAATGTTTAAATGTGTATTTTTCTTTTTAATATTTTTACAGTGAATAAGTGTAACAAAAGGATGTTTAAATATATACTATACATACATATATGTACGTATATATTTCATCAGATTAATTTTTCAATTGTTTCATGATGTTATTCAAGATAAATTGTGTTTTGTACTCAATTTTATTATATCTACAATCTACAATAAAGTGATTTAACAGAATTCTGTTACTTTTTTTAAATATTTAATTTGTGTGTATAAAAAAACAATAATTTATTATTACACATTTTTTTTAAAGTGATAAATAGATAAAATAACAAATAAAAAAACAATCGAATTATGTGAAGTGAGTGAAGAAAAAAAAAAACAATATCTAAAAAAAAACGTAATTTAAAATAAAAACAAGTAAAAAAATTCCATTTATGAGAAAAAGTATTGTTAAACAGCGACTTGAAAAACTGTGATTAATTACAAATTTTGTGTTATACCTATATATACAATAAAACCTGTGTTTTACTTTTATGTATACATTTTATATTAAAAAACAACATTTAATTTATTATTGTATTTATTATTTCATCATTTTTAATTGATTGATATACAACCGGTTTTTTGTAGTTAGAACATATCTACAAACAGTCAAAAAGAAATACCTATACCTACATCAAAAACACAGCATATGTAAGTATGAGTAACAGAAATAATATATTAATATAGTAACAATATACATTTTCCAATAAGATTTTTAAATAATTAACAATATCTCAGACATACTATACATATGGTTTATAAAAGAATTGATTTTCCTTAAAATATATTAGAAGATTAAATTCTCTAAAGATTGAAAAATCATATCTTGACTTTATTTTTTTCATTTAATTTGGCAGTTACAAAAAATCGTTTAAATGCGGTTAAATGATTTCTTCATTTCGAATCAATTAGGTGTAATATTTAAGTAGAAAAAAATAATAAATTTTTATTCTTCATCCCTTTTTTATACATATTTGTTATTGTCGTATATTATAGTTTCCTTTTGTTTTGTGATTACTTTAAAAATTTACTTACCCTAATTTATTGAAGAGAATATATATTTAAACATTCATTTTCACATTCCTTTTATTACGTAGATTGAAATATCTGCCATATAAAATTTTTTTGTCATTTATACAAAAGGAGAAAATAAAGTGTGTACAAAGCTGTGCATTTTATGCACTAAAAACACATTTATAATAGCGTTTTCTCTAGACAATTTTTTTTCTCATTACTATTATGTATACCATCAACAAATATTTACTTTTTCAAACCCCCAGAGGATTATCTCATTGAGGAGTGTCATTTCATTTTATCGTTTTTTTTCCCTTGTACATCCATATTTATCTATTTTACCCTCTTCCAGTGTATATTCAACATAATTGCCATGATGTCTCGAATGTGTTTCCTTTTATTTCGATATTAATTTCTCCTGAGAATTATTGTTATATTTATTTATGTCAAAAGCAGAAAAACGAGTCAAATTTTTTCATTTAATATAAAAAAGGAAAAAGGATTTAATATGGATTATAAAAGAGGGTTCAATATTGTATACATTATTTGACACTGCTGTACCAGTTACACCAGTCGGATAATAAACAATGTACCATGCAATGTATATGCATGCATTTGTATGTACGGACAAATTACTGTATACGTTTAAAGAGTCTTCCTTTTTTTTTGGAGTTAACTCAAATAAACAGGATCGATTTGATTTATATATATTTTTAAGAATATAATGAAGAGTACAAATTTTGAAAAAAAGGATAAAAAAAAACAGTTTATTTTTTTATTTTTTCATAAATAAATATGTATTTATGTGCTTATATCACAACACAATGGGACAACAAAAGCAAAGTACTAAGGCTCTGGAATGACAAAAATTGCTTACGGCTAACTGCAATCTAATTACAAGATAACATTGGTTATTAGAAAAGATTTTCTTTTTAGAATCAGGAAAATAGAAAAGAACAAAATAGACAAACTATCGACGGGGTATTATGACAGCTGTGTCAATATTTTCTAAGTAAAATGAAAGAATTTAAATTATTTTACTATGTATCTCACGCACACATGCCGGTACAAATTCCGAAAAAAATTATCTAAAATTTTATGTGATTTCAAATATACCTATTTTTTTTTGGAAGCAAAAATACGTGCAATTAGATCCATAGAAATTTTGTATTACGTTCATTATAGGTGGTATGTATTTATTCACTTTTGCATTTATTAACCATAATTTTAAAACATTTTAAAATTTATTCATGTAATCAATTATATTTTTGACGATTTTACCCTAGTTTTCACACATGACATCATCTGCAACATTACATTTTTATGAGGGTACACGACAAATGCGTCCCGTATAACTTTAAATGGAATAGTGTATTAAATTAGAAAAAAAAAATACACATACACATATGTATGTATGTATATGTATCACATCCCTTTCACTTAATTTGTTTTTCAAGAGTTTCACCGGTTTCACTTTCAATTGTAATAACAATAATAGTAACCTTAATTTAATCCTTGTAACACCGTTCTATTTATAAAATAAAAATTATGGCATTGTGTAGTATATGGCATAATACAGATGAGGAAAATCAACAATAGAAAGATGAGATTAATATTACACAAAAAGGAGGGTAAATACCCTAAGTAGTTTACAATAAAATTTGCATTCACAATCTTTGTATCGAATTGTAATAATATTGTTTTGTTCTCCCTGTAACCGTTACCAATAACACATTTTATGCAAACTTTAAATATTATTTGTGTGTTTGAATATATTATACATTTTATTCACATAATTAACATTCAAATATTAATGTATGATATAGTTGAATCATGGATGTTAGCTATTATTAAAAAGGGATATTATGTACATATGTACAGAATTCATGGTCATGCACATTGCATTTAATATTCAATCCGGAAAATTCATATATGTACATATGTATGTATATATGTATATCAATGTATGTAATGAAGGTATATTTAATGTTCGGAATAAAAATACTCTTTGAATCTCTGTTAGGGAAAAAGCAATTTAGGGATATTTCAAAAATTCAATAAAAAAATTGATTTTCTAACACGACCAACGTACAAAAGCATCAGTATACACGCATGTACATTATATGTACATATACGAGTACATATTTACCTATAAATATATGTTTGCATTTTACATTTCTGTATAAAATTTGCATGTTCAATTGGTAATTCTAATCGATAAAAGTTATACACAATTATGCTTTTTGTATTTATAAAACAAAAAAAAACAAAAAACAGAAAAAAAAAAATAAATCTTTAATAGATGTGTTTTTTGTAGTGTTAAAAACACACTAGGTATGTTATATAGTTTTCATCTTCCATTAGTATACAGGACCTACACATATTTAGCACAATGTCATCGAATTTTAAAGTTCATTACAAAATTTGATTAACACGGGGTCGATTTTACCCCTATATTGGGATTATATTGGATTACATTACATAACATAATTGAACGCTTACAAAAAAAAAAAGTATTAAAAATGAAAAAAAAAAAACACATACCTATGAAAAGTGGATGAATTAAATGAGTAATCACAGTTAAATCAGGAATCAGGACATAGATGAATGAGTGAACAAACATTAACAGATGCGAAAATTTGGAAAATGGAAAATAAAATCTAGAAAATTTTATTTATTGGAAAATTCGTATCATAATAAACAGAAGAGAAAAAAAGATTTCAGAACTACATATAAAAAGATATCAGGAAAAAAATATTTGGATTATGCTTGTTATGTTAATTATATTGAATTTAAAGTTCATATTAGGTACATGCTATATGTATATGAATATGTACGTATAATATGTAGGTATGTATGTGAGAATTTTAGAAAAGTAAAATTTCAAAAAAAGCATTTCAACTGAATTATTAGGTTATTTCAATTTATTCTAATTTTATTTTATTCGTTTACCTTATTATTCATAATATAATGTGCTTATTGTTTACTTTTATAAACATTTGTTTATACGCACATAACTGGACATAACTGGGCATAACTAAATTTAGCAATCCATAAGTTAGTATAAAACATAGTATAAAGTTAAATTAGGTTTTGAGAAATAAAATTCGAGTTTTATATTACCTTATCTTTCGAATACTGTTTTTCATCGAATATCATGTGTATATGTTTTTTGTTGGTTTTTTTCTTCGTTTTTCTGTAAACACCAACATTTGTTGAAACATTTATTATAAGTAAACACAGAATGCAATATGTACACGTGTATGTTGACATTTAAAAAAATGATAAAATGATAAAAGATAAGCTATATGTGTGCGTGATATGTATTACAATAATAATATATAAGACATAAGGTACGTATACAGTCTACAGACATACGTGTAATGAATTATAAAATTATAATTTTTTTCTTACATCACTACTTACTAGACATTTTTTTTGTTGTGTTCATTTGTTACTCAATGTGAATTTTTATTTTTTTGATTATAATTTTTATCACTAAATATCTTTTCGTAATAAAAAAGTATGTACACGTACCAAATTTTCTTATAATGAAAAACTTGAAAACAAACGCAAAATGTGAATATTTTATGTATTTATAACAAATGAAAAATCCAAAATTTTTAAAGTTATATAGGTAGTAATCGAAATTATCGCGTATACAATAAATTACATCAAATAATGATCAAAATACAATACAAATACGATACAACGTTTCTATAATAATATGATAATATGAGTATCAATACTTATAGGTATGTACCTATATGTTTAAAAAAAATTTTTGAATTTCATTTTGACTTTCGATTTTTCGACTTTTTTGCCTTTTTGATAATCGACAGAATGATATTATATTTGTCGATTTTTATTTGTTTTCCACACTTAAAGAATTCCACACATACGTACACATATACGTATGCAATGTTGAGTAATTTTCAATATAAAAAAGTGTATAGAATACCTTACCTATTTTTAATTAAAAGTAAATGAAAGATAAAAGGAGATACGTACAGAGAAAAGAAAAAATTAATTCGTAGAACGGAAATATACAGTTGAACGTGTTTAGTTAAATTTAGCCAGTAACAGACATAAGACTAGACAAACAAAACGTATGTATGCTGGTATGCACATGTCTGTATCTATCTACAATATAAAGTATTTCAAGTATGTAAACTGTACATACGTTTATATTCATTCGTTATATGTATATAAATTCTAGATATTTCAAATACAAATGAAACGATAAAAATAAAAAGAAAAATAAACAATTTAAAAATAAATATTGATTAAGCGATTTTATTATTAATTATTTTATTATACCATTATGCTGATAATGAACTGCGCAAACTGTATAAATTGTATTGAGTAAACTAATTCATTTTTGTTTAGTTTTATTTTTCCATTTTTCTTTTCAAAAGTACTTACTTTATGATTAATGATTTACTGATATACATATCATACCAGATCAATATTATATTTTATTACACGTACCCACACACCCATATTTGATAATGTTCGATGTACGTTTTAAGTGTTATCAAACTTTTAATATTTCGATGGCTTTGATACCTACTTCAAATTAAAAAAAAGACCACTTTAAAGAAAATCTCTCAGTATTTTTTATTTTCGAATTTGTTTATTGTTTGATAAAATAAATATCTTATTTGTATATACCAAATATTAGCTTGTAAATTCTGTTTACAAAGTTTATTTTCAATGCAAGAATATGAATAACCATCGTTTTGTGTAGAATTAATTGGGCTCATGTTTGCTACCAAAGAAAAAGGGAGATACACTTTCATTAGATTTTGTGTTGGAAAAGATCAATGAATGACAATTTATAAACCATAATAAGTAGGTATCACAGAGTATTACAAATATCTAAAAATGTTCTGATTATTTTTTTAAAATTAATTTTATTTTTTAAATTAACAGTGAATTTTTTTTTGTAAACATGTAGACATACATATATTTTGCTCAATGTTTTGTTATTTAATTTGTTTATTTTTCATTGATTTTTAATATTTACATTATACAAAATGTTTATTCGAAAGAAAGAAAGAAACAAAACCATCAAAACCATAATTTTAAACGTCTGATGATATTTATCTTTCATATCATCCAATTTAAATTATTTAATTTTGTAACTGTGTACATAAAATATGTAGATATTTAAGTTAAGTATACAGATAAACAAATGAAAGACATTCAAATATTATTTTTATCAAAAAAAAAAAAAGGAAAAAAAAGATTAGAAAAATATATTACACATCGTAAATATATTTATCATCACATTTTTTCTTTTCATTACGAAAATTAATTTTATCTACGGATTTATGTGTACATTTGTTCATTATTGTACTTTTGTTTTCATTCTTTAAAATATTTTTGCCCTTAATTAAAAATTTGAAAAAGTCATATTACATATTTTTAAAATTTTCACGAACAATTTGATTCAATAAATAATAATTAGAAAAAATTTCATTTTATTTTAACCATGACAGATATATAAGAACGTTGATATAATTTTTGGGGTGATTATTTTTTTTTTAGAAAAAACGTTTTTAATGTCATGTTGATTATTTTTCTTCATGTATATATATACACACTTACTATATATACATTTACAATATCTAAATTTCATTTTATTCAATATTATGTATGTATATGTATTTATTGAATAATTAATTGAATTATAATTTTTGTATAAATTTAAAATAAAATTGTCGTTTTATAAAATCTAAAAATAAAACAGATTTGTATAATGACTAAAAAATTTATCACATTTTATCTTTTTTTTTCTTTAAATATAAAATTGTAAACATTATTAGCAATCTGTATACATATCTACATAAATGCACACACATGTGTATATAAAAATAAATGTAAATATGACATATCAAAAGATAATTGTGCAATTTTTATAAACATAAAATACAAATAATTTAGCCACAACAGATTTATACATATAGTATATATATATATATATGTATATATTTTTTTAAACTTATTTTTGTTATAAAGAAAACAAACCAAAATAAATTTTTCGTTTGGTTTTTTTTTCTTGTTTTTAAAATTCTTTTCATAGTTGAATACAACTTAAGCACATCGTAAAAATAAAGATATACTATGTGCATCAAAACAGATTTGATAAAAAAAATAAATAAAATTAAAATTTATTTATGTATTGTGGTTTGTTTATTGGATGCTAGCCAAGAAAATTTCTTTTTTTCTTATGAATCGTTATCTTTTTAAATAATATATATGTATAAGTATGTGTATATATATGTACGTATGTATACATAGAGAAGATGATAAAGGCAAAATATACAAAGAATTTTATTTCAGCACATTGTCATTTTGAAACAAAATTATCACAAATAGCTTTTAAATGCTTTATTTTATTTATTTTTTTTTTACTATATATATACATATATATGTATTTAAAAAAATTTCAAAAATATATGTATGTATTATAAATGAATAGTACTACAACTATAAATTGTAAACAAAAACATATTAATATTCATAAGCATCATGTTTAAAAATTGCGCTACATAATTGAATGATTTCTAGTTGTATAATTTTATGTTTATTCGGTTGTCTTTAAAAGCCAAATTAGATGTTCAAATGTCAAAAAGAATAAAAGAGAAGGGATGGAAAAAACATAAAAAGTTTGTAATTTTAAATTAATGTTGCCAAGAAAATGAAAATGAGTAAAAAAGAAAAATAAATAAAAACATTAAATGAAAAACTTGAAGAAAATCCAATTTGTATACGTCATAAATGAGAATCCCTATATTTGTATGTATATATATACAGTACATATTCATAAGTATACGTATATCGACTAAAGCTAATCTGTCTACATGGCATTGTAAATTGTAAAAATAACATAAAATTTTACATGTTGTAAAATCAAATGGATGTAAATTCTATGTTCATAAACAAAAATGATCATCTTATTTATACACATGTACAGTCGTTTCCACATGCATGTATGTGTGTATGTAGGTATACTTTTGACTTTTATGTGCATGTTGGTACATAAATCATTCATTTAATATAAAAGTGGTGTCAAAGATGTGATTCTAATATTGTTATATTGATGTTGACATAATCGCAGTTTATTTTTTTCTTTTTTTAAAAAAAACTACATTCTTATTAGATGAAATGAATTTGTAGAATTTCACAAAACAGTGAATGACAAAAGTTTTAGTACAGTATACATACATACATATATGTACGTACTTATTTTTGACACCTTCAATTTTACATAAAAATATTTAAAAATAATTAAAAAAATAAATTATATTTCAAAAACAATCAAGTAAATTATTTGTAAATGTTTGAAAATCACTTTGAAATTTAAAACAAAATTAGGAAATCATATTATGAAACTATTGTGTATATTCGAAATTGTACCAAAAAAAAAAATTAACTTTAAAATTTAAAAATATAATCAACATTTTCATATAGCACTGCACATATTTTATTAAAAATTGTAACAAATACCACTCTAAATCTAAATGTACATTTTTTATAGTTTCATGAAATCATTCATTATACACAAGAATTTTAATTTTAAAATGAAAAGTTGTAATTAAAAAAAAAAAACAACAAATAAATAAAACGAAAAAAAGAAAACAAGAGAAAATCAAAAAATAAACTTGTACACAAAATTTTTAAATAAAATTTGTATCATTAATAAGTCAATCAAGAACATAACTATATGCATATATATACATATGTACGTATCCGTACATATTTTTGATTTTGATGTTTCTAAAAATAAAATCATTTTCAAAATGAAAAGAAAAAATATTATTGTAGATATTTTTGTGTATTTTCAAGCTGTACATCATCACATATTTGTGTAAATCGTACATAAAACACATACGTATGTACATACATATACATATATATACAAGCAATAAATAATAATGAAGTAAAATAGATAAGGCTGATTGAATTGAAGTGAAAAAAACGAACATAAATTTCAAGTGGTTACGAGGAATATAATGTGGACGTAAGAGGGTATAAAAATTATACTATTTTATTATTTTAAATAGAATGTTAAAGTTAAAGATATAAGTTTAAGCATATATACATACATATATGCGAATAATGACAATGATGATGATGACGATGACGTTGATGATAGAAATAGATGGAATAAGTGTTCTCTGTAAGTATATATATATAAATGTACATATGTATATGTATATATATAACTTGATTAAATATGTATGTACGTATTCCTGTGGTATGTATATGTGTACAAGAGTGTTAAAAGCATATTTTAAATAATTATGAATGACATATTTGTGTATATGAAAATGTACATATAAATACTTATGCATATGTGTATAGATACAAATTATTCTAAGAATTTTTTAGGTTAATTTATTTTAAACAAAATTAATTTCATTTAATTTTTTATCTTCATTAATCTTTGATTTTTATTTTTATTTTCTACATATTATATATATGTAAATATAATATTTTAACTTTATTTTTGTTGAAATTATAAATGAGATAATTTAACAAATTAAAAAGTACGGGAAACAAAAATAAGACGGCTTCAGGAAAAAACAAAAATTAAAAATAATTTTTTTTTTTTATTAATTTGATGAAAGACATTTGTATTCTTAAAAAAAAATGAAATATACATATGAATGGAAAAATTTATTTGCATTGTATTCATTAAATTCACACATGTTAAATTCAATGATGACACTATTTATTTTATTTATTATGTTTAAGAAAATTTAAATTTAAAATTTAATTATGACATACACATAAATAAATATAAAAAATGAAATTCTAGTTTTGTTTAACTTTATTTCTATTTATATTTTGTTTAACTTTATGTACAATGATTTATTATCATATACGAGGAAATTTTACAATTTTGACAAACAAGAGAATAAATAAAAGAAATAATTAAAATATTTTATTCAAAAGTTAAAAAATTAAAATGTTCATAGATATTTTTGAGAAAATAAAAAAAAAAATTGAAAAATCAAATGAAAATTAAAACAGATAATTTGAAAATTAAATTCTTTTTGAATTATTCATTTTTATAACACTGAATACATGTGTTTTTGTATGTACGTTTCAGTCATTGATTACCGTATTACCACATGTATTATTCGGCATATTTATAAAATATTCAAAAAATTACCTCAGTCAGAATAAAATTTATTTATCTATTTATTTACTATATGAATGGTAAATAAAAGCAGGAATGATGTAAAGGATTCAAAATTCAATTTCAAAAGTGTTTATGATTTTTTGTAAAAATATCATATAAAAATTGTTTGATTACTATATATTTATCATGTAAACTATGTATATGTATACGTACATACGTATATACATTTTTATACCATTCTAATTTGGTTTTTCAATCCTCTCTTTATGCTATAATAAATGATGTTGATTTTATTAATACTTATCATTACAATCGTCATGGTTATTATTATTATATTCTTGTCATCATCATCATCATCATCATCATCATCCTCATTACTATTATTATTACCATTTAAAAAAAAAAAAAAGAAATTCATGTTTATATTTAAAAAAAGATTTGACCATGTCATCAACCGTAACAATCTCCTGTCGTTACATAATCAGTGAAACACACATACATATGTGCTTTCGTATCAAATGCAATGTATATTCGTGATTATTCTCATGTATACAGCAATATTAATAACTAGTACGATAATTTTTTAACCGAATGAACAAAATAAATGTTTTATTATAATTTATAGTAATTAAAATATATACTGACCGCTTGAATATGATTTAAATGAATGAAAATTAAAAAAAATATATATATGTACATATCTGCTTTTGCTGTAACAAAACAACAAACAAAATATCATTATTTGTGCAGTGCAGATACACAAACTATTATAAATGAGATATGTACATAATGTACTGATGCCACATGTAATGAGTGTACATAAGTCAACCGCAAATTAACAAATTGTAGGTAATGCACATAAATAAAATAATTCAAATTATAATTATATCCACTTTACAGCTACACACGTATTTGAATCTATACTATATATAACGTAAATACCACAAATATATATTATTTCTACTTTAATTATCATTAGTATTATTATATATTTTTTTTATTATGTTGAACATAAAAATGATGACATGTTACAAAATGCCAACATATGAAAATTATCATTATTATTATACACAAAAAATTATAATGAACAAGATGTTACAGTTATACCACCGTTCATGTATAATTTTTTAGTTTGAATGTAAAAAAATCGTTGTTATTTTTAAATTTTTTTTTTAAAAGGTGCAAATTGTGCATACAGGACTTAAACAATTTTTTTCATGCAAGTCTATAGGATCCTTTTACAAATTACTAGACTCAAATGTGTCATCCTGTGAATTTTATTTATTGTCATCATTATTTTAATATTTTAAAAAGTTATCCATATTCAATATGTATATCCATATTCAAGATTTCAGAAGTTTCTATAATTTGTCCTTTTTCTTTACTGTTACATAAATTGTTTTGTTTTCTGCTTTTTACATACATATAATTAATTCGTGAATATGAACACTATACAATAAATATTACTATATTTTAAAAATTACAAAATATTTATGGTATGTGATGTGAACAAATAAATGTGTGTATATATATAATATATATACGAAAAATCTTGACATACACTATTATACGGTCTGGATTTAAGCCGACTGAACATCAAACTGTAATGGCTAATGATGAGATGACGAAAAAATAAATGTGAAAAAAATGTTATTTTTCTTTTGTTTTATTATTGTGATAGTGTAGAATTTATGCTACTATACATATTCATGTAAAATGTAATATACATACATGTATAAATGTAAAATATACCATTAAGATATATACTCACAGATACATATATTCATGGCAACATTGTCATCAACTTGGTATTATTATTATTATTATTATCATCAAAGAAAAACAACAAGAAAAATGTCATCTTTTTATTTGTAGACGAAAAAAGCATATTATTCGTTTCGTACACATATATGAAGATAATAATATTTTTTATAATAACAATGATTGTTCTATGTATGAGCGTGTCTTTAAATTTATTGAATGAAGAAAAATTATATTAAAGATGCTGACTGACTGACTGTATGAAGATGACGATGATGATGATATGATGTTAATAATTATGATGCGGGAATATAAAAGAAATATTTAGAAGTTTATAGTTAGTTACTATATTTTCAAAACAAAAAAAAAAAAGAAAAAATAAATAAATAAAAACATTAAAAATAAGAATAAGAAAAAAATGGTAGAATTCAACAAAGAAGAAGACTAACAAGTTAAACTATATACATATATAAATAAAATATATACATACGTTAAAGATATGCGTTTATGTTGTACTATGAAAAATAGATGAAATTCTCCTCTCCTAAACATGAATTTATTGGACCATAAAAACATTTTGAAATTGAAAAGAGAAAAGAAAGACAAAAAATGCTGAAATATACACATAATATATAGAAATGATCCAACACAGCTATGGAATTGATTATGTACATCTTATAGATATTTTTATCATATACCCTTAGAATCATTCATGGATGACTGTATATAGGAGTAAAGTTCTTAAGATAAAGATTTCTGAATGATCACAAAAAGTTGATTATAAACGAAGACGATGATGACGACAATGGTAATTCAATATTATGGTGATGATGATGATGACGGGACTTTAGAATTGTAATCATGGGAGTATATTAAGAAAATGTTTATACACCTATCTTACAAGATTAATAAAAAAAATATCATGGTAAATTGTACACATAAATATGTATTAACTTGCATACCATTCACATTAAAAAGTATTCGTATAATAAAAATTTATAAAAACAATTTAATGTGTTACTAATCAATTGATTCTTAGATGATTTTCATTTTGTTTGCCGCATTTGTGAAGAAATTATGCCGCTTGCTGTTTAAAATTTGATTTAAGATTGGTTAGTTGGTTGATCTTGGTAGCTCGTATTTGTGTGATTGTTATTAAACAATTCATACATAATTCAAATCAAAGTCGATAAAAGTAGACAATGATGATAGAAAATAGCTCTCTGTTCCCTGGTTTATTACAAAAAAATGTACAATTGTCAAGCAATACATGGTTTTAACACTATGGAATCTACGATTAGCGTATATACTGCGGTATTACGAAAGAAAAAATATAAATCGATAAAGAAAAAATAAAAAAATAACGATACAAAAAATTCTCAATCTGTGAAAATATGAAAATCAAGTGAGTATTTTCAGATCGATATGTGTACATACATGTATATATATAAACAGATTTGTTTAATTTTTGAAATTAAATTGAATATCTATACATAAAACATTTAAATATTCTCGTCATGTTCATTGTGCGTATTTTGGATTTACAAAAAAAAAAAAGAAGATAAACAAAAAACCTCACATACATACATATGTATATAAAAAGCTTGCCTACATTATTTAACGATTACATTATATCTTAATTATAATACAGATTAAACTAGTTTAAAAAGATTAGTTATTAATTCTGAAAGTTTGCTATAATTTTATACAATAGCTAAGTAAATCATGTTTTTCTGTTTTTTAAGCATGAAATTCTCGTGTATGTTAACTTTGGTGGTTATATTTGTTTTAATACAATTTTTGAAATTCATGATAATATAAAATTAAAGAATATATGTATGTAGGTAGCATGTATATGCTTGTATCACACACGTTGAAACTGTTTGTATCTATTTTAGTTTCATAATTTTTCTATGTTAAAAAAAAGTTGTTTTTGAAATTCTTACTTTCATACATTCAACATACAGAAAAAGGGTTATTTCACCAGAATTTTGAAAAATGTTGATGTATTTTTAAAGCATTCAATCAATTTATTTTTATACAATACTTGATTTTATTTGATTTTTTACACATATACAAAAAACAATAATTGAATTTTATTGTTTATTATGAACTGCTATTTTTAAAAAAAATGTACACATATTAACAAATGTATTTATATATGTATGTATGTTTAGTATATGGATTTTGGATTTGTTGACAATCTATTTTTGTTTAAACAGTGGCCATGTTTACATTTTTTACTGTTTGTAATCAAATCTCACAGTAGAATATCATACAAAACATACGTATATACTATGTATGTAGAAGAAAATAACATTTGAAATGCACACATTTACCACCTTCTATATTATGTTTATTGTATTTATTATGTACGCTTTTATTGTACATATACATATATGTATATGTGCGTTTTTTATATAATATATGTACCTACGTACATGACATTTGCTGCCACTTTTATATCCTTTCTACTTCATAAAATTTCTATGAAAGTTATCTGTACTCTGTCATATAAGTTCGTTATACATTTGTATGCATATCTATATGAACCTGTTAACACACGTATATTATTTTCATTTTATACAAATAGGTACATATCTATGTAGTTTAGCTTGGTTTGCCATTTCGACATGTTTTCATATTATCGTTGAAAATTAACCGAAGCGGAAATAACCGCATAAAATCCGTTTAATGCCGCGACCGATGATTGCGTTTATAATTTAATTATGTGAGCCGTAAGCTATGAATTCTATAACTTATATATGTACATGTACATATACGTCTACGGTTATATGTACGAATTGTTTGACATATGAAGCATACATATATGTATTTGTGCTGAGTTATTCTAGCATTTCATTTATATTTTATATTATTCATATACATATCTACATAATACATACAGTTTCCAAGTTAAGTATATATATATGTATGTACAGTCTTGTACATAAAAATCGAAATGAATGCACTTTGCTATTAACGTGTTCGGGGGTGGTACTGGCAACAACAGCTAGAATAAATTTTGAGTCGACAACATTCTGTGTACACAATATGAACATGAAAATTTTTATGCACATATTTACATAGATATGAAATGCGTTCGGATATGTTTTTGTACCATTAATATATATGTATGTATGTTCTCAACATATGAAGGAAACACCAATCATCATCAGGGCTAAAAGTATATTGTCGTCACTGTTGTCATTGTCATCATCTTCATCATCGTTATCATCAACTTCACCATCACCATAACCAATCATCGTCGTCATCATCATCATGGTTGTTGTTATATTAATGAAAAACCAAACATTCAAATATTTTATGGGAAATTCATTGAATTGGAATTTATTGAACGATGACAATTCAATGGCAAAAGATTGAATTAATTATACAAATGAAAAGACATGAATTAAAAATTTTGGAACTTCATGCATGATGAAGTGCTGTGGCATATAAATATGAATACATGATATTCGTATAGTATGAAGATATAAGTTCACATACGTATACCAGAGTATACGCTATGTATTTTAGATTACGTATGCATTTTAAAATTGGCGTAAAATAAAACAGATGGCTCAAACTTCTAAAATATTTATGTGTATATTTGTATGTACGTATCTTCTATTTTATTTTTTGAATTTAGTCCTTTAATTCCTTTTCTATGTTGAATTCATTTATTTAATTTTCTTTAATGAAAGCATATCATTGTTTGTTTGTAAATGGATATGGAATTTTTAAAGGATTATTGTCCTTTAGTTTAATATTTACATACGAAACGCATTACTAAATTTACAATAAAACCACAAATTTACTTATGGAAATATTTATGTGTGTTCGATTATTTGAATGCACACATTCTTATATATTTGTATATAAGCATGTACGTACATATGTGAAATCGACTATCAAATAAATTTATAGATGATATGTTTTTAAGGTCTTTCATTTTATTAAAAATTAATGTATTTTTTTTTAAATTTTTTCATTTTATCTTTTATTATTCTATACTGTTTCTGTAAAGTTTGTTAAACAAAAAACATACCACGTACAGAATCATAGAATTTCTGATGATAATTCATTAGACAGTTGAAATAACTGTTGTCATCCATAGTAATTGATATGTGATTACGTGCAGATATATAGATATCCGATATGCATACAAAATACGTTGATATTGGATAGCCGACGTAATTAAACTCTGACGATAATATTAAATTATAATGAATTTTTAATTAATTTGTATTTAGTATACGGATGTGACTGTGAAAATCAAATATACATATAGGTATGTATATTATTTAAATTGTTCATATTTTAAAGGCAAAATTTTAAAAATTCTTCTAATATAAAAAGAATGCTAATACACTTAAAAATACGGCCATAGGTATATTAAGAATAATTCTAAAGTCACAAATATGTGTTTTATTACGTTAATTTTAAACTTTTTTTGCAGAAAAAACGATAAATTAATAATATATTCATATGTACACAAGCTATATACAATACATAGCATTTTAATTTGAACAGTTGTTAATATGTACATATACAGACAAATTTATTGAATTTTTTTTTTGTTTTTATATCCATATAGTAACACTTAAGAAGGTTATAAAATTTTATTTTAAAACACATATTCAACTTATATACATAGAATAATAACTTATACAGTATTAATTGTGCCTATTTAAGACACATGTTATAGATAAATATCAATATGTTATAAGTAGATACTATTTCAAATGTCATTGCCTTTCGATTGTCTTGTTTGTAATCATTTTTTTTTCCAATATGACTATTCCACTTTTTTTGTTATTGTGGACAAAAAAGAATTAAATAGGCAAAAGTATTGAAATATATGTATGTATGTATACGTAAATTAAACAATAATTTTGATATATTAATTGGTAAATATTTTTAATATTATATTTTTATTCAAAAAAATGTAAATAAAATAAGACAAAATCAATTCCAGTTATGCAAATAATAATATTTTGTGTTTCTTTATATATTACCTCAATATTAGATTGAATCTCTTGTTTTTTATTTGGAAAGAATTTTATCTTCTGACATTAGATTTCGTGTTATTAATTAGATTTGAAATATATAATAGAAATGACTTTTGGATTATTCGTTTTAAGACATTAAACAAGTCAAAAATGTATAAAACGAAAAAAAATTGTAGTCATAAAGAATAGCCGAATTGAAAAATTTAAAATAAATGTAGATTTTAGTGTACGAATAAACAAGGTGACATACCTAGTTATAGTCATTATACACGTTGATGTATAGCTGCAATGAATCTCATTTTTTTCATATCTTATCATAATTACTCATATAGATACATATCTGTTTTATTTTTATTACTTTTGAAAATTGTACTACCTACGAGTACTTCATAATTGAAAAAAATAAACATACATATATATGTACGATGATATATACATATGTGATTTGATATGACTTTGTTTTGATTTTTATTATTTCTTGAAATAATTGTTTTCTTTTTTCATAAGATTTTATTTTTTATATTTCTTCCGTTATACATTCATGATAGAATTCCTAAAATCAGGATACACATATACAGAATGAAAATTGTTATTATTAAATATATATATACATACGTACATATACATGTAGAAAATTTACACTTAAGTAGGTATATTCATTTGTTTGACTTTCTTGTAGTTGTGCTTTCACTGCTTTCACATTTTTTTTTTACTATCTTATGTTTTGTTTTGTTGCTAAGTGTTTTTTTTTTCTGCAAAAGTTTTTTCACAATTTTATTTTTTGCTTGTTTTTACAAAAACTTTATTTTTCTTTTAATTTGCTGTTTTTGTTTTTACGTCTATTATGTTGACTATTCAACAAATTGTTATGTTTTAGATGAATGTATTGTGTACCATATAGATTAGAAAATCCAGCTATCATAAGAATGTATAAACTGTTACGTTAGGAAGGTGTAATCATGAAAATGATACAAAGAACAAAAAACAAAAAAAGAGTTTGACTGAAAAATGAAAATATTCTTGATAATCTTGGTACTATATTATATAAACGTGTGTAAAGCACATATTATGTATGTACATATACCGTATATGTTTATACTTATGTAGTTAGTTAGCCGTATCTGTGTTTGCACTTTACTTGTTCAACGCATTTCAAATTCCTGTCATTCTTTAAACATTTTTGCTTGTAATTCTCTCCAGGGAATTCTTTGAGTTTTCTTCAGAAAAATAATTTATTTTATTTTACTTTTGTCTTGCTTCTCATTTTCTTTTGAATATCCACACTGTTTGGTATAAAAGTCATTTTCTTTTTGTGTTGTGTTTTCGTTGTCTTATTTCTTACATTTTATAGCCTTAGGTTCATTTTCTATTATTTACTTTTGTTCATTTCTTGAAGAAGATGATAAGTATCTTTTTAGTTTATTTGTATTTTATTTTATTAAAGTTTGTTTTTGTTATTCTATATGCATACATACGTATGGGAGTATTCTTTATTAATTAAACAAGCAAACAAATAATATGAATATTTAGTCTAAGTAAATTTGATCCCCAAAATACATACTAAAGACGTATGTATGTATGGTCAAAAATTCTGTTAATGTTGTATGTATTTATATTTACAAAAAGCACAGTATCTATATTTTATACGTTTGATTTGACTTGTAATAAAGTAACAACTACCTATATGTATATGTAAAAAATTGAATGAATCTTTAATATAAAATGCGTTCAAACATACGTACATACGAAATATATGTAAGTACATAATATACCTATTATTACGAATTTTTACACACATCATATGATAACATGGTGCTTAATAACTTTATTGATAGCATATATGTACATAAATACCATATAAATATGTACACACGTTTATATTTTATACTGTAAACAATTCTGTATACGTGAACAAATATACACGGGATATATTATTATATCTTATATATGTAGGTATATGTATGTATACGAAAATTTATACATACAATTATAGCAAAGTACACAATTATACCAAAGTCCTGTTTTATTGCATTGTTTATTTTTTGAAACTATGGCAGTTGTTATCATTTTCTATAGAATTTTTTTTACTTTAGTTTATTTATTTATTCAGGTTTTTTGAGAAATAAAAATGTAAACAAAAAAAGTGAAAAAAGAAAATTTCATTTTATATTGACTTTATATAATACAAACAAAAAATTATATCTTTTCATGTATTTTTTACATCACGTACGTACATATGTATAGATGTGTATTTTATATTTTAAAACTATTTATATATATTATGTATACATATATACATATAAATGCTATACGAATTTATTTTCCTATGGTAACATACATAACATAATATATATATGTAATTGTACTACACGTACACAAATAAATTTTCTATATGAATATTTCATTTTCTTAAATAAACTGAGAAAAAAATAAAAAAATAAAATAAGTAAACAAAATAAGATAAAAAGTAAAATCAACAAAAGAATATACATACTATACATACATATATTTTTTTTCAAATTCAAAAAATTTTTTATTTTATGTAAACAAAATTATACATTTCGTGTATGTACATTATTTATGATAATATGCAACTGCACATTGTATGTGCACTACGTATCAATGAAGCTAAACGTAAATATTATATTTATAAACTTATAGATGTACATACATTGTGTAAAAATAACTTAAAACATACATATATTACATACATATGTATATGTTTATTTGTAGGTAAACAAATGGATATATATATATAAGATAAACTTTAAATTAAAATACATATCGTATCATGAAATGCAATTGCAATTTTATTTATATTTACATAAAGTATAAAGTATGCTATTTAATATGCATGAAGAATATTCTCATACCAATATAGAATTTTCATATATGTGTATATGCATATTTATTTATTAATTTGAGAAATATATTCAAATGCATGTGTATCTGCATATTATATGAAATACCTATATGAACAAAAAATTACTATAACCAGCTATAACTTACATAAAATAGAAAAATTTATATACAAAATACAAACAAAATTAAAATCACATATACATACATATGAACAATAAATTAATGTAATTATTATGAATTTTAATTAATCTGTACGTATTTCATGTTCAATTTGATTTTGTTTTTCACATTACGAATATAATTGTACATTTTGGTCAATGTATATATTTTGCAAGATATTACCATATATTACATACCAAAATAATAATATGATGTTAATTGCATTATTTCACCAATTTAGAAAATGCCTTTTAGAATTTTAAATACCAATTTTGTGTATAGTACAGTTGATAGTACAAGTAATAATACATACATACATAAAGTATATAGGTATATTGCATATTGCATATTACGATATTACATATTATGGATAAATGATTTGATTTATACATCATACATTATACGATAATAATTTTGATGTTTTTCGCAACATACGGCGGGCGTTTATATATGTATTTATACATCATATAAACAAACGTATAATTGTATACTAAAATGAAAGTGAAAATCATAAATCTTTATAAAATGAAAATAAATTTAAACTTAATATGTGTGAATTGTGATTTTTTCAATTAAATAAAAAAGATACATGTCTCGACAATTTGTATGATAATGTATTGTAATTATGCTTTTTAAATTTCCTTTTGATATTACTGATAAATACATAAACGATTTTTAATGTATTTTCAAACAAAAAATGAGTTATCGTTTCTTTTTGGTAGATTTGATTTGTTTTAAAGAGAAAATGAGATTATACACGACGACAAAAATAAATCAAACAATTAGGTTCCACATTTTGATTTTATTTAGTTGTATATGTGTATTGTACACATTTTAAAAAGATAAACAAACCGTTACTAAGTTCGCACTTTTGTGTAAACACTTAAATTATATATGTATATTTCTATTGTATTTTTATTTTTCTTTAAAAAAATATTGACTTTTCTTCATATATTATTTTTATTTAAAATAAGTACGTTTTCTTTGGAATCCAAATAATTTTTATTTACTTGAAAAGTATATAAGTAGATATTTTCTGATATATATACGTTTGTACATATTTGTGTACTTATGTATGTTTGTATGTCATTCATAGGCCTTGTATATAAAGTTATTCTTTCACGTTAATAAAAAAAAAGGTTAAAAGGTGTAAATTCATACAACAAATACGGTAGTAGAATTCAACTAGATTTTAATATTTTTCTCTGTTTACATTATTTCTGTAATATGTATGTATGAATTGTTAACGATTCACACATTCATGTCAAACATTTCTAAGTGATTTATAACTTTTTTATTTCAGAGGGCGAAAATTATTTATTTTTGTGATTATAGCTAGGTATATGTATATGTATATGTACATACACACATATGTTATAAAATAATATGGGTATAATAAATAAAACATATTGCTGAGAAAAAAAGTCATTATGAATTTATATTTGCAATTTACCTATACAACCTGTGATTACAAATCATCAATATATATTCATAATTAACAAATTATTTTTTATTTTTTGCAGACAAATGGAAGAAAGATGAAGTGCTTCCCAAATCGTGTAATAATTGTATAAAATTTCAATTTGTAAATACTTAATAATGCACTAATGGCAAGTGAAGACTATTAATAAATAAAAATGAATTTTTCATTGTTTATAAAAAAACGAGCACGTCCAAATAATTTCATTGTGAAATTTTCAATAAAAAATTTATGGAATATGAATTTATAAAATTTAAAACAAAAAAAATTAATAAGTTAACACAAATATAGGCTCGAATTCTTACATAAAAGGACCAAATACTATATTAGTCGGAAAATTGTTTAAAATTTAAATTTTACAAAGGTTATACCAGCATAAAAACATGTATCCAAGTGCAAGCATAAATGCAGCAGCCGTTGCAGCTAGACATCCGGTAAGTAATTTTTAATATTTTTATGCAACTTTTTATGAAATTTAAATTTAAAATGATATTTCAAGTTACGTATATAAAAAATTTTTTTAATGTCCTTCGAAATTGAAACAACATTATACTGAACTATTATGCCTAATTTATTACATGTACATACATATATGTATGCGTAGTATAATTTAATAAATTTTGTGAATTTTTATGGTGCTAAGTTTGCACAAGTAATAATAATAGTAAAATATACACTTTATTAAATTTCATTTATATCTACTGAAATTAACATTTAAGCATTTATTTAAAACCAAAACTCCATTAAAATGAAACAAATATGTACATATTGTAGTGCTAGAGCCAAAATTGTCTTTTCTTAAAATGCTTGCATATGCATTATCATGAAAAACCGACGAACACGTAAGTACGTACATACGTATATAATACATATTTTTGTATAACGAAGTATACTTAAACAAAAACACCTAATGATTTACATATTCACATATGTATACGTTATCATTGTGTATCCTTGAAAACTCTTTGTTTTTTTCTCCATTGTATTTTCATCTCATACATATACGTATGTTCATATGTTGGCATCCAAAACATTACGTTCTTCGTTGTTTTTTGCTTTTTTGAAATTCTGTTTCTGACATTTTTGTTGCATAAATGGAGACAAAATAAGTAAAAGGTGTTTGTCTATGTGCAATATTTACAGTGTACAATCCATATACCTATGTACATATGTATATATTGTGTATGACCACCACATGGTAGCAAATATGAAAAATGAGATGTATACAAAACTCAGCAAAGTTCTTCTTTTCAATAATTTAATGTGAGATATTGTGGTTAAAGCTATAGTGCAGCAATGACAAGGATATATTGTGGATTTGAATTTATATCAAAAATTGAAACACATACACGTACAAAACCACTTATTTGAAAACACAGGCATGTGTATATATTATATGTATAATGTTCTGTATTGTGTATAATGAAAGCATCACAAACTAATGGTTAAAAATACTGTACGAACATACATTTTATCATCAACAATATACCAATCCAACAAAAAAAAAGTAAAAACATTTCTTTTCATTTAAATAAGGAATATAAGGATAAGATATTTTATATAATGTGTATGTTGTATACACATACGTAAATAATATATATGTAGATGGTACAAAATAAATACCTATTCTAACCAAATGGGAATATAAATATATTTGCCCAGTGGGAGAACAAACTATTCATACACATATTATAATGTTATGCATATAAAATAAAATTGAGTTGGTATATTTGCTAAAGTTTAAATTGCCTTTACCGCAAAACCATTAAAAAGGATTGGCTCCTGTTAGCCATCCACAGATAGTAGGATTTCATGATTTTGCCAGACATAAATGAATGATGAAACTTTATCACGTACAGAACATATATGTATATGGTGTACATGTATCTATTATAGATGTACATATTATCACATGATATACTATGAAAAAGGGATAGAAATTGTTAGAAAGGATATGTGATAATATATTATAGTGTATGGTTATAGTTATTTACTGTTTTCGTGATGTATAAATTATATAAGACTATAGATATGTACATACATAAGTGTATGTCTATTTTTGTTTTTATTATTATGAGCCAAGAGAATATTATATATAGTTTTAAATATACATAAATAAACATACGTACATATTTATAAATGTGTTTGATGTATGTACATACACGGAAAGGATATAAAATGTGGGTAGAAAATGTCCATTCAATTGTATTCATCAGTTTAGTAATGTTTTATGCGGTTCATTGAGCCCAAGGGATGATTACCATAAGAATAGTAGTGGTTTTAAAAGCACAAACATAAAATACTCATTCATATATCAACATAATTTCAATATTTATGTTTGTATATGTATTTTGTATTGTTTAGGTTGCAATACTGATGATGTATGGATGACGAGAAAATTGCAAATTGGTAGTATATGTACAATGCGTTTATTAACCATTTTACTGACCATATGAACTGAACTTAAAATACTCATGGATGTGGTATAAATTTACAGATTTTAATAGTTGATGCTTCTGGAACACATATGTATATACACAATGTACATATGTATATGCTCACACAATTTAAAATACGAAATAATGACTAATTTTTGGTTGACAATTTATACGAGAATTTTTTATATGAGACTGTAGTAATTACATACATACATGTAACTTTTTTTATGTCTTGCATTTGTAATGTTTTATGTAATCAAATAACACCAGAATAAAAGTTTTCATCTATACGTGTATAATTTAACCGTACAAAAGTATTTAAAAGTTTTGTACTTTTCATTGAAATGACATCATTTTATTTAAATTAATATACATATCCTATTTTAATTTTGAATTCCTGTTGTTATAAAGATCCATTAAAAGAAATTAAAAAAATTTTCTATACATCCTGACCTATAGCTGTAATGTATGTATGTACATATATGACATTAGAATAAATATTTTGGATTATCCTTTTTTATGACAGCCTGGTTGTCTTTTAAGTTGAAATTTTTAAACCAAATTCTCATTTTTAATTTTTATTGTTGAAATTTTTTATTTTCTCTTTTTCTATTTGAAGTTATTATTACAATGAGCTTTGTTTGAGGTTAGGTATAAAAATTTGTACGTTTTAGTAGAATTTATATCATAAAAAAAAAAAGAAAAACTTATTACTGTATACGTACGATATAATTTAAAGGTAAAAATGCATACATAAATATACAAGGGTATTACACATCTGGGATTTCTCGTAAATGTTTATACATAATTTCAGTTTCTATATGTTTGCTTTATTTTTCGTTTAATAAATGGGTTGGCTTTCCTTAATCGTACTATTTTTTTTCCTGAAATTGCTGGTATACTGCTTTTATATTTAAACCGCAGTAACTTTTGATGATCAAAAGGACTTTTTCGACCATAAAGTCATTTTGTTTTATTTCATTTTTTTTTTGTTATATTTATTTTTCATGTATTTTATTTTGTTTTTCCTTGTGGTTATACCTTTGTGTATACAAACGACGTATATATGCACGTAACATAGACGTAAAGTACGTGGTATAATAGCAAGAATGTGGTAGATGTCCTGACTCTTGAAAGGACTTTTTTGTCTACAAAAAGTTATTCATTTTCAGTTGAATATAAATTATAATGTGCGTCTACATTCATGTGTATATACATACATACATACATATGTACATTTCTTTTATGTTGAATTTTCCTTTTTGCGGTTTTTATATGTACATATTTTGTGTACATATCAAATATGTAGGTTGATTTTATATAAGAACAGGATATGTAATTAAAGTTGATGGAGTCATTGAATGAATGAATTTTGTGGTGTATAAGGCGTGTGTAAATGTTATATGAAGGGTAAACCCTAAAAAGACGACCGTTATATAATATAAGAGCGTTATTAAGTTTGATTACAACTATTAAAAGGTATATGGGGTTTAAAAATAAATATATGTACGTATGTACATAAGTATGTGTTATAAATTTTATGTATGTATACATATTTAGAATTCTTATAAGTATGTATGTAAATTTATATGTACAATTTTACTTATGTGTGTTAAAATAAATGATAAGGATTTGGTGGTTTATTTAAGGATATTTACTATTATATGTGTATAAATTGTTTTTATGTATATATATAGAATGTAGTTGATAACGGATTAGAAGTGGTTTTGAGGTTGTTTATCTTCAAAGGTGTTGACTATAATTTGCAAGATGTTAATAATAATGTAACAATGTAAGTAATATTAAGTCAAAGATAAAATAATAATTAATTCTTATGTAGTGAAAAGTGTACATATGAAAGGTAGATTAAAGTTGATTAAAGTTAATACATATTAATTTTAAGTGAAAATTGATATTCAGCCGTTTTTGTTTTTCTTCTAAATTTAATTTGATATTTTGTAATGTCTTCTGTTTTCGTTTTTTTTTTCTCTTTTATAAGTTTGTAATTTGTGTTTTTACGTTATTCGAACGTTTCAGAAATTCATTTTACATTTTATATGCAAATTAATTGTTTACTTTTATATTTTTATAATCAATTTTTATTCCAAATTTATATTAAAATCACTATTTTAAAAACAAATGCTTAAAGATACGTATAGATATATTCATTACATTTCAATTCAAAAAGAAAAGGATTTCTTATTTTTGAAAAACAACAAAATACGATTAATGACACCAATTTATCTGATTATATCCATATAGCCCATTTGGGTATTATTGCAGTAGATATACGAAAAAAGTAAATATTTACAGATTGTTCTTTTACATGGTCTTTTACTTTTACTCTTCATATAGCAGCTTAAACAATTTTGTATTTTTTTTTTGATTTATAATAAAAAAAAGAGTACAAAAGCAAAAAATGAAATAAATGATAATGTATCTACTATACTTTATTTAATATGGTACCATATTCACATCGAAGCTATAAATTTTCATGTGTAAATGTACAATACTATCTATTGCATATCTATAGTATACGTTTCACTGGTACTACATACAATCAGCTCTAGAATCATCTTTTTTTATTTATTCGTTTCCTTTTTGTATCCTGATCTAACAGCATAAATCATCCTCATCGGTCTCATCATTATCATTATTTTCGCCACATTCAACGATTTTATGTCTCTTCTTTATTCCGCTACTTAACCTCAAATCCCGTTTCTATTGCTATATACTTCAACCGTTATATTATGTATGTATAGTATATGTATAAAAATTAATGCTATTTTACTTCAATTTCATTTTCCAAATAAAAAAAAAAATCCACACAAATTTTATATACACATTCATATGTATGCATGAATGTATGCGTGCATGTGTAAAGTGCTTTTTTGTTAAAATTACATACACATACATACTGTACATGACATTAAAACCTTTTGTGAACTTGTGTTATTTTCGTCATCACATACTCATTTTATCAGTTTAATACGTGAAAATGTAAGAAAAAAAAAAACAAGACGCTCGTCCTTTTATTTTTATCTCTGGATTAAATCTGGTATTTTCTTTTATAGAATGTGTACACATACCTGAATATTTATTTGAACATATATACTACGTTTACATATATAAATATATATATATATATAAGCATGTATACGTATACATTTGTAGTACGTGTGTATGAGACTGTGAAAATTTATAACTTCTCATTTTATGACATATAATATTTATCTGTAAACTTTTAAAGTAATCCTCCCCTTTAACATCCTTACATGTGGAAACAATTTATCCATCAAATAACAACCTTACATCTATCCACCCAGGCATTTTCATCCTTCTTGTCAAAACGACAACGACTGCGATGATGGCGACAAAGAAATAAAATAAAAAAAAATGGAAACAAAAATAATAAAAATAGAAATAAAAACAAAAACAAAAAAGACAAAAATGTGGGTTTTAGCAAATAACAGTAAAGCCAACAATAAAATAAAATATATAAACATTAAAATATACACACATGTATATAATATAAAAGAATTCACCCTATATGTAATCATGGTAAAAATCTAAAGGGCAAAATTTCACCCCTTAAAAAGTTTTTAAAGCGGTAGCAACGACAATAGCAACAACAACAACAATAAAGGATGTAATGATGATGACGATGAAAATTAGAGATTTGGCATGAAAAAACAAGTATAATATCCTTAGTTTCTCAGGATTTTTGATTTCATTTTTCATATAAATATACAGTGTATGTACGCACATTATAAAAACATATTTACACTGAATATAAAAAGAGGAAAATTGTAATGACGAAAACTATATGATATTCAGGATGATGATGATGATGATGATGATGATGATGATGATGATAGATATTTATAGAGATGATGACGACGCAGGAGAGAGGACGAATTTTGAATTGTTGTAATGTATTTTTTCACGTTATTATGTTTTTTTCTTTCATTTTTTTTAATGTTTTTCATTTTCTTTTTGAAGCTGATGGTAATAGACGAAATAGAATGGTTAGGGTGTACTAAGGCCTTGCTTGTGAGCAATCTTTTTCTTTTCATTCTTTATATTCGTAATTTTTTTTTTTACTTTAACACTCTTGTCCCTCCGGTGTTTTGTTTACTCACATTGCTTATATTGTAATTCGATATAATTCCATATTTTATACATTCAACGTTCTTTTATTATTGTTGGGAGTTTTATAACTGCTAACATGTACTAAGCGAAAAGAGCAATGAACGTTTAGTTAAAATGACTGGATTCCCTAATTCAGAGTTGACGTCTCAGCCATTATTACATTGTTTTTTTCTGCTTATTTGTTACGTATACATGCACATGTATTTATTTTATTTTTTTACTAACCGTGTAATCCATTGGGAGGGAGTATTAATCCTTATGAAAAGGATTTTGACTTTTTTGTTCACAGTTTCTGGTTTATTTATTTATTTAGTTTTTTTATTTTTGTTTTTCACCAAGTTTTTCATTTTTGTACGTTGTGTAATTAAGCCAAAATCTCTAAAGATATAAAAATTTGCCTACAAATGAGAACTTCTATTGTTATATCTTTTTTTATGTATTCATATTCACAAGTGTTTTTTTTATAATTTTAATAAAAACAAAACAAAACATCAAATTTAACTTAGGTTTGTGGTTAAAACAATATGATACAAAGAAAAAGTTTTATTAGTGTCCTTATTTTATTTTCAAGAATCATTTTTATTTATGTTTTTACAATTAAAATCAATGAATTCTTTACTCTGTTCAATATTAAAATTAATGGCAATTTAAATCAATTGCCACATAAAATTAAAATCAAAATCAATCAAGATCAAAATATCAATAAAACTATTTAGTTGTCAAAGAAAAAGAATGTGCTAATAAATTATTAACTTGTATTTTTGATATGAAGTAAACTACAATATTGTCATTTGTATGAAGAACATTGTGGTTAAGATTATATTCATATTATAAATTAATTTATTTTCATTTTTTTTAAATCCTTGCTTCTGACTTTTATTTTAATTTAAATTTAAAGTCTGTAAAACGTTTTATTTTGATGATTTTAAAAATACTGAAAGCAAAAAAAAAGATTTTTTTTTTAATATAAGTACATATGTATATTTTTAAAATTAAAAAGATGACAACCCCTCATTTTGACAAAAAGGGTGCATTACGCAGACCAATTACCAATTAAATTCTATTGAAATCATTTTTCCACCCTAATGATAAAAATCCTCTATTTAATATTAACATTGCCAAAACATTCCACATTTTAAGATTATTTTGTCAATTTTATTTTATTTTACGGAATATTCGTTTTATCCGTTATCCTCAATGCCAATAATACATGTTATAGAAATAAAAATGATGATGACGACGATGATATGATTTGTAATAAAATGTGACCATAAACGCCCTAATTTTATTTTTCGTAGTCATTTAATACTTGCGTATTAAGATTTCGTGCAAAAGGCATTTATTTGTTGTCTTTATTAACCATTGCGTTTATATATCGCATGATGTATAGCGCGGGTGATATTCAATTTTTCATGTATGTTATGTAAAAGTAGATAACATAAAATACATTTGATAAAAAGATTACATATATGAAGTTTTGGTATGTGTACGCGTATTGTAATAATAAAAATAAAATAATGGCGACACACATGTATTAAGCATAATTTTTTCACTTTTATGATGGCACATGGCACCCTAGTATTATTTATTAGTTAAACAATGAAAAGAAAAGTTGAAAAACAAAATAATCAGTCTAACCCTTGGTTACTAACACCATCGTCATAATGTGTCAATTGTTTTTCACCCTCATTTTATTGTAAACATTGAAATTTAATGCATCTAAAATAAGGCATGGAATTACCATACCATATTGTATTTCCTTGTATAGGGTGAGGAAGGATTTGTTTTTTGAAATATTTTTGTTTATTTCATTTTGTTTTTCAAATATTCTTTTTATGGTCAAGCCGATGTATATTACGTACAGATTATAATGAAATAATAACAAATGTCAAGCAGTATTTGCTTTAATAATATAAGGGTAATTTTTTCCAGTTGCTTTAGTTTGATATTGGTTGGGTTCGTTATTATCTTATTTAAGGACTTATTGAAAATTACGAATTGTAATATGAAGAATTTTAACGATTTTTTGTCAAACAGAAATAATTCAATTTGATTTATTGGTTAAAACATGTTTGACCATCATCATATTCCTCTCTTGTTAAAAAATTTATTTTTACTTTTTTTTACCATAAAAATAATGATTTCAAATTTTTATTTTATAATATCACATATTGGTATTATTTTTCAACTTGAAAAAAATTTAACAGCTATTTTTCCTTTCCATTTACCTTTTTTTCGTTTCGTTTACAATTTTTTATGGATATGTATGTATACACTTGTACAGTACATAAAATTTTCCATATCTATAACTTTTATCTTCTTTTACCACTTTCTTCATTTAGTACTCAATTGGTGAACCCAAAAGGCAATTCCATAAAATTTTATGAACTTTTACATCGTTGTATATTTTCAGATACTTGACAATATACCTATACATAGATACATACTCGTATGTATATTTGTATGTGTGTACATAGGTTTTTGTGCCAACATTCAAGAAATGTGCGAAAAACTGACGTATAACACGTCCCTACAAACATGAAACGTATGACTATATGTACCTATGTGTATCTTTACATTATTTATACATATGTATATACATAATTGTAGATATGTATATATAAAATTCATTTGAATTCAAATACATATGTCAGTTGATGTACAAATACATATATTTATCGTTTATGTTAACCATACAATTTACGTGACTATATGAATATGATATTTTTGTATATCATGTAGAATATGGATATGGTTAGAATTCTTTGCAGGATTAACATTCTGTATAATCCTGTGAATAACACATTCTACTAAAAAAAATTTTTGTCTTCATCTAAGTCATTTACGTTTATATGCTCTTTTAAATCAAATGGTATGAACATAAGCCCTTTTGGTGCATATACAGTGTCACATTTTCTTGTATTTGTTGGAATCCCATCAGGATATGAGTACTTTCTATATATAGCACATGTACATATGTACATACACTTACAAAGATGTACATTATATGTATACATACATAAGTACTATATATATGCATGTGTATATATGTACATATTTGTTTTATTAACACAACACCTTTAGTTTACATATGATATAAGAGGATAGGAAATCCGAAAAAAGGATAAGCGTCAGGATATAACAAAGTCTGAAAATGGTTTGGATTAAAGCATTATATAAAAATGGTAGTGGTACACTGTGGTTTAGATATTATATGTTGATATAAAATACCGTATGGGGAATATAGTAAGAGTTCTTTTTATATTTTTACAAGTTTTTTTTTCATAATTTGTTTGTTTTTTCTTCTTTTTCTTTTTTTTTCCTTTCTAAGTTTTTATTGTTGCCGTTAGTCTGTTAAAGTTGGTTGGAGCTATTTGTATATAAATATACGTACATATGTATGTATGTATATTCCATTTTTCTACTTTTTTGCACATTCATGTATGCATAAGTATTATATGTATATATGTACATATAGAGGTATAAAAAATGTTTGTCTTGAATAAATTACTGATCCAGCTTTGTTAAAATTGCTTGAAGGTGTATTTGTAAAAATGAAAAAACAGAAAAAAAATTTTAAAAGAAAACATATGTACATATAATATGTATGTGTATGTTGAATATGTACACTTTTATCGGCTATGTTAGTAAGTATATACATAAACATCATAAAGGATGAAAATATAAAAAAAAAATATTGTGAAAAAGCTTTTTTTCTGTTTTTCCTCTACCGTCTTATATATTTTCCTTTTTTTTTTTAATCATGTAATATTTTTATTTTTATTTATTTATTTTTTTTTCATTTTACGTATATGTTTTTTTCTTGCATGTTCATATCATTATTCCCTTGAGGTTTGGAATAGCAAGAATGAAACCGTCATTTAAATAAAAGCAGAAAAAAAGAAAAATAAAAAAAAAATGAATGCAGGAAAATAAATTCGAGTACGAAGTTATGAAAAGAACATCAAAAGGATGAGTACAGAATCGTTCTATAAATCCATACAAAAGTATATGCATATATGAATAGATACATAAATGTCTGTACATATATCGTTTTATTCTTATGCGTGTGTGTGAATATATATTTCGGAAGTTCATAATAAAAATGAAAGCATGAACATTTTTTTGTTTTTTTATGGAAAAAATCAAAAAAGAAAAAAAATCGAATAAAATATTTTTCTGCTTGTTGTATAAAATTTACTCCCTAGACTTCCTTTTTTTATTTTTATTTTCATTTTTGTTGCTTTAAGTTTTTTTTTTCTGTGTTGCTAGCAGTTTAATCCAAGGCTAAAAAAGTGTTTGAAGTGGTTGGTTAGAAGGTTCATTCAAATAATATGAAAACTTTTTTTTTGTATTCGTTATCTTTTTATTTTCTGATGATTCTGTATATAAAAAATGAATAAGTTAAAGTGCCATCACCATATTTCCTCATCTTTCTATTTTATTCTTTTATCATAGTGTTTTTTTTTTTCTTTTCTGAATTCATACTCGGATCGTACTTCAATTTTTCTGCTTCGTTGTTTTTATATACATTTCAATTTTCTTTTTTTTATCGTTTTATTTTCTTCTTTTTTTTTTTTTTGTTTGAGAAAAGGATCATCATTTTGATTTGATATTACGAGACATGCACATATACATACATATATGTGTCTTTTTTAGTACGTATTTATAGCTTCAAATATATACATACACAAATTCATACAGACTAACATTGAAGTCCTTATCATTATTGTCGAAGAAAAATTTTTCAAGATTTTTTTCTTTTGTTTTTGTTTGTGTTTTTTTTGCAAGTTTGTATGTTGTTAAAGAAAAATTATAAAAGAAAAATGACAAAAAAAAAAATTCAAATTACAGAATATAAGATGACATATCAACAGAGAGTATCAAAAAGAAAGGAAAGGGGAAAAACTAAATGAAAAAAAGACATTGAGAAATCTTTTTAAATGTATGGAAGCGTATCTAACAGGATCAAAAACGTGACAAAAATATGTACGTGCATACTGAAGAAAAAATGATAGGTGTAAAAAGCAGTAGAAGAAAAAAAATAATAAAATAATAAAAAATGAGAAAAATATCATTGAAATGTTATCCTATCGTTTGGTATCTACATGAAAGCAAATAAAGAGAAAAATCACTAAAAATAGATTATGGTGGTAGAATGCTTTCAAAAGGATACAATAAAAATAATTTAAAAAAAAGATTAAAAATACAAACATACACAAATGTCAAGAATCCTTGCTACTTTGTTCTTCTGTTGATACACTCTTGATGTTCGAAGAAAAAATAAAAGGTGTTATAATGGGATATGTACTCAATGTACATACACGTACATATAACTACATAAATAAAAAGAATAACGTTAAATGTGATATAAAGAAAGAAAAAAAAAATATGATGAAGTGCAAAAAAAGTTGTAGAAAAGAAAACAAGTGTTGAGTACATTATATGGGATTTTCATTACAATTTTTTTTACATTTAATGCATGTTTATACGTATGTACACATACATATGTATGTCTTTAAACAAATATCGCGTTTCTATTGTGTTTTTTATTTTTAAAATAAAAATAGAAAATATTTTTTTTTTGTTATATATGCATGTTTCATATTTAAATGAACTTAAGCAACTACCTTTTATATAAACATGCATATATGTATGTAAATAAGGACAACCAAAGATTATATCCTTACGTACATACATATATTGCATTGTATGTATTGTTAGACTACATTATAAAATATTTTAATATTTATTATAACATTTGCTTATCCTTTATACGAAACATAGAATTGAGACATTGAAAAAAGACGTGTAGGGTTATAATGAGGTAAATTTAAATTTCGATTTTTTTTTTCAAATTATATCTATTGATATAATTACATTTCTAATCAAAATCAATGTGTAAAAAGAAAAAAAGTTAAAATGATTACGTTTATGAATACGATTATTTTCTCATAGTTCTGATTTTATTTGAATTCCCATATTTACTTTGCAAAAAGAACATTTGTTGATTTATTTCAATAGAAATCTTTTATTTAGTTCAATTTATACTTAAGTAAACAAAAATCAAAATTCAATCAAAATTAAGTTTTTAAAATATACTTTTAATCAATTTATTTAATTTATTTAATCAGATGAAGAAAAAAAACAACTTTTTGCTTAGTTTTCATTTGTGTATCTTAAATCTTTTGGATAAAATTGATTTTAAACCTTTCATTTCCACTCCATTTGGTATCTTATTCGAAACAATCATTTAACTACAACAATAGTATTACATACATATGTATTTTTCTGATATGCACGTATGTATGTTAAATAACTGTACTCAGCAATCATTCCAATATATTGCTTGCAAAGAAATATACGTACGAAGATGTTATACTTTGCATGGATATTTGTTTTAAGACAAAATTTTGTAAATTATGTAAGTATTTATGTACATTATAAATTGCTGATATTTTTAAGGGCACAAATATATACATGAATGTATTTGTTTATCATAGAAAAGTATACATGAAATATGTATAAAAACATGAATAAATTTAAAAATCTATTGTTTACGTAAGGGCTTTTATGAAGAGGAAAATTTCATTCTAATCTGCATTTATTATAGCGATATTTACGTATACCTATAAAACAAAAGAGTACATGTATGTATGTATGTATGTATGAATGAATAAAACAATAATAACTTTATTTCGAAAATTGTTTCAAAGAATTTAATCTAAAATTTATGTTAATTTAGAAATTTTAAACGTATATTTCATACTATAAATACCATTAAAAGAAATGACAACAAATAATAACAAAATCTATTTATACGATACCAACATCATCGTCATTATCATCTTCGTTCAAGTTAAAAGACTTTAAATTACTACTACGTGTAGTCAATTTTTTTTTTTTTTTAATTAAATTTAGACTTTTAATAGTCTAACATAAAATTTGTATACACGTAACATGTACCTATATGTATAAATCTCTACATGTATTTACATTGCTGTAACAAAAAAGGATCTAGAAAACATGAAATCAAAGATTCTCTATCATGTTTTCATATACAAGTATACGATTATATGTATGTACGCAAAAATGTACGTATGTATATTAATGTTTTACACATGTATCAAATCACTCATGTTGAAAACATTCATCAACAAAACACTTTCATTTCATTATGTATTAGGGGGGATTTAATGATACAAAGTTGCGGATGTGATTTCTCCTTTAAAAATACAACAACAAAATCATCAACATTACTGTAAATACTTAAATTTTATATGCATGTATATCACCTATTCATCACTTTTTGTCATAATTTTTGTGTTGTTGAGGGTGCTTAAAAATACATTATCTATTTTGTTTTTCATTTTCATTTTTCACTTTTTTTTCTCTTTTTTTTTGTTTTTGTTTTCTTATAGTCTTGGTATTTTGTTTGTGTTGTCATTTAAAATTTTATTAATGATGACGTGGTATAAATTTTAATATTTTATGTGTAAGTACATATTACATAAAGACAACGATAAAATTTTAAAAGATAAATAATTTTCTATAGGGGGATGAAAATAAGCAAAACAAAAACAGTTAAAAAAAAAAAAGACAAATTTTTTTTGTTTGAAAAATTTCTTCCCTTGTTATTAATTTTGTCATTATTCATGGAAAATGTGGAACGGCGCATATCATAACAAAGAATTATTGCGAGCAACAACCCTTTTAAGAACAGTAAAGTATGTACAGATAAGGGAATAAACAACTCTGGGTAGACGTGGAATGAATCTAATCTAGTCTTGCTTGTTTTTTTTTTTTATTCGTTTTCACTTTTTTAAATACCTAGTTTAAGGGTATTAAGGCTGTTTATAAGAGTATGAAAAGTCTTCAGCATTGTGCATGTGTTTGGCAATTATTCTTTCACTTTAGAATTAAACAGGGAAAAATAAAGGAAAATAATATTTTAAGGGTGAGAATAAAATTTTATAAAGAAATGCACAAAGGAAAGAGATTATTTCTATGTGTTATGATGGGTGCTCATCGTAATCATCGTCATATCGTACATTGATTGGCATGAGTAATGACTAAATAATAAAATATGACAGGCATGTGATAGGGTATATTACAAGAATTTGGTTAAAAGACTGTTATTTTGTCACACTAACTTTATACTATAATTATTACTGACGAAATAAATGTTACATATGCGTGTATTTTGAATTTAAAATAGATTAATGGTTCAGTTATATGTTCGTTTTTTCTATACATACGTGTACATTATTTCTCAAAATATATTCCACAATTATTTAAAAAAATTAAAAAAATAAAACCGACTAAAATTCGACCCTCTTTTTATCATATGAAAATAATACATTTGTTGAAAATCCAATAACATAAAAAATAACAATCTTTTAATTTTCATTTATGTATTTTTTTTTTTCATATAGGGTCCTCCTCAACCCGGACAACCATTTAAATTCACAGTCGTAGAAAGCTGTGATCGAATTAAAGAAGAATTTAATTTCCTTCAAGCACAATATCACAAGTAAGTTTTCAAAATGCTATAATGGAAATTTTAAATTACCCGTAGATTAATTGTATTCGAATCTTATGCTCAATTAAATAATAATTTTTGTTTTGTTTTTTTTTCAATTCCAGTCTTAAATTGGAATGTGAGAAATTAGCACAAGAAAAAACTGAAATGCAGAGACATTATGTAATGGTAAGTACATAATTTTTCTTAATATTCTTCTCTTGATCATTGAAAAATTTTTCGAATTTTGTAAAAATTATTATTATTTTTTTAAATTAATGCATTCACATCGTTTTTTTTTTTTATTTTAACAGTATTATGAAATGTCATATGGATTAAATGTGGAAATGCATAAACAGGTAAGTCAAATTTTTTATTTAGTTTATCCACTTTTATATGTAAACAAATTATGAATTTACATAATTTAAAAAAATTAATTTAAAAAAACAAACATGATTATTTGATATTTAAAAAATAAACAAAAAAATTGTATGGTTTTTAATTATTTTATCTAAATATTAATTATCTAGTTTATTAGTTTATTTTTACATTTTGTAATAAATATTTCGATTTAATTTCATTGAAAATTATAAAAAAAAATAAACAAAAAATTCGGATAATCGGATATGTACATACATATGTTTGTATGCATACACTTTCAACGTATGTTAAACATCATTACGTATACCTATATTCATAACAAATTTTTATGGTTATCATTTATTTTGTTATTTTTAAAAATTTCCACAAAAAAAAAAAAAAATTAAATTTATTAAATCATAAATGAACAAGTAAAATACTTTATTTAATTTAAATACTAATTGTAATATATCGAACATTTGTTTTTGAGGTTTTAACTAAATTTTCATGGTTTTTGGGGATGACCATTTACCAAAATTCAGTAACATTATTTTTCATTTGTAATTTGTATGTACGTATATACATACATATGTATACAATATGTATGTACTATAAATGTAAATAAGTTACATACACATATACAATGTAAAATTCCTATATACATACATATATGATACTATGATATTAAATGTAATATGTATTATTATACGTATTTTATATTACCACCTTCAATATTAGTTCACCACATACACATCAATTCACTAATGAAACTATTAACAGCTCAATGTGGTTTTTGGTTTTAATGTTGGTTTTGAATTGTGGATAGTGGTGATTTTAATCGAAATGTATACAACATTAGTGGATACTGGATAGGGTTAATGTCATTATGTTTTCAACTAAAAAATATTATAAAAAAATTAAAGAAAAACTGTATGTACATGTAATAGTGTATTCAGAAAAGGAAATAAGATAAAATAGTTAAATTTAGGTTAAAAACAGTGGTTCAAAATATCAATTTATGATGTATAATTGACTACAAATCAATCTTTTAAATTAATAAAATTAATTAATTAACTGAGTGTTAACAAGTGTTAATATAATATAAACTTAAAAACCAATTTAAATTTCTTTTTGTCCGTTTAATTAATATTTTCCATTATTATTATTATTTTTTTTTTTTATAGAACCGATAAATTTTATTCAAACATTCTTTTCGCCTTGATAAACACATTTTTATCCTTTCACCTTTTGTTAAATAAAAAGAACAAAAATAAATTTTATAAAGAAATTAAAAATAGTTTTTGTAGAATACCGACTAATTAACACTTGCCTCCAAGTAAAATTAATAAGTCAACACTAATTTAAATTTCCTTCGAAATTTTACTTTAACAAAAACAACTTATTTAAATGTACGAAGGAAAATATGTATGTATTAGCATACTTATATAATGTATGAATGTATGTATGTCATTTGAAGTTTTTTAACAATTTAACATACGTACATTTACATATTTTTGCATACATATGCATTGTAAATATGTCTCTGAAAATTCCATTTAATGTGCATTATTCTTGAGTCATTTTAGATTACAAATTTATCCGTCTTTTGTGTGCATGTATAATATGTGTAGTATACATACAAATACATCACATATAAACGTTAACAACCATCGTCGTCATCATCAATTTCACCAAAGGGAATTCATAAGTAGATTAACCACTCTTGTTCTCACTTCCATCTTTATCATGTCTATTTTTATCCTTCTGTCGTACTCAATTTGATCCCTTTTTATTCATTTTCTTTTCCCTATTAAAATTATCAAACTAAATAACAACACCCATTCAACTCCTACTTGACTTCTGCTGCTTATTTTCATTCTGGATTTATAAAACGATGACTAGTACAGTACACATAGTACTACATGCAGTACTCAAATTTCTATATCTTCATTGAATGAAGCTTCCATTAACTGCTTCTATTCCTATTCTGTACGTACATATACATATGTTTGTAAGTAATCTTTTATATAATGTAATATTGTTCAATGTAGGTATATTAATTCTATATGCATTTGTATATATGTACATATATAAATATATGTATGTACACAAATAATACGTTGAAATATATCGAGTTGAGCAAATAACATGGTGCTATTAAGTGTATGTTAAATTAGTTCCCTCGATGTCCCGTAGGAAATTTCGTCAGTCAATGCCTTAATGTACCGTTTTATAGCTTCAGTTTTTTTATATATATATGTTATTCTATGCTGCCATGGTATTTGTGTACGGATTCATATTGTCTGCTTATTTGATTGTTTAACCACCCTACCCTACAAATACTTTTTATTCCTTCATGTAAACAATAGATATATTGTGTATATGAACGAGCAGATGTAGTAAAGTATACATATACATATATAATATATACATAATATACCTATGTATGTATGAAATAAAGGACTAAATTTGGGGTGGTATTTTATTAATCAAATAAAAACAAATAATAAAGTAAAAAAAAAGGAAATTCAAAAAGTGTATGGTTATAAAGTTTTGTTTTTTTTTTTTTTGGAAATTCGAGGGATATAAAAGAAAATAAAGTAAAATAAAATCTGGTTAAACCAGGCATTAACCTTTTTTTACGTATTTTGTATTTTGTGTAACGTTTTAGTTCCCCTAGTGGTTGCTCTGTATATAAATACATATGCATGTTTTTACTTTCAAATGAACCCAAACTGATTTGTGATGCTGCTGTTTTCGTAATATGTCGGATATGGCTTTCATGTTGTTTACATGCAAATGGATTCAGGGTTCAAAATACTACATTATTTCATACACATAATACTACATGCTTATACACAGTATCCCTTTAAAAGATTGGGTAATTAGAAATTAATTAACACCAGTTATGCTTGATGTCTACATGTTCTAGTCCCTATTTATTCTGGTTTCTATATATTCGTTGTTAACATGTACATATGTATGTATATGCATGTATAAGTATAATAATATAAATATATAAATTTGGTAGTATGTATGTAAAACAAGCAGTGTGTGGTACATGGTATTTGATGTAGTTTATAGGAAGCAAAGTTGGTGATGGTAATACTCCATGAATCAAATTTATCCGTCCGTATGTTATTTCTGTTGAAGTCGATTGTAGACAATTGTTGGTATATAATATTGTAATTACATATTTGCTATTTTAATGCGGTTGGCTTCATTTCAAAACTCCCAGAGGAGATATGAAAAGCGACTGCTATCAGCAAACATAACAAAAACAAAATATATTCTACGATATAGGTAAACATGGCTTACCTATAATTTGCTATAATGTACCTACTTGTACATGTACAATACGTACTTATTTTCTGCTATGTACATATAAATATTTTAGGACCATTAATAAATTTGTTTTAACGATCAAGAATTTCTGATTAGATTTAAATGCTAATATTTTTATAAAGTTGAACAAAATTATGCTTAACAACACATTCAGATATTAAATACGTGAAAGATTTTTTCTTCATTAATTATGAATTAAAATTATCTAAAATTTATGTAAGCAAATCACATACTATCATGATGATAAGCAGAACATCAAATTAATTATTTTTCAAATATATCAAAAATTTTACATTTTAAAGAGACGTTAAACAAATTTTTAATATTTTATTATGTATGAATAAACTATAAAAATGTGTTTTAAAAATGAAATTCTTATAATTATTATTACAGACAGAGATCTCGAAACGCTTAAATGCCATTATTGGACAAATAATACCATTTTTAACACAAGACCATCAACAACAAGTAGCAACTGCTGTTGAGCGAGCTAAACAAATTACAATGTCTGAATTGAATACTATAATTGGGCAACAACGTCCAGATTTACCACGATTACTGCAACAAATGCATACACAACAAATACCTGGACATGCAGCAACACCGACAATGCCTTTACCAATGCCACATCCAAGTATAGCTCCTGGTGCATTAACAGGTGGACCATTAGGAATACCAAATGCTCCAACACAACATCCTTTGGCTGTACTTAAGCAAGAAATTCATCGTCCAGATGATGCAAAAAGTTCTAGTGGGATGAGTGTGAATGAAGAGCGACACGTAAGTTTTTCTCAAAGGAATAAATGAAAATGTATGATAGTGTTCATAACAAATTGTTTATCATTTATAGCGAAGTTCAATTTCTCCACCTGAACGAGATAAGTATCGCCCAAGATCTCCAGAACAACATGACATGAAAAAAGTGAAAAAAGAAGATAAAGACATGGGACATGTAAGCTTTTACTGCAGTTGTGCGTTATACATTTACTTACTTGTTACTTTGTATTTTAACTTCTATAGCAATCTGATGGTGAAAAATCTGATCAAGACTTAGTAGTGGATGACGCTTCAGAAATAAATCCGCTATCTCCAGTACAAAATCAACATCACAGTAATGGCACTGCATCTCCAAGAGAAAATGGAATGATGGTTAAAAAATTTGATCATTCAGATCGAGATCGTGTTGGAGGTGGAGGTGCACACTCACCAAGATCGGGAACATCATCAAACGCATCAACACCATCAAACAAGAAATTAGAAGAAAAACCATCGACTCCGATTGCGAAATCAGTTACGCCAACAAATTCAAATCCCACAGCAAATGGTTTAGGAGTTAGTGCTGCTGCAGCTGCAGCTGCTGCTGCCGCCGCTGCCGCTGGTGGTCTCGTAAAAGCCGTCGCTAAACCACCGGTCTTAAACCCTGGACCTTATCCACCTTATCTTGGTCAATTAAATGGTGCCGCTCCACACGAACTGCAAGCGGCGGCCGCATATGGTGCTGCCGCAGCAGCTGCAGCTGGCGTTCATAATAATCTTCCACCAGGCTTAAATAGTTTTCCACGAGCACCATTACAAGTTGGTTTCGATCCTCATCCTCAAATGAGAGCACCACCGCTTGGTGCAACATTGGGCACTATACCAGGAGGAAAGCCGTGAGTTTGTATTCATTTTTATTGTAGAATTTCTAGATTTGAACGGAACCGAAATTGGCTAAGAATAAATCTTATTTTAGTTGTTATTAATCGGTAGTTTTTGAAATTATAAAACTGAAACACATAAAGTTTGATCAATTGTATTAGGTTTCAAAATCGAAATATTAAATTCCTTTCCTTTGTTTTTACTTTCAGAGCATATTCATTTCATGTAAGTGCTGATGGACAAATGCAACCGGTGCCCTTTCCCCCCGATGCCCTGATAGGATCAGGGATACCAAGGTGTGATTTTCACTCTAATAATTTTCACTTGAATAATTTTAATTGAATTTTGAAAATCGTTTTTGTTTTTTATCACAGACATGCTCGCCAAATAAATACTCTTGCACACGGTGAAGTTGTGTGTGCTGTTACAATATCAAACCCCACCAAATACGTATACACAGGCGGTAAAGGCTGTGTGAAAGCTTGGGATATTTCACAGCCTGGTAATAAAAACCCAGTTTCACAATTAGATTGCTTACAACGTGACAACTACATTCGTTCTGTAAAACTTTTGCCTGATGGGCGAACTCTTATTGTTGGTGGTGAAGCATCAAATCTTTCAATTTGGGATTTAGCCAGTCCAACACCTCGTATTAAGGCTGAGTTAACATCGAGTGCTCCAGCATGTTATGCTTTAGCTATATCACCAGATTCTAAAGTTTGTTTTTCGTGTTGTTCTGATGGGAACATTGCTGTTTGGGACTTACAAAATCAAACGCTAGTCAGACAGTTCCAAGGTCATACAGATGGAGCTTCATGTATTGATATTAGTGCTGATGGTACAAAATTATGGACTGGTGGTCTCGATAATACAGTACGAAGCTGGGATTTAAGAGAGGGCAGACAGCTACAACAACATGATTTTAGCTCACAAATATTTTCATTAGGTTATTGTCCCACAGGTAAAGATCTCTATTATTTATGTTTTTTCTGTTTTAATAATAGTTTGTAATGCAGATTTGAATTTGTAACTGAAATTTTCGTTATTATTTTTTATCTGTTTTCCAGGAGAATGGCTGGCTGTAGGTATGGAGAATTCTAATGTTGAAGTATTACATGCTACAAAACCAGATAAATATCAATTACATTTACATGAAAGTTGCGTATTAAGTTTAAAATTTGCTGCATGTGGTAAATGGTTTGTTTCAACTGGTAAAGATAATTTATTAAATGCATGGCGAACACCATATGGTGCATCAATATTTCAATCAAAAGAATCATCTTCAGTGCTTAGCTGTGATATATCAGCGGATGATAAATATATTGTAACAGGATCGGGTGACAAAAAAGCGACAGTTTATGAAGTAATCTATTAGAAATTAATTATTAAAAATAATAAAAAAAATGAGAGTTAATATCGAAGTCTTTTTTGTCATTTTATTTTTAAACGAAAATATCAAGTAATAAAAGCGAAATTCTATTGTACAGTTCATTGTGAGATATGTAATTAACATACGTTTAATTCCGTTTATGATTTTTATGTTATTTTAAATGCAAAAACAAAAGTAGAAATATATTTTTTGTTTTTATTATTATTTTTTCCTAAGATTGTCATCGGTTAAACCGTAAATGAAGTCACTTTTTTTTTTTTGTAAAATTAAATTACGTTCATCTTTTAATTTTTCTTAAAATTTCATGATCGATTTGTTTATTTTATTTTATTATTATTTTTTCTTTTTGTAAAATAAAAATATAAAAACCAGAATATCAATACTTTTATCTAAGTTTATTCTTTACTTTTCATTTTAAATTTTATTTTAATTATTTTAAAGAAACATAGCTTGTTTTTGTTGACTGTGAAATAATTAAAAATTTCTTAAATTTTATTAAGAAAAAATGAAAATATTTTCACTGATTTGTATAGTTATTAAATATCCTTAATACTTCAATCTGTTGGTATTATTTTGTATAATATATTCAAGTAGTACTTTAATCTCATAAAGTAAAAAAAAAAAATTATATAAAATGTAATAAAATAAAATATATTCATAATAAAAGACTTTTTTAATTTTATTATCTTTCACTTTTGCTTAAATAAAATAAAAGAAAATAAAAATAAAAACGCTTAAAATTCTTAAAATATTTCACATATTTTCTATAAACAAATAAGCTTCTGTTATATACAAATACCCATTTAGAAGATGAAATCGTAATAATAAGTGAGATCATTAGAAAATACAGAAAAAAAAAAAAATAAATAAATAAAACATGAAAAAAATTACATTAAAGTAAAATAAGAGAAATTGAATTGTAAAAAGATGCCATTATAAAAAAATAAAAAATTTTTAAAAATCTTAAATATCGTACACATATACATTGTATAATGAAAATTAAGTTAATAAAGTGATAAGTAAGTAAAGTTTAGTTCTAAATGTAATATTAAAATTAAATAGAATTTTATTAAGATGAAAAAAGCTATTAATTAAAATTTAAGTATTTACACACACATATATATATATAGTATGTATATGTATAGAAAACTAGAAATGTAAATGTAATAATGAATTATAAGTGTTTTTAATATAAAAAAAAGAAGAAGAAGAAAAAAAATACATACATAAAATTGAATACAAAATATTTATTGTGTTTTTATTTATATGAATTTTTTATCAAATCCTCTTCTATTGTTGAATATTCCGATTATATGTTGTGAAAAAATTTCTGATTATCTGCAATTAGTAACGAAGATTTTCGAAGTGAAAACAGGTAAGAATGTATGAAAAGCCTAAATTCAAACATACAATATAAAAAAAATTAAATTTGAATTCGAGTACACACATTTAATTGACTATTGTTTTTTGGTTTTCCATTTTGTCCCTGTTTCATCTTTTATCCTTTCGCATCATCAATTACATATTATACATACAGAACTGATATCCTATTTTAACAATTTATTCACATTTGGATTCGCTTTGTTAACAAAATTTCGTATTACTTCATTGAGCATTTTACAGCTTCAAATTAAATGGAATGTAAAGAAAAAAAATCAAAAAGTGAACTACTAAGAGCACATAAAATATAAAAGACAAAATTTAATTTTAAATGACTATTGACATAGAAAAAGCAATAAGCACATTATTGTTAGAATATTGAATGGGGTGAATACATTGAATACATTTTATCTTTTCATCTTTGTTTTTATTTATTTATTTTTTATTATATTTTATAGATGACAATAACGTACAATTGACGGCTTGTGCCCTAATGTTCAAAATATATTTCTCATTCCACTCGAATGATTCCCTCTTCCAATAGTATACACATAATTAAAAATTATTGTACCGTTAAATTTTAAAAAGGTGCATAAATAATAAAATACATTAAAAATATGAGAAAATAAAAACGTGGTACGCACGCATATAACTAAGGAGTCAAGAAATGTGGTCACTTTATATAATTTTCACTGCTTTTAATCTACTATTTTCATTTGTTATCAAATTGAGACTCCTCAAGTGGAAAAGCATGAATATGTTTATGGTTGATTTATCAACAATATACGTATGTATGTACGTACATACATATATACGCGTGAAAAAATAAATTCTTATTTGCAAAATATGGAAGTATGTAGATGAGATTATAGCAAGAAAATTTTTGCTTACAATTTAACAAAAAACTTTATTTAATCGAAAATGTTACATGGGTATACTTCATACACTTCAGTCTTTCACGAAAAGTACACACAGAAAACAAAATACTCGTACAAATTGCACAAAATAAATATATACAGTAACAGGATAACATACTTCATAACGTACATATGTATGTAATATACAATTGATAAGAATTTTTGGCGCTCATATCCTTTTTCTTTTACATGTTTTTCTATTTTATCAATCTCATACAGCAATTTAAAATTATTCTTTACATATATAAAAATTTGACCACGAAAAGTGTAGAAAGGTATACATACATATACGTATGCTACACTTTAATAAATAAACCACATAAATACGTTTACAGAATGAAAAATAAAATTCAATCAAACATATTTTAACAGGATAACATAAGACATATGGTGTTCACAAAATGACTAAAGTCAAAAAGTTATCAAAATCTAAAAACAAAAACCATAAAATCAAAATACACGTACATACATACATATGTACATTTATGTTCACACATATTTGTGTTATACAATATGTATTTTGGTAAATCAATTCAATATTACTAGAAAATCATAAAAATTTTTAACGCAAGATATAGAAAAAAAAAATATACAAACAAATAAAATTTATGTAATTGATCTATATATCGTTTGTAGCACATCTACACAATAATTGTGAAAAAGACAGGAAAAAGGATATCATACATGTTATAAAAAAATTTTTTTATCTGTATTATATCGCATTTATAAACTATAAAAAAGTTAGCAAACAAAGCATAAAAAAGTCATCAAAATATTGTAATAACGTTCTTATCATCATTGGATTTAACAAGATTTTCATGCTATACAAAAATACTAAAATTTTATTTCATTTTGATTTCTCGAATTTTTATACAAACACGCATCCCATATGAATACAAGTTTCGAAATGGGATCTATTTATGACAATTTTATTGTTTTTCAAATCAATTCCAAACGTTATAGCATAGAGAAAATGAAAAATTTTATTTAGATTTGTGTCCATGTATATTCATACATACATCATCACATAATATAAGATGATAAGGGTGTGATATACTCGTTGCATAATAAATACCCCAAGGATAAAATATATTTTTAATTTAAAATATATTTTTATATAGGAAACAAGAATTACAAACGTATACGTGTATATAGGGGGAGAAAAATGTTGTCAACAACCCACGTTATCCTCTTTAATTTCGTGTCTCTTTAAATCGGAAATAAATACAATTTGGAAAATGGCATGGTGTGATGCTTCAATTTAAAAGATGAACATCACAAAAAAAAATAAAATAAATAAATACAGTAAAACAGCGATGAATAGACTAGATTTTATCAAAAGCAGAAACAGGAAATATGATTTTTTTTTCTTCTATATCTTTTATTGTGTACATGAAAAAAGGGGTGGAAAAGTATTTTTCAAATGATAAGGGTGCTTTTTTATACAACAGTTGTTATCTAGAATCTAGATGTTTATACTTAAATATTTACGATGCGTAAAGGGTGTATATAAAAGCATTTCTATAACACTTTTTTTAAATTAAAATACTTAGGAGGGTGTAATAGTTATTATAGCTTTTCAGCCTTCAATTACAATAATAAGAGAGTCAGAAACTGAAATTTATGTTAAAGGAAGTGTGTACTTCATACTTGTTTGTGGATATATGTACATATGTATGTATATTCATCAGACTTATGCAAGGGTAACTTGTGTTACCCTTCAAATTACATATATGTACATCTGATACGTTAAATTCATTGTTTTTTTTGTGGGTGAAATGAAACGTTCGTACTACAAAATTATATGATATTATCAAAAGTGCTATTTTGATCCCTTATTTAACAACATACGTTACATTCACATTTTATTCCTTTGACATGAAGACATGTGGCATAAAAAATTATGAAACTAAAAATTTTCCAAGTATATGTATTAACATGTGGCGATCGGTGATGGTGGTGATGGACTGAAAAATCTATAGAATAAATTTAGGGTGATTTTTTTTATTTTTTATTTATGGTCACTAAATTTCTTTAGATTTTATCACATCATCATTTAATGATAAATAAAAAATTTGTGGAATTTTTGTAATAAGAAACAAGTACACGTTCTTTATTTTTTGTATACGTTACCTATGTACGAGAAGAATGGAGAATTTGATATCGATCGATTTATTATAACCAATTTGAAAATTTTCTATCACCAATATTGTTAATTCCCTTTTTTCATTTTCTATAATATTTTTTTTCCCTATATATTAATATCTAGTGTTCATTTCAGATTGTTGACTACAAGTACATGCCTCATATCAACTCATATTTTATATCATGCCTGCATAAAATCAAAAATTTTTGAATGAAGTTTTGTAAAAATGTGGATAAGTACTTTCATTGTTATAATGTTTCATTTTGCTTTTATTAAATTTCAAATTATCGTATTTCCTCATGTTTGCATTTTAAGGGCTTTTCAAGTATTATAAAGCCATTACTAAGTATTGCTTTTAAGATATACATTCGTATATGTATGTATTATGTATGTACTTGTACCGTGGATGAATTATAAAGATATAGAATACTTCATCAATGCTTGTACCTACGTTTGTATATTGTAATCAAAAGTGACATGGAAAGTGGAGAAAATGTAGACAATTATTTTAGGACTGGAATAAATTTTTTTTATATTTCAATTTTTAATTCTTTATGAGAAACTATTTTATTTTCAAGTTCATTTCTTTTTCAAATTTTTTCATTATTAACGAATTATAGAACTCGAGATATTAAAATGCATAATATATATGTATGTACATAAATTTAAGGTCATTTGTGATATGGTAATATCAAACGAATAGAGTACATAATATTGTGTGAATATATATATTCAGTGTTGAGTTATAATAATGTTTGATTACTTAACAAAATACGCCACTTAATATACTTGTTAAATTTTCAAGAGTTTATACTACATACATTCATCAAAGAGACTCTTGAGACATGAATTAAATAACAACACATACAAGTTTATAACAAAAAAACAAAATAATAAAATGTGAATCTACAATGAAATAATAATAAAAAAAAGAATTTTATTTCAATTTCAATGAAATGATAATAACAAAAAAAAAAAATTAAGATTTTCAGTTATTGACAATTACAATTAAATTATTTCAGCATTAAAAATGCCTCCGATATGATTACAATTAAGAATAACGACACTGTAAACAAAATTTTTTTTCCTTCAAAGCATTTCAAAGTGTCTTATATCAACTTATATCTATTCTATTTATAGTACAATCAAGCCGTTTTAAATATCAAATATTTAATTATAGTTCTGAAATTTTTTTTAATAATTCAACTATATTCAGATATAACAAATTTTTTTATATGTACGAAATATGTTTATTTGTATTGTAAAAATTATTTAAAAAATACGCTTAGCTGCAACAACAAATATTATGTAGTAATACACAAAAAATCAAAAATGTTTAAAATATTACTAGGATATCATAAAAATATTGTAAGAAAGATTTAACCAATTTTTGCAAAAAAGTGACCAAAGTCCATAGCCCATATCCGTATACTAATCATGCATACAATCTAATTTAAATGGAACAATGTACTCTCTCATGAAAATATGATATAGAGTAAAATCACATAATAAGTCCTTTATAACACATGTACTGCCCTTAATACATCAACGGGTAAAGATAAGCAAAGTCTTTTTTTCGTTTATTTTAGTACGGTAGTACCTACATACATACACATGTCTGTATTTTACTTACATTTTTACTTCACCATGACCATTTATCTGGTTCTTTAAATTTATGAAATCCTGTCACTAATGTGGCCAAAACTATCCAAACCTTTTAAATTGTACATATTGTGGTAGACAAAATTTTAACATATGTCTTGTACACATGAATATATATACGTTTGAACTATAGTTTAAACTTTAAACCTTCAAATAAATAAAGACATGTTTCTGCTTGATATTCTGAATATTTTAAAATACAACATATTCCTTAAAAGAAAATTCGTCCTTATTTTTACTTTGATATTTTTATGGACGTACATGTTGTATAAAGAACAATGCACAACAGATTTATGGAATTATGCAGGGTATCTCGTAATTCGATTTGTTATCTTTTATTTAATTTGGTATTCTTTAAGTGTACATAGTGGTAGTACTTTACTAATCAACTAGAAAAATTTAAATCATATCTCATTATATCAAGGGGTTGTTTAAAGTAAATTGAAATTTCTGACCAGGAAATGATATTTTTTGGGATATTCTGAAGCATGAAAATATTAACATTGAAATCTCTATCAAACTGCAAAACACCTTATATATACATATGTACATATATACGTGTAGTATAATATATTGGAACAGACTTCATTTTTTTATGAATGAAAAAATCAATCACATAATACTATATCACATCAATATCTACATCGAATTCAGAATAATACACAAGTATTCTGTTCTTACATGTTTGTCGTGAATATGTGAACTTTTTGAAATCAAAACGTACATATAGGGATATACTTATACTTTTCAGAATATAAAAATCATAAATACGTATGTGTATGTTTACGAACATATCAACATGAATTTATGTGAAAACGTATAATTTCACTGAAATTTATTCAACCATCAGTTCCTGGCACTTCTGTATATTTTCACATATCCCAAGTGTTTCTGATATGAAAATGTTATTTCCATCCTCATTACTATTGTTGCAGTCATTATACTTTTCTACCATTGTGTATTATTATTTACGTAATATTTATTATTATTATTATTATTGTTATTATTGCGATAAAACTAAAATTACTATATTTACGTTCTTTACGAAATACTATACCTTTTTGTTTAATTTTGTTAGCATTTATATAATTCCTTTTATTATGTTTTGTGTGGTTGTGAAGATCCATATCCACATACATATTCGTTTACAATCCCAATAAATATAGTGTGTACCAGTACAATATGTACGACTAATGATATAACGGCTATGGTTTTTATTTTAGTATAGAGTTATGAAATCTAGGGATATGAAGCAGTAATATGAAAATCTGTATAATCATAGATCCTTTTTGAAAAATAAGTATGTGTATAGAAAATACTGAATTATAAAATTAAAATATATATGTCCGTAATACATTAAAACCAAATATATTTGTTACAATACAAAATAAACTTTTTGTCAAATATGAGTTATTATATCCTTTTCAGCTTTTTTAGAGCTTCAATTGGAAAACATATTTAATTTCTCATGAAACTAAAATTTTCAAAAATTAAAATGATTCTACTTTGAAAAATTATAACTGATATTAATTTGGATTTTTCTTTCTTGTTTACAAAGAATAAAAAATAAAATATATTTCTTTAAAATTAAAATTTGTGATCTTTTTTGTATATACACAATTTAAGTTCAAATTGAACAAATTAAAAATAAAATATGTTTATTCCAATTTTAACAATGGATTAATGAAAATGTTTTTAATTTCTAAAAGTAAATAAATTTTAAAATACATCATCTCTATTTTCATATGACATAATATAAGATAAAATATTTAAACAGTTTTTAACACGTAACATCTAACATCCAATTGTATTTATTCACATTTTCAACATTAATTATACAATGGGAAAAATTTCAATACAATAACAGCTTTCTCTGCAAATATTTGTTTCAAAAAAATAAAAACAGTAAAAAAATAAAAAACAAAAAAAGTAAAAATAAAAATATTAAAGAAAGATTTGATAAGAAAAATTATTTCTTATTAAAGAAAGAAATTATATATCTATAATCTTCAAAATTAGAATATGATTTTTGGAACATCAATGCACAATGATGTAAAATGGTATTATACGTATACTTTACGTAGTTTCCGTACGGCCTTAACGGCATAGAATTTTAATGAACAGAGTATATTTATTAAATAATAATGTAACAAAGCTTATATTCCTGTTATGTAATTGACAATTTTTGATAATATTTTTTATCAATATATCGTTAGTATTATATTATAATACAGTTAATACGTCATAATACATATAAAACGTTGTATATGTACAAAGTTAATAATTTGTGATAATTATTATAACAGTAAACGGCAACAAGAATTTGGTTAATTAAAAAGTAAATAAAGAAACATATGTATGCATCACGTTTATTTTTGCATGACGTATGAAAAAATGAATTATTTATCGAATGATTTTCAACGTCAATGGAAATATTCATACACGTGTGTTATAATTAAATTTGTATATTTAAAAAAAAAACAAAAATTTAACTTCCTATTCGTATTGTTTACCTACATATACATACACTATGTATACTTGAATAGATAAATAATATCAAATGTATCTGTATCGAATCATACCAGATGAAAATTAAATTCCTAAGATTCTATAATTTATAACTTAACTATTCTAATATAATTTCAGCTAAGTTAATATAATAATTTTAAATTTTTTTAAAATAGTCAAATCAGATAGCAACATTTATTTTCCCCCAAAAATTTTAACAAAAGACGCAAGTTTTTTTGGTTTTGTTTATTATTTGATTACGAAAATATTTATGATATTTTAAACATATTGTAAACATTTTACGCATAAAATTATGGAAATATTTACTTTCTTATATACAAATAAATATAAAGTAATTAAGAAAACAAAGAATATCTTTCTTAATTTTCACCTGATTAAACTAAATATTTTAAAATTTAACTCATGTGTATACATATTTTAAAAAAAAAATTATATAGAAAATAAAATACGTACGTTGAGGGGACATAATTAAATGGGAACATAAAAGAATATAATAACCGTCATTTTTAACATCGAAGAAAATTATAGTATGTGTATAGTGAGAAAAATTTAAAAAAATGTACATTTAAAAAATTCATAATAGAACCAAATATAATATTATTATGGTTAAAAAATATTTATTTTTAATATTAAATTAAAAAACAAAATTTTACAAATTTTATAGTTATATTAGAATACGTACATACTAAATGATACTAATTACTATAATGCTACATGATGCTACTAACTATCATTTATGGTTTCACCAAAAAGGAGGTAAAATAAGAATGCTGTGAAGCATGGCCTATGGGTATATAAATATAAAGTCTTAGAATTAATGTTAAACTCCATATTAGAAGCAAAAATACTTTTAATTTATGTTCTATTGTCAATATATTTTCTATATTATTCAATAAATTAGTGGTTTATAAAACTATTTTTTTAATTATGAATTTTTTTGTGGATTTTTAAACTTTGACATATACGTGGTTGGCACATGTGGTAACCAATTTATACAGTTAAATGCACATAATCATGACAAAATATATGGTTTTAAATTTCAAAGTTTTAGTTTTAGATATCACACACAACTGTTATCTAATCACATACATATAAAGTGCATGCTTATATCTGTATATCCAATTTTGTGGCTTTTCAAGTTAGTACAATACACACAAACACTATGTACATAATATGTATGTGGGTCTAAATACACATGTGTGTAAGGAAAGAAATTTGATATTATTATTTAAATATTTAAAATAAAATGAAAAAAAAAATACTTCAGCATGTTATACTTGGTTATACATACATAAAAACAAATTGATTTATTTTTTATTTTGTTAGTTTAGAAAATGATGTAGGTAGTTTTTTTTTTATCACAAATACCACAATATAATTTAAAATAATTTTATTTCAAATAAGAAAAAATAGATTTTAAAATTATTTATTAAAATGAGAATTATATGTATCAAATCAATAAAATTTATGAAAAATAAACTAAAAAAAATGAAGTAAAAATCAATAACATTATACTTGGATTATTAAATATTAATTAATTAAAATTATTTATGAAGGCCCTTCATACTAGTCAATAGAGCGTAATTATAAATTAATTATCACAGTATATTTTGTTTTCTGGCATTTTTAAAAAATACAAAAAAAAATTAATTAAACTAGAAATTCTATTTAAATTGAGAAATCAACAACTCTATTTAGGTACATATGTACATATCATTTTATTGCTTTTAATTATATTTTTAGTTACCTATTTCAAATCTCTTTTATAATATAAACGTTGCGTTATGTTTAGATACGATATACTCACGTACATACACATACACAAATTATAAAATCAGCTTGAAATTATTCAAATATTGATAATTTTATTGTACATACATTATGTTTTGATAACAGTTATTTTATCAATTTCTATACACTTATGTACGTACATTTATGTTCCGTTTATCCAGTACAGAATTTTTATACATTATACTATTTTATAGTCAAATATGTATATCGCAATATGATATGTACAGAGCTTGCATGCAATCCATGGATGCAGAATTTAAAGTAGGTAGATATATTAAAATACCCAAAACGAATAAGGTAATATGTGGCGGTCGGGTATACTCAATGCTGTATGATCTTTTTAATTCACATTAAATAAATCTGATTCAAGATTCAATTGATTAGTAACATTGGTAACGTTTAATGTTTTCACAGTTGAAATCATATTTGAAAAAGAAACAAAAAAATACTTCTGTACGTACTTGGATTTTCTTTGCTACAAAGCTACAATGTCACAGATTTTTCTTACTTTGTTTTATTATGTATTCCTTTTTTTTTGCTAACATACCTTTATGCATTTTAAGTTGTCTACCTTTATCTCTTAGCTACTTAAAAACGTATGTATTGATTTTACAATGTAATTTATATGTACATTAACTTACTTTTATTTTTAATGTTAATATCAATAGCATGCATATGCCATGGATTATATGTATTCCTTTTATATATGTTTATATGTAGTCGATATATACTCAATTTCCAGTTTGTATGGTGCTCATTTTTTACAACTTCTTTTTCATGACCACCAATCTTCGTCAAAATGCACTTTAACATTTATTTTCACAAAAATGAATAAAAAGGAGTTTGGAAGGAAAAAGAAAAGAAAACATATTTTTAATCGTTGTTTTTCGTTTTTGTCTTCCATGTACCTATGTACCTATGTATATAAAAAAATCATGTATTACGGTTCAATGAATTTATGTTTGCTAAAAGTATTTTATTACATATAAAATCGATTTATATACATACATAGGCATTTGTACGTTAACAATGGCATACATATATGTATGTACATGCATAACATATTTATATGTACATATATAAACGACATAGATTTACACATACTCATCGAGAACTATATATGTATGTTATATAGAATATTATTATCAAATAAGTAGAATTTTCTTTATTTTCCTCGTCATCATCATCATTGTGATCATCATCGTAATCGTATCTAAGCTGTCAAGCTTCAATAAATTTACCTCATATTCTCTTAATTTTAAATTTGTTTGATAAGTTTATGTACATTTGTACATGTATGTAGTATGTATAACACATGATTACTTTAAGTTTTCGTTTATTCGTACAGCATTTTATTTAATGATGATAAGATGATGATGTGTCGTAGGTGTGCAGGTATCTATATAAAAAGGAATCGTCAAATGTACATATTCATATAATAATATGTATAGTAACGTTAAAGTTATTATAATATAAATGTCTATAACACCATTATGTAATACACTAACAGTAACCGCCTTAAAGTTTTAATGATTTTCGCAAATCTCATCATCATCTTCATTATTATAGCATGTTTTCGATTTAAACCATATAATTTTTAGATATCTCCGCACAAATGTATACGTATATGTAAATGTATACGTATATCTTCGCGTACATATATAGATACATAAATAAATATGTACAATCGTTTATATGTATGTAATACAGTTAACTGGATGATTTTGGTTAGATATGATGAGATTATAAGTACATTCATGTATATGTATATGTGTATGTAGATATATATATATTGAAGTAATTTTATAAATCCTCTTTTCATTTTGTATGCATTTGCTGTAGGTACTTTTATATCTGTGTATGTATAAATGATCTATACACACCTTAGGACTTAATATATTAAACATATGTATGTACTTATAACGTATGTACGATTTTCACAATTACATATTTGTATATGCAAGTATATATATACATATACCTACATATACTTATGCACATTTACATTTTGTCTCAGTTGGTCCCATCTGTTTTATCTTCTACTTTTATTAAGTGAAACGTACATATCTATACACAATTACGTAGCCATACACATAGTATGCATTTGTGGATGCTAAATGTACGTTTATTATTTTATGAAAATTGCCATGTGATACATTTGCAAGCATCATATATGAAAATGATATCTATTCATACTCCATTCAAAGTTGCTGCATACTCCACACCTATAAAACGGCATTTGATGATTATAAATAAATGACTTTGTGTTATATTACATATTTATTATAGCAATTTTATCATTATACAAATCATATAAAAGTTTTGTATACATACATACATATACATATCTGTAAGTTTATGTTTGTACAACATATCTTACGGTTTATTTAGAGATAAAATTTTTCAATATATTATAGTATATGTAGAAATAGATTTGCACATTACTTTTAAGAATAATACCTTTTCTTCCATTATATTTTACATGTATATTTTGCTATTATATACATATATACTTTTCCATATGTATACACATAAATACGTATATTTAAAACTAACATTTTATATTATACCATTTACTGTTAAAACACAATATAATTGTAATTGGCAAATAACTAAACATATAATAACGACAAAACGTATCTGTTATATGCATTTATACGCTATGTACATATGCACCTACATATATACCAAAATATATACTTATTATACACAATTTACATTTTATTGGGTTTTATTCTGATTACTTATTATTATTGTTATTACTTTGTCTGGTTTTTCTTTCTTCATTTTATTTTCATTTTCACTTTAATCTGTGAATCAACTTTTTTTTTCTTTATTTTGCAATTTACTTTTTGTAAATTTTTTTTTCCTTTTTTGTGTGTATCTATATTATCATTTCAATTTAATGCAATCAGACGCGGTCAATGTTTTTATCTTTATTTTTACTATATAATTTTATTGTTATTATTGTTATTATATATTTATGATTATTATCATTTACACAATAATATCGCATTATATGGAAAATTTTAAGACATCTATGTATGTATATACAGATACATATACGTGTATTTGATAATTATGTATACAAAAATGTTCATAATGTGCAAATAATAGAAGCAAAATTTTTTATTGTAAATTATATTTACAAACACACATGTTCATGTACATATGTACATATATGTATGTATTTCTTATGTATTTTGAAGTTTTTAATGGGCGAATTAGTATGAAAAATACATTTACAATGTACATGTATGCTTTGAAGCAATAAACTAATGATTATTATTATGCCTTTATCAAAAGAAAAAAGTGAAATAATAATTCACAAATAAAAAGATAGATATTTATGTATTATATGCTGTAATTAAAGAAAAACTCATGTAGAAAAAAAACATCAATAAAACTTTTAAATATTTAAATTATATTTATGTATGTATGTATACGCTTTAAGCATTTTCAAGTATGCAAATTGAAAATTTGCATAGATATAAATGTACAACATTATGTACATTTTTATTTAATTGTATTCAATTAAATTTGATAAATATTACAGGACACATAAATAATATACATATACATATGTAAGAAATTTAAATCAAGAAAATGATTGAAAATTTTCATTATTGCTATGCATGTGTGTGTAAATTTCAATTAAAACAAAAAGCAAAAAATGATTTTCAATCAATTTATATAGGTGTATGATAGTTGTTACCTGATTGTTGCACAGTTGTTGTATCAAGGCAACATCAATAGGTGATAATATGCAAATTACTTTTGAAAACATTTTTATTTACAAAACAAAAAATAGGAAATATTTACAAAATGTACACATAAAAATTTTAAAACTTTTTTATACATTTTATACAAAACAGAGAATTTTTTTATATGTACATACATGTGTATACTTCACTTTTAATCAACGTTATACACGTGTATGATAAGTATTTTATATTTTTAGCTTTATATATTGTTTGTATTTATTTTTTATTTTTATTTCAATGAAACAAAAGATACTGAAACCAAACATATGGTTTTTCATTACTTTTTTTTATTTATTTATTTTATTAGTTTTATTACAATGTGATACAATAATTATGCAAACATTCATTTAAATTTCGTAAAATAATTTAAAAAAAAAAAATATTGTTTTTTTAAGTAAATACAATGGTATTATCATTGCATTAATATTTTATAATACAAGAAGCTTTTTCCAAACAAAAATTTAAAAAAAAATTGAATTTTGTTCTTTTTTATTTTACAAAAAAAACAATATGTTGTTTATATGTAAAAAATTGAAACTGAAAATTTACTCACCTTAATTACCTTTTATACATCTGTTACTTTTCCCTTCGATGTATTTTCCTACAATAATAACGATTTTATGTTTTTTTTTTGTTTTGTCACATGCTTTTGTTATTTTATCATCCTACCTTTAAAAGTGACATCGTTTAATACGATAGGAACAAATACATATGTATATGCTTTTATGTACCTACATACATGCGTGTATAAAAAAGTTCCATATTTGAAAATTGTAATTTAAATCCTATAATCAGTGATTCTCATATACATACGTATATGCACATATACTCGTACATACCTAATGTCCGGTTATAGTTATTATTTACTTTATAAAGTATATTTTAATGTATATTTTATCGCATAACCCACTTTATATTCCTACAATTTTAATTGCTTTATAAGCTACATATAATCTGTATTTACTTACATACACATGTACACATATTTATACCTTGAAAATTAAAGCAATAGTTTTGATAGTGTTATGTCCTTTACATTTCCATAAAAATTATAGTAATATATGAATATATTATATATATAATATTTTTGTATATGTATGTACTACATATGTAAGTATGCCATGTTAATATACATATATTCTATTCAAACATGAATGCATTCATCAAATAAATGTAATACCCATGTGTATCTATTTGAATTATATTTTGTAATCTATTCCTGAAATAATTGAGTTTAGAAAGGTTGATGACAATTCAGACAAAATTACATTTTTCTCTCTAATGCTACATACATACATAAGTATGTAGGTATACATGTACATATGTATGTAGGTATTTATATTTTATATGTTTATAATTCGGTCATGTATGCATAAGTGAATATATAGGATAAGTGTATATGAGGATACATAAATTTTAGATAGATACAAATGTTCACATATTATTTATGATATTCATAACAGGACAATTGTTATATTGGGACATACTTATATCCTATATATATGCATACAAGAACATATATTTTTGTGTACTTATATAGTATATATCAATGTACATGTATAATGAAAGAACGTAAGGTATGATTAACTAAAAACGGAAATGTAATTGAGACAGCAAATACGTTCATATGTATACAGAGCATAGATATTATTTCAAATTTGTATAGTAGAAATGTGTACAATTTGGATACTGTGTATATACAATATATATATTCCATAAATATATATATATTATTATTACATACGTACATACATATACTAAAAATATAATTCCCTTTTCATTTGAACACATACAAACCAAATTGGAATTTATCCCAGAAGTTTTAAGGGACGAAAGTAACAGTAAAAAAAAAAACGAAAAATATGAGCTTGTACACAAAAAAGTGCCCTAAGGATATCATGTATGCTTTTGAATACACATTATTATTATTTTTATTACAGAAAAAAACATGGATTAGTTTGTGATACACATACATAAACAAAAAAGGAATGAATAAAATTTATGAAAATTTAAATAAAAATTTAAAAAAAAATTATATATGTACATATGTAGGTATACTTGAGTTATTTGGTTTTTTTTTTTTTTTGAACACGAGAACTACATAATTTTCATATAATACTTTTATTGTTTCATAAAACGTATCTCATATTTTAGGGTATATTATGCGATTGTTAGTTAGTTAATGATAAACTTTAGGGATGATAATGAATTATTATTAGTTGAATTTTTACTTCAATAAAGGTCTGTTTACATATGTATGTAAATCTATACTTATGTAATTACCTTTTAAATTGGTAATTTAGTTCCCCTATTCGTGTATTTCTACACTTATTTAATTTTCGTCAGTGTGTGCGAGTCAGTACTACTTTCGAAAAAGAAATTATTGAATAAATCGAAAATATAATTTACAGGATGTGAATATGGTGTTCACAAGTACTTGTGTATACTAGATCTTATTTAAAATTGTTGTTAAAGCTTCAAATTGCAGACATAAAAAATACTGAAAAAAAGTAGATGAATTAATAAAACACTTTAAATGTATTAATAAATATTTCTTAAACAATAATAAATAGCAATAATCCTTATGATATTGCAAAAGAAAGATATAGTTACGATTTTGTATGTATGTATGTTTGTCTACAATGTATATTAATATTATTCAATTTTTGCTTGTACACAAAAACATATTCGTATGAGTTATATAGTAATCGTAAAATATCAACATATCCGATGATTTCACCTACGTCAAATACCATTTGACCCATAGATTTTCGTCATGGATTCTCATTTGAACAAAGAGGGTTGACAGAAACATGAAATATCATGTGTAAATATTTTTTAAGACTAAAAGTACACATGTGTGTATCTACATCTATACATATGTCTATTGTCTATATTCAAAATATTGAAAAAAAAACTGTCCCTCAATCAATGGTTTAAACAGCAGGAGTAAGTTAATCAATGTGTATTTTTCAATAAGAAGAGAATTGTTATTATTTTCATTCATTGTTAAAAATTTTGTTCATACGAGTAGTTAAAAAATTTAAAAAAAAAGTATTTTCCTTACAATTATGTGTAAAATGTTATAATTGCTCAAAATTTTTGTTCTCAACTTTTTTTTTAAACTAATAAATAAGGCGATTTGAAAAGCATTAAAAAATAAAATTCACCTTTCGGCAAAAATTTTTTATAAATATTTCATATATTTTGATGCATAACATAAATACGTTACATACATCAAGGTAAATCCGTTTTTTTTTTTTGCCCAAAATAAGATGACAAAAACTACAGTTAAATTAACTTTTTGGTTTTTTGTTTTTATTTAAATTCCAATTAAAATTATTTGGCGTTAAAATGTTAAATTTTTTTTTTTACATACATATTAAATATATAAACATTTTGCCATATAATTACACACATAATATATTTTGTATAATAAATTAAAGTTTTATCTTGAATTTAATTTTAATTAAAAAATATACATACATATACATATATTTTTGCTATTATGACTTTTTTTTTTTCTTATTTTTAATTAAAATTGGAAAACTTGATTTCGGTTCATTAATTTTTATTTTCTTTTTTTTTTCAATTTCATTCTACATTTGTTTTCATTTTTTAAGTTGCTAATTTAAATCGGTCAATTGACTATCTCTACTTTTTTATCGTGCTTTAACCATGAGAATATATACGCATATAAAACAGGTACATAAATAAAAGCAGGTACGTAGAGGTAAGTATGTATATACATAAATACATACAAACATGTTCTTGTAGATATTTGCAGATACAATATAATACTTTTTCTTGCTTTTTTAAAATCATGAAATTAAATAAATCAAAAATGAAATTAAATAACTGACCACAAAAAACAAAATGTTTTGAAAAAAAAAGTATTTTCATGTATTTTTATTTGTGTTTTGTTTTTGCTTTTTCAAACATGGACACTTGCACATGTATATGGTTTTTGTATAAGTAATATATATATATGAACGTGTTTTAAGAGAAACAAAAAATTTTATTGATTCACATATAATTTTGTTTTTAAAATGGTAATGGTAATTTACCGAAAAAAAGAAACCATTTAGTAGTCACATCAGTGGTTTTGTTTTGTTTCTTTTTTTTTTAATTGTTGTTTTTCTGTTTTTTTTTTTTTGTATTAAAAAAAGTTTAAACAAAAATATGTATAATTTTTTTTTTTATTTTTGAACAGTGTAATATGTAAATGAGTAGAAATTCTCATGTTGGTTTGTGTATATACATTTATTTATATACGTACGTACATGATATTTTCTTCCATTTGTAATTAAATTTATTGTTGTTTTTTTTTTTTTGTAATGGTTATTGATTTAAAAGAATAATTACCACCAACAGATAATTCCAATGACTTTTTTTTTAATCTGACGTACTGTTTGTTTTTTTTCAATGGCACAAAGATATATCTTTTAATATACAAATGTATGTGGTAATATGTACCATGTATAATCTGTTCGTCCTACATTCATTTAATTGCTAATCAAAATGAAATAATACAAAAAAAAAAGTTTTTTTTTTATTTTTGTTTGTTTTTTTTTAAGTTGTAATTTTATTATATTTTTTTTTTCTGTTTTATTGTCTGTTTTAATTAATCACAAAATTAGCATTTTAAACAAAATACTGAATACCTACCTTATATATTTACGTACATATATGTATATGCATGTATATTTGTAAAATGCGTGATAAATATAATGAATCAAAGATTAAAAAAAAATGTTCAAATGGAAACAAGTTAAAAAATAGATATACACAAAAGATATTACAAAAATACATAATAAAATGTATTTAACGGATAATAAAATTGAAATAAATTAATAAGATTTTATTAGTCATGTACGAACATATGTATGTATGGCGTACAAGTAAAGCAATAATACTTATATGTAAGAGTACTGATACTAACTGTGAGCTAACATTATTAATTTAAACTTTTAATTTTAAAGTACATGCATATAAAGAAAGAGCCAGTTGTTTTACTTAATTAATTATTATTCAACAAACCGTAGTAGTATAGTGTTTGTTAAATTTTTAACAATTTCAATTATATGAAGACAGAGTTGTATAGGTGGTAGAGTGGAAGTAATAAGCATTAAGTACATTTTTAAATGCACATCATGTAAAAACATAACAAATCAACTGATTAAAATAAAGATAGTAAAAAAAAACATGAGAAAAATAATGTTACAAGCACCTACTATTACACCATACATTTGAATATTTAAAAAAAAAATGAATAAATAAAACAGAAGCAATAAAACAAATAAATGTATGTATGGCATGTTTTACGTATTCTGTATGCAAGGTATGCACAAAATATGTGTGGATGTATATGAGAAAATTCAAATTTATTGTATCGTTACAATCAAATTTAGTTATTGTTAACGGTAGTGTCTTTCTAGTAATTATTATATGTAAGTTAATTAAAGTATTCATTTTTTTGAGAAAATGTTAACATTTAAATAAAATATAGTAACAAAAAATGTCAGATTGAAAAATGTCTTATGACGAATTATAAGAAATAGAAATAAAACTTTTGCATCTTACACATGAGCCGTTTATTTTGAAAATGGCATAAGCTACAATTTTTTAAAAATTAGATTTTCAGATAATCCTCATTGCACGGATGTAAATTTTGATATTCGTGAAGAATTTATAGGGAAATTAAAAACAAAAACGACCGATTTCTTGGCAAATAAAGTTATTGTTTGTAATAGAGTTTGATATAGGGAACGCAAACTCACAAAACTTAAAATATCTCTAAAATCATGAAAGTGACTTATACCACTTTCAAAATAAACAACTCATATATACATACATACAGTTGATTTCATTTGAAATTGTAAGAATTAAAATTAACACTCTAAATTTTTGTTTATTACATAAACATTACATTTTAAAAGTATAGCTTAAATAATTTTAAAACCATTATCTTGAGGGCATTTTTAATGACTGATGACTAAAAGCTTTTCTCATGTGTTTTTGTAGAAAAGAATTTTTAAGTAATCATAAAAGTAATTATAAAATGTAATTTTTACGTTTCATTAGAGTGTATATTACATATATGCATATTTACCTGCATAAATGCTAATATTGTTTGGTAAATGTACACGTATGTGCACATTTTTGAAATGCACATAACACATCTTAATGTACAAATTATATTATTTAAATTTTTCATAATGGGTACACAATCATAAAGACGTCCATTATAGTTACTTACTCTTTTTATTATTTTTTTTTACCTTTTCAAAGGTTTGAATGAAATACAATATGTATGTTCCTTAATATGCATAAATGCGCTTTTTTTAATCAATACCACAAATTTAACGAAACGAGGTTAATTGCTGTTAAGGACTTTATACTTTTTGTGTATACTTGTCTTTTTTACGAAAAGAATTTTTTTCTGCTACGAAAATGAGTAGGTACTAGGTATAGAAAATAAAAAATGTACGAAATAAAGGAAAAAGCTAAATAAAAAAAAGGAGTAAAAAAAATAACAACTCTTAAAATTGTAAAAAAAAAATTATCAAACGAAATACAAGCCAAAAATATAAAGTTTTTCATTTCTTTACAAACAAAAAATAAAAAATAAAATTTTAACTTCGTAAAGTTAAAAAGTTTGAAAACTTAATGAACTTATTTTTTTGTTTTGCAACGTTTTAAGTGTGTACAGGTGCATAAAATTTAAATGGATAAAAGTAAAAGAAATGAAAACTAAGATTAAGTGTGTGTATCATGCTTAGATTTTAGATAAAATTACAGCGACGTAAAGATAATGTTCATATTTTCTATTTTATGTAAAAATATTTTCAATATTTTAAAAAATTATTTTTATTATTCTATTCAAAGGATAAGGAAAGGATCTTTCAATTTTTGATAAAAAGCATTTTTATAATTATTTTTTTTCGTCTAAAAAAAAAAGAAAACAAATGTTTTTTAAATTTTGATGATTTCTATGTGAAAATTCAAGACATTTAATTTCGAAATGCATAATATACGTACAAACTTGTACCATACGTATACGTAGTTATGAATATAATGTGTCTTTAATTGGCAGACATGACAAAAATTGAAAGAAAATAAACCCAATGTGAAAACGAAAAAAAATAAAAAATTAAAATGAAGGGTAGAATGAAAAAAGAAAATTTAGGGTGAATGGTTTTTCAATTGGACTAATTGATTTTGAGGGTTTAGTTATAACAAAAAGGGGTTTCAGTTGTCGGCGTATTTTATACACGAATGAAACATCAATAAAACACTTACACACATGTATACAAATGCACAACATGTTACTTGTACACATGCTAATACACAATGTACATATATTGTCGTATTCAATTTTAATTTTTTTTTTTTTTTCAACTTTTTCATTTATATCAAATGTTATCTAAAAGGGGGTTTTAAATAACACATTCCCTTTTAATTTATCTTGATATGTCTACAATTTTATTAATATCTTGTTTTGGTATATACAACTGTTTTTTTTATGAATTTCAAAATTTTGCTATGTTCGAAGTGTTAAATTAAAACAGAACTGAGTTTTATTTAGTTTTTTTTTTCAACAAGTGAAAAAAATTATTATCAAATTCAGATTTTTGTAAATTGATTTAATACACAATTTTATGTTGTCCCCTATTTGAAAACGTGAATGGTTGAATTCTTTTAAATGAATAAAAAAAATAAAAAAAATATCGTATTTATGCGTATGTATATAGTATACATACATACATGTAATTTATCCATGAACTCTCAATTTTGTGTTATTTACACATTTAATTGAATATAATTTAACTGTCACATCAATTATGCTACACGCTATTGCAACAAAAATTTAGCTCTTTTCTTATTTACATATAAGGGTAAAAAATGAATTATATTTGATTTTTATATGGTTTCGTTTTTCGAACCACTTTACATATCTTTAAAATCAGATAATTTATACTGTAGAACAGATTTTTGAAATGGGTAAAAACTTTTTCCATTTGAGAGAGGATAATTGTTATAGATACACATATGTATGTACAAATACGGTATTTTAAACATAATACAGTGATTAAGTAAATTTTTAAAAAAATATATAAAAAAAATGTTAATATTGTTTTATACTGTTTAAATTTTGATAATGTATCTAAAATTTTTTATATATAGAAATATTTTAACATAGAAAAATCACAAGGTATTGTAAATTGTAAATTTAGGTTTAAATCTTTTGTAGGTATTATTTTGAATTACATACTTAATAATTTTAACTTCGATTATCTTATAACAAAAAACTATGAAAAAAGTGTTGATTTATTCCATATCAACAAAATTTAATCTTTATCTATGTATGTTTATGAAAAATACAAGTCCCAAATTCTCAATCTTATCAAATTTGACAGAGACAAATAATTACAAACAAAATCGTGAAGAAATAATAATGTAATATATGCACACACATATATACATATGTATGTACATATATAAAAATCTATGATAGATGTTAGTTTGTGAATATCAAGTTGTAGACGTGACATAGAATATTTGATGAAGCTTTTGAAGATAAAACAAGAAAATAAACCAATACTGATTCATATGCTTATCAATTTCATATGCAATTCACGTTCCATTTAACTTTGTATTTTCTTTTTCTTTTTATGTTATATTTCAACCCTACTAGATTTAAAATGAATACTTTACGACTATGGTATCGAAATAAATGTATAGGGGATATAAAATTTCTTTTCATGTACATATGTATATGTATAATATTTCTTCATGGATATCCTTTTTCTTATGTTTTGCGGTAGGTATTTGCATATACATATATACTTCTTCTTGCTTATGTACATACACATACCAATATTACATTCACGATATCAAACAAAATACATAAATAACTAAATTCTATTTGGTATGCCATTTGTATCGTATTTTTGATAATGCGGTTTTATGCATAAAGAAGTCCTGCAAAAGATTTGTAATGGCAATAACAGTTTTCCAGTTTATTTCTGCAGCATAATCATTACGATTAATATTTCGATATATAACTATAAGCAGAAGATAATCATCTGCCTATAATAATATCTTTTATGGTTATACAGAATATGTACATATTTGAATATGCATCATAGAAAGTCACCATTAACTTTCATTTCACATGATAAAGAACATTATTATGTACATAAGTATATTGTATTCGTTACTTTATATGTATGATAGAAAAGTAGTAAACGTCTTGTCTACATGCACCATCGCATAGATTTGATTTTAAAATGACTATTGTTTGTAACTTGTAATATATAAAATTAAAAAAAAAAATTTATCACAAGTTATTAGGGACGTAAGTGGAGATTTTAGTAGTGTGGTGTATTGTAACACATATGTATGTATGTATTAATATACATATGTGTTTGTTTTATACATTGGTAAATTTTCTAACAATATTCAAGAGCAACTTATAAAATTGACGTAAAATAAAAAAATAAAAATATGAAAACACCTAATATGTAAGTGCATACATATTAATGTGCACATATGATATAATATGTTATATCAAGTTATATGTATGTATAACATTGTTGTGCATGCATCGAATTTTAAATTGACTTCTTTCAACTCCACGTGGAGTCAATTTAATTCTGTATGTAAAAATGAAATAAACTAAAAGATACACAGTCATTGGAATGAGATAAAAAGTTATTTTGAACTATCTCTTACTCTGTAAACCGTATAAAAATTTAAAATATACAAATGTGCCTCATAGTGGGATAAACAACACAGGAATCGACCCTTAACATTGGATGTATACAATACACCCATATGTACTGAATATATCCTGTCTATATTTGATGTTGCATATTTAATCAAAATTATCCATACACGTATAAACCAAGTATAAAATAGTATATATAATATATGCAAAAAAAAAAGAAAAATTAAACACAACCAAACTAATGTATAGACAGTATATACATACGTACATTGTTCAATGATTGCAAATAATAATTTATATAAATATCCATACATATGTATAAGTTCTCTTTTATTCTGTGAATACATACAATATTAAGTACATTTTATATATATACATACTTACATATACATATATCTATGTGTGGGTAAGTAGAAATTATATAAAACGAACCATGAAACTATATCAATGCTGGATCTGGATACATCTTTGCATAAAATAAAATATACATTTATATATCTATGTATATACTTATATGTACATATACATATGTATATACTTTATTTAAATGAAAAACTGTTTTATTCTGACTACTGTGTGTTATTTTGTTACAATATGTAAAACAGTAAAGACAAAAATGTGAACCTGTACCAAACTGCAAAACAACATTATTTATCTAATGTATACATATATGTACAGTAGGGTTGTTAATATGGATCAGACATACATATAAGTACATAGGTACATACATATATATGTATGTATGTACGTATATGTACATATATACGAATGAATACTAAATGTGCCGTAGATGGTACAATATGTAAAACAACCGTCATCATCATTTTCATAATCACCATTATTATCATCATCGTTCTTTTATCATTCATTCCATTGGATGTGTGCGTTAACATCCTTTTTATACATCCTTTTTTGTGTACTAAAATAATTTTCTTATTTTAATAGTCTCAAGTGACATTGCATAAAATAAAAAGAAATATAAAGAGCCTACTAAAGAGCATATCTATTTAGTATTTAACATAATTCTTTTAGATGAAAATGAACTGATACATTTGGTTATAATGCTGCTTTCGTTATTATCATCTGCATTTTAATCGAACACATCAGCTATGGGCGCTATAGCAAGTTTGACTAGCGTCATTATTGTATTTAAAAGTTGTTAGTTTCTTTGTGTTGACAATAACAAAACATGGATATGTAACATAAAAAGCAAAAATTTAATAATTTCTAAAATTCAAAATTTAATTTATTCAATTGAAATTGTTTGTTATATTGTATAAAAAATCTATAATAGATTATGAATTCACTCACTTTTTGTTTGCGTATTTTCTAGTCATGCAGGTTTTTCTGTCGTTTAACATTACCGAAAGCAACATAAAATATATACGAAAACACATACATACCTAAATATGCATACACATATATAAATGTACCAAAAACATACATACATTAAAGTATTTTGTTGATATACCATTCTAAAGAAAACTATTATCCTATTTTATATTTATTTACAGAAATTCAACCCACTAATATAAACTTGCATTTGCACAGAAGGACAAAAAAGCCTTTTTTGTTTACACAATTATTACTTTTCCATGTACATCATATACACGTAGTAGTCAGTACACATAACATATGAACATACAAAATTATATGTACAAAAAGCAAACAAAAGTGTCCGGTGCTCTTTCTTTTACCTGTTATTTATTCAGTTGTTTATGTCCAGAAAACTTCTGTAAATTTTATTGTATCTTTTGCCACTTATTCCAGTGCTATATAATGATTGCATCGAATAACGATTGTCTTTTAACTTTTAAGTTAATCCATGAATCTTTTAAGAATGGACGGATACACTGGAATATTCGTGTCTACAAAAATACATTAGCCACTGTTGTAAAGATGTTTTACATGTTTATGTATTTCGTATACATATTTCTTGTATAAATTTTATTTTTCTTTTTAATATTTTATTCGTTACTTATATACATATATCATATATGTACATACATATTATACATATATACATACTTTTTTTACATTTTTGTATACACATAACAGTCTCCTGTTGATAAATATATAGTTAGACTTGGTTAGACTCTAAAAAAGTCCATTCTTTACACACTTTTGTACATATAAAATACAGGTAGATTTCGTGTTTCGTGTACTTTGAATATACATTCACATGATGTTGAATCAAAAGACTCCGGAGAAATAAAATATTTTTTTTTTATTTTTTTTTTTTTTTTTGATTTTTTATTATTTCAATTTTTTTGGTTCTTTTATCATAGCTTATTTTTGTTTTTAATTTATACCGACGATATATTGCTAAATGTTAAAAACGTGTTTTGTGTAATACACATGTGCATGATGCATGTAATAAATGTATATAATATGTATCTAGAATGTATGACTTCTACATCAGACAATTTTCCACACGTACGACTATCTTCTTGATTGCTCCTAGTTGGTAATTGCAATCAGCACGCACCAACAATTACTCACCTATATGGTACAAGTATAGATGTATATATGTATGTGCATAATTCTAATAAGTGTATTTGTGTAAAATTTTATATTTTTACCACCCTTCATTATACCTTCTGGTTCATTAGCTTTTATAGGTTTATTATGCTATTTTTACCAATGTTTTTGCCTCCCATTTTATATTTATCAGTGTTAATATATACCGTTCTTTATATTTTATTATTATTTGACACTATATACTTAAAATTACGTATAACTATACATTTTAAGAATTGAATATAAAATATAATATAAGAGATAAATGTATTTATATACATACATATGTACGTATACTCAAAAAGATACGATCCTATACATATGAAACCAGTGTAATAAGTCACTGTTGGAAATTAAATTCGAAAGGTGTAAAATATTAGCAACAGACGATTAACTCAGCTTGAGATGTACATAATTTGAAATGCATATATAAATATTTTATTTTATTCATGTGTATATTGCATGCAAATAACCTTTAATTTTGTAAATAAAATATATAAGTTATACATGTTATATATGAATTATATTTTTTTTTAAGAGTAGCAAGCATAATAATTTTCCATGCTGATTTTGGTTCATGTTAATAGAAAATTATTGCAAAAAAGTCCAAGGAGAATTTAATCAGTAAATTTCATGGTTTTGAATATCTAATATCCAAGATATAAAAATTAATAAATTCTAATGAACCTGTTTCTTTTTTTTTTTTTTAACTAAATAAATTTTGATGTTTACTTCTTTATGATATTATACATGAAAATTATATGTAAGTTCTTTTACCTATAGCTCGATTTGTTTTTTTTAATTGTGTTCGTTCTAACAAATTAAAATGAATAAAAAGTAAATGAGCGTAAAATCAAATCGATAATGAGAAAAATAAATGAGATTAAAAAAATAATAAAATAAAAAACAAAAAAAAGGTAAAGACATAAATTTGACATATATGTGCGGTTTAATTTAAAATATATTCCAGTAGTCGTCAATAAAGAAAATTACATGAAAAGCAAAAAGAAAATTAAAAAAGAAAACAACAAAAAAACAAAAACGAAAATTAAGTATACAAAAAAGACATACATATCTTGAAAAAAAAAAACAGTGGAAGAACTGAAAAACAACAAAACTTGATTGAAATTTGCTTAATAAAGTTAAAGAACATTATGAAAAAGAAAAAAAAAAGATTATCCCTAAAATGCGCTCAACACACTCATACATATGAACACATATATATTTGCATGTTGAATATTTATATAAAATAAAAATACAAATATATAAATATATATGTATATATATACATATAAGATACAAATATACTGCTTGTAGGAATTTAACATTTTAATATCAAAGAACAAAATAAAAAAATGTGTGTGTGTGATTACAGTGTAGATTTTGTTTCGCTGTTTTTTTTTCGCTGTGTATCTACTTTATTTTAATTTTGTTTTTTTTTTCCAATGTCAACCATTATCATAATTTTTAAAAGTCTGGGAGTTCCAAAACATTTTATCTTAACAAAAAAAAATAAAAATAAAATAAAATAAAATAAAAAAAAAATGGAATCCCAAAATAACATCCATTAAGAAAAAATAAAACGAGTAAAAAGGTATCCAAAAACAAAAAAATAAAAAATAAAAGAACTAAATATCTTAAAAGGAAATAATCATGAATTTCTCAAAGAAGAGGAGTAGAAACAAAACATGAAAAAAATATATATTTCAGAGCTAAAAAAACATACAAATACACAAATATACGTTTTTTAAGTTAAAAAACAAAAAAAGAAGTATAAACATTATTTTTATACATAAAAAGCCAACAAAAAAAATAAATGAAAATATATCTGAAAACATACATATGTATGTATTGTACATCCAACAACTTTAAATGACAATAATCTTCTGCTCTAAAAAATACAACGATGTCATCATTTCAGGGAACAGAAAAAAAAGATCATGATAATAAGATGGAAAATGATAAAAAAAGGAATTTGACAAAAAAGCAAAATGTACTTTTTTGAAATAAAAAAAAAACACAACATATAAAGTGAATAAAAATAAAAAACGAAAGCAAAGACAAATAATAATACAAAAATAAAAATACGAGCATACTATCAAAAAATATGTACGTACACAAGTATATGTATGTATATACACAATGTGTACACAACGTTATCTCCACCGTATAAATAAATATTTTCTGTTAAAATGAGATGAATTTCACAAAACGGAAATAAAAAAAGAAGAAAAATTATAAAAAACCACATTTACCACATGGGAGGATTTTTTGTTTTGTATTTTTATATAAAAATATATACGAAAATAAAAATTAGAAAACAAAAAAGAAAAAAAAACAACGAAAAACAAAATACAAACAAAAAAAATCATTTTATACACAAGCAAAAATAAAATAAATCCCGAGATGAAATACATCCTGGTAAAAAAACAAATTCTTGATGAATGATGATAATGATGACGATGATGTAGATGATATACCCTACATTATACAGCGTATATGCTTGAGTATTGTTTATGATATTTTCTGTTCTATGACTATGGGGCAAACATTCTGATTACAATCTAAGATTCATATATGTATATGTATGTGTGTTTATCTTTATATATACAGCAATTTGTAAAAAAAAATAACTTATTTTCAAAAACTATAGACTTTTGTTTGTTTATAATAGATACAACACTTTTGTTACCGTTCATCACTGTGAAAATACGCGTATATTTTTACTGATTTTTAATAAAAATATACTGTTTTTGTTGATTCACAAATAAAAACTTCTTTCTTTATTAATTACCCTTTCCAACCTACAATATATACATACATACATATACAAAAATAAAAGTTCGAAAAAAAAATTAAAAACTCTTAATATAAATTTTTTTTTTAGAATTCTTAAAACTCTTTGTTTTTGTTCTTTATTTGCCCATTTGCCTTTGAAACTTTATTTTCTTATCATTTTTCAATTCTAACACAAGAAAAAAGAATTATCCTTCTATTTTTTTTTTTTTTTCATTTTTTTAAATGTTATTTCATTTGTTACATTTATGTATCACCGATAATAGTAGAAAATCAAAAGAAAAATATTATATACCATAGAAAAGGATCAGTGTTTTTATTTTAATAGATTTTTGTCTTTTTTCTTTGAGGTTTTTTTCATTATAATTTTTGTATAATAATTTTTTCAGACTTTTCTATTTTACTTTTAGAATCCTTAACAAAAAAGTTTCATACTTTGTTTGTGTTATATAGTATGTCTTATATTTTTCGTTTATCGCTTTTCTTTTTTTCTTGTTCGAAATACATTAAGTATTTATATACCTACATACATATGTATGTATGTATATATATGTATGTATATACAAAAAACATCATATGTATATTAAAACATATTAGTTAGACCGTATAAACTTTTTGTTCATGTAAGAAAAAGCGTCCAAAAAAAATTGTTAAATCCTTTGTGTTGCTTTTAATATTTATTATTGTTGTACATATTTTTATCATATATGTATGTATGCAATAAATAAATAAAAAATACTTAAAAGCCCTAAAGCTTATTTACATTCTTCTTAGTACGTTCAGTTTACCAAAATGATGGATAATGAATGAAATATGTATTTAAAAAAAATAAAATAAAATAAAATAAAAAAAAATGAAAAAAACAGCAATATGTAATAATAATAATAATAATAATAATAATAATAATAATAATAATAATAATAATAAAAATAATAATAATCATAAAGAATGAAACCAAAATAAAATAAAAATACATTTTATTTACATAAAAAATATGAGCATAAAATAAAACTGAATAATCGTTATGAAAATGTATGTACATACATACATACATACATATGTACATACATATAGAAACATTTATGATAGATAATGTTATTTGTATGTATATAATGTATGTAATGTATGTATGTATATGTATGTATATCAAGAAATCCAGATGATCATCGTCACATTGCCACCGCACCATCGTCATTGTCAACATCATCATCATCGTCATTATTACAATCATGTGCAAGTGGTAAAATGTATAAAAGTTTTTTCTTTTTTTTTAATTTTTATAAATGTCATACTACAGAAAAGGCTGTTGTGATGATAAAAAATACCCAGCAGACTGTTTATGTATATTTGCATAATTTATTTATTTTTTTATAACATCAGGGACAATAAAGATGAAACATGTACATTATCTGTGTTCTATGTATGTTATATTTTATATTTATAATGTTTATATAAATATAACTGTTCTTGTATATGATATATTCCAGGATTAACTTCACAGCCACTCACAGACTCAGATACTAAAATATAATATGTACATATCTCTACATTATATATTATAATGGCAAACAGCTCAAGTTTGTAATTCTTATCAAAGAATATTTTAAATGCTTAAAAGATCAAAAATGAAAATAAAATAATAAAATCATATACGAAAAAGAAAATGAAATAAAATAAAAAATGAGAAAAAAAAATAGAATATAGATATGAAATGCTGTATGAATAGATATTTCTTGAGGATAAAATTGTCATTTCATATTACATATATAGTCGACGTGAAGTAATACACAAAATCAACAACCAAAAACCTCATAATAATAAAAGTGATGATAATGATGAGAATGTGAAAGTAATAATGACGATAAGGACGTATCAAATGCATTAAACAATATAGAATTAATGTTGCTCAAATTTAGAGTTTTTTTTTTGAACCGATTAAGTTTTTAATAATCATTTCATTGTCTCAATCTTTTAAAATGATTTGATAATGCATGATTCATGATAGTATATCCTTATTCATTCCTATTCTAATAGGAAATTTTTTCAAAAATTTCAAAGTAATTCAAGCAAATAAGATGAAATATTTTTATTTTTTATCATGATTTTAAATTACATAATTTTAAAACACACAAAAAATGTAAATATAATTTCTTTTATTATTTTGTTTTTGAATATACATATTTTATATTTTAATTTATTCATTTAGTGTATTTTTTTTACTTCATTCTATTTTATTAATACGACTATAATTAATTTTTCAATTTTAATTTTTTTTTTTATTTAAATTTACTATAGAATTTTATTTTAATTATTGTGTAAATTTATATGTTATCAAGCTCCACGTGGAGTTATACACACATGTTTATGTTCACATACACAAAACATATAATTTGTTACATATTTAAAAATTTCAAATATACATATATAATGATGTAAGTAGATGCATTCTTGCCACACATACATACGTACATATATGCATACGTATTATGTATGCACATAATTATTTATAATTTAAATAAAGTCCAAACATTTATTTTACATACACAGATTTTATGTATATGTATGAAGTATATATTAAACGTATTCTCTTTATGTATCACGCTACATATGAACATACGTAAGTGTATAGTAAATGATTGTTTGTATGAAAAATTGTTTTACATCATTGATTTGCATTTTTGTTTTTTCAAATTTTTGCAACATTTTCCAAGTTTGCAAAGTTTTTTGTTTCTTATGTATTTACATATATAAAAATTTGAATAAAATAAACAGTTTTCGAAGTTAACACAAATTCAACAAAATAAAAATATTAAGCAATACATGTATGTGTGCACATGTATGAAGACAAAGTGTTTCAAGTGTAGATGCTGTAACTGAACAGATCATGTGGAAAAACGAAATAAAATCTATAAGAGAATTGAAAATATAATTTTTTTTGTACCTCTCATACCTTTGCAAATATTGAAAAAAAAAACATTCAGACGTGATACACCTTCTTTTCCACATAGTTTTCTTTATTTTTCGATATGACGTGTATTTACCAAAATATCCTGTATAAAGAGAATATTCGGTCCTTAAAAATGAGTTTCAGTTATAGATACTAATTCTCTTGGATTATTAAAAATTCACAAAAAGCAAATAATGTACATTTAAATATAGAATAAACTAAATTTAGAAAATATTCTTCTATGTATGTACGTAGGTGTAAGCATGTGTAAGTTAAGTATAGGTGTAACACCTACAAAAGCATTGGTTTAAAGTTGTGAAAGATTCTTTGATTTGAATTTCTGCATCTATGTACATATGTATAGTAAAATACATCAAAATCTAAGTTTTTTGTTCTGTTATAAAATGTACATATTCTGTTGTCCTGATCCTTAGTGAAGTTGTTATCTATATCTTTTTTGTAAATTTTTTAAATGAGAATTAATCCAAGAGAGAAAAATTTGATAACGAGAAAAATAAAATAAGAAAAAATAATTGCAGACATTAATTTGTACATTATGTGGTAAAAAGAAATTCTATGTGTTATATTGCTCTGTGTTCATGTACGATTTCTGTCATATACATTTTGTTATATTGACAATGTTGAATGGTTTTGGTTGCGGCTTTGTGGTAAGATTTAAAATAAATGTATTTGTCACCTCAAAATGGAAATTCTAAATAAAGTTAAAAGAATTCATAAAACTTTTTCATACGCTATATTTAAACTCAAAAATAATAAACACACAATTGTATTAATATCAACGTATATACATATGTATAATCTGCATGTACATATGTACATATTTATATCATTTTATGTTTAATATACATATGTATGTATTTTAATGCATACTGCTTAATATGTATTTAAATACATTAGTGCAAAAATACAAATTTGCCCGTATTAAACTCAAACTGTATGAAACTACTTTTTGAACATATATAAAGTATGTACCTTATAGACCTTGATGAAAAAAATATAATGTACAATTTAGCAATTCCTATAAAAGTATTAAATAAGGATTTTTTAATTCGCATATACATACATATATGTACATATGTATGAACATACATACATATGCTTGTACATACATATATATGAATTTAAAAATTTCAAATTACATACTAATATCTATTGTAAATACAATCTTTTTATATAATTTGTAAAATGATGTGAAAATCGAATAAATCTATTGAAATTTTCAACGCATGAATATTGAATTTTACATAATTTTATCAGGATATCACGTTCATGTTAGAACTCAAATTCGAAAAATCTTATTTTTAGCAGCTTATACACAATTATAAAGAAAAGAGAAATATTTTAACATAAAATAAGTACGTAAATCCTGTGTTCCTGATAGAATTTTTATAAATTCTTTAGAAATAAATATTGAAACAGAAGAGAAATTCCATTCTGAAGAGATGTGTTCGTTTGTTTGTATAGTAATAATGAAATTACATTATTCTGTGTAAATAATGATTCTGTGTATTTATATATTCAAAATTGCATAAAAGTGACGATATCTAAATATTTTCAAAAAATTAATATATGCACAATATGTACGAGTATATATACATATGTAGATACTCGTATTATATGAATGAATAGTTAAAATTCTTTGTAGTAGCTAAAATGTTTACTATATGTACATTGTATGTAGTCACAACAATTTAACATTGTTTTTTTTTTTATTTCAAAAACATTTACATACATACATTATATTGCTTAGCAAAGCATACAAAAAATTTAAATAATTTCTTTGATTAATTTGTCTTATAATTACATGATCATAAAATATGTATATGTACTTGCAAAAAAATTGTTTTAATTTCATTAGCTAACATGTAGCAGGTAGTGTACATATACAAATGTACTTAATTTCTTTATTTTATTTGCTTTTATTTATAAAAATACAAAATGTAAGTAATGTAATGATAGTTAATAAACAAATAATAATATAATTATTATCCCAGGCAAAATTTTTATTTATATAGATAAAATGTTCCGAGTATATTGTCTGTGTAACAATAAATTATATAATTTAATATAAAAACGTTAATACATTGATATAAACAAAATTGATAATAATAAAATGGAATGGAATATTTAATAACTTAAACACAATAATAAAATGAACGAAGGAAAATAACAAAAGTGAAAATACGTTGAAAAAATGTTATTGAATAATAAACTGTACAATTATACGTTCATATGTATATGCTGTTAAACAATATAAAAACAAATTTAAAAAAAGAGCAAATTAAATGACAAAAATGATCAATTGTTTGTACTTATATAAACGTTAACAGGTTTAATTTAACAACCCGCAACATTATAACATCTGTGTACACCTTAATCGAGGTAAACCAAACCAATCTGTATTTGTAAGTATGTACATATACATACATATATATGGTAATTGCATGCAAAAAAAAAAAAAGAAAAACAAAATAAAATATATAAAATATTAAAATAAAATAAAAACTTAAACTAAATAAATTACCGTACGCACACATATTATATTGTGTACAGCTGAAAAATTTTCCAATTTCAGTGTTTTCTATAGACTATAATCAAATGTATATATTTCATGTGGTATAGTTGGCATAGATACGGCATACATATATTTCAACTCAATACATAATTATGTTGATAAAAATTCCTATTGGTATGAACATACACACACGTACACATATGAATCTATAATAAATAAACGTATGTATGTAAACGTAAGTATTTAATGTGTCATTGCCCATTTATTACACTACCTAACCAACCTTCATTAATTCAAAATACTGAATTGCGGTAATTATTGTGACACTAATTTTCCTGTGTGCATAATATATGAATGCACTTGCACATCTATAGAATGTTAATACATACACGGCAAAATTTTTGATATAATTATAATTATATGTAATACACATATGCATGTAAATGCGACGATTTACATTAATTATTAATATCCCTCTTGAACGATCTGTACATTATCATACATATTATATTAAATTATTACATATGCATATGTATAATCACACATAACATATAATCACCACCAAGGTTTATAATTGCACGTACAAAGATAGTAAATAGATTGATGGACACCCTAATAAAATTGACTTTACGGTGTAAATGGTACATTATACGCTTAACAGAGAATTCCGATTGTATTGCTTATACATAGGTGGCTGTGTACGTACATATGTACATACATATATATGCAATATTTATATTTTCCATTTTTCAACTATTAGGTACGTATAAATGTGTATATTTACGTATTTATATATTGTATAATAGATATGCTTTTACTACACATGCATACATATGTATATAATAACTGATGGGTATTATATTTCCTTTTACATTAATCTATTTTTTATCCCCTTGTTATTATACAAAACAAATGAATGTACATACGTACATATTTATATATTCATCATTCATCAACGGCTTTTCAATATGTGTACATATACGTATGTATAATTATTTTAATGAGTTTACGATTTTTAATTAACTCTACTATGATTTTATTTTAATATGTATGTATACAACACTTAGCTACTGTAAAATTGGCTATTGAATTAAAAAACAATATTTATGCAAGGATACTGAAATGAAATAATGCCATGTTAAAACCAGTGATTAAAAAAAAATGCATACATATATTTTAACTTTTAAGCGTGCGAAAAAGCATTATGCAAAGAAGAGAAGAGACATGTAGACGAAAAATTGAGGTACATAGTATAGTACATACAAATGTATATACCGTCGCAGAAATACAAAAAAGTTGTATGTGTAAAAAAGGATAATTAACATTATTGTATGTGCGACGAAATCTTTGTTTTTGAAATCAAAAGATCTTACAAAACAAAAACTTCATTTAGTAGATGATGCTGTCCATTTTCCATACACATACGTATGTATCTTAAAAATAAAAGAGTAAAATAATTTTAGCTCCTGGTCTAGTATTTACATATGTATGTCTGTATGTATATGCATGTAGTTACATAAAGATATCAGGCTTATCTTTCATCAACGTATTTGAGCTTTAGCACATGCAAAAAATAAAAATAAAAAACCGATTAAAAACTAGTAATACAAAAGGTTATACGAAAAATAGAAATAAGTCAGGCATACATGTGTATGTATAATAAAGAAAAAAAAAGTAGAAAAAAATCTATGCGTCCAATAATTTACATATATGTATACAAAAATATGCATGCATGTAAAAAATTAATGAACAACTAAATGTCAAAAAAGAATGCTGTGTTTCCATGCACGCATTTTTACAATTTTTAATCCATTTTTTTTTTCACAAATATCAATTTTTACAGAACAGCGTTTTTTTTAAAGTCCCGTCTACATGCGTGCATATCACATTGTAGAATCAACATGAAAAATGATGTACGACTAGAATTTTTTCAACTGCACACTAAACATATTGTACTTTTCATACATTCGTACAAATGTACTACTAAAAGTGTATGATATGTATATTTTTATTTTCATACAAAAACAATATATAATATCAAATGCATTCAGTTTTAAATAATTTGTATGTATACATATGCATATAGAAGAAATAAACAACAAAATATTAAAAAACTAAACAAGGATAATAGGGACTGATAGAAATATACATATAGAGATACATACATACGTATATGTACATTTATGTATGATTGGAGTTCAAAGTAAAAAATAAAATTGTGTATACAATGCACATACACGTACGTGGAATTATGTGTGTTTTATGTATGTGTTTGCGAAATAAAAATTAACGAACAATATTGTATTTAAAGGATACTTGTGTATCCATTTAATGCAAAGGAATTAGAGAAAAAATTTAAATTGGAATAGCTTGGAAGTCGGTTTCCTGTGGTTTTTTCTCCTATTATGCAAAGATAGCTAGGTGAACTGTATTCTGTGCTTTAATATATTCATAGAAGGAAAATAACATTCCATAAATTACTTTTTTACTAAAGGGCGTTAAGAAAAATTAAAAGTACACACATACATAGGTAATATGTTTGGCTTTGTAAATATAAAAACGAAAATATATTTTAAAACAGTGAATGTACAGAATATATAAAAAATTCCATTCTATTTTTTTAAAAAATAAAAATAACTATTAATTCGCACGAACATTTTTTTAAAAAATTGTATTTATAAGTATGTATGTATGTACATTCAAATAATATTCAATATTTTTCCATTTGCAAATATGTATATGTAGCCGAAAAGCAGAAAACAACTAAATTTTGCTTATTGTATTGTTACCAAAAAACAATCATCTGAATTTGAATCATCATAGTATAAATTTTTAATCATGTTATTTCATTTCTAAAAAAATCATACATTTTTTAATTAACGAATAAAAATGTCATAAATAGAAAAAAAATCTATATTTGGTATAGTACAGTGTTTTTGAGCCTTTTTTAGTGGTACCCGTACCAGCATTGATTTAATTTCCAAGTTATAAAATATTTTTATTTTCTATTTTGACTGGGAATTAAAATAAAACAAAAGTTCACATGTGTACAAAATTTTTTTGTTATTTTGGTTTTTGTTTTATTCTTTGTTTCTTACAGTATATTTTAATTAATTACTGAATTTCAATAATTTTCTATCTTTGCTATGTAAATTAGGAAGATGACAAGTAAATTAAACTATAAAATGTTTGATTTTTCAATACTGTTTTTTCTTTTGCATTCATATGTATGTGAAAGCATCATAGTCAGTTTTTAATAAAACAGAAGAAATATCTTTTTCTTTGATTTAAATTTTTTTAATTATAACTTGTGTTTACATTTTTAATTATTAATTTATTTTTTATTGTTATTGGTAGTATATTGTTGTTTGTTTGTTTGTTGTTCAATGGTCCAGTAGTCTTTAAGTTTTCATCCTTCTTCTTATTTCGCAGTAAAGAGCTATTATATTTTCTTTACTGGTGGACCTATTTTTGTAACTCATTTTGCCAAGTTGTTATTTAATACACACTTGTTACCAGGGGACACCACGCGGAGGCGAGTTACTTTGTCCCCCTTAGTAGTACATTTGGTAGTACATTCAAATATGTAATCTGATAAAATATCGTAAATAAGTATTTGAATCGTACAATTTAAAATTTTGTAAGCCAATAATTGTGTGTATAATATGTATGAAATGTGAATTATATACGTAATGTAATGTAATATCATGAAAATAATTTACAATTTGATATGATAATTATAATAATTAAAATTCCATTGTAACTAATTGATTTACTTTGTATTGCATACTCCTATGTATGTATGTACATATATAACATTAGATATGTGTATTTATGCATGTACGCATACATGTGTGTATTACTCGTATTTATTTATATACAATATGTAGCAAATATGATTTACTGATCAACAAATAGATTTGTTATTAATAAATTAATGTAATCATTGATTCGTCAAATTATTGATATATGAGATTTTCTTCAATTAAATTAAATTACTATTAAAGGACCTCTATTATTTATCTGCCCTGTACGGACACAACAATGTAATTTTATTGTATTCTGAATGTTTTTCAAAAACAAAACAATGATTTAAACATATTCATATACGTGTATATACAAATATGTATGTACAATATACATATAGTAACTGTGACAACATTTAATTATTGTAAACTGATGTACGTATTTAGGTATATATTAAATTAAATAAACCTTAATTTTCAGTATCCGGGCAACCGAATTATTTAGACTATCAAAAATGTATGTTTTCTTTGGTTACCTAAGAACTAAGGAAAAGGAAAATACTGTATTAAAAAGTCAATTTTGCTTTCATTATCAAGTTTTCTACAATTTATAACTCTGTTTACGAATACGTACACACATACATATGTGCATATATACTTTTTGCTTGTTCAGACATATACATAAATATGCACAACAAATTTTGAAATGCACGTAGGAGATTGCTTCAAATATACTATATACACCAACCAATTTTTTTTCAGTTGAACAGTTTTTTCCTTTGGATTTATGCCAAAATCGAAAGAGGATTGAATTACAATCGAATCGGAGTCTATATATACATATAGACAATACAATGGAGTCTATATATACATATAGACAATACAATGGAGTCTATATATACATATGCATACATATGTATGTATGTACGTCTGTACGTCTTTCTTTGCTTAGTAAAATCATGTTTCCTTATCGAAAAATTATATTAAACCATCATATACACTGCACTATGAAAAATTTTGGATTTTAATCCCAAAAAACTTAAGCATATAGTACATACAGGTATATACATACATATATAAAGCATATAAACATTGTACATGTTATACATAATCATATTTTCAGCTAAAGTTTAAATTTGATCAGTTTAAAGTTTAATACATACATGCGTTTATGTATGCATACATATGTATATTAATCTTATCCTGCTGTTATATATACATATGTATGTATGTATATTCCTTTGTTATCTGCTATTCTGCTAAAGTCTCTACTAAAACTATACTTGATATAATTTTTCTTTTCATTTTCATTCATTTATTGTTATTTTATTTTTGCTTTAATCCCTTTTTAGATTATATAAGAATCATGAACACATGGGTTTTTTCATGCTTTTTCCTATTTTCACGTTTTATATACCGTTTACATGCAATCGTACTGAATGTATTCTTATCAGATAATACTCTTCGTACACTTTCTTTCATGTACTATGGTTGTATGTATGTACGAATGCGTATATCAGTACATATATATTCAGTTATACAATTACAATATAATCATTTCTCCCCATATTTTTGCAACATACATATATGTATGTAGTTAAACAGTATCAGAAAATTTAAAAACTCTATAGTACCTATATATAATATTTGATATACATATATGCTTATATGTACATATGTAGTTTTATCAGTACATATTCAGTATTCAATATAGTCCATTAAAAGCGGTTATTATAATAACAAAGTAGAACGAAAATTGTGGCAAGAATGCATATTTTACCAGAACAAGTGCTTATACACGCAACCAAACATCAGTTTCAAAGATTATAAAAATCCTCAAGTAAATATATGTATGTATGTATATATCTAATGTTAAATTGTTATAAGTATATACATATGTATACATACAAATTTGTATAAATATAAATTATAAAAATTCTAATCCATACATACATATGTATGTATGAATAATTGTAAAAGAAGAGCTTGTACTGTACCTTATGCATGTATTCATATTTTATACGTCCACTTGAACATGGAGTTTATTGGGTTTCCTTGTCAAGATATTGTAATGTCTGTCTGTAGCATAATTAACACAAGATATTCACACTAAAATAATAATGAATATAAACATAGATATCATGCGTATTTGATCATATACTCGTATGTATTATATTTGTATCATATGAACATGCCAATATTGCCAATACACTTTTGAATTCTCAAATAATTTTTGTACATTTTCTTATTCTTTATTTGTTATCATTTTGTGATATTTTTGTATAATTGTGTATGAATTACACCACTTGGCATAATAATAGATTCTTTATCGATGATAATAGTATACGTTCACATTCACAATTGTATCTTGTATATAAAAAGTATGAAATTTATATATTTATTTATTTATATATATGCCTTTATTAATTTGTTTACTTCGCCGATTTTATTTTTAAAATGAAAACTGAATTTTTCATCATTTTCCATTTAAAATTCATATACATACATGTGTATGTACATACATTCATAGGTAGGTATATGGTTTTCAGGATTATTTTATTCTGAATAAGTTTACACATGTCTATATGTATATGTTATATACATATTTATGTATATTTGCATATATAATACATATAATTTTATTCAAAACTTTTTTACGTGATTTTTTTTTTCTCTTTCATCTAATTTTTTTTATATTTGTTTGTCCGAATTTTTATATGTAAACATTTTGAATTTTAATAAAATTGAATTCACAAATATCAAAGGGTTGTTTTTTCATTTTCATTCTTGTTGCTAAAGATTATATCTAAAACCAAGGATCAAATCATGTTAATCCTGTTTGTTGTACATATTCATACATAGTACGAAATTATATTACCTTTCCTGAAATGAAATTATACAGACAAAAGAGTACAAAATGAATGGCATGCATGACATAAGGCTTTTTAAATAAATTCATTGAATCCCCTATATAATTCGTACAGACTCATTGTATATTTATGTACTAACAAAGATATGAATATACCAATGCATAAGTAAATGTTTGTATACGAAATTTGATATAAATTTGTTGTTCCTATAGTCGTATTTGATAATATAAATTGACAATTGTATATACATACATATATGTATGTATTTTGTTTATATACCATATAGATATGTATGTGTATATGCCTACACGTTTAGTAGAGGATATTCAAAGATAATTTAAGCAATTAAGTAGACAATTATATCCAAAGGGCTCATACAGTCATACCCCATAATAACAGAATGGATAAAATCAGCCTATAATAGTTACTATGTGAATGCATTTTTGGATGAAACGTGACATTATTATATTTGATAATACAAAAAACATACATATGTACAAGAATGTATATGTATACATATGTATAATCATCATATATGATCATATATGCGTATACCTATATATATTTTATTCTGTCATTTCGGTCAATTCTTTTTGTAGTATCAGTTGCCTTCATATATATTTTTGGTAAATAAGTATATACATATGTAATATATATGAAATATGTACATGAGTAAATTTTATTTATAGGGTTTATTTATACCCCAAAAATTGGAAAAATGGAAGTAAACAAAAGATTAAAAAATCGACGGTTAATTTTAAATAGGAGTTCATATATCATGCACTTAATGCACGTATTAAACTTATCAATATCAACACTTCAAACTATGTTCCTTTCGTAAGAGGTGTGTACATATATACAATTAGTAGAAATGTTTTGGTATTAAAATTTATAATTGAACAGTAAAAATATAAAAACTTTGAAAATATGCTAATTTTCTTTTGATGTACATACATACACTAAAAATTCATAAACGTCAACGTGTAATTGTAAAAAAATAAATTTCATTCAACAATAATTAAAAACATAACAAAAGAATAGAAATCGATTTGCTTTTATTGAACGCTTATCGTTTCATCACAGATTCTTTATAGTTTATGAGTTTTCCTCTAATTAAAACTGAACAAAAAACTAGAACATTATAAAAAAAATTATAATTTTTAAAATAAAAAAAAAAAAAATAGTAAAAAAATATGAAATATAAAAAAAATTAAATGGTCATATTATTAAAATATGAATGTAAAATAAATATTTTTATATACCTATAAAATATAAATGCATATACAAACATACATACATATGTATATGTATATGAATGCATGTTTGCTCCACGTGGAGTCAATTTTAAATGTCCAGTTAAAAAAAAAAAAAAAAAAAATTATCCATTTTTCATAAATCAGAAAGAAACATATTCGACTGTATTGGAATTATAAATCTTAATTTTTTCTTCATTAAATGAAAAGTACAAACTTTATACATTATGATATAACCATTGTCACGGCATTTCACGGTATGTACATAAGTAAATGGAATGCATAACTCCATATCCCTTTCAAAAATACATATGTATGTGTACATATGTAAATAAATAGGTACCTCGATGTTAATAATTATACATACAAAAGATTTGAGATCAAAAATAAACCGAAATGAAAATACAAAAGCAAAAGCAAATACATGAATGAAAGTAAAGTAAATAAATGAATCAAATATTATTTTTCGTATTTGGTGTATATACGTATGTATATGTATGTAAAAATATTTAATTCAAGCTTTTTTGTGTACATACATACATATATTTATATCATTTTATATCTGGTGTAAACTCCAATATTTCAACCATATACTATATGTACACATGTGTATATATGTACGTATGTATGTGTAGTGTGTACTGGTTAAATGATGTATATTCCATGTGCGTATATATACGTACATATGTACTTACATATATTGCGTGTACAATGAATTTTAAAATAAACAAAATATAAAATGGTGTAAAATTTAAATTTTTTTGTATTTTATTTATTATTTTTTTATCATGTTATTATGTTTTATAAATATTCTTTTATTTTTTACTTTATTTTGAATACATTCAACATTGTTTTGTATATGATCTACAATATTCTTCGTATGGTGTTTTGGTTATAATATAACACAAATAAAGAAATTTTGCATCAAACACAAGGATATTAATACTTTAACTGATTCTTATATGCATCTTACATTTTTGTTCATTCTCAATTTTAACTTCATCATTTTCATCTTCATCGTATGGGATGAGGATTTTATAAAAGAACAAAATTGTATAATAATAAATATATGCCAACTATATAAGTACGTATATATGTATGTATACTACAGCGTATATAAAAGGAATAATATTAGAAGTAAAAACTATTTTTTTTATACACTTCTTCCTTTTTATTATTCTGCTTTTATTCGTTTTTCAATGAAAATTGCAAATAAAAACGTGTTTATGATAGTGTTGGGGCTGGGCAACACACATCTGAAATTATATATGCCGTATAAATAAAAAATTCTATATACACATACTCTATGTATTTACATAAGTATATATGTATATACACTGGAACTTTACGTATACATATATGTATATGTAAGTATGAGCGCTATCATGCTAACATATAATACCAAGTTTGCTATTCTTCACTTCTTATTTTGTGCATTGTTATGTATTTTATGTAATTTTTGTATAGGTATCAACTTTTTTAATGCTATATATTTACGAGAATGTTTTATTTTTTTTTTATATACACATCTTTTGTTTTACTTTAATACCATTATTATTATTTTCTTTGTAGAATGAAAACTTTGTAAAAACTATTTCGTTTCGTTTTAGTTATTCACTTTTTTTTTACAAATTTTTCATAGACGTCTGCTTTTCATTTTTTAGATTGTATTTTATATTATAAGGCGCTTAAATTGATGAACAAACTGAGCTATTATATGCAACATGCAATATATGTACAATGAGCACAAATACATACATATATTGCACATAAATATTTGTGATATTATAAACAATTATTATTATACAATCTGTATTGTATATTTTTCGTATTATTTTAATATCCTGTCAAATTAAATTTAAATAAATATTTCCATTGTTTAATATTATTTTCATTTTATTTTTTTTTTTACTTTATTTCAATTCTATTTTTTCTTTTATATATGCATGTATTTTAACTATTTATCAAATTAAAATACATTGATTCCATATTATATATGTATATGTATGTATATATATAAAAATATTACACGTACATTTATTTGTGTATACATATTGTGTATTGTATATATTTCTGGTTTAAATAATTCATATTTTTTTATTCTGTTTGTTTTATTTAAATTTTGCATTATAAGATCTAAATTTAAATTTCAAAGAAAATTTTGAAAATATCCTGGAGATTTGGAAAAATGCTTCTTTGTTCATTTTAATATTAAGTATTTGAAAAGATTTAAATTGATTCAGAAAATATGAAGTATCTTGTTATATATGTACATACATGTTCAGTTGGTTGTAATATTGCAGTTGATTGTAGATGCTAATATGTACGTATGTATGTACATATAAATGAAGGCTCTGAAAGGTATACATTCGAAACTAAAAATATTTTTTGATAAAATAATACTTTTATAATTTCTTTGTCTTCTATAGTTAATCAGTTATTATTCCTTATTTATTGAGGTGTTTTATAGCCTTGATTTTATTTTACATTTTTTTTATATATTGTCCAATATGTGCTATAAATGTTATACAATGTATAAAAATTGTACATGATATCAAATGATACCGATGTGTTCTGTAATGTGTACATGTTGTTATCGACAAATTTTAATAATATTTCATGAAATCCTGTGATATTCTCAAAATAAACATCATACATACATACATATATGTTCATGCGTATTGTATACGTACATGTTTAGGGATAAATGAAATGTAAACATGAAGGCAATGCTTTTTTTATACCTGCTTTTGAATTACTGTATAGCTAAAAATATCCAAAATTTTTACATATTTTATACATACTATTTGCTCCTTTTTTTGAACGTATACAAAATAACAGTTTTGTTTGCGAAAAACAAAACAGATAGGTAATAATAATAATAAAAATAAAAACAAAAAAAAATGTAAGTAATAAAAAAGTAAATAAAATAAATGACAGCCATACAAATTTGTTTGTATGTATAAAAGTAAAATGAAATTGAATTGAAAATGAAAATAAATATTTTTTAAGAGAAAGTCGAGAAGCTTTCTCAATTATTGAATATCTTTCTCTGGAAGAGAATTATGGAGAGTAAAAAACTTTTGTTAAATTTTTCTCTTTATTCCACTACAAAAATTTCTTCACAATTTTGATTGGTGCATTTTTAGTTAAAAGGTACTTTTCATTGGTTATATCTTTTATTATATCTCTTGTTTTTTATTTTCTCTCAAAAGTGTTATGTTCATTTAGAAAAATTATTTTCTTACTCCACGTGGAGTAACAAAAGTCTGTTTTTATTTTTATTGTTTTTTTTAGATTATTTTTCATTTCAGTTTTCTTTCAAAGGTTTTTTTTTATTTTTATCTTTTTACATTTTATTCTTGCTTTTTTTATTTGTAAATTTTCCCACTGGCCATTATAGCCCAGTACTTTTAGATTTTACAGTGGTACTCACAAACAACTCTACAGAACCACTATTGAGGTCGTATATAGCCATACAAATTTTTACAACTATATGTGCATACATGAATTAACATGGCTATATGGATAGATACTTTTATATGGTTATTGCTTGCATATACTTTCTTGTATACATAAATATATGTATGGATGTATGTACCCAGAAAAACGTACATACATACATATGTATAAATACAAATTTATATGCATATTTATATAGTTATATATTTATAAAACTTTATTTTTCGTATTATAATACTTATCTGTGTACGTTTAGTTTTATGTGGTTTTATACGTTCAATACAATATATGAATATCTGTATATATATTTATACAATGTAAATATATGTATATACTTCTAGTTATATTATGTACTTACAATCTACATATACCTACATATATGTATTTTGTACATTGTTCGTTGTAAATTCAATCTTTAGTACAATTTTGTGTTTTTCGGCATCGTTTGTACATGAATATTCGTTATCAATGTATACACCTTGATATAAAATAAATAAGTATATGCAGGTATATGTATGTAATTTCGTGTATATAAATATACATTTTGATATTCATAGGAAACTTTGGTAAATGGCAGTGAACTAAACCTATTTGCACAAAAATATTTATTTATACATACACGTATATACATACAACTAAATAAAAAATTAAGTACAAAGTTGTCCCTTCCGTTTTATCAGTCTAGCAACATCAAATATGGAAGCTGATTATTTCTTCTACCTCTCAATTACCAAATCAACTGATTTTTTCAAGCATCATATATAGATACATAATATATGTACATATGTACATATGTACATATATTATATGAATTCATAAAGGTTTATAAATGTACGTGTACCAATTACATATACAATCCATATACCTACCTTATAAAATTTCTATTATATGTACATATATGCGTACAAATACTTCCGTTTGCTTTTAAAACAGATAACTGTAGATCAATTTTAAAGTACATAGGTATATCAATTATCAACCTGTATTTTATTAAATGATTATTTCTATAATTTCGATTGAAATATTTTTCAATTCTTGAAAATATTCCAATTTAATTGTTTCAACAATCAGCTGACTGTTTCCATATTCGTGTTCATCAAAACATATCAAATATCTACATATTTTAACACTGAGGTCAAAAATTAATAAACAATAATAATGATACTACATATACATACATATGTATGTTTTTCAGTACAATTTGAATTTTTCAAAGGAAAAGAAATTTTTTTTGATATATGTACGCATGTACATACAAGTATGATATTATAAAATAAATAAGTTGAAATTTCATAAAATATTTTTATATTTTTATATATTTTCATATATATTTAAATAAATGTACATATGCATGAATGCAATTAGATTCAAAATCAGAATTTTTATCCTATAATATTATATATTAGGCTATGCTATATACTTACGGGGATATGTACATATATACTTATAGGTATATAGTATGTATATTTAAGTATGTTTAAACTTTAAAGTTAAACGCATATGCAATTTAGGTGAATGTGCATATATTATACATGGATCACTCTTATAATAATACTATTATTATATATATGTATGTATAGAAAAGGAAATGACCGTGATAATGGTTGAACACCAAAATGTTAATGGTTAAAATGTGGTTTAATGTGAATGTGGTCCCTTAGCAAAGTATGGACAGTATATACATTTCCTTTTTTTTACACGCACGTAAAATATTTGAAACATGTACTTATGTAGCTGTTAAAGTACATAAACCTACACATTGTGTATACATACAGATATACTTTATTGTATGCAGGTATGTACATACAATTCGCATTTATTTAAATAAATTACATAATATACAGTACATTTACGTATACATGCATATGAAATTTTTTAAATTAATGTCTTTATTTTGTCACATAACTATAATACGTAGAACTATACATACATATGTATATGTACATATATATGTATGTACACAGATGCACTCTTGTATTTCATATATGTACATGTAAAACCTATATATATTTACTTATATGAATGTGTGTGTACACAATTGTATTATATGTTTATGTATACATATATTATATGATGTCCTTGTCATATAGAAGTTACATTTATTGATTACATACATACTTACATATATCACATAGTGCATTATGGTTTGCGCAATACTATAAGATACAATTTGAATTTAAATTATATCATCTGCAAATGAAATGCAACAAATGCAAATATAATGACCCATCCACTATCATGTCGTTATCAAAACATTTATGTACAATTTTAGTATCTCGTATATTCTTCTCGTAATAAAAAGTGTATGTATGTATATCAATAAAAATTTTTGTATTTAAAATTTGCTGCTATTTTATTATATCTGTTAATATAATTATATACATATATATGTACATACATACTTTGTATTCTTTTGTATATATACCAATATTTCATCTACTTATATATCTATGTATCTATTCAATTACATGTTTTAAGAATAAGTAGTGTGTATAGATGTACGACATTAGAAAGATACATACATATATAAAAGCTGTTCATTCTGATTTAGTTTGAGGTTATTTTGGTTTGATCTAATATATGGGTTATTATACATGTACATATACATATGTACATTATATGCGTGTGTAGTATGACTATTAAAACCATTTTATTGATAGTGGTGAATATGATATGGCAAGTCCTTAATTCTTCCTTTTTGTGAACTATATATATGGTGATATTATTGTGAACGTAAAATCACACGGAATGGACCACATATGTATATACATACATATGTACATCTAAATATATAACTTTAAGGTACAATATTAACCATATTTCAACGATATTTATAATATATATGTACATATATCAAGTTTGAATTAAAATTACACTTAAAGTTGCTCAAAGAGAGAAGCACACATATATTGCTGCAGTGTATGTATGTGATAATTTAGCATGTGTTTGTTCGTACCGTTCGTACATATAGTATATACGTATGTATATACAATTTTAAATGATATTTAACAAAGATCTTCTTCTAACATATAGGTAGTACTTTGATTTTTACATTTGAATTCTTTAGAAACAAAAATCAGGACTCCTTATTATATATGTATGTACGTGTATATAAATTCAATAAATTCAAATACATTTGTAATGTGAGTTACAATAAAAAACTCAGGTTTGAAAATTTTAAACTTAAATCTTCTTTTAGAATACATATATAGTATGTATATAATACCTATACATATAATACCTCTATGTACATATTACCAAATATTACACTATATGCACTAATATGTGTAAGATTGTGCATATATATAAATATTACATAATTTTACTTTTATTTTGTATATATATATAGTAATGGAGGTTTCGTACATACATATACGTACATGCAATATATGATTATATCAGTACTCACATCACATGTATTTACATGCATTACATGGTAGGATACATTATTATCATCATTTTTATAAATGGTATGCATACGTGTTTTTTTCCATAACATACCTTTGTACACGTATGTACATAGCTATACGTAACAATATGAAAATTTATGTGTTTCTACATATTACCATATTACATACATTTATAAGTGGTATTTTGCTAAGTGGTCCTATCATTGGTGTTTTACTATTTATACACATGAATGAATCTCATGTTACACGTTACTGTGCTATGTATGGATGGGTTTATATTTATGTACACATGAATACATATATTTTTATATAAAATAATAATGAAAAATATACATTTGTATATATTTAAGTCGAATGTAATATATGTAAATATACGTAATGTAATGTAATATATGTATGTATGTATATACATGAATGTGCATAAAACCACAATGCACATTTTAAACTCAACCACCATTGCTATCACCATCATTTTAACCATAAAAACCGCATTTTAACTATTATAATGGTATCATCTTTGAATCGATGTTACAAGTGTATATAAAGAAGTACCTATTGTATACATGATTTAATGTGGTTTGATGTTAAATCCATATATGTATTTTCAATAAATATAAAATATATAATGTACCACATACTTGTATTACATATTTTTTATAATAAAATTTATCATATACATGTATGAATACATATGTATGTATATATAAGGTATCTATAGCTAATACACTAGACGTGTTGTATTGCTTTACTGAAATGTGTACATTTTTATTAAGTGTATGTACATACATAAGTACTTATTATTACATATTTTGTGTAGTAAACATGTATGTATGTATGTATATTTAAACACCCATAAATATTCATGTACATTTCTAAAAGTAGACAATCAATTTCTTTGACTTACAAATTATTCTCATTCATTCATAAATCGATTTTTTTATGCAGTATACATAATTACATGTTTATGTATTTATATAATATATATACATGTATGTATGTATGTTCAAACTCCGTAGTGAAAAACATCAGGAATATTTTCTTTTTGGCAAATTTCAAATTTATCTCGTATATACCCAAAAGTAGTATAGGATCCAAATAAGATATATCATGCAATACAATAATGTACATCAAATATCGATATATACTATATATGTACGTTTTGTTTCCATGTACGAGATTTAAAACATTCAAATGCATATAAATACCCACATTTTGTAGTTTCTTTTATTGTTGGTTAACAATACATGTATGTATGTATACATGTGCACGTGGTAAATAAAACACGTACACACATACTTAAGTACATACATATAGGTATATATGTTATTTTCTGCATTGTGTTGCATCCATTGTATTTCTAGTATCATCAAGGTTAATCAATGCATAATATTATTTTGCACATTATTGTGTTATATACTTACATACACACTCGATATTATATCATATATTGCACGTGCACGTATGCATCTGTATACACCCAGATGCTAAAATGTTAGCATATTATGGAATACTTAAAGAGTAGAAAATTAGAAATTCAATTTAAAATTTCAAAAATTCGAAACCTGTCAATTATTTTGGTTGAGTATGTTCACATCTATAAAACAGCATACATACATATGTATATAATATGATATTGTAGATTTAGATGAAGGTTTACATGAAGCCATCTAGTCGCTTCCGTATGGTGTGATACTACATTCATTTTGTCTGTATCCATACTCTATAGTGTACGTACTCATACCTAGAACTTGAAATAATAAAATGTAGTGAAATGCATAAATTAAAATCGATATTAAAAAAAGAAGAAAAATAGAACGTAATGTTTAAAAAAAAATCATATGAAAGGAAATGAAATTTAATCGAACAAAAGAATTCGCTTGAAAATGACGGGTAAAAAATATACATTTAAAACGACTAAAAATACAAGATTTAATAATTTTCGATGTAATTGGAAAGATAGTTTGCGGATTATAAAATTACAAAGTATATTTATTGTTTATAGTGAATTGAAAAAATAAAAAATTAAAATCAAGATAATTTTGCAATATTTATTACTTTCTATTTGATATTTGTTTTTGTAGATGCTTGTAACCATTGTTGGGAGAACATTCGTAATCAGTGTAATAATATATTTTCTACATCTGAATCTGAATGTATATCAACCACAAAACATGCAATCATTATAAAACCACGGCCATTAATTGAAGAAGATGAAGATGAATTATTTGGACGTACTATTGCAATAATGTTAAAAAATTTATCACCAATTGAAAAAAATTTAATAAAAATTCAAATATTTTCATGTATAGCAGCAGCACAAAATCGTTTAAATCACGATGAATATCTTGTATAATAAATAATACCATATCAGTTTGAGTAAATATGTACGTGTATCCATTTAAAATTCTAAAATCCACTTAATGTGTTCATTATTCCGTTGTCATTGTTCTATTCAAGCTCCGAAATAATAATAACGTAGGTAATCAATAATGAAAATGTATCAATATCTTAATCGTGTTAGAAGTTCGTTATTAAATGTAAAATCATATATAAACGGATTCATAAATAAAATTAAATAAAACAGAATATTACAATATAGCTAACGAAATGTGTTCAATTTTAAATCTTAGAAAGTAGAAATTAATTTTATTTTTTTACAGTTTTTAAAATTAACCGTCAAGAATGATCGAGGAATAAAATTTACGTCATATCTGCTTTGCATTCGTTTGCTCCTTTGTAACATGTTTATTTCCGCTTCTTTGTCGAAATATTTTTATTAAATTTGTTCTCAAAAAAGTATGCAAAATTATTTGTAGTTCGATATATGTACTCATTTACTGCTCTGACTGTGTCTTGTTGGACTTGAGTGTAATTTGATTTTGAAATAAAAATGGCAGAAGTACTTATTTTATTTTTTGACGTTTCTTTTTGTGCCATATTTCGTAGTTTGTTTGTGTACAAAGCGGGTTTTAGAGATTGGTTACGAAATTTCAATTTTAAGTAAAAAATTAATTTTTATCCAATTTATACTTTTTTTAAAACAATAAAATGCCGTATGCTAATCAACCATCTGTTCAAATTACTGAATTAACTGATGATAATGTAAAATTCGTTGTAGAAGACACCGACCTGAGGTAATTAAATTGTTTAGTGTTAATATCTAATGTTTTAATAGAAAACAAAAATAAATTATACAAATTTTGATTTTTGATTTTACAGTGTTGCAAACAGTTTACGACGCGTTTTTATTGCTGAAACACCAACATTAGCTATTGATTGGGTTCAACTTGAAGCAAATTCAACAGTTTTATCTGATGAATTTCTAGCACATCGTATTGGTTTAATACCATTAATATCAGATGAAGTTGTCGAAAGATTACAATATACACGTGATTGTACATGTTTAGATTTTTGTCCAGATTGTAGTGTTGAATTTACTTTAGATGTTAAATGTACTGAAGAACAAACACGTCATGTAACAACAGCTGATCTAAAATCAAGTAATAATAAAGTTTTACCAGTAACATCAAGACATCAAAATGATGAAGACAATGAATACATGGAAAGTACAGATGAAATATTGATAATAAAATTACGTAAAGGTCAAGAACTTAAATTACGTGCATATGCAAAGAAAGGTTTTGGGAAGGAACATGCTAAATGGAATCCAACAGCTGGCGTATGCTTTGAATATGATCCAGATAACTCAATGAGACACACATTATATCCAAAACCAGATGAATGGCCAAAAAGTGAACATACTGAATTGGATGATGATCAATGTAGGTTCAAACAAAGATGACCTCAATTTTATAATTAAATTTTAATTGTTGTGTAATTTTAGATGAAGCTCCGTACAATTGGGAAGCAAAACCGAATAAATTTTTCTTTAATGTTGAATCATCGGGTGCGCTAAAACCAGAAAACATCGTTATAATGGGCGTACAAGTATTGAAAAATAAACTTTCGAATCTTCAAACACAACTAAGTCATGAAACTCAAAATGATGCACTTGCAATTTAAAAATAATTTGGATTTATTTTACTTATTTTCTTTGTAACGTATAAAATAAAAAAAAAAAAAAAAATAGACTAAAATTAAAGAATAGGTATAATTATTTTAGTATTCATCATCATCGTCGTCATCATCACCTTGCATTTGTTTATGCATCATTTCAGCACTTTGTTGTGCAGCTGCTTGTAAACTATACCATTGTGCTTGTTCTGCTGCTGCCTGTTCTTCTCTAGCTTTTGCAAATAATTCTTGTTGTTGTCTTAATAATTCTTCTTCTGGAATACCTAAATTTTCTAAGCGTGTACTCTGTCTTCGGCGTTTAGCTGCCACTTCTTTACAATCATTTAAAACAGCTTCAGCTTCCTGCTTATAATCACGAAATCCTAAACGATCTAATGCTTCTAATACATGTTCAGCGTTTATGGTTTTCTTATTTTTTTGATTACATACTTCATTTGCTTCTGAACTAATTAAATGTATAAATTCTGTACAACAGTTCAGTATTAATTCACGACTTTCATTTGCAACACGAACTGAAGGGACCTACAGAGATTAAATCAAACCAACAAATTTAAAAAATTGTTTTGATTAACTGAAATATTTCCATAAATTAAATTATAGTTGGTACATGTATATTTAAGAGGGAATTAATAACTTACCAATTCTTTTATTATTTTATTAATACTAGCTCTTGGTAATGTTAATTCATCATCATCATTTGGCGGTGGACACAGTTCATCGTGTGGATTTGACATTTTATATCTGATTACTATATTTTTTTAAATAAAATACAATTTATTTTTATTAAATTTATTATCAATCTGAAACACTTACTAAAATAAAATACTATATGGTACCCTTTTATTTAAAATTTATATCTATGTACTTAAGAAATGTCAAAAAATTGAGGGTTATGTTAAAAATTATGAAACAAAACTCATGTATTTTATTCGTTTTATGTTCATTATCGTCTATTACTATATATATGTATGTATGTATTTACTGTTTATTGTTTACATCTAAGAATTTGCACAACAAAATGAAACTGAACAAAAATAAAACGAAATCAAAATAAAAACGAAGAATAAAATTGAAGTAACAACCACAACCACTAACAGCTAATAAAAACAAAACAAAAATATTTACGCTTTGTGTTTTGTTTTGATTGTCAATCAAAATTTCAAAATACTTCAGTTTTGTTGAGTTGTGTTAAATCAAGTTAAATTTATTTATTCAATAGGTACTTATTTTGCTTATTTTTATTTAAACAACTAAAATAAAGTGATAAAAATAATTATCTTATTAATAAAAATAATGAATAAAGTTAAAAAGGCTGTTGTTACTGATTGCACGAAATTAATAGAAAATTTTTCGGATACCGGGAAAAATGATTTTCAAACATTTTGTATAGAATGGCAAAATTTATATTTTCAACACATTTACTCGTAAGTTTTTATTTTGTGATCTTGAATAAATTATTAAATTAAAATTGATATTCTTTTACTTTCTTCTTTCTGTTTTCATAGAGGTTTAAATCAGTGTCCTGAATTTATACAGATGACAGAAGAATTTTTCTCAGCAGCTAAAGAAATTTTATTAAATTCAAATCGTTCAGAATTAGATCGTATTGGTGCTTTATATTTATTATATGCACTATATTTTAAACAACCAACTAAAGAATATTGTAAAATTAAATTATGTTTATCTAGCTGGAATATATTGAAATCATTTATAAGTGAATTACAACAAATTGGTGATAGGGAACAAGCTGTATTAATTTTTTATAAATTAATTCAATCAAATGCATTTAGGTAAATTTGTTTGAAAAAAAAAAAAAAAAAAACAAATGGTTTTGAATTCATAAATCATGAAATAATAAAAAATTTCTTCATTTTGTACAGATTTGTAGCAACTGAAATTGATTATGGTTTCGAAGATTTTTATGAGCTACATAATCGTACTAAAAACAAACCATTACTAATACAAAGAATTAAATCATTAATTAAAAATGATTTAGAAGAAATTAATGATGATGATAGAGGATTAATAAACGGTATCGGATTATTAGAACATGATTATAATGAGAAAAAAAGTAAAATTATGATTAATGAACAATTAGATGATAGCAAAATATTTGATACATTGAAAAGTGGTTTTATGAACATTATAAATATTCTTGAAGAAGATAATAAGGAAACAAAGAAGAATAATGAAAACAATGATAGCACTAGTAACAAGAATTCCAAGTCAAAAACTATAAAAGATAAAAGAGATGAAATAAGAGCAAGAGCCAAAGTGATTGATAAAAATTCAAAAGTATTGATCCAAATAGAAAAATTTTTGAAAATATCAAATTTACGTATAGATAAATTTTCTTTTTTTTTTTTCTTTTTAATATTTAGGACAATAGTCAAAATGAAAATGGTGAATATGACATAACTTTAATTGGAGATTTCATAAAAATGACTCAAAGAAAAGATCCAGAAAAATTAGTTCTTCAAACACAACCAGTATCAAATATTTTAAATGAAAATTTACCTGAGTAAGTACACAATTTTTAAAATTTTATTTTTAAAATTCTTCAATTTATTCACTTTATTCTACTTTTTTATATAGAGATATTATGGATGAATCAAATATTAATGAAACAAATGAACCAGTACCAAGCACTTCAAAACAAATTGTGAAAAGAAGACCAGCTAAAAGACGAAAAGTTGAAAATGATGAAGGTAATATTAAATTTTTAATCTAATTGTATATTAAATGACTTACTTATTCATTGATTAAAATTATAAGAGCTTAAATTTTTCCCCACGAAGAATGTGGACTAAATTTTCCTTATAAACCATATATAAATGAATTCCACAATGTTTAAAACTGATGCTCCAAAAAATAAACTTACAATTCCACCAATCGTTACTATACGTCAGAAAATATTTTTTTTGGTAAAAGAAGTTGTGTTTAAAGTAATAGTAAAGAATTTATGCTTTACCTACAAGATCAAGTCTAGTTACTGAAACATAGCGGATGTAACGTATTGTTGGTAAATCAATAATTTCTATTATAACTTTACCGATATCGTTTGGTAATTCATCAAGTATCTCGTTTTCACTGATAATAAAGATATAAAAACCATTGTCATTTAGGTACATACTATATATGAAATTTTTCGTATTTCGAAATGATCTTACCCTATAGATTTTATTGTCTGTTCAATACAAGATGGTAAACATGCTGTACTTTCCGATTCATAATGTAGATCTTTAACAATTTTATTAACATCAACTAGAAATTTTTTTTCGGAAATTAATTTCTTACTTTTATTCTAAAATGTTTAATTAATTTTTACCTCTAGATAAACAATCCATTTCATTTATCGTGCAGTATAAATCGTAATCTTTCAATTTAAAAAAAAATGGTGATGATAAAAATATTAAATGGTAATGATAAACATTTTGATTTAAAAAAAAAAGATTTTAAACTTACATTTTGGTGGCGCTGTGTTTAATGTGCAGTTACAATATTCTAATTCGATTTTAATTCGTAGGTCACTCATACATGTCGAAAAACTGAATTAATGCTGTATTAAATTTTATTTTTATTTTTATTTTTTAAATTGAACTCACGCATAATGATAAACTGAATCATGTAATTTCTCATTTGGAAAACGACAACCACGATAAGTAATTTCTTCGTTAATAACATCAGGTTCATTTATTATCTCTTCAATAGCATAGTATAAATGTATAGAATCTGCAGATAACGGCATTGACATTAAATTAAATGTTGGCAATTCTTCTGGACTATGAACAAAAAGCTGAAAAACGAAGCGTTATTTGCTAAAAAGTTTCAAAAACGTTTTTTCACAAAAGTACCATATATGACCAGAATGGTGATTTTTTAAAGTAGAACTGTAATCTTCGATCAAATGTTGCTCGATTAAATTTTAATGGTAAATTCATTGTCTCATAATTACTACAAAAGTAAATATACATAAATTTTTTTGCAAAAGAAAAATATTTTACCCTAATTTGTATTAAATTACTACTTACAAATCTGTAATGCTATTCGCAATAAAACAATAACCCATTTCAGTTTTATGAAATTTAAAAATTTCTTCACAATTTTTATAAATTTCACCATTAAATTGAACATCAATTAAAATATCATTACAAGAATTTGGTAATAACTGAAAAAGAATGTATGTAAAAAAACCAAGAGTAAACCATAAAATCATAATGCATTATTTTGTACTTCTGCTTTTATTTGATCAATATCAATGCCACATGTCTCATTTAAATTTTCACATTCCTCAGTTATGATATTCATTTGATTTGGATTTGCGAACATATAAGAATGAATATTTCTTATATATGATGTTTCTGTACCAGGATATGATATATTAAAACGTCCTACGTAATTTTTAACATTACGACTTGAACGTCCTTTAAATTAAAATGAAAATCATTTTATTTGTATTTTGTTTGTTCCCCTATCGTTACAAGAAAAAAATGGTATTTACCTTTAGATAAACAAATACTGATACTTGGAAATGTTGAATTCCAATTTAAATATGCTGAATCAAGACCAATACTAATGATATTTGAATTAAAACGTTCTGATGTTAATTTTAAAATTTTTAACATTATCCAAAATGACAAAATGATACTAAGTGTCCAAAAAATTCTTGAAAATAATGAAAATAAAATTTTTAAAAAAGAAAAAATAATTAAAGAAAATATACGAGAATTTACATACTTTCCAATTGATCCTGTTTCATCACTTAAAAATCGTATACCGGTTATATTACCATTTTTAAAGAAATAATTTAAACGAATTTTGAATTTTTTCCAAGCTTTTCTTAAGAATTTAATAAAAGTCATTATAATACAAAAAAAGAAATTTATTTATTTTAATTCAGAGTTAAAACTGGACATGTTTTTATTAAATGAGTAGAGTGTATAACTCTGAAAAAAGTACAAAAAATTGATGAATCAATTAGGCTCATCCTTTGCATGTCTAATTAGTTTAAATGTGATTTATATGTTTTCCTATAATTACTTACTTTTTTATGTGTTCTAATTATGTAAAAATATTAATTGATAAAATTGAATTTTTGTGTAATAAAAGCCATTTAAATCGTTCAGGTACTTTTTAATTTTTTTATTTTTGTATTTTATTTTACAAAATTAAATTACATAAAGCTATACAGTTGTTAATATTATTCAAAATAAAAATCAAAAATTTTTAATTTAAGTACATTACGTTTTTGTGACGGTTATCAATACATTTAAAAAGTTTATTTTTGAATGTCCTTTTTCTTTAAGAATATATAATTAATCATCAATGTTATTATTTGATGATGTTTGTACAGAATATGATGGTCGCAGTGATTCTATGACTGGTCCTAATGTACTCACTAGGTACTTATAAAATTTGTTGCATTTTTCTCTAAAAAGACAAAAGCAAGCAAAAAATTTAAGAATGGTGGTCGGAGTAAACCCTCTTTCACTTTTACCTTGTATTTAAATCATCTGAACTTCCCCATAATATTACGCCATCAGCACCTGATTTTCTAATGGCACTTAACGCATCTAATACTTCTGGTTCAGTTAAATATCTTAATGTATCAGCAAACACATAACGATAATAAACGTAAATTTTAGGTTTCTTACTGTTAGTAACTTTTTTTGCCATACGCATTGATTCATTAATTCGTCCTTGTATCATTGGAACACGTCTTGATGGTGATAAATCCTCATTTAAATAAACTGATGGTAATACAACATCAGATTCATTAATTAACCATTGCATTCTAAAAATACATTATATAAATTTTATTTTGATATTTGATTATTTCTTTTTCTTTTTACCCATTATTTTCTTTTTTAACATAATCTGGACAATCTTTAATATTATTACCCCGTCCATTAAAGCAAAATGGTAAACCATAATAACCCCATTTAGCATTTGGTCGTAATTTTTTAGCATGTTGCAATGTTTCTAACATAAATATTTTTGCATATTTCTCGAAACGTTTACTTGCTTCAACATCAATACGATAATCATTCCAAAATGGATGTAATTGACGTTCAGTAAATGTTGATAAATCTTTATATGGTTGTAATGAACCAAAATTTTGTCTATATATTGGACGCCATGATTCAAAATCAATTATACCAATACCAGAAAAATTTTTATTTGGTATTAATTTTTTTAATTCTGTATCAAATTTGTTTAAATGATCTTGTATATCACCATTCTGTGGTATTCCATGATTACGATATATATAATTTTTAGTTGTTGAATTTTGTATTATAGCTGGAAAATTACCAGGATCATATAATATTACAATATGATTACCACGGAAATCATCATTATGATTTTGTATAATACCAAATTGTTTAGTTACATTTGAAATTTGGGTTTTATAACGACGACACATAAATGATGGTATATTCCAATACACTTTAAAATCTCTAAATGAAGATTTATTTTTAAAAAATTTTTAAATTATTGTGAAAAATAAGATATTAATTCTAAAAGCTAGAAAACAAAAATACTTACTTGCATAAAATAGATGATATAAAAATATAAAAAATTAAAATAGTGTGAAGCAAAAATTTAAGATACATTTTTAACAATTTTTAATTAATCTGAAAATTGTAAAAAAAAAAAAAAATACTTTACTAATGTGAATGGAAAAATTTTTTATTTTTTTTAGATGAAAGTATGATGGATTCAGAATAAAATAACGTTACAAAGATCTCATCAGACTTTAAATTATTTAATCTGATTAAAAAGAAACGGTATGAAATTATAATTGAATTTTTATTATATTTTTTTAAAAATAACGAATTTTTAAAATTTGAGAGGAAAAATAAAAAATCAAATTTGTGTCACCAAAAAAGAAACTGTTTTAAATTCATAATTTTAAATTTTTTGTTTGTTTTGTTTTATTTTTGCTATTTGCATCATTGATTTATGGTCGTAACAGTTTTTTTGAGGGGTTTTTATGTTGATATATTTTTTTTTTTATAGGTAAATGAACTTTAATTAAAATCAAACAGAACCAAATTTTGTATATGCACTAAATTCTAACAAAAAAAAAAAAAACCGAATAAAATTAATTGAAAAATGAAAAGTGAAATTTTAATTCTGTTTTTCTATTAAATAAAGCTTTTTTTATCAGTTATTTTAATGAAATTTACATTTTTATTTTATTTTATTTATTTTTTATTTATTTTTATTTTTTACTTTAAAAAATTTAATTGCCTAAACACCTTAAATAAACACGAAAATGTATAAAATTTGTAATGTCGTGTTTTAATATCGTATATAATAAAATTTTATACCTAACAATTATAGTTTACAAAAACACAATTTCCTTTAATTTTATTACTATCGTTTTTCTTCTTCTTCTAAATATCCTTTTTTTAAAAATTATCCACACGCACACTTGGACATTTAACGAAAAATTTAATTATTCTGATTGCGTTTTATTGTAAATTTTCATGACATGAAATTAATAGTTATAAACTTCTTAATTTTACATTTATTAACTATTTTAAAACATGTGATAGCTCTACAATTTATACAATTTGATTTTATTTATTTATTTATTTATTTGTTTTTTTTTTTTTTGATTTCAGTTTAAAAATAAATTTTAAGAAATTAATTAATCTAATTAATTATTTGTAAATAAATATAAAATTATGTACTTTTTTTGTTTTAATATACATAACTTCTGTTTCTAACCGTTAATTAAATTTGAAATGTAGAATACAATAATTAAATACGTTAATGATGTTAATTAAAATATGAAGTACAGAACAAAAAAACAAATAAAACCTTTTTCACCTGAATACACAAATTTCATCACTACGAATGTTTCTAACTTTGTTTTTTTAGTCTTTTAAGTAATGATTCGTTATAATTAGAAACACAAAAATAAAAATCTTAATTATATTTCTTTGTTAGAATTTAGTTTCTATACCCGTAATGTCTTATTATTTTATTAATTAATTAATTTTTTTTTTGTATGATATTTATTTTGTGAAATACTTAGTTAAATAAATTTTTAAAAAGGTGTTTAATTAATTGAAAATTTAAATTCTATATTAGCTATATGTTAAAATATTTTAAATACAAATACGATCTAATGTGAAAGCTATGAAAGCTTTCAAGCAACTGTTTATTGTAAATATTTTACATTTACTTTTTAGTAATGTAAATATGTATGTACGTTTGTATGCATATACATTCGTATATATGAACGATATATAAAAATGATGATATTTTAATGATAAAATCTACCTTCAAGCTATATAAAACCACTGGTCTTCTAGTCTTCTACATATTAATACATACATATGTATGTATGTCACATATAATTAAATCATATACATATGTAATCCTAATGAACACTGTTATCAACATCAAATATCATCATCATCACTATCGTCGCCGTTAGAGTTATGAGACGAAAAAAAAATTGCAAAGCATAAATTTTATTTAAAAAAAAAAAAATAACAACCGAAGAAATAAACAAATGCCTTGATCAACGAACTATTGTTGTAGGAGTTATTATATCATATATGAAAAAATTTATGTTTACATACATACATATATGTAATTAATATAAAAAAATGATATGCATACATTTGCGTTACATAAATTAAAACAAAATAAGATAAAAATTTGCTTGCATACCATTAATTAAGATGTTACTACTGGGTACTTCACTTTTTTATTATTAAAATGATTGGGAAAAAATATTGTTTAAAATTGAATGTAAGGCTATAATGTGAATGTTTTCTCCATCCTACAAAAAAAAAAAAAAAAAAAAAAAAAAAAATTACATAATTCTTCATTTCTTTTCATAAAAAGAAATAATTGTAAAAATTTTTGTAATTTTGTTAGGAAAAGATTAAAAATTTTTATTTAATCCATTTAGTTTATTATCCAGTAGTCTAATAACATTATTGTAATTCATAATAACGTATTTTTCTGTATATTTTATATATGAACTAATACACCCTGTTACATCTATCAAATCAAATTATTTATGTTAAATGAGTTTAGTATTTTAATTTCATTTTCATTTTAATCTACAGTGATGACTATATATGTGCTATTTTATTATTTAATTATTTGAGACACTTTAGAAGATTAATGTATTCATGTATCAGATGTAATTCATGTATGAATACCACAACCTACGAAACTATATACATATATGCTGTGCTGTGATGATGATGATGTTGATAATGATAGTAAAGCTGATGTGTAGCATATACATTCGTTTATACATATTCTATCGAAAATAAATAGAATTATATCTTGTTGAAATATGAAACATAAAATGTATTACCATGTATAAAAAAAGTAACACATGTACCTACTACAGATGATCATAAGTACATATGTATCTATGGCGTAATATGTATGGAATTCCTTTTTGTACATAAAATACATTTGTTTTATTGTACATAAACACCTGATAATTGGCAAGATAACATATTATAATAAGTGCTATTAATTTGTACAATATTACATTATAGACCTATTACAACAATATATAAAATGTATCAATGTAATTACAACAATAAAAGCTTTTTAAATGTATAGAACATGAATAGATACGCATTATGTACATGCAAGTACATGCATATAATTTAATTGTTATGCACCTGTACATCATATTATACATACAAATAAGATGTGATAATAAAAATACTTGTTGTTATTAGAGCAAAAAATTAATAAACAATTCAAAATAAACAAATATAGAAAAAAAAAACCAAGTTAAATCAACAATATTGTAAAATTTATGTATGTTCATTATATGTATGTATGTACATCAAGGACTTAAAATTAGTCATTTTTAAAACAATAATGTGTTCCTACATAATAAGATTTTTCTCTTAATTGTTATTATTTAATTATATTTGTAATAAATACAATGATAGAATGCATCTCTAAGCGGAAAATTACTTCAATAAAAAAAAGAAAAAATATTCATACAGTCAATAAAATAAACAGAAAAATTAAAAAAAACACAAAGGAAATATAATTCATAAAATATGAAAACAAGAAAATAATTATTGTGTTTATATAAAAATTTGATGACAAATATATATTATAAAAGCTCTATCAATCAATCAATCTACATTATGAGATGCAATTCTTTAATATATTGAAACAAGATTTTCATTGCAATCGATATTACTAAACATCGTTATTGTTCGTTTTTTTTTATTAGCAAGTTTTTGAAATTTGTACATATCGTATAAAAGACAAAATTTAAACCAATAGACATAATTAAGATAAGAATTTAACATAAATAAAATAAAAAAAAAAAATAAAAAACAGAATTATAAATGTATCAAATTACAAAAACAAAAAAATTTTTTTATTGTTATTCTTAGAAAAATAAAATAAAATTTAAATTTATTTTCTACTCAACATTTTGTGTGAGAAAAAAATTTGGAATACGTTATATAGGAATAAATTAAATTCAAATCAGTATTTTATGTATTATAATGAAATTCTTTATAAATTAATTTAAATTTAAATTAATTTAAAAACAAAGAAAATTATTATTATTTTTTTTTAAATTATGATATTAATTCAAAATCATTTTATTTTCAATTAAAATTAAATGATTTGTGATTTTTATATTGTACGTTATTATATTAATTAAACAAGTAAATAAATTTCATAATTAATTTTCATTACATTTGTTATCAGGTAAAATACACATATAATATTATGTAATCCAAATTAAAAAAAAGAAAAAAAGGTAAAACATGAGAATAACACATCATTTTCACACATATGCAGATGAACCATTCATATACTTGAATATACGTATATACATACATACATAGTTTTATTTTTCAATGGGATCATGGGATGCATTAACATTTGATATTAAATTTTAATTTGATATATCACAAGTTTTTACATGTCTATGCATATGTAATGACGTAATTAACTTTTTGATTAAAATATAATCATGATTTTTACATTTATAATGACTGCTAATTACTGCCATTATCTACCTACATGAATGTAAAAATGTATATATCATCTGTTGCGTATTATATGTACGTATACACTATACGTGAACATGTGTATATAGGTATAACTGCATTGAAAATCAATAAAAAAATAAAATAAGAAAAAAAGATATGTAAAAAAAAAATGTAAATTAGATAAAAGTTAAAAGAAAACCAGAAAAACAAAACGAGTAATTAAAAAATAGTGGGTTGGTCGGTAGTCATTGTAATTTATTTAAACAAATTTAATTAATTGAGTGTTATGTTCATCATCATCATAACTAAATGCATTATTAATGCATTATAAATAAAAGGTATCATTAAGTTTTTTTTTTTATATTTTTTCTTAATATTATGTATTTAATTTTTTATGCATTTTTTGTTTGTTGATCAAATTGAGAAAAAAATGTAAACAAATACAAAAGCATTCTATTTCTAATTTGAAGGTGTTAATAGCATTAAAAACTAATGATTATGAAAATTATTATATTATTAATTTAAAAAAAAAAGTTAATGAAGAGAAGAGACTTCTGACGCTAGATATTTTTTAATTTTGTATAGAAATTATTTTTTTAAAAAATTAATTAAATAAATCGGAAGTATTCTTCACTCTTTTTTGATAAAAGTGCACACATCTGTGTATAAATATATTAATTAATTAATGTACAATTATATAATTTCAAATAAAGCTTTTGTATTAATTGCAGTTTGCACATGAATTATACATACACATAATGCTTTGAATACGACATAATATAGTGTGTTATACATGTATACTTACAAATAAAATGTAAATATTTACTATGTACTCATGATTAACATGATAAGCGTACATTAAACAATAAAACTTAAAAAAAAACTCTTCATTGTTTTTTGTTTTTAAATATGTTTATAAACAATCTATGAATGAATCGTGTCGAAATTGCTTAACAATCTAAACAAACATTTGTTTTTTGTTCTTTCATATTTTTTATTTTGTTATATCTTGTTCATTAATCACTTTTAATTATATTATTAAGGTTGCGGTCAAGTATATAGTACACATAAAATATTTTACCATATGAAAATCATGAATAATTAGAATATTATCACTTTCCTTCGTAATTTATTCAACTATACGCGTTACCTTGCATTCCTGGTAAATCATTTATCAAAGTAGAAATATATATGAGTGAAAATTGCATAACAATTCGTACGGATAATGGGTAAATATTTTTACCCCATGTATATTATTATAATATATTAAATTACATAAATGATTAACTACTGGCAAGGCTACTGGATACCTTTGATTAAAATTACGTTATATAACTGAAAAGATGGTAAATGATGAAATTTATTAAATAACTTAATTGTTGCAGTTATGGCAATCAATTAAAAAATTATTTAAAATTCTTCTTTTACAAAAGGATTAAAGCAGAGAAAATTATACAAATTAAATGGAAATTCTCGTATAAAAGAAAATATTTTTTTTTTATCTATTCACCTACTTGTTTAAAATTTTATTTATTTATTTTATTTAAACAATTTATTTATTTAACATTTATATTTTTGCTTATCAATTAACTTGACTTAATTTTGTTTATACATAAATACACACGTTAAATCCTTATCATCAGGCATGAAAGAGATTCTACTTTTACTTATTTGATTTTATTGTCGTTTTTTATATTTTTATTTTGTTTGTTTTCATATTACTGGAATTAAAAAATTCGTTTTTTTCTTGTTTTGTTTTTAAATTTTACTTATCAAAATTCTTTTGTTTTTCCATTATCGTTGTAAACGTGTATGTACATGCGATTGAATACAAATTATGTAAATATTTGAATTATATTATTGTTTTCTTCCTTTGTTTTTTTATTATCTTATAATAATAGCAATAGAAAAGATACTTTTATAAAATTTCGATAAAAAAAAAAAATACAGAATTTTATTTAAATCTATGTCATGTGTTGTAATTTTTATATTTTAATTAAAATTTTTATAATATCTAAGATATTTAATTTATTTTCTATTTTTACCTATTCATTATTTAAATGTTATTTATATCTTTACATAAAAAACTTTACCAGTTGATTGATAAATGTTTATTGCTGTTAAACACATAAATTATCATAAAAATCAGCATCACTATTATTACTTCTACGAGTTGGAAATGATTCATTCTCGTATAATGGAAGATCAAACCATTGATATATTTTACTTTTAGTTTTATCTAAATCATATTTAATACATCGTCGTATATAAATTCTATAAAATAAAAAATGATTAAGAAAATATTTAAAAAATGAGTGATGACTCAAATTGATCCATAAATATAACAGTTTCAAATTTTACCCTTTTAAATATTCCGAACATTTGATAATTGGATATTCTTCTTTATAACATTTATTACGTAATAAAAAATATTGTTTTCCAATTATATTCGATATTTTTGAATTAACATTGTGTAAACAATCAAAAAATTCCCTATCACATTTACAATGTAGCCTACAGATAATATGTATATAAAAATAAAAAAAACTTTCATGAAATTCATATTATCTACAATCACATTGTATATATGTAAATATAATGACCATACATACCGTGTAAAATAATCATCGTTTTTCAAACCATATTTTTCTTCTTTACTTGGTATATTATCACAATGATCGTGTCCTCTACAACATTTATCTTCTTCACTATATGTACCGAGATCTTCATAACTAGAAGCAATATTTCCAGGACCACACCATTTTGTTCCTGGGAATGTTATAGATATTCTATAACTACTATTTTCATCATTTGATGATCGTTGTTTGCTTTTTGCGTATTTCACAAAAATAATATTAAAAATAACAATGAAATATACTAGACGTAATTTAATAAAATTAATTTCCATTTTTAAAAATTTATTCTTAAAATTGCGGAATGAAAATGAAATGAAAATTTTAACTACCAATTCTGATTATTGTTACTATACTCTATATATAGGAAAAAAGGAAAAGAAATTTTTGCAATTTCATGCTGTTTTCCTGCTTAGATAAACTAAATTAATCAAATATAGGTCGATGGTAAAAATAATAAAAGTAGATATATATTTTTTTGCAAAATTTATTGTTTCTTCTAATATTTATATATACACATATACATAAAAGTAAAATACATTCTTTTAAAAATAATTTCAAAAATTTTTCAATTAGCATGAAATAATGAGGAAAATTTCAATTTTGCAGTACATATTCATTTCCGTTATATTTGATCATATCAAATAAAATTGTAGAATATGTTATATAGTAATATATTAATACGTAATAGATAGGATATTTATCTTTGATAATAGCCTTTTTAAAAATTCGGTTATCAAAGTAAAATAAAAAAATTAATTATGTGGTGGAGGTGGTGGCGGCATTCCTTGATAGTATTGATTTCCTGTTGGTGGATAAAGTGGTTGCTGCTGCATACCGTAATTAAACTGAGGGAATGGTGGTCTAAAAAGTGGCATCTGCATATTATTAACGTTTGAGTTATTCCAATAAGCATTATTAAATTGTTGATAAGGATTAAAATTATTATGCCAACTACTGTGATTTGGATTGTAATTATATGACGGAGAATTTGGATTAAATCTTGGTGAATTTTGATTGAAATAATTATTTGAAGGATTTACTGAATTAAATTCAGGATTATATTGTTGTTGTGTTGGATGATGAAACCTTCCAGATTGATGAGGATTATTCACAAATCGCCTTTTACGACGTGGTCTAGGTACATACGTAGAATCTGTTCGGATTGATTCATTGTCAGAATCTTCTTCCTTAATACTCATATCATCATTTTCTTCACAATCATTGCTTTCTCGATTTCGATTTCTATTTGCTCGTCTAGCACTCCTTTCTTGTTCATCATCAGAATAATCTAAATGTTTTTCTGGTGGTTCAACATCATTTTCCCAGCTAGCATCAGAACCACGAATTCTCATTAAATTCGATAATATTATAAATTGAGTATACTCAGATTTTGGTGCTACATAAACTGTTTGTCCAACTTCGATACCATTCTGTTTAATTTGTTTATTGGAATTGAAGCGCACACAGTATATTGGCTCTTTAATTTGACCAAGAACATCAAAAACTTTACCTAATACCTTATTACCTTTATCCAAAAATAATACAGTGTCAAGATCAAATGGTACTGTACCAGGAATTGAGGTAACTAAAACCAATTGGTCGACAATGGAGTGAATTTTTCCTAACTCTACACATTCATCCTCTGGCACTGTTATCTGTAAATTTTCAATTGGTGGTAACTCCTCTAATAATAATTCACCTTTAACACGTAATGGATCACGTTTTCTTCGAATTTTCTGTTTATTATCGTTATCTGATTTGTTCTCATTTTCGTCATTATTATCATCATCATCGTCATCTTCTATGTCTTCATCATCTGTATTAGTTGGTTCGGGACTTTCTCTTTCTTGACTAATTATTTCGATATCAGAATCTGAGCTGGTTTCTGAATCAATTTCAATAGCTTGATCTCGATATGCTTGTGGATTTATAACTAATTCAATTTCTGCAGCAATGTTTTCTAGAGTATCATTTTCAGAATGAATTTCTTTTAATTGTTGGTTTGGGCACATGTTTTCAGATTCTGAGTCTGAGCTACTATTTTCAATATCTTCATCAAAAGAAACTGAATCTTCTTCTGATTCCTCTGAAGTTGCATATTCCGTTGCTAGAAGACTTAAACCTAATGAATTTCTAATATTAGGTGATTGTTGATTTGTAGAAAAATTCGAAAGATTTTGTAATGTAGAATTTGATACGTCAGATGTATCTGTAAGATAAAAACAGAATTGTAAATCATTGAAGATAAGTCTAATCATTTAAACTTACTTTCTTCCTCTCTCTGTTCTTCTTCTTCTGATGGTTTAGACTTGTTGTTGATGACAGTATCTTCTGATTTTTCCGTTACATCATGTTTTACAGAACATTCTGTTTCCATAGGGGAATTCTCTGTAAAATTAAAATTACAAGATGATATACTTTAAACATGGTTTCTTTTTTATACTGATTAAAAATCAATCAATCACCTTCTGTTTTCGGTATTTCAATAATTTTTTCTTCACAATTTTGTAATTCTTCAATTTCATCTTTTTTTTCTTCCAAATTTTCTGTAGTTGTATTCGTAGTAGCATCCTCAGATTGTTTTGAGTTTTCAATATTCTCAATATCACACAAATCTTTGCTTTGATCACTATCAATTTTCATAGAAGTTTCTTCTGTATTTTTCGAAATCGTTTCAGTAGTTGTTTTCACAGAATCAAAAGATTCTTTTTTCTCATTAATATTTATATCAGAATTTTCTACATTCACTTGTACATTTTCCATCTTATTTTCTTCAGTATTTTGATTTTGCACTAAATTTTCCGCCACATTTTTATTTTCATTGTCTGATGTTGAATTAAGTTCTGAAGAGATTTTTACTATTGAACTTTCTTCAATATTACTGTCACTATTTACTGTCTCCATTCTGATAAACGATGTAAAGAATTACAACATATAGATTCACCATAAAACAATTTTATTTAAAATTTTTATTAAAAATAAAATTTTCTGTTTTTCATTTCATAAAACAAAACTTATGTATTTTTGTTTTTACCACGTGCTATCAATTTGACAGTTCTTCCAAATTAAATTTTTTAGTTGTGCATTTTGTGCTTTACATTCTTTATTCACTTCTATGTTTTTATTTATTTTTCGGTTGTCGTTTTATGCACATTCGTTAAGCTGTAAAGATATAAAAAAAATATATATTTGAAACAGCTGATTGGGAAAATGTCAAAATAAAAAAAATCAGCTGATAGTAAAAATAACAAAAACAAAAACTCAGTCATCCACTCATTACATTATACTATATATTATAAAATATGATTTTTTTGTCTGTCTGTTTGTTATCAATATTTTGAAAAATAAAAATACAAATTTGTGATTGTGATTTGTAAGTAAAATTTTGTACATAGAAAAATGAAAAAATTAATTTGAATTTATTTTTAAAAATACTTTTAAAAAAATATTTAGTGATTGTGTAACAGAAAACTATGAATTAAAGATTTTTCTATTTCAAATTAAAGAAGCGGCGGCATCCAATTGTTATCATTGATTTGTACAAAAAAAGAAAAAAAAATTACCAATTCACGTCTACAATTTGCATACATATTATAAATTTTATACTTTTTTTGTATGCAGAAATCATAAATACATACGAATAAAAATAAACACATCGTACGTTTACAACATATACGAATATGATGAACATCGTCATCTTCATATAAATAAATACATATTTGAATTTAATGGTGTCGTCCTATCGTCCCTCGTCATTATTTTTCATTGTTTATGAACACGACGAATTTTTCTATCATCAGTTTTTAGTGGCTTTTAATTTTAAGTAATTGGAAATACTTCAGTTCAGTTCAGTTCAGTAAATAATATTCAGCCAGATAATATACAGTCAGTCGAAACTCGAAAGTAGTCTACCTTCTCGTTAATAAAATTATAATTTTAAAAAAAAAAACACATTTATATATATTTTTTTCGGATACGAATATTTTGATATTTTCAAAGTGATAAACTGCAGATAAGTGTAAATTTAAATTTATTATGATTTTGCAATAAGAAAATTCCAATTTTATTACGTCTTATATTTTGTTCATAATTAATTAAAAAGAAAAAATAATAATAATTAAAAGTTAACAGTTAAGAGAGTTTTATTTTGTTTTTACGCAATCGATCACAATTTGTTTTTTTTTTTTTTTTTGAAATTTAAAAAGTATTAAAATTTATTGAACTACATATAATAAATAATAAGAAAAATGAGTACATCAACGACAACTATTACTACAACTCCAACTTCAGCTTCGACTAAATCAGCGAGTGAAACTTCACATAAATCATCAAATGTGTTGAAATTTGTATTCGGTGGCTTATCAGGGTAAGTAAAGGTCTAATAAAATTAATAATTACTACTAAGTAGTTAATCTAATGATACATACATATATCAGCATCTGATAACATTTTATCTTTCTGTGCTGATTATAATTATTTTTGAATTTTTTATTGGACTGGTTTTACTTTTAAATAGCCGCATTCATTTAATAAAATTCCAATACAATGTAGCTACAAAGGTATAAAAAAAATTACATTTATTTTTTATCTAATCATGTTATTATGCTAAAAGTATTTATAACTAATAATTACAAATAATGAATGAATGAATTGCAATTTAAATATTTTTCGAGGTCAACTCTTGATCCAGTTTTTTCTTTCTATTTAACATGAATATACGCTACATGCTACACAATTTACACATGTTCGACTTTTAGTGTACGTTACACCATTCAAATGATGGACAAATTAATAATTTTTTTTACATAATAATTTTTAAGTGTATTTAATTTACATACTTATGTCGGTTATTTACAATACAGTGAGTAACAAAAATCATGTGGCTAATTAATCGTCGTACTTTTGAGAAAAGTTTTAATAATACCTAATTAAAATTATTCCAGAGTTCTATTCACTCTTGAATTACTTGAATTTTCAGTTAAATTAATTTATACAAACGCAAATTAATAATTGAGTATTTTTGGAAAACCGTTTCAGAAATAACAATCCGTTTTTAAAATTTTATTTTTTTAATAAGATTTCAAAGCATAAGTCTAAAATTTCTATAAGATGTACTGATATTTTTAAGTAACTGTAGCTGTATTTGCATTTTAGCTTTATATCTCGTAAATATTTTATTACCCTTTTTTTTCAGTTTTTTATTACTTTTTCTTAATATTAAATAAAAGAAAAAAATGAAATTTATGTAAAATTTTAAAATTTTATTGATTTCATTCAACTGAAAAATTATGAAAATTAATGTATAATTTTATTTGACTATGCATAACAGGTATAATCGAAAATGTATTATTGAATTTTTTGATTGAAAGTGAATAAAATAAAACTGAAAAAGAAAATCATTCGTCTATAAACTAGAAAATTTGTTTCCATGTCATATAAGCACAATTTATTTTTTCTTCATTAAATATACGTACCTATATATATATACCAGTATTAGTCTAAACATAAAATATACATTTTTAAAATACAAAGGTTATCATCATATATATTATATCTTCATAAATGAATTTATTTTTGTGGGCATGAATATATGAAACATTTGGATGTGTATGCGAATAACGTACATACATGTATGTATGACGTATGAATGAATAATGTTTGTTTTCATTGTGGAATAAATAAATTGAGCATTTAAAAATGCACATTAGTATTATTATACGTTATTTTGTATTTTAAGACATACAACATAATGTGCTGTAAGAGAAAATAATTCATATTTATTACGTACATATTTACTTGGTTTCATGCAAATAAAATTTAGTAATAATTCCGTTTTATGTCATTAAATATTAAATAAGTAAAAAAAGAAATACAATACAATTATACATGATGGATATCTTATGTAACTGCTTGTCATACCCGTATTATATCTAACAGAAACATGGTAAACTAGAAAGTGGATGAATTGTAAACGATTATGTTCTAATAATTGTTAAATAAATAAAAATTATAACATTTTCATAAAATAGTAGAAAATTATTAAATATTGTCGTTTTGTGTTTATAAACTAAAAAAAAAAAAAAAAAAAAAAAAAAATTGTACATGACCCCACTTACTTTAATTGAAATGTTAGCTTTAAAAGGATAAAATATTTATAAAGGAATACAAAAAATAGACATGACCTTTATGAAATGTCTGTTAATTTTTTAATAATTTTTATTTCATTACGATTAAATACAATAATTAAATATTTTTCTTATCTTTTCTCTTCATAAATAAGGAAATATATAAAAGCATTTATAAAGTATCACTGTCTGTTAATCGTTATCTCTTTTGATATGTATTTTAAATTTTTGTAAATGTAGATAAAAATGTAGTCCTTTAAAACAAAGTATGAAATACACACAGTATATATAAATCAATCAATTATGTTTTCTTCTTTTTTGTTTTTGTTTATTAATTATTCACGAGGGCAATCAAATCATTCACATTTGCAACTTTATTAATTTTATCAAATAAATCAAAATACAAGAAAAAATGAAAGGAACTTTGTAACTACAATGTTATGTTATATATCTTGCTAATAAAAGTATGCATACAAGGGAATAAAAAAAAAATTCCATTTATTTTATAAATCAATTGTTTTAATAAAATTTAATTTTATTTTATTGCAAGATAATAACATTTTATTCTCTTCATATACACAATTCAAATACGTGCTTATGCGTTTTAATTTGAAGAAAACCAGTACACTAACCTTCTGACATTGCGTGTAATTAAATTTTTAATTTACAAAGTGAAAACTAAAAAAATAAAAATGAAAAAAAGAAAAACACTTTTAATTAAATAAATAAATAATGTAAACTAAATACATATACATAATAAATAAAATAAAATATTCATGATTTTCGGGTAATAGGTATATTTTTCAATTTAACTTTTCAATTATTTTTATTTTGTTAAAATTTTTCAGCGACAATAATTAAAAATTCGTTAATTCAAATAGAAAAATTCTTACACTCACTCGTATACACAATATGTGTACATAAGTGCAATTGCACTAATAACCTAGACAAAGAACTTGCATTTCTAAAAATAATATCGTAAGATTTTAAATTTTCTAGAAATTGGATATAAACAAATAAACAAAAAACAAAAATAGAAAATAATGAACAATTTTCAAATTATGATTGTAAATTAAGAATAAAACTATACATAAAAATAAAAGAGTTAAAATTTGATTCTATTTAGTGTGTATTTGAATATACGATAAACGTAATATGAATTTTTAGATTTATTATTAGAGCAAAAATCATCTAGGATAAACATTTCGTAATGTACTAAATTTGCACAGAAGAAAATACACGTACATATGCACATTTTGTCTTCAGGACTATAAATGATTCAAATTATTTGATTGAGCATGTAACAGTAAAGATTTTTACTTAAAATAGGTGGGAGCGGGACATATTTTTCTATCTTCAAAATCAAGATCTGTATGTATATAATGTACACAAAATTTTTACTAACATAAATAGAAAATTGAACTAAAATGTTCTTCCTTGTTGATCTGCATTCTAATATATATGTACACCTAAATGTTTTTAAATGAGGTGATTTTTTTTAGTTAAATTGAGAATGGCCTTGTCTAAAATAAAGATATAAAAAGTAAAACCTGAAATTTGAGGATATTGACTTTGTACTGAAAAATTTAAAAAGTAAAAGTAATTATTTTTTACTAATCTGTTAAAAGCCATTTAAAAAACGTTTTCTTTAATTACCAGAAAATCCGTTAACTATGAAAAAACGTGCATAAAATTAGTTATTAGCGTAATGGCATGTTCCATTTACGTCTATCAGTGTGAAATAATCATTTCTTAAGTGAAAATATTTAATTCACGTATAACGTGGTTAGTTATAAGCGTAAAATTGAAAATGAGAAAAAAAAAATACTCAAAGAATCAACAAGTCGTTGAATAATTGTTGAAAAACAGACTTGTTACACGCAAATACAGTATATTTATATGGATTATATATATACAATTTTGCACATGATCCAAGAATACAGAATAATAAAAATAAAGTAAAATAATAGACCAAATAAATATTTTTATATTTTGTCGTAACAATGTACATAAATGTGTAAATAAATTCTATTTATGATTTAATTTACATTTGTGTACATAAAAATAATTCGTTTTTGTAATTCAAATTAAATCCAATATCAGCTGTTTTGTTATCAATAACATATTATAACGTATGCATACTATATATGTATATGTAGTACGTATACTTATATGATATAATACCTGTTGTATTTGTTTACATACAAAATAAAATTTATTTTGTATTTCGTACATTGTATTTTATTTTGTGTTAAATATGTTACTAACCACAAATACAAAATACCTGAATGCTAATTTAATTAGAGATTCATGTGATTATGTATATGTATATATAAAATAAATTATATATGTAAATTGTTACTATTTTTGAGTTTCAATTTATTTTTATTCATTTGTTTATTTATTTATTGTTTTTAAATTTATTTGCTTTTAACGTAATTGTTACTATTATAATTATAATAATTTTAGTATGGGGGCAACATGTATTGTTCAACCATTAGATTTGGTTAAAACACGAATGCAAGTATCAACAGCTGCTAGTGGTGGTTCTAAAGAATACAAAAATTCATTCCAAGTACTATTGAATGTGATAAAAAATGAAGGATTTTTTGGTTTATATAAGGGTATTGGTGCTGCTTTATTACGTCAAGCAACATACACAACAACTAGATTAGGTGTTTATACATGGATAAATGAATTTTATAAAGGGTATGATGATAAATTAAAAATTTAAAAAAAAAATTATTTTTTCTGCTAAAAGTAAAATACACCTGTTTGTTTTTGTTTGTTTATAAATAGATCAACAAATAAAGATCCAACATTATTTGTTCGTATGGGTATGGGAATGTTTGCTGGTGCATGTGGTGCATTTGTTGGTAATCCAGCTGAATTAGCATTAATACGAATGACAGCTGATGGTCGTTTACCAATTGCTGAACGTAGAAATTATTCAAATGTTGCAAATGCATTGATTCGAATTTCAAAAGAAGAAGGCTTATTCACGTTATGGCGTGGTTGTGTACCAACAATGGGCAGAGCAATGGTTGTAAATATGGTGCAATTAGCATCCTATTCACAGGTTTGTTTACTATACATACAATTACAATGTACAATTCTAATGATTATGATGATTACATTTTTGTATCTTTTCATGTCATTTTTTTATACTTTTGAAAAAATAAAAACAAAATGGTTTGTTTTTAGGTCAAAAGTTATTTAACGAAAGAATTTAAATTTGAAGAGGGTATTCAATTGCATTTCTGTGCTAGTATGGTATCTGGATTATTAACAACAATTGCATCAATGCCAGTTGATATCGCAAAAACAAGGTAAATTTCGATATATTTAATTTTGTTCTGTAATTATTTTATTTACAAAAGATGTACGTTTTTTTTTTGTTTTATTATTAGAATTCAAAATATGAAAATAATTGATGGTAAACCAGAATATAAAGGTACAACTGATGTTTTACTTAAAATTGGACGTAATGAAGGAATATTTGCATTATGGAAAGGATTTACACCATATTTCTGCCGTTTAGGGCCACATACAGTTTTAACGTTTATATTTTTAGAACAATTAAATACATTGTATTCAAAACTTGTTCTAGGTGAAAGTGGTGGACATTCAGGATTGTAAATCACTTAAAAAAAAATTTTCTCTTTTTAAAAAATGAAAGAAAAAAAAAAGATTACGTTAAATATACGATGAAAGTCATAAAATTGAGATATAAAAGTAGGAAAGATGATCTGAATTATTCAGTAGAAAAGTAAACGATGTCATAGTTTGAATAGCTTTTTATTTTATGAAATGTATTTTCAATTTTTATATTTTTTATATTATTATTAATACAATAAATTTTTTATGTATACATAGTAAAAAATATATTTTATTTAATGTTCATTTTTGTTTAATTTTATTCTTTGTTTCAAGAAAAACATTAAAACGATTGTTGATTTTTGTTCTCAATTTTTTATTAAATTGTATTTGAAAGTTTTTACTTTTTTTTTTGTTATATCATGAAAAACAATTGTAATAAATATTACTATAAAGAATTTCACGCACAATATTTATACAAGTTTTTTTAATTGTTGTTATTTGCATAAATATATTTTTAATTTTTATTTTGTTTTTTCAATTTGTAGTTAACTTTTATTTTTAAAAAAGTATATATATTTTATTGAATGTTTTAACAACATTTATATGATTATAAAATTCAAGGAATTTCGTTTGTCAAGTAAAATTTGAATTTTGATAAAAATAATTTTGTAAGCAGAAAATGTAATCGATATCTTAATTTTTGAAAATATAATTTACGAAAGAATATAACTTTTGTAATGATGTTGTAGATCAATACAAGCTAACATAAAATAATAGTTAAAACTTAAAACTTAAATTTAAGAAAAAAATGAAATGTAATTTTGAATTCAGTTTCCTTAAATAAAATCGATTTAACACTTTTATTAAAAATGAAAATCGTGCTTTTTAATGTTAAGAATCAATATATGTAGATTAGAAAAGTTTAAAATGTTGTATTGATATGAAGAGAAAATAAAATATTTTTATAAAAAAGGCAAAAAACTTTAAATAGCAAAAAAAAAACAAAAAACAAAATATAATTTAAGTTACAAAAGATAATATTGAATAATATTATATCAGGTACATTTGTATAATTAAGGTAAAAGGCAAAATATTCCACAAGAAAATTGTGTTCAAATTTTTTTTAAAAAAACAATAAAAAATACATATAGTATATTAAAAATATTCAATGTATGCAATAAATTGAAAATATATTATCAATATTTTATACAGAATAAAAAATGAAAAATGTGTTTTTTTTGCAAGTTGATGTTCCTTGATAAATATCAGAGTTTATGGTTAAAACTTTTCTATAAAGGTAAGCAGAGTGTACAAACATATAACCTGAAATAACTCAGAACTTGAACAAATGGATCATTTTCAAAATAAACAGTTCATTTACTTGAGAGAGAACAAATAAAATAGTCTTGGAAGGTAACTAGAAAAACAAATAAATTCATGTTTTTGTTTTTTTGTTTTATTTGTTTATTTATTAATTTTTTTCTTTATTATTTTCCATTTATCTTTTAATTATTTATAAATAAGTATTTTTGTTTTTTTTTTCTTGTTATTCTTTTATTTTTTGTTTTTCTTTAATTTAATAATATAATTGTATGATCTAACATTACAAGATGATTTGGTTTTTTATTTTTCTTTTCTTTTGAATATAATAGTAATAATAATAGTCTTAACAACTAATAAAAAAAAAAAGAATATAATAACTTATATAAAAAAAAAGATATTAAACAAAAGAGAGCTGTAAATTTTGTTTTTTTTTTTATAGTTATTTTTAATTCTTGCAATTCAATTTCCTGTATACTATTTTAAAAATATAAAAAATTTACAGAAGTTTTCAGAAAAACAAGATAGAATTTTTATCTGTTAAACATTTATTATTCGACAAAAATTTTTATATTCAATTCACCATATTTAATTTGAAATTTTTGTAAATTTCTGACAAACAATTAAAGAACGGTATTACGAAAATTTGAATTTTGCTTTATTTCTTTATGTTAAAAAACATCGACATTTTTTATTACGTGTTCAAATATCGTACAAATAATAAATAAGTAATAATAAAAATAACTAAAATAAAATATTGCCTTAAATTTTATTAACTTATAATTTAATATTTAACAAAATATGATCCTTCCTTCTATTTTTTGTTGTGTTAATTACGTAAGAAACATTTATGTTTCTTATCTGAATTTCTTCAATGAATTCATTCTTTTTGTCCATGTTTATTTATTTAATACTAAAAAAAAAATATTTTTATTCAAAGTTTCAAATTTCCGTACATCTTTTCAAATAAATAAATTTTTTAGATTATTTCTGACTTTTTGAATAAAAAATAAAAACATGAAAATGTTCGAAATATTATATTTAGAAAAATTCTGATATGTTTATGAACAAGAGAAATTCAATCCAATGTTTTCTTCTCGAAAATCCAGAAAATTCTTTTCCTTTTTAAGTATTTTTTCTTTCCAATGAAATAAAATTAAAAAAAAGAAAATAAAATTTAAAAATTGGAGTTATTAAAAGAAATTAGAAGAAATTCTTTAAAATTTAAATTTCAATATTTATATAATATAAAATGTAACCATGAAAATGTAATAATAGTTTACATTCCAATGATAATAATTTTTTTTTATAATAATATTAATAATGGTAATAATAATAATAATAATAATAGTAATAATAATAATAATAATAAAAAATTGTAATAGTAATAATAATGATAATAAAAAAATAATTCATTAATTATTATACTTTGTTCGTTCTACTTAATAATGATTATTACCATATTAGATTAATTATTTTATTAATTAAATAAAAATTGATTGCTTTTAAAAATTTTTATTCATTTTTATTTTTAATGTTTGTATTTTTTGTTCAGTTTTCGTTTGTTTTTTTTTTAATTTTTAAAATTTCAATTTTATTTTTAATTCTTTTTTTTTTTTTTTTGAGAAATAAATAAGTTTCATTTCAAAATTATACATAAAACCCTAACTAATAAATATTTTTTGCTTTTAAAATTTTTTATTTTTATTTTTGTATTTTTAATATTTTTTATCATTATTATTATTATCAACTTTCTTTTCCTTTTTTTTATTTACTTCATAAAAATATAGAGTTTGTCTTATCATTCATTTTGACTAGATATTTAATATAATATTTATATTTATTATAATATAATAATAATAATAATAATAATAATATAATAATAATAATAATAATAATTAATAATATAATAGGTATATAAATTTTATTTATTTCAATATTTTCTTTCTTTTGCTTTGTTTCCCTATAAACTACAAATTGAATAATTCTTATCATTTATTATTTTTTTGTTTTGTGTTTTTTTTTTTTTTTTTTTGTTTTCTTTTGTTTTCTTAATATTTAATATAATATTATTTTAATATTCGTGTGTAGTAATTGAATATATTTATTTTCATTTTTATATTCTGTATATTATTTAATATGTACGTGATGTTTTTTCATTAAAAAATATTATATTGTTTTTTCTTTTTAAACATCATTTTAATTTAAAGTTTTTGTTTTACCTTGTGTACATTTTACTTTTGTTTCATTTCTTTTTTTTTTCTTTAAATATATATTTAAGCACTTAACTAGAAAATAAAATATTTTAGGTCCTCTCTTCTTTTATTTCATAAAAATTTGATGTTCTCGATTTACTTTCATTAAATTTATTTTAAACATTTTTTCTTTTATTTTTTTATTTTATTTTTTATTTTTTGTTTTGTCAATAATATAACAAAATTTGTTGTGCTCGTTTATTTTCTATTATTAGTAAAATTATTACATATTTTATATTAACTTGTTAACTTTTTATATAATTTTTTTTCATTTTCATTTATTTTTGTTCCATTTTTTTTTTTTTTTGTATTATTGTTACGTATTATTAATTTGAAACCGTAATTTTATTTTGTTTTTAGCTTGAGAACGTTTTTATAAAATTGAGCCATATAAGAGAATTCTGTTTTTTTTTCTTTTTTCAAGAACTGAATCAATTAAGACATTATTAAAAATAATAAAATAGTTGAGGTAATTAAAACATTTTAAATCAAATGATGTGCGTTTTTTATGGTATATATTTTTTTAATGAATGAAAACAAATACATAGCTGATAAAAAAATTTTCAATTTCTACTAGTAATTAAATGAATGAAATATAATGATATAAATTTGTATTTGAAGATTAAAATATTTTAAAATAAATTTTTAATTCTGTATTGTAATTATAAAAATAAAATCTTGAACATATTTAAAAATTCGTATAGAATGAGTTTTTCTTTCGCATTTATAAACCTTGAAACTCAATGATAGCATCAGATTTAGCGAGTGATATGTCGCTGATAGTAGGTCAAACGTATCGAAGATATTGACTCATAAACTTTTTAATTTTTCGTTTTTTTTGTTTTTTTAATTGAATTCTGAAGAAAATCATGTTGTCGCTGCCGAAAAAATAAAATAAGATCTACTTTGATTATAGTGACAAATTAACGATGTCATTGGACCTATTCAATATTCAATACAGAAATAATAAGTAGGTGTTGCTGTATTATGCTGACGCTATCATTAGGCCCGAGCTGTAAAAACATTTATTTTATTTTAGTTGTTTCGTTTCACTTAGTAACTAATTTTACTTACATATTCATTTATTTTACTTATGTATGTATGTTTTCTTTTTTATATTATATATATGTATGTATATAAATTTTAAATTTTCAATATATGTATATCTTTAATATGCATTATACAAATGTGTATTTATTATCTATCTATATATATATATATATATATATATATGTATATATGTATATATTAAATAATGTATAATATCGTATATATATATATATGCATAAAATTTTTATATAAAATTCTTTTGTGTGCTCGTATTTGTGTACTACATATACTTAAATTATTGTATGATTTGTTCAAGTACATGCATGACGCGTGTAAATACATGTATGTAACTTTCATTCTAAGTACATTGATTATATTTTTATTTATTCAATTTGTTTCTGTTCTCCGAAAATATATGTATAAATATATCACTATTATTATCATTATTCTTTTATTTATTATTTATTTATTTAATTTTTATTTTTTAATTTTTATTTTCAACTAAATATGATTTATAATTTAAATTACATGTTCGCACGTATGTGTATAGTCAATAATATTTTATAAGTATATGTATGTATTTTACTTATTTTTTATTTATTTCTTTCTTTTAAATATAAAAAAAAGAAGAAAATGAGGAAAAATTTTATTCTTTTTTATTTTATTAATTTTTTTTTTTTTTTTTTGGTACGGCTTTATTTCTATATTTATATGCATATAACAATGTAATGAATTTGCATATCACTTAAATTTTTAAATTTCTTTTTTATTCTGAGCTTTTATCTTTTGTTTTAAAAAATATCTTTCTTTTTTTTGTATTTTTTTATTTTAATTTTTTTTTTTTTTTAAATTAATTTATAAATATTGTCTTAAAATAGTTAAGTAATAGTTATATATTTCTGTATAGTTTTTTTTTTTTTTTGTTTTATATGAATAAGTATCATTACATTATGTTTTTTATATGAATTCATTTTATTTCTACATACAGATTGTATAATATGTCGAAATTAATATAAATAATTTTTTTTCATCTTTTTTTTTTAATTATATACACCAATTTGCATGTATAAATTAATTAAGTACAAATTATTATTTTGGTTTAAAATTTTTTGGTTGATATATAAGTTGCTCATTTTGATATTTAATATTTTATGTAGGCTAATAATAATGTGTACATAAAAGAACTAATTATGTGCAACTGTTTTTTTTTTTTTTTGTTTATTTTTATTATATCGGTTTTAAAAATTTGATTTATATTAATTTTATAGTGTACAAATTATATGCTGCTCATTATTATTATCAAGCAAATAAAAAAAAAATCTATTTTTCATTTCATGTGCATATATTTGGTTTATTCAGATGATGTTCATTAATTTAAATTTTGAAAAACAAATAAAAATTTGTTTCTAGTTTTATTTTGAAAAAAATATAAATTTTTTAATTTTTAGCAGATAAGGTCATCATCATAGAACAAATTTTCAATTATTTTAATATTTTAAAATTAGCTTTGAAATTTCAGTTGCAACATGTGAATACTATAAATCTAATATGTTATTAATTTATTTCGTGTCTATTTTTTTTTTTTAAAAAGTGTTTTGCTTTTATTGAGATTATTTCTTTGTTTAACGATTTCGTCTTTTTTCCCCTTTTTGTTTTTTTAGAAAAAAAAAATTATTTGCGTAATAATTAGGTATTTATTGACTTGTTTCAGTTTCTTTTGTTTATCAAATTTCTTTTGTTTGAATTTAAAAATAGAAAATTATATATTTAAATTAAAAATTCATCTAATATTATTGTAGTCTGGCTTCCTGTAAGGATGCACCCGCGGCTGCAGCCTGTTGATATGGCGTAAGGGCAGGAAATGCACCTGCCGCCGCAGCGGCAGCACCAGCTTGTGGTAATGTTGCATATGTGTATGGTGTCATGTAACCGGCAGCAGCGGCGTTTGCTAAAATTTTATTACGTTTGTTTATTTTACATATTTTTACATTTCTAGTGAAAATTTTCTATTCAAAAATCTTAAAAAAAAAAACTTACCAGCAGCAGCACCAGTATATGGATAAGCTTCAAAACCTGTATATTGTCCAGGATATGGTGCAGCAGCAGCTGCGGCAACAGCATTCTAAAAATAACGATTTGGCACATGAAAATCTTTCAATTTGTTTTTTCTATCTATGATATATTCGCAAATTTTTTACAAACCTGATATTCATAAAATTGACTAGTTGCAGCAGCAATAGCGGCAGCATGTGATAATTGTGTAGCTGGTATTGGTACTAAACCTGCAGCAGCTGCGGCAGTTGTATTAGCAGCGGCTGCTGTTGCTGCAGCAGCACCTAAATACGGTGATCCATAAACATATGACTGAGGTACCCTATATTTGTTTGTTATTTTATTAGAAGAAAATAAAAAAAAAAAAAAAAAACAAATTCGTAATTAGTAAAAACAATTATCCATCAACTTTAAAACATAGTTTTTTTTTTTAATATTTTGACCACAAATCACAACAACACTTAAAACAACTATTTGTATAATATGCAAGAAAAAATATAGTATTTTTTAAATAGTAAAAAAAAAAAGTAAATAAAATTATTAAATAAAATAATCATGAAAAAAAAATTGAAAATAAAAAAATGAAAAAAAATAAAAATAAAAAGTGAAATCAATATAAAATAAACTCTTTCTAGAATATATATAATATATATTTATTTTTAGTGTTAAGAAAACGAACTCTCAGCAACAAAGAAAAAAAAACGCCAAACTGTAAATATATATAATATATGTTGAATATATATAAAAAAACGAAAACTTTATTGTACACAAAGAAAACAAGAGAAAACTTAATTTTCTTCTTATTCATTTTGTTTTTGTTTTTTTTTTTTTTCAAATTTAATTGTTTCTTAATCTTGTAATTTTTCTTTTTTACTTCTAATAATATGTAATTAAGTTTTTTTTTAAAAAAAAAAAAAAAAAAAAACAATATCACATCAATAGCAACAATTCATTTTAAAGATTTCTTTTCATATTTTAATGTTTTATCATTTACATCTAACACATCAAAATAAAAAAAAAAGAAGAAAATCGTAAAAATAAGAACACCACATTTCATATTTTGTAAAAAAAAAAAAATTTTTTTTGTAGTTATGGGCCAAAAGAATTGTTTCGTTAGAATTTTTGTTTTTGAAATAACAATCCAAAAAAAAAGTGGTTCTATTTATGAAATTATAGTTTTGCAAAAACAGAAAAAAAAATAAACATTTATATTTGTAAGCTCACGTGTTAATGGAAAAGTCATTTAATTTTAATAAACCAAAGTAAAAAAATATGACATCGAAAAATTAAATACCGTACACATTCTAATAGTAATTTTGTAACCGTTCTATACGTACATACACATACATTATATATCGTCATGATTCTTCAGGATATTTTTTACTAATTATACGCATATACTTTTTTACTTTTAGTAATAATTATTTAACTTTTCCATTAAGCTTACCTTAACATAAACAATTTGACTAAAATTTCATTTATTTTAAAAATTATTTTGCATTACTGTATTTCTACACACATACATACATAAATATTTTTTATGGGTTATATAAAATACAGTTAAAATCAAAACGAAAAAATAAAAAGAAAAAAATTAAAAAAATATCTTTCTTTTTGTTTTTAGTAAAACAGTTAAAAAAAAGAAAAAAGAAAATTTCCCACTATGATATTAAGAAAAGAAAGAAAAAAAAAATGTTTAAGAAAAAAAAAATCTCAAAAAAAAAAGTAAAATTTCAGGAAAACTTCCTACCGCAAATTTATTTGAATAGATTCCCCTAATCTTGTATTTTTTTTTTTTTTTTTGAATCACAAAAAATTATATAATGTAACATTTATTGTGATTTCAATGAATACCAGAGAAATCATATTTGAATCCATTTCATTATCCTATCATGGTACATGTGTAAATTAATTGATAAATATTGTATGTACATATACAATAAAAAATGTAGCCTATATAGTTATACACTTTAAAACACTCCATAGAATATTATGATATCCAGTAGTACACATTGTATAGAATTCATTCCTATTTGGAATATTACAATATATAATTAATTAAAAATTTGTAAAAGATCGTATTTTCATAATAAAAGTAAAACAAAAGCAAAAATATAAAAAAAAAAATAGAAGAAGAAAAAAAAAATTTGTACTGTTACAAAACAAAAACCAGTAATAATGATAATAATTATGACTTGAATAAAAACATTTAATTTCCATTTTCGTGACAATTTTTTCATAGATATACAATTTTCATTAAAAAAAATTACTAAAAGATAATGAAAACATTTGTTTTCCTGCATTGGTAAAGTAAAATTGAAAAAAAAAAAAATTATGAAAGACAAAACCAAATAAAACGAAAGATATTCAGTAAAAACTATTAATTTTAGCGACCTAATCAATTATTGAACAAAAAGATATTTTTAAAAAAAAAAACATTGAATGTCTATGCAATGTTACACGCATCCTTTATACCATGGAAAATTACATTATTTTTAATTTTTTATTATATTGTGTACGTTACATTTTATTGCAAAGAAATATGATATTGCGTGATAGAATATGATTTTCATTTTTAGCTTTTTAATCGGCCCTACATATAGGTACATATATAAAAGTCACCATTATATAGGTAGATACATCATATATACATACATACAAAAACACATGTATATGTAGTCTTTTGGCGACATCAATTGCATGTTAAATAATTTAAAAATATCAGATTTTTAATTCTGATAAATTTTAACAATGTGTTTGCACGGGGGTGTACATGTATAATTTTTTCATGTATAGACAAAATATAAATTTTTACTTTTTTAGTTCGTCTCTTTTTTTTATACCTTCGGAAAAATTACATGAAAATTTATAAATTGAAATTATGGAAATGCTAAGGTGGCAGTATATAGGTAATATAAAATGTTTGTGTAACTAATTTCTATATAAATATCAGTAAATGATGTTATAAACATCCATGTATCTATTATTTACTCAATTTTCAATACCATTTTATCTAATATTTCATATATGTAATTGGCTTCATTTATAATTCATTTTGTTGCAAATACAAAAAAGAAAAACTATGAAAAGACCCAAGTGTGAAATAATAAGGACATGGTTATCTATTAAATTCGAAGGTTAAAATTTTGCATTGCTAAACGTATTAAATATTTTCATCATGTTTTCAATCAATTAATCAATATATTGAAACAAAGAAAAAAGGTTTTAAATTGAGAATGAAGAAAATATTCTAAGATATCGTTTCTAAGAAAATTTACTACAAGAATTGTAAAGTAAATGTAGTAAAATGTTGGTATGTACATAGGTACCGTTCATAACTGACATTTTTTAAATTCAAATTTAATTTTTTCAATTATTTTACTTGTATAAAAGTTATAAATATTCAATAGATTTCCTTAATGGAAATTGAAAACAACAAAAAAAACCAAAAACAAAAATAATAAAAAAAAAGAAAAAAGTCCACCCTGTTTTAATATTTAATCATTATTTTGAAATTCATGCTCATTTAAACTATTTTTATCACAATTTTGGTGTTTTATTTTCTTTTATTTCTCACTGTAAGTGTTATATCCCTTCTATCAAAATCAAGGAAATTAACTTAATATCAAAAATGTGTACACATGTCGAGTATATAAATACAATTATGCACATATACATGTACCTACATATATTTACTTTCAAAGTAACAATAAGTAATACCATTTTTTTTTATATTTATTTGTTTATCATATGTATGTATATTTATTAAGCTTTCTTTGTTATTTTTGGGTTTTTTTTTTTTTTTTGCTTTAAGATATTTTGATAAGTATGAGAGATATTATGTACATACATACATATTGTAAAAGTAGTAAAATTAGATGTTAAACTTGAATGCGCAGTAATGTCCATTATTGCTATAGTGGACACAATGATACTTTAATTTTCTGTTGTATTGAAGAATTTTGTGGTTGTATGTTTTTATTTTTTAGCTAAAAGTTTTGTTTTATTTGTAGGTCATTTAATATATCGAATATGAATACATTCATACATACGCATACCATATAATAATTGTCAGTTTTTTATGTATAAATATGTGTATGTAGTACAATGTACTAATAAAAGTAGTAAAATACAATTGTTCATACAGTTAAGCAATTTAATAAAAAATATTTTACATTATGTACATATACACAATGAAAATATAAACCAAATGATTGCTTGTGTTGTCCTTTTTTTCCTTTATTTTTTTATTGTTTTGATTACAAGTTTTTTTTTTCACTATAAAGGTATACAGACAGATAAAAAAAAAGAAAAACAACAAGCCATAATGAAAAAATAAATAAAAAAAAAATAAAAATAAAAATAGACTAAAAATGAAACAAGGTCTAAAAGAAATTACCTACATACAGTAAAAAGGGTAAAGGTATTTACGAAATAAATACAAAAAAACAGAGAATCTAAATAAAATTGTTCGTATAAAAAGTTCATACCATACAGATAATTGTATACGAAACCAGGCATATTGTACATAGGCATGATTATATAAAAATGATAAAAAAAAAACAGTACAGCAGTAAAAATAATAGTGGTGGCATTATTACAATTAAATTATATTTTATAAAAATAGTTGTAGTGGTCTCGATTTACGTATTCCACGCCACATATACATTCGTTATGTGCATCAAACGTACATACAAACCGTATGTATGTACATATACCATAACTATATTGTACATTATAATTAATGTACACACATATGCAACACATATTGCATTATTATTATTATCAGACAACAAGGAATTACTGGACTGTATGATAAATAGCTTTTGATCGTCAATATAGAATGCCAAGCATAATGAATTTTTAATGATTATGTACATACCTAAAATGTACGTTGTTGATACGTTGGTATACAAATATGTACATACATATGTATGTATATGAAATACATTGCAATAATTGTAAAAAAAAAGGATATTATCTTTATAGGAATTATAATTGTGTGAAATTAAATGGACAAAATACGTTAGTGTATAAATGTACGAGTACGTATGAAATTTTCAATACAACTTAAACCGGTATGCGCATATAGCTTTTTAGTAATTTTTTTCATATGAATTTATACGTAAGGAAGGACGTGTTCATGCATACAAAATTTTTCTTTTTTTGTTGCCTTTATTAAATTGATAAATTTATGAAATTATTGCTTGTATATTTCATTAATTTAAATTCATTTCTGTTTACTTGTTAATGAAATTGTTATATGTATTTTCCTTACAAATTATTAGTTACTATTTTTTTTTTATATGTATGTTCATATTTCTTTTGATTTGTGTAAAAATATTATTATGTTGAATTTTTGATTATTATCAAAAACGATTTAAACATGTATAACCGAGTCGTATATAATAAATAATATTCATTTCATATATTTCATTTAAATTTTCGATTAATTAATATTTTTTTATCCTTGTTCATGTATACATTATTTTTGTAATCAAACATGTAAATACCAGGAAATCACATAGTAAAAATATATGTACTTATAAGAGATAAATTATAATATTGTAAAAGTAATTATATTCATTGTAAAATGGTTGTGTTTAAATACATGTGTAAATGCATATAAAATCAAGGACAAATTGATATTTAATTGTATATACATATATAAATATGTGATTGAATTTTTACATGAAAAATAATATACAAAAAAAATTCCATTTTTATGGTTTTTTTTCATTCAATAAATTAAAGAAAATTGATGATTTTTCTACAATATAATTTAAAATGTAAAACAAGGACAATACAAAAGGAAAATTAAACCAAGTACTCATTGTGATAATAAAAAAAAAAAGTAAAACAAGGTCTAAAACAAGGAAAATTGTAGTAAAAATCATCAATCAAAAGGAAATATTTATTAATCTATGTTATTAATTTATATGATATGTTGAAATAAACATACATATATTTCATGTTAATTGATAAACAGAAAAATATATTTTATTTTTGTTTTAATATTCATCACAATATAAATGCGTAGATAATTAATTAGACTTGAAAAAATGAAAATTGTGAAAAAATTACTTTTTAGAAAAAAAAAGAAGAAAAATTGTGTTAAAAATCTGAATAACTGTATGTAAATTGCCTACAGTTTTTCTTGTTAAAAATAAAAATAAAATTAACAAATTCATCATTGTTTCAGAAATTAAATTTTCTTGAGCACATTTTCTTTTAAAATTGATAATAATTGAAATTGAAGTATATAAAGAAGAAATACATGTATGTTTGCATAAACATACATATGTGTGTTATACATGTATACATAAAAATGTAAATATGACCACCTAGAAAATACATACAATTATATCCCGGGGAAAATTGACATAAAAATAACAAAAATAAATCAAAAAAATAAACCGAAAAAGAAGAACAAATTAAAGACAAACAAAAAAAAATGTTAAGTAGCTGCCAAAATGTTATATTTTCGACATTACAATTTTTTTTTTATTTTTTTGTTCTTAGGTGACAAAATTCTTGTGAACACATAATACATACACACATACGTAAAAACATTTTATCTGATTATATTCAAATTAAAAAGCAGAGGAGTATCCTAATATACAATGTCATTTAAATACAAAATTTTATTTGTTTCGTATTATTTGAATCGTTTAAATTCGTTTATTTAAAATTATTTTTAGATTTTGGCTTATTTGTAAGAGAAAGAATTATATCGTAAATGTAAAAGCACCCTGACAGCCTCAGACGTTCACATTACACACATGTGTACTTTATAATACATAAATACATATGTACATATATAAAAATGAAAATTTCAAATTATATACATGTTGCAGGAAAATATTTCGTATATTATTTGTCTCCAACAGAGAATACACAATACAAAAAACAAAATTAAAAAAGTAAATCCGTGTACGCATATGTTTGCGCATATTCATTATTTATTTTATTTGTTACAGTGTAAAATGTTTAACAAAAAATTATATTAGAATGGTCACGGTATTATGGATTCTCTTTGAATATAATATATTAAAAAAAAAAAAAAAAAACAGAATAAGAAAAAATCAAAAATAATCACATATTACACAAATTACAGGGTTACTCAATCTTTAAAATCTCCATTTCACAGTAGTGTATACCATTTATTTGTTACTATGGTATTATGAAATTTTTATTGTAATCATAATTTTGTAGTATTATAATATTCCTTTTCAATTTGAATTTTTCAAATTTTTTTGTATGCATTTTTAAAGAAAATGCAATATAATAATACAATGTTGACAATATGGCTGCTTATTATGATCATATCACCAAATAAAAGAGAAGGGTTTAATAAAAAAATAAAATAAAAATAAAAATAAAACGAAAAATTGTAATAAAAATGTAGTGCATCTGAAATGATCATTATATTCGTACCACATACATACAAACATATTATGCACTGCAGTATGAATATTTGTTTGTCTACAAAATATCTTTGTTTATTTTTTGTATTACGTATTTTTCAAGTTGCATCAAATCATGTAAAATGCAATAAATATAAATTTAGACACAAGAATTAATTTTCTTTTTTTTTTTTTAATTTATTTTATTTTATTTCACGTTGTGTTGATTGCAAATATAATTTCATTGATTACAGTACAATTTTGAATGAAGAAATGTTCATTTCGTTCTCAATTTTGAGATTTACTATTTTAAATATTTTAAAATTAAATTTTTAGCAATTGGAATTTATTGTGAAATATCAATAAAACCCGAGAAAATTTTAAAAAATTTTGTTAATTTTTTTTAAACTTCGTTTGAATTAGATTGTAATTAAATGAAAATTTTAAAAAATTTCAAAAAACGTTCATGATCATTTTAAATTAATTTCAAATTTCAAAGATATGTTACAATGTTGTAAATAAACGAATAAAGACGATAAATGTGCATTTGTCAAATATAAAATGAATAATAATGAAAGACACAAAAAAAAGAAAAGAAAATTAAAACAGAAAAAGAACTTTCTTTCATCTTTTTCATTTTATTTATTCATTCTTTTTATTTAATTCTTATGGAACATATAATTCAAATGAATAGGAGACATATTAAATTTATATATGTACCATACATGTATGCATAAAATAAACATGTATGCATTTCAAAAGAATATAATATTTAAAAAGTTGTAAGAAGTCATTAAAATATTAATGAATGACAACTGGTACTGTATACAAACAGCAGTAAATACACAATATATGTATGTATATATAGGTACATACAAATGCATAGTATAAGATTTTGAATCCCCTTTGTGATATTATATCATTTAAGTTTTCCTTTTTTTTTCTGTATTATATACTAAATTTATAAAGAAATTAGAAACATTTGAAACATATACATACATATGTATACATATTTAAAAGCAGCTCTTCAACATAACGACAAGTGAATTACCTATGTTACAACGTAATATTCACCTTTTAATATTATGTATACGTTTTAGGATTAATGCATTCGTAATGTGTAGTTCATATATTATATGCTACAATAGAAATGTAGTTAAACGTAAACTATATACAAATTTGTATAAAGCGTATAGGATTTACCACATAAATGTTGAAGAAATTTTATTTACGTTAATTTACATGTAATTTATTTTTTACATTTTTAAAATAATGGATATTAATAAACATTTATATAAAAACAAAAAATTTAAGAAAAGAAATAAATGAAAATCACAACATAATACAAATTTAAACAGCAAAAGGAAAGAAAAAAAAAATATAAAGGTTACCTTTACAATTTTCTATTGTCTATTTTCTTTTATTTTTAATTTTTCTTTTTGAATAAAATTTTCTCTACATATAAGATATGATGACAATGCATTCTTGAAAGAAGAAAAGAAAAGGACAAAAAAAAAAAAAAAGAAAATGGCAAATAAAATAAAAGTGCACATCATCATATGAAAGAACACCTCTTGATTATTTTATTAAGAGCAAGAGTTAAGTTGAAGCCGTTGCTATTGCTGTAAAAGCATATTTTATAAAACAAAGAGTACATACATGTAAATCTAAAATATCCTGTATCTACATATAATGTATATCTCAAAGAAAATAAAAAAATCTCGAGAAAAAAAACAACATGAATTTTTCTTTAACATGAATATATGAATAAATGGAACAAAATATTTTTGGAATCCAAGAAAAATCTGAAAAGAATAATACTGAATATGCTCAATCAATTGATTATATTTGAAAATTATTCATTTTAAGAAACAAAAAAATTATTATTGGACAATTGCCAATAATACATAATACATATAGAGTTATATACAGAATTGAATTTCAGGTGTCAATGTACATCAGCCTATACTTATTTTTTCTCTAAATACGTACTCATGTTTCATTCAATGGTCGTTACATTACGTTAGATGCATACAACTTGTTTTTTTAAATTTATCTGAAAACAGCATAAAATTTGCATAATTTAAAAGGATAAAAATGCAATTAGAAAGGGACAAATGAAAATGTAATGTTATTTTCCTTTATTTTCGTAGTGAAATTGAGTAAGATGATTTTAAATTAAACTGTATGGTAAGCACAATTATACATCATGAGTTTTGATTATTTTTTTTTTTTTTGAATTTTCAATGGACAGTTATTTTGAAATTACATAATTTTACCAAATTTTGGTCACTTGATAATTTGTTTTTGAATATTTCAATACCCAATTAGTTGACATTATTAATTTATATTTCGAGACAAAGCGAAAAATAAATATTGTTTTTAATTTTATGTATCAACTATATATGTATCTATGGGTTGAACTATACATTCACATACATACATATATCGTATAGGATGTTAGAGGTGTTCAAAAGTTTTAGCCAAAACCTTGAATTATTTTTAGTTCTAACAAAATTGATGTTAGAAAAAAAATTTTTTTTTTTTTTTTTTTGCTAAGAGGAAAAGATTTTTTTTTTTTTGTTCTTTGCAAATTTTGTGAATAGCCACCATACGTATACACATATGTATGTATAACGTTCTCAAATATTGCTTGTTACATAAAGAAAAATAAATTTTGACAAAAAATAAAATTATGACATGACATGACATATTTTGTACACATTTATGATAAAATAAAGAGAAATTATATACATACATATATTTTTTACAATGTATCAATTTTTTTTTAAAGCAATGTAGCAATTTAAGTGTATATTAAGAATTATGAAAATTTCATAAAAATTGATAAATCAAATACAAGTGGAGATATAAGTACATGCCGTAATGTTTTATTTGTGGTCATACATGAATATGTATATTTTTGGATTTAGTTCAAGTAATTAAAAAAAAAACGTTTTGGTACATGTTTTTTAAATCTTCATCATTTATGATGAGGTACATTGAATATTATTGTAACATCGGTCATTATTACATACGTATATAATGTAATATTCGCTACTTCTCTTATACAATATTTAAATTCGTTAATAATTTATGATCTGATAAAAATCTTTTGAATTCGTTTAATTGCACATATACAGTTGTAAACGTATACATAATATATTTGTATATGAAAATCATTATATTATAATTATAAAGATATCATCATCATCATCATCAATGAACTGCGTTTATTTATTAGGACCTATACACACATGTCATTTTGAATATCAGTCATGCAGAAAATGTTTTTATTTTTATTAATGTTTAACAAACCACAAAGAAAGAAATACAAAAAACTCGGGTAATAAATAAATTTAAAAAATTTTTTTAAAAAATAAATATTTTGAAAAATAATCAAAATTATTAAATTTACCGGAAATTATTACACGATGTCCATAGCATACTATTCATATAATATTCAATAGTGAAAATTTTATATACATACGTTTATCATTAGTACATATGAATCTGATTTAATTTTTATTTTTTATTTTTTATTTTTAGAGAAAGTATTCCAATGATATCACATAATTTAACAGATATTTTCATAAATTCTAAATATTCAAACCAAATAAAAATATAATTTTCATATGACGTAAAATTAAAATATATTTTTAAATATTTCAAGCCGTTTCCTTCCGTCCATATGTCTTTTATTATCATATTATAACATTTTTCATTCGACAAATGACTAAAAGTAAAAAAGAAGGGGGACTCTGATTTTTATAACACAATCCATCCGGGTGCGGGCATGTATGTATGTGTTAAATTAAGAAAGGTGATAGTTTTAATACAATTACATTAAGGCTGATTGATTGTCAACGGTGACAAAACAGAAGGGAAAGTGTTTTATGATGAAATTTCTCGTTACTCGTTTCCTATAAACATACATATGTATGTACGTGGCAGCGGTATGTTTGAACCCTTTTTTACTAAAATACTAAAAAATGTAACACAACTCCAAAAAAAAAGAAAAAAAAATACTTTCTACGTTAAATTGTAAAAATACAGGATTTTATAAGTGCAAAAATATAAAAATATCAATTTTTTTCATACTTTTTGTTCTTTGATGTTTATAAAAGGGTACATTGAATTTATCTTATACTTTTCGTTTTTTTTTTCGTTAACCACAGCCAAGCGCAGATAAAAAAAATGCCTAATTTTTAGGTAAAATATTTTATCAGAAATTCAAAGGTCTATTTCTCGCTATAAATATCGTGTAGGCGCACGGAAAAAAAATTATTTTTATGTATTTACGCAATATAAATAATATGAATTCCATAAGATACAAAAATTAAATAAGAATATATTGTACAAAAACAAAAAAAAAATTATGAAAATATCGTAAACAGCTGCAAGTTTTTGTATTTCTTTTCTCGTTATATTTTTCTTTTAGCTAATTATAAAAATTTGTCATAATTTTCTGTTTTTCTGTGTATCGTATCTATACATATAATTGGTTCACATGGAAAACAAATAGAAAATTTAAATTTTTTTTTTTGCTTAGATTTCAAAATTTCAAAAATTAATATTTTTAGATAAAAATTTTCCATGTTCGAAAAAAAAAAAATAATAAATGAAAACTAAGAGTATATTTTTCAAGGAAAAATTTTAGAAAAAAAATTTTTTCAAATAAATTTAAATGTGGTGTCCTCGTTTTTACTGTTTAGATTTTTTTTTATTAATTACCTTTTTGTTTTCTTACTATAAAAAAAAAAAATTAAATAATAAAACATTTATGTATGTAAGAAAAAAAAAGAAATCTTTAAAAAAAAGTAAAACACAAGTGTCCAAATATAAATCACGAAAAAAATCGTGTCAAAAAAAAATTTTTAAATTTTTTAAATTTACATTGTTTATTTGTAAATTTTGTGGAATATAACATAAACATATGTAAAAGTGTTCTCTCACAAATACAAGAAAAATCAATAAATCAGTTATGAAAAAATCAAATTATGAAAATTCAAATAATTATGAAATGCACAAATTAAAAAAGAAATTGACAAATAATGAAAACAAACTGAATTAATGAAATGAAAATATGAAAAATTATAAATAAAAAATTAAATTCTTTTGTGTCAAAATGAAAAAAATAAAATAAAAAAGTAAAATTTGAAAAAGAATACAAAATAAAAAAAAAATGAAGAAGTCAATAGAATAAACAAAAAGGAAAAAAAAAATTAAAAACTTTCAAGTACCGAAAAGAATAGACCAAACTCAGAAAGAAGAAAATAGACAAAACAAAAATAAAAACAGAGTAAAAGTTTTAATGTTTTGCTACTCTAACTTTTTATTGTAACTGTGTAACGCTTTCGTTAAGAAGACAAAAATTTGTTTTGAATAATAAAATTTCATGTACATTATTTATTTTTTAGTATTGCAAACTTGAAATATTTTATCACTTAATTACCAATAAATATTTTCTAAGTACCAAAATGTAACTTCACAGTTCACACTGATAAAATATGATTTAATTAAAAGCAAAAACTCTTTAGAAATCACTTATCAAAAAAATATGTATTCTTGAAATCATTTTCAAAAAACAAAAAGCAATCATGCAATTTTCCAAGTATTTTGATATCCTTAAAAAACGAGATATTATTTTCTTTTTCTTTTTTTGTGAAAATCTGTAAATCATTTTATTTAAGCTGAATAAATTAATGAATTTTACAAGTTAAAAGTTATAAATAAAAATTAGATTTTATTTTATTAGTACCTAATTTAATAAATTACGAAAAAAAAAAAATACATTTATAATTTAAATGGTTATATAATGTTTTATTTATTTTTCGAGTGAATCGAATTTTGTTTTTTTTTTAGTCTTAATTAAGGAATCTTGGAAAACTGTTAAAAGCCGATTAAAATTTAAAATTTTATTTATGTGTAGAAAAAAAAATGAGAGAAAGTTAAAAAAAAGCCCGAAATCCCTTTTATTTTTATTTTGGACAGAAAGAAAATCTAAATCATAAATAAACAAGTACATTATCAGTATTAAAGGAAAATAAAATAAAATTACAAACTAAATAAATGAACAAGTAGAAAATATAAAATTAAGTTAGAAAATAATGTAATATGAAAAACAAATGAATGAAAACAAAAAAACATTTAGAAAAATAAAACAAAAACAATAAAAGAAGAACATATAAAATGTAAAGAAAAAAATGCAAAAAATAATAATAATAATAATAATAATTACGTTTTGTTTTAGGTTTTCTCTTTTGATAATTTTCGTATCATTTCTAACTATTTTCAAAATAAAATAGTATACATAGTAATATGATAAAAAGCGCTTTCATTTTAAATGCTGAGACACATTTTAGATTTTTATATGATATTGTAAAATGCATGTATAACATTTATATCGTTTCATTCTAGAAAGATACATATACATAAATAAAATAAATACAAGAAAATTTTTAAAAAAAATTGTAAATACAAAGTTTTTGTTTTTTTTTTTTTTTTTTTTTTTAACCACAATATGTAATATTTAAACTTAAAGAAAACTTTTGTGTTATTTTGGCATTTTTCTTTTTTTGCGTCGAGCATTCGCTTTTTGTTTCATGTGTTTTTGTGTTCTTGTGTACAAATTATATAAAATGTTTGTGCAGGTTCGTGTTTGTGTGTCTAAATAACTCAAAAATAAAAAGGATCATATAATATGTTGATGTTTATTTTCATTTCATTTCATTTTTAAAACTTGACTATATCGAATATATCCTATTCGATATATTCTTGTATTTCAATTAAATTATTTATTTATTTATTTTTTTTTTAAATATTTAAATTCTTGTTTTAATATGATTAATTAAATTTTGAGGCTCAATTAAAACAAAAAAAAAAACCACAACAACAACAACAACAAAGAAAAAAAACGAAAACACAGAGAGCAGGCTGAGGCTGACAGGTTACCATCTCATTTTTGTTTGTTTTTCAATTTTTCTCTTGAAAATTAAGAAAAATTTCAACTTGTATTTGCTTTATGTTTTTCGAATATACATACACATATGTTATTACTGAAACGGTGTCCATTAATGGCCCCAGTTTAACATTAACATTTTCAATGTACACGAAATATATTTTTACAATTCATTTCTTAACATTTTTGTTATTTATTTCTTAATATCGCTTTTATTTTTCATGCATGTATGCATATTTTTATTTGCATTATCATGTTTTCTGCACATAAATATGTATGTATACATATTATTATTTTTATTCATATATGTATACACAATTTTTCAACATATAACATTTTTAACTTATTTATTTTTATTTTATAGGATATTTTTAAATTCTATGTTCTGAAATTATAATTAAAAAACAAAAAAAGAAAAAAAAAAGAATACATATATATTTTATTTAACGATCGAACTCATTATTTTTTTTTTTTTGTTAAATTTAATCTCACATACACACAATTTTTATTAAAATACAATTCATTTGTTGAAAAGTTTAAATGATTATTTTTTTGGTTTTCGGTAATTTAAATTTTATTTACATACAAATACTAAAAAGAAATTTTTTTGTGACAATTTTTTTTTTTTTTTGTTTTTTTGATTTTATATTTTTACCACATGTATGATAAATAAAAATAATAATTAAAATAATTTTATTTATTTTTTTTTTTTTTAAACAGTTTTACTTTTGTAGAGGAAAAATTTTTATTTTCATTTTCATTTTAAATTAAAATAAAAATAAATTATGAAAATTTTATATTGAACGTAGGCTGATATTTCACATTAAATTAATTTAAATTCAAATTAATGAGTTCAACTATTCACATAAAATTTTGTAAAAAATAAAATTTATATTTTTATACATGATGTTGCAAAATAGAAAATACTCATAAAGATTTGTTTTGATGTTGTTGAAAAGACTAAACGAAAAATTAAATAGTACAAGTAGTATTTTTTTTTTTTTTTTGTTTGGTGAAAAATTATGATTTTCTTCCTGAATAAAACATTTTCAAAAGCAAGTAATTATTATATGAAAATATATATAACAACATCAGTATAAAGGAGAAACTTTTTGTTTGTAATATAAACGAGTAAATTCTGTAAATATAGGAAAATTTTTTGTCATACATGTTTAAAGTAAAAATATAAAATTGTGTATTTATACTTTATTGCAAACATTTTAATGAAGTTAAAGTGTATAGAATAATGTTCAAAGGTTTAATTACAATTTCTTGCAATTATGCATTTTATTGAATTAATCAAAAATTCAAAAATAAATCATAACAACAGTATTTCTATCACATAATCGCACATATATTTTGAATATTATCTGTACTTATATGTAAATTAACATACTTATAAAAATTTGTTCGTATTTCAAATAATAGTAAATATTTTGCATATTTTTCCATCAAGAAAAAAAGGAATGAAAAAAATCGTAAAAAATAAAAAAAAAAGCTTATTGATATCAAAAAAGAATAAATAGAAGAAGAAGAGAGAAAAGGTTGTCAATATGTATTATATAATGTTGATATTAAATTGTATTTAAAAGAAAATACAAAATATAATGTAAAAGGTATAAAGGTATAATCGCATATTTCGTCATATTATGTACTTATATAATATGTATATGAAAAAATATAAAATATGTAGTATACGTTTTTGTAAGTAGATAAAAATATAGAATGACATTAATAAAATAAGGGACTTACCCAAACTGGTTAGGTAAAACCGGATATCCTCCTGCACGTAGTCCAGCAGCAAAAGGGAATCCTGTAAAATATTTACAACCAGTAAAAAAAGAAGAAGAAAAAAATAAATGAAATAAATTCCAAAAACTAGAATTGTATTTTTATAAAATGTACAAAAATGCTATGGAAACTAACAATTTACTTTAAATTCTTTTATGAGCAACGTACACAATCAAAATATTTTAAAAGATAAAATGCGTATACATATGTATGTATCTACTTATATAGAGAAAAGTAAACTGTAATTTTTATAATGGATCCCCTAATATAGGGGTTGTTAGCTGATAGAATTTCATTGACTTTGGTGTTATGTTCAGAAAAAATAAAAATAATAAAACACGATCCGTAATTACATTCGATTGAATTTTAAAAACGTACGACTCAATACTCACATAAACTAATTTTTATTTTATTGGTTGTCGAAGTATTGTATATAATTTATTTTTATTTTTATTTTTTTATATAAAAGTAGAGGTACACATTTTCTTCTTTTTTTTTTTTTACAAAGCCATGTTCAATCGACAAATCAAGGGATCTTATAGGTATATATATTTGTAGCTGTACACACATATAAAAGTATTTAATGATTGAATTTCAAGTTTATTTCGTTAACAATAATTGTTATGCTTGAATAAGCTTTTTGCCATTGAAACTTAAAATGAAATTAATTTTGTTGTACTGTAGTATATATATAAGCCGTAATGCAATGAATGCACGCACCAACAATTATTATATTGTAAACGTGTTATATAAAGAGAAAAAAAAAAAAAAACGAAAACCTTCTGAATTTTCTTTTTTTTTTTTTTAAATTGAGGGGAAAAACGTAAAAAAAAAAAATAAATAAAACAGACGAGTTATTTAAGTATGACGACAAAAAAAGTTATGGCGACTATATGACTCTTGTCTGAAAAATACAGTAAATCTAATGATCACACACCCTTTATAATCATTTGTATATATAAATTACAATAACAACAACAAAAAAGTCAAACATATATGTACGTCATATACGTATGTAAATTATTGTGCAGAATATATATGACCAGGTACAAAGGTAAGTAAATATTCCTATAAAGAATTATTTTAAGTTAGGCCAAGAATAAAATCATGAATACTTTATGTACTTACAGCATATGTACTAATGTACTGCTTTTTTAAGGGAGAAAATGAAAAAAAATAATTATGTGAATATACGCATACTTTACAAAAATAATATAAAAAGAACCAACATTTAATTCGTGAAGTAAATTGAAACGGAAATGGACTTCAATATTTAATTAAAAACATTGAAAGGCTGAAAAAAGGCAAATAAAAGAGAACAACATAAGCAGAAAAATAGACAAATACATGCATACATAATGAATATATGCAGTACCTATATGTACATAAATTTTCTTTTTATATTCGATACAATATGTTTGAAGTGCATTATGAAGTCTTGTATCGCATATTATCATGTATCCTTATGACTTGAGGTTATTTAATTTTATGAAATAAATAACTTGATAAAATTTTATTTTAATTTGTTACTTTTCCTATAAAAAAAAACAAAAACGAAAAGAAAAACAGATGTACTTTTTCGTAGGCTTTATTAGACTTTATTAAGTCTGTTATATATAGAATATTCCACTTTTTTAATTATACAGGAGTAAACATAGTGAATTATGTATAATTATGAATTCGTATTCTATTATTTCACCCTTACAACATATGGACTATATTGGACATGAATTTATAATGATTTTATTATATTTGCATTTTATTATTTTAATAAAATTTTGAAACATTTATGTACATACATACATAATATGTATTTAACTTTTGCTTTTAGATCATAAGCAATATAACGAATTCATAACGAATTTTATCGATTGATACCTACATATAAAATAAATTACATATGTACCTACCTACATTCTATTATCATCTATCGAAACTTTATTCTATTCGACATTATAATAAATAAATAAAAATAAAAAAAGCTCTATCACATTTCCTCAAATTTTGTACGATTAATTAAATAATTTAATTTGCTTTAAAAAACATTTTTTTTTTTTTTTTAAATTTATTTAGCCGATTTGATATGGTAAAATGCAAGCATTGCATTGGTATTGTATGCATATCTTGTGTATCTTTTTAAAAACATTATATTGTCGCTAAATATGTTATTCATTGTATGCTAGAAACGAAGAGAAACGTAAATTTATTTAAATATGTTAGCGATAATATGTATATTGTTTTTTAAATTTTACAATTTTTTTTTTTATTTTTATTTTTGTTTCAGTTTGAGGAAAAATGTAATGCACATTTGTCTGGTCATGGACATATGCTCCACATACTTTATTTTAACGTTCAAAAAATTCAAAAAACAAAAAAAAAAAAGAAAACTTGTACTATGTGCGTACGTAACAAAAACGATTTAAAAAAATGTAAAAAAAAAGATAAATAAAATAAAAATTTCCCTCCTACTGCGCCTCACGTTTTATTGGTTAAGAACACAAAAAAAAACGAAAATCGACTAACAAAATACTGAGATATAATATAATGAATTTGCATGGGGTAATATAACAATATATGTATACACGGAATATATTTTTTAAGTTTATAACATGTTTTAAAAAATCTACATTTATACATTTTTTTATGTTACGTATTTGTTAGATTTTGCTTTATGTGTTTTTTTTTTACATTTTGTTAAAATTATTCATTTCAATTACATGTTTGAATTGAGTACAGAAATTATTGTACATAATTAAGAAATTTTATTTGAACTTTTGTGGCTTTTTAAAATGTTTTATTTTATTCTCAAGTATATATATACATACAAGTAATTGAGTGTGAAAAGTAGACAAGAGGTCGACAACTGTTTCTTATCATATTATATTTTAACTCGTTTTACTTTTTTTATGAGTTTTCTTATATACACTTTAATAATTCACACGTATTTTATAACAGTAGCATTATAGTTGAATATACCTTATTATATGTATTTAAATGAATTGTAATTAATATGAATTTATTCAATAACGTAATATGCTTAAAAATGAGAAAAATTTTTAACTTTAATATATGGAAAATGATTGTGAAATATTTTTGTTTTGAAAATTTAATACTAACATACAAAATGAAATCTTCAAAATATTTTTAAAATTTTAATGGTCGTATATATAGAGAAATTCAAAACTAATTAAAAATGTAATTAAAATATGAAAAATATTTTTGTTAAAAAATGTTTTACCTGGTGTTACATTACCACGAGGTTTTGCACCCAATATTGCTAAATTCACATTCGCTTTTCTACCATCAATAATTGGATTTGGATCTTTACATGCTCTTTCTGCACTAGCTCTATCACCCATTATAACCTAATGTGGATACAAAAAAAATTGAAAAATAAAAAGATAATATGAAATTTAATTTTTCTTTTTTTTTTAAATCAAATGATCAAACTTACAAAACCATATCCTCGACTTTTATTTGTTTGCCTATCAGTTATAACTACAGCCTCTTCAATTTCACCAAAAACAGAAAAATGTTCCCTTAAACTTTTATCAGTTGTATGATATGGTAGGCCACCAACAAACAATTTTGTCCATGTTGTGTCCTTTTGTTGTGGTGTTGCTAATGTGCCTGCTGGTGCTGTTAATGCTGCAGTTGGTGTACCACCAGCTAATACTGCTGCTTGAGAATTTGCCTGGGCTATAGCTGCTAATGTTGCAGCATCTGTTTCAGCAGCACCAGGCATCAACATTTTGAAATGAATTTTGGCGGTAATTTTGAAAAATTATTTATAATAAAAATATCAAGAAAAAAAAATATGTATGTATTTTGAATTTGATTTAATTTTTCTTTTCCTTGTTGAAGTATAATCAAAACAAGGAATTTTCTATTTGTTTATTTTTTTTTTGTTTATTCTTTAAATTATTCAACTCCAATATGAATCGTTTAAACGTGATATTACAAATAAGTTCACTTTTGTTAATTTAGTGTACCGTTTTTTATTAATCAACAAATTGTCATGCTATTGCTTTGATATAATGATGAGATCTGAAAATAAATAAGAAAGAAAAATCAAATTAGGGATCAAATACTGAAAACGTTTGTAATAGATGCATACAAATAATAAAGCAAAGAATGATTTTATCGAGATAATCAGATATATTACACTGAAAATAAAATACTTTACAGATGAGCAAATTTAATATAAGCTTTTAGTCCAGCTACATACGTTACGGATGACGAGAAAGACAATTTTTCTTTTATCCTGTCATCACATATGTTCGTGTCATACACTCATATACGTAAACGAACGTATTACATACATACATATATACTATACCATGCATACAATTTCCCCTTATATAACTTTATTTTTATGTTCAGATTGCTTTTTTTTTCTTCTTTAATTTTTTATCTATTTTACTTAGATATACATACATATGTACTATACGTGTATGTATAGAAAAACAAAACAACAAAAATAAATGTAAATAAGTAACTTTTAGTTTAATAAATCAATGCAATACTTTTTATAATCAGAAATTCTTTTAATATATATTTGTTAAATTTATTTATTTTGCTTATCTATGTTTAACATATTGTATACGCGTTTAACGTGCAAATAGACATGAGTAATATACCATACGTATAAAAATTCTTGATGGATACTAAGGGAAATATAAATACAGATCTTTATATTACATACATATAAGAAAAATATCCTTAAGTAATTCAAAATTAACCGAATATAGTAAAAATAACAAAACCTACGGCAAAAAATGATATCAAAAACTGTATTTGAATGTGTGCAATACACACACTTGTTAAGATGAAGATCAGGTCAAAATACGGTTTTTATTCTATTGCAACATTTACATTATATAAATTCTTTAGTTAACATTTTTACATCAAACTTTACTACATGATAAGACAATTCCTTTATTTCCCCCAAAAAAGAATTTTTTATCCTGAAAGGTATATAAGAAAAAAAAAACAAATGAGGAATGAAAACAAAAAAGAATGTTAATCAACCCTCAAATATATTGCAGTAATATCTAATAAGAAAGAGATTCATATGAATAAACATACTCGTACATGTACGTATTCGGAAAGGCACAATTCATGTGCAGATAAAACCGCTGTACGTACATGTAAATCTTTCTTTTCAAGAAAAAAAGAAAATTCATACATATATGTATACAAAATGCTTGAATTATGCGTACATGATAAATGTATTTTGTACGAATTGTATATGCTTATTATTAAGAAATAAATAAATGAAAAAAGAAATGTATAGAATTAAAAATATGTACGTATACATACATATGTATATATACACATTTTACAAAGAAAATGAAAAATAATTTAATGACGTCAATGTGTCAATTTCATCTGATGAAAATCTCAAGAGAAAATACAATGGAAGTATATGTGTAAAAAAGGGGAGAATATAAAGAACAATAAAGAAAATGTGTAGTTTATATGAAAACAAAAAGATTGCACAACAAGTATTACGGTAAGAAGAAAAGAGAAATAATATATCAAAAATTCTATTTTAAAATTTTTTAGAAAAATGCTACAAAATGTACGTATACGTGCATTTAACAAAGTTTATTAAGAAAAATAAAAACATAATATCAGATGAAAACAGTTCAATATTTAAAAAATTAAAAACAAAAATTAGAAATAAATTTGAATGAATTGTATAATATTTTGTGTTTAATTAAAAGATTTACTTGATTGCATGTAAAAGACATGTGTACAAAATAATTTGCATAAGAAAAAAAGAAAAAATTAGTACACAATGAAAAGAAATCGGGAACAGCAAATCTCAATTGTCAGCATTGTACATTATCATTGTCATTATTGTCATCACTGCAGATTTTGTTTTAAATGGGAAAATATGCATTCGAATTTGAAAGGATAAATAATTGAAAACTAAATGCTCACTTATGCATATATACATAAATATGTACGTATATATATACGCAACTTTCATGCATGTCATCGAAATAATTCACGAATTTAATACATATTATGTCATTATGTCCCGATGTGGAATTTTGATAATTTTACACACATGCATTACATTTGTTTGCATACGTACATATGTACGTATATATATGAATAAAATTGAATATTTATCTTTTTTATCACAGTGTAGTTACTTTTAGTATGCAATGTTCAATTTTTGTACGTTACTCATTTGATATTACTTACATACAATTTATTTACTATATTCATATATCTGTATGACATGCAGACAGCTGCAATCATTTTTGGTTCTAATAAAATTTTATATTTATATTTCATGTTTCCAATTCTTTTGTGCGTACACTAATACTATTTACATGCATGTATTTTAAAAGCCTAAATAAATGTATTTTACTATTTAAAATGAATGATTTTATTTATTTTTATTTTTTTGCTCTTGTCCTTTTTTTTTGGTTCGTCTCCTAGGGTAATTCTATTCTATACATATAAAATATTTCACCCTCAAATTTTTACAAAATTTACCATATTGTGCATGTATGCATATAAGTATATATATATATATACATATATTGTATAATATAATATTAATACTCTCCATTTTATCATTGAAATGTCGACTTCTTCTAATCATTTTTAATGTTGAACTTCGTTTTTAACTCCTTTTCATATGCATGCAACGGTGAATATATACAAAAAAATTTTTTATCCTTCCATTTAGATATTTCATATGTATGCACATGTATTATGTGTTTGTATACCAAGTATACGTTAATGTTGTTATATGGGGTTGTTTTGTTGAAAATATTTTTGAACGCATGAAACATTTTACCGATAATAATAATAAACATTTGGTACATGTTCCAAACTCAAACAACAAGAATTGTACATATTACAATACAATCGTACATACAATATTGTACATACGTATGTTATATGTTTGGGGGTAAAATTTATATATATTCTATATAAATGTAATTTAGTAATAATAGTAAAGATCTGGATAGATGAATGGAAATGACACTGACAGTGTGTAGTACTCATAGTATTACGTACTTTGTTTTTTTTATGTATACGTATGTATGTATGTACATAAATAAAATATGTACATCAAATTTTAAAAATATGTACATCTACATACAAACATAAAATACAATAATAATAACAGTATAATGACGTACAAAACAGAAATGTACAAAATTACGAAAAAAAAAGATACACATATAATAAAAATAATAAATAACAAAATATATTTGAATATATAGTATATACATGTACAGATTTATGCAATAACATACATTAAAAAATGTTAACTAAAAAACAATACTAAGTAAAATAAAAATTTGTTCCTTTCATGATGAATGAAACGAGAATGTTACAATTCAAATCAGGAATATATATATAATTAAGTAGAAGATTTAAAAACTGTACTGAAATTTGAAATGATACAGTGGGTTGAATACGTTTAAATATTACGTACGCACAATATAAAGAGAAAAAAAGGGTTATTTTTGGCAGCAGGATATAAGATAAATTTGAATTACATGCAAACATAATGATATCATATACAGATATGTACAGCCTCTTTCATATACTTTACATCAGACGTGTAATTGCCACAGAATACATATATATGGGTCATTTTAAAAATTTGGTCGACTTCACTGTCCTCGACATGTAAATTAATTTTTTTTCGAAATTATTCGATGAATACAAATAAAAATGCAAAAATATCAATATTTAATTGATTTCTGTAATATATGATCATTTTAAATTTCATTATTGTAAATAAAAAGTTTGTTTTTTTCAACATAATGGTTATGATGTCAACGAATATGGCGTGTCCCCGAGAGTAAATTTCAAGTTCAATGCATTTTTTTTTCATTATATTTTATAAATTAAGTATTAATGTGACTACTATATTAAGCATTCATATCATAAGGAAACAAATATGTCGAAAAAAAGTGATTTTTTTACAAATAAAAAAAATTAAATAAAAAAGTATTTTGTCCCTGGATTTTGTCCACTGCGTTACTTCCACTATGTTACTATCATAAAAGCGTTAATTTTTGTAAAAATTTTCCATTACGTCATTGCAGACAAACATGCATTCATGTACATACTTGTCGGTTTGTGTTTAGTTGTAGACAAGTGCGTAAGTATAAAGAAATCAGTCCCGAAGTTTTTTAATAGCGCGCGTGCCTTAATTCATTGTCTCCTGAGTTATCTTCAAAAACAAGCGATTACAAATGCTTTTTATTTTAATTTTGAAGTAATATGTTCTAGTTGTAAAGTACTTTAAGATGACATTTATATTTTGATAATATTTTTAACAAATTTTTGCAAATATATATTTTAACATTTTTTGTCCCCTGCGTAACAAGTCCCATGCGTTACCCTTGCGTTACCTTTGTATGAGAAACGTAAGGAAAATTGTAGTAACATAGGGGACTTTTAGTAACGTAGGTGACATAGTTCAATAGAATTTGAATTTATCCCATGCTTCTAGTGACTGAATTTTCAATTTTTGTTGGAAAATTCAAGTTTGTCAAGAAAATTTTTATGAATTATATTATCTCTATAAATGAGTTTATTAATTATGTATAAATGAAAAAAGCACATATTTTTTTTTTTTTAGTTGTGATAAAAAAACTATTTCAAAAATATTAAGAGAGTAACAAAGTGGACATAAAAATGGATTTTAAAAAAAAACAATTAAATTGTTATAACCATAAACCACGCATATTATTTCTTCTTATGTTCCCAATAAAATGAAATAAAACTTAATTTTTGTTATTAAATATAATTTGCATTTTGTTAATTTTTAAGTTTGGTAACATAGGGGAAGTTTTGATCTGACCTATTAGACAAAACATGTAATTTTTTGGGTAAAAATTTTTTAAAGTTAACTGCTACTATCCAAAAGTCCTTGTTTTGATTGCATTCTAGCACTTCTAATACTTGAAATTAATTTTATTCAAACTTTTTTTTAAAAAAAATCAAATTTCAAAAGTCGACCAAATTTTTAAAATGACCCATATATGATATTTCATTTTAATGAAAATATGTCATAAGGATAATTATAGTACTAAAAATATAAAATGCCTATAAGGATTAAGTGAAATTTTATGAAAATTTTTATTATTTATTAAATGTGTAAAAATGTAATATAAAACGTTTATTTTTATTGTTTACAAGGAGAGGAAGGTTATAGAAAAAAAAATAAAAAAACTACACAAATGTTCATTGTTAGGAAATATAAATTAACAATTTTTAAACACACATAGATAATAAATTAAAAGAATAAATAAATTATTACAATGTATAAATTATATGTATTCATACAAAAATACGTGAATAAAATTTGATAATTTTTTTAAATTCTGTATTTGCATTTATGTAAAGATTTTACGTAAAAAACTTTCTTTTGTATTATTTTATGTATTTATTTATTTTTCTATGTATACAAGTGAATACAATTTCCCTGTTTCTATATTTACGCACAGACATTTTTCCTAAAAAGAGCTCAGAAAAACGTTTTTTAAGAGATTAAAAACTTTGTAAAATGTTCGCCTTCAAACATAATTTTTTTCACATAAAATAAAAGCAATTTAACTACCCTTAAATTGTGGGTACTTTCAAACTTTTTAACATAAAATAAATTCATTTGTATGTATTTGTAAATCATCCTTAATAAAAGTGTAAAATTCAAAGGGAAAGTATGTATTCAAACTTTTTCCGCTATTCCAACTGGCTATATCATTTTCATATATTTTAACATTTTATACACGACAAATGAGTGTTGCATAAATTGTCATTTAATTACCGTATAGCTTAACTATTGTAGCTATACCAGCTATCATTTTACTTTCATTTTTATTTATTTATTTTTTGTAGAATCCCTTATAAAGGATAAAAAGAAAATATGCTTTTACCGTTCATTTTACACCGTTACTTCTTTATGTTATTAATGTCATCGACCTTTATTCACTAATCGTAAAATACAAAAAAGAAAAGGTTCTATGCGTTTTTTGAAAAAAAAAAAAAAAAAAATTAAATTAAATTCATCTGATCCCATTTTAAATTTTAAAAAAAGCATTTCTTCCTTATTTTACTTTTGTGCTGCTTTTCTTTTTCTTTTATTTCTCTTGAAAAAAAGAAGAAAAAGTTAACTAATCAGACTTATCTTCTTATTACAAAAGAAAACAAAGAAAAAGAAATGAGAAAAAAAACAACTAAAGAGAAATTACAATTTAAACTCATAATGAAATAAAGAAAAATTTCAAAAACTAAAAAAAAAAGAAATAATAATGCACATATGGTCCTCAAAAACTTCATTTTTTAAAAAATGTGTACATATATACGTAAGTGATTTTGTTTGAATGCTCACAAAAAATTCGTTTTATATTTTCCCTTTCATTTTTACTAAAATATGTATATATTCATAACTATACATACATATAAAATTATACAATAAAAAATGCAATTTAGTTTATGTGTTAAAAAGCGGTTGCTATGTATTGGTAATGGCTTTTCTATACGAAAAAACATGTACGAAGAAAGAAAATTAAAAAACAAAAAGGAAAACCTAAAATCGACATGGTAGCATATCTGTATACAAAATATATGTAAGTATTGTATATATGCATGAAAAAAGAACATTTAAATATCCAAAAAAAAAAAAACATATTAGTCAGCAAGGGCAGTAATCCAAACATGAATTTACCGTATTCGTGTAGAATTACTTAAAGTAGTTCAGACAAAAATACTTATAATAAAACTTTTCCAATATACTAAAATTATATGTATGCACATATGAATACAACCAATTACAAACACAAACAAAAAGGATTCTAATATGTACGTATGTACATATGTATATGGTTTTTTTACGAGAGATTATATATACATACATATATGTATGTTTGAAATATGTGATTGCATTGTTTGTGTAAAAGTAACTGTATGTATGCACGTATACGTGTGTAAAAAAGCATTGATTCGACACTCCGGCTAGTAAACAACACTAACACATTAAAATAATTATACAACATATAGGGAAGAAATCTGAAATCCTGAATTGAACTGAATTGATGATGTTCTTGATTACGATGATGAGGATGACGATGATGATGTTGGTGATGATGAAACTACATGTACAAAAGAAGCGCACAATTTAATACAAAATGTTCACAATAGATATGGACTTTCATTGTAAGAGTGTAACCGTTTATTACACACAAAAATATAAAAAGAAGAAGTAGCAGCAATGCCAGGATCTCTGAATATTCACCCTTAAAATTATTTTACTTTATTTTATTTTTTTTAAATATTTTTTGAAGAACTGAATGTACATCAACTGTAATAAATTCTTAAAGGACTGCTATTCAATTCTACACCATAAGGTCTATAGCCTCGTGCTTACTCGTTCAATATTTTAAGTTGTATACGTATACAAGTATGTACCATTGTATCGTATCAGCTATGTTGAATATTGTGTGTCCCTTTTGCTATTTTGAAGTAAAAAAGAAAATACACAGAAAAAAAAAAATTAAACAACAAAAAAATAAAATTTCCCCCTAATTCAGGATTATTTAGAATCGAGACAGAGATCCCTTCAAAAAATAAACTGACTACACATTTATACATATATACGTTTATAAAATAAATTACACGTGTATGAATGTAGTCAGATTATTTGAAAAAAGGACGAAGGAATTATGCACGATGGATGTTGTTGATGATGCCGCATATAACACGAGTGCATTTTTGAAAAATTAAGAAGAGAAAAAAAAAAAAAGAACTAAAATAATAATAATAATAATAAATGGAGAAAAAACAAAATACTCGTTTTAGTTGTTGAACAATAATTTAACATTAATTCTGGGCTGATGAAAAACTGTATACATGTATGTACGTACATGTGTTGCTTCATCTACATACATATGTATGTACATCATTTTTCCATAAACGTACATATGTGAATATGCACGTGAATATTGCACTTTTTATAGATTCCATTTATACACAAATATATGTACATATACAGATTCTCTGTACATTCTGTTAAGGATATTTTGCAAATAAAAAACAATTGTATATCCTTTTTTATAGGTTACGTTTTAACATGGAAAAAGGTGAAATTTACACAAAGCTAAAAGATAAGTAGATATACATATGTACATATATGTACATACATATGTATATGCATGCACAAAAAGATAAAAGATTTGTTAAATGTGTTTATGGTTTACACATACACACATGGTTGTATGTATATAAATATCAAGAAATATAAATTTTAAATCTGTGTCTGTAGTATGTATACACTTATACAGTCGTGTACATGATAATGTGTACCATATCCAACATACTATATATCTGTGATGTAGACTTTGCAGACTATAAAAATTTATATGAAAAGAATCGAATTTCTTTGAAAGGTATTTTTGTTGGTTGTTATGTATCATCGTATACGTATTCTGCACCACTACCCACTTTTTGATTATCTGGTTGCTTTATATGTTGGTACAGGGATGTTAGGGATTGTATATTTTCCTTGTTTTTTTATTTTTTAAATAATTTCTTTAAAAAAAAAATAATAAAGTAAAATAAAATTTACGAGGGTGATATTTTTACGCGAAATACACATGAACTTACGAATTATAGGTTGCATTTATTATTATCATTATCAAAAAAAAGAAGGAACACGAAAATAATAATATTGAAGGGAAACTGTGTATGATCTGATTATGGCTTCTACTACTAACTGTGATTCGATGATGTTTTATTTTTAATGTGTGCTGTATATGTACGTACGTATTTATATACATACCTGGGTACTTATATTTAAATATCAATGCTATATACATAACAGCTAGTTGTAAAAAATTCATGTACATACATATATGTATGCATGTATTTAACTTTAGGTGAAAAAAATACATATTGAAAAAATAAAAAAACATAAAAAAATAAATAAAATATAAAAATTCTTATTGATGCGGGAAAATTTATGCATGTAAATACTTCAAATGGAAATTTTCAAGTTTGCATTTTATAATTATTTGTTTAAAAAGAGTATTCAAATGAGATGATTCTTAAAACAAGTAATATAAAAAAATAATAATAAAGAGAATAACAATAATACATAATATGTATTTACGAATAATATTAATATATGCATAAAAATAAGCCCAGATGTTCTAGAAAGAAAATTTCTATGATTTCAATTCCTAATTGTATTTTTTGTTTTTCTTTATTTCGGTTTTTAACAATTTATGTGATCAAACAAATTTATCAATAATAATAATCAAATTCAAGTGCTTGGTACTATGTATGTAAAAGTGTTTACTAACTTCTTTGATGTTTCTCTATCTTGTAAAGTATTAACAATTATTTTTAATTATTAAAAAACTTTTGATTTAATTTCAAATAACTTGAATTTTCATATCAATTAATAAATACTCAAATCATAAAAATTATGTAAATTCTTATGTTTTTTAATTTATTTTTTATTAAATAATTCGACCATTGTCATAATTACTTACAAAATTGTAACACGTTCTCATCACATTTATTTTATAATTTTATATTAAAATGTTGTAATTTGTTTTTGCAAAATGAGTATAAAAGACCCACATTTAGTTTTATGCATATAATAAAATAAAATGTACAAATGTACTTTTTATTCAAATATCTGTACACAAATGTGAATAGGTATGTATACATTACTATAAATTTAAATTATTTTGATTATCATTATTCTTCCTGCCTTCTATATCTGTTTGATACAAAAAAAAAGTCAAAAATCCGGTAAACATTAAAAATTTTCACAGTTCATTTCCCATAATGTGAATAAGAAGAAGAATATAATAACAATAATAAAAAAATAAAATAAAATAAAATTGAAATAAAGAAGTTGGAAAACATTTTTCATTTTTTTTTTTGATTCTGTTTGTACAGAGAATAAAATAAACATTTATTTGTTTTTTTTTTTTTTTTAAAATACACAGACAAAAGTTTACGTACAAAATGTAAATCTGATGTATGTGAACAGTCCATATATTTCAACAGTTTTGTGTGCATATAAAAATTAGTAACATTTGGTATACAGCACTTATCATATACGACTATAGTGAGTGACTATCAAAAAACGAAATCAAATAGAAACTGGAATTTAATAAAAAGTCAAATAATAACCAGGTATTTTACGTGTAAATTACATTTTTACGTGTATTTAAAACTTTTTTGGATAACTACTACTTATACAAATTGGACATAGTACGGTTGTGTATTTGTAGAACTGTTATATATACATAAGTATAGAACATATGTATGTATATATTGGAAAAAAGTATATTTTGAAAACAAAAGCATAAAAACCAATCATTAAAATGATCACGATGATGATGTTGATGAGTTCATGTTACTTTTATTTACTATAGTTGAAAAGTCTCCTTGTATTTATATATACATATATGTATATCATACACATACATATTCTACACAATTATATATGCATATATACATATATGAATAAAGATACGTATACAAATGTATGTGTACGTCAAATTTATAGTAATCAGTATTGTAATTGTAATATAACTATGTATATAGGTATATATTGTGAAAAATAATGAGCAAAACAAGTTGGAGTGGAGTTATTATATACCACTATGTAATGTAATGATGAATAAACGAAAATAAAAATAATAAATAATAAATACGAAAAACTTATAGGTATATAAAAAAAATATAACCATTGGTATATTTACATAGATGTAACAGAGGCATAAGGTAAATCATTGTATCAATATGTATACATATCTATAAATTTTCACGGAGAGGAAAAACATAAACATAAAATATATAAACTCCATTGTAATATATGTATGTGAATGTGTATTTGTATCTTTTTTTCCATCTATTTTGGATGTTTGATAAAACCTTGGAATCTTATACAGTCAATATTTATTAGGGGGTTGAGATTAAAAAAAAGCCACCTTTTTTTCTCTTCATAAAATTGAAATTTGAAGAAATTTTTGCGTGTTTAATTTTTATTTCATGTAATATTTTAGGATCTAAATAATAAAATTAAAAATATACAATACACTTGAAATTAAGTTATAAAATGATATTAACAAATATTCACTAATGATGACATTAAATCAAATGTTAACGTCTTTTAAGTATTCTTTAGTAATAATTTCACTTTTGTGAAAATATTTTATCAATTGTGTTAAATGAATGTGTATGTATGTATACGTACGTATATGTATATAGTTTTCCACAAAATTTTAAACAAAAATACATTCAAAAATGTAATTCATTTATTCATATGCAAAAATTTATTTTCTTTACAGTATGTACCTATAAAGATTTAAATGAAATAAAGTTTTTGAGATTGAAAAGTAGAAAGTCTTGAAATGATATACATTTTATATAATAATTTTTGTGCTACGTATTAATTATAAATATTTTTGACATTTTTATGGGAAATGCTGATTATATTTTACAAGAAAATATTAAGAAAATATCTGCCTAAGTGTGCTATATACCAATGCGTATCTGTATATGTATAATGATTTGCACGGTTAGGTAACCACTTAACTTACCCATCAATCGAAATGAAACAGAATAACACAAAAAACAATAGCAACAACAATTGTCATGAAAAAAATAAAACAGCAATGAAATATAATACGAAAAGTAAAAAAAAGAAGTTAAATTAAATTTAAATTACAATGACGTATTTGCTTGTTTAACACGTATAGATAAGTCACTATACTTACTTTTATGTTCATTATTTAAATTTGAACTGTTTTAAAATTTAATTTAATTTTTTATTTTTTATTTTTTTTCCTTTAATACACAATATTTCATTTACTTTTTTACTTTTATTTTATTTATTTATTTTATTTTTTTCTTATTTTTGTGTATATGAGAAATATACAATGGGTATAATAAGTAGGTACACGATCATGTACTGTACTATTGCTATTATTTTTCTTTTGATTTAATTTTCATTGTCATTTTTTATTATTATTTGTTGCTGGATATTGTGTTATTGCTCTTGCCTACTTATTTTCGTTGTTAATTTTTATTTTTTATATATAGAGTTCGTAATATGTAAGTACATAAATTTTTAGATTCGAAGGTAACTCAAGATGAAGGGAAATGAAGTAGGAAAAATGACGGAACTAATAAAACTTTAGCAATTTGGTTTCATAATCATATTACGACGCATACAAAATTGTTTAAAAAAAAGAAAAATAAAAATAAGAAAAATAAGAAAAGAAAAATAAAATAACAACAAAAGGTAAGAAAAGAAGATGTTATATCTATACATACTATCATATTGTATATTATCACAAATTGAAACTACATTTATCTTTGTACTATTACTGGAAAATATGTTTAGGCATTTAACAGCATTTCGGCAGATATCAGAAAAATTTGAAACTTATCAGATTTTTTATACTTTAACATTTCTTGTTTCATTTAATGTTTAAAACTTTAAACATTGCGTCGTTTACTTGGGTTATGAACTTAAGAATGTATTTAATTATGCAATCTTATAATTCTTATAATATATTTTTTTATATGTACCTACATATGTATATATGTATCTGTATGCGTTATTTTGATAGAGTACATATAGGTACATACCAGTCCAACTTCAATATATGATGTAAATATATATATATATATGTACATACATACATATGTATGTATATATAAGGTACCCAGGCATTACAATTATCTATGTAAACATGGTATTTGGAGATATGTACATGTACAACATTCTAATCTCTGTATGACCTTTTTTGTATTGTCAACATTACACTTATACTATATATTATAACTAGGTACTTGTAATAAAAATGTGAATTTACCGCTAAAAATTACCTTTTATTTATTTGCCTGTTTTTTTTTTTTAATTTAAGAAACAACAACGAACTATGAAGTCAAAATGTTCCCGCTTCTGGTGGGTAGATATTTCTTTTAACCGGATTTTCTTTTTTCTTTTTTAAAAACTTTTATTCAAAATTATAGTTGTTTTTCACAAAAATATAAAATTTTAATAAAATTATTACATAAAGCACCTTTTATTTAAAAATTGAATACATATGTGTATTGTGTATGTTAAGTGTATTTAATACTTTATTATGTGTATTAAGCAACTTTTACAGTAAATTGAATTTTTTTTTCTTTTCTTTTGTTTTTTTTTTTTTTTTTTTTCTAATTTTCCTGAAATAAAAAAACACCAATTTATTATAATTTTATTATTTTTATTTTAAAACATTTTTTATTTTTTAAGTATTTAGATGATAAATAAGAATTTATAAGATACACGTATTATATGCCTATTTATTTACACGTATCTAGTTAATAATATTTTAAATTTTATTTCACGCTTTAATTCTTCACAGTAAATTATGTATGTATGTAGTTTGAATTATCCAAATTACAAATAGTTTTTATAGAACTATTGTGAATAATTATTCTTGTATGTACTTGAAAATAAAAAAATAAAAAAAAACAAAACAAAACAAAAAATAAATAAGACCTTTTTCACTTTTTAAAGCATATGTTATTATTCTTTTTTTAAACAATTTTTTCATAACAACCGTTTTACATATTTTTTAAATTAGAACAATTTCTGAATAGATATCAAATTAATATCACAACAAAACTGTAAATGACTATATGTACATATGTTGGAATTTAATTTTTATTTATTTTATTTTATTATTATTTTTTTGTATTATTGTTTTTATATTCAAACACTTAGTACTTATTTACAATTCGTAAAATATTACTTATTTATTATAAGAATTTTGAATTTGAACGGATTATAATAATAACACATAAGATAGGCAGGTAAGTTACTTGAAATTATAACTTATATTCGTTCGAAATGAATTTAAAGTACGTGAATCAACCAGAATTATGTATTTAACCCCTTATTATTTTTCATTTTAATTAAAACAAAAAAAAAAAAAAAACAAAAAAATTAAAAATAAAATGAAAATTATTTATTTACTAGGTGAATTAGTAATTAATTTAATTTTTGATATAAGAAAAATGCGAAAATGTGTAAGATATGTGAGAGTACGTATTTAGTTTAAAAACTACATATATTTGAATTTTTCAAAAAAAATCTTTTTACAAAAAAAACACTAAACTCTATAAAAATTGTGTATTTTATAGTTTGTTAATAAACCTTATAATGTTTTGTTTTTTAATTTTGTTTTATTCGTATGTAAGGCTATTTTATGTGATTTCAAAAAAAAAAAAAAAAAACAAAATTTTAAACTACTTGGATAATTTTTAAATTTTGAAAATTCCGTTCAAAAGTGATACATCTGTCACATATATGTATGTACGTAGTATGTATGTACAACAAAGAAATATAAAAACCAAAAAAAAAAAATGTAATTTTTCTTCACAGCAAAAATTTTTATGATTTTATTTTAAATTCACAATTTAATTGTAATTAATAATTGTACCTTTTTTAAAAAATTTTTTAAAATATGTCTGTGAAAGATAATAAGAGATGTTAAAATGAACAACTGAAAATGATATGTATTTTATTTTTTTTTTTTTAAATTTCCGTTCTATCCGTTTTTCTTTCTCATAGTGTACAAATAGGTAATATAACGCACAGTAAAGTGAACGTAATAGGAAAAATTCTATTTATTGTAAATAAGTATACTTTGAACGTATAGTACGTGAACGTGTGTTATTTCGAATGAAACAAACGAATCAACAACGAATGAATGAGTGAGCAAATTTAAATTACCCTTGTTGTGTCGAAAATAATTTACAAATTTTTTTTTTAAATTTTTTATTTTATATAGTACTCGAATTCGATATTTGATTAAATATTTTATGTTAAATACCTTTTTTTTTGTGTTTTTGTATTTATTGTAATTATTTGTTAATGTATAAAACTTTAATTTTTCAAATATTTATTAGAACAAAATAAAATAAATTGAAAAACAAAAATAATTTATGTACTATTGTAGATGCTATATAGATACACTTTAAAAAAATTATAATACGAATAATATATAGAACACACGACAGAATATGTAATTATTATTATTTTTTTTTATACACATACGTACGTATGTGCAATAAAATAATGATCAATTATGTGTGTATGTATACTAAATTATATAGTATACTATATATATATATATATATACACAAACCCACCGAAAACAAGAACAATAAACAAGCAAATGCGATGTAATAAAAAATTATGACTACACTGGGGTTGACTTAGCTGACTATACTGTAATGTGCCTGTGGCTGGTTTTTGTTCTGCTGCCTAGTATATGATGATTTGTTAACTTTTTGTTGGCGTAGCGTAAAATATGAAATGAAAGTCGAATGCGAATGATATAAAAATGTACGATAGATTGTATATGTTCATACGACAAAAGAATATTTTTAGTGTAAATAAAAACAGCTCATATATTAAAGCAAAGTTGAGGTTGACTACATCGTCAAAGTTTTAACAAATAATTTGTATTGTACTTTATTTTACTATATATGAGACAATTGTACACAAGTCATCATAACGTATATAATATGTACTTATATAAATATATGTACGTAGCTCTTCTATTCTGTATTTATATGTGCATATGTATGTGACACCTATTACGCACACATACGTTATATATGGTTTGATTATATATATATATAAGTATGTATATATGTATATATCTATACGCGCATAAAATGTTGTGTACATATATATATACATATATATATACGGCATACATACGTGTATATAAATTTAATAAACAAACGAAATAAAATATATATGTTCACAACGTGGTGTGGTAGTGTAATAAATTTTTTTTTATTTTGGATCTATTACGAAAAAAAAACATAAACTGATCAATTTTCGAAAATAAAATACATATATACGTGTGTACAAATAAATATATGTACATATGTAGGTGGGTATAAATTGTACTGTGGATCGTAAGATCAAAAAAGTGGATTTATATTTTATATTTTTTTATCATACTATATGACCATTATTTTTTTAATTACTATTTTTTGTGCATACATACGTATGAACATATGTATGTACATATATTATTTTGTTAGCATTTGTAAAAAGCTGTACGTGTTTGTATTATATACCGAAAATATAATTAAGCCATTAATAAATTTTTAGAATTTTAACTTATGTAGCAGCTTATAGGATGAAAATATGTACTAACAAATACTAATAAGGTAGATTGGATAAAAACGTATGTTATTATAAGAAGAACTTTTGATTTTGTGTCTGTATTGAAGCATATATGTATGTGTAACATATTACACAAAAAAGGTGAACAAAAATTAATTAATTACAACACACGAATCGATTTGAATTTTTCGACTGATGAAGTAATTACAAAATATGTACATATGTATGTACCTATGTGCAGTATCGAAATTGATCATGTTGGTAATTTTTGTATTGAGTTAGCGTGGAAAACACACGTACATATTTTGATATTTACATAATTTTACATACATATATGTAATTGAGTTGGAGGTGGAAGGCAAATGTACGTTAACAAGTACGTATTATTGGTATTACGTATACGTAATTTTTCAGAATGTATGTATTCACAATTTCGACTGAAAAAAGTAAAAAAACAAATTGTGAATGATAATTTGAATTTAATTGTGAATGAATGATCGCATGATTATTGATGATTCCATAAAGGCTGAAATCGACTTACAATCTGCTACAAAATTCTGTTATGTTTCGAACAAATTTTAACAACCCAGAATAGAATTTATATTCGCTGAATTAGTATTTGATATATGCCATGACTCGTTACAAATCTGTAAAAATATTTGTAAAATAATCTGTTATAAAGCAAATGCTATTGGTTTAATTACTTTTATTTTGTAAAGACGGGTTTTGAGGTCTATGTGTCCGAAAATTTTCAGTCAACAATAGCTTAGAAGGGGTTGATGCTAAAAGGAAAGAGGCCAGAGGGTGTTTTAGGAAAAGCTGTGTGCTCTTATATACATATAGGTATGAACGTATACATTAACATAAGTGTGTATTGCAATATTTTATACAAGATTTTTTGTTTTAAAACAGGTAGGTACGTACCTATGTACATATGTATACGATATACGTATATATGTATGTATACGTTGTATAAATAGGATCTATTGTTAAATTTGAAATTTAAGTTTGAGCTTTATCAAAACAAGGAACCAATAATGATTTCTTGTTTAAGACAGAAAGATAGTTTGAATTGAATTTATGACGTAAACTGTGTTAATAAATACGAATCAGTATGAAATGTGTAATAATTCTAATGACCTTTCTATGTACATTTGTAACCATTAATATTGGAAATTAAAAAAAAAGGGTAAAATGGGAAAACCGGTTATTCAAATGTGGTGTGACATGCACATTATCTACATGTATTGGTGTTAGTGACTATGAAAAAAAAAATAATTTCAAATACCATAAATATCTTTTGATATTAGAGTTGTTTTGTTACAAATATAATAGATAATAGGGACATATTTATTTCACTTTTACATTCCTTTCAATCATTTATCGTATACATATTCGAAAATGTCATTTGTCTTCCTTTCATATTGATTGAAAACTTTTTATGAAAAAAGGATTCAAAACTATAATGAAACATATCAAAAATATATTCAAAGGGTTTATTATGCTATTTTATTTTTTTTTGGCAATATTTGGTTTGTTTTTTTATTTTGTATTTTATTGCGTATATTACACACATATACGCTATATACGTAAGTATGAGAGTATGTACATTGATCTTTCCATATATAAACAACAAATAACGAGAAATGCCGTAAACAAATGAAAGGCGATTTGGCTTTAGTCTTTAAAGGGTCTGTATATTCCTATTTCCAAATATTGTGTCCTTTTACTACACGTTCGCTTGTACACAATATGTGCATGTAGCTATATATGATGCATAAAAACCCATATAAGAAATAAATTTTGTATTCAGTACAAGTTTTGTTTTGTATGGTGTTAGAAAATTGCACACATACATACAATACATATATAAATGTTCACAGCCCCCACTTTATTTTATAAGTTATCCAAATCAAAACCAACATTTTCGTGGTATTATTTTATGTTCAACATATAAATAAGGAAAAAATGAAATGTATGTGCTGTATGTCCCTTTATTAAGTCTAAATATCTAATTTTTTATACTATACAATTCTATATCTACAAACACAAATAGTCCAGCCGCTGTATTTATGTATGTATACATATTTAGTCAACCAGTCAGATACAAACGAATCTTTCTTGTTTATTCTGTAGCTCCATAAGAAACCCTATAGCATAAAACCGTTATATAAGGGCTAAATTTTTTTATGAATCCTGTTCAGTTTTAAACAAAATACAACAATTATACATTTATACTTGATATTGATACACGCGTATGTACATATAACGTTAAATATTTTGAATATGTGCTCGGGAAACGGGATCGAAGTTTTTGTATGGCATTTATGTTCTTATTCCTAATATAAAATATCAACACATACACAATATTCATTTTATTAAATATATGGATTTGAAGATATACATACATACATAAAATTTCAGAAGTGTATATTTCCTTTTGTATATCATTTTATATACCATCATCATTCCTTACACATTTATTCGCTAAACTCGACTCGAATTCAACTGAAGTTCACCATTTCTTTAAAATTGCATTATATTATAAAGAGTTTATAAAATATATGGATACGCCATATATGTATGTATGTGTATGTTTATGTATAGTGTGTATACTGGGTTTCGTTTTTAGTATACGTATATATGTACATGTATAATACCTTTTCCGGCTTAAATTCGAAGGATAAAAAAAATATAAAAAAGTATGTAAAAGGACATAAAAATTGAAAAAGTTCATACACATATGTACATCTGTATATGCAAAAGTTTTTGAATATTTGGTACATACTTATGTATTGATGGTTCATTGATCGCAGAGGTGTGAATTGTAAGCAAATGTATGAAGGATAAAAAGAAAAGAGCACTAGTTTTTATGATGCTAAACTATAATAACGAGGACGAACTCCTTCTAAAGATTCTTTTCTTTTATAAACAAATTTGATACGTTGTGGTGTTTCTGGTTTCATACGTAAGAATACTTGCATACGTGTACTATATAAATATACTATCAAGCATGTATGCTGACTGCTGAGGTTGATATGATACATATGTATGTATGTATATTAAACTTATAACAATAACATATATTAGTATGTTAACAGAATAATGCAAAAAACACACGATACATATACATACATATGTATGTATGTACAGCTTTTGTTTTTTAAAATGAATGATATACATATATTTATATGTACCTATAACAGCTAGGACAAGTGAAAATTATTACACACAGCTACGTACAAGTATAGCTATATATACGAGTAAATATAGGATGGCATATATAAAATTTGTTGTATTTATCAATATAAAAAATATACATGTATTCAACCACTTTGTATAATAGAAAAAAAAAGAAGATATTTGATAACTTCGGCACGTGACCGTGATGAATTAAAAAATAATGAAAATTATAAAAAGAAAAAAAAAGAAGGTAAATATAAGATATGTATATGTGTACATATATTCATCCATACATGAACATGAATGAAATAAGGGGAAAAAGAAAGTGCGAAAAAAAGATGAAAATAAAATGAAAAAGAAAATATAAAATTAATGACCAAGCAGAAGTTCTTATTATAATTTGTTCAGTTCACTTATTAAATTGTAAATTCATTCTAATAATAATTTTCTTTATGGAATAAATACACACAATATGTAACATAATTATAACATTTATACAAAATGTATGTATGTGTAAATATGTTTATATGGTATGTACTAATGTGATAATGGGAAAAAATGTAAAGCAAAAGAGTACTTAAAATGTGCATTATTTCTTGTATACTATCATCAGTACAGTATTTAGCATTCATTTAAAAAGTTTTAAAAGATATACTAAATGAACACGAAAATAATGAAACTTGAAGATACCATGTATGTATATTGTACTTGAATTTATTATGCAATCATGTTTTGTATAATGTATGTACATACCGCATATCATATGTACATCATATGTGTATATGGAAGAATTTTCGTCCTAAGTTTCTGTGTATTTTATTTTTCAATATACAAAATTTTAAAATAAATTCATATTAGGGATTATATTAAACCTGATAACTATTCTTAAACGTTCATATTTATAATAATGATATTCCAATCAAACTCAATTATATTCGCTTTCAATTTAATCAAAAAAAAATTTTTGTCTATTTTTACATATGCACATAATCTGAATAATTTACTCACGCACGTCATCATGTATAAATGTAATACATATCAGTGTATGTAAGTAAATGTAAATTTAGTAAATGCATTTTCATTACATCATGCATTCAAGTACAGAATGTACAAAAAATTTTATGCATTTACGTAAAATTAGTTTATTTGTGATGTGATGAAATTTCCTGTAAAAATCCATGTAAAACATTTTAAATTATATATAGTTTTTGGGGTACAGACAAATTATAAACGAAAATTTTACTCTTGAAAATTAATTATTCACCTCATTACACATTTTTGAAAAATGAAAATTGCTTAAAAACTGATTTTCAAAATTAAAATTAAAAATTTGCAACGGATTATATTATGTGATATGAAAAATGCATTCAATCAAAGAACTTAAAATACCCAATTTAATTCAGTTTAAACGAGTACATATCAATTATATTGTGTGTGTGTATGTAAATTGAATTTCAAAAAAAAAAAAATTTTTTTTCATTCAATTCAATTTTAAATAAAAATATAAAAGATAAAACACTAAACATGAAAATAACAAAAAAACAAAAACCGACAAATTAACATAAAAACAAAAATTCAAATACCATACTGTCTAAAAATTCAAAATGTTTTTTTTTTTCATGTTTCAAATTTTCATTTGAATTTTAACAACATTGGAAATGATTTTTCCGAATAATGTAAAAGTAAAATACTTGTATCATTGAAATGTGTGTATTTGTTAATTTGCATGTGGAAAAATATACATTTACGGATTTTCCACTTGCTAAAAATGTACGTTTTCATTGGTTTTTTTCTTTTTTTGTTATAAATGTTTTTCCAATATGTGATGTACACTAGCGTATATATGCATGTATGTATGTGTGTGTGTGTGTATTGGCGTATTTTGATTTTAAGAATTTTTCATCAGCTATGATTGTTTTTTCGTTTTCATGCTTTTTTTTAGTGGACTTGTCGTGTTCTAAATTTAGATAATACATGTATGTATGTAAGTAAGTGTGTGTAAATGCGCATACATATATATATATTATATATTTATATATGTATGTATATGCAGTAAGTTCAAAAAAAAAATTAAAGTGGTAGAGCATGTAAAAATAAGACATTTCAATGATTTAATGTTGGTGTTTTTAAATTTTCTTTATTTTTCTTTTTATTTGTTGGTGTTATTTTTGCTTTCTGTTCTATATGTTAGTTTCTATAAAGTTCATTTATATAATATACATATGTAGAGAAGGAGATAATTTTTAACTAAATATAATCTTGTGCCGACAGACAACACTATATAAAAATCTATAGATAATAAAAAAGTTTAAATATACATAACGTACTACATGCAAATGAAACATGTATAGAAACATATGAAACATATATACACGTTGACAAACGTACATGCATATATCATATATGTCTGTATATATACACATGTGTTGATAAAATAGATAAAAATATTTAAAAATAAAATATATAAGAAAAATACTTGGAAAATACTTTCATATATTTTTAAGAAAATTTATATATACATATATACAAAAGTACATCACAAACAGAATTTATACGTACATATATGTATGTATAATTACATCTATTGTAGTCACTACATATGCTGTGGATTCGTGTATGTAATAAATATGCACAAGATATTTAAAAAAAGAAAAATGACTCGATATGAATATGTATAGTGATGAAAAATGTTTTATGAAAATCAGCGAATTTTCTTATTACAGTTGTCATCTTATTTATATTTATTTTATTTTGAATTTTAAAAAAATGATCTATGTACTCACACAAATACCTATTTGTTGGTTCATATATACGTATGTCCTGTCCTGTGCATATTTTTAGCTAATTTTCAATATATACAGACGTATTGTGGACATATAAAATTATATATACACGTACATCTACGCAAATGTGTCATCTCATTTTTTAAAATTTGAAAAATGAAAAAAAAAAACAGAAAAAAAAATGAATCTTTTAAAAGGCTTAAAAATAAGAAATATGGTACTTATCATACATGCACGTACATAAAAATTCTTTTTTCAAATTTTTAAAACCGAATATTTAGAAATAAATTTTTTATTTTTAAATATTAAAATAGAACTAATTTTAGAATTTATAAGCAAAAAAGGCGGAAAAGATTAGAGAATTTTGTTATTCTTGAAAATGATGATGATAGATTTCATTTACGGAGTAAAAACTTGGAAAAAGTTTTTGTTTTTTTTTATAAGTAAGTTTATCAAAAATTATCATAGATTTTTAAAGTACACGTACATGTGTTATCTCTGAATATAAATTTATGATGTAGGTACACAAAACACAATCGACATTACCAAATTATGATTTTTGCAATAATGTACGTGTTGGATTAGAAAAAAAAAAGAAGAAATTGAGGCAGATCAAACAAAATGGGTTTTTCGTATTGAATTTCATTGTATTAAAAATGAAATATTTTATATTTATATTATTTAACTTAATTTTGAGCGATGTGATATTAGTCAACATATGACCTCCTGTAGCAAAATATGACTATGACTCCAAACAATGACAATAATGAACCAAAAAAAAAAAAAAAAGAAAAAAAATTTTTTTTTTGTAACACATGAAATTAAACATTGAGAATTGTTCTATATGCATGTTCCACTTCATTATATAGATATATGTATTTAAAAGTACAAATGTATGTGTAAAGTACGTTTTTTTTGTACATTCATCAAAATTAAACGAACCATAACGAAATAAAAAATTATTATATTTTTAGAATATCAGAGTGCACACACATACATCTATATAGAATTATATACTTGCATACGTGGATTTGTGTGTGCTCAATTGTAATACACCTATGTATATCTATAAATTAGATTTTTACTTTTTAAAATCTGTGCATAGGTACACATAATTCGATTTGTAAATGTATTCAGTATACTTTTATTTGAAAAACATGCAATAATAAATATTTTTTCTATTTTATTCAATTTTTTTTCATAAAACTTAGCACGAATTTTCATTCTTTTGGCGGGAAAAAATATAATAAACAAATTCGTACATGTAATGTAACAAATAAAAAAAATGAAATGAGAAAAAAAATCTGTATTAGAACATGGTCATCTTCATCATCACCAGGTAAATTAGGTAACTAGATGACGATGATGCATAAAATGCATTTTCATGTTCATATACCTATATAACAGACTGTACTTTTTTATTTGATTTGCAATAAAAGTAAAATTACGAACAGACAGATATTTATTATACATTTGATATAACGTACAATCACGTACAAACGATGTAATCGAATTGTAAATATATCTGAGCATGCGTTTACACAAACACGTGCATATGTATATACATACATGTGTACAATTATGAATTCATAGGGTCAGTTAGGTATAAGGATCAATTGCAAATATACGTATAAAAGGACATGTATGCACATATACATCCAATTTTGTTCGTTTGATTTTTCAATTCATGATTTATTCTGCTTCTGTTTAGTGTTTATCGTTTAAGTAAAGAGCAATAATTAATTGAGAAAATGATTTCTTGAAATGTGAATGTGCTATATATGCTAATAAAAAATTAATCCCCATCAGAATGCATGCTAGTTTATCATTTGTATGCAAAAAAAAAACGTTTGTATTGTTATTAAAAAAAAATAAACAGTATAGAATGTAAAAATTCAAAAAAAAAACGAACGCTGGTTATACCTGTCTAGGGTAATTACTGATATTGTTTCACTCTAGAATATACAAATTATTTATATTCTAAGCATATATCAGGACATGTTCTAAATAAATTAAAAAATTTAGTATTAAATACTCGCATTCAATGAAGAAGGTACTGCATTTCAAACTCTCTACTCCGTTAATTTTTAAAAAATTTTTCACAGTGTATGAGGTTTGTGTCTTTACTAAGCGATAAGTTGTAAACAACTGAACATGTTTGAAATAATAATAATAATACCATGTAATTATAAACCACTAATTTATTTCAAATATGTTTTAGTTTTAAATTTTTAAGTAAGTTATTTTTGATTGAATTGTATTTTTATAATTAATTTAGTTTTGACTTTTTAATTTAAATATGTCAAGTAATTTATATAAAGAGAAAAAAAAATGTATTCATTATTTGGAATTAAATATACAGCAGGGGATGTAGCTCAGTGGTAGAGCGTTCGCTTTGCATGTGAAAGGCCCCGGGTTCGATCCCCGGCATCTCCAAAGTATTTTTTTTTCAAAATTTTTCTTTTTTTTTCAAAATTTTTATTTCTCTTATTTTTTGTAATAAAAATAAAAATGATTTTATTTTTGTAAAAATATTGTACAAATAAATTAATTTTAAAGAAAATGTTTGTAGTTTCAGAAAATGTAAGTCAAAAACTTTATTTATAATGAGAATTTTTTAAAATTTTTGTTGGAATTTCATACATATTTACATAAATTTTTTTTTCTTAATGACTATAGACATTTTCTTAACATAATTAAGTATATTTATACAACTTATCATTTAATCTAAGAACAATTTTATAAATTAATTTAAGAAATTAATAATATTAATTAAAAATGTATTAAATTATTGCAACAACCCTTTGCATTTGAAAATTGAAATAAATTTTAAAAAACCAATCAATAATTTACAAAATTTAACATAAAAACCGTTAATATTTAAAAATTCTTATATGTAACACTAACTTCTTTGTGATGTTATAAAATTTCTCTCAGATTTTCTTTTTAAATGTCCTTCTTCCATTTCTCGTCGTAAACGATGTTTTTCTGCTAATAACATTAAATCTTGAAATGATCCATATTCAATATCATCATTATCATTATTTTGATTACCATCATCACTTCTACTTCCAATCTCATCAATAAAACTATCATCATCATCATCATCATCATAAAAATGATTATTCTCGTTATGTCCAATATTATGATCATCTGTATAATCATATTCTTCTCGGTCATTTTCATCATCATAATCATTTATATTATTATCATAATTATCTTCAATTCCATTCATATTTTGATCTTTGAATATTTTCAATAATGCATCAAATTTTGAATTTGAGATTGTATTATGATCATTTCCACTAAAGTGAATTTTAACATTACGTTTTGTTCTTGTTATCTTTTTAATTGGTATATCGGTTAATTGTAAATTTAATGTTGCTCTATGATGTGATGAAGTTGATGCATGTGGTAATAAAATTTTATAAGGACGCCTTTTAATTCCTGACATCGTTGATGATAATCCTCCAGTTAAAAATTTTGGTTTTGATTTGGTTTCTTGATTTTTTGCATGCATTGCTTGATGAATTAACATTGCAGCAACATTTAATAAACGTTGTGATAGATGCTCTGATTTATTAATATTTGAAAATAATTTCTTCATTAATAATGATTGTTTTGATGATGATGACGATGAAATAATCGTTGGTGGTTTTTTTGTTATTTCCACAACAGTGTTATGATCAACATCATTTGTTATATCTCTTGTTAAATATAATGAATCAAATAATGCCTTTAATAATGGATTCATATTTTCATCTTGTTTCCGTTTGGCTTCCTCTTCAATAATTGACCATAAATTACCATAAATTTCTGATAAATTTTCAATATCATTTTGTGTTATTTTATTTGTACGATAATTTTCAATTATCATTGGTATCATTTGTAACATTTCAAGTTCATTAAACGATTCTGTAAAATATGAATAAAAAAATATTTCAAAATTATTTTTATTAATTTAATTTTTATACTTCAATTTTTGTTTTTTTAAATTCAAAATTGAAAATCACTTATAAATTTAAATTCTAACATTTCTAAAAAAAAAAAAAAATTAAATTATAATATTCACCTTTTTGAATTTCATAATTATCACTGGATTCTTCAATACCATTTAATTTGTTCTTAAATTTATTCCAAAAATTTAAAATATTTGAAAATTTATTTTCAGTTAAATCACGTTTATTACGATTTTCACTTTGTTGATGAATATAAAATCCATTTACAACCGATAATCCAATTAATCCAATTAAAATAGTAATAACCACGAATTTATCCATTTTCTTTTTTTTTAATTTAAAAAATTTTTTAATTTTTTAAAAATATATTATGCACTTTAAAATTTATAGATTAAAAACTTTCTACCCTTTTGTATTCACTATACTTTGATCCTCGCTTGTTAAATGATCGTTAAAATCTGTGAATATAACAAGTTCTCAACTTGTATTTATACGTTATTTTTCTGTTTTTTTGAACTAATGATCTTCATTATTATATATTGACGAATGTCTATACATATTTTGTACATGTATATGTAGGAACTCGTATACCATATGATTATATGATAATTTAAATCCCAATCCCAAATCCTCTTCATTATATATACATATATAGTTAACCATACGTAACATTCAAAATTTTAATCAGCCAAACAGAAATAGGTATATGAAAAATTAAATAAAATGCATGTGTATATGTGTATTTTTGTTTTTAGTTGATTTTTTGTCTGTCTGTCGCCTTTTAAAGTCGCCAATTTGAAGTGGTTGTTCGTTTGTCCATCTTAAAATAATAAAATAAAATATACTCGAGTACATGTTGTATCGAATTTTGTATTTTTATTTTATTATTATATGTTGTATATTTTTATGCATATATAATGACGATGATGATTATTATTATTATTATTTTTTTTTTTTTTTTTGTGAGTCAATAAATATAGTGGTTTCAGTCTTTTTGTCTTTACAATATTATGTGTTTATGTATCCTTTTCGGCATTTTATTATGCTTTTTAAATATTTCCTATATAAGAATTTTTTTGTCATTATTCCTTTTTAATAACAATGTAATAAATATTATAAGAACTTAAGACTTCTAAATGAAATTATGTTTAAAAAATAAAAAAAGGATATTAAAACAGTAAAATATAAATGAAAAATATTACGTATTTTTTTAATTGGATATTAAAGATTAAAATAATTTATTTTTCTTTTTTACCTGTATATATTATACAATGTATATTTTAATTGGTTTAAGGTTTTAAGACACGAAGACGATAACCACTTATTATATGTACCTTCTGCAATAACCAATAACCAGTACAGAATATAATAATATTGCAAAGTGCATTGATCAATCAATGAAAATTTGAACACACATATAAACATTCTTTGATTTTTTGGCAGGTACATTAATATATAATATAACATATAGTTCTTGTATACCAAAGTGTGCATATATGTATGTAATGTGTATACATTATGTTTATAACTATATAACAGTATGTAAAATAACATAATATATATGTGTATATAAATCAAACATGTCCAATATGGGAATTTCTCATCAATACATATTTAACTCGATCGGTTATTCCGATGCTGATTACTGATGGTTAAGCTGATATACAATTTTTGTTTGGTTTAATAGACGGGACATATTGTCGCTGTCTAGAGCACTCTAGGGCGCCTTCTTATACACACGTAATGATCATGTTTTTGTATGAATAATTATATATGCGTTACGTAATGTAAAATTATGTGTTAATATACGTTGTATAATGGATATAGCTGAAGTTAAAATTATGTGTTTTCTCAAGTACCTGTAACATATGTATAATAAACGAATCTTTATACACTTATATATACAAATATAATGCTTATATATGTATATTAAGGTAAAAAGGGGTAAAATATGCTTTTTATTCGCATGAAGAAAATGAAAAAGGACATAATTCAAAGGTAATTAGATTATTCGTATTTATGATTTAATTTCTTATTTATTATACTTTCGATTATTAAACGATTACAAGTTATTAATAAGTGATATACCTACATATGTATAGAAAAAAAAGAAAAGATTAATTAGAACGAGTAAAAATATTTTTTTTTTTTTTTTGGGAAAGTCGCGTAATTTAAATAAATTGAATTTTATTAATTTTTGCACTTTTCCTTTTGTCTATTCAATTAAAACATAAAAAAATGAATGTATTTTTTGCATTACATTTTAACTCTAAAGTATTCAATAAAAAAATATTCTTTGAATCAGGTAGATATTTTTGGTTCATTTTATTTAAATTTAATTCTTTTTTTTGCTTTTAAACGAAATTAGGTAAAAAATTACTTAAGATTTTTTTTTTCTTAATGGATCATAAAAGCATTTATTCGCCGGAAATTTACTTTAATTTGTTATACTACTTAAAACAGAAAAAATATTCAGGATAACAAAAACAGGATGAAAGGAAAACCACTTATAAAATTTTATTTGTTAGAAAATTAAATTTTGTCTTTTAAAAATATTGGCATTGACGAGACTAAAAATAAACAAAGGTTATAAAATACGAAAATAATTAATGAAATTTAAAATCCTTCTGAGAGTCTATTTTTTTTTAACGTTGTCTAGATGTATATAAAATCTTATATGGAAATAAAAAAAAACATTAAAGGACTTTTATGTCTTGTAAAATTTTTAGTTTATATACAAACATAAAAAATTTTTTATTTTTATTTTTATTTTTTTCAAATATAAAATGCTATTTACAAAATATTAAACAAAAACTTAAAAAATCCTTTGTACTTGAATAAAAAATCAGGAAAAAATTCACTTCTTATTTAATCAATAATCGTGATTAGCAGCAATTGAGTGATGACCAATCGGATAAAAATGTGGAATTTTATAATTATCCCAATGATTACGAAAATAATCTGGAAAGCTTGCTTGGAATTTATTCAATAATGGTTTTGGTTGACGATAATTTAAATAAGGATAATAATACATGTCGTTTGGATGTTTTATATGAACAGATGGAATTTTAGAAGTTATTGGTGCGGAACGAATATAAATTGTTAAATGAATATTATTATCATGTTCTTCATTGTAATGAGGATAATAAGGAAATGAGTTATGGTAGTTTTGATCTAAAATATCGTTTATACTGCCAAATATTGGTTGATAGTTATGATCAGATGATGAGAACGGTGGATTGTTAGTAGCGGTATTTGTAGGAGGACAATGTGGAGGATAACAAATTTGCCATGGATAAGTTGAAGATGGATATGGATATCCATCTGCCGGAGGGAATGTTGGAAAAGAAGTTGTAGGTGGTGGAGGTGTTCCGAAAGTTTGTGTTATTTCAGGAGGTGGTGGAGGTGTTGTAAAAATTGTAGTTATATCAACTGGAGGAGGAGGTGTTGTTATTTCTGTAGGCATCATGTTAGTTATTGGATCTTCGCCTTCATCGGTTGGTGTTGAATTTGTAATTGACTTATCATCACCTTCTTGAGTTGAATCTGTACTTTGTTGATCATTGTTATTATCTTGCCTTTCTTGTGATGTTAGATCTTGTCTTAATAATGTTGAACCAAATTTATTTTGTGCTCTTCTTCTAATTCTGTGTAATTTTCGCAGATTTTCTTTATTTTTTTCACTATTTTTGTTATCTATGCTATTAGTATTTTCACTGTTATCACTTTTTTCATCATTTTTATTTTTATCGTTTGTCAATGTAATCGATCTTTTGAAAAATGGGATATCATGAAATTCAAACCATTCTGAGATAGTCGGAGATAAATGTTGATGATGGTGAGGATGATGGGAGTGATGTGGATGATGATGAAAATAATGCGATCCTTCTTCATTTTCATTTTCTTCGATTTCTTGAAAAACATCAATTGTAAACACTGTCCTGATATGAGCTCCTAAAGTATGTATGTATATACGTAAGCGAATTATTTAAAAATTTTTATAGTTTCTTAAAACATTATTAAACAAAAATTTAAAGCACACCTTTTAATAAATCCAATAATAATCTAAATGTTTTCGGGTTACGATTAGCATCAAAATAATTTGATATAAAAATTTCAGAATTTTTTATTAAATCAATATCATTTGATATACATGAACACAATAAACATTCTTCAATAATAATTGCTACTGTTATTATTACAAATAATTTTGTTAACATATTTTCAATTTTCACGTTTTTCTTTTCTCTTTAAAATGATCTAATTATCACGAAATACAAAAAATAACTGAATTAAAATAAATTTTTGCAGTAAGTTTATAATTTTTATTCTTTATTAATTACTATATAAAAGAGAAAGTAGTAAACGGCACCTGAAAGTTTCCTTATCAAAAATGATGCGGGTTGATATCTTGAATTTTTTAATGCACTTGAACATTGATAAAAACTTAGAAAATATTAATTTGGTCTATATAATTTTAGACATAGTTTTGCTTATTTGTATGAATTGACATTTTTTAATTTAATGAAATTTTTTAATCGTGACGAAATTGAAAAATGAAATTTAAATAAAGCGAAAGTTTTCATACTTTTAGAGATTTAGTACTAATTTTTAAAATTTCATTTTAAATGTTGTATTTTTAACAGATTATGATAGATCGTTCTTTTTATACAAAAACATAAAAGTATTAGATATGTTTTTGTGTTTCCAATTTTCATTCATAAAAAAATGAAACTTTAATTTTACTTTAAGATAATAAAAAATAAAAATATCCTGCCTGATTTATTTGGCTTTGCAATTTTTTCTATAAAACAGCAAATGTTAAGTAAATTCAAAAAACACACCGGGAATCAAATACTTTATTACCTACCTAGATTCTTTTTAGTTTATGTATTTTTGGTTGTTAAGGTTAAAATTCTATTAATTAAGGTTTTAAATTTCGTTTTTGAACATTAAAAATTATTTAATTACATAATGTAAATCAGAAAAACATCTTTTTTTGGATACAATTTCTTTAATATCACTTGATATATAAATCAATCTTGAATACATTTAAATATATATATATATATACATAATTTATAGATTTTTTGTTTAAATTGAAATTTAAATAAGTGTTCATTCATTTATGTCGCCAATATTCATTTCTTTTTTTTTAAATTTTATTTACACAGTAAAACTTAAAAATATTTTCAATTCATAATTCTAATAACATTCATTTACATATACACAAATTTAGATTTTCTCTTTTTTATAAATTTATTTTTATTATTTACATTTTATTTTGAAATTTCTTTAATAAGATTAAATAATAATTAGTATATGTAAAATTTATACATACGTATATGAAAATATATTTGGAAATATTCGTAATGTATTATTAATAAACAAACAAAAAACAAAGCGGTGAAAATTATATAAGTGATATTGTAAAAAATATGTGTGTGCATTTTTTCTTTATTAATGAGATTTTGGAATGTTAAATGAATGAAAGAGGTAATATCGTAATTAAGATATAAATTATATCTTTATAATGTTTTAATTACTAAAATTTGAATATTTCTATAAATATATTTATGTATACGTATGTATTACTGTACGCGCCTTCTAAGAATTGGAGCTGGATTCTCTTCAACAACAATCGTTTTTGTCATAACATCATATGCAGTACGATTATTTTTAAAGAATAACATTATAAAACACATTGGAAATAATAAAGCCATTAATATATTTTTAGCCATTGCTCTTAATAATGCACGTTTAAATCCAGGATTACTGGCTGGAAATAATAATGCTCGTAATTGTCCGTTATTATTTATGTTTATATTATTGTTATTATTATTGTTGAATATAAATCCTTGTTGTCCAGGTGGTAATGGTACAACAGCTTCAGCATAAACGATTCGTATACCCATTAAAATTTTTCCTGGTGTTGCACCACCAACATATATATGACCAGATGTTGTCCATAATGCTTCATAAAAACAAACAACTATTTTTGTTAAAATCTCAATTAGTAATAAATCTGATGAAAATGATAAAAATTCTGCATAATCATCTTCTATGGATTTTTTTAAATTATCGAAATTAAATGCAAAGGCACTATAAGAAAAAGTAATAGCAATATGTTACTGAATAAAATCATGTAGGAATATTGTTTGTTACTTACAAGTTTAAGTCGAATAGATCAACAATTGTAAATGTCAACACTAATTTCAATAATAACAAAATTATCGAATCAATTATTTCGGCAACAAATCTCTTCCAGAATGGTGCAATTACAAATTCATATCCACCGTTTTGATTGATAACTATAAATCATAAAATAATAATGATAAAATAAATTAGCCCATTATATAAGAATTAAAAACAGTAATGAAAAAAACTAATTTACGCTCTTCTTGCGCTTGTCTCATTTCATTATCAAAATAATCACCAAATCTTCTTTCATTGGCGCGAAGGCCACCTACATTACCGAGATTGCCACCACCACCACCTAAACCAAAGCCAGCAAGTGCTCCGAGTCCTCCGATATTCTGCCCAAATAAATTATTATTTCTGTTTGATCCTATTCCACTAGATGTTGATGTTCCATTTACATTTTGGTTTTGTTGCTGTTGCTGTTGAAATAATTGCGGATAATTTGCCATTAAATAATATGGAAAACATGCCATTGCTGATTGTGACACATTCGCTTGATTTATCCATGTACGTAATAATTCAAAATATGCTTCTTTGGCTGTCATTGAAGAATTTATTTGTGATATTGAATATGGTCCACTAATTTGTGGTCGTTGATCAGACGTTGTTGATGGTGATTCTTTTTTTCCGTCTTTTAATGATGATGACGATGATGAAATATTTGATTCTTTTTTGTCTTCTGAATTTTGTTTAAGATTTTCTTGTGAATTTTCATCATTCATTATTGTCTAATTATGTATATTTTAATAATAACTTAGAATTTTAGAAAATATTTCAATTTTTCACTTATTTTATGATTAAATAGAAAACTATAAATTTTTCAAAAATTGTGGCACTCGTCTTTTCGCTAAAAATTTCGTATTGGTATATTTTCACAATTCAATAAGCTGATTTGATATTATTTTGGTATTATTCTATTATGTACATATGTATATAACTTGTCATTTACATATGTACATTTCATATTTAAATTTTAAAATACACATCATTCATACAAACAGACTTGGACTAGTGTATATATACGGTATATTTTGTGAATAGGTGAACATGTGTGTAAAAATTTTTGACATTCCTTGTAGTTCTTTTTCTTTTGCTAGATTCTTAAATTGTGTATATGAATATGAATGACAAATGATAATGGAACACTTGCAGGCCAATTTCAACTATCGTTTCATACTGGAATTTCAAAATTAAAATTCATATTAAATTTGATCTGATTTTGGTCGAAATTTTATGTGGGTAATTAAATTTTGTTTTTGCTTTTCATCAAACGTTTACACATATGTATGTATTATTTTCTTGGTATTAAATTGTGTAAAAATCTGTAACGGTTTTATTAAAAAATTAAATAGTTTAATGAATGTGGCGCTTTAATAGTTAAGAATAACGTATGTACATTGTACACGTATGTCCGTCAATACATATGTGTACGGATGGATATGTAATGTAAATTGTAATTTTTGTGGTGGATTTAAATGACAGCTGATATATGGCGAAAATAAACTTTTTTTTTGGAATTTATTTCTTTTCTTGTTTCGTGTCGTTTGATCTGCTGTCGTCGCTTTTGATTGTGCAGAGGAGTGGTTTACTTCTTGAATTAAAAAAAAAAAAAAAAAATTAAATAAGTGTTATTAAAATAAATTATTTACAATAATTTCTAAAAAAGATTGACAAAATTTTTTGTATAATTTAAATTAATTAGTTTTGAAATAGAGTAAATTTCATTTGCAGGGATATTTTTTTTATAATTTTCTATTTGTGTAGAAGAGAAAAAAAAGAAAACTAAGAAAAAATCATTTCAATCTTAACCTCATTTCTATGAATTTTTTTTTTTTGTGTGTGGTGTGTAGTGACTGTGAATAATTTCTGTGTATGAATTTTATATAAAAAAAAATTTAGGAAAGTATTTCTCTTTTAAGTGCATTTCTTTTACAAATAAAATAAAATAAATATAGTTATCATAATAAAATCAAAAAAATTAATCAAGATTTTATAAAAATTCGTGAGTGAAATTTTTTTTATATACTTTGTATTGTATAAGGACATAAGTATCGTTTATTACATTATAAAAAAAAAAGAAGAAAAACCAAGAGGATTTAAGTCAATAAAAATGTCATCATCTGGTGATTTTGGTAATCCTTTAAGAAAATTCAAATTAGTTTTTCTTGGAGAACAAAGTGGTAAGTATAGCTCAGTAGAAATTTTTTGTAATTTGAGCTAATGTAGTTTTCAAAAAAATGTCTACATATCAAAATCAAGGAATTCTTGTTAGATCCGTGTCTTATCTACTAGCTAACAGAATTTGGTTAGAACTTATAGCAAAGTATTCAATTTGTTTTTTGTACATTTCATTACAGTTTTACCAATTTTGGTTTTAAAATATTGCAATTTTTTAAGATTACTTTTTATTATTATTGATTTTTTTTTTTCATACTTTTGAATAGTAACGAAAATGAAAGGTGAACGGTGATGACGAAAATAATTGAAGGTGAAAGGTACTCTGTTTTGATGAACAGTTAATCAATTTGTATAACTTATCCATACCCCTTGCATTTTTAGATGGATAAAATTCTTCATATTCTACAAATCATCTCAATTTGATGATCTGGCGGATTATTATTGACGTGTAACTTAAATTCTTTTTGATATGCTTATTAGACTTTTGTTAATGCTGTCTTAGTCTAACACTTTGACTTTACTTTTCCAACATTCATAAAAAATGTTGAAAAATCATTTATATCTTCTTAATTTGAATGGGTTTATGAAATCATATCAAGTGTTATATGTAGTTATATATACATAGATGATATCAGTGTTTCAATATCAGTCGTCTATGATTACTGAATAATAATATCAAATCATTCTATAGATTACCTTATCTTTTATACCTAAATAACATAACTAAAAGTATTTAATTTCATTTCATTTCACCTTTCCACATGATTTGATTTACATTATCATGTATTTGGCATGCAAAGTACGTATACATTTCTTTATTCGATATATTTTCAATTTAAAATGCAATAACAAATTTGTACAAGAAAAAAATTGCATGCATAATCAATAAGGTGTAACAAAATTACCATTGATTATATCCAAAAAAATAAAAATAAAAGCAAAATATATGATTTCTTAATGTAAAATATAATTATATACCTAAATACCTACTTTCGTATTGTATTTTATGAGGAGGTACGAATATATGTATGTATCTAAAAAATGTATCACATACATTCGTAATATATCTATGACATGACCATGTTCCTCCAAATGTATGAGTCATAATTTAAGTGACACCATCATATATATTAAATATTTTATACTTCACAAAATACACGTATAAATACAATGTGGCAAAATATAGTCATACATTTTATTTTTATTTTTTCGATTTTTTTCCATTTACCTAAATATATATTTTTTTAAAATCTAATTTGTCTTCCTGTACATTCGTTTTAAAATTGAACTGTTATTTTTTCCACCTACAATTTTTCAGTTTTCTTGTTTTTTCCTAATTTGATGATTACTTGTTATTGAATTGAAATTCTTCTATGGAAAAACTAATGATTTTTTTTTTTTCAATGTAAAATGTTTATCGATTTTTTATTTTTTAAATAATTTATGAATTATAAATTATACATATACAGAGTTTTCATTTTTGTTTGATTATGTTGATTTCACATGTCACCCATCAATTGGAGTAATGTCTAAAAGCTTTTACTAGTAAAATTACAATTTTGGAAAAAAAAGTTATCAAAAATATTTAAATTATTACGACAATATTATAAACATTAAATTTGTCTGTATAGAAATTGATTATTGACCTCTGTTTATTACAAAGATAATACAAAAATGTTTAAATATGTATGAAAATACGTGGGTAATTTTAATGCACCTATGATTGTGTAAAATATTTTTTAATTTATTAATTAGATTACTTTTCTTTTTGGATTTATTACAAAATTACATAATGATATTGAAAGTTTTTATAGCGAAAAAGAAACGAAAAATTTGAATTCATTTATTTTGAAAAACATGACTACAAAAAAGGATGAATAATTTCAATATACATAATTATATAAAGGCAGACAAATAAATGTGTATTGAATGTACATAATATGCATGTCATTGGTATGCAGGCGAATTAGTAAAGTTTCATTATAATATTCTTCTAATAAATAAAATTTCTAATCTACCGATATAATTCTCCGACTACATATTTTGATGCATATACTTTTATATATATTTGCACAACAGAGCATCCATTGTTTCTGTTGAATTATTTTTTATTTTTTTAAATATCAATATTCATTAATTTTTATTTTCATTTTTGGAAAATATGCTATTTTCTTTTGTGTTCATTTTTAATTTACATACGCTATAATATTGAGTTACCATTAAATATTAAGAAGTTAAATAAAAATGTTCATTTAAATTTGAAATATGACATGATTACTTCCAGTTGCATAATGCATGACGAATAGCTTCTGTCACGGTTGCTCGTAATTTAAACTATGTAGTTTGCATACATCGTATTTGTATGAATATTTAAATGTTATTAAAAAAAAAAAAATTTATTTGCTGATGAAGAGAAAATTAATAATCAAAACGTACATGAAATAAAGACATACTTGTGGAACGTAAATAATAATACAAGGTCTCAAATGTAAGAAAGGTCATTTGTAAGAGTTAGAAAGACCAAAAAATATACCTATGTATAAAATTTTTCTGTCTTTATTTTTTTTTTTTTTAAATCATAATTAGAATGTTTCTAATAGAACCAATTCTACTTTTATCTCTTTTATATTTTTATTTTTTATTGTTATTTTATTTTTGTACTTAAAATGTACTTTTATTTTTATTTTACATTATATTTGTATTGTTTGTGGACTAAATTTCTTATCTTTTGTTATTTTTATCGATTAATAATCTCTTATCAGGCACGTAAGTACGTATTTTATAAAAGTAAAGCAATGAAAAAAAAAAGACGTGCAAAAAAAAACGTTGAGGCGTTTTAATTGCAATTAAATTTCTTATCACGAAATTTTTCAACAAAATAACATTTTTTATGTATAATATTTGTTTTTATTTTGAATGATTTTCTCATTGTTTTTGTACATATACGTGAAAAGAAATTTAAAATGGAAAATAAAACAAAGTTTATTGTTTACCTACATTTGTCAGGCCTAATTATTGTTTGATTGTATCTTTAAAATTTAAATTAAATAAGTTATATAAAAATCTAGTTTTTATTTTGTATTCAAAAATTATTTAAAAAAAAAAATTAATTGAAGATTTTTTTATCAGTCGAACTAAATTGTAAAAATTAGACCGTTAAAGCTTTCTTTCATAATTTTCAAGTATTGAAATCGACAAAAAAAATTATTTACATCATTTTATTTATTTATTTTTTAAAATTCAATAATTTTGAACGATTTTGTTTAAGTAGTTTGATTCAATTTAAACATTTATAATCGTTTATTGTAACGAATGAAGCAAAAATAGGATAAACAAAAATTTCACGTAATTAAGATTAATTGCAATTAATTGCAAAGCTCCTTGATTATTACTCAGTTTATATACAGATTTTTAACCTTTTATACCTTCTGATACGATTAAATATATATGCACATAAATATCCTTGTAAAAATTATGCATTATTATACAGTTATTAAAATAACGTATAATATTTATGTACACTCGTACACATAATATTTACATACAAAAGTCATACACATATGTGCATTAAAAAAGGACCAAAAATCGATACAATTTTTTTTTTTAATTTTATTATTAAGCTTTTTTTTCATTTTTTAATACATCCTCTTTTTTCACTTTTCAGTTTATTTTATTTTATTCCTTTTTGTTGAGAAATAGTTTTCATGCAAACATCCATAACTACATTTACATTTGTATGTGGATGTTGCTTATACATATGTATCGTGGATATGTTTGTACATATGATATGTATGTAATTTGAAATTTCCTAAAAGGAAAAATAATATAAGTTGAATATTTCAACGTATTAAATATATTTTTATTTACGTATTCATATGCGCGTGAATGTAAATCGCATATATGTATATATATGTATGTATAATAATTGTGAGAAGTGCATTTTGTACACATATATATGTAAATCCAAATAAAAGTAAAAATGTATAAATATAAAATTATATGTAAAATCATAGTACAAAAATAAAATGAAAAATATATAAAAGAGAAACTGTGAATGAAAATAAAATTTATACATTTCATGTATGATACTGGAATAATTCAAATGCAATGTACGTATTAAATGCAACACGCATATATGTACGTACGTACGTATGAAATGCAAATAAAGGACTTTATAAATTGCAATATTATAACTAGGTATAATGATGTGGTATATATATGACAGAGTACCCATATACATATTACTCATATTAGGAATATGTACTACGTATACTGTTTGCAAAAAGAGGACATTACATTATTATTATTATGAATGAATATTTTAATGTGCATATAATTTGCTTCTTTATTTATTTATTTTTTTCAACAAAATAAATTAAACAAAAAAAAACTATTAACTATTTTTGGTAAGCGAGATATATGAATAAATGAATAAAAAATAAAATAAAAATAAAATAACGATAATAGAGAAATAAAATGAAAATAATTGCCGATGTATGTATATGTATGTATGTACTTAATTTGTGAATACTAAACGCATTTATATAATGATATTCGTACATATGTGTATGTGTGTGAAAGGTTTTATATATAGTGCCCACATACATACTCACGTGAAATCTCAAATTGTTGTACGCATACATTCAGGTCCATTTACTTATGTACGTGTACGTATACATCATGTACATTGTATTGTACATACTTCTGTATTTTTATTATATATGTATGTAGGTCTGTGCTTTCATTACTAAATTTTATTCATATGATTACAATATTCGTATTGTGCAAATTTTAAGCTAAGGTCTAGAGGCAAAAAAAAAAAAAAAAAAAAAAAATTATAATTTCTTTCATTTTATGTCTTTTATGTGTTTTCCTTTTGTTTTTTTTTTGTTTTCATTTTCATTTTTACTTTTTATTTGGTAAATTTTTATTATCACGGTAATTAGTTGTTTAATTTTTCATATACATATTTAAATAGTACAGACAATAAAAAATTATTATTGAAATTTACATATGTATGTAACTGTAAATAATTAAATAAATTTTAATCTTTATGTTAATGTATTTTTTACGTAATAATTATACGAGTATTTTGAAATTAAATTTTTGGTAAACTTTTGAATATAAGATATACCTATTGTAATTTATAAAAAATTAAGAAAAGATTCAACGTATTGTATTAAATTATTTTTTCAGTATTCTTCTAATATTATGAATAAAATCAAAATATTTTTGTAGTGGTTTTAAATAGGTAGATACATGACTGTTGAAAATTAGAGTAATTTTTATGATAGGTATCTTGATCTTGATTCGTGAAAATTTTCGAAAAATAATAATGTAAACGTTTTTATTCATTTCAAGTACCTATTGTGATAAATTTTTTTTTATTCAAAATTTCAAATTTAAATTTAAATTATTCCTTTTTCCGTGAAGAAAAACAAAATCTTTTTTATTGTTGTTGAAGTATTATTACATTAAAACTTAAGAAATTTAAAATTGGAATTGAGCCAATTTGATTCATACATATTATCATTATTGCAATTCTTTTTCCAAGTAAAACCAACAACAGTGATTAAATGATGAAATCGATTTTAATAATGAGATCAAAAGATATTTTTGTTTATTATATTCTTAGATACATACATGTATAAAAGCTTTCCTGAAGATGATTAAATTTTAACTTTATTAAGTCAATAAAATTGATTTTGAAATCAAAAAGCAGAACATCTAATAAATTAGAAATGGTTCAATGATTTTACGTCTGCATTGAAGGGAAAAAAAATTCTTTTTTTACAATTGATAAAGTATTTATTAGTGTGAAATTGTTAATTATAGTGTAAAATGTTTTTTGAATTTTAGTGGTTTTGTATCTAAAAATTTGCATTTTTAATTAATTGACATCAGACTAAAATCATTGAAATTCAAGTAATACAAATTTTATATTCTAGAGTTGAGCAAGTGAGGTACTCGTAGTCCCAAATTAAAAATAAATCTCAAACAAAGTATTATACATAAATAATACATTTTAAAGGACATTAAAGTGTTTTCATGTTTTATATCCATATACATACATATATAAATCTATTCATTTCCATTTCGGTCAATTTAAAATTTATTCGATTTTATACCCTTCAAGATTTTTTCCTTGATTTTTAAATTTAACTATTGAGTGTTATATGTAGTTGAAAAGTTTCGTGGGATTTCACAAGTCCTAGTAATTGACAGTCTGTATAATATATTACTTAAAAGTTTTCATGAATATGTGTACACGAGCATGTACATATGTATATGTTTGTGTAATTTTGACAAAATTTATCCTTTTCAATGATTTGAATCACATTTACATATCCTTTATAACTATACACAAGTGTAATATATTTTTTCAATTTAATTTTTTTCCTTTTTCAAACATTTCGAAAGTTAAATCAAATTTGTGTATCTACACAATGTGAGTATACGTACAAAGGTGTAATCAAATAAAATCAACCTACAATTCGTATACGTTAGATTTTTATAAGTATATATATCTTTTCATCATTGATGTCCTTGTACAAACAAGTACATTGTCATTATGCTGTTGTTTTTTCTTTTCATTTTTGTTTTTCTGTTTTTTCGGTCATGATGAAAAATAGCAGTAAAAGTAAAAAAATTAAAAAAAAATTTGTATGAAATCATTCTTTGAAATTTTTACTTAAACATAAAATCAAGACTAAACTATATTTACAGTTTAACTATCCACCCATCTATCTTTTCATAGTGTATATAACATTTATCCGTTCAATAATCATTCAACAAATGTATTATGTTCATACATATTAGTATATATATTCATAGATGTGTAACAAAAACCTTAAGTTTAGACATACAAATAGTTGTCTTTCAATAAATTTACATGGATGTAAGTTTGCCTTTTAATATCATACATATGTATGTATATATATTTATGTTACAAATATATGTATATATCTATGAATATATACTTATACTGCTCTATATACATACATACACCTATAGTGTATATTTTGTAATGCTAAACATGAAAATGTAGAAAATTATGTTATAGAGAATCGAAGGTCAATGACTTTTTAATACTAAAAAAAAGAAAAAAAATATAAGAAAATAAACGTTAAATTATTTTTCCCTTGCGGCATCTTTTACTCTGATTTTATTTTTTACTCATTTTTATTTTATTTTTGAGTTTGAAGTACATGAATTTTTATTGAATCAAATTTGCAATAATAATTGTGGGAAATAAATAATTTTGTTAGTGTACATACATATATAGTACATATACATATGTACATATATATTTATGTACTGTACGTGGTTAACATCATTATCGTTATGTGGCTGAGAATGGTGTGGACGACAATGATGTTGATGATAATGACGTATAGATGATTGTTTTAATGAAAATCAGTTTATCAGAAAAAAAAAATAATGCTTTAAAGAAATATCATTAATATCAACCATAATTAAGTTTTCGAAATGTTTTTGGCATTTTATTATACATATGTATTTAATATGCTTTAGGTTTAGCTTTTCATTTTGCACTTCGTTGGTCTCTGTAGAAAATTAAATTAAAAAAATTCTTTACCTTTTAGATTTTTTTAAAAAAAATTTAATTAATAAAAATTTTTCTTTACTTTTTTTTTGCAGTTGGAAAAACTTCTCTAATTACTAGATTTATGTATGATAGTTTCGATAACACGTATCAAGTAAGTAAACCATACAGATTATTTGTTTAAAATTAAATTAATTTTTTAATATTAGGATTAATATGTTAAGATTATTAACAATAGTGAAGATTAGTAATTATGTATAATAGTAAAAAATACTCCAATAAATGCATAACATAATACTAGACAATATGTATGTACATACATGCATACTTGTATGATGTATACTTTGTCCACAAATTCTATGCAGTTAAGACCTGGAAACTACATACAGAAGTATCGTAGTACATATAGTAGTACTAGAGAAAATCATCTGATATTGATCTTTAAGAATTTTGGTAATACTGCTCGTGAAACAATCTAATTGAATATTACGAAAGAAAGAAAAAGACATATGTATAAGCCATAAAGCTCTAACTGTGTACTATTAGTAGACAGAGTATAGATAATGAAAATATTTCGAAACTTAATGGATTTTTATTTACTGATTTTTTTTTAGTTTTTGAAAAGTTATTGATTATTAAGTGAAACTGTAATGCGTATACTAAATTCAATTACAATAGATAACAATCAATAATTTGATGACTAAAAATTTGTACAGACTTTTATAGTTTCAAAGGACATCCACATTAAAGTTATATAAAAATTTAATTAAAAACTTACTCTTATCGTTTAGATATAAATTTAGGAATGTACTTAATTTCAATATGTTCACATTTTTTTTTTTTTGAAAAAAATTTCCATTATTTTCCGAACATTTCTTCTACTTTTTACATTATGTAAGAAAAAAATTTTCACAAATTGAAATTAAATTTATTTGGAAGTAAAATCTTTTTATTCATAAAATAGAATGAAAATATAAAATTCAATTTCTTCATATCTACTGAAATATGCATTGAAGTGAAGTAATCTGATTAAATTATTGTTTTCTAATTTATTTCAATTTTGGAAGATATAAAATTGATTTCATACTGAATTCTAAAATATGGATCAATTTCTTTAATATGGATCAATTTGTGGTTTTGTTTTTGGTTTTGAAATTAATTTCATAAAATTAAGATGTCATTATATGATGACTTTATTTTCATTTAATTGAGTTAACAATTAAAGTTCATGGCATCATATTTCATAATTTATTAAATTCTCATGAATTATAATTACTGGAATTTTATTTTATTTTTTTGTGCATTGAATTATTCATTATTTTAAATGCAGATCCAAACTGTCCACTAATTGTTGTACTGCAATAAAGAAAATTATGTAAATTGTTTTTTTTTCGTAGTTGAATATTAATTAAAATAAATATAAAATTTATGTATATAGGTTATTGCATATATGTAAAAGAGTATTTTTTGTATTAAATAAAGATAGTCTTATCTTCTTTTTTATTTATTTGTTGATGTATATTGTACTTAACTTAATATTATTCAAAGATTTTTAGATTCATTTTATATTTTCTTTAAAATGTGAATGACCTTTTAATAATTATAAGAGAAATACATTAAAAAACATATTTCCTATTCTGATGAATGCATTAGATTTGTTTAAATAATTTTATTTATACATACAATGCATACATATATGAATTTGAAAAGTGTGAATACAATCAGAATAAACTCATTGTTATCGAGTTCATATATGATTAACAAAATGTAAGGAAAATAGGTTTTAAAAGTTTATACATACACATATATTATACGTGTATGTTAATTTATGTTTACCGTTCAAGTAAACTTTTATTTCTACAAAATTATGTAGTAGCAAACTAAAATTGTTCAACGCTATTTTTAATAGGAGTTAATTAATTATTGTTTGTCTTTTTGAAAATTCAAGAAAATGTAAAATATACTTGTGGAAATAAAGTACGAGAGAAAAAGAAGAGAATTCTACATGAATTTTAAATGTTTTAGAATAAGGTTTAAAACAAAGGTCTAAAAGGCATAAAGAGCTTATCTATTGTTTAAATTCAATCTACATTTTCCCAATTATTGTTGTTCCGTTTCACCCCTGCCTGGAGCATACAGCCTCCACTATCAGCTTCCATCGGACTCGACTCTGCGCAACACTTTTAATGCTACTCCACTCGTAACCTGCTTCTTTGAGCTCTGCTAATGATCTTCCATATTTTTGATTACCTGATGTATTTTTGATGTTTATAATAAAGTTTTTACATTCCAAGTCCCTAGAGTTGTCCATGTACGTTTGCCGGTTATCGTGATCGTATTGGTCAGTCCTGAATTTCTGCTGTAGCTTACTAGAATTATTTAGTTTCGAATAGATAGGTAATTGGCCTATCGTATCCTATCTCAGATGCTGGGGCTGCCAACTTCGTAGTCAACTGAGAATGGCTTGAGAATAGAAATTTCATTTGAATTCTACTCTATTCTACTCCTTCTGATCCCCGTCTTTCCATCGGGGTTGATTACCCGATCTCCAGTTGGGGTTGACGATGCCACCACGTGAAGGCGGAGTAGAGGGAGGAAGGAGAGGTGGGAGGGATCATTTCTGGGGATCACCCATCTAGTTGCACTTCACCTCCTCCTGTCGATGTTCTGACTGGCATCTTTCACAATTATTACCCACATTAAAATGCACATCTTTACTTTTTTTCAACAATTTTAATTTAATAATTTTTTATTTTTATTTATAGGTATATAAAAAAAAAAAAATTAAAAATACTTCTGAACTCATTTTGAATTTAATTTCCCTTTTTACTTATATTACATTTGATTACATGAAACCTTATAAATATTGTAAATTTTTTAAAAGTAAAACTTGAAATTTTTCCTTTTCTGATTTATTTATTTATTTATTTTTTTTTGTAAACTTTTTACATGTTTTCATCAATTTAGTTTCTGTTCCCGGTATACCTATATTTTGGCTTCAATAATTCATAAAAAAAAATAAAGATAAATAGTATAAAACAACCTTTATACATATTCATTTTGTTGTTGTACTTTTGTGTGTGCTACTTACATAACATCCAGAAAGAACATAGAACATTTTGTTTAATAATATCTGATATTATATTTTCTTATAGAAATAAAAGAGAAAAGAAAAGAAAATGAATGATTATAAAGAAAAGAATATAGGGGAAAGAATATAAAACAACAAAATAAAAACGAAAAATAATTTTTCATTTTTATTGTGATGTCGAAAAATTAAAGAAAAGGAAAAATGTATATTAGAAGCATTTATGATTTAATGGAAAAAAGTACAAAAAAAAAAAAAAAACAAAATATAAAGAATAGACCAGAAAATATACAGGTGTGTTCTATATTCATACGATATTGTATTTAGAAAAAAAAAAAATTATTATTTATCATATAGGATATACAGAGAACATAGAAATGTGGAAAATAGATGCATCTTTTCGTTTTGTGTGTCTTGAAAAAAGCTATATATGCTTTCGTATGTGTATATGGCATATAACACAGTACAATATGTGTAGAATTTCATTTTAATTATAATTTTCTTTTTTTTTGTATTATCTATTTTTATATGAATAATTCTTGAATATTTTATTAATAACTGTTTCGAGGATATTTCGTTTATATGAAACACATACATAATATATTGATTTTTATTTGTTTTTGGTGTGTTTCGTTTTATTCTATTTTCTTTAATTATTAATATCTTCATACGGGATATTCCAGAAAAAGTATCACATAGCCCACTTTTCTGAAAGCTCAATTTAAATATAGTTTCAAATTTCTTCTTGTCTTTCCTTATAAAATTTATACTTTCTGAAATATAGTGAATTGAACATTTTTGGACCAAGCTTTTAGAAAAGTGGAGCTTCGTGACGTTTGTTCTAGGATACTGTACATATTTGACTAAAATGAATGATACACTTTTATATGAATATTTTAGTACATAAATTATATACTTATGTATGTATGCTGAAAAAATGTTTACAAATGTGAAGATGTGAATGAATTTTTATCATTACCTTTAAACATAATAAAATTTACTAGAAATACGATATTCAAGGATATACGTATACACGGAAGGAAATTAAGATCATGACTTAATATATAATGTACACAATATACAACTACATATTTTACACAATTGTATACAGTTTATGTACTTAATATATAAGCACATGATACACATAACTAAATAAAAGATAGAATTCAGTTTATTTGTTCATATCGTATAATCGCATATAATATTATTGTTACATAAAAAAAGGAAGGATATTAAAGAGAAAATTTATGGTAAAAATGTGAAAGGATAAAGATAACAAAAACATTAAAAATAAACAAGTTAGTGGTTTCAACAATAAATTATGTAAAAAGAGGATTACAATGTATTGAAATACGACCGACAAACATAGTATTAAAGAACGGTATATGATGTTCTACGGTAATAATAAAACAAATTGAATTAAAAGAAATTTTTAATTGAAAAATTACATTATTTTTCGGTAAATATGAAAAATGTTAGGAAATAAGCTTACTTTTAAATGAAAATGTAAATTAGAAAACGATAACTTTTCGAAATTTTTTATATGGATATGTAATGAAAAATTTATACTTTTAATGTACTTTTAACCGCAAGATAAATTACGTATCGACATGTGCACAATTTAATAATATTAACACATTAATTAAAAACAGTCCATAGTAGAATCCAGATTTTTGAAAATTCGTATAATAAGTATGTATGCATGTACATTAACATGTGATGGGATTTTCTTGTGTTTTTCTTATAGACATTATGTATCATACACATGAGATTTTGCATGTAAAGATTTTATTCTATCCAGATAAGAAATGAAGCTTTTACTCTTGGAAAAATTCCAATTTTTACGATTTAAATTTCATACGTGCATATCAGCTATGTGTATATATATGTAGATATTCTTGAATACACCGATGATATCTTTTATGTATGTATATTGTTGAATTTTGTTTGTTTCTTCAAAACAGGAAAATATCAAAATATGATAAAACTAAACTTAACTGAACAAATACACAAAATAAACCAATAAAATGATAAAAAATGACGACTATTTCAAATATTCATGTAATATAGTACATACATATACTTGATGTAGTGCAACATGTTATATACATGAATAACGTGCTTATGTTATATGTAGTGCATATTCAAGAGTTTAAGAAAAATGCATAAAAACGGATAATATACTACTGGTTATTCGGAAAATGAAATATGTATCATTTTATTATTAGAAATTTTCAACTTTATTATATAAAATCGTAAATTTTCCTGTACATGTTCATAATAAAATTTAGATCCTGAAGAAATTATATTTTGAGAATCGAGTATATTACCAAATTTCATTTTAATTATGATTTTTTATAACTATGATCGTTTGCTCTTAGTGTATATACATATATAAAATTTATTGTGTCCATTCAGTCCATTCAAGCTGTTTTTAATAAAATACATTAAATTTTTTTTATGAAATTAGTATTTTTCCCTATAAGTGTAAAAATTTTTTCAAACCTTTGAATATAAAAGATAATTTTCTAAAAATTTCTTTCTCTTTTAATTCAATAGCAGATTTTCAATTTCATATAATTAAATATTTATAAATGAACATTTTGTGTATGTGTATATTTTTAGGCAACAATAGGTATAGATTTCTTGTCTAAAACAATGTACTTAGAGGATAGAACTGTACGTTTACAACTGTGGGATACTGCCGGTCAGGAGAGATTTCGTTCATTAATACCTTCATATATTCGTGATTCAACAGTTGCTGTTGTTGTATACGATATAACAAGTAAGTTTTTTTTTCTATTCTGTTTCCTTCACTTTGCCTATCCTAATTGATTTTTGTTTATTTAATTTTGATTTTAATTTCAATATCTTAAACATTTTACAGTTTTATCCTCTAAGTAAATAAGGAAAATATAAAGAAACATTTTTTTTTTTTTTAAATTTGTAATATCATTCGATTTACAAAAATGATTTTTTTGTCTTTTTTCTTTTCATTTTTTATGTGTTTTTCGCATTTAAGTGCAGAATTAATTTTTAATTTTCCTTTTTTTCTATATTCTTTTTAAATACATGCATATCTACATATTTAATTTTAAAATGAATTTATTTGTCAAATTCAATTTAAAAACTGTTCGTTATTTTTAGATGCAAATTCATTCCATCAAACATCGAAGTGGATTGATGATGTAAGAACAGAACGTGGTAGTGATGTTATTATAATGTTAGTTGGTAATAAAACTGATTTATCAGATAAACGTCAAGTATCAACAGAAGAAGGAGAACGTAAAGCAAAAGAATTAAATGTTATGTTTATAGAAACTAGTGCTAAAGCCGGTTATAATGTTAAGCAAGTAAGTAAACTTTTTAAAAATATTCAATTTTTTTATTTTATTTGTTTAAACTTTTTTTAAATTTATCAGTTTTCTAAGAAAATATTTCTTTTCAACAATTTTAACTATTAAATAGTAAATTATAACAATTTAAACAATATTTTTCATTTAAAATGTTATTGTAGATAATAATTTTAAAATTGTAATTGAATTTTCATTAAATTATTTTATTTTTAATAGTTATTTCGAAGAGTAGCTGCTGCCTTGCCTGGAATGGATTCAACAGAAAATAAACCCCCAGAAGATAGTATCCTTTTTCAAGAAAATTTTAATACTAAATATACAAATTTATACGAAAAATTAGAAAAACAAACACTCTCACAACAACACAATTTATCTCATTTCATTTTATTTGTTTATTTTGTTTTAAATTTTAAGTTATGTTCTAATTTTATTTGCATCACTTCCGACAAATTTTACTTTAATTTTGTAAAAGTATTGATCAATTTTACTAGGTTTTATATTTAAATATTTTATAAAAAATTAACGGAATTTCAATTAATGAAAATTTGAATATTAAATTTTGGTTTGAATTCTGAAATTGTCAAGAAAATATCAGTAAAATTGATTTTTAGATTTTTATATTTTATTTTTTTGTTGTCGATTACATACGCATATATGTATGCGAAATTTAATTGACGTATGTATATATGTATGTAATTGAAAAAATTTTCTTTAAATAGTAATTTTTAAAAAGAATTGAAAATTTTTTTTCAATGTATATTTCCGTTTTTATTATATGTATCATATTTATTTTATGTTTTATTTTTCCTTAACTTTTTTGCTTTTTTATCACTACTTTTTTCTACTTGTGTGCATTTTATCCAACAGTGCAAGAAGTTGTACTCAAAGATTCACCAAACGAAACAAAGGATCCAGAAGGAGGGTGTGCTTGCTGAGTGATGTGCTACTATTTATGTTATAATAATAATAAAAATAAAATTATTATAATTACGATTATTATATACATATATTTTTATTTTAATATTTAGTTTATTATCTTTTTTTTTTTAAACAAAATTTATATATGTATAATTTTTTGTTTTGTCTATAAAAAATAAAAAAATAAAATAAACTTATAACATCAACAAAATAATAAAAGTGAAAGGACAACAAAAGTCAAATTACATTTATGCATTGATATGATAGAAGATATTTATATATTTATACGAAAATAATAATAATTTTTAAAGGAAAATAATAAAAAGTCAACAAATATAAGAGATATTCTTAAACGAATTTAAAATACACAGCAAAAATAAAATAAATTTATATAAAAAGGAAATAAACAAGACATTGTGGAAGAGTATTAAATAAAATTTAAGTGGTAACAATTAAATGATAATCACAAAATAAATTAACCAATAATTATATTAAATGATTTAAGAATAAACACTTTTATACATAAAAAAATAAATTAATTAGACAAACAGAAAGAAGAAAAATTTAATTCTTCAAAAGCAAAATAAATAACAGTAAATAAATATTCGTTTTTTTCTACGTGAATATAAACACAATTATAAATAAACAATTATATTTATTCGGACTGAATTAACTTACCTATATATGTACATGTATATAGAAAAAATAAATAACAAGAGAAAAGTAAATCATTTTTTTTCGTAACAAAAAAAAGGAAGAAATTCTTTAATATCATTGTCTACAAAAATATTTTCGTGCTATAAATAATTTCTTCTTGCTATTTTGTAAATTTTATAAAAGGGAAAGAATTTTTATTGTTTATTTTACAATATAATTTTAATTTATTTTAACATTTTTTTCTTTGCTTTTCATCGATTATCATTACAACTTTAAAAAATTGTATTGTCTGGTTTATATAATTTATTATTATTTTTTATATTCAGTTAATAATTTTTTTTCTGATATTGCAAGTATAGAATTTTTTTCTTGTTTTATTTTCAAGAAAATTAGTGATTAAGTAAAAAACATAAAGCCAACATTTATTTATTGTTACTAAATAACAATTGAATTTGTTAAGAGATAAAGAAAACGAAAAAAAAAAGAACTAAAATTTCAAAATTAAAATAGAAAATTAATTGTTTTTGGAAAAATAAAATTTGTTATTAAGTTTACATTTAAAAAACAAAATTAGTAAGAATGGGAAAAACTAAAAATCAACAGTCATCACCGTCAAAAAATCATTCATTTATTGATATACAATCACCGTTAAGAAGATCGAAAAGAATTAACAGAAATGTAAATAATCAACAAGAACAACAGACAAATAAACATTCGCCAAAGAAGAAATATACTAGACCAAAAATGTATTTAATGAAAGAAGCTATTAAACGTCCATCAAAAATACCAACATATAGATTACCAAGATCAAAATTACAACATGCACTTGATATATTAGATAATGACAATTATTTTAAAAATCTACCAGTACAGCGACAATCATGCTTACCATCAGTTCATGAAATTGAAAATCGAAAACATGAAATTGTAAGAAATACATTAGCTAAATCATTAAAAGAAGCTAGAAATTGTGTACTTAAACGTGATTGGAATAATTTAGCAAAAATTTTATGTGTTGCAAAACCATTAAATTCAAATTCATATGAAATTTATTTTAATGTAATAAAAAGATATGCAGAAATATGTTTAATAAATAATCCAGATAAAATATTAATGGATAATTTTATAAAAGGTGTATTAACATCGAATAGTACAGATATAGATGATATGATATTTAAAAGTTTTCGAAAAAGTTTAGATACTGATTACAATAGTATTGATAGAAGTGATGATGATAATAGTACACACGATAGTATTTGCGATGTAAAAGAAATGGGAAATGGCCGAAAAAGTAAAAATGGGAAAAATTGTGAAAAATTGAATGTAGAAGAAAAACAAAATGATGGTGATAATCAAATTAGTAAAATAGATGATGATGATGATGATACAGAAATTGATAAAAAGTGTAAAAGCATTAGTGATTATGTCGATTCTGATTTGTGCGAAGATGATAAAAACAAAAGCAGTAATATTAATCAGATTAAAGTAATGAAATAAAATAAAACTATCAATTAATTTTTATTTGTAAAAAAATAGAAATCACTACTTACATAAAAATTTGTTTTTAGTTTGTTATTATGATATATTTTATTTTCAAATACCTATATATTTTCTTTTCTAAAATAATTCTATTAAATTTATCATAATTTTTTATTTTGTCACATAAGAATAAAATAATAGTATACATAGTAAATACAAACAAAAACATTAAAAACAAAGACATTAGCATAAAATAATAAAGATAATAACAATATTGGTAAAATTCAAAAAAATTAAAAGCAATAAATAAAAATTAATATAAAAAAGTAAAAAATAAAATAAAATAAAAAGTTTTTCATTTCTTTGAAATTAAAATTAAAAAATAAATTGATATTAACATAAAAAACGTTTTTTTTTAATCTTTTAAAAATTGGCTTATAAAAAATTGAGTGTTTTCATTTGTTGTTTATTGACTTTAAAATGTACTGTTAATAGTTTTCTTATTGTCTCATAATTTTTATAATTTTAACCTTAACTTGAAAAAAAACTTCTCTTGTAATTGCCATCACTTACAGCTGTCGATTTACAAACTCAACCATCATGTTCTGGACAGCAGCAAGATTCTGAAGGTGGATGTATGTGTTAAAGAGGATAGATGAAAACCAAAAAGAAAACAAAAAATGAGGAACTGTTGAAAAGAAGCAACAGAAAACGAGGAAAATTAGAAAAAAAGCAACAATCAATAATATTCATGGAAATTTTGAATTAAATTATTATAAAGCATCGTTAATGCCATTAATACACTTGTATTTTCAATTATTACAAAATTTCTTTTTTATATTTCATTTTTTTTTTTTTTTTTTTAATACTTAAGCATGTGATTTTGTAGTTTTTGAAAAATTTGATTTAAAAAAAGAAATAAATTATAATAGGTATATATAAGTATATTAAATATATTGTGTGTTTTTTAAATACATTTTTTAAAAATTTTGTTAAAAAAAAAAGTAAATAAAAAAAGATAAACAGATATAGCAATAACAAGATAAAAAAAAACAAACAAAATAAATCTGTATTTGTAAAAATAAGGCAAAAATTGTGATTTTTCTAGGCTTTAAAAGTTTCCAAAATGCGTTTATTCTCATTTATTTCTTTTTTGAAAGAAAACAAATTCATGTTTCATTTAAAATGTGTGTTTTTAATAATGCACTAAATAAATTTTATATTGTATTCAATTTATTTTTCAACATTCTATTATTTATGGTATACATGTGCTCATTATGTAAAAATTTTCTATGTGAAAAAAAAAAAATATATCCAGAAAACACAATGTGAGAAAAATGGACATGAAATATGTATGTATATTTAAAAATTAGGATAAATTTTTTAATTGGCTTCAATTATAACATAAGCTAGATAAAAATAAAAAAAATAATTATTTAATAAAATGAAATGTTGAAAATATAATGTAATAAAATCACGAATAAATGCGCAATACTATATCACAAAATATTTGAAAAATTAAATTGAATATCGATTAAATTAAAACTTGTGAACAAAAATAAAATACATTTTTAAATATTAACAGCGTGTTGCACTGCCAATAAATTTCGTTTAATATATTTTTGTTGAAATGTTAGCATGAATTCAGTTTCTGTATCTTAAGTAAATAATTTAATGAAAGCACAAATGTTTTTTTTTTTTTTTAAAAAATAAAATGAAATACGAATAAACTTTACTGAAAATTCAATGTTATTTTCAATTAACATGAACGTAACTAATTAATTTACGATATTCAATTAATTTCAGCTTTTTATTTAATTTTGTGATGTGTATTTATATAACCTCTCAAAAAAATTGATTACTAAAAAAATTCGAGATTTCATTTTTTTTATAGCAAATAAATATTTGTATTAACTTGCATGCTAATTCGAGAGAAAAAAGAAGCTAAATGTACAATTTTCACCAATTAAATAAAATTTGTAAAAACAAAAAAATTTTTAGAGAAATTGAACAATAAAAATTAAACAAATAAAATAAAATAATATTAAAAATATATTGAAGAGGAAAAATAAAAAAAGAAGTAAATTATTATTAAATTACAATTAGTTTAAATGATTTTTAAAAATATTAAAATAAATGAATGATAAATTATTACAGGAAAAAAAATTAAATTGCATTAATTAAAATTATATTATAATTATTAAAATAAAATTAACAAACGAATAAAAAAATCTAAAATACAATAACATAAGAAAACGAAGAGTAAACATCAAATTAAGAAAGAAGAAACATATACATACATACTCTGTTATATTAAAATGATAACAATAAAATATGAGAAAATTTTTAAGAAAAGTTTAAATAAAAAATTAAAAATATTCATACAAAAAGTTAAATTATTCATACAAGCAACATTATTAGTAGTTATGGTATCTATGAAATTCTTTTAATTTCTCTCAATAAAATTAATACTTTTATTTTTAAATTAATACTTTTATTAAAAATAAATTTATTATAAATTTTAGTATTTAATTTTTAAATTAAATAAAAATTATTTTTAAACTGTTTTCATGATTTAAAATTTTATCTTTAATTCTTTAGATATATAAGACAGAAAAACAAAATAAAATTATTAAGTAGTTTGCACAAAATAAATATGAAAAAAAAAAAATATATAAAGAGAAACATTTAAAATAAAAAAAATTTGTAATAGCTTATGATTACAATTAAAAATAATAATGATTAAATAACTTTAGTTATCAATATATTTATACATATACACAATAATTCATATACAATACAAAAAATAAAAATAAAAACAAAATTTTTTTTGCAATTACAGTAGAAATCGTTTACAAGGACATTAAAGGAAGTAGTAAGATTTAATCGCTATAATCAATACAAAATAAATAAATAAAAATTCAACGAAAAATTAAATTTTTGATTACGATAAGTGGGTGTCCTTATATGCGATTTCTACTGTATTACTTCAGTACAGTATTTTATGTATTCTTAAATGCTTTATGTAATTTAAACATTTTAAACAAACGGTTTTTTTGTTTTGTCTTTTTTTATTCAATTGTCTTTATATCAAAATTAAATTTAACTATAATATCAGAGTTATTGGTTTTCTTCTTTAACAATTGAATTTCAAGTATGTACTTACAAAAATAAATTATTACACATGATAAGTCAATAAAAATAACAAAAAATAAAATACAAAATGAAAAACAAAAGAAAAAATCTAGAATGAAAATATTTAATTGAATTTAAAAATGAAATGAAGTAAATATTTATCAATTATTATTATTATTGATTATTATTATGATTATAAAATTAATACGATATTAGGAAACAAAATAAAGAAAATTTAAATTAATGAAAAAAAAAAAAAAGAAATATGATATTAAATAAAAAAAAGAATAAATAAAAATATACAATTTAATAAGCTTTTTCGAGAAAAAAGAAAAATTTTAACTTTTTAAATGAGTTTTTAATAACTTCAAAGAAAGTAAAAAAAAAACGAAAATATTAATTAAATATTCAGCCTCAAATGAAATAAAAATTTTTATTTGTAATTTAAGTAACAATGAATGGAAATGCATACCACAACGTTTTATATTATATCCTTCTGTCCTTGAATTTAGTTTTCGGAAAATTCTAGAAAAAATATTGTTTTTATGGTATCAATTAAATTTGGGATTATATGCTATGAATTTTGATAACGATTTAATTGGCTTGAAATTTTATTATAGTGACTGTTAGGAATTTGTAATTTTATATTACTTACATACGTACATACATATATATGTGTAGATGTTTAGAAAAAAGATTTGTACCTTGACAGGAAATAAAAGAACACAACAGATATGTTATTAATACCTGACAGAATTTCAGGAGATTTAAACACAGTTTAATTGGAAGTCTAGTGATAAAGTTAGTGGAATTGACGCTAGTAATGGTTTAAAGACGTTGAAAAAATATTGTCGATATCACTAGGCCTTTTCACTTTTTAATACGTCATTGTCGTCACTGTCGCCAATTATTTAATGCAACTCTACGCTACTACTGGACGCAAAATTTTCAGTGATTATAATGATAATCATAATTTTACAATTTTTAAACCGTTTTTTTATTCATATTATAACGGTTAAAATAATTTTAGAATCAACGACATCTAGCTTCTAACGTACAATTAGTGAAAAAAGAATTCACCTTTTTCTTTCATTTTAAATTCTCCAAACGGTAGCCATTTTTAATAGCAACAATTTAGTATGAAACTCTCCAGTTGATGAATTGTCAAATACAATTTTGTTGTTGCTGTGTTTTTTCTATTTTATTTTTTTTTAGACCATTTAGTCAGACCATCAATAAACTGTCATCATTTAAACATTAAAAATTGTTCAATTCATGTGAAATACATAATTCGGGGTGTGTGCGGTGATTAATTTTATAATTTGTAAATTCCACATAAAAATATTATTAGAGGAAAAAACGTGTGTGAAATTTGTTTTATTTTTAATTTAAATTTTAGTATTTAATTTAAAAGAAAATTCTTTAATTCTATTGGAAAATCAATAGAATAATAATATACTCTAAAAAAGAAAAAAATTAGGAATAATTAAAGAAATTTATAAATTATAGTATAATAGTTGTTGTAAGTAACAGGTCGTTTGAAAAAAAAAATATATTTTTTTTGTTTCTAGCTTTTGCTACGATTTTACTATCATTTTATAATTTGTATTTTGTGTGGTTTTTTTATTTAATTTATACGGATAGATGTAGATAGGTGAATTATACGGTTTAATATAAAATCATGTTATGTATGTATACTGTTGTGTACACAAAATTTTATATGAAGTAAAGGATAAGAAGAGAAGAAAAGGGAATATTAAGAAGAAAAAATTACAATAATATGTAAACAGGAGAATAGAATAATATACACACAAAACGAAATACACATTATTATTTTTTTTTTGTATACAATTTTGCTTTTAATAAATTCGGTAAAGGACATGCGTAATACATCCCGGCGAATATAACATTTCGTGCGATATTGAATACATCATATTTGAAATTCTTTTAGATTTTTGTGTCCTCTGCTGTGTGTAATATATTTCATGTATTATTTTGAGTGAGTATAGATGATATTGTACTGTTTGTCCTGCTGTCATATAAAATAAAAAAAAAATAAAAATAATGTAATAAAATTGTAAAAAAGATTTTGTGTAAAACTATATCAAAAAATAACTAGTATTTTCATGTGAATTATAAGCAACACTGAAATTCAAAAAAAAAAAAAAAATACTAGGTATGTGTTGATGTTTATGAAATGCCAACATTATACCTAAATAGTGCATAATATCAAATTTGTGATGATATTAACAGGAAACAGATCATTCTCTATATGTTCATATATGTAGAAAATGTACAAAAGTACTTTGTATTTATTAAAAGGGGAAATTAACTTTTTTTTGTATAAAAATATTTAAGAAGAAAAAAAAAATAAAAACATTCAATATAATACTAATAACCCACAAAACAAAAATTGATCGAAAATGTATAAAGTATTCAATTAAAAATGTAAGAGAAAATAACATTGAAACGAAAAATACGTATAATTGTACACATATGTATTTTCATTAATGAAACTATACATGATGGACATACATGTATAAAAGTATGAATATATCGTATTATTTGAATATAATTTTTGTTGAGTTTAATAATATTAAATACATACATATATACACAATACACGTATATATAATTACATAGGATGTACAAGATGTACAGTGGGAATATCAATATACAATACCATCATTTCATCACCATCATCGTTATTATATGTTCACATTCTATTCTCACATTCATTATTAAATATATTGAATACTCAACGTACATATGTACATACATATACAAAAGTTGTATAGTAGAATTGTATATTCTTCCACACTGCATTCACATTAGATGAGTCGACAATCGACATTCGAAAATAATTACAAAAATATAAAACCCAGTCTTTTCTTGGTGGCCGCTCATCCATTTACATTGTATTCCATTGAAATATAAAGATATGTACATATGTATAAATGAATTTTATTACTATTATATGCTGTTTTTTTTTTATAGTAGGTAAATTGTATTAGTATTATTACTGGTTTCCAAAAAAAAAATTTTTTATTAAACAACAACCACATCAATAAATTTTAATTCATCATATAAATATTATTTTTAAATTTAAAACCATTACTATTTTCTGTTTAATATTAAATGCTTTTGATATGTACATATTGAAATTTCATATCATCATCATCATCATCATTTACAGCATTAAAATCAACAACATCAGGGAGATTCAAATATTAAAAAAAATAAAATAAAATAATAAAACAACAATATAACATTAAATTTTCTTCAATAATAAATTTTTTGTAAAAGTATAGCAAGTTTGTTTTTAAATTTTTCATTTTCTTTTTAAATATTTATAGGTATGTACCTACATACATGAAAGTAGTATTTAGTAGTTTTTCAATTTTTTTTATTTCATTTTTATATAACTCATCATATTATAATGTAATAAAAGTATTAAATCTATTTTATTAAAAATGATTAAAGTTTATTAATTTCAAATAAATAAATTGTTATGTGCAATATATTTAAATTATTTTATTTAATTTTAAATTTAATGTTTCAAATAAAAAGGAAAATAATCAAGCATTTCTATAAAATTCCATTAAATTAACTATGTACTGTTCATTTTAGCTATACATACCTACCTTTTTATATGCATTAAACGTAAAACTACGAAAAAAATACAATGTAACAATTTATAAAAACATGAAAAACAGAAGAAAAAACCACAAGATAATTTGTTTAAAAAAAAGAACACAGAAGATATACATATACTTAAAGAATGCGATTTTATCTAAAAAGAAAAGTAAAGGAAAAAAACCATACATTCCTCGTCTCGTCTATTTACAAAAAATATATAATGTGTATATAAAAAGTATCTAAATTACTGTTTGTGGTATTTCTTTTACGTTTGGCATTTTTTTTCTACCTTCCCTTTTGCAATGTGTGTATTGTATATAATGAAAAATAATTTAGAAGAATTAAATTTATGTACGATGGTGTATACATGATGATTCTCTTGATTTGATTATTTTGTTAGCTAAAAATATGTTGATTAAACAAGAAAAATAGATGAAATAAAAATTCAATTAATATGATATATCGCAGATACTTACGTTGAAATTAGATAATATAAATAAACTTTATTTACCCATGCTTGATTTCGTTAGAATTTTCTTGAATAAAAATTTGATTAAAATTGATTATCATTCATTAATACATAGGTACATACATACATACAAGTATCATGTATGTACATTAAATTTTTGATTTTTTCCTTTTATTTAATTTTTCAATTAAATCATAAAAACTAGAAACAAAACAAAACTTTAAATCTTTAATAAATTTTTTCGTTTTGTGAAAAAGTTGATAATGTATTCTAGATTCGTTTAATTTAAAAAAAAAAAACAATTTAATATTTACTTTTTTGATAATTTAGATATGTTATTAATATCATTTAGAATATAAATGAAAAAGAACACAGAATTATTTTCTGTTTTATGTGCAATATAAACATACAAAAAACAAAATATTTAACATTATTTTTAAAAATACGTGAAATTATTTACAAAAATACTAATTAACTATATTATTGATTTTATACATTGTGTATATTTGTGCAATTTAAATTAATTAATTTTAAATATTGTAAATTCAATTATATTTTGTATTAATGTGCCGATTTTATTTAAATTAAATTTAATAGAACTTTTTTTAAAAAAAAAATAAATGAAAAAGAAAACAAAAACAAGAACAAAAGTGTTATAGAAAAACCAAAAAAGAGAAAAAAAAAACAGAAGATAAAGTGATTTAAATGAAACATTATTATAAATTTCGTATAATGCTGATTTAATTAAGGAGATTAGTTTTTCATCTAATTAATTTGTTTGTTTTTTTTTTTAATAATACGATAATTACAGTGAAAAAGAAAAAAATAATAATTTAAATCGATGGAAATCAATGAAATAAGGTAAGTAAAAATAATTAGTGTATTTTTATTGATTTATATTTTTAATTAATTAATTTTCATAATTGGGTTTAACGTTTTGTTGTTTTTTTTTTTTAAATGTAGGTATTATTTACGATAAATGATGGTATCGAATTATTCTAATAATTGTTATATAATTATTTCTCTTCAATGATTCTATTTTATATTAAAAATTGTTGATGTTTTATACACGTGTACACTATATGATACCATTGGGTATCAAGTACACCACTTAATAGTACTTGAACAAATATTTTATGATTTTTTTTTTCTTTTTTTTTTCAAATAAATAATTACGGTATGAATGATATTTAAATTTCATTTAAAAATCTCTTTTTATCTGAATTATAATTGGAAAATATGTATTGTCATTATTTTCAACCTACATTAAAATTATTATATAGGTATGTAGGATAAATTTGTATGGAAGACGACCATTTGGTCTATTACATTGAAAAAATCGCAAAATATTTTAAATTTAGTATATTTACATATATATATGTAGGTACGTCTATATGTAAGTATAATCAAGTATAACCCATATTTCATTTTGTTTTATTTTATTTCTTTTTCATGAAAAAAGGATTATACATAATTTTACAGGTCGCCAGTATGAAATTCATTACATAATTTTCTAAAAATGTCAGATTTCATGTAAAAAAAAAAAATCTTTATTCCATTATTTAATCTGAAAAAGGATTATTATGAATTTAAAAATTTATTCAAGATTTATTTGGATTATATCTACTTAATGCTGGTTTTGTTCAAAATCATTTTCGTTTTTCTTTTGATATGTTACATAAATACATGCCTAATTTAAATTTCTAACAAAACTTAATCATTAACTACGTGAATGTATGTGTTTCTTTAAAATTTATCATACCAATATTAAGTAAGTTTTGATTTGATTGAACTTTTTATTTAATTATTTTGATATTGTAGAATTTTGTAGGATTTGAAATTCAATAGCAAAAAAATAATTTCATTTTTTCAATAGACTTGACTATGTGTGTTGTTGTGTCTGTTTGTTGTTATATGTACCTATGTTTTCAAAAAAAAAATGCCTTGTCCTCTTGCTAAAAGAAATTTTAAATATTTCTTTGTTATATAAGAAATGTTAGATTTAAAATTGAACAACCAGTTTTTATTTTTTAAGTATATTTTAATACAAGCATATATTAAATATTTAATTTTTCCCTCCAAAAAAAAACAATTGTGTCTATACATTAACTGATCAACAAATTTTTTGTTTGTTTTTGATTACAATAATCCAATAAACTTGTTTGTAAAAAACAAATTAAAATAAATTAATAAAACAAGATTGAGATTAAATTAAATATTTGAGACAATGTTTTTCCCATACGCTCTTTAAAACTGATAAATAAAAAATTCATTCAAAATTTTTAAATAACTTTTTTTTTTTTTGATATTAGCACTGCGATTAATAGAAAAATGCAATAAAACGTGCAATTAATATCATTTTGATAAGCTTTAATGAAATTGTAAATATAAAAAAAAATAAAAAAGAAATTAAAAATTTGTATTTTTCAAAAAAGTAAGAAAAAATCATGTTATAAATTAATCACATCATAAATTTTTTATGTGTTTATATTTAAAACATAAAATTTGGTATGCAAAAGGCAATGCTTTCAGCAACATTTAACTCATTGTAAAAACAGTATACATATGTATGTACTTATGCATACTGAAAAAACCGCAAAATGTAAATATATACCTATATGAATATGTAAATACCTACATTGTGTAATTTTATATGTATGCATACGATAAATAAGATTTGAAAGAAAAATAATAACATATTATATACATATATATGTAAGTACAAGAAGATAAAAAAAACCATGCAACAGTTCATGGAATGGAATACACAAACGGATATATTTTATAAAATTAAATGTAGGTGCGCAAATATCTACAATACAATATAAGAACACATGTGGTTTACACAAGAATCATTGTTACATACTATTCTGATACTGATACTATACTCATACGTACCTACACAGAATAGAAAATATATTTACTATATCTTCAAGGACAATGTGATATATTTTTTGTTTTGAAAATTACACCTACAATAAAAAATAATTTTCATTTCTCTATGGACAATAATTTTTATTTCTAAATTGAAAACTTAAATAACACATACATATGTATGTATGTACATAAATCAACAAGGATACGAAAATATAGGATCTATGAATATTTCAAATTTATAACAATATCAAGACAGAGTTTATAACGTTTAAAATTGAAATTATTATTTAATTGTTAAACGAAATTTATAAATGATAGAATGAAAAATTATACTTATGTATATGTACGTACATACATACATATGTACATTTAATCAAATAAATGAAATAAATTTTATGCGATTTGAATATAGAAAATAAGTTACTAATTCACTAGAAAATTTATGCATGAAAATCATATGCAAATTATTAAAATTTAAATAAGAATTAAAAATTTTTCAGTCTTTTAGGGTATTTTAAATTTCAATATACATACTTACATCCATATGTAGGTATGTATGTACATGAAAACGTTAATTTTTGTTTACCCTGTACATCATTATTATACTATAATAAATTTTGCATAATTTTCTTAAAATAAAGAATGTTTTATAAACAAGATTTCTACATGAATGCTCGATCATCATTGATTATTATAACAGATAAAAAATTTGTTTATTTCATTAAAAAAAAAATTTAAAAAAATAAACATGCGATAGTAAAGTATAAATTACAGAAAAAAAAAAAACAGCATGATAAAAACAATATTATTTTTCACTTTGATTATTGTGGGTACATATGGTTTTTAAATTTCTTTAAATTCCAGTGTTTATATGTACGTAGTTTAAATTTAAATCGAAGCATATCTACACAGATTTAATGCTTTATATTGTACACGCACGTCATATAATAATTTGAAATTATATTTTAAAAAGAAAATATTAAAATACTGTTTTGTCATTAATCTTTCAATTTTTATTTATTTATTTTAACTTAATTTTATCGTCTTTTACCAGTGCCATTATTATTATTATTTTTTTTTTGTAACTAATGTAAATACACATAACAGGACGTCGATTACATATAATTCCCATCATATAAATATCATATTAAATTTTATTCTTTAATTTGAAAACCAAAATTTAATTTTATATATTCATCATTTCGTGGTATTTCCTTGTCACACGAAATAAAAACATAAAAATTTTATTTGATGGATATATAGCTTTTATAAAAATAATATTATAATTTGAATTATGTTACGCTTACTATGTATACTCGTATTAGTTATGAAACATTTTATTAATATATTTTGTTAAGCGTCATTAAAAATGATACCAAGAGTGAAAATTAGCTCTTGCTTAGAAATTGTTCATGTACAATACATAGCTACATATGTATGTGTATGTGAATATATGTTTTAATATTGGCATAGATACATAGACGTACATGTGTTATATATTTGACAAATTATATAACACATATCGATAGATAAGAACTTTTAATAATAAGTACATATATGTATATATTCATATGAACTTACATATATACATAGTATATAATATGTATGTATATAGTATATATGTATTCATAAATGAGAAATACAAAAAGGAAAGTACAACATACTTTATTATATTTACAGATTATGTACAGACATATGTTTGTACATATATATATACGCAGTTTATTCCATATTGGCTTATGTATACATATATACATTATGTACGTGTGCATAATGTACGATTACATTAAAAATGTTCGTATAAAAGTTGATTGACATAATATATAAAAAAAAAGTTTATGTGAATAAAGTATAAAGATATTTTATGTATTATACATTTACGGAAATGGGTTAATCGATTTTTATGAGTATCATTTATTCGCTTACATATAATGAAAATACAAAATAAGATGTTTTATAAAAACATAATTTGAAATATGGGATTCATAAAATAAAATAAAATAAAATAAATAAATATATACTTAAATGAAAACTATAATGAAAAACCTTCTAATATGTGAATGTATTAGTTTATTAGTCTTTGAAATAAAAAAAAAAGAAATCTTTAAGTATACATGTGTATACATGTAATCAGATTTTTTTTAAAAATAACTCGTTAAAGACGTTAAATTGTACATGATAATTGAAATTTTATGTTAAAAACATTATGAATTTTAAATTCAAGTAAAATCTTTATCATTTTGAAACTGAAAACGTGAGAATTATATTCAAATAGATAGATATGCATGTATTTTTCATTATTTAAGCAAAAATACGTACGTTACATTATTATATTCAAATTCAAATTCATATCTACATCTACGTAATAAACTGTACGTTGTCAATAAAATTTGTAATTTATTCATTATAATTTAGATTTATATTTCATTTAACACTCACTTTAGTCCTAAATTTTATATTACTGTTTGCATATACATATGTAAGTACATACATATATCACACATATTATGCACATTTACTTGTCACAATTTGACAACTTGAAATTATTTAGTAATTTCTAGTTTTTGCAATAAAATTAAATTACATAAACGAAAACTCCTTCGCATTTAATAAAATATCTTATGTAGTATAATATTAAATATGGCAATTTGAAAAAAAAAAAAAAAAAATTATTTTACTAATGTTCATTGACAGGTTTAATTGATTATTCATGATTAAAAATCTAAACATTTTATGTACATACTTACATACATATGCACATATATAAATTTTAATTTATTAATGCATAAGACTAAATTTATACACAGTGTCAATCAAAAATTTAGTGTTCGAATTTTATTATCAGAACATTTTTACATTGAAAATACAATTATTCAGTAGTTTAGATACAGAGTGTATCTGTCGATAAATACGTTTTCATTTTTTTTTTTTTTAAATGTACATTACGTACTATTTATAAATTCTATTGAAAGTATTTTTTCTTTATTACCATAACAGATGAATATGAATCATTTAAGAACATAAAATATCAATTTATTCATTCATGATTAAATATATGAGCATTTACATATTTTAAAGTAATCAAAATGAAATAAATTTGAATTTGTTGTAAAAAAAAAAAAAGATTAACTGTCAAATAAAATAACATAATTTTATTTTTCAAATTAAAATCAATAATATTATTTATTAAAAGTAAAAAGAAAAAAAAAACAAAATTCTAAAATATTCAATTTTAAATTCAAATATATTTAAATTATGTTTTTAACATTTTATGTAATGTAAATTTCTGTATTTCATATTCGTATACACAAACATACTTATATTTATGCAAAATACAAAATAATCTCAATCAGACAATTTAAAATCGTATAATGTGTAGAATAATAATATAATTGAAATAGTATTCAAAAATGTATGTATGTATGTAGAAAAAGGCTTTATTAATAAACAGTGAATACATTATTGCATGTGTATCAGTACGGACATATGTATGTGTATATATATACTCGTATATGTTCGTACTATGCAAATCGAAAAATATTTATACAAATACATGTGTGTACATATTTTCAATTGTCATTATATTGTAGAATAATGGGAAGAAATTAAATTAAATTTTGTAGATCTTGAACAAAATTTAATTTTCTATATGTAAAATAATTTTGTTGACATTCATAAAAATAAAGATTTAAGAAAAAAAAAAATTGTTTTTTTAACAAAAAAAGATATGTACATACTTATGTATATAGAAACAAATTATTTTCAATAGAAAGTAAAGTCTCTTTTTGTACATTCATAATGTAATTATTTTTGAATGAAATTAAATGTGAATTGTAATGAATAAATATAAAAGATACTACACGAACACAAGTATGTACCTATATTGTATATACATATATACTTATTAAAAAGTTTTACACACATTCCATTCTTATATATATTAATCGAATGTAAACACATGCATAAAAAATACACATGTGTGTACGTATGCACATGTATATAGGTATATACATATTTTACATATTTGATTGCATATATATACCACATATTACATAGATTCGCATGTATGTACATATACGTACGTGTAATGTCTAATGTGTAGCTATATTGTTTAACATCTGTACATTAGACAAAAAAAAAATTTCAAAAATTTATCTTCCTTAGATTTTTATTTTGTTTATAAAACTTTGTTTATTGACTTATATTAGATTTTTCTTAGTATACAATATGTATTATTTATTATACGTATGTACATATACTAAAAAATTCTTAGCATGATAGACATTTCATTTTTTCTTGTTTACATTTCTTAAACAGAACATTTCATAATTTTATAAACAAAAAATATTATACATATTTAATGAAAATCAAAAGTGTATGATATTCAAAAATAAAAAATAAAATGAAATACGTATAGGTATTCTAAAACATTTCATGAAAAAATAACGTTTGAAAGTACATATACGTATTTTTTTTGATGATATTAAAATGAGGGTATACAATACTCGTAAGTATGAATATTTTATATTTAATTTAATTGAAATATCAAGAAAAATATGAACAATAGAATTAATATTTTACACATAATTTGTTTATTCTGTACAATTGTACAATATCTAGCATTTGATTAATTTCAAATAAACATATTTACATATGTAATTTAATTTATTTCATGAAATATTTTTATGTATTTCCACAATGACCTATTTTCATGAAAATTTTGAATTTTTAAATTTATAAAAAACTTAAAAACTTATCCTTATGTGGACAATGCAGAAAAATAAAAATAAAACGTTGTTTTGATTTGATTGCTCTATCATGACCGTACAAAATGTACAAAATAATCGTGCTGTCAACTTGTCATCACCATTAATAGTCCTTATTATCATGAACATAGAAAAAAAAATATTTACATACATATGTACATATGTATCAGACAATAAAAGATGATTTTATGTGAAACAAATTTTGTTTAGATAAAATAAAAGAAAATTGTGATCTTTGCTTTTACATACATATGTATGTATGTAAGTATGTTTATGATTTTTTCATTTTTCAAAATTTGTAAATTATAAATTAAAAAATCAAAATTTTGATGTAACTAAATTATTGTCAAAACAAATAAATGAAGAAAACATACATAGTTAAATGAAATTTTGCAAAGTTTTAGAAAATTTAGCTCAAACGTTCTAGCAATCAAGTGTCACTGGCATAATTCTGCTATGAAACGTAAAGTATTGTTTGAAATTCATTATTAAAATGTGAAAGAATGTTATAAATTCAAATATTTAAATAAACGTTTTTCGCAATGTATTGTCTGTACAAGATGTTTTAATAAAATAACAAAAATTTTGATAATTACCCTTAATAATTGTAAAATATTTTATTTATATATAAATTAACACAATAACATTTTTTATTTATTTTTAGTTGTATTTTACATGCAATTTCATAAAATATTACTGAATAAAATGAAGTAAACATTTTAACGTTCATAGATTTTTGATATTAATTATTGTTTTGTATTCTAAATTGGACTAAATATTTTATTTTCCGTTTAATTAAGTGTTGTATTGCATATAAAACATAAATTTCTACTTATACATTGTATGTATATAAATGTACAGAATCTGAATATTATTTATTACATTTTATACATTTTATTAATTTACGTTTTTATCTTTTATGGTAAAAATATTTTCTTGTTATTTATTTTATTAAAAATTGTATTTTATACAATTCATTAGATTTTCTTATTTATAAAAAGATAACTTTTGTATATTATGTAAATAAACATAATGTTATATTTTATTGATGATATACAATACGCAGATGTAATTTTTAAAAGAATTTTTGAATAATTTTAGAAGAATAAAATCGCAAAAAAAAAGTTAAATTAAAGTTTATTTTTTGTAATTCGTAAAATTGTTCATATAAGTACGTATACATTTATATGTGTGTAAATACGTATCGATTATGTACAAATAAACGAATAATTTAAAATAATTGGCTTTTCAAAATTATGTCGTTTTGTTTCTACTTCAATCATTAATGTTTAAAAAATTATAACATGAGAACATTTTCGTCTACAAACCATTTTATGTCTGTAAGCGAGTTACAAAAAAAAAAGTTAAATTAATTCAACTTCTTTTTTTTTTGTAAAAAATTAAATGATTGATGATTTTATAAAAAATTGATTGAATATCAGACATATTTATATGAAATAATTGAACAGTATTGCTCACCTTGTTGAAAAGAAAAGTATGAATAAAATGTTTAAAATAATTGTTTCAATGACGTAAATTCAACTTATTACATATGTATGTGAGTGTATTTACGAAAATAATTATAATTATCTAAATTACACTTTCGATGTAATTTAATTGATATACATACACATACATAAATGTACACATATGTACGTGTGGTATATATATGTACATACATATACATAGGTGTATGGCAAATAGATTATTATTAACTAGATTAATCTACTGCACTAAATCATTTAGAATTAAAATTTTCATTTTTATTACCTACTTTGTTATCGTATTGTACGTACATATGTCATGTATATACGCATGTTTTTCGTCACAAATGTTTATTATTGTAAAATAAAGTACATAATCTATGCTAAATATATTAAAAACACATGTACATATATTTATGTGTACTAGTATATAAATGCATTATATCATTAAGAAAATAACATTAAAATTGCATGTTTTTTTGACCCAGATTTCATATCGGTGCATTTTAAAATGTTAATATCGGATTTTTTATACACATAAACTAATAATGGATGATTTTTATTTATATATTTGTAATTATAAATTTTTTTTTTGTTTTCCGTTTTAGTAATTATTTTATTTTATAGAAATTTAAAAAAACAAAACATCTATTATTTTTTTTTTGTTTTTTAAATTTATGTTAATCATAAAATATTTCTTTTAAAATTTGTAATTAAAAGTTTATTAAAATTAAAATACATATTTTCATTATATAACTGTGTGCAGAGATAATTACAATACGAAATTAAAATTTCAAAAAATTTTACATATCTATACGATATCTCTTCTTTTATACATATGTGCATGCATATCAAATTCATTATGCATACAATATACATACATGTATATGTAAAATAGTAATTTTAAATCATGTAGGTAATTTATTTTTATAAAATAAATTTACACTATACATATGTATTACATACACATAAAGATGTTTAAAAAAAAGAATGAAAAAAAAAAAATAATAAAACTTATTAAACTAATAAAAATTTTATTATATGTTCAACTACATATAATTTTAATTTGAAAGTATATATTCTTTGGTGTACGTTATATACATACATACATATGTATTCACGAACATGAACAACACATGTACATTGTATACGTGTGGAAAATTAAAGTAAATTTTATTTTTATCTGAAATATTCTAGTAAAATTAAAAAGTTTTTATTAACATATTACATTTCTACCTTTGTAAAAAAAGATTTTATTTTTAAATATACTCCTTTTTCTATATTCAAAGGTTGAAAAATGTTTTAAACTTAAAAACGTAATATTTATATTTTACATATATAGATTCACATTTTAGATTTTACATACATATATATGTATGTATGTTTATATAAAAATACGCTAATATACAATTTTATTCAAAAATTTGATGTAAAGTTTTAAAATATGCATACAATATGTGTTCATATGAAATGTAAAATGTAGTAAAAAATGAAATACATATCAAATAGCATTTATTTATTTTTATTGCATATACTTATTTTGTTTGAACAAAGGTAACCTGTAATGTTGAATTTTCTGTTTTGTTTGTTTGTTTTTTTTTTTTTTAATGTTATTACTGCAATTCTACATTTTCGTGTTAGAAAACAAAATAATTTATATTTTACATTTAAGCTTTGAATTTTTTTTATGTACATGCATATTAAATTTCCCTTTTTTACAATTTTTATAATTAAAATACGAAAAATTTTATTTTTATTATTATTTATAAAAACTTTGAATTATACATGATGCAGAAATAATTAAATAAATACTTAAGTACGTTTGAAATAAAATTGAAATTTGAAATATTAAAATTTAATCTTCATAAATTGTAAATACTCAGGTAGATGTTGGATTTATTCTTCATTCTATGAAGACTGTATTAAAAAATGTCTTGCAATATTACTAGATTAAACTTTATTTTTTGAAAATTCTGTTATTCTGTTATTGTTTTATTCTTGTATATGTACATAAAATAATGAGTAATTGATGGTTTGAAATAATATCTAAAGCTATTCAATAGTAATACATGTAATATTTCGTTTCTATCGTAACTTTGAAATATGTGCATATCTAAATATGTATATGGTGTGCATTACATTTTAAAATTAATTAACCGGAAATTCAGTATAAAAATTCATTATTTTCATAAAATGAAATAATAAAATAGAGAAAAATATACATAAATTTTTGCAAATACCTAACATTTTATTTTTGGCAAGTTTGGTTATTTCTGAGGGAATAAAATATGCAATATATTTTCCACAAATAATTGTATATTTATGTATTTGATACATATGTACAAATGTCACATTCACATATAGTGTACATATTTAAATATATGATAAACACAAATAATAAACTGTATTAGCAAATTTCAAATTTAAATATTTAGATATTTCTGTACAAATATATACATACACATGTACACTATACACGTATGTATACTATATGTAATTTAGTGAAAATACTCATTTGGATCACCACATTGATCAATAATAATAATCAATTGAATTGAACAAACTGTACGTTGATTGACCATAATAAATATAAATGCATGGACACACATGTGTACCTACATATATATTAAAAATAAACATGAATAAACCATGTCATTTAATAAAGATCACAATTTTTATGTTAATGTTATTATTTGTGTATAGGTGTATATGTATTGATTCATACATTATACATTTAAAAAAAAAATAAAATTGGCAAGAGAAAATCGAAAGAAAAAATAATATTTTACATAAAAATATGCATGTTTTTTCTTGTTAATTGGATACGTTATAAGTTTTTCAAATAAAACTACATAAAGTCTACTTATTTAAATAACAGGAAAATTGTTATATTTCAGATACATACATATATACTTTACATATTTTTTTTCAAACATAAAAAATCAAGAAATAAATAGATAATGAAGAAAAATACTCGTATATACGGATACATAAAACATATTTTGGAAAATTGAAAGTCTGTGATATGTTAAAAAAGATAAAAGGACATAAGTAAAATAGTATTTAAAAATATATGTATTGAGGAATCAATATAAATGCGATCGAGTAATTTACGTTTGTGTCATGCATATTAAAAATTTAATGACTAACATTACTTTTATTTGAAGTAAAATTAATCTTTTCAACAAGGAAAACAAGATATACATGTATACAAAAATGAAAAAAAAGAAAAAAAAAATTAAGTAAAAATAAGTTAAAAGTAATAAAAAAAAATCATTATTTTACAGTGAATATCAAAAAATTATAAAACTTACATAAATCTTACACGATGATATGCTGATGACATCGATATTTTATTGAATTTGAATATGATTATTAATTAAATTTTTTTTTTTCCTAAAATAATTTCAAATTTACATAATATATACTTGTAGATTAAATCACAGGACATTGAAATAAAATCATTTTTATATCTTGTAAGTATGTGCATTTACAAGTGTAAAAACATGTTTTAAAATTTCTTAAAATACATGTATGTAGATTAAATGTACAAGAATAAATTGTATTCAAAAACAAATAAAAAATAGAAAAACAAGATCATAATATGAATATTTAATTAATGTGTAATCAAATATATCATCGCTTTTACGTATTTAAACACTTTTAATTCATACTTTTAAGTATTCGAAAAAGAAACCTGTTAAATACACATACGTAAATTCAATTAATTTATGAGTTATTGTATTGAAATCGATGATCTTACGTCAATAATGATCATTTCGAAATGTTCAAGGAGGTACATATGTTAATGATATGAAGTATCGGCGAGTTTCAAAATGTATTAAAACTGTGTTAATACAATGCAACAAATTCTAAAATGTCTAAGATTGAAACAGATGTATTAATAAATTTTATCATAATTATATCAGAAAAGTAGTAATATCGTATCAATGAATTTTTGTAATATTTCGAAACTCACAGTATACGTTCTCGTTAATGGTTGTATACGTATAAATGCACGGTGGTTTTGTATCAATCGTACAGCGATCGGCTGATATAGATCTTGGTGACAAACAAAAAATTGAAAATATAAACGTTTGACCGTTAAGAGTAATTGAAAATATTTTCCTCTTTCAGTAAAAGACACTATGCCTTGCGAATTATTAGTGATTAATTTCTTTCATCAAAGTGGCTTTTTACATATCTCATCAAATGTTATGAATAGCTAAATGTTAGTAGTTGATACAGAATCACCCTGTGTGTACTCGTATGTACAAATTGATTTTGTATAAGCAATCAGATTATATTTTAAATGTAAATGTTTATAAATAAACAAATATTTTATATTTTTAGACTTTTGTTATAATTGTTGAAAAAAAGAAAATTACATACGTAGGTATGTTGTACATAAGCCGAATATTTCATGAACAAAATATTTGATCTGGATAAAGTTATTTTTATAATTACGGTAAAAATTTAAATAAAACAATCATTCAATATTTTGTTTAGGCTTTCTGGAGTTTTTTTTATTGCAAAATTAATCAAATTATCTTGTACTTTACTTTGAATGTTTTTTTATATTATCCGTTCTTAAGGAAATAACAACATAATTTTCAAGGTAATTGAATAGATTATCTTTTTGATTATGATAAGATGCGTATACGACATATATACACACATATTTAGAAATAAGATATTTATTTCTAAATCACTTCTACTTTTGACCCATAAAGTATACATAGATGAAAATTTTTGCTTTGTAAGAATTTTTATTTTACCTTGTATCCATACTTGATTGTCATTCACAGAGGATATTTAGAATGAATTTATTAACAATGAAAATGATAAAAAAAAAATTTAATAAAATAAACGACATAAAAGTTAAAAAAATTAAAAACAAACAATTTTAATAAATAAATTAAAATTCGCTTAGTACCTATATGACGTAAATAAAAGTCCATTTTGCGTAGACATTTTATTATATAAGAAAAAAAAGTTTGCTTTGTACTCAGTTATGCTACAAAGATATATATATACATGTAATTTAATTTCCATAAAATTCCCATAAAATTATATTAAATAATTTTTAAATTTTTTTTAGATTCTTTTGTATTATTAATGTCTTAGATTTTTTTTAAAAAAATTGTAATAATTAATTTGATAAGGTATTATAATAAATAATTCGAATATTTTAAAGGAATTTTTTATGTATAATAAATAAAAGAAAAATGTCTCAATATTTATTAAACTTACGTATGATAAAATATTTCAAGGTAAATTTTTGTGGAAATTAAATAAATTATTTAAAACAAATTGAAAGAAAAATATGTTTTTGAAGATCATATTAATTTAATTTTTTAAAATAAAATTTAATTAAAATATGATTCAGAATGTTTGGTAAATTTATGTATGAAGAAAAAAAAATGTAATTGAAAATAATTTATTTCAATAGGGCAGTCAATCAATGTATCAATTGAAAATTATAATTATAATTATTATTTGATTTGTACTGTACTTATGTTTTTTTTATTTTTTAATTTATTTCATATTTATTTACCTTTGTAAGCTAAAACATGTATACTGCATATCGAATTCATTTTAATTATTGAAATTCTATACAATGCTACGATTTCACGCATAAATATCCATGTGTATACCACATTTGTACATGCATACAGAAAATTATCTCCATTGTTAATTGTATTATGCGAACCAATTATGAAATTTTAATAATGTTAATTCAATTATATTAAGTTTATTTTTTCTTTTTATTGATTTAAATATGTATTAAATTAATGAATATTATATATTTTATGCATCATGTATTACGAAAATAATAAATTTGAATCGTACATACGTATACATATTTCAACTAATATTAATCAAAATACAATAAATGTACTCATATAATAATTTTTGTTAGTCAATGAAATCGAAATAAAGAAAATTATTGTATAAAATAAAATTTTTATTGAGGTCAAAAACTGTGGAAAATTAAATTAACAATTGAATATATTTAAGTATAATTAAAAATAATTTGAAAAAAATAAAATAAAATGAAATGAACAGAATAAAAAGAAAAAAATAAATGTTTGTATGTATTTTGGTTTTTCTGGTGTTCACATATAAAAACATACAGTAACAATATTCAGTTTTAAAATTATAAATTAAATTTTGGATCTTGTATAAATATGTTTATACTAGGTAGTACCATTGGCAGTACGTATATAAGACATAACTCACATAATAATAATTAAAAAAATAATTACTTGATTATTTCGTTATACAGTGATTTATACACATAAATACATGTTTTACATATAGACATGTTTTCCACGGTATGATTTATTGGATATTTCATCTATGTATGTATATATAGCAGCGCTAATATGGGAAAACCTGTGATAAATTTAAAGTAAATATAAACACTAATAGCAGTAATAATAAAAATAATATTACATGAAAAACCATTTTTTTTTCTTAAAAAATAAATGTTTAATCTAATCAATGAGTGTATTACTATGTATATGTATTTTTAAAACTTTTAAAAATATTTCTAGTTCTTTGCAAAGTATCTACACTCCTATTTAATTTTAAATTTTAATGATTCAGGGACATTTCAAAAAAATTTTTTTTATATTTGTTTATTATATTACAAATATAAGAAAAAAATTTTTTGTCACATTTTGTGCAAATTTCTCAATTTATTTATTCAAAAGTGTTCAAAAGAAACTTAGAATTTCTTCTTTAATTTTTTCATAATTAAAAATCTTGTACGTATATTTTTGTGTCTTGTTAATTTTCTATCGTATTCTTATATTTATTGCAATGTAAAGAAACAAATTCTATGAAAATAAAAAAGTTAAAAAAAAGAACTTTTTATTAAATATGTATACGTACTGTGTATATACTTAGCTACTTAACATAATTTTAGAAAGAATAAACTTTCTTGTTCTTATTACATTTTCACTGTATTAAAAAAAAAAAAGAAGAAAAAAAAAATGTATTTCTTGTTTTTGTTGAGATAACTTTAAAGTTATCTCATATAATTTGCCATTTCATCGTAACACTTACAACAAAAATTGCTTATAATTATAACTTTGTGTTTTCGTTTTTATTTTATTTTTGGTTTTACACATTTTCCTTTTTTCTTTTCAATTAGTATGTCCTTGGTTTTACGCATATTTCAATTTTCTCTTTAAAAATATTTTAAAAAAGGATATAGAATAATAATAAAATGAAAATACGAATATACATAATTGAAAATGAAAAACAAAAAAATGTTTGTTTTTCAGAATCATTTTTAATTTTTTCCTTTTGTTTATTTTTGTTATTGGCCTTTTTCTGAGTTTAGAGCGAAATTATTTTCCGATTTTGTTTTCCTGTCTTTTGTTTTTTTTTTTTTTGCTTAACGAATATTATTATTTTTTTCAATTTTTGTAAATTTATGTAGGTAGTTTGTACATGGGTCGTATTTGTTTACAACCTTCTTGAGGCAAAAAAATACAGAAAAGAATTTTATTATTTTTATCGCGTTGCAATATACATACATATGTACATATACGTTATTGTTATAAATTTTTGTCTGTATTTAACATTTTCTTCTAAAGCATATATGAGAAATTTAATAAGCCTCGAAGGAGTAAAAGAAGAAAAAAAATGGCGTGTTTTAAAAACCATATAATACCATTTTTGCTAGTTTACATACATACATGCATTACATAAACATGTAGTAAAATATACGTGTATACAAACTAACTACATGATGTTAATGTGGTCATAAATTCATTGAATTGCCTTCAAGACGAATCCCTTAAAAGTTATTTTAATAAGATATGTATATAAATTTATACATACACACATATGATGGTATTTTAAATGAAAGTCTACATTCATAAGTTTTTCTTTTTTTATACCTTTTGTAATCTTCGTGGATAAAAGTGTCCAGTTGAATTGCATGTCGGACTATGTACCTACAAGAAAAAAAAAAATACATACTCGTGCATACCATTCATATCCATATGAATAAAATATTACATTAGAATATATGTAATAATGTTTTCTGGTTGTTTATTATTGTACCCGAACATAAAAAAGAATAACATTAGACAAACATATACATATAACATTAAAGGGGGACGATAAAATAAAATAGGAAATTATCTTACTTGTCGCCATGATTCCTTGGCAACTTTCATTTTTATTTTTTCCTTTTCATTTATACGTAAATTTAGTTGTATAATAAAGCTGCAAAGAGATTTTTAATAAATTTCTGTAAATCTAAATTTCTTATTCTAAGTTTTATAAAATATGTGGTGAATGTTCTTTCTTTTCCCCAAATAAAATAAAAGATTTTCGATTAAACTGACATCCAAAATAAAATAGAACATACCATGAAAAAAATATAAATATGTATAATATAATGCAAATAAAATCAGGAATTAAATTTTATTTTGGATTATCATAATGCTATCAAATAAAAGTTATCTAACTTGAGTTGCATGACTAGATTTATCCATTACTGGAAAATCTGAAATTATGCTGACATATTCACGAACATATAATGTACATATGTATGTGTATACATAGTACGTTAGTGGGGCTGGTTTAATGAAGAGTATTATAGATTTATGAAATGTGATCCCTTGATATGGTTTTGAAATTAAATTTTCATCATTTACACTTTGCGTTTTTCATCTGATTGCTTTTTTGATTGTGTTTTTTATTATTCTACATTAAATACATTGTACAATTTCTTTTATTTAAATCTAAAAAAAATATATATACTTTAGATATTTTCTAAAATGCTACTCTGTTCTTCTTTGTTTTTCGGTTTAAATTCCTGTAATTAATATTTACAGGGACAAAAATAAATTCATTGAATAAATTTTAAATAACGTACATATACATATATTTAAGCCTTGATCATAGAAAAAGAATTAAAAAAAAAACAGAGAAATGCTTAAAAAAAAATAAACGATTTTCCGAAATCTATCTAATAAACCAATAAACACAAACCTAAACAACCAAACGATTTGAATATGATCCAATTTCGTTGGCTTTAAAGACATTCCATTGTTATTGTTATCAATAATTTGGTTGAAGAAAAGAACACACACACCAAGTAGCAAGAAAATTATTAAGAAATTTTCTTTCAAATATGTCAATTTTCCTAAGTACATACAATATATATGTAAAATAATTTTATTCTAAATGTATACAAAATATATCATATACATATGTACATACATACATACTATATGTATATTCTATCTATGTGTATAGATTTACATCTATCTATAGATAAATCTATGTGTATATCGAAAAACAACGATGGTGAATGACTTTTTAAATATGTGTATTGCTTATACATGCATACAACTTAACAATTTTATATTAGCAAATAATTTAGAGTTTTAGAAGATAATATACATCATATGTATAAACACATACATATATAAATATGTACTACACATATTTCACCATTTTTAAACAAAGACACTTTTATTCAGTTTATTATCCTAGTCTCTTGTGAGTTCTGTGTACTGTGTATTACATAATACAATACATTAATATTTCAAGAAAATTTATTATATAATACTACATAGACATAGTATGTATATAACAACGTATACATTATACCAAAAACAATTATGATTTATAGTATATAAAAGATTCTTAAGAAAAAAATAAAAATGAATAGGGTGAAAATGATTTTGTATATTAACCCTCCTTTCATGCCATTTATCTGTCTGATGTCTGTGTTTATATAGTTTATACATAATGTACATTTATATGTTCATAACTAGATATATGTATATACATTATAATATGTCAAAGAAGAAAATGGAAAATCTTTTATATTATCAACTTAAAAGTATTATTAAAGTAAAAATAGAAGAAAAAAGAAAATCCTCTTGTTGAATAAGTACAGCCTGATTCATTATTCTATAGTGTTGATAGCATTTATATGTACATATTAAACTTTGTATTTTGTTATAAAAGTTGATGTCCATTAAAATCATTTAAATTTTTATTTCAGTAAATTGTGGAATTCTAGTTTAATTTAAATGTGTGAATCTATAAAACTATAAGCCTAAGTGATGAGTAAATAAAATTGTGTATGTATATATATTATAATATTCTTGTATGATTAATTTTGAAAAATTATCTAAAATATCTTGAGGCACCTCGTGTGTTATTTCATTTACTTGAATTTTCATAAGTCTACTCTGTTATATTAATTTGTAAGGAAGAAAAACTTTTACTTAGTAAAATTATGGTATGCGAAAAATCCTTAGAGATTTAAGAATAATATAATTAGTTTCCCTCTCTATATCTTGTTGCTATTTAATTTCTGTCCTTTCATATACTGTACGTATCAACCATACTTTATTTACGACAAAATAAATAATTTAACAATAAATGTCATTTTTCATTTTAATTTGCTGTTGTTGTTTTTATTGGTATTTAATATTGTCATATAAATATCAATTTCAATTAATTTTCAAATAAAATTATTTTCTGACACGTGTCTTATGAAAATGCACATATGACGTAGATACACGAAATATTTAATGTTTAATGTATATAATGATAGATGTTATCTATTTAAAAATTTAATTTGATTTTATTTAATATTTATATTATTCAATGTATACCTAGTAAAATACATATTTATTATTTAATTTTATTTATATCTCAATTTTAATTAAAAATTGAATTAATCTTTTTCAGGTGAGTCAACGTATAGACTAGAAAAATTGTACATAAAATTTAAGGATACGAAGTAAGTATCTATATATATATATACAATAGCAACAATAGTTGACAATAACTTAAAAAAAAAGATTTGCTAAAAATTGAAAAGTAAAAAATTCAACACAATTTTCTTTGTGTGTTAAAGTGTAATTAAACATGAAAATTTTTAAATTTTTCTTTTTCTGTGTCATCGATTTTATAATACGATATCCTCTATGTATATATATACTTCTTCTTTTACTGTTTAACAAAAAAAAATAAAAAAAAAAAAACAGATTTTTTGCTTTTAACATTTTTTTCTAAGAAATTGTTCATCATTTTAATTTAATTTTTAAAATTGTTGAAACGTGTAAAAGAATGAATAGATGCTATATAACTTTTATTTTCAAGATACATACGTGCACATAAAAATGTATACTATATATATATACATGGACATGAACAAAAAATAGAATTCATTGTTAAAAGCTTTTAACGTTTGAATTTATTCGATATTTTTTATTTGGAAAAAAAATTGTATCCTTTTTTCTTACACATGACGGATGTTTCATTATGTAAGGATAAATAAAATGATTTTTTTTTTTAAAGCTGTTAAAATTGAAATAATGTTATTTGTCTAGACATGATTTTATGACGTCGAAAAAATCAAAATTTTCTTAATTGTTGATATTTAGAAATTTCTTCGTTTTTCTTTTTTTTTTTTTTTTAAGAATTAAAGAAAATATTTTCTATTTTTAGTAAAATTATAAGAATTAAATTTTTAAAGTTATTAAAATTTATGTCTTGTTGTAACATTAATGTACATAGTTAGCTTTCAAATATCATTTTTTGATGTGAATATCTATATTTAATTACAAGGGTATAGAATTTTGTGTTAAACCCAATGGTAAAGTAATAAAAGAATAAATGGCAAAATGATAAAATAAGCGTTTTAAATAGTGTTTTAAATAGTAAAATGTAAATAAAATTCAGTTCTGATTTAGAAAATATGAAGTGTGAAATAAGTTTTAATTCTTCATTATGTTAATACATATTTGCCTTAATTGTTAACATTTAAAAGGTGGTAACGGAATACAAAACATTTTACGAGTATGTGGGTGAAGTTAGTGGATACTTGAGTATAGTTTATTATAGTTAAAAATAAAATGTAAGACTTCAATATCACATTACATTTTATTTAAAACTATAATTTTGTTTGATTTATGTGCTGTCCAAAGAACCAATAAAATTGTTTACTACTCTTTAACACTATATGTACTTACTACTAAACTTTATTACGATAACACTTAAATTTAAACCAATTTTTTTAACTTTTGCTTTATTTGTTGTTTATCATGTCCGTTCTTGGTTGTGGTTATATAGATACATACACATTTTCCTTTGTGATTACCAAAACGACTATACATTATTAACATTATTTAAAAATTTCATATATTTGTGGAACATGTAAATGCAAGAAGAAAAGTAACCTGTTTAAATAATCCTGATCAAATGTACTGGTACTAGATTCATTATAATAATAAATACACGTACATACATATGTATGTATGAATATACATATGTATATGCACATTGTTCAAGTACTTTTGTAACTTAATAATATAACAATGTATATATACATATATGTACATATACCTATATACATAGTTAATTACATGTGGTTATAGAATTTACATAGTTTGTTACTGTTGTATTTTAATAGAATTGTTATTAGATATTGTGTATCTTCATTCTGTATAAATCCATTTCAATATACATACATATTTCAAAGCAATGTTTCCTTGTATGAAGGTCGATTTTGTGGTAAAATGCTAAAAGATTGAGATTTTGTTTGACATTAAATTTGATATAGCAACAATACGAATTCAGTACTGTCGTTTTGCTACAATTGCAGTATTTTTTATTGCAATTGCTATCTGCTACTGCAATACTGACATCTAGATGAAAATACTGCTTTTTAGAATTACAAGCATTTAATTTGATATGAATCATTTTTATTTTCAAATACAATCGAACAACGAAAATTATAAATTAATTTAAAATTCAAATTTTGAATATCACTTCCATGCGCCGTCTACGAAAATAAAATTCAAGAGCACATTGTAATACCACCCGCCTTCCTTTACGTTCAAAAAGAAACTGAATAATCAGTACCAAACCAACCATCATTTATGCAACTGACTGGGTGCTATTGCTGTGTGTACCAGACCAAACCAGTTTACATGAAACATGAAAGAGAACAAAAATACGAAAGCAAACTGGTTGAGAAATGAGAATGAATACAAGGTCACAAGCATAGTGTACAGACTAGGACTACTACCGGTACCGGACATAAGACGTGCACTGATAATCATGATAAGACAAATTTTTGTTATGTTTTATATACAATATATAAAAATTTAATAGTTTAATGTATAAAAATTTTAAAGTTGTTTTTTTTTTTTTTAAAGGGAAATTTTAAAAGAAAGCATCGAAATAATATTAAATAATAGAAATAAAATTTTCAATTTATTAAAGAATTTTGTCTACAATAAAGAAATTTAATTTCAAGAGAGCTTTTATCGAATGTGTTATATTGCTTTTAAGTTTTGGAAAACGACAGCACTATATGTAGAATACATTTTGTATGTAAAATATTTTATTTATGCGAACAAATGTTTTTATACGAGAGGAAAGAAGATATTGAATAACAACATTTTACACAGACAATCAGTTAATATACATACATATATACTTCTATAGTTAAATTTTATATGTTACAATCAACTTGATAAATTAGCTTTAATGAGTTTGAAAATTTCTGTAGAAATTTTATTCATAAATTCTATTTGAATGCATCATGTCGGTAAAATTTATTTTATACCATTTGATGAACATTTGGTTCTTTATTATTATATGTACATATACACAATATGCAAGTATACGTACATATGTACCTATATATATATATATTTATTAATTATATTGCTTTCATATTTCATTTTTACATGGATACTGTTGAAATGTTCCCATATTATCAATCACAATACTAGATATATACAAAAGTTATAAAATATTCAATATCTCATATGTATTAAATTATATAATTCATTATAGTCTATATGGATCGTAAAATACATATAAAATTCAATAAATAGAAAATTTTGATAAATAATTTGATGGGATTGCATTGAACTAATTTCTGTTTTTATTATAAATGTTGAAAATTTAAATTTAAAACAAGGTTATATAAGTACATGTTCATTTAAGTTTAATAAGAATTTATTACATTTTATAATGTAAGTATATAGTAATATTTTATAAAATTATGCGTATGTAGAACGGAAAATTATGTTGTAAAATTTGAAAAAAAAAGTAATTTAATTGCATTCATACATGTTGCTAAATGCACTGTTGAAAATTATATTGTTGTGTATATCTTTTTATTGTAAATAAATTCCATTACGTATAATCCAATAATGAAATATATCACAAAATGAAATGAAGGATGACTTATTTAAAAAACAGTAATTTTGAAAATAGCACGAATATAATACACTAACACTGGTGTGTACACATCTGTGTGTGTTATAAAGATTTTTCATCTTTTCCTTTTGTAAAAAACATGTTGAATTATTTTGGATAAAATTAGATAAATTATCCTTTAAATTTCATTTATTCCTTATTTATTATCCTTATATTCATTTTGGTTATTTTGTTTGAAGTATTTTTGACATGTTTTTGTTCTTTTAAATTTAATATTATTTTTCTGTTTCTGTTTATGTCATTTTGAAAATTTTGTAATTAAATTAAAGATAACATTAAAGCAACGATCGAGAGAATTAATTAATAAAATTATATAATACGTATACCTTGAAGGATATTGAAGGATACGTATGTATGTACCTTTTCTTAAAAATAAATATTTAATGAATTTTCTGGGAATCATGTTAATAAAACGTGGGTACGCAATGCATTGAGTGTGTGTGAGAGTACCTTAAAAGGTATAAATATAAATTATTCAGTTAAATTTAAAATCACACGATATATTTTCGTATATAAGTATGTTTATTTTAAGATATTCCGAGATAAATATATAATTATTTTTTCGTTGTCATTTTCTTGACACATGATAGATAATTAAGAGAAATAAAAATTACAAATAAACTCAAAAATATAAAATTAATTCTAATAAAAGTTTAACAAGTGAAATAAATTTTTGCTTTATGAAAAAACATTTTCGTTGTTTTTAAAAAGAGTTTTTGACTCCTTTTATGTAACGAAAAATACTATACTTTATGTTTAAACATTTATGATATACAAACTTATATACACATGTATGTACGTATCTACGTTGTAGAGTGATGTTACGTACGTTTATTAAAATGTACTAAAAATTTAATTATGAATGGATATATTTTTATTCAGTTTTGTCAAGTTCGCTCAATAATTGAATTTTAATTTTGACACAAACGTACACATATACATATATAATTGAATTAATACAATTTTTAATCTAAATTTTTTTTTTATTTATTTTTTTTTTTAATATGAAGAGTGATAATTTTGTATAAATATTTAATTTAATGTAGTACACGCGCTTTAAATTTTCTTTTTCTTTTCGAAATTATGTTGTAGATTAAATCTTCAGCATTATGAACAGTACTTATTTTTTTATATGATATTGGATTTTTATTTCATATATCGAGATTTGTAAAAATCATCGAGAATTCTAATAAATATTATAGACGCGAGTAAAAAATTAATGATAATCAAAATAAAAAATTCATGATTTCGTATAATAATTGAATTTTAATAAAATCGCTTATATTCTCATGGATACAGATTTTGTAATATAATTTCTTAAAATTTTTGATTATTTGAATAAATCCTTTTTATATTGTTTTCAATTATCGATAAGTATTTACAATGTTGTATGCGCGTGGTTTTGTTACATATTTTGCTTTTGCTTCTTTTTTATTCTCATATTTCTATTACATTTGTATGTACTTTGATTGTTTCTTCTTTGTTATTTAAGAAGAAAAACATTTCAACAATAAGAACAATTGTGATACAACAAGTTGTGTAATACAACACGTGTATTATGCAATTCTATAATAATTACGTTTTAACTAAGTCATCATGAAGATTTATATATATGTATGTACTTACTATACATACATAATTTTCTACTCAAACACGATTCCATATAAACGTTAAAATACATTTGAAAAAAATAAATAGAAAAAACATGTAGACTTTTTATTTATACATCGCTTTTCTGTTTTTCTAAATATTTATGTTTAATAATATTTTTCATTTGTTTTCTTTGTATTTATACACGTATTGCCTTCGAGGCTTATTTTAAGGACATTAAAAAGCTTATGAACATAATTATTTTGTTGTTTATACAGGAATGATATAAGTGTTTTTGTTTTTGTTAAAAAGTTTTAAATGATGTTTTCTTCAAAATTATTATTGTTAAGCGTATGTCAGTATGTATGTAACACGAACCACTTGTTTATATTATAATCATATTAATCCCGAATAATTAGTTGTTATTGTTGTTAAAATATCTATATTTTGTAAATATTTAGTGTTTTTAATTATATTAATTAGATAATACTGTAAATGAACTAATTAGTAAAATTGTTATATTTATGTATCAATAAGTACATAAGTTTGTATATGTACATGTGATTTCATCATGAAATATATGAATATTCATATAAATTCATTCAAAATTATTTGGTGTAATTGTTTAAATTTTATGTTTAAATGAAATTTAACCGTTTTTAAATTTTTTAAAGGTTTTTCAAAATTTCCTTCGTTTTATTTTAATTTTATTTACTTAAAAATATAATTAAATAAATATTAATTTAAACAAAACCCTTTTTAAAATGCTTTTAAACTTTATTCCAATTGATAGCTTATTCTTATTATAAACAACAAAAAACGAATAATAAATAATTTATTCAATTTAATAAGCATAATAAAAAAAATTAAATAAAATAAATGATGAAATTGATATTAAAATTTATAAAAGGGATTGGATTTCCTTTATCCTAATATTTCGTACGTTTTCTTTTTTTTTTCATAAAATACATTAATATATATATTTGAAAGTTTTCATTTACTTTATTGAAAATGGAATTGAATTACGTTATACTTCAAAATTCTATTATGGTCATATGGAATCTTATATGTTTTTTTTTTCGCTTTTTTTAAATTCAATTTGATATCTTTTTGACAAAAAAATTTTTTATTTATTTTTATTATTTACATCAAAGCTCATATTTTAGATATTAATTTTACATTTTATATGGTACTGTATATTTAGTATTTCTTCTTTTGAATATTTTATATTATCTACGTCGTATATGTTACTTTTCATTTTTTTATTCTTTCATTTTATCCTAAATAAATTCCTTTAAAAATGAAATGATATTCATCTGAATTTTGATTTTTATTGAAGGATTTTTCAAATAATTTTATCTCTTATTATATTACACATTCAACCAAAATTCGTTTTATTTACATGTACAATTTTAGTTACATATTTCATATTAGTTTTTAAAAAAATAATTTTCTTTTGACGAGTAAATAAAATATTTATAAATGAAAATTTTATTAAATCGAATTTTGTATAATAATATTTAATTAAACGAGTGTAAGTTTCTTAGATAAATAGTTCATTTTCATGAAGAATCCTGTTGTTGTATAGAGAATATTCGTATTGTAATAAAAATTAATCAATTTTGTATTTCCTTTTTTTGTCATATTAAAACTTTATACCTTATATCCTTGGTTTTTATTGCATAGCATATACATTTACATACATACATACATATGTATGTTAAAATGAAATAAATGAGAAAATTTTCCATAGAAAAACAGAACACGGTTAAAATTATTTTTCGTTTTTCATTTAAAATTTCCCAACAATTTTGAAAACAAATTTCGAATTTCTTTACGTATACGTATACATGCATATATACGTATGTATACGAATAAAAAATTCAATCAAACTATTCGCATATACATTTTGTAAGTACAAAAGATTCAAGAAAATTCATTCACATACACACATTAATTCTTCATACATAACACATATGTATATATATACATTAAAATTTACATAAAAATGCAGCTGACTATAATACATACAAAATTTTGTTTTTTATCGATTATACTCTATTCATATAAACATCTATATTAAATTCATTTACAATATCTCTGATTCTTTATTATTCATATTATATTTTATGTCCGTTTATTGTTTGTTATATTCTTTCAAAAAACTTTTATCATTCACACTTGTCTGGTTTCTAAAAACTTTATCGTTGAAATTATTTTCTTCTAACAATAAGAAAAGATGTAAATCTACAACTATTCATTTGTATACAGTATTTTCTTTTTTGTGTTTTTGCTTTGATTGGCGTTTTCTAGAAAATCAATTAAGTTAACATCCATAATAGTGAACGATTTGTGTAAATTGTTAAAATTGAATTCTTATAAATGTCTGTAAAAGTGTTTAAAGCAAAACTATATGTATAAAGTTCATTTCATGTATTGAAGCTTTTTATTCCTGTTTAATTTCATTTAAATTCTTAAATAATTTTCATTTTTCTAAAAAAAAAAATTGTATTTTTATCCATTGAACATGCACATGTGCAAATAAAATATGCATAGTTTTTCAATGTAACTAACTGGTTTATATATATACATCTCATACATGCATGAATGCATTAATGAAATCTGAAGAAAGAATAACAAATATAAGAATAATATGCGAATTTTTAGTTCAGTTAACTAAAAAAAAAATAACATTTGAAAAAAAGCTAGACTGAATTAGAATACAAAAAAACTAGAACGAATGTTAAAAAAAAGGGACAAAATTTTAAAAATTGAAATTGAAATCATTTTTAAAGAGATTTTCAAGATAACTGAATTATTATTATAATTTTTTTTTTCGTTTTTTTCATAAGTTCGTTTTTCTTCTTTTTAAAGTTTTTCTTCTCTTTATTTTCTGGATTTGATTAATATGATTCTTTTTTTTTTTTAATTCTTTTGTTAAAAAGTAAGTTCAATCTTAAATATGAAAAAAAAACACGAAAAACCGTCAGGTGGTAAAAGAAAAAAAAAATTTTTTTTGTTTTTTTGCTTTTGTTTGGTTTTGTTGTTTATTTTATTCAAATTAATTCTTCGATAAATATGTTGAAGAAAATAAATTGAAAACGATGAAAAATAAATACGAAGAAAAAGTGTTTTCTATATAAAATGAACGTGTTAGATACAAAATTTGAAATATCTTTTATAAAAAATCGTATTTAATTTTCTTTAGATATTCATTTTTTTCTTTTTTGTATTCATCGAAAGAAATTATTTTCTCAAGGATAACTAAAAATAAATAAAAAGAGGGTTCGGGTTGTCTTCTTTTATTTTTATTTTTTTTTAATTTTAAATCGAAAAATACATACAGATATTATAATATATTATACGAAGGTATAAGTGACCTTTTTTCTGTTTTTGTTTATTTACACTTTGACTCTTGTAAACAATAAAGAGGGTATAAACATTTTGAGACAAAATTTCATTTTGACAATAATTTAGAGAAAAATTTTCATTTCAATTTATTAAATATGTAGATTCATTTATTAGAGTATATATATACGCAATAATACTAAATATGTATATATGTATGTATGTATGTACATGTTCAAAGATTATTTTCACAAATTTTTTTTCGATTATTTTTCGTAAAACTCAAAAAATTAAATAAAAAGTAAATAAAAATCTTTTTATATATTCATAAATTTAGAAGTAGAAAAAAAAAACGTTTTAATAAGAAATTCATTTTTAAGAACAAATAAGGCAAAATTGATTGAGTTCAAGGTAAAAGGATAATGGATGTATAATAAATTAAATATATATTATGTGTATGTATATATATATCAAAAGAAATAAGGCATATAATGTTATTATGGAAATTATTTTTGTTATTCTCAAAGAAAAAAAAAAAAATTCATTTAAGTTTACGCATATTTTATGTGTGAATGTAAAGAGGATAATAACATTGTTTGCATTAAATAAGCAGCTAAAAAAAAAGTTTTGACATGTTGGTTTTTATCATAATAAAAATTTGATCCTTTTTTGTTATATACGACCAATTCGATAGATTTTTGATTTAGGTTAATGTGCTTACCTTTGTTTTTTGTTCGTCATCTGTTTTTATTAACTTAAGATTTATAAATCATATGAAGTGAAAATGTTAATTAAATTTATGTTTTTTTAAAAGATCAAACAAAAAAATAACATCTGTATGTATGAAATTTGTAGAGTTCTACATTATTTTATGATTAATTTGTAGTGGTAATATAAAATGTGGTATATAGTATATATATACATATACTTAGATTATAAAATTCACATTTAAATGATTGAAAATACTTTTAGTTTTGGTTTTAAAAATTCGGAAAAGCTCTCAGATTATTTCTTGTTAATTTACTCTTGAACTACATTTACATATGTACGTATATGTACGACAAAATTAAATAAAAATTAATTATGTTATTGAGCTAAAAATTATATAAGAAAATTAATAACCTTTTTTAATCCAAATTCATAAATTTATTTTGTTTTCATGTCATGGTTCTAAAACTTAATTTAATAAAACTTCATTTATTGTTTTTTTTTTGTGATAAAATCGAAACAAATAAATCAATATATCAATGTATGTATATAAATAATCTCACTGGATTGTTTAAAAAAATGTGCTATTGTCATTTTCACTTTAATTATAATCAGTACATTTGAAAATTTTGATACCCTTCGATCTTGTTCCAACATTGGTTTTTTGTCTCTATGGTATTTTGTATCCATGAATGGCAAAAATAATGAATATTGAAAATATTCCATAAAATCAAAATACATTTATCAGAGGACAACACATATAAAATTGATTTTATATCAATTGTTTTGTCACCATTCTATTATGCAAATATGAAATCAATCTTTGTTTACTAAGCTAAATGGATATGTATACGTACATGTATATATGTATGTATTTATATACGTAGGTATACTATAAAACATGAATTGTAAATGAAAATTTTCAATAGATGTTTACTTTATTTTACCTTTATTTAACTTAATAGAATATATAATGTTGATGTTTAACAAAATATACACTCAGCGACGCCATATAACCATTCGAAGTTGATTTTAGGTATTTCAGTAATGTTTGCATCCAAATAAAACTGTATGATAGATTGAAAAAATGAAGATATTCGAATGAATAATTGCGTTTGACAGTTTATTTTTATCAGTTTTTCCGGAATCAGCGAGATATGGCATAATATGAGCAACGTATAAGGCTATATGTTTAAGGCTATTTATATGTATATGGCGAGTCAAAAAATTTATTTTATTTTTTCAAATTTAATAATGTTCAATACGATGAAAAAAATACCTGTGAGATATTTGACAAGTCACCGAATGTGATTTTATAGTATCGTATGGTACTTATACATACTACATACAAAAATTTCAAAAATCAGTTACATATAGTATAATGTATACATTTGTGTAAAACCAAGAAAATTTTAATAAATAAATGGCAGAGAAGATGTTGAGTAAAATGAATGTGACATATAAAAAATGAAAGAAAGAAAAATTATCTATTAAATTTTTACATGTATACGTTATATCAGGTTATATGTACATATGTATGTACATATATTGTATGTTATATTTTGTATTGTATTTTAAATGAAAAGCATAAATTTAGAAAAGTGAATTCTTATCTTTAATGCTCCAAAATTTGTACACAATGTATCCATATATTTTGAACACGCCTACATATGTACATATATACAAATACATATGAATATACATGTGTATGTTTGTCCGTGCATATATTCCCTTACATGAAAGGAAGATTACTGTGTATAAGCTTTAATATATATTTCAATGTTTTTTTTATTTTATATTTTGACTATACATATGTACCACATAGATACCTCCTATATTCCTTTATGTACATTAATATCAAATGTAATTTAAGATAAGGATCAACGTCATTTCTGACAGAATAAAATCATTCTCCATGACAATGAAGAAGAATAGAAAAAAAAATTGCTTCGTTTTCTAGAGAGCAGCTAAAAAAAAACTTCAAAGTATTTTGATTACAAAAAAAACTTGTACTGTACTTTAAGAGCTGTAACCTGTAACTTCAAAGCACAAACAATACATAAACTTTTGAAAAATTGAAATGCATAACTTCGTACATATGGATGTACATACATACATGAACATCTTTTATATTACTGTTTTTTATAATGAAAAATACAAAAAAGAAGTAATGAACATATGTACATGCATTTGTACTTTTTTTTTAATCAGGGCGATGATTGACGAAAGAAATGTATTGATATTGAATGAAATAAAAATTCTAATTTTTTTCCTTTAGTTTTAAAAATAATTTAAATGAAAGGAAATAAAAGTGAAAAAAAGCTGATATTAAGTAAAAAATGAAAAATAAAATTACAAAAATATCATATTCAAAGAAAACCATGGTTACATTATATGTACATACATACATATTGTACATGTACTGTATAATGCAAATTGTAATATTTTTGCATATTATGTCTTACAATATAATGTATCACTTGCTTACTTTTTCTCTACATAAATTTTTAAATATTACATACATACGTAGATGAATGTGTAGATACATAATACATTTATGTGCGTTTTTTTTTTATTGTTCTAGAAATATACATACATATATTTTCTATGATAATGGATATAAGGAAATATTGATTATTTTCCTTTTGGGAATATTGACTTTTTTTTTTATTTTATTACAGCTTATTTTGTCACGTAGAATTTTCCTTACTGTCTTCTAATAAGATAAATATACATAGTTAGAACTAAAAATACGTACCTATATTACCTATACGTTATCACCGATGGCATGAAAACAGATTTCCTTGAAAACACTTTAATTCTTATATTTATACCTGTAGTGATGTATGTATGTATTTTTGAACCATTATTTTTTAAAAAAAAGGAAGAAAAAGGATTTTAGAAAAAATTAAGTTGAAATACGATTTTATTATTTTATACATGTGCACATGTACATAGTACACAGTTTTTATATGTGAGTTCTCTTATTACGTGTACTGTATGTGTATTTGAAAAAAAGTTGTGTACATTATTTTGCTATTATGTATGTATGTTTATAAGTTTCTTCTTAAAATACAGTTTATACATATATGTACGTATGTATGTGAACATATATAAATATGTAGCATACGGTTAGTTCACTTTTGTATGTCCTGTCCTGTCGTATTGAATTGTGGTATAATACGAATATATAGAACAGAAGAAAAAAAAAGTGTTCAACTGAAAATTTATTGTAAATTTATTTTCTAACATATACAAATACATATAAAGTATTAGGTAATAATGAAGGACGAATATGGATGTATACGGTTAGAAGAAAAACAGTAGTGAAATTTAAGTTTATATATCGTTTTTGTATAATATAAAAAATGGGTCACTGATGTTTCATTATAATAGGTGCAAAAGCATACGTTTAATACTTTTAAAAAAGATTCTAAGATATGAATTTTAAGCTTTATGACATGTCATTGCAATAAATTATATGAACATGATTATCATTATACAGCATTTGACTTCTTGACAAGTAAAAGAAAACTGAACAGGTATAAAAACAATAAGTACACATTGTAAAAATCATTTGTGAATTGTTATAATTTTTATCCTTTGACATTCTGTGTATGACATCGTTAAAAATATTTAAGTGTTTTCTTTGAAATATAATTTTTACTATTTTTAATATTCTGTAGAGTTAGCATGGTAAAAAATACATACATATGTGTACATACATAATATTATCAATATGTTCTAAATTAAGTCAATTTTATGTTCTATTTATTTTATTAATTGTAATTTAAATGTTTTAAAGAAAAATATTTCGTGCGTTAAAAAATTAATTATTCTTTTGAAAATAAACATTTCATTCTGTAATTTGTATACATGTATATTACTTTATTCAATGTTTTTTACCATGTGTTGCATAAGAATTGAAATATGTATGTTTACCATGCAAAACAAAAAAAAAACAAAGCCTTGCACATTTGTACATATGTATGTGCAAATTATAATTATACCAAATATGTAATTGTATCCTTATAAGCACCTATTTTTATTCAAACAGTACCTAATTCATTCTATTTTCTCATTATTTTATTTTATACACACATATATATCCATGTACATACGAGTATATGTATTGTACGTATGTGCATTTAGATTTTATACACTAATATCCTTTGATATTATACGAGTAATGAAATACATTCATACATACAAATATTAAGTTTGAAACTTGAGTTTTCATTGTTTGCATGTACTTTGTTTTGTTACGTGAATACATACATACATATGTATATATTAACATTAACGTACGTGCTTACGATGAACACATACTATATGTATGTATATTTTGAAAAAAAAAGAAAATTTTAAATAAGAAAATTTTGCTTTCTAATCTAGAATAATATTGCCAAATAAAAAAGAAATTTCTTACATTTAAATGATGTGTTTCCATCAATTTATTTTTTGGCAGCATTTCAAAAAGGTTATAAATCAATCCTAACATATACACATTCATGGACTTATTGAAGTTTTTTACGTACAAATGTATACTACTATGCTTTAGCACTCATTTAAAGTAAATTAGAGAAAAAATTAAATACATATGAAAAAAGGTACATAATATTTTGCTTTTTTTGTTCCAAATATTTTTTTATACTTACATATATCGTAAATTAACATTTTTTTGAAATACATATTATATATGTATGTACATGGTCGAATATTTTCATATGAGCTTTCCTATTGTACATATGCATTTGTATAATTTTTTGGGATATTTAGAAAAAATTTTTTATGTAAGCATTTTTGTATAATCATTTTATGTAGACACATATTTATATGTAAAAAAAAATGTTTGGCGACATTGTGACTTCCGCCGTCTTTTTTTATTTTTCAAGTACATTGTACATTGAAACAGTGAAATAAATGTTAAAAGTCAAAGTATATGTATGTACATATAATATACAAGTATGTGCATACCTTTTTGATATGCCGACAGAATAATAATTATAATGGAAATAATATGTGCATTAATAAAATGTCATACATACATACATATGTATATGTACATGTATGTTGTTAATGAAATTTAATTTTATTTAATTAAATCAATAGTGTTATAATTTTTACTTTATTTATAAAATTAATTTTCATAATTCACAATATACATATCTAAAACTATCTAAAATTAATCTACGACTTATTTTGTTGCATAAACTTAAGTAATGTATACATATTTGGTAAGGATCGTATATATGTACGTATGTATGTATATGTACAATAATTATTACTTTTATATTTAAATATTACATGTATTGAAAATTAATGAATTAAAATGTACACATTGTTTCAAATTGAATGCACCGAGAAAAGTCCGAGAATTCTTAGTTGAATTACTACTGTTGGATATAGATACTTTATATTTATACATGCATACAAATTATTTATTTCCGTACATAAAGGCTGTTTAAAAAAAAATAATAATAATAAAAAAATTTTAAATTTCATATTTAGACTATTGGACGTCATCAAAATTAATTAAGAATTCCAAATCATTTATCGTATATCAATCAATTTAGGAAGTACAAAGAATATGAATATGGTTATAGAAAATTTGTAATTGTTCAATGTGTTTGCATAAATATTACAGATACATACGTACAAATCAAAATAAAAATTAAAGAGCAATCAATAACATAGAATATTTTATTAATTTTATTTTTGTGTATACAGAAAAGAATCTATACACAATGTGATTTTTTTTATTTTTCATTTATAATTGTTTACCCTTAATAATAATCAACATTTATGCATTATCTCCCCATGTATTTTCATATAATTTTACGTGTACTTGTTTTTTCGTTTATATTATTTAAGGTATAATTTTTCAGTATACCTAATAGGGGATTTTCTATGTTATATAAATGCGAACAAAAAAGGAAATGAAATTAACAATAAACATCAATGACCCAAATAATGATATTTTGCTAATAGTACATGTATACATATGTATGTGCAATTGATAAATTAGTAGACATACAAAAATTTATACCATACTATAAATAAAATAATATTAAAACACAAATTGCTACTTATACAAATAAATTTGTTCTTTGGTATATTATAATCATTTAGTATGCGATAACTTTTTATTTACAATTTTTAATGTAATTGAAATGGCTCCGAAATCAATTAGAAAAATTGAATTTCACACATATTATTGCTTTTTTAAATTATTTTGTTGTTATGTAATAAAATAATTGATTTAATTCTAATTCAAAATAATTTAACATTAAAAAAAAACTGAGTAAGGCAATTAAGAAAGTGATATTGAAAAAGTTTAAATGTATTGTATATTTTGCTAAAGATATACACATGGACATATACGTACATTATGTGTACATGTTCGTTTTTATTACAATATAAAAAATGTCATTACTGATAAAGAGATATTGAATTTTTTAAAGATAATTTATTTATTAAGAATTTTTTATTTTATTTTATTTTTTTTGAAAAAAAAAAAAAAAAAAAAAAAAACGATAAGATAAAAATTCAACTCGATTAAAATTATTTTACACAATCAAATGATTTTACAGCAGTATGAATGAAACCAATGAGATATATCTAAGACTGTGTAGAATTGGGTTAATTTTTGAATGGAAAATTTATAGTCAATTAAAATTTTGTAGATAAAAAAAAATAGAATTATAAAACTTGATGAAAATTTTTTGTATGCTGAGCAATAGAAAAGAATTACTTGATTATTTTTTTGTAATCGTTAATTGATAAATTCGTTGATTAATCGTTTAAACTAAAATTCAAAAATAAGTAGGTACTGATACTACAATAATACATATCAATAAATAGTTACTAATATTATTTCATTTTAATTTTTATCATACATTTTAATTCATATGTACGTATACATATGTACATATATGGAAGTTGAAATTTTTAAAATTATTTTCACTTTATATGAGCACAAAAGAAAAATGAAAAACAAAAAATTAAAATTAATTAATGGTAACTTCTCTTGGTTAGAAAAAAAAATATTTCATTTTTTTTATGTACAAATGATGTTAATAAATTTTTTTACAAAAGTATGTACATATTATGTACATTTTTTATTATGTGAGAATAATCCTAAGAGTAATTAATTCACTTGAAAACCAATTTTTTCCTTTTATATTCTTACCTTAGTATACATGTATTTTACTTTTTTAAAATAAGTACATATATATGTACACATTACGAAAAACTTTTAAAATTCTTTTTTTTTTTTCATGCTAATTAATATAAAATTTTTTTTACTTTTTTGTCCTTATTTTAACATCGCTTCAGAGAAAATTTTTTCGTTAGTATTACATCAAAAACAGAAGAAGAAACCAATTTTTCTGTATGTATATTTCATGAATTTTTCATTTGTATGTGTTCTGTTTTTACATATTTTTGGATTACCTGATGTATATTCAAAAAAATAAGAGAAAAGATAACACGTCAAATTTTATATCAGTTTTTTTAAATTTATTTTTTTCTTTGGTTTTACTTTTATTTTTCCTTTTGTTACAAACAAAAAAGTAATTGTATGTAATACATACATTTAATGAGGCAATTTTGCTTTATCTTTGCAATGGTTTACTTTCATAATGAGTTTTTTTTTTACATCAGATAATAATTAATATTTCTTATTTTCCTTTTTGTATGTACATGAAAGTATGTACTCATATGTGTAAAATTTACATAACATTTTTTTTTTGTTTACAATTTACAATGTGAACAATCTGCCAGTACTAGCTACAACGAGAACTTTTTTTTTTTTTAAATTCATGTAAATACAAAATTATGCAAAATATAAAATTATACAAAACACAAAAGTTTTCTTTTTTTTTTGTTATTATTATTGAAACTACAATTTGAAAAAAAAAGTTATTGAGAATTTATGTTCTAAATAAAATTTAAAAATATTTTAATGTAAGGGAAATAAATTTACTTTATATTTTTTTGATGTTTTGATGTTTTCTGTATAATTGTATGTACATACATACATGTAAACAATTTTTTCATATTATATCATACCATCATACCCAAGTAAACAGTAAATATGTATATATATAAGTACATATATTAAATATTTATAATTTTTCTGGCACATAAAAAATATTTCAAAATTTTATTTATCTTAAATACATATAAATACAAATTGTCATGTAAATATACCATGACAATCATAATAATATGTATCATAAATTTTTCATTTTTACAATATGATATCCTGTATAGGAAAGGGAAATAAAAAAATATGTCTGTATATGTCTGCATACACATTTTACACATGAAAATGTCTAAATTTTGTACTTTAATGTTTGTAATAATACATATAAGAATTCTTATTTTATATTTTTCATAATTGGCATGAGTGCTGTTATAAGGCGTACATATATGTATGTATATTTTATTTGATTTTTTATTTGGAATATCGAAAATATACGCACATAAAAATGTTGGTCTTAGCTGACGTTGTAGTCAGATCGTACTACTTAAATACTTTATTTGATAATTGAATTACAATTTTTTTTTCAGTATTCAAATTAAATTTCCAATGAAAGGAATAAGATTTTCAATTTAACGTTTATGTACATACATATGTATACGTATGTATATTGCATGAATGGCTTAAAAGGTTTACTTAAAATTATTTATTTTGTTTATTTTTTTTCATTTCCTATAAAATATGTACATACATATGTAGGTATGTATTGTATTTATAGAATATGATTAGTAAAAATATTTGTTGACATCTATGAAACATTTAAGCATCATAATATCTGACGATGCATGTATGCATTTTTATAAAAATATCAAAAGTAAAAGACAAAACAATAAAAATAAAAATTCTATACAAAAATGTATGCAAGATTACGTACATTTTCACATAATTTTCATTCTAGTACCTTATTTTATTTCATAAATATTATATATTTGCATTTTCTTTATTGTATAAATGCTTTTCTTTTTATTATTTTTTCTCTATTGTGTTTTATATTTTCTAAGAAAGTGACTAAAAATTTGTCATAATATGGTACAAATTGTAAATGTATATGACATATTATTTTTTTCAATTTTTTTTTTTTTTTTAATTTTTATTATACATTTGTATTTTATGTCGTACACTACCAGATACGACGACTTTATAAATTGTATAAAATAAAGAAAATGCAAAAGTTTGTGCTTTTCCCGTTTTCAAGGAAATAAAAGATGATACAATTGTGAACTTATAAAGAAAATATACTCGTTATAAAGGATGCACAGATGTCTATGACGTACATAATAGTTTTTGTAAACGTACATACATACATATGTATATGACTATATACAAATGTATTTCATTTGAGATACAGATTTATATATAATGTATATGTATGTTAATGTGTGCATGTTTTAAGAAAAGAAAATATATACAATACATATATAATAAAAGGAGTTCTAATATTTAAACTTTAACAAAAAATGACTAACGTTTTTATTGCATTAGTGTACGTATAGCACACAAAAATGAAAATTCGTATTTACATATGTACAATAAAAGAATGAGAATTTCAAGAAAAAGAAAAATAAACGAAATTACAGGAAAATTTTTTCAAGAAAAATGTAAATATGTATACATTAAAATAAATGTAAATAAATTCAAATAAAAATATATTTTGTATCATTTTTTATTGTTTTATGTACACACATACATATATGTATGTATAAAGTACATTGTATATATGCTTTTGAAAGAATTATTTTTCCTTTATTGTTCTATCTTTTGTACATAAAAAACATAAATACATAAATAAAAACATAATAGATAAAATAGAAAAATATCGTAAACGATATATTCCTTTAAAATTGTATAATTACGTTAAAATAAATTTTGTATTGAAATGAATTGGGGCATAACATTTTTTCATGTATCATTTTTATTAAATTTTTCTTTGATTATATCTAATGTATTTAGATGATTTTAAATTTGATTCTATTGTAATCAATTATAGCTTTATTTCGTTAGGAAATCAGAAAAATTTCGAGAAACAATTTTTCAAGTGATATAAAAGAATAAAATTTTAATCCAATATGTATAGGAATTTGAAAACATTTCGGTTTTCATCATCGAAAGTATACGATACACATTTACATATCTTCTTATATGCAATAATGCCACACATGAACATAACACAGTTTCATTGAATTTTTATCATTTTAAAATACAATTCATTTTTATTGTCACAAGTTAATGATGAAAAAAAAAAGAATTTTTTAAAAGCATACTTTTATATTGCCTCCACCCATTTTTTTAAAAATTGTTTTTGTGTGTTATCAATTTTAATATTTCAGTAATTACTATTTTAAAAACATAAAAACGACAACGAAAAGAAAATTGATACGATGTCAAAACACAATATGCGATTGTAATTGGAGAAATATGAAATTCATTTTATCCATATTTTCCTTAAAATTTTTTTTGTGTATCGCATTTAATTATGTTTGAAAATAATATCTTGCAAATGTGAAGATATAAAAGTGCATAATTAATTACCCTTCATACAAATGTGTTTGCTTTTGGCGTCATTTATTGTGCATCTGTTATTCAAAAACGTTGCATAAAACTCGTTTCAAGGAAAAAAAAAAACGAAATTCTTGAAAACTAAAAACAAATGAATGTTTTCGAATTTAAAAAAAAGTCTTGAATGGAAAATTTATTATAAAATTTTTATGCATTTTTGGCTATACTTTATTATGTATTATAAAATTGTTTTCCGTATAAGACTGATACTAAATATAACCGTCTTTTTAATAGACTCGTATTAAAATTCTCATACAATTACTATGATAAAATAAAAATAAAAAACAAAAAATGTCAACATTTATTTTATTTCATTTACACTCATGAAAGCTATTTCTTTCCTTTCATTTATTGATCATGATCATTCATATTTATATCGCCTTTTTTACATTTCATCCCCCAAAGCTATCATTTAAATTTGTATATACATACTATATGTATATTTACATACATGTTATGTTTGCCTAATCTTATATGAATTCAAAACATAAAAGAAAATTTTTAATAAAAATCCTCTACATATAATATTTCCTATTTTTCTTATAAATATCTGCACGTTTTAAGTCCTGTAGCAAGAAAATTTTCTTCTCCTCTCTTCAACTTTTGCTATTGTTTTTTTCATTACAATGGATAAAAACAATTTCTTTTTCTTTCGTTTTTTATTTATTATAATTTTTTTTTGTCATAATAAATTCATAAAATTCATTAAAAAATAAATTTTCTTTTTTCATTTTGTTACCCTTTTTCAATTTGTTAAATTAGTCGTATAATTAGATTTATATTATCATAATATCCTTTTTTTTCTTCTTTATTATGTTCAAATTTTTGAATATTTGTAAATGAAAAATATGATAATTATTAACAATTTTTGAGTTCAAAGAAAACTTTTGTGAGTAACAAATATGTAAATAAAAAAAATATGAATATTACAACAAAAATTTCTCTCAAACATGCAAATGAATTTTTTCACAATAAATATTATAAAATTCATTTAATTACAAAGTGAAAGAATAATAATGAAAGATTTATTAAATTAAATGTAATTCAAAAAGACATTAAAAAATAATCAGGCCATGAACAGAAACATAATAAAAAAGGATTCAGTCTTCAAATCATATTTGATCCAAATACATATGTACATATGTATAATGAGGCATCTGTGTATACGAGTATTTAAAGCTATGATTTATAGTTTATTAAAGGAAGAATAAAAAGCCTGAAAATTATGACAAAAATAAATGGGTAAATTTTCTATTTTTTGAAATTTATTAGCTCTCGTGGAAAGATAATTGCTTTTTGCGAATTCACATTTTTTCATACTAATATATATTGCATAATCACGTAATATTCAAAGTAATATAAAAAGTAATCTCTAAAATGATTATCAGAAAATTAAATTGAACGTTAGGGAACTATGCATTTTGTTTTTATTAAAATTTTAATGAATTCAGGGATAAAATGACAATAATTTTTTTTACATTCTTGTATATAATGTCTTCATGTCTCTCATTGTTTTCATAATTTTTAAAATTCAACTTAAACGCTTTTCACACAATTACAGGCGTATGTAAGCCTACCATAAATATTAAAAAAAAAAAAAAAAAATGTAATTTGAATAAATTATATATAAATGATATCAAAAGATTTTCATTTTTCATTATTCCTTAAGTATTTCATCAATATATATTTTTTTAAATTTTGTTTTATATTATAATAATGTAAATTTTAAAAATCTAAACATTTTTACAAATTTTTGTACGTTTTTTACAAATTATTATTTTCTATGCTGCAATACATGAGCGTATGTAAATTTCTTACAAGGAAAATTTTCTAAGTATATCTAGAAATGTACATGTTTATTATTTGTTTACATTATAAATTATTATAATAAACATAACATAAAACAAAAATTTTATAGCATCTTTTCAAGTTGTATACATATGTATGTACATATGAATGAATTTCAATAATTCATGAGATCATTAAAAAATATAATTCACCTGATACTTTTTGAATTTAAATAAAATGTTCGTATGTGTAAATAGGATTTTACATTATATACATAGAAAATATACATATATACGCATGTATCTGCATATTATGGTTTTAAAATTTTATAAATTTATATTCTGTTATTCATTGTTTCTTCTTGTGTTTAAAATTCGTTTTTTTTTTTTATATTAATTTTTTAAACTATGAATTATGCAAAAATAAATAAGAATTTCTTATGCATATATACATGCTTACACTCACATATTTACCAAATTCATTGTGAATGTATGTAGGTACATATATTCGCAATATGTACATTTTACTTGAATCATTATCGTGTAGAATTTAAAATTCATATGATTTTATTCTTAGACATTATATTCAAATTCATGAAAAATCAAACATAGATTTTATAACTGCAATGCCTTAGAGGAATTCAAAACATTTATGAATTATAATTATGTAACGATAAATAATGTATTAAAAGAGAAAAAATGAAAAACTATTTAATAAAAATGTATATTATCTTAAAACAAATTGTTAACACTATGATTTTAAACATTTACTATATTTGATATTTTCCCTAAAGATACATATGTACACATACTTTATATTTAATATATTATAAGTATTCACAGATATAAATATTTTAACTTTTATAAGAATTTTCTTGCGGAAACAGTTAAAGAAAAAAATGAGCAAAATTGCTTTAAGACAAATTTTTCTTTAAAGTTTTAATTTGTAATTTTGTACTTTTCTATTTTATAATAAATAATACATTAAAATGAATGAAATGATTCTTTTGTCCTTTTGTCATTTATTATAATTTAAAGAGATTCTATATGTATATAAAATGTACATAAATCATTCAAAAAAAGGGAAAATAAATTTTTTTTTTCATTATTTTATTTTTTTTTTATATAATTTTCTCATTTAGTATTTTTCTTTAATGCACGTTATGTTGCACGTGTATACATTTCTTATATTAAATTTATGTATACAATTTCATCTTATTAAATTACGTTGTGATATTAAAATGAAAGAAAATAAATAGTCACAATTAGAAGTTAGGAGGACAAATAATAGATTTGACTTTAACATAAGCTGACCTTAAAAATGTATTACAGGCGTTTTTAAAGTATTCGACACATTATTACAACAAATATTACAACAAATTAATTAAGAATACAAAAGGACTTAGTTCTTAAATACATGAAAATTAGATTAATTTTACAAAAAGACGTTATACATTATAAAAAGGCATTCAAATATGTATGTAAATTTGTAAGAAAACACAAAGCGTACATGAACAACATTATTATAATTAAAGGAAAATATATAGTTAAAAAAAAGGGTTTACAATAAAATTCAGTAATTATTTAAAGATTTAGTGCAAATTGAATAGACATGTGGATGTAAAAACTGGAAATTTCCAATATGCTTATACGCTCATTAATTAAAGAAAATTAGCCTGTTACTAACTACAAAGTGTGACAAATCTGTACATATGATTTTTTACATTATCATTGTTTGTTTGTTTGTTTATACATAGTACATATGTATGTATGTATGTATATTACACTTGTTTCATATTCAATTAGCGTTTTTAATTACTTTTGTTAAAATTTATTAAAATTAAATAACATATGTATGTATATGGTTTCTTTGTAGCTAAACTGATATGCTTGCATTTAATATAATACTCTTTTAATATTTTTAAATTAAAATTTTCATTAATACTACATACATATGTATGTACATGCTTGCCGGATTAGAATATATTTATTATAAGGTTTGTTTAAAGAATACCTACGTATATGAATATGCGATATGATTCATAAAATAATCCCTTACCAAACAATATTGCATAATTGACTTTTAATCCCTTAATTTTACCAGTTTTACTTGCATATATATATTTTTTTTTTGCCTTGTATTTAGGAATTAAACGAACATCATATGTATGTATTAGGTATCTGAAAAATATATAGATATGAACATGATTGACAATTTTTTGATATATATTATATATATACATATGTATGTACGTCAATACGTTTATGTACACAGACGTGTGTGTACTTAACCTACATATACGTACATTTATATTGTCTTTATGTATTGTTATTATTTTAAAAATATTTTTAAATAAATTATTAATTTTCATTATATACTTTCTATACATTTTTATTGGATTAATATTTGTAAATATAGAATTATGTATAAATTTTCAAACAATTTTTAATGATGACATCATTTAATCATCTAATTAATTAATTTTATCACGTTCTTTTAAATCGATAAAAAATCAACATAAATCAAGTGAAAGATATTATCATGAGGATAACAATAATATGCACATATATATTTTTTATTTTTATTTTTTATTTATTTTTTTGGTATTATAATGTGTTATATTGAAATATTGATATCACAAGTATCGTATGCATGGGATGCATAAACGTGTGCAAAATAATTTTTGAAGTATTAATTAGATACATATAAGTATGAATATTATAATCTACATTTCGTTGATATCATCATTATCGTCATCATAATCATTATTATAATACTGTTACGTATTCAATATTTCCATATTACTTAATTTGACGTCAAAAGTTTCATTTTACACATCATAATAACATAATTATTTTTTTTTTTAACATTTTTATTTTATAATAACTCAATTTATTTTTAATATGAAAATGTCTAATGTAAAATAATAACAATAAATCTAATCCAATAAGATAATGTTAAGTGCATTAAAATATTTACACGTTTTAGAATTAAAGGATAAATTGTTGACTTTACATTATTTATATGTATACATACTCTCTGTTAGTAACAAAGTATGTATAAAATTTTAATTACATACGTACATGTGTACATATAGTTTGTGCATAATAAATTCAAAAGATTATTGAGATAAAACGTTTTTTAAAAACCTTCTTAGGACTTATATATGTATATATACATATTAAATTTTAAGATACATGGAAACAATCGAAATTTGCAAATATAAAAATGTCATAGGTGAGTGGTGATTATTCATTTTCACACGCGAATGTACATATACATGTACATATGAACATATGTGAAGGTGTCTCAAACACAGTCTCGAACCTTATGCAAGCACATCTTTTATACATCAACTTTACAATCTTATAAAATAAAATAACCACACGTCGTTAGTTTTTTGTATGTGGGTGGTTAGACTATTCAGTGTATCCTGTCTGTATATTACATGAAATGCACGTCGCGTACGTATAGACACCAAAATTATTATAAATGCACATGAAAGAACTCCCCAATGTTGTTTAGGTGATTAAATATGTGTACATGATGTGCATATAAATGTTTATAAATGTATGTGTAACAAAAGTTTTATGCTCATTATTTTTTTGAGCCAAATTTTAAGGTTTTTATTTTAGTTTATTAAATTTTTAAACAATTCATTTTTTTTTTTTCAAACATAAATTCTGGATTCCAGCCAAAAAATTCGTTATAATTTTCTTAACTATGTAACATGTAATTTTCGTTTTTCAACAAATTTTTTTATTTGTTTTTTATTTTATATTTTTTTCTTTCAAAAATATTTCAGATTATAACGTTTCCGTTTTAATAAAATGAAGGTTTCGTTGGAACCTTTTGTTTTATAGTTTTTTTTTGTTTTTTTGTTTATTGTACATTTAATATTCATTTACACACACTTGTACACAATTATATTCTCGGACAATTTTATTAAGGATGTGATTATACGAACTTCCGGAAATTTTTGTATTGTTTCTCTTTTTATTTTCATACTCATTTAATATATATTTTTAAACACATGTTCATGTATGTATTTGTATGATGTATGCACATTTATTTTGTACAATGTGCTTATTTTATGCATAAGTTTCATGAACTTGATAAATGTTATCTGATCCATACATTTTTTTAAATAAAGCTAACTATTTTAAATTCAAAAAAATAAAAAATAAAAATAAAATGCTTTTTAAACTAAAGAATAAATTTTAACCATTTATTTATCTGTATGTGACATTATTCGAGACAAAAGATTTTTATAACAAATTTATTGCATTTCATGAAAAAAAACAAAAAAAAAAATGCACAATAATTTTTTTAAATTTTTTTAAAAATTGCATTATCATTTATTTGCATCTGGTTAATTTTACTTTTTGTAAAATAATAAATTATGAAAAATTTTCACGTTGTTTTTTAAGAGAGCTGTTCTTGTTTTAAAAATTCAAAATTACTCCATTATAACGTAAAATGATACTCTGACATTTGAAATAAAAGTTTTCGTACATTAAATATTATTAATATTAATTTTTTTATTTTATTTTAAATTAATCATAATTTTAACATTGAATGTGAAAAATTATTGTGATGTGTAAAATTTCTCATCAAAATTTAAAAATTAAATCGATATAATTTACTATTTCATATTCATAGTGATATTTTATAATTAAGCATAAATTTTTATTAACATTCGTTGCAGTTTTATTCATATAAAAGCAAAATGTATAAAACTTTTAACGTTTTTATTTTGCCTCCAACATAGTTTGTTTGTTTGCTTTGAATGATTAATTGCTGTAATTTAATAAAATTCAATAAAAAAAATTATTTAATGAACGAATATATATATACATTTTTATTTAATTTAAATGTATAACGTTAACGAGGAAAAAACGTGGATCTGAAAACGAAAATGGTCATTTCATTTCATTTTGTATTCATAATCCCAAAAGAATTAAACGCAAATATATGTATATATATAGTGGATGCATCCGAATCATTGTGTTTTTTTTTTTCCTTTTCTATTTAATTAAATAATATGACAACTTAATAAAGTTACTATTACTACACTGATAGTAGTACATTTAATATAGTTTGTGGACACAATGAAGGTAAAAAGAATTTTTTTGATTATATTTTTGGCATTTAGCCCACAATTTTATCACAATAATGTATCATATATTATTATTTGTTTTTACCCTATTAAGGCAGTGGTTGAATGTGTGAATGTTAGTCGGTTTTGTTGATTACCCAAATATCAAACCCATTATTATTGTTATCATAAAGAGAATTTATAGCATAACAAAATATAGTAGATATCATTGGACATTATATAAATGATTATCACTTATCCCAACATTAATTTAAAAAAATGTCTTCATACAGTAGATATTCTTTATTAAAATAAAATAAAAAAATAAAAAAAATACCAAAAAGGAACAAACTTAAAATGCATTAATGAAAATGTAATATTTTCATTAAAATTTTCTTCTTTCTGTTGATTTGGAGGATGCATATTTTAAAAGAATTGTTGCTGACATTAGATTAACTAATTAGATTTTTCAAAGGTAAAAAAGTTCATTTATCATGAAAAAAAATGAAAAAAATAAAAAATTTCATTATCTTATAAAATTGCATTGTACATCAATGTTAATTACACAAAAAGAAAAAAGGATACTGCATGGATTACAATTATAACAACTAGTATGTATTACAGAATTATATACATATGTACTTATTTACCCATAATCACTGTTAGTTTGGTACTATATGTGCATTAAGGTTATGTATCATTATCATTTACGTAATTTTTTTTTTTTTTTTTTGTTTTACTACTTTTTTTTTCATTTTTCGAGAGCTAATGACATCATTACAAGTGGAAAAGTGAAAATTTTCTATTACACATAAAAACATAAAATATGTATGTATATCAACAACAAAAGCAATATGTGTTTAATTTAAAATTTTTGTGTGTCTGTAATGATAATAAGAAGTTGAAGTATTCAGAGCTACTAAAGAAAACGAAAACGACTACTTTATTATGATTTATTTTTCTTTTTTTTGCTTTTTTCGTTCAAACACAATATAGTGTACATTAAGGAATCAGACACTTGCATTATTAATGTAATGATGACAACAATATATTTTAAAGTAGCTGAAGTACCTTTTGAAAAAAAAAGTGTATTTGCTTTCATTAAAATAAATTTACTTTTATTTTATACTACATATTCACTTGTAGTGTAGAAAGATCAAATATTCTTAAATTTTAAATGATAAGTGATGATGCATACTAAATTTTAAAAAATGTCACAAAAGTTTCATGACTCCAAGTGTGGGTGTAATGTGTATATGTAAACATTTTATTGAATTTAATATTATCTTTAAAAATGTTATTTATAACATGCTTTATATATACAAATATATTTTAAAGAGTCGTAAATTTTTTTTTTATAAAGCAGATATATTTTCATTATTTTTTTCAAATATCCCATAAACGAAAAAAAAAATTGTGGATAGTTATTTTTTTATTTCTTGAAGCCACATGATTAAGAATACAAATATATAGCACTATTTTTGTTTATACATATGTGTACATATGTATGTATAGTTAAAAATTATTGTTGATATTTCCCATAATTTATACGCAACAAAAATTAGCACAAATGCTTCATTCTCGGGATATTTATGTACATTTTACATATAATACAAATTTTGAACGTACGTATACCTATATTTCATGTTTAAATAATTCATAAATATCAAATAAATCAAAATTAAGGATAATTTAATTCCGAATTAGTTACCTTTCTGTTTTGCTCCGTTTTTCTTTTTTTGTTTATGTTACTATCTTGTTTCAATTTATTAAATATAAATCATTGAAATCTTTTGGCACGATTTTATTATTTTCTCATACATAAATACATACATATGTATGTATGTATAATAAATAAATAAAAGAAAAAAAAAGCAGAAAAAGAAGAAGAATGTAATATTTATCCTGTGAATTTATCATTTTTCTCATTCTCATTTTACCCATAATTTTTTTCTTATTTTTACTACGAATATGTGAATTTTATTATATCATATTGTGAGCCTGTGAATTACTTATATTGATGAACAAAATCCAATGTTGCTTTACTAACTACTAAAGTAACCGTCTTTTCGCATGAGAAATTTCTAACAGCTTCAACTTATCGTTGTCATTAGTTCCTGTATTATAAATAGAATTGTTGAGTTATGTGTACATATATCGTGAACCTTATATTTATAACAACGGTGTACAAATATACCTATTATTTGCCAATGTTTTACCATGTTGTACGATACAAATAAAATGATCACTTTCAAGTCATTGTATCCAATTAGAGTTCAGTAATAATAATGTCGATTTTTTTTTTTTTTTTTTTTTTTTGTAATAACTGATAATACCTATGGTGATGAGAAAATATTACCAATATAACCAATTTTAGTTGACATTGCTTATCCTTCATCAAGGGAATTTGCACGATATAGGTATCTATTTATAGATACAAATTTTTTGATCGGGGATTTATTTCATCTTTCGGTATTATATCCCTTATTAAAATTATTAACTTTGACAATTTCGTGAAGAAAAATATACTATAGTTGATACATATTTCATAAAATGAAACGTTACATAATTAATTTGTGTACAATATTTACCATTGTGTATAAAATATGTATCTATTCATATTACATATATAGTCTAGAAAAAAAAAAAATGTTTTTTTTTCTAACAAACCATGAAAAAGACCTTGACTTCACCTTGTAGTAAATAATATTATTCCAGGAAGGGGAACATTATAAACATTGTATAAACATAAAAAAATATTTACAATTTATAATGTACCTATATTATGTACTAAATTAAAATGATGATATTAACCATTAAGGTTAGAAAAGAATATCGTTAATAGAAGAGGTTTGAAGAGCCTTCACAACGAATAAAATAACGTTAGCAGATAATAGCAATATGTAATTGTAAACTGACAGAGAAGACTTGTAAACATAATAATGAATGAAATAAGAGGTCAAATTTTGGTTGGAATTGAATTACTGTCATCATCATTTAAGTATGTGTGAAACAAATAGAAAAAATATGAATAAAAAAGAAGAAATAATGATAACAGGTCGAATTCTCATCATGAAAAAAAAAAACAGGTAAATTTGAGTAATGGAAGATTACAAATTAGACAAACAATATATGTATGTTTGTATTAAAAACAAATATATATGTAGATACACATATTTTAAGATCTACATAGTTGAAACGAAAAACGACTCATTCAAAAGATCTTATAAAAAAGGACAAAAAAAGAAGGAAAATATAGAATAAGTTTGTATTTTTTTTTCTTCTCATTTTGCTGCCCTCGTAAGAGCAAAAAATTCTTCTTTTACTGCGAGAATATGATATTCCTTATTTCCATCGTTCATTTAAAATCGTTGAGTGTATAGGTGTGTATTGTTGTTTTTTGAAGCGATGCAAAGAAAAGGTCAATACAATTATACGGTACAAATTACTACAACAATACTTTAAGAATGATGACGATAATAATACAGTCAGTGAAGATGACATTCATGGCTATATATAAGCCAGAAATTTGTATCTACTAAAATAACCTTAGTATACATGTATACATACATGTATGTATAAACCAAATATATATGTTCACATATTTACAAGATCGTTACATACATACAAATATTGCATAAACGGTTTTTATAGTAATATTTGTGGTAAAATGAAAAGTGTAAGTTCTCATGATCGTATCATTTAAACATTCTGTAAAATAATAGTTGTTGGTTGATTTAACTGAATGTGGTAATTCTCATCGATTAAAAAAGACAAATAATAAAAAAAGGGAAAATTAATATGAAAAAAAAAAAAAATGTTCACATTCACATGATGAAATGATGAGAAATTTTGAGGGAGTGTGGGAAAACTGGTATTTTTAAGAAGAAAACATTTTTTTTTTTTTTTTTTTTTTTTTTTTTTTTGGTAATAAAGGAAGATACACTTTATAAAGCGAAATAATGTGAGAATTAAGTTTGAAAAAATTTCTTTTGTTGTGAAAAAAATAAATTGTAATAAAGATCTTTATAAAAAAAAGAACCCCTACACCTTTACTAATGTCTATTTTGATTAAACAAGATATAGAAACACAGTAAACAAGATATCGTAGCTGAATTTTTTCATAAAATGAATAAGAATTGTAAATTGTTTCGTGACCTTTAGAGAAATTTAATTTTCATTGAATATGTGCACAATAATGCATGCAATAATAAGATGTTCATTTTATTTACACTTGTTATCTTACAAAAGAAAAATTAATTAATACATACATCTATCTATCTTACGTGATAAAAATGCTTGGCACGTGTTTTTTCTTTTTTGTTTTGCAATTATTAAGAATTTAAGTGAAATCAGTCTTTCAATGTTTATATAAAAGACATTGAACATTAATTTTCTCTCTCTTGTAAAATGCTTATACTTGTAAATCTATTCAATCCAGTAATCTATTGCATTTTAAATTTTTTATTTTATTTTTTTGTATTCGTGTAATAAATTTCTTCTTAAATAATTTTCTTTGCAAATATCAATAAATACTGGAATATATTTATACATACGTATATTGTACGAGTATTGTATGCAATTAATGTCAATCTTTTTCTTTTCTTTTTTAATTTTCTATTATATGAAATGTGCTCACAGAAAGTAATAAATACCAAAATGTAGAAAGTAATTGAAAAGTACCTATTTTATGTATTTTCCAAGTAAATTACTGTAAATTCAATATTTTTCAATTTTTTAAATTAAAACCAGAATCGTTCATTAATAAAAGAATTTTTCGTTTTGAACACATAAATAAAAAACAGATGAATTGGTAACAGAATACAGATTAATTGCGATTTCTGCATATAGTAAATTTTGATAACGTTGTAATTGTACAGCAATTTTATTTTTCAATAGAGAAAATTTTTCATAAATTTTTCTTTCTCATCATTTAATATCAATTAAACCGTAAATGGTATTTTATTTGTGCAAATATTTTTTTTCCCTAAAAATATTAAATAGATACTTAAAAATGAAAATAAATTTTGATTTTCTTGAAAAGAAACTAATAATGAAACTACGTGATGTTTTCTATTTTATAAAAGTTAAGAATAATAAATATGTATCTATTTTGTATAGTTATATAGCTTTTTGATACGCATTATTTTATGTTAAAATGTTTAATGAAAATTCAGAACAAATGTGTTTTTATTTTTTAAATGAAGATAAATATATTTATGTATGTAAATCTATATTGTAAGCATTAAGAACAACATCTGTCACTTAACAACGTGTATACGTAATCTGTACAAAAATATATATACGTACATGTATGTATGTACGTATTACTTAGGGGTATGTACGTGTATGGTGTGTTATGTGCTAATTTAAAAATTTTGGTAAAAGTATTTTATATTGTAGAAAAAAAAAATGTTAAAATTCAATGTAATTTTCTATTTCTATAATCTACTAATGAATGTAATCCACGTTATTTCAAAATACATGTACACACACTGTAAAAATCAAGCTGTATCTATTTCAAATTGAATCAATTTTCAATAATTGAAATCAATTAAAATTTGATGCGATTAATGATTCATGAAACAGGTTATAATCAAATAAATTGTTTTAGTGTAGGAAAAGAGAATAAATGAAAAATGTGTTCTTATATCAGGTAAATAGATATGCGTTTTATTTAAATAACGAAAATCATTCGAGGAAGAAAAAATTTAAGAAAAATATCTGTTTTAATTTATAACATTTAAGAAATTTTAATTTGTATTAGTTTCCCTTTGAAATTAGTACTTTATTTCAAATTTACCAGTTTACGTCAATTCAATATGGATAAATTGTAAATTATGTGAAAAGACATGAAAAATCACTATGCATTGGATTAGAGATTAAAAGAAAAAAACCGTATTGTTAAGCAAAATTCTTAATGACGGAAAAACATGTTTTACTGATTATATGTTTAACTAGGAAAATGTACGTTACGTTTTTCCAGTGTATTAGTAACAGACATAAAAAACAATTTCAATTAAGGGATAATTTAATTTACTTTATTTTAATTTTAATTTTTTATTTTATTTATTTTTTTTTTCAAAACATTTTAAATTAGAAAATCTCTCAATAATTTAAAAAAAATACCAAGGATGATATTTCAATTATTCGCTTCAATTTTGTTTTTTAATTGGTTAAGAGAAATTGTCTATCGTAGACAGAAAACTTCTACGGTAAATGTATTGTTATTTAGTTTAGAAATAAACGATTTTATACCATCTTACTTAAGTGCTTGAAACTATATTAAGTTAAAGCACTTGAAGACACAAGCATATTTTCTATGCTTGTTAAGTTTTCGTTGCTCATCTGAAATTACTATATTACTATGTGTACATGAAAGCACACGTGTATTATATGTGTACATTTAAAAGTATATTTTCTTCATAGTAAATTCTATAGTATGTATATGTTCTCTTATCTAATATGTACATAACTCTTGAATGTGATTATACTTTGGTGCTACACCACATAACACACATCATGTCAAAACCACAAAATATTAATTTCATCTAAATGTTCTAAGATACAGATAACATAAAAATAAATGCGTATACATACATACGCTGTTTGTTTCCAACATCAATTTACAATTAATCTATTCAAAGGAAATACAATTTCGTTAATATTATTATTATGGTTAGAAGCAAATCCTTTTTGTTTTATACACATACATATATAAATGAACAATATTTACCTTACAAGGATCAATTTTTTTATTTTTATTTTGTAACATCTTATTCATGCTCTTATTTTTGAAATAATGAAGAAATTTTACTAGTAAATGAAGTGAAATTGTAAATTAAATTTTAACTAACTAATTAATACGAATTTGATATTAGCTGCTTATAAAGATTTTTATTGTTACAATAAAAGATTAATTTTATTTTTATTATTAATAATAAACGAAAATATAATGATGGTCTGCACGAATTTTCATGTGAATATACAAATATGTATGTACTTTTTTTTTCTGAACATTTTTGTAACTATACATAAACAATAGAAATGGTAAAATAACAGCATAATAAAAACAATCAAAATAAAAATGATTTTAATAGAATTAAAAGATTTTCTAGGGTTTTTGTTGAATTTATTCTTTCAAAATCCATGGTAATCTCTTGTTATTTTTTAATTACATTTCATTTGTAGGCCAATGAACATTAGTAATAGACATAAATTTCATATCATTGTTCCAAATTTAATACCTAAAAAGTAATAAAAGACACAAAATTGTTCAGTTCAAGGTGGTTCAAGTAATAAAAAATTCTGTCTTGTACCTTTATATTTTTAGAAAATTTCTTTATTTCGATAAGAGAGAAAAAGCAATAAAAAGGTAATGTACATAATCCTTTTTGAGTTCATAAAAGAAAAGATTAATTAATTATTTATAGAATTTTTCTATACGTTTGCGTTTCATAGTATTTTCAGACACGTTGTGTTAATATACATATTTACGAAATATTCAAAATTTCATTTTGCATTTTTATCGACATTTTAATTTTACTTTACAAAACATTTATTTATTCCATTTAAAAAAAAAAAAAAAAAAATTATATATTATTGAAAACTGTTAAAATGTTTATTCAATGTTGAAAACAATTTTCAAAATCTTTTATTACACTTTAGAAGTTTCAATAATAAATTTATTGTAAAATTAACTATGTATGTATATGCAAAGTTACAGTACATTACGTATAATAAAACATAGTTTGAAAGATTTTCATTTAATGTGAAACAAATATACGTATACAGTTGATTACTTATTCATACTAAATTTTCAATTTATTTCACCAGTAAAAGCAAATAAAAAGGGAAATAAAAGTTTATGCATAGTAAAGTTGAATATTCTTATAATTTAGTTAGATTGAAATCGAATTTCGAAATATATTAACTAAATGTATTAACTAAATACATACTCATGATTATGAGCAAAAGGTAAATTTTACATTTATATGTACAAGACACGAAAGACAAAAAAAAAGGAAAATTCAAATTACAATTTATATTTTCTCGTGATTATAACTGATTAAAGACTTAAATTTATTTTCGAGACAGTCTAATAGAAGGTAATTTGAATTTAAATAAACGAACTATAATAACGAAAGTGAACATTGTTTATTTTCTAAACAACCATTTGCAATAAATATGTACGTATACATGTATATACGTATATGTACGTAATAAATATGTAAATGAAATGATTCTTTGAAAAAAAAAATGAAAAAAATCCTGATATATCCAGAATATGACATGTATTCACATATCTACGTTGAAGGTTTGTATAAACCAACAGATGACCTTGAAAAGTTGCTCTTTTCTTAGTAAAAGGCTGATATCCTGCTGATAAAAGACATTGCAATGAACACATGTAGACAAGAATATGTATATAGCAAAATTTATTAACATTAACGTATTATCATATAAGAAGGGATATTCAATTATTATACGTTTATACGTAGATTGTTACGATTACGGCACACGTTTTCAAAATTATAAGCTCAGTTAAATTTCTTCTAATTTCCTATTTTATCAACTTTGCGTTAATAACATTAATGTTTATGTTCATTTAGCACATTATTATATGGAACAAAATAATATGTGTGTGCATTATTTTTCTTTATTTTATCATTAAAAATCTTTCAACACAATATATTTCTTTTAATTGGCATATTAAAAGGTATAAAAATAATAATAAAAGTCGAACGACATCAAAGCTATTAGTGAATATTTAAGGATATGCCTACATATTAATATTTATATACTACGATCTACCTGTTAGTAAAAAATGTGTATCATTTGAATCAATTTAATGAATGTCATTTTCGTGTTTCTGAATAAAATTAATTTATTCACTTCATACAAAACGCAATAAAATATCAGAATATTGTTTCGTACAATATGCATATTTATTCCTGTAACGTACATTTTGAAAATTTTATTTTGAAAAAAAGCTACACAATTATTATTGAATATTTCTAACGGAAAATAATGAAAATGTTATGATTGGTCAGAAATTTTGTTAACGGTAAGTTAATGGTTGAATAAAAATTCTAGAAAAAAAATTAAACAAGGAAATTGAGGTCATAGTACGTACAGGAAAATAAATATGAAGAATATATGTACATATGTACATATATTATGTAAATTTATTTGAATGCCTGAATGCATAATGTAAAAATAATTTATGATCATAAATTGATGTTAGACACATGTAAATTATAAAAATCTATATACATGTACCTATTCCAAATACAATGTAAAAGACGATAAGGATAATTTATATGCACACATGCAGATACATGTGTGTATTTCATATTGAAAATGCAATTTTCATTTTACGGTAAAATTATAATAAAAAATGTTTTAACATAAAATAACGTTGTTGAATTCTAAATTATTGCAACATATGTACTGTTATTTTAAATGTTATGAAAATGCATAATAATGCATTTAATGTTACTTCGTAGTTTATACCATTTGCATGTATTCATTAGTAAAAAAAGGGAATAATTTTAATGTAATATTCATAATTTTGAAATCATGAAAAGACACTTGTTCAAAACCAAAATAATTTAAATAGTGAGATTTTTTCCCGATTATCATATTTCTAACACATATAATTTTTTCTTTATTTTATTCATCAATTTGGTAAAACTTTATAAATGAAAAAAAAAAAAAAATGAAATGAAAAATCCTTTAAATGCATTTATACAGTTCTTGAATAATGATTTTAGATAATTCAAATCGAATAAACTTTCAATTACTTTTTACATATAAAATCTTTGTGTGTATATATACCTAATGTACATTTGAATTTAAATTTATTCGTTTCTATGTGCATAATACAAACCATGACGTTCACAAGATTAAGTTTTTTTTTCTTATTTTTTCGTAAATAATAATCGATTTAAAAAAAAAAAATGTGAAATACATTTATGAAAATTGAAGTGAAAAATGATATATGCAATATAATGTAAATTTTTACAAGTATAGAAAAAATCAAAAACCATAAAATTTCATTTTACAAAAATAAATTCGTTTGAACTTCTTCCTTCAATCTTTTGAATCGGAATTATATTTGTATTTAAAATTCAATCTATCATCATACACAAATTGAAGTGTAACGAATCTATTTTCAGTATTCTCCTATATATAGGTACATCTCGTAAATACGTATGTATGTAAAAATGTAATAAAATGTGTGTATGTACAAACATGTGTGTACTTTACATTACTTATACTTGATATTCACTTACTCTTACATAATATAAATGTACAACATTACAAGAGAATATTCAAAATTGTATCAAGGATTTTAAAATATTGACATTCAGATTGATATATGAGTTTATACCCCACAACAATGAAATTGAAATTTATTACAGCATTTATCATCAATGGAAAGTCCTTAATCTCAATATATGTAAATAAATTTATAAAAGTTTTCTAATAAAATGTTTGAGTTAAAACAAGAAACAAAAAATTAGAATGAACTTTCATAACTTTTTAAAGGGATAAACAATTTATTTATTATATAGTATTTAAAAATGTTAATCAAGTTCACAAGTTCAAGCTTTAAAAAGAATATAAAAAAGATAATTTAAACCAGAGTAAAACATTTTCTTTAAATTATTTTTTTTTCTATTCTTTTTTCATTGGAATAAATTAATCATAAAAGATTTTTTTTTTTTTTTTTTCAATTTTAATGTTTCTTTTTAAAACGAATAATTTATAATGTTCGTGTGTTACTTATTACTTACATTTTCAATTGAAAATGCGAACAGGCATAAAAAAGGAAATATTTTATTTTACGAAGAAAATGATTTATATATACTGTGAAAAAATACAAATTTATAATGCTTAAAATCCATTTGATTGTTATACACACATTTTAGTATAAAAAATACTAGATACAGTGGTATTTCATTCTTCTTCTGTGGTATTTTATTTTCTCTGTATTGTCAATCACGGAAAAATAATGAAGTTTATTACGATAAGCTTACATCTTCTTTTCCCGTATTATAAAGAGACAGACAATTCGCATGAAAAAAGACTGAATGAAAATGAGAATACTTTTATATTAGAGCCTAGAGGATCCTTGTGGTTCTCAATTTCCTCTTTCCTTGCGGTTCTCTGTATCAACAACATTTTCCAAATCATAAAGAGTATGAATATATAATGTGTTGAAGACGATAAAAAGATAATGGGCAAAGAAAAAAATTTTTTAAATAAGATTGCCTTAAAGATATCAACAAAATTTCTATACCTATAAATTTTAAATTTTGTAATCATATTTTAATTTTAATGTTAATTATAAATAAATTCGTAAATAATTAAAAATATTTTTGTGGAAATGATAAAAAATAGGTATAATTTATTTTTAATTATTCTGATTTATAAATAAACATAATGCATGTGTAAAATGTGTAAACGTAATTGAAGTGAAAAAAGGAGTAATAATTTTGACATGTCAACACGTGTGTGGATACATACGTGTAAACAATATTTCAATGTTCTAAAAAAATAAAATCATTTTTCGTATTTTTTCTTGTGTGGGTGGTATCACAATGTGTCTTTTCTGATCTAATTGTGTTCACTTACATATGTCTACCTAGTATTTTTTTCAATAGAAAAAAAAATAACAGAAAATGATTGAATTTTCGGAATAAAAAAACAAAAAAATGTAAATAATCTTATGAAAAATAGAAGTAATTTAAAAAGGTAAAAAATGATATGAAAAATGAAAAAAACGTGCGAAAAAATTTAAAAACTTTTCTTCTTATTTTTTAATTCAATTTTTTTTTTTATTATCCAAATAAATAAATGAATTACAGTAGCCTACAGTACTTTCTAATAAAGATTTAAAATTTGCCAATTTGACAATGAAAATACGAAAAAAAAGTTTAAATTAAATGAAAATTGACATTTGAGTACATGAAATAATTATGTACAAAAGAATAGATAAAAATATAATATTACGCAATTAGAAACAAGAAAATCTTAGTGATAAAATTTTCATGTTTAATTATACTTTAAAAGTTCAAGAATGTTTGTTATATCAATAATTCAAAATAAAAGAAAATTTTTTTATAGTTTTTATAAAATGGCTATCATACTGAGGCTCTAACTGATAAATATTCAATTTAGTTAAGAGCTGCATCTCTAGCCTAAAGAAATTTCCAGTAAAAAATAATGATAATTATAAACAAAATTTTTATAATGATTTATTGAACTGTTATGAATACTGGATATAATTTATATAATTTTAGAAAAAAATAATTTTAATTTTCTTTTTAAATTAATTTGACATTTTCTAATTTATTGATTGTAATGTTTTAATTTAAATATATTTTGTTTTTATTTCAGATGTTAATAGGAACACGTGTCTATTGAAATACAAAAAAAAGCAAGGGAACAAAACAACAATAACATTGATAATTATGTAAAATGAAAAAGTATTATAAATTCATTTGGAATCTAAAATAACGTACACATACAAAAAAAAATAAAAAAATAATTTAAAATAAAATTCTGTCATATTATTTTTATTACAAAACTAAACTAAACATTATTTTATTTCTTTACATATTATACAACACATACAAATTTGTATGGATTTTGTTTTGTTTTTGTTTTTTTGTTTTTTACAAACTTAAATAAATTTAAGAATTCATTAAAAACTTTGAAAATTTTAAATTCCAATTAATATTTAATAAAGTTTTACAAAATTTATTTGTATTGCTAATATATAATTTAACATACATATATACAACATTTGAATTAAATTCGATTTAATAATACAAAAGGTATTAATAAATAATAAATTAGTTATAGTAAAATCATAGAAATTAAAAATGAATTCAACGACAACAAATAAAATACATCGCTCATCGCCGGCACCATCTCCAGATCCAGATGTTGAGGATGGAAGTTCGAAAAGACAAGCAACCAGGTAATAATACCCTTTATGTAACACTTTATTATTATATTTATTAAATTTACAATAAATTTACAAAAATACATGTTTGTATAATTCAAACTTTTTTTTGTTTTAAAGTATTTAATTTCCTAAATCTTTTCTTCATATGCATATATTATTGGTAAACTTAGATATGTTCCTATTTAACTTTAGTTTTTCTTAAATCCTTTCAAAACTCAATGTATGTACGTGAATCAGATTTTGAAAATAATTGAATTAATATTTTCCAATTTAAAAATGTTCAAAGAATAAGTAAATCAGATTGAAATTCAAAATCTTTAAATATTTTTATGAGTATCAGCTTTAAAATAAAATCCGATAATGTATAAAAATGTGAATTACTCATTCTCATCTATATATACAATGTATTGATAAACAATAATAAAGAAAAATGTTTCAATATTGCGTAAACAAATAAATAAAATTGTAGAAGCAATCTCAGTCAACATTATTATTATATCGTAATTTTGTCTTGGAAAAAGAAAAAATATTTATATTGAATACACCTAACGTATGTATGTACATGTGCTTTTTTTCTTCGTGGAATAAGAATCAGTTTTCTTTATTGTTTTCTTTAGTTATTCGACCTTGAAGTGGAAAATATTCGTTTTTCCTCCATTTATTTATTTTTTAAATGAAAATACATTTTTTTTATTGCTTCGGTTTCATATACATATGTATATGTACGTGTATATAAGAAGTTTATCAACGCAATTACTTTTAATATTTTTATATTTCTTTTATAAATCCCTTCTTTTTGAACAAAGTACAAAATTGTATGTAAAATTTGATGTATTTTTTTTTTACATTTAAAAAATATGTATGTGAGTAGACAGATTTAACATTTTTTGAAATTTATTTTTCCGAAAGGGAAAATAACAATACAAAATATGTACAATGATAAAGAAAATTATTGTTTTCTATTTTTTTATGAAAATAAAAATATTAAATTTTTATGGTGGTGCCCGCCTATAATAAAAATGTGTCAAAAAAATTAGGTTTAACCTTGTCAGTTCACAATCTGTTATAACACGCAAATTTTAAGAATGTGTATTAAAATTTAACGCATTCTATGTAGGACGCGTATAAAAAAATTTCATTGTCCTTCAAAATAATTCAAAATTATTGTTAAATATATACATTTTGTATAAATTAAAAATTTTAGTAATAATTCAAAACTGTTTAATATGTCATCTCATTTTTATAAATAAAAATTTTAAAAAGCAATTTATATAGAAAATATATCTTTGCCAAATCTGTGATTAATCATTTAATTTTTATTTTTCTCAACAATTTTATACATATATTAATCTAAGAATCAATAAGAATAATTCTTTCTTGTTTTGTTATAATTATGCCAAAATAATAATACGCCCTAATTTTAAATTACATAGCTTTTAGAAATTATCATGTAATAGCCAAAAAAAAAAAAAAGAAAATCTTTTCGAAATTCAAATTTAATTTTATAAAATCCTAAATTATATAAAAGTGCTGAGCACTGTCAGAATATAACAATCTTGGGACTAGATCACGTATGTACATATGTTATCTGTTTTTTCTTTTAATTTTATTTTATTTTATACAAATAGTACATACTTGGTAAAGGTGATGAAAAACAAATAAAGTAAGCTCACAATTTGTCCTGTGATTTTTCTTTAAAAGCAAGAATGTCTACATAAGTAAACATTTAGTTTTCCCAAAAACTTTTTGGATTGAATATAATGTCTGAAGACAATCAAAAAACGAAAAAGTTCATTTGCATACTAAAAAGGGTGTACGTATTTGCATGCTACGGATTATTTATTCTCATTAATTCTCTTCGACGTAAATTTGTTTTATATTTCATTTTTATATTTATGGGAACTTTATGCAGATTTTTTTTTCTTTTCTTTAAAAGGAATTTGGTACACGAGTTCGGTTTTTCTAATAAATATCTGAAATTTTTAATTATTGTTATTTGTTATTAAAGAAAAGGTATTATAAAGGTTCAAATATGAATTATTCCTTCTTTTTTTTAACTATACATATTACGTACATACATACATTATGTACATCCGTTGAGTAATGTGTTCTGTCCATATTTTTCTTTTTATTTTTTATTTTTTATTTTATTGCACAAGAATAACAAAACTAATTAATAAAAATAAATTCCAATCACATACAAAAAATAAAAAAAAAGATTTATTTTTGTTGTACATTTTCTTTTGAAAATAAAAATTTTCATTAACTTATGAATAAGTATACGCAATTTATTGTGTTATTACGTTTTTACAAAATAAAAATATGTACATATTTAACATTTTCAACATCCTTTTATCTGTGTTATTTTGTTTTTAATATTTTTCTTGAATTTATTTATTGTTACAGAGTCTTCAAAAAAAGTTCTTCTAATGGTAAAATAACAGTTTATTTGGGTAAAAGAGATTTTGTTGATCATATAACACACGTGGATCCCATAGGTAAGTTAATTATATTGTTTTTATTGTGTAAAAAAACTTTTAGCAAGAATTTTTTTTTTTTTTGTTCTTGGAAAATAAAGAAACCGTAAATATAAACAAAAATATTTTTTTTAAATTTTATACTGATTACAAAGAAAAAACTGCCATACTTCTTTGTGATGTGAAATTATATACCTACGTTGTTTACACTTTACAGATTCTTTTCAAAGTCTGAAACGTAATTTCACATATTTATGTACGGGCACAATATTTTTATTTATATATACATATGTAGGTACTAGAATTAGAGGTACGAACTAAAATAAAAACAAATATAAAAAAAAAATTAATGAATAAATATTATTGTAAAAGATAAGAAAAAAATTATAATCTGTTATTACAAAATTTAGCAGTATATACCTACATACATATATCTAAATGATTAGCTTTTGTAATAGATTTGTAATGTCTATATAATATCCGTTAAAAGATAAATTACTTTAAAATTGAAACATTTTAAATAAATCATAAGCTTTTGACATTTAAGTTTTAATATCCTCAGTAAAAAAAATAATTTTTTTTTTAAAATATAAAAATATAGAAAATCAGACAAATCTTAAATATGTTTTTAGGCCATTAATTTAAAAAGATTTAAATTTATTTTTCTTCAGTAATCTTATGTTTATCTTTTGTATCTTTTCGATTCTTTTTTCGTTTGACGAAAGCGAGAAATTTTTACACATAAAATGAAATGTGATATTCACAAAAATTTCAAAAAAACAAAAAATTAAAAAACATTTAATTAAATTTATTTTCAATTTTACTTCCTTTAATTTTTAATACATTCTCATGTATTATTTGTATGACCTAGTTTTGCTTCTAATTAAAAGAAATTAGAAAAATGTTAAAAATTTTCACGTTCCTTTCTAAATATACGTATCATATGTACCTACATATCTACGTACAAATATATATGTAAATAAAAAGATAATTACAAAAAAATACACGCATTCATCTTATGTGTATGTATATGTACATACATAATAATTCGTAAACGATTTGAATTTCAGTAATTTTGCAATGCAAAAAATGTTTATGTACATGAATGTGATGTTTCTTAATAAATTTAATTGCATTGAATATTTCATTTGGATTATATCCAAAATGTTTCCAGTTCATAATTATTTTGACATTTATTTCAATTAAGAAGTTAATTTTTAGGAAATCCTTTTGAAAAACACACGTGTTTTATTGTGCATATTTGAAATGTTGTGCAATTATATTATATAAAAACGTCTAAATAAAAATATGTACATATACACGTTATGATACGTAGTGTGTTTATAACATTTACATGATTTTTCTTTCATTTGTTCATATACCTTGATTATAAATATATAATTTCTTTTACATGGCTTTGAACAAAATAAATTTACATAAATGTCAGATTTTAACTAAAATAAATGTATTTTTAGTCATCTGTTTCGCAATTACATACAGTAATTCATACAAAACAAAAAATTAAGTGGATATACTATGTATCTAGACGTTAGTGTAAGAACGTGAATAGAATTTCATTTTGATCAATTTCTTATGATTTTTAATAATACGAATATAATACCAATGTACGTTCAGATTTTTATACAGAATGAGAGTTACAAATATACAGGATGACAAATATACATACATACATATGTATATAACATACATTGTATAACTTTACTTTTTTATTGATTTTTTTTATATATTTTTCGCACGTATCCGACACCTTGAAAAATGAACTACATTAATGTATATACCTTCTGGTCTTCATGTTGTACACGTACTAGACTAACGTATGCCTACCTATAATATCATATACTATATATACGCTTATGTAATATGTGTACTTAATTGTATTTACCGAAAATATTTGTAAATTTTCTAAATGACTTAACTAAAATTATCTGAAAACAGAAGGTACACATGAATATGTGTTTTATATGAATGACTTCTTATAAATAGAAAAAAAAATCAATTTCTGATCTGTTTATGTAAATTTAATTTTGTCTTTTTTTTTCTTAAAATAGGATAAAAATTTTCTGATAAAAAAAAAATTATAATTTTTTATTAAATTAAATGAAAATTTTCTATTTTCAAAATAAAAATTATAATATTTGAAAATTCTAACAATTTTATTTTAAGCTAATGTCCTAGAAAAAAAATATATGTATATTAAGATACTTAGAAAAACATTCTCTACAATTTCAAGTAATTAGTATATAAATACATTTTACGTGTACATATATATACAAAATGAATATATATACAAGCACAATGACAACAATTATGTAATTTTGTAACACTTATAATTTTTGCTCTTGAATAATTTTACAATTTCCTTTCATTGTTATTGTTATTTTATGAAAGTTTTCCTTTAGATATTTTATAGCATAAGGATTTGAGAAATTAACAGATTGTTATATGTTTTCTTCTGTTTATACAAACATTGTTGTGCACGTGTATGTGTATATAAAGGATGCATATATACTTAACACTTTTTTTTTGTGTAGTTCAGAAAAAGTGAAAATTTTAATAATGATAATAATATCATGATATAAGATAAAGATAATGATCATGATGATGTCCTACATTTTTGTAACTTGTTACATTTATACAATTTTGAAGATTCTTTTTATTTAGATTTTGTATATGACACAATATCAATGTATATATGTATGTACTTGTATATATGTTTGGTATATGTGTGTAATTGCTAGCAGCATTTTATTTTTGTGTTTGTATATATATAGAAAAACTTTTCAAGAGTTTTTTTTTTTTTTTGTTCAGAATTATTCATACAACACACTGAATATCTGAGTAAAAATAAGTATGCGTGAAAGTATTGTACATAGAAAAAAAAACGACATACTTTCATTTATAATTCAATGACCTAATTTTAAAATTGAATAACTACGTATATGTACGTACATGAATACAAAGTATATAAAATATAAATGTCTATGAATAGCATGAAATTTTTATTTTCTTTTTTTTATTGTTGCTGTTGGACATAAACATATTTCTAGGATTAAGGATACTTATTTTGTTTTTTATTTTATAATGTATTATTTATTTACGTTTTGTATACTAAACACTGTATTTCATTTGAAACGTGTTTATTTCATTGATTTGTTTGACAATTTCATGATAACAAATAAATGCTATTAACTTCATTTATTATTTTATTTTATTCGATATTCAAATTATATAGTAAATCACTTTTGAAATGTTAAATATTTTTTAGTTTTTTGATTTTTTTAATGTATTTTCTTTTCAAATTTTTCTTGTCACATTTTTTATATTGTGACACATATTAAATAAGAAAACAGAAAAAGAAATAATCTTTCAATTTTCGATTATGTATTTAAAAATTTTGTATACAGTAGATACAAACATTCGTTCGTTCAAGCGCAATAATTCATATATAGTATGTAAATAAATAATAACTATCTAAAATTTTTTTTAAAATCAATTGTAGAATTGAATTTGTAAAAGAACGCATTTAAATGTTTTTTAAACTTTATCCTTTTCATAACAGAAAAATGAAGAAACCATTCAAAGGAAAAATTTTGTATAACTTTTTTAAAACAAAAGAAAACTTAAAGATAAAGATGAAAAATAAAAGAAAAGAAATTTAATTCAATTATTTTTCAGAAATGCCTAAGAGGTTTCTTTTCAAATTAATAAAACAATAAAAAATACTAAGGAAAAATTGAATATAACTTAAAAAGTCATTAAAAACAATTTGCTTGTTTATTTATTTATTTTTTTTTACTTTCATAAGGAAATTATTTTTTATAGTTGAAAAAGTTTTTTTATTTTTTGTTTAATGAATTATTTCATTATGTATCATAATGTTGAAGAATATCTTTTACTTTTCTTTTTTCATTTAAATTTTGATCAAATAAATTTGCAATTAAAAAACAAATACAGACATTTTAGATTTTGTGTTTTCCATTTATGTAATTTCCATTTAATTTTTAACAACTGAATAAAGAAAAATATTGTTATAAAAAATTCAAATTATTATTTGTTGTCAAATGAATTTTACAGAGTTATTTAATTTAAAACGATATTTTTATTGATTTCTTAGAAATATTTAAGATAATTGCAAATATTTAAGTTTTAATTCTTCAAAATTAAAAATTGAATAAAATCAAAAATATATATGTACGTATATATGTATATATATACGCTCTGTGGTAATTTTTTTTTTTTTTTCAAATCCTTAGTATACAATTTTATCTGTAATATAAGCAGATGATTATGATAAAAAACGGTTCATTTTTTATTTTACTAGTCCCAAAAAAAATATACTCAAATATAAAATCGATAAACTTGTGTCAATCAAACAGACCAAAAACAAAAAAAAAAGTAGGTACTTCACAAAAAAGTATTAATTAAATAGATTATAGAATATATTTTTAATCTTTACAAAGTATTCATGTTTATTTTTAAGTATATATTTAGAATATTCAAATAATTCAGGAAATTAAAACGTTGTATAGCAATACATGTCCTATTCAATATTTAATATTAAACACATAAACAAATCTAATATCATCACATTTATTTACGTACATACATACATATGTACCTACTGAACAAATAAATAATAAATGACAAATAGTATTGCATTCGATAGTTTACAATTTCAACTTTGTTTCAGATACATATGTATATTACATACGATAAAATAAATATTAATTTGTCTTCAGTTGTATTCAAATACACACGTTAATGCATTTATGTGTTAATTACATAAACATTCATATATTAAAATTCAAAATTAGAAATGTCAAAGGAATTCTATTTATATGATACATAGAGACAAGAAGTAAAAGCTCAGTTACATTATATGCAAATGTATTAACATGTTTTAGATTTCAAATCGAATAATCAGAATTCTCATATAGTTACATATGTACATATATCATTGAAATTTTCAAGAGAAATGTATTAATTTCCATATTGCACATATATACGTACATACGTAAATTCATAGTGAATTTCTGTGTTACCTGATTGTATGTATGTACGTACAAACACACCTTGCTAAAATCATGTCGCATCATCCTGTAAAACAAATTCCTTTTTTTTTTTATTCCCTTGTGGTAAACACATGTTACTTCCGTTATCAATATTTTAAAATCAAATATTCTTTCTATGCTCATGTGTATATATGTACATACTTTTTCTTTTAAATATGTAATGTATAATCACATATTTTGTGTTCGTAAAAGTTTTCACACGTATTTATGTACATACATACACGTGTGTTTAGACGTATACGAAACACATAAAAATTTTGAAAAAGTTTAAAAAAAAAATAAGAATGGTTTTATAAAAAAAATACATAATGTCTATAACAATAAGGATATCAGATCAGATTTAAAAAAGATTCAGAATTATTAATAATACACATGTGCGTATTATATGCATAAGTTCTCTCGCATAATGTAATATTGACAATATTTAGACTACATTGAATAAGTTTTACATGTGTTCTAGTGTCCAAAAATATTATAGAAAAAATAATCATAATGAGTTTTCTTGGAAATTTCATGATAATGATTTCATAGTTGATAAGGATATAGAAATGTCCTTTACACTTGTTTGGGATTTTATTTATTCATTCATGTTTTTTTTTTTAAATTTAATTTTCTAAAAATCGATAAAATTTTTTTTCCAAGTATACACATGCTACAACTTCAATTAAAACAACTTTGATTCTTGTTTACATTTTTCAATATTTTCAATTAATTAATTTATTTTTATTACAATTTTTTGTGATTTTTTTTTCTCCTTAATCCTTCTACATAGATGGTGTCGTTTTAATCGATCCAGATTATATAAAAGATCGTAAAGTATTTGGACATGTATTAGCAGCATTTCGTTATGGACGTGAGGATTTAGATGTATTGGGTTTAACATTCCGTAAAGATTTATATTTAGCACATGAACAAATTTATCCACAAGAGGGTAATGAAAGGCCATTAACAAGATTACAAGAGCGTTTAATTAAAAAATTAGGACCAAATGCATATCCATTCTATTTTGAAGTACCACCACATTGTCCAGCATCGGTATCATTACAGCCAGCACCTGGTGATACTGGTAAACCATGCGGAGTAGATTATGAATTAAAGGTAAAATAAATTATTGAATTGTATTTATTTAATTTTTAACACTAAGCAAAAAATATGATAGTTTAAAATTATGATTTTGAAATATTTTAAACGCAACTATATTCAACAACTCATTTTCTTTATATATTTTATTTAAGGCATTTGTTGGTGAAAGTATAGAAGATAAACCACATAAAAGAAATTCAGTACGTTTAGCAATTAGAAAAATTATGTATGCACCATCAAAATTGGGTGAACAGCCATCAATTGAAGTTAGCAAAGAATTTTTGCTTAGACCAAATAAAATTCATTTAGAAGCTAGTTTGGATAAAGAGGTAAGTTTCAAATATATTTATATGCATGTATGTACATATGTACATATATTATAAAGGATTATCGATTTTATAAAAAAATAAAAAATTTATTTGATCATAAAAACAAATGACAACCCATATTCAATCATTTTTCTTGTTTAATGAAATGCTTTTGTTCCTTTTTTATAGTTTTAGATCAATCTTAAATTATCACTCTGATATCTTTTTACGAGTAAGCTTTTATAATTTAAAATATTAAATGTACGTTATATAATCGTAAAAAAAAGGGGACAAAAAATAAAAATCCCAAATCTCTGAGTTTAAATCTTTCAGATTTTCATTAAGTTTACATAAATTTTAAAACCCACAGGATAGTAAAATAAAATTTAAATCTACATATTCATTATAAATAGTAGAACACAAAATATTGTTAAGTTCTTATTTTTATGATTCTTATAACTTTTCCACAAGTCTTTACACTGTATCTAAGATACTTAAAAAATGTATATAGTACATATTATATTAAATTCATATTCTTGAAAATACTATTCATTAAAAAACGGTTATTTTATATGTATAGTGTCACATTAAGTTAGAAGAATTTGATTCTTGAATATACATAATCAGTTACGAAGTTTTTATTTTAATTATTTTATATTGCTATCATGTAATTTTTTTTTTTTCTAATTTACTATAATGCAATATAAAAGTTATAAAAAATTCAAAACTCCATTTCATATGAACTATTATAAATTTAAAAAATATTGTTTTGTATTAAATACTCGAAAAGTCAATAAATTTGTCTGAAATTTATTAAATACAAAATAATAAATGTTGTAATAAGGAACATACACGAATATAAAAATATTCAAAATGTGAATTTTTATAATAAAAATTTTTATATTCCATTATTAAACCATTGAATTTTAAAAATAAATTAAGCGAAGTACAATAAAAGAATAATATTTAATAATTTGATTAAATTAAAAAAATTAATTAAATTATTAGTAAAAATCTAACAAAAAAAAACTTTTTCTCGAATTTGATCTTTTAATAATAAAAAAGGACTTTTTAAATTCAATTATAATATTTGATTGTTTTTTCGTTTTTATATTTATTTTTTATTTTTATGAATAATCATTTTCTACAGATATACAAACAAAAGAAAATTTACTGTCTGAAAATATAATTCTTCTTTCAATTATTAATTGGCACATTTTTTTTTTCTTTTGGGCAAACAGAGGGAAAAAAAAAATTCCAAAACTATGAATTTTCTGTCTGAATTTCTAATTAATTTATTATGTTATTACGATGAGAGGAAAAAAAAAGAAAAAATAAAGGCAATTAATAATAAATTATTTCTTGAGTAATATAAGATGTATTACTACAAGGTGACATTAATGGCAAAAATATATTACAAAAAAATAAAAAGTTTAATATTTCACAAATAAACGATAATTATAGATGATATTTAATATTGAATATAATGCTAATAAAATAATGACAGTAATATTTCATTATAACTTTATTATGTATAACGAAAGTAAAACTGTTTATTTTGTGTTATATATGTATGTACATTATGTAATACACATCCTTTATATTATTTATTACTGTAATTAGACATGTAATAAAAAAATGGACAGGAAGAAAAGAATTTGTTAATTTTTACTTACAGTATTAATTTTCTCAAATTACTGTGTTAATAATACCAATATATAATAATGATAATTTCTATAAAAATGAATGTATTATTATGTTAAGAAATTTTCAGAAAAGGAAATTTTTAAGTGATTCAAGAAAATTTAAAATTAATGTAAAAATTTGTAATAAATTAGAATTTTTGTTACATAATAATCCTTAAAAAAAAAAAAAAATGTTGTAATCCTTCTACATTGATGATATAAATTTTAATGAAATTCAGTAAATAATGATTTAAATGTTTTTACTTTTTCGCATAATTTTGACTACTGTTTATTATTGCTTTTAAATATTCATTGTCATATGCCAAAGTTCTACGTGTTTTTTGTATAGGTACTCATAATTATATTTTGTTTGCAGTATTTATAATATAGTATACATATATACGAGTTTATTATTATGTAATAAAATGTACATATATAAAACTAAAATAAAAATAATGTTATTAAAGCAAAATAAACATACACACACACAAAAAAAAAATGTCCATGACCTACATATATTTTAATTCATAACAGGCGTTATTTAAACAATATATGTATGTATGAATAAAATTTTTTATAATAATATACATTGTGAATTAATTTGAATTAATTGAAATTAAAATCAAAAGCAGCTAAAGTGAGAAAAAAAAAGGATCGTTATGTATAAAATGTTTTATACATTTCGAAATATAAAAAATGTTAGTGTTCTGTACAATATACGACTTTTATCATAAAATAAACATATTTACGTACTCCGCACTTATACCTAGATAATAACAACATAATAAAAATAAACAAATTTGTATTAAATTAAAAATATAAATTAAAATATTATTTTTCAGGCTTTTTCTGACAACTGTAATTTAAATTGAAAATAGCTTTACCTCTTTTTTTTTAAAATTAATTTTAAGCATTTTTAGTCTGTTTTTGCCTTTTATAAAGAAAAAAATGTTAATTTTTTTTTTTCTTTTGGTTTTGTGTCACAACATACATATTTTATTTTGTTATCATTTATTTATTTTTTAATGTCAATTAAAATTTTCCTTTGATGTAGATTTTTTTTTTGTTTTTGTAGAAAATGATTTGATAAATAATTTTTATCATTTTATGAGAAAAGTTTTAACATACTCATGACAAAGTAATCATCATATTTAATAATATCATCATATATGATTGTTTATGATATAAACGAGAAAAAGTTTATATTCAATTGAAAAGTTTTACATAACGTTGTACATGTGAGCAAACTGCAAAGAAATATTGAAAAAACGTTTAAAACTTGTTAAGTAATTTGTGTTATAAATTACATTTTTCTTGTAATGTTTTTTATATTGTAATTTTGATAAAAACAGGACATTTTTGAAAATTTTTAACATAATATACCACTTTGAAAAGAAAAAAGAAAAAATGAAAAAGTTCAATCTAATAATTCATTTTTCATGAAAAATTTGACGAATAAATATTAATGAAAAATTAAAAATAAATTCATCACATTTTTTTTAATAGAAAATCTACACTTTGTACGCAGATTTTAATGAAACCTTATTGTAAATAAGGATATTTTTGTTTTTTTTTTTTTTTTTTTAAATTTGATTAATAAATTTAAATACACATAAATATGTACATACACATAAATATTAAATGTTTTTTGAGTATATTTTATTTATTTATTTTTTTAAATAACATACATTCATTGATACATTTCGTTATTTGGAAAATTTTAAATGCACCAAAAACAACAAGAACTACTACTACAAAAAAAAGAAAAAAAGTTAATCAAATGATAACAAAGTTTATGAATAAAATTATCATTTACCACACCATATTCTTGTAAAGTATGTACATAAGTATGTTATTTCATCATGTATACATGAAAGCACTTATGTACGTATATAAACAACACATGCATGTACATTAATATTGAAATGAATAAAATGAAATTTGTATTTATTATTTATGCTACAAGAAATTATGCAATTAATCAAATTAATTTACAATTAAATTTAATGATGATAAAATATTGAAATTTATTCATTATATTTATACAGAAAATTCATGATTTCCCTATTTAAAATAGATAAATTAGTGAATTTTATTATATCAGAAATACATAGTAACTATATGCACATAAATCATCTATGAGAGTGATACATATTATCTATAATTACCTGAATTTAATTAAAATATAAAATTTTAATTAAATCTCATTACAAAATAATAATTCTTGCAGTACACATTATACTTGCATAATCCTTGACTTTATATGTAAAATAATATTTTATGGCTTTATAAACAAACAAAAAAAAAATGAATAGTAAAATTTAACACAATACATACATATGTAATTGATTTTAAATTTATTAACAAAATTCGTCCATTTGATAAATTTTAAATGGCATTAAATGTAAGGTATCTGATTTTGGTTTTTTACTTGAAATGTATTTGTGTATTGCTCTATAAAAAAGAAATTGATAAAAATAGAACCATCTACTGAATCATATTTTATCCCAAAAAGAGTATAAAAAAGGTAAATATTTTACAAGATATTATAGAAATATTTTGAAAATGTTATTTTTAGATTCTTATTGATACCAATTTTACTTTGATTACCAAAAGTAGATCACTGACTTTCTATTTGTTATTCAATCAATCAATAAATTTAAATAAAGTAAAAAAAAAAAAACATACAAAAAAATTTTTAAATCCCAAAAAATCTTAGTATTTAACTTTTCTCTGATTTTATCTTTCAATAAATTTCTATTACAGTTATATCATCATGGTGAAACAATATCAGTTAATGTTCATGTTGCAAATAATTCAAATAAGACTGTTAAAAAAATAAAAGTATTTGTAAGGCAATTCGCTGATATATGTCTATTTTCAACAGCACAATATAAATGTATTGTAGCCGAAGCTGAATCAGAGTAAGTATAAAAATTTCTTTTTTTTTTTTAAATTTTACTTTAAAAATTTTCTTTCTTATTTAAATACGATTTAAACAAATGAAAATTAAAAATATAAAATAAATAAAAAATTTTTAATGGGTTTCGTCATTTTTAAATTAAAAGAAAGATTTCTCATTTTTTTATATATTTTTTTTTTGTTTTTTGAAAAAAATTAAATCAACGGAAAACATTGTATGTTATTAAAAAACAAAAAAAAACAAAAAAATTAAAATTAAAATCAAAATGATTTAGAGATAATCCAGTATTACCTGGTTTTACGTTATCCAAAGTGTTTCAAGTACAACCATTATTAAAAAATAATAAAGATAAACGAGGTCTTGCTCTTGATGGCCAATTAAAGCATGAGGATACAAATTTAGCGTCGAGTACGATGTAAGAATTTTATTTAATTTCTTTCTCCTTTTTTTTAAAATTTTTTTTTTCCTTTTTTTCATAAATTAGTTCTTATCTCCTTATTATTATTATTTTTTTTTTTGTTATAACTAAATTTTGTAGTGTTATCGGTAGTTAATAATTTTTTTTTATAGTTATGGTTTTTGTAATGTAAAATAAATTAAATACATATTTTTTGTAAATTGGTGATTCGTAGTTGAAGCTTAATTTTTTTATGTAAATTGTTTACTAAAAAAAAAAAAAAGATAATTTAATTTTCCTTAACTTTTTGGGATATGGTATAAATTTTATTTTTTGTTAAGTAGAGAAATTAGATTGGAGCTTGAGTATATTTTTTATTATTTTCTCCTTTATCTAATTTTTTTTTTTAATCAATTTCCCTACCATCAGAAAACATTTGTTTTTTTCTATATTTTTTTTTAGTGTATTTTTTATTTACTTTTTGAAATTTGTGTTGACAAACTTAAAAATTATTGATGAATCTCAAGAAATTCTTAAGAAAAAATAATCAAGGCATTCATATCAAATGAGAAAATGAAAACTTGTTTACTTTATCTAAAATTTCCTTTTTATTCGGTCAGAAAATTATAAATAAATAACAAAAAAAAATAACGAAACCCTTGATAAGTATATTGTAAATAAAAAATAAACGGAAAACACAATATACACGTGTTCAATCAATCAAAATACCATCAATAAATTTAAATATACATGTAACCTACAATGTATTCACGTTTTAAGATGAGCTTTTGTTTGAAAAATTTTAAGAAAAAAAAAAAAAAAAGAAAAAACGTAAAAAGAAAAACGAAGAAAAATGAAATAAAGAAAAAAAAAACAAACAAACAAACTTTTTATGTTTTAAAGGGATGGAGTACAAGTACCACCCGGTTTTACATTATCAAAAGTTTTTGAGTTAACACCATTATTAGCTAACAACAAGGATAAATGGGGCTTAGCCTTAGATGGTCAATTAAAACACGAGGATACAAATTTGGCCTCGAGTACTTTGTAAGTTTCTTTTCTTCTTGTTTTGTCTTGCTCATTTAACAAATTAACAAATTATTTTAATTCTTTAAAAAAAGCAAAAAAAAAGACCGAAATTAAAAAAATAATTATTACATATCGGCTTTTAAAGAAAGAAGAAATTAAATAGTAATTTGTGTTAGAAGTCAATTATTGTGTTTTTAAAAAAATGAATACAATAATACACGTGTACATACAGTAGAGCATTTGTATACACATCATTTTAATGTGTTCACATATTATTTTGTATAACACCATAATGCAAACATATGCAAATAAACCACAGAAATTTTCAATTTCATAATTGAATTTTTTAAATAATTTAATTGTTTTTTTTTTTTTTTTTTAATTTATTTTATTAAATTTATTCGTGCACACGATATGTTTATGCTTTTGTGATGTGTATTTTTTAAAATATTGTTTGATTAAATTTTATTTTTCGTTTTCAAACATTTTCTTTTTGTTCTACAGATTTTTATACTGCATTTTATGTTAGTTTTTGTTTTTATTTATTTATTTATTTTTATTTTTATTTTTTTGTAATACACTGTTATTGTTTAATCCTGTTTATTTTATCTGTTAAAAAAATATTTTTCGAGGCTATTAAATTTAAATCAACGTTAGGAGCTCTTTGGAAATATGTTCGAGTAAATATATATATAAACGATTTTTATACTTTTATTATTACAATATTATAAATAGTCAATATAAAAATAATACAAAAAGTAAAAAATAAAATTTATTTATTTCTTTTTTTTATTTTTACTATATTACGAGAATGTATTAAGAAAAATCATTTATATTTATTAAAAAAAAAAATAAAATAAAATAAACAACTAAATTTGAACTTAAAAAATTTTTATGATATTTTTGATAAATTTCATTTTGTTTTTTTGTATTTTTATATAAACACGATTATAATACGTATATGTACAAATGCACATTTGTACTTAAATCACTTTACATTTTCTGAATTTTGTATTCAATTTAAAAATGAAAAATCCATTCATATTTTCAATAAATTTTTAAAAATATTTTAAAATGAAATTTAAAATAAATCTTTTTTCCAACAAAAAAAAAAATAAATTTATTTTGAAAATACAAAGTCTAATTTCAAGCACACATAAGTGTGTATGTTCAAATATAAATTCGCTCTTTGAAAAAATTCTGAATTAAATTTGATTTGAAATTTTTCGAATTGTCGTTTCTATAGTTTCTAAATATAATGAAAAAATATATGTCCATATGTAGTTTTTAATTATTTGTTAAAAATATTTTTTTTTTTTTATAAAAATAATCAATTAAACAAAAAATTCAATGAAAATAATTTCCAGAATTACATTTTATTTTTTCCTTTATATGTGCTTTTATTTAATTAATTTATAAATTATTCAATATTTCAATTATTTTTAATTTAAACAAATATAATTTTTGTATTACACAATTATTTTTAGACTAAAATAATATGTTTAAATAAATTTTTAAAAAAATCTTTTTAAATTAAAACATTTTTCTCAACAAAAAATCTAAATTTGACCGATCAGGTCTCGCAATTTAATTGATGGAAAATATAGGTAATTGGTTAATTAAAAACATTTTCAAAAAAAAAAAAAAGAAAAAGCAAATTCATGTGATAAAAAATTTCTAAACAAAAATTGTATTGTTAACTAATTGTATTGTTAGATTTATAATTGTATTGAGTTTTCTATCATAATTTTCACTTAATTTATTTAATCTGTACAGTGTACATAATGTGTCCTTTATGTTTATTTGTATATAATTTTTTTAATACTATTTTGCATTTCATATGAAGCTTTTTATTCATTTTCCATTTTTTCATGCTTCATTAAATAATTAATAAAACAAAACAAAAATGAATTGTTCAATTTGAAAAATTTAAACGAAAAAATTAAATTGAACAATTTACTATACAGCTTAACTGTACGTTTAAAACAGTTTTTAAAAAGCTTTTAAAATAAATCATCTCATCTCCTATAGCTTTTTTTGTTCTTTTATTTCAACTTTTTTTTTTTAACTTCTGTCTATGTATTTTACTAACATGTATAAAAAATTAAAAAAAGTAATAAATTGTTTGGTTTTAAAATAAAAATTTGTAATTATATAAAATGAAATTTATAGAATTGCGGATCCATCGCAACGAGAAAGTTTAGGAATAATTGTACAGTACAAAGTTAAAGTAAAACTTTTCATTGGTGGACCTATACTTGGAAAGTATGTAAAGATAAAATTCCTGAATAATTAAATTATTTTCGAAGAATTTTAATTTAAAATTTGTTTATGAATACGTTATTTTTCTTCATAAATGTAGTGATCTAGTCGCTGAATTACCTTTTATTTTAATGCATCCAAAACCAGAAGAAGAAGAAACGAATCCGATACTATTAGAACGTTCACCCAGACGTAGTGTAGATAAACAAGGTCAAGGATCAAAAGATAATCAAGGCGAAGTACCAACAACAAATTTAATACAATTAGATGGGTACGTTATTAAATGAAAAATTTAAGAAAAGTGTACATACCTATCCAAATAAATAAAAAAATATTATAAATGAGATTTAAGTTAGAGTTTCTATATTAACATTTATTTTTCTTTTTTGTACGTTTTTTTTTTTCCTTAGTGATGATTTAAATCCAGATGATGACATTATATTTGAAGATTTTGCTCGTTTAAGATTAAAAGGTGCTGAAACAGAAGCATAGGATTGGCTTTCTGATGACACTTAAATTTCTTTTGTTTTTTTATTATTTTTATTATGATTAGTTTCTTTTTTTATTGATTACAATTATTACAAAATAATTTTACTATATAAACTACGAGTATGTTTAATAAAACAAAAAGATAGAAAAAAAAAAGAAAAATTATATAACATATAATATTATACATACATACATATGATATACATTATATGATTATACATTATTATACATTGATAAATACGTATATATAGCTTTTTATTTTATTATATTAGTTCATACGTACTATGTATACATTATAAATACATACATACAAATTGTGTAGCTAATTATATTATTATTATTATTATTGAAAATACAATGGTAAAAAAATTTTATGAAAAAGAAATTAATTAATTCTTAGATTAGTAATAAAATATAAAAAATAAAATAAAAAAGAAAAATTAATAAAATAAAACACGCATTTTACAAGACTATAAAAACAGTATGGTAAATATTACTCACATTTAAAACAGAAAAAAACAAGCAAATATGTAATTTTTATTTTTTATTTTTTTGTGTTTTGTTTATCCTACTTTATAGAAACGTAGTCCAAATTTACAATTCAAGTCTTTGTCCTTAATCTTCTTTTTTATTTTAATTTTTTGTTTCTTTTTTCTTTAATAAAATCAAAAAACAAAAACAACCCTACAAATTCAAAGGGAAAAAAATTTGTAAAATACATTACAATATAAAATATTTGTAATCTTATTGATATATGTACATACAAGTATTACAAACATAATATTTTATACAAAAGAGAAATTTTAATCGCATTAACATTACACACCTATGTACATATTACTTTACATGTAACACACGTGTGTATGGGGATATTTACACATCAATTATGTTATTATATGTTTTAAATTAATTAATTTTTAATAAGATTTGGTTTTTTTTTTAAGGTAAAATGAAATTTTCTCATTTATATACTTTATATACATTACCAAAACAAAACGAAAAAAAAAAAAAAGATAAATATTAATTTCGGTAAATATAAATATGAAGCGTAAACGAAAAAGGCATATAAATAGAAAATTAGAAATTAAATCAACAAATAAAAATAAAATATTTATTATAAATAAATGTGTCACAAAAATTAAAAATTAAAAAACTAAACAGGAAAATAGATAAAATAAAACACTATGAAATTTTTAAATACATAATATAGAAAATGTGTACTTAACGTTTATCTGCAAAAATTTAAAAAATAAAATCAATAGAGACTAGTAAAATAAAACAGAAACTAAAATTACATAAACAAATAAATCGTATAAAAAGTGATAAGCCTTATTTGTGCATTTGTGTTTTTATATTAATTAAGAGAAAATTATTCATAGGAAATGTAAATTAACTGAACTGAACGTGAGAAGTTTATTTCAAAAAACTCACATTTTCTTCTTCTGAGACTCTAATACGGTTTGGCAAGGATTATAAATAATTACCACTGATAACTGGTTTTTTTTTTTGCAGAAATCAAAAAGAAAATTATTCTAGTAATTTTAATTAAATATTTACTCATATTCATGTTAAATAGTTCAATGAAGATAAATTTTAAAAATAAAATCTAAATTCAAGTGGAATTAAAAATTTAACATAAAATACTATACACATAATTTTTTTTTAATAATAAATCTACAGTGTATAAAATTTAATGTGAAATTATTGAGTTAAAGTTTATTGTGAAATTAATTAGAAATTAATTATGTTCATACCTACGTTATTTTTAATTTAGTTTTACTGATTAAAAAACTTTTTTTAGCATTGATTTGTGAAGAAAAATTTTCATTTGCAAGAAATATAATATTTCGATTTTTAAAATTTCAAAGTACCCATTCACTTTTACATTTAAAAAACTACAAATTAACGGGTTAAAGAAATAAAATAAATTATAATATAAAAAAATTATAAAAAAAAGATAAAAAGTACAACAGAAATAAAAAAATTAAAAACAGTTTTAGTTAAATTTTTTGCTTAACATAATATATGTGCAAAGTGGTTATTTATCTCTCTTTTATAAAAAAAATAAATAAATAAATATGATACAGATAGAATTTGGTTTGGTTTTAAACAGACTTTTATTTTTGATTTATTTATTTTACGTTATTTCATATTTATCAATATAATCTTTTTAATTTTGATACACCTGTAGCCACCATATAGACGTGCACATATTGCATACATTCGTCTGTGCGTTTACATGCATGCCATAAGTTTACATATGAAATTAATTCGACATTGAATCCCATACCATATATGCAATGGGACATTTACAAATGAAATTCTAGATTGCATTGTTATTACATATATAGTATGACATATGCATAAATATCACAAAAGGATAAAATATACAATGGCACTTTAAAAAAAAAGAATTTTATATAATATACATACGTATACATAGTTTACACGCAATTTCATTATTTGTATTCAATGCACGTATTTTTAATCTGTTATGAAAAAAAATATATAAATGTTCATTTTTTCTGTTTCCTTTTTTTTATTATTTTTGTTCACTGTTTAAATTAAATTAAACAAATAAAAATTTCAAATAAAACAAAAATAATGATTATAAAAAAATCAGTCATAAAATTTTTTGTTTTAATGAAAGGACAACAAAGCTTGTCAAAAAAGTAAACAAAATAAAAATTGCTTTTAGTTTTTTTTTTTTTTTTTTTTTTTTTTTTGACGTAAATACATAAGTCCATATGTATATGTAAAAATAAACAATAAATTAAAGATGTTTTAACTTATTGAGTAATTTACTATATGTATTTTATTGGAATTTTTAAAACATATGTATGTGAACAAGTAGAATTACATAATAAAAAAAATCTATCATTAAAAACAAAAATTTTATGAAAGAAAACAAATAAAAATAAAATAATATAAAAAAAAACTATTTTTAACCCAATAATAATAATAAAAAGAATAACAAACAAACAAATCAATAAAAGAGTATAATACAAAAAATTGCAAAAAAAAAAAAAAAAAAAAAACAAATTAACCAGAAAATAAGCTTTAATAAATGATTTTTATACAACACATTAATAAAAACAAAAATATAAGAAAAAAATTAAATATTTAGATACATATGTGTATTTTATATAAAAAGCGCAACAATAATAATAATTTCATTTTCTTATATGCTCGTATTTCTTAATACTTTTATTTTTAATAAGCTGTTAAGTACGTAATGTTAAAAGATTAAATATATGTTTATTTGCTTCTAATTTGGATATAAAAAACATTTGTTTTCTTACAAAATAAAATATTTTTGCATTTTGAAAAAAATGTGTAAAATTTATTTATTTTTATTTCATTGAATTTTTGTTCTTTCAATGCGATACCACACGAACCATAAAAATATTTCTGAATAAATAATACAAATTTTACACACAAACACACACAATTACTTTAAAAAAATTATACAAAGAAAAACAGGAGTCAATAAAACCCAAATTACTATATACATACAAATTTTCGATAATATAATCATACATGTGTACCACCGTTTTGAAATTATACAATACACAAGATAAATGCTGTACATGCAATGATAAGATATGAAAGCTTGCTATGACAAGATTTCGTCCATTTAATATAAACATAAATACAATTAAAATTTGTTTTTTGAAAACAAAAAAAAAAAAAAACAGAAAAAATAAAATACAGCAAACGAACATTTGACAATTAAAATGTAGTACCAAATAATAAGAAAAACTAAAGGAAAAGGAAGAAAAAAATAAAACGAACACAAAAAAATTAATGAAAAACAAAATTTAGAAAACAGAAAGCTAACAATACAAGATAATAAAAGCAAAAAAAAAAATTTAAATATTTTTCAAAATATAAACAACAAAATATGTATAACATAACAAACAAAATATAAATATAACATAAATATGTATGTAATTTAATAATATATCATGCGATTTAATTTTATAATTTCAATAAAGTGGTGAATATTTAAATCTGGCTTAGAATTACAGTTATGTAACATTATTAATGGTAATAATTATACTTTTGATTATAAATTTAAAAGTCCATAAACGGTTTAATACAATTATAATAAATAATAAAAAAACAACGAGAATTTCTGTTATATATTTTAATGAGATTTTTTAGTAGTAATTTTAATTGATAAAAGAATATACAAATTATTATATAAATGTTCCCTTAAATTTTTCGCTTTTAATTATTTTTGTATTTTATCATTTCCAGAGAATATATTACATTTATTATCAATAACAAATAAATTTAATTTTTATGTTTAGGTCATTTATTTCTATCTAGATTTATAAGATTAAAAAATACATATTTTTAAAATACAAAAATAAAAAGAAAATATTTTCTTTTTTTTTAACAAAATACAAGTGTAATATATTATTTTTTGATAATTACAAAAAAAAAATCATTAAATGTATACAAGAACAAAAAAAATTATAACTTTATAGAAATTTAATACGTGCAAAATGTAATAACATAGAAATAGTAAAATTAAATAAATAAAATTCATATGGGGAAATTCCCATTTAAAAAATGATAATTTAAAAATAAAATAATTTTTTCTACTTTTTTGGTTTGAATTTAAATGAAACAAAATATTGGCGCAAATAGAATATAAATAAAATTAAAATTACAAAAAAATAATAACATTTATTACAAATTATAAATAAACTATACACTAGACGTAAGTATAAATTGAGCACATTATACACATTCACATAATTTACTTTATAAAATGAAATGAGAAAAAGAGAAAATAATATAGTAGCATAGAAAATTAAATAAAAAAATAAAATAAGATAATTATAAAAAAATTAAAACAAAAAAGTAAAATATTAAAGAAAAAAAATTGAAAATAAAATAAAAATTTAATATATAAATGTTACCAAAATTTATATGTAAATATATTATATACAATATGAATACAAAATTGATAAACAAATAAAAAATGAAAATGAAAAAAAAAAGTATTGTTTAAATTAAATCTTAGTTAATTTCAAGCAATTAATTAAACCATTAATTCAAGATAATTTTGAAAAAAAGAAAAAAACATCGAATAATGAAAAATTGCAAATGCTTTTGTAAAATACTTAAATTACGATTAATTTTAAAATAATTATCATTATTAGATCAAAAAGATCAAAACATGTTTTCTATATTTTTTTTATATTTTCTTATATACATAATAATCAAAAATTATTTTATTTTGAAATAAACACTCTTCGTAATTTTTTACCAAATATAAATTTTTTCAAATTAAATCTTTTGAAATTAAATTTTTTTAAATTGAATTTTTTAAAATTAATTTTTTTTAAATAAAATTTTTCATTTAATTTAAAATATTCACCAATGAAACAAATAAAACTTACACATAAACCAATTATTAGTTGATACCATAAAATTTTTAAATGATATAAGTTTAATGTAACTGGTCCAACAGGATCATTATCATTATGCATTTCTTTAAAATATTTCGCTTCAATTAATTCATGATAAGTATTTTTTTCCCAATATGAAAATAATCCAGTCTCTTTTGTTCTCAGAATTAAATCATTTAATGGTTCTAATAAAATTGAATTTTCTTTAACTGGTATATAAAAATTAAATTCATTCATACAAATATTCGATAATTGAAATCTTTTACGTTTTAATAATTGTTGTTGTTTCAAAATAATTTTCATTTTATAATCAAATTCTAAAAATGCATATGATAATTTTTTTGCTGTATTAAAATTTGTTTCAAATAATCTTAATTCAGATAGACTTTTTTTAATAAAAAGTTTTTCAAAATTTTTTGATACATTATAAGATAATTTTAATAATTCCAGTGAACCTGAATTAGCTTCATCAATGATACTTATATTTTGATATAGTAAATCATCCAATGTATTAATTTGTTTTTTATAGACGATTTTTGTAAAGAAACTTGTTGCAAATGCTAAATATAAATTCGTTAAAATAAAACTAAATAATAGAATACAAATGTATACGAGACACATTATATATTTATGACGATTAGTTTTATTTTGAAATTTTGGTATTTCAATTGATGTAAAACATATAGCATGAATAATTTGTATTAGTGTTTTATTAAATTCAAGTTTTTTAAATATAATAAATTTTATAATATACAATGTAACTGTTAAATAAAATATTGAAACAATTATTAATAGCCATACATCATATTGAAATGGTAATAACAGATACATGTATATTGGTATTTCACCAAGTACTGGTACTACCATACATGGTTTACCTTTCATAATAGGATAACTTTGTTCTACATCTCTTATTACTTTTCCTACAAGTAATAAAGCACAAAATTCTATTTTATTCTGTTGTAGTAATTCCAAGCAAATATTGTCTATTCCAACTTTATTTGGATCATTATAATACTTCTCTAATTGTACATAATTAAATTTCATATTATAACGGTTACGAAATTCATTCATTATATTCCCAAGTACTCCAGATACTCGTTGTGTTCCATTTTCAAAATTATAAACAAATAAAATTGGAACATTTATTGCAATTATTGTTTTTGTCATTTTTCCATAAAAATTCTTGTAAAAATGTGTATTTTCAATAAAAACTTCATTTTTACTATTTGTATTGTGTTTGTCCAACAAGTATTTATCAATTTTTGATGTTATATTTTGTATGGTAATAAATGGTAATGGACTATATTTATAAACTTCAAATGAATTTAAATCATTTTTTATAATCAATATACAATTATATATTGATATTTGATTAATGAAGTTAAAAAATTTGTAAATTTCTGTTAATGTCCAATTAATTTTGTCATTGCCATTAATATCATGATTAGGAATATGAACAAAAATTATTTTACCATAATTACGTAATCTATTTAAAGTTACTTTGACAACTTTAAAAATTTCAGAATTTTCAAATATATTAAAATATACAATTGATAATGTGTCGAATTTATTTATAAAAGATTTTAACTGTAAATTATTATATTCTTTTTTAAAATGTTTTGCCAATAGCTCTGTAAGGTTGGATTTGTTGAGTATTGATTTGTTTAAATTGGTAGTATTCACAACGTTTTCTATTTTTTCCATTATTTTATTTGCATTGATTGAGTTTTCATTATAAATAATTCTTGTTACATATTCAATATTATTTAATAAAAGCATCTCATTATCATTTAATAGATCACTGTTTGCAAATATTATAATCGTATTAATTGAATACAATTTTAAAATTTTTTCAATTATTTGTGATGATACATTTTTAATATAATCAGTATTGTTTGAATTTTGTGTTTGTGAAGATAAATTTATTAATTTAAAAAAGAAAATTATGAACAAAAAATATTTTACCCGACAGTACATATTTAATACGAAAAAAAAAGAATAATAATAATAACAATTTCAGAATTCTTACTTAAAAAATTTTTAAAAAAATTTTTAACAATCCAATTTATTGTTTGAAAGTATTTTACTTATAGATTATGATTTTGTTTTTAACGTTTAAAAATATATTTTCGTACTAAAATTTTTGTAACACTTTTGTGCTTATATACTTTTGTCTGAGGACATATCAAAAACAAGAAAAACAAGAAAAAGGCAGTGCTCGACACATAAAAATTTTTCCGTTACAAAGGATATGTCCTTGTTGATGGTAAATGATAGTTAAATAAAATCAAATTTACGTAGTAAATTAACATGTATGACGTTGTTTAAGACAAAAATTTTTTATACTGCGTAAATAAAATGTTTCGTTTCCCTTTTTATGTTAAAGTGTGTAATAAAATACTTAGGATTTCTGTTAAGGTAATGAGTATAACATTGAAAAAATATCAATTAAATAATAATAAATAGAAAAATACGTACTTTTTGTATTTCATAAAAAATATTTTTTTTTTGTTTTTAATTTATATATGTATTTAACAAATTTTAATTTGAAAATATTTTTTTTAATAATATATGTATAATGTATGTACATATAAAAATTTTCCTTACATTTGGCACTCGTTTTTTATTTTGTTTTTATTTTTTTTTCTCTATAAAAATTTTATTTTTAAATATACGCAAACATTCAAACTTAACAAACAAACAATTGATTTAAAATAACTATGAAGAACACAACACTTGATATCACTAAATTAGTTGCATTATTTTCTATTAGCAAATTACCTAAACGGACAAGGAAACGTACTTGATCTGGATATCGACAGTCATTTTCTAAAAATTGTATTAAAAAAATTAAATCAAACTTGGTAAATTGTACTTGATTTACACATCGATATAAATTGCACATGAATGAATTATTTACCTGTACATTTCACTTTTGAATTATCCATATCAATTTTGAATATATAATAAGTAGGACAACTATCTGTATTTGTCGTTGTTGTTATCGTTGTTTCACTATCAACTTTCATCTTATCATCTATAATTATTCTCTGTTGCTGTTCATATTGTTGTTCATCACATGAATGCGTTATATTAAATTGAACTGGATTCATAATATTTGTACTTTGGCATTGGTAATCTTTGGAATTTTTTGTTATACATACTGTTATATCACCATAATCAACATTTACAAATTCAATTTGTAATTCCTCATATTTATTTAATACTTTAGCATCTAATTTATATAAAATTTTTTCATTTGGGCTTACATATTGTTCATATTCAAAACGTGTAAATGATGATGATAATATTGGATCACCTGGTTTACGTAATTGTTTTAAATTTTTAAATTCATCATTATCAGGTACTCTAAACCATTTTGGTATTGTACGTAAAACTTGATTTAATTGAGATATAAATGTTTTTGGTTCTATATTTGGTGCATTAATAATATTGTAATGCTAAAAATAAACACATAAAAATTACATAAAAGTATTAAATTAAAAATATATTTTTTTACCATTTTTGTATTTGTCTTTGAAACATTTTCAGTCATATCTTCAAACATTTTAACATCATTTGTTAAAAATATAAAATATAAATCAGTAAATGGTTGAAATGATCCTTCAATCATGCTTTTTGCACCAATAAAATCATTCTGTATTCGTATTTAAAAAAAAATCAAATTAAATATTTTTTTTTTAAAATTCATAATAATTAAAAATGTAATTCATTTCGATATTTTTACAGACCTCTCGAATTTTTTGTGACTGTGATACGACCAAAATAACTTTAGAATTACCAATGATTTCTTTGTTCTCTCGTTTACTTTGTTCACGATCATTTAATGAATCAAGAATTGTTGTAAAACTCTCAACTAATGAAAGTGTTGTTGGATCTTGAAAGAGTGTATGTAATTTTATTAAATATTAGATAGAAATTCTAAATTTTCATTGTTTAACTTACAAGGTCCAGTATAATTTCGAAGTTTTTCAAATGCATTTACAATGCTATTAGTTTGTGTTACTAAAAATTTTCCTGTTGTTCCATGTATAATAGAAATTTTCGATCCATAACAAGATACATCTATAATTTCACTTAAATAACTGTAATCAAAAACAAAAGGATGAATCAATAGTAATGCACGACATTCGCAATCTGATTATAATCTTACGAAATTAATTTTAAATTTTCATGTCTTGTCCTAGAACCATCAATGATTAATGTAAGATCTATAGTTGGTCGAATATAATTTGTTCCAATTTTATTACAATCAGGAAGTTGATCTAATAATTGACTTGAATATTCAAAAAATTTATCTACAGCTGAATCACATACAGATTTTATAAGGATATCATCTATGGTTATCATTTTTGTTGAATACTGAAGAACTTGAGCAAAAAAATACGTTTGCTCTTTTAAACGATCTCTTGATATCCGATTTAGAATTTGTTTTCGTTCACAAGCGCTATCGATATTATCACCAATAATGTAACGATCAGGATCATAATAACTTGATCTGTATGGATTACTGCCTGATGTTCCATCATCTGACGTACCATACAATTTTGATGTAATTTCTGGTAAACGCTTATATTGATGTCTAGTCATGTGTTCTTGATAATTTTCAAAATATCCCATGGCTGCTTTTTTATTACCACGATTTGCACTTTCCACAGAAAAACTAGGAATTCCACGTGGACTATAATACATTTCAATGACTTGTGATAATCGCATTGTAGGTAATCGATTCACCCATCCACGTATATGTGAAGCTAAATGATAAGAATCAATTCCAGCTAATAATTCACTATCAGTCATTGTCCATTCTAATTGATAACTTTGTGGTAAATAACGAATTAAAGGATATTCAGTATCATTCCAATAGCCATTTAATCCGATGGTAACATTTTCTCTATAGTATGGTGCTTGATAAATGCAAACTTCAGCTAAATCACCAGCTAATCCAGCTGCATAAATGTTATCAATCGTATCCAATGATTGTGATAATTTACGTATAATTCGGTCGGTGTCATGAGTTTGCATTGTTTCAAGATTTTCAAATGGATTCGCTTTAAATACTATAGCTGGAAATAATTCCTTAATTTGAACTAATTGTGGCTGAAGACCAGCTGCAATTGAAGCAATTACAGTACCCGGTGATAATGAACCATATTCTGATGAAGAAAAAAAGAATAAACAAATAAATTTTATATTTGATTAAAACATTTAAATTAAAAATATTTACGTAATGTTCTTATAACACCCATTTCTATTGGACATTTTGATATCGATCCTGGTATCACATAACTACGTCCATTCTGAGATATAATGACTGTACTAATGAAAAAAGAAATTATTTTAATTTTATAATGATTATTATTTTCATTAATAAAAGATTCAAAATATGTACATATATATACATTTTTCTCTTACTTAGTATTTTGAATGAAATTATTTAAATTTATATTATTATTTTTATTTGTCGTTTGTAAACATGTTGTTATTTCATCACCCCTTTTAAATGGTTCTATTGATGAACTTAATAATTTATGTAATGTACATAATTCATATGATGTTAATACATCATCAAATGTTATTGTTGTTGGTATATCTGAGATCAATTTTAATAATAATTCATATTTTGATGTTTGTATACCAATTGGTCTATATGGTGTTATAAAATCAGTCTCATGTATTCCTGGTGCTCTTTCTATACCATCAATACGTAAATGTTGTATTAAATTAACACTTAATTGTCTAATATCAATTGATGTTGGATAATAATTTTCAATTTTACGTATTAATTCTAATAAAATTTGTAATGAATTTCCAATAAATGGTGTTGTATTATTTTCACGATAACATTGTATTAAATTTTCATAAATTTTTAATGTATCACAGAATACTGAAAAGACAAAATGATTCAAAAATAAAATTTATAAGAAGAATGGCTTTTGAAATTCAAGATAACAATTGATTTATATCCAATAAATATAATAATAAAAAATGTAAAATATAATTAAAATACATTTTAGATGTTTTTCTCACAAAGTATGATGTTAAGGAAAGTAGTGATTAATGAAGTTTGGACATTAATTGTTGAAGTGATGTAATTTTTATTTTCAAAACAACCATCGTAATTACTAAATTATTACAAATTGTGAGGTATTTTTCCTCAAAAAAATAAAAAATAAATAAATAAATAAAAATAAAAAATACAAAAGTAAAAATAGAAATAAATAAACAAAAATTAAAAAAATAAATAAATAAATAAATTAAAAAATAAAAATAAATATAGAAAACAAAAAAATTAAATAAAACAAATAAATTTCATCCCTGAGAATCAGCTAAAAATTTAAAGTAATAAAAATCAGTTTAATATATATTTTATAAATTTCTATTTCATTTTGTTTAAATTAATGAAATGAGAGAAACAAACAGTAATAAAAAATAATATTGTAGGTATATATATACCTTTCTGTATTTACATTTGTAATTTCCTAAAACAAACAGCGAAAAATTATTGCAAGTATTTTTAAAGGTCGGTAACCCTGACTTTAATCAAAATCTTTTTTTTTTCTTTCATATTTCGCTTATTTTTTTCTTCTAAACTCTTTTTTCTTTTTTTATTATTTTAAAACGTTTTTTTTGTGTGTTTTGTTTAATTAATCATTTTTTATTTATTATTCTGTCTTTATATTGTTTCACATTTTTTTCTTCATTTTTAAATAAATATACGTTACAATATTTATATTTTTACTTTGATGACTTAAACTGTATCTAAAATTAATTTATTTTTATTTTATAGTAAGTCATATTTTCATTTTCACATGATTTTTTGTATTTTCGTCATCATCATTATCGGGTAATTGCGGTCTTGTTACTTTCATATAACTGAAATATTAAATTAATATACTTGAATAAGTGAGTAATAATGGTAATGTGTGTTCAAAATGTGCAATATATAAAATGCAACTTAAATAACACAAGTGCACACATTAATAAACACACAAATAAACATTCTTACATACATTGTACCAAATAGTATGTATCTGCGAGTGTAATGTAATGTATAAACATTTTATTGTTATTATTCATTTTTGATTAGCACATCAAATTGTGTGTTGTGTTTTGTAATGTTATGTTTGTTTATCTCATCATATACGCTCACATACTTTTTACATGTGAATTTACTCAGCAATAGAATTATAAACAACGATAACAGCTCAATAATTTCATTTAGTTGTTTTATTTTATTTAATGCAAATGCAAAAATTGAATTTGTTATAATACAAAAAAAAAATCATTAAAAAAAAATCCATACATAAAACTATCTTATGTGAGTATACAATACATAAAATTAATTTTATATACTCTTGTACCTATATTTATATAAATTTAATACAAACAAATAAAATTAATTGATTTTAATTTCTTTCATTTTCTAAGTAACAAGAAAAAAAATTACAAAATAACAAAGAAATTCCATAAATAAACGATTGATAATGAAATAAATAATTCTACATATAATATCAAATTAATAAACAAAACATAAGAGGAAAAAAAAAACGTTAAAAATTTTAAGTATATAAAATAAGTATAAATAATGAGAATTTCGATTGAAAGGAATGACTATGGTATAGGTATGTGCTTCTAAGTATAAATAATAAATAAAAAATAATTGAAAAACACTAGACACATTTGAGAAACAAAAGCAAAAATAACAATTTATTGTTATACGCCTTATCTACAAAAATGTACATTTTTTTTCGTATTGTATATGTATGTATGCCCACTTTATATATATATACGTAAATTTTAAGTACGATAATGCATCATACATCATTTTGTTGACTGTAATGATGACTAAATTCAAGACAAAAAATTATTATAGACAAAATAAATTATTCACATAAAAATAGAAAAATTGCATAAATACTTTGTGAAGTGCTAATAAAGCACATTAAAGTAAATATGCATTGAAAATGCAATTTTAATTTTATTTTATTTAAATTCAAAAAAAAAAAGAAAAAATAAATCAAATATAAATTTAAAATAAGCTTTTCTTCAAGTGTTCTTCATACAGGTACAATATAATGTGTCTAATATGTACGTTCGTTACCATCATGACACATTTTAATTTCATAGATTTTTAATTTTATCTTATCATAAACATAAAAATGAAAAAACATTTTTTTTTGTATATACCTAGATAATATTTATTTTGATAACAAAGTTTATTTTTATATTTAATTATTTTAAACACCATTCTCATATACCTATATTGTATGTTTCAATGTTTGTGTGTAATTTTATTTTCTAATCTTATCAAATTTATATCAGGTTTTATGTATACGTATTTAAGTATCAGTATTTTATAGATTAGTTAGAAAATATTTTCAAATTCTCATAAACTAAATTAAGATATAAAATATGTATAGGACGTACTTAAAAAATAAAAAATCAATAAATTTTCACAAATTCGTCTTTATAATAAATTGAACTATGGAAGAAGAAAAATTAAAATTTTCACCCTTATCTAACTATATACAAAAAATTCAGAATTTGAACAAAAGAATTTTTTGTCTTGTAGAATACCTACATATTATTGCCCTAATATGTATATAGATTGGTATTCATTTAATAATCAATTTAAATTCAAGTGTTTAAAATTATGTAACGTTTAATTAGCTTGACAATCCTTATTAGCAGAACTAAGTATTTCCTCACGCATTGTTATGCATGAAAATTGAAAAATTATTTAAAAATTCGCTATGGAATAAAATAAAAATAGTAATTTTGTTTTGTTGAAACTTTTAAACGTTTTTATTTTGTTTAAAACAAAGGAATTTACAAACTTTTAAGTGCACGTCAGTATTTTGCATATTACTGTGTACATTTTGATAAACAAAAAAGAAAAAAAATTTACTGCAATCAGAAGAATTACAAGATGAACTTTCATCAAATCAGCAATCTCATCAAAAATAAACAATGGTAATATGCGATAGCAATGTACATGATACTTAGATGATGTACATGTTTCTTAATTTTTTTTTATTTTACTAAAAATAATTTTAAAAGTTTAAAAAAAAATCATAAAAAATCCAACTTACCACTATTCGATACCACAAGTAACAATGGCAATAAAATCCGTCCAATGGGTATAGTATCAGTTTTTCTACACATTTCTTTTAATTTTTAATTAAATTAATATTACGGATCCGTTTTTATTTCACATTCGAATGAAGTAACAATAATAAGAATTTTTACTTAAAATGATAAAATAACAGATCAAAATTGAGAAAGAAAATCTTTTAAAAAATAAATATAATAATCAAAAAAAAAAAATAATAATAATAATAATAAATAAAATTATTTTTATGTTGTATCAGCAGTTAATTGCCTTTCTTTTTCTGATTTTATTAATCGTTTCTGTTTTTTTTTCACGATTTAATTTTATTACATATTATTCACTTGAATACGTTAAAATGCAAAACGTAAAAATCCATGCGTAATAATCATCAAAAAATTCTTTTGTGTACATATGTACATGTATACAAAAGTAGCAGACTTTTCATTTCACTTTTTATTATTATCACATTATTATCAGGTATTTATTGCACTCATGTGAAATTTTTTGTTTTCATTTCATTTTGTTTCTTTTCTTTTAACTCATTTGTACGCGTGTGTGTGTTACTTCATTTTCTTTACTTCATTTTTTTATTGTCACTTTCTTGCTCTTTTTTTTTCTTTTTAAATTTAAATTGTATGACCTTGATTATTCATTTATTTTTAAATAAAAAATGATTTTTTTTCCATTATAATTTCAATAAAAAGAATCAAAATAAAATTTCATTATGTATTCATAATTTTGTTTTTTTTTTTTTACAAAATTTATTTTGGCATCCGGCAATTTTAATAAATTATTAAATATTTATGCACACATACACGTATGTATTAAATATGTTGTCATATATTGAATCACAATCACTATTTGACTCTGTGTATTACGTCCACAAAAATATTTTTATAAAATTTCATTAAAATAACAAAAAATTAAAATTAAATTTAGAATTTGTCACGTTTTTTTTTAATTAAATTAAAAAACGAAAAAAAAAAACCTGAAAGCAAACTGAAATGAATTTATAATTGGTTTTCTGTTCCTCGTGTGAAATCTTTAATTAACGAAATCGAAATGATAAGTGATAACGAAATATTTTTTAGTATCAATATTCTCGTTGTCATCGTTCTCGTTTGTCTACAATACTGATCAAGTGATCAAATACAAATCAAAAACAAAATTATGAAAAAAGCACAATCATCAAAATTTAAACTAAAGAAAAAAAGCTTCAACGGAAAATATCAAAACAGCAAATTCAACGTTTTTGATTATTTTACTAATAATAATAATAATGAAAATAGATCCGAAAATATTTTTTAACAGGTCAAAAATTTTACAGTACAATGTGTTGTATTCATAATTTTCTCACGGTAAACAAACACAAAAATTAATAATAAATATAATTTGTCACCCGTTCGCCCACTACACTATACGTTCTGTTAATGTATATCACACAAACAATATAAGATACAACTAGATTTAAAAAAAAAAAAACACAAAATTTATTTAATTTTAATTCGATTTATTCATTTGTTTTAAAAAATTATTACTTATCAAAATTTGAATAAATTTTTAACGACCATGATCGTGATCGTGAATTCATTACGAACAAAAAAAAAAAAAAGAAATAATTTTTGATATTAATTGTTGATTGTATTTTGAAGAGGTTGCATCACAAAATATACAATTTAATTAGTTTTCTATTAAATGTTCATTTAAAAACTGCAATTAAGCTCGAAACTTGCGAAAAACACAACCGATGTAATAATGATCCGAGGACTATGTCATTAACCACAACCACAACGTCCACATATTCTGTGTTGTTTTTACATATTTGAAAAATTTCATCATTTGCGAAAGAAAATAAAATATTATAGTACTGAATACTGATACAATTTTTTCTACATTGTGTGTAAGCAGTGCTATCGTTTTGCTGCAATTGCAGTATTTTTATTGCTTTTTAGAATTACATGTATTTATTTTGATATGAATCATTTTTATTTTCAAATACAATCGAACAACGAAAATTATAAATTAATTTTAAATTCAAATTTTGAATATCACTGCCATGCGCCGTCTACGAAAATAAAATTCAAGAGCACTGTGTAATACCACCCGTCTTCCTTTACGTTCAAAAATAAACTGAATAATCAGTACTAAACCAACCATCATTTATGCTACTGACTGGGTGCTATTGCTGTGTGTACTAGACCAGACCAGTTTACATGAAACATGAAAGAGAACAAAAATACGAAAGCAAACTGGTTGAGAAATGAGAGTGAATACAAGGTCACAAGCATAGTATACAGACTAGGACTACTACCGGACATAAGACGTGCACTGATAATCATGATTAGACAAATTTTTGTTATGTTTTACATACAATAAGCTGCACTTTTTATATAGAAATTTTAAAGTTGCTTTTTTTAAAATATAAGAGTTTCGTAGTCAAGGTCGAAGGTGTTTAGTTTTTTTTATTAAGTTTTGAAAAACGACAGCACTGTGTGTAGGTAATTAAATATTATGGAATTGTACATTACGATCATACACGATCAGTTAAACTTTAAAAGAAAGTTTGGGGGATGGAGAGAGTTTTTTGTTTTTGTTGATTGTTGGGTGTTTTGTGGGTTGAAAAGGGTGGTAAAAAATCAAATAAACGATTTATGGAAAAACTAAAATAAACTAATAAAATCGAAAAAGATAAAATTACAAACATTACGAAAAATCAAGTTTTGATATTATTATTGTAATAAACGATCAACATGCGATCGTCAAGTTTTTCTTAATTGTTTACATTTTAATTTAAAATATAAAATTTCATTTTTATGATTAGTTTTTGTTAACATGTATTTTACATATGTTGTATGTATTTCTAAAAATCCCATATTCGTACTAGATCGTGCTTAGATGCACACGTAAAATAAACGCTTAATAAACACGATGTTTTATGTGTGTATATATATACAAAATGTATATCATCAAAAAAATGATTTATAATATCGATGACCAATTGAGTTTAATATTTATGTATTTTGATTTATTTTTATATGAAAAAATATCTAATAATTACTATATTTCTGTTTTTTGTTTATATTTTATGATGGTGAATTCCCGATGCAATAACTGAAATGTAGGTAGATCGGAAGCTTTCAGACCTTCCATTTGTTACAATATTACATCAAATGTGTAAATATAGATGAATATTTTTTTAAAAATATTTTATGTGTATGTTGTAAAGAAATGTGTCCGTATTTACATTTGTGTACATATATCACGATGAATTCTCAAGGTAATCTTACGAATGAAATCGCAATTCGAACTTTTACATTGACTGACGACTATGCCTTTGAAATTAAAATAAAATAATACATAATAATATGTATGTTGTTGTTGATGATGATTACATATAGTGAATGTATTATATTGGATCGTTGCCCAATATAATTAGTCTTTATAGTTATCATTATCATCGTCATCATTGTCGTGTAATTATCATCATTGTTCTGCTGTTTATTATCAATTATTTCAAATTTAAATTCAAATTACTTTTGATAAACTACAATACATGTGAGTAGTTTTGCTTTCTATCAATAAAGGTTTCTTTTCGACTACTCATTTTTGTTTTTTCATTTATTTCCTTATCGTTGTTTTCCTTTTCTTTTATTTTTAATTTTATCTCTTTAACAAAATTATATTTTAAATTTAAAAATTGTATTCATTGTAATTTGTTTATAAATATTCATAGAAATTTTTTATATTGAATTTTCCGCTGTAAGGCAACTTCATGAGGTGGTGTAGTCTAGCCAAAAGTTTTTACAAGTTCAAAAAAATAAATAAATAAATTTAAAAAATAAATAAACAAATAACTTCTATAGTCTGTTTACTAATTCCATACAGTTAAGGTCTTGTGCAAATTACGTAAAGTAGTATCATTTTGCATCATTGTTTTTATACTGTATAAAAATTTTAAAGATTATGTTAATAGTATACTGATCATGATTCATGAAGCATTTTAATTAGAAATTATAAGAGAAGAAACAAGGCATACAATTAATGGTCAGAGTATAGTTCTAATAAGTTAATTTATTGAAGGTTACCATATCTTATACAGTGTGTAATCTTTTATACAATGTTACATATGATCATGTTTAAAATAATTCTTAATTGGCGTCATAATGCTTATCTACATTTGCAATTCTATTATTATTATTATTTTTTTTTTTACTATATTTTATACAGATTAATTATTTTTGCACTTATCGTTGAAAAAAAAAATTACGTAAATCATATTATTTTTCGACCATGAACAAAAATTATCACATACTGAACTAAAATGATAAAATACCAATATTTAACCATACTGAGTTAACATAAAGAGACGATTAAACGTATTTTAAATTGACATAAATTTTATTTTATGTACATTTTATTGATAGGTGTATCTCAAAATAAATTCAGTTCAGACAAAAATTTTAGCAGGTGTTTTTGTTCATTCGGTTTCATTTTGCTCTCATAATAATGAAAATATTTTTATAATTTCAACTGTCAGGTAAAAACTACATGATTACGTGTATCAAAGCTTATAAATTTCATCGTTCATACGTTCGTGTTTACAAAAAAAATAAAAAATAAATAAATAAAAAATTGTGGTTTTTACCATTTTTACACACCAGAAGTACTACCTAGCCGAAAACAGAAAATATTTACCTGTGAATGTTCTTTTGTGATTGATTAAAAAAAATAAAATTCTTTAAGTGAATTAAAATTTATTACCATGTTTTAAATAAACCTACCTATTTTATGTACGAAAAATTTTATATGTACTCGTATATTCATAATTTTATTTTTGTCCAAAGGTTCTACTGCTTTTATTTTCATTATTTTTTATCACATTGAGAGCAATAATTATTCGATTAAGTTGATAATTTTAATTTTTAAATTTTTGTTTTTTATTAATTAAAAGGGATAAATCCAAACATTAGAAATCTATCAATCTATTTTTCTAACTTTATTCTTCCCATCAAACTCATAACGGCTATTATTCGTTTTTTAGATTTTTAAATTCAGGAATATCCGCTATGATTAATAAAAATGATGTAAAAATTTTTAACAGCGTCATCTAACCATCAAAAGTAATGTTTATGTTCTAGTCATGAATATTAAATTTATCATTGACATCAATTATTGTCAAATTTATCAAACAGCCATTTTGCCAATTATCAGTTGCTTTGAACAACTGATTTGAGATATTGGACTTGACATGATACTGACGATAATCAGCTGGTACAGAGCTGAAAAGTATTTTTTGTGTTTTTTTTTACTATCTTGTATATTTTTTCTTTTTGTTATAAGAAATGTAAATTAACGTAGCTGGTTTGGTTTTTAGTAAATGGTGATATAAATAATAAACGTTTGATTGTTTTTGGTTATTTTCAAGTTATAAAAAAATAGATACAAAATAAAGCAATTATCATAAAAGTGCAAAAATATTACAGTTGATGTTACACAGTTAAGACTTTATGAATGAAAGTGAAATTCAGTTTTTAATTATCTGTGAAAAGTGATAATCTTTAAAGAAAGGAAATTGCACACGGTACATTCATATGCATCTCAATTACGACGAATAGAATTTAATTTCTGATCATTTACTTGTAAGTAAAATTTTATTTTACAATTTTATTCATGTAGTTTTAAGTAAAGCAGTTTCTTATGACTCGATATCTGTTTTCGAGCTCTAAACATTTTTAGTTAAGTAACCAATTGTCAAGTCAATTACAATATACATAAATTTTTTTTATGGATCATTTTTTTTTTATTAATGATATTTAACAAATGTCTAAAATTAAATAAAAACAGGAACTACATATCGAAATTCTAAAATTACTTATCACTAGGTACAGCTGTATGAATTCGTAATCCATGCATATCCTTGATTTCGTCCTTTAATATTTCTGTAATCATTTTATGTTGTTTTACAATTGGTATACCTTTAAATTCTGCAGATTCGACAGATATTTCATACATAGCACCACAACCACCTGATATGTCTGTGACATTTATTGTTTTAGCCTGGAAAATTATCGCATACAACATAATAAAATATAGTTTCAGTAAATCAAAGGTTATTTTCCTTAACGTACCTTTGGAAACCTAGATTTCAATGTATTAATTAATTGTTGTTCAGAATATTTTGCTGTTGGTGCACCACCTTGTGTACCAGACCATACTCTCGTTAATAACTGAAAATTCCAAAATTTATCATTTTTCATATTTTCTTCTACATTCTTGTTACATTCATTTAATTCATCATTTCTTTTGATATTTATTTTGCTTACCGAAATAAATCGTTTATTTGGATTTAACATAGAAAAATACCGGGACATCGTTATTAAAAATATACTTGTGCGTATATGCTATATTTGAACACTTTAATCTAATAGTAGTAAAATATGAGATATTACAATGACAATTAAAATAATGTTTCACAATTAATTTTGAAAATTTTCATTGGCTTATTTGGTTTTTTATTTTTATTTTTTACTATTTACTTGATTAGAAATTTGTTTGATAGTTGTGTAATGCCAATGTGTACTCGACTCGAGAATTACAATTACAATTCTTTGTAAATATTTTAGGTTATGTTATTTGAGGAAACATTCAAATCAAATACCAAACCAATGCTTAGCTGAATTCGTTTTGTGACAACAAATCAGCTGTAACTTAACCATTGGATCAAGTATAGGGAATATCACAAAATTGTACCAGTTGTATTTTATATCTGTTAAACGATTAACAAAATATACATACATACATATGATCGAAATAAAATAATTTATTAATTAAAAAAATTAAATTGATCTTTTCATTTCTGGAAAATATTTGTTGTTCAAAGTAAAACATTTTGTAAATACACATATATTTATTTTTTATTGTTTATCACTGTTTAGATATTGGGACAAATGAAAATATGTATTGGTTCATGTCTTCGCTGTTAGATGGTACTTTTTTAAAAACTGATAAGAAACTGAACAATCAAATAAAATTTTTAACAATTTTTAATGAGGAATAGAAAAAATGATCCAAATTCTAATCATTTCCATGTCCATGTCCATGTCCAAAAACAATAACTAAATTTCTAAATTATTTACAAGTCAAATTTCTAAAGAAATACGTTAAAATTTTTTAGATTTTTTTTTTCAATATATCCTGGTGATCTATTTATATTCTGGATTATACTTTACAATATATGTAATGAAAAATTAAATTTACGTAAGACATTAAAATTTGAAAATTAAAACAAGAAAACTATATATGTATACTCTGTCCACTAATTTTATGCTGTTAAGGCATAGAAACTACGTAAGCAATATCATTTTTTATCGTTATTCATAGATATTCAAAAAATTTATCGCATATTGTATGAAAACTTTAAAGATTGTTAAGAATACAAGAATTGTATGTGTGTAATGTTAAATGTATTCCCATAAGGCTTTAAAACTGCATGCAGTTAGAAGACAGAATACAGATTAAAAACATCAAAAAATACAGATACATACTTATAAACGAATATGTGGAGAAAATCATAATAAAGCTTATTAGGCTGTTAAGTTGATTAATGATAAAGTTAATGCAATTTAAATTTGATTTTATTATTCTTGTATTTTGTTGTATTTAAATTTATTCAATTATCATTTCATGCGAATTAATTTTCTTCTATAGACTGCAGGCATCTTATCTATAGGCTATAAAAAAATGTAAGCATTTAACAAGCTTTTTTTTTTTTTATTTCAAAAACACCTTTGTTTTCTATTGATTTTAAGTTTCTCTTTTTATCCGAATTCTTTTGACTTGTTCCATATCTTTCATGTTCTTTAATAATTAATTTTTGCCTTAAAGTTTTATTTCATTTTATAACTACATATGTACTTGTAAGCAAAAAAATAAATATTTACTATATTAATATTAGTTAAATTTGTATGTGATACAAACATAACGGACAAACAAAACATAAATTTAACTGCCCATTACCATTAAGTAAAAATATAAAAAAAAAAAATTATTTTAATGAAATTTGTGTATGTAACAATAATACGCTTAATTTGTGAAATCATACAGGACTTTTAGTAAAAATAAGAGAAAAAGAAAAATAAGATTATGGCATGTATGTACATATGAAATATGAACGTTAAATGAAAAACACTTGTCTCCTCGTAAAAACAAAGAAATATAAAAAGAAATATCTTACGCATTTTATGTTACGCTAAAAACAATTTTTCCTTATGGCAATTGTTAAATTTCTTTTTTATTTTGCTTTTCTTTTCTTGTTTTTAAATTAAATTATTTTGCTTTTTTTTATGACAGAGAAAAATTTATATGTACATATTTGAATTTTATCCTGTTTTTGTTTTTATGATTTTTCATTTATTACAATTCACTTATTTTATTCGTTAAAATTTACTAAAAACAAAAATAAAAATTTTTTCTTGTTTTTTTTTTTCAGAACTTTGAATTTTCATTTCATACAAAGTTTTTTGTATATTAAATTTTTTGTTATTATTTTATTAAATGCCATAAACAATTTTACAAAAATAAAAAAGTATTTGAAAGAACATGTTTAGTATTTTTGTTTTTAAGTTAATAAGAGAAATTGAAAAAATAAAAAAATAAAAAAACAAAATGAAAAAATCTCTTTTAAATATGATTACTTATGACTGCAATTAAAAATTTTCTTTATACTTTAAGAAGAGTTTTTGAAGTACATACTGTACATAAAATCTACTTCAATTTAAAATGAAATATTTACGTAATAATTGGAAAATTTATTTATTTACAATTCTCGTAAATCTTATGGAAAAGGAAAATAATTCTTCAAAAAAAATCTTAAAAATAAAAAAATGTGAAAATGACTTAAAAAATAATTTTTACTGACTATTTCAATAGAATATAATTTTATTTTGTTTTTCCTTCTTGTTTGTCTGTGATGTTCAAGTCATGTTTATTTCATGTTCAAATGAATATTACTTGTCTTGTACATTGGATGTTTATTTGAAAATACGATTAATTTGTCTATCAAAAGTCTATGCAGTAAACATTATTTTTAATTTGCACGTAAATACATACAGTATATTTTATTATAAGTATAATAACTATAGATGAAAAGAGTATACATATGAAAAACTGAAATTCTATTCATTTTACTGTCTAGTTTTTGATCTATTCTCGGAATTACACAAATTTTTTTTTTCTTTATGAAAATCTCTTCATTATGTGTATATCACAACATATTTACTGTGCATTGTATAAATTGAAAGATGATTAAATAAAATACATGCAAGTAAAAGGAAAATTTTGCTACAATACATGTGTATATAATGATGTATTAGGTTAAAATAAGTTAATAGTTGAAATATTTAACATCCATCATTTAAGGATTAACACATACATATGTACATAAGTACGTATGTATAAAATTGATACATTTGTATGTGAACGTATATAATCCATATAATCGTATATTATCATTTTCTAAATTCATTTCATATGGTAATTTATGTTCTCATATTTACTTATATATAAACTTTTTATAGTATTAAACAACATTATGAGAGGAAAAGGATTTAAATAAGTCTTCATGTTTATAAATGAAATTATAATTTAATATGTGTGCTTTACAATTAAATACAATAGAATTGAATACTTCATTTGCAAAAAATAATAATTAAATGACTGTTTGTGTAGATTTCAAATCTTGTATTTTGATTCTAACGAAAAATTTATTTAAATATTTTTAATTTTCAATAAGCTTTTATAAGAATAATTTTTAATAAGCTTTGAATTATTACGTAATTAATAGTTAATACGTTGCTATGACTTTTATGTCCGTATGCACCGATCACAAAAATTAGTTAGCAATGAAAATGGTGTGTCAACTGTTAGGTGGCCTATGTACATATGTACTCTAATAATATGTAATTACGGCTTTTGGAAACTACATAAAGTAGTCATTTACTGTACTAGTTACAGAAAATTAAAAATATTTCAAGTATTAAATATTTCAACTAAAAATTAGAAAAACGTATATGTAAATATTCAATTAAAATTACATTAAAATCTGTACAGAATATTTACAAGTTTTCAATTCATAGCATGCTTGCAACGTGCTTACGATTTTCAAACTTCGCTTTTGAAAAGCGCTATCATGTCTGTCTATTACTTAAGATTGTAGAAATCGTGCAAATTAGTACAAAAAAGAAAACAAAGAAAATTAATAAATTTTATATAATGAATTGAATGGCATAGAAATTTAAATAGTTCAATTATCTTTATCAGAATAATCAGATATGTAATATAATCACATTAATTATGAATACATATCTTTTTCTGTTTTGAGTTTTGATATAAAGTTTGTGTATTTTACGTACATAAATATTTATTATACAAAAAATACGTATGCGTGTACATATGATGTACTATGTACATATGTATGTACATCATATGATAAATTCCAGTGTACAGTGTACATGTTATGTGTACAGTTTTATGATATCAAATTTATTAATATGCTGTTATTTGCAAATTTTTTTAAAGTTTATTTTTATTTTATTATTGTATTATATATTTTTTTGTTATTAAATATAAATATTTGTTTTTATTTTATTATTTGCAAAATATACTCATGATTCAAAAACAAATGAAAAAAATCAAACAAAATTATTCAGGTAAGCAAATATCTAAATATTAAAAATAAAAAAGTATTTTTTTTTTAATTTAATATAAAAATTCATAAAATTTATCAACATGCTCATTACACATGTATCTATACATACACACACATGTATTCATATTTTATGTGATCTAAACAAAATAAATTCTGTTTATTTATTTTTTTTTTTTTGTAATTTTATTCAATTGAATTTCTTTTTTTTTTTTTTCTTATCATAATCTAAAATTTCATGTCGCCATAATATTATTATCATTTATAAATCAACACAAAACAATCATAATTTTTATAAAAACGGAGCGAAATGAAAAATAAAATATAACATCAAAAAATTGAATTAAGTAGATGGCAAAAAACAAAAAAAAAATTTTTTTTAAAAAAAGAAAAAATGTAAATTCGTTTCAAGGTAAATTGGATGCGCGTGCATTAATAAAAATATTATTGTCAAATAATTTTTGAGGTTCAAAGTAACAAGGAAAAAAGAAACAAAATTAATTAAAAAATATTTAAGAGAAGAAAATGAACAAATAAAACAAATAAAATGTTTGCTTATTGCTTATTCCAGAATTATTTAAAAAAAGAAAAGAAATTTAGAATGACGTAAAGATGAAAAAATGAAAAAAAAAAAAAACATTTTAATTAAAGAAAAACGAAAATGTTTGAACATTTTTCTTGTTTAAATTTAAAAAAAAAAAGAAGAAAAATGTACTTTTTATTTTAAATACACGTAAATTTTTTTTTAATTTTCTAGAAGTATTTTTAATTAAAGATTTGACTAAAATTAATAATTTCAACTTAAAGTTAAAACATACATACATGTATGTGCATAAAGAATTTCTCAAAAACTGGGTATACACGTTTTTCGTATTCATAATTTAAAAATGAATAGCAATTCGAAATAAAAAGCTTATGTTAATTGTATTAAATAATAAATCCTAAGCTTTTAATAAGAAACGAAATAATTTTTCCCTTTAATGCTTAAATTTTCATTTAAAATTCAAAAACAAAAAATATCGAATATTTTGTTCTTGACTTTGTATAGTAAAAAAGCTTTAAAATATACTGATGTTCATTTTAGTTCAAAAACATTTTCTTATCTTTCCCATTCCTCAGTTCTTTTGATATCATTTCCTCAAAATATCAAAGGATGAATTTATGTACATAAAAGATTTTTGCTTTTTCCTACTTATACATATGTATACTCATTGATATTATGAGAAAAATATTTATTTTTTATTCGATTTTTATTATTATCAATTTATTTTAGAATTCTTACAAAATCTTCTCTTATATATTATGTACATATATCAGAATACCAGTTTTTATGATAATCTTAAAAACTAAATTCAATTTTATGCTTTACACTTTTCTATAGTTTCATATTATAAAAATGCATGGAATATTTTTTTTTTCTTTTGAAATAAATGTTTATCATGATATACATTTTTATTTAAATGAAAAATGAATTGAAAATATATTTTCTTTGATTAATAGTTAATCTAGTAAATAATAAAATGTGTAAATGCAAAACAATCTACATATTATATAAGAAATTTTCCATTACAATTTTTAATATTTACTATCAAATAAAACGTGATATATCAAGGATTTTTTTTTTTTTCACATACAATTCCTTTTGTATAAAATATACTCATTACAATACATACATATGTATATTTTTAATTTTGAAATTTATTTATGTATATATTTTTATTTCAAGATTTTACTTCTTCATAGTATGTACAAATAATAGTATACAAAATGGAAAACTACACTAAAGTAAAAAAAAAATATATTACTTATAGTTATTTATGTATATGTATTTTATTTATCTGACATTTTTGCATTATCAAATAACAACAATATTTGTTCATTTTATGTACATACTAATATAAAATATGCAGTGAATAAAAATGTACTCTAATAGAGTCCTTGGCACAAATGACGGCTACTATTCTTTGTGATATCGAAAAAAAAGCTACTATATGCGATGAGATATTTATTGAATTTGTTTTTGTTTTTTTATCTATTTTTATGTCTATTTTTTATCTATGTATGTATATATACTTAAATTGTATAGTAAATGTGTTATATTTATAAAAAATGATTCAGTAACAAAAAATAAATAAATAAACATACATGTTACGAAATATGTGATAGTAAATTTCAAATATTAAACTTATGAATTTTTAAATTGGAAAAAAAAAATAAAAAATGCTCCTATAAAAGTAGGTGCTGTATAACCATGCATAGTAGATTTACAGTATTATAATGCAAATTGCAATATGAACACAAAAATATAGTGGAATTCACAAGCATGTTACATGTACATACCGTGTTTTATTTTGGTATTTTCATGTTTTATTTTCAGTAGTTAAAACACAGTATAGATACAATTACTATAGTTTAATGTTTGTAAACAACTCTCATAGTCGTTACAAATCAAATACACAATTAAATATCATGATGTAAAATATCAATATAAATTTTATTATTTGCGTGTATTATTTTCATATATAGGTATACGAGGAATTACAATTAAATTTCATTTTATATGGATAATATGTACGTGTACCATAAAATTGTTGTATATTATTTTCGTTGTCATTTGTAAAGTTCAGTTGATTTTAATACTATTGTTACAATAATAATAATAATATTAAAAAATAAAATAGGAAAAACAATTTTTTGCATAATTGCATTATTAATTATAAACTTTTGTCTGTACAAAAACGAATACATCATAAGAGTATAAAATTCAAATACATGCTTGAATATGGGTAGCTGACAAATGCATGTAATACATAATAAAATATATTGCAATGCAAAAAGTTTGTACTTATGTATATAAGTATGTATATACATTTAATAATATTTTCATTTGTTTATCTGGAAATATGTATATCGAACATGTATCTATAAATATGTATGGGGATACATAAACAAAATATGTAATCATATTTACGAAATTCTCTCTTGTATGTATATGCACAGTCACATATTACAATGTTCAACAAAATTTACAATTAATGTAATTCAACTGCATTTTAGAAACATATAATTCACGTACAACAACATCAGGGAATGTAAACAGATACTGTATTTGACTTTTCATTTCATACAAATTTACATGAATGCATAAATATAATGCATCATTATGTTGTTTTGTTTTGATTATTGATTACTTTAACAAAACAAAAAAAAAAAAAAAAAAATGATTAAACATTGTTTAGTCGTGGCAAAAATTCGTGACATTTTCAAATGTAAATATGTATATTAGATTAGCCATTGCACAAACGTATACTCAAATTACAAATGTTTGTTATTTAATTTTAAATTATGATAATTGATACAATAAAAATTAGATTTAAATTTTACTTCAACCTAAATATCCTTCTAACTGCATTTAGATCTACTTTTAACAATGCTTTTTTATGCTTATATAGTTATTTAATTTGATTATTTAAAAATAAAATTCTAAACACCATAAACAGATACAGGTACATAAAAATTTTTGTATGTAAATACAAAATATCGAATTTCATTATAAGTTTTCTATTAAAATAATTTTTTTTCCAAACTGTTCAATTTAATAATAATTTTTACAATAAAATTACTAAACTAAATTAATTTACTTAATTTAAATTTTATAAATTTTTCCTTTTTCTTCAAGGAAATTCAAAATTAATTATTTTCTGTGTATTTTTTTTTTCTCAAAATTTATTTTCAGATTTTTAATTCATCATTATTTTAGAGATTTTTAAAAAAAAATCATTGATTTTCAAATATTTCCTTTTGTTTTTTGTATGTACATATGTATACAATCAAAAGTATGACCTCAAATAATTATTATGAAATTTTGAATTGTCAACAAAATTCAACTATAGACGAAATTAAGCAAAATTACCAACAACTTATACTGAAATATCATCCGGATAAACAAAATTTGAATATAAAATCTGAACCTTTATCATCATCATCATCATCAAACAATAAAATTGATGGTAATGAGATTTTTATAAAAATAAATGAAGCATGGAATACATTACGAGATCCAAATAAAAGGAAATTATATGACGCTGAATTATTACAAAATCAAGCATTATATCAACGTAATATTTTTCCTGTATTAAATATTAAGAATTTTTTTCGAATTGATGGTTTTGATAAAAATGTATTAGTTCATCCGTGTCGTTGTGGAAGTTATTTTTCAATTGACGAAGATATAGACATTAAATTTAAATTAGATAATGAGGATTTATTAATAGAATGTGATGATTGTTCGCAAGTTATTGAACTTAATATGAACACACCAACATAATATTTATCCTGTATTAAATATTGAAAATTTTTTTTGAAAAATATGTTGGCTTATCTGAATCATTTTAAAGGATAGTATTTAATTGATTTAGATAAGGACATCAATTTAAGCTATCTAATGTTGTGATAAATATTTACAAATTATTAATGTGAAGGGTTTAAAAGATAACAGAAATATCCATTATTTTAATTAATGGATTAATAAATTCAAAACCACAATTTTTTTTAAAATGAAATTGAAATAAACAGAAATTTAAAAAAAACGATGAAATTTTTGGTTGTTTTCTTTAAGAAAAGATTAAATTTATTTTTGTGCTTTTATTTTTTATTTCCGATTTAAATTTTTCTAATTATGATTATACATATACAGCCTTACAAAAGAAGAGAATAACACGTGCAAATATACAGAATACGCCAACGTAATGCTTTTTGGTTTTTAAATACTCGTGTATGGATTTATTCGAAATGTATGTAAATGTAGAAAATTTTCCAAAGTATAAAATTTTGTTTTTTTTTTTTTATTTTTTTAAAAAAAAATTTAGTTGTATAAAATTTTGTATTTACATGGTTTAATTATTACACGAAGCCTCAAGATCATTAACCCACGAATAAAAATAATTGTATAATTTGCTTGCAGTTATTGCTACCGAGTTTAAAACGTGTTTTTTTTTTTTTATTCATTTGATATAATATTTTATTCATTTACTACTTGTTTAATGTGTACTTGTATTAACTTGTATTATGGTTCGTTAATTACCACAAACTTTTTTAGTACACAGTTATTACATTGAATCATTATTTTACCTTCTAATTATACAAGCAAATGTATGCATATTTTCTTCATTACTCTTTAAATTGTTTCGTTTTTTCTTTTTTTAATAAAACCAAAATTATTTTTAAACTATACTTTTTCTGGTTTTTATTATTCTAGTACATGCACCTACAAGAACATTATTTTGTATTTAATTTTCCTTTCCATAAAAATTTTCTTATGAAATGATTTTTTATCATCAATAGTAACGAATTTTATAGCATTTTTAAAACAAAAGGCGTGATTTTATGTGTTCACATTTTATTTCATTACAGTTTTCTTTTTTCTTTTCTTTTTCTAAAATCTTGTTTAAGTATTAGTAAACCATTTTAAAAGAATAAAAACAAAAATAAATCAAACAATTTAAAATCATAATAAAAATACTTACACACCTTTTATTGTTGGTACATACGTAAAAGTAATTTTGACTGTACATCGATATATTGTGTTATTGAATAGTTAGTGGGCATAAAAAAAAAATTAATTCTCTTTTATTAAATTTTTTTTATACTACCCACTAAAAATAATATGTAATTTCTTTAATTAAATTTTCAACTTAAGAATAAGTGGTTTTTTCGTCTTGATTAAAAATTTTTCTTGTTGTTTTATTTTCTTAATAAATATCTATACATTTTTGTTCTTTTCATATTTATTCTTTTGTGTAGCCTGTGTATACTGTTATGGCTGTGCTGTGTGTATACGCTTGAATAAATTTTTAATTTAATTTCGATTTTTTTTTTGTATAATATAGATATTCTTAATAATTAAATGAAAATTTGAACATGAATAGATATTTTGAATATTTTTTTACAAGATTCAGGATAAAAAATTCATATAAATAATGAAAATTATTTTTGGTTCTATTAAATTAATAAAATTGTTGAGTGATTAAAATCTACTCTTAAAACACCCTCGATATAAACTTGTCATTGTACATTCAATTTGTCCATGAATTATTGATTTTATTATGTACATGAATACGTTTGTACGTTTATTTTATTTTTTTAAATCAATTTTAATCGATTTTGAACTGCATTTTGACCAATTTACCGGAGGGCATATTGCTTTAAATAATAAAATTGTATAAAGCCAGTAAAGCTTATTTTAAACAGTTTTTCTTCTTCTTGTATTTCTTTTCTTTTTTTAAATAAAATACATTTACACAATTTGAAATGTTATTGGGATATGCTATTGAAAAATGTAAATAAGTTTTTTTTTTTTTTTAATGAAAGAAAAAGAAAAGAAAAAAAATATTTTATAGGTACAAATTGTAGGAAAAGTAGACAATAAATAAAACAAATTACTTACTTTAAATGTCAATGAACTTTAAAGTAAACTCAAAGCATATACATACATACATATACTTATAAATAAAGTAACAATTTTCATTGTATATTGAAGAGAGAGTGGCACATATAACTGCAAATGCAATAACACATCATAAAGTTAAAATGTGCCGTATAAAAGAAAAAAGAAAAAAAAAATATATTGAAAAAAAACAAAAAACAAGAAACTAACATACTATAAAATATGTAATGCAATCGTTCAAAGTAATTATACACTCCTATGGCGGTCGACATATTTTGATTTTTATACTTTATTTAATTCTCTTTTTTAAATATTTTGTTTATAATGTATGTTTGCCTATACGTACATTACATGCTGGGCATATGCGATAAAAGTACGTGCTTAAGAACTTTCTCAAAGGTAAAAAAAGAAAACAATAAAAAATGCAAAAAAAAATGTTAAAAGTATCTGATGCCGTAATATACTTACATATTTTACTTTATAATGATACTTGAAACAGGAAAAATGAATACAAAAAAAAAAAAAAATTAAAAAATGTGCAATTACGATTAACGATTCTTTGATCTACATAAAAGTAAATAATAATGCAGTTCAAGTTTGTTACTCTGTACGTTTTTTTTTTTTTTATTGTTGACTTTAAGACAATTACTTATAAGTAAGTAAATTGCTAAACTCTTGTATGCGGTAAAAAATCAATCGACCTAATGACTTTGAGGAATATAAGAATATACCTATACAGAAAGGAATGTGATTATGTGCGTACAAGAAATTACAACAAAATATTATGTCAGGAGCAAAAAGTATATTGAAAAGAACAAAAGTTATTAACGAAATAAAAGTACGAAGAGACACACATATACATACAGTACTTATTCTTGAGTTATTTACATTAAATTATGTCAGTTTATTGACAGTAGAACAGCTAATTTATGATCAAATGAAAATTTTCTAAATTACGTTGCAATGTTCATTATCCTTAGGCCCAATACGACTGTCAATTTATAAAATTAAAAATTCGTTAAAATTTAAAATTTAAATCTTGGAACAAATTTAATTTTTTTAAAAATTTTGTTTACATCATTTAATCACTTTCATAAGTTCATAATCAAAAATTTTGAAATTTTTAACATAACAAAAATTTACAAGTTACAAATAAATTTGAAATTAATTAATAATTTATTTTTTCTTTATTTTTGTAATTTTAAGCTCTAAAGAAATTTTCTTTCAATAAAAATTTTCATTTTATTTTTTATAAATTCACTTTCTAAGTAAGTAAGTATGAGTATTTTATTTTTATAACATCATGATATTTGATACGAACGAATAATATATGAACGTTATAAGCTTCTTGAAGGTCATAAGTTCATTACCACTCCATTCTAGAATATTCCATGTTGTTAATAATTGTGATATGAGAATACACACGAGTTTCTCATTTTTTGTATACTTCTTTGTTTTCCTTTTTTTTTATTTACATGATTCCCTTTTCTTTTGGAAAAACAAAATTATTTCATTTTTGTTTTAGATGTTTACATTCTCCCAGATTATTTTTTTTATATTTATTGTTGACGTTACACGAAAATAAGTACAATAGAAGTTAGGGATATTTGTTTTTACCCTCCATTCCTATTATATGTACATATATGTACATAATAAAATATTGTTGTATATATGTATGTACATATGTATAAATATAATTGCGTGTATTTGAATTTTATTATACTTTTATTTTACAAAACAAAAATTCTGTTTACAATATCTAAAAATAATACATGCATACAAACCTTAAATTTGATAAATAAGTTTCATTTATTATTGTATAACTTATAATTTTCATCCTTAGAATTGTCATGGTATCCTGTTCAAAATAATAAAAGATTTTCTACCTCTATTTCTTACAATTTTCTATAGAAAAACAAAAAAAAAAATAAAAAAAAACAAAACAAAATGAAAATAATCTCTATTAAAAATAAAAGCTATACTGCGCACGTCAAAAAATTGTTTATAATGATGATGTTGATGATGAGGATCTCATGAAAAACAAAAAACAAAAACTGGTGGTCCCGTAATCCCGTCTACAAACTTGTTTACAAAAATGTATGTATAAAATTTTCCTTTTCTTAAAAATATCCCATGAAAAGTTTATACTTGTTTACTTGATTTATACACGTATACCTATATATACATATACATATGTATCTATATGTATACGAATGTATATCTACATAAACATATATATATTTTACAAAAGTTTATACCATATAGTCTTGTATTTTAATTTATGAGATTTTGTCTTGCTACAAATGGGTGTTTACAATCACTAGGGCCTTTTAAATAACAAGAAGAGTTCTGCTTTAAATTTCTATACATAAAAATGTTTATCACAGAGAAAGAATATAAATATCCTGGATGATTGTGTAGCAACTGCGATGATATCAAAATAAAATTGTAGTGTGAAAAGATGGTAAAGATAAATGTATTTTGTTATGCAATAAGTAAAATGGAAATAGGGAAGAAAAACGCTTTTCATATGCTGAGAAAGTGGAAATATTGTTAAAATTTAGGTGTAGAAGATGTTTATTGTTATACAAGAAATGGTTAAAGAGAAAAAAATAAAGCAACAAATATATATCAAGTTAAGTACATCTTCATGTATGTATACATGTACACAACGAAAATCAAAATACATTGTACCTATATAGTCGAAGTTGTTTTGACTTTGTGGGAAGTTTTATTGTTAGAATTCACATGTAAACGTTGATATAAGAACATTTAATTTTCGAGGGTAATAAAAATGTATTAAATTGTACTTCATCGTATTGCTAATGTTGATTTGTAACAAAATTGTATACAATTTAGAAATCTTTATATCACTTTGTATACGTAATGTTAAGTGATTAAGTACAAACACTAAAAAATACGAATGAAAATTGATGATTCTTGAAATATAAAATGAATTTAGTACATAATTACAACATTTTTATTTTAAAAAATTTTTTACATTTGTATCTAAATGTAGATTTTTGCTAAAATAATTCTTGGTATTGTTGAAAATTAAAATAATAATGAAAGAGTTTCTACATATACTACATAAGTTCAAGCAGTAATTTATTCAACATCTAAAATATGTAATACAAATAATATATTTTTAATTAAATGAAAATTTTGAAAACACACTAAGCCAACATTTTTGATACAACACTTAATTAAAATCAAAGAAAAATTTAATCTTTCTACTTTTTTTAAAATTATTTTGTGTTTTTCATTTATGCATGCTCTTAACAATAAAAACAAGAAATTAAACAAAGAAAATAACATCATACTCAAGAACGTATTCACACGTACACAGTATACGTAATGTACATCTGTATGTATACTTCTCATAAAATTATTGCCTTTTTCTTAAATTGCCAATTTTTCAATATGGAAATGTAATATGTCCTTAAATATCCTTGAAGATGACGAAATTGTTTACTCGTTTTGTACTACTTTTCACTTTCATAATAAAATGTTAATCACAACCCATCTTTTTCCATTTTCCATTCATTTTATTTATTATTCATCAATTATTCTTTTATTTAAATTTTTCTTTTAGTTGTTCTATTTTTGGTCTTTTGATTTGTTTTTGTAATGTTTTTTTGTTTTTTTTTTAATAACATCAGAAAAATAAAATTAGAAATTATGCCAAATATGTGCTTATGTATGTACATACATATTACACTAAATAGAATTTTCTTGATAAAAATGAGTTCTTTATATTATGGTCATCACAATATTTTCATTATGTATGTATGTATATTCTCTCCAAGGACAAATTAAGAAACATTATTTTATTATATGACTTTTTTTATGACAATATCAGTTGCTATGCGCCTAAAAATATTTTACATGCATAAATGGGAGATTGTATGTATGTATGTATGTACGTGCAATGGCCGAAAGTATTATTCATGTCTTTTATACATTTCTGTTCCTTCCTCCTTTTTTTGCCTTAAAAAACACGCATACATAAACGTCAAATTCTATTATCTACATATGTATACGCAATTTACCACTATATACAGATGTACCTACATATATATATTCAATTGCATGGAATTTGTACGCATACATATATTTATCATCACACTACTTAAGTTTATCGACCTTAGCCACGTGTCATCGATTTCGACCTTGAATTTTTGTATTTGTGTATTCATATACATATAAAAATAAAGGATATTCAACACACACATAAATGAACAGAGAAAGTGAAACATGCACATAATTTTTTATATCTTCCTTCAGAATACATTACCAAAATATATTACATAAAATGAAGGTAATAATAAGCAGGGAAGAAGAAAATATAGCAGTATATGGTAATAGAATGTAGACAAATTCTACACAATTTCTAAACTTTTTTTTTGTATTGAATCAAAAGAAATAAGAGTAAATAAAAATATATCCTTTTTTTTTTTTTTTTTTTTTTTTTTTTAATAAAATTAAGATCAAACTTTTTTTTGTGGGTACGTACTAGGTTTTTATTGGTTCAAACTTTTTATTTTTTTTTTAATTTTTTGCTTTTACAGGGGTACATTATATTATTACATTATCTCACAGGAATACAAATTAGACTGAAAAAAAATTGAACTGTGAAAAAAAAACGATCCAAAAATAAATGATGTTGAACTTTTATATAAATTACAAATTTTTAATGTATAAAAATTTACATGTATCTGTGCATAGCCGTGTTTTGCATATATGCAAATTCCTTTCACACGTGTTAACTATTTTGATATATTAAAACTTCTTCCGCTTTACTTACTTTGTTCCACACAATAAAAATAACATTTTAAATTGTAATATGAAAAGAAAGGATAAAAGACCTTTCTGCTGTATAAATATGAAAATATAATGTATTTTACTTTAACTTATGTATTTTCTATCTTGATTTATTTTTAGCTTTTCATTTTATTTTTATTTATTTTTTCATGACTTTCATATTCTTATAATACACCTTCTGGAAAAATTCATTTGTTTATTTATTTATTTTTTTTTTTCGTGAAGAAAGAAACATATTTTCCATTAAGTAGTTAAAAATGTTTATAAAATTTGTATTTCAATAAAGGACTTTTATACATACATTGATTATACTATATATAATATGTATGTATGTTATTTGTACCAAATTTATAGTTAGCATATATGACTTGCTATAATTTATTCAACACAAGCGTGTCATGTATTTAAAATGTAATATGTATAACGTTTAATGTTTTTAAAGTTTTTTTTTTTTTACTTTTCCAACATTTTGTAATCAAAATACAAAAAAGAAATCCTTTTTCTGAAAAAACAAATATACAAAAATTATTGTATATAAAAATTGAATTGAAACGCGTATGACATAAAACATCCTTTCATATACATATGTATGTAGCTTAAAACCATAAAATTTTATATTTACATTAAAATAACTTTTCTTTCTATGTATTTATCATGAATTGGTGTGAAAAGTGATTTGAGATTTAGTTAGAAGGTAAAGCATATGCCACCAGTGAGTGATATGTACATAATACTACTAACGGTAGGATATTACAAAATTGCTCGAACAAAGGAAAAAGGAAAAATGTATACGCATTTATCCAATACATAAGCCCACAAAATAAAATATACATACATATGTGTATTTGAACTTTTCAAGGACATAACATAAAGGTACGACGACCCGTACACGCGAAATGGTTCATTTTTTGGAATAGGAAAGTACGTGTTTTTATTATTGATTTTTTTTTTTTTTTGTATCATACTCTTCTTTAATTTTTAATTTGATACGCAATGATGTTGTTTTCATTTATAAGTAGGTGGATAATAATTGGGTTGCATGTGGTGTGTTGATTTTATTTCAACAATGAATTTTCCAATTTTATACAATGTAATGTTATAGTTTTTATTTTTGTTTTTATATGATATGATTATTTGGATTGTACGTATTGATAAATTGCGTGTTATTTTAAATTAAACAATATTTTGTATATTATAGTGAAATATGAATTCTTTTATTCAAAATAACATCCAAATACTGTATTATGTATTATTAATAAAATAACAGAAAATATTAAACTTTCATATTCTAAAATATGTTCATGTATGAAATGATGAAATTTATAAATATACATATGTACATACATATGTATTTTGTTTAGAAGAAATTTTCCATTTTCATGTATTTAAGTACATTATACGCACAGTATGTAATGTATCTATCATATTTGAATAATTGGAATAAATTTATTATAACATAACAGAAATGTACATATATTGTTTATGACAACTAACAAGAAGGATATTGTTAGTAAATTGATTTTTATTCTTTTTTTTTTTTTGTCTTTTTGTGTGTTGATTTTTTGTGGTTGTATTTGAAACCCACATATATGTATTTTGCATATATGTATAGCGTTACATATTAAATGGGAATATAAAATTTGTGGTTTTTGGGTGTATGTATACATATGTAAATAAGTAAAATGAAAATGAATTGAATAGATAACAATTGCAAATTAATATAGGCTATGTTGCACAGATGTTACTTAGTTATATGCATTCGTTCTAAAATGATACATGAATAAATAATTGATTTGTTTTTAATTTGAATTTACATAGTATTGTGCAATGGAATACAATTTGACATGAAAATATAAAAAGATAAAATGATTTATTAGATAGACTAAAGTTATCCACAATGATTTTTTTAATAACATTATTTTATCCCTTTTATAAATAAAGTTTAGAGAAAACCAACATAATCGATTAAAAAGACTTATATTTATCATTTAGGCTCAATAACAGCGTTAACAACAGCGGTAGCTATAGTATAAATTTCACATGCTGAAAAGTTAATAGGTTTAATGATATCGACAATTTGTCGTTATTATCAAAGTGGATTTTATTTTATTTTGAAAAATTCTGCAACAGCGATAACAAGGTTATTCATGATTTTCCTTAATTTCGTTGATAGAAAATAAAATAGAATACAAAATGTTTAATAATTTATACCAGCTAAAATTGAAATGAATTATTGAAAAGTTTGCTTCAAGTCAAATTAATTTTAAATTAACTCAATATTATTTCTGGGTATTTTTATAATTATTTTCTTATTTATTTTTTATTAAATTATCTGACATTGGATAACTTATTTATTTGAAATAGCAATGATCATAAAAAATTTAAATTATAACCCTTTGTAAAAAGATAAACTTAGCTAAACGTATCAATTTATAGCATTTAATTGTTCATAAAAAAAACAAATCTCCTATAAAACCTATTTTAAGAAGAGAGTACTTATAAAAACAAATTCACTCATATGAAAAAATTTAATTGCAAAATTCTCAATATGTACCGGAAAAAAATTCAAATACTATAAAGCTACTTATGTATGTATTAAAAAAAATTAAATAAATTCTTGTTTTTCAAGAGTATACGAATTTTTTCTTCTAAATAAAATTAATTTATTCAGATAAATAATTCAATACTAAGTAATTTCCAATAACATGGAAAAAAAATCAAATTTGTTAATATATTTTGATAATACAAATTTTAACTTTCAGAAAACTGTCAAAACTTTTCCAACTTTATATTTATTGTCCTTTATCATTTTCAATCAAAATAGATAAGGGATTCGCATTTTATAAATTTATTAAATTTTAAATCACAATTTATTGACTTTAATTTTTAATACAAACTATAGACAAGAATATAAGTATAAGAAACAAAATGTAATCTTATTTGGATGTCTTAAAAAAAAAAAAAAATCAAAATAAATTTCAAAATAGCTCAAATATATAGAATATTCTTTGAAAATATTTTTTAAAAGATATTAAATTTCCTTTTACCTTTATTTTCATTACTTTGTAAACAAATATATACGAAAAGTTATTTAATTTCAAATATTTTACCTTTTTTTTGTATCCCGATCATGGAATGTATTTATTTTTATTTTTTTATTTTTTGAAAAGATAAACATTACATAGAAAACCAATTTTGTCATACAATTTCATTTTATTTTACATAATAATATATATTAAACATTTCTACTTCAATAAATTTTAAAATCATAAAATATTGAAAAAATATCCATTTTAATATCAGAGGACTTTTTTTTTGCCTGTGTAATGGCATTTTATATCAAAGTAATGTAAATGTAAATATTTTATTCAAATTTTCATTTTCAATTTATTTTTCTTTTCTATTTTTTTTTTTAAATTTAATTTCAATAAATTACTATAAATTTGATTTTAATGAAAAATATAATTTTATATTTTAAATATTACGTATTGCTCTGTATACGATTTTATTTTATTTTATTTTTTTGTTTTTGGTTATTTAAATAAATTCACAGTATTTAACTGTATGAGCAATTAGGAAATGTAATTTAATTTTAAAACAAAATAATTGTATTTGTGCTTGTTTTGTAAAATAAAATCTATATATATTAATTTGTTAATTTGATTATAAACAAATAAGAAACTATATTTGTTAAAAAAATTTAAAAAAAAGAATGTCGTATAAAATTTATTGCATTGTACATATTACATACAATTCTAAATTATTTGCATAAATTTAATTTATTTGGTAACAAATTTTAAATATAATTAAAAATAAACATTCTTCACATACCAATCGTACTCTTATTTTTCATCATTTATTGAGTTAAATATATTTACGTATGTATGTAGTATGGCTATTTGAAAAACACATTCACCTAGATACTACATGAATATGTATACAATTTAAAATGTATTTATTTTATTCTATATTTATTGATTATTCAATGTAGAATGGTATTTACATGCTATATATTACATAAAGAGAGAACCAATAATTTAAAATAATACAATTCAATTCAATTTGTTGTTCATTAAATTATTTTTCTCAATTTATATTGTAACAAGTTAGCATCTTTTATAAATATTATCTTAAAAAAAGAAATTTTCAATTAATTAAAAAATTTATTGATTTTACTAATTGAAAATGTAAATTTAAATATGGTTACATATGTACATAAATTATGTACCTGTATATACACAATGTTCATATGTACAATTAATGGGATTATATTGTACAAGAAAATGCAAAGTATTTGTAAAATATTTTCAAATTTCCTGAAATGTAATCAATATTAAAAAATTTTCCAGAAATATAAGGTAAAAATAATTTTAAAAGCAATAATAATTTGAAAATACATAATAAGAAATTTAATAGAAGAAAAATTTATAAAATAAACGAAAATACAAAATACAAAAGAAAATTTATATTGAATAATTTAATTTTAGTAGATACTTAGGACACAGTATTTCACGTAAGAGTTTATAAATTATAATTTAGGATCTGATATAAATAAATGGCTGTTATTTCGAAATAAAAATTAAAAGAAAAAACGTTAGTTTCAAAATAAATAAAAAAAATGTTAAATATAGGTATGATACTTATAATTAAGCCAATATTAAAATTGAAATTAATTTTATAGCTAAGTTTATTATTATTATATATTTTTTTTTAAATTTATTTATTTATAATTTTATTTAGATTTGACATCTGTTTTATTTCTCTCATATCTACATTATTTATTTCAAAAGTATTATCAAAGTATCATGCACTTTATACTGTTGACTAACTGACTATAATGTACATGCATGTTTCTGCTAAGTGTTTAGTTTGTTTAATTTTAATTATGTGTATTTTTAAATAAATCTATACTTGTATATGATTGTTTATAAGACACAAATACCATGTATTTAATGCCACCGCTAACATTCACTCTGTTTTAATATAAAATATAATCACGTTGCCTGTAACCATGTTCATTTAATGTGTATTTTTAGTAAATATAGTATAATACACATTCTAATTTTAAAATTTTATTTTGTTTTATTTTTATTTCGTTTTTTTTTTTTTGTTGTTGTTTATTTTTCCTCTTTGTTTTGTTTTTGTTTAAAAACAAATGTTTTCTATTTCAAACAATAATTATCGTCTACACCTTAAAATAACGCTTTTATCGCATTCAAATGTATTTGTGTATACTGTATTTGTATAGTATGCACAAATGGCCGTGTAAAACAAAATCTAAATTTATTTCAATATAAAAATAGAATTGAATTTAATTGACGACATGACATAAAGACAGAATTTACTAAAACTACATTATAAAAGATCAAATAATATGATGTTGTCGTATTTAATGTGATTTAAAGGCGCCAACGGAAAATTTGTTAATTTTAATTCAATATATACATATATACAAAAATGCATATTTTGTATAACATTATAACATTTATGGTATTATGTAACATTTTCTTTTTTACATAAAATTCAATTCTTCTCTACATTTTTCTTACACTTTTTATTTTTCAATTTTTTTTTTCTTAGGTTTTTATTTTTTTAAATTAATTAAATCTTTTTCAATTTTTTGAATTTCCTTATTTCTTTTTTAATATCAACAAAAATTTCTAAATTAAAGAATCTAAAATAGAAAATCTTTATAATTACCATAATGAGTTATTTTTGTATTTAATTTTTTAATTTAAGTATTCGGTGAAAAGAAAATTGAAATAAAAAACTTGTAAAGAAATGAAATATTTTGAAAGAACTTTTCATAAAATTTAATTTTGAAAATTTTGTTTGAAATGAAAATATGTAAATGAAGTTTTTTTTTTTTCGAATTCTAGGAAAGACGTCTTTTTAAATTGAAATTCGCGAAATATTTCATTAATTTGTTTTTTTTATTTTTCATTTTTGCAGTTTATATTAAAATAAATTTATTACAGCTAAATAATGTAAAGAATTTTAAATTACTTGTACTGTTTTGCAAGGTATTATCAAATGGTTACAGTATAAACTGAAAAATTTTTTAAAAATCTGAAATAGTTAAAAATTTGAATAATGTTGAATATATTGAGTTTCATATAGTTTTTAATGTTGGACACAAATTCTCTATAATTGAAAATATATTTTTTTTTATTTAAGCAAAAAATATTGAATTGTTTTGAATGTTTCGATCATACCTCGTTTAAACGCCTTTTTCTTTGATATTAATTATAAATATTATTTGCATACAAAGTTATATTATGTATTAAAGAAAATAAAAACACGCTTATTCATATATTAGATGTATGCAGTAGTAACGTACATATGAATGTGTAAAATCTGGTAAAATATTGTATACATTATGGGGCGTTGACATTTCACATTATTATTTTTTTGCAATTTAAATTTTTCGTTTTTGGCTTTCTTGTTCGTTTTTACTGTTGAAGTTAAAATTAAAACGAAAAATGAATTTTTCAAATGTAAAATAATTTTCAATTACAATTGTAATTAAATTCAGTTTACAGTTAATAATGAAAATGAATCATTTTCCTGTTTTTTTTCCCCGTTATTATTGTACATGTGTACATATGTAATTTTGGCCTTTTTTGTGGTTTATTTTATGGATACATAAAATAATACATTTTGTATATATTATAATAAGCACATTCCGGAAATGTTGATTCAGTCAGTATGCAATTTTGTTTGTTTTTTTTTTTTTTCATTTTTAATAATAGATTTGAATCTATAAAATCTGTATTAGATACATGTATTTCTGCACATATTATGCATGTATACATTATTCAGTAATATGTAATTATATATTTGCTATACTCGTATAAACAAAATATTGTTTCATAATAAACAACAGATCAATGGTAAATTCCACTTTTACTTATACCTGATGTGCTATTATTTCTACAATTTTTTTTTTCTTAAATTTTTTTTCTTGCTTTTATGTAATTTTAATATAATTATACCACTTAATATATTATATTGTACATTATTACTAGTAATAATAAAAATAAAAAATAAATAAAAGCAAATAAAATATGCTTTACATGGCTAATGAATATGATTAATGCATTTGAAATTGTTGACGATGACGATGAATATAACTTATTTATTAAAGTGTTTTTATTTTCTTTTTTTTTTTATATTAGGTATGTATTTAAGTAAATTGCAATTTATTTATTTCACTTTTATTGTTTTTTGTCATTTGGCATGAAAACAAATAACAAAATCGAATGTCTACAATTTTAGAAAGTAAAGACAAAAAAGAAAAAAAAATAATAATGATAATTTTCCTTTTGTTCATTGTTTTGTTCTGTTTTTCGATGTAGTGACAAAGTATAAAATACACTTTTAATATGTTTTTTTTTTTTTTTTTTTAATTCAATAATGATTAAATCAATAATATGTGAATTCAAATAGAGTAGAAAAGAAAAATAATAATAATAGAAAATTATATCGGTCGAGGTAAAACATTCGCTTGTTTTATACAGTTTATCAGGCTTTTTATATGTACATATATAAAAGACAACCACATGATACCTACAGAATTACAGACATATGTATGTATGTATATATTTTTTAATTTGGTATTTTTTAATTAAGGCTTATTAAAAGAAAAAATTTTTTTCTAATTGACATACTTATTTTGTTTCTCAATTAGAATTTCATTTATTTGGATTTGTATAGTAATGATTTTTTTTCTTTAATTTGATTTCAATTTTTATTTTTCTCTTCATAAAAATTATTCCGTATGGGTGTGTGCTTGCATACTTATAACTATAAATTCACAAGAACACATATGTATGTATGTATCTACAAATGTACGTATACACCGTACGTATAAAGTAATTTTATATTTTCAATTTACTTGTTTATGTCTGTATTATGACTTAAAATATTAAAATAGTATTACTTGTTATTTTGAATGTTATTAGATAATAAATGACTAAAATATATTACAAAATTTCATATTATGATTTAATTAAATTTTTACAAAAATAAAAATATATACAATGTTATTTATATTTAGATGTAATGTATATGCATATGTTCATGAATTAGTTAAGTGTTCACAAAAAATTAAAATATACCTATACTTGCCTATACCTACGTACATTAAAAGCTTAACAGTACTATTCATAAAAACAAGAATTCATGTTTTGTCCAGGGCATTAAAACAAAATATTTTGTGTATAAATTTTTGTGCAACAAAATAATTCCAAGGTAGATACTCTAAAAATTGTTTAAAATTGTAAAGAATTTTTGCATGTATGTACTACCTGCATGTATGCATGTACATATGTATGTACACAACATGAATCTATTCAACATTAAAAATAATAAAATATACATTTTCAAATATCTACGATAGAAAACAATACTTCCACTATATTATACATATGTGCATTTGTGTGATATGTGCATACATATGTAAATATGTACCACCCATTTGTTAAACCAAGTTGTATACGTGATTAAACTGTCCTCCCCAAATGCAAACAAATTTATAAAATATATCATATAATATGTGAAAATAAAAATATTATTTTGCACATTTTATTTTACACAATAAAAATTTACATATTATGTGCATATATGAATATTGCATAACATAATATACTTTATACTGCATGCTACAGAATTTATGTTAGTCGTATATCTAATTGTGCATGTATACAACAGTTTATTACCCCCTCAGAATATAACGTACAGTATATGTGACGTAATTTATCATCAGGTCAGGGTAGTTCATTGCACTATTACACTTTTTAGTTATATTTATTTATTTATTTTCGTTTGTCTTAATTTTTGTTATATATATTCATACGATACACATATTCATATTCATTTACATTTTTATTTATTTATGTGAAAGACTATTTAATTGCATGCAACACACGCAATTTTAATGCAAAATATATAAATATAAAGTATACATATTGCATATACAGAAGAAATATGTATTGAGTTTCACATGCATTCATCTTAAGAATTTTTTCTAGGATGTATTTTTTGATTATTTAATAAAAATTTATATTTATTTATTTATTAAAAAATGTATTTTCTGGAAGTCAACGTATCTAATTAAATGTTGTTATAATCACATCAACTGCATATATGACGGTATGACGTAAGTAGTCTTAGTTTGGAAAAGATTTTTGCATAATGACTGTATTTTTCATTATATGTATGTGCATACAGTATTTTATTTGTATGCACATACAATATGTACATATGTATATATTTTCAATACAAATACAAGCAAATAAAATGTGTGGAAATAAAATCCAAAATAAATGTTCATTTTATGTAGATGCATATACTTATACTTACGTTTATGGTCCATTATTCTATTGTACGGAAACAAAGAAGATTGATGATATTTTTAGTACAAGAATTTGAAAACATACATATGCTTCTATTATCAATTATCTAATTTTCCTTGACTCAAATGTTTCTTATATAAAATATATAAATAAATGTGATACCAATGGCTACTAAAAAGTTTTATTTAAAATCCTGCAGTGTTTTCTGTTATTTGTTTAAAAATATTTAAAGGACTTAATGCCAGTAAAATAAAATTATTTATATTGAATGAACGTTACAAAATATGAAAAGGGTTTATTATTATCCTTTTAGTAATAATTTATTAATTTTTTTTTTTCATATATTTTTATTTTTATATATGTACGTATTTATATTTTGGTTTGTACATAAAATTTTGTTATTTTGCCAATTTAAAATAAAATTTATTTACATATCCACATGCATATATATACGTATTTATTTTACTTTTAAAACAAAAAGCAAATAAGTTAAAAATCTTGTATTTTACTTGTACAAGTTATTCCAAATTTTCAATTTAAATAAAACCACAAGATATTTACATTATTTATAATGAGTGAGTGTTTAAAATTTTGTTTAAATTTTACTAGAAAATAAAAAAAAAACAGGATATGTAATCAAGTTTTAGAAAAAAAAATAATAAAATGAAGGAGAAAAAATTGAAATAAAATAACTAAAGATTTTTGTTTTTGTTTTTATTCAATAAAATCGTGTATAATAATTTTTACTTTCATTTTTCTGTGATCAATATGTGTTCATATTTACCCAAATAAAACATACATATGCATTACATATGTGTATGTGTACAAAACTGGTGTATTTTTATTTAAACTCCCACAAATGTGCTTTTACTGCAATAACTTGATATAAAAAAGTTTATTTTGACTTTTGACGTTTTCAAATTAATTTCAAACACCCAAAGTATAACGTTTTCGTTTTCAACTTTTTAATGATACTATGATTATTATGGAAACATGACCAAATCAATATTATGTACATGTATATTTTATATGTATTATATTTCATATGTCATGAGGTCAATGTGCCAATAAATAAATGTTTTTGATATTTTTTTTTTAACATAAAATTTTAAAATTTTGTATGAAAAATATTTAAATGTAAAAATAATAATGATCATGATGAATTATTTGTTTTATATTTATGCATTGTCATGTATGCATGCATGTATGTTGGATGTACTGTACCTATTATGAATTTGATTTTTTTAGTACAGTTTATGTTAAAAACACGAAAAATTGAATATTATACAGGAAAACAAGAATAATAAATAATAAAATATAAAAATTGAATGGAAAATGTTATAAGTTAACAACAATTCATATCGTACAATACATAACGGGATTTTGTTATTTGAACATTTTTAGTTATTATATAAGCTTAGTCAGGTAAGATGAGGTGAAAATAGAAACATATAAAAAATTTCGCACTGGTGCAATACAAAATAAACGTTAAATTCAGGTTTTTTTTTGCTTACTCAACTGCTAGTATTTAACATTTAAACCAACACTAAATACAAACTCTTCTCTTTTTCCCTCGGGAGACCATTATTTCATTTATAAATTGCACAATGAAGAAAAAAAAACTATTTTTTTTAAACTATTCGTTATAACCACACATTTTAAATTGTATTGTACATAGAGTCACGTACCAGAACGGTCAGAAACCCGACATCATTATTGTAATGCACGACAATATAAATGCAATGAACCACACACACAATTCATTTTTGTTTTCTTCTGTGAATTTATTATAAAATGAAAAGTGCATATTATCAACAAATGTATGTGTAGGTATATGTACAAATGTTTCTTAAAGGAAAAATTCATTTTAAATCGAAGAAATGACATGACAATCAGTGCTATCGTTTTGCTGCAAATGCAGTATTTTTAATGCAATGTTGTTGTCTCAATGAAAATACTGCTTTTTAGAAATATATGCATTTAATTTGATATGTATTATTTTTATTTTCACTCGTAATAGAACAAAAAAAACTTAATATTGAATTTGAAATTCATAATTTTATTATCGCCGTTTATTTATGAAAATAAAATTTAAGAGCCATTGTACAATACCAATCGTATTCCCCTAGGCAACTAAACTAAATAATCATTACCAAACCAGCTATCATTTATGCTACTACTGATTTTAAGTTTTAAAAAACGACAGCACTATGACAATTTGTTGACAAAAATATGCAGCTATAACCAAGCTATAACGATAAATATCGGTTGACTGTAAGATAAAAATAATAAAAATTCCATTTTGTGTTCTTTTCCTTCAATTTTCATCCCTTACAACCCGCATTTTATAAATTTTTTTTTTGTATATTTTCTTCAAGAAAGTAAATAATTATGTGAAAATTGTCACTATTGTCCTCATCGTGATGATATCGTTATCATTATCATACACTGTAACTATCATCACGATAATTTTAACAATCATCGAAATTCTTGAATGGGATCCTGTTTTATTGTCATAACGATGGTGACATATCAAAAATGGATTATTCCCTGTTATTTTATTTATAATAAGAAAATATCCCATTGCTTTAAATGCTTGTACATGTATGTAAGTACATATTTTATATTGATATTGTTGATACATAAAATTAAGAAAGAAAAACTAAAAATAAAAAGCTACATATATATGTATATTGAAAAGAGGTAAACGGGTTCATTCCACTCTTATTGTGATAACAATACCGATAATAAACACGTATGTACAAATAGAAAATAATCCAGCAAATATTATGTTATTGCAAATATACAAATTCATACCTATATAGTATAAGTAAAAATAAAAATATTTACATAGATTGTTTTTAGATACATAAGTTACCGGAAAAGATACAATTTTCTATTTTACGTTTTCAAGAACAATAAAGAAAAATAATACATTGACTTATGAATGCACAAATGCTTTATGCCATATACTATGCAAGTTTGTTTTTTGGAATAAATGATATTCATACATAGGTAGGTAGGTAGAGGTGGCCGCCCGCTCGCTTCCGAGCAAGCACACTTAGGCCAGAAAGGCCCATTGTGATACCACACCAGGAAGCTTACAGATCGAACCACCTGGAGCGCTTCAGAAAGCCCAGAAGCCTCTTGACAGAGATCTCCTCTAAACAAGAGAGATCTTGAAAGAAGGCTGCTCCTAAGAACAATTCTCTATTTCTAGAGAGCCATATTCATACATACATTTTTTTATTTAATTTTTCTAAATATACCTAACAAATATATCTTAAAAATATGTAAGTAGGTACTTGGAGGAAAAAACGATATGTTACTATATCATTGCCTTTTCATCGATACTTTATTTCAATTTCATATATGGTATTACTTAAAGTACATAAAAAAATAATTTATTCAGGTTTATTGAAAATAATTATATTATAGATTTAAATTCAAAATAGGAATAATTAATATAATTGGTACCAATTGATATAAAAGGAATTTTCATTCTTTCATTATAGGAAAAAATTAAGATTTTTATTTTATTACATTACTGCAAATGTAACGACAACAGTTTGAAAGCAATAAATGACATGATTTTACCATATACTGTATAGATATGTAGCTCTAATTTGCTATACTTAACTTTTTTATATAATTTTTTTGTTGTTTTTTTTAAGTTAAAATTGAGTAAATAAATTCAAACAAAAATTTAGCTATAATTTTCACCATCCGTTACGATAATCAAAAAAATGTAATAAAAATATTTTTTGATATTGTAGCAAAAATAAAAAACAAAACAAATAAACAAAAAATTCATGTTTGTATTGTACGTTGTTTGGATATTTTCAAATGTAATTTGAAACCTCGTATCTTTTTTTCGCCATTTGTTTAAGAGCTTGATTGTTTTGTTATTCGGTTTGGTTTGATATTGTTATTCATATATGTATGTATGTGGTTAAAAATTTTCATAAATATTTATAAACACAAAAAAAAAAAAAACTATCTTTAAAAAAGGTTTTTGGCCTCTGTGAAATCTGCAAAGCTTTGATTTGATTTTTTTATATTATTATTGTTTTTTTTTTTATTTTTTTTTATTTTTATTTTCAAGTCTTTAACTCTTTTATCGTTGAAATTTAATACCTTATTACACGGTAAATAAAATGATTCATCAAAAATATAATATGTTTACATGATTTTTCTTCAAGTAATAATAATTATTTTACCAACCACATAGATATTTAAATTGCTAAAACATGCAAAAACAATTTATCGAATAATATAAAAACTTGCTATTATAATATGATTACTAATTTTGTTTTTCATTGTTATTTATTTTAGGTTAATATCTGATTTATAAGCATATTATATAGGTATACATATGTACCTACTGCAGTAACTTCACCAAATTAGTCATTTAATTATGTGTACAAAAAAAAAAAAAAAATAGATTTGATTTTTCATGTTTTGGCCTTTTAGATTTTTGTCTTTTTTTAAGTAAAAAAAAATAATAATAATAATTATCAATGAATTTCCATTTCCGTTGTTTATTTTTAAATTTTTTTTATACTAAAATAACATAAATAATTTTTTTTTTTTTTTGAAACTTTTATAAATAACTAAATTTATGGATTATTATTTACGATTTTTTTTGTTATGTTTTTTTTTTTTTCAGGTCAATCGACAAATTAAAAGTAAGTAAATAAAAAAACAAGTTTTACTCATATACACAATTTATTCGTTATTTTTGTAAATTGATAATTTTTATGTAATTTTAAATATTTTGGAATGGAGTTATTTAAATATGAATATTGAATTTAAAAAAAATTATAATACCTTTTTTTTAGAATAAAATGATTGCAACTTTGTAAACATTTTAATGTATGTATGTATTCGTACATATTTGTATTTATATAACAGATATACAAAAGGTCTATATTTTTAACGTAAAACGTTTTTTAACGTTCCATCCGTTCAATACTATATTCAACTATTCAGCTATACTTTATGATCATTTATCTTTTTAATCATTGCAAAAGAATTTTATAACCATGAACTTTTTTTTTGTTTTCTTATTTATATACATTTATCTATAAAATCAAAATAATGAATCTGTTTTGCAGATTTTCAAGATACTCTATAATAAAAATTGTACATAATTAAAAAACCCATACACATGCACATACTTACATTTATTATATACAGAAATAAAAATGAATAAAAAAAATCTGAACTAAAAATTTCTTTCAGGAAATTGTATTTCTTTTATAATATTTCATAATGGGAATTTAAAATTCAGTCAAGGATAAATTTTATAAGATTTCTGTATAAATAACATATAGATTTTTTTTTTCACACAAAACTGAAATTTTGTACTCAAAGATATTTGTTGATACAATAACGTTTTTTTATTTTGAGAAGTAATACAAAGTTCATTCGTATGTTTATTTGAAAGTGTATGTCATAAATCTTAAATTTTAATATTGATTTAATTATTTTTATATTAAAATGTGATTGTATATAACAACACTTAGAAAGCGGAAAACAATAATTTTGTTGTTTACATCTTTTATAAGAAGGTCTGTTATGTTCAAAAATTCATATACAATCATTCATATGTAATAATGACATCACATCAAATTTATATGTATGTGTATTATAGAGCGGTTTTCATCTGTTTTGTTCGATTAATAAATTATTCGAATTAGTCAATATGACACGATGATATTTTATTTTTAAAAACATGAAAATAAAAATAAATCGAAATTTTCCACATAATCATTATTGATTCACTAGAAAACCGTTAATGAGGAAAATATTATTTTTATCGTATACGCAGTCATTTTTGGCCTTTATACTGTTAATACTGCATAAGAAGTTAAATTGTCTTTTTGAAATTTATTTTAACATCTTTAGTTTTTTTTTATAACGGCTGTATTTATTTGTTCATTGTTACTTTTTTCCTATACATATATAGTTTACAGACAATATATAATTTTCTTTGTACTATTTTAAGGTTTTCACCCTTATTGCCAATATTGTTGTACATATTTATTTTTTCCTTTTTATATGTGTTATTCAATATTCTTGCATTGAATTCATATAAATATACGTACGTATACATAATTGGAAGCACATACGTACATTCATCATACATAGATGTTTTGTGAAAAGAAAATGAATCGTTTTAATACGTTTTCAATAACCTTGATATATTGCAAATTGCATATGCCAATGTCGATGAAAATACATAATTTGTTTTTATTCTTTACATGTACATTTTTGTAACATGTGCAACTATACATAACGTGTACTTAAGTATTTCAATACTTTGAAATTTTTAATTATGTAAGCAATGTAATTGAAATGAATATCAACATTTTGAACAAAAACCCATTTTGGAACACACAATTGTGCCTTTTTTATCTAAATATTTTGAGTTATTTATATACTTTAGTAACAGAATTTCTGAAAATATACATTTTATTTTAAAAGGTTCCAAGACTAACAGATCGGAAATATTAGGAAAATTTCTAGAATATTCAAAATATCTACCTACTACATCATCTCCTTTTCCAAATGTACTCATACTAAAACATTCTCATGTGAAATTGAATATATACATACATACGAGTATATGAATGTATAAAATTCAAATAAGCTATGTAAATATGTACATATAGTAAACTGTAATATTGTACGTGTAGTTCAGCTGCTTCTATTTTTCTGTTCTACCTGTAGAGATTTCAAAATGGGTACTTGACGTCTTTCTTGTTTATGAATAGTAAAATTTCCTTTTCACATTTGTATGTTTACGTATATATATGTATATATGTATGTTTACAAAAAATAAATTTTATAATTTCCCATAATGGAAATTCCGTTACTTAAACAGGATTTTAATGAAGTTAAAGGTGAAAAATATGCATATTAATGATTAAGTGTTAATATTATTGTATTACAAGTATAAGTAATTCATTGAGTATAGGATATATCATATTCACCGTATAATGGCATACAGAGTTTATTATTCCTTGTACTACATACACTTAAGTATATTTATTAATTTGAATCTTATCTGTTTCCATATATAGTTGTAATTTGGAAAAATGAATGTTACTTTATTTTAAAATTTCACATTTTCACATTTTCAGAGATATTATTCTCTATAGTTATGTAGATATATCCTGATTTGTCTTTTTAAGTCTTAAAAGGACCTTTTACATAAACTATAATGGAATAATTTTGTTTTAATTTTCTTTTTTACCATGAATTTTGTTTTTAAGTTGAATTAATTACAGCGATTATTTAAAAATTGTGAAATCGCACGTAGGTACACAGAAAAGTGTTTAGAATCAAAATTTATACATTTATGTATGGATGAAAAGGGAAAATCTTGGGTCGTGTTAGTTTTAAGAATATCTGGTTTTGCCTAGCGTAACACAAAAAAAAGTATATATACATATATACATATATATAGATTGCAAGCTACAGTGTGTAGAGTCTGTGGAAATTGTGATTAATCATGAACAAATGAAAATTTACAAACAGACTCTTTTATTTTATGATATTAGCTATTTTAACTTTCAAATTTCATCTACCTTCCCATTTATCAGTTATTATGAATGAATGCTATCTTACCCAGATGAGTAATGAAACATTAGTTTCTTGTTTTCATGACTTTTCTTTTTTATCATTGTTTTTCACAATTTCCATTACCCTTAACGAATACGTGTTGTTTCACTGAATGATGCAATCGAAATTTTCATTGCAGAACACACAATACACGAATTTACATTTATACTGAATGTAGGTACATACATGTACCTTGTATTGTATCATACGTACAGTATGGGTATGTGAGAGAAAAGTTGAAATCATAATATTTGATAATAATACACATTTCAAATGGGGGGCAGATAAAACACGATGACTCAGAAAAAAGTTTTATAAATGTAAATATTTTTGAAAGTTTGAATCAAATAACATGATTAAATGCTTTTAATCTTTAAACAGATAACAGACTAACAGCATTTATATCATACAAAAACTCAGTATTTTGTATGACAAAATATATACATACACATATGTATTTCTTAAAATGTGTATATGTTGGTACATACTTTTTATATTTCATTTAATTTAGGTCAAATATTTTCTTAATAAAATGATTTTAAGATAAATTTGAAGATTCTTGAAAAACAACACCCCTTTTTTATTTCATAATTTTTGTTTTCGTTACTTGTATGCTTATAAATTATGTGAAGAGAAATCGGGTTTAAACCGAATACATACACATGTATCCATACCTAAATATGAATTAAAATAAAGATATGTTTGGGAATTGGAGTAAGATGGATTTTCGTTTTTTAGAAAGAAAATCCATTTTTCTTCTATTTATTAAAATTCTTAAGGTTTAAAAAAAAACCCACATATTTTTACTGTAATCAGTAATCTAAATAAGTTTAGAGAGAAATTTTCTTCCACGTCATCATTCAAATTATGCAATTATTGTTTTCTAAATTTCTGTTAACCCTAATATATAAAGTTCATGCCACAATAACAACATCAATGCTATAATAAAGCATTTATCATTTTGTAAAAATGTACATTTATGTACAGTATTATATTTAAAACTTGTAATGCACATATTAAAAATATTTATACATACATACGTACATACATACGCGAATAACACATAACGAACAAAGTATATGTGTACATATGTATATATATATATATATAGATTTCCGTTCAATACAACTGAACATCAACTGTATACCCATGAATATAAATATTATATTCCTCTACTTGACTTCTTGCAAACGTCAGAAAACCAGTCCGCTAGCTAAAAAATGCACTATACTCAACTTTGTGTTTATAAACAAACATTGTTTTTGTTTACATATGAGGCCATCACCAGAAACTTTAGACTTTTGTTATTATTTTGCCATTCTACTTTTTGCCAGTTTACTTAATATTTTACAAATGAGTCTACACATACATACATATTAACATTATATACCTACTTACACAAACGCACAATCCTAAATATATCCACTACATATGCGCGTACAAACCAGAAATTATCAGTGCTGCCGCTTGAGTTTTTTCTGAAGACTAGAACAATATTTTCAAATGAAATATCTAAGAGTATTCAAACCAAAAGTAAATATATTACAAAAAACACATTAATTGAAAATAATTAAATTATTTTTCTAAATATTCAGAGAAAAAAAAATCCTTAACAAAAATTAAAAATTTCGTTACCTAAAACAAGATGTCAGGCGAGAGTAACATAAAGTGATGGAGATGAAGCTAAAAAAGACAAATTCAACCGAAGTAGTAATGGTAACATTGTAAATACCTTTTACATGATTTTCTAAGAAAACATATTATACCATACAAACCATATTTATATTTTTGTTCTCTTATTCTCTATTCACACTACTACAAAAATACCAAAACCAATACATTTGACGCATTGAAATTGATATTTTTTGTCAGTATTATTTTATGTTTTTATTTTTATCTTTGTCTTTCATATAACTTTAAAAAGTAACAGAGCATATTATGAATTAACGAGAAAATAATTTTCTTTCTCAGTCGGCTTGAAACTTTCATAGTGTCGATTCCGCGTTGATCGCGTGTTGTTCTCATAAGATATTTGCAGCTTGGTCGGTTAAGTCCAAAAATAATTTTACAAAAACAACTAGCTATAAAAAAAAATTTAATGATAATAATAATACATACATACACATATTAAGTATACAAGGGAAAAGTGAATTACAATTATAAAAAAAAGAAAAAAACATAAGAAACGTAAGAAAGAAAACAAATAGAGGCCACATATAAAAAAGAATTTACATAGAAGGCTATTATTATTTATTATTATTGTATCCTATTAGTAGATTGTGCAAAAATACATAAACGATAAAAAATACAATTATTAAATTTATTAAAACAAAAAGCTTTAAATTGTTTCATTAATTTTGTAAAAACGAAGGGGGAAAGAAAACTAAAAATAAATGTAAAAAATTAAATAAATAAAAAAATTGTTAAAAAAGAGAAGCCAAAAAAAAAAAACAAACAATTTAATCTTTGTTTTTAAATGATAACTTATTTAAATTTTAATTAATTAGAATTTTGTTTGTTCTTTGTTTTAAATTTTTTTTTTTTTTTTTTTTTTTTTTTAAATAAAACGACAGCAGTAGTATTACACATGCTGATACTTGTGATTTTAATTTTTAATGAAAATTTAATGTCAAATGAGAGATAGAATTACACACTTGATAAAAAGTTAGAGTGAAATAGGAAAATAAAAATAAAAAAAAAACACAAAATAAAGTTAATTTAAAAATTATATATCATTTAAATGAAAAATCTGTGAATTTAATTTTAACAATAAATATTAAAATAAAATCAAAAGTTTAATTATTACAAGGAAAAAATTTTAAATTTTTTTCACAAACAGAATATAAAATTATTTTAGCAGAATAATAATAATAATAATAATATAGAGTAGACTGTATACAATTTGATAATATATCTATACAAAATTGTGGTGTATGCGCTCAACTAGCTGATATTTAAAAAATTTGTTATATATGTAGTATAAAAAACAAAACAAAACACAAAAAAAAAAAAACAAAGTGTATAAAGGAAAAGGTTAACCAACTTTGGAATTTTCTACGTGAATGCATTGTATGTGAAAAATTTATAAATTAAATTAAAGTGAAAAAAAAAAACATACAATATACATATACGGGTATATATATATATTATACATATTCATCAATTTAATCGCATTTTAATAAAATCATATACAAGTACACAAAAGACGATACAATAACTACAAAATACTCTGATATTTGATGTCATTGCCTAGTGTAGATGAAACTTTATTTTTCCTCAATTCATTAAGAATTCAATATTACTGGATCGAAAGTAAATAAATAAATTCGTATTCTGGACGATATAGTGTTTCAATATATTAAAAAAATCAGTCAAGAGTATTAATCAGTATCAGACATTATTATTGAAAATAACGATAATAATAAAATAACATTAAAGTTCATCAACGTGTACATTATTGATTATTTTCGGTTTGTTTTGCTTTGTGTTTATAATAAATAACAAAAATAAATAAAAAAATAAAAAGTAAACAGATAACTATTACTTATATTTTTATTATTATTATTTTCAATATAACTGTGTGTTTATTGCCGTTATTTACCAATCAATTTTGAATTGGAATTGAAATTTTATATTTAAAAAAAAAAATTTTTTTAATCATCTAAGAATTCTTATATTTTGATTAAAATAAATAAATAAAATAAAGGAAAATAAAATTTCATAATAAGGAAAAGCGCACAAATACAATAACGTTTTATATTACATTCCTACATTCCAAAATATAAACAAAACAAAAGAAGAATTTTTTATTTTGTTAGTGAATGCAATGAGTTATTGAAAACTTGTAGAAATAATTTTTGGAAAAAAAACTCTACAAAGCTGGACAACTTGAATAAAATTTGGTATAATTTACCAAACTCAACCGAATCAACAACAAAATCAACAGATATAGAAAAGATTGAAGAAATTGAAGATATTTGTTATGTAAATCGAGAACATCAAGAAGAGATTGAAGATACTGACGACGAACAAAAGAATTTATCAAATAATCATCATTATTTTTATAATAATTATCAAAAAAATATTGATTACAACATTGATTCAAAATCATTCACACCAACATCCTCATCATCGACATCAAATTTGTCACACTGTTGTGATCAACATCAATCATCAATAAATAAATCAGTCATAATGCCCAGTAAAGAGATGAATGATGTTTTAGCTGTTGAAGAATTAGTACATGAAATTAAAGAGAATTTACGTTTAAAGGCACGTCCATCACATAATCATGGACGTAATTCAAGACCATCACCATATCATGTACCATGTAGATCATGGAATGATCAGCAACCACCATCACAACAAATTCAACAGCATCAGCTAAATCAACAGACAACATGTAGTAGCAGTAGTAATAATACAATAATAAATAATACTAATAATAATATGATAGGCTGTGGTTCAACAAATAATAATCTAAATAATTTAAATTGTATTAATAATACAAATAATACTATAATACATAATCATAATAATTATAATAATAGTAGTAATAATACAATTAGTAATAGTAATTGTAATTGTAAAAATCATCATCATAATAAAAAATCAACAAATAATGTTGATGATATCGATGATCCATATGAATTATTACAAGCATTATTGAAAAAACAAAATTTGGTTAAAGAAGCTGTTAGACGTTTACAATTGAATATATCACCAAAACAAAGATATTTTTATGAAAGTGATGATGATGGTTCTAGATCACCATTATATTATAATAGAGTTTATCAATTAGAATTGTAAATAAATTTAAAAAAAAAAAAAAAAAAATGAATGTGCAAAATATTAAAATTTTGAAATTAAAACCAACAAAAAAGAAAAATCTATATTAAAATGATAATTAAAAATTTAAAATTTGATCAACATAAACAAATAATCAATAATCGACGCAAAGCAAAAAATAAAAAATAAATAAATAACAATATTCATAATAAAATAGTAAAAAATTACGAAAAAGTGTTGAATTTATTAAACATACATATATTTTTATTCATTTTTTTTTTTATCTTAATGTAATACATCCATTTAATTGAATAATTTTTTGTGATCTGAGTTTAGAATTTTGTTTCTTTTAACCTCAATGAATTTTGAGTTAATAATATTATGATTTAATAAAAATCATAGCAAAATTTTGAATTTAAAATTAACAGATAAAAAAAACCTATTAAATAAACGAAAACTTAGGAACTGAAAAAAAAAAAATAAAAACTTTTTTTTTGTTTAGTTACATGAAACAAATTGTGTTATTAATTAATAAGAAAATTACTATTAGATTGAAAAACAAAAAAAAAAAAAACCATGAATTAATCTTTTTTTTTTCTTTTATTATTATTTTTTTTTTAATTTGTTAGGAAATATTAATGTTGCATTCGATGTTTAACAACAAAATATAAAATAATAAAAACAAATATCTGCTAGATATTTAGAATTAAACACATTTAATTACATTATATTATATTGTTTACCTATTATGATTAATTTTTATTTTTGTCGCTATAAAATTTTTTTCTCTGAAGAGATATATAAGAAAAGCATGACTAAACTAAATATAAATTTAAAAACAATAGTACACAATAATAAATGAGTTTTTATGTTTTTATTTGAAAAAAAAAAAAAAAGAAAAAAAAAAATTTTGTTTTGGAGGAGTTTAATTAAAATTTTGCTAAATTTGATGAAACACATTTCAGACAATGTGTAAATATAATCAGACAATTAGAAATCATTTATTGATTTTGTTTTTTGTCAATAGTAAATACAATAACTCAGTTTTTTGAAAAGCAAAAAAATAAAACTGATAACTGCTTTACTTACAATGAACATAAATATACACAAAATATATAAGAAGAAATTTAATACATTCAAAATATGATGGCTTTAAAATTTGACAACAGTGGTAAATGTGATGCTAAATTTATTGAATAAAATAAAAACAAAAAACAAAAAAACAAAAAGAAAATTAAATTGATAAGAGAATCATACAAAGGAAATTGTGTACATAATTCGAGTACAATTAATTACAATATTGTACACACGTTTAGAATTTATTACTTTGTGGAAAGTAGCTGCATCACAATTTTTAAATAATTTTCATAAATTAGGTATATATAGCTACAAGTACCTGAGTTTGAATCTAAAAGACTTAATGAAAGTGCTCTCAAAAGATTGAATAAATTTAAAAAAGAAAATGATTTTTTAAAAGAAAAACAAAAAATAGATTTTGATTTTAGCTTTAAATAAAGCACAAAATCAAAATAAAAATATACCTAAATGCGTATTTTAGTTCAAAAAAGAAAAAAAAATTAATTAAAAATTTTCAATTGACAGTACATACTTAATACAGAAAATCAAAGAAAAACTGCGACGTAATATTACTCACGCTTTTACAGAGTTCACATTAAATGGACTAGAGTTTTCTTATCATATGAAATATTTCTCTTGATAATTCGATAAAGCTATAATTTGAAAACGTATGCATGAAAAATCAGTTTTCTTGTAATCAAAAATAACTATATGAAAACTACAAATATTTTGAAGACAAAAGATATAACTGAAGTCAACATTTTACATACATACATATTATATAGATACTTGAAATGGGATGTTTTCCATGATTAAAAAGCAAAATGCTACAATATCCATCCATATCCACCGCCATTTATTTTTATTGCGATCTAGAATAAGGATCAAAAAACACAATCAGCAATCAATAAGTACACTACACATACATACAAATAGACTTGCTTATGTTCAAATTTTAAATCAATAAATAAAAAAATAAAATAGAAAATAAAAAAATCTAAAATATAAAATATGATTGAAAACATTTTGATGAAAATAAAATGAATTTATAGCAGTATAAACAAATTCGTATAAAAATAGATTTTGGCCATTGTAAAAGTGATAAATGGAAAACAAATTTTTAACTGCATTTTAAGAAAAAATTATAGATATTAAATACAAGTAGAAAACATAGAAAAGGTACATAGAAATTTTTTTTTTAAGCACGAGAATTAAAGACTTACAATTTGTAAAAATAATTCAGAAAAGCCACCAATAATAAAAGACGTATAAAAAATAAACAAATGAAGCAAGTGAATGTTAACATGATTTATTCATAACATATACATATGTAGACATTAATTATTCTGTTAATTATTACAAACAAAAAGAAAAGAAGAAGAACAAGAAACGCAAAGTATTTAAATAGTCACTATAATCATAATTCATACATTTTTCCTCAAATAACAAAAAACAAAATATATAAAAAATTAATCAATTAAAACAAATAAACGTTACTTATTATATCTAAAATAATGAACTTAACAAAATAATATCATATTTAATGTATAAATATTTCTTCTAAAGAAAAAAAAAAATTATTCTATATAATATGTGGAACATTTGAAAATATTCATAAAAAAGAATTTATCATCATTGCAAAAAACAGAAAAAAAAATACAATTTAACGATATACATAGAATATACATATGTATAATCTGGATGGATATTTTAAGATAATAAAAACTAAAATTATCCAATTAAATGCAATCAAAAATAATAAATAAAAACATTTTTTGGACATATGTGATTTTAAAACAATGAATTCTAAGTGTAAATGAAAACAAAAAAAAATTAAAAAACGAAAAAAAATACATACCAACACAATTACATATACAAATTTGATGTTTTACATAATGTTTAAATAAAGCACTCTTGTACCTAACGAAAGTTTATATAAACAAAAAAAACAATTTAAATAAATAAAAAAATAATAGTAATAGTAAAAGATTAAATTAATAATTATATAAAACAAAACAAAAAAAATTCTTTTTGAGCTGTGAATAAAATTAAAAATAATTTTTTCTAAAAAGTTACAATAAATCCATAAGAGCTAGTGTAAAGTAAATAGATAAAGGAAAAATAAAATTTTTAATTTAAATACAATTTGAACAAAAACAAAAAAGGAAAAGTAAAGCAAAATTTGGAAATATTTGAACATTTAAGTAAGATTAGAAAATAAATTTTATTTGAAAGCAAAAAATGAAAAATTTCTAATAAAATGCGTACATATTGAAATACATGACGAAAAAAAAATATATCGAGCAGAGTAGTATATCCAGTACCCAGAGTTGAAAAAAAAAAATTAATAAAAAATAAATAAACAAATCTAGATGAGGTGATAATAATACAAAACAAAACAAAAAATAAATAAAGAAAAAAAAAATGTTATTTACGATTAAACAAAATGGCCGCCATCATTATTAGAGTATTTTCTAGAGTAAAAAATTAAAAATAAATAAAACTGTAAGACATACACACATTAACTGATGGCAGCTGTATACATTTTTATATCGCATGTATTTTTTTGAAATAATAATAACAAATGAAAAGTTGAAAGTTGAGTAAAAATAAAAACAATAAAATATGAATTGAATTTTTAAATGTAGGTTCAAGAATATGAAAAAGTAAATATGAAATGTAATTTGATCGACAAGGATAGAACGAAAACATGGAGTAGTAAAATGAAAATTTATATGATAGCGCTATGAAAAAAGAAAATACATAATGACTTTTTGTTTTATGCTGAGTCAATCGATTATATGTACATGTATACCTACATACAAAAATAAAATTATGGTTGCCGTACATATTGTAAAATTCAAAATATATTCATACATATGTATATGTATATGTATGGTTTAAAAACTACAAAATGTTGAATGTATATACAATAAAAAATATAGAAGACATCTAGAGTCTCTTGTACAATTAAATCAAGTAAAATATATATTTGTATATGAACATGGAGAAGAAAATTTGAGTAAAAAAGTTAAATTTTGAGAGTCCATACATAGATAATATGAAATATAAGCAATTTATAAAAAATATATGTATATTGAATAAAATCAAGAAAACTCTAGTCTACGTACACACACATATGTATCTACTATACTATTTTGTTATACATGTACATGTGTATTAATTTTCACAAACAAATCTATCGATTTTACTATTTTATGTTTTTACTCCATTCAATATATTGTTCAAGTAAAATGTTACCTAGAAAATATGTGAAGAAAAAATAACAACATTCGACAACACCATACGATAATGGCATGCGCGTTTTTGATTAAATCAAAAAAGAAAAAACAAGAATAAAAACAAAAAATTTACAAATAATTACGTGTTTTTATGTAAAAATGATAAGTGAAAAAAAAAATGTAAAAATCTAAAATTAAATTAAATTATAGTAATATAACATGTATATGGAAAAAAACACTTTGTAATTGAATTCAATTACTGATAAGAACTCAATTGAGCAATAACTGACATTAGCTGGCAGCAGTAAAAATTAAAAATGAAGGTAGAAACCTAAACACCTATAAATAAATGATAAAAATGAAATAATGAATATTTGGTCAAAATAACATTCAAGAGAAACATTTTATTAAAATCATTTAAACTGATAGTAATGAACATCGCCAGAACCAGGATATTCATGAAACAAATAGAATTGAAAACAAAAAGATGAGACATTGCTTATTTGTGTATGTACATTATACGAAGAAACTCTTCAACATATTCTTCTGTTTGTAAACAAAGACTTTTCATTCAATATACATATGTAGTTGTATTTATATTATTGTGATACCGGCATTGTTATCAACGTGGTAGTTGTCATTCTCATTGTTATTGTCGTTGTCGTTTTTCTTCCATAACAAAACTGAAAACACAATATTTTTGTTTTTGTTTACGTAGTGTAACCAAAACAATAACAACCAGTAACGTAAATATGAAAGATAAAAACAAAAAATACAAAAACAAAAACAAATATGGCGAGTTAAAAAATATGATAAACAATAACAAACAACAAAAAAATCAGCTATGTTTACAAAATGCAATACCTTGAATATATATAACATATTTAAATATGAATTTTCTGTATGATAACAAACAACTGCTATAATGAAATGAATTATATATTGGATATATGCATAGAGCATAACTGAAAACTTGAGAATACATATTATATGAACTTGAGAAATTCTATATTTCAATGATTTTTACTGCAATTTAATCGTAATTTAATGAAAAAAAAAAAAAATAGTTGCACTAATTACATACATACTTGAAAATGTTTGCATCGAAAATGGATATCTTTCAGAAACAATGTTAAAAATAATGCATTACAAGTTTGATTACGGACTGACGCAGATGAAAATAATTGACTATATGTTGCGAATTAATAATTTGCATTCTGAATTAATAGAGAGCCCTTTTGAAATTTATGTCTACAGAAGACAAAAGTAAAAAAATATTTGTCAGCTATATTTCATATTTAAACTACCTCCAAAAATAAAATTTTTCTTTAAAACTTTCTATTCATAAAAAAAAAATTAATAAATTTTTGTTCAAAACTAAAACTGCCCAATTTTACAAATTATTTTCTCTCTTTTCAAATAGTTGCTAAATTTTTTGGTTTTTTTTTTTATTGTTACTTTTGTTTAGTTTATTTTCATGATCTAATTCTATCCTATGATTACAATTCATATATGAAATAAATTGTAAAAAAAAAATCAATTTATACTTATATTCTCTTCAAGAAAAAAATTATATTTTATGAATTTTGTGAATTCAACATATTATTATTTTATAAATTTAACTATTATGTTTATTATTACCAAGAAATTAAAATTAAATGAAATGAAAAAAAAAAAAAAAATTGAAAAAATATACATTATAACTATTATTATATGAAAATAAAATTTAAGTATTTGTATTTATGTGAAAATGAATTAAGGCTTTTTTTTTCTTAATTTTCTTTTTTATAAAATTCGTTTGGATACCACATGTTTCGATACCGTCCTAGATTGATGTTTTGTTTTATTATTACTATTTTTTTCCAATATAAAGTTGAGAATTGAGTTTTGAAAACTAAATCCTGTTTCTGGATCCTTGCATTCATTTACCAAATTAAAATATTTCATTTATGTTGAATGTATGAGTTTTGTCTTTTTGATTTTTTATAAGATTTTTCCCTCACTTTTATTTGGTGTATTGTTTTTGTCGAAAAATATTTTATTTTTTATTTTTTACAGGAAAAAATATTTTAAACAAAAATACATAAAACCATAAAACTGAAATACACTGCCTCCGCTTTTTCAATTTGATTTATGTTTTGGGCTTTTATTTTTTTATTTTTTTTTTTTTTTATTGAACTGCATACAACCATAGAAATGAAAAAAATAAAAAAATACAATTACATATACTTTTACTACAAAACACACACTATACAGTACAACAAGACAAAATTAAGTGATATTTCATTAATTGACATCGAATACCTTTCAAAGGTAAAATTTTTATTTATGTCATCACTTTTTCTGTTTTCTTTATTGGATATTAGTTTTCAATTTGTTTACTATTTAAATTTTAGAATTTTGATTGCTGAAGAAAATACAGGTAAAATTAAATACTAAAATTTCATTTACATTTTATACATTTTAATAATAAGTATTGTTTGCAATTTCATTAGAATCAGAATATCACAAAATATTTTTTTAAATTCATACATATGTACACGAATTTATTTGGGATTTTTATAAAATTTATAAAAATATTGTTTATGTTTTTGGGAACATTACAATTATTCTTTCTTCTTTTTTATAAATTATCATTTTAAACAAAAAATTTAAAAATTTCATTCAAATTTTAATAAATAGAAAGTCATTTGAAGAACTTAATTAAAAATCAAATTTAAAATGAAAATAAAAGTGAAAAAGTAAAAGAAATTTTTTTAAATTTCAAATTAAAGTTTGTAACAAATTCTGAATGATGAATTACAAACTAATCAACAATACAAAAAATAAAATATAAAAAGGAGATTTTCAAATAAAACAAAAACAAATAATAAATAATAATAATAATAATTAGATAGATATTCAGTAAAAAAATATAATTGTATACATGTTATTAATAAAAATAATCAAAATAAATAAAATAAAAAACAGACTAACATTAAATACAAATAAAAATAAAAATAAATTTATAAAAATGTGTATACATATTATGTATTATATTATTATCTTTATTTAAAATATGAATTTATATCTGTATGTAATGTATATGTATTTATTAGAATAAATTACAAATTTACCAATAATTAAAATAAAATACACAAATGAAAAATTTCTAATAAGTAAATATTTTATGTGAAATTATTTAAACATATATTTAAAATATTAAAAATGGAATAAAGATAAAAATAAAAATAATAAATATATTGATTCAAAAAAAAAAAAAAAACAACAATATAAATTCATATAAAATATGAAAATTTCAAATTTTATTCAATCGTAAATAATTTTACAAAAATAAACCACAAAATAATTAGTACATATATAGTATACATATGCATAAAATAAGAAAAAAAAAAAAAAAACAAAATTTAACAAAAATTTTTTGTCCTATTAATTCTTAAGAATTACAAATATAAATTATATAATATGTTGTTTACATTGAAAATAAAAAAACAAAAATAATACAAAATAAAAAAAATAAAATTGAAACGAAATATTACATAAAAATCCCAAATTACAATGATGTATGTATAATTAATTTACTATTTTAATGAAAAAGAGATTGGAAATACAATTCAAAATCATTAAAATTATACATGAAAATTAAGCAAAAAAAAAATACATATATAATAAAATAAATATGTTAATCATGAAAAAAAAAATAAGTGTATACTTTGTGTAAAATTTATGAATTGTAATTAAAATTTCTTTTATACTATACGTACCTTATTTAATCAAAAATAATAACCAATTGTATTTGTATGTACATCTAATTAATGTAATTATGCAATTTAAAAAAAAAATTATTTGAAGGATCAAACAATTTTTTTTCTTTAATTTTTGTCTGCACACATAACATATTTCATTTTGATGTGTTTAAGAATTCATCCTTTTATCTTTTATCATGAATACGTTACAATAACATATTATACATATTTGAATAATTTTATTGAAAGCATTTAATGCGATAAGGAAAGAACATTTGTTTGAAAAAAATAATTTTAAATTTAAATAAAATGTATAAGTTTTGTAATTGAGAAATTGTTTTCATTTAAAGTACGAAAACAGATAAAACAAAAAGAAAACAAAATAATAATAATAAAAATAAAAGAAAGGAAAAGAATGACAAATTAGTTACTAATCAATGTAAATATATAATATACGTCATATACCTATATATGTATTTTTTTTTTTTTTTTTTTTTTGAAAATTAATTAATGTATACTTAATTATGTAAACTTAATATGAATTTATTGGATGAATGTTTTAGTAAAAATTAAAAATTCATTTTCAAAAACTTAATCAAACTGTTGTTTTTCCATTATTCTTTTAAATCGTTTAGATTTTCACTTTAATATATCATTTGTTAATAATTGATTTAATCAGACCAGGAATTAATTGTGTATCTATCCCTTGAATAATTGTGGTCAGTGATAAAGGAAATTATTATTCAATTATCTTTTTAATTTTTTTCAAAATTTTATAGAAGATTAATGTATAGATACACATTTTCTAATTCAGTACAGATTTTTGTAATCGTAAATTTCTTTTGTGGACTCGATTTAAAATTAAATTTTCATTTAGCCGTTAAAAATCTGAATAATTAAACAAAAATTGAAATGTATACACATATACTGTATGTATGTATATACAATTTTTGTGGAAAATTTAATGTTCTTACAAATTTTTTTGTTTTCTTTTGAATATTTTGCTACAGATTTTTAACATTATAAATTATGTTTTGTCTACAAATTTTCTTTACATTATTTATTTTTCCCTAGATTTATAAAATATTAAATTTGTCTTTGTGTAGCTTACAAAACAAAATGCTTTCTTCCTAGATTTTTAATAGTCGTATATTTTAATAATTTAAGGAAATTTTATACTCAATGAAAATTGAAAATTAAACAGATAATTGAATATTAATACTAATGTAATATACATAGAAATATTATTACCAATAAAATTTATTTTAGGCTACATATACAAACATACATTATTAAATGATATAAAAAAGAGTACGTACCGGAATAATTATGTTTGAACGTACGTAAATACATATTATATGTTTTATACATAAAAAAAAAAAAAAAAAATGAATACAATTTTCATGAATTATAGTATTATTTATATACGCCTTTATGTCTAAAGTATTCTTCTTTTATACATTTTTTCATTATTTACATATTTTATAGTTAATTTTGTTTATTATTTTAATAAGTATAAATTAAAATAAATCTTTTTTCTTGTGTATGTACAATATGTGACGTCAATTAAATACGCACACACACATGATAAGCATACGTATATGTACACATAATATAGGTAATAATTACATTAAAAAGTTAAACGTACATATTTATTTATAGTATACCTACATTTACTCATACATGTACATATGTATTTTATTTTATTCATTCGTTCGTCACTAAGAATGATATAGATTATAAATTAATAAATTTAAATTTCAAAGTTTTTTTTTTTTTCATGTTTCTATTAAACGTATATCATGGGTGATCAAAATAAAAATAAATACATAATTTAAAAAAAAAAAAAGTTTTTCACGAAAAATAAAAAATAAAAATTAACAAACAAAATTCTAAAATAAAATTTAAAAAAACAATTTTAAAATAGTATATTAAATTAAATGATATCTAGGTGTATATTTATACGAAAGAGGTAGAAAATAAACAGACAAAAAATATAACATTGATGTCTTGTATAAAATTTTAATTTGATTTTTAATTTTTTTTTTTTTAAATTAAAAAAAGGGAAGAAAATGAACAAAATTCATTCTCGTTTTGTTTTGTACACATGTAGGTATTTCTTACATACTTATACATGGATATATATATGTATGTTCATATAAGATGTGCACATGTGAACTTTGTAATCTTACGCAAACAAATGTCTAAAGTATATTTATAATTATATTTAAAAAAAAAAAATAGTAAATAAAACACAAAAATAAATAGATACATCATTGTAGGTAACATAAAATCGAAAAAAAATAGTGTAGTATTAAGTACACAGGTATATTTATACTCCTAAAATGATCAATCAATGGTATACGTGTTTTGTATACTACATTCATATGTATTGCTCTAAATCTGTCAAGTTTTAAGCATTTGATTTTCTCTTGTATTATGTTTTCTTTCATAGAATTTTGTTTTCTTAAATTTGTATTTTATTTTTATTTAAAAAGATTTCATCATCTTGAAATTGTTTTGAGTATACTGAATACAAGCACGTATACAGTGTACATAACATTAGTGATAGTATAAAATAAGCTTAAAGGTGTATACACACACCTACAATACTCAAATACAAATGAAATTTTGACAACAAAAATAATATAAATTATTTAGTTTTTCATAAAGATTTTAAGTTCGTCCAATTTTTCTTTTTTTTCTTTAACCAATGTCGTTTGCCTCTAATCTACACAAAAAAAAAACATTTTTTTATTTAATATGTTTACAATTTCTTAGAAAACAATGTATTAAATAGTAATACAATTCCATGAGATAATTTTAAGCTCTTTTTATAGTTAATCTAAATTACATGAATTACGTGATGTAGTATACTTTTCGGATTCCTCCTTCCCTTCCCCTATATAAGTGAAATTATGAAAAGTGTTTACATATCATTTGTATTTTAAAATTTTTGCGATAACAAAATACTATACATACTCAAAATTAACTTAACAAAAAACATGATATGTCGTCTATAACCTTATTACAATAAGTATTACAAATTAATACTTATTCGTAACTTATTCTAAATTATAATTACATGCTTATCACAATCTATGTAGCTCGAAAAAAAAAAATTATAAAAAATTGATATCAAACACGAGTCGCTTTAAATTGATTATGATGAAATAATGTGATTGTAAAATCTACGATTACAGCAGAGTAGAATTATTTTACGTGTTTTTCTTTCATAGTTTTTGGAATATACCTATATGAATGAATTATATTAACATTTTATAGGCATGTTCTTCATTGATAACATGCATTTCGCATATTGGTGATAAACACAACGCGATACAAAAATAAGAAAAATGAAAATTGAAAACGATTTTCACAAGTAATGAATATTTGAAACCGAAAAATCATAAAAATAATGTTTTCATTTTAAATTACTTAAGTTGTGGGTGTAATATACTTTAATTTTTGAGAATAATTTTTATAGAAATTTCAAAAATTTCAATTTCTTCTGGGATGAACATGTTTAAAATTATCATTAAAAAAAATTAATTTTAAATAAAATGTTGAATTTTGTAATATAAGTTGCAACACAATAATGCATGTACCTACATTATATGCGTATCTGTATATGTACACGTTATATATACTGATATGTCTGTATGTATATTTGTAAAAGATTATGTTTCCATAAACATTACAAGAAAAAAACAAAATAATATGTTGTTTACATACAAAAAAGTAAAGGAATGTTACTGTCTGACGAGGTATAATTGATCTAAAATATAAAAAGTATAATCACTATATAGGAAACATAAATTTCAAAAATGAAAATAAAAATAAAATAAATTCAAAAATGCAGCTGTTAATTCTGTCAAAAATTATCTTAAAATATTAAAACAAAAAACCAAATTGTCTTTTTTTTTTTATACAGATAAAATAATATAAGGAAAGCAATATAATTCGATAATAATGATAATAATATGAAAATTATTATATGTAACCCTTGTTTTTAATTCAATGTTGTGTATATTAAATTAATACATATAATAAGAAGCGAAACTGACAAAGCAAAACGATATCATAAGCCCGAATACATACCTATATGTATGTATATAATATGGAATTCTTTGCGATGAATTTAATAATATTTTTTTTTATTCAGAAAAAACAGCGGTTTTGCCCTAGTACAATTTAAAAAGCCATAAGATTGGATTTGAAAGACAGTTTTTCTTCTTTTTTTTTCCTTATTATTATTATTATTATTTATTTATTTATATTTTTTAAGTTTTCTCAAACTCGTCACAACAAGAAATACTGGTTTTATGGTTTTTTATACATTTTTATATATATGTAGGTCTATTCTCATGTTGATCTTGTCTGGTGCTGGTTCCGCTGCTGTTGTTGCTGCTGGTAATATGATGGCAGTAACAACAATATAAATACTTCCAATAAGTCGTGTGATATAAAAAAATATAAGTATATAAGTATATAGGTACATAAGAAAATCAAGAAGGGTTAAATGATAATAACACAAACAGAAAAAACAAATGTTGTTCATGTATATGTGTTCAATTCCATAGGGATATGTACATAGATGTAGATATGTGTATACACCAACAAATGCAAAATAAAAAAAAAAACCCTTGACATTTATTTTGCAAAAATCCAGTTTGCCCTGATGTTTGAGTGGTTCTCGATCTCGATCCCATGCTGGAGGCTTTCAGTTTTCTTTTCTTTTTAAACGATAAAGTATGAATCTATAACCACTATAACATAAAAAGATGGCTCGAATTCGTAATATGGTGCTGCTACATTATACTCGTATACTATACATAATATAATCGAATATTAAAATCTTTATGAATACATTGCATATTTATATGAAATAAAAATTGTTGGATATTATCTGACATCTGAACTTAAAATAGTATTTAACAAAAAATAAAAAAGAAAGGAGTAACATTTTTAAATGCATAAACAAGACAAAAATATACTAACAAAAAACTTGCTATAATTGCGAATGACACACAAAATAAAGGCCAAATTATTACCACTTGTATACAAGCTAGTATTTGGTACATACATACATATGTATATTCATATTGTAACGTAAGTATAATTTTTTTTTTTTTTGGTCCATATATTGGAACAAATGATTCAGTAATTTTTAATAATTAATCTATAAAAATGAGGCCTGCAAGGACGGAATTGTAAAAATGCCGGATGGTTGAGTTTATTTTATTGCCAATTACATTTATGTAACGATAAACATGAATTTTTTTTCTTAACGAATTGAAAAAAATATACAACACAATAATTACAATTTTTTGCATGTACTTATGTACATACTCGTATATCTGATATTTTGATATAGTCTATAAGCAAAACATTCAAAATTGTAAAAAGAAATTCAATGTGGCCAATACAATTGATGTCGATACATTTTTATTTTAGGATATGTGAATGCAATATACATATAGGTACCCGTACAAAATGCATTTTTATGCACATGTAATGCAAGCATGCGTGTAATAATAATAAATTATATGACCATCAAATGAAATAAAACACCTAAAAGTGCCCAACCCATATGAAGTTAAAATGACAGCATACATGACATGCATGCAAATTCATAAAACAAAAAAAGCATATGACCGGTAATGTAAAAAAAAAAAAAAACCAAATTTAAAACTTGTTGCCTTTTAAAACTAAGTGTCAATGCAGAATGCACTAAAATCACCTGCTTTTTGGAACAACAGAATGTGTACAGGTATACGTATGATGGATATAAATAAAAGTCATAAAAGCTGTTGTTAAAATTTAAATTACACAAATTTTTGTTTAACAATCTAAAGTCAGACACTTAAATTTAATTTACAAAATAAATTAACAATAGTATAAACAAAAAAAAAATTGTTAAATTGTTTTTACTTTTTGAAACGATTTGCTGTTTAAACAAATATACTCTCTGGTAAACGTTTATGACTATACTGTGTATTTGTATGTAAGATCACAAGAATACAAAAAAATAATAATTTTATAAATTTCTCAAATACTACATAACATATGTATCTCGTTAACAAATTTTGTATTTTCAAAGTTTATTTACAATTTATTCAAAGTAAGAAAATGTTTACAAATTAATAAACATTTTCAGAAAATGCAAAAGAAAAAACGCTTGCTCACCACGAATTTTATGTGTTTTTTAATTCTTTTTTTTTTTTTTAAATAAAATTTTTGTCATAAACCTGTCAAACCGATCAGTTATAAAACATTAAGATATTTCTTGGAATAATACTTTTAAATTTGAATGTTGAAAAAAGGAAAAAATATGAAACCAATAATTACATATGAATAAAAAAATTTAAAAAAAAAATTTGTATATTTAACGCTAACAAGAGTCAAAATTTATAATATGATTATGACCATTATGTATATGATTTCAACAATGAAATACATGAACGACAAAACCTCAGTCAAAACTTATGTAGTCTTATAAGCTTACTGACGTAAGTTTTAGATTAATTGTATAAATTCTGCAAAAATTATTAATTTAAATTAGATATTTTGATAAAAATAATTCCAAAATTTTGAAAACACTAAACGTGATATTTATAAATTTGAATAAAATTTTATCAATTCACAACGAATTTTATTAAATTTTTTTAATCAAATGAAATCATTTGCGTAAATGCTTATATGTATGTATCAACATAGATACTATATACTAGACAGTATAAATAGAAGTAAATAAACGCGACTAAAATAAAATAAAACAATATATAAATATTTAAACAAAGAAAATCACTCACAAACGATTATAAAAAAAAGAGCGATTTTCCACCCAACCGGAAAATTCTTTAAATAATTTTATTGGGAAACAAGAAAATTTATATTCTATGTATTTATTCTCTAGTTGATAAAAAGAAAAAAAAACAAATACTTGTGGAAATAGTTAGCACATGCAATGATTGATTGTCAAATAAAAATTTAATTGTATGAATATTACCTACATAAATATGTACTTAAGAGTGTGTCGCAAAAGCTTGTCTATATTTACACACATCCACACAGGCTTATTAAAATTGACCTATATTTCATTAAAAAACAAAAAAAAATTAAAGTATAAATAAAAATAGAAAAACTTTAAAATTTAAAAAAAACATTCAGTATTTGTTCTTAGTTTTATTTAATTTTCAAAAAATATTTTCTTGGAAAGAAAATTTAAAAAAAAAATTAATTTTTCCTAATTTTTTGTTTGTTTTTTTTTTTTTTCAAATTTTATATACAACATTTCATAGAAAATCGTTTTATTCATTTTCCTTGTTTTCATTATTTTTTATTTGATCATTAAGTAAATTTTATGTTTACTAATAAATTTTGTTGGCAAACAACATAAATAGGATTGAATGTTCACATGTAAAAATGAAATCTCTTGGCTTTTACAATTTCATATTTGCATATCTGTATTTAAATTGAAACATAAAAAAATAAATAAATAAATTTTAATTTTGTTTCAGACATATGTAAACACATTTACAGACTATACATAATGTGAAAAACTTTTTTTGTTTAGTATCAAGTAAAAGGAATTTATACTTCATACACTAAGTCGATGCAGTTAAGGTCTTATGGGACTATACGAGTATGTGTCCTTTTTCTTTTCTCCTAATTTCTAATAAGATCATTTCACGAATAGTGTTGCCAGAATCTATAAAGTTATCATATAATACGAGATGAATTTTTCAAATATGTATCAATATATAGGTACAGTGACGTAAAGTGGTACTACTTTATGTCATTTCCATAAGATCTTAACTGCATCGAATTAGTGTATGGAGTGTAGTTTATAAAACGTGTGCCCAAATAAGATTGTACAAAAAAGCAAAAAAAAAAAAAACGGTCGAAATGTATTTTTGTTATTTTTATGAAAAAAACAAAAATCTTTTTACTTTTATTGATTACTAAATATCCAATAACTTTTTTCGAAAATACCAATTAAATGTTATTAAGCCATAAATATTCAAGGTTTAATGTTTCCTCTCAGTATTTTCAAGGGTTTTGCTTTTAATTACGAGACCATTACGAATAGCTATAAAACTGTTTAGACCTCACTCGCATTTTTAGGTGACTTAGTTGTATTTTGGTTTAAATAAAAAGAAATACTTTAAAAAATAATAAATAAATAAAAAAAGAAATACTCTACTTGTACCTTCACAGCGTTAATACCTTTATTATTGTTTACAGCCAATTTCTAAATTTTGACTTTCTTTTAAATTCTTAGGGCCTCGAAGTGTAACTGGTTGTCCATACAAATATAAGTATACATACATATGTATTTACAAAATTCAAATGCAAATTCAATATAGTCAATAGTATACATATGATATTTGATAGTGTACATAACGATTATCGTAAAATGATAAGAAATTATTAATAAATTTTAAACATAAATATTATACATACCCCACGAATTCACTATTTTTTAGTTTTTATTATTAAAAATAAAAATTACATATTATTAGAATATTATTTAATTGAATATTATTTGAAATTTGAAAATAAAAATTATTTTATCACTATCATAAAATTATCACAGTATTATGGCTTAAGAAAAGTAAGATAAAGTTACATGTATAACATATAGGTATATACGTTCATATGTATGTTATGTTATTTAATATTTAATATGAACCATAATTTTTTAATTGGTTTTTGTGGGCATTTTAATAATGCATATTTATAACAATATCAGCATACATTTCTGATAAGTAAAATGTGATAATCTCACGACTCATATATTATGTACATACATGCACATGTACATATTTTTAAAGGCGTTATAAAAGATAAAAGCATTTTATAAAATTTTCATTTAATAACAATTTCTACTTTAACAAACAGTCAAAAAATAATCATAAATTAAAATAGTTTCGTTGTGACTAAATTATGTACTAAACATTTTACTTTTGGAAAAAAATTAAAGTGCAAAAATTTGATATAAAAATTTTCATTCAAATTATTATTTTTTGGTTTCTATGTAAGACTGTAATAATTCAAAGATCTGATTTTTTTTCTTATAATATTTATAATTTCATTGCAGATTTAAAATATAAAAGTAACAAAAATTAGAAAAAACAGAATTCATTCATTATGGCAGTTTTTCAAATGGGTCCAAATACCTTATCAGTACCAATGTCAATGTTTCATAATAATAGAAATCGTGTTGTAAAAGAGCTTCGCAAAAATTCTCGAGTTACAAATAAAGCATACATTTTATTGGAAGGCGGTAATGATATCAGTTTTTATGATACTGATTGTAATTACTTATTTCGACAGGTAAGTGATTATTTATAGCTTAAATCTTATTTTTCTGGTAAACAGATACATAAATTCTTCGTAAAAATCAACAGACGTTTTAAATTACGTTAATTACTTTAATTGTAAATATCTTTTAAAAAATCGATTTTAAAATTGGCATCCATTAACATTTGTTTGTGAATTTCCAAAAATATTTGGAAAAACATTTTAATGTCAATTTTCTTTTAATATCAAATTTTTCAATTCAAAAAAAAAAAAAATCAAAAATTGACTATAAAATTACTTAAGCTAAAGAGAACAAAAAGAAAAAAACTTTAAACACAAAAAAGCATGACATTTTTTGTTATTGTTTAATTTTGTTGTTTTTTTTTTTTTTTTTTTTGTGTTTTAAAAATATAGCAAGAGTAAACATATTTATTTTTGCCGATAACATTTCAATGGTGACATTGTATTTGTTAGTATATGTATATACTGTACATGCCAGTTTTTTCTCGCTTATCATTTTATTATATCGTTTTGTTACATATATTCTTGAATGCCCACATAAAAATGTACGTGCATACATATGTGTATATATGTACATAAAACATTATTTTTATAAACCAGTCAACATTAGTTTAAAAGTTAATAGTTTTCCCATAACACATACATAAAATGCATTATAGTAGCAAATAATCTACATAAAATAGAAAAAGTTATTTATGCAATTATTTCATACTATTCTACTCATGTGTATGTTCTAATGCAAAAACTTATAGAACAAAAAAAAAGTTAACAGAATATTTAAAAAAAAAAAAAAAAAAAAAAAAAAAAAACAACAACAACAAATTCATGACAGTCGACGTCCTCGTAATTGGGGCCGATGTCTGTCATTGAACTCTCCTCAGAAATATCCCCAGTACAAATTATATTTATTCTGTATCAAATTTTATGCATACGTGTGTACGTTCGTATGTAATATCAATTGCATACAGAATATACTGAAATGTCAACCACCCCCTTTACATCCCACTTTATACCTGTTTTCTTGTTATGAATAGAATATGTATATGTATGTACCTATATAAGATAAATATGAATTATTTTTGTATACATGTAACAAGTACATACATATGATTGTGTATGAATTTATAAAAGTGCAAAATATACAGAAAAATACAGTATAGTGCATGGTGCATACAATCGAATCTAGTGAATGAATTCATCATGTAAATATGACGTTAATAAACAAAACGAAAAAAAAAAAAATTATTTTTAATACATCAGTAAACTGCAATGGCTTACTCATTTTACAATTAATTTTGCTGTTGCTGTTTATTATTATTATCATTGTTGTTGTTATAAGTCTTCATATTTTATAGATTATTATTATATTTGAGCATGAGAACTATCATGTTCATAATAACGAATAACGATAGATAGATAGTGATGAAAAGTACTAGACTGCGACATCATCAAAGTAATACCATCATCACAAAAACTACTTATTTTATTACATGATCAATTAAAATTGAAAATGACACGATACAAAAAGAACATATATTCATTAATTATGTGCATAAGTCTATAAAAAGATTAAATATATACAATACACATATGAACATGCATGTATCGCATGTACATATGTATGTATATGTATTCGTAAAAAAAAAAGAAATAAAATAAGTTGATTAACTAACTTTTTTCATAATAAAAACTATTTTAATTTTCATCTTATACAAGTACATGTACATACGTTACATTGTATTTGTATACAAAAAGTATATTTGATGTGCTTTCGATGAAATTTTCTTTCATCATTATCACAATTAAATTGTATCACAAATTTAATGAAAATTATTTTCAATTGATGGAAGTTGGTATTTCTCATGTATTCCATTGATGGCAATATAATGATAAATTAATTAATATAATACATAATATAGGAGTTTTCAATTATATAATTAAATGAGAATTGTAATTATAAAAAATTGCAATTGAAAACCAAAAAAAGTAAACAAAAACGAAACATTTTTGATCTTTTCTGGTCTGGCATATACTTTATATGTATGTATGCGTGAGAACTGAAATTTTTGATTGAATGACAAGGACATATATTTGATAAAGTTTGAAATTTATAAATTTAGTAGTTGTTATTTAATCAGTTTAAATAATTTAGTATTTCAATAAGCTGAAAATAAAAGATTAACACAGTTAATATGGAAAATTCAAATCATTTACATTCATAGACAGATTCATCTAAACAGAGATTAGAAATGAAACAGTCATGCTTGAAAACATTTAATGAAGAAAATTTAAATTATGATAAAATTTGTACTACACTTTTACAATTTATATTTTTTATAGATTCAAAATTTTTATCACTTTTCCATAACAGAATAATTGTAAAAATTTAATTCACACTATACTGCATCACTGCATATACGACAAGAAAAAAAAAAGATACTACTTTTTCTACATGTGTATGAATTACCTTTGTATTTTCAACGTGGAAAATCGAAATGGTTTTTTTTTATTTCTGGTTGGTTTGTTGTGTTTTTCGTCGTAATTAAAGCCAAAGTACTCTAACAAAAAAAAAAAAAAAATTTAAAAACACATGTTTTTTGGGCTTTAATACTTTCTTCTAAAAAGAAAATAATAAACGAGAAGACATAAAACAAAAATTTGGATTAAGTATTTTTTTTTTAAATTTTTTTTAATTTAATGCGGTTTGTTTTTTTTTTTTTTTATATATATATAAAATCATTCCGTTGATTATTATTACAATATCATTTTATTACAGTTGTGATTGAAAGTTATGCATGTACAACACTACAACACTATATTTTGTTCATACAAAAAACAAAAATGAAAAAATGAAATGAATTGAGGAATAAAAAAACACGAAAAACGATCTTGACTGTATAGTGATTTATATACAGCATTTGACTGTATACATATTTATGAGAAAGCATAACAAAATGAAAATCGATGTATAAATGTAAAATTATATATCTATCACTATAAATACATATCATATAAAATGAAATTACTCAGCTTAATATGTAATTTATTATTTTAAAAAGTAATAGCAGACGCTTTTCAACTAATTCATTCAAGATACTAAAGTTTAATTTAGATGTCATAAAAGAAATTAGGTGTACACTACATTTTCTACTGTCTAAAAACATTATGTTTTATGAGTCTTTGTATAAAACATAAAGTATAGTTTATGTATGTATATGGTGTAAATATATATAAATAACATAACACAATACATATGCACTACTCGTATAAAAATTATGTACGTGTGATAATAATAGGTTTAATTGAATATTTTATATAGACATCGTTTAGAAATTTTCTTCAGGATTATATACTTACAAACAATATTTATGATGCATACTTTATAAATTATTACAAATAGATGCAATATGAGCATGTCGTCTAATTTTAGTATTGTTTTGTGATGCGTTTACTTGTTTTTATTTAACTTTATCACAGAAATCTAAAAAGATTTAACGTTGTGCATTTTTATTTGTATAAGGTCTGTTTATCACAGACAATAGGATTTTTTTTTTGCTATTAGGGTATCATTTTCCTAATAAATGAAAAACCAAAACAAGAAAATAAAAATAAGAAATAAACGAAATATTGCGAAAAATGAAATATGTATGTACATATGTACGCATTCATCAATTTTTCAATTTCTTAAACAAGAAAATAACATTAATGGAAAGCACAAGTTTTCTTACTTTTGAAAAACAAAATGTGTACACAAAATTTTTCTAAAAAATAAACAAAAGAAAATGTTGAACGAAAATAAATAAAAATAAATAAATATATATTTCCAAGAAATGTCGATACATATTTGTGGTAAATTTTACAGTTAAAAAGTTGGGACATACTTTTAAGAGTGGTATTTTCAATTATTTTCATATTATTCATGAATGTATGTATTTTGATTTTGAACCATGGTAAGAACAAAATTCATAATTTGAATCCGACGGGACCTAGTACGAGAAGTTTCGATCTGTTGGATGATTACATTATAAGATTCATTACTGGGTATAAATAAAAATAAAGTAAATCGAATGGGACGCCTAATTGAAAATACTGCTAAAAGGTACATCACTTATTACATACACCAGGTAATATGGACTTTATAATGTAGAATATTTATAAATGAATAAAACCGGTATCATTGTATCAACATTATGTTTTTATTACAATTTAAAAAAAAAAAAACAACACGATAAGAGCATAAATATTGAAAATAAATGCTTGAATTTTGTTTTTCAAAAGTAAGGGAAAAGTATGTAAGTATGTAATGTTGTTTTTTTCTGATTTTTGTGCTTTCTTGCTAGATGCTCTTTCGCAATGCAATACTTAGTTCATTCATTTTATCAAATATTAACAACAGCATAGTAACATGAGAAAACATAACATATAAAAGGTAAAGAAGTTAAATTATAAAATAATAAGAATATATATATACTTCTTAAAACAAATATGTACATATAAATATACTATATGCATATGTATGCGTCTATTTACCTTTTGTAAATGAAGAACAAACAGGTAAAATTCAAACAGACGACCAGTTTAGTTAATGATCAATAGCGGTGTAAAAGGCAAAGACAGCTTCGTTTGATTTGTGTCTCCTTTCATATTGTAAAAGAAAAATTACACATATATAGGTATATTTTTCATTTATTTTTGCCTTATGTTGTTTATACATTAACAAAATAAAAGTAAATGCTAAAAGCAAACATGTTGATCTATGGCTATGGAGCACATACCTTTATATAGCGATTGGGATAAAAAATGAAAATTAAAATGCTTTAGTAAATAAAAATACATGCGAAAATATATTCTTGTGTACGTATCGTAAAAATAAAACAAAAAATTGAAAATTATGTATTGAAAAAAAAAAAAATTAAAACCACATTGATTCTTGATAACAGTTAAATTTGTTATGTTGTAGATGTATATATGTATGTATGTATATAAAAATGGATAGATTGGAATTTCCGTTGTAGAATATAATCATTGGGCAATGAATAGAAAATGTAAAAACAAAACAAATATAACCGAAAACCAGAAGAAAAATGAATCATCTAGAAATAAGATTCTATATGATATGTAAAGTAAATACAGATTCATTTCTATATTATATATTTTGATACGATGTGAAGGTATTTAAAATCTTGTGCACAGTGCTGTGTACACCTTTATTTCATTTTTTCTCCCTATTTCTTAGAAAATTTTTAATCTTTTATAAGATTCGAATCGATCGATTTAAATTATTTTTGTATGAAAAATTTTTGTTTTCTGGTATGTTTTTCAGCTGATTTTCTTTGATCATTACCGACTTGATTCGTGATAGCGCTTAAACATAGCAAAAATGAAAACATGAAAATCGATATTATAAGTTTTAACTGATAAAATATGAACATGCTGAATCGAAAAAGTAATTTTGATAAAGATTTATTTATTTTTTTGCATATTTTAGAAAAGTTTTTCGCACACATCATACAAGACTATTAATATCACAAAAACTGTAAAAGATTAAAAGGATAAAATTACAGACATTCTAATAAAAACAAAAATTTTTTTACACATACTTATATATACGCAAAAAAATTTTATTTAGTGAATTAAAAGAAAAAATAAATTCATATTAATTTAAAAAATTCAATTGAATCACATTACATTTATATTTGAAAATTTTCATACTTGGTCATATTAAATTACACAATGTAGGTAATTTTTGAAGAAAAACAAAAAAGAAAAAAATGAAAAAGAAAAAAAAAGAAAATTTTTTTTCTGTGCGCTAATAATACAATAAATAGCTTTGTTTATAAGCACATAAAAAAAGGAGAACAAGAAATAAATAATGAAACTGGTTTATTTGAATTTACAAATCATAATTTTCTTTTATTACGAATAATTGTTAATTTTTTTTTAAATGAAAATTTATTTTATATTATTCCTGTATTTTTATAAATAAAATCATGTATGTACACATATACATGATTTTTGTGAATATATGGTATATACAATTTGTACACAAAAACACATACTTATTTATTAAAGTATTGAATGGAATAATACCGCATTCATCAGTAAACGAATGATGGAAATAACAAAACCAGTCATAATAATTATTTCATTGTATAGTAAATAAATAAAAAAAAAAACAAGAGATGAAAGAATCAGGAAATGATATTGTTTTTATTTTTATTATAAAATCTTCGATTTTTTGTAGAAAATCATTTGCTGTCAATATGAAATTGAATAATGATATCACGGATTATTGTAGTTTAACAATTTTGTGACGATATTTATTCTCAAAAAAAAAAAAAAAAATAAAATAAAATAAAAAATAAAAATAATTTTTATAAATAGAAAATATTTTAAAAACATAAAAATTACTATAGAAAATGTTAATTTTTCTTTATTTTAGGAATCATATTTTCAATACATGTTCGGGGTGAAAGAACCCGGCTGTTATGGTTCTGTACGTGTAAGTGATGGTCATTCAATTTTATTTGTTCCAAAATTTCCTGATGAATATGCAACATGGATGGGACGACTACTAAGTTTAGATGAATTTAAGAAAATGTATGAAGTTGATGAAGTACGATATGTAAATGAGGTAATTATTAGAAAAAATTTTATACTATTTTTCATAGATTTTCATAGTTTACCTACCTACATATATACAAAAAAATTCTAATTGAACTGAATTTTATTCTTAATACTTTTTCAATCTAATTTAAAAATCTATTTGAGTTACTATACAATTGAGATACTTTTAAATTTTGAATGGCATATTCTTGTTATTAAATTTTTCATTTTTTAATACTCAAATCATTAAACTAGGTACCTATATTGAATAAAATAAAAAAATTTTTTAAAAAATAAAATGAAATGTTTTGATCATAATAGCGTATACAAGTGGGCAATATATTAATTTCCCTATATAAAATTGTATATGAGGCATCTACGTATATGTAATGTGTACATACTTGTAATGCACAATAAAAATTGATTTTTTGTTGCTAAACATCCGATGAATGATTATAGTTGTAGTACTATTGATACAATATAACACAGATACTATAGCTATTATATAGATACTACGTGAATACCATAGATAAATAGATATTATAGCCTGCACTCTACTTCTAAGTAAATCTAATTTAATTTATTTCTTTTGTGCTAAAAGTGAAGGTTACAAATTTAATTACCGCTATTGGTGGTTACTCCATAATTATTTAAAATAGCCATCGACAGAATTTGATTAAATATCTTGCCTAGATAACTAAAATTGAATAGCAGCATATATAGACGTTTAAAGCAACCTTCGTGCTATTGTTATTTAAAACTGTATTACAGGCCGGAAATTGAAAATATGTACATACGTATATCCAATCCACGGAATCATGTATTTGAAAATAATAAAAATTAAAATCTTTTATCATATAAAGGTGTATAAATAGAAGCATATATAGTACATGCACACATACATTGAAAAATCTTTAACAAAAATGTTAGAGTTAATAGCATTTAACAACCCCCTTTAATTATTTCTAGGATTTTTCTATTTAAATTCAAATCCTTTATATTTCAATAATTGCAAATTTTTTTTCTATAAATACCTTAAGTTTAAACTAAACAATCATTATTATATTTCTACAGTTTAAAGTCATTTTTAGCATATCGTTCAGGAGTAAGGGTAGTCAGTTAATGAAAGAATTTAAACATGCAATAGTGTTCTTGATAACTCAAAGAAATTGCAATTGACGACAGTTGCAGTGAATATATGGTAAAATGACTAAGCAACAAGCAACATTGCAATGCAATGATAAGACATTTTCTGCATTGTACTTAAGAGTGATGATTACGTGTTAAGCAATGGAAGTCCATTTGAAAAGAGGCTTCATTAAAAGGCCCATTTAAAGTTCATTCGCGTTTTAAAACAATTCAGACGTGAAATGTGAAATGTTTGCCACACAGTATAACAACAAAACATAAACTATAATAAAGTATATGGTGTGTATATACAGTCGCAGTAGTGGTAGTTGTAGAAAAACATGCAAACAAAAATAAAGAAAATACACCGGATAAGCGAAAAAAAAGAATATTAATAAGAAGAGTAAGTTGTTTTGAGAAAAATATGTATGTAGAAAATAACAAATGAATGTGTGCACAATACACACACCAAGTGAAAAATATAATAAATAAATAAAATAAAAATTCATTTCATGACGAAATCCACATCAAAACAATTTTAAAGGGTTTTTATCAGTGACAGTCTAGAAAGGTGGTAGCAAACAAATGTACTAACGTATACTAGTCATAGTGAAAAAAAAAAAATAAATAAATAAAAACAAAAACTTGCATGAATGCAGTTGTTATACATATTATTATGATAATCTTATATGAATAACCCGTACTTGTACCTGTCCAGGTACAAAACAAAACAACGGATCGTCTTATTTAGATTGTTGTGTCTGTATTAACAAAATGCAGTATAAAATTTAAAATGGTGACGAGGCAAATAATAAAAAAAATACGTAGATATATATTATATATAGTATATTTATATTAGTACATGTATGCATATGATATGTTATATATTGTACTACGTGCACACATGCATCGACATACATACGTATACGTATAGTATATACATATGTTGTGCATATGGAGGTACATACATATGTATGAACGAAAATGAATAATAATAATAAATGATTAGGCGGCCGGAGATGGGGTTTTTATCAGCCCACACGTGACTTGAAAAAATGTGGGTAGTAAATTAAAATGAATTTATGTAAATAACATGTGCATACACATAGATTAGTTTGTGTGAAAATGCATTAAATACAATGCAGCGGCTTTTGAAGCTCCTGAACATTGATATCTTTGTAACTTTATCACATTGCATTAATTATGCTATTCATCACCTTTTTTTGCGGTATACATAATAGTAAATTGTTTTTAACATTTTAAATATGTTACGTGTTGCAAGTAAACAAAATAATCCTTTAATTTTTTCATACACACAATATGCATGTATTGTAGATTAGAAAAGTTGCCATTATTGTTGTCACTAGAAAATGTACTTAATCTACAGACAGGTTTCATAGCGCAAAACTATTATTTTTCTGTTTATTATTCAAGCTACACACATAGTTTGAAAATACATATAAGTATGATAGGTATATATATGTATGTGCATGCATATACAACACATGCAATTGAAATGCATTCTAATGAGTGTACACACAAGACTGACGAAAGATGTATGATAAAAAAAAGTATTATCTTTACCTATCATGGCAAAAAAGATTGACATATTAAATATCATCAAACAAAAAACAATAAAAAGGTACAAAATTACGAATGATAGTGATAAAAGAGAAACGTTATGTTACAAAAAAATGTTAAAGTAAAGAATAAGAAGAGAAAAAGTACCTACTTATCTAAAATAAATTAAATAAAATTAAATATTAATCTGTAGAAAGAAACTAACGATTCTCTAAGAAATGCAGCTTTAAACAAAAGTTCTTCAAGATTTCTTTTTAAAATTCAATAGCGGAATTAATATTTCTGAAGAGGTTAGTTGAATGGCACTTATTTGTTCCTTTTTATTTCTTACGTTTTGCTTCAGTCTTATTATTTTTTTCGTTCCATGATTTTTTAAAGATATGTAAGTACATACCTATGTACATATTATACATACATACATACCTGGGTATCTTGGCATGTGGCATTATCTGGTCCTTTTCATTTTTCAGTGAAAATATGCATGTCATTCTTATTATCAATGTGAATAAGTCCATGTGTGACTACAAATACAATCGGGATTCAGTTTATAGTTTCATAGAAATAATAAAAATCTGTGACAAGTCCACTTAAAAATGTACGTAATTAAGAAACCTTAAAAAATTTTTAAAAAATAAAATTTATCGATTTATCGAGTCTCAGTTTGAGATATTGACAAAAATAATTTCAAAAAAAATAAAATAAAATAATCTAGAGTATTATAACGATTGAGGGTTAAGAAAAAACTATCCAGGTGCAATAGTTAAACCATTCACTTATCTTCGAATAAAATAATTGAAAGTCTTCCGTGTTCAAATTTTCAGAGGTAAGAATTTGGTAAGAATAATCGTTTCTGATATAACTACCTACATAGGATAAGTACATACATATGTAAGTATGTAGGTCATGTAGTATCTGGTTCTTGGATTGTTTTCCGTCTGCATCCCTTCTTATTATATCTTAGTGTGGTATTTCTTATACAAATCATTTTAATTTTTGTTCAGTGATAGTAGGAAGTAAACCAAAAATTTTCTTTTCAATTTTTATCATTCTTTTTCTTCATAAAACTACCGTGTACACATATAAAGTCAATAATTATTGTTATACTTACTCGTTTTCAACTTTATAACAATGATACTCAATTCCTTTTTTTTCCAATCCATATATGAATGAATGCTGCAAATACGAACCGTTACGAACACAAGAACAAGAAAATTATTATATATTTTATGTCTGTAAAAAAAGGTGTAAACTCGCTGAGTATACCACACATTCACGTATTATTAACGTTTATGCTTGCTTTATTTATGTATTTATAAAACGCACCTTTTCTTTTACCTTTTCTTGAAGATTTGCTTATATGAAATCTTTAAGGTAAAACATGTTGAAACATGTTGAAACACGTCTCTGTGTTTAGTTATGTCGGGCGTCAAATACATAACCATGGCGCAAATAGGTACCTACCATTTTTTTTTTCTTCTGCAGAAAAACTGCAAGAGATACAAGAAAATTTTTTGTTTTCTTTTTTCACTGTTTTTGTTGATATGGAATCTACATATGTACATAATGTATGTATCCACATATACGTATGTATATACCTACAAATGTACATAAATACACTTATGCAGTTCTTAGTATTTCTTGTTATCATGTTCATATTTATTTTTACCTATTAATATTTTTTAAATTTTAATATTTTAAACTGCATAACAAACAACATTATCAGGATTTACATTACATTCAGGCAAAACATAAATTTAAAATACACAAATTTTTACTTTGTCTTTCTTTTGTTTGTTTTGAGAATAACGTTTTTTTTCCCCTTTTTTTTTGAAGATTTTCGTTACTATTTCACTTTACAACTCATCGAATAAATTTGCAACATTTGTGCAATGAGAAAGTCTTAATTTAAGAATTTCTCATACATCATCAAACAATATTCATATCATTGGAATGTTGTCATTACAACAAAATAAATTCTATATTATGACCACCATGGGGTCGTAAAGGTACTGCAAAAAAAAGTATTCTTTTTTTTCGTTAAAGTACCGCATGTGAAATAAAGAAGTTCAAAAATTCTGTGTGAATATTATGTGTATCTTAATGCACTAAAAATTTCTTAAAGAACTTTTAAATGTGTTTAATATACGAGTACATATACATATGTATGTAAATTTGTATGTATGTTTATGCTTTAATATTTTCTTTACGAGAATTTTTCGTCACAGCACATATACATACATATATACTTTATATACATAAATGCGAAACATACACTTTCATATTGTAAACCTGAATAAAATGTTAAAATAAAATTAAAAAAGTGTCATTAAATTTTAATTTTATGGTTGATTGAAATTAAATCAAATGTAAATGTTTCAAATTCAATCGGTTTAATGGTTGATCGTTCATTCTGTTCTTTTAAAAGGTACTTTTATCGATGACGAGATATAAAAATTCACATTCTTTTATTCATATCATTTAATAATGGTATAAAGGTAGATACCATTTAAGCAATATTTGTTCATTTTTGTAATTTTTACTTTTATCAGCTTTTATTTATTTGATAGGTTAAATTGAATATTTTCAATTAATATCAGGTTTCATATTAGGGGGAAAAAACAAAAATTGAAAAAATGAATATCCAGCATAGAAGTATACCAGTATATGTATGTATGTAATACAATTTATACAACGTTTGTTACTGAAACTTTCTTTTCCCGGCTTGATAAATTCTAATTTCAATTTTTAAGTTTCGTCACTTTTAATAAGACAATAAATTTTTTAAATACGTAATGAGTACAAAAACCAATCAAAAAAATTTGTTTTATTTCTATAATAAAACAAAATTTCTGTTCTATTCTATAATAAAAATAAAAAAAATTTCGGCAAATTTTTAACTTATTACGAAAAAAAAAATTTGATGTGTGTATATTTTTTAAATTTTAATTCTTTTATGTTTTTATTTTATAGATTGGAAAATTTTTTGAAGAAGTAAACCCTGATCTCATACTAACATTGGTAAGTTTTTATAATTTTTTTATATTTAGTTTTTTGCTACCTATTTGTTTAGTTTAGAATTTTTTATTATACCTATTTATCTTGATTTTTGAAAAACAACAAAATAAAATAAATATTTATGTACATGATGGTGGGAATTCCATTATTTATGAATATATTGTGATAGTTATTTTAGTTTTTTTCTTGTCAATTGATTTAGTACATATGTAAATATGTATGTATGATGATTTAGTATTAAAAACAAATATTTTCATTATTAAAAATAATTTAATAATTCTCAGAATTTATTATTAAATATAAAATAAAAAAACAAGCAAAAATGTTATTTTCATTAAAATTTTATACACTAAAAGTTTACAAGATTAAATATTAATTAAAAAGTTTGAATATCGTACAAGCAAACACAAAAAATGCATACCCATGTATCTAAGTAATTTGTATAATTTTCATTATTATAACATGGTCATACCAAGTCATACTAATGAACATTTAAACAAATAACATTTTATTTTAATCATATAAAAATTTATTAAGAAAATGTCTATTGTATTGTATTTTGATTAAAATTTAATATTTGCAATAAAATAATTTTTTTTCAAAATATTTGGCTAGCAGTTATACAGTATTTGAAAAGTTTTTTAGTTTTATTTTTTCACACATTCTAATTTTAAATTTATTTGTGTAAAATACGCACATAGATATTTATGCGTACGATACGCTAAAAGGAAAAACCATATTATATATAAAATCACATGCATATTTCGTTGATTGCAATATGAAATTTTTGATTTATTTCTATTATAATATTTTTTCTTTTTTCTTCAACTTTGTTATTCTTTTTTTTCGTCATTGTATACACATGGCGTGTTTTTATCAAATTTCAAATTATATCTCCTATATCTTTTTTATGTAATTGTGTTTTTGGCGCCTGTAATGTTTACATTTTATTGTATTAACATGGCAAAGAATTCGAATTAAAATGTACTACAATATGTTATAACGATATATCGTTATAATTTTTATTATTATGTTTACTCATTTTTAATTCATATATACATATACACATACATACATACATATATGTATGTAATTTTAAATAAGTAAAAAAAATGTTAATGCATTTTTTTCTTCTGTGTAATATAATGTACATACCTATTTATGTTTCAATTGAATTCACACATGAAGAAAAGAAAACAAAATTCCCCTCGTGACTGACAATGATATTACAATTGTATTTTTTAAATATATAAATTTCATGTGATCACGTCATTTCTCATACTAAGAAGAAGAAATAAAAATCCGGTCAATTTAAATTGAATTGAATTCAAAAATCAGAACAAATAAAAACATAAAAAATAATTTGTGTACATTTTATTTATTGAGTCACATTGAGCTTTATAAGTAAACGTTACGATATATTGTTAATAAACAAAAATAACACACACACACACATACATATGCATTTAAAAATATCTCTGCATACATATATCTACTTAAAAATCATAGTACATACGTGTATATAGGTAGTATCTACTACTATACTGCAACTACCTATAAAAACATAAAATATATGACTGACATACTTATATACATACAAATGTCCTTCTATGTGTGTATTTCTACTTCTATATGGACTACTATATCATCAACAATAACACCACCACCGCCTTTTCGGCATAAATAGTGCACATTTCTATTGCACTGTTTCGATTATTTTCATTCAATGTTTTTCCTTTTTTTTTTTCTTTAATTTCGTTGTTGCCGGAAAATTTTTATTTATAACAATAATTTTTTTCTTGTCAGTTTTTCTGTATTTTTAATTTTCAATCATTTGAAATCGAAACTGTATGTAATTATTCAGACATACTCTGTATGTATGCATATACACGAATCTAATTGACATTAAATTATTTTTTTAATCTAAAATGAATGTTTCGAGGGCTGGGCTTAATGTTTATGTTTATTACAATTTTTGTCAAGTTGATTAATATAAATTGAACTGTTTGTTATAGCTGCTTGCTCACATATGTATGTACATGTACATATATTTATTGTATAAAATGTACAATCATTTATTTTATTTATTGACTTATTTAATTCACTTTATTATTATTATTATTTTGTTGTTGTTGTTCCATTTTTTACTAAAGTATCATTTTAAAATGAAGAAAAATAAAATGAAACTACCTACCAAAACACAAACATTATGTAGATTGTACAGATAGTATGATTATACCAGTAATGATAATGATAATGAAGTGTTTTTGATTTTTTTTTTTTTTTTTTCTATTTACTCATTTCATATTCATATGTGTGTACATATATGTATTTTGTAAAATACTGTTTTTTTTTTTCAGTTGAATAAGATAGTAGAAGTAGAGTCATATACACATTGTTATATTTAATTTGTAAATAACATTCTTATGTAGAAAAAAAAATGAAAGAAATATAACGGACTTATTTATAATCTCATTTAGCTGATTTAAACGACAATGTTCATTTAATTTTTCCGCATATTTTATAAGGTTACCTAAACGTTGAAAAAATCAAACGGAGGTTAAAATGAACATATGCATAAAAAGATATTTAAAAGATAAACAAAATTATTGTTTACAAAGAATTTGTAATATATAGGTCCATATAAATTTAATAATATGTGTTTTTCCACTATTATTTAATTCATAAATAAAATGTGCAATGTAGTATATATAGGTATATAGGTATGTTATTATTTACTATAAAAAATTACAATTTTTAAATTGCAAAATAATAAAATTCTTTAAAAAAATAACATACGAGTACCTTATTCATTGAAAATTGATTTAAAAATCACAGAAAAATATTCTTAATGCAAGTATACATTATACAACATGCATTTATATACGTTAAATATAATTGTTTACAATCATGCCATATTATATTTCTGTTACATGTGCTTGTTTACGTATTCGATGAAAATCAATCAACCTTGTAAATCGAGAAAATATATGTAATACATGGTAATAAGCATATGTATGTATGAATTTACACAGTATACATAATGTATATGTATATGTATATTCATTTTATTTTATATAAACAACATGTGTATTATGTTTATATAAATCGATGTAAATTTATTTATTTGACTCACATTTTGCATAAATAAACTTTTACCCATTAATATTAATAAATAATGTAATTAAAATATGCATAATATTAATTTTCTCTTTGTTAAAAAACATTGCAAACAAATTATATTTATTTACGATGATTATGGATTATCATCTCAAATCTCTTATTGTTGTTATTTATGCGAATTATGTATGTATTTAAAATTATTGTGTTTTTTGTTATTACATACATACCTTCCTATGTAATGAAAATTTATTTTATATGGTAAAAATAAATATGAAATTTATGGTACTTCTATAATTCATAAAATTTTTTTTATTATTTATGTACTTATATAAATTAATACGTATTTTTTTCATCATTATTTTGAATAATATGAAAATAATTAAAAATATAACAATGTACTGAATATGAATGCAATTGATACCCACATATTTACGTTTTTTTTTTGTTGATAATTTCGTAATTTGATCTATGAGGGAAACAAGACAGAGTGCGTTGCCTAGGGAACATGTTATTGACGTACATAAATAAATTGATTGATTATACAATATTTTAAACTTGAAAATGACATTTTTTATGGTATTATTCAACTTCAAACAAAAATAATTGTATGTATGTATGTACATGTATACATATGTAAGTATGTATGTATATGAAATTAAATTCTTCCAATTATATAAAGGTTTCCATCACATGTTTCCATAGGAATAAAAGAAAATTAAAATTATTATAGAAAATCCTCCTTTAAAATTTTATTGACGCAAGTTAATGTTAACACATCATTTTCATACATTTATGTGCGTATCCGTATATGTACATATATATATATACATACATATGTATGTATACATATTTATTTGTTATGAGTGAGTATTATTACGTTTTCATGTTTCTTTAATAAAATTTTTTTCTTCTGATTACATAACAAATTTCAATGTTTTTCTAGAATCCTTGTAAACTACAGATGTAAATATACCACACTGGTATATAAAATTCAACATTACATGATTTCCTTTTCTTTTCTGAAAATTAATATGTACATACATATAAACATTTGAACAAACAAAATAAGCAAGAAAGTTGAAATTAATATAATTACATAATTTGTAAACTAAACTTTTTTTCTTTCTTGATATAATCATTGTATTATACCTACATATATGTATGTAGAAGGTAACATTGTTCTATATCTATACGTATGTACGTGCACAAACGCATACATAAAGCTTTCATAAGAAAACAATCTGTTCAAAACAAGATGTTATTTGTACTATTTGTACGTATGCATGTACATTTATTAAAATAATAGAAAAACACTTATTTAGTTTTTGCTAATATGAAAGTTTTAATTTGTTTTCAGTTTTCTAGCGAAATGGCAAAAATAAATAAAATTGTATACATTTGTAATTTTTGTAAAATTTTATTTTTTCAATTTTATACAAAATTACTCACATGAGATACATATACACGTAATAATGTATTAAAAAAACATTATAATATCAAACAATAGCAAAATGAACTTTTAACCTTTTCAAAGCATACATATAAAATAATGGAAAAAGTTATTTTAAAAGAAATGAATATGAATTGTAATTCTATCATATGAGTGCATTGTGAGTGTGAATGTATACAAAGTTTTCATTTATTAAAATGTTTGAAATGTCAGAGTTCATTAATTATCACATTTTAATTTCAAATATCTTTGTTACAAAAAATATAATATTATAATGAATACATTGGATTTATAAGCGTAATGACTAATGAGTACTCTCGATATGTAGGTATAGGTATACTGAATTACCTTTATTTTGGATATTCAAATATAAAATAATTGATGATTGTGATTTTACGTTCAATACGTTGACAAATGTTCACCATAAATCGATAAATAATTTGAACTAAATAAATTCGTGTAGTTTTACCATAATTGGTAATAATAAATAATTATCCTATAAATTTTGGATCATCATGATTTTCAAAAATTTTCTCATACCTACATATGTATGTATATAACTGGCAAGCAATTTATGTATTGAAAAATCAAAGTTCATTAACAAAATAAAATATTCTACACTCCTCAGAATTTTTATTCATTTGTAGTTGCTATTATTATTATTATTTTTTTTTTTTTGAAAATTAATTACTGCTTTATACTTGCTTATTATTTATTGATTATAACTACGTGCATAACGTAAATAACACACATACCAGCACATACATATGTGATATAGGTATGTATATATTTTTTTTAAAAATTATAAATTAACAAGCGAGAATAACTAAACTAATCTTCCTTGAATTGGTAATGATCGCATATTTATTATAATTACACAAATAAACAATTATTATAATTGTGTAATATAAAGTGATGTTTTAAATTTGAATTTTTAATTTAATATTTATGCAATGCAATACACCTATGATGTATTGATAATAAAGAAAACATTCAATTAAGTTTTTACTTATACTATTGCAACTTATTGGTGTATTATTAGACCTTGAATTTTCTTTTAATTCACATATTCATTTATTTTGCATTTATTGAAAATAAAAATAATCGAAAAAAATAATTTTGTAATTGCAAAAATTAAAATTAAGATAAATTTCTTAATCATCATAATCTCATTAATGTATCTACATATGTATTTATATACTTGAATACATGCATTCAATTTGAAAAGGTTTCATGAAATAAATTTCCAAGCAAAAAGCTGTTAATTTGATGTTTTAAAATAATTTTTATTTAAAGAAATAATTAAAACCTTTGAAAAACAAAACACATTAAAATAAACAAAATCGATAATAACATGTAAATAAACATGTTTTAAAATGAATAATGTATTTGTTTCGTTCATGTATTTTATTTTGTTTTTGAATAAGTCACATGCACTATACAGTATAGTTTATTATTTTCTCGTGCAGAGTTTTACTTTAAGTGTTTGTTTTGCATACATTTTTTAAATTGGATAATAAAGAAATGATTAAAAATGTGACTAGCTAACATACATGTCTCAATCTGTTTACTTGTTATTTATTTACATAATTATATTCTGTATATATACAATATAACTAATAAAATATTGTAAGATCAAAAAACATTAAAAAATTTTATTTTCATTTTGCGGTATTTATTTATTTTTTTTTATTATTGTTCACCTTTTTTATACAATGATATTAAACGTGAATTAAAAGCACAAATATCCATGTAATATACATATGTATATGTATTTTTTTAAACCAACCACACACATTTAGATAATATATATTTTTTAAATTGTGTTCTTAAGTTATTCTGTTGTTTTGATATTTGATTTGTAAGATCGTAAATTTAATTAACACTATTAAAAAAATATTTTGTTATATTACTACGAGTATAATAGCTTTTTCAGATATGTATATACATAAATTTCCAAAGATATTGAGAGCCTTAGATGCAAAATATACTTTCTTTGCTGGGTATTTAATCTTCTAAGTTTGAATATAGAAAAACGGAACAAGGTCAAAAAATCATTGAAAAATCTAACATAACCATTTTTTCTTACTAATTAAAACATCAAATATCTGCATATAGTCTATATGTATTATTTTTTAAATTAATTTGTGTTTTAAATGTAAAGTTTTTATGTTTTTCATTCAATTTCATAAACAATTAACATACATATATCAAATTTTTTGCAATGTAATCGATATTTTATACAATTTGAACTTTCAGTTGCGAAATAAAATTTTTGTAATCCTTTATATATGTACCTAGTTTGTTTAGTGTTTTAAAAAAATAATTTATAATTTAGAGACCGCACATTAAGACAAATTGAATTTATAGTGCACTTATTAAACGTAGTCACATACATTTTTACTGTTATATCGTTTACAAAATGAGAAAATGAGAATAAAAAACGAATTTATTTAAATTGAATGCAAAAAAAAAAATACGAAAAAATATTAATTTAAAATACAGGTGACTAAGTTTCATAAACGCACTGTAGTACATTAAAAAACTTAACATTCTGTAATTGAAAAATTAAGAAAGAAAAACTTTTAGTTCCATGAAACTAAAACGGTTTCATGTATTAAACAGTTAAAATCTACTTATGCTTTAATCGTTGTTTGCTATTAAACCTATAAAAATGTATTTTAATTGCTTCATAAAATTACTTTTTTTTATTAGTTTCCTGTTTCTGCTAAAAACACTTTGTTTTTATACCTAACATCAAAATAAGTCTGATATGATACGACATAAGTATGAAATAAGTATTGTATCTGTTTATACACATGATATCTATTCATTTTCAGTCAAATTTATTTCAATTAATCAATAAAAATTTATTTACAAAAAAATCCTGTCCTGTATATTGCCGTCATCAACATAAGATAATATGAATGTTGGCATTATAACAATTAAATATTGTATACAATGTGCTTACAAAGAGTAAAGTCATGTGAGGATATTATGTGTGTATAATTAAATGTTTTAATTTTGCATAAAAAAGAAAGAAACAAACAATTTTTTAACGTGAACTTGTGTATTTGTTTAAAGCATAAACATTTTGCATACGTACGAGTATATCATTATGTTGTTCTCTTTTAATTATTGTTGTTTTCGTTTCTAAACCAAATATAGAAAACAGACAATAAAAGAATAGATGTAAAAGACGAACTTAATATTGCAAATGAGAAAAAGTATCTATTTAAAACACAGGTGACTATGCTCTAAAACTACGGTATAAAATTAATAATGATTGATAATTTTGTCATTAACAAATGTATTACAATTTGTACAATGTTAAGAAAATTTAAATTATTTTTGGTGAAAATTAATCCTTTTCCATGAAAGAAAATGAAAACATTCTATGAATAGATGAATAAGCCCAATTTTTTGTATCTTTTACATGAAGTAAAATAATAATTTGCGGTTATAAAAATGATTGCAAACTATGACAAAAAATTATTATTATCATTATCTTTCCATAAATGTATAATAATTTAAGTCTACATTAATATAAAATGTTTACAACATGAAATGGGTAACATTAATTTTGTTTTGTTGTTTTGATGGTGCCACATAAAGATAATTTTTAATACTTTACATACTATAAAATCTATGCATATTTTTACTGTTATTACTATAAGAAGAAGAAAAATAAGAATATTAAAGATAAAGTTAGTTAAATGCAGTAAAAATTCATAGTTTATGATGCATTATAAATATTGTAAAGATATTCATATATGCATGTACATATATACATATATGTATATGTATATATGTATATATGAATATCTATATATGTATATATATAGATATATATAGATATCTATATATCTATATATATGTTATATATGTATATACACATGCACATAATTATGCAAAAGTAAAACGTTACTGTGTATGCTTCAATGAAATAATCACATTGTCTGCATATAATAAAAATAGAGATTATTATTATATTCAAGAAGAGATAAATGGAGGACAATTTATAAATAAAATGCAATCAAAAACAATAAGGAAAAACTAAATATTATGTATACATTTTAACACATAATGATATTCGTAAATATGTACTTCAATATAAAAAACGATGAAATAAATAATAATTGCAATTTGTTGTTAAAAAATTTTATTTGCGGGTTTTAAAAATTAATGATTTTATGAATAAAATCGAATAGCGTTGGTGGTATAATGACTGTGATGTTGAATAGCATGAACTGTTCTTTTTTTTTTTTGTAAAATTTAAAATTTTACTATTAAAAGTTTTTTTTTTTTTGCAAATAAAAATTTATTTTCATTTTAAAATAAATTATGCATTATACTTCGTACATATTGGTTTTTTTCCAATTCCGGAAATGGGAATGAATTTCTTATATTGTGTATACCATTAAAATTCACATATTTGTTAAATAAATAAGTATATATGACGAATATCTTGATAAAACGTGCATTTACATTATATTCAGTAGCATATACACAAAACTATCGAAATAACTCGTCATGATTTAACGAGATTTTTTTTTTTTTTAATGAATAACAATCAATAAATTTACATAAGCAAAATTCTCTTGAATAATCTGATTTTTAAAAGTTTTTCGACTTACATATATACATATACATATATGTATACAAAAAATAAAAGTTGGCGTACTGCATTTCAGTGTGAAAAAAAAATTCAATTAAATTTCATTAAACAGAAAAATTTTTGGCTTATATTCCAAAAATATATTCATAAAAAAGATGTAAAAAATACGGAAATACAATTCGAAATGACTGTAAATTATCAGGATGCAATTAAGCAAAAAGGCAAAATGCAAATAAATTGTCACGAGTACGAATAACAACAAAAGCAATTTAGATAATCGAATATGTAGGTTTCTTAATGACGAAACGTCTTTGAAAAAAAATAAATAAAAAGATAGTAATAAATTTTTGCCATTTGCAATACCAAAATAAAATTATAATAAATTAATTGAATGGGTCTTCTGTAAAAAAAAAAAAACATTACAATTTTATATGAATGAATAAATGATTAAATGGTACCTCAGTAGGTAGAGTATAAAACTTTTAAATTCGACATTCATAGATCGAATGCCTGACACAAACAAGGAAAAAGAACATCGTATTTTTCACTATTTTCTGCGTTATCCGAGATATTGGATTATTTACTAACCCCAAGTTAACTTAACTTTAAATGAATACCAGGCAAATCTTTCTACTTGTGGGATCAATTGGTTGATTGAGAATCTACTTACTGACAAAAACCAGCAAGCAACTCAAAAACTTATCAATCTATTACCTATCTATATGATACTCTACAAAACTTACACTGTTTTCTACAAACAATTCTGTAGTCCGCAATTAACATTAGATCATATATATACATATGTAGGTGCATATACGACAAAATTGTCTAAAAATAACCACAGTTAGTACCTTAAGCCTTGACTTAATAAAGTTATAAAGTGTAGAACAGAACCATCATTATTATTGAAAATAAATATAAAAAAATTCTGTTCTGTATAGTCACCTACGAACACCTCCTTAAATAAATGTTCAATTTTATTTTAAGAATAACAATAATTATTATTGTTGTCACAAAAATTATTACTGCTGTTTTATTAATAGTTTTTGACCATGAAAAAATAAATAAATTACAAAGGTGGAAAACAATAATTAAATATCTGTAATAAAATGAGAAATATGAAATTATTGCTTTTTAAATTGTATTCTACCGCATCATAAAATCATTGAATGAAATTAAATTTAATTGACAAGTAAAAATATAAAATGAAATTTATTTGAATTGTAAGTATGGCATGCGTACATATGTAAATGAACGTACAGTATGTAATGTACATACATATGTATGTATGTTCTAAATAATGTCACACAAAAACAAAAGCTATATAAAATCTATATTAGGAATTTAGTTTGATTTTGTTTTGTTTATTATGACTATTATTTAAAAAAAAAATAAACCTCATTTATTTTAATTACAATACACAACAAAATCATTAATCAATTCCACATTATCTATTTATGTACTGGTATGTACTTAAAAGACAGGCATTGTTTTGAACTTGAAAATGGTTTATTTCGTAAATTCTTGTAAGTAGGACAAAATTCATTAATGCATGTAATATATGCATATAGTACCTTTTTTGAAATGAATTTTGAGAAATATATGTATCTATATACATGTGTATGTATACAAACATACATCTATACTTGAACTTGTGTACATTAACAACATTCAGATATACCTAATTATAGAAAAATATAAGTATTGAATGATTCTTTTGTTTTATGTCTTTTATCAATTCAAGTCTTATATAACGATTTTTTGAGAAAATTATTTCTGTCCAAAAATTTCTCATTTTATTTTCATACAAAAAAAAAAAATGTTTAAAAAAATTTATTTTTAATTTTTAAACAAATGTCAGTAAAAAAGAAAATAAAGAAAAAAAAATACAAAGATTTAAAATGCGTAAAAACTGTAATGCTTCACTTAAGAAGAAAATTGTTCTAAATTGCTACTACAAAAATATCATTCAATGACTGTAAAAATAACAAAAAAAAAATAATGTATTTACTTTTTTATATATTTAAAATTTCATGATAAATTTTGGAAATGTACCAAATAAATGTCAAATTTTTCATTTGTACAAATTTTCTCTCTTGTAATATTTTTAGATGAAAAAACAAATGTCGCTTTTCATTTAAAAAAAATAATAATAATAATTAAAATAAATAAAATAAAATAAATATACAGGAAGTCTCGGAGTAAATGTCACAAAATGTATCTATATCTTGTAATTCAGATTGTTTCTAGATAAAAACCGTTTTATACCCTTTATCCAAAATTCACTCTTTATCAATAAATGATTGACAAATTTTGGACAATAAAAACACCCTATTTGTTCTAGATCCATTTTGTGACGTTTACTACGGAACATCCTGTTTACTATATTGTCTTTTGTAACGTAAAGAAAACGTAATTTGCGTAATATGTAGTGCAATAATCGTAATATGTAAGACGTAAGAAAATAAGTATTTGAGAATTTAAATGCATATCTCATTTTTATTGATTTTTTTAAAGGAATCATTTTTGTATTATGTCAGAAATAAGTTAACGAGGATAAAAATTGTAATTTATAATGATAAAGATATTAGTGCATGTTTTTATTATTTTTAGTCATAACAAAAAAGAGAATAATATCACATATAACTTAATAAGCTTTTATTATGTTTCTTTATTTATGTAATTTTTTTTCCAAATTTTTTTTTAAAAACAAAGTTGTAATTTCATACGGGAAACATTGAAGGACAAAATATGTATTGAAAAAATGGACAAAAAATAAATACCTAAATACAACATTCATTACGCATTCATATGAAACAAAATAATGAATACTTACGTAATATGTAGTTGCCTGGCTAAAATAGTACCTACATATAATTAAATGTGAATAACAATTATTATTATCACATAGAACCGTTTATTTTACAAATATTTACCACTGTTACACGTTATTGTTGCTGTAGTGTTGAACTTGAAAAATCTAAATTGGTGAAGGTTAAATAAAATGTAATGAAGGACAGTTAAGTATTTATTTTTGTTTTTAACTAAGTCACTAAATGTGAAATACTTTAGGTAACAATCATTATTAGGTAATTGCAAACATTTTTTTTAAACAATAATTCTTGAATGTACAATTTATGTATGTACGTGTAATACACAAGCCAATGTAATGGGTAAAAACTATATAGATAAGCTTTGCACGTATACATACATGTAAATTGATTGGTTTTGTGTAAAATGCTTTTGTTGTTCATATAAAAATTAAAATAAACTTTTCATATGTTATTATACACACATGTAAAATTTACTTGAAATTTTGTTACATTGATTGGTTATTAAAAGGTCGCGTATTATTTGTTTATTTATTTACATTTATTTATTTTTTTATATTGACTGATGTAATTATATGTTGTTGTATAAAATTCTGATTTTTAGTTATTTAATATAAATTGAAAAAAAGAGAAATTTTTTTTTATTAAGTTGTAATTACAGATTACAGTGTACAATGCAAGTACCATACAGAATTAATTAAAGGTCATGTTCATACATACATTGTTCTAAAAATTACGAGTTGTTCACATAAAAAAAATGTTTAATACAATTTTATTATTCATTCGATTGACTTTTTGTTTTAATTATTTTTTTTAATAATAATATTCTGAATTTAAAATTTTATATAATAATTTCGTTTTAAAAATTGAAAATAAAAACAAATCGTCGTCAAAGTTTACATTCGTCATATTATGTATGGGGATATATGTGTGTATGCATAGGTATGTTCATAATTCAATAATAGAAAAAAAATCTTATCTAAATTTTTGATATTTATTGGATCAAAATAGATTCATTTCAACTTTTGTACGATAGTAAAAATTTAATAAATTAATGTTTTATTAGAGTAATTGATTTATTATTTTTTACCCTACTTTCTTTATAATATAGGTAACTACAAATGCATAAACTTGTCCAGGTATTTGTACATTTAAAAAAGTGGTGTTGGGATTTTTTAAGGATAATTATGGATTACTCAATACATTTTGAATAAAAAATAGCACAGATGTGTTATTTCGATTTATTTTCTATATAAATTAAAAATTAAAAAAAAAAAAAAATAATGCTGGTAAAAGAAAACTCTGTACAAATATCGTTTGATCACGTTTTTACCTCTCTCTGTTTTTATTTTTATCGATTTTATAATTGATCTGAAATTATGCCGATCATGAAAAAAATTTCAATTTTCATTTATTGATTTTGGTGTTCAATAATAATAACAATATAGCAATTCAAAAATATAAATGTACATTTGAATGTTGTTAAACCTTTGGTTAAACTATACAATTTTACTATAAGGTATAATCACATAAACCATTAGATAACTTGTTCGTAGCAATAATTTAGTAATAATGTTAGTAAAATTCATACGTTTATCGGTTTATGCCTATCTTAATTTTGTATCTTTTGTTTGTATAACTTGATATTTAAAATATATCGCAAGATAAACATGACAAAGGGTAATAAGATTAAAATACCAAATTTATATACGCTCATAAGTACGAGTATGTACATACCTTTCGAACATTTATAAAAATCAAAAGTAATGACATTCTGTACCTTTTTTTTATTAAATTTAATTTGCATTCTAGTCAATAGGCATATATCGATTATATACAATACGCCCATACATACTACAATCTATTTCTCTATAGATTACGAATCAATTTTTATTAGCTTTCTTTTCTGATTTAAACATATATTTCGAATTAAAATTGCTAAATGATCTAACTAAAACAAAAAAAAAAAAAAAAAGTATTGCAGATAGATAACATAAATCAACTTTATTCGATTTTATTCAAAAGTATCAATTTGATTTAAAATAGTACCCATTTATAGTGAAGTTACAAAATACGCTTCGCTATTGTGGTCTACGTTTTACTTTGTAAGATTTAGAGTATTAAAGCTGTGATTAGGTTTAATTCATTTTTATTTTGGAAAAATATTCATATTTCACAGTCATATTAATTTATTAGTTGAAAATGGTAGAATTAATATTTGTACATACGTATGTTTAACAAAAAAGGTTTAAAGATATTCAGAGCTGCAAATGTAATTATCAACAAGCGTAACGCAACAAAGCGTGCTGTGTAACATCACCTTATACAATGTTCAGAGTATACACAGGTATAAGGCAGGCACTTTTGTATATCATTTATGTATTTTACTTGGGTTAGATTAAATTTAAATAGCAAGAGGTACGATGTTTTATATAATTGTATTAAAATTAATGTTTTATATCCATTAAAAATTTTTCATTTTTTAAATTGTATACATTCACATCAAACATAAAACAATGACTTTATATTATGATTTATAATACAGCTATAGTCTAAGAGCAAAAATTATATATTATACTCAAGAAATATGTATGTACATACATAAGTTAAAATTTATTTTATTTCTTTTTAATATCGTCATTCTTTTGTTCGTGAAATTTTCAAAAATAGAAAATAGATAACTTATTGAAATCAATAATGAGGATCGATACCAAAAATACTCCATTGAATAGGTTTTTTGCTTTAGACTGACTGCGAAAAACAAACAAAATGAATAAAAATAACCAATAAAGTTGAACTTATAAATATCAATATACTATATTTATCCATAATAAATTTTTCTTGTTTGCCCGTACGACCTAAAAAATTGAAATTTTTTATATTAGTAGTGGCAATGATATCCACGTATATACTATAAGTATAAGTAAATAAAACAAAGTATATGGTAAACACAAAAGAAAATAAAATAACTAACCTCATCATTTTCCTTTTATATATTTTCTATTTTCTATTTCGTTATTGTTATCGATTTGGTTTAGTCAAACGTAATGCATAATTTCAATTCAATTACCCGTCAGCAAAAATTTAGTAAATAACAAAAATAATTTTTGTTTTCCTTTCTAATATTTGTTAACCATCTAAAACTATTATGGTTTAAAATTTAAATTTAATGTATATAAATGAACTTACATATATACTATATATTATGTTAAATTGTAAAAATTATTATAATTGATTGTTATAAATCTCGTAGACTTTAATGATTATGATAATGGATGAAAATGTACTCATACAATTTTCTTAAAAAATAAAACATTTTCCTCTACAATTTTACTATTCTTATATATGAAAAAAAGAAATTTACTATAAATACATTTAAAAGTGATTTTATCTTTATAACTTCCTATTTCCATATTTTTCTTTGTTATAAATTCACAGCAAGAAAAAAAATAAATTTTTTAATGATAATCGACAATCGATTTTATATACATACATATGTATGTATGTATCTAAATATCAGATCAGTGTATTTTTTATACTCCTATATTTTATATGCTATAGTCAATGAACTCAAACTCCCTTATTATTCTTCATTTATAGTTGAATAAAAATAAAACATTTTGCTATTTATACTCTATTCACAAAGATTTTTTTTTTTATTTTGTTTATTGTGGGCTATTGTGGGAGTGTATTGCTTTGCCCAATACTTAAAAAAATACGAAACATATTGGTTTGTTTTGTACATAAAAAAAATAAATAAATAAAATAAAATAACTGTGTGAATGAAGTATGTAAACAAATTCAATAAAAATAGCAAAATAAAAAAGAAATGGTGAAAACAAAAACAAACAGAAAAAAAGCAAATAAAAATACCAATTTTTTTTTTCTTTTATTTTGAGAGATTTATATAAAGATTTTTCTTTGTTATTTTCACGATTCAATAACTTTCAAAATTAACATTTTTCCTGTTGTTGTTAACGAAAACAAAAATCTTTTTATCGAAATATAAAGAAATAAACACATTTATCCATCCACATAAAAATAAAAATATAAATCGTATTTAGGTTCATAACGTTAAATACGTGTACACAAAAAAAAAATAAAAATTATAGCATACGAGTAGTTATTGCAAATATCATATACAGAAGAACAGGATTTACGAAAATATTGTTGACAATATTATTGATGATATTAAACATTAACGTTGAATATAGTCTATAAATATGAAAGAGAATTCAATCATCAATGTATTTAACAATCATACGTTACAAAAAAAGTATATATAATTTTTATATGTTTTCAAATATTTGTGTATTCTTATATCTGACCTATGCTCCATATTTTATTTTATTTATTTTTCATTCATTTTTATATAATAAATAAATCTCATACAAAAGCACAAATGTAAACAAACAAAAAAAAAATTATTAAAAATGTTTTACTCAATTAATAGCCAATTTTCACACTAAAAGTATGAAAATATACTATGGTGATAAAATGTAAACAAAATAATTGTGAAAAAAAGGTTAAGAAAATTTTATTTATATTATGTGTTTATCTCATGTATAATTTTTAGTTTCAGAAGAAAAAAACGTAAACTAAACTAAATAAAAAAAAAAAAAATGTAAATAAACATTTTCTTTTTCTTTATAGGTGTTTACAAAAAAGAGAAAATTTTTGTGATAAAAAAGAAAAACATAAAAATTTGAATAATAAATTAGCATACAATTGGTAAAAGTGTAAATTATGAATGTTCTGGTCTAAATAATTTTTATATCATTGAGTTTTAATATTTTCGTCATATTTTAAGACATGATTTTTTTATTTTAAATCAAAATTGATTAGAAAGTATTTGTCGACATTACACAAAAAAAAACAAAATTGATTTTTTTTTTGTTAAATTTATTAATGAGTTTAATTTTATAGATAAATAATTTATTACGACATTTATTCCATCAAAATTTTTTGCAATTTTATCATATTTACGTTATAAAAATATAAAATTTTAAAAATTAAAAAATTCTCAAAATAATTTTCAAATATAAATTAAAATGATTACGTTCAGATGAAAAAATTTTTTTTATTTTTACTTCACGAGCAATGAAAACAAAAAGATAAATAAAATACCTAGTAATAATAATAATAGGTGCCTACATACATATGTATATGTATGATGACGGTATCATTTAGAAACCATAACATTTAATTATTTTTAAATTACAATGAATAAAAATAATATTAATACCTTGACAGACATCAGGTAATGCACGTCCATAATATCATTTTAATTTTTTTTTTAAATCAATTTTCAGTTATAATTTGAAAAACAATAAACAATTAATTTTATTAATAGAAATAATATCATATTATAGGCATTGACAAAGTATTCATTACGAATCGTAATACTGTGATATACATATCTAGGTAACGTTAATTTAATTTATTTTTAATATTTTCCCTTATACACTTCTTTAAACTTGAATGGAATCATGTATATTACGAACATAATGATGAAGCCGTAAATCCGTTTCCTCAAGTATGTATTTTTCTTTGTTGACAATTTTTGTTTACTGACAAATCAATTTTCATTTAAAACTAATTTAACATTCAATTGTTAGGTTTAAGGATGTATTTTTTTCCAATTTATGAACGTTTATTAGATGTTTTTGTTCTGAAATGTTCTGTTCTGTTATTTGTTCATTCACAAGACCACAGAAACACGTAAACAGTACCCATAAATATGTACATATGTACATACATTGGAAGTCATCAAAAAACAATATTATTTTGAATTTGTGTATTCGTACAGTAAGTCTATGACATTTTTGACTTTATTCTGACTTTGTTGACGAAAATAATTTATATGGTCTGTAAATTCATAATCAAAAAATAAAGGAAGACAACAAATTTAAAAAAAATAAAAACAAATTTGCAAAATGTTTTTTTTTTCTTTGTTTTGTTCATTTTATTGTTATTTCTGCTTTTCCTACCATGTCACACATACATATCAATTTGCAAATCTATTTTAACCTTGAAATATGTTAACGTTCAACGCTCTTCCTTATTATTATTTTTATTATTTGAATCATCAACATAGCTTTTATCATTCATATAATACTCGTACATATGTATTTAACAATATCATACAAAATAATATAAAAACATGCTTAGCTTATTTACAAAATGAGGAAAAGCGGTCAAATACATAATACATATCAATGAATATTTTACATAAGAATTGATTGTTATTTTATTTGACAAATACGATATTATAATTCCGTCAATATAAAATCATTAATTTGTAGTTTCAAAAAAAATTTTCTGTACATGAAATAGACATCGTTAAAATTTTGTTATTTAATTGTTATTTAATTAATAATAACTTTTCAACGATTTATTTGCTTTTAAATTTAAATATTTCAAGAGGCACGTTTTTGCGAATCAATAGACATAAAAAATACCAAATATGTATGTATGTATGTAGTTGAACAAAAAAAAATTTTTTAGTTGGTAAAGTTTTGTTTATCTACAAATTCTGTACATGTACACAATGAGATCAAAGACATAAAAATTAAAAAATAGAAATAAAAAATAAAGGCATGTGTAGAAGTTGTTCAACAAATCTAACTACCATACAATAAAATTTTCTATTCGTTGGCCACTCACCCCATTTTCGCCACAGTACATTGCACTATTTTATTTATTTTTTTATACAAATGTAATATTTTCTTTTAGCTTAATCTATAATGTTAAAAAATGGTGGTATATATTTGAAAATAAATATCTACCAGTTGGATGATGTAATTTTTGCAAAAATTCTTTATATTATATGAAATTCTAATCTTAGACATTTAGCCATGAACCATTTCATGCTGGGGTTTGTGTGCTTTCAAATACAATATTTAGGTATATATTTTTTTACACAAAAATTCACTGGTTTTTCTCTATTTTCTTTCATTATTGTTAATTTTTTTTTCATTAGATACCATATTTCAGTTGTTTTTTTTAATGTATAATGTCTATGATTTAAGTACTATTTGAATTACTAACGCACGTTTTCATTTTTATATAATGTATTACGTGCTCATATATATAGTCTCTTTTTTAATTTGTTTTTATTATAATTTTCTAAACCATACTTTTGTGGTTTACATTTAATTTAGCTACATATGAAAATAAGTGTGAGTAATAAACAAATTAACGAATTATTCAAACAATAATTATAAACAAAATCATTTTCAATGAACAAAATGCTTGGATTTTTATCTCAGTTTTGAGATGATCGTTATGTAATAAATTTGAATTAAATAAGATTAGTAGATTAAATTACAATTTGGATCTTAATTATGTTGGTAATGAAAAGTACAATTACGTAAGATTGTGAAATCTTAAAAAAATTTTAATGGATTCTTCTTTTCAAAAGATCTAATATTTGGCATGTTAAGCAATCATTTTTGTTTTATCAAGGACCTGTGTTCTAATATTTGTTTCTTTTAATTTCAACCTTTGCACCATTAGTTGAGCTTTTAACTTAATTTAAAAACAAAAATGTAGGATTTTAAAATTGAAATGTGTATAACTTTTGACTTTGTACTTTACATCACGATATATTATCTGACCCACATAAAATTTTTATATAGATGTATATACATTTATGTATCTACATATAATTTTCTCATTTTACATACAATCAACGGTGTATCTTAAACTTATTTTGTGGTATAAAATCGTGATTTCTTTATTGACATCGTCTTTGAACTCAACCCAATTTTGGTCTTGGCTCTTAATAATGTGATACATTCAACTTGCAGTATGCACACATATAATTCAACATTTATGTAGGTATGTATTTGTTGTTATTGTTATACATATTTGAAATATGTACATACATAAATCTTATTCAACCTCGACTTTATTTAACCAATCTTGGACGTCTTATCAATCTTATGAACACAAAATGTGATGTTTAAAAAATAGTTACCTATACAATATTTTTTTAAATTTTGTTTTTTGTTAAACCAATAAATACTAGGTATACGTATATGTAGTAAGTACTTGATGAATTACATTACAAATTTTAAAATCATGTTTGTACGTTATATACGTAGGCAGAGATAATTTTCTATTCATTACAAGAAAACGATTAAATCATAATTTTTTCTTTAGTTGTTTAATTTGAATACATACCCTGTCTAGGCACTTTTTAAAATGTTAAAATTGTGCAATTATATGAACATTTCTTATAAAAATTTATAAATAAAAAGCAAAATCATGATTACCATTTTATACAGCTGATATGAGTATATTAAATATATAGGTACCAATACTACATACTATGATACCTGTATTTGCATACCTGTATGGCTATGTAAATTAATTTCTGGAATATTCTTCAGTCTAAAATTTGTTGTATTAAAAAAGGTATTGAACTGAAAAATTCGTTTCTTGTTTATTTTGTTGTTATTGTTGTTCTTTTATTTTAAAAAATTCTCTAATTTTATGCAGTAGTCAAATTACTTATCTTATTATACTTCAAAATACAAAAGTATGTAGGTATAAGAAATCATCATTAATCATTATTCTAATCACATGATTCATTCAATGAAAACAAAGAAAAGAAAAGAATTTAAATCAAATAAAATTGAATTGAATTTATTAGTTTTGAAATCTGCATGCGCTACAAACGTGTTACAATATTGTACACATGTAGACATTAATATATATTAAATATATATTTTATGTATGCTTGAATTATTTCTACAGAAAAAAAAAATGTTTCTGTATTTTACATGATTAAAAATCCAATTGTGAGATTTTCATCATTGTAAATAGTAAACACTAAACACTAACCGTACACACTTTATTACTTAAAGTTTCCTAAACATTGTTGTAAAAATAAGTAAACGAAAAAAATGTGAAAAGCCAACGTACTCTAGCTATACACGTGCCGTCAAATTTCCCATTAAATACAAATACAGAAGAAAAAAATAATAATAATGGCAATATATGTATATCGCAAACTTGCCACCCACCTCCCACTTCGCTTTACTTTTCCTGTTTATCTTGTTTTATTTTCATTAATACGATGACCACATTAAGCTTTTTTTTTTTTCTAAGCTTTAAATAAAATGAATTGAAAATCCTTATCTAAATAACGTTGTTTTTTCATTTAACACACATTCAGTTTATTCACGTATGAAATTTTATTATTATGTTTGTATTATACATTTTCATTTTTTTTTCTTTTTTTTTTTTTTGTAAGTGTATTATTACAATTCGTTCGTATTCGCAAAAAATTATTTTATTCAAAATTTCAAGTCACTACACTATATAGTAGTAAAGAGTATATAATTTGCATGTGTTGTGTAGATATAACACACGTTTATATGTATATTATTTTAACATATACATAAATATATACATACGTATGTATATGTATGTATGGTAAACAAAAAAAAATAAATAAACATATGTACAATAAAGGAAAATTATAATATCATACGATGGTGAAATAAAATTTATGTCAGTATGCTCAAACATTTTAATTTAAAGAAGACGAATAGAATTATATCTATAGAATATTTTTTTATAAACAAAAAATAACAGCAACAAAAATACACATGTTTATGTGCGTGAGAAATTCATAAAAAACTGTGCAAATAATATGTTTCACTAATACTAATACACACAACAATAAATAATTTTTGTTTATAAACAATCAAATGGAAATATAAATAAAAAAATAAGCTCACATATCGTGGTGAATGAATTTTGTTTTTGTTTCGAATAAAAAATAAATAAATATCAAATCGGGATAGGAATGATTTTATTTGCCTTTAGTTAAAATCTAAATTATGTACATACAGGGTGACATCATACTTCAAATATGATGGTTACATTCGATTTCCATGAAATTTGCAGAAATTGAAGATACTGATAAAGCTCATTTTTTAAAAGTAAAATTGATAAAAATCATTCCATACGAAAATTATTAGTACATTGTAACCAAAAAATCATATTTTTATATGGAAAACGGTTTCGAACTTTCAACGTTAATAACTCTGTCTGTCGGTTTTCTCATCCAGCACTAATAAATTATAGAATGGACTAATTTTTATATCTTCTGATAAAATATAAAATTAATACAAGTTGTAGTTCAAAAAATATTGCCCAGTGTATGATGTCATGTAGGCATTTCACATATCCAAATGTTTTTAATTCGTTATATATTTGTAAGGATGAATTTTAGGAGAAAAATCCAAAACGATGTTTTGCTGTGAATAATCTGAATCTGAACTATATGAAAATTGCATTTTATGACATAAGGTATAGAATACCCTGTTTAGATACGTACATATGTATGTATGTATATGCAATAGTGCACACATATGTACATACATATGTATGTACCTACTTACTAAAATTAAAAATTAAAAAGTATTTTATATCTTCGTTTCGTAATGGTTCAGTTTAGTTTAATCGTTATAAAAATATGTTTTGTTGATAATATGATATGTGTACGTATACCTAAACAGTAAACAGAGGCAATCAAAATAATTTTAGATGTGAATACATAGATAATTGTATAACTATATTTCCCTTGGCCTCTTTTACTCTTCTGGCAACAAAACTCCACTCTATGATTGCATTCTATTTTATTTTCTTGGCTTATCTCATTATTATACAATCTTATACTACAACACAACTTAAAAACAAAATTATAAACAATTTGACTTTTCTTTTTGTTTTGTTTGGCCATTTAATGTTATTTTGGAGCTTAGCAACAGTGAATATCATACATGTACATATGTATTTGTATGTGAAAACAAATAACTGAAGAATGAGCCATTAACCTGCAAGTACAATAAGAAAACCATAAAAATATCAACAGTAGAATATCCCCTCTTGAAAAAATTAAAGTAAATAATAATAATATGGATATACATAAGTACATATTATATAAAATGATGCATACATATTTTTGAATCTGACTTTAAAAATGAAAATTCAAAAATTTTGGCATAAGTTGTTGAATTTTGTCAATATTGATGATTCTCTTGGTTGTTGACGTTATACCTACAGATACATTCATATGTACATATGTATACATGTATGTATCTAGAAATACCTATTGATTTGAAAATTTAAATATAAATGAAAAAATTTATTTTAATAATAAATTTAAAAAAAATTAATTTAACGTATACTATATTATAGTTTTAAAAATCAAAAATTTAACATCACATTTGGAATTTGGTAAATACAGTTTGACCATCCTTTATAGAAATATAATATTAGCAACTAACAACAGAAAGTACTACAACGACAAAACTTAATATGGTAAAATTGTAGAAGAAATCGTTCAATATCAAGAAGAATATTTTAGTTAGTGCGGTTTGGGGGAATTAAATCTGATATTAAACATGAATTTTTGAATTTCAAGTTTCGGGTAAATGTGCTTATATAGCGTACACGCGTCTTATTTTAATTAATTAAAAAAAAAAAAAAAAAGAAAATTTGCATATGCACTGATCATATGATTTTTTTTTATTATTATTATATCGGTATTTTATTATTTTATTTATTTATTTTATTTTACATTTTTTTCTGTTTTTTTTTTTTTTTTTTTTGTAAAAATAATATAACAAAAATGTATTTTATTCTTTGAAAATTACATATACATATGTACGTAAGAATAATGATGACCGAATTTATATTTTTGTATTTTTATATACATATTTTATTAATAAATCGTGTCGTGTAAAATTGCTCAACAAAATTTTTGTATTACATATTTATTGTTTTGACAAAAATAAACAAATTAACTACAACAAATTGTTAATATTTTGAAAAAGTTTTCAGTTATAATTTTTATGCAAGTATGTATGTAGGTATCTAGTATCTACGACTTAAACCAGTAATATACATGTACGCAACATAACGTTATTCAAGTCGTTAGAACAATCAAATTAACTTGACAACACATTTTCCAAAAAAACAAAACTACTTTCAATCTATTTGCATAAAAACGACATTCATTTGTATATAAGTAAGTACCTACATACATACATGTACGGTACATCATGGACAATATCTGAAAGAAAATTAAATGACATTGGACATTTAACTTCCAAATAGAATTTATAAAACAAAATAATTAATTTTAATTAATTATTAATTTATTAAATCTTCATCTTTTTTTTTTAAATACGTACGTACAAGCAATTTATAAAAATAGAATTTTATGAATAAAATATTAATCTGATTCTAATAATTGAAATTTTTACATATAAAAATAAACTAACTATTAGGGCAAAGTGATATCATGATATAAGGTACACAAGTCCAATAATACAAAAAATTATCACTTTTTTTCGACGCTGTCATTGTTGACGCAGACACTGTCACTGGACTTTAGCCTTAAATTTAACCAAAAATATCATACTAATTAAATTTTTGAAAAATTTTAAACATACATATACCTACATATAGTGAAATATATGTACATATATATGAAAATTTGTGTACCATATAAGTTTTCATATCATGATTGGAGGAAAAATTTCCATATTTAAATTTGAATAATTAAAAATAAATACAATCTTATCACTATTTAGACCGTTTAAATAATCACTACAAAGTGATAAATCATTGAAAAAATAAATAAAAAATGAACTCCAACAACAAATTATTATTTTTATATACATATGTATAAACATATACAAACATGTTTACATGCACTCATTATACATATGTACATATATGTTAGGAGGAAAATTACTATATAAATAGGTCGAAATCATTAATTTCGCTTTCTATAAATAAAAATTCATTTAATTCACATTTAATTCACCTACTATCTTTGTGCTGTATATGTACATAGATACACATTGAATGGTGTATATTATTATCATTTTATTTATCGTCATTAAATTAATCGACTAATAAAAAATTCAAATGATGCATTAATAGAAATAATATGAACGAATAATATCTGTATAATAAATAGGTATATATTTTTAGCTGTATTTGTGTACGTTACATTATTTATTTTCATTTTTATTCATTTATAAATTTATATTTGAATTACATTTCATTTATATGAATTTGTTAGATACAATAGATAAATGATGCGTTGGAAATTGGTAATAAAAATCAAATCAAATTTTTGATGCAAAATACCAATAACACCTATTAGTAGAATATTATGGGCTATTCTGTTAGTAGTTAACAGATTTCGCTAACATGACATTATATTAACAGCGGCCGGAATAGCTCTGATTATTTATAACAATACATACACATGACCAAAGTAATAAAAAAAGGAACATCTATAAAGAAACTTATAAAATGTTAATTTTTCATTATCAAAAGTAATTAATTTATTCGTTATTATAAAAAAAATTATCGCTAACATAAAAGATCACATGCAACCAAAGTGAAAATATTGTTATTAAATCATAAAATTTTATATTTGAAAATTGAAATGTACCTACCTATTTTTCGGGTAATTTTCAAATTACATTAAAATTATACAATTGAAACTAAATTGAAAAAAAAAAATCAGGCACATATATACATACATGTTTCTATTTTTTTTGTTTTTTGTTTGTGAAAATTATTTTAAACATGAAATTGACTTAGTTTTGATTAATTTGATTTAACAATAGTCACATTGACTAATTCACCTGCAACAACAAAAACAAAAACTAGAATTCACAAAGCCGTATACAATAACATAATCAATCTTTTGTCATACGTTAATTTGAATATACACGTTACGCTACTAGTCTAATTCATTGCAATTTCATTTATATATATTTACAGCATAAATAGGTACATACATTTGTATTTAGCTATGTGTGCATTAAGACACTGCAAATAATAGTAAAAATCATAATTTTTTTAGTAGCAATAATAATAAGAAACTAAAATATAATATCTACATGAATAGATGTGTGTAAAAAATGCACGTATATCTATACAATACGATGCATATGTAATTGAAAAAGCTTTAACCTGAAACCGGGTCAATGGAAAAAAATTAATTCAATTGTTTTTTTTTTTGCTTTCTTTATTTTTCTGTATTTTTTCTTCGTTTTTCAATAAAATTGCAAATAAGTTGTAACAGTTTTTCTCTTTTTTTTTTCTCCACAAAAATACTAACATGTACCTATGTCTTTTTTATTTTTTGTTTTAAATGAAAGCGGAAGGAAAATAAAAATTGCAAATTGTTAAACGTACACATGTATATGTACACAGACAAAGAACATTACAAAAGGGATGAAACAATTAGCGTTTCGAAAAAATAAAAAATAATAATAAAAATATGTATTTAGAAAAACCATATTTTTAGTAAAATACGTTATAATAACCGTATGTATGTATATTTTATTCTTGTTTCCTTTATAATGCTTTCTTTTTTACCGTCCTTTTTTAGGGTAATTGTTAAATACAATCATTTGCAAAGAATGGGTGAATACTAAATATTATATAACTTTAATACATAGATAAAAATAATTATACAGTTCCTTTTAATTTAACGTTCTGAAAGAAAAAAGAAGTAACAAAGAAAAATCTCTTTGTTAATATTAAAACGAAAATCAGATCAAAATGTGTAATTTATTTTATTTTTTATTTTTTTGTACTTTGAAATTTTTGTACACAAAAGAACAATGTAAATGAAACAAAATTATTATCGGAAAATATGGTTTTTATACTTTATATTTATAATTAATTAGTTTGCCATTATTTTACTTGACTTGACTTTGTCTAATTTTTTATTTATTTTTTTTTTTGAATTTTTATTGAAGCAAAAGTTAAATAGAAAAAATGAAGATACTGTTAGTGACTTAAAGATCCCTTTATTTAAATTTGTTTAAATTCATTTTGATATTCATGCCTTTGAAAAATGAATTTATGAAAAGGATATCATCATTTTCATATTTTTCTTCAATTTTTCTTTTTTGCTTTGCAATTTTTTTTTTTGAAATTTTTTTAATTAGTTTTTTTATATTTGATATTTTATTTTCATAACGGAAAATGTCACATGACACGTGAAAAATTAATAACACTGCTATTACAGTTATGTACGTACATAAAAAAAAAACAATGTTGAATTTGCAATTTTTCGCAAAATTGGACATGTACAAGAAAAAAATAATAATTATTTTCTAAATGTATTTATAAACCTATGTATTTTATAAAATTTTCTGACTAAGGCGAAGAAAAGAAAAAAAAGAAAACAGAAAAAAAAATAAAAATAAAATTAAATTGGAAAATACAAGCACATACAAGAAAGCAAAAACAAATTAAACAATATAAAAAGTCATGACATACAATCTTTTGAACTTAATTGTACCAACGTGAAATACCGAAGAATAAAAATAATTTTTTAATTAAATTCCTTTTTATGGCAAATAATAATAACACAATATTATTGTATGGTGTAAATAAAAGAAATTGTGCACATAGATACAAAAATATAAAAATAAACAAATGAGAAAATTGTACGTGTATGTATATATAGTATACCTATAATTTGTATATGATTTTAATAAACGTATATATATATATGTATGTATATAAATGAGTTTGTACATGGGACATGTAACATATATTTGTATCAATTTGAGCTAAAAATATAATTCATTTAATTCAATATCAAACCCATAAATTTTATTGTATAATGTTGTAATTAAAAATATACAATTTTAAGTGTGAGAAATGGAAATTTTTTTTTCTATATTTTTATTCTAATTAATTTTCTATATTTTAATTTATCCATGAATTTTCATTAAAAATCAACAAAATAAAATAAGGTTCAATTTTATTGATAAAATAAAAGCGTAATATTGTTTTAATTTTATGAAGTAATTAATTATTGTGTATTTTTATTGAATTTTTTAGTATGTAAATATATTATATATCATCAAATATCATGAATACAATAATTTCAAATTAATTTTAATTACATTGATACTTTATTAAATTATAATTAGAAATGAAAATAAGATTATTATTTTTTTTGTATCGCGATAAATTCAATAATACATAGATATGCATTTTTTGGCTTCACTAATCGTTATTTTTATGTTAATGCTTGAGTATGTTCTTTAATTAAAAAGGTAATTCTTGTAAAGGATTTTGCATATAAGCAATACAAAAATTTATTGAAACGTTGATAATCACATATAGATAACACACATAATGTATGTCCTTAAATAACATACGCATGTCGACTTATCACGTTATTGTCATTATTGTATGTGAGACACTGTTCAGCTTCAAGCATATCTCTCTAAACATCCCGTCGCCAAAACAAAAATTTCGCTACAGAACAATGGAAAAACAGGCACTACAGCCCAATTCGAGTCTAGGCCTAATCGTTGTGATGATTTTTCAAAACAATTCTACTATACGTGCACCTATAGTTTAAACGTGCATTGCGAACAACTGAGTTTGTTTAGATTTTCCCTTTTTAGGTTCAAAAAATAGGGATTTTATCAGACACAAAATCTACACATAAATAATAAAATAGTACAACACAATACGCATACATTTCATATACATATGTATGTGCATACACCAAACCACCCATAAATTCAAATCATATACCACATATTAAATTGTATTGCTCTCATTTTTTAGTTTCGTTATATGTATATTTGTTATTAAAATCACATACGCGATATGATAACATAAACAGATTCATTCAAATAAACAAATATTTGAAAAAAAAAGTTATGTTGACGTCAGTATTGTATTTGTAATAAGAAAAATTAAAATAATAAATAAATCTACGGAAAAAATAACAAAAGAAAATGAAAACGAAAAAAAAAACGGTTATTATTCAAAAATTACTATTTTTATGAATACCGGTGAATAAGGTGGATGAGGAATACGAGTATGATGATGATGGAAAAATATTAAAAATCTTTTATACATCATTCAAATTTATTGAGAAATACCTGAATGTTTCCATTGAATTAATACAAAATTTATTTATAATATTTCTAAAGTAACATATTTCCTATTTGTTTCTTATTTTGTTTTTTTTTAAATACATATTTATTTCAATCGAATGTGAATAACAAAAGAAATTGTTTTCTATTTCGCTTTTTAGAGCTTCAAGAAAAAATTAAATATGGTAATTTTCGTACTTTATATACATACCTGCAATGTGGTATACAACTTGCTATTACAGATATGCATTGATGTTTGTGTATTATTCAGGAAGAAAAATGTGCTTAAAACCTAAAATAGAAACATTATCGTTTTATAATGACGTAAAACCGTCATACGATTTATTTAAATGATAAATATGTGAAATACACATAATATGGAAAATTTAATAATAATGTAATAACAAAAATATGAAAATTTATTATTTATTTTTGAATATAATCAATTGAAAAAAAAAAATGTTTTGTTATCGCATTATCATTTGAAAATATTTTTAAATTATTTTTAAATAATAAATGGTAAAGCATGCATGTATACACCGAATACACAAATAATGTGTAATACGTTATATGAGTACCTGAATATGTGTAACAGATAACGTATGCGTATATTTTATTAAATGACGTCACATTTTACGTATACACATCTTTTTAATTGTGATCATTTTGAATTACATAAAATGTAAAGATTTTTCATATTTTCGTAATTTAACTTATTTTGCATTTGAGTTTTCTTTGGTCATAAATAGTGATTTGTATACAATGAAACACTGCAATATACATATGTATACATAGATAAATATTAAATGGTAAATCGACTGTTATGAAAACAATTTAAAAGCTAATATGACAAAATTCAGGAATACAATGGTCTGTCCTTTTTCCAAAATCTACTTCAGATTCAATAACGCTTTCTGAACAACTCAAATATTGAATTTTGTTTTTTTTTTTTTTTTTTACTGTGAGTTATAATAAAAACATCAAATAATAGACCTGAAGTCATTAAACTAAACTTTCATTTTATTGGACAAAAAAATATCAAAAAATTTCAATTTTTTATTTTCTTTTGGAAAATAATTTTTAAAGTATTTTATGGATTGCAATTATTGCAGTTTATTTTGTTATTCGCATTTGCGAAACGATAATACGTACTGGCCGCTGGCGTATACATGCACACTATACGCATGCAACTGCTCCCACATGCATAAAGCAATCGTAATTGATATGGGTAGTAAAATAGTAATAATTGATAGTAATTGCTAGTAAATATAGTAGCAATTTAACAAAAACTTTAAAATTTGAAAATTTCCATTTTTAGTTTTTACAACTCATATGATTTGTTTTTTAATTCGTTTTTTAAATTCAATTCAATTAAAGTGGATGTATATTACTACTGCTACAACCATGCTTAGATCATTTTTACCGGATACAAAATAGGTACCCTCTACATAGGGTGACCAGAATGTCTCTTTTAAAGAGTACATGTCCTCTTTTTTAGTCGGGATCTTTTTTACTCTTTTCTTCCTTAAATGTCCTCTTTTGTCCTCTATTTTTTAGTAACATTATTATTTATTATAGTTTTCTTCAACGGTTTTTTAATATCTTGTACAACATTTATCAGCTGAATTCTCATACCATGTTTCTCATTTGCTGAACGTCATTAAAGTATTTTTTCTTTGCCTTTACCAAAATGTCATGAAAAATGTATCTAATCAAATCTAATATTCAGAAACTTACAGAGTAATCTTTTACAGTAAGCATGAAGCTTATTGTCAAAATTCAAAATAATTCGTAATTTTGTGAAAATTTAAATGTAGATTTAGCTTATTTAGTTAAATTTTAAATTTGGCTTATTTAGATTTTGAAATACTGTCAAAATTCAATTAATAGATCAATTATCAATGGTTTTAATTGAGAGCGATTAAAAATATCGTCGTATAGTGTTTAAACTGGTAAAGTTGAACAAGTATTCGATCTCTAAAATTTCTGTCTTCTACAATACAACCTAAATTATAGATAATTATAAATTAAGGACGAAAATTCCAAAAAGGAAGTTCGTTGTTTCAGATGAATTTCTTGCTCAATACAAATTTTTTTCAAAAGTCAAAGCTCGAAATATGAAGCAATTTGCACTGTTTGCATGGCTGTTGTTTCAGTGGGAAATAAAGCCCGTTTTTATTTAAAACAGCACTTAGAATCAGCGAAACACAAAAACACAATACGGTTTGCAGAATCAACAATGAATATCGAAAATTATTTTACCGAAAAATTTTTCAAGTTGGATATTATTTGTTAATAATAAACGAATTTTTTTGATTTTTTTATTTTATTTTGTTATGTCGTCTAAATTTTGAATAAAATCGTGTATTGATTTTACATCAAATATATTCATTAATGCTTTTTTCTGGAACATTGCATAGTCCTCTTTTTGTCCTCTTTTTCTATTTTAAAATGTCCTCTTTTTCTCAGTAGCAGTTCTGGTCACCCTACCTCTACATATTTAATAAACTGGAATATGGTGTGTTGCAATTGCATTTTATTTGTTTTACACCACATACATATTATACATGCAATGTAAAAAAAAATTTGCATTTATTTTGACGTCAATTTATTCATATATGCAATAAATATGCTTGTATGCAAAGTAAATAAAAGAAAAACTGTAACTATACTCTTGCAAAAATGAAAAATTCAAATAAAATAAAATGAAAATAGATACGCGCATTCGCAATAAAAAATCTATTTATTCTTCTATATGAAATTTTGCTGATTTTATTAAAAATACATGCAAGTACATATAAACATATATACATAAGAAAGTGTATATGTAAATATGTATGTACGTATATGCAAATTAGAAACATTTGTGTAGATATAAAAAAATGCATCTCTTGTACATATTTATGTAAGCTGCATTACATATGTATATGGGAATAATCTTTATTGTATGTAATAGGTGTGTGTGTATGTGTGTGTGTGTCTATATTATACATACCTATCTTTTTTTGTTCATAAAGAATACATGCATAAATACGGTGGATTGCACTTTCAATGGAGTCAAGGACATTCATGTTTATATTTTTGTTTATGTTTACAATTATTATACGTATGTTGTATACCCCACATAGTTTACCTTTTCTATATATGTACATATGTACGTAATACGACCAATAATTGAAATGTTTTAAATGCAATTTTTTTTCTCCTTTTATAAAGTTCTTGTTCTCATTTGTTTTCTGATTAAGTAAATAGTTTAGCATTTATTTATGGCTATTATCCTTGTTTTAATTTATTATTTATTAGAATTTAGAAAATATGCGTGAATATAACTCTGTTAAAGGTAGAAAAAGATTCATGAATAAATGATAATTTTTGAGATACTTTTTTTTTTTTAGTAATTAGATCAGTTTTATCATAATTCTTTTTAATTATCAATTTTTTCTTTCTTTAATTTTTCTAGGCAACACAAAATACTGATAGTAACTTGCATTTAAAACCAGCAAGTTTCGATGGCATTGAAAAGTGAGTAACGAAATATTTTTATTCATGTGTTTTCGACGACATCTAAATTTGAAATTTATAAATTATACCTTTTCCTTTTCAGATATATTGTGGATTCTGATATTTTATTTCCGGTAATTGCCGAATGGTAAGTTTTATGAAATTTTGAAGTAAAGGGAGCGGACAGCGAATTTATATATTTTTAAAATGCAAAAACTACTTTAAAAAAGGTCATGAATTCATAAATGACGGATCTGTTCATTTCTTCTAAATTAATGACATCACTTTTTTGAGTTTGAGAGAAAGTGTAAATGCACCCTCATGTTCTGAATATTTTATTGTTTGAAACATAAAAAATATTGGATCCCGTGGTTTTTTATATCATGAGGTGTAAATTTTTATTTTTAGTGGAACTTATGTAACAGCTGATTTTGACAATATTTTAATTTTATCAATTTTATTATCACATTATATTTTTTATTTTAAACTTGAAATTATTTTTGTTATAAAATTTCATGAATAGTGGAATTGTTTTTGTTTATTTAATTTTAAAATGTCATATTTAATAAAATAATACAGGTTGATTTTAAAAATAATTCGTGATAATTTCTAAATCAAAAACAAAAGGTAAGTGCTGTTTAAAATAATTATATGCATTTTTTATCTGCAACGCATTTTATGTATTTCATAGAAAACAAGTTAACAACAATTATGTCGCGATGCATTCTTCGTCAATTACAAAATTATGGAAAATATACATCAGCCACTAGAAAAACATTTAATGAAAAAATTCGTCCATATTCGAAAAACGAGAATGGTAATAAAAATGAGAAATCAACTAGTTTAGGACAGACAACAATACTAGTCCAACAAGGCTGTGATATACAAGAATTACCTTGCATATTAAGGAAAATTAATAAAGACGAATTCGTTACAATATGTAAAGATAATGATAATACCAAACAAGGGATTGAAACAACAACAGGTGAACAACAAGTACACAACACTTTGAATACAACAACTGCTGCTGAAATGAATAATGAAGGAATTGTTGTCTTATTAGATAATTGCATGACATCAACAGGAATTTTAAGTATCATTAACGAAATACCAAATGGTTGCTTACATCCAGAAATTGCAGCACATGCTTTTGATAGATTAATACGAAATGATTCATTAATTGGTTTAAAAAATTTAGAACATACCAGTTTAGTTTACAATCGTTTGATTGAATGTATTCTTAAAAATGGTGATCACAAATTACTATTGGATTTTATGGAAGTTTTAAAAACATTTCTAGATCTTCAAAAAACTGTACAACGTTTTTGTGATGAATTACTGTTAAGAAATTCAAATGGAAAACTTAATATAATTGAAATTTGTGAATGTATAGATCGATTTGTTGATTGTAAACATCAAAATGAAGCTGAGAAATTTTGGATTGGAATTGCTGATAATGAAAAATCTATTGATAATAATAATATAAAATTTATTTATAAAATTTTGCCAAAATTAAAAGTAAGTCGTAGATTGGTAATTGGAGTTTTAGAACGAAGAATAGCACATGTTTGGTGGAATATAAATTCCGATAGTATTACTGAAAGTTTAACAGCGTTAGTCCAATGTAAATCTTCACCATTTAGAACAATGCAAGCATTCGCTAGATGGTTAAATACAAATATACATGCTGTAAATGAAAATAATTTAGAAACAATCATATCATCATTCACAAAATTAGATTTTTCAAATAGTCAAATTGAAAAAGCACTAGAACGTTATATTAAAGCAAAAGTTGTAAAAGTTAAATCTCAATCTTTAATATCTTCAATTTTAGAACATTGTACACAATTTCGCTTAAGAAATCATCATATTTTAAATGGATGTAGTGAATATTTTATCAGTAATTACAAACAAATTGATCCAGAATATGTGAAATCGATAATATTACCATTTGGTTATTTAGACTTTCAACCACTAAATGGTAAAAAATTTTGGCAAAATGTTGAAATTTATATAAAAGACAATTTTGCAAAAATTCAACCACAAGATTTAATTGAAATTTTTATACATTGTTGTTATTTGGAAATGTTTCCACTTAATTTTGTACCATCAATTTTTAATCCATATTTTTTGGATCAAATGCATACGACAACATCTGAAGAACGACTACCAAAAATTCGAAGTGATCTAAAACTTTTAGATGCAGCTTTCACTTTAGAATGTAATAACTATTCGGGTCCAATGTTACCTAGAGATCATTCGGCAAAAACAATATGGCAAGATGGTCGCATAAAACGAATGATAAACAATATTAGTGATTTAATAGAACAAATTGCAGGAGGATCTGACAATTTTACAAATAATGTAGTTATTGGAAAATTACCAGTAAATTCACTCTATATAATTGACATCATGATACATCCGCCAGGAATTAAAAATTTCTGGTCATTTAGTATTAAAAGTGATCGAAATGTTTATGTGGCCATTTTAATATTATTACCAGAATACTATAATAGTACTGGAGAATTTTTAATTGGTCCTCAGGTAATGAGAATTCGACATTTACGACTTCTTGGACTTAAAGTAGTCACATTGAATTTTGATAAATTATCAAAATTACGAATGCACACAAAACAATTGCATAGTTACTTAGTCGAACGAATGAAACAATCATTACCAGCAACATCGTTAGATTGACGTTTAAATAAATTTAATAAAAAGATAATTAACATAGAGTAGTAAGAAAAGAATGTTATAGAAAAGGACAATAAAGTTGAAATATTATTTTAAAATTATATTAAATGTATATTTCTTTCTTTTAATTTATGTAAAAATATCTCATTCCATTAAACTTGAATTTCCTTGCCCTTGTAAACTTGAAAACTGATTTATAATTTGAATTTTTCGTTTTTAGTCGTGTAATTAAATCACCTGAAGAAATAGAAGTACTTCGATACGTGGCGAAAATTTCATCCGATGCTCACAAGGAAGTGATGAAAACAATACAGTAAAATTGCAGTCGATTTTCTGTAAATGATTCAAAATAATTTTAAAAAAAATTTTTGTTTGTAGGCCTGGTATGAGCGAATATCAAGGAGAAAGCACATTCCTCCACTATTGTTATTCAGTTGGTGGTTGCCGTTATGTCTCGTATAATTGTATTTGTGGTTCAGGTGTAAATAGTGCTATTTTACATTACGGTCATGCTGGTGCACCTAACGACAAAGTCATTAATAATGGAGACATGTGTCTTTTTGATATGGGAGCTAACTATTGTGGCTACGCTGCTGACATCACTTGCTCTTTTCCAGTTAACGGAAAATTTAGTGAAGACCAAAAATTAATTTATAATGCGGTTCTAGCAGCTAGAAATGCTGTAATAGCAGCAGCAAAACCTGGCGTGTCTTGGGTGTCGATGCATTTATTAGCACTACAAGTGATGTTTGAAAAGTTGAAAGAGGGTGGTATTTTAAAAGGTAGTCCTTTTTATTTTGAATATTTTGAATTTTACTTTTCTAAAAATTTTTTTTCATCTCTTATTGTTAGGAGATATCGATGAAATGATTAAAGCGGGTCTTGGAGCTATGTTCCAACCACATGGCTTGGGACATTTAATTGGATTAGATGTTCATGATGTTGGCGGTTATCTTAAAGGACAGCCAGAAAGACCAGCCGAACCTGGTTTTAATAAGCTTAGATTTGCGAGAATTTTAAAAGCTGGAATGTATGTAACGGTTGAACCAGGATGTTATTTTATTGAACATCTTCGAGAAAAAATATTATCAGATTCAAATTTGAATAAATTTATCAACATAGAAGTATTTGAACGTTTTCGTAAATTTGGTGGTGTCCGAATTGAAGACGATGTTTTAATAACGGAAAATGGTTGTGAAGTATTTTCGATAGTCCCAAGAACGTAAGTATATACATAAATAAATTGTTTTTCCATAGAAATTTTAATTTTGTAATAAGGTGAAAAAATATTACTGAAAAAATTATTTCATCTTGAATTCTTTTACAGAGTCGAAGAGATCGAATCATTTATGGGAAATTAGTATAAACACAAAAGATATAATTTTAAAACAATTTATGAACCAACTTTATTATCACGAAAAAAGTTAATTTTTAAAAATACTACTTATTACTTATTTCTATATGTTTTATAATCTATTATTTTGTTATTACATGTATACATATTTGTATAAACACATATTATAATAAATATATTCGAAAGAATTAACATCAAGTAGTATTATGACTTGTATACTTTTATTCTAGCTGATAACACAATGAACATAGACATGACATGATCATAGTTTGAAATGTAATTGATTTTTGTCACTCATGTATATGTTATTCATTAGTTTTTAAGAGCTTAGAATAAAATTGAAATCAAATTAATGAAAGATATAAAAAGAAATGAATTGTATTTTTGAAGAATTGTATATTGTTTTCCTCTTAAAAGTGAAAATTATTTTTCTAAAAATATTTTAAATTACGTAAAAAACTGTACAAAATTTTAGTTTCCATATTTCTTGGACTTTTCGTTATTTCGATCTTCAATCAACATTTTATTGATACTTTTAGTTAAATTTTCAACTTCAGTTCGAATTACAGTATAATCATTTTCTTTACGATTTTCTGTAACAACCTCTTGCAACATTTTATTTTCACGCATTAAATCAACAAGCTTTTCCTCTAAATGTGATATTTGTCGATATGTTTCATTACTACGTAAATGATCCTGAAATTAAAACGGTTTTATCAACTGTTCAATCTTTTTATTCAACAATATTATTTTACTTTAATTTCTTGATTCCTCTTTTTGGCTTCAAGAACAACATCTTCAGTTATTTTTTTCTTTTTTCTTAATTCTTCCAATTTTGTTGATAGCTCTTCATAATTTTCAGCTGCCTCAGAACGTAAGGACTAAAATAAATTGGAATAGACGTCAGACGAGTATGTATACTTTTTATAATTTTAATTCGAATAAAAATTACCTCAAGATTACTGTATTTTTTAATTTCATCCATTAATTCAGCTTCTTCCTGCTGTAACTGTTTCAACTGTAAAGATGACCTCTTTTCCAAAATTTGTAATTGTTTCAGTTGAATTCCCAAACGTTTGTATTCCTTTAAAAGTCCACTTTGACTATTCAAATCATTTTTTTCATTTAATAAATCAGAACTGGAAAGTCCAAATGATTTCAAATTAATGCCTTGTAACGTTATTTGTTCAATAGCGTAAGTAATTTGATTTTTCAATAATTCAACATCTGAAAAAGAAGAATTTAAAATTGCTGAATTTAAAAAAAAAATGCCACCACATTACTTCGCTTTTCCTCTTCTAATTGTTGAGGAAATGTTTCTAGAAAATTGGTCATTGTTTCATCTCTTCGTCTCAATTCTCTGTATTTTGCATGTCGTTCAGAATCACCCTCTTCTAAAGTCTGTAAATAAAAATTTTCACTAAGAGTAAAATATCTTTTTTCCTATTTTAAAAGTTACTTGTTCAATTAATTGTAGCTGTTCTTTTTTATCTTGTAATTGATCCTCCACGATTTTCATTTGATGACCTATGCTAGTTAATGCTTGATTATTAGCACGAACTTCACGTATTAGTTTTTCTCGTTCTTGTTCTGGTGTTAGTTTGTTTTCTTCTTCCTCTCGTAACGAGTCACGATTTTTAGTCAATTCATGAAGCTTCTGTTTTAGTCGAGTTGCTTCTAATTTTGCTTGTGATCCCATAATTACATTATTCAACCTTTCTTTTTGGTTGATCAATGCCTCAATTTTGCTTTGCATTTCGATATTTTGTCGTTTTAAATCTTCTGCCAGTCCCTGTAATTCTTGATATCTGGCCTGTTCATCAACTGGCAAAGATAAAATCATGTCATTGATTTTATTTTTTTCGATAGTAATCTCTTGTTCCAATTGTTTGTTACGTTCATCTTTAATTTGGCGTTCACCAAACAAAGATTCAAGCTGATTTTGAATGCTTTCGTTACGTTCTCTTAAAGCAGCTGCTTCTCTCTGTAAATGTTGACGTGTTGTTCCAGAACCAAAACTGTCCAAAGCAATATTCATATCAGTTAATTGAGCTTGTAGCTCGGTAAGTTCTTTTGCAGCTTCTTTAACTTTTTTATCGTACATTCTCTTTGTAGACTGTTCTCGATCCATAGCTGCCTTTTCATTCGTTAACTTGTTAATTTCTTGTGCAATTTCATTCATTTTTGTTTGAAGAACAGCTTGCCAATAGCGTTTATCTTTAACCATTCTCATTCCACTTGCTGTACCAATTCTACCATGACTTGTTGGTAATCCACTTAATCCATGCTGAGTTATTGGTCTCTCTGTCATCATATTACCAACATAACCTAATGTGGTTCCAATTCGACCACTGCTAGCAGTTGCTGGAGGTCCACTAGATGATGAGAGTGCACTTGCAATACGTGATGCAGTACCAATTCGAATACTTGATGGTGGACGAACAGCACTCATACCTCTATGAAATACACTCGTACCAGGACGTGTTGCACCATTTAGAGAAGATGTAGGAGGTGGTGTTGGAACAATTGCATTTTCTGTTCTTAAACCACGTCTTGAAACTGGTCGTGTTGATGATTCACGAATAACTGGTGTATCATCCATATTATTGTAAACACAAACAATTATTTAAATTTTTTTAAATAGTTAGATATTCAAATTAAATATACTGACTCAAAGTAAAATTAAAAAATTAATAACTAATAAATTTACAAATCTATTAATTGTACTTTTTGGTTTGTTTGATTAAATAAAAATTTAATTGTCATAGTAACGGAATAATATTTAACAAAAGGAAATAAAATTAAAAATTAGACAAATGATAGGGAATTTAAATAACGGTTTGTATTTTTTAAATGTAACGGAAAAAATTGTGTTTTATAACCGGAAATACATGAGAAAATATTCAAATTATTAAAGATGAAGGCAAAACAGTTTTTTATTAATTCATCAATTCACTGTAGACTGTAGAAGAAATATGTAAGTGTGACTACGGACTATACAGTATATGTACAGTACAATTCCAAATATACATTCACCCGATTCACCATTGAAAGATCACACCAAAAAACTAGTAGAGCTTGTTGCATGTCTGTCTAGTAGTAGTTGCCTGATTCTAAAAACTGTGTCTGCTAGTCTTTTAGAAGATTTGATGTTGTTCGGTTGTCGGTTTCAATTTATAAGGACGAATTTCTTTGTTTTTTTTATCAAGCATCGTTTATTATTGTCTTTTTAAATATTTTTAAATCGCATATGAAAAAATTTTGTAATAATGTAGTTTTAAAATAAAATCCAAAAATAAATTACATTTTTAAATTTATTACAATTTTTATTTAAATTTAAATTTAATGTGAATTTAAAAATAAGAAATTAAATTTTCAAAATTAAAACAGTGTATTTATTTATAAATATATATTGACGATTTATTTATGTATGTGAAAATTGCGCCATTTTTCTAAATTGTTTTTTAATGTTACTTTTATATATTATTTTTTAATTATATTTTATATGAAAGTTATATGCAATTAACAATTAATTGTAAATATATAAAAAGAAATGAAGGAATTTTATCAACAAATTGAAACAGAAAATGATGTATTAAATAACATTATTGCGGTATTTAAAAGCCACAATATCATCAGGTGTTTTTATAATGTTATATGTATGTAAAAAGCAAATATTTTTTTTAAAAAAATAAATAACATAACATATAAAAGGTGCAAACATTTTTTATCCAATATTCTAAAATATAAGAAAGATAAAAACAATTTAAAGGAGCAAATAAAAAGACGGATGCAACATTAAAAAAAGCAGGAGGTAGGTATGTATGCAATTCACTATCATAATTAAAAAAATAAAACTGGTAAATATTAAAAGTGAAAGTCAATTAATAATTTTATTACTTTATGATACAGAATTTGTATAACAATAATTTTTTTTTTTTTTTTTTAAATAAATATCTTGGTCATTTTTCAATAACCGAGAGAGGAGAATTCATGATATCCAATATACCTGTGTAGGTACCTACTAAAAACTAGAATCGTCTTTTTATTGTACTGTAAAAAATTCTATTCAAATAAATTTTAAATTCTAATTGAAAACAAAAAAAAAATAAATAAATTTCAAAATATGAACCTGGCAATAATAAATTTAAAATTAACATTTACATTATTATTTTAAAGAAAACAGTCTTTAAAATGCAAAGTAGAAACCGGTTTCTTTCAAAAGGTGCTGTGATATTATTGTATCTACAATAAATTCTTATAAGTCTTTCTTAAAGTTTTTCTTAATACAATATGGTAGGTTGGTATATGGTTGGTTATACCTGTACATAAAATATAAGAAAATAAGGTATAAAATATATAAAAGGGGAGAAACACATGTATAAATAAAAATCATATGAAAATAAAATAACGATAACAGAGTGAAGTTATACATTGTCTTTTGTTTAATATGTTGCACTGTACACACATGCATATATTATTCATTTATTCTTATACAGCAGTAAACTTTGTATGCAATCATTGCAATAAGTAAATATATACAGGTTTACCTTTATGGTACCTATTCATATTGCATAAACTTAGAGAAATATTCAATTTTAAAAAAAAAACTGATTATGACCTTTGATTCAATGTTGAAGAAAAAAGAGCAACATAATATTGGGGTACATACACAAGTTCTCAACGGCATCAACGGTAACGCAATAATAACAAGTACTAAATACCTATATTAAACTTTCATAAATTTTAAAAATTTAACACAAAAAAAGTTTTGTTTACGAAAATGATTTTAAAAATCACTCAAAACTAACGTTTAATTTAAAAAATAATTTTTTATCTTTTGAAATTCAATTCCTTTGTTATTTCAGTTTGCTTCTTTCATAAGAAATAAACTGCATCGTTTTGTGTTACATACATACCCATGTTACCTATATTTTAAAAAATCGGTTAAAATTTCAAAACATTTTTGCTCATATTTTATTTCATTCTCGTACACAGGTAATTCAATTTTATTTTTATTTTTAAAAAAAAAAAGCAAACTAATGATATTCCTTATAACAATTCTCAGAAAATGATCTTGTCAATTATTTTAAGAGAAGACAGTGGGTGATACAAAATTTAAAAGCCGGCCTTACATTCTTTTGATATTCCATATTTGGTATATATCATTAATATAAGAAAAAAAAAACAAAAAACAAAATACCAAAACAAATCTACCATCATAGGTACTGAAATTTTGACAATTTTTTATAGGTAATTTGGTTAAAACCTGATTATTGAATTGAATTAAATTCTTGTTTTTTGTTAAATATTGTATACCAAAAAAAAAAACAAAATACAAACTAAGACTCAAAAAAAAAAATAATAAAAATTTAAAAATAAATCTTCTATTGTTTATTTTAAATTTAAAGTACAGGATAAAAATTGTCCCATCAAAAAAGACACATTTTGGATCATGTTATTTTTAGAGTCGTTGTAATAATATAAATAATTTAAAAAAAAAAAAAACTAATGTTGTTAAAGATATTGTTACGATCTTATCAACGTAGCTCAAAAACTCATAGAAAAATATGTACACTTTTATCCAGAATTAAAATTTAAAACGAGATTTTTTTCTTTCAAATAAAAAGGAAAATATTATAATTTAAAATCTACCATGACGAAACGAAATTGTTAAGGAGTGGCTCCTCTTATTAATATTTTTACTGCACATTTTTTCTCATTTATATTTTCTGTCAAAGGATATTATCATAAAATACATTATTATTATTATTACACATATTTTTTATTTCATTTTTTTTCTGCATTCTACATATTATACATATTTGAGCATTCGAATGTAATTTCATTGTCGTTATAAATATGTAATATTGTCCGGGTGTTTCTAAAGAAGGGTGTTTTTGTTCAATTGTCGTCTTTATAGAGTACCTATGTACATCTATATTATACATCCATGAAAATGTGTACTTAATAGTGTGTGCTAGTGTTAAGCATACTTGAACTTTATTTCAGACTTGTATTCACAACCGTAATCATAATGTATGTAAGATGAGATTTTAAGTGGCTGTTATTAAAGATTTTTATATTTCATGACTGAAATTAAAAATATAATAAAAATAATGAGTACAAATATATACAATGTGAAACAGTAATAATACACCTCTGTGAAAATGAAGTTATTATTTTATTTTATTTTTATTTATTTTTATTTTTTTATTTTTTTTTGTAAAATAAGAACTTTTAATTTAATTAAAATATTAAAGAAATTTAAATAAACATAGAATTGCATGTTTACAAATATTTTAACAGTAATTTAAATAAAACTTAGTAAAGTTTATCCACAAAACTGAATCTAATTATAATTAATTTAATGAAATTACATATGTATATGAATGTATATAATAAAAATAAAAAGTTTAAATTAATATACTGGTGGTGCTTGTATTATATTTGAATTTAAATTTGAATTTTTTTTTTTCTAAATTTAAATTTCATGACGTTTTTTATGTTAACATACATATGTATGTATGTATTTATGATGTCGTACACCTTTTTATAATTTTCCATTATAGTACATTTTATATTGTTTTCAAAAATGATCAAATTGAATTTTATTCAAATATATTTCTTTTGTTTTTATAAATATTCTATAATTAAGGCTTTAAACTATAAATACGTAATTTGAAGATGAATTACCACATGCATGTGTTTAAAATTCTAAAACTTATACTTCGATATTGTATTCCAAAATTTGATTTTACAAGGGTAAAATTTCTATAAGAATTTTCAATAAAATGAATCGAAAATTTTTATATTTTAATTTAGAAACAAAATCAAATTAATTACAAAAATTTTAAGATGTTGTCAAAATTAATATTAAATATATTAAGAATTTAAAAAAAAAAACAAAATAAATAACAAATTTTTATATTTCAAAAAGTTTGTTAATTTTTCATTTGATTTTTCTTTTTTATTTAGTTTCTTTTTCAATTTTTGAAAAATTTTATTATTATGAATAAATATTTTAAATTTTACTTGAAGCATTTGAATCTAAATACACACATAATAAAAATAATGATTTTTCTTTTTTTTCCCCTTGAAATTTTATTTTATATTGCATATATGTACGTATATAACAATAAATAAATTTTCAACTAAAAATAAATACATACATAACACAAAAATAAAACTGAAGAGAAAAATGGAAAGCAGACATGATTTTTCTTTTTTTGTTTTTTTTTTTTTCTTAAATTTAAAGTCTATATACATACGTATAAGAATGCTGTCGGGTGAAATCTAAAAATGTGCCGAAGTTGTTCTTGATCTTCTATTTTCAATCAACGTATTCATAATATACATTTGTGTATACAAATACAGTGAAGTAAAATTTAACTGAAATTTTATTTTTATTTATTTCCTTTCTTTACGCTCTAATTTTAATATCTACTACATACGTCGACCAGTTAAAAGATATTTTAAAAAAAATTAATAATTGTACTTGTAAAAACAATTAAATATTTTAATTTCAATAAAAGAAGATGGAATATAGAATTTATATTGCAAAAAATTAAAGATCATTTATATTTTGTTGTGTTGTGTGTATTAAATGGGAAAAAATAAAGTGACATTATAGCGAACAAAAATGAAAAATCCAAATGTGTATCTGTAAAATGTTTTCTGATCTTGGATGACTTGTTATATACAAATCAAACAAATGCCTATAAATTTTACTGTATACAGTAAGACAAATCTTCCAGGGATCTCTTTATTGGCTCTATATAAGACGTTAAAAAATATATATCAAAGAAAAGGTCATAGAACTTAGAAGTCTGTCAGTTACGTTTAGTTTATTTATTTTTTTTTTTTGTATATTATAAATTTAAATCGAGAAATTTAAATTTGTATCATTTTCAAAGAAATGATGATCTGTGATCGAAATAATTTTTTAGTATTAGTAGTAGCATTTCTGTACAGCGATGATCCATTTAATATTATTGTGTTAGTTAGAAGCTTTCTTTTCTTTGGAAAATAAATATATACATATATGATACCTATTTATACGTAACATTTGATTTAAAAATATTGTTCTATAGGAAAAATCAAATATAGAATATTATTCTTAATCTCTCTCAGAAAATGTATATACATACGTATAGACTACATAGTATGTATGTACATATTTTTAAACAATTTTATAGCATTGTATTTATACATATGCCTATCATCTTTATTTATGAGCCTATGAGTTATACATGCTAGAATTTAGTTTTTGTTTTTAAATTTTATTTATATGTTTCATATATATACAAATTTATTGTTATATGCATTTGCTTTCACTACTTCCTGGAGTTCAAGTTTTTAACACAACATACTGTATACTCTTGAATGCAATCAAAATATATTTATATATGTTTATTCGCTGTTTTAGTTTTTTTTTTATATTTAAAAATTTTTTTTTGTATGTACAACACTATACTAAAGTAAACAATCTATAAAAAGTAATTTTATGAGAATTGACCTGATTTTTCCAAGTTCTTTAACCCATCATCGGACATTATAACATGAGAGATAGATACAACACATATCATAAATTAATGTTATTTTGTTTATTGAAATGAACAAATAAATAAATATAGATTTTCTTTTACATTCCTTTTTCTTTATTATTTTGAATGATTGTAGATTAACTATTTGTTAAAGTTGATCAATTTACAATTTTCCTCTTCTGGTTTTTGTTGTTTGTTTGTTTTTTTTTTTTTTTTATTAAAATAAAATTATTTTGTTGACCTTAATAAACACATAAAATGATAAATAATTACATGAACAGAAAATGGTGCCTAAACAATTACATAGATATTTTATTATTGCACATCAAAAGAAAATAACTAATCGTAATCAGTATAATATGTATGATACCTATACGTATATTCGTATACATCGATCATTTGATAACGAGTAAGACAATAATTTTATGTCAGTATACATTATTTAAAAAAAAAACAAAATATTTACACATGAAAATTTTGTATTTTTTTTATATATAAATGTGTATCTTACACAATAACATAAGAAATGGTGAAAATTCTTATATGTGCGCAAAACTGATTATAATTGATGATGATTGAGTTATTGATTATATTCCTATTATTTTATTATTGATTTCAAATATTGAATGATGTGCAAATTAAAGCAATTCCTATAATAGAATGTACCAATAACAATTTTTTGTTTCTCATATGAATAGGCATAATTTTTTTTTTGTTTTTTCTTTTGTTAATAAAATGTATTGTACACTAAATGTTTACAGATGAGACGAACATTTTTTAAATAAAAATTATATAATTAAAAAATAATAATAATAAAATGAAATATAAACAAATATATATCCATTTAAAATTGTTAAATTTTATATTATTTAATTGATTGGTTTTTGAAAATATATTAAATTTGATTGAAATTTATTATTCATTTATGAAAAGTTAACGCTTTGTAAACATATACAAGTATACATAAAAACATGTACATATACCGGGACATATAAGTGTATGTATGAATCAAGCAAAACATGAAAACAAGTACAATTATTGTGTAAATAACCACTGTGTATTTTTGTAAATTTCTATTCAAATATTATATTGAAATCGAAATACAAAAAAAAAAAAAAAAATTAATTGTTTAAATAATTTAATTTATTCGTTCATTTATAAAACAATTCAACGATAAATCAATATTTAAATTTTTTAATTTATTTACTTTTTTTTTAATGAATGATTGAAAAAGAAACCTTTTAAATAAAAATATTATATTGATCAAAATTGATTTAATTCCATATAGACAATAATATAAAATTTTAAGAAAAAAGAGGGGAAGGGAAATGTAAATAAAATAGTAAATGATTAATGAATCGTTTTTCTTTACATAGAAATTGTGGAAGAAATAATATGAGATTACAAAGTTCAAAACTTCATTTAAGACCGCTTTTTATTTTGTTTTTTCATTTTTTTTTTATTTTTTAATTAAAAAGTACTACTTGAAATTACATTAATTATAAATACAGAAATTATTAATGTTATGAACAAATTATCGAGAAAACAACAATATTTCCGTTTGTGTTTATATGAATGAGATCAGAAAAATCACAAACGAAATATAATGTGCAATAAATTTTAAATTGTATTAGTTTGTATTCTTATTTCTAAGATCAATCATCACTTTATTTTTTAAAAACTATTAACACTTTAATATACGTAATAATAAAAATCTATCAATACATAATGTAAAAACAAATTTTAATTTGTTAATTTTCTTTTCTCATTTCAGATTTTAAAAAAATTCAGTGAAGTGTTTACATATATGTATAATACAAAATAAGTGAAATTTGCAAAATATTTGAATATTTTCATAACTTTGTTAACAAAATATATAAAAAAAAAATTATTTTGCATTTTTAAAGTGTTTTTCCATGAGTAATATTTATTTGAAATTTTAAAGATATTTAATTATTTCGTTTTGTTTTGTGTTTTTTTTTTCGTGAACGAATTATAACAGTGTACGAAAATTAATTGTTTTTTAATATTAAAAATGAATGGAGTTACAGCAATGGATGAAAATGGGGAAGAGATAAAAAGTCCTATACGTCGACTTGGATCAACAAGAAAATTACTTATTTTCAATAGTAAGTATTAAAATTAATTTCATTTTAATTTTCGAAATGTACAAAGAACTTCATTTAGATTCATATTGGATATTTTCCTTTGGTAATATTTTAATTTGTATATATACTATACAATACATACTTTAGTTTTGTTGTCAGCAATACACTATATAATAATTGTAATAAATAAGTCTCAAAGCGATGTCCAATCAAATTAACTTTAATTAAAAGTCTTAAAAGCCATTAAGAATCTCATGAGAGGTTGCGTAAAAAATAACATATTTTGCAATGATTACAAGTGAAAACGTTCTGGGAACTAAAACTCGATTAGTACAAAAAAATAAAAAATAAAAATAACAATTAAAAATTTAAATAAATTTAAAAATTAAAAATAAATTGTAAAAAAGGTTAAATGGTAACATAATATTTACTATAGAATAAAATCAAATAAAATGTTCGAATTTAAATTATATTTCCAAGTTTTTAAATATATGTACAAACATATATATTTAGAATTGTAATTTAATTTGATCTTAAAGTATAGAAAATAATCGATTTTAATTAATTTATTTTTATTTTCTAATGGATAATATTCGTTTTCATGGAATAAACTTGTATTTCCTTTTCTTATCAGCAATAATAAAAATAAATCAAAAATAAAATGACAGTGAAAAAGACAATTCAACTTACATAAATATGTAATTAAGAAAGGTAGGTAAATTGTTTAATAAAATATTCATTTGTACATATGTATGTACATGCTACAAATTTCTCTTGACATATGCCAGTAATATTTATAAAAAGATTTCAATGTTGTTAGTTAATCAAAATAATTAAAAAACAAAATAAAATTTATCTCGTGTAAATAAATGATTTATGCGTTTTCAGTAGAACTCATAGACATTGTAGATGAAATTGGAATGCCCATAATATTTTTGCACTAAATTAAGGGATTATCATTAAAATTTCTAAAATTAGCCTTTATAAAATGATAATAAACGTGTACAAATATTCTTTTATACAACGTATTGTAACTCATTTATTGATTACATTTTAAAATTTATTTCGTATCTAAATTTACGTTTATATGAGCATCCATTTTCATCAACTTCACAAATGAACACATACAATTTCGTTATTCATTTATTCATTTACATAGAACAACAGTAGATAGTAGATGATAATAAAAACTATACGAGTATGTAAAACGAAAATTGAATTTTCTATTAAATGAGAATAAATTATTTGATATATTGTATACATACATATGTACACAGAAATTATTACCTTTCTTATCTAACTTTATAATATTTATATGGTATTATCCACATTTCATGTGAATGTATCAACATTTGATTGTAATTCAAATAATTTAAATTCTAATCAATCAGGTAGAAATTGATAATATTTTTGTTTATAAATGAAAATAGAATAAATTTTTTCAGAAAAATGTAGTTTAAATTTATATTTTGAATTTTTAATTTGGGTTTTAACAGAAATTATCAAATAATCTGATTCTTGAATTTTTTAAATTTCATCATTTACCTTCCAAATATCCGTAACACAAATCATTATGTTACATAATGTTTAAATTAGTAGGAAAATATTGAACAAAAAATTATAGTTGAAATATCTGAATAAATTTCAAAAACAAATATTACACTAGTTGACTAGTTGTCATATACATATATATATATATAGATATATCGATTATATACAACTTTCAATCAAAGGGAGGAAGGATGGAAACAAATTTTTTATATGTATAAATGAGCTTGCCGTTTTACTAGTTTCGTGAAAAAAAAAATTATTTACGATTTATTGACTAAGAATAAAAAAATTTTCAAAACAACAATCAATCAACAATTCAACTTATTTTACTGCATAAAAGAAGCATTAAATTTTTCTTATGTTCACCATATCAAAAAAATAACATATTAGCCTGTTTTTCTCTTACTTACAACTCGTTTTAATTGTTATTTTCAACTGCTTAAATGTGCGAAAAATATGAAAAAAAATTTTTTGAATATTTCTCTGATTAGGAAGGGTTACCTGGAGTAAGGCAATTAAATTGAAGCAAAATTAATTTACAAGCAGATACAATAAAATATACCTAATAGAAGATTCTTAATTTTCTAATCCTAAAATTATTACTGGACAAAACGTTCTAATTTTAAACATCTGAAATCTTTATTTTTCGTAATCACATTACATTAAAATTGGTATTTTACAAGTACAAAACATTTTTATTTTTATAGTTAATGGAAGTTTCCTTAGTAATTGTGTTTAAATGAATATATAAAAAAAATTGTGCATAGAATTTATAATATAATTCTTCGCTTTTAATGTAGGTATGTAATTGTTTTTATAATTGATTATTTATTGACTTCTTAATAAAATATAAATTTGTAATTGAATAAAAACAAGTTGAATGCACGTTTCCAACACATACATACATACATGTAATTCATATGGGAATTTTATACTGAATATAAATTTATGCATATACACATAAATTGTATGTATGTATGTGTATAAAAATAGAAAATTATTATTTTATGCAGACGAGTTCATGAGAATAGATCGTGAAACATGACAGGAATATTTGAAAAGATGTTAACATATTACACAAACAACAAATAATTCAGAATAATTGAAAATTTTGTATGTATATGTGTATGTTGAAATATATAATGAAGAGTTGCATGAAAAATTATAATTTAATTGCATTAAATCATATCTACTAAAATATCTTTTGTAATTGTTTTACAAAGAATTTATTTATATTAAATTTGCAATGTTCAATAAAATTTACTAATAGTATGAAGAGCGCATATGTATGATATACGAATGGAAAATTAATTTTTCTTTTTCAAATCAAAATACCTATATTTTATTTTGTTATTTTCATTCAAATTATAACATAACTTGATTACTTCATTTTTACTTGTTGTTTGCTTTTAAATCTTTTACATTATTAAGTAATATAATGCACTTATTAATGTGCATTTTTCATATCAAAACACTTTACAAATGAAAAATTACAATACGTTAAATTACCACACATCACGTGAATAATAAAAAAATTTTTTGTTTTAGATAATTTTCATTTTACATAAATTTCAATGTTATCAATAATAAGATCTTTTAACATATTAGTTTGTTGCTTTTTCAATTTTTATATGATTAAATATAAAAAATTTCAATATTTACTAAAAACTTTATGTTTTATATTTTTAGAATGTAAATTGATAATTTTTAATCAATTTAAAAAATATTTGAAAATAAATATTTTATAAATAAAATTTTTATGTATACACATAACACAGTATGTTACAGTATATTTGAATGTTGATAAAGAAAAATGGCAAGTACCTATATTTTTACGAACAAGAAAATACCATAAAATACACAAACACAAGTATATAGGTACATATAGTGTTATAAACATACATAAATATGTAAAGATGAATTACGAACACAAAAAGGTGTTAAATAAAAAGTTTATAACCATCATAATTTTTATTTCTTTTTTAACTTATCACAAATTTATATGATTTGTTATCAAATTTGTTATTAAATATTCCCGTCTATAATTTAATATGTACGTGGTCAAACAGAAAAAAGTGAAATACATTTATTTTTATCGTTTGCATATACATACATATATGTACGTACATTTTATTTCTTAATTATGTATTCAAAATGCATATTTTAGTTTTATTTTATTTCTTATGTATGTTTGCATTATCTAGAAGTTAGACTACTTCATTTTGCATATAATATTCAAATATTTATAAAATCAACCATTGCATAAGGAAATTAAACACCTGGATACCTAGAAGCTAAAAAAAAAAGTTATGATTATTTATTAATTGTACGTGTTACATTGTTCAGTTAAAAATGATGGTCAATGCGGGTCTAAATTATTATGAACCTTTAAATGAATAGGTAAATTTATATTCTTTAATGAATGAATTATGTTGATTTTTAAATACAATCGACTTGAAATATTGTTATTACAAATCTTTGTTGTTTATTAAAATCTGAAAATGCATATAAGAATAAAAATACGTTTAGTTATTTTTTAAGTAAAAGTTCAAAATGAATATTTTTTTTCAAAAAATTCACTTTTTTTTCTTAAAGTTTTAAAGTTGAAAAAGAAAATGTATGAAAATAAATAAAGGACATAAATGATGCTTATGTGGGTGGAAATCTGATTTTTAACAATTTAAAAGATAATGCACGTATAAACGGATTATAATGTAGATGTAAAAATAACAAAATTCAGTTACATAAATAAATACATATGTAAATATATATAACTACATAGACAATTGTGTACGTTATATTACCCATATACAATATTTTTCTATATGGTAAACAAAACAAGTCTTTCTGGACAAGTCAGACTGTGCTTAACTGGACCCCAAGAAAATATCTGGTTTCAATAAAAAGATATGGTACATAATCGGTGTCGATGGCGCCATTAGGTCGTTTTTGCTCTATACCATATTTAAACATATGCATATATTCTTTTAAAATTATAACACGAGTATACTACACGCAACACGCAATAATTTTAAATGTTTAAAATGTGTACGTAGTTTAATTGAGTATGAATATGATGATGTGCCAACATAAACAGATAATTCTTGATGATGGAAAATTTAAGGTCATTTTGCTTTTAGGTTAATTCCTTATAAACAGGATGTCATAAAGAATAAAATCATTCGTGAATGATATGCATTGCATTTTTTTTTTCTTTTTCAAAAACAAACAAAATAAATTATTTTGAGAAAAAGGTAAAAAAATATAGTAATACATAATGTATGTATGTAAGTACTTAATTTATTTTTATTGAATCAATTTATTACTGAAAGCTTATATGTTGCACGTAGTCACATTCAAATTGAATTTCGATTAATTTTGTTTTTCTTATATTTATGTACAAAAGTAACGTATATTTGTACAATCATATTATTTTCTCTTGTTTACAAAAACATAATATTTCAGATACGTTTATGAAACCTTTTTGAAATCACATTTTATGTGTATTACATTTTTTTATTATTTGTTCACGAATATTATTGCCGCATTATTGTATAATAAACCTATGAAACCCACATACATAAATACGTACAAATATAATCATGTACACTTTTTCAGAACACTGTTAATTTATTTATTTTTATTTATTTATTTATTTTATTTTTTAATTTATTGAGAAACATTACAATATTCTCTTAGTTGTTTTTATGATTATTTCATTATTTTTATTAAAGAAAAAAAACCATAAAAAGTTATATGTATAGCATGAATACATCAATCAAATTTGTTTATTGCGGTAAAAATATTAATATTAATATTAATATTAAAAATATCTATAATCGTGAGTAAATTGTACAAGTAAAATGTTATACAACCATATTTTGTGGTAAAATGTTATGAGAAAGTTTCATTTTTTCTATACAAATTCGTTAAGACAACATTACATTTCATATTGAGGAAATATACCAAAGTTACATACAAAATTGATGAATTTTGGGCATATAATATTCATATTCGGTGTGAACAACATCACCTGTTTAGAATTTACTTGGGTATACCACAAATATTTTCATTTAAATTTTTGTATACTAAAATTATATGTACATAAAAGAAGTTGATAAAAAAGATTACATTTAACGATATAACAATTTTGACTTAATCTTTTTTCTCAATTAAATTCGTCATTGTAGGAGTTTGAATGATTAAATTCAAATCTAAATCCCTTAATTTTTGTGCTTTAAAATCAATTTAATTGAATAAGATTATGTTGAGTATCTGAATTTATAATAATTATTTAGCCTTTCACTTCAATGACTTAAATTGTGTGGTATTCATACATACATTTTGGTAATATAAAAGTATTTACATTTATTTTTGTTTTATTTTATTGCGAATTTTTCTAATTCATTTACATATTTAATTACAAAATTTCATTTTAATTCAATTTAAATAAATTAGGATTAACATTTTGCATTGCGTTGGGACACAATGATGATGACGATAATGACGATGATGATGATGGTGGTTAAACATGAAAATTTTGTGTTTCACAGAGGCAAACCCTCAAATGAATTTTTATTACATGTTTGGACGTGTACTTACATATAAAAATATGTACATAAATGTATATAAGTTTTCATGTAGACTAGCTCATTTTGTTACAGTCGGCTTGAATCATTTATTCTTTATGTGTATGAAATAACACTTAAACAAATAAAACTGCACTTTAATATTCGTGTACATAATTTTGAGCTCTTAATTTAGAATTTCCTAAGAAACTGTATAAAAAAGGGGAGCAATAATATGTATGCGTAATGAAACTTTCCTATATACAAACTGATTCCCTTAACATTTATAAGTGATTGTACATAATTTGAAATATTATAATATCTGCAAGTCATAAAAACTTGTGATAACTTTTTCATGTCTGCACTGTTAATATCCTTGCAATCGTAGTATCAATATTACACCCTAGAGTATACTTCAATGTGTATAATCCTTGAAATTTTCCGTAACATGAAACTGTTTAAAATTAGGCTTGTGGTCAAAGTATAATAATAATACCAAAAATGTTTTATTTCTTATTTTCTTTTAAAAAATGTGTTTTAAAAATAAAATTAATGTCTTGAAAATTGATTATTTCTTTGGAATGGAAAATTCATTTATGTACTTTTTACAATTAGTACGAGTGTATCCGTAACTTTTTTCGATTAAATTTAAAATATTTCCCTGATTTTGATTTATTCTTAATATGCTTGATACATGGACATATGTACATGTGTACATGAGTCATTCATGTCAGTATACACAAATAGGCAATTTAAGGTGACTCAAAACTCAATTAATTTATATACTCAACGCAAGTATTTAATTATTTAATTATAAAATGAATGTAGTGGCCATAAAATGATGGTTTTATAGATACAAAGTAGTTAAAAAAGAGTGTCTTATAGAACACGCACATATAATATAACGAACTTATTTTGTTTTTAATCGGTGCTTATATAGGTATACAAATAAAGTGAAAGAAAATTTAAATAATATTTCATTTTAGAACGTAAATTTATTATGACTCTTGAATTTTAGAAACACGTGGATTCAGGAAAGATAATAATTTCATAATTTTAAGGATTAAATAAATGTGTATTAAGTTGAAATAAATATATAACGTATTACGAGTTCCTTCGTTCTAAATTTTCTTTTTAAAACACATTTTAATCCATCTACACACGTACATATGTTTGTATTTGTTTTTTTTGTTAATTTTCCATTACTAATTTAATGTTAAAAAAAAGTTATGCTAGAAACGAATGAAGAACTTAATTTAAATCGTGTATAAAATGCTTGAAAAAAATACGTAGATTAATTAATCCATATATACTAGAAATTAGAAAAACATCCTTGATACTTATCAACTTCCTGCGATAACTCCATACATTTATACGTGTTAATCTGCTATTATATTCAGAATTTTAATTTTATTTTTCTATTCAGGTTTTTGAACATATTGTGATTACATACATATGTACATACCAGGTGTGTGTTTAAAATGAAAAACAAAAATTCTCCATTTTACAATTTTTTTTTCTTTTCTACATCAATGAACATGCATAAATCGTTTTTGAATCTTGTTCTTTATATTTATGTATACGTTTTTCTTTATATTATTTTCATGCATAGTACAGTAGCAGTTAAGGATCAAATCTAGACCCTTATCTGTTTAAAAAAAAATGTAGAAAATATATTTTTAATCTTAAGAGAAACACAAGGACAAGCTGCATCACAATCTGATGCTTCATTTTTAATTTTGTGTACGTATATTATTCGTTCTTATTCCTTTCACCTTGATAAAAATATAAAAAATACTATAGTATATTACATATGTACATTCGTACAAACTGTATATATTTTCACTTTTCAAAGATATCTTTTATCTTTTATTAAGATTCAGGTAAATATTGTACATTATAATAGAATTTTAAAATAAACATAATCTTAAAAGATATATTTGTAACGATATAGAAAGAAAATTTAGAAAGCAGATACCATTGATTTATTTTTATTACTATATGCATATATGTACTTGTATATTTATAAAAAAAATTATAACGTTCATATTGATTTTATTTTGTTATTAATATTTAATATTCAAGGTGACTTGAAAAATATTCTGTTTATTGAAAAATATAAATCTCAGGCCAGATAGAAGAGATCAAATTTACAAATAATATTTATGTTACGTATCTGTGTATCATCAAGCTAGATTCTCAGATATTTTTGTGGTTTTTTGTTTACACAATGATGTGATTATATATGAGAGATTATGTGTGTTTATAAAATAGAAAATATATATATTTGCACAACCGAACAGGTACATAATTTGTGGTCAGGTCAGGGACGATATTTTTATCATCAGATACTCATCATCATTTTCTGTTATATTACACATTTTTATATAATATGTATATAATGTCACTTTGATTTTTTCAAATAAATGGTTCATTAAATTTTGAAATTTTCTTAAATGAACGGATATTGACAAGAATAAAATTAAATAATTCTTTTTTCGTTTTAATTAAAATATTTAATTCCTTAAAATTAATATTCGAGGTATACAGCACGTATACAAGTATATAATTTCTGTTGTATTTAATTTTACTGATCAAATTTCATAAGGATTAAACTTAATTTTCGTTATTTTGCTTACTTTCATCCAATCTGCGCCATATGTTGTTGAAACTTAACAGTTTTGAAGTTACCATGTATCATTCAAACAGTTTTCTTTAAATACTTTACCAACACACATATTGATTTATGTAGAAAAACAAAAAATAACAGCAGTCTTTTTTATCTTCCTTAGTTATGGTAGTTTCATTTTTATAAGCCCCAATATTTTTTTTTTTTACTTTTTTTTTGTACTTTAAATCAACATCAGTTTTGCAGACACTTCAGATTTTGGACACATGTAAAAATTAAAAAAAAAAACCAATTAAATTTTTAAACATAACAAATTCTCTGCTATTATAATGCAATATTGGCTTTTTCAATAACTGTCGTCAAAGAGTCGATAATTTTCATGTGTGAGAATATTCACATACATAAATATGTATATGTATGGAAATGTGGATGAAGAAAATAAAGATTTTTAATTGAAATTGTTGTCATGAACAAACTGTCATCATCATCCAATTCGTTTTTCTTTTTTTTTTTCAATTTTTTTTTTCTGGAAAGGAAAAATAGATACTAAAATTGAATATGAAATCATCATCATTGGTATAAATAAATATTACTTTCATCCTTCTCATAACACATATTATATTCACATATAATATGTATAAGTGTATGTATGTACATATGTATATGCACTGGGTATACAACTATAAACAATTGTATATACATATGTATGTATGATGAATATGGAAAATGCAATTATCAAATATGCCATATGCTTCATTTCATCATATATTTGCTACAGACATCACTGTTATTATGTCTACAACACAATTTATCGAATAGTTCATTTTTTAATAATAATTTTTCACTTTTAAGAGATGAAAATAAAAGAAGAAATTTTTTATTTCATTTTCATTTCTCTTGTCGAAAATATATAAAGCCATCATCATTATCGAAAGAAAAAAATTTTATTCAAAAGGATTATAAGATCATAAAAGCAAAATAAATCGTAGCACATGTGTGTTGAAAAAATGTTCTCATTAATTTTAAATGTCAAATATTAATATGCACTTAAAAAACATGGAAATAATAGAAATTTACATTTATGCTTTTAGAATAAATGCTTTTATCCCATTCACTTTTAAAAGAAGGAAAGCTGTAAAAATAATAAACCTAAGTACATACATGTGAAAATAATAAAATAAAAAAGTATTTTAAATATGTAATAATCGATAAATGTTTACAATTTGTAGTACATGCCTGCACTTACATACATAAATACATATGTATGTATAATTATTATGAGATGATGATGCTTAATATATCAATAAATCATTTTTAATTTTTAATGTTGAAACAATTGAAGTACAAAATTATTGTATTGTAGATTAATGAATAAAACGATTTACTACAACAAAATATAGTTAACATTAAAAATTTTTAAATTTGTGTTTACTTAAAAAAAAAAATGTGGAAAAGCAATTGTGGCTATAATACTCATACGTACATATAACATGTACTATGTATATACATATTTTGTTTCGTATCAGCACGTATCAGTTTTACACGTATGTATTATGTAACCTTGTATCAAGTTTAAATTTAGTTTAATGCTTGTAATTAGGGTTAAGTATATATATAACTGTTTTTTCCACGTTGAAAAAATTTCATATAAATAGCTCTTTTTACAATTAGTTACATTGTTAGGGTGGTGGGTGGTAAATACAATATATAAATTTTCAAAGAATATTGACTTTTTATGTTGATACAATAGTTCTAAGTTTTAGTGTATACATAGACATATAGCAAAACCAAAACAAAACATATTTGTTGTTTGTAATAAAAATGTATAAAAAGGTGTAAAAACATTGATTGTTTATATTGTATGTATTAAAGACATGGTAAATAATAGAACAAGAAAACAATTGATGTGGAAATATAAATATATAAAAAGAATTGATAAACATAATATTGTATACCACATATACATATACGTATGTACAATTTTATTTGTTTTTTACATCATGTACATATACATATCATGTACATACATATACGCTTATAGTCTAGAAAGCGTGTAAAAAGAATTTTTAGCTCATTGTTCTAACCTTGTATACGTTAAAGAACAATGTTTTGAAAAATTATTCTTAGCGCTTTTTCCACACACATATGTACATATGTATGTATGTATATAAATTTCATGTAAAGATTATTCACAATTGCACGTACAAAAATATCCATGTAAAGTGGAAAATGCATTATTTGTGTTTTTTCTTTTTCTTTTTTTTTGAGAATAGAATTGTTAGATACTCTTTTACGAATTAATTTTTATATCATTTTGAACACGTTATAGGATATACAGAATTCGTTTTTATATTTTATTTATCCTTTTCAACATTTATTTATTAGAATTTCATGAATGTGGGAGATGTCAATTATTATTTTTTATTAAATGCACACGTTTTATTTAATTTTAGCATTCTTTTATTCATAGAATATATCTAGTTATTTGGTATTGACATAACTTATTTGAATACATTCCAAAAGTTACATCAAAATTTCGATATTTATTAAATACGTATATGTACAATATTTCATTTTTGATATGTATTTTTTATTTAAGTATGTGTATATGAATAGAGAAAATGAAATTCATAATAAAATACTTTTTGTAATGGATTCCTATATGACATTGATGAATGAATATAAAATATTTCCTATAAAAAAAAATTACAATGCATAGTCTATCTAAGGGATATAATTTCCTTACTTGAACATGAAAAGATATTAGATGTGTGTATGTCTAAAATGTTTTATTATATTTAATGTTTTTTTTTTTTTTCAAATTGTCAGCTGCTTTTTTTTCAATATTTAGATTATAATTAATTTTGTGAGTTTTTTGTTCATACATATTTATATTTTTTACACAGTATTTGCGTACATATAGATTGAATTTATGAATGAATGAGAATTTATTAGATTTATCGTATCATACATACGTACATACATATGTACTGAGGAATAATTTTTTGTACCTTATTATATATGAATATTCAGTATTCAAATGTATTAAATTGTTCTAATTTGTATATTAAAAATTTTTATTGATAAATATTAGTTAATTGTGTTACCATATTTAGATAACATACTGTGTAGGTTTCAAATAATTTATTAAGCCTTTGTATGTATTAACAAGTATTAGGAACATTTTATTTTTTTAGTTTTTTCATTTTTATAAGCAATAAACCTACATGATACATATAATGTAAACAATATGGTATTTTGTTCTGTTTGAATTTTGTGTTCATAATTTAATGATAAAGAGAAATAAAAAAAGTTATTATTGAATGCCAATTTACTGAAAATTATTAAATTTCGAAACTGACATTTTTGAATGGTTGATTAGTTCCACTAATTAACGAAATAATACAGATTTGTTTTTTTTTTTTTTTCTTGACAAAATGTTACCTTGAACTAATCACGCCATGCCACATAAATAATTAATTTTCCTTATTTATTAGTTACTCATACTTTTTTGTTTTGGAGTAACAAAAATTTTACTCAATTTTAATATTACATTGTAAATAATATTTCTTTTCCTGAATTGTTTTCAATAATTAAAAAATGAGCTTTTCCTTAAAATACGTTAAATCTCTAAACATAAAGAAGATATATCAGAGAAGTCGTTTTAATTTTTTCAAAATATCATTACATATAGTAATTTGCGTTATTAATAATAATTACCTATCTAGATTTCGTCCGGAAATTTAGATAAATTCGCTCTTCCACCATGTGCTTTATCCATTGTGCATCTTTCAGTTTTAGAATATTAAATAACTAGTTTGACATGAATGAATAAAAAATTCTTATACAAATATGCATATCCTAAATGTGGATCCAAAATCGATTTGTTTCTAATGCGCAACATCAGCATCTTATGAATGTACCATCATTTTATGTACCACAAAATAATTTAATAATGCATTTGCGTACAAATTGTATCCTTGATGTGCGAAATATTGAAGTTTTCATATCCTTCTTTCTTTTCCAGCATTCGTCAACATTATAATTTACGATAAACCTTGGGTTTCTAAAATATACGATACCCGCCGGGCGTGAGTGATGCGTATGAATTATTTTACTGTCTAAAATTTAGTTCAAAGAAATTTCATGAAACTGCATGCATCATATTCATCATAATCTATTTTTTAACTAGAGTAAAATGTTGTTGAAACGATAATTTCTTGAATTTAATAGATTGGTATAGCATGTGAGCTAGAGAATTTTTTTCTGCTTTTATGCAGTTATATTTTTCCCTAATATGTGCATACAATTTATCAGTTTATCTTTGTTTTTTAATATTAAATGCAATGTATGTATGTAATTTCTATTTGAAAAGCTTTTTTATGTTAACAATAATTATGTATTAGTGGTACTATAAAATTTAATTGATGTGGATAAAATGGAACGAAAAGCGAAATTTTATCTAAAGTACGTTTTTCTCAAAGCTGTTTTGTATTATATTACATAGCATGTGTATATTTATTTTGTGTGTGTGTGTTAGTTTCTTATTTTTATATAAACACATTACATATGATTTCTATACATATATATATGTATGTATGTATATATGTATATATATAAATATTTATATAAAAATTTACCTATACAAGCAAAATATACAAGTTGCCATACCACTTTATTTAAAAAGAGAATGGATGGATGGACCCAAATAAGATATTTTCTTCTTCCTCTTTTAGTTTGATTTTTTCATTTCTCTATACTCTACTGTAGTTTTTTATCATAAAATCTTGTATATAATTTTTGTGTATTTGATATACAAAATGCAAAAATGGCGTCGTATACGATAGTAATGTGAGGACGGGTACAAAATTTTTCCGTATTAAAAAAAAATTAAATAAAAATTCTAATAAGAAATAAATTATAATAAAAATGTTGTGATAAGTTTTTCAAATAAATCAGTAATTATAATAAACATGTGAAAATTTTTAAAGTATTTTATAAATGTTTAAATAAATGTAAATGAAAATTTTCATATATAAATTTTAATAAAATCTTGTTTGAGATGTTAATGGATGCTATAGTAAAATATTCAATGAAAAGATTTTGTAAAAGAAAATCATAACAAATCAAAAACTACAATAAAATTAAAAGTGTCATTGAAAGAAGAAAAAAAAATTTAATCAGCTTGTTTTTTAAATACTGAATTTATAATGACATAAATTATATATGTAAAAAAAAACCATTATTACTGAATTAACATAATTTAAATAATAAATTTTCAGTTAATTTGAAAAAAATAAAACTTAAAAAATTATTGATAGAAAAAAAAAACAATTGTGATTAAATTTTTCTGTTCGATATCGTTTTTATTGTAGTGAAAATTTTCATATCCTTTTTTTGTACCGGCCTTCAGTTTTTCTTCTTTACATTTTTCAGCACTGTACCGCGCCATTTCCTTTTGTATCTCCTTTACTTTTCATTTGTTTAGGTATATGTATGTATTTTTATTTATGGGAGAGGTCTTTTTATGCAAAAATATGTTTTCATTTGTTGCGTTGTTGTGTTATATTTCAGTTTAAATAGTTAGACTAGTTTAACATTACATTAAGAACTGAATTTGCAGGACTCATAATAGTCTTTTTCTTTTATTTTAATCATTAAATTTATCATTTCGTCATATGAAGTATCAAATATCCATATATGTACGTGTATTATACTTGTTCTGAATATTCTATATGTAATAATTTTCTTTAGTCTACTTCCTGGTTCATTTCGAGTACATACAAACATACCTACATATTTTTGTATGTGTGTATTTCCAATTAGAAATGTAAATAAAATTGCATGAGACAGAAAAGATTTTTTTCATATATATTTTATGTATATTGGGTGTATAGTATGCGTGAGTATTATACATAGTATGTATATTTTAGGATTTTAATATATAGGTACATATATTTATGTAGGCAAGTTATAAATAATTTTACTTTAATGTCCTTTTATAGATTCTATGTAAATGTATTTACATACATGTACACATGTATCATTTAGCTATACGTATTTTTAGCATTTTATTTGAGGCTAAAAGGTGATTTAATGAAATCTTTAAAATTATTCTCCAGATGAAAAAATTCCACTAAAACCTTTTTATTATTATAAAAAATATTTTATTTTGGAAAAACAATTAGTAAAAAATACGCTACCGTTACCTACTAATGTATATCATAAAACTATATGTAATTTTAAATATCAGTTATCAATATAGTATTTGCCATTGAATGTGATATGCAATTATAATTAAATTTTGCAACATTGAGTCTAGTATTTTATTACATACATTATGTGGGCGTATATTACATGTGGAAAACACATTAAAAGTCATGTAATAACATTTAAAAAGGTCCAATTTTAATACTTGCATATATATACATATTATAAAGTTTATATAAATTTATGCTATGTACATATGTATAGCTATCAATTTTTATTCTATTTTCGGATTTCTATGCACATTTTTGAAATATAAATTCATGCAGATAAAATGTCAAAGTTTTTATTATTAATACATACATATGTACTATATAATATTTACGAAAAATACAATATTCTGACAAAGATTTAAAAATTTATAATCAACAAAAAAATAAAATGTATTTAATCATATAAAACTATTTAATTCAAGTAATAAATGGAACTTTTTTCCCATACATACATATGTAAAATGTCGGTATTTTATTTTTACAATAAATAAGATAATTTCATAATTTTCATTATTCCGATTTCCTTATGTTTCTGAGGAAATGCAATTAGCTTGTATAGATAAAATAGATAAATTACCTTTAGGTCATATGTATTACATATGTTCACCAAACATAGTTCATATAAATTTTTTTTTGAATTTTTAATTAAGTGTTTGGTCAACTCTTAATTGAATAACGCCCTACATGATTAAATTTTGGTTATTGGTTTATCTACTATTTTCATTTTATTGGCTCATAACATTTTCATTCGTAACATATGTATGTATATGTAGATAGAAAAGTAGGCTTAATTTTATATAAAGACTAAGTGAATAATAGAATAATTCAAGTGGAACAGAAGAAGCCATAGGAAATTAATTAATCAACGATTAATTAAATTTATACTCAATGGCATTTCTGTTTTGCATTAATTGTCAAATTTACATTGTATGTATAATGTTTTATAAGCAATAAATAAACATACATATCTATACCTTTTATTTACGTGAAAATATTTTAGCGTATTTTAAGCACAATAAATTTTTATAATGATAAAAACTTTCAAAAAAATTAATAGCATCAATTTATATTTTAAAAAGACTTTCACCATCGTTAAAATTAATTACCTGATCGGTTTCATTTTCAATTTTTTAAATTGTTACTTGTATATTTCTAGTACTTTTGATTAATTAAATGTCATGCTGTGATTTTCGAATCATTCATTTTTACAAATTCATAGGTACTTTCATTTAATAGTTTACACAAAATTGACAAATTGTTTAGAATTTGTTTTTCTGAAATAATTGTTTTGAATTTAGAAAAATTGACCACCTTCTGTGATATATTTTCAAATCAAGTAGAATACCTTTTCATATATTAAAAGTAGACTGTTTACATATCACCTGTATTTACAATTTGATAAATGTTTATTCAATTCTAAAAACAGCTTTTCACATCGTTTCAAATTTCATGGTTCGTGTTATAGTAAATGCATAGGGTTTTTAATTAAGTGTTTATGAAAAATGTATTTTTTTCCATTGTTATCTGACATTTGCAATATACATATGTATATATGAAATGAACCTTATGTTGTGTATTCAGAGTTTAGTCATGTCGTCCTATCCGCCATTCACTTACTATAATATTTGCTTGTTAATTTATTTTTATTTATTTGATTGTAATGCAAACATTCTTACCACGGATTGTTTTCCTTTATTTTTCTTTTCTTCACGATAGAAATGCAATTTGTTTAACAATGTTTCATACCGACATACTTGCATAATATAACATCAAAATATTTAAGTAAGATTTAAGCATAATAAATATCAAATAAAATAAATTCAAAACTTTTCCTTTTTTGTCTTTTATAAATCAGTACATTTGTATATACATACATACGTATGTACACATTTTTGTACATAACATAAAATATAGAAAATGTACGATTCAATAAAACAATGATTTTTCTGCATAAATAATTTTCTCTCACTGAAAAAAAATTAATTAACTGAAGATAAGATAATGCATATAACAAACATGAAATATTCTTTCACGATGTTATAATGAATTTTTATTATTTTAATAATAACTTTCTTTTACTTTCGTTTTTTTTAAATAAACATACAATAAAAATTTTTATATCATTGGATTTATTTTTAATGATTTCATTTTTAATATTTTTATTGTTTTGTTCCATGAGTAAATCGTTACAGTTTAATACAAAATTATTTATTTTGTTAGATTTTTAACAAAGAAATTTTCTAACTCATTGGTTTAACTATTCCTACGTATACAAATGCACATATGTAAATACTACTTTATTTTATGCTTCTTGAGTGTTAAATTACAAAACTTTATATAATAAAAAAAATCACTATAATATGTATGTACATGGTAGCTTAATTGACAATTTAAGGTCTTTATTTGATCAAATTTTATTCCAATTTTAAAACTTAATATTACAATACCAAATATGGTATTACAGCACGTAATTCTTATGATTGTAAAATTGTAGGCGTTATTATTCATTGCAGTAGTTTTTCATTTCCAAATTAATTTTCTACGTGGGCAATTGTAATCAAAGGAAAATAAATAGCATTTTGAATTATAACTTAAATATAAATATGTGTACTATAAACTTGATTACAAGCATTATTCAAAATAGGAATTTTTTTTTTTTTTTTTTTTAATTTAAGTTTAGGTGTAATTAATGTCAAGAAAAAGTTAACAATTTAAAAATTATATCAGACATAATTTTCATATTTACTTATACTTTAGGTCTGAAAATTGAAAATGATTTATTATAATAAAAGTTGAAAAAAATAACGAAAATAAAGTAATTTCATGTATGGTTATTGTCTTTAGGAGAAAAGCAACTGCATAATATGTACATGTAGTAATAATAATAATAATAATAATGATGATGATAATAATAATAATAATGATAAAGATTATACATACTTGAGGGGACAAATTTATTATTTACTGTGTAACAGACTTCATGAAGTTTTTCTTCCTTTTATTCAAAACTTGTCAGAGTTTGTTATATGAATGGTGATGTTACATAATATAAAAGTACGTACTTATGTACATATGTGCATGCATATATTCATAAATTGATAAAATAAGAAAAAAATATATTGAGATAAATCATATCAACTAACATGGAAAAAATTGCGTCATTTTTTCCCATTCGTTTATTTTTTATAATGTTGCAATTGGAATTAGAGATAATTTTTCATTTTCCTTTAATGCTATTGTATTCACCAACTTGTTTTACGTTATTCAGTAAAATATTTTCTTTTCAATAAAACGATTAGATTTTTTTAAATCAACATTTTTATTTACTTAACGATTCTTTATTTTTTCATTTATCAAATAATAAACATTGCATTTATTAATTTTTTAAAAAGTACAATTACAACCACTTTAATTAAAATTTTTAGGCAATATAGGTATCTTAGTACTTTTTAAATAACATATAAAATAAAACAGAACAATGCTTTTTTGTGTATGAATATCACAATAAAAATTTGCTCTATAATTTACTTGTTAACATATTTACATGTGCTCAATCATATATACACAGTAATTTTATAGTTCTAAAAAGTGTAGTTTTTAATTAATAAAATATTTTTATTTGTGATAACAAATAAAATAAAAATAAAACAACGAAAATGTTTCAATGCATTATACAACAACGAAATGGTTGGATTCACGCACCAAGCCCAGAGACACGTGATGTTTTCCCAGGTAAAAATATATTATGATTACAGTGAATAAATACAAAAAATTGTGTCTAAATTATTATTATTTTTATAATTACCAAAAAGACGTAATACTTTCACTTATTACTTAATTTATTTTTTAACTCGCCAGTACAAAGTGGTATCAAATTATGTATATGTGCATATTTACATATATTTTTAAACTAATTAAAAATTTTTTCTTTCTCTTTTCAGGTGAGTAAAATATTAATTAAATCATCTTGGTAACATTTTGTATATAGTAAGTAAATGTTTGTGCAAATTTTTTGAAAAATTTGAAGATAGTTTTATTATTTGACTTTTTACCTTTTTAAAAACTTTGAACGGAATAACGAAGTATCTTCAATTGCCATACGATTTTATTTAGTAGACCCTTTAATGGTGTAAATAATTATATATACTCGTATGCTTATATTGTGTGCTCATACACATATATATGTTTGTATGTATATGTACAACACATGCATATAACACGTACAATGTAATTGATATTGAAAATCTAATAAATTTAAAGATATAAGATTTAAATATTTAAAATACGAAATTTTCATAATCAAATTTTTACCAATATTTAATCCATACACAGTATCTGGCATTATTTCAAATATAATGTATTTAATATTTTGCAATTACCAAATCAATATTATGCTTTTCTACACATTGTTATTAATGAATTTATGTATATTTTTTTATTTTAGTTTTTTATTTGAAACCAATTTATATATCATTTATTTCAACGATTTTATAAATTTATAACAACCTAGTTATTATATCTAGCGTAAACATTTTTTTTTTTCTTTTTATTTAAAATTTTATTTTGTATTCTATGCATTATATAGTAATATCCATTATACATGTATGTATATCGAATGCAGAAAAGGTTATAAGTCAAAACCATGATAAACGAAAAAAATATCATTATACATGCATATCATATACAATACTTGTGTACTTAATTTAGACAGATACATAGATAAAATTTTTCACTTTTATTTGTATTATATTTATTTCTTTTAACAATAAAAATAAAAGTGTATCAACTACCCACACACCTATTTTTAGTTTTCTTTTCTATTGTATGTGTTTGCTATTTTTGTACTTACTTACTATTTATGTTATTTCATTTTATTTTTCTTTGAATAAAATATTTTAAAAGTAGTGCCAACTGCCAAACAGAAAAGCTATTTGCTCTACTTTATTTTTTCTATTGCACTTTTATATAAGAATAATTGTTAGATTCATCTTTAGTTTCTTAGTTTTCTTCTTTTTTTTTTAAGCAATATAAATCAGAATAATAGTATGTATCATATAATCAATATACATTCATATTTTGATAGTATAAATGTGTGTAAAATGTATTTTTTTAAAATTATTGTCTATTGGATAATTTGACACTTTTGGCATTTAGATAACGCCAAGTCGCCAATTAGTCTTTAAATAATTTAAGATAGATAAAATACGTACAAATTTTAATTTAATTTAATCTGTATTGCAAAGTTTATCATTTTATCATTAGACATAGATCTTTTGAACAGGATGGAAAAAATTATACGTACATATAAATACATAAACGCACCCAAATAATAAAAATAATTTATTCATATGTTTAGGTCAACAAAATTATAATAAATTTGTTATATTGCCTTGAACAAACTCATTTAAATTATTTGTGTTTATATTCAATTAAATATTGTATTGGAATATAATTGTTTTATTTTCTTTTTCTATTCATAACAAAATTTTTGGCAAATTTCCCACAATATATATTCCACAATTAAAAATTAGAGAGCGAAAAAAAACAACAACAAAAAAAATTTTTTTCTATATGTACACACATACATACATGTGTACATATGTATGTATGTACATCTGAAAAAAAGGAACGTTAAATTTCCGTCAATATGTTGTAACTAATTCTTGTTGTTTTAATACTATACTTTTTTTAATGTAATATTTTCCTACAGTAAGAATAATTGTTTTTTTAAAATTTACAAAAAAAAATTTTTAGAAATGATCTTGTAGGAAAAGCATATCAGGCTTAACAATCACAATAAACACGATAATAGACGAATGTAATAAACGAAAGAATATAAATAATTTCATACACCTGATGAAAAGAAAAATTAAATTTAAACAAAAAGATTTTTTGTAAAAAAAAAAAAATTAACAATAAAAAGTTCGTTGTCGTTTTACTGTCACTTAGGTCTCTCATACACATATTACATAGAAATTTTCCCCCAAATGAAAATTGTTCTATAGTTACACGTGCTACTTAAAATTTTAAAATAAAAATTACAAATAACATTTGATTATTGTTGTCATTTATTATGCAGTTAATTAAGTAACAATATTTATGGTTAATTTTTAAAGTATTGTCTCTTGAATTTTGAATAGATTCTTCTTTGCATTTAGAAAAGAAACAATCAACATAAATGATATAGACAAATTATATGCTCCAGAAGAATACAAATGAATACTCGTATGATAAAAAAATAAATATTAATTCATTGTCGAATAAGTTAAAATTTATGAAATCTATGCTAAATTAACTATGCATGTACAACAGATATTTCAAGGTTTTGTTTATTGATATAGTGATAAAATATGTGAATAAATATTTTTATCTTTTTAATTGTATTAGATAAGGATACAAATTGCTTGATAAAATTTGTTGCTACAGTTTTACGAATACTTTAGCCCCAATTCTTTTTTATTATGTCAGTTTTCGGCAATATCGAATTATTTATCAATTGATTATGAGATAAATGTTGCCGTTTGTATTTGCATACTTGAGACTGTTATGAAATATATTAATTAAGAAAATGATATAAATTTTTGAACGTTTTGTTAAAAGTGTTTTTTAATTTTTTCTTTCAATATAAACATATAAATAAATAAACACTATGTATGTTTATTTTTTGTTTTCTTTTCAATACATTTATAAAATAAAGATAAGTGATTTGTGATGAATTTAAACGGAATTTTTAATCTATCATCACAAAAATTTATTGTAAAAGACATAAAACAGATATTCTCTGATGAGTTTATAACGTCATGTAGAAAAATCACATTAACTGGTGATGATTAAACACTAAACTGTTTTCGTTTTTTTTTTTTTTTTTTTGTCTTGATAGACATAAATAATATAGAATAATATTTACATAAATGTAAATCTCAGCATATGTACTGTATATAATACTCGAATCAACTCAATTCGACTCATTCGACTATTTTTGGACATTCAACAGGAAACTGATGTTCAATATGGTGAGCACGTTCAAAGTGTACGTTTGAAGTTTTTGTTTTTTTATTTTGTTTCATATAATTTTAAATAAGTTTCCTTAAAATCCTCTTGCATTAAAACGTATTGTATTCAATATTGATAATCGTATTTTATAAAATAAAGTTCTGTAATATCGTCATTAAAGTGTAGGTTAATTGCTTAGAACGAAAAAAAAAAACAGAATTGAAAACAAATCGTCTATATACTTTTTTTTTTTTTTTTTTTTAAAAATCGAAATAACGTGCAAATGTTGAAGACACATGTGTATATTGAAGTGAATTGCATTTTTTAATTTTAAATGACTTCGATAAGACAAAATCAATCAATTGAATAAGAATAATTTTCTTGATGAATGCACAAACACAGACCGATGATTATTTTAAAAGGCACAAAAGTGATCGTCATTTTTCGTTTTATATAAAGATATGTCATCGGTATTGATATCAAATTATATAAATTTTTAAAATATAAATTGGAAAAAGTTTTTTTAGTATGATCGTTATTTGTAATTTTAAGTTCGATAACTGATTCAATTTCAAATTGCAATCATTCTGTTATTTTTATTCAGTCGACGCATAATAAGAAAGGCGTTTATGTATAATTTAAACAATAATTTAAATCGGATCATATACTATATGATATGTTTAAATTTTATTTATAATTTTCTCGTTAGATAGTTAATACGATACATAAAACTAAATTTAAATTGTGCATTGTCGCGATAAATTTTTGAAATCAATTTAAAATTTATTTTATTTTCAAGTTCATATAAAACGTTTCGTTTTTAATTATGTTCGTTTGTGCTTAATATGTCCACAAAACTATATACATACAAATTATTTTTGATATCATGATCATTAATGTGGAAATTAGTGAAAATTCGATGAAAATCGCATATTAATATTTGAATGTGTAATTGTAATTTTTTCAATTCTTTTATCACATTTATATCATTGTATTACATTATTATCATATAATTGCTATATGTATACGCAAAATTATTTAGTTTTTTCTTTTTGCTACAGTCTAAACTATTTTGTGCTCATACAATTTAATAAAATTAGTTTTTCTTTAATTTTCTCATTTTTATTTTTATATTTTTATTTGTTTATTTGTTAATATTTTCATCACATTTCACTTTCACAATATATTATATTCGTGTATATAGCGTATACATAATTCAATTTATGATCACATAATAAAGATCTTTTTCTTGATGCTATCAACACCTTTGATCACCGTTGTCTATATATACGTAAAAATGTACACATACATGTATTAACAAAACAAAAAATTAGAAATAAATAAATTTAAATGAATTTTATTTATGTGTAAAACTAGCACGTAATTTTTCTGTAATAATAATTTTCACACATATAAATAAAAACATAACTCTAATGTAAAATGATAATAATAATTTTCGATTTCAAAGAAAGTTTTCATGAAAATATTTTTCAAAAAGAAAAAGAAAAAAAAATTTTTTTTATTTTTTTAATTTTTTTGTTTTTAAAATGAAAATTTTCTCTTTGTGAAATAATTGACTTGTCTAAAAAGCTATACAATGATTGTATATTAAGTATTATTATGAGAAGGTGTGGTGTGAGTTTAGTTATATTGTCATAATTATAATTGTAGAATATATCGTACAATTTTCATTTTACAACGAGGGTTTTCTTTGTATTTTTATATTTCAAATCGAATTTGGATAATTAAAAAACATTAAAAAAAAATTATACGATTAAAAAAAAATATAGTATTTTGTTCTATTTATAATTAAAATTTTAATTGAAATTAAAACTCGTGTATTTTTTTGTTAACATTTACAACAAAAAAATGTGTTTATCAAAATTTAATTAAATAAGAAATGTGAATATTTTATTATTTTCAATAACTAAATGCCACGCACATGGTTTTGTTTACAAGAAATTTTTATATTTAATTTTAAAAAATTTTATACCTACATAATGCTATAATAAAAATAACACAAATATAAAAATTTAAATTAAAAATATTCTTTGAAGAAATAAAAATGTTGTACTTTATGTGTAATTTAAGATAAATAAAAATAACTAGTATTATTCAAATTATAAAAATAAAAGTGATCCAATTTTATAATTATATACATGTGTTTCTTGGAAAAATTTTATTTTAGGTATTAAAAAAATTTTTTTTTATTATTGATCTCAAACCTCAAAGTGTATGTACATACCAAATTGAAATTATTGTTTACGTATAATTAGTTTGCGCATTTAATGTTCGTTTCAACAATTAATTACATATCTTTATAATTTTCCATTTCAGTTGAATATCTTATTAAAATAATAAATGTAATAATATTTAAAATATGATTTTATAGCAATTAACTGACTGAATTTCATGCGTATATGAATATATATAATGTAGTATAGCGTATAGTATAATCTTCATCTTTAGTTTGCTATAAGGAAGCTATTTGAAAACATTAAATACTGTACACTTGTTGAATTCCTTTGCTGATCTTATCATATTTTAAATTGTTTATATAGTTGATTTTAATTTCATGATGATACATAATATTTTTTTATATGTACATATATTTGTACACATGTATATATGCATATATAAATAAAGTAATCGGCTTTAAGTGCATTCCATTGTTATTAAAATTATTGTAGATTATAAACAACAAAATTGATATGAATTAATTATAAATTGTCGTATGCGTTTTATAAAATACATACATTTGTTGTTGTAAGAAAATTTATTTTATTATATTCTAAAATAGTCTAACATTCCACTCTAATTCTTATACACATATATTTCAAACATACATATTGTAGATGGGTGTAATATTTTTATCAAATTTTTAAAAGTTTAAAGGAAAAATTTTTAACTTAAGAAATTCAAAGTTTATTGTCTTTTCTATTAGTATTCAGAATTTAGCTATTCAACTATTATTTTTACCACATTATTCTTTGAATTATTCAAAGCAAAAAATAGTTTCGTACATCTTCCATCCCTTTTGAAAGGATTAGAAAGTTTCAAATCTGTGGGACAAATATCATCATTCAGTTAGCAACATCGTTTTTTACGATTTATAATTTATTTGTGGTATTACACAAATAGTCACTCAATAAAAAAATCTATCATTTTGGACTTACGTATTTATTACAGTTGAATACAAACACACAAAAGTTTGTTCAACACCAACAACATTTATATGTACATACTTCATGTATCATGTTTATTATTTATTACGTGTGCATATTTACATATACATATTTCATACAAAATCCTAATTTATAAATTATTCTTTGTTGAATATACCCATACATAAAGTGATTATGAACTTGGGTGGAGTTGAAATTGATGCTAATATCTTTGTGTTATAGAGATTTTCAATTGAAAAAAAAAAATTTAATGGATACTAGATTTAGCGATTTATAAAACGTCAACAAAGGGAATCTAAGTTTTTTTTTTTTATACCGATTTAATTTTAAATGAGAAAACTTTCTCTTTTATCTACAATAGGAAATATGTACATATGTAAAAATAAATATGCTATACATAAAATCATAAAATTTAATGTGGATATCAAGAAAAGTTGAGATTATTATAAGTATAGATGAAAATGAAAATGAAAAATTTTCCTTTTTATTTGATTCGTTCAATTAATTTGTATTTAACTTAATCTCTTAATTAAAATCAGAGATAAAAATAAAAAAGAATTCATTTTTTTCTTTTTAATAAAAAATTTACACTCTTAAATAGTTTCAAAATTGATGCTATGAAATATTTGATTTCCTTTTAAATTTAAAATAAATAAAGAAAATTTCAACAAAAGAGAGGATCAATATTTCAAGTGCATATTATAATGAATTATAGCCGGAAAATAATAATTCGAAATAATTAAAATGTTTCTGAAAGTAAAATGCATTCACTGTATAAATTAATTTACTTTACAAGTTTTACTTTCAATTCATTTTCATTTATATAGAAAATGTATACATAATAATAAATTTATCATTGTCGTCTATGAAATCAATCAAGAGCAATCGTTAATTGAATTTCAGGACATTTTTTTTTTTAACCTTTAACGAACGTACACATATGCTATGCATGTATTTTTCTCATTAAATTATTTTTTCTTATTTTATCAGATGTACATACATGCATGTGTAATTCTTTTACGTTGTTTTACTCATTTATTCGTATACTTTCAATCTAATTTGCAAAACGACAAAAATTAACTTTCATTTTCCCGTGAGGGACAGTAACTTGAATATCTTGTAAATTTTTTAATGTTAATAAATTGCATAAAATTGAATTCAACCATAATATCAAAACATGTAGTTTGTACATATGTATACATATTAAAAAATAAATTAAGCAAAAGTAAACAGCAGGCATGTACTTACATATATTGTACTTGTAAATACGATTGTAATACAAAATAATACAAAAAATAAAAATATAAAGAAGAAATGTTCATTAATATAACGTAAAATTTTGAACTGGATCGAAATTAAATTGCAATCAAATTGTATAAAACATTCAATACAACTAAAATACAAGCACTATAAATTAAGACATGAACAGAATAAACGAAATAAAAAAAGGAAAAACTAAATCATGTTTTAGTTTAATTTTTCTACCTTGAAGCCATTATAAACTTGCAGATAGGAATATAATCAGGTACAAAATCAGGTTTTTGGTAAATTGCGTGATATGGTTTTTTATATATGTAGTACCTAGTTGAATAAAAAAATGGATTGTAAAAGAAAAACTTTGTATAAACAACTAATGAATTAAACGGTTCAACACAAACACATGTGTGTATTAACATATGTATGCATGTGTTTTTATGCAATCTATAAAACAAAGTTTTAAAATACATACATATACATGTAAGTGAAAAGTTTTCTTTTGAACATAGAATTTATGAAGACCGCAGATTTAGTTAAAAGCCTAAATACCGTATGTATTTGCAATTAGTCCAATCCAATTTACATTTTATTGAGTTTTATACCATAAAACTTAAAACAGGAAACACCTTAATGAGCACCAATAGCAGCTGCTTCAAAAATAAATTTGATAACTAACATAATCGGTTTCTTTTTTTATAGTAATAATAAAAAAATAATAAAACTACATGCATACATATACAAAATTATTCATGTTTTTAAATTTATAATTCGATCATTATCATCTTATCTGTCGTTTATAATTTCATTTAAAATTTAAAAATTTTGCCACTGATGTTAGTTGTAAATACATACTTACTGTATGAGTAAAATTAAAATTTTATCTATCATTTTTATATGAATTTAAATTAAATTTTTAAATGTTTTTCATTTGTTTATCAACCATACTCCATACATAATATTTACCTTAATACATGAATTAGTAAACAAGTTATTGTATATCTTAAGTTGCCAATAATGGACATGTGTTATCAATTTTTCTTCTTTTAGATATTTGAAGAATTTCTAATTTATATGGAAAATTTTCGTTTTAATTAAATGTTTTGATTTAAAAATAATGAAAAAAAAAAGAAAATGAAAGTAAAAATTTCATTTTTTTTTATGTATTTAAAATCCTCTTGGGAGACTCATAAATAACAAAAAAAAAAAAAAAAATCATCCTTCCTTTACCCAATGTGTGCATGTATTGAGCGTAAATATATAAACAATATGTAAATTATGTACGTGTATAATATGCTAAAAGATACATAGTAAATAAATACCATGAAATGGAAATGTGTTTTAGGTATCGTAGAAAACAAACTTTCGGAACTTCATAAAGCTGTTGAATATAACATAAACATAAGCATTTGTAATACTTATATATATAAAGTGTACCTATTCCTATATTACAGAGGAAATTGTAGGTATTCTTTATTACTTAGTAGCATGGGAATCGTCTGAAAGCCGGCAGAATTGAAAGCATTCACATACATATGTTAGTCGTTCATGAATAAAAATACTCTACATATAATGAATTTATTTCATTTTTCACATTTCACCTGAAGAGAGATATCATCGATCCAGACATAGACCTTGATAATGACCATTCTATGTATACTTTAAATTTAAATACCGGCCAGTAACCACAAAGTCATGTATATGCATATAATATTGCATACAATATAAAGTTTATGTACATACTATATAAGGTATTATCGTATAATATTTTTAAAAAGACACTTTAGTTTCCTTTTGGCAAAATAAAATTGAAAAATGATGCTGATGTTAAGCGTCAAAATATGTACATACATATGTATGTATATATATTTTTTTATTTTTATACCTATACAATAACATAAAATTTTTAAAAAGGTTTTTTCGATTTTCTTACACATTACTACAACTTTTTTTTCTTTTCAAAGTAAACATTACAGTGAAATGTAAAACTAAAATAACATAAATCGAAAAAATGTATCTCATCAAAATTAAAATAGTAACAACAACAACAACAATGTTAGATTTACATAAGTTATAAAGTACAATATAAATTTTTAAGAGCATTTCAATTTAAGAAGAGCAATATTTTTCTTTTTAATACTTTGCATATATGTACATGCATTAAAAATTCTTCACATCATTGTTTTATTGCATATTTTGAATACAAGATTTACTTATATAAATGTTATTTTCGTGCAATTCCATGAATGCACATTACTTTCTTAGAATATTATTGCATTTATAATGTGCTCGTATTATCTGTTGCCCGTCATTCTATTATCATAACACCTTATTATTATTATGATAATTTTTTTTTTTTTTTTGTAAAGTAAAGTCATGTGCGACAAAAAATTCAATGCATTGAATAATCGTGTGATTAAAAATATGTTTATCTATTTACACTTAAAATGAATTTTTATGGTAGCATGAAATGTGTATTCATGTATTATAATACACTTTTTAATAATGTAAAAAAAGGAATTTGTATGCAAAACATCGTATTACATGCATGCATGCATTTTAGATAGAGTACTTCTTTATGGATATTATTTAAATCTTAACGCCTACGGTCATCTTTTATATATTTTCAATTTCAAGTAACAACATAATTTTTTTAATCGTTCACCTGCCTTATCCGACAAGACAACATATCTTGAATAAACTTATGGTCACAGTCACAATTTACATTAATTCCATTGTAATCTCTCGTTCGTTGGCTGATATTCACACAATTAACATTTATAATTATAGAAAAGGCTTATGTCGTTGTAAGTGATGCTCTAAAGAGCACTTTTTTCGTGCCATACAAACCTATATCTAAACACCTACCTACGTATACTAAAGCAGAAGTACATATGTACGTATACATATTTGTAAGATAAATACATTGAATATATAGTACCTACTCATCTGTAGTAGTTTTCAGTGCTATCGTTTTTCAAAACTAGAAAGAAGTAGTATACCGCGTTCGAAAAAAAGCATTTTTTTAAATTAAAATTCCTGATTATGTATAAACACTTATATACTATATTTTATCTCTTATCCCTATTATAGTTACCCTTATATTTTTTTAGATGCTTTCATTTGAGATTTTGAAATTTTCCTGTAAAAATAAACAATTTTCTTTTTCAATTTTTATTGTACACAGAATTTTTAAATAAATAGAAAATTTTATAATTTTTATATAAAATAGTAGCTTCCTAAAATTAACATAACAAATGAGTTTGAAATACATGAATTCATTCTCATTTCTCAACCAGTTCGCTTTTGTATTTTTTATTTTCATGTTTCGTGTATTCTGGTTTAGTCTGGTATACACAGCCATAGCACCCAGTTAGTAGCATAAATGATGGTTGGTAATGATTATTCAGTTCAGTTGCCATTTGAATTTGAACGTAAGACAAGACGGGTGGTATTGTACAGTGGCTTTTTAATCTTATTTTCATAGGCGGGCGCATATATATTAAATATTTGAATTTCAAATTCATTAATAATTTTCTTTTTAATAAAAAAATAAAAATAATATATAAAAGTAATAATTCTAAAAAGCAATATTTTTATCGAGACGACAGTATTGCAGTATCAGTTATCAAAAATAAGTAAAAATACTGTAATTTCAGCAAAACGATAACACTCGTAGTTTTTCCTCCATTTGATATGATATGATATGTACATATACGATTTTGGCTTTTTCAGTTTAGTGGTAGTTATAGAAGTGGCAGTAATGATACTCATTTCCACCCACATTTTAATGTTATTTTTAAAAATATCATGTTTATTTAATGATATTTTGGATTAGAATTTGTATTTACAAAATTTTAAATATGTAATGTATTTTGATTTCCACCACAACGATACTTAAACATAAATTTTTGATTGTTATGACACATCATTACACAATAAATGTATTTGATTGTGAATGTATTTATTTTACATAAAATGATACAAAAAAAAAAAAACTTGAAGTAAGAAATTTTTTAATTATTAATCTAGGTTAATTTGTTAATTCATCTTTTTTGGTTTTTTCAAATAAACAAAAAAATATATACATATATAAAACATATTTTAATTTTCTATCAAAAATGTTTACCTTATCAAATGTATAATTACTTTTATCAAATTAGATTTTTTTAAAAAGATTTAAACACTATAGGTGGTTTCCAATTATAATTTAAATTTGTTGAAAATTACAACTTTCCTTTAAATTATCAACAATTTTGATCATATTAGCAGATGCTTGGTCACGCAAATGCTTGTAATACATTAAATAGCATACATAATTCACTGTAGCTATCATAGCTAATGGTAATAATAATTCATAATTCATATACCTATACATATATAAATATACATATATTTATCATTCACATATATTCACATACATATGAACATATGTATGTTGATCATCATATGCATATTCATTCCAGTTTATTTTGCATATATTCAATATGCATCGCATCACATAATACGAAAGGTATTTACAGCATAGTAATAATTTTGAAGGTGAAAGCATTATTATGTACGATTCGCCTATAAAATACTGGCTGATATACAATATTGTACAACATTTTATCGCCAAACTGGCCCCATATTACTTGTGTAAACGAGTTGACCATAAATGGATTTTTGCATTATTAACAATTTTTCGTTTTGTTAGTACGTATTCCAATTTATATGTACAAACATATGTATTTGCAATAAATCAAAAATAGAAATTTTTTTTTCCAATTTTGCAATTTTTTGTTTTTGGATTTGTTTTTGTTTTTTCATATTTCCCCATTTTTTAATTTTTGTGGTTAAATAACTTAATAAACATAAAAATATAAAATTTTAAATTTAATAGTAAAATTTCAAATCTTTAAATTTATTCATTCACAGGAAATGACCAGTAAAAAATAATTAAAAATTTCAAAAAAACAAAATTAGATATCATTAAAATGATAAACGATTTTGTCATAAAAATGAATTTCTTAAAATTTTTATAATACATATGATTTGAAAATTAAACAATTTATTCTCGAAAAAAGGAAAACGTTAATTTTTCATTTTCATTATCGCCATTTAAATAAATAAATACATGAAAATTTTTATTTATTTTAATACATTTGTGTACATCGTAAAACTCATTGCATTCATCCAAAAATAATAAATCAATTGAAAACTCATGTATGTATACATACATACAGATCGTGTCTGTATTTGCTTTACAAAACATATGTAATATTTGGTTTTCTAATTCTCTAATTTAATTTATCTTTCTTAACCACATACATTTGTACAAACATAATATAAAGAAAAATCTTAGTTGTAATCTTATATAGTTACAAGCATATACATATCAGTTTTTTTAGTTTAATTTCGAAAACTTTCTCTATACTTTTCTAATTTTTCTTAATGTTAGTACGAAACTGATTCACTAAAATGCTCTATACTACGTGTGTAAGTCATTAACTATATAAAAATATCTTTATTATACAAAAAATAAAGATAAATACGAAATTTTAATATGATAAACACACTTTTCTTTGACAATATATTTTCATTTTCATTTTTAAAATTTATTATCGTCGAATATAAAAAAATATTTCATAATTTCAATTTAAAAAAAATTCAAAAAAAAAAAAAAAAAACCAAAAATTCAAAATATATTTATTAACTATGACATAAACTTAAACTTGTTTCTAAAGTTGATAAAAAATATAAAAAAAAATATATATTTAAATAAAAATCAAATAAAATAAAGAATCATTTTTAAAATAATGTACCATGACGAGGTTGACATTTTGTAAAAAGTTATGTCAGTTGCATGCTTTAAAAAAAAAAGAATCATATTTAAAATATGAATAGAAAATTTGAAAACTAACGACAAATGTAGTTTCAGCTATACATACAAACATAAAGTCATTGTAATAAATAAACATGTTTGATTGTATCTAAATCAGATATTATAGATACTTCTAATTTTACGGGAAGAAAAACAAAAGATAAGACAAAATTTTGATTTAATTAATTTGAAACGGAAGTTTCATTAGAAAGGTCTGTATTTATAAATACGTTTTTGATGTGGTAATAAGATTTTTTTCCACAAAAACAAAAAAAAAAAAGTAGACATTTTGTGATTAATACATAATAAAATTTTATGGGAGAATATACATATTTTATTACATCATTAATTTAATATGTTTTCGATTTTTCGAACAGACAATTGTGTATGTATGTTTTAAAATTCAAATTTACATAAATTCTATTTCTCACAACAGTAAAATTTAAAAATAAAAATAATATAATTCTTATTTTTCTATTATATTCTAAAATACTATTAAATACATTTAAAAATGAAAATAAAATAAAATAATAATAAATTAATGGATTTAAAATGTATTTTCACGAAAAATTAATTTTTAATTTTCTTTTTCAATTTTCAAGAAAATTTTTTTGTAAACAAAACAATGTACGATGTAATAAATTACGAACATGAATTTTTGTTTTTTAAATAACTTGAATATAAATTTTTAATAGTAGAATGAACAAAAAATTTTATTCAGAATAGATATGTGCTACAGATACATACGAATATATAGTATGTAGATATCCATACATATTTTATGTAAAATTCAATTTTTATAGAATTAATTAAAATTTAAAATAGAGAAGAAAAACTTTATATCTGTTAATAAAAAGTAATCTACATAATCAAAAACATGTTTAATGCAATGCAATGTTTAATGCAACAAGGTGAAGGATGGATACATTTAAGTACAAATGATACACGTGATGTATTCCCAGGTAAATTTAATTTAAATTTCATTAACTTAATTATACTACCAGATTTTATTTGAATATCAGTATCAGCATACGAAAACATTTTACTCGGTATACACCACTTTAGATAAACAAATACATATTAAAATTTTGGTTTGAAGTACATACATACATATATTGTATAATGTGATGTGTACAAACATATACTTATCCTAGAACATATGTAAACAACACACAATAAAGCCACATTTAACAATTTTTGTGATTATAAAATATTCTACAAAATTAAATTTGCATTTGTGATGCAAATACACAATGTTATATGTGAATTTTGCAAGATTCCTTGTAAAAGTAGAAAATTTAATCAAAAATTGAAATTAAATTTTAATATTTATTATCATTTTATAATCAAACGTTAAATAAAATTAAATTGAAAATATGTTCATATGTGTGTAAATATGTAAGAGGTTACAAAAAGTTATTTTATTTTTTTTTTTTAATAATTCTTTATTTTCTCATGATTAAAAAAAAAGGGTCATCAAAATTTTGAAAATGCTATTCCAAATTTCATGTTTGGAACAACGTTTAAGTTAATATTTAGTTATAAATCAAACTGCCAAAAGAAGAGATTATGGCAAAAACAAAAGTTACGAGTGAATTAACTTTAAAAATCCTTTTTTGGTTTTCAAACAAAGCCTTTGTCATAAAATAATATTACTGTAACATTGTATGCAAAATTTGTATTAACATTGTTTGCTTTTATACAGTATGCAGCATCATCGTCGGATGCAAATTATAAAATTCTCGCGGCAATATACAAATAAAAAAAATTTTTTTTTTGATGATGATAAAATGATTATACTTTTGAATTAAAAGGATGCATTGTATACAGAACATGTTGGTTGTATGATTTTATTCATTGAAAAAATATAAGTACATATGTATGTACAAAAGTAAAAATAAAAATAGAGGATAACCATTGACATTTGACAATGACATTCAGCTTTTTTTTGTAACGATCAATAACTAATTTTATAAGATGAAATTGACATTAGCCCATGATTCTCAAATAAAATGTTGTTACATATAAAACAACAAATTGTAAAGAAAATGAGATTTTCTCAGTTTATATTTAGTTAAATGTAATTTTTACTATGGCATTTTTTATTTTCATTTTCAATTATCAGCACGTGGAAAATTAATTTAATGAAAATAAAAAAACAAAAAAAAAAAAAACAAATGTACAAAATTAAATAATATTCAAATAAATTTTTCATTGTATCTTATTTAATCTTGCTTTTTAAATAGACACAGGTAATAATTCCAAGAAAAAGAATAAAAATACAGTATAAAGTTTTTTTTTGTTCTACTTCAAATGAATTTTCAATTTTTATTACTAGTACATACATACATACATGGTTAATATTTAAAATTAAATATTTTAAATTTCTTCATATGTATTTCATAATTTTATGAGTATACGTTAATATTCAAAATATTTCAAAAAATTCTTTTTAAAAAATTTAATTGATTTTATTTTATGGGTATTTTTTATCTTTGAACAAAATTAATAAAAATTTTAAAAATCATTTAAAGACTTTTTCTTATCGTATTATTTGATCTATTAAAGAGGGGTTAGATTAATTTTTATTAAATTGTAATGTATGTGTATATTATTTACAAAATTTAGTTGACCTTTACAGGCCTTTAAAAAGATATGATCTATGAGACTGTGATACATTACAATAATAGTAATTCTAGCATAATGATTATAGTTTTAATAACACATATTGATTTAAATAAAGAGAATAAGCTAATTCAAATTGTCAAATGCCATATACAATTTTGAATACTTGAATTCTGATATTTTATCAGTTCAAGATAAATTATAGTCTTTTCACATTAACGTATATTTGATTATAGATAGATAGTTTAATGTTTTTTTTGTTTTTCTGTATTACATACTCCTAATTGATTTCAATAACAACATGAACATTAATGTACAATTTAGTTTTTAGGATTGCGTGCATGATAAATTTAATCGAAATTTATAATTTGTTATTCAATATGATATCATTTGTTATGAGATCAATATTTAAGCAGCTGTTTTATTTCAAAATGATTGACCCTAATGATGTACTTGATGAACAACCCTCTTTTTTTTTACACAATTTTGAACATAATAGATATTCATTGAATACTTGAATGTTGTTGTACTAAAACTAAAATTTTTTGTTTAGTTTATAACGTTTTCTCCCTTTTGGAAAAATTAAATGAAAATTTTCAATAAAACCAAAAAAATTTTTTATATAAAATATTTTCTCCCATGAAATGATGTTTTATTTTGTAAATACATGTACGCTATATTTTCAACAATCAATAAAATTATTTATTCATTATTATAATGCTCTTTTAAAGATTGTCAACAATTTCACATTTTTAAATGCAATATCTTTAAATTTATTGTCTTCGTAATATTAGCGTGGTTTAAAATTGCTTTGTAATGACAATTTTATGACTGGTCATGGTTTAATTTTATTCACCTTATTATTCTTGCATACATATGTACGTATACATATTATTTAAAATAAAACCAATAACTTTTCTAGGTCATAAAGTTAATGTGCTTACATATTTTCATTTTTTATAACTAAAAACACGAAAGAAAAATAACGAAAAATTTAATGAATGTTGGATATACATACATATGATGTATTTTAATAAAAAAATTAGATAAAAAGTAAATGTAAAATTGTAATAATTTTAAGGTCTTTGTCATTATTGTCAATTTTTACATTTTTTACATTATTACAATTTTGGAAAGATTTTATAAATTCTCATAAGAAAATTTTTTGAAAATTATTCAAGCATTAATTCCTTTTGCATAACAGAAAATAATTTTTTATTTTTATTTTTTGGTAAAATTAATGTCATACATATACATGTTTACATACTTAAATATGTATGTATGTATGTAAAATATAACAATTTCCCGGAAAATTTTTCAATACCACATGAAAGACACATTTCATTAAAAAGGAAATACTTAAAACAAAATTATTGTACCCTTTATAAAAATATCAAAATCATAACATGAAAAAATTCAAAAATATTCGAAAAAATTTTTTTGTTATTTTATGTTTATAGTTTTACATATAAACATCAAAAAACCCTTTTCTTTTAGTTTGTAAATTTCTTAAAGAACTCTCGTAACTCTTCAACATACAACAACAAAATTGTATGTATGTATGTACTTCACTGCTATACAAAAATGAAAATCCCCTTTAATCGTTTACTGTGTACAGTCACACAATCGAGAAACTCAAATCTATTTATAGACCTACTAAAATCAGTTTTCTTTTATTTTTACAAAGAAAAAAAAAAGGAAAATTTTGTTTGTACATACATACACACATGTACATGCATACAAAGAAAATATAAATAAATAAAAAATACGATGAAATCGAGGGAAATTAAATCAAACAGGAACAAAGAAAATATATAAAAAGAAAATATTTGTTCAAATTTATTACCATGGGCATTATAATAAAAATCTTCTATCATATGGAGTTGAGGACAAAACAAAGCATGTTCATGTTCATGTATCTTCATACAAATATGTACATACATACATATGTGAAAAGAAAAAAAGTAAAATGATAAACAAAAGACAAGAGACGCTTCTTTTTTATCGATACATACTTACATGTATATTTGTACAGGAAAAAAAAAATATAGTAATAAAGGACATCATGTGCTGGACCTTGCTAGTTAACATACATATCAAGTACGTACAGACAATGAGCATTTTTAAAAGAAAATAATAAAATGACCATTGATTGAACAGAAAATAATCACATGTCCATTTCTGGCATTTGTATTTTATTTTATTTTACGTCAGAAATTAATGTTGATTTTCTTTTTTACTAAATGATATGTACCTATGTATCTCTATACATACATGATATGCTTTAGGTAATTCATGATTGTCTGTTGAATGAATTTTATAAAACACATTTTGAATAGTAAATAGGATGATAAATAACAAAACATCATCAGTAGGTATGTACATATAACAAAATGAATGTTTAAATTATTATACTTAATATCTGTGTATATATACGTATGTATGTATGTACGTTTAATTTAAAAAAAAGAAGTAAATTTTTGCATTTGACGTATACGTGACTGTTTAAGAAATTTTGCTAGAAACATAATATCTATGTACATATATGTATGTATGCATCTACATATAAAATTGAAAATTCATTTGATGAACACTTTTTAATACTTTTATAGAATCCATTTGTTATGCATAAAATGCAGTCTATTTCCTGAATTGAAAAAAACTCATGTGTTTAATCAATACGAAATCAATTGCAATTAAAAATCAAAAAACAAGAAAAGAAAATTAACACAGTCAAATTTATTCGTTTTAATCGAATTACCATAATCACTTCACAATGTTTTTTGTTTATTTTGAAAAAAAAAATAAAAATTTACTGCTAAAAATCAAAAAATGATGAATGGCTGTGTGTATAAAATGAAATTATGGTTATCATTGAAAAATTTCAAACAATATATAAAAGAAATATGATTCCTTTTTAGGCATTGATTTACAAAATAATATCGTCATAATTAGTTAAATATTCAAAAGAAGCTTGATTTATTCGTCATTACTGACAGTTACCGTCATCAGTATTTTATATCAATGTGTAGGTAAATATGTGAGTTTCTTTCAATATATTGCGCAATTTTTTTAATTTTCAACACTAACCATTAAGGATATGCTGTTTTCGATGGTATCGCTTTCATAAAGAAATCAAGTGTTAATCCTTTTTTTGCTTCTGAAAGTGAAAAGAGTAAAAATAAAAGATATAAAAAAAAATGTTGAAAAACAAGGGTGAGATAAAGTTACACAGAACGCAAACTCCACAAAATTTGAAAAAATGGAAAAATTCTGAAAATTACTTTAAAGTCCTTAAATTATATTTGTGTTTGTAATCGTCGTCTGCATGTATATATCTTGTTAAGTTTAAAAGGGATTCAATTGTCTGTACATGAAGTGCATAAGAATTTCACACAAGAAAAGTACAGTTATGTACTAAATTATAAAAGAAAAAAAAACTTAGTGTAATGTCAACGTCGTCATCGTCTTTTATTATTTTTTAATGAGCTTTAAATTATATCTACCCTGCACGTACATATCATATACATTTGTGCATTATATTAATACACAGACAATTTTTGTGCGAAAAAATGAATGAGGCGAGTAAAATTGTAATGACTTACTCATTGAATGATTTGACTAACTGTATAAGGAGTATTCATAACAAAAATATAATTACAAATAACTGTGTATACATATATATAGATACGTACAATGCGTACGTAAATGCGCACATGTGTTGCAAAAGCTATATTATAGGAAAAAGCAGTTTAAAGCCTTAGAAAATATCTAGGAATAAAGTTTGTTTACCTAATATCGCATATCATTAAAACATAAAAAATCCGAACATACATGTAGTATGAACGATAACGAGGTTGATGACGGTGATGATGATGATGATATAGTAAAAGAAAATAAAAAATTCATTTTTTTTGCAAATATGTATGTATGTACATAATTCCTAGTCCTTCCTATATGTTTTAATAGTACATATAGGTACAGGGTATATTTAAAATTTTATGATCCATGTGTTGAGAACGCTTAAAAACTGCATACCAGCAAACACCAGTTAAATATTGTGAATTTTAAGAAACGTTTTAATTTAGAGCACAGCAAGAGATAAAGTTGAATGAACTCACATTTAAATGGTTTAGTGCTTAGTTGGATGAATTATTCATCTTCACATGTATGTATTGTCCAAGATGAATATTTGTGTTGCACTTAAAATTTTCTCCTCAAGGACTATCAAAGATTTTAAAATCTAAATTTTTTATTACACATCGATTTTTAAATCTAATTCTAGACTACATAATTAAAGGATTTTGCGTATAAGTACAGCTAATAACTACTGTATTGTGCCATAAAGGATTTGTAATTTTCAAGTATCATATGGGTTATTTAAATTTGATATTCTTTCGTATTTGATAAGTCAGTCGTAATAAATCTTTCAATTGTGTTTGTTTGTTATTTTTTTCCACATTTTTATTTTTTTAAAAACTTCGAAGTCACAGGTCAACACTGGACAAATCATTATGAAATTTCAGAAGTATGTAAACTTTTTTCTTTTATACATCATTCATTTTTCATTTACATATATGTATGTATGTATATGTACGTCCTCTTACACAATTATGTATGTATACATAAACATGTATGTGTTATACAATATAAAATTGCATGTCCTGTTCGTAAAGGAACCGCTAAACCAATATGTCGAACCCTCATATTCATTATATATTCTTGAGGGTTGAATATAAAATTCATAAGGGGATTTGAAAAAAAGGTCGATGATTCACTATACATAATAAGTCAACGAAAGTCGAAAATAAAAAATTTGTTTATTGTTGTCTTGTTTAGTTGCGTGCAAAGGGGAAAATGATGTAGTACATAATATTGTAATATGCATATAATATATTGTAGTATCGATCGATAAGTACTTTTGAATACAACTTATTACCATCTACATGAACAAACAGAAAATTTTCTCATTTTGAAAATATGAAAAATAAAAAAATACGAATGCTCAAATTATTAATGTTAAAAAATGCAACAATTTCTAAAATTTTTGAATAACAAAATAATGCATGTGCAATGAGTCATAAACAATTCAGTACATATCATTTTTATAAGCACATACCTACATAAATACGTATAACCATCCATATGTTTTATGCACAATATAGATTTCCATATTTCACTCGATATCATACATTTACTTCATTTACTTTTTCTATACGATACTACATACTCATAAATTTCGTCTGTCACATGCATAAATCACATAGCATTTGTAGGTTTTGAGTGTGGTGACATTTTACTTGTACCTCATTCTAAGGATTATTGTACAAATCTTCTCAGGATTTCACATTTTTGTCTATTTGTACTATAAATTCTCATAAGGACGTGAAATGAATCAGCAACATGGTACATACAATTTTAACATTAAGCCTTATAATTTTCCTTCAGTCAATGGTGGTGTTTTAAATGAATTATTATTCCTTAGCTAGAAATAAGAAAATATTTTTTGTTTCTTTCCAAATTTTATAATTAAACTATTTCTGTAATTTTCAATTCTGGATCATATGCACATACATACATATAAAATAAAAATTTCAAGTATGTGTAATAACTTCATAAATATTTAATTTATGAAATTTTCAAAACTTTACAATACACATGTCATTTAACATTCTCAAGTGAGCTATTATGCTGTATAATTTAACCATAATTATTCGTCTGTGACATACTTACATACATGCTTTAACTTTTCATAATTTATTACATATTTAAAAATTTTCATCATTTATAATTATATTCTTTAACTTTCATAATAACTTTGTAACAGAAAACACACACACATATGTATATTATTTTATATAAACCAGTACATTACAGCATTTACCTATTCCTGTATTACTTCTATACAATACAATGTAATAGGGTCATATAGTAATTAGTCAACAAATAAATTGAATTAACTTTTTTAATTTCGTAACATTCATTGCTTTAGAATATACATGTGTATGTATAAAAATATTTTTAAAAAGGACAAAAACAAAATGCATTATAAATACATATAAAATTTTCCTTTTGAAATTAAATTAAAAAGTTTAAAAATGCATTACGCCAAATTTCATCAATGTTAAAAAAAAAGTTTAGCACATAATTGAATAAAAAGTACACGTAAATGGGAAAAGAATTTTTAAATTACGATAAACGTACATACATATATATACATATATTCACAGTATATTACACATAGTATAAATGCCTTCAGGTAAATATTAACAGCAATTTGTAATAATGAACTTTAATGGATTTTCATTGAAATTTAATTTTTAAAAGATAGTATGTAATGTCACATCTCAACGGAAATTGATATCGAGGGAATGTAAACATTGGGAAAAACTTCTTTAATTATATTCAAATGCACTCAAAGGATTAAAAAAAAGAAGCAACTTCTAAACAATCTGGTAATTGAAAAGTACAGAAAATAGAGCGATAGTAAATAAAATAAATTTTTAATGAACTTTGTGGTAATGAAAGGTGAGAAAATTCAAATAGTCAAGTTTGACATCAAAACTGCTGCTAATGTATGCATAGAATCAAATACTAATTTTTTTTTTTTTTTAATATATCTAAATTGGTAACTTCCACTATTCCCATTGATGGACTTTGATATGACGTTACTTGCAATGTAAACGAATAAATGATGTACGACAAAACAGACTGTTGTTATCACAGTCATTATAGTTACAGGGGAAGATTTTTACATATAACACTATGCTTTTGAATTTGATGTTTAACTGATGTTTCATTTACAATCATATACCAGCAGTATTACTATTTTTACTCGTTTTATAAATTAATTCAGTCAAGCTTATCTACATGTTTTTCTTGCAATTATACCAACTATAATATCACATACAGAGACATACTCGTAGACAAATCCAAATTGACATGCTACGTATGATGGGTTGATAAAACGTGAAAAGGAAGTTATGCATTGTTTTGTATCGTATATACGTTCGTTTATATTCTCAAAGAATAACGTGAGATATTTAAGATATACAATGAAAAATGCTAAATGTATGATTTATGTTAGTCATCATTCGTATTTTATATTTCTGTCATTAACAGTAAACAACAGACGAATTTATAATCACAAACAAAACTTGGCCATTTACATAGTTATAACACTGAAAATTTTCTGTGCCTGTTCGAAACATCATGCAACAAAGTCAAAATCAAATTATTTGACATATTAAAGGGTGAAATTTAATTCATTTTTAGGGGGATAAAATTCTCCCTTTTACTTTTGCAACGTTTCAATTTTAGTTAATGATATGAGTTACCTAATTTATTTTGGGTTTTTCATTGGTCACCATTATTTGGTAATACATTTTTCATTTTAGTATGTATAATGCGTGTATGTAGGACTCCAGGTCTATTCTAATTGATTTTATATTAATTCATCTCCCACAATATTATTCATTTCCTTCACTCAAATTATTAATTTATTCAGTTAATTCTTCTAAATAAAATTGGTTTTTAGTTGTCCATCAGCAAAAAGACAAATCCTTAAAAACTCATTTTTAAATTTAAAAAAATGTTTAATGAAAGACGTGTCTATTTACACACAAAATGTAATTAAATTTTAAGATCAGGACAATGATAACGTATGTCGGTAAAAATAAATATTTTAATTCATTTTTCGTTTTTTTAATTATTTTCACATTTTGTGTTTCTCAAACGAAAAACTTTAATTAATGATGAAATTTTATCGAATTTCAATCGGTTAAAAATAATTAATTATAGCAATTGTCTCATCGAACAGACAAAAATATTTTCTTAAGGAATTCTAAAATTGTTAAAAACAAGTTAGTCGCACATAAGAAAAGCACGTAATGTAAAATAGGACAATGTACAAAAATGAATTAGAAATTCATTCACATAATACAATTTTTATTCGTTTTTCATTGAATTTTCAAATTGTTGATTATTTTAAAATCTCAATCTTTTTACTGAATGTTGTTTTTTTTTTTTTTTTTTATTGATTTAAGCTGTTCGACTGTATGTATGTACATCGCAGATCATTTAAATTTATATGTTTTGTTTATACATACTCTTGACATTATAATGGCAAATAGCCAAAAAATTAATGTGATACATTGACGATGAACGATAAATTCCACAAAACTCAAAAATTCAATTCATTTTCTATGCTTAAGTATTTAAAAAAGAAAAATTTTATTTTCCTTACTTTTATTGTACAATCATTACTTTTTACTATATACAAAAAAAAAAAATTAAATAATAAATTTGTCAAATTTTAAATGAAATGTTTATTTAAAATCGAACATAAATTTCACAAAACAAAACTCTATGAAATATAGAGACAAACATTTTAAATAATTTGATGAAATGCAAGATTAATGAGCATCAAATTTGAATTGATGACGTTTTTTTACTTAAATATTTATTTCAATTAAGAAATTAACTAAATAAAAATAATTACTTATAATTTTTGTTTTCATTTTATATTATTTTGTACAACTAGACTGCACAATTTTTAAAAAATAATCATAATAATTGGATTAAAGGGGTAAAAATTTGAAAATACCGAAAAAAATCGTGTTTATGTATATCTAAACTTTCCTTTATAGGAAAAGTGTTTTCTAATTTTTTTCTGAATTCTTTTTCATGTATTTGTAATTTTTTTGTTATAATACAAATTATACATAAAAATTTCATTGACTATATGATGACGCAAAATGAACTACCGCATAGCAAATTCATTTGATGATGAAAATTGTACACGTTTTCTCTGTTTGTAATGGTAGATAAATCGCATGTAAATAAATGCATAAGGATATAGAGTATATCTATGAATATTATACGTGAAATATAAAAGATAAATAAACGAAGTCACATAGAAATTTTTTATTCGTCTGTGGCTTTTGTACATGTTCTGCATGTTATGTTTAAACACAGGAATCACAGGATACACGGATATATGATGAAAAAATTTTGCCTTTTCAGGTTTATTTATTTTTTGTGCTTTTTTAATATCTAAAAAGCTGCCAAATTGGCACCCAACTAAATAGAACTTTGGTGAACCAGGAAAAAAATGTATAGAATTATAAAACGTTGAATTTCATTTTTCCTTATGCAGACATCTAGCCAAAATCAGTTATAGCGGCAAGGCAACTATATCTTTAAAAAATCTTAAAATAAAAAAAATCGAAATTAACTAACACTTTGATTCTTTTGCTTTTAAAAGAGTGCAAAGAAAAATAAATGATACTGAACTAAATCCTTATTTCTGTACTTATAATAAAAATTTTATTTCGCCCATTCCTTTTTTTATTCTGTAAAGCTATAGCACTTCTTTAGGTTTTGTTGAATATTTGTCTGTTAATTTGCGAAAAGATTATATAGAGTGAAAACTTTATCATTTGTCTGACATCTTGCATGTAATGGTTTTGATTATATAGTTTTACAATTTTAATTTCTAAAGACTCATATCACGAATTTGTGTGATAGCAACGCTTTGGGAATTTGGGCCAACGCCTTTTTCGTTTTTAACTTTACACTTCTTTTTATGTGTTCGTGGTATTTTCTTTCTTTCTTCGATTTTATTCGAATTTGAATGTATTGATTTTATTCCACAATGTTTTTTGCATTAAAATTTCCATAGATACTTCAGACTGAAGCCATCAGTTAAATAATGATGAGATAAAACTATAAACTGTATAAACTTTTTTTTTTTTTTTGGAAAAAGAACTTGTTTGTTCGTTTTCCTTGAACTTGCAAAATATTATAAAAATGTTCTTGTATTGTTTTATTATAAAAAAAAAAAAAAATACGTAAACAAAATAAATTAAATAAATTATTTAATTACTTTCATTTATTTACAGATATACGTTTACAATTGAACGAACAATTAAGATGCCTAGATGTCCGTATGGAATCACAGGTATCGCTCATACAAGAGCTACAAGACTTTTTTCGACGACGTGGTGAATTAGAAATGGATTACAGTAAAAGTCTTGATAAATTGGCCAAAAGCTTACAATTAAGACACAAAGAACAGAAACAAAAGTAAGTTAAAATATTTTTCCGGTCAAATTCTTTATTTATTTATTTTTTCCATTTAATTGAATCATCATTTTCAAGATTACATTTTATGAAATTTATAATTGTCTTGATCAAATGATTTATTGGATTAAAACGAATTAAAAATTTAAAAAATATGTATGTTTGTATATCTTTTTTTGTGTTTTTTGTTTGGAATTACTAAAGGCGCGAGCAATGGCCTCTATTCTCATCATATGCATGTTGGCAGCAACTGGTCAATCAAACAAAGTCACTGTCAAAAGATCATGCCGCTCTATCAGAAATTTACTCAGTACATCTGGTAGCTCGTCTACAAACAGTTATTGAGGATGTTCAGAGAATTTATAAAAGGGTAAGTGTTGTTTTTTTTTTTTTTTTTTTGTAAATATTTGAGTAGGTGGTAAATGTTATTATGACTATATGTTATAACTGTAACAAATTGGCTGTATGGTATTTCCTTTTTAAATAGAACATTAAAATATTTATTACGTTTTAAATTTAAAAATTATTTTTGATTTTCTGCTTATTATGAACAGTGTCGAGAAATTGGATATGAAACACATGAAGAAATTTTAAGAGTCTTACAGGAACTTCATACAACTATGAAAACTTATCACAGCTATCAGGTAAGATTATTTTTTTTAAATTAACATACATATCTCAATTTAGAATTAAATTAAGCCAATAATATATTCGATTATGAAATGAAAAATTTTTAATTTTCATAAGTCGTTATAAAGAGCAGAAATATGTTTTCTGGTAAAAAAAAACAAATGACCTCAGAAAAAAATTTGTTTTTCCAAAGCAGCATGCATAATAACACTCATGGTACAGTCATTTACCAGATGTTTTTCCATGAATTCTCAAGTGTATCTGAGTTTTTTTTTAAAATGAAATAAAAATGATAAATGATAAATACTTGTTGTATTTGATCCTCGAAAGCACTTTAATCTTCGATCCTCCAAATGTCGGAGATTTGTTTTTTTTTTTCTTGATACGGTAATGATTCAAAAGTGTATCAACATTCACACATTGAAGACAGTTTAACTCTTATGAATGTATTACACACAAAACTTTATAATTTTTCTCTATCATTAAAAATGAAAGAAAGGGGAAAAAACATACACAAAAATATTTTACTTTTAATCTACAAAAACATTATTTTATTCTCACCCTCGAAAAGAAATAATGAAATATTTTTAGTTCTTTATTTGAAATGTTAAAATAGAATGAAAAAAAATTTGTATTTGTTTAGCCTTTGTGTCTTGTAATGAGACATTTTCCCATTTTTGTATTCTGTTTCATAACAGAAAAAAAAAATAGAACAGAATAAACGAGCAATTTTTTGTTTTCATGAAGTGAAAAATATGAACAGATTCATGTTACTGTACGTGACTTGTTTGAAATATGAATCATGAAAAAAAAAACAAAAATAAATTCCAAAACTTAAAAGTTAAAACAGTAGAAGGAAAAACAAAAATTCTTGTAGAAACATAAAATTTGAAAGGAAAAAAAATTTTCTTTTCCAGAAAATGAGGAAAACAACACAATGAAGTTTAGAAGAAAAAAGAATAAAATTAAACATGATTTCTTAAAAATGTTTTTATTGTAATTAACGTAAATTAAAACTAAAAAATTTTACGGATAATTATTATTGATAATGAAATAAACAAAACAAAAGATAAATAAATAAAAGAAAGCGACGTAATAGAGAATTTTCTTTTACGTAAAATAAAAAAAAAATGAAACCAATAAAATTTACATATATAAGTGTATTAAAAACAAAATATGAAAAATTAATTAAAATTTTTTAATTTATTTGCGTTATAATTACATTTATTTATTTTTTTTTTTTTAAATTTTTTTTCCAAATATTTTTTTGTTGTTGTATAGACGGAATGTAAAGCAGCTGAAGCAAAATTAAGAACAGCTGAAACACAAAGAATGAAATTACAACAAACGATTCCAAAGGAAAAATTAGAGCGTAGTAAAAAATATAGACTGACTGAAAAAGAAGTGCTTAAGGTATTATTGTAAAAGAATTTTTATTTTTTATTTAATTTCAAATAAATCGATGATACATATGTTTAATTTTATAATTTATTCGTTTATTTTGATTTTTTTTTTGTTTTTTTTTTTGTTTTTTTTAGAGAAAGAATAAATACACAGACGCAAGACTGAAGGCTTTAAAGGCTAAAAATGAATATCAATTATGCCTTGAAGCATCAAACACAACAATTCACAAATATTTTGTAGAAGATTTAAGTGATTTAATTGACGTAAGTACTAATACATATGCATAAAAGAATTTAAATATTTACCTTTTTGAGAGAATAGAATCAAATTAAAATTAAATTACATTTCAATCAAATTAAAATGTTCTATTGACGAAAATTTAATTTTTCCTCATGAAATTTTTTCAATATATTTTATTACACGTTTTCCGTTTTGCAGGAAATTTCTATTATACAAGATTTTTTGTTCACATAATTTTTTTTTTTTTATTTGTTTACATAAATCCATAATTTTATGATGTAAGAAAAACCTTTAAATTGGGTGATAAAACGACAACAAATTTTCATTTAATTATTACATGTATATTGAAATGATCCGTAATAAATGCACTTGTGTATCGGTATCATGTAATATGTTACATGTATAATACCTACATACAATATACCATTATCATACCACAATTATTTCTCATTTTCAAGTTTCATTATTACGATATGATGTAATAAAACGCGTGAACTTTTAATACATATAAAACGCCTTTTGTTTCAATTTAATAATAATGAAACTGAGATCTTTTATGCATTTTGTATACAATACACATAACATGAAACTGAGCTTGTGTAATTGTGTGTAATATTTAGATCATCAACCGCAATTCTCAGTTTTTTATATGCCGTACTATATAACAGGGCAAATAGGTAAAAAGAGATATATGTACAAATGAAAATATTTATATTGTATAACACATAAAATGCATCACTGTATGCTGTACGTCATTAAATAGGTCACATCCCTCTTAGAATATACAGAGAAAAAAAAAAAAATAAAATAAAAAATTAATTAAGATGAACGTTTATTTTAATTTAAAAAAATAAAAGAATGAAAAATCTTCATTAAACCGCAAATAAATTTTTTCTCAATTGTTCTCTCTATTTTGTTTTTAAATCATTCATTTAAAGTTTTAAATCCATTTACAGTATTATTTTTGATTACTTGCACCATCAACCCACTCATTCATCTAAGATGATTAAATTGAATTTTCTGAATCTTTTTGAATTGATACCGGCTGAACAATAAATAAAGTTATGTAGCCAAATATATACATACATATTAGCCAAATAATTGATTTATGTGTGTACGTATTACATACACATTCTTTAGAATTCTAATTTATCCATTAATACAGTAATAGAAAATCGACCATGAAATTGTTTTATAAATGAAAACAAACAGATGCAATTCATTCATAAATTGAAATTTAAATCAATTGCTTCATTTCACATTTAATATGAAATCTACAAGTACAAGTATGATATACATACAGCGTACAGTGTTACAAATAAATATTAAAACACTATAATATGTATGAGAGAACATTCAGTAAATAACTTTACTTTGCAACAAAATCTTTTTATTTTAAAAAGATGTAAATCTTATGCAGCACTAACAGTTGTTATAGTGTTTCATTATTTATAGGCTACTCTGTATATTGTGCTGTAATATAAAGAAAATTAAAATGAGGAAAAAAAAATATGATAAAATGTAAATGAAGATTAAATGTAGTACATAGAAAAAATAATTAACAATTCATTACTAAAATGTATTGTATTTGTTGTCGTTATTATTATTTTTATGTACTGATATAGTGTATGGACTTAGGATTTGGTTCAATGGTTTCAAGAGCCATTCTAATGCATGTAACTGCTGATCAAGGACGATGTCGTGCTGTTTTACAAAATGCTGAAACTTTATCACATACGGTACATTCAATGGATAGTAGAGCAGATAAACAGAAATTTTTAGAACAACATCATGGTGCATTTATGATTCCAAAACGTTTAGAATTTCAAGGTCAACAAAATGATGATCCAATTGAACCAGAACTACAAAAAGCATTACATCAAGAAATGGAGCAACGATTACAATTATTAGGACAGCGTGTTAATAATTTACGTGCTGAATCTGAAGAGATTTGGAAAACATTAGAGACAGCTGAAATAAATTTATTAGAGCATTTAAATACAAAAGACTATGATACAAGTGGAATGTTTGGTGATGGTGCTATAACACAATGGAAGCCAGCAGCGGATTCGACAACAAAATTAAAAGCTGATAAACAAGAAATTGAAGAATTCTATATATCGGTAGGTATCTTAATGGAAATATTAAATGGATACAAACTATTTATTGTTTTTAACGTGTACAGAAAATTCGTGAATACATTCTGGGTACTTCACGAATAGCACGATTGGATGCTAAAGCAGAATTATTAAGAAATGCATTAGCAAAGGACCCAGCGTTTACAGCAGGTCCTTTGGTAAAATCAACAGTTCCAAAAAGAAAGAGAATAGGACGAATGAATATGTCTGGTCATCCAAAATTATTTGGTGGCTCATTAGAAGAATATTTGGAGGCAACTGGAGAAGAAATTCCACTTATTATGAGGAGTTGCATTCGTGTAATAAATTTGTATGGTGAGTAGTGACGACCGCTGTTAATTGTTAACAATAGGTGTTTCAAAAATTAAAAATAAAAATCATTTTCTGTATAGGTCTTCACCACCAAGGAATCTTTCGTGTATCAGGATCTCAAGTTGAAATATCAAATTTTCGTGAAGGTTTTGAAAGAGGAGAAGATCCCTTAGCCGACACTACTGATGCATCCGATATAAATTCTGTTGCAGGAGTTCTTAAATTGTATTTAAGAGAATTGAGGGAACCATTATTTCCTATCATTTACTTTGATCATTTCGTGTCGCTAGCACGTAAGACAGACAATCTAAAAACAATTTTATTTTATTTTTACTGTCAATTATACTGTTCGCATGACGTAATTACATTTTTTTTACAGAACTTGAATCCAAACATGAGATTGTGTTAGGAATAAAAAAATTCCTTCAAAGTCTTCCACGATCGGTTGTGATAGTTATACGATATTTGTTCGCGTTTCTGAATCAGTAAGTAAATCGCCATTATAAATAATATGTACATTAAATTAAATTTAATTAAATATAATTCATTGTGTTAATTTTTTCTTTATTTTTGTTTTTGTCTCATATTATTTTTTTTTTTTTGCATTACATAGTCTTTCAGAATACGCTGATGAAAATATGATGGATGCATATAATTTGGCTATATGTTTTGGTCCAACATTAATGCCAGCACCAGAAGACAAAGATCAAGTTCAATATCAGAATCAAGTGAATGAATTAATCAAAAATATGATTGTTTATCATGAAGAATTGTTTCCAAAAGATTTGGGCGGTATACAATATGAGAAATATATATCTGAAGAACCATTCATTGATATGTAAGTATACTACACTATATGTAATGAATAACAAGACCGCTGTCTGAATATATACATAATTATATAGGCGATAGATTTGTAACATGTTTTTACTTTTAATTTTTTAAATTTGCAGTGATGTGGGTGATTCGCCTACTGATCAAGTTACAGAGGATCCAGACTCTGAAGTATATCCGTCTGAAGATGGTAAGTGTATAAAAACAAAAATAAACATTTAACAAATTTAAAGCGTTATAAAACTTGTCAACTTTTTATGAACGTGTGATTTATAACTGCAACAATGGCAAACATGATTGCAAAAAATGTGTTTTATTTTTTGTTCATTGAAAATGAAATCAAATAAAAAAACATAACGAATTTTTTTTTGTCCGAACAAAATTGAATTAATGTTGACAAATTAATATAAATAAAATTGCATAATATGAATACAACCAATACAATTTGACGATCATCATAAAGTGATGATAATCACATCACTTAGAAAAACAAGGGATGATGATGACTAAATGACTAAATTTTATGTTCTCGATAATTTAATTTCATTGCATTATTTTCTTATGTTGCCAAATGAATTGTAAATTTAGTCTGAAAAATAGAATAAAGCAATAAATAAATTTATAAATACACTAGAAAGTATTGAAATCTATCTAATATATATACTATTTTATACAGCATATAAAAATAAACAGTAACTAAAAATAAGATTGTGAACGAACGTTCTTGAAACAAAAAATAAAATAAAATTTAAAATTCAATTACACAAATAATTAGATTCATAATGACGATCAACGGAATGATCAAGGATCTATCTGATCATATTGTATACAATCAATCGCTATACTTCATGGCCTCTTCTAAATACTAAAATCCAAATTTATAATATTGTTTAGAATTTCATGTCATTGACTTCGCAATGTGTGTGAAATTGTGAAAAGGAAAGTGTGTAAAATTAAATAAATAAATTGCATGCATAACTAAATAATTTTTTCTAAAGAGATGTTGAAAAGAGTTAAAACGAAAAGTTATCATAAACATACATATGGACAGACTTATTTAATATAATATATACAAAAGGAACAGAGGAAAAATAACAGATAAAAATAAATTTTTCTTATACATATTTAAAAATTTTCCTAAAGAAACTAAATATGAAATTTAGGGCGAATTATTCTTAAAATATTATTTGAATGATTTTTCTTCATTAAGTACACGCCTACATAAACAAAGTAAAATTTAAAAAAAAATCATATGTATATATACCATATCATTTTAAACAATTTTAGCATTCTGTTACTCTATTTACTGATATTGCTGACGTCAAAGTAATTCCATTGACCTGCTTCCTTGAAATGAAAATAAAACATAAATTGATGGTATATGAATTTGTTGGTTGTTGATTTGGCAATCATTATGTTATTTATTATATTATTTATTTATTGTTATTTTTATTTTATTTTTTTCATATTATTGAGAATATTTGTTATTGTGTATGAGAGAATTAAAAATAGATGGTTTTTGATCGTAACACAATAATTAAAAAAAAAAAGAAAAGATAATTGTATGAATAGGGTCAAAAATGAATAATTTTTATAACTTCAAGGAAAAATTAATCGTGAAAATGACCAAAATGATTTTTCTTTGTTCTTTTTTTAGAATCTGATACTTTAGAAGCAACCGTTCAATTTGATTTTAATGCACGATCAAATCGTGAATTATCACTTCGTAAAGGTGAAACTGTGATACTTAGAAAACAGGTTTGTTATAAAATGTGTTAATAATGTGTTAATTCTTTTATATTACTTACATAACCTTTTGCTTGTTATTTTGTAAATATCATTATAGGTATCAAATGATTGGTGGCAAGGAACAGTTAATGGTAAAGAAGGTTTAGTACCGGATAAATATATTTCCTTGAAAATCAAGTACGATTCATTACATTAAACGAAATACATTACTTGTTAAAACATCAAATTTAAATGTTGATGGTTTTTTTTATTTCTTTCATTTTTTTTCTGTATTTAGGGATGAAGATCGTGATAAAACAAGTGAACATTTAAAATCATCATCATCAGAAGAATCAGTTCGTAAGAGACGACCAAGTGGTAATATGTCGATTAATAGTCAACTATCAATATTTAATCAACATCAACAACATCAGCAGCAACATCAACAACAACAACAGTCATCACAATTACAACAACAATCACAGCTTAGTAGTGCTCAATCAATTGATTCATCATCTACAGAACAATCGATTAGATATCAATCTCATCATGCACAACAGCAACAGCATCAACAATTACAATCGCAATCTACTACTACTTCACAGCAACAGCAAAGTGTCCATCAATTGTTGAATGAAAAAATCGATTCAATGATTGGCAATAAATTGGCATCAACAAATACAAATAGTAATGATGACTGTGATTTTCATTATGATACCGTTGATAAAGTTAAATATAATTATCATGACGAGCCGCATTCATTTGAAAATTCCATGGATTTTCTGGAGGATTTTAATCATTTCCAATTCGAGGTACTTGAAACAACTGTTTAAAAAGGATTTATTATTTTTAAAAAATTTAATAATAATAAATAAATACAAAAGAGCGAAAATAAGAAAAAATCCAATAAATTTAATATGTGTATGCGACAAAAAAGAACATAATTTTGTGGCTGTTTATATTGTAAATATTTTGTATTTGTATTTTATTTACAAATTAATCAAGTTTATTAGTATCGTCATTGTGTCGTAAATCATTTTATTTACCTAGTATTTTAGAGCATTTATTACATTAAATTTTATTTTTTATACGTTTAAAGTATATACATACTATGCATAAATTTATTGTTTTTTCTGTTCAAATGTGGATGATCATTCAAACAACGAAAATTATAATGTTTCAAAAAATGTACCATTTATTTGCTACATTATATTTACATATAAACATTTTAGGAATATTAAAAATTTTTTGAGATAAACGATCAAGTACGATAATAATATAGCTACATATTTTTAACAAATGAATAATTATAATAGCTAGAAAACTTGTTTGTAGACATTTATTTGCCCCATATAATAATTCATGTACTATTGTATGCGAATTTTATTTTATATTTTTTCTAAATTTTATTTTCATTTGATAGGCATTTTAGGAAAAATAATTAAAGAAGGAGTACAAAATTATTTCCATTTCGAATATGATTTCGATTTAAATCACAAGCAAGTAAAGTACACATACAAATCTGCCAATCACATGAAATAACATTTTTCATTTACTATTTATATACGTATGTATTTAAATCCCCAAAAATATGTTAGTTTAATATTTTTAAAATTATCCAAATTTTTTTAAATTTTTCTAGTTTTAAAGTGTTTTGAGGAACATACGAATAGAATATTGTATTGTTCACTTGTTTGTGACTGAACGCATTATCTTGCCATATTGCAGTTTGTTAAGAAACAAAAATCCGAAAAACATGTTTTTGGCAGCAAAATTTTTATAACCCACCGATTTTATAAATTTTTTCATACAATTGTCACAAGTGAAATTCGTTTGAAGAAAAAATTGTCTTGCCAAAAATCATCTTCATTAAAAAATTAATTCAAGAAAATAACTTTCGAAATGATATTTTTTTCAAACTAATAAAAAAAAGATTCATTTTGTTATTATGCTCATTGGAATTTGTGAGTTTGTGTTAATCAAATTTACTTAGCATTAAAAAAAAAAAAAATTAATTCTTGCCCTTCTTAAGAACATAAAAAAATATACACATACATATTTTTAATCAAGTGTATGCCTATTACTATTTACTTTTTATTGTTAATGTGTATTTTGTTTTTGTCAAACTTTTTAACTTTCATTTTTTAATTGTATGTATAATTTTTAATGTTATGTAATTTGATATACATATTATTTACTTTATTGCCTGTATACTGTATGTACATTTTTTTCTCGTTAAATCTATAGTTTGTTATGTTATGCATGCCCACCTTTCTAAAACAGAAAAAGAAAAATGAATTGGAATGTATCTATAAATTGTGTATGCTAAAAGCACGTTTTTTTTTTTAAATTTAATTTACTTCTATTAATTTTAGCATAAAATTATGAATAACCATAAAAAAAAAATTACTTTCAAAAATGTTGATTTTGATTTATTTTTTTATTTTTTTTTTTTTTTTATTCAATTCTTTTTCTTTTTTAGAACAAAACTTCAACTGTAAATTGAAGTGTAAACAAAATTTTAAAAATTATAATAAATTAAGTGAATAAAATAAAATTAATTAATTAATAAATATATTTTTATACGTACGTACTTTTATAAACGTACAATTTAATACTATAATGTATGAAAAATTTAAGCAAAAAAAAAAAATCAATTTTTATTTTGTAATATTACACACATAAAGGAAAATTCATTAAAACTACTATAGTTATTGTTATGGATAATTATGTGACTCTATAAAAAATGAATATTGATAAAATACTTTTTTTTTTCTATTATTAACTATAGTTACATAATTTAATTTTAATGAGTTATGTTTTATTTTTTCGTTTATTTTGTATAAAATTTAAAAAATTTAGACAAACAATCCAGTTCAAAATTTTCATATTGTTATTATTATTTTTCTCTCTTTTTTTTTAAATATCATATATTATCACTATTTACATTTTGTAGTACCTTTAATTTAAATTTACCTAAAATTAAGAATTAGAATTTATGATTAAAAAAAAAATACACTATATATTAAATAATTAAGGAAGAAAAAACAAACATAAATAAATTTTATTTTGAATACTTATAAACATAAAGAATTTTCTTTTATTAGCTTTTTCACTTTATATTTGTGATTTTTCTAAAAGTACAATAAATTTCTAAATATTATTAATTAATTAGTTAGATAATAACTATCTGTTATGTTCGTCATTTTAAAAGTGATAATAATTTTGTCTTGAAAATTTTCTACACAAAAAAGAAAATAATCTTTTAAATAGAGTCAAAAAAATCAAATCAAAAAAAAAAAAAAATTTGTTTTGTGAAGTGCAAATTAAAAAGAAAAAGACAAGAATGAAAAATAAAATTGCAAAAAGGTGAGAATTACTTTAGATGTAGTTTATAGCCCAATTTCTTTTTTTTTTTTTTTTTCAAATAAAAATTTGTTTTTCTAACACATATTTTGTGATGAAAAAGAAAAAATAAACACTACTACTTCTAATACTAACAAATATTTCCTGCAACATAACATAAATGAATAATTTTCCTTTAACAATAAAATAACAAATTTTTTTGGCTCTATTCTAACATAGACTATGCGTTAAATGTACATAATTGAATTTATAAATTTTTATAATTTCTAAGTATTTTTTAAAAATTAAATAGTCGGTATTGGGTACTTTTAAGATACACATAAAAATCTTTATCAACAACAATACAATACTAAAAAAAATTTTTTTTATACAAAATTCGTATAAAATTAAAATCGATTTATAATTGGAATTTTTTTCTATCATGTGTTAATTGTGTTTCGTTTTATAATTCAAACTCGAACCATGAAATCATTTTTAAAGAATTTGAATAGTCACTATTAATGCTACTAGAATTTTAAGCTCACAATCATTTAATTTTTATTGTAGATTAGTTAATCCGATGTAAATAATTTATTTTCATATAGCACAAAAAAAAAATTAATGTACCTAAATTGCTAAAACAAATCCGTAATGAACATTTTCTCATTATTTGTTTAAAAAATAATACTTTTATTATTATTTCTTTTTTTTTAAAATTTTTTTCTTCCTTTTTATCTTAGTCCAAAAAGCCGGAGCCAATTTATGCTGAACCGAGTAAGCCACCAACCGCAATTATGTCTTCGACAAGTGGTGGCACTGGTATAACATTGAAATCTGCAGTGAATACTGGCGGTATGCATTTTGAAGAATACGATGGTGTAATTTTACGAAATCCGGATGTAAGTTCATCAATTTTACCATCGTCAAAATTTGGTGGTTTAGTTTCAAATCGTAAATCAGAAACATTAAAAACAACAACAAGTAACGATTCTGGTAGTGTTGACACTGATTCTAATAGTAGTATCGGCGGTGATTCTAGTCGTCATTCAGATGGTAATCTATTTATTAAAGATTCAATAATCAATGAAAATGATGATCATCATCACAGTAATGATGTTATATCACCAACAAGAAAATTTCATACAAAAAGTTTTAGCTTATCAGAAAATCGTATTGGTGTTATTAATACGGCTGGCAATAGTAGCGGTAGTAGTGGTGGTGGTTTAAATCTTTTTCAACAAAATCGAGAATTATGGGAAAAACGTGCTACCGAATTAAATTCACAACAAAGTTTAAATCAAACGCGTATTTTAGAAAGAAAACGTATCGCACCTGATCTAGTCATGGATTTGCCATTATCAGCTAATAAAGATGCTGCGTTAAGAAGTTCTAGAGATTCTCTTGATATGGAGGTAAATTTCTGAACATTTTTTATTTTAATTTTTTTTTTTTTACTTAAGTAATGCTATTTGTCTTACAATTTTCAGAGCCTTTCCACTGAAGAATTAACATCAGCTGAGCGATTCGCATCACAAAGCCAATGTACACTTAAGAAAAATGAAAGGTTTTCAACATCGATTGAAACAATGTTAGATAAAAAGGAAGTAAAATTGGAAACAAAAATTATCGAAAAGCCTAAAGCTGAAGTAAAGCCACAACAAGAAATATTGACAGCAACTCCAACAACAACAACATCATCGTCATTGGCAACAACACCAAGAGGTAATGACTTAAAAACAATAGAATCATCAATTATAGCTGAAAAGAAAGCGATGCTTGAAGAAGTCCTTCATATTGAAGAAGAACCATCGATAACATCTACAACAGGAACAAATATTAGTAGTAGTAGTAGTAGTAGTAGTACTAGCAATAAGGATACGTTATCAGCATGTAATACCGGTAATACTACTAGCAATACTGGTAGTGTTAGCAGTGTATCAAAGGATATACATAAAAGTCCAATACCAGCACGTAATACACAAAAGTATGTATCACAATTTGCTGATCTCAAATTGACTGGTGGCTGTTTAAGTCAACCAGATTCAACATTCACAACAAATACACAAACGACAACGACTAGTGGTTCTGGCTGTAATAATAATAAAATACTAGAGCAAACTCCACAATTGACCTCATTTAAACCTCAAGTTAAAGTGAAACCACAAATATTTAAAAAGCCATTTGCTAGACCACCAACAACACCAGAAATGGGTAGAAGAAGTAGCAGTGCTAGTGGTAGCGGTAGCAGTAGTCAAGATTAAATTCGATGAAATAGTGAAACAAGTTAATAAATAACTAAGAAAATTTTTATTTTACCTTTTTTTTATTTGAATGATCTTTTATGAATTTTAAATACGTTATGATGACAATAGGAACAACTATAAAAATAATATTTTCACAAATTTTGTTTACGTACGTTTACTCTTAGTTATAATATGTAGAAATAATTTTTTTTTTTTTTTTTTTGTTATTAAGCATTTCGAAAAATTCTCATATTATATATAAAGTATTTAGTAAGTAAAAAAGAAAAATTTATAGTTATGCGCAAAGAAAAAAATAAATTTCATAGTTAAAAACAAAAATTTAAAAAAAAAATGAATCAATAAAAGTAAAATTTCCAAATTAAAATGTAACATTTCTTTTTATTTATTTTTATTACACTTTTATTTGGTTTATGATAAATTAAAAAAAAGGTATGTAAAATTGGAATTAGTATTATTATTTTTTCTTTGATTTTAATTATCTTTTATAATTTTCTGTAAACAATTTTTAGACATCCACATACACAATAATTTTTCTACTCTTCTCATTCAAAAAATGAAAATTTTTAGTCACGGATTTTATTCTTTTTACACACATAAAATACGAAACTGTTAACATAAATATTAAAATTAAAATACGTAAAAACTGAATAAAATATTGAATAAATGTAAATGTTAAAATGAGAACGAAAAGAAGAAAGACTATGATATAAACTTAAAATTTATATTAAAAGAAAACTAACAATAGAATGTAATACAAAAGAAAAGAGATTTAGGAGAAAACAAACAAAAAATTTGAAAACATTTTAAAGAAAAATATTTTTGTAGAAATATTTTTCATACAATTAAAAAAATAAAATATATAAAATAAAATTATTAACAAGTAAATATACTGTAAATGTGTATGTGAAAATGTTTGTGAATGAAACATTGAAAAAAAAATTAATTTCCAGAAAAACAAATAAGAATGGCAATTTAATAAAAATCACATCATATTCATACTCATTTAAACAAAAATAAAATAAAGATTTTGCCAGTTAAATTAATAATTAAAAATAATAAAAAAAAAACATCGTTTTTATTTAATCACGATTCATATCAACATGATTCATACGTCAATCACTTACACATTCTACATTATTACTGCTCATCTAAATGCGTCTTATTCAACACAATTTGCGTCTCTAAAAAAAATAAATTGAAAATATTCATGAGTGTATTTATCTTTGGAGAATTTTAATATTAACATCATTTCCGACCAAATACATTTTTAAAACAAATAATTGGAACACTTTGAATAAGGATAAATCGTATGGAAAAGAAAATTCTGTACCATATCGTGTACTTTTTTTTGTTTTTACCCTATGACAATTTTTAAAAGTAAAATTTAAAAATTCTTTTATAGAAAATATTAAAAATAAGTTTAACATTTATTTAATTTAACTTTATTCATTAGTTTAACGATATTATTGCAGAGAAATGTAAGAGCCAAATGTTTACGAAAAATTTCGTTTACAAATCACAAAATTTCTGAATAACGAACTGATAGATCGTATTGATCACTGAAGAAATTTATTAATATACCTTTTATTATTAAAGATATAATAAGAAAATGGATAATAGTCAAAAAATAATCAACTTGGATGAAGAGAACTAGTAAAGAAACAAAATTTATAATTTTAAAAATTATGGATATATATTAGAAACTTTAGTATGAAACAATATTTGAATAATAAAAAAAAAAAGAAACAAAAACATATAAAAACATAATAATTATTACACTTATTACGGTATACTTATGTTACATGCATATAATGCGTCTAAGTTATTAATATTCTACATAACGTAACGGTCATACAATAAACCAAAAAGAAAATTTAAAATGCATCCTAAGGAAAAAAAAAATGAAAATATACGATACCTATAGTAATTGTTTTCAATTGCAATTGCATAAATTGCAAAGTAAACAAATATATTATCTAAATACGTACATACTATATACATACATATTATACATATATTATAACATATAAAAATAATTAAAATTATATTCATTGAAAATAAAAACTTTATCATATATACGTACTACTCCTAAAAATATACCTATATCTTGCTATACATACATATTTGTATGATATATTAATCCTATAATTTTATTTATATTGTATACCGAAAATCAAAAATCCGAGATTATTATAAACTATAAATTATATTCGCATTTATTACAAAAAATATATACATATTATGAAAAGGTGTTCATTCATTTACCTTTTAGTAATCAAATAATACATTATAATAATCTACTTAAAATAAACACTTTGAATATAGAAGAATACTATATATGCTTAATGCATACGTTTTTATCGACGCAATGCATATTAAAATATATGCAAAAACATATTAACTAATAAATCGTTGATTCATTTATTCATTTTTTACATTTAAACATAAAACACTAAATTATGAATTTAATTATGTATAATCATGAATTTATTAAAAAAATAAATATGATAATAATAATAATAATAATAATAATAATAGTAAATAAAAGTAAAACCAAAATGTTTATTGATTTAATTTAAAAAAAAAAAAAAAAAAACTCATCGTTAATGATTAAACTACATACATACATACATACATATATCATTACTATCAATATCCATTTCATAAAAAATTCATAAAAATATGAAATCATTTAAAAAAAGAAAAACAATAAAAAAAAATCATTATAATTAAAGATATTCTAACACGAATGTCGGACTTTTTGTCCAAATTTGACAAATTATAATGAATAAAAAATTAATAAAATTTGTTTTAATATTGATAGAACCATTTTTGCATCAAACACATATGCCATCATATTATACCTATATACATATGTATGTCACCAACACCATACTACAACAAAAAAAGGTGACGAGAATAGAATAATATTTCGCCAAAAAATAATAAATTAAAAGCTTAAAATATAATACAGGAAAATTTTATAATTTATATGATGTGTATTTAATCAAAGAAAATAAACATTCAAAATAAAAATAAAAACAATTGCTTATGTTAAAGACTATACAATAAATAAAATAAATAAAAAATAAAAAAAAATGCCATGATAACAAAATAAAGTGGATAAGTATATTCTATGAATCAATGTTAAATTTTTATACTCATTTTACAATTATGAAAGCAATTATAATTACTTTTTATCTTATTGATATTATTTTAAAAATTTTCAATTTTTCATAATTTTTAAAATAGAATTTAAGTAAAATGAAAAAAAAAAAAAAAATTTATTTTGTTTTGTTTAGTTGCATAATAAAGTTGGTAATAAAAATTAGAAAAAAATCATGTCGTTTTAATGTAGAGGATTGTAAATTTAATTTTTTTATGAATATTAAAACCGATTAGTTTTAAATAAAATTCGAAATCATTTTTAAATAAAATTCGAATTAAAATTGTAATTTTACTTTTTGCTTTGTAGAAAAAAAGGCAAATTAATTTTTAAAAAGTAAGTAAATAAAATATGTTAGATTTAATGTGATTTAAAGAGGAGAAATAATTTTTAATTTCAAAATATTTAGATGAAATTTAAAAGATAATGTTTAAAGACAAAAATTATGATTTTATCGTAATAAAATCAAAACTTAAAAAATTAGCAAACATTTAATTTTTTCATTACCTTAAAGTTTTATTAAATTTTATTAATTTATTTAAATTTAATATGTAATGAAAAATAAAATATGTACAATATATCATGTACACAATTTATCATCGTATATCAAATTGAAACCCACATTTTAAAATAAAATAATAAATGAAAAACTCAATTTAATTTACAAAAAGATTTTAAAATAAAAACAACTTAATATATACTATATATATATATATATACGTACATATATATATAGATAAATACATATAATGTGATACGAATAAAAGAAATATTAAAAATAAATTTGATTTTTTTGTTTTACTCTAGATCCTCTCATTCAGGCATTTTTCATTCGACGATTTTCAATAAACAAATCTTCTAAACAACTTAAGACATAAAATTCCACTCATACTGAATTAAACTCATCAAGACTAGCAATGGATTTGAACCCAAACTGGCTAACAGTACCATCAATACTAATTGAAAGAACAAATTCAGATCCGATGAAAAATAAAAAACTAATAATCCACCAATAAGACCGGGTATAAAATAAATACAATTTTTTTTTTTTTTTTGAATACGTTCTTTTTTTTTTTATTATATTCTTTTACTCATATATGTAAATTTGACAACATACATAATAATAATAATTAATAATAATTATAATAATAATAATAGTAAATTGCAATAGTATTATTATCAATTATATTTTTGTTTATTTCTGTATTGTTTTTTAAATATTTTTATTAATTTTTTTGTTTTTATTGTTTACATAATTTTCAATTTTGTTTTTATTTTTTTTTTTAATTTTTAAATATTCAGTTTTTTTTTTGTTGATTAATTTATTTTAACTTTATTTTTCAAATTGATGATATTTAAAACACGTAAATATAATAATTGCTAAAATTTTATCATTTTTAATGAGAATAAAAGGACGACATATTTTTAATTGGATTTTTTTTTTTTCACAATAATGATAATAACAATAATAGAAGAATGTAGATTTTTTTTAAACTTTTTATTTTTTTTGATTAATTAGAAATTCAGAAATTTAGTAAAGTAGTAAATAACAATTAAAAATAATTGCTTGTATTTGAATTTTCTTATTTTTTTTTTTATTCATTCTTGCATTAAAATAAAGTTGAATTACGAAAAAACAAATAAATAAAAATTATGTTTGTAACATTTAAACACCTATTTTTTATAATTTTAGATTCAAATTTTTTTATATATTTTAATTTTTTAAAAGATGTAATTTTTTACGTTTCTTTTTCTATTGGTATTTTTTCCTAAGAATTTTTTTGTCATTCTTCTCTTTTTCATTTATCTATTTCATTCTTTCTTTTAAGTCATATATTTCTACATTAAATCTGTTTACAGTGTATTTACATAAAAATTATTATCATCCATAATATAATAAAAACGAAATACATTAAAATTTGATTTTAAATTAAACAATTTATTATCACTTCATTTTATTTCATATTTATTGTTTATTAGAATGTGAGAGAGAGCAAGATCCTCAAACATATAAACAGTCGTTTCTTTTTCTGTATTCGGTTAACTGAAGCGCATATAATTATTACAATGAAGTAATAATTTATTTTTAAATTTAACGTTTAGTTTTTAATAAATTTCATTCATTTTTTTAAATTTAAACTTACTTGCAGTTTACATAATATAATAATAATTAATAAGGTAAAGTAATAGTAGTATATTTTTCATTTTTTTCTTTCTTTTCTTGTATGTATAATAAATTGTATATATGTATGCATGTATATATATATTTTTTTTTTGTTTTATTTTTAATTTTTTTATGTGTATATATATGTATATATATATATATTTATATTTTATCAGTTAGTCAATAATTTTCATTTTTAAAGTGTTTTTTTATACTCATTAGTTTTTAATATATTTTATTTTCTTTTAATAATCGAATTAATTAATTATTTTATTTTAATTAACGCTATGTATTGTCCTTTGTAATCTTGTTATATTTTTTTTTTTTTTTTAATTTATTTTCTATTATGTTATTACAAAATTTCTTTTCTTTTTTTTGTTTTTGTTGATATTCTCATTTTAATCATGAAATCTCCGCTCTTTTTTTACATTAATTTTTTAAATGTTTTTTCTTTTGTTGTTGTTATAATTGAAATTTTTATCTTACTGTTCGTAAATGCTTTTTATTTTTTCATGTACTCATTTTTCATTTATTCACAACTACTATGAATTATCTAGCAATTTATATTTCTTATGGCCGTATTATGTATTTTGTCAATTTAATCACTTCCTTATATATGTAGATCTTTTTAATTTTTTTTTTTTTTTTTGTATTTTTAAGTATACTATACGCATTTTGGGTTTTCTATTCATGTACTTATTTATTTTCAAACTTTATAAGAAACCATTTCATGTTTCATTTAAGAAAATCAAAAAATAAGTTGTAAATTGTACACAATAAAATAAAAAAGACCAAATTAAAAAAAAGACATTGAAATTATAAACCAATCTTAATAGTTATCGATTTAAAAACAAAATATTAATTACATTGACTAGAATTTAAATTTAATAAACTGAAATATGGATTAAATTTATTACGTCTAAATTATTATTTTCATTTTTCCTGAATTTTATTTATTACGCTATATTATATTAAAAATTATAAATAGGCTGTATATTATTCTATTTCCTTGGGAGCAATTCATTTAATCAATATAGGATATTTTTACTTTTTGTCTTAATGCATTTTAATTTTATTTGCTTATAACTGAAACTCTTTTTAAAATAAAAAGAGAAAAAAAAATTAAAACGAATCAAAACAAAATTATCACATAATTTCTAACATATATACATATATCCTTTTTTTTATCTGATTAATGTTAGCCCTTCAAATTAAAATTTATTTAATAATTATTTAATAAAATTAATGACTTAATAATTATATTATTATATCTTAACAAAAATTTATACATAATTAACAAAAATTTGAATTAGTTTCAATGAATAATATCCGTTTTTTTTTTTCTTTAAAAAAAAGTTATTCTTACAGCCTAGAAAGAATCCCTACCTTTTTTAAATCTTACGTGACTAACAAAAACTTAAAAAAGCTTAAAAATTACAAAAGAAAAGAATACTACTATAAGTATAATGAATTTATAAGCAATGAACAAAAAAATGATTCCATAATTTGTTCAGTAATGTTTATCGCATTGTTTTTTTAAGATCATAATTTTTTTTTAAATTTTTATTTCTCTTTTCTTAATTACATATGTTTATTATTTTTTAAATATTAATTAAAAAGAAGAAACACATTCTGATAGCGCATACAATAATTAAAATTAAAGCAGTTCTTACTTTGCTACACAAACATAAATCACTTTAACTTATGTGAATCTAATTAAAAACTCTTTATTTTCCAATATTTTTATTTAACTTTAATGCTTTTTTGTCATTATCACTTGTTTTCATTTTATACTATTAACTACCACAAGAAAAAATTTAGGAAAAAAAATGAAACAAAGAAAAAACCTAATTTTGTACACGAAGTTTATTTAAAAAGATTTCCGTTGACATTTTATTTATTACATTTTTATTTACGTATATTTTTTTTCTTGTTATTTTACAAATTATTGCCTGTAAAAAATACCAAAGAAATTTATTTAGAAGTCTTTATACCTATTTCGGGATACTTTCTGAATTTGAAAATTTGAAACAAAACTAATAGTAAAATGCAGAATAAATACAAAAATACATTAATATCTCTTTACTGCGATAGTCAACATATTACGATTTTAAATTGAATGTTGCATTAAGTGGTAATGATGGATTTTTGAAATTACCTTTTTTGAAAAAAAATGTGTTTAATAAGAATGGTTTTTTAAAAAACAATTAGCCCACTTAATTGAAAAATTTATAATTATCATATAGGTATGTACATATATACATATATGTATGTATTTCTTTTCTTTCTTTTTTGTATAAATAAATTCATAAATTTATTTTTGTATTTAAATGACATAAATAAATAGTTTTCTTTTAACAAAACAATTTTTTAAAAAAATGTTTAAATAAAAACATATTTTTCAAATTTTAAAAAATTAAAATTTAAATACAAATCTCAGAATACAGATCATATTTAAATAAAGATCGAAATAAAAAATCAATTATTGAAATATTTTTTTTCTATTTTTTTGTTGTTTTTCATTTAAATCATGCAAATTTTACACATGTGTTTTTTTCTTTTATGTAAATTCATTATCGTTATTTTTATCAATTTTCTTTTTTGTCTTTTAATTGTAATTTTACAATATTTTAAATTATCATAATTTTTGCTTTCTTGTAAATTGTAAATTTTTCTTTTTATTTATTTTAATAATAATGAACACGATTCATATACTTAAAACTTATGTTTTTTTTTTCACGTTTAAAAATTTTATTTTTCATTATTTAAATCGAATTTAATATTACCTTTATATAAGTTGTATATATTTTTTTTAATTTTATAATCGCATTAATGGCGTAATTTTAAAAATAAGCATGGTAAATTTTTATTTATATATTGGAAAAATTTCCCAAATTTTATATGACGGATTCTAATGTACATATTTTTATTTAAAAAAAAAAAAAAAAAGAAATTCCTTTATGTTCTCTTCAAATGAAAAAATATGAAATTTTCACAACAATACGAGAAGAAAATTTTGTTTTTAAATAGAATTTTTAATTGTTTTGAAATCTTTCTTATTTTTTTTTTTTTTTGTTCTTTGTAAGCTGTTTTTTGTTGTTTTTAATAATAATTTGTATAGTGTTTTATTTTATTTATTTTTAATTTTGTTTGAATCTCAGGTTTATCTCAGGCTATTATGATTAATATTTATGTAATTTGAATATTTTTTATTTCGTTTTTTACATTTAATTTAATTTTATTTTATTATTCATTTTTATCTGTGTTAAACGTCATATTTTAATTTGGTAATGGTACAACGATTTCAACATAAGATTGTGGGAAATATCCTGTTCGACCATTAAGACTTCCTTCATACCAATTTTCATCGACTCGATTTAATAACTGGATGACATCGTTCTCCTAAATAAATAATAAATATACGTTTAATTAATGTTATTAGTTTCATTTATTTTTAGTAATTTTCATTTCATTTTGTTTACTTTGAATCCAAGTTCACCCGGATTTTCTGGTTCAAAATCATATAATGCTGTACAACATGGTGCACGATTTGTGGCCGGAGTTTTAGCTGGTGATCTCATCGGAGATGGTAATGGTGATGCTATAAAATTTAATGAAAATAAATATTTCATTTAAATTGTTCAAAAAATTTATTTTATGGTATACCTAAGTTTATAATATTATTAGAATACAGTTTTGTGTTTGAAAAAAAAAAAAGTAATTTTTCAATTTTCTGGTTTTTTGATAAATTTACTTCTTAAATGCAAAAAGCATGCAACGTGCAATCACAAATGTGTTAAAAATAAATTTTTGGACAAAAATGAAAAATAAATTATTGATATACAAAAACAAATCCCTATTTTATTATACAAACACACAATACCACAAAAAAAAAATGTTAAAAAACAACACATTAACATTCTTTAAAAGGAAGAAATTGTTTTAAGTATTCAATAAAAAATCAAAATTGGTAAAAATTATTTGGATATCAAAGAAACCAAAATCATAAAATTTGTAACTCATAAAGAAAAAAAGAAAATGGTAAATAGATTTTTGATGAAAGTCAGAAATTTTGATAAAAAATCTTTTAAATCTTTTACAAATTCAATCTTATCGCAATCTTTTAAACTTCACAGATTCTAAATTATGATTAAATTGTTTATAAATAATTAATTTCCAATGTCGATATTTTTAAATAAAAATCTGCATGCAATCTCGAATTTAGAAAAAGCACGGGAAATTGCAAAAATGAAAATAATTCAAAATTCGAAAACAATTTGTAATATATTGTTAAATTTCAAAAAAGAGTGTACAAATAAAAACAAATAATATAAAAACGCATGCAATAAAATAAACTGATGTAAGCATAAAATAATTATACACACACACACGTACATATACATATGTATATGTAAGTTAAAAAACAGCGAAAAGTTTTTAAAAAAAGGAAGAAAATCTTAAATAATAGAAATGTGAGTAAAAGCAATTGTTAATAATTGATTTTAAATGTTTCAATTAAGTTAAAATTATTTTAGAAAGCGTTGAAAATTCTAAAATTAGTATAATGTTTTAAAATTTCTATGTACAATTTTATGTAAATATTAATTTTGTTTAGAAAAACAATGTTTCTTTAATTTCTCATTCGTATTTGTTAATTTTACCATTGACAGATCGAGATGGAGTATGACCATTATCCAATTCCAGATGAGTTGGTTTAGATACTATAGTTTTTTGTTCAGATTTTTTTTAAATTGATTTTGTAATTTTTGTTTTAAGATTTTTTTGTGATATTAATTAATGTTTTTTTATCACAAGAAAAAGAGAAAATCAAAAAACAAAATAAAACGAGAAGAGAAAGAAGAAGAGAAATATAAAAAAGAATTTATTACACATTATTTATAACATTATTGAAGAGTAATTGAAAAAATAAATTTAAAAAAGAAAAACATTTAGAAATAAGAATAATGTAAACACACATTAATTTTTTTTTGAGTTGAAAGAAGTTATTTTATCGTTAATATTTAAAATAAATTAATTTTCCAATTTATAAATAATTAAGTTTAAAAATTTCATTTAATAACTTGAGTAAAATTGATATTTTCATTATTTTACAGGTGATATACATATGTATGTATATGTACATACTTAGGTAAGATTACAAGTTTATGTTATATAGTATATACTTTTTCACTATCTTGTGAAATTCAACTTGAATGTGTAGACATTAAAAATATTTCGCCTCATTAGTGATTTTGTCTCAAATATGATGTGAAGATAATTTAATTTTTATTTCAATTCTAATATTCTTCAACCAATTATGATTTATGATTTGAAATTGAAAAATATATTCGGGGTTACAAAACATTTTTTTTTGTTAAAGTATTTCAAAATTTTTATAATTATTTCATGAATTAAATAATTAATTCAAATCACGACTAACTGAAAGTTTCTCTCTTTTTTGTTACAATTTCTTCTATTTATCTATTGTAATTATCTTCTATCAACTCAATCAATTAATTATGTATCTACACATTTTTTCCAAAAAGTTTAATAAAATTTGAAAAATGTTTTTCTATAAATAGTTAAAAATTAAATTTTCAAAAAATTTCAGATCTAATAATTTTATTTATTTTTCAAATTTTATTTGAATTTTATAAATATTTTTTATTCTAAAATGAAATGAATCTTTCCAAAAATTTACATTTAAAAAAATTGTGTAAGCTAATACACGTAATAAGTTTTTAAATAAATTAAAATTTAAAAATTTTTAATGTATTTAACGCTAAAAAGAAAGACTCATTTCAGTTTATGAATGATGAAAGAATCAAACATTTTCCAATCAATCGGAGTATATAATAGACATGATAACATCGCAATAAAACTAAAATGTAATTTATCAATTCAATCAAATTAGATATAATTTCAATAATTTTTTTTTTTGTTTTGCATTTTCATTTTCATTTTCAATACAATACAACAAAACAAAAACTGCATACATATAATTCCCATCACCAAATATAGTACTTATTTATTTATTTTGTGCAATGATTTTTGTTTTAATTTTACAATATTTTCTTATTGAAAATTTCTTATTGTTTGTTAGTAATTTTATGCATTGTAAACTTAAGTTACATATTTGAAATATGACGAATGTAAGTGTATTAGTGAATGAGATTTATATTTACATTCATTTTACTCGACTATATTATGTAGTTTACGTGTAATCTCTAATCTAAAAAAAAAAATATTACAATACTTGATTAAATTAATTTTTGCAATTCAAAAGTGATGATTATGACATGAAATCAATAAATAATCTATAAAACTACTTGTATTTACAAAGGCCGTCTGTAGAATAAAAATATTTCTTTGAGATATTTTGTATCTTTAAAAACAAACGATCCACATTTAAATTTCAACATTTATTTGGCTCATTTATGTGCTTTGCATTTCGATAAATACAAATTTTATGCTTTGTGGAAAAAATCAATCGTGTACACACAAGAAATTATAAATGTATTTTCACAAATTTGTGCAATTCACAGTCTTATATCATGAAATTTCCTGTGCAATTTTTATAATTCTTAATCAAAATTTATCAAAATTTTATTGTGTTTAAAAGAAAATTAAACGTAGTGTCCAATATTGTGTACCTATATATTATAATATTTTCTTTTTGAGTATGTTTCTTTTTAGACAAAAGTTAAAATTGCTGGAAAGCTTTTCAATTTTTCAAAATTTAATAGAAGAAATTTAATTAAATCAAAAAAGATATGCTCGATAAAATTTTTTAAAGAATTTTGTTTTTACGAATAAGAGTTTATTGATTGATTTTCGACGATATGACTAAATAGAAAAAGAATAACGTAAAAGATATGGAAATAACAACAAAATTTCCAAAGAACGTTACAAAATTAGCATGAATTTAAGATGAAAATTATAATAGAACTATGAATAGATGAGAATGCAGAAATATGCTTTATAATGAAATTAATAAATAATATGCGAATAATGAATGAATAATAGATGATAATAATGAATATAATATTTTTATGTAAAAAATTTTATGAATAATGAAGTGAATAAATAAGTTTTGAAATTATAAACATTGAAGTAAAAAACTCTATAAAAATTTTCCAGTTAATAAAAATACTCACTCAGTTTTACTAAACTATAGAAAAATCTTGTACATTTTTACTATAAACCTAAATTTTTAACCATTTAAGTAACTTTTATAGTTAACTAAAATGTTTATAATTTCAATTATATTTTATTTAGAAGTAGTGAAAATGAATATGAAAAATAAATTTTATGAAAAATGTTTTAGAAAATAAAATAAATAAGTTAAATTAAAAATAAAGTAAAATAAAAGAAACGAAATGAGTTTCACCTGTCCATGGATCGTTGTTGAGTAATCGAGCATTATTTAGTCTTGAATTATTTGAATTTACAATGGCATTTCTATTATAATTACTACTATTATTTGTGCTATTATTATTTATTGTACTATTAGAATTATTTATTTGTTTATTATTGTGATTTTTATTCAAAGATGATGATAATGTTGTTGGTAAAATAGTAGTAATATTTGTATTATTATTTGTTGTTGTATTGTTCATTGCTGATGGAATATTTGGTGGAGGATTATTCCATGCATCTAACCAATCAATTGAATTTAAATCAATATTTAATGTTCCTCCACTATTTTGGCTAATTGTTGTTGTAGCTGTCATCGTTGATGATGATGATAATTGTGATGTTTTACTATTAGATTTTGTTAAAGATTGATGAGATCCATAAACACGATTACGTGTAAAATTTGAACTTTTCATATCGAAATTATTATTTAAATTATTACTGTTACTGTTATTACTATTAATTGTGGATAAATTTTGTTGGGAACTATACAATAATTGGTGATGGGAGCTTGTATTATTTTGTAATAATTGTTGCTGCTGTTGCTGTTGTTGTGTTTTTAATCGGGACGGAGGATAATGGCGGCCATTTTTTATTAATAATAAATTACCACCACCACCAATCCCGTTATTATTATTGTTATTATTTATATTTATATCATAATTGTTATTATTTATTCCATGTCTATTCGCACCTCCGTTTGTTCCCACCATTCCAGTTTGTGACTGTTGTATACTACCTGGTGTTCCATCAATATTTAATTCAGACAATGATTTTGGTGTAAATTCTGGTTTTGGTCGACCTTCAGCTTCTTCGCGTCTATAATATACATACACAGAAAAAAGAAAGAAGAAAAAATCAAATTTGAATAAGTAAACAAAAATAATTACGAGTTCTTTTTTAATTTATTGAAATATAAAATAGAACACATACTTTTGCTGTAAAGTCTCCGTTAAACCTTTCAATATTTCTGCGCATTGTGAATGAAAATCATATAATGCCTCTGAAAACGTCACTAATTGTGAAATTTGTTCAATCTGAAATTGATTTTTTTTTTTTCAAAAGAACACGTGTAAAATCCGACAGAAAAAAAACTAAAAAAATTGTATTCATTCGTTTTTCTATATACATATGTATATTGACTTACATCATTCTCCAGCAAATTGAACATTCCCAATTGAGCTAAATGCAATGATTCTGCAAATTTATCTTCAGCGCTACGTATTTCATCGTCTGTAATATGAGATCCTTTATTTATTGATTTAATATTTAAAAATACATATGTACACATAATACATCATTTTTATTTTTCAATATTACCAAAAAAACCCAACAATTTTATGTGATTATTTAGTTTTTGTTAGGTTTTGTTTTTGTTTTGTAATTCATATAAAATAAATCAAAATAATTATTTAAAAATAAATTAAATATTAAAAAAATAAAAAAAATACCAAAATTATACCATTAGCGATAAATTTTTTATTGTTTTCAAAAATTTCATTTTTTTTATGGTTGAAAAAAAGTAAATCATAATTGTGATGAATATTTTTTTTTGTAGAATGTATTGCCATTGATGATGATGATAATAAGAAAAAATTTCCCATCAAATAATTATCGCATGTATTTTAAAAAAATTCAATATATTTTTTAAATCAATGATGAACCAATAAAATGTACCAGGATAAATGAAAATAAACAAAAGAAAAAAAAAAAAAGAAAAATTCTCTATTTAATTTACATAAATTTCAAAATAAAAAAAATCACTATTAAATAAGAATTACATAATCTAATTAAATTACCTAAAATTATAAAATCTACTTACACAAATTTTATAATTTAAATTATATGAAAATATATACAAGGATAAAATAATAATTTCGATTTGAAAATAATTGAATTGTACTACTTGAAATATAAAAAATATATATAAAATTACATCTTAACATAAATTAATTTAAATTATTTTAAATAATAATTATGAGATTAGGATATTTCAAGATTTAAATAAAAAGTAAAAATAATATATTACGATGGAAAAATTTTAAGATACATTATTTATTTGTAAGGTAAGTATATGAATAGATAGCAATATTGTATGTACATTTGTAATTTTCTAATTTTCCTTGGAATTTTTGACAATTAGCAATAATAATTTTTTAGTTTTATATTTACAATAATAAAATTGAATACCAATTGTTTTTGGTCCTCTAATTGGACTGCCCATTGGTGAACGTACTGTATGTTGAATTATTTAAAGAAAATTTTCTTTTTTTAAAAAAGAATGTATTTAACTTAAAATTCAAAAATATAATAGATTATAACAAAAACAGAATCGTATATAATATTAATTACATACATATGTATGTATGTATGTAAATAGAAAGTAACAAAATGTTCATGAATTAAAAGTTATCAAAAGTGTATAAGACACAATCTTATAGTTAGAATGAAGACACGACGATAGGCGTTAGAATAAAAATAAATGAAATTAAAAATTCATATTTTACCTTTTGCTTGTCGCCTTCGTTTACAATCAAAATCAAGACGTCGTCCCTGCAATTTTTTTCGGTGGTGCTGTTATGAAAATTTAGAAAAAAAATTAAAAATAAAAATTATTGATACCTCTTTATTTTTCATGTTTCTTAGTATAACTAAAATAAATGAAAATTTTATGTACCATAACTTCTTTTAAGTCTTTGGTTTGTAAGTGATGTAATGGTTCTAAAAAGTTTTGTTTAATATTATCATCCAATGAGTATTTAACATCAGCCATTTGTTTAAGTGATTCACCAAATTCAATGAGTGCTTGTGCTATTTTAAAAATAATAATTTAAAAAAAAACGAAGAACAGAGTAAAATTAATTTGTTGAAAATTAAATTTAAGTAAAAAAAAAAATAATACGACTTTTATACACTTATTTACCGAATATGCTATCTTCACCCAATTTCTTTCCGTATGTTAGCATACAATCAGCTAATAAACCTTCTGGCTGTGGATAAGTATTAGTTTTAGCTTGACCAGATAATTTTGATATTCCTTTAACAGCAGCCATTTTAGCACGTGCAGTCGGATTTGGTTGTAAATATTCTTTTGTTTTAACTTGTAATTCTTCAACTAATTCAACTGTTACATCTGTTTTCTATAAATTATGGATAGGATATATTTTTTATTCAATTTCAATATGTGTACTGTATTAATATTACATATTTTAAAATAATTTTAACTTACTCTTTCCATTTCCATGAAATCCATATCCAGTTTAGTGCCTTCAGCACCACCCATCTTTTCAGTGACATACTAAAACAAAAATAATTTACAAATAAATGCAATTAAATAAGTAAACACGTTTTCACGAGAAGTTGTTACTTAGAAAAACAGAAAAACAATTTCAAAATAAATGTATACAAACAAATTTTTAAAGCATGAACATATAAATACAATTTTTTTTCAAATTTGCAAATTTATTTGTACCGGAGACACATAAACATGATTTAGCCTGTTTTATGCTTCAGTTATTATATTTGATATAAAGAGAATTAAAAAAGAATGAATTTTAAATAAATGAGAAAAAAGGCATACCAAAAATTGCTTTAAACTAAAATTAAAAATGTTCTTTTGTTTGCAATCATTTTTTTTTTCTTTCTTTACTTTACTTTTTTGTAAATACGAATTTCTTATTTGTTTTTTATTTTAAACATTTACCTCTTGTTTTTCATTTTTGTATTTATTTGTTTTTATTTCAAGTGCATTTAAAAGGTTTTTATCTTTAAAACATCATCAAAAAAACACATTTGCTTTTGACATAAAACAGGACAAAAAAAAACATTGACCTTAACAATAAACTGCTCGAGATGATTTAGTCTGTGTACATGTACATGCACTTATCTTCATTGTAAGGCACTTATGATTTTTATCATGATCAAATGTTTGTATATAGTGTGTGTACTCATTAATAATACTAAGGCCACGACCTTAAATTTAATTTGAATTTTTTTAAATTAAATTCAATAAAAACAAAATTACAATACATACATATTTGTTTATTCTTAATCAGATATTGTTGAAAGATTAAATTTTATAAAATCCTTAACATTTCATCGCATACATATACATTCGAATGTGTAGTATCCTTTTTTCTCTGTTATTGCATTTATTTTTTTACATTTATTATTGCTGCTTTTTTCTCTCTTTTTACTACAGATTACACAATCTTCATCTTAGTTCTGTTTATTTTCTCGTATTTTTTAAATAAATTTTCTTTAACTGACATTATGAACATGTATGCTACTTACATGCTATTTATCACATTTTTCCTATCCCTAAAAGCTATAATTTTTCTATTTTTCCATTAAGGATATTCTCATATTATTATTTTACTTTTTGAATCTTCCTTTCCTCCCTATTTTATTTTTTATTATTATTATTATTTTTTTTTTTTTTTGTAAAAATTTAATATTGTTTTGTATATATAAAAAAGGAAAATCTTTCTTCATTCTGGAACTCCATATAAATTCGGTCACGGTCAGGATTATAAAAATACAATGCCTTTTCTTCCTTCTTTTACACACATTATACTACCACTATTACAATATGTTCTATATCTTTCTCCGTCCTTGAAACTCAATGTACCCTTTCAATGTATCATACTCTTTCTATCGACATAATAAATACAAAGTACCTACTAAGGATAAAATGAATTCACTATGGATGCTTTAGAGAATTGCACTATACAACTGTACAAGAAAAAACGAAAATTTTACACTATTCTATCCGACTGAATAAATGTACAAGTATGTATATGTAGTACTTGGTAGTACACTGTTGCATAATCCTTTTGTAAAACGCTTAGATAGCTCCTAGCTATCCACCCATATATGTATGTACTCTACATCGAGCACAATAAAAAAATATGTATTTTCAATATTGTGATGAACAGTGCCATCGTACAGTAAATGATTATATATAGAATTTAATGATAATGTTTACTTTATTTGATTTTTTGTTACATATGTGCATTAGAGATCTACGTAAAAATAAAAAAGGACAATTAAAATTCTGAACTACAAAACAAATTCTGATAGTAGTCATATATTATTTTTAAATTTCCTGAAAGATTGACATGCAATTCATAAAAATTTTCTTATTATTTATACACATTTAAGAGAAAATCAATGAAAAACTATACCGTAACTTATAAACTTGTACATGTATATGTAACGTGTAAAAGAAACTGCTCAAAGCGATTGAAAGTTATGGGATAGGGAAGGTGTAATATAGAAGCTCTCAAATTTGTACTTGACTTTCTCTACAAGGCCTTTTGTTTCCCATTTTTATTTTTATTTTTTATTTTTTGCATATACATACATACATATGTATATTCGGCTTTTGACCTCCAACAATACAAATATGTATAAATCCATTTTTATTTAAATTTTATTTGAGATTTTTATGAACAATAGACGAAAATAAATAATGATTTTTCAATATTATATAAATTTTTGTTGTTCTTTCTATTTTTTTATGTAATTCATCCAGAAAAATATGAAAATGTAATCGTTGCTTCCTCGATTATACGTATACATGTACATTAAATAAAAGACATTTATTTTGGATTAATTTTGAAAGTAAGAAAAAAAAACATTTCTTTTGAACATAATAAAATAAAATTAATATTGATTTTTTTTTTTTTTTTGAGAATTTATAAATTTACATTTAGTCTATGAAATGGATAAAATACGTTTCTTTAACGACCGTTTAATAAACGTAAAATTTAATAAGGAAAAATATACGAAGTCAGTAAAAATAATTTTTATTAGAATATCAGTAAGGATTCTGTTATGCTACTTTTAACTTCTTTTAAATTACATTTTTCTTTATTGAGATGAAAAAAGATGATATAAATGAAATAGCAATAATGAAAGTAATAAATTTTTGAATACCCATGTAACTCATAAAAAAAATATGAATTTTTTGCAAAAAGTATAAAATCTTAAAAAATAAAAAATAAATTTTCTTGTTTTATTTACTTTTATTTTTTTTTTCCAAAAATTTAAATTGTGTTATTTATTTTTATGACATAGAAATAATATATTTTTATGACTTACCTGATTAGCTTTGTTAATTTGTTTCTTTAGGCCAGCAAATGCCATTATGAATTATTTTCAGTACTTTATTACGTATGGCTACAATGAAAAAATATCTATGATAAATTTTAGTATTCTATCCGTTTAATCTGAAAAGATATAGAAAAAACAATATATACTATTACTTTGATTACAATTTTTTTAACTTGTTTTCTATTTTATTTATAATAAAAAGTCATTTAGGTAGAGAACGTTTTTGTTTTTTAAATTCAACTTCCTAATCATTTAAATTTAATTAAAAAAATTATTTAAAAGGATTAAAAAAGAAAATTCTAAACATTAAAATTTTATTAAAAATAAAATAATAAAATAAATAACAAACGAAGAATTTTAAATAAATACACTAGTAATGGCGATTACATTGATAACATTTTTGCTCTTAAATGCAATGTAGGCGGATTGATGTTTTTCTCTTGATTTGTTATTTAAGTAAAGGAGTTGATACTTTAAATACATACATATGTATTACTTTTATTTTTTTTAAAGAAAATCATGGAAATATTTATTTTTGCCCTACACATTCAATTTATTCAGTTCATAACAAAAATATCCTCAATGGAAAAAAAAAAATTAAAAATAAAATGAACTCAATTTATCATCATAAATCTTTCTGTGACATTAATTACTTAAGGTTAAAGTTCATGATTTTATTTTGTGTAAAGTTTTTAAAGATAAAAACTGTGTTAATATAATTAGTAATAAAAAAATAAAAATGAAAACAATATTTTGAAGTTATTGATTCATGCATTGAACCTACGTATTTGATAAATAATATGTACACAATGATTTACATAAATTCTTGTTAAAGATTTTTATTTTTAGGCAACATACTAATATGTTTAAATATAATTTTAACAGAAATTCGGAGCTTTCCAATTCAAAAAAAAAAAAAAAAATTATTATAATTGAACATCTGTTTAAACAAGACAGGCAGATATCAACAGAAGGGTCATGTTATTTGTATGAAATTGAAGCATATGTATATGTCCATAACGTATTTAATGTTGGAGAAGAATAAGGTATTTTCTATAGTCCTTTATTGAAAATAATCACATAATACAAAAATGTATTAAATTTATTTGCACCTTTTGAACCTTTTAATTTTCTAAAAGATCACTATTGAACTTTTCATTGAAAAAAAATATATTAAAAACAAACAATTTTACACCATGAAAGCTTTTCAAAGGCCAAATCAAAGAAAGAAGAAAAACTCACCTTTATAGTTTTATACGAATTATTTTTTAAAATCAATTTAAATTTCAATCAGAAAAAGTAATAATTTGGTTTTAAATAAAAAAAAATTTGTTGCACATAATATTAAGATGTTTTTTTTTTTAAGAATCCAATATTGATCAGTTATTATTCGATTGTATGTATTTTATTTTTTTATAGGAGAGATCGAATATTATTTTTATTATATAATAAAAATCGTTACGCTAAAGTAATTTGGAAAATACCTAGAAAGTAGAAAATTTTCTAAAAATATTTAAAACTTAGATAAAAAGGGATAAAATTTAATGTTCAAAATTAGAAATTTAAATGTATTAAAAAAATTTCTAATGAAAAGGATATAAAAGGTAAACCATGTAGAGAATTCAATGAATTTAATTCGATAATTTTGAAATTACAATACAGAATTAAATACATTTCCATTTAAATTATATCTTCTTTTTTCAATGTACATAAATATATGTATATGTATATTTATAAATTATGTTGTGTTTATATACAGATTTCCTTTTATTAGAAAATTATAAGCTAGGTATATAATAGTGATGAGTGTGTAAATGAACTAGGTACTTAACTTTTACTTTGTTATTCTAAGTTATATACGTAGGAAACAGAATTTATTTGCAGCTACCTATATTTAGAAAATGAGACACAGATGTATGTATGACTGTAAATATAAAAGTACGTAATACAAATATATGTAGGCGAAGCAAGTATATAACTGAAAACGTCAATATAAGGATTCTGTGAATATTACCTGTGCTTTTTCATTTACTTTCTTTTAAATGTTGTTTTATCATTTTTATAAATAAAATAAAAAACTGAAAAGAGATTTTTTTTTTTTCAACGTTCTTTGTATACCTACACGATAAAAACAAAATCACAATAACTTTTGAGATAAATTGTATGAAACGCCTACAAAGAGAAATATCTAGGTGCAATTACGTTACATATACTGCTGTATAGTAATCACTACAAAATGTTATTAGAACAGTATAAATGTTTGTTTATTGCATATTTCTAGTTTTTCACGTAGTATATCTATGACATGTACGTATTTATATATAAACATTCATAACATGTACAGTTAAATTTATAAATTCTAATATACAATTAAATTTTATCAAGGATATTCTATTTTAAAAGCAGCAGTTTTGGATTAACCTTATACATACGCGTGTACATTCATTTCTAATAAATGTGTTTCCATTTAATTCACGTTGTTTGTACTTTTTTTTACCTCTTCAAAATATAAATGTATCATCTTCATATGAATATGCAATTAATTTTTTGCTCTAATTTTAATATCTGTGATGCATTGGTAAATATATCTATGTATGTAATGCTCTTTTGATGGGTTTGCAAAAATACACAAACTTCAAAAACATTTGAACTTATTTTCTAGAATGTCTCTGAAAATTTGTACAGATGTGTAGAGTTTTAAAAATTGTAATCACACTTTTTTTTAGCTAAATGTAAATTCATCACAAAAGTTGTTATATTGCATTATAAAAATAAACGTTATACTCGTTGAGTTCATGAGTTCAAAAATTCAAAACATTTTCGCGTTGTACAGTTCCCAAACCCAAACCAAACCGATAAATTTAATAACTCGTATTCACCATTCAATATTTAATTCAGTGCAAATAGTCGAAATACTACTTTATTTATAATATTTTCAAAATATAAATCTTAATTAAAAAATTCAACTTACTTCAATTCCTAACATAAAATGGTCGGATATTTTCTCGGAAAAATCCAAGTTTTACTTTTTATCCTAAAATACATAATTTTATCTTTTTGATTCCATGTAATTATATAGTGTCAGTAGATACTTAGATAGCAAATATTTAAAAAATAAACTTTTATTTATTTTTTCTTCTTATTCAGTATTTTCTTTTAAAATCACTGAGTTTTTGAACCGGAAATAATTTATAAAAAGTTTGTATTAAAGGAAAATAATACAAACATAAATAATTAAATTTCCTAGAATATAAAACTTTGTCGATGAAAAGAGTGTTTTTTTTTTATTCTCTTACATGTTATACTTGGTTATACACTTTAATTTTTATTATTTTTTTATATTTTATTTATTTGTATACGGATACTGGATAGGTACATAGATTCTGTATTTTATAGTGCATTGAAAATTAAAGGAAAAATACTGACAAAAAAACTTCGTTTTTTCTATAACAGGATTATCAACATTACAATCAGATTTAATAAAATTTACTTTATTTTAAATAATTAATTAAAAAGTAAATTAAATAAACGTGCACATACACAAAAACTGCAAATAAAATTTTAAACTTTTAATGAAAAATCTCATGAATTATCGACTGTGAAATATGAAACTGTTCAATTTTTTATTTATTTACTTTTTTTTTAAAGTACACATAATGTACAATGAAAAGTTATTGTGTAACAAAAATTTTGTCTTCAATTTATGTTTTTATAATAATAACATCAATGTTATTATCATCATCAAAAATAATTACAGTACGCGTCCATATTGATGCAAAATATTTAAAAAAAAGAATTAAATTCTTAAAACTTATAATATACATAGTAATTCAAATTTTATGATTAAATAATTCACTATATAAAAATTTTACATTCCATGTATAGCAATACAACACCCGAAAGTGTGTAAATAGAGATTTACCCAAAACCGTAAAATCTGATGTAAAATATTGAGGTTTTTACTGAATTCAAATTCAAATTCAAATGTATATATGCTAAACAAAATTTCTAAACATTCACCAATATATAACTTATCGTTTTTGACATTATGTGTTGTAAAATTTTCAAATATTCTATAGTAAAAGCATAAGGAATTAAGAGATAAATGCATACATATGTACATACATTATGTACGTATATGTGTTTGAAAAATTTAGTAATGAAATACACACATCATATGAATCATACATATACATACATATGTATGTAAGACAAATATCTACTTCTCAAATTTGAATCTGCATAGAAATATGTATATTACATAATATTACACTTTGCTCTTTATTTCTTTTAAATTACTTTAATTTTTGTGTATAATTATGCATGTTAATTAAAGTGCATTTTCCCAAACAATTCATGAACTTTCATCTCTTTAGCATAAATTTTGAAAGACCAGCCACTTATGAAATTGCAATTAACAGTATATGGGATGTGTACTATAGGTAGCATGTAGATACATAAATTCATTTGTGTACTTACATACATGTATGAACACAGTACCCAAAATGAATATATAGTACTGTAGTACTTTACATTATTTATAAATTAACCCGAAAATTCGTAAGTATCCTAAAATTACACGCAGCTACATGCATGTAAGGACATATGTACGTAATATATACAGTATGTAGTTATGTGCATAAGTGCTTGTAAACATAAATGACAAATTTCCCTAACGATGATGAGGTTAGATTTTTCATTTTGTAAATGGAGCATGAAAAATGATTTTCAAGCTATTCTAATGTATATCTTATACGCACGATTATATCAAAAAAGGGGGACGTACATAAAAACATATAAAAAAATATGTTCATAGATAAACTTAATGTATGCGTGTAAAATCATACACACTTATATATACATACATTCCATTATCCTTTTTATATTTTTTATACATGTAATTTAAATCGAAAATTTAGGAATAAATTTTTTTTGCAATAACATCAAAAACAAAAATTTATAATGTGCACTGGAAACTTTTAATGAGTTGAATGAAGAAGAAAAAAAAAAAAAAACTTTTTCCTTGAATAAAAAATAAAAATAATGAATTATTTTTTTACATTTAAATTGGATGTGTATATTTCTATATATATAACAAAACGGATATTTTTTTTTTTATAAAATGATAATTGAAAACGAATGGCTCAAAATAAAAATGAAACTAAAGGAAAAAATAAAGTTTAAAACAAAAAAAAAAATTGTAATTAAGTACATAACATACATAATTCTGTTATGTTTTTACGAAAATGGGTAAAAATTTTAAATGAATTTCTAAGAAATGGTAAATAAACTAGAATTAATAGAATAACATTGAAACAAAAAATAAAATGATATTCAATTACTTTAGTTGCACAATTTTTATTATATTTTTAATCTTTTTAAAAATACCTACTATATATACGTATTTTTGAAAATTTATGTTTGAAAAAGTTATCATGAATGACCCGGTCCCGGCATTAATAATAATTTTTTGTTTTAAAATAAAAGTTTTTATCATTTACGAACCAAAAACTTTGTGTATACATCTATTTATTATTATGTACAGTGAAATAAATTTAATTTTCAGATCTGTTTCAATTGAAGAGAACAACTATGTGAGGACAACAATTTGTACACATTTTACAAGAAGCAAGGAAAAACAACAGATTAGAAAAAGTTGTTTTCACAAATTTTACTTCTTTCTAACCTGAATTTAAAATTAATGTACAAATATTTTCGTGTACATTCGTTTTATTATATTAGTCTGTTTTTCAATTTTAAAATTTAAAATTTTGTTAAAAGTCACATAAAAACACTGTAAATAGAAAAACAAAATACATGATATTCCGTTTTAAGTTGAAATGCACAAAAGTATTTGCTGTTGTCCATAAATTAAATTTTTATTTAAATTTTCAAAAAAAAAAAAAAGTTAAATTAAAGTAAAACTTAGATAATAATTTTCTCTTGAAATGATTAAAGTGAATATTTCAATTTTTATCAAAATATACAAAAATACAATTCCCAACAAATGTTTTTAAAAATATTAATTCAATTATGATATTAAAAAAAAAATCACAAAATATTCTTTAACAGCCACATGTTCATTACCAATAAGTATCCAATATCTAGATTTTTGATACCTATTTTATCAAAATCAAAAAGCTTCTAAAAAATTTTTCATACACGTGTAATTCACTTTTTTAAAGAATTAATTTATTCTTTCAACATTTTATACACTAAACTTTCTCAAGAAATAAAGTACATAATATGTAGTTTCTTTTATCCTTGATTGGTCGAAATTATAACTTAAAATAAATCTGTTAAATCATGTTATCCAATAGTTACTAAATTTAACATTCTACTGATGTTATGCTTATGATTTTTGTTCTATAGAGACTAAACAATTCAAAAATAATGTACAAAAGAAAAGAAAAATATGAATGAAAATAAATTTTTTTTTTAAAACAAAATGTAAATGAAAGGAAAAAAAAGAAACAATAATTTTGATCATATTGATTATAATAATATTTTGATAAAAATTGGGGAAAAAGGTCATGAAAAAAAATGTCTATGCCAAAAGTTAACAAATATATATACATATATATAGCTACAAATATATATAGCAAGAAAATTTATTACCATTGCCAAGAACTTTCTATTTAAAAAAAAAAAGGACAAGAGAAAAATGATTTTAATCGATTTGAAATACATAAAAAACTATGTAACAATATGGGAACGTGGCATAAAATTATATACATACGTATGTATATGTATTCAATATTCGGTAAAAAAAAAAAAAAAAAAAAAAAAATTGATTTAATTGATTGAATGTGTTACAGTTTACAGTGCTGTCGTTGATCAAAACTTGAAAGTAGTATTGCACGCTTACATATGTATGTATGTTGTTTGAGATGCTTTCGTTTAAATTTTTGAAACCTGCCTTACTTTATTTCATGTTGCATGTATACTGGTCTGGTGACTGGTCTGGTCTAGTATACACTCAGTCTGTACCATAAATGATGGTTGGTTTGGTATTGGTGGCAATGATTATTCAGTTCAGTTATTTTTTGAACGTAAGGGAAGACGGGTGATATTATACAGTGGCTCTTGAAATTTACATATTTTCGTAGACGGCGCGGCGCATGGAAGTAATATAAAAAATTTGAATTTCGTATTCATTATTAATTTTCATTGTTCGATTGCGTTTGAAAATAAAAGAACTATATATTTCTAAAAAGCAATATTTTTATTGTGACGAAAATATTTATAGTATCAGATAGAAAAAAACAGTGAGAATACTGCAAAACGATAGCACTAAATGTGTATGAATTTCAGTTTTTGATAATAAACTTTTCAATAAAGACAAACTTTATTATTTATGCGTACATAATTTTAACTGTAAGGTATATGTCATGAGTATTATATGTAAGAGTGACTAACATCAAAAAATGTGAAAATCCAAGAATTATTATGGGGCTTCAAAAATTTTTTTAGCCGATAGAGCGGTTCGGGCGATGAAAGAGGGGACGGCATGAATGATTGAATGATTTAGTACATTTGTTGGTAGAAAAAGGGATGTCGTTTTTTCGTATAAGAATATTCAAAATAAACTCGAGAAATTTTAAGCCATGTACTTATTATATATACATATGCATGTATGCATATGTAATAATATATTACATACGAGTGTTTGTAAATATTTTCATACAAATTTGGTATCTTAACTATAAATACCGTCATCCTAAACAAACATAATTTTCTTTCATAAGAACATTAGAACACAATTTTGTAATGGTTCGATCATATATATGAACTTGAATTAAAGATCAGAGACTAGGATAGTAATAAAAAATGTGTAATTTCAGCTTAACATACATACATACATATATCGTACAATATTTCATATACATACATTACTTTTTTTTCACGTCGATTTTTGTTCATATTTCACACTTTTCTTTTACTTTTTATATCAGATAAAAAAATATATACAAGTACGATCTATAAACACATAAATTTGTATACGGTCGAAAGATGTGTACAGAATATTGCACGTATGTATGTATATATTGCATTTATAATTAACAAAATCAAGTCATTATTTTATGGTACAATATTTGTACAGGGACATATATGACTCCACGTGGAGTGTATACTTAAATTACATACTTACGTATACGATATATAATGCATTCATACGATCATATTTTTATTTATCATTACCTAAAAAGTATGAATTTTGAATACCCAAAAATTCAAAATTTAACATTAAACCGATCGTATTCAAAATATATTGTATTTCCCATACAATACATTACAATTTGAATTTACATTTTGTATTTCTATCCTCGTTTCTGATGTAATGAAATTTATGACCCATATGATCGTACAATTATGAAAAAATTATATTTGTTTAGGACGATAATTTGTTTGTTTAGGACAGAAGTTTTACACACGCATATATACGATAAATACGTACATTACAAAATATTCTTATAAATATTGCGCATAATATGTACACTTAAATTACATACGCACGTATGTGATAAATATGCATACATATTCACATTCTATGCTGATACATGGGTATTTTAGTGGGTACTGAATGATTTCTTCTGAAATAATATGTACACTTGAATTACATACGCACGTATGTGATAAATATGCATACATATTCACATTCTATGCTGATACATGGGTATTTTAGTGGGTACTGAATGATTTCTTCTGAAATAATATGTACACTTGAATTACATACGCACGTATATGATAAATATGCATACATATTCACATTCTATGCTGATTCATGGGTATTTTAGTTTTTTTACATGGGTATTTTATTCTGAAAATTGCTTGCTTTTTTTATATATTTCAATACATTTTCTTATTTTACACCTTATTTTTTGAATAAAACGGTAGCACTGGGTACTGATGTCAGTACCCAGGAAGAAAAATTTTTGAACGTCGAATTTGCACTGCTTGCAGTATCTCCTAGTTTTGGATTTCTGCTAACATGCATGTTAGCATTTTTCTTTTTTATGCTAGTGTATATTGTATACTATTTAAAAGGGTACGAATTAAAAGAATTCTAGATTTTTCTATAAAAAAGATGTATTGAATTTTTACTTCAAAAGGATGTTCATTTGTTTGTAAACGAGTAGTTTTATAATTTTGTATCGAATATTACGAGTATTAGTATATTTTTTCAAATTTAGAATTTTTTAATCAATTTGCAATAAATAATCGATAACAATACAAAATACTGATGATAATACAGAATTTATTTAATTTTTATATTATTATATTGATTTCTTTTTAAAATATAAATAATATAAATTTACCCCACATGCATATGTAGATGTGTAAAACACATACATATCTGCATAACCAACAACGCCTATAGCGTAACAAATATTAAAGTTTTGAGCTATGGAAAGAAAACGATTAGAAAATAAAATCTTTTGTTGAAAAAAGCAAAAATTTTTACACATTCACTTTGTATACAAGATTCTTCTTAAGTTTTTACCTATAAAAATTTCTCTTATGGGAATCGCAAAAAATAAATGAAAAAATTGTGTACACATAAGTGTACGTCTGAAAAATAATATGTGTGCATGTACATATATGTACGTATTTCAAGATTTTATTAAAATCCTTTACAAAACTTTTATTAAGATTTTGTATATACATATGTACATACACAATGTGCATAAAGAATTATATAAAAATTGTATCTGTGTACATCTGCCGTCACAAAAATGTGCAGAAAAAAATTTTATATTAGTTTTTCCATAAAAATATTAAAATCAATATTAGAGCATATTGTGTTCGAGAGTGTGTACTGTGTACATACATATATTGAAAACTATTGTAAGAATTTGACATAGAAAAAGAAATATTTAAGAAGACTGTGAATGATGGCAATGATGTTGACAATGATTATAATGGTAATGATGGAATTTGCATAAGCAGCAATTCATTTGCACGAACAATACCAAGTTATATGTATGTATGTACTTGTACGAACTGACATATTCAAATCTTTGTGTTCTGCATATTGTATAATTTTTTTTTCTTCTTTGAATACTTTACCGCAAAAGTATGTATCTGTTTTAGATATCCTAGTCCTACTTATTTTTTACAAAAACACTATTACACTAATAATGTAAATGTAGTACAAAAGTAAAATGAAAAATCTTCTTGTTGTCATACTATGTGTGACAATTTAAATTAATTAGGTTTGCTTTTTACAAGGAGAAGCGCCATTACGTCTGGTCTCTAACTTATTAAAATCGTAAGTAGGTATATGTATACATAAATGTTTCACAAAAAGTAGAACTCCAATTAGGACAAATGAGTAATTAGAAAAATCTATATACAATTTGATACAATGTATTTATACCTACATTGTATTAAAATAAAAGTTGTAGGCACAAGTACTTAGGTGAGAATACAAGCAAACTTGCATAAATAGAATTTGGTCCACAATCTTTTATGTATGTAGACATTTTCTTTTTTGTAATTATATAGCATCATCTTGATAAATTAAAAGAAGGCATTAACGAGGTTTTTTGTTTGTTGGCCCAATTAATATTCGATTTGTTTTTTCTTTGACTCATATAGATTTCCACATAACCATAATCTGTTTGTTTGATTGAATATAAATTTTACTTCATTTTATTTCAACTTAAAATAATTTTAAAGAACTTTTGATTTTCAGTTACTTCATTTAATAAAAAAATCAAGAAAAAAAATTGTCTTTTAGTCTAAAGTTTGAAATTTTGCTACAAATTCTGCAAAAAATAAAAAATAAATAAATAAATCAAAATGAAATGAACTATGATATTCGATAGTAACATAAATTTAAACATATTTAATTATAACACATACATATGTAGGTATGTAGGCGTATGTGTATGGTATTAATGTAAAAAATTTTCTAGTAGGTAGGTATTTTCTATGAACATAAGTAACATACACATATTTAGTTAATGATTTTGATATTATGTTTTGAAAAATTACATTGAAATTTCAAAAATACACAATATAATATTCTATACGTTATATGTACGTGTAGTATTAATATCCTTTTGTCATTTTGTACATATGTACGTATCATGAAATAAGAAATCTTGAAAGGTTATTTATATTATCGTTAAAGAAAATTACTATATCAACATTTTATTGTGTATCATCATTACGTTATGTAAAATATGTAATACATTAAAAGGATGTGGGTATGTATTTTTTATACACGTATAAACGTTGAAAAAATATAAAATTTAACGCAAAGTAATATATGTATGTATAAACCTGATATTTAATATAAATACGTATATATACATATGTATGTATGAATACAATATCAAATAACACATTTCTAAAACAAATTTGAATAAAATTCATTGAAAATTTTATACACGAAATAAGAAATTACACCCTTTTGTTTTTTAATCAAATTTGTTCAAGGACAAAAAAATAAAGAATACCATTTTTTGCGACAATAACATGATTTTGTTAAATTCTAAAAATAAGGAAATAACAAGGTTTATCGACATTAAACAACGATTAATATGGAGTAACACATAACCACATTGTATTGAAAATCAATATATTCATTAGTTTAATTGGTTCAATTTAAAATATACCTACACATACGTATATATATGTATATCTTAAATATCAAATAGTAAACACAAAAATGAAATAAGCAAAAGAAAATTTTAGTAAAAAGATATTATTTAATGAAGCTAAAAAAATAAATTTATTTTCTATATTTTTCAAATTACTTCTTTTCTTATAGACCTTAGTATTATGTATATATGTATGTATATATATACGTTATAAAAATCTGTACGTATGTATTTTACCTGATGGTGTTTAACTGAATAAAATATATGTATATCATGTACGAGTAATGGTCATTATAAAAATCTATAATATATGCCATACAGTTTTGGATTTCTGGCCATACAAATAAATTTCAAATATGTATACCTACATACAAAAACGTTTTAAATAAATTTATATCACTTTCAAATTGAGTACAAATTCGCATATTTAAACATAAAACTGTATTAGTATATTTTTTTTTTCTTTCAAATAAATTTAAATCAAACTAAATATGTATTTAAAAAAGAAAAGAAACGTTTATAATGTTGTGTGTATATGTATTTGCGCCAGACCAGCAATGAACCATTTTTAGATCAAAAAATAAAAAATAAATAATTTCCAAGTTTCTGTATCATTAATCACAATCGTTATGTAATAATGGTTACATACATATATGTATATAAGCATACACCAACCGTACTTGTATATGTATACCTACATGTTTATATATATCTACATATGTAGTTACACATATGTACATAGATATAATATCTTATGTATGTATGCAAACTGTATGAAAAGTTTTATAAAAAGTGGCATATAAATTTTTACATAAAGAAAAAAATTGAAATGTCGATAGAGCATCGTAATAGAAAATGAAAAAAAAATTTTTTTCTATTTTTAGTTTGCAAATATGTACACATACACAATAATAGCTATCTGAATTCTGAACTATATAATATATTGAATAAATTTTCATTAATTGTATTACGTTATTATTAATTGTAATGTAATTAAATTTTCATTAGAGAAAAAATAAAATTTAACAAAAGTACTAAATTTTTAGTGTAATATGATCTTCAAGTTTTATTAAAGTACAAATTAAAATTACATACATATGTATAAATGAATGTACCTAGTTTAGTTTTTAATTCATGTTTCACAATATATAATAACTACACATTAACGAATACAATTTCATTAAACATAATAAATACATACAGAATACAGATACAAAAAATTATTTACATTTTACTTACTTTTATGTACGTGAAATGTGTAAATAACATGTAATAATAATTTAAGTGCTGTTCTCGTATAATGTAAAATTGTTTAATTTTATAATGTTTCAAGTCTGCATACAATTTTGCTGTGTAATTTATTTGTATACAATTTGTGTATTCGTAAATTTTTAATACAATTATTATTAATACACACAGTATTTATGTATGTTTGTACTAGATTTAATCTACTATACTTATTTTATGAGGTTATTAACACATTATTTACATTACAATAATAAGTGAAAAGTTTATCAGTTCATTTTTGCATTACAATAACTAAAAAAGTAAATTATTTGAATTATTTTTTACGCGTATTCCAATTTGAATTTAACGTAGAAAATAATAATAACAGAAATTTGAAACAAAATAACTAAGTACATATTATATCACATCAAAAATTATTTAATTATTAAAATCTACTATTTTATATACATACACGTATCAATGCGATATAAAGCGTTAATAACAGTTTCACAAAGTTTTTTTTAATTTTACATTTTTTTTATATTTAAAATACGTCGGATTCCGTGCATGTATTTTACTTGGTTATTTATATATGTTATGTATTATGTAGAGGTTCAAATCAAACACATTTAAATTTAATATTGAAATACAGAAATTAATCAATAAAAATTTACTTTATAGATGTACTACTTGTTTGTCATTATTTTCATGAATATTACGAGTAATAACAATTATGAAAATATGATAATTTAAGTATACATTCATAACATTGATAACATAATATATCTACCATACATATACAGAGTATACTTCATGTGCATGTATGCAACATGTATGTACATATGTACATATATGAGAAATGATATTTTGTGCTGTCATTTTGAGGTTTACTCATTTTTTTTATTTTTTATTAGTTTTATACAAATAAAAAACAATAAAATAACATTACAATTTTTTTTTATTAAAAAGACAATTTAATTTTATTACATTCAATCAATATAATATGTATTGTTGTAATCAGTGTGTACGAGAATAATATAATGTACACATGTAGTTCTATGTCAAGGAAATCGATAAAAGACAGAGAGAATTTGTTTTTGTTTTTTACAATAAATATTCATTATTAATAAATAAGATTACAAAAATATGCACATGAGACAAAAACAAAAATGCAAAAAGAATTTTAAATAAAATCATTGGGGCATGACATTTGATTAAATTTAAATTCAATTTAATTTGCGATCATGCATATTTTCCATTGACAATTTTTTGTATTTCAATTAAAAGCAACTTTCTATTGAATGAAAAGTCGAAGTGAATTGAGTGCACAAATCAACAACGTTTATTAATTGTTCATATAGTAACGGGGTGTTTAATTATAGTACAGGTCTTTAACCTTCGAAAAATGTTTAAATCTAATTATTTTGTTTTTTTTTTTTTGAGATTGTCTAATTGTCTATAGTCTAATAACATCTGACTTTTAACATTTATCACTAAAAATATCAAATATTTGAAGCAAATTTTCTAATTTTTTTAAACATTCACTAAATTCGAAGTAAACATTTTTCTTTTCTTTACACAAATTATGTAGGTAGGTAGTTGTTATATTTTATATTTTTTTTTTTAAATTTTCAAATAAAAATGGGTATTTTTTTTATCTTTTAAATAATTTTAGCATTAGTACTTACATACATGTGTATATATATATGTATACTGATATTCATTTTTATTGTAAAAACAAAAAAACAAAACAACAACATTGTACACAATTTTTAGAGGCGTAAAGCATACGAAAAACTCATATAGAACAAAAATGTATTTTTGTTTATTTATTTATTATTTTCTTTTTTTTTTTTAACCATACATACGCATACGAGCTATAATGAATGAATTTTATCATATGTAGAGGCTTTGTTTTTCTTCAAATTTTGCATACTCGTGTGTACACATTTATTAAAAAATTTTTAAGCCACTTGTTGCTGTTTTATGTGCCAAACAAATAAATTGTATAAAAATTTTAAAAAATATTTCTTCAAAGTTTTCAGACTTTTTAGATTTTAATCTGTACAACAATTTATCTTTTTGTTATTTTCTTATATACAAGAATATAAATATTTTTTTATATTTTAAAATGAAAATTGTAAAAATGAATTTTGTTTTTAAAAACATGTGTGTAAATTTTAAATTTCTTCACGTTTGTATAATTAAATCAACGGTTATAATAATTGTATACAAATATTAAATCCAAAATATTTTTGCGTATTAAAATTTATAGTAAAAATTGCTCTTTAAAAAAAATGTATAATGTAGGTATAAAAAATTATATATAGATTGCATTTACCATAATTTAATGCCCACATAATATTCACCAAATATTGTTTGAAAAAAATTGTACAACAGTTTTACAATTAATTTTAAAATATATCGAACAAGTGTTTTTCAAACATAATAATAACTGAAGCAAATATACATATGTATGTGCATGTGTACATTTGCCACAAATTATGTACATACGTGCATATACATTTTTATTAAAATTAATTATGTCAAGGTAACAATTATTTAATTCATATAATACAATATACACAAAAATTTAGAATTTCTTTTCTTTAACATTTTGAATTAAGATATAGTGATATTATTCTCTTTTACAAATGTAATGTCAATGTCAAGATCAGATTTTGTTTTATATCAATTGTACGTATAGACGTGAAGGTTTACGAGATTTAAAATAACTACCTATAAATACATTAGTAGATAATCCTCAGGATATGTTTCAAAGAAACGAAATAAACTTAATGTCTACTTTTCAAGTATGTATGATAAAAATTTAAAATATAATACATATGGTAGAAAAATATGATAATTTTTTAGCGTTTGATCTCATTATCAAGGATTTCAACATGAATTTCAATACACAAGATATTTCACGAACTGATGTTAACCCCACGTCACATAAATTATATAAAGAAAAGAAAAATATGTACCTACTTCCATCTAAAAAGTAAGTATAAAATATAGCGTCATATTTAATCTAATTAAAATTTTTAATAAATTTGATTATGTTGAACTATTTGTAGAAAATAAATTCAGATTTAATTCCAATAACTATAAACAAGAATTCGATAAATAAAAAATAACTTTTTAAAATAAAAGATTGGGATAAAAAAGAAAACGTTTTTAATTAAATTAAAAAAGTTTTCTTATTACATTTTTATTGATTTGAAACGAACTCCGTACAATAAAAAAAAAAACTTAAGAAAAGTTAATCAATAAATTTTTACTTTTCTTCAAGAAAAACTACAATGTTGCTTTTATTTTGAATGATAATGACACAGATGTTAAATTTTTTTACATTTTTTTCTTAGCTTTTCTTCATATGTTTTGTACGTGAAATAAAATGTATAACACACAGTGTCAGCATTTAAACTTTAATAAAAAAAAAAGCCATACCCAAATAATAAAGGATTTAAAAGAAAAGATAAGAAATTAAAAACTTTGCTGACATTTTAAAACCATCAATGTACATTTTTTGTTTAATTCGCTCCTTTTCATTTCTTAAAAAATACGCCTATAGAATAAACGTTACATGATAATTACATAGTTACTTGTTTATTAAGCTTAGTGCAACAGTATAGGCATTAACAAAATATGTACATACGTTATGTAAATACATAGAAAAATAATCTAATAAAATAAAATGTAAAACTAAAAAGTATTTTACTTCAAAAAAAAGATGTATATAAATTTCTTTTACATAAAAATACTCACATTAACATTAGACAAAAATTTTTAAAATGCTGGGGGTATTACAAATATTTCAGTAATCATTTCTAATATTAGGAGATTCATTTTATTCATTTGATGTATAGAAAAAATAAAAGGTAATCTCCTGCAATGTTTTTAAAAATAAAAAGTATCTGACTTAATACGTTCTATATGAAATTTCAATCATGCAGAGATTTAAACACTAGTACATATATATAAATGTAATAACACTAGTACATATATATTAAAAACTGAATTTATTTCTTGTATGAGTTTCATGTGTACATATCAGAAACCTTGAAAAATTTTAATAAAATATAAAAATTTTATAATTCAAAATTAAATGTTATATGACTTAAAAAGGAACATTTTGATTTGTGCGGTATTCAATTAAAGAATTCATAGCACAAATGTTTGTTACATAATAACAAAATACTAATATAAAATATATAAGGCATAACAAAATATTTGTCTTTATAAAAAAGAGAGAAAAATAAATTATTTTTTATTTTTATTTTGTTATTATTCTATTTTTGCAATTTTTAATTAGTTCTTAATCTGTTATCAATTTATTTTGCGTGTATAATAATCCTTTACGAATTTTTTCCATTTTTCCGTAGTATTTTATTTAAGCTCATTACTTATTAACTTCCATGGTATTCCGCCTACATAACTGTGATACTTTTTATGTGTCCTTTCTTTAAATGTCATATGAATGCACATGTTTTGACAACAAATAATGTAATTCATATAATAATTTATTGTTAACAATAAATTAAATTAATTATAAGTTTAAATTATTATTTACAAATAGGTATATAATATTATTGTTACTATACATATTGTTATCATTTGAAATTTATACGTATATACATACCTATACATATGTACATGTAATACAAGTACAATGCAAACCTAGTACCTATATAAAAACATATTTTCTATACTAACATTTCCATAGCATGGACGAATTGAATAGATAGGTAGATGATATATAAAAAAATTAGTTTGTGATAATATAGCATAATACCCACATAAATCAAGAAATGCTTAACGAACAATTAATTATTTAAATTAACTTTTTTTATTATCCTTTTTTTCTTATTATTTTTTTTATGCCTTTATTAAGAAGAAAATTTTAACGTAAAATCATGACAATGAAAAATGGGAATTAAATATTAATTATTGTAAAAATATGAAGTTATAGAAAAAATGTTAATCATTAAATGGCATATCATATAAAAAAAAATAATAAATGCGCAATCAGGATATAAAGAAAAATTTGTGATATTTGATGGTTTCAATGTACACAGTGGATAATATGTATAATAAATAATGTCAATGATAAGGTTAAAAGTTCAGTGTCAAAAACTCATTGCACAAAGTACCTATACCTACCTAAGGATTGAAAGCTTTTTTAAATTTTTTTATCACATATTATTTAATTTATATTTGTTTCTATGGAACAGTAATATTTACAAGCGTTTTAATAAACATTTCATGTATAAGCACAATTTATTTAATTTTTCTAAGAATACGTTTTTTAAAAAATAAATTAATTAACAAGAATAATTGCAGTGGATATTGGGTTATTAACTTATTTTCTTGAATTTTTTTTTTAAACTCAATAATCAACTACAAATTATGTAAATCAATCTAAAATGTTTATGGAAAACCAAGTAATACATGGTAATACCATATTTCTAATATGTGCTTACATGCACACAATACACCTAATTATTATGGTATATGTATGTAGGTACTCAATTATTATTCATATAAGTATATATTCGCGTTTATGAAATTACATATAAAATTTTCAGATTTTAGGACAGTTTATTTACTATGCTTACTAGAATATGATTGTTAAATGCAAATTCAACTTTAAATTACATCATTCACCAACACATGCAATAATTGTATCCATATTCAAACGAACATACATTTTACGCTCATACTTAAAAATTATACACATTCAACATTAAATGATTTCATACATATAGGTACATATTTCCACATTCAAACATGCCTGAAAATAATTGAAAAAATTAAATGAAATAAAACAAAATTTATGTCACAAAAATTTTATATGAAATTATTATTTTCATTATGTACATACATACACATATGTAACTATGTTACTTATTTTAAAAGAAAATTAATTCAAAAAAAATTTTTTTTCAATTTTATAAATAGAAATTATGTGTATAACCTCCGAGTAAAAGGATATTAATCGTTACTATACACAACACATTATACATAGTATTTACTAGGTATACTCTAGCGTGTGATAATGTATTGGTATAATAATGATATAAAATTTGAAGCATAAATATACATACATTTGTGTGGTTGTGTAGTCATATACACATACGTACATACTTTTTTAATGTACCTACACGTACTCAATTCCACATACATACATATGTACGTGTAAAACTCATAAATATAAGAAAATTATGCAATGAACGCATTTAACGCGCATGAACAACTCAAAAGAAAAACTGCATATGACCTTGAAAATATTTCTAATATTCTGATTTTTTAAATTAAACTTTTAAATAACTAAAGAGACAATTAAAATAATTTACTTTATAGATAGTGCAGACGAATTGCGGCAATTTTTCTTTTCAAAAAATTGATCTAAAAATCTACTTTCTATTGCTTTCTTCAGTGAAATTATATGATTACATCATCATTGAAGAAAATCAAATATAGGTTTGTGTCCAATATTTTACTATGTATAGCTATGTGTTTTATATATTGATAATTTAACATTCCTAAATGAACCAAATATTAGGACACATTTTAGAAAAATTACTGTAATACAGCGCTTATGCGGACAATAATACATGTCCAATTTGATGACAAATTTTAAATGGCATGAACAATAATAAAAGGAGACATAACATCAATTTTTAAAACAAAATTCATTTTATTTTCCCACAAGTTCTACTGAGGGGGTTACGATTAAGGATGGTAGTTCATGTTAATACATTGACTAAGCATAAAGTACAAGTATAAGTACATACATACATACGTGTACACCGTACATACGTTGGTATAGCCTCCTTTCTTTCACGATTTTTCTATGTACACGCGTAACACATAAAATCACAAACTTTTACTTGAAATGTAAAATAAAAACTGAGAAATTTAAATGAGTTTGTCACTACACCAAATAAAGATTACCTAATTCGTTTATGTTCTTCAGCTTTATTCTATAAGTGAAAAGTATAGATAGTAATTTTAATTATTTATTAGTATGACAAAGAATTTCTATATATACCTATAAAATATGTACGCACTACACATATCTGTATTTAAGATTATAATCAAATAATTTAGTTTTAGTTGTTAATAATGGTCAATGGATCATCACCTTTTGTTTGAATAATGTTTTATAATGTTCTGTCAATTCTTTGCCTATTCTGCCTATATGTATAGACTTTTACACTGTACCTAATTGAAATCTAAATAAAACCTTTTATAAATATACATAATAAGATTCATTCGCATAAATTTGCTAATTATACTAAAAATACTATGTCATGGGTATTTTATTATGAAAATTAAAATCATTTCAAAAAATTTACTATTACTCTTCGTGTAATAGTAAATAAATAACCATTATTTTATGTTTGTGGGAGGTGCATAGTAACCGATTGTATTCATAGTTTTAAAATATGTATGTATTATAATAACTAAGGTCATCTGTATTCCATCCAACAAATGCAACAATAATCGTACCATATATGTGAAGTAGTGATAAATATTACACAATCAATTGAAAGCAAACATTGACGTTGGCATTATACGATACACCAGCTATCTCATCAATTTTTTTTTTTATATATATATAAGCGACAAATATTGTATTATTACAGTGATAATAAAGTTACAATGACAAACTGGATGTAATAGATGAATATTATTTTTCACTTTAATAAGTAATTATAAAGAAAAAACATTCAACAAAATTAAAATCATCATTAAAGTTGTTTTTATTGTATGTTACATACACAAATAAAACACAATAGAATTTCTTTTGTTAATTAAAAATTTTTTTAAAAATTTTTCTACGTTGAAGTAAGAAAAAGTAGGTACGTACTTAGGTACCTATATTGATTTAAAATGAAATCATCTTTTTTCAAATATTTGTTCTTATTTTTATAAAAAAGGTTCTTTATTTCCATTTTTAATGGAAATAATTCTGACATACACTCCTATGTCATAATATACAATCATTATATGTATATTATATGTAAGTATGTACCTGTTTGGCTTTTTGCATAACAGTGGATCGATTTCTTGGACAAATAAGTACCTACTTTTAAAAAATGAACCACAAATGTTGTTAAGTATCCAATCTCCCATCCATCTATGTATCAACCCAATCTGGCATTATTAAAAACATGAATGAAGTATTTAAATTTAAAATGTGCAAACATGTAATTTCAAATTATGATGTAAAAATAAAATAAGTCTGGTCTGATGACTACATATAATATACATACATACATACATGCAAATACAAACTTAAATACTATTGTATTTTATGTAGGTAACCAGTCTATCACTTCCTCTAGCAAAAAATTACTTGTTTTGGCTTATGTTGAATAACTTGACTGGTACAATAATTTTATACGATACGATAATATGCATATGTGTATTCACATCCATCAGTAACACAGTGTACCTACATGTATGTTATTAATGTGTGGTACATTTGGGTATATGAATTATATTTGTGTTTTATCTATACGAAGAAAATTAAGTAAAATCAAATTCAACCAGCAAAATAGCAGCAACAACGAATAAAGGATTGTAATGAGATAAGAAATAATAATTATCTCATCCTCATTTTATTTTTAATTTTTATATTTTGTTTTTAACAGAAGATTAAATGTTAATTTAACTACATAAATGTTTGTGCATTTAATGCACAAAACTTACCCCTTTTACTTTTATTATTGTAATTTGCTGTTTAATTTATTTTCAGTAAGCAGACAATTTATTTTATTTATTTTTATTTTTATTCAAAATTAACTTTCATTCAATGTCACAGCACAGCACACAGAAAAGCACATATACAAATTTTCTAGAGAATTTGAAATAAAAATTAGCAAAAGAAATTATTATTAAATTATGTAGTCGACATATTATAACGAGTACTACACTTATGTATTTTTTAATTAAAACAAAAAAATCAAATTAATAAAAATTATAACGCGTACCTTTATTATAACAAATAGCAACTCTGTCAAATGAAATACATAATGTATGCATAAAATTAAACAGAAAATGAATGAAAGAAAAAAGTGAAAATTATATTGGTACCTACATATTATAATATGAAACAATTTTTTTTTTTTTCACATTGCGCACAAGTCAATTTTTTGATTTTTTTTTTCTGACTCGTTTTTTGATGTTTCTTTTTTTATGATACTATTAACAATATTATAAGATTTTTTTTTCTTACATTATTGAAAACAAATGAGTTGTAATAAAAAAGCAGCACTTTGTATATTTACAAAGTACATATATTGTGTTATATTATAAAAAAAAAAGATAATAATTCACTAGAATTTAAAATAAAAATGTACATTAGATACAAGGAAATAAAAAGCCACTGAAGAAATAAATAAATTGATTAAAAAAAATTATTATCATTTTCTACTTACACAATTTTTTATTTTATTTAATTGAATAAAATTGGATTTGATTTTTTTTTTACGTTTATAATACACTGTTGGGGATTTTCTATTTCTTTTCTGTTTATTTCAAATGCCACTACAAGTTTTAACTATTTCTTTTTACGTTTGTTTATTTCGTTTAAATTGATAATCGACTACATCGAAATTTACCACTATTTTTATATTTTTAGCAAATTTATGTCTTATAAAAAAGGAAAATATTTCTTCCTTATCACCATTTAATCCGGATATTTTAATTCAAATTTTTTTAAATACATATAAATATTAAATTGATTCCGTAGCACCAATACCTTTGAACGACTTTTCACTTTATCTAAATTAGTAAATTCTGTATTTTCCGATTTCTGTATTCTGTCTTTCTGATTTCTGAATTCTGCTGAACTGAAACTGAAACTACTGAAAGCAATGGAAGCAGGCAACCAACTGAAAACACAAAAATTTTCAATAAAATTTCAAAATCATTTCATATTCAAAATTCAACACAATTTCAATGAAAATTGTAAATAACGAAAAATGAAAAACGAATTAAAATCGATTTTACTGATTCGATAAAACAATAAATTTATGTTTGGTCGTACATAAATTATTCAAAAACTTTATAAATTTTAATCTCAATTGAAATAAAAAATAAAATATCTATAGAAAATTAATAAATTTTCTAAATTATATATTTGCTAAATTTTTTTTATTTCCATGTTCGTTTGTGAACCTGGGTAACAGAATTTAATTTAACGGTTTTCTACTTTATATTAATTATTGTGCCCAATTTTTTTGTGGTTATGTTTACACAAATATTTACTTCAAGAAAAAGAACTAGAAACAAAAAGTTTATTTTTTAGTTAAAAATATGTCGAATAATTTTGATATAATTTGGAAAGAAACTTTGAGAGTTTTCCCATTACTGGACAATTCTGTAACTACTCTTTTGAATACAAATTATTATCAATATTTAAAAATATTTTCTTTTTAGATCGAATTTTGTAAACTACCTGAAATATATTGTGAATGTACACGGGAAGAATTTGAAAATGTATCAACAAATTTGATTAAATTAGACTTAATTGAAGATATTTATGAATCTGTATTTTTATCAATTGGATGTATTTTACGTAAAGATATTGTACCAAAATTTTGGTCACATTTTAAAAAAAATAATAATGATAAAAATGCAATTAATGAGACTGATGATAGTAATGTAGATAATCATGAGAATGGATTTCAGGAGTTTAAAACAGCTGTTTACGAATTAGAAAAACAATATCGAAAAATGATGAAAATAATTTCAAAATTACAAATAATAAAAAAATTGTATAAATTTAAGAGAAAAAAAAATTTAAACAAAAATGAAATTCAAGCATTTGATATGATGTTAAGAAGTCATTTATTAGCTGAATTGCCAGCTAATTTTAATGAAATTGTTTATTCGTTTTATTGCATATCATTTAAAATTTTTGCAAATAGTCATCAGTTTGATGATCAAGATGATTCTTTGGAAGATATTGATGATATGAAATGTAGCGGATGTGAGAAAAGTGCTGAACATTGCAGATGTCAAGAATTGATATCAGCATTCAATGAAACCAATCAATATTTAACAACAATGAATTTATTAGATCGTTTAGCTGGTTACATATTAACAAAATTAATACAAGAAAGGATTTCAAACCATGTACAAAATACCTGCAAAGGAATATTTGATACTTCACACATAAAAAATCTAGAAAAGGTGTCGTATGTTGTGCATAGTATGTTGAAATTTATAGCAACTTTTTAAATACTTTTCATTTATCTTTTTTTCCAGTGGCTAGATTCTGTTGTTCTCAATTGGTTAACCAGAATCTACAATAGAGGAACATTAAAAGTGGATGATAATGATAAAAAAATACGAGATCTAATACAAGATTTTAAAGTGAAATTGAGCTACTATCTTCACGAAACATATGCGAGTGTCATTATTGAACAGTTTTTTAATATTATCATAGGTCTGAAATTAGTTCATATGTATGTGTCAAACTAATTTAATAATATTTTTGTATTTATTTATTTTAGATTTTCCTGATTCTCAACCTGCCATTGATGATTTAAAAATTTGTTTAGAGAAACTAGATTTACGACAGCATTTAATTAAGACATTAAAACAATCATTGGAATTGCGTTTATTGCATCCAGGTGCAAATACAATGGACATATTGACTGGATATGTAGCAGCAATTAAGGCTATAAGACATCTGGATAATAGTGGTGTATTGTTGGAAACAATTACGGAACCAATAAAAGAATATCTGCGAAAACGTAATGATACCGTACGACAAGTTGTGACTGGATTAACTGAAGAGGGGCCAACTGATTTAGCTGAAGAGTTGGCACGAGGTGAAGCATTAAAAGAAAATGTTGACGTAATGATGAATGGCGGAGCTGGTAGTAATGTAAAGGATGATATGGCCAATTGGGAAAATTGGAATCCAGATCCTGTTGATGCAAATCCATGTAACATACATTTTCTTTTTATTACGGTATTTGAGGTCTTTTTAATAATTCTCACATAATTTTCATTTAGCTTTGAAAAATACAAGAAATAGCAGATCAGCTGACATAATTTCAATGGTTGTTGATATTTATGGAAGCAAGGAAGTATTTGTTAATGAATATAGAAACTTGTTAGCAGAAAGATTATTAGCACAACTTGATTTTAATCCAGAAAAAGAGATACGTAATTTAGAATTGTTAAAATTACGATTTGGTGATAGTTTATTACATAATTGTGAAGTTATGTTAAAAGATATTAGTGATTCAAAACGTATAAGTACACATATACAAAGCGACATTAATTATAGTAATAATAAAAAATTTGATATTGCATCATTGATATTATCGTCACAATTTTGGCCACCATTTAATAAAGAGACACTTGAATTGCCTGATGACATAAACGATGAATTTAAAAAATATACGATATCATATGAAGCGTATAAAGGCAATCGTACGTTATATTGGCGTCATGTAACCGGTCGTGTTACAATTGAAATTGAATTAGCTAATAAAACTTTAGAAATGACTGTAACTCCAACACAAGCAGTCATTATTTATCATTTTCAAAATAAAAGTAAGAAATCAATATAAATAATTTTTCCTGCTATTTATATTGAAATTTTCTATTCACCTCCATTTTAGATCAGTGGACACTTGAAGAATTAGCACAGCTGATGAAAGTTCCACCATCAATTTTACGTAAAAGAATTATGTTTTGGCAGACACATGGTCTTATCAAAGAAAAGGAGACAGACGTTTACATTTTAATCGAAGAAGAAGGAGAAAGTTCAGATATTCAAGAAATCCATGCACCAGAAATATGTGAAGATGATGAATCAGAAAGTGCAATGGCATCAGCTAGCGACCAAAGAGAAGAGGAACTACAAGTAAATGAATTTTAATATAGTAAAATGATGTTTTATTAAGTATTGGCTGTTTTTCTTCTTTACTTTAGGTTTTCTGGTCTTATATTGTCGGTATGCTAACAAATTTAGATTCTTTACCAATAGAAAGAATACATCAAATGCTAAGAATGTTCGCATCTCATGGACCTGGAGTTGAATTTAGTCAAGAAGAATTGAAGAATTTTCTTCAACGAAAAGTTAGAGAACAAAAATTAACATTATCTGGAGGAGTTTATCAACTTCCTAAATCTTAATATTTTTAAAAATTGAAACGGAATTTTGTTTGGTATATCAAGAAATTATTGTCTATAATTAAATTACAATACTTAAAATTTTTGCAAACAAGTAAATAAAAACAATGTCAAACTTATTACATACTATATATCAAAATTATTTTTATTTTTATTTTATGATTTTTTAATTTTTAACTATTTTAATTTTCTATTAAATTACTTATTTGTTGTGATAAACGATTTGCAAATGATTGAATATAACTGTTACTAATTTTTGTTAATAATGCATACGGAGTTTCAAATATATCGTCTTCATTATCTGTTATAATATCACATTTATCATAATCATTTCCAACTATTTGAAATCCAGCACCAGATACTTGTACACAATATTTTTCTGATTCTAATGTTTGAATATTTAAATAAATACGAAAATTATTTGATCTTAAATTTTCTGATATGAAAATTTCTTTAACATGATCTTTAACATCACGAATAATTGCTTCAGCTTCTTTTTCCCAATCTATAATTTCTTCATCACTGTAATTTAATTCATCGCCATTTACATGATTATCAATTCTCTCATCATTTTCCATTTTTATATTATTTGTATTTTCTTAATATCTTCAACTAATTTTATTTTAATATTTTGAAGAATATTAAAGGATATATTTTTTTTATTTATTGTTAGATTTGTTTTTGTTTACTAAATTTTGACATTTAAGTTTGAGAGAGGAATAAATGTGGATAGTGGAATCATGGAATGTAAATTTTGTGAGCATGAATTTTAGATACTGCCATACAGCCAACCCTCTGGTAAAGCGAAATATGGTTAATAAAATACAGTTGAAAACACAATATATGTACATAGAAAAGTAAATATTGCCCAAGTACAATAAAATTATTTTATTTTTTTTTTACACATGAATAATTATAAATAAAATGAGTATAAACAAAACAGCTTTCTTTTCATTTTTTTTTTTAACAAAACATGAAAAGTAAATATTTTACAATACGTAAATTATAAAAAAAAATATGTATGCAAATGTACAGTGTGTGTATAATAATCCAATAAACCACTTATTAGCATGTGAAACATTTATTGCTATTATTTTTATTTTTAATTTCATAATTAAAGTATCATCATTGGAATAAATTATATTTTGTGTTTATTGTAAGGCATTTTAAATAGTAAACTATTGCCAAAATTATTAATTTGCTTTTAACTGCTTTTAAATTTTGAAAAAAATAAAGCAACATATTATATATGTACAAAAAGTACATTTACCAATAACAGATATTTGTAACTGTATCCTTCTGCAACATATGACAACAGTTTTTGGTTTTCCTCGATTTAATTATAAAAATACATATTAATTAACTTTATGTATCGACGATTAACCATTTCTCATTTACATGTTCAATCTGTTTAGTTAATATTGGATTTCTAATTCGTATTTTAACTTCAAGTTTTCCACCAACAGGTTTTCGTCCTTCCATTAGCTATAACAAAGAAATCATAAAAATAGAAATTAAAAAACATTTTCAATTATATATGAATATAAAAAGGAGCAAACTATGTATGTACTTACATCATATGTATCGTGTATATCACATTTTGTTTCTAATGGCTGCAATTTTACATTAACTGTCCCAATTAATACGTCCGATCGCAAGAATCCACTGAAACAACACATTGGGAATTTTCGACATATCCCACCAAGACAGCATCTAGTGCATGTATGTGTTATGGTGGTATTTTGTTTTTGTTTTTATTTTACAAAAATTTTTCTTAGGATTTATTTTTTGTACAAATTAAACAGATAAAAAATTTTAAAGGAAAATTAACACAAAACTAAATAAAGTAATAAAATTCCTTTTGATTCTAAATTCATTTACATATTTTTTCTTTTTAGAAATTTAAATGTTCAAATTCGAATTTTTAAAATACTTTAAATAATGCTTTGTTATTTATTCTAATACTAAAATTATAATTTTGGATATTGTTTGAAAATACACGACTTTGTTCAATATATTGATTTTTAACAGTAGTCGAAATTGTTATTATCCTTATATTGAACAAAAAATAGTAGTAATAAAAAAAACTAATGTAAATAAATATACTAATAATTCTACTTTTCTACAAATTAATTTGCCTGACGAAAAAAAAGAAACCAAATCACTTACAGTGTACGGGAAAAGCATCAGAATTTTAATATTTTTGTGTTTGCTTTAAAGAAAAGCTCTTCAAACCCTTGTACCAAATAATATTTCATTTTAATATTAGAAAATAAAGACAGTACACTAGATGTTGTCTAATAAAACACTTTTTCCATCTCCAGTTTAATTATTTTATACATTTTTTAAAATTATTACTCACCCTCGTGAATACACTTCAAATTTAACTGCTTGCCGTTTAAAAATCCTCTGACATTGCCTATTTGATCGTTGAATTTCAATTTTAAATTTTTGATCATAATCCGGACTATCAGTATTTTTAACCAAATTTGTTCGATTTTTATATGGATAATCCTATCAAAAATTTGAAAAAGAAAAAAATGTATCACTTTATCAAACGCTATACGAATATTTTTTTATATACCTGTGGATATGGAAATTCAATTTTCACATATGTATCAACATCTTTTGGATTAGGAACGTTATATGTTATACCACGTATTACATTTACTTCAATTTCATTATCTGTTAAATCAGTATTACAATGTACTATATTAAAACTTTTTTGTTCGTAATGGAATTTTGGTATTGGTAACTTTTTTCTGAAAACAAAAAAATTATTAAAATTCCATGCGAAATTCAAAAACATTTTAATTTATTTACTTTCTTGCATAGCGAACTAAATCCAAATCTTTTTGCACAGATAATGCTAAATTCTCAAAACGATTCATTCCAGCTACATCACCCATAGCCTTGTGATGATCTCTAAAACAACAACAGAATGGAATAATGTATTTGATGAATAAAATCAAACAAGCTTTTTTTACCTTGTATTTTTACACATCATTAATTGTTTAGCTAAATGTTCTTCCATACGTACGCTTATATCTGATATTTCATCATTTGGATCACAATCACCTTCCGAAACAAATGCAAATGAGTCTTCAAGATTTGAACGTTGTGATGGAGGAATCGGAAGCTATAAGTAAATTGGGAGATTTTTAAAAGCCAACGATAAAATCTTTTAACAATATTTACCGTGCTAAGATCAACTGGAAGTCCTCCACTTGCTGCATTTAACAAACCTTCGAATCCTTTATAAATTTTTAAGTATTCCTTTGCTTGTTCGATTTCACCAGCCTTTTTAGCTTCTAAAGCGGCTATTTTAAATTCTTTTTGACGTTGTAATAAAATTTCCATCTGCTTTTCAGCTAAAGTTGTTGGTACCTGGTTTCCAGATATTCTGACGACTGATTCTTGTTTTCGTAAAGGCCGTTTTGGTGGTAAAGGAGATTTTTGAGCAGTGTCAGAATTAGGGGATTCAGAATCATTTTTTTGAGATGGAATAGTTGGTTTTGGAGCGGCAGGTACTGCTGAAGGAGTATTTACTTCACCAGAAGGAGAATTTCCTTCAATTGGTAAAGGACCGTATCCAGGAGGAATTGGTAATTCATCGAAAGCCACAGGCTTCCCTGCTTTGTACATTTTAATAGCATCCTCATATTGTTTTATAATCCTACCATACCTTCGAGCTTTGCTACTATTTCCCTCTGATTTAGCAGCTGCCTCTACTGATTTATATTTGTTCAACCTTTGTTGTAGACCCTCTAAGACACTTTTAGGGGCATCAGGAATGGGTTCTGCCTCTTTTGGAGGCTCTGACTCTTTTACTGAAGGGGCTGTAGGCTGCGAGGATGCAGTTACATTAACTCCCCCGCTCGTTTGCTCTTGCATTTGTTTCAAAAATTTATTTAATTCGCTTGGAGGTGGTGGCATATCACTCAGATCCACTTCTTCACCATTTTCAGCTGTTTTAATGACAACATCAAATTGCTTTATGATTTTAACAAACTGCAAAGCCGATTCTTTGTCTCCGTTGCGCTTAGCCTCTAAAGCAGCAAGTTTGTATTCTGTTTTTCTTGCATTTAAAATTGTGAGTTTCGAATTTTTCTCTGTAGAATTTTCAAATGGTACTTCAACTGCTTGAGTCGACTGCACTTCTTCTACAACAGAAGGTGGAGGAGAAGATGGTTTTTCTGTGGGTATTGGTGGAGCTGGTCTTGATGGAGGACCAGGAATCTCTTCTGAAGTGTTTTCAGTTGTTTTTTCTCCTTTCCCTACGCTAACTTCTGGAGGAATATCATCGACATTAATGTTTTTTCCTGCATTTGCTTGTTTCAGCATATCTTGTAGAGTTTTTAAACCTCTATTAAAGCGTCTAGCCCGACTACTTTCGCCTGCAGCTTTAGCATTATTTTCAGCCAATTCGTACATTTTGATACGACTTTTTATTATATCAATAACATTTGTTGTGCTTGTTGGAAGAAAAACTTGATCCTGTCCATCATTTTCGGGTGTTGCAGTGACTGGTGATGATTTTTCATCTTCTAACACAGCTTCACCAGTTAAATCTTGTAATTCACCTAAAAGATCTGGATCATCATCATCACCTGATAATTCTTCATCACTTCCAATATCTTTCATACTGTCTGCGATCATTTTATCTAAATCAGCAGTTGGAATTAGTTTCTTTTCAGGTGTTTTAGGTTTTGGCTTTTGACCACCAGCAGTAATAGCTGCCAATTCAGCTTCTAAATCGCTATCAGCACCATCATCATCACCTCCAATTCCTTTGGATGGGTCAAAATCATCAGAAATATCGAACAAGCCGAACTAAAGTATTTTTATTTATCGATGAGTCATATTTATTAAACGTAAAAAAAAACAAAGCAATAATAAAAGTTTTACCTGTGACAAATCTCTGCTACGTTTCTTTTGTGGTTCAGGTTTTTTACGAGAAAACATTTTTTTTTTGTTGCCTATGTACTATACTATGGCAGGATATTTTTTTTTAAATACGACTAGAAATTTGTGAACAGATACAGAATAAATATAACAAACAGAAAATCCAATTTAATTAACAGTAAATCAGTTAATATTCTTTCACTTTCAACACAACACAATTAAAAATAACGTATGTACATACATATATTTACGTATCTTTGATTATATTTATATGTATCCCTTAAAAAATATTACGAGCCACAATCCACATCATATGATTCATATGACATATAATTGTGAATGGATGTTATTTGGTGTATCCCGTATATGCATAATTATTAATAATTTATTTATTATTTACATTTTACATCATGAATACCATATGATTTGATTGACACTACGAATACTACGAACGATTGTACTGTACACAAATTAAAGTTTACAAATGATCTTGGAATTTAACTGGAAATGACAGTTTTTTAATAATTAATAAATGAAGTCAACATGTTAAACGTAGAAATGTTAAAAATAAAAATACATATTCATCTACATACTACATATAACATCACTTTACGCAAATAAAACGTAAAATCAAAATATGTATTATGCTATTACTTACGTTAATATTCGCAAACTACTTGAAATTTCTAATAATATATGTATACTGTAACTGTATAGTAGTGCTTTTTTAAGGCAGGCACGGGTCAAATCATACAATGAAAATAACGTCATTAGTGTTTATGATTTATGTTGCTCACGTGTGGTTGTTGTTGTATTCGTTTATAAAACGCAGTAAACTAGCAATCTGGTAAAACTGGCGTAAATAGAGGAAAAGACGAATTTATTCAAACTGAACGCAAAAGAGCCAAAAGAGTATGAAGATGCATCACTGACAACAACAAACGCCTTTCTTAAAAAAACACTATACTGTAATTCTTCTTTCTAACGTATTATTTACGTATTTTTAACATTTCTTGTCGTACCGTACCACAAGTATAATGACATTTATTCTCTTTACAATACTTTTCTAATTTCTTGCGCAAACTCTTTGCAGGTGGACGTAAACGTAACACATAGCGTTAGTCCTAACATATGTACGTTCGCTTGGTTTTGGTTCGACTTAAGTTATTACGTAATGTACAAACAAAGAAAAATAAATGAAAAATTTGGTAAAAACGAAAAGAAGATTTAATTTATCATTCAATTACACATTATTCATTTAATCATCAGGTGATCCTTTAATTGTTTAAGTCGGCTGCACTTCTTCTACAACAGATGATTTTTCTGTGGGTATTGGGGGAGCTGGTCTTGATGGAGGGCCAGAAATCTCTTCTGAAGTGTTTTCAGATGTTTTTTCTCCTTTCCCTACGCTAACTTCTGGAGGAATATCATCGACATTAATGTTTTTTCCTGCATTTGCTTGTTTCAGCATATCTTGTAGAGTTTTTAAACCTCTATTAAAGCGTCTAGCCCGACTACTTTCGCCTGCAGCTTTAGCATTATTTTCAGCCAATTCGTACATTTTGATACGACTTTTTATAATATCAATAGTATTTATTGTGCTTGTTGAGAGAAAAACTTGATCCTGTCCATCATTTTTGGGTGTTGCAGTGACTGGTGATGATTTATCCTCTTTTAATACAACTTCACCAGTTAAATCTTGTAATTCACCTAAAAGATCTGGATCATCATCATCACCTGATAATTCTTCATCACTTCCAATATCTTTCATACTATCTGCGATCATTTTATCTAAATCAGCAGTTGGAATTAGTTTCTTTTCAGGTGTTTTAGATTTTGGCTTTTGACCACCAGCAGTAATAGATGTTAATTCAGCTTCTGGACCATTATCAACACCGAACTAAAGTAAGTATTTTTTTTATCGATGAGTCATACATACATACAAATTTATTAAACGTAAAAAAAGCAAAGCAATAATAAAAGTTTTACCTGTGACAAATCTCTGCTATGTTCCTTTTGTGGTTCAGATTTTTCACGAGAAAACATATTTGTTTCGTGTTTTTGTTCTATTTACTATGAACAGATACAAAATTAATATAAACAATCAAAAAAATCCAATTCAATAGTAAATATGTATATAATTGGTTCAGTTCTCAACAAAATTAAAAATAATATTTATTATGTGTACGTATTACGTATCTTTGAATTTATATCTATTAAAAAAATATTACGAGCCACAATCCACACCATATGATTAGACACATATGAGACACTTCCAGTGTCACTTCACTGCTTTCACCCGGTGTCTCATAAGACAATTTATATACGTGTATCGAAAGTGTAAAAGCCAGCATTCATATGGGAGATTATAAACGATGAGGCTTTTATGAGACACATATGAAAAATTGTCTTATGAGACATCGGGTAACGAAAGTGAGGCGTGTATGAGCCTATGAGGTTGCACGGTACCTATGGGCTAGCTGATACAAACCTCACTTCATTTATCCGTTACACTGGAATTACTGAAAAGTGTCTTCATGTAAAAGCCCTATATGACGTATGAATGTGATGGGATGTTTTTTGGTGTAGTATGAGCGGATGTATTACATTTTACACCACGATTTAACACTACAAATGTATATATGTATTAAATTAAAGTTTTACAAACGATTTCGGAATTTTATTCGAAATGTCAAAGTTTTTATATTATAAAATATAAACTAAAATTTTGTTAAAATTGGTAAACGAAGTCAACAAATCATACCGCTGACGTCGCTGACCGCATGCAAAGTATAATAGGCAGGAGTGGTTTTAAATGAAAATAGGGATTTTAAATTTTGATTAAATTTTCACCAAAAAGTAATTTTTTAACTGGAAGTTTTTATATTTTTTAAAGTTATTAAAAATGAGTGAAAAACCGCGTTTATCGAAAAGTATATTAGAAATGAAATTTATGAAAAGAACTAAAGAGAAAGTAGAAAAAGAAAACGATGATGCAGAAGGTAGAGCAATGTATGCTAATGAAATAACTGAACGTATGATACATGGTTCAAATTTTATAGTTGAACCAAGTTATATGTATTGTGAAAATTTAATTAGTGGTCGATTAAGTTTTCGTGGTATGAATCCAGATATTGAAAAAATTATGGAAAAGGAAGAAGCTGAAAAACGTGGGTTAACCGCAGAAAAAGAACGAATTGAGAAAGCTAAAATGGAAACAGATGTTAATGATGATGAAATGATAGAATATTATGGAAATGTTGTACAAACAATGAAAAATAAATTTGAAAAATTTAGTAAAAAACGTAAAGCGGATTTAATCACAACGCCATCATCGTCACGAAAAATAGCCATGAAAAAAAAATTTGTGAAACCAAAAACAGATAGTGATTAAAAAATAACGAATTATTTTGTCTTTAAGATTTTATTGTAGATTTTAAGTTTCTATATTTAGGCCAACTATTTTCTCAATTTTTTAAAATGAAAATATCAAATGTATACACAAAAATTGACGAATAATATAAACATGCAATATATTGTGATATCTTGTATATTTTATTATAAAATACAAATTACAGTAGATTACAATTTTACCAATCATCAATATCTAAATCTTTTACAATGTCAACACCATCATCTTCAATTTTATCATCGTCTTCGTTACCGCATTCTTTATTTTTCCGTACCTCTTTCTTTTGTTTCTTTGTACCTTTTTTGGTATTTTGTACCATAGGTTTCTTAACATTGTCGTCTTTTTTATCACCATCTGCTACTTCTTCTTGAATATCGTCATCTTCATCTGATGGGAATAATTCTACTTCATCTTTACCATTTACATTTTTATCATCATCTGCATCATGTTTTTTCCTTTTAATAAATGGTATGTCGTAATCAGTGTTAATTTCATCAGTATTAGCTGCTTGCCGTTTCCTTTTTGTTTCGTGTGTTTTAATCCAACTTGAATAGTAAACATTTAATGGTGTACCTTTACTTCGTATTCCTGCTTCCCAAGCACGAATTTCTTTTATATTATCAAGTGTAAATGTAATATTCTCTCTTTCATTTTCAATGAATTTAGCATTTTCCATAATTTTATCTACTAATTGTTTGATTTTCCTTGAATAATTTGAATTTTTACATTCTTTTAAGTATTTTTTCAATAAATGAATAGTTGGTACAATTAAATCAGGAAATGCTAATGACGCACTTTCATTTTCTAAATATTCTAATGTTAATCCACAAACATTTTCAACAACTTCATCACGAAAACCATTTTCTGCCATTTGCGATTTATTCAAACGTAAAATACATGTAAATTGCATTGGTTTCATTGACACAATTGTATGCTTTTTATTGAATGTATTGCTATTTAAAACTTCTATTATAAATGGTAAAATTGGTATAAATGTATTCGTTTTACATTGTAAATTAATCAAAGCTTGAACACAATGAAAACGTAATGGGAAAAATTGTGCTGTTGGTATTAATTTTATAACTCCAATTGTAATACTAACTAAAGGATAAATTAATGGTCGCAATTGAGGTTTATCTGCTGTTGCACCTAATAATTCAGACCATAATCGTATTGAATTTACAAATTGCCAATTATAAACTGCTTGAAAACTATCCTTTTTCTTTAAAATAATAGCGTTACGAAGATGAATTGCCAATTGTCGAATATATAAAAATACGTGTTGATAAGAAACATTTAAATCAAGTGCAAATATTTCTACTAATGATCTTCGCATAAAATTTATATTAGCCAATGTGTTTGGACTTACAAATTTTGAATTGCGAACATATGATAAATACATTGCTTTTAGAATGTGATTTAAAAGTACTATTTGTTGACCACGTGTTATTTTCAATATACAAAGGAAGGCTAAAACTCGTACAGTTTCTTCTGATGTACTCCATAACACAATTAGACGTTTTAAAATTGTTTTCGATATTGTTGAAAATGAGCCAATCATGTTTGCCATTTGATGTAAATGTTTTAAAAGTACAATTAGTATGTTTGCACTTGATACATGGTCTAATAAACCAACTAAATCGATTAAATATCCTCTTAAACAGCTTCGAATCTTCTTCCATTTTTTACATTTGTGCAATTGTTGCTTAAATTTTTGTGATATACCCAAAAAATTAAGAATAGCTGGTTGTAAATGTAAGACGCACAATTGAATGATTCCATTAAATGCAGCTGAACCTTCAACTTTATATGTTAATGTTTTACGTTCTTCACCCGATAAACTGGCCAATGCTGAGCTAAATGCTTGTATTACTTTACGAATAATTTCAATCGATGGATGTTTCTTTTGTAACTGAATTTCCCATTCTTTCAGAAGTTTTAAACTTATCGTTTTAGATTCAATACCACCATCAGAAATCTTACCTTCATCATTGTCATCTGCTTCAAAATCACTTTCATCACTAGCAACTGCTAAATCTTCTGATGGCTTATGAAACTTGTCTTCACTTTCATCCTTCTCCTCATCATCTTCATCAGTATTATCTTCTGATTTTACAGAATCATTTTCATTTTCTTCACCCGAATCATCACTAAGATCAAAATTAAATTCTAATAATTTTTTATCGTTTTGTTTCAAAAATTTGTAAAATTCTGGATCAATATCCTTCAATTTTTTTAATTCTTTTTTATGTTTTTTCAATTCATCGTCTTCGCTTTGCTTTTTTTTAACAATTTTATTTTTCTTAACAGGATTTTCATTGTTTTTCTTGGGTTTTTTCATTAAAATGTGCTCATCACTGTCTGTTATGTTGTCATTTTGTTCATCAATTTGTTTTTCTGATTTTTTATTGTTCACTAATTTTTTCTTAATGTTCTTCTTTTTGTTTAATTTTACCAGAGGTTTATTTTGAACTTTTACCTTCATTCTAAAAATGTTTCTAGTTTAATTAGATAAAATAAAAACTTAATAAAAACTACTTTTATTTATGTAAGTAGGAAATTACTATTTTAGAAAATTTAAAAAACGTGTAATATGTTTATTACAAATAAAGATGGAACTTTAATATGATTTGACAATTGACATTTTACTTTCATTTCATGGTGAATTAAAATTAACGAATAAGCATGTGGTAAATTTTCGAAATTAAACAGGTTTTACGAAAACTTTGGTGATTTCAAGAGCAAAACAAAACACCAGCTGAGTGCTGACAAGTGACAGCTTGAAAAAAAAAATTAAATATAAACAGAAAGCAATAACAAAGCCATTATTTGTCGTAGTATTCAATATTGTCTTGTGAAATTTTGAAAATTTCTTAATTATGTTAAAAAGTGGTATTCAAATAGAGTGGATTCTGAAGTTATCAAAGTCATACATCAGGTAAAAAAACAATTTATTGCCCAGTTTTCTTAAAAGTGTACACATTTTTATCGACCTTCGTAGGATTTCATCTGTTCATCTACATGCGATAGCTACTTCAAAACAAAGTAAAAATGATAATAATGAAAAAACAAATCAAACTAGTCCGGTACAGCCATCAATTAATCTTGACGAAGTTAAACACCACGAGAAATTTGCATCAGATTGGTGGAGCCCGAAAGGGCCCGTATATGCATTGCATTCTATGAATATGATTAGGTAGGTAGATACTTTTTATTTTATGTTTATTTAAATTTGAATAATCGAATTATCATTTATCAGAGTTCCATTTATTCGGGATGGTCTGATTGCTACAAACAAAGTGAAAACAGAATTTTTTGATACAGATCAAATTTTAAAAGATTTACATATACTTGAAGTTGGATGTGGTGGTGGTATATTAACAGAACAATTAGGACGATTGCATGCGAATATGATTGGTATTGATTTAAGTGATAAATTAATAGAAATTGCAAAAGAACATTTGAAAAATCAAAGCATAGAATTGGTTGACCGTGTACAATATAAATTAGAATCAATTGAAGAACATTCAAGAAATAATACATCCAAGTACGATGCAGTTGTTGTATCAGAAGTTCTGGAACATATTGATGATAAAGGAAAATTTTTATCAGCCTGTGTAGATGCGTTAAAAGTATATAATATCAAGTTTTTCTAATTTTTGTACATATTCAAACAAATACTTTTATTTTAGCCCGGTGGATCAATATTCATTACGACAATTAATAAAACAATTCCGTCATTAATAGGAGCTATCATGTTCGCTGAATATGTGTTACATATCGTACCTAGAGGGACACATAATTGGAATAAATTTATCACACCAATTGAAACTCAACGAATTCTTGAGAGTTGTAAGTTAGGATTTCTGAAATTTTCAAACTAAAATAAAAAAATATTTTTTCTTTATAGTAAACTGTTCAATTGTACTTGTGAATGGGTTTACATTTGAAATATGGAGAAATACTTGGAAATGGATACCTTCAACAAGCTTATCTTACGCTATGCAAGCGATTAAACATGAATAAAATACAGTGTGTGATTGAGACTTTAAAAGAGAATTAAATTTTTTACGTAAAATAAAAACCTAGTATTAATTTTCTATATATGCATAACACGGCAATAAATATTTATATTTTGTAATTTAAGACTACAATTTTACTATTTAAAATTCGACCATGCTACAAAAAGTATTTACAACATTAATCAATTTTAAATTTTCTATTTAGTGATCACTTCCTTTTGGTTTTCTACCTGGTGCAATTTCATATTCGTCATATTTCGGAAATGATCCATATCCTTTCTCTTGTTTTGGTATTGTCTTTTTGTCTTTTCCAGTATTATATTTTTCTTCTAATTCGGCAGCATTTTTCTTTTTTAATTCCATTATTTGTAAATTTTTAATTAATTCTTCACGAGTTGGTGGATCATCTCTAAAAGAAAATAAGGTACATATTTAAGTAGAAATCAATGAATGAAGCCTAATGCATACTTATATACGAGTACGTAATAAACTATATACCTTCTACCTCTCAACCATGATTCCCATTCTGCTGTTAATTCTTGTTCGAAATCATCTTTTTCTTTTGGTTCAAACCATCTTGATGCTTTACGTTTCCCAATTGATGGATTTGCTGGTATTTCATAGTATTTATTACCAAAATAATCTTCACCTACAAAATTGCCTTTAATTTGTCTTGGTTTCAAGGAATTTATAAAATTTTCAATTATGATACGAAAAAGGCGACGTTCTGGAGGACGTGACATATTTTTTTCAGGTATAATACAACTAATATCACAGTTTAAAGAAAAAAATTAAAGAAGTATCTGTACTATGATAAATATCTAATTTCTTTTAGATTATTTATGTACGCAACTGAAAAACTAAAAAACTTCAACTTTTCCTTTATTCCACCCTTTTTCAATGTACTGTCGCTGTCAACATTTTCAAATTTGACAGTTGTGGTGAATTCAAGAATGATCAATTATTTGTGGGTTTTAAACGATAAGACACCGTGTTATAAATTATGAGACACTTGTCAGTACTTCCAGTAAATAGATGAAGGAAGTGAGGCGTGTATCAGATAGCCCATTTTGGTTCCGTGCAAGTTGAAACCTCATACACGACTCACTTCCTTTACATGATGTCTCATAAGACAATTTTTTGTATTTGTCTCATGAATGTGTCGCATGTGTAAAAGGCCATATACCAATTCACTACTCACATCCAGTATCCATATTCCAGTCACTCAGCTTAAGCTTAAATTGACCAAAGTTAGCTTTATCTGAATTCTGAGGTTTGTCTGAACAGCCTGAAAGAAAATGAAGTTTATTGACGTCAAATGCAGGTGTGGTAAAAGAAGAATAAATATCATATCGTATCGTTTGTCCCGTGGCTTTCACAAAAAAGTGAATATGTAGCAAATTAAAAATAAAATTATATTTATTGTAAATTATAACTATTTTCTTATATTTTGTGTATTTTTTTATTGTGTGTTTATAATTTTATTAAATTTTTAAGATACAATTTTGATTTACTTTTTGTTTTCTATATGAATATTGGAAGTGAATAATTTAGTGAATTTGAACAAAATATAATGAATACAAAAAAGGCGAAGAAGTTAAATCAATTTCTCATTAAGAAAGTCGTAAAGCAACGTTGAAGTAAAAAAAAAAGGCGAAAAAATCCAGTTTGTTTTCTATAATTTTTGTAATAATTGCAATGAATTTCTCTTTATACAATTATTATAAATAAATTAAATCGAAAAATTTTTTTGTAAATTTTGTGAATTATTTTTTAGATATTTCAAAGTTAAATAAGAAAATTATATGGAAGAAAAAACCAATCAAAAAAGTGTCTCATTTTCATTTAGTTGAATTGTGTTTAATATTTTCCTTTATTGTTTGTTCATTAAATTTTACTAATGCGTGTATATATGTATGATTGTGTGCTTACGGGCAAGATATGCATATATATATAAATAATATGTACAATATATGTATGTATAATTGGCTTTTATTGCATGTACGAAAGTTGAAATTCTTGATGATCGCATATGTGCATAAATGCTAAATAAATACTAATTAATTAAAATGATAAAATAACACTAGAGTGAAGTGTATTTGTTCTTTGCTTTTTTTATTATTAAAAATTATAATTCGTATTAAAAACTAATCACATAAATTTTTGTTCGTGTTGTGTATTTGAGTGGAAAAAAAACAACCCTTAAAAGAAAAATAATTTATCATAGTTAAAATTAAAACTGAAGATTCGTCCACAAAAAAAAAAAGAACAGAAATTCAATAGTAATCAAACACAGGTGAGTTTCAAAGAAAAAAAATTTTTACAAAATATGTGTGGGAGTCCTTCAATAATGCGGCTTTTCTCCTTTTCATATATTATTAATTTTTAAAGGTTAAAATTTTACTTAATTTTTTTAGTGTATATGAAAACATAACCTTATTATTTTATTTATAACAAAAACCTTATTTGAACTTTGTTCTTAAATTCATCAAAATCTATAAAATTAATTAATTTTCATTATATTTTCAAATTTTCAATCAATTTATTTTTTAATTTTGAAATGTCTTTTCATCTTTTTATATGTAATTCTTTTTTTCAATTCCACTTTACTTTTATCAACCGCCATTTTATGGATATTTTGATTATACATATTTATTTTGTTACATTTTAGTTGTCTTATTTATATTTCTTTTCTCCCCTTTTTTAAAAATTAAAATCCCAAAGACCTAAACTAAAAATTAAAAATTAAAATATGATGAAAAAAAATCGTCTTTATTTTTTGTCTAGCATATACAATTAAAGCACAAGTATGTACATATTTATATGTAGATACATACATATATACATATGTGTGTTTATATACTGTATATAAATATTTCTAAAATTAAAAAAATTAATTATGTTTTATACATATACCTACGCACGCAGTGTTTTTTTTTTTTAGAATTTAACTTTCAATCTACGAGTACCATTATTAAATTATGAAAAATTTTAGCAGAAATTTACAATTTAATTATTTCTCAAATTTAAATTATTTTAAAAGATATGTACATATAGGTACTTACATCCTACCTACATATGTATGTACATAAAATATCTGTTAATTTTCAACATTTTTAAAATGCGAAAAATAAAAATCCCAAAGTAAAGAAATGACAAAAATATACCCATCTCAAAAGTTTTAAATTTCAGATTTATTAAAAATTAAATTATCAATGCATTTACGCATACTATCATGATAATATTTGTGATATAAAAATAAAACTGATGATAAGAGAATTATACACAGTAGAAATGTGATAAATACTCGTACATAGTACATAGGTACCTATATATGTATGTCATACCAGATCAGACGTACCCTATACATATTGTAATAAAAAATGATAAATAAATGTTCATACCTATTATATAAAAAATGAAAATACTGCATTGATTAAATACGTATATACGAGTATGTCTATGTATGTACATATGTATGATTGTAGACTTGTACCAATACTTAATTGACATTAGTTAATTGTAAAATTAAATTTTTAATTGATACAAACCAAATTTAATTTTCTACATAGCTACATATGTACTATAACTGTACCCTACATAATGTACTTATTTACACAAAATTTAATTATGTAAAAATCGAAATACGCGTGATGTACATATGTATGTATATAAATTCGTTATTGATTTTGTATTACAAGCTTACATAAGACGCTTAATCAAATTTAATGGTCATTTAAAATGCACTTAATTTCTTTGTTACAACATTTAATTATTTTTGAATATAATGGTATTTTATAGTTTTTCATTAAAAATTTGAAATAAAATAAAAATGACGTACCTATACTGTTCTACGTCCATACATACATAAATTGTAAATGCTTCGTAAGTTGATGTTATAATAATTATTATTAGCACATAATTTACATCATATTCAAATTTACTTTATGGGGCTTTTTTTTTCTTTTAACACATAAAGATTTTTTTTTGACACATGTACATGTAAATATATAAATTTTATAATGCGACAGGGTGATAATTCTTAGATTTAACAAATAACTAATAAATTGAAACTCATGTTAAATTTATAAAATATACCTAAATATGTTTGTTTTTCATGGTACTACCTGTGATAAGCCTGTTTTGGAGCTAATACACGAGTATATTAACATACATACATACATACATACATATGTATGTACATAATTTTATACTGAGACAGAGATTGTGCAAATGGGTGTATTTGTTTATACATTTTGTTTATTCTTATGTAACAATTCGACGTGAGAAGAATATGAATTTTGTTCTTTTCTTTTTTTTTTTAATAGTATATTAAAGTACATATTTAAATATTTATCTTAGAATGTATGAAGATGTACAATAGCATTACGAATAATTTATATATTTTTGTTTTCAACATAAGACGTTTATTTCACATCATTGTTTTTACATTTTTGTATTCTGTAAAGAAATGAAATTGAATTAATTTTTTATATTAATTTTAAATAATTTACTTCACAGAAAAAAGTAATAAAAAAATTTATAAAGAATATTGTTATAAGAAGAATGTTCAACATTTTTGTTTTATAAAATGATAAACGTAAAATATTTTGAAAAATACAAAAATAAATCATTTTCTTATTTATAGGAAAATTAAAAACAATGATTTACAAATTATAGAATAAAATGTAACATACGTACATATATCACAAAAATTTTTGCTAAGAAGTAATAATATAAATTTTGATTACTTCATTACACATGACTAATTCAAGAAAAATGTAAGTAAAAAATAAATAAAAATAGTAAAAAACAAAAAATTTTTATTGAACCTATTTACCATGTACATATGTATGTATGATGTATGTACATACATGATATCAGTACACACACTACCTATAAATATTAGAAAGTTATAAATTCCAAATTATGTATAGGTACCTACTTTTGTATTATCTAATATTAATTGTACATACGTACATTTTTCTAAATTTCATTTATGTATAATGTTTTTATTCAACTAAAATTTAACAATTAATTGTGTTATAATCTACATTTTTGTTAATTAAAAATATTAACCGAAAACGTAAAATGAATTCATTCAATATTTTTTTTTAGGGTTTTTGTTATTTTAGAAATAAATATGTACAAAATTAAATAATTTATGCAAATGATTAAAAGTAGAAACACTTGTGTTATCATTTAAGAAAAACAGTTTGCCTAAATTTAAAGTATGTACAATACTCTTAATTTTTTCTATAAAATATACATATTAAAGCCTTGTTGTCAAGTTATAACTAAATTTTACTTGTATATGTACTTGTGTTGCCATACAACAGATAATGTTGTCATATATATGTATGTACATCATATATAGAAAGATTATTACTTATCAGACGATATTTATTTTAAAATGTTTAAATATTTGTTTAAAACGCTAAATATAATCTAATTTTTTTTTAGGTTAATTATACTATAATATCCGTATTTTATGCAGTGTTTACCTTACAGACCTGAAATTACAAAAATTTGTTTATAACAAAAACATAATCATTTTATTGTTTTATTTAAAACATCATTTCTTATCATTTATTTACATAATTTTATACATAATTTGAAACCATTTTCTAAAGTATGTTTAAAAATTAAGTTAAATTGTTGTACAAAAGCTTCGATGTGTACAAATATCCTTTTTTCATAATTTTTTTGAATATATATTTTTTAAACACACATTGATCTAAAAATATGGATATTACGTGTTATAATTTAGAAAAAAAATTATCGGATTTTTTATGAAACTGATAGCTGATTCATCGTTATCCATAATCATTCTTCTGATTATACCAATTATTAAAGAAAAAGCTCTAAAGTTATTTGCAAAACATACAAATGAAAAGAGAAAAGAGTATAAAATATAATAACAGATGATTATGTCGTTGTTTTTTTTTTTTTTCAATATTTTACATGTACAATACAAATACCAATTCTCATATTTGAAATTTATACAAAATTTGATAAACGGATATATTTTAAATAATTTAACTAATATCATAATATTTAATTTTCAACAATATATCTTTAATAAATTTAAAATTAATTTGATCCATTGTAATTTCATTTAATAAATATAAATTGATTAATATAAACTATTTAAAATTTAATTGTATAAAATCACATAAATTTTCTGTAAAATAAATAAATTTAAAAAAAAATCTATTATGCTTTATGCATTTTATAGACGACCAATTGTATATGAATTTTATATAATATCATATTATTTTGATTCAAGATCAAGAAAAACTTTATGATGTTGTACAAACATAAATTTTTCAACAATTCATTATATTTTCAGAATAAAATTTTAACATAAAATGTTAAAAAATATCGAACTTACATACATATGTATACGTACATTTACATTTATATATATAACTCACGTTTATTAAAAGAAAATTTTATATTTGTAATTTGTATACACGTACATGATAAGATGTACATAAACATCAAAACCTAGATTCGGGTTTTCTTATAGCATATAGAAGTTTAAATACGTATTTATAGTTCGAGATCATATCTATAAGATTTCATCGTGCACGTATGTTAATAATATAATTCCCTCAAAGAGATTGTATTTAAGATTTTTATGTGATTTAAATATGCAAAAATAAATTTGAAAAAATTAAAAAAAAACATACAGAATAATTATTTATATTACACCCAATAATACTCTATGATCTTGATTTGTGATTACGAAAAAAAAATAAGAAAAAGATAAAACAGATACCAGTGTCAGAGTCAGAAGGTATACAAAATAAAAAGTAAAGGAATAAACAACAATAGAGTATTATGATGAAGATTAAAGACGACCTGTTTAATAATGATGATGGCATAATGAATGGTATATGGTAGAATGGTGTTAAATGTTAAATTTGTTGTTGGATATTATGTTCAACTAATCATTACTAAACGGCCTTGAAGATATGTATTACGTAAACTATGACAAATGATGAGCACCATTACAATATTTGTAAATGTACATATGTAAATATACTTAGTTAAACGTAAATTTGTATAAGAATTTAAATGATCATTAAAATAATGTAACATACTTTTACAAAAATGAACAAAGTATTTTTTTTTAAAATATGTGGTAAAAACAAAATTAATCATAAATTGTGAGAGATAGTATACGTATTGGAGGCTCTTTTTATGTTCCCATTTGCAGAAATATTGACGAAATTTTTTAATTTTCAAAGTTTTCAATTTTTGTTTTCTTAACAAGACGAAGAAATCTAATTATTATATCTATTAGAAAATTAATATACTTACTCATTTAAATTTTATATGTGAAGAACGATATCTCTAGCATATAATATAATTTACATGTATAATGTTCTAATATCCAATTGATGAATTATGAAGTTTTAAAGATTTAAAAAAAAATTGTACACAATGTTAAAAGAAATCAATATAAATTTTTTTACATAAGTATAGATTGCATGTTGTATGAAGCGTTAACTAAATCCGAATATCATTGATCAGTTACAGTACTTGCTCATTCAAATATTCCATTTACACATAAAAAGTGTGATATTTTTTATACTTGCTAACAAGTAACTGAGTGAATAGAAGACACCTGTACATATAATTGTTTTTATTATTAATAAATACAATATTTGAGCGTACGTATTAAACTTGCATAAATTTTATGCAATATGTAGAGAGGTATAACAAAAGGTGAATGATTAACTTATAAGATGTTGATGTATTTGAATATATATGAATATACATACTAAATGCATACAGGTCGGTTTAATAATTATGTGTGTATTTACAAATGAAAAAAATCCAGTAAATAAACAAATAATAAATATAAAAAGGAAACATCTTAGTCAGTTGACTAATTGTTTAAGTTGAATTGTTGCTTTCGTTTTTTTTTCGACCTGTAGATTTTCGTTTTTTTTATGATGAAAATTTTTATTATAGTATAATATGAAAAATCGTATTTTCTTTACTTTGTTTTATTTGATTTGCATCTTATTATCGTCTTATGTCGTATTCTTCTTTTTAAATTCCAGTTAAAATTTTAATTTATCTTTTACATACCATCTATATACATACATATACATACCATCTATTTCGAATATACATAGTTGTTAGTTTGGCACTATAACAAGACACGTAACACATGTATGTATCTGATAAATCTTAAACAAGATGAATCTGCAACTGTGTCACCTTACCATATCATCATCATCATCATCAGCATCATTATCATCATGGAATGAATGAGTACCATCATTTACTATATTATAGCTTATACATTAAACCTTATACAAAATTATATTGCAAATGATTTAAAAATTACATTGGGTTGGGTTCAAATTGAATTGAATTTTTGAATGGGTGTGTTGTACATATGTATATACGATAAGTACATATGTATACATATATATACACAACATGAATATATAACGAAAGAATAAATATAAGAAATTTATTAGATACAAAAAGACAGAAAGACATGTTATTGAATAATTTGAGTATAAAACTTCTTTGGATAAATTCCAGTTATTTTATTTATTTCATTCTTTTATTATGGTACTATGTTTTTTTTCAAGTCATTTTTATTAATTTTTTCTATTTTTGTGTTCAATTTTTTTTCCTTGTATTTTCTATTTAAAGTAATCTCCATCGGAGACCTAATATTAACCAATCTAACAAATCGAAAGAATGTGGTTAGAATTTCAATTGTATTAACATACATATTTGTATATATTTTTTTATGTAGGTATATGTATATGAATAAAATCGAAGACAGAATTAGTATTATATGTGTTTGTATAAATGCACATACAGAAAAATACTAGTTTTTCTTTAGACTAAATCAAATTGACTTTTAGTTATATTTTGAGATTTTTATTTGAATTGATAATAATTGCGATCAATTAAATATACACACATTTAATATTATATTTCACATATTTTACTTAATTTATTTGAATAATCTGACAATATTCAAAATTAAAAAATAAAATAAGATTTTTAGAAATTAGAAAATTATCCGCCAAAGAGAATTTCAAATTTACTTTGCGTCATTTAATATAATTGATTTTCGTGAATATATCTGGTAGATAGGTTGATTTAAAAAAAAAAAAACGTTTGATGGAAAAAAAGTTACTTGGCAAATTATCGGAACGAATAAACTTTAATTTAATTAAGTGTATGTTATAAAAATCTAATAAAATTCGCAAATTGTTAATAAATCCTTCTTTATTTCTAAAATTTCAAAGCAATAAAAATAATTATTAAGTGTAGGCATTTCACGTGTATATTCTGTACGTCTTATTGATACATGATGTTCATAATAAACTTGGTTATAAATGTACTAAAAATCTAGGTACAAATTTTTTCTTTCACTTTGGTAAACTATTTTGATAACAAATAAAAACATACATACGTATACATCTATTATGAACACTAACTGCTAATATTGTTAATTGAAATTTGATCTACATATTTTGATTTGTTCTTTCAGACAGAATTGTGTATTTATGATTTTAAATAATTACAAATCATGTATTTGCATACATAATCAAACTAATGCGTTTACAAAATATCAATTCATTTTTGTTTTCCATTTGACAAAATATTCATTGATTACGAAATCATAAATTCCATTCAATGCCGCTATTGTATAAATATGTATGTATAAAATTTCACACATAATATGTTAATGTTTATCAACAAATAAATGACAATACTTATAGAGACAAAATATAAATGCATCATGTACCATGTATACCATATATTTATTCATATGTATAGAATTAAACGCTACAAAAATATACGTATAAACAGTGCTATCGTTTTCCAAATCATGAAAACAATTAAACATTGCGATTAAATTTCTGAATTACTTCAATCTTACATTTTTTTTTCATGCTTCCGATTGAATTTTTGAAATTTCCCCTTAAAAATAAGCAATATTCTTTTCAAATTTTTACTGTAGACAGAATTCTTAAATATGTAATTAGAAAATTAAATAATTTCTATGTAAAAAATTTAGCTTCGTGTACGTGAAATTATTGTAACAAAAATTTTTTTAATAATAACCAATTCATGTCTTATGTCCAATAGTAATTTGGTTTTGTATACTATGCTTGTCTTCATCCTTATTTCTCAACCAGTTTGTTTTCACATTTTTGTTCACTTTCATGTTTCATGTATACTGGTCTGATTGGTCTAGTTTGAATTCTGATATATATAGCAATAGCACTGTAGCAGTCTACTCACTACTCAGTCAGTACTCAGTAGTATAAATAGTGGTTGGTAAAGAAAGATTCAGTGGCCTTTTGAATGTAAGGGAAGACGGATGGTATTTTACAGTAGCTCTTGAATTTTATTTTAATAATAGGCGGCTAAAAGCAATATTTAAATTTGAATTTTAGATTCATTAATAATTTTATTTGTTTGATTACATTTGAAAATAAAAATAATACATATTAAATAAAATGCATGTTATTTTAAAAACAGTATTTTCATTGACAGTATTGTAGTATCAGACAGAAAAAGAGCTGTAAAAATACTGCAATTGCAGCAAAACGATAGCACTGTATATGAATTATTCTATGATTGTGTATACGTATTCGTTATGTACAAAATTTTATCTATAAATTACATGTATCATAGAAACAACTTTTAATTTCTTGTTTTACACTCAATCTATCCACAGTCCATTACTACTAACCAGGTGGTTCTAACCATATTTTAGATAGTAGGAATAGATGGGATTATTATTGTTATTACTATTACTTGATTTTGCTTTAACTTATAACTTTGAAAATACGTACATGTGTATGCATATGTGTACACTGTATATGAATAAATTTCTTAATTTTTTTTTTTTTTTTGTGAATTTAACTTTTCAACATCGATTATAAAATTTGCTTTAGGTTATAAGGTTTTATTTATTGTAGATTGGAATAGCACGTATTTCTGCAACATACATGTACCTGCAGTGTAAAATGTAACTAAAAAATGTTAACTTTTAAATTATGCTTTACCCGCTACCTACATATATTCATACATACATTCATTAATTTTGGGATTTCATTTTATTTAATATATTTGCAGAATACATACTATGTATGAGAATTTAACAAAAAGCAAATTACAGCCTAAAAACAAGTTGTCTGCCTTGAATGAATTATTATTGTACCAATATGTATTTTGTGTATGTACATATGTATGTATGTATGCATAAAATTTTAAATTAAAAAAAAAAAAAGTTGTGTATATAAAAGTAAAATACTTAATCAATGATTTTTAATACAAAATGTCTGTCTACTTATCATCAATAATTACATGAGCATTACTACACATATATGTACATACGCGTATACATAACTATTTCATTCATTTCATATATGTTTAATATTCATGTGCATAAATTAGGCAATATGAAATATTAATTCAAAAGATTATATTCCATTTTTTTCCTTTTTCAGTTCTGCTTATTTATTTTAGCATAGAAACAAAATTTATAAACCGAAATTTTGCTGAAATGTATTGAATAACATGTCCTTTTGACCTACATACATACATAGAACAAAATCCTAGTTATAATTGTTAAGTGTTCAATACCAATTATAGTTTGGGAATTTAATTTCGTGTTGAAAATTCATACTTAATAAAATAGGTATAAAATAGGTATATATATATATATCGATTATGAGTAACATATAGAGTACATGAAAATGTTTATATAGGTATGTATACGTACATATGTACATATATGTATGTACTCATTTATTTATATAAATTTTTCAAGCTTTTTTTTTCTTCTGTTTTGCAAAAAGAACAAAGTATAATTGCACTTTAATTTTAAACCATTTTAAACTAGTCTTATATTCTTAATCTTAAGATTACACATAAGTGCCAATGGTACTTTCATGATTTAAAAACATTAAAAGTTAAAAAAGAAAAGTGGAAAATGTGGATATAAAAATTATAGCAGTAGTAAATATGTTTTATATACGATAAGATTATACTTGTATTTTTGAGATTTATTTTTTTCTGTTTTGTACAAGTACACTGTATATCGTATACATGTGCATGTACTTTAGCTTTTTATTGTGTACAAGTATTGTAAATATGTTTAAGAATATAACAAAATATTTTGCATTGCTAAGGGTTTTTTAATTTTTTTTTTTAACTTCAATTTTCTTTTTACTTATTTTGTATTTAATTTTTTTAATTTGTTGTTGTTGTTGCCACTATTCGATTTTTCATAATTTTGTATTAACCTAGAAACAGGTTGTTGGCACAGTTTTAGTCATTTTTTCATTTTATGTTGGTATGTATTTTCCTTTTTTTTTTCATTTTCAATATATTAGCTGTACATATTATGTACACATCGATACATATGTATGTATGTATGTATGTTTAAAGATACATATTTTATTAAGTACATAAAACACAGGTTAAAATTGCATTTCTATAATGCTTATATGTATTTATATATTTGTATTTGCATTATATCTTTTTTATTTAAAGACTGGGAATATGTATGTACAAATGAAAATATAGTATATATAAGTATCTACATATGTATGTTTTATGTAAAATACATATTAAATATGTATAACAAAAAGACTGGATTTTAAAAGCTTTTAACAAAAGTGAAAAATAAAAACAAGAAAAAAAAAACAATACCAGCAACAAATAAAATATAAAACCAAAGTTGTTTGTCCTACGATAAATACTCGACTACAATAAATTATAAGATATTTTATATTGCAAATAAAATATTTGCTTGCATACATACTTATATGTACGTATATATATATATATACCATCAGTATAATTGAAAATCCAATTTAATATTGTATGTTGCTTTTAATCGGTTTTTCAGAATAATAAATGTGTCAATACATTTAATATAATCATTTATAGAAATTTTCTTATTTAGAACACAAACATTTTTGTTTTATTTCATATGAAATCGATTTCATGTAAAGATACTACATAATGTATATCAGAAATGTTGCTTTGTATTCTATTGTTAATTGATAAAAATATAAATATTCCTCTTTAATTAAATAAAGATTTCATTTCAGATTTATTTTATTCGTGCAAATTTGTATAAGTATGTGATTCACAAATCAAATCGATTAATTTCATAAAATAAAAGAAATGTAGAGATAATCTTTAGAACAAATCTATGTACATAGGTACATATTTATCAATTTAGCAAACAACTATGTAAATAGTGAAATTAAATATTTAAAAATATATTTTAATTAGAAATAAATTGAAATAGTTTAATTTACAAAAGAATTTTGAAAATTTTTGAAAATGATTTGATTTATGAAAGAATCATATGCACGTTATACGTATTTAAATGGAAACTGTTTCAAAATAAAAGATTTTAAAAATTTAATTTTAAAAATATTACAATTTTAAGTTAATATTAATAAAATTCAATGTTAAGAAAAAAGAAAATTAAAAACGTAAATATGTAAATTCAAAACTCAACAATATAATTTTAATAATATTTATAGGGAAAAGTTATAACTAAATAAGTTATAACATTACTCATACTGTTAAATGTTGTTATGTATTGTATATTCACTATATTTTCTGATTTTACTTTTAGTTTTATATTAAACAGTCTGCATTAGAATCATAGGAAATCGTGCATATATATATATTTTACGTATACACAAATACATTCATACATTTATTTTTAATTACTTAATATATTATATGCTTTTCTCATGTACATTTATATACACATAGATAGACAATAATTGTTGTTGATAAAAAATAAAAAGTAAAAATATAAAAAAAATGTACGTATATGTAATAAGAATACATGTATATGTACTCTTGCAAATGTAATGCAATATGGTTCGTTAACATTTTTGTTTCAAGTCTTTAATCGTTCTTGATGTTTATATTTTTTTCTTTATAATACCACTTTTAAATAATATGAATATAGGTATACCTATAAAGAACAAGAGGCAACAAGAACATTTAATATTAACATAACATAACAAAATATGTAATAATAATAATAATAATAAGTGTCGAGTATATTTTTAAAGATCTTTTAACCTTTTCGTATTTTAGAACGTTTGTTAAATGAGTCGACAAGTTAAATAAGCATATACACACAAAATACAATAAAATAATAATGAAAATACTGTTTATATATGAGTGTACTTTCTATATACTTTTTGTACATTTATATGCGTGTATTTTATATATATATGTATATACATACATGTTAAATTAATGAAATAAAATAACCGGACCGGACCAAGAATTTTTTGTTTTTTAAAACAAAGTAATAACTGAAATAATAAGGGAATAATAATTTTAAAGGAAATCTTTCAAGCAACATATTCGTACTTAAATGAATGGAAATAAACACGCATACACATATTTGTTTAATGTGTATGTATATTTTCATTCTTATACAACAACAATATTAAATGCAATTTTTTTTTTCTTTCCTTCTATGAAGTAAATTTTTGAATAAAGATCAAGCGACCAAGTTATAATCTCAAGAACGTGTTTATTTTTATATAACATATTTCTTGTGATAATAATAATGATGATATAAAATCTTTAGTAAGGAGGTTTAAAGCGCTAGTAAAGTTAACTAAGTGTACATTATATTGTATGTAGCGATGATGATGATGATGTTGATGATGACGGCGACGACATGAAAATGATTGTACATATAAGTTACCATATAAAATATGGTACGGTTGTAAACGTATGCATATAGCACACAACAACAATTTTTATTTGTTAATGGTATATAGTACATCGTGCACTCAAGCATAGAATAAGAACACTTGTTTGGGTGCATCTATCTCCTTTTCTTATCATACAATTCATACATTCAATCTATCCAATGGTTCAACATCAGCAATTTTCTAAATGATGCATTCCACACTGCAATGACTATAGTGACGTTGACAACAAACATTGATAGTGATAATAATGAGAAGGATATGATGAAATATCTCATGATGAAGATGAAACATCACCTCACCTCAATGGGGTTGACTAAGAACAGGATATGAAATTTTTTCCTTTATTATTTTGTTTTTACCTTTTTACCGTTTCACTTAAATGCCCAGGGGCATAAGTGGAAAGAAAAAGCTTGAATGTAAATTCATAAACTTGAAATTATTTTTTTCTGTTTTTAGTCGCAGTGACTTTGAGGTTGTAATTTTGAACAATGTATTATGTATGGTGTATAGATGATAATTTAAGTGTGTGTATATTTATGCACATTATATGCATGGTCTAGAAAACAAAAATTTTATATAATCATAATATATAGAGCCATGCATATCGCATAAAATCTCTATTCTATTATCAAAACACTTGAATTTGCTTAAAGCAATTTACGTTCTGTAACATTTATTTTATTTTATTTTGAAACTTTAAAAACATGTTTTCGAGATTACTGCATTTTTTGCATTTCATATGCGCTAATTAAAAAGATCTAAGTAAAATTAAAAACAACTAGTAAAAAAACAAGTCTACACGAATAAGGACGAAGAAAAATAAAATTATAATATGAAGAAATGCTTCATTTTTATTAATAAAAAAAAAAACCTTTTATATTTTTATCATTTGCTCTTGAATATCTACAAAATCTACTATTTATTTACGTAAATACTTGTATACGAAATTTAAAAAATTTAAACTAAAATATAAACATTTTGTTTTAGATATTCGAATCATTTTGATTATATAAATACACATGAGAAGTTATGTAGAAAAATTTGTCTCAAATTTAAAATTGAAATAATATACATAATTCGTTTGGCGTAGTTTTTGAAAATAAATAATTTGAATTATAAATGTCTTATAATGCATATAATATGTGCAACAAATTATTATAATTTGACATGTCTATAGTGTTAAAAGCAAAAGATATAGATGTAACGGATAAAATTTTAAGTATTTAATTCATATTTAAAATACATACTTAAAATCTTCATATCAATACAGTTACAATGTCAGGCATACATTATGTATGTACAACACATTTAAAAAAAAAATGAATGTACATATGTATATGTTTAAAATTTAAAAAAATAAAATAAATAAATAAAACAAAAACTATGTGATGTGATATGGCATAAATTTGAAAAAAAAAAAAAAAAACAAATAATAATAATAATAAGTGTATTCACGTACAATACTCATTATTAAAAATGTTTATTTAGAAAATGAAAAGAAACCTTGACAATTTAATATAAATGCAAATTCCTACTTTATTGAATTTTTATTTTAATATTACTTGTTTTTTTCTTTCTTGCTATGAATTTTTGTTTTTATTTTTTTTATTTTTGCATTTATAATCACAATTGATCATCGGAAAAAAATTATGAACAATACAATGAAAAATTTGTATTATTTTGTTTATACATATGCACATATAAATAAACACATACATATATGCATGTACGCATGCATATAAAATATTTTGTTTATTCTATAAATCTATAATATCTATAAATACAGGTATTTAAGTTTTTATCACAATTTTATGTAATCATTTATGCACATGTTATAAAACGTATCATACACAATTAATATATAATTAATATTTAATGCTTGATTAGCTTGATTCATACAATATAATAACAATCGATAATTTTTATTCAAATACTATTATTAGGTGCGCATATTTACATTAAATCATTTAAGTATGTATGAATACATGAATATGTATAATACGTATGGTATGTGCATACATACACATTAACGTGTATGATAAATTAGATTGCATAATAGAAAATGTAAATATGTAATAAAATATATGTACATACATATGTATGTATGTACAATAAATGAAATGACATAAGGACGTATCTATCATATTTGAAAGATTCAATTTTTCATGTCTTTTTTTTTTTTTTATTTTTAAATTAAATTAATTTTTTTTTGTTATAGTGATTTGTTTACAATCATTCATAACATTAAAAAATTCAGTTTATTTAATTTTTTCAAAAAAAAAATAAAAAAGTATTTTTTATATTTGAACAAGTTTTTATTTTAGAATCAAAATGGAAAAGTATGAAAAAAAAAACGATGATAAATTGCATTATGTAAACTAATTGACATTTTCATATATAGTAGGTACCAAAATACAATTTTTTCTTAAAAAAAAACGAAACACTTGTTTAATTTTTTTCGAATTCTTTCAATATTTCATAATATGTTTGTTTTTCAAAACACGTGTATAATACACATAGGTGTTACATACTTTTATACATGTAGTTAAGTGATGAAATTTTTAATATAAAAATATGCAAAGATATTAAAATAACTGTAAATTCTATTATAATCAAGTTAAACAACTTTAAAACATTTTGTCGTTATCTTACCTTTTTCATGTTTCACATATTAATACACATAAATATGTTATTTTTTTTTTTTTTTTTCATATTAACTTTATATTATAACATCATAGTACGATTAAATTTCTTACAATAAATTTGAATATTCTTATCAAAATTTGTTATGGATAAGATCAAAATGACAAACAAAAAAAAAGTGCTCAAAAAGTTTTTTAATTTAGTTTTCAACTTGGATATTCAGATATGCTAGTTAAAAGATAGAGAGGAAAAAATAGAATGGATTGCTGATTGAGGGAATTAGGATAAATAATAATAAAAAAAAAAAAAAAAAATGTTTTAAAAGAAATTGATTAAAAAAAAAATTATAATGTTTAATAATGTATGCATGCATGTTGATTTGTATTCTAGTGATAAACGTATAAAATCATATTTTTTTGTACAGTTATTGCTTTTCTTAATTTCAAATTGTTCAAAAACTATTTTCTAAAATTTTTATGTAAACTGTAACGATTAGATAAATATAATTTAATCTATCACTGATAGAAAAATATCATTTGTCGAATCAAACTTATTTTCCTTCGCACAATAAAACCAAAATTGATACGTATTTTCATTAAATACTGACAAAGTTGTGTTATAATTGCTCAGTTTTTCTTCAAGTATTTATTTTTCTGTAAATATAAAAAAAAAAATAAATAAATTAGGCTGTAGTTACAGCAGACTCGATTTCAAACGATTTTCAGTTTTTAGGTGTCACCTGAAAAAAATAAACAACTTAATTAAAAAGAATATACTGTACGCGACATCATTACGCGATAATTTACTACATATGTATGTATATCGTAAGATGGATTATTGATTTGAATTGAATTTAATTTAATTTTAAAAATTATGTATGTATTCATGTCCTGTAAACTTCAATTTGAGATATAATTTTCTTAATTGCCACAAGTCATTTTTTTCTATTTGTTTATTATTGAAACAAAATCATCGTAATATAAAAACGTTAATTGGAAATAATTGTAATTTAAAATTTTAATCTTTAATGTAAACATAGTCATGAATTTTTCTCTTCCAGACACGTATTTAATTTTATTATTTCTTTAAATAAATAAAAATTATTGAAATTAACGGGATTTTCTTATTTTAGACTTTAATTTTTATTAAATTTTAACATATTTAATTTTTTGATCATTTGTATTTTGTAGCTTATGATGAAATAATGATACCATATACTTGATAAAACAGACAATTAAAAATATATTTTAAAAATATGGTTGAAAAATGTTCATAAATATACAAAATACAAATCAATGGTAGACAATATATGTACACATAATAATTAAATCTGTATATTTTACCTTAATATGTAGTATCTTTTTGTTTAACTGTTTTTTGTTTATAGATAAAATTATTTAATTGAAATATTACGAAAAAAGAAAAAAACATCCCAAAATAAGTTTATACTATAGAATATAATAAAATGATGAATGAATTATAATTTGATAATATGCTAATAATAATAATTCTACAAACATTATTACTTTCAATTGCGAATAAACAAAGCATAATATCATTAATATTCTTTGTGAATAAATAAAATTTATATTTGTATACAGTTAATTAAATTATATCTTACGATTGTAGGTAGAACAAGCATACACATGTTACGATTTAATAACTTTTGATATAAAAGAATATATAAAAATGATTATTGGTTCGTATACATATGTATGTGTATATAAATTCGTACATGTTCATAATTTATTAAATTCTACGTTATATATGTATAAACTTTAACAATGTATGGCTACATACACTTGTATATCAGATAATTATTTGTTTATCAGAGAAGAAAAAAATGTACTTATACTTTTTTTTTATATATTTTATTTGGTTATTTTAAACAACAGATTGAGTGAAACAACTTTTGTTGAAATTTTCTTTTTTTGAACAAAATGAGTAGGTGTAAAATTATAAACATGAAATTATAATTTAGGTTTACATACATATAAATATGTTTTTGTTATTCTTTGTTTTAAACATGATTTTGCAATACTAGTAGTATGTGAAATTTGTTAATTGCATCTTTCATTACGATAATAGATTTTAAAAATTTAATTATATTCTGTCCACTAATTATATGCACTTAAGGTCTTATGAAGATTACATAAGTAGTACCATTTTACATCACTATGTATTGATATTCAAAAAATTCATCTCATATATAATAAAAGCTTTGTGGATTGTCATCATACTGCTCGTGAAACAGTCTGATTAGAAATTATGACAGAAGAAAAAAGTCGTGTATGTACTCCCATAAGTGCATAATATTAGTGGACAGAGTATAAATGATGTATCTACTATCAAAAGGGTTTTGTTTTTTAACCGTGTACGTATATTTTAGATTTATTATTAAATTTTTTTTCAGGGATTATTTTTTCCAAAAATTTTACTAAAATTTCTTTAAAAAATTCAACACTGTAATTTTCAATAACCGATTGTATTTGTCTTTATATTTTTTTTAAATTAAAAAAAAAAACGAATTTACTTTAAAACATTTATCAATGAAAAAATTGTTGATATTTTAAGCAGATAAAAAGAGCCTGTCATTATGATATTCACATGTTATTCAAGTTTTATTTGCTTTACACCAACAAAACAAAAAATAATCAAATTTCAATACTTTGATAATACTAATATTTCCGTGCAAATAACTTACCTGTAACGTTTATAATATAGATATACGTGTTCACATTTAAGGCTATTTACTTTATTTATAAGGTTAATTCATTGAAACGTTGTAAACATATTATCTTCACTCATGTTCCATTGTATGTATATACGTACAACTGAAATACTGATATTTATCTTTTTATTTTTCTGTTGTATTCATTCAATTATATTAATAAATGATTGTGGACAGCATTATAAAAAGATAAAAACAGTAACTAAATCACAATTTTATTTATAATGACCGCAATTTGTTTGCCAAAGAAAGGAGTGATTGTATTCGTATATAATGTCCAAAATCAAGAGAAACAAAAAAAAAAGGTTGAAAATTTCACTTTTTTATTTTATTACATTTGGAATCGTATTTGTTATGTTTGTTGTCTCATCATCAATTCATCAATTGACAATCTTATGTGAATGCATACATACATATGTACATGTACGTACAGTCATCTATACATGTTAAATAACTTTTTTTACATTATTTTGCTTGATTTTATTAAATTTAATTTTTATTTTATTTTTTATTTAATGGCATTGGCCTGTGTAAAGAAAAAAAAAAACAAAGACATAGCGACTAAATGAAAAGAAAACATTTGAAATTAATGCAAATATTTGTTATTTATATTAGGTATTGAATTTAAGTAAAAGTACAAAATAATACTTATGTGTAAATTGAAATTGTAAAATTTTCAATTTTCATAGATTTTGATTTAATTTTACTTAATAGAAAATTCAATGCAAGTATATTTAACATTTTTCTTTTCAAATTATACATTGTATTTTTTTTTTTAACAATGCCATTAAATATAAATTTATATGTTAACCATAAAATTACTAATTTCTATATTTGGGTATAATTATCGATTTTAAAGCACTTAGTACAAATGAAGAATTTTAAATAACTACACCTTTAAAAGCAAAAATAACAATTAAAATTGAAAGTGTAATAGAAATAAATGTATTATACAATGATTGATAAGATATTCATATGGCGTACTAAAATGAGTCTTGTTTTCATTCTACTCTTTTTATTTTCTTGATTTTTAAGTGTAGTTCATGTGTGGTCTTAGTCTGTGAACGGTCTATTTTCAAAATAATTATTTATCTTAATTTAATTATTTTTGACTATTTTTTGACAAAAATTTCTTTTTGATTCATAAAAAAACAACTAAGAATTTATTTACTTATTTTATTATTATTATTTTGTTTTTTTTTTTTAGATATTCATAATCAACTTAAACTGTAACTTCTACAATAAAAAAATGTAATTACAATAACTTCGAATATTCCATAAATACTTCTGTTATAAAAAAAGAAAATCTGAACTCAGGAAAAAATAAATAATAATGAATTTTTATCTGAAAAAAACTTGGAAACATTAAATAACAACACAATTGAAATTCGTATTGAATATTTTAAAACTCGAAAAGACTACATGAGAAGTGTTTAAAGAGGATTGTCGAAGAGAAATGTAAAATAAGGATAGAACAAGATAAAACACAGCACAAAACTTGTATAAGTTGACCACATTACGAATTTTACAATCTAATATACTGTAAATTATATCGTAAATACATTTAACAAAGTGGTACACAATTGTACTATTTGTAAATATCGTCGTTGCTGATAATTTAATCCACGCTAATTAAATTAACGATTTTTTTTTCCTCATTTCTTTTGCATACGTTGCTAAATATTTGTCTAAATAATAAAATAAAAAGCAACATCAAATTAAATTAAGATTAAATTACATGCAAATACATGAATACAAAAAAGAAAGACAAAATAAAATTTTTAATGAATAGAAAACTAAAAATTCTATTATTTAAAATATCAGTAGAATAAAAATTTAAAATCAAAATTATAAATATTAAATTGCACATTAATTTATATTGAACAACAGAAAAAAAACCCCAGAGAAAAGAAAATATAATGAATTATTTCGACTGATTAATAATTAATAAAACTTAATTACTTATGGCATATCAATTGTGATAAAATAAATAAAAAAAGAGGAAATTATAAAAGAAAAATTTTTAAACGTTTTCAGCAAAATATTAAAATGAAACTCCAAAATAGGCTGTAAGAAAACATAAAATTATGAAGAGATAAATACATATATGTATCTATATATTTTTTAATTAAATAAAATTTTAATTAATTTTCATTGAATTTGAAAACTTAATTTTGATATTCGATTTCGGTATACATAGACGAAATTATTAGTCTACTCTTAAGAAAAAAACAAGGCAACAAGGAATTGAAAATTTTAAATACTTTTAGAAATAAAAGTAAAAATAAATAAAAAAAAATGTCGTTTATAACAAATGTTAAAAAACTTTTCCACCTTGGTGGTGGTGAAGCTAAGAAGAAACGTCTGTATAATAACATACGTATGGATACAGATCCAAATGAATTTTGGGATATGGTCGGTGAATTAGGTGACGGTGCATTTGGTAAAGTATACAAAGCACAACATAAAGAAACAAGGCGTTATGCAGCTGCCAAAATGTGTACGTTAGAGGATGAAGAGAATTTAAGTGATCATATGGTCGAAATTGATATACTATCAGAAATCAAACATCCAAATATTGTTGAATTATATGAAGCATTTTCAATTGATGATAAATTATGGGTAAAAATCATTATTTCTAAATTCCTTTTCGAATACAATAAATACAAATACAAAATTTCTTTCAAAAAATGTTTGTAGATGTTAATTGAATATTGCGATGGTGGTGCCTTAGATAGTATTATGGTTGAATTAGAGAAACCATTAACTGAACCGCAAATTGCATATGTATGCAAGCATATGACAACTGGTCTTAATTTTTTACACAAAAATAAAGTAATTCACCGAGATTTAAAGGCTGGTAATGTTCTGTTAACAATGGATGGAGGTGTAAAATTAGGTAAAAAGACGATATACAAAAGAAATTTTTTTTAAATTTTTTCTAATTAATTTGTCTGTTCTTTTTTCCTTTGTAGCTGATTTTGGTGTTTCAGCTAAAAATAAGCATACATTACAAAAACATGATACATTTATTGGTACACCATATTGGATGGCACCAGAATTAGTTTTATGTGAAACATTTCGTGATAATCCATATGATTTTAAAGTTGATATATGGTCATTGGGTATAACATTAATTGAATTAGCTCAAATGGAACCACCAAATAGTGAGATGTCACCAATGCGTGTATTACTAAAAATACAAAAAAGTGATCCACCAAAACTAGATCATCCGTCGAAATATTCAAAAGAATTTAATGATTTTTTAGCTAAAGCATTAGTTAAGGTATACTTTGAACTTTGAAAAGAAAGTCTTTTAGAAAATTTAAATCTTTTGATTTTAAAATAGGATCCACAACAAAGGCCTACAACAGATACATTAATGCAACATACATTTATATGTAATGAATTAGATTCAAAACCAATTAAAGATTTATTATTAGAATATAAAGCTGAAGTTGTTGAAGAAGAAGTTGTCGATGAAGAAGCTGAGGTAAAAATTCTTTTTTATTTTTGTGTATCTAAATTGAAAACAAAATAAAATAAATAATAATCTTTCTATTAATGCTATAATAACACAAAATTTCTAATTTTCTTTTACACGCTGCTCTAAATAATAAAAACAACCACGATATTTATTTTTATTTTATTTATGAAATTTTCAAATTAACGCTTTAACCTATTTTTAATTGTGTTAAAATAAATGAAATTATATTGTGTAGAAAGCCAAAAGACAGGCAAAAAGAAGATCTCTATATCAGAGGGTTGGTAAGTCGTCAGACTGGAACTGATGATTTAGAATTTTCTTTTTATTTCTTATTTTTTTTTTATTTTTTATTTTTTGATCTTAATTTTAAAAAATTATTTCTTAATTATTTTTGAAGAACAAAAATAAATAAATGGTTCAGTCTAGTCTGGCTGTATATATGTACATAAAATATAAAATATATTTATTATAAAAGACAATACGTAAATTTGTTAATAATCTATAATATTTCTGTTGCAATATCTTATTTAAAATGCTTGCCATTTTCAAGCGTATCTGATTTTGCTTTATCCTAAGAGCTATTTCTGCTGTAAAAAAAGAAAAAAAACGTATTTTTAAAATATTTCTTATTTTAATATTATCATAAATATTTCAAATGTACATATTTTCAAACGATGTTCGGTTAATACATACATAATGTACCCGAATCATGTTTGTGTAAGTTCTACTTTTATTTGAATATCTGTACATTTGACTTACAGTAGAATCACAAGAGTTTAAAAACTAATTAGCCAAAAGATGGAAAATCATTACTCTTATGTTTTGTTTATATTTATATGAAAAAGATTAAATACTAAATTATTTCTGTATTGTAAGAGATTCTTTTTTGCATTGCACAGCTTTATTATTTTTTGTTTTTTTGTTTTTAACAATGCTAGTATTTGATGTTTTTTTTATCTTTTTAGAATTTTAAGTTTTTTGTTAAATTAATTTTTCCTATTGTGAGTAAAAATATTTTTTTCTTCTTAAATAAATAGGAACCCCGCAATTCGGCGCTCCCACTCGACTTGGACGATGACTCTTCTTCACTACAAAGTCAAGAAACAGATAAACGTAAATTTTTAATTTTTAATACAATCAATTTTCGAATGATAAAGTAAAAAATTAATTGTTTTATTTAGTCCCAGATACTCCTACATCTTTGTCAAAAGTATCAAGGGATTCTAAAGAATCAACACCGATACCACCGCCACCATCATCAGCTGCGGCGGTGGCGGAGGCGACGGCATCGATTGTTGAGGAAGAAGAAAAGGAGAATATAAGTCCACCATTAGCATCATCGGCTACAACTCAACCTTTAACAGCAGTAGCGCCATTACCAACAGTAGTATCAAATCAATCATCGCCTTCATCAATTGAGCAATCACAACAACAAAAATCATCTTCACCATCTACATCACCATCAGTAACAGCTAAAAATCATGTTGCCACTAATAACGAAATCGTCATTGAGAATTTACCATTATCAGCGTCAGATAAGTCACAGAAAAAGCCGAAGGAAACAGAAACGATTGCAGAAAATGAAAAGAAGGTAAATAGAAAATATGAAATACAGCAGGTGTTTTTTTCGAGTTATGATTTCAACTTCAATATTTACAGGTCACTAAAAAAGAAAAGGGTAAAGCTCCACCACCACCGACAAATGCAGTTATTCGAAAAACTGATAACCAAAATAAAGAGTTACCAACAACACCTCCACTATCAACAATAGTACAGCATCCTTCTACACCTCCAAAAATACAGATTGCGCCATCTCCAGCAACTATAACAGAGAGAATTGACGAAGACAGAACTGAAATTGATCATATATCGTCCACGCCTCTTAAAGATATTATTAAACCACCACCAGAATTTGAAGAAATCCCATTAGACACTAAGGCAATAAACGAAAATAATAATCTTCCGATAATCAAAAATGCAGACGCTGTTGTATCCAAAGATTATGTAGAAGAGTTTATAACCGACATTCATGAAGAACGAAAACAACAAAAGAATCTTCAAAAGGACACCTTATCCGAAAACGACGAGGAAGAAGAAATTTCGGATAAAAGCGACGAAATTAAGGTGGAATTTAAAAATCAAGAAACGAAAAGTGTCATTCCGGTGCTAAGTAGAAATAATTCTAGTGAAAATTATCGTCAACAACAAAACCTTACTACGGCTGCAGTTTCGGTTACTTCATCCACTCCAGCTAAATCTAATATAAATAACAAATCGATGATTACAATTAATAGCGGCAATGTTGAGCCAATTCTGACAGATATGTCAAATAGTCTTGCATCAAATGTTAGTCAAATTACAGTTGTAACAAGTACTCATCCACCAGTTATAATCGATAATTCAATTCGTGTTGAACCACCACCAGTTCTGGCAAGGAGCAGTAGCAATGAAGTCGTTATAGTTTCAAATGAATTAAACAAAACACATGTCAATGAGTCATCAACAGATGATGATTATCCATCTTTGGATAGTTTAGAATGTTCACCACGATTAACTAATGTAGGTAAACAGTCAAAAATGATTGTTATTGGTGACCAATCAACTGGAACGCAACAACAGATCAAGCAACATCAACAAGCTAGAAAGTTAGATGAAAGTGAAGTTTTGATTGTTAGTCCAAGTTTCGTTGATGATGATTCTGCGTATACAACTGGTGGTTCGACTGGGAGAGATTCACGAATTCTTGATACTAGTCACGTGTCAGTAGTTACAGTCGGTGAAGAAATTAAAGTAAAAGATAGCAGCAGTAATACAACTGCAACTAGAACAGAATCAAGCAGTGATTTATCTTCAGTTGGAGGGCCAAGTGAATCAGGGGATGATCTTCGAACAGAGCAAATTCTAATCAAAAATCGTTTTAACGGACAATTAATGAAAACTACAACTTTAGAAACTAAAGATGATGTGAATATTATCGTGAATAGAAAGAAAACCAAACCAGAAAAACACCAACGAATATCTCCAGACAGTTCAGTAGGATCAATGGATGGATCACGTACCCATAGTGAATGTGGATCGGTGCGGTCGAGTGGTACTCCTGTGGGTGTAACTAAAATCGATAGAAGTGATGCTGAAAGTATTGCAACTACTGCTAGTCATGATAGTCGTGATCCAGAAGAAGAAGTCATTATTAGACGTACTAAAAATGTCGAAAAAATGAATGAACGAAGTAAAGAGGAAATAGAATTACGTAATTTGAGAAAGAAAACACGAAAACGAACTCGTAAATTTGAAATTGACGGAGTTCAAGTAACAACAACAACCAGTAAAGTAATTTATGGCGATGAAGAGAATGGAAGATTGTATGATGATCATATATTTAGAAAACAAGAGCTCAGAGAATTAAAAATGTTACAGAAACAAGAGAAGAAACAACAAACTGATTTGCAAATTAAGGAACAAATTGCTAGAGATCAACAAGATCGAAGATTTGAACAGGAACGTATTGCATTAGAAAAAACATATGAAGCAGATATGGAAACGTTAGCAAGACAGCAGAAACAATTGATTGAAAAAACTGAACAGCAACAAGAAGCTGAATTACGAGCTTCATCGAAGCGGATACGCGCTGAACAAGAGCAAGAATTGAAATTATTTAGAGATAATTTGAAGCAAGAAATTCGTTTACTTAAACAAGAAATTGATTTATTGCCAAAGGATAAAAGAAAGGATGAATTTAAAAAAAGACGAGCAGCCATGGAACATGATCATGAGGAAAAAGAACGATTGTTCCTTGATTCATTAAAAGAAAGACATGAATTACTTTTAAGAAGGATCAGTGAAAAGCATCGAGATCGTTTAGCAACAATCGACAGAAATTTCTTACAGCAAAAACAAACTGCTATGAGAACTAGAGAAGCTATGCTTTGGGAATTAGAGGAAAAACATTTACATGAAAGACATCAATTATCTAAAAGACATGTTAAAGATATGTGCTTTATGCAACGACATCAAATGATAATTCGGCATGAAAAGGAATTAGAGCAAGTTAAAAGAATGTTACAACGTAAAGAAGAGGAATTATTAAAACGGCAAACAATTGAAAGAAGAAATTTACCAAAACGGATAAGAAATGAGAGAAAAGTTCGAGATATGATGTTTAGAGAATCATTGAGAATATCTACAAATTTAGATCCAGAAGTGGAAAGAGAAAAATTAAAAAAAGTAAGTCTTTATATTATAGAAATGTGAAAAATATTCAAATGAATTTATTTAAAAAACCTTTTCTAGTTCCAAGAACAAGAGAAAAAGCGATATATGCAAGAAGAAAAACGTTGCGAAACGAAACACATGAAACAATTAGAAGAATTGAGAGCCACTCGTGAAGGAGCAATACGGTAATTTAATTTATAATTCAATATTTTCTTCTTTTTGTAATTAGAATTTTTTTTGAATTTAAATCTTTTTATATTTTATTTACAGCGAGTTAGAACAACTACAAAATGAAAAACGTAAGGCACTTGTTGAACATGAAACAGCAAAATTAAAAGAAATCGATGAAAGATTACAACAAGAATTACGTGAATGGAAAGCACAATTAATTCCGCGTAAACAAGTAAGTGATTTATATATTTTTATAATTCAAATAATAATATTTTTACTATAAAACAAAAAATAAACATAAACAAATATTTGTAAAATAAGTCTTATCAGCTTCAAAATACTTTTTTCCTATATTAAATAAAAATAAAAAGTAACAAAACAGAAAGGACAAAAAAATTATTTGGTGTAAAAATAGGAAGAATTAATGTAAAATTGCATGCTTAATGTAAATTGCATAAAATAACTTTTTACGATGGAAAAAAGTGATTGAATAAAATTCTAAATTTATTTATTTATTTATTTTTTTTTCTAAATTTCGTTTTATTCATTCACCTTTTTGTTCAAATCAAATTTTGAAATATGTGTATTTCTAAATGATTATTATGCATGCAAATGCCTCAAGACTTAAAAATTTTGATAAAAAATAAAAAAATAATTTATACTAATATTTTATTAAAATTTAAACAAAACAAAAAAAAATTAAATCCCTAATCCTTTAACCAAGTATACAAAAACAAAAAATTAATTGCAGCGCTTATTAGCCGAATTATCCGAAATGGTGGACAGGCATGAACAAATTTATGGCAAAGTACCAGATCGTTCGATATTTGATGGTGAAATTATTGTACCCGAGCATCTTCGTAATGCAAATTTATTAAATTCACGTTCTGTTGGCAGCTTTTTAGGAAATTTAACACGTTCACGTACATTTTTAACTTTACCAACAAGACAACATTCATCCTCTACATCATCCATATCCTTATCCTTGCAACAATCAAACAATCATCAAAATACACGTCATAATGGCAATAGTAATAACAGTAGCAATTACAATACAAAAGCAAATAGTTTTCATGGTTCAGCACCAGATTTAAGTCGCAGTATACCAAATACACCATGTTCTGTACGTTATTCCCATTATCGTAAATACACTAATAATACATTTTCGTCAGTTGAATCAGTATTAGAAGAATCACCACAGCATCAAACCGTAAAGATAATAACGAAACCATCATATGGTGGTATGTCTTCGTCATCATCATCATCTGGTTTTGTTAGTGGTTGCATTAGTAAACAAAAGCACCGTAATAATATCAACAAAGAGTATAGTGCTATTAAGTACATATATCCTTCTGAAGAAAAAGTCGAAATACGACGAAAATCAAACGATTGCCTGTCATTCAATCCTGGCCGTCAATACGGTGTAAAAAGTTGTTTTGATCGTTCAAATATGCCAACTGCATATTCAACTCCTTATGCATCTCCGGTTCAATCTTCTACACCCGTTCTAAGTACATTTTCTGGTACTTCAGTACAAATCATTGCAAATAAACCGATGATTCGTCATATACGCAATAAATCTGAATCATTAATTGATACCAATCGTTACAGTGCGCCACCAATTCCAATTCAAAAATCTTCTGGACCATCGTCTTTATCTTCTCCTAATGATGTAACGACAACTACATTTAATAAAAGTAATTCACTTACTAAAAATGCTCATAATTTACTAACATCATCATCATCTTTTGCCATTAAAAGACCATCTCTGATTAAACGTCCTTCGATCCGTTCTCATTCAATTTCACTTCATAATATAAACGAAATATCAGCATATGATGATGATAACAATAATAATAATAATGGAAAACAACAAAATTCGATAAAAAAACGCGAATCTAAATGGGGTTTAGTTAGGGGTTCAAATAGTTTTGCTGCCAATTTAAGTGTTAATGCATTGTCAACATATCAAATTCCGAGAGTATCTTTAAAGTCAAATCAAAATTCGAAAAATTCTATAAATTCATTAGAGAATTTATCAAAACCAGCTGATGATATACATGATTCTGCGGCTTAAATCGGTTAAATATTCACAAAAAATTAATTGCTAAACTTCAATACCATAATTTTTATTTGATTATCATTTTTTTTGCTTTATTTTGTTTTTTTATTCTATTTTTCTTTGAATTAATTTTTTTCTATTTAATACAATCAGTTCTTATTATTGTGCCATATATATAATACCTGTAAATCCGAAAAATTCCTTGTACTATTGAATAGTATTCAATTTTAAAACCTATTTCATCATTTTGTATTTTTGTCCTTTAAGTTTTGTTTATCATATTTTATTTTTGTTATTTACTTACATATTATATCATGTTTACCACCTATTAATTTTCTTTTTGTTACTTAAATGTGTAATATTTGCCATTTTTCTCGATTTATTTTGCTTATAAAGATGTCTATAAAAAAATTTCAAAAAATTTCCATAATATTCTCCTTTAATTTAAAAATGCTATAAATCTTTATTCTTGTGAGTACTTAATTTTAGAGATATACATAAAAAAAAAAGGAGAAAAAATAATTGTACTTAAAATATTATTAAAATGTTGTATATAAAAATAAAATGATATCTTGTAAATACGCAAAAAAAAAAAAAAATTTTTTTTATACATAAACATTAATATTTTAGTATATTAATAAAATGGCATCCTTCAATGTAAATAACATTTTATTTGTTATTTTTATTCTTGTTATTAGTTTCGATTATCTTTATTATTTTTATTAATTTTTTTTTTTTTTTCATTATTGTTGCGTTCTGTTTTCATTATTGTTTTCTCCTTATCAAATATTTTCTACATACATATGTATCTGTTTTAAATGTGTATTTTGTCTGTTATTATTATACATATTCACTGAATTAAATATTTACATAGTATTATTTTTATGTGCAATATAATCATGTTTCTTATTTTAAAAAGATAATAATTGTCCAACATTTTCCTGCCAAATAATATAAAATGTATTATAAGATTCATTGGTCATCAAAATATAAATAAAAAATAGCAAAATGTAATCATTATGTATATATATATATATATATTACTTCTTCACATAAATTTCATTTATTTCTCATTTAATTAACAAATAAATACATGTACACATACTAACCAAAACTAACTAAACTAATCAACAAACTAATTTTAATGCTGCTAATACAATTTAGAAATAATAAATTGAAAAAAAAAAAAAAATACAATTAAAACTCCAATGTAAAATATGTTACTTAAGAAATATTATAAATTTTTCAAATGATTTAATACATAAGAAAAGTAAAAGAAATAAATAAAAAAAACAAGTAGAAAATTAGAAAATAAATAATAGAAATAAAAATTAAAACTGCTCTGCATCAACTTCTCTTCTGGTGGTGAATGGGGACTAAAGTTTGAAAATTTTAATACAGGTTTGTTTATTGTAAATTGTATAATAGTAAAAAAAAAAAAAAATTATTTAAAAACTACATACTTTATTTTCTTATTTTCAATAATTTTCTTTTACAAATTTTCTTTTTATTTTATTTATTTAAAATTTTGAAAAAAAATAATAAATTTAATATTGTCTGTTCCGATAATTTTATTTTTATTATAAAATATTTCTAATAGTTCCAAAAAACCATTTTTACATATTTTCAAATTTTATCAACTCAAGTTTATGAACTATAGTAGAAATTAATATCAAAAATATTCATAATTTATCGGAACAATAAATAAATTCAATATATCAAAAATTATACAAAGTGTATATACATAAGTAGTTGATGCTTAAAAGAAAAAGAAAAACAATTTGGTATTTATTTTATTTTTAATTAGCTTTTATTAATATTTAAGATGCAAATAAATCAATTTTAAGCATCTTTTGTAATATATACAATAATTTTTTTATTAACTTAATTTTTAATTATTTTGCATGAAATTTTATTATTAAATAGTACATACACTTCCTTTTTTGTTTTTAAATTAAATTTTAATGTGTAATATTTTAATATTGTAAAACATTCAAAATACAGAAATTTAGATTTCTATTTAAACGTTATATTTTTATTTTATTTTTTATTAGTATTTTATGCACTTATTATTATTATTTATTTACTTATTCATTTCTTTTTTATTAATAAAAAACAGCGTTTAGAAGAAACATTTGCCCAACAATTAGAAGAAATGGAAGCATTATATGGTGGTACATTAATAGTTCCTATACCATCGGATACATTACCACGTGATTTGACTGGCTCAACACGTAGTAGTCAATCGTCATATTCAGAAAGTTGAATGACAAAAAAAAAAACATAAAAACACATAATGTTATTATAAAAAAAAATTACTTTTAACTCAATTAATTTAGATACTAAGAGTATATTAATAAAAGTAATAAGGAAGAAAAAAAAATAATAAGATTTATGAAAAATTAAAAAATATATAAATATTATTTTTAAATAAAAATCTTTAAGTTATTATTATAATTATTATGTTTTTTGTGTATTGTTATTAACTATTTCTTAAAGTGTAGTAATAATTTTCTTTTTAATATTTTTTTTTCAACCCCCCTGCAAACACTTTTTTTTTTCAATCTTTGTAAAATGAATATATATGTATATGTATATGGCTTTTTTAAAAATAAATTTACATCTTCTTTTTATTCTTATATTATTAACTAAAGTTCAAGAAAAATGCAAATACATTATTTAAAAAGCAAAATAAAAAAATAAAAGGAATAAATTATGTTATGGTAATTTTATAATATTGTAATTATCTTAAAACAAAAAACTTTTTTTCTTTTTTTTTTGATTAATTTGTTTTAAATTTCTCTTTTATATAAAATTAAAATTTAATTTTTAATTTAGTCATTTGAAAGAAAATAAATCAGTAATAAAAAAAATAAATAAATAAATACATTTTATACTTATTTATAAGTTTCAGTTTATTTAATTCGAACAGCGCGATAAAAGAAAGTTATTTAAAAAAAAACGTTAAACAATAGATGAAAATTAAGTTATTCATTATTACTATTAAATTTTTTCTTGTTGTATGTAATTATTATTATTTAAATATAAATCTTAATACTGAAACTTTTTTTATAAATAAAAATGAAGAATACTAATTAAATGACAATTTTAATTATTACTGTCATTATTATTATTATATAGTAATATCAATACGCTTTTGTGAAATAAAAAAGAGAAAAAAGAAAAGAAAATGGAAATGTATGTAATTAATTTCATGTTTTTTTTTGTTCGTTACAAACACAATAGTTTTTATATTTATATACATATATGCGTATATACGATATTTACACTTATTCTTTATTTTATAATTTCTAAGTAAAACTGTGTATTTGTTTATTATAATTATTATTATTATTATTATTATTATTATAACTATTTTGTCTATTTACTTTTTCTTATATAATAATTATGATTAATTAAATAAAATTTATAGCAATAATAATAAAGAACGTTTATATACATATTATTACACTGATTAAAAAAAAGAGAAAAAGAAATTTATTACAATTTAAACTTTTTTATTTTGTTTATATGTTTTTTACTTATTTAAATCTTTTTTAAGGTATTATTTTGTCCGTATATTTAAAGACAAAATATTTTAAATACTCAAATGAAAGAAAACAAAACTCGTCTTTGTCTTCTGGTCTATAACAATTTGATCTAAGAAATTCTTATTTATATCTGGGAAATTAGTGAACAATAAAATTTTTTGTAATTTACTTATACTCATTTTCTTTTGATTTTTGCTTAGTATTTTACATTGAATCAGTATATTTGTAGAAGAATTTTAATTTTCACCAATTGAAACAAAGAAAAAAAATTCTTTTCATGATGAATGCATCAGATACTCAAGAAGCTCAGATGTAAATATATTTTATTTGCTTTCGTCATTCTAACAATTTAAAATTTAAAAAATTAAAATACAAATTAATGTTTAAAAATGAACTTTAATAAATGCGTTCTCAATCAATAATAAATATTTAAAAAAATAATAATAATAAAATATTAATGTGATTATTTCTATTTGAAATTTGAAAACAAAAAAAGTCGTATAGCTTCCAAACAATTGCCAATTATAAAATGAGTAAAACAAAGGAATTTGAATTGAAATTCTTAAAAGTAATTATAATATAATTATTCTGCACTGTTTATGGAAAACACCAATAATAAGAAAAAGTGCTTGTACATTCGTGCATGTAATTATTTATTAGGCTTAATTTGGTCTTTATCTTTTAGATGTGTCCATTTTATTAATCTTTATTTATTGAAAAAACACCATAAAATAATATATAAGAGATTTTGGCAAAATTACGTGTAGATTAAACGCAACGAACTAAATTACATATAATCTTATTTATCTACTGATAATATTTTTGATAGTATAGTAGAAAAAAAAAATCAATATTTTTAAAATCGTAAATTTGTAAAACAAAAATGATTGAATATACTTACACATAAAATAATAAAAAAAGAAATAAATTTCAAAAAGAGAATATAAACATATGCAATCAAAAATATGTACTTGTCGTCGCCAATATAAAATTGATAATCAAATTAAACTAATTGCATTATTATTATTAATAAAATTGATTTACCAACGAAAACATTTTGAAATTTAAAATAAAAAGAAAACAAAATCTAAATACATATTAATAATAAAACCTTCATAAATTCATGTTAGTAAAAATATTAATTTATTTTCACAAATCTAAATACAATTTAAAGTATTTAAAATAAAAAAGAAGCAAAAATATGTATATTTTAATCTATAAATAAAAAATTTTAATTGTTTATGATCATAATATATTTATGTAAATAATAATGAAATTTTAGTAAATTATAAAATGATTAATTCAAAATTAGCATAATAATTCAAAAAGGAAAAAGTTAATTAAAAAAATTAGTAAAAATAAATAATGTAGAATAAAATATCCATCATAAATTTAAAATAAAAAGAACATAAATGATTAAAAAAAGAGAAAATAGCATAGCAAACCATACTATATACTATATAGTATTGTTATATTTTTAATATATAAAATAAAGAATAATAAAAACAATTAATTTGTTATGAAAAATTATTTTTAAATAATACAATATACATAATTATGAAATAAATACTTTAATAAAATATTGTAGTCATTTAATTTTATATTATATTGTTATATTCGTTCTTTCAATTTGCTTTATTAGAAAAAAATTTAACTTTGGAGAACTCTCCTTTTCTTTCGAAGACATCAATTCCACGAACTTTATAATAACCTGCAAAAAAATAAGATCTAATAAAACAAAAAAATTAATAAATTTTACAATATAGAAAAACACCTTCTACAATGCTATCATTAGAATGAAAATGATATGAAAGATAAGGTATATGTTCTTCACTTGTTATTATTGTCCAATTGTTTTTAGTAATTTTCGAGAAATAAATTTCATATGTTTTTAAGCATCTTTCGTTACGATACAATTCACTCCATACGATCATAACTTCACCATCAGTTATATCTCTAATACGTAAGTTATGTGGCTTAAAAGGGGGACTAACATCACGATTACAAATTCTCATCAAAATAATCCATGGTGATTGTAGGATTGGAACGTTGATGAATAAGTTCTTATCATCTCGCATTTTTATCTTTTCATGTTGTAACAAAAGTGGACCTTGTACTGATCTCATTGCATTACGAACAGTTGAATTTGGATACGGCGGTTTTCCATAATAATTCCAAATTTTTACTGGATCCGTTATATTCATTATAAGAGCTTCAACAATATAACCAATATCTTCGTTTATTTTGAATGGTAAATTAACATTGAATGATATTTGGTACTGAATGTTTATTTCAGAAAATAGTAAGATAGCAAAATATGACGCATCCGATTGATTCGATGATGTCGTCGACAATATTGTTATGTTATATTCTTCCAAGATTTTTACATCTGTACTATATTTTCCTAAATTTCCTAATAATCCCAGTCCAATATAAACAGGTTTTTGAATAAATTGACTGCTCGTAGATTTGGTATTGTTCATTTGAAAACGTGCAAAAAGTGTCCTTTGATCAAAAACATTTGGCCAGTAGCTTAAAAATGCATTATCATGACTAATTGATTCAAAATTTTTAAATTCTTTATCATTTATCATTGCATTCCAGTGTTGTGTTATGATTTTAAGAACAATAATAGCATAACGAATATCAGATTGAAATGATCTTGGTGTTGACCAGCCAGCAATTGGATCAGCTTCACTGAGAATAGATCAAAAATAAAACGAACATAATGATATTAAAAAATGGTATAAATTTTAATTACAAACTAATTATTATTACTCATTTGCAAATCTTTTTAGTTTTAACGACGGATATTGATTTGTGATGTCTTTAATTAATTTTTTTCCATTTAACAAGACCTCATCTGAATTTCCATTGCCTTTACGATGAAATGTAATTACGTCAAATGGACAAAGATGAAGAGGTTGAAATTCACATAATTCTAAAATTGACCAACATAATGGATGTTTATCAATTTTTTTGAAAAGTCCTGCAGGTCCATACAATTTTAAATGAATATCATTAACTCTACGACTAGCCGCATTTAGACCGTCTCTCAAAGATCTTATGTAAGTAATGTAATCTAAAATTTAAAAGCGAAAATTACATTTTTTCTTTTTCTTTAAGATTGATTTATTGGTCATTAATTCAAATCAACTTTTTACCTTGTTTATTAAATCGAAGTAAATTATAATTTTTTAAATCTGGTTCATTCCATGATTCAAATTTCCACTTTAGAACTGTATCTACACCAAATCTTTCTATACAAAAGTAAAATATGACTGAATAAAATTGAAATAGAAGGTGAACAATGAATTTGAAAAATTTACTTAAATATCTTTGTGCAATTTGATAACTTAAATCTTCCCATAAAAATCCTTTTGATATATTTTTGTATTTTGTAAAAATACCATTTGGATTGCCCATAAATTCAAAACCAACTGAAAGTTTTGCATTATTTATCCATTTTAAAAATTTATCCAATTTACTAAAATTATATTCTGGTGCATTAAAATTGTCGAATTTAATAAATTTAATTAATTGCAATAGCCAATGTATACGAACTGTTTTTAAACCGTTATTTGGTAATGCACCAATTAATTCTAAATTCATTCTCATATCATTTGATAATAATGAATTTGATATTTCCGTTGTATTCATTATATTACCCCATGGGCATAATCCAGTATTTGTCCAAAATCGTGGTAAATTATACAATTTCATAGGATTTTTAATATCAACATTTATAATTAATTTTCCAAATGAATAAAATTCACTTGAAAATAAAATAATTAAAATAACATTTAATAATAGCATTTTTCTTTTTAATTGTAATATTCAAATTTTAAAGTCGTTAAATTTTACATGTATTTCCGATAGAATTTATTTCCGTTAATTTTTTTTAAATAGCGTATTTTTAATGCTTTATTTTTAGATAATACAAATAATTTTTAAATTAATATAAAATGATTTTTAGTTTATAAATTAATTTATTTCAGACATAAAAAAAAATATTTTAAATTTTTTTAACAGATTACACAGAAACGGAGGAAGAACACAATTCATAGTGTTTATATTATAGCACTTTACCTGAAATTGAAATTATTATGCAAGTTTGCATAAATGAAAGCAGTTCAACATACCGTTCATGTATGTGGATGGTTTTGAATTTTGATACGGGCAATATGGGCAATACTTCTTGTATTTTTTTTTTTTTTTTATATGTAATGTCAAAAAATTACATTTGCTTTTATTTGTTTTTGTTTTCACTTTTTATGTTGATTGTTGATTTGGTTAAATTGTGGTTAAATTGGATTGGGTAATTATGTGGCTAGTGGCTACTGGCTGGTAACTGGTAAATGGTAATTATTGAATTTTGACTTTCAATTGACAAGCGGAGAACCTAAAAAAATTTCATATTATCGTATAATCCATCATCAGTAATTAGCATCACGTTTACTATTTCATATAAATAAGACAAATAATATGGAAACAGAAAATTCTTATTTAACGATTTATTATAGAATTAAATGTGTAGCTTTGTAATTGAAAAAAAATTATTGTGTTTTAAAAAAAAATTATGTTGTTATGTGGAAATTTAGTAGTTTATTTAATTGTTTTAATAATTATTTTAATAGATGACACAATAATTCACTCAAATCGAATTGTAACGTTAGGTATGCATGTATGAATGTGCAAAAATTAAAATGTAAACATTGCAATAAATTTTATAAAACTTATAGTGCTTCATAATACATCCTTATGCAATAATATTTTTATATTTAAAAAACTACACAATTATTTTTATAAACATTCAATTTATATTTTTCACTTTCACTACAGCACACATTCGCGATACATTATCAACACAAGAATTAATAGCTGGTGCTGTATTCTTTGAAATATTAGAACCAATTGAATTACAATACACATATAGATTACGGCCAGCAAAAGATTTTGGTGCACCATTTAATTCCAGTTTTAAATTACAAAAAATTAAATTAATACCAACAATACCATCAGATGGTTGTACTGATATATTGAATGCTAAAGAAATTGATGGAAATGTTGCATTAATTGAAAGAGGGTAAGCAGTTGAGTCGATGTTTCTTTTATTATTTCTTGAATTTGTTCTACCATTTTATATAAAATTTTTTTGTTATTAATTTCAGTGTTTGTTCATTTCTTTCAAAAACGATAAATGTTGAAAAAATTGGCGCAAAAGCGGCTATAATAACTGAATCAAATATAAAATCACCAGAATATGAATATTATATTGAAATGGTACATGATAACACTGATAGAGAAGCAAATATCCCAGCTGGATTTCTATTAGGAAAAAATGCTAGAATTATAAGAGCAACATTGGGAAAATTAAGAAAAAATTATGCAATTATTAATATACCAGTAAATTTAACATTTACACCACCACATCAAATGAATTATCCACCATGGCTTGGATTTTAAAGAAAAATAAACGATCTAGAAATATATTTATTTTTTGATTTTGTAATTAATGTAAATTTTGAGTTTTATTCGAATTCAAGTGTTTAATTGTAATAACTAGTGTTGACAGTAATGAATGTTATATTGCATGTATTTATTGCCAATAATTGTGGAATGTAATTACAAATTTTTGAAATACATTTTTGTAACGAATTAAAAGTTAAAATTTAAATCGACCGCAAATTTCGATGTTATTTTTTTTTATATTTAATTAAAACAACGTTTAAATTTTGAGGAAAACTAATAAAATAAGAAAAAAAATATTACATTATTAATAAAAAAAATTAATAAAATTTTAAAATTTAAAGAAGAATAAGAAAATTTTGTATAGATAGAATAATAAATAATTGTAATTTAAATTCTGAAGCAATATAATTTTTATAAAATAAAAAAAAGTAAGATTACGTCCAAGACTATGTAAAAAATTAATTAAGATTAAATGTATTTTTCATCTATAAAATTTAATTTCATGTTAAACAGACCAAATTAATTTTTTTTTTTAAAATTATACAAAAATTGATAAATTATATTTATAAGTCAACGTAAATGCTAGTTATTTCAATGCTAGTCAACGTAATAAAATACTAATTTTTTCAAATAAAAAATAATGAAAAATTGCTTTTTAATGTCTACGAATTACTAAAATATTTTAATTTGAAATAGAAACTATAATACTGATAATAATAAATTTTAGAAAATTTTGTGATAGTGCAATAAATAATTACTTGTATTTAGAGAATAAAAAAGTTTTTTGTAACAAATTATTGTGCTGAAAATTTTGTAATATGTTAGGTAACCTAAATGCATATATTTTAATTTTTTAATTTATTTTTATTTACAAAAGTGTTTGGTATTTTTCTAATAATTTAATTTATACATTCCATAAAATATGTATGTACAAATAGTAAATACATACGTGAAGTAAAATTGGTAGTTGGTACAGTGGTACTACATATGTACATATCACGGTACTTGGTGTGGTACTTGATTTATCAGTTTTGTTTTTGTCACTTCAAGACATAACCTCTACAATCTACATACTTTATTTTATTTATTTTATAATTTTTCTTAATTATTGTCATTTGTCAATTGTGAGATTTGTGAGGATCAAAACTCCGGCCGGATGTGTATTAATTTTTTTAATTTTGTAATTAAAACTGGAATTTGTAGTTATTAAAACAAAATGTCTTATTTATCTAATTTTGGTAATTTAAATAAACTAATATCATGTTCATTAAATGTAACAGGATTTGGTGTAAGTAAAATTTAGGATTTAGATGAACGTTCTTGAAATTGTTAAATATTATTTAATAATTAAACATTTTTGTAGATTCAACAAATTCGTACAAAATGGACAGATTGGAAAATGATACGTGATGTTAAACGTCGGAAATGTGTTTCACAATATGCTAAAGAACGATTACGTATAAATAGTTTACGCAAGAATGATATATTACCAATTGAATTGCGTGAAATAGCCGATGTTGAAATTGCTGCTTTACCTCGTGATTCATCATTGGTACGTGTTAGAGAAAGATGTGCTGTAACATCACGTCCACGAGGTATTGTACACAAATATAGATTAAGTCGTATTGTATGGAGACATTTAGCTGATTACAATAAACTTTCTGGTGTACAAAGGGCTATGTGGTAAATTTTATAAGAGGTATTTAAAATACAGTTTTTGTATTTTTAATGTTAAATAGTTGTAATAAAAAAAAAATAAATAAATATTAGAATTTGAATTCTTAAAAATTTTTGGAGATTTATATCTGATTCATGTGAAAAGTAGACAAATTTATCAACTTAATCATTATTAAACAAATATATCTATGCATGAAATAAAAAAGTTTTAATACATTATACATACAATATTTTATTATAATTTAAATTTAATTTATGATAAATATACAACATTTGAATGTACATAAAAAATATTAGAAAACACCTAGAGATATGTTTAAACACATACCAAATGTAATAACAAGTAATGATACAGTTAATATTGAAAAACATATGTAACTAGCTTGTATTGGCATACGAAATAATTTTGCTGACATATTTAGTGATGATGCAAACAATAAAGTTGAATCTAAATCACTTGATAATGCTGTATGATAAACAAATGGTCGTACTCGTATTTGATGTCCACTAGCTTGTGCTGATTGACAACTACGTGTTACATTAGCAGCTTGAAAAAATGGTATCATACCAATAATCAACCATAATGTAACATTACCAAAATTTAATAAAAATTTTTCTATTGGACAATTAAAATTATATTCTTTAAATACATAAATAAGACCAGCAAAGCCATATGATAGATTCATTACAATAAAAAAACACACTGGAATACAGACTTTTTTATTAAGATGATTTAATAGTTTTCTGAATTCTAAAATTTCCTAGAAAAAAAAAAAAAAAAAAAAAAAAAAAGTAAAAAAATTATTTAATTTCCGTTTACTAATTTTAAAATAAAAGCGAGAAAAAAAAAACAAATTAATTATGATTACTCTCATCCAATCAATTGTTTCAATTGTATGCTGTATTAATTTCTCTTTTAAATTCCTCAAATGTAATCTTAGTAAATAACATTCAATGCAATAAATAGTTATCACTGTCATTTGAATAGCATCCTGAACAAATGTTGTAAAAATTAATGCTAACTGAAATTCATAGATATGTGCAAACATGTATATGAATGAAATTCAAATAAAGTCAAATTATTGATTTTATTTAATACTTACTCGAACACATGATGTACTTTGTATATCAATTTCTGGCATAAAAAATAATCCTAATTGTACATTTTTTGGTTGTGAATAAACTAATAAACAAACATATGTAGTAAATATTGTTAAACAAATGAAACCAATTAAAACATGTAACCATAAAATTACACATAATCTTTTTGGTCGATTCGTTAATAGAAATACTCTTTCTACTAAATTTTGTAATTGTTCATTATCGGCCAAACGAAATATGTAAACAGCATAAAGAAATCCAAATAAATGTAATGTATTTGGTATTATATGAACAAACAAAATTTCACCAAAATCCAATGCATCTCTATAGTATGGATTTGAAACGACCGTTGTTATTATCATAGAATTATTTACACTGAAACCACGATCACGTCTAAAAGAAAACACAAAAAAAAAAAAAAGATTTAAAAAAATAATAATAATATTTGTAATATTATAGCATATATTTATACATTTAATCTCATTTCCACAATATGTACGATAATCCTTTAACATTTCAAGTTCAAAAAAAAAATAAAATAAAATAAAATTGAAAATAAAATTTGTTGCCATTTTAAAGCAATTTGATAAAAGAAGATAATTTTGAATTGAGTTTAAAATAAAATTAAAAAAAAATATTGCTAAATTATTTGAAATTATAATTATTCAAATAATAACTGATTATGAAATTTTATAAATGTGACATTACGTAAGTAATTTGGAATCCAAAAAATATACATATTTGTGGTATTGTAACGTACATACATAAAAAAATTTTATTATTTTCATGCACAAGTGACGATCTTATCATCATTGTGTAAAATGATAAGTTTAAATAAAAGAAACAGAAATTAAATAGAAAAATGTTTGTTTTTAATTTTAATTCACTTTAATTGGAATTTTGAATATTCTTGAGAGATATTCGGTTATTTGTATGTACCTGTGCACCTGTGCATGTACATTACATTTTAAATGCTTTGATTCAAGCATTCAAAGAAAATCTTTAATTGAGCAGACCAACATAATTAAAATGCCTAAACACGGAAAATACAATCACTAATATAAATTTTATTTATGTTTTATGATTCTTTTTTTTTTTTTGTTAAAGTTCTTTAACCTTTTGATAATGAAATTTAAAATAGTTTATTTTTTCGACTGTATTTTTATAATTATCTAGAAGGAAATCTGTTTTCAAACAAATACAAATGATAATACATAAATTATTGTAAATTTTGTTTTTATTTATTGTTGTTACTTATTTATTATTAAGTTCAAATCAAAATATTTAATAAATCATTTCGTTTATATTTATGAACTTTTCATTAAAAAATATTTTCTATTAATGCTAATGATTTAATTTTTACTTTATTTTTAATTGTTTTTTATTTAAAAAAAAAAATCTTATTTGTTTTATACGAATATAATTTATTTCATTTTTGTAATAATATAAAATTTTAAATTTTAAATTTCATAAACTATATATTACGTGTATACAATCTAATCATTGTATTCACTTTCTTACCTAAATGATAGACAATATTGTAAATAATATCCAAAATTAAGTATTGTTAATATAATTAATGTCTGTAAGTAACTCAAACATAATTTCAAATATGATGTGTCTGATGATGTTGGATATATTCCAGATAATCCCAATAAACTTAAATATAATCTAAGAAACTGAAAATTATAGCATTAATATTATATATACTGAAAAATATGAACCGTTTATTTTGAATATTTATGTAAAAGCTTTTTAAAATTCATTGAATAAAAACATTTTTTTTTTTTTTTGTTTTTAAAAAATTCATGGTTTTCAAATTAATTTGTTGAATAATTTTAAATTTTTAATATAATACTTTCAAAATAAATGGTTTATTATACGGTTATAATAAATTGAAGTTGTGATTTTCTTAACTTCAATTTAATTTTTATTCTTTTTGTTTTATAATATGCAAATTTTCATTGCAAGAATACATTCAATTATGTTTTTACACGACTTTAATCTAATAAAAAATTTTTAAAAAAATCATTCTCATTTCATAGGATTTATTTTGATTTTACACAATTAATTCAAATTCTAAGAATGTTTTTTTCATGCAACTTCTTTGGTCTGAAATCGATCTTCTACTATTCCATAGATACAATATATAATTTTTTATATGGATTTTTTTTTACATGTTTTCCTCAAAAACTTATTTATCGTGTAAAAACAGAATTGACTTTATTCAAAAATTAAAACAATTTTTTTGTTTTTTTTTTGTGAATAGCAAAAGACCTCTGTTCCGATGATACGTTTTTATCATCACAATTACAATATTCACCTTTTTTCTTTTAAAAAAAGTAACCCCAAATTATTTATTATTTATATTTTATTTATTAATTTTTATATTATCAAAAAAAAATATTTTTTATTTTATTTTTATTTCAAAAAATTGAAATAAATTTAATATGAAAATTTTCATTTGCCTTACCTTTCTTTTACAATAATCTAAAATTGCTGATGTCGGTTCCGTTTCATTTAAGTCCTCAATCTATTATTCAGAAAAATTAAAAATAAACAAAAATACAACAACAAAAAATTATTATTTAAATTTTTTGTACTTTTATTTTATTTCATTTCAAATATCTTTGACTAATAACAAAAATCGGTTACGTAAGGATTTAAAATTAAAAAAAAAAAAAAAAAAAAAAAAAAAACTAGAGATACGAATGCGTAAACCTTTGTTCAATAAAAGTGATTCCCGTTTTTTTTTTCTAAATTTTTCGATATTTTAACATTTTCTTCGAAAACTTCATTTATTTTAAAGATTGAAAGCACAAAAGAAACATTTGATAAAATATAGCATTTTATAATATGAAATTGGGATACTTTGAAACACTTTGAAATATTTAAATTTAAAGTAATTTAAATATTATTGAACATTAAATTAATACCGTATTATACAAAGATAGTCGATATTTTATAATCAGTTTAAAAAAAAATTTTTTTTTTTTTAAATTGATATTAATTAACCTACAACAACCTCAGTCATACTATCGTAATCTATAGTATGTGTTGATGATATTAGATTATTTCTTGAATTATTCCGGTCATCATCATTATGTCCTGGTTCTCTATTTTGACTATCGACAGGATTAATATGAAATATATCATTTTCATCTTGTTCAATATTTCCACTACTACTTTGAGTCGATGATGTTGGATGTTTATTATTATCATTTAAAGCTGAAGAAGGATATATTGTATTATAATTACTTGCTGTTGCACTTAAAATTCCTAATGATGATGTCGTTGTTGGTGTTGTTGTTGTTGCTGCTACTGTATTTGTCGTTACAATCATTTTCGATGTTGATGGTAATTTTGAATAATTGTTATTGCCATTATTACCATTAAACATTTTATTATTATTTAAATTATAATCACTATTATTTTTGTTAATACTATTTGTATTGTTGGGCACAAAACGATTCGTTAATGATGGACGATACGATGATGACGATAACGTTGATTGTGTTGTAGGTGAATTTGGAAATGTAAATTGTACTGATGCACATTATAACGAATACATATGAAAAAATCATAAAAAAAACAGAAAATAAAAGTTTTAAATTTAATACAAAATCACATAATTTAAATCACATACAAATAAAATACCGTTGCGATTTTTATAATTACACGATGATGATATACAAAAAAAAAATAATGATTTAAATGAGATTTATTTATTTTTTAAAAAATTACACAAATTTAACAAGACAATAAAATAAATAATGTGCACTCTGTGTAATGTGGTAATACATAAAATAGAAAAGGAAAAAATGAAATTTATAATTATTATATTATTATAGAACACACACCCGTCTTGCCCATTCCAATTCTTAGTGAACTCTGTGAAACCCTGAATTTTGTTGATCAATAAAATATATTATAATACTGTAAAATGCTCGTTGTAACCACTGAGAAAAAAATAATCACTTTTTTTATTTTATATATATATTTTTTGCAATGAAATGATTTATTGTCTTTTGTAATTTTTTATTAATTTTATTTCAACTTTTGAAAGAAACCGTAGTTTCAATACACTTACGTTCTATTTATTGATTCAGTTTTTTTTTTTTTTTTTAATTAGACCGAATGGATTTTTAAAGAATCACTACTACTGTTTTTCAAATATATTCCATTCAATTGTTTAATTTCAACTAATAATGAATACAAGACAACGAATTTATTATCACCGCAAAGCATGTTTCTTATTTGAATAGTTTGTGTTAAAAAAATAGAAAAAATATTCCTCTATTCCAAAGTTAGAGCATCAGCATTATTGATCTTTTGATAACCTTTTCGATAGGTAAAAAAAATAACGTTTAAAAAACAGCAACAAATAAAAATGGTACGTAATTATGTTTGTGTGTATTTTTGATAACGAAAAATTAAAATCTTATTTTAAATTTAAAAAAAAATTTGTGTACTATTATTTCATACCATTTTTGATAAATTTATGGTTATGATTATGTTTTCAATAAGTTATTGTTAAATTATAACCATTTTGGTGAAATTTTTGTTTATATTTGAATTTTTACGATCTACAGCTACACATGTATTTCTTTTAAATTTGATTAAATTCAAATTCAAGTAAAGTAAATAACATTTGAAAAATATGAAAATAATTATAATTAGGATAATAACAAATAAAACTACTGATTTCATTTAATTTATATTTATTTTTTATTAATAATAGAATCATTTTTTATTTGATTTTTAATTTTTTAATTTAAATTTTTCATTTCTTATACCTTTCACTTGCATAATATTTATACAACTATTAATTATGCTGTAATTTGTTTTTTTTTTTCTCAACTACAATTTAAAGAAAAATAAGAAAACTAGAAAAAGAAAATAGATAAAAATAAGAATAGTAATCATTATTAATTTTTATAAATTTAATTTTCGTGTAAAGTAAATGTGTTATGCAAAGAAAAGAAAAAAAGGTAAAAATTTTAAAACCGTTTTTAATACACAGTTTTTTTTTTTTTTTTTTTTTTGAAATATGTATATACGTAAGTGTAGTAGTGTAAGTTACAATTTTTCTCATTTTCATTGTAAATAGAAAACAAAAGACATCCATTATGAAGGTTCATACAATAATTTTCTGTTTCAGTGATGTATGCATATCAAACATTCTGTATTTAACCAGATAAATCACCGTGGTCAAATAAAGCTTGATCATATAATTGTGCAACAACACGTCGACCACCAAAGAAACGTCCATGTAACGCATCACGCCCTCTTTCTGCTTCAGTCGATGATGAAAATTGAACAAAAATTTTAACTATAACATCAGAATCATCATCATCATCACTTTCAGTTTGTTTCTCCTTATAAATAATAACATTTTCCACACGACCAAATTTGGCACACTCATCTTGAATCTCTTCTTGTAAAGTTTCATCAACATCTTCTGGGCCAACCATATTACGAAGAATAATCACCTTTGAATCTTGTGGTCGCATCAATCGTTGCATAACCAATTGTCTGGCGCTTTGACCTTTGATCGACATACTCTCTTGTTGTTGCAAGGTTTGTGGTTCACCTTCCTCTAAAAGCTTTTTTTGTAATTCTTCTTGTTGACGTTCATGAGCCTTTTTCAAAATATCTTCTGGTTTCGCTGGTTGTGCAACAGCAACGTTATTAGATGATGACGATGATGATGATGATGACGATGCTGCTGCTGCTGCTGCTGCCGCCGCCGCTGCCGCTGCCGCAGCTGCTGCGATGTTAGCTGAACTGACAACTGTTGGAGCCGTTGTCGTAATATTTAACCCTTGTGTAGCCAATATTGGGTTTACTATTGTTGGTGGCTACAATTAGGAACAAAAAACTTTTTGATATTATGTATGTACATATATTTGAAAGTCTAAAAATTATATTACCGTTAAAGCTGAAGCAGCTGTGGGCACAACTATGCCTGGTGGTTGAAGTGCTGCTACTGTTGCTGCCGGAATAGTAGGTACAACTGTTGGAACTTTGGCTGGAAGTACCGTTGAAATTTGCGGGATTCCAAGTGTTGGCGCAGCAGCTGATAAACCAAGAACTGCATTACTAGCAACAGCATCCATAGCTTGAATTTTTGCTGTAGCGGCAGCTGCAGCAACAGCCGCAGCAGTCGGCATGGACGAATTTGTTGAGGGGCCCATTAGAGCATTCGGAGGTGTAATCGCACGTCCAACTCTTTAATAATAAAAATTTAACACCTTCTTTTCAATTTAAAAAATATCTAATTTTTAATACCTTAATAACTGTCCACCCAAATCAAAAAGATTCATACTTGCAATTGCTTCATCCATTGCCTGCTTATTAGCATATTCTATAAAACCGTAACCCTTATGGGAATGTAAAGATGTACCCTGTGCAAGACGACAATACAAAATAGGTCCAAAGGCTTCAAATACACTTTTAATATCTTCTTCAGTCAAATCCGGATGAATTGATGATACATAAATTCTGTTATAATTTTTAGCTTCCTCTTGAATTTCATCGATTACTTGCTGTGCTTGTGGCATATTACTAGGCCTACCAACCTGAAAAGATGTTTTATAGTGTTTTATTTTATTTAAATTTTAAATAAAAAAGATTACTTTTATGTTTCGACCACCCATCAAAGCTCCATTCATTTGTTCTAATGCAAGTTGAGCACCTTCAGGTATTTCATATTCAACAAATGCAAATCCTTTATGCTTCTGTGTTATTGGATCCCATGACATATTAATCGATTTAATAGGACCATAAGGAAGAAACGCAGCACGAATTGTATCTTCTTTAAGCTCAAATGATATACTTCCAACGTATACTCTGTAATAATTTGAAAGTGAATATGGAGTGAATATTAATTCAAGATATGTATTTTAAAATAAAACTCTTGATAATATCATTATTCGATGTCAGATCTTATCAGCAAAATAAAAATTGCACACAGAAAAATGAATAGCGTTCAAATATATGAATTTTATAACTTAAACTCATTTATTCATTTGCTAAAATTTCATTCACTTTTTAATTATTTTTCTTTTCATCCTTTTTTATGTGTAATTCTTTTTATACTTATGTGTACATATGTATAGCACAAAATATGTTTTACAAAATATTTTTTTTTACCTGCACATTAATGCTAATGCTTGTTGACGTTGAACTTGTGTACGTTGACTAGCCAATTGCTGAAATAGGAATAAAGTTTGCTTCAGAAATTACTTCACAATTGAAACTCTTTCTTAATAATAATAATTTGTTTCTCACCTGTTGCTGATGTGCTAAAGTTTGTTTCATTAATACCATTTTTATACTTTGCTCCATTGCATATTTTTTTGCTTTTGTAACGGTGTCATATTGTTCAGATGTTAATTTTGGTAATGCACCACCTAAAAGTCCTAATAATACAGAACGTGTACCAGGACCAAATTTAACATCACCAGTTTGCTTTAGATCATATAGTGGTGTTGACAAAAAAGATACTTTCGGTTCCCATTTTCCTAAAATTAATTTTATTATTTTAATATAAATAATTTCTTAAAATAACAAATTTTTTCTTTTTTTTTTTTATGAAGATTGCATAGAAATTATTTCGTCTTTTTTGTTTGTTGGGACTTAAGCATTTGAAAAAAATCTGTTTTTTCTTTTTAAATTCTAAATAAGTAGTAATTAATGAAAATGTTTTTGTGGTCATATTGAATTATACGAAATTAATATTTTTCATTACAGAATTTTTATGGACATAAAGTAGAAAATTAAAATTGATGTAAATTATTCATTACTGAATATTGAAGCAAAATTTACTTAAATCAAAATTTTTATCAATTACTTATTTTTTAAATTTGAAATTGAAAATTTAAATTTTCGAATAACATACATTACATTTGGGATTGAAGCGTTAGACCACAAAGTAAAAGATCCCAACAATTTCAATAATAAAATTGTTTGAAATTTTACCAAAAAAAAAAAAAAAAAAAGTTATAAAAACCCAGTATAAAAAATATCCTGTAAGAAAGATAAAAAAGAAAAAAAGAATATTAATTATTTTTTTGCAATCTACTGTAAATCCACTTTCAAGTTCTCTTTTTTCTTTGATTTTTTTAAAATATTTTTATATGTGTATATTTTTTTGTAAGCAGAATAAACCACACTAGGGACAAATGTATTTACTTTTCGATGGAATTGCTTCTTGCCGTCTTGAATAAGAAAAAAAAAAAATAAAATAAAATAAAAAAAAAGAAAAAAAAAAAGATAATGATAATTGCTAATTAATAATAGTGAAGATGAAAACAGAATTTATTTATATTATTATTGTATTTAATATGTTTTATACTCAAAAAATAATTGGTTGATTTTTTTTGTATTTGTAGCTATCAAATTTTGTGCGTTTTCATAATCATAATCACTTTTATTTTAAATGTAGAACACAGTTCGTGCATGTTACAATAGAACGGAATAAAGTTTCTGAAAGTAAGAGAACACAAACATGCGCCGTTTTTTTTTTTAATTTTATAATTTCTGATCCTAAATTCCTACGTACATGTGATAATAAATGATAATTTGAAAATATTATGTACTTTTTATTTTTCATTTTATGAGTCCAAACAAATGTACCTTAATATGACTTTGTACTTATGGTTTCTAGTAACCTCCTATTGGTTTAGTCTTATATTTCATTTTTGAAAGTACAGAGTAATTTTCAATTTATCATTTTGTTTAAAAAAAGAAAACATAGTTTCTTTAAACGAATACTAGCCATTTTTATTGAACTACTGAAAGAGAAGAAAAAGAGTAAAAGAAAATTTTATCTGGAATGATAAATTGTTGTATCGGTTCGTCATATATAACGTCAGATGACAATTTTTTTTTTGTAATTTTGAGGAAAGTTTCTTTTTTGTTCTAAGGAATTTGGTTACAATGTTTTTCGATTCATATTTAAAAAATATAAAAATCTGAAACGATATGCAAAGAAACAAAGAAAACATTCACATATAAGTTATTAGTTTTTTGTTGCTTTTGTAAATAGTTATGTAAGTATGATCGTTTTCTTTACTAAAAACAAAAAAAAAGGCTAATAAAAAATATAAAATAAAATGAAAAATTAAAATAAAAATTAATTAAAAAAAAAAGATAGAATTTTTTAGTTGCTGTTTGCGCCGGTAGCTACAATACATAAACACCAACATAACCCAGCAGCAAGACGATTTTGTGAGACCACTCTCATCACACACACAGAAGAGAAGAGCAGAAGAGGAAGAACATTTCTGCCCAAACTGTTATATTGTTTGTTTGTATGTTTGTGCTAATTATGAACTCGAACGAACGAACATCTTAAGAAAACTTAAAAAAAATATACAAAAAAGAAAAAAAAAGAGAATTGTTTCAATTTTTTTGTTGCTAATTTCAAGAGAGAGAAAAAAAAAGTTTTATTGTCGTTGAATATTTTTTTCGTTTTATACGAATATTTGAACTTTTCTAGTTGATCTATATAACCAATTTAATTGATTTAAAGTATTTTACGTAATATTCACAACAATAGGGATTTATGTTTTTTTATTCGCCTTTCATAACTTTCATTGTTCACACTTTTTATCTTTCTTTATTTTTTAAAATTATTTGCCCATTTTAAAGATTTTTATTATTATTAGTAATTTCATAGAGAAAGAGAACCTGTGTGTAAATTTAGACATCAGTTTTATTTTTCTAAGCGAGGTAGAAAAAGTTTGCTTGTTTACTTTTTCTTTTTACGTATGTACATATGTCAGTACCATGGCATCGTATCATTATCATCATCTGACATCAATCACATCTATGAGTCTGCAATAACTCAAGCAGAAGAAAATCGCGAAATTAATTAGTTTTACTAATACTACATTATATCAATTTTGTATGTTTTTTTTTCTTTTTCTTTTAGTATTATGGATTTATTTATGAATCTATGTTAAAAAATGTGGTTGAGTTTTACGTTTATAAACTGCATTTTAAAAATTATTTAATTTTCATTTATTAATTATTCAATACTTTTGTGAGTAATTATTCATTTTTTTAAAAGAAAATATCTCAATATTTTCAAAAAAAATATTTTGAAAGTGGTACTTAGATTTATTTATAATTATGTATTTAATATATTTACAAAATAAATTAAATTTTTAAAATCTTAGTTCAGGTACTTACCTTTATCCGATCTGTCAGATCTATCTCTATCAGATCTGTCTGACCGATCTCTGTCAGATCTATCTGGGCGATCTCTGTCCGATCTATCTCTATCAGATCTGTCTGAACGATCTCTATCAGATCTATCAGACCGATCTCTATCAGATCTATCTGATCTATCCCTGTCGGATCTATCCGACCGATCCCTATCAGATCTATCTGATCGGTCTCTGTCGGATCTATCAGATCTATCCCTGTCCGACCTGTCCGATCTATCCCTATCTCTATCTCTCTCTCTTTCAGACCTTTCGGATCTTTCAGATCTTTCAGATCTTTCTGGTCGCTCTCGATCACTTCTATCTGATCTTTCTGATTTTTCAGATCTATCCGATCTTGATCTTTTAGTTGGTGGTGGTGAATGCGGCTCTTCGCCGGGTGGTGGTGGTTCACTCATAGTATCATTTCCACCCTGTAAAAAAATTTTTTCACATTATTATGAAAAAAATTGTCAATGAAATTGAAAATGTTTTTTAAAAATTAAGTAATAAATAGACACAATAAATAACAAATAAGTTTGTAATCAATAAGGGCACTTAATATGTATTCATATAACTACATATATGTGTGTACATATATGTATGCAGACAAATTATATTTAATGAAAACTTTTCAAAATCATTTGTTTATTTATATACACTTTATTTTTGAACAGAAATTTGAAAATTAAATATTTTCTGTTTCTATAAAAACGTTAACATTAAATGAATTTTATGAAAATATAAAATTATCTAAATTATAGCGGCCATCATGGATTACCACTCATTGTGAAAAATATAGATTTATGTAAAATTTTCACTAAAGTTTCAAAAACGAAATTCTTACCATTTGGGTCAATCCGTTCATAATATTTCACCCACAATTAGAATAGAAATTTATTTTCTCGTTTTTTTAAATATTTTTTTCTTTAGATATTGTAATTAAATTGAAAAAATCACAAATTTAAAATAAGCTTCACTTTTTCTTACTTCACTTTACATATAAAATTATTATAAAATGTAGATTAATCAAAACACTTCAATTTTATTGTGTTCGAGTATCGATACTCGAACAATAATGCAAATTAAAATGCATCTTAATGACAGCATAAATTGACAGTTGCATTGCATATTTTCAGTAAAACAACATGGCATCACTAAAAAACGACTATAAAAATATTAATATGAAAATAATTTTTGAAATAATTGAGAATTAGTAATTAAATATGTATTATATGCATGTATGCAAAATTTTTAATAAAAATAATAAAATTAAGAAAAACTATGAGATTAATAATACTGTCATCTTACATTTAAAAAGTTTATTTTAGAAATTAAAGTAAAAATAGATTAGATAGAACGTACAGTTTTGATCAAAATTTAATAATAAACAGGAAATCCGTTGAAAATCCGTTACATAATTTAATATATATTCGTACATATTTCTATAGAATTAAAAAAAAGTTAAAGATTTGTAATTTATTAATACTTTTATGATTTATAATTTTACTCTATTTTCTTATTATACTTAAAAATTACATTTTTCTTTTCTTTATATAGTAGATAATTTTACAAAGTAAATGCCTTAATTTCCTTTATTTAATTCCTTAAGTTTCATATATTCGTACGTACCGTATGTAATATCAATAAAATGTGTTTATTGCTTATACATATCATATATGCATATACTTATTTATAGGTGTGTGAGATATGAGATATCCATTTCCCCATGAGGATATAATTGCCTGTTGTATTGTTTTTATTTAAGATATTATTTTATCCATAAATGAATTTACTGTCATTTCATTTTTTATATTATTCATTTTCTTAGAATTAAACGGTCATTATTATTTGACCAGATGTTTGTACAAGCATTTATATTTTATATAAAAATGTTAAAATAACTTGTTTATTTTTATTGTATCATGGATGAATTCTAATATTACTTGAAAAATTTTCTGTTATACATCATCAATTAGTTATTATAAAGTTGATTGTGAGAATAAGAATTTCATATTTCTCAAGAGATATTATGTATACACTATACCGGCCTATATATAGTATATATGAATATTTTATATATCTATAGGTACATATGTATGTATATAACATATGTACATATATGTACGTATGTATGTGTTCGTATAATATGTGTATCTATATCTAGGAAGTTAATTAAACATCATCCAATATGTTTGCTATACACATTACACAATATAATTTCTGCATCACTGATTTAACATATAAAGCTACATTTCAAACGTATCTGTGTTTACTAATTATTGTTATTTTTCTATATAAAATAAATAAATATAAATTAAAAATGCACATAACATAACATAATATTCCTCCGTAAGGTAAAATGAAACGTATGACAAGGATGCTTATTGTAAAAATATAATATTCAATTAATACATGTACATTGTACATTATAAAGCGTATAGGTATGTTTGTACATATATGATAATATGATAGAATGTTATAAAAATACATGAATTCCTTTTTTTTAAATAATTTCTATTAAAGTATTTACTATTATAAAAACATTAAAATATGTTGTTTTTTTTTTACATTTTTAAAATCATATCTTTGAACATCTGATGATAGTTATTGTATTTTGTAATTTTTTCTTAGCTTCGTTTTTATATATTTAAAAAGAGTCATATAAGTTATTATTATTGCCATAGCATTCTAGCCATCTATATACCTAGTGTTTTTAGATTTATACATACATATGTAAATACACGAATGTATGTATAGGTATATCCTTAATGAATAAATAAACCAACAGAAAATGTCTAGAAAATAGCAAAAATTGCACGTGACATGTTTTAAAAAAGAATATTATAAACATTTTAGAAACAATTACATACCTACATATATGAAATGTAATGTATAAAAAAAGGTATTTCTATTAAAACATGTATTTAATGTATTCACAACACAATGCATACATATACATATATATACAATTGCATTCACATATGAAAGCATCAATCTAAATAGACTTACATACATACATATGTATATAATCCTAACTCTTAAGTACATACCTACATAATACGCATATATGTATGTATGTACATTAATCGTATATATGTTTATGCAGGTGTGTACATACATATTTTAAATCATATAATAATGCAAGTCAATCTATGGAAGACGCAATGGCGACATTTTTCGTACTTTTATCCAAATTTGGTATATTTCCCATAATTGGAGACCTGTTCTCATCCACATGTGTATATACCTATATATATACAACAGCAATAAAGATCTGATCTCTGGATGTGACGCTATTTATTCTGTATAATTCTATTTAAAATTATCTACTTACTTACTTACTACTTATATCTACATTTTCTGTATTTTATTATGTACAGTGAATTATAGCCGTTTAAAATAAAGGAGATTATCTTCATTATTAATGCATACATTTATGTATATGTACTTATATATCTGTGTGCATATGTGAAGGAAACGATTTTTAAACTTTTGAGAAAACTTTATCGATGACATGTCATCAAAATCCAAATTATTTTTTCTTTATCATTTTAGCACCATCTTATAAATGTACGCACATACATAAAGGATATACTTATGCACATACTCTTGTAGATAATCATAACAATAATGTTCAGATCAACTGTATAACTACAATTGAAAGTCACATATTATCTAATTCAAATTGACGGTTGTGACATTAAAAATAAAATTAAGTTTGTAAATTCTATGCACGTGTGATTTGATGATGCTGTACTGGCTTAATGTTGGTTAAACAAGAAATTCAAAATCAAAGATATATGTACCTTTTGCGTTTATGTATGTATTGTATTTCCGTAAATTTCATCATATCTTCAATTTCAACAATGATAAGGCATCATTATTATCATAGCAGAAGGATTTCAAATATAATACATAATACATATTCGAATAAATCAACAGATACATACATACATACATATGTGCGTACATATAGTATGTATAAATAGAATTTAAAAAAGAAAGTATCTGCATGAAACAAGAGTAACATGTTTTGACCATTCGTGGATATTGTTTAGAATGACATGATAATAATAATATGCTTTCATACATATACCATATTCGGTAGATATATACACCTAAGTTTACATATATGTATAATGTAAAAATTGATAAATTATTAAATAGATATAAGCACACGTGATTCGTATATGAACTCTCGTAAAGTATAAAATTTTAGAAACAAAATTTATTACCCTTTTAAAATTGGTACATTCGTACTTATTTAATTTTTTAAGTATTTCTGGAAAAATGTTTTAATTAAAAATCTATACTCGTATATGATATTCTACGGTTCAATATCCCTTTTATACATTTTCGTTTTATTTTTTCAAATATTCATTTTTCCATTAATTTTACATTTTAATTTATTTTTAATCCAATTTTTTTAAAAATTGTACTGTGTTTGAAGTTTTTGAAATGCAAGATCTTTTTTGTTTTCATTTTTTGTACATAGCATAATGATCAATATATATTAAAAAACAATTAAACGTGAAAATTAAAATTTAGGTGAATTTTAAATATCTGTATAATGATTTTACGAGCTATATAATGTACGTACGTTTATATTTAAAGTAGCCGAATAAAATGTAAAAAAAAGAAATGCAAAAGTTATCTCATAAATAATATTATAAAATATTCAATACGTACACATATAAAGGGTCATCCACCTTGCCATGATTCCGTATTCAACAATTTAGAACAAAACTATCCCACGCATTATAAGAAGTACAAAACTGGACCTGTAACTTCAAAACATACATACATGCATCATATATTATATTATATTCATATTATTTACATCGTATAAATTCTGAGTAGTTAGAGGAACAGGTACTTTTAGTAACAACAATAAAGTCACCAAACAACAAGATTCAATAAAATATTGAAAGAAAAATTTACGTCTTATATGAGCGAATATATTTAATGTTTGCATTCTTTTTGATATGTTACCATGTTATTCAAACGCAACAATGCATTTAAGTATGCGCTTTAACATTGAAACATTATGGTATTCAGAGCACGAAGATTTTGTGATCAAAGCAACAGCATCATCATCATCATCATCTTCATCTGAAATAACGTATATCTGTTGCTTTACTGGTCATCATCATAAATATACATATGTACATATAATTGTGTATAAATACAAGCATGTACATAAATATAAATCTGAGTATTTTTTAGATATATTAAAAAAAAAAATTGTTAAAAATGTCCTTTTTTTAAACATACCATAACAGAATTTGAAATTGACAATGTTAACAATAATAATTATATGTACATTTATAAATGTGTAATTTTGCATGTGCATATTAGCAGAACTACAATTAAAAACAAAAGAAAAGAAACAAAACTTAATATGTTTTATTTCTATACGTATAATAATTACAATCAAAGCTACAATCAATTTTTTCTTAGACAGACTCGACAGACTTTTGTTAGACTAATTTAAAACAGCGAATTGAAGTAAAAATGTTTTAGGCAAATAAATGAAATAGGTGTACAAATATATACAAATATATTTATATTTTTTAAATATATATTCGAATATATACAAATTTTTTAAATAACGATATGATTACTGCTTTGATCCTTGTTTTCTTAGGTGGGTTAACTATATTCGATCATACAAAAAAAAAAAAAAAAAAAAAAAAAACTAAAAAGGCGAAACAATTTATTTTCCCATAATGTTATTTATTAAACAAAATTATTATGATGAATTAAACAGAATCTTCATGTAACGGTAATGGTTGAATTACATAATTTAATCAAATTATGCAGGAATACAGAAAATATTCCAAAAGATACAAAAAATATTTAAGCATATTATCCAGGGAATCCACTAATATTATATACATACATATGTACTTACTTAAAGAAGCATTAATATTATTATGCTGAGAACAACAATCAGAGTGTCTGTCAAGAATTTTGATATTTTGTATCTGCGTGATTTTTGTATATACTATGTAGCTGATACTTGATAATTTAATTTAATTTAATTTAATTTATACATACATACATATATTCAATTAAAGTTATTTATATATTCATTTAAGTTATTTGCATTAAAAATTGATAGATTTATGTCTGTCTCATTGTTATAAGGATCAAAGGATTATAAAAATTTACCTATTGTACTTAAATTCGCCCTTAAAATCAAAATTACCAAAATAAAATGATTAATTTAAAAAAATATAAAACGGAACTACAAAAAAAAAAAGATATAAGAAATCAAAACATAATAAATTTGAGCAATTGAGGAAGTGAACAGTTCGTTTTTTCTTGTTGCCTTTTTAAGTCAAGAAAATTATTTACTTTAATTTTATTCATTATTTTTCTTATTTATTTATGTTTGTGTTTTGTTTCTTTTTTTTTTTTTTAACACGATAAAGAACGTACTAACATACTAATTTTTAATTCAATTCATGAATACTCATACATTATAATATATAATACAATATTTTACCCATTTTTCTTTGTTAACTTCCTATCCGGTATAGTGTACTAAGGTATAGCATACATTTTGCATGTTAAATTTTCATAACCTTTACTTCCGTATAAAGTCTATCATCATTATCATCACCATTGTTGTATTACCATCAAGAAAAGGAAGAAATGACCGCATAAAATATAATAAGTACCGTTATTTATTTGTAATATCTATTATTGTATATACAATGGATATTGTCAATATCCGATTATATTTCTTCTATATGTATTGTACAATAGAATTTTTTTTGTATAAAGCATGTAGTCAATAATTTAAAACGAAAAAACAAAAAAAAAAACATAAAAACAGAGAAATGGTGACAATAAAAGGGTTTGAAGTCTGAAGTCTTAAGCTAAAGTAAATATTGAAGAAGTTTGGCATACATCAACATATCAAAAAGTCTTCTCACATCGTCAATATATCAAATCAACTGTCGATCGATCTAACTTAATGAGAAAATATACCAGTAGAAAAACATATTCTATTACTATGAAAATAATGCTATTATAGTATTTCAATTTTCAAATCAAAACTATTGAGGTCTTAGAATTGAGGCGAGTGATAACAATATCTACATATGTACATGTGTCCATAAAATGTATACATATAATATTTACATTTACATGTGTGTACATATATCCGTGGTTGGGTTAGTGATGTTTAATATGAACATTTATATTTTATAGTAATATTATACCTACACATAGGTATTTATTTATTATAAAGTTATCACATCTAATTTTTGATAAAATGAGACGTTGCTATAATTAATTTTAATTTATTGAAATTTGTCCATCCAAACTGTTTAATTTACACCTTAACAGCGAATTTTACTCAGATAATGTAAAAGTATTAATGATTTTTAGCTTTTAGATAAAATTTTGTGTTTAATTTTGAAATAAAAACATATTCTATTTTTCAATTTGCTCTAATAATAATGTTAAGGATTAGAAAATTTAAAATATTTTGAAAACATTATCTATAGATTAATTCAGAAAGCTTAAAAAAATTAAATGCTAAACATTTTATGGATTTATTTATTTATTTTTTTTTTTTTTGAAAAAATTACAACAAAAACTTATAATTTATTGGAACGATATTTTGCAGCATTTTTCATTTATTCTAATTATTATTATAACAATTAATTTAAATAATACATTTATAAATTTTAAATGCTTTTTCTACGTCGTATACATTTTTTTTTGTAAATTAAACAAGGATTGTACATGCACTTATTTTTTATGATATTTTTTTTTTTTATATGCTCTAATTAAAATTATTTTCAGCAGGGAATCCATTAGAGTTTTAAAACTTTATTGTTTATATGGTTTGTATACATCATGATTTGAATTAATAATGAGAAAATGTCGATCCTTTCATGGATACTTATGGCTTATGGGTTATGTTTTTATGATATTATCAATTTATAAAAATGTGATCGACATTATAATGTTTTGGTCCTGTATCCATACATGCACAGATACATGTGTATAGTTATGTATATATGTATGTAATTATATAAAATATATATAGAATATGTATATGTAAAAAAGCGTAAAAATAAAATCATCGAATTAATATGATCATTGGATTCCACCTTACGTATGTTGGTACATTATGTATACATTTGTAGCTATGTAAGTGATGTTATTCGCTGCATATAGACGTAACCATGAAAAAATGCCATCATCTTTATCACCTATCTTCATGTCACAAAGAACAAAATTAAAAGAGAAAAGGAATAAGGCACGAGTCAGAATCGGCTATATATATAAATATAGCACATCCACATACATATATATGTATGTACGTATGTAAGTATGAATCTATATAATTTAAATATGTACATACATGTGTGTGCATTTTATATTAAAACAAAAATCTGAACAATTATTACACAAATTGATAATGTCTATACATAGCAGTCATACTGGTTAACTTATAATATATGTATGTATGTACTTTATAAAAACTTTAAACTTCAACTAGATATCGTCCTTGCAACATATCGTTCTGATATTTACACATGTGCCCATATCTCTATACATGCATGTACATATCTATACATATAATTGAAGCAAAGATTGGAGTAAAATTTTCCATAAATGGAAGAAAATGCGTACGCTTACGACATACATTTCATTTACGTGTATGCTCGTCTTTTTGTTTTTTTCTTTTTTGCTTGTATTTTGTTTTATTTTATATTTTACAATTTTTCTAGAAGGACAGATTTTTGATTTAATTTTATTTTAAGTATTTTGTTATCCTTTTTTTATCATTTTTATTAAATGACAATAATATAAAAACAACAGCAATATAATAGCAAAAATGATAACAAAGACAACGTCAATGATCTGTAATCATTCGATTCGATTCGATCGATCGTTGTCGATCGAATTAAATTGCGGTCAATAAACTTTATAGATATGTTATATTATAGTGTGCTGTATAAAGATGTACATACATATATCTACATACATGCATACATACACATAAGATATGCATAGTAAGAAAAATAATGTACCAAAAATAAATGAAAAAATAAAAATGAAAAAGGAAAAAAATTAAATAAATAAATGAAATAAAGATAAGAAATTGTTATAAAGTTTTCTATTGGTATACAGATATTGTTGCGTATTTTTATGTCTCTGTACGTGTATATATAATGACAAGAATGCGTTTTAGCTTCCAATTTTACATTAAAGTTTTTTAAAAATAATGTGTGCGTGTGCGTAACGTATTTAATATAAGGTATATACATACATATAAAAAATTTATTTTATATTTATATGTATGTAAAAGTTATAAGGAATCTTTTTGATTTTTGTTGAATTTCTTCTTTGCAATGTCCAAGAAGACCAAAAGTAATATGTGTATACGTCCATATCTTTATGTGTATGTATCTTCGGATAATGATGATGATGGTCATCCATAGAATATATAGTGCACAAACCATACAATACAGGAACATTACAAAATATATAAACTATTGAATAGTATAACAACGTAGCATCGTAGTACAAGAATATGTAGCAGACAAGGGCCTCCTTCTTGTACATGAATATACATACGTTTTGTTAAAAATTGCTTAAAAAGATTTTGTGATCTCTAAAGAATTACTCATCGTTTGAGAAAAAATTCCAGTTCTTACGTCCTCATGAATAATACATTTAAATGAAAAGACGACAAAAAGATACAAAAAGAATTTAAAATAAAACAAAAATATAAAATAAAATAAAATAAAAGGAGCACTTACTATACTATACAGTACAGTGTATTTACGATAGAATGATGATAATGATGATTATGGCCAAAGCAATTGTTAGTACTTTTTTATAGATTGAAAATGAGGTCCCTTTTTTTCTTTTTTTTTATTATTTTTCGCAAAATGCATACGTATAGATATATATACAATTTTTACTACATTGATTTTTACATTCTTGTAGAATATACAAATTTACTTAAACTACAATTGTAACAACTATAGTGGATGATGATGATGATGATGTACGAACAGTACGAATTATTTGTACTATATCTATATACATCTACAGAACACAAAAATATGTTACACAAAAATAAATATTATTCATATCATTTTATCATATAACATATGAAATATGTATGTACATACGTTTGGAGTATGTTTGAATTCCATGAAATTTTTACTTTTGATTTTATTGTCATTTTTCTTATCCAATATCCTTTTTTTCATTGTTTTGTCAACTTAAATTACTTTACATTATATGTAGTACAGTACGTATCAATATGATGATGATGCGATTATAAGAATGTGCATAATGTATAAAAATTAGGTTGTTATTGTGTTGACTTGCATTGCATGTGATGACGATGATGATGATAATGATAATGATGAAGATGATGACGATGATGATGGTGAAGATGATGATGATGATGACAATAAACAGAATTTATGCGTTATGTCTTCTTTTTTTTTTAAACAAAATATAAAAATGAAAAATAAAATGACTTTTTCTCAAGACATTACTTGTTAAAATGCAGACAGTAATTTTAATTAAATCTTTCTTTCCTATACTCGTATATATAGTATATATGTATGTACCTATATGTAAAGATATCCTGGCAGATATACCTGTACTATACTTTATTTTATGCAATATACTTACGTACATACACAAGAAATTGTGAATAAATTTCTTTAATAAAGTAAAAATGTATTTATTTTATTTAAAAACTAACAAATAACAAGTTTATGGTTTTACATTTTCATATTTGTATTTTATCAAATAAAATGTGTGTATATATATATTTTTTTTATAAATTGCTAATCGTAAATTAGCATAAGTATTACATTAAAATACAATTAATGTATGAAAATAACAAAAAGAAAATATTTACTTGTTTTTGGTTAATCTTTTTATTATCTTAAGTTTCATTTTTAACAAAGTAGCAAATGAAAAAAGATAATTTTTTAAATTTTTCAAAGATGTATGTTATGTATGTATATGTACATAATTAATTAGGAGTTTAATTTATAAGATATAATTTGAAATAAACACAAATAAAAATTTTATTCGCATCGCTAGTAAAATATAGAAATAATAGAGAACAACTTAGTCTAAAATGAGAGATTGATACATATTCCAACGAATTTTTTTATTTCTATATATTTAAGATACATGTACTCATGGACTCATGGTACGTGCAGGCCTAATTTATATACATATTTTTTTTGTCAATCTTTGTATACGAAGTACCAAATAATAATTCAATATATTTTCTACACATGTATGTATATAACAAACAATACACAATTTTTAATAGTCCGTATTTTATTTTATTCTGAAAATAAAAATAATAATAATAATAATAATAATAATGGTAATAATATATTAAATAAAATAAAAGGAATATACGAGTATGTATATACATAAATGTAACATATAAAAGAAAATATTTAAAGTATAATATCTTCTGAATACAATAGAATAATGAAATGTTTAAAAAATATTCACTAAAGAGGCGCCATCCCTAAAAATGCGGTTTATACGTTCACTTTGTCCCTTTATATATACGTACATATGTATGTATGTATATACATAATTTAATGTGTAATGTGCGTATATATATAAATGTAAAATATGTAGGGTACAAATATATAATATAAAGATTAACATTAACATTTTGTGTGTTTTCAATTTAATTTGTTTTTGTTTTCAACATGACTTTTTATTTTCATCTTTTATTTTAGTCTTTTTTTTTTTATTATTCTTTTATTATTGGTTTTTATTTGATGATAATTTTTTAATATAAATATACATATAAGTATATATTTACGTGTATTTTCTTAAGAATATTTTTTGTTTATTTTATGTGATTTTTGTTAATGTATAAAACATTGGAATCATGATATGTCCTTTTTTTTATATCAAACATTCATCACAATATATATTATTTTAAACACAATCAATTCGTACAAATGTAATGTATAGCATACATATATGTATGTGTACGTATGTATGAACTAAATAATATACAATAATGCTCAAATATACAAAACTAACAAACTTTTCTCCAATGAGTTCTTTTCAATATACAGAATATTTTGTATAAAATTTACAATATCTCAACGGAATTCAATATTATATCAATTCTTTTTTATATTTTATTATTTTTATTTATTTTTAATATCAGAAAGAAAAAAAAAATTATAAATATATATCAGATCTGCTGGTCATCATCATCATCGCATCACATTGTTTGTATACAGCTCTATTGAAATTGAAAATGAAGAAAAAAGGATATTTTTTCGTAGCTTTTTACACTTAGGTACATATTATGACAATAAAGTATCTTACATCTTTTTTGGTTTTTTATAAATATTGAAGTTTAATATTATATATGTATGTATGTATAATATAAACTATATGTGTAAGTTATAAATTCCATATATCCTTAATCTTTCGTCAAAATATGTACATAATGTATATATATAAATGTTACATATTCATATATGTACATAACTATATAGCCATGTGACATTATTGTAAAAGTATTGAACTTTATCATCATTTATGATCGTCATCATCAACATAATACATTCTCATCTTCATCATCATCATCATCCATCAGTCAACAGTATAATTTCTTCCTTAGTTTGTCCCACATATAATGTTCAATTTCAACTATATCTACATATGTACATATATATATATATATTTTTTTTTTTAAAATATAAATTCAAGTTTGCCAACTTCGTCAATCACAAATAAAGAATTGAGATTTTGAGATGAGATTTGTTTTTTGATTAGATAAAAATTTTTTAAATATTCGCATAAAAATTTTATAAAGATTTTAAAATTTGATAAGAAATTGAGATACTTCATCTTTTATTTTATTCATCAGTATATAAAGATTGTGTTATATGAAGTTGAAATGTGAAGGGCGTAAGAAAAGGGTTTCAAAACGCATCAGAATCAGACAAGGTAGTTTTTGGCATATAGGCATTTATTCATATTTTAACTTTATTTTAATATATAATGTGTGTGTGTGTGTGTGCATTGTGTACATCATATATGTATACTTACACATAAATATATATAAAATATGTATATTCACTTTTTTTGCTATTGGTTTATTGAATATATTGCATCGAATTAAAATAAATTTTGATTGACAGCTATCTTGTTTGAGTTATATGCTTATTTAATGATATACGTATATAAAGATATGGTGTATTCGTATACGATGTATAATGCAAATTGGTATTGTACATTTTTATGCAAATATTTCATTTATTTTACATTTTAATCAATTTACATTTTTTTTTGCTTTAGTTGAAAAAAAAAAAACAGAAATTTCATTACGAAGAATAAATAATTTCAGTTAGTAATTTGTCTGTATACAGTAAAAAACATTCATTAAATGCAATATATTTTGTGGTTTTTATTTTATTTGTACTTTTAAATTTATCAAATTATTGTTCTTTTATACTTTCATAACCGTTTTATTTTTAAATAAATTTTTTTTTTTGATTTTTCTTTAAAAAAATTCAAATTTTAATTTACGTATACTGTTTACATGTATAAAATCAAAATTTAAAAACTTGAAAGCTTATAAACAGACACGAGAAAATAAATGAAAATTTTTATGTAAAAATTGAATTTAAAATTTTGTTTTCCATTTATTGAGAGAATATACATTTTTTTTTTATTAAATATTCCTTTGCAGTTTTTTTTTTTTTAACTAAACACAATATTTGAACAAAAATTTGAAATTTCAAAATATATAGGTACATATACCTATATATGTATGTATATTAAATAATTACTATATAAAAATCTCATATAAAAATATATGATTTTATTTGTATTTGTCATAGAATTTTATGATGATAACAAAAATATACATTTTGGACAAAATTGGATCAATGACTCATTTCAAGATTTTGTGTGATATTTATCAAAGATAAAATAAAATACATGATGATTTTCGTTGAATCATTTCCAAAATTTAATACTAAAATTCTTTTTCCTTTAATAAACATAAGTATATATGTATGTAGCATCAATACTGTATATCTAAAAATTACTCGTATATGCAAGTGTGTATAAATAATAAAATTTCTTTATGGTATTTTTAATCTGTATACATGTATGTATGTACATATATGAAAATATTGCAATTATATTGATTTGTTACATTTTTAATGTCAATATAATTATGTATTATTTGGTGAGCAAATCACTCATAATAACATAAATATGTATATATGTATGTACATATGTATAATAGCAATAATATAAAACATATTTTATGTCCATTTTGCAAAACATGTACAATTGAAATTTACATAAAATCATTTTATCGTATCCGCATGTCATTTTTAGTATACTATTATATATATGTACATACATACATATGTACATATTCATATATAAGTAAATATACATATGTGTATATATGGCATGTATCATAATACATCAGATAAATACATAATAATAAAAATTAATACTTTGAAAAATATAAATTTTTGATCCGAAAATAGCATTTATAGTATTTAAGAAATTTATTTTCATTATAATGCGTATAAATACTAAAATAAAATTTTTTTTATGTATAATCACATGTCTATATTTTGCAAGTATATGTATTTATGAATGTATTTGTTTATTGAAAATTTTTCTCTTAATACATTTTTCACCTGATATGGAATATATACACACTTGTATATAAACTTTATATATTTTGTGTACGAAGATCTATTAATACTAATCGTTAAATGTTAATTAATTAGATATACTTTCATTAAGAAAAAACTTCACATTATATCGCAATTATATAGCTTTACCACAAAAAAACAATAAAAAATGTTTTCGTCCTCATTTCCAGTGATAATACATAATTATTTTCTTTTTTTTTTTTCAAATTTCATCATCTTGTATTTCAGTAAACAGTTCAACAGAAGAAACATTTAAATTCAAAAATTATACTGCAATAGAAAAATTTTTCTCTTGAAACAGTGGAGAAAAAAAGTCAACTTACCTTGTATATGTAAATAAATTCAGTTTAAGCAATTTATTAATTTAAATTTGACATAAAGCGCAATATTTGAAGAAAATTCATCCTATTTTACAAAACACATTTCAAGGTTATTTTTAAAGCAGTTTTATTGTTCAGATAATGTTTTAATAGGCATTATACATACATACATACATATACATATAGGTGTATTACGTATGTATCTTTTTACGATATAAAAATTTTATTAAATGTAACAAATAACATGAAATAACAGAATAATTTATATTGTATAAATCAAAAGATATCAAAATTTAAAAAATTTTTGTATTTGTTTTTCTTTTATTTTTTTCAGATATGTACATACATATATATACGCGTATTTACTCGTATTGTACAAAACGGTTCAAATCATTTTTCTCAGCACTGTGTAATAAAGTCTAAATTCAAATTAAAATACATGCAAATTTTAAAAAATATAATTTTTTTCTAGTCTATGTATTTATACATTTTCCTTAATGTATTGTAAAACAATGATTGACTATTTCCACGAAAATTTTCCAACGATTTCCTTATGCTATAGTATGCATCGTACGTATTTAATATACATAAAATATACATACTTATGAATGTATAAATATTCTATTATTATGTATATTTTTTTTAATTTGTTCAAATATGTATTATTTTATAGACTGTACGTATATACACACATGAAAATTAAATAGCCATATATAAAATGTATATTTAAAAAAAAAGAACTCTTGTTTTTCTAAATTGTTATACATTTCGTGAATAGCATTTACGATGTCGTGGCCTCAAAAAATTTATTGAGCTTTTGAATTTAGAATTAAATTTTTTCTAAAATTAGTTTGCTATTCTTCACCGAAAATTATAATGTTATACATCGTATGCATATGTTAAATATACAGGTTGTATTTGCTGATAATAGAAAATTTGATAATTTTAATCTACAGCAGCTAGATAGGTATAATGATGAATACCAGATATATGTATGTACATACATAGATATATAGATACATTTTTATGCAACGATATGTACACAAATATTAATCATAAATTGAGATAATTTTTAAAATGTTATGATTTATTTTTCTTAAATGTGTTGTATTAGTTTATTTTGAAATATGTGTGGATGTATATATATTTGCTATGTATGATAAATATTTAAAAACACATTTGATACTATGACATCATTAGGGCATTAAAGCACTTTTCATTTTATTACCGAAAATCTGATACAATAAATAATCTATTAATTTTGTGGTATGGATTTGATATGTACATATGTACATACATATGTATGTACGCATGCACTTAAATATGTATACACTTAACAATATTATGTCGTTACAGAAATGAAAAGTAAAAATAAAATGAAAACAAAAATATAGTGGGAAAATTTTCACTATTTGTTGTTTTCCCAAAAAAAAAATTGAAAAATTATTTTCCTAAAATCGTGTTTAGCTAAAAGAAGAACATAATACGTCGGTTATCATACAAGTAAAAATGTGTTTGATACAAATGTGTACGTACATATATGTATAGATATATATATACACATGTATTGTTTATTTATTTCGATAGACAGATACTCATTTGCTCAACGAGTTCGAATTTCAACGGTAATTGCGTGAATTTTCCTTAAGTTAAATATAGCACCAAAAAGTGCTTCATTACATTTTTAGATTTAAATTTAGAAAAAAAGATGAAACACAAAAAACACATCGACACACAAAAAATTATTTTAGCTTGTAATACATGCAAATATAAATATTCGTAAATAAATATGTCTACTTGTATTTTTTTTTAATTTCATATCAATTTTGGTTTACATATACTTACGCATATATATACACGAAAATAGATAATATGCGGTTAACAATGTATACGCATACACTCATATAATAATGCAATATTTAAATTTTTAGTGATATAAATACAGCCTATCATTTTTCTTTTTATTTTTTGATTCTTTATGAAATTAAAATGTTTTGGTTGTTTGTGTTTGTGTGGGAGTTAAACATGGGGAAATTAATTCTTGTAATTTTTTGAGGAAATTTTTCCACTATACTGAGATAACATCATATCCATGTGGTCGTTTTCTTGTTATTCCATACAATCTGATTTTAGAAAATAAGGAAAAAGAATTGGAAATTTATTTTTTGGCACATGTTAGATGGAAATGAATATAAAGGAAAAGAAAGCAGAGAAAATGTGAATTGGGAAATATTGATGTGATCGTTCTTTTTTTAATTTCCGATTATTGTGTATATAACGTACCTATATGTAATATATTATCATGCTTGCGTATCAAATGTGTGGGCGAATGCATAATCTAGAAATACATATTAATTTCACAATACACAATTTATTACAAATTTATGATAAATTTAGGGCATATTAGAAGAAAATAAAATAAAACGATTTTTTAAAGCATGAAAACATAATATTCATGTATGTATTTATGTATATTATGTGTACATGTGATGTGAAAAGTGTGCGTATTATATTTCGGTGCAATATGGGCTAAAATATGTACGAATATATTACATATATGTATGTACATAAGTTTGTATATAATTGTAAAACATGTGTAGGTATACACATGTATGTGTTGTGTTTTTATTGATCAAATTTGTTTAGTTATTTGTAAGCTTTTAATTTAAAATAAATTTTTCTTTTTCCTTGCCATATGAGAATGCATTTCTGAGACATTATAATCAAATAAGTATAGTATACCTACAAATACCTACATGAAGTTTAAAATCCACTTACAAAAATCGTATTTAAAAAATGAATTATTAGGTAAAATTTTTTTAAAAGTCTAATTCAAGATTGAAAGAATCACAATGTCGTGGAAGAACTTTAGTTTTTAAATTCTTAGATATTTAGATATGTATGAGTAGATACTTTGATAACGTAAATACTGTATAATGTATGTACCTATACATTGTATATCTCTATATCTACATCATAGTTTTACTTTCTTTTTTTAAAATAAGTTTCTGAAAAACGTCAATATAGGTATACATATTTATATATGCATGTACATACATATGTGTATTTTGATCGCAAAAAAAATACATACAAAATACATATATAGTATGCATATAAATTTAAAATAAAAAATGAAAAATTAAAAATTGAAAATCAACTCAACAAATTCAATAGGAGGAGCAACTGATTTTTATTGTAATAAACAAGTAAAACCGATAATGTTGTAAAAGCATAGGTACACCTGTCATAGTTTAAACTTTAAACAATTATTAAAGTGGTTGTCGAGTAGCAACTGGCAAGTGGATTACCTGTTAAAGAAGGATTTTAAAATATTATACAGATATCATCGTATTCGTAACTTTGTATGACTATTTGTATGTATGATATTTATATTGTATATAGCTAAGTATATAGTATATACATTGTACACATGTAATTTAATCTCTATATACAACTGGCATAAAGTGTATTACCTATATACATACATAAATATTTATATTAATAAATTATATAAATACTTTTCTAAATATGTACTTATATTGTACATACATACATACATTTGTATGTTTGTACATACATGTACATTATATTGGGTGAATATTATTGTCTTGTGCTGTGTTTTTTAAAATAAAATAAAATCGTGAATTGAAGGCAAGCAATTTAGGTATACAATATACATAGGTAATCTATGTACTAGATATATATAATGTTACATACGTATACAATATTACATATATGTTTGTACACCATTTCAATTACTCTTTTTCACATATTTATAAGACAACTGTCTTTTTTTTCATCAGAAAGTTAACATTTGATTGGCTCTTAAATTACATTCTTGATAATTATTTGCTATCGACCATTATTACTTTTAAGTTTTAGCTCAGATTTGTAGTGAATTGCTATGGACAGTTAAAAAAATGACAGTGGTATATAAGAAGTTATTGGCTCCTTTTTTTGTCATTTAATAAATTTTTGTATGTCATTATTATTGATAGAATATGGACAAATAGGCATTATGGAAGAAAGAGAAGTAAATAATAAAAAGAAAAAAAATTTAAAAAACACATATGATGATATGCACATATTCACATTCTTACACACATCGTGCATATAAGAGTATAAACAAAATATACAGATGATTTTATGCATACAATAAACACCTACATATGTACAGAAATTATCTCGCGTTAAATCTATGCATTTTTTTGATAAAAATATCTGATAATATAATCAGTATTTTTGTAATATACTTACCTATTGGGTATTGTACATAAATATCATAATATAGGTAAGTACCTTTATTTCTTTCTTGCATTTTTGTCAACTATCTTATATATTATTGATATTATACATTCTTGCACTAGTATGTGTGTATGTATATATGGATGGAAATCTGAAATATACCTACAATATACATACATTATTACTGATTATCAAATTAAACTAACTTAGCAGAACATTTGAAACTTTTGTTAGCGCAGCGCCGATAAAATGTGCACATGTGCAGACAACTTAAAAAAATACTATATAAATTTGCTCTCTTGCTTAGTGCTTCCATGTCCATCCCACCCCACTTGGCATGTATAAAGTTCAACTTTCTTGTAACAAATATGAAATAAGAATTAAGTTAAGAGTGTTGTATTTATTTATACTCGTATAATTTTGAAATTTGAAAATAATACATTTTGAATTTAATCAAATTTAATACATTTTTACATAAATAAATAGGTATAAATTATAATGAATTATGATTGTGACTTTAAGCTTAATGTATGTAGATATGTACATATGCATTTTTGTATATATACATTATACATATGTGTATAAAAATTGAACCAAACTTACATACATATATACACAAAGTTATACAAAATATTGTGCAAAGTAAAACAATTTTTTTTTTTCAGTTAAACTCTGCTGAGCAATTGAGTTTCTAATTTAAAACAATCTGAAAAAGAGATAAATAAAAGTATTTATGCAATAGAAAAGATCGAATAGATGTTTTGAATTTTTTAAAAAGTACTATACTATTACTATTTGATAAACTAAGAGAGAATTTATATAGTTTATTAATTTAATCAATAATCGTGTATTTTGTAAATATTGTACTGCATATGTATGTAAAATATGCGTATATGAGTTAAATTAAGTTAAGCGCTTTATGTATGGAGTATGGAATATGGATGTGTGAAGTCTGCACAAAAGCAGAAAAATTATATTTTATAAAGAAAAGAAGGAATTTTCTCTACATTATTTTTGAAAAATGTGCGCGATTTTATTTAATCGTCACGCTCAGCTGTGAATAGAACAACACGACAAGACAAGACAAAACAAAGAAGTAAATTAAGTGAGTTAAAAAGAGATTTTTACGGTACGTTATATGTATACATTGCATTAAAAAAGTACAAAATTTTTAAAAAAGAAGAAAAAACCATACAAAAAAGTAAACGACGGCAGTCCGTGTGTGTGCGCGAGTGATTTTATATCCAAAATTAGATATTACAATTTTTTTTTGTATATCTTTTTAATAAATTATTATTAAAAAATAATACTTTGATTTTTTTTTATTATTATGTCGATTCCTTTTTTGTCGTCACAAAAAATAAATATTTGCTTATCCATATTTTATCAACATACATATTTATGTTAGTAGTGTTACTATATTAAGGAAGGAATCGATTTAAAAGGCAAACAATACCATTCTACAATATATTGTGTTAAAGAATAGTTTATTATAATTTTTGCTTATTTGAAAATATACCTAAGTGATGACAGTGTGACGATATAATTTCGGGCGGTATTTTTTTCATTCATTAAATTCATTCATTCAAAATAATTTTAATACAGATATTTTGAATGCATTGAGATTTTTGGTACTGTTTACTAGGATACAAATAAGGAATTTCAAGTTTACTTTATGTGGAATATATAAAAAAAAAAAACAAAAAGAAAATAATTATTTGAAGCTAAATTTGTCACAATTTTGTTTACATTTATTTTTATTTATAAAATTGTAAAATTGGATCACATTGATTTGTTTTAAAGTGTAATATTTATAATTAAATGAAAATCTAAGGAAATATTTTTTGATTTTTTCTTCTTTTTTTTTTGAATTTTGAATTGATAATACTAATACAGTTTACATTTTATTATTATTTTGTTGTTGTTAACTTTAAAAGGTTAAAAAAAGTCAAAGTGGTGCTATCAATTATCAATAATAGTATATTTTAAAACATTTTTGTTTTGAATTTTTTACGTTATATCTAAATGTAAACATTTGAAAATTTGTTGTGTGATTAATTTATTTTTTTTATAATTTCCGTCGGTTGGATTAATTTGTGACTAATTTTATTAATAAAGTGATTTTGAACGATTGAATTATTAAAAAAAAATTAAACTAGGACTTTGTATTGTTTCGAAATATCTATTTGAAACAATTTCAATCTAGTCCTTATTATTATCGTAATTGAATGAGATAATAATATTTTACTTCAAGATATTGCAATAAAATTGAATTTAATTTAAACGATTTAGTAAAAAGATATTTAAATCTTTTAAAAAAATTTTGTTTGTGTGTGTGTTCTTTTTAAACATTCAAAATTTTTTACGGCCAAGACGTGGAGAACTTTTACCTTAGAATGGATCCTTCGCGCGGCGGAGATTCGCGCTATAATTTAAATTATGGCATGGGCGGTATAGGTTTAAGCCTAGCTGACCAGACCGACTTGTACGGTAATCCTGCTGGGTTAGGTGCCGGTGGTGGTCGACCTCCAAGTGGTGGTCTAATACAGTCAATGGGTCGTTCATCCGGGTTGATGGGTCACGGTGGAGGAGGAGGAGGTGGAAATGGTGGTGGAGGTGGAGGAGGAGGTTCAGGAGGAGGTGGTGGCAACGGCGCAGGACAATGTCAAACACTAGGAGGACAGTCTCGTGGCATTAAGCGTACAAGTTCAGACTGTTATGACGATCATCATCGCGGCAGTGGCGGTAGCATGACTTCGCAAACATTACAAGGTTTAGAAAGTTGTGGTTCTGGTAATAATAGTGGCGGTGGTGGTCAACAATCCGGTGGAAATGTACCAGACGTTGTAGATGATAGTTATGCATCATTACAAAATAAAAAATCACCCCCAGCTAATGGGAAAAAGACGAAAGGACGTGTCAAAATAAAAATGGAATACATTGATAACAAATTAAGGAGGTATACAACATTTTCTAAAAGGAAAACTGGAATTATGAAAAAAGTAAGTAACAATTTTTAAATATTTTGATAAAAAAAGTGAGTAAAAAATAGAAAATAGTGAAATTTTTAGGCATAACCTATAAAAAGTGCATAAAATTATTGTGGAATAGTGAAAAAGCTGTCAATTTTACATATGTTCTCCTTTGTGTTTATACTTGCGCTGTAGATTGTTTTTAATGTAAATTGTAAATGTCAAAAATTAAAAGGAAAAGAAATAATGTACAGATTACAAAATTCTGTAAACAGAAAAACGTTTTACAGAAGAGATAAGCTGAGTACATAAATTAAATAGAGATTATAGAGTGAATTTGAGAATGAAGAGAACATGAATGAAAAGAGAAGAAACGAATTAAGAAAAAAGCAAGGCAGTTGAACAAAATGGATGTTGGTGTGTGTGTGCGGGCGTGTAATGTATATTGAAAGTGTGTGTGTGAGTTCACATAAAATTGAAGATAAAAAACAACTCAGAGAAATGTCAAAAGAAAATCTGCAAAGTTTGTAATTTGTAGCGTTGCCATATAATATTTTTTTTTTTTTTTTTTTTTTTTTTTTAAAACGGCAATTGATATTAATTCAAAATTTTGAATACTTTATCAAAAAATTTAAAGATATTTTCATTTTTGCACAGGTAAATGTTATTTATTAACATTTTATTTGAGAAATTGTTCTTTTGTCAATAAATTTTTTCGAACTGTATTTGTATTTATTTCAAATTACCTGAATTTATTCAAAGAAAATGAAAGAAAATTTTGATTTAAAAAAAATACTTAAAGCAATCAATCATATTTGTTTATAACATCTAGTTAATTTGATCGTATCGAAAAAAAATGTTATGATGTTTTGTAATTATTATAAAATATATGTTTACAATTTTAAATTTAATAATAAATAAAATCAAAGGTGTATCCCGAATTACACCTTTCAAATTTCAAACTAGTATCTATAACAATAACAAATACATAATGTAAAAGATTTTGTGTAAATTAAATGATTGAAGTAATTGAATGCTGCTCTATAAAGAAGTTATTAAGAAATGTATGTATGTACCTACATGAAAACATATTGCAATGACCAAGCGAATTTTAGGATTAGACGTATACTTACAATGTACCTATAATGTTTGTGCTTCCTAATACAAAAATATTATGTACCTAAAATTTTATAAAAGTCTAACGTACAGTATGTAATTGTTTTGTTTTAATTTATCTCAAAGATAATACTGAAGAACTGAATGCATTTATTCTAAAAATTAGGGTTAGTTTTTATTAAACTCCTCAGAAGAAATACCTTTATTTTGATTAGGTACATGTAAGTTCAAAATTTTCTCCATCAATAATTTTATTTTTATTAATACCAATATTCCTATGTATCTACATACATATATATACCTATATAATATGATATGTGTCATATAAATATTATTAATTTGTCATTTTCCACAAATACGTTTTGTACTATCCATCATGTAAAACACAAGTAACTTAATTAGGAATATTATGTAGGTACATATGTACGTATTTAAATAAAAATTTTACCTAATGTTTGAATGAGCATTTAATTGCATCACATTATATCTATTAGAAGTGATATGTTTAATTAAATATCATAAAGTTTTAATCATGCGAAATTATTTGCCATAAAATGTAATTAATTGATAGTAGGTAATTGTTTAAATCTATTAGATATAAAACGTACACATTTGCATTTAATTGAGATGTAATTATTTTGAACAAATTACATTTATTTTAAAAAATTGTATTTTTCAATAAAATTCTATTTTATTTTCTTCTTATGTACATACTAGTTTTAATTCATACATTTAGTTTGTAGATACAGATGCAAAACAATAAAATTCATAAAAAAATTTCAGATTATCTTTGTAGTCCTACTTTATATCCTCAAGAATGTAAAAAAAAAAAAAAATTTGCATTAAAGATTTATTTGTATGTACGCAATAGAACAAGAATACAGGTTTACTTTAAATTCGGAAAAATTTATTATGAATTTACATATTTAAATGTGCTTTCATATTATCAGTATCTAGATATTAAGAACCTTATTCTTATCATATTCAAATTTTAAATTAAGTGAATTTATATTTCAAAATCATAAAAATTCAGAAAAAGGTACACTACGATATGTTGTACTTGTGTATATATATACATATTTGAATAATACATGATAATACATATCTTCTTTGGAAGTGATCTAAATACAACTGTTACTATTCACATACATATACATTTATGTACATGTTATTATTCCCATATATAATTGTATGAAAATTATCTGAAAATTTATTCATTTCTTTTATATTCTTATTTAATGATTTTCCTTTTTTCATAAAATATTCGTTTATTAAAATCTTCAACTTATTACTGATGTTAGAATTTATCTATACATTATTTTATCATATTTTAGCCTTTCATTTTTATGATTACCATATTTATTATACCAACATCACAATTATTATTATCGTATAATAATCTTGTTATTATGTGTATTATTTCTTTTAATGTTGATGTGCATACATGTAATATATGCAGAATTCACAAGTAAAATATTATAGTGTATACTCATCGAATTACAAATAATGTACTTTTATGATAATTTAATGAGACAATATCGTGAATATTCGCTATAAAATTTATTCTGTAATTTTATTATTATTTTATGTTATATTTACATTAATGTTTATTTATCGATTATGTATTTATACATATGTACATATATAAATACATAAATGCATATCATGAAAATTATAAGATAACACATTTATTTCTAATATGTATTACATTATGATTACTCGATGTGGCGCTTAAGATTTTTACTTGTTTTATCTGTCTATTACAATAAATGTAATAAAGTAAATAAATAAGATGACATTCTTAAAATTGGAGAAAAAAATTCTTCTTATGTAAAATTTACCTTTTGTTTTGTGTTGTTATTAATGTAATAAATGGTGTTCATTATTTCAATCACATGTTAACTAGTTTAATTGTAAAATAGTAAAATTTAATTTGTATTCTGCTTTATTTAATTAAATATTAAATAATTTTATTTATGTATATTCTTCAAAATAATTTATTTATATTCCTTTTTTCCGTTTTTTAATGTAATGTACACATAATTTTACAAAATTCCCAAAAAATAATCAAAATAATATTTTTTTAATAATTTGTTATTTATAAAAAAAAGAAAAGAATTTCAAATAGAACACGAAAAATATAATTAAAACACAGGTCATCATTAAAGGTCATCGTTTAAAAAGGTTCAACTAGCCACAACTGAATCCGTTATTGTACCAACATTGTTGTAGCATTTTTCAAATAATACAAATTTTTATTTGAGATTCAACATTTTGACAGGTCAATCATGTTTTTATTTTCATTTTTCAATAAAAGTATGCAACAACATTTTATTTTGTCTGTAGCTTATGATGTTATACACGATTTAATTTAAACAGTGATTTGACTATTTTTGACAATATAGAGGGGAAAAAATAACTAAACAATGTTTAATGTAAAATTGTAATTTTGTCTTAAACGTTGTACTCATGAGTATTTAAAAAAAGTACAAATAAATAATAATGAAAAATGAAAAGAAAAAAAAACACAAAATTTGTGCAAAGTTAATTTAACTTTGATACTATGATAATGTCGATGATGATGTGATAATAATGTGATGATGATGGGAAAAGTTTTTTCATATTTTTGTTTTACCGATATTATAAAAGCTTGACATTCGATCAAGACAAGAAAATTTAAGATATCACAAATTGATGACTAACTATGATTTTTGACTGGATTTTTGATTTGAATTTTATTTCATTTTATTGTATGCAATACTAAATATTTTTCAATTTTGATGTATTTAAAATGAAATGATGATCTACACTGATCTTATATACCCTGTTAGTTTCCTGATATTTCTGATAAGACATTAATAAATCGATTGCCATGGATATTTTGATCTTTAAAAGTATTATTTTATTTCTTAAATTTGATTATGTTATATTTTTACGATTTGATCGCGAAGAAAACTTTGATCTTTTAACTGTGTCGAGTTTAAGGTTCCTACATATATATGTAGGTACATACGAGTATATATATATGTTAATATCTGTGTATATAAACTTTAAAGTCACGGAATTAGCCATGCATCGATATATGATTATATAGGATATATATACATATTTATATTTATATTCTTGTCGTAATATTGTATGTTTATAAAAATGTCGGTGTTTTATTTGATCGTGACGATTGTGTGTACAACATGTTGATCTCAAAAATGATATATAATTTAAATAATCTGAAATTGAAAGCAGTAAAATACGAATTTATATAAATAATATTTTGAAAAATAAAATTATTGTAGGAATATGAGAGGTCAACAAGAAAATTATGATGGGAATTTATGTATATTTTAACTAAATAAACTGCACATAATGCATTACACTGTTTGTTTTTTTATGTTTTTACTTTAAACATCTAAATTTGTGCATTAAATTAAAAGTAAAATGTTATGATAAATTCGTAGATAATTTTTAAAAAAAAAATTAAATTTTAAAAATTGATTTCAAATAAAATTAAAGATTTGAAACAAAAATTTTGATTTCATTAGTAACTTAATGACTATAGAAAATTAATATATTGATGAAGAGGATATCAAACTTGTAGGTACATAAACTTAACGCAATTAAATTTGAAAAATAAAATTTCATTGATATTCTGTACAAGAACCTTAGCATAAATTCAAAATTGTTGAACATATCATCATAAATTTTATATTTTTGTTTATATTTTAGTAAAAATTATTTTATCTAAGCCGCAGATAATCTTCACATCATCATCATCATCGTCATCATTACCATAATTTTTATTGAATGTTCAATGGACATTCTATTTATGTATATATATATAAATACTTATGTATAAATGTACATAGCAGCGTTGGCGGTATTCGATTATGATGATTTTCTGTATAATTCTGCATGAGGGCAGAGTGCATCCATCCCATATGGATACCATACAGTCTGCCAGCCAGAAGCAATATAAATAATATGACGTGCCGTATAATATCCGATAATCCTTTACTATATATTTTATAGCTATTGTGTTTTTCGCAGTCTTACCTATAGAAATTCGTATAATAGGTACTTATATTAGGTATATCATAGATGAATAGTTTTATGCTTGCATTTTATGAACAATTTTCCACGCTTTCAACATGATTCAATGATGAAGATCAGTTCTCTATATACGCTGCTCGTATATATTCAGTATATTCATGCACATGTACTATGTATATTTAATTTAATATCTTTTATTTTGTGATGGCGTTTATAGTATGACCTTTTAAACCACGGTAGTGGCTTATCAAATTGTCATCAGGCGTAATAAAATGTATGTAATGTGTATTATTCAATAATGATTGGATGTTTATGAGATGTAATGATCCAAAAACAGGTATTATATAATGTACACTATTATAAAGATGAATTTAAATTAATGAAAATAGATATCAGGGATATAATATTTCTATGAACATGCGTATATTATATGTATGTACACATAACGCCTGAGTGTTAATTATAAACCATTATTTATCTGAAATTATAAATTATTGTCTTTTTTAAATATTAAGTGAAATATTTTTGGAAAAAAAATTTTACCTTAACTATTTTGAAGAGCAAAATTGTTGATGTTCAAAGAAAAGCTGGTCATCAAAGATTCGTATGTATACATGTATAATGCGCTTATATGTGAAGCAATGAAACTGATTCGATTAATCCATATATCTTGTTAAGTTGTTATAATGTACATATTTTTGTTTTGTTTTTATTTGTATACCATCATTATCGATCGCATATTGATGAATCTGTTCGTTTAATAATTTTAGTTGGATTGCGTTTTATTATCCACATCATACTTCACCGTTTTTGTATTTCATATATAACAGACAAATAATTCTTAGGTGCAATTACGTTTTTAACAAAAAATTCAGTATGTACTCAAAATGAAGTAAGAAAAAAAAAAAATGAAATTAAGAACATGAAATGTAGAAATCAAAAATTCCTTAAAGAAATAAAAATTGACGTGAAGAAAAATAAAAAAAAACCTTTGTGATGGAATCTGTATATGCAATCAGTAACGCGCCAATAATCTCACACCTTGCAAACATACCAACCTGCAACAGTATGCATTTAAATGCATCCTAAAAACTTAACAATTTTATGTTGCTGCTTTTTTTTGTTCGATTTTATTGAATCAGTAGTATTACCGCTAACAATTGATAACAACAGTCCAAGATAACACATATGGTAGTGGACAGTACTTACGTGTTTTAATACTGGTTTTATTTTTAGTCCTTTTAGATGTATTTTCTTTTTGTTTTTGAAAATTCTAACAAAAATTTTACTTTGAATCTTTTACAATGCAATATCTAAAGGGCATTGTATAATATTTCTATCGGCTTACTTTAAATTCTGGTCATTTACAATTTCACATTAAAATCGATCATTTGCAGTTTTTTATTTAATCCTGTGTATTGACTTGAAGATGGATGGGTGCAAGATCACAGTTTAAAGAGCATAATTTAATGCGGTAGCAGAATTGAAATAGAATAAACTGTTGTACTTATAGATATGTATAGTTTTGTTTACGTTTGCAACAATGTGTGTGTATATTTATTATACACTTCTTCAAATTGATCTTAGATCGTTTTAATATGCTGTAACAAAAAAAAAGAAAAAATATAACAAAAATGAAAGCGTTAACTGAAAATTTCATTGATTCTTTTGCATGGTAAAATATGCTTTTAATGTTGAGGACGTCGGCAGTTCTCGTGCCGTTTTACAAAATTTTTTAAATTTAAATATACTTTTGCAATTTGCACTAGATATTCATATATTTTTCTCAAAGAAAGTTTTATATGCATATTAACTGTATATAATCATTACTTATGCAGTTACATGTAGATGTGTGTATAGGAACAACTGCATTAGTGATGGTCAAAATGGTCAAAAGAAGCAATTTTGTGTCTTATTTTTGTTTGAATTTTTGTGTATATTTTTTTTTTATTTTTTTGTTAAGTTGATTGTAATGTAGAAAATGTCTTCTTGTGTGCTTTAACCCGTTTCTCTTTGACACTTTGGAATTTTTACAAAACAACAAAGCGCATGTTATTGTTGATGCTGCATTTGTGTTTCTATTTGCAAGATGTTTCGTCGTCCTTTTAAAGACAAACAAATTCAAAAAAAAAAAAAAATAAATAAAAAATAAAAGAAAATTAAAAATCGAATGGTATGAAATCAAGAAGCCGGCTGATTATTACTTAAAAGTATTTATAAGGGAGCAAGGGTGAAGTTGATGGTAGGTGTAAATAACGACAACGATATCACAAGAAATTCAACGCTTAAAATGGCTTGAATAGTGTGAAACAATAAGTTTTAATGGAAATATTTTCACGTGTGCAATGTGTTTTTATGTAGTTTTATTTTTATTTTATTAATCAATACAATATGTGTACTATGTATTACTTTAAATGAAAAAATGTGACAATTGTAAAAACGAGGATTTTTAGATTAAATATTTACTACACGTATAGAAAAGCGGATTAAATAAAATTTTCGGGCTGAATAATAGATACATAGATTGAATATGCGTATGCGTTTATTTTACAAAGTTTTATTTACTATACTTCTATACATGTTTACGTTATGTACACTTAAGTATTTTCATGTATGTGGGTATGTAACATGTACAATGCAATTTGCAACATTAAAAAAAGTGTATGTATCAGCAAATGAGTTTTTTGTTAACTTAAAAAACATCAGATGAAAATGAAGCAATATAATTGCAAACAAATACAACAGTAAGGTATATATATATATATATACTATATCATTTGCTATTCATGTCGGCAAATTCATTTCGTTTTTTCATCAGGATAAAACAAATAATCAAGAGCACACTGTATGTAACACTTTGTTAATAAATAAGAAAAAAAAATAATAACAAGGAAAAGAAAAAATGTAAAAAAAGCATAAAAGCAGAAGCAAAAATGTTGACAAGAACTATTGAAATTGATCCAGAAGAAAAGGTGAATTGCATCACAACTGATTATAATCTACGCCAGAATCTATATAGTAGCTGTCGATATAGATATAGAATGGAGTGTGTTGCATATTATAATATTTTACATTCTAAGGATATTCATATTATACAATTTTAGTCAATTTCCGCAGTATATTGTATGTACATAATCGTACGTACGTATATATGATAAGTTTTTTATTTCTTTCACCCACTGTGAACTGTAAGCACCCATCAGATTTTAAATATACATGTATTTGTATGTAAGTATATTTGTCAATTTGTGTTATATACCTGTGCCATGTATCATGTACATAAGTGAAACAGATTTTGTATTATATTAAAATTTCGCGATGATGTATATAGATTGCATTAAAACAAATGTTTTACTGCGTTACAAATGCAATGTATCTAATCTGTGTTTTTGAATTGTACGTGCATTTTATACATAAAATTGAATAATTCGTAAATGGCCTGAATATCCTTCTCAATAATGTTATATCCAGAAATGGTGTGAATTCATGTTGAAACATATGTTCAACAACATTCGTTTCTTATAAATATTAAAAGGGAAGTTTGTTATTTTACGAAAGAATATAATAACATTGTGTAAAAAGAAATCACATTCATTGATTTAACACTGCATATATTTATATTTCATTTTATGTGTTGTTGTCATTCGTGGCATATCACATATTCTGTATAGATTTCTAAAAAACAAAAAAAAAAAAAAAAATGAAATAAAAAATGAGAAGAAATAAGATACCAATGCGTTTTTAAAGAAGCTTAAAGATATCTCTTATATCATGTTTGTATTATAAATGCAGTGTGCCGCATCGGTTAACTCTGATTCTAAATGCCGACACCTTTTCAATTCGTTCGATTTGCACAGAAACAGAAGCTTAAATATATATATATATATACATACATACAAAGAAAATCAGCCGCTGTATAACTATAACTGTAGAATTCTATATTTTACCTGTAAATATATAAATTGTATAATATTATACTAGAGAATATTTGTAATGTACATTTGTATATTTCGTTTATATTATCATCAATATTGAACAATATAAATATTACAGGTAAACGTATACATATGTACATATGTTATATTTTAACTATTATATGCATAGATATCTACATACATACATAAATATACGTAAATATATATATATGTATATCTAAATACACGTACTTACATTAAATAAATGTATGTACATACATAATATTGTTAACTGCAAACCAATTGACACCACAAAACAATGGAATCACACCTCGTATCTTAGCACGTTCAATTTTATTTAACGTTCGACAGAATCAAATTGTTGTCCCCCAAATAACATATTCTTTCGATATTCTGTTGATCTTGTTCACAAATACATATGTATATGCTACAGATACATGAATTGTATGTATGCTTTAAACAACATTAAATTTAAAAATTACAAATAACAAACAGCAAAAATCTGACGGTAGAAATATAACAAAAACAAAGAAAATTAACAAAATAAAACCAAATAAAATATGCACAATAAAAGAAACAACGAATAAATTATTCAAATAAAAAAAAGAAAACCAAAAATAAAAATACTTTTAATGGAATGATGTTTAACGCAAATAAAAACCGCCAAAAATTTAAATGGAATTTTCAAATGAAAATAGCTCATGTACATTTCTTGAACTCAATGTACTTATACGTACTACATATGATGTATTCATGTAGGTTCAAATAAAATTTCAAAAATACATATCTTATATTAAATTAAAAAATTCTCAAAATAAATTACATTTTCTAGCACAGAATTTTAGTTTTCCGTTATGTTCCATGAGTATTTAAGATAAAATAATATCTTAAACAAAGATATGTATTGTATGTAATTTATATGTTCATTTAAACATAAAGGATTTTCAACATAAAGTGAAAACTCTTATATATCAGTTCATAAAATATAAGGAAATTAAAATGAATCAAAAAAATATACATATATATTTGTACGTATTATTTTTTTAAAGAATGTATTGCTTAATTTGTGAACTCTTGCAAAGAATTTGATATATGAGAGGACAAAATTAATTAGTTTCCTGAAATACAAATGTAACATATACAGATTACATACATATGAGTATCTGTAAAATATACTATGTAAGTATATATAGATGCTCTAATGTGTCTCTACAACACGTCTTTTAAATAAGAAAACTCTTAATATTGAAAACAAAGTAATTTTCACACGATAAATAATAATTTTAAGATATTGACTAAAAATTTAATCAATTATCGGAATATCTATACATAATGTAAGTTGGCTCATATAACAGTATAATTTAATTAATTAGTAGGAACGTTATAGTGTTCTTTTCTATTGTTTGACACGTACTTTCTGTTATTAATATTCTTGAATTATTTCTTGTATTAGAAGATATATACGTGAAAATGTTTAACATTTATTTAATAACTGACCTTTTTTCAAGCTTAAACATAAAATCATAAAGTGTATTCAGATGTACAATTTATCAAATTATTTTGCTCAATGAAAATAATGAATTCATGTTAAATTTCAAATTTGTCATTTCAGTTATTTTACCGCGTGAGAAACTATCACTTTTCTTTGTGTTTACATTTTACAAGAGTATAAATGGATTTTTTCTATTTTAATTGATTAACTGTAAATTAGGTACCTATATTGGTTAAACAAAAGTGATGAAAAATAAGTGTCAAATAAAATGTTTTACATAAATGTACACGCATAATGTATTGTATATTAAATCATATTTTCGTACATTATTTTCATTTTTTTAGAAAAATTCTTAAGTATGTGAACATTCATTTATTATTATATCTTTTATGAAGATTTTTTAAACCACAATTGAATATACGTATATGTAGGTATGAAAATTGGCTATCATCACGTAAATTCAATATAATACGAATGCATTATTATAAATCGAATTTAACCTGTTGTTTATTTAAATATTTTCTGACTATTTTTTATTTTATTTATTTTTTGTTTTTTCACAATAAATAAATATATACAGGAAAGAAAAACAAAACGTATAGGTGCATATATTTTTTGAAAAATATTAATCACGACAAAAAATTTTATAGGCAGGTACAATATACTTTGTAAAATAATATTACACGAATATGGGTAAATATATCTATTTTGCAAAATATGCATATAATGTTTGTGTAAAGTTAAATATGTATGTATTGAATGCCAGAATTTTAAATTTAAATTTGGCGCCATTTGTTTTTGGTTGCACAATAAAATATTTATAGAAAAAAAAAAAAAAAATACAATAAAATATAAAAACATCAAAATGTTATAAAATTTTGTAGAAATAATTGAATTTGTCACGAACAAAAAATGTTTAAATAAAAATATACCTACATATGTACATATATGTGTACATCTTACATACAACAAATATGTATGTAAACATATTCACGTAATTCATATCATTTAATATCTGCATCTATTCGTTCCTGGCCCAGTTGTCATCTCGAATACCAGTACCACGTTATATGTTTGAACGTTTATATACGTGCTAATATGTATGATTTACAGGATATTGCAAATACATGTATCTAATCACTGATATAACTTTAAATCTACTAATGTATACAAACTATGATGATGAATGTCATCAATATAATCGATAAAATTTACGATTTCCATAGCAGTTTCTTTTTTGCAATATTTATTGATTTCAATTTTTGATATGATGATGGATGCGATATAATAATTGAAAATATTGCACTAATATTTGATATTTCCATTTTTTAAATTAGTTAATGGCATACGTTATGTTCACGATATAAGCATGACAGTGTGCAGATTGTGAATTCGTATTTTATTAGATTTTTATTAAAATTCGTATTTAATTATTATAGTATCGTTTATTTCAAAAAATTCATGAAATTTTTAATTTAATTAAGATTTTTCTGAAATCCTCTGTAAATTTATTATACATAACGATACTAAGCTAGTATATGTAGGAGAGAAAAAATATATAAAAAAAAATTTTTTTATGAATTCAAAGTAATATAACAAAATTCAAATGAATTCAAAATAATAGTATAATTTTGAATTTTATGAATTCAAAATAATAGTACAAGTGAAAATCATAATAGAGATCCTTAATTTATTATTCAAGTAATCTGATATAAAATGCATAACGTTGTATTCTCTTCATTGTTATACAAATTATACATACTGTAATACGGCTATTAATTAATACTGTTGTATGTACGTGTAAATAAGTGTCATATAAAACTTCATCATTATTGTCGAAATTAATATGTATTACGAGTAAATGAAGATTTTACCAAATGAATTTGTAACTGAATAAAACTTGTGTATAAGTGAATAAAATTACTATATACATATGTATGTATGTACCTACTTATATACTAAATGTTTAGTACACCAATTAAGTCAAATGTTTAATAAAATTCATTAATCTATGTACTGTACAGTGTCTGTATATGTTTTGCATACATGTCATCATATACATACATACGTACATACTGTATGTGTTATATATTAAGTATATGTACACAGATACAAATTAATCTTGTAAAATAATAAATTTTTAAATATTCAATATAAATAAACGACTGCAAATTTATGTTATTACATATTTTATTTTTTGAATTAATGTCACTATAATTTTCATGTACATTATTACTGTAGTTTTAATTTATAAACGTAAAATATTACTTTTGCTTATTATTAACGTTAATTCTGTTTGACAACATTTTAGAATGATAAGATTTCATTTAAATACGATAATAATCCTTAACTAAATATTAATATGCTTGTAATATATTTATGTACATAATTCAATTTATGTAAATTTATAAAATGATGAATATTATACTGTTGAAAAAAAAAAAAAATACCACATGTTAGTTGAAAACACCATACATAAACTATCAATAACACAATCTCAATGCAAAACAGATATTGTACGACATCGAGCAACACGTTTATTTTATTTCGTTTATATTTTACGCAAAAAAGTTCTAATATATAAGATATAAGTATGTTATAATAGAATTCATTCGATATGTATGAAATTATATGCAAGCATATCTACACATATCTATAGTTAACCCAGCAAGATAAAACAGAAAAGTTACGTTTCATTTGTGTTTATTTGCTTGCATACTAGCATACATATACATATTATGCACTCTTATACTTGCTCAAAATGTAATGTATTCTCATTTAAATATAATAATTTGCATAAATCAATTAATTTTTAAAAAAACCTTACAGATATTATTGCATTAATTTCGTAATATGACACCTTTGTGAACATTAATTACCATGATGTATCTTTTTAAAATTTTAAAATACGACAGTAGTAGAAATTAAACAAACTTTAAAAATTGTTGGCTAAAAATTATATATACAGATACAGGTTACAAAAATGTTGTGATTTCTCATCTGAATATGTGAGTTTTTATAAATGATGATTATCCATATTGTGAATATGAAAGAAATTGTTTTGTACACAAGTTACCTGTATTATTTATGAATGAAATTTGTTAAAAATATTTGAATATCTGTTTTAATCATAATCTAATGCAAGTACCTAACCGATGTAGAAAAGAATTTCAAATCTTATTAATTAACTTTGGAAATAAAAAAGTTTTCTTTTTTGGTTCAAGAATATGAGACATATCTGCATAGATTTTCATTGTTTTTCAAAATTATTTTAATTTGCGTAATAATTGTATATTGAATGTACATAAGTAGTTTTTTTTTTTACTTAAATTTATTTTCTTATTTACGTGTTAATTTTGCCTTCTGGTTTTTCGTTATTATTATAATTATCATTTTCATTCGCTTAATCATGGTGTTTACTTTTATGATATCATAAAATTTATTGAAAAATTGTGTAAAAAAGAAAATTAATTTACGATTTTAAAGAGAAAAAAAAATTAGTGCATTATGAAAATTGATGGAAAAGTTATAAAATATTGTTTAACGGCTATAAGAAGGAATTCAATGAGAATTTGTATAAAATGAATTTACAGTATAATGAAAATATTGAACAGGTAAATAGGTATTTATTTATGTATGTATCTTAAAAAAGAGATAAGGCGTAACAATGCATAATTCACTTAACTAAGCGTAATACCTAATATACTATATACAAAATATCTTTTTGTTATGTTTTTGCCTTCAATATTGCCTTCAGCAACAATTGATATACATATACATGCATTTATGGATATGTGTACACGTGTATGAACTATGAAGTGCATATATTTCAAACAAAAAAAAAAAAAATCCATTCTGTTACCGATAGCTTGTTCATAAGTATGTAAAAGTTCACTTTTAGTACATTTTTTATTTACAATTATTTTATCTGCTCAACTTGAAAATCTAAAAAAAAATATTTAATTTATGGAGGAGTATTTACAAGATTCATGATATTATGTGTGCTAAAATTCAAAAATAATTACGTCCACGTAGTATTCAGTTACTTTAATTTTTTTGTTATTTATTTATTTATTTATTTTTTTTACTTTTTGCTAGATTAAAATGCGCGTATTTACTTACTCATACACCTAAAATATTACCTCATGCTATAATAAGTAATTTAATTTATTTAATTAAAGTAAGTAAATTTTACTTTCAAAAACCCTTTTTTTTAAATAAAAGATTTAAACAAATCTTTTGCAAATGACTGTTATAAACTTTTTTAATTTTGTTATTAAATAAATATAACGACCATGTCTTTATTTATTGTTAAATTGGCATTAATACGTTAATGCTACATACAAACCAAACATAATACACAATTCATTAGATTAAGAAGTATGCACGTGATATTAAAAGCCTTGAAGTATCAATTTATTTTTGTCTTTTATACATTGCATTAAACTTGTATTATATAAGAGTTATGCATGGAAGAAATTACACGAACGGTTTATTATTGTTATTTTAATTTTTATGTGGATTGAAAATCATTTAACTGGAAAGATAAGTTATAGATTAGAATGTATGTATGTAAGAAGCGACATTATTATACACAGTCATTAAATATTAGTAAACATATTAGAATATTTACATCAAAAAATGTATTTGTGTATAAATACTAAACATAATAATTATCAGATATATGCATACAATTTTGTATATAATTATACGTTTTTTACATACACATATTATGCAGTATGTTTTTATTCACTTATTTTTTCTTTTTTATGTACTGACTGTATCTGACAAATTTAATCTTGTAATTCATTTTGATGTTCAAAGACACAAATAGACCAGTAACATTACAAACAATGAATAAACCAAAGATATAAAAAAAAATGTTTAAATGGACATTGTTTATGAAAATTGAGTCACTAAATTTGATTTTGGTGCAACATAAAATTTTCAAATAAAAACAAAATTTTCAACAGAATTTATTCAAACAGAATAATTATTTTCAAATATTTGTTATACAATAAACAAAATAAATGGTATGTAGGTACCATTTTTTATTTTATTTTTTTAATTGATTCACAAAATTTAAATTAAATAAATTAAACACATTTAAAAATCATCGTATATAACGTACAATTGTCATTTACGAAAATTTAATTCAATATCATTTAAAGTTTATCAATTTATTTTGCATTATAAAATTTTTTTATATTTACATATTTCAAGTATATTTATAATATAAGAAAATATATGTAATTTTTTTTTTTTTTTAATGAAATATGCATGTATGTACATACATGTGTACCTATGAATTATATGTATATATGTATGTACATATATTTCTGTTGGGCATGTATACGTATAAGATGTGATGGCATGTTGTATTTTGTCATATATGAAAGGAAAGGACATTGATATGAAGACAGCATGAGTACAACTGCTGAAATATATGTACATACGTATGTATGTATGTTTAACATACATTTATGTATGAAATTCAAATAATATATAATATGTACATTTTATAAATAGATTGCATACCCCTATTTAATACGATTTTCATGCAATTTTTCAAGTAAGAATGGTAGAGTATGTGGAGTGTCGTATGGGTTTTAAATGGATCGTGTCGCATGGAAATCGTATTAAAGTCTTATTGTGTAAAATGGGCAATACATATATGTAGTTGTGTATAAAAATGTGTGACAAATTAAAGTCACTAAGTATATATATGTACATACATACATACATATGTATATATGTATAATTCTCTCTTTTTAATGTACGAATTTATAGATTTGTGCATACGTACATAAGTCCATATATGCATACATCCTGTATAATTGTGTGTGTCTGTTCACATATGTATATATATGTATCTATCTATCTGATGTACATACATGAAAATATTCATGCAATTATGTGTGAAAACAAAATAAATATATACATACATACGTATGTATAGATTTTACTGCTGTTAGTTGCTAAATGTATAAATCTAAATATGTACATAGATATGCATATGTATACATATTTTATATGTTATTTTAGCCAGCATCCAGTATTCATTTATTCATCCATTCAATAGTTCATATCCTATCTTGTCCACCCAGATGGATACCTCCTAATTGGATTGTTCTTCAATAAAAAACAGCTTTTATGTGATAATACCACGAACTGCGTCATTTATAAATGAGTTGAATTGATCATTTCATCACAGAAATGTATTTGTTGAAAGTATATTTTCGTATGTATAGAATTGCTTTTACATATACATATGTATGTACATATAGATATGTTGTGTAGATTTTCTAATACAACAGGAAGAGAAAATTCATAGACAGTTAATTTCTATAAAATCTTCATCATTGACCAACAACAGTGATAATTTTGCACAAAAAGTTTTTTTAAGGATTCCACTGTATTTAATCAATCATACTACAGATACATAGGTATGACAAGTTGTACAAATTGTTCAATCTCACGTGTGTTTTCAGTACGTGTGTTTGAATGTATATGACATTTGCCAAAATTAAAAAAATATTCACATACATATATAGAGAATTAGTATAATGCAACTTCAGTAGAATAAAATTATGTATATTATGTGTTTGAAGAATAAATGTAATTTTTTTGTAATGGTTATCGATATTAAATTTTATTGACTTTGCTTTTAGAGTAAATAACTTTTACTAAATCAATTCCACACAATAAATTTATATGGATCATGTAACATTAGTATAGTGTATACGTATTTTATGTAGTTGTATAGTTTTTAAAAGTGTCAATTGTAATGTAATGCATACAAACCGTTCAAATATGTACACATTAAATTGTATATAACACACGTGTGTACCCATCGTATTTATTGCAGAAAAATGATAAAATGTGCGATCATATATATATACAATAAAAGTTTGCGGGTATTTGTAGTTTTCCTCTTTATTGACCCCATAAATCTGATAAAATGTCCTTATTTTTATTTTCAAAATTACAATACATTTTATATACTCTATACAATGTGGTATTGTATAGTTGAAATAAAATTAAATAAAATAAAATTAAATTAAATTTTGGTTTTTCTTATCATAAAATTCAATTTAATGTAGTTTTAGCAACACTGTACATTCTATAATATGATGTGATTGTAATTGTAATCTTTTCTTCTGGAATTATTTTCTATAAATTATTAATTTCATTTGTTTTATTTTGTATAAAAGAAAATCTTAAAATTTGTTTTCATGCCACACATCATTTGTATTTTTAAATTGCTTAATTTTTGCTATGTATTTCGAACTGTTCATGTAACAAAACCATTTTAATTCTTTGAAATTTTTTGTATCTATCTTACATATTTTAAATAATAGATATGTGTATTTGTTTTTAATTTAATTTATTGCCTCGATTTTATTAGTGCAAAAGATGCGCATGTGTAAATTATGATGGAACATTATATGACATGTAAATATTATACAATAATATCGGTCATTATATTTTCATATTTAGATTACAAATATTATGTACGTATCAATACGCGCTAAATATATATGTATCATGTATATATACACATGTATACCCTTGTATTCGAATATTAAAGAAAAAACCTTTATGCATGCATGCTTGACTTGATTTTGCTTTCATTTAGAAATGTACTACAATTTAAGTTCATGCAAGTTTAAAAGGTCACATAAATTAAGATATAAAACGATGTAATAAATTTACTTAAATCACCTTTACCATCGTTATTATTTTCATCATGTGATCATGATAATTCTTGGTCTTTAATATTGTAATGTAGTGACACAAAAGATAAATTTGAAATTGGATTAAAAATGAAGTAAAGAAAAGAAAATTGAATAAATAATAATTGAATAACGATATTAAAGAAAAATACCCTATACATGTACATGTTTTTATTCATTTAACTACTCGTATATTTGAAATTTTTTTGATGTTATGATATGATTTCAATATTTATTTGTAACGTTACTTTTCAGATATATAAATGTTGTGAACTATGAAAATAAGTATACAAGAAAATTTAATAATAAAATTCCAATGAAAAATTCATTTATTTTTTTCCGAACACATGTATACATTTCTATCACATTAGTATCTGTTATAAATAAATTTATGATATGAGTGAATGTTTTACATTGATATGATTCAATTTTTTTTTATTTTTATATCTCTGTTTAAAGTAATGTCATCGGTCATAGGTAAATTTATTATATTGTACGGACATAGAAGTGCATATTTTAAGTTATTTACTGAAAAATTCGATGTATGTGTTTTCAATATTTTATTTTAACAGAAATATATATATATGTATGTACATATTACAATAATAAAAGAAATAAAAATAAAGATTTAATGTAAATGTTCACATAAAAATCTTTATGCAATTACATGCAAAGATTTAAGTACAAATAATGTGTATATATATACACATAAATATACTTTATTTTGTGTTTGTAATTTAATAATACTTTTGAAAAAAAAAAATGAAGTTGTAAAATTCTTTTTCGTTGTAAAATATCTTGTATAAAAAGATGAAAAATAAAACTTATTACCACATCAAATGCAATTGAGTATTTTATTAAAAAGAATTCAAGGTGTATAATGATTGGTTGATTCTTGATTGATTCTTTATTCGTTTACTTGTTTGTTTACTATTCATGTAAAGTGCATATTTTCATGTTATAAAAATATTTTAGCTTGTATTAGTGATGTAGACATACATACATATGTATATAATATATTGTGTATATTTTTCATATCAACACGATCTTACAAAATAGCATTTATACGTGTAAATGTGTATTATTATAAAAATACAAGAATGTACAATTTGAAATTTTATTTCATTTAAGCATGTTTCAATAAAAGATAAAAGAAAATTATTATTTTTACACACAAGGAATAATAAAGTGATAAAATAGTTTGCTTATATACACTTTAAATTTATCATACATGGTTGTGAAAATGATTCTAATTATATTTATTAGAAAATTGCAAAAATTCTAATTTATAAAGTTATGTTGTATCTTATGTACATTAAAAACAAGAAGATATTTATCATAATTAATGGTATAAATTTCAAAAATTTTAGAATTTCTATTAATGTTCCATAAAATGAAAGAATAAAAAATATATTTAAATATTTCAAATATTTTTTTTTTACCTTTTATTCATTTAAAGTACAAATAAAATTATCTGTATTCTGTATTATATTTTTATGACTTTTAATTTGTTTTAATTTTTTTTAAATTTGTATATGTATGTATTTATTTTTATTTTTTTTTTTAAATTTATCTTCTTGAACAACTTTCTATACAAAATGTACTTTTATCATAAATTTATTTAGGTCACATAAATTTCTTTCAGATATACATACGAGTATATATATATACATATGTATATATACACAAAATAAAATTTTTTAAAAATAAATATCGTTTTTAAGATGAAAAATTTTATTTGATATTTTGTATATGTAAAGAAATGATTTTATTAATTTTTATTTCTATCATAAATAAATACGTGTTTTTAATAATATTTAAATTACATACAGACAATGATTTTTCTTTTTTTTTTAAAAATATAGAAAAAATGGAAAATATTTCATTCACAACTTTAATTTTTTTCTATTAATGCATACCGAATATAAATTTTAAAAGTATGCATATTATGAATGTATGTAACATTCAGTTGAAATTTGATTACATATAACTTTGATATGAAATTTGAAAAAAATAATTTTTAGTACATGCTTTTTATTTAGAAATATTATGGTTACTGTACAATGTATGTACTTTACAAAGGTAAATACATATGTATGTGTATTGGTATGTACATCGATTCTTATGTAAATACATATATATATTTATTTGCGTGTAAATGTCATCTGTATTCACTTATCGTTTTTATTTTGAAGAAAACGTTTTGAAATTGGTGTAGAAGATTCACATCCTTTTTTATTATGTATATCAACATATTTTCTTTAATATGAAATATACGTACATACATATGTATGTGCTGAAAATATCTGTAAAGCACATATACATGTACAAATATAATTATTTATTTATTTATACCAATGTGAACAGCTTGAATAGATTATCAATAAATTCAGTTTGATGTATAATACGTAATATTACTTGAAGGATATAAATATAAAAACAGAAGCTTTTTATGATTATAAAATGTTTAAACAAATATGTACAAATATATGTGTACTGTACTTTGTATACTTGTAAGTATGGATGTATTTTCTCTGAATTATTGAATTTAGTATACAATCAAACTTTTGGCAAATTCTTTTCCTTTCAAAAGATATACAAAATTATTACATATTTTTTTGAATTCGAGGATATTTGTCTTATATCTAAAGTTGAAAACTTGTTGTTTTTATTGCGAACGCACACACATTTACAGACTTTTATGTTCAAATAATCAACAATAAAATATGAAAATTTGACTTTATATTTTATATTATTAAAGGAAATGTGGTGTGTAATTTATTTATTTTTAAGGTAATAAAATTATCCCAATACTTTATTTATCGTTTAAATTTACCATTATGTAAATTTATTTACATATCACACGAGTTCATGTAATACCAACAAACACAACACGTGTAAAATTTGTAATATTTTCACATTGAATATTTTTGTTTGAAAAAAATTAAATGAAAATTTAATTAACATATTTTTTAAGATTTGTTTTAACGGTGGTTTCATACGTTTTAATAATAAAACAAAATATTAAATTCGACAATTAAAATAATTAAATAATTTAAAATTTCTTCTCAATCAAAAACATTAAAGTATTTCATATGTATGAAAAAAGAAAATTATTTAATAATCATTGCCATTATTTTCTGTTTTTTAACATTTTGACAAAAATAAACTTTTTTTTTGTATCATGTATAAAAAAAAAAATCAATAAAATCCTTTTTGTTTGAAAACAAATTAAAATTGTCGTTATCAAAAACAATAGCTTTTGAAAAGATAAAATTAGAATATGTCACCCAAATTGAAAAATGAAATAAAACAAAAGATAGAGATTAATTTAATTTAAAACTGTGCATGTGTGTTTTATTAAGAATATAATAAAAAATATAAATTTGTAGATGTATTCAATTTTTTTATTTACACATTAAAGATATACAAATGTGTAGGTAGGTAGGTATTTTTGTATGTTGATCTTATTATAAATATTTTAAAAGTTGTACATGTAAACAAATTGTTGCTACATAAATTTTAAGTAATAAGTAATTAATGTAAACATCATTTAAAATTCTAAGTGTGTAAACACGTACAATATGTATGTATATGCACAAAAGATACATATGTGTATAGACAGATACATATACTTTAATATATATACATACATATATATACGTATATATATATATATATAACGCAAATGATTTAATAATATGGTATTAGGCTTTTGTAATCCTTGTTATTATTTGTTGTTCACGATTTATATAAAATGTATGTATATGTACATATGTATGTATACGAGTATACATACATGCGTAACAAGGCAGGCGTTAAGAAAAATTTAATGTAGTGAATTGTAAAATTTTGTCTGAATTAATTGAGAAACTTTAACGATGAGTAATTAAAGAATGAGATGATACAATTTAAAATGAAATTAAAATAAATAAGAACAAAAATTGAATTTATTTAATGATAATTCAAGAATCTAATAAAATTGAAAATTTTAACGAAAAGATTATGTGTACTTTTAAAATATAGTTAATTTGAATAATCAAATAAAAATATTTAATGAATCAATGATTTAGTGTAATTTTAATCAATTATTTATATTTTATTCTAATTTCAGGCTTATGAATTGTCAACATTAACTGGTACACAAGTAATGTTATTAGTTGCATCAGAGACTGGTCATGTTTATACGTTTGCTACACGTAAATTACAACCAATGATAACATCAGAAGCTGGTAAACAATTAATACAAACATGCTTAAATTCACCAGATCCACCGTCTGGTGCTGGTGGCGGTGATCAACGCATGTCAGCGACCGGATTTGAAGAGACCGAATTGAGTTATAATATCGCTGATGAGGATTCTAAAGTAAGACAATTAATTTATAGTCATGGTCATCATGGACATGCTCATTTAGGTCATCCACAAGCTACAAGTCATTATGGTTTAGAACAAAGTTTAATACAATCACCATATAGTGGTGGACAGGCATCACCATTATCGCATGCAGCTGCACAAGCATATGCAACTGGACCACCACCACATGGTGGTCATACACATCATTCCCATGTACCACATCCCCATTCTACTCATATGAGTCATGCACATGGTCAACGGTAGCTTTTCCTGTTCTAAAAAAAAGCATTCTAATTTAATAAAAATAATTTGTTTGATAGCTTAAATTTAAATCCTGATTTAATTTTCATTTAAGAAAAAGAAACTCTTATTGATCTTTGAAATGAAAAAAGCTTGTGGATGAGTTTTTAATTCTTCAAACCAAAATTATATTACAACAAAATAAAAAAATAAATCATAGAAAACCTTAATTAAATATCATACCTATTAATGAAAAGGGCACGAAAAAAGCAACCAAGTTTCAGTAAATTTATTGAAAGAATTTTTCTTCATTTATTTTAAACTGTATATTCTCTCAGGAAGAAAAAGGCTACTGAACCTAGTCATTAAGAGCGTACAGAATGTGCCATACATTAAGAAATACATAAAAAAAGAAAAACCGAAAAATAAACAATGCCAGTGGTTTTATATACAAACACATAGAATTAAATTTAATAACAATACGAAAAACAAAAACAAAAAAAAAAAAAAAAACGTTTTAATTTATTATTTTTAAAATCAAAGTATACCTATATTACAACACCCCTAAATAAAAATCCTTTCTAAATCGTTTTTTACGTTTTCATTTTTATATTTTTCCTTTTTCTATATTCAAATTAAATAAAATTACAAATTAATTGAATTTTTATCTTTTTCAAAGCAATCAATATTGTTTATCCTTTTTGTTATTTATGTATATGAAAAATTCATAAAAAAACGTATTGAAAAAACTTTAAGCAATATTGAATGCTTAATCTTTTTATTTAAAATAAAAATTATAAAAGGAAAATTTCACATTGAATTTTAATATTTTTATTAGATAAATTTTTACTATGAACAATTTATCCTATTACATATATTATTTTTTTTAGTTACAAAGAAAAACCTTTTCACAAAAATAACATAAAATCATAATAACGAATTTAATTTATATTTATAATTTTTATTGAATAATAAAAATTTCCCAATTAAAATTTATTATTAAAATTGAATTTTCTCATAAAATTTCCTAACTTTTACAGTTAAATTTTGAATAGATTTAAAGATAATTTAATTATCAAATTCAAAATGTACTTATTTATTTTTGAACTTAATTTTCATCTTTTTAACATCAAATAATTTACTGAAACTTGATGTACTAAGGTATGCATTACATAAATATGAAGTTTAGTTTAAAAATTTGTTTTATAGATGAAACAATCAATTGAGATTAATTACATTTAAAATATGTATAAATGAGCATGTCCTATATATATTTTATTTATGGGCTTTAAAATGTGTGTGCAGTTTTTTTTTTTTTTTTTTTTTTTAAATTTTATTTCGTTTTCATTATTATTATTATTATTTTGTTTTATATGTATACATTTTGTATTTTTTTGTGTGTAGTAGTGTCATCATTTAATAATTTAAATTTTTAGTTTTCATTTTTTATTTGTTTGTGGTTTAATAGTTTGTAGTTTATTTTTATTTTAGTTTATATGTTATTTATTAGCATAAAAAAAAACATTTTTTTTTCTTTCTTATCTATTTGATCATTCAAAATCTTAAATTTAAAATCAAAATAATTCAATTAAACACAAAGAGACAATACGAAAAAAAGCTTAAAAAAAAAGAAAGAATGAATAAAAACTAAAAAGCAATCTTTTTTGTGATTTTGTTTTGTTTGTTTTTATTTTTATATGAGGAAAAATATATTTTATTTATAGTGTATATGTAAAAGTTATTTCTCATTTTTTATTATTTAAAAAAAAAAAAAAACAAAAAAAACAAAATATTATAATTAAATTTTTATATTTAAGTTACTTTTATTATTTTGTACAGTAAAATTTAAGAGAATCAAATAATAAATTGTATTCATCAAAATAATTTTTAAGAATTTTGTGTCGAATTTAAGTGTTTTATGTCATCATCAAGAGTTCATTGAGATTCAACTGGTGTTTTGAATACCAAGTACTTACATATATAATATACGCATTGATAAAAAAAAAAACAACTTATAAAGATGGGTGGTGCTTTTAAATTCTTTATTTAAAATTTAATCAACACTTTTAAACTGCATTTTGTAATAAATTAAATGAATAAAAAAATTATTTTGATGAATACTATAAATAAAATTAAATATAATTATCATAATTATGTGTATAATCACTTTTTTCTTTTGAAATTTATTTTTTATTATTTTTAGTTATATAATTTGTTTTATAGGAGAAAAAAATTAAGATAAATGATATCAAAGATTTTACTGTCTAACAGATTTATCTAATTTTTTGTTTTTTTGTTTTTTTTTTTTTCAATAAATTTCTTTAGGTGTTATTAAAATGCAAATTATTTTTAAAAATTAAATTTAAAAAAAAAATATCAAAAACTTTTAAATTAAAAAAAAGTGATTATGAAACAATAATAAACAGAAGAAAAAAAAAATTGAGAGAAATTAATTTAAGTACATTTATTATGTGTATAGATATAAAATACAAATATGTAAAAAGACATAAAATAGAGAAATTGCAATTAAATTTCTCTAAATTCATAGAAATAATTTATAATTTTGTTTTAATTTAAATGACAAAAATAATTTAAATATTATTACATAATTAACTTATAAATACGTATATATATAGATCACAAGATAAACATAAAATTAAAAAAAAAAAAAAAAAAACACACAAGAGAACAATTTTTCTGTTAAAATTTTTATTAAAAAATTATATGTAAATTGCATGAAAAACAAAGAAAAATTTGTTTATAAAAGTCTGTTTCACTCTGTTTATAAATATTAATTAATTTACGTTATTTTTTTTTTACATTCATTACATAGTTTAAAAATTCTTCGAAAATTCAAAAATTTGTTCATTGTAAATTAAAGTTGAATAATTTCGACTTTAAATAGAGTTATTTAACTTGCACGTAAATTTTTTTATTATACTTTCTGAATACGTACAAAATAATATTCTGCACAAATTTTATTGTTCAAAAATATTATTTAACTAAGTAAAATAATTTTGTGATATCAATTAAAAATTCATATCATGTTCAACTCAATATTTACTGACGTACGTGTATTACGACAATTTTAGTAGTGTAAATATATAATTAATGCTAGAAAGTCTGTAAAAAGTATTATTTTTATATACAACGAAGTAAATTAGTCGATTTTTTGTTTTGTTAGTTATTCAAATAAGGGAATTAGAATTTTGGGAATTGTGGGTTTCTGTCTAAAATGTTTCAGGAAGAGCATTGGGATATGTGTTAGTTTAGCAATTAATTTAATAAAAATTAAGGTAAATTTATTAGCTTATGTTTTTTGTTTTATATTTCGTTGATTTAACATTTACAACATTTTATTGAAATGAAAAGGACTTGAAATGTTTTCATCTAACAAAATACCTGATGTTATTTTATTCTTGTTGCAAGTAAATTTTGTATTCATATATCATTTTCGTTGTTGAAATACTTTTTGCATTTTTGTCTACTATGTGTGGTTTGTATGCATGTATATGAGGGTATGTGTATGTACAACTGAATTTTACATCACATCGTATATAGGTACAATTGATATTAAATGCTCCATGATTTTTATATTGTGTAGGTAGATTAAATTATATTTTTCTTACTGTAATGTATTGTTCGCGCCATTGTTGATTACTTATATTTTTTGTGTTCATTTTGGTATTTATCTTTTCCTTTTTTTATTTAAAAAGAAATTAATTTTGACCATTTATGATATATGTGCAAAAAGGTAAATGAACTTTTGATGGTGATGATTCATTAATTTTGATACTTATCTGAGAAAAAAAAAACAACAAAAAATTCACGGATAAATGTAGAAACTACAAAACGAAATTTAACTTAAATTTTATTTAATATAATATATACATTTTTTTTTTATTTTATATTATTATGAAGAGGTGGCTAATAACTCCTTTTTTCGCTTTTTTTGATATAAAAAACTGTCATGAAAGAATTATAAATTGATCCGTTTCAACACACACAGTATACATATGTTTTGTGCAAATTTTAAATGTTCATATTTCCATTAATTTAAATGTACAAAAAGCCATAAAAGGAAATTTAAAAAAACAACAAAAAAAAGATGGAAAGATGATAGTAAAATGAGAGCGATAATATCATATTGTTGTAATCACCCACAATAATGGTCATAATAATAGTAATAACAATAATAAATATAATGATGACGATGCTGATGATAATGATGATTTCATATTCACATACAAATTTTATCTGAATAATTATTTAAAAATATAAACATTTATCTGAAACAGAAAATTTTTAAAAAAATTAACGATAATATGAAATGTATACATTAATTTCATTGTTATATTTTAATTTTGTTTGTCCTTTCAACGAAAAATTTGATGTTTTATATTGTTCTTCACCCTGGGATATCTAAGGCCCCGACAGTTAATTATACGTCGTCACCTTTAACATCCCCTGGCTATGAACTAAATTATTCCATTATTTTTCGACTACATACTCTATCACATACAAAAAAAAAAAAAATCAGAACTATGTGTTTAAAAATTAAAAATTTTCATAATTAAAAATCGATACATTGATTACTTTTCACAAAAAAAAAAAAAAAAAATTGTTCACTCTACTTACTCTGCTTTGAATACATGTTCCATGTGTATGCATACATTTTCGTAAATTTAATTTACGTTATAAGTTCTTGATGGTAATCATAATTAAAATTGATTAATTAAATTACATTTTGAAAAAAACAAAAAAAAAAAAACACATACATATGTATTTCTTTTCATTTTATTTTAGTTTTTTTATTGTTTAGTCTGCCATTATTTGATTTGGTTTTATGCTCGTGCATTTCGTTTTTTATAACATGCATCAACGAATCAATAATCCACTTGTGTATACGATGTAAACAATTATCCTTTATATGAAATTAACGTATCATAGGTATATGTGTACATTTCATAATCAAAATATTTGCATTTGCAAATGTAAACAATAGAATAAAATGTAATATTCAAGTATGTATGTATGTACATGTGTTCTCTCTCATGTTGATGTTACCGTTGAATAAAATATTATAAACTGATTATTTTAGAAATGTGTAGTGTAGAGAGGTATAAAGATAAACTTTTTTATACATGATGTTAGTGTGTGTATGTATGCTTGATATTACTTTTTATTCAGGTTAAAATTCAAATTGAACTCATTTCAATTATCGCAAAAATAAATTTAATTTTTCCATTATCCTTGTCTAAGAATTTTGAATTTTACTTTTAATTAATTGGTACACAATATTTACGTAGAATGAAATACATCTACTTGTATATTTGCGCGCTTGAGGGCATTCAATATAAATACGATATGCCATTAAACATATTTATTTTTCGAAAAAGATCAATACAGGATATTTATAAACATTTTATGTATCAACTACATTTGATACTTTTGAATACTTGATTGTTAAATAAAATATGATACTTTTTGTTTTTGAATTTTTCTGATACGAAACTGATATGATGATTCTTTGGCCAACTTTTTTTTTTATTTCAACATTTATAATCAGTTTTTTCCTATTCATTCAATTTACTTCATAAAACCATAATATACATAAAATCATTCGGTTTTCGACCTTTAATATGAAATCTAGTTTTTTTATAAATTTCGTAACTGTTTCCGGTACAGACGAAAATATTAACTTTTTCTCAACTTTTTTTTTTCAAAAAATTCAGAAATTTGTTTTTTTAGAAAGTGGTCTGAATTCATCATCAGCAACATCACTTTTTACCACAATATTCAAGTACAAGAAGATTTTGTAATATGTAATTTATATTTTACGATTTAATGTAGCATACGAGCATAGCATGAAAAAATCATACAAACAAAACGGCGCCCGCCTACTCTTTATTTAACAATTCAACATTTTGACGGTGCTATTTTGCCACGCTTACGTCACTTACGCGTGCTTCATTCATTTACCATAAAAGTCCAACTTAAATAAGTTAAATTTACTATCTGAGTAAAGTGAAGTAAGTAAGTAAATGAGGTACTTGGTATGATTAAAATAAAGATTGCGATCGCGTGAATTGGATCTTTTGTTGAAATGCACGTCATTTTATTCTCTATAAGTTGCTTTTTTATAATATCTTTAGCAAATTCAACAACAATACTCTTATGTATGATGATTGGTACTGATTGCTTTGGTGTGTTGTTAAATGATGTATTACAGTTGTCCAAACCAGTCCAGAAAATTATCTATGTACAGGTACATTCATACATACGTATATATTCAATTTCAATTTTCCACTGCTGAATGAGCTTAAATTTTTATTATGATTATTACTGGTGTTGTTATGCTATGTTTTGATTTTGAATTGTAGCATATACAACATAGGAAAAAAGTGAAAATGTTGAGCGTAGGTGTACACAAATTATGACGTAGGGCCGGAAGCAGAAATTTAAATGTTTGTATCGTTGCTCTGTATCATCAAGGTATATCTACCTTACAATACACGGAAAATTGTATTTTTATTTCACATTACGAACAGATGATCACTACGATAATAGAGAAGATACAATATTATGTGTTGTGAAGAAACTTTTATTAAAAATCTGAAAAATTAAGATAAAGTTAGGAAAATTAATAAATTCACTTTATTTATTCTAAATGTTATATTGTGTCTTAACGTTGTTACAATTTGAAATTGATCATTCATGAAATTCGAAACCTTGCTCTTGAAAATAGATTATTATTGTATGTATGAGGGTTCTTTAGCGAATTTAAAAAATAATCCGTTATGTATTAGTATGCAAATCAATACATGGGTGTATATGATATGTTTTAGATACATAGTATAAATTATATTGACTTGACCACCTTGTCCTCATCCAACAAGAAATAATAATAATAATAATAGTAAATATTATAGGAGTATATACATGTATGTGTATAAATCAACTTGAGCGTATTTGCATTGGGAAGTGTTCTACTTTGTAAAAATCTCGTGTTCTGATTCCCTTTTTTTCTAAATACTCAGACTGTCATGTATCATGTATACATTTTTGTTTTTGTTTTAAATTTAATACGTGGGCGAATTAAATCTTGCGCAAAAATATAACATAACATGGATTGTAGTGTATATTTAACATAAAACTAACACTAATACAATTTAAAATTGCAAACAGCAAAACATACTACTTATTATAAGTACATGCTGCCTTTTGTCAGTTGATTTTTGTCATTTTAACCATTTGATTGCTGCTGGTGTATATACTACCTGTTTAAAAGTTAAAAAGAAACTTTATCACCTGCATTATATGTGTCGGTGGGCTATGTCAAACAAGGTCGAAATATACAAGTAAAAACCGCCACCGCCATACAAATAAAATAAAATTATACATATGAATTAATATGTATGTAAATGTGTAATCGTATATATTAAGACCCACTCGAATTTTTTTGTTGATCTCTATACACATTTTAATTTTAACGTAATTCGGGCTATGACAATAAAGTTTAAATCGCAAAAATTTTAGTTCAATTTCAAAACAACAAAATTTACGAATTAAACAAAATATCATTTAATTCAAAATTTTTTACTTTTTATTTTTGAAGTTTTTATATCACCCCAAACATATACAAACTAACAAACTATGAATGTATATGTTGTGTGTATTGTAATATATAAAAATGTGGGTTGATACTTCTGGTCTTACAAGCTTTAGCGATTGATCTATTCAACCTTAGTTTTTTCTAAAAATCATTTTATTAACTCAGGTATTATAATTCACCAAAATGTATAAATAATGAATGACTGTGTAAATTATTTGTGGACACAACAACATTATGAAAAAAATATAAAAGTAAGAAAAAAAGATAAAAAAATTTTGTAAACGAGTTTATTATAATTTTATTTTTTGTTTATCAGGCGCTATTTTAAATAAAAAATACGTGTAGGATGTTTTACTGATTTACAATGTGACGAAATTTATTGATAATACATATAATAATAATAATCTTTGAAATCATTTGTAAATTTTGATCATCATCGTTATTTAATATATGTACAAAAAAAAACATGTGGAAGATAACTCAGTCATAATAATTGAGAATAAATTGATGATTATGTCATTTATTAAGATGCTGCTGTTTGAATTGAGTAAGTCCAACAGCAAGAAATTTAAATTTTCTTTTTCTTAATCGTACATTGATAACAAGCTTTATATGAATGCCCACCTACTACATTATATTCATTTTTTCTCTATAAGTGAAAGTTATCAGTGTTTCAGAGTGTAAAAATTTTATTGTATGAATGAAATGAATGCATATGACGAGCATGACTTTTTGTAGGTGGGATAAATAATTTTGCAATTTCTAATCATTTTTTTTTTGTTTTTAATTATGCAATATCGGTCAATATAGCAACCTAATTAAAAATCAAAAATTTTACAAGTTCGACTCTAAAGTCGAAGCTATACACTATACAATGTATTTTTTTCAATTGATTAATTAGAAATTAGAATATTGTAGACTTACTGCTTTTAAATTTAATCCTTTGTTCTGTTTTAGATCAAGGATAAAAATTCCATAAGTGGTTATTATTCCACCGATAAATAGTAATTGAAAACAATGAAGTAAATTATAAGTGATATTTTGAACACATGCATATGTATTTCAATATTATGAAATTAATTTAAATCAGTTTTATCAATTATGTCAATTTACAAATTTATTTATTTTTTTATTTTGAGTAAAGAAAATACAATTAAATTCCTTTTAAATTTTTTTCAAGTAATCATTCATTAGCAATTAAATGTTAACTGTCTTTTATTAAAAGTTTTTAATTGTGTAAAATGTGAAATTTTTCGCAATCAATATATACATGTATGCGCGTGTTGTTTTTGTTTTATATGTAGCAAAAATATTATTAATTAAAATATTGTTACATTGTGTTCTATGTTCATTTTTAATTTTAATATCTGTCATTTCATTTGTAGGAAGAAAACTTTTTTAAAAGTGTTTACTTATACAAAAAATACGCTATACATATCTGTTCCATTATTTTAAATTAATTGAATTTAAAAGTTTTTCTTTTAAAAAAAGTTAAGCAAAAAGTTTACTTATTTGTTCCATAATCATCTTTTATCTGTGTTACACACAAAAAAATGTACATACATATATGTGTATGTATGTATACAATCATTATTCGCTGTTGAATTAAATTTGAAAGAATTTTCATTTATTTTTTATTTTTAAAGAAAATTTCAATGTTCTTATATTCTTACTATTTCCTGACTCTAATCTTTTTCTTGGTTATTAGAACAAAAGACACAGAAAAAAAAAAAATGAGAAGAAAAATAAAATAAAATCCTGTATATTCAATTCTTTATCAGTTTTTTACTACATTTTACACCATATTTTATCAGTTTTAACAAATTTCAATGGCATTTTTTATCTTCTCCTGTTATATTCTTATAAAATCAATAAATTTTCTACATATACATATATTGTATATAAGAATCTACATAATATTCTATAAAGATAAAGTATGTGGTTGTCTCTACATACATATATATATGTATGTATATGAGTGTATATAAAGTTTATATTCAGTTAGCAATAAAGTAGGATGAAATATCAAAAAAAAAGTTTTCAAGAATAAGACATGCTCTTAGTTATATCCTTATATCCATCAGGATATGTACTATTGATATATGCATCGAGAATTCCTTTTAAGAGAATTAAAAAAAGGACAATAATATTTTCTTTTCTACATTTTATTAAAATTTATTATTTTTCTTTTAACAAATGAAAATGACTGTTTATGGTTGTTGCAAAAATAACTAAACTGAATAAATACGAGTACATACATAGTTACATAAAAATACATTTTATTATGTGGAAAATCAAAAGTATACAGTAATCAACAAAATACTTTTATTACTCGTTCATTTAATTTATTGAATATAAAATTTGAAGACTTTTAAAAAATTAAATTTATTAGAATTCGAATCACATTAAGGTTAATAAAAGAAATATTTTGATGGGACACGGAAAAAAAATTATATTTTCTATTATTATTTTCTCTTTTCACGATAATGTCTAATCATAATAATTTAATGTCAAAAAATTTATTTTCATAATTATGTACCCACATACTATCGACACGTGAAAATATCTTTGTTATTTTTCAATATTTAATTTTTGGATTATACACGTGCATTAATTTGTGTCAAAAAGAAAAAAAAAAAATTTTTTTTTCGGGTACATTATTTTAATTGTCACAAAATGAAATTTAATAACTGTTTTTCAATTATGTACCTATTTTGGTGGCAAATAGAAAAAAATTGTTATATACATACATACTTACATGTAAATATTTTTGTATTTATAGCTCAAAAAGAATTACTAAAAATTAATTTTTAAACATTTTGTTTCAATAGAGTTTTTAATTTTTTATTTATTTTTTTGATATTTAAAATGAAAGGAGTTTAAACAGAAAAATAATAACAAATTCGATTATGTATGTATATGAATGCAGGCATGTTTACATTTAAAATAATCATAAAATGTAAATTATAATTCAGTTTAATTGCAATAGTTACTGGTTTATGTAAATAATGCAACTTTTTCAAGGTTAGTGTTCACTTGTTTAGAAGTTTCTTGATAAGTTTGTTGCTATTTAATTTTCTGTATACAAGCTATGTACATTAAATATAGCAATTAGTAAAAATTAAGTTATTGTTCAAGAAATGTCATTTGAATTGAAATTTATAAATGAATATAATTTCAAATGTTAGTTATTTTATTTTTACAATAACCCACAATTATTATTATTTTTTTTAAATGTTGATATAATGAATTGATTTTCATTCAATTCATATTTCATTCATGTACATTCATTCATTCATTATGATTAGAAACAAAATACAAAAAATAAATATCAACAGATGTAAACATTGTATGTGTCTTATATTGCATGAATGTATAATATCAACTTACCTACTTACCTTTTAGTTATTTTAATTTTCCTTTTATAAACATATTAATGTAAAATGTGTAAGATTGAAAACTGAAAAAAAAAAAAATAAATAAATAAATAAAATAAAAGAATAATAAAATGTCAATTAAAATAAGCATATTATAAAATCAAAATAATAAATATTTAATGAGATGAAAAATACAAAAATTATTATGTTCATAATATTGTTAACACCATTGTATTCATTGTACATAGCTAGTATCATTATTATATTATTATTTTTTTTATTTGAGCCAAAACTTTTATCTAATTAAAAATCAATTGAAATAGAATGTTAAAAATGAAAATAAACAAACAGTAATAAATTATTATATGGTTATAAAAATTTGACATATGATATGTTGTGGGCAAAAACTTCATTTACAAAAAAAAAAAAAAATCATAATAGCAATAATAATGGCGATAGTGTATTCCATTCAATTTTACATTAGAACACATGTTATATATGGAATAAATTATATTTTTATGTACATAAATGAGCAATACATAGTGACAATTTATGCAACTTTCATTGTATATTACGTTTATTGTTTTATTCTCATTCTATATAAAAAATGCAAATTTGTCTATTTTGATGAATTTATTCTTCATTGATTTATTTTTATTTTTAGCTTTGCTATTTACATTTTCCAAAAAGAGTTGTTATTTATTATCAACTTATAAATTAACTATTTTCTTGTGTTTTTTTTTTATTCATATTATTTTTTCTATATATTTTTCATTATATTTATATCTGTATCTTTACAATGTTGTCATAATTTTTATTAAAAATTATTTGTTACATTAAAAGTGATATTTGAGATGTATTAAACAAACAAATGAAGTTTATGCAAAAAAGGTACATAGGTGGATTTGTATTGTATTTATGTATTTATATGTATATTTATACATTTAATCATGTATATGCAATCGTATTAACACATACAAACGTACATACATATGTATGTACATTTACATATATTCATAAAAATCATATTGAATATAATGAAAAAATTTTAAAGTGTAGATTACATGCATATGTACATACATACATGTATTCTTTCGTTTATATAAGTTTAAAAAGCCTCTAATAAATTAGCCACCAAAAGATAAATTACTAAACTCTCAAAGATACTTGACATTTAAAATCACCCACGTGCCATCATATACATAAACAAATGTACATTTATACAAAATACAGAAAGGCCGCCGTGCACGTCGGAATCAAAATTACAAGACAACATAAAAAAATAAAGTAAAATAATAAAAATATGAAAAAAAAAAACAAATATGTATTATATGTTCATGTAGACGTAGTAGATGAATGAATGAACGAATGAATGAAAATTAAATAAATAAAAAAATAAAATACTGAGTATCAATTTTAAAGTTATTTAGTTTAAAATTTTTGAGTTGGTGTTTGCATGCAAAGTAGTTTTTGAGTTTCTTTATTATTTCTTAAAGTTAATTTTTTTTTCTTTTCTCATTTTATCTTTTATTAATGTATGACGCATAATTATGTTTTCTGCATGGTTATTTTTTCAGTTTTTTTAATGAAAAAAAAAAGTAAAATTAATAATTGTACAATCAATTAAAAATAACCAAAATTGAATTAAATATTTCTAATTAATAATAAATTAAATAAATTTAAATTTGAAATTCATTTATGTATATTTTTATTTTTTCATACAAGTACTTAAAACGCAAAATATAAAGATAAACAAAAATTAAAAATAAAAACTATACGACAACAAATAAAAAATATTACAATAATACAAAAAATACATGTGTACAGATTAAATTAGCGTGGGAAGGAATTAATTTTCAACATCCGTAATTTATAATTTTAATTTTTATCAATTTTTTTTTTTTTCATATTACATCAACCAAAAAAAATTTTTATTTTTAAGTTTAATAAGTTTTCATATATTTTTATATGAATAAAATTTTAACTTGATTTATCTAAAATATAACACTGAATTGTGGGATGATATTGAATAGACTATAGAGTAATCATATAATATAAAGCAATTTTTACAATATAAATAAAATAATGTATCTATAGTTGGTAAATTTTTTTTTTATAAAATAAAATCTTTTGAAGAGAGAAAATTATGATAAAATTCAAAATTACAAAGTCTACGTACAAATGTATGTATTTTATTTTGTGTTCAATTTGCTAAATTAAATATTCCAAGATTTGTTGTTGCCATTTTCATTTTTATAATTTTGTATACAGACGTACAAACCCATATGTACATACTCGTATATGCATTCAAATCGTTTTTAAAAATTTGTTTTTAATCTCTTACGCATATCACAGTCAAAAACAATCAAATCACAATATAAAGAATCAATTGATCATAAAAAGATAAATATGTAATGTGCGATCAATTTTATAAATTGTCAACAAAATTAAATGTTTAAATAAAATACAAATCATTTTGTTATGAATCATAAGATAATTTCTTTTTGATTTCAGACTATGTACGTGCAAATATGTACAGGTACCTTATGATTAATTTAAATTTAAATTTTAATAATGCATATTTTTATTTAAATAAATTCATAATATGTTTTCATACGTGAATATTAAAAATAAAATTACATATTTATTTACAATATTTTATAAATTGATCATCATCATCATCATTCATTTATTTGTTTTTATTAAAATTAAAATTTTGAATTTATTTATTGTAAATCAACTAGAAAGAAAATTATATTTAATGATCAATTTATATTGTATGGGAGGCGTTAGTTGAAATTATTGTACACACATGCATATACGTTATTTATGATGGAAAAATGATCAATATTTGTTTTATAGGTATATAAATCTCTGTACGAATGCACACTAATGATATATATGAAATATGAATTTTGTATTCATTTTATGACTGTAAATTATAAAATTTGTACTAATAGCATATACTAAATAGGCTTAATTTAAATTGTATACAACGTTGAATATAAAGTTTAAATGAAATTTGAGAAAAAATAAATAAAATAACTCTTGCATAAGTTAATAACGATGGCATTGTATATTTATGTTGTATGGTATATGGTGTATGGTGTTTTACTATTTCATATATTTTTTATAATAAATACATATGTATGTAATGTGAATGATAGATAGGTGAGAATACATGTGCAAGTGATTTGAAATAAATATTTAAGACAAATTGACATTAAAGATACATATGCCAAGATCGTGAGATCATTTAGTTATTGACTTTTTTCATTTTTTTTTTCTATTTATTTAATCTATTAATTTATCGTATTTGCATAATGTATGTAAGCCATTATGCAAAACTGATAAATATCAAAATTGCAAATTAATTTATTTTATCAGATGGGAGGGTTTGTCGAGATAAACGATTAAATTAGAAATATAAAATACAACTACTTTTTTTTACGCAAAACATACAGAATTTGATTAATTAAATTTAATTTGTACTTGAACAGATTGTATTATTTGATAGAAAGACAACAAATTTCATTTTGAAAAAAAAAAAAAAAAATGGTTAAATTCTGTTAAAAAATATTAAAAAATTATAAAAGAAAAAAAAGTATATTTTTGCTTCTTATCTTTTTTTATTATTGAAGTATTTGATCATGAAAATGTATTGCTTTGTAAATTTCGTAATTTCAATATACAATAATTATACACACTACTACTTATCCACCCTCGTTTGCTTGTTATTTTTATATAAATAAAATTGATCAAAGAATATAGTTAATTGTGATTCGGAAGATCAGTAGAATATAATCACGCGCCCGCGTAATGCATTTTCTTGTTTTTATATCGTTTTTTGTTTGTAACTTTGTTTATTCTCATTAAAAAAAAAATAAGATTACGCATGCGTATTTCAAACATTTACAGCATAATGTTTTTACCATGATTGCATTACAACATTAAATCAACGATATATAAATACACATATGTATGTATAATCAAAATTAAACATGTATGCACAATTGTTGATATATATATAGATACAGATTTACATATATATATATGTATGCATTCATTTGTTTGGTTTTATAATGCAGTATGCACATATGTTGATATGTATATGTGGTAATAACAAAAATAAGAACGTTTCATGTAGAATTCATTTTCATATAAAATACATAATAATAATAATAATCATACCAGTTCAGTTTGTTTTAATGTAATCTGCATAGATATTGTTGCATTGTAGCAAAAGCAGCAGCAAGGTAACCAAAAAGTATTTTTATTTTTACTTTTGTACTTTGATTTTTGTTATCTTTTTTTTTTTTTTAAGTTTTATTCATATTCTTTAAAAATCGTATGTTCGTTGTCTTTTATCGATCCGCGAAAGTTTTAAATGAAACAGCGTTCAATGCATAGCTACAGAATGCATATTACAATATTATAATATGTAAAAAGAATTGTATGTGCATAATTCAAAGTAAAACTTATGTGGCTCAAGCATATTGGAGCCACAAACTTGTGTATTATATATGTAGGTACATATTAACCAGAAAATGGCCCCAGACAAGATTGTCAGGTAAACTACATATAAGAAGCGTTGCATATTATGTGTACATGCAGTGCATAGTGCGCCATCACTTTTTTTCAATATGTATCTATATTCGTGTTTAACTAACATAAGATTTCTTTAAGAAAACCAAAATCTTTCTTTACTTGCAAAATGTTTAGCTTAATTCAAAAAGAATCACCTCCGCACAAAATCTTGTTAACTGTATTATAACATAGGATATCGTTTTTATTGTTTTTAATGTTGTTATATTAAAATTGAAATTTCTCCAGGCGAATAATGTATGTACATAATATACTGTATATATATGCAAAAGCATAATTTTTTAAAATAAATTTTAGTTAAGCTTGTACTTACAGTTCTGCATGCATATGCTACAACATTTGTTAATGTTTTCGTCATCATACAATAATAAAGTAATAAAACATTCACAATACAACAAAACGAAAAACATGATCATATTGCAGTTTTATGATCAAATTTGACATAAATCCCAACACTATGTTTCTATGATCTTTTTTACATTGTCCCCCATATATCATATGGGGATAGGTGTAGTGCATATAGAAAATCAAGATAATTTTGTTTGTGTCAGAAATATTATTTTGTGAAATTTACTTGATTTAACCGTGTTGATCGATTTCTAGGTGAGAATCGGTGACGTAGTAAACGTGTTCAATGCAACCCTTATTTGGAAAGTTGTTAACCAGTTTATATATTTTAAATGTATATCAATTCTTTTACAGACACACATATACATGTGAAGATATGAGGAAGAATTAAGTGTTAGGATAGTTTAGAGAGGGATCATTTAAAATATAATTTGTGCTTATACAAGATGCAGTTAGGAGAAGTATATTAAATGTATGTGTAGGCATTTGTTTTTAAAAAAAAAAAATGATAGCCCGGTCAACGTGAGATATAGTAATAGATGAACAACTAAGTACAGTAACTTCTGGTCTATATCTATAGTTAGCATGATAATGGTAGTTGGAAAAGATTATTAAAAACATACCGGTAGCGAAGGTGTTGTGTAAGAAGGAACCATGTAATTTTAGCGGTCGCCACATTAACTATGAAAATTGCATGTGGATGTGCATAAAATGCTTTTAAAGATCACATAACTATGAGAATCACAGCACGTTATGCATAAATACATTTTATGCATATATCAATTTGAACAGATTTTTTCTTTTTCTCAATTTTATTATCATTTTTGCTAAATTGTTAAATGTATGTAACATGCTACATTACGCGTAAAATGCGTAATATTGTATTTACTTTATTATATGATTTCACATTGAAATAAAGTAATGATCAATGATAGATTCCATGTACAATTGAATTTTACATACTTGTAATAAAAAAAAGAAAAGAAAAACGAAAAATTTACAACGAAAAGGAATATTAGAAAACATAGAGAAAATTTTCTCATACTTTCACATGTATATATACATACTTCAATTATGAAAATTTCTATAGATATACATATTATATGTATAATATTTACTAATGCAATTTTACATATTTTGAAATATAATATACCAAGTAATAATTAAATTTATTAATGACACTTTCAACATTTTCGACAAATTGTTAGAAGAAAGGTAGTCAATTTACTATTCATTTTCACGAGGATATTAAGACAAATCACGTCACTTCTTTCTTCCATATTAATATATGCTAGTGTAGATTTCATGTTTCCTATACATTTACTTGGTGTCTATTTACAGTTGTAAATCAAATGATCTCTAAGAAATATATTATTTATTTCTTATTCGTAAAATGAAAATGTGATATAAAAGGAGAAAAAAAAAATGACGAAAAAATAAAATAATTTTATTTGTAAAAAAGGACAATAACTAATAACAATCATCTATCAGAAAATTTATAAAAAATACATTTGCCAGTCATATACATATATACAAATAAATATGTACAAAATATATTCAACGACCTATCTTCTCCTTTCACCTGATGATGGCATAACTACCATGTCAATCACATTGTCTCGGGCTTCGATCAAACGAAGATTTATGGGTTCAGTAGAAAGCTAACTGCTGCTGATGGCAAGCACTAAACATTGAACAGTAAACAGACGATTAAATAACAAAAAAGAAAAAAAAATGAAGAAAAATGAAAATCGCAACTTGAAAGATATAACAAACAACGTTTTAATACTTTAGAATGATTGTCGGTTTGTAGATACATACATATACATATGTCATATATGAATATTGTGTTGGCTAGTGGTTTTGGTCAGTACAGCAACAAAGAATCGAATACAGATGATTATGTGTATGTAATAACATTCGATTGGTAAGATCCTTGGACATTGGAAAATTGTGGATTATTAAAGAGTTGCGACAAAAACTTGCCCTTCAAGACTGTTCAGAGACCATAGAACACGGCGGTAATTAATTTCGCAGAAATTCCAATCAACCATCAGTTTTTGTATTTTGTTCTCTTTTCTGATGTTTATGTGTGCGTGAATGCTTACGTAGTGTATGTAGAAATTTCTTCTTACAATTATATTTCTTAAATGTACAGTATAGATACATATATATTTATTTTTATCTAGATTTTAAAAAATTTGTTGAAATTTTATTTGAAAAATTTACCAATACTCTTCAGTTCTAGGTCATCGAACGTACTTTAAGAAACGATCGTGTATATATTATACGCATAAAAATGTATGTACATGATATGTATAAAAAAAAATAAAATAGAAATAAAACCATTAAATATTCGTAAAGGAGAGCTAGTTTTATATTTTCTATTTGTATGAAATTGTTCTTAAAGAATGCATAAAAAATTTAAAAAAAAAGAAATGAAAATTTTTGAGATTTTCTGTGTTCTTATACGTTTAGAGAGAACAGAATTCGTTAATATTCTTTGTTTATTGACATCATCATACAACAATACAAAAAATATTAATAAGGACGATGATATAAACAAGTTAAGAGACTACAATCATGAAAATGTTTGTAATAATAGTAGAAAATGACGTCCATCAATTTTCAATAATGATTCGTCATCTTGTTTGGTAGTTTATCTAGTTTGATTACATTTCATATTTAGGTATTGTTTTATACTAATATATTTCATAATGTGTACATATATACAGGCATGCGTACATGTTAGTTGTGCATTATGATATCCATCAATTGTTTTTTTTTTTGAAAATTTGATTAAAAATATTTTATAATTGAACAAATAGAAATAATTTCTTTAATTAATGTATTATCAAAATAACATAGGTACTTTGTATTATCAAGTATTATTGAGCAAACAAATTTACAAAACATTCTATATAGGTATTTATTCGTATTCGTGCATTTAGTAGTATTAAGTACAAATTAAACACAAGTAAATCATTAATTTATTTATTATTTTTTTTATTATGTATAATTATCGTGTAAGAATTAAAAAAAAAACAAGTTTTCGATCTGAAAACAATTTAAAAAATTAAAGAATAAAATGTAGTAACACATAATAAAACAGCAAGATACAAAAACAGAACAATATAACAACATGACAACACAAAAAAAAAAGAAAAGAAAAACACAAAACAAGAAAATGAAAAAAAAAAACTTTCACGCAAAATACCACGTATCATGCAAGTCTGCATATTAAGATGAAAGGTAAAGGTATTCAAGAAACTTGAAAATTTCGTGACAGAAATTCATAAAGAATACCGTGTGAACTAAACTTGTCATCACATTTTACTACGTTTAATACTACGCGATAATAATGCAACTTACATAAATAATGTTAATAATAACAACAAGAACAACTATAGCAACAGGAATAACTGAATAAAAATTCTAGTAGTAGCAAAGCAACTAAGTTACATATTGGTACGCGGATCAAATCATCATCATCATCATCATCCTCAAGCAAGTGTACGGCATTGCCACAATATTATTACGGTTTTTTTTTCGATGATGATGATGGTAATATAATGATGAGGACGAAAAATAAAAATAACAGAAATGATCAAAAGAATAACCAATAGCATTTTGAAATAAAAATAAAAAAACAATATTTTCAGATGATTATGATGATTTTAAAGATGACGATATACATATATGTGTGTATGCATACGTACATACATATGTATGGAAAATATATTGAATATTCTTTTAAACAAGTAAACATATCTTTGTACCGCGCGCGTCTGAATAATCAATTTTATACAATCTTTAAGAAAAATCAAGGTCTCCAAGAAGATCAGGAATTACCAAACTGTATTCGAAAGACATCCCAGAAAGTTCAGAGAAATTACAGTAGCCAAATAGCGACGTGCTGATTTTTAGCATAACAACGCGCGCAATACAGTAGCAAATGATATAATAATATGGTTCTGGGGAAAAAAGATAAAAAAAAGGAAAAATTTACTAAATAACAACAGCATGACATTTTATGTTGTAATATATGCATTATGTCGATAATATATGCATATATGCATTTGTATATGTACATGTTTTGCTGCTGTTTCAATAATATAACATTGTACGTATAAAAATGATCATTATTAGTTCATGTGTACAGAGCAAAGATCAGAGAGTTTTTCAAGCATCCAGGAAGAAATTTTAAAAATTACAATATAGTTGGGGGACCACATTGGTTGGACAAAGGACTTAGAACGCAACTTATACGCACTCCATAAATTCTTGTAATATGCTTTAAGCATCTGAATTTTTAAAATTCATTTTGGTAAAAGGTTCACATGATCTTAGATTCAGTTGATGATGATGATCAGGTGAACAACAACAATTAATATACATATTTAAGATAGCAATTATATAGGTATACAATGTAGATAATAATATGTACAATACAGTTTTGTTATTATAGGATGTAATCGATTAGATTGTGAATCTGTTGATTGATCAAATAAATGATTAACAAAAATATGCAAGAAATACTATGCTACTAATCAGTACAAAAGGAATGTATACATACAAAGTATGTATGTATATATGTATATAGGCGAGTTTTTGAAACAATGAAATACTTACAAAAGAATTTTTAGTTGTATTTATACTGTTGACTGTAATTGTATAGAAACAATAAATTCCTTTTTGTACATAAAAATAATGAGCATTTTAATCAATTAACTGTTGCTATAAAATAATATTGTACGATCATACACATATGAATATAAATACAAGTATGTGTATTGAATTAAGAAATTTTTGTCATATAAACGTACTCATTATATATATATATCTATGCACGTATATTTATATGTACACATTTTACTACATAGCAACATGATACATTAGCATTATGTAACAGCGTGCATGTGCACAACATAAATACGAGATATATACCTATATAGATACTTCTTAAAATGCGTACTTATTAATTAAAATCGAATAAAACTAATCAAAAACAAAATACTACGTGCACACATCATAAATTGATTACTTGTCGATCATCAGTTAACAACACAAAAGGATCACAGAATTAACTTTACTATTTTATAATATTATACACGTAATTTATATAAATTCATATGTATGCATCCATGTATACATTTTACAAATGTATGTTGGTTGACATTATTACATTTATATATATAAAATGCAATTATCAATTGGTATCTCATCTTTTCTATACTGCTCATTTATTTATTTATCTGTATCAATTGTAGTTCAATTTGAAATGAAATGAATACTTCAGCAATGTTCACAATTCCGATATGTGAGTGAATGTTTTTTTTATTTTAAATTTGTTATTCTTACATTGTATAGTTTTGTTTTTTATTGAAAAAGTTCTTTAAGTTGAAAACGAAATGTTTTAAATAAATATATATAAAAAAACAGTATATTGAATGTTTTCTTAATAATAAATAAACTTATGTATGTATGTATGCACAATACCCACATACTATATAGTTTATAATATGTTGTCATTATGTTACAGTATAAAATGTATGTAGGATAGTGGAATTATTGATGATCAGATTGGCATTGATCTTAATGAGATGTGGGAAAAGTTTTACAAAGAAGTTGTATTAGTTTGATATTTTATTATTATATTTTGTTTTTTCTAAATAAAAAATTTATGTTGTTTATATTTTCTTGTATAAAATTACACATATAAATTGAAAAATTTTATTTATTTATTTTTAAAAAGGGGAAAATAGAAACATGTCCACATAGAAAAGTAGGGAAAATATTTTTAATATATGTATTTATATATGTATGTAAAAAAAAAATTATAATTGTAAAAATAATATCTAATACAGTAAATAAAGAAAAACAAAGAAAAACAAGAAAAATGCAAAGGTGATGTTTATTCGATAATAATTTGCTAGAAATTATAGTTATGTTAATTATTTTAATGAAACTATGAAACATGTGTAACTTATTATATTATCGTTTGTTTTTTTTTTTCATTATTTCAATTTAATGAAAAACAAATTTTTTATTCAATAGTCTGGTAATTTAATGAAATTTATATTAAATTTTCTTCGTTGAATGAAAATTGCTTCACATTAGTTAAAATTTAAATATCTTTTGTCAATATACATATTTCCGTTACAAAATTACTTTATATATTTGAAATATTATTGAGAGCTAAATTGAAAAAAAAATTGAAAATTTCATACATATGTACATACCTATGTAGAAATTTTGTATACCCATTTTAATATTTGAAAATATTCACGTATATAATTAAGTGAAAATTTGTATGCAAAATTTTATAATATGTTAAAAAAAAATGAGAAAAAAATTATCGAACATCAATTGCATTTAGAAAAATTACCTGTCACTAATAAAGCGAATGAATCAATTTTCTTTCATGTATTCTTGTCATCATCATCGTCATCATAATCGTGACTATTAAATTAAAAAAAAAACATTTTTTTTTTTCTTTTTATTATGTTTTATACATGTGTACTTATATATACATATTCTGTTCTGTATATACTGTGAATACGATACATATGCTGCATTATAATCAATTCAAAAAATAAATATAAAAAAAAATTGTATTATTTACAACGAGAAATAATAAAAAATAAAAGTGATACAATCATATAAGTGTTTTGATTGCGAACGTTATGTTGTAAAGCTGTAACGTGAAACATTAAAATGTAATCACTGAGGAAAAAGTTGAAAAAAAGTTATTTGCATTTTATTATTTATTTTTTTGCTTTTTTAAAAAATAAAATCGAATGTTAACGTATTCATGTGTATCTATACATGACACTTATGTACAATCGTGGTCCATGGTGATGATGATGAAGATGATGATGATATTGGTATTTTTAAGTACATTCACATATACTAATATATCCTTTTCATCTAAGATTTGTACAAAAAAAATAAATTATACATACATATAGTATCTTTTTTATTGCGTGTAAAGATCTTGTGTTTTATGAGTAGTTTTAGAATTTATTTATGTTTTATTGTTTTGTATAAAGAGTTTGCATATCCCGTATGGATTTGTTAAATTTTCATTTGTGCAATATTTTTGTATATAAGTTGTTTGGATGTAAAAAATTTTGTGTTAAGTTAAGAAATCAATTTTTTTTTTTTAAAGTATACCAGTAATATAGATATACATACTTTGGTATAACTATAAATGCTTCATACTCCTATGACTCCACATGTGGTTTTATTCATGTACAATTGTACATACACACATATGTATATAAATATGTGATGTAATTTTCAAAATCAAAGAGTTTAAATTATAAATTTTTTGCTTTTATTTATTTTCGTTTATTTTTTTTTTTAAGAAGCATATTTTGTTGATACGAATATGTTTGTTCATGTGAATATACAATAAAACATAGTGAACTAGTTACAAATAGAATCTTTTCCATATATTCTCGTTTATGAATACCAGATAATCTACAAATGTGTATATAGATTTTTTAAATAATATAAAAATGTGAACGAATTCATGTTATCTATTTACATATCAACAAAATATTGGCACCAAGTCATGTTTATTTTTTTATTTTACATACATACATACATATACATCTTTTATTTTTATTTTTTATCCTTTTCCAGTTATCTATAAAAGTTTTCGCCCTCATATTCATTTTTTAAGTTTTTACAATTTATTGAACACGGTTTTTAGGTTAGGAATTTTATAACATGTGTTCGTTTACTTGTTGTTATATTTTTGTTTACATTTAATAAACATTTCTTATATCTATATAAGTGTATATTGTGTATTATCAAAACTTGTAATATACGAGTACATGATAAAAATTAAAAACAAATACCTGCTACACCAGAGCTTGAATAAGTGGTCAAAGTTTTTATTTTCACTTTTTATCTTATTTTATATTATTTGATTTTGTTAGTTTGTTTTTGGTGTTGTTGTCTATTTTTTCTGTATTGCATGTAAATGCCGTATATTTAAACATTGTGAAAATTTTAAATACTTTTATGTTAGATTAGATGTGTACATATGCATGTAAATAAATTTCATTTCGATTTTAATTTACATGTAACTATTTTTTTTTTTTTTAAATCAATAAAATATAGGGAATAATTTTTGAATGAAAATTTAATTTCCTTTAACATTGCAGGCATAAAAATGTACAAAGTATTTTCAAAATATACATACATACATACATATGTATGGTTCATATTTTTAAGTACAAGTGTACATGCTACATTCATAACATGAACTGAATTTTCAGAATAAACTGTTTAGAATTTCATTGATTTTAAACGTGAAATTTTATGTTCCACCTTTGATCAGAAAATTTTCAATAAACATCTACAATGTATACATACGTATTTATAATAGGTTATATTGGCCATTAGTTGGATTGGATTGGTTGACCACATCTACAATTTTATGTGGCATGGTCACAAATATTGAATAAAATGTACCTATACATTCTATTTTATCACTTTAAATGCACCATATGTGCATTTTATGTACATAAATGGGGTCTCATATCATCAAGATTTAAAATCCGATCCAAACCAATTCGATAAAATCCCAAACATGTTGACCAATTTCATTTTATTGTTATTTGTTTGTTGTCATTGCAATTGTAATATTACTTTTTTTTTATTACTCATATACACATTCCATTCATTTAAATTCATGAGTATCCCATCTGAATTGAAGTTTTAAAATTGAATGATGTCGTTTCTACAATTTATGACATCTACAGTGATTAGTCGAAGCTGATAAAGCTATTGTGGCAGACACCGACTACATGATTGTGAAAAACCATTATTGTATGCATCATAGTGTTAAAAAAATGACCCATTGAGCCTTGATTCTTTATGTAAAGATTCTTGATTATATAATTTTATGATAGTACTTTTGTCCTTTTTTGAAAAATTCAAAATGTTTAAAATTTACAATTTTATTTGTGAATGTTTCATTTAAAAATTTTTCAATTTGTTATTTTGTCACGAAACACGTGTTTTTAACTAATTCATTACTACAAAAAGAGATCGATTGATCTATAAATTGAAAATTTCTATGTTTACAAATTGTTATAAAGAAAAATGTGATGAAATATAGATATACTTATGTACAAAACATAATTTATTTAAAATTACAATTTTCTTGACACCAATCATATTGAAAACATAAGCATAAATAAAAAAAAGTAAATGAATAAATAAAAGTTTTTGTAACCTTTTTTATTTCTTATTAAAGTACTTAAAATTCAAATCACAGGTATCTTGATAGATACGAGTATGAGTACAATATACCTATTGCCGCCACCGCATTTATGAAAATGAAATCATCATCAAGTTAAGACAATTAATAAAGACAATGTGTGTGCGTTGGTTGAATACCACAATTTAAAAAAAAAAACTTGTGTGTATTTTATTTCGAGTACATATAGTTTATTGATAGCACGGTGTAGGGAAATAGAACCCGGAAATACTAAAACGGTGAACTTCCGAAGTAAAAATAAATTTATGAATTTTTTGCTTTTTAATTGACATAACGTTCGCGAGTATTCATATGCAATCTATAGGCCTCTGTAAGGTACTTATAAACAATATGTTTATGTTTATTTTAATGATTTGTGTTTAAAATCAAAATTATTATGTATCGAACGATTGACATGATGTACATAGTTATCTTTATAAATACTACCTATATATTATCACTTCTTGAATTTGAAATTAATTTGACTGGTAGCACCTATATGTATGTATACTTTTGACTATTTATTGATTTTTGAATTTTTGTTAGAAATTTAAAATTCATTTATTGAAATAATTAAATTAAATTTCAATTACTGAAAGTAAGCATAATTTACACATGAATGTGTATAATAATAGCGGAAGAACGGTAAATATCGAATTTAGATGCATAGGTATGTGTGTAAACAAATAATTGAAATAAATATAGGTATTGATTTGTACATATAAATGAATCTAAAAGTATAGGTATATGTATGTATGTACATTCGGGTTATATAGTACTTTTCAAATTAATAATTCATGTAGCGCACACGCATGACCATGAAGTAACCCCGACAAAGATTCCTTTGATAACCGTATTATGTGCGTATGCATTTACAAACAACTGCATATTATATAATAAAATTTTTCATCGACAACAATTTGATGCACACATATGTACATACACGTATATTGCATCGTACATTTATGTTACATAAAGTGAAAACTATAGAAAGTATTGTATACGCATTTATATGTATCTTTGTGAATTCCTGAACATTTATCTGAACGTATTCGCATTTTGTTTGGTATTTAGTAATTTTCATTCTGAAAATTTTTCCAATATTTATCTTTAGTGTTTGTATTGGAGGTAGCGGTAATAACGTGAAAATGCAATAGATATCATGTATGTAGGCATTTAAAATGCAGTATAAAAAAAATCTTGTACTATAGAGTTACATGTGATTGTGTCTATGTATTGAAAATTGATTTTTGCCACTTATAGAATTTTTTTTTTTATTTAAAGCCAAAACCTTAATATTGACTATGATAAAGACGATAGAACTGATGCTGATGATGTGCTAATTCTATTAATGTCGTATAGTTAACAATTGATGCGACTTGCATAATGTGTAACTATAAACTACATATTATATGTATACTTCCACAAACTTTCTTCAAGGTAAAATGTCTTAAAACTGCACATATGTACATATGTACATATGTATGCACCTATGTATGTATGAGTATACACTATTATAAATTTCCCTTACAATAAAAAACTTACATAGATTTATAATATATTGATATATTTTATCACATTGCAATTTTCTGTTTATTGAATATTTTCTATCGTTCAATCGTTTTTGTTATAAAACATTAAAAAAGACAATAGAAATTCCAGGAAATTTGTGCGATAACATCCTAATAACATTTTATACGTGTAATTTATACTATAAAATAATAGTCCCACGAGTTAATGTAATATATGTACATACATATGTACTACTGGTAATCAATACAAAAATAAATGTGTGTATAAAAAGTTATTAAAACGTGGGAAATAGTTTACCTTGTCTATCTTCTGAAAAAAAAAGAAAATTCAAAAACCCTGTTCTACTAAACACACTACAACATAATACGTTATGTGTATTATTGTAATACAAATGTAGTTTTTCTTTAAAGTGTTTTTAAGAATTTCTGGTTAAAATCAAAATATCATCTTTTAAAATATTTAATACAATAAAATACATACATATGTAAGTGTACACATATATAATTTTTGCTTTTTAAGCAAACTTTTGTTTATATTTTGATTATTAATACTTGTAAATGTAATCCAGGAACTTGACCAAAATCGAGGTTAAATTAATCAAATTAAATAACAAAAAAAAAAAAAAAAAAAAAAAAAAAAAAAAAAAAAAAAAAAAAACAAGAAATTATTCAATGAATAAAATTTAAGAATTTTGAATTGAAAATTCAAACAATGTTATTTTATTTTTAGTTTTTAAACACAGCGTTAATAAAACTAATATATCTTTCTTTTATATTTTTATGTAGTCAATTTAATATTCATCTACTCTGCATTTTACAAGATTTTCAGAAAAATTTTTCATACATTATCACTTAGAGAGAAAATAGTAAAATTCATTTGAAATACAATGAAATACAATTTTCTGCATACAATTGAAAACATACTAAAGTTATTGATTGGGGGATATTCAAAAAGGAATAGATAGATATCTTTTCGATGATGGCAATCACAGATTAAATTTTGACAGGTACCCATGATAATCGTTTATTTGTGCACAATGTCACTAATAGAAAATATTCTTGACATGTTCTTGTCATCATCATCATCTTTGTATTAACATTTTATTATATATATAATAAAAACCAAAATATTTACTATAAGTAATAGATGTATGAATGCATGTTTTGTTTACCATTTATTTTGTGTGTAATCAGGAAAGCGACAAGCAAAAATCATTTAAAAAATAACATACGTACACATTATATAGAAAAAGCTACTATTTTTCTGTTATTGGATGGTATTTACTTGTATTGGTTTAATGTAATATCATCAATTTAGTTTATGTAAACTATCATCAACGAATGGTCAGGAGGTCGATTGAAACTGAATTATGTGTATGTATACGTATATACGTTTGAAGAAATAAATATCTTGTTTTGAATCTTATACAAGCAATTTATGTATTTGTATGTGTGTAGTCATATAGTTATATATATACAGAAATCATTTTATTTTGTTGTCACATTTTAAGAAAAATGACGAAATGCTTTTTTTTTTCTGTGTAAATGTTTTCCTCTAGATTTTTTGTCTATTTTCTATTTGTATTTATACCATATATAAAAAAATATGCATTCCAACATATGTATAAATACAATGTTTATATACATGCATAAATTGAATGCATTATTAGGAATAAAAACATTTATTATGTAATACAAAAAAAAAATCTATTTTTTGCATACAAAACAAATGAAACATATTATATGATCTCAAGAGACCATTTGTTACTCTTTTGTGGTCTTTACATCAAAACATCAAAATTCGATTTTGACAGAATTTGTATTTAAAAAGTTTGTGCAATTGTACATTTAATGTAATTCTAGTTTATTATATACAAAAGCATATAATACGAGTGTATTGCGTATGTACATACATTATACGTATAAAAGTACAGTAGTATTAATCTATCCAACAAAACATTTATCTATAAGCGAATTAAAAACATAACAATAAGAAAAATGCATGACATCTAGAGATAGATATCGAACATCAAAAAAGTTAACATTTTAGTATAAAACATTTGAATTATTTTATTTATATTTTCCATAAGAAATTTTTATTGATTCATTTTGGAATAAAGAATTAAATTCTTTTTGATATAACACACATACACATATGTGTATTTAATGTGAATATAAAAGTCAAAATCAAAAGCACTTTTAGATCAATATTTTAATATAAGAATAAAATCATAGCCAAGAAGAATATTGAATGTTATGACTTTATGAAACAACAGGATATAATATGCATATTTATGCATTTATGGTAAAATTGATATTTTAATAAAAAAAATTTTTTTTATTTTTATTTTATAAACAATATAAAGAATGAACGCATGGAAAATTTATGAACTCTACTAGTATAAGATGACTTTGATATAGACTGACAAACACATTGTATATATATTGTATGATGTTGATGATTGCATAAAAATAATTTTTATAGTTAAATTAAATGACATAAGAGATTTACATTGATCAAAAATGGGCAAGAAAAACTTTAGTGATTTAATTTTTAAAGAATTCACATTCTTGTTTACATGTCTGAGCAATATGGTTTTGTGAAAATCTCAGTTTTCATGTTTTTAAATCAACTGAATGTGGTCAAAATACTTTGTACAAGTATAATAAGAATAGATTTTAGATATTGAAGTAAAAATCTTTAAATTTAATCAAACAAAAATTAAATACTAAGTACGAATTACCAATTATTGTATTTAATTAATTTCTTTAAAAAATAAAATTATAAACAATAAAATCACACAATTTGATTGTCGTGTGATTAAACTTAAATATAATGAAGTTAAATAATTTTTTTAAGTACACAATTATGTTTTTCTTCGATGGAATTTTTCATTCTGTATATTGTGTTCTTATACATATGTACATATGTTTGTAGTTTTCTGTTAAATTGTTCAATAGAATAGAAAAAATGTATATAATTTTGTACTTACATAGTTATATTATTTGAAGAATGCTAATGGATTATTTGTACTGTGCTGATATTAAAATTATACCTAAAGGCTAGTGAAAATATCCTCATTCCTTGCGTCAGTATTCATTTATTCTATAGAAATAAGGAATAAAAAGAAGAAGAAAATAAGTATACGAACATATTAGAAGTTCTTGTGTATAGAAATGAATTTAATGATAATTTTTCGCGTGTCTGTGATATGTTTAGTAGTTTAGTTATCATTATCTAGTTAGTTAATTTGAAAAAAAAAGGGCATACATATGTACGTACAAAGTGCACACATATCATGTATCATTGATAAAGGACGTGTGTGTACACATTTATAAGTAAAATAACGTAGTAATAATAATGATAATAATAAAAGAAATAAAATAACGAGAAATGCTTTTCAACATCAGCATAATCAATCGTAGTAACCATTATCAGTGGTATTCAAGAACAGCGCCTTCATGAATAGTTTTGCAACACAAAATCACCGCTACATATCGCTTAAAAATATTTGTGCAAATTGTCGACAGCAATTTATCTACTACTCCATTATATCGCATATAATTTTTTTCTTCTCTTTTCTTTTGATTTTAACTATGAACTTGTATAATTTATATTTTTTAAACTGTTTTTCTTTTTTAATTTTTCCTGTTGAATTGAAGATTGTCCACACCTTATAGTATAAATGGTAGCGAAATCAAGTTTGTTAAAAAGAATGATGATGCGCGAATCATGAAATGTATATATGTATGTACATACATATACATACATATGTATATAAATGTATATGTACATACATATGTATGTGCTGTTTATTCAGTTATATTATAATCTTTATACATTTCCCTCTTTATATAAACGATTGCACATACATATGTGTTTGTTCATTCAGATACTTTAAAATAGCAATTGAATACATAATTTTACTTGCAAAAGTTTGAAAAAATTTCATGTAAATTTTGTCGTTTTTTCCATCGGAATTTTCTTATATTTGATCGATGACAGTTACATTGGTTGGTAACAAACGGCGCTATGTCAATGGATTTTATTAATTACACTGCATTTTCAAGAAATAGCCAATTTTCCAATTTGTCTGATTTTTATTTTATTTTGTTTTGTTTTTTTTTTTGTTGTTTATGCAACATTTATTTCTTCATTTTATTTAAATTTCCATTTAAATCTCAGTATGTATGTACGTAATGTACTTGTGTACAGGTTGTAGGGCAATTGATGAAAGGCTCATCTTATCATCATTTATATTAACTGTACGTAAGAAATTGTGCACATTACAAAGATAAATTGAAATCAAGAAGAAAACCACCAGCAAAGATGTCTTTTACATACATGAAAATGTACACAACATACGTAATATACTATGTTATATGAGATTATGTGTAATTTGTGTATTGCCCATTCAAGAATAATCATTTAGTTCAGACAATGTGTACACATGTGGCAATTTTAACCAGATAGGTTGATGATAACACTCCCATTTCATAAAATTTATAGAAACAAGTGATATATTATTATCAATAATTGTTGTACATAATCAATATCTCGTTTGATTAAAATGTCATTTATACATAAATTTGAGGTTGCATTAATTTCTAAGATTATATACATACGTATACTACATAAATTGTAATCTAACCGATATTTATAATGATATCGTGTGGAATAAATGAAACATTGAATTTGGTAGTAATAATGGTCACTGCTATTATTACTAATAGATTTTTAGGAAATAAGAAATAGGAAAATTATAAATATATTTAAGGATATTAATTTAAGTATATAAAATAAATCTATAGGGAAATATTTCCTTTACCAAAATATGGTTAAGTACTAGGATAAATAAATAAACAGATATTTATGAATGATAATTATTCTCAATAGTTCCATGTATGTATATGAAAATTAATATTCTATTACAAATTCTACTGTGGTAATTTTCATGAAAATTTGTATACACCATACATATGTATGTATTTTGTTCACGTTTAAATGTCTTCAGATTAAATTTTCATGGTATTACATGTTGCATGTTTAGTGTAAAAAATGTTTTTAGTATTATTGAACGTATTATTGTAATTCCCTAGACACTTTGTATTCTTTTCAACATTTTTTTAAAAATGAAAACATAATTTCCCATAAGTTGAAAAAACTTTATGAATAAAGTATAGGAAAATGTTGTCTTTAAAGGTACCAGCAGTATTCATTTTTTTTTTAGTTATACAATTTGCCTAATAAGCACAAATTCCAGTTTAGTAAAGCTATAAAAATATACAAAGATCGATTACAAACTGCTGACAAAAACAAAAAAAAAAACAATAATGATAAAAATAAAATAGATAATTTCTAAATAAAAGGGTTTGTGGTAACCATTGCTAGGAATCAAAAAGAAAGTAAATACCATGTACGTGTGTGTATTCATTTATAGAAAGAAAACTACTTTGTACAATATAAAGAAAAATTTAGTATATGTGTATAGATCTGATAACTATAAATATTTTTTTATCAGACATTTTGGCAACTTTTAATGCTTCATTGATTTTAAATATGCAAAAACGCAAGTATACATACATATGTGTATCTGTAAAACTTTAGAAAAAAAATGTATAAAAATTTTTATACAGTGTTCTATGCATACCACATGTGTATCAAAGAAGAAAGTAAAGATGATATGCGATAAATTTTTATCCATCTATTATAGTAAAATAGGCGTTTGTACATATTTAATCATAATGTTGAATGATTTTGATCGTTACACAATAATGACTTTTTCAATGTACGTATATACATCTCTACTTGTATGTACGTGTTTATGTAGATGAGAAAAATAAGTTATGAAAAAAGTTTGCACGCGTAATATTAGTTCTAAATAGAAAATCAAAAAAAATTCTTTTTTTTTTTTCAATTTGATTCAAATATTATGCTATCTTCATGTATTTAAGTGTATGCGTACAATCACGTATAGTAAATTCTAATCCATTTTGTCAGGATATATTGATATGAATTGTAGGCAAAAATTATATTCAAAAGGAATGATACAAAATTAAATATGCATTTTTTAAATATTCTGTAAATTGAACAAATATTAAAGATTGAAGAATTTTCTCAATAGAAAACGTGTGAAGCATAAATAATAAGAAAATCCCTGTTAAACTAAAAACGAGTTTTTTCTTTCTAAATTTAATACTTTCACACTTTCACGCTAAATTATAAATGCTGGGTAAATTGAATTTTTGCTATAGTTTAGAATCTTTCGAAATTCTTTTAATTACTTGTTACAATTTCTTTATTTTATTTTGTTATAGTTGACAACAAATTTCTTCCTTGTTTTAGTTTCGTGTTAAACAGTGATAATATAATTCATATTCAATCGCGTAAAATTATTATGCAATCCTTTTTCAAGTAGGGTAACGTATGTACAATGCACACATGCTTATACATAATAATGTATATTTTTGTATCTCCACATAGAATAAACACATACGTACGTAAGTATGTGCAGATATACATATTTTGTATTATGAAAGCGCGCGTGCTCATAGTATCTTTAGCACGTAACATTTTCTTAAAATGTATAGTATCCCAATGGTCCAAAATTGAAGATCTTCTCCTAAGAGGGCTTTAGAAGGACGTTTTTTTTCATTATTTTTCATGCCTTCTGTGGAAGTCTGAGAGAATGAAGGTGGAAGATCTTAAAAAGATTGAGAAAAAAAAGAAATTGTGGAATTTCACAATTTTTTATTAGCCGAACAAGAGCAACAACGTATTTTAATTTGTTTCACTTTAGTTCAGTTTCGTGGTTAAGTTCAACTGTTGAAAACGTGGTAAAATTATAAAGAAAAAAATAATTATTGTGAAAATAAAGTTTAAACAGAGTCTAAAAAACAATGTAAGTAGCAATTGTATACTTTTTTTGTATTTAATGAAAAATTTTTATTAAAACAATTAAATTTTCTAGCATTTCAGATATAAAAGAAATTGTAGACAATTTCCACAAAGATGCCATTGCGCTGTGAAGAGCCTTGTACAAAGTAGCTGATAATAAATTCGAAATATGTATATATGGTACGTCATTTTTGTTAAAACTATAAATATTTATTTATTTTTATTAATTTCAATTTCGTACTTTAATCCTTTCAGATGCTGTCAAAAGAAAACTTTGGATTGGGTCAATTACAAAAAAGGGATTCAACTCATTGAGGATTAAAATAATTATATATTTTGTATTGAGTTAAAATAAAATGTGTAATAAAATTTGTATTGAATTTGAAATTTTTGGTTTTCTTTGTAAATTGAATTTGAGACCTTCCATTGTGTGTAAAATACACCTTTCTAAGAAGACCTTCTATATAACTTCAAAGCACCTTCATAAGAAGGCCTTCAATTGTACGTAAAATCAACATTTTTAGAAGGCCTTCAATACCACTCCTAAGCACCTTTTTTGGAAGGCATGATTTCCAATGACATGCCTGTATAAAAAAGATATGAGCGAGGATACGAAGAGGAAGGTCTCCGTCCTTCCAAAAAAGGCCTTCAGGAGCCTTTTGGAAGCCTTCTTTTGCCCACTGGGATAGTATCTCTTGTTACCATTTACTTATATGTATTTTCTGATGTCACCATTAATCTACATGTAATCTTTGGATGCGTTAATTACGTTCTTCGATGTACCTTATATCATACCAATAAAACAGGTGACACATAAGGTCATTATTGCATACGGTGTTATTGTTAGTGTTGTTTGCTACTACTACAGTAGCATATTTTGTAAAAACGATTAAGTATCTAATTGACACCAATTTAATACCAGCTTTGACACTTTTTTTTGTCTTTCGAATAGAGAAGATGTAAAACGAAGAATTGATACTTATGTATTTTACAGTAACTGCAATTAGCATATCGCTGCTGGCTTTTATATCGTTCTATACAGGAGGACATCTATTTTACATACATGCACATTTAAACGGTCATTTAGTTATTTATGCTGGTTATGCTTTACTGATGATATTCATTTTATATAATATAACATATGATGATATGATTTAAATGAATGCACGGGCGCAAATCAAGAGGAAAACAAGAAAATTCAGTTGAATATAGCAAAACATGCATAAAAAAAAAAAAACTTAAATTTAAATAGTTGATTCATCCATGTGTACTTAAGATTAGTTTAAGTGAAGAGAATTCTTAGGATGGTGATGAAGAGGATCATCATCAGATAAAAAACGAGGTGTATTTAGTGCTGAAGTCAATGAGATGTCACGATTATCCTCTCATACACAATTTAATTCATCATCATTATGCAATATTTATACCATCAGTGCCCATCGTTGTAGGTTTACAAAGTTTTTTTTTTAAGAACTTAGTTTTGTTTTTAATTGATTTTTTTGATCTTTAAATGTTTTTATTTTATTAGTTTTTGTATAGTTATTTATTTTTTATTTTCAATTTGTTGATGTTTATCCGTTAATTACTACTTCATATGATGTGTAGTGTGGAGGCTGCAGTTAAGTTAATTGAGCGTAAAAAAGGCAAAACGATTAAATGAAGTGAAATTAAGTAATTGGGTGAATTAGTTGCGCCATTTAATTTATATTTATACTAGTCTGTAAATGTTTTCTTAGTCAGATACATATTTTGTTATGATCCTTTTTCTTAAAATAAAAAATTGATCGCGTGAATTTATAGCTTGAAGTCGAATCTGAACGCATATGTATGTACATATGTACGTATACGTATTATTAATTGTGGTTATAAGAATAAAGTTGAGTATCTATGTACAGGGTTTTGTTAAGTACAAACCGTTAACAAAAGAATATTGGCTTTCAATGAGTTGTTGGCAGAAAAAAAAATTGCATCTTACAGCTCCCGCATATTTAACCCATTTAAAATCCACTTACGAGTTCGTTTTTATGTATGATATACCTATACGTTATGTATTAATATTTTTTATATGTATAGCTTACACACGTTTAATGTTTAAAATTGATTGCTCGATTAAATATTTTGACTTGATGGCATGTTATCGTTGGATGATCAATGATTTAGAGCTCATGATCATGAGATGGATTTGACTTTTTAACTTCTTATAAGAAATTTATAAACTGGACAATTTTATTTATAATAATGTATAAGGTGTATTGTATGGTATACCCACAAACATGTACATACAATGTTTATGTGTTAATGTGTTGTTTGTACTTGAAGGCAAATAAATAAGATATGTATATATTTTAAAATTACTTAAATATTCTAACATGCATAACAAAATAAAGTGAGAGAACTGTGTTAGGTTAAAATAATAAAACTATCGTTTGTATGTTTTAACCGTTTGACTATATGTATGTATGTAGATAGTTCTATTTGTACTTATTTTCAAATTCAAATATATTTGTCTTGTTAGATAACTTAATAATAATAGATTCATACAGATATTACATGACAAAACAGAATTGACTCATTCAATTTTGATCGGATTAATTAGTATTATAAATTTTATGCAGAATTTAACAATATTATTGAATAGATAGCGCTTTGATTTTTTTTTTTTTTTTTAAAAGCAAAAGAGATTAAACATATAATCATGTTTTGCAAAACATAAATTGTTAGTTTATTATTTGTATTTTTAGGTTTTATTTTTTTAATATTATACATATAGTACATATATCAAAAATCCAAAAAATTACAAGTGACAGAGTATGAAGGACTGCGTCTATGATATGTGTATATACACATATTTAATAAAGTGCTTATTAGTTTATACAATTAACCCTATTTTATGGGTTTCGTTTTTTAAATATATGTATATTTAATGCAAAAATTTGGAATGGTTTAAAATTCGATTTTTCGCACTTACTCATTTTCATACAAAAAATTGTTTTTGCTATTTGACATAATGAAGTAATGGCGTCAACTAATAATGTATGTGTACATTATTTTTCAATGTAATTTATAAATTTGAAATAACCGCACTTAAATACAATAAAGAGAACACAGCAGGGGATTTTAAAGCACTGTATGTTTGTTGTATATAAAATAAAATTGTATAAAAAATAAAAATAAATGAAAATAAATTAAATAAAAAAAAAAGTGATTTTAAAATTATAACAAATCTGTCAGCAGGTCTGTAATCATTTGCAATTACCACACTATCAATATTCTGCGTTAATTACCACATACATCATATTTATAATATTGTGGCACTTCTTGTGTATTAACTGTACAGATATAAGAGTTCAAACAATTTAACCGATTAGCCTAGAGCAGAATATGCATGCATATTTTACATAGATACATATTTAGTTACTTAAAGTGTAATATGTTCTTGATGTATGTACGTAGCATGAATAATACATGTACCTATACTCGATTCAGTACTTGGCAAATAGTTTCAATTTTAATTTAAAAATTTTATTTAAAATTCTTGTACTAAGTACTATGAAATTTATTATCATGTAAAGAAATATGTAATTACCTATTTGCTCTTACAAATATATTAATTTACACTTGTGTTTATGTACATTCTAAGATGATTCTTACATGATAGGTATTACATAGGTGTAACATTTTTTGTTTGTCCCATTGCAAATAAACATAGAAATTAAAATTGTGTGGTAATTACAATGTTGTTTTTATGTAAAACTGATTACACAGTATAATTTATCAAAAAAATAAAAAATAAAATATAGGTACTATAATGTTTTTAAAAATATTATTTTCACTTTTTATTTCGTTTCTAAACTGTGTTGTACATATGTATGCATATGGGTAAAACATTTTATTTAGTAATTCTAAAATTGTTTTCTTCATTTTTTCTTTAATTTCTACAAAATAAAATTGCATTACACGAAAACAAAAACTTCTTCCAACAAAAAAATTTTATAAAAAATGAGACGAGAATTTATAATAGTAAAATAAATAATATGAAAAATGTAGTCAGAAAAACATGTAATTAAATATTAATTTTCAATTTATGTATACAGAAATGAAATGTTTAGTTAAAATTATCACTGAATATGATAAATATTGTTGTAGTTAATAATAATCAATTTTGAAAATTGTTAACGATCATCTGCAATTTTAAGATATTATTTTAACAAAATGATATATTACATAGAAAGAAATGCTTAATTTTGTTTTAAAATTGATAATTTAGAAATTATCTAATATTCACTCAATTCATTTTATTTTCTGATAATGAATACACAAAAATGTATACATGCACAAATATATTTGTGAAAAATTTGTTTTGAAAAATTGTGCCTAATTTAATTTTAATTAATTACGTCACATATGATAGGTGAGCACTTGTATGTTATTAAATTTTCACAATAAAATTGACAAAAAAAAAAACAGAAAAATTTCAAGATTTGTTTCTATTCACAGTATGTGAAAAAATTCTAATCTTACAGAAAAAATGAAAACTAAGAGAGAAAAATAAAATAGAATAAAATATAAAAATAAAAAAATAGGTATATTTTTGAAAAGTAAATTGATGCAATTAACAAGGGTTGTGAATATTTGAACGTACGTACTTATTTAAGAATAAATAATTTTTGATTACGAGTATTGAAATTTTCTTCAAATGAATAAAAATTTTGAAAAATTGTTTCCAAATGCATAAACACATATTTATTGTATTACTTAAAACATATTTAATTACTTTAACACGATAGAATTGTATTTTTTGTACTAAATAACATAGGTGTCTATTCTCTATATATTAAATTATTTACAGTAAATATTAGTTTAATGTTATTTCATTTTATGTATATTGAAGTAAAATTAAGTAAATAACTTACCTTTATTAATTTTTAAATTTCACAAATCACAATTAAATTTAAAAATATTTCAACAATTTTTATAAACAAACAAAATCACAAAAAATGTTAACGAAAAAATTAAGTTTTCTTTTTTTGTCCAACACAAAACAAAAAAATTTTAAATTTAAGATTTAATTTTTTAGAATATAATTATCAAAATTAATGGGAATAATTTAAAGTTTGAAAAAAATTAACAAAAAAAAAAAAAAAATTACGAAATTCTATGCAAATAATAATTTAAAATTCACTCGTTATGTATAAAATTTCAAATTTGCTTATTTATTATTATTTATTTATTTTTTTCTAATATACAGAATAATATATTAGTAATAAATTTAATTATGCGTACAACTCAAACGTCTCAGAAGATCAATTTCTGACTGAGAACAATATAGATGACTCATAGTAAAGGTGAAAACGCACCAGGTGAAAATCTGTTATATTATACCTATCTTTAAAATACTCCAACAAACTAAAAAACGAAACTAAGTTTATAAGTAGGTATTTGTAAAGCTGAAATGATCGTAATTTCTTGTTTCTTCTTTTGATATTAAATTTATAAAATGAATTTATACTTAACTCTTTTCGACTTATTATTTTTAAAGATTTTAAATGTAGTAGAAAATGTGAGATTTTACAGATATTACAGACTTTGTGCAGACTGAAAATTTTCAGAGAGAACTGTAGATAAAGACGAATATAATTTATTAAACAAAACTGTTAAAGTTAAAGTTGTTTTGTTGAAATCTTGCTCAATTTATGAAAATACTTATTAAAGTGTTGGAGCTTAATTTAAAGAAACTCTTAAGATGATGTTAATAATAATAATAATAATGATAATAATTGAAGAAATCTGATCTTATACTGTGTGGGCGTGTTTAAAAATTGGCGTATGTTTTTTTTTTTTGTTACATTTACTTTGTTTTTAAAGATTGAATGATATAAGTATTAGATAGCTATCTCTGTTTTTTGATATGAACACATAAAATATTAAATAAACTTTAAATATACTCAAATATTTAGTTTTAGTTTTTAAGGTCATAAAATAAATGCTTGATTGACCGAGCGATCGATGATTGGGCAACCATCTTGTTTATAACTTTTGATCAAAAAGGCGGGGGCTTAATCACTAATTTATTATTATTGATTTTTTCTTAATGTTATAAAAAATTGTTTCGAATGTTTTTTTTCCTAGTTTTTTTTTAAATAAATTTTATTTTTGCAAAATAAACGAAGAGTGTAGAAACGAAAAAAAATTATAAAAAAATATACGAAAAAACTGGATTGAAAATGATCAACATTGGTTTGATTCGTTGATTTTTGAAGGCTTATTTACAAAATTGCGATGACAAAATGTGAAAAATAAACAACGTGAAATACAATAATTTTAATAATAGGCTATTAGTATGATATAAAAACGTTAATTGTTGCGATGGTGGTGGAGACGATCATGATAAAATTGATATTATAAACGATGGTCATGATGATTATAAAGGCGTTGAGTGGTCAATTTCAATATACAGATATAATCTGATGGTTTCTTTGTACCAGTCAGAGCCAGGGTTATGTAGAAACAATAAATATGTAGCGAATGATATGAACAACAAAAGTATTTTTTTTACGTAAAAAAGAAAGATACCTATAAAGATTGCAGAATATTATTGAATAATATGAATACGAACAAATACAGATATGTATAGGCACATAAACACGGGTGTTTGATTGTTGTTATTGTTATTTCTAGAGCTGATGATGATACAGATGATAATAATAAAGATGCGTTGGTGTGTATTATTAAATTCAAAATAATACGGACAGATAATATTGTATAGTGGGCGTTTTTATTTTCTTGTTTGCTTTTGATTTTGCTATGATTTTACATTAAATATGCCTACCTATATTCATATAAACACAAGTTTAAGGATTCTGAATATATTGTAACTAGATAGATACATAATACAAAATTAAAATTTATAACATGAAAAAAAGCAAAATGTATAAACTTAATATTGTATATGAAAAATGTATCCTACACTTAATTTTTTTGTACTGTTAAAAATTTATGTAATTTGACGATCATTATCATTAATTACAAAAATTGAATGAATTTTTTAAAAAAATATATGATATTTATTGTTTTTTTAATTAATTGTGAACACAAAAACTCTATAGGTACCTACTACTCTTTTGCTTTTGTCAATTTGCTCGTATTTTAATTTTTTTACATGTATTTTTTTGTTCTGTTTTTTTTTTTTTTTCATTATAGTTATATAATTACATTTTTGATTTGATTGTATTGGAGCAGCGAATACCTACATATACATATGTATGTATAAGTAATTACTTGAATGTTGTACGCATAAAGCAAGTGGGAAGTTATTATTTATTTATTTGAAATCAAAATTGTTTTCTTCTGCATTTTAAAATTCAGCCTTGAGCCTACAGATTGTTAAAAATTTATTTATTTTTATTTTTAATAAAAAAAATAATTTGAATAGGTACTTATACGCATATTCCAAAAAAAAAAAAAAAAATATTTTTTTGTTTGTAATACCTACGTTATGATAATTATATTTAGTGCGAACACAAAAAAAAAACAAAAATAAAAAACAACAAAATGTGCATAGATATTTTTTTAAATGAAACTTGAAAAATCAAATTTGAATTAATGTGATATTGATCTTGAAATATTGTTTCGTTTAAAATAGAAAAAAATCAAGAAAATTGATTTGATTTCATTTATGTATTTAAAGAAAACTAATGACGAGGAATAATTGATTGACTATCTTGTAGGTATTCTCGATTTTAAAAAAAACCTTTTATTTTGCATAGTATAAATTTAAGAAAAAATATCTACATTTTAATAAAATATTATTCTCTAAAATGAAATTTTCTTGAAAATAGTTGCTTCATTAAATAAATACTCATTGTAGAAATTTCATAAAAACGCGAAATCAATTTTATTAGATATATTTATATACATCATGCATACATACTTATGCATGTATATGTCTACATTGTATAATTATACCTACATTCATATATAAATAAATTTTGTTTTAACGTCACTATAATGCAATTTAATTTTTAATTTGTTGCATAGAAATTGTCTACGAAAATTGATATTAAAACGACGTAAATTGTGCAACTTTCTTTGCATATTAATTGATACATATAATTGAAACAACCATGAATTCACTTCATTTTGCTTCATGTATAAGCACACAATATATAACTACATATATATGTATGCATATATTAGAAAGAAATTACTAATGACTTTTATGTATCGTATAGATTTACAATCGCATTTTGAGTGCACGTATGTATATATACCTATCGTGTAATGTGTACATAAGAGACATTATAAAACAGGACAAGAAAAACAAAAATTAAAAGAAAAAGACCAGAAGAGCGGCAAATTATATGCATCTAAATTATCTACCCACACCCATTTATACCACAGTTTTTTGCTTTGATTTTCCATTAATTAATATTTTAATGTAAATATATTAAAACCAGCGAATTGTATTATTTTGTGCAACGTATACAAATCAACACAACACGAAATTACCACGATTTATGCAAAAATAGAAATAAACAATTTTCATTAATGCATTTGTCGTACTTTGTCGTAATAGTTATTCACTAAAAAGAAAAAAATTATCATTTTATTAATACAATCTTCTGTTTTTGTTTGTATTTATGAATTTATTTCGTGCAAAATTCATTTTGATATTTTACATCATTTAAATATTTATATGTATGTATGCAGTCAAACACATACGTATCTGATGCATTGTATTTTTTACATATGTGACGTAAGCTTTTTGTTTTTACGTCAATTAAATCATATATGGTTTACAACATTTCCATTTATGGTAACATAATATATACATATGTATGTATATTTATACGTATTTGAGATTTTTATTATGTATTTGTGTATTTTGTAGACATTTTTACACTGATGTAATCACCTAACGCTTTTAAAACTATATGTATGTATGTATCTGTACTTGTACTTATAATATACAATATTCTGGTCTTTATTATCATTATTTGTATTGTATTTAGAATTTATTACAAATTTTCATAATAAAATTATAAATTTTATGAAATTTTATATTTTGCCACTGAGCAAATGCAGTAAACAAAAGAAAAATTTTAAACTAGAGATTAAATTTATGAATTTCAATACAAATACAGACAGATTGGTGCCTATATCAACTCACTGTTGCAATGCGTTTGTTTTTTGTTTTCATTGCTTTTTATTTGTTTGTTTTTTCCTTTTTTATACCTGCATTAATGCATAAAATAAAATAAAATATGAGCAAAGTAATATAAATACGTACATTTGTACGTACATTTGATTCGAATATGACGATGTAAAATGATTGTTATTCGATGGTGGTCAATAATACGATGATGTTTTACTGTTTATGGTCATTGCAGGATGGTACTATTTTTGCTTAGATTTTTTCTTACGCATATACTATACGTGTTATAAATTTGTACATTTTATATTTTAAAGCGATAAAAGTAATGTGTACATGTGTGTTAATATGGTCAACAGAGAGATAATTCGTTGTTAACATATATAAAATTATCATATTATTATTATCAAAGTTAATAATATTTTTAAAATCAGAAATAATGAGAAAATAAATCAGGTTATTTGTATTTTTTATGCAGAAAATATTGAGAAAAAAAAAGATTTTTATAATCTTTCGATATTTTATATTTCTTTTGAATGTATTTACGTTAATTTTGACGACTATAAATAGTAAATGAAGAGGAGGTGGAACTGTCCTGTATATTTATATTTTACGTGAAATAAGAAAGAGAAGACAAAAAAATTTAAATATACGTATATGTACATATGTGCATTAAAAGTTATTTTTATTTATTTATTTTTTTAATAATTACAAAGATAAAAAAGCAGAGAAAACTTGAATATCTATATATATTTAGATCTTTTATTTATAAGATTCATATTTTTATTATTACTATATTTGATAAATCATATTTGCACGAAATAATGCATATCAAATTATTCTCATATTTATTTTAAATAAATATTTAATTGATATGTCTATTACATTCAAAAGAAATTTCAAGAACAAAGATAAAAAATAAAAACAAAGTCATGATTGTCAGAACATTGTTATCTTATCATGCTCATTTGTTTGTGAAATCAATTGTTACGTATTTCTCTTATTTCGCATTTTCAATAGATTAAAATCAAAGAAGATAAAACAAATTTTATTACACAAAAATAATAACAATAGAAAAGATGAAAAGAAAATACATAAACTCTTACAAGAAATTGTATAATACAGATAAGTATGAATACGCATGATATGGGTTCGCAGTACGTGTTCCATAATTTATAATAACGTTAAAAAAATAATACTAAAACAGATTCAGAATTTTAGTATCGTAAAAATTGAAGCGTATGTACCAGAAAATGATTTTTTTATAATACGATACATTTATAATGCACATATATATACTGAATTGTTGGTAAATTCATTGCAAATACGATTAAGTTTCGCGCTTAAATCTTTTGTTTTTGCGTATAAATTTTGTTGAATATATAGAAAAGCATAAAAGTTTTTTCTTTTTTTTTTTTCTAGTGACTAAATGAAAGGAAATAATGATTCAAATATTTTTGAGAAAATTAAAAAAATTCAGTTTCTAGAAAACGTAATTTTTCTTTTCTACTCACACATACAAAATTGATCCGTGTATTCAATATTAGATTATTAGCAAAATCCTGCAAATTTGAAATTGTATTCTCTTACGTATTTCTAGACATATTTACATTTTAATTGTTATTTCTTTTTATTGTTAGTACAATTTAGTTAAAAAGTTTAAAATATTTTTCTTTGTTTCTATTCAGTTTTCCGATTGAATTTATTGTGTTTTTATACTTATACATAAAAACACACTGAATATATTGTTCGTGTATGTTTTCCATTTGCTATTAATGTTTATGAAACAAAACGTAGAAAATAGTCTTTTATATACATACATGTATATGTACGTATATTGAATAAGCGCTATAACAAAAGATAAAATTAAAATTATATGTATGTACGTGTATGCGTAAAGGATGTATGATATTATATTAATTGTTTCTTAAAGTAAGCAACAGGTTAAATTCAATTTCTGTATAATTAATTGAAGAATAGTAAATAATTGTAACTAAAACCAATGTTTGTATGATATATACTTAGTAAAAAAGAGAAAATGTCTTTTATACTTTGTGCAGTTAAATCGTTTTACAGCTTATGGTTATATGATAATGTGTATGCAAAAGCATTACTTCTTCACGAATTTATATTTATTGTACATAAAGAATTCGCATAAAGAATTTATACCTTGAATTTTATTTTTATTTTGCATATAATATTGGCACATATACTGTATTCTTCTTATATTGTTTTATACGTGCTCGATTGTATTCAAAATAGTTATCATCATTATCCAAAATCAAAATCGTAATAAAAAGGGATAAAGACAAAAATAACAATTGCGTTTTCGCGTACATTTTTTTCTTCTTCTTCGTAAATCTAAATTTAAAATTTAACTAAATTGAATATTTTAAAATAAGTAATCATCAAAAATGTTATTGACAAAAAACATTTAAAAAACAATTGCGATTAAAGGAAAGAATTATAAATCATGTACGTATGTGTATATAATGTATGTATACATATTTCAAATCCTTGTGTGTAATTTTCATGAAACATTTAATGTTTCATGTGTGCATATATTATTCATCTACAGCCCAACTGGCAAATCTTATTAAAATCTTGTAATAATATTGCAACAATTGTAAACTTACGCACTAAAAATAAGTTAATAAATATCTTTCTTTTTGTATTGAATTGAAAATCTGTTTATGTTTTCTTTGTTTTATTTATAAAAAAAAAGAAAGAAGAAAAATAAAGATCTATGTAAAATTGAATAGTATAACGATTCAGAGTAACTTAAACACAAGATTCAATGTATAGATATCGTATATAAGTATATGTATGTATATATAGAAATTGAATATTAGAATTATAAGTAAATTTTAGAATATACTTTAGAGTATCAGTGTTTTACAAACGAATGTTATAAAAAGACAAAATGTATTCGAATTGGATAATTTATGATTGTTGCAATTTTGGTTTTAATTTAATTGCATTGATGAAAACAACAAAAGGAGAACCAATAAAAGATAGATAAAACGATTGTGCGGTCTATTGAGCATGAAAATAATATTTGTATACATACGTGTATCAATATAGTTTTTAAATGCAAAATTTACAAAAGTTTTTTTAATCATTAAAATGAGGATGCGTTCGTTTATGTATCTATAAATAGATTAATAAACATAGATTGCATGCAAATACATGTGTACACTGTAAAGGACAATTGTATTTAAACACTCATTGCATATAAAATTCTATCCAATTGAAAATTTTTGAACTAACATTGTATTGTTTTGGGTGGCCTTTTTCTAAATCGTAAAATTAAATTGAAAAAACATAAATATTTACAAAGTATATATATGAATTAAAATGATACAAAGATTTTTATATGCAAATTCATTGAACTCCTTGTTATATATAGGTACATATAGTAATTTTCATTTATTTAATACATAATTACGTCTGCGCTTGAAAATAGGATATTTATTACCATGTACTGAATTATTTTCCGGGTGGTTTATTTGTAATTTAAAAACAAAATGTAGTAAATGTTAACTTTTAAATGTTATCTTACTTGAATAATGACATGATATAATATTATCCTTTTTCATATACTCTAGTATTTTTTTTTGTATAATTAAAAAAATAATTGCATTATGTTATTTAATTAAAAATGAAAATGATAGCTGCTTATAAATTCTGTCTTTAATTTCAATAACTAAGAACTGTTGTTATAAATTACGATATTTTCTGCAAAATTAATAATTTTAATCAATATTTCTTAATTATGCAAAAGTAAAATGTGTGCATTAAAAAATGGATGTGTATGATAAAATAAAATTTTCACTATATTCCCTATTAGCATCATATCTATGTAGAATCTAGAGTCATAATCATTGTGCATTTGTTTTGGAACAAATCAAAAAACATGAAATCACGTAAACAGAGAAAATTAACTCATAATAACATTAAAATGCTCAACAAAATCAAAAGATTTGAAGCTGACTTCAATGACTTCATGAATAAGTACATGTACATAAAAATAAATTATTTTAGTTGTATTTTCAAATGATTTTTTGTTTTTTTTTTTATGTATATCCTATAAAAAAAAAAAAGAAAAACAATTTTCTTAAATAGATTTGATGTTTCAGACACTTTTGTTCTTATTATTATTTTTTTTTTTAAAAAGAACACTTAAATTGAATTTATTAGAATTTATTTAATTTGAAACATTTCGTAAAATTCTTATATTGAATTTTTTCAATTCAGTGTAAAATGGTTTTTTTTTCACTTTTGTTTGTACATTTCAAATAGAAAAGAAAATCTCTCGTTTATTTACAAAAACAAAAAATAAAAAAATAAATTTTTATACACATGCATATGCATACATAGTACATTTGTAAATATGATAATAAGAAAAGTAAACAAAAGAAATTCTATTTTCTTGATTTTCATTTTGCATCTGTAAAAAGTCGACAACAGTAAATTGCCATAAATCTATGATAATAATTTTTGATCCTGAATAAATTATGTTTACTATTGTAGAGTTTGTTTTCTCGTGTATCCCAACAGTGTAATTTGCTTATTGTCAATCGATTTGATTGTTAAGTTGTTGCTTTGTTGATATTTGCATGTATGTTATATGTGTATAATTTTACAGTACAATTGTACGTGAAAACATTTTTATATTTTACAAATGCAATAATATTGATATATTAAGTTAAATATTGTGTTAGAAGTTAGTTTAAGAAGTAAGTTGATTTTGCCCATTATGATAAATCATTCAAGTTGATTTTATGCATGTACAAAAATGAAAATAATGTGGTATTTTTTGCTACAGAATATGGTGCAAATTGAAAGCAAGTCAAGTTCCATGTTAACCATAATAATGAAGAAATGGTTAAAAATATTACATACATATATACATATATGTATGCATATGATATATGTACGTATATGAATAGATGAATGTATAGATGGACGTACTCCAATCTAAGGAAATAACGATCTTAAAGTGTAGCATTAGATTTTGTGTTATGTATCAGAATGTGGAAATGTTATATATTATATGATATCGATTTTATGAATATAAATCGAATAGATTTGTATGTGCGTATATATACATGTACATATGTATATGTATATGTGATCTCATATTAGTACACGTATTCGATTTCTTTTTTTTCATACGTATAAAACACTAGCGTATTTCTAATAATGGATGCGAATCATTGGAATGTGGTTTGTGTACATAAATTGTTAAAGATATGCGTGAATATTGTATGATAACCATGTTCATATATTCTTACATATAATTTGTTAATGAATAGAAAAAAACGAAACATCTGTTACAAAGTTTTTATTTAAGGTAAAATTGTGATGGTATCCATTGAATAGGGTGTGATTATGTGGTACATTTTGATATTCAAGAATTTCCATTTCTTTTATTTTTCATTTTATTTTATCATTTTTCTTATCTTTTATCCAATAAAATATTTTCTTTTCTTCATATTTTTAATTTCTCTATAGTTGTTAGTTAAATATTCGAAATGCACATATTTACGTATATAATGTTTAATTCATTCATATTTTATTAAATATTTTTTCTTATTTTCCTTATCCTTGTTCGTACATGGTACACTTAAGGTGTACTATATACGCAATACAAGTATGGAATTACATACCTGGTATGTTAGTAGTATAAGGCAAAATATTTGAGAAATATGAAAAAGCCTTGTGATGGTATTCGATTTTCTGCAATTTTATTTATAAGCTGTACATACAATTTTAAACAGAAAAAATATACAAATACCATAAGAACAATAAAGCAATGATATTAAAAATACCAATTGTATTTAATAAAGCTGGAAAAAAAAAAATTCACACATGAAATGAATTCAATGATTTTTATTTTTTTTTACTTTTTGAAATTTTATCAATTTTTAAAGTATTGTAAAGTGTAAAATAGTTTTGATCACCTCTCTTCTTTAGAGTTTATTTATTTTCTTTTATTATTATTTTTAGTTTTAGGTTATGTTAGGTGCTATTTAAAATTTTTATTTAAATACCAAACATATTCTGGATGAGTTTTCTTTGAATTTCATTTGAAATACTCCAATAAAGTACATTGTTTACTTGTTATCATGTAACCATTTTTAAACTTATAACACATATTTTACTTTTTGTATGTGTATTGTAAAGCTATCAAAGTGAAAAGAATTTAAATAATAAGTAATAATTATGTTAATGTAATAATGGTCGTTAAAATGTAAACAATAACATTTGTATGTTTATTAAATTTAGATACTTGTGCATAATGTACAATGGCACAATACATATCGTTTTCCATTTGTTATGAGATATGACTAATATGCTATTGGTAAAACAAATAGGCTATTAATTGATTTCAAATTTATTCTTTTTTATGGTTAATTTAAAAATGAATACTTAATATACATATTTGTATATGTATGTTAAAATGTTTATTATACGATAATACGTGTCAAATTATTAAATTAATGTTAATAGAATAGCATGCGCAAACGTTAAGACAAGTGTGTACTCATACCCTAAAGCGCTTTTATATCGTTTTAAAGTAAATATTTGTAATAATAGATTCTAATTTAAATTATAAATTAACTAATTTAAATAATATTCACCAGATGAATGCAATTTGTTTCAAATTTAAAAAGATCGATTAATACTATTATTGTATGGAACGATATCATATTCTGATGTATCACAATTTTACATATCCACATGTGTGTATTGTCACTAGCTTCAATTGAAATTTTCCGATTAGCGTCATTATTATTGTGAACATTTTTATTACTTATTTTTTATTTGATTTATTTCTTTGCTTATTGTTTTAATTTTGTCAATATTTCTTCTTCTTTTTTGTTGTTGCATTCGTCTGGTGTGTCCATTTCATAGCCTGAATTGATCGACACAACGTCTTAACATGTGTCATAGAATTACACAATTTGATTGATACGTCAACCTTGATAGCGTTAAAGATGTCTAGTGAAATATGGTTTGATAATTTGTTTTTTTTTTTTTTATTTTCATTTTATTTTTGAAGTGATAATGGGAATGAATGAATGAATTTTAATTTAAAGAAAAAAAAAAAACGTTTTTAAAATTAAATAAAAAAAAAAGTTGAAGAAAAAGGATTGCTACCATAATTTTTCTCAATGTTTTTTTTGAAAATAATATTATTAAATGTAATTTAAGTGCAAACTTGTATAAAAAAAACATTTGTACATGAATTCGAATACGTGAATATTAAGTATCTACACAGTGTCACCTGTCTATCATTATCATCATCAATTCTATTCTCTTCATTCACGTAAATCACACACATACATACGTTTGTGTGCTATTTCTAGATGATTTTCGTTTTAAATCTATTTGTTTTAATATTATCAATAAAATAATAGCCGCCACTGAAATACGTATATGTTTTACTTAAATTTTTATTTTATTATGTACATGAACACTTTTCTAAAGTTGTCACAACCAAATCAGGTGAATTGATACGTGAATATCTATGATATGATATACATACACACATATGCATGTTCTCAGATTATAGATTTGAATTTAAAATATTTATGTATGGTTTTTAATTATACAGAATTAAAATATATATAGTACATATACGCACATAATTCATGTGTAAGATAAAATAACATGTATAAAACAAAAAATTTTTTAAAAATTATCTTATACCAACTTATACATTTATTTGTTTTTACTTTTTATTGATTGGCATCCAAACAATATCCTAATTTGTATTATGTATAGTGTTGTTGTTGTTATTATTACTGGTATTAACAACTATTAACTTTAAAAGAAACTTGTCATTAATATGCATAGTTACATACTTGAAACAAAAATATATATATTTCTTTTTTTCTAGTTTGTTTTTCAATGAAACGAAAAAATATACACGTATGTATAATACGATATACAAGCACAAAAAGAAAACTTATAAGTGAATGAAAATCAGAAATTAAAAGGAAATTTTTTATAGAACTTGATTTTTATTTTTTTTTATATAAAATCAAATGAATTTATTTTTCTTACCACATTTTACCTTTTATGAAAACATAATACAATGAATGATTTCACATATTACATTATAATGAAATTAATAATAATTAAAGGATTGTACGAGGGATATAAAGTCAGGAAATCTTAGAAATTAATTAGAATTTTTCACTTCTATAATTTCTTAAATAAAAAGAAAAAATTCAAAATTAAATTTTGCTTTTTGCAGATATAAATTTTTTTTGAGTTTTGTACCTTCTTTTTTGAATTAATTGAAATATATTCATATTTAAAAGAAGAAATGTTAAAAAAAAATAAACATTTGGGTAGCTCACTGTAAAATTATTATATAAAAAATAAATTATTGTTATTTATTCATGTGGTATGTAAAAGCATTCAAGTTTTATACACAATACATACGCACACGACAAGATCCTTTATTTATGCAAAACACTTCCGAAATAGTAGGAGTCATTGTTATTTGCTCAGTAACAATATTGCATCCATAATATAATCTATTTAAAGATAATATAAATAAATAAAAAATTTAACAATTATTAATATTGTTTTGTATTTTTATATTCGTTTTATTTCTGCTCCTCTTAATCATACACATATATTTAACATGCATATTCTAAAAGTCAGATTCATTTAAGTTTACATTCAAATTAAATTTGAATTTGAATCTGAATTGATTTGATAGTTTGTTAGATTATGTACAATTACATATAGATACACTAAAAACATGTATACTTTGTAATATTCCTACCAGACCAGTATGTATTTAAAGTTCGCATGCATTTTGTGAATCCTTCTTATTACATAGTATTATTTGCTGCAATGTAATGCAATGTATCCACATTGTATATTTTATTTTGTAATAGGAGATAATGCAAAGAGATGAAGTTAAATTGTATAGTATCGAAGCGCCCCTTCCAAGGTCTTTGCGGTCACCCTTTTGAAATTAAACAACGACGAACAAGTAACTCATGCCAATAAGAGCTGATATCGTCTATAAGATTTGTTTGCATCTTTTAGCAACATCAATACAAGAGGAGATACAATATAAAAAGAGCAGCAGTTCAACTTCAAGTCAAATGAAATTTCTGTAACGCAAGAAACGCAAAACAGAATTTGAATATTGAATTAAACTTTTACGTACGTTTTGTATTTATGCATACATTTTATGTGTACATATATACATGTGAATATGTATTATGGAGCAACATAATTGATAGAAATACAACGAACTAATAATAAAAACAGTAACGGGCTGCCAACAGTCGCTATGAAGTTCAGAAAAGAATGTAACCAGTAAACATAGAAAGAATAACTTTTTCGTGCAATAATTTATTTGAAAATTATTTTCGTATTGTTTACGTTTTAGTTTTTGTTTTATTTTATTTTGTTTTTTTTTTTTTTATATTTTATTTAATCCTTTTTTTTCTGATTTGGTTGGTGGCTGACGGTAGTTTGTGATGTGGTGACTAAGTGCGCGTTATTGTACGTGAAACAAAGGTCGTTCGTCAGAAATGTACTTATTATCGACATTTATTTCTACATACATATGTATATGTACACATAATATTTAGTATATATATGTACATATGTATGTATATGTATTCATGGTACGCTAATAATAACTAGCGGCATACGAGTAAAAAAAATTTTCCCGTTGGGAAAAGATTGAGGGTGCATTCGATGCATTCAAACTGAAGGGAAGAGGAAACAATCAAATGGACATTTGAATGAAATAATGCAAGAGCATGTTTACATGGCAAAGTCATCAACAATTATAAATAATGTGAGGCCTTTAGACTCCTTCAGATAACATGCTGATGTTGGTTGCATTGCAGTTGCACTAGTTGCAAAAGTTAACTTATTTACAAACAACAATTTTCATCATGATTAACTATACATATAAATATAATAAGCGGCTTTCAAAAGATCACAGTTGGTGGTAACTTTGAAAGTAATGTGCAGAAGCGCTCAATGTGACATTTAATTCCATACTTATTCTATACTTCAATTTCATATATTATGAAATTTCTGATCATATAATAACTGAATGGACTTAGGTGCATCAAGAATATCAACTTAAAAGACACAAATGATGATTAGATGTAATGAATTATTATTTTATGTTTTTATTACCTTTCTTTTATAAATTTGTAAGAAACAAAAAACAAAAATCATATAACGGAAAAATTTCTTTTAATAATTGGTTCAAAGTTTGAACTTTTGTCTAGGATTTTGTTTTTTTTTAAATGAAACTTTTACTATTGTGAAATGCACATGATTTAAATGCAAGTAACAATTCAAAATTTAATTTAATACAATTTAAAATAACAATACAAATTAAAGAGTCATTTTATCTTCCTGATAATAATGTTGCTATCTAAATTTGTTATTATTACAATAAAAGCCATGTCTTGTTGAAATTCTCGTATAAAATGCGGCATTCGATCCATACAAAAGGTTTAAAATCAATTGATTGTCTTGTATAATACTTGCTTATATATTGAACATATTTTATTGCTATATGAATATTATAAATATAAAAGGAGAGTTTATTTCACTTGAATCATATAAAATATTTTTGAACTTTGTGCATGTGTGTATGTGTAAGAAAATATTTAAAAACGTGAATATAAAAAAATTAGTCATTTCATATTATCCATTAGCTTTCCTGGAATTTTGAACCTGGAAAATATCAAAACTTTTCGTAGATGGTTTAAATAAATTTTGAAAGAAATTATTAGTATAGGAGCAGAGAATACGTTAATGCATGATATTAAAATGAAGATCGGATACTATAAACCTTATGCATGTGTTTACTAAGATCTAACCTAAAGCATAGAATTTCAACAACATTCATCAGTATTCAAATACAGAATTTATTTAAGAATGGTGGCTAATATCCTGTTCACCTCATAAATTTGGATTAAATTATATGACTTGACCAGTTACATAGATCTTGAATCTTTAAAAACTTTATGAATGCTACAAGGTATAAGTAACAGTTGCAACAACACTAGCCAATATACATATTTTTTTCAATGTGAAGTGTTAAAAGGCGGTTAAACATAGAATTCAAAAAACAGTATTCTAAGGTATATGAAAGTAGATATAAGAAATATATACAATTTTGCAATTGTGTACTTATGTTAACGTAAGAAAATTACTTTAAATCTACCGCAATCTGACTATAGCTAAGGTATACGCCTTCAATAAGTCATGGTACACAGTAGCCTTTTGCAATCATCTCCTTATTACCTTGCACGTTATTTTTTATACAATATGTAGTATGGTTAAAGCGAATTATGTTTTAACGGAGTTTATGGGCTGATTGTTTACTATTGAGAAGTAAATTTGTGTGCCTGATGTTGATTATAAAAATAGATTATTTGTATTATTGCATAGCACATTCATTCAATTATATGTCTTTTTGATGTCAAGCAATTAGGTGGTAGATTTGTAGCTACTTACTTTATAGACATGAAACATGATGATGATGACCTTATCATTAAATAAATCTGATTTGGCTAAATTCATTTCATTTATTTTATTTACTAAGTAAATACATTGTACAAAAATGCTTATTTAACAGTTTTACTATTAAGGATATTAATTTGTGACAATAAAATTGAAGATGAATATAAAAAAGTAAGTTTACAAATAACCATCAAATCAATTTGGCACATTAAATTGACACCATAATAACACAATTGTTATTCTTCATGATTAGTTTTTTTTTATTATTCACGTACATGTATATGAAATTTATTTTCCATAATTATTAAACAATTTTTTTTTTAATTTTTGGAATAAATTTAAATTCTATTTCCTACTGTAACAAACATCTGTTTAACTAATGTGGTAATACAAAAAAAAAAAAAATAAAAAATAAAAATTGGTTCATCAAAATTCAATAATCATCGATGTTGTATATTTGAAATCCGTAAAGTACAAATTATAATAAACATTACCAAAAATGTCATCATTATAACATTATTGCAAAGTCATTCATCTTTTAATTGAAAATTAAATAAAGGAAAAATCCATCAAAGAAGGTGGTGTCAAATCAAAATTCTATTTATGGGATATGTTAGCTACTGGTGTGACTTGATTCCTTCTTTGTCATTTTATCTTAATGTCAAGTTTTTATTTTTGTACAAATCTCTCGTTTAGTAAGGATAAACCATGTAGAGAATGTATCACATAATATTCCCTAGAATATAAAATAAAAAGAATTAAAACAAAAGATAAAATAAAATAAAAAAAAAAAACAAGAAGAAGAGGAAAATTTTTTTATTTTATCTAAACATTTCGATTTATTTATTTATTCATAAAAAAAAAATGCTTAAAACATCTTCGATAACAACAAAAAACAATCGATGATACAAAAAAAAAACAACAAATGAAACACAAAACTCTTGTCAAACATTCTTTTATTACGTATAAGGAAATTGTGGACAGTTGCATTTAGTTTTGTGTTATGTTTTTTTCTGTTTGTTTGTTTTTCATTTAATTCTTATACTTTTATTTATTATGATTTTTTTCCTTTTATTTTTGCTTTTTTTAAAATTTATATATTTTATGCGTGTTGATGATTTCTTATTAAAAAGTTAGAAAAACAAAAAAATAAAAAATAAACTGAAACACGTATAGTAAAATAATAAATGCGAGAAAAAAAAACGTAAAAATGGTTTACTCTTACGAGACAGGAATCCAAATTGACTGCATCTCATACAGATTGTAATAGTTTCAAATTCAGGTATAACTATAGAGATACGTATACCCAGATTGAATAGTATGTAGCCTATTAGAAATAGTGCATGGTATAGGAAGACACCTTGTCGTCATCTAAACTTTTTTTTAAACTAAATTTATTGTGTGACAATGATAGCGCAATGAGCAATGTAACAATTGCTCCATATATATACATATATATATATTATATACATTATATACAATTCATTTAAAAATCTTCTGGAATATCTATATTTATATAGTTTGATGCGAGCAATTACAATTTTTAAAAACTTTCCAAGTTTTGTTGTCAAGAAATCGAGATTAAATTTTTTAACCATTTTAAGAAGTTACTTACGGATACGAATGATCTCAAGTTAATTTTTTACTCCTGCTGCTGATGTTATTTCTACATATTTCAGATATATCGTTTGATGTGATGTACTTGATATAAATTGTTTTTCCCGTTTGTAATTTTTTTCTTTTTATTTTTATTTTTTTCTTGTAATTTTATTTCCATTTTAATTCTGTTTTGTTTTTTTTATTTTACTTGTGTACTCCTCCCCTGTACTTACATATATGTCTCTTGTTTTCTGGTTCATCAGCATCATCGTTATTATTATCATCATCACCAGAATTCAGTTCACAATCTTTAAATCTATGTGTATATATACTTGATGACAGTGATGATGATGATGATGATGATGTGCCTGTATACATAAATATATGCCTCAAGGATGATAATAGATTCAAAAATACGAATCAGATGAGACTGCATGTCTCTGATGATGGTCTATTAGATGGTGTGGTGGACATAGACAATTATTGTATGTTATCTCATCATATATCATTTAATACATTTCATCTCACTATATGTTTTGTGCATTTACGTACGCATGTACATACATACATACATATATGTGTATGTATGTGCATAATAGCATAACAATAATGAACCACATCGCACAGTTGGATTGATTTTAATGAGGAAAAATATTGTGTGAGTGTAATTGATGATGAGATTTTTCTATGGAATGTTAGAAAATAATAATAAAAAAAATATATACATATATAAAAAAAAAAGACAAAACATAAAATAGTAATAAATAAATACAAAATGAAGAAAAATTACAAAAACATTTCTTATTTTTTGTTATTAAAATATAAAGAAAAAATTTATTACTTGTCTCATCATTCTTAACAGTCGAACGCAAAAAGAATTTTATTTACAGAAAAATTATTATAATTTTTACATAGAGATCTTGTATTATAAATTAAAAATTTTTTAATAGTTCATTGGACGCAATTGTCCTTTTGTGTAATAACAAATTCTAATAAATTACGGTCTATTAAGTTATGTAATATATAATTAATCAGAAAAATTTTCAATTTCATTTTATTTATACCAGGATTAATTATGAATACATAAAAAAAAACTTACTAGAGAATCATTGGTATTAAATAAAAAAGTACATATTGAGATCTTTGTACTGTTGCAGTTGATTTTTATTTTTTGAAACAAATTTTACATTATTTGCAACAAATAAGTACAACTGTATGGACTCGAATTGATGTCGAAATCAAGAATTCTAATTTGTTATTGTGTTGCTTCTAGTCACAGATACTATATTTTGCAGGTGCTTTTTAAATATGTTCCAGTTCCATTTATCGTGACAACAAAATCAAAAATCAATCAATCACACAATGCTTTTTTTGTTTTTTCATTTAGTTTGTATATGCATTAGTATAAGTTTTGTATATGAATTTCATACATACAGCATTAAACAGCGCGTTGACATGTTGTTGAATAAGACTTGTATCTTGTGACATTGGCTTGAATCAATTATACACTGTTTAACAATATATAAATAAGTATGTACATATTTAAAGTTAACAAAATGTATAAAACATTCAACTATTCTTGTATTTAAAGTAAAATATATTATTTCTCCTTTAGGCCTTGTAGCCTAATGTATGCACTTTATTGGTGGTCCCATTATTATAAATGTTCACAAGTTTTTAAAAACCTTATCTGAAATCTATCTGTCTATCTAAAATCTAAAGGTAAACAAAACACATACGCACATGTACATGCGTCAATATTTTAATGAATTTGTCTTTACAGAATTGATAAAGAAAATTTAATTTTTTACAATAAACATTTGCTAGAAATACAAATTACATGAGTACTATAGAATACAATTTTTATATTTATTGGAACAATAGTCAATGAATATAGAATAATGGTCAATGAACAATTGCACCTGCATAAACTGCATACATAAATTATTTGTTTATTCTTCATTATATTTGATAATGTTAAATTCTTACTAAAATTATTTTAATCATTGTCACCTTAAATTTATTTCCTGTTTCTAAGATTCTATTACGTTACAATAAAAACTGATTTCATCTCGTACAAAACTATCAAGAATATATAATAGAACATAGGTTGTTTCCCATACCTATCTCATAATTTTTTTTATGAATTTTATATAGACAAAAATGATATTTTGCACAAAAAATTCAAAATAATTTTGAAAAATATTCATCTATTTAAAATATTTGAAAATTTAATTTTAAAACTTAATTAAAAATAAAAATAAAATATAATTTTATGTATTGAATTTTAATGAAAATGAAGTAATAAAATTTTGTGATCATGTAGTATAAATGATTATTTGATGATTGCTGTTGTGATCGGATGATTTCAAAGATAATCATCACAGTCAAATTGACGATATGAAACCAGACAAGCAGTCTCATGTGGACTTTTTAAACAGACAGCATATCAGTAATACATAATATATGTATAGAATGCACAATACTTAGACGTAATAAGGTACCTTTGAAACGTGTCTTAAATGAATTCAATACATTGTAATAAAAGTTCCTTTCTTTAACTATATATTAGAAACAATATGTTGTACTACCTGTTTAATAAAATAATTTAAAATAAAAAAAAAAAACGAAGTTATAATAGTAATAATAATGATGAAAACTTGTTACAGCAGCAAGAGATAGTGTCGTACTTTAACAGTGATTTGCAATTTATATAACTAAGTATGTATTTAAACTGCAAAAATGAAAGAAATTGAAGTAAAAAACAAAAAGAACAAGAAAATCTCTATGCGAGATATTGCAGTTTTAGATTTTATACACATACTATATACATGTGTACGTTTTCTACTAGTTTTTGATTTAAACGGAACAAGAAGAGAATTTAGTGGAATTTTTTTGTTTTTTTTTTTTTGTTATGTTAAGTAAAATCCTGCAAATCAAGAAAATTTCTTTCATTTTAAGATATTCTGTAATAAATGCATTTAACCGAAATACACACATATTTTATACACATGAGATACACAATTGTACATATAAGTTTATACTACTGTGTATAAATGCTTATGCATTTACCTAATTATTCAGCTAGGAAATATATTATATTCAGTGTATCAATATTATTATCATCATCAATATAACAATGATATTGAATAACAAAATTGCCTTGTTATCTTTAAAATCGGTTTAAATACATACAATATGTATATATGTACATATATGTACAAAAGATGAACAAAAGTTATTGAATACATATATTTATATATAAATACATGATAAATACATACTTGATATTGCAATGCAATAATACAATATTGTTTTTTAATTTCATCTACCGTACTTTTGTTAACTTACATAAGTATAAATGTACGAAAATTATTGAAAAGCATTTTATAGATTATATGATTATATAAATATGTACATATGTACATATCTACGAATGTATTAAATCAAGTGATTTTATCATTGAATTTAAAATCTAATTGCAAATTGAATATATGTTCCGTATTATATGTACATATTAAAGATAAATACTTAAAAATTTTATATACATTACATACATACATATATTTTGTATCTATGTACATGTATGTACATTTTTATAGATATACATATGTACGTTTCGAACTCATAAAATATGTGAGAAGCTAAAGAAGGAATTTCTAATATGGTTAACTTTTCTTCCTTTGAATTATTGATTATTGTTGCAATTTATTCCCATTTTATTTTTATTTTTTATCTTTATGTACTTTTATATACTAGTGTGCATATAAATGCATTCATATATAGTATACAAAATTGAAGCAAATTAAAAATAATATAAAAATTGAATAAATGAAAGGAGAAAGGAAAACAAAAGGATATATGATATATTATACAAATATATGTGCATGTATCACAAGATTTTTTTATACAAGTAAATATAAATACAAAAAAAAATGAATCCCAACAAATTGTACGTATGAATATTCATGTACACATAGAATCACAAAGCTTATAATATTATAATAAAGCATATATGTATGTACATATGTATATGTGTGTTTATATAATTGCTTCAATGCTAAATTGTTTCGTGCTGTTAAAATTGTATGCTTTAAATTTAATTAAAATTCCAATCGATTACCATTTATGGTTAATTGTACGTTCTGCTTATTGTATGTATGTGTGTATTTATTCATATTGTTCGTAATATATGTATGTACATATGTATATACACAATTTTGAAATGTTGAATATTGTATAAATCTTATATGAATCTTCATATACAAAACATAAAACATAGTGAATAATATAAACTATGATGCATCTTGAAAATTTCTTTGATTTATTTATCCATTACTTATGTATAGACTTTATTATCGATTTTATTTGTATATTTAATTATTTATTTTGTAATATAGTTAAGGAAATTATTATTTTCTTATTAATACATTTTAATTTTATTACTAATATTATTTACTATATTGAATGAAATAATTAATTTCATTATTAATAATCTTTATATTTATATTTTCATTTTCATTTTCATTTTCTTATAGGATGGTAGATCACCAATATCATCAGGAAATGAATCTGATGATTCATCAGACATGGATTCACCGAGACCATCAAGTATTCCAAATAGTCAAAATCTTCTTCATTCGTCTACATCAGATTCACCACCCCTATTAATAGATACACAACAGTCTCAACAACAACAAAATCAAAAACAAAATACAATTATTTCAACATCATCATCGAATTCAACAAATTATGATATTATGAAACTTTCACCTTTAACTCAATTAAGTGGAACAAATAATGTTATGTATCCAGCGTCAGCATTAGGAAATCTTCCGCAAGAAGTTTTACTAGGATTAGTTCAATCTGGTCATTTGCAATTACATTCGGAAGATGGTAAGCGAAAAAATTAAATATCATATAAATATTTCCTTGTGCGAGTGTGTATGCATTACAAAAATATTGTATTCGCTTAGACAATTCAATTCAATTTGAACATTATATATAACGTGTGTACAAAAATGGTATTCTAATTTTGTTTTATTCTTTTTTTTTAATTTGCTTTGGAGTTCATAATACATTCATTAAACTTCAATTTTCATTCATTTTCAAATTTACGCTATTAACCGTTATAATTGCATAATATTTGCCATACTGATGACTATGTAAAGCATAATCGATGTTATAATACCAAAAATAACACATAAAATTCATAAAAGGAAACTATACTACAGATTACCGAATATAAAAGTTCGACATCGTAATTGACATTATCTACCTTTTGAGTTATCCGCAAAAGGAATATACAGTTGTCCCCAAAAAAGGGATTACCATATGTACATATACATAAGTTGCCTGTCTGGCTTGTATATTTGTTACGTATAGTAACACAATAGTGCATCTTCTCATTGACATAAAACGACATCTTTGGTGGCGGTCGTTACTTGTTGTTTTGTTTTTTAATATGTCTACAATATGGAATTGAATAAATGAAAAATCATTATTTGACTTTATGCAGTCAAAGTAAAGAAGACCATGACAGTGGCCTTATTCCCATAAAACAGTTTCCATTCCTGTTCACTTTATATATTAATTTTATATGCAAGCCATAAGCTAATAGACGTACACAAATACGTATGTATGTATGCACGTATTTGTACTATACCGTATATATTGGCATTTATTAATCAACGACCTTTTCGTTAACATAAAACTCAAACAAATATTGCAAAAATAGTGTTTAGCTGTAATACTAACCAGAAAAGTACTGAAATCGGAACAAGTTTTTTTTTTCTTCTTTAATTTCCTATTTGCGTACGACACGAAGTGTATCAATACAATAATCAAAACAGTCACAATGAAACGAATATGTCCTGCATGTCCATAAATTTTGGTCCATTATTGGTAATCTATTTGTAGAACGATTAAATGTTATTTGCATTGTAACATTTAAACAAAAAAACAAGCAGCATAATCTTTTATTGTATGCGATTCATTCATTCTGCCATCAATTTAACAATGTTGTCTGTCAATAATGACAATAAAGACATTATTAGTAGTTTTTGATGCGTTTAACAAGATATTTTTCTCAATATATGGTATAACTTCCTTATTTATTTATGTTAAAAAATACATAACACAAAAAATGAAAATGAATAAAATAAAAAAGAAAATTAGTAATAAGGAAACAAAAAATGTTTTTCCAATTTCAGACAGTGGTGGCAGTAATAGTGGCCATCAATTTATAACAATACCGATCGCAATGACTACTGGAAATAACGATGGTGGAGGTGGTGGTACCAATTCAACAACAAATTCAAATTCAACAACAGGATCAGTTAATAGCAGTAATGGTTGTAGTATTGACTTTGTGAGCGGAACATCGACGTCATCACATCAATCCACTTCAGGAAATGGTAGCAAAATTCGTGTAAAAGATTTGTCAAGACATCGACATTCAACATCTACAGCATCATCTACTGTATCTATAAATGGTGAAAAAGATTCATCATCTACAGTGAATGATGGTTCCATTCATATTAAAACAGAAATTTTGGATTAAGAAAAATTCTTTATAACGCATGGCACAAAAAAAAAAAAATAGAAAAAAAAAGATACATACATATGAAAATTGTAGGTGCCGAAAATATATAATATTTTTATACATAAATTAAAAAAATAAAAGAATGACAACGCTTTTACATAAAATTGAAAATTGCCAAAATAAAAACAAAAAAAAATTTCTTTCCAAAAATACATACCTTAATTGTGTATCACATACCGATCTATAATCTCGAAAATTTTTTTTTACTCCAAATGTCTAAAACATAAAAATAATTAAGATTTTATAATTATTAGTATAAATTAAAGTTCATTTTTCATCATCCAAATGGAACTATAAGTAAATCAGTTTTGGTTTTCTTTTTGGTTTTTTTTTTTGTTAAATTTTTTTTCGTATGAATTAAAGTAATTAAAATTGAAAAAAATGGGTTTACCTAATTTTAATTATTAAATTTCAATAATTAAAAACTTTTAATGGAATTCAATGAAAACAAAAACAAACAAAAAAAAAAATTGTGGAAAAATGTAATATAAATAATTCTGACCAAGATTGTACGAGTATAATTAAAATAAAATCATTTCTATTTTCATTTCATTTCTAGTCATTTCTAAGACTTTATTTTATTATTACATTAAAAACATGAATTTTATTTTAATTAAAAAAAAAAAAAAAAACAAATCCTATATTTTATTTTACTTATGTACGCAAAAATTAAAAATAAAATTAAAGTAAAAGTTATTTTTCGTTATCCTGTTTTTAAGTAATAAATAAAAAAAAATGTATTCAGGAGTTTTCCTATTTATTTTATTTTAGATTAAATAAAAACCATTATATTTTAATCAAATACATGAGAACTATCTTATAAACAGTATAAAATTAAAAAAAAAGAAAAAATTATATTTTTCTTTTGCAATTGTTTATTTTATTATATTATGTAATGTACATATGTATGTACATATATTTTAATTATTATTAATACATACATGTATTTTCATTTACTTAAAAATTTTTATTGTTTGCTAATAATAAAAGAAAATATAATCAATAAATTTTTCCAAAAATTAATTCACTGAACGTATTTAATTTAATTTTTATTTTTATAGTTAATGAAAAACTGTTGTTCTGATATACAAATACCCATAGATAATTTTCTGTTAAACTGATAACAATATTCCTACAATTTATTTTTAAGCATAAACATGTGTATTCTTATAGTGTACAAAAATTTTGTGTTGTTGCCATATTATTTATGTGACTGTTTTTTGATTGTTGTCGTTTTTATTTCAAAAATACAGAAAACTGGCAATCCAAGAACAAGAATATAAGTTGAACTTATTCAAACTGAATGAGAAAAAATTTCCACTTAAAACCCACATGGCTATGCTTTAAAAATGAGGTATAAAAAATAATCGTGCATTCACTTAACTTTATATTATTATTTGTATACATAAATGTAAGTGAATATTTTCATATCATAGCAATCATCATTTTAATATTAAAATATGAAATGTATCAGAAAAATCGACATCATAAACATTTCATTGACTTTCCTTTGTTTTTAATAAAACAGATTTAATAGGTAAACGTAAAATTCACTGTTTATTATATCAGATTTATAAACTTTAAAAAAAAAAAAAATTCTTTATTCTATGTGATTTTTGTATAAACTGAAAAAAAAATCTCATTTCCTTTTTATTTTGAATGGATTTTAGTCACCCCATTTATTAATGAAACATAAAAAAAATACAATTAAAATAAGTCATTACCTTGATTTTTTCATTCATTTTATACTATAAAACAGCCAAAAAAAGATGTAGATATTTTTATTGTTTATTTTTTTTCTTTAAATTACTTGTTTTTCCCCATTTTTGAAGACTTGTTTAATAAATGGTATACGTACGTATGTGTATATAGAATTCATATGAAACCGCAGGATAATTTATGAAGTCAATAGTTCGTTCAATTAATGACTAAAATCGTTATTGTGTTACATTTACATGAAAAATATGCATATAGTTTCCTTGTTATATACATGTAGGCATGTATATATCTAACGAAAATTTTAGAGTAAAAATACTTATAACTGTAATTACATACTATTATATAGCCTATGGGGATGTCAGTATAATATTATATCTTTTTATGCTCGCACGATAACAATCATTATAGCATATTCTATTGGGAAAATAAACAATAATTTTTGTTTTCTTTATGATTAGGCATGAGTAATTACAACAAAGTGTATTAAGCACATTCATACATACATAAGTGTGTATGTGTATGTTTGTTAGAAAATAGTGCTTTATGTTATTTACGTACGTCCCAATAAATTTTCCAACTGAAAATTTCTATGAACAAAAACAGCTATGAAAAGGGGGTAAAATAGTGATTTGAATTGGTAAACAAATTTAAAGGTACATACATACATACATATGTATGTAGAATAGAAGTAAAGTGTTAGAATTGACAACAATTCCTATAGGTATCCAAAAGTAATCAAAACATTAAATATTCATGAATATATTAAACCGAAAACAAAAAAAATTAGCGCAAGTCCAGTAAATATATTTTTATTTGAATTATTGTTGAAATTGAATTAATATGCAATTTGAAAAATTAGTTTGTGATGTGTGCATTGAAATTGAAGGATTATTTTTGAAATTATAAATTTTTTATACGGTTTTCTAATGATAAATGAACATTAATATGCCAAAAAGTTGAGTAGAATATAAAAAAAAAATAAAACAAAAACTTTTAAGTAACTAGAACACAGAATTAACGCGTAGATTACGTATAGATTTGTCCTTCGATTTTCTTTTCTAATATTATTTTGTGTTCTATATATGATAACCATAATTAAAGTGACAGTCATTCAATATTCGTCGTTACAATTCAACATTTATTTTTTCTATTTTTTTTTTTAATGAATTTTCTTTTTATTGACAGTCATCAGATTTCAACAGTTAAGGAAATGGAAAAATTTTTATTTTTATTATTAAAAAGAAAGTAGAAAATATTTCACGGATATACACATTTTTTATTTTTAATTTTGTTGTGTTGAAAAAAAAAAGTTAAGAACTTATTTCTTATATCAGTGGGAAAAATTGAAAAAAAAAAACAACAAAGCAAAATATCCGCGTAAATCAATACAAAACGGACAGACATTGAACGACGGCAGAAAGTTATACAGAGAATTTCCGGTTGATTTCCTATCATTTCCATAAATACACTATTTTTATTTTTTATTTTTTTTTTTAAAAGCATTAAATGTGTGTAAATGTTTTATATTGAATTTCCGTATTTCATAAAAGAGAAAAGAAAAACCAGATATACACATTTTTCTTTATTATTTTACTACAACACTTCATATGTATGTGCATACCAAACAGTTAATTAAAACTGAAATAAATTTAAACCATTTACAGTGTAATTATAGGATAAAAAATAAATTAATATAATTTTTTTTTTGTGTTATTACAAAATTTTATTAAATATTATACAATATAGATAAACGACAATAATGGATTTTATATACACGACCAATTTTATTTGGTCCATTAAGAATTTCATTAAAATTTAAATAATAAGGTAAAAATAAAATGGGATGTGCATCATCTGTTGCTAATACTACACCTGAAAAAAACGATCAAACACCATCATCTCAAGCTGTAACTGAAACCGCAGAGGATATGGAGAAAGGGGGAGATTTAACACCTTCCTCTCAAACAATGAATTACCGTAAGATAAAATTTTACGTAGTATTATTTCACTGTTTTTCTTTTTTGTATAAAAATTATTGTTGGTGGTTTAATCATTTAATTAAACCTATCAGAGATAATTAAAAAACTTTTCAGGACCAGCAGAGGCATTCGAAATACCACTTGATGATCAAACTGATCCAAATGAAAGTATTATAAAAAAGCATCCACCAAAACGATTACAGAGATTAACTGAAATGAGTTCAACACCAACAACAATTGAAGATTTAGAAGAGAAATTGGCAAAAGCCGAAATCAGACGTCAAAAATATTTACAACAAAAAGTTGAAGGAGCCAATAATTCAGTGGCAACAAGGATAATTGGTGACACCGACAATAATGATGATGGAGTTGATATTCAACCTTTTGATGCAGATGCACAAAATGACAGTGATGATGTAAAAATGATAAATTCAAAAAATTTGAAAACCGATAGTGAAGAAAACAATGAAGAAATGGATAATCCTATAGAAAGTCGTAGAGATTGGATACGAACAGAATAAATCGTATACTCAAGTGCAATATAAAAAACAAACACAGTTAATAATTAATATTAAAAGCTTTAATATTTAATTTTATTTTCTTTTGTTTTTGGACATTTTCTTTTTTTTTTTTTTTCATAATTTCGAAGTGTTCTGTATTTAATGTAGAGTGTGCAGTAATTTTCTATGTAAACAAGAGATATTCTGTGATTAAATTTATCACTAAAAGGCCTTAGAAAATAGACATTTTTATTAAGACAAAAAGAAAAACCATAGCTTAAGTCGTCGAATTATTAATAATATTGTCATGGATCGTTCTTCTTTCCGGCAATAATTTTATTGTTCATTTTCTATCAAATTAATCAAATTATTGTCTGTCATTGTTATTGATTTTATGATGGTTACTGTTTTCGAATCGATTTCGTTTTGTTTATTTTTTTATTAAATATATTTTCCTCCAAGGGATTATAAAAAATAGCGTAGAGTGAATGGGTGGACTGGGCGGTCTTAATATTTATTTATACGATATTATCGATTCTAACATGTCCATATAGTATAAATAAAAATTTTCATCTAAATTTGGAAGTTCCGGTATTTATTATTCTTTGTATGTAATTTTATTTTTATTTTTTCTATTTTATTTTTTATGCTAATACAAATATCTAGTGTCTTTTCAATTATCAAGTCTTCTTGTGATGAATGTCACTGTACGTATATATACAGCTTAGATAAGTATGTATGCAAGTATACATTATCACAAAATCATACTGACACATCACATAGATAATTTTATGTTGCTTTTTTTTTTTTTGTTACTCATACACACGTATAAACATATTTGAAGAATGCATGACCAAAATTGTCGCATATTTTTGTCACAATAAATTCGATTAATGTCTGCTGTAAAAAATATTTGCAAAAAAAAAAAAGAAATTAAATAAAAATTTTTATTATGATTATATCGTATTCTAGCATTCGATGTTCTTGATAAAGGTGATTTACTTTTTATTCTTTGTTTAACAACGAAGATGCGTGTTTAAAATATTTGAAATTTTCATTTTTATTATCATTATTATTCTGTATAATTTTTTTTCTTTATTTTTTATTTTATTGAATAATTCAAAATTGTTATAAAGTATTAAGTATGAGATACACATAAAAATTTGCAAAATGGTGATTTATACAGCGAATATTTTGTAATATTTTTATTTTTATTTTATTATATGTATACGCTTTAATGCATAAAAATGATGTAAAATGACAGGTAGGTAGTAAGGTTGATATAATCGTATAACCATTTTTGGTACTAATAATATTTTGGCGATACTTTACGATATTTGCAATACTTACGATCTTTATATACATATGTAAGACAGATATATAAGTTGTATGAAAAAATCTACAAACACATGTATATAATCGCTAGAGGTGGAATTAATGTAAATATATGAAAACAGAAAAAATATGTATGTACTCTTGTATATTATTTAATTTATTGGTGAATTCTTTTCTCTGTATATTATTCTTCCTTCCTTATTGTTTTGTTGTCAATCAAACACGCGCACTTTTGAAATATTTATTAATTATTTTTTAGATATACATACATACATATATAGGTAGATACATATATTATTACTACACAAATACATATAAATTATATCTTTTGTTTTTAGAATAAATTCATTAATTATTGATGATTGCACGTGTGATTTATGGCAAGGCTATAAAATTTCAACTTATAATGAGACACCATTAATGCCATTAGATCGTTACGGTTGCCTATATGTTTCATATATTGTATATCATGCAATCATACAATTATTTACTCATAAAAATGTTTCACATTTTGATTTTCTGTTTTTTTTTTTTTTTATATCAAAAATGGAATATTAATGCTTGACATGATGTAACTACATGATAAGAAATTTTAAATTGAAATTCTTAATTTTTTTTTTTAAATCAAATTTTTAATAAAAACTTGAAAATTTGAAAGTTTTTTTATTATCAATTAACAAAAAGATGAAGAAAAATTTTTCTGTACATTGTATGTATATAATTGGTGATATCTTTCGAATATCCCTGTGTATTCGATTCATATTTACCGTCCAACAAATCATATGAAATTGAAATGTGATGAAAATAAACAAAAAGGTATTAATATTTGAAATTTCAATAAAGCCGTTTTTTTTTTTTTATGTAAAAACGGACCAGTAACTTTCCTAAGTAATGCAGTTAATCAATTCTTTAATTTGATAATGTATTTTTTTACAATAATTCTCGACTACAGCAGTAAAATATTTTCTACTTTTTCTAGAATTTATCGATTAATTCATTTGGTATATTTTTATATATCTTTTTTTTTTTTCATAGAAACGAATACAAATATTTTATTTTTAACTGATAAGATCATGTAACTTTGTTTTCTGTAGAATATTTCAGTAATTTATTTTTATTGTAATTAAGTTAAAATATGTTCATTTAGTAAAATTTCTATAATTTCGATGACAAAAATGATAAGATAAAATAATAAAAATTACCTTCATGTTGAATGCTCAAAACATATTAGGAAATTGACCTGTTTGAGAAATATGTTACAAAGGACACGCTAGCATATACATACATATGTACGTATGTACAAAGTTTATTCGATTAGTTTATACATAGGCTTACATGTACACTTTTTATCGATTTCATTTGTAAATTTTTTTTTTATTTTATAAATACTAGGGGAATACCCCTGTCCATTTAACGACGGACTAACGCCCATTTAACAAATTATACAATTGTTTATTTAATTGTACTACTCGTTACTCAAAAATACTGTATTGATGCGGTATCACTACTTTTCTGATATAATTATGATACAATTTATGCAAATATAAAATAAATTATAGTACGATCACTAAAAACTTTTTTCTATAATAGAGAGACTTAATTATTTTATTTAATACTTTAAGTACTTATCAAACATATGTGTTGAATGATTTTCATATTTCAGTACATATACTTATAACCATGTACGTATGTTTTATGAATAATAAAGTTGTACATTATATACTTATGAAATATTTTCAAAAAGAGTGGTTTCATTCAATTTGAACATAAATTTTTATAAAGCTGATTATGATTTACGTAATACACAGAACAGAGATATGAACAAAAACATTCTATTGTACCTAAATACATATTTATTCAATTGTTTTTCTTTTGCAAATTGTATCACTTCTATATCATTTACCAAATGTTACTAGTTAATTTTGAAAATTTTTAATAAACAATTGAATCCTATAAATATGCAAAGTATTTTATATATTTTGAAAATTTTCTAAAATACTCAAATTGTAACATTTTATTTTTATTTTTAAATTGTATTCAAGTATTTTATAGAATTCATCTTGATGTTATTTTTTTACAAATATGTTAAAAAAAAAAGAAAAATTTCTTCCAATTAATTTTATTTTCTATTCTTTTATGAAAGTACTTATCTTCAAATTAATTTATAGTCTACTTTCATTTCATATATAAAATGAAAATAAAAAGAATTTCTTAAGAAGGAATTTAAAATGAAAAGAAAATGTGTAGATGTATATTTTCATCGTATTTATACTTGTTTTAATATAATCAATTAATGTTGAAGAACTCTTAAAACAATAATATATATCTTTAAGGTTATACTTTACTTTTTATATTTCATTAATTTATGAATTATGTTTATTATTCAAGGAATAAATGCACATTATAATGTATTTGATTTTAATTAATTCATATTTTTGAATTCGAATTAATTCATCTAGAAATTGTTAATTTCTAGAATTGTTGAAATTTATATGCATACGATATTTACGTGTAAAGCTGATTTAATTTAGATTGTTTTTGATTTGAATTTATTCAACAGGACCATTTTAAATTCAAAAATCAAAATTAATCAGAGCTGTACTAGTACAAAAACGAAAATAATTTTTTTTCTTTTTTTAATTAAACAAAATGAAAAAGATTTTTAATAAACAGACAATACACATATTATATTTTTTCATGTATTTTTATTCAATTTTACATTATACAGAATGTTTTTTTGTTTTGTTTGTTTTCTTTATATTTAGTTACTTTTTCTATAGATTTTTATTTTCTAGTTTCTTTTTTTCTTTGTTTACATTTCATTTATTTATTTTATTATTTTTATTTTGTTTAAATTAAATATTTAAATAATACTCAAATTTACGTACCCGTATCTATAAATAGTAAGTAGTATATTTTATACACATACATAATGTTTTTTTTTTTTTTTAATTTTTTAAATATATTTGTGTTTTGATTTTGATTCATAAATATAAAATCGTCTTTGCGTTTTTATTTGATTTTTTAACAAATAATATAATATACATTTATATATATTTTTTTTAATACTTATATAATTTAATTTTTTTTTTCTTTCAAATAAAAACAAATTTTTTATTAAATTTTTTATTTTATGACATTAATTACAATTATATATTATGTACCCTATATTTAATGTGTATGTATGTAAATGTATCATGCAATTATATTACACATAATGTAGGATATGAATTTTTTAAAAAATTAACGAAAAATAGTGTACATAATTTTTATATTTATTTTTTTATTTCATATATGTATGCGTTAAAATAAATACACAGATTATTAATTATTATTATTATTATTTTAAAATGAATTTCATCTTTTTTTTTTTCAATTATTTTGTATGTATTATTTAGTACGCTTTTTATTATTAATATTCATATACACACATATTTCATAATATTATCTTTAATATATTTCATAGATTTTTTTCTTATGTTTTTCATATAAATTGTATAATATTTTTATATAAATACATTTACACGCTTATATAATATAAATACAATTTAAATTAAATAGAATTTAGATTTTTTATTTTATTTTTAAAGAGATTTTATCTCATATTCTTTATACCTATACATATACATTTAGTATATATTATTCACAAATTTTATTAATAAAATTTATAAAAATGAAAATAAAAATTATTTTTCTTTGGCATCGTGCTGTAGCTTTCTTACTTTTCTTAATATTTATTTCCTTAATTTTTAATTTTAATTTAATTTTGACTATTTATTAATAATACATTAAAAATTTCTAATTATGGTGGTTTCATATTATCCATACAGATATTCAATTTTTTTTTTTTTTTTTGACTTACATATACATACACATGTGTGCATAGATAACAAAATAAAAATTTTATTTTTCTTATGTTTTCTTATAGATTTTGAAATGTTATCTATACACATTGCAAAATTTGTGATTTTTCAAAAATAAATTTTGTTTTTTTTTTTTAATAAAAAAAACAAATTAATATATTTGAATAAAATATATATCAATATTTAAAAATGATATAACAAAAGTATGTACATATGTACAATAAAAAACTAAAAATTTGTCTACTTTCTTTTTATTATGATGAGTTATGATTTATTAATGATTTTCACTATGATTATCAATATAATCGTTGATATTTGAAAATTTCATGATTGTATTTTAATTTAAATAAAACGTAAACGCCGACAAAATGTCGAATAAATACAAATTTCCTTTTACAGAGCTTAAAAATAGACCAGTTTTTCAGGTGATAGAAAAGAAAATACCTATATACATTTTTGTATAACTCAGAATTCAAATACCTATCTATTTTTTAAATGAAAATTTCAATATTTCAATTTAATGAGAAAATACTTTAACATTTGACAAAAAATCACCAGTTTATTTTTTATCTATAACTATTCACAATGAAAACTACAAAAAATCTTAATACACTTTATTGTATGTATACCTATACTTAGAGACAAGTACAAGAAAAAAAATTTTTTATTCTCATTAAATTAAAATTGCTTTTTATTTGCATTAATTAAACTCTAATTTAAAACACATCAGCTAAATATTTAGGTATTCATATTTACACAAAATTTTCTTTATTTTGGAAATTTGGAATTTTATAAACAAATTCGTGTTAAATTATAAAATAATTTCAAAGAAAAGTTGGTAAAAATGGGAAAATAAATTAACAGTTTCATAGTTTTGTGCAGTTAAATTAAAATTTCATTGTTTAAAATAAAATAAATAAAATATAAGTGTGATTTCAAGTAAAAAATGACTTAAATGCGTTTTGAATATAATTTAAAAAATAAAACGGTCTAACTAACATTTCCAGTAACTCTAAAGAAATAAAACATAAAAATAAAAAGAAATAGAATGTTAAAACCCTTGTATGACGAAATATTGTCATACTGTAATGATTTGTATAATATAAACTAACAAGTATACATGTCAACAAATCAAATCATAATGTGTGTGTCATTTAAGTTACTGTAAGCATAAAAGGAAATTGGTCTATATTTTGCTAGTTAAAAAAAAAAAAAATCATATTGATGTAGAAACCTAAAAAAGAAAATAAACGATGAAATTGAAATAACTGAAGTTTTTGTTAAATGTTTGTATAAATTTCATTATTTTAATTAAAAAAATTCTAGTATATGTGTACTTAAATATTACATCGATATTTCGTATATTTTATTATGTGTATTTTACGCAAATGTATATAATTCCATATGACATTGCGTTATGATTTTATGAATTTGTATGTAAATAATTAATTACATTTATACTGATAACTTACTTATCATAATTTATTTAATATACTATATACACGTTCTTATACATTACACATGTACATGTATGGTTTATGCACTAATCTATATATTCTTTGTATATTATGATTTTTATATATATGATCGATTTTCATATTATATATTTACACAACAGTTGAATTCAATTTTTTTCAAGGATTTTTCATTATTTTAAATTTTAATTATTCATGTTTTTTTTTTTTTTTTGTCTTTTTGTTTTTTATTTAAAATTTATTTATAATACTGATAACATTAAAGTGTGCGCTTAAAGTTGTTTTCTTTTATCTTAATACATATTATGTAGGTAAATTATATGTACGAGTATATGAAAGTATTTGTTCTTTTTACTCATTATTCATGTTTTTGGTTTGTTTTCTTTTTATTTGTTGTTTATATCATTTATATAAATTAAATATTAATAGCATTAATTTATAGAATATTATTTATATAATTTATTTTATTTTTAATTTTATATTAAATAACATATTATAATTATTAATAAAATTAATTTTCATATTTTCCTTCATTTTTGTTGTTTTTATTTTATTTATTTATTTTTTTAAATATTTAAATAATTCAAAAGGTATACACATTAAAAAATGTTTTATATAATTAATCGTTAATAACAAAAAATAATACAAAATGTAAAACAAAGTAAATTAATAAATGAAAAATAATTTTCACATTTAATTAGCATATGTAAATATTGTAAATATGTATCGACTGATACCTGATAATACATTTTCATTTAGAGTGAAAATATATTTACTTTTATGTACACGTATAAAATTACATATTAAAAGAAAACATATAGTAATTATTTTAAAAAGGTACATAATACATATACACATATTCATTTTAACTGTAATTAATATTTTTAATATGTTAATTTTTAATATATTTTTATATGTTAATTATAAAAAAAGGTACAAATAATACATTTATATATATTTTTTCAATTTATTTTAGTTTTAAACGTATTTTACATCATAGCAGTTACATTATTATATTAATTGTATTTTTTTTAATATGTAATGTATGTTCTATTGCACATAATATGTATAGACATATTTTTAAAAAAAATAATAATTACACGTTATTGAAAATCAATTTTTAAGGTAATTCTTTGAATTTTTTTTTATTCGATTCTTTTATAATTTTAATTAAATAAATTTGATTTAAAAATTTATCATGTTTTTTTTTTTTTTAATTTATTTTTCTTTAAATTTACATTATTAAAATAACGAAATTATTTTTGTGTTTTTTTTTTTTTATCGTGTATTTTTGTTTAATTAGTTTTATAAAAGTATAAACCTAATTTAGAGAAAAACAAACTCAAAAAAGAAAAACTAAAAAAAATTTCTTTTAAAAATTAATTATTGTCATTTATCAATTTTTTGTTTATTTTATTTTTATTTTATATGCATATAATCTAAATGATCTTTTTAATACATACATATATGAAAATTGGATACATAGATATTTTTATGAATATTCTTACGAATTTCCAATATTAAAAATTCTGTAAAAATTAATTTTCATTTTTTTTTTTATTTTTTTTATTTTCAATAAGTTTAAAATTCGTACAAATTATTGTTTAATATGTATGTATATGATTGAGCATAAAACATTCTATCTATATTAATTCTATGAAATATTAATTTAAAATAAATGAACTTAATTAAAATGTTTCTCTCTATACGTTTCAATTTAATGACATGATTTTTTTTTTTTTTAATTTTTGTTCACTTTTTCAAAAATTCGATTCATATTCAATTTTAAATAAATTGTATTTTTTTCAAATTTTTATAGTATTTCAAATTTTATTGTAATATTTACAATAACTGAGCCAAGCCGTTTGTTTTAAAAATGATGCAATTATGCATGTATTATCTACGATTCTCATTGTATAGGATCATTTTTGGATTTTTAGTATGAACTTTTTCCCGGTATCAAAGAATATATACATATCCTTGTAATGCGAATAATGTGAAAATATTGATTTTGAAATTTTCGGAATTATCCCATTTTCAAAATGAAAGGTTCATTTATTACACCTAAAAATAACATTTTTAGATATGAATGTTATAAATACAAAAAAAAAAAAAATGTTGTTTTTTGTATCACGTACAATTGTATTTACGCTGAAATCATATTATGCAAATTCATATGATGTACCTGTTAAAAATGCAAAAATTTAAAAAAATAAAACGAATTGAGTTTTATTTTTCTGATTAAACATACGATTCAAATTTTACTTAATATTTATGTACATAACGTACATGGTTAAAATAAATCCTTATTCCCTTGTAAACCAATTACTATGTTGATTTATAATTACTGAGGTTACTGTGTAGTGGATATAATATTTTTAGAAAAATAGAAAAAAAAAATGTTTAAATTGAAGATCAGTGAATGTAGAAATTTCCAATCAAAGTAATGAATAATTTTTTACATTTTATCTGAATCTAGTGAAATGTTATGGAATTTACAAGTATTTTGTTTTTGCCATTTTTTCATCCTTTATTCACTACGTACGTATAACTTTCAATTGCAATTTCCTTATTTATGTATGTACCATATACATTTCAATAATTCTGAATGTTGTTTTCTTTTCATTTATTCTATTTAAAAGAAAAGAAAAATATCCTGATTTCATAATATCGTTTTTCAGCTGCATAAATTTTCATTTTTTAGGGTATTCGTGAAAATATATATATTTTTTTTTGAAATTATCATTAAAAACGAGAAATACTACACCCACGAAAATACCCACCAACTCACGCTTTTTATGCTTTAACATTAAATTCTTGTTTTTTATTTTAAAAACATTCATTGATTCTCTAATTAAATAAAATATAAAACTCAAAAATATTTGTGACTAAAAATTTCAGAAATATTTTTATGAATTACCCTTTATCTAGTACATCGTATATATGCGATGTACAGTAAAATACAATTTCAATTAATAAAAATTATGCATTCAGGTGCAGTTATTTTTTCTAATAGCTTTTTATTTCCTCATTTTTATTTTTCTTTTGCATTTGTTATAACTCTATACATTAACCTAGTTTTAGCAAACTATGCACGTATAGATGGTTCATAGAAAAATTTGTATACAGCTATAAATTTGTACATTTAGAGATTTTCATGCATTTTGTATATACATATATAGATTACATGCACATAAATGTAAAATGCATCTACGAATAAAACTGCATGTTTTAATGTACATTTGTGTATACATTTTACAAAACGTGTAAGATATAGAAAAAATTGCTACATACACATTTTATATTAAATTTAATAAAAGATACAGTATGTATCAGTGGTATAATAATGTTTTAAAATCGTTTATAACAATTTCGTGTTACTATATTGGATGGTGTAAAAATATTAAAAGAAATAAATCGAATAAATTTAAAAAGGATAAAAAATATTTAAAGATAACATTTCTTAAAAATGAAAATAAAAAAACAGACGACAGATTTTAAGGTAATATTTTTATCCTTTTTTTTTTGATACAAAAGAAAATAAAGCATATTATCAAATTAAATGTCAAGATATAAAAAAATTAATTTTTTATTTTCAGTTTTCATTTTTAATAATAAATTTTTATCCCACATGACAAAGGATAAAATAGAAAACTGTCTTAACAAAAATGCGACTTTGTAATATATATATTTTTTTTAAATATAAAGTGATGAAAAAACAACTTTCGGTTTTTCTTGGAAAACATGATTATGCCTTTTTGTATATGCTTTCTTTCACTTTATCTTATTCTTGTATTTAAGATACAACAAGAAAAAGTAATGTTTCTTGATTAAAATGACATTTTAATTTCGAGAAAAATGAAAAGAATCACTGAAAACATTTTCTGATGTGTTTTAGTGTCCACAAACAGGATAACATTAAGATTTATGGGATGGAAAATTGAATATGTTGTTTACTTTGGTTTTATTTTTATTAAAAACACAAAAAGAAAAGGATACCATCTTGAAAATACTAATAAAATAGAAATAAAGTGAAAAATTTAATTGAACATATTTAAATTAAAACAATGAAAATGAATATAATTATTTTGATGATCTATAGTTTTAATTAAAACTCACTGATGTACATAGGTACATATGAAAACAAGGATTGATGTCCTACAGTATAGTTTAATTTTCAATGTATTTTAATGAATGAGCAACATTTTTAATTTGCATTAAAGTACAATACTATGTTTTTATTATTTTTCAGTTTTTCCGTTATTTAATTCAAATTAATGAATTTAAATGTATACATACTCACATTACACTTTCAGTACAATATGAAAATATTACAAATTTTCAAATACAAATATACGCTCTTTCCCTTAATATAATCAAAATGTGTATTAAATTTTTTAATTATTACTGTCGACATTTAAGTTTTTCTTTTTTTATTCTTTGAAAAAAAAAATAATTATGTCGACATGTAATTTTAAATATAAAACTACCAGTTAATATTATGTCAGTTATTTAACTGATTTTTTATGTACATACCATACACATTATATAAATGCAATAAAATCTGGTACCTAACTATTAAACAATTTTAAATTATCAGTTTTTATTATATTTATTGATTTTTGTACAAAATAGCTACACCTTTATAAAATCATAAAACATATGTGTTTATATATTTAATTTTTTTGTTTTCTTCTTCTTTTAATATATTTAAATGTACATTAACATGTACATTACAATAATACTATTTCTGTATTTTTGTTTTTTTCTTTTTTTTTTTTTTTGTTATCGAAATATACAATTACATTATATAAATATATTTACATACATTTAAAAATAATTCTAAAATTCTAATCGATTAATTATATACGCCACGTGTCATTGCTTCACGATTTCTTGTATGCCATTTACATGTTAATATTCGAACGTATGTCCTTCGAAATGATGCATTACATAATGCATAACAGACAGGATTTATTGTTGAATTTATGTAACATAATGCATAAAAAAAGTCCCATAATTCTTGTGGTATACAATTACCGCATGTTGTAAGAGGTTTAATTAAAACTAAAATATTATATGGTGTCCATGTTATTATGAAACTTAATAAAATGGCGGATAATGTTTTAGCTGCTTTTGTCTCTTGACGTTTCTCTTGTGATTTTTTCTTCTTTTTTGCTTGACGTGCAGTTAACGGTTGTGCTTTCGATAATGGTTTAGGTATAATTTTTGCATTTAACGGTATTCTAATATCTGGTGCATGCGACATTCTTCTACCTAAAGGTAAACTATATTCAGAATCACGTGACGGTAACGGTCGTCTTGGTGGAACAGATATGACTGGAAGAGGAACATCATCTTGTATCATTTTAATTGATGGTGCACGTTCATCACCTTGACCACCGTCTGGTGGTAAACGAATTAAAATTGTATAAACTGAATCTTGGCTAACGGATCGTGATCCAAGACGTGCTGTATTATTATTTGGTAATGAACGTGAATCACGTGGTCCCGGTATTTCTTGCAATTGTGATAAAGGCGCTATCGGTGGCCGTAGCGGTGTTGGAGATACATCTGGAATTATACTAACCATTCCAGGTCGACCAGGTGCATAAGGATCACGAATAACATTTAATGAAGTACATCTGATTGATGATGGACGAGTATTCATATAGAAAAAGAACAAACGTGATTTCAATGAATCTTAAATTAATGTTTATAAAATAGGGATTTGGGAATAGGGTTTTAAATTCCCGTAAATATGTACATATATATTTTGTTTTAAATTTAATTTTTAATTTTTCAATATATTTTGCTGCTACATTTTGTTTGCGAATATGAACTCATTAAAAAAGATTGTGCTTTCCGTGCAAATTACACTAGAACTTTGAATAAAAACACATAACAAAAATTGTGAATTCAAAAAAAGCTGGTCTTTATTGTAGAACTTTTAACCCATAGCCCCACAAAATAATAATAAAATCAACAGAAATTTTAATAAAATCAAAAAAGAAAAAAAAAGGAGTAAAACATGAAATAAAACCATTTACTACATTTTTATTATTTTACTATCACTGAAAAAACGACAAAATAAAAGAAATAAAATCCATGAAATTGTTAATTTGTGCGTATAAACCATAAACTAAAGAATTTTTTTAATTTTTTTTGGCAAGAAGACGAAGAAAACTAAGTATGTACTACAATCCAATAAATTAAATGAACAGAATAACAATAAAAAAAATAAAATAAAAATAAATAAAAACTATAAATATAAAATAAGAGCATTCTTTTATTGTGCATAAAAAACATCATTGCATTGTCTTCTTTTATTCTCAACTTTGCAATAAAATTTGCCATTCCTTTTCTAAATAACATTGTTTTTGCTTTTGCTTTTTGTTGTTTTAAGATACTTTTTTTTTCAATAATTTTACTACCTGGATACGGAGCTTTGTAAAGGAGTTTCTATGGATACAGGTGTTGCATACCCTAAATCAGATGGCTCCTCTTGTTCATAGCCACCATAACCACCATCTTCAGAATCTTCACGGCCAGAATGCCACCACGCTATACACCATTCTTTAATACCACCAAAACATGTTTTTGATTTTTTTAGGCCTCCGATATGTGATGTCTAGATTAACATAAGTATATATATAATAAATACACAAATAACGTAAACAAAAATTAATTAAAATTGAAAAACTAAAGTAAGAAAATCACACATATTACATATATGTATGTATGTATGTATGAGATAAATAAAATGGAATTAAAATTTAACAAAAGCTTTATGTATATTTATGGAAAATTAGTAAATATTGAAATAAACAAAAGAAAATATATTAATTACTCTATTTATTATAATTTCATTGTATAAAAGAATGTTAATAATTTATGACATAAATATTTATGATGAATGTTGTATAATGCGATGAATTTCATCATGTGGGTGGTATCAGATATTATATAAAAAAAACAAAAAAAAAAAAAAAAACATTAATGATAAAAACAAAATAATAAGCATGAATGTGCAAAAACATATGAGCATTTTATGTAACTATGTATGAGTATGTAACGAATGAAATCGTATTAATCTCTAAAATGTATATTGATGGTTTCTTGTTATTTATCCTAAACAGTGTTTACGTATTATTTTATTTATTTGTTTTTTTGTTTTTCTTTTATTTTCACAAATTCATTTAATATCATAAATATCTAAATATCCTGACAACAAGAGATAACAAAAAACGATTAAAAAAAAAAAAAAAAAACAAAAAGAAAATTTTCGTGATAAATCTTTTGTAAGAATTCATGGTAATGTCATTTTTATACCTAAATATACATGAATACATATTACATGTACATAAATATTTTTAAGTGGATTTCTGTAGAACATTCGCATATACAATATACGAATATGACAATAAAAAATTTATAAAATTTATGTAAGCTATATTCATTTTTATCCACAAAAGTAATATTTATTGTACATACATAATACGTGTATACTTGTATGTACAAATACATAACTAGAAATATGAACAATTGTAAAGAATATTTGTGAGCATAGAAACAAATGTTTTTAAATTTTTTTGTAAAAACTTTTATATATGAATTATGATGCATGAAATTTTTATTTATTTCTAATATGCATCATTAATATTTTGCATATTGAACAAAAAAAAAAAAAAAATAAAAATTTCTTTTTTGATATAATAAAATAAAATTATTTATCTATACTTAGGTATGTATCTGCCCAAAAAAAAAAATAAAAATAAAAATAATTTAAATCTTTTATGTACCTATAAATTTTTAAACGATATAACATTTTTTATAATTATTCAGAAAAAAACAATAAAAGAAAATAATAACAGAAAAATTTATAACTTTTTCTTCGCAGCGATAATTTTTTGAACTATTCCTATAATAATTCTCGAATAACATCAATAAAAATTTTTATCGAATACAAATAAATAATTCTGAAATATTTTTTGAATTGTTTTTATTTTCACAAGATTTTTAAGTTGTTTGTTTTCATGATTTTATCGATTACATAAATTATTACATAATTTTTAGTTAACAAAATGTAATACTTAATTTAATCGTATTTTTGATATCGATTTCAAATGAGCCTGAGATTAAATTTCATTTTTTTTTTTTTTTTTTTTTGTATACATTATGTACAGTACTTTATACATAATAAAAATTGAAGCTGTTTTGGTACGTAAATGCTATCATTTTATTGTTCATTATTATAAATCTTTAATGTAAACGTGTAAATAACCACAACAAAACAACCATCCTATGAATATTGTATACATACATATAAAATCGTTTAAAGATAATCTTCATTTTATCTGGCAATTTTCCAATTTTCTTAAATTTTCTCAAATGTATCTTTCATCAATATTTCATAATCGTTTATTATCTTTCACTAACGTAACATTATATAGGACGTTTATACGTTATATACGTTTGTATGAACATGTATACAAGTATGAGGTATGTAACATACACAGGTAGCGTTGTTACATAATTTTCATTCAGAATTTTTGAATATTCCATTTTATTTTTTTTTTCTTTTTGTGTGTAGACCTTTAAGCGTATACATACATATGTATGTATATATAAAACATTGGTAAGAAATAATTGTACAGTTGGTTAATATAAAAAACGTTTCGTTACAGAAATTTTATTTTGAAAATACACAAATTACTGTACACACTAGGTGTTACCGAGTAGTTACACAAGCTTTTATTTGTATGTCTGTGGTTGGTCTTTTTACCTTTTAGGTGCGTATTTCTACTGAAAAAATAATTTCCCAAACTCATTGGAATAGTATTTTTAACGCTTTTATTTTCGCTTATTCATTTGAAATGCAATTTTAATTTGAAATTTAATATGCTTGTAATGTTCCATGAAATGAAAAAAAAAAAAATACCTTTTTTAAAAAAGAAAAAAAAAACGTCTCTTTTTTCAAATATTTATCTACCTACATATAAAACAAACAATAATGAAAACCCACTGAAGAATAAACAATATACAAAATTTTATTTAAATAAAATGAACCGAAATTTTAATTAAAATATTTGTTTAAAAAAAAAAAAAAAGAAATTTTTATTTATTCATTTAATTAAATTTACTTACACTGGCTTTTCTAGACGCTATCCCATGTGAATACCCAGAATCTGAGAGTACAGCATTTGTCATATAAACACTTTCAGCATCAGCAGATGATTCTGATCTAGGACGTCTCCAACCATCATGATCACCAGTAACATGTGAAACTGTCATTATGCTAGAATGATTTACTGCTGTTGTCTCATCACTACAATAAAAAAAGAAAAGAAAATTTAAAAAACAAAAAATGATGTAATAGAAAGAAAAAATGTTAAGAAAAGAAAAACTTAATTTCTAAGTTAAAATCATATCAACAAAAAACAAAGTTGTCTTCGTAGGACAATAAATTCTTATTTTTGAATATTATTATATGTACGTGCACAGCATATACAATTCTTTGTATGCATATAATGTACTTATAATACACACAAAAGCACATATACATATGTGCATGCACATGTTTCATATAATCATTGTGAATATATACATAGAAAATATATGAAGTAAAAATAGATTATTTCCGTAAACATTTGAATAGTTTTTTAAATTTAATTTTAAGTTTAAATAAAATTCAAAAGTTGAAATGTTGTATGCGAATACATTCAGTTGAATAAATACAAATTTACATGAAGAAATATAGGTATATGTACGTTGTACCATTGCATGGACGAAAAGGTTGACCAATAATTTTTGTTATACATTTAAAATACTCGTACATAAAACGGAAGGAAAAGTTTTAAAGTTACTCATTCATGTATTGCAGATTCAAATCTGAAAATCCTTTGTTTTTTTTTTGTATAACAATATAAATTTTTCCTTTTATACATTTGTTTTTTGTTTTTATTCCCAAGATATTATTTAAGTGGGCGAAATGCATTTGTTTGTTTTTAAAAAATAAAAATAAAAATAAAAACAAATGCACACGTACATGCGTATTATCAAAATGAATAACCCTTCGCACATGTGACTTAATTAAAAAATATATGAATATAAATTAAAAATGAAAAGCGAAATCCCATAAACATCAATTTTGTCTCTTTACATAAGTATATTAATATGAATTTTAAATTTACAATTAAAAATTAATAAACCATTAAACCAGAAAATAAAGTTTCCATACATATTAAGATTTAATAAAAGATTTTTATTGTGACATTTTATAATTTGTTTGTCCACCTACAAAAAGGACACGTTTAATTTTGTTATTTTTTTGCTTTTAAATACATATGATTTTTTTTTTGCTTTTTTTAAAAAAATATTTTTCTTTTTTTTCAGACACAATTTAAAAAAAAAAAGGAAAAGTACTAGACCGTATTAACAAGAAATAATTATATGAAAAATATTTGATGTTTATTTGTAACATGTTTCCAAGAATAACGATACATACATACATATGTACATACGTATAAGTAAAGAAAGAAAATGTGAATTTACGTAGGATGACAATTTCATAATCTAATTTTTATAGTGTTAATTTTATTAACATTTATTTGAGCATAAAAAAAAATTTTTTTTCATTGATTTTATCATATTTTATTTAATATTATTTTTGTGTATATAAAAAGAGCATTCGTTTGAAAACAATTTTTGTCTTTACGACCTAAATCAAATTTCTTTTCAATTTTTATTTTTTACCTTGTCAATAATTCTCTTTAGATTATTCTTGTCAACACATTTTTTTGTTTTATTTTTAAATATTGACAAAATAAATGGGTATTCAATGGGTACATACATATTTAAAAAAAAAAGGCATTCTTTAATACTTATTATTAAAAATTTATTTCAAAAAAGTATGTCTTTTTAAATGAGATTATTTGAGTCCTTTATCTTCATGTGAGAAATTTTAATGAAATTTTAAAATATTTATTTTTTATTTTTTTTTTATATTGCCGAATTGTACACCTACATACATCTGTAAGTATATACGCGTGTGAATAAGTGCGTTATAGGGGTATGATTTTTCAATTTCACTTTATACATACATATGTATATATGTATATATGTACTATTAATACATAAAATGAGACAAAAGCAAAATTCAATTTAATTTTCTTCTACACCAGTTTTTACGTCTGTTTATCATATATGTATGTACATACATATTTTCATTTTAAATTTATTTTCAATGCATAATCACATACGACACATGCACATGCTCGTACATAAATGTACCAATAATAATGATAAATTCGATCTATAAAATGAGTTCATTTTAATTTATAAATAATAAAAAATTTTTTGTTGTTTTGCTTTTTTCTTTAACTTATTAAATTTTGTTATTTGCCAGATATATTTCATTTTCCATTTTGTATAGATTTTTTTTTTAAACACAGATGCTGTTGTGATGTGATTGTTTTTTTTTTTTTTTAATGAAAATTATTTTAAATTGACAGCCTCAGGAAAATTAAAAGATTCGTTTATATGTATGTACAATGGAATTTTGCTGACGAAAGGAAAAAAAAAAACACGTTTTCTTTTTAATTCAAAAAGACAAAAAAAAAAAAATAATAAAAAGAAATTATTGTTTCATAAACAAAAAATAAAAGCAAAAATAAAAGAAAACATAATGAATAATAATGAAAAGAGAATTTATAATCAGTGAAAAACCTCTGTTCTGTTTTTTTATTTTCTTGTACAAATTTTGTATGTATGGTAAAAATTTATTATAAAAACAACCTGAAGTACATATACAGTACAGTCTATGTGTATTGTTATAATAACTTCATACAGAAATGAAAATCAACACTAAAGGCAGTTTATTTTTTTCTTTTGCTTGGTATGTAATCTAAAATTATGAACGCAACAATGGTACAGCAAGTAGCAACACAAATAATAATTTCATAATTTAAAAATAAAAAAAAATATCAACAATTTTTTAGGCTATACAATTTAATTCTGAATTCATTTAATTTTAATTTTACAAATTTGTTCTTGCTTACGTTGACATATTTTCATGGGTTATTTTTTCGCATTTTTCTTTCTCTCCCCCAATCCTTGACAAAAATAAAAATAAAAGTATAATACTATTAAAAAAAAATGTATTAATGGTCATTGAAGTTTTAGATAAACTAAAAAATAAAAATTGAAAACCTAAAAGTTTTTATTTATGGGTTAAAAAAAAAAAAAAAATCGTAAACAAATTTTTTTTTTGTTTTTGCATTTCATTTTTAAATAAATCGTGTGCATTTTAAATTCTTTTTTACTCTAGAATGAAAAACAAAAACTATGAAGAAAAAAATTATTATCACAATAAAATGCTTTTGTATACTACGAAAATACACAATACATACACAATTTTAAGTATAATTAAAACAAAACCAAAAGAAAAACAAAAACTAAAACAAATAAATGAATGATTTTAAACAATAAACAAAAGAAATTAATTTTGGAAAAGACATTCAACGTGATTTAAATTTTTCCTTGAATTTTTTTAATGATGGTGTTATGAATTTTTTTTTCCAAATGTTTGTAAGTAATAATGTAAAATTCATTTTTGCAAAAAAATAAAATAAAATAAATAGAATCACTCACTCTTTTCAGGAGCAGTATTTATTACATGTTAAATTCGTATATATAAAAATTTGTTACTATAAGGATAATGCGATAAATAAATTCCTTTATTCAAATAAACGCTAATATTTATATTAGACTATTATTAACTTAACAGAAACATCTAGAGTAATTTATTATTTTATTTTTACATTCCATAAAATGAATTATAATTTTAATGTTGAAGCAATTTATTGTATCTGAAATTTAAATAAAATATAAATGGGCATTACGCCAAATTTTTTATCATTACAAAAAGAATTAAATAATTTTCCAAATAATTCTTATATTTATTAAACCACAATGAAAATATTTTTCAAAAGAAAATAAATTTATACTAAAACCACCAAATTGAATTCATTTTACACTGTTTAAATTCATGAAAATCAAAATAAACAAAACAACAAATTATACAGAAATGTACACAAATATAGGTGGTTAATTGTACAATATTTATCTTCTAATTTATTAATTTTTCTATAGAAAAATGAAAATTCAAAAGAACTTAATTTTTCCGATTTCATTTTATTTGCTTTAGTAGCAAAAAAAAGAAATTTGTAATTAAACATTTCTTATTAAAAAAAATTTTCATATCTTACTGTATTGTTTGATGAAATATTAAAAAGAAAAAATAAAAAAAATAAATCAAGTTTTTTGTAATAAAAGTACTCTTATGATAAAATTTACACAATAAAGAACATAAAAAATAAATTTTACATACTACAAAAAGAAAACAAAACAAAAAAAAAGGGAGAATTAATAATAATATTTGAAATTGCAAAACAAATTGGTACAAAAGTACAAGTGGAAAAAGGTAAATAAATAAACAAACAAGATTTTATCGAAAAATGCAAATAATGAACTTAATGGAAATTTTAGATACCCTTCTTACGTTATAAATGTAGTTTATTTTTACTCTTTAGAATTTTTTTAAATTTAATTTTAATGGTTGAATAATTTTTTTTTTTTCGTTTACCTCGTTTTCTTTTTCCATTTGCAATTTTAACATAAATGAGTGGGTCATGTATTGAAGAAAATTTGAATAAATTATAAGGTACCTAATGTAAATTGATTGAAATGTAAATTTAAGTTTTCTCCTATACAAAACGTGTTGAAATTTAGTATAGTTAATTTTCAAATAAATGTTTTAATATAAATTTTAAACATTTTCATTGAAAATAAAGAAAAATTTGTTTGTATACTGAATTGTACTGAAATATTTAATTCATATAGAATTAAAATGAAGTTGTATGCATTTTTGTTGAAAATTTACAAAAAGAAAAAAAACATCAGATTTTTTTTTCAACAAATAATTTTTGTAACTAACAAGAGAAAGATATCAACTAACAGAAGCATAAAATACACTTCAAAACAATTTTTAGAAAATTAATTCGTGCGTGTTTACTATAGTAATTCGTTTATGAAGCACTGCAAAACAAAAAGTGATTTTGGACATATCAGCATTCACAAATATGATCTCAAAACGAAATAAAGGCGAAAAAATAAACAACAAAACTACAAATGATGTAATTTTATACATTATGATTCTTGTTTTTTGTTTTCGTTCATTTTAAACACATACATACATATATTGTTATTGCTCCAGATTTGCTTCATGTTTTTTTTTTTTTTTTTTTTATTTTGTAAAATCATTGTCCTTGCAAAAATTTTCATAAACAATATTTTGAAAAATATAAACATAAATAAGGAAATAAAAATTGAAAAACAAATTTTTTATGTACGATTTTATTTTGTTTTGATTTTATTTAACAATTCGGACTCTAAATGCTATACAGAACAATAAATGTTTCAAGGTAAATGATTGTTTACAATTTTCATATTATTTATTGTTATTGTATTTTCTAGGTGTACCTAATAAAGAAAACAAAAATGAAATTGTTGAAATACTTACAATCGAAATAATTAAGATTCATAACAAACACGAGATACAACCATTTAAGAAAATTCTATGTTAATTAGAAAAGTACTTATGTAAAGAAAAATTCAAGAATTTAAGTTTAACATCAATTAAAACCTATAATAATGTTATCTATACATATAATAAAAAAATAAAGATACACTTTATAGATCTTTTTTTTTCAACTTGAATTTATAAAAAGAAAATATACATACACATATACGTATTAAATATCAAAAGAAGAAAAAGTTTATAAACAAAAATCATTTAATGCGTACAAAACAGGAACCAAAAAATTAATGATTATACTGTAAGAATAAAGTAAACAAAATTCTTGAAAAGTTCTTCAAACGCATCAATTAAACAATCAAGAACTTCAATATGAAAAGGGCTTTCAATCAATTTGGTAATATTAATGGTTTAGATTTTTTTTTTTTCACTTTTATTCTCGTTTTCTTTATTTTTCATGATATTTTATATTTCAAGTATCTTATACTACGTATGTATATGTAAAAGATGATGATGGTTTTTAATGACCTAATTTTATTTCTTCAAATTTTTTTCTATTTTCATTCTTTTTTTTTATAAGATCCTTTTTCATTTTTATAAACATTTATTTATATAGAAATTTCGGACATAAAAAAAATATTTATGTAATAAAAATGTATTATTTTTAGACATACTATAATAAATAGATAATTATATGTATATTGAGACTGAATAGAACATTGTTAAATTGTGATATATATTTAAAAAAAAAGAAAGTGATTTTTCATTCGTATATTTATGGCGCTACAAAATGTTTCTAAATTTCTTAATTTTTATCGTAATAAAAATTTTATAATTTAAATTTTTAATTTAAAATTGTGTGATAGCGAATTCATTACTTGGTTCAATTTGAAATTTTTAATTTAGAATATGTCATAATCTTATAATTCTCTATTAGATAATATCAAATTCAAACGATTCATTGGTAAAATTCTTCATATCGCCCTAAAATTCACTTTGTATCTCACTAAGATAATTTTTTTTGTCATTTATGTGTACATACTACATACATATGTATAGCATTGCATACGTAAATGTATGCAATTATGTTTATAGTTAAAAGAACACAGAAGTTCTAATTTTCAAATGTATCGCAAGTACATTATAAATACTGAATGTGAATCTGTAAGCTTTTGCATCCTTTGAAAAAAGACAAGATGTACATTACATGTATTTACATACACATGTGCCTTATAAAATAACGTACCTACATATCTTAAGAATTGTCATTTTTTATATGTCATCTATATCTTTTTTCCATCGAGAAAATTTTCCTCCTTGCTTTATGTCATGTCCTTTTTCAGACATACCTACATATACACAAAAGTGTATTGTATTTATCATTTTTAGCCTTCAGCTTGTCAGGGAAATACATGTATTGTGTATGTATGTATGTGTATGACACAAGAAATGAAAACAATATTCACGTATAAATATGTTCTTTATCATTATGTATGTACATATTTTTATATATTTATTTATAAATAAGTATTAATAAATGCATATATGTATGTACATTTATGTGTGGGACTATTAAATTCATACACATTTTAAAACAGTGTTTTTGACACATGAAAACATCAAGATAACATATAGACAACATAAAACAAAAGTCGGAAATTTCACAAGTAGATAAACATACATACATATGTATGCACGTACCTATACATACGTATATGTACAATACATCTATGTGAGTGCATTTATATTTAAAATTATTGTAAAATGTATGTACAGATATGTACATATGTTTATATACGAAAAGTAATAATACATTCAGTCACTAAAATAATGAAAACTTTTTGTGTACGAGGTGCAGATTTTTTTTTTTTTCACATTTTTACACGAATGTTTTATATTTCCTAATGTTGTTGACAGCAACCATGCACTTCATAAAATTGTACAATTTTCATCCTTTTCATTTTGTTATTTCTTTAAAAAAAAAAAGGATTCCTTTACTTTCATAATAAGTCACATCATTTTATCCTCAACCATGTGTGTTTTATTTCTGAAATACATACTTTTGTTGGTACATATACAGCAACAAGTAACTACATATTATTTGATATTATGCAATATATGAATGTATACCGAACTACAAATATATTTAACACACAAATGGAAAAAAAATACGAATTTTAATGTACTCAGTCAGTACTGGTGTATTGTATGTACGATAATTTTAATACGTGATGATTTAAAAAGTGTGTAATACACATACAGTACATAAGTAAGTGTGTGAGTGTGGGCGGACGATTACAAAATGATTATTGTACATACATACATACATGTATAACTCCCGTAAAAAAATAAAAATGGAAGTTATAAAAGAAAATTGAAGGTTTTTCATAAGATTGTAAGTATTGTTGATATGTATATAATACAATTCTATTTTCCCTTAAGTATTTCATTCCGTGAAAATATATGAATACATAAAAATAAAGTGGAAAAAAGACAATTTCATTTATGTACGCTTTTGTATTTATATTATAGCTAGACATAAAAAGGATACATGTATGCTATATTTTATAATTTTCGCGAAATACGTTTTATACACACATCAGTTAAAACGATAAAAGCAAAAGATAAAATATACATACATGTAGATTTGAATGTAATAACAATGAAATGCTCTTATTGTCAAATTGACATTATATTGTACTATGTACATAAAAATACATAAGGTTATCATCTCGCATAAAAAAACAGAAATTAGTTAGAAAAGTAAATAAAGAAAATGAAAATAAAAAATATAAAACAAAAAGTAAAATATTTTAAATGTGAAAAACAAGTGGTATTATGGGAATATCAAATATTTCATAAAAAACTCTTGATAAGATCATAAAAATGTTGACGTAAATTTCGATAAATAATTCACATGAACATATAATACTCGTACATCTGAATATTTATACATACATACATATGTATGTACATAATGTTAGATATAATATAAAATTTTATATAAAGCATGTTAAAAAATATTCAAATACGCACACAAATTCAAATTTTGCTACATAAATCGGAAAATAATTTGCTCATTTCTTTCATATACTTTTCGACTCTGTTTTTACTTATACATGCAAATCACCAGGATTTTTTTTTTTTTCATTTTATGTGTGTTTTGTTTTTTCTTTTATTTTTCTTGTTTATGTTTTATTTATTTTTCCTATCCTTATATTAAAAAAGAACCATAAAAATTTTTGCTTTTTAAATGAAATATGATAAATTATTGCATATGACACACCTGGTGCTAAAAATACGGATCAATAAGCGAATATGAATTTTTGATCTTTATGATAACAAAAAAAAAAAAAAAATGTTATAATGTTTCCCATTATGTTTTATGTTTGTTTTGTTTTTCATAAAATTTTCACTTTCTGCTTTTATTCATCATGTACATATATTATTTATATTTATTATTATTAATTTTGGATATGAGTAATAATGGAAACGTCATATAAAATTTAAATTTGAATAATTCTTTAGTTATAATTGTAATTGATTATTATATGAAAAAGTAATATATGTAGATAAATTTGTAAATATTCATTTTATGAATAAAATTTAAATTTCATTATTTTAAAGAATTGTACATAGTGTTTAACAAAGACTAGAAGATTGAGCATAAAGTTCAAAGTAATAATATTTTTGTATATATGCTGAATACTTATATTAACAATAGAACAATAAATGATGTATGAAATTCTATGCAGTATTCTTTAATATTCTTTAATTGGTTAACATCCTACATATTATAATTTGTTCACTACAAAAATTTTAAATGTCAAATATTCTTCCTACAGACATTCAAAATATTCATTTTCTTTTTTCAAAATAACAATAAACAAAAAAAAAAAAACTAAAAATAAATAATTGAATGTAAATAAGTTCTAACTTGTCATAATACAGCTGGTATTATTTTTCGACTCGATTTAATTTTTCATTTTTCCTCGAAATATAATTTTATTTTTCTTAATTTTTTGTAATGTATTAAATTACTTACCCCCGGGGGTATTTCTAACATTTTATGGGAAAATGTTCACATTATTCAAGGGATATGTTTTTCTAATTATAAAAAATTTTCTTACTATGAACAAATTGATTATCCGGTATATAATGTTTTTTTTTGAAATTTTTATTTTTGTTCTAATATGGTATAAATAAATAACATCAACTTATATACATTGATTTATTCAAATAAAATGAACAATGCATAACATGTAGAGGATTTTTATGTTTTATTTATTTTTTTATTGATATTAAAATTATATCTTAATTAATTAAAATTTTCAGGTATTTATTTACATAAGCTATAGTATAACTTGTGTTATCTGCATACACTTGTTATCAGCATAGATCTTTTTTGAAAACCATGCTTATGACATTTGATATGTGTTTATTTTTCTTATTAACAATAGAATTTAATCGAAAATAAGGATTTTGAAGCCTCATGTGGATATATGTAGGATCTTCACTAATATTGATTATGTTTTCCTGATGTTGAAGTAATAAAAATTTTATTAATTCAAAACTAATCAAGCATTCTATTTTAAATTTCCTAAATTTTTAATTTCTCCTATAATCCTTCAATTTATAAATTTCATATGATAGAATGCAAATTATATAGGAGTTTAAAATAAAAAAAAAACATTTCATTCTAGAAAGGAATTGCAAACACTTGAGAAATTGAAAAAAAATTACAGCTTTTAAATCTTTCATTATAAAAGACGATTATACTCGTAACATGATATACATATTTTTAACTATTGTTTATTTTTAAAATTATTTGCGATATTTAACATAAATGTAATTTTTTGTTTTTAGGAATTAAAATTTATTTTGAAATTATTTTAACTATCTATGTTTATAAAACATTTTTTTTAGTACAAACATAAAATTACAAAAAAAAAAGTTATTTTCTAAAAATAAAAAAAAATTATAAATTTTTTCTTTTAAAATAAAATCTATTATAAGAACAAAATTTTTATCTTAATACCCATTTTTCCCCTATTTATATGTAATTAACTACATGATGATATACACACATATGTCGAGCAAAAAAAAAAAAAAAAGAAAATGGGATTATAACTCAAACAAATAAAAAGGAATAAATTACGTACACATACATACATGCAATATGCTATATATTTTTTTTTTGTGTTCACTGATGTTCAGTAGAGAATGATAATTTTCTTTTAAAATACTTTTCCAATTGGGTGATTATAAATAATCGCATTTAATTAAAAAAAAAAAAAAATATTCATAGCAAAGATTAAAAAAAACAAACATTGTTTATTTAAAATAAAGAAAATAAGAATTAAAATGAAAATTTATTTTAAGAATTGCGTTTCATTTAAAATTTCTACTTTATGCATACTCACACATGTTGAAAAATGAGAAAAAACAACGTGTTTAATTTAGCTTATTTAAAAATTCAAATAAGGGCTAAATTGATAATATTTTTCTTTTTATAATATAAAATTTCATTCTTTTAAAAATAAAATTTTATTTTAAGAACTTAAAAACCCAGAAAATAAATAGAAAAGTAGAAAAAATACATTTTGTATACGCATCATAAATTGAATTTGAATTTTTCTACAACTTTTCTTTCATTGATGTAAAGATACGCACAAATAACGCAAAAGAAAAAAAAAAATGAAAATTTTCAATTGTCTGTAAATATGTACCTGCATATACAGATATACGAGTATAAATATACACATACAAGTATATGGATTATTTTTTATTACTTATTTTTGTATTCTATTACATCAATTTTACCATTTTATTTATTTCTATTTTCTTTTTCTTCTTTTCTACTTTCTTTGCCATTTTTTTTTTAAATCAATTCATTTACAATGTAAAATTCAGAAAAAGAAAAATCGTTTACGTTTCATTTTATTCCACTTTTATATTTCAAACATAATTGTGTAGTTATAGCTATATCTCTATGCATATAGTTCTAAATGCATGATTGTATGTGGATGTATAAAAATGTAAGAGTAAAATTATACGATAAAAAAAAAATAAATAAAAAAAAAATTATTCTACAAATGATGTAAAAGGTCTTATCTTCTTCATAATATAAAATTTAATTGATGTTCTAGCGAGTTTCATATTAAATGAAAATTCTTTTATATAAAGAAAAGAAATTGTTAACTGATTGAAAACAGAAAAAACAAAATTTATAAGATGGAATATGTAATTTATATTATTTAGTATAATATATAAATGACGTAAAACTGAAAAGTAATAAATTGAATAGAAATGAAAAATTTAATACAATAAATTTGTATTATCATTCTTTTGCGATAATAATAGAGTATATAATTTTCAACCACTTAAACATATGTATGTATATTTACTTAAATTTACAAAGTTACAATAAGTACGTACATATGTATGTGTTAATAAACTTGCTCACATATTTCTAGATAATATATACATATGTTCACATGTACATACATACATAAGCATGTGGAAAGTCTAAATCAAATATTTAATTTTTCTACATTGAGTTATGAATGTAATGCATATTAAAAGTACAAAGCTAGACTTCGTTTTCATAAAACAAAAACCAATACTTTCATTACATAGTTATTTATATAATTATACATAAATGTACATACGTACATATGTATATATGTGCGTATATACGTCTAAATATCCAAATTTTATTTCAATTAAAGCTTTATTTTTAAAAAAATATTTTATTTTCGTAAAAACGTACTTACACAAATATACGCATATTAAAATATAAAAACAAAAAAGAAACGTTAAAAAAAGTATTTTAATTAAAATTTAAGATGATATTTAAAATTCTTAAAGTATTTTCATTTTATTAATTTACATTCTTTCAATTGCGCTATAAAATTTTCGATCAAAGAGTTTACCTTCATTTATAAGTTTTGTATTTGTATATGCTCACATAAATATCTAATAAGCATAAATTCTAAATATTCATTTAATCTATAAATTTTCATTAATCGAAGTTTATTAACACGATGTATAGGTATATAGATTATATCATAAAATATTAAAAGTAAAGTGATTTTATGTTAATTTACTTTTTGCTATTGAAATAAATTTTAATTAAATATTTTTCTTTTTAATTTTCCTATTCAAGTTTTATTGATATTTTAATTTTATATAAAACACTGTTATGAATATAAGAAAAAGCACAAAAAGTAAATTTATACATTGTTTTTTTGTTCAAATTCAAATATATTCGTTAAATGTATAAATTGTAAATTAAAACAAATAGAAGAAACAAAGAAAATAATAGAAAAACGAAATTGAATAGAATAGAGTAAAAGAAAGAAAACTTAATTGAAAATTTTTATAGATTAATTAAAAATCCATTAAAACAAAAATATTGTACATATAAGTATTTACGTAAGTACATAACGTTTTACGTAGATTTTATACATATTGGGGTAAATGCACATAAGAAAAAGGTAATTTCTTAGTTAAACTACTTTGTATATACCTTCGAATACATAATATATACACTCAGTATACAAAGATGCACGTAAATAGCACGTCTCATACACTCAAATTATAATGAAACATTTCCAAAAGATATTTAGAAAATCACTTCATTTACTCATACAGACATACTTGTATAATTCATACACATAAGTATGAATTTTCTTTTAATTATGAATTACGCTATACATTGCGAATAGTTTTAAATGGCACGTATCTTTGTTTTACATGTTTTTCAATTTTCTTTCACTGAAGAGTAATATTTGAAAAATGTGTACATTAACAAAGAAATGAAAAAAAAATACTTCATATCTAAAATTTTAAGTGTTACTACAATCTACGTAAATGTTGCTAATGTGCACACTCACACAATCAAATTATCATTAATATTGAAATTCGCTCTTAATAGAAAAAAAAGAAAAAACCAAAAATAAAAAAAGGATCTTTAAGGATCATTAACTATAAATTGCATTTTTTCAATTTCTTTTTTTATTTATTTTTCAATCAATATAGGGAAAAAGAAAATTGATCATTTTTTAAATTGATGATATAGAAAGATGAAAAAAAAAAATTATTTCCCCCACTTTTTTTATTTCTATAATTTTTTCCCTTCATTTAGCTAATTAGCAATAAATCAATGTATATGAAATTCAAAAATTTTCATTTCAAAATCTGATAGATAATTTTACTTTGTAATCATTTACACAATAAAACAAAGCAGATAATAAGGAGAATTTTTCATTTTCTACTTATTATATCTTTTGTATTGTTATTAAGAAAAACCAATTAAACATATAAAATTTTGTAAAAAACAATGCAATACAATTCAAAATTTTATAAGAAATGTTGAACATTTATAGATTTTCAAGGACATTAATTACAAGAAAATTTAATTGTATTCGTGTAAAGAATATTTTTACTCAAATGATTTTATAACGTAATTTAACAGCATCCTCCCCGCAATTCATATTCGTTCATGAATACAATCAAACTGAAGGGAAAAAAAATTGTTTTCTTTTTTTCTCATTAACTACTCAAGCTATAAAATTTTTTACTGTATATATGTTTATAGAGTGAATGTAGAATATCTCATAAATTAACTGTAAAAAAGTGACAGCAACATTTAAAAATATTTTCTTATCAATTTTATATAACATCCATACATATTTATATTGTATACACAAATTGTAATTAAATACACAATCATTATGTATATTTTTATTAATATAAATATTAAACCAATTATACTCAAATTAATGATTTATGATTCGAAAATTATTTTAGATATTTTCTATATTTGTAATAAATTTTCTGCTTATCATGGTTTCTGTTTAATTTTATTATTTATAATTTATTGTTTGTAAAACGTGTAACACACGTGAAAAGAAAATTTTTTGGAAAATTATATATTCGAACGTTTAGAATATTTAAAAAGTTCATGTCAATTGTATCCAAATTAGAATTTTTATTATTCACAATATGTCACATAATATACATACATATGAATGTATGTATGTTATTTCGAAATTTTCGAACGAATTCTTTAATATTAATTATTAGCAATTATTTCTTCAAAATTAAATTTTATCAATTTACCATTCCAAAAAATTTCTTTTGAAATACAAATTATTTTCGTTAATTTTACAAGTAGTAATTTTCCTCATGTTCATTAATAAAATAAAATTTCGTAAATTATGAAAAACACGTGCTAGATATTTCTTTTTTGAATTTTCTTTGAAACATTTTAATTTGATTGTGGAAAACAAAATTGTTAATAATTTTTCAAATTTCTCAAAAAACAAACAAAAGAAAAAACAGACTTTCACTAATTGTGAGGTAAAATTTATATCACTTGTATATTGAATTGTGTTTGTTTAAATACCGACTTGTGTCGTTTTTTTTTTTCTAAATTTTAAAAAGTAGAATATTTGAATACGTGTTAGAATTGGCAAGCACTGTATATACATAGGCATAATCATTTATTTGAAAGTCACATATTCAAAATAAATTTACGACAAATCTACAACGTAACATTGGTACATTATTGTAGATATAAATTTATTTTTCTTATATATTTCAATGTTTTAAAAATGAAAGAAATACATGTTTGTAAAAATAAAAATAATAAATAAAATACATAGAAGAAAAATTTAATGTTTGAATGGAATTGATTCATATACGTATTGTCAACATATAGTAATTATATCAAAAGCAATATTTAAAAGGACTAAAAATTATGTATGTACATATGTTTAATAAATATGTACACTTATAATATATAAAATCAAATAAAATACAATATTATGTAGGAACAGATGGTATAAATTTAATAAAGGTGATAAAAGACAAAACAACGCACAAGTTCATATATGTATGTATGTATGTGCTATACTCGTGTTTGTTAATGTACAAGTACTAAAATCGTATGAATAAAGGAAGGATAGATTAAAAAAGTAATAATGATGATGGTGCTGATGAAGAGGAAAAATAATAAAAATACGAAAATTGTATGGTAATATATTTCTAAAAATAATAAAAACACAAACATTATTTCCGTAACATATGCATATGATAAATGTACATAAAACAAATTACTCGTTGGTACATACGTTGTGATGCTGATACTGTTATACCGACACACACATACATACATAGATTTAACGTTATTTGTAAGTGTTTTCAGTTTAAAAATTTTTCATCTTGGAGTTTTCGTTTTCATTGTTTTAACCTTTTATAATTTTTTTAAAGAAAATTTATTCACAATACGCTTTAAATACATTTTTTTTTATAAAAAAGAAAAACCAATAAATAAATTTAAAAGATAAAAAATAAAAAAAACCAAAATTTTCAATTAACTAAAATTTTCTAAAAAAAAAAAAAAAATAATAAATCTTTTTTTTCCATTTTTATTTGATATTTTAAGATTAACGCAAACCACAAATTAAACAGTATTTAACAGAAAATGGTTGGTTATGTAGATTCTACACACAGTGTGTTAAAATCTTATATTTTCGTGTTTGTTGGTATTTGGATTTTTTTTATATATGTATTTAGCGTTTTTGTCTTGCTTTTAAGATTGAAGGAAAATTATTTAGCATCATACTGTGAATTATTCTACTTAATTTCATGTTATTTCCGGCGTTTAATGATGTTTCTCAACCATTCAGGTTTTTAGGATATATTTAAAAAAGGATTTGCTTTAATAGCTACAGTTTTTTTTTTCCATTGTATTGTTGTATGTTTAAATGTGAAATATTTTTCTCCTACGACTATCTATTTATTTTTATTATGAAAGGGAAATTCTCAGGATCTTCTACATTATCAGTTAGTATTTGTTGAATTTTATTCGCATACATAATTATTAATTAACTTCGTTTTTCTTTTTTTTTTTTTGCAAACGAAACTTCATTTTAACTAAACTGAGTCAAATGTACGAGTTTGAAATATACCACATTTATATAGCAATATACTCATCAGTTTTATGATAATTATTTTTACATAAAATAATTATTATTTGTGTATTAAATAAAGCCCATATCATTTAAATGAATGCAAAGAGATATTATAATTTATGCCTTCTATAAAAACATTTTGGAATTAGTATATATGTGCTTCGTATGTGTATACCGTAGAAGGTATATTTGAATTTAGGATAATATATTTTTCCTTTAAATATCATTTATATTTCATTTTCATTTCCATTTTCTATGCCCAAATTTTTCTTTGTAATTTTACTTATTATGTATATTATGTATATTACAAAAACTATTTATTTATTTATGTTTAATCTGTATTATCTGCTTACATTATTTTTGGCAATAAATTTTCTTAAGAATTGTTTTATTATTATGTTAGAAGGTTAAATGGTTAAACGTTATTATGGTTTTGGATATGATGAAATCAAAGAAAATTTGAAATAAACTTTTGGGATTCTTTTCATTTATATACTTTATAGGACTGAGTTTCATTTTAGGAATTAATTATAAATACAAAATAAAAACAAAATAGATAATTATTATTACATGCTGTGGTCAGTGCTGTTGTTTTCTAAAAGTTGAAAGTAGTATTATACGTTCGAAAAATTGCTTTTTAGATTAAGTTTCCTAATTACAACAATCTTAAATTTTTTCAGATACTTTCGTTTGAATTTTTAAAATTTCTTTTTAATAATAAGTAATTTTCTTTTATAAAATTTATTACACATAGAATACTTAAATAAAAATAGAAAATTCTATAATTTTTATAGAAAACGCAGCTTCGTATATGTAAAATTAATATAAAAAAAAGTCTGTACGTTGTACGTAATAGAAAACGGGTGATATCGTACAGTGGCTCTTGAATTTTAATCTTATAGGCGGCGCGGCGCATAAAAGGAATGTTTAAAATTTAAATTTCAAATTTATTGATAATTTTTATTGTTTCATCACATTTGAGAATAAAAGTGATACGTGTAAAATTAAATGCATATAATTCTAAAAGGCAACATTTTTATCGAAAATTTTAGTAACAGATTTCAAAACGACAGCACAGCCTGTGATATTGAAATTTTTTTCGTTTTTATTTCCATCTGTATCTACACATAAATATATTCTACATATGCATATATATACACAGTACACACGTATTTAATAGTATCGATTATATCGTTATAGAAACTCATGTTACTAATTTAGTTGTTTGTATGTATATGTACATACGTATAGTATACATATATGTATGTGTATTCGAAAAAATTTTTACTAATTTTTGCACATTATTAATAAATCATATCTTAAAACTGTACAAAAGATTTTATCATGTGAACATAAATTTATTTTATTTTGACTAGATAAAATAAATTACAATTAAAATGTTCGTCCATTGTTTTAATAAAATAATTCAGTAAAAAAAAATATTAGGACACCGTTGTTACAGCAAAGAGAACAAATATTCTTCGCTAATGCAACTTTGTAATTTTAACTTTATCTTGTTTTAATGTGATCCACGAGTTGATAAAAAAATTTTAAACCTTTTATAAATCCTTATCTGTTTTCAAATAATGAAAAAAATATTAAACTATATGCATATGTACATACGATATTATATATTTAAAATATTTTTTATAAACGTGTAAATTTACAAATCGTATAAAAACGAGCAAAGAAAAAATATCTTTATTATAATAAAAATTTAGATTTTTTACCTTTTTTTGCTTGTATAGAATCAATTTCATTTGCATTTTCTAGTTATTTTTCATGTACATGAGAATAAATATTCGCGTCGACCTACATACATAATTTTCTTTTTATGTTTTCTTTAACAACATCATTTTAAAACGTTCTAATTTTCATAATCAAGTATAAAACTATTACAACATAAGAAAGTAAGAAAATAGATACCATAAAAAAACGCCAGATTGCATTACATTACAAAATAAATTTAAAGTACGTTATTATTTGCTTTTTAAGTTTACGAAAAAAAAAAAAAAAACGAAAGAAAAATACAATCACAAATATCTGGAAATTGGGTTACTGTGTAAAGAAAATCGTATTACAAAAAGGCACTACATTTTCATATTACGTATGTATGTACATATATTGTGCTCACATTTTTATCTTTATCAACTTATTTACATTATTCTATTTTAAATAGTATAATCCTGATAAATGAGAAATGACTGTTATCAGAATCGACTAAAAAGAAAAATCCAAATCAAAAAAGAAAATTGAATAAAAACCACAACAAGTGATAAAAGGGTGTAAAAACATTTTTATTTAAAAATCAATGAGAATTTCAAAAGAAATAAATATTTGACAATGAATAAAAAAAAGATATTATTTCTTTAAGTGTTTCTATATTTCAAATATCGATTGTTTTTTTTACACTTATGCACAAGTGGAAATAAATTTTCGTCAATCTTAATTTTATTTATTTACATTTTTTGCACATTGAATATTGTTTGTTTTGTTAACGTGAAATACACATACACATAAATTTATAGAATATCAAATCAAAAAGTAGATGTATTTACAAGCAAGTATTTACTTTTTAGAAAATGTTGAAAATTATATTTAAAAAAAATATATATTTTCAAAAATATTTTGATTATGTATAATAATACAGTGAAATATAAAAGACTTCTTTATAAAGCTGAAAACTGAAAATTTAAAAACTTAAGCTGAAATAATTGTATTCACATGTACATACATAGAAAACTGAAAAGCTTGTAAATAAATACTGACAATAATGATGGCTGTCATCAATTTATGCATAAAGTCCAAGAAAATTTCTTCATTCATCCAATATAAGAAATTTTTAAAATTACATGATAACAAGAATTTGAATATAATCTTATTTATATAAAGCATTAAATTCTTTATAGAGATAAGGAAAACCTTTTTGCATAAAATTAAACTAACATTACACGGATAAATCATTTAAAAAGCACTGAAAACTTTAAAGGAATAAAAAAATTCCAATAAAAAATTTTTATTTGAAAAGCATGATGGATAGAAGAATGATAAACAATCGAAATGTTGGGTATTGTTGGATATGATATACATATATACATATGTATGTATGTATTTTTGTTTTCATATTCTGTACTTGTATGTACTTAATACTGTAATTATGGAAATTCATTTAAAACGATTTAGGAAAATTTTTACAATTTCTTGTTAAATGCAAAAAAAAAAACAGTGGAAAAAATGTATCTATATACTTTATTTCTCTTTTTTAGTACCACAGATACATAGATTATATATCAACAAAAATCGTAACAAAAAAGCCTAATTCTAGTAAATTTGAAAATGAAAATAGAATAGATAATAGTTATACAAAAAAAAACGAGTTTAAAATATTTCATGTACTTACCTTGAATTTGATCGTTTTGATGAATCTTTTTTACCAGCTTGTAAATTTGGAAGATCTTTCTGTCGTTTTTTAGTTTCACGCCATATTCGATAATATAAAAAACACATAATCGTAACAGGAAAATAGAACGCAGCTAATGCAGTACCAAATGTGATGTATTGATTTGTTTCAATAAATTGTATATAACATTGATATTGTGGTACCGTACGTTTACCTTCAATATATGGCCAACTGTATATCCATGGTGGCCATAATAATAAGCTTATACCCCACGCAGCACCAATCATAACAGCAGCACGACTCGTTGTCCTTTTTGCACGATATGTTAATGGTCTAGTTACACTAAAGTATCGATCAAAACTAATGATTAATAAATTTAATACGGATGCATTTGATGCCAAATAATCTAATGCCAACCATGTGTCACATACGTATGGCCCCAATGGCCAATATCCTAATATTGTTGTTACAGAAAATAATGGCATCGATATAAGGCCAATTGCAAAATCAGCGATTGCCAATGAGAATAAAAAATAATTACTAATCGTTTGTAGTTGCTTATCAATTTTGAATGATATCATAACCATAACATTACCGAGTACAGTTAAAAAGCTCAATACGGTTGCGATAACAGCTAACACAACCATTTGTAATGTATTGTAACGTAGACCAGGTGGTTCTAAATCTGTTTCGTTGATTGTTACATTTTTTACTGCGATCTCTAATTGCGTTACATTCGTGATGAGGAATCCCATCACAGTAGTTGTAGTTATCGTTGTTGCTGTTGTTGTTGTTGATGTCGTTGTTGCTGCCACAACAGCGGATGATGATATATCGGCTAATGATGTTGGTGCTGGTGGGTAAATCTCCATTTCGTTTAAATGGTTGAAATGTATCGATGATATTATAAATAAATTGATTGATGAGACTGTATATAAGAAAATAATATAAATACATATAATTTGATTAGTAACAATACAATTCTTAAAAATTAAATTAAATTTTTTTTTTCAATTTGTTATAAATTTGTTTTATAAAACTTTTAATTAAATTGTTAAACACATTCATATTTGTATAAAATGTATACTACAATATTTGAGATAAACAATATACATTAATTGTGAATGAAAAAGTATAATAAATACAATCGCTTTGAAATATTATACGTATAAGAAAAATGACATTTACAAACTTTTGCTCTTTTGAGAATATATTTTATTAATACACATTTACACACATATTCACACATGTACAAAGATGTACACAAATCCTTAAACAAATGTGTATGTATGAACAACAACCTATAAAAAAATTGTATTCTAGATACAAATCAAAAATCAAATAAAAAGAATATGAAAAAAAGTAAAAATTAGCTATTATCAGGTCAGGTCTCTAAGGATGACAATAAAAGTACACGTATATACAATACATACATAAGTGTGTGCCATATATATAATACGTATCGTAATATGTGTATGTACAATGAAGTTCTATCTGATGTAGAAGAGTTTAATGGAAACGTTTTCGTTTATAGAATGAAAAAATAAAGTAAAAGGATTGATATTAATAGCAAAAAAAAGTCATAGTTATTCAAGAAATGAAATATGAAATTAAAAAAAAAACGATTTTATCTATATAGTATTTTCCTTATTTTTCACATGTGTATGTTATTGTAAACAAATTTTCAAATTTTACCATTTTCTTGTTTATTTTTTTCTTAATACATCTTTTTCATTTTCGTATTAATTTTACTCACAAGTAGCAACAGACTTTTTTATATCCGTTAATTTGTTTTCCTTTTGTACGTGTATGTACTAACAAAATACACCTCCATATGTACATATATGTATATGTACGTAATATATATTATTCATTTTTGAAAATACCCTTAAGTAAAAACTCCATGATGCATACGATATTCTATACGCATTATATAACATTTATACAACACACATACATATGTATCTTGCTGTTGGGACAATTGAACAGAATACGTATGAGATATGTAGATATTTGGTGTGGTGTTATACAATATATAATATCATGTACAATATATGCATAAAAATACATATTATTTGTACATGTACGTATAATAATCATCAACCTCCTACTTTGAGTCCCAAAGGCGCAAAAAAAAAAAGGAAAAACAAAAAAAAAAGTACAAAATGTGTGTATTTGTTTAAAAAATAATTTTTTTCTTCCTTTTTATAAAAGCTCAATTTTTCTTATTTTCATTTTTTTATCTTCGTCCATGTATACGTGTGTACACATTATATTTACAAAAACAAATTTCTTCGTTTGTATATGCGACCTTTATAAGTGTTTGTATATAAACATACATATATAAAATTATGTATGCGAAAGGATATTTAACAAAAAATTTGTGTAGATGTCAGTTATATGAAAATGACAGGAATTGTGTGATGTTTTCTCTTTTGATGTTGTTTATAGGAAAAAAAAAGATACAAAAATGGAAAACATTAAAAAATAAAAAGATGAAATGGACGAAAAAAGAAAAAAAAACTTTTTTTTTAAAAAAGCAAGAAATTAAAATAAAGAAACATTTACTTTCAACTTTAATTTTATTTAACGCAAAAAGTTAAATTTCATAAAACAAAACACAAATAAAAATGAAATGAAAGTAACAAAAAAGATAAACAAAAACAGTATAATGTTCTAAAGTTTGGGATGCGATTTTAAATAATCTAACTTTTAAAAAATAAAAAAATAAAAAAAAAAGGAAAATAGAAAAAAATTTAGAAAATTAAAAATTTTTTCAGTGAAGAAAATAAAAACAAACGAAATTTTTTTATGCAATTTAGAAGTATTTTATACAGTTTTTGTTTTTTGATTTCATATTGCTTTATTCATGAAAAGTTTTATTTTAAAATGTAATTTAAGCTGTTTTAATTCGTCATTTTGCCATTAAAACAAATTAAACTAAATTAAATAGAAATAAAGTAATGTTGTTATACATTAAGAATTATATGTTTTAATAAATTAGATTAAATAATACGTGTATGTGAATTTCATATAATGTAGATACATATGTACATACGTATATACCTGTTGTTAATTTATGATAATGTGTGTATACGTTTCAGAATTTCTTTTATTAAAAATTTCATTACTTATTTTACTGCACATTATTTACTATGGTGTAGGTAAGTACAAACAAAGTTTTTTTAAATTAAAATTTTCTCTACGCTGTTTTGTATCCAATTTCAAAAATCTTATATTAACTTTTTTTCATAATAAGTTTTTTCTCATTGTTTTAATAAATTTTTTATAAATGCCTTCTTTACTTAATTAAAAATTAAAATCATTGTACATGACTACCATTAAAATTAAATACAATCTTAAAATATGTTAGAGAAAAACTGATGAAAATGATTTTATTAAAAATACCATTTTCTTAAATTTTGAGTTTGACTTTTTTTCCCGCTTTTTTTGTAAAATAATATAAAATATGTTTTCATATGTAGAATTTTCGATGTAGTAAAAACGAGAAAATTCGTATACAAATGTATATGGACGTATGTTTAATAAAAGTGAAAAACCTAAAATTTACTATATCATATAATACCTTACCTTTGAATATTTAATAACGACTCACAGTTAATATATATCTTTTATAAAATTAATTTTTCATTATACATAAGAAGTTAATATAATTTTAGATATTTTATTCATTAGGACAAGTTAAAGAAAACAAAAATATTTTTTTTTTATAATTTATTTTTAATTTCTTACATTTTCTTTTGTCTTGAAAATCTTTTTTATTTCTATATTTGACAGAAAAAGGATCAATGAATTTTCTTATTTATTTTTATTGAAAAAAAGGATGATGTGTTTCATGTCTACATACTTATGTTCATTTACTTAAATAAATTTTCTCAAAACGTTTTTACTCAAATCACATGACAACAGACGTTTTCAGAAATGCTATCTACATAGACATGACTTTTGCATTATATTGAAATATGTACATACATATGTATTGGACAGGTGTTCAATGAAAAAAAGGTGAAAACTTTGATGGTATCAAAAATTGGTTTAATTTCAATCGAATAATTACTTCAAAGGAATCCAATTTTTAAATTACAGAAGCCAACTAATTACATAATGAATGAACTGTTTAGTAATTTTTTTTCTTACATTATGATTTCTTACTAAATAAGAAAATACTTAATAATTATTTAGTATAAACCCAATAAAATAAGATCAATAAAATATTAAATTAATTTATAACTTATAATACGTACATAAATCAAAAACTATTTAAAATGAAGAATTACTCGTATATAAAAATACATATGTATATCAACAAGGATAAAATTTTTAAATTTACAGCAAAAGTTCACAAGCAAACCTGCATTATTGAAAACTTTAATTTATAAAAAAAAATATATACGTACGTGTTATGTACATAATAAAGATAAAAAAAAAATTAAGAAAAACCCAATAAATGAAATGAAAAAAGAATTGATGTAGAAAAAAAAAATAGAATGATTTTTTATCAATGTCCTTTTTTTTCGTTTCAGTTTTTCATTTAATAAAAATTTCATCTTCAAAAATTTACTTTCTTATTGTTCATTATTATTTTTATTTTCCTTTTTTATTTTTGGATATTCGTTTTTGTATTGTTGTAGTCATTTTTGTGGTATTATAATTTGACATGTGTGTCTAGAGGTGGAACTCACATTATATAACATTCATGTGTATATGTGCGAACATGTGTAAAATAAAAATGAAAAGGAAAGCAAAACTTTGTGATATACTACGCAAACAAATAAAAATAAATAAAAAATAAATAAATTATATGTTTCATAATCATGTACAAGTAAGTATATAAAAAGAAGGACAAATCGAAAGGCAAAAATAAAAATCAACAAAAAAAAGAACACCAAGAGTTAGAAAATGGCAAACACGTTTTTTTCGTATTTGAACTTTTCTTTTTCTTAATGCAGTACATTATTTCAATTTTCGAGCAAAAACTTTTCATTATTTTATCTTTTACGTCTTTGTTTTTATTTTTTATTTTTTATTTTCTAAATATTTACTATGGTTACATAATAAAATTGTGGAATAAAAGACATATCACAACAATTTATAACACATTGGATGTATTTGTATGTTGGTATGTATTTATTGGAGTTGATATGTACCTAAATAAAATTCTAAATTATAGAAAATTAAACTAAATAAGATGATTCAAGCACATGTATATTATGAAGTAAATAAAGGTGAAATCGTTTTTACAGCATATAAGGTATAGAATTATTACTAGATACGTTTTTTAAGATATGTGTAATTTTTTCAAATTTAAAAAAATAAATTGAAATAAAATTACATTACTTTTTCATTAAAATTCATTATTTTTAATAATAAAGGAATACAAAAGAATAATGACAGTACTCAATACTAATAGTAAAAAGAAAATAATAAAAATGATAAAAAAATTAAATTGAAATACATTAAATTTTAAATAAACGTAATTTTGTAGAAAATTCACTTTAAAAATTGTTGCTTTTAAAACGCTTTAATATAAACGAGGACAAAATATAGAAAGAAAAAATGCAATTTTGTGTTATCAAAACAGAAGCAATTATGAAAAAGAAAATAAAACATAAAACTAACATTCTCAAGGACTAGAATTTATGTTGTACACAGATTTTAAAGCTCATATGAAATTTTAAATACTGTAATGTGTCTATTGACATAAAATGATTTTGTATCTTCAAAGTATACATATACACATATTCTATTTTTATATAAAAACTGAATTTTATGTATGTACATACATACATATGTATATACAGAGAATTATAAACACATATTTGCGATTGTGACTCTTATAAATGTTTGTATGTACATATGAGTAAATTCATGTATATATGTACAGAATGGATGCAATAATGGCATCCATTTATCTTTTTTAACATTTCAAGTTGATCACTTCAAGTTTGTCTTTTTCATATTTTCTTTTTCACATTTTTCTTGTTTATTTCCTTTTTTGATAAAAAATAAAAAATATAAAATACAAATTTTTCATCATCATTTATATGTACATACATATTACATACATACATATATGCACTTAAATCTATAAAAAATTATGATTTTATTATGAAATCCTCAATATATGTATCTTTAAAAAAATTTTTTTTTATTTTATGTTTTTGATTTTTCTTGTTTTTTTTTGTGTGTACAGGACATGTTTATGTAAGGATAGAATTCAAATGTTTGAAATAAAATTTTGTATTAAACATATTTATAAGAAAATATACGATTAAAATAGATAAGAATAAACATATACATACATAATCTATTCTGTCAATACACAACATTTCCATTACAATAAGTATTTACAATTACTATAAAATATTCTGAATTTTTTGTAATATATAGTTTTGTAGTTTTTTGAAATATATAAAATTTCATGTTATCACATAAATTCAAAAGTACATAATTTTTATAATAAAATTTTATGTGTTTACTACATATAAAAATTTTTTTTACAGTACATACTATAAATTACGATAATGAAATTCTGAAATAAAAATTCTGTGACTTGTTTAAATGAACGTTATAGAAGTTTGATAAAAAAAAAAGAAAAAGACGTAACAAAAAAATATTAATGATTTTGAATAAAATTATATAATAATAAAAAAAAAAATTCTATAAGTTAAGAAAAAATTTAAAAATCTTTTTTTCATGTAATTTTTTTTTTAAGCAAAATAAATTTCCTTCGATAAGAATAAAATTATTTTCAAATGTTTTCAATATTTTTTGAAAATTCAATTTTTAAACTTTATTTATATGAGAAAAAATTTAAAATTTTTCTGAATACATAATGCAAATGATACACATGTATTCCTAAAGTTTAATGTAATATACATATAATATTTTACATTTCGTAGTATCTACGTTAATTTATTTCCAATTTATCTTCAAATATAAAATTTAAATATTTTCTAAATTTAACTAAACTAAAGAAACTTAAACTTTTCAAAATTATATTTTGAATCATTGAAAATAGATGATCAACTTAACAAATAAATTCAATTAAAGGATAGGGATGAGCAAATAAAATATATTCGATAAATTAATTATTATTGAAAAGAAAAAAATATACAAACAATTTTATTTATGTAATTTAAGAGAAAAATTGTACTTTTAAGACTGCTTGAAATGAGAATTTATTTTTTTTAAATTCAAACAGTTTCATGTGTCTTTTCCTTAGTTTAATGTAATTTTCATAAATATAGAAAATTTCCTAATCAAAAACGTATACAGATTTATTTATACCTATCTATACGTACATTATATTACTATAGTGTGTGATATTATATTTAATAATAAAATAAAACATGAAAATTTTGTATTAAGAAAAAAATGATAAGTAATAAGCAACAAATTTTTATTAATCTAAAAAAGTTCAGCCAACTGTAAAAAAGGAATAAAAACAATAAACGAAAGGAACAAAATTTTTACAAAAATATAAAACCGCTAAGTAAAGTTTTTCACTTTTTTTTTTTTTTTTATTAAATTTTCTAGTTTGATATTTAATGAAAATTTGTTCAAAACTTTTCGAAAAGTTAAACTTTTCTAATAGATATTAATCTATATACACAATCACATGTGTATTTACACGTATAACAGTTTCATGTATACATTATACGTTTTATGTATTTATGGAAAAAATTTAACAATAAAAATATAAGAAAAAAGCATGATGTATACACCTATATACAGTGCATTATTGTACAAGACCAAATACTTGTTAATTTTTAATTACTTTTGTTTATTTTACTCTAATTAAAAAATTTCTTTTTTCAAAAGTTGATTTTCTATTAAAAAAATTTTAAGTGTTTTTAATTTTTTAATTTGAAAGTTTTTGAGAGTGTAAAAATATGAGTATACATATACATATGTATATATAATGATGAACCATACAAAAGTTACGTGGGTAGGTATTTTATATTTTGAATATGTGAACAACATTCCCATAAAATTATGATATTTTTAGCATAAAGGATAATAAAAATGTATTACGAAAAGTTTTTAGCTAAAAAAAAGTATATACATATATGTACGCATGTATAAAATAAAATGAAGCATAAAAACATGAGTGTATTATGAACGATAATATCAATTTCAAATTTTTCAAAATGTTTCTTTAATTTAATTTAAAATTTCAATGAAATTTGCGATTATAATTCTTTTAATACTTTTTAATCTTATTATGCTTCGTGTTGAATCTGTATATATTTTTTAACGAATGACGTAAACTGATTTTTGTATAATTCTTTTAATATGTATATGTACATATGTACGTAATTTATTTTATATACTTTTTCAATAAACATAAAAAAATCAATTTCATTATCATTCATACGTATACGAATATAAATAAATGCATTTATTTTTTTTCGTATATTTTACGATAATGCATATTAATTACATATTAATTTTCTGATTAAGGTTTTAACTAATTGTATTTATTTTTTTAACACCAACATTTTACAATACTTTAATATACAATTCATGCGTACACTGTATACATTTTATGTCATCCGGTGTATTTTTGAGCCATATTTTATGTGTAATTAAAAAGACGTATTGTGATTTTACACATACAAATTCTTTTATATAATACAGTGAAAAATTTACTTTCCGCAATGTTACCACGCATAATATACATATAGTAAAAACGATTTTTTCGCGTTAATGAAAAAAAAAAAAAAATTAATTGTATATATATGTACATCCATACAGATATTCAGTTCATTTACATATAGTGTGTGTACTTCAACTTGTGTAGTACGTGTAAATATTGTTACAGTTTTAAAATATTTCATGAAACTGAATTTTTATTGTAATATGGAAATTCTTCTGTTACATGATTTTAACAAAATTATCGTCTTTTACGTATTGTATCTCCAAAAAAGTAAATATATGTACATAATAATAATCGTATGGCATATATATACAAAATAATAGCATGTACGTACAACTACTTAAATATGCATACATTTTATATCTAATCCAAGTAACTTGCTAAATAGTACACAGATATGATAAATGTATACAGTGAATTTAACGTTACTTTGGTATCTACTGGTATATAACATACAATATATGTATGTATGTATGTATGTATGTTTTACATTAAAAACAAAAATTTCAATATCATTATTATGCACCATACAATCATTACATCCTTATCCTGAATATTCTACAATTTCACTTTTATTATATTTATATTGTTTGTTCTATATATACAGGTCTAACTTCTTTTATATACATACATACATATGTATGTACATATATTGTTATGTATAATAAAATTTTGCAGCTTATTCATATATTTCTTACCATTTAATGTCTTTTTTATACTATATGTACATATATCCTTGCAGTTGGATTAATGTATACTCATATATATGTAAACGATCTAATACACCTACATTTTTGTGTAAATTCGTTGTATACACAGTGTAAATATTTAAATGTGTGTATTAAATATAAGAAAATTTTTTGGGTTCGTTTCATATTCATGTTTTTAATATATTTTAAAGCATAAATTACTGCTCATATATTTATAACAATGAAATTATATTTCTACTAACAACAGTTTTTGCATTAGAGTTTTTGTTATGTTACACATATACATATATAGATGCACATGAATATGTGATAAAAGTACACATTTTATCATACAATAACATTCCATTTTATAAACTATAAAAACAACAAATAACAGGAAGTTATAAGTACATACATATTTAAAATAGGATGTGTCATGTAATGATTAAGTTCTTCTCAAAGTAATTATGCAAATAGGATTTTATATTTGCAACATTGTGCATATATGTATGTATGTGTATATTATACATATACTCGTATGTGTAGGATGTTAGTAGAGTACAAGGATATAAAATGTACATCAGTGAAAATTACAGTACTAAATACGTAGATAAAACTTTTTCATACATTTTCCAAAGCATATTTTTATGGAAAATTTATGGAACGTATTCATATACATATTACGTTGTATTGCATTTAAGTTTGTATATGTGAAGTTTGAATATAAAGAAAAATGCAAATTAATATCATAAATATGTTAATAACTGTGCCGAAAAATTAAAGTTTGTGTGTTTTATATAAGATTTTACATACTAATGTTATATAGCATACTTACGTGTATTATACGACGCGTTTGTCACATACAAACACGTTTCTTTTTTCAAATTTTAAATTTATGGAAAATTATAAAAAAATAAATAAAATATACAATAAACATAAAACTTAGAATAAAAAAATGGTTGTTACAAAAATTAATTGGTGACACCGAATATAAAATTTACAAAATTAAAAGCTTTTCTTATGTCTTTTTACAACAGTGAAATAAAATACATGTATATATACATATATGTATCTATAATTTACATGTGTGTGGTTATTTTCAATACACCACAGAGACTATCGTGTACATTCATATGTTTGCAGTCTTCATTTTCCGTATATAACATTTTCGGTATTTTGGTTTTGTTAGTACTGGTGCATACCACATACCTATATAATAAATACTACATACCTATATAATATATAATTATTACTTATACAAGTATGTAATCTTTGAATATTCTTCAATATTATTATGTAATTTCAGTTTTATGTACAAATAAACCACATTTTATGTACGATATAAAAACACATATCTACATAAATCCATTTGTATAAAACATGCACAAGAAATATTGCAAAGTGGTTTTGGCATTTTCAATAAGTTATGTGAAATTATTATATTTCACAATTTATGTTCATCTATTAAACAATGATTATATTTTCATTTATACAATTTTATTGTTGTGGTGTCCTTTGAACTTATACACATGTTGTACAAAATTTTTATTACTAAAATTATTCTATTATATAAGTAATTGCTTTCTAACTAAAAATTTTCTTTTTTCATATGTGTAATTGGCATTATCGTAACGTCCTGTTTGTATGTATATATGTCAATAAAATTAAAGTTATTGAAATTAAAAAATAAATTTATTTTTTATTTTATTTTTTTAAATAGTAAACAAAATTCCAATAAATTTCTCGAATTTTTATTTTTTAACAATGTTTAACAATTTATTTCCAAAGATGATGCTTGTTAGTTGAAAACCATTTGACCACAACTTTAATTATTTCCTTTGATTTTTTCAAGATATACCAAGAATGTGAGATCTTAGGTTTTTTCTTCATTCAAATGTAAAATTTTAATTACCAAAAATGTAAAATAAGAATTATTAGACACCACACCACATTCATAAACAACTCAATTTTATTTAAAATTTAAATTGAAAAGAATTTTTCCATTTTAAAACTTTTAATAATCTTTTTGAAATTAGAATCCTAAATCTTATTGGGATGTAACGATATCATTGTAAAAAAAAAAAGACAAAACAAACTCGGAAACTAAAGATAAACAGAAATGTAATAACAAATTTTGACTAATCATTTTTTTTTTTTTAAATGTCAAAACCAATTTTTCTTTTTCTTTTTAATTATACCCTTTTGCTTGAATTCTCGATTATTCATATACATACATATTTCATTGTTTATAAACATAATTTTGTGTATTTTACTTTCGATTTTTCCTTGTTTTAACATATTTTGACCTTCTTTTATAAAATGATTTTACAATTCATGTAACATTCAGTAAAATCAAAACATGTCTAAGTAAAGGAAAATTTACAACCCCTGCCTTTTTTTTTGTTTAACTTTTGATCATAAATATTTCTTGTTTTTTCTTTTTTCCTGTTCTATTTTCTTTTATTTTCCTTTTTGTATGGATTCTATACAAAAGATTTACAGTTTAAATTAACCAATTTCGAAGATTTTTTCTTCTATCAGTAAACACAAAAATCTCTTTGTATTTCTTTTCTTTTTATACGTACATACATATGTATATACATACTTAGTAGTTTATAAAATGATTTTGAATTTTCTCAAACGAATTTGAATTTCAAATTTTGTATTTCAATATAAAAGAAAAAGAAAAAAAAAAAGAATTGAAAACCAAATTTTATAATACAAGAATGTAAAAGGATAATACAAGTATGTGTGTACATGTAGATATACATAATGTATGTAGGTTTTTATTTTAATAAAATATTGTAGTAATCTTACTTACATATACAGTGTAAAAACGTATGTTTGAATACATTATTTTCGTATAAAATCAAAATGATTTTAATTTACTGTGATTTTACAAGAACATTTTCATTTCTAAATTTTTTATTTGTGACCTTTTTCCTTTTTCTTTATTTCTATGTTGTTGACTATAAAATTGAAAAGTAGAAATAAAAAAAGAAAAGTATTAACAGAAAATTTGTAAAAATGGGAAAGAAATTATTCAAAATAAAAAAAATAAATAATTTTTTTTTATAAAATTTCCTCTTTGGAAAAATGTGACTAGTAGATTTTTTTTTTTCGAAAAATTTAAATAATTTTTACCGAATACATAAATATGTAAATATATTTACATATGTATATGATATATTTCTTTTAATTTTTCTTTCCTTATTCACAATTCTTTATAAAACTTTGAAAATTCCTTATAAAATATGAAATTTCATTGCTATTTCATGTTCAGAATCATTCAGGAAAAATCGTTGTTTTATTAAAATAATAACACGCGTTTTACAAAACAAAAGAATATTAAAAAAAATTATGAAAAATATGCTATTACAAATGTTTTTTGTTTGTTTTTATTTGTGAAGTTAAAATTTTCTTTTTCCTAAATTTTTCGCTTCTAAGACAATCATCGAACTGAATAAGAAAATAGAATTTTTTATTTTTATTTTCTGATTCTGAAATTTAAACGCATGCTATGAATAGGTACATACATGTATGTAAAATATATTTATGTGTGTACTAATTAACCTTCTGATGAATACTGTTGTCTTCTTGATCATTCAAGTACACGAATTTAACGAACGTTTAACAAACATTAAATAATGAATACTACATGTAATATTTTTTTAATGTACTAATATAGGTATACATACACTCGTATGTACAAAAAATTTTCTTATGAAATTTCTGTTTTGTAATTTTTTGTTTCTCATACAACAATAATCAGTTTTTCATTTTCAACAAAAATAAAAAATCATGTATTAATTAAAACTGTTACATAATTAATGTTATACTTGACATCCATCCATGGCAACGAATCTCTTTTTTTATTTTTGAAATTTTTATATTCTCAACTTTCATACAACACAAAGTATATTTGATTGAAAAACATATAAAATATTAACATTTATCCGATTGCAAGGAATGGTTGACTCTAATTGAAATAACCATTGTTTGTTTTTCTTTGAAATGTATTTATCTCATTTTTCTCAAAAAATTTTATTTGAAATTTTTTTCTTTTTACAGATTTCAAAAAATAAAAACAAATAAATAAATAAATTCAGTACATGAGTTTGTTATAATAATGTTTATACGTTAACTTTATAAATTATTTTTACTATATTATTTTCCCTTTTTTCTTGAACTAGGTATATTATACATACATACACATGTTATTTAGCTGAAATCAGTTGTTTTCTTCTAAATATGTGTACACCCGTAATGTTAAAGAAAAACAACAAAAACAAAAATGAAAAATAAGAACTAAAAACATTTTTCATAACATCATTTTATTCTTAAATAAATACCTACTCGGAAAAAATACATCTCTGCTTATTCAACAAAAAATAATTTTTGTTACTTTTATATATACGTATTTTTTTTGTTATTTATTTATTTTTTTTTAATGAAAAGGACAAAAAAGTGAATTATAGGATATGAACAATAAATAGATTTTTTTTATTCAACTTTCTTTAAATTATAAGTCAGATTGTTATGGTTTGTGTACAGTTGTATGTACTAAAAACAAATATTTTCATTTTATTTGCCATATTTACTTTGTGATTATGAGTTCTCTTTTTAACAGAATTATTATTTTTTTAGGGATTTCTTTTTCTTTCATGTTTTATTGAAAAGAAATTTATAATTGAATTAAAAACATTAGCCTATTAACTTAAAATAAAACAAAAAAATGTATGAAATTTTGAAAATCAAATAGACCCCCAACAAAATTCAAGATAAAGAAATTTTTAAACATATGTATTTTCAAATTTCAATAAATTTTTTTGAATGTATATTATGCACAAAATTTTGCTATCTTTTTAGCGTGATAACTTCTATTTTCAAATATTGTATTCTACACAATAAATTAAATATTATTAATTTACTGATGCATTTAAAATAAATTGAAAAGAACAAATTAACCAAATATACACACAAAACAGTTTAATGGTACATAGTACATTTAATAATACAGACGTTACAGTTAAATAGTATGGGTGACAATTAACATATACCCAAGTAGATTTGAAAATTCAAATTTATTTTATAAATTATTTTCTAAAATATATCATTCTACATTCATCGATGTGTGTACGAAAATAATGAAAGTGAAATATTTCAAATTATATATTTAACCACTTCCTGTCACAGCATGACGTAAAAAGTTACTTTTAATTCAACAGCGGTACTGTTATACATGCCAAAACGTATGTGTAATATCCGTTAATTTATTACACATATGTAGTTGTGTTATTAAAAAAACTAAATTATTGTATTGTTAAACATTAGTTATGTGAAGCAGTTGATTAAAATTGAAAATTTTAAAAATTTTTCGAAACTTTTTTAGGTGTGAAATGTTATAAAATTAACACTAATATCCATTTACATTAAATAGTTAGTTTTTTTTTCTATTCTGGGACTATATGACCTCAATTTAAGTAGAATAACACATGAATTCGATACGAAATTTGTGTAAACTACGTTAAATGTGAGTATGTATACAATTATGTACATTGTTACATATATGTATGTACGTGTATCCTAGACTATTTATTTTACATTCATTTTAACACATAGTCATACAAAAGTATATAATATGTATATACAACAATGGCACTTAAATGGTAGATCGTTTCATTTAAAATTATTATGTACGTATTGTTATTCAGGAATATATATTTTTTTACACTAGAGAAAATAAAATGTTTTTATTTTATTTTTTTATTTTTATTACTATTAATTTTATTTCATTTCTGTTATTTTATCATTTCATTTTATTTCATTTTTTTTTCGTGTGTTAGTGCTACTTATATATTTGTTCTTTTATAATATTTGTAAAAATACATATATACATGTATATATATGTACATACATACACATGTGATATTTTAACAATAAAAAATGTAATAATAATAAATAATAATGAAAACATAACATAAAAATTAAAAAGATATATTCGTATAAATTCTAAAAAGATATTATATGATATTTTGAACTCATGTAATTCCCATTGCACTTACATCCACATACATATGTATATTCATAATATTACTTTAGTACGTGTATGTATAATTCTCAATAATACATTGCATTCGATGTGAACGTAAATAAAAATAAAAAAATGTTAAAAGATTTATGAAAATTTTATTATTGTAAAATCCTTATAACTTTTAATAAAAAACGGAAAATAAAATATACTTTTACGGATTTTATTACAAAATTCATTCAATCAACAAATATTGAATAATTTATGAACTATGTGATACATACATATGTATGTACTATACGATAAGTACATGCTTAATTTCGCTATGAAAATGCAATTATATTAGATTTATTACATAATATTCATATAATTCTCATAGGTATCATAGTATAAAAAAAGCTTTTCAACATTTTCTAAGTTGTAAAATTTATTAGTAAATTGCACATAATGCGAATATTTTTTTTTACATTTTCGTTAACATTTTTTACACTTTATATAACATCGAGTTAGATGACAATAAATATAAAACTTAATTCACTCAGGATGGTTTTATAAATTATCTGCAAATGAAAAACTGCAAATGAATATTTTTTAAATACATTTTCAAAATTATTTTTAAACAAAAATTCTCCTCACTAAAAAATGAATTTGTAGGAATGAGAAAAAAATAATAATTTCAAAAGAAATCTAATAAAAAATTTAAAAAATATTTGTTAAAAATTATTAGGAATTTGACTAACTAGTCTTATATAACCTGTAATATAATGATTAAAGGAAAAATTAATCCGAAGGTAACTACATAAATTTTGTTAAATTCTTTATGCTACTGTATAATAAATGTGGTAGTAAACAAAATTTGATCGAAGGGGTACGATAACAACAAAAATCGTAAAAATATTCACGAAATTGAAAGAATTAAGTTGAGAATTATTTAAAACAACTTATGCATGTACAAATGAATAACAAATTAAAATGGTTCACTTTGAAAACAAAAAAGAAAAAAAATGAAAAAACAAATACTTTAGTAGAACATGTAAAAAATTTTCTGAAAACTTAATGGATTTAAACCGTAGAACTATTAAACATTCTGGTGTTGTACACGCTATGTATGAAATATACGTGTCCAGAAATTTGGTACACGTATGTATCTATCAAAACTTATTTTCTCGTTTACTGCATATAACAATGAAATTTAAAAATTTCGAATTTCCATTTTGCTTTTAAATCTCATCTATAATATTTGACTGAACCTTGTATGTGTACAGTAAAAATTGTACGAGAAAACAAAAATTCATTTTAACGGTGTTGGACAATATGTATGTATGTACGTAACAGGAAAATACCCATGTCTCTTTATTATTGTTAAAATGGGCCTTTTAAAAACACTACCATTTTATCATATACATGCTAACATTTTTTACAAAAAAGGACGTTGTATTTATGTATGGGTAAATCATTTTTGCAAAATATCAATATAAATTCAGTCAACCATTTAAAAGAAATGGGGAAAAACAAAAAATAAAGTAAAATTGTGTTTAGTATTTTATGAGTTTTGGAAAAATGTTTTGGGTCAATATTTTTAAATGTACGTGTACATAGGTACAAATTAAATACATTATAAGTCTATTCGTATTTTGTTAAAACAATTTTATGGAAAATTGAATTTTTTCAATGCCTCAACAACTTAAATTTATGAAAACAAATTTTATTACACATTGATACTTTTGTTTTTTATTTGTATATTTCTAGGTTATTTTTCCAAATTTTCAATTTTAATAGTTATACAAAAACAAATTTTTTTTTTTTTGCTATAAAAAAGAAACTGCCTATAAATAAAATGAAATATACAGTATAATATGTATGAAAATATGTACATACATACATTTTTACAAGTATGTACGTATGATATATAACAAATATGTATACGTATATACGTATATGTACATAAATATTTAATATATTGTTTGTGACTTAAATATTTAATACATCCATACATTAAATACAGAAATGTAAAAAAATTCATGCATGCTCGTTAATGTACAAGTATAGTGAATGCGAACGAAGTACAAAAATAATGAAACAAAAGTTCATGAAATCCTATTAAAGGAAATATTATAAATCAAAATTAAATTTATTCCTTTTGATATGTTGAGCTTTATATATATTTTTTTTTATATACATACATATGTGTACATGTGTGTAAATTGATTTTCAAAATTTTACTGAACTGTTATTTCTTATACAAATGAGTGTTATGATATCAAAATGATTCAAGTCATCATCTAACATAGTTAAAGAATAATATAAAAATATAACATATACGTAGTATCAGGTAGTATGTAAGCTTAACGAGTGCCCACATGAAATGATTTATGTACTACATACATACTTGTTAACTGAATCCATTGATTTATCACAAAGAATTTTTATTTATTACAAATAATAATTAGAAAAATTAATTTTGTAATTAATGAATTTATTATCAATAACACAAAAATTCTATATATTCAGTGCATTAATATACATATATACTTATTATGTAAGTAATACGTATAGTAAGTAAGCAACTTTTTTAATTAATGTACGGTTTTTAAAGAAGAAAAATTTCAATGTTTTCAAATCATTTTGAAAAAAAATTATGAAGAATATTTTTTTTTTAATTTTCCGCTTCTTCTGTTCTATTAAAAAGAAAAATAAAGAAAACATTACTTATCATTCATTACAATTGTTATGTTTTTCTTTGTGTATTGTTTTTTGTTATTTAAGATAACTATATATAGTAAATAACAACTAAATTTCTTGTACATAGCACGTACAATCAATGATAAAAGCATCCCACGTTCACATATACCTATACATACGTACATACATACGAGTGTATATGAATATATGTAATACAATAATCTACATTATATGAAGCATGTACAGAAATATTTTCATACTTACATTAATACATATGTACATGTTCGCATATACATATACATATATCTGCATAAACATAAAATTTATCTGCGTGTATTATTCCTTCTATACATTATGATAAAAATCTTCTTTTCAAATATTTCATTCATGCTTTTATTTTTAATATAATTTCTAAAGCATACGAAAACATACACAAAAAAAAAAAACAAAACAATAAACAAAAAATAAAAGTATATTATACATCTACGCATATTTACATTACATTCATACACATAATAGTAAAATATATTTAACTTGTTTAATATAAATTGAAATATACAAATATATTTGTACGTACATATGTATTTATAAAGTTTTCATGAACAGCAGGAATTCATTAGATTAGAAATGTCACATCAAAACATATCCTTATAGTATTATTTACAACACACAAAGGCTATGTATATGAATACATATGGTAGTATATTGTATATATTTTACATTTAAAATAAATATAACTTGTAAGGACATTTGTGCGAAAATACATATAATAATCTGTATACACACATATATATGTATATAAATTTAGATGTTGATGATCCTTTAATTCAGCTTCATTTTATTTTCATTTTTGTTTTCTTGATTTTATCACTTAAAATGTTGAAATCTTTCTTCTGCTTTTAACTTTTCAAGTATAAAAATGTGTTAAAAATCATGGGTGGTAGAAAAATATACAATACAAGTACGCATATCTACTTATTTATGGTTAAAAACCAAATTGAACATTTTAAACATTTTATTTTAGTTTTTATATTTTTTTATTTATTTATTTATTTATTTATTTTTTTTTCTATTTGACCCTTTCTTATTTTAATGTATTATATTATATAAACATTTTGAAATAAAATTTTCAATTTTCAAAAATGTGGGTGTTATTTATGTTACTTTTATATTATTTGTACAGTTTTCTTTTCATAAAATTTTGTTTCTTAACATAAAATATAAATACATATTTGACAGAATTGTAATTTTTGTTTTCTAACTTAAGTTAGTATTAGGAAAATACCCGACAATATAAAGTATTTGTATTAAATAACTTTTAAAAGAATAGTGTTTAGAAGCATGTATGTTCAAAAATACACACATACACAAGTGTGTATTTATTTTATTTTTATTTCAAAAAAATTTTTTTTTTATAATTATGTTTTTTTTTATAATAAAAGTAAACACAAATTTTCAACGTTTTTTAAGAATTTGTAAATACAAAAATAATTTTAGATTATTATGATTTAAGGACTGTTTTAAATTTAACATTTCAAAATTTTTTTAAAAGATCGTTCAAAATAACAAAAAAAAAAGAAATAAATAAATGTAGAAATATATTTTGTTGTACAAAAATTTTAATCAGATAGAAACTCTTTTCTAAATCATTTTCCATATCCTTCCGATCCTTTTTCACATGTTTTTTATTCTATTATGAATGTTCTTATACGCATTGTACATATCATTCGTATTTTTGTTTTTTTTTTCTTTTTGACATTTTATTAATGTACACATATTTTTGTCATAAAAACTAAGTTTTTGTCTCTTATTTCCTGTATTTTATGGTTTGTTTTTATAACGAATAAATTTAGATTTTAATACGCATATACATACTTATGTATGTTAGCATTGTACATATGTAGATAACATAAACATACATTATTATTAAATTAATGTGGTATTTTTATCAAGGTCAGTCTTGTATATATATCACAATTTTATTTCAACAAAAGAAAAATGAAAATATACGTAAAAAATTTTTGAAAATATACGTATACATTAAACATAAAAAGAAAAAAAAAACCAATTTTCCGATGTAATATTTTGTGTTTCAATCAAAAAAGAACAATATTTTTATCTTTTAAATACACTTCAATAAATTTCATTTTATCTTTCTAATGTTATCATTTATAAGAATTGAAGAAAAAAAAAAAGAAAAAAGCAAAAAACTGAACAAAAAACCAGATGAAATTGATTAAAAAAAGAATAAATGAATACAATTGAAAATAAAATAAAATGTCATTAATAAAAATATATGTATATATGTATGTATATTCAAAATTTTGAATTTTATTTTCACACGTAATTTCATACTATCCATTAATAATTGTTGAATCGATAATTTCAAATTGTATAAAATTGCGAAATTCTTAATAAAAATTTTATTTATGTAGGTATCAATTTTTTTACAAACAGGTATATTTAATTGGTTATTATTTAATTATCGTTATTATTTCTTTTTAACAAAATCAAAAAGATTTCTTAATTTGCTCAATCCAATGATAATTTGTATCTTAGGAATTTTCTTAATTTATTTAATACAGAAATAATTCAATATACTGCAAAATACTTACATATATGAAAATTAAAATGTAAAAGATATACATATGTATGTAATAATAAATGTTCTATGTCATCTCGTTAACACTTCAAAAATCTTCTTAATTTAGTTAATTTTCTTTGTAATCTTAATTTATTGTTGAATGTTTTCCTAAAGATTAGAATTAAACATTTTTGAAGCTTCAAAAATACTCCATTAGAAATTTTGAAGAAATTTTTATGACTTAAATTATAAAAATAATAGGAGTATTTTTTTAACACTTAATCTTACATATATAGACTTACGTATGTACACACATACTCATGTATGTATGCATGTATTATTTTGCTGTGTTGAAAAACATTAATATAAAAATTTATGTAAATATGTGCTTAAAACAGTCTGTGATTGTAGTTATATTTAAATCTAAATTATTCGTACAATTGTATACATAAACTCTATGTGGGCGTATTGTGTATAAGCGTTGTAATTAAATATTTAATTATTTTTTAAGGTACATATTTAGATTTTTAATGTTTAATATTTACGACTGAAACCTTAGTATAATAATTTATCATGAAAAAAAAAAATTATTAATTAAGAAAAGCTCTAAAATTCACATTACAATATTGTATAATAACTTTTAATTAGGTGCATATTATACAACAAATTAAATAATACATAAAATCACTCTGAGTACTAAAACACCATATGTGACCTAATTAAATAATAAGCATAAATTTATATACAATAATTACTTAATTTTCATATTATTTTTTGATATAGTACATTACATACATAATTATCTTCACTCTTATGTTGGAGCGTACTTATATGAATATCTTACATTTACATGTAAGGTACCATGTTTTGTGTTATGTCTGTATTTAATTGCCGTTTTGAATTCTTGAAACTCATTTTTGTAAATTGTTTTCTACATACACAAATGAACAATGCATTTTACATCCTTGACGATTTTATTCCACTTTTTAATATAAAAAGCGAAAAAAAAAACCTTCGTGTAGGTTTACATTCACATGTACCTTTAATTCTTGCATTGTGTATATTTTTTATATACAATATCTCATGTATAATTTTAAAACAAGAACAAAAAACAGAAAAAAAACAGGACAAAAAAATGTTTAAAACACTTTTACCTGCCAGCTATGTACAAAGAAAATTGCTTCAGAAAATTCACGTAAGTATATATTGAATGCAGTTGTATACTTTAAATACTTCCACTTACTTTTTGACTTTTTTTTATTATTTTTTATCTTCACAAGATGACATTAATGGAGGTCAAAATAAAAAGAAAACCAAAAAAAAATGAAACAATCTACATAAATATTTTCCTTAACTTTTAATACATACACCATACACCATATCCTTCCGTATACATGTGTATTTTTAACATATACCCACATTAAAAAAAAAGTTTTCATATTACTTTTGTTTTGCACTCATAATACAGTAAATACAAATACATATAACTTTTAAAATAAAAATTTCAGTAGATTTACAGGTATCGTGAATTTTACAAAACGTCTACATACATGCAACACAATTATCTACGTTGCTTTGTGCGCGTACATATTCACATCCAGAATGGATGAAAAAGAACAAGGGTTCTTTCATTTTAAATATTATTTGTACTTGTACATATACACATGGAAAGGCTTAAGCTTCAATTTGCAAAATGCATATGATTTAGACATACAGGATAGTTCGAAAAATATTGCTATAATCATAGCGTGATGTACTTTTACATGTCCAAAAAATGCAATCCCACATTTTGAAAAGAATGATTTTGAGGAACAAGATGACCTATGACAATTTTTTGCCATAAACAGCCTGTATTGTAAGAAAAAGTAAGTTTAATGATATTCATTCTGAGACACATGGTATGTGTATATGAACGTACTCTATACTCAGGCATTTACTTGAAGTACAGTATTTTATATTCTTAAAATTCAGTCATCACTTGTTTAATGAAAAGATCCTTTAAATTTTTAAAAAAATACAAAATGAAGTAGTAGTGTGTGTAGAAGAATTCAAAGCATATATACACAGTTATGATTGTTGAATACGTATACACTTAAGTACATACATAATACATACATTTGTAAAAATATGCTGTTTTTGATTTAAAAAAAAAGAAGTTCTTTTTTCAATTATTATTTTCACCTTGTACATCTTTTATATTCTACCTTTTTGTACACTCATCAAGTAATTATGTCATTTGTTATAATAATAAAAATTTGTTTTTTTTTTTAAATAATTTGAAACTTTTTCTTTAAAAAGTTGGTTCTGTATGACATACCAAAACAAAACTAAAACTTGAAAAAAAACTTCAATAAAACGTTTCACTATCAATAAGAGTATTTAACAAATTTTGTTTTAAATGATTCTCTAAAAAGAAAAATAAAAAAAATAATTCTCGTATTCATAATAACCCTTTTCGTATATTTAGAATTAAAATTGACTTTTAAGGAAAAAAAATTATAAAAATTAAAATTGACATTATAAAATCATCATTGAATCTCCATAAAATGTGTATTAAAGAAAATAAAGTATATAAAAAAAAATTTAGTTGGCATTAAGTCAAAAAATTTTTTTGGAAGATTTTTAGTTTTTAACATAAGCATTGGAAAAAAGGATTTTTTGAAATTATAAAATGTTCATCAATTTGACTTTGACACTCTCTGATGACATAAAAGTTTCTAAAAAATATGGGTTTCTTTCAACTATAATTATTATCATAGTAATAAAAACTAATAATAGGAGTGTTAAGTGTACATGTATAAAAATCAATACTATTTTTTTTAATTTCATTTAAAAGAAAAGAGACATTTGCTATAAAAAATCGTATTAGTATGAAATCATATACATATTATTTTCTACAAATCCCTATACAATTTTCAAAATATTTTCACTTTTATTTTCGCGAATTTCTACATACATACTCTTTCTATCAATTCTATGCAGTTTAAAGCCTTATGGAAACTACATAAAATAGTATAACCGTACGTCATTGTACATTGAAATTCAAAAACATTTTAGAGATTGAAAAAAAAACTATATTGCATAATTTAGCATAATTAACTCTTTTAACAATATTTTTGTGCTGTGATTTTTTCTACGTTTTTCTTACAAAAAAATTATTTTTTGCAGAATTTTACTTGAACATGTAACATGGTATGGTCCTATTAAAAATTTTATTTATTTTAATTTGTAAATTTAAAAAAGAAAGTATGTACATACGTATACAAATTCATAATATATTATGTATGTTCACATGTATGTACATATGCGTACACACATAAGTATAATGTATTTATACATATATGATTATTTTTTATGATATTAATAGCACACGTACAGAACAAGAACTAAAATTTTTTAAAAAGTATATTTGTAGTTTATTTTTATTATTATTATTTTTCTTCTATCGAATTATAAAATAGAAAATTTAATTTTCCTACACTCCATTTTTGTAAGTTTCTTTCTCTTTATAAATTACTAAATTTTCCACTCAAACTGTTGTGTACGTACATCGAATACAAAGTATAAAATTTTGTTTTTTTTTTTCATCAGTAATTCATTTTCATTTTTAGTTTCCCATCTTGAAGGGTTGTTTTTATCATTAGATATTTTCTAAAATGTTATTCAAAATATAATTCAAAAATGTACTCAGAGTAATATGAAAATAATGAAAGTGTACTTATGTATGCTTATATGTATATATACATATGATACATGAGGGTTAAATTGGTTTTTGTTGTTTTACATTTATGTTATTATACGAAACGAAATGAAACATGAAATTTTATAACTTTGAAAAAGAAAAGAAAAAAAAAACAAATTTCTATGTATACATACATATGTATGCTTATATTTAGTGTATAACATGGAAAACTTACGTAAATACTCCTACTTATATGTTTGTATGTCAACATAATTGTAAATACATCTTAACGTTCTATAATCATTATTAATTTACATCTTCTCAAAATGAAATTAACTTTTGTACTAAAAATGTAATATGTAAAATGAAATTCAGTTACTCTTGAATTGTACTTAAAATAATTAAAATTTGCAATTATGATATAAAATACACATAAGTATATGTATGTACATGCATACATATATTTTGTTTACTATAGATATTAATGAGACGAACATCTACAAAATATTTTTTTCAAAAATTACATGTACATACATATATACATACATACATGGAATAGATATTATGATTTTGATTTTCTATAAAAATTGTATATACTGTCATATGATTTTTTCTATTTTAAGTAAAAGTTTGATTTTCATTTAATATTTAAACAATGTTTATATTTATCTTTTCTTTTGTCATTTATTTTATTTACTTTTATGTTAAACAAAAAGAAAAACTCAAATTTTTTATAAATAACTTCAGAAAGATAATAACAATAATAGCTTCTAACATATTAAATGTAATGTATGTATAATCACAGAGAACGTATATAATATACTAAAGTGTGTATTGTATAAAAAAAAAATGTCTATTCTTATTATTACTACATACATAATACATATAACATGAGAACACTACATGAAAAAAAAAAATTCCCCATTATCAGATATAAAAATTAAGTACATTCTATTACACTCTATTGATAAAATAAGAAACATGTACTAGAAAAGTTTTTATTCATAAAATTTGGAAAATTTTCCAAAAACACAAAATTTACATTTTTGCTTGAGAGAAAATTAAGATATAAAATAAAAATAAAAACAAAAACTTCTTAATGTCTTTTAATATTTTCCTATACATAAAATTTATTTTTATGTTTGTTTACATGAAAATTCTACAAGTAATTAAAAAAAAGAAAAGAAAAAAATGTCTTAATTAAAGAAGATTATAGAAAAACTTATGTATACATGCATAATATTATTTGTATTCATATAATAGTAGTTCATATACATTTAATAAGTTTGAAAGAATTATAATTATTTTTGTTATCATCATGATAAAAGTTTAAATTATTATCAAATAATTAGAAAGATAAAAAAATTTTTTTAATTCAATGTTTAATTTTACTCGAACTGAAGAAATAATTTGAATATAAGAATGTTGAGTAAAATTTAAAAGTATAATTAAAATCATAACACACATTAAATATCATTATCAAAAATTTTTTTTAGCATACTGTTATAGAAAAATTCAAAATCTTAAAGCTGAAAAACCCAAAGAAAACAGATATGTATCATATATAAGATTTTATTAATTTTATCACATCCCAAACAATCATCAGACAAACAGTCCTTTCTAAATTATGGTCCTTCCTTAAATTTTTAGTACTTGATCTAATTTTTGGATAATTTATATACACAAAATTTTCAAATAAAAATAACTAAAATCATTATAAACTATAATATAATAATATAATAATCTAAAAGGCCATTGTTCATATGCTATTTAGATGCAATATAGCTCTATATATTACACCGCCTCTCATAGAATGTAATATGTATAATTATGACATAAAAAATAGATAAAATACTTAAAAGCTACTCATTTGAATTTATCTTAATAAAATTAAACATATACTTTAATAAATTATATAATATTTTATCTGAGAATGTAATAACCTTTTTATTTTTTCAACATAGTATTCATTTGAATGAATGTTCTATGGAATAAAAAGCGTTATTAGTGATAATAATGAGACAAACCATGTATGATATTATTACCATAGAACACCTTTTGCACTTTATTATATGTACATACATATGTAAATGCTAGGATAATCACATCCTACACAATTTTTAATGTGTAATGAAAATAATATTATGTATGATGTAAATAAATACATAATGTTATATCATATACGGGTATCCGTTCATCATTAAATTGTATTTTATTTTTGATATATTTATTTTAAAAAATGTAGATATTTTAAGAACATTATAAAATAAAAAACATTCACCTACATAATGTATTTAAATTTAAAATTTTTCATATCATTTTTTTTAAAGACTTTTGCTCGTAAAAAAGTACGTATACACATGTATATAATAAGATATAAATGGTTTTCTTAATAAAGTCAAATATAGCTTGTAATCTATAAGCTACAAATTTACTATAAAATATTTAATGTTCATATATAGTATATAAGCGTATAATATACAGATGTTGTATAGCAATAAATGATTGCATAGGTATGTTAAATTATATGTACATAGTCAAACTATTTCAAAATTCCATGGTCTATTATTTAAACCTATTTTTGTAAGATTTTTGTTCATTCATTAGTAAGATATTTTCAATTCTTCTGTGTTTTTCCTTAAATCCTATTCTAATATAAAAATATCAATGTACGTATTATAAATATACAGTTTCAATAGTTTAACAAATTTTGAATTTATGCATATTTTATTAAAAAAATTATCATACAAAAAACTTTAAAGATTTGTATATTTTTGTTTTTTTTTTAATATGGGCATCTACACAAACATACATATGTGTGTTTGCATTTCCATATTAGAAAACCTAAAAAATCAATATAATACAAGAAAATTTAATTGTACATGAATGTATGTATGTACGTACACAAATTTTCGATTTTTTCCAATCTTATAATACTTATTTACGAGTATAAAATTAATATACTTTGCGTACTATGTATGTACATAAACAGTTGTATACATGAAAATTATCTTCACAAATATCTTTAAATATCTTTAAATATCTATTATAAATAAATTTAACTGATAGTTTTTCCAGTTTTTCTTTAAACACTCATGAATGTGTATAGTGCACGTGTAGTAAGCTTACGTATGTATGTATATTTATGTGATTAGGCGGAGGATAAGTACAAATGTTGTGTAATGAACACAAAAATACAAAAAAATAATAATATATGGTCAAGTACCACAGCAACAGAGATTCTTTTATATACGATTTTTGTAATATATACATTAAAAAAATATATAAAAACGGTTTATATACGTACATACATATGTGCATGTTTTTAAATAGATGATGAATATTTTAATGCAAAAATCAATCAAAATTTGATACATTTCATAGAATATATATGTACATAAATATTTCATTGGTGTGTAGTACATAAATAACTTAAGTACAATTTATTTCATGAATATATTGCATTTTCTAGCTAAAAGCAAAATGTTATATGTACAATGAGTTCACATTTCAAATTTACCAAAATATACTTTTGAATTAGTAGATGTACATAAATACGTACATATGTGCGTACATGTGTTTAGCTGCAAAAAAAAGTGTTTTTTTGATTTTACAAAGTTTTACACACGTACGCATATGTACGAAAAAAGTAATAAAAATTGAACATGTATCTATGTAAAAAATATCATATATGTATGTAATAAAAAAAACGATTTTACATTTTCTAAACGCTGAAAGAAAATTGAAAATACATATTTTATTCTGGCTTTAAAAATTTAAATGCTTTTATATGTACAATACTATATGGATTTTGTAAAGGTATGTAAATAATATAGTTACTAGATAGATTGGTATGTATGTCTAAAACAGTAGAAAATGAAATTTATGTACTTATTGGTGAAAATAAATGAATGTTTTAGATTTGTAGGACGATATTGAAAAATTGAAAATAGATACATGCATATTTACAACTTTTTTTTTATACTCAATGTCGATAATATTTGTTTTATGTAAAATGTAATTTTATATGGATCTCCAATATCCACAGATAATGCATTTCCAGATGTAGGTAAGTACGGAAAAAGGAAATTTTAGGAAAATAGATTTTTGAATAAATAAACAAACTTGTTTATACACACTATTTCCAATGAAACATTTAAATTAAAAATGAAAAACGCGAAAAAAAAGTACATATGTCATCTTATGGGAGTATATACATATATGTATGTCTTTTCTCTTCCCTTATAATTTCTAATTAGATTGTTTCATGAGCACGTATTACTAAAATCCACAAAGCTTCTATTATATATCAGATGAATTTTTTGAATATTAATACATACATATTTAATTATGAATGACCATTTACAACAAAATAAATAAATTAATGTCGAAAATAGAAAATAAGTTGACACGTTTAAGAACCATCATATATTCATATACTACTATAAATTTTTTAAAATGATATTTGAAAGTTTCTTTTTTCTTCATTATTGTTAATTTTTATTTCAATTAAAATATTAGTCTGCCTTTTAAAAACAGAAAAGGTCAAAAACAAAGGAAAAAACAAAGATGAGTAAATAAACAAGTTATATTCACAAAAAAAAAACAAAATGAACAAAAAAAAAAAATGAAAGAATAAAAAGAGATACTGCTTAGCAACACTTGAATAATCTTTATATTTTGTGAAGCTTTCAAAATTAATTGGATTTTCAGTTCTTAAAAAGGATTAAGGATATAAAAACAACCGCTAACTAATTTAAAAAAAATTTTTTTTTGTAATTATATATTAATTACAAATGAAATGTGTTTATTTTTATTTTCTATTTATTTTGCATTTCTCGTTAATCTTTTTCTGATTTGTGTACACATACACGTTTTAAGCTTTAATTAAAAACGACAGAAAAAATGGAAATTTATTTAAAAAACAAAGCTTATTATAATTATGTTTACATACAAAAAAAAACTGTTTTTATAACAATTACAAAAGTGAATTAAGTATAAATTTCTGTTGTTGTATATTTTGATGTTCTATATTTTATTTTATCATTTTGTTAAAAAAATATTTTTTTGCTTCCTTAGAATCCTAAAAAGATAAATTTAATTTTCGGATACGTGTGTACAAGCAACTTCAATGTTTATTTATAACATGTTATAACTTTTTTTTTAGATAAAATTTGACAACAGTATACGTAAAACTTCTTCATCTATATACTGTATAAACATGGATGGAAACGTGCAAATGATTCCATATATTAATTCATACATAACACGTATTATGCATATGTACATGTATTATTTTCTATATAAGACTATGTAAAACATCAAATTTATAAATGATAATTGTTTTTCTTTTTTGCTACATAGAATTATTACAAAAACTTCTTCACAATTTTTATATTATGTCTACATACACACGTATAAAACAATATACATAACATGTGTATATGTAATGTATAATATTTCTCTAATTATAACTTAAATAAAAGTTTTTCATCTTGTGTACATCATAATTTGGAAAAGTTTGATTCTTTTACTCTTTTGTCTTGAAAATTTCGTAAATTGCGAGTTTGCATTATATGGTCTACGTTAATACACGTGTTGTGTGTAATTATAAAATTACCATTCTTATAAATTTAAATTTTTACTTAATAAACTTTTTTTTTTTGTTGAAATTACTAAAATGTTCACATGAAAATATATATGTACATTTGTATGTACATGTAATGTGCATATGTATATTTAATTTTTTGTATACAAATTTGTATTTTATACCTACAAAATATTTTGTATGCAAATTTGTTAGTAATTATTTCTTTTATTTATATTTATGCTGTGAAAAATGACAAATTATAATATAATATATGACGTACATAGGTAGAAACAAGAAAGAATAAACAAGGATAATAAGAAATTTGTTTTAATATTGTTATAATCAATTATAAAACTTTATCTTTGAAATTTCGAAATAAACTTTTTTTTATCAAATTTCAATTATAATTTTTTCATATGTGTTTCATGTACAAGTAAATATATGCATGTATGTATTTTAACGTATAAATTTGTTTATTTTAAATAAAATCTGCGTAATATAAGAAAAATTTAACACAGAGAGTTTTGCCATAGTAAACTATCTGCTACACTAAAAATAACGTTTAAAATGAAAATAATTGGATAAAACTGTGTACGTGTATACCAACATAGATATTATTTAACAATTTTAAAAATATGTTTTTTAAATTTTGATTTTATTTAATTTATATTTGAACCATTATTTTTTTCATTTTTGGTACTCCTCTACAATTACTAATTTGAAACTTTTATTTCACACAGAACAAAATTTAAATAATGAAATTAAAAACATAAAATAAATTCAATCGAATCAAAAATATATTGAGAAAATTCTATTACAGAAAGAAAAATATTTACATGAAAATTTTTAAATCACTCAAAACAAGTTAAGAAATACATATGTATGTACATACATATATACGCAAAAACCTAACATTTCCAGTGATAAACTTTATCTTTAAGTTATCAAATTCAATTGTCCTTCATACACTCGTATGTATACAGATAGGTATGAAGATACATAACATAGTTCTATACATGTACATTTTTCAATGTGTAAATAACGTGTATATTTTTGTGTATAACTTTTTGATTTAGTTAACCTTTATCAAAAAGTAATAAACCCTTTACAAATTGTCAAAATCTAAGAAATGTAAATTTCTTACATTAATTTTTTTTTTTAAATCGTGCTCATATTTCTTTTAAAGTACAATTTATTTTGTTTATTTTTTATTATTTTATTTTATTTTAATATTTTGTAACCAAATTTTTAATAAAAGATAAAAATATAAACGTATATCACATATCGTTTGGATGTGTGTACATATAACAAGCACGTACATATATACATATGTATGTATTTTTTTTCTAGGATTTTAAATATACAAATAAACATTTATGGACATATGTTGTATATACGTATGTATGTATGTTTATCAGAAGGCATGCCTAGATATAGTATTTTTACGCATATTTTCAAATGATGCATATATGTAGGTATTTAACTTTTTAATTTTCAAAATAATTTTCATATTTTCAATTTTAACTCTATATTTTTTTTTACTGTACTTATTCAGGTGCAAACATATTCAAAATTTTTTTATTACAGAATTCGGCATTTTATTATTTACATATATCGTTTTCAATAAAATTTTAATGCCATACTTTGATTGAACTTTGTTTTTCAATCGTTTTTGTTTGCTTTTCTTCTTACGTACAATTTTCTTTTTTATTAATGAAATGTAATTAATGAACAACACTGTATGAACAAAACATCAACATATTTTTAAAATTTCGTAACTTTTGAAAATTATGTAAACCAGTATTATTTTTTCGTTTTTTTCTACATGTTTTTTATTTAATTGTTTTCATTTTAATTCACAGTAAATAAAAGAGAAAATAAAGGATATAAAAAGGTAAATGTGTTATAACATTATCATTATTTGTATGTGTGTGCCCATAAATATAATATGCATTATGCATGAATATTTTTAAAAATAAAGTACCTACTTTTGCATTTTAAAATAAAATAAAATACTAAAATAAGAATAGAAAAAAAAATTTAAAAAAAATGAATATTATTAACTGAATACTATATATAGGATCAAATTACCAAAGTCACATTACATTGAAGAATGATGTTTCATGATAAAAAAAAATTCAAATAGCTTCAAGGAAGAAAACATAGAGTTAGGCATGTATACATAATTTATGCATGTGTCATGAATATGTATTCATGCACATACAAACATGTTAATAATATGATATAATAAGAAAGAAACAAAATCAAAGTGCGATATAAATTTTACATAACATAGAACATTGAGATCATATAGGTACCACATTAGATATGAATGTACATAGAGTGGATTATATAAGTAGGTCAAGTCCGTGACCATATTATCTATCGTTAACAAAAAAAAAAAAAAAAAAAAGATTTAGGAATTTATTTTCATCACGTGTGTATGTATTCACATAAGGATAAATAAAAATATGTATGCATATAATATACCTACATGCACATATCATGTACGGATACGTATATTATACACAGCATACATACATACGTATTTTTTGCACATATTGTAATATTTTAAACGATTTTTATAGAAAAATCGATCAAAACAAATTTTTTTTTCTCTTATCATTTTATTTTGTTATGCAAAAGTTGTTTTATATTACACTTCAAAAAATTTTCAACGTCACTTTTATCATATGAATGTTAAATATGTATACAATATGTATTGATATACTACTTTCTGTAGAAGCATAAAATTTGTAGATTGATTAATTATTTAAAAAAAATCATTTCTAATATTTTTCTTTTCATATTCAATGTAGATACATTAAGTTATGAATTATATAATATACTGCATGTATACGTGCACTACGTGCATTATCTTCAATAATAATTATTTAGCAAAATCATATAAATATCACATAATAAAATTTCCAGGGTACATGCATAATGTTCTAATTTTTTTACTAAGAAATTTTAGATCTTAATACACACAATAATAAAAGATATTCAATTGTTTATTGTATAATAATGTTTCTGCCTTGTTATTTTAAAATTTTCGTTTTAAAATAAATTATATTGCAGAAAACCAACAAAAATAAAAAAAATTACCAAAACCATGTATTAATGAATTTCGAATAATTTACTTAATTTATTCAAAAATTTTTATATAGAAGTATTTTACTAATTAACTTTATTTAATTATGTAGAAAAATTAATACGATATTATGAAAATTTTTATCACGTCATTCTATTGAAATGTACGAAAACATACAAAAACAAAATACAGAAAAAAAAAAAGAAAAACTAATCGTCTATGCATAATGTATATGTATTACAGTATCAGAATTTGATTGATGTGAAGCTATGAATAATTAATAGGAGTATTATATACATGATAAAATGTATTAGGTATATGTATGTACGTATGTATGTATATATTTGAATTACAAGAAAATTTCTAATTAACTTAATCTACTAGAAATAAGAATTAAATAAAAAACTGATTTACATATAACAAATATTGAATATGTATATATAAATATATACACATACATATGTGATATGTGAGTACACATAATGTATTTAACCACGTTTATCAAAATATGTACATATGTAACTTTTTCCCAAGGTAAAAATTAAAAAATTTTATTTATTTATTTTTCAACAATAACTAATATTGAGAGTATAAATTTTGTTTTGAATGAATATTGAATAGTGTCTTGTTTTTACATACATATGCATGTATATCCTTGAATAGAAAAAATATATCAATACATACATATAGTTTTGTATACTCTTTTATATGTTTTTGTTTACTATATATATGAAAATATATATTTTTAAACATTTTATGTACAGATTTGCTCATCCATATCAAAATAATAGTTTTGTTTGCAATTTGTATGTACACACGTCAATAAATCTCTTTAATGTTATATTCAATATTTCATATACATATACATAGGTATATAAACATGTGTACGTACATTATATGTAAATAGATAATACAATATTTTCCATTTTATTTAATCAATTTTATATACATAATTGTATAATTGAATATATTTACAGTAGAATGTATTCATTTACATAAATAAAAACAGTAACAAAATTATTTTTATCGATGAATACACACATACATACATACATATGTATTAGCCACATTAAAATATAAAATAAATTCATTTCAGAATTTCATGTATTAAGCAAAAAATAGCAAATATGTACATATATCTTTTATTTTGTGCTATTATTATTATTTACACAATGTGTATATTTGATACGTTTTAAATAAATATGTATATTTGATGTGTATCCTAATATATACATACATATGTATGTATATCTGTAATAAAAGAAATAAAAATAATTTATGTAAATACGTATGTATGTAGACGCGGCCCTACGTTTGGGGCAAACAGGGCTATGCCCCACCAAGATTGTCTAGGAATATATAAAATTAATCTCTATTTTTGACCGCGATTTAATAGGAAATTTTTTTTCTCATCAAAATTCCTAAATTTCTAAATAAAGTATCAATATTTGTATACTTTACCCTATAATTTCTATTTTTTTTTTCATAATTATTTTATTATTTGCCCCCTTAAAACTTTTTTTAAGAACGCCTATGTTAAAAATATCTATCAATATTCGATATAATAATAACAAAGTCCCAAGCAATATGTATACAATGTGCATGTAAACATGAAGAATACAAGAATTTATCAACATCCAATACAACGGGCTAATCGCTTATAGCCCTGGCAATATTTATTCAATATGCATATAAACATATAGAATAAAAAAGTTTATCAATATTTAATACAAGGGACTAATTTATTTACAGTCCCAAAAAAGAGAATTCTCTTTGTATTTTCAATACATTTTCTTTCATACATGTTTTTCTTTATTTTTTTATTTATATGTAAAAATTGGTATGAATGGGGCTGTCGAGTTGTAGCCCCGTATGATTGCGTTTTGTTGCATATTGCAAGAGTTTATTTTCCCCAGCAACAAAAGGAGTATACACTGTATTAGCATATACATACTTAAAGTTATAGTTATACAGTGATATTGCAACGATCTAGTTTGATGATACACATAGGGGCAGAAATGTTGTAGACCTGTGAATTTTCTCTCACGGTTAGGAGAAAAAATCATGCAGTGTGCTGTATGAATGGTAAAATGTTTTTTACTAACATGTGTGATGTGTGATGTTTAACTCAGGGGCTAAGTAAATCGTAGTCCCTAAGGTTTGTTTTTGTTGTATATATTTTATACACAACACGATCAAACCGAAAATTAATACAGAATATAATATATGTATTATCATTTGTACATATAATATATACGTTAATTTCCTTATATACATACATGTACGTACATGTAATGTAAGTATATGTATATATATTTATATATACACATACATATGTATATGTATATATCAACCGGATAAGAAAACTTTATCATATGGTATGTAATTAATTTATAGTACATACTATATTATATATGCAACACTTGAGTAGAATTATGTCCTTTTATGTTGTTACTTTTTTGTCAATTTTCAGTTATAATTTCACAAAACTGAAATTTTTTTTAAATATGTAAATGAATAGTTCAATTCATAAAAAAATTTAAATTTTTATTAACATTTTGAGTTAGAAACAGAACTTTTTGCTATAGAAATTTTAGTACCTTCTTTAAATCGAAAAGAATTTTGATTTGTTTTTGAAAAATTTTTCTTTGAAAAGAAAATCTATTCGTCGGTTAATAAATATTTAATTTGAAACAATTGTGAAATAAAGATATAAATGAATGAAAAACGGAATTTGAATACATATTTGAAAAAAGATTACAAAAATAGACAAAAAAAAATTGTATATTTTTAAAATAAATTTTAAAGGTTCTAATTCTAAAATAAATGTGTATTTGTACTTTTTACAGAGAACGACGTGAAAATGAAAAAGTAATCATTTTATTTTATTTCATTTTTAATGTTTATTATTAGTCAATCGAATTATTTTTTTGTAGTTTTTTGAAGAGTTTTATTTATTTCTTATTTCGGTATTTTGCTTTTCGGAACTTTTTGGAACAATTGATCACAAAAAGTTGACTAGTACTCTACAGTTATGGATAAAAGTGAAGGCACAGTTGTACTATTATTACATCTAGATACACTTAACTGCCGTACGTGGAAAACGTTTTTTGATTGTATTTGCAAACCCCAAAAAATTGAAAAATTGTCAAATAGGCACTTTTGTAGGTGGACAAAAACAAAGACACTAAGATTTTAATATAAAAGTCTATGATAAAAAAGGCTTTTCAACAATGTTAAACATTTAATTAGTTTTTGGCGTACTACTTCTTTTAGTCGATTTGAAATTTACTGGACCAATTTATGAGCAATATCTTGGTCTATTATTTCCCATTCTTTCAATAATGCAGGACTCAACTAAAACATGACTCAAAACTGCATTATTGACAGAATAGGAAATAATAGGCATTGCTCATAAATTGGTCCAGTAAACTTCCAAACTAAAAGAAGTAATACGTCAAAAAGAATACCTAACTAGATGTTAAACATTGGTAAAAAAATCTTTTTTATCATAGATTTTTATATTAAAATTTATGTGTGCCTTTGCTTTTGTTTATCTAGAAAAGTGCCTATTTGACAATTTTTCAATTTTTTTGTAGTTAGTAAATACAATCAAAAATCCTTTTCTACGTACAATATTAAGTCCATTCAGATGTAATAATACTTTTTTATTTCGAGTTGAAATTTTCATTAGGTCATAAAATATTGTCATTTTTCTTTCAAAAATACAACTGTGCCTTAACTTTTACCCATCCTTGTATATGTACATACTTTTGGATAATGTAAATCCATATCCTGTTTAGCCCCTCTGACCAAATCAGCCTAGAGCCGCCGCTGTATGTATGTATACATATAAAATGTTTTATATTCATTTCAATTTATAATAATTATTTACATTTTATTCTTGATTTTTGACGACAAAAACGATGGAAAATGTTAAAATTATTTAAAAAAATAAAATAATAACAATATAAGAATAACATTTTATTCATTTACATAACAAATATAATGTATCGTATTGTACATTTTCTGATTATACTTAAATTTTTTGTACATGAGTAAATAAAAGTAAAAATTAAAAAATAAAGTAAAATTTTTTAATAAAATAAATGTAAAAGCTTGAGGAATTTAATTCATTAAATTTAAGATAATAAAATTATAAAATTTTATATTATTATATCGTAATATCTGTATATGCATAAATGTACATATTCATGTGCAACACATATGTATGAATTATTGTTAAATTGAACAAGAATGATTACAAAATACACCTGAATGCTTACTTATTTCACTAATGTATTTTTTATTTTAATGATTAATCTAGATTGTATAACACATACATATATGTTTACGTGGAAAATTTTGAGAAATTAGAAAATATTTTCTTTTTTACGTAATACATGTTAATTAAAATAATTATATTTATCTTAGTTTCTGTGTGGGTTTACACACGAATATTGAAAGTATTATATGTGTATAACGAATAATCATGAAAAATTTTTTTTTATTAATAGTAAACAAGAACATATAACATAATTTTTTAAAAAATAAAATATTAAATAAAGTAAAATAAGCAAAATTACAAAATTATATTATGTATGTATTTCCTGTAAGTATAATAAAAAAAGGGAAATGAAATAATGCTGTTCATGAATATAAAATTTTATATTTTTTTTACGCTTTTTCATTTATTTTTATTTCTTAATTTCAATTTTTGATTCAAAAGAAAAACAAAAATCAAAATTTATTTGATTGTTTTGTTTTTTCTTTTGGTTTTCCTTTTTTCTTTTCATATTTTACATACAAAAATGTACGCTAAGATGGCTATTTAATATTACAGTATTATGTAAATTTCAATGAATGAAAAAAAAATTTCAAATTTATTTTCTTTTGTTTTTATTTTTTATTTATTTGCTTTTTTTTGGCTTTTCTCTTTTTGATTAATCAAAATGAATGATGATCCCCTACATAGTCATAAAATGTAAAAAACTGAATATGAAAATAAAGTGTTGAAAAGGACTAACAAAAAAAAAAAAAAACAGAAATAAAGAAAATTGAACAATAATAAAATGAGAAAACAAATACATGATAATAAATAAAATTGTGGGTGCTACCTATAATAATAACACAAAAAAATAAAAATAATATGTATTAAACAACGTTACATAAAATATTTACATTTTGGTATAACATAACATTATATCAGTCTAAATAAATATATAAATACGAATTATATACACTGTATATTATGTACATAATGTACACATATACATACATATGTATGTACATTAGAAAATGAAAATAAATGGAGTATAATAAAAAAGATAACCGGCATCTACGAGAAAAAAAAGCCCAACAACATAAAAAAGAAAATAATCAAATAAATGAATAATATGCAAAGAGAAACATAAAATAAAAACAATGTATTAAAATAAAATAAGATTAAATTGCGTTCATACAAATATATATTACAATATTTTACATATGATGCGAATTATAATGATAATCATTATATATTATGAATGTATGAATATTTTAATAGTTATATTTCATACGTATTTTAATATGATTTGCAAAAAAAAATTACCATTACAAGGTATGGTTTACATCATTTTTATCAATTTTTTAATTTAAAAAAAAAAAAATTTGTGTTTTTTTTGTAAAGATGTTACAATGTCGTTGGAAAAAAATATGGTGATGTACATATAATAGCTAACATTTAACGACAATAAAAATTACAAGTTTTCCAAATTACATGTAAACATATTCAAGGCAACAAAATAAAATGTGTACAGTCTTGGATATATGTACTTAGTACACAATGTGTATAGATTTGCTTTTTCAATTTTTTTAAATTACAAAGTTTTGCAAAAATTTCAATTTAATGATAGACAAGAATTTCCGACCAAATTTCCTGTACATACTCGTACTTTCTCTAATTCACAAAAAAAAAATAATAATAATAATAATAAGTTATGAAAATGACATTTTACGAAGAAATTCCGCGTTTTCCTCATTTATTTCCTTCTAAAAAACAAATTTTCTTTATGAAATTGCCTTAATCTTAAATAGCCTTTTGATGCCTGCTTGTGACATTCAACAACGAATCAGTTTATCTAAATTTTTTGCATTTTAAATTTGTACTTCAACGTTCATCCACATTATTTTTTATTATTTTAAAGTAAAATTTACAGAATTATTTATAAAATAATTGTTGCTTGCAAGTTTTTTTTTTTTTTTACATTCAATTAAAAATCCATTATCAAAAATACTTAATCAATTAAACGAAATTTTTTGAAAAAACAAAACAATTTTATTCGTTACTTTGATTTTATTGTTCTTAATCAATCTCAATATAATATTCTGTTCTATGAAAAACCATTTAGATAATTGTCTTTACCTTTTACGTTAATTTAAGAATTGTTCTACGATATTATGTATATGTACGTATCATGTACATATTCATCTTACAATACGATTCAGGCATTTTAGAGAAAATTGTATCTTACATAAATTTTAATAAACGTTCATGTGTGAAATAAATAAGGGCTTATTACATATTTGAATATGTTATTTCTATTTAATATTATCGCATTTATCCATATGTAATGTACATCAATCTAATGATATAATAAGCTAATGGTATGTACAATTTAATGTACCATTAAGTTTAATAAATGTACTACACATATGTATTGTAAATTAATATTCATATTTTTATTTTTACATTTTTACATTTATATACATACATATATGGGTGGTAGTAGATGATACTGACTACATTTATCATACATTCATATGTAAGTTCGTGTATACAATATTATTTTTTCTTGATCATATGTAATTTTATTTGTATATTTTACATCTTTGAAAAAAAGTGTTCATAAGATAAGTATGTATCATTTATTACAGATACAAAAAATAGTAAGTCATATTATATACACAAGTCCTTGTAAGCAGAGACATACCCATAGGTTTTGGTATTATTGTAAAATGTAAACGATTATACATTACACATAATTGGAAATTTTAAAAAAAGTAGTAATAAATATTCAATAATTTGCTTATTTTTTAAATTTACATAAATTTATAACAAATATTTAGCGGGTGTAAGTGATAAAAATAACTTAAATATGTATTGTTCTGAAATGTATTGAATTTTTTTTTTACTAGATTACATAACACCTTGCTTAAATACAAATTTATAATATATTGAATAGTTAAATCTATACGTATAAATGTATTAGTTTTGAGAAAGAAAAAATTACTACTCACCTCATAATCGTATCGTACTCATTCATAAAATTGATAATGTATATTTGTGTATGTGAAAATTTTGTAAAATGCCAGTGAAATGAAAATTCTTTTTTCCATACACTCATATAACAGTTATTATATACTTATATTTGCACAACACAATATCTTAGCTCATATGTGTATATTTACATATACAAATATTGTTATATTCTATTCAATATTAATTTTAGTTTTTATTTTTATTATGTATTATTTTATCTTATTTTGTTTTATAAATTTTTTTTAAATTTTTTACCAGTTTTTCACTTTTGTTCCATATTATAGTAATTTGTAAAAAAAAAATGTCCTTTTTTCATTTGATAGAATTTACTTATTTTTTGCTTTTGATTTTATATAATATTCAGTACATATATTTACATGTATACATACATACAAAAACTAACACTTATAAATATATTGTCTATTCGTGTATATAATTATTACATTTTATTCGTATACAAGAAAGTTTTATTCATGGAAGGGTACAATATAATCGAATACATATACATATATAATATAAAGTGGCACATGTATGTACATGTATTATTTAACATGCATACGTATGTGTCCAGTACCAGAATACATCCGGGTATATTTTATATGATTTTTATATCATATAAATATATATGTATGTATGTGTCGATGTTTAAATATATATAATCTATGTGTATCTATATATATATACATTTTTAAAACGCACACGCAAGACTCAATATTATAATTTTGTCTACGTATATATTATGTACATATAAAATTTTTTATTATAATATAGTGTGCAGACATTATTTTATAGCAAAAAAATTTTTTATACATACATATTTATTATATGAAATTATGTGTATGTATGTATGTATTTTATTTTATATATTTTACATTATACATGCATGAATGTAAATGTAAAAGCAAAGTAAAAAAAAAAAAACAAAAAACTATTTTTTTCTCTCTTTTATATAAAATTTCTCATCCTCGTATTTTGTTTTAAATGAAAAAAGCACACTCAGAATCCTCGTAAATATACAATATACAGTTAAAAAAAAACAAAAATTTTTTTTGTACACGCGTCTATATTTTCATTGTATATGTTCATACATGTGTGCGCTACACAATGGTACATACATATAAGTTATACTACAGAATTTTTCATATCTGTATAGAAAATTATTATTACAATTTCTGATGAATCACAAAAAGACAAATCTTTTTACACAAATATATTACAGTATATTAAAATATAAAATGTTTTTATTTATTTATTTTACTTTTTTCTTAACATTACATTTATTTTCATATTTTTTGTATTTTTCAATTTTAATACAAAAAAAAAAAATAACAAAGACAAGACAAAGATATCAATTATATCAACAAGAAAACATATAAAGGAAAATCAGTTACACTATAATATAAGGATAATTTGTTCATTTATCTTATATGGAATTTTTAAATTATGTTTTTAAAGCAATGTAATTAAATATTTAGTTTTTTTTTTTTTATTTAATATACACGTACAGAAAGTATTTTATTTTTATTTTTCATTTACATGTACATGTTGTTTCGTTCTTCATTTTAAAAAAAAAATTAAATAAAGCTGTTGATAATAGTTATTCGTTTGTTTTCAATTTGCAATTATTTTTCTCAATGCAAGAAAAATTTAAAAATAAAAAAATCTTTAAAATTACACATTATAAATACAAGTGAATCCTTTTGCTCTATCATTTGCAAATAAGAGTTTTTCACAATCCTTTATTCATTTTTTTTTTTTTACTATACTTTATCATTTTCATTCCCATTCGCTTTTAAATTACATCACATTTCAGTACATAAGTTCAGAAGATGATTTTTCAATGTGGATAAACATTGGAATTCATATTAAACGAATGTCACAATTCTTTTATACAAAATTTTGTACTATATACAATAAGGAAAAAAAAACAACACAATATCAATTAAAATGTAATTATTATTGTTCTGTTTATTTTACTATTATTTTCTTTAATTTGTTACATTATATACAATTTTTTTTTGTTTTTTTTTACATGTACACATTGACATGTATTGAATATAGTATGATGATTATAAATTCTTATCACAAAAATGAATGAAAACAAATTTATTATCCCGAACTAGATATAATCATGAACTAATATAAATTTAAAAGTGAACAAAAAAATAATATTTTCTATTCTCAAGAAAAATAAATAATGGAAAAAATTCAATGAACTATTTTTTGTCTATTTACTTTAAGACATGAAGAATTTTCTATTATGCAAAAGAGAAGAGAACAATAATTTAGTTCTTTAAATTAAAATAGAAAATTTTACTAAAACATTACTTGATTTTTTTACTTTATTTAAAATGTCGTTATTTACTTATGTTTCGTTTTTTTTGTTTTTTGTTTTTGTTTTCTTTTATATTAAATAAATTTCAATACACATCATTTATTGTAAATTTATGAAACAAAAAAAAAAATTAAATATACATATAAAAAAGAAATTATATGATAATAATGATAATATTATTTTAAAATTTAAATTGAACGTGTTTACTTCACAAAATCTCGTCCGGGACTAAATATTACAAACAGCTTCAAGTTAGCTAGGATATAATGAAAATATCAAGAGATTTTTCCTAAATTTTTCCTTTTTATTTTTCTTTTATCTGTGATATTATATATGTATGTATGTATGTACATACATTGCAAATATTTCTGTATCGGTTATCCTTATTTTTTTTATATGTATTGGTGGTACTACTTTATATATGTATGTGTATGTATGTCATATGTGCAGATATATATACGGTACATTCACATGTGTGTTATTATTGTACATAACGTATGTATGTATTGATATAAATTTTATATTATCCTCGTTTCTTTTTCATTCTGTTCTGTATATTTTACTTTTGTATCCTATTATCTATATTATACAATTGATAGATGTACCGTGTAGTTTAGTATCTAAAATTTTTACCCCACATTTGTATGTACATATACATATGTACACACATGATATATTTCGGAAAATGTGTAACCGGGAAATTCGCGCCCAGTTCACCTAGGTAACGTACAGATTTATTCATGTATGTATGAATGTATATAAAAGTAACGTGTACAAATGGATATATAATATTATTGAGCAAAATATTGGATAAAATGTGAGAATAAAAAATATACAAAAAATAGTTAATGAAATACTTTATGTTCACACATACACATACTTGTACACAATACCATTATGATTCTCCTAAAAATACATTTATTCTCTTATCTTTTTTTACTTTATGTATCCTGTATATTTTATGCCGTGAAATTTATCTCCTTTTTGAGTCACTATGGTAGCAGCGCATATTGATATAAATTTTCAATACAATACAGTTACAATGCAATCAAAAGATACCTATTTTCTTTGCGTTTGAAAACCCTGTAACGGATTTTTTTTTCAAGATGTGAAAGGACATGTGCTCAAATGTATGTACACATGAAAAAATTCAATACAGGGCCATAATTTTTTTCCTATTACTTTTCAAACAATACAATAATTTTTTTTTTAAATTTAGTCTGTGATTTTACGTTTAAACCACTATTTAAACCATTTTATTAATGCTTTAACAACTTTAAAAGAAACAAAATTGTACAAAATTTTCGTGTTATATTTTTTCATGGTACGTTATATTAATTACACATAACTGAAAATTTAAATGCCATCTTATTATTGTGATTTTTTTTATTCTATTTTTTACACCCTCTTCTTGTTTAATTAATTTTATTCAGACGTATATATATATAGTATGTATGTATGTACTAAAATACATATTTTAAACACAATCAATTCAGATAAAATGCGTGCAAGTACTTATGTGTGTGTAATTGTGCTGTTAAATATAATAACATATTTTATTAATTTTGTACTACTCCTTGAAAATGAATTTCTCAATAACAAAAAAGATGAAAAGTGTGTCAGTGGTAAAAATTGTCAACTATGTGTTCATATATTTATGGATGTATGTACGTACGTATGAAAACAAATTTTCATACATACATTTTATTCATTTTATCATTAATTCACATAAAAAATATAAAGCTCTGTGTACCTTATTTTCTTCATACATACATATTTCTTCTAATCTTGTAAAATATGTATGTGACTAACACATTTTATAAACTAATGCCAGGGTTATGATGTTCTGATTCTCTGATTTTCATCTTGTTGCATACTGCATAATATTTGTATATGTATGTGAAAATTATTTTAAAATGAGTATAATATACATACGTATGTAAATACATATGAGGGTGGGTGGAGATGTAAATACACACATAAAAACATTTTTTATGTTTTTTTCTTTAGATGACTAAAATATTAAAATGAATGGATAAATGTTATTCACATTGACCGAGTTATTACATAACTTAACTATACATATGTACGTATGTGAATGTTTTTGTAACCGTCATTCTAAATTCTATTGAATGTATGCACGTATAGTATCATAAACACATATTTAAAGAATTTATCGTATACATTCAAGGAGAAAAAGCTTTTACTAGAGAACGAACAGAAATAATTTTACCTATATGAAAAAAAATTCCATCAATCAAGGAAATATTATACTCAACAGATCAAGTAAATAATCGGAAATTTTATTTTATTGTGTGATAACTGATAGTATCCAGATGAGTTAAATTCAATTGATTCAAAACATTGAAAATAGTGAATAACAATTTAAGATGATGAATAATATACAATTGTTATTTATTCTAGATAATTGAAAATAAAATTACCAGTTAAAGAATTAACAACTCTATTTTTAGTTTTAAATTAAATAAGCGTTTAATTGGTATATTTTAGTTTTGTTATTTTTATGACAAAATTTATTTAATCATAAGACAATTTATTGAATTTACAATCAATTGTATTTAATTCTTTTTCTGCATTTTTTTTCAATTACAAAAATTTATTTATTACAAAAACAATTTAATTTTTTATTTCACAATAGCATCAACTGAAAATATCATAAAATGTAAAGAAAAAGAAAATGAAAAAATACCTACATATTGAATATTTGAATTGAGGTTTATTGTATTCGTTATATAAAATAAAATACGAAAATTTAATTGTTAACTAAAAACACTATTGTAAAAACTTTGAGAACACTATTTTTTACGTGGTTTTTGTAAATTATTTTAAAATTGAATTGGCAATGTGAACAATAATAATTGTGTTATTCATTGAAACTAAATTTTCAAATATTATTCATAATTACATCAATTTTGTTACAATGTCCATTCTATACTAAAAATGATCCAAACCCAAAAGTTTTCTTGATACTATTCCAATAATATCTTTCCCAATTATTTCTCGTTTGATCTGCTTCTGATGCTGGTACACCACTTTGAGTTAGACAAAGCTCAGTATGATCACCCTGTAATAGTTTTACATAAGTTTAAATTTATTTCATAACTTATGTACAAAAATATAAAACAAGAAAAAAAACTACTTTTAATTTACTTTAAATTTTTTATATACCTTTTCTTCAATATCCATAACTACGTTAGAATAATGTCCGGTTGGCCATTGTTTAAGTCTCCATGTCTGTGATATTTTTTTATTTGGTATTAATTCTTCAAATCTTCCATGAACATTCCCACCAAAAAGCATAAATCTAAAAATAAAAGGAAAATGTATGTGATCTCCTAAAAAAACAATAATAATACTACTGCATTTATAACTTACTCTCCTCCTTTAGTCACATCCATTTTAACTGGACCTCGAGTGAATGCAGTTACCATTTCAGTTTTAGTTAAAGCATCATATAATTCGTTTGATCGACATTGAAAATCAACTTTTAATTTAAGAGTTTTGACATCTAATTTATAACCTAATTGGTGTTGTTTCTGTTTATCATTAGAATTAGAATCCGATGGTACTACTTGATTAATATCAACCTTTTTATTAAAACCAGATGCTATTGTTGATACACCATCAGGTTTTATTGGCTTTTGTTGGCCATCTAATTCACCTTTTTTCGGTAATATTAAACCTTTCGAATATTCTTCTTTAAGTTCTTTAATATAAGTGCCCAATTGTTTTCGTATCTTATCACGTCCAATATTATACATAAATACTTTTAGTTTCTCTGAATTTGCATTCGATTCATCAATTGTAATTGTAATTTCAATATCATCTAAATCATTCTCTTCTGATAAATTTGGAATGGTTGCTTTACCATAATAAGCCTCTTTATTATCAGGTAATTTACCACACCATTTAAGTATAATATTCCATTCATAGAAAAAAATTAATTTTCCTTTACGATTATTTGCTGTTGCTTCACCTTCTATTTTATCAATTTCTGTTATTGAACATTCTATATTATTCTCAGCTAATATAAATTAAATACAAAATACAAAATTTTAATAAGATATCAAATTGATAAACAGAATATGCGGCATTTCCTTCATTTGTAAATTTGTTAGCTTACCAATTTTAAAATTATTGAAAAGTTGTTTTATTCTATCCTTTGACCATGGTGTTGCATTCTTTTCAGTCCAATGCCAATTATTTACATTTGTTGCGTCTGGACGTTCTTCAACAATCCATCTTGGATCACCTTCACCCCATTTAGCCATTTTCGTACTTTGCTCTCAAATTTTTTGACTTACCCAAAAATAAATTCTTAACAAGAAAAAAGTCAGTAACGAGTTCTTTTTTTTTTAGAAAAAGTAAAACAAAACAGTTACATATTTCAACACATTCAATACCTTTTATTGTAAATTGTTAATGAAATTATTCTTATATTCAATTGGCTATATTAATATTTCTCGATTGTGCAAAAAAAATTTTCTAGACTTTCGCACAAAATATGTACTAATAAGAAAGGCTGCTGAAAAATTCTTCTGTATTCTTTAAACTTTAATACAAAAATTTACTAAATTATATTTACATTAATAGTATTTTATTTTTCTCTAATTCAATATAATTTTTTTATTTTGCTAAATTTACTCAGCTTAATATAAAATACTTAATATATTTTAAGAACAAACACTTTATTTTGCTAAAATTTTTATATTGTGCCCCCTTAAACTTTTTGTTAGACAACGAAAAATAGAAATGAAAAGAGAAGACATGTGCACATACACATACGTACATACAACACGGCAAGAAAATTTGACTTGATATTTTGACATAAATTTTTATAGGTATGTACAAGGTATGTATAGTATATGTGCATATTTTTGTTTTTGTATATCACTAGCCAATACAAAAACTCATTAGCGAATATAAAAATTCATCGAAAATTCGAGATCCAGAATTTAAATATTACTTAAATATTCACAATGTGAAGTTTACTATTTTGAATAAATTCCAATTTAACAATTCAAACATCTCATATTCAATCAACACAATCAAATCAGATAAGCTAAACCAACTGAATGATCTTGTAGTCAGTTTTCAAAAATATTTTGCTAGAAATCTACTAATGTATTTAAACATTATAAAATGTTTTAAATAATTATTTTCGTTTTTAAATAAAATCAAGGCACGAAAAACTGCCTTATCCGCCCATTAGAGTTAAAACTTGATACTTGATACAGTGATAAATATGAAAATCGTGTTCATTTTGTGCAAAAACGCCACCTGGCGGCGTAAAAAGCCAATTTGAAAAAGGATAATAAAATTGTTACAGAAATTCTAACATGGTTCAAAACATTAGGCTTTCTCACCTATAGGCCTAGACATTAAAAATTTTTGATTTTATTTAAATCTTTGAATCTATATGAAATTCTGGTTATCAATCATGAGTCTACATGTGTAATGTGCATAATCAGACGAGCAAAGACAGTTTACATAAACCATGAACAGTGCATGTTACTCTATTCCAAATTCTTTGCTTGGTTTGTGTGTGGAGGAGTTAAAAAATATATTTTACAAATTTCGAAACATGAGTTTCGAAGGTAATTTTTATTCAGTGCAATAACAAAATCCTACTTGATTGCTGTCCTGTCATTTTATTTCGAAATTCGAAAATTCACTACATTATTTTGCTGGGTTATTTCTTGATTCTCCACTGTCTTTTTCTTTGTAAAACGCAACCAAAATGAAGGCTAAAGGACAGGTAAAAATTATTTTTTAAAAAATTTCACATTAAATTCATTAAAAAATGCAATTTAAAGTGTTTAATATAAATTAATAGTGTAATTATTTTTTAATTTCAAATTTTCATCCTGAAATTTCAATTGGTTTATTTGTGTATTACTTTTTAAAATAAGAACATGTGGAGTACGAAGAATCACAACAAAAAGCTATTCATATATTCATAAAATATATATTTTACGTTAATTATTTAGATTAATTCAGTTCTATTTATAATTTCATTATAAAATTTTTTAACTGTTCGTTTAGATTTTAGATAAATTTATTTTTTCATAAAATTGCAACATAACCTCAAAATATGGACAATATATATACTTATATTTTAATTTTGAAATTGCATTTTATTTCTCGTTTTAGTTGAAAGAATACGAGGTAATTGGACGCAAATTGCCTACTGAAAAAGAGCCACAAACTCCTTTGTACAAAATGAGAATATTTGCTCCAGACAGTATTGTGGCAAAATCACGATTCTGGTATTTTTTAAGGCAATTAAAAAAATTCAAGAAAACAACAGGCGAAATTGTTTCATTAAAACAAATCTACGAAACAACACCAATCAAAATAAAGAATTTTGGTATATCGTTACGGTATGATTCGCGTTCTGGCACCCATAATATGTATCGTGAATATCGTGATTTGACTGTTGGTGGTGCAGTAACACAATGCTATCGTGATATGGGATCTAGACATCGTGCACGTGCACATTCAATTCAAATAATTAAAGTTGAATCTGTTAAAGCAAGCAAAACAAAAAGACCGCATGTTAAACAATTCCATGATTCAAAAATACGTTTCCCATTATGTCAAAGAGTACATCATAAGGGTAATAGAAAACTTTTCTCTTACAGAAAACCAAGAACATATTTCTTATAAAATATTTGGTTTTTATTGTATTAAAATTGAATTGTAAACAAAAATGAAGGAAAAATAAACAACTATTTCCAAAAAATTAATTTCTTTTTTTTCTAATAAAAATCTGCTCTCACGTTTTTGTTGATTAATTTAAAAAGTAGGGATGTATTACTGGCTGGACTTGCTGTAAAAATAAAAGGACAGAAATTTATTTTCTATGCAACTTTATTTTATAATTCAAAAAAATACGACTATGTACATATTCGTTTTTTTTTAAATTTAATTTAATATATTTTTATTATTAAAATGTATTTCAACTTTTTTACAAAAATTAAAACATAATTTTTAAACTATTATACATATGTTGTATGTAAAGAATAATAAATTTGTCTAAACTACATGCATAATCCTGGAAAAATAATGTTATTGTAATGGTATTGTAATGTTAAATGTATGATATATGAAAATATTTTATGCATAACTATTTTTTTTAGACTTTTTTAAAAAACGATTTTTTAGATAAAAACATTAATTTAATGCTTTTTTTTTAATACACGAAATAAAAACATTTAAACTTTTAACAAGGCTTGTAATGCAAGTTTTGCTGCAGCAATTTTAGCTTGATCTTTATTTTTACCAAAACCATTTACTTCACATATTTTATCACGGCATGTGAATTTACATGTAACCATTATAACATCGTCGTAATCCATTGGTGGTCCAAATTGTGGGTTAGCTCCATGATATTCATATAATTGTCGTACAGCTTGTAATGGTACATTTGCCATAAATTCATTAATTTCAGTTTGCATTAAATTGTAAATAACTTTCCATGTTTGTTCTAAATTATTTTTACTATCAAGAAACACAGCTCCAACTAAAGCTTCAAAAATATCTCCTAATGATTTTGGTACATCAACATAATCTGCCATTGCGTCCGGTTCATTTTCATCTTCTTGTATAAGGATACGTACTTGATCAGTAACTTGCATATTTTGTGTTTCTTGGAATTGCACAAATTTCTCAATTGACTCACATAATGGCGCATTTTGTGATAACATAAACAAATGGAATTTATTACGCACAGAAATGCATGCCAATGTAACATTGTTCACAAGAGCTGAACGTAAGTCAGTTAATTTTCCTGGATCCATTTCAGTACAACGTTCAAATATATAGCATGAAATGAGAAAATCTAAAATTGCATCACCAATAAATTCTAATTGTTGATAACACCCGGTAAGACGATTTGTTGGATATGATGGATGTGTTAGTGCTTGAAGCATATATGCACGATCCTTAAATCTGTATCCCAGTTTTTCTTCTAATTCACGATAATTAATAAGAAATCCATCAATATCTTTATCTGGTATATTTGTTTTTAATCTTGGGCTGCCCAAATTCAAATTTAATAAGTTTGATAAACCGCCATCTTTTGGACATATGCCTAGTAATTCCAAAACTGAAAATGCCTTTTTTATACCATAATTTTTCACACAAACGCCTAATATTGCTTCCATGCTATCAGCAACAGTCTTATCTGAAATCACTTGCTTGTGAACAAACGGATTTAAATCACATTCAATTTGATTTACTGCTTCAGCCATGCTCGATGCAAAATTTAGTATAGATCTCTCTTTACATATACCATTTTGGATTTCATCATCATCTAAATTTAAATCCCATAACACACTAGGTGATATTTGATCGCGATTTAAAATTTCTAATATTTTTGAAGGTACAGATAATAATGGTGGTAACCAATCATCACGCGGACTAAATTGTGCAATGTTCAAATAACCAGGTAATTTTTGTTTAATCGCACAATACAATAAATTTCGATTACTAACAAATTTCCCTTTGACTGCTGTTAAATGTCCTTCATTCCATAATGGATGTTTATGAAGTAGAAATAATGATATACTAAATTTTAGAAATGAGTCGCCTAACAATTCAACACGTTCCATGTCAAAAACATCAGATGCTGAAGCAGCTGTAATTGCTGCTAAAAATTCCCGTTGTTCAGCACTATGTTGTGGTTCAACGATTTCAATTATACCAATGCGTAGTTTATCTGGAGATGGTGTATCACAAATTGCAAGATTTTTTGTCATATCTGCTGCATTTACAGCTGGTAAAATTTCATTATTAATTGATAACTGATTCAATTTATTTGTTATGAATTGATGATAATAATCAAGTTCAATTTTATAAGCTTTATCAAGTAATCTGAAAATACATATAAAAAATTTACAGATTTTTTTCTGAGTTTTGCAAAAAATCTTCATCATTACCAAAGATAATCATAATTTATGTTTTATGTTAACAATGTTTTGGATTTTATCTGTGTAGATTATGTATTAACTACATTACGAAAAATTTATCGTAACAAATAATTAGTTTTTTAATTACAAACCTTGTTAAATCACATGGCTCTTCATATTCCTTCCATTTGTATAGTGAATGTTCTGCAATTGTATTCGTTTTTTGTAATGTTACTGATGCAGTTGCATTTGGATTTGGTAAAACAACCGAACGAATTAATTTATCAGAACGATTCTTTTTTTCTTCTTTAATTCGTTTTAATGTTTCATCAACAATTAGGGGTTGCGGCTCGTAATTTGGAAAATTCAATTTTAAATATAAATTAATTTTAATACGTATATCTTCAGCATGTAACATATAATGTAAGCGATATAATATTGATGGTAAAAATTTAGCTTTTAAATACATATCACCAGGGTAATAAAAATTATGACATAATTCTGGTATTAATAATATATCATCTAGTTTTCTTTTTTTCTTACCATTACCTTCGTTTGTATAATGTATGAAATTCATACGTGATGTAATCGGTTTAGCTTCTAATAAAAATTGATTTGTTTGCATGACCTGTTTTTGATATTTATCAAGAATATATTCAGCAAAATTCTTATATGATTCATTTGGGAATGGACTAAGTGGTGTTAATTCATGACGAACTTTTATAATAACATAACGTATATCTGTATCAACGCTATACCACGGACTTACTATATTACCAAGATAGTCTTCAGCTTTATCAAAACGCAATTTAGTACGTTGCATTTCAGTTGTTTCACGTATAGTTGATAATCGCTGAAAACGTTTAACCAACTCCCAATCAATATCTTTACCATTACATGTCGTTGGTACAATTAAAAATGAATTTTCTTTATTACAATAATCATATGCTAAAAAGTTTTTCCAAATTTGTAATAAATCACGGAATATCATTACATGAAAATTACGTAAATATGATAGATCATCTTTTGTTAATTGTCGAATTTTAATTGGATTATGGGAAATTTGTACATGCACTTTACCATAATTCATAAATAATGTAATATCAGCTAATTTTGGTAACAATTTCGATGTTAAAATACCATATGAATTTTGTTTTGAAAATAATTCATGTAGATGTTGATTATCTTCATTACATTCAAATTCTGGTGATAAATGTATTATATACAAATAACACTCAGAATTTTCTGATGGCATTGATGAACATAATTGTGTTGGGTATTTAACACTATATAATCTTCTATTTTTTTTAGAACCAGCCGTTTTAGGATCATCTAGAATTTTTTTTTATATATTTTATCATTTTTATAAAGTACATTATGTAAATATTTTAATAATTACCTTCTTTAAAATCCTCCCAGTGTTGAAAATACAAGGGGCTTACAATTTCTGTACGTTTTTTTCGCGATATTGGTAGTAGATTATCATTTAATTCCCCACACTCATAAAGCATTTTACATGCCTTAAATGCAGCTGATTGTCTAGCTACTCGCACATTCGTTTTCGGATCGCTCTAATTTTTTGTTTTTTGTTTTAACAGAAAATATAATAATAAATAAAAATTTTTATTCTTATTTTCTTTAATAGATTTTTACATGGAAATATATTGCTTACCCAAATTTCATCTTTAACAGATGATTGTAATGGTAACAATACACGAACATATATGAAGCCATCTATTACAGATTTTTTCCATTCAACTGATGATGTTGTATATGAATCATTTGGTAACATTGTACAATAACGATTTAGTAGTTGTATAGCTGACGGAGCTTCTAAACATGCACCGATCGGTGTATAAAATGGTTTAATATCACATAAGAATTGTTTGTCAATGTCCTCCTTTAATGGAGGTTTTCTATCTATCGTTTTTCCTATTAAATATTCTTTAAGAGTCGTATCAATGTCTTTAAATTCGGCAACCTTTTTCAACATTTTTGGCTTTTCACTTTCAGATGTCATCATTGCATATACACTTTCGTTCTTGCGTGCACGTCCTTTTGATTGTATATATGAACGGAAAGTTTGTATTTTATCAAAAATAATTACATGATTACATGACTGTATATCAATTCCTTCTTCTAATACACTTGAACAAACAATTAAATTACTCTCATTTCTTTTAAACGAATTTAATACCTAGAACGAAAAAATCAAACTAATTTACATATATTTACTTATCGTCAAAAAATTTGTCGTATTTACATTTTTATTCCATTTTACGTCTAATACACATTCAATGGACTCGGGCATTGCTTGATTATGACCGACCATAAATTCCGGTGTAATTGGTATTTCTGAATAGCATTTAACCCAACGGTTAATAAGATGGTAAAGACACTTTGCAGTATGTCGCCTTTGAACGAATACTAACGCTTTAATCTCATTTCGATTTTTTCCACGAAATGTTGTTTCTAAATAACGCAAAAATGATTGTAATTTTGGTGTTGAATTTGATAAAATAACGAAGTTTTCTGGCTCCGGATCATCATCATCATCAAAATTATAAATTGCTTTAATTAATATATGACGAATTCTATCTACATATGTAATACACACACGCAATAAATTTCTTAATACAACGGTTTCAGCAGCTCTTTTCTTCAATTCTATCTCAACTAAAACAGCTAATATTGCTATTGATGCTGCATATATTCCCATATCTTCCATTTGATATAAGAAATCTTTTAATAAATTTTCAAGTCTTTTTATTGGATTCGGTGCACGTTCAACACATAAGTTTTTTGATAATTTCGTATGACTTTTATCAATATTCCATATGCGAATCAAGTCTAAACATTTAGATATATAATGCTTAACTTTTAGTTCAACTATTCGTTCTTCATGATATTCTTGAAATGTTAATACAACTTCAGCTGGTTTTGTTGAATATCTGTACAAAATTACAAATAAATAACAAAGAATGTGAGAATAAGCTTTACAAAAATATTTAATATAAGTATATATGTGTATAATTACATCAAGACATTACGGAATTCATCATTATTTTCAACAGTAATAATTTTACCACGGAATGTTGCTTCTAAATTGTTCAGTTCCTCTTGAATTTTACTTTTCGACGTAGGACTTATTAATAATCCTGTTAGACCAATAACTCTGGGTAACTGATTTTCTGGATATTTTGTAAATAAGCCCATTAATTGGAACATTGGATGTTCACCTTTAGCATGATGACATTCATCAAATATCATTAAATTGAAATGTGATATTTTCATGTAACCATGTCGAATAACATCGACAATAATTTGAACGGTAGCCACAATCACCTATCCAATCAATATTAAATAGTATTCAATACACTGAATGAGTTTTATTTGTTTTTTTTTCTTTTTCTTTTTTTAAATATAGATACATATATTCATTATACCTGATTATTATCAAATTCTGCAATCCATTTATCGTCTTTCCAATTATCAACATTTAAATCACCAGTGTATACAGAAACTTTTAAGTTTGTAAATCTTCGAATAACGTCACATTGTTGTTTAGCCAAAGCAACCGTATTACAAAGAAATGCTGTCCTTTTTGCACCATTTTTAATCGACCTACAAATGTACAAGTGTAAATCAATCAATTCTATCATGAAAACATAAAATATATTTTTCGAAGTAAAAGTGAACATGTAATTTAATTTTTATTTTTTTTTTAGTCATAACAATAATTTAAATAATAAATATTATTTAAAAAAATTATACGTATTATTTCTACATAAGTAATGTACATATATAGTATGTTAATATTATTAACATTACAATATAATTGTGAAATTCGTAATTTACCCTTGTAAAGCATTTGACATATGCCGCATTGCCATTAATGCAATAAATGTTTTGCCTGCACCAGTTGGTAAATAAATGATAACATTTTCTTTTAATGCAATCTCTAACAACTGGTCTTGATATGGTCTCGATTCAAAATCATCTTCAACATTCTAAATAAAATTAAATTGTAATCGAAAATATGTAGAAATTGTTTTGAAATTTTTTAACTTCAAATATCAATATCAAATACATTATTTTTGTATTCAATACATATACATACCTCTTGGGCAGAATTAATTGTTGAATTAGTCATTTTTCAAGAACGATAAACGAAATATTCAATAAAAGTAACTATAAAACACAATTATTCAATATATTTCCTAATTTCTTAACACAAAAAAATTTCTTTTGATTTTCTATTATTTTTTTTCCACTATAATATTAAATATTTAACTGAAAATAAAAACTGATTTAGTACTCTTCCTTCTGTAAATAAACAATTGAAATTGCCAATGCAATCCAATGCAATGTAGACATAATCAGCAGAATAAAGCAAATAATAATTTTGCTAATGACAATTTATGGATTTGAAAGAAATGAAATTAAATCAAAGGTTAAGTGAGAAAAAGATAACAGGCAAATAGCCTACAGAACACCACGTAATCAAAATATTTTCTCAAATCAAAATGTATGTACGTATGTATGTATATTGTATTGTATTATTTGTTAATAAAAATTATATGTATATTATCCGGGGAAAAACCTTTATAAATGTAAATCTATGGCGAAACCATTTTGAATTGTCACAAAGCTAAAGCATATTTTCTTTTTTTTTTTATCATGTATACGTACATAGGTACATAGTACATACAAGCAGTTGAATAAATTATTTTATTTATTACATATTGCTTTTTTCAAATATATTTTTTCAAATATGTGTTATCAATTTTCACATATGTACATATATGTCGATATATGTATTTTGATTTTCACAAACTTGCACACCTCAACTCAACCAAAAGAATATAGATTGGAGCTTTTTTCTTAGGAAAATATCAGTATCTCTTTTGGTTTTTTTATCAATATTCTTTTGCCTCAACCCTCAACAATGCCTTAACTCAAATACATGATTACTTTTGTTTGCCTTTTTAGTTTCTACATCTATTTTTAATTGTTCTACCAACAACATTAACCGAAACCGAATAACCGGCACGCGCACGGCACTTGTTTTATTAATTTTGTTGACATTCCATTTTAATGTTTTGTTCCATCATATGTTTATCATCCCATGGGCCATGACCCATCCTATTTATTTATTGTCATTTTTATTTATAGGAACACATGACATATGCGGATGCCATAATTGCCATATGACATATAGTACTCACCGTACTCACTACTCAGCCAGTGATGGAAACTTCTTTAATAAAAAAATAATTTCAACAATTTGTAAATTCAAATAAATCAAAATTTTATTTTAATGTGAATTAAAAGGCAGATAATTTGGTTATTCATCTTATTAGTTGCTATCATGTTATACGTTAATAATATTTGGTTAACTATTTAACTAAACAGATTTAAAACAAATTCTTTATATTCTATACTATTTTATTGGTGATTTGTTTGACATTGAATTAAGAATTTGATGAATGAATACTCGAAATACAATCATCAGTTACATTTACATACATCTGTCATCTATGTATGTATCTATATTGTCCATTTCATTCGTCACGTTATATACGTACACACACACACTACACAACACAACTCAAGGCACAAAAGTCACAACTCACATGACGAAACAAGGTGCAAGGTGAAAAGCAAGAGAAAATGTTTAAAAAATCAAATAGGTTATAACAATAACAGTATATATTTAATTAATGTAGTAGATGTAGACTATGGATGTAGACTATACTGCCATTATACTGCAGTCTTTATAGTGTATAGTAAGTGCCTAAGTGGAATAACATCTCTCATAGTGAAGTAAAGTACGAAATACCTCTATAATTTATGTTTACTATTACGAAATAGTGAAATTTTTTTGTGTGTCCACGTGTAATATAGATTTTCATATAGCCAAAATGCAATTCCAAAGATGATTAGAATTTAGAACGGTAATTATTATAAAAGTCTAGTACATATTTGGCATAGATAAATAATATAAAGTAAAATTCATAGATAAATAATATAAAAGGTATGTATGTACTTAATTTGACTCAAAAATTTGTATACACGAAGTAGATAGATATTGAAGTATGTGTCAATTAAATACAAAAACTATTTAAATTTTCTAATAAACACATATGTACCCATATGTACCTACATATCATCTACATATGTACATATGTATTTAATATATGTACATACATATGTACATATCAAAACAATTTCTCTGTGTAATATCTGGTAATATACATACATAACTATAGGTATATGGGTAATAAGTGATTTGTATTTTGAGATACTCATTTTTGCATTTATTTTTTTTTAAATTACCTATCAAATATTCAAATCCCAATGTTCAATACAATCAAATTGCAGTTTGAGTTTCATAAACTCACAAATGAATGCTTTACCTACAATATGTACATATTATGTATGTACATTTGTACATACTTATGTATGTATGTATGTAGCTTATGCAATCGAATTTATCAACAGTCATGCAATAATGTAAGTACTTACAGTGAAAGGTCGTGGTCGTGGATAAAAATAAATTACTGTTTAGTATTCTTATGAATAATTTGCATATTTAAAAAAATCTAATTTATGATTCTTAACATAAAGATAAAAATTATGTTTAAACTGACACCATTGATTAAAACGTTATTTTCATTTATTCACGTACATATATGTACCTACATGTACTACATATAAAATTTGAATATTGGAAAAATAATTTTAAACTTTATAAATAAATAAAAATTAGCATAAATAAAATGTATGAATTTTCATGAGATTAATTGCTAAGTCATGTATAAAAAACAGAAGAAAATTGATGTGACATTAATGGGTGTTAAAATCGAATGAAAAATCTGTACCTAACTACCTACTACCTACATGAATTTAATATTCTTCTATTCTCACAATTTATAAAAGACTTTTATATTTTTCATTGCAGTTTCCTAATATCATTTGTATTTAGTCATTATGTTTCGACGGATAGTAACATATTCAATAATTGGTGCTGGAACAATTAGTACTGGTCTAAGTTTAAAAGCAAATGATTACAACGTAAACTCATTAGGTATTGTAAGATTAGGACGTGCTGCAATTGCTGTATTTGATATTGGTGTAATGTATAAAAGAGAACTATTTTATAAGAAATGGGATAAAAATTCAATTGAATATAAACAACGTAAAAGTGATGTACATAAAATGGCAGCATCAAGATTATTAGAATTGATATGTACAAATAAAGGTGTTTACATAAAAGTTGGTCAACATATTGGTGCCTTAGAATATTTATTACCATCTGAATATGTACAAACAATGAAAGTATTGCATAATGATGCACCAAAGAATCCTGTTGAAGATTTATATAAAGTTATTAGGCAAGATCTTAAAAAAGATGTAAGTATCAGCATCAATTTTGAATTTAAATAGTTTAATGATTTACTTTTTCTTTTTTTGTTTTTTGAAATTTAGCCAAGTGAAATTTTTGAAACATTTGAACAAGAACCACTTGGTACTGCATCATTGGCACAAGTTCATAAAGCAACCTTAAAAAACGGTGAAGTTGTCGCTGTTAAAGTTCAACATCCTTACGTGAAGGGGAATTCAAAAGTTGATATGAAAACTATGGAAGTTCTAGTAAAACTTATGTCAATAGTATTCCCTGATTTTAAAATCCAATGGCTAGTAGACGAATCTAAAAAAAATTTACCAATAGAATTAGATTTTTTAAATGAGGGTAAAAATGCAGAAAAGGTAAAATAAATAAATAAATAGATAGTGTAAAATTCAAAAATTTCTGTTTTTATGAAATTTAAATTCTTTTAGGTTGCTGAAATGTTTAAAGAATATAAATGGTTAAAAATACCAAAAATTTATTGGGAATTATCAACAAATCGTATTCTAGTCATGGAATATGTTGAAGGTGGTCATGTGACTGATTTAAAATACATGCAAAAAAATCATATAAATCCATTTGATGTATCAAATAAAATTGGTTACCTGTATTCGAATATGATATTTATAAATGGTTTTGTACACAGTGATCCACATCCTGGAAATATATTAGTTAACAAAAACAAACAAACTGGTAGCACAGACATAATATTATTAGATCATGGATTATATGCAAATTTAAGTGATAAATTTCGTTATGAATATGCAAAATTATGGTTAAGTATATTACGAGTTGATCGTGATGCTATGAAACGACATGCCATAAATTTAGGTATTAAAGAAAATTTATACGGGTTATTTGCTTGTATGGTAACTGGACGTCCATGGGAGACAGTAATTAAGGGAATTGATAAAATAAAACATACAGCTGGTGAAGTATGCATTGCAAAATAAAATTAATTGTTATTAATTAATTGTTTGTTATTTGAAATTGTTTGCTATTAATTTTCAAAATTTTTCCCATTTTTCTTTTTTTAGAAAGATCTTGTTCAAAATAATTCAGCATTAGTTCTTCCGCATATTTCGGATGTTTTGGAACAAGTCGATAGACAAATGTTATTAATATTGAAAACAAATGATTTAATTCGTGGCATTGAAGCAACATTAAAAACTCAAGATCGTATGACTGCATTTTGGGTAATGTCTAAATGTTGTGTACATTCTGTTTTTAAAGAAGAAAAAAAAATTAAACGCAATAAATTAACAAAATTCAAAACATCTTTACGTGAAAATTGGGAAATTTTTAAATTAAATATTTATTATTTATACATCGGATTAATTAATTTTGGTTTATTATCATCTATTAAACAATTGTTATAATTTTTAATTTTTAAATAGGTATTGTTTTTTTTTTCGATACTTTTACAAAATAGTCTATTATATACAAGTTATTATAAGTATTTCTTATGTATCTTATTTTTTCAATAAAAAAATATTTGATTAAAAAAGAACTTTGTCTATTTAATTTGACAAAATTAAAGGGGAATACAATTTACTTGTATTTAGAATTTTTAGAAAAAATTGCAGAATTTTCTTGGATAAAAATAGGAGGCTTGATCTTCAAACAAAACCCCTAAAGAGATGATTATGAACCGCAGTTGACCGCAGCTACAGATTACAGCGAGCATGGCACAATAGAAAGAAGGAAGAAGAAGGATTCTAAATTATCACAAACATTTAACAGCTGATTCACTATTCCTTGTTTATTTTTATTTGAAATTTAAAATTAAAAAAGAACAACCCATACGACTCATGCATGACAGATCAATGAAACCATATGAAACGAGGTAAACAAAATTTATGTGATAAAATGATAAAGCGAGACAAAACATAAATTTCATTGAAATTGACTTGACACAAGGGAAAAAATACAAAAATATATGTATAAGTACATTTTTACTATTGGTTTGGTACTTTACATACCACATATTCTTAAAAGCAAGAAAAGACATTTCGGGGTTTTTTTTATTTAAAATATTTTACAAATTATAAAATAACACATTTTAAAATTATTTAATTTCAAAAGTTTTGGTGTTGTATTTTTTATCATAATTGCGTTTTTACGTTTATAACAGTGAAATTGAGAATTGTGCAAATAAAAAAATGTTTTTTACTACGTAAAAAATACCAGCCCGTAGATACTTATGTAAAAAAAAATACCTAGGTAAATGGAATGCAGAAATTATTTTATTTTTTCATTCTGTGATGTGATACCTTATATAAAATAAAATATATGTATCTGTCCTGATTTTTATTATCATATATTTTTTTAAATATAATTTTAAGAATATATAAGAATTAAGTCATCGAAATTTTTGAATATTACATCACGAGAAAATAAAAATAAAAGTTGTGAGTTCATCAGCATAGCATTTTCGTCATAACCATAACATTGATTGGGTCAGATGTCAGAGGAGCCTTCACATCATATTAAATAAAATACATATGTACATACATACAAAAGAAAAAAATACAAAATAGATGAATGTGCCTCTAGAGAAGGAGGAGGAGGAAGTAGAAATTGCACAAGAGAAGAGGAAAATAAAATTTCATGTGTATAAAAGATTTGTGATTTGTGCTATCTTTGGTGAAAGTTGCACAAGATTGAAAAACAATTTTTTATGCGATTTTTGACTTCCTTTTCTTTTTTTCCATTCGTCATAAACACAATATGGTACAGCAATAGATAAATAACAAATATGTTCGTAATGTGCATATGTATGCATATATAAAAATTTTTTTTGAATTGAAATACTAAATGTGTGACACTCAATTTCAGATATAAAAAAAAAAGAAAACAGATGAAAATATTTTATAAAACTGCGCAAGTAAATTTAACAAACTAAAATAGGTTGTAAACAAGATTTTGTTTTGTTTTTAAAGTGAAAGATATCGTACTATACTATACTCGTGCGTATAGCACCACGATTTTACTCACATTTCGCATTTAGACATGGCTGATATGAAATTAGAAGAGAATCGCCTTAGGACATTCCATTTATGGCCAAGTAATGCACCAATTAATGGTGAATGTTTAGCTAAAAATGGATTTTTTGCAACTGGAAATTATATGGAAACTCAATGTAATTGGTGTCATAAAAAAATCTCTGATTGGCAATATGGAGATCAGGTAATTCGTTTGAAAATTCAACTTTTTCTTTTTTAAACTTGAAACTGTATCTTTTTTTTTAAGATAATGGTACGACATAGACGATTAGACCCACTCTGTCCTTTCGTTTTAAATTCAGATAATTCTGGTAATGTTCCTTTAATTTCTAATAACCCATCGAATGAAGCGACTAATGAAATAACAACCACATCAGCAACAGAAACAACAGTTGAAAGTAATCAACAAACAAATTCTCAACAACAAAATCCATCCACACCTCAGCTGGATTTTAAAAATGAAATGTGTCGCCTCGCTACTTTTAAAAATTGGCCTGTATGTAAATATTTTATTTGGCGAGTATATAAATGAATAATATTTTTGTTTAAATTTTTATTTTTTGGTAGAATCCAAATATATCTCCACAATCCCTGGCTAAAGCTGGATTTTATTACATTAATAGATCAGACCAAGTTAAATGCGCCTGGTGTCAAGGGATTATTGCCAGATGGGAGAAAAATGATAATGCTTTTGATGAACATCAGAAATTTTTTCCCGATTGTCCACGTGTAAAATTAGGTCCACTTATTGAAATTGCCAGTGATGGTATTCGTGATTTAGGAATTCAACAAATTAGTCCTCCACGGAAACCAAAATATTCCAGTTTGGATGCTCGATTAAGGACATATACTAGATGGCCAATAAGTGAAATTCAAAAGCCAGAAATTTTAGCACAAGCTGGATTTTACTATCAAGAAATTGATGATCAAGTACGCTGTTTTCATTGTAATGGTGGTTTGCGATCTTGGCAAAAAGAAGACGATCCTTGGTTTGAACATGCCAAATGGTTTCCACTATGTCAATTCTTAAAATTAGTTAAAGGTCAAACATATATTAATCAAGTTCAAGAAATAGGGCGACAGAATTGTTATGAAAATACAACCGCAAACAGTGATTCAGCAGGAGTACGATTAGAACAACCACCAATGAGCCTCGATGAAGCTATGGTGTCAGAACCTGTAAGACAGGCTTTAGAAATGGGCTTAAATGAAGGTCGAATTCGAAGTGCAACGAAACGTCATTTAGATTATTGTGGCAAGCCATTTGAAACAACTGAAGAACTTGTAGAGGCTGTACTAGAAAATCAAACGAATGAAGAAGATGATGCCTCAAATGATTTGAGTTCATCGATTGTTCGAGAAGTCTCAAGAATTTTGAATAATATTTTTAGTCCTCGCAACAGATCAGACTCAGATAATTTTGATGAAAACACATCATCTTTAACTGAAGATGATGATGATTCATCGAGCGCAACTGTCGGATTTTATCGAAACTCTGTACCGTCATCACAAACGACAATTCATGCACATTCAAATTCAAGTGATTTTATTAGAAATAATAGAATTGGTGATCCTGTAGTACCTGATAATAATTGTAGTGTGTCTCCAACTTCTCAACCACTGAATACAACAGATATTCCCGTTGCATCCTGCTGCATTACAAACAATGATACGTCTGCTCCCATTGATACATCCAATAATATGGCAAATAATTGTGTTATAGCTGCACCTTGTATTTTATCATCACCGCCAAATTCGAATACAGCACAAATATCTGTACAAGCAGCAACAGAAAAATATTCTGAAGTAGATTTAAAAAAACAGCTGTCATTAGAAGAAGAAAATCGAAAATTGAAAGATGCTCGATTATGTAAAGTTTGTATGGATGAAGAAGTTGGAGTAGTATTTTTACCATGCGGTCACCTAGGTAAATTTCCTTTTTTTTAAATAGTTTAAACAGATTACCAATTAATTTTTATTTACAGTTACTTGTGTACAATGTGCACCTGGCGTTAGCCAATGCCCTCTATGTAGATCAGCTATTAAAGGTTTAGTACGCACTTTCTTGTCATGAATTCGCATATCACTTCAATTTAAAAAAAAATGGGGAAAAAAGATTACAAAAAATAAATGAAACCAGTCAAGGTATTTTAAAAAATGAATGTTTATGTATCATATATTTATATTTATATTTTTTTACTTTAATTTGATCGATTTAAACAGAATATTTGTCGAATTGTTAATTAATAGTTATTTTATTATTAACGGAAAAATTAAGTAGGTACAGTGAGGGACAAAAGTGAGTACACCACTGAATTTTGTCGTTTTGCTTACATAAAACAGATTGTAATAATAAAATATTGGTAGAATATGATTTTATATAAAATTTTATTTATTTTCAATAATCTGTAAAAAAATTAATTCATTTCTAACAATAATAAAAAAAACTATAAAAAAACAAAAAAATAACTACCAAAATTTAAGGCCAAAAGTGAGTATACAATGTTATTATTCGAGATTTGTATACAAAATTTTTTAACTATATAATTATTAATACTTTGTGGGTCCACATTTTGCTTTCAGCACTGCTTTTAGCCTTCGTGGCATAGAATCAACCAATTTTTGTATATACTCTGTTGGTATATTACGCCATTCATCTTTAATTGTGTTGATTAGTTCTTGTTTCGACGAAATATTAGTTTTTCGGACCTGGCGATCTAAATTAGATTACCAACCCCCACTGCTGACATATGTACATCCCCAGACCATTACAGACCGTGCTAATTAATTTTTTTTCGTTGAACTCAGAATTTTTGGTTCGCCACACTCTACTGTTTTTGTGCCTACTAATTTTTTATTATTGTTAGAAATGAATTAATTTTTTTACAGATTATTGAAAATAAATAAAATTTTATATAAAATCATATTCTACCAATATTTTATTATTACAATCTGTTTTATGTAAGCAAAACGACAAAATTCCCTCACTGTATGTATTAATAAATTTAAAAAATGCAAATAAATTTTATTCTTTGCTTTCTTTCAATAACCGATCTGAAAATCATGTAAAAACATGTAAAACAAATTAGATTCACAACCGATAATAATTTTCATTAATGTTATGTAATTACCAGAATACAATTTTCAAAGTAGTCAAACTAAGGATTATAATCTTACAGTTTTTATAATAATATTCGTATTCTTGTAAATTAAAAATCTATTAAAATCGCTTTGGCTTTTCAGTGATTTTGTCTTAAAAATATTTTTAACATTTTGAAATACGTAGATAGATTGAATTTCCGTCACTTATAATATATATATGTAGTATTCAATACATGCAAAATACATTTTTAAAATATATAAAAATATTTAAAAACGAATAATCTTAATCAATAATACTAGTACTAGTCGAGATAAAAATTCATTAAAAAGAATAAAAATATAAAGCGATATACAATATTATGTATTATATTAATAATATTATAAAAATATTTAACTATGAAATTTAAAAAAAAAAAAAAAACGAAAAAAGTGTAGTATCGTGTTTTTATTAGAATAAGCGGAAAAAATTAAAATACAATCAAAAAGTAAAACAATGTAGCTAAACAAAAATACATTTTACTAATATGTATGTATATGAGAAAAAAATATAAATTAATAATATATTAAATAATATTTATGAAAAAAAAAGGTTTTTTTGTGTTATACGTAGAGTTCCTAATGAATTCCTAAGAAAATTGATATGTTGCCTTCTTCTGTTCTTTCTAAGTCTTTACTTATATATTCAAAAATTTCAATTTCATTCAAATTATTATCTTGATTAATCGAAAAAGAAAGTAATTAATTGAGCATACAATATTCTTATTTGTTTGTTTCTTTTTATTTTTGTAAAATTATTTATAAATTTTTTGTAAAACAAAAAAAAAAAGTAAAAATAATCCTTGACTGGTTTTTAAAGCATAAAGAAATTAAGTAATTAAAAAAAAAAGGAATACATATTTAATATTTTATAATTTAAATTAAATTTTTATTGTATTTTAACGACTTTTTTGTCTTTAATTTTTTCTATACATACTTTATTTACTACACAATGTAATATAAAAAATATGACGAATTTTAATGAATTAAAAATTAATTTAAAATTAGATTATATTAATTTAATAATAATCATAAATTATTCAGAATAAAATTGTTGTAATTTAAAAAACTAATTTTTATTTTTTAATCCATCTCCGAATTAAAAAAAAATCCTGTGAGGGAACGAAAATCTTTGTACCTTATATTGAAAATAATAGTTGTAGTTATTAATCAGTGTTACCTAAATAATTTTTGTATGTATTTGTATATTCAAAAACAGATCTTTTTTATCATAATACAAATTCATTTTGAATTTAGCTAAAAAAATATTCAAGGAATACAAAATTATTGCGTTCATATGCTATGCATATTACAGAGTAAATTATAAATTATTTCAACATTTTGAACAAGTCACGATTCTTATTTATTGATTCATTATAATATTGTTTAGATATGATACAATAAAAGTTTTACAAAAATTTAAATATTGAGAAAAAAAGTTTCAAATTTATCAAGTATAAAACATATTCTGTTGTTATTTTATCTATACATTTATTTATTTATTTTTTATTATTTTGAATGAGTTAATTCTTCAACGTGAAATAACATCAAATCAGGTTTCTTTCTTATCCCTAAAAAATGAAAGAAAAGTATTTATTCAAAAGTCAAGTAAAAATATTTTTCATTTTTACGAATATTTGCAATATATCCTATGTATTGTGATTTCATTATTTTTGTGTTTTATTTTAAGGAACCTGTCGACTTATTACAAAACTTTTTATATATAAATATATGTATATATACGTCGTGCATATACGTATACAAAAGGAAAACTTTATTCGTATTGCGTTTATGCTTACATTAAATTTGATATGCATACATTTTATATCTATATATCGGATAAGGTTCAATTCACATGCATGAATATATTCACGTATAGCACATTTCGTTTTGTGTATGTATATAGGTATACTATCGCTAATTACTGTATATACTAACGTAAAATTTATTATATATTTCTGTTTTATTATGTATTCCTCTTGCAAATATATTTGGTGAATGTTTCTTCTGTTAGTAATGAAGGAAACTCCGGAAGGAAGGGAAATAACATAAGCGGATGCGGGTTAATCTATATATGTATGTAGTTTTCAATACAAAATACATAACAACAGTTTTAATACATTTATAATATCACTTGTTTTTAAAAGTTTAATGTATAAATATTATCACTATACTCGTATGTATATTATCAGTGCTATATGTTATTATAATATGTAATAATATCTTTTAATTTTAATATAATAATAATTATTCCATAAGTTTGTTTCTATGGTAAGTACATTTAAAATATACCTACTTTGTTTATTTATTTTATAAACAATAAAAATGATTATGAGTTAGTAACGTTATATTATGTGATGTTATATTGTTATAAAATATATGGTTAACATATACCTACGTTAACGAATTTTATAGCATATATGAATGTATGTAAACGACTTGTACACCATATGCATTTCATTTTGCATCATTTTGACTATTCTACCTATATACGTATGTATGTATAGTATGTCTGGATTTTGTATTGAAATTTTTAACTTTATTTAAATTTGTTTTATTTCAGTATATGTACACTATACTTTTTATAATAACAACATTGTTGTTGTATACGGTATATTTAAAACCTAAACATGCCTAAACCAAGTTATTGTATATCATATAAAGCCTTTAAAACTACATACATACATACATACATACAAATGTATATAGTTTTCCATATTTGTATTGACTGTATTATATTAACCAACAAAATATATTTTTCTGTTAGAGTTTGACCATTAAAAGCTTATAGGAGTACATAAATACCTATTTGCTTCAAAGACTGGTAACTGGTTGGTATTATTATTAGCTTGAATCTTTTAGTTTAGTTTTTCAAAAACTAGTTTCAGTTGAATCGTCGTCGTGATAAAATCTCTTGAATTTCAATTTTTATTTTACATATATTAAAAATCAAAATAAAAAAGGTAATCAATAATTTCAAATGTAATACAATTATTTTTTAATTGAGTAAATAGTGTTTTTTTTTTTCTTTTTCTTGAAAAAAAGGAAAAGAAAATCAGTGAACAATTAACAAAATTATTATATTATTTTTGTGTTATAAGTGAATTTTTTTTTTTTTCATTTTCAAAATGCATTTGTATGTACAGCAAAAAAATTATTAAATGAATTAAATAAATTATGCATACGTATACAAATGAGTTAAAATTTTAAAACTTCTTCAATACCATTTTAATTCTAAAAATTAAAAAAATAAATTTTATTGTGTCAAAAAAAAAAAAAAAAATGATAATTTTTCAATTGTGTTGTTCATATGAATTTTAGTTTAAAATTTTATCAAAAGGTTTTTGGTTTTTTCTCTTTTTTTTGTTTAAATAATAAAATCAAGAAGAGAAAGTCAATTTAGTAGTAACTATATTTATGAATAAAAATTTCATTCGAATGTAATAAAAAGAATATAAAGCCCTTGTATGTATAGCAAACACTAGCAGCAGCATTTATCCAAAGTAATCGTCATCATCATCATCATCACAGACGGTACAATAGCAAAAGCAACTATTGGAACGGAAAGAAAATATTTTGTGATTTCTTGTTCTCGTGATTTATGTACATCTACATACACATATATATAGTAATAAACGTATACAATACATACAGTCGTTCATATATGTACATTTTAAACACACATACATATATGTATAATTTATAAAAGTGCAATCATCTATATCTACAAAACACCTTTGAAAAAATAAAAAAAACTTAAGGTATACTACACCATACTTATAATTAAACTGGTTTTCTCAAAGATTTTATATGAAATCTCAATGTAATACTTGCATTTTGTAGCTTTTTATATATTTCATATAATGTACATTACACACAAAAAATTTTACACATATAATATTGATACAAATTGTATATAATAATGCCTTCATAATTTTACAATATTTTATTGGTAATAAATTTTCAATGAAAAAAAAAATGTAATTTTTCATTTCATAAAGGTAAAATTTAATTTAATTTTATTTATTTAGAAAAACAAAAAATCTTTTAATTTTCTTTTCACCTCAAAGTATCCAATAAATATAATGTACATTGTAGATTTTATTTTAAATTATCCAGTACGTAGCATTATTACATTTAAATCTGAACAGAAATAATTTTTAAAATTTTGTTGTATGTACTATATATACATACATAATATGAAAAAAACCTGTATGTAGATCTGATGAAAAAGGATTTACAAGAAGATAAATATATATAGTATATAAATGAAATTTTACCATTAACATAAGAAATATTGAGAAATTCATCTTAAATATGTGCATTTCCAAATTTTAAAGACTTCTTCTTAAGGTGACAAGACATGTTTATGGATTTAAAAATTCAAAATAACGTACATATATCGTGTATTATAAAGCATCCATGTGTATAATACATCTATTAAATGTATTTAGATTTAGATTTTCCTAAAGGAACATTTATTTTTTTAAATATTCACGCATATAATTTTGATGTGAACTGAATTAATGTTTATAAATCAAGCCTTTTATTAAGTACGTATGTATTTGTTACGTACTTATACGTTATACAATTTAAATTTTGGGAAAAAATTTTATGTACACAATTTATTTTTAAAAAAAATTAAATTTGTATTCGTATATAATGTATGTACTATGAAAATTTTTTTACATTAATCATAAAACGTAGACATTATGCAATAATTATAATAATAAAAAAAATTAATTTTTTTTTTTTTTGATTATTTTTGCTGACTAGTTAAACTAACGCATATTTAAAAATAAAATATTCTCAAGAAAATTTTACATCTGCTGTTAATGAATATATTTACATACTTATACGTGACTGTGTAGATATATATAGTCGCATGTATACTTTGTACATTAATGATAAAAATATTATGACTTTCTTTTGCCTTCTATTCACTGAAAATATAATAATTATAAAATTTTTTATTAGTGACACATAATAAAGTTTTCACTTAATTTTTTTTTTTTTTGATTTCGTTTCATTTACTTGTTTTTCTTTTCAGTCTCTTTTTAAGCGAATGTTTAATGTATTTTTCTTTTATTATTACTCGTATTGTAAAGATATATAGTACAATTTTTATATGCGGAAGACTTGAATTTTTAAACTACATAATATAAGAAAAAAAATATTTTTTTCTTTTTTTCAACTGAACTGAGCACCTATTTTCCTACATTACGCCATATAATTATATTATAAGTAAAATATATTACGAAATTACACATGTATGCTTGTATGTTTTGAAAAACAAAAAAACAAATATAGAAAAAAGAAATATTGTTAAAAAAGCTGTTCTGTAAAGAATTTAAACTTGAATGAATCTCATATAAATGTAAAAAAACAGTCATAATTTGTATAGGTAACACAGTATAGGTGGGTTTTAATACGTTATGTTTTCTTATTTCTGTTTGACCTATTTCTTTTGAATAAATTGTAAAACATGAACGTTTTGATATAGTGTGGATTTTATGTCAAATAAAGAAAAAAAAAAAAAAAAGATTCTTTCCCTAAATTTTAGAAAATTATTACGTATGTAGGTATCTGGTATATGATATTTTGTAAAATGCTACGAGGCGAAGTCATTTACTTTATTCACCTGTGTTTTTTGGGTATTGTTTTAAAGCATTTGAACTAAACAACGATAAATTTTGTTTCATAAATTAAAACCATCATTATACTTTGGAGTTGTTTTGGAGCATAATTTAGCGCTTAAACAAAAGAAATGCAATAAAAAAAGACTTAATTTAAGAAAAAAAATAGAATACATCTATGAATGTAGTTAGAAGATAATTTACATTTAATAAAAACAAAAGGTATATAAAAAAAATTTTTTTACATTAGGTACAAGTACAAAATAATACGATACAGTACATTTGTCCAAATTATTTTGAAAACTGTATCTACAATGGTTTTTGTTTTTGTGCTATTACATTACATTATACTGATAGTTATGTACTATATAATAAAGTAGATAAATGCTATAATTTAAGTGCTCATAATATATGTTCACATCACATATATACATATATGTGTGCCTGTGTACATACATTAACATACACATACATAAATGTACTCTTAATTTTTATTTTAACTGTATCTCATCGCACTGTCAAAGAAAAATATGCAATTAACAAAAGAAGGTTAACGACCATTTAAATATAATTTTTCTACTTGATAATATTCAATTACATTTTATTCAGTACACATAAGTATATTGATATGTACATGTGTACATCACATATATATGTACATTTAATATGTGCAGCATATGTTCATTCAAAAATGAATCTTTTATGACTTACATATGTATGTTCATGTACATATGTACGTATAGATAAAATTTCAAACTGGAAATAAAAATTAATAACAACTGAATAAATGTACGATTATGATAAATATTATCTATCGTTATTTATCTGTAATATTATGTACACGTTATATGCAATGTGCATCAATACTCAACGAATATAAAAAAAAACGTATGATTTTCATGAGCACAAGCAAGTTTAATAGTATATTTAGACATACATACCTACACCGAAGAAAATAGTAAAAAGTGAATGGAGTCATAAAATTTGAATTAATTCGTATTAATTTAATATCTAATTAATTTACCAATATACATTTGCCAAATGTACAAATACTATGTATATACGCATACATAAATGGATAATAAAAGATGCAAATTTTCATTAAGAATTATCTATTGTTCATAACAAAAAATTCAAACAAAAACAAAAACTCATGGAAAAAAAATTTTTTTTTGAAGAAAATAATTTTAAAAGGTTAATGAATAATTATAACGGATAATGGTTTTTAAAAAAAAGTACGCGTACATAGGTACGCAACTATATACATTTAAAAATACAATGTATATAATTTATGATGTGCGTAACACAATACCTAAGCAACAATGGTGTTTAGTCTATTAATAATAGGCAATTAGTACTAATCAAAAAACAGGAAATTGATTAAAATAAAATAGTTTTTAAATAAATATTTTTACAATTGTTACATAATTTTTTTTAAATTAAATTTGAACTATAATCAGTCACATGTTTTTCCTCTAAAACACATAAAAAGCATTTTTAATAATTTTTAGTCATAATGAAAATTTTTTGTTAATTCATTCTTATTTATTTCTTTTTTTAGTATTTTCATCGATAATTAATCAATTTACCAGCTGTGTAGCCTAGTTGTAGTGTGCTAGGTCTACGATCCCAACAGCCGTGGGTTCGAATCCCACCACGGGTATGAGTCTGACACTACTTCCCAAATAGCCGTAGACCTCTGTAGTCAGTGCTATTCCCCCTCTGTTAGGATTGTAAATTCATTTACTATTCTAACCTTTATAAATAAAAAATAAAATAATCAATTAAATTTAAGTATAACCATTTGTCATGATTAGAATGAGAAAATAATTAATTGTAATTAGATATTACGATACCATGGGTATCATTATACATATGTATGTACTAGTTATCATTTTAATTTAACATACCTACATATGATTAAGTAATTGGTTGCGATCATTGGGCGACATAAATATAAATGCCACATATGTACGTTAAATTTTATTATGTTGTAAAAGAAAAGTAAATAAACAAAATAAAATAAATTTGAAAAAATAAATTAAAAAACTTTGCAGTATTTGATAGTATTTATTATTATTGTTTTGATATTTTCCGGATTTTTTTTTTTTTTTTTTTTAAATGCTTTAAGGTGTCATATTCATATGAACTACTTGTAAAGACATACTGCCAAGAAAAGAAAAGCAAAAAAAAATAATTTGCTGAAAGAGTAAATTTTAATTGTAAAACTTTATTTTTATTTTTTATTTTATTTTTTGTATGCACATGCATACATACTTTGTGTGTACATTTATGTAATACCTAAAGGCCAAGTTCTTCGAAATATTTTCACCTGTTTTGTTTATTTTAAAATTTTTAATATAAACAAATGACAGACAAAATAAACGATTTATTTTAAAGGTAAATTTATCTAACTGCTTAATGATACTTTGTATCTTGAATAGCCCAAATTATTGTAAAATTACCACTGAACAAGAATTTTAAAACCCTTTTTAATTTTCTTTTAACAATAACATCAATTGCATAAATTTATATTTTATGGTGGACTTATTCACTTATCCAATGGTAAAATTTGAAAAGGAATGGCAAATAGTCACGATCATGAATTTAAATTGCAATTTAAAAAAAATTTTCATTTTGTTACAACATTTGAAAATGTATTTAATGCTCAAAATAAAACGAAATAATCCAAATTCGTTTACACCCACGCATATATTTATATTGTTATTTCCTTTTTTATGTATGAACAAATATATACTGTATATTATTGAAATTTTGTTACATATTCATAAAATACTTTTATATTCACATTTAATGTTTGCAAGTCTGATGCTTTTTTAATTTTTCAAAGATGAGGTCAGAAATATCTGAATTAAAACAGAGTTTCGTAATTTTTCTTTTTATGAACGTGTTGTTAAAAATTTATCTTGTTGGTGGCGATTTCATTATTATCGTTACTACTAACATATAAGGTAATTTTTTTTTTTAATCATCATACCAATACTTATACATAATAAAATTTAAAAAAAAACAAAAACGTTTTAGTAATAAGTTATACGTATTATGTACTGATAAATAAATATCTCTTCGATATACAAAATTAAAGTCAAATATTAAAAGAAAAATTATACGAAAGTAAAATAAAATTAAAAACATATAAAAGATATTTTTGATTTGTATGTACATGTGAAGATACACATGTGTATAATATGCATATCTGCGAGGAAAATTATATTTACCTTGCAGCGAATATATAAATATCGGTTGTACATTTGACTTTAGTTATGAAAATCATTATTTTGGAACTTGAAGATTTTGATCAAGTTCAAATTTTAAGTGCAATAATAACATATCGAATAAAGCCAAGTAAAATATATGTATGGTATTTTTTTAAAATAAACATTTCACTTTTGTATGCATTTCGTACATGAAACAGCGTATTTTCATTATTTGTACATACAAAAAAAGTTTACATTATGTACATATATAAGTATAGGTGGAAATCAAGTTATTTATAAAAGATATTAAATTTAATTTAGTATCATATTTTGACTGAAGGTCATTGTATTCATTAAAATATACATCTACCTGTATATACCGTAAATTAAATATAAACTAATGTGTATTGGATGGAATTCGTTATTACATTTATGAATTCATTTATTATATTACACATGCGTATTGGATGATATGTTGATTTATTTTCTTCAATGTATACTTCAAACGGTTAATTCGTTTACATCGAAGCATCTCAGACGATAAAGATGATGTACCAATTAATACTATTTATGATTCAGTTGAAATCGAATCAAAAGAAACATATAGATATCTAAGTACATGTATGTACAACTATTTATTTTCATTTTTATTGTGAACAATAGCCATCTTATTTTCAAAAAAGTTGATGACCCAGTGTTATTTGAATTCAAAATTATTACTATGTACTTAGATATCATTTTTTATTTTTATTGTGTAATTTTCAACTTCAAAAATGAATATTTTCAACTTAATACTCCTAAGGGAAAAAATTATTTCAAAAAATGATATATAGGTATATACACGTGTACAAAAAGCAGATGAAAATGATGCCCGACTTTGATGTGGACTGATTTAAAAATTAAAAATTTTTATAAATTTTTAATGATTTCATCTTTATAGCCAATGTTTGCGTTTAACATTGGCAACAAGAAAAAAAATCTTTTTTAAAATATCTTCATCAAAAAATTAAATAATGTAGAGTTTTTTTTTTTTTTCTAAACAACAGTTATAACATGCAATGCACCCTTATTTTAATTACAAATAGATTGTATGAAAATAATCTTCAATGTTGTAAATGAAAATTTGAATAATAAAAAAAAAAAAATTCAAAAAAGTCCATGAAAACTATCGATAAAACAGATTTGAAAAGAAATAGATAAAGATAAAAAATGACAAAGGTCAATTAACGTTTATTTTTTTTTTATCATTTGTTATTTTGTTTTTTTATGTTTAACGATTTTTATTTTACAACTTATTCTTATTTAGCACTGTTGTAATATTAAATTTTTTCATACCTATGTTAATCTGTACAATACACGCTTTACATACTTAATAACATTTGAAATACAAGTGTACAGTATTGTGACGTACATATATCGAATTTATGAATTTAAAATTTTTTTTTTCCTAAATTTATTTATTTTTAATTTCAAATTTTTTCAAAGGCCGTTTTCTTAGCGTTTTGATTGTTTCTTTTTTTTTTTAATTTCAATAATTAATATGATTTTAATAAATGAAATTTTCTATTATTAATGCACAATATAAAATTCATATTAACATACTAAACTCGTTTGAATTTTTGTTAAATTTACAAAGGGTGTTAATTGTAATTGCTTATACCGAAGGTTATACATAAATGATTTGCGAGTTTACTGTATATTAGACGTGCTGTTGAGTTCTATGTACGTTATTTTCATTTATTTGAAATTAAGTGTGCTCACAATTAAGTACCTTCAATTCATAAAAATTCTACTACAAAAGAATCATTCATATCATAAATGTTCTTTATATATTGTGCTATTTTTGAATACTATACAGCAATTCATCAACATTGATTGAAATATCCACACATTTAGAATCTAAAACAAAAAAAAATCATGAAAAAAAAAAGAAAAACAGTATAAAAGTTTTCTTGTTTTCTTTTTCCTCATTCCTTGAAATTGAGGTCATTAAAGTTAAAATGACCAATCGCCACGTAATGTTCAATTAATAAAAATAAAATTCTATACTTTGTATGTTGAATAACCATTTATTTTATACATAAGAAAAGCTAATTGTATATTTGTATAGTACGTAATTATAGTATAAATATGATCACGATTTTATGAATCAAAAAATGAAAATGAACATGGACATGCATATGTTATATTAAAGTAAAATGGTACCAATTCGCATGTACAGATGTAATTCAAGCTCGAATTATGAAGTGCACATTGTTCTTTTTTTAGCTTTTAATAAACAGTTTAACAAGGAGTTAATTTTCTTTTCTTTTTTTTTTTTATTGAATTAATTAAAATCAAACAATATTTAATTTATGAAATGTGTTTTTGCCTCCGAATTAAATTTGTTGAAGTTTTATTAATAGTCTTTAATGGGTATTTTTTATTTTGTTTTTAATGCGTGAGTTATGAATTAGAAAGGAATTTCGAAAGGGTTCAATAAATTTCTACAAAATTTTTTATAATTGAAAATTTCAAAAAAAAAGAAACAAAAAGAAAAAAAAATTGTTTATGTTGTTATTAGACGTTACAAATTATCATCATTATAAAAAAATTATTGTCGTTATACATACATACATACCTATATACCTAAATTTTTAAACTCTATGCTGGGAATGTATATTGACTTTATTTTCAAAATTAAAGCTAATTGTCTGCAAGAGTTAAAATTTTAAAACAAAAAAAAAATTATATATACATAGATTACAGAAAATTTTCCATATATAGTAAAATACTATAAATGGTATCCAATCTCTGCTCGTATTTGTATCTTTGACAAGAAAAAAACAAAGCTGAGTACAAGCAAAATGTAGGTAGATAGTACATCTAAAAAAATGAATGTTTAATTTTTTAAATTCTAAAAAATGATCACGAAAACTTTGAATGGTGAACGTACATACATACATTTTCTTGAGATATTTATTATAACAAAAGAATTACTATATTTAATTTATAATATAATATCTTATGTTTACTTTCAAAGTTAAGGAATTCCGTTTTTTTTTTTTAAATTTAAATTTAAATAAAGTCAAATGCATTAGTCATGTTAATAATACCAATTCTACTTTTTTTCAAAATGAAAATAAGAAAATACCTACGTATATGATAATATACAATAATATGTGTTTTTGTGTCACTTGATCATTTTAATGCACTTTTACGTGTACATTAATTGTGAATAAGTAATTAACAAGAAAAACAAAAAAAATTTATTGAAATTTAATATTTTCATTTTGAAGATTATGTCGAACTTAGTTTTGTTAAAATTTAAAAAATATCACACGATATCCGTGATATGATAATACCAATTATCGTTGTAATAGAAAGAAAATTTACAACAATACATAAAAATTTTAAATAAAATTTTATAAACTATATTATAATGAACAAATACATTTGTATGTGTTAAAAAATATTATACGTCTTATCGATACATGTTCACACAATTTAATTGTTATTATTGTTTTTATAAAATTTATCTTTCTTTATGTTTAAAAACAAAGTTATTGAATTTATCGATGTATGTTAACACTTCAGTACTAATAATAATTTTGAAAAAATATACATTTTACATTTTATCACGTTATATCTGTTTGTTCTTAAAGAATATTAAAAAAAAAAAAAAAACAGGTGAATAAATAAGTAAATCAACAAGGTTGATTTGAATTAATATGAGATATTTAGCATGTATAATGTGTATATCTGTGATATAACACACATGTATACACATATACACTCGCAAACACATATGCATGAATATTTACTCTATTATTATATATCAATTAATTGTATATGTACTCACTACTCATGTATATCTGTGAATATACCTTTTGACGTTCTATTCGATTAATGCTAAAATATTATAACGTTTTTAACAGTTTGCTGCTAACAGTAACATTAAGAAATATACTTATGTTACTAATAATAAATAAATGATTGTGCGATATGGAATTTTTTTTTCTTATTCTAAATTATTTTTCAAGGTGAATTTAAGTACTTTTAATTTAATAAACAATTATTTATTATTACTTGTATTGAACAGAGGGGTTTTTTTTCTAGATTTTGAAATAAATAATAAATTTACCTGTAACTTATACACGAATGTAATAATATACCAGATACTTTGTATGTACATATACATTTGAAAATTTCGTTGTTATGACTTATTTTTGATAGGAAGTTATTTAATAGAGGTTAAAAGAAAAGGACACATGAAAAACAATCTATTATACATAAACCACAATAAACAAATTAAAATAAATAAATAAATTAATATTTGTATGTGTGTGTGTGTGTACATAATATATCAAAACCAATAAAAATGATTTCAACAACCCGCATTACATACATAATTTGAAAAATTAAATGATAGTAGCTGTGGCTACCAACAGCTACTTTTTTATTATTATTTAGCTTTCCTTTCCACACCTGTTATAAATTTTATGCTTAAATGAAACCAGATGTTGCATTTCTTTTATTATTTTATTTAATTTAACAATAAGTTATAGCATACTTGCAATATATATATTTTTCTCAACTTTGTTCTTCATAGTAAAAAAAAGAAAAGGAAAATTAAAAAAAAAATTAATGTATACCATAACGAATAATTTGTTGCTGTTTTTTTTTTTTTTTGATTTCTTTTCTTTCTCCATATTAAATTCTTTTTTCAAATTTTTCATTCACTAATCAAATACACGCATATCTTAATTATTTTTTTTTTGTTTTCTTGTTCCAGATCGTCAATTAAACATTTTTAAAGGTATCAACTGGTCTATTTTGCACTTTAAACATATAATACAAATCTAATGCTATTTATATACATATATGGCACCCAGATTTACAAATATTCAAGCACATCTATGTATATGTTAATATCCATAAAATACAAGAAATTTACGGAGTGTTAACCAAGCAAAAAAGAAATTATATGTATTTGTAAAGGTATATGTATAGTAAATGATGTTTTAAATGCACATATAAGAGTTAATAAAAAGATATTAACTACCAGTGTTTATACACGAACGTACATAAATATATTAAATTCACACATATATACACATATATGAATTACGTATTGTGTGTAAAAATTATAATTTTATATAAAAATTCAATAAAATTTCTATGTATATGTATGAACATGTTATACCTTTATCATTTGAAATAATGTTAAAAACGTGCAATCATTAATTTTTATATACTGCTTACAAACCACATCATATCATCATATTTTGATAAATTGCGATCTCAAAAAAAATGCATTTTATTTGATTATCCACAAATTTCTTTTATTATTAAATACTACTCAAAAATATCTACTCCTATGTTATTAAATGCAAGTTTAATGCATAACACAATAAGTGCATATATACAATTATCTGTAGTATTTGGTCATCTTTATAAATAAATACGTAGCATGAAATAAACGTTATTATTGCGAATTTTATTATTTATTGCTCAGAAAAAAAAATTAAAATACAACAAGATATTATGGAAAAATAAAACAACGAAAAAAAAAATAGAAAAACAAAATCTATATTATGCTGCAGTAAATTGCATAAAAAAATTTATGTTTTTATAATTTTTAAGCGATCATCATTAGATCATAATTTGCGTAAAATATAAATGAATGAATTGCATTGTAATAAATATATGCGCTATACACATTGGAAGAAAACGTGCAATACACACAGATACATACATAAACTAACACATAAAAGAAAAACTATAAAACGTGAAAAAGAAAATCATATAGAAAATAATTGTATACTGTGGTGACGAAATGAGGTCACAAGATAATGATTTTCATTACAGTAACAATAACAATAACAACAACAGCAGCAGCAGCAGCAGCAACAGCAACAATAGCGCTAGCCACAATTATAACATTAATACTAGTTTTAGTAATGAAAATAACAATAGTCATTATAACATTGATCGGACTAGTAGTGAACAATATTTTCGCAAATCAAATAAAAATCTTGAAGATTCAAAAATAGGTGCATATTGTACATTACGAAAATCACGATCAACTGCACCAACAGCAACATCATCATTTATAAATAATAAAGATGATAATTTAAAAATTGATTTACCAAAATTTTATATGGTCAATAAAAAATTAAAAAATTTAATCAAATCAAATTCAATTTCAACACATAATTCAAATAATACTGTTTCTACATTACCATATTCAAAACTTCATGAATTTGGAGAATTCGGATCATTATTGATGACTGCATCATCATCATCGGCAGCATCTGATACATCTGCTAATGTTATTAATAATTTTGGTATTTCAAAAGATCTTTCAACAGAATCGATTAAAAATGTTTGTGATTGCTTTGATGAAATAGATGATACTTATGAGAATGAGAATAATATTCATGAAAATGGTGATGATTTTTATAATGATGTGAATAACGATGATGAAAGTAATATTCATCAAAAGCAAAATAATAAAAATTGTCAAAAGCAAAGACGTAATAATACTTTGATCGCTAATCAAGCCATAAATAAATCGCTATTAAAACAGATCGATACTGAATTTAATCATAATTACAATAAATATTTTAAAAGATCATCACCATTAAGATATTCGACATTGGATCGTCGAAAGATAATTAAAGATCATTTTCATCCTTATTGTACAATACGTCGTGAAAAAGATTACAATAATTCTATTGATAATAATAACGGAATGCTATCAGAAAAATCTCATCAAACCGGCTATCATTATTGTAACAATTCAAGTGTAATGCCGAAAAATTTGAATCATTTATTATTAAATAATAAAAATAATAATGGAAATGATAAAAACGATGAAAATGTGTTAATGACAACAGCAATTACAGAACATACACGAGATGGTTCAGTGACATCAACGGAAGCCTTTAACATTCTTAATGAACTGGATGCTATTCTCAATAATCACTCATCATCATCAACGCCATCATTACCAAGAAATCAAATAATTATTTCACCGATTCCATCATCTATAACATCTTTATCATCATCATTATCATCATCATCATCATCATCATCATCACCTATTGCAATAAATAAAACGAACAAAACAGAATCAATAACAACTGAGAAAGTCGAAGATTGTTTACTAGAACTAGATGCATATCTTGAAGAAATTGATAATCAAAATGATAATAATAGTGATAATGATGATCAATTTGATAATGATAAAATATCAATTTTATCAAATAAAGAAATACCACAAAGTATTCATGTACAACATTTTCAAAGGTCTAAAACATTACCAAAAAAAATGTCATGTTTACAATATCAATCAAATAATGAAAATCATTTAAAAATTTCGAATAAAAATTCTTTATCATCTAAAACAAAATCAAATGAAACAAATTTTATACGTGGTAATCAACAATTTCGAAATACAATTGGTATTGTACCAAAATTAAGATCATCAAACTCTAAAATGAAAATGTCATCAATAAATATTGATCAAAATTTCAATGATGGCAATAATATAACTAATAAAGGTAAGCATGAAAAATTTTCTAAAAATAATTTTATTATAAAGAATAAATTTTTTGCTTTTGTTAATTTTTTTTTCTTCTTTTACACGAAATATTTTCTTTTATATGAAATTAAATCAAAAAAAAAAAAAAAAAATTTTTTTTAAAAACCAAATCAAATGGACTCAGTTTTAAAATGTTCAATTATACGTAAATTTTGTTTTTTTTTTTTTTGATATTTCAAATCGTATAATTTTGCCAGTAATCGATACATTTTATTATTACCAACAACAATTACATGTTAAATTATTGTCAATGATATGTATTTTATGATAATTTCTTTTTAACTTTTATATACCTTTTTTTTTGTTATGTCTCAAAAGTACATTGATCTTGAAAACAAGTCATGCAATGACACTATATCTATATTAATTTTTAAAAGAAGTATAAACTTGAAATAATAAAAGTAAATTAAATAAATTAAAAATGAAAAAAAAATAAAATAAAAATAAAAATAAATATTTTATGAATATGAGACAAAATTTTAAAAAAAAATAATAAAACCACATAAAACTTTCAAGAAGATCAAATTAGTACATGTATGCACGTGAATATGAACACATCGTGTATAGCACCTGCATTTTTATTATGACTTTATACACGTTTTAATTATTGGATTTATTTTTATTGTGCTCTTCAAACAGTAGTCTTTACATCCTTTTCGAATTATTTTCACCTATAAAGGTGAAAGCATGTAAAAATGAAACTAAATATTATTTTACTTTGTATTTGTATACATGCATACAAAACATGAAAATCGATTTTCAGTTACTAAAAAAAAAGATATTCATACTAACTTGCATATTTTTTATTTTGATTTTTTATAAAAGAAGCAAAGAAGGAAGGAAACATTTTACTTTCTTCCATTATTATACATAATAAGGATTTTTATATCTTTGCTTTGATTTTGTTTACCTCATTGTTTTTATTAAAAATTCTAAAAATCAATGATATATTTCAATGCATATGATTTTTATCTTCTTTTTTTTTTGATATGGTATACATACAGCCTTGAAATAATTTTTTGTTTAATTTTCATAAATCATACAAAATAATGTGTATATGTACATATTTCACCGAAATTATTTAATGACCAATATAAAACAGTGGTTTTCTTTTCTCCGTTTTCACCTTTATTCTACTGACCTTTTTGATTAAAAATACGAACGTATATAAAAACTTTAATTATTTATAATAACATGTAAGGACATCGGTTATTCAAATGCTTATAATTACCATATCCTATATGCCATATGTTTTGTTCGTACATATGTATAAACATATGCTTGAATTATGTAATAAAGAAAATAAAAAACAAAAATATTTAAATGTATCTTACACATTTAGTTTTTCCCTTTTGTTTGAAAAATATGTTCAAATAATACACGTACATGTGTATAGGTACATTCTTTTACAATAAACACAAACGAATTTTAATTTGTGTGAGAATAACAATAAACGTTATTTAAATGCATGTGGTTAAATGAAAATGAATTGTATACCTTTTAGAAATTGAACAAATTCAATATTTCTAAATGTTTGGTTGCTAAGAGTAAACCATTTGTTTGCGGAGGAAAAAATAAGGTAAAAAAATTTCTATTACATACCGGTATAAATTCTACTCCTTTACAAATTATTATTTTTTACATTATTTATTTTTTTTATACAATTAGAAAAATTTGTAAAAATAAATTCTTTTAGATTTTTTTCAAATATATAAAATTGTCTTTTATTTGAAAAACAGATTATCAAAAAAATTGGCGACGTCGTTCAATGAGAAAAACATCACTTTTTATGCTTCCTGATCAAAAAGAATTTAATCCCGAAAAAATATCACAAAAAACATCACAATTTAGTCAACAAGAAAACGTTAGAGTAAATCAAGTTAATGATTTAGATACAACACAAAATCTTCAAACAAATAGTCTACCATGTACACCGTCACATCAAATAATAGCAACGACATCATCATCACCAATTAGTAATCCACAAATATCAGATGATAATAATGCATTCACTAATGAAGGTTATCAAGCAGCACCTGATGAAATTGGCTCAACATCAGAACCACTTTCTAGTAATAGTATTGATACTAGACGATGTATATCACAAGAAAATTGTTCAAATAGACATCAAAATTTATCACATATTGATATAATATGCGATTTATTACGAAATGCATCACAAAATACTGTTCAAGGACGACCCAGACAATTGGGCAGAAGAGCTGATCAACATCCGAGAATTGTTTCAATTATGGCTGAAACAAATCCATTATCTGGAAATCAACGAATTATTGTAAATCATGATAGACCATCTAGTGCTCCTGCAGCAGCAACTGTTGCATCATCCTCAACCAATCGGACCTCAATTAGTTCTCCATTGACATCATCTGATTGTTCGAGATATATTGGTTCTGAACCTAGTTCAGTTGGTTCGTCAAGAAATCCTAGTCCAGTATCATTACTTTCGAGTACAGCTTCTAGTTCAACAACATCTGCTCCCGATCAAACAGTCACCGAAAGGTATTATCAGCAACATGATATTTACAATTAAAGTATTTTGTAAAATTTTTAGCCATTTGCAACAACGAACATCACCACCTGAACCGCCAACCAATCATCACCACATTCATGTGCCTAGTCGAAGTCAAGGAAATAATTCACAATGGCCTCATGGTTTTAGTAGAATATTAGCACTTTTATGTTGTACATTAGGACTCTTCAACATATCAAGATTTTCCATATTAACTATTCATTATGGGGGAAATTTTCTATTACAATTTCTTTTACTTTCCATTATATTTGGTATACCAATGTTATGGCTCCAAATGTCTTTAGGAGCAAAAATCAAAAATGGACCAGTTTCAATGTGGAAAATTAGTCCAATTTGTAAAGGAATTGGAATATCACTTATAATTGCTCAATGCGTTATAGCATTGTATTCGACAGTAAGTCTTGGTTGGGTCATGGTATATCTTAGAGATTCATTTATATCAAGAAATGAGTATTACCGATGGCAGGAAGCGTTTTCAATTTATCGACGTAGTAATAATGGTTCAATAATTGGTAATAATTTAACAGAAACTGTAGCTGATTATTTTAATGGCATTGTACTACAAAGATGGCAACTAAGTTTAGGCAGAAGAGGTGATACTGGTGGAGTTCGATTTCAGGTCGGATTTTCTTTCAATTTTCTAAATTGTACTTTTTGTATTCTTTTCAATTTTCCGTTTATTAATAATTTCAGTTAGCATTCAATTTAGCTGTTATTTGGACTGTGGTGTTCGTTGTACTTTGTAAAGGATTAAAATCTTTTGGAAAGATTGTTTTAGGTTTAACATTAGTACCAATCATGTTATTTGTCGTTATTACATGTAAAATGCTTTACATCATTGACTTTTCCAGTGTTCAAGTAAATATTTTAAATATTTCCTTTAAAAATATATATATATATGTTAGAAAATCTGTATATTTTCTTTTTTTTCTTGGTAATTATAGAATATTTTCTTAGCATCTGATTTTGAAGATTTTTTAATTAATTCTAAAACATGGACTGCAGCAGCACAAGAAACATTTTTAACGTGGACACTGTTAGGTCCTTCAATTATTGCAATTTCAAGTAAATCAGCTGAAAAAACTGAAGGCAAAACTATACTTCGAAGAGACGCTGTTGTCGTTGTTATAATAACATTATTTGGATTATCCTTAGCTGCTATTTTTGGTTATGCATGTGTTCAAATATTACAAAACAATGATTATTTGTACATTCCTGGATCTTATGGTATATTAATATAATAATAAATGTATACATTTATGAAAATCACTGATACATAAGTAATATTTCCGTATCATTTTTTAAAATAGAAAATCTGGATTCCTACACGTTTGTGTACTCTTTACACGGTTCGATATCTCCACATCTCTTGTCTATACCTATTAAATGGACACCACATTATTCATCAGTATTAGGAGAATGTTACAGACGACTTCCTACATCAGTGTCAATGGGTTATAAGGAAAGTGGATATCAAGCTCTTAGACTTGTTACTGAATTATTTCCATCTACTGTAGCTGTTGCTACACAGGAATCGATTTCATCTGTCTGGAGTATAGTAACATTCTTAATGTTTTTGCTCTTTGGATTAGGACAATTATGTGCCATGTGGAAACCAATATCAAGTGCATTGGGAGATTCTACAAGTTCTGTGCTATTAAGTTGTGTGACTGGATTACTACTAGGGATACCATTCGCAACAGAAATGGGTCTATCAATAATTCATTATTTAGACACAGTATTGGGTGGGGCTTGGTGGATTTTGATCTTATGGACAGCTGAAATTTTTGCAATATTTTTAGTACGAGGTCGTCCATATAATGGCGATGATTTAGTCAAAGATCTACGGATGAGTGGATCTATGTCTGCATTTTTAGCGTTATCATGGAATGTTTTACTTCCAGTTGGATTAATTACGCTGGCAATAATTGAATATAAAATATCGTTATCGAATCAATTTTTTCATTGGCGTAATAAATCTTATTTTCCACTATGGTCGAGAAAAGTTGGCGGTTTTATTCAAATCGGATTCTTGTTAGTAATACCAGTAATAGCCATCATACAGATTTATCGATATTTGACAAGTGGACCACCAGATATATTAGATGTAAAGTTACAGTTTTCCTTATTATCTAATTGTAAAATAATACCAATTCATTATTTTTATAGCGAATTCAACTTCTTTATCGGCCGTCAGAAACACCTCCACCACACCGAAGAAGTCGATATAATGCAGAAAGATCTCCAGCTGCACAAAATAATTCAGTTGGTATTACTTTAACTTCATTAGATAATTCAACCGCTATTCATGACGATGCTCCTCCAAAGTACACACCTCCACCATCATATACAACAGCCACTGGAGCAAGAATTGCAAAATTATTACGGCAAAGTATTAGAAGAAGTGTTAGACGGTAAAAAAAACATTACATATATATCTAAAGGAGCTCCAAAAATCATTCAAGTTTTTTGTTTTATAGAATTTTAGGTGATTCTAGCCATAACAGACCCTCAATATCAACTGCTTCTCATATGATATCTGGTGATTCCAGCCTTCCACCAGAATATTCAACTGTTTTATCAAATCCATCTGGATCGACTGATATAGAAACTGGTCCCAGAATTCTATATAACAGTCACACACAATCACAACATCAACAAACTAGTAGACATCAAAATTCAGCATCAATAATTCGACCATTATCTGAGACTCTTTCACGTTCTACACGAACATCATCAATAAATCGAAACAGACATTCTCCATCATATACAGCATTTGATGTTGCACAAATTTTACGACCATCTTCGTCACCATCATCAAATCGTCATCATGAAAGAAGCATTTCAGTTGTAACAACCGGATTAGATCATGTTTTACGTTCATCATCACTTAAATACAACCATAATAAATCTCAATCACGATCAGCTGAGAATCTCGTTTTAAATGCAGCACCATTAGGTGAAAGTAATGCAATTATACTAGCGGATACATCATTAAATACAGAAGAAACAATTGATAACAGTGAAAATACGTCTGTGATTTAAGAGAAAAGATAAAATTCATAAAGAAAATTTAAATTTTTTCAAGATTTTTGATAAATAAATATACGTACATATATTGTTATGAAACAAATGTACAAAAATATGTATCTACTGTGTGTGTAATTACACACATATGTGCAATTTTACGCATAAGACTTTCACATAATATACATAATAGAAAATTTTTTTAATACATTATGATAGCTACATACAATATAAATTATAATAAAAAATTAATACATATACAATATGAGATAACTAATAAGTTTAATACTATATTATATAATTGTATAAATAGCCGTCCAATTAGTTTATTTTTTAAATAAGCATAGTTAATTCTTTAGAATTTTTAAATTTCAATTTTTTGTTCATTAAATAGAAAAAAAGAAAATTGCGAAATTGATGCAATGAATTTTTAAAATTAAAATTATATTTTAAATTATTAACGACAGTAAAATTTTTAAATAAAAAAAAAAAAATAAATTATTTTTAGTGTTATGAAATATTTATCTTGGTTTTTTATTACTATAAATCTCTTGGCATATTTTCCAAAATTTTATATACTTTTGAAATCAGAAGATTTTTGACCATTCGTGTTTTAGGATATTACGACTTCATAATAAAATTAAATTATTCTAAATTTCCAGTTAAATTTTTAAAATTTTATTTTTATCAATACAATTTTTTCATGTATTATAATAACATATACATATGTATGCTATTCATATATAAAATGTTATATTACGTTGTTTATTATATTGTTATTAAAAAGTTACATACATGATACATATTACAAATAATTTTTTAAATAATGATCTTCATTTTATTTTTAAAGTATATATTTTTCTTAATTTTTAATTTTCAAGAAAATTATTTTATATAAAATTACAACTATAAATGTATATTTACTGTATTATCAAAAATTTCTTTTATAAAAAAGCAGTCTGTTTATTAGCAAATACAATGCTGAAATTAATTCTAATGATTTATCTATTAATTGAGATAGACTATAGAGCTGAGAATGAATTAAAAATGTAGAAACGCTTTCATTAAAAACATCACTCTTTTTTTTAAAAGAACACACGACCTTTAAATAAAAAATAGAAAAATTTCATATATCTTTATATTTCTATGTGCGTTTGATTTATTTTAGAGATTCTATTTTCGACTAAATACACGATATATAAAATGTGTAAAAAAAAATTCTACCTACTATTTACTTTTTATTTGTGCGTACAAAAGTATAAAATCTATTGAAAGTATTTTTTTATTTCTTGTGTTAACTATTTTAAATATTTAAACTGTTTTATTTATTTTTTAATTTTCTACTAGATTTATATTTTTTCTGTTTTTTTTTCTCTACAAAATTAGGAAATTGATATTTATTATCATTTTAATGTTTTTCACCATTATTTTCATTTTATGTTATTTTAATCACAGTCAACCCGCAATATTAAGTTAATGAATGATAAAAAAAAATGTAAATATAAATGCATTTTTTGAACCAAAGTCGGAATTTATATGCAAAGCATTGGATATGTATGTTTAAAGGTATGTACATATGTATGTCCTAATTTTATTTTGGGTGTATTTTTCTAAATATAACTTTATTTTTGTTTATTTTTTTTAAATAATAAATTAGAGAAAATCATTTTTATTTTTTTAAGTATTTTAAGTTGTAAAAAATGTTTATGTGTGACATGTGTATATAAGGAACAAATAACCAATACATAGAATAACGATAAAAATAAAAGTCAGAAAAAAGAAAACAAAGTTTTAGGAATCATCGTATCTCTTAATTTTTAAAGAGGAAAATAAAAAAAAAGAATTTAAAAAAAAAAAACATTTCTGATATGCAGTAATTTGTACAATATACATATGAATTTATGAATGCTTAAAAACTTAAATTAATTTATATTCTTAATCTCTTAATTTCTTTGCTTTCATTTAAAATAAATTAAAAAAAAAATTGTTTGAAACTTAAAAGCAATCATTTTTATTGTTATATTTTAAACTAATTCTTCTCTTAGCATCTTATTATTTGTATTCGATGTTAAATGTTCAAACTTTTTAGATGTATTATGTTTTTTGGAGAATAATAGCATTGAATATTCAAAAACTGATTTAACTAGATGACGTCACACTGATGTCTCAGAATTAAGTCTCAGTACAAATTTATTACTCTTTGGATCGACAACTTCTTCAGAAATATTAAAATGTGGCAATTTATAGATAGAGACGATCAATGAGACATCATTTTGGATTAATTGAAATGTACAATTATTTGAAATTGGTCGAGATAATAATTCGTCACAAATCAATGACCACGGCTGAACAGATCTTCGTTCTTTTTCACTTTGCATAACTGGTGCTTCAGTTAAATATGGCTCAAGAAATGCTCTCGGTGAAAGATCATGTTTCAGACAATGTGCTAAATGCTTTAAAATACTTTCGAATGTATGTCGTGGCTGTTGTCTAGTTACTCGTAAATATTTCTGCAATGCTCGTGCCATAGATGGGAAGACTGCTTGTGCAGCTTCTTGAGGATCAAGTGGAATAGCTGGTGCTGGTTCGTTGTGTATTCGTTTGATATGAGTAAATGCTTCCTCGGCAGCAGTAATCAATCTAGCACGTCGCTTCTTTACACGACGTTCATATTCATGTTCTTCGTAAAATCTTTCATTGTGAGAAGAATCACGTCGACGAGCATTTGCAGCTAAAACAGCTCTACTTTGACTTTGTTGCTGAGATGGATTTACACCATCAACGTCATAATATTTAAAACTCGATGACATTTGTTTTCTTTGTGACTTCGAAAGAGGTACCCTTTCTAAATATGGATTATAAATTGGAAAATCTACATAATACTTCTGCAGAACCCAAACAGCTGCTCGTTGAATACTTAATTGACCAATTGCATATGATTTACTTGCTCCATCTGGAGATCGAATTACTTTTACGTAATACACATTTTGTTGATGGCGGATTTCTAATAATACAACCGCAATATAGTGGATAAATAATAATGTGTCAACAAAATTTGTGGCATATGCAACTAAAGATTTATAATCTATTGCTTCTCCGCCTTCAACGATTATTTTAGCTCCATTTGTGACTTGAACAATATAAAATAACCAATATGCAAATGTTGATATGGTTATTAATAATAAAACTATCGCTCGAAACAAAAATATTCGTGGCATTGTTGCTATTGGACGCCTTAAAAATAAAGCCCACACTCCTAATGCTAATAAAATCAGTCTTGCTGTCAAAGATACTAAAAGACCTTTGCATTCACTACTACATGCTAACAATTGAGCTTTTGTGATTGGTGTTAATTCTGCATGGTCAAAAGCTGAAGGAAAAAATCCTAATTTTGGCATTGTAACCATAGCAACTGGAGAAAAAAATGCGACAAAACCGACTATTAAAGAAAATGTTGATTCAATATATCGCTGACAAACAAAACCAAATGTTGAATCTGAATCTCGATTCCATGTGTTATTAACATCTTCCATTGATATACTTTGATCTGAAGTATTACCTGTTACTGCAGTCGTATTCTCACCCCAATTTTCATCCTGTGGTAAAATTTGGACTTCAATAATTTCTTGACCATCACGAGAATCGTCACCTGAAAATGTTGTAAGTTTTTTTTTATTACATTTAAAAATTTCTCTTTAATCTTAAAATCAATTTTATATCAACCTGTAATATTAACACTTGTTTGAAATGGTGCCATATCTGTTGATCTTTTATTACTTTTCGTTGAATGTAGACTTCTATGAGAATGTCTTGCACTTCTATCACGATGATGGTGGCCACCACCACCTATTGTATTACTACCACTAATTATTCCCGTACCACTTCCACTTATATTCCCAGAGTTATTATTACCAGGAATTGTTGCACTATTATTATTATTATTGTTACTATTATTGTTATGACTTCTCGAACGTCTCGATCTACCGCTGTGTTCTGATTTTACAGATTCAGTTTCCATATCCAGATGTAATGTAATGAATGTAATAAAAAAACTAAAATCAAAAATCTTGTAATGGTAGTTAATGCCCGCAGCATTCCTTAGCTTGTCTCAGCAGCCTTTAATCAATTCCAATGTTTCGAATTGGCAGCTTTGTGTTACTATTATATGTACATGTAAATCGATATACATACATGTGTACGATGTACCTAATTATGAAAACTTTTTTATTATATACACCACACTACTTACTAACTAGAGTTTTAATAGATGACTTTCTATCGTATGCTCATCTTTCTTATTTATGAAATTTTTAACTTTTAATTAAAATTCATAACATCTTTTTTTTCAGTTTCGTTTTCAATTAAAATAAACACATTTTTTACACAAATCTTTTTAATAATTTACCAACTAAAATACTGGAATAACTGCACTATAGAAGCCATTTTAACACTTGCATTTTTATTTTGTATTATTCACCTTCACTTCTTCAGTCATCATCATAATTTCTTTTATCTTATTTCTTCAGTAGTTCAGTCAGTACGTTTGTTTCGTTCAATTCATATAAGACAAAAACCAATAAGTTCATTCACCTTTTATATTTGTTGCTTCTGTTGAAGTTGGTTTTTTTTTTAAATAAAATGTAAGTACAAATTAAACGAGTATCGAATCTAGTATCGAATTTTTACAAATTCATTCCCTGTGTCAATTCAATTTACCTTCTGTATTTTTGACTTTTGTATTATTTTTATTTCTTTTTTTATCTTGTAATTTTCTAAATCTGACATTTTAACATGTGCTTTTACTTATTTTTGTTTTGAGTTTAATGTTTTTATTTACTTGTGTTCTTGTATATTGAATATTTGAGGATATTCACATTTATTTACCTATTTCTGCAATAGTTTGTTTAAAAACAAGAAAATAAAGTATTAGAAATGGAAGTTTCTTCGGAGAATCATGAAAATTTAACCAGCGATTTAAATAACTCAAATTTAAAATCGAATTATAAAAAGAAAAATAAAAAACGACGTTTTATATCGAATGCAAAAGGATTTGGTAAGAAAGGTATATATGGACGGGGAACACATATTGAAGAGGACCAGTTCACGTACTTTGTTAATATTCTTTCAACTATGAAAAATGATGCTGAAAATGATAAGAGTAATTTAGATAAAAAGTTAATGTAGAAAAATATAACTTAAAGACTTATTTTCCATTTTTTAGTTACAATGTCAAATAATGTGCTAGAACAAACTGTTGATAAAGAAATTCATTTATCTAGTAATCAAGTAGTTTCACAAGTTATTGAATCATTAATTGGATTTTCAAATCCAGAACACTTAGAACGATTTATAGAGAAATTCTTAGCAGACTTGCGACCTTTATGCTCAAATAATTATGCATCTCACGTACTACAAAAATTAATAGAGATTGCATTTCTTCGTTCGATAACACAAACAGATCAGATGTTAGATAAAGCTAGCAATGACAGCGATGGAAGAAATATTAAATCTGACCTGGAACGGCCTCCAAAAAAAAAATTTAAATCTACTGACAATAAATTATCTGAACGAGAGTATAATTTATCGATGGAATTCAGAAAAAAACATCGTGATACTTGTGCACAATTTGTTTTAAAAATGGGAAAATTTTTACTTAATAACTTAGAAGATTTCTTATGGGATCCATATGCTAGTCACATAATGAGAACAACAATTCTGTCTTTAACTGGTATACATAACGAGAAACTATCATGGAAAAGTACAAATTGTAACGACATTAATTTAAATAGTAAATTTCATGTACCACAAGAATGGCATGATGTAGTTAAAGAATTTGTAAATCGATTACAATTATGGCCACAATTTTCAGAGCTTCCATACAATGAATTATCTTCTATGTTATTAGGATATTTGTGTGTTGCACTGAAAGTTATTGATAAAAATATGTTGAAACATTTTGGAAAAAAAATTTTAAATGAATCATTTTTAAAGTTTGGTAAATTTGATGATCATGACGATAAAAAAATTGAAATAAAAGATGATAATGAAGATAAAACTGAAAACAACGATCCTGCTTTAGCTAGTGTATTTCAAAGTATTCCTGCTATAAGGTAAAAAAGAAAAATGATTCAATTTCAAAATACACTAAAGTATAATTCTTTTTTTTTGCATTTTTGTATTTATAGACTTTTAGAAACGCTATTAACAGTTGCTGGCAAAAAACTTTCTACACAGCTGTATGTTATGCTTTTTACTGGACGAATTAAAAAATTATCTTTAAAACAAACGACGAATTTTGCTGTTCAACGGTTAATTGAAAATGTTAAATATAAATCTGATTTTGAAACAATTTTCACAGAAATTATTAATGACGTAGAAGAAATATTAAGAAATGGTTGCACTGGAGTAGTATATGTTCTATCAAGTGGTTGTTTGAAATTTCAAACAAAACAAGCAGCATATATAACAGCATTACAAAATGCACTTCATGTAACATCTAAAGATAAAATTAATTCATTTCTTTTATGTACGATTGAATTAAAACCATATGAGTATGCAATTAATAACAAATCACAAATATCAATTAATCTTCATGGTTCATTAATTATACAAAATATTTTACAATTTAATAAACCAATACAATTAGTTAATTGTATTTTAAATACTTCACAACAACAATTAATAGAAATCTTTACATCATCAAATGGTTCATTTATAGCAAATGCATTTTTTGATAGTAAATTTATTGGTGAGAAATCACGTGAAAAATTAATACGCCATTTAGATGGGGCATATATTGACTTAGCAATAACAAAATTTGGTTCCAGAGTTTTAGAAAAAATTTTTGAAGTTTCGAATGATAATCAAAAAATGAAAATTGCTAAAGAATTATCAGATAAATATAATCAATTAAATTCGACATTATTTGGACGTATATTATTTAATAAATTACGATTACAAACATATCGTTTAAGTCCCATTCAATGGAAAGCTAGTTTTGATAGAGCAAATAAAGTTGAAGAATTGTTTAAAGATATTATTACATAAAATATGATATTAGAAAATAATAAAGATATTTTGTTTTTCATTTAAATAAATTGCATTTAGTTTGTGTTTTAATCCCATACAAAATAATTTCAATCTACAATTGATCTTTTTACTATTTCAATTTGTTTTACAACGGTCAAAAAATTTTGAAAAACAAAAATAAATAAATTTTATTTGTACAAATATGTATTCATACATTACATGTCCATTGTATACGTATAAATAATATTTTTGTTTTTTAATCAAACATACAACATTTTTAAAAATAAATAAATAAATCACAAAATTCAAATAAAAATAAATTGAATATATAAAATGTATTCAAAAAATTGTTAAGAAATACAAAATATAATGTAATATTTCATCGTTTTTAATAATAATAAAATATACATAAATATAATCGAATCGAATCAAAGGTGTTAATATTCAATTATCTCCTCGGGTCTGATTGTATCGTAAATCAAATTTTAACAAGATTCTAATCTGTTCAAGACGATAAACAAAAATATTTAAAAATAAAAAAATAAAATTTAAACACATATGAAAAATTAAAACCAATACTTATATGTATTAAAATCAGTTAAAAGAACACCATATCAGAAAATTTTTCAGAATAAAATTAATAGTCATGTTATAATTCATGTATGTTTGAATACATATAGTACAAAATAACATAGGCATTTATAATAATATGCTCATGATCACTTCTGTTTTCTTTATAAATTTCAAAATATTCCCTCAGGTTTTTAAATGATTAAAATAAATGTTTTATTCTTTAGATAAATGTTAAAATATTTGTTATTGGAATATGTAATAATAAAAAGTAAAAAAAAAAAATAACGTATTTTTTCATATATAAAAAATGTCACTATATTTTATAAATATTTTTGCTTATTCATATCACAAAATATAAATAAGAATACATTAATATATCTTTTGTTATTTTTCAATAAAAAAGTTAGCAATTTAATTAAATAAAATTCTTATCTAATTTTATGCTTATAAATTTAAAATAATGGAAAAAAAATTTGTTTTTTTTTTTAAAGAAAAAAATGAATTTTCAATTTGCATTATTGATATTATGATTGGACAGATTAAAATTTAAAAACCCGTAAATAAATAAATTTTAATGAACAGAATTACAAATACTTTTTAACTACATGTATGTAAAATGGAAATGAAAAAAAAAAGAAACAGTGAATACATGCATACATATTTCAATTTCAAAAAGACAAATAATCTATTGGCCATAATTCATTAGGCTCGTGGTCCTTATCTTATCAGTCAATATAATATAAAACTTCTAAAAAAAATCTTAAAAGATATTAATTACAATCTTGATAACTGAACAAATTATCCACCTTCTTCTACACAACATACATATACATATTCATGTTATAATATCTTATATGTATATAAATACATGTTTAAAAAAAAAAAAAAAAAAAAAATTACAAATAAATTTTACAAGCAAGTCAAACAGAAAATTATCTACAAACACTATTGATATTGTCACTAATATCAAGATTAAAAGATACAATATAATAGCACCTTCCAATATTTACTACATACAAAAAAAAAATACAATTTTCTTTTTCTAAACATTTTGTATATACCTTATCATAACGTATATTGTAATGTTCAGATACAAAAGTATAGTGACACATTTCAATGAAAAGTTTACGATATGCTCAAGTATCATTTATACAACATATGTATAAAATAAAGAAAAACATACAAATAACGATTAAAAAAACAATCCATATATTATAAATATATGTATGTGAATACATTTGTTCTCCTTTTTTTTTTTTTCTTAAAGAAAAAAAGCCTGATCATCAGCAATAAATAAATAATTTACAGTGTGCCAGCAACAACAAAAGTAATAATAACAACATATAACATAACACCAAAATCAGAGACGCCACCATCGATTGCCACTAAAAAAAAGGGCAGCAAAATGTATCGCTATAACCAACATAATAATAATAATAATAATAAAACGTTATAGAAACTATGATATGATATCGAATTATTGGTGGATACAAAGCCACAAACTCCAAAAGTATTCATAATAGGTATATAACAACAAAATTTAAAGTTTTATATGTGTAGAGCCAAGAAGTCCCATAGAGGTATTTATCTATCTGTAACGTATATAAACAGCACACTTCAAATTTGAAAAATTTTAAGTGTAATCAGGCTCGTGTTTATAATGAAAATCAATAAAAAAGAAAATTTTTAATCCTGTAGGTCTTGAAGAAGATTCGACACAACAAAATACAAAAACACTCATACATACATGCGTAGAGTATACAATGTATCAATATTCAGAAATTCAAATTCGAGCTATTCGATTTATTTAATAGTTAGACACATCTTGTGTGGCGAATGCTTTATTGAACAATGTAACATATGTTGTAAAACGCGATGTTCATAAAAATAATATACATCAGTTAACAACAATTTTTATACCTGTACACATATGTACATATGTATGTCTGTAAGATAGTAACTACATACATAAATTCCCTTGATTTGTACAAAGATGTGTGTAACATCTCTAACATAATTTGAATAAATTTTATATAATGATATTAAATATTGAAAATTAGAAATAGAATATGAGGATATTTACTCCTTACATTTTTTTTTAAATCTTTAATACAAATATAAGTTATATTTTGTCTGAATCAAAATATATGATATACTCTATAGCATCCTTCAAGTTAATGGCATCTTTTAACTGGTATAAACCGTCTGTATATCACATTATGCATTCGAGTATGTATGTATTCATAAAGGAGATGTCATATGTGCAACACAAGATTTATAAACGTTTATGTACAGGCATAAATACTAGACTATAAACAAAAAAAAAAAAATCTTCATCGTATATTGTAAAATATTGTGCATGGGAACAAATCGTCTTTCTTCAACTAACGTGGGGGTCCATATATCCTAATCGCGACAAACTTTACAAATTAAGAATACAACAACTTGTTACCGATAATACATAAACATAAAATGTATGTACCAGATCTTAAATTCAGGTCCAGCGCCAATGATGATGATAACAATATAATGTGGAAACTATGTGTATTAGTATTTACACCTAACGATCTGACATTATTACAAGATCGATATAGTTTACCTTTACACATTATAGTTAAAGTGTTAAACAATTCAGATGTATGTTATGTGCCATACATTTAGTATATATTTCTAATTAAATGTATGAATGTAACATAAACATACATACATAAACATTCCTATATGTAAAAAGTATTTGGTCTGATGCTGAACGTCTTTTGTGAATAGGTCCACCAACAGTTTACCTTTTACCACATGGTGTGCAAGTGATAAATTCTACACTCAAAGATAAGATCTTTAAAACAAAATATTGGAATTGTGATGATAAAAAGTAAGAGGGTCTCCCCATTTGTTGGAGGTTTTTTTTTTTTTTTTTTAAATTTTATTTTATGATTTTTCTTTTTTGTTTTTAGATTTTAAAGATAGACAACGATTATATATGTGTGATTATGTTCAAAATGTGTACAAAGTATGTATTAAAAAATTGTACAAAAGATATAAAACACATAACATGATTATATATGTATGAATAATACACGATATGTACATACAAACATACGAATGTATAGTGGGGCCAAAAACAACATGATGTGAGAAGATATTCTTATTCTTCGTCCTCATCTGTTCTTCGTTTATATTCAACAATATGTTTATGTTTATTGTAAACATTAAGAATCAAATATTTTGATTTTGAGGGAGTTATGGAAATTCCACAGATATTTGACATTATCTAAAGACAACAAAATAAAAAATAAAAAATGAATTTATTGAATATGAATTGAAGATGATTCCTTTTTGTATGTTCCTTTTATTTGTGATGACTGTTTCAGGAATATGAGAATTTTGATATTTCCATAAGCAAAAACAAAAAAATATCAAAAACAAATTAATGATATAAAATAGGTACATACTTAGATGATACGGAAAATAAAAATAAAAAGAATATAATAAAATTTTTCATATTAATGAAATTTTATTTTTTCACGAAATTTGCATACCTACATATTATATAAAAAAATTTCTTTATGAATCAAGATATTCGTTGGTTGATGAATAATTTAAAAAACATAATGAGGTGTCAAAATACAAACAATAATATGAAATTGACTAAGGCAAAAGAAAAAAAAACAACAACATAAAATTGAGATAATAATCAACGAATAAATTAGTATTTTATTATTTTAAAATCATTTTTCACAATCATATTATGAACATGTTTAAAATTCAAATCTATATTTGATTATAAGTATTTGAAAATAATTAGCAGCGATTAATTCTTTTCCAGAACCATGTTATAAAAAAATTATCTCAAATTGTTTATGGCCATATGTATTTTAATGACTCTTAGTTATTATCTTTAAATTTTACAAAAGAATTTTTTTTTCTATTATTTACACATGTAAACAATAAAAATTAGATGTGTGTAATAACGTTTATTTCTTTTTTTTTTTTAAATTTATTTGCGATAAAATTTCCACACGCATAATAATTATCGAAAAATTAAGAAACAGATGCCTTGATTGTGAACAAAAGTTTTTTTAAACAAATTATTAGAATACACAGATTTTCAGTATTAAAATTGTATTCAAATAAATAGTTCATTTTAGCTAAATTAAATAAAAAAAATAAAAATTCAAAATAAAAAAAAGAGATGTTACATTTTAAAAATTTAAATAAAATTGAAAATACAAATATTAATTTTATAAAAATTTCATTTTTAATTTTCATTATTTTCGTGTCGTCCTGTTATTGCTTTGAAGAGGACGCTATTTTTGATGATGAAGATATTTTAAAGAAAGCATTACTTCCTGAAAATACAACATCCGGTATAACGGTACCCGGTACAAAGTGGTGTGGTCCTGGCGATAATGCAAGAAATTACAATGATTTAGGTTCACAAATTGAAACTGATAAATGTTGTCGGGCACATGATAATTGTCCAGAAATAATAACTTATAATCAAAAATTACATGGTTTAGAGAATCCTGATTGGTTTCCAAGGTAAAAACCAAAAATTATATGCGCTTATAGTATCTTAAAAATTGAATTATATCTTCTAATTTAAATATTCCTTTGTTTTATGTACGATTGTGTTTAGATTAAAATGTGAATGTGAACAGCAGTTTCTTAATTGTCTTCAAAAAGTTAATAATTTAGTATCAAAAACATTGGGAAAAACATATTTTGCAGCAAGAAGTCAATGTTTTAAATTGGAATATCCAGTAATTAGCTGTGCACAATTTATGGAAGGAACAATTTATAAAAGATGTGTTAAATATAAATTTGATAATAGTAAATCAAAAATTTGGCAATGGTTTGATATGCCGTACTTTACAGCACTATGAATGAAACATTTGGACACAATTACTCGTAGATAAAAATTATAAAATAAATTAAAAAATTACCAAAATTAGAGAAAAGTGATATAAGGTCCTTTTTGATTCTTATATAATGTAAAACAATAAAGAAAAAATTAATCCGATTTAACAACTGCTTATCATTGTAGTTTTTCTAAAATATTGATAGAGTATTAATGGCATACTTTTAAAACCATCTGAAAAAAATGATTTAAACGATATCTTTATTCGCATTATATTTCTATTCTAGATGATTTTCTATTATTTTTCTCTCATTGATTCTTATGGGGCTATTGAATTCATGTAATCACTATGTTATTTGTTTTCATTTTTTACCTATATCAAGCCCACACGTTTTTTTTTTTTTTTATTTTAAAAGTATTATCACAATCAATCGGAAAAATTCATAAATTCTCACAAGGAAAAATATAGAAAAAATTTCAATAATTTACGGTAGCATCCTTTTAGATTTAAGAAATAAATGATTATCGGAAGGAAACTCATAAATTTTAATTTAATCATGATATTGTTACTATTTGACTATTATTATCTGGTATTGTTCTCGAATTGACACCTTATGTACATATGAATAGCTCTTGGTACAACTCTATTATATGTACAATGTGTGTATGTATGTAGACAAGGAAATCAATTCCCTATGTACGTACACATAAATAGAACACAATTGTTAAGTTAATAAGAAGAAATCATTTTTGTTCTGCCTATTTTGTATCTAATAATGATCTTGACAAATTTTGACCTTTAAGGTCAAGATACAATGCATCTATGTAACTAAAAATATCTAACACATGCTTGTATAATAAAAATATACAATATTTTCCCTATTTCATGAGAATCATATGTGTACATATGTATGTGTATAATATTTACGTGGCGCTTACATTATATGATTATGGGAAATATGTATGAGTATGAACAAAAACTCGTACGTTAGATATGTAATTGTGTTAAGATGCAGTTTAAGGAAGTCAACGTGAATTAAAAACAATTGAAAATCTTACACGACAGATACCACAGACGTTAAGTTTAAATTATAATTTAATGTTACAATGATTTTTTCTATTGTTATAATTTTTTATATTTTGTTGTACATTTAACTGAATAATACCGAATGTAACCCAAATATTCAAGAATTTTCAATTTAAAATAAAATAAATAAATTTTCCTTTTTTCCTCAAATGACATGAATTTCTAATAAATCTTGTTATATTTGTGATATATAGAATATTTATTAAAATTTTATAAAAATGTTTACATCTTATTGAATTTTCATAATAAAATTAACATTTAAATGAAATTTACATTTTTCTATTATTTTATTTATTTTTTATTTTGTTTATTACATATTTGCATACTTATATTCATTTTATTTATTATTTTTTCATTAAAATGATTATCTGTGATGATAATATATTACATATGGTTTTATATTATACACACGTACATATGCGGAGATGTATTACATACATAAATTTATAAATTTAAACGTAAAGCATATAACTAAAAGGTGTAAATTGATGAATTGATTTTGATATCCTGTGGTGAATTTAAATGTTTTGTTTTTTTTTTTTTTTTTTAATTCTATTATTCATTTACTAATAAATCTATATCAGTATTAAAATCACATAAAAGCTAGAAATAAAATATAAAAAAACTTTTAAAAATATAAAAAACTTAACATTTTATGTAAATACATTCATGTACATATCTATGCATATACAATGCTCTCATATGTTATATTCATTATCATTAATATAGATTATTGTTTACAAAAGTATATGAACTTATTATTATGAAATCAATGTTATTGTACATATAAACAATTCATTTATATCCATAGAATTTAATGTTACAGATCTCACATTAAATAATTTAACATTATATGGAAATATCATTAAATTTATTGATTGATTCTCTTTTTTTTTTTTTTGTTTAATTTTTTATATGTAATTTTTGTCTTTGCTATGTTTTAACATATTAGTATATGAATATAATTTATAATTTATTCGTTTCTCACTATGCTATCAATTTTTATGGTGCAAATAGCCATTATAAATGATTTGTTTGTCTCTTAATTATTTCCGATTGTTAAAATAATCAAAAAAAAGAAAACATAGTTATGAATAAATCGATGAAGATAAATAATCACTATGAAAATGAACTGTAGAATTAAATTTAAAAAAAAGGAAGACAACGAATGCTTGTAACTATATATAATGGCATTCACACGTATGTGTTATGTATACGTACAGGTAATGAATGAATCTAGTTCCGTTTTTTCTTGATTTTTTCGAAAAAATTTATTAAGAAGAATATGAAAGTATTTATAACATCTAACGATAATTAATTGTAAATAATGCTCATGTGTGTACTGTGTACACGCATATAAATGTATACATACTCGTATGTATGTATGTATATGTACCTCAGTACAATCTATGTACATAGGTATAATATGTAGTCATATGAATGTATTGGAAAAAATTTCAAAATGATCTTAAAATATCCTTTAAAATGTGTTTAAACAACCATAAAGATATTCAGTCAGTACATTTCATGATCATTAAATAAATCTAATAACAAAAAATATTTTTTTTTAGATATTTTTCTTATTTTTTTAATAACATTAGTCTAATAATGATTAAGAAAAACTTATCTTTATTATTTTTTGTTGAACAGCGATGTATTATTACGTAGTCAACACGTTAATCACAATTTATTATTAACTGTCAATTTTATTACTAGCCATATATAAACATGTAGGTATTACACGTACCATATTATCACGTATGTACAATTTGAATCTAAAGTCTGTTAACTATGAAATTTCCTTTTCTTTTTGCATTTTTATTTCTGATTTTTACTTTAGATTAAAAATAAAAAGAATATTTAAAAAATGACAATAAAAATGCTATATGATCTGATCATTTTATATGTGTTATAACACTATACAGATTATATTTTATACACATCATATAAAATATAAAATTCTTTATTATCACTATTAATTTAATTTTGATGAGAAAGAAATCAATATTATAAATACTATGTGTTACACGATGTTTTAAAATATAGTAAAAAATAAAATAAAAATAAAAAACACAGAAGATGAAGAAGAAACTTTGAAAGAAAAAAAGGTATAGGTAGAAAAATGTAAATAATTTTATGATATTTTAATGTACTTTTTTTCATTTACTATTATATTATATAAAATCTTAACAAACATTGTTGTTTTTTTTTATTATTATTTATAATTAAAAATAAAAATTTAAAACAGACTATAAAACTCTTTAAAATTGACCACCCTTGAATTATGAATTTATCTATTAGATATAAACTGATTGAATACATTTACCACATATTATACCATGCATTTTGTATATAGTCTGTGGTATAACCGTATAACGTATAGAATGTACTTGCATATCAAATTTAATCATTTCAAATAAATTTTTATATTAATTAGAATAAATTTTATGATGAGTATAATCAGGTATTAATTTATGAGTAAAAATTATGTAGGTATGTATACTGTTGTTAATATCTTGTATTCTATCCATTAATGTATGTACATTGTGTCTATACTCTGTCCATTAATATTATGCACTTAAGGTCTTATAGCGATTACTTAAAGTGGTACCATTTTATATCATTGTGTATTGATATTCAAAAGATTCATCTGATATATAATGAAACATTTGTGGATTGTGGTCAAACTGCTCGTGTAACAGTCTAATTAGAAATTATGAGAGAGGAAAAACAAAAAAGACATATGTATGTAATCCCATAAGACTTTAAGTGCATAACATTAAAGGACAGAGTATACATACATCGATGTGCATTATTATTAAAACCCGAAAATGTTGTAATTTTTTTTCCTACAATTAAATATTCATTTTATTTATGAAATTTATACTTTATTTATTTTGTTTTTTTTTCTTAATTTTAGTTAGTGAAAATGTAAATAAACCTTTTAAAATTTTGTTAAACAACATTCTAATTAATTTACGTTATGCAATTACATTGCATCATGATTTGATTAAAATATGTACGTACATGTGTATGTACATATGTATTATTATAGCTTTCATACTTTTTGCCTGTGTGTAATATATAACATAAAATTTAATCAAATTGTAAAATTTTCATTTATTGCTGTTAATCTTCTCAATCATGTAATCATAAATCATATTTTAGCTGTCATAAAAATTGATAAAACACGAATATATGCATTTTATATGCATTACATTACATACGTGCTTATACATTGGCAGCAAATAAATGCATATGATTTTGTATGTGTATCTGTATATTTGTTGATACATGTTATATGAAAAAATTTAAATTTTGTTCGAGAAGCGATTATTTGCCGATCAATATCTCACCTGGTGTACAATTATTAAAACTGAATTTTCAATTAGTCAAAATGGTGTGCATTTTAAAAATATGCTTAATGGAATTTTCGTATTCAGATATTACATACTCGTATATAAAATATATTGAATAACTTAATGGCTATATTCGAAGAATTTTACTTCATTCATATCTACTTGTTTAACTGATATTTGATTACTATGTATGTTTGTACATACGTAATAAGCATATGTATATGCACATATGATGCGATCCTTAATAATTTTTAAGCTCTTGGTGTGATTATCGCACAATTGATATAATAAACAATAATTCAAGATATACGATCTTCCTTAACTATTCACAAACTGATACATACATACATATGTATAAGCAAAAGCAATAGATGCACCCTATAAACATATGTATATACGATGTATCTTTATGATATGAGAACTAATAATTTTGTAGATCATTTATCATTCAATTTTCACGTTTTTTTTTTAATCCAAAGAGATTCTCAAAATCGAAGGAAAAAATAATTATTGTTAAAATATCTGTCTATACACACCACAGGATACATGTGTATACATATATATATAAGGTGTGCTATATATGTATAATATGTATGTATATAGAATAAGTGAACTTTTTAAATATATATACATACATATGTAGATAGGTACATATGTACAATGCAGTCACAGCAGTAAAGTAGAAGGCGAAGACACCATGCCGCCGTGGATCACTGACCACCACGTCGGATATCCTTCTTTATCCCTTCAAGGTGTATATGTATATATATTAAAATGAAAATCATTCAGAAGCGGAAAAAATATGAATATGACTGTTGGCTGTTATAAATGTTACATTTATGTAGATATGCATGCAAACCAGATTACAACACACGATTTATATAATCTACATACACATAATAACATAAAAATATATATTTATACACATGTATAGTATATAGAAATGTACGTATATGCATGTATTTAAATCGCGATATTTGATTTATTCCCTCATAATTGTTAGTTTTTGGTTAACAATTTCATGCAATTTGCCAACATTTTCTGAATAGGATATGATTAAATGGGCACACCATGGTCGATATAGAATCTGATCATATGCTGTCAAAAAAGCAAGCTATAAAGAAACGAATAAAAAATTGTATTATGTGACGTGTTAAGTGATTTTAATAGTATGATGATTACTTATAAGAAAATTTTAATGAATTATATATAGAATTTAAAATTGCACACACACATCATAGCTATGCTAATGTATACCACATATGAAAGTCATGAATTTAAACTGAATTATAAAATAGTTTCAAATTATTACCTTTAATCATTTTAAGTGCATCTAGCACTTATAAAAGCATAATAAATATTATTGTTTTTCTTGTTTTTGTTGTATTATTAATCTTAAGATTTATGATTATTCCATACCATTCATAAATACCCAATTCATTTAAAATCAATTTCACATATTATTTTTGATTAATTTATACCTAATTTTAGAGAATTATATGTTTTCCAAATTGTTTTTAGAAAAAAATTTTTAAAAAATTATGAACATAGTGTTCATGAGGTGAAAAGTTTAAATGCAATATTGTGTAGGCAACCAATCGAAATCCCACTTATAATGTATATAGCTAAGTAATCTTTTATTTTAAAAGAAAAATTTAAAATTACTTCAAAAATTTTTGTAGGTATAATATTGTGCCAAACCTGTACCATTGCTCGTACTATATGTATTCGTATATTTATACACTACATTTTTATGTATACAGGATTAAATAGTATCAATTTCCTTTTTATGAACAAAAAAAAAAAAAAAACAACTCAGATTTTAAAAATCATTCTTGCGTGTTCTAGAAATGTTTTCTTTTAAAAATCCTATAATTCGTTTAGATTAGAAAAATATTATAGAATTCATTTATCCTTGAATAAAAAGATTATTGAAGACAAAAATAACAAATAAATTTATAGAAAGAAAACATAAAATAGGCGCCTACATTTTTTTTTTTTCATTTTATTTTATTCTGTTATCTGTAAAAAATCAAAAGTGAATTGAAATATATACGTAATGTGGGTAGTATTTGTACTTGTCATTTATCCTATTTAATAAAATGATCCTTGTTTTGGTTATAATATGAAAGAAAATTCAAAAAAAAAAAATGTTCAAACAAAAAACAAGAATCAATTTTTGACCGATAATTACATGTACCAAATTCATAAACCTTGTTTTGCTCTTTTTATTTTACCTGTTATAAATGATGTGCATTGTGCATGTACAATTGTTTATAGATATATACGTATTTTTGCTTCTGTTTTACCAGTAGCACAAAAACTTTATAGTTTGTTAAGTTATAATGGAAATTGTTATAACCTTTTTGTTCCTTCCTATTTTCCCTGATATATACATATTTTCGGAATAATTCAAATAGATCTTCCGATATGCACATACGTGTATGGTTGTACGTAAATATGTACATGTATATGTATGTCTATAACCTTGTTAGAATGCAATTATAAACAATTAACTATTTTAGTAATGTGGGATATCCTTTTTGAAATAAATCTAAAATTCAAATAAGTAAAATGAATTGTCCTTTTTCAATGTTGTACGTATACATTAGTATACGTAAAAGTGATGAGAATAATTTTAATTGAATTTTAGAAAATAAAATATTTTTTCATGTTTTTTTATGCTTTAAAAATTAAGTCAAGCTGTAATAAATAAAAATTTTTTTTGTCGTTATATTTTACCTAGAAATGCCTTTTTTGTAGAATCACACTCTGTAATGTATTTCAAACCATAGAACATGATCAAATATAATACTTATAAAATGCAATATCCGGTCTTTTTAATACATTTCGTTTTGTGCCAATATTATTATCGTGAATCTTATCTTTTGATAAAATCAAATATAATATTCCAAATAAACATTTTAATTTTTTTTTTTCGTTTTGTTTTGCAGACATTTGCCGTAATAATATAATATGCATACACTGTAAAAGGCAAAATTCATAAAAAAGTTTTGTCAATTTAAATATCATTATGAGCTATGCCAAATATACGTAATAATTCTTTTCAACTTATTACATATTATTTTCTTTTTTTCTAATTTTCAGAATTGTTCTTTATTTTTCTTTTCCAATTTTCAACTTAGATTGTTCAAGAAAAATGCAAATGAAAAATAAAGTTATTAAAGAATATGTTTTATATAACAAATCAAGGATTCCATATTATGTGAACTAAATGTACTTTTAACATGCAACATTTATTTGAATTAAAAGTAAAGGTTCTGTTTTAGTAAAATTCAAAATTCTCAACAAATTTTTATGATGTTATATCCAATAAAACAAAGCTTTTATTTTAATTTAAATATGGTACGACAAAGAAAATTTTTCAAATTTTCAAAACTTTATAATTTATTTTTGCATATATATACCTATACATGTACAATACATATACATACCTATGTAAATACAAGGAATTTTCCTATACATATAAGTATGTATAAATGTTATTACTCGTAGTTATACGTATAAGTACATGCAATACAATATACAATATATGTATGTACAATGTGAAATATATTATAAACATATTTTGGAAATAATTCATAAATTTTACTATTGATAAAATAGTGAAATATCCTTTTTCTACAAATATTTTTATACAATACATGCACAGTTTTTCATGTATCTAAGCATTCCATACAAATATACATTATTTGTTTATATTATCCTCGCATATATGTATGTACATTTATATATTGTCATCATCATTATCAATTTTATGTATAGTTAATGTTTTTTACATGTATATGTATGTGATGTACAATGTACACAATGTATTTTTGATTTTCTTTGTCTTTTTTTTTCTTTATTAAATCAATGGAAGTTTGGAAGTAGTTGCTCATCATTTTATGTCTTTGAATTTTTGTAATTTGATATTTTTCTGATCAAACGGATTCGTATATGATGATGATGATGACGATGATGCAGGCAAGGCATCATCAGGAATAGAATTTTTCATATATGATGTATGTATGTACACTTTTATACATACAATAGAATTATGACTGAACATATACATTATGTTTGTATAACATTGACAATATGTATATGTATTTAATGTTCTTAACAAGAAAGAGGGAGTTTCAAGAAATAAAACAAAAATAAATGAACAAACTTAACTAAAATGAATAACGATATTTAAATAAATCAACAACAATATTGTATGTATCTTACCAAGAATATGTCCTATACTAACATCCTTTTATATTTTTACAAAAAAAAAAAAAAAATTGTTTCATAAATATATGAATTTATATGTATGCTTGCGTACATAGGTACATATATGTACATATTCATATTTTTTCCAAAAAAAAAAAAAAAACAACGGTTTTGTGCATAATCTATGTTGTCTGAAACGCTGAAACTTTAATTTTTGATTTAAAAAAAAAATATAATTTAAAAAAATACTTAGACATTTCTCATATGAATGTATGCATTAATGTCTTGTAAAAAGCAGAGTCTCACTTGTATATACGTGTGTATATGTGCACACAAAAACATATGTGAGCTCAAAAGTTGTTGGTTGTCAACTTTGAGGATTTTTCAATGAACATATTGTGTAAGTTAAAAAAAAATAAATAAAAAGAACTTAATTTATAGTATACACATATGAACATATTTAAATACATTCTCAACAAAATAAAAACAAAAAAAAATAATAAAAATTAAATAAGATAAATAAAAATGATCAAGACAAAAGCAAATTGATAAAGGACTTTGAGAAAAGGGTCAATGGAAAACATGATGTGCCACACTGTGACGTACTACAGTTGTACAAATACAACACATGAGTACATTAAATTGAATTTACATATTTTTATAAAAAAAATGTATCTGGGTAATGACGGTTGATCATCCCAAAATCGGATTAACTTAAGAACCAAAATCATATTGGATACTATGGTACAATACTCTAAAATTATGTATCTATGTTTTAAAAAAAATTACAGGATTCAGAACAAAAAAAAAATTAAAATAAAAAATAAAAAAAATTTTTTGTTGCTCATTTTGATAATGGTTTACCAGAACCTAAAAATACATACATATGTTGGTGTACAAGTATGCATATGCTATTCATTTATGTTTTTATTCTGCATTTTATTTTCTTTTAATAATAAAACGTTTATTCATATTATACGTATAGATATAGGTACAAGCTTATATGTGTGCATTATTATTGTTTTTGTTGTACTATAGGGTGGTATTTTCAATCAAATTTTCAACTTGAATGAATTTACGTTAAACAATTTTCTAGGCAAATGAGTTTTATATTGTACCTGTCTACAATTTATATGTATATAAATAAGTTGAAAATTATACAAGCACAAAAATATATTGTGTACTAAGAAATTTATGAAGTTAAAAAAAAAAAATTAGTAAATAAAAAATATAATGTGGTATAACTGTAAGAAAAATTTTTAAATTTATACACATACATACATACATGTACATATCTATACATAATATGTTCTTATTATATGTATGAATGTGCGTATATGCCTACGACTGTATATAAAAAGGTACAACTATGTACATACATGTAAACATACAATGAAATATTATAAATAAAAGTTGTGCACATTATACAATATTGTACATACTTATGTACGTATATAAATATATACATATGTATATGCTTATGTCCCGGATAATTGAATATATAAACATAAGTATACCCATTTACATACATAGGTATCTATATTTTCGATTATTATTTTTGTTTGAATGCGTGTTTAAAAGTTTTTAACAATAATTAAAACAGACAAAAAGTTATAATAAATGAACAGCGTCCTTGAAAATGATAAATAGTAATTAAAATATGTAATCTTTTGTTGTATTTTAATAGGTACACAATATATGCAAATAATTATGTATAGGTACTGGAACAATACTGAAACGAATTAGGTATATAACGTTTAGAAAATTAGTAAATCTATTAGGTATATTTGATTTTATACACAAATACATGTAGGTATATATATGTATGTAAATACTGTATGTGTAAATACTTGTACATGTATAAAAAACTTTTGAAGAATTTAAACTTGCAAACTTAAAATCAGAGTTATCACATCGACTTGTAAAAACTTTTTTGGCTCTTTGGCCTCCTAATTTTCATCTGATTAATTTTTGTTAAACTATGATTTTTTTTGTAGACATCACAAAATCAGAGAATATTTGATTATTATGAATGTGGATGTAATATCACAATCAAATATTTGATTGCCGTATGGAAAGTAGATACATTTTTTTTTCAATTTTATTCTTTTGTTTGAAAATTTTGTTAAGTATATTCTTAGCTATTGGCAATCCTAATATAGAACCCTTAATTTGTTGCAAATTTGTTTGTACGCTATCTATTTTGTAGCTACTAGGTTACTGGAAACATGTGTATCTGTTCCCATACGCACATTCGCTACGTCAATATTAATATTTATCAAATAATTTATTCTTTTACGTTGCAAACCTAGCCGACGGAGGTGCGTACGTTCAATTTAATGTTATGTGGAAAAGATTTTTAAAACACTGCCTACATTGTTACAAGAAATAATTATAGTTTTACAAATTCATACATTATTATATTATGTACATAAGTATGTAAATATTATGTACATTTTTTAAACGAAAAACTCTAATTTGATATACAAAATTTGTATCTTTTTCACGTGTTTTTTAATTGGTTATTAAATAGTAATAATAATTTTTCTTTATAAGAATTACCATTTGTCAAAATTGTCATGGAGACAAGTTGATAAATAATTTACACCTATTTATGTACATATGTACATACATATGTATGTACAATAAAAAATAAAAATAGGTACTTCGCATACTTCAAATAATTTAATAAAAAATTCAAATACGTTTTTTAGTTGCTTTTTTTAGAAAAAAAATTCTTCTAAAATATTTCTTTTTCAGTCTTCAATTTTCAATTACTTATCATTGAATTGATGAGTTTTTAAACTTTTTCAATTTTCTTTTTGTTTTTAAAGTTTATTCAAAATACCTACATATATTTATTTTTTTTAGGAAGACAAAAAAGACAATAACTGCAAATGAAAAAGGATAATCTGTCTGACCATCTCAATGCTAACACTGTCTGTATAGTAGAAAAATTTTTGTTAAATTTGTTCGATTTTTTAATTAATTTCAATTAATAATTTGTTTAAAAATTGTGAATAGGTAAGTGTAGATAGTTTCATTAGTTAATTATTTGCAAAAAATAAGTATTTTAATTTTATAAGGGCCAAAATGTTCATTATATAAAAATCTACGCATTTCTAAGTGAGAAATAATTTTAGTTAATTTTCAAATTCTTTAACATAAAAAGGATAATGGAAAATCATTTCTAATTTTCTGAAGTGTGCATGTGCTTTTGCATGAAGTAGTACATATCTATATGTACATGGGGACATATGTTTATTTGCAATTGTACACATACATATTTATCTATAAATCTAGGCACGATGAGAAAAATTCCAAATGATAATTTTTGCTACTATTCGTGAAATACAAATTTATTATATACATTACATACCTACCTCACGAAACTAAATTCATGCGCATTCATAACATCTAATACAATACAATTTGTGTGTGTTATAAACCTATCTCATATAGCGAATACCTATATTATTTTTTTGAATAGTAAATATTTTCAACCAATCAAGTATAAGTAGACGCTTTTTGCATTATTTTATTAAATTGCAAAGTAATGCATTTCTATTGTTGTAAACTAAATAAAAAAAATATGAATAAAAATCGTATCTTTTGTTATCTATGAAATAGCGCCGGATTGATATAATCAACATAGTGTGTAAATTTTTATACAATTTATACTGTATAATACATATCTGGTAGTATAGTTATTTTAATAAATAGGTATATACATATGTATCTACAATCTTCACCATTATTTTTAATATTTTTTCTTTTACTTACAATTTTCTTTTCCCAGGTAAAATGATGTTCTTTGATATAGTTCCTCCCCTTTTTTTAATTAAGAAGGCGGAGTCAAAAATCTACACGTAAAATTTCAAATTTCAACTAAAAATACATATGTATCTTATACCTACATACATTTTATTACATTTTGAATAAAAAATAAATTTATTAATTTTTGTTAAATTGTATGCTTACAAATACAAAAAAAATATCTATGAAAACAAAAGTGAAAAGGGTATAGGGTATAGCGGTTAAGGTATGGCTATCCGCTATATTTTATTCTTGAATACTGATTACTGACATAATTAAAGTGAAGATTACGTCAAATAATAATGACAGGAATGAATATTAATTACAATTCAAAGGGTGGGCGTTTATATTGTAAAAATTGGCAACATCTAATATTCAACAATATTTAAATTTATTTATTTTTAATTTTTTTTTTTCAATTTAATAAAGAAAGATAAAGTTTATTGACTTGATACAAAATTTACATAACAATTTACAAAATTATGTAATAGAGTCACTTAAGTTGCATACGGTTTTTTGTCCTTTACTCATTTTTTTTTTTTCAATAAAAATATCCTTAAATTTTACTATGGCAAAAAAAAAAAACAAAATTACTTTTCAAAATTATAATTATTTATAAATTTTTAAGTTTATGTATGAAAATATTCAAATACGTAAGTAATAAATGCATTATTATTTTTTGTGATACCTACCTATTATTTTTTTTTACCAGACATTGACAATGAAAATTTGTTCCTTTCATACACAATACGTGTATTATGATCCTCCTTCATGTACTTTGCCAATATATAATTTAATTATAAGTTGAATCAAAAAGAACAAGCAAACAGATAATCTAAGAACAATATAATATTGCACACACCTGTAAAGTTTAAAAAAAAAAAAAACGCACGTGTAAATATTGATAAGTATTAAAAGTAGTGTAACACACATGCACATTTTATGCTACTATAAAAATTTTAATACAAATGAGCAAAAGGAGTACAACTAATAACATAATCATATAGGGTGTAAATCTAAAAATAAAGGTAAAAATAAGATAGAAATTGTATTAAAAATTTTAAAGGTATATTACCTGTCCTGTAATATTACCTTGTTTCATTTCTTATATAGTTGTTCATTGTGATACAAAAATGTTAAACCACGTTAAACTCAATAAAAGTTAAAGAATAGAGCATTTTGCAATCTATTTCCTATGCAAATATACTAACTCATATATAAAATGCAAGATATTTTTGTTTTATTCACCACTCAAACTAAAAATTAAATCAAAATATTTCTCAAAAACATCGTCATTATGGATGGTGGAATACCACATACATATTGGCTTATTTATGTATGTACACGGCTCTTATAAACAAATATACCTATATAAATAAAGATTTGTATACACATACACATACGAGTAATATATGTGTATGAAAGCGATGAAATTTTATCTAAACGAACCAGTTCTTCTTTAAGTTTATTTAGTAGTATATTATTATTATTTTAAATGTTGTACAAGTCTGTTGATCATTGTATATCGTATCGGTCTAAAATCGTATCTTTAAAATTTTTATAATATATATTTATAATATCGTATACATCATATGTTTATTTAATTCGATTCGTGTATTCGTATTCAATTTCAAAATATATACAAATATATGTATGTATATCAATAGACGACGGTTATAAAAAAAATATTCTTCATGATTATATTAGGTGTACCTATATTAAATCATGAAATTGTTTAGTAGTTTAACGTACGAAGTTTTAGCGTGCAGTCATCATGTTTAAATTCGCGTTTCTATAATTTGGATTTATTTTATTTAAAAATTTTAATTTTATTTTAAATTCAACGATATTTTCATTGAAAAAAAAAAAAAAACAATAAACCAGAAATACAAATTAAAAAAAAATTAATTTCGAAAAGTTATTTTTTTATTTTAATTTAAAATTTTCCATACGTTATCTTTATTTTGTATAAATCGCTTTTATCGTCGGATGTTTGATTGATATACGATTAATTTTAATTATAATTAAAATTGAAATTTTGATTTACAAAACATGGATACTTATTATTGAAAATCAAAGTGTACAAATTGTTATCATATAGTTTTCAATATCCTGAAGATATTAAAAAATTTTTTTTGAAATAAGATATAAATTGCACAAATTTTTATCAAGTGTTTTATAATATACGCATATATTAAAATTATTATTTGAATGAAAAGAAAAAAATAATTAATTATTAAAAAGCACAAAATTTTTATATAAAAATAATTAGAAAAAGAAGTGTTTTTTTTAGTGTTACACAATTTTTGTGGTGTTACATATAGCATATAGTGTAAAAGTGGATAAAAAAAAGGAAATATCGAAATTAAGAAAAATGAATAAAATTATATGAAAATACACATACGAAAAAAGGTGTTTACAAATTGTCTGACTTTTTTGTGAAGTTTTGCGATAAGAAAAAAAAAATGTAAATAAAAAAAAATCAAGCTTATATATTTAATGTTATGTAATAGAAGGTATATACATATATATTAATATTATAAATAATATGACTAATACACATATGCGTACAAGGACTTTTGGAGAAGAATTAATGGAAATCTACACACATGCATACATACATATATACATATGTATACGATATACAAATATACGCATAGATAGATATGTATAGTACATATGTATATATTTATCAGTATCAGCATTTTACTTTTATTGATATATTTTTATTTCAAACATACGTATATGAAATTTAACACATGAAAATTCATAGAAATAAATGGTATATGTGTATACAATGCTTCCATCATTTTTGTCCTCTAGGATGTAAACAAAGTATCAAATTTCTATTAATTCACATATCGATTTTTTGCTTCTGTATATATATGTATTTAGCGCATAAATCATATGTAAGCTATATTTTTAATACAAAATATTTCAGGTCATTCCACTAAATTTTAATTTTTTTTAAACTATATTTTATAGTTTATATCGCTGAAAATAATACAAAAATTGAAATATTATGCAATCAGAGTGTTCAAATAATTTTTAGATGTTGAAAATGTGTAATAGAATGAAAACTATATGATAAGATCACATAAAATCTTTGTAAACTTTTAAAAATTTGTAGATTACAAACTTCTCTTATTTGTATACACCCATTTACTTATTAATTGAATGAAAATTAGATGAAAATTAAATGAAAATTCGTGTTTGATTTCAATGAATTCAGAGAAAATTAAGAAATACATTTTTGAAAGATACTTGTATCTGTGGTTTTTCACAGTACACGTGATTCTGTTTTTCAGCAACGCTCATTCAAATATTTTCATATACCTACACACATATTTTTTTTTCTTTTAAATTTTAATGTCATTCACCACTTTAAATGCCATTTCTTTTTGTTTTTTTTTTATTTTTTATTTTAAGCTTTCTTTTATTATTTGTATTTTTTATTTCTCACGCATGAGATTCAAAATAAAGAAGCTAATAAAGAATTCGTTTTGTTTATCAATTTTCAATTTAAACAAAAACAAAAAAAATACTCTTGATACTTGTATACAAATATACATATATACATAGATACACATGTAAGGAAGCTGTGTCATCATGAAACATGCCTAATGATATTTATACGTTAACATTACATGTAAAACATACATTCCTTTATAAGTACGTATTTTAAAATTAGTTTCCTGTTTTCATTTATTTTACGCAAATTACCGTATATCTATTAAAACTAATTAAAAAAAAAAAAACGTTGTTGTCTAATTATTACGTATCAAATTACACATGTTTTGAATGACACGTACCTAAGAAAAAAAAGTGAACAATTAAAAGCTAAAATATAAATATTTAAAAAATTATGAAATTTATAAATAAACTCAGCAAATACATACGTATTATATAAGTACATATACATATGTATATCGAAACATAAGAGAATACATCAAACATTTTCATTAATTGATTAATACAATTTGTAAAAAAACATTTTTTTATTTTTTTTTTTATTTAATTTTTAAATATAAAAATGTTTTTACACCTTTCTCGTGTAAAACATAATTCTTTCATGAAAAATATAAAATTTTATGTAATGAATATATTTTGTATTATGTATACATGCGTATACGTAATTAAAAATGTTGTATGTACATAATAAAAAATAAATTTTCTTTTGAATTTTCATCAAATTTTCATTTAAAAAAATATTTTTCTTAAAAAAAATAATTAATAAAATTGTTATATTTATTTTGATTTATTATTTCGGTTATAAACTTAAAAAAAAAAAAGAAAATAAGAATTTAATTTTATGTATTACATTGTAATTTTATTTACGTTTATTAAACGTTATACATATTCATTTCACATTACGTTAAAATGGTATATATAGTGAATGCTAAATTTGTAACATATAAAATGGCAATAAAAAATTAAGTATAATTATAATGTATATAATTTATATACATATTATTTTTCATCATCATGCAATTTAATAATGTCAAATATTGTTTGTTTATAATTCTGTAAAATAACACTTAAATGATGAATTTAATGTTTAAATATAATTCACACATATGTATAAATTTAAATTTATATAGTATTATATTATACGAGTATATCAAGTATAAATAAATTTATTTGATTTTTGATATTTTGCCAAATTTTGTTACGATTCGAATTATTATTATTACTTTATAATACATTATGATTATACTAATACAATTTAGAGGGCTATATACAAATACAAAAAAAAAATATTTAAAAAAAAATATCTATAAAGGAAGAAATAATATTATGTCATTCATGCAGAAAATTTTATGGTCATATATGTAAAAATGTACAGATAAACTGATAAATTGAGTTGTCATGAAGGACAGAAACACAAAACAAAAGATATTAAGTATGTATGTATGTATACATATTTTTAAATATCACGATTTAGATATTAATGTATATAGTATTGTTTAGATGATAAACAAAAATTGAAAATTAAACACATATATAACACATAAATCTAATTTTTTTATACCATCATTTAAATGAATACTAATATTCTATTAAATTTTTTAAAAAAATTTTTTGAGAATTTTAAATTTTAGTTATAATTAATCTAAAGTAAAATATATATAATAATTTTTGTATTGTATGCACAATGTTACATCATATTCATTCACACAAAAATAAATGACATAATACAAATAAATAAAAAATTTAACATTGTGTTAATATGTTGATTGTACATAATTTCTCATTGTAAATGCTCTTATAACCTACTTTTGAAAATAAAATAAATTTATTAGAGAAATTATGTTCCAAAATATTTTTATATATTTCATATTCATTGAAACATAATTCAGGATTCGGATAAAAGCATTTTGATTTTAATTTATTTTGTAATTTATTCATTTAATTCTGTATTATTTTATTATGGTATTATTTTATTAACAATAGAAAAAAAAAAGATAATGAAAAAATTAATTACATCAGGTCTCAGGGCTAAAAAGAGTTTTGTTAAAAAGATTAAAAAAATGATTTAATAATAAATAAAAATAGCGAAAAGCATAAGGATATTGGATTTTATTAAAAATTTTTCTTTTGAAATCACCATAAATATATCATTCATGCTGTTCTTTTTGGATTGTCGTTATTTTTTGCTTTTAAATAAAGAAAAATGGCAAACAAAGAATAAAAATTAAAAATGAGTTTATTTAAATTCAAAGCAATAACATGCAAAAAAACATCCTTTAAGAATTGTAGGTGCATTCTAAGCTGTAAAAACGAAGTGTAGTTTTACGCTTCAAATCGAATGAATTTATACAACTAAAAATTTTTTTTATTATCCTTTATTCTGTAATTCACATATATGTACATATGAAATAATAGAAAAGTTATTACAAATAAAATTTGCTTGACAAACATTTTGAAAAAAATACCCTGTGATAACTAAAAAGAATATCTTATTGAATGAAGTGTATATACAAAGTATACATTATTCATTACGTACTAATTTGCGTATGTTGCATTTATAATTTATCAACAAAATTAACCTTGTTGTGTAAACATTTTAAATCACAAGAGAAATTGCTATAATTTTGAAATAAACTTGAAGAGTTTTTTCTTTTATGTATATATATATAGTATATTTGTTGTTGTTTTTTTTTTTCAATTTCACTTTTGATATAGAATTTATATTTAAAAAAGAAATGATATACTTGACTTAATTCTAATGATACGATAATATGCGCAATAAACTTTGTACTATATATTTTTATAGAACATTTTTATAATAAATAATATTAGGTCAAACGCGTTTTATATAATGCATATATTTAGATAAAAATATCATGAAACATTCACGTTTGCGATCTAAATATTAAAAAAGAAAAAAAAAAGAAAATTATAATTACAGTAAAGTAACGACAAAAGAATATTATGATAAAAAAAAAGATACTGCATAAAATTTAGATACATATGTATATTTTGATAGTAAATTATTCAAATTAATGTAATAAATTAAAAGTTATTCTTTATTTAGAATCTAATAAATTAATTATATTTTTGTATTAAATTTACATATATACATATGTACGAACATCTAATATTCTCATTTCTATTATATGCAAACACATATGTACATATGTACACATATATATTTATGACACATCCATATTTATATACATATGTGCGTAAAATATATAGAAAAAAATAAATGAGATATAATTTATATTTATTTAAATTCTTTGAAATTTTTTCATAATTTCATTTTTAATATAATAAAAATTATAGTGTCAAGTATGATAAATTTTTTGTAATTTTTCGTAATTTTGTTTAGATCCTTTTTTTTGTTGAATAAAAATATTTAATTTTAATCGCATTATTTGAAAAATGTTTATTTTCTTTTGTTTTTCTTTTTTTATTTAAAATAAAAAATATATAGTATGTTAAACAAAGAATTTTTTTAAATATTTTCATTTAGTTTTTAATTTCAATTTTATTCATTTAATTTTATAGTACAAATTTATAGCAAACGATTTTTATTGCAAGATGATAGTCAAGATTACATTTCAAAGACGAAAAAAATTTTCAAAATTAATACAGAATATTTGTATCTTACATTACATATGTATATGTACATATCGAAATTTTCAGATTTTATTAATTTTAAATAAAATGTATCATTACATAGATTGGATTATATACTATATTGTAGCGTAAACAATATAAAAAAAAATTTTCTTTATGCATATGTACACATGTACTATTAATAACATATGAGAAAATTTCTTTTTTCATTTTTGTTTTTGTATAAAATGTGATCATGTCTTTTAGCAATTTATAGAACAAAATTTTTGTACTTTTTTTTTTATTTTCACTTTTTAAAAATAGATCATTCGCAATATTCAATAATATAACGTGTGTACAATATACACAAAGTAAACCAATACGAATACATGCATGGTCATCATATGTATCGTGTACATGTGGAAAATGCTTATAAAAAGAGACTATGTTTACATCATGTACGTACTAAATGCATATATATATACATACTATATGTATGTAAATGTATTTGAAAATTTACCTAAATGAATATGTATATTTGTTGTGTAAGAAAACTCATCATCATCTTCCATCTTGATAAGAATTGTGTGAAAGAGTGAAAACGAAAGCCAAGGGAAATTTAATTTTCATGTATATGAACGACAAACTATAGATTTGGCAATTTTCCAAATAAGAAAATTCTTCTTAATTTTGTTTTGAATTTTAATGTTTTTTTTTTTTCATTTCGTAAATGTTTTTATATATGAAAAAATATCATTAAATGTATATTAAATGTATTTACATACGTGTTCGGTTTCATATGAGAAATTATATACCAAAATATAGTACAAGAATATATGTATATGTATGTATAAAATTATATTGGTATATGTATAATATGTTTTCAAATTTCAAAACATTAGAAATCATTAACGTATGTAATATTATTTGAAAACGTAAATACTGTATATTATGTATACAAAATAACAATTTTAGTTTTCCAATATATAATGTCTCTTCTTTTTTTGTAAATTGATATTTAGAAGAAAAAAATTAAAAGTAATGAGAATCTTTTTTTTTTCAATTAAAATACCTAACATATCGTCATATATATTGATAAACATTTTGTGATAGTTATATATACATGTATGTATATATGTACATGAATATTTCCTTAGCTTTTCTTTTTTATAAAATTTTATAAGGTATACTCATGATACACACATGCATATTAATAGCATGTTCATTTTTGTTTTTTATTTTAACTGAAATGTGTAAAATGTTAAATCAAAAACGATCGAAAAATAATGCTATACACTATATTCTATTTGAATTATGTGTACATTTTATGTTTTCTTAAAATAAACAACATATGCGTATGTATTCTATATTACGTATGTTTTACTTTTTTTTTTTTTTCTTATTTTATGTAAACATGTGTTTGTACATCTAGTATATGCATGACTTTTATAATTATAAGAAGAAGAATCTTAGAAGTTCATAAACATTTTGCACGAATATATATTTTTTGGATTTCTCTCAGCTAAAATTTCTAAATTTGAAACAAGATATCCGATCATATGTAGATTTTTAGATACATACATATGTATGTATGAATGCATGTACATATGTATATCCATACATTTTACTATATGATATTCTGTAGAACGAGTAAAATGTGTATATTTTAAATTTAATTAAATTTAAAGAGAATTTTCAGTATTTTTCGTAATTCTATATTAAAATGGTGTATTTTAGCTGTACGTAATCAAATCATCTACATAGATTGTTTTTATCAATTATTGTAAATTTTTAAATTTATTAATTTACCATATATTTTACACTGCAAATTATTGTTATATGGTATAAAAATAGTGCAAAATAAAATTAATATCATAACAAATTCTAGGTTGATATTAAAATTTTAAATAAAATGAAAAAAGAAAAAATTATGAAATTTCAATGATTATTTTTACAGGAAGTAGTACGTGAAAAATTAAAAATATTCGAAAAAAAGAAAAGAATTATAATTAATGCATCGAGTGCTTATTAATATTGAATGAATAGTGCAAGTTTTAAATTACTAAATAAATATACGAATTTAAAAATAAGTTGAAATTCATGCTGGGAAAATGAAAAAAAAATAATAATAATGAAAATTGAAAATGTATTAATAAATTTTGTGTTTTCTGTTATGCAGTGAATAAAATTTCATTAATGTGTATAATTATAAACATTTAAAAATTAAAAATATAAAAGTAAATAAACAAAATTAAAAAAAAAATTATATATAGATATAATGCTGCAGCATCCAGCATCAGATTTTTATGACTTAACAACGACAAATAGTAGTTTAGTGAGTCATCGTAGTCATCCAACACCTCCATATAGTCCTCCAGAGACAACATCAGTGTCGTTGCAGCATAAAAATAATAATAATACAAGCACAAATAATAATAATAATAATAATAATACAACAAGTGGATTCGAAAGTTTAGGACAAAATGGATCTGCAAGTATTGGTAGTGGTACAGGAAGTGGTGGTGGACCAGGAGGTGGTAACACCACAGGGAATGGTACTACTACTAATACTGGACGTGAAGCATTACCAAGCTTTGGATTTACTCAAGAACAAGTTGCATGTGTTTGTGAGGTAGGTAAGAAAATATGTAGTAATTTTTTGTTATATTGATAAAATTTTGATAATTATCATTAAAATATTATTATTATCATTATATAAAAAAGGTACTTCAACAAGCCGGTAACATAGAAAGGCTAGGAAGATTTTTATGGTCTTTACCGCAATGTGATAAATTGCAACTAAATGAGTCAGTGCTTAAAGCAAAAGCTGTTGTTGCATTCCATCGAGGACAATATAAGGAATTATACAGGCTATTGGAGCAACATCAATTTTCACCAAATAATCACACCAAATTACAAGCACTTTGGTTAAAAGGTAAATTTATACTTGTTTATATATTTTTATTGTATTTTATGAAAAAATTATTTCGTGAATTTGAAAAATAAAATAAGCAAATACAATTTACAAATGTGTGTTGCTATTATTATGAAAAATTATGTACTTTTGACACAATTTAGAAAATTTCGTATAAATTACAATTTTGTTTTATTTTTTTTTTTATAAAAAAAGAAAGAGCTTTTGTATAAAGATAAAGAAGATATTTTTATTTCAATTATAATAATTTATATATAGAATATATACATTAATGTGTATATTGTATTTGTATAAGTTTATGATAAATACGAAATATAGAAAATTTATTCAGGTATAGTGACAATAATGAAATTGGATATCAATGCATATATGTAAATATTTTAACAAACATACACATAAATTATTTCACATATATAAAAAATATGCATTTAATGTAAAAAAAAAAAAAAACAGATACACATACATTCACAATTAACAAAAAAAAAAGTATAAATAAATAAAAAAGTTGAAAAATGATTTAGACTTGAACAGAAGCATAAAGCCAAAAGGGCAACATGTTTTAGAATTATTCGAGCCGAAGAGAAATACAAAGTAAAAATGTTATTCGGTAATATAATACTCTTCAAGCTTCAAGTAACATAAATAAATAAAACAAAAATTAAAAGAAAAGAAAAGCAAAGTAAAAAAAAAAAAAAGAACGACCAACAATAACAACAATGCCAGCAACTTGAAAACTCTTTTTTTTTAATATAAGGCAAACATTTTTCATTCATAATTCTGTCCACGATATTTAAATGCTTTTTAATGCAAAATATGTACATATTGTACATTTACAAATACACACATAAATATTTCTAATATACTTTAATAACCAAGTCAAGCATATGTACATACATACATATATGTATAAAGCATAAGAGAAATTTTTAAAAGAATGAATTGTATAAAACGTAAGTGTAAGAGATTATGCACATTTATGCAGAGGAAAAGTTGCATTAAAAAAAATAAAAAAAGCCTATTGAATAAAACATGCAATGTATGTACTTATATAGTTAATTTTCAGTTTCCATAATTTTATTTCTAATTTGAAAGCCAGAAAATGATTTTCTTTTCTATACATCATATATTATTGTTACTAAATCTTTATATGCTCTTTTATATACATGGATGTTATTGCACAGTGTATGTATACCCGTAATATGTTTTTTTTTATATATTTTCTTTTTTATTTGTTATAAATATTTCGCTTGTTATCTTTAAAGTTTTCACTGCTTCCTTATTTTATAGCGCATTATGTGGAAGCCGAAAAACTGCGAGGAAGACCTCTAGGTGCTGTTGGTAAATACCGTGTACGACGTAAATTTCCATTACCACGAACAATTTGGGATGGGGAAGAGACTAGTTATTGCTTTAAGGTAAGTCATGTGAATATAATTCTTTCATTTTTTTTTCTTTGTATCCAAAGTTTTTTTTTTTTTTTTTGTTTTTCTTTTCATATTTATATTAATTGTATATACTTTATTTTTCCACAATACACTTCCTTTGTAAATTAAAAATTATACTCAGGATTTATGAGGGTAAAAATACTGAACAAAAAAAAAATTGATAAAAATACTGATTTTTATTTTTCGTTTAAAACACAAGTATAAAGATAGTTGCAATTTCCAATATCATTGAAGTAATCGTTTAGATTTTTAGCATAGACCTGTTCGTATTAAATGTAAAGGCTTTCTGCAATATTTTGTTCTGTTGAAATAAATTGGAAATTAAATTTAAATTGATTTTTTATCAATAATTCTATTCATAAACAAAATTTACTATATTAAACTAAGCGCCCAAAAACTTAAAATGTTTACAAATATTACAATTATAAAATCTAAATGAAATAAAAAATTCAAAATGAACATTTAATAAAACCAATATATTTGTACATAATTGGATGTGTACCTATGTATATATGTGTGAGTATTTATCATATGCTAAAATTATCATTCTGATCTTTTGTCATAATTACATATGATTATAATATTTGTTGATATATGTATGTACATATGTACATAAAATGTACAATATGTGCGTATATAAAAAGTCATTTCCGTTTCCATTTATCCATTAATGAAACATCTGTTTTATTACCATATTAAAACACATTTAACACTTTTAAACATTACATACTAACATACACAGATAAACATAAATATTTAGAGGAAAAAAAAACTTTGGATCTTTATTTTTTTTTGTTTAAATGCTAAATAATGATTAAATTTACAAATAAACAGTAAAATATTAATTTATAACAATATTCGCATATAATAACGTTTTAAAAACAAATTTAAATTCAAATAAATGGCAACCAAAAACAAAACAAAAAAAACTGAATGAATGAATTAAAAATGTGAAATAATATAAATGATCTGTAAAATTTAGTACATAATTATATTTAGTCTACATAAATTCTGTAGGTATATATACTGCCATATTATCATAATGAACATATAGGAAATTTTTATAGTTCATGTATTTATTTTGAAATGTAAAAGAAAATAATAGTATGACAATTTATTTTATAAACGTACATACATACACATGTGAGTGTGTGCATGAAATAATTTATTATAAATTATTATTAAGCTTAAAAAACTTTTTATCAGTGTGTGTGTACATGTCTACATACATGTGTATATGTGCAGTAATGATCGCTACAAATATATAGCATTCTAAAGTCACAATTTGTCTGAAGTTCAATATATTTTATTTTATTTACAATTTGTGTGTGTTCTTAAATTGCTATAATTAACTTGAAAATATAATGATAATAATTAAGTACATAAACACATACATATGAATATGTAGTCATTTTTAATATATAATGTATGTCAGATCCTTTAATAATTTTGCTGATTTTTGATTTTATTTTTCTGTGTTTACATTATACGCGAATATGTTCATGTACATCGAGATTAAAGAATGCTAAAATAATGAATGAAAAATTAAAATAATAAAAAGTATTTTTATTTTATTATAAATACACATCGTATTTGTTTTTGTTTTAATTTTTAAAATTTTCTCTTGTATATTCTTGTTTTAAAAATAACATCAGGAAAAATCTAGATCTGTATTGAGAGATTGGTATGGACATAATCCATATCCATCACCTAGAGAAAAACGAGAACTTGCAGAGGCTACAGGACTTACAACAACTCAGGTATATATACGAGTAGTATGAACATTTAAATGTGTAGATTAAAATGCATACATTAAATTTTTATTTTATTAAATTATTTTTGTTTATTCGTTTAAAAACAATAATAATAAGAAAAGCATTTATTAGCCTTTTTTTAAAATTTATTTTGCTTTTCTACATATGATCTGTTCTTGATAATTTACTAGTATAATTTAAATTTTTCATTTTTAAAATGTGTATACAACATTTACTATATTTTATAATAATATATTTTCATAAATGATTTTTTTTTATTTTTTTAATATTTCTAGGTTTCGAATTGGTTTAAAAATCGTCGACAACGTGATAGGGCGGCTGAGCACAAAGAGTAAGTGTGTTTCAAATTAAATACGCACATAAATATTTTTGTTTCACATACATATGTATGTATACATCAACATTATACATATGTATGTATAAAACACATATAACATAACTTTTGATGATTTGTTTGCTTCTTAATTTTACTCCTTTAAAAATACAATTAAAATTATTTACTTTGAATTATGTGTATACAGAAGAAATGGTATTTTTTCAAAGTCAACAAACGACTAAACGGTTGAGAAATGGACAACATTTCTTCGAGAAAAGAAAAAACAAATATAAATGGTACTCGAAATATAAAGTCATTTTTACAGTGTGTTTTCTATACATTGATTTTCTTGAAAAAATGTTGTCCTTGTTATTAAAGAAAGGATACATATTTGCAAAGGATGTTTACTTTTCATACCCATGAAAAGAATAACACAAAATTTTCAAAGAAATATCTATCATATATTTATTTTAAACATTTGAAAATATAAATAAACAAAAATTATTTAACTGTCTTAAATTATGAATAAAATCAGTAAAAATGTATGTACCATCAGAGTACCATACAGAACGTACATTAGTACATATGGTTACATAGTGTATTTGTTTTTGATTGAAAAAAAATTTCAGAAATGTTTTCTATTAGAATATCCTTTATTAAAATATTTTTTTTTTTTTTTTTTAATTTTAAAAACCACTTCATCTCAATTTAGTGAAATATTTTTGGGGAAAATTCAACAAAGTTAAAACAAATGTGAATGAATTCACATGTAAACAAATGTAGGTACGTATACATGTACCTACATTGTAGATGATAAAAAGTAAAAAATCAAAAAATTTCTTAAAGCAATAATAATTATTCAAATGATAAAATTAATCTTAAAAATATTTCGATTTGATAAAATAAATCTGATAAATAATACAAACAAATTATTCAAAACAAAACAAGAAATAATAAAAAAGCATGTAAAGTAAAATAAGTTTGTATACAACTTTTTTAATTTGTGTTTTATGTGTAGGTCTTTTTTTTTCTCTACATTTTATTCTTGAGTAAACATAAATTTTCTAAACAAGAACAAGGGCAAGGAAAAAAAGATGAAATGAAAATTCCAACATATCGTTTCGAACACATACTTAACACTAATAAATATATGAATTCAAAATTCAAATGATCGTGCATACATATTAATGTAATGTGCAATGCACGTACATTATATATAGGCATGTAATCTTTTTCCCCCCTTAACAAAAGAAAAAAAAAAAAGAAATTAAAGACAAAAAGATTAAAAGACCTCACAGCACAAATTATTGTGAATGTCCATAATATACAAGAGTAAAGTGTGACCCACCAAGCTGTTTCAATTTGCTTCTTCTTTTTTCATTCGTATTGTATACATATTTATTTATGTACTAATTTGATGATTTTCTTAGATTTTTATCGAAGGAGATAAAATTAAGGAGAAAAGATAAGGAATCGAATAATATTATGTATAAGAAACAAAACTAAAATAATAATAATATACCTACAATAAAGGCAAGAGAATTAAAAAATAAAAATAAAAAATTGTCAAAAGTAATGTAAAAGGTTTTTACCAACAAGCAGCAAATAATCCAAACAACAATCTTTTCAATTTATATAATTTTTAATCTGTGCTGAAGTAGAATTTCTTATGGGTATAGATAAAAAAACATATACATGTATGTTCATTTCATGTGCCTACATACATTCAAATGTATATGTGTTTACATACACTTTGACATGAAAATCATTCAAGTTTCAATGCTGAAACTAAATTAAAAAAAAAAAAATAGTAATAATAAAATAAAAAATTATATGTGTACATACATAGACGAATGTCTTCAAACATCCCCAGTTCAAAAGATTCAGTTTTAAGTTCAGACCCCAATCTCCACATGCATTCATGCATCAGAATCTGAAATACAATTTTTAAGTCCACATGCATGCATGTATAGTACACATATCATTAAAGAGGAAGTTTTTGGTTTAGGTGCGACATGAGGCGATTGAAAAATTATAAAAGGAATCAAATCGGAGAAAAAGACCTTACGATTGCAGATACAAACATGAATTAATGCCATGATATAAGAAAATGAATTTTTATGTAAATGTATGTGTAACCCATATTTATTCTATACATATGTACATATATATAGACAGTAAACATGTATTTCATATAAATTTTTATACTAAAATATATGCATACATATAATATGTATATATAGCGTCCACACATCAGATGTTATGTGGTTTAGATGAAGTATTAAAAAATCGCCACCGAAGTAATAAAAATAAATGAGAAAAATATCTGAAATGCTACGATGACAAATTTTCTCATTCAGATTTAGTCATATAACATCAAAAGAATTGGGTCTAAATAAGGTTTCTTCATGAGGTTTGTGACATTTAAATTCATAAATATATAACATATACATGAATTGTGCATATAAATATAAAACATGATGATTTGTTTGTAAAAGGATTCAAGGAATTTATAATAATGTGCAATAGAAAATACCAGGTTTTGAAATGTGTATAATGTTTTGTTTTTGTTTTTGGGTTGAATATTTTAATATTTTTATTCTTCCTGTTTAAAAGTATAAAATACTTGTAATATTCAATATATTAATTTTATAAGTAAGTCTTGTTAGGTCATTCAGAACATCATAACTTTACTTAGAATTATAAACTACATATTTCATTTCATTCATACACATACATATGTATGTATGTATGTATGTACACATGATATAAAAATACGGAAACATATACCTTGTACATTAGCGTACATAGATATACATTTTGAATCTACGTCTATGTAACTAAAAATAAAATATATTTTAATTCTCTAATGCGATTACATTATTTTTTTTTTTTAATTTTTTTTTCAGTTCATTTAATCGATCATTAAAAAGAAAAATAAAATAAAATCTTAAATACAAGAATTAATCACTTGCTATATACTAAATCAATACAAATACATGCGCTATGCACTCATATTCATAAACAGAATTATAAGCAATATAACTTTTTCTTTATGATTTATTATAGACATATTTTCATTATGAAGGTCTGTGTTTTTGTTTTTTGATCACATCATAAAAATCCATAAAATCTTTAATTTTTATTTAAAATTGATAAAAATTAATGAGATGTTTTTTTTTTTATAATATTTCAAATAATAAAATTAAAATTAAAATTTTTCTCTTTAGTTAAATAAAATCATTTGATTTTAAAAAGGATGATTAATTTATTCGTGATGAAATTCTTGTCATAAATGATATTTAGAAATTATTCAAGGAAATTTCTTGTTATTTCAATATACATTAATATAATGTACAATAAATGTTATGAATGTAATTAATTTTAAATAAAATAAAAAAATAAAAAAAAACAAAAAAAAAAAGATAAAAGGAAGATATATATATTTTTCTAACTCTCATATAGACAATGTATGTGAAAAGTTTGTATTGAATTTACGCACATAAATAATATGTGTATTGTGTATTTATATTATACATTTATAAATTCAGACGTATACATGAATTATGTAATTTGATAGAATTTATAAAAATATTTATGAACATTCAATTTTCACACGAAATTTTATAATTTGATTTGTGTATATTCAAAAATAATCATAAATTATGACACTAAAAAATATTCTTATTTGAATATAAAATTTTTAATTTTATTTTTATTTTATTTTATTTTATTTTTTTCACATATTTTGTTTTATTTCGAATCAAAATATAATTTAATGATCTTTAAATCAAAAACAATAAATTTCATCAATTCATTATAAAATTCTTTAAAAATGAAAGAGAGAAAAAAAAGTAAACTAAGAAAATGGGAAAAAGAAATATGAAAAGAAAAAAAAAATGAAAATTAAGAGTTCCTTCCAAAACATTTAATTTATGATCAACACCTTAAGATGTTTAAGATAAGCGACATAAGATCAGCTGAGTTTATATACCAAATATTTATACGTTTGTATATTTGTTCTTATACTCGTATATGCATATTTGAATGATAAAAAAAAAATATTAAAAATGTTCAGTATCTTGTTATCTGCTTTTTTCTGACTTTTTTTTCTTTAATTTTTGTTTTATTTATTTGTAATTTTTCACATTAAGGAATACCTGACAAATTTTGTTTTATTTCTCATTTCTTTTCGTTAAAACATTTTTTTTTCTTTTTTAATGTTTTTTATTTTTTTTTTATATTTTATTCTTTTTAATTTAGTTATGTATGTACACACATATTAGTACTGTTTTGTAGTTTACATGTTATTTTATAAATACATATGTATGTAAATTATCTTCAATACCTGTATCTTTTAGCCAATATACAGCGTGATAGAACTAAATATGTGCATACATGTATAACGAAAGGCATATCGTATAACTAATTTCATTTTATTATTAAACTTCTGTTTTAAGATTCTAATTATATATTCGCACAATATGTAAAAATATTCTCAAAATATACTTCATAAATTTTATACTCTTTTTTCAAAGTCATTATACTTTATTCCTTTGATATTTAAAAAAACAAAACAATATTTTCCAATAATAATTACAAATTTTTCAATAAGAAAATATCTTTTCATATTTATGAAAAATTATAAAAAAATTAGAGGTCCCCATACTGTTTTTATTATTTAATAATGAACATTTTTGGTTATATCATGATAATAAATTAAAAATTAAAAAATTTTATTTTGACAAATTTTATTTAAATAAACACATACGTTCGTATGTATATGCAATATGTGATTATATTTTGAAATTTATGAAAAATTTTATTTTTAATTTTTTTGTTTATTTCCATATTTGTAAAATAACAAATTTTTATTATAAATATTTCATCTTTTATTATATGCCTTTAGAAATCATAATATTGAGAATCTATACATGTATGTATGTATGCATGTTCGTTCGATATCATTTAGGAAGTCATTTTTGGTCTTAATCCATACATCCATACATATTCTTGCTTTTAAAAATAAAATTATTACCCAGTTCAAATCCTAAAATTTTAAATTTTTTATTAACTGTTTAATGTATGAAATTCTAAGAACAATTCATTAATATGAAGTATATTTCATATCTAATTTAGAAATATTCTCTTGAATGAACAAATAATACAGATTTAAAAGAAGGAGCCCTAAATCATGTGTCCTTATATATAGTAGAAGTTAAATCAACATATTTGTGAAATTTATTATAAGATGATTTGATGATATTAGATATAATGTTTCCGCTTCATTAGTTTTTCGTTCTAATTAAAAAATTATACTGATATTGAGTTTGACGAATTTTTGTAAAATTTCTATATTGGTTATGCCCGATTAAAATTTTGTATTATTCACATTAATCTGTATAAAATATGAAGACGACAAAAATAAAGGTAAAGAAAAAAAAAATGAAAATTTATTTCTTTTTTTTATTTTAAATTTAAGCGCCATATCTAATTTCTATAGAATCGTTGACACTACCTTTATTTCCATTATGTTATAATTATTATCATATATAATAAAACAAGTGTATCTTTCAATGTCATTTAAAACCATCTATTTAGGATTACAACAAATTATGTTTAGTACATACACTTTAACTGTTACATACACTTTACTGTGAGCCTATGTTTACATTTATGTACATATTATTGTACCCGTTTTTCCGTAACAGCTATTGAAGAAGAAAAATTTTGTCATTTAAACATTTACTGGTACACGCATATGTAAGTATGTAACTACGTATTCACGTACTTTTCATATACGAAAGCTTAAGAACCTGTACATACATACAAACATGAATGTGCTCATTTTTGTTTTTATATCTATACACATGTTTTGTATATATGTATGTATGTATGGATATGTATAATTTAAATTTGTTGATACACAGATGTGATAGCACACCTTATGTTTCTTCATGTCCATCAAAAGGTATTTTTCTAATTTTTTTTTTTTTGTTTTTTCATTTTCATATTTTTTCCATGGACCGTTGTTTTCTTATACCACCCGCATGGTTATAGATATATCTATGTGTATATGGATTGTAGATACATTTATATTATGATGTCGTATAGTATTTTCTATATTATATGTACATAAAAGTAACTGATGAAAACGGTATAAAATTGAAATATGAAACTTAATGAGGAGACTATATACATATGTCCCCTATTGTAATGTCCTATATACAATGATTTTTACCATACTATGGTTACAGATATAATATAATATACAATATACCAGAATAAAGAATGAGCGAGAATTCATAAAATTATAAAAGCAAGAATAAGACCTTAAGCTTAAAGCCTTTAAAACAAAAACAAAACAAAAAAAATTAAGATAAAATTTACAGACAAATATATAGGTACACTTACGCCAGTATTTTCATAATTCTGACGGAAATTTAAGAAGACAAGCAGACAATAAAAAATTAAAAAAAAAAACAAATAATTTTTTTTTATTTTATTTCTTGTGGATTTGTGTGTAAAATACAATACATCCATCTAAGAATAAAATAAGTAAATAATACGAATTGTAATATATCTGTTTTTATTTTTAATTTAATTTTTATAAACACATTTTCATCTTATCAGTGTTAAAAATGAAAATTTCAATGACACAAAATTATAATGATAATAATAAAATATGATAATATATATCTCTATGGTTGATGAAGTAATGAAAACCCATTATAAATCTTATATATTTAGCGTCAAAAAACATAACAAATTTAAAATTGAATTTTCGAAATATAAAAAATTTAAAAAAAAGGATGGTATTTCACTTATAAAATTATGTATCCTTAAAAAAATGAAAGAAATATTCAGAATTATTATAAAAAGGGATACAAATGGTCTAGGGACGAATTTCAATATATTAGTTAAGAAAATACAATTGTTTGAATAAAATATGATAGAGTTTAAAATGCTTTTTAATATATTTTCCTTTGAAATACAAAAAGGAGTCAATTTTATATGAAGAAATCAATTACATCTTCAAAGTAAAATTAGATAAAAGAATCAACTCAATAAATTTTTTTATTTTAAAAAATTTATTTCAAAAAATAAAAAAATCAAACAAAGTTTTACAATCAGGATCAAGATGCACATTTCAGTTAGAAAAGTATTTATTAAAAACTTTTAGATTTTTTATTAGAAGTAAAAATATTCAAAAATTTGATTTATATTTTAATTAACAGAATTTAAAAATAAGTAAAATTTTCATAATTATATATCCAAAATATTTTACTTATACATTCAAAACGGATATGATAATATCTACAATGCAATCAATCAAATTTAATATTATGATAAAATAAAAAGAAAACAAGAGGATCATTAAAATATGAGGTGTATAAAATGTAATTATAAACTTTGTGCATAATTTAACTCAATAAAAATCTTTATAGATTTTTAATTTTAATGTATGTCTTATATAATGAAGTACAATATATTTATGACATGTTGATACACATGTGTTTGTACTTTATTTTAGCCGTACACGTATGTATATGTACGTGAATTGTTCAGATGTACATATGTATATATATTTTATTTTAATTTTTATTTCAAACCTGTATACAACTAACTCAAATATACTTAAACATGATGGTGATGATGATGATGATGATGATGATGATGAAGAGCAATGATGTAATTTGATATCCTAGTTGCCCGGTTGCTAACCATGCTGTTATGTCGCCGCCACCACGACTAGTATGATTGTGTTAGTTGAAAACGTTTTATAAGCATATAATAAGATTTGTATTTGTATTTATATATTTACATCTATACACGCCATACATATGTATGTATTCATACATTTATATTTTATAGTAATGTAATTATGGATATTTAATGTCTGTACGAATGTATGTATGTACAATACGATATAAATGATATGTTCATGAGATTTAATAAAAAAAAGGTGATATACCTTGCTATAGAAATAATTCATTATTATTTTTATTTATCTTTTTTTTTCAAATTTCAATATATAATAATACATAATCCTAGAAACTGTACATAGGCTTGTAGTAGTTGTACTTAGCACACACAGACTCAAAAATATGCCCTCGATTTTTTTATTACTATTAAAAAAACGATGATAATAAATGAAATAAAAACAAAATAAAATATGTATATGTACTTATTCATTTCGCGGTTAATTTTTAAAATATACACTAAAATGTTTACCTTAAACGAGTATATGTATGTAAAAAAAGGGTAACAGTATGTATACATTGAAAAATTGTTGAATATCATTTTTAAATTCACTTATGGCTACATATATGTATGTATATATGTATGTATGTGTAAATTATACGTGTACTTATCAATTTATGATATATTTGTGTCTATTTGATAAAGATGTTTGTACGTAATTGAATGTACTTGAAAAATACCTCAAAAGGGGTGAAGAAGTTATTATTAATAATAATATATGTATTTTATTGTTTCATACATATATGATATGATAAGTATGTACAAAATACCATATACTTCTTACATTTAAAAATGTACACATAAGTTAAAAGCATATGATTGCGGTTATCAAAGTATCATTTATACTCTTCATAAAGTCGAGTATCACCATGAAAGAAAATGGTAATATTGATGAACACTTTAACTTACATGTTTAATGTGTAAAAAATTATTATATTCTCAAAGCACAGTATTATGATCCATATACACAGCATTACGATAAAGAACACTTCGTCAATGCTCAAAGTTAGGTAATTTATTACAATTGAATGAATTTCTTGAATACAAATGTAAGAGCTCTACAGACGAGTGCTGATATTAATGAGTAGATAAATAAATAAGATAGAAAAGTAAATAAAAAATTATATTTTATTTTTACTTTTTTTTTAAAGAAATTATATGATGAATTTTATTAAGAAAAATAATTAAATAAAAAAGATTTAAAAAAGATTAGTAATAAGTAGGTATATCAAACGAATATAGATATTTTGTCAATGGCAAAATACTATAATAAAACAATCATTCCAAAACCACAATACGGTGATGACAAAATGATGAATTTATTAGATAAATATGTTAACAATATTAGGATTAAGTATATTTGTGTGATAATTCATTATAGACATGTATTATTCGCTATTAAATTGTGTGTTGATTATTGAATGATATGGTAAAACGAATACTGATTACTGTATAAAAAACAAGACAATATAGTGCGGTGATGATGATGGTGACGTCCTTAATGTAATATACAAAAACCGCATGATGTGCAAACCATTGTCTTTTGGGTAACAGTGTATGTTGGTAATCTGATATTTGCCTGATCTGATATTAAAATTTGTAAATTATGAAACTACGTACATATGTACATACATACATACATACAGACATATGCATAATTGTACTTACATTATGTGGAATATGTATATGTATGTAGAGGAAAAGAAAATTTAAAATTTAAAAAAAAATTAATAAAATTTTTATTATGACATAATAATGAATTAATTCTTAAATTTTCGAACGTATCTTGTTTACAGTTTACAGATAAATTGATACGAATATATGTTCGTACCCATATGTACATACATATGTATACATACGTATACAATGCAAATGAATAATTTGTAGATAAGAAAATTCTCATGAAAAAAACTAAAAAAATATTTTTAAATTACTAAAATTAGATCATAAAGGAAACCCCATCATAATAAATTTTATTTAAAAAATATGGTTGAATGTTGCATACAGAACAGCTTAAAAATGTATACAATTTTGTCACTTTACAATAACAAATTACAAGATTGTCATGTATCACATTTTAATTTATTTTACATATTTATGTACGTATTTATACATATGTGGTTGTAATATATGTATGTAAAGACATACATATAATCAGATGTGATTATTCCACATTGATGTTATGATGTGGGAAACCGAATATAAATTAAAAATAATTTTGTAATAAAATACTTAATGACAAATTTATCTTTGAAATCCCTTCCTTATATCACAACATATAAGAAGCAAAATAGAAACAAAAAAAATTATCTTATTTTGAATATAAGGGGTGTGTTTATATTTTTATGTGTGAATGGTAAAATAATCATTAAAAGTGACAAAATATTGTTTTATTAATACACATGTTTCTACAACAAAATTATATGCATGATGCATGACACATATTAGTATTATTAATATGTATGAATACGTATGCGTATATCGTGGGTTCATTTTAAATCTCAAAGTATTTTCCCAAAATTTGTGTGTATCAAAATAAAAAATTAAATGATATACACATAATAAATTGTATTAAATTCATATTACTATATAGACAGGTTTAAAGAACACAATATATGTATCTACACCTCAATGTATTGGTATCCAATTGCCATGGTTGGTAGGTCACAAGGGAATCATTTATAGCTAAAATACCATAGGGATTCCTTTTTTTATTCTTATTTAACACGATGGTATCAATGCATTTTATTTTATATAAAACGCATTGCATTTATTATTCATTTGAATCATTCAAATGTGTATTAATCTTATTTTTAACAAAACATTGAAATGTACACGTATAGACATATTGAATTATGTACATGATATTACAGAAAAGTCAGTTTCTCCCCCATTCAAGAAAAATTTGTGAATAAAAATAACATTTCTTTAAAGTACTAGTACTGTACTTGTATATTGTACATATGTATATGTATTTTATATAATAGAGTAGGTTGGCATGGTATCATCTCATCATTATTATTAACCATTGACGGCGGCGTTTGTAATGAAATTAATAAAACCATCATATAATATGATCTGATAATCTTCATAAGTATATCATTATCATCACTATCACTATCAGATCAGCATCATAATAATTTTTGTGTCTAAGGTGAATGGATAGTGCTAGCATAAACATCATGTCATAATACCGCACAATTAGGATTCAATTTCACTTTTTTTTTGTACATTAAAAAATTATACGGACATCATACGACCTAAATGGTATGAGGTTATAAGTGGGTGGGTTATTTGTATGGATGGATAGAGGAAGTAATAGAAATTTATTTTATTAAACTCATTAGAATTTTCATTTCAAAAAAAAAAAAAAAAACAATCACGAAAAACATAGGTTTTATTTATATTTTTATTTGAAAAAAGAAAATTGTTAGGGGTATCTAAAGAAAAACAAAATAATGTACTATTAAAAAATTATCAAAAATTTTGATGTAAATGTAATATGATTGCATATTATGAATTTTTCTTTTCATAAATTGGTTTTTCATTATATTATTTGAAAATTTTATAAATATCAACAATATTTTTGTATGTACGTACGTACGTACGGGTGATTTACAGAAAATATAATACATATTATGTAGATGTAGATTTTGAATCGTTATATTATCAGAAATGAGTGTGAAGCAACATTTTTTATATCTGATACAACAAATACAGATACCATAATATACATATGTATTTATTTATATAAGTTCACATATACTTCTTGTCTATATGTACATATGTACATATGTATATACCTTTTGTATAAAATTTTTCTTTCTTTCTATACGTAATATTGTGCATATGTGTGTATTTAATTGTATACATATATATGTATGTATGTATACGTTTATTTTTTTCTGGGATGATTCTGATGCTGTGTATAATGTGTTATTTTCGTTATTTAGTTTATTTTTGAAATTTGATACTCTATAGCCTGCCTCAGCATCAGCACTCTTAAGTTAATAACAAACATCAGCAATTCATGTATGAATTTGTGTGCTTTTTTATATATACATTTTATGTATTCTATATGTGGTCTATAATTGCGTACAGATATACCATTTTAAATGATGCTTTTATAAAATATTATAATAATATTTGTGGTACACATACGTATACAAACACATGCAGTATACCCATACCTATATACAACATATTATTAATATAAAATACATTGCAATTTACTATAAGTATATGTATATGAATTTTATATCCAATATACATATGTATGTATGTAAATATACGTAAGATATACATTTTTCATGCATGGTGAATATAAAATTTACAAAATCAAAAAAATGTAAAATATACATATGATAATGGATATATGTACGTATATATGTATATCTTTGGAAAAATATACTAAAATATACCCTGATAATAGCATAATAAGCAATTTCAGTTTAGTTTAATTTTTTAATGATGCGTGCATATACATACATATGCTTTATACACACTATTGTATAAAATTTATAAGTACATATAAATGTACTAATATGCATACGTACATGTAAGATTTGCAATAACAGAATATGAATTGCGAAAAAGAAAATTTTTTTTATTGAAGCTCTAAAGATATGCATACAACAAAAAGAAGCCATACAAATTATTTCCATATAATATTATTTTATATAAATAGAAAACATAATATAAATAACCAAGAGTAAACTTTTTTTGCTAGATTATAATTTAAAAAAAAAAAACCATCATTCATATTTTCATAGTAGATATTTTATTTTGATTTTTTTTGTTGTTGCAGTAATGGTGGTTCAGAAAAGCAACATTTAGATACGTCAAGTGATTCTGAAATGGATACACCAAATAGTATTCTACATCATCAACAGAATTCGACTCAACAACAACAACAACAGCAGCAGCAATCACATTCACATCATCATCATCATCATCATCACTCACATCATTTACCTTCGCCAACAATTAATCATCCTGGCTCTGGAGGACCAAGTTCAGGGCACCATTCAACAACAGTGACGCCTACAACTCATCATCATAGTAGTCTAATTCATTCATCATCTAATAATAATAATAATAATAATAACAATAATAATAGCACAACAGATACGGACAATATTTTACATTCACAACAACATCATCAGACATCGACAGTGGCATCGGTAGCAGCAATACAGCATGGTAATAATAATTTAGCTGCAATTAGTAATTTAAACGCATCATTAATTGGTGTCGCAGCAACAGGTAGCGGGAATGGTTCATTAACAGCTGCTGCTGCAAGTAGTGCTGCTGCAGGATTATCATCCTTACAAAATAAAGGTAGTGGCGTTGGACAAATGCCACCGTTATCTGCTGCTGTAGCTTATTCACATTTACATAGTGTTATGGGATCGATGCCTTTATATGATATGGGAGATTATCAACATTTATGATTTTAAATTAAATAAAGGATAAGAAAAAAATATAAAATCTTTATTTATAAGCATATGTAATTGTAAAAAGTTCAATTCTTTTTTTTGTAAAAAAAAATTATAAGTACAGGTTGCTTATACTTATACACAATAGGTACTAATTGTATTTATGTACCTTTGTACATCGAAATACTCAAATGTATATATTTTAAAAATATGATATATATATATATATAAATATATATGTAGTATATCTGCAAATGAAATAAAAAGAAAACATGATTGTATGTAATGAATTTAGTAAATTAGTGCTTTTAACATCAAAGGATAGTTAATGAGTTGATTATATATACACATTTGTACACAATTATATACTTAATTTTGCATTTATCGAAACTTCAAGCATAACTTCCAATTTTTTTTTTTTTCGTAATTTATTAAAATATTAGAAAATGTTATTTATATTAATACAGACACCATTTAATTTGTAAATAAAAAATAACACAATATCTATAATAGTTTTAGTTACGAATGATTTTTTTTTTTTACAATATTTTACGAAATTTTAAAGGTTCATTTTATTACATAAAAAAGTATACATAATACTAAAAACACAAAATTATTACAAGTATGTGTTATACATACATGTAGTACAATACGTTTAGTATAATATTTGCAATGTTTTCTTTTTTGTTTTTGCTACATGTATCTATAGAGTCTTTTTTTTAGATACTATATAAAATAAAAATTATATATTTATTTATTATGCTTATGTACTGTATATAGTAGAATGAAACATTCAAAAAAAAAAAAAAAACGTTTAATTTTGTACGCAATTTTTCTTAAATTAAAATTACAAATATAAAATATAATAAAAAATGGAAAAAAAGAAAAAATTAAAATAATAACAAAAAGGAAATCTCATAGAATTACAAAAAAAAAAAAAAATTATTTATTATTAATTATAGGCATACTCTTACATATTATTATGTACATGAAAGCGTTAAATAAATTTTCACGTATAAAATAAGATGAAAATCAAAAAAGGTTAAAAAATAAAAATTACTACAAAATTTAATTAAATATTTCAATTGGTATATTTTACGATTGATCAATAATGCAAATTATTAATTGCTACTTCGACGTTACTTTTCCTAATTATGTAAAATTCGATTACAAAAACAAATAAAAAATAAATAAATAAATAAAAATAAAATAAAAAATCAACGAAATTTAGCGCACTTTTATTGAAAATTTTAATTATATAAGGAATTTACAAACACATATTACACGACACGTTATAATTTCAATTATATGTATATTTAAAATTGTGATTATGAAAATAAAATGTAGATTGACTGTATCTTTTAGTGCAAATTACTTCACAAATAGAAAAAAAAATAAAAGAAAAATTAAAAAAAAAATAATAAGAAAAAAACAATAAAATAAAAATATATAAATCCTAAAATTTTTTTAAAATTTTTTTTAATTTTTATACATACATATACATATGTATGTATGTAGGTACTCATTTTCATTTTATTGTTTTATTTTATATTTTTCTAATTTCTAATGAATTTGAAATCATTACCTAATCAAAAATTGAAGCAAATCCGCTTTTAGCACGCAATTATTTTACTTCTGATACGTGATAAAGTGAAAAATTTTAATTATCATACACATATTCTTTGATTATACTATAAATTCATGAATAATAATTCTGAATTGATATTGTATGAGAATTCTTTTGCAAATAATTCATGAAAAAAGTACGAAAGAAAAAAATGTATTTCTACATATTTTAAAGAAATAATATGTACATACGTAGGTACATATACATATATGTATTTCAACAAACTATGTATGTATGTATATAAAAAGGACATCGGGATTAATATTCGTTGTTTAGGTCTTTATATCCTAATCACTAATCAGAGTAATAATGTAATTATTTTGGGTATAGGAAATACTCGTATGTGAATAATAATTCCATTGTAATCAGGATGTCGTATGCACATACATATGTATGTATGTGTGTTCATCTCCTTAACTTTTAAATTTCATTACCGTAAACATATTGTTGTGTATCACAATATAATAGATCAAATTCATTGTGACTACATTGACCTCCTTTTTTATTCGTACACGTACATACATAATACATAATGTGAATAAGACCTGCATCCTTTGTATCCTGTGTGCATTTTAAATTTTAATTCTCTTTAAGCCTTTTATTTTGTGAATGACACTATGAATGAATTATAAAAAGGTACTCTAACATTTATGCACAGATATCTATTTTCTGATGGCAGCTATAGGAATTATCATATACTACATATGTACATTTGTATGTATGTAAATTGTAAATGTTCTTTGAAAAATGTATCTACTTATTCTTATAAATTTTTTTTTAAAGATAAATGTATAGTTATATTAAAGTCTAGATACATATGTATGTAGGTAATTGAATGGATTTTATGGAACAATATATTTACTAAAGAGATGAATGAATATCTACATATGTAAATACACACATACATAATGTAAATGCATACATATTTAAAAATATTTTGATTGAGTGTAACGTAGCTGTTGCATAGTAACTCATTTAATGTAGCCAATAATGTAGGTAGGTATTTTTTTAAAAATGAATATATGTATCTACGTTATTGCACGTGCCTTCTTTAAAAGTCAGCCACGTTTCTTATCTATTAATTATGAAAAAAATTAAACTCATTAAAATAAAGAAAAACTGATCTTTAATTTTAACCCGTTAGAAGACCATTAGAAGACGAAATATTATGGTATAATAATCTTACATATGTACATATGTATGTACATACATGTACGTATACATAACATACATATGTATATGTATATACGAATAAAATGCATAAATTTAAATCTCTTTTTGAAGTGTGAAAGTAAAATAAATGAGATTTGTACATACATACATCAAAAGATAATCCAGAAATGATAAACGAAAAAAAAGATATAAGCGATTTGTATTGCAACCAGTAAAACAAGTATGAATTACTTTAAAAACAAACTATAACCAAAACGAATAGAAAACTTCAAGAGTCCCTAAGCGTTTTCTCAAGTTTTTTTTACTAATAGAGTAAAAATGAAAGAACTAAGAAGGGACGGTGTAATTGAGTCATTAAATGAGTACTTTGCTACCTAGAAAAATGACATAGTTTTGTGGTATACTGATGTGCAAAAAAAACTTAAAATTTTGAGTGGCTATTTTGAATAATATTGAAAAACGAATAAAAGAAAAACAAAGTTAGTCGTTTAATCCAATAAAAAATTCGAAAAAGGAAATAAATGACGAGACATTTTATTTTAGACATAAAGTTTTTATTTTAATTTTTATTTACAATTTTGGTTTATTTTTTGTTAACTAAATTTGGTTAAACTAATATCATAAAAACTTTACATTCTTTCTCGGTGTAACTTAAACATACCTCTAAACCTAGTATAGTATCTGATCTGGCGACCTGGCGAAGGGTTAGCACTTGGTTAGTGGTTACCACCCATTTGTAAAACACCTCGTAGTCTCCTGGGTCTCCTGTAGATTTGAATTTTGTTCGAAAGTACAAGATTGAATATGAAATTATGAGAAATGAAACAAAATATGCTGTATCGAAATTTTTAATTCAGCTGTTCAGCAAATTTAAAAAATTTTTTGAAATTATCTGAGAAATGAATATAATGAAATATTTTTTCTGAATTTAATTTTAAATTTTGTGGTTAAATTTATAAGAAATTATCAAGAAACTTTTTTTTAAAATTTATCAACTATGTACATACATTCAATCATTGTTTACATTTATTATTGTTTATAATAAGATATTTAGATTGTAAATGTAATTTGTAAGAGCTGTTTACATATGTTTACGTTTGTACACGTTTCTATTTTGGTTCAAATGTCAAAAATACGTAACGTCCATTAAATTATATTGAAGGGTCACGTCACGTTGCGAAGCGTTTCTATTTAGGATCTAGCTAATTGTGTTCAGATGAGTTGAGTTGAGTTTAGAATAGGATTGGAATTGGAATTGGAAAACATATGTATATTTTACATATGTCAAAATGTCATATGTACGTATATATGTTTATGTGTTTATGGACATGAAATTGTCGGTTGTCAATAATTAATATCAAATAATAAAAGTTGGAAATGGAAGTACATATATATGTAGTTACATTTTACAAGAATAAAGTAGAAAGGATTTTTAATAAAAGCTTATAAATAAAAAAATAAAGTTTAAAAATTATTTAAAATAATATTTTTAAACAGAAAAAAAATGAACTGTGCACAGATAATGTCAATTTTTTTATAGAAATATCTAATATAACAAACATCTAAGAAATTCGTTTAAAAATACGTGTTATATTACTTTTCTTTGAAAATTTATATAAATTTTTTTGATATAGATAAGTGTATCCATATGTTTGCAAGAAAAAATAAGTAAATAAATAAATGTGGGTATAGCGTAGCAATTGAAGCAGGTATTGTGTATGTGTGTAATGCAAGGTTGCAAGGTTTTTTTTTTTAAATATGTAATAAAATTTTCGACAACAAATTAATATACACATATGTACATATGTATAATTATCATCGTATATATTTTTGATTTTGACGATGTTTTGACGTTTTTATACAGTGTTTTCAAAATTAATTTTTACCATTTTTGCAGTTTTTATTTGTGTTTGTAGTTAGTAGTTAGTGGTGACGAAGTAGATAACAATAGCAATAAAAAATCAATTTAATATGAATGACATTTAAAATGAAATAAATATTACACACAAGTTTTAAAAGAAATTGTGTAATTTAGTAATTATCCAGTAATTAAAAAATTTGTAATAAACGGTGCTAAAAAAAAATCGAAATTGGAAGATATTGAAAAATTTTGTTAAATACTTTGAGGTTAAGATTTGTGAAAGTTTTCCCTTCAAAATCATATATATATACGGATACATGTACATTAGTGTATATATACAAAGATAATCATACGTGTAGAATTTAATTAGAATTGTACGTACAGAAAATACATGCAAATATAAAACTATATATATATGTACATATGTACAAATGCACATAATATACATATATCCATTTTTATATATCACGTATGGGTGTAGTATACAGAGGGTTTACTTATACATTATACATTGTGTGCCAAAAAAATGTTCCAGTCCATCAAAATTTATACTATGCATGCATACATCGTGTGATCACTGGTCAATATGGTAAAAATTCAGAAAAATAATGAACGCGTCTGCTAATAAGGTACACTATTTATCTCATTAAAGTAGATGTGTACATATTTAAAGTCATAAAATAATTAATGAGTAGTTTTGAGGATAAAACAAAATAAAGTAAGGAGTACTTATACTTTTATTTTGAATAAAACCTGAATTAATACGATTTGTTGTACAGATTTCAAAATTTTTATTATTCTGCACCTGTTATAAGTTTCAGAGTTAAGGCAGAGCATATTTGAAATGATATTAATCTGATAAGTTACACCCTGTCCACTAATTATATACAGTTATGGAGATTACTTAAAATGGTACCATTTTACATCGCTGTGTATTGATATTCAAAAAATGCATCTGATATTTTATAAAAGTTTTGAGGATTGTGGTAAAAGTAATACTGCTCATGAAACAGTCTAATTAGAAATTATGAGAGAAGAAAAAAGATATACATATGTATGTACTCCCATAAAACCTTAAGTGCATATTATTGGCGGACAGACAGAGTATAGATGAATGACATACAGTATCTCCAACAATTCACCGCACTCTCAGCTTGTTTTATTATTATTGGCAAACTTTTCAAAATTTAAAATTCAATCTCAATATTTAATAAATTTAAATAATATAATTTTTCTGTAAATTGTTTATGTATGAGTAAACATCCTAACCAAAAATTGTTTCATATAAGCATGTAGAGATTTTAATTTTAATTTTTGAAAAACTAGCCAATAATAACAAAAAATGCTAAAGGTGCGGTGACTTTTTGGAGTAACTGTATGTAAATTTTGCTGGGTTAGCTGAGCTGGAAAATTATTTTGGCGCAGGGTGTGGGTGGGTACACTATTTTATGTACAGGGTTCTTCACAGTTCAATAAGATGATCATAATTATTACATGTAAAAAAGTTTTCAAATAAATATTCTTCATTTAATGTTGTCTTGCTTTTAGCTTGTGACAGTTTTGTTATCAAAGTTTAATACTTACAGTAATTTAAAATATCGAGTTGCATAACACCCTGTATATACAACATATATAGTCAGTACTCAGTGCATGCATATATTTATGATTATGAGTATAAATGTGTATGTATTCAATACGTGAAATATTGAATTATATACATATGTACAATTTAGGTATACTATATATACATATAGTGTATAAATATAAAATATAATATGTGAAATAGTAAATGCATATGTGTGTATACAGCCAGATATATACATATATAGATACATGTTATATATATATACCTATATATATATAACACGTTTATACACTAATATGTACACGCATCTATGTATAAAGTATCATTGAAATATTTAGCTAATAATAATTTTTATTTTAAACAAAGTCAAAAATTAAAAATATTTAAAATAAAAATAATTTTCAATTTATAATAACACCTAATGCAGATAAAAGGTGTATTATAATTAAAAAGAAATTTGAATCAATATAAAAAAAAATAGTTTTTTTTTCGATGTAATTTTATAAAATTACAAATTAATGGATTTCTTTTGTTTTTTATACTAAATATTTTTTTGAAATTACATGTCATCTTTATCAACGAAAAAAAAAAATCATAAAATTAATATAATTAGGAATACAGAATTATTAATTATGTACATAAAAATTTAATTCCAATTTAAAAATCATCAGTTGCCAACTGTACTAGTTAAATTAGAAAAATTTTATAATTTTATAGTAAAATTTCTACCAATAATTCAATAATAGATACGTTGCTGTAATCAATAATCCTAAAAAGTTATCAAAATCAAAAATAATTTCATCAATTTCTTGAAGTAAAAAAAAGAGAAGATCAAATAATTTGTTCAAAATGAATGAACGATTAAATATTGGTCAACATGAAGTTAGAGAATTAAAATTAGGATCAACATTTTCACCACAAAATTCACAGACAGCTTTTCATACAATTAAATGTAATTTAAAAATTGTTCATTTTTTTTCTTTTATGAACTTCTAATAAAATATTTAAAAATTTTCTTAAATAGATGATTTTAAACCAGCTAGTGTTGATTTGAATAAAGTTGCTACACTTGATGTAGGATCAAATAATCAAGTAACTGTTACTGTGCCAAATTTAGGTATGTAAAAATTTTATACACCAATGTGATGAATATCGATTTACATAAGTTTTGTTTTTTATAAATAATCGATATATTATTTTCTACAGAAAGTTCTGGTGTGCCTCATACAGTTTTTAAAGGCAATCAAAGAAAATATACAAAAGAATGTATTATAATTTTTGATAAGAAAACTGGTGTAATGACATTGGAAAAATTAAATCATAATATTCAAGTAAAGAAAACAAGGTAAGTACAATGAAACTAAATTTTGAAAAAGTAATTACACAAGAAAAAAAATTTTTTTTTTTATACAGGAGTGAGACAACAAATAAAAATGTTATTCCACCACCACCACAAAAACTTGAAAATAATACACAACGGACTAGCTCAAAAACAAGGGTTTCAACTGGTATTCGTAAAAACGCTATAAGTATGTGTATTACATTTTTATTTTTAAAAAGTAGATAAAATTATTTTTTTGTTCTTTTTTTAGTCGGTTTTGTTCCTCGAAATTCTCCAATGCAAGGGTCTCCTTCAACTCATTCTAATCATAAAAGTCCTCAAGCTGCTCCAGCGTAAGTAATATTTTAAAGTATTAAATTCTAAGAAATATACTTACAAACTACAATTATTTTAAAATTATTCTTGATGCTATTTTAAATTCCAGCTGGAATGCAAATAATGCCCAATCTACTTTACCAAGTATACCACTTATCGAGGTTGAAGAAGAAGCTGGTGGTGCATCGGGAAGTGGGAATACCGGAATGATGCCTAATAATGTTAGCAATAATATCTCAGATTTTCATCAATCACAACCTACGACAGCACAACAACATCAGCAACAACAATTTCAACATAACCAAAATAATATACAACATAATCATAGCAATATAAATTCTTCATCTCTAGGTAATAATAGTGGACAACATTCGTCTTCAATTAGATCATCGGATAGGACCTTAGAAAATGCTGCGGCTGCTTTAGAACAGGTTTATTTATTGATTTTGTTTCTTAAAAAATTGTTTTATTTTATACATACATTTTATTTTTTCTACAGAATATGGTTGGTGTACTTAGCTCATCTGATTCAAGTTCTGATTCTGATTCGAGTGGTAGTGGATCAGATTCTGATGATAGTGGTGATGATAATGATAATGAATCGACAGCAACAAATAGGATAGCAACAAATGTAACAACACAAAAAATTGCCAATCAAAAACATCATCATAGTAGTAGTAATGGTAATGCACATAACCAACAATCATATGGTAATGGTGCATTCCCAGCTCTTTTACATGACGATTTACAATTATCTGAATCAAATTCATCTTCATCATCAGATTCAGATGATGACGATTAAATGAAACGGAAAAAATTATAACTTTCTTTTTTAATGAAAAAATGTCTTTTTTTTTATTATTTATTTAAAATGCAGTTGTATTTAATTTTATTTTGAATTTTATATTATTTCTATTTTTGTTTCTTTCTTTTTATACATAAATTCTTTTTTGAAGATGTTAAATACATTTTTATAGAAAAAAAAGTAGGAGTTATTAGAAGTACATAATTAAAATAAAACAAGTGATTTTATAAAGTGGTTGTAATATAACAAAAAGGAAATATGAAATTGCTTTTTGATAAGAAATTTTTGTTTTTAATAAGAGTAGGAAAGTACTTTTAGTTACTTTAAAAAAAAAAGGTTTAAATTTGTAAAATATATATTTTAAAATACAAAAAAAGAAAAAGTAAAAAATAAAAATTGTATTCCTAAAAGAATCATGGAAAACCACGTATTGACTGTAATATATATATGTATGTGGTCATACTGAATAAGAATGGATAAATGGTTTCATATGACGATGGTTAGTTAATAATATATCACACTACTGACTATGCTTTTTTCTGTTTCTGTTGAAATATTAAAATATGTGTATGTATATATATATTTTTAATTATTATTTTCACTTTTGTTTTATAAATTTTTTTAATTATTTGAAAACCATATATTACTCTATTGTTTACTAATCTAATAAATATGTATGTATATTTTATTTTAATTTTTTTTTCTTAAATTAATTTTAAATTATGTACTTTGTTTTATCTGTTTACAGATTATTATGTATAAGTAGTATGTATACATGTATACATATGTATAAATTGCAAGAGAAATAAATATTGGAATTATTATTACATATGTATTTAAAAACAATATATATAAAAGAATACTATATAATTTATCTAGTGTTTGATTTTTTTTAATGTCTTTTGTGTAAATTTAAATATGTAATGAGCATTTTATATATTAAACAGAAGCTGTCGTTAATTTAAGTTTAAGAGGATTGTAAGAAACTTAAATATGAAGATATAAAAGTAATTTTTATGTGACAATTTTCGACGTGATATAAATAGAGGCAGGCAGAAGTTAAAATTAGAAATAAAATGTGGTTTGCATCTTGTATAATTGTATTTGCCAATGTATTTTATTTACATTTCGAAATTTTAAAAAAGAAAGAATCCGTAATTTTTTTCTCTTTAAGATTTTTGTTTTATTGTAAGTGAAACCAAAAATGTGAAGAGAAAAGACCCCTTAAACAATGAAAGACCAGCATATGTGTATGGGATGGGAATGATGGGGTGTAAATGGTGAAACCTGAAATGTGAAATCTGAATCTGTCTGAATGAAGATTGAAGCTGAAGAGCATGTTTCGTGTGTAAAGTGTTGCCACATTGGATTATTTTTGATACAAAATGGTTTTTAAATAATTCAAAAAATAAAAATATTAAATACTGGAGTGAATACATCAGATTACGTTCAAATAGAACATAACATTTTAATGGAAATGTAGAATAACATAAAACCAAACATGACCATATATGTAAATATTTTATTTACAAAATTATGTAGTTGAAAAATGCATGGCTGTTACAAATGAATAGAGATACTACGAATCGCTACCTAGCTGGACGAATTTTGAGGTGTACGCAATCTGGACACGAATCGCATAGTAATTCAGTCTGTGATTTTTGAGTGATTTTTTTCTATTTTTTTATTTTCGTATTTAAATTAAAAACGATCTATTATTTTGAATACATTTGTGTTGTATCTGAGTCTGAGTGGTAACTCTGCTAGAAGTTGTACAAATTACATACATAGGTATACGTGTAAATAATTATACATATGTACGTATGTAGTTTCCTCTTAAAAAGATTTGATAAATGATTTTGTTTTGGTAATAAATAGCTTTCTCTTTTGCACCGAAATATGAAATCACTTCCAGCTAATGTGCTGTCATTTTTTCGAAATCTACTCCAAAAAGGTGGTACAGAAAAGAGCCGTATATTGTATGTTTTAAGTGCCGGTAATAATAATAAAATTGAAAGGAAAATTATGGCTGAAAGTGAAGTTAAAGGACTATCAAATGATGAGGCAAAACAATTATGTAAGCCAGCAGATCCTGTAACTAAGGTTTGTAAATTTATTACATACGCATAAATAAGACTGTTATTGAAATTTTAAAAAACAAAATGTTTATGAATCATTGGATGATCGCCAATGGCCAATGGGGTGAGGTTTATTTAATTTTCCAATTAAAATGTTCTTCATTTGACCTAGTTTTTGACGAGCTTTATACACTTACATATCTATGTAGAACTAGGAATTATTTTATTTTCTTGTTTAGAACAATTTGTTTATATCCATATGTATTTAATTTTTTAAGGAATTCTTTTTTCAACAAACAATGTATAGAATTAAGGATCCTCGTAAGACGTTACCTTTTTATACTGGTGTTCTAGGTATGACATTACTTCAAAAATTAGATTATCCAGAGATGAAATTTTCGCTTTACTTTATGGGGTAGATAATATTTTGTCCAATTTATTGAAAAATTAAATTTGAAAATTAATTTTTATTTGTATTTTTTATCTTAAAGATATGAGAATCCTGCTGATATTCCATCAGATCATTCTGATCGTACTAAATGGGCATTAAGCCGAAAAGCAACACTAGAGCTAACACAGTAAGAATAAATGGTATAGGTACATACACTTGCAATTAATATAAAATTGTGTTTTTTCACAGTAATTGGGGTACTGAAAATGATCCAGAACAGAAATATCATACAGGTAATTCAGATCCTCGAGGTTACGGTCACATTGGAGTAATGGTACCAGATGTTTATGGGGCATGTAAAAGGTTTTATTAAAAAAATTGTTTTTAAAATTTACTCTTCCACTTTAATAGAACTGAATTTTGTTTTTTTTTTTTTATTTCTATTAAAAACAAAATAGATTTGAAGAGCTGGGAGTTGAATTTGTTAAAAAACCTGATGACGGTAAAATGAAGGGTCTTGCTTTCATTAAAGATCCAGATGGTTATTGGATTGAGATATTTAATGCTAATACTGTACCATGCAACTAAAAGTAAAATAAAATGCATACAGCTTCAGTGCCTATACTATACAAGTTTCCATAATCCTAAAATTAATTATTTTTTAAATGTTTGTTCTTATACTCAGCAAATAAATATGAGATTTAAAATAAATAGATAAAGTAGTATGCTAGTGTACTTGTTTTTATTCTTTAAAATGAAATTTGTTATTACTTAAAAAAAAAAATAAAATAAAAATTTATTAAATTTTTGGGTATTTTACAGTCTAACCTTCTGATCTTGAAAAAGTTATTATTTCCATTTAAAAACAATCAAAACTATTAAAACTTGTATGATAATAAAAATATAATACATCACTGTATAAAGTTGAAAAATGTCTTTTTATTATTAATTTGTATATCTCGCACAACTTTATTGACTAATTAATATAATTTGTAAACAGAAATAAATAAAATAGGCATCAATAATCAGATGTTTGATTTTATCTTGTGAGAAAACAATGTTTTTCTTTTTTACTTTGAACTCGAAAAATATATATTTTAACATTAAATTTTTTAATATTTTACAGTAATTGTGTGCATTGAGAATTTTACATCTAAAGAAACAAAAAAAAAAAAAAAAAAGACACAAAAATAAAAAAAAATCTTAAAATTCTTTATGTATTTAGTAATCCAAAAATAATAAAACAAAAAATTAGAAAATCCTTGAACAACATTATATTTTACTTGGTAGTGAAATAAAATTTATCTTAAACCTTAATATTATCATCGTTTTCAAACTAAAATCCTTGCTGATATTGTTTTGAATCCATACGCTGTTGTATCGTATCCAATTGTTTTTTAGCTTCACATTGTGGGAAATTGTTCATATCATAATATTGTGGAGCGATTTTTAATAACCATTCAGCTAAAATTTCATCGAAATAAAAAAAAATTAAATAAAATAAAAATCCCAATTACTATTATAATATCACAACTAATTTAATGAACGAAAGTTTATTACATACTATATTTTAAATTTCGATACTTACGTTTTACATCCGTTACTGTTCGTATATAATTTTTAGTTGTTAATACAAATTCATTATAAATAACCCAATCTGGTTTATGATCTAAACATGTTGATGGATGTAATTGTACAACTTGATTATCTTTTATTGTTAAATAATGTCCAGTACGTTCTAAATGTGCAACTTGCATAAAGAAACCTTGCACTAATGCTTTACGAATATTTATGTAATAATCTTTTGACGTAAATTCTGTACTTGTACGTTTTAAATTGAAACGATCCATAATACGTGATAATTGTTGTCGTACATTATCAGCTGATTTCAATGAACGATAATTTATAAAATTTTCATAACACCAATTTGGATCCTCATTGCCTTTAATACAATTTTGATTTATTAAAAATTTAACAGCATATATTTATATTAATTAATAAATTCAAAAATAAAGAGATTTTTATTTAACATTATGTAACATTTATACTTACTTTGTTTAAATGCATGATAGACATTTAATAATGTTAAATGATCTCCATCGATATGTGCAAAACGCATTTTGGCCTCATCAGCTGCTTTTTTTGCCTCATTTGGACGTACAAAACACTGAGGGACTAAACAACAACAAGTTTTTGGGGCACATCACGTCCCACAAATATAGTTGATTTGTCTTTTTTTTTTTTTGAGTGTAGTTATTTTTTGTGGAAAACACCTAGGACTATGGTTTTTATTCAGTTTCATGTGCGATTTTTCTTTTTAATTTTAAAACTTAAAACTTTACTATTAATTTTAAATGAATTTTTGAAAAAGAAAAATAATAATATAACAATACACAAATGCTTAGATAGGAAACAGAAAAAGGAAATTAAGATGAACATTTCTAAACTAACTTTATTTTTTTTTTTTTTTTGATTACTTTAATTTTGTTCTATTTCAGCCTTTTCTTATTGGTATTTATTAGAATTTTAAATTTACAAAACAAACAAGTTTAAACAAAGCAAAGATCTAAAAAATTTATTTATTTATTTTTTTTTTAAATATAGAACATTATTAAAGTATTTGTTGGATCGCACATGAAACAATTGTATTTTACTTTTAATAGTTTGAGTTCTTAAGCGAAGTTATTTAGCTAACGGTTTAAGTTACAAATACTAATTTGACATATTTTATACATTATGCATTTACATTTTTTTTTTGTTTTTTTTGTAAATAAAAGTAATTAAGAAATTTATAAAAGAAAAATAAATAATTGACCGTAAAATTTGGTTTTAAGTTAAAGGATTAGTTCAAGATAGAGATAATATACAGTAAGTTATCTAGTTACATCTTATTTGTTCAAACAAAACTGAAATTGGAACTACTGTAAGAATTTTATTAAGATGTGTTAATTTACTTCGGACCACAAAGTAAATAAGACAACACTTATCTATGTGTGTGACAGTCACCCTCAAATTCTAGTCGAGAAGTATATGTTGAAATTATTTTAAAAATTAAATTAAATTAAAAATACAGTAAATTGAAAATTTGAATGTCAAATTAGTACTTTTTTTCCAAATTCATTAAAAGCAAAAATTCGAAAAATCGACCCGCGCGATCTTTTATAATTACATATTATATTATTTTAGAGGATTATAAAAGATTTTTGTATCTTTTGTTTTTCTTAATTTTGTTTTTGGTGATAAATCTTATATATATATATATATATATAGAAAATAAATTTAAAAAATAGTAAAACAAAAAACTAGTTTATTATTCTCACCCGACAACATTGCAGTAATTGACAGAATCTCATTTGAACAATTGTGTTGACAGCTTGCTATTAGCATTTTAGCTAATTGCGGATCCAAAGGAAATTCTGACATAACTGCACCCAAGTCTGTTAAATTTCCATCATCATCTAAAGCGGCCAAGTAATTTAATAATTCTAATGCTCGCATCAATGTTTCTGGTGCAGGTGGATCCATAAAATCAAAATGTACTAGATCGTCAATTCCAAGCTTTTTTAATTGAAGAACAACAGTACCTATTAATTAGAGGAAAATTCATTAAAAAAATTATCTTTAATCAATTTCTGTCAACGAACATACCTAAATTTGATCTTAAAATTTCTGGATAAGTATTTTCTTGCATTTCGACTTTATATGCCTTTTCTGTGTATAAACGAAAACATTTACCGGGTTTTGTACGACCAGCACGTCCAGCTCTTTGTTGTGCTGACGCTTTACTAATTGGTGAAACCAATAAACTTTCAACTCGTATTCTTGGATTATAAACTTTTTGCTTTGCGAATCCTGGATCAATTACAAATACAACACCATCAATAGTTAGTGAAGTTTCAGCAATATTTGTCGAAACAACCACTTTTCTACCGATACCACCATTCGCTTTTTTAGGTGGTGCTGGTTCAAAAATTCTCTGCTGTAAATTAGGCGGTAATGTTGAATACAGTGGTATACATTTAAGTTCACCAATTTCTGGACCTAAATTATCAATTTCTCGTTTTATACGTTTACAAGCTTCTTCAATCTCTTCTTGACCAGTTAAAAACATTAATATATCTCCTTCGATGTCTTCACACATATGAATTTGTATAACAGTTCGAATTGCTGCTTCCAAATAATCACGTTCGGGTTCTTGGGTGTAAAATATTTCGACAGGATGTGTTCTACCAGGCACATTCATAAGAGGTGCATTATCAAAGTATTGTTGAAATTTTCCAGCATCCAAAGTAGCTGACATCACAACTAATTTTAAATCTGATCGTTGACGAATAACTTCTTTTAATACACCCATTAAAATATCTGTAGCAAGAGTCCTTTCGTGGGCTTCATCGAGTAAGATGACTTGATAGGCTTCTAACATCGGGTCAGACATTGCTTCTCGCAATAACATACCATCAGTCATGTACTTCAAAATTGTTTTTGATGATGAACAATCTTCGAAACGAATACTATAACCAACTTCTTCTCCAAGGGTAACATCCATTTCCTCAGAAACACGTTGTGCTACTGACATCGCGGCTACACGCCGTGGTTGTGTACATGAGACACCTTTTTTACCAACAGATCTTGCATATTCAACACACCATTGAGGTATTTGTGTCGTTTTTCCTGAACCAGTTTCACCAACAAGAACTATACACTGATGTTCGTACAATAATCTCATGAAATCTGCACGATACTCAAATACTGGTAGTGTTATACGTTTTTTATGTAAAGCATAATAACGTGGAGAATATGAGGTCATTGTGTATGGATTTATTGTTGTACGAACAGCTGAAGCTGCCATTACATTTGAATTAACGCTATTATTAATAGTTGTCGTTGTTGTTGGTGAAGAAGCTGATGACGATGCATTAGCTTCCGCTGTATCCTTTTCATCATTTCTGTAATATATACATTCAAAATCAATAATTCGTAAGGAAGTCCCAAATAGAGGAAATTATTTTTATTTGTTAGTCTATGAACTAATAACAAACAAATTTATTTTATTTCTTAACAATTTCTTGTTTTAAATAATGAAAACATTGAATTGCACACATTTTCTATTATTTTGTGGCATGTGCGTGTTCCAGAAATAATAAATAATTATGTCAGATAATATGCATAACACATACTACAAAAATTTCACTTACTTTTTCTTCTTAATATAAGAATCAACTCCAAATTCAATTCTTCTTTTCGACATTTTCTTACAATTAAACTTAATTCACTTTTATAAGTATAAATTTTTTCCTAATACGAAATGTAATTGAAATTAATTATTTTTACAAAATATCTAAAACACCAAACGTACAAAAAAATATTTCCTATTTCTAATAGAATGAAAATGATTGAAAAAGAAAAATGTGAAAAAAATTTGATTTGATTGATATTATCAGTGTTACCATTAATTAAATGTTAAATGAAAAATAAAAAATTCGAAATTATTTTTAAGGATGGTATGGCACAGCCGTGGTAAATGGTAATTGGTATACATTATTAGAAAACTGATAGTACGACCGAAGATAACACGCAATTACAGTGCGTTTTTTAACTATGAGTGTATTTCTTTATTCGTACCGTACGTTCGGTATATTCCATATGCATTTCTTTATTCAAAAAGTATATTCCGAACGTTCTTTTCCGTGTTTCTTTATTCATTCGGAATATACAGAACGTATTCTTTTTAATCCTAGACTGATGATGGTATAAATGGAATAAACCCTACTTTTAATTTGTAATCTGTCAAATATATGATAGTGAAAGGGAAAATAGGGTTATGTCACAAAAAAATAGTTTAATAAAATAAATAAATTACATTATTTTATTTTATTTTTCATTTTTTATTATTTTTTAAAAACAAAAATTTTCAACCTGAAAAAATCTTATTTTTTTGTAACTAAAATAATTAAATTATTTTTCTCAAGCTATTTTAATATACCATTTATTCTATTTTGTTTCTTTATTAATACTATTCCAAATTTTCCGGACAGTATTCTGTATATTTTATTCCGAGTACGGAAAAAATAAAGAAATACACCCTATAGTCACGTATATAAATATTTATGTGTCATTTGTTTATGATTTATGTTATTCTAATGTGATTGTTATTGCTTTTGTTTACAAAATATGGAAAACTGGCAGAAAAATCAACTTGTTCGAAGTTCGAGTTCGAATTCTGAAATGGTATAAAATAAAATCGATTTGACAATTGAGAAAATCAAAAAATCAAAAACAACAATTTGTAAAATTAATATACATACATATGTAATCTTGATCTTGTTGAAGAAATTTTTTTATTTTTAATTCTGTATCTTTTCTTTTTGTTTAAATGAAATTTAAAAATTTCGTCAAAAGTTTATTAAAATCATCAACTTGTTGTGCTTTAACATGTAACGCGAGGAAAGAATTATACTGAAAATTAAAATAATTGAAAAATGGAGATACCAATTCAAGTTGCTGTACGAGTTTATCCGTGTACACCAGAAGAGCCTCCTTGTGTCCAAATTATACCGATAACACCAACATATTCTCCAAGTCGTGGTGTCAGTAGTATAGCATCTGGAGTTGTACAAATTGGAGCTCATTCTTTCCCTGTTACTCATTCTTTGCCAGTTCAATGTCCCCAGAGTCAAATTTATCATCAAACTGTTTATCCGTTAATCAGTTTATTTCTCGAAGGTTTTGATGCTTCCGTAGTTACATTTGGGCAAAAAGGTACTGGTAAAAGTTATACGCTATACGGACCGGGATTTGATTGTGTTTATGGTGAAGCTGAGCAGGGTATTGTACAACGTTGTGTTCGAGAAATTTTCTCACAATTGGCCAATCATCGGGAAAGGAATTTTATTGTAAACATCGGTTGGGTAGAAATATTGGGTGACCAGATTAGAGATCTTCTTGAAGCTGGGAATGTTCCGTGCAGTAGTGTTAGTGAAGTTTTTCATTGGATGCAAATCGGAATGACAAATCGAAATACATCTGATGTTCATAATTTATTTACAATAACATTGGAACAGGAATGGGTTTCGCCGGACGGACTAATACAACATCGATTGTCAACTGCAAGTTTTTGTGATTTATGCGGTACCGAGCGTATGTATATGATGAATAGTATGGACCAACATATAAGTATCCCAAAAGATTTAGGACTTCAAGCTCTTGAAAAAATTGTTGCAAATTTAACTGATCCTTCGCTTGCATACAATAACAATAATGTTCAATATGTTCAAACTACATTAACAACATTACTTAAAGATTCTTTTGGTGGCCGTGCTCAAACATTACTTATACTTTGTGTATCACCATTAGAACGAGATATAAATGAGACAGTTTTCAATTTACAATTTGCATTTAAAGCGCAATGCGTGCGAAATTATGTAATCATGAACACATTTTCAGACAATAATACACCAATATCACCAGATGTAGTGCCTGAATTAAATGCAGATCAAGCAGATACTTTTGGGTTACAATTTGCTGCTTCACAGTGGTTAAAATTAGTATCGAATGCTGAAGGGCTTTTTTCGAAGTAAGTTCTAATTTTCACATTTGTAATCACTTTTATTAATTTTTTTCTTTCTAAATTTTGATAAGATTGATAAGCTGTAAAGAATTAAACGAATCAGACAGAGAACAAATTGAAGAATGGTTATTTCTTAAACAAGAATGTGAAGAATGTTTAAGTTCTAGTGAAGTAAATTTTCGTTCACCAAAACAATTGGGACCTATTCAAGAAGAAGGAGAACCCGATGAAACTGGTAGTGATTTAGATGCGTCATTACAACAAAATTCTGATAATGAGAGTGATTCTGAATCTCAACGCCCAGATTTAGTAGAGAAAGTCGAAAGTCTAATGGAAGAGTTAAGATTGAAAACGGATAATTTGGTACGTGAAAAATATCAAGAATTTATTGAATCGCAACCAAAAGCAGTTATGGAAAGTAATGAAAGTTTCAAGCCAGATGAGAGACGAGCATCTTCTTCTTTGGGGGGTAATTCAAGTGAAATTCTGTATTAAATTGTTTCTTTCAATAAAATTTTATTTTTTGGTATTTAAAGGACGTCGCAGATCAATTCAACCAGGAGCCACATTAAGTAGCGTCGAAATAGCAATGTTGAATCGTGTTGCTAGACGTGAACAAATGACTACAAAATCTCAAGATGATTTTCTTGATAGTTCAACCGAAATAAATCATAAAATTCGAAATTATAATTCACCAATTGAAACGGTACAGAAAAAATTACGTAAAATTGTGACAGATATCGAAGCAAAACAAAGACAAATAAAAGAGCTTGAACATACTATAGCAGAGAAGAAAGGGCTTTTAAATGATTTGAACAAGAATAAAGCTACTCGAACAACAGCTGAACAACGCTTTAGGAAAAAACGAGACAAATTGGAAGCGAATTACGAAAAGACCAAGAAGCAATTATCGAAGGCAGTTGTTAATGGAAAAAATAAAGCTGAAATAGAACGTTTGAAAGCGTTGACATCACATTTTGAACAGAGATTGCAAGATCTAGTTTCGATTAAACATATTGCTGGCGATAGTGAGAAAAAAGCAAAACGATTAGAACAATCTATGCACGAATCAAAGAAGCAGCTTGAAGGACTACAAAAAAGTTTAAAAAAAGAAAAGAAAATTAAAGATCAACTGGAGACTGAATTAAAAATACTTAAAGAAAAGGAAAATAATAAAGGTTCTGTCACAATTGAGGAAAAGGGCAAGAATTTAAAACAAGTTCAAGCTCGTATTTCGCATTTAGATCATGTTCTTAAGGAGAAATCACAAAATCTAGAGCAGTTTGAGGATGGTGAAGAAAAAGAATCATTACGGCATGAAATAAGAAATTTACGTCGTACGCGAGATCATCTCGTTGAACAACGTTGTATGCTTGATCGTAAATTAAAAAAAGAGAAAATTTTATCACATAAAGAAGAACGTAAATTGTTAGAATGTGATGAAGCGATCGAAGCTATTGATGCAGCAATCGAATTTAAAAACGAATTAATTTGTGGTAGAAAATCGATTGACACAAGTGAAAGGTTACAACGAGAGAAAGGTGAACAAATGCTAATGGCTCGATTAAATAAACTGTCACCAGAAGAAATGCGAACATTGCTGTATAAATATTTCACGAAAGTAATTGATTTAAGGGATTCAAGTCGAAAGTTAGAAGTTCAATTAATGAATTTGGAACGAGAAAGAGATGCATGGGAATGGCGAGAAAGAGTTTTAAGTAATGCAGTTCGTCAGGCACGTCTGGAAGGAGAACGTAATGCAGTTTTACTTCAACGACAACATGAAACTAAACTGACTTTAATGTTGCGTCATTTGGCTAATGAGACAAGTGTAAGTAGTTCAAGTTTCAGTGATCGTCTCTTGCATCCGGCTGTTGCAAATGCGTTTGCTACAACATCATCACCAACTAGTCCACCGTGTAGTGATTCAGATTTCGATTTTGATAATATCGCATACAAATCATCGTCACATGCCAAACATATGATTAAATCAAAACATTCAGATCTTGATATTTGTCAATTACCAGATGCTATAACAAAATATAAACCATTAGATAAAATTAAAGAAAAGGATCGTGAAAGTAAAAATAAATTATTTGCAAAATTTCAAGTATTGACACGATATCATAGTGGAAGCAATAATAGTGGTGCTAATGGGGGAACATTAACAAATTATGATAAAAAATCGTCTTATGATGCTTTAATACCAGAAGAGAATTTGAAAAAATTACAATTAGCATCACCACCTGCTACAAAAGTAACAAGACAAAAAAATAAAATCATTATTCAGGATTCATCATCAAGAAAAAATTAATTGTAATTGAAAATACGAATTGAAATATGAAATATTTTTGCAAATTTGCAATGAACGATAGTTTGATATTTAAATGAATGTTAATGTTTAAATTTGAAAAGTTAAGATTTTTGGTGCATAATACTTTTTTTTGGGGGTATGTAAAGTGAAAGCAGGGTTAATTAAATTTAATAATTTAAATTCAAACGTTGTAAATTAATTAGTTATTAATGTTTTTTGACCATTACACATTTTTAATTGATAGTTTAAACAAAAAGAAATTTTTTTAAAAATTAAAATAACTGTTACGTAAAATTAAGTTAAATTTAAAAATCAAAATAATTATGAAATATGTAATTATATGCATACATTGAATTTTAATATGTAATTTATGTGATATATATTTATATATAATTTTTTTTAATCGTATGGTATAAGTTTAAAATTTAATAACGAATATTTTAATTATTAGAAATTTATAAATATGTGTATTCAAACTCTTTTTTAAATGTATTATTATTTTTATAATAATACAATGGATTAATTGATTATTTCAGAAGGAAACAACATAAGTTGATAAAGAAGTGCTATATAATATTTATACATAATTATAATGTACCGTACATATTTGATGAAAATGTTTTAAAGGTAAGGGTAACTGAATTTGGAAAATGAATGGATTATCAAATTTATATATTACAATAAAATTTGATAAAACCAATATAATAAATTTTATTTGTTCTTGTAATAAAAAAAAAAAAATAATAATCAAATAAATAATATGATAAATAATGTAGTACATATAATTAAAAGCTTTTATAATAAAAAATCATGACATTTTATTTGAATAAAAATTATCAATGAAATTAAAAATTTTAAATAGTTAATAGAATGAAATTAAACATAAATTTAAGAATCTTTATGATGATCTGCATTTTATTTCATTTCAATATATGATAATCATTCATAAATTAATGAGAAATAATCAATGTTTGGGTAATTTTTTTTTTTTTTTTAAATTTATAATTTTACCAACTTTAGGTTTAGTCTAATTCATAATTAAACTGTTTTTAAAATTTATTATAAGTATGTCTTCAATTTTTCATTTTATTTATTTCTTATTAAATTTTTATATTTATTTAATTTTAGATGAAAAATTGGAATTCTATTTACTTATAAAAAATTTCTTTTAAAAATTTATAAAAAAGCTTAATTATGATTTGTGGATAACATGCTATTAATTTAAAAAAATATATACATATGTATACAAAATACACGATATATTTTTTATGAAAATACATGTTATGCATTTTAAAGATTTATTCAAAATAAAAACATAAATATCAATTATGACGATAAACACGCAATATACTTATTTAGCACTAAAAGAACAAAATATATTAATACTTATCTGAACGTAAAATTACAATTATACTCTTTTAAATACTTAAATAAAGAAATGTGTATGTACGTAAAAAAAATATCATATTTGCGTATTTACATGTACTATATCTATATATGTATAATTATCATGCAATATTAGGATTTTTGATATTAAATGTTAAATTTAGATTAAAAAAAAAAAAGAACAATTAAATATTTCCTTTCAACCACTTCTTTTTCAAATTACTTTTAAGTAGTTTCTAGAGTATATTTTATTAAGTGCATGAATCTAAATTATGAATTATAATTCCTCTTTTTTTTTTTTTAATATAAAATCTAAATATCTTACTAAAAATTTTTTCATTTTTATATTGACAATCTTATACACATATAGAGCCAATTAAATTAATTAACTGTGTACTTGCTTGATATAATTTTTAAAATTTTTTTATATTCACATAAAATTTATTTATATTGAAATTAATTCATTTTTCTCATTCTATACATGTGTAATCTATAATGCTAAAATTAAAATATATATGAGAACAATAGAAATTAATCTCTAAAATAATTAATTATTTAGTAATTAAAATATGATTAAAAAAAAATTGTTTATAAATCATTTTAAATTGAATGTCAGTTTTTTAAAAAAATATATCTCTTATTATAAGACAAAGAATATTTATAACTATTATTTTTAAATTTCATAAATATATTTTTTTAAATTTTAATTTAAAATACTAATATTTTGACCCACCATATTTTAAATTACAATTTTAAGAATTAGAATTTGGGGTATTTATACCTTTGAATAATTTTTTTAAATTTCATTGTGTTGTGAATTACGATATTTTTTTGTTTTTTTTTTTTTTTTTCTAATTTTAATTTTATTTAGTAAATTAAAATATTATATATACATGTATGTAGTCTATTACGAAATTTGTATTCATAAATGCAAGAAAAAAACAAAATTAAAAATTGATATTATTAAAAAAAAGAGCAAAATAAATGTTAACAGTAGTCATATATAAATGTATTTTTAATTAAACTTTAATCAAATTTTTAAAAAAATTTTCAGATAATTTTTTTTTAAATTTATAGCTTTTGATTTTTTTATCAACTGCAAATGATTTGTTTACTTTTGTCATTTACAAATGTGTGTAACGAATGAATTAAAATTGTACGTATGTATTAAAGTGTTATTCATAAATATATATTTATAAATGATAGAATTCGTTCGTGAATAAAAATACGTATACAAACATACACATATATGAGTGCAGACAGTATAAAATTTTTGCACAATCTTTTATAAATATATAATAACATTCCATCTATACAGTTGCATTTGATGGATAATGTGTTATTCACTTTCTATGACCATCAAGAAAACCCTCGTGCTTATAGATTCTACCAGCATTAAACCATGTGTACTCAATGTTCATTCATGGTTGCAATATTTCATTTATATATTTTTGTACATTTCCAACTGGTTTCTCATTTTCTACTCTTCTAATTGAAATATTTCCACGTACCACTTTGGAAACAAGAATCACATATCTTTATAGCTTTGATACTAGAAATTTAAAGATCTGGGATTTAGTCATCGTTGAGGCGTCGTCGAGTTTCTTTTAAATTCGGTTAAACGTCTAGTATCTAAACGGTCGGTATTGTTATAATAAAAAGTGTTTGTGCACAATACAACAAAAAAAAAATAAATAAATAAATAAAAAAAAAAAATAAGTGGTTTTTGTGAACCCCTCCCCAATACACAAATTTTGGATTATTTTATATTTGGATTATTTCAATGGATTATTTTTTAATGGATAAAATAAACAAACGAAAATAATTGAAAAAAATATTACCATAAATTTTTGGGGGTAAGAATTTTGTTTTCATCATAATAAAGTAAAATATTGATTTACATAGCGAGCAATTTTTTAAATATTTTTTTGAATGAATCCATTTGTTTGTCTGTTAATTAGTAAATGTATTTTTGTTTTTAAAATGAATAGTGATGTTAAAATGAAATAAAAACTGAAAATATTTAATGGTAAATGATAAAATCAATAAAATGTACAATAAACTTTTCTTTTTCGAATGTATATGTATGTGTATGTAATGAAATGAAGTCAATAGACTCAATGATGCAATTGTCCAATTTGTTTTGCTTTTTTTTTACATTTTTTTCAACTTTTGGGAGTAATTAAAAATTTTACTTTTAAAATTACCTTCAAATTATTGATTTTTTCATTCGACAATACAAAAAAAAAACATTTTAAGAAATTTGATGACGAAAAAATTCATGCAAAAAATCAAATATGGCTAACCTTATGTACTATACAGTATATTTGTAATTGTATTTGTAGACATCTTCATTTTTGGTCCAAAAAAGGGGGGTATAGGATTCCTTTAGGAAAAGATACATTTTTTTTTAAATTTCTAAATAAATGATTTTATAATTTTTGAATAAAAATGTTTTTAAACAATTGTAAAATAGTTTTAGTGTAATTTCAATGAAATTATAAACGATATCATTTGAAAAAATGAAAAATTTCATGTCAGCATCCACCCTTATAAAAATAAGGGAGATACAGTTTTTATTTTTCGCTTGTTTTTTTTGCAATTATTATCATTTGCGCAGGATCATAATTCAATTGATGAATGCATTTATCTCTTTCTGGTCCGTTTTAAGGATGTCATAATATCCTGTTGTGTTCTTTATTAAAATTTGGCTTAGATTTTGTAACCGTATAAGGTGTTTGTATTGTATATTATAATCTCGTCATCATCATCATCATCATCGTTGTTTTTTTTATTTATTAAAATATGTATGTTATCCTGTCTATCATAATGTTATATTGTACATACATACGTGCATTATAAATTTTTTTGTGTGTTATATTTGAAAAGGTTGTTACCCTCTATATACATATGCATGTAATATGAAGATTTTCAAAAAATATGCACAATGTTTTACTTGTTTATCTTATAGTCGAGAATACAACAACAATAAAATAAGCAACAATGGTAACAACAACAATAATTCATGCTTTTAAATTAATTTTTATGTGTGCAATATCTTTAAAGTGTATGTATACATACATATATATCCTTTTGTTTTGTATCCTTTTCATGAATAAAGATGAAATTTTCTATTGCCAGTAGTTATTTTTTAATGTCTGTTTATTGTTTTTAAATTTTTTGTTTTAACGGTTTTAACTGGCAATTTAATTTTACTTGTTTCCATTATGTAGATATATACGTAATGATTTTTGTGTCCATACCACATACATACGATCATTAATATACGCAAACACAGGTATGAATTTTTACATACATATATGCTTCCATATGTATGTGTTCCTCACTTTTCAGTTTATAAATTCTTGTGTACTATAATTCTATTTATATGCAAACTAAATGCATTCTATTCTATTGAGTAGGTTAACGATTTTTAAAAATATTTTTTTTTCTTAATTTTTAAATCTCCAATAGAGCATTTTGATTTTTGAAAAATAAATTTAAATTCACAGATTTTTTAGTTTATTTTTATTACGATTGAATTAGAGTGTATTTCTTCCATCTTTATTGTTTTATTCTGGATGAATGATTTTACTGCTAAAACATCTTAAGAAAATTTTAAGTATAGCCATATATAGTGCACATGTACAAATTGAACGGTTGTATGAGATGAGTATATGTATGTATGTACGTGTTATTTTGAATAAATAATCTAAAGTGTATATTTCTATATGTTAAGTTTTAACATTTTGGACATCAATGTATGTATACTTTATTTATATCTCGTTCAATTTATGTTTTAAATTACCATACTTCAAGCTTTCTTGTAATTTTATATCAAAACAAATAAAAGAAAATTTTCTTCATTTTCAAATTACTACCTATTGTCTTTGATTTTAAAATAATGTTCAATTGAAAGAAAACCTAATAAAAGTAATTCTATTGTTTATGCGATTTCAAGCAAATAAAATTTAAATATTTTTCTAATTTCATATTCTTTCATACATATTACTTGATAGCTCTAAAATTAAAAAAGAAAAATAATTTCTAGCTGCATTTATTACGTAAACGTATAGATGGGTATATTACATGTAGGAAAAAAATTATTCACAACACTATAATTTCTATTTGTTTATCTTGGGATTATAGGACTAAAAATATATATGAAATCAAAACGAAGTAGACTCACATTTCATATTACTTGTTGGAAAAAAAAAAACTGTAATTTATAATAAGAGGGAATAAGTGACAAAGAAAATATCATAATTCCTTCCTGTATAAATGTGACCTACTTTACAAAATAATAATATATTCCTTTTTATACGTATGTATATGAAGTGTATGTTGTTGTCCATATTTTTTTGTACATTATTTTAATCCCTTAATGTACACGTATATGAACATATCTACATACATACATACATATGTATGTATTATATACATATTCATATAAACATAGCGCATACATAATTTGCTCCTTCAGGCAAATGATATATAGGTGTATAATGTGTATGCCCTTTAAAAGAATTATACATGAAAAAAGAAAAATGAAAAAATAATATCTAAACGTTTTAATCCTAGAAAAAATCAATATCTTGTATGTTCATTTCATGTATCTAAGAAAAAATTACATGCTGCAAAATAAAATGAAAAATGTAAAGGTAAAAATCTGTTCAAGTGTATCCCCAATGTAGTATTTAGAATTTAGAATTATTTTCAAGAAGTATTTATAATTAGATATTTTAAATGAAAGTTATAGTGTAATGTATCTAAATCAAAATATCATAAATTATAGTTTTATATAGTTCATAAAGATGAAAAACAGCAATAACATTAGATTTTATATGATGAATTAGAAGGGTTAAAATTGTTATTCATTGTTAAACGAACATCAAAACCAGATGGTAGTCAAATTTTTGAGTGTACATTGTAATATCTATATGTACAAAAAATACTTTGTACATGTTTGTGAATAAATAATAATCTAGATATATTGTTGAAGAATAATGGTAACTGTTGGGTAGTACCTTTTTATTCTGTTTTTTTTTTTCGACAAAGAAAAACAAATGTTATAAAAATTTTAATTTTAACTCTGCAAAATATACACATGAATGTCCCGAATGAACAATAAAATAAAAAAAAAAACATAAAAGCAATTCATATTTATCTATATATACACAATGCTCACGTAATGCGTACAAGACACAAGTACTATCAGACTATCTGTTATATACGTTGTGTTGGTCAAATGATTAAAAAAATGAATATAAGAATTAAATCAACATAATATAAGGGTGGTGGTTTAATTAAATAAGAGGGTTTTGCTTTCAATGACGGAAAACTTATTTTAAATTAGGGCTCGAGTGTTTGAACATATACAGAATAAAAATATGACATACACACACAAGTATTTATACGATGAAAATTGTATGTACGGTGTTTTTTTTTTACTGAATATACTTTTAACATCCTCTTTTTCCATTTCTTAGAAGGGAATAATTTTTTTTTCATGTTTCGATTGGATGAGTCATGAAATGCCAAACTAAATTTTAGAAGGTCTGCAGGATTTGAACTTTTATCATTTATTTTTGTGGTATACTTCTGAGAAAAAATTGATATAAAATTATATAAAGCAGACCTTATTGTTATAAAACTTAGGGTTATTGGCATTGGTATATTATGTGGATGAAATTTTGTTATTCTATTTTTAGATATTGTTTACAACATAATATGCTACACAATTATTTCAATTACGAATGCAGACAATAATTTGCAGACTATTGCCAAATCGAATGTTGTTTGTATGTTTAAATGAAATTCACATGAAAAACATAAATTTTATGTTTCAAAAATGAAGTAAACAAATAATACATATTTTAGTAATTTTTTATTCGGATGATGATGTCCGATAAAATTCGTCTTAAATGAAACAATTTAAACAAACAAACAAACAAACTCTTCAAAGCTTTTTTTTGGCTTAAATTAATTTCCCATCATAAGTGAATGGTTTTTAATTTTTTTTTTTTTTTTTAAATCAAAAATGTAAATCAAAACAAATGAACCATTATGTGAATGATTTCATTATGTTCTTTTAACCCTTTTCAAAATTTTTAAGTACGTACAAAGGATAAAAATTTAAAACCGAATAGTAAGGCTAATTTACGTTTTTTAAACACGTGTTTAAGCCTTTTTTTTGTCACTTAATACTTCATAGTGTATATTCATATTGTACACGTTACACAAGAAAATTGCATATTTTCTGCCTCGTCAGTTCTGCAAAAAAAAAAACAGGACAATAAGGATTAACACTAAAATGAAGAAACAAGTTTTTCTTTTACAACACTATGAGGATATGCATATTATATACACATTGCATGCACACAAATAAAATGTTGACATGCACTTAACGGATCCATGCACATTTAAAAAATTTCTCATCGTTGTAATAAAATACTTTATTCTACTTTTTTTCTACTTTTTCCTTTAGTTTAAAATTTAATTAAAAACAAAGTAAAAAAGGAAAAAGAAAATTCTATTGGTTTTTAATTAAATTGAAATTATATATTTGTGATTCTTTGTTACAGATTAAAGCGAATGAGTAAAATGTAAATGATTTTTAAGGTAGAGTTCAGAAGTCACATGTTACGAAGCCATTCAAAGTTAAATGACCAAAAAGATCAATAAACCTGTTTTTTTAGTTATTTAATACATTAAAAACTGTAATTTTTGTACTTAATGACAAATATTACAGAATGCAATGCATGTATTTAATTTATTTTGCTTTGTTGTCCTTTTTTGTTTGATATAATAATCAAAATTTAATAATGTAATTATTAACTATAATAATCTAAAATTATTTTATTTCATTGAAAATTTTATAAGGTTTCATTAAGATTAAATTTCGAAGGACAACATTTTCTTTTTTTTCGTAATAAACAATGAAAATGAAATTTGAGTTAATTTATTGAATTAAAAAATTGTAAATAAAAATTTTAAAAATAATATTTGAATATTTAAATTTATGAAAAGTGAAATTAATTTAATTTAATTTTTACTTTTTTCTTTTCAGGTTGACAAAAATCAACGAGATTGTGTTGTGCACACGCGCTTCGTTTTAATTTTTTTTTTCGTTATTATTTCTTTGCGATATTCTAATTGTGCGATATCCTTACGTGTTTCCTTTTTTATTTTTTGTTTCTTAACACCATTTATTTTTTTATTTATAGTTGCCGGTGGTAACCGTAACCACCAGCCAAATATTTATTATATTATTGTGAGTTAAAATCGATTTAAATATATTTATATAGTGTTGCCATATATAATTTATTATTTTTATTATATTTGTGTAAAAAAAAAAATTATTTTAATTGAAATATATTTGTGTTCAATATAATCATTTGTGTTTTTTTTTTATATTTTAAAGGAAAATAAATAATTAAATAAAAAGAAATTATAGAGAAGAAAAAATCAAATTTTTAAGTGATAGTGTATTTAATTGTGAATAATTATCAAACTTTTTGGATTACATACCATTGATTATAGGAATATAACTGCCAATATGGGATTTAATATAGTGAAGTGGATAACGATGATATCAACGCTGATATCATTTGGTAAGTTCAAATTATTAATAAGTCTCGATGGTCTCGATATGACTCCGATACAAGTTGTAAGACCATTGAATAAAAAAAAAATTTTGTGATATGATCATCAGTTTTATTTGAATTGTAATGATAATTCCAATAAAAAAAAAGAAGAAAAATGAAAATTTATTACATATACTTACATATTTAAAATTTATTACATATTTACTTATTTTTTAAAAATTTTAGTAGGTACATTAATTTGAATTTATTCTTAATAAAAATAAAATTATTATATTTTTTGTTGTTGTCATCTTATACCTATATTCACATTTCTTGAAAACAGCGGTTGAACAATTTAAACTACCGGTTAATATATTGTTATTATGTTTTATCTGATTTGAATTTTAAACAGATTCTTTTAATTTTCAACAACTTTTATATTTCTCTTATACAAATACACTTAAGAAATGTTAATAAATAAATAAATAAATGAATAAAGTGATGACAATCATTTTTATTTATTCATTATAACATTTACGTGACTCATAAGTTTTACAAAGTAATTAGAAAAATTTTTGTTAGAAAATTGAAAACGAGTTATGTATGTGAATTTATCATATACTATATATGTATATATTTTATGTACATATATGCATACATAACAAAAAATAAGTGTAAATTTATACATCAAATAAGGAAAAAAAAATTAACTATTATATTTTAGAGATTTCATAGTTTTTAAAATTTGTAATTTTATTAAACTTTTCAAGAATACATTTTTTGTTTTATCGTTTTCCTAACATCTTACATTTTTTTTCTTCATTTATCTAAAATATTTACGTATAAGTAAGATATTATACATTTTCATCTCATACACACTGAATAAATTATGTATTACAAAATTTTATTTCTTTTTTTTTCATCTTAAAAACACATAAATAATCCGATTTGATTTACTGAATTTTATGAAAAAGGTTCCAGAATTGAAATGAATTTTGTGTCAAGCTCTTTTAAAATAGCTATGGGATATTATGGGTTTCAAATATTATTTGGCTATTTTTTTATTTTTGGGAAAAAATGATATTCGAAAAGGTTTTAAATCTATTTTTCATATTCAAGACTACCTGTTTTAATTGGATCAGAAGGATCTAATTTAAATAAAATCTATAAAAATCATTAAAAAAAAACATACATTTTATTGTTTTTAAACGTAATAGAAGTTATTTTTACCTTGAAAATTTTTCTTTTGATGTTTTGAAATTAGTTTAAATTTTAAATAAAATTGAATTTTTAAAACGTACCGATTCACATTAAGTATATTTATGAATAAATATTATAGATGTATGTATACTTGTGTGATTAAAAGTATGAATATTAATGAAGTCAATAGAAAATATGTAGGTATAGTGAATTTTACTTTCCAAGAAATATGCACATGGAAACAATATTATGAATTATTTTTAATTAACTAACCAAACTAGATGATACAAGTAATAATAAAAAATTTGTTTTTGTATTTAATCAGTTTCAATAACATTCAGGTAAATAAGTTAGAAGTAATTTAATTTGGAACGATTCACCTGACTAATTTTTACCTATACCGTTTTATATAATGTTTATTTATAAACTTAGTTATAAGAAATAAGTATGAATTCATGAATCATTTCAATTGTTATCATAATTTAATATGCACTACATTTTTTAATTACAAACATTTAGGAATATCTGTATGTATAGTTATACATACATATATGAAATGTTGTAATATTGAAACTTGTTTACATTGTTTTTAATTATGCATTCTTAAATATTTAAAAAGCAAAGAGTACATTTATATATGCACAGAAAATTCTATCATACGTGCTCCATCGAAAGCATATATTATACATGAATTTATGTACTTAAATCGTCTAGATGTATGTAGGTCTCAATTGATTAAAATTAAATTTAAAAATATACATACTAATTGTACAATTTTGATTGAAACCTTTTGACTTGTTTAATTCAAAACGAGAATTTATAAAAAAAAAAATAAAATGGAAATCAAATAAAATTAAGATTTAAAAAATAAAAATAAATCTTTGTAATATTTCATGTGTGATAAACGTATGATTTGTACATACACATTATGTACGTATGATATTCAAAGATTTTTAAATTGATTGATTGTTATTACAAAAATATGAAATATTTTTTGATTTGCTACGTCAGCCATACATTTTTTATTATTACATACATACATTGATTATTTCATTCATACATAATTTTATACGCAAAAATTATATATGTATGTATTAGTGTTTTTGTTATATTCTCGTTTTTCTTAAAAGTTAATACGACTACAATATGACTTGGTATGACGGTATCTGTGTGACTAGCACGTACAATATTCTGAGGAAAATACACAGATACTTATTACTACAAATATGAATTTCAATTTAGTCACTCATAAAGTACGATTTGAAACATTGAAAACTGGACAACTGGATTATACATATGTATTTTTTGTATTTTAGTGTGTATTTATGTGTAAAATTTCGATGATGATGATGATGATTTTATTTTTATATATGAACGTCGTTTGTTTTATTAATATTTGTTTCATTTATAAATAAAATCATATATACTATATTTTATTTTATGAGCTGTAAATTTAAATTATTATCATTTAGTTTTTGTTGTCCGACTTAATAACTATTAAATGAATACATGATAAACATTAACGCATTTTGTGCGATAAAAAAGGCCTACCCCAGTCAATATCATGTACATATTTAGAATGAAATCAAGAAATAAATTGCGATGATCTGAAGGGGCAATTTTAATATGTTTTAATAAAAATTTAAATTATGATAGTTACAATTTGTATGAATGAAATGAATAAAATTCTATAAAGTTAGAAAGTGTTGCATGTAATAGACGAGTAAGAAATGTTTTTTTTTATACATTCATACATACATACGTATGTATATACATATGCTGTATAGAACATATGCAATACATAAAAAATTGTTTTTTTTTTTATGTTTTCGATTGAGTGGGCCATCATTTAATTAAGTTCATCAAAATAACCATAATCATCATCAACATCATCAATTTTCATGAATACAATATGTATATAAGATCTTATTGTCATCACAATTTAAATGAAATTTAACGGAAAACTGTATACATATGAACAAAAAAAAAAAAAAAAAAAATACGAATATGATGTACATACAGCAATAGATGATAATATTTTTATTTTATGAAAAGATGTTCTGGTCTTTTAATGATCTTATACATTTGTTTGCACAAACTATATAAGGTCTCTTTGTTTATACATTCTAAGATACAATATTAATTTAAATCAAATTTATAAGTGAAACAGGGGAGAAAGAGGAACAGGAAAATATTACGTACAGCCTAGCGTGCGAAATGAATTATCATATTACCATACGTTACAACATGTAAATGGACAATTTATTTTTTATTATTTGTAATATATATTTTTTTAAATATACATGCGTGTATGTATTATAATAATGCTTACAAAATTATCCAAATGGATCATCAACTTAACAATTTAATATTAGCAACATGATATAAAAATAATTACAAATATGGCATATCACTGATGTTATGTTGTCATCATTTTGACCATTTGGGTGTTGAATACAAAATTATTTCCTAATATTTACCTTGAGTTGTTTTTTTTTCCCTCAAGTTTTTGTTATGGAATTTGAATTTAATGGATTAAATATTTATGTATATGTATTTTTATTTATTTTTGATAAAAAAATTTTTTTCCATATGTACGCATATGTGTCCATATTATGTCTATATGTAGGTGTTTTTATAAAACCAATAAATTTATTTATGTGTAATTTTTTAACATTAATTACACATTATATAATCTACATTACATTTGTAGATGTTTATTATTTCTTATCAGATTTGTTATCAAAATAACTTACATACATGAAGAAATTTAAACGAAAAACTATTTACCTAAGTTTTCAAAAATATTTTTATCTTAAAGGTGTTAGAAGACGTATGTGTCCATTCATACGTGGTAATGTATGTTTATACGTATAATGAGGCTACACCGATGCACTATATCGAATACCATACTTTGGATGCACATCATATTTTATTCAAATATGTAGGTATACATACATACTATATATACAAAACAAACTATGTACATATATTGTACTTGTATAAAAAGCCACAAGATTTTACTTAGAAATATTTAAAAGAAGATTATTATTATTTTTATTATTATTTTTTTTTAAATTATAAGGTGTGAAATATTTGTGTGTATGGTATTGTGCCATTGTGGGATACTCATACGATATAGTTCCTGTAGTAAACATAAATTACAGAAGAGAAAAGAAATAATTTCTATTCTATGAGCATATATGCTTGTATAACAAATTTGTTAACCTCATATGTGATAAATAACACATTATATTGTATTAAATAATACTATATATAGGTATATATGTATGTACATTACATGCAGTGAATTTAAAAATCATTTTGGTTTACTATAGTCTATTCTTTTTTTTTTGTTTTTGTTTTTATATGAAACGAAAATGATTTTTTTTCTCAATTTTTAAGAAAATTCCATCACGTCAAGTGTGATATGCACTTATTTTGAAATTGAAATAAAAACTAAATAAATGAAAAGAAAGTACATAAGAAAATAAAAAAAAAAAGATAATAAAAAAAATATGTGTTCTGATACATGTAATTACATAAATACATATAAAAGATGTGTATAAGTGTATGAGTATAAAAAAATTTATCTTGGGGCTCTTAAAATGTGAATATATACATAGAAATTATACATGCCATGTATATAAGTATGTTATGTATATCAAGATCTTACGCTTTGACGATATTGCTGCATCAACAAAGAAAAATCTCATAACATAAAGTATAGAAATCAAATGATGCTTTCTAGCAATGAAAGTTCAAAGATTCAAAATTTGTATGTACATATATAATGTTAAATTTTTTATGTATTTGTATATAGTGTACACTTATGTAGATTTTCTTTTTAGGCAAAAAGATATAAAAAAGTGCATCTTATGTACTTACATAAATACATATGTATATATATCCTACATGAATAAAAATAAAACTATTTTTGTGTCTCGTAGATATTTGGTTGCATTCAAACAAGAATAATTTTAAATTTAATATGTACCTTTGTTTAAGAGTTTAATCTTTTTTTAAGAAGACTTTGGCCAAACACTTTTATTTTTGATCTATAAAATTCAAGAGACATGAAAAAAGCATAAAATTTATGTAGGTATGTAGTAATGAAAATATGTAGAAAAAATTATTTATTAAATGTTTATATACATATGTATGTAATATAGAATAACATCATATGTATGTACATATGTATGTATGTCTGTGCATAAAAATTTTCTTAAATTCATATAATATGCAGGGAAAATTTTTTCGAAAGTGGAGCGTTTAAGAAAAGCGTAGAGTGTGTTTTGTTGCTACGACGATTTCCCATAAAAATTTAAATATAGCATTACATATTGTTTTATGTAAAAGTAAAGTTACAAATTAAAAGTAGAGCTGTATTGATATATGTATATCATCCGTTTCTCTACAGCTTGAAAATTCTTAAAATAAATTCATTTTTACGTCGTGTGTACGTAAAAATAGAAAATATATATTATGAAAATTGAAAAATGAAATTATGGAAAACCATTATAATTGGCTGGAAATGCATATGTATGTGATATAGATCACATGCATATGAGTTCAATTAGTTAAATATGCAACATTATGAAGATATCTGTATATATACACAACAAATATTTTTTGAAAAATATCCAGCCAATATCTTACATACATACATACATACATATGTAATTGTTAATAAATCCTAAAATATATTTATGTATTTATTTAAAATTTCTAACACAAATTTTTGTGAAATTTAAATTTCTTTTAGAACTTACTTACTTTTAATAATATTTTATTTGACAGTCAATATATTTTAACTTAATTTAATAATGTAGCCATTAAATTTTGCATATCACTGTAGACTTTATTGTTCTTTCATAAGTAATCTTCTCATACAAAAGTGGAGTGAGGTAAATACTTTTAGTCTTGGAAAAGTACAATTATGCATGTAATATATGTATATGCAATGTAGGGGAGACGATTCATACATACAAACATACATATGTACATATATGCATATAATGTGCATTACATATTGGTGGGTGATTTAAAATCCAATGCACATTTTATGAATAAAAAATGAAAACACACACTTAGATATAACGCATGTCCATGTACGTATACGTACACATTCCAAATGTTTATGTGTTTTCCATGGTTTAGTATTTTAAACTTTTCTTTATATTAACTAAGTGAAATTCATATCGTTATTCATGAATTATACACGATACTTGATAGCATTTTACTGCAATTTCATTGTACTATAGATGTGTATATTATTATTGTAAATCGTGTTCATTTATTGCAATTGCTATTACATATTGCTGTAACATGTAATCATTTATTTTTTAAATATATTTTTTTGTGCTGTTTTGCAAAAGATAGTGAAATGATTATTGAATACTGAAATAATAATAAACGATATGAGTACCATCATTTTTGATGGTGAAAGAACATTCAACCGAAAACACAAACACAAAAACAAAATAAAATAAATAAAAATAAAACTCGATTGTTATATTGTCGTAAATGGACAACAAAACTTACACAATTTATAATGTTATATTGGTTGAATGTCGTATGGTTATCGAAATTGGGCGGAAATACAATGAAATTTGTAGTATGTTGGCGATGTCTATAATAAGATAATTTTTCTTATGGACGGTTACATTTTTTGATATATAGATATCTAAATTAGTGATAATCGATAAAAGTGTAGGATGGCAAACTACTTTTACATGTTTAGTAACCGTCATGTATTAGTAATTTGTTTATAAATTATAACTTTATAACTTTTATTGTATGTAAAAGCACTGATTGACCATGAGAGATGTAAATGTACATACTCATATGAATACGAGTACATAAAATCAGTTTTTTAAGTATACATATTAAATTACAGTACACTGTGTAGCATTCAACACGAATATCAATAAGAACCAGTTTGCCCAATATACGTAAGAAAAAATGTGGTTAAGTTGAATATAAATTCGTATGCATGTACTTATAATAACAATAATAATAAATGTTTAAAAAAGATATGAGAATAAATTGAAACCAGTTTTCCCGTGTTAAAAGTAATTTGAGCAAAATTTCAGTTTGGTTTATATCACCTGCTTAGCCGGTTAGCAGGTGAGGTTAAATTTGTAGCAGACGAACAAATAAATGATGAACAAACAGATTTTATAAACAATTTCTAACATTATTAACATCATTTTTTCATATTTATTTTTAATAATATCGAATTGTTTCAAAACTTTTAAGTAAATTAAAATAACAATATTTTTCTTTATATTCATATTTTAAACCTGACTCACCTTTTTAATTTTCATTCTTAAACAAATATAAATACATGCACGAAAGACGATTAATACTGATATTCTAGAGTGATTTCTAAGATTGATAACAACAACATTAACAATAATTTTCGTATACGGAATAAAGGAAAAAGGACTCTCTTTTGCGCATATCATTCTAAATAATATCCTTGTGTATGCATGTATTTATTTCTGATATTCCCTTATAATAATATTAGAAAATAATTTTTGTAATGTTGCCAATTTTGAATACAAATAAAAATGTTCTCATTGCTATGTTGCAATATTTTTCGACGTGGAACAATTAATTTAAATAAACTGATAATTAATGTATATACTATATATGAGTATAAAAAGTAAAAGTAATAATTATTACTGGTTTTTTATATTTACCTTCATACAATTCTTAAAAATAATTAAACTACAAAACAAAAAAAAAACGAATTAATTATTAACAAAGCAATTTTTGTTTTAATAAAAGGTGAAAAATTTTATTCCTCTTTTTAAGGGTGAATGAATTCCTAAAGACAATAAAACACCAATTTATATTTTTAATGTATTTGTTGTTTATTTGTTTTGGATGTTGAACACCTGAATATTTTTCAAACATACGTACATTATTCGATAATTCAGGATTAAAATACTAAAATCATTTATTTTGAATTTCATTTCAAATACTATTGTTTTGTATTAGTAGAATTATTACAATAAAATTTGTTACGAAATAAATTATTAAAGTTTGTTCATTAACAATATATTTTGGAATGAAAAAAATTTAAAATAATTGCTTTAATGAATAATAAATAATTTTTTAAATGATTGTTTTTTTATGTCGTTTTGTAAACTTGACACTGGCAACACTTCAGCCTCTAACAAAATATTATTTTGTAGTGTGCAATGTATTTTATATGAGATACTTGTATGTATGTGTATGTATGTTTAGTGTTTTGTGTAATATATAGAACTGAATTCATATTAAGGGTGAATGTACGTTTCCTCGACATAATTTAATGATAGTGCTAGCGCTACTATAGAAATAGAACCTGAGCAAACAACAATATACATATGTATGAGTATGTACATACATTCATACAAGCTATTAACTAATATAAAAACTAACACCACTAATGTAAACGTGAAATGGGTGGGTGGGTGGTTAGGGGTTAGTTTTATACTATATTTTACGTTTGGTTGTTTTTCTACACTATATACATATGTTGTATGTTAGTACTTTTTTATATAATTAAAACAAAATATATTTATAGAATAGCATAAGTGAACAGAGGGAGGATACGTATTTTAAATGAGTGAATTTTGTATTTTCTTTTAAACGATTATGGAGCATACATATGTATGTATAACGGCTATTATAGTGTGAGAATAAATTTATTATATTTGTTTGTTTGTTGGTATTAAAATGAATAACATATCGTTCAAATTTATTTTTTTGATGTACAATACAACATTATAGGTACTACGTATGCATATGCAATATGTACAAATGTATGTATGTACATATGTATATGAATACATTGAATCTTTTTATATTGTATCTTTTATTCAGATTCATTATGTCGTACGTATTTATGATGAAGTCTTTAAGGGTTAGAAAATTTGTTAGTTTGGCTAGTTTGATTAAAAAATGAAATAAAATTTTTTTGCACATGTGTCGAATAACATAATGCAAATAAAAAGATTTATAAAAAGATTATAAAAAATTTCTACATGTGTACCTAAATTATATTGAATTAATGAACGGAAACAAAAGTCTGGAAAATATAAAAATGAAATCATTTGAATTAATAAGTATAATAGACTTCATAATAATGCACATGGAGCATGATATGATTAACATGTGTTTTTTATGTATTGTAAAAGCGGTAAATTCAAGATTATAAAAATGTAATTATAGGTACCTATTTTTCTCTATTTTATTGTACAAAAAAAATTTAATAAAAAAAGCTAAAATGGGAAGAGTAATTCATAGGAAACGCACCTACAATTCATACAATGTACATTCATATTTTATTTTTAACATATTCCGAGATTTGAATTAAAAACAAGACAACAATAAAAGAAATGAGATAAAAATATTTAAAAAGTCATCAATACACCTATTTTAAAAATGAAATTGTTATAAGTCATCATGTTCTTTGTTTTTCAACAACAAATGTTTTAAAAAATTTTATGAATTTAAAATAATAGTGATGCTCTTATGTGGGATTTATGATAAATAATAGGTTCTTCAAATATGTAAATGGATAATCTAAAAATTAGGACGAATATTAAAACTTCTTAAAATTTTCATACTGGCGTTCAAACATACATACATATGTATGTATGTATTAATTTATTCGCGTAATGTTACTAAAATAAAATATGTCTGTTAAATACATGTGTTATTTTAATTTAAATTTCAAATTTTAATTATGTACATTAAAATTTCAAGTTTAAAAAATTTCCAAGGGCAATTTTGAAATTATATTCTAAAAATAGTAAAATTACATTTTTAAAATATACAAACAATTGAATGTATGATATCTGATTTGTGTGATTTCATTGTGAACACAAATATAATATTTATTTCAAAAACTACCTAACTTGCAATAAAAAAAAGAACAAATTGAAGATTTTGGAAAAATGTAGCAGCTGCCGAACATCTGCTATTTTTTCAACCAATCATCTTAACCATACGTCTTTGTATTTTGTATTAATTCTAGTGATGGTGGTAATACGCGTAACAAAAAGGACCTGTGTTAAGATTTTTAAATTTACGTACCATCAGTTCCATATATTGTTCAAAATTTGAACACATGTACAATACATATAAAAAACATCAGTTTACGTGAATATATATGTATATATATAGAGCCCAAAACACATATGTACGTACGTTACACAGTGAACACATGCATTTTTCTTATTTGAAAAATAAATTTACAGTACTTCGTTAAAGTTTTAATGATCTTTTCATCTTTGAAAAAATTTAATTTTAACAAATTAAAAAATTACACCAGTTACCAGTATCACTACATTATGTGAAAATATTTGCAAAAATTCGTTACTTTCTTAGCAGCTTTTTCTTACATTTTGAATCCCATATTTATGTATTTTTTTAAATGAAAATTTTGTTTAATTGAAGAATTATTCATATATTTACATACATACATACATATATAAAAGCAACAAAAATTCTCCATATGTATGATATGATATATCACTTTCTGAGAAAAAGTTTATTGAACTTATTCTATACAATTAATTAAAATCGGAATACATACATACATACGTACACACATATGTATGTATGTATGTACATAATTGTTTAAAAAATTTTTAAAATGGTTTTTAAATGTCATGAAAATTATGTTATTTTCATGGTTGATTGCTGAGATTCTACTGAATTATTCATTTAATGCATTGTGATAATAAAAATAAATAACGACTCTGTTTTTAGTGCAGTCATATTGTTAATTGCAACATCGGAGTTTATGATTATAAAATAAAATCAACTAAATCGTGACTTTTGTACATAATTGACTACACTCTAATTTTATGTACATATATTTTTATTTTGTGTGTTTAATTTCATATTTCATGGTTAAAATAAGTTAAACAAAAGTTCATTTTTTTGTATTATATACTTATTTTAATTTTTACTCATTTATTAAATAAAATAGACTGATTTACACTTTTCTAGTGTGTACTATTTATTTATTTATGTGTAGTCATAAGTATAAATACAAATTTTCATATCTACTACAATCTTAGTATTACTCGTACACATCCACGTGCTTCTTTTTTTAATTTTTTTAAATCACGATTTATTTAAATAACGAATGATTTGTACTACAGATTATATTCAACATCAACATTTTGTATTTTGAGAGAAACTCTAATGTAGTAATTGTGAGATTAATGGTGCATTTGAAATTAAAAAAAAAAACATTCTTTATTTGAAATTCAATTGCATTCATTTCTATTTAGGTTGCATTTTTGTTTTTAATGTTTATTTTATTGATTTATGAAAAAAAGTTAATTAAAAATGATCATCAAAATAAATAAATGCTTTGTATTGTTGTTTTGTGAATATCTACAGTATTAAATTTTTAAATTAATTCAATTCCATTCATTACATTATAATTGTAAAAATTACACATATTTTTATTCTTTTGAGAATTCTATTATTTATTGACTGTTGTATTAGTCACTGTATACACGTTCAAATAAGTGTGTATAAAAAATAATAAAATAATAAATAATAACATTATAATTAATTTTTGTATAACTTTTTTGTAGTGTGAAGGCCATGTAAAAACAACAATATCCACTGTTTTACTCCCCAAAGTGGAAGTACATACATAATGTAGTCACGAACATGAATTGATATTTTATTTTTTATTTTTGTTTCTACCCCACTGAGTATAAATGTAAATATGATACGGATGAGTGTATAGATAGGAACGTTTGATAATCATAATTTGTAGTAGTAGTAGAAGTTCTTTACACAATTGTGAAACATTACACGGTGAATCTGTACAGGTTTTCATTATACACATTCCGGACATCTCCATTGGAGCATGAAAAAAAAGTTTTGAACACTGTAAATGATGGCTTAAAGTTTGTTGAGCTGAATGCCAATGACATTATTATTGGGAAGAAATTATACAATACATTGTTGACGTCATTTCCGTTTTAACATAAAATTTTATCGTAATTCTTTATAAATCAATCATAAAAACAGCAAAATGAAATTAAAAATACGAATTATTTTAAATTATAATACTTGAATTTTTTTTTCAAAAAAAAGATAATTAAATCACAACATAACATTTTAAAAATATGTAAATGTTAATTACAGCAAAATTAAATGATAATTTCTTTCTTCTTTTACAGTACTTGCTGCCAATCCTGATGCCGACCTAAAAGGACCAGCTTTTCTTAAAGAACCACAAAATAGAATCGATTTTTCAAATTCAACTGGAGCTGAAGTAGAATGCCGAGCTAGTGGTAACCCAGCACCGGAAATTATTTGGATTCGAACTGATGGTACAGCTGTTGGTGATGTTCCTGGTTTAAGACAAGTGTCATCGAACGGTAATCTCGTCTTTCCACCATTCCGAGCAGAGGATTATCGACAGGAAGTTCATGCTCAAGTATATGCATGTTTAGCACGAAATCAATTTGGAACAATTATCTCAAGAGATGTTAATGTTAGAGCTGGTGAGTTAATATGTTCTAGAGACTCGGAAAATTTTTATCATGTACTGAAAAATGTACATATTGAAACAAAATTTAATTACAGTGCTTTTGCAAATAATATAATTTAAATTTAGGTTTCTGAATTTGACATCTTACAACATAAATATATATATATCTATGTATTTATATACCTGGTGATAACAAGGAATTGTTCAAATTGGTCAAAATGGTCATAAATTGTTTAAGTCTCAAAATACTGACAATTTTAATTAGCTTTATTTTAATCTAAAAAAGTTGCAACCTAAGCTGTAAAATATTACTATTTGCAATGCAACTTGTTCAATTATAATTTATTCTTTTTTTGCAAAAGCACTGTATATTTTGTTGAAGAGGATGTTAGACTTTGATGAGTATATATTTTTTGCAGGCCCTTGTTTTACGTATCTGTCACAATTCTCTTTTCACTTTATGTCGTTTACCATCTGGGCATTTCGTTTAAAAACTCATTTAAGGTGTTAATTTGAGTTAGAAAGTTATGTAATATAGTAAAAACATACGTTTTATAAGAAGGCTTCCTTAAAAATGAAGAGTAAATTTTACCAATTTATGCCGTTATAATTTACGCAACTTATAATATTTGAAATGAATTCCCTAATAGTTGTTTCATAATTATTTTCGATATTCATTTAATTGAAAATCACTTTTCAAAAGTTTAATTGAATTTAAATGACGATATAAATATTTCAAAATTTTGAAATCAATGCAATCTCAATAAATTTTAGTATATTTTTTAAATATGTACATAACATAAATACTAAATTTTCAAATCAAAAAATCCATTTATTTCAGTTTATGATGTGTGAAAAGTGTTAGTCACGTCATTTCAAATGTAGAATTATTCTATCATTTCATTTTAACTATGAAATGAAAATGAAAATTTTATGATTTGTACTACTGAGCATAAAATCGTTTTTTTAATACTTTTACAATTTTTAGTTGGAATAATAAAATATAAAATAATTTTTTTAGTTGTTGCTCAATATTATGAAGCAGATGTCAATAAAGAACATGTAATTCGTGGTAATTCAGCGGTTATTAAATGTTTAATTCCTTCATTTGTTGCTGATTTTGTTGAAGTTGTATCCTGGCATACAGATCAAGATGATAACTACTTTCCTGGAAGTGAATATGGTTCGTCATTAATTCGTCATTAAATTTTATTCGATGTCCGAAACTAATGTTAAAACAATTTTTCCATTTATTCCTATTTTCATCAAGCTAAAATTTATTTTTATTTCTATAATTTGTTTTAATTTCTAATTTTAAATCTTTTAAAAATTTTCATTTAACATCGTTATTCAGTTGTTGCCCAATCTTATGAAGAAGATATTTTGAAAGCTTTTGTTATTCGCGGTAATTCAGCGATTTTAAAATGTGACATACCGTCATTCGTTGCCGATTTTGTTGAAGTAGTATCATGGCATACAGATAAAGGCGAAAATTATCTTCCAGGAACAGAATATGGTTATTCTTAGATTTTACTGTATTTTTAAAAAGATAATGTCCAATTTTTATATCCTTCCAAGAAAGTCCTTTTTATTAGTGATCATCTATATATGTACATATGTATTTTTCGGTTGCTTTTTTTGAAAGTATTTTTTGTTTTTATATGTAATTAGTGGTAGCACAACATTATGAAGAAGATATCCATAAAGCATTTGTTATTCGTGGTAATTCAGCAATTTTAAAATGCGATGTACCCTCTTTTGTTGCTGATTTTGTCGAAGTTATTTCTTGGCATACAGATCATGATGAAACATTTTATCCTGATAACCAATACGGTTTGTTATTTTAAAAAAAAAAACAAGAGATATTGGCCATTATGTTTCCCTGAAATCTATCCAATACCAATTTCATCAAATATTTTTTGTTTTTTTACTTTTTTATTTTTTTACTCTAAACGTACCAACATTTTAAAAATTTCATTTATTTATTTATGTTTGTATATAGTCGTTGCACAATATTATGAAGTTGATTTTCATAAGGCATTTATCATTCGTGGCAATTCAGCAATTTTAAAATGTGAGATACCATCATTTGTTGCAGATTTTGTTCAAGTTATTTCTTGGCATACAGATCAAGATGAAAGTTTTTATCCAGAAGATAAATACGGTTTGTTCCTAAATTAGGCCAACTATAGATACATGTGACCTTTTTAATCGCGATCGAATATACTTTTATATTCCTTATTCCTTCACCATAATTTTATATTTTTAACTTTTTGTACGTATTTTTTTATTTATTTAAAAAATATAAAATATATTTTACCGCAACGATATTTTATTCAAAGATTTTTGTTTTTTATTTTGATGAAAATATATTTTTTATTTTCAAGTTGTTGCACAATATTACGATACTGATGTCAATAAAGCATATGTTATACGCGGCAATTCAGTTGTTTTAAAATGTGAAATTCCATCTTTTGTTGCTGATTTCGTACAAGTAGTATCTTGGCATACTGATCAAAATGAAGATTTCGTTTCTGGAACTGAATATGGTTTGATATTTATTCATTTCGTTTTTGATAAAATAAAAAAAAATGGAACTAGACTAATACATAAATAATTTTTAATTAAATGAAGGGGGAAAATGTTATCTAAATCCGATTATTCGTAATAACATCATTTTTTTAAAAATCTTTTTAATATTAACTTTTTAAATAAAATTTCTTTTTATTTTCTTTTTTTTATATATTTTGAGAAAAAATTTTTTTATAAAAATATTTTTATTTTTGTTTGAAATTTTGTGCTTGCTACTTCAGGGTTTCGTTGAATAATACTGTAATTGTTCAATTGTGTGTACAATTTAAAATGTTCTCAAATTTATCTTCTTATTTAGTTTTGAAAAAGGTAGGGTCCATTTAAGTTGTCACCTTATTTCGCCTTTCAAAAAATTTTTATCTGATTTATTTATTTGAAGTTTTTGTGTAAAATTACAGCTTTTAATATTTTATTTATTTGTCTGTTATCTTATTTACACATTAGAAATTTTTTGATTGTCACATAATAACAAAAAATGTATTCACTTGGTATTTTTTTTTTGAAGGGAAAAGACTTATCTAATATTTGCTTAAAAGATCTATTTTTAATTTACTTTTGGTCTTTAAGCAGAAGTTGATTGACCTTCTATTTTTCGGTTTTATTTTACAAATTATATTGTACTATGGTCTGTACATTTTATTACAATCAGATTAATGATGTTTAGTTTTATAATTATTTTGTTTTAAACATTTAAATTACGTTCAAATAATAACTGAAAATATTTATTATATTTATGCGACAATGAATTTCCCTAAATATAGTTGTCCATCAATTTTATGAATCAGAAGTAAATAACGAATACGTAATACGTGGGAATTCGGCGATACTAAAATGTTCTATACCATCATTTGTTGCTGACTTTGTTGAGGTAATATCATGGCAAGATGAAAATGGTGAATTGTATGGATCAATGGATACCACAAATTTACAGAATAATTATAGTAATGCAATAACTCATTTAAACATGCGTGTAATGTTCAAAAATTTGATATAAAATCCTCTACTTTGATCCTAATTTTTTATTATTTTTTTTATTTTTTCTAAAAATAGATTTTGTTTTTTGTTATTCAATGACTGATTCTACATTTTTATTTTAAAAATTTAGTTGTCAATCAATATTATGAGGCTGAAGTTGTTTCGGAATATGTTATAAAAGGGAATACTGCTGTTTTAAAATGTACAATTCCAAGTTTTGTAGCAGATTTTGTTAAAGTTGAAGCTTGGGTTGGTAGTGATGGTTCTGAATATTTACCAACATCAAATTTTGGTACAGAAAAAAACACAAAATTTCTTTTTATATAAATGTAAATCCTTTTAATCCTTATTATATCCCAGTTTATAGCAGTTTTGTTAAATGTGTAGCTACAATTTTACAATTTTATATATTTGTAACATTCTTGTTTTATTATTATCATCATTTTTTGAAATAAAAAATTAGAAGCAATTTTTTCATTATTAATTTTATAGTTGTTAATCAGTATTACGGTGCTGATATCCTAATGGAATATGTTATTAGAGGTAATGCAGCAATATTAAAATGTTCTATACCGTCATTTGTTGCTGATTTTGTTCATGTTGAATCTTGGATTGATGAAAGTGGAAATGAATTAAAACGTTCAGATAATTATGGTTCGAATTTATCTTTTTTTATGATAAATAATTATTTTTTTGTCCTATAATCCTGTTGTCCTATTTTTAGGTTCTTTTTTGTTAAATAAGATTTTTCATTTTACATTCATTATATTGTAAATATTGGCTAGAGATATACGTGACATTTAGGAAGTTTCAAGGTCACCTGTAAATAATTCTTAGATATTTTGAGTTGCACAGATATTGATTAATGAATATTGTACATATATCGTCGATTGATATAGATTTTTTTTCTTAGTTGTAAATCAGTTTTATGAAGCTGAAATTATGACCGAATATGTAATACGCGGAAATCCAGCAGTTTTAAAATGTTCTATACCATCATTTGTTGCTGATTTTGTTCGAGTCGAATCTTGGATTGATCAAGATGGTGGCATTTTAACTACATCGGATAATTACGGTTTGAGATTGAACAGTTTAAATTGATCTTCTCGCAAATCCTATAATTTCACCCTTGGAAAGATTCACTAAATTAAATTTTTGAAACTTTTGATTTTATTTTTGTTTTACGAAAGTTATTTATTTGTTGTTTTTGCTTTAATTTTTTAGTTGTTTCACAATTTTATATAACCGAAGCTGAAAATGAATATGTAATTAAAGGAAATTCAGCCGTTATGAAATGTAAAATTCCGTCATTTGTCGCTGATTTTGTTTATGTTGAAGCGTGGGTTGATAATGATGGAAATGAATTATGGAAAAATGATTCCTTAAATTCTTATGGTATTTGTTAAACTTTATATGGAAATTGTAAATTTTTTCCTGTTATTCCTTTAACCCAGTTAATATTTGTATTTGGTTTTTAGAATTTTTGAATATTATGTATGTATGTATATACATGTATATCTTCTTTTATTTTGTTTTTGATGTGTTTCTGTAAAATAGTCGTTATTCAAACATACGAAGCGGAAGCAGATAATGAATATGTAATTCGGGGAAATTCAGTTGTAATGAAATGTGAAATACCATCATACGTTGCTGATTTTGTGTTTGTTGATTTGTGGATGGATTCTGAGGGAAGGACTTATTATCCAAATAGTGATACCGAAATCGGTACAAATATTAATTATAATAAAAATAGAAATATTGTAATAACGCTATTCCCGGAAGAAAATAATGATCCTTTTACTGAACGTTTCAAAATAATTTTGTTTTAAGCCTATTAATTTCAAATTTAAATTTTAAGTCAATACAGTTATTGTTTTTGTTTTTTGTTTTTGTACCGTTAAATTTTTAAGTTGTTCAACAATTTTACCAAACACGTGTCATTGATGAATTTGTGTTAAGAGGTAATACAGGAATTTTAAAATGTTTATTACCATCATTTGTTGCGGATTTTGTAGAAATTGAAGAATGGATTGCAGATGATGGAACAAAAATTACACGAAATGAGAATGAGATGGGTAAAATAATAAATTTAGAAAAGATTTGATAGTCCTGAAATCCTTGAATACTTATTTTTAATTCGATGTTATATTGTTAATCTAAACAAAGTTTTGATCTTTTTCTTGCTTTAAAATTTTATAAGTTTTTATAATTTTATTTAATATAAAATTTCAGTTGTAAATCAATTCTATGAATCACAAGTTTATGATGAATATGTAATTAGAGGGAATACTGCTATATTTAAATGTCAAATTCCATCTTTTGTTGGTGACCATGTTGAAATAATTGAATGGGTTGATACAAATGGTCAACATTATTTATCAAATGTTACTGGTATGATTAAATATTAATTGATAATTATCAATCCCATTATCCTGTGAAGTCCTTTAATTTTATTTTACTAAATCTCAAACATTTATAAAGTCATTAAAATATTTTAAATACTTACGTGGTGTTTTTTGGACGTTGAATGACTTTAATTTCGATATGATTGTACACGTGTAATTTTTTATAATTTTAAAAACTATCATATTTATAATGATTGTAAAGTACACATGAGCTCAAATGAATACAATTGTTTATTTTTAAATTTCCAGTTGTACCACAAAGTTACACAATAAATGTGATGGATGAGGCTGTATTACGTGGTAACACAGCAATCCTAAAATGTCATATACCAAGTTTCGTTGCTGATTTTGTATACGTATTATCGTGGGTTCAAGATGAGACAAAAGAAATATTTGGGATGACAGAAGATAATGACAGTAGGGATAAATTGGGTAATAAATAAAATTAAAAATAATGAATCGTTTTTTAGAGAAGAGAAATTAAAAAAATTTTTTTTGAATAATAAAACTCCTGTTATCCTGTCTGTTATAAAGCATTGTTAGTTTGTTTTTAGTCTGTTTTTGTATTACATACTATTTATTCAGCTTCAAATTTTATAATTTCTTTCATATGTATGTAATTTCAAAATTTTGTTGATCAGAAGTAAGAGGCGATTTTTATTGTATTTTGTACAAATTTAGTCCATTGATTTTAATAATTTATATGTTAATGTATAAAGATGTAATTGGAAAAGTGGTTTGGGAAATAAAATCAAAATTAACGACATAACACATAATATACTTACGTATTTATCTCAATTTTTCTTATGTTTTTATTTTATTTTTATTTTCATTTTTTTTCTTATTATTTATTTTTTCATTTTTTTTAAAAATCTTTTTTACTTTTCGTTGTTTCAGTTTTTTATTTTATTTTATTTTATTTTATTTTATTTTATTTTATTTATTATAACCGATCCTTATATATCCTTTGCGCCGCATATCCATGAGCCTCACGGCTTACCTAATCATAAATTTTCCCCCTTCATTTAGCTTAAGTAATATATTCATGGAAAATTTCATTTCGACTAATAGATTATTTCAAGCTAAGATTTAATAATGATTCCAGATAAATTTAAACTTACATAACTTTAGATTCTATGAGTTCTTGCAAACCGTGTATATATGTATTCGTATGCTTAAAAATGAAATGAAATTTTCTAGTTATTTAGCATAATAATTAAACAATAAAAAATTCTTTAAAGTTGTATACATAAAATTTTCAATGCGAGTTTTAAAAATGAACACATAAATGATTTGTAGACTTTAAAGAATTTTTATTGAAATTAAAAATTGTATTACATGCAATTTAAATCGTGTTGTTAATGTGTACAGTAAAATTTTATTTTGAAACGATTTAAAAGGCATATAATACATTTCTGAGTAATAATTTTACTTAAATACGTTTCAAAAATAACTAAAATTTCAAATGTATAATCATTTGATTAAAAATTATAATTTCATTCAATATCTAACGTTACATATGCTTATAAAAAATTTCTTTAATATGTTATAAAAATTCTATGTATATATTTGGGTATATAACACTACAACGTATTTAGGTAAAAATTTCAGAATTTATTTTAATAATAATTATCGAATAAAATTGTGCAAAATAAGAGAATTTGTTAAACGTATTTATATTGAATCAAATTTTTGATTTTTTTTTCTTATATTGTGTAATATGGTTCTTATTTTAAAAAAAAATTATTTTGCATAATTTTATTCAGTAACTTATTAAGTATACATACGTATAAAATATTATATTATTGATTTTGCAAAGTAAATTAAATTGTTTCTCTTAAAACATAATATTGATTTTTCAAATTAAAATAAAATAAATTTATTTTGCAAAATTCAATATTGTAGAAAATTAAAATGTACAAGAAAATTGAATTATAATCTAATATTGTTTTTTTTTTTCGTCTTTTTACTTTGTTTTTGTTTAATAATATAATTTAGATGGTAAATATTTAGTATTACCATCTGGTGAATTACACATTCGAGAAGTTGGTCCTGAAGATGGTTATAAAAGTTATCAATGCCGAACAAAACATAGATTAACAGGTGAAACACGTTTAAGTGCAACAAAAGGACGTTTAGTAATTACAGGTATGAAATTTGGAACAAAATTTTCCAAATAAAATTAATTAATATATTTATATATTTACATAATATAAAATTTGTATATAAAATCCATTACTTTGAATGTTCTTTCTATTTAACTAAAATTAAAATATATTCAATTTCATATTTTGTTCATAAACATTTTTTAAAAAAAGGAAATAAAAAAATTTAAATTTTAATTAAAACATTTAACTTTAATAAATTTATTAATAAAAAAAAAAAAATTTAATATATTCATTAAAATTAAATATTTCTAATAATAATCATCAGTATTGCATATAATTTTAAAATGAATATAAAATTAAATTTTCGGATTGTATTGTTACGATGTCCACCTTCAAATTTTAATTGATATTCTTCAAAAAAATGTCCATTACATAAATTATTAAAACATAATTTACATGGTCCTCTATACATTCCTTTATAATTATTTGCTAAATTTATTTTACAAAAATTTATATTATGATATGTACAACCTTTTAAACGAATTGCATTTTTTAATGTTATCATTTGAAATTCATAACATACAAATCTTGAATTTGATTTAAATTTTGAAAAATTTAAATAATTTTGAATTTCTTTATTAACTGTTGATTTATCACATTCAATTGTATCTGTACATGCAGAATTTGCATAATCTAAATCAAAGCAATCATAACATTCTAAAGTACAGGCTATAATTAAAAAAAAAATGAAATTAAAAAAATTATATTTTCATTTTGAAAAAATGAAATTTAATGAAATCAATTACCAATTTTTATAAATGATATTATTATGAATAAATTAAAAAGCATTTTAATTTTCATCACACCACAATAAATCAAACATTACCATCAAAATAAGTAATATTTTTTCAAAATTTGAATAAAAATAAAACATTAAATTTTTACTTTACTTTATCTCTTCTTTTTTAATATACATACATATGTACATACATACATATGTTATGTATAAATATTCATATTTTATAAACATTCATAATTACTTAATTATTTCGCACATTATTTCGACGATTTTGATAAATATAGCAACAGTTACTATACATTTTCATTTTTTAACAGAAAGGCATTCATAGTAATGGAAAATTTTTATTTTAAATTATAGAACTATTTTTATACAAAAAATGAAGTAAATATTAATTAAAATCGAATTATTTTGATGCAAATGTACAAGGTAAAATTTTATTTTTCAATATCCTTATTAGAATGGTACAAATTTTAAAGTTCTATAATTTAAAATGTAAAATGCAAGGATTATTGTGCAAAATTTTTTACGGATTTTTTTTATAAACACATGCATACGTACATATGTATGTGAATATGCTATGCCGTGATGCTGTGCTATGTACTGTGCATACGTATACATGTAACTTGTATATGTACATGTATGCATGTACCAATAAAATATAATAACAATAATCGTTGCATAACATATTTGTAAGTTAATATTTTTTGAAATAAATAAAAAGCAACAATATTTTGAAAATCCAATTATGTGTTTAAATTTTTAAACATTGATTGAATATTAAATGAATATAATACATAAGTATATAATGTATATACGTGAATATAAATTTACATTAAATCATTGTTAAATAATTACGTATATACTATTCAAAATATTGTATATGTAAATACTTAACAAATTTTGGAGAATTATTGAATATAATATGAATTCAAAAAATTGTTGCTTTAACTGCCTGAATGTTGGGATAGGGTACCCTGTTGCGTGTCGGTAATTAATAAATAATTCAAATAAATTCGTGTATATTAATCGAAATGTAATAAATTTGAAATGTAATTGAAAGTTTATTTACAAATTTCATTTTAACAATTTAAATGAATTCAAAAATTATTCAAACGTGAAATGCTTGACTTGAACTTGACAAACATACATATGTATAAATTATTTTTTTTTTGTTTTTAATTAATTTGAAAAAAAAATATTGATTTTATTTTATCAGGTAAGTTTCGGCTCTTTTTTCTGTTATTTAAAAATTAAATTAAGAAAATATTTTTTGGAAATTTTTATGTAAAAAAAAAAATATTTGCAGAACCCGTTGGCAGAGTTTCGCCAAAATTCCCTAATACGCTAAGAAGTAGCAGTTTCGAGTCGAAATCAGGATCAAGTGTAACATTACTATGTCCAGCACAAGCATATCCTGTTGCTATTTATAGGTTAGCAAAAATAATTTTTTCAAATATTTTCTCTATTTTTGTTAGTCCAGTGGTTGTTACATGCTTTAGAGTTCCCTATTCCAGCTTCACTACGTTTAAATATTCTAAAACGTTATTGTATTGAAATCTACACTATTTTTTGTAATTTTCAAGAACCTGTTGGCAGTGTTGCACCACGTTTAAATACAGGAAACGATATAAAAGTACTTCTTGGACCTATTAATTCTTCAATAACTTTCATTTGCCCAGCACAGGCTTATCCTGTACCAGTTTTTCGGTAAATACTTTTCAAAATAATATTTTTATTGATTAAATTTTACATCCCATTTCCCAGCATTGGCAGTTGTTTATTGTCATTTTTAAACTTTCAATTACTCTTTAATTAAAAAATGAATAATAGTGAAAGTTTATTATACATTTCGTAATTTTTTGTATAATAAAGAGCCTGTTGGAAGTGTCAGTCCAAAGATAAATAGTGGTGATGAACTTAAGCTTATTAAAATTCGCCAAAATCATGATATGAACATTTTGTGTCCAGCTCAATCGTATCCTACCCCTGTATTTAGGTAAGATAAATGTACGTATGTACATATGTATGTGATGAAAGTACAGATATGTATACATACATACATACATATGTACATATTCTAACGCATAAAGTTTGTCATTTCTATTTAGATAGTATTCAAATTAACCATAAAATGTTTAATACGTATATTCTAGAACCTGTTGGAAGTGTTCGTCCAAAACTCAATTTCCTTGATAAATTAAAAATGATGCAAGTTAGTTTAAATGAAAGTTTTGATATATTGTGCCCAGCACAATCTTATCCAGTTCCCATTTTTAGGTAATTAGAATACAAAATATTGTGCATCACAATAACTAATATACATATGTATACATATGTACACAATTATCAGTACAAAAACTGTGTTTACAAAAAATCTTTACTTAAAATTTATTCGAAAAATTTAATATTTTCTGTCCCAGCATTCATACACATAAAAATTCATTGATAATATAGGATTGAATCAAAAATTATTACATAACTTCGTAAAGTCAGCATGTAAATATGTTTATTGTATATGCATGCATTTTAAATTTTAGAACCAGTTGGAAGTGTTCGTCCAAAAATTACATTACATGACAAGTTTCAATTTGTTGAAATCCCACAAAATAAAACCATAGCAATGTTATGTCCAGGTCAATCCTACCCGGTTCCTGTATTTAGGTAATTGTTTAAAACTTTCATAAATAGTTGAATAAAAAATAAAATTACAGTCACGAAATGGTTCTGTGTCCCAGCATTTAGGCCTAGATTATGAACACTTTGAATAATCATATAACAAAAATAATATTGAAAATTATTTTGAAATTTTAGAACCAGTTGGAAGTGTTCGTCCACAAATTTCATTAAATGATAAATTCCAAGTTGTACAAGTAGCATTAAATAGAACCGTAGCAATGTTATGTCCTGGACAATCTTATCCAGTTCCAGTGTTTAGGTAAATAATAAAAAAAATTTGGAAATATTTGTTAGAAGCCTCAGAAAAACATGAAAATGCTTCAGATTTTCTATCCCAGCATTCAAAGTTACATTTATTCGAAAATTGTAAACAATATTGATGAAATATTCAATACTAAAAGCAAATATTATTTTGAAATTCTAGAACCAGTCGGTAGTGTTCGCCCAAAAATTAATTTACACGATAAACTTCAACTTGCTGAAGTTGATTTGAATAAAACATTTGCAATGCTTTGTCCTGGACAGTCATATCCTATCCCAGTATTTAGGTAAAATACATTTATTAATATCGATTGTAAAAAAAAATTCATTTTATATTTTCAAATTTGATGTGTGTAAAAATATATTTACATGCCAAATGTAAATAGTTCGTTTTAATGTTAGTCTTTTTGAACTTTAAAGAGAATAGTAGGGTTAATATAGATATGTGATTTTTGTTGATATTTTAATTAGAACCGGTTGGAAGTGTTCCACCAAAAGTTAATGTTGCTGATGAACTTTCTAATGCAAGAGTACGAATTGGTCATAATTTAAATTTAATGTGTCCGGCACAATCATACCCTGTTCCAGCATATAGGTATGTTTGAATAAAATTAAAAGTTATGTTCAACTTTAATAAATAGGGTATTTTTTAACATTTTGCAAATATTAAAAATATTGTAAAAAATATTTTAGAGCCTGTGGGTAGCGTACCTCCAAAAGTAGATATTAGAGATGAGTTTATTTATGCAAGAGTTCGAACTAATCATAGCATAGGAATCGTTTGTCCAGCACAATCTTATCCTGTGCCAGTATTTAGGTGAGATATTATGTGAAAAATTTTCAATTAAACAATAATATAAAACATCAAAGTCCTAATATATCCAGCATTCAGGTCATTAAATTCGAAATAACAAAAAATATAGTTTACTAATTGAAATGTATTTTATAAAAACGCGTTTAGAGCCTGTTGGTAGTGTAGCCCCAAAAGTCGATGTTAAGGATAAAGTCAATATTGCCACATTTCATATTGATGAAAATTTGAGTTTAATTTGTCCTGCTCAAGGCTATCCGATGCCAGCTTTTAGGTAAATTAATCTATGTAAACTAAAGTCCTAATTTTTATGGTACATACAATATGTACATGTGTACATATACGTAAGGATAAATAATTATTAGAACATTGTGCAGGCAAATGCTCCTATCCCAATATTTATTACTATAAAATCGGATATTGAAATTAAATCAATGTATATGCATATAAGAATTTCATCACATGTATGTACATATATTTTTATAGAACCTGTTGGAAGTGTTGCACCGAAAGTTAATAAAAAGGACGAATATAGTCATGAGAGTATTCAAAACGGACTAGAGATTGCTCTAATGTGCCCTGCACAGTCTTATCCTATACCAGTTTACAGGTATAGTTATAATCTTTAGACGTTTTAAATAGAATTATTCACATGTTTGAAATGTTTTAAATATTTCCAACGTTCGGGCATTATTTCAAAATATGTACTTTCTAAATATTCAACAATCGACTAGGACTAGGTTATTAATACATTTTTATTTTTTTTTTGTAGAACCAGTAGGTAGTGTAGCACCAAAAGTTAGTATAGCTGATCAATTACAAAATGCAGCAGTTAAACGAAATCGAACGGTAGCACTTTTTTGTCCAGCTCAATCGTATCCTGTCCCTGCATTTAGGTAATTGACTAGATGGATTAAAAAAAATTTGTAAAAATCTCAACATTCAGTGCAAATTGTTACTCCAGAAGATCGTTTCTATTTTTGAAAATTTACAAAAACCATGTGTTCATTTTTTATTATGATGTAAAATTTTCAGAACCTGTTGGTAGTGTAGCACCTAAGATTAGTGTTGAAGAACGTCTTAAGAATGCTGAAACAAAAATTTCTTCAAATGTCTGTTTATTTTGTCCTGCACAGTCGTATCCTGTTCCCGCCCATAGGTATAATAAATCACATATCACATTGTTAAAAAAAAAAAAAACAAAAAATAGGGAACTATATCCTAACATTTTGTGCGTGTAAAAATTTATGCACTAGTATTTAATTTATGTATTTATTTTAAAACGATATCAATTGAAACAAGAATACACAAATTACTAATTTTAGAACCTGTCGGCAGTGTTAGTCCAAAATTTAATGAAAATGATGAATTAAATATGATTCGTGCAAGAATAAAACACAGTGTGAGGCTTTTATGTCCAGCACAATCATACCCAATTCCCGTATTTAGGTAAGAAAACAGTGGTATCCTATCTTATCATAGCAACACAAAGATAAAATTTAAAAAAATATATATCATGAAAAACGTTTTAATCTTTCTAATTAAGAACCTGTGGGAAGTGTTGCACCGAAATTAACATCTGGTGATAAGACTAGAAATATTGATGTTAATAGTCAACAGAATATAACTCTTTTGTGTCCTGCTCAGTCTTATCCAGTACCAATTTTTAGGTAAAAAATTTTTTGGGATATATTCGTTCGAGTTGTACAAAAATTGATAATGATGCGCGATTGCCCTATTCCAATATAATTTCATTTCAGTTCTAAATTGCTTTTCTAAAAAAAATATATTTTTTCTATATGCATAATGTATACAGAACCCATTAGCGGTACTGCTCCTAAAGTTCCATTAATACAAAAAACTGCGATACAGTTTATTAGAAATTGGGAAAGTCGTTTCAATTTTATGCCCAGCTCAAGCGTTTCCTATTCCAAATTATCGGTAAGAAATATTAAGTTATTGATTACGTATGGGCCTTATCCCAGCAAATTACAAATATATATATAAAATTTATATACAAATTACAAACGCTATTATAATGTTTATTCCGTTTTTATGAATAATTAATATTAAAAATTACAGAACCTGTTAGTAGTGCAGCACCAAAAGTATCGTCTTTGTCAAAATTCGATATTCAATTACATCCAAAAGAAAAGTCTTTATCTATTCAATGTCCTGCTCAAGGTTATCCTGTACCTGTGTTTAGGTTAGTTTTTAAAATTATCAATTTTTGAACATTAAAATTCGTAGTTCCTACATAAAGATTTAATGGCGAATTTTCCTATTTCAACATTCAGAATATTATTTTATCCATGAAATTTATAATTCTGTAATTTGTACTGTTAAAAATTATTATTTAATTGACTAAAATGTTTTTAGAACCAGTCTCTAGCACAGCACCAAAAATTAATTCATTAACGTACAAGCCAAATATTGTAGAAAATGGCTCTGCAATATCAATTTTATGTCCTGCACAAGGCTATCCTGCCCCTAGTTTTAGGTTTGTAATTTATAATAATAAACAATACATAATACCTTACTTATATTCAACATTCAGGTTGTCGTTACTAGTAGATATTACGTTTTTGTATCTCTTTGATGAATGATATAAAAATATTAATGACTATTATATATGTAAATTTAGAGCCCGTATCAAGTACAGCACCCAGGATACCTTCTATTATGGCTAAACCATATAATATCCCGTTGAAAAGTACATTTTCAATCTTATGTCCAGCACAAGGTTATCCAGCGCCCAGTTTCAGGTGCATATCATTATTAAGTACCATTAAAGTTTAAAGTGTCTGTGTGAGTTTGCATAAATAAAAAATAAACATACACACATAAATGAAATTTTCATACTGAGCTTTTTTTTAAAATATTAGAAATATAAGAATTTTATTTGTTTAAACTGAATACAAGGAATTACAACTAAATTAAAAATTTCATGTGTATTCTGTTCCTTCATTCAGGTTACAAAAGCATTTTGAGATTTTAATTGAGTTTTGAATTTTAATTTTTTTAATCAGAGCCTGTTGGAGCTAAAGCACCAACACTATCAGTCGATGTTAAATGGTCGGGAATTGAAAGACCAAGCAATCATTCCTTAGCTATTATTTGTCCAGCACAAGCATTTCCTGTACCCGTTTTCAGGTTTATAATTTTTCATTAATTAAAATGTATCTTACATAGCATTTCAAACACAACTATTACTTATTCGCATTAAAGATACAGTATAAATAACTCTTTAAAATTACCCTTTTTTTGAAGTGTCACACAGTCTATGTATACAGATTACATTATTGTATTAATTTAGTGTTCTTTTTTTTATATTTTTATTAACAATATTTTTTTACTAACACATGCTTACATATATTTCATATTCATATCTACTATCTGTCCTGCTTTTTTTTTAAATAAAAATTACCACTTGTTGATTGAATCCACGATCCACTTCCAACAAAGGGGAAGTTGTAGTTTTTGCTCTCATTATAAACAAAAAATATTGCTGGAAGATATCTGTTCTCTGTTTACAAATAGAAGCACGTGGTTTTGTTTACGTTTTAAATTACTGAGCATGTCATAACAAAAGTGGAAATGTAATGGAAACATGTATAATTTAAAATATAAGAGAGTGTTGTTATATTCTCTAATCTCTATTGGAATTTATTAGTATATATAAACTCGGATTTGTTTAGAGTAGTACAACGTTATTTTACATATAAGAAAACTTATGTGAATGTACGTACTCGAAAAAGTTGTAAATAATATAAATAAAATTAGTTGTTACGTCACTAGTTGCTTTTTTTATTTAGTATAAAGTCATTGAGAAATTTTTTACTACGAAAATAATACATGAGTAGATATATGTACTTTCATTCATAAATTTAAACATATGATTTTCATACTCTCGTTTTCTTCTTTTTTTGAATATTTGAACATGTAAAGGACTTGCGCGTTTATTGCTATTTGTTTACAATGCTATTATGTAGAGTTAAAAAGTCCTTTGTGGGCAGTCATACCATGAAGTGACTGAGATACCGTAATTGACCTACATAGAAAGTGAAAGTGTCATGAAAATATTTAAAATATGTAGGTATACGGTATTTTACTAGTACGTTACAAACTACAAACCCCTTGTTGCTTTTTGAAGTTAAATTATTATGCATTTATTAGAACATGTGCTTGTTAAATGTGAATGCACATTTTATGGTAACGAAATATTTTAAGTGTTTACAAACTTTTTTTAATCAAGTCAAGCGGTTGAGAAATATTCGAAACTATTAGTTAAAATAGGCTAATTTATCTCAACATTTAAATTTCAAGAATGCACATATACAAGTAATATATACATTTATGTACATTTTATACATTAAGTTTATTTAAATAATTAATTTATTAAATAGAACCAGTCAGTGCAAAAGCGCCAACATTTTCCTTGGAATATAAACTAATTCAAGTTCAGAAGATAGTTGATACCAGTTTTGCATTATTATGTCAGGCTCAGGCATATCCCGTTCCAATTGTTAGGTATGATTGCAAATAATTAATGTTTATGTTTCAAAATTAATTTTTTCTAAAGTATGAACTCAAAATCAATCATTCAGGTAGTTTAATTAAAACTTACAGATAACCACTGTAAAGTACATAAATATTTTGATGACCATTTTATTAGTTTCCTTTTTTTATTATCTTAGAACCAATTGGTTCTAAGGCTCCAGCATTTTCGAGTGAGGTTGCAACATTTTCACATCGTGGTGATATAAATTCAACACTAGCATTAATTTGTCAAGCTCAAGCATTTCCTGTCCCGGTTTTTAGGTAAATCAATTTTTAGGTAAAAGTGAATTATTTTTAAAATGAAACTTAGGTGCTTGATTCTTCCCATTCAGGCTGATATTTTGAAATTTATTTATTTTTGGTCAACTAATTTTGCAAAAAATTAATTTTGTGTCTGTCTAGAACCTGTTGGATTTAAAATTCCAACATTTCCGAGTGTAGCTTCAACTTTCACTGTGAATTATAAAGAGAATAGTACTTTAGCTTTGAAATGTGAGGCTCAAGGGTACCCCGTTCCAGTGTTTAGGTAATTTATAAGTTAATTAGAAATTTAAAGAATTATAAATGCATCAATCTTAGAATGAGTTAGTAATAGATTTTCACATACATTGTTTGTTTTTAGAGCCTATTGGAGCAAAAGCTCCAACATTTTCATCTGATTCTAAAGGAAGTATATTTGTGCGAGAAATTAATAAAAGTTTTGCTCTTTTATGCCAAGCTCAAGCATTTCCAGTTCCGGTTGTAAGGTATTAATGAAATAAATTTAAATTTTTGACTTTTGAATTCTTATCCTTAAAAGCAACAAGTTCCCAACATTCGTGTATTTATATATAGGCTTTTAACCGGTACTCATTTGTCAATTTGATCTCTTTTTTTTTTGTTTAGAACCAGTTGGAGCAAAGGCTCCGACGTTTTCATCAAGTTCAAAAGGAAGTATTTTCGTTTATAAAATTCATATGAATATCTCACTTTTATGTCAAGCTCAAGCATTTCCTGTTCCAATAATAAGGTATATAAATCTTTGATCAGTAATAATTTGTAACTAATAAGAATGAACAAGAATCAGTTTCAATCAATATTCAGAGCGGTAGTGTAAGCTAGAACATTTTTTTTATTTATTGTAAGTTTTGATAATTGTTTTCATAATTGCCCTTCTTCAGAACCTGTTGGTACAAAGGCTCCCAAATTTTCTACGGATTCAAAAATATTTTCATACAGTCGTGCTGTGAATCAAAGTTTTGCATTATTATGTCAAGCTCAAGCATTTCCTGTTCCCATTATAAGGTAAATAAAGAAATATTAAATTAGTTGAGAAAATATTGTATAAAAGCAATCCCAGCATTGAGTCAAAATTATATTACATATGTATTTTGTAGTATTGTAAAATAATAAACACCGAAAAAATTATTTGTAGAACCAGTCAGTGCGAAAGCTCCGATGTTTTCTACTGATGTGACAAGTTTATCTTTTAAAAGAAAACTCGGTGAAGATTTTGCTCTTATGTGTCAAGCTCAAGCTTATCCAGTGCCTATTATAAGGTAACTAAGATCTTTGTATTATTTTGGAATTACACAAAATGATGGTCGTTTTGAATTTTCAAGTTCAAGTCAAAAAAGCATAACAAGTTTTTTTTTTTAAATTTATTGATAATTTAAAATCCAGATTACCTAATTCCAACAAAATATAAAATTTTGAAAAATTTGTATCGTTAAAATTTAACAAAATATTTCAGAGCCGGTAGGGTACAAAGCACCAACGTTTTCAACAGAATCGAAAAGTTTTACATTTCAAAAACGTTTAAATCAAAGTTTTGCGTTACTATGTCAAGCACAGGCATATCCTGTCCCAATAATGAGGTTCGTAAAAGATATTCAAAATCTAAGAAATCATTTTTTTTTTCTTAAATAGAACCAATTGGCTTTAAAGCTCCTTCATTTCAAAATGATGCAAAAAGTAGTACATTCATTCGAACTATAAATCAAAGTTTTGCTCTACTTTGTCAAGCTCAATCCTATCCAATTCCAATAATAAGGTTTGTAGTAATTCTTTTTCTAGTCTACATACATATGTACATAGTTTATAACTCTTAAAAGTTTCAAAGTGTGAGTGTTGTATCTCGAGTATGATGGTGAAGTGTAATTCAAATTAAGTGTATAAGGAAAAGAATGTTATAAAATTCAATATTTTTTTTTTAAAAGTATTTCTTTTCATCTTCTTTTTGTATTTTTAGACAATGAACATAAGTAAATAATGAGCGATATTCCTACATGACGGGCCCCACATGGCCTGCTACTATGGGGTCATCAATTATAATACCCGAAGTAGCAGGTAAGTGGGTGCTACAGCACCTATTATAATAAAAATTGTTTTTCGCGAAGGTATAAATTACATTCATTTATTTGTATTTAATTGTGAATATATTTTTTTATTATCATGCTTGATGTCTCATTATTGCTTTGTTCATTAAAAATATTTTAGTTAAACAATTTTTTTTATTGAATTTCTTAACACTTACACCATTAAAACACTGAAGTGACTAAAAGTTATAATAATTTTTACTTTTTTTATAATTCAGTATTGTTATCATTGTTCGATGTTAACATACATATATACATATGTATGTCCTTTTGCATAAAAATCATATTGAATTTAATTAAATTAAATTTGAAATTCAACATTCAGGCATTTTTATGATCTAATTCAAATTTATGTACACACATTTTGTAAAAATGAATATTTCATCAATATTTCTTTTTAAATTATTGTATACATAGAGCCGGTGGGAAGTGTAGCTCCAAAAATATCTGGTAGTCATTTACAAGAAATGAGTGTTAGAAAGAATAAATCCATTTCAATTCTATGTCCTGGACAATCTTATCCTACTCCAGCTTTTAGGTATAAAAATTTAACAAATTACAAAATTGATAATAATTTTAGATACATACATACATATGTCTGTATGTATTGTACATTTACATAGGAATGCTAAAAAAAAACAATAGTTTTATTACAGTCGGTTATTTTACTGGTTATATTTTTAAAAATAAATTGTATGTTTTCAAATAATTTTATAATCTAATTAGCCCATTCGGTTCTGCAAATATTTTTGGCTTTTGCAAAGATATGACCAAAATTTTAAAATACCTTTAACTTTATCCAAACATTAAGGGATTATAGATTGTTTAAAAAATAATATTTTATGTACGAGAGTAAATCATTATTTTGTTTAAAAATGTATTTTAATAAAAAGAAATACTCATGTACTTTATTATTCAGAGCCGGTTGGAAGTGTTGCACCAAAAATTTCAGGAGATCGTTTACAAGAATTAACTGTTTCAAAAAGTAGTGTATTTTCAATAGCTTGTCTTGGTCAGTCATATCCGATTCCTGTTTTCAGGTAAATTTTTCAACAAAAAAAAAAAAACAACTTAGAAATCAAAGTAAAAATATAACGATGTCGCTATTATTAGTATGTTTCTGTTTCTACATCCAAAATTTACGTCTTAAAGAAAAATTTGACGTTCACATAAACAAATTAATTTATTCGCGAATCGCGATAGAATTAAATTATAGATTCCAAGCCGTTTGGGAAAACGATAATTTTTTCCTCTTTTTGAAATTTACATCTACTTTTGTCGTATAGGCTATCATAATATTGTATAAATGTGGACTGAATGAAACATAGTGCAATTTAAATCCTTAGACAACTTTTAATTACAAAGTGCTTAAAATGCGTGTGATTGATGATTTGTATTGGAGATACATATATTGGATTGGAAGAAACACAAAATTTCAAAAATTATGGAATAAAATAAAAAAGCAATTTGAACATATAAAAAGATTTATTTGAACGAGTCATCATCAATCACACTTTTTTTTTGTTGCGTTTTATGTTTAGATATACATACATATGTATGCAAAACTAATTTGATTTTTTTAATAGGTGGTATAAATTCATTGACGGTACAACACGAAAACAAGCTGTGGTTCTTAATGATCGTGTGAAACAAGTTTCTGGAACTCTTATAATTAAAGACGCTGTTGTTGAAGATTCTGGAAAATATCTTTGTGTTGTAAATAATTCTGTTGGAGGAGAAAGTGTTGAAACTGTCTTAACTGTAACAGCACCACTATCAGCAAAAATTGATCCACCAACACAAACAGTTGATTTTGGACGACCAGCGACATTTACATGCCAATTTTCCGGAAATCCAATTAAAACAATATCATGGTTAAAAGATGGTAAATCAATTGGTCATAGTGATCCCATATTAAGAATAGAATCTGTTAAAAAAGAAGATAAGGGAATGTATCAGTGTTTTATTCGAAATGATCAAGAAAGTGCAGAAGCTAGCGCTGAATTAAAATTAGGAGGACGTTTTGATCCACCAGTTATTCGTCAAGCATTCCAGGAAGAAACTTTACATCCAGGACCAAGTGTATTTTTGAAATGTGTTGCTGGCGGAAATCCAACACCAGAAATTTCATGGGAATTAGATGGAAAAAAAATTGCTAATAGTGAACGATATCAAGTTGGACAATATGTAACAGTTAATGGTGATGTCGTTTCGTATTTAAATATTACATCCGTTCAAGCTAATGATGGTGGCCTTTATAAATGTATTGCAAGCAGTAAAGTTGGTACCGCAGAACATTCAGCAAAACTTAATGTTTATGGTTTGCCATATATAAGACAAATGGAAAAGAAAGCTATCGTCGCTGGTGAAACTTTAGTTGTGACATGTCCCGTAGCTGGTTATCCAATTGAATCAATTGTTTGGGAACGAGGTGAGTATTTATTGATGGATTAAAAAAAGATGTGAAGAAAATAAAGTTAAGATTACAATGTTATTTACAGATAATAGAGCTCTGCCAATTAACAGAAAGCAAAAAGTTTTTCCTAATGGAACTTTAATTATTGAAAACGTTGAAAGAAATTCAGATCAAGCGACTTATACATGTGTTGCTAAGAATGCAGAAGGATATTTAGCTAGAGGATCCCTAGAAGTTCAAGTAATGGGTATGTTGATTTTTCTTTTTTATAAATAAATACAAAAATGGCATCAGAGAAATATGTATATTGCAATATTGCGACAGAATTCAAAAAGTATTCTGGATTTTTTAAAGTCTCTGATGCTGTTGCAAATATAAAATTTCCTTATAAAATAAAACAGGAGCTGTTTCGATTTTGTTAAATGATTATCATCGTTGGTTGTCAGTAGAACATACTTATTTTCGTTGAAATTAAAGAAAATTGGTTTATGGAATATTTCTTTCGAACTATTAGTTGTACCTCAAATTGTTCCATTTGACTTTGGTGAGGAGCCGATTAATATGAATGACATGGTCTCTGCCACGTGCACAGTCAATAAAGGTGATTTACCTATAGATCTTTATTGGACAACAGCACCACAAACACCAGAAAGTGGTCGCAAATTGACAACCAATGATGGAATTTTAATTACACAGCCTACACAACGTCTTAGTACTTTAAGTATAGAATCAGTTCATGCTAGACATCGAGCAAATTATACTTGTATTGCAAGGAATTCGGCTGGAATTGCAATACATACAGCTGAATTAAGAGTTAACGGTTAGGAGAAATTGATTTCATTGATGTACCACGATTATTTGTTATTACGTAGAAAGTATATTTTTGTAGTTTTGACCTTTTCACCAAGTGAGTTTTTGTTTTGGCATTATCCATTCACCCAATATTAGTATTACCGCAAATTATGCCATTTGATTTTGGAACGGAAGAAATAAATGAATTGGATATGGTATCAGCATATTGTACAGTAAATAAAGGAGATCTACCAATTGATATTATTTGGACTAAAAATGGTGGAAAATTATATACTAATGATGGAATTGTAATAAGTCGAACAAGTCAAAGAATTAGTGTATTAAGTATTGAATCTGTTAGAGCAAGACACACTGGAAATTATACATGCGTTGCCACAAATTCAGCTGGTGTTGCAAAATATTCGGCTTTACTAGCTGTTAAGGGTGGGATTTTCGTGTTTAGAATATAACAAACATTTATTTTTGTTTTTTAAATTTTATTTTCGATCCTTTCGAGTTCCTGAATGATAAATAAATAAAATTTTTAGTGCTTCCACAAATAGTCCCTTTTGAATTTGAGAAGGAAATCAACGAAATGGATATGGTATCGTCTCAATGTATTGTGAACAGAGGTGATGTCCCAATCGATATTGTGTGGACAAGAAATGGAGGAAAATTATTTACAAATGACGGTATCGTAATTAATCGTCCGACTCAAAGAATGAGCAATTTAATTATTGAGTCTGTACGAGCTAGACATTCTGGAAATTATACATGCGTTGCTACAAATTCAGCTGGTGTTGCGAAATATTCAGCATTATTAGCTGTAAAGGGTGAATGTTTTGACTTTTGTAAATTATCAATTTTTCATTTTTCAAACTTTGTTATTTAATTTATATTGAAATTATCCAATTTCCTTCAATATTAATTTACGCTGTCGATTATTACATCAGGTTATATTACTCATTTTTAATGATATGGTTATTATGGTGACTAGAACAGTCGTTATTTTATAATAGTTATTTTTATAGTAACTCAAGCTACATCTAATAAAGATTAATTCTTTCATTTATTTAATACTGAATGCCACGTAACATTTGAAGACTCATTTTGAAATTTGATAAAAAATACATTATTTGACATATTTTTATGATCGTAGTACCACCTCAGATTATTCCTTTCAATTTTGGAGAAGATTTTTTTAACACGGGAGATAGTATTGGTGTTCAATGTATGATAGTCAAAGGTGATCTTCCTATATTCATAAAATGGACTCTAAATTCGTTGCCAGTTGTTAGTGAAGAAGATGGTATTGTAATTACAAAATTATCACCAAAGTCTAGTGTTTTAAATATACCATCCGTTGAAGAAACACATCGTGGAGTATTTAAGTGTATTGCAGAAAACGATGCTGGTGTTGCTGAATATTCTTCTGAATTGAAAGTTAATGGTTGGATAATTACTTCCTAAATTTAGAGTTATTTTGATGATTTTGTTTTTCTGATTTTCGTTTTTAAACTCCGTATCCATATTCCTTTATGTTATTTTGATATGCAAAGCGGTACAATAAAAAAAATTTTGCTCGTGTAACAAATAAATTATAACAAATGAGTTGTTTCCGTTCTGACGTTTACTAGTCCCTCCACAAATAACTCCATTCAATTTTGGTGAAGAAGTGGCAAATACAGGTGAAATGACAGGAGTACAATGTATGGTTCCAAAAGGTGATTTACCAATTGACATTCGCTGGACATTAAATGCAGCGCCAATAGTTACCGGAGAAGACGGAATAACTTTGTTGAGATTTAATGCTAGAACTAGTTCGCTTAATATTGATTCGTTAGAAGGGAAACATAGAGGACTATATAAATGTATCGCGACAAATAAAGCGGGCACAACTGAGTATTCATCTGAATTACATGTGAATGGTTAGAGATTTTATAGAACTTAATGTGTGCTACATGTACATATAATTTTGATTTAATTTGAAGATTTTATTTCGGAGTCTCCTTTTCCTAAATTTCAAAAATTCCATCTCCTAACTAAAAAATTTTAAAAGTTCCGCCACAGATTATGGCATTTTCATTTGGAGATCAATCTTTTAATATGGGTGAAGTTACAAGCGTTACTTGTAATGTACCGAAAGGCGATTTACCAATTGATATTCATTGGACAATAAATAATGAACCAATTGTTACTGGAGAAGATGGTTTTACTGTTATTCGAATGAATGCAAGAACAAGCTACTTGAGTATTGATTATTTGGAATCTCGTCATCGTGGCATGTATAAATGTGTAGCAATAAACAAAGCAGGATTATCAGAGTATACATCACAATTAGAAGTGAATGGTTTGTCTTTATTTCCTCTACAAAACGTATTAATTTGTTGCTTATGGTACATATGCCAACGTTTCGCCATTTTGAAAAATTATAAATTAAAATTTTCAATTCAAAGACTTTGATATTTTATTGTTATTTAGTTTTACATTGAAATTTTAGTTGGACCTCAGGTAATGGCATTTGATTTCGGTGATGAGCCTTTAAACATGGGAAATGTTGTTAGTGTTAGTTGTATTGTTCAAAAAGGCGATTTGCCACTTGATATTCATTGGACTTTAAATAATGGTCCGATTGTTTCTGGTGAAGGTGGATTTACAATAATGCGAATTAATGCAAGGACAAGTTATTTGAGTATAGATTATTTGGATGCTTCTCATCGTGGTGTCTATAAATGTATAGCTACTAATATGGCAGGAATATCAGAACATACGGCAGAATTAGTAGTTAATGGTATACTGCATATATCTTGTTCATTGAGTATACTTGAAATTTATTTTTAGTTCCTTTTTGACTCCTTTTCACTGTTTCGCTATTTTGCTGACATAGATAATATGTAGTATTTTTGTACTTCGATAATTAAAATTGACATAATTTTGTTACTCGTATTGTATGGAACAAAAGTTGCACCACAAGTGTCGGAATTTTCATTTGGAAGTGAGCCTTCGAATATGGGTGAAGTTGCAAGTGTTACGTGTGTAGTACCTAAAGGCGATTTACCAATTGATATTCACTGGACTTTGAATAATGCGCCTATTATTTCTGGCGAAGAAGGATTTACATTAATGAGAATGAACCCAAGAACAAGTTTCTTAAATGTTGATTACTTAGAAGCTAAACATCGTGGATTTTATAAATGCATTGCAACAAACATAGCTGGAATTTCGGAACACGTAGCTGAATTACGAGTTAATGGTTTGTTAATTAAACATACTTCTATCATCTCCAATATGCCTTAAATAAAATCCAACTTTATGATGATGCCTTTTCGCCATTCAAAAGAAAAATTGTTTCAGTAGCAATTCATTTAAAAAAAAACATTAACGCTACGTTATTATAATGCCATAATAATTTCTTTTTATAATTTGAAGTGCTTCCTTACATCAATCCCTTCTCATTTGATGGCGAAGCAAATTCTGGAGATAGTTTACAATTAATGTGTCATGTATCAAAAGGCGATTTACCGTTAATTATTAAATGGATATTTAAGAACAATACTATTAATTCAGCCATGGGTGCAATTCCAACTAAAATTGGTGATCGGACGAGTTTATTGTCAATACCATCTGTATCAGCGGGTAACGCAGGAAATTATACTTGTGTTGCTTCTAATAAGGCTGGAAAGTTTAATTATTCAGCTGAGTTATTTGTTAATGGTATTTTTGAATTCATTTTTCTTAGGAAAATAAGATTTTGAAAATCTGTTTTTATTTTTATCTATATTTTGGATATTTTTTAAAACCAATTCCTTATTCATTTAATTCAGCTAATATTGCCCATTTTAAATCGTTAAAGCACAATATTGTAAGGAAATTTTACTTATTTTCTGTTATGTAGCGTATTTTGGTGATTTGAAATAAATTCAATTGTCTTTAAGAATTTATTTTCTAATACTAATGTTTTGTACTATTTTAATATTACGCATTTTGTATTAGTTCCTCCACAAATACTTCCGTTTTCGTTTGGTGATGAGGCTATCAATTCTGGTGATAGCATTGGAGCTCAGTGTATTGTAACAAAAGGTGATTTACCTATTTATATCACTTGGTCGCATAATAATCAAACAATTCAATCTGGTGACAATGATGTCGTCATTGGAAGAATGTCTTCAAAATCAAGTACTTTAAATATCGATTATATTTCTGGAGAACATCGGGGCTTATACGAGTGCATTGCCACTAATTTAGCAGGATCTAGTACATACAGCGCAGAGCTTAGAGTCAATGGTTATTTTAAGAACAATACAAAAATAGAATTTATTTGTTCATTTTTATTTTTTGTTTTGTTTTTGGAAAATAAATCCCGCAACTCTTAATTCTCGAACTTAATTTTGCAGTACCTATTTGTAGTACATTTAATTTATAAATGATTAAAAATGTTAAAATAATTTACATAATTATTTCAGTACCACCACAAATAATTCCTTTTACCTATGATGATATTATAAATGTTGGTGATTCTGCTGACATTATTTGTCAGATTTCAAAAGGTGATAAACCAATACAAATTAATTGGAGTTTTGTACGTACAAGTAATCATAAAAGAAAAGATTTACAACCAGTTTTACGTACAAATAGAATAAGTGACAAATCTAGTGCGTTGTCCATACCATATGCGACAGCGTCACATTCTGGAACATATATTTGTACAGCTTCAAATTTAGCCGGAACTACAATGCATAGTATTAATCTGACAATAAATGGTACTTTTTTCGTTAAACTGAAATATAAACATGTATTAAATTTATTGTAATAATTACATATACGGTAGTAAAATAAAATTGAAAAAATTGGTAAAGGTCCTTAAAAACAAGCATGGTTTTAGGTTAATGTAGATAATGAAATAATTTGAATAATTTGTTACTTATTGACTAACAATTGTCTAAAAATAAATTAATACATGAAATGCCTGTTTTCAATATATAAATGTAAAATTACAAAAAGTAAATGTTGCATTATTTTCTATTTATGAACTCTGTCAATACAAAACGAGTTATTCATATTAATATTGAAGTCATTTAATTTCAACAAGTATCGATTAAAATTGCTTAAAATGAGCACCTAGCTTAAATTGTACACGTCTTTACATATTAGCAAATTTGTAGGATAATCTTTTTTGTTTTTAAGTTGAATATTGGGAGTTCTGCTGTTATTGTAAATACAAAATTACTTGTGCGACAAGTCGTATTTGTGTACATAATTAATTTGGCTCAACATATCTGATTAAAACATTCAATAAATGTTTGTAATTTGACTTAGTGCAATGCCTGCAATGTCTGTTAAAGTTTGCAGTTTGACTTATATCTCTTGATTTGTGTATTCAGTTGCTCCAAAAATAGCACCATTTGATTTTGGTGAGGAACCATTAAATTTTGGGGAACCAGCATCAGTGCAATGTACTATATTGGGTGGTGACTTACCGATGAATGTAACATGGCGTCTTAATAATGCGACGATTGATAATTTTCATGACATATCAATAGCACGAATCGGAAAACGAGTTAATGTTTTAACAATTGAAAATGTTAAAGGTCATCATGCTGGAGTTTATTCTTGTCATGCTGAAAATATTGCAGGAATTACACAACATTCAGCAAAACTTATAGTTAATGGTGTGATATTATAATGTGTAGATTTTGTAGTTTTATTTTTACATATGAATCTTACATTTTCGTTTTGCTTTTCATATTCAAAATTTGATTCGCTGTACTTTATAATTTGTTTATAGTCCCACCAAAAATTACTCCATTTTCCTTTGGTGAGGATGCAATGAATTTTGGTGAGCCAGTTTCTGTTCATTGTACAGTTTCTGGTGGAGATCTTCCATTAAATGTTATATGGACTTTAAATAGGCATCCGTTAGAACCATCACTTAATATTTGGACTGAAAAACGAGGTCAAAGAATTCATAGTTTAATGATTGATGCAATCGAAGCAAAACATGCAGGAGACTATGCTTGTATTGCATCAAATTCTGCTGGAACTGTAGAACATTCAGCAAAATTGATTGTAAACGGTTAGATTTAGTTACAATGTTTGAATTAAAGTTGTGTACTTTATTTAAAATTAGTTTTTGTTTATTATGAATATTTTTGAATTTCAATTACGTTCACATACATACACAGAATCCTATGTGTGAGTTCCGCCGTTTCGTTAATTTTACAAAACGAAAACGAATTAATTTTAATTTATTTGAAATAATTTAAAGTCCTTCCAAAAATCGCCCCATTTTCTTTTGGTGATGAACCAACGAGTTACGGAGACATAGTTTCTGTTCAATGTACAATTGCTGGTGGTGATCTACCTGTTAAGGTAACTTGGATGTTAAATAATGCACCAATTGAAAGTTATCTACAAGTTTTGTCTGAACGAAGAGGGAAACGAATTCATATTTTAACAATTGAATCTGTATCAGCAAAACATGCTGGAAATTATACTTGTATAGCTGAAAATTTAGCTGGACGTGTTAATCACACAGCTGAGTTAAAAGTTAATGGTTCGTTAATATATAGTTTCATATTTTTAATTTTTTCTTTTTTTTTGTTTTTCGTTTCAATTTTTTTCGCAAATTATACATATAATTAAGTTCCTCCAAAAATTACTCATTTTGATTTCGGTGTTGAACCTGCGAATTTTGGTGATTCTACAAGCATACAATGTTTAGTGACATCTGGTGATTTTCCATTAAATTTTATATGGAAATTCAATGATAAGTCAATAGAAGAATTATTCGGTGTATCAACAACAAAATTAGGAAAACGAGCATCTGCATTAACTATTGATTATGTACGTGGCAGCCATGCTGGAAATTATACCTGTATTGCTTCAAATTTAGCACAATCTGTTAATTATACAGCTAAATTAGTTGTAAACGGTAGCATTGTTGTCACAATTATATACATACATACATGAATAATGATAGACAAGTTTTTATGTTATAGCAAAAAAGTTTTGATTTATTGCTTTTATTTATGCTATTTATAATTTTAAATTTATAGTCCCTCCAAAAATTGCACCCTTTGATTTTGGTGCCCATCCAATAAATTTCGAAGAGTCTGTATCCGTAAATTGTCTTATTTACCTTGGTGATTTGCCAATGGATATTGAATGGTTATTCAATGATAAACCAATTAACCATTATTTTGGAGTACAAATTGTAAAAGGTGGTAAGAAAGCAAGTATATTAACAATTGATTCGGTTCACGCTGGACATGCAGGAACTTATACGTGTAGAGCGAAAAATAGGGCAGCTACTTCATCTTATTCAGCTGAATTAATTGTGAATGGTATATAGTGATGTATTTTTGTGTGAGGTTTTCAATTATATTTACACGCTTCAATATTTTTTTTTCAACCCTCCTTAAGTATACATATATATTTTTATCCAATAATCCAAGTTAAAACGCTGAACAAAAAATAATAGGAAAATGCAATTAAAATAATGAAACACAACTTTTTTTTACAAGTTCCACCAAATATCGTGCCATTTGATTTTGGAGATAAACCAGCAAACTTTGAAGATTCTGTATCTGTTAATTGTCTTGTATCTTCGGGTGATTCCCCAATTGAAATTTATTGGCTTTTTAATAACAAATCGATTATTGAATTTACTGGAGTATCTGTTATGAAAGGTGGAAAACGAGTAAGTTTGTTAAACATTGATTCAGTTCATGCTGGCCATGCAGGAAATTATACATGTATAGCCAAAAATAAAGCCGCTGTTTCATCTTATTCAGCTGAATTAATTGTGAATGGTACAGTAGCGTATTATTGTATAAGGTTCTCAATTATATTTATACGCTTATTTATTTACCCTTCCTACATATTTCCATCCAATAATCCAAGTTAAAACGCTGAACATAAAACAATAGGAAAATGCAATTAAATATAATGAAATACAAATGTTTTTTTACAAGCTCCACCAAATATCGTGCCATTTGATTTTGGAGATAAGCCAGCAAATTTCGAAGATTCTGTATCTGTTAATTGTCTTGTATCTTCGGGTGATTTTCCAATAGAAATTCATTGGCTTTTTAATAATAAATCGATTGTTGAATTTACTGGAGTATCCGTTGTGAAAGGTGGAAAAAGGATAAGTTTGTTAAGTATTGACTCAGTTCATGCTGGTCACGCAGGAAATTACACATGTATAGCAAAAAATAAAGCAGCTGAGACATCATATTCAGCTGACTTAATAGTAAATGGTACAATTAGATTTCAATTGCCACTTTTTTTTATATTGTAGATAATTTTTATTCAAGTACTTTTTAAAAAAAGAATCCTTTATTCCTTTCCTCCTGATTGTGATGATAGAAATTGAAGATATTTATAATTGTAGTTAAAAAATGAAATGAAATTACATACAACTATAATATGTTGTACATTTAGATACGAAAACAAATGTAAAATTTGATCTATTTGGTTATCATAATTATCGTATAGTTATATTTTTCAAGTACCACCAAATATAGTTCCTTTTGACTTTGGAGATAAACCAGCTAGTTTTGAAGATTCCGTATCCGTAAACTGTTTAATATCCTCGGGTGATTCGCCCATCGAAATTGAATGGTTGTTCAATAATGAACCTATTCACGAATTCACTGGTGTTTCGGTTATTAAAGGAGGAAAACGATTGAGTATATTAAGTATTGATTCAGTTCATGCTGGTCATGCAGGAAATTATACTTGTAAAGCTAAAAATAGAGCAAGTTCAGCAATTTATTCAACTGCTTTAGTTGTTAATGGTTTGTTCCAAAGTTGTATATATTGAAATAAAATTTTAGATCTTTATTATTAGATATTATGCTATAATTACTTTTCTCAAAATTACTTCATGTATAATTAGAATTTATGAAAATAAATGTTCCTTTTCTCTATAGTCCCACCTAATATAATTCCTTTTGATTTTGGTGACAAGCCGGCAAATTTTGAAGATTCAGTATCAGTAACTTGTTTAATTTCAACTGGAGATTTACCAATTGATATTGAATGGTTATTTAATAATCGACCAATAAATGCATTTTCTGGAATAACTATATTGAAAGGAGGAAAAAAGGCTAGCATGTTAACTATTGATAGTGTTCATGCAGTACACGCAGGAAAATATACGTGCAGAGTTAAAAATATCGCAAGTTCAGCTAATTATAGCACAGAACTTATTGTGAATGGTGTAGCACCAATTTAGATTTTTATTTAAAAAAAAAAAATAAATTATTTATTTTTAATAATTCCATTCTTTTGAGTTGAGCTTTTACAAAAATGTCTTGTTTTAGTTGCCCCAAAAATAGCACATTTTAATTTTGGAGATGAACCCGCAAATTTTGAAGATTCTGTGTCCCTTAACTGTTTGGTATCAAGTGGAGATCTTCCAATCGATATCGAATGGTTATTTAATAACTTACCAATTAATGCATTTTCGGGAGTTACAACGTCTAAAACTGGAAAAAGAGTTAGTGTTTTAACAATTGATTCAGTTTATGCTGGTCATGCAGGAAATTATACATGTAAAGCGAAAAATCATGCAGCAGCCGTAAATTTTACTGCTGAGTTAATTGTTAATGGTACATATGTACAGTGGGTGTTTATGTTATTATAATTTTTTTTTTAAATTTGGTTTTATTTTTTATGATTATGATTTCAACTTTAAGTTATTCATCCTAGAAGATTATAAGTATGGCTTTTGAGGCTTTTAGCTTTGATTATTTTTGAAAACTGATGAATGCTTTTGAATGATTCGCAAATACATAAATACATAAATGTAATATAGAAAATGTAAAAATCAGAATTGTATATTTGTCTTCAATTTTATACTTTTATATTGTAAATTGTAATATGATGAAAGAAAGATCTGAAATCTAAAAATGAACCGTCTGTGCAGAATGACGATTTGCCTTGAGTAAAATATGAAATGCTGTAAAATAAATTTGTATTTTTAGTACCGCCGAAAATTCATCCATTTGAATTTGGTGAAGATCCAGCAAATTTTGAAGATTCTGTATCAGTTAATTGTCTTGTATCATCCGGCGATTTGCCAATTGATATTGAATGGTTATTCAATGGAGAATCAATTAATTCATATCCAGGAATAACAATATTAAAGAGTGGAAAACGTGCTAGTGTTTTAACAATAGATTCAGTTTATGCTAGATATGCTGGAAATTATACGTGCAAAGCAAAAAATCATGCCGCCACTGTTAATCATACAGCGGCCTTAATAGTTAATGGTATTTTTATTCCATCCTGAATATTTCTAAACGTTTATGTTTTACTGGTTTCATGTAGTTTAATGTTTTTTCATTAACTTTTTAATTATACGTAATATTTAAATTCATTTTCCCATTTCCAACAAATTTATATGTAGTTCCTCCGAAAATCGCTCATTTCGACTTCGGTGATGAGCCTGCGAATTTTGGTGATTCTGTCACAATACAATGTACAATATCAACTGGTGATAAACCAATAGATATAGAATGGCTTTTTAATGATTATCCAATTAATTCATTTTCTGGCATAACAACATCAAAAATTGGTAAACGTGTTATGGTATTAACAATCGATTCTGTAAGCGGACATCATGCGGGAAATTATACATGCAAAGCAAGAAATCAAGCAGACACTACATATTACACGGCTCAGTTAATTGTTAATGGTTATTACGTTAGAATCAAAACTGCATTTTTTTATTTTGTCTTTAATTGATTATAATTTTTTCATTTGTTAATTTCGAAATCTCCCAGATATCATTTTCCTTAAAATATCGCAAATAGTAGTTAAATTTTTGCAAATTATGATTAAAAATAGGAAAAGAAATTGAAAAAATATACGTTAGTTAATCTCGAATTGATTTTTTATAAAAGGAAAAAAAAGTTTATTAAAAAAAAGGAAGATAAATAAATAATAAAAACTTGCACATGCTATTTTTACCATACAGTTCTTCCAAAAATTGCACCTTTCGCTCCTGGGTCAGATGCATTTTACCCGGGAGATTATTTCACATTGCAATGTTCAATAATACATGGTGATCATCCATTAATTATTTATTGGGAATTGAACGGTCGAAGAATAAAAAATGATGATCCTAATAATGCAGGAGTAGTTGTTTCGAAATTAGGATCACGAAGTAGTATTTTAACAATTGAATCTGTTCAAGGATCACATGCTGGAAATTATACATGTTACGGAAAAAATTCAGCAGGAGTTACAAATTATACATCAGAATTAATTGTGAATGGTTGGACATAGAAGAAATTTTTTAATTTAAATAATTTAGGATAACTATTATTTAGATGTTTTGTTTTTAGTATATCATTTTACTCATTTCGTTCTCCTCTATATATATAATGTTTACCTTTAGTTCCACCAAAACTTGGTCCATTTCCTACGAATGATGATCCTCTTTATGTTGGTGACTACTTTCAATTAACTTGCTCAGTTATTCATGGCGATTCACCATTTAATATCACATGGTATAAAAATGATATTCTGGCAAATTTTATTGATGGAGTCGTTATTCAAATGCAAGGTAAACGAAGTAGTTCATTAAGTATCGAAAATATTCGTGGTGATCATGCTGGAAATTACACATGTATTGGAGCAAATAAAGCTGGATATGCAACTGCTACGACGTTGTTGTCTATAAAGGGTTTGTTTATTTCATATCGATACGAACAAATTAATAAAATTCTCTGCTTTCTATTATTCAATCAATACGCTTTTTATTGTCATTGAATTTTATCAAATTGTCCTATACAAGTTGTTATTTTTTAAACAATCAATAAATGCCCACAAATACATGTTTTTATTATTGTATGTTGAAAATGTTACAATATACTAAAAGGAATAGTAGTTTGTTTAATTTTATATGGTGTGCTAGTCTTCTATAATAACAAAATAACACAAAAAACCTTTCACTTTATGTTATAATTTCTAATTTTTGTTTTTATATTTTCTTTCTTAAATTTTTTTTTCTGTAATTGCACACTATTTCTGTACACGAAATTTGTTCTCTTTAAAGAATTACCACAAATAGAGAATTTCAACTTTAATCAAAATGGTGTTAATGGTGGTCAATCTGTTAGAGTTATGTGTGTTGTATCATCTGGTGATTTACCAATTGATTTATATTGGTTAAAAGATGGTGAACCTTTAACAAGATCAATTCATCATAAAATTGATGAATATACAACAATGTTATCAATAAGACAAATAACAATTAGCGATGCTGGAAATTATTCATGTATTGCAAAAAATCTTGCTGGTGAAGCAAGAAAATCATCGGTCCTTAAAGTTAAGGGTGTGTGATTAGAAGAGTAGTACCAATGTATTTTTCATAATTTTTATTTATCTTTCATGTTTTTTTTTATAATTTTTAATTATAAAACCTCATATATATATATTTTCATATTCTGTTCTTTTTAAAATGGTCCTTTTGTAAATGTTTGAAAATACCAATGAATTTTTTATGAACGTATACAAAAATGTTTATTCAATTGAAAATAAATATTTCTAAAACCCATTGAATTTCACTGAAGGTTTCAAGATCATTAAATCATTTGTTCAAAATAACATTCATAATTTTTTTTAGGTTTGTTTTTTTTTTTTTTTTAAATATATATTATTTAAATTTTGTACAAAATTCTAGCTTTTTCAAATATGATATTTTGCCAATTTTGTAAATACACATAAGTTATGACAATACAAAATTTCATTTAAAATTTATTTATTTTTTTATTTTATTTTTTTTTTGTTTTTTAATTTAACTAATGTACATATGGCATAATATTTGTAAAATTTCATATCATGATAATGAAAAGGAAATTATTATTGGTAATACCTCTTTGGTAATTACATGTACTTGTTGATGTTGAAATAATTAATAATTAATAAATACACATTTCTTTGTATTGAAAATGATACGGAAATTCATATGTAAAAAAATTTTTTGTAATATACACCTGCATTGAAAAAAAAAAACAAAAATTGTACATAATAATTAATTAATTAAAAATATATATGAATATGTAATCGTTTAAAAATACATATTATGTAAATGTTATGTTATCAGCAAAATGGCGAAACGGCGGAACTCCCTTGAATGCTTATTACATTTATGCCTTAATATCACACATAAACAAACGAATGTATCAGTATGAAAGAAAAAAAATTAAAAAAAAAATAAACATTACACAAAAAAACAGACAATAAGAACACAATATAAAATTTAATAAAAATAAAATGTAAATTATTTAATCGGATATCACGATATTACACATGCACAATCAAATTTAATTATATTGATGAAGTCACCAAAATTCACATAATGATGCTTATAGCTAAATAATCAAATATTGTATCGTGCATAATTTAAAAAAAAAAAATATATATATATTTTAATAAAATAAAATGGCATCACATGAAGGCGATATTAATCCTTTCTATCCAATCACATCCTTTTTAAAATATTTATCCATCCTATAACACCATGAGCATCCATCATATTAATTTATTTTTTATTTGGTAATAGAATAAAATTTGCCAAAATTTAGGAAAAAAAAAAATTTATAAAATAATTTCATTACAAATTTAAATACAAATTTAATAAAAAAAAAAACCTTGTAAATGATAAATTATGGCAAATTTCATTCTCATGCATGCATAAAAATTTATATTATTTGTTAACATTATTATTTTATTTTTAACCTATTTAATTTGTCCTTTTTATGTATATTTTGTTTTTAAATTTATGTTTGCTGCTTTGAATAAAAAAAGACTGATAAATTAAAACCATAAAAATAATTGATTTGATAAAAATTTTAGTATGATGTTACACGAGAACATTTTAATTATTTAATAAATTAATAAAATGTGATACAAAGAAATTCGTTTAAATTTAATTTAAAATGATATAAAGGCAAAACATTTATTTATAATCAAATCAATTATTTAAAGAAAATAATTTCAAAGAAAATTTTATTTTATTGTGAATATCTGTTGCTCTAAAAAATTTAATCTGTAAATTATAAAGGATATAACTTAATTCAATTTGTCACTCGTTATATGAAAATAAAATTTTCTTTATTAATTTTTCGGTCAAATTATAAAATATTCATAATTTTTAATTTTTACAAAATTTTTTAATCAAGTAATGTAAATGATATTTTTAATCAATTAAAAAATTGTAATGAACATTTGAAAAAATGAAGAAAATTATGAATATTTTAACGTAAACGCTTTTACTCAAAAATTTATGATTTAAAAATTATAAAACTAATCGTAATTTATTTTAATGATCCAGTTCCACCAAGGTGGATATTGGAACCTACAGATAAAGCTTTCGCACAAGGATCTGATGCAAAAGTTGAATGTAAAGCTGATGGATTTCCAAAACCACAATTAACATGGAAAAAAGCAGTTGGTAAGAAAACAAATGAATTTAAAAAAAATTTTTTTTTTCTAATTATTTTATTTTGTTTTTTAAAGGTGATACCCCTGGAGAATATAAAGATTTAAAACAAAACGATAATATTCGTGTTGAAGATGGAACATTATTTATTGATAATATTGCAAAGAATAATGAAGGATATTATTTATGTGAAGCAATTAATGGAATTGGATCAGGATTAAGTGCTGTGATTTTAATTAGTGTTCAAGCACCACCAGAATTTACAGAAAAATTACGAAAACAAACAGCAAGACGTGGTGAACCAGCTGTTTTACAATGTGAAGCAAAAGGTGAAAAACCAATTGGAATTTTATGGAATATGAATAATATGCGATTAGATCCAAAGACTGATAACAGATATACAATCAGGTAGTTTTTATACTGAAAATATCATAATAGATTTTGGGTTAGATTAGACATGAACTTAATTATTATAATTTTGTTATACAGAGAAGAGATCCTTTCGACCGGAGTAATGTCAAGTTTATCTATTAAGAGAACTGAAAGAAGTGATTCCGCTTTATTTACTTGTGTAGCTACCAATGCATTTGGAAGTGACGACGCTAGCATTAATTTAATTGTTCAAGAAGTTCCTGAGATGCCATATGCTTTAAAAGTTCTTGATAAATCTGGACGTACCGTACAATTAAGCTGGGCCCAACCCTATGATGGAAATGCACCTTTAACTAGATACATTATTGAATTTAAACGATCACGAGCTTCTTGGGATGAAATTGACCGAGTTATTGTTCCTGGAGATACAACCGAAGCACAAGTAACAAAACTAAGTCCCGCTACAACTTATAATATTCGTATTGTTGCTGAAAATGAAATTGGAACTTCAGATTCATCAGAAGCAGTTACAATAATTACAGCCGAGGAAGCACCATCTGGAAAACCACAAAACATTAAAGTTGAACCAATTAATCAAACAACATTGAGAGTAACATGGAAACCACCACCAAGATCTGAATGGAATGGCGAAATTTTAGGATACTATGTAGGATACAAATTGACAAACTCAAATAATTCATACGTGTTTGAAACAGTTAATTACTCAACTGAAGAAGGAAAAGAACACAGTCTCGATTTGACAAATCTTAGAACATATACACAATATTCTGTTGTAATTCAAGCGTTCAATAAAGTTGGTGCTGGACCAATGAGTGAGGAAGAAAAACAATTTACTGCTGAAGGTACTCCAAGCCAACCACCAAGTGATACAACTTGTACGACATTGACATCCCAAACAATCCGAGTATCATGGGTTAGTCCTCCTTTAGAATCTGCAAATGGTATAATCAAGAATTACAAAGTTGTTTATGCTCCAAGCGATTTGTGGTATGGTAAGTATTTTGAATATGGAATCACTGTAATTAGAAACAAATTAATTTGAAATTTTCCTCTTTTAGATGATAAGAATAAAGACTATAAAAAAACTGCCTCAAGCGATACTGTATTACATGGACTGAAAAAATATACAAATTATACAATGCAGGTTTTGGCAACGACTGCTGGAGGTGATGGCGTTCGAAGTGCACCAATTCACTGTCAGACTGAACAAGATGGTAAAATTGCATTGAGCAATTTATTTTGTAAAAATAAAAATAATTTTAAAATATAAAATAAAATTTTAGTTCCCGAGGCACCTACCGATGTAAAAGCTTTAGTGATGGGATCAGAAGCAATCCTCGTATCATGGAGACCACCAGCACAACCAAATGGTGTTATTCAACAATATACTGTATACATGAAAGCAGAAGGTGCTGAAGGCGAACCAAAATCTCAAAAAGTTCCACATTATCAAATGAGCTACGAAGCATCTGGATTGGAAAAAAATAAGCCATATGAATTTTGGGTGACAGCTAGTACAATTATTGGTGAAGGACAACCCTCAAAAAATATTGTAGCAATGCCAAGTGACCAAGTTCCTGCTAAAATCGCTTCATTTGATGACACATTCACTGCCACTTTCAAGGAAGACACAAAACTGCCATGTTTAGCTGTTGGAGCTCCAAAACCAGAAATAACTTGGAAAATAAAAGGCGTTGAATTTACACAAAATGACCGAATGCGACAATTACCTGAAGGATCATTGTTAATCAAATCAGTGACACGACAAGATGCCGGCGAATATACATGTCATGCTGAAAATTCAATAGCTAAAGATTCAATTACTCATAAATTAATTGTTTTAGCTCCACCACAGTCACCACAAGTATCACTATCAGGAACTACAACAGATTCATTGACAGTACGATTGAAGCCACATGAAGGAGATTCAGCACCATTACATGGATACACATTACATTACAAGCCAGGTAAAGTAAATTGTAAATGAGAGGTTTATAAAATCATATAACATTGAATTTTCATCTAGAATTTGGTGAATGGGAAACTGTTGAAGTATCAGTCGATGCTCAAAAATATACCATTGAGAGTTTACTTTGCGGATCAAGATATCAAGTATATGCCACAGGTTATAACAAGTGAGTACAAATTGATAGTTTATCAAATTAGTTGATAATATAAATCAATTTTCAGCATTGGAGCTGGTGAAGCATCAGATATTTTGAATACAAGAACAAAAGGATCAAAACCAATTTTACCAGAAAAATCACGATTCATGGAAGTTTCTTCGAATTCAGTTAGTTTACACTTCAAGGCCTGGAAAGATGGTGGTTGCAGAATGTCTCATTTTGTTGTTGAAAATAAACGAAAGTATGTAATTATGATGTTATGTTAGAATAAAAAAAATGTTCATGCATTAGTTAACACAAATTAATTTTGAAGGGATCAACCAGAATGGAATCAAATATCAAATAATGTAAAACCTGATATCAATTATGTTGTACTTGATTTAGAACCAGCCACATGGTATAATTTACGAATTACTGCACATAATTCAGCTGGTTTTACAGTTGCAGAATACGAATTTGCAACACTTACCGTTACTGGAGGTATAATAAATAAAAGGGTTTTTATGACCCCTCTTTCTATATCATAACAAGTAACTTATTAGTTTGTTGAAAATGTGTTATTTAAAAATTATGTAAATAAGTTTTACACATTTGCAATAGTCTTAAAAAAAAACAGCAGAATGTGCTATTAAATTTTGTAGCATTGCAATTGTGTATACTTAGGTAATTCGTTCCTGTGTAGATAAGATTAAATATTGACGAAGAAATGTAGTTAAAAGTATAGATTAATAGTTTGCTTCTTATTCTAGCTTTTTATTTTCATGCTTAACTTTTATTTGCTTTAAACTTTTTTCTTCAAATTTGTGTAAATAATTTTTCTTACATGTTCTTTTATTCCTATTATTTTTCTATATGCTTTTTAAACGTTTTATTTTATTTTAATTTTCTGTTATTAGTTCCTTTTTTCTTTTTATTTTTCAAAATTTATATAAAAAAAAATCACACCACTTCAATACCTGTACGTAGAGATTTACGTGAAAATCCTTGTATTCAATATATATTTTTCGTTTATAAATTATCATTATTACATTTAAAATTCAAAATTGGCTTTAACCTTCTGTATATATTTACAATCATGTCTTAAATCAATTGAGAATAATAATATGTGTATTTTCTATTCTTCTTAAAATTTAAAATACTTACAATAGAATACTTTTAAAAAAATATAAAACTTTTTAAAGCAGACTATTATTAACAGAAAATATAAAGATAACATTTGGAAAATTATTTAAAATTTTTATTGCATAAATGCAACTTGTTTATTATTTGTTTTTTTCTCTTTTCATTTTATTATAATTTTTAGTACGTATAAATTAGTATTAGTATTTTAGTTTTTGTTTTTTATTTTTGGTTTTTAAACACAATAAAAAAAAAGAAGAAAAATAGTATATTTATAAAAAAGAAATGCTTAATTATTTAATAGAGCTGAACATACATATGAATGTATGTATGCATAGATAATTTTAAGTAAAATTTTTAATTTAAACTTAGAAAACGAAGACATTACGTAGGCTTTTCGAAATTGTTGTTTTTTTCTTTTTTCTGTTTTTTTTTTATTGTTGTAAATTCTAAATGTTCACTATAAATGTCTAGTAAATTACTTTCTAATTCCAAGGTCTTTATAAATATTTAAAATGATGATAGTTGTATTTTTTTCGAGAAGAATTTAAATAACTTAGAATGTATTTTTTAAAAAATACTTTAACGTATTTATAAATTAGCATTTCTTTTTTATAAACCACTATGTATATAAAATTGATATAAAAAAAAATTCAATTAGAAATTTATGTAATTTTTATTTAATTTATTTGAGTATTTTTTTTAATTATGATTATTTTTGAGTAATTTTTGTTAGAGTGAGATAATAAAATAATTTGATTAATTTTTTATTAAATTAATTAAATCTGATTTAAATTCTTCAAGAGATACTTTTTGTATTTTCAAGGTTAATAAAAAACGCATTTATGTACTTTAAAATTATTACGAACAAAAACATGAACAAATTATATTACAAAGAACACATCAAATAGAAAAATAAAATAATAATAATAATACATGAATAATGTATACAAAGGAGGAGAAAACAAAATAATAAAAATAAAAATAATTATAATGAAATGAAAATGGATTTCTGTTTCCTGAAATAACCAAAGTTTAATTAATTTATTCGCTCCTGATGGCATTGTTACAACGTATTATTAATTCATAATTATTCATTGAATTTTTTTATGATTTTTTTATTTAAATTTATTTATTTATTTATCTTGTATTTATGTTTGTTAAATTATTTTTATAAAATTAATATTTCTTCTTTTCGGTCATTTGTTAATTTTCTCTCTTTTTTTTTTTTAAATTAATGTGGTGATGTTAAGAGCACTGTTAATTGTTTAATTGTGCTGGCTATAATTACTGATTTACTTATTATGAAAACATAAAAACAACGCAACACTAAAGTAAAAAAACTAAAACTGTAATTACAAAATGCTTCTTGCAAAATTTTATTATTAGAAATTTATTATATTTATGTGAAAATATTTTAACAGAAAAAAAAAAGAATTGTATGAGAATATAAAATTTTGTATGAAGCAATCATCTTCTGTAAAATCAAAATTACATTTTACTCACAACATCAGCATATATCAGTATAATCATTTTTACATTTAAAAATAAACAAAAAAGAAAAACATAAAACATCAAAGTCTTAGTGTTATGTTATTTTTTTTTTCTTTGTTGTTTCAAATTTATTTTTAAATAAAAATATTTTATCTAAGTTTTATAAAAATTAATCGATTTATTCTAAATTCTTTTCTAAACTATATATTTTTCATGTTACTTGATATTTGTTCCTTTTTTTTTTTTTTAAAAAATAGATAAAAATTATTACAATTTGATTGTTATATTTTTATACATAATATAATATTAAACTGCATTTAAATAACAAATTTTAAATTTAAAAAAAAACAAAAACTTATTTTTTTTAAACTATTGTTTCTGAATATATTTTACATAATATTATATAATAGCAATGCTTAAAAAGTTTATTTAAAAAATATTAAAAGTTAATAAAAATAATAATAATAATTATGAAGTATTTGAGTTTAAAATGAGTTTATTACAAAAATACAAAAAAAAAAAAATTTTTTTTTATGCTAACAGTAGTGAATGTTAAAGTTTATCGTTTATACTATTTTAAATTTCAAATAACATAGATATTTAGATATTTCATAGTCTACATTATATTAAATATTTTTAAAAAAACAAATAATCTTAAATACAAAAAAAAAAAAAAAAAAAAAAAATCTTAAATTTTGAAAGAAAGACACAAACGAAAATATGAAATAAAAAAATTACAATTTTTTTTTTATTTGAAAATTTTTAGTATTGAATATTTTACGGTATAGATTTTTAAAATTAACATTAACCACATTGAAAAATGAAAATTAGGATTTTTTTTTATTTATTAATAAAAATTTTTTTATTATTTAATTATTATTATTATTTTTTTCGTATTTTTTTTTTTATTAAGATAAAAATTAATCTAAAACAAAATCAATGATAAAAAGAAAACTATCGTTTTTTTATCTTTTTATTATCTCTGACTTTGGTTGTTTCAGGAACAATTGCACCCTCACGCGAATTACCCGATTTAACCGCTGAGGATACAATTCGCATCATCTTGTCGAATTTAAATTTAATTGTACCAGTGATAGCTGCTATACTAGTTATTATAATTGCCATTATTGTTATTTGTATACTACGTAGCAAAGGCAATCATCACAAAGGTATATAAACATTTTTACTAATATTGTTTTTTTTTTCTTCTTTCTTTTCTTTCCTTGTTATTACTTTGTTCTACTATAAAATGTATACAAATTATGTATACGTTATAAAAAAAATTAAAATCAAAAAATTATCAAAATATTTGGACAACCATCTGGAATTGAAATTAAATTTTTACTACAATATCGGTGGGTATGTACTAATTTGAAAAAAAAAAAAAACAAAAAAAAATATTGGATTAATTGGAATAAATTAAGCTACAATCGCACCACCAAATGATAATGGCTCCAGTGGAAATGGTAATACAAGACTTGCAATGCCTGCATGGATGCCAGAATGGCTTGATTTAAATTTTATGGTACCATTAATTGCAACTTGTATTGTTGTTGCGGTGGGTATACTTGTTATATGTGTAGCATTATCAAGACGAAGAGCTGATGATCCAAGAAATGGACCAAAGGATGTTTATTGTAGGTTTCTAAATATAAAATTTATGTTCAAATGTACATGCCTTAATTATTATAATTTATTTTTATTTAGTTTACAATTAAACATTTTTGAATTTTGCACTTTTTTCATTTTTTTTTTTTCATAAAATTTTTTCTATCGAAATTAAATTGAAAAAATTGATTCAAAAATCTTACAATTTATTTACTTTTGGTGTATTAAATTTATTTTAAAAATTATAATGTAATTTTTTTTTTTCAAAATCACTTAACTTCAAATAAAATATTTTTGATAATTTTATTTGATTTTTTGTTTATGTTTATTTTGAACAAAATAAAAAATAAAAATAACGTTCTTCTATTAAGTTCAGAAAATAAAAAATAAAATATCGAATTTAAATAAATTAGAAAAGCATGTTTGTTGTCGTACTTTCATTGTATTAAAAGGATGTTCAATTCAATTACATATACATATGAATTATTTTAAAATTTTTAAATAATAATTTTTTTAAAAAATAAAATGCAAATATTAATTATATGATTTAAAAATTGAAATGAACATGCTTGTTATTTTGTTCATGTATGTGTAATTAAATGTAGTGTGTAAATGTGTTGTATGTGATAATATATTTTTAATTGTAGCATTTTGTTAACAATTTTAGTAGATGTGTTTTCTTTTTTAATTTTGGTTGGTTTTATGCTTTATATCTTTTAATTTTGCACTTATTACAAAAACAGAGAAAAAAAAAAATAAATTTTCAGTTTCAATTTATTTTGAAATTTTAATAAGTCTTGTTTTAGATGTTAATTATATTTGAACATGTATTTGAACATTTTAATGATGGTGATGTAATAAAACCATAAATTTAATTAATTAAACCATGTTCATATGCATACGAGTTATGCTTATTGATTTGAACATAATTCAAATACATGTTAAATTTTGTTAATCTTTTAATTCTGTTTAAAACATAATGAACATTCATCCATAATCATTTATCAGAAATCATTAAAAATATAAATAAGTAAATAAAATTATTTGTTAAAAAAAAAAAAAAAAAAAAAAAAAAAAAAACATTTTTGCGATAATAAAAAAAAAATCTGAATGGATAAACGGATACCAACCAAAATTAAAAAGAACGCATCATAAATATGATTTTTATTATTATTATTATTTTTTTTAAATTCAAAATCAAAATTTTAGAAATATTAATTATTATTAATTGGAAACCATACAAGAAAATTTTAAGTTTCATTATGAAAATAATATATATAATATGATATTGTAATTAAATTAATGTAAAACATCAAATATATTTGTTGTAATCGTTTATTATTTTAATTAATTCATAATAATTGTTATACATAATAAAAGATGTTCAATATACAATTAATCACAGATGAAAGAAAGTAAAAAAAAATTTAAAAAAAATTAATAAAACAAATGTTGTAAAGAAAATAGAAATACAGACAGAAGTAATGAGTGAAACGGATGCGGTAATATTTTTAAATATTTTTATCTTAACTATTTTAAAATTATTTCTATAAAATAATAATTCAAAATTAAAATTTTAAAAACAATTTTTTTTTTTAAATTTATCTAATTTTTATTTTATTTATAGTATAAAATATAAGATAACAACAAAGATGCTTTCATTATCGCAAAAAATAAATAAATCATGTATTTTAATTTATCAATTAAAGAAAATAAAACGAAAAATAAATAACACATGTGTATGAAGAATGTATCATCATAATCATCATCATATTAACATCATCACAATCATTATATAAATTTTGAATCAGTTTTATGCACAATTTTTTCTTTAAAAGTTGTTTTAATATTTAATTATTTATTTGAAATCGTTTAAAGGCGAGGTAACTTAAAAATAAGAAAAAAAAAACAAAAAACTTGATTTGACCTTTTAATCATGAAAAAATACATGATTGAAAAATAAAATGTTCTCAAATCAAGTATATAAAAGTAAAGCTTTGATATTTTTTTTTAGTGCACCAAAGTAAAAAAATTTGAAAGATTTTAAAATCTAATTAATATATTTTTTAATTTTTTTTTATTAATTTATTTGCACAATTTATTAAAAAATAAATTTATTTTCAATAACGCACTTTAAAATTGAAAATTAAAATATAATTGAAAATTTTTAAAAATAATAAAAATTTTAATTCCGATTATGATCGATTAAATCATAAGAATGTACAAAGTAAGAAAAAAAAATGAGAAAATGAAAATGATAATGAAAATGGTAACAAAAGCATCTTGTGTAATTATTATTGAAAAAAGATATCAATAACTAATTTTAGACGATGTAGTTTACAATCAGTCAATGGGACCTGGAGCAACATTGGACAAACGAAGGCCAGATTTACGGGATGAGCTCGGTTATATTGCACCACCAAATCGTAAATTACCACCAGTACCAGGATCAAATTATAATACATGTGATCGTATTAAGCGAGGTACAGTTATAAGTAAGCATAATTTATAAAATAAAATAAAAAGCTAATAGAACATCTCCTTTTTACTACATAATTTATAATATACATATACGTATTATAAATATTGTTTTTCTTTTTTGTTTATACATGTTTAAGAGTTATTTTGTCAATTTCGTTGTTTTATAGAAAGCCATTTTTGATATATTGCTTTTAATACTAAATAATAAATGTAGTGCATTTTTTTATACATATATATAGCAGCTTTCTTTCTTTTTTTAAAAAAATATTCTGTTAATTAAACAAGAGAATATATTACTTGCTATTAATTTTTTTAAGAAATATCTTGTGTATATATTTTCTTGTTAATGTAACGTATTTCAATTGTTAAACAATAAAAAAATATAATTTAAATATTAATGTTCATTTAATTTAATATAATAAAATTAAAAGAATCAAATTTTTTTAATTAAATTTAATTGGAATACGTACTTTATGTGGAGATGTTTTCTAAGGGCTAGAATAATATAAATTTTTTATTCCACTACATTTTATTTAATAATTTATAAGATTTTATTAGTTTTGGTTTTTATTATTTTATTTATTTTTGGTTTTGTTGTATTCTTGTAATTTTCTATGTATTTTCTTTTTTTATGTTATAACACCCTTATGTTTATGTACCTATGTATAAATTACGTTTGGTGTCACTATCAAAATTAAAAAAAAAAACCCAATAACTTTATGAACTCAATGAAAATTGAAAAAAAAAAAAAAATAAGGTCGACAATTACGTTCAAGTCATTCAACATGGGATCCACGTAGACCAATTTATGAAGAATTAAGACCACCACCAGTACCAAGAAGACATCATGATGATGATTGTTATCATACACATCCAGGTAGAGAAAGTTTTGAGATTTATGAGTTTTTTTCTTTATTATTTATTTATTTGTTTTTTTTTTTTCTTAATAATCAAAATTAAATTTTTCAAAATTAATTAACTTGTTTTTTTTTAATTTCTTAAATTGTGAGTTGATTGAATAGATTGGCAAAAAAAATTTTTTTTTTTGAATATTTTGGCATTTTTTTTTTTTGTAAAAAATAATTCACATTTGTTTTTGGTGATGAACAAGATCAGAGACTCCCTTAATATATTAATAGTACAAATTTTTCAATATCAACGATTAATAGTCATTGGATAATTCAATGTTAAATAATGGTACAATAAAAATGATTTGTTTATAACATTGTTATTCACAAATCATTTTATAAAATTCTATTCATCATGTATCTTAAGTCCGTCGACATAAAACTCAAAATTATTCTTTTTAAGTAGATTTTCTTTCTTGAAGCTTTCTTTCGTAATAATTTTCAATTATTTATTAAATATGTATTACTTGTATATTATTTGTTCATCCTAAAAACAGTTTTTGAGTTTTCAGTAAATTTTTATTTAATATTTTTTTAATTTTGAGTTATTAAAATTTTGATTTTTGAAACTAACAAAAAAAGTGCTTCTTCTGGGATTTGTGTCAACTACTAACATATGTATAAATCAAATATAAATCAAGTAATGGTAAGATTAGAAAATGCTAGAGCATGATTAACAACCTTATCGTTCTTTATGTAGTTGTTTTATTGTCCTTTAAGAACAGCTATGAATTTAGCATGGAAATAATTATCATAAATTTAACAATTTTATTAATCATTTCGTAATATCTTTTTAAATTTTTTTGCAATCTCTGGAAGGCATGGAGGACGAAATTTGCCCATATGCTACTTTCCATTTACTTGGATTCCGTGAAGAAATGGACCCAACAAAGGCAATGAATTTCCAAACTTTCCCACATCAAAATGGTCATAGCGGTCCAGGACATGCTGGAACAATGGGTCCTGGACCAGTAGGTCATCCAGGTCATGTACACTCAAGATCTGGTTCACAATCAATGCCACGTCAAAATAATCGATATGCACGTAAAAATAGCCAAGGTGGACAAAGTTCAATTTATACACCAGCGCCAGAATATGATGATCCAGCAAATTGTGCTGAAGAAGATCAATATGTATGAGTTATAAAATGAAGAAAGACAACAACAATGTACAATACATTTTCAATTATTTTAAATCGAATATTGTTTTATTTACAGAGACGATATACACGTGTTAATTCACAAGGTGGCAGTCTGTATGGTGGACCAGGTCCAGAATATGACGATCCTGCTAATTGTGCTCCTGAAGATGATCAATACGGCTCACAATATGGAGGACCATATGGAACACCATATGACCATTATGGATCCCGAGGTTCTGTTGGAAGAAGAAGTGTTGGTAAGTAAAAATCGACGTTTTTACATATTTATACTCTAATTTCTGTAAATTAAAAAAAAAAAATTTTTTTTCATGTATTTAGGATCTGCACGAAATTTACCAAATAATGGATCACCTGAACCACCACCACCACCACCAAGAAATCATGATATGAGCAATTCATCATTTAATGATTCAAAAGAGAGTAATGAAATTTCAGAAGCTGAATGTGATCGTGATCATGGACCTCGTGGAAATTACGGAGGTAAGATCTTATCTTAATTATTATTTGCTTTATTCGTTTACGGTAAAATATTTTTTTCTTTATGAAATGAAAAAGAAAACAAAAATGAACATGAAGAATTAAATTCGATTTTAACGCGAGTATTTATTTTTCTTTTTTTTTTTTCTGTTTTGTTTTGTGATTTCTTAAAAATTTACAAATATAATGAGTGTAGAAGATTCAACTGAGGGTGAGTTCAAAGTTCTAAAAATCTAAATTAAACCATAAAAAATAATGTTAACTTGCCCCCGTTTCTTACTTTATTCATTGATAAATAGAATATTTTGATAAATTTGGATTGGTGTTTTTTTTTTCTTTTTAAAGAAATTATTTTTGTTTTTTTTTTTTTAAGAAAAAAAAGAAGAGTTATTGTGAGAAAAATTTAAGTTAAAATTCGAATTTTATTTATTTTTTTTCGTATGACATGTAATATTGTTTATTCAGTTTTCAATTGAAATTGAACTCATTTTTATAGTTTGATTGATTTTGATTATATGATATAGAAAAATATGAAAGTGATTTTAGAAAGCACATTTAGAGAGAGATGTTTGTAACTATAGAAATAAATTTTTTTTTTTTTTTTGTGAATTTTTCTTTTAACTTCATTTTTCTTCATGATAGCACATCAATTTCATTTCATATAACATCATATTGAAAAAAAAAAACATTTTAATTACGTTTTTTGTTTTACTTACAAGATAAACTTGAACTTTTAAGAGTATTCTACTGTTTTTCTTCATTACATATTTTGTACTCCCTTTTATTATAATTTTTTTGTTTTCAATGAAAATGGAAACATTATTATCAGAGGTATACATAAATACATCGAAAATTATCTGAATCTTCGTTTATATCATCCATATAAAAATTCTTTATCACATCATAATAACCCATCAAAACATACATCATTCATTCCCCATTAAATCATTTAACCCATTAATTGATTTTATTTCCTTTCGTTTTTTATTTTATTTTAAACGCTTTTTAATATTGACAATAATTTTTTTTTTTTTTAAATATGAATAATATTTTGATTAATTTTTGTTTTTTTGGTATTCATTAAATTTTTAATTTTTGTGGCTAAAAACAAAATATGATGTGTGTATCGCATGAGAAAGCAATAATAGTAAAATTTATAATACATTTTTTTTCTAATTAATTTTTTTTTTTTTTTTTGGCTAGCACAAAAATTAAAAAATTATTTAAAAAATTTTGGTTTTGGTTTCTAAATTAAAAATATATTGTATATATATTTTTTTTTTTTGTTTCTAATTGCATTGATAAATTATAATATCGGAATAAATGAAAAAGGAAAATTAAATTTTATAAATAATGTAACATTAATTGGAATGCTTACCTTAATAATTATAATATTCGTTAATTGAATTTTGAATATATTGCTTGTTATATTATTTTTATTTATTTTTTTATTTTTTATATTTTTTTTGTTTTAGAATCAAATTTGAATTTTGTTTTTCTTATATTTTGCACACATTTCACATCAAAATAAAATCGTTTACGTAAAAAAAAAATTAAACTTTCAAATTTTAAATTTTTAAATAAATTTTAGCCTTAAAAAAGACAATTGAACAAATTATAAAATAAGAAAAAAAAAAAATATTGAAATTAAATTGCTTTGTTTTGTTCAATTCGATTTTATTAGATACTTTGTATTTCTTTATATTTCTCATCGACTTTTTCAAAAATTGATTCAAAATTTTTACATAAATAAATTCTTTCATGTTTTATTTGGTTTTCTTTTTAAATGTTGATTCTTTTTTTAAGGCTTAAAATTTATTAATATTTTTCTATTTGCGTAAAAAAATTTTTATTGTAAAATCAATTGAGTATATTTGAACTAATTTATTAAAAAAAAAAAAAAAAAAATATATGTATTTGAATTTCTAAGTTTTCATTAATAAATAATTATTTTGCAATTTTAACTTCAAACATTTCCATTTCATATTAAAAATTTCAATATTATTTTAAATTCAAAATTGCACTTTTGTAAGCAAATTTTAATTACTACAAATTAATTTCAATACAATATAATTCCTCAATATTGAATTTAGAACACTTAAAAAAGCACGTGCTTGTAAAAAGTTTTCCGTTTACAAAATAACTTATCACAAAAAAAAACAACAAAATTGAAATTAAAAATGAAATTTGAAAATCAATTGTATAAGATTAAGTAAAAATAAAATCCCTTTTAAAATTTACCTTTTAATTTTATCACTTTTGTTTTTGTGTATTTCTTCTTTTATTTTTATTATTATTATTTTTCTTGTTTTTCTTTCTTTTTTTTTGTCTTCTAAATAAATTTTTTGTAGCAGCTAAAAGATCTCCACATCCAAAGGATCAACGTTCAACTGAAGAAATGCGAAAATTAATTGAAAGGTAAAGTATTTAATTTGAAACGGTTAAAAAGTAGATAATGATAATGATGTTTGACAAAATATCTTTTCAAAAAATAAAAAGTACTCAATAAAAAAAAAAAGAGTTTATATTCAAAATTCAAAATTCAATTAAATTTTAAATGGATTAATTATTTGAAAATAAGAAATTTAGATAAAATTCGGTAAAATTATTTACTTTAAATTGGACTTTTAAAATTTCTAATAATGAAATTTTCTTTAATCAATTATATAACACAAATACGTTCACAATAATAATAATAATAATTTAATGTTACTCACTTTTAACCATATATCTGCTGACTAACAGGAAACAGTAAGTCTATAGAATTGCATGTTGTGTATGTTGTTGGAATTTTGGTCTTTTTTTTTTTTTTTTTTTTTGATTTATTTATGTTTCATGTGCCTTAATGAATTTTGTGCTTTAATGTTATGCATTTTACAATGTATGAAATATTTTGTTTTACAATATTTGTTTGTTATGCATATGTATACGTTATTTTATTTTTAATGTTTATTTTTGCTCTCATATTTCATAATAAATATTTATGTTTACTTTTTATAAATTTAAATAAATCCAAATTGTCTTTTTTTTTTTTTTTAAACAGAAATTCTTGTTTTTGGACAAAAATTGTTCTTATCCTTTTTACATTTCCTTTCATTTTATTGCTTTGAGTGTTGAAAAAATTAAAAAAAAAAAATGAAATGTTAAAATAATAAAGAAAAATAATACAAATTTCTTAAACTTCAAATTATTTATAAATTGGTGAGAAATTTCGTACAAAAAAAAAAACAACATAAAACACATTCCATTAATCATTGTGAATTTCATTATTGATTATTGTAATAAAAAATTTTTACATACATTATAATATGAGAACATTTTTGTAAATACAGACTACACTTAACATTATATAATAAAATTAATTGCTTGCTTTATATTCTTCTTATTATATTTTCTTAATAATTAAAAAAATGCAATTATACATAAATTAAAAAAATAATAAAGTAATGATTTTACATGGATTTTAAATCACAGCTAGCTTTCTATATATAAATACTATATATCTTCTGAATTTATCTCATTTCTCATAGTAGTTACAAAAATTAAAAAAAGCAAAATAAGTCTTGTTCACATAAATACATTACATATAAATTAATTAACATACAATAATCATAATCATAATACATAATTACAAAAAGATGTAATAAAAATGAAATATGCCTTTATCATACGTTAATTATATATTTAAATATACTTATCATATAAACATTTTACATATAGTTATTGCTTTATATTTCTTGTATAGCGTTAAATAATTTCATTATTATTTTAACTGGAAGTTAAAAAAAAAAAACAAAAGAAAATATTTCGTTTTTAATTTTATTGTCATATTGATATAAAATTCTAATATTTTAAATTATTATTATTTTTTTTTCAAACATTAACATTATAATGAAATATAGAAACGAAGCCGGTCCAAAACAACTCCAACAACAAGGTGGCGCAGGATTCACAGCCTACGATACTATGGCAGTGTAATTTGTAAGAAAATAAATATTAAAATAACAAAACAAAATTATATATTTAGCAGAAAAAAAACGTATATAATTGAAAATAAAGGTTTATAATATTACTAAAAAAAAATTAAATAGAATACCAAAATAATCAACGTTTCTTTCGTCATATTTATACATATTATATATATAAATATAAACATACATAGATTTAAATTCATAATAAAATAACGTATAATTATAATAATAATAATAATAATAATAATATAATTCTATACATAACATACATTATATATACATGAATACATGATAAACTATAAACTATTATAATGATATCAATAATTAATTAATCAATACTTTATTAATTATACAAACAATGCGTATATCCATATATACCATATAAATATGTGTTTTTTAAATTCGTTTTCTCTTTATTATAATAAATGTGTGTTAATGATGAAAATAATATTAATATTTACCATTAAGCAAAACTGAAAAAAAACTAAACAAAACAAAAATATGCCATCAATTTCAATTTCAAATTTTTTCCCTTTTCTTATTCACAAATTTCATAATATTTTTTATCTTCATAGTTTTCAATTCTATATGATTTTATTATTTGTATTTGTTTAAGTGATCATGTGAAATAAAATATCCTATAATTTGTAAGTTTTAAATTCATGTAAAAAAACAAAAAAAAAAAAAAAAACAAAAATGAACGAATCTTACAAGAAAAGATTTTGTAATTAATTCAAATTGTATTTTATTTTTTGTCAAAATTTGTAGATACGCATAATTTAAAAAGAAAAATAACGAAAAAAAAATTATTGTACATTTTAATTCAAAATTAGATTATTTTTTAGATTTTAGGGTTTTGTAAGAAAATCTTTTGAAATAATCTTTTCTTGTAAGAAAAACAAAACGTTGCATTCAATAATGGATTTTTTTTTAATATATGAAAAAAATATATCATATTATTGTATAAGTAAGAAAAAAAATTTTTTTTTTTTAATTAAGAAAAGAACCAAGTCAAGCACAAGATAATTTTTAATGTGTTATAGTATAGATAATATTATATAAAATATTCTTCGTTTGTTTTTTTTTTTTTATTTGTATATTAACTTAATCAATTAATTAATAATAATTAATCTAAATTAGGTACATTAGAAATATTACAATTTTAAAAATATTTTATTACATTTTTGTGTCATAAAAAAAATAACTTTTTTTTTCTATCTTCAAAAAAATTTTTTCTATATTTTACTGTAAAAATTATATTATTCTCGATATCTCCAAAAAGAAAAAGAAGAAAAATGAAAAAATATGAAAATTTTTTGGAAATCTACATATGTTCTTCCAATAAGTGTCAAAAATGAAAATCAAGAAAATATTTTATATTAAATTCTTATTGTGGTTTTTAAACATTTTTCATATTTTGTTAAAAAAAAAAAAAAAACAATGTAATAATTGCAAACAGAACATTATGACCAATTTACCAAATTTATTAGATTTATTTGAATTTTATTAGAATTGGATAAATCGAATTAAATATTCAAATGATAACAGCATATAAATAAAAATTAGGTTTGTAAGTATGAATTTAAAATTCAGCATATACATGAATACGATGTGAATTTATTTTATGATTTTATTCTGTTATCAATTCTTTTTGTTTATATAGTCAGAAAAAAAAAATATTTAGTTTTTTTTTTAATTATTTTATTTTGTGATAGATTTAATATTATTAATACAATAAAATTAAAAAAAAATTTAAGTATATTTTACGATTATTATTATGATTATGTTTTTAATTCAATTTTTAGGTTGTATTCAAATATTATATAAATATGTTTTTAACAAGCCATACAAGAACACAAATACTAAGTAAAAACAATAATTACATATATTCAGTTTTATTCAATTTTATCTCATGTTGAAAATCAAAGACTGATATAATGATTGCTCAGATTCAGTTTATTAATATTTTTAAATCAGTGAACAAAAAACAAAAAAATGTATTCAATTGCAAAATTGAAAATTTTTTTGAGACCAAAAAAATATACGTATTTTACACATAAATATTTGATAAATTTTGAATATTGCCAAAACATAAATTATGCAGACTTGAATGAAATGAGATAAAATTCATTTAAAATCGAATAAATCATTATCGAAAAATTAAAAAAAAATTTTAATGATCATACATATTTGTATTTGTGTTTTTGTATGATTTGTATTTATTTTTATTTTAATATTACATATAATTATAATATTATATTTTTCAATTCAGTTGTATTTTTTTGTGTGATTAATAATTATTAATAATTAATTTGTAATTACAGTCACTTAATATGATTTAGTTTCATTATTTAAATTGGAAAGTTTTATTTAAAATTTTAAAAAAAATTTTTAATTACTGAAAATTAAATGGAAAATTAATAAAAAAAAAAAAAAAAAATAAAAAAAATTGAAAAATCATTACACACATAAATGTTAAAATTTTTTTTTTTTATTTAATTAAAAAATAATCATGTTTATTTTATTTTAAAATTTTCAATATGAAGTTTTTCTTTTAATTACAAACCATATTTATACATAATTTTTCCTTATTCCTGATTTTCCCATTTTATATTGGTTATTTGTTTTTACTTTATTTTTTGATTTATTTAGTTTTATTTATTTTTACTTTTTTTTATTTTTGTTTTTAATGATATCGTAAAGTTAAATGAAATAACATAACATAATGCGCATAAAACCATTTTCTATATATGCTTAACTTCATACATATATGCATAAATTACATTAAAAAAAGAAAATAAAAATTTAACGAAGGAAAATTATAAGGTAAATCATTCATTTTTATATTTATACATAAAATATTACATACGCAATGACATTAAAATCCATACATACATAAATATACATACATAATATATCCCATTTTATATAATCTCTATATATACATAACAAAAATGATACATACATCTAAAACATATACATATTACAATACAAGAACACCATTATGTTTATTATTAAAAAAAAAAAAAAAATAATAATAATAATTAAAAAAATACATATAAGAAATAATTAAAAGAAAATGATTTACAGAAATAAACATTGAAAATATAAAAATGAAATGTTCTTTTTAAATGTAGCATTCATATAGGATTGTAAGTATATGTAGAAGAGAATAAAATTTTTTGAAATATATGAAATAAAAATACATATATTATACTATTTGTATATTATAACAATTTACAAAAAAAAAAAAACAAATACTTTATATACATTAATTCATAAGAATTTTTAAAATACAATATACCCGTTAAAAATAATATCTTTTACATTATACGTAAACAGTAAATGATTAAGTATACATTATTATTAACAAAATAATAAGTAATCATTTAACGATATAGTTGATTTTAGTGATATTAAAATGATTTAAAATGAATTGATTTATTTTTAATTTTTTTTTTTTTATTGATACATTTATACAATCTCGAAAGGTGATTTTTGATTTAAATTAAAATTTTAGTTAATTTTTTTTTTAAACATTTTATAGTTAAATATTCGAAAAAAAAGTTACGTAAATGAAGCAAAAAAATTTGCATATGTAATAATATAGAAAAATATCGTACATAAATGTAATTATACAAAAAAATAAAAAGAATTACATAATTTACATTATATCAATTGAACGAAAATAACGAAAATAAAACGATAAATTAAAAAGGATGTTCAAGTAGTCAAGAAAATTAAAATAATATACAACAAAAAGATACTATATATGTACACATTAAACATTCAACTATCATACATTTTATCTTTAATATTTAGGTGTTTTTGCTTATATAAATAACAAATACTCGTACATATATTCTATAAAAAAAAAATTCGAAAAAAAAACAAACATTACATGAAAATTATAACATAAAATGTTTTAATGTACGCGAATATATTTTATGAAATTCATATGAAATTGGTGGAAAAATATTATGATAAAAACATTGTATATCAATAGTAAATTCTTCAATGTCCAAATATACGAGACGTTTATATTGATAATGATAATTACATGCAACAATGAAAACCAAAAAATATTAATTACAAAGTAAAATTTAAGAAGTTCTATTTAAAAAAGAAATAAAGTATAGTAAATAGTTTTGAACAGAAAACGTATTTTTAAATTACTTAATAAGTAAATAAAAATCAAAAATTATAAATTTTAGGCAAATAAAATTTATTTTTCATTTTATTTAAACAAAAAGAAAAAGATTGGTTTATCACTTATAAATACAAAACGTTTGAAATTAAAAAAACAATGAAATTAAATCAAAATTAGATTACTAGACGTTTACTGAATTAAAATTATCGTTATTATTTATTTTATTTTTGAATTTTTTAAACAGAATTTTGAAAATGTATTAAAATGCTTTAAATTAATCACTTGTAATTTTAATTTCATAGTGTATTCAAGAAATACATTGTATTTTCAAATAAAAACATATAAAAATTTATCATATGCGTATCTACAATACAAATATTTGTTTATTCTTAATTTTGATGCATTATAAAACATTTTAATACATTTTCAAATTTTTACATGCTCAATTTTAAATAAAAAAAAAAATGGTAGTTAATTTCATTTTTCAACGTAAAAAATGACGTGATTTTTTTTTTTAATTTTATTTTTCACTGATAATTAATAACAATTTAAGAAATGTTGCATAAGTAAATATTATACTATTATTATTATCGTAATATACAACATAAACATAATACATAATATTTAAAAAAAATGAAAATTATTTAGCTTGTAAGGGATAAGGAGTAGACATTGTAAAAGGCAAAATTTAAAAATTGTTTCAAGAAAAAAGAAAAATAAAATTCTATACATTAAACATTCATACCATATACAAAATTGATTCATGGAAAATTTTAAATATACAAAAAAGAAAATATGTTTAAATGTAGTGTTGTGATTTAAAATGCTATACTCCTTACTAATTTATTTATTTATATTTTTTTCATAGCTATAAGAAATAATTGTTTTTTTTTTTTTGAAGAAAGAAAAAATTCGAAAAAAAGGAAAAAGAAAAATTTATTACCATAAATAATTAAAAATTCATTAAACAAAAAAAAAAGCGAAAAATTAAAGAAAGTAAAAAAAAAATATTTAAAAATTTTTCTCAATTACACACAGATTAGTAAAAAATATAATATATATATTACTTACATATATGCTATATTATAAAAAACAATTATTAAAAATTTTGGCTTGTCATATTAGAAATTAATTATAAAAGATAAGAAAAATTGCAAGATATAAAAAAGAAAGAATATAAGAAATATTGAAAATATTAACTATTGAAATATATTGAATTATATTTCAATATATTGAAAATTTTAACATTTATTTTTATTTGAATTCATTAAAACAAAAATAAATAAATTAAATGATGTCATATTACACACAAAACAATTTAGTTACAACCAATAAAAAAATTGAACCAAAGTTCGATTTTTGTTTACTTTTTATTTAATTGTTATTTTTTTTATTCTTTCGTTGTTTTTTTTTTCTAATAAATTTTTTTGTTTGTTTTTGTGTTTAAAATGCTCTTCTTATTTTATATATTTTTTTTAATGTTGTAAAAGATTCGTACATTATTATAATATTTGTAATTATAAGTTTTTAAATAAACACATTTTAATGTAATTTAGTAACAAATAAACCATTCATATACAGCAAAAAAAAAAAATATATTCAAAGGAAAAACAACCAAAAAAAAAAAAAACAAATATATAAATTAATCATTTGATAATACTATATATTCACAATTTTTCCACAAAAATAAATATAGAAATGAATAAGAAAAAAAAAAACAAAAACAATAATAACAAACAACATAGCATACATACATTATACATATTGAATAATTTACGATAACATTATATAATATATGTAATAAAGAATAAGAATTTTTTTTTTTTTTTAAATTAAAAACAACAATAAACCTGCTATTATGTTGGAATAAAAATTGTTGTTTTCTTTACAGAATATTTTTGAGCCATTTATTTTGAAAATGGAGCAAATTCGTTATTTAAAATTTTGATTTATTTTAAGTTTTCGAGATGAAGAACTTTAAATTCTCTTATAAAATTCTTAATTTTTATATTTTTAGTACAAGACAAGCTCTTTTAAAATATGTATATTTGTCGTTACCGCTTACTTTTTATTTTTCTCTATAGAATTTATATTTTATGGAAGGATAAAACATAAAATACGAAAATGTATTTTGGCCATTTTTGAATTTTTCCTATTTGTTTTCATTTTAAATAATAAATTTGATTTAAATATTAAAATAATCTTTTTATTTAGATAAATAACAAATTACATGAATGTACATTTTGTTTAAACGAAAAATAATTATACAACGAGATTTCATGTTATTTCCCAGATATACGTGTGTATTTTCAATAGTTTAATTCCATGTTACTTTAAATTTTTTCGTACTTTATTAAAAAGGTTGAAATTTATACAATCGTTCAGTTTTGGATCGTCAGGATTAATGATTTCAGGACAAGCTGTGAAAATGAATTTAAAATCAATGAAGAAAATAGTCAATTAACGTGGGAAATATAAATAATATAGGTAATAAATATTCATTTCATTTACGTTTTTTACAATCTTTTCCATAAAAACCTGTACCCCAACAATCACATTTATAAAAAGGTTTTTCTTTTGTTACAAAACAAATTCCTTGATTATAACATAACGATTTCTTATGTTTTTCCAAGCAAAATTTAACTTCACTTTTTACCAAAGCTAATTATAAAAAATAAAATCCAAAATTTAATAATAAATAAATGAATTAAAAATGCAAAACTATGAAATTTTTGTTTTGTTGTTTATTACCGATAATTGATAAAAACAAGAAAATTAAAGAAAATTTAAAAAAATTCATTTTCTTCCACACTTAAATGAGATTGCAAACTATCGGGTTAAAGTCTTATATTGTATTTCTAAATTGTGTTAAATAATTTCTTTGAAATGCCGTTTACATAAGCTCTATCTTACTTACTTGTTCTGAAACTCAGTTGAAGTTCAAATCACCTAAATCATATTCACACGAGCAAAAAATTCATACTATGTTTGATCAAATTTTTAAATTCACACAGTTGTGTAAATTTTCAGTTAAAACATAAAAATTTTAAAATAATAATTACTACAATATATTTGAAATATTGCTTATTGTTCTACCAATAATTTAAATAAAAATGAATTTGTATTTCATTTGTCTAAATATGTAAATAAACGTTTCAATTGTGTCATATTTGATTCAAATCACAATATCAATATTTGATAAATTATGTCTGAAATAAAAAAAAAAAGCTTGGCAACATAATTCCTATAACTTGAAGTCTCAAATATAGAATCTCACAAATCTAAAGTTTACAAACATAAAATCCCCAAACACGAAGTTTTTCAAACACAAAATCCACATAGAAAATCCACCGTTTTTGAATGTGTATCAGAGCACAAGCAATGTACTTGGTGAATTTTTGTTTATACACATTTTAAATATATGTATTTAATTTTGTTTAGTTTTTCTTCAATTTTAAAACGTATAAAATTTATTCTTTGCATAATAATTTTGTTGCTTTAAAAAAATTGATTGTATAGGTTTATGTTAAAATCATTTTTCAATATAATGTTGTATTGAGGGCTATTGATTTTTGTGATACGTTAATTTGATTATATATTTATTGATATTTTTTGTAAAAGATACAAATTCAATTCTTGATAATATCAATACAAGGCAGGTTTTTTGACAAAGTGCAAAGAAAGGGTTGCAGAGATTTCCATATAAAATATCGTTTTTATTTTTAAGTACGAATTCTTATTTTAATGAAGTGAACTTAATTTGTAAAAAAAAACCAATTCTTTCTGTGAAATGACAAACTCAATCTGAAAATTTTATAATTCTTTTTTAAATCGTCAAATCTAGTTTTATAATAGAAAATGTAACATTTTGGTTTTTTTTGCATGTATTATTAAAGGATCCGACCCACTGGTTTTGGAAAATTTTTGGAAAATTAATGAAATGAATGTTCTCATTGATCCATACTCTTTGTTTATACTCATTTTCAATTTGTCCTATTGATTTATTTTGTATATGTATGTATGTACATATGTTCATATATCACACAAGAAAATTTTGAGAGTTATTTTCGTCATTATGGGTTAACTTTAATTTTTATCTATTAAATTTTTCTCTTGGAAGGATAAAACATTATATACAAATAAACGTATTTTGGACATTTTTGAGTTTTACCTATGTATTTGTTTTCATTTTAAATAATAAATTTGATTCAAATATTAAAATAATCTTTTTATTTAAATAAATAACAAATTACATGAATGTACATTTCGTTTAAATAAAAAATGAATATAATGAAATATATACAAAGGTCTTTTTTTTTGTAATTTTGAAAATATACGTTATTAACTTCCAATAATTTTTAATTTTGTATTGCAAGGAATTTTTAATTGAATACAAATCGAAGGAGACAATCACGTGGGAAGTTAGGTTCGTTGAAGTTTTCAGGACAAGCTGTGAATATGAATTGAAAATTAATAAAGAAAATGGCCAATTAATATGGGAAATATAAACAATATGTGAAATAATTCATTTCATTTACATTTTTCACAATAATCTCCATAATAATTTTGTGTATTCTGACAATTGCATTTGTATTCATTTTTTGTTTTAATACAAGTTCCACCATTCTCACATGGTTTGTCCAAGCATGAAACATCTTTGGCTTTCACATAAGCTTTGAAAAAAAAAAACAAAAAATTAATTTAAAATTAAACAAAAAAGAAAAACAATAATAAGAACTTTTTTTGTTTTTTTTACCGATAATTGATATAAAAAATAAAATTAATGAAAATTTTAAAAAATTCATTTTCTTCTACACTTAAGTAAATGAGATAAACAGCTGAGTTAAAGTTTTATAATGTTATTTTCAAATGTGTAAAATAGTTTTTCTTTAAATACCTCTAAAATACCTTTAATTTAAGCTCTATCTTATTTACTAGTTCTGAAATTCAATTCACATTCAATTTACGTAATTCAAGAGATGTTTGATCATATTTAAAATTTAACAATTGTATAAATCTTGAATTCAAAGAACTTCAACAAAAAAAAAAAAAAAAAAAAAAATTTAACAGTTATCGGTTAATATTGACTAATAAATGCTAATAATTATTATGTATATTTTAATCAATTGTTTTTTTTTGTCAATAATTAAAAAAAAAAATGAATTCGTATTTCGTTTATTTTATTTGATATCTACACGTTTTAGTTTCGTAATATTTAATTGAGATCATGGTATCAATACTTGATTAATTATTTTTAAATTTTGGCCTAATTTCGTAGTCATTTGCTTTAAGAATATCATAAATACCCAATAATTCAAATAAGTAAATTATATTTATAAATTATATTAGATTTGAATCTAGGAGTAATCAACTAAAATTGAACAGTACTAAATTAAGGAACACTGAATGCATGCAATTACATGAAAACAGAGATTTTATTGGAACGGTACTGATACAAATATAATTGTCTATCATCCTATAAGGAAATTCCATTAGTCCTTTTTTATCCATGAAAATATGTATGTATATAACAATATGTATGTATTATAGAGATAACTCAAATACCAACGTACCAAAACCCGAAAATTGGTTTAGAAAATCACTTTTTTATCATCATTTTTGAAATAGAATATAAGTGACATCTATTATTTAAGAATTTAAAATAAAGGTTTCCGAATAAAATTCGGTTTTTTTATTCCCTTGGGGATTTTATAATTTATTTCGGGTGCTATAATTTAAAACTAAATTTTAGTTTGAATTAAATCGTGTTCAAGGTATAAAAAAAAAATAATCAAAGTGTAATCGATGTACGTATAATTATACATACTACATATATACATACATGTTTCATGCGGCCATTGTATTTTTATGCAATATAAATAATTTACTAATTTAGACATTTTTTTTATCCTGTCTTTTAACATCTTTTAGAAAAAGAAATTACCTTTGGGTTGAATATTCTTTGAAATGAAATTAATCTAAAAGGATAGTTAAAAGGAAAACATTTAAATAACAACTTATGAAATTTGAAATAATTGAAATATTTGATGCAATGGTTAAAGAATCCTTCCACGTAATGTTCACATATTTGTACGTGAATACGCGTAGAATGGTTTTGAATGATTAAATTAACCACAATTAACTATAAAAAATTATGAATTTATAATCAATAAAAAAAAAATATTGCATACATGGGGATTACAATACACACATCTATATGTACATATGTATGTCGATAATTATCCAGATGCAATATATATATTTGTATATAGAATATAGATAAAAATCCATTTTATTGTTATGATGTTCATTATTTTATTTTATCTTCATTTTCATTTTTAATTTATGTTTTTTTATATATGTACATATATACATACATATGCATAATATAGTCATCAGTAATCATTTCAGTCAACATTTCAATAATGATTCGAATTCTAAAATTAATTTGTGGTATTAATGAAGAAGAGAAGATTTATACACAATTAATTTGTTGTAGACATGTAATTAATTGTAAATGATGACAATAATTATTTTTCTAGATACATGCAAAAGATAATAAAGTACATATGTATACCTACATTACATGGATCAACTACTTATAAAAATGGATGGTTGATTTTGTGTATGTATATATTGTGTATGTGTTTTTTAGGTATTTAAAATCTACTTTCATTTTTCTCTAATCATTAACGAATATCTTCATTTTGTTTTTAAAATTATTTTAATTTTATTTATCTTATACATTTATACTTAATTTAATTTTGAAGACAAATTTTTATTTATGAAAAAAAAAAACGGTCTGAATTCTTTTCTGATTTCATTTTTAAGACATACTTAAATATATGTCATGAATAACGAATAATTCAAATATTTAAATATGTATACAAAATATCGGATGTGGATATAATGTTTATTTTTTTAGCGTAGTCATGTTTCGTTTTTAAATTAAGAAAACAGACAATGAATGAAAAGAAGTAGGTACTTATTCAAATCGAAAGAAAAAGAATGAGAAAAAGTGTTCATTAAAAATACGTAAACATGATTATGCTTTAAAAATGACCAGTAAAAGTGTTCTACTAAACTTGAACATTTTATATCTTTATGAAGAGGACTAAAATGGCCCTATAAATAAAAATAGGGTTAATTTAAAAAGTACTGATACAACACGAATTTTATCACATAGAAATATATTTTTTATTTTTATTGTTGAAAAAGGATCTGTTCAATATTTTTTTTTTGAACATGGAATTTATTTTTTTACTTTCAAGATAAAATTATTTTGGAGTTCTCAATGTCCAGTTTACGGTTTTAAGAGTATATCAAATAATTTGTTTGTTTTCTTTTTACATTTGATTGTAAATATTTGATGAGATAATAGCATTTTACATAAATACAGGTACGTATGTATACTATGTACGTACGTACGTATGTACGTAGTATATCGTATACCACATTTTATATGTAATATCTAATATGTACATATACGATACGTATGTAGAAAAAATATTTTTTGAATTAATTTTTTTTTCATGCTGCTACATATACATATGTATATGTATATACATAAGTACATTTTTTATGAATTTATCAGAGTAATTAAAAAATAAGTAAAATCAAAATTTTGTTATAAGTATAGATATGTAAATTTACAAAATGCTGTAAATAAAATGAGAATAAATTTTACAAATCTGTTAACAAATAATTTAATTTGTTGTTATGTTGAATTTAGAAAATATGTTTTGTTTTTTTCATTACCATTTTATCATTATAATAATTTACATAAACAATTGTTATGTATATAAATATGAATGCCTATGTAATATATGGTTAAATTTAAATTACATGTTCGTTAAATAAAAGGAATTCATTTCATTTAATTTTTTATGATATGTACTTGAAAATACATATACTTTTTTGTTTTCAAATTGTATGAAAAATAATAATAAAAAAAAAAAAAAAACAAAGTTAAATTGAATGAGTATTTAAACTTCATTTGCACATATTTGTGCTTAATATGTAAATATGATTAATTAATCATTTATGTCGTTAATGTCGTATACATGTATTATGTATATACTATCTATTCATCATTTTATTTACAAAATGTCTGTCATATATGTACAATAATAGAAATCTGTATACATATGTGTATGTATGTAGTCAATAAATGCAATATGCATTTACTTAATACAAGAAAACAATGTGATACCATAATCCACGCAAAATTTAAAATAAAATACATAATAATAAAAATAAAAACAAAGCGATCATCAGAAATCGAATACAGATGTGATTTTAATTTTAAAATAATAGTGAAGCCAAAAATATGATTGCATTGCAAAAATTTTATATACAAATGTACAAATAAGGGCCATTATAAATATTCTATAATATATTTGTAAAGTGTACATATATACTTTGATATTATTCAAATAGTTATTGATATGCCCGTATATAAATAAATGGTTGTTGATAATAATTTGTAATATATAAACATTACTAAATTGTTTGCATTCATTATTACACAATGCAGATATTTAAATTTATATTAGTAAAATTACATTTAATTTTTCTTTTTTTGCATGCATGGAAATCCTCCATTGTTTACAAACGTTAATGATAAAAAGGTGATATAATTCATGACAAATACAAATTTTACAATACATTTACAAATGTTAAAGCAAATAAAAATAAATAAACAAATGAATTGTTCGTGTGTGGTTTATTTAATTATTTATCTACAATTGATTTGATTATTTATTTAATGGATTTTTAATTTTTATTTGAATTCATGAATTATTTTCAATTTTTTTTTTATTTATTATAGAAATCAATCAAATTAATGCTAAAATAAAGGATAATTTAGTGTGAATACAATAGAACAAATGACATTAAAAATTTATGTAAAAAAGTATATATATGTAAATACAAAAAAAAATTAGAATTATTCATCAATAAACGTAATCGTATACGTTATTTATGAGTTTTATCACTTCTTGAAAATACAATTTGAGTTAAAATACAAAATATGATGTATATATATATGTATATTTTTTTTTTGAAAAGGATGTTGTTATTGAATGCAAATTTCATTTCAATTTTATATATGTATAGGTATGTATATGTACATATTTTATTTTTAAAAATTGTATAAAATATATGGATATACATACATTAATGTATGTATATGTAAGTATTATCCTTTCGCATATGTTATGCATAAACACGAAAATTTTCGTTTTTTTTCTTGGTTATTCGATGTCTTATGTAAATTTTGTAAAGACGATACCACATGGAAAAGTCCACATATGTTACTTATAATCACCGAATTATTTATAAAGAAATCTTAACATTTTGTAATTTGAATAAACATTTTATTTTGTGTGTAATGTCTCAAAATCACATATGTATGTTTTACAAAGAAAAATGAAAACTTGATTTAGAATTGTATTTCAAATTTTTGAATTAATTTTAAATTCAAATTTTTGTTTTTCAGTTAGAAAGTTATGAAAAAACGATATATTATTAAATCGTATATATTAAAAAATTAAGTGTAAGCGCAGAGTATGGACATTGAAATAAACATGAGATTTATAATGTGATGTACGTACATATGTATATCCCGTAGTTTTATTCACTGTCTTCAAAATATTTCATAATATCAAATTAATTCAAGAATGTCATTTATGTTTTTGTTTATATCTGTTAGTGTTTACATAAAATATTTACAAGAACTTAAAAAATATTGCCCTATACTTAAGATTTATTAGATAGATATATTATTCTTACACTCAAAATTTATATTATTGTTAGTATATTGTACATAGGTACTATAAATGTGTTTATTTATAATGATATTTTCATCAATTTTATTATTTTTTTTATTGCGTAAATTTATTATTAATATTATATTCTCTAAAAATCTGTGATAAAATGTAATTTTATTAATATGTATATGTACATATACCCATTTGTTTACATGTACTTATGTGTATCTTTATATTCATCGTTATATTTATACACATTAAATCGAAAGATTTTATTACATTATTACATCATAATATACTAGATGTCAAATAAACTGAAGTTAATAAACGTCATAAAATATTTATTAAAACATTGATAAATTTTATGACAACATATAACATCGATAATATCGAATTTTAATTAGAATGATATGTATCATATTATCAAAATTTGATTATTATAATATTTATTATTAGGAGACAAAAGATTTTTGTGATATAAACTGGCAGCCATGATAAAATTTAACAATATGTAACATCATTTTTATTTCATTTTTAGTTTTACATTTTTGATTTTCTTTATGATTTTCATCAAAATGAAATTAATATAAAATGTTTATACTTAAATAAAAAGGGATATGTAAACAATAAATAAAAATATTATTATTTAAAAAAAAAAAAAAAAAAACAAAAACAAAATATCCTTGTTTGATTAGGGAAATGTAAAAAAAAAATTCTATATTATTTTTGTTAAATGCAAAAAAGGGTTTTGTATTACGTTGTATTTAATGTATATAAAATACCCTGGAGAAATTAACCAAGCATACAATGAATGAATGAAAATCTTATTAAAACACAAAAGAAAAATGAGAAAATAAATAAATGTAAAATAAATATACATATGAAAACAAACATTGAACATAATGTATGAAAATTATGTATGTAAAAGGAAATTAAAAGAAAATATGTTTATTCGAAATTTATTGTCCACTATACATTTTTTTAATTTATGAAATCAAATTACATTTTCTTATTTGTTCACTTATTTTTTTTCTGAAAAGCTTAGAAATGTTCTGTAAGAAAAATGAGAGGGATTTAACTTACATATTTTGTTGATGAATGAAAAACAAAAAAAGAAATTGTTTGCTATTTTTTTCAAACATCTAAATACGAACAAATCAGAAATAATCTTTTCAAAGGTGGGAGAAATTGTTATTAAGAACATTTCATAAAAATAAGTGGAATTTTTTTTTTATCATTGCATATAGTTCTTAAGCTTCTTGAGCAAGGAGATTTATTGCATGATGTACAATATAATAAAGGATGCATGTATGTATGTGTATGTGTACATACAAGAATAAAGAAATTTATATATTTTTTCTTTTTTTTTATTTATTTTGTAAAAATTATTCATATACATATACTGCGTTGACATATGTACATATACATTATGTGTTTTACAAAGAAGTAAAAAAAGGATAATACTTGGGTACAGTGCATTTTTAGAAGGGAAAATTTCTTAAGCAATAAGCTGAGTTGACATTGTATACCTTTAACAAAGAGAACAAGAAATAAAATATTGTATTATTGAAAAATGTATCCTTGCTACATAATGTTACAAGTTAACTTCCTTTTTTCAGAGTTTAATCTTTGTTTCAAGTAAACAAAGTGTTGTTTGATGCTTTTTAACTTTATTTGTAAAAGATTTACTATTATGCATTGTAAAATCTCAATGAAAGGGATTTAATTATGTATTTTTAATAAAATGAAAAGCATAAATCTGCGTAGACTTTTGATTTAATTTTGTTACATTAGTATTTATTACAACTGAAAAAAATGTTTTTTTTTTGTGATTTTCTTAAATGATATTAAATGAACACATTGAATATTTCTAGTCACGAATGATACGCTTTTCTGTTTGAGTAAAATATAGGAAAAAAAAAATAGTGAGTTAGGTATTTCAAAAATAATTTTTTATTTTTTGAAAATATTAATGCTCCAATAAAAGATGTAGGAACTTTAAAAAAAAAAAAGAAATATTTAATAGAGTTCAAATTATAACGATTTTTTTTTTTAAATTTAATATTCAGATAAAAATACGTATTAAAATCCAATAAAAAAATTTTTCATAAAAATTTTTTCTTGACTTTCACCTTATTTATGTATATTATGTATACACACACTGGATCAGGCACATAATTTCTCTTTCTTTTAATAATTTTTTCATTTTATTTTGTAGTAAATTTTACAATAGACAAACATGGGTATATTCTTGATAGGAAATTGGAATTGTTTTTGATACGTTCTCATAAATAAATATAAAAAACAAAATTCCTTTTTCAATCAAACAATTTTTAACTTTTATAAATAAAATTTTATTTTTATTTTTTTACATGTTTTCATTTTTCAACTGTTTTTGATAGCAATTGAAAAGAAAAAAAAATTTTTTTTTTGATGGTGTTCAACTTTTAAGAATTTCCTTTGAAATGATTGAATTTAAAACTTTTCAAGAATTTATCCCTTTATTTAGAATTTTTACTAAAAAAATGTATAAAACTTTTCATGGTATATTGAACATCAAAGGATTGTCCCTTAATAAATTCTTTGTTTTATTAAATGAAATCAAGAATAATTTTATATTCAATGATATATCAACATAAATGTAAATGAAGCATGATATATTTTTGATTTCTCTGTTTTCATGTCTTTTATTATATAAATTATACTGTATATGATTGTATTTCTTAAATAACAAATTATTAATTAAATATTCATTTAATGCGATCATATGTTTCTTTTTTTTTAGTACAATTAATGAAATAAAACTTCATTTATTTAAACAATTTATGTTTAAGTTTAGCCAATTTATTATTCATAATTGACAAAGTACACAGAGTAAGAGATATTACTAGCGTTATATATATGCGTATATCTATGTGTGTATACGTATAAAACTGTTTTACTTGTACCAATTAAAATAAATGCGACGAATTTTCTTTATTGTAGTTTTCAAAACGTAAAGTTTCTAATTAGTAACTTGAATATATCTTAAACTTTAAATTTTATCCTTTTATAAGGACAATGGAATTTAAGAAGAATGAAGTGATGTATTTGAAATGTATAGTGTACTATAGAAATTTAATTACTTGTCGTTTTTGTTATGACATATAATTTTTACTTCCTTTACAAAATGCTATGAGAAAAAAAAATTCAAAAAATCTAAAACAAATGAAAATATCTTTATATTCATTTACAATTAAAAAGTTTTAAAATACAAAAAAAATTATGTATGTTCGTTATTCTACACATTTTTTTAAAAATTAAATTATTGTAACGGAAAAATTTAATGAGGATTTTTAAAGCCATAGAATAGAAACTTAAATTTGTTTTGTGAAAATTTGTATGAAATATGGAAAATGACAAAATATGTATGAATGTGTACGTGTGCGTTTAAGTATGCTCGAGAAGGCCTTTTTTAGTCCATAAAGTTATATTAAAATGTTAATTCTTAACAAAACAAAATATTATGTAACTAACCTCTTTGATAATTCAAAATGACCTTACACAGCAAAGCATAATAAAAGGAAGAGAACATGACAAATAACACGAAACATCTGACAAGACATGCTATTTGTATTTTATGTTTAACAAAAATAATATCAACCTGTTTCTTTGGCCATTTTGATTAATGAACAAGTGTTGGTGGTCTACAAAAGCGTGAGCATTCAAACTATTTTCTAGCTAGATACATCTTGATCTTCAGAATGGAGTATAATCCATATCTGAATATACGTGAGAAGTATTTATTGCTTCAACGTAACAAGTCATCAGACAATGACAACTGCAAGTTATTTATTATCTGAATTGAATTAATTATTTTAGACAGGCATGAAATTTAGCCTGTGTCATTAAGACAAGTTTTTTTTTTTTTTTTTTTTGATTGAGTTTGTTGACTAATAAATATTATGAATGACAAAAATACAAATTTTATTTTTAGAACATGCACTATGTCTGTTCTTTTAAAACGATTCAGATCAATAAGGGACTAAAATTTCTGTATATTTTATTTAGTTGATAGTTTAATCTTGTGAGCTCTAATGAGCAAAAACACACAAATTTTCAATTTCAAATTTTTTTCAAAACCTTAAATTTGAGACGTTATCATTATTTTGTAATTTTTTATGCAATAAAATGAGTAAAATAAAATGTACAGAATTATTAATTTTGTATTCATATTCAGAAATAAATTGAAGATAAGAAAACATAGAAAAAGAAAGTAACGTACATATGTGCTTATATGCTTGTATGAATAGAATTGCAAAAATTTTGTATAACTTTTTAATAAAATACGTGCATAATATTGAATCAAATTATAAAAGTTTCCAACACAGTTTATTTAAATATTATTATTTTTTGTTCAAAAACTTTGTCATTACAAAAGCGTATGAACTAAAATAAAAATACGTTTTCTTCTACGTACATGACTTATTGCCTGTTTTTCATTTAGATATTCAAATTTTACTGATAATTCAGAGTTAGAGTATAATTTTATGGAATCGGTTGGTAAACTCACATATATAGCTTATTAGATAATTTTTTTTTTGTAGTTTTTATTTTTATCTACAAATACCATATAGTATAGAACTTTCTCGTAATGTTGTAGAATGTTATCAGTTATAGTTATACTTCAATATATAAATAAATTATAATATAATTTAAATTTTTTCCATTTAAAAGTTTTGCTTTAATTATGACTATCTTTATGGGCAATGTTTTCATTGTCAGCTAAAAAATACTAAATATATATTTTTTTCTTCTAAAACAAAAAAGACGAATTTTCTATTTTATAATAGATTTGGAAAAAAATCAATAGAATTTGAAATTACTTCTGAATTCGAATAAAGGAAGTAAAACCCTTTGATGTTTTAATCAAATAGGCAATTAATATATTTAAAAAAGAAAAGTTATGTATGAAACTGAAATTTCTATCGAGAAAGTAATTATTAAAATATGAATGATAGATTCATATATGATATTTAGATAAAGATATTCGTTACAGTTTTGTGCACATTTACGATTGAATTAATTAAATTTTAATATGTAATATTCAAGAAATTATCATATTCCTTGTATAATGTTATCCTTGTTACACCCTTTTGATGTTTATGTATGTGATATAGATAGAATAAGATTGAATCAATGTGTTATTTATGTGTAATTTATGTAAAAATTAAAAATTTCAATAATAATTGAATGAATATCAAAATGCATGAACTTTTCTCTTTATACATCAATATGATAATATTCATAATTACAATTAGTTAAAACATGAGCAGGCAAATCGAATAAATATATGTAAATTCATAGAATTTTGATTTTAGGTATTTCTAAAATTTGTATAAATATATTATAAGAAATATTTGATGCTAATTTTAGTTTTACACAGAAATAAACTGCTTTGATTTATTTTATTTAATATCTCTTAGTACGTGTATTTGTAGTTATTTGAATTTTATTTTTTTTGTACATACATACATAAGTATATACATATGTACATATATGTGAATAATGATATTAAATTTGCTTATTAATTTTGAAAGGAATGCAAGTTTCCAATTAAATGAGTTTTGATAAAACCTATCCAAAAATTTAGGATTGAAAATTTATGAAATAAAATGCAATATATAGGTACATACCTAAATACGTGTATGTATTATAAATTCGTTGGTCTGGAAGAATTCGATAGAACTTTTGAAGTTAGCAAATTTTGAACAATGTAAATTACAAAATTAAACAAAACACGAAATGCTGAAATACAAATACTATACGTATGTAGATATGTAGCAATAGAATTTAGGTAACCATAATCGAATTTTAGTATAGAGTAAAATTAGTTTAACATTTTATTGTGCATTATAATCATTACATATATGCATGTTTTTGAACTTGGTCGAGTTCATGTTTGCAGTTTTAAGTTAGTTCTGCGAAGGCATTACGTTCATATTCGTTTTTGCGCGAAAGCAGTAAGTTCATGTTTTCAAGTCTGAACAAGTTTGACAGCAGTTTTAGCAGCTGTAAAATTATGTCTGCAAATACATCATAAGAGAAAGACAAAGTAAAATGTATTCTAAATCATGAAAAATTACTGCTTGTTTTTATTATTAAGCGTCATTAATTATTTGCTTCTTTCTTTTTGCACTAGACAGTTCATAAAAACAGCTGCACGATATTAGTGTTCTGCTAGGCTAGTACAAACTTAGTTTTGACAAATTAAGTATTGCAGTCAATTTTTTGCAAACATGAACTCGACCTTGTTATAATTTATTTTATGCAATTGCATAATGCCAGATCAAATAATAATTGAAGTAATAATTATATATTTTACAACATTTAACATGCATTAGAATATTTGCATTTGATTTCCATTTGAATGGTTATTCAAACATTTATAATATGCAAATGTACGTATTTATTTGTGTATGCAATTTCTATCATTGCATTCAAAGCCGTGATTTTTATAATAAAATTGGTTTTTCTTTTTGAAAAAGATTTTAACTGAAATTTTCTAATTGTAATTTTAAAAAATTTTTATTTTTTTATTTTTAAACTAAATTCTGTGATGAATGCTTGATGCCGAATTTTGCTCTCATAATAATAAGTCTTAGATCAGACAATAAGCTATTTTATTGTCATGAAAAGTTTTTAATAATAAAAGCTGGTAAAAGTAATAAGATATCTCATAAAATTTCTTTTCCTCATAAAATTATGGTTTCGTAGAAATATGTATATTACGAAAATAGTAAAGCAAAGATTATGCTTGCTATATGAATGCCGTCTAGGACATTGTTTAATGGTTCATTTAATTAGTTTAAGACAAAACGACGCCATGACTATTTTTTACACATTTATTTTTGTAGTTGTAATTTTATCCTACTTCTATAGAATGATACATTGGTGTACTGTTTTTTTTTCTAATTTTCTGCAATGAAAATTAAAAATAAAGAAAAAAGTTTGCTGCAATCAATTCCTTAAGAAAAACTTTCAAACTACAGTGCTTAGAAGGTTGTATACCACTTACCACTGTGTCACACCACTTGTATACCTTAGAATTTTATATTCTTCTGAATATGTGTTTTTTTTTTTATAACGAAAGAAATTTACTAGAAATTTAAAGGATGTTGGTTTTGTAAAATAAAAGGACTCCATTTAAAACTCGTGATAAGTATAGAAAATATATACGAGTATAACTGCACATATGTACTTAGTTGTAAATTTTTAATGAAGGAAAACAAAAAATAAATGTACAAATAAAAATTTAACTAAACAGAAAATCTCAATATACATACATACATACATATGTACATACGAATGTACATATGTATCTGGATTCTTAATTAATATATAGAAAAAAAATGTTTGCACATAATTACGTAGTATTTGTGTAGGACTAAGTATATTATGTAAAAAATTGTATTTGCATACCTTTGTATATTTGTAAAACCACATCAAGTGTGATTTAATTATGATGCTGTCAACGTTCGTAATTAATTTTTTTTTTTTCATTTTTGTCAATGTCTGGCCATATAAAAATTTATGTAAATCTTTTTTCCACAAATTTTACCGCAAATTAGCTTGAAATGTAACATACCATTGAAATATAATGATAAAAAAGAATGACAAAAAAGGATTAAATATAGTTCATTGTTATACCATTTATATGCCACACAAATGGTATCCTGTGGTTGGTACTGTTCAAAATAATGAGGAAAGGGATGACAATATACATTGTAATGTATATACGATGCACATTATATCAGTGCATTTAATGGTCATGAGTATAAATAATTAAATGTTGTTTAATTAAAAATAAAAAATAAAAATATATATTATTTTTTTAACTAATAAAAATTAACAGAATATTTTTTAATTGCATGAATACCATGGTAACGGATACAATACGATGAATATGTATGCAGAGTTAAAACATGGTTCAATAAAAAAATATAGTCAATATTATTAATTTCGTATGTTTATATGCATTATGTTTTTATGTTTCAAATTGTATGGTTTAATGTTGCAATAAATTAAATGTGCCTATCAGATATAAATGTTAAAATAAATATTAATTTCAAAAATAAAATTTTTAATGCAAATAGATAAATATGTAAGTATAATGTTATGTTGAAATAAGTTTGTGCACATTTGCAGCGAAATATGCAACTATATGCAAGAGATTCAAGTTTACTTCAAAGAAATCAATTATCAATTGTAAATGTTTTGAATAAAAACTTTCATTTATGCATTTGAAATGAATTGAAATACGTATTACATAAATTCAATTAATAACAAATTTCAAATGCAAATTACAAGTCTGGATACTGAAACAATGTTAAAAAATAAACAAGTAACTTTGTAAAAATGTTTTCAATCATAAAATACAATATTACTAAAAATTTATGATTAATTGATTGGCAAAGGCATCGTAATAATTGGTCTTAAATCGTTCAGACATGCTTAAAATCTTTGAAAATTGATAAATGTACAATAAATCAAATCATAGTCATAAACTTCAGTTGGTGATCAAACGACAAGTTTACCAAATCAGAAAAAATAAAATCAAACTTGATTGATAGATGTAGATAATGATTTATGAAAATTCAAAGAAAAAAAATTTTTTTGATATAAACTAGGCGGTATTTACAGGACAAAACTGGTTGGAAAACGAAATGGTTTTCTTATATATTTTCTCTCATTATACGGAATTAAAATAAAAAAACGTAACACGAATTTGCATATTTAATTCAACATATTTTTCTTCCGCTAAAATGTTGTTTATATGGTAATTATTTTAACAAAAATATTTTACGTATTTTATTTTTTTATAGAATTTATTAGCATTAATTCTCTCATTATAAATTAAAATATATACAGTATTCGATTTTTTAAATGAAAATTTCTTTTAAAAAATAAAATGATAGATTTTAATTAATTACATAACGTAAATTGGTACTTTTTCGTATATACATATATAAATAAGTATTATACTTATACGTTATATATTATATTTCATTTACTTAAAATTAATATCATCAAATGATCTAGAAAATTTTTGCTTTCATTAATAATTAACATAATCGTCTTAAATTCCAAAAGAATTAGAAATTCTTTCAACTAACAAAAATATTTTCATTTCGTGAGAAATTGAAAGATGTAAAATATTTAAAATGAACTTTGTTTTCTTTCTGTTGGAAATTAAAAAAAAAAACGTGAAAATTTTTTTATTATAAAATATCTATGTATGTATATGTATATTGAATGCTATTCTCTATGTTTATTATTTTATTTCGTTTTTAAAGTAAAAAATTTTTTTTTTTTTCTAAATTGAATATTTCATTTTTGCTTCACTTCCTTTTATTGTAAGCTCTTTAAGTACGCCTATAATACAGTTTGTTAAATATACACCCTACATAATATATGTATTCGCTCCGATAATAAAATTGTACAATATTGTACTTAATAAAATGATGACAATATTCTAAAGAAGTCATAAATCAGGATTTTAGTAAAAAAAAAAAGAAAATTAAATCAAATTTTTCAAAATCCTTTTGAAATTGAAAATTTTCTTATTCGTGTTTCTTTTATTTGTTTAGAATTTATTGTATGTATTGATTCGTGATGGGAAAAGCAACACTTGCGTTTATATAAAATCAAATTTAAAATAAATGTACCATACGTAATTCATAAGAAATTTTAAATTTTCAAGTATTTATGTATGACTGGAATACAATGTGCATGCATCTGTTTTTCTGGGAATATTTTCATATCCTATACTCAAGTCAAATAGTGGTGATCATACGAACATACATAACAGATTGAATGTTTTCATCATTTTACTTTTTATTTTTTTTACAAAAGAAAGGATTTATCTTAGAAAGTATCTTGTTTAAAATTTAAAATTTTTTCATATTAATTTAATTTTGTTTAAGAATTTTACTGAATTCGAAAAACATATTTGTATGTTCATATTATTTTCAGAAATGTAAATTTTAGTATTTTACACACAATCAGACATTATCTGTGGTCATAAACACCAACTATTCATTTATGATATAAGTACGGTGTGATAAAATAAAATTTATTGACTTCGACAGTATATATTATTACGTATGTATCGTCCAATAAACGAGTCTGATAGTGTCACAAAATTTAACAATGTTTCATGTTACAGTGTACATATCATACAAGTGTATACGTTATGCATTTACAAACCTATATTACCGAATATGTTTACATAGATATAATATTGAGTATTTTACTGACATTGGATAATTAACTTTCGAAAATTTTTTGAAAATTGTGTAATGTATAAAATTCGAATTATTGTGCAAATTTCATATTATTTGAATTACGGGAAAAATTTTATAACTTTTTAAATAAAAATATACAAAGATAATTTACAAAGATAAAGCGAAATGACAGTGCCATAGATATGTAGGAACTATAATAAATTAAATTGTATTCTGAATATCTTTAAATTGTACCAGTTTTAAAATGAAAAAAAAAAAAAAAAAATTATTTCAAATAATTATGTAAACTCTGAGATATTTAAAAAAAATTTATTCTTTCCAATAATTGAAGTAATAAAAATTTCTCTGATACAATTTTTAACAAGTTGAAAAGAACTTAATTTCACCCAAGTTGACTTATTTAATTTAAACCAGGTATCATCCTTGCAATTGAATATAGCAAAAATTGATTATAAAATGCAATATTTAGAAATGCTAATGATATTTTTACCTTTATGTAAATATGATTAAAAATGAAAGAGACAGTTAAATTGTACAGTTTATTTTCATCATAACTTGTAATTTCTCGTTACCATCAACCATATAGATGTTTTTGTGTACATGAATTTAATTTAAGGATTGCATTTGTTTACTGTACGTGATGAAATATTATTTTTGAGAATTATAGCGAATTAATATAGATTTAATGTATAAAAAATATGTAATCGTATTATAAATATTTATCTATAATCTAATATTTTTGTGTTTATAGATTTTTAATTAATAAAAAAAAAAACGCTTTGTTTACAAAAGGATTTACAAAATGAAACATTACAACAAATTGATTTTTCAAGTCCCTTTCAAAGATGAGAAGATTACATCGACATCGAAGATTACCTTTTCAAAAAGAAAAAACATAAAGAAAGTATTTGATAATAAGCAAATTAAAAAAGCCATCATTTTTCTTAACTTTGTTATTGTTTACATAACATATTTTAGCGAAACATTTGAAAGACAACAGTTACTTTTTTTCACTGATGGTTAAATGATGGTAGTTAATGATGGTTTAAAAAAATACTTTTAAGGGAAAAATAGAATAGTAAGCGAAATCCAGCATGTTTCATAAGTATACGTACTATTGTATTTGCATGTAACCAAAATGATTTAAATTTTTGTTTATGTATGTATGTATGTGAAAGTGGACGTTCGTAAAAAGCTATAAAAACGATGAGAATAAAACAGCATTTTAAAAACAAAGGAATAAATTTATAATATAAAAGCAATAAATATTTAAATTTGAATTTTCGTTTTTTTTTTTTTTTTTCATTTTTCTTCTGTTCAATCATTTTTTTATGCTTTTAAATAGTTTTTATTTCTACTTACATAAAAGAAAATTTGAATTAAGGCGATTATTCTAATTGAGGGTAATGGAAATTTTATATTAAATTAAAAGCTTTTGAAACAAAATCAAAAGGATAAAATAAATGTTAAATCGCTTTAAAAAAAAATTTATTTTTTCTTTTATTATTAATGCATAAAAAATTAGTGGCATGACAGGCATATTTACCATATAATTTTATGAATTGAATAATAAATGACATACAAAATAATACAAATAAAATTCTTCTAAAATACTAAAACGTTAAATGAAATTTTTAACTGTCAGTGTCATTTCATTACAATAAATTTATAAATAAAGCAGGTATCTTGAATACGTCAGAAAAATTTGTGTTCATATTGTACGTTATTGAGTAACAAAAGTTATGCGTACGTATATAAAATTTATATTAATTTATAATAGTAAGTTAATTATATTTCTTTTATTTGTTGCTCTAATGTAGACGACAAAATTTTCTCAAGGAAAATTCTTACAGTTTAAACTGAAGGTAATAGGTTATAGAGTTTTAGTTTTTTTTTTTGTATTTTTATTAATTATCATACATATATTTTTTATATACAATTTCATTTAGAAAATATGGTTGAACATGTCTCTTTATGGTTATATAATTGAGTGAAATAAAATTTTTTTATTCATTATTTAATTACATAATTAGTTCAAATCTATAGCAAACTTACATAAAAATTTAACACATTATTTAGACATAAAATTGAACAAAAACAAGAGGAAGCAAAGTAGAAAATGATATGTACATATGTGTGTCTGTATATATAGTTTCATGCAAGTTAATTAAAATGCTTGTGAATAATAAAAATTTTATAATAAAATTATACCACAAGAATTAAATATAAATAAAATTTCAGACTATTTAATTCCACTATTGTACATACTTTATTATCAACGATAAAATATCCTAGAATAAATTTTCTTTAAGAATGTAATGTACTGTGTGCTACTCTGTGTCGTTATTCTGGCACACCCTATGTGTGTACACATACGTTTACAAAATGTATGATATTCATTAAATGATTTGATTTACAGATGAGTAGAAATATAAATATTTAATTAATATGTTTTTAATGTTTTTAACTGGTATTTTATAAATATATTTATTCATATTACAACTAGTAAAAATTTTACGTTTATGTTTGAATGAATGCAAATAAATATGTACATACATATTTGAATATTTAATAAATAAAAGAGAAATTTTGTAACGTGTATAGTTATAATAAATCAAACAGCAGCATAAAATGTGACTATCATATTGAACACATCATGAAATAATGAAATTTAATAAAATATAATTTATATACAAATTATTTAGATTTTTATTTCATAAATATTACAAATATTTTCAATAGTATATAGTATGTGTATATAAGCGTATAACGTTTCAAAAATGAAATTAAAATTTGCTACATATATTTTCTAACAAAATTTATAGCATCAATTAAATACAGTCGCTTTTTGCTAGCACGTTATTTATTCATTTTATATGAAATTAATATTTAAAATTAATGAATTTACATAAATTATTATTTTTATTTTACTTGCAAAAACTTTTTTTACAATTTAAAATATATTTGTATGCTTTGCAGGTGGTTTTGTACAAACGATACAATAAAAATCGACGTACATACATATATAAATTTGTTTGTATGAATGTGTTGAAGTATTAATTTATATGACTTAATAAATACTCACCTGGTAGCATATTAATGTATCAAGAAAATATTTTTCAATTTCATTTTTATTGCACTTTCTAAATATGTATCAATTGACTTGCTTAATTTCTTTTTAACCAATGCCAAATAAACGTATCTGGTTCAAATATTGTTTTTGTACTTCTGATTGTAATAACCGTAAAGGTTTAAAAAGCGTATAATGTTTTAATGTATTAACTTTTATATTAGATTTGTTACATTTTGATAAGTTTGTTGCACTTAGCTATGACACAAATTTTTTATTTATTTGTTGGAATTATCCAACAGAACAGAAGAAACATTTCCATACTTCAAAGTCCGATACGTTCGGGTGTACGAAGAAATTGCATTTAAAAAAAATTATGAAAAATTCAATAATAGGACATACATATGTCCATTAAATTTAATTGGAATTGAAACTGTTTGAAAAAAAATCAGAGCCATCGATATAATATTTTAAATTATTTAACCAATTATTTTTAGTTTTTTTTCCCTACCGAGAAGACTAAATGTGTTTATATTGTAAAAATAGGAAAAATACAAAAATTGTTTTTTTTTTTATTAATACATGTAACGTAGTTTTGTTTCCTGAATTTTTATTTAACTTTTCGGCTTATCTAAAGGATTTAATTTCAATTGTAATAGAAAAATTATACTTCAATGAATAAAAATATTTTCTTATTTATTTTACAATAAAGAAAGGATTGATTATTTGCCAAATTCATTTTTGTTTGTTCACAATATTACATCTACAAACTTCAAATATTGAGAGAAATGTATTTAAACAAAGATAAAAAAACTAAATAAAATTCGATAAAAATAAATAAATTGAAAAAATCAATTTTTAAAAAAGATATATATACAAAGATATTTAGCTATTGTTGTTCAGTAAATTAAATAAAAGATTTTTGGAAGAATATCAAAAAACAGATAAAACACGTAAAGAAAGTGAAGAAGAAGAAAAAAAGGAGCTTATGAAAAATAATAGAACATATTATCAGACATTACTATGTAGTAAAAGTGCTAAACTGATCCAATAATATTTTTATGTTTGTGCAAAGAACCGCACATGAAAGTTTATTTATTTCGAGCAATTGAATTAAATTTTAAAATAAGAGATTTGTTCTTTTGTTGCAAACCGAATTTAAAATTAATTTTGTTTTTTCTTTCTTTTAAAAGAAAATGTATAAAAACGAACAAAAAAATTTATTTTGATTGACTTTTACTGTAAATCGAAAGAATTCAAAAATGAGCGCTAATTAGTACCAATTTGGTTGTACATGCTCTCTGATGTTCCTGATTATTATCCTGAAAAAATGATTAATTAAAATGTAAATAATACTTATTTGTAAATTATTTATCAATATCAATGTTGTTAAATTTTATGTTTGACAACATTGAGTTTAGCTATTCACATATGTACGTTTCAAGTTTAGTAAATTTGAAATTCATTTACATCACTGGTAAAATATTACTAAAATTACTTACTATAAATTTTATAAAAATTTCATTTTTCACACATTTTCAGGTTAACCAAAGAGAAACAAAATTAATTTTATTGAAATTTTAATCACGTTCAAAAATTTTGTAAATGATAATAAAATATTTGCGTATATAGAGTAGAGAGTATATGTTATTGTAATTTTCAACAGATTTTATAATTGTAACTATGTTACTATATGTAACTATGGTTAGGTTTACGTCTTTTTTAAGGACATTTTTTGGAATAATGCCACGAATGATTTAATTAATTTTAAAATTTTTCTTCGGTTTTGACACGTTTTTAAATGAAATTTTCATTTATGTCGCACATGTGTATGTATGTAGTTTTTTATTTATAATTTCAGTTGAAATTTTTTAATGATAATAGTTAAAAAAATGGTTTTATGCTTGCGTACTTTGATTGAAAATTGTAATTAAATGATATTATAGGTCAGTATATTATGTACCTGGATGTATATAATATGTAGGAGATGGGTGACTAAGTGGTTTTTATGAGTTTGAGAAAAAATTGTTTTACAAATTACTATTTTGAATATATAAAAGCCTTATCTATAGTCTGTCTTCTAATTTGATGCAGTTAAAATCTTATGGAAATGACAAAGTAGTAACACTTTACGTATTATACGATATTAAAAAAGTTGATCTCGTATTATATGATAACTTTACAGATTGTGGTAACACTACTCGTGAGATGATCTTATTGGAAATTATGAGAGAAGTAAAGAGACACATATAGTCCCATATATAAGGCCTTAACTGCATCGAATTAGTAGACAGACTATAGGTATGTATGTACATATATTGGTAGACAAATCAGTTTTTTTACACACAGCTTTGTATAGCTTATACATAGGTTTTTGTTATTTTTTTGAAATTATGTGTGTACTCATGCACAGTTCATTATTATGTAATTTATTATTATTTTTAAGTTAATAGATTTTCGTTTTGATTTATTAAACACTGAATGTAAAGAAAAACAAAGAGAAACATAATTAGGTTTATATGTACGAGTATATATATGTATGTGTGTATGAGCTATGCATTGCGTCTTATACTGTGGATTATTATTAGCACAAAGTTCACAATACAACGCATCCTTGTATCATTAGAAAAAAATTTTAATGATTACAGAGCAAAAATTCAAACCCTAATCTCGATAACATCTAATAAATGATGTGTATAAAATTCTGGACAAATAACTGTCAAATTTGTTTCAAAAATATACTCATTGTTGGTTAGGAAATTAATTCTTGAATGAAATTCATATAAAGAAAAAAGATTATATGTATTTCATCTTATGTACCCGTATAAGGTGGAAAATGGTATAAATCTTTTTAGCGTTTTTGTAATATCACAAATACTTGACACGTGTTTTAATTACATTTTTCTTTTGTATATTAAATTAAAAGCCGCATTATGATCTTATAATGGAAAAATATACTATTTTCTAATTAAGAATTATTTGCTCTTTTTATTAAATTTTTATCCGTTTTTTTCCTCTTTATATTCATCATAACGTGAATAAGCGAAAAAATATTACGATTATGTATGAAAAACGTAAAAACAAAACAAAAGATTTCCATTTTTACATGCATGACGATTATGATAAACTGCTACTAATGGCATTTTGAATAGAAGATTATAATTTGCAATGTCATCATTAATCATTTATAAACATACAATATGCGTTTGAATATAATTTGCTTCAAGATACGTACATACATTCATATATTCTTGTGTCCATAGACACGTATGTATACGTACAATGTACGATGCAGACAGGAAAAAAAGATCATGAAATGGGCTACAGTTCGAATATGTAGTGTGAATATTCATTTGTGCATTAAGTGCAACATGTGGACATCATGTTAGGACTCATATGGCTATTCTTTCTTCCTTTTTTGCTTCCCATACATACATGCACAATTTATTTTACGTTTATTGGCGTGTGGCCAGAAGATTTAGCAAGTGAATTTGACTTTGAAAAATTAAAGATGATGTTATTAATCCTTCATTTTTTTTTTTTTTTTGAAAATTAGAATTTCAAACTTTTTTTTATGTTAATGTTCAAAATATTAAATAATGATGTTTCCATAATAAAAATAAAAGCAAAACATAAATGGGCTTTAGGTTGATTAATCTGTAAAATTCCACAGTTGCATAAATTTTGAAACCAAGGTTTTTGAGAAATGAAAATTGTCAAACATTGCTCGTACATATATTGTTAATATTAAATTTTAAATTTGATTTCATATTAGTAAAAATACAGACGACATTTGTTTAAAAAGACATTATACAATCATTGAAAATTGTCATATAAATTTAATATCTGACCATTAAAAGATGAAACAGATCGAAAGACTATAATGTAGTAAATGAAGTTCCTTTTGCTAAATGATCAAAGAAAAGATGAAAGAATTATGGTTGATTGCTTTACTAAAATTTATTTTGATTTCAATAAAAAATTTATATTCATGAAAAGGCAAAAGGCAATAAAAAGTCACATTTACATACATTACATATAAATGAATCTATAACGAAATAAATTCATACATGTATGTGGTAACTTTTATACTGATGGAATAGAGACATTTATGTGAAATGACACAGAATATTACAAATAATTTTTCCTTTCAAAAAATTCAAAAATGAATCAGACTATACGTTTGTTTATTAGAAATTTCACTGAAAAGATAAATTACAAAGCATTAATCAAAATATTTTGCTTAGAATCTCTTAACTTATCGATGTATTAGTACAGAATAAGAAGTTTTATTATTTACATATATGCAAATTAATCAGATATTAAAATTTGATTTCTTATGATTTGATGAGATACAAAATAAAAAAAATATTTTTGTCACAAAAAAATTTGTTTGATTACATGAATAATAATAATATGTCATTATTTTTGATTAAATTTATTCATTTTTGTGACACTCTTTAAGCATTATGAGATCGTCAAATATAATAACAGAAGAATTAAATTTGATTCGTCTGCATGTTATTAATTTTCCTTGAAAAAAAAAAAAAAATGAAGACATAACATCATAGGAAAATGCACTGATATTCCTTGGGATAACAAATAACATTTTGTAATATGGTTGATTTCTCAATTCATACATTTCATTTGCTTATTTTTATCTTTATGTTTGAAAAACGAAATATTCAAGGAAAGAAGAAATTATTATTTTCCATCAAAAAATTTAAAAAAACCACATCTTAAGGGTTGAAAAATGTAATAAACTAAGGGGTGGAATCATATAGGATACACTATTACGCCAAGATACATAACAACAACTATTACTGTACTCACTTTTTTTCTACACATTAAAAAAAAAATTGTATCTTACATTACATATTTACATACATAATGTACGTTTACTTGGAATATATGAATTGCTCGAATTGTAAGGGGATGTGCCATAAAAAATGAGTGCTCTGGGAGTCTTTTATTTTCTTTTTATTTCTCTATTCTATATGAACAATTTACGATTTTCTATATACGAATTCATACATATATGTATGAATGTACATATGTGAAGTTAATAAAAATTGAATTCATTATAATTGAAATTCCTCAAGAAATTGAAAAAATACCTATGTGACCTTCTTTTTTTTTTTCATCCAAATTTATTTTTTATCAATTGCATTTTACATTACGATTTTGTTTTTTTATATTCATTTTGTTCATTCTTGTGGAATAATTGAAGGAGAACATACAGAGCATAAAGAAAATTCATAAAATATTTATAGGTATAAAAGGCATATTTTCCTTTATAGTTTGTTAAAATATGAAGAAAAAACATGAAATTACCACAAGTTATCTTGGTAGTCACGCAGAATATCGTTTTTGTTTAGTATGTACTTAACATTTTTTTTTGTATTTTTCTGCTCATTTCGTATTCAAACTTTTATATCCTCTCATAAGAATTTTATAATACAATGTGGATGAAAATTTTGAAAATAACATGTTATACATACACAATACTATGAATAAATGTCCAGAAAAAAAAATGTTCATGATACTCAAAAAATGCGTATATCAGAATCATCAAGTTTTAAGAGCAAAATTTTTATTTTCCTGCACAAACTGTGTATATACACATACAATTGTATGTTTGTAGACTTGTAACTTGTAGTTTTCATGTCTACAAGCATGTATGTATATACATATGTATGTATGTAATTTCCTTTTTATATACTTTATGACATAAGGAAACGTGAAAATGATAATAACGAACCATAAAATAAGGATGACTTTATATTACCTACATTTAGTACTTGTAAATATTTAAAATGAAAATTATTATACACTTACATTTGTATCTATATTTAGATGTAAAATACTTTGGTATGTAAAAAATTATCTAAAAAATTTTAAAAAATAAAATAAAATAAAATAAGTGTATTACTATAAGTTTTGTTTTTCTGAATAAAATACATTAAATTGACGATAATATAACTATCAAACTAAAAAGAGAAAAAACCGAAAATTTAAAAAAAGGATTGGACCTAAAATATAAAAAAAAACTAAAAACAAAACATTCATTTTATTTTTATTAGAATGTTATTTTTTTTTATTTATTTTTTATTACAATTTTCCATTACTCTAATAGTTAAAATTTAGTTTCTGTAACTTGAATTTATCTTAGATATTTTGTAATTTTTATAATTTTAAATTGCTATTATTATTATTATTCTAAGCAATTTAGTAAAATATATTTGAATATCCTTGATATCATAATAACACTATTAATCTTCTTAAAAAAAATTCGAACAAAATAATAGGCCTTATATGTTATAAATCAAAATATTAAGTTCTTTACCAAAGGTACGAAAGTACAAATGATAGAGACGATATTTCTATATAAAGTGTCGTTTTATGATTTATACTGTAAGAAATAAAATTTATTGAAATTAATAGACATTATTGTCTATTGATTATTTGTATTGATTTCTACAAGATTTTAGAAAAGCCAGAACAAGGTTTATGTCGTCATAATGCAATATTGATATTTTCTATTCTTAAATTTGCAAATCAGCAATTAATATTTATATCAATATTAATTCTCAATATCATTTTACTTTAAATTTTTAAAAAGTTCTAAAAATAAATAATTCACATATTGTAAGAACAAATGTGATTTATATGACCTAAATAAAAAATTAAATATGATAAAAGTTATTAATAAAACAATGAAATAAATAAGAATATACATATGAATTATTTCGCTCATTAAACTTTGCAATAGAAACTTACATTAAACGGAAATGATAAAATGAAGGAAATTAGATATCTAGAAAAATGAAATACATAATAATGTATTTAATTTGTTGTAGTATTTTATATCATATACTCAAATTCACATACATATAAAAAATTGCAATATGACTACAATAAGAATAATGGTGTCTATTACAGTACATGTATGTATATTGTTGGAATGAGGAATTGAAGTGTCATCCTAGTTTAAAGAGATCAACTACAAACATATATTATACCAATGCTTATCTTGGTTAAAGAAAAAATAAATAAATAAATAAATTGCAATCATAAATTAAATGACATTCTTATCCTGGGAATAGCATGTGTCTTTAGTAATTTTATTTCCAATGAGATTATATTTACGACACTAGAAAAATGAAAATCAATAATTTAAATACAAATTTATTTTTATAATGAATTGAATGTACTCATATTATATTATGTACATACATATGTATAAATGAAATATTGATTTTAAAACTTTTCAATCAAAATTTTTATTTTTATATGATAAAAATAAATGAAAAAAATTGAAACTAAAACGTTTATCTTTTGAAAAAACAAAAAATCTCGCTATCTTTTATTTTGTGTTTTAGTTCAGTTTCCAAACAATTAACTTAGTTAAAAACATTTTGTTTTTTTTTTTTAGTGAGAATATTAGTGTTTTTCTAAATTGTTATTCCATTATTACTAACAATTTAATTAGAAATATTTAAAAAAAAATAATTAAAACTAATGAAAATTGAAATCCATTTTTAGTTGTTTTCATAGGAGTGCTTAGTATATTGAATATAACAAAGTTTAAGTATTAAATTTTCTTTGCGTGACAAATAATCTATTTATTTTCATGACATATTAAATATTTTAAACGTTTCAAGAATGTTTACATGTATGTCCTTTAGCGTGTATTTGTACATGTACGAAATGAATTTGAAATGAAAAAGTTTAAGAAAATAGAATTAAGAAAAGAATTAAAAGAAATAGAATTAAGTGATGGACATTTTTTCTTTATCCATTTGTATAGAATCATAAAAGATTAACTAAAAATAGAAACTTATAGTACGTGTTAGTAATTAGATTTTTTCAAAGGATAAAGGATAAACAAGACAAAAAACAAATTTCGAAGAATAAATTTGAAGTTTTTCGACAATTAATGGCTTAAAACTTGGAAGACTTTAATACAAAAAATCTACCAAGTATTTGTGTAGTTAAATGTGTACATACGTGAATGAACACATACATAAATGTATAGTCACGTATAAATGTATGATATATTGCTTAAATTTTATAAAAATGAATTTTACCAAAATCAATGAATTTAACAAAAAAAAAATGAATTTTACTAAAAATCAAAATAAAATGTCGAATAAATATTAAATACAATAAATTATTATTAACATAAACAAAAAATTAACAATTCATGTACAGTGTGTACATAATGTACATATTATATTAACAACTAACAAGTTAATTTTAATTTTAGAGTGATATTTATCAATTAAATTTAGTTGGCATATAAAGTATTTATGTATGTGTTCTTATCACCTATTTTTTCATAATTGTTACACATGTTGAAATGATAACTTATAAAGGAAATTAAAAAATAAAAAAATAAAAAATATTGATAATTTTTTATATTTTTTTATTTAATGCTGTGAATACAGGAATACAATTCTGGTTCAAAAATATACTACAATAAATATTTTATTACAATTGTACTACACACATTAAGTGTCTTAAATATTTTTCTTAAGTTAATTTGTTTAATATCAGTTCCAGTGTCAAGAGTATGCGCAAATGTTCTAATGTAATATTGTAATTTTATTCTTTGAAATATTTATTTTAATATTTACTTCGTCAATTCCAATTCTGTTTAAAAAAAAATAAAAAGTTAAATAAAACATCTCAACATTTTTGCGTAAAGTAATAAAAATCTTTAGATCATGTTTGTATGTATGTACATATGGTTTTTTTTTGAATTTTGCTTGTAATAATATTCATTGCATATCTTTCATGTCAATTAATGAATGATTTTCAAATGTCTTTTTATATCCACGAGCTAACATTTTATTCTTATACCAAATATACATCCAAATATTAACTGATATTATGAGAATACTTAACATTCCAAGTAATCCTAAAATTGACAAATTAATGCTTTTAATTGAGTGTTCCATTTCTTTTAACAGTACAATATTTTCAGATTTAATTAAAAAATTTTCGTAATTGTTATCTAACTTATGCGAAACTGTAATTTTTTCGTTTTCTCCATCATTAATATTTCGATTTTCCAAATCATATTTTAGATTTCCACTGTTTTCTGTACATCCGATTCCTGCAAAATGCAATGTTGTATTTGGTTTCTTTCTGTCAATATGAGTTACATTTTTTGCATTTAGGTATTTTATCATTTTTCTTAAATACGTACAATTCCAGTTGTTGTACGTTAAATCAATAAATTCAATTTGAAATTTTGCGTCCTCGTAATCGAGTTCTGTTAATTTATTACCTCCAATATAAAGAGTCTTTAAATTACGCAATGGATAAATGACGTGAATATCAAATTTCTCTATTTTATTATCAGTCAATATCAATGTTCTTAAATCCAATCCTTTAAATGTGTAATAATCTAAATTTTTTATATTTCCTGAAGAGAGATTTAGAGTGTTCAGATTATGTTTATGACCAAAATGAACTGATTCGAGCATATTATTTGATAAATTAATTTCGAATGAAAACTCTGAAATATAACCAACGTACTCGTCGTCGAATTCTTTTAGTTTATTATTACTCAAATTAATGGTCATTAATTGTGAGTTTTTCGAAAAAGATGCTTTATCAATACTTTCAATTAAATTGTTATTTAGCAAGATGGTTCTTAGTGATTCAACTTTATTTAATGTTGAATTTTTGATAATTTTTAACAGGTTATTACTTAAATCAATCGAATGCATATTTTCACTACACAAACTGTTATCTTCAATATTTTGAATTAAGTTATTATTCAATTTTAAACTAATTAAATAATTGAAATTGCAAAATGTGCCATTCTCAATTTTTTTCAATTTATTATTTGATAAATCAATAATTTTCAAAAAAGTGATATTCGAAAAAATGTTACTTTCGATAATGTCAATTGAATTGTTGGCTAAATACAGTGATTGAAGCGAAGTCATTTTAGCAAAAGTAACTGATTCAATTATTTTCAATTTATTATTGTTTAAATTAAGTTCTCTTAATTCTTTTTGATCAAAAAATGACATCTTTTCAATATTTTCAATTAAATTGTTTTCTAAATTAAGAATTTTCAAAGTCGTCGCACCTTCAAATGTATTCTTTTTCACTGTTTTTAAATAATTATAACTTAAATCAATTTTTTCAATAAAAGAATTTTTAAAACAAAAATCTTCGATATTCATAATGTTATTATGACTTAAAAAAATATTTAGATTATTATGTGCAATATCACTAAATGTAAATGCTACTAGTTCTTCAATTGAATTATTCATTAATTTTATACTTTCTAAATTTTGCAGACCTTTAAAAGCGTACTTTTCAATTTTTTTAATTTTGCAATCACCAAAATCAATTGTTCTTAGTTCGAATTTTTCTGAAAAAATTTGTTTTGATATAAATGGTATTTCACAATTGTAACAATTAAATGAGTGCATATAACTTTCCCAATCGTATTCGCATTGTAATTCAATATCTTCAACATTATAATCTAATTTTAAAGTATAACAATCAAGAACATAACAATTATCGTAATTGCAATCATCTTCGAATTGGCAGTAATCTCCTAGATTATAAATAACTTTGCAATTTAAAATTAATAAAAGGTTTAAAAATATTATTACAAAAATTATTTTCTCCATTTTTATTAAATAAATTAAATAAATTTAACGAAAAAATACCCCAATCTTTTTCAAAGTGACAAAACAAACTGATGGTTTGCCTAATTGTTCGCCTTTTCAGATTATCAGGTTATACTATGTCGTCAAAAATAAAACACTTAGTTAGTGCATACAATGTTTTAGTACAATATTTATTAGATAAGAAAATTACACGAAAAAAAAAAAATTTTTCTTTTGTTTTCTTTATTTTACATAGACAGGGAGTATCCTACAACAAAGGTCACATAAAATATGTACGTAAGCATTTGTAAAACATGGAGCGGTTTAAAAGATATTGTCCTTTATATGACGTTATTGAACCCAAACATTTTCAATTTATGAAGTTCAATTTATCTCAAAGAAAACAGATTTTAAAATAATACATTTTATAATTTTTACTGTCGGACACCCTGCATATATTACGATTACTCAGTTTAACTTATATAATACATTTTGCTTATTTTGATAATTTTCTACAATTTCATATTATTACATTTTAATATAATTTAATCTTTATTGCAATTGAATGCAAGCTGATACTAGTAATAAAAAAACTGATTTAATTTACACACATACATATGTAAGTATATATTTTAATTTATTATTCAAACTTATGTTCAAAGTATTATAAAAAATAAAATTAATAGATTATTTAATTGTAATTTATACATATGTATATACATACATAAGTATGTTATGTACGTATACATACATATGTATATACATTTTTTATAAATACATATATACTTAAGCACATACTTACATATGCATGTATGTATGTGTGTATGTATATTTTATTCGATTTACATTTTGATCGTTACATTTTTACATGCATCTAGAACTTACACATATGTACATATATGTACACGAAATATCATTTTCCATTTACAAAATCATTTAATACGAAGACACACAAATCAGTTAAAATAAAATGCCATAATTTAATCTTCTTATTTTTTTTAATTGACATTTTCCGATACTTAACTTACTAACTAGATTTAATTTTGAAAGACATATGCAGTGTAAAGAGGGTGTCCTAGAATAAACATCACAAAATGCATTTGTTTTCTAAATTCTGTTTTGTAAATCCTAAATTTCAACTTTGACTTGTGTTTGTAATAGACATTAGTCGTCAGCGACGCCAACTATATGGCAATCTACATACAATATCTCAAAGATGATGTATTTCAAACGATGGAGAGTGAAGAGGGAAAATAGGAAAGATTTTGTTTCCTTTATTAAAACATTACAAAAATTTGCTTCTTGGCACTTATTGTAGGACACCGTGTGCATAAATGTATACATGTGTCATATATTGATATGATGAATTTTATGTTTCTTTATTTTTCTGATTTTTATTTGTTTCTTCACACTCACAGTGTAATCCTTTAAAGATGTGTATGTACATACGTACACGTTATAGAAAAATTTCTTCTAAATATTTCATTTTCTAAACTATGAAAATGAGATTAACACCTTTGCAGTATACAGTAATCGTTTAATCCGATTATGTTTGTTATTAATAAACAAAAAAATCACCTTGAAAAAGTAAAAAAGAAATGAAATAAACTTTGAATGGGATATCCAAACATAATCAAACGTTTTGAGTTTTAGTTTTAAAAATAATACGACAACTAAATATGATCATTTTATTTATTGTAAATTTTGATAAACTGTATAAATAATAATTTAAAAAAAATATATTCATGTACATACATACATACATACATATGTATTAAGTCCAGACTGACTTACTTATGTATGTACATACATAAAATGTGTTCAATAAGTTATAAATAATATGGTTCAAAACATTTCGAATTTTGTATAATATATGTACATATTTCTTGAATTGTGTGCAGAAAATTAGAAATGAATGTATAAAAATGTCTAAAAACAAAAATAATATAAAAATTACATTTCATTTGTTTTGATCAGAGGTTATCAATTTTATTTAATGTCAATTAATTTCTTTTCTTCAACTTGATATTGTATTGCAAAAAGTGTAGGTTGAATAAGGTAAGTCAGGAAATATGTAAGTAAAAGCACTAGAATTAAAGACAATCTATAGTTAGTTTATGATTGAACTTTGAAAAATAATTTAACATTGAATAAAGACCACCCATGAATATCTATATAATTCTATTTTATTTACTATTGTGTCACGACGATGTACAAAATAAAATGTGCAAAAATTTAACATTGGAAATCCATATGATAAAATTTTAAAAATTCTATAAAATAAGAAAATATACGTATGAACATTATACCCATAGACTATATAGGTAGAGATCGTATAGATACTTAACGATTTTATATCTGAGATGATTTTTGATCTTAATAGGTGGTTTAGTTATAAACTTATTATGCGTACTATGAAGTATACATAAATCATTTGTATTTGTTAAAAAGAAGGCAGAACAAGATAATACAAGTATGTGTGTTTGAATGTAAATTTGCAATAAACAATAAAAGCACAGGTAAATCGGTGTGGTATTAACAAATACATGTAATTAGCATTATATATATGTATGTACTCGCATGAATGTCTATTTTGTGTACATAAAACATGTATTATTACAGAACTAATAATTGATTTGTTATCATATACTTGATATTTTCAAAATTCGTTTAAACTTTAATTCAACAAATATGTTTGAATTCGTCTTTGAAAATATTACTATTATTATTTTAATTTTTAAAGTAATTAAAATTTTCAAAAATTCAATATTGATCATATTCAATATTTTCTAGTTCAATGATAATGAAAATTTCACCCACATAAGCAACAAATCAATTTAAAGCTTAAACAAATGAAAGAAAAATTATATGTAATTCTTGAAATGATGTAGGCTGAATTTGAAATGATAAATTTGAATTTGTCATCAGTTATTTTGTTGATTTACAAATCTAGAAAGATATTCTAATTCATATCTGTATCAATAGAATTGATTTATGTCAATAATAATCATTATGGTAGATGTTGATTTTTTTCCTATCTGCATATACTTTTACTATAAATATACGCATATCTTATTTATATTCATTCAACTTCTGATTATCTGTATTTCAGATAAAAAGAATACTTTATAACGACAAAATATGCATACATTGAGGATATATTCTGACTTTGTACAAAAAGAAAATTTAAATATGTATTTGAAAAAATTTCAAAATTATTAAACTCTTTTTGTAGAAAATAACAATCATTCTATAATTTCAAAAAAGCTTAAGGGAATATTCTTTTATGATACAGATTTTTTGCTTCCTTTTTATACAAATAGAGGAATATGAAAATTTTCTTCTTTTTTTGAAATATTTTTTTGTTATTATTGAAGACAAAATATACATCAAAAGAAATTGAAATGAACTGATGATGAAAGAAAACAGGAAAGAAATCTGAAAAGATGTTAATATAAAAAAAGCCAACATTTGAAAAAAAAAAAAGATTTGATATTTGCAATTGAAAAAAATAAATCCAGCAAATGTCTTCAAGGAATACATCACTTGAATGTTTTTCTATAATAATGATAAAATAAAAAAATTCTTTATGTATTTTTTTTTGAGTACTGATCGCCATATTACTTTCGTGAGAACAAAAATTTTATTTTGTATCTATCATATTTTATTTTATTTTTTTTTTTATTTTTTTTTACAAGGACGTTCTCTACCCTACTATTTTTAATACAAAAACAAAAGAATTTTTCTTTACTTAAGTAAATGATAAGAATCTTTTCTTAAATATTAGCCATACCAGTTTCATTTTAAAACGTTCATTAATAAAGACGACATTAATTATTCAAATGCTAAAATACACCTTCGCTACTTTAATCATATCTATTAGCAACTATTAGTTTAATAATTATTCAGTTATTTCATAAATTATCACGTATCTTATATCTTTTGTGTGAAATGAAAATTATAACTTTCTTATACAAATATTAAAAAAAATTTGTATACCTTCCTTTAAGATAAAATAAAATTTTTTTATAATATGTATTCAAATGGAATTATTGAAAAAAAAAACCGTATATGGCTTAATAATAAAATCGTATATACCTTATTTTCTATTATTACGAAATTTATCCTTTTTTTTCACAAAAATATGAACTAGAAAATAAGTTTAGCAATAATTTAAAAATTTCTTTTAGGAAAAAGTTTTTCTTTCTTCATACGAAAACTTCTGATTTTGTTAATTTTTCTTTTTTGTTCGTTTATTTGAGATTTTTTTTTTCATTCATCTTTTTTATTTTTACCATAGAGAATTGCTAAATTTTTATTAAAAGAAAAATAATAGTGTATTCCCCATAGGCATTGAGAAAAATTTTTCTTTGTGAAAGAAAAAAGAATTGTTCAGGAAATTTATCTATACATACATAATTAGACACATATACATAGTTGTATGTAAGTATATATCTTTTTATGTAGTTTTATTTGTATATTTTATTTTATTTTTTTATTTTTATTTATATTTTTTCTATTTAAAATATTACCAAAAAATAAGTACATAATTTTTGCAAATTTCAACTATTTGCTGTTTAATTATTTCTGAAATATAATAAAAAATTTTAATCAAAATTTTAATTTTTTATAACATCGAATGTATCAAATTCAATTATTCATTTAATGTATGCGCACATATAAAATAAACATTATAAAATATTAAATTTGTTTACATAAAAAAAAATACGAATGTTTGTTTATATGTGCCGCTTACATTAATAATTCTGATAAATTGTATTACTTTACGTTTACTTAATTATTATATATGTAAATATTTATATATTGAAAACAAATTTGTATTTAATTTCTAAAATTTAAATACTATTAAAAATGATTTAATTTTGTTTTAAATATATAATGTTTATATTTTATTACTCTTACATAATGTTAAATTATTGTTTTACTTTATTTCTCTTGTAGTCTAAATCAGATATACTCTTTAATATTTATATGTTTTCTTAAGAGAAAGTTAATTGGTTCGTTGGATTTATATATTTTATATATTACTTGATAGAAACATACGAATAGATGACTAAAAACAAATTTTTAGTATTATTTCTGCCAATTTCATGAGTATTTGGTTGAAAAAAAATTTGTATATTAAACCTGGAATCATATATGCAAAATAAGTTTTAACGGTTCAATAACCCTCTGGGTATTATATGAAACATAAACGCTTTTCTTTGAGGAAAATGTATAGCACAATAAATCGTTATACGTATATTATACATTTAGTGGAAAATTTAAACAGTGTGCGTACGTTAGTATTGAAAAAAACATGAATTGTACAGGTGAATTGAGGGTGATAAACACAATAAGCTAAAAAAAAAAATACATTAGAGAATTTGTTCACCACATAATTTTCATATAATGGTCGTACGTTTTGTAGATAGAAGAAAATAGGTGGGGGGATTCCAGGTTTTTTGTGATAAATATACATTTTGTATTTTGTTTTATGTGGTTTGTTTTATTTTTTTTTCTTGTCATAAAGCTCCATATTTGTATATTTAAAAAAAATACAAAATACTTCAATACCTCACCGAAATATTACCCTGAAGTCATAAAGTCATTTTTTTAATGTTTTTGTTTTCTTCCTTTGTTTGAAGTTTTTTATCGTTTGTATTTAGTTGTTTTTATCATGTTTCTATACGTTTTTTATGAGTTTTACATACATACATATGTATGTATGGTATAAGCGAGGGTACGTACTTTCTCTTCCTGTTTTCCTTTTTTATATTACTATCTACTATTGTTTTACCTTGATGCACGTATGTTTGTATATACGTTAATATTTGTAATTTTTTATTTAGACATTTGACTGCCATGATGAAATAAGTTTAGATAAGAGGACTAAATGTTCAAAATTTTAAGTAAAATTATATACACACAAATTAAATTTATTATTAAAGAAAAAAATTATAAGACATTATTAGGAAATTTTAATAATGCAATGGTTTGGTTGTTTAAATGCGGATTGTAAAAAATTGAAAAAAGATTTAGACATAAAAACGTATCATTTATAAATGATTGAATAGTGAATTTGAAAGAAAATGAAAATAATTAAACAAAAGTTTGTTTTTTTACTCATTTGTTTATGATATTGTTTATGAATTGAATATTTAGAAATTCAAACATTATATGTAATTTTATCTTTTAGGATTTATATAACTATGGAAAATTATGGAAAAGAAAAAAAGGAAACCACTTTAATCAGTTAGATTATAATCATACATTATATGTCAACAACAGCATATGTTTTCTAATGATAAACATCTAATAAATATTCGAGAATATTCAAAACAAAATGCATCAAAGGTTTTCTGATATTCTGAAAAGAATTTCTACGAAAAATTTTTTTTCTTATTTGTATTTTATAATTTGACAGACGAAATGAACATGAATGATGAAAATGACGTTCATATCAAAATCAAGATTTTGTTTTATATTTTTGAAAAAAAAAAAGTTTGTTATGATCTTACGAAGGTTTTAAGATATGTAAATCTGATATGAAATGTGTTGATTGTAACGTTGAAAAAAAAATGAAATTTAAAGAAAATGCATTTGTGCATATTGAGGGAAATAAACTTGATTTTGATTTTTTTTTTTATTACTTCGAGTTTAATTAATGTAAACTGCCACTTAGACGTATAAATGAAATGCGAGATTCAAATACTAAAAAATTTGAATAGTAAAATAGTGAATTTGAATATAAATTTCACAGATTTCAATCTAAAAAATTTCAATTGTTTTTGAGAAAAAATTATTTTATGTGTTTCAAATTTTAAATGAAATATGTATGTACACTATTTTCGAAAAGTTACTGTAATTAACCTTAGCCCACTACATAGTTTTTGTATTCATCACGGACATATGGATATACATACATACGGACATATGGTAAGAAAAACAGAATAAATTTTACTTTCAAAAATATTCTTTTTCTATATATGTATGTACCTATACATACATATACGAGTATGTATGATTAAAAGTTACATCATCCATTTTTTTCATTTTTAAAAGAAAAAATCTGTTTGTATAGTAACAAATTCGTAAGTCTTAACAACCTGTTAAGTAAAGAAAATTTCTTTTCTTTTTTTTTGATTTCATTAAAGAGACCGAAGTGTAATTTGTCGGTCATTATCCCATTGAATGTGTCACATGAATAGTAACAGTTGCATTCATAAATTATCATTAAAGATTAATTGTTTGTTTATATTCACATACATTGAAAATACATTGGTGTAAATATGGATATTTATTGTTTATTCTATACCATTTGAAATGTTTTTCGAAAATCCTCTTTTGTAACAAAGTTTTTGTGTAAGAATAATTCAATCCAATTACTTTGCTTGCTGGAAGACAGGTTTACTACGGGTTTTAAAAGAATGGAAATAAAAATAAGATGAAGAATTAAATTAAAAACGAGCTGAACTTTTAATTTAAAGTTTAACAAGAAAAAGAATTTGTTTTTTTTTTTTACTTTCAAAACATGTTTGGAACGAATGACAAGAATTTCCATTTGTTCTTTTATTTCGTTACATTCTCTCGTTTGACTTTTAATCTTTGAGATCTACATTGTGTAATAAATAAATAAATATGTGTGGGTCAGTGTTTGCACTGCACATTTATATTTATACGCTAAACAATTTAAATTCAAGCATATAAGCCAAATAGTGAACGTAATTTAACTAACATATTTAATTTTTAATACGATTACATATTAAAATGAAAATATAAATAAAAATCACGAGTATTAAAAAAATGCCAGTTGTAAGAAAATCTTGTTAAAGAATTTTCATTTCTTATTTTTTAATTTACTAGAGGTAGATACAAATGAAATAGATTAAAAAATTTGAATTTAGCAACGTAAAAATCAATCAGATAAACAAATACAATTTGAAAGCAATCTGATTAATGTACTTATTTTGTTACCACAAAAAATGTTAATGTCAACAAAATGTGAACATAAAATTTATAATTTTAAAAGTTTCAATTTTTCGACGTGCAAAATAAAAAAAAATCAAGTCGGTTTTGACTACACAAAACAAAAAATCATTGAACTTGTAGATGCACAGAAATTACTCACGTACATACATACATATATAGAAGCAGAGAAATTATTATAAAAACAGGAAATTCATTTTCTATAATTAAGAATGTATGTTAGACAATTATGTATAAACATATGTTTAAAATTTTATAGAAGAAAATAATGTTGAATTTAATTGAATTAAATTTAAAAGAACAAACTTGTTTGTTATGTCTTATTTTAATTTAATTAATGGTAATTTCTTACGAATTTTAAATAAAAGATACTTTTATTGAAACCTACGTGCATATTCAAGTTAACATGTTTTTCTTTCATCTTCAACTTTTATTTGCTTTAAAGCGCAATATACTAATGTACATTCATATACGAAACAACAATACAAAATTTTATTGTCATTTCTAAATGAAGTTATCGTTGCACATGTAACACGGTTTTAATGTAACATTTATTTCAAATAAAAAAACATAAAAACCGTCTACATGAACAAAATTTATAACTACATACGAATGCTTTATAAATGCATTGTATAAGAAAAATAATTACTTTAAAAGGTTGTTTTACAACAATTTGTTGTACGATATATTATTTTTTTTTTTAGTAGAACGATTCGCTTGCCAGAAAGTTTAGATTAATTTGATGTTTACTACCATGAGTAGCACTATGAGTTACTACTAAAACATTAATGAGAAAAATAGTTATAAAAAATATTTAATTTCATTTTTTTCTAATTTTTTATTCTTGTATTTTGAATTTTAAAAAATACAAAGTCTATACAAAATTTACACCTCTACACCTCTAATGTCAACAAGATCGATACAAATTTTGTATGAAAAAATCTTCTTCCGTTATATATATCGATCCATGATGATTTTAGTTAATTAAAAAATTGAAAATCTAAAAGAAATCAATGATATTATTTTTATTATATTTTCCATACGATTTTGCAATAATAATAATAATAATAATATAATGAATATTTTGGCAATCTAATTTAAAAGATCATCTACTTGTGTTTTGATATTACACGAAATTTTTTAAAGTTTGAACGATTCGGTTGCGTTTGATAACTAAAGTATTAGGAAATAAAACCAACACGAATGTAAATATAATACATAATAATGTATGTATATTGTACGTATGTGTAAATCGAAATAATGTAATACTCATATTCATAAAGCAATTTTTCCGCTAGAAATCACAATTATTTCTTTAAATACATATTTTTAAAAAAATAATACGTTTGAAAAAGGAAAACAAGGAATGCAGTACGTACGTACATATGTTGGTTTTTATAAACATTTTGTACATATGAATATGTACATATATGTACATATATACTAGCTTTTCCTGTATACATATAAAGACGAAAATAAAATTTTCCAACAACTTTATCCAATTTAACAAAAGAAAAATTAAAAAAAAAAAAACTAAAAACCAACTGGAAAAAAGAAAATTTACAATTTTACAACATTTTATTCTTGAAATGTAGTCACAAAAGAAAATAATACTTTAACCAAGTTAACCAACCAACTTTGTTTCTATACTTTTTTTTCTTTTCATTTATTTTTATGCTTTTCTTGCTTCTTTTTGTGAAAGTAAAACGAACTTTTATAAATAAAAAAAAAAACAAAATTGTTTTATTTTATTTTGTTGAATGAAAATTATTGTAGCGTGACATTTTAACAATGTTCTCAAACCTATTATTTCAAACGTCATATTTTTACAATCAGAATATTTATAGTTAAAAAAATACATGTCAGTTAATAATACAAATGAAAACGACAGCTACCAAAAGCAAAAAATTATTGTACGAAAAAAGCACTAAAATGTACGTATATGAAGTACCAAACCAAGTACATAATATTACGATTAAGTTTCTCTGATAATACTTAAAGTGCATAAAGGTATTTTCGACTAATTTTTTTTTTTGTAAAAATTAATTTTTTTAATTTAAATATTAAAGGAATATGTTAAAATTTCGTTATATAATATTGTTGTTTATTTGTGAAATAAATCGAATTATATATAAAAGAATGCACGAATACATTAAAAGCCAAAAGAAAAAATAGAAAAAAATATGTATGAATTTCTTATCAGGAAGTGCAACAAAAAAATTAAATTTTCAGCAGTTTTTTAAAATAATTTTCGACGATTTGCTTACAATAAACGTGATATCATATATCAGAAAACGTTTTAAATTTCTTTAATTTAAAGTTAAACTACAAAGCTTTTATATGCACATCATTACTCGCAGTCTGCTTGCACTTATCTCAGTATAATGTTTGTTCTATCAATCTATTATTCGATATGTACATATAGTATGTAATATTTTTATATAAATTATAATTCAACTTCTTTTTTGTTAGTAGAGTGAAATTTATCGTTTTAACAAGATTTTCTATTCAAGTTGAATGTGAATAACTAAAAATATAAATTTTATTAAAAATGAATATATTTCATGTAAAATGATCCTACCTTCAATTTATCTTTTTTCATGTATTCATCTTTGTATTATTTAAATCAATGTACACACATACATATGTATGTATGTATACACGTATGTATATATTGTTATGACCTTATTGTCAGACATAAATCATATGTGAACTAATTTTTCACTTTACAGCAATTAAGTTTGAAAATTTTTCTATGACAGTGTTTTACTCATACGTAACATGAAGAATGATGTTTATAACTGATGCCACCCAAAAAGAAAATTATGGAATTTTACATGCTCACATTTTCATACTTCATTCGACATACAACATGGGTTTTTAGTTTCATTTACTTTTGTAATATTTCTATTTAAAAAAATAAAAATTAATGGGAAATCATTTATTATTGAAGATCTCATATTTTCGAAATATTTTTTATTTTTATATTTTTAATTTGCGTAAAGAAAAAAACAACTAATCAATTTTTTTTACTGTTGTTGTTTATTTCATTTTTGTTATTATTTATTTAGTTTTTCTTGTAGAAATAATGACTATTTCGAGTGTTTAATATCTTCTTCTAGTGATATTGTATGTTATGTAATTAGCGTGCGGTTGCTAGTCAGAAAAAAAAAAATAAAATAAAATTACTAACTATTTATACGGACATTTAATAAAATTTCAAATTCTAATCATAATTTTAATTCTTAGAATTAAGAATCTAAAATGAATAGAATGTTGGGTATTCCATTAAACTAAATTAAACAGACTGTATCTATGTATGTATATTTAGAAATTAAAATGTAATAATTTTAATTAATTTTTGTTGTTAGAAAGTAATCATAATTTTATGTTTAAATTCACATTGAAAACTGATACAAGTTAAAAAAAAAACAAGTAATTGATACAGTTTCAATTTATAGAGGCGATGTAAGTATGTATCTAATAAATTAAGATTAACAATAAATGAATTTTATGCTTGTACATAGGTGTAACTGCAATGCACATGCACATGTACACATGTATGTACACATCTACTTTTGAAAGCAATAACCATGAATAAATGCTTACTGATCTTTTCATTCATGCAAGAAATTATTAACCAAATTGCTAACCGCACATTATTATTATTATACAGTGATCATATCACTTTATATAAAATTAGGACTTTGCTTTATGCACAACAGCTGCTGCACCAATGTTCGTGTTATGAATACACAATTAATAATCTAATCGTATGAATATAATCAAAAGTATAACAGATCACATAAAAGTGTATCATTTAGTCATTAAATTATTTTATTTCATTTTGTAGAAAAGGTGAATGAATGAGTGAATGTCTTCCACTTGACAAAACTTCAATTTTAATTCTGATTTTTAATACTAGCTACTTACATATATGATGCATTCATTCGGTTTTCAGTTCAAATAAATTTTATTAATCATTATCAGCCTTATTCTAGATACTTTTAATTCATTATATACAGTTGCTCTCACACATGAATGAGCAGAATTATCACACTAAATTATACAATTACATTACTAAAATGCAATTTGGTTTGGTTTGATATCAGGAAAATGGAAAAAAAATGTGTGTCTTGATTTGATTTTTGTTTTCTGTACTTACAGAAATACTAAATACCTAGTCACAGCACAAATATAATATACTTAAATGTGCTTAAATGAAATGTTAGAATTGCATGTAGTTATAATTACAGGATGTCATTTATATTGAATTTCAAATTAACTGCATTCATTTGATAGTTTAATTTTAAATAATAAACAGGTATCATACATGCACCACATCTTATTAAATTGATTTTAAAAATATAAAATGCAACGATGTGAAATGATTAAATCTTGATTAGATTTTATTTTAATTGATTAGAATTTCAGCATTTTATATTTTTAAATTAAAAGTCTTAAAAAAAACTCTATATTTGTTATAAAAAGAGATTAAAATATGTTGGCCTAAAAATATTTTTGTTTTATTCATTATAAAAATTAAGTTATCAATCAAAAGCCTATATGTGAAGTCGTAACAGCTGGCCAACTATTCAGTTATGTTGTGTACAAATAAAGTGCAGATCATATAGAGTTGATCAAACCAAGAAATTGAAATAATTTAAAAATGTTGAAATGTTATACATACTTAAATCCATATATTTTTGTTTACTTAAATACGATAAAGAAGTTACACATGTTACATGTTCTTATATTTCATACATAAGTATATACGTAAGTATGTATGTAAATATTTAACTCGTTCTTCACGTTAACATTTTCTTTTCTTTTTTTCTTTTTTGTACTTTTTAAATTGTAATTTTAGAATCTTGAACATATGTAACTGTCAGTATTAAGCAGATGAGATATGCCAAGATTTCTGAGGGTTCTGTATAGTCTTTAACCAGTTTGTTTAGAGATCATCAAGAAGTTCTTTTCCATAAATAATTTTTATCTTAAATCTCAAAATTATACAAATGAATATAATAAGAAAATTATATTGACGTTTTTGGTTTTGTTTTTTTTATTTATTTTATTTTTTTCAATTTTCAAATTGATGTATCATATATACATATCATGTTTTGTAGATTTTATTGTTTTTTGTATTTTTTACGATTTTAAATTGATTTTTTCTTATATTTACTTAAATGCACATGTTTTATTTACTGCACTTTTTTTTTATTTCTTGTTCTTTAAAATTTAATTTTTGCTTTATACCTATATATACATATGGTCAATAAAAAGTAAAAATCTTAATTAAAAATCTAAATTTTATGTCTAGTGTTCTGGATTATATCGAAATTATAATTAAAACAGCAATAAATCAATAAAAAGCAACAAGAAATCAAAGAGAATCAGTAAAAACATCAATCAACACAAATTTCATAAAGATATACTTTATAAATTAAACATATACAAAAATGTATTCAGATGTACCTTTAGCAATACAATTTTTCTTTTCTTGTTTAAAAAATAATCACGTATAATTTTCTTATTGAAAATTTTATTTGAAAGCAATTTTGTTTATTTATGAAGATTTACCTTGAAATTTTTACTGTATCTGTATACTTCGCTAAACATTGGAAACATTGGAAATTTCAAAAATATCTTTTTGAATCTTTTTCATATATACTTTGTTTCTATTTCATTGATACTACTGGAATAAATACCTACGTATGTATGTGTGGTAAAAGAATTAACGACCAAATGTTGTTTAAAGACACGGAAATTGAATTTATATGAGGTTACGGTTATGACCAGATATCAAAAAGATACAGCACAATGCGAATATTTTTTTTTTTTTACTAAATATCATTATTTTTATCTAAAATTTTCTAAACAATACGTGTGTATAAGTTACGTATACTATACTACTGTAGAAAATACAACGTCAGTCAATTTAGCTAAAATTGAAGGTAAAGCGTGGGTGATCTGCACGATCAAAAGTTCAAATATACAAGTAAATGGCATACAGTTACAAAGAGAAGAATAATCAAAGGTTGATAGTTTAAAGACATAAATTCATTATTTATTATGAATTTCACATTTTTATATTTAAAAAAATGGTAAAGAAAAGAAAGTGAGAAAATGTAACGAATATCAAATAACATTTATTGTTTAAATATTGAAAAATTTATGATAATATCATTTTAACATACTGACAGTAAACTCGTTATAAGAAATCCATATTAAGTAAAATGCAATATTTTCTTGTTCTGCATTTAAATGATATTTTAAAAAAACATATTGTGCTTGAAAGAAGTAAACATTTAAAATGGTAATTGATCTTAAATTACGGAATTTATTGAATATGATTAAGAACATTGTTGACAAGACTCTCACGAAAATTTACTTTTTTTTTTATTTTATTTTTAAATTTGAAATTTTGTGTAGGCTTACAAGATTTTCATGAAAATTGTTATCGATTGAATTTTTTTTTTTATTTTACGTAAATTAAATGATGAACAAAATAAAAAATCTTATTCATTTTACAAAATACACAAAAAAGATGTTTAATTTTAACATCGTTCAATGATTCTTAAATTTGTTATAGAATGTATTGTAAATTTAAAATTATAGGATTATCATATGTGTAAAATGTAAAACTATAAAAATCGTGAGAGTAAGAACAATATTAAAATGGGTAAGAAGATTCATATTTTACGTGTAGGCATGTATTTAATTCCAATTGAGGTCAAAATCATACATTTATTTTTGCACAAATTTTCTTTATCATTGACTATGTATCGGATTTTGATTATTGATTGATGCTAAATAACAGCAATAAAATCTTTTTTTAATTATTACTAATTTTTTTTATTCATGGTTATTGACCATATGTAATTAATTCACTCAATAATTTTCATTGATTCATTGATGAGAAAATAAATAAAAAAATTTTTCGTAAACTTTTTAAAGTATTATTTAAGCTACGATTTGTTGAACAATTTCACATCATCAACAGCATCGAATTCCACATAGATATTCCTTTTTTTTTTTCAAATTTTGTTATTAATGTCATTACAACATTTTGAATAGAAAACAAATAAAACACAACGGTTTTTACAAAATAGTAATGAATATGTAAATCTTTTGTTTCATACAATTTTGCTTTTTATTTTGTTGTGCATTGTGATGATAACAAAATAAAGGATACATGGATATGACTTTGAATATATTCAAAGGATTAACATTGTATGCAGCTGCTTTCGTTGAATGCTGACTAGTTACATATTATATATCTTTTTACATAAAAGATCCGTTGTTCATTCAAAGATTTGCATATACATACATACATAAGTCTAAAATGTACACATGTATAAAACTCAAGTCTATCTGTTGATGTTTTATGATGACAATCCATGGTATACCGAACAGATGGGGCTATTCAACATAAATCTATTCAAATGTATGGCAAACAGTTAGTTAGTTAGTCTTAAAATTTGATAACATTTTCCCTCATTAACGTTATACTTCCGTTTTTTTGAATTTATTTCTTTTTATTTATACTTTACCACAAATACAAAAACATCCTAACATAATTTCTTACTTTATTATTTGTGTCTTTTATTTCGTCATTCTGTAACTCTGTTTTCATTTATGATCACAGTGTTTGTATTCCACAGATCTTCGTTTTATTTACAATTTGTTTACTTTTGAATTTAAAAAAAAAAGAGTTGAATATGAATGCAATAAAAAGCTTTATACTTTGTACAATTTTAAATGTGTAAGGGAAATACTTTGGATTGCTCTTTTATTTTGTTTATTTCCATCAAATTAAATTAGAATATTCGTTATGTCTTTTTATTATCTTATTTTGACGTTGTTTATTTTTTTTTATCTGTCGTTGTGCATTTTTTACTTTATGTTTACTTTTAACTGAAGAACTGTATACCCATCAATAATGATACATTATCTTTTATTTTCTTATAATATAACAAAAACAAAAAAAAAAAAAACAGCAGATTTAAATTTCAAATTGAAAATTAATAAAATTGTAACTAATATTTTAGTTGTTTCTTCTATTTTTGTTTATCGTTTATGTTGCTAAAAAATTTTTTGTTTAAATCGTGACCTATCATAATTTTGTCTAGAATCTTTTCACAACATGTAATCATAAAATTAAATTAACGTTAACATTTCCAGAAGAAATTTAAAAAATTTCCTATCTCACACAAAATACTCTAACATAGTTGGAAAATAATTTTTTTTTTGTTTTTTGAAAATTGTGTATGAACTATGAAGACATTGGCCTTATTCTTAAAAAAGAATATTTGCGTCTGTTTGTAGATAAAACTTTTTTTTTGAACAAATCCGTTAACTTTTTCTTGTAATATAGTTTTCATTATTGATAAGTAAATAAGAAGTTTTGTTTACTTTGCAACTAAACAGTTATATCATTATTATCTGTGGGAATTTGTTTTTCTGATATGTATGTATGTGTAAAAAATTAAATACCATTGAAACTTGTATAAGCAAAATAATATTGATTTTTCCGGAAATAAATTTTGTAATTAGGACAAATTTTTACTCTAAATTATTTCAGTAAAGTTACAATGGTGATTGAAAAAAAATGATACAAAAAGTGGTCAAAATAATTAACCGCTGGCTCAATGTGGGTAAAAAAAAATTCAACTTAAAAAATAGATAAAATAATAAAACAATGAAAAAATTTAAAAATTAGTGTCTGACTTTTCAATTTCTAGAATTTTGGTGTTACTTACATACTTGGGTAATATTTTCTAAAATGATGTTATCAATGTTGGGAAATTGCATGAAAGTTATTTGAATGCTATTGAGATCTTTTTAACTAAAAAAAAATATTTCAGCAAAAAAACACATATCTTTTTCATTCAGTTAGAAGAAAAGGACCTTATTCGTTTATATTCATTTAGGTAAATCTGAGAATATATGTTTGTATATAAAAACATAAAAATGTATATGTGTACATATGTATGTGTGTATGTAAGTAATCATACGTAAATTATTTTAATGGTATGACAAAAATTTCAATACGTTCGACTATGTAATCAAATTTACATATACGGAAAATGCAAGTTTTTAGTTATGTAAGTATAAATGTGGACACATATACGATATGTAAATCAGACAACAGACACATCAACATTTTGTAGTCTGCTTAACTTGCAATTTTACAATTTTATATACATACATTGCATTTACGTTATGTAATAAACATATTTATCTACACACGAACAACTAAAATTTTCGACAATATTACAAGCAATTTACGTAAATTAAATTTCTTTTGAGTATTACAGCAAATAAGAATGCTTTAATTTCATAAAAAATTTCTTCATATTTAATGTACTTATGTAATTAAAAAAATTAATAGAATTAACTACAACGTATTACGGAAAATTTAAATTTTAAATTTAATGTGAAATTTAGTTAAAAAATTGTTCATAAGAAATACCGAAATATATCCTGTGAAATAAGGATATTTGTAGACTCTTAATCAAACTTTTATACACAATTTTTTTTTGTAATGAATAGAGATGAATTCTAAATTGTTTGTTTTTTCAATATCGATAATGCAATCGAATAACTTTTTTTTTTATACATCCTTCAATAGTTCACATATGAAGAATATGTAGCTACTCGAGCACGAATTTCATTTTTAGTTTTTCTTTATAATTTTTAAAAAAAGTGTTATTTGCATGAATTCTTTGGTATTTTTTATACGTGACACTCGTTTTAAATTCATTCACATAAGATACATGCACGTATGTACTTAAGAGAAAAGTGTATTTTTATTACGTGTTATAATAAGAAAAATACATAAATCATGATTGAAACATAATGTAACCCAGGTGTAACACAGATGTATGTATGTGTATGTACATATTAACAGGAAATCGGGTAAAATGTGCTTATTAGCATATTAAAAGCTGTATTTGTGATAACATTTATTCGATTTTTTTATAATGAAATCAGAACATTATAAAAGCTGTGAGGTTGATATAAACTGTATAGGTGTTAAATGCTGTTCACAGTATTCAATTAATAATTGGTCACATTCATAGCCAAGAAAGTACAAAATTTAGTCCAGTTTACTAATTACAACTGATGATAATTGTACACAAAAAGATTTGTTGATATTTGTGTTACAAAGCATTTTCAGATACCTTTCTTAATATAAATATAACAGAGATCTTCTCGTACATTTATGTATATATTATCGAAATATTATTTTCAGTCAATTTATTTTTATATTGATACAATTTTTAACAATGTTTTGGACAAGAATACGTATACGTACAGAAAGTCATAAAAACTTGTAAAAAGTCATCAAAAATTTTATTACATTTTGACACTGAAAGATTTTTATAGCAATTTTTTTTTATAAGTTCATACTTCAATTAATTTTAATTTACTTTATGCATTTTCTGCTAACAAAATTAGATGGTAAAAAAAAAAAATAACAAGTACGTATTTTAAAGTGACACAATAGACATTAAAAGAAAAAGAAGTGAATAAATTTACAGGTTTTTCTTTATTAAGTTACAGAAAGAAATAAAAAACTGTAACAGGTCATAAAAGTCCTTTAACTTGAATATATTATTGGTATATGTATGTTTATTGTATTTGTTTAATGGCCTGTGTAGTAGTTCAATAACTAATAAAAAAAAACTTTTTAATCATTATAAATCCTCGTTATGTTTGGAGCTTTATGCATATACATATGTATGTATGTATTTTTACCTTTAATCATTTTTTGTATTTAAAACTTCTATTTAAAAGTTTTAACTTTTTTTTGATGTAATCAAAATCCAATTAGATTAAAAATAATAAATATTCAGATTGCAGTTCATTGACTCCTTTTTCAAATAAAAAAAATATTGCAATTATTCAAAGTTTTTTTTATTTTTTTAAATTACATTTATTAATTTTGCCTACAATTTGCATCATACGAGTACACTTTGTCTGCAATTATGAATGATTTACTTTAATTGCTTCTATTATGCTTGACTTAAATAGGAATATACAAATCAGGAAGATTTTTATATATAAAGAAATAAAATGTGATGTTTTCTTCTTTTCAAAAGGAATAAAAGAAAAATTGTTCTAGTTTTTCAACGTGCCTTATCAAATCTGAATAAGCTAATAATACTTTGTAAAATGAAAAAAAAAAAAAAAAATAAAAATAAAATCCACGTATAATGAAAAAGTATTACTTGTCTAAGATTTTCTTCACTTGATGACAATTATATTATTTTCTTTTTTTAATAATGTAATTTACATGATATTCGAAAAATTAACATGAATAATTACAATGCATTAATGACATATGCTTACATTTAGTTTTATTATTTATTCATATTTTAATATCTAATATTTATAGTTTAATTAAATAAAGTGATCATTTTTATTTTTAAAAAATTAATAACAATATTAGAAAAAATGAAAATTTCTTTAATAAAAATCTACAAAATGTATTAACATTTTCCTTAAATTTTAAAATGTTTTTAAAATATTCAGAAATTTTATAGAATTATGAATGATACTTTAAAAATAAATATTTTTGTATAAAATTATTTAACTGTCTTGTTATACTAATACTGAATTATTGTATTTATTCGAATATTATGGAAATTAGAAATTGTATGCCTTGTTTATGTATAGTAAAATGTGAATTTTGTATTTTGAATTTTTCCCTTTTTATTATTGAATCAAAAAACAATAAAGTTTTTGAATTTAAAAAAAAAAAAAAAATTGTTGGGTTTACATGTATACATTTTCATGTATAATTCACATATTCAATATGTAAAATTATTCAAAAGTATGTATTGTGTATTGTAGTGTTTTATTTTATTTATTATATTTAAGGAACATATATGTATGTATTTTATTATTTTGAAATGCATAGCTGGAAAATTTTGTACACATGTACTGTGTACTCAAAGAAATAATAATAAAAAAAAAAAAAATCAGAAAAACAACAGATATTAAATTGTAACTAAATGTTGAGTAGACATGTATTTTAGAGATATTGCATATTTCATGGATTCAATAATTCAACAAGTGTTAAAGTTTATCTTCAAGATAACATAGATAAGGAAAAAAGGAGTTATACAAGTTAATATACATTATGCACACGTACATTTGTATGCAGAAATTCTAAAATCTATATAGTACACAGTATTTGTTTGTTGTCTATTTCTATACATTACAATTTCTATTTTATTTAAAATTATGTTGTTTATTTGGATTAAACTATTTAAGAAACATTTGTATGTATGATGTTGAAAGCAACATTATATAGACATTATAATTTAAGAAAAAGTATTGTATCTGAATGTACTGTGTACCATGCAGCTGGTATTAAGGTGTGCCTATTTTATTATTAAATATTTGTTTGTTTTAACATGCGTTCTTGTATACAAATAATTAATTCTTGTATATAAAAGGACATTTGAAATTTAAATTAAATTATTTCATTGTTTGCAAATTACAACCTCAATTTTTTTACTTGATTTTATAACAAAAATTATAGTTTAAATTTTATGTGAAATTTTTCGTACTTGGTTTTATATAGAATCATTAATTTAAAAACTGATTCATTTTTATTAGTTTTTCTTCGATGAACAATGAGAAAAATCACGCAAAATAAGCATGTACATATGTATATATACGTATATTTAACAATTTACATGTACGTAGTAAAAAAAATGCAATTTCCGATTTTTCATTTTATTTTATTTTTTTAATTTTTTTTTGTGACAAAATATAAAAGCAATCAAAGGGATATAGACAGCGTCATTTTCAATTTCAAATTGTATTTTTATTCAGTATTTTATTTAAAGTTATAAATTTAAGTTAATATGCTCAGTTTTTCTTTAGTCAATTTCAACAGATAAAAGTTAAAAGTCATTTGGTATATAGATTCTGTGTTACATGCATTGAATCAGGGTAAATGTTATTTATATAAAATACAAAATACAGTGTATTATATTATAAGAAAAGTGGGAAATTCTTTTCTGTAGAAAATCATTTCAATAAGATGAAATTTATATACACTTTGAAAGAAAGAAAGAAACTTTTATATTATTTTTTTTTTGCCATGTTTCTTTTCTATTTTAAGCGTAAACACTTCTTACAATAAAGAACTTATTTTTTCATGTGTACATAATATCATATAATACACTTTTAACTTATTTTATATATGTATGTGTATCTATTTAAGAACTCTGTGCAAACACATGTATGTGTAAATAAGAATGTGTATGTGAAATGTATATTATACATTGAAAAGAAGACAAAAGTCTTTAAATTTTGTTTAAATATTCTTTATAATTCTTCATTGCTGTTGTAATTTTTTTTTTCATTGAAGATACTCAAACGAAACTAAGTAAAATATTACAAAGAATAAAATGAATATTAAAATTATTAAAGAGTTCATGGTAATATTCATTTCTATTATTTTGTCGTTGTTCTGTTTTTATCATTTATTTGAGAAAAGAATTTTAATATTTTCTAGTATTTTCATATTTGTTAACCCTAGAATGCATGAATGCAAACATTTATACACAGATTGTATGAAAAAGTATATTTCTTGTTATTTGTTCATACTTCTTAAGGTTAAAGATACATAAGTCATTTGCTGATTTTTATGACACATATGTATATATTTGATTGTATTTATTTTATTGCATTGACGTCTACTTGAATTTGCATAAAAATATAAAAATACCATTATAACAAATCAATGTTTCAATATAACATATCTAATTAATTATTGGTATAAACTTTATTTTATGCAAAAAGTGATCCGTTACAAAAAGAACATATCAAACACTTAAAGAAAATCTCATCTTAGAACTTTCTGGTACCAATTTAAAAGTTGAGCTTAGAATTTTATTTATTAGACAATTTAAAAATTACAATTATCTCAATAGTAAAAATAATTAGTAATAATCTTTAAATTTTTTATTACTATAATAAAAACAAGAATTGAAATTTTGTGTTGCAATGCAATACGTATGTATTTACCAACAGGTGATGCAATTTAAAAAGTATCTTAATGATACTATCATAAATGCTTAAAAACATATTTTCTTCATTACACTATTATAATAATTACTTAATGGATTTGATTATCTGATTTATGATCATTGGTTGTATTAAAATAATGAGTAATTTGCATTTAGTTTTTTGATGTTTTTTTATCTTTATGACTGAAAAATGGAAAATTTGAAAGGGCAAATATACTGATTGAAATTTGTTTGAAATGAGCGATCAATAAAAGAAGAATGGTTTTACTGATGAATTAAATGTGTCTGAAACATCTACTGAATACAAAATTAATTTTCACTGTACTATGAAACATGAAAAAGTTAAACAGTAGAAAAAATCAATTTTGATTTTTAAATCAAAAGCTTATCATTTTTTTAAAATTATTTGTCTACCATGTTCCCAAGATATCAATAACATTGTATTATCCATATTCAGAGTTTCAATTTCATCCTTGAATGAAATGGAATCCATTTTAGATTTTTTCAATATACTGATCATTTATTCTGAAATGCAGAATATGATATTTTTTTTTAAATTTTATATCCATGAAATATTTTTATATTTAAATTTTCAAATTTATCTACATTCTAGAAATATCTATTTATACATGTGAAAACATAATGTAAACGTATGTACGTATAGAAAATTTCATGAAAGCGTAAAATATGTTATTATTATGTGAATGAATAAAAATATCCTTTTTTTTGTTTTATTTAAAAAAAAAAAAACAATGAAAATGTATAATAGAAAAATTCATGATTTACCCAGTTCATATTCATGAAAGTCATGTGAAATTCTTGAACATTGAGAAAATCAATGACTTATCTTACATTATTATATGTATGTATGTACAGTAACAAAGAAGTCATCCACATTTGATTTGTATTGTATTAAAACGGAAGCGCCCAATTTTAGTGTACACCATTTCTTATGTATGCCATTTAAATTAAAAATGGTGAATTTGAAACAACTTTCATTTATGTAATTATATTTTTATTATTAGCGAATTTCGAAAAATGTAACAAATTGTAATCACAATAATAATCTTTATAAACCGTTGTGAAATATGGCGACAAGGATATAAATAAAAATGAAAGTTGTAGTAAGATAATAACGTATTTTATATATTTCTTAAATTTCTTTTCATTTGAATATGTTCTCCCCTTTTTTATGCAGACACTTTCGTTTTCTATTTGTTTCACAGCTTTATATATACATATTATAGTGTTATACATAAAATTAAGTGAATTTATTACTTGACTTACAAACTTTTCACTTGTATTTCTTCGTTTGTTTTACCCTGATAAGGCAAAAGCAAAGTATGTATACAATAATTTCCAAAAATATTTATTGTAAGTGTATGTGTGCATTTGTATAAAAATGGTATAATATACATGTTATATAGAACTCCAAGGATTTGATGCAAATAACTAACAAAAAAGTCATTCAACTTATCTGTGATTTACTCTGTTAAATTTTCGTTTGCTTTTTTAGTGGGTGATATTGAAAGTGAAATAGAGATAAATTTTACATAACTGATGCATACATAAAATAACCAGTATGTACTGTACATATGTATGTACATGCATATGTAGTATGTCTTTTGTAAATATTGGAAATGTTGTTTTGTTTTTCAGTGGTTAGATTGAAGGGCGGATAAGGAAAATCGATAATCATATTGATTGACTGACATTTGAATAGTTATAATGACATCGTACGACGGACGTTAAATGTCATTATCAAAAAATTGAATGGGAATAACATGAATTTTTCTTTCGAGTGATGATCATATACACACGTCAACGAAATTATGTATATGTAAAGAATAAATTGTGAAATGTGAAGGGGTTTTTTTTGAACTTATTGTCAGTAATATGTATCTCAGCTACATGATATTCTTTTACAAAAAGTCTGATTAAAAGATTGCAATTTTGATTTTTATGTTGTTCATCTTGATTTATGTTGTGGCTTCGATTTTGATTTTATCTACAAAAATTATTTTTCTTTGTAATGCTATTTTTTAAAATAAAAAGCCGACAGTTACTGTAAGGTAATTTTAACAGAACATTTGAAAAAAAAAAATTTATTTTCTTTTTCAGTTAAATTCTTTTGGAAAAGTTAATAGCTCAGTTCATTCAGACAATTTCATAAAAATTAAAATAATTAGAAAAGAGATATAAAATTAATAAAGATTAATTTATTAGACGATAAAAATATACCTAATTCATATAAAATGTTAAATTGTTTGAATACTTTATCTACCAGTAATTGTGATAATTTATAATTGTCTTCGGCAGATAGAGATCTGCATAGTATTTTATTATTTCTTTGTATTCTAATAAATTCTGAAAGAAATTCCTTAGTAAAATTGTTCAAATTGTTTGAAAAAGAAAAAAAAAAAACAATTATGCTATGCTTTCTTTCCAGCCAAACTAATATGTAGCTATATATAGATATCAGAGAGCTTATTGTTTATGTGATTAACGAACGACAAGGCAATATTTAGAAATTGGAATTGTACAATAACAAATATACTTAATCCAAATAATAAGTTTTAATTACTCGATTTAACTAGATGGTAAAATAGCCTACAATTGAAATAGTCAGTGTAGCAATTATTAAAGACTTTTATTTTTTCTTAAATTTTTAAATTCTTTTTATTTTTTTTTTCTTTTTTAAATTCTTATTAGGTATACATAAGAGAATAAATAAAGTTTTCTTTGAAATAAATACTGTGAAGTCTAAGTCCAAAAAAATTAATTCCTATTTTGGTTAGAAATTTCATTTTGATTTATTTTAACAACACAGTTATCAATGTGACAAATGTTACATTACCATCTTCCACCTGTTAAAAGACTAATTTATATTTTTATATATGTGTACTTTTTATTTCTCATTCGTATATGAAAAATAAAAATATATTCCAATAAAATACATACATTATAAGGTATATACAAGTATATAATTTTTATGTAAAATTTACATTGAGTATTACGGATGCATTTTAAAAACAATTTCAAGATTATTGAAGATGAAAATGTGACATCAACACTGAACACATACAACTTAAGTATATGTGTATACATGTGATATATAATATGTATAAAAATCTGTTTACAAATACTTCATTCGAATATACAAAAAGTTAAAAAAGGGAAAACGACAGGTACTCACTTTTGTTAATGTAAATATTTGTTGAAATGAAGTAGAACATAAATTTGAAGCTACTATAAACATTTGAAGCAATAATTATATGCAAAATTAATTACAAGTAAAACATATAAATAAGTATCTCAAGTATGATACATTTACATTTTACAGTATGAAAATTGTTAATTGTTTGTTAAAAAATAATAATTAAGTCAACACAATATCTTTCGAAAATAACAGAAAATACGATAATATATTAGCCATTTTTATTTATTCTTAAATGTACATATTATCGACAGAATGGTATAATGCAACAGAAGAAACATATAATGCATATGATAAAATACTTATGTGCATATGCACAGTGTATTATATTATGTCACATATGCTAATGAGCCGTTTATTTTGAAAGAGGTTTAAGTCCATTATTTAAAACTCTGAGATATTTTAAGTTTTATATTTGCATTTCCTACTTCATAAAAAGTGAAAACTTTGACAACTCTGTAATTTTTGAACTTTTCCTATCAACGTTTTTTGGATATCAAGGAACATATCATTTTATTATAAATACATGGCAATCTTAATTTTGCAATTTTCGAACTTGCCTCACTTTTCAAAACAAATGGCTCAAATGCATTACGACATTATTTTCTGCATTAATTGTAGTAATTTAATATTATACAAAATGTAATTCTCTTGTAAAACGAATCGCTTATGATAACACGTGAATGAGTCGATAAGAAAACAGGATTTTATTTTACCGACTAAAAGTTAATTATTCAATTTTAAAGCGGTTAGAAAATATTTAGTAGAAAAACAAATTTGCCAGATATACATATACTGTCATTAATCTAATGGTCAATATTACAAATAAATATTTTATACATGAATGTAGGACTTTTACTTGATAATGTGCTTTAAAAGCGATAACTCACGAAATATCAAAAGTTATCAGATCATATAAATAAAGTTTATTGCGTAAATCTTTGAATTATCTAATACAAATTACATTTTGATGAAAAATTATTGATATTCTTTAATTACTTTAACTATTTTATTTCATAATGAAAATAATGCATACATTACCCACATGTTTGTTGTAGATTAACGTTAATTTATTGATTTAAGCACCTAATTAAGAAATTATGAATTTAATTCAGCCTCACTAACAAGGAAAAAAATCAAAACATAATACATAGTTAGATTTATGAAATAATTCGAATATGAGAAATTGCTTCTGTAATCTAGATATATACATACTTAATTATGTATACACAAAGTGAGCATTTTACAACCGTTTTTTCGTCAATGAACCAATTCAAAAATTTGAAGTGCGGGTTGTAAGTGCAGTGGTACTTGCATTATGTTAGTTCTTTTATTATTATTATTATTATTTTTATGTGACATTGTTTTTTAATGTTTAAATAATTCACATGGTATGGTTGTCGGAATCAAACATATAATTTAATTTGACAAATAAAGTAAATATTTAAAAAAAAAAAAAACACATGTACAAGTACAATGGAAAATATTTGGATTTATTTTCATCAGTTTGTTCATGGACAAATTAAATAATAGAGTGTAGAGTAATATTTTTAATTTAAAATAGATCAAAACAGAATAAGGAAGTCATTATTAATCGTAATGATAACTAAGAGCTATACGAATCTATGTATATTGTGAATGAATACATGCCAATCTATATATTCTAAATACAAATTTCATTCTTTCCAGTACGTCTGTATAAATTAACGATAACAAACACGAATATAAAAAAAATTCATTTAAATGGAATATAGGTTTCATTTTGAACTAAAATAATTTAAGATTAAGATACACAGATTCATTTATGAAGATACCAAGAAAATGAAGCAGGTGCATGTGATTTGTGAATGATGCATTTTATTCTATTTTTATTTTACAAACACTTTACTTTAGAAAAACAAACATCTGTTTTAAATTTGAATTAAGACAAAAACCTACGCTCTTAATATTTATTAAAGATTTGATATGCAGATAAATGTGTCTGTTATTACTATATGTATACATACATTGTTATTATTTTCGTTTTTGTTTTAATTTTTGAATTCATTTGTACAAGTAATATGATATTGGTATACAGATTTTATGAACATAAGATTTTAATATATTAATGAAAAGTAAAAATAAAAATCGATTGATTATTTGATTTTATTTTTTATTTAAAAATCCTGGAATTGCGGACATTTCTTGAATAAAGATATTTAATTTAATAAAATAATAATTTTTATTCATAATGAAAAAAAAACTTACAGCAAATATCTAAGTTAAAGAAAAAAAACTATCAGCGCTGTTTAAATTAACGTAATCACAATAATTTAGTCCAGGAAATTGTTTTTTTTCTAGGTATCATATCGATTTTAATAAAAACATGTTTTGTGCTTATGTGTCAGTTATAAAATTTATTATTTATATGTAATTAATTTTTTTTCCAGCTGAGAATTTCAAAATTAATACTAATTATTCACACTATCGATGAACTAATAAACAACTTTTGCTTGGTAATCACACATAATTAATCCTTGTAAGTTACACCAAATGACCGTTCCCAAATGCAAATAAAAATGGCTCCATGCAAACTAGTACGTGCTAATACAAAATTTTTTATCGTGGTATTTCTTTTGATAAAATATAATAGTGTGATTTATACTGTATTCGAATATATATTTTTTTAGTTTATCAAGTTTGCGTGTGACAATCCAATATTATATGTCATTATTTTGCCTTTCTGTATACAGCAAAAAAAATGTAAAGCTTGTGTGCATATACATACATACATATATTCAAACAGTAGTGTACAGCATACGATAAACCATGTAATATTAATTTATCTATTTCATTTGGTTTTTTTATTAAACATCAGTGTTGTTTATTTGCACAACATATTGATTAAAAGTAAAATGAAACCTGTAATTTTCATTTAAAAATTAAAAAGTGCTTTTTTACTTTTAATAATTTTCAATTTTTCAAATTCTAGATGAACAGGGAAAGAATCGTCAAACTGCATATTATGTAAAAGAAAATGTAACTAATTTTCAGTCTTCCTATTTGTTGAATATCAAACCTGAAAAATAAGCAAAATTTGAATTTAATATGCACATTTAATTATATTTATACGTTCTTTTAAGTATGTATTGAAGTAAATGCTTAAAGATGAAAATATAGATGTGTAGTGTGTATGTTAGTGCTCTGGCCAGTACTTTTAAACAAAGTGCAAACTTTTTAAACAAAGTGCTCATTAATTTTATATTAGTTTTTTTGAAGGGTCAAAATCTGCAATTATTTGGTCTAATTAAACAATGAATGAAAATTTTATTTTTTAATGCTTCTTCACGTAAATAATGTCAGAGTAACAAAAAATTAACTTGGGACAAAGTAAACAAGAAGAAATCAAAAGTTTCAATTTAATTCTTTTGTAAATCATGTGAACTATATATACGAGTACTCGTATGTATATCTTTTAAAAATTTTGTTTGCAATTATGGTATGAATTTTTATTTCCCCATACATCTTGCAATTAATTTATATTCAAATGTTGTTTAGTAATATATGCATGCATTAGAAAATAGAAATATAATGAATCAAATGTGTTTTATATGATGCAAATACATATTTCCTATGGGATACAGAAAATATATCCTAAGGCTGATTTAATTATATTCAAGTGGTTTTCATTCTAATGGTACATATTACACAGATGCAATTGGAATTATTTATGCATGTTACGTACAGAATCTATGCTCTTGAGAGTTTTGTGTATAGATATACACACATATATTATACACATTAGATACATACATATATACACAACAACGTGTATGTCTTTATTATATAACCCACTTTTTCCCATTTGTTTATGAAATTCATTTTGTTCTAATAATAAAGAAAAGAAATTGAATATTTTTTAAAACTGAAGAACAAAACATCAAAAAGAAATGTATGTATAAAAAAGGAAAGAGAAAGTCGAAAAATTCTTGTATTTAATGTCTGGTTTTTATAATGGAATTTAATCAGCAGCGTACATGCATATTTTTATTTTTTATGGAATCATTTAAATCAAAAAATTCGGAATAATTCAATCACGTAAAGAATTTTACTAAAAATTTTGACTTTTATTTTATTTTTTTATCCTGTTGACGAAATTTTTTTTATCCTTCCATTTAAACATAAAAATATTTGTCTTTCCTAACATTATCCTAATATTTACGTTATAAACAACGTAATAAAAATATTTTTGATTAAATTTTGAAACTTTCATAATAATAGTGGTTAAAATGAATAAAATTCGATTTTTTTGAATTTTTTATTATACTACATGAATACGATATTATCACAAATATAAATTTGAAATTGAAATTTATTTTTGTATATTTGTTTAATATAAAACCAAATATGACACTTGACACACATATACATATTTTTAGATACATATGTATGTATATTTAATGTACGCATGTACACGAATGGTTTGTTAGCACACTTTTTTATTGTCAATGATATTAAACGGTCAATGCTTCGATCCAATTCAATTAATAATCAATATTTTCAATTATTTATATTTTTATTTTATAGTCATATTAAACTTCTGTTTACGCTTGAATAACTTATATGTAAATAAGATCATCTATAAATTTACACATTTGTATGTATTTTTATGTGATATTCAGATAAATATAAAAATTTATTATTATTTTATTTGTAATAATGAAAACTGAAAATAGTAAAATAAATTATAGATTCATTTTGATTGGCATAGTATCATTTTGTTATTATTGAATAATATTTTTAAGATTTAAATAAATTCATATTTTGAACTTTTTTATTATTAGAAAAATTCTTTAGAATAATGCAATGAATTGGAAAAAAAAAACGTTTTTAATTGTATTATTCTCAACTTTCAGCAATTTTCATTGTCTTTTACACTCTCTTTTTTTTAATATTTAGAGGTATTCTTAAATATTCTTCACTAAAGAAAAGTGCATGCAAAACGTAAATACACATACAACATTATGCATATGTGTATGTAAAATAAATAGAAAATGATGATGGTTTTCATTCAATTCATTATTTTTCAAATTCATTGCGTTCAAGTAAAAAAAAAAGTTGACTTTTAACTGTAACAGTGATAGTGAAAAATTAAAACTAATGCACTTGAAATCGATTAAATTTAAAAACTCCGATAGTTATGAGGTACTTTTATATTGATTTGCAAATTATTCGTAACAATCAATTGGTCGTGTTAAACGACCATACAAATTGTGTACAATTACAAATTGTATAGAATTGGTATGAACTTTTCGTTATTGCTAAATTATCAAGTATCCCACAAAAGGACACGAAAATTTTACAATTTGCTTGCATTTCACTTATACATGCATAAATGTTTTTTTTTTTGTAATATTGAATAGTGCTGATTTCTAATTACTTTTAACAAATTCACCAATTAACGATTTGGTGACGAAAATACATGCGAGTATGTAAGTACTCTTAAATATATTGTTAATTTAATTCTACATTTTATTAAATTATAAGTTAAAATACTAAGTGAAAGAATGGTGAAGTTTTTTAATCTTATATTGATTGAATATAAGCTTTTGAAAATCTTCAGAGAATGTTACCAAAAATTATAGATACATGCATGCATACTTATGTATACTTATGCGGCTTTTTTTGAAAATAAATTGTCATTGACAAATTTCTAAAGATTGTTTTTTTATTTTTCTCATTTTTAACGTGTGTGTTCACATATAGTATGTATATATTTTTATTTAATTTTTGCATATAAAAGATACTTTTGAATTTACTTATTACTGTACATATTTATTTATATTAAGAATTTCATGCTTTCTTGTTATGTTAATGATATCATATTTCACCATAATGAATTTCATGCAAATGCAATTAAATTAACACCACGCAAGCACAGGCACAATAAAATAATGACTATATAAGAAAAACGATAACAACAATGCATTGGCGACTTGACTCTTGAAAACAAGAAGAAGAGACAATAACAACAACAACTGAATTTTATAAAAGTGAATCAAAATCACAATTGAATGAAGAAGAAAATTAAACTGATAGGAATACAGAACCTTAAAAAGGAGATCAAATAAATAACTACAAGTTTCGTATTTACAAAAATACACGTACCTACATATACATATACGTATATACCGGTGATTATTCAAGTATATCCATTATTATACATATGTACATTATGCATTAAGTACTCATGTGTGCATATTTATAGGAAACGATAAAGAATTGGGTTGGGTTTATTTTTGTAATCAATGAAATTACTTAATGTGTAGGTGTTTTTTCATGTTATCGTAAGTTGTACGTGAACTTCATATCAATCCCACATGCATACTTATATATTTGAAAAATAAACAGGAATGTAGTATTTTGTTGAGTCAAATTAAGACATTTTAATTTAAAAAAAAAAAAAATTAATAAATAAAGAAAAACTAAAGCGAAAACAAAATCAGTGAAAATACCTTGAAAAAAACTAATATTGTAATGCATTTCAAGATTTTTTACTTTGATATTACAAGAAAATAAATGTACAGTGTTGACGTAAAAAATTTTAACCAAACAAATACGATAATGTGAAAGTATTTATGTGTTCTAGATTAAATTCAATGAGTATATGTACACATTACTAATACACACATGTACATACATATGTATATACAATGCATTAAAACATTAAAATCGTGACATTTTCTTAAAAGAAATTTTGTATTAACTTACCTGTTTATTGAACTCTTATGTAGGTGTTCTAGATACATTTCCATATAAACCGATGATTTCTTGTAATGTTATTTGATTTGTTAATGTACTGAAAAATACAAATATGTCAAATAAATCCCTGAATCGAATTTGTATTATAAAAACAAAAAATGTGAAATTTTTTCTGCTTGCCAATTGCCTTACTTAAACAGGGTTTTAAGGTTCTCTAAATGAAAAGTACTAACAACTTTTTAATATTTTCAATTCTAATTTAATTGCTTTCATGAGTTTAAAGACTAAAAATTATTATTGAATTAGTGTCAGAATATGTATGAAATGAAAAAATGAAAAAATTTTTTGTGTGTCCAAATTTAATTTCAATTTAATAGCCGATTACATATTTTCAATAGTAATAACATGACTAATGCTTTTGACTCTACTACAAACCCTGTTACCGTCCCAGTAATTTGAATGTTAAATCATATTAATATTCAATTTTTCCATTGATTTAAAATATCAAGATTTATTTATGAGTACGAGCAAAAATCAGAGTATAAATCATTGTTATTTTTTATTTAGCTAAAAAATTGTGATAAAAATTGATTTACTTTGAAAATCATTACAAGTTTTTTTTTTTTTTTTTCTTAAAACGTGAAAAAAATGTTGCACCATGGAAAAACTGTCATATATCACTCAATGATGACATGTGTCTGTTTTAGTTTCATTTGTAATCTTAACATTTTGTATATGACTTTTTGTACGTCCGTGTTAAAGTTATCATGAATAAAAAAAGATACACAATTTTGATTTATTTTTAGAATTTCTAGAACATTTTTGATATGTGCCATACTCGGGGCATAAGTGTTTTTACAAATGATTTTATTTCTTCTACTGACAACTTTAAGAAATATTGTTTAAAAGGTAACAAATGATACAGGAAATGTCATGCATTTTGTTATTAAAAAATGGTGACCTTTAATGATGTTTGTGAAGGTGAGATATGTATGATTTTTGGAAAGATTTTTAAATGATTAATTTTTAAAAATAAGAAAAAACTGAAAACAAAAACAAATCTTCCAGAAACAAGTCGGAATAAGAGTAATAATTAGTATTGCATAATTTTATTCTTCTTTGACCATCACTTAGTTGAAACAGAAGGATAACAAAATTTAATAGAACAAAATCAAAAAGTAATAGATGGTGGTAACATCAAATAAATAGAAATACACATACGTATGTATGTATATTAAAAATGTCTAATCCGAGATGATAGATGCAAGATTAATATTTTATTTCTTTTAATTTAGATTCTTACAAGTATATTTGATAAATGTATGTATCATATTTTTATTAACTCAAAAATACTGTTTATTCGTCAGTTTTCGTTGTTTTCTTTCTTTTTTGTGTAAACTTTAACATAACAAACAAATGAAAAATGTTTGCAATTGTCTGCGTACTATGTTTCTCAAATATTTAAACACTGCAGCTAAATAAATATTTGATTAAAGTCTCGATGGTCAAAAAATTGTATTCCCTGTATAATGTCAACAATTTGTTCAAAATGTATGGGTATTGTACAACCCGTCTATATATAGTAGTACTGAAACTATAATACAAAATATTATATTTGGCACATATGCGTTTATCACATTTTACTTTGTAACGGACAAAACTTAATTTAAATCGAAATATCTCTTGTTTAAATATTTTTTGCAATTTTTATTGTAAATCTTTTTTCAAATATATTTCAAATAAATCTTTTTATATAAAAGTGAGATGTACTTAATGTACATAAATTTAATACAAACATAGAAAGAAATATGTATATTTTTTTAAAAATAAGGAAAATCACATAGTGTTGATGTTATTTTGTTGTCATCGTATGAGACCATTCAAAGAATATGTAAATTAATATTTAAAAGATTTATCTTTAATTTATGGAAATATTTTCTTCACGAAAAATTACAAATAGAAATTGATGTGAAAATTACGCAAGCAAAACATTTGTTTAAGATCCACAAAGAGACAATTAAAATATGACAGAAAGATACCATGCAAACTTTTTTTGTTGTAAAGCTTCAAATATAAACCATATGTGTGTGTTACAAAAATTGGTCCTTTTTTAAATGTCATATGACGAACATAAGAAAACAATAAATTGCCATTTTGAACTGTTGTTTAGAAAAATATATTATGTGTATAATTTGCAGTTTAAGCCAAGTGATTGTATACATTTGCATGCGATATATATCTACATACATATGTATATAATAATTATTGTTAGCGTGACTAAATTATTAGATAATATAAAATTTTTCCCATTTTTCTTTCAAATAAATGACTACAATTAATTGTAATTTTGCCATTAAATTAGAAAATATGTGAAGTAACATATCACATGCATAAGTGTAATATAGTGGTTTTAAGTGCTGATTATAATGGCTCCAATAAGTCTTGGTACAAGGGAAATATATCATGTGTCATAATAACGTCAATCAAATTATATCTTAAATACTTAAGTGAATTGTTAATCATGAAACTAACATGCGTACACTTTATTTGTATATAGATACATATTTAAAATACATACAACTACAAATTCATACAGACATATGTGTATATATAACGTATACATGCATATATATGTGAGCATTTAGTTTTTGTGTTTTATCGATTGCTAACAATATGTGTATATAAGTGTTCAGCGTACACTTCTACAATTGATTCATAATTATAATGTTCTATTGCATGCTCGTATGTAATTTTCCACTTATAAATGCAATCAGCATGAAATTGTTAATATTTAATTGAAAATTTTTCTGTCTCAATTTGAAAATAAACAATAACTTTCTGTGCTTGTTGTACTTCTTTTTATAAATTATAAATAGATCATTAAAATCACAAGGTATGTAATAAATAACAAATTATTTCAGCAATACATTTCATTAAAAATATTTGAAATATGTTTATGTGTTTATAAAGCAAAATAACTGACAATTTATGTAATATTGTATCAAATAAAATTTTCTTTTCAAAATGTTTCTCATAATCAAAAAATTTAAAATGTAAATCAGTATTTACAAAATCAACATCTAAATGAAAACTTGTTATGTAAGAAATTGTGTTTTTCTCACTTTGAATACATAGAAATTGAAAATGTTTACATAAAACCAGGTAAGTTTATTTTAATAAAATAATAACGAACAAGAATTCGTCTGATTGTAAAATTTTGTTATGTTACTTGTCATCATAAAGATAAGTATTTGACACCCAATCGACTATACGCCAACACTTTCATTATTATACTTATAATTTAAATTTTTTGTTTTGTTTTATTTTTATCGATTTTATCTAATTATGCATTTAATTAAATGTTGTGTTTTGTGTCTAATTTTAAAGATTTCTTTTTGTACTATTTTTATACATTTACATACATACATATGTACATATGTATATGTGTTTCCACACCTGAATGGAAATAATTACTATTTATTATACGAGATGTTCATAATATCGTCTCATTAAATATCATCTAGTCGTAATTAACTTGTTTTGAGTGTTTTTTTTTTTTTTCTAAATATAACAAACTATCATAAAAGAAATCATTAAATGGTACCAAAGTAATACTCTTAAGAAACGTATTAATATGCAAATTTGAATTCATTTTAAATTAGAAACTGTAGAATTTTTATATTAGTGTTGTAGAGTCCCAATTATAGAAATTCTTTTCAGGTAAAACTACATATAATTTTTGAAAATGACAATCAATTTTTTATATTATGGTAATAATGAACACATAATAGTACACCCATGTGCATGTATTAATTATAAAATATCAGATGTAAGCGATACTTTTTGTTTTCATCTTTTGTTTTTTGGAGTTTTTGATGTAAGATAGGTGATTAACACATATCTTTTTTCTTAGTATATAAATAAATACATTTAAAAAAATTGGTAAAAATTTCAGATTTATTTTCATTATTGTTGTTTACTAAACTATGTTTGAAAAGAAAAATTATGCCCAAGGACATTATAGTCAGTTTAAAGTCAAAGCTGGATAAAAATTCAAATTTCTTGTATGGTTTATTTTTATAATTTAAGGTATCAGTGTCGTTTCTATGTTGTATAGGTATACATACATACGGGTAATTTTACATATTATTTCCACAAAATTAAATACCAAGAAGATTAAAGTATAATTTGATTCTAGAATGTTTGAAATATCTATACACGTACACTTTAAATAACAAACACATTATATTACACACACTTAAATGTAGTTATATTGTAGTTAAATGTATTGAAAAATAATAGATACATACATACATAACATGTGATTCTATTCATATATGCCCTGAATAAATAAAATATGTATTTAAGAAGGAATATAAAAATCAATCTATACATATTTTATTAGCCGGAAATATTTAAATCGATTCTTACGTTGTATGATATGTTGTAATAATACATAATATACATTAAATTTCTTACAAGAAATATTTTGTATACGTATCTATATTACACGTAATCATATATTATGTATGCATTAACGATAAAATCTAAATAAATCTATTTTTTATAAACATTTTTTGACGACCAGATTAAGAGTTGTTGTGAAAGACTTCTAGAAAAGACAAACTCCTGTACATACATACATATGTATGTTGTGTAAATGGTAACATGTTTCGTTTGTTTTACATATTTTAAATATATTATTCTTGTTCTTTTTTGTACCGAATAGTTAACATTTTATCTGTCGGGAACATCTTATTCTTATTCTTTTAAATGTAGAGCAATTGGTTACGACTACGATTTATTGAAGATAATCGATAATATATAATCGAAGGAAATGTAGGGTAAAATTGATAATTGGGTCGATCATTCAGCATTTTTATTTTTATTTTATATCACTACAGCTATCTACAATCAATATACATGCGTACATACATTTTTTTAATAATGGGTGGTCTGGTTTGTATATAATCATTTAAAACAGTCAATAAAATATCTTGCGTATAACAGTCATATTATATCTACAACCTTAAACATTAATCCATTTATACATGCGTTAAGGTAGAAAAACAAAAACTAAATTATTCAACGACATTGTTGTGGTATTATTTTTAACATTGATAAATATTCTCATAAGAAACTGATAAATAAGATACAAAGTTTCGAATAATATTATAATTAAATTCCATGATAACAATGCTTTGTAACTTTAAATTTCGTATTTTAATATCATTCAATACAAAAAGTAAAAATTCTAAATTCTGATAACATAAAATTTTATATGTACGTACTTACTATTATGTAGACGAAGTTGAATAATGAAAAGTTCACTTTTCAAGTACTAAGATACTCATTATGTAAATGGCATTAATGACTGTAAAACAAAAAACAAAAATTAATAATTATTATTGTATTACAGGTAAATTTTTACAGAGGTTTTTGAAAATTTTGCAATAATTGATTTTTACGTGTATATAACAAATTAATGAAATTTTCAATTTTTATCATAAATTTTGATTATTATGTTATATAATGCAATATTGAATCGGTAATAAATGTGAATGGTTTGAATATAAATGTGTACGAGATTATTGCACATTAAGACCATCAAATATAAAAGATATTCAGTAATAGAATTGTACAAATGTATATGTACATATGTATGTACATTTACTTTTTTTTCAATCTCTCAAACGATTAATTGCGGTAATGGATTTTGAATCCTTTTATTGTATTATAACCCTTATTCTTTTGAAAAGACGTCATGCAAAATTGCACAATTCTCATATTAAGCTTTTAAGTGTGAGATAAAAATACATTCATGAGTAAGTATGCAAGTAAAAAGTACATACATTGAGATTAAACCATCTGTAACATGGAACATTATAAAGATAATAATATGTGTGTATTATTTCTATTCACGCTTTTTAAATTTTAATGTTATATTGGATTAAAATTCTGAAGGTAGCAGTTTAAAATTCATATATTTTTAATCAATCTTGTGGTATTAAATTTTTATTTTCTAGCAAAAATTTTGTGTGAATTTCTATTGCTATTGCTTTTAACATATCGTAATGTGTTTAATGCACTTTAATCTCTTTCTCTTCGGTAAATTTCTTAAACATTAAATAAAAAAATATTAAATCAAATAAAGTAAATGAAGCATAAATAAAATTTAAATCAAACAAACAACTGAAATAAATTTTTTTTTTCAGTATATACATACATATGTACGTATAAACCATATTTGAAAATCCTGATACATATAGCCCGTAAAAACTTGGCTATATCAAATATATATTTTAAATTTAAATTTATAAAATTGGAATATTAGATATAAATCTTGTTTTAGAAGGGTGTCAAGAAATTAAAGAATAATATTTCTAAACTGAAAAATTCACAAAAATATTGGAAAAATGGCTTAAAAAATTTGTCAGGAATTGTGATTTTATTTCAAGTTCTAGTGTACAAATTCGTTTACATTGATTTTCATACAATATCTGTACACTTGATTTGAAATGAACAAAATTATTGCATTAAAGAAAAACTTTTTCATTTAATACTTGAAATGTACATAATGTATAATGTTTTTTACTTAAATTTGTTTTCGAGATTTAAAAAGTTTTAAAACAATATGTATGTATACGTATGTACAAACATATAAACTTGAAATTTATTATTAACAAAAAAAAAAAAAAAAAAAAATTAAATGAAAAGTAAAAAAATCTTTAGAGATTTGCTTTAGACCTTTTTCAACTACAATTATGTATTATAGTTTTGATTTTAAAAATTATAGTTGATTTTATTTTCTTTTTTAAAATAAAGTTTAAAATGAAAAGTTTTCCGAAGTACACACAATAATAAATATACATACATTTTTATTTCAGAATTTTTATTCAATTTATTTATTTTTTTTGTATGCCTGTTTTCCTTTAATGTGTGACTTCTACATGAGCAGGAACTTAAATCATTTATTTATTTTTGTTTTTTATTATTTACCTACTATTTATTGCATTATTATTTTTCTTTTGACATTTAATTTAATTTTTGATTAAATGAAAACATAAATTCTATTTTTTATTTTTTTTTATTTCTTTCTTTTTATAAAATATACATTTTGTGTTGGAAAAAAAGGGGTTCGTTGACTGAAATTTCCTTGTTGAACATGCGATTAGTATAAGTGGTACAAATGGTACAAAGCAATTGCAATCAGAATACATTTGTTCATAAATTGTTGGCATTAATTAGCTTTTGTAAACATGTATGAATTGGTATATATTATTCGTATAAGTCTATGTGTTTATTTGTACTTTACGTACAAGTAATATTTCCACTTTTCTAAGTTTTTCATAATTTTTTCTTGTTTTTTTTTTTTTTTTCATTCAGCGTTATACACATTCAAATATGTAATACTTTACAGTACAACTGTTATAAATTGTTCAAATAGAATCAGCAACTAACCATGAAATTTTCTTTATTTTGCTAATATGTTCAAGGATCTTTAAAAAAAAACAACAACAACAATATAGTATTCTATATGCGTTGTAAATGGAAAATTCTAAAGTTATAATTGTTTTTGTTTATTTTTTTTTTTTAATTTTTATTTTTTTAATATAAATAAATTTTTCATTTAGAAAATGTTGTGTTTTTTTATTATTATTAAGTATTTGCATTTTAATTTTGAAATATGCTTGACATAAACTTTGTAAAAAGTCTATAGAATTTGACTATTGTTATTTAAGTATTTTCTAAAGTGACTATAACTATGTACATACATACATGTATGAAACGTAAAGTTTTAATTATATGTAATTTACTAATAAAGAATACTCATGAATGTTGATGTTACATATTTTTTTTTTAAATTGTATGGGTTTGAATTCTGTTTGAAATATTGTTTGTAAAAATTTTCAACACATACATATTTATATACGTAACATGTACAGAAATCTGTAGGTGTAAGTATTTAAGTTAATTTATCGTTCAAAAATAATATGATCTTTAAACAACTCAATTAACAACATAAAGTAAATTTAATCATAATTACTGACTACATGACATTGTAAAATATTGCTCAGGTAAGAAAAAATTAGTTTAAATAAATTACAATACTTCAAATAAAATAGTAACATGAAAATATCATAATAATGGTATTTTTAAAGTACATACATTTACTTTAAATCCATTTACTTTGTTTAATTAAATTAAAGTTAAATTAATAAAAATATATATAAAAAAAATCAATTGTTCGTATCTAAAGTTGCAAAATAAATTATTTTAGATGACTTAATGTAATTATCACAAATTATCTCTTTACATTTATTTAAATTTTCTAGAATGAACTTTGTGCTTAATGCATGCATACACGTTGCATATACGTATACGTATATATAATACATGTAAATGTATATACATATAATAAATGAAGTGCACAAATATACATTACTATTAAAATATTAAATTCAAAAAGTTTATTTTGCCAACTACTATCCATTCTAATTTTCATTTCCTCTACTAATAAATTTGAAAACTACACATACCTATATACATGTGAGTTGTTAAAGGACATAACGTTAAGGGGACATTTTATCCATTGAATTCAAGAAAAATACATATGTATGTATTTAGTATATATGACTATATACTTATGTTCTGTTAAAAAATACACTATGGACGATATAAAGTCGTCTGCCATAAATTTTCCTTTCTCTTCATTATTTCATACAGTTGTACACAATCCAATATATAAAGTAGCGTACATTATCGTTATTATATTATGTATGTATGGTGTGTACATGTAACTGAAATGGTTTATTAAGCTTGTGTGATGGAGTAAAAAATGAATAATAACAATCATACTATAAATATGATTTAAAGTATGTAGACGGATTGCAATTTGTAATTGTCGTCGAATACTGACTCTTAACAAACAATCATCGTTGGAAAAGGTAAAGTTATGTATTTTGATTTAATAGTTGTTATCCCAATCGGATAATTTGTTTACATTCTGATTAATTGATATAATCTCATAAAAAACAAAAACAACAAATGATAATAGCAGCACTAAAAAAGTGAAAATATATTTTACTATAAAAAATTATGAAATTTATTGTTATGATGAAAATCTGAGAAATTTTCTGAAATGTTTGTGTTGATTTATTCATGGAAAAACTTTTCAAAAGTTCACACATGTATATGGACTATGTTAAGTATATGAAAAATAAAAGAATTACATATTTGGAAATCTGCAAACTTATTTTTATAATTTTTTTTTTTTTGAAAAGAAAACTTCTGATTAGTTTTTTTTTCTTTTATTTTTATTAATTTTTATGTTTTCTTAAAAATCAAATAAAAATTGATTTCTTATAGATTAGTATACACACATGGTATATTGATTTTAGCAACCTCTTTGATATCACTTTGTGAGTATCATATACAAGTTATCGAATATCCTGAGATGTCGTATCGTAAATGTGAAAATTATGGTATTCCTTTATTTCATCTTTGTACTTTACTTTACTATAGATTAGATGAATAATAATGTTAAAAAAAATACGAGTTATTACAACGTTATAATTTTTTTAGAGAAAGTTTTTGATATCATTAATTTAAAAATCACAAATTTTATGAATGTAATTTTATAGTAAATGAAATTGAAAAAAAAAAAATCTGGTTTAAAAAATTCGGCTAATTTTTCTGCTGGAATTGAGTGCTTTTATACTTTGCAATGAAGATTATTAATTTATTAACGTTCTATTTCCTAATTATTCCTCAAATATAATTTTATAGCTTATTACAAAAACTTTAACAAAAAATCAATATCCTTACCTTTTTAAGAAAATTGTACTCCTAATAGATTAATTCATTTACTTCATTTAGTTTTACTTTTCAACAAAATTAAAAATCAATTAGATATATTCATACACACAACTTCCTTAACAAATTTTTGTACATATAAATACATGTTAAAGTACATAATTGTAATAATAAAAGCAAAGTAGTAGCCAATTAAAATAAATTCGTCTTACTAAAAGTTTACCTTTTCTTTCATATATTCAAGTGCAATTATTACAATAGTTTTTGGGAAAGTTTTTAAGAATAAAAACAAATTAATTATTCGTCACGCAAGAAAATTAAGTCCTTGATAATGATATACGATTAGACCCTATTTGAGTGATTGATAAGACTTTTCTGTATGGCAAAAAAAGTATTTCGAAAACTTTTAGAGTACATGTAAATCTTCTACATCGTGAAAAAGGAAAACTAATAAAAAAAAAAAAAAATTCGAAAAAAAATTTGTGGATTAATTTATCTGTTTTTCATTTACAGATTTTTTCTGTTGTAACAAATCACAACATTTTTGTTAATTACATTTGAATTTTATTTTTCTAGACAGATATTTAGAAAACGAAAATAGAAAATTGTGTTCGTTATTAACAAAAATAATAATAAATTTAGTAATAGCTGATAAAGTTAAATTAATTGTTGTTCAATACATTTCTTTGCTTTTCTGTTCCTCTGTACACGAACAAAATTATTTAGTTGAAAATTCTATTTCTGTTTTTTATTTTTATAAAAAAATTCTCTATCAGGATCCTGAACAATTAAATGAAAAGATTCATCGATTTACATTGTTCTAATAGCACTAATTGCCTCTATACAGGACGATATCGAGTCTACTTATATTTTTATCTCTAACTGGTTGATTTTTAAAAATGTATAAATTCATATATGTATGTATGTACGTACGAATTTTGTACGCATGTATTTGAAGATTTATGTTTTTTAATATGAAGAATGCTCATAAAACCATAGAAATAAAATCTCATTTTTATGTGTAAGATTTTGATTTAATGATGTTATAAAATCTGTTATATGACCGCAATCAACTGATTTTCTTAATTTCTTCATATACCTATACATATGTACATACATATTTTATAATTTTGTGATTTTTGTTATATATCAAAACGCTACAAAATACTAGAATGCATTTGGTTAGCAATTTTTATATAGAAGGAAATTAGCAACTTTTTTCTGTTGTAGATTTTTTAAAACATATATATTTGGTTTTGCAAAAATCCTTGAATTTTATTATGTTGTTTTGGCTTCGCAAAATAATTTTTTTTTGTATTATTTTTATGTGTACACAAATTGGAAATTTCTGCAAAAAATACATCAGACGATAATACGACGTAATTCATCTATGAAAAACATTTTTTTAAAAAAATTGTTCTCTTTTGTTTGCAATGCCAGTATTTTGATTAAATAATAATTAATTTTTAAATTTATTGTTTCCTTCTAACAGAAACAATAAAGAAGAAAAATGCACATATGTATGTATGAAAGATAATGAAAATTACTTAATGTGTGCTGAAATTTTAATTACATACATACATATATCAATTTTTGTCATGTAATGTAATGTTTATTTTAACGCCTTTTTCACTGTAAAGACCATAAACGTTTTATGTGTAAAAGAAGCAAAACATTTACAAAATATTCACTTTTTATGACACATTATATTCGAGTATAAATCGCATTCTTTTATAATGGAAATTTTTTATAATATAATAATGTTTTAATGTCAACTCATAACGTTCCCAAAGCTACATACGAATTATTCATGTGTTACATGTCTCTTGCAATGAATTTTTTTTACGAGGATATCTCAACCTTATCAAGGAATTACCCTCTTTTACAAAATTTTGTTACATGCAGGGAAATTATATGATGGGAGATTTAAAAAAGCATCATAAAATTTTCTTTTTATTATAACTATATATTATACTATACGATACATTAAACAACAAAATGTTGTTTAAAAATTTCTTGAAAATATCAATAAAGAAAAATTCATTCTGGAATAATTTTTAAGATTCTATCACACTTTTATAATTTTTCTGTTAAATCATTCAATTTCTAAAGAATTTTCCATTTCATAGTGTAATACAATAATAATTAAAAAAATTAAATTTTTCAATTGAATTTTGTTCGATAAGACGAAATATATAAAGTATGTATATGCAAATTATTTAACAATAAATAAGTATCCGATTACAAATTGAGGAAGATAATTTATTACGTAGGTATATAGTTACTAGAATTTAAATGAATAAAATAAAATGCTTACATTGCATATTTTTGCTATTCCATCAAGTATTGAAGGATTTAATGTAGTGTAGCAAATTTAATTAGTTAATACCATTTATACATAGAAAAATAATTGAATGTATTTGAATAAAAGTACTACAAACGATTAATGCGTTTATTTTATTGATATATTTTTGCCTTACATCTGCATAATGTTACTGTATAATGTAGTTATAGTGTACTGTAAAATAGAGCTATTTATTATCCACTTTTGTCGCATTTATCATTATAATAAGGGTGTCAATTTGATTGATTCATATGTGACATAAATTTGCAATTTTTATTTATGTACAAAAACGATGGATTTGCTTTGTTCAACTTATGTTTTAAAAAGTATTATTTCTGTAAGAACTTTGATTATGAAACTTCGATTTCACATCAAATGAAAATTCTCATATATTTATTTATATGTATGTTATTTTGTCTTTCGAATTCAAAAAACTTAATAAAATATACAAAAAATAACTATTGCATATGTGATACGTTAAATAAAGAGATATAACTTGTCTGTTCACTGTAACTAAATATTAGTTTTCTAAAGAATGAGTTTGCATAAATATTTAATTGTATATCTTTCAGTTTATAAAACTCTCAATCGTATATACATACATATACATATGTACAATGATAATATTCAAATTTAACCATATTAAACAAATTTAATTATAACTATCTGTTATAAGGACATGTCTCGAGCAGGTACATAATAAATACATGTCTATCTTTTGTTCGACATAATTGAGTTTTGAACTGTAGCTTTTTAAGACTGGTAAAATAAAGGTTTATAACAATATCAAAATTTATTAAATTAAATAGTATACGTACTTGAAACAATAAACTGATTACAAAAAGTTTATAAAGAACAAAATTTTACGAATTTAATTATATAGAGGAAGTTATAATTTGAGATTTGAATGAATTCAAAATTTCAAGATTTATTTAAATAAAATTTATGTATCTCTTGTAAATTAATTCAGAAAATTAAATTAATTAAAAATTCAAATTTTGGTATGTACATACATTTTGTCATATGTATGAACATGCGATGTAGCAAATGTGTAAATATTTCTAAAATAACTAAAAATTTTCATATATAAAATAAATGAAGATTGATATAAATAAACAAATTGCACGTAATATAAAGTACAACATAAAAAAGGTAAAAATATTAATATTTGCATTGCATTAACTACATACCTGCTGTTATTGTTTTCACTTGTTTAGTTCATTTGTTTTTCTAAAAAAAAAAAAATTAAAATTTATTGTCATAGGGTTTTCAACTTCTTTACTTTACTTTCAATATAAAATTTTTCATCTTTTCAAGATTCTGTACTAAATAAATTAATTTAAATAAATTTAAAATATAATCAGTGCAATAAGTTTAATCAGAATAAAATCAAAATGTCGTAGTTCGATTAAATCTCTACGAATTCATTAATTTAATACTTCTATCATTTATGTATAAACTTTTTATAATCGTTACTATGAATTACAAAACTTTTAATTTAAATTTTTAATCTTTTAAGATGTATTTTATATCTCTCGAAAAGTCAGGAAATAGAGAGTATTCATAGATTCGATGTGATTTGTTCATACGTAAATAGTACGTTTTGTTTTGTACGTTATACAACTTACCGTGCATAAATAGATAAAATTATGACAGTATGCTGAAATGCAATCAAAAAATGCAATCCAATAATATTAAATTGTTTTTGTTTCTGTATTTATGGTAATGTCTTGTGTTTGAAATTTTTGTTCTGTTTTATTTCTTGCTTTATGTTAAAAACAAGGAAAATAAATACAAAATTTACATTAGGATGAATCATGATTTATGAGGATTCAATCTTATTAAAATTTGTGATATGCATTTCTTGAAACTCAATACATCAATACTCTTAAACTTTTTACATAGATACACATATTACATATAGTCTTTTACTTTTGAAAGAGAAATTTTTATTTTCATGTTCTTTTTTTAATTTTTATCCTTTTTTGAAAGGATTGATTTGGCATATTTCCAGACATTTATGGATAAAGTAAAAATTTTTTTTTGTTGGGAGAAATAAAGAAAAATAAAACAAATTTAAATAAATATAATGGGAATTATATCCCATTAATTATACACAATATATATATACACAATATTGAAAAATATTGTGTTTAAAATTTAAATACATAAACATACATGCATATGTATACATCAAGTATTATAAATCCATATGCAAAAATAATAAATGTATAATAGAATATGATATAGAAATACATAAGTAGGTACATATTTACATTTGTATATGCATAAACATTTTAAAGTAAAATATGTGAGACTATTTTCAAATTTCTAAACTAAATTATTATTGATACTAAAATTGAATAATAAATGATAATAATAATTTGGCAATTTTTTAAAAAAATTTTTAAAATTTAAAAAAATATATGTGAAAAGTTATATGTGAAAAATATAATTGTGAAAAAATTTTTTTTTATTCAATTGAAAAATTTCATAGTTTAAAATTAATAAAAAAAATTGTTTTTCATATAATTTTTATTTAACGAATTGCAACACAACAATAGAATAAAAAATAATTTGCATTTTGGAATTCGATGTTGATACCATTTTTCATATGAATTTAACCATTCTTATCCCCTTAATTCGCAATAATCAAATGGACATACACATGTTGCTATTTTGTACAAAATAATGCAAATATGATTTTTCAATAAAATTCTGAATTTTGATTAGCATTATCAAATAAAATTGATTATTATGTATTTTATTTATTTTGGTTATTGATAGCAAAATTATTTAAATACGATGTTAGAATTATTGAATAAAAATTGTGGTATTTTATTTTGTGTTCGGCATTATTAATATGTGTGAAATCATTTCGAATAATATCATCAGTTTCAAAAATTCACACTATTTCAAAAATAATATCGTAAATACTTTAATAAATATTGTATAATGATAAATATTTAAAATTTGGTATTTGGTGTTTAATACTAACAAATTATTAAAAATAACATAAATTTTATGTTTAATATTTTCAAAAATTTTTGATGAATTTTCAACCAAAATAAATTTAAAAAAAAATCACGATTTTTTTAGATTTTGAGTATATACATAGATACACATATGTATGTACATACTTCCACATGCATATTAGTTCTGAAAAAGCTCATTATAAAAGGTAACAAAAAATAGGAATAAAAATTTTTACGATCATCGTATATCGTGATAAAAAGAGGATTAAGAAAAAATTACAAAAGAAATTTTCACTATAATTAAACATTTTTATAATTAGTACAATATACTTAGGTTTCACGTGTACCATACATACAAACATATGTATACAGTTGTACATGTACGTATTACTTGTGTAATAATGTAATTGTTTTTTGTTAGCTATCCAAATAATGAAGCGAGGTAGTAATGTAATTAACAATACGTATAGTTTTCCTTTAATGAGGTACAACAAGAGCAGTTTAAATAATTAATTCTTTTTTGCTAACAAGATGTTTCGTAAACGCTACAAATAATGGTTACAATAATTAAGGATATTGCAGTATTTTTTTGCTGTATGTACATATATTCAATTTAAAACAATAAAAAAATAAAGTACTTGCATCTCCTTGTGTTGCAAATGGAAATTCACAGTAATTTTAAGAAAATCATAAATTTTTTCAAAAACAAAAATCTCAATTATTTTATTTTCATGCAATAAAAAAAAAACAATTGAAATGAAATTCTAGACTTCCTACGTATTTTTACACTGTAATAAATTTAATCTGTATTTTATAAATATTATTTTTGTTAAGTCTTATACCTGATACTTGTTATCCTTGCAAATTCTTCAAGAAATAATCAATTACATTAAGTTATCGCATACCGTAACTAACTCGAAAAATAATTTTTCATCTTTTTAATTTGTCTTATTCGTAAATGTACCTACATTATATCCCGTTTTTAGTGTTATTCTTTGAATAAGGATGTGTGTGAAATTGTTCGATACGTTCCTTGTTTATTTAAGTGCGTGTGCAACATATCCTTCTATAAAACATTAAAAATTCACCCTCAAGAATATTTTTTTAGCAAACATGAATCACAGTCAAATTTACTTGTTTATCGAAGCTTTTTTATTTTGTTTAATTTAATTTTCATATGCACATATACATGTACATGTTTGTGTCTATGAAATAGACTATCGCAAAAAGGAATTAAATCGATTATAGGCTTTTCAGTACTTGGGTTCAATTTATTTTGACAAAATTAAGCAGTTTAATGTAAAATTGTATTTTATTTATGTGTTTTCATTCTGTGTTTTATTTTGTTTTTTTTTTTTCGCTTTTATTTAAAATACACACGAAAAATGATTTATATTGAGAAGATACATTATAAATTTGATGCAGGATGAATAAAAGATAACGTTCTGTATATCATGCATTTCAAAAAAATTACATGATAATTTTTCAAAAATACGTATATGTATGTCTATGTAATATGTGTAATAAATATAAAAAAGTCGATACTTATAAAAATCATCGTTATTATCATTAATTTTATTCAAATGCAAAAATAAAAAATGAATGATGTCAATAGATAAGACAAAATCATATCAATCATATCATCGCATTCATAGGAACTAATTAATGAAATTTGTATAGTTCATTTTTGGTTTTCTTTAAAGAAAATTACATTTTCACTCCTTACTTCAATTTTTGGAAAATTGACAAGAATATAAATTATTTAGCTCAATTTTGAATATAATTATGCATCTTGTCATTTTTATTTAATTCCTTTATTTTATACTCATAGCACTATTCTTCTGAGGTAAAATTTTTATACCACATTCATTTTTAATATTTGAATTTTTTTATGATTGATTGAGTACTTTTATTTAGCGAATTTGTTTGTAAATTTTATATTTACAGCTCAGTCAAAATAGAAATTCAACTTCGAAAAAATTGGGACAGTTCTGAAAATTGGTACAGAAGTCAAATACACCATCATAATTGATAAAATGTGAACAGTAGATTTTTGCGGAAAACTGATTTTGTAGTTCTTTTGTTTAACGTTTGCATCAATTTTCAGCTCTGCTCAAATTTTTTTGAAATTTGAGCTTTTTTTTTGTCTATTTTGATTGGGCTATTACGTCTGTGTTTCTTGCCAAAGTACACCCATACATATTTATGTATGTACTTATATCAACGGATATGTACATAGGTATGTATTGTATACTATTTTCATTTTAATATTATAAGAAAATAATTTTGTTCAGCATAGGTAATGTGGTATAAATAAAGTAAATAATGCATGTCTGAGAAAATACAACTGAAAAACATTTAGTCTAGTAGATTTCGTGGTTAATGTATAAATAAATATGCATTCACAATTTACATGTAATAATATTTAGAAGGTAGACAATTTTCTTGACGTGAGTATTGCAGTACATAAACTTATTCTTGTAGTATCAAATTGCACAAGAAAAATATATAAATGCAAGAATACTTGAATGTTAGTAAATATTTAGCACAGTCAGAAAATAATTAAATAAAAACTTTTCTGAATGTACTAATTTTATTGTGCAAATAATTTTTTGCACAATTTTAATTTAAAATTTTTTTTATTTAAAAGTCAAAAAATAATTAAATAAGTACAATACAAAAATAAAATTTTCATTGTAATAATTTATTTCGATATCCATCTATAATTTGTAATACTATGCTTTTCAAACTCAGAGAGAAAAACGTACAACACGTAGAATGATGAAAAATTGCATGAAAAATAAACAAAAAAAAAGTATTATTCAAAATTTTCAATTTATATGTAAAATAGATCAGGAAAATGAAAATTATTATTAAAGCAACAAAATATGTAATATCTGGCGTAAGTTTATGTGAAAAATTCATGCATTATATAAAATTGAAAATTTTCTCTAGAATTTATTTATGAAAAACCAACTCTCTCTTTATTTGTAATATTTTCAGAATACTGATAATAATATTATCAGAATGATGATAATTCAAAAGAATTTTAATAATACTATTATTTGTATGAAATATGGAATTTATAATTATTTTTTCATTCATTTTAAATTATTATTGTTTTTGCATTTTTATTGCATTTGTAAAAGTTTTTGTTTTTTTCAATATTAGTTATTTTGGCGAAGTGAATGAAAAGTTTATTAAAATTTTCCTATATAAAACTAACAAACAATATTAAACTACCAAAATTTATTAAACTTTCGAAAATTTCTGTGCATAATTAAATTTATTGTATTCTCCATAAAATAATTAATATTGAGCGAACATTTGTAGAAAATATATGATTTATGTATTTCCTAACAAATTCACCCTAATAATATGTATATTCATGTATGTAGGTAGTACATGTATTTTAAATTTAATATTTTAATAATGTCAAGTATCTGTTTAGTATTGTTTCTATTTTCAGTATTTGATAAATATTCATACAAATTTGTTTGCATACAGGAGTTTTCCAGCATATTCTTCTTGAAATTCAGACTACAAAAAATTTCTTTCACTAAAAACAATGTCGCCTTTATTGAGAGACGTCCTGTGTATTTACAATTTATATACTTTATATTTATTTTATCAAAGCTTATTATTTTATTGTACGAATGAGAGATTGTTGCCAATAATAAATTTCATTTACAATATTTCAATAAAAGACAATTGAATTCAACTCAAATTTTAGTCAATTGAAATTAGAATCGATTTCAATTTATATTTTATAGTGTAGGAAAAGTGATTTTTCAAAATTGAAAACAGAATACAAATAACACGATTTTGTACTTATTGTCGAGTGATTTTATTTAATTTCTGAAGAAAAAAACAATTTTATATTTTAATTGACAAAAAAGACAGTTCTGCTTTTATTTATTTATTAATTTTTTTATTTTTTTTTGTAATCACATTTTGTATACATACATACATATATATACATATGTGACTGGAAAAAAAGAATTACAAAAATAGGAAAGTATTCAAATTATTTATGCATTTCAAAATTCAACAAACCATTTTTTACTATATTGCACATACAGTATTTGTGTATTGATTGAAATTTTTATCAATTGTGGTACAAATAGACATACGTGACCTGAAGCGCATGAAATAATTTTTTTTTCTTTTTTTTAAGTTGATGTCTAATAAAATTTTAGTGTATTGTAACAATGGTAATTTCTAACATCTCAATTTGAATTAGTATCATTTGAAAAAGCTTTTTTTTATACAGTATTATTTTATTTATTTATTTTCATTTTTTAAAAATTGGTTTGAATTTCTCAATTTTCAATTAATTATGTATATTTTGAAATTGTAATACAACAATTGAAAATATAAAACCGAAAATATTTAGTGTGATGTAAAGGATTTCTTTGATTTTAATTAGTTCCGACAGCTTTTACCAGAATAGAACATTCAAGAACAAAAATATATTAAATGTTTAATTTTGTTTTGATGTTTTAATAAAATGTCATATGCAGATAAATAAAAATAGAACATCAAAAAGTTTTGGCCTTTTGAAAATGAATTTTTTCGTGGAAGGGTCTTATGCTCAAAAGTATTATAAAGTTTATGACAAAGGATCTAATTGTGTTCAAAAGTTCTTTTTATAGGAAATTACATGTTAGTACATATTTGTGAAAATACCGAATTTTCTATTTGTTTTGTCAGACAAATTTATAAGATTTTTTCGATTAAAATAAATTACAATTTTGTTTTAAATAAAAAAAAACAAATACTGATGGGATGATAACACTGTTTATGAAGAGCATATTTTTTTCACAATAAATTTGATTTTTTTTTAAATAAAAAAAATGGAAAATTTTTCAGAAACTGTTTTTTCTCTGTGCCCATACCATAAACCAATGAAAAAGATTTCTCCTTTCGTTTATTCATTTTTTATTCCACCCATAATACCCTAACTAATGTATGTATATGGATAATATTTTTAGTAGCAAACGTTTATGAATTTCCTGGTCCTGGTATCTACACACGACACGGACTTCAAGATTTCAAATTTTCAATTTACAAGATTTTATAAAATTTATGTGACATTTTATATCCTTTTCTTGTGAATTTTTTCAACTTATCGAAGTAAATTTTATATAATATGTTTTTTTTTTTTTATTTTTGACAATATTGTGGTAATATTAAGTAGAAAAATTTGAATTTTATTTTTAGAATGTCAGCAACATATGAACATGATAAACGTCTAATATGTAGAAAATAAATGTTATTTGACTTTTAAAGCCTTATTCAGCAAATTGTACAAATAATAAACGATCATTCAAAATATGTTTTTAATTCAAATGTAATCAAATTTAACATTCTGAATATTTTTATATTTTATTTTCAAAATTTTATTTAAATATTCTAAAATCTTTTGAAGAAATCTGAACGAAATGAAACGAATGTTGTTCATTCTGCATACATGGACGAATTTTTACGTCCTAGAATTTGTAGTTATTGACGCTATAAAAGACGTATGATAATAATACATGACGTACATGATAATAATTATAATTTAACATTTATTTATTTCTTACCTTAATTTGTGTAGATATCGTTCATATACGTACGTGTAAACATGATAGATATATGTATATGTATGCACGAGTGCACATGGCTTAATTGTAAAATTTTTTTGAATGTTATATACACATTTTCTCGATTATATTGTTTGTGTTGATTACAAATATAAAATATTTTTAAAAAAATTTTTAAATCTGATTAAAGTTTTAGAAAAATAACGGAATTACGATGTTATACGAGTTATATGCTCATATATGGATATTTTAATAATTATTTAACGCATTTTAATTCATTTGGTAAAGTTTATTATATTTGTTATTTAATTTTATTATGTGAGTTTTGAAAAAGTTTACTTTATCCTGTTAAATAAACCAAAGTTTTTGTTTTTTAATTTATATATTTATTTTTTGCCTTTTTCTTGTTCCTGTTTAAATAAACATCAAGTAATGTTTATTTTTCCTACGATTTTTTGCCAAAATTAGTTTTCATAACTTCAACTAATTATATTATTTCATTCAATATTATCCTGAGGCAAGCAAAAAACTTTGAAAATAACAACTTTTCATCTTTATTGATTATACAATATGTGGCATAAAGCATAGTTTTGCCCTTTATAAAATTAACTGAAATAAGTAAATACAAGTAAATATGATTTAAAGACAAGTGTTATTTTGTGTTTTTCGTTTTTAATTAAATCCCAAAGTATTTTAAAGGAGGGTATTATATAAAAGTGATAGAGGTTGATTTGTGGCTTCTATAGTGTAAAACAAATTCATTTTTAATTTAATTCAAATGCACATACGCTCGAAAATATCTTATTAATCCACATCACAAATTTTACACGTATGATATACATAAATGTGTATTGCATATCTATATAACTAAGTATGTACATATGTATGTACATAATATTCATAGATTCATATTGTGAATCCTTTTTAAAATTCAGTTCACTGAAAATTTTGTTATTTGTAAAATGCCTCATGGGGATTTTACAAAACATTACACAAAGATACAACAAAGATTTACATAAAGGGCGTTAGACCTAGAGTTAATTTTATACATTAGAAATATATGCATGTATGCGTACTTCCTTTTTACATGTCATAAATGTAACGCACAAAAAACGAGAATATTTGTATACACTGAAAAAAGTTTATTTTACTTTGAAATTTAAATATTAGTAAAAACTTGAAGAAATTTTTAATTATTATGCTAATAAGTAATAATTATGAAAACGGAAAAAGGCTAAAAGAAATAAAGGGTGAGAATACATATGTATATAAAATTTTTTTTAGACATTAATTTTAGTTTTTTAATTTTAAATTTAACAGGAGTATATTTTTTGTAAATAGATAATAAAGTAAAAAAATTATGTTCATATATATATGAATGTATATTCAAAAGACTAATATATAAAAGGCAAATATTTTACATTAAAGTTCTTCTAGGATATTAAGGTGTTTTCGAAATACACACTTAGTAAAGTGAGTTATTACACAAAATTTTATTGTGGTTTTTCCATTTTTATTACATTTCAAGTTTAAATAGATACAAAACATATCAATTAATTAAAATATAATTTTGTATTTTTTTAACCATTTTTCCTTCCCATATGAACACATTACGTATTATTCGAAGGTTTTACAATTTTCTATTGAAAAAGTTAAATACTATACTATCAGCTCTAATTATTTCCAATTAATTTCGAATTTCAATTGATGTTTGATTTAATTTTTTCTATTTTGTGATAAATGTCATTATTATTGCAAATTACACATGATTTTTTTTTGTTATACTAAGTTAGATCATAATATGTGTGTGTAAGTATATAAATAAAGTTAATCATTTTCATATTATCATCATCATTATTTGTTTTAGATTTTTATTTTCATACAAGAATTTTTTCATATTCTTTTATACATACGTAAAAAAATAATATTATAAACATAATCTAAATGCATATACATATGTACATACACATGTACATACCAAAAATATAAATGTTATATAAGATGAATAATTTTTTCTAATGGTAACAAATATCAATCATTTTAACGAAACACAAAATCCTATTCAAAAAACTTCGTCTGAAAATGAATGTAAGGAAAAACCATAAAGTCGAAGATTAGGGCAAGCTTAATGTCATGTTGAACATTATTTGATTTTTTTCCCCATTATTATTGTTGTTATTGTATTTTCATATTTTTTTGCTTTAAGGGAAAATGTTATATTTCAAATACAGAAAAAAAGCCCATAAATTCTTTTGTTTTTTGGTTTTGTATTTTATTTTTATTTTTCTGACTTAATGGTAAGAGATGAACAAGAAACAATTTCTTGTAAGTGAATACGAAAATAAATGGGCTTTGTATAGTGAATGTATGCATGTATAATATACTGTATTTTCGTACATACCATGTACGCAGACATCATGTTAGACGCAAAAATATACATGGAATATATATGGATTCACATGTCTGTCGTGTATTAGAGAACATTATGATACATATATGTATGTATGTATAAAAAATTTACTCACATGTTATATATTTCCTATATAAAAAATTGTTATATAGTCTTTAATGCTTTTTGCTTTTTATTCCCTTCTGTCGGTATGTATTTTAATGTCAAATAAATCCTAATTTGTAATGTTTATTAGTGTTTTTTCTTCTTTTCTGTTGTTTTATTTATTCATGTATTCATTTACTTCTTTGCATCTCGCTTTAATTTTTCAACTTGGAAATTATAATAATAATCAATATACGAGTATTCTTTTTTTTTCCTTTATAAAATTAAACCGTATTTTTTATTACAGTATATATGTATTCTAATTAAAACAAATAATTTACAATTTTAATGTCTTCATTTGTTATATTAAATTGTGAAAATTGTGAAAATTACGAAATAAAAATTGTTCTAAAATTAATTATACGTATTGTATATGTGTTGTTTTTCCACTTTATCAATTGCGTAATTTTGTACCAATTTTTTTATTTTTTATTTTTTTTAAAGATTTATAACTGTTTATAAAAGTTTTTAATTTCAAATTACAATCACTTTTATTAAAGAAAAATAAATTTTGAATTGAATTTTTGTTATTTTTCCGATAAGAAAGAAAAAATTAGATTTTCTTTTTGAAAAGCTTTTGCTCTTTTCTTGTGTAAATTTTACGATTAGAAAAAAATATCTAGGATAAGTGAAAAAACGTTGATGGGAAGAATTTAAGTTAAAAAAACACTTCCTTTTTTGAATACTATTTTATACTTAGAGACCTAATTTGAATATGGAAAACTATACAACCAAACTCTTTTATTTAAATCCATTATGATAATTTAAATGTATATATATATGTATATGTGTTTAAAATCAAAGCTAAATAATGAAAAATCTCGTTAAAAAGGAAAAAAAAATCCTTTTTTTATGTTAAGTTCGTTATACATCGTTGAATAAGAAAAAATATCCTTTCTATTTTCATATGTTTAAATGTTCGGATTATCATAATGGATTTTCAATTCAAATGTAAATATGTATCCTCTTTTTATTTATCCTATTTTTAATGTAAATTTAAGCCATTTCATTTTCATTTTTGTTATTTTTGTTTTTCAATTTAAGGACATAAATTTTTTAAAGCTTTTTCCTGATTTATTAACAATTATATTTACGATACAATTTAAAATTAAAAAATAACATTTAGCTGATTTCTTTTTTCATAAATATTATTTTGAAAATAAATTATCATATAAATGATAATTATTTCATACAATAAAAATATACATCCTTAAAATTTTAAGAGTCTTCAAAGCTTAATATATTGTTCTAACCATTTATTTTACTTTTGTATTTTATATTATAGAATGTATTGAAAATAAATTAAGGAAACTTGTTGAATTATGAATTTCATAGCAAATCATCTTCAATACCTTGATTGCTTTTGGATCAAACAATATTTCAATATTTGAAGAATATCGCTCATGAATGCATTTTCTTGTTAAGAAAAATTTTTAAACATTAAATTTAAACAATTAATAAATTATTTCCTAGTCAGGAAATTGAAAATTCCATAAATCCTGAATTTTATAGAATTGGTATTAAAGTGGACTGCAATAAGTATTTACATATATACGTACATACATATGATCATATTTTATATGCTTCAGTTATGAAGGAAGTTTGAGGTTATTAAACAAATTTTACGGTTAAATAAATAAGAATAAATTTACAATATATTTTATGATATTTTCTAATTTTTTAAACATTTTTCATTATTAAAATTTTAATTGAAAAAGTTTCTTTTTCTATGGTGTTTTCTATTTCAAGTATATATACGATAGCATAAGAACGTATATGTAATCGATTTTTGCATGTATTCATTAGCAATTAATTTTTGTTTTTAGGTTTTTAATTAAAATATTGGTAATTATTTCTTATATTAAAAGAACAGTTTTTAAAAATTTAAAAAAAGAAGAAAAGTTAGAGTGATTATTAATATCAAACTTGAAATGTTTCTTATAATTTTAAAACAACTGAATTTGGTCTTAAAAAATAAAATAAATATAAATTTGATAAGTTTTAATAAATTTGAAAATTCGCATTTATCGGAACTCATTTTTCCTAATCATACTTCTTATAAATATATTGTTAGCTTAACATTGCTTATGTTATGTACTTATACTGTTCATCTACATATGCACGTGTATACTCATATAATACAAATTAATCTCTTCAATCTCATATAATTTTTAAAAACAATGAATACCTCTGCTATAGTTATGTAAATATTTTTCATTAAATTTTATTTATTTTAAATAATAAATTAATAATGAAAATTGAAAAATTTCAATTATGTATTATTTTTGAATCCATAACAACCGACTAATTGAAACTAAAACTTTGTTTAAAACATAATTTATAAGTACCTATATGTATATAATGTGTTACATATCGTATAGCGTATAATAAATTTATTTTAGGATAATGTGCTTGTTTTATTAAAATTCTCTCATAAATTTATATAAAATGAGTTTATAATTAAAATTTTCGTTATTGATGTACATACACAGGATTATATAATTATTGGGTAGAGATTTTATTTCGTTAATATTTTCACCTTCGTTTTTGATTTTTATATTAAAATTTTTTGGTAAATTAAAACTATATAATGATATAATATAATATAGTAATGATATAATATAGTAATGGATTACCACACGTAAATATAGTACGTTAAATAAAATGAAAAACTTTACAATTTGCATCATCATGTATTATCTATGATATTTACCAATAATTTTCAAGATAAGCTATAACACAAAAGATAGTAAAATTAAATAATAAGAATAAATTAATTTTTGAATATGAATTCTTTAAAAAAAAATTTTTTTTTTTTACAAAAATTTAATCATAAATTTCCATCACTTTTATCTCAATTATTCGACTTGTGTTTAATGAATTTTAAAATCTCGTACAAATGCCTGAATTTTAATTGCAATTCAATTCGATTTAAATTCACATACATACATAGCTCTTGTGATCCTTTTAAAATAATTGGATTTTGCTTTCAATGAAAATTTTTTATTGACGCATACATCGAATATTTAATATTCGATATGATAACGTTAATTTCGATATAAATTACATTTGTTTATTTTACAAACTTTTAATATTTGTCAGTTTTCATTACAAAAACTCATATATTCGAATGATATTAATTTGTTTATGTCTGTACTTTTTATTGCACATAAAATATGACATTACATGACTGTACATGTGTAATGTACATATACGAGTACTTATATATATATAAAATCTGAAAAACAAAAAAAATAATTTTATTATCATTTCCTCTTTTAATCTTTTACATTTTTATTTTATTATCTTCTATTTTTGTGTATTTATTTTGTCATCATGTCTTTCGTTTTTATTACATGTCCTCCGTTATTACATATAAAATTTCATATGTTGCTCTCTGATTTTATATGTTGAATTCGAAATGTTATTTTAACACAAAAATTATAAATGTAATTTTTTGTTTTTTTTAATCTTCATTGTTTATTGTTAAAAAAAAATCAAAAAGGAAAAATAAAATAAAAACAATTAAAAAAATCCTTTTTAATTAACAGTGTTCGTTAAAATTTTTTTACATTTATGTCCATCAAGTGGATATATACGTATACAATATAAAAGCTAAAGGATCTGTTATACGATAAACAAATATTTGTGTATACAATATGTGTATTCTAAAAGTGTTCTGAATAATTTTAACAGTAAAAACAAAGAAAAATAATAATTATAAAAAAACAAAGGAAATGTTGAGCTGAGTTAAGCGTGTAATACGAATATGGTAAATGATAATATTCAAATTTGTATGTATATGAAAGTCAAAACAAAAATTATCAACGATGAATTAATTCTGTTAATATTTAAAAACAGTTAACCTTAGTATACAATAATTTCAGTTATTTACATGCTAAAATTTATTGTTATTGTTATTTTTAACAGTGTTAAATAATACAAAAGAATGAAATATTTTTAAAATAATTAAATATGTTATTGGTCTTTCATTGAATTTAAGAGTATTTTAATATTTAATTTATGAGGATAAAAGTGAAATTCATTTCTTTTTTCTTTTTTGATTAAAATATTCGTAAATTAAATTAAGAGTGACATATACATATATGGCATGTATACACATACATGCATATGTAAGTATGTGTCCTTTTTTAGTATTTATTTTTTTATGATATTTACACTAAATAAGAGCGTTGTATAATTTCATATGAAACATTGTTACTTGCTTGAATTATATTTTCATTCGTTTGTATTTTTTAAATTTTTATACGAGTGCATGAATAAAGGATTATGTCTGATTAAATCCCAAATGTGAAACATAACATTTTATACATAAATAAATTCTTTTATTCTTTCTAAAACAAAACAGTTTTGTGAAAAAGTTTAACAAATATATAGAATTTTCATTTATTTCCTGCATACGTAACATAAACAAAAGATTTTTTTAATTCAATATGACTGCTAAATGTAATTACTGTAAAAATATCTAGATTATATCATTTCGAATTATAATGTACAATCATGTAATGAAATTTATTTTGAATTGTTACATGCTCACATACACATTGCGATTCTCGTTTCCTTGCATGGAATACTTTCAGGTTGAGGTTTTCAAAAAAGACTTAACATTTACGTTAATTAATTTTTTCCCAAAATCTTTATAATATGACTGAACTGTGAAATTAAATTAAATATGTTAAAATTCACGTTATGCTGGCTTACAGATTTTTTTTTATATTTTGTCTTATATTCAAGATTATACACTACATTAACGATCTTCAAATTTTTATAATAATGTAAGGATCGAATAAAATTTCAAACAAATCAGTATTATAAATGCAATCAATGTAATATTTTTTTCATATATTTTTGATAAGAGGAAATTATTTTCTTTTTTTTTTTATATATTATTCGTTTCATTAAAGGAATATGAAGTAACAAAATGCTGTATTCAAGGTGAATAAGTTTAAATGATTCAATACAATTTTCTTCACTTGGCTCTTTTATTTATTTATCTTTTTTTTTATTTTTTTTTTCTTAGTACATGGTATACCTTTTATCATTAAGATTGCATTGAATTCTCTTCTGAATGAATGAATTTGCGTTATTTACTATCACATACACAATGAAATATTTATATTTGGGATATCAAAAATGACCCAAAAAATAGTTCATCATATCTAATGGTCAGTTTCCTTTTTCTTTTGTTCTTTGAAAACAAAGATGATAAGATCGTAATGACAGTTTCCGCTTACTTAAATTTTTCCAGTTCGTTAGATACTTTAACTTTGTTCGTAAAAGAAAAAGGAAAAACTCTTATACGAACAAATTAAATAATGTATGTAGGTTGAATATATAGTACGTTAAGATATTTAATTAAAGAAAGAGTATTAAAATTCAAACTATCATTAAATATTAATCCAGAAAATTAAATGTTTATTCACTTTAAAATTATTTGTATCTTAAAAATGACTCAGACCATCTGTATCTGTTCACAAGGTACAAAATTTATCTGAGTTTTATATTATTTTATATTTTCGTAATTATTTAAAGGAGTGTTAGATTAAAGCTGAAATTCAAGTTAAATTGAAAAAATGAAAATATGTAAATCATTCATTCATATGAAACTAAAAACAAAAAAAGTATTACAAGATCAGAAATGAAATTTAATAAAATTTTTTCATGTTTTTATCTCCAACATTTCATTGAATTGGCTTACTTATGTATTAATTTCATTATTTTTTAGTAATCAAATTAGAAGAACATCTGTACAATTTTAAATCAGTTAACATGAATCAGGTTAACTAAAACATTTGAATTCGAATGTCTGAAGATTTCGAATACATCATTTTGTGTTTAAAGAAATAATTTATTAAGGTCAAAATATATTCCATTTTTTCGTTTTATAAATAAGAAATTTTGTTATTCAATGTGTATGAAAAGTTATAAAAAAAAATATCCTTTTTAGAAAATCAGACATTCATTATGTTGATACAAAGTAAAAACAATATCTGAAAAAAATAAATGTCTCTCATTTTTCAATGCATTAAATAAGAATGTATTAAAATCGCTGACTATTTAAAAAAGAATATGCATACAATAATGCAGAAATAAATGCAGAATTTAAGTGGGAAAATTTTTATAATTCAAAACGTTCTTCAAACGTAAAACATTTTTCATAATGTTGTGTATACAATCATACATTAGAAATTTCAAATGAAATCAAATATAATATCTCGAAAACAAATCCATGTTAAATGCTGTTGAGTTATCCTTAGGATGTATACTTGTATGTTTTTAGAACGTAATACTAGTGCATTTATATGTACAGTACTATGCTTTCTATAGAAATTTCAGGCCATAAATATTTTGTGATGATATAAAGTAAAATTTTTTAAGGGCAAAGAAGATAAGAAAAAAATTTAAAACTAATTGACTTTCTTCAAATGTTTTAGAGCGCCTCCTTTTTTTGTTTTACCTGTTAGTATTTGCATATATCATACTAGAAGTAAGAAGTACATTAAAAATATATTTTTTGAAATTTTTGCTAAATTAATTTGTTTTGTACGTTATACTAAGTTATATATATGTAGGTTTGATTCTATATTTGAAATAAGTTTAATTTGAATTTACTATAGCGATAAACGAGCTTCAGGTAAATCAAGCAGAAAATTTTCTTTCAAGACAAAACAAATTCTTTGCACTAATAAAGTGCAAATATTTTCCATATTTTGCAAAAATTCTATTTTTCAAATGTATTCATCTAAGTACGTATGTAACACTACAGAATTTACTGATCAAATTAATTCATTTTTATGTTTGTATATACAAGCAAGGTAAATATAACGAATTTATAAAACAATTATCCTGTTTTCGTATCAGAAATTCTTTCTAATAATTTAACAGCCCAGGAAAACACAACCTCTTAATTACCTTTAATGTACTTTAATAAGTAATAAATAACTAGAAATACGAAATTTTAATGTTGTACTTAATGTACTTAGTGTAGCAGAACAAATTGTAGCAAAATAGTATTTTATGTAGAAGTTAGTTATCTCAACTACTTACTTTTTAATTGTTAAGCTCCACTTGAGAAAAATTTTATTTTTTAATTACATTGCAGTTTATTCGTGTTTTCTTATTTTAACTAACTTTTAAATTTGTGCATAACTCGTGAATACATTGTGCAATAATTTATGTTTTTAAATACACGCATGTACATATGAACGTGTGTATTTGAAGAATATTAAAGCTTAAATTTGAAGGGTTTATCGAAAACCGTTGTTGAATTCCTGTGCTGTGACTACTTTTCAACTCCAACATCAAGCACTACTTATTCATGGATTGGTGCATGGCGGAATAATTCTACTGATAAGTATATAACACACCTTATTAATATCATTCCGCCATGCTATTCACCATATTTATGACTTAAGTGCTTATGCAGGCAAGTTATTTTTTATACGAGTACATATGTTATACATGTATATAATGAATAAATTTTTTATGAGATGATTTCATTTGTAATAAGATTAAGTAAAAATGATTCATTAAAAATGTTTGTCTAGTTAATTTATACCATATAATTTAGCTTCTAAATTTTACTTTTATTATTCCAACGTTAAACATTTTTTATTTGAATTCATTTCATGAATTCTGTGTTATATTGACATTACACTTTCATTACATTTTAATGTACATGTACTTATGTATATTTTTCTTAGCTAATGTACTTTAATCAGGCAACATTGTTTTTCTTTACATACAGATTTTGCGTGAATTTAGTCTATATCATAAAAAATTTATATTTTCATAATAAAGATATTTCCTGAAGGACATTCTACATTGAAAAAAATTAAACAATTTTCATTTGCAATTGACGTTTTGCATGCATGAAAACTTAACCATTAAGAGACGAAAAATTACAAATTTTGTATAACATTTTTTTTTTTTTATCATAAAATGATAATACATAATACATTAGTTTTCGTTGAAGCACGTATTTTAATTTCCTTTTCCTGTAACTTTTCTGTAGCTTTTAAAAAATTAACGAAATAATATATTTCAAACGATACGCACGTATGTTACACATACATATAAAGAAGCATTAAGAACAGTGCATTGCAATTAAACAATTTTTTTTCTTCATTTAGCATAAAAATTTTCTTTATATATGTATGTATGTAAACACATGTACATATCTTAAATTGCAAAAATACATAATGTTTACAATAATACATACACAATTACTGGTTCCTTCATAGTGAATAATTTTGATGGTGCCATATGCAATCTATAGTGTAACACATTGAAAGAAATTACTATAGTGAAATTCAAGCAATATCCATATTTTATTAAAATCTGCTGAGAAGGACAATTTCAATTTTTAGGAATAATATTGCTTAATCTATTCACATTTTGACGCAATGCGAAATACTTTTTATATCATCAATAAGTGTACATTGATGTCATTGTACAGTATATATATGTATGAATCTGTACCATTATCGTCATCATGAACAGAAACATGAAGTGCAGACATTTCAATGAATTTTAACTTGTAAAAGAGCAATTTTTTTTCTATTACTGATGGTGATGTGATTATCATTATTCCTTTCATTTGCAACCATGTACATATGTATGTAGTATTAGAAAGTAAGAAAACAGAGAACGATGAAGAATACGATAGTGACAACGATGATGATGATGACGATGACAATACTAAAATTCAGGATATTCATGTGGTGTCATGTGCTCTCATAAAAGATTATTTGTGCATATATGTATACAATCTGCACATGTAAACGATTAGTAATTTATTTTTTAAAATAAAAGAAAATGTAGTTAAATTTCCAATAAAACACGCACATAAATTTTGTGATGAAATGTCGGTTTCAATTTGCTGAATTTATACTCGTATATAAAACAAAAAATGTTTTTTTTTTTCCTTTTATGAAACAAACATTTCGAAATTTTATAATCTGTAATTACAATACTATTAATCCTGTAGTACTTTATATGTCGGAGATTAACGATTTGCAAGAGAATTATTATGTATATGATATCTACAGCCTATGTACAGATGAATAGAATGACAGTCTACAAAATTGTGGGTTATTTATTACCTAAATTGAGTAAAACAAGTGTAAGAATTTGAATGAAAACAAAAAAAAATTATCATAGAATTCAAACATCTTTTTAAAATAATCATCAGAATATTTTTGATATTTTGTCGTATGAAAATTCTCATGTGTGTATTATCTTTCAAAATAATCCTCTGATATACGAGTATATATTCTATAAAAAATCAACATATAATACATATCAAAAATTACCTATAAGAAAAGACACCATATTAGGGAGAAGAAAAGGAAAATTATTTTGAGGATTAGATGAGTTGTCTTATTCCCGTTATTAAAAATTTGTTTCATTTGTCTTAGGGCTTGAATATAACATATCAGTATATGGTTTAAAACATCTGTCAACAAATTTCTAAAAAACATAAAAATGAAATTTGAGTATAAAAGACCTAAAATATTACATGTTGAACTTTAGTCTGAAAATTTTAAATTTTTTCTTTACCTAAGGAATAAAGCGAAATCAATGAATACCAGAAAAAAAAGCTTCTATGTTAAAAACAGTTTTAAAGAAGATTTTGTTGTATAATTTTAATTTTAACATTTTAATTTTTTTTTTTTTTTTTTTTATCGGGAAAGATAACATACAATCAAAAATCTTTAATTTTGGAATTTAAATATACAAATATGTATGTCTCTACATACAAGTAAAAATGCATTGAAATTTCTTTTTTTTAGAACTGCGGAATTTAATTAAATTATAGAATTTTCAAGTTTTCTTCTTGCTTGGCCTCATTAACTTTCAGGTTTTAGTGAATCTTAATTTTGGATTTAAAATGAAAAGTTTGAGTTAAAATAGAAAAGGTATATGTTTTCTGTTAGTGATATTCTCTAGTTCTAACTTTAGCATCTCTAACAAATTTAAAAAATTTAAATAAAAAGGACAGAAAAGACAAGGAAATTTATATAAATTTTGTTAAAATTGTGCATTTTACATATTAAAGCATACGGTAAAATAGAAATAAAAAATATCAAAACGTGAACCAAATATAAAATGGAAAAAATTTTAAAAATCGATATAAAAAGGGTTCATAAGTCACGTTTTATCATGTATAATCGCTTGATTAAACACATCAGCTTGTATTCAATATTTACAAAATGTACTTGAAAGATAATTTATTTTAAAGAAAATGTATTTTCTTTATTTTTTCAGTTCGAACATTTTTTGTTATCATAAGAAACATCTTATTTTAAATAACTTTGTTTTTTGGAAATTATAGGTAACGAACTGTGGCAATGATACTGTAATTTTTGGAAAAATTTGAGAACAAATATTATAGATATTTCTGTGAATTTATATATTAAATGTAATTCAATATACTGGTTAGTTCATAAAATTTTCCTTTTTATACTTTCAACGCACGTATGTGCATGTGTATTGTATGTACACCTTAACTCGAATACAGAAAATAGAGAAGAAAAATAAAATGGAAAAGATCCCTTTATGACATTGTAAGTAACACCCAAGTAATAAAATAACCACTCAATTGTTATTGACCAATATTCAAAAAGAAATTTTAAATGAAACAACATGTGTACATTGGTCAGCATTACATGTGTTTTCACATTTTCATCATATTATCCTTTGTGCAAATACATGGACATACATATGTACATACATAGGGACATCTATGATGTGAATTAAATGTAATGAATTGTATACAGATACAATACACAGTCTAAAGAAAAATTTCATTTTTGCAATAACTTTTTTATAAGCCAACATAGAATAATGGTATTTTCTTTATGTCAGTACATTTTGATACGTTTCATATACCTAAAATGTTTTGTATCGTTAGTATTTTTGAAAAATATTGATAGTGATACATTGAACTATCATGACAAAGCAAATATCTTTTGTTATTTATGTTGTCAAATTGAAATATCATTTTGAGGTATTTTTAGATAATAAAAATAGTGTAGTAAGTGTAGGTGTTGGAATGAAATGAAAACTAAAAGTAAAATTTTAAAATAAATTCTATTCTCGCTTTTTTCATCACTAAACAAAATATACTGTACTCATAGGATTTTTCTCTTAGTGGAAATTTTTGAAAATTGAAAAAAGCATCTGTCTGATCTGGTCAATTAATCAACGAATCATAAGAGAATCAGATGTAAACATGCCACTTTTTCATGTTATTATTGAAAGAAAAGACTATTGACCATAATTTACATAAATACGACATTAAAGAGTATTTTAAGAATTAATTAAAGTCTAAAAATAATGCAAATAAAAAAAGAAAAAAAAAACATTGATAAGTATAAATAAAAGATATAAATAACAATAAAGCAAAATAAAAAATTTTCACATGTACGTATATATAATACATTTTTTTAATATTTAAGTAAAAACAGTGATTCTCATAAATTAACTCGTGAATATTTTGTTTTTTAAGTACAGAAATTTTTCTTTCAATTTGTTGTCTTTTGTTTATTATGCAGACAATAAGACAATAGATATGATAGCGCTAGTGATAATAATATGTAAAAATAAAATAAATACATGCATAATATACACATGTATATGTATTCATTTTTATGTAGAATATGTATGAGAAAAATGTTGAATCTAAATCACTCAAGTCGGCACCTTTAACAATGATAAATGTGATAAAAGATTGTGACAAATAGCCTTAAGAGTAGTAGCCTGCTTATAGTTATTAATATAGATAAAATAAATGTATGTTATCATGCTACCTATAGTACATACATGTGTATACATACATACTTATGTATGTATCAGATTTATTTATAATAATACTCACAAAATGATCATATCGCATGTAGATTTTACATAGATGTGTGTATGTACATTATATGTATGTATGTACGTATTAAGTTTCGATATGTGAATTCATTTATTGTCTTTCCATTTTAATATATGTATATACACATGTAGACTTAATAAAATTGAATAAAAAAAAAAAAAAACCTTAAATATTCAATGTTATACGCTCATATATACATATTTATGTGTGCATTAAAATTCCAGTAGCAATATAACAAATAAATGATCTTTTATAAATTACCATCTTAAAATGAATACTAACTACCAATAAGTAGAAGCTTATCAACCAAGAATGAAAATACTAATAACTGATTTAAAATTTTATTGTTATTTTGATTTTCATTACATAAAATACATGAATAGAATTTACGTATTTTTATAATAAAAAATTTAATCTTTGTAAAAAATAAACTAAAAGGTTTTAATTTCATTATAAATAAGAATAAACAAAGATTTTATTATAAAAAAAATGGAAATATAATGAAATGTAATGAAAATCTTGTATTTATATACTAATCGAATATTTATAATAAATTGAAATAAAGGATAATTATAAAAATAAACATCGATTAAAAATTAAAGATTGAGAAGAAACATGCGAAATAAAAGTAAAAACTGAAAACGTTCTTATCTTTCATGATAAATTTTTTATTCTTAAAAGTATGAATTGGTAAAAAATCAAACCTTATTTATTATTTAAGATTTATTAATAAGTAAAACGAATCACCTAAGCAACTATCAATGAACACAAAAAATAATTAATTTCAAATAAAAAAAAGGTTAAATAAAAGAAAATATAAAAGTAACCCGTATCATATTTGTACAAAATATTCTGTCTTTGAAGTATCTATGTATCACTTTTTTTTTTACTAAATTAAATTCAAAATTTTCTTCATCGTTTGTCTTCATTATACTGAACCTTTTATCACTTTTTTATTTTACATTTTACATGATATTAGCTTTATTTAGTCTGTGCTACGTTGTTTTAGAATCAAATTTTCCGGTATCCTACTTCATAATTAAATGAATATACGAATATTTTTTTTAAATAAGTTTTTTTTTCTCTATACGAAAAACGAATAGAAAACCCTCATATTTTAAAACAGGTAAAACAAATACAAAAAAAAAAAAAAAAAACAAAAACAAAAAGACAAAAGTAGAATAATGAAAATGTATTTAAAGCAAAAATTCGGAAAATGAAATCATCTTTTTCTTTTTTTAACGGGTTAAATAAAGAATTGACTGCTATTTATTGAAAAGTATAAATGTTAGTGTACGTATATAGTACATATTTCTTTTTTGTTTTATATTGCTGCAAGGATTGCTACAACACTATACAGTTTGATTGTTTTTTGTATAGAAGAGGTGCTAAGTAAATCATTTGACTGTGGTCATATGAATAATTTCTAGAATTAAGTAACCCGTTTTATAGCTCTGCACGATATCCTTATTGAAAGACAAAGTTTTCTTTTGACTATTTGTATAGACTATATACGTATGTATGTGCACATTTGTATAACTTACTGTATACAAGTGTATATAAGTTAAATATATCTATATCAATGAAATATACCCAAAGAAGGACACATGAACTGATTCACTGCTTGTACGCACGTACATACATACATACACATATACACATGTACTAAATATACAATATAATGATATTTTATGCAGTAGCAATTATTGCTATGAAAACAATGTAAGCTCAGTGAATCTTAACGTTATCTACTATATCACTTTATGTAAGCACTAAGCACGTACTTGTTCAGAAATGTGAAAATAAAACAAAAAAATATATTTAAAAAAAACGTGAAAAAAAAATAAAACAAAATTTTTAATGAAATTTTTAGTAGTTATTTTCTAAAAATAAGGGTTAAAGTGTGTTTTATTTAAAAAGACAAAAGTATTCTAGGTAATAGCATAACAGTAATTAAAAATACGTATACAACCCACTATTCACACAATTTTATACATAATACGTGTATATGTATAAGTATTTGATTTTGTTTTTGTAAATTATTTACAATTTAAAGTAGATTTTCCTTAAATTAAAGATAAGATATAGAAAAAGTTTAATTTTTTTTTTAGGTAATATTTTCCTCTTTAGCTAAAATTTCTATATACTGTATGATTTTGATCGGTTGTAAATGTACATAAAATAAAAGGTTTATCAAAATATAAATTTTTGTTTTATGATATTGATACATAAATTCCATATACAAAAAGATCAAATAAAGTGTTATATCATATAATAAAATAAATGATTATTTTCAAAATGATGATAACATCATAATAATATGAGAATAGATATTCTAAATAAACTCCCAAATTTTGTACAATATAAATTTTGGTAATATAATATAACACTTTACATCACACAATGTATACATACTTATTATGTGCAAAGGAAAATTGTATGAATTTTATCATCAATTTTATTTGATATTTGTAAAGATACACACATGCATGTGTTCAAAGTTTTTCCTTTGTTTGTTTATGCCTTAATTTAAGAAATTATTACTTTTTCATAATGACTGTACCATATACATATGTATGTACATACAAGTGCACATCTACATATGCATGAAAAATCAAACAAAATAAAATAAACATAAGATGAGCAATGAAGTGACACATTAAGGCGACGATATCAGCTTTTATTTTTGTATTGATGTGAAAAGGATCATATCAGGATATATGATTATCTGATTGTGTAAGATATTCATGTAAAATATATGTATCTGTAATTTGGTAAAAGCTAATGTACTATGTCTTAATTTATATGAATTACAGGACTGCTGCTTATTTGGAGATATTGTATATATCTCTTTGAACAACAGTATACATGTATCGAGTACAATATATATGAGTATTTTCAATCTAATATGTGATAGTATATACACATGTAGACAAATTTTCTTCTGAGTACGCATATACATACATATATAGTATACATGTATTTATATTCACGCATATATTGTATTTCCAAAATAAAAATTGAAAATATGATGCGAAAGTTTTAAGTAACAAACTCATTAAACCTTAAATGTTTGAAACTTTTTCAATTAAAAAAAAAAATTATATACTGTTGATATGTTATGTAATTATATACTGACTAATTATTCATTTGAGATCGGAATTATTAATTAAAAATAATAACTTGCATAATACGTAATAAAGTAACACAAGAGTTTAATGACAATTACAAATTGCAATTTTTGCCACCCTATAACGACAATATTCATTAGGGTTAATGCTCTACTACATTGTATTGTTGTAATTTACATTCATATGAGTTTTGTAATGCATATATTGCATGCACATTATGTATGTATATTGTAATGTATGTGTTTACCTACTTTAACCTAAAATGTTGAATATTTCAAACAAAAAGAAAATACATACTGTAAATAAATTTCATGTATTGTCCAACGTATGCAATGAATTTTTTATTTAATGTTTTTTATTATTACGTTTTTTTTTAACTTAACAATATACAACTTTTACATATTATGCAGATTTCTGGTTCATTAGCTTACAGAAATTTATATTGAGTAATAAAAAGAAAAAAAAAAAATACAAAACGACTAGCAGCAAGTTAGGGGTGGTTGTTAATTAAATAAATGAATTTTCAGAAGTGAATAATTTGATAATTAACTAAGTAAGTATACAATGATATAATAAAATTTTATACGCATACATACATACATTCATAAGTATATAAAAAATCCATTTTTATAAAACTTTTAGAGTAAATGAGGAAAAGTAATTAATGAAAATTATGTTACAGTAATATAAATTTATTTTTTCTGTAATTTTATAATAAAAAAATTTCCTTAATAATTTTAATGCATAGCAAAAAGTTGATACAACGTGTAAATTAATTATGTATGTATGTACATCCGATTATTAAAATTGAAAATATAAAACAAAAAGTTGACCGAATTTTGTAGTTGCTAGAATAACTTTTTTTTTTTAATTTAATAATAATAAATATGTGAACTGAAAATAATATAAAATATGAAAACAAGAATTTTTTTTTAAAGGTAAAAAAATAAATAATATGCTGTTTGTTGCACTCATACAATAATTTGTTTCGAATGCATATTATGTATGTATTTACATTCCAGTATTCCAATTCCAGTATCTGTGTAGTTAACAAAGTTCTTTGATGTAAATATTTGTATATTCACAGTCGTATGTATTTATATTAACACGTGTATATGTACAAATACATACAAATCATGTGTGTGTATACTCGTATTATACATACATATTCTTTGATTATACTTTACAAATAATGATAAAAAATTTATTCCGGAAAAAAATTAAACTCAATTATAGTTATTTGATTCGAATAAATTATTTTATAGTTGATATTAAATAAATGCATTGCACTTGTACAATTTTTTTATGAAAAAAAAAAATTGAGAAAGGTGAAACGTTAAATTATTATTTTTTCCTTTAAAGCGGAAATTATTGGTCAAATAACGTTGAATAAAATTTGCTTTGAATTTAATGATTAAATTTTTAAAAATAAACTAGAATTGATAGAGTAAATATGAAAAATAATTTTGTAAAGCAAGAAATAGGTCACATTAAATTTATGTGATTTTCAGGAAAAATTTATTTATTTTTTATTAAATTGACTGGGACCAAGAAGAAAATAACGTAAATTACTCAATTATTTGACTTACAGTTATTATATAATTTTGATTTTAAATTTTTTTTCTGAATATTTGTTTGTTTTTGATTTTACTCGTTTTGTAAATTAATTTAAATTACATACAACTGAAATTTTATATTATTCTTTTTATATACTTTTACTGCTTTTACGTTACTTATAAAATACATACATACCATCATAAGATTTAAATCAGGATTTTTTTAAAATGAAAATGTACATATACGAATATGTCACGTTCTTGTGATCCTGTGTAACTGAGTACAAGCAAATATTTATGCGCTCTTAAAGATATGGTACGTAGTACATTCATACAAGATACTTGTGAATAACATTCGATGTACATACATACATATTATATTGAATTAAAATTATGTGGTATGTCTACATAAAAAATAAATCACTTGTTTGACTTGAAAAAGAAGATGACCTAGCTGATTATGAATGAATGCTGGACGGTAATTTAAAACATTCAAGAATGTTAGGTGTGATTTTCGAAATAATTGTGTATATATTTGTATTTATGTATGTATGTTCAGGTATTATTTATGTATTTTGCACGTAACATTTGGTCGTTATAAAATTTTAGTAATCCAAGTGTACTCGTTATCCATTTTCGTAATATATGTACGTCAGTATACACATGTCATACTAATTTTGATTTATTGTCCATTCTTACATTCCTTTCTACAACATCATTAATGATTTAGAATGCAGATCTACTGATTAATGTCATATTTTAAATCTGAATTGAAGAAGCAGCAAAAATGAATAGAATATAAGTTTAATACATAATGAATTTATGTATTTGTACATTACTTGTACACGTAATGCATTACGAAAGCTTATTAGAGGATGTACATATTTTCCACACATATTATTAATTCACATACACGCATATTTTCCTTTTTTTATTATTTATTAGTGTGTTTGATTTACGATTATTCGAAAACGTGATTATTTATTTTTATAATCATATGAATTGTTGTTAATGTTTCATATGAAAACTCTTAACTAAACAAATCATAATAAATTTTCACTTAATATTCATATTCATACATACATATGTATGTATGTAATTCATGAGAACATTATCCATGCATATTAATTTGTTTTTAAAAATTTATTGGTTTATGTAATTTTCACTTTGTATTTTTCCAAAATGATATTTGATAATATACGAGAAAAATTGAAATTTATGAGTAAATGTGTTTAGAAGTCTTATGTGTGTATGTACACATGTATGTATTTAAGGAGTAAACGAGAATATAATTTGTAACCTTTTAGAGATTTTGTCATCGAATTCAAAGACTAACCAGATTCACTAATTAATGATACATGCAAGGTGGTGTGGTTTTGCCGTCAGCTAAATAACACACCTTGTTTGTATCATTCTGTCATGGTCCACTAAACATTGATAAGATGAATAGATGTATGGTGATATTTTTTTATTAATAATTTCTGTCATTTTATTAATTTACAAAATTATAGAATGGATATTTTTGACTAGAATTTCGAATCAATCATTGTTTTTTTTTTTTTTTGTAAAGAAAATTCTTGTTCAAAAATATGATGAAAATGTGTTTCAATTTTAACAGCATTTTGTATTTATTTTTCTATTTTTTTTTTTTTTTTTTTTTTTCAAATAAAATATTTCAAAAAAATCATATTTCAAGATTTTCATAAAATGAAATAGGCGGATCTTTGATCTGAGGCAGAATAGGTTATTTTTGTGAAAGAAATCAAAACATACATTGGAGACATAAGAAAAAAATATTATTCTTGGCAACAAGCATACACACACATTTACATAGTATGTCTGCGTATATTTTTTAAGATGTACTGTACATAATAAATTCTAAAAATACAAAATTACAACTGAAAAAATATATTAATCAAAATTTTTTCTTTTTATAATACCACATAATGTATGATTAATTTGACATTATAGGCGAACACATAATCATCTACAAAAAATTAAATATTACAAAATTACTGCAGACATTTACCATCACGTAATAAATCATTTATTAAGATTTTGTTAAAATTTAGTATTGTGTATATTTTATTTTTCTTTGATTAAGTTGAGTAACATAGATTAAGCATAATTCTAATTTCATGTATTTGAGCAGACTATTATTTCAAAAAATCCGAAATCTTTAAATGATAAATACATAATTTTGTAATAAAATATTTTTGGGATTTTCAGTGTATATTATAAAGCAAATGAATATATGTATTAGTTTATTATATTGCAATTGCAACATCATGTTAATAACTTTTCATATTCGAATTGATAAATGAATACTCACAGTGATGAAAACGGATTTTTCATGAAACATGAAACTATATCCATTATTGCTTGTATAATTGCTCGTAATTAATTTATAACATATTTATTAAACCTGAAATTGAACATTTATAACTAAATTTTTTGTTTGTCTTTCCTTCTATCGCACCTTTAAAATTCACTTCAAATAAAAATCTGAAAATGCCGATAATAAGACAAAAAACGATGTAGCAATTTTATTTTCAGATAATGTTATATTCCATTTCATGTGACATTTAAGTAGGCAAACAGACAATGTGAGAACATAAAATGCAAAATATTGTTATTGAACGGTCTAGAGATAGCGTTGAAAAAAAAAGTTTAAAAAAAAAAGAATACAATTTACAATGTTTAAAGGTTGAAAAAAGCAATAAATAAATAAAAATGGATCAGATATAAAGCTTTAGATAGAAAAAGCTAATTTAGTGATAAAATCATTTGACATCCTATTTATTGTTACCACAGTGGTATATAATAATTAGCATATTTTAACAATAAAAACCGATTTGTTCGTTTTTTTTTACTTTTTAGCAGAAATCATCTTTATTTTTGTTTTATAAATTTATTCACAAATGTTATTATTTTTATTATTATTATTTGTTTTCGTGGTTTTGTTTAACTTTACTTTTTCCTACTTACTTTTATTTTCATCATTTATTTCTTTTCGAATGTTTGAATAAAATATGGAAATTTTAGGTGTTTGATAGTCAAAAAATGGCTTTTGATAAGTAAGAATAACTGCTTTCATAATCAGTAATTGTATTTTTATACAGCAGTTTCATTTGAATTCTTTTATCAGCATATTTAGATAAATCTATTTATACTTGATAACTTTGTTTTTATATTTTGTTTTTATTTGCACTTTGTAAATAGAAACTAACGCATATTCGAATAAAAAAATTTAAATATAAACCATACTCATGTTGAATTAATTGAACATGCGTGCTAACATGTAAAAAATAAAGCAAAATTTGTGTGAAATTGAACTGAATGCACAATTGAAATTAAATTTGATCAAATAAAATATTGTATCTATAGTGAATTAAAACGAAATCAATGTGATATTTCACGAAAATAAATTGTTTTATATTACAATAACATAAATTACGCGTGTGTGTAAGTAAAGTATATAATATTCATATGTAAGAATGTAGGTGTATTCCTTGTAACTTTGACAATTAACAAATTTGCACACGTCATGCTTACGTAAATAAAATATAATGTATTTATGACTTGATAAACTCATATATTATCTTAACGGGCGCCCTTGGTGTCTATTTGTTTCTGATTTGTATATTTTATGTATGACAAACAATAAATTGAAACTAAAAACAGTGCATTCATGTTGCAGTTTGTTATAGAAACAATAACTGTTCTACAAAATATATTTATCTTCGGTTTACGTTTTTTTTTAGCAGGTATGTAACTTTATTATTTAAAAAAATTGTAATAAAATATTCAGAGGTACATATAACATTATGGAGCTTGTACTGTGTGCTCAATATACATATAATAAGCAAACACATAATATAAACATTATTAATTCTGCTACATCCCAAAAATCATTTAATTCTAATGTTAATTATTTTATTTGTTGCATGTATTCATACAAAGAATTAATGGCGGTAACCAATTGTGGCAATAAACTTTAAAATGAATTTAATTTTAAATTACAACTAAAAAGTTAAAATTAAATACCATGTCCATCAAAATGTACAATAAAACGAAAAGAAAATGTTTTATTTATAAAAGAATTATGCAAATTTAGTCAAATTATATTTTCTTTAGCACTTTCATTTTCTTTTCATTTTCTTACATTTTCATGTCCTTGGAGAATCGCATTTCTTATTCTAAGAAAATTTTTCACTCTACTCAAGGAATTTCATTTTATTTTATTTTTTATTTTCTATTTTTATTTTTACATTTTATGGTGTTAAGTTGTTATATTGTATTAATGTTCGTTTTAATTATGAATTTAATTTCATGTGGCACATAGAAAACGTACAAGAAAGAACATACACCCTCTCTGATATCTGTATGTATCTTACATACATTCATATGTATGTATGTGGGTGTGTATTGTATTGTATATTCAGTCATTGATTCTTTTGAATTAAAATGTAAGCAGAAATTAGTTATGTAAATTTTTATTCAAATAATTTTGTTCTTTTTATATATTTCCCTAGAGGAATAACACAAAAAAAAAAAAAAAAATTCGCTAATTCTAATTTTCAAAAAGTAATAATGCGATTTTTAAAAAAGGATACAAAATTTGTAATGACTTAAAAGTACATGGATTATTTAAAAATTTCAAAAATTCGAATTGTCAAATTTGTTTTTTCACCGTCATAATTGTTTTCATAACTTTAGAACTCTCATTCAACTTTTATGATAGTTTGAAGGTGATATTTGTGAGTTTCTGAGTCAAAATTTAAGAGTTTGTGACGAAACTTTAATATAAAACAAATGTAAGAAAAGGAAGATTTTTCATTTTCATGAATTTTTTTTTTTTTTTAACTAGAAAAACACATTTCTGATGAATAAGGCGACAAAGTTATTTTTTTGTTTGTTTATTATTTAACATCCCTTTTTCTTGTGCTTTCTGATTTTGTAAAATTTCATGGATATTCGTTTTATTTAGTGAATAAAATTACTGTAGCGTAACATTTTAACAACGTTTCTAGCTTGTCATTTTAAATGTCATCATTTGTCTTGTGTCAGAAGTCGTATTACTGATGTCTGTAAGAAAAGAAAAACTGAATGAAAAATCGGAGATTTTCTTTGGTAAGGTGTAAAACACAAAACAAATAAAACTTAAAGTTATAGTGCATCAAAAATCATGTTTATTGTCATTACCTTATATCTATGTTTGTGCTTTTAGATGAATTTTAAAGTAAATTAAACCGTATTTTATGTACATTTTTTTTTTTTTTTTTTTTTTTTTTTTTTTTTTAAATACAAACATATTCAAGTAAACAAAGGACAGATTCTTATTTTACATTTCTTTAAATTTAATTGCAATTTTAACTATGTCTTGTAGTAAATTATAGGTTCTATAAAAATATTTAGAATCAAAAAATGAAAACGAAAAATTTCTACCGCTTGGATTTTCACTTAGCTTGAAAAAAAACCATACATAAACTTTAATTTCTAACTACATAAATATTTATACCTCTGTTCAGATAGGTTTATACGGTTCAAGCAGTACAGGTTTATTGTTTTGTATAATCGTTACAAAAACTAAGTAAGGTTAAATTAAATCTAAAAGAAAAATTTAAATTATAATTTAACAAGACATTAGATTTTTGGTGTATTTTGAATCAACGTAAAAGGAAAAACTTCAATATAATTGAATTGAATATCAAAAAAATAAAAAGCGAAAAAGAGCAAATTTTATTTATCAATAAAAAATAAAACTGAAATTTCTTTTAAATATCATTTATATATGATCAACTTCGGAAAATAAATTCAATTAATCGTAGATTAAAGTATACTGATCACATTATTATACATCCTTATATGATCATTATTGTAACAAAATCAAATTAAAAAAAATTTTCAAATAAATCCATAAAAATGAAATGTTTTAAATGCCCATAATAAAATATAATCTCATTTTTATTATATAGTATAGTTCACATTTAAATTGAAAATTCTTTCCAAGAACTTCAACCAGATTATTCTTTTTTTCTTTTAAGAATATCCGAAAAGTGAATTTTTTTTTCCCAATGTCATCATATTTTTTTTTCTAGAATCTTATTCCTTAAGCTCATATCACCTTTTTGCAGTAATCCATTATACTACTTTCAATTTGATTATATGAAAATTGGATTATACTAAACCATGCTGTGTTGAATTCGAATTGATATCAAATAAATGAAATTTATTGATACTGTGACCAATCGTTTCATATACATATATGGCTATGTATGCATTTGTGTAGTAACAAAATTTAATGTATTTTAGTGTAGGTATATATGTACGTATAATACATAAGTATATATAGTTGAAGCGTAAACTTAAAATTAAATTATTTTTACATTTCCGGTACGTCCACATTTTAGTGAATTTTCTTTTCATAGAGCATAAATTAAAACGTAAAGTGTTAGTAAGCTTCAATCTCAGTTTTATACTTAAAAAATTTCAATTAGATATGTCTTTATGGATAAGCCATTCAATTTTACATGTAATCAAGAGTGGAAAGTAAAATATCATTTCTTTGAATATTGCATAAATCTTCATTAAATTTTGTGTTTAATTTCTTATTGAAGTTTGGATTTCAATACCAGTTAATTTTTTTGAAAATTATAAAATTCTATTAATACAGGCACATTATTATCCTTGTTCACATTTAATGTGATTAATGAATACTATGAAATTTAAATTATATTAATTTGAAGAGAAAATAAAAATGTACGGAATCACGGAATTTACGAAATTTACGCTTTAGTCAATTTATGTTTAAATAATTCAAATAATCCGTAATTTTGTGTTTCCTTAAATTCAATTGACAAAAAATTATTCTTCTTTATTTGATTGACCAACAATACACCCTCGTATTATTCAATTATGATTATCATTAAATTTTGAATTTTAAAGAAAATTTAAGATTTAAAGTTTAAAATATATACGAGTAGCTTGAATGGAAGTCAACAAATTTTAAACATCATATTTATTCGTTTTTAATTTGATGTAACGAATTTAATTTGAAATTTTTCAGTTTAAATTGCTAACATTGAGTGAAATTTCTTCTTTATTATTTGTGAAATGAAAATAAATTTGATGAACGTAAAAGTATACTTAATTCAATTTTTTGTTTCATTCGTTAAAAAGATTATATGTTATTGAGTTTTATTTTCTTCTTTTTTTTATATTTCCCACATAGAAGACCTGCCATAAATAAAACGCCATACATTGAATAATTTAAATAATTTTATGTTTTTCGACACTTTTCAATATATCTTAAACTTCCTGCCTTCTTGTCGATATTATTATCTAATCAAACACTTAATTATGTGTAGATAAAGTTTTTAATATTAATTTTGGATTTTTCAGATACATTTTAATGTTGTCATGATTTTTCATTAAATTGTTATACCTGTTGTTATAATTTTTTTTTCTCTGTCTCTATACGTGTAAAAGAGAACTTATATTAGATTTTTATCAGTTCATAAATATAATCAAAAAAAAAAACTTGTTTTTAATTAAAATAATGCAGATTATTTATAATATGAAATTTACTAATTTTCTAGAATGAAGAGGCGTTATTTAATGGAATTTAATCGTGACATTGAATAAAACACTAGATAAAATATAATTAAAAATAAAATATTAAAATTTATATCATTTAAAAAGAATTTTAACGTTAATTTTTTTTTCTTTTTTTTCATGTTAAAGATATAAAATGTAAATTATTATTTTAATTTGTTTTAAACTTTCAAATTTTAAGATAAAAATTTACGAATACAAACGTATGCGTACACGAATTTAAACGTGTTCAAGTTCTATTTCGTATAAAATTACAAATAATTTAAACTATGAATAAATGAATATTTTAAAATCTCATTTTTGAACTATTTTAAGTTTATCGTTTCTTTCTTTAAGAATTTTCGAATGATATTTGAAAATCATTTAATAAAATCATTAATTAATTTCGTATTATCAGTTACAAATTTATAAAAAAATATAATTGAATTAAAAATATTTTTGTTTTTCATATTTCGGTTATTCAGTTTTTTGAATCTTATATTACTGATTGTTATTACAAAGAAAATGTTGAGATAAAATGATTGCAATTAATGTTTAAACAAAGAAACAAAAAAGAATTTTAATTAAACCAAAGATAAAGTGACCAAAATGCAGTGCACATAAAGGAAATCATTAAAAAATGTGCATTATAAAAAAATAAAATTGTTAAAAAAGACAAAAAAAAACATTTTGTTTTCTAGTTCATTGGTCTCCAAAGGTAATGTATTGGTATCCAAATGTATTGGTCTCCAAAGGTAAGTTAAATAATAACGCATATATTCATTTTAGAATAAAACAAATTCATAAAATGAAAACAAAACCTTTAATAATACAGAACAAAAATTTATAGGAAAATGCTATATTCTCTATTCATGAATATTTTCATTTCAAATTTTTGCTTTTAAGAAAATTAAATGTAAATTATGATAAACAAAAGTATACATGTAACTACGTAATGCTTTGTGTACACAATATTTAAATTACACAAGAATGAAAATAATAAAAATATTTTTTTTTAGAGAACAAAGCTGTTAATGGATTTTCAGATAAAACTGATTTTATTTTTCAAAACTAAAAACAAAACAAAAATAATACTTTCCATTAAAATTTTTAAAAAACTTTTAATTTACGAATTTATTTATGACAATCGTGATAATTGTAAAAAAACTGAAAAAAATTTTTTTTTCAAAATTTATCATGAGCAAAAATCGTTATTTAAATGTTATGCATCCTGTATACATGGTTGCATGTTTTGAGTGATTTATAATCAAAAATTTAAAATGAATAGAGAATAAATTTTACCGTAAAATTTTTAGTTTAAAATATGAAATTATGTATTCTTTTTGATTAAACTAAATTAAATGTCCACAATTATAATTTGTCGGAAAATCAAAATTTTATTAATTTGTGATTGAGTAGAATTTTAGTGAAAATCATTTTAGTATGCAAATCATCAACATAATTTATTAATTTGTGAAAATTTAATTTTTGTTTATTGATGATTATTGATTTTTCATTCTTTATTTTTATTTTAATTGCTCAATTTGTAATTAAATGTGTAAATTTTAATTTTGACATTTATTAATTAATATTTTCATTTATCATCAATTTTTATTTACATTATTTTTATCATAAAACGTAATATGTAATTAAATTATGTATTTACGTATGTACTACGAAAGTGACATGAATAATTGCATTTCAATAATTTTGTCAAAATATTTTCAGTAAAATTAAGGATAATGCATAATGCAAATCCGATAATGCATAAATATGTACGTACGTACATATACATAAAATATTCGTTTATCATACATCAATGTTGTGGCAATTTTGGATGTGTAAAATTAAATTTGAATTTTGTCAACTTAAATATAAGAGCAGTGAGAAAATACTGTATTTAAATAATTTAAATGAATATCGAGATTTATATATTGTAAGATAAAATTGACAATTTTAGGAAATTCAAATAAAAAATGAGATTATTGATTAGATTATAATTTATTCGTATTGTTAAACAAATAATATGTGCGGAGTATTTAAGGTTTTAACGATCGAGTTTTTATTTTTTTGAAGCGTTGCAATACCTACAACGTAACTATAGAAAAAATATTTTGTTAAATATTTTCATATGTTAGTTTAACTTTTAAACAATAAAATTTTTATATGTAAATTTTTGGCATTCTGATTCAAAAATACTACATAAACCGTAATTTACTAATTACAACAAAAATGTGAAAATAATAAATACAAATTTAACATAAATTCTCAATAACAATTTAAAACCAAAAGCTTACGTTTTTATTTGAAGATATTTGAACACATAATTTGTCTTTAAAATCAGAATCATTATTTGTGATTTACGGTTAAAAATGGTAACCCAATTGGTCGTTTTGTTAAAAGACAAAATTTTGCTATAAATAAGATATCCACATCTGTTTATTTTTTATTGTAGGATTATTTATGGCAATTAAGGATTTCAACTAATCCCAAAGTATTCTCATAAATAGAGAGTAAATATATATACATACATATATGAACTTCTGGCACATTGAACAATGAAGTAAGGAACCATAAAGAAAAGATGCTTTTAACATCATTATATGTATTTTATGTGTAATATATGGATAAGCAAAATATAATAATTATTAAATTGTTTTCTTGATTCATATATTTTCTAAATTTAATGAGCCCATATAATATTACGATTATTTTAAATAAAAAAAATTCCTAAGAAGATTTAGAAAATCTTCGTAAAAGAAATTCTTTGATTAACTTAAGAGTTTTATTTAATTCTCAATATATTTTTCATTATCTGCTTGGGTTGTTTGCCTTTTCTATATAGGATTTATACTTTCTAAAATTTTTTCTTGAATGTTGAACAAAATATCATAGTATGACGGAATTAAATTACTGTAAAAGCGCTAAGAGGATTAGATGCCTAAAAATTTTAAATAAAAATTTTAGGGTACTAAATTAAATTTAGGGAAATAAATTTTAATGTATAATGAAGAACGTAAAATTTTAATAATTTTAATTTGTTTAAAACAAAATTAAGTTTAATTGAAAACTTTATTTTTGTTTTAACATGAAATTTTGAAAAATTAGAAAAAATTATCTATAAAATTGAGTTTTGTTTTCATCGTTTGTGTTCCATTTCGTTTTTCATTTTTTTGTATTTTGCTAGTAATTTCGATGTAAAAATTTATAAATAATTAATTTTTAATAAAAATTTGTGTTACAAAATAAAATAAATTCATTGGAAAAAATTCAAAAATAATGAAATTTTTAATCAAAATAAATAAATAAAATCACAAGAGAATAAACAAAAAAGAAAAATGAACATTAGTTTTTATTAAACTCAAAAATTACGAAAAGAAAATTGATTATTTTTTATTTAATAAATTTTTTATTAGATATTCATAGTGTTAATTAATTTTTAAAAGGACGTTATTACACATTAATGTGTAATTTAAAAAGGGTAACAATAAAATTTTTCAATAATTTATAACTTTTTTTTTTAAGAAAGTTTTTAATTAAATTTTTAAAGTATGTTAAGAAAAACAAAATTTAAAGGTATCATAGTTTATTCATTGTTTGATATTAACCTTTTAGTTAGAGTTAGTCTATGTACATAAATCGTTAGAAATTATATGTATCATTTTAAATTATTAAATTGTTCATGTTGTTTACTACTATGACCTATTATGTTTTGTATGTCTAATGTTCAGAACTAATATTCTTTAACTAATTTTTTTAACTTGAAAATGATAAAAGTCTTTAATTAACCCGTGAGAACTAATAAATGTGTTTTCGAATTTGTCCACAATTTAGTAGTTTGAATATTTTATAATTCAGTAAAGGCCACATGGACATGATATAAACTAAACTTTATCAAACAAAGAATAGAAAACTTAGTTTTAATATTGTTTTACCATTGTTTATAAAATGATTTTTTGCATGGATAAGAATAAAGGGACTTTTTTTTCTTTACTTTTAAAGTTTATTATTGAATTTTTCTTTTTGTTTATTTTTATTTAAAACTTGATCATGTTCACAACATAACAAATGGCTTATGAAGCAGTATGTTCGTATTTATATTTTTATTATGCACACAACACATGCACGCACGATGCATTCGTCATATGTACAAAATTATATACATATATGTATGTGTAACGTGTACACTACACGTATGTAAATATCTACTACTGTCTTCACAAAATTCTTGTTTTATAGTTCAACAAAAAAAAAAAAAAAAAAAAAACAAACAAAAAAACAAAAAGAAAAAATACAACAAAATATCATGTTTATGTGTTTTGAATTTTTTTTTAAATTCTTTTTCAACTTTTGCTTAAACTTTGAATAGATATGAAATTTATTTATTTTATTTCAAATAAAACAATGGCAATTTTCAATTATTTCAAAAGTAAAAAATTAAACAAAAACATAAACAGTAGATGTATGTATGTATATAAATCTTATACATATCTTATGTATGTTATTAAAGTACAAACAAAAATGTCACGAGAAAGATATGATGAGATAAAATACAAACAAAATTCAACAAAAAAGTAATAAAAAGTTTTCTAAGGTGTGAAATTTGCACTAAAAGATATTAATAAAATGGATGACAACATAAATGTTGTTTTCCTAACATGTTTTTAGGATAATATCTTTCTAAGAAAAAATATTGTGAAATTCTATATATAAAACAAATACGCATGTACATGAACATTAAAAATAAATATTCGAGATAAAATATATGATATAATTTTCAGTTGTTCACATTGCTTTTTTTTTTCATGATTTTCATACATGAAAAAATGAAGAAAAATTTAAAGAAAAGTAAATTCAAAATTTCAAAATTGATGTTAATAACGTTTGCATTTGAGTCTATGGATTTCTTTGAAATGTATTCTAAAATGTATTTTTTTACATACGTTTTTACACGTGTGTATATATTATACCTGATATGAATAATCCGTGTGGACTGAAATTTAAATATCTTGAATTGTCTTTTGTGTATATTGGCTGCCTAAAAGATTGTATTATTTTCATTTAGAAACTCATATATGTACATTTGTACGTATATATGCATTATGTTTACTGTCTATTTCATCACAAAATCCCTACACATGTCCTAGAACACACGGCTCAAATCTCTCATCTTCATGAAGATAAATTATATTTATTCATATCAAAAGTGTCCAATGGGGCGAAGAATGCGAAAAGTCCTGATTAGAGGTATTTTAAATGAATGCTTTCTCTGTGGTAAATTTCATCTTTACTAATGGTTAAATATTTATAAAAATGTTTTGGTATATCAACAAAACTTACAATTTACTTTTTATTTTAAATTTCATGACACAGTGGTTAAAAAGTTAAAACTTGTGGACTATATTTGTATCTGACAATATGAAAAAGCATTGTGTATGTTTAATATTTAATTTGTACATTTCGTACAGGTATTTTACGATGCAAATTACACATGAAAATTTTATTAACAATTTTTTCACTTGTTATGTCTGCTGTGAATATTGTTTGCTGTGTTAACAAAATAACAAACACAATTCATTTTTTGTGTACAATAATAATTGTCTGTCTAATATGATAATTTGAGTTCAGTTTCATTGTATCAATTTAAAAAATTATTTTTTTTATGTTAATTTATTCGTATCAACAAAATAAGAAAATTAAAAGTACAAAACTGTTAGCAAATGTTACATTATCAATGTCCTCTAATGCTCTACAAATTATGCCATTAAAAGAAGTTAATTACTTGGTTTCAATTTCTTTTTTTTTTTTCTAAACCCTAGACCTCTGTAATCAATTTTTTAGTGCTAACTTTAGTTAGTAAATTTATTTTACTAAACTAACCCTTATAAATAAATACATTTTATTGATAAATTCAAAATTTGTATGCAAAATCTAAGTTTAAAAATGAACAAAATTTGTTCAGAATCCTGGAAAACAAACATGAAAATTTTCAAGAAAATATTAAATTATTACAAATTTTATTTTATTAAGAGTTGAATGAGAAAATTTAAGGACACTGTAGACATTATATTAGAATTATGCGCAAGAATTCATTGCCCAATTCAATTTCATTGCAGAGAGTACAAAATACCTCGCCATTCTATCCATCTCATTTAATTTCTAATTCTACTGAAAACATAAGATTACTTATGTCCACATATTTATTTTATATTTCAAAAAAACTATATACTTTATATACACCATACATATTCTTTTAAAATGTACATAAAATTAGATTAGTTTAGACGTTTATTGTTGATATAATTTAGATATTTTATTTAAAAATTTCAGAGAACATTTTATCAATCACATAAATTATAAAATTTGTTTTTTTATTTAATTTATTTATTTTTGTGTTGTATTTTGATATGATCGTATATTTTAGACATTGCGAAAATTTTGCTAAATAAAATCAAAAAATAATTTATAATACCAGTAACATCATATCTCTATTTTGTATTTTATCATGAATACGAAATACATTTCCCCATATGGATTAAAATAATTTTTTTATATTTTTTTTTGGAATAAATCCAACATTATTTTCACACTATTCATATATTAAATTTGCATATCTATGTATAAGTACATATATGTATACGAACATTTGTGTATATACATATGTATGATAGAAGCATATTTTACTGCAATAAGTACAATAGCATCGAAATAACATTCTTTTTATATATAATACACAAAAGAACTCAATTTGTGTATTCTAAATAAAGTTTTTTAACATTAATGGAATTTTTCAATTGAAATTCCAATAAATTTAGAATTCGATAGAGAATAATTTTTATTATGTTTTTCAATATATTATATGTATATGTATATTCGAATAACATAATTTATTCATGTGATGAAGTATTCAATGTGTCTACTGAATAAATGAAAATGGATCAATTTTTGAACATAACATTTTTGAAGTGTTAAGGATACTTTCAAATGATACAGAAAAATATATATAAGGGTAACAAAATACTTTTGCATTAACATTTTATATAAAATTATTTTAATTGCCCAACAGACAGTCAATAAATTCAACTCCCATGAGTAAAATATAATAACACTATTGATGCCGCACACCATAAAATATATAACTTCGAAGCTGAAATTCGATGCTCTTAAAAAAAAGGGAAATTTGTGTTACATTTTTACGTTAAAACAAAAAAATGGCACATGTAAACTATACGTTAACCTCAAGTACTAGTTTATTAATAGAATTAAAATATTAAGTTTTCGCTTCAGTACAAGGTTTCAATATCATGAATTTAACTTAAAAAACCGCAATTGCTGTTCATATTTATCAAAGTCTTCTAAAATAGGCAAACCTTGCCATCCCCTAAACATTTTTTTTTCAGGATATTTTGTTATATCGAATTTTTAAAAATTATCCTTGCTAGACTTTACTTCTATGTAATATTTTGCAGTTAAAATTCATAGAAATTCAATTCTTTTTTAAGCATTAAAAATGCACAATATGTACTGTAACAGTCGATATGTGTATACATTTGTGTGATATGTGTTTGCGTTTTTTTACATGATGTTGAAATATCTTGCTTTTCCTAAGCATGCTTTTTACTAATTTTCTTGTTTTTTTTTATTTTATAAAATTTAAATATTAAAATATCATAAAAATTACATAAAAATTAAAATACACTTTAATAAATTAAAATGATTATGTGTATATACTTTAATAACTAAATTTTCGTAAAGTTAATAAAATGCTTAAATAAAATTTTAAAATTTAAACTTTGGAAAGTAGATATACACACATACATACAAAAACAAAATGTGTATTATGTAAATGTTAAAAGTTTTTATGTTTATCAAAATTTTTCTTTAAAGATTTTCATAATTAAGAAAATTGTTGTTATCTTTTATATACATAATATTATCATTTTGTTGAAAATTATTCAGTTTACTTATAGGAAAAAGATAACAAAGTGATATTATAATAATCTGTTTGTTTGACTTAGCACTTAACAAAATTTTCTCTATACTTAAACATAAAATTATGACTGTTAGAAATGTATATATAGTATGTATGTATGTATAATTACATAACACAGAGGAGGAAGTGAAATATTCTTATAATATCTATGGATGAGTAAAATTTCCCATCAATTTAATTTTGTTTATTATGTTAAATGGGTGACAAAATGATTACTATATACGATAAGGAAAAGTAAACATTTCATTGTTGACAATAAATATTTTATGTTATTTGTATGAGAAAAATAAACAATTTATTTTTAAATAAAAGCTTAGAATTTTGTAATACGATAATATTTTCTAATCTTTAAATTTAAAGAATTTAATAAAATAATTTTTATTAAATAATTAAATATTTAATGGAAAATGAATTAATTAATAAACAAAAAAGAAAAAAAATGTCCTTGATATCATTATTAACGCAAAAGATAATATTTCTTTTTTAATGTGGTAATAATATTAATCTCTTTGATATTATAAATCTTTTTCATGTTTTATCGTTTTTTTTTTTTGTTATTAATTTATTTTACATGATACCAAAACTTCAACATAATCGACCACAAAAGGTTATTATGTGGTGAGTTCATGATGAAAGACAATTTATGTGCATAGATTCATTTTATTTTATATGTACAGAGAATGCAGATATTTGAAATGTAATCTATACATACATATGTACGAGTATACCCACATAAATTTCCACATATACAACGTATAGTGGAAATGAATGAAAGACACTTTTTGTGCCAGAAATTTCATGTTTTAGTAAAATTTCATTTATGACACACAATATTTTAAACTAATTAGTACGAGTAAAATATGATAAGCAAACAATGACATAATATGATACATATTTCATATGCACTTGTGCACGTTAAATTTATTGAAGCCAATGAATGTGATTGATTTGTCTTTCATTGTGATTTGAGATAACACATATACTACATTTATAATCTCGGTATACAGCTATACATGTGTATGTACCACAAGTGTTATATGTATGTAAACATACATACATGTATTATTATTATTTTCTCCTAAATGATAATTTTTCCAAATTTGTTTTATTATTGTTTTTCACTTAATGAATTTTGAAAAATTCTAAAAAAAATTATCTTTATGTACTGCTTTTTATTTTAAACACATATTATTATTTAAATATAAAAAAAATTAATTTTCAAATAATGAAAAATTTAATAAACTAAAAATATGAAAAAGGGAAAATTCATTTTTTTTTTAAATATAAATTTTAATTTTAAATTGTAATTTAAAACTTTCTAATTGTTTTTCTGTACTTTGTTATCAATAGTTATTATTATTACAATATATGTACATGAATTAGCATATTACATATATTTTATTTAAATAGAGTACCTTAAAGTTTTTACTAACATTTGAATTTCAAAGTGAAACTTTTGTAAAAGGTATGTGTACATAATGTATATATGAGAAATTCTAATACTTATCGTTATATAAATGCTTACACATATTGGTGTACTTTGTATAACATAGATACTTCGTATAAAATCCCCGTAAGATATTTTGTAAAAACTTTTTGTTTGTTTGTGTGAATGAGTGTGAGCAACACAAATACACGCATACAAGTATGAATGTTTTGAATCTATATGTAAACAGGAAAAAAGCTATATAAAAAATAAAAAAGGATTATTTTTTACTTTAAAAACCACAAATCAACCTGTGTCACTTTTATGATATCCTTTTATAATACGCTTCAGGATTTAATTAGGGAAATCACACTTGTCTTCAAATTTTGTCTTGTCCTTGCCCTTCTTTTCTCTATTAATTCCATGGCATTATTATTTTATGTAACAGACATTATTACCTCTGTGAACAATTTGTATAAATAAAACATGCATATATACATTTAAATGCATGTGTACATAGTTTTGAAATCGTATCTACATTATTAGCTGCAGGATAAAATCTACATAAATAGGAATAATTTAAAAAAGTGATATCAAAGCTAAAATTTTTATATACTTAGATAAGTACATTTTTTGATAGTTCTAAAATATTCTATTAATTATGTTAATGTTGAAATGAATTTCAGAGTAATTAAAACAAAATAAAACTTTTGAAAAAAAAAAAACGTAATGATCATCGTATGCTTAAGACCTATTTTTAATAATGAAAATGTATTATTTGCCTAGCAGGAGAAATAGTTAAATTTTTATAAAAATAAAGAAAAATGTTTTTAAAAGGTTATATCAATATCAGATTGAACTGTTTGATTTTATTGCAACTATCATTACGGTCTATAATGAAATTAAATGTAAATACATTATGCTCGATACAAATATATATAATTTTTCTTTATTTTACAGCGAAAATGTATTTCGGAAGCCGTGTAAAGTATTTTGTAAATCAATGGATGGATGTGCTTAAGAAATATAGTTTTCGTTTTATTTGTAGTCCAACACTTGGTATGTATAAATGTATTTAAATATTTAAATATATATTTATAAACGGTGAATACACACTTGAATTAATGCTTACACATTCATACATATGTATGTGCACTTGCGTACACTGAAACAAGAATTAAATTAAAAGTTATCAATTAAAGTTAAATGTGGTGTAGAACTTTTATATGAAATAGTTTAAATCGATAAGAACTTTGATTTAAAAAAAAAATAATACTTGAAGCAAAGTTTCAAATAAATTGCAGTAAATTAAGAAAGTTCTAAACTTGAATATCTTAAATATTTTAACCACAGAAGAATTTAACAAAGTTATTATGTTTAAAACTAAAAAGATTTAAAATTATTAAATGATTTTCTGAAAATAAATAATAATTACTCATAAAATTGACATTTTATGTAATACAAAATTAATGTACAATTATTATTGTGTAAACAAAATTTGAAATAAATTTAATTGTACTTTTGCAATTTTCATTTAAAGTATTTCTTATATTTATTTTAAAGCGATTTATAAAATACATAGTTTAAGAGTAGATATAAATAATCTGTATGTGTTCTGCATTAATTCACATCGATTATGAAATTTTGTTTTCAATTAGATGAAAAACTTCTTTTCCAAATATTTATTTTTAAGGATTATTAGAAAATATAAGAAGAATTTTTTAACTTCTAAAATTTTCCAAAAATCCCTTTCATAATTGCAATATTTGTATCGAAAATTTTGAATTTCCAAAAACACACATGTCTTACTTTCTATTTTAATTATACGTAAAGAAAAAACATCAAAGAAAAGTAAATGACAAAAATTTCTTTGATACGTGATACTCATATGAAGAAAAATTTTGTAATCGTTATTATCTATGGCATAGTATGTATGTCTAATCCAAACAATATATCACATAAATTTTATCAAAATACATAGATCAAATTTTTGGAATTTAATTTTGAAAATCTAAATCAAAAGATGCTACGATTGTAATCGTCTCTACTTTTTTTTTTAAGTTTCACAGATTTACGATATGAACTAAAATAGTTTGTACGACGACTTTTTTTGTGATTTACAATTCAACGAGTTTTCCACTTACACATAATTTGTATAAATATAGCAAATAGAAATTTTTTTTATAAGAAATGATTTACATAAACAACAAATTAATTCATGAGTTGAGGTCGGGATTTAAGTATATTCGATGTATAGGAAAAATTATGTTTTTTAAAATTATGGTAAAATATAATTTGTCTAAGAAAATTTATTATACACGTAGACACGATAAATTATCATGTACATTTTCTTTATATGAAATATCTGTACGTTTTAGTGTTATGCTGGTGCAGATAACATATAACAGCAGTCTTATTTAATCAGTTTAACAGTGATTACACCTGCATGAATTAAAATGTATGTTGGCCTCCAGGTGCACTCCATTGATTTCAAACAATTTTTTTTTTTTTCAATAATAAACAAAGAGTCTACGATTTTTTCTTATAATATGAGATTCTTTTGAAGATTTCATACTCATATTAAACTACATATTTATATTTTGTGTACAATTACTTTGCTGATATAGCAATGTAATTCATAAAATAAACATTAAATTGAAGATTTAAAAAAGATAAATTTTTTTTTTCTGTTGGAATAAAAAATGAAACAAATTTTTGTACTGAAAATAAAATTTCAATCAACTTGATATTAAAAAATTAAATACATTGAAAAATATGTATTAGAATATCAGAAATTTTTTTTTTTGTGTAAATGCAAGACAGTCTAATCTGATGAACATTTTTCAAGACGTTCATCTCGAAACAAAAATAAAACTTAATCTTGATTTTAGTGCAATTTATATTTATTTATTTTATTTATTTTCATTTTTTTTTTTTTTTTTTTTTTTTTTTTGAGTAATTTTTGCAGTGTACGAGGTACAAAATCATGTATTTCAATATAGCCTAAAGAAATCATGCAAGTAATGATTAAAAGAAATAAAATGCATACATATGTGTTTTTAAGAAAAATGCACTCACACAAAAATATTTCATTTCATGAAGAACGTGTAAATCTTAAAATGTTCATTCCCGATTATAACATACATACATATGTATATGTATACAATGCAGACATAAGATATTAATAAAAGATATTTTTATCTCTGGAATAAAATAAATGAATATGAAATATAAATAGTATGAAAAATATTACTAAATTCACTTTATGTATTATTTATTACATATTAAGTGCTACATATAAATATCGCATATTCATAAGTACAAAATATTAAATTATACAATATCCTTGTATGCATGAGCACAATCAAGTATGTATATAACATGTAGGTGCATATTAAATGCATTAAATGTATGGATATAGGATATAGGCCACCTCGATTACGTTGCGGTAAAAAGTGCTTTTATAAAATGTACACATACATACATAATAATGTGCTCGTATATCTGAAAAACAAAAATAAATTTAGGTTATCTTCTTGGTGATTTATGGATGTTGATGTTATTGAAACTGTGAAAGTGAATTGCATGTTAAAATGGAAGAAAACAAAACATGAAATGTGGCTAAAGAAGGGTAATGCATTGTTTTATTAAGTGTATTACCATGTAAATATGTCTGTATGGATGTATTCTTAAAGTTACTTTTTGTTACGTGAAATTAAAGTTTTTTTTTTTTTGTTTTATATTGACATATAAGAATCAAAATTAATTATATTCGTGACAATTTTTTTTTTGAAAAGTACATTAAAATTAAAATATTTTGAATTTCACATTCTTTTTTGTTTTATTTATTTATTTATTTTTTTTTTTTTTTGATTTTATAAAGGATGTATTTTGTTGGTAAGATTTTTAGGGAAGTAAAATAAAATGTAAGAAATTGAGGAAAATAATTAAAATTGCATACATAAAAGTACATGAAAATATGTTATAAACGTGTTTTAATTCCAAATTTGCACATTATACATATGTTTAAGATATCCTTTAGAATTACATCCTTCTTTATTATGGGCTTATATTGTATTTGTCGCATTGTATTAGTTACATTGAATTTTAAAAAGCTTTTTTTTAGTATAGAAATAGAACTATAGAACTATAGAAGTATAGAACTCTGCGTATGTTTCCGCAGTTTTCTTTTTCCAGACAGTATTAAGATATTCATTCCTAAGGGCAATAAAACGAATAATACTATTTGGAAAAGTTAATAAAAGGTAAAAAATATTCAATAAAGGATGTCATACGCAAGATAAGAACAAAGGAAATTAAAATGCATGTACATCACATGACACCATATAAAGCCTACATACATGAATGTGTACTTTGTACACATCATGTGGATGTGTTAAAATGAAAATTTAATTTAATAATCTTAGTAACTGAGCAACTCTAATTTTAACCAATTTCTTAGGAATACCTAATTTTACAAGACAAACAAAAAAATTTTATTTTATATCATATGATATAGATTTTCTGATATAAAACAATAAAATACAAAAAAAAAAAACTCAGACTTAAATATTTAGATGTGTTTGTAATACTTAAAAAAGACAATTTTCAAGTAAATACACGAATATACACATGTTCATTCACGTACAAAAAAAATCATGAAATAGATGGACATAAACAATTTAACAAACACTAGACAGTAAACAAACCAAAATTACACCTTTTAATATGTAAATATAATAAAACTTTTATTAAATCTATCATCAAACAGTAATTTTAATAAAATTCTACAAGAATGAAACAATTGGACAATATTTGTTGTTACAGTTTATAAATAAATTTGTTGACAATTGACATTCACAAACTGGAATGGTTTTCTTGCATATATGTATGTATGCACGAGTATGTACATATTTACATCGTAAGAATATTTAACTTGGTTACTATGTATGCAATTCTTTTGAGTACTTTTATGTTACTATATTTAAATAGCATTCAACAATTATCCTTTTCAAACAATGCAATCCTTTTTAATAAACAGTTTTAAAAATTTTTATTCACAATGATAAATAGTCATTTTAGATGTAATTGGAAAAAATTATTTTGTCCAAAAGCAAAATATTTTGTTTTCTAGAATTTTCAGTTTTATTAAAAACTTTATCAAGAAAATATTTTTAAAGGTGTGGAAAATAAATTTTCTGATTACATAACAGTCTGTGATAATTGTATAAATTTATTGAAGTAGACCATGTGCAAAAGAACTATCCTTTGGGATTTTGTAGTTTTTCAAAAACAAAAAGAACACGACATATTAATTTTTAATTTACGCTTGAAAGTTGTGTCAGAACAAAATATAATGAAATAACGCAAAAAAAAAAAAAAATTAATAATAAAACAACATAGAATAAAAAATACAGAATTTAATTTAACTTTAAAATTTCAAAATAATATTAATTTTTTCTTTTTGACTAAACCTTTTTTTGTTTAAACGTTTTATTTCAATCTAAACTTTTTAAAACGAAATTTTCAACTTTTTAAATTAAAATGTAATAAAAAAGTTTATTATTTGATGACTATGACAAAGGATATGATACTCTAAGGATTATTTGTATTTTGATATTTTAAATTACTGACCAAATTTTTATATTTTTGTTACACTTTTCTTTCCATTAAAAATTTCTAAAAAAAACATTCAAATAAATCCAACATGAATATCCAAATACATGGTTACATGTGTCCATGTACATACATACATACATACATAGGTACGTATTTTGTTAAACACGAATAAACGATATGACTTAAATATCTTTGTCTATTACTTAAATATAATGTCCTTTTGCGAAGTATTACCCTCAAGCAATTTTCAATTACGAGAAAAAAAAACCAAGGAAAAGTTCTTAAGAAAAATCGTTTTCTTTTATCTAATCTTTTTTTTTTTTTGTATATAAAATAAAGAAAAATCAGTTTCATTAATGCTTGTGTAATTTAACCTCAAAGGCCCTGTAACTGTATCTTGCAATTAACTAAGACAAAAACGAATCTTATATGGTTCACTGCTTTTACTTTATTATATTTCTGGTCAATTAAATTCATCTTAAATTCTTTTGTCTTTTTAACCTAACAAACATATTACGTTAATCTCAGCAAAATCTGGATTATTTTAAAATAAAATTACGTTAATGTTGTAAATAATTTGTTGAACTACGTATGTTAAGGTAAAAAAAAAACTGACAGTACATTTGAATATAGCTTCTGAAATATGTAAAATTTTATCAATTGATTATTTCCCACGCGTATTTTAAAAATAATTATTTTGGTTAAAAATAGGTTTTAAAGCGTAACTTAACTATACCTAATATCTTTTTTTCTTATATTTCTAAAGCTGTATAGATTGAAAATTTCAAAGTGAATTCAAAATATATTTAACCTTTACGTGCATATAACATACATGTATTGATTTCAAAGATCTTAAATGCATACGTATTTAAGTTTCATCATTCATATTTAAATTTATTGTAAATTTGTGAAACTTTAGTAAATATTTGCATTGTAAAATGCAGCGTAGGTGTACGTATGCATAAATCAATTTAAATTCATATTTACGTGCATATAATATGCAGTATTCAGTGGCTTTTTAAGAAGCAAAATCATATTTGAATAGCATATTATTATATTACCACAGTAAAAGTATTGCAATTTTATGCAGATTTAATAATATATACTTTTACTGCGTGGGGTGTATATTATTATGTTAAAGATTTTATATGGCAATATCTTGTAATAAAAAGATACGAATATATTTTTAAGTTTCCCTGCTTATTTTTTGGTATATACTAAAAAATGCATATATCGGTTATGCATTGAAGAACCTATCTACAAACAATTATGTTCTGTGAGAAAATCATTTAAAAAAAAAACAAATTTTATTGAAAAAGTCTCAAATTATCGTTTCTAGTCAAAACATTATTCTTACACATTAACCTTAGCAAAATCTTATTTATTGACATACGGTTTTTACGCAGCTAATTTGAAATAAGTAGCACCATTGCTTTTTATTATTTTCACGTTTTGAAATTTTTTTGCCAAAATAAAACTGTTTAATATTTTGCACTTAATAACAACTGATTGGAATTCCACAGTATTATTGTACACAAATACATACAATTAATTCCATTGTTTTCATTTTATTCTTCATTAAAATGTGGTTATCGTACATTTTATATTTATCATTAGATTAAATTTAAAATCAAAACAAATTGATTGATATTCGATTTTCACGACATACGTTACATATTAATCGAATCAAATTGAAAAACTTCCTGTCTAAGAAGAATATCTATAAGACGATTAATGTTAAGAAAACACTCACCAAAGTCTTAGACTTAAATACTTTCTGATGTCTTATAAATGTCTTGTTGTAACTGAGATAGATACATATAAATATGTAAATAATTTAAATGTTTCATTTTTGTTTTGAATAGTAGTAATTTTAAGTAGTTTTTTTGTAAAATCATTTACTGTTTATTGATAAAATCTGATTTGATAACTATCAAAATGTGGTATCAACCGTGTCATAGTTGAATAATTTCCAGTTTTTCTTGTTTTATTTTTTAACATTTTGTACAGAGGCGTGTAGGTTGTATTACATGTAAATTAGAAAACATAACGTTTTAAAAGTATTTTGACATCAATAATTAAATGTGAACCATGAGGACCACCCATGTGGGATTTTTATTTAAAAAAAAAGAAGTGTTGTAAAAAAACAACTTCGTTTTTGTTCATTTTCCTTTGTTTTTAACTAACAAAATTTTTAACTAAAAAAATTTATAAACTTACACAAGATATGTACATAAATAAATTCAAATTTTTAACATCAAAATGTTTTCTGTGAGTTTTTAATTCAAAATTTTAAAAACTAATTATTTTTTATTAAGATTAGATAATTTATACTTTACTTTTTTTTTTAAACAGCCAGAAAAATATGTATATATGTACATACTTATGTACTTTAACACAAAATTAAAGTACATAAATACGTAATCAGATAAAGTTTGAAGGAATTCGGAAAAAGGGTACCAAAGGAATTTTAAATATACAAATGATTATTTTTTGTCCCATCCAGAAATCTGGTCTAATATTGTAATATTTTTAAATTATTTCAAACTTTTTCAAAAGGACAATTTTAAAAGTCCTTTAAACTTTTTATATATTGTTGATTTTTGTTTGTTTTATTTTTTTTTTTTACAAGTTTCATTTTTATTTGTGTTACTTTGCTGTCTTTTGGTTTTGTGTTGTTTTTTTCGATGTAAAAATGTATACATGTATTTAAATCCCATAGTGTTTTTAATTTTATGTTTTTCATAAAAATGTTTTACTTTCATTGTTAAAGAACCCTTGAGATTTACTGTCATCATAATTTTGGTTTCCATTATCTTTAAAATAAAATAACGAATAATACAAGCATATTATATGAATATATTTATGTACATTAATTTAATGTACCATTAAAACAATGATTACAACATAGTAATGTTGACTGTATATAACATGAGAATGTTAATATGAAATTATGAAATTTAAATAATATAACAAGAGTCATTATTTTTGTATCCCTTACCATATTTTAAAACCATTTATTAAAATTATAAGGATAATATGGACATAAAGTCATACATTGCCATTTGCCCCTCATTTTGAATCTTTTTTGTTGGTTATATACAATTTACATTGTTGTACCTATACATATAAACATTATTCGGTACACCTAGAATTTTGTAGTAAAATGTGTTTTTAAAGTACATTCTAAGGATACATGGAATCAAATGGAATGTTATATCAATTATGGCAACATTCATCTACATACCTGTATTTATGTATTTAAAGTTTTAGAATTTGAATACATACCGTTTTTCCTAATCAAATTTAAAAACATTGAATTTATTTGATAACTAATTTCAAAAATTAATTCTTAATTAGAATTTTATATTAAATACATACATGAGTACTTCATAAGTGAATGGAAAAAAAAATTTTAGGATATGTGTTTCTCATATGTAAATATTTACACATTTTTTTCAAATTTTTCTTATAAAATTTTACTGAAATCTGTTTTCATTGGGTTATTTAATTAATTTTACATAGATCTTGATTACATTTTAGAAAATCATTAATTTCAATGATTGAATTACAGAGAGAATTCTTTACCAGACCAATAAAATACAATTACATTAAAAAACATTAAGTGACAATAAATATATGTATGTAATCTATAAAATCGTTAATTTAAAGTATAAATAATAAAATTATATTTTGTCATTTACCATATTATAATAATATAAAATAAATATATAAATGAAAAGGTAAATATAAATTTTTATAAATCGTCACGATTTTATTGTTTACTTTTAACTTTTATTCATGAAGTTTTCATTTTACCATTATATTACTAAATTGAGTATGTATGTGTAAATTATTTTTACATAATTTAATCTCAATTGTCGTAATTTGTATGTAGATATTATAAGATTAAAACTGATTTACGTCCATATTTGTAATCTTGAATATCACTTACAACGCCAACCTGGTACATTATTTTTAATATGATATTGAAACAGAAAATTTCAAAAGTCAATAAGCTCAATCTTTTTATATTTTTGTTGATTATTTTTCAAATAATAAAATGTCTTCATTTGTTCCGATAAAAATACTGAAATTTCTATTAAATTTTAAAAAGTGTGGGTACTATGTACATGAATTTTTATATACGTACAAAAGATGATAATATAAAAATAAGCCACCCACACATTAAATAAACACTGTTTTTTTTTTTTTTTTTTTTTGAAAAACAAGAAAGAGAGATCCAATAATTTACGGTTATACACTTATAACAAATATTGGTTTCATACATGAATGTACAGTATACAAAAATGATTGCATGTGGATATAGAAACGATTACATTAAAACCAATTTTATTTTTCATATTCTTTAAAAGTTGTGGTCACGATTAGATAAAATCTGTCCATGGTAAATTGGAGATGTAAAAGGTAAATTACGTAGCAAATAATTCAAAAATTTCACTCTCGTTCAACATGATAACCACAAATTCAAATTTAACAGTGTGATGCTACTATTTCATGTTGTTTAGTGTTTACTAAAAACAAAAAACAAAAATGAATAAAATTCTGTTCTATTCACAGTAAGTAAATAGAGTTTGACCGCATTCCAAACGCATTCCATTTATAAAATCGTTTATTTGATTTGTTGTCTATCACACAATGTTAAGAAAAATTCATTTAAACCAAAACTAAAAGCACAAATTTTCAAATGTTTTGGTGAGATGCAAAAACATGTTTCAAAAAAACAAAGAAAAACCTTATACATACATACATATACATATAAAATTACTAAACCAAAACCTGTAATGATTATCATTTGATCAAATGCCTTGTTTATTTAACGCATACGCCTTGCAGTCTTTTGAAAAATAAATAATAGTAGTAGCAGATAATGTAAAGAATAAATATTCAAAATCTATAGATAATCTTTATGTCTATGAACACTGACCAATTTGGACGGTATTTAAATTTAAACAAATATTTATCGTATTTGTTAAATGTTCGCTTTCAAAAGACATTTTATTATTTATTTGTAATTAATGGTTCGTTTATACCGCGTAGTCAAATTGTACTATCCAGTCAATCAATGTAAATAAAATCCACTAAAATTACAATTACTAGAATGAAGGTGGGTGAAATTTCAGATTTTATTTTGTTAAATTATTTGATAAATTGTAGTTAGAATACTAGTGACCAACAATTGTATAGTTCACAACTGTATAATGTGGAAATTTTCTGGAACAGTATTTAAATTATTTATGACTAAATAACGTACTTGCAAATAATTTGTTATTTTTAGTAAAAGAATTATTAAATGACCTTTGGAAAAACGATATTTTCAATTGATTTCAATAAATATTGACCTACAATTTTACTTTCTTCTCGTGAATTAATAATTATTAAATATTTAAATACTTGCAATAATAAATTATACACATAAATCACAAATATTTGGTATTTAAATTTTTATTAAAGAATTTGATAGAAAAAAAAAACAACTAAAGTAGGTACAGTAAAACGTCCTAATGATTGAAATGTCTTTCTATGTTATTTATTACTTCTTAAGAACTTTAAGTTGTTTCTTCTTATTTTCATTGATTATAATCTCTATTCACAAAGTCGATAGCCGACAATGACCTATAGCACATTTTAAAATCTTATGATTGTTTTATCGATAGAAAAATATGTTGACATGAGGATTGCAACGGAGTTAAATTTTTTCTTTATAATTATGTTCCATTCACTTAAAACAAGTTTAGAAAAGGTCGCGAAAACAGGTTGTTATCTTTATATGCCTCCATCATATACAGAATTAAACACCTGATAAAACAGTTTGGTACATTACAGTAATGCAGATAAAAAGAAGTTAATAATGTCTCTATAATAATGTGCATACATGCATGCATACACTACTTATGATCATTAGAAAGACCCAAAATTTTTATTGGTTTGAATTTTGAAAAATAAAAATTGAATTAAATTCAAAATAAAGCCAAATTTTATATTATATTGTAGAAATTAATTGAATACTATTGTAACGTTAAGAAGCGTAAAGATGGGTAAAAAAATACACAAGATACCCCTTGTGCTTGTACATTTCCAGTTTTATATAATTATCTTACAAAATTTTAAAAATAAAAAAAAGATTCGATTAATCCTTTAGAAAATGAAATCGTATTTTCTTTACATGTATGAACTGTGCGCATATGCGCATATTTAAATATTTTCCTTACCACGAATTTTCAGATAATCATTATTTTCTTTTTTAAATATTTTATGTTTATTATTATTTTTTTTTTCTTGACAAGAATAACATTTTTAATGTCCATCGCACTTTTTCATGATATCCATTCAAATGTCAGTCAACCAATTGTTATCGATTTTTCTTATCCACCCTTCAATCTTTTTATAATCCATACACCATACACCTATCAGATAAAATATTTTTACTGCCACAGTATTTTCATTTTTTTTTCTTCCTTTCTTTTTTTTTGTAATAAGGTGTAGATGTATTAAATAAAGAATGTTATTTATTCTATCCTCTATATTAACCATAAAGCTTGTCCATATATATGTACATCTATACGTTTTATCAATTCTGTATGTATATTAACATCCTTGTAAACCTTGAGGGATACAAAAAAAAATGAATATGAGTATAAAACTTGTATAAGCAATGTACATATTTCAAGAAATAAATTCCCTTTATATTTTATAACTGAACAAAGTGTAATAGGCGCAAATATATATTTATAGATGTATTATATAATGTGTACATCAAATATGTATTGTACAAAAATTTTGTAAGAAAGAAGCAATATATTTGTAGTATTTATATAAAACAAAATTGTGTTATCATTGTAAGGGAATTGTTTTTGATTTTATACATAAATATATGAACACTGTATATAAAATGCCAAATTTTGTATATTTTCCATAAAATACGCGAGTACACATTATAAAGGCAAAAGTTATCAAAAAAGAAAAAAGTATAGAAAAAATATAACACCCCAGGGAAATAATCAGGACATCCTTTTTTACGATAATATTGGACTTCCTGTCAATTATAAGTATGTGCATGTTTCCGTTTGTTTTTATTTCATAGATAAATATAAAGTTCAAATAGGTTCATATACAATAAAACAGAGAAAATGTTATTACATATAGAAACAAAAAAAAAAAAAATGTAATTTTCGCAACTAAAAAAATAAATTTATTCAAAACAATATCATAAAATACCAACTAAAATTTGTAAATATTACATACAATACAAAATTTTATTGATTCAAGAATAAGTTAAAACGGAATTTATTTCACTTTCATTGTATATTCATTGTTAAAAAATTGTTTTAAAATATAAAAATGCTGTAAAAAGAAAATTTATTATTTCAAAAAATTTCGTTTATTCTAATAATATCTTATTTCTTATATATGAGATTATAGTATTTACATAAATGCTCACTCTCTCAACATGTTTGTGTACATTAGCTTATCACTAAATACAGTATCAAAATGTAAACAAAAATTTCCTGTTTTATGTTCAAGCGCCATTATTGTTGACAAAAACCGAGGTCAGTGTCTCTAAATATAGGAAAAGTAAAAACAAATATTAGTTTATGTACTTTTTTTGAAAATGTTGACAAAAAAAATTACTTATTTTTTATTTATTTAATTTTATAATTATGTACATTCAAATTATAATTATATAATCATTGGATTTTGTAATAAAAAAAAGTCAATATGTGATGTAATTTTTTTCAAAATTTCGTATAGATAAAAATTTCATAAATCTGAATTGAATTTATTGAGTTTTATTTCAACACAATTCAATAATTAATTATTATTAATAAACTCACACATATGTATCACACCATTTATCATCCTTGTATGAATGTTAGATATTATTTCCAATGTCCTCCTACATACATGTCTTTTGATTTGTTCACGTTAAGAAAAAATGTTGTATTATTTTGTCAATCAATATTATGCTTCTCTATATGTAAACATAAAATGAAAGAAAAAAGATAATCAACAATAAAGCGAAGATCAATTCAATCAAAATTCTATAATAGTGTGTTTAATAAAATCAGCTCGTTGATTTGCTTATAATATGGTTACATGTAAGTAATTTTAATCAAATTTATATTTTATTTATATTTTAATATTTTCAAATGATAGCAGTGGGCGTAGAATATTTTTTGCGTCTCTTTATCATGTTTAATTTAATCAAATATCTTAAATGTTCGCTTATATCTATAACACTAAAAATATTCAGTAAAGCAATTATATTTCAAATTATCATTAACAAAAGAAATAATAATAAAACATCAAAAATAATTTTAAATTAAATAACTTTCTTTTTATATACCATATACCATTTCATTAAAGGGCATAATGTACAGTGCAAACAGAAAATAAAAAATCAGAAACACGATTTTAATCTTAACTTGGAATTAAATACACGACAAAAGAAGTATGAATTATACCTCTATGCATTTTCATGCACAATTATGAGTTTTTTTTTTTTTTTTTTTTGAGAAAGAAAAATACTTTTTCACTGCTCTCACGACTTTTTGAAATAAAAACAAGTTTTTCATGTTCATCTTGTACGAATGCCTACGATTTAGTACTATATGGTAATATGTACGATTATATGTGGTAATTTCAGAAGCAAAGATATTTAGTTATCTTGAGGAAACAAATACGAAATGTCTTTTACATGTTTTAATATTTAAAAAAAAAAAAAAATAATCGAATTGAATTTTATACTGTATATTTTTTCAACACTTTCAAAACAGAAAGAAAAACATAAAAAATGAATTTTACGATAAAATTAACAAAAAACCAAAACCTACGCAAGAAGATTATTATCATATAAAAGAATAAAAAAAAAGAGAGTGGCAAACTCACTTTATAAAATGTTTGTCAACAAAATCAACAAAATAATCACACGCCAATAAACCTTCTATTTTAAGATCAATCAACATCATCTTGATTTGTCATTTTATTTATATTACATAAATTCTTTTATAAAAGATTTTTGATATTATTCTACTGACTTAATGGCAATGAAAAATAAAAACGCTTTTCCACAAAACAGAAATAACAGATTCTGTTTATAAACAGACACCGGTTGCTTATTTTAATCTGATTTAATATCTTACGAAGTCATAAAATTCTTTATTATTTAAAAATTTCTATGATTCAAATTTATTTTTTTATTTACATACATGTGAATTTTTAAATGTTTAAAATTTTGATTTCAGTTTCAGATTTAATTATTCATATTTTTTTTTTTTTTTCAAAATTTTTCAATCAGTTTTTTTTTGGAATTTTGTTTGCCTAAGATTGGAAAGTAAATAAAGAAAAATTTTTTAATTTTTGAACCTTTTGAACTTTTTCAAGAAAATATGAATATGAATTTCCCCTACTTGGATAATACACAAAAAATTTTACATGGTTCTTATTCAATGTTCAAAATTCATGTTTTATTTTTTTTTTTTATTAAAAGGGAAACATGAAATTAAATTCATATTATTACAGTCTGTCTTGTCTTTTGGTCTTATAAAAGTCAGTCACACTTTTTAAAACTTCTTGTTAATATGAACTTTTGACTTTTACATTTTCAAATTTCTTTGTTCGATTTTATAGTTTTCTATTCGCTTAAGGTCTAGACGAACGTCGTGAACATAAACCATGTCATATGACAAAATTTAATTTTTATTTGTTGTATCTGGTTGTACCTATGTTGTATATTTTTTTCACCTTGTCAAACATAAGCAAAAAAAAATTGTCCTATTTACGCTTTTAAAATTCAAATATCAGGGAATTGAAAAATATATCATTATTTATTTTAGAAAATTAAAAATAAATTAAATATGATATTCTGGAATTTGAAATTAAATAAATTCTGAGAAAATAAAAATACTTGCATTTTCTTTCGATTTACATTTCAATCAAAATCAGAATTTGATGTTTTTGATTTATTAAACTTCAAAGGAAAATTGATTCCCATGTCTTTCTTTTCATTTCCTCTTTTTTGTTTTTCTTTTTTTTTAAGTCAAGGATCTTTCAGTTTTTTTTAAAAATATCAATGGAAACATGCATCGAATTTCACAAAATTAAATTGAATTTTTTATTCGATAAATATTTTACTTTTTTCATTATTTTTTAAAATAAACAAAAAGGAATGCGAATCAATTCCGTTTACTTGATTTTTTATTTTTATTTTTAATTTATAAATAAATTTGATTTTTCAAACAAATTCTTCATATACACGTAAACAATTCAAAATCCATAAGAACTGTGAAAAGAATTTCAATTTTGAATAAAGAAAATTAATTTTCTAAAATTTAGCTTCCGTTTTCAATGGCCTTTGATTTATATTATTTGCATTATGATGGCTCAAACGTTTTTCGTTTTTCTTTTTTTTTCAGTTCTATTATCGAAGGAGCTACCTGTATAATCATTGATTTCGTAATAAAAGTCCCTTCAAATTCAAAAACTTTTTTTTTTCATTCATTAAAATTTTATACGCTTGTTTTGTTCTCAATAAATTATATTTCAAATGAAACATGATTAACACTCATACTAACGATTTTAAAATGTGTATGATAATTTACCCGCTGTGAACGTTATTATACGCGTCAACTTTTCCATCTTAAAAGTATAAAATTTTTAACGTTTGCGTTCATGTGTAAGTATACTTCTAAATACATGTATAAAATTTTGTTTTAAACATTGATTTATTCGACGATTCATGTGATATAAAAGAAGCGTTAATAGAAAAATACACAATTCATTACACATTCTTCCTGTTTTATTGAATTTCAATTGAGATAAAATTCAATACTTAAACAGTTCACATAATATTATATAGTAGACAATGTAACAAATCTTTAATACTTAATTTCCATTTTAAACAGTTATGCGTTGAGATGACTGCAACAAATCAGATATACGTACATAAATAATATAATATGCTGTGCTGTATAATGTTACTATAAGAAGGATCATCTAGATGAAGATTTTTTAAACTGAAAACCCAGAGAGTTTATGAGCACAAAATTCTTCTAGAGTTCAAACAATACAGGTTTAAAAATTCACGTGTAGAAAAACCAGCAAGATTTTGTCATGTAGAGATATTTCTTTTTTTTCGAATAAAAGCGAATTGTAATTGACGGTGTGAAATAAATGATGTTCCTGACTATGCATTTTATTCATTTTTATGTTATTATATTTACATAATAAATTATATTGGTTAGCAATTACTTGCATGAATTAAATGATCAGTAGCAAATTTATCTATTGAACGATTATTATAACTTTTGATATGATATTCTATACAGTTTTCTGCATGAGATTTACACAATGTGATGTTTAATGACCTGTCAAATATGTAATCAGTAAATCATTATTTGATTTAAGAAAATTTATTTTTAAACAAAATACAAACTATTTTGAAGTACATAAAAAATAAACAGTTTTGTTTAGAATATTTGTTTAAAAAAATATAATTATAGTGTAAGTGAAAAACACATAGAATAACGTATTAAGCGGAATGAGATAATATTTAATACAAACAAATACATACATACATACTTATAACAATGTAATTCTCATAAATATTTGAAAAATTATAAAGTTCATTTTGAAAAAATAAGAATAAAAGTTGTTTACTATACAGTAGTATTTATTTTATGATAAAATTAAACAAATGTATGTACATAAGTAGCAACATAACTGTCTTACAAGAAGTTCATTTCAGTACACCAGTTTCGTATCATATGCATTAAAAATTTACATTAATTCAAAACAGTCAAATCTCACTTTATTAAAGTAAATGAGCACATTAGGATTTTTCTAGATTTTGGAGTCGAAGAAAAGTAAAAAGTGTCAGACAATCGACAAATATGTTTTATTTAAAAATCATCGAAATTACCAAAATACATACACTTACATTCTGTACAATATTACAAAAATAAAATTTGAATGAAACAGAATTTCTATTTTTAAAATTTTGTAACAAACATTTTGTATCATTTATAATATTTTTTGTATAAATATACGATATTGTGTGATGTGAAAATATTTGGTAAATAATACAAACAAAAAGAGTCATTCAAATACCGTCTGTCATTTTCAATAATATCACCAATTTCACTTTTTTAAATCCTTCTATTTAGATGAAACGTGACTTCTAACATCCTTTCAACAAAAAACCAATTGACATTTTATAAATATTATTTGCAAAAGTCATTAGGCACAATAACAAAAGGTAAAATGATTTTTAAAAACATGAATTGAAGGCATGGAATTGTAGGTATGTCTAAAAAATAGTAACTTAAGTTTACTGTTCAACATTTTGTCTCTTAGAATATCGTAATTTTTTCTAATGTCCTTATTTTTGAATTTTTGTCACGAACAAATTTTTCTCGTCCTTAAAAAATATTTTATGTTTTATCTGTACAGAATTTAAAGTTTATTATATTACGAGCGAGTACAGATTTTTTAAAATTAATATTCATATTTTTTATTTTATGAGATTTGGCATTGACTTACTTTTCTAATCACGAAGGTGGTATTAACCCACTATTTAAAACTTTGAAATTAATGAAAATCAATTTTTATCTGTATCTGTACTACAAAAAAAATTAATGTAAAAATTAAAATGAAATCCAATAATTGAATTACCTGTCAATATAAAATTGTAAATATTTATATTTTTATAATTATAACATTCAGCTCATAATTATTTACAAAAATAACTTACACTCTGTTTTCACAACAACAAGGACTTTATTTCTTTTCTTTCAAAATAAAAGTGTTTTATCTTTCCATTATCATTAAATTGGGATTATTTTTAAATTAGATACTAAAAATAGTAGTTGATGGGTTGCATTGTTTTTTTTTTTTCATTTTTATCATGAATATACCTAAACATACGTACATATGTACATATGTAGATGTATACAGTAAATATCTGATAAATGTTAGATGGTTTAATAGTTAAGATAAGATACTTTCTTCATCCTTTTACATTTTTAAATATTTTTGCTTAATCATTCTCAATTAATTCTTGAATGCTTGTTTAAAATCATTTAGTAATAAGTAATAATAACTATTTATTTGTTTAGTTTTTTTCTTGACGGATTATATCTTAAATAATTCCATAAATTTATTTAAAAAAACGTACATACAATAATCTTTATTTATCTTAAATACAGTCTGTATGTTTTCTTGCTTTTAATGATAATTGTGAAAAGATCATTATTGCGTTTAAATTCGAATGAGAAAAATAATCTTTACTTAATTGATTTTTAAAAATATGATAGATTATAAAAAAAAAAAAACTTTTAAAATTTTATTTACAATTATCTTTTTCCTATTTAATCAGTTTCATTTTTTTATTTTTTTTATTTAGAAAACAAAAATTTATTTTATACCTTTATAATGCGCTTAATAAATTTTTTAAAATTTTATTTTCAGAAATATGATCTTCATAATACAAAAAACATCGTAAAAAAATCAGGGTCACATGATCTTTAAATTACAAAAATTATTTTATTTATACTACTAACATCATGTAGCGATTGTTTTTTGAATGATCAAATTTTTCATATAATAATTCTGTGAGCCTCTCTTTACTGACAACATGATGACTTTTTTCTTTTCTGTGTTTTTTTTTTATACATTTAAGTCTTCATGGCATGGCATAGCATATCAAAATATCTTTTGAAGAATGAAATATTTTTGGACTTTTACCAGGTCATATTCATATTTCTTTCAAATATGTTATATGCATACATCGTTTGTATGTTTAACGTATTACGTACAACGGATATAATGATGATGTGTTTGTCATTTTCATCGTACTACTAAATCAAAAAAATTAAAAGAAAAGAAAAATGACAATATTTACGCCTCATAAAAATATTTTTTAATATAAAACACAATATGAAAGAAAAATGAAAATTTTTTCACGATGAGGAAAAACTTTTGTTTTTCGTGGATGAATATTAACAATTGGAAATATTTTTGCTGACATACGTTAACGATCTATAAAATTGTTTGTATTCTTGGCAAAAAAAAAATTTATTTCTTTTTTCACAAAATTTTCTTAAATTGGTGATTAGATGATTTTTATGTGATGTTTATTTTATGTCAGATGTGACATTATCATAAATTTTAATTATAAAGAAATCTACAGACAAAAAATTATTAAAAATTAAATTAAAAACGAAAATAATTTATGATTAAATAAGCAAAATAATTTTTTGTAAAATGTCCAATCAAAATAATTATAAAGATAATTTTCTTTGCATAAAGAATTCTGTTTAAATTCATTACATTAATCAGAAAAATATGAAAATTTCAAATTTTAAAGAATATCATTTCTTTTCTTTTAATTTAATTATTTATTTTTTTATTCAGTTGAAACGCATCATTAATTAATGAAATTAAAATGGGAAAATCTTTGGTTTTTCTTGCCTTTTTGATGATTTAAATACACAACTTCTGTTGTATATAACGTACACTCACGTATGATGACAACAGTGGTTTTAATCGAAATCATGAAAATAAAACAAAAAGGAAAAAACGCTTTACAAAATCACAGCAATGATATACAAATTTATACGTTGTGTATATCTCTTCACTTTAAAGCGAGGACGTTAAATGCAAACGATAAAAATTGACACATAAGCTTAGCTGCAGGATATTCAAAATAAAACTCAAAACGACTGCATAATAACAAAAATAAAACTGAATTTTCAAATAAACCAGCGAAATAAAAAATTTGTTTAATAAAACATTTTGGTTTGTTGTACATTTCCACATCCACCTGTCGATAACATTAATTTCTTTTTCCTGATAAACGTAGTGGTTTCCAATAAAAATTTTTTGACTGTAATCTACCGTCATCTATACGGAGTTTTATTTTTTTTTTTATTGTTACAAACATGCCAAATACCTGATCAGTTACATAATTTAAATATACTGTATATGCATACATGCGTATGTTTGTATTTCATACTATTTATCCGATTTTATTTGTAGGCAACAAAAAATACCATTTACAAAAATTCCTGAGGGGTTGTTGAACTGTACAGTTTATCAACAAGCAGTAATACTATGCTGAGTTTGTTTGTGTATTTTTACACTAATGTTTCGTCCTTTAAAACTTTAAAAATAGGAAAAGGGAGTTGTGTACGTATTTTAAAAGTCGAGTGTAATTTTAGGTTCGTCTAATGAAATAATGATAAAAATAACGTATTTGACTAATTTAATGTGTCTGTAAAATTTTTTTAACGACAATTTTTTTTTTGTTATTTAAAAAACAGAAATGAAACCTCTTTTTCAAGGATTTTTTAAAATATTATAAATAATTTTCAATTTTACTGAAAACACAAAATCCTAAAATTAAAAATCTTTTTTAATCTGGTCTTCACTTAAAAACGATAAAATTGTTTAAATACGTTTCGAACTGAAGTAATTTTTTCAAATGTGAATAAATCTAATAAAGTATGTTACGATTTAATTGGAATGAAGGCTTTTATAAAACTAAAAAATTTATCATTGTAAATTGAATTTCGTTTTCAAAATTTCAAAGTTAAATATGAGAAAAGAAACAAACCACCACCCATTGGGCCATCCACCATCGTCTAAATAAATTTTTAAATGAACTTTCTCTTTAAAAAAAATGTTCGAAAAAAATATCTAAAAGAGAACTCAAAACTCTGAGTAAAAAAATTAATCAAAGCAGAACAGAAAGAAAATCATAATATTCAACAATCAAATTAATAAAGTTATTTATTTGTTGTGTAACGATACGATGCTTTTTGAACTGCTGGGTTAGAGTAGAACCCCCAAAAATTTAAACAGTAAGTACATACGATATAGAAAAACGCATATTCACAAAATTTCAAAATGAAAATTATTTTTTTTCTTTAAATAAATTGAAATCCTCCAACCGTTAAAATATTTATTAAAATGAGAAAATTTAAAAATTGGAGCTAAAATTATTTAAATTAATTATGACTGATCAACTGATAACGAAAAAATTAAGATATAAAATAAGTCTTTCCGATCATGAAAAAAATAAATCTCACTTAAAAGACTGTTGTGATGAGAATTTATGAAATTTTCAAAGATAAAAAAATTTAACTAATTTTAATTTGTTAAATTTTATTTGCTTATCATAGTTTGTTCCAAATTGTATGCTCGAATTTTAAAATATCAATTATACATATGTATGTATGATGTACGTACATATTTTTATTGATTTATTTCTAAATTGGATATAATAAAATTTTAATAAAGATTTTCAAATCTATCTTCAAACATGTACAATTAGATGTATGTACATACAACTGTTTAAAATTATACGAAAAAATGTATATACTACATATGTACATACATATGTACATATAATATGTATCCACAAACTTAATTTTAGTTTGTTTCAAATTAAAAAAAAATATTCATCTTGGATCTTGCCCTCAATTTATCTAAATAAATGTGTCATCGTCTAATTTGTTATAAAAAAAGAAATTGATTGATCGAACATGAAAAAATAGAAAAAAAATTTCATGTGTATCACAAACAAACATTTATTTATTATTAGTTTTATGTAATATTATGACACAATTAATTTTGACATTTTATAGTTAAACCAAATTGATTTCGAATAAAATTTTTTATGTGCTTACATGAACACATGTATATACAGTGTACATGTACATATATAAAAAATGTGGATATGAGTATTTTTCATTTAAAAAAGAAGAAAACATAAATAAGAAAAATGTTCTACAAATGTGATCAACTTGTTTTGATTAAATTTTTTTAACTACTGAAAATGTGGATGCAAAGCTAAGTATAAATTAATATTAAATGACTTAAAAATCATAAAATTGAACTGTTTTTGTTATTAGGAATGATCATTAAGATATAATTTTTTTATTCTTAAAATAAAATGAAAACATAAATACATACATATAAACGATTATTAATTACAAACACGTTTACATATGTTTTTCATTTTAAAATTATTCCAATTAATATCATAAATGAATGATAATTTCTAATCATTTTATGATAGATTTATTTCATTATTTTATTAAGATTTATTCAAATTTATTCTATCATGTTGATTATTTGATTTTCATGTATTAGAAAATATGCTTGTATTAATCAAGTTTGTGTATAAATAGCCAACCACATTATCTTAGCGACTAACATTCCCAGTTTTCTTTTTGTATGTAGAAAAAAATAACTCAAAAATAACGCAAAATATCAGTAAAAATTCAAAATTGTATAAAATTATTAAATTTTAAATTAAAATCAAGGATGAACGTACATAGTTAATTAAACATTTATGAAAACACACTACATATAAAAGAAAAGTAATTTTTTTAACACGCCTAAATAAAAAAAAAAAAAAATTAAAACTGAAATAGCACTAAATATTTCGTTACCATCAAAAACGAGAATTATTTGGCTCTATGAATGGGTCATTTCTTTTGTTGAAAATTAAATCCGATCGTGATTATGCATTAAAATGTCAGATTTTCAATTTATGAGAGATTTTTGTTAATTTATTTGTAATGAATTAAACAAATAAAATATCCGGAGAAAAAATAATGTAATTATTGACCGGAAATACTTAAGTCGAATTAAATAAGATATTAATAAATACTAACATATGTATGTATGTATGTGCGTGGTAAAAGTCATTAGATGCAGATTTATTTGAATATTCGTGTATTATTATTATGATAAAGCACTATTTTCTTTAATGAGATTATTCAAAAATAATTTTTATACTATACAATATGGATGGAATCAATAAAAAAAAAAGTACCCTTATAATGAATTTGAATAAAAACAAAATCATTTACACGGTAGGAAAAATATTCTCATACCACTATTTTCTATTTTTAAAGATGTATACCTACTCGGCGTCTCTGAAAAATTCCTTGATTTCTTTGATCTTTTTCAGATACTTATCCTGATTGCATATGTATCAATGTATGTGTATATATTTATGTATTTATCTATTTAATGGTAAAAATTTTTATATACAGATATAAAATATAGGTAGTTTGCAGACAGTTACAGCCTGAAGCTTTTTTTTCACTGGTTTCATAATTGTCTTTTTTACATCTAATAGAGCCAATCACAATTTTCAATTATAGGTGCATATAAAGTATGTATATAGTTCGTTTTTTTTTTATTTCAATAAATTTATTCAACCTACAGGCATTTACACGGTTCATTTAATAATCGAATTCAAATCCAAAAATTACTCTCGTCATATTTTCTTCTTTTTTGCTACTTTTACATTGAAATTTGTTATATTTGCATATATTATATAGGTATATATAATACATACGCAAAATTTTAAAGGATATGAATAAAAAAGTATGAGCATTTTAAATGATTATACGTATGACAATATTTATTTATTTATTTTACTGATTTTTCACTAAGGAAATAAATTCAAATTCAAAGCTATTAAGTTTAAAAAAATTTAATATGAAACTCATGAACTGGATGCACCACCATTATTAACTTAATTCATCATTGCATATGCCGCTGCCAATTCAAATAAATTTTATTCTTTATGCTATAAATCATAAAATGACAGCTCACTCGTGTGACGTCGTCTACAATTTATATTTTATTTTATATTTTTTAAGCTATAGAATCTGGCGTACATATATGCAGGCGAACAAATTCCAAATGATATACCTAAAGTAAAACTACAGAGTACGTACATATGTACGTGTACATTAAATCTTTTATAAACGTGTGTGTGAAAACGTGAGTATACATATAGTTTAAAATAAGTATATATTATGTATATATTACTTTCTAGACATTATTATTTTTAAAATCTTAAAATTGTTCTTAATATTTGATTTTAGTAAATTTGAATTTAAGGTTGTTTGTCGTAATAAATTTATTGTTTAGAAAATAAATAATAACATTTTCTATTAGATAATGAGTAATTACTTCCTGCTTTATTAAATTTTCAAGTAAAATGCTTTTGTAAAACTTAAAGTAAAATAATAGAATATTTTTATTATATGTTAACAAGAAATGCTATTATTTTTACTAAATTTTAATGTATAACTACCGCAATTTTATTTAACAAATACGCTATAATTTATCGATTCGATTATACAATGTATGTATCAGACACCTCATCAATTCGATTAACGATAGAATATGTATAAAAAAAGGTGAAGACAGATAACTTTTATGTAATCAATCAAATTTGAAAAATTTTATGAATGATTAATGATCATTTTAATTAACTAAGATATTTATTCGAACAAAAACTTAAAACAAATAAAATACTAAAAAATGAATAAAAACCTTTAAAGGTACAACGAAGTAAAAAAAAAATGACTAATGTATGTACATGGCTTTTATATAAATTGATTGCTTATTAATTACTATCTTCTGTGTTTGTTGTAATTTTTCCATTATTCACTACCAGAAAAATAAACGTTTATTTTAATTTTGTTCACTTTTTTTAAAAGTATTACATTAATATGTGGTGGAAAATTGGTTGAATTTATTTATTTCGCTTCGCTTTATATTGTTAAATGTATATATTATTAAATTTCATTAGTTTTTGATTTTAACAAAATAATTTTACACATAAAACGATTAAATTCATGTATTCGTATGTAACATTCATAAAGAATAACTAAATGAAAATAAATTGATGTGCTAAATATTTTACAGTCAATCAAAGTAAGGATATTTGGGAAAATGCCAAGTAATCTTCAAGATGCGAAAAACATGAAAATTGCATATATACATTCATTCATTCACATGTTGAATTACACTGTTGAATTGCATATGCAAATAATTTACATTTTCTCCATTTTCTTTTTTTCGTTTTAAATATTTCCTTATACAATGTGTGTCTTTAAATAAATTATTTAAATGCATACTGTATAAGATAAATGATGACATTGCATATTAAAATTTACTAGTTTACAACATTCGTAACATTAAATCCATAGTTTAAATTTACAATAGACGACTATCTGTACATGAAACGAACAATTTAATGTAATATTTTTGAATTTCTAATATTAATACAGAATCCATGTCACTATTAATTTGTAGTGTTATGTGTTTTTAACAAAAACATTAATTTTTCATTTATAAGAACAATATACATTTTTTGTTGTCTGAATTTTCAATATACACGTACATATGTATATATGCAAGTACGTATTATGAAAAATTATTGCAGTTTTATATTTGTAATATGAAATTTATTTTTATTATTAGATTGTATGTACATACACTGAAATTTTTAATTAGTAAATGAAAAATAATTTAATTTCGTGAAAGCCTTCATCACTTTTAATTGAATTCTATTTTGTTTCTAAAAAAAAAAAAAAAAAAAATGGTACAGCTACCTAAAAGAGAACGAATATTAACAAACATAACGTTCATCACTAATGACAATTAAAGAAGGAAAAAAACCATCATTGTCGATTGTTTTATTAAAATGGTACTTTCTTTTTTTTTGTATTGTGTGTATGTTTGTTATGAAATCATTTCAAATAAAAATGAAAAATGATTAATATTGAGGTTTTACAAACGTTAGTAGAATTTTTATTTTTATTTTATAACTTTTTTTTTTCTAATTATGATAATGACGATATAATGAAAATTCACGAATACGTAACAAAAAGGAAAGTGAACTTTTTTTTATATGAAAATATTAGGGGGTAATATAGAATGTGAAAATTATTTTTTCTTTTTCATTTATTTTTCTTTCATTTGCTTTTATTACGCCCGGAAAATATTCAATTTTTATTATCAGTTTTATGATAAGATTTTTTTTGCATTAAAAAATTATTAAATTTTTTTTCTATTTATTTTAAGGAAAAAAAAAACGATTTTTATGTGTTTGATGTATAATGCAATAATAATATTTTAATTAATGTCAACTAGTATAAATGATTTCAATAAACACATTTATTTCCCTGTTAATGTAATTTACAAAACAATCTTATATGCACACAATAATTACCCAAAAGATATTGAATTATTTCAAAATTTTGTACATACATACTTAAATTACTCCTTGAGAAAGTGCAAGTATTCGTTTTACAATAGTCCATTTAAATTGTTAAATGTGTGTGTGTGTGAAACTGTGTACACATTTAAACTGAATCATACGAATGCAATGATGCAAGGCAAATTAGGAATATCAATTTTATTTGAATAAAATACATAAAGACTTATTGCCTTTATTAAACAATATTACTATGCATTAGCATATGTGTATGTTCGTACATGTACTGTGGTTCATAAAGCCTAATTGCATTTAACACTATACAAATTGTAATTTTCATTATTTTGACTTTCTTGATAAATGTATTCATTCCAATGATGTGATTAGATTTACATTGATATCACTTTTTACATTGTTTAAATATTATATCCTTTTTGTAATAAAAACACCCCATTGTATTTTCTTATAAAATTCTATAATTTCTACAATAATTTCATTTTATAAACAGAAAATATTATTTTAAGAATATCATGTCCATTAAAATGAAATTGAAAAGTTTTTTTTCTTATACTGCATTGCATTCATGCAGAAGGGAAGAAATTCATTTGTATGATAAATTTAAAAATCGTTTGTGTATTTGTAATATTGAAACAATTTGCATTTTTTATTTTGTTTCAAGAAAAAAAGAAAAATATACACAGCAATAATGAAAATAATAAAAGGGAGAAGACCTGCAATTCTTTTTCATATTGAATATAATGTACATTATAGAAGGTAAACATTATAGGAGGTAATAAGACGTTGTAACAAAGAAATTTAATAAGAATGCACAGCATGATTTTATGGTAAATGTAATCCTTAAATTTATGTATTTTTTTTTTTAGTGCAGTAAAGAGATTTTACTTCTTTTTTTTCTTGGAGCTTTAAAACCATTAAATAATTTTAATAATAATGTAGGATATAAATGTAGACGTATCAAATACTTAGATATAAAAATTTTGTTTTTTGTATATTATCGTAAATGTTACTCTTTACTTATAAACTTTTGAATTTGAATTTTGATCACAATCATACTTTGTTTATACGTTTTTCTGTATAAATCAAAATAAATACGTTTTACACGAAACTGAGTTTTCATACAAATTGCTTTAATACACCTGATATTACCTGCATCTTGTATATACTACAAATTTTAATATCTTTTCTACTTTACACAACAAACGTAGTTCCCCACACATCGTGGATAAGTTCAAATCGATATTAAGGTTGTAACTTAAATAATCGTTAATTACAATATTTTAGTACTTACATGATCATTTCATCAGATTATTTTCTTAACTCCGTTAAATATTTAAAATGTTTAGTACATGTTCATTTTATAAATGCATTATACGATATATACAGACAATAGATACATGTGCGTACACAAGTATGTGTACATATATATAATTTCATGAAATTAATGTTAAACTTTATAATTCTTAAAAGACCAATAAACCCATAAATAATGAAATTAATTATATTTTTAGTAAATTAAGACGTTATTAAAATGCATTAAATAATAATAAAGGTCACCATTAAAATTTTATTACTCATCTGATAAACATTAGATTGAAAATAAAATGGAATGATGAAAGTACAAAATATGAAATATGGGGATAAAGAAAAAAAAGATATTTTTCCTTCTTTTCTATAGTCTTAAAATGGAATCATATAGATGCCAATTGTTTATTATATTTTCCCGACAAGAATGTATCTTCTCAATACTTTTTCATATTACTGGTAAAATATAACTTCATGAATGTACATACATATGTACATATGTATGTGTCTGATACATAAAACTGTTTTATTTTCAATTGTTTTCGTTATTTTCTTGCATTTATATGCCTTGAGTAAACCTTGAAATTTTTATAATTTTTAATTTTAATTTAATTTTTATTTCATATCATGAAACTGAATAAAATTCAAATATTTCTACATAAAATAATCTCCTTTTTGAAGGCATTTCGCTCATTAAAACATACAAACATATAAGTACGAAGATAAAAGATTTTTTTTGAACACGTCAATTAAAATGAGCTTTTTATTTTTTAAAAATTAAAAAAATTTATTGGTTACTTAATGCATGTTTTTTGTAAAGTGTAAACGTCACGATAATAATATAAGAACAATTTCATTTTATGTGTATGGCTCATGATATTATACATACATATGTACATGTGTATAGGTACATAAATGATTTTTTTACTTTATTGAAATTTATTTATCCTGTAGTCATATGATTGCCGAAGTAATGTAATATCTGATATATGGAAATTTTAAACCATTCAAAATTACGAGTACATACATATGTAATTTTCCGTTATTAATGAAATCACTTTTAATCCATTAACTTAAAATGATAATGCTTTTATTTTTAACATGAAAATTAACAAATTTAATTTTCAGTCCTATTTTAATTAGACTACATAAATGCATACTCATGTGCATAAATACGTAAATATATATATACGTGCGTATTAATAACTTACGAGTATGTCACGTATTGTATCCCAAAAATATATTTTTTGTCGTTTGAGCTTTTCATGGTCCTTACATATTTTTTCCATTAAGTGCGATATAAACAGAAAAACAAATGTTCTTAATTCATGTACTATATCAATATGTGTACATAAATAATTTTACGTATGTCATTATGTACGCATTTTATACGCGTTTATAATCAAGGATAATTTTGTGTTTATCATTTCAGTTGCAAAGGTTATAGAAATATTTGAAATTACTTTAATTTAACAAAATTCAATCTTTTTATTTATTTTTATTTATTTATTAAAATTATAATTTATCATGAGATGCTTCATTCGTACATTCATACACACTTAAATGTGATATGAAAAGATGAAATCGTGAAATCCAAACTAATTGACTAATAAAAATTTCATTAGAAAAAAACCTGAATAAAAATTGAAACAAAAATTACCAAAAATAGAAGATTTTCAAATTATATTGTGCTCATGTATGTACACGATAAAACACTTGGAATTATATATCTTCATTAAAATATGTACATACATAATCAAGGTAGGAATATAAAAGTAATTTAATAAAAGCTCATTTTATTTATGTACCAAAAATTTTATTTATATTGTTACCCTTATCTAATGTACACACTGCATTAAAATGGGAATGTATTACATAAAAAATGCTACTCTAGGGAGCAACAAAATATTATTTATGTGAGACAAAAAGACATCAGTATTAAATTACGAAGCTTCTATTTGTTAATTTTGTTTAATTTTGATTTCAAAATACAATTCTATTCTTCTTTGTGTGGTTTTTTGAAAATACACTTTCAAATTATTATATAGGCATACATTATATTCTTTCTCAATATTTAATTGAATTAATTCTTTTTAGCTTTGTAGACAAAATAGGACGTGAAAAAATATAGAAAATGTAAAGATAGATACATAATATGTATTTATTCAAAGGAAATAGGAGTGATGATGTAAGCAGATTAAGATCACTATAAGTAGTGATGTACTGTACACCTACCTACTCAAGCAATTCATGTCCATCTTAAGAATTGTATGGAAATCCCTGAGGACACACAATAATGAGAATTTTTATCGCTTTCGTGCAATATGTTTATGTAAGGGAAAAAATCTAAGTATTATGGTACAGAAGTAACATTAGATAATGTACCATAATAATAACGCTGAGTTTGTATTGAGTTAAAAGTAATTAATTGATAATATTATATAAATACATACACGGTATACACACCTTCAATGTGACTTTTATTTGTTATACTGTTACGTATTTATTGCCATCAGTAACTTCTGCAAATAAGAAATTAGAAGATTTTTGTAATAATAAATTAAATTAAATTTCCTATCAGCTATTATTACATAACAAATACATTTTCCTTTTATGAATGTACTATTATATATGTACGTGAGGCTTTGAAATGTTTATTACAAAGCAAAAGAAAAAAAATAATCTTTTGTAATTGTTAATTTTTGTGAAGAGTAGACACTTTTTGTTTTTTTTTTCTGTTTTACATTTTTCGAATTACTATTTTGTTATTTAATAGACTAACTATACATACTCGCATAAATATCATTTTATTTGTTTTTTCAATTCAAATGTAATTAAATTCGACCAAAGAAAAAAATTTTAAAACAAATTATTAATTTCATGTAATAAACTAGTATAAGTGTACTGTACAAATTAATAATAACATAAAAATAAAAAATAAAAAAACAAATTCGTGGGTATATGTGTACATTCAACCATGATGAAGGACTGCAAAAATTCAAAACTCAATCATAAAATTTTCTGTGGTAAAAGAATATTTAAACAAACAAAATTGATGTTGGTTATTTTCACCAAAAATATAAATTACAAAATAAAATTAAAATATATGTACATACTTGAGAATGCTACATATTGTATACATTCGCAAACATGACAAACTGTACGTATGCATGTGTACATTTTCATTTAAAAGTATATTCACATATTTCATAGATGTAAATTAAGTTTGGTGCAATATTTTTTGTTTGACTTTTTAATTTTAACACGAATACATACAAGCAAATAAAAATGGTAATTTATTATTCTTTGATGTGAAAGCATGAAACTTGTAAATTTCGTATACGTATGTCGAAAAATAAAAAAAAGGAAAAAAAAATCGTCATCACCAAAATTTCAAGAGGATAAGCTAAAAAAAAGGACTTTATATTTGATATTTATTCGTTGAAATAGTCGTGAAAAGGAAGCTTTTTATATTCTAAAAATCTATCTATTCTTTGATATATCAAATTAATCAAAAGTTTAATTTTCGATTTTAGGCTCCATCACATGAAATTTTCTTTTTAACCGTTTTTAGTTGAAAACTTAAATATAAATGACGTATAAAATACGTTTGTATTTTTGAATTTTTATTCACTCATACGTTTTCAAACACAATAAATCATTCTAAATATGAACAATAAATTATAGTGAACATATTTGGATTTATAAAAATAGGTAATCCTCATATTAGTACTACCATATTACCATTTTAATTTTTTTTTGTTTTGTCTTTTATATATTTGCTTATATTCACAATAATTATAGCAAAACGTAAATAAAAAAAGGATAATGAAAATTTTTTAATCACAACAAACAAACATACATCCTAGAGTATAGATATAAATTTCATTATATGCATAAAGAAATCATATGGGAATTGTAGGGAAAACATAAGACGTCAGTTGTTATTACACGGAAAATATAGAAGGAAAATTTATGATTTTCATTCTAAAGCCTTTTATGAAATTATTTAATAAAATTTTTAAATGAATATCTACAAAGATGTGTATTACAAATTCGAAATACTTGGAAAAGTAATAAATTACTTATAAAAATGAGTGAGTACAAAGTATATGATGGCTGGAATATAACAGAAAAATGTAAGAAGAAAATTGAAGGAAAAATCATATTTTGGTAAACAAAATAGCTGCAGAAAATACCAGATTTAAAATGAATACCATATTGTATTCATATTTTTTTTATCCCTGTAAGCTATTTTCTCTGTCCGTACAATTATCCCTCGTCTACGCTATTGCTGTAGGCTATCATCCACATCATAGTATACAACAAGTACCAACTAAAGAAACCATAATACGAACCTTCGGCTTGTAAAGGTACTTTACTCCCTTGAAATCAATAATAATGATACATATTTTGTACAAATGTAAACTTTTGATTTATAAAAAAAAAAATAGTAATGCGTATGTAATTGAAAATACTGAGTATTTCATATTGAATTCCATTTTATTTTTGTTCTACATTTGATGTTGATTTTAAACTTTTACTTTATCTGAAATGTACAGTGTACATATACATATGTACACTCAAGTATGTACTTGGCATGATTTTCTTTTATTCTTCGTAACTATACTTTTCTAAACTTTATTCATTTTTGAAGTATTTTAATGAAAAAATTGAGATATTTCTAATACATTCACGTATGCTTGAAAATGATTTCTTTACAAAATCTTTTTTATTCTGTGTTCAATCAAATTTTTCTTAAAAATATGTTTTGTTAGGTACATACATTTGTATCTGTAAAATATAACTCTACCATATTGTATCACAGACATCTGTAGATATTTTCAAAAATATTTTGTCGTTCATCTCTGAAAGCATTAAGGTGGAAAAATGTTTTGTAATTCAAATGTTATAAACATTTTTTACCTATTCTAGAGGAATGTTTTTTTTTAAAGTTAAGCGTAATTATAAAATCTATTATTTGATAATTAAAATCCCAAATGTGTATTATTTCTTGTTAAACTTTACTTTCCTAGATTTTTTAATAGTTAAATGAATAGAAAATAAGGAATAGAGAAATTTTATGGGCTATTAAATCACGCAACGTTGTCTCTTATTAATGAAAGAAGAATTATGAAAAAGAATATATTTCATGTGTTGCATTGTATAAACACATAGAAAATTCAAAAGTATATACATATATACGAATTGCTTATTGTAATTATAACAAATTTTAAGCACAAGCGCGAAAAATAATCTCCTCTTTTAATAAAATTCATAATATTTTAATCAACACTTAATATAGTAACATTATCTTCATAATTCACACTTGTGCTACACTTTTAATGAGGTAACAAGGAACATTTCCTTTTCATATATCCCTTAAAACAACATCTTGAAATTACATTCTGTTAAATATGATATAGAATGCTTTATCAAATTATTAATGCAGGGCTTCTTAATATTGTTTTCAGTGGAGAAAATAGCGCTTCCATAAAATATGAAATTATATTATTTGTTATAAATGTCTGAAAATTTACTGTTAAATTCCTTTTTATTTTACTTTTTTTTTTAATTTTTACTGTCTTAAATATATTTTAGCATGCGTAACAATTGTATTTTTGAAGAATTTAAGTAAAAAAGAAAATTTAAATACTAGCAAAAAGTTAAGAAAATAAAAAAATTAAATATGATTAATAAAAAATTAAGCAAATTTTCTAGCATTATCTGTTCATGATTTAAGATAAATACTATTATTTTATGATAATGAATGATTTCATAGTTTCTAAAATTTCAAACCTGGTAGCAAAAAATGTGTTAATAAATATACGAAATTCACCTATAGTCTATTATTATTTGATGGAAGCCGAATCATTAGCTACAAATTCGTTTTGTAAAGTCTTATAATTTTCTGTATCGTTCCATTCACATATGCATATCTATCAATAAACAGGTACATAAATTCCTCCACATAAAAATGGATTTTGCATATACATACATACATACATGCCGCTGCGTGCTTTTTTTTCTTCTATTTCTGCTAGTCAAATCGTTATTATTTTCACCCTAAAGCTAATAATTTCCATTCAATTCATTTTTTGATTATATGCAAAACCGACATGTCGCGCCATCGGCATTATACATACAAGGTTCATTTAACAATAGATTCTAAAATTTAAATTAATAGCTTTTTATCATTGAATATTTATCTACCTTTTTACTTATTCAAATTTTAATCAAATTGAAAATATTAAAAAAAAAAATTATTTATTGATTAGAAAAATATTCCTCTAAGTCTTTTACCATATAAATTATTTTTCAAATTTTAATACTGAATTATGTAAATTAAAAAGAACAATTTCGGTATAATTTTTATTTCATTAATTTTTTCGATTCCTAAAATAATTTATACTGAAAAGAAATTTTGCAACTATGTACAACTATGTAAATAATACAGTATTATTTTTAGTTAAAGTAGGAAAATGTTAAAAAGAAAAAAAAAATCTTAATCCAGAAATAATTCATCATTCATGACACATAACTGATTAGAATTCTTTTCACTGAATCAAATTTAATTGTCACCAAATAGAAGTGCAGATTTACAGACATGTATGTGCACATTATATGCGTACATTTGCAAGTAGATACAATATTTTGTAACAATTGACCATGAAATATCTCTGGATCAAATGAACAAAAAATTTGATTTTTACTTGAGGCAAATGAATATATGTAATATGTGTCTTGCATATCAAATAATCGAACATGTATGTACGTATACGTAGGCAAAAAAAAAAAATAAATAAATAAATAGAAAGTGAATGAAAAACCTTAATGATAAATCGACTGTGATATTCCTAACAGGATTGTATTTATCTTTCTATTATACGGCACTTGTCTTTTATTTATAACAAATAACGCATACTTTGTCTCTAGAGAATATCGTATAGATAATTGTATATTTCGTTAATATTCATTCATCGAGACGAGAACTATAATTAAATTTAGCAAAACTTTCTATTATTTACAGAATATTAGATCCTAAGAAAAGATTCATTGATTTTAATACATGTATTAGAAAATTCAAATAAAATTCAAATAAATAAACTTGAAAAAATTCACAATATTTTCCAAATTTCATTAATTCAAAAATTTAAACAAATACATACTATTCTTTTAGTTTGCTTTTTTAATTTTTACATCAGTAAATAGTAAATAAAATGACTTGGTTTGAAATTTATTTAAAAAATCATTGATAAAATAAATCTAGAAAACAGACGTATGTATCATGTAAACAATTTTCAATATTCGTTATAACGCGGACAGAAGGAAAGAACGAATATATTGAGGGCGTCAAAATTGTTGTTACTTTTTGTATGTATAATGCATTTATGTATATTTACAGTGTTTATGCATTGATCCATTTATTTGCTCACATTTTTGATAAAAACTATTGTATTGTATATCCTGTTTTGTTTGATTCGTTTCACAGAGCACGAGCCTTTTATTTACATATTTAATGCATGTCTGGAATTTTAAAAAAAACCATTCAGCACCCTCATATACTTATAATCAACATTCAGATTTCAGAATGTATCTACCTAACTGAATGTTGAAGTAGAATATGTTATGTAAACAAATTTTCATATTTTGAGTTTTATTTGCTGTATGGACATATATATATAATATAAATTTCAATTTACTATAAACAACTAAATATAAATCCTATTTCATCGAAACATTTGCTGAACTTTTTATACAAGACTTTTGTTTTTAACAAGCAAATTTATAAATATTTTAAAATGTTTTTATTAATTGAAGTACGTATTCATATTTGTTAGCAAACATTTATTCTGTTTCTTTCTGTTATTCAAAAATTGATAATATTACACCACTATAAAATCAAAACAATTTAAGCATAAATTAATTGAAAAATTAATTACATTTTCAGTTATGCATTGTGCATATTTCAAGAATTTATTGAAAATTAAAAATTTTTATTCATTAGGACAACGTAATATTATTTAAACTACTAATTCCACTTCTAATATATCTCTTACTTTTGACATGAATCGCAGAAAATTATATATGTATGTACATAAGCAACCCCATGAAATTTAAAGTAAAATTTTTTATTATATAAAGCCTTCCAAAGCTTTTATGCTATGAAAATTTGAAAAAAATTAGAATGGTTTGCAATTAGATGTTCATTTTTTCAAATATATAAATCGAGTACATCGATATGTAAAATACATGTTTCAGTTGTATTTATGTATAATATTGAATAAAACATTGTATTTCATACATACATATATGTAAGGATGAGTAAATACATTTACAAAACATTAAAATTAAATTTTTTGTTTATATAAAATATTACGTTACAATCATCATGCCATTATTTCTAATCGAATTTTGAATTTTATACGTAGACAAACTAACATTGTATAACATTTATGCATAAAAGTAGGGTAGTCAATTTATATTTTCATATTTACATAATATTAAATTATAATTCATGTACATATATGGTACATTTTGTTATTTGCATTCACTTAATACGGTATACATTTTAAAGTGCCTCCCTTATCTCAAATTACAATATAAAATACATTTTGTGTACATTTTTAGCGAATTATGTATGTTTTTTGTATTTGTTTTCCATTTCATCGACCGATGGATACATTAATATTTGAAAATAATAATAATAACCAGAACAGTTGCAATTTTACTAATGTGTAAATGTATTCATAAAATTATTAAAAACAAATAATTTTTAATGCATACAGAAAACACACATACGTATAAAAATATCTATAAATATAATGTATGCATGTAAAAATACAATTTAAAAACGTTACATATGTATGTACATATATTGTATATGGATAAACATCACAATAATAATCCCTGAAACATCATCTTATTTCATCAGGATAATGCTTTTTGATATGTGTCTATTGAATTACGTACATACGATACATATGTATGTGTACATGTATATCCTTTCCAATAATATTCAAAATATTATCAACATTTTCGTTTACTTTATTTTTGAATAAGTAATTTGATTATAATTGAATTTTTTTAAAAAATAAATTTTAATATTACGAATCAATTTATTCAAAATGTAAAAATGTGTATTATTACACCTCCACTAGTTGTAAATTTATATTCAAGCATTGTAAATTTAAAAAAAATATATATTTTAGTACAATTTCATTTGTAATTATATTCAAATTAATATTCATAAATGCTGATATGAAATAATCGAGTTGAAAAAAGTTTATAAAAATTTGATCTTTGCATTTTGCATAACATTCGATATTGTAGCATAAATTTTTTATATTCAAACATTTCAGTTAAAATCTAATTATTTCATTTATAAAAAATATGTATACAATATCCTTTACGTTGCAGATAAATTATAAACGTTTACTATGAATGCAAAATTATGAACATAATATTTAAGGTTTCAAAACATGTATTTTCTGTATTGCATACAAACAGAAATAAATATCTCTATTGACTATAACTATTATAAAAATTATATTTTTATATCGTATATGCTACATTCTCTTTATAATTTGTTTATTATACATTGGCTTATTTTGTGTTATTACATTCATAATTTCAAATTACTAATGCTCAACACGAATTTTCTGCAGGATATGTACATACATAAAATAATGTAGTACGAATGATAACTAAAAATTTAACTAAATATAAAAATGTTTTCATTAAATTAAAAATTTATTTTCAGCACTCAAACAGTATATAACATATTGTAGAGGATTTATTATCCTCCAGATTGTGCAATTCATTTAACATTCTATAATAATATACGTAATTATGATAATATTAGGAGAATAAATTTTAAAAAAAAGAAGAAAAAAAAAAGGAAAATCTTACTTTTGTTCAGATAACAGATTTCAATGTTCATCTTTGTATCAAAACATTATTATTAATGTTATTCAAAAATGTTAAAATATCTTTTAAATAGCTTTTATATATTTTTTTATACTATTCTCATTTGTATGCAAGTCTAATTTAAAAAAAAAAAAAAAAAATGTATACATAATGTATGTTCGTTTGCAATGGTTTATTTTAAAAAAGAATTTTTATTTAAACGAAATATAATAAAATAAAATTAAATGAATATACTTCATAAAAAAAAAAACATTTTCAATACTTGCGTATGCATAGAAAAAAGAAGGTCATTGACCAGATACATTGAACGAGGAAAACTGTGATTATGGATGTTGAAAAAGTTAATTAACAAAAAACTGCAGTACATATTTCCGTATAATATTTAAAAAAATATGGTACAACTTTAATTTCAAGTTGAATAAATAAATATAAAACTTTTAAAAATATTCTGATGAATAAATGAATAATTCAATAAAATAATAATATGTTGTAGTAAAGTACCTACTATATGTACATTATGTACACATTCATAAGTCAAATTACAATATTTTTGGTCAACTTATTAGTTTTGGTTATTTATTAGAAAGCAATTTTATCATATAAATAAATCATCAATATTTTTGTACATAGTACATGACAGTAAATTTATAAAATTTTAATTACATACATATGTATGTACATATTTACATATAGAGAAATCTAAATTTTACTTAGCAAGTATAACTAAAATATTTATTCAAACGTAACTTACATTTTTTATATATAGTACACATGTATGTACATGTGTACTTACATTGGAAAAAAAGTAACTTTTTTAAACACATAAGTAAATTTAAAAAATGTATACTCATAATATAAGTACATGTGTATGTACGTACATATGTATATAAAAAACTTATTGTTCATCATCCAAATAACAAATATGTACATATGTACATAATCAAGATATATGTGTGTATGTTCGTATTGCATATATGTATATATGTATAAGTATGCCTTTTAGGTAAAATCATTTTGATACTAAAAGCCTAAAATAAAATAAAAAAGCGGATGAGTATGATAAAAAGCCTACTAAGAAAGGATAATCTAAAAAGGAATAAAATTTGATAAAATGAAATTATATTATTGAATAAAATTCCATTAGTACTAAATACCATTTTTACTTTATTATTATAATTTTTTTCTCAGATTTACAGAGATTTTCCTTTACTAAGAGTATTATACGTAAGTCAAATTTTCTTCAAAAATCTGTCAATATGTAGCCAAAATACATATAATAATATATGTATACAATATGTACACTTCTACGAACATAAAATACGAAAAAAAAAAATATGCTATCATTGAGACTTAGTGGTACAGACTACATCATTTAAAGTATGAAACAATAAAGACAGTTGCTTTCATTGGGCTTTAGGCTTTATTGATTAACATTTTGTGCACGAATTATTATATTATGTGTATAAAATAAATGTACTTCTAAAATTTTCATTTCGAATTTTCATTTTGAATTTTCATTTTTAATTTTATTTTTAGTCTAAGAAAATCTAATGGATCAACCATACATACATATGTACATGCATACATATGTATATGCATATATTGACTTTATTTCATTTGAACCACTTACATACATATGTACGTTATATGCTGAAATATTCAAAGAATATAAAAATTTCCTTTTTTAGACAATTATAAATTTTCAATGCAATTTTCATTTAAGTTATATCAAAGTAAAAAGGTCAGAAATTGGTTATATTATAGATACATCAAATAACCTTACATATTTAAATTTTTATACTAATAGAGTTTTTTTTTCTTATTCGCTTTTCCTTTTTCGTCTTTAAAATTTCCCTTATACGATAAACATGTTTCGAAATTTACCAGAGACAAATATACGTATGTACACAATATATATGCATGTATGTATATCGATAAATGTAAATTTTATATAAAATTACAAATGTCAATTATGTTCAGTCATTCCATAGGCATAAACATACTTACATACATATGTATGTACATATTTTAATAGTAAAGTCTTCGATATGCCATGCATGTGTAAGTTTATGAACATTTAAGTCATCCTAAGGGCATAGATGTACATATAAACAACAAAATAAAAAAATGAAAAAAAAAATAAAAATCGTACATAAGACGTACGATGTAGTACAAGAATTTTATTATTTCTTTTATTTTATTCATTTTATGCTTTTTATTATTTTTTTCCATAACATTTTAACCGGATGTGTATGCTTATTTTCTTACCTTTTTACCTTTATTTTATTTATTTATATGTTTTATTTGTTTATTTTACAAATATATATTATACATATCCATGTGTGTATTATTATTGAGCAAGCTAAAAGGAAAAGTGAATTGTGGTATTATTTATTTATATCTATAGCTTTTGATAAATAATTTTGGGACAGAATACATAAAGTTGATATTACTTCCTTGTACAAATAAAAAAAAATAAAAATAAATGAAACTAAGTTTATTTAGTAAAAATATGTATATTTGGCTTAGTATAAAAAAAAATTTTTATTTTTATTTTTCTACTTTTGTACATTATACATACGTTTACAATTTATTTTAATAATATCGATTTTATCGTAAACATTTCTTGCTTGTTTGTTATCATGTTATCATGTGATTATAAGAATGATTAACGAATGATTGAATAAATTTGAATATTTGTTTAGGTATTTATTTTTTTTTTATTATAATGTGAAATATGTATGTACATATAATAAATAAAATATTTGTTTATATTTAAATTAAAAATACAAAATGTAATAGCATATGTTTCAAATATCTGTTTATTAAAATCGCACAAAATTCATTAAATTTGTCTGGGTATTTAATTTTGAAATCCATGTTGTTTTAATTTTATTTTACTTTTTATTTTATCGATTTAAATAAAATTTATTATGCTATTTTTTTTTTGTACTTTTCATAATATAATACCAATTTATAAATCTATATGTGAAATATGATGAGATTTTAAAATTTCATTTTGTTTTATATTTATTTTCATCTTCAATATAGTACAATTTAATCAAACAGTTATAACGAAATGTTCATTATATAGAGTTTATTATTGCCAATAAACAATTCAGTTTTTATTTTGTACTACTGAAGGATTGGAATTACGCCAAGAAAATATACGCAAGTATATATTATGTATCTACATTACAACATGAAATAAAAAAATAGAATTTAAAAGATAAATCTTTCATATAAAATTCTCCATATGCGATTATGTGTATTTCAATTCAGATATAATATTAAATGATTATACAAGTAGAAAGTTCAAATGAAATTATTACAATTATTTGAAATGCACATATGGTGGAAAAAAGATAAATGATTCATTTTAAAACCAAAGAATATGAATTATTCTTGTTTCTTTGATTTATGTTTAACTATTGTAGGTTAAACAATATTAGAATTAGAATTTTATTTTAATTATATTTTTTAATTACAATGAAAATGCAATTAACCTGCTAAGAATTAATAATATTTCAAAAAATTTTCCAGTTGATCAGAGTCAATAAAGTGTATCTTAATGAATATTACAAATGCACAAATATTTCAAATAGATTTTCTTTTTTATTTAATTTAAATTTATTTTTGTATCCAAATTTCGTTTTGCTTATGTATGTAAACAAATTCATTCAATTGGAATCATCGTTCCTTGATTTTCTTTTATGTTAAGTTTGTCATTTTGATAATCAAAAAAAACAAAAAAAAAGTTCAATACAAAAAATGCAAACAACATAAAATACATGCTTTTCAAAAGAAATCACAAGAAAAAAGTAAAAACGTCCTCAAGCTCATTTAACATTGCGGATTTCTTTTACTTTTTTTTTCTAATGTTATGAATCTAAAAAGGCTTTTAAGCAATAAGAAATCCACAAGTTTTGACAATATGAAAAAAAAAGGATAAAAAACTTTACATTAAAATTGAAATAGCTGAGTCAGTCATATTGTTTCAATTTTCATGTAATATGAAAATAGGAAAAAAAAAACTTTTTTTTTGGTTTTTATCTTTCACAATAAATATATATTTGTTTATCGAAAAAAAAAAAAATTATTGTATTGTTTTTGTTCAGTTGTATTATAAAAACATAAAGTGTCTTATATGGTAAAATATTTGAAGAAAACTGGTTTGATAAAATGGGAAATAAAGTATGTAAAAAAAATATACTAAAAAAGGTCGATACAAAAACTTGAGCTATATCTAATTTTTTTCACTTGAAATTTAACAAATGGTTCATATACATACATCACCATATATAGGTACATATACGTAATCAACCAAACATTGAAATGAATAAGTTTTGTATCATATGTACATACATACATATGTATTTGTTATGTCTGATAATTTGAAAACAATAGAATGCAAAAATTTTTTTAAAATTTCTTTGGTATCTGATTACAAAATCTTAGGTTATAAGATCAAATATGAAACCACGATCAAATTCAATATAAAATAGGTACATATGTATGTATATTTAAAAGTATGATAGTGTCGTTTTTTATACCATTGTCTTTTGTTATGTTTAACATCATTATTTAATAGATAAATCTTTAGGGTGGTCTAAATTTTTTTTAATCTTATCTGTCTTATTGTACAGTTCACGATTCACAAATAAAATTGTTTAAATCTGAATTTCAATCAATCTGAATAACAAATCAAAATCGGCAACTAATATTCGTTTTCTGAGTTTTCCTAAAGTATATAGATATCTGTTAAAGCTCATTAGCGAAATAATTTTTAGTTCACAGTAAAATTTGAATAGACACTGAAATTATATTTAAAATTTCAAATTATATTTTAAATTATATTTAAAATTTCAGTTATGGAAAATTTAGTTAACTGCAATGCGTTTATTAAAGTGTGTGAGTGTGATATACCTTGTCAGAGTTGAAATAAATATGAAAACCCTTTTACATCCATTGAATCAAACACATCGTAAAGATTATAATTATTATTAATATGCAAATAAGGCAGAAATATTAAAATATAATTTAAAATAATAATTTGATGAGACGTGAGATTGTTCTGTGACAAAAGAAACTCGTTTAAAATGTAAATATAATAATAATAATAATAATAAAAATTTTATCCATGAATATGATGCACATAAATAATAATTATTATTTTTACTTATATAATACGTGACCATCAAAAAAGTAATGAAGTTTAAATTTGATGGTCTTAACAAACATACATATGTATGTATATGCACTTTATGTAATGCGTCTGTGTGTGTACTGCCTTTGTACAACAAATATAACAAAAGCAGATTTGTATTTTTGATTTATGTACATATATGTAGTGCATATTATATAGTTTATTTTTTATTTATCTTTGAATGAATTTAATGTTATTTTAATTTTGAAAATTGACGGGAAACGTGTAGTACTTGCTAATGGGTGTTTCACACGTATAGGATTCTTATTTTATATACATATGTATGTATGTGTGCGGAATTTATCTACTGTTGTCATCATGGAATGAGAAATTAAAATGTCATTCCAATCAATGTTGCTCAACTGAAATGATAAAATGAGTTGTTCAAAACACGTAAAATAAATTGCAATTATGAATGATGTTTCATTATTTGAAGGTAAAACATAACAAAGTTATTACACTGTTTCTGATACGATACCATTATATTCCAATCATCCATAAAAAAAAAAAAAAAAACAAATTATTTTTAAGAATAATATTGTAACAAAATATTCTACAGCGTTTCCAAAATAAAAATGTTGTCTGTATTACGAAATGTTAATAACTTTATTAGATGTTCATGAAAAATTCACATCAGAACTTCAGCAAAAAAAAAAAAAAAAAATTTGAAATATCTTTGGCTTTAAATGTATTTTAGTCATATGGTCATATCATATTTATTATTTTGGTTTATTTACTTAAATGATATTTTTGTTTTTGATTTTTTGAAATTCTTTTTATAATAATTTTTTTTTTATATTCTATTTAAAGTTAAACCATTTAATAAATGCATACAAACGAACTAAAAGAGCATAATTTAAGCCTCTTATTTTCAATTGACATATTTTACAAATCTAAAATTCAAATTCATATGCGCATGTGTTATGTGTCGACTAGGTTTTATTTATTATTTCCTTTTTTTCTTAAAATGATTTATCCCTCTTATATGCATATATATTGTAAAGATTCTGGTTGCTCTTGCAGCCTAAATATATTTTATACACATAATGTCATACACATAATCAACACCTTTATGCTGCACATATAATATTTAATCGGATTATATATTTATTGTCAACAAAAAGAACATCAGTCGAAAAATTATTCAACTAAAATAAAAAATAAAATTATGTTTTTTTTCTTTGTTGGATAATAAGGAGGTGTTGATTAAAAAAAATAATAAAGAGTATAAAACGCCATTTACTTCTACGTACAGATACGTACAAATGTACGTACATATATTATACAAATTTTATTTCAGAAATAAATTATTTCCTGTGGTTACCATGTGAATTGTTCGTTACATATTTTGTTAGCTTATGTTTGTATGCACGTTACTAAATGCCATATCGTTACTTACCATAACAGATTTAAAAATATAAATAATACTCCTAAATTTTTTTTTATTTCATAAATAGTCTTTTTAAGCATCTTCATATTCATTTATTGTATTTTATGACTTTCATATTTTTAAACGTGCCTAATTATTATTTGTTTAATGACTAATGGGTTTTTTTTTATTATAAAATTTTTAAATATAATTAACAAATTTTCTTACTTGAACATTTTATTAAATTAAATCTTGTGCTCGTTAATTAAAATGTTAGACTTAATGCTGTTTTAAATATTTAAATTTAATTCTAAAAATTTAACCGGTAAGGTAAACAATAGTGCACGTAAGATAAAAATTTATGAAAATCAGAAATCAATTTAAGACCACCCATTTAGTAATTTTATTTAAATATATACATGTTTCTACGTTCATATATCACACGATATTGTTACAATAAATAAAGGGCATATTAATTTCAATACATTATGTTGTGTACATTTTTAAATATGTTCATCCATTTATATCATCCTTCAAAAATCTTTAAATTTACTAGGAAACAATACGTACTTAATTTTTTGACTAACATAAGGCTTATTGTCTTTATCTATATTTTTATTTATTATCCTTCACTTCCAATTTTAAATAGGATGTAAATATGTATATCGTTTTCTATTAAATGAATAAATATTTATAATTTCGATGATTGTTATTTTGTGTAGTTCAGGTGCCCAGAAAAAAAAGAGGTTTGTTTTTGTCAATGCTAATGAGAAATGTAAATAATAATAAATAAAAAAAATTCGATGTACAGAAGCACACAAGGGTGTATTTTGGAATGTTGTCTAATTATAAAGCTATATATCTAAGATATTGATCTTTAAATATTTTCAAAAAGAATTAGTTTATAGCAATCAATTTATTGTTATGGTATTAAACATAAATTTTTCCTAAATTATTTATTACAAAATTACTTTGTTTATGGATTCTATCAGAAATAAAATCAATCTTTTGGAAACTTGTCTCTTAAATGCAATGACAAAACATACACGCATCTTTAAAAATTATATTTTTTTAAATTATACTAAACTTTTAATTAATGAAAAAATTTTAAATCCCTAAATGTAATTTCCTAAAGGTAAAATACATGTTCATATGTGTGAGAGATGAATAGTACACAAAATCAATTACAATGAAAAAAAGAAAACTTTTTATTAACTAGAAGTGTGGGACAATTAATTCAAATTCCAATTTTCATTGTTAAATTAACCGCACCGTTTCAATACCGTATCGAATTTATTTTAATCGAAAAAAATAAAAATTGTCACTGAATTTTGTTTGGTAGTATAATGACAAAACAGTTGTGTACAATTGTAATGAAAAACGTTATCGAACATTTTTAACTGTTTTCATTTACGATATGTGTATACATAAAATGTGTTTGTCAGAAATTTTATACAAAATTGTAATGAAAAGAGTAAAATGTATCATACATTTATTTAAACCCCCTTTTCAAACTCCATCACAAAATAAATGGTAAAAAGAATTAAAAACGTTATGAACAAATAAAAAATTCATTGAAAATATACAGGACGATGACTTGAAAAAAATTTAAATACTTTCATTAAAAAATTGCAGTCACTTTTTGGCAGATCATAAATTTAAATTCAATAAACTTTACGTTAGATTTAAAGTAATGCCTAGTAATGCATTAGTTGTTTTAAATTTTAATTCGACCACTTGCAAGAATTAACCAAAATTTACTTTAAAGTTAAATAAATTCAAAATAAAATATATTATGAATTAAAATTATAATCATAATATTATTGACATGTTTGTTTTTATTTTTTATTAATATTAATTAATTTTCTTCCGACAAACTAATTTTATTTATATTTTTTCATTTGTACAAAACATGTTATTTGTTTACAACATTCATAAAGACATGTATACAAATAAAAAATAAAAAAATTGTATTGATTGTCATGATAAAATGACAACGGATACTCATGATACATGTATTGTACATATGTAATTAATTACATTTAATTAAAAGTGAAAGTTACATATGTACGTATAGACAGAGGAATTATAAAAACTTGTCGTTATGAATAATTTAATTTATAATTATTACAAGTAAACTTAAGAATTCAAAATAGAAAAACATTATGTGGGAGTATTTGTTGATTAATTACCTGTAAAAGTATAATTAAATATTTGATCTTAACGTACGATGGATATAATGAAAACCTTATGATTAGAGAATCAATAGATATGTATGTATAAGTGTATACGTATGTAGCTAACGGATGACGATGCTTTTAACTTTCAATTTTTTAACAAATAGCTCTATCATTAATTATTTTGATACAATTACATTTAGTAGACTGTTTTGCATTTTTATTCAGAATATTTGTTTTTGTTATTCATAAAATTAGATTACCTACTTTTTATTACGAAAAATGTAAAAAATCAATTAACTTAAGATTTTACGCATTTTACATCTCAGATCAATCTAATATCAATTTATTTTAATTACCTATATATTGGAAAATAGTGGAAATACAAAGTTTTAAATGTTTTTTCACATGCAAATAAACCGACAAAAATAATTTTTTTCTGATGACGATGTTTATCAATATTTAAACAAAAAAAAATCATTTGATTAATACATACACATTTGTTTTTCTAAAGAAACAAAATAAATTGAACAAATTTAGTTCATTTTTTACTTCAAATTTAATTTATTTCAATTAATAAAAATATTTTTTAATTTATAATGAGAAGATAAAAGACATTTTAATCAGTTTGAATGAACAATTAGAAGAAAAAATTGATTATTTTTTTGCAGACGTTTCTTTCAAATCTTACATTTCTTTTTTTAAAGATCTTCATCCGGTCAGAATATGTATATGAATAGACAATAACGATTACATATGATAAAATTAATATGTAATATTTAAGAATTTTAAATTCTATAGAAATTTTAATTTTCTTCTTATTCACATACAAGATGAACGGAAATTGTAACTTAAATCTTATGATTGTTTATTGTATGGTGGGCATCCACTTTCTTCGGGAATTTTTTGTTGAAGCGATTATATTCGATAATAATTATACATTTTTTAAAATAAAATATTAATATAACAGTTTTCTTCGCTTAATTTAAGTTAAAAAATTATATTACAACTAATTCTTGAATTAAATTGAATTAAATTACATAAAAAAGTCTTTTATCAACAGGTGACTGTTAAGTTGGACGATTAAATTAATGAAATATTGCTCAAATAAAAATTAACTTTAAAAATGGCTCTTTAAAATATTCACAAAATTTTCCAGTTTATCCTCTCATTTTCATAATTCATTATCCTGGCAAATATACATATATAAATCATATTTTTTGGCAAATTCATAGTGGAGAGAAACTACAAGCAAAATATTTATTTGTATGTTTTCTATAACATATGTTTGTACTTTGAAATTTTTGAAATTGAAGTAAGTGAATTTGGATGATTCTCAAAATGCTCTTAAAAAGCCAGATTCAACTTCGAAGTTTAACCAAATTGAAAAGTATTTGAAGGTTGGTTGAAAATCGAAAGGACCTAAACCTAAAATGTAAAATTTTACTATAATTTCAATGAAACTTCAACTTCTATCTGTCTACGTACAAAATGTAACTTTATGTTTATATCAAAATAAGAGAAGAAAATGAAAATTGAAGATATAAAGACTCTTTTGTTGAACAAAATAATATGATTTTGACGTAGTATATGTAATATTAATGTACATACATATGTATGTATGTATGTATATGCTTATTATGCTATATAATTTGTTCATTTTTGTAACTCGAAATTTTTCAAATATTCATTCATATATTCGTGGTTCTCTGGATTTCGAAATACACACAATCAGGGTTGGGACTTTACTGCAAGTGCAGTAGATCTACTGCGATTTGTTGGAAAACTGGTCTACTGCCGCAGTAACTCAAATCTACTGCGCTTTTCTCGACTTGATAAAAGTTTCAATCAAATTTATAACAATTTGTTATAAAAATTTATTTTGAAAATCAAAAGGTTTATTGTTGTTTGGTTATACACATGTACATATGTAAACCTAGATATTCAACTTTGTACATCCCTGTAATAATTTTTGTTTCATTCCTATAATTGAAACTGTTAGGTTTGGAATATATTTTGAAGAATTTTCAAACAATGAATTTATTGATGGTGTTAGACTTTTGAATGTCAAAAAACATTTACTGGCGTTTTACATAGAATTTTGTAAACAAATTCGCACGCGTTTTAATTTTAACGATAATAAAATTCAACTCTTGAAATTTTTAGAAGTGAAAGAAATTGTTAAAGGAAATTTACTAACTCTTCAACCAATTCTTCAAGCATTTCCTTTTATTAATGGAGATATAGAAAAACTTAATAACCAGTGGAGATCTCTTCTAGGAAATAATGAAATAATTGAAAATTATTACGATCCAGATGTTGTAAAATTTTGGTCAAGTTTGAGAAATAAAACCAATTTACTAGGTGAATTTGTTTATAAAGAATTAAGCACTATCATGCTTGAATTATGCTGTCTTCCACACAGCAGCGCATCAGCTGAACGTAAATTTTCCAATTTAAATTTAATTAAAACTGATATAAGAAGTAATTTAGATATTTCAACAGTAGAAAATATCATGTTTTGTAAGGAACTTCTTGATAAAAATGAAGATTGTTGGGATCCAGATTCGAGTTCTTATACACATAGATTATTGGAGTATTTCAAGCCATTTAAGTTTGTAAATGGTGAATACAAAAGACTGGAAAATTAATCACATAACAATTTTTTTTATATATTTAATGGTTTTTTTAGTTTTTTTTTTATAGAATTTTCGTTAATTTGTTTTATTTAATTTTGTTATTTTTATTAATTAATTTTATTTGCGTTTTCGGTTAAACTTTATTTTATATAATTGTTTTTTATTTTATTTAATTGTTATTTTATTTATCAAATTTTTGAGTTTTATAATTTGAATAAATGAATATAAAAAACACTTCAGAAATTTATATACGAGTATGTACATTATAAGTATTTACATGCTATTATATAGTTTTTTTTCTACTGCACTTTTGCTCAATCTACTGCACTTTTTCGTTGAATCTGCTGCCCTAAATACTTAGAAAAGTCCCATCCCTGCACACAATACAAATTTACAATATTTAAATTTAATACAGTACAATCTACAATATAATACTTTTAATTTTATTGAGATTTGAACTCAAGACTCAAGAGCTACCAGCTGAAGCTGAAACTGGTTGAACTGGATTGAAACAGGAAATAAATGGAACACAAATAAAATAACTTAACTGAAATTTTGAATGTTGTTATTTTATTTATTTTTTTTACCAAAATTTTTCAATCCAATTCTCAAGATTTCAACTCTTACCTTACCCCTAATTCTTTGTTTTATTTTGGTAGTTGATTTTGTTATTGTTATTCATTATTACAAAATACAGTTTACGCACGCACAGTGCAGTATTTAATTTATATGTTTTTCTGTAGAAGAAAACAAACAAATGAATGACTCTTTGAAATTTGAAATACAATTTTACTCTCTGAAGTTTTTCCCATTTTCATTTTTCATTTCGTCGAAGAGGAAATTCATACAATTCTGTTGATTTCTTCATATACTGTTTTACTAAATTCCTATTCGATCTTATATGAATAAATGAATATACTACTGAAAGCAATGTAGTCAAATACGATGAAAATTTTGATTCAGTTTCATTATAGCGTTCATCAGAAATGGTTTGTTCGGGAATTTAGTCGTGACTTTTAAAGAAAATTTATTTCTTGCTTAAATTATATTCTATAATTTTTAGTGATAAAATATTAAATCTTTATAAATAAATAATTATGTTTGAGTTTTATTTCTAACATAAAAATGATTTAAATAAAATAAATTTTATGTAGTAATGAGAAAAAAAAATTGTGTTTTATTTTGTATGTATTTTAGAAGTGAATGAAAAAAAAAAATTTTATTAAATTTTTGTATTTTTATTTATTTATTATTAATTAAAAAAGAAAAGTGATTAAGTGCACGAAAGTTGTGTTGAAAACATATTTTATCACTATGTATTAAAAATTAAAAAAAAAAAAACAAAATAAAATAAAAAAACAATCAAGGATAATCACGTTTTGGAATATATATACACGCTACAAATCAAATTGGATTACCGTACCTGTGTGAATTCGTCTTACGTAAAAGGATATTCAAATTCAACAACTTAGGTAAAATGGCCTTGTAATAAAAATAGTAAAAATTTTCTAATGATTTTCTAAAATTGTCAAATAAAATAATTGGAAATAATAAAATGTTATTACAATCATTACTACATAATATACGTTTTCATGTTTACTTTAAGAATTTTCCTGTGATAGTCTTATAAAAGAAAAACACAAATTGCCATCAGAATGTAGTATAAATGTATTTGTATGATTTCACACCCTTGAAGAACTACAAAATGTTTTCTACCTGCGTTTATTTTGTACACATTATTCATTCGTATTCATTGTATAACACTTTTTCTGGCAGTCTGTTTTCTGTATCCTTTTAAAAGTCGAAAAATTGTACTATGATAACGTTTCATACCAAAATACTCGATAACGTTTGCATGTGTACATATACATAAGTATGTACATGTATAAGGTGTATGTATGTATATTGGAGCTATAAGGAAGAAATGGTTCAACAACCCCCAAAAAGAATTTTATGAATGGTAACTTTGATGATATGGTGTTTTAGATTTGCATGATATTTTTGTGTATATGTATGAGTACATGTGCAAATGTATTTGTTGTTTATTAGGGGGTAAAGAAGAATATTAGACGGCATCCAAAGTTTTTATTGTAGAGTGTTTATGTTGATTGAAAATGTAAACCCTAAATGTAATCAATGGAACATTATATCAGAAAAGTGAGTTAGGGGTAATTTATAGAAAAACGAGAATTTGTTGAAATAGATATTTTTCTTAGTTTTTTGTTGTATATTGCTGATGTTATGGCTATGTATAGTATATTAAAATTTGGTATAGATATTAGAATAACTAAATAAGCCAAGGTATTTTATGATAAGATTACTTGATACCTCTATTTCCTTTTATGAGGTTACGTTAATACATTACGTAATACTTTTGGAAATAATGATATATGTATACAATATTTTTTGAAAGGTTTGAATGAAATTACTTTGAGCATATTCAGTTTTACTAAATTTTTTGTATTCAATGGTGTTAAGAACCATACTTGAATCTACATTAGTAAATAATTGGAAGTTAAAGCACTACGACGTTCAGCAAAATATAATACAATATACTTTTAAAAGATACCTTTTTAATTCTTGTTCTACTAGATTATTGGTTGCATGATACTATTTTTTGTTAGCGCATTCATCTGATGAACACTGTTAAAATTAAAAAGTTTTTCGTTACTTGCCTTTGTTAAAATTAAATTTTAAATTTTAAATACATATTTTGATGCTATATTTTTTTTACAAAATTTTATATTGAAAACTTTGTTTTACTCGTACATAGTATTTAAATATGACATAAAAATCCACAAAACCTCAATAATACAAACATTTCTAAAGGTCGTTACATGTATCAAAGGCAAATTTTTTAGATAATCATCAACCAGAGGTTAATAATTTCAAAAAATCTTAATGTTTTTCTTTGTTCATACGTATCATTATTAATACTTATATGTCCGTACATCTTATCTGTTATTACATTATAAATATTTTTATGAGTTTCTTTTACTTTTTTACTTTCTAATTTCGAATTCTTTTACAAGATTACATATTCAAAATGATGCTAACAAGAATACAATACGTACTTTGTTTTTGTTTGAAAAAGAAAAAGAAAAGAAAAATTTTAATAATAACCTGGCAAAGCCCCAAAGATATTCAACTGTTAGGAATTATGTTTATTATTAAAATCTTTACAATGGAGTACATTCTGTATATAAATGACATGTAGAATAAAAGGTACAAGTAATTTCTTTTAGTATAACCAAAAGAGTATATGTATTGCATTATTTAGAGAATATATACATTATGGAATATGTACACACGTAAAAGTGTGTATAATTTTATGATCATAAAATGTATTTAATATACTTAACAAGAAAAAAAAATTTTTCGACACAAAATTGTTATGTAATTTGAACCTCATATGACCCCGAAGAGTTATTCCTATTTATTTTCATTTAAAAACAATGTTAAAAAATAAAAATCTGTATTATTAACATTTCTTCAATCTCACAGTATGGGAAAGCATAAATATAAACATTCATTGTGGTGATATTAAAAAACTTTAAATTATAAATAACATTTTACTTCATGTTTGTATACATTTTAGTGTTAATAATAAGTGTATTTTGTTTATGTTACAATTTTCCCACGTATTTGTTTTATTTTGACTGTTCTTTCTTTAACTCAGAAACTGTATGAAAAAGAATTTTAATTGTCATTTTGTATATTCCAAAAGTTATCCATCCTTATCTTTGCTTCAATAGGTAAATAATCTCAATAAAGAGAATAAATTTCAAATTATTGCTGCTTATTTGTAGTACATACATATACCTATATATACCTATGTATACCTATGTAGTACATACCTATATTATATTTTTCACAGTTAATACAAATATGTGTTTATTATTGGCATGTTACATTCTAAATTTATTTATAACAAATTATTAAATGTAACAATTATGTCAAATTACAGAAGTAAATTCCTCAAAAGTTATATTTCTATTTTATAAACTTTCATTTTCTAACATATTCAATTCATTTTTTATTTGTTTATACATATAGTATATTAAATACGTAAACAAGTACATGTTTTTAAATACACAATTTATATGTCTGTTCATGTGTCTACAAGCTGTTAGGCAAATAAAATTTGTTTACTAATTTGTAACTTGATACATTATTAATGTACATAAGTCACATATAGATGTATATATATAAAAGTTACATACATACATGTAAACATGCATATATGTATATATTTTATGCTGTTAGAAGAGGATTAAATTTCTAGGTCAGTTTGTTTGAGTAATGAACACGATGAATATAATAAGTAGGTCTTTTACATGAAATAATGTTCTGTGCTTTTCAATTTAATTACTATTACATAATTCAAATATGCTAATATATGATATATACGAAAAAAGGTAATATACTTAAAAGTAATATTCAGATTAGAAGAAATTTGACCCTAATTTATTTTATGGAAAATAAATCAGGTACAAAAATATCTGATAAAAAATTACTTACTTAATAAATGAATAATACCTTTTACTATTTATATGCAAAAGGAATACATACGTACGAATACATATATTCAATTAATGTATTCAAATATTTTTCTAAGTGTCACGCAAAAATTTTTTGAAGAATTAATGTTTTTATTTAATTTATTGTTCTTATGAGGTAAAAAAAATGTTGTAGGATTTCCTTAAAGAAACAAGAAGTATAAATGATTTGTGTACATATGAACTAAAAAATTTTATATACCGAAAGGTAACAAATAATATAATTAATAATAACTTATATTTTGGCTACAATAAAAATGACAACATTTAACAAGATACATATATTATAAGGAATTGTTTAACTTTGAATATCATGAAATGGAAATTAATACTTATTAATTTATTCGATATTATTCACACATTTAGAGAACTAAAATGAATGCATATCAGACGTTTATAAAATCATACTATATGCATTATAAAAATTAAATCCGCATTAAATTAAATAGTATGTTTACTTTTATATACATGAAATTAAAGTTCAACTTCTGTTCAATTTATTGTTTTGCAGATATTTATATGTTTGTTTATTTAAACGACTGAATTTTTATTAAACCAAATCTATATAATGGAATACAATATCAATTCATGTAAATAAAGAAGTCTGCAAGTAACTGCCCGTTGAATATAAAACAAAACTACATATGTATAAATTGTTTTGTTAAAATACGATCGAATATTGATTTTTCTGATTTATATTTGGTGACATAAAACATATACTCTGGGACATACTATATATGTATATTTCATACTAAACACATATAATTTCATTTCATAAATAACAAAGGCGTATGCAAGACTTAAAATTAAGAATCTGTCGTTTCGTTTTATTTAAACATATTTTCCATTTATTTAATTGAAGGTTGAATTTAAATTTATTTTATTGCAAACCATTCTTTTATAGGTTCAAATTTCACGCTTGAAAGCAATAAAAGAACAACAAAAACAGCAGATGTCAAACTGTGCGTGTTATTTTTTCAGTTATAGAATAGAATAGAGGGTGAAAATTAATATAAACAAAAATTCTAATTGTCGTATTCGTTAATACGTTAACTATAGAATCAATGTGAATAAAATAAGGATCCTGAGGGATAAAAGTTTTTAAATAATTTTGATTAAACCAGTTTTAAGCAAGGTTTCAACAATACTTTATAATATGTTTATATCGCTTCACGTCATTCAACTTTTATTCAGTTGAAATTTATCATGGGTTTAAAATTTATCTTTTTAATAATGTCCAAGATTTTTTATAATTCTATTTAGTTTTATTAATAAGTAAACAAAAAATAATTTCCTTTTTTTTTAAATTTTAATTATTTCACTTAAAAACTTCAATTAATTTCCAATTTTAAAAACCAGTTAAAGAATACATAAATAATTCATAAAATAATTATTTATTTCTTGAAATCTTGTATTACTATTTTAATAAATTTTGCTTATAAGAAATTATTCCTAATTTTCCTATAAAAAAAAGTACTAAATTAAGATACATACTTTAAAGTGTGAAAAGTAGTAATATTAAAAGTTAACTTTAACTTTATATCTTTATATTTTACACAGTATAAATCAATGTGTGATAATGTGAATTTTGAATTAGGCATATAAAATATAAAAATGTGTATGTATATACATAAGTACTCAAAATATGTTATACACGTTTGGTTATGTCACAATATAATTTATAATTTATGATTTCTTTTTTATGTTATTCCTGTTAAAGTAAAATTTGAAAAGTTGAAAATAAATAAAATTAGAACTCTTATCAAAAAAGTTTTACTGAAATATGATTTATCGTTACTATATAAAATATGACAATAAAACACGATGAAATATTATTAAAATATATGTATGTAAGCATTAATATGGATTCTGAAACAAAATATTTGAAGAAAACATAAAATCTTTATAATAAATTGTAAAATATTTTATTACAAATATAATTTAGAATTTTAAAATAGAAATTCTCCTGTTTTAAATATACATTTATACATACACATACATATGAATGTATATAATATGAATGAGAGGGGATATGAATTTTAATAACAATGTGTTAACGTAATCAAAATTGTTTGAAAACTGAATTAATTAAGATTGTAGTACGTAGAATAATATAATGAACAATAAGTGTTAAATTTATGTTTCTAAGGTTTTCCAATAGTTTCTGAAATCAATGTAATTAACACGTAAAAAAATCTAGAGTAAATGAAGTATTTCTATTCCCAGAAAAACCTTCTTAATTAGACCAAAATTGCTACTGTTTCCAGTTCATAAACATTAGTAAATATACAATTCACATAAATTTTATTATTCCATATGAATAATTTTATTCACAACTGATTAGAATATACATAATATATTGCAATTTCTTATGAACTAATTCGCTTAAGAATTCTATTTATTTTGTATATTAACAAAAGAGAAAAATTATGTCAGTTCGTATAAGAAAAAACAACAACAACAAATGTTAAATAAGTTTAGTTTCAAAGAAAAATAATTTATAATTTTTTGTACAAGCAAAACAAGTAACATGCTGTAGAACATTATGTTTGATTTCTTATTTGATATTCTTTGTAGTTATATATCCTGTGTTGTTAGTTTTATCCTTATTACATTTTTCCATATATTTTTATTTATTTACTTTTTTTTCCTGAAGAAACATCTATGTATTGTACTATAAGAAAAAGAATTATACAGTGGAAATATTTTCAAAGGACTTAGAAAATTGAAATGTGAAGGACAACAAAAGAATTTTTTTAGTTGACGTCTATTGTTTATTATTCAAAGCTATACGAACATGAGCCTGTTGTCAAGTTTGAAAAGTATTTTTCTTCTTTTTTTTTACAAAACAAAACCATGTATATACATGTATATGTATAAGAAAAAGGCAAAAGAAATTAAAAACAGCTGAAAAAAATTTTTTTCTAAAGAAATAGAAAAAATAAAAGAAAATAAGGATAACGTAAAATGGATTTCATGATTGCTCTATTCGGTGTTCTTTTTATGGTGATGCATTCTTGTTAATATATCTTTTGTGGCTGCATTCAACATGTTTTACAAATTCTTTTAACATTTAAAATTTATCTTTTATTCAGAAAACATTTGAAAATGTTTGCCTTCTGGGTTGTAATGTTACTTACACGCGTATAAGTATAAAAATAAATATACACATTTATCGCAATTTATTTAAAAATCAACAAAGAATTGTTATAGAAAATGACAGATGGTAATGATAACATGTACATTTTCTTTTTGTATTGTTAATTTTGCATTAATGTAAACTAAAATTTGTACATCTTTATTTTATATAAAAGATCTCATAATTCATAATTTTAAATAAGGATCGGTAAAAAATTTTTCTTTTTTGGGAATTAATAGAAGTATTTGGAATTTGGATGCAGTAGTTTCACTTAGCATTATGCAATATTTCGCTTGTGGACACTTCTTAAACCAAATGTGCATATATGTATGTATGTATGCATGTTTTCAAAGAGAACCATACATACATATGAGTACAAAATAAATAATTTTGGTTGCTTTTTAATTTGTTTATTCTCGTTTTACTTAATTTTTGAAGTATTATTTTTATATCCTTCACTTATTTTGTTCTGCACATTCAGTTTTATCGACATACATACTATTTTGCTTATTTCTATCTCTTTTGCTATTTATTTCAAAGTGGGATTACGAAAATATAATCTCTGAAAATTCTGTTTTCAACCCTTCCAGTTGTAAAAAATGTGTGTATATAATACATGTATATATGTACTTGTGCAATATAAATTTAGATTTAATAAATAATGCAAATAAGAAGTTTTAAGAATAGAAATAATTCAAAAAATTGTGTTATTTTGATATAGATGTGAAAATTAATAAATTAAAATTGAACGTATGTTACATACATACATACATATGTACATAAGTACATATTATTCTATTTATTTGAAGTTTTAGAAAAACAGCTTTTTATGAGAAAATTAAGCATAAATATGTTAACAAATATAATTTTTAAATTTCATACGAATATATCCTATAAATAAACGATGATTATTGACAAATTTAGTTTTTCAAGTCATTATTTTTATTTTATTAGTTGAAATAATAGTGTCTATTAATTTCATTTGAAGTAATTTTTTATTCTTCAAACAAATTCAACAAGAAAATTTTAAAAATAAAATAAAACTAAATAAAATTTCCAACTGAGAATGTGCAATAAATTTTACCTGTTTATACTGCATACAGCAATCAAAAAAATTCTTTGTTAATCGACACTATTCAAAAGATGATTTTGTTTTCTCCACAAGGGGTAATTCATAGTAAATATACTTTTTTTTATCATGATCTAATGATTCAAAGATAAAATATTAGATAAGTGCATGACTACATATGAGTGCATAGAAATGACATAAAAAATAGAAAATCATAAAATCTTCTATTAATAATTATAAAATTGACAATGATTATTAAAAAACAAAAAATCATATATGCTCGTATATGTATATTGTCTAATATGTGTTGTATAAATAAAAAAAAATTTTTCCATAACTTATTATTTTAATGTGATTTTTATTAATTAGGAATAACATAGTTTAGAGGATTTTTGAAATGTTTTTATATAAATAACCTAAACCACTATTATAGATTTTACAAATAACATATGTTATGGAATAAAATTATAACGAGGGTTTATAACAAAAATGAATTTAAAAAAAAAATCAAAATTTAAAAAATTTTTTTTTCCAAAACATAAACTGTTAACAGATTATTTTCATGATATTCAACGTCATTTTTATGAAATTTATTGTACTTCATCTGTAGAGTATTGGAAAAAAATGATATCCCAAAGAATATATACATAAATGTAGTATAATCCAGATAGTCATCTTCCTCAAAAAAAGGGCCTAACATATTTTTAAATTAAAATGAAAAACCGAAAAAAATTATACATTTTTTTCTCTCATTTTACTTTGATATAACATAAAGATAACGATATCATCCCTCAGGGATGACTGCACGCTACCTTTTTTTATTTTTGACTAAAAAAAATGTATACTTGTCTGTCTGCTAATTGATGATATTGTATAGGCATTATACATACCTACACACATATCTATATAAAATAGTTCGATTCTACCTGATGTGGTTTAATATTTTCATGGAAGTGTACATATCTTTTTCATTTCCTTATAGTTCGTTTATTTCTTACGTTTTTCAATCTATCAGAAAATGGATTCTGAACTTACTGGCATAAAAATATGTTTGACAGTTGTATCAACTATTTTTTGTATTTATTTATGTTAAACCGTATTTGTATACAATTATGTATGAGTGTGTGTCTTACGAGTATATTTGTTTATGCCTTGTCTTTCAATTACATACAAAAAATTCTAATACTAAAATTTTTGTGATGTGTAAACTTATCTTTATCATGCTCAATATTAATTTTTAAGGTATCTTGAGGGTAAGTAAATTGTACACGATATATATTAAAGACTAAGCAGGGATAACAGGTGCACGATGTATCACATTATATGTATTACTTGGACTTGGAGCAATATAAGTAATTGTTGTATTATATGGAATTGTTCATTTATCGTTCTTCCAAAATATCTGATAAAAATAGTTTTTTCAATGTTTTGTGAAAAAATGTCCAAATTTTCAGCTTTCTAAATATTACTTTTTAAAATGATTTTGACCCAAAATGGTGACCAAATTTCAGTATAAACGCAAAATGAGCTACATTTGTTTCTTTTGAGCCAAAGTGATAATCCTCTTTCTGTTTTCATTCACATAAGAATAAATCTGATATTATTTGATTTTTAGGCGATCTGAAAATATGGTTTTAGGCCTCTTTCACAATAAGCAGCTCATCCGTATATGGATATACATATGTATGTATATGTACATATATTGATTACTTGTATGTGATAAATGGTTTTGTTATTCAAGTGTAAGGTTGTGAGCAATATACATAAATGTGTGGAATATTTTCTTTCATTTCTATTAAACGTGTACATACATACATACATACGTGTATGTAAGATTTTAATATTTTTTGATATTCTCGAGAATTAATGAAAATAATTTTCTCTTGTTTTTCATTTAGTTTTGTTTTTATTTTAAATTTCGTGAATTTACGAAGAATATTTATAAATTGATTTTTTAAACCTAGAATTATAGTATGTATTTATTTTATCTAAACATTCATTCATGTCATGCACAATCGTCATACAAATATTCAAATATTTTTGGTACATTCTGTGTACGTTATTCTATTTTTGATATATGAATACATGAAAAAAATTCCAGACGCTAATGACAACTTCCGGGAACCTCTATTTTGATATTTCTTTCATTTTATGAATAAATCTTAGTACATCATTTTGTGTTATTCAGTTCATTCTTTATTTGTTTGTACTTATACGTATTTGTATCCATTCATTTGTAGTTTGTTTATAACAAATTATTTTTATACGGATGCTGTTAAATACGCATTTCGTCCATTTGAAGGGTCGAATTTTAATTCAATTCACATGTATTTTTTATCTGAATTTGAAATGTTTAAGTTTAAATATTTAAAAAAGAAGGGCAAAAGCCTACTCTTAGATAAACAAATCTATCGATGTGAATTTTTTGTACAAAAATTACATTGACCTAACTATCTTATCATAGACTCATAAAATAAATAACTTTTATTTTATTTTATTTTTTGTATGTACATACATTCATTCAGATAGGAATCACTTTGTTTTGTTATGGGTGACAAATTGAAGAATTTTCAACCTCTGGACCATACCTCTTGAAATATTTCTGACATTATTACTATATTAATGTTCCCTACTTTTTATGACAGTGATGTCTTTATATTATTTCATTAACATCAACAACGTGCATTATTATCAAGTGGCACCACTTATTTGACGCCTATATTATTTGTCTTTTAGTTTTGTGTTTTTCATTCCCTTCATTCACAGATAACAAATTTGTTTAAAAAAAATTAAAAAAAAAAATAAAATAATAATTAAAACTAAATGAATAAATAAAGTTATCATTTTCAAACGATTTTAAATGAGTGTAATTTTTTTTTTTTTCAGATTTTCTATTTGAAACTAAAGGATATCGTAAAGATACGGAAAAATGTGGACTAATCTGAATAATAGTACTACATTTGGCTATAATAAACTTTTTCCAATTATTAAGATATGAATATATAGTTTTTCGTATACAGTGCAAGTCATAACTAAGTATATACAATGCTAAATCGACTTAAGTGAAAAGAATAATAATAATATGTTCATGAATAGAAAAAAAAATTGAATAAAAAAAAATAAAAAAAATAATTTAAAAAAAAAAAACTATTCAAAAGGTTTATAATTGAATTACAAAATAAAATTCTTTTACAGTGTGAATTGGAAGCAACAATTGAAGGAAATTATTTAAAAGAAAATTTAAAATTGAATAAAGCAAATAAAATTGAAAGGGAGAATTTTTGTTTATTTTTCGCTTTTCTAAAATGTAACAACAAAAATTGTATGAGAATCTGTATATTATTCAATAATCATGTATAGTGAAATATTTCATGGATAACAGTGGTGGTACTATACGACGTAAAGATATCAAGTGTTTGTAGTGGTCTTGTGCAGTCTTCAATTGTTGTGCTAGCTTTAGTTATGTATTCGAGTTAGTTACAATACAGTAATAATCTTAATAATAATAACATAGTATTTTGTATTTCGAAAAAAAAAATAAAATAAATAAATAAATAAAAAATAAAATAAAAAATAAATAAAACAATATAAAATAACAACGTTGTTAACGCTGTCGAATTTAAATATTTTGTCGAGTGTGGAATTGCAATTGAAAAATTGTATAGTGTTGAAAACGTTTTTTTTTTGTGATCAAAATTGAGTTCATTTTTGTGTTTTTATGTGAAGCATGTCGCAAACTATAACCCCATTGAATGGGGTGGTTCTGTCTGCCACTCTATTCACTGCATTCATTCACTTATTGTCCATTCTAAATGGAACAATAAGGGTTGTTGCAGCTGAACCGTTTGGTGGTGGCAGTGGGAGTGGAATTAGTGTAGGTAGTTTAAGCGGTGGTGGTATTGGTATTCATATACCAGGTGGAAGTAGTACGGGCGGAATAAATAATGGTGGAAATGTTCAAAGTCGAATTTCAAATGATTCAAGGTGTCCACGTATGTGTTCATGCAATGGACAAACGGTCGATTGTTCTCATCGTGGGTTAACCCAGGTGCCAAGGAAAATTCCTATCGATGCAGAAAGAATGTAAATATCATATGTATATTATAAAATTGTATTTTATTTATTATTGATTATATTTTTTTCCAATTTCATTTTTATTTCATTTTTATTTTTCGTTCTAATACTTGTTATTTTTCTTTTGTTAGTTTGAATATATATACACATATATTCAATACATGTGCATGTATTTCGATTTGATTTGTATTTGAAAATTGTTTTGGTTGTTTGCATACATCAGTTATTTTTTTAATCGTATTATTAACTTTATAAAAATTGTACTGAAATATAAAATTTGTCTACATCAAGTTCATGTTTGAGCACTTGTACTCGAATATGTTTGCATAAACATATTTGATGCAAATTATTAATTTGAATATTTTTGTAAATTTTTATATACTCTTTGTGTACAAGTGAAATAACAATAAGTATACTTTTATAAAAACATCTTGTTCAATCAACATAGACATTATAAACCATCACAAAATAACTTTTAATATGTATTAAAGATTAACGATTAGTCATAACTTATTTCAGTTCTGTTACAAAGTGCTCATACATATATTTTTTGCACATAACACTATAACTCTAAAACTTATATAAACAAGATATTTTTTAATGCTCAAGCTTAAAATAATGTGGAATTTTTTTATATGGATTTTTTGATAGATTTTTAAACATTTACTAATTTTACTCAGCTGTTGTCTAAATAAACTTTTTATTTTATTAATAAGAAAATATATGTAGTTAGTCTGTTAGTCACAAAACTATAAAAATTTTAATAATTTCTACGTTGATTGACAACTTTTGACCGGTACTGTAAAAGCCTTGCAACTTGCAACTATTTTTATATCTCATAAAATAATAATTTAACTTTATATTAAAATCGTTATCACAATTTACATACTTTACGAGACCATACTAAAGATTCAGATGTCATAAATAATGCAATGGACATTAAGTAAAAATAAATTATCTAAAAATTGCTTAAAGTAAATACAAAAACTAAGTGAAATATGTTAAATATTGAAAATCTTATATGTTTTTATCCAATTTTGCTTTTAACAAAAACATAAAAATTTCAAAAACAGGTATTTATCGCTATCATATGACTAGTTGCATATTTATTTATTATCGTATGTACGTAGACATATTATGTATGTATGTGTATTCACATAGAAGAGTTAATTACATATATGTCAGAAAAGTTCGGTTTTTCAATACAATGCCCTAAAAAGAATGTGAATTATTATTATTATTATTATTTTTATTATTTTAAATCGTACAGGAACAACGCACATACGATGCACATATGTATGTATTTATGTACATACACGAACTCATATTGAATTAAGTTTTGAAAACAATACATAATTTAATAAAAAATAGACTTGCTGTCAATCAAAATTGATTGTTATTATTATTAATAAAAAAATATATCCAACTTACTTGGTGGGTGGATAGGGCATCATAAGACAATCGTATAACGCAAACATATTGATTAGTAAAATGAAGATAAAAAGATTTGAAGATGTGTATGATGTACATATGATGATTAGTGTATGATGACATTTCTGTTTCCAGTTTTCTTCCTTGTTTCTTAGTATCGAAAAGCGAATATAAAAGAAATAAAATTACATATCAGTGATCAGTCATTTTATTAAAGGACAATTGCTTTCTGTGTAATTTTAGATATGTACAATATGTGCATCTCATAAGAATATTATAATATCCATTTTTAACTTCCCATTTTTCGTAGTTATTTATCAGTAAAAATATGTTGAATTTTACAATTAATAAAAAAAAACAATATGTGTAGCCATTATGTATTTAAAAACAATGAATCTTAACAACCGTCATTTATGAATGGATTTCTATGTCGAAATAGAAAAAGGTGCAATTCGCTGCATTACAATGCTATTAAAATTTCAAACTCGTTTATGCATTAAATTCAAAATATAATTGGTCTTTTTTCAGACAATTTACAAGTCGTTGAACATAAATAAATTTCTTATTATATGTAATTACATAGTACATGTATTTTATTTCGAGAAATTATAATAACGTTTACACTATATATCTCATACGAATGTTTATAGATATAAGATGTTTTCAACAATTTAAACTTACTGCACGCAAACACTAAACATCTACCGACAACTGAATAATACATCTTGTTAGTACCATTCCGCCCTGGATTGAACCAATTTTTTGTCAATATTAGCAAGGTCTGAAGTGAACTTGACTTAATGTAAACTATTATTCAAAATACTACCTCTGTTATATTTAATTAAGTATATATAAATTAAAACAATTTCATGGTAATTAAAAAATTTCAAACATAAAAATTGTACAAAACAAAATTTCAAAATTGATCGCAAATTGATGGAATCAAACTTGAATCATTGAAAGCACCCATGGTAATTGTTGAATGTTGATCTTCAAATGTATACTGAAAATTGGATATTAACTGAAGATCTAAATACAAATTACGATTATTACATTTAATAAGTGTAGTTGAAAAGTATCTTGCTCAAATACTAAGTAATAACGATCTGGTACACATAATATAGGTTTCTTTAAAAAAGATACTTAGATATGTATAATACATGAAATTGAATATAAGACTGAGATTTTTCATTGTTCATTCTTCTCTGTAATGTCAATTATATTGTATTTGTTGGGAAAATAAAATCTATTTTATTTTAATTCTAAAGATTAAAAACTTAAATCCTTCCCAGACCTAGAACTTGATTTTTTACGGTTACTTTTACGCATGAGTAAACAAATTTGTCATAGAATTATATACATACATATATTTAATATTCATACGCATGCATGCATGAAAAGTATACATAACTTAAGATTAAATACAACACATGTACATTTATATATGCATTCCTTATGTAATTCTTTTGTGCATTAAGTTGGTGTCAAAGAACTAAATAAATATTGTAAGTTTGAATGAAAGTACATGTGTCATTTCTTATAGTTAGTGCTTCTATGTACAAGAACTTGGAAGTATGTATGTAGTTCAAATTTTTTAATAATTTTGTTTTTACATGTGTATAAACTTTTTTATGTAATTTTTATGGTAATAATCATTATTTTCTCTTTACATGAAGTTTTAACTTTAAAAAAAAAACAATTAGAATTTAATACAAATTAAAATTCAAATTTAAAATACATACATAAAATTAATAAAACTTTGGTAGCTAAATTTATTAACTAATATAATTTTTAAATTTTTTCTTATTACAGAGATCTCCAAGGCAACAATATTACTGTGATATTTGAAACGGATTTTCAACATCTTTCAAAACTTCGAATATTGTAAGTATAGATCGTTATCTACATACATACCAAAGTACAAAATTTTATATTGGTTTATAATGTTTGCAGTTAATTTCATAAGATTTTATTTTATTTATAAGCAGCTATATTATGTACTTTGATTTTTTGCAGTATCTTTTTATATATTTATTCATGTAATTACCTGCTGGTTCAAATTAAATTTGCTTTATACCTATGATTGCAGACATTATTTCTTATACATTAGCTATCCTTTTTTTTTTGGTAATTAATGGGTTTTAAAAAGTTAACCCCCTTGCAAAAACCAAAATATTTTATATACGCACATCCAATGGCAAGTGTTGAATTTTCTTTTCAATTATTTAATACATTATGGAGCTAAACAAGTACATGCAAACAAATTTTTTTTATCTTTCAAATTTTTATTTTTTAGTTGGTTTTTTATAACATTAAAACAAATCTATTTATTGGCTAAGTTTCCCGTTACCTAAATTTTCTTTTTTCTTGATAAATGTTTCATATTTTTTTTGTTTTAATTTGTTTGTTTCTTCCTTATTTTTTTTTTAAATTTTTGTTTATTTTTCGTACTTTGCATCAACATATAAAAAGCACAGAACTTTAATTAAGAACATAAGTCTTTAACATTCTGGATTCCATCAAATTTATTACAGAAGCAATAAAGATAAGAAATTGAAAATAAGTGGCAAACATCCATCATCATCAAAAATAAAAATTTCCATTTATATGTATACATTGTAAATCCAATAAATATTTATGTGTCCATACATATACACGTATATAAACGATCCATGCACACATTTATGCCACAAGTACCTGTTCGTGTTGCTGGTACAAAATATATGCAATTCAATGGTTTTTGTACATATTAGGTATATGTATGTATGTTCTGATTTTTATTTATATTTTAAATTAGATAGGTAATTGAAGACTGTGTAGAGTAAATAAGTAGCCAGTTGCGATGTAATAAAATTCTTGGATGTACAGCATTTATCTTAAAATAAAGTTAAATCTGAGCTATTCTGTGTTATTTGAGGCATTTATGATACTATCTATCTGTTAAAGCTTCTAGAGAACTTCAACCATCTGCTTATTTTAACATATTTTTTTTGTTTTTGCATTTTGTTTACTTGATGAATTAAAAATCAGAAAAAAATGTAGAGTTATAAGATTTTAATTTGAGATTTTTTTTTCTAAAAGCCTTGAAGGTAATTAAACCAGTTTCTTTTATGTAATAAAATTTATTGTGTAATGTGATCATTTTCATTCAAATAAAAGTCCTAAATTATATATACATAATAACATAACACACAATATATACGTAAGCATATTATGTATCAGTCCGTATATATAATACTTGTAGTAAAAAGGCAAAAAATATCACATAATTATACTTTTTGATTAGGATTTATTGTATTGACTTTTATCCTACAAGCGTACAAATCATCCATTTGAATAAAACAAAAGTTGAATGATGGTAAATTTTCACAGTAAATATTAAAGCATCAAAGATATTTATTGAAGATTTTAATGTATGTGACAGTTACGTACAACCTCTTTTGACACTTATGACAACATTCATAAAGTGTTTGTCATAAAATAACTACCGTAGGCGTATTTTTTTCCCAGACTCTTTCAACATTTATCACTTCATAAAATATTGAACATTTATGCGGCAGTATTTATGTATGTATTTCACGTATTCCATCAAAATGCATCTCACCTCTAACATACATTGTATGTTGATATGCATTAAGCATATAAGTATACGTACATTTATAGACTTTATGAGTTTTCAATAATTTAAATCTTGTTATCGAGTAATTTTGCAAAAAAAGTGCTATGTACTTATTGTAAAAATATCTGCACACTGTACCGATGTGAATGTGTTTAACTTGTTTCTTTAGAAAACTTACTCCTATTTTACTTTAATTTTTATTACCTTGGGTACTGCAAAAAATTAATTAATTTTTTCTTTGTTACATAAATATTTCATACTTTATATTTTTTATATGACAGGCAATTAACTGACAACCAAATACATACTATCGAGAAAGATGCTTTACAGGATCTCGTTTCATTGGAAAGATTGTAAGTCTCTTTTTTTATTACAATTTTTCATTTTGATATTTTTGATAATTATATTATTTATACAGATGCATATTACGCTCTTGCGTGTTTTTTTTGTCTCATTTAAAATTAAATTGAAATAAGATTTTATTCTAATCTCTTTTTACAAACGAAGAAATAGTTTATAATTTTATTAAAGCTTTTTTTGTATGAATAGTATCTTATTGTGTATTTATAAAGGATTTACATTACAATTAGTTATTTCAAAGTAAATTAAATAAGCACAACGCCAAAAATATAATTTGTTTTCTTTTTTTACCCTTGCTATGGTTTTTCATTATGTAGAAGTTTTACGTTTGATTTCAAAAATAAAAAGAAAACCTGCTTCAAATTTTTTGCTATTGTTTTTAGTTTAGTTTACGTTTATTTATTTTTGAATTTCGCTTTGATTTGAAATTTTCCTTTGAATTTTGATTATTTTTTTGCACGCAGACGCTTAAACAGCAATCGACTAAAGACGATACCAGAAAATTTTGTAACAAGCTCTTCAAATCTTCTGCGATTGTAAGTATATTGCTTATTATGTATGAATGTGTATTTTTAAATTAGAATGTCTGAATTTTCAATTTTTCACAAAATCGCTTCTATTTTATTATAGAAATTATTTATTTATATTAAAATTCAAATTTTAATTTGAAGTTTTGATTTGATTTTTTTTTAAATCTTTTTAAAATTTTCTATGTGTTTTTTTTAGAATTTAAATTCATATTATAAAGTAAGAAAACTTTTATTTAAAAAATTAAGAATTATTTGAAAAATTTTTATTTTTATTTGTTTAAAATATTTTTCTTTAAATTTTTGTTTATTGTGTAAAATATAAATATGTTTTGCTTTAAAATAAAAACAAACTTTTAAATCCTCTTCTCTTATACGTCTACTTCATAAATATTTATGTACAATGATAATACACATACATATTTATGTAGGCAAGTTACATTGTACGCTAAACGTAACTGACGTATAAATCCTATAGTCCTCCTACTATCATTTCATTCTTTATGTTATATAGCTATATCACGAACAAAATCAAATCAAAACTCTTGAAAACATGAAAAGTAAACATAAATTCAAACAAATAAAAACTTTTACTAATTCAAAAATTTTTGTTATATTTTTGTTTTTCTTTTTTCATTTTGTATCTGTATAAAATTTCATTGTACATCTACCACAATCGTCATGAATATTATCATCATTGCTATCACAATCCTCATAATTCTGGTTACTCTTATAAACATGTGTATATATGTATATAGAGATCTATCACACAATGGGATCACAACAGTACCTAGACGAGTTTTTAAAGGAGCACAATCCCTTCGAAGTTTACAACTGGACAATAATCAAATTATGTGCTTGGATGAGCAAGCATTCAAGGGACTTGTCGATTTAGAAATCTTGTAAGTTTTTGAATATATATTTATACCTGGATTATGATATTTATTGTTTTTCTCCCTTGATTATCATTTTTCTTCCCACTAAATTTTTATATACTTTTTTTTTCTACCTTTTTCATTATCTATTCAGTTCCAGTTTTTGATTTAAAATTTGAAAAAGAGTTCATCCATAATTCATTGAATAAATTCAATTTTATCGATTTTTGTTTTTTCATTTTATTTTTTTGTATTGTATTGTGTATACATTTTTTATACATTTTACACTTGTATTTTATATTTATTATTGTATAAATTTTCTTATTAAAAATTCTTCCCGTTTTATATAGAACCTTGAATAATAATAATTTGACAACATTGCCACACAATGTATTCACTGGATTGAATAGACTTCGAGCTTTACGTTTATCGGATAATCCGTTTGCATGTGATTGTCATTTATCATGGTTGTCTAAATTCTTACGCAGTGCTCCACGTCTTGCTCCGTACACACGTTGTCAATCACCTAGCCAACTAAAAGGACAAAATGTGGCTGATCTTCATGATCAAGAGTTTAAATGTTCAGGTAAGAAATCATATTCGACATTTTTTTAATCTTTTTATATTTTTCGAACATGTTAATTAATTAAGAGTTGATAAAAATTAACCAGGCAATTTTACTTTAAATAATTAAATTATTTATTTATTTTATTTATTTACTTATTATTACTATTTTTTATTTATTTATTTTTTGTATATTTAAAAATGTCTTATAAATGTGGTATCGTATTATGTGAGGAATTTGAAAGGAACAACATAATTTTATGATTACGAAATAATTTTGCAATGATACTTTGATTTTTTATTTCAACAAATGATTTTTCTTACTCATTTTTAAATTTTAATTTACATTCACTGTTAATAAAGACTGATCACTTTGAATAGCAGCAAACAATTATGTACATAACATACGTTAACATGAACATAACGATTAACGAGTATGTACTTCTATCTCACATAGCACTTTACTATGGTTTGCTTTCTGTTTTTATCTATTCAAATAGTACATCAACATCATAAACATATGAGTATGTATTGCATACATTAATTATAATTGAATAATTGACTCTATTAATCATTTCACATGCATTGAAGAATAATTGGTCTTGTATGTCAATAGCCTAAGGGTGCATTAGTAGTTCAATACTCATAATAACAAAGTGCAAACTAAAAATCTATAAAATTTAATTTATTTCGTTTATGTTTCACAAACATACATACTTATATGTACAAAGAAATCTTTTGCAATTAACTTGTTTTCCTTTGTGCGATAATTATCTACATTACATAAAATAATTACTTGAATGAGTATAATTTAAGTCAGCGTTAGAATATTATGCAGATACTTTGATAATTTCAATTGCAAATTGTAAATGCTTACATGTTTGTTTATTGATTTTTTCTTCTTCATTTTTTAATTATAGGATTAACGGAAAATGCACCATTGGAATGTGGCGCAACGAGTTCTTGTCCTCATCCTTGCAGATGTTCTGATGGTATTGTAGATTGTCGAGAAAAAAGTCTTACAAATGTTCCAGTATCGCTACCTGATGATACCACTGAATTGTAAGTAAATTTTATTATTCCATCAAAATAATATCTCTTAAATATAAATTGATACAAAAATTTATGTTTTATTAGACGCTTGGAACAAAATTACATTACTGAACTTCCGCCAAAAGCTTTTGCGAATTTCCGTCGTCTGAGACGTATTGATCTATCAAACAATAATATATCAAGAATAGCTCATGATTCATTTAGTGGTCTTAAAGCACTTACAACACTGTAAGTATAAAAATTTGTGTACACATATCAAATGTTATGTATATCTATATGACAAAAATGAAAAGACATGTTTCAACAACAGTCTAGAAATGTATATAATCTATTCTTAATTATATTCTTTATCTATTATATATTCACAGAGTATTATATGGAAATAAAATAAAAGATTTACCGTCGGGTGTATTCAAAGGATTAACGTCATTGCAACTTCTGCTGTTGAATGCAAATGAAATTACTTGTATTCGGAAAGATACATTTAAAGATCTGCATAGCTTAAGTTTGCTGTCACTTTATGACAACAACATTCAGTCTCTAGCCAATGGAACATTTGATTCAATGAAATCTATTCAAACACTGTAAGTATATAAATACGCATAGAATTTGCTGTAATACTTGAAAATTGAAATTTTCTTTCATTAATATTGTATTCATGATGCTTTTGAATACTTATTTTCTATGTTTTTCCTACAATCATAGAAATATTATCTGTATAACTTTTTATTATCTCTATTTTATTTTTATTTATTTTTTTTGCAATCATCATTGCAGCTTTTATTTTTAAATCTAATCTAAGGCACTTGTATTTGAATTTTTACACTTATGATATTGAATTTTCTTTTTTTCTTATTTGTCTGCCTTTTGAAACATCACTTTCATTTTTAAGAAATTGAAAAAGGATAATGAAAACATGTATCTGTTCAAATAAAATTTTTCGTATTGTTCACTTTATCCATCTTGTTTTCAACTGAAGAAACACATGAACACATGCATGAAATTTTTGAAAAATATTTTTTTGTTTTTTATTTTACATCATATTTTCATTATATTATTACATGTTCTCAAAATATACATATACATATGTATTACATACGCATACGAAAATGTTTGATGCAAGATACTTTTATAATCAACGATAATACTGCTCTTGATATTTTTTTTCATTGCATTTCCGTTTTTTTTTTTTTTTTCTTTCTTTTTTACCTTTTTCATGTTTCGTGATGGCATTTCAATTGGAATGTAAAAATTCTATCAGACATCTAGCAAGAAATCCATTCATCTGTGACTGTAATTTAAGATGGTTAGCTGATTATTTACATAAGAATCCAATCGAAACCAGTGGTGCTAGATGTGATGCTCCAAAGAAAATGCATCGTAGAAGAATTGAAGCTCTTAGAGATGAGAAATTCAAATGTAAGTATAAAAACATTTAAAATAATTTTTTATGTATATTTGTACATTTATTTTAGTTGTACGTTATAATTCACAAATTTACGATTACTTTTCCTTATACAACTTAGTGTAGAAATTCTAATTAAAATAATTTATTAATGACAGTTTTCCATGTACAAATATTATGCACACGAAAAATCTATACAAACGTTTAAGTATGCCAATTCATGGAAATTTCTAAGTCTTGGCTAAAAGCCAGTATTTAATATCGAATTATTTTACCCGTTTCTTTTTTTTTTAATTTCTTCCATTTTTCTCATAATTTTTCCAACAGTCTTCAACGTTATTCAAATAATTTGTTTAAAACGTGACTTAACACAATTTTTTACTTCCACGTTGTAGTACAACATTGAAAATTAATTATCATCTGTACCAATTAATAATTTCCTTATATAATGTTATAAATAGAACTAAAATCATTGAAAAATTACAGTACAAGAATATACATAATTACATACATATTTGTGCTATATATTGGAAACTAAATCCTGCAGTTAAAGTAAAATTTTAGCTCAAAAACAAAACAGAGATACGAATTGTATAAAACACAGATGAATGTCAATGTCAATCATAAATCGATTTATTACTGAAATGATCGTAAACAAATCAAACTCATTACAATTGTATCGTTTAAAATTGTTGGCGTCTAAATAATCAAAATTACAAAATTCGAATTTTATTTATAATTTAAAATTAATTAGATTTTAGATTGATATGAAAGATATCAAACTTCTGATATCTAGTCTTGAAATTTTATTTCTTTTTCAAAATTATAAACATTAATCGATCAATTTGTTTTGTTTATTGTTATTTTTAGGCACTGACGAATACCGTACAAAACATGCGGGTGAATGCCGTATTGATGCTGAATGTCCGGCCGCATGTCATTGCGATCGTACAACGGTTGATTGCTCAGCAAGAGGTCTAAAGGAAATACCACGTGATATTCCACTTTATACAACTGAATTGTAAGTATTTAAAATTAATTGACTAGAAACATAATTATCTTACAGATAAACTTTTATATAAAATTTTAAAAACAATAAAAATACAATTCATTTCAATCAATATTATTTTTATCTTTTATTATTCAATAACTGTCAAAATTTAAATAACATACGATAATAATAAAATTGAATTTTGATGATTGTTAATTTCACAGTTAATGAGAAAATGAATTTTTATTTTTGTTGTTACGTTTTTAATCAATTGTTTCTTCTTCTTCTTCTCCGTTATAAATATCACATTATTAAACGACCACCCATTTTTTCATTTATAAAAATAGATTACTAAATGATAATGAACTTGGACGAATTAAATCTGATGGACTTTTCGGTAGATTACCAAATTTAATTAAATTGGATTTAAGACGAAATCAAATTACTGGAATTGAACCGAATGCTTTTGAGGGTGCTTCTAAAATTCAAGATTTACAACTGGCAGAGAATAAAATACAACAAATTCACAATAAAATGTTTTTAGGTTTACATCATTTGAAAGCCTTGTAAGTACAATAATACGAGTCATTCAAATTCATTAGCTACATTTTTCGAATTTAAATTTTCTTTTTTTTTTTTTATCAAATTCAAGTTAATTAAATTTTCATTATTGTTAAATTAATAAAAATTTAAAAAATAAGCTGACGTCTAAACAATATCCCAATCATTTCTTTTTTCAGATCACTATACGATAATTTAATTACATGTGTTATGCCTGGTTCATTCGATTTTTTAGCTTCTCTACACACATTGTAAGTTTTAATATAAAATTATTTTAATAAAGAATTATTAAAAATAATAAATACTAATATAAAAGAAAAATTTCTATGTAATAGTTTTTATTATTTCTTTTTTTTTTTACTTAATTTTCTTACTTTAATAGAAATTTAGCTTCAAATCCTTTCAATTGTAATTGCCATTTAGCATGGTTTTCTGATTGGTTACGAAAACGTGGTTTATCTGGTGGTACACCACGTTGTGCAATACCAATCAAGCATCGTGATGTGCAAATAAAAGATATCGCACATCATGAATTTAAATGTACATTAGATAATAATGAAGGATGCTTAGGTGAGGGATATTGCCCACCAGCATGTTCATGTACAGGAACTGTTGTACGTTGCTCAAGAAATAAATTAAAAGAAATTCCAAAAGGTATTCCACCAGAAACATCTGAATTGTATTTGGAATCGAATGAAATTAGTATGATACACACGGATAGAATAAGCCATTTAAAATCATTGACAAGATTGTAAGTATGCATAATATTAAAATAATTAAAAAATTTTTGTGTATACACAATGTATGTGACTGAATTTAATTTTTATTTTTTATTCTTTTTTTTGTTTTATTTTCTTTATATAGAGATTTAAGCAATAATCAGATATCAATGTTATCTAATTACACATTTGCAAATCTTACAAAACTTTCAACACTGTAAGTACAATTTCTAAATAAATTATATGACAAGAGAAAATTGATAATCTAACTTTAACGAATATTTATTGATTTGATTTAAATTTATAAATTTTTGATTAAAAATTGAAGATATAGAAAATAGTAATATCTTGGTTTGCATATGTACATGAATATAATCATATCATGTGTACATGTGTACGTATAAAGATTTCATCAATTTTTCAAATACATTTTGCTAGTTTTTATTTTAAAAATTTTTTATCCAATCATGATATCTTAGTTAAGAAAATTCGTTATACATTATCACGATGTATTAATCAAACAGTCAACAGCTAAACGTTGTATATGTACATATTATGTATATGTATGTACATAAAGTTCGACTATATCTATTTAAATTAAATGTACATTTGACTGAAAGCAGGCATGATATATTAACATATTTGTAAAAATATATATAATGTGTACATACATGATATATTTTCAATTATATATAATGCATTCATAACGTATATATTGTATGTATATATACATGCATATACATTATGTATTTATATATACGATGTTATTACATATTATGAAAGTTCAAATGAAATTGCATACAAGTTTTCTTTTCCTTCATATTATGCGTTTATATATACATATACGAGCATACTACGTACATTTGTCTTGCATACATGCACTACATTCGCTTTCTTTATAACACACATACTGTTATATACATACATATGTATGTATGTATATATGCACAATTTTATTTTCATTTTTATACAAGACAACTTTTGACTCATATCTGTATTTTTCTCTTTTATATTCGTACTTTGTTCATTTTAAATTTAAAAGTGGTTAAATTAATGAACACCATAGATTTTACACAAGTTCTAAAAATTTTCTAATGGAGTCAGTGATATATTAAAAGATAGTAAAAGGGAATAAAGATTTAAGATATATGGAATTGAATCTTATCAAATACATGTCGTACATTAAAAATATATACATACATACGTACATACATACATTTAAATATAGATTTTAGTAAGAATACCATATGGCATTACAAAGTTTAAAAAGTTTTTCACCTTTATCCTTTTGGATTTAACTATTTGTAGACATGCATAAAGTATGCAAAGAACTGTTCATATAAATTCCATAACAACTTTTTCTTGAACTTTCTGATTTCTGTACTTTAGATCAATAAAATAAAATGCACATGCATAAAGCATTTCACAAATGAGACATTTTGAATGATTAAATTAAGTTAACAATAAATAAACTTAGTTAATTAAAGCCCAAATTGATTCTATATTTCTATATCGAATTTTAGAATTAATTTAGAATAGATTGAGTTACTTAATATTTTTGTTTAAAAAATTCTCTAAGTCTTTAATTCTTGTAATATACATATGTACATACATATGCATGATAAGAAATTGTGTTATATAACAAGAATTGTATTAATATAAAAAAGATTTAAAAAATTTTCTGTTGTCTGAAATTTACATTGAAAATTTAGTATGCAAATTGAAGAAATCAAGTTCATTTTCTATTCAAAATTGTATCATATTTGCAAAATTGTATTCATATAGTTTTTCCTTTACTATACATTTTCTATATTATTTTGTTCACACAATTTTCAGAATTATTTCTTACAATCGACTTCAATGTGTTCAACGTCACGCTCTCACTGGACTTAAAAATCTTCGAGTTCTTTCATTGCATGGTAATCAAATTTCAATGATACCAGAAGGTTCTTTTACGGATTTGCAATCAATCACCCATATGTAAGTATCAGAAACGATATTGAAAAATAAATTTAAAACCAAAATTGACAAAAAAAAAAAAAAAACAAAATGAAAAGAAAAAACTATGTAAATTTTTTGAAAGGAAAAAAAAATTTCATTCCCAAAGAGTAATCAATTTAAAATCTATCAGGTCTAAACTTTTCCAAACTTTTTATAGACTGCATATGATGTTAGTTTCATATTTTTTTATTTTTTTAGTTTCTTATTCTTTTTCACAGAGTTTTGAATTACAAAGTTTTTTTTTTCTTTTTTTGTTTAAATTTTACTTGTTATACGTATAACGTGTATATTCTTACATAGTTTTTATTCTTGTTTTACTAATTTTTTTCATGTTCAGTGCTCTTGGCAGTAATCCATTGTATTGTGACTGTTCACTAAAGTGGTTTTCTGATTGGATCAAATTGGATTACATTGAGCCAGGAATAGCACGTTGTGCTGAACCAGAAACGATGAAGGATAAATTGATCTTATCCACACCATCCAATTATTTTGTATGCAAGGAAAAAGTTAGTAACGAAATTCTATCTAAATGTGATGCATGTTATACATTTCCATGTCAAAACAATGGTGAATGTTATCCATTGCCTGAAAGGCAGTATGAATGTCGATGTCAACCTGGATATCATGGTAAACATTGCGAATTTATGATTGATGCTTGTTACGGAAATCCTTGTCGGAATAATGCTACATGTAGTGTCTTAGAAGAAGGACGATTTAGTTGTCATTGTTTGCCAGGATACACTGGTGTACGTTGTGAAACAAATATTGATGATTGTGCTCAAAATAAATGTCAAAATAATGCAACATGCATTGATGGTGTTGAATCATACAGATGTAGCTGTCAACCAGGTTTTACGGGTAAGTAAAAAAATAAAAAAATTTCACATTATACAATTTAATGAAAAACTTTTTCCGTTACTATATATAAGTGTAAAAAAATAAAAAATAGGAAAAATGTTTCGTGTACTCTTTTTACTCGTTTAAAACTGCCTGAGGTAAAATTCTTGAAAAAAAAATACATACATATTTATTTTCCAAATAAAATTGCAAATGTAAAAAAGCATAATGAAAATGTAAAACAGTATATATTTTTGTCGTACAAATTCACTATATGTTGATTATGTCTATAATAATGTTTTGAGGTCAATATCGATTTTTAAAAATTCGCATGTTAACTTATGTATTACACTTTACTCTGTGATTTATGCTGACGTAATGTTTTTATTTTTTTTTTCGTAAAAAATCCCTTGTTAAAAGGTTTTTACTGTTTTGTACAAAATGAAAACATAATTTAATTTGTGATTTCTTTTGACTTCAAAATTGAAAATATGTACCTACATTGTAAAAAATTCATTTTAAAGCATTTACAATATTATGTATTTGGTCCATGTAAAATTGAAAATTAATATAATTTCTTCAAAAAACAAAATGCGCTAGAGATTGGGATATAAAATATACATATATATGTACATATTATGTAAATGTACATACATAAATAGTTACCTAGCAACAATAATATTTTCAACGTGAAATAATTTATGCATGAGTTGTTTGACAAAAGAAAAATTTATTACGGTAATATCAAAACGTTTTTTTTAAAACATACATAGTATATTATGTGGCCATGATAGATGCATTTATTCATATTTATGTATGTATGTACTTTTAGACAAAAAGAGTTTTCTCAACAGTATCTTTTAATATATTCAAAAAAAAAAAAAACAAATGGAAAAACAAATTTAAACAAAAACAAGGAAATATTCGATCAAAGCACATAAGTACATACATTAAAATTGCTAAAATTAAAAATACGTCATTCATTCACAGAATATGCATATTTTATAGAGAAAACAATTTAATAGTGAAACTTAAACTTGTAATAATTGACATAAAGTAAATAAAGTTTATAGTTTTTAATTAAAAATCAGTTTAAGTGTAAAAAACTTGTTCTCTTATTTTCAAATTATTCTTTTCTTTTTCTACATACACATACTTACATAAATATATGCATATGTACATATGTATATTGCTTTCTAACTTTATGAAATTTAATATTTGTTGTCCTGTTATTTTATGTATATGTACATATAAATATGTTATGTAACAGTTCTTTAAAAGTTATTTTCCTTCTATAATGATTCTATACACATTCGTACATACATGTATATACCTACATAGCAAGAATGTTTATAAAAGACTTATTACAACTATTTTTAATGTGTGAAATAAAAAAGAAAATGAATTTCCAAAAGACGATTTTCTATGCAAAACTTTCGTTCGAAAAATTACTTTCTTTATAACACTTGTAATACAAGAAGTTTTTGTTTAACATCAACAACTCATCGTAATTAAAAACGTATTTAGTTACAAATTCAATTTTTATTAATGAAAATGACTGTCAACTTATTTTAATAGAAATTTTTATATATTTGTTTTTTTTTTCTTTTTCTATTCGAATTGGTATTATCGATATACAACATATGTAGGTGAATTTTGTGATGCAAAAATTAAATTTTGTTCAGAAGAATTTAATCCTTGTGCAAATGGTGCAAAATGTGTTGATCATTTTACTCATTATACATGTGAATGTTTACCTGGATTTCACGGTGAAAATTGTACCGAAGATATTGATGATTGCCAAAACCATATGTGCCAAAACGGTGGTACATGTGTTGATGGTATCAATGATTACGTATGTAAATGTCCAGAAGATTATACAGGAAAATATTGTGAAGGTGCACCAATGGTTGCTATGATGTATCCACAAACATCGCCATGCCAAAATCATGAATGTAAGCATGGTGTATGCTTTCAACCAAATCCTTCAGGATCAGATTATTTATGTAAATGCCATCCTGGTTACACAGGAAAATGGTGTGAATATTTAACTAGTATAAGTTTTGTACATAACAATTCATTTGTTGAAATGGAACCATTGAGAACGAAACCTGAAGCAAATGTAACGATAGTATTCAGTAGCACCCAACATAATGGAGTTTTAATGTATGATGGTGAAAATGAGCATTTAGCTGTTGAGCTATTTAATGGAAGAATACGTGTTAGTTATGACGTGGGAAATTATCCAGTATCAACAATGTACAGTTTTGAAATGGTTGCAGATGGGAAATATCATTTAGTTGAATTGCTGGCTATTAAGAAAAACTTCACACTACGAGTAGACCGTGGATTAGCTAGATCAATAATAAATGAGGGGACAAAAGATTATTTAAAATTGTCAACCCCATTATATATTGGTGGACTGCCAACTGAATCTGGACAACAAGCATATAAAAATTGGCATTTAAGAAATTTAACAAGCTTTAAAGGTTGTATGAAAGAGGTGTGGATTAATCACAAACTGGTAGATTTTGGTAATGCTGCTAAACAACAGAAAATAACACCAGGATGTGCTTTATTAGATAGTGATACGGAAGAAGAAGAAGATATGGAGGTTATGCATGAAACGCCTCATTTGTACAGAGAAGTAAGTGATTGTTATATCTATCAAATAAAAAGCACATAAATTTACAATATAAAATTAAAAGCTATTTCATGTTAACAATATTTCATTTTCTCGAATTCAATCATTTTTTGTATTTTTGTCATTTAGATTGACCCTTGTGAAAATCACAAATGTCGTCGTGGTGGCCGGTGTGTTCCAAATAGTAATTCGAAAGATGGATACGTATGTAAATGCAAACAAGGCAATAAAGGAAGATACTGCGACCAAGGTGAGGGCACTACAGAGCCGCCCCCTACAGCTACTGGTATACTAATTTTAAATCCTTTTACTAATTCTTCTACTTCTCTATCTATATAAAATTTTTGTAATAGGTTTTTTTTTTCATTTTTGACCTTTTTTTTCTGAATTATTCCATTCTTTAAATAAATTAATTTTCATTTGATCCTTATCTCGTGCTATTTGCATTTTATTTAAAAAAATTGTACATACATACCTACATATAGTATATAGTAAATTACACGTGATTTTAAGAAAATATGTTTGTATGTATATTTCTGCAGTAACATCAACATGCCGTAAAGAACAAGTACGAGAATATTATACAGAAAACGATTGTCGTTCAAGGCAGCCACTCAAATACGCAAAGTGTGTTGGTGGATGCGGTAATCAATGTTGTGCAGCAAAGATTGTACGACGAAGAAAGGTAATTTTCATATTGCATGTACTAGTATATATTATATTTATATACGAATCTACATATGTAGCTTTAGTTATAACTTATAGCCATGGTCATTTTGTCTCTCACCTTTTAAACATATATATAATAATTATTTGTATAAATATTTAGTCATGACACGTATTATGTACATACATACTAAGTGTGTGTACGTAATGTAACTGAAACCAATTTTCAGACCTTTTTAATTTTATTATCGCATTAAATAATTTATGTTGCCATTCTACATAATACCTTGTGACACACTATATACAAATAATTGTATGTGTGTCGTTTTAAATATAAAGATCGATAATAATAGTGTCACACATAATCTTAATTTTATTAATTTGTAACATGAATTTTCCATATTACGTTAATCAGTATTCATTGTTTTACATAACGTTGTATTTTTGTTGTCTTTTTAAAATGAAATTTTCAGGTGAGAATGGTGTGCAGCAATAATGCAAAATATGTTAAAAATTTAGATGTTGTAAGAAAATGTGGATGTACAAAAAAATGTTACTGACTGAAAGATGCGACTACCCAACAATTAGAAAATAATTCAACCAATTTATTAGATTTAGTTATTGAAAAAAGATTAGATGATACAAATACTGTTAAAAATATCAAATATGATAAGAATATGAATGATGATAAAAACAATGATGATAAGAATAAAAGTAATCAAACAGAAGTTTTGAAAGAAAATAATAGTCATAATGACGAAAATAATAATAGTTCCACAGATATTTATGCAAATGATGGAACTCAAAATGATGAAGAAGAAACTATGATTTTAAGTCCTAGTACAGATTTTTTCGATGATGATAGTCTTGAAAATGAGAATGATAACGAAAAAATCGAAAAAATTCCAACAAGAAAAAATCGTCATTTAATAGTAGATGACAAAAATAATAATAAAAAAAATAATGATGATGATGAATATGATGATGAGGACGATGATGAAAAATATATGAACGAAGAAGGTAGTGGAACAAATAGAGACAAAAATATTAAAAAAGCCTACAGTAGAAGTAATTTATATAGGAATAAATTTAGATTAGGTTATAACAATAATAAAAATAAATCGCATAAACAACAAGAAAATAAAAGTGTATTCTTTGATGATGATGACGATGATGATGAAGACGAAGAAAACGAGGAAAACGAAGATAATAGAAGACGAGAAGGAAGTGGTGGCAGTTTTAACGATGATAATAGTAGAAATGATGATGATGAAGATGATAATGCATTTTTCGCATTAAAACGTCGATCGAATAAGTATTTTCGAAAAAATACAAATGATGCTATTAAAATAATATCAACGCCACATGGTAAAGTTGGAATTGTTTATCAACAAACTGATACAAACAATGAAGCAAATGTAAAGGACAAATCAAAACAACAACAAACAACAAACTCGTCATCAACAAATAGAAGTAAATTTTTCAATCAGAAAATTACACCAGTATTAACGGCTGATGGCAAAGTGGCACTTCTTTATCGCGGTGAATCAGAGAATACGAAATATGAACCAATACTGAATTTAACTCATACATTTAATATAATGAATAAAAATAATTATGACAATAAGACAAGTGCTGTAAATAATAATGCCAAAGTAAATGATAATGATGATGATGACAACGCAGGAGGAATAAATAATTTCGATAATAAAAATTATCATCATCAACATCATCATCATTATCATCATTCAGTTTCAAATAGTGGTAGCAGTAGTAGTACTAGTAGTAGTGGTAGTAATAGTGATAGCAATACAACTAAAGAAGATGATAATCTTCAACCGAAATTTTTTGAACCTGATGAAAATTATAATCAACAACAGCAACATTCATCAACATCGACATCATCATTAAACATTGGTCGAAACAGTGACAGTGAATTCGAGAATTCAGTTTTACCAAACATAAATCGGCCATTATCTGAAGTACTAGGTATTAAAAAAAATCAATTTAGACAATTTCGTATTAAAGATGAATCGACAACATCAACTCAAACGACAACAAGTGCAACAACCCCAAATTATTTTGTAAATTATGGTCAACAAACAACGATTAATTTCAAACATCAGATACCGCCAATAAGATCAACGAATTTTGATTATGACTTGGACACAGCAGAATTCGACGATCGTGTTAATAAATATAACCAATTGGACAGCGGTATATTACGTAGCGAATCAACAAATCAACAACAAAATCAATTACAACAACATCATCAGCAGTCACAGGAGGAAACATTCCCATCATCGATACCATCTTCTCCTGGACAAGATATTCTTGCTAAAACTGAAGTTGTTAACTTAGCAATTATACCGCATTTTGATGAAGAATTTGAACGTCAACAAAGATATCACGAACATGAAAATAATCGCCGACATTACAAGCAACGTCATCGTTATCGGCATTTAAATGAAGATTTGTCTGGTGTACATTGTGCAATGCAAGCAATGATGGGTGTAGCAGCGATATCCACTGTATTCGGAATGTTAGGCGCATTCTTTAAACAAAGAATATTAGATCAAATTCGAATGATGCACTGGTAGTGTTGTAAGGGTATTCAGTTAAGGATTTAGAGCGTTACGATGTCTACTAATAATAATTAAGGTAAGTGTGTATAGATGTGTAGATATGGCAATAAATTTTTGTTGGATGAATAACGCTCAAAATCTAAAATTGAATACCCTAAAAAGAAAAATAATAAATTAAGATTTTCATTATCGAATTTTATGATAATAATTAATGTTTTAACAAGAGTAAAAAAAAAAATGTATCGATATTTTCACGAGGTACTAAGAATAATGTAAGTGTAAAATTTTCTCTTTTACTTATTTACAATGCAATAAGTGAAATATTGAAATAGACTTTTAACAGCAGACTGATTTCTGTGTACGTAATACATACTTTTTCCTATACATGCATAAGGATTCATTCTATAAGGAATTCATTTTAACAGATATAAAAATACATATACACCTATACAATATAATGATAAATCAAATAGTGTAATCTAATTCAGGTTTTATCTTCCGAGTATGTTAAAGATAATTCATTGAACTACATCTAATTAAAAAGTAAATAATAATAACAATATTATTCATGTTTTAAATCATCCATAAAATATAATCTTAAATCAGAATTTTTCTTATATACTTATATAAAAAACCATTTTACTTTCTGTTTAGAAATAGAAAAACAAGAAACAAAAATGTATTTTCTGCACAAGCACCGAACTTATTTGCGATTAAATGTATGTATATGCGAATATAACATAACAAGCGTATAAATAATAAATTTATGTCGTACCTTTTTACCTGTTGTACTATGTTGGTAAAATTATAAATTTATTGGAATGTAACGGGTTTAATATATGTATGTATATGTTTAAATAAAAAAAAAGCTATTATATATTTTTAACATCAAGAAAACAAGCATCTTTCGAAAAAGAAGAAAAAATTAAATGAAAAGATTGTAATGAATTGGTTTTGTGCTACAAGTTTCATTATCTATAATTACGAATATCTTGCCCTAAACATTATAATCGTGATAGTAAATACATTTATGTATGTATTAAAAAAACAAAAAAATAAATAAATAAAAAGAATAAGAAAATAAAATAAATGTGTATATGAATATAGTACAGTAGATATGAATTTATTCGAAATTAATGTAATTACAAAAGTCGAACTTATTCATGTAGTCGTTTTTTCCTTTACATTATTGTGTACAATAAAAATAAGACATTCGGATCGAAATAACATGAAAAATTGAAAACAAAATAAAAGAAAAAACAAAAAGTTAAACCAAATTGTATCACAATGATGAAACAAACGAAGAAGATATAAAAAAAAATAGAAATAATAAGTAAATAGTAACTAAAAATTTAAAATAAATAATAATAATAACAAAACTAAGTAAATTGGGTAGTCGCATGTAAAAATAAAACAAATAAATTTAAAAACAAAAATCTAATTTTTTATATTGTAAAAAATAATAATAATTGTGTAATAAAAACAAAAGAAAAAGGATCAATTAATTGAAAACAAAAATAATAAAATAGCTATTAATAATAAATTATTAATATATATAATTATATATATTTTCTCTTTAATTTATATACATACAAATAATATATACATATATAAATAAAAGTGAAAAAAAAAAAAAAAAACAAAACAGTAACAAGCAAAATATATAATATACAGACACACAGACACACTTTCATACCATAATTATATATACATACATGAAAATATAAGTGTATAAACGCTTGTATACTATACATACATACACACATACACAACATGAATTTATATTATATACATATATATACTACAATGCATACAATATAAATACATACTATGAAAAAAAAAAAAAAATTAGTTATTATTATTATTATTACTATTATTAAAATACATAAATTTATTTATTGCATACTTGTAAATGTGTTATAATATAATTAAAAAACAAATATAAAAAAAACAATTAAAATAAAATTACAAGAAAAACATTACAAAGGTAAAAAATGAAACATTATAATAATAATGGAGGAAAAAAAACTAGAGAAAAATATTTCAATCTAGAAAAAAAAACATATATGGATATACAGGAAAACAGGAAAATATGTATTTGCATATGTATAATTTTTGTATTGGAAATAAAAATGTGTAATAAAAATTTGTATCATTAAAAAAACATTTCTACACCTTTTTGGATTTTTTTTTGTTATATAAAAAAAAAAAAACTAAAACCAAAATATTATATATTTTAAAATATAATTTCAATTTTATTCATATCAAAAAAAAGAAAAAAAAAAAAAATAAACAAAAAAATTCTGTAGTATAAAAAAAAGTAACTTTTTGATAAATTTTATTTCAATAAAAATATTCATGTACTTCATTTTACCACAAAAATACTGCCGATTTTTAAAAAATTTAAATTTTTTTATTTAATTAAAAAAAAAAATGAAAATATTGTTTTGACAAAAATAATTTTTTTTTTATACATATATAAATACATTATATATTATTTGTTTTTGTATAAGTGATTAATTATATATTATTTTTATTTTTATTATTATTATTATCTTGAATGATAAATGAATTCAATGCGAATTTATTTGTAAAAAAAAAACGAAAACAAAACAAATTTAAAAAAAAAATTGATATAAATAAAAAGAAAAAAAAAATAAAAAGTATATTACTGTAATGAGGTGTTTTTATTAGACCATTTATTTATATTGGAGTGAAGGTAGAAGATAGAAAGCTTTTAATCACGCAATTTTAATATGTATTCATTAGACATTCTTATCACGGAAGACTTTCGTCTCTGATTAAAACTTATTTTTATGGAAATTCTTACCTTTATTTTATAAGAAAAGCAAATCTAAAATTTTATTTACTTTTTTTGTTTGTACATTAAAGCAAATTATAGTGTTCAGTTTATGAACATCGTCTTTAATATGCGAAAGCAATCAATGTTTATTTCATAATGTATGCCAACATGACCTACAAAATAATAATAATAATAACTGATTGTAAAAGCTGTAGCGTTGTAATATTATTCCGACAAGGATTTCCTTAGTGAGCATCAGTTATAATATTCACAATATTTATACCATGCAATATTTAATACATATGTACATGTGTAACAGATACATATGTGCTTTTGGTACATGTGCTCATACATTTTGTATGATTTCATGTATCGATATTCACGGATTATTATTGTTATTACTATTTCACTAGGCATGAAAACATGAAAATGTACAACATACATATCATATTTATAATCAACATATAGTGTATTTGGTTCACATGTACGTATGCACACGTATATATAAGTAAAAATTTTTGTTTTTGGCTTTATCGGAAATATATACATGTACGAAATTATTAGATGGTGTCAATAAAATGAATTTATACCCTATTATTTGTATCTGATTCAGCATAACGTATAATTTTTAATTCAATATAATCCAGTTTGATCCAATCAGATGATCACAAAATGTGTTTACGTGTGTAAGGATTTGATAAGGATAATATAAAAATATATTACATTTCTAGTGAACACAAATAAAAATCAAGAAAATGAAAAAAATCGATGACAATGTTAAAAACATGGCATATTGATTCGATATATTGGATTTTTTTCCCGTAGTTATGACATGATTATATGATAAGAACCAAAAAACTATTCCAATTTCTAAAAATGCAACTAACAAATTCATTTCGGTTATCTCAGTTTTTTTTTTTTTTTTCAAATCTCACCTTTGATGCCTTTACTGCCACCTTATACTATATGTACATTTGTTCACACACACATGTCAAATACAAACATCAGCAATTGATTGCAGATTTATAAAAAATGTCTCTGTTACATTTGTTAAAATTTGATTATGATGCAATAAAAATACTCTAAAATTGTAAAATACTTTATTCTGATTACGACATCAAAAAAATGATTTTTAAATTATCTGGTAAAATATCTTTATCAACATAAACGCAAGATTTTTAGTATAGACCATTTTTAAATATTTTATTGAACAGTATTAAGATATAAATGTGTATGAATCGGAAAAGAAAACTGAAACTAAATAAATAATCAGAAATAAAACTTTAATTTAGTGACTGCATTTTTAACGATTGCATTATCAATTTAAAGTGTCTTTTTTGAGAGCATCAAGGATCTGAAAAACAAGAAATTTTTTGCTTTAAATATTTTAATTATACTAATTAGAATTAGTAATTAATTTAATTATAGTCAAGTCTGCTTCAATTAACAAAAGTTCAAATCAAAGTTGCTAATAAATACTCACATATGTATGTTCAGATTGTGGTTGAGATTTAAAGCGAGATCATTTTATTTAATTTACAGGCTTGGTTGGGCATCCCGTAATTTCTTTTAATTTGTGATCGTGTTTATGAGGCTTGTAAAATTGTTTATTCTACTAGCTTTAATGTTATTACATATTTTCTAATTTTAATCAATGAATTTATAACACAATTTTTACTATATTCTTGTTTTTTTTTTTTTCGTTTTTTTAAATCTAGAAAATCATTAATTATTTTAATCAGAACAAAATCACTTTATGAATATTTGAGACTTTAAAAAAATGTAATTAAGGCTACGTGAATAAATTTGTTTTAGTTCGATTAAAGGTTGATTACGAAACATATAAAAATTATCATTTACTTGTACCATGGATGAAAACACAAATTAATATAAGAAAATGTATAATAATTCTTTTTTCAAACGTAATCAGAAATTAACGAATATGTAGAAAAAACAAAGTGCACACATATATGTAGTAAAGAGGTAGAATTTAACATACAACAAATTATTTAAAATTAGAGGTACCTACATAGATGTGGACTTATATCCTAAGTTAAAGTATTAAATTGTTCACAAATAGAATAAGAAACACATTTTAAAGCAAGAACTTGAGTTTATAGATTGTTTAAAACCACATAGTATGTATACGTATATACTTATGTACATTTGCACATGTAATTACAGATTATTTCGCAAATTCAATATATTTTCATGTGCACGTTTAAATATAAAAATTTAAATGTTCATACATACATACATGCATTGATTACATATGTGTAGATTTAATGTTGTGATGTAGAATACGATAATAAAGAAATAGCAAATTCAGTTGATTTCCTTTACCTGCAAACGTCTTATCTTTCAAAAGTTTGAGAAAATTTGAAAAAAAAAACGATGTGTACATGTACGTTTGATTTCAAGTATAATTGATTTGCAATGTATGTGAAGGAAATATCCCACACAATCGTTGTACGTATTGCATTTACTTTTACTTTATTTCACAATGATTTAAAAAATTTTTAAAATTTTTCTTTTTTTAATTTTTATGATAAACAAAAATGAAAAGCTTACGAGAACCACATTACAGGATTATGTAATTTTTGCTTCCTGTTTCTTATTTGATAATTTCAATAAATTACTTCATTAAATACAAACTAAAAAAATATTCTTCAATATTTCTAAGTTCAAAAGTTTAAAATAAGACAATGACTTGGAGGGAAATTACTTCTTTTTTTTTCAATGAAACACATTTCCTTTTTTTCATATAATTTTTGGTGATATTTTATATGAATGCAATGTAAAAGTTTTTCTTTTTCTCAATTATTATATCATACCATCAAGATATTCTAAAAGTTTTTAGATAAAAAAAAAAATAAAAGAAAAACTCGTGTGAAAAAAAATAAACTAGAAAAAACTTTTTCTGAAAAGTTAATTTTTCTTTATTTTCTTTTGATATTCTTCATAATTCTTCATCGTTATTATCCTTGGTACATTACATAACTTTTCGAAAAAAAAATTTTTTTTTGTTTTTTTTTTTATATAAAAAACGATAACGAAAAAAAATCAATAATCGACTTGAATTTTTTTTTCTTTCTTCTCCCCCTTTAACTCATTTTTATTGGACATTTTTTTGTTTGCAAAGAAAAACACTACTAAAAAGTAATATTTCTTGTTTTATGATTAGTTTGCTGATTTCTTTCACTTTGTTTTTGTAGTAAGTTTTTTGTCAATTTACTGATTGGAATTTGTTAGTTTTTTATTATATGAAATTCTTATTTAGAATTCAGGTCAAGAGGCGAAAATTTTCAAGAAATTCTATATTTAAAATTTTAAAGGATTTTTATGGTACATTTTATCAATTAGTATGGTGTAAAGAAAAAAACAATTGAATCTGATAATATTTTAAAAATAATTTTAAATAGAAAATGTGAAAATTTCCATAGCTGTAACACATACATTTTTAGTTGTCACAAAAATTCTTGGAAAATTTTTATGTCATGTAAGAAAATTCTGTAAAATATAATTATTACTATATTGAATGTCAGTATTTGAAAATTGCAGAGGAAAAAGAGAATCAAATTTTTTATGCATCAATACTATGCCAATCAATTTTGAATCATGCAATTTATTTTGTTTTGCTATACAATGTAGAATGGAGATCAAGGTTCGAAATTTAAAATCCATTGAAGTGGACGATGTAATACAGAATAAAAAAGAAAAATTAATCAAAAGAATTTTCGATAGGTTGTTTGGCTTTAAGCCAACTTGCACTACTACTTTATTACATTTTACTTCGTACTGTTGCTCTTATAATTAAAAAAAAAAGAAATGAAATACAATAAAAAGGAATTGCATTAATTGATTGAATTTTCTTAGTCGAGCGGCAAAAAAAGCTAAGTGTGAAATAATTTGAAAACTATAACTTTTCTTTTTAATTATTAGTAAGAATTTATTTAAGTATTTTAACTGCTTTCAGTTTTTGAAGTAATGATTTGTAATTTTTAAAATAATACCAAATTGTTTATAATTTAAAAGTTATACGAAAAAGTAAAATTTTTATGTGTATGAACATTCAGTCATATTGAACTGAGGTTAATCATTATAACGATCTTGAACTTATTGGCACCAAAAATTACATTACTTGTATATAATGAATGTACACGTTTGCATATACGTCCAAGACAAGTTCTATGTTTATGTACAATATGATAACAATAATGTGATATAATTGATCATTCATTCTTTAATCAATACATGTATCATGTGTCTCGTAGATATTTATATGTACATATGTATATATACACATTTTTGTCAATAATTTAATATAATAATAATCAAAAGTCTTATCGACAGCATAATTTACGTTTCTTTTCTGTGACCCACAATTTCAGCTAATTAAGTAATTGTTGCAACAGTCATATACCAACAGAATATAATGCATATAAAAATAATTGTACGTGAATAACCACTCCCAAATATTTCATAAAGTTCATTAGGTCTTTGAGCAATCAATAAATTTTCATTTTCAAAGCCATGATCCGGGAACTAAAAATACTCCAAGTAAACGAATATAAGACGTATAAATTTAAAAACAGAATCGATAGTTAAATAAATTTTCTGTTAAAAAATAAAAATCGTGTCTTAAAATTTCTTGCTCACACGTTTTGTTTCTACAAGATTTCGAGTATATTTTAACTACTTATCTGTACGTTTGTACAAATATTTCAATATTCATTCTTGGAGCAAAGCAAAAGATTGTTTTATAATTATCTGAAAATATCTAAAATTTATACACAAACTATTAAGATACTGAGTACATAATTTATATCAAGTACACCATATTAATTTCTTTGGTTTTACTCATAATAGACAATAGGTATATCTTTTACTGGAACGTTATTTGTACTTACACAAAATACAAAACAAAATTTATATTAATAATTAAATATTAAAAGTTCATAACTTGTTTATATGGTAGCATATTATAATCGATATAAATAGGAAAAATTGAGAATAATATGTAGACAAAAATTTATGATACAGGAAGATGATTTTAATTTTAGTTTTAAATTTACACGATTTACAAATTTCTTATAATTTTTCTCATGAAGAAAAAAAGAAAATAATGTTGTATTTGTAGCATTTTATATGAGATATAATGTATTGTTTATGAGAATGATGAGGCCCATAAACGTTTTTGAAATTAATTTTTACTTAAAAAAAATTTTTTTTTAATACAAAAATATTAAATCTAGATAAAATTAAATTTTGTAAAAAACAAAAATTGTTTTCACCTACTTTTCTTTAAATTTTCCTTGTTTTTGAAAAATTTTAAGTTATAAATCGATGTTTAGTAAAAATATTGAGATATAAATAAATTTTGAAAAATATTTTTCAGTTTCTCGGCGCCTTTGTAATTTTATTGTTCAATAAATTTATTATATAGAGAAAAGACAAAGAAAAATGGTTAACATGACGACTATAATAACGATGCTGATGATGATGACGATGGTGCCGAGTATGGCATAAGTATGGGAGGGTGAATTTTCAAAACAAATACGTAACAAAAATATTTTTTGATGAGAAAGAAAAAGTTTTTCATTTTGTTTTGATTTTATATATTTTATATGTATGTGTACCTTCCTGCTTTTTTGGTTTAAAAGTTTTGATTTAATTTTTCATTTAGTACCTATGTATATACTCATAAATATGAAACTGAAATGATATACAACCATTTACATAAAACGTTATATTGCCTGAAGTGAACGATATCAAAAATGATTTCATTTATTTTATGCAATTTATATACGATTTTTACTTTTTTTTTATTTGTAAATTCTAGAAAATGTATACAGAAAGGTATTAACAAGGCATAATATATCGTATAATATAATTCTTCAATAAAATTTTAATAAAAAGCATGTTTTTTTGAATGTTTTGTTTTATTTTTTTTTTATATTCTAAATTAATACTTGTTTATATAGAACAGACAGGAAAACTTTTGCAATCTACATAAACCTCATAATACGAAATAAAATAATTTTTGATTTAAATTCAAATTAAATTGAAAAATTACATGAATGATTTAGATTTTTTTTTAGAAAATTTTCATTTTGTAAAATTACTCAATTTTACAAAGTCTCGTATTTTTAAGACTTATAAAGTACAAAATTATAGTTATGATTATTGATCTTTTTTTTGCAATAAAAGTACCAATATTTTCAACAATATATACTATTCTGTTTTAATGAATTCTTATATTACTAATAATGTTGCATGTACATACATTTAATTTTGAAAATTTGATCATATACATATATGTATATCCGTTAACTTTAGGATGATTGAACCAAAAGAAAAAAAAACATTTATGAGCAAATCGTGTAAATTCCTAAATGAATAATTTTTTGAATATCAATAAATTACCAAATGCAAATGCTTTTATAAATGTTAGATTAAAAGATAAATTGTAAAATTTTTTAATTCAAATAAAAATATTGTATTTCTATCTGCTATTTTTTCATTCTTCGACCTGTTTATTAAGTTCAAATGCAACAGGTATAACTGCCAATACTTTTCATAAAAGGTCATTTTGAAAGATGACAAAGTAGTTTATTACATTATATCTACATATGTACACATTACATATAACGTAAAAAATTATAATAAATAAAAAATCGAAAAACAACATTTTTTAAATTTAAATAACAAATAATTTTGTATTTACATATTTCATTTTTCCAAAATTATCAGAAATAATATGCACACAATTTTATCTTGAACTAAAAAAAATTCTATTTTTTTGTTGTGTGGATGCATGACTTTTGAGTTTTGTGAAGTAATGAAGGATAAAGGTTTTATATAAAAAACCGTTTTGCGCACTCATCAAATTTATTTTTGTTTAAAAAAGAAAAATAAATACTGCAATGTACTCATATTCAATATTCGATACATTTTACAACTTTAAAGAAACATTACGTATGTAAAAATAAATTGTAAAAATGTGAACGTTATGTGTATTTTATACAGTTTTATGCATAAATGAGGTACGATCAAAAAAGCGTAATATTTATGAAATGAAACTTTATCCAAATCCTTCTCAATGATATCCGTTTTGTTTCTGTTTTGTAATAACGGATTTGTGTGATATAAAGTGAAAAGCGAAATAAAAAATATTTCCGATGAATTTGGACACATACATACATACATATTTATGTCCATATACTTAAATACATACATACCTATACATATGTATATCGTATATGCATATGAATATTTAAGCACGTTATACCTATACCCTTATTTACTTTAAGTTATAAAATATTACTCTGGATACGCACTATTTATTTATTTTTGAATAAACACAAAATCGTTATCCTTTTACATCTTTCATTTGTTAGCTTTTTATTGTTGTGCATATTCTGTAAAGTATTCATATGAGTGTACAAATACGAACATAAAAAGAGCAATATATGTAAGAAAATGAGTACGTATGTAGTCAAAATAAAGTCCAATATAAAAAAGGATGTTTTGGTTATTTCCCTAGGGTGTTATACATTTCTTATATTTTTTTCTTGATAAGCAAATTGAGCTCTTTTTCTCCCGTAGAAAGAAACGCTATCATATTTCTTAACATAAAAAGAAATTTAACACCTATAACTTCGACTCTATTTTTTCTCGAATAATTTGTATGACAATTTAGGAAGCTCTTAAACATTACCCACATGTATGTATGTATGTATGTAATCTTCTTCTTAACTGTTAAGTTAAACTGCATAGTTGGTCTTGCACCATTATATTAAAGCAATATCTTTGCATAAGAAAAATGTAAAACGTCTTCATAATGTTTATATAGTATTTATAAAAATTGTCATCCATATTTAAAATCAGTGAAGTTTTATTTAGTTCCATAAATACCACACACATATGAACACGTATTTTAACATTTCTTGAGTGTTGATATTAGATTCATTCAATAATGTTTGTTCAAAAGACATTTTAATAACAAAAAAAGTCGATAAGGGTTGATTGACTGACATTTGAATTACAGTAATGAGAAAATGAACAAATACAAATACATTTAAAATTCAATATTATAATGTCGTGTAGTAACACATGAACAGAGGGGACATAAAAGTGATGATTACATATAAAAAAGATCATTTAAATAATAAATATCTAAACAAAATGTAATAAGAAAATAAAATTCCTTCACATTCAAATTTCTATTTCAATTGCTATTGTATTTCTTTTCTTTAGTATCTACATATATAGTGTATACTATACTCATACGTATGAATGCAATAATCTATGTGATATAGTAATCTAAGCCTTATAAAAGGGGATTGAAATTCCCTTTTTTCTAATATTGTTGATATTATCCTTCGTTACGTTTTCAAATTTTCATTTTGATTTTATCATCCTAGTACTATGTTCTTTTCGGTTTTCTAAAATAAATACACTGGAAGTAAAGTGTATTAGATAACTATCTTCCAGTTTAAATATTTTAGGCGATGATAATTATAAGATTTGTTAACTTTGATTACAAATATCATTTTTATTTCGTTTTTCCTTAATTATGTAATTAAAAGTTTTAATTATTTTTTCAATTTGTAAGATACACATTAAATTCTCGTTAGGGAACAATAAACAATGACATTAGAGTTTTTATTATTTAGCCACGTTTTACGCATGTAAAATTCTAATGGCATTCATGTATAAAATGTGGTCATAATTGGTTTTTAAAATTGCAAAATTTTTTTTTTTTAATTTTTGAATAAAACATAAACAAGTCAACTTTTGAAAATATACTTAATTAAGAAATCTCGGGTCCATACATGCATATGTATGCACAAGAAGACGAAAAATAAGTGCTAGCGGCAATGCGTATTATATTCTGCATTGCACAATCAATGCGAAATTTACTTCGAGATTAAGTTTGGGTAAAAAAAAGTCATCTGCAATTACCAGATGTTCACAATCCTCCTTTCGAATTCTTTTGCAAAACAAACTACAACCTTTGCAAGAAAGGTGAATACGTGATTTTGATATGAAGATACAAAACAGGTCTCAATCGATGACACTATATCGTTGTTTGTGTATGTTTTGAAAATATATTTTCTTGAATTATATTTGTTAACATTAACGTGGTTAACAAAAAAATTAAATAAATTACTAAAATCTAATATACACACAGCTGTTTCAAAAGATTTTCAACGGAAATAACAAATTTACCTGACACGAAACACAACAAAACTGTTCAAATAAATGTAATCCTGAAAAAAAAACTGAGTTTAAGGAATTGAAAAAAGAATAATTATTTCCGCTGAAATGTGAAAAAATTTTAATTTAAATTTTACCATTTAATAAGATCATTACTATGACTTTGATTTATTTTTTTAATTTTATAAAATGTTTCGTGTTATCAAAGAAAAGGAAATATGATACATTATCTAGCTTTTTTTTTTCTATTCATTATTTTATATAATATTAATCCCTGAAACGGTCTAAATACGATATACTGTGTCAAATTAAAAATGATGAATAAAAATCTTTTTTTCCTTTTTTTTTTTTTGTTTTTCTTTAAAGTGTAAATAAAAGGCAAACCACTTTTAATCACCGTAACTAGAATGTAGATTGTAATATATGTAGTTAATACAATTTTTAGTATTCCTAAAAAGACATGCGATATTATCATACATTTTTACTTGTTTTTTAATTTAATTTGTTATTATTTATTACCTTGCTTTATTAGTAGTTATAGCAGTAATGTAGACACAAATTAAAATAATTCAAAAATAATTTTATTTATTACGTAATGCAATATCTACGTGATACAAAAATATGTTAGGATGTTAGGTTCAATTACTGTTCATCAGTCAAAATAATCAATATGTATTAAAATAAACAGAAATTAAATAACATCAGGACTAGACATACGTATACGTGTATGTGATATGTGTACTGATCCTTACTCAAATATGTACTGTTAAGGATACACATACATGTGTTTGTACGTTGCACACAACATACATACAATGCACATTTAATATTTTATATAACAGAAACTAAAGTTTGTAAGTACATTACATACGTACATATATTGATATTGATTGGCACGTGAGTTTATTTTATTACATACAGAGAGAAACATATCAGGTCCATTTGTATTATTTGTCGATTGCACGTGCTTCATTTAAAGTGTGCAGAATGCAGACACACGTATGTACAGTGAATAAATGAAAATAATGAAATCATTTGTACATACATAGAATGTATGCACTATATACGTATATACATTAATTGAGTTATCATCAGCTTGTATTTGAACTTTTCAAATAAAAATTTAACTTTTTATATAACTATTCAATTACAATTCAATATTTGATAAAATTTCATGCTGTGTTATTTGCTTTCAGCTCTCGTTACATAAGGTCATCACTATATTTTTTTAATGAATATGATATTGATTGGTGATGTAATGTAATTGTCATCATTTAAAATAAATTCGACTCACCTCAAAAAGCACTAACTTAAAATAATTTTTATGCTTTTTTTAAAAAGTGTCTTTGTAGATGTGGAAATATTAAATTCTAAATGAAGAACAAATCATACTTCTTCGACCAAAATTTCAGTTATATTTATCCTGAACAAAAAATTAATAAAACAAACAGAATATAAGAGTGTACAAGAAATAGTAATAAGTTAGATCAAAATCAAAACAAGAAAAACAAAACAGATGTGATGTACACGATAGAAATTTTTGTATTTTTTTTTTCCATTTTGCAATATTCTTAATTGAGTAAACGATAAACAGTGTGATATCATCAAAATACATTTGAAAATTATCAAAGTGTTAAAGTATTATACTCTATACACTAATTCGGTGCAATCAAGGTTGTATGAAAATGACATAAAATAGTACCACTTAAATAGTCGCTGACATAAAATAGTCGCTATATATTGTTGATATTAAAAAAATTCATCTTGTATTATATGATAACTTTACAGATTGTGGTGACACTACTTGTGAGATGATCTTATTAGAAATTACGAGAAAAGAAAAAGGACACATATATTCCCATAAGACCTTAACTACATCGAATTAGTGTATGGAGTATAGTTTGTAATAAAATTCAAGGTAAGACATGATTTTATGTCCTTCGATTATATTTGAAAAAAGTAAATAAAAAATATATTCACCCTCAAGCAATTAATTTTCTATTAAATGTTACAAGGGTATACAAGAGAAATATTTTGTGTGTAATTACCACCTTATATTTCAGAAATTTTTATGTAGTGAAACATGTATTTCAATTTTACTCTAAAACTGAAAAATTATTTTGAACAAAACAATAAGATAAAAGTTTACAATGAAAACAAATCAGTTGTTTATTTAAAATTTAATTTAATATGCATTATATATGTATATATATTATATTTTCAAACAGAAAACAAACTAAATTAGTTAATTGATATATTTTGTATTTCATTGTTACAAGAATTCTTTCACAATGAAGTAAAATAAATTTGAATTTTAACAATTTGAAGTATGTAATTAAAACATTCTAAATATTTTCATCTTTTTAGTTAATTTAAATACATAAATTATTGTCGATTACAAATGAATTTCGTATATATGTACATAAACGGTTTTGTAACTTAAAAATGCTGTATTTTAAAATATTCAAAAGAACAAGAATTTTCAAAACCAAAAGTATCACGAATAATTTATGTTTGAGTAGTTTAAAAAGCATCAATTTTACAATAAAATCTTATTTTAAAAAATATGAATATACATCGCACAAGGAAATTAATAAACAAAAGCCATTAAATTAAATTGAGTTGAAATAATATTTATACATAAAAGGTCTTTTTTTTCTTGAAAATTTTGAAAATTTTTTTAATAATACATATTTTTAATAAAAAAAAAACAGAATACAAGCAATAATTAACTTTAAAATCACATGCGTATAAGTATAAATGTATACGCAAAATAACAATATAACAATAAATTGTGTATCTCTTATTCCTTTAGTAGAGTGGAGAGAAGTACAATACATATTTAAAACAAATTCACATAAGAAAATAAATACACACAAATTTAAAATTTTGTTTACCCCTTGCTGGGGATACAAACTGTTTTCAAGTGTAATTGTCAACGTGTAAAACATTTTGTTGACAATATATTCTGTACTTTATTTAAATATACACATACATTCATACATATAAACATACATACATATGTATATAGAATTATCAGGTAAATTCTTATTAGTCTCTGTTGGATATCATATTCTGTTTTTAGAAAATTATTTTTAAAAATGCCTGAAATTTAATGACTTTGTAAACGTCATTAATATCGTGAGATAACGATATTTAAAAATTAAATTTAAAATTTATCTGTATAGGTACAATATTATATACAATACGCAAAGTAACTGGTCTAAATTAATTCGTATATCGCAGTTTAATTATACTTGAATTTCATTCATTTTGATAATTCAGTGTTATAAGAAAAACTCTAGGTAAATATTCAATTTTAAAGACAAGCTAATAGAATTTTTAATATTATTTAAGAAGAATGTCTTCGTCTCCTACATAGTTCTTATTACCATACCTTCTATTGTTATTCCAAGACATAAATTTTCACGTAGCAAAAACCAACAAAAAATAATAGAACAGACTTCAGACATTTTGTATGTGAAATGTAAAAGACGTAACCACAAGAGGTTTAACAAAAATGCACCTAAAAGGAATAACAAATAGAACAATCATGTAAATTGTTTTGTATTTATAACTATTTTCGTATTCTTCCCTTATCTGTATTCTTTTGTTGAATGCGAAAGACTTTATTTCTGGCCGTAGTCAGTCTTTTCGTCCTTTTGTACTGTTTTATTTTATTTTTTCACAAAAGAAATAAGATCCTTAAGAGTAAAGCCTATATGTATATTCGCTCACTGCTGTGAATAACAAAAACAAATCATCGTAATGATAATGGGATGTCAGTTAAAGAAAGGAAAAAAACTTCATTCTTTTCATATGCCCTGTTATATTTTAAATTTCAATATTCTAAGTCTTTTGATAAATAATTTTCTTCATTTTAAAACTGTACTTATATAATTGTTAAGAAAAATTACAAATAAAAGAATGAAAAAGTTATAATCAATGGAAATTCATAATAATTTTTGTCATTCGAATTGAATGTAAAGTATACTTGATGATGATGGATTATTGCGTTGATATGTACTTAGACATTTACATTATATGCATTGTATAAATATGTATTAAAAGGCTTTGCAATCCTAAAAAAAATAACACGGAAAATGATTCATCTGGAAATCAAAAAGTGAAAAATATTGCCATAATTTTTAGAATATTATATGATGAGAACATTTTCACACTTTCCTTTTCTTTTTTCTATGTAAAATTGTGAAAAAAGAATGAAGTCTTCTATTCATTCAATAATCATTATAACTATCTAAATTTTTAATTATAACGTAAAAATGAATCTTCAATTAAGGCCATCGTCAGATAAATAGTAAAATGCAATTTACATTTATAACTTTATATGAGAAATAAATGTACACACAATGCCAAAAAAATCAATTAACGTCTGTAATTACTTAAAATATTGTGAATAATTGTCTTTTTAAATTGCTTCTTCACTTCAATTGAGACATCATATTAAAGAAAAATTATTATTAAAATTGAAAATGACTGGCATTATCTCGTACTAATGTACGTACACACATACATATGAACATATGTACATAATTATGTACTTGTAGTCATTTATAGTTAGTTTGAATAAGTCTTCAAAAAAATAATAATAATTATGTACATAATTTGAATTGTTGCTCAAAATGTTCAAAAGACCTTCAAATCAAACGGTACAAACGTTTAATACAACATATTTTCATTATATGAAAATTTACATTACATTCATCTAATGTATACGATTAATTCTCCAATCTTATAATGTTATTAAATGAAGGTTGATTTATCATTAATTTTGTATTCATGCATGAAACATCTATTAAAAAAAATTATTATGTAATTCTTTTGTTATCTTTATATAAATAAATTTCTTTATATTCTTTTTTATACATGAACATGATAAATAATTGTAATCGATTACAAAATATGATGAAAGTGATGATGCTTAATGGAATTATCACGTACATATGTATGTACGTACATTACCATGATCAAATGCTTGAGAAAATAACATCATTGTGGCTAAATGATGAATAAATATATACACATGTATATATTTTTGTTCTTGTTTTTGGTAATATCTTAAAAATTATTTTTAAAAAAAATTAAAATTACCAATGACAAAATATAGTCAGTTATTCATTATTAGTCCATGAAATGTTATCCACGTCTTACTAAATATGTATGTTCCTAAAAATTACGATGTATGTGTATATTTTTTTAATGAGATTTTTTATATTTTCATATGAAATCGAAAATTATTATATCGTTGTATCGTTACCAAATTATTTATTGTGAAATAGAAATTGCTAAGTTCCTTTTTTCCTATTTCGATAATTTTTCAGTAACATATCATTAATTTATGATTATCAATCCTTTTAAAAATTGTATTTTCAATTTTTCAATCAAACTATAATAATTTTATTCAATACAATGACCAAAATTATATATTTATTAAAAATTGAAAAAAAAAAAGAAATTAATTTCTTATTTCAATCAAAGTTAATTCAGTTGAATATTTCTGGTTACCATGTTACAATAAATCTAATCTAATAAATCAGCTTTTATTTGCTTCTATGATTTTATGAGTTTTTTTTTGTAGATATCAAGAAATAACAAGATTTTAAAATTCTGTATTGCACACGTATAGATATTTTTAATATACTGTATACATACGAGTATGTACTTGCATGTATATATACGAAAAGCCTTTATCCAATAAACTGATATTGAAAAAATACAAAAAAATGAAATAAAATAAAAATACAAATAAAAACGAAGGAAATACAAAATTTAAAAAATGAACAAGTAAAATCTATAATAATTTTAGATTTCAATTTTTTTTTCTCAAATTGAATCCAATTATATCGAAACTCTAATTCTCTATTATGGTATGTACATAAATGTACGAGACTTTATGAAAGTCTATAGAAAAAAGTTTTTATTTTTCTTTATATTTTTGAAAGTTATTACCTACAGAAAAAATATGAATTGAAAAATATTCCATTCAAAATGGAAAATATACACATACACAAGCAATAAAGATATTCACCTTCATATGCATACGTATATACGATATGTATGTATGCTTACTTTAGTATTGATTGGTGTGTGATTGTGCAGTGTGAAGATACATATATACAAAATATTAATATTATGTTATATAGGTGATTGTAGGAAGAAAATCAAGATTCGTTTCTCATTTTCCTTATCATCCTTCCGTGGTTTACATAGACATTCATATATAGTATAAAAAAAATTTCGAAATTAAATTTAAATATTAACATATAGAAAAGATATTGACTTTAAAGAGATATAGTAAAAAATTTTCTGTTAATTCAACATTTTCATCTCTAAATAATACATTAAAATTTGAATTAAAGCCTGTACGACACATGCTTTCAAACATTATATGTACCTATGTATGTACATAAGGTATCTATTGTATAGTGAAAAAAATGAATTTTCTTTTCGTATTTCATGCATGTACTTGAATTTTCATTGCATGAATATGGAAACGTAAATTTTAATGTTTTATAAATAATTCATCAATAAATAAATGTAACACAGATTACAATAATTACCATGTATCAAAGTATTTAATTCAATAATCAATAAGTCAGTAGATGTGTAAATGGCCACATGCATAATTCAAAGCATTAAATCCCCATATAAAACCATTTAATTAGGTGTCCTTTTTATTTTTATTCGTAAAATAAAAATTGTATTATTTTTTTATGCAAATTCTAAAAAGGTTATTTTACTTTCTGTTCTAATTTAAATTGTATTTTTTTTTTCAATTTTGCATAGTTGTGCTGTCATTAAAGTATGAAAAAGGAAAATATTAAAAATAATTGTATTGGTTAAATTGTAAGAAATTATAGCCTTTACGTATGTACATTTAAGAGTATTATACAACACCTGTATTTTCTCACATACATGTATATTTCCTCAAATTTATTAGAATTCTTTGTTTTAGTTCGTGAGCATGTATGTATATATTATTATGTATGTATAAGCAAAGTATTTTCTTCACATTTTTTTAAAAGATTAATATTCATTTCCCATTGAACTTTAATATGATCAATTCTCAATAGTAAATTTAAAAAATGTAAAATTTTAAAAAACGGTGCATTACCTGTGTTCCATCTGTAAGAGAAGTCTAGGTAAAATGAAATATAACATATAGTGTTGTACAATAAAAAAACTCAAGGAAGGTGAGTGCATGAAAAATTTCTTAACATGCTTTGATTTTCTTATTCAACTTTTACTGCCATATGAACTCCTACATAATCAAAGTATACATACATATGTAGTTCTGATTATGTGTGTATTATATAATTGCATTTAAAATATCAGAAATATATTATACGATATATGTACACTTAAATTGTTGTGATTAAAGGAGAAATCAAGTTAGTTCTACAATGCTATAAATTACATAGACATTACACCATATACATATGTGTTAAATGTATATACATATACTGTACACATAATTATTCACTTGACTTTGTACACCTTTGACGTATATGTATGTTATACCTGTGTATGAACTACTACAGACACTACATAGATATGTATATACCTGCCCTTGTAAACGTAATGGCATAAAATAGTACTTTCAGTCTCGTATATATCGTTAAAATGTTATGCTACAATAATTTTATTCATAAAAAATAAAATGATTCGCAAAGAAAGTACAAACAGAAAAGTAAAAGTTAAGAAAAAAAAAACCAACGCACTGAAAACTTCTAGACTTCTTTTCTTTAATTAATGATTTATGAAGAATCATATATGATGTAAATTAGAAAAATTTTTTACCTTATTTTTACCATCTTATTCAATTTAAATTTTAATTAACATATTAAACAAAAGATTTTCTTCTGTTTGTTGTGTTCTTTATTTATTTATTTTTTCATTAATTTAAAATATATTGTTAAATTAAATTATACACTGTTACAATTTAATAAATTTTCTTTGTTTTTATTATTTGTTTTTATTTTGATTTTAATAAATACATTTTTTATTAGATAGAATTTTGGATGCTCTGTGCCATATTACATACATACATATGTACATAGCTGTTATAAAAATTAATTAATAAATTTATGTATAATTAGTTTTCTGTATACTATAGATTTTTGTTTTATTTTTATTTTGTATTTTTATTGACCGAATTTTCTTAAAACGGATACATACATAAAAAAACATGAAAAGGAAACATGATTTAAAACACGAATGAAAAAGTCATTATAATATCAATTTACATAAAAATATAATTAACGTCTCTTTGAATTGTACTTCTATTTTTTTTTTTACAAAGAACATTTCAAAATAAAAATAAGGCAGAATAAAAGAAAAGAAATGGTAATAACATATATCTTAAATAATGAAAGGTTTTTGAAGAGTTTTGAACATTTTCAAATATATGCATGTATTATTGTTATATTTAAAAAAAAGATATATAGTGGTATTTTGCACTTAGATGGACTTTAAATTTGTTGTAATTTAGACTTTTTCGTGTAATTTCAAATTAAATAAATATGACTGAAATTTGTTTTACCTGTGGTTCGTATTGTCGCACAGTAACTTACTACATCAATTATTCACACCCGTGACGTATTAATAAACAGCTTTCTTGTTAATGGTCTATAATTACGTTTTTTAAAGGACGACTATGCGATCATTTACGATCCCCCAAAGCGTATTTATATGGCTCCATCAAACCTTTGGAGACTTTCATTTGTTATTTTACTTTGAATTTGTAAAACCCATATGACTAGCTATTCTATATACGTACATATATGTATGTATGTGTGTGTACTTTAATTCAAAGTTCAATCTAATGAAAATTTTGTATTTATACGTATGTGTAACATAATAAAGATTACATTTTTAAAATATAGTTTTATATGAATTCCGTGTTTCATTTAGATACTAATATGTATATGATAAAGTTCCGTCATTCAATAATTATGATTGACATGCGATATTTTGTTGCGTGTCAAAATTTATTGCATTTTTTATTCAATATTCTTTATAATAGTAATTAAAAATATAACATCATATGTATAAAACCGTATAATACACCTCGATATGTATGTACATGTACATAAGTGTAGAAATGATTATAATTTATGAAACTATAAAAGACAAAATATAATATTTTTAAAATATAAAGGTTATAAAATAAATACATATGTATTAGTACATGTTTACATATGTGCTATACATACATGTAGTCGTAGGTGCTCTAATGTGCAGATACGGGTACGTTATGATTCAAATTTTTACTATGTATTTTATCATAATTTATGTATAACGTACTATATTGACATACACAAATTGAATTCATATTTAATTATACCAAAAGAACATCAGTTTTCCATAACAAAGTGAATAAGAGTGAGGTGAATTTCTTACCATATAATAATTAAAAATTTTAGTAAAATTACTCTTACTCCTTTTATTACTTTGGTCGTTCTTTTAATGAAGTACATTCTTTTAATTTTTCGATTTTATTGTACATCGACCACATAATTATTTTATTTATTCATTCACTGAATGAATGAAATAAAACATTAATGAAACCTAATTTTTATTGGAAAAAAAATCAATTACCATATGAGAACATACATATGTATGTTTGAATGTACGTACACCATACAAAAAACGACCGCAACGTTTGTATAATAATAGGTTCACCGGTTCACCCTTCCTTTGGCTTAATTTTTCAGTTCAAAGTAAAAAAGAGGTCAGAAAATTATTTGATTATATACACTTATATAAAACAAAATAAACGATATACATATGTATGTATATTTAAATGTATTGTGTATCATTATCAGGCTTAATTTTTAAATTTAAAAGGACGAAAATTGTATACCAGATACACAAAAGGCTATATTGCCTAAAGCAAAAAAAATGTTTTTAAAGAATGTTTTTGGGACGTAATTTTTTCTCCCTTTTTCACAATTTAATTGATTTTTTTTTAACTTTGTTGTGATATAAGAATTTGGCCATAGAAAAAAAAAATGTTTATAGATGATATTCATGAGTAATTAAACATTTATCAAGGTGAATATTCATTTATGTCTTTGTGTTTAGTAATGAATGTATGAATTAAAAATTAATGCGAATTCTTAAGTATTATGAAACACGTTTTATATTAATGAATGTAGGTATGTATAGGTAGATTTTTGAAAATATATGAATTATGTGTATTCACTTACTGTATATCCTATTCTGTATTAGTCTAAGTACACCAAAGAATACAGTCACATGCAAGTACATACATTGAATACACTACGTAGCTAAGTACATATGTAAGAAATGGGTGATGTACTTACCTTTAATAAAAAAAAAAATTTCAACTTTATAAATTATTTTATTAAAGGGGGAACCCTTTTAACCATTCAATTTAGTTAGTTTTAAAAACCGTAGGGAAGATTTTCAATTCGTTTACTTATTTAGGTCTCAAATAAAACTTTGAATTATAATCCCATACTTATTATAAAGTATTTACTGCATCAAAAAATCAAAACAACAATAGCGTGAATTGAAATCGACATAATGCATATAGAGTATTTAATAGAAGCCTGAAAAAAAAATGAATTTCAGTCTAATTGTCCTTTTTATTAAATTTTATTTTCGTGACGGGCAAGCTACTGAATGTTGTCTCTATTTTATTTATTTATTTTTATTTTTTATATTTTTTTTTTGTCAAATTGATTAGAATCGTGTATGGCATAAAATACAAAGTAAAATGAATACATATAAAAATTCATTTTTTTAACCAGATATATTTTCCCATGGGATAAAAAAGATATCCTCAGGCTGATTTAATTATATTTGAGTGTATTTTACTTTCACGATATGTATACGCATATACGTATACATTTTATATTTCATAATAAATGCAATCAAAGTATTATAAATGTAGATTCTACTTAAAATTTTTGTTTTTGTTGTTTTGTTGTTTTTCTTTTCGTTTGCTTAGGGAATTTATTTTAGTAAAAATAAGTACATATGTACATTGTATCAATGTATATGTTCATATGTAGTTAATTTAATTTAGAAAATGATGAAAATTTTCAAACAAAAAAAAATAATTGTATTATAATTCTGTGAAAGAACTGTAATATATAAAGGTATAGTGAAGCCATTTATAGCTGTAGTTGGCTGTAGTTTAAAACAGCAAAGCATATAACCAGTTTTAGAATAAATAATGTTACATATACAAGATGAAAAATATTTTAGATAAATCTATTCTTTGTCTTTAAAATTGTACAGAAATTCCATCATGTTTGTCACATCCTCTTTAATCAAGAATTCAATAGACATATTTTTAATACATTTTCGAATGTATAAAATCTGAAATATGTGTACAGACTTTTGCATAAATCATTTTTTCTTGTAAAATGCGTGGGTATAACATGTAAACTTTAGTTTTCTTAAGTATCTGTGTGTTGTCTTATTGTATATATATATACATATACTATGTACTCCAGGTATGTAGACAAATAAATCTTGAAAAAAATTTTTTCAATGTATGAAGTTACATATTTTTATTTTCTTAAGTTTTCTTTTTATTATAAATACACCGAGTACCTACATTCGTAGATATCCTTGTGATCTTGTTTCATCGACAGCTCTTTTTATATGCACATGAAAAAGTTTTTTTTTCCTTTATTTTTCTCTTACACATCTTCTTTTTAATATCTTTTATATATGTACCTTATATACTTAGCTTACGGGTAAACTAACCATAAATAAAAAAAAATTTTAGATTATTATATGAAAGTGAATTCCAACTATAAATGCACTAAATAAAATTGAAGGAATGAATCTTTAATACTTTAAAATCACTTCGACATGTATTTGTAAGAGACATCATGTTCTTTTACTTCAGTGTTTACAATATTCTTTTGTACATGCCTTAAGTTACATGTACTCAATCACAAGTACATACATAAAGTATAAACATTACAGATTCTTATAAATATATGGAGTATAAAAAATGTATACAACATACATACATACATATATGTGTATATGTACATATAAATATTTATTGCAAATATCAGCAAAAGTGTTTATCACACATATTTATGTACATATGCACGTATCATCACTTTTATGTTTTTACTAAGACAGCATTAGATATAATGGACTGGTGTAGTTATGAACGTAAATACATAATATGTCCACCTACCCATCCATCTTAAAGACATTCTGTATTTTATAAACATTTGAAAAGCTTAAGAAATAATCATGATTGCATATTGAATAGAAAAAAATTAACAAGATATATGGTATGTTTGGTATGTGTGGTCTATCCATTTGATAAGAATTTACTCATCCACAAGATTAATACCTGGAAAAATGAAAATACTGGAAAAATTTATGTCGCTGTTCAAGATTAACGCATAACATATAATTTTTTTTTTTTTTTTAACAAACTTTTCGTATTTATTTTTTATTTTCAATGTGTAAACATTAAAAATACAATATACCAAGTAACATTTATTTTATATTGATTTTAACAAATTAACAAATACAAAAACTTTTTCATTAAATTGAGTTCTCAATTCACGATCAAATTACTTAACAAAATAAACATTCAAAAGACTTCTAGTGTAGTTTTATTTGTTAAAAGTTTAGAAATACATCTCAATTGCAATAATCGAGTGCTTATAAATTTACATAATCCCTTAATTGAGAAAAACCAACATTATCCTGTTTTTACTTTCAACCTTTTTTATTTGTGTTTCATGTTTTTTTTTTTTTTTTTCTCAAAATGACTGAACCTGATTTAGAGTATTTTTTTTTATATTTTACCACCCTTCCATTTATACCACTCTGTGTATCCATATTATTTTAACGATTAGGATTTTATTTTTATTGATTTTCACCCCTCATCAATTCGATAACTGAAAAATAAGTACCACACGCAATCAACCATCTGTTATATTTCAATATTATCATAATTTCGTTACATTTCTAGAAATACGAATTTTGAATTCAAGATGACAATTATTATGAATACGAACTAGACCATAGTGAAATTGATTCAAAACGAAATTTCAATTAACTAAATGAAAAATATGTATGTTCAAAATATTATGTAAATACACACATATCTACATATTATGTAGGCTTAGAAATGTATAAAGTTTGAATAAAAAATTAACAATTGCTTTCATCCTGTTTATGTTAAATAATCACGCATCAAAACATACAGCAATTATAAAAATTTATGTACATATTATTTTTATGTATGGGTATATAGTTAGCCCTCTAATTCAATATTAAATTTCATGGAGTTGATGTTTAACAAAATATATAACACTAAAAATTTTTATTTGTACAATCGATATTGTTTACAATAATTGACGCCACTGGCCATCGATTGCATTCAATCGTATATGCATGTATATTTGGTAGCCTCATAAGCAAAGAAGTGATATCAAATGATATACATTTTTTACATTTTAAGACTAAATAAAATAAGAGTGGCTAGACATTAAATTGTATTTGTATTCATGTATATAAAACGTTTTGCATAGACTGTTACGTTTATACGTTTTGTTTTCCTCTTAGCTATAATATTTTATTTGATACAAATTTCTACATAGGTTTTATAAGAAAATTTAAGCCGAAAGAAAAAAAAAATAAGAGTCCTTTTTTTCTTATCATTGACAAATGATTTCGTGATTAGAAAATTGAATGTGGAAAAATTTGTTTATTTCTGTGTATGTTGCAATTAAATGCTGTTTCTTAAATAATGTTGAACGGAAATCACACTGAAGTGTGTAATTAATTACTTCTGAAATACATATATGTACATATATTTATATATAATCTTTATAAATGTTAAACATGTTATTGTATTTGTACTAGAGATGGTAATGAAAGTGGGCTAAAAAAATAAAAAATAAATAAATAAAAGTAAAAACAAACAATAAGTAAAAGGCATTGTAGTTATATGTATACAAAATGTTACATTACTTTTCGATTTATTGAAATTTATTCATTGTAAATAACAAAGAAAACAAAAGAACACATTAAAAATGAAAGAAATTACGAGATAACAGAATAACGACAAGGTAATTTGAATATATCGATTTAAGGTCGTTGCCTTTTTAACGTGTATATTTTATGTATGTACATGAGATTTATAAATGTGTGTATATTAATCGTACTATAAAACCTATATGTACCATAAAATTTATAAATTCAGTTTTACGATTTTTCACATAAAAATGCTTGTGGAAAACAGATACCCTATGAGTATATATGTAAATTTAAATCTGTCAAGATAATAATATATCAAATCACCGGGGCATGTGTACATACATACATATCATGTACATACACTGTATGTTTCCATACGAACGGATATGGTTATGTGAAAAACTTGTTTCAGCTACGGATACCCGATCTACATATGCAGATATTATAATATAGTATTATTAATAAAAATAAAAATAGGTGTGCATAACATACAAAATGATTCATTTGTTTTTCGCAATGCAGAATAATGATCAATATATTTTATCACATTCAACTTATGGTACTGTGTTGATACTGTTGATAGTGTACTTTATTAAAGACACAAATTAGATATTTAGATCAAATATTCACAGATTTTTTAAAGCTCGTTTTTCAATTTCAAATATGAATAAAAATTAATGACTATATATTTGTGTGTACTTTCGATTATTCTGTAATTGATTTATTTTATTTTAGTCTTTGTTTTTTTTTGTATAATAAAAAAAAGAAAATATAATTTCTGTATATGCACAGTTTGTTCAATAATTTTTTTATATTGCATGGTCTGTCCAATATACCCGTACAATTTAGATACAATCTAAGTTAGTTACCTTAAAGAAATGAAACCATATTAATTTGAAATTAATTACGACAAAATTCAAATTTGTAAGCATAATAAATTGTAAAGTATAAACAATAGAACTATGTATATACTACGTACACGAGGAAAAAGAAATATGTATAGACCGATAAATTTCAGAATAAATAATTTCACTATAAATTTTCATTTATTCATAATGTATGAATATATGTATGTATAATAAAAACATATTTATGTATGAAAAAATGTTTGTACATATGCATTCGTAATGATTTTGTATTAATGAAATGGGCGAAAAACAAGTCAACTTTATTTTTGTAAGGTACGTGTACATATGTATGGATGTACATACATATGTATATAAATTTAGTATTTTCTGGTTGAGTTAATGATATCATATTTCATTTATGATAATGAATTCTGAAATTAGGTAAAACTAAATAATGACTTAAAGAAAGACATTAATAACATCAAGAATTGTAAATATACACAATGCAACTCAAACTAAAGGTAACACAACATCATTAAATTGAATGAAAATTACAAATTTTTGTAAATATAGCCAAAGTTTTCAAGTAGAAGATTTTCATGTGTGTATGTTCGTTTAATATACGTAAATACTTTTTTTTCCATTTTATATACTTTAATTAAAATACATTTTGAAGATATTTATACTCACAAAGAGATAGAAACTAGAAAGTACAAAAAAAATTGTGAAAAAATTAAATTAAAAGTTTGTTTTATCACAACCTTTCTTATAAATATTAAGGAAAATCAGGTAAGTGATATAGGTCAGGTAAATTGTAACAATCAACATTTTTTTCAAATAGAAGAAAGTTTATTTTAATTAAAGAAAAAATTTATAAGAAAAAAAATACAACTTAAACATCTAATTTGAATTTTCACATGAATTCAATTTCCTGATTTTACATTGCAAAATACTTTCACGATTAATCATGTGAAAATGAAAAACTTTCGAAAAAAATTAATTGCAAAAATTTTTAAATTGTAAAACGTGGAATGAGAATGGACATTGTAAACTTATGTGACCAATATATTAGGATACAAAATTGGTCGTTATTTGTATTTTAAGCAAATTAATTAATTAGCACGATTAAACACATTCAATGTAAGTATGTTATGTAAAATGAAGAATGTGCTAATTTTCATTAAATAATTTGAAAAATATGTCCTTTTGCTGTCCTTAAAATTTTTTTTAAATGGGATTCTACAGATAAAAGTAGATTTTTATGTAAAATCTTTATTATTTTAGTTTTTAAAATTTTTAAACAGATCTTTTTTTCAAGACAAAAACTGTTATTTGTACTTAACAGAACACATGCCAATTTTTACATTTTTCAAATTGAATTTTCACTATATTTGAATAGGTGTTTATTTTATTTATTTATATTTATTTTTTATTTCTTTTGTTGTAAAATTTAGAAAAATGATATTTCTAAGAAAATGTTTCCATATTATACTAGATATCAGATATTACCTATGCAATGTAGTTCCGAAAATGGTCTAAGCAAAACTAAATTCAACGTTTTTCAAATAATTGGGTTTGGTATTGAATTGGATTTTAACTTTCTAAAATTCATTGCATGTTAAATAAAGTTGTTGAGATTGAGACGAAATAAAATCTAAATTTAACGAAAAATAAATTAAAGGCAGAGAAACTGTATAAAATTCATTTTCGAATGAAATTCTCTTTTCATAGCGTTGATTTCGCGCATGATTTAAGAGAATTTTTCATCATGAATTAATGTAGTACATCTTTTTCAGTACTGTCTGTTTAATGTAATTTTTACTGCTTCTTGATATCTGATATTGCAATACTGCCGTCTCGACGAGTATAATGCTTGCTAGAATTACATGCATTTAATTTGATATGTATTAAATTATTTAATTTTATTTTCAAATGTTTTAGAACAATGAAAATTATTAATGAATTTGAAACTCAAATTTTGAATATTGTGAAATTAACAACTCATAATAGAGTGGCGTCTTTTGTCACGATAGCACTGATATTTTCAATGTTATGGACTATGGTATTCACTGAAAAAAACTGTGAAGAAACAATTTTTATAAAGCATAATTTTCAATGTTTTTTTAATGTTTAATTCGAACACATGTTTTTGTTTTTTCAGTCACAAAAACATGAGAGAAAGGATAATGGGGATGTTGCAAGTTGCAGCAGAAAAAATTCAAAATTTTATTTTCATAATTTAGATTTTGGAACGCAGATTAACGTATTCTATAAAAAAAATTTTTCTGTTACTTTATTAATTGCATTCTGATTTTAGTCTTTATTTTGTTTAATTATCAAAGAAACAAACTTAAGAACAAATTAAATTACTACTGACCATGAAAGTAGCTATCGTAAAATTGAAAAATTCCTGTTTTAATGTAATTAGAAATCTGTTGATGATCATTTTTATTTTTTATTTTTTTCCTCTCAAAAAAATAACAAAAAAATATCACAAAAAATCTGTCACAAATCAACCATTTCATGTTGGCAGATGTCTGTAATGTCCTTATCATAATTCTTTTCATGTGGTTCTGATGTCAAAACCATCACATGCACCGAAAGTGACATTCAACGTTGTTTTCTTTTTCATTCTTTTTTGTTTTTCCAAATTCACATATTCACACGTGTACACAAACATTTTTACAGCCTTTTTTTTTCTCTGAATATATATCCTTAAAACTAGACACATGTGATGTATCTATTAGACATGGTGATGGCAATAATATGATTTTTTGTATCCTGTTAACAAGTCTATGAGACTTTTGTATTTTCTTTAGTTAAAACAGTGATGACGTGAAGAATATGACTTTCAGATTTTTGGTGTTTTTATTTTTTGGTAATTTTATATAAATTTAGGAATTTTAAATTCCAAAAAAAAAAGATACGAAAATTTTAAAATTATTGTAAAAAGAACTATATAAAATATTTCTCATATTTAAATAAACATGAATTTTAAATATGTATGTACTACCGTACTGATTTTATTTTCTAATTATGAATCCTAAAGCTCTGCTTATTATTTATCAAGGCATATTATCGAAACATATTTTATTGCTTAATTCTAAAAGTGTGGAATACTGGATAAAAAATAATAATCTATAACCCCTACAATTTATTATTATAATGCAATTTTTATGCATAAATAATAGTGTGCAGGTCATTTATTTTATTTTCGTACATTATTTGTCGTGAATTTTAATGAGGAAATACATTTATCATGCACCCTAACCGAAAGCTTTAATCTTTAGAATTATTTATTTTACTTGTATACAATGGAAGAAAAATAATTCTCTCATGTACGTACATACGTATTTGTACCCTTATTTACTGTATCTGTTTTAAATTGTTTTTCTGTAAAGAATATGGAATATATAAATTTTGTGTTTTGTAATTCTTAAATGGCAAACAAGAAGGGTAGTAAAAAATCAATAATCAGTGAATTAAAACGGCTTTAACAATTTTGATGGTTGTCATATTGTCAATGTCCACATAACAAGCCAATTAAATTTTTTTTAAATTTTTGATATCTAAATTTTAAATGTTTATAACGTATTGCCCATTTAATTTACCATTTTACATGGTATGCGTTGGTGTACATAAATGTGGGCGCATCACGTATTACTTCATGCTTTATTGTATAAGATTTTCAATTTTTGTTATAAAAATAGTGATAAAATAGTGTCAATTCAACCACCCCTGAGATTTTAATTCAAATTTATTTCTGCTAATGTCGTTTGCATACGTAAAAATTTCACACTAACAATAATACTTGATGAATAAAAAAAAATGTTGTTAAATATTCATTTACGAATTGAAATAAATTTTTTTGTGAATTTGGAAAATAACCTTCTTAGAATAACCAATAATAAGATTATTTATGCTGATTAGATTTATGAGAAGTGCTCTTAGTATCGAATTAATAGTAAAACATGCATATGACATGTGGAAAATTTTGAATCTTTAATAGCGTACAAAATGTCACACTTTACCGATAAGAGTATCAAAATGTTTCTTCAAGTCGATTTCTAAAATTTTTCATTATGTAGAGCATCTTATGGACAACAAGGTCCAAAAAGGTGAAATTACTGTACTTTCATAATGAGTAAAATTTAGAAACTACGTTAAAAAAAATTAGTATCAATGAAAAATATTTAACGTACTCATATAAATGTATTTGACAAATACTTGATCTTCTCAAGAACTTTTCCAAATCTTATGTAATTATTTTAATTTAAAAAATTTCTTTTCTATTTACATTATAAGTACAATACACACATTTATGCATTTATGTATACTTATATTAGAAGGTCGCCGTAAATTTTTATTGGTTATCCACATGACAACTTCCTTATCCTGTATTTGAAAGTAACAAAATAGAAAATAAGAACTCACATTTCTGATGAAGTTTACACAACAATGTACATATGTATTTTAATAAACATTTGAGTGTATACTTACAAAATTTATAAATGATTAAAATTTACTTTTTATTTAGGACATCTACGTACAAGGACTCAAAAGGTAGCAGTTTATATACGTACAAATATTCACAAATAATATACTAAAAACTACAATTTAAATTGATATTTTTGTTTTGTTATTATTGTGTTTATATTGAGGTTTAGTATTTATTTTAATGCTTATTATTGTATCTACATACTAGAAATGTTTGAATTTTGTTAAAATATTTGTACATAAAGCACATCCATGTACAATGTGTAGTATACATAGTTATGTATATCAAAACTGTGATTATAATCCTTCAAAATACATTGTCTTTTTATTAGATTATGTATGTGTGTGTGTAAAACTTATTCTCTAGTGGTATAGAACAATACTTAAAAAATACATTCCAATGTTATAAACAAATATCTACAATTTCATATGGATAGGACATGAAAAGATAGAAAAAAGATAAAATTAGGGATGAAAGATGGAATTCAAATTACATATGTATACTTATACGTACATACATATGTACAAGTTTATCTATTGCACGTACAAATATGTATGTACATTGAAATGTTTCAGTACACAATATAAAGTATTTTCTATGTGTTATTATTTTCTTGTAATTTTAATAATGGTTTTAGAGAATATAGTAAAAGATATGAGAATGATGACTTTTGTTTAATTGTTCAGATTTCATAATTTCATATTAATGGTCTTGTATGAATGTTCTATAATTATTGTGTTAATGTATACATAGTACATAAAAAAGGCATATATGAGATGTAAATAAATTTATACATAGTTTTTTTATTTGAAGGAAAATAGAAACCAAAATTACGATTACGGTATTTCTCAAGGGTCTGTTTCAATGAGAATAAAATGTTTTTGTACGACCATAATTGTAAATGGAAAATATCAAGACATTTAAAAATTTATATGTACGTATATATGTATATGTATGTATGTATATGTATATAAGAATAGAGAAAGTTTTAAAATAAAAGTTTTACAACAAAATTATTGTAAAATAATTAAAATGTAAACTAAATCCTAAGTTTAAATATTGTTAACAAAAATAAGAACTAAAATGAATTTATAAAATGATTACAAGAAAAAAAGTTGTAATTGAAGAAAATAGTGCAAAAAGTTACATACACAATTTTTATGTATATCATTGATAGTTTGGTGTCATTATCTACAAGAACGGAACAAAAAGGTTTTTTTTATAAATCCTTGTATCAGATTTAAATCACTAGAATTGATTGTACTCTGTACGTGACATAAAGCTCTGTACTGTATCTAATCTCATCAATATATCACTATTAATCATATTTTATATCTGTACGGAAATTTTTTAATACATACTGAAATGCATTTGAAGCAGTTAAAATGTTTTCGTAAAGCAAATTTCATGTATTCCATGAGTAAACGTAGTTTTTAGAATTTCATCTTGAATTCTGATGGTGATGAGTCCAAAGAAAAATGTAATAACAATAAAAATTGCAAAAAAAAAATACACATAAGAATAAAACTTGTATATATGTATAATAAATATGGTTGTGTACCACGTGTGTATGCAATGAATTTAAAAAGCACATTTGAATCTGTGTCTGTACACAGCCAAATAGCTCCTTGGAAAAATTAATTGCAAAAACGGATTTACAAGATTAATGAAAATCCTTTCAACTGCCTTTACATTATGTTATATTTTGTACTCATTCTTTAGATTACTGATGAAAACGTACATACCCACATCAGTATGAAGGTTTAAACTTAAACACATGTGTGCGTATATTTATACATACCCATACATATGTCTAAGGATAACAGAGTGGTACGTGAAAAGCGTACGATTTACACACCTACATACATAAATGAAGCAGTGACATTATAATTCCTAATAAGCATGAGAACTTATGTATATATGAAATAGTAGGATTTAAATATTTTCCACTTCATATCGTTTTTCAATTTTGGTTTACGGTATTTCGTTTTTAATGATTTTCTGAAAACCATGATTCTGAATTAATTAATTTAATTTCTCAATTGAATTTAAAATTTTCATTTTGAAATTTATAAGACAAAAATAAATGTTTCTTTAATAAGGCGTATTGTTTAAAGTTGCATGAAATTACTCAAAAACATGCATTTTTTTTTCAAAGAACATTAAAAAAGTATATATTGAAAAACTTCATTAACATTAAAAGAAAAAAACAATTAAAAAAATGTAAAGGTTTATTTGTAGTAACTGCATCATGACGTTGTAGATAGCTTTTGTTTTTTCCTCTGTTTTCAATTTATTCTTTTATAATAAAATGTAATGAAAAATGCATTGAAAATTTCAAAATTTAATAATAAATGAAAGCATGAATGAAATTTACTGTTCTCTTAATATTTTTTATTTTTATGTTTGTACAATAATATGTATAGCTCGATTGTTATGTAACGTGTACGATATATTAAATAAAAAAAAAAAAACTTTAAAAACAAATTATGTAACTTTTAAAATTTGTTTGGTAATTTTATTATGTTTCCTTCCTTTTGTTTTTCTTCAATAAATTTTCTGTGAATTATGCAACTTTTTCAACTTATAATTTTATAAAGTACCTGTGAAATCAAATCAACTTTTTTATTATAAAATTTCCTTTAATGTACATTTATTATACATATCTAAGTACACATGTACGTCTACACATACATTCTATACGTTGAATAAAAGGGTTGTATGACTTTTATGTTAGATTCTTTTTGACGTTTAATTTAATTTCTAATTATTAAAAAATGAAATTTTTTTTTCGTTTTTTGTTTTTTAAATTGTTTCTTTGTGTGCGTGCTTTATAATATTACTATAAAATGAAAATATTATGTTGACTGAAGCTTCCGTTTTGAAAGTGCATGGTGGAAATGTTCATATATGCATGATTATTCACATTAAATAAAATGACACAAAGTTTAAGTGTATAGACTATTGCCATGAATTAACTTTGTTACATAAATAGGCATTTGACACAAACTGTTCAAGTACATTTACAACAAGGTATTCGCAAAGGTACTTGTGTAATTGATATTGTTTTACGAGTATGTATATAATATATGTATGTATTTTGTAATGTGTATCTAGTAGAATAAGGATTGATATGTGAGGATGTATGTACGTACATACGTATAAATGCATGTAGTGTATAATAATAATGCATACTTTCGTCCTCCTTTGTATGTTTAATTGGAATTATTTGAAAACATTAGCAATTATGTAGCCAGAAAATTTTTGACAAATTACTTTATAAAAATGTTAATTTATTACATACTACAATGTCTCAAATGATTTGAAAAAAATGTGAATACATAAATTTTTACAATTTTATTTTTTTTCTTATTGAAGTTTTATACATTTTTGTAAAAGTCTAATGTTGGTTAGTATTTTTCTAACTTGTGAAAACTTTATTTTGATACGTACAGAACATTACACACCAGGATTCAGGACATTCATTATTGTTAGAAAATGTTATCATTGGTACCATAACCCTAAATAAACATACTCTCTATATTCCATCACGTACTATTATATCAACAAACCATGTCTGTATTGTTTGTATGTATACATTATGTACATTATAATATCTAGACATAATGAATATATATGTATATATCATTGGTTAAGTTTTAATATGTCATATGCATTCTCAGCAAATTTTCTTACTTAAGGGAAATAGAATTTTAGTTCGATTTTCTTGCACAAGTAAGTTTTCGTAAAATATACTTGTTGGTAAATTTTATATTTAGTCGTACGTGAAAAACGTATTACATAATGCTTACTATCGTATGTATGTACAATACAACATCAGGATGTCACATTACAGCATGATAATCTCTAACTAATGTGCTGACTACAAACAATATTTATTTGGTTAGCCAAATGTTTTTCTGCAGGAAGTTATTGTACATGGCTAAGTAGACTATTTTGGTTTTCATCTATGTAAGTTTAATAGTGAACAGTAAAATGATAAAAATTTTTCAATTAAAATCCAATTATTTGGTATGTTCGATATAAAATGTTTCACAACAGAAAAAAAAAAGTGAAAAATAGCAATTTTGTTTTTACCTTATTTCAAAAATAAGTAAAATAACGTACTTCAAGTTCGTTGTTGGAAAAGTTACACCTTAAAATATAAAACTATATGAAATATAAAACCATTTTTAATTATAAGGATCTAAAGAATTGTTGTTGTAGCTAGAATATGAATTCACTTAATGTATCACGCAAAGGTTATTATATGTTATTTTAATAACGTGAAACCTGCATATTAGTGACTACATAAATTTTTTGATTCTTTAAGTTACATACATAAGTATGTTTGTATGTTCTCTATCCTAACGTCTTGCAATTCTATGAGAAAATAAATAGTGTTAATTCACTTAAATAATTTAAACTATAAATATGAAAAATCTTTTAACGGTTTTCACTAGAAATCTCTTAATATTATCCTGTTTGGAAAAAAAAATGTAAAAATATTTTTTTTATATTTCACGTACAAGTAATATTTTAAACTTTGTAGACAATTTAAATAGAAATTCTCATTTTACTTTTTATCAAAAATAGTTAACTTTTGTTTACCTTGCTTGTACAAAAATATGTTTATATCGTTTACAAAGTATGTTTTTTGTTTAGTCAAACACATAATAAGTATGCTAAAAAGCAATTGAAAAATTCATTGTACCAGACTGAAAATATTTTAATAGAGTAAAAAGGGTAAACGCAGTAAAAGTATGTAATTATATCATTACGTTACAAAGAATACTAAAATAAAATGCGATATCCTTATGTTACATTACATGTGCAATACAATTTATTATACGAAAAATATTGCAGCAATAGCAAATGATTAAAAGACAAGTTTTATTTTTGGTGCAAAAATACGTTGTAGAACTGTTCCAAAACACCGTACAAATTATTTATATAAAACCGCATCTAAATGTTTTATTCAAGCAGTGTATACTAAATTCTTATTTAAAAACAAAATTATTTTAGAGTAAAGTTATTTCGTGCCTCAGACCGTTCATAGTCAAATTGTTGTAAACACTTTGCATATTTTATTTTATTTTTTATTTTTTGTTTTTGATATATCAATTGTTCTTGGTCAAAATATTACATTTTGCAGTATTTTTAAACTTTTAAATTACGAAAGTTTTATTCCATATGTATATTTTTCTCATTTGAAATTTTATTCCAAAAATGAAAAACTGAGAAGTATCTCAGTAAATTTTAAATAAAAATAAAATACTATTAACTTATCAACATTTTAGCTACTAAAAATCTAAAATGACATTTTACCGGAAGGATAAAAAAAATTGGTAGGCATTAAAACAAAAAGTAAAATGGAAAAAGTTTTTAGCTGGTTTACGTATTGAAACAATACAGGCATTAGAAATTTAATTATTAAAATTTAAATGACATTCCGTGTTTTCCTTTTTTTTTTCTAATTTTAATTAATATAATTGTAGCATGGATAAATGTATTAAATCGTTTAAGACTGACGGAAAAGGGATAGTCAACAATAGTTATGTATACTTATAAAATGGAAAATTTCGATTAGTGCACTTTCTTCTAAGGATAATAGCATATATAATACATATATATGTAGGTATGTTTAAAAAATATTGTTTTCATAAATTATAAATGTCTTCTAAAACACAATATCATGAAATCATAAAGTCTTTTAAATTAATGCATCTATCAAAGATACACTTTCAACATTTAACTTAAAAAAGTTTTTTATGCTTTTAACTTATGGAATTCTGCACACATAAAATCGCAATTTAATGGCATCTTTTGTTTATTCTCAAATGAATTAGAAATTGTTATCTAATATCAGAATACTCTATTTTATGTTCTTGAAATACATACGAAAAAAAAAAAATACATATTTCGAATTTATGATTTAATAACACTTGCTTTTATGTGTTAGAAACAAATAAAATTTTCTTTGCACACATGCAATTAAGCACTGATAAACCACAAAACTTGAAAAAGATATTCATTTAAGGATATAAAAATGGTTTATGGCAACCCTCACAAATGCTTAACAAAATATATTGTACTGTGCGAATTATTTTATAACAGCAGATTAATCAAGGTAATTTAGCATGTAATGTTTTTAATTTATATACATAGTTTTCTTTTTCTTATATACAATAAATATGTAGTTGAAAATATATATAAAATATTTTCCATTTTATTTAGCTTATATGCACCTAGTAAGTAACACTTTATGCAATAAAAATTTAATAGAAGCAATATTTACTTTCACAAAATAGAATAAATCGTTTATTATATTAAACGTTGGTTATATTGTTTGGTTACATAAAACTTACTAAAATGTACGTATAAAAGAATTTTTAGCGTACATTGTTTTTGTGCATATCAATATTACGTACGTTTGAAAAGCGTCTGATAGAAGTTCAATATAAAAATTTTAAAAATGCAAGAGAGATTGTTTGCTAGACATACATAATTTTTTAAATAATTTTTCAGTCAGAGTATCAAATATTGAAAAATTTACAACGACCGTTTCTTCCTCTAGGCATTCCTTGCAGGAAGTGTAATATGCAGTTTCTTCTAATTTAAAAAAGGAAATGTCTCTAATGGTTTTTGTTATTGTCTCTCTTGCTTCCTTAAATAAACCAAAGCGTATGTATGCGTTATCGGGAATAATAAATCAGCTAATAATGTATATGTATATAACAAAATTATACTACGTTTACACTAAAGTTAATATTTTGCAATATAATTAAATTGTGTTTTTATATGCACATAAAAAAAAAATCCTTTAAAACTTTTATCCTGTAATCCATGTAGTAATAATAAACAAAGGATATTGCAAGAATAATGAAAATAATAGTTGAACAGATATTACAAATATTTTTGTTCTTTCTTGTCTTTTTCATTATATGTACTAAGTTAAAAATATTGTATATTTAATGTACGTGATTTACTTAAGTCTGTTATTTGAAAAAAATTACAAGAAAAAATTGTAAAGAAAATATAAACAATGATAAAAGAGATTGAAAAAATACAGATATTTTTCTATATACATGAACTTAGAAAAAATACAGATCTAAGTTCATGATAAAAAATTAAACTTAACTCATTGTGTTTTATTCATAAAACATAACCATTTTTTTATTTTTTTTTTTTTTATATTATTCAAACCGATAAATGCAATTATAGTACAAGAGCATAATTGTTATTGTTATGCACTATGAAAGCTTAAAAAATAATAAAAGCTTTTTTAATATTTAAAACTAAAAATGGATTGAAATTATATGAAATTTACACTTCTATTGCAATCGTAATTAGTAGAGAGCTTTTGATTTTTGCAATTTAATTACTTCCGAAAGGAAGAAGTAAAATAAAAAAAAAAAACAAAGACAAGTTAAAGTGTAGAAAACTCATTTACTTAATTGCAATATTTTGTGTTATAAATTTGAAAAGAAAGCACTTAAAACATTTAAAATCTGTATTATTTATTGTCACTATTCTGGTGTTCAATTAAGTATATCATTGTCATCTTCACACGTATACACATACAAGCAATACAATGCATTTGTCATAATGCATTACCGCATAATATTTTTATTTTTTTATTTAGAAAGCTATTACAATCATGAAAATTGAGGGAAAAAAATGTCTCTATGCACTTTTACAATTTTCATTATTGTGATTAAGTATATTTTGGTAGATTTTCTTTTGTAGTAATGTCAGTGGAATTTTTAACATTTTTAAAATTATTAAAACTTTGAAACATACAATACACATCAAACTAAAATTCTATTATTTTCTATGGCTGTTATTACTTTGGCATTTTTCCAATCTTTTGATACTTCATGTAAAGTGGTTTTTTTTTTTTTTGAATTAGGAAAAAATAAATTTATTTTTCATCAAAAGTGTTTTTTGACTTTATTTTTAAATAAAGTTTTTCATGTAAAATAATGTGTATTTAAAATGCGTGATGACTTAAATAGTCTAAAAAGTTATGCAATTGGAACTAAATTATTATTTAATATGTACATCTAGTATGGAAGAAAGGGCTTAAAAAGAAGCCATTCAAATTTGCGTAAATTTTGCATAACCGCGTTTGTTGTATGTCAAAAGTTAGGTGTTAGAAGACCAAAAGGTAATCAATAATGAAATTCTTTAAAAAATAAATATCTCATTAATCTTAAGTCAGCTGAAAAGTTTACCACTGCTGACTTTCAAGTCCAAGCGTGTGTGAAAAAAACAATTAGGATTTCCAATTTGTTTGGAAAACATAAGATTTTTATTTCGTTTTTGATACATATGTGTTACTTGAAATTGTATCGCATTAAAATAATATTAAACGCATACGATAAAAAATTGAAAAAAGAAGATAATGATCATCCTAAGTAAAATATTACAAAAGACGTTAAGAAGCGATCATGCATTCACGCATTTTTATGAAATTCTTTAACAATACATAGTTTTAAGAAAAATTATTTTTACTTTTATTCGAATATAGCAAAATTTTTCATGAAAAATTACGTTCAAGTAGCGCATATCAAATATCAATACAAATGGGTCATTCATATATAAATATATAATTATTATGATATTTCATAATTTAGAAAACCCTACAGTTGTTAGATATTATCACTTAATATGCACTCATATATTATGTTTATCTTCATCGTTTTTATAAAATTACAAATAATAATAGTATGCATAGCATTTAGCATAGAAAATCCAGTTATTCCACAAATTACTACTTATTTTGTGCTATATATGTGCAAGATGAAAAAATATATTAAGTAAAACTAATATGTAATCAGTAACTCTTTCATAATTTGAATTCCATGCGTTATATAGTGGGTGGATATAATGCACTTTATAAAAGTCTATTGTTATTACCAGTTCAAATTACTTCCTTTAGAATAATAATTTTTTATATTCATTCATCATTTTGATTACAATATCACGATTCAAGTCAAACGTAATAATGGTATACAATAGGCCAGTTTATGGATTCACATTTGTAAAATAGCTTCTTCAATTCTGGTTGTCTTTACGAGATGCAAAAGAAAAATTAAATGTTTTCAATAATGTACGTTACATACTCCCGCGTTATATGAGAATTTTGAAAGAGATAAAATCCATAAAATAAATATAAATTATTATTATGCTTGTTGGTACATTATAATATTTTCGAATTTTGTTGAAAAATTTGCCTGTTTTATATAAAATTATATATAAAAACATTTGTATTACCATACTTTGGTTTATTGATGTTTTTTTACCCTATATATATTTTTCATTCGAGTCTTGCACAAATTTTCAAAATAATTCAGCATATGGTATTTTTTATTTGATTTATTTTTTCACCAACATCATAAAAAATTTCATAATAATTTTTTTTCCGTCTTAAATAAAAATGTTTCATTTTGAATATATCTTAGCAAAATTTATATTAGGTACATAAATAATAATTTTTAATGAATCTTAAATAATTTTAAAAGACAATTAACATTTTTTTTCTCTATTTTTTCACGTTATTACAACAAATTTTACAACTAAGTAAAGTTTTTATAAACTAAATTAGTTTCCGTCTACTGACTTAAGTGTTTATGTACTATTTTTGGTATTCCGATTCCATACTATAAAGATATGTTGAAAAAGAATTGTTTATTTTACAGGTTTTGTTCTTATTTCCTGCCTTTGTGATCTTGATGAATATTTTTTTCTTTTATAATATATAAATGCAAAAAAATTTAAATTCTTAAATTACACGGGAATAATTAAGACAAATAGTTGATTCTTTCATAAGAAATGAGTATTTTTGAAATATTTTATTCTTAATAATTATTCTGAATTACATACATTTATACATATAATTCGCAACATATGCTTGAAATCATGAACGTAATATTAAAAATTCACCCCAATTTCAGTTAAAACAATTTTCTTCCATTTGTCCTGCCAAGAACAATACTCAGTGTTTTTTTGTGTATAACCTTTTACTTTCACTTGAATTTTCATACATACAACAAACAAACCTTTTATTTTTATACTACAAAATTAAAAGGTATTGTATAATTAAATAACACATATTTTCTAAACATCATGGTACATCCACGTGATATCAGTTTTTGTATAATTTCGTACATACATTACTTCAAAAATTTAGTTTTAGTACAGGTGAAATTCACTTTTTTTTACTTGAACAATTTGACATTTCCTTTATTAATTCGTCTTACATGCTTTTCCTTTACGTGTTTACGTACATTTAATATGAATTTTTTGTAAGGCAAATTAGCTTTTTTTCTGCTACTTTTAAACATTCATATATGAACATAGTACAATTGTTTTCCACTTACATTCACTTTTTAATACAAAAAAAAAAATTTTTTTTTCCGAATGTTACTTTTAAACGTACATATTATAATTACTTAGTTATGTTAAATAAAATTGTTCTTGTATTTATTAAAATACGTGTGAATTAATATACACAGAAATACACACTTTTAGTCATTACATCATTTCTTACATTTTCTTTCTTCAATTGACATAGTATCACATGACACCTTACAGCATACTGCATACATCACATATATTTTTCATTTTATTCACAAATTCAAAAAAATGTTGTACATTAATTTTAATGCACATATGCCTATCAAATTCAATTTGAACATTTCTACAAGAATAAAAAAGATATTCATATTTTTTTCATACAAATATATAACAAAAATATTAAAAAAAAAAAAACAAATAAAAAACATTGTAAAATAAAAACGAAAAATCAAACAAAATTTTGATTTGTACACAGAAAGCGTTTAAAATCATAAATTCAGATGTACATTTGACTTTTTTTTCTTTAAATTTGTATTCATTCTTATCCAAGTCATACAAAGTACTTTCAATTTTCAAATTTAATATTTGTGTCTACATTGTATACAGTATTCTGTATATTATCCTTTTTTTTTTCTTTTACATGTATTGTGTTCGGCTCCAGCAATTTCATCCAAACCTTAAGTCTGTAAAATTCAATGTTTTTTTTTTACAATATATGATAGGCGAACAATTTTAAAATGGTAAGTGAAAGGACTATGAATGGGAAAATTTCTGTTACATTTAGTTACAAAATTTTTACTTTGGTAAATGTATAAATGAAATATAAAATACTAATTTTTTTTTTTTCAAAACGTATAGAAATTTGCAGTGTTCTTTTAGGTGATATCTATATATAAAATTTCTTTATTGTCAGACATGGATTTTCAAAAGAATATTTAGAAAAAAAATGTGTACGTGCACAAATAAGAAAATACCCATCTAAAATAAAATAAATGATGACAGTGACATGAACTGTATGAGATATGAATACTAAAAAATTTATTAACAACAAAAAACGTGCTCTAAACTATTATTTTTATTATAAGGACGAATACTGTTCTAAGTACGTACATACACAGATGTACTCGTATGTATGCAAATTTAACGAAATATTTTGGAAAAAATTACAAATATGCGTTCATGTACGTGTACAAATACATATTTACATGTGTAAATATTCTGCATTCATTCTAAAGAACATTAGATAAAACAAAACAAAAATATTTAATTTGAATATGATAATTGAATTGTATGGGGGCTGTTTATATGCAATATGCTGAGCCAGTTATATTGAAATTAAAAAAGTGTAAATAATATGGTAAAATAAAAATTCTCTTTGAATTAATTTCAAATTACAATTTTGAATATGATGTTATTTCATATTGAAGCAAAAATTTTCCTTATTTATAGCATTAGAAACAGGAAAAATAGAAATTAATTTTAACATCAAAAATTTTTTCAAATATTTTCATCATAATTTATTTTCATTTTCGTTTAGTCATATTATGAAATTTTGTTTATTACATTTTTGTTTTTCATATACTGAAAATTTATTAAAAGCAAAATGAAAATATTAAGTAGAAAATTTATTCAACTAGAACACAAGATAAATGATGAAGAATTTTATAAATATTATTTATATTTACAATTTTTTTCTTTCACAAGAAATAAATTAGGTATTCTGAATATTTGGCGGTTTTCATTGTTTTTCTTGGTTTTTGTTTTTAATAACACATACGATTATTGATTTTTAATGGAAAAAATATATAGAATAGTAAACTTAATGTAGTAGGTCTGTAAATATAGTTAAACTACAGGAATAGATAAAAAATGTAATTTGTTTATATTTTGGTAACTTTTTCAATTTATATGCAAAATAGTCAAGAAAAACTGAAATTAAACATACGATACACACATAAACTAGAGACTATTCGTTTTTTTTAAAACGTTTTTGTGTACACAAAGAAAATAAAAATTCATAATGATTACCAAAATACAATTCACAATAAAATGAACCATAATGAGAATGTATGTACGTACATTTTTGAAATTTATGTTTTATAAAAAAATTTGAAATTTTATATTTAGAGTTAAATATAAAATTATTATTATTATTTTCTTTTTTTTTTTTTTTGTATTAAAAACATATTAAGGCATTATCTCAATCAGAAAAATTTAATTATGAATTAAATGAAAAATAATAAGATATGAAATCTTTTGGCAATCCCAAGTCATGTATGTAATTTACAATAAACTGTTTAAATTATCTGTTTAACAAATTGTCTGGAAAATTTAAGATTTTGAAGTATCTAATATTTGAATTAACTTTTATGTGTCCATTATTATTTTCAAGTAAAATGCATTTAATAGTTAGTTTAATAATCCAGAAGGTAGTTAAAGTATTTTTTATGTTATTATTATGTGCTATTTTATGATGTTATTTGAGAAATAATAAATTTACTTCTTTAAAATGAAATAAATTCGTACATCAAATTTACGTTGAGTTTTCAGAAACGATTTTTTCACCTTCTTTTTATAACATGCTAATAATTTCTGTTTTTCTTTTTGGTATAAATCTCTTCTTTTTCAATAAAACTTTTCTGTTTTCTTTAATATATAGGTACTATCAGAAATTTTCCTTTATTTAACTTTCCAACAAAATATTCAGTTTTGTACACAATTTCAAATTGAAAGAAAAATAGAAAATAAAATAAAGCTAAAAAAAATTACAATTTTATTTTTTTCCGTTAATATACTTGAATATACAAGTATTTTTAAGTTTAATATTTTATAAAGCCATGTACATATGTATGTATGGATATACGATATGTACATAAAAAAGAAAATTTCACTAAAGCTTTTGATTTATTACTTAGTAAATATTTTATTACTCAAATTAATTCATTTTGTAATTTTTCTCGATTATTCTTTAACATTTATTCAAATATTTGTAAAATATACAAGCACTCTTCAATATTTTTACTGAGTACAATATCATAACACATAATGCATAGTATATGGTTATTACTGTACATTTATTAAGTTGTATATAAAAAAAATTATATCAATTTATGTGTATAAGTGAAAAATTTTACAAAAAATAAACAAAATAAAATTAAATAGTTTTATTGCAATTCTTATACATACAGATTTTTTTAAAAAGTTGATATAAAATATTTTAAATGAAAATTTCACTCTTGGTTTATGGCCTTTTATTAATGAAATAAACACAAATAAATGTAGGAAAAAAATTTTTTTTTGCTCATTTTTTATATATTGGAAAAAAGTATAACACAATATTTCATACTTTTATGTAAAATTTGTAGCCAATTTAAAATTTTTATCTCAGTTTTCATTTATTTCATCAGCGCGTATACAACTTAGCAATAAATTCGATGTGGATCAATAAATCTTTATGAATACATAAAACACATTATTCTTCAGTCGTAATTTTTTTTTACTTTTATGTAGAAAATAAATATGTACATACATATGTATATGTATACGTGTTAATTTATACAAAATTTAAGCTTCAGAATTGTTAACATTTGAATAGAATTTCATTAATGAGAAATTTTCATTTTCTATATTTTTTTTTAAAAAAATCAATTCAGTTAAAGTCAGTTTAAAAATTTTACCAGATTATTTTTTGATATTTGTCAGTCTACCCTATCAGTGTAATAGTATTTGGACAGATACATACACATACGAATATTCAGACCAGATTAAATGAAAATCTCGAAGTGTTCACATAGGACGACAGATTTTAATTTTTCTATTCAGGACATTTCAATTTCATTAAAGAATAAGTAAACAAAGAAAAAACACAAACAAAAAAATTGTTGTAAAACATTGCAACATTTCTTTTAATTGTAAAAAGTAATAAAGACAAAAAAACAATTAAGTAGTTTATTGAACTACTCGTTATCCTTTCGAATGTATCAGGAATGGTATTAATCGCATCTGGGGCTTCGAATAAAAGAAAAGTTTGTGACAAAATTAAATAGCTAAGAAAAAACTAAACATTTTTATTGTTACTTTATTTATTTAAAAACAACAACTTGTGTAATACAATGTATGTATGTTTGTATGTAGTATGTCTTGTTATTGTCTTTTGGCATTTTCAATTTGGTCATTTTCAACTGTTATTTATTTTATGTTACTCAATTTTTTTTTGGTTTTTTTTTCTGTCCAAGGAGATTAAAAGCAACAACATTGTAGTGATGTGTAAATTTCGAAATTAATATTGAATTTAATATGTACAAACGACGAAACCCAGATGTCTAGATTTTCAAATTAATTTTTTTAAATTCTCTGTAGGGAATAATTTTTATCATGATAAACTAATTTAAATCATGCTGAGTGAATGAATTTAAAAAATATATATACTATACTCGTATATTTTATCCGTTTATAGCAGTGTTATGCGATTTTATACGTGTTTTAAATCACTTTTTATTATACATTGAATAATTGTTTATTGAAATTCCTAGGAAGTAAAGTATTATATCTTATTAAATTTTTTTATATTTCAAAATAACGTAATGTATGAGAGTAAGTACATATACATATAGTTGCAAATTCATAAGCAAGTTATGTTAAAAATTAAATCTTTCTTAAAAAGAAAACATTTTTTTAAATATAAAATTTTATATGTTTTTTATTTTCCTTTTGAGATTGAGCAATTTAAAGTTAAACTGACATATGAGAAATAATTTTTTTGATTAAATTCATGTTAATTGTATGTAATTAAATGCTTTAATTACTTTTCTGTTTGTAAGATATGTTTGCGTCAGATACTTATTTTGTTTTAAAGTTTTCTCAAATTTTTTAAATCAAATAAATCTTCTTTTATTATAATTCTCTTAAATGAAATTTGTAATAACTTTTTTAAAACACATTTTTCTATATTAAAATTACGGTTTAATCTTTTATATTTATTCATTTATAAAAATAACAAAAACAATAATATAATAAATTTATGTACACTTACCTTACAAAATATACAATGCTGTTACCACGACAAAGATTAAATGGCTTTAGATTATTGTTTGTAAATATGTTACTTTAAAAGCGTTATAAAATATGTTTTACAAATAATACTTTTACACTAGATACAACCACAAAAACTGTATAATTCAAAAAATTCGTATTTACATTTCATACCATATAAAATAATTTTTATCAATTCACTATCATGTATTACAATGTTTATTTAATGCTTGAGTACTTATAGTTATATTTCTCTTTTTTTCGCTTGGACATCAATATGAAAACAAAAATTATGCTTTTTAGATTTCCCATACATTAACCACATGTTGTTTTATTATTATTCTTATGTCTGTCATGATGTCTGAGAATATATTTTAAATTATTGACAATTAAATGATTGCCTTTATAAGTTATCATACACAACTTGTACATTTGTAATATAATAATATGTAAAAAATTGTAGGCGGGAATGAATCATGTTATTTATCTGTATACAAACAAAATAATTTAAATAACCGCAGTCTATAATTTCCTTCTAGGAGGTCTAAAATGTATTAAATGCATTAAATGTAATATTATATGTATAATGAAACACATTTTCTGCAAATTAATAAATTCAATATAATAAATTTAAAATATACTCATATGTAAAAGGCTTTTATGTAAATAAATTATTATTATCGGTTATCTAGAGTGAAATAAAATAAATTGTGAACAATAAATACAAATAATTGTAAGTAGAAGATAGAGAACGCAGTGTTTATTGTTTTATCCTTCGTTTTAAGGAGTATATCATTATTATTTAACTTTAATGTAATTCTCTTAGTGTATGTTTTTCAATTTTTTTCAGAAAAATATCGAAAAAATTAAAAAACCCATAAACATATAGAAGAGATTCAAAAACATCCAATTGGAAAAGTTTTAGAATCCATACAAAAAATATTTAATTTAATCACACCATCTTTTAAACATGAGGAAAATTTATTTTTGCCAATTTTATACATAACTAAACTTTATTTCTCGAGAAAAAAAAGAAGTATACATACATATATAAATAATAGTAATAATAATAATAATAATAATAAAAGTAAAACAAATAAATTTTTATATGAACCTATACATACACACCTACGAGTTAAACATGTAAGGATATTAATCTAAGCGATAAAACGAATTTCTTCTATCCTTTTTTCTTAAGGCAATATCAGCAAAATCAATTTAAATATTCGCCTAAATGCTTAATACATATACACATGTGTGTACATAATATATCCGTACATGTACATATAAGATGTATGATGGAAATCGTATTTTCACCCTCATTAGTTTTAAACATGTTATACACGTCAACGCGTATTTTTATATGTCTTCTTATGCATTCAAACATAGTGTATGTACGTTGCAAACAAATATAATGAAGAAAAATTTGCTTATTTAATCGCGAAAAAGAATGAAAATAAATCACTGAAGCTATTATGCTTCATAAAATTTTTATTTTATTATTAGGTTATTTCTTATTTGTATGTTATAGGTTTTCTATATTGCTTTCAAACTGAGTGATTTTTTCACCCTAGAGACTAAAGAGATTTTCTCATGATGTAAATAAAAATATATGCTTATGAATTTTCAAAGTATTTATTTTATTTCAGAAATATTTTCATATATTTTCATATATAAAAGAATTTTCTTGACAAAAATAAAAGATATTTACAGATTTTATGAAAAATGTAAATGCAACTACGTTACTGGTACATATGTATATGTGAAAGAGAAGTTCAAAATCACTAAATTATCGTAAACATGTTGAAATATTTTAAAATTGAATTGTAACTATTAGAAATCAATAAATACAATGAGAATTCCAATTGAAATTTTATTTAATAATGTTGAATTCCAAATAATGTCATAGTTACTCATCTCAAACATTAAAATGACATACTCATGAGTTCTATTGTAACGATTTTTGTGCAATACAGATGCAAAAATCGTAACTAAACTTTATTAAACTCTTCAAAAATTTTCCTGTTGATTGCAGTAAAATGCGTTGATAATAAAAGAAAAAGATTTTCATCAATAAAGAATTATATTGCACTCACACAAAATTCAAGTATCATTGTAAAACATAATGAAATAAGAAACGGGAATGATTAAAAATTAATTTAAAGAAGGTGGTTAGAATGGTTTGGGAAGTTCATTTTAATCGAAAAATAATGACCACAAAATTCAAATATACCTACATTATTATGAGTATCTCATAATACACTTGTTTTTGCTTTTTACTAAAAAATCCTTTAACATTTTCACAAAGTCTTTGAATTTTCGAACCTTTTATTTTTTTGACCACGAAGATTTTACGAAATTTATAAAAAGTTCCAAATAAAAAACAGTAAAAAATACTTCCAACAAAAAACTCTCATCTTAAGAAAATTCTTTTATCGTACATTTAATTATCCGAAAAAGATTATTTATTTTTGTTTTCAAAAGATAAATATCTGTTAAAGTGAGAATTTTAAGTAGAAAAAAGTGAAAAAAAGAATTCAAAGACTTCGAAACCCTTTCGTATTTTGGTATAATTAAAAATATAAATGAGGGTGGATTATTTCAAAATTCTATTAGCGAGATAAAATGTTTAAAATTTTTCAAAAAGAGCAAGAACAGCAAAAAAATGTTTGATAATTTTTCGTTGTAGGCTATTTACTTAATACTTTTCTGAAAAACAAAAAAAGACGTAGTTTTCTCAAGTATAGAAATATTCACGATGAGTGTGCACGTGTTGCACACACATAATGAGCACTGTGTAGAAAAAAATATTGGTCCATAAACTGGTTTGCTTTTTTTTGCAAAAATGAATTTATAGATTAGGATTTTATAAATAAATTAATTAAAAGGTTAGATTTATTTTTCTTGTTACACAAATAAAATGATTTAAAATTTTTTTATAAAGATATTTTTAAAAATCTGTCGGTCGTGCATTTTATATAATCAAATCAACAAACTTAAAAAAAACGTAAAAAGATTTAATACAAAATTAAAATCAAAACTCTTTAATTCTAAATTTTTTGTTTTTTTATGTAAATAAAACGTTTAAATATAAATTATTTTTTCCAAGTGTTATAATTAAAATAATTTTACCACAATGCTCTGTTAGAACTAATCGATTGTTAAGATTGATATTGATTAAAAAAAGCAATAAAGTATCAAGGAATATATCTTTTAGTTATTAATTAAAAAATATGTAATGTACTAATCCCCCAATATTACATAAACAAAAGATATGTCTTTTTATTATTATGTACACATGTATGTATGTATGTACATCAATATGAATGTGTAGACTTTTATTGTTATTTTCAAAGACATAATGAAAGCGATCACATTAATGTGTTGTTAGAAATCGTAATTTAATCACTAAAACCTTAATAAACACGACAATATTGCAAAATTGCACCCTCTTGTTATTCCCACATGAACTGAATATTCTCTACAGAAGTGATAAAATTTCACATATCAAATTGTCGCTAAGGGTTGCTATATAATCTTCAATAAAAAAATATACAAACATATGCCCTTTACGTATATGAATGAATCAGATTTCATTTATAATTATATATACTCTTTATAGATAGATAGGATGAAACGGCTCAATTTCGACTTTATTATCCAGTGAAAAAAATATATTTGATTAAAATCTAAGAAAATATATGTTTTAATATTGCGTGTTTTTTAGAGAAAATTTGACACAAAACATGAAATACAGTAAAAATATATCGTCCCATTTTTTGCTAAATTTTCGTTTATTTGAAAAAAAAAAAACACAAAAATGATCTTTTTAAAAATCGCTTACAACAGAAAATGCTAGTTAATCATAATATTTTCAAAGTTATGTTTCTTTTTTTTGTAGAATTTGTTTAAAAAATTTATACATAATTTAACTTTCACCTTAATCTATGCCTTATATGTACATTTACAAAGAATGGTTTTAAATATTTTAAAGTCACATACAACATTCTTAAACTTTTTATCACTGTTTTTTTTTTCAATATTTGCACACAATATATCGAATTTGTTCAATAATTCATAATTCAATATTTTATTTCAACATTTTATGTTTTGTTTGTTTTGTACATATTTAAACGATTTTTTGGTTTATTTTTCTCATTGGTTCCGTATTACGGAATAAAACTTTTTTTAAAAAAAAGCTTGCAAATATAGGTAACTGAAATTGACGTAATAAATAGTCCGTACAATGTACTGCATTACAATACAAAGATAACCACTGCCAAATTGTATATGATTGTTTTTTTAGAAAAATACTATAAAATCAAATAATTTTTCATATTTTATTTGTAGCTGATATCAAATTGATTGCAAAAAAATTAAATTGTTCCATTAAATCTGCAGAATAGCAAAAACATAGAAGAAAAAAACAAAAAAATAAAATAAAATACAAAATTTTTACCGACTAAAAGCAAAATAAAAAAAAAGATCAATAAATATAAAAAATAAATAAATAAAAGACTTCTATTCCATGGGAAATATTTAAAAAATCATACGGGTATATGTACCTGTATTTAATGAATTCTGTTGGATTGATAAAAAAATAAAAAACCAAATCTCATAAATAAGAAATGAACTCAAAAGAAAAAACACCGAAATTAAGGTGCTAAAAGCAATTTCTTTCTAATTTACATCACAACAAAAATATTTTTTAATTAATTGACTTATTTAGAATACCATAATGTTCTTTATCACGTCATTTGCATACATACGGGTGCTATAAATACATATCATATAAACAACTATATAACGATCATATGCGCAATACATCTATACGTGCGTATAGTTGTGTTATGCATGAATAAATATACATGTGGCAAAGTATATATATAGCTGAGTTCACATTACATAATGAGTTGTTACGTGTTTATAAAAAGAGTGATAAATATTTGAAAATAACAGTCAGCAATAAAAATAAATATTTTATTACATTATTAACGACTTTTGATTACTTTTTACTGTACATATATTTTAAAATTAAAATTTTTTAAGTATTATTTCCATAATACTTAGAACATAGAATAAAAAAAAGATGAATATTTGATGCCCTAGCCCTAGATTTATAATCAAGAAAATTAATTTTAAAAAACGTGCACACGCATTCGGAATAAAATTGAATGGTACATACATAATATGTGTTGAAAAATTTTGTAATTTACTATGTGGATTCCTCACATAAATGTTCAACTACGTTTTTAAAAAATTCGTAACAGATTTTGAAAAATTCAAAATTAGATTTTTTTTTTCAATTTTCATTCAAATAATCAGAGTTGAAGCAAAATACATTAATTTGTGAATTTTAAATTCTCTTCCTGATCGTTCTTCTTAAGGAAATTTAATTGTCATTATTATTGTTATTATTATCGTATTGTTAACCTTTATGTGTTAATGCGTTTATTTATATTCTTATACGTTATAGGCAATGACAATAAATTAATAATGAATTTGATAAGAAAATTATTTCCTTATTCATCAATGCAATAATTCATAATCAATATCGTTAAGTTGTTAGGTATAATTTTGATTCTAAATAAAACATTGTTACAGTGACCGTATCCAATTATGATAATAATATTAATTGATGAAACTTGAATAAATATCTATCTTTCTATTGTTAAATTGTGTTATTTATCTTATTTAAATGACAATCTTGCTTTATATATACGTAACGTATGTATGTATGTAAAAAAATTTTCAAATAATAATAAATGGATAGAAAAAAAAAATGTTATTTTAGAAAAATGTTAGTCTTTTTTTATGAAATTTTTATGTTCATTTTATTTATTCAGAATGTCTCTTTATTTTTTAATTTTTAATTTAGTTGATTAAACATTGTGTAAAATTACCATTCATTAAACACATCTTTTCTGAAGAATGTCACTTTTTATTGAATAGTTCAAATTTTCAACAAAATCTTTCAGATTTGACAATGATTCACGTATTCGCATTAGATTAAAGATTCAAGAATAAATTACAAGTATAATTTTAATTAATGCATGATAGGTATTGTCTTAAAAATTTTGTTTTCTTTAATTTACTCTTTGTTTAAAAAGCACGACATACAATGGTATATGCCACATTATACAATGTAATTTAATACATAATAATGAACAAAGCGGTAAAATGTAATTATATGTTATAATTATTATGAACTCAAAAATTTAGTACAAATTTGACAATAAATGATATCTCATGCAAAAGATAATTTATACAAATTTTGTATATATTACTTTTCATAAATGAAATAATTTGTATGATAATGATTCTACACAGTAAACGTGATACCACAAAATACAGTACAGTGTTACTAATTTTGCTCGTCAAAATTCATTGTGAATTTCTAAAATTTTGTAACAATAAAAAAATTTCCTTCCTTTGTATCATTTTGCTACTAAATTCATTTACTTTTATTTTTAATTTTATTTAGGCTTTAGATTTAATTGTTTGCTATTAAGAAATTGTTGGTTTTTATATATTATGTACATTTTACTTTTTGTTTTCGTATAATTATACGTTACGCCTTAAATCTTCGTTACTTTATTTAGTCCCAAAAGGATTATAAAAACACTGAAATTATGCTTATATTATCCTTTACATACGTGATTTGGATATTTTATATTGCCTACATTGAAATTATTATCTATGATATTCTTATGCGAAGCGAATTTTTTTTAAATAGTATTAAATACCAAAAATACGAAAACTTTAAATTTTGTTGACTTTTTGATATGTAATAACCAATTAAAAATTAAATTTCTTTTGTTTATTCCTATCATTATTTATTTAGATAAATATTTTTTAAACAAATTTTCATGATTAATATTTTATTTATATAGGTATAAGGAGAAAAACAAATCGTGCTCTTTTTCTAGGTATTACATGTACGAGTAATATGTATATGTGCATATGTTTTAAAATTTTTATTTAAAAAATCAAGTTTTTGAATCCTTTATTGTAATACTTGTGTATGTACGTTAATCTTTTCGTTTCCAAAACTTAAGTACTCATATATTCAAGTCCTTCCAATGTAAGTGAAAAATAATAAACTTTTATCCATCATTATGCAGTTTATTTTTCTTCAGAGACATTATTTATTTTCTTTACAATTAAAATAAAAACTTTCTTTAAAACACCTAATAAAAATGTACTGTACAAAATAATCTCTGTAAAATCTAGTACATAAAATAAACCCTTTTCAAAATTTTCCCAATAGTGTAAGTGTTTTGTTGAACACTTTTCAACAAAATTCTACAAAAAATACGTTTGTGTATACTCTCACGTATGCATGTATGGCTATGAATCTCTTTTTGTTTATACATACGTATATATAATATAGTCTTTCACTTCAATCTTGATAACAATTTTCAATGTGCACTTCCTTCTAGAAATTCTTATATTTACAACTATGAAGGAAAACCCCAAATACTTTTTGTTTATTGTATTCATCCTACTTATAAACATATGTACATACATATATAGTACTTACATGTGCATTTGTTCGTCAGTTTAAATAATTAACTATCTGCAGACGACAAAAATTCTTTTTCAGGCACATCATACATACATATGTATATTTAAACTTATGTACAAATTCTTTGCAGATTGTATATGAAAAATATTGTATAAATTTCGTCCTGTGAAGATGAAGAGTGTAATTGAATCACTTGGTTGTGGTTATATGAATGATATAAGCTGTAGTAATTCATTGAAGTGAGAAAAGTTTTGTGCTTTTTTAAAATTTTTAGCCTTTTTTCCTTTTTTAATTGAATTCTTTACCACATGAATATGAAAATTTATTAACCATCCGTTGAAAGGAACAAAAAAAAACTATGAAACTTTTTATTTTTGATTACAAAAAATTGAGATTTCGGTTAAATAATAATGTGCATGATTAAGTTATACTTGCTAGTTGTTAGCAACATTTTTCGTGAAATATATGACTAAAATTGAAATATTCGAAATGTATTAGTAGATACTGAAAATTTGATAGTAATTATTTATACATGAGAAATGTATTAGTTTTCATTGATTTTACATACTTTATCTCAAGCATCATACTTTATGCAATACTTTACATTAAAATTTTACATATAAACCAAATATTTTTCTAGATAAAGCTTTTCATAATTCAAGACTTTTCCCAATTATGTAATAGTATCAAACAATCTCAGAGCCGATTACTATTTGAAATACAGAAAATCTATTTTAAAAATATCGAAAATATTAATAAAATTATAGTATCTACTTAGAATCTTTAATAGATATATGTGTAAATATTTACGAGAATATTGGAAATTACTATATTATAACAAGCCAATTAGAAAATTATTGATAGATTTTAAAGTATTATGCTTTACTTAAAACAAATAGAATTTATTAATGATAATGTCTTGAATTGATTCAGAAATTACCAAAATGATTTAATCCAATACAAATAGTAATTCAATATTTAAGTTATTTTTGGGTATTAAATTCTAATTGAAAATAAGGATATGAAGAGATAAAAAATAAAAACAAATTAAACATGAGTATGTAAAAAATAATCTGTATACTATATTTTAAATTTTAGATACTTCTAAGAATTATTGCTTTCAACTTTGTTCAACAACTTTCAAATTTTTAAAAATAAAATAAAAAATAAATAAAACGCCAAAAAGTAATCTAGAGAATATTTTATTTTATTTTACAATTCAGATAAATAATCAGTAAAGGCATTTTGTATAATGAATTTAAAATCTTAGAAAAACATAAAAACATGATAGTTTGATAATCACTTTTAAATTTTATTTAATATAAAATTACATATATGAAGAAAATGTAAATTTTTTAAAATATTGAAAATTCGTTGATATCTTAAAATATTTGGACTTTATTGTCATGGCAAAAATAATATTATACTCAAGTTAATCTTTCATGTTACATGTTAGGCTATACCTTAAATGATGATGACATTTTCAATTGCTTCGTATGTCTGTCATGCTTATTAAAAGCTGGTCATTCAACGTGCTTTGTTGAGTGCGAATTCGTGTCTTGTTTCTATGAGAAAGGGATATTCGATATGATACTATGCAAATAGCCAATAAAATTATTATTGTAGTTAGAAATAAAATTATTATTGTAATTAGGAATAAAATTATTATTGTAATGTCGTTTCTTTTACCATTGTCTATTGAGTTCTGCAGTTTTTTCAAAATGTTTTCTAAATCATTACTGTTAAAACGAGGTTCTGTATTTTTCTCACCTTTTACATAAACACTGTTTTTATCTTCAGATTCAGAACAATTCACCTGATAGTGATAGTTTTCATTTTCAATAACGTCATCAGTACATTCAATTCCGGCGAAATTCATTTGTGTATTAAGTTGTTTACTTCGAATATATTTTATATTTTTAACATTAAAATATTTTATCATTTTTTTCAAATATGTACAATTCCAGTTGTTATGTGTTACATCAACCATTGAAATATTAAATTTCGAATCCTCGTAATCTATTTCTGATAATTTGTTATCATTGATAAAAAGTGTTTGTAACTCAGGCAACGGATATATCACGTGAATATCAAATTTTTCCATTTTATTATTTGATAGAACTAAGGTTTTTAAATCTAGATTTTCAAAAGTATCGTGATTTAATTTTGATAAATTTGTTGATGAAAGATTTAAAGTTTCATTTTTTAATTGATTGCCAAAATGAACTGATTCAATCGGATTCAATGATAAATCAATTGTAGACCAACTATCCGAAATATATCCTACGTAGACATCATCAAATATTTTTATTTTATTGTTACTTAATTCAATATTCGTTAAATTAACGTTTTGTAGGAATGCTTTTTTTTCGATATTTTCAATATGATTGTGATTCAGTTTGAGAGTATTCAACGCTTTTACTTTACTAAATAATCCATTTGTAATTATTTTTAAATGATTATGTTGCAAATCAATGAAATATAAATGTTCACTACAAAAATTGTTTTCTTCAATATGTTCAATCAAATTATTTTGCAAATGTATTGTTAGTAACGACATCAAATCACAAAAAGTATCATTATTAATTACTTTTAATTTATTATTGCTCAGATAAAGTTCTTCCAAATGTATTTGATCCATGAACGACGTTTTTTCAATATTTTCGATTAAATTATTTGCCAAATTGAGAATCTTCACATACGGTATACCTTGAAATGTCTTCTGTGTCAAAGTTATTAACAAATTGTTTCTCAAATCAATTTCTTTAACATATAAGTTTTTAATTGCATAATCTTCTATATTCGTGATATTATTATAACTTAAATAAATTTTTATGTCTGGATAACGAAGGTGATCATATGATCCAAGATGTGAAAATAATGTTTCTGAACAAAAACTGTTATTTTTAATAGTTTTAATTTGATTATGTCTAAGGTCTAATACAAGTAAAGACTTTAAGTAACAGAAATTGACGTTATCAATTGTTTGGATTTTATTATTGCTCAAATAAAGTTCTTCTAAATTTTTCTGGTCTATGAACGACATTTCTTCAATGTTTTCTACGCAATTATTCGTCAAATTGAGAATCTTCAAAGATATAGCCCCTTGAAACGTTTCCTTTTTTACCATTTTCAAGAAATTGTTGCTTAAATCAATTTTGTTAATAGAAGAACTATTAAAACCATTTTCCTCTATGTTTGAAATATTATTGTGACTTAAATAAATTTCCATATTTGGGATCCGAGATGTGTCAATCCATTTTTTTTCACAAAAACTCTTATTTTTAATAGTTTTGATTTGATTATATCTGAGATCTATTAAAAGTGAAGGATTTAAATCACAAAAGGTATCACTGTTGATTATTTTTAATTTATTACTGCTCAGATAAAGTTCAACTAAGCTTCGTTGTTCAACAAATGACGTCTTGTCAATGTTCTCGATTAAATTGTTTTCTAAATTTAAAACTTCTAAGTTTGTAGCTCCTTTAAATGTTGTGTTTCTCACTGTTTTTAGAAAATTGTAACTTAGATCAATATAACTTACATAACTGTTAAAACAATTATCTTCAATATCTACGATTTTATTGTATCTGAGATTTATATTTACATAGGAATAGCATTGAAAATAAAAGGAATAACTTTTTAATTCTTCAATTAAATTATTCGTTAATTGTAAGTTCGACAATCTATACAAATTTTGAAATGCATATGCTTCAATGTTTTGAATTTTACAATAGTTTAAATTGATTTCACGTAAATTACGTCTATCTTGGAAAATATTTTTTGAAATAAATGGTATTGTACAGTTCCGACAAATAAAACAAGATATATAATTTTCTATATTAAATAAGTTAATAGTTTCATTTTGGTTATTATGTATGATCAAACCTTTATATTCTAAAAGATTTTCCTGATTGGAACAATATTCCCCGAATTTAACCTGATTTTTTGGATCAAGAAACTGACATTTCACAATTATGAAAAATTTAACAAAAAATATTAAATACATATATTATTTTTAACATTTTAAATGAATCGAGATAGAATGAAGAAAAATTTAATTACTCTATCGGTTTTCACAGTATTAAGTCAGAATGAAACTAACGCTTTTTTGCGTTGATTATTTGTGAATTTATATTTTTATGTCTTGAAATTTAACACTACATAATTTATTTGGACGTTGCACTTACGCGCATTAGCATTTACATAAATATTGCTTGTCTGTCGAATATTTTTTTTTGTTATATACATATCACAATATTTTAATAATATGTGTTTGTATTTTGATAAAATTAATTTGAGATTCAAAAGAAAATCGTAGCAATGTTTGCTGATGATCTGAAAAAAAGAAGCTAATATAATTTATTTTTGACTTCACTGATTAAATTTTTATTTATTTATTGTTACTGTGTTTATTTTTACATATCACTCAAACGCCTACACACAATATAAATACATATGAAAAAGTTTATTTTATTTTTTACAAAATTTTCTGAGTATAAATTATGAAAAATTACAAATATAAAGGCACATCCAGGGTACTTTTTGTTTATTACATACATATGTATATTGTTTATCTTTATATACTCTATACAAACACTTGTGATATGTACATAAAGATGTATTTATTAATCGGTTGCTCTATATCGGTATATGCTCTATAATGATGAAATTGAATCACTTGATTTCAGTTATATGAATAAATTACTATGGCGTAAGTTGTAATAATTTATAGTTGTGAGGAAAGATATTCAATACTTTTTTATTTTTTTTATTTTAATTTAGTTCCTTTTGGAGAACTTTTGAAATGTTTCAAAAATAATATTTAGGTACTTTAATTTAATTTATTTTTGATTTATGATTTTATATTCAACCAATTCTAGCTATTACTAAATGAATTTAATTAAAATGACGATTAAAATATTGTCAATATGAATTTAGAATAAATGAACCTAATGTGTGTGACAATTCTTTCAATTTAAATAAATGTGACATTTTCATTCAAAAAATTCAGTTTTTCGAATACTCGTTTAAAAATTTTAATAACTTCTCTATTTTTCAAGTAGGTGCAATTTTTTTTTTTTTTTTGTATTTCTGTATTACTATTGTCCATTATATTACATACTATGTTATGTAACGTGGAATAATCAACCACAATTACAACAAGTTCTGAATAAAATAAAATACAGAGCTCTTGCTGTTTTCTGATCACAGAATCTTACAAGCGTGACTAATTTCAAAAACAATTTCCCATTCTTGGATGTATTCAACAACCCACCCACAATGTATATGCAAAACCATTTTATTTATATAATGTGATACATTTATAATGTGATGTATGTACATCATATACACATGTAACACCTGTTTCAAATTGAATTCACATCAAAAATTCACCCTAAATCATCCATCAACATAGTTTCTCATACGCATATATCAGTTTATTCCTTCAAATTCCTTTTATAACTCTTCATATGCTACCACCCATTACACCCATCAACATACGTTTTTTTTTTATTTTGTATGCCAAAGAAAAGGACTAAAAAATTTCTGTTCTGAATGAAATTCATTCTTATTATTCGTACAAAGTTTTCTTCTCCATATGAAGTAGAATTAGAAATAAAATTTAATTATTTGAATATCATCATCATATTTTACATGAAATTCATTTTAAAACAAAGAATACTCTAATACTGTCTGAATAAAATGAACCACAGTAGATTATAAATGCACATACATATGCACGTACATTTATGTGTATTTTCGAAAGTTACAATAAAGAATTTGTAATTTCATGTCAAATCCACATCACATTTTATTCTCTGCCGCAAGATAGAAATTAAATGCATGTTAATTCTATTAAAACTGGAGGCTATACTCACGAATGTTTCTTAAAATGTTCATATGATATGCATAAGTTTAAAGTTTAAATGCTAAATTACTTTTCCAACTAATACAAATAAAATATAAGGGAATCACAGAAATCGTGAGTGTAGTTTTAAAATTTAATGAAATTGTATTATTGATGTATAGGTATATAATCTCATTTTAAATATTCGAAATAATGAAATTCGAATTTTCCCATGTATGTATGTACAATTACGTATTTACATATTTAAATAATAAATAAACTATACATGTGGAGATGAAATGTATGTATATGTTCATAGGTAAAAAAGGTTAAAACCTTCATAATATTTGTTACTTAAGGGCTGATATTAAAACATCGCTTCAGTTATGTAACTGATATTAAAAATTTGCTTGAAAGCACTATGCACGTATTATATAGTATGTGTTACAAAAAGCATGTCATATATGTATGTATGTATAAAATCCGTATCTAAACATTTCTAATTATTTATTTTGCCCTAACACACCTTTTCAAAAAAATCAAATTTTGAAAAACCAACTTTTTGAATCCATCATATTATTGTACCATAATAAATTGAAAAAGTATACATTTCAAATGTGTAAAACTGTTACTTTTAATTTGCTATTCTTCACGTCGTATAATGTTTACCCTTGTTTCGTACTTCTTTACGATACGAGTATAATAAAATTACAGCATCACGCCCAATTTTCAGAGTGACCTCAAAGATTTTTTCTATTTTCACGTATATTTCAAAAATAAATAAAAAATATACCTTTCAATTAAAACAAATATTTTAATTATTTCGAAATGGATTTAAAACGACTATAAAATAATGGCAAAGAAATTTTTAATAATTTTTAATTTGTACAATTTCTTAACTTTTTTTTGGGTATTTTCCCTGATTCAAAATTATAATAAAAATTTTACTTTATCTATAGAAAATTCAATGTTATGAAAATTGAACAAAAAAGAGAAAAAGATAAATCGACTTCAAAGAAATGAAAACAATAATACGGGCAGTTTTAAAAATTACCAGTAAGATTAGTTACTTTATATTTCTTGTTCACAACTTTTCTATTTTATCGTGTATGTAGAAAATATTACAAAATAATTATATTTCTGTAATAAGGTCTTAAAGTCAATTTTTACTTTTCGTTAAAAATAAAGACATAAAGACGAATAAAAATTCATTTACTTTTGTGCAATAATTTTGTAAATTTTAAATTCGTCCAAAAGAGAAAAACTTTCTAATGTTTGCAAATAGTGTTTACATCAGGAAATGAAATTTGTATATGCAAAAGTTTTTTAATTTATATGCTAAATAACAAGAAATATTAAAAATTATGAAGAATACAAAAATTATGTATACGTTGACTACACATAATTGTTTGCAAATAACGTTACTATAAAATTAAAAAGGGGAGAAAAATCAAAATAAACTTTTTCTTATTATGTTTTTGTTTGAAAAGCCTGTTTTCAATTTGACAACTAACTTGTAACTTTTGCTTGTACTTTCAATACTGTATTACACATAAATAAGTACATTTATTAATAATCTGGTGAACAAAAGGGACAAAAATATAATTAAATAAGTTATGAATTTTATTAATTATTGTTAATTTTGATAATAATTGTAAAATTTTCTTTTCAATTCAAAATTTCGAATTTTCAAAAACTTGAAAAATAAACACTTAAGTCATTGATGTTTAAAAATGTTGTTTTATACGCAGTTTTGTTCATTGGCGGTATTTTTACGAATACGTATTTATCGTTTTTATATGATTTTTTTTTTTTTTTTGCATTAATACAAATTATCAATTTTTCCTATCCGCTCTTCTGTTTGACTACAAGAGAAAAAGAAAATATATTCACTACCTGATAAAATGCATAATACATACTGATTTAATTTTGTGTATGTTGGTCATGAAAAGACCTCTATGTCGCTTTCAATTTCACCCACTAAAGTAGAATAAATAATATAATATAAAAAAGAAAACCACGGAGGAATTGTATGACTTTTGTTCATTTATTTGCATTAAATCCTTGAGACTTCATGGTTATGTCTTATTTTTTATATAGATATGTATTGTATTAGTACGTTCACGTAATGTATTAATATTTTCTAAGATTGTTACGTACTCTGTCTTATCAGCTTTAAACAAACGTAGAAATACAAACCAGAAGTTTATAAGTCAAGCAATAAATTCACTTGGTTTTATGTAAAATATTATAATATTAAATGAAAACGAAAATATTGGCATAAAAAAGGGGAGAAACTAGTCAAGGGAATAGAAATATCAATATGCGAAGAAATTGTAGACGACTACAAATTCTTATTCTTGTCGACATTTTTCACAACGGTTTATAGTTAAGATAATTATTAAGACTATTATTGTGATTAAAATTTGTTGCAGTTTTCGAAATTCACTAGTAAAAAAAATTGAGTAAAGTTGTTTCATATCAATTTACATAATAAACCTTAAACCATAGTATTACCAACCATACTTCTTAATGAATACTTCCTCAATGCCTAGAACTATGTAAGGTTACTGATAAAAAAAATAATTCGAGTGATCATGAATTATTTAAAGTTTACATTTTATTAAACTATATATTTTATTTTCAAAATTTTTATACAAATTTAAAAAAAATGAACGTAATAATAGAAATGTAATAAAACATATCATAAAAATCAGTAAACAACTTATCTCAAAGAAAAATAAAAATACTGGAAAATATTAAAATACTATTCTCAAATAAATGATAAAAACAGAACAACGACAAAGTAATAGAAATTAATATTACCATGAACTCTTAGAAATAATTTTAATATTCATTTTATTCTTTGTAATATATAAATAACATATAACTCAGAATCGTTTGAGTATCTTCAATAAAAAGAATTACAACAGCGATGAAGAATTATAAAGAATATTTAAACAAATTTTAAAGACTTTTGTTTTCTTTTCAATGTACAATACACATCTCACATACACGTACATACATGTATTTATGCCATCTACAGCACAAATCCTTTTACACATAGCACTTGTACATATATACGTGTATGCGAACATGTGTGTGTACAAGTAAGTATATACATATATAAATAAGTTAAAAGTATATTATGTGATATTATGTACACACAGAAAATAAGTTATTTATTGTAAGGAAGTGTTTACGCTTAAAATAGAAGAGAAACATGAAAAAATAAAAATATATATATGTAGAAGTTTCTTTTCACGAAATGTATATAAATTTCATCTTATTGAAAAGAATTTTCCACTTTTTATATGATATAATACACTGTATTTTGTATTTTATATAAATAACATTTACCCTGATTCAATGCATGTAACACAGAATCTATGTATATACCGAATGACTTTTAACTTTTATCTGTTGAAATTGACTAAAGAAAAACTGAGCATATTAACTTAAATTTATAACTTTAAATAAAATACTGAATAAAAATACAATTTGAAATTGAAAATGACGTTGCCTATATCCTTTTTATTCTTTCTGATTGATGTTATTTTCAATCATAAGAAAAATAAAATGTAAGATGAAAAAAGGAAGCCACTTTTATAAAAAAATGTAATAAAAACCATTTTTTTTTTTTTTTTTTTTTTTTTTGATAATAAATAAAAGGGAAATAAATGAATGTGCACGTTACACATCTACATACACAAACATGTATGTACATGTGAATAAAGAAAGTCGGAAATTAAATTTTTTTAACGATTAACATGATAGATACATAGATATAAAAAGAACTTAAGAAGATAACATGATGTTTTATGAATGTGCATTTTAGACAATGTTCATTAAAGAAAATATGATATCAAAAAAAAACTTTTTTTTCAACTTTACATATTTTATTTTTATGTTTTATTACCTCACTAACAGAAGAAGAATATTTTATCAAATTTTTAGGCTAACTAACTAACTACTTCTAATATATTTGAATAGATTTGTCTTGAATGGCTCTATTTGTTCGATATACAATGGGTTGACGTTATGAAACATCAACAGATGATTTGAGTCATGTACTTACATGTGTATATGCAAATCTTTGAATAAACAACAAATTATTTATATGACAAAATGTGACTAGACAAAATTCATTGAAAACAGCTGCACATAATGTTAATCCTTTGAATATATTCAAAGTCAGATCCTTGTATCTTTTATGTTGTTGTTATCATTATTATTTACAAAATACTATGGAAATGCGAAATTGTAAAAAATGAAAAACTTACATGAATATGCTATATTTATTACTATTTTGTAAAATTAGTTGTTTTATTTTGTAATATTTGTTTATTCTTCTATGATAATAAAAAATTATTAAAATTATTGCACTTACTCTCTTAAGTATGGTATGAATTTGTATACTTTCACGTATAAGTAGTTTGCTCTATAGACACAGACTTATCTATTCTAAAACGAAATTTAAAGTTTAGTATTAACAATAAGTAAATATTGTAAAAGAACAGTGAATTTACATTGATTTTTGCTTTTCTCAACTGTCTTACTCATTTATGTTAACTGACATGTATTTTTCTAACTGTAAATATTCTGATTGTAAAAATATGACATTTGGAATAATAGGCTGAGAACATTGTTAAAATGTCACGCTACAATAATTCTATCCAACAAAATAAAAATTTCTTATAAAAGTTAGCTTAACTTTCACAAAAAGAAACAAGAAAAGCATAAAAATGAATTTAAAAAAAACACAAATAAAAAGAAACAAATCGGTTGGTTAACTTAGTTAACGTTAAAGTATTATTTGCTTTTGTGACTAAATTTCAAGAATAAAATGTTGTAAAATTTCCTTTTTTCAGTTGGTTTTCATTTTCTTTTTTCTTTTAATTTTTCTTTTATTAAACTGGATAAAGTTGTCGGAAAATTTTATTTTCAGTTTTATAAGCATGTAGAAAAAAAATGTAACAAATAAACATGTATACATTTGTTACATGCATATGTACGTATGTATACTCATATATTGCATTACAATTTTTTTGAAGGATAATTTTGATTTCTTGTGAAAAAATTGCCTTATGAATATGATTATCGTACTTGGTGGTATGTAAGTATGTGTGAATTCACATTTACATTTATATGTGTAACTGAAATCAAAATTATAATTTATGACTTAACCAGACCTTATAATTTTTACTCAAAATTCACTTAATGATATTAAAAAAAGATTATGTAATTTGATTTTTCTTACACTTCTAAAATATTTAAAATTTGCAAATTATTTATTTTGTTTTCACATCACAGCCTTTCTCTTTGATAATGAGATTAATTTTTTTTTTCATTCGTTTTCACTGTTAGTAGATGCAGACTTATAAGCGTTTCATTCAATTAATTAATTATTTATAACCAAACAAGATCGACAGCTTAGTAATTAATTATTTAAAAATATACTTGAAGACATTGTACTCACATAATATAGATGTAATATACATATGTATGTACATTCTATATAAGAAAAACAGAAGCCATACAAATAAAATACAAAGAAAATTCATTAATAAAAAACATACATTCATATATGTATTTACATACTTATGTATATTATTTGTTAGCACGTTATATGTAGGGTATTCACATACGTTAACATATGAAGAATTTTGTTACAAACCATTGAAATACTACACACATGTACATATGTACAGTCGTATTTTAAATTACTTGGACAGCAATATGAGATTATTTACTTTTGAAATATTAGAAATGTGTAAAAAACTAAATTTTAAATATAATTATAAAACTTTAATTGTTGACTCTTAAATTTTATTTAATTTTAATTTTGATTAGAAAATATGTGAAATAGATATGCATAAAATATTTTTGAAATGTTGGTTAAAATTCGTGCTAATTTTGTTTTTTTGGTTTTTTATACACACGATGATATTTTTTTTTAACCAAAATTTAAAATACGAAATTTATTTCTTATAGAAATGTTATTCATTAATTCCTTATTCTTATTTTCATTAATATTGTAATTATTTTTCTTAATAATATTTTAGTTGTAAATCATGTCATATAAAATAATGTTTCTATTTTTTAATAAGCGAACTATTTTATTAATTAATAACTGTAAATGCATTAAACATAAAATATCTGTAAAATATTTGTAAAACAACCTTTTAAAGTAATTATTTTTATTATACAATGCATTTATAAAGCATTCGTATGTAGTTATAAAGTTTGTTCATTTTGATGGTTTTTATGTTTTTTTTTATTTGAAATAAATGTTACATTAAAACCGTGTTACATGTGCAACGATAACTTCATTTAGAAATGACAATAAAATTTTGTATTGTTGGTTTATACGGATGTACATAAGTATATTGCGCTTTAAAGCAAATAAAAGTTGAAGATGAAAGAAAAACATGTTTACTTGAACATGCACGTAGGTTTCAATAAAAGTATCTTTTATTTGAAATTCGTAAGAAATTAACATTAATTAAATTAAAATAAGACATAACACACAAGTTTGTTCTTTTAAATTTAACTCAATTAAATTCTTAATTAGAGAAAATTAATTTCCTGGCTTTACAATGATTTTACTGCTTCAATATATGAGTTGTTGTGTAAACGTTTAAAAACAAATTTCTTTTGTACACAGTCAAACTCAACTTTAACCTGATTTATTTTAATGCATTGAAAAGTTGAAAATTATAAATTTTATGTTTACGTTTTGTTTTGTTAACATTCAATTTTTTTTTCTTTTTTTTTTTTTTTTGTAATAACAAAATACGTACATGTCTCATATGATCAGACGTCAAATTGTCTATACGTGTTTACCTGATTGCTTTTTACGTGATTAAATTCAAATTTTTTACTTTATTTCATTTGTATCTCCTTGGCAAGATATCCAAACTTCTGATAAATAAAAAAAATGAAATATCTTTAATTTTCCCTTCAATTGAATTTTTTTTATTGCTTGTAATTTTCATTTCAACATGTAATTTTAATCAGAAATAAACAATGTAGTTACCTTTAATTCTTTCTTAAGTATGTTTGAATTTAAATTGTTTAGCGTATAATGCTTGTAATTATAAATGTGCAGTGCAGACACTGAGACACACATACATATTTATTTATTATACACAATGTAGATCTCAAAGATTAAAAGTCAAATGAGAGAATGTAACGAAATAAAATAACAAATGAAATGCTTGTCATTCGTTTCAAACATGTTTTGAAAAATAAAAAAATAAAAAAACAAATTCTTTTTCTTGTTTAACTTTAAATTAAAAGTTCAGCTCGTTTTTAATTTAATTTTTCATCTTATTTTTATTTCCATTCTTTTAAAACCCGTAGTAAACCTGTCTTCCAGCAAGCAAAGTAATTGGATTGAATTATTCTTATACAAAAACTTTTTTATAAAAGGGAATTTTCGAAAAACATTTCAAATGGTATAGAATAAACAATAAATATCCATATTTACATCAATGCATTTTCAATGTGTGTGAATATAAACAAACAATTAATCTTTAATGATAATTTATGAATGCAACTGTTACTATTCATGTGACACATTCAATGGGATAATGACCGACAAATTACACTTCGGTCTCTTTAATGAAATCAAAAAAAAAAGAAAAGAAATTTTCTTTACTTAACAGGTTGTTTAAACTTAAGAATTTATTATAATAAAAATAGAAAATACTTTTTCTTCCGAGAAAAATAAAAAGATGGGTGACATTATTAAATAAAAAATATTGTTAAAAAATACGTAAATTTCAATCAATATATACTCGTAGAAATATTTTTTAATCGAATTTTTCATTTTGTTGCTCACAATGTAATAACCAACAGAAGTTGTAGCTAGAGTTAGATATCTTAAAATCTTCTTGAGATCATAACAAATTTTCTTTTAGACATCAAATATAATCTTGATTTTGATATGATTGTCATTTTCATCATTCCTGATCATCGTTCTGTCAAATTACAAAATACAGCTGAGAAAAAAACTTCTTCGTAGAAATTCCTTTCAGAACATCAGAAAACCTTCGTACATTCACATATTTGTTTTGAAAATTTTTGAATAGTCGTTAGATGTTAATCACAAAATAACATATACTGTTGTTGACATATTATGTATGATTATCATCTATCTGATTAAATTTTCCCCTTTTTCTTTTCTCTATAATTAATAATTACATGAATTTTGTAAGATACATTGTTTATTACTAGTTTTTATACAAAAGAGAAATAAAAACTGACTGACTTTGAAGATAATATTTTATTTAAATATATTTTTTTTTTGACCGTCATATCATATGATAGAACATTTGTTGTTCATAATTATCCCACAAAATCATTAAATCGTTATAGTTTATTTTTAACGTTTGTTATTTTACTGTATAATATATTTTAATTTTGTTTTGGGGTTTTTATATGTCTATATAATTTATGTACATATATTCACATAATTATTGAATAATTTAATCTTAAATTTCTAGTGGTAGAATTCGAACTTTTAACACGAAAAAAATACAAGAATAAAAAATTTTCTTGTCATGATACACATACATACATAGATATATCTTATATTATGAGCAAATACTTAAATTGTCGAAATAATTCATTTTCTTTTGCATAACGAAAATTTTCAATGCCTATAGCAAATATTCTATTATTTTTCTTTGAATGAAAATTTTGCGATTTTTTACTATAAAATAATAAAAATAATAAAAGATAGAAAAAAGAATTTCTCAAATAAAAAGAAAAAAAAATATAAAAGAGTGAAAAGTTTTCGCGTATAATAAAGAGAAAATTTTTCTCAAAAGAAAAGTTGTTAAATTGTTGCCAAAATCGTTTTTTTTTTTTAATTTGAAAATAAGAAGAAAAAGTTTCAGAAAATAAACTATTTTTGATCTGATTACGACAAGATAAATGCATTTTTTATTAGAAAAATAAGAATTGTGTTTATATATTGTAAAAATTCATATGTATATTTAGAATTTAAATATTCATCTGTTATTATTAATAAAATTTCATTTTTTTTTGAGATATGTATAAATAGTGAGGAATTGAATGTTCTTAAGTGAGGTATGTAGGCACATACTTTAATGTACAATACAAATGATATGCTGATAAGAAAAACACCAATATTTTCCGTCTTGATTAATTATGACATAAATCAGTTTCGATACATTTACGAAGATACAATATCTTTCTAGATTACAGATTCAAATCCGTCATCAGATTATAACCGATATACATAATTTCAAATACGTCCATTTTCTTAACTCGTGTAATCTTCAAACTGATTACATCTGTGGGTGGAAATTTTGTTATCCATGGTCTTAAAATCAAGAATACACATATAGTGTTCAGAAATTATTATCATTTAAAATTTTATTTTAAAAATAATGTATGAAAATATGAAATGAAAATTTGTTTAAACATAATTTCCAATGTTTCACTTATTCTGCGTTGTGACATAATGGCCAAAAACAAAAGGAATTGCTGATTAAACAAATTGAATTACATAAAACTAGGAAGAAATATTCAATTTTTTGTTTATGACATACATACATACTCAAATTTGTTACAGATCCACGATCTCATATTTTCTCAATTAAGATTTAAACCATTCAATATGTTTAGATATTCAATTTACAAACTTCTTTTTCGTTTTTCTATCATTTCTTTTAAGGTGAATTTTTATTTATTTATTTTTATTTTTTTTTTTATAACGAGTGTAATCGGATTAGAAGATTACTATATATGTAGGTATACTGCAAAGGTGTTAATCTTATTTTGATAGTTTAGAAAATGCAACATTGAAAACAAATCTTTTCATAACTTATCTGTGTAAGCTAAAAGATTACTGTGAATAAAAGTAAAGAAAAATCAGAAATAGAAGAAATATAAAATACATCAAAATTGATATAGGCCTTCATATGCACATTCATTTGAAATTGAAGTGAAACTTAATTTCAGAAAATGTCAATTAATAATATAAGAAGATTAAATTGCGATTCCATTTCAATACATTCGTATATGTCTACTAATATGATCTGTACATAAAAAATATATAAACAAATGAAGTACGTAAAATAGAGTCAAATATGAAGTCTACACTTAAATAAAATTGCATAAAATATATAAAAAAATGTGAATAATATTATAATAAAAATCTATATAATATTATATTGAGCTCTAATTATGTTAAATTTCATTTCATATTAAATTTGTGTTTTATTGAATACAAATTAATAAGCATTTAAAAACGTAAAAAGGATTCAAGGATCGTTATCAAGAAAATAGAATTCTTTTTATAAACTGAATGGTATGTGTTCGAGTCTTAATCAGATTTCCAAAGCATTAATTTTTTTTATATGAAAAGTTTCAAGTCTGATAATCATTTAAAAAATGAATTTATAAGTCAGATAAAATAAGACTAATTACAATTGAATAAAAGCCCAAAGGAAGGAAACGTTAAGAAATTCTTCAACCACATTCAAATCCTAAATTAGACATTAACTATAATTCCTAACTTTTTTTCGAAATTAATTTTCTTTTCTTTTTTTTTTTTTTATTATTCTTTTAGATAATAATCTAATTACTTACACATACATATTATAAGAATCGCATGCTATTCAAAGGTAAAAGTTTCTATTTTATTAATCTTTTATGATTCTATACTAATGGAAGAGGTAAAAATGGCTACCACTAAAACCTAATCCTCTTCTAAACCTTTTCCATTTCAAATTCGTCTCATATACACAAAAGCACGAGTTCAAGAGCATATATACATATGTACATGTAAACATTCTTAAAACATTTAAAATATTTAATATGTCATGAAAATAAATAGATTGTTTGTCACGCAAAGAAAATTTAATGCTTAAGTTTGTTATATCTAAAGTGTGTACTTAGAACTTTCAAGAAAACAACTAAAAATGGATTTCATTTTTCATTAGTTTCAATCCTTTTTCAAATAGATTTGATTAAAGTGTTAGCATTAGTATGAATAACAATTTAGAAAAACACTAAAATTCCCATTAAAAAAAAAATCAAAATGTTTGTAATTAGGTCAATTGTTTTACAACTAAACTAAAACACATAATAAATGATAACAAGATTTTTCCAAAAGATAAAAATTTTATTTTCAGTTTTCTTCGTTAACTTTAAATCATAGGAAAATGAATAATTCTATTTAAAATTTATATTACAGAATTTTTAAATCAATATTTTAAAAGCAAAAGAAAATTCTTACAAAACATAACATGAACGTACTCATTTTCAAGAAAAAATAAAATAAATTTATATTTAAATTATTGATTTTCATTTTTCTATTGTCGTAAATGCAATCTTTTTAAAAAATTAATTTACTACAAACTCATGCTATTCCCAGGATAAAAGTGTCATTTAATTTATGATTGCAATTTATTTTTCCTACAACGAAGATAAGCATTGGTATTTGATATCTTCGAATTAAGATGACACTTCAATTTCTCATTCCAACAATATACTGTAGTAGACGTTATTGTTCTTATCGTTGTCGTATTACAATATATCGTACGTAGGTAAGGCCGAATACGATCTACGATATAACATCGTACATCAAATTAAATGCATTAATATGTTTTTCATTTATCCAGAGATCTAATTTTCTTTACTCCATGGTCTTTATAATTTAAAATTTCCTTTACTTCACCTCACATTAAATTTTTCTTATTAAAATTCGTTAAAAATAACCTCATTACTTCATTGAGTTTTTGTTTGTACTATACATATTGTTATACAAAAATGCAATAAATACGTATTGTATATACTTACATATATTTGTACGTACATATATGTATGTACCTGTACATTCACATGAGCATAAGATAAGTTATATATTTTGCATAACAATGACATAATGTCAAACCCATCTGCTCTATTTTTTTTTTTTTTGTGACCATTTAAAATTCGATACAACATACGCAAGATGATTGTTAATTCGAATAAATTCAATTTATTGTATCGTAAATCATAAAATGGACAGTTTACGTTCAGATATCGTCTCCGCCTTTCATACCTTTTGAAAATAAAGTATAGAGACTTTAATATCTTGATTCATAACATATTTCTTATGATACAGAGAAGAATACGAACAATTTTTTTATTTTTTATGTATTGTGATTTCTGTATTTTTATTTTTATGAAATGTTTTGCGGTTCCATATTTATTTGGAAATCCAAAATTTATTGGTTACATTGATGAAAAGGAGAATTACATAATTTGAATAACAAATGTCCAAAAAATTGAATTTATTTCAAAACTCGAAAACACAGTATTTATACATAAATATGTGTACTGTCAACTGTGATAAAAATTAATAATTAATAAATAATTCAAAATTAATAATTATGATAAATCAAAATCATGAATGATGAAAATAATATTTTTATATAAGACTAAGCGAATTTATTACAAACCAATTAAGTTAAAATTATTAAAACAATGAGAAATTCCAATAATAATCGAATAAATTATTTTATGGTAAGTTAAAATAGAAAAGGAATGAATAAATGTTCTTTTTGATTTTTTTTATTATTTTTTTTTTTTGTATATTTTACGTTTTTAAATTTTCTTCCTGTTTCTTTGTTTTATTTTTATGATTAAAACCATTAATTTTATACTTTTTATTCATACTAAACTCGCTCTATTTCCACTATATTTCTTTATTTTTTAAATTTTTCAGACAGTTTTTCGCATATCAATGTATATTACACGTTAGGCCATACAAACATGTACATATATATTTATATATGTAAATACAAATTTACAAAAACAACAATTTTCTTTTTAAATATTTACAAGTACTAAATGTAGGTAATATAAAGTCATCCTTATTTTATGGTTCGTTATTATCATTTTCACGTTTCCTTATGTCATAAAGTATACAAAAAGGAACATATACATATATGTATGTACTTCCTTGTAGACATGAAAATATGTATAAACTACAAGTTACAAGTCTACAAACATACAATTGTATGTGTATATACACAGTTTATACGGGAAAATAAAAATTTCGCTCTTAAAACTTGATGTTTCTGATATACGCATTTTTTGAGTATCATGAACATTTTTTTTCTGGACATTCATTCACAGTATTGTGTATGTATAACATGTTATTTTCAAAATTTTCATCCACACTGTATTATAAAATTCTTATGAGAGGATATAAAAGTTTGAATACGAAATAAGCAGAAAAATACAAAAAAAAAATTGTTAAGTACATACTAAACAAAAACGATATTCTGCGTGACTACCAAGATAACTTGTGGTAATTTCATGTTTTTTCTTCATATTTTAACAAACTATAAAGGAAAATATGCCTTTTATACCTATAAATATTTTATGAATTTTCTTTATGCTCTGTATGTTCTCCTTCAATTATTCCACAAGAATGAACAAAATGAATATAAAAAAACAAAATCGTAATGTAAAATGCAATTGATAAAAAATAAATTTGGATGAAAATAAAAAAAAGAAGGTCACATAGGTATTTTTTCAATTTCTTGAGGAATTTCAATTATAATGAATTCAATTTTTATTAACTTCACATATGTACATACGTACATATATGTATGAATTCGTATATAGAAAATCGTAAATTGGTCATATAGAATAGAGTAATAAAAAAAATAAAATAAAATAAAAGACTCCCAAGAAATTCATTCATTACATATAAACATGAAGATACACTATAAAATTTAAAAAAAATAAATAAATTTAGAAAATATCCCTTGAGATTTTATTTTCTCGAATTTTTCGAAGTAAAGTAATAATTTATAATTTTTTTTTAATTTATCGTTATGTGATTTTTCTTTGCAAAGTTAATAATATCAAAATGCATGTTTTACAATTTTCCTTTTTACTTTATTTTAATCTCATAGAGATTCTATTTTCAAAATTTGTCCAATAGTGAAATTCTACAAATCGATTAACGTAAAGCCCATTTAAGTTTTGTTTTTACATACATAATATGTATACGATGAAAAGATTATCATACTAACACGTACTAATACGTTCTGTTAAGGCGTATTTTAGAAACTTTAGTTACTTTTAAGTGTAAAGATGTAAAGAGAAAAAAAGGTTGAAATCCTAATTTTTATTAAAAAAGAATTTAAAAAATGAAAAATTAATAGTATCATCTTCAATTTTTTAAAGTCAAAACCACTTGCTAAATTTTCTGGCTACACGCCAGTAAATAAAAAAAATGCATATGTATGTATGTACGTGCATGAATAAAAAATAGCCCCATAAGTCCTGCGTGATGTCCATGTGTTGCATTTGGTGCACAAATGAATATTCGGAATGTAACCAATTTTATGATTTTTTTTTTCTATCTGCATTGTACATATGCATCATACACAAGTATACGCACATTAACACTTATACACGTAAGTTTATATCTGTATATATACATATATAAGTATATATGTATGTAGTCATACACATACATTCATAATTTAAAAAAATATCTTGAAGTAAATTATATTCAAATGCGCATTGTATGTTTATAAATGATTAATGATGACATTGCAAATTATAATCTTCTATTCAAAATGCCATTAGTAGCAGTTTATCATAATCGTCATGTATGTAAAAATGGAAATCTTTTGTTTTGTTTTTACGTTTTCATACATGATTGTGATATTTTTTCGCTTATTCACGTTATGATGAATATAAAGGAAAAAAATGATAAAAATTAAATAAAAAGGGCAAATAATTCTTAATTAGAAAATAGTATATTTTCCCATTATAAGAACATAATGCGGCTTTTACTTTAACATACAAAAAAAAATTTAATTAAAACACGTGTCAAGTATTTGTGATAAACAAAAGCGATTAAAAGATTTATATACACTTTTCATTCTTTACTAGTTCATGAAATACAATTCCTTTTTCTTACTAAAATTCATTCAAGAGTTAATTTTATAAGTAATAATAAATCCTTTGTTTTTAAAGAAAATTTGACAGTTATTTGTCCGGAATTTTACACACATCATTTATTAAACATTATCACGATAAGGGCAAAACGTATCTATGTATGCATATAGTATGTTTCGTTTAGGGTTTAAATTTTTGCTCTGTCATCACTAAAAATTTTTCCCAAGAGATAGAAATATTCGTGCGTGTGAAAAAAATATATAATTAATATTTGTACCAATAAACAATAATTACTTGTTAATAATAATCCAAAACATTAGATTCACAGTACATACTACATACATATAGGTTGTTTTTCTTTTGTTTTTCCTTATAGCGGTTTATGAATAAAAAAAAAATCTTATTATTATTTATAATAGTGACAAAGATGTGTATGTGTACATGATTTTAATGTACATAGCATACATTCACGAATTTTCAAAATTATGCGTAAAGATTGTACAAAATAACTGACCGCCAGTGTGAGGTTTTCGTACACATCGGAAAACTGATATGCTCTTATATTATATATATGCAGTAATTTTTTCTCAAACTCATAAAAACCACTAAATCACCTACCTCCTATGCATATCACACACATGTACATACATATATTCACGTACGTAATACACTGACTTATAAAACCATTTAATTACAATTTTCAATCAAAGTACGCAAGCATAAAACCATTCTTTTAACTATTATTGCCGTACAGTACATTATACAGATTGCATTATGACCAAAACGTTTTGACTGAAATTATAAATGAATTACTAGATAAATACGACATAAATGAAAATTTCATTTAAAAACGTGTCAAAACCAAAGAAAAATTTTAAAATTAATTAAATCATTCGTGGCATTATTCCAAAAAATGTCCTTAAAAAAGACATAAACCAACAAACGTTACGTATATTATTATAAAATAAAATCTGTTGAAAATTACTTCTACATACATGCATACATATATATACGTGTATAATTTACTCAGTATATTTTGTATATGCAAATATTTGATTATCGTTCACAAAATGTTTGAACGTGATTAAAATTTCAATAAAATTAATTTTATTTCTCTTTGGTTAACCTGAAAATGTGTGAAAAATGAAATTTTTCATAAAATTTTTGTAAAGTTTTATATCAATATTTTACCAGCAAATAACACAATGAATATGTAAATTGTATACTATATGTTACATTTACTGCACACAGAACTTGTGTATGTATTTACGTAATCCAAATAACTAAGTCAAATATTATCAAACAAAAAATGAATAATATGATGTTTGCTTTTTGAAAATAAGAAAAATAGTTTTTTTCAAATAAAAAATTTAAAAATATAGAAAATAATTCTGTTTTATTTCTAATGTTAAAAGTGAATCTACAGTTGTGATGTAATTGTTAAATTTTTAAAAAAGAATCGAACTTATATTAACAGCATCCAGGAATAAGTTTTCATGGATACAAACGATTATCCTTAATTTTCACGAGATTCGGTATGTGTTGAATTTTAAAAAAATAAATAAATTGTTTTTCAAATAAAACAATCAAATAATCTTTCGTATTTTCACTTTAAAATTAAGTTTTGGTATTTGAAAAACAAAAATTTAAACTTTCATACTCTGCTCTTTGTACAAAACAAAGGTATTATTGATTAATAATTATTTATACTACACAACATTATTACATACATATTTTTGATCATTTTTATAAACTCCTTTTTCTGCTGTATTATTTTTTTAAGAAGTTTTATGTACTTTCAATATGCTCCCAAAAATCTTTCATTTAATCTACTGAAAAACAATAACAAAACAATACAAAGTTGTATATAATTTCAGAAATGGATTTTTTTTCTATTCAAATACTTTTTTTAATCCTGATTTTTTTTTCTTTCTTTCTTTAAATATATTTTTCTCAATATTTAAAGTTTATACATAGATTGTGAACAAACAAAAACGAATTTGGCAAATAATCAATCCTTTCATTATTGTAAAATAAATAGGAAAACATTTTTATTCATTGAAGTATAATTTTTCTATTACAATGAATTGAAATTAAATCCTTTAGATAAGCTGAAAAAAAAAAAAAAAAAAAAAAAACAAAAATAACAACAAAGAAAATATATTAATGAAACTTTTAATGGAGAAAATTTATTTGCTTTTATTTCTTTTTCCTCAGTTTTTTTCTTCTATTTCTTTATTTTTTTAATGTTTTGAAATGTATGTACAGGAAGGAAGCAAAATTGGCTAAATAAAATTTTAAATATTTTTTTCTCAAAATTTGTAAATTTTTTAACAATTTAAATTATGAAAGGGTTTGTTTTTCTTTTGTTTCGATTATGTATTTTTAAGGTACTTAGATGTTTTGGTAGAATTTTGCAAAACTTTTTTTAAAGCAATTAAAATTGTTTGTGAAACCAATAAAAATTAAATTAAAAAATTTAATTGTCCATTTGGCTTAAAACACTAAAATAAATTTATTCACTTTTTTTTTTGTTAAAGAAAACCTTTGTTAAAATAAAATCTAACGATTAAAAAATCGATAAAGTCGAATTAAAAATTTATCTCTTTGAAATATCATATGTATCATAAAAATGAATTTTTTATAGACTAAAATCAGAGATATGTATATGTTATTACATTATTAGATTTATTAGATTAAATTTCTTTGCTATAATATAATTAAATTATAAATTGTATAATATGTTAAACTATGCTACATGATACAATTGTATACACCAATATGTGTTAAATTTTCATTCAATTTCTAATTTTAAAATGATTTTCTATTTTTTTAGTTCTCATAAAATTTACATTAAAAATGTAAAAGCAAATAGAGCTGTAAAAATATAATAAATTTATCAAAATGTAGCAATGTTAATAATAAAAGTGAATACTTTATTAGCCTTTAAACCATTTGTAATTATGTTTCATTACGACTAAAAAATCGATTTATTGAAATACAGAAATTTGAAGTAGATATAAATATTACAGATACACTAGATTCAGATAATATGTTTACATTATTCGGTTTTAGTTGCAAATTGAAAGAAATTAAGCGAGTAAATTGATATTTAGAAAATGCAATTAAAATGAAATTGCAAAACATTTTGACGATTACCGTAATATACTCATATTCGTATATCACTATATCAATATATGCTACCAGCTGAGCATTTATTAATTTTATAAATTACTATTTGAACGCATGCCAAACACATGTAGTTTGTTTTCCAGGTGTACATTATATTTCACCTATCCAAAAACTTCTGTAGTACATGCAAAATTTGTAAAGTTAAAGATTTATTTTCCTTTGTAGTAGTTATTTATAGTAAATATTTTATACAATAAATAATTAACTAACAAAATAAAATTTCAATTCATAAATTTGAAATATTAATTTGAAATAAAATGTTAGAAAGCGAATGTTTTTAATTGATATCATAAATTGTATCCAGTACCATTAACATTGCTATGTGTACCATTAAACATAGTTATGTACCTACATACATATATATGAAGATACATTTGTATCGTAAAACTCATAAAGTAAAAAGTCAAAATATCCTACCTGACTTTATTATATTTTATAAATTATAAAATTTCATTATTTAATTTCATGAAATTCGATATAAGACTTATATTATTTTACGCTGTATAGCTAATTTATTACAACTACACTTTTTCTTTAATAGACAAACAAACGTACAAATGCATAAACGTAAGTATAATACCTGGTAATATACTTACCAATTAGATGAAAGTTTTTAGTAGATATAAAGTAGGTATGTACTACTTAAAAATATTTAAAAGCAAATTATTTTAAAATGCTTTTATTTTCATTTTCACTTATCATACATATCTTAATAATTTTTATTTAAATATGTAGGTATTTGTAAATGTATATCATTTTATTGTTGATAATAAAGTAGCAAAGGTATAATTCATAAACATTTTAATTAGATTACTTTGAATTTTGGAATTACACAAATATAGTGTTCGTAGTTTTTCTTTAATTGAAAATGAACAATTTGTATATCTTGAAAGAAAATTGTTATGTACACAATTTAAAAAATTTATCAAATTATTACTAAATTTTATTAATTAGATAATTAAATAACAAATGAAAATTTGAAGTTAATTAATTATAAAACTATGAAAACATAAAAATTATAAAACACATAAAATAAAACAAAAAATCGTTATTATTTAAAAGTGTTTAAAAATAAAAGAAAATTAAGAAATCCATTATAATCAGTATGAATTGTTAAAATAGAAGAACATTACGTGAGAAAATTTTGTCATTCTCAACTAAAATAATAAATGAGAAAAAATCTAATTAATTTATTATTTTAAATGAATATAAATTTTATGCAGGCTATCTTTTGTTACTGAACAACAGATAGTACGAATTTTTCTGACAGATATGTTAATACATACCTGTTTTATTCATATAATCGTGCTTGTTGTAATGAAAATGACAATTACAAATTTTATAAAATTTGTTAGTAATTTTGAGTATTGTATGAGTATGACTATAAAATTTATTACATTTTATTTTTAATTTTGTTTTCAATTCATAAATCCAGAAAGTAAAAATTTCTTCAATTTTTCAACAAGAACTAGGTATATCTTTTCTTACTATCAACTGTAACAAATTTTTATGTTTTTTTTATTTGTATATTCAAATATTTAAGAATTCTCAATGAATAAAATTATAAACGTTTTTTTTTTTTTTTTTTTGTATGTTAAGAGTCATACATACTATATTACAATTTATAGTCACATTTTAAAAGAAAAAAAAAATTTCTTTTATAATTTAATTTAATGGTATAATTTTAAAATGAATATTTATTGTATAGTAAGTACTATGATAATAATATTTTCATTTCATGAAATAACATTATCTTCGTGAATTTTACAAAATGACATGTAATTATTATATTTTAAAAAATTTTTTAAAAGTTTTCCGGCAATTTAAATAAAATACAAACAGATAAAATTCAAATATGAAAACAGATAATATTTATGTACGTAATGTATATATACGTATGTGTTGTATTCCTAGCAAATATTCGAATGTTAATTATTCCAGTATCAGTACAATACATGAAATTTTATTGAGGTATATATATGAATAAGTACAAAAGCTTGTGTATGGAGATACACTACTGAACATACATGTACAAAAGTATATCTTGCATGATATACATATATATATGTATGTATATATACTTGCATATTGAAATTTGAAATATTCGTATAAGCATCGTTAAATTTTGTGACGTTATCAGACCTATTTATTGGACTATGCATATTATAATGTCAATGTCAATAAATTTTGTTTTATCATATCGTAAATAATAAATGAACATTCAGTGTTTATGGTCATAGATAACATTTGATGAGTGTAAAATACTAGAATTTACATTTTTGCGTTATGAACATACATACAAATACATATGTACCCATATATATATTTTTTAAATGCAATACATATTAAACAAAATTAAGTAAATATAAAAAAATTTCCAATTTTTTAAAAATAAAATTAATAGAAGAAATACATAGATACTTTACTTTAAAGAAATTTTATGTTTAAGCTTTCCAAGAAGAAAGAAAATTAAGTCCATTTTAAATAAGTCTTTCACATCTTTCTGTTTCTCATGAAATGAAAATATTTTTATTAGTTGAAAGCATTTCTACTTTTTTTGAAATTTAAGACGATTATGTTAATTATTAATGAAAGCAAAAATTTTCTAGATCATTTGATGATATTAATTTTAAGCAAATGATTTAACATAAATGTATTCATATGTACTCAAGACTTAAGTAGACGAAAATGTACCAATTTAAATTATATGTAGGTATATAGGTACATATACGTAATTAATTAAAATCTGTCGGTCCAATTTCAAAAGAAAATTTTATTTAAAAAAAATTAAATTCGTGCCAGTATTACGATTTTAATGAGAGAATTACTATGAATAAATTTCGCAAAAAATTTATGATTATACATACACACATATGTGATTACTTATATGATAACACAACTTTCAAAGAACTGTAATTCAAACATTTTTCAAGTACTCATTAAATTTTTTTTATATTACAAAAAAATTAAGAAAACTATAAACCAAGGAATAGAATAAAATGACGGCCACGAAAATAAATAAATGATATTTATGTACTTAACGTAAAAATATAATAGCGGCGTCGTTTGGTCTTAAACTTTTAAATGGGACCATTAAACACATTTCCTAGACACATTTATTTTGTACACATAATCTCTATTTTATTATTTTTACATTTTCTTTTGAAAAACGATTTCATGAATATAAAAGGAATTTCTTCACATTTTGGCATTTTATTTTGTTTATTATTAAAATTCTTGGATTATAAATAAATGAATGATAACATTTTTATTTTACCAATTGTAATTATAAATTCATTTGTTGTATAAAAAGAAAAGTTGGGAAATTTTGGTTTACACGTAAATATTAGTGAAAGTTTTTAATTCTTAAATATCACAAAATAAATACTCATATTTAAAATACTCATATTTAACTCATATTTTAATTTTTTGTTGTTTGCTATAAGGATTTCAAATTCATGTTTATGAGTCATGATATGGATTTTGTATAACTTTTCTTCAATTCTAATCAAAATATTCGAGAATTTTACTTTCCATCACAGAACCTCAAAGTAATTTTAAATTCTACAAATGTAAATTCACGGGAAATAAAAATAAACACTACTACTAACGTATTCTTTTCACAAACTTTATCGTCTTTTCTTTTGTAATAAAAAAAAAAAAAACTTTACTCAGTCTCTTTTAATAATAACAAATAAATTGTCGAAAAGTTAGACAAAATTGAATCAAAACTTTTAATAGAAAAATTTTACAAAGTAAAAAAAAATTCAAAATATAATAAAAGCGCATAAATATTATAAAATCCTAATAAGAAAGACATGAATGAAGATAAAAACTAATAGAAAAAAGTCTAAATATATGTATTCAACAAATAACCCTATAAAATTGTTAACTTTGAATTATTAGTAAAATTTAAATATTACTACAGTAAAAAAAAAAAAAAAAAACAAGAACAGATACATATACGAGACAAAGTTTTTGCACAAAAAATGATAATATTTAAATAAATTGAATGGAAACTTTTTTTTCTTTGAATTAATTCAATACCATGTAAGTTCTTCATTACAAAGTTACACAAAATTTTTAAAATCTATTTAAATTATTCTTCTTTATGCATAATTTTGTACAATGTACTGTAAACTTTTACTAAAAAAAAAATCCTAATACAAAATTAAATTCACTTTCTTTTTCTTATTATATATTTTCTTTTCATTTTGATTTCAAATTATATACACGGATTACTTGTTATATTGTGTTTTTACTTATATTATTTTATGTATTTAATATCTAAATAATATTACTCTGACAGATTTATTACAGTCAATTTCTTATATTAAATTAATTACATAATTATACACATACACATATGTATGTATAATGTAGACTCATTAAAGGACTTTAAAATACATTATGTGTACATAATACTTGACTTAAGAATATACGAATATACGGTATTGTTTATTTATGGTTCATAACAATCCTAGTAATTTTGAATAAAATTTTAAATTTTTTCTAAACATTCATTCTTAAGTAATGACTTTATAGGATTTTCTATGTCTTTTTTATAACATTCAAACGAAATCAAAGAAATTTAATATCAAATGTATAAATATGCATTATATATGTACATATGTACATATGAAAATGTAGATGTACGAAAATTATTTTTATGATGTAAATAAATGGATTAATTTTTGAAAAATACAATAAAAAGAAAAATCTCATTTTTCCTTTTGTCTTTAGAGTCGAAATGAAAAAATAGAAAATTCAATTTTTTATGTCAGGAAAACAACTTTGCAAACAGAAAAACGAAATAAGAATGTAAAAGGGAGCTCAGCATGATATCAAGCGGGTCCGTAATTCTCATTTTTCCTATTTGCATTCACAAACAAAAGAGATGGAATAAAATACAAAACAATGGTAATAATACAGGATTTTACAAAACAATGAATGAATAAATACGTGTACAAGTATGTAACCAATGGAGCAAAAATATAACAATAAAGGTATACGCACACCAAAGCGATAGCGATTACGATCGCAATAGCAGTGTCTATGATGATAATGATAGCGACAACGATAGTACATTCCGACATGATAATGGTTGATTTTTGTACAGTAGTTTTCTTTAAAATTTCCGAATACATTTGAATTTTACTATAGCTTTGTTGTGATTCTTGATTTTGTAAAATACTGATTTTCGACTATCGTCATATCACTTTTCAGTTATTCTTATCACTTCACTCAGTTTTAACAACTAAAAATAAAAAAATTACAAAAAAAAAAAAAATCATAGCTATAATTGATTAAATTTTAGTAGTTTTGTGAATTACATTAAGAAAATTGTAAAATTTCAAGTTTTGCACTAAAATAAAAAGTTTTCTTTTTAAAAAAAATTTTATTCAACAAAAATTCATGAAGCATATCCTCATATTTTTCAATAATTTTTCGTATATAAATCACATTTTACAAATTTTATTTTTTCTTGTTTATTTTTTTTTTATGCTTTGGAAAATTTTATTTTGGAAAAATATCAATTGAATAGACATGAGAACTTCATACATTTAAAAAAATACATTGAACTTATTTTGAAAAATAAAAAATTTATGCAGTTATGTACATGTATTAATAAAACGTTGACTTTAGTTATTGTATAATTTCTTTTGAACCATTATGCAGTAAAGGATGTTTTCACAGGAAAAGGATGTCTTCGTTATATGATGTGCAAACGTGTGTATGTTGAGTTTTCTTTTCATCTTTCAGAACACGTATGTATGTATGCATGTCAGTGTGCAGTAAAAACATTTTTTGTGAAAAAAATTCTTGTCGAAGAAGAAATAGATTCTTCCAATGACAATTTTATGCAATAAAAAAGGTAATAAGATGTGTCTTTTTTTGTTGTTGTTGAAAACATAATATAGACATAAAATATTGATAGTTTGGATGCAATGAAAGGATTAATGTAAATTACGATTTTATTTTTTATGGTCTAGCAGTTTTAATGAGGTAACTCAGACATTTCACATAAGCATTACGTCGTGTACTGGTTGGTGTAATAGACGTTTTGTATTTCCATGTATCATTTTTTGGAAACCATACTTTTCGAATTTTTATAGACGTTAGAATTTAGTATCTGTTTAAAATTTGTATGAAAAACAAAGCTTTAATTGATTACAACGAAACCGAATAAATGGCTCCTGAATTAAAATAATTTAGACTTTAATTTAAAGATAATCCTTTTAATTTAAAGATAATCGCTCTAATAAAAATCAATTTTTTTTTTAAACAAATCCTATCGGTTTATTTTGTGTCGCATTTTTGCATGAATACATTACAAACACAAATAAATTGATATTTAATACTGGAATCTACAATGATTATGAACTATAGTAAATCCTCTAGAACTAACACCTGATCTCTATGCAGTTAACATACTTGTTTGGATACACAAACAGTAACCACTGCAGTAAATTGTTTCTTGCATATAGTTATAATCATGTATAACGCTGTTACACGTACAGGATAAGAATTAAATCGATATTTTGGTGCAGTTTTTTATAATACACTACACATATTATAATGTTTTATGTGTATATCATCGTGGAAAATGTCTTCCGGCTGTATATAAGAATTTTTACTATAAAATTTTAAAACAAAATTTGTTTTTTTCTACAATACCATACATTTTGCAGAATAACTATATGAATGTACACAAAAAATAATTCCAGAATAAGGTAAGGTGTTACAGAAAACCCTATTTTTTATTAACAATTTTTTTTTTTTTTTTTAATTTTATAATTTTACGTATCAAACATAAGTACATTAAATTCGCATGTATGTGTATAAAATACACATTATCTTTGAATAAATAGGTATTCTTACTGTTGAAAATCCTACATTTAAACAAATTTTTACATTATATTATGTATACACAGCTATACATAAATGCTCGAATTTGAATAAAAGCTCGAATGCATAAATTAGATTTAGGTAGAAAAATAATGAATAAAATGTAATTAAAACTTTTTGTAATTAATTTTTAAGTATCAAAAACACGTAAAACTAAAAAATTTTATAATAAAGTTATATAAGTTTATTATTAAAAATTTTAGCTTTAGATGGATGAGATTAAAGTTCTTGTCATTTTTCACTTTAAAGTGTGCTCAATGCTTATCTATATATTTATAGGCATAATAAAAAATTTTATATTTATTTGAAAGTTTGAAAAAAAAAATGTTTATGTGTATAAAAATACACCCAATTACTTTTACCCGGTATATAAATTTTTTGGGAAACCGCGTTAAAAATAGTGCAATAATGTGTGGCAAAAGAGGAATGGTAATTTACAGGAATCATATTTTATGACAAAATTTCAAAAAGAAGCTGAAACTTATTTAATCCTAATATTTTTTTCCATTAATTAAACTAGAAATTTCATTAGATAAATGATTATCGTCATGAAATTATATAATTAAAATTGAACTTGAACATAGTAAATGCATTTACAAGAATATTGTAATTACATTCGCTTTAGGGGTTACAATGTATTCATAACGTTTATATTTCATCTGATTGGTTTGTGTGTTCATATTTCTCATCAAAAAATAAATGAATTTTTGAAATTGTATGCATTTATAAATAATTGTAAGTAGAAAACTTATTTGCACGTAAATAGAAATCCCTTCAACCTTTATTATATGTACTGACGGCGTTAACGTTACAATAGTGGAATTTCATTGTTACATGTTTTGTTTAACTTGGTTTTAGCCTAACGTTACATACCGATGTTATTTTAAATTAACATTCATAGGATAAATATGTGCATACGTATATTATAATGACAATTTTGAATCTCTGCGTATTTATACATGTAAATCAAATATAAATTTAAAATAACTAAATCTAAAATTCATAACAATAAATGAATAAATTATATGAAACTCATCAAAATATAAAAACATTATGTGTATTATTTGCAAATCCACGTATAATCAAAGTGATATGTAAGTACGTTTTTGAAATAATGCATAATAAATGTACATTTTATAAGTTCTTATTAAAAAAAAAAATTGCTAAAAATTGACACGAATCACAATACAAAATGACATTGTTGATCACATCTCATTTGTACGTATCTCCATAAAATATCAGATTCATGATTCTGTATTCTATCTTTTATATCCTATGTGATCTTTTAATTACTTTTCATTTGTTCCTTTAAAGTACGAAAAAAGGATGACAAAAAAAAAAAATTAATAATTTCTCAGTTTTTGTTTTTACGAAACAAGTTTTTCATATTCAAAATTTATTAATAATACAAATGTAAAATTAATATACGAATATGTATGTACAATAAAAAAATATTGCGGAAAATTGGCTTCATTCAGTCATATAACTCTATTCCCGAGTCAGAACATATTTTTTTATTTGTATTATATGATGGAATTGTGTAACTCTCCAGCGAATTAAATGTTATTGTCAGTTTTATTGTCAACAGAAATGATGCAATTATTCGTATCATGTTCTATTCATGGTGTCATAATGTATGTACACCTACGCATGGTAAATATTTAATGTGAATAATTGTACTGTATTGTATACATATATACATAAAATATGAAAAATTTTCGATTATTGTTCCAGTTGACCATGAAATATTTCTGAATCAAATGAACATGAAATTTGATTTTGTCTCGAGGCAAGTGTCCTGCATATAAAATAGACCAGTATAATCGATAACAAGATAAAGGACAAGTGAAAATTACAAATGATAAATCTACTGAAATATCCTTGACAGAGTTTTATATTTTTCTTCCTTTTTGGTGAGTATTATTCGCTGTTTGAACAAAAACTTACTTATCCTAAGGGAATTGAGCAAATTATGTATGGTACATTCTTATTTATCAACATTAAAACCAGATCGAACAAAACATTTTAGATTTTTTTTAAATATTTTAGAATAATATCGACTTATTTGTTATGTAAAATGTTGATGAAAAAAGTATTGAATTACTGGTCTTTAAAAATTCTGTGCTAAATTTATACGTACATATGTATGTATATGTGTGTAGTGGAATCTAATTTATTACTGTACTACTACTTAACCGACATTGTGCACATTTCCTTCATATTCATTGTTTTAATAAATCCAATCTAATTATACACACATCTCCAAACACTCATACTTACGTACACACATACATAGTATAATAATGTAGGTGTGTATATTTATTGTCATACATTATTTGTTTAATACTATTCTATGTAACATAACGAATATGATAATAAAAACGAAATACAATCAAAAATTTTTTCAATTCTACATTTTATTTCTAGAAATAATTCAATATTTATTCCAGTTTTACTTTATTTTTTGAATTTAAGTGAAAAAATTCATAATTTTTTCATCGAATTTGATTTGACACTCATCGTTTTGCATATAAATTGAAAAAGTTTTGATTGAAAAACAAATTGAACAAATTGAGAATGACTTTTTATTATTATTGTTTTGAAAATTTTCCTAAATTAGGTTTTATTTATTTTTTTTATATTTTTATTTTTATTTTTTATTTTATTATTATTATTTTTTTTTTTTTTTTGAATATTAATTTTAATGTTTTCAATGATTGTTTTAAAATTTGATTTTTTTATATACATATATTTTTTTTAAAAATAAAATGAAAAAAATTTTTTTATTTCTGAAATAAATGAGAAAATTACTATCATAAGTTGTTCTAAGCAATTTATTTTGCTTAAAATTTTTTTGTCCTTAATATTGACAGCAATAAATTTAACCGATTTGTGACAAGATATTTGTGTTCTGTCGTTTATCATTATCCATTCAATTAACGTAAAATAAACATTGTAAAATTTAAGCTTGATTAGTTTTTTAAATGTACGCATACATATGTACATACTTATGTATGATGAAAGTTATAATTTTTAATTGGTCGCTGGAATATTGGAAAACATTTTTTTTTTTTAAATCTTTGTTACATTTATTTTGGGTAATTTTTAATTAAAAATAATAAATTTTAATTCATAAAAAATTTTTCATAAATTTAAATTGGGAATGTACTCATTTATAGAGAAAACTTAAACAAAAAAAAAAAAAAAACGTAGAGCATAAAATCTCCATTACAACAATTATTCATGTAACCGCAATCAGATAGAATCACATTGAAGGATTTTTCCATTTTTAAAAAACAGGATATGTTCTCTATACAGAAAAGTTTATATTGCTTGTAGCACTGCTACGTTTTTGTATATGATAACGCAAATGATGAAAAAAATTTCCATTTTTTTGAGATACGAAAAAATATATTTTGTTCGAAATATAATACTTTTCAACACATAAAAAAGAAAATTGTCAAACAACGTATAATATGTAATTACATTATTCATATTTACAAAATTGGAATACATTCGCAATTTTCATTATATGTAATGTAATTTATTTATATTTTATTATTTCAATTAAAATTATATAACAAATATCCTTGTAACAAAGTTAATAATTTCTTAAAATAAAAACGTAATCGATTTTATAGCTCATATATGAAAAACATAAGATTGATTAGGGTTATGTGTACCATTTACAATTTATGTATTTATGTTTACTAATGTTTGCTACAGCGTATGTATATAGTATGTATCATTGGTAAATCTTTAAACCATTTCTATTTCAGAAGTTATGTTGTTTACTGTACGTGATTGAAAATATTTATCTGGAATTATATGAGAATTAGTATGGAATAATGTGCAGATAACAAATATTTAATCATGCAATAAAAATATTTAATTTGATTTAAATTCTTAATCTTTACAGATTTCTGTTGTGATTAGATTAAAATTTATTTCATTCATACAAAATTTTATTAGGTGTATGTACGTATTTGCATTATTTAATCTAAAAGCAAAATGTGTAATTAATTTTTTATGAATCCATTTCTATTAGAATTGTATTAAAATTTAAGTTACTAAATATTTTTATATATGTACATATGTATGTTTTTAATTGTCAATCTTTCCAATCGCGGTTACAATGATCAATTAACAAAATAAAAGTAAATAAATAAATATATGATGAAAAATTAAAGTGAACTTTTTAAATTCAAATTATCATATTGAAGGTAATTTTTAGAATTGACTTAATATTTTGTCAATTTACGTTGTCAGTTGTCATTTAATAAAAATAAATCTTAATTGACATTTTGTTGAGTATTTAAATTGAGAAAGAAGACCTTTTTAAATTGAGATTATGATACGTTATTTTTATTTTCTACTTAGTATCTTCCTTCTGACCTATTTTTTAATATAATATTCGTACATACATATGTATGTATGTATCCACACAACTTGTCAGTTTATAAATACACAATACACATACATATGTACATACACCGTTTGAATAATTTTTACCTGTCTCATTTTATTTTATTTTATTTCTCATCAACATTGAAATTTTATTAAACTCGAAAGACATACATAAATAAATACAAGCAATAAGAGAATATACAATTTATTGATTTTTATAATTTTTCAAGTTTCCTCTGCCATCTGAAAAATTATAAAGATGTAAATTTCAAATAATATTATTAGAAAATTAATTAAGGAAAACTTGTTTCTTCGCTTCTTTATCAAACTTTTATAACGGAAACTTTATCTTTTCATATTTTCAGTTTTTTGATTATGTTATTGGGATTTTTATATCATAAAAATATAGTAATAATCCTTAAATATTTTCACGTACAAAACAAGAAGTGTAAATATTTATTTTTATTTATACAATTTCCCAGTCACGTACAGAAAAAAGAAATTCTGAATAATTTTTTTAAGACTCATTTCGTATTTTCTTTTTCACTCCTTTGGGATTTAATAACATAAATATCTTGGCTAAACTAACAAATAACTTAGATACGGTCATTCATACATATTTATTTATGTGACGATATGTGTATGTATATACATACACATTCATTGCAATGCAATGAATTTTGATTAGACAAAGTAAATTTTATTTGATATGTATGATATAATAAAAAGTTATAAGACCAAGAAAGACGAAATAACACAAAATTTTGCACCCATCATAAATTTACTGGACAATGTAATATTGGAATTCTTTGGTTTTCGTTAATTTTATATAAAGCAAAGAAAAACTTTTACAGTTGAAAAATTATTTACAGAATAAATATCTACCACACATTTGATATTTATTTTGTTTATTTACATTACATACATATATTTATTGTTATGGTGAAAATTTATTTATTCGAAGAAAATTTGTTTTCTTTTACCCCATAATGAAATAAATTTTCTTAAGAACAAATGAGTCCTTTAGATTAAAAATGGCATTATAAACATATAAATGTAAAAGTTGTTTTCTTTACATTTTAAATGAAACTGAAATTCTTTAATGGATTATAAATCACTTTTTCTAAACCATACGATTTTGAATTCAACCAAAAACATGAAGATTTTCAGTAAAATTACTTAATAATTTTTAGACCTACGGAAAACAAGAAAAACAACCATTTTGTAGTAGTGATTTCGTATTTGTTTTATTTGGAAATTTAATTAGACCAAATTAAAACTACTACACAATAATATACATGTGTATATATGATGTATGTAAACAAAGTATTTTTGTTTTATTTATACATTCAAATTAGAAAATTTCCTTTTTTTGTTTATTTAATTTTATTAGAAAATGATGAACAATGGATAAATTTAATAAATACTGATTTTCTTTACAATATTTATATTCAAAAACATATTTTCGAAATTTTCTATTCAAATATATCTATACGGGTATATATCTATAAATGAATGCATACAAATGACTTTTTAAACATTTTATTCTGTTATAACACTAGAGATTGTTATGGTATAGCGTTCTAGTGGTTTTGTGTATGTACATTTGTTTCAGATAATATTGCATGCAATACGAATTGTTGCTTGCTGGTCTTTAAAAGATAATATCTAAATGATTAAGAAATATCTACACTATGACGAATATAATACAAATGTAATGCATGCAGAATAGAAATTTATGAGTAAGGTAATTTGATACTGTTAGACAATTTCAATGCAATTTATAATTATCATTTTTAATTAAATCAAGAAATATACAAAATCTGATTATGATATACAGGGTATGTAAGTACATAATACAATGTATACAATGTGAAATTTATATTCTTGTCTCTTGCAATGATCTTAAAAATAATAAAGCTTTACAAATTCGTTTGCTTGCTATTAAATTAATTGTAAATAATGATTTCTACTAATTTATACAAAATACAATAACAAATTATTACATACTTATGCTTATATGTATATTTATATTCTCTTAGAATTTTAATTGAAATAAGAAATTAATTTCCGTAATAATTTGACGTTAATAATTCATTTTAAATAAAAATACATGTTACTATGTGTACATAAATAAGGCTTTTTTATAAATCATAATTAGTTTTTCCTACACAATTAACTGCTTTGAAGAACTAGGAAAAAATTTGAAAAATAAGTATCTTTCTTTATATTATTGTAATTATTTTGTTTACTTTTTTATTTCCTTTTTTGAGAATTTTATTGCCTTTTTAAGAGCCAAATTTATTTAAAGAAAAAAAAAATATATTTTTGACTGTTGTAAATTTATATACATTTAATATGTATGTACACAAATGTACTCGTATTTGAATAAGATATAGGGAATGTATTTTTATCAACTCAATTAATTAGGAAAACATCTTCATTGTAATGTAAATTACAAAGAATTTTGTCGTTTATCACATACCTAAATTTCGGTATTTCACTTTTTGTGTTCAGTATATTTATTTGATTTTTTTCTACTTATTTTGTTATATTATGCCTTATTTATAAAAATATTGTGAAAAAGCAACAAGGAAAAATTAATGTTAATTTTAATGATATTTTATATAATTTTGAAGCTATATTTTCGGTAATGAAATTTTTTATATAGAAAAATGTTTGTGAAAAAGTATACTTTTATTGTATAGAATAACTTATAATCTTTAATTTTATAATGAACAAAAAATTCCTTTCATGCTAGATATCTGAATAAAATTTTGCGGTAATGAAAAGAGTAATTGATATATAATTTTTTTAATTATAAAACTCATTTTAATGGGTATTTTCATTTACCAAAATGGCAATGACTGCATCATATATGTATCTACATACGTATTTGTGTAGCAGTTTTGTGAACGATAGCTTCTTAAGTGAAATTGTTCACAACACAACAATAAAGCTTTTCAATTAAGTACAACAATTAAATATTCAATATAAGGTATATACTGTATAACAACATATAAGACATTATTTCACATTACGTTTAATTCATTTTTTATAACTCTTTCCTGTTTTTGAATTGAACATTTCGTTTTATGAAATGTTGATTGTTGGTATATGCAATTAAAAAAAATCATCTTTTTTAAATTTTTTTTGCATGAAAGTTGATAAATTTATAAAGCGATACTGGCGGATATGAACAAAAATGCTACACAATACCAAAAAATTTATTGAGTTAAATTTTTAACACTATATGAAGTACATATTGTTTCTATATTCCCTGTTGTACATGCTTTTTTTGATGCTACTGCTGCTATTTTACTACTATTTTTAAAAATACATACGTTGTTTTAAACTTTTTTGTTTCAATACAAATGCAAAAAATTCAACTTTATACTAAAACATACAAAAAGAAATATTGAAACAAATTTGTATTGTTGGTTTTTTATATTGCATTGAATGTGTTGTAGCCCATAATCAAAACTAAGCAATATGTTATTTTTCATCTAGACCATTCTACCATTCATGAACCATTAATTTGTTATGTCAATTGCAGTTGCATCCGCACTCATAATTTTTGTTTAAAAAAGAAAAATGAAAAATTTCGTTTTTCCAAAAATCAGTAATAAAAAAAGAAACCAATAATATCAAGTGAAAAAAAAAAAACAAATACGAGTCATTGAATAAAACATTTAATTACAATTTATTGAACAATCCGTTGTGTACAAGCAATATAAATTTTTAGAAATAATTAATTCTTTTTGAAATTGAAAAATAATTTAATCAAACGTTTGAAATATTGAATATTTAATATTTTTTCCAGTTATTTTGTTTTTTTTTTCATATTATTATGTAGTGTATTTTTGATAATCATTCCATGCAATTTTACTTTGATAATTTTCCAAAATAATAATAAAAAAATTGTACTTGACCAAAACGTTACATTTTATTAACCAAGGATAATAAAAACAAATGATTTGAAATTTTTATTATTATAAATTGATATTCTTTGTATTGTATGTGCATTCAATAAAAAAAGGTTAATAATTGTAATTACTTACTCTCTTTCCAAAACAAAAGGAACAAAAATTTTAATGAAATCATCAAACGATTTTAATGGAAAAATAAAAAAAGACAAAAAAAAAAACAATAAAATAGAAATTAAAAATTATTAGCCATTCGATGTTTTGGAAAATTAATTGAAAATATTTTTTTTTTATTCTTTGGGCAAATAAAACTGTCGAATAAGATACATGATTTCATTATAAAATATCCCTTAAAAATCGGTTATGAAATTGCATGTAAACATTGAATGCAGAGATTTATTTATTCATTGAAGAAAAGCATAACAAAACTGTTGAAATTGTTTATTTGAACATTTTTGGTTTATTTTGAAATTTTATTTATTTTTGATAAAAAAATGCATTATTCGGCAATTATTTCTGTTTATTTTCGCACATTTTAAGTACATATTTGTATACGCGTAAATAATTTGTTCGTTACACAGATAAATTTTTAAAAATGTAATTTCAATTGATTTAGAAAATGTTTTATTCATTTACCATTACACTTTCATTGTAATGGAATTATTTCATGATAATGAGATTCATGATTACATTTATAAAGCACACATTTTGTGTTTATTTGATTCTATCTCCAAACATATGTATGTATGTATGTAAATCAGTTTTTGATTGCAATAATTGTACATTTAGTAAAAATGGGCAGTGCTATCATTTTTATGTAATTACAATATTTTTTCTGCTGTTTTACTTTTATTTTCGAATGTAACAGAACAAAGAAAATTATTATTGAATTTGAAATTCTGAATATTGTGAAATTAACAACTTATAAAAGAAAGGCATTTTCTGCCATATGCATACAAAATGTAAATAAACTTCATTTTATTATGTTAAATGTAATACTTAATTTTCGATGTTAATTTTCATCTCTTCCATGCGCCGCCTTAAAAAAAATAAAATAAAATCCAAGAGCCTCTGTTGTACAGTACCACCCGTCTTCCCTTACATCTTAAATGCAACTGAATTGAATAAACAGTGTCACTCATTAGACTAGATTAGGATTAGACTGCTAAACTGGTATGCTGTTTGCTATTGCTATATACATATGTAAACCAGTCTAGACCAGTATGAAAGAAACATGAAAATAAAAATAAAATTCAAGAGCTAGTGTACAATACCAACCGTCTTCTCTCATGTTCAAAAGGCAACTATATTAAATACTGATTTTCAACCTTATTTATGATCTGAGTTCCTGAGTACTGACCTTGAGTACCAACTAGATTTAGACTACGAGACTAAGCCTGTCATACAGTGTGTTATTGTTTTGTAATCCAGAACAAACCAGTATACATGAAACATAAAAGTAAACAAAAATGCGAAAGGAAACTGGTTGAGAAATGAGGATGAAGACATATATAGTGTATAGGTAGAAAATAGGACTACCGTTTTGTACATTTAAAAGACATTATTTTTATGAAACATTTAAGGGTCCTGGTAACACTTCTTGTGAAACACTATTACTAGAAATAATGAGAAATACTTTCATAAGACAATACACTGGTAATCATTAATAGAAAAACTTTAGTTTGTTTCGAACTCATTTTTTGTATTAATTTTATATACACGAAGCAGCATTTTTTATATAGAAATTATTAAATTTTCTATTTATTGAAGAATTCTGTCTACAATAAAAATTAAAAAATAAAATTGGTTGTTTTCAAAAGGAAATTTCAAAAATTCAGACGAAATTATCTGAAAAAATATAAGAGAATCGTAATTAGGAAATTTAATTTAAAATACGATTTTTTCGAACATGTTATATTACAATACTTTCAAGTTTTTGAAAAGGTTCTCGTATTAAAAATATATATGTTAATACTCGTATATGTACAAGGATGTTCAAGCCAAACTTTTTGTTATTCTTTTAATTCAATTAATAAAATAATACAGTTTTATAATTTTGTATATCTTCGTCGGATGTTTGTTTTAATACTTCTTAATGTATAACATATATATAATCGTAGCTAGAAAACCCCTTTTTTATACGATCAAATGCGAACATACATATGTATATAATAATGTATGTATGTACTTATGTTTATAATAATAATGAGATTTCATTATTCACTATAATAAAGTGATACATGTTTATGTATATAGTTTTGTGATCGAATACACAAAAGGTTAATTTAGATAGAATGTCATTCGAATTTTGAATATGTGTAGCAATAATCACGGGAGCAATCGAATGTGAATAATGAACTAATATTTTTGATTAAGGTTTTGAATTTTGATTTATCCATTAGGGATTTGAATATGGAAATCACTTTCGTTGCTAATAAAATTTAGTATTATAAAGGTAAAGCATTAGTACATCTCACTTTCGTACATTCGTGTATAAACATATTTTTGTAAATTACAATACAAGTTAATTTATACACTATGTTGTAAAAGTGTAGACTGAGTAAAGTAGAAAATTGCAATTGAAATATTTCATGTGAAGCTTAATGTAATTAAAATTGGACAATATAAGGCTAAATATTTGTGAACTGAGCAATAATTAAATTCCCATTTGAGTTCAAACCATATGAGGTGCGCATACATACGAATATACGTACATGTTTACTTGTTTATTGTGTTCTTAATTATTAGATTGTATCTGTTTCATTAAAGCATAATTTGTTATTGTGTTTTGGTACCATTAAAAAAGACATATTCAATTCTTCTTTAAATACAAATAGAAATCCCTTTAAACTTTTCTGGTATTAATTAATAAATTTATAAGGGTGAAAATAATTTTCCATTTATTATTCAGTCGAATCCTATTAATCATGCAATCCATAGTGTATCGTAATTAAAAATGTAACAATATATGAATCCCTGCGATGAATTAATTAATGCTTTTCTAGTTAATCGAATTATTGAAGTCGAATTTGGATTTTTTTTTAAATTTTTATTTGTTGTTTACAAAACATTATATTCAACGAAAAGAAAAATTGTTTTCATTTATGAAAATGTATTTCTTGTTTATTTGTTTACTTGTTTTGTACGAAACATGTACCTGTTTGTTTATTTGTTTACTTGTTTTGTAAAAAAAACTTGTAAAAAAACATGTAACTTTGTAATGAAAAACAAATTAAAAGAAAACACAATACTTGGTTTAAAATAACAATCAATGGTTTGTTCAGTCTGCTCTTTCAGGGTGGTATCAAGCATGTATAAGGAATAATCATATAAGATACAAAATTCATACGTGAAATACGACATACATATATAGTACAAATGGGTAAAAACATGTTCTTTTTCATTGAATTTTAAGTAGCATTTTAATGAGTTATTTATACGCCTAACTAGAAGAAACCGTATTTTCTACAATCAAGTTTTTGTGATTTAAAAATAAAAGAAATCTGATTTTTAATACATAACATGTAATTCATGAAATAAACATTTATTTGAAGATACATGCCGATATACCAAAAATCAGATTACCTGTTTGATAAAATACTACACATAAAAAGTGGTTAACAGGTGACCATCAAGTTTCAATGATCGGTATAATTTAAAACTTGCAAGATCATCTTTTCTTACTGTTTTAAAAACATTAAAAAAGTTTTAATGAATAACAATGAACATCAAGAAGATTGTATTAAATTTTGTAAAAATTAGATTGAAAAGATGTTGACTTTCATCTTTTCTGTTTTTATTTAATGTTTTATTTTATTGCCTACGGCGTATTATAAAATTTATAATTTTTCTTTTTTAATTTCAAAGTATTATATAAACTCTGTAATTGGCCAATAACCAATGAAATTTAAATAGGGACTTGTTATTAAGCAAAAGAAAATTGTTAATTTAACGTGTAATATGTATGTACGTATGTACAACAAATATTAATGATACTTTTAAAGAAGGATTAATTTTGATTTTGACTTTCGCTAGTAACAAAACCCACTTACTGCTACTTATTTATACACATATGTATGTACTTTAAAAATTCTATGTTTTTCGGCAATTTCATTTGTATCCATATAAATTTTGTAAATTTACAAATTTCAAAAGAATTTTAACATAATTTATTTGTATCATTTTTTAAAAACATTATTTAAATAAAATATATTTGGTTTATTACCTACAAGGCCTTTGATAAAAATAAAAGATGATAAGAATTTATTTTCTTATGATCGATTCACAAATAATTTCCTTTCTTTTTGTATCTGACTTATGATAACCTAATACAATATGGTTGAACATAAATATCTTCTCTTTTATCTTTGCCAAAGTTTACACTGTATACATGCTTAGATATAGCTTTTCCAATTTCCGTATACTTTATTTATTTTAAAAATAAATCAAAGAAAATGAATAACAAATTACTTACATATACATATACATATGTGTATTCTAATATAATAATAATAAGTTTCATTTTATTTGTATTTTACGTATTTTCCTTTTTTGTCTGCATTTTATCCTAAAATGTAGTAATATTCAACTGAAAACCAATAACTGCAGGCAAATGTGTTGATTCTATGTACCTACATGAAATTTATATTGCTGGTGTATGGCCTTGTGCATGTTTATGAGTGTGCGTACTCGAAAACATAAAAGAAATGAATAGAATATTAAAAAGCGTTTTATGTTTCTATTACAAATTTTGGTAATACATTTTTCTTTTTTAAACTGTATCTTCCTTTTTTATTATTTACTGATATCAATTTTATTTTTATTTTTCTTTTTTTTACAAAGGACTTTTTCCAATAGAATGGATTCATTACTTTCGTTTTTTCATATTTTCATTTATAAACAAAAAAAAGAAAATATTTCTGAATACTTTTTATTTAAATTTACAAAGAAACAAAAATGCAATATTTGTATACTTTAAACAATAGATTTTGTTCATGTGAAAAACGAGATAACCGTTTAAAATAAAATGTTTAAATTAATTTGTGTACGTTTACATCCACATACCATCACTGTATACGATGGCGTCCTTTGACATATTATTTACATTTTCTTTTTAATTTAAATATTTCATGACATTTTCCTCGTGCAATGGTGATTTTTTTTTTGTTTTTTCTACTTTTTCCAAATGAAAAATTACTACTTAAATGAAACGGGAGTCTGTTTGTCTGTCTACTCAATGAAATTCATTTTTATTTTTTTCATTTGTATTTGTTGTTTACCAGTTTATATTTTCTGTTTTCAAGTAATAATAGTAAAAATAATTTAGAATACAACATTTTTTCTGTACATAATATTTCGCTTTTAATATTCTAGTACCATTTGTTTTTTGTCAAAATATTCAGAACCGAGTATCTCACGTGCAGAGTATGTCGTTCTACACTGCATGATAAATGTGAAAGTATTTTTCTTATTTTCCTACTTTTTCAATTGTATACCTTTGTATCATTTTCATTTGTTCTTATTCTTAGTATACTCACTTAATAATTTCAAAATATTTTTCTGTAATGCCTAGAACAACATATCTTCCAAGGCTCCCCTTAAATGAATATTTCAGTTCCTCAAGAAATTACTTATTCCAGACACAATCCTTTAAAAAAAAAAAAAGGAAAAGTAAAAATTTAAATTATACGTGCGTATTACCAGAATGTGAGAATTCAATTTATTTGTGAAAAAATGAATTACATGTAAATTCGAAGAAGGATATTCAGATGCAAGTAATATTCGTCTGTTAGATGAAAAATAATAGTAAGTTAAATAAAAAATATAAATAGATTGTTTAGAAAAAAAAAATAGAATCAAGGATCTATTTCTGGAATACAATTAACTAATTAGTCGATAATTTTATACTTTGAGTAATAATATTATTAATTGGGTTACAAATATGCGCCTGACCTCGTTTCATTTTAAGAAAAAAAAAAAAAAAATTGAATTTCATTGCTTTTATCTAAACATGTATACAGCAATGTGTACGTATACATGTATGCGTATTAACAAATGCAAATGATAATATTAATAAGAATAATATACGAGTATATTAAATTTTATAATATACATTACATAATTCTTCTTATTAATGCTTCAATGCCTGTGAAAAGATTAAAAATGATTATAAGATGACGGTTGTCATGAATTAATATCACCATAATATAAAATAAACACGATATAAAGAAAAACTGAAGGTATGAGATACTTATGTATATGTATGTACATATGTATGTATATGTACGTAACATACATGAGATGTATATGTGCTTATGATAAAATTATGTCATATCATATGCACGTGAAGGGATTAATTACATCAAAAATTCGTACATGGGTAAATTAATAAAAGAATCTAAATATATTTATGTAAATATGTATGTACACATGTGAAAGTGCTAAGTAATTTGAAAAGCTAATTACATATTTCGAACAATATGAGTCCTAGATTTAAGAAGTATGAAAATGTTATACTGTGAGAACATAATTTTTTCCCGTATATAATTTACACCTTAAGTCAGTATATGTACACATAGGCACTTCACAAAATTATAAAAAAATAGATATTTAAACTTTTCATGTAAATATAAGAATAAATAAGAAAAATACATTTAAAAATACCTACATTTATAAATAAAAAAATAGATTTATACTTTTATTTACTTTTATTTTGAAAACCATTCACTTAAACGAAATGAAAAAAAATTTGTAATCTTTGATTTTTAATTTATTTTGTCATGTCAAAGTTCTTTTTTTTTTAAATAATAGAAAATGATTTTCTTGGAAATTTATATATTTAAAAAAATTCTAAAATGCATCTTAGATTATGTTTACAATTTACTGACATGAAGGAAGCCAATAATCGTTTTAGACTTTCATATCAAATAATAATATATGTATGTATGTACATACACACGTATCCATGTATCATCTTTTAAATGTCATTTACTAGTTTACATATAGTACATACATATGTATTTCCCTTTATTTCTCTAGCAAGAATTTAAAATTAGATTTTGATATAAAGGATAGGAAATTTTAGAAGAAAAATGTAAGTAAATATAAAACGTGCCCTAAAGCTAATCCAATGAATTCAGTATTGTAAATATTGAAATATATAAAAATGTAGAATATTGATACTATAATGCGACTAAATAACGTTTTTATTAAAATAAAATGTTTTCATAAAAAATATCCTTTCATGCAGAAATACTCATATTCAATATCCAATTGTAAGTTTTGTAGTTTGGTAGCACGTAAAATTCATTGCATATGTGAGTATATGTATGTAAAAAACAAAAACAGAGAAACGAAATTTTACCTACTATATCATAACTGACAAACAAAATGAAATAGAAAAGTAAAATTTGAAAGGAAAAATAATAATACACGAATTTAAGGAAATAGTGCTGCATTTAACTGTATTCAATTTCTGGTGCAATGCGAAATCTTTCTTTTTTTTCCTATTAAAATGCACATACATATGTATGTACATATGTATACTCGTACACTATCATTATCATTATTATCGTAAAAATCGGTATAGAATATATCTATGTATGTATGTAGGTATAGTCGCAGTACAGCAGAATACAAAATTTCATTTGCAACACATGTTTATGAATCCGTACATATACAAAAATTAATTATGAAAATAATTATGTATGTATAAATTAAATACCTACTAATAATTTAAAATCAGAATAAAATTAGATAAAAATTTAAAATCAATTCTGGTTTGTGAAAAATTCTATTATTTGGAGTATAGTTAAACAAATTGACATTATAAAATTTTGAAATTAAAAGTGGTTAGTTCGTATTATATTTTTCTAATTAAGTTGATGAAAGAAATGTGAAATTTTGTTATATTCAAAAGATTCGATTTTTTCTCGAAAGAAATTGAATTAAATTCAAATGTATTTCTTTGCACATTTTTTTTTATTTTTCTAAATAGAAATATTCCGCACAGATGCAAAAATATTTTTCAAATTCAACTGGTTGCTCGTTCTATACACAATTTGTGTTTTCATCTTTTGCAGTTTACTATACTAATTTCAGAATAAAAATAAAATCAAATTTTCAAGACAAATTATACTCAAGAGATTTAACTGAACTTTATTTTTATCTCATGTTTATATGAACGTACGTAATGCAAATTTTATTTAAAAAATTGAAGTTATGTACATCAGAAATATAAATAATGTACATACAGTAGATAAAAAAAATCTATTTTATTGTGTTATTTTTAAAATATGAAAGGTAATTTTTATATTTATATTTTTCATTTTTTTTTTTATTTACCACAGAAAATTATTTTAGTACACTCAGGAGATTTTGATTGAATAAATTATTGCAATTGTAAGAACTATTTTGTTATTGTTGCTGTTTTTTCCATGAAATTTTTATAAAATTTAATAATTCTAAGATTAAGTAGATAATTTAAATGCACTTACACGTGTTTTAAAGGTACACACTTGGTACACACTAAAAGGTACTAAATTGTGTCTTAAAAAACACGCCTTGTGGCTTGAAGAAACGACTACGATACCTATGCACATTTTTGAATATCAAAATTTGAACTTTTCGAATTAGATTTTTAAATTTTATTCAATTTTAATTTACTTGAACTTAATTTTTACAAAAATATTTTTCTTGAATTGCAGTGCGAGGGATTGTGAGTGTAAAAAAAATTTTAAAAATAAAAGGATAAACGGCAATATTCCCCTTGTTTTGAAACAATTTTCTTTTTTATAATTTGGTATTCAAAGAATGTTCAGAACTTATTTTTTACGTAAATACTCATACAATTCTTTTTTTTTTTTTTCTTCGAAAAGTTAAAAACAGTTCACGATCCTCTCATTTGATTGCTTGATTTAACCCATCAATTTCTACTCAATAGAAATGCAAATTTATACTTTAAATACATTTGATATTCAATTTTTTTAGAAAAATAAATAAAAAAAACGTTTCAAATTGAATATCTTTTATTTTTTGATCCCATGAGAATTTATTTTTCAATCATTTGATTACAGATTATTTTTTTTTCCTTTTTTACAAATTTATATAAGGATTTTTATTTTTACTCAATCGAATTCAAGTAGGTTGCATTGAATTGCAATAATATTGAAAGGTAAACATAGAATGAGTACCATAGAAAAAAAGAGATGAAGAGAAAAAAAAATATTTTAAATTTCAATTCAATTTAGAAACTTGAATAAGTTTTGTTTTTCTAAATGGCTGTTAAAGTTAACATTGAAGTAATCAAATGTAACTAAAACAATTTAGCCTTTATTTTGTTTGTTTCATCGCTGTTTAAAAATAAGTTTTTCAAATAAATTTTATTTTTTTAGAATTTTCAATGTATTTATGTATGTGGATGTGTTCATCATTCACAATCAATTATGATTTACTTCTTTTAAATGATGACGATATGACAATAAAAAGGATAATGACATGTAAGGCAAGTATTTTGTAAAATTTGAAAATTTATTTCTTGTTTTAAAATTTCTATCATTTTTAATAGAGTAACACATTATGGGCACCACCAAAAAAACCTTTACTTTTCCTTTGTTAATTTAATATTTTGGTTTCAATTTTTTTTTGCAATACTTTGTTTAATTTCAAGCAATCAAATTTAAAATAAATTTCATCAAAACGTGGAATAACTTTACTGTATGAAATAATGCAGAAAATAACGAAGGGAAAAAATCCCTAACGGAAAAAGAGAAGAAGCGGAAAATTAAAAACTTTTCTCAACTTGTACTTGATTATTTTATATTTTGTTTATTTGTAGGTATTTGCATAAGCGCTCGAGTTCAATAACAATGAAACAGCGTAATAAACAAAAAATAAATGAAAAAATAAACTTTATCTTGCAAATTTCAAATTTTGAATTTTTCAAAGACATTAAAATAAAACAATCAGAATTTTAAAATTCATCAGATTGTCATCGTAATAAAAAAAAAAAGATTTTAAAAACAAATTTTTTCCTATGACATCGATAACATGAACTATACTGCATCTGATGGAAATTTACTGACATGAAGTTTATAATTTTTAATTGAAAAATATTTCAAATCTCACTGTTAGTCTAATTATAATTATATTTTAACATTATCAAACATATGTATGTAAGTATGTGTGTAAACCGTTTGATTTTATTAAATTTGATTTCCGTTGTTCAACTCTAGAGTTAATGTAAAAGAAACCTTTTAAAAAATTCATAAACTTTTAAACGCACAAAATAGGAAAATCGCTTTTTAATTGTAAGACAATATTTTATAATATGATGAAAAGTTTTCATTTCTACAGAATGTAATTAAAAATATGTCAATAACTAACATAAATTATAACCCCTCTCTAATAAATACAAAAATTAATTAAATTTTCGATTTTTCACGCTTATTCTTAAGAAAATATATTTCATTTCAAAGAAAATTCATAAAGTTTTGAACACCATTCCGAATTCTTCTTTTTTTTTCAATTATAAGTCATTTTTTGATATAGAAGAAATGAATTTTCTCCAATACCAAAAAAAAAAAACAAATTAAGAGTATAAATTGTTGCAGTAAGAGGAAAATTTAATTTTATTTAAAATATTAGCAACAATTCAATGTTATCAAATTCATACATTAGTTGTACATATTAATTCACATGTGTTTAGAATTTATTTTTGATATTAAAATCGTAAAAAGAAAAATGCAACAGCAAATATGTTAAATTATAGAAGAATTTTGTTAAAACATTTCATTCGATGGTAATAAACAGTAATTTGTAATTTTCCTTTATTTCATTTCTTTTTGATAAATCGTTTCGAATCAAATAAATTCCTTCATATTAAATCTCAAATTGCTTGTATAAAAGTGAAGAAAGTAGAAAACATTTTTTTATTTTCTCCAATCGATAACAATCAACTAGATTGATGTTATAAATGCTGAAGGTCATTCAAAGAACTAGAATTTAAGGTGGATCTTACAAACACACACGTATACACAATACATAACAAGGATTACACATATACTGTTCCATAATAATTTGTGGTCATTTGAATGAACTTTTAAATCGACTAAAACTTTAGTTTCTGTATAACTTTCATTTTTTTTCTTATTTTTTTTCTTCTAAACTTTAATCCCTTATAGTTTGGGTTTGCATTGTGAGGGTTGTTCGTAGTTTTGCACATATCTGATGTGATTTTTATTTTATTTTTTTTTTTCGGCACTTGGTTGTTTGAATGACTTTGATTATTGTATTTCCTAATAGTCAGATAAATTCTCAAATTTACAAATGTGTTTGTTAAAGAATATTATATAATCATAAAAGAAGAGATTTTTTTTTTCAAATAGGTATTCCAGAAATGTTCCAATTTTTTTAACATTCTCTACAATTTATTTAATAGAAAGTTTTGAAAAATTATACAGTGTTATAACAACTAGACTTGTAATTGTAGAAAATACTCAAAATAAATTTCTTAAATTCATTTATAGGAATTATTGCATTTATGCACGTTAGGAAAAATCTAAAATAAAGTTATATAAAAGTAAAAAAGATATACTATGTACATACATTTAAATTAAAATTATATAAACAGTAAAAGTAACAAGTATAATACAGAACATAATGTTTATTTGTGATCTTAATTTGATTTTATTATTTCAATTCAAATGCATTATTTCTGTTGTAATTTGATTGTAACCGTTGTCCTAATAGCATACAAAAAGAACTTTATATATACTTAAATGTACTCTCGTGTTTTCGCATTACTCGTAATCTTATATTAAAGATAATGTTAGCCCATGATGTAAACCAAAATTATGATGACAGTATATATCTCAAGGGTACTCAATAACAAAATAAAAGTAAAACATTTATGTGGAAACATCAAAGTAAAAATTTAATAGAAAAAAGCATAAACATTTGCACTTATGAAGTTATGATAAAAAAGGAAAGCGGAGGACATTTAAGGATAAAAGGATTTTTAATGTGGTTATCTAATTTTTTATTATTTTGATAAATTTAAGTATTTGAAATATTTTAGTAATTTTACCAAAATGTTAGACAAAAATGAAATACATACATACAACATTTTTGAACAAATTTTTTCGTTTTATTAGCAAATTTCCAAAGATTTTCATTTTAATTTAGCAAGTTCCTGTTGTCCTGAATGTAAAATTTCTTCATTTAATTTTTGTCTCATATTTTACCAGTACCTTTATATTTCGAACCGCTGATATTGCTTTGTAATAATATGAAAATAAAAAGTAAAACGAGGAAAAATATTAACAATAATAACAAAAATATAAAAAATTTTTTATTAAAATGAATACCCAATATGTGTACATACCTCACAATACGTAACAACGTATACACATGTTTTGACTTTTGTCTCGAATCGGGAGATTATCTTTGTATTATGAAATGGAGCGTTGCCATTGCAATATATCATATAAAAGGTGTATTACAGAAAGTGTGTATACGCGTGAAACAGATTTTATAGCAGAGAAAAAAGGGATTTTGAGTTATTTTGTAATGTCTATATGTACGTATATCTGTATGCTGGTTGGTTTTAGAAATGCTGTTCTAAATGCAAAGCTTTTTTTCTGTAACACATACATATGTACATGTACATCCTTGACACTTTTTTAAACAAAGTTTTTGAGAAATTAATTACAGTGAGGATTATTTAGGGATTGAATAAGTAAAAACCGTCTTTCTATTGTATTACAACCCCTTTTTTTGCAAATATGTGATATGACAATATTCAAGTATGCAAATATATCAAATACAAAAAATTATTCAAAATATGAATTTCAATAGAAATGACACCATATTTTGTGGATAAATGTGGTAATGCAATGTGTGCAGATTAAAGTGTTCTGTACAATGTACATCGGTTTTAATTTATGCTTTTTAAATTTTAACGATTCTTTAAAGAACTCTTCATTTTGAGTAATATATGTCACTTTAAAACAATAGAATTAAAGTATTAAAGGATTTTAATCTGCTTTCTTTTTGCAAAATTTTTTTTAAGTATAACATTAAATTCATATTTTGAGAGATCTACATACATATGTACAGTATACACAGTTATACGACTGCACGTGTTTATAAATTATTGTACAAATGTTCATGTATGGGTTTTTTTTTTCAATAAAAGATTTTTTAAATTCCTCGTATCAACTTTTTATAATGAAAATAATAAGGGAAAATACGTTTGCTTTCTAAGGATGTGTATTTCTTGTGTCTAATGAACCAAAAATTTTCAGATGTAGTTAAAAGGACATTCACAGCATACACAAAAGGATCGTAAACTCATACATATATATACTATAAACTCATATATGTACATATGTATAACCTCATACAGCGGAAAATTACGATTACATATATTTTTAACATTTGTAATGTACATAGTTCTGTAATAGGAAAGAAATCTCCATCACTGTATTGCACTTGAATGAAGTACAATACTAACACTCTGATAAGGAAAAAGTAACATTCTGAAAGAAATGAAACAAACCATGTGAATAATTTGAAAAATTTGACCATTTTTGAGAGTAAAAATAAAGAGAACAAAAATTAAAAATATATTTTGCAAATTTTCAATTTAAATTCATTTTTTTTAAAGAAAATTATACTCTAAGAAATCTCTAGAAAATGATATGCCTACATACATATGTATGCACATATGTACATAGATTTTGACACTGTTTTATATCCCTATAAACGAACAAATTTATAAAGAATGAAAGCATTATTAAAAACTTAAACTAAACACGATTTACTTTAAGGAATTTTTTATAAGGAATTTTTATGTTAAATTATAATGTATAATAATTTTTGTATTTCTCATAAATGCTTTCTGGTGTAATTTGATTTTCATTACACTTTTCATTTCAAAAACTTTTTGAAATTCAGTCGAAATTGAAGTGTTGCAGTTTGTTTCAGATGATTATGATATGATAAAAATGATGATGATTATGATGACGACAATTGCATGTAGTTACGGTATAATAAATGATATTAATGATAAAAAGGATTTTACATTGCATTAAAACGTGAACAGTGTTAGTAAATGAAACCTTTTTTTTTTGGAATATTTTATTTTACTATTTTTCGTTAAGACATGTTCAGTAGATTCGTTATTCATGAATTATTTTAAGAAAAATTTCTGTAAATGTACATGTTATGTACATAGAATACAACTAAATAAAAGCACGTACGATTAAAGTGCACGATTTTTTTTTTGAAAATATTTTATTTCAATAAAAATGTCATTTAGTGTATTATAGTATCAAAGATATGTATTTTTACAGTTATTACAAATACACTCTATGGAATTTACAAAACAGAATTTGTGTGATTATCTTCAGGACACGTTTCACACATTCTTTCTTCTCTCTACAAAATATTTTATTTTATATTTTCAATCAGCAAAATATGAAGATGATAATATTTTTTTGTTTCATACGTATGTAAGCACATATTTCATAAAAAAAATACGATATGCTGAAATGATTTACTTTTCATATGAATAAATTGTTAAAATTATATGAAAAACTACTTGAATTTATATTCATTGTTTTATACTTGTTTAGATTTTTATTTCGATGCTATAGAATTTTCATAAATTTAATACAACGATAAATTCATGTACTTTGTATATTTATCATTTTACAGTCTTATTGTAAAAATTTTGTTATTGGTGTTGATGAATTACTTTTATTCTCCTTGTAATATGAATTTATATTTTTTATACAAGTGTATACATACATACATACATATGTATGTATGTACAAATTTTATCATGCATTATTTTGCTTATTCTTTTCATACAATCATTTCTTAATAATTTACAAGAATAATTCATGTGATTAATCTTCTCACGCATATTTTGATATCAAATTACTTTTATTTGAAAATTATGTGGGTATTCCTTATGTTACGTAACATGTATATGTGCTTACGCAAACACATTTGTATCTGTAACGTTATATTCTTGAATTTTGACAATATTTTATTATATCATCACCTTATTATCATTTTGATTATATTCAAAAGCATTGAAGTATTAATCAAATATAAATAAAATGTATTATTATATGTGAGTCAAAGTATACTTTTTTGTTTTATCTGAAATACTTCATCATTTTCAAGTTACATAATGATTCTTCAGTTATAGAAACGTACATACATATATATGTATGTACATGCATATATGTATGTATGTAGAAAAGTTGATGTAAATAAGAATAATCTGAAATTATCATTAATATAATTTAGAATATCCTGAATCAACCAAAAAACAAAGAAAGACATAGAGTATATAACATTATTATGTTACAACAATATGTGTAAAATGGAACCACATCAATCATACATTTGTTCTTCAGATAATTAATGAAATTATTTTACTTTATGTGTAACGAGTTAATATCAAATGTGTATATTAAATTATACAGATACTTAAATAAAAAAGTAACAAAAATTGTATTTTCTTATTTAATGCATGGCTTTAAACATATTAAAAATTTTTCAAAAGTAGATTAAAATTTCGAAAAAATTTTTTATTACCACTTTACTTTTATGTATGTTTTGAATATTGAAAAAGAATTTCAATACAAACACACATTTATTTGCTCTCGTTTATGTAACACCTTACCATTTTACTGTACATACATATAAATAACGTTTATTTCTTAATATGAATGAAATTGTTAAAAAAACAACAATTCTGCAATGTATGCATATATGTATGTATATATATACAAATGTGTGAATAAATTTATAATGAAAATTTACTACACAAAATAAAGTAAGTAGCATAAGAAATTTAAAAATTTTTTTCCTTCATATTGTAAACTCTACACATATTTAAATAATTTCCTTTGTGTATAAGACGTTCGATGTTTAATATTTTGGCAAAAATAAATTTAAAATCTACTAATATGTACATGACATCAACAAAACGAAATATGAATACCAAAAACAAAAATTATCAAGAGAAAAAAACGTGTTCAAAATTATTATTACACATACTATATGTATGTATTTATTACAGGCAGAACCAACAAAAAAAGAACAACGAGTTTGTATACATGAAAAGTTAGTATGTAATCTAAAGTACTTTTTTTTATGAAAAACAAGAGTTTTCTTTTTTTTCCAAAATTTTGTTTTTCTTTTGGAAAAAAAAATTTAATACTTTATATACTGTATGAATTTTGTAAAATAAATTAAAAATACAAAAACGATATTAGGAAATTTTTGACATCAACGTTATTAAAATTAAAAATATGTTTTAAAACCAAGAGAGCAAAAAATGAGATATAAAAATGATAATTTTATTTATTTTATCCATATTTTCTGAATGCTAAATGTGTTTTTAGGTTTTGAAAAAAGGACATGGGTTTTGAAATTTACATTCTGCTTTTGGGCTTGAGAATAAAAAAAATTGTTAACAGAAAGAATTTTCAATTTTTCTATTGATGCAATTTGTTTTTTTATTATTACAAGAAAAACCTTTTAGAAAGCATTAAAACATTTTATACGCCTACTCATCAAGCATTTTTCTATTATATATTTTTTTTAAATTTTTAAAAATTTATTTTCTTTTAGCAAAATAAAGTTTATCTAGAAAGAAAAAAAATAAATACTTTCTAAGAAATTACTTATTTTAATTGATCCATGTAAAAAACAAAACTTTAATAAAGGAATTACATAATTTTATACAAGCAAAATTTTATTAATTTTATTTCATTTATATTTAAATAATAAGTACATACATTCTTATTAATTTCAAACGAACTGTAAAAATTCGTTTGGGCGGAAAATTGTCATTATTGTGCTATCAAAATGTTACCATCGCAACGAGCATCATGTATCCCTTATATATTGTAAAATCTGAAAGAGATCATGAGAAAATAATCATTAAGTTATGATACGATGGACTCTATTTTATTTGACCATTCTTAAGAAATATCATAAAATTTAATTGTAGAAATTTGTTCATTTGAAAAACAATTGAGTGCAATTTAATGGAAATAATGAATGATGAAAAGTAATGATTATACACCTTAGTAAAATAATTTGAAAGTTTTTTGCATCAATTTATTTGTTTTATATGTTGAAGAAATTTTGTACACACAGTATATCACATGCAGAAGATGAGAGTGTAATAATTTGATTGTTCTGAGTACACATTACGTATTGTATATTTTAGTAATCAAATGGTATAAATTTAGTTTTGCTTATATTTCTTAGGATCATCATGTAATTGCTTTTTTGGGATTTAATTAAACACTTGAACAATTTGATGGGCTGATGTTAAATTTTATAGAATTTTATTAGAATGGGAAATTAAAAATTTTCTCATCAACTGAAAATAGATAGGACATGAGATTTTTATACAATATTATTAATTCAATATATGTATGTACTTCGAACTAATACAAAATACTGATTATAAAATGGACTACGTAACAGAATTTTTAACCATTTCATTGCATTTGTAAATGTAAAATAAAATTTTTGAAGTGATATTATAGATCTTAGCAAGTACAGTACTACGATACTAGCTTCTCCCCCGAGAGTAGTCAGTTGAATTAAATTAGATTTTGCTTTCTTTTTTTTGCGGTTTTGCAGGTATATGATTTCAAGGTAAATTCAAATCTAAAAATTATAAAACATTTTTCATTTTTAAAATCACCTACGAACTTTCATTTTGGTTAGGTATAATATAAGATGAATATTTATTAGGCGTCTCACATGGAATTAATACAAATAACGTAAATAATGAAATGAAAAAGAAAAATTTGCCATGAAAATTGAAGGTTACAAACCATAACACGTTTAAAGATATTGCATAGATTAACCACATGTTGTTTCTTTGCCTTATGTGGTTTTATTTGTTTTACTCTTATAAATGCATTGATTCAATTCATTCTATTCTCACAATACATTGTGATTCACATTATGCACTGGTACATGCATGGAATCTTTACAGGTGACAATAAATCAGATTCGTTACAAATAACCAACAAATAACAAATTCACGATCTGGAGGTCTGGGATTTATTTAAACAAAGTACTTAGATTTGTACACATGATCTTGTATAACTCATTTAAAATTATAAATTACATTTCTGCAAATTATTGAATAATAAAAAAAGAAAAACTTTAAAAAAATGTACAACAATTTCATAACTATTGTGAATTGTGTAGTTTTCATGATTATAAAAACACCTTTTTTGCAATGTGCAGATTGAATAAATTCGATATTTAATGAATTCTAATGTCTTGAGAATTTCATTCAATTTATGCTACACGGACATCACGACTATTATTCTTTACACTCTGTAATTAAAATTTTTATTTATTGAATCATACACTAAAGTTAGTCATGAGAAAGGTCTTTGTAACATCAAATTTATTATAATCTTTTATTAATAGAATTAATTATTATAATAATTGATATAGTGTTGAAAATATATATTACATTTACAAGATACCAGTTCATTTATGATTTTTCGTTTTTTATTAAATAGAAAATGGACATCTGTTTTTTAAATTAATTTTCATGTTCATAATTTTAATGCATGATTACATTTTTATTTCTTTTTTATTTATTTATTTTTTTTTTTTTATTTCTTAAGATTTCGAAACACTACATTTGAAAAACAATTCCTAGTCTTTTATGTAATGAATATTTGAGCTTTTCCAATTTCATCCTCATTAATTTCAAATACACAAATTATATATTAAATAAATTGTACCTATGTATTTTGTACTGATCATGGAAAATTAGAATTCCAGGTATTTTACTTTCATACATAAAAGCGAGAAAATCATTGAATATTTTATGCTTCAAAAAGTTTTATTGTATTGGGCGCCATATAATGTATTATTTTGTCAAAGTACAATTTCCTTCGATGAAAAATGTACACAAAAATTTTACAGATACAAATATTAAAATATAAAATATATACATGTGTATGTATGTACTTACCTATTTAATCCTGTAAAGTACAGTTCGAATACTTGTAAGACTAAAGACACTGCTCTCATTTTGATATTTTCGTAAAAAATTTCATATTTATCCGCTCCAATGAAGTTAAAAATTTATGTAAAGAAAATTTAAATTGATTTTTACATTGCAAAAATATCTCATAGTACTTGATGTGTTTTTTTTTTTATAAATACTTTTAAAAACAATAACTAAAAAACAAAGATCGCGGACTGTGATTATTCATCATTTTTGCTTGAATAATACCGACAGTACATTCATGTGCATTTTATGTATTTTTGTATGAAAATTAACAACAAAGAATAACACTTTTCTTAAAGTACATTTTATTTTCATTTATGAATGAATTGAAATATTTGTTATTCAATATGTAACAACCAACATTGACAAATTGAAATTTTAAATAAAAGTCATATTGTCAATTTAACTAGTACGCATCGTTTACATTACCAGTATAGTACACATATTTTATTGTGATACTTCTATAAAATGTATAAAATATGTACAACAACAGTTACAAGTATTGCCATGTGAACTTTTCCTTTGAAAATGTCACTCACTTTAAAAACTAATTTCACATTCTATGCACATAAAGTGCATGAATTCATTTTTAAAATTTATAAAACGTTACACATTACGTATCTGTATTGCCTTCTTGTGCGAAAATCAAATACATAAGTTGAACTTCAATTTATCTTTTTAAGATATTCTGAGCAACATACATGTATGTAGATACTTTGTGTATGAAAACAAAAATAAAAAATAAGAATTTTATATTTTTGGCATCAATAAGACAAGAAAAAGTGTGCGAAATGGTATAGAATTTACGCATACAGACACTTTGTAGTACGGAACATGATATTTATTTTTAGCAATAAAGTAAAAGGTAAATTATTGACAATTTATGAGTTTCTTATGTTTTAAATTCAAAAGCGTGTATGATGTGGAAATGAATAACGTAAAGAGTAAAAGCTAAGAAGAGGAAAATAAAAATTTGCTGTGGTTTTTTTGTAGCACAAAATCATTATTATATTTTTTAAACAAGTATTTTATTTTCTTATAAAAAAGTTTCAAATTACCTAATATTGTGTTGCATTCTTTCAAGAAAAATTTTCTGGGTCAATAATCTGCAATCTGTTTAACACCATTGAGAAAGTTTATAATAACAACTGTAAGTGTCATATGCAGACTAAATAAGTTTTAATCTATATACTTTGTGCAGCAAAAAATGTAAATTCAATTTTAATTATAAAAGGATTTGGTTCAATTATTATATATATAATAATTATAAAAAAAAAGAATTTTCCTTTACCCTCATAATTTCATTAATTATGATATCAGAATTTTAAATAGATTTTCATTAATATGTAAATTAAATTCATCGAATACATGAACATAATGTCCAAATCAATTTAAATATTTTAATGAATAATATTAGAAAAACTTTATGTGTTCATAATGTATTAATGGAAGAAACATTATTCAATTTTACATGTGAAATAAATTAAATTTTATCACAGTTAAAGTTGTGTGAAACTAAAAGGAAAACACACACATATTTTTTACTGAAATAATAAAACCCATGTTACATAAAATCGAATGGAGATTCATAGTTTTGTTACGGTGCCACACATAAGAAAAAATAATTAATTTTTATAGAATATTTAATTAGTGGGATTGTTGTTCTTTTATGTATTGCATAATTTCAATGATAAAAAAAATATTTAGTTTTAATTTCAACGATAAAAAAATATTTAGATTATAACATGTAGTTCATATGTAAATCATTCCAAGCAAATTATTACGAATTATCCAATAAATACTATATAAGTTAATTTATAAATTAAATGAATATAAGCCGATAAATGACTTTTTAACTTATTATTAATTTGACGTTAGAAATTTTCTAAATACATATAAGTACATCAGTGGCGTATTCTCAGGGTGTTCTAGGTGTTCACAACACACCTAGTCATATTTTAAATCTTCTATTTCTAATACGTCGTTTAGTACTATAGTACATACTATACATACAGTACATATGTTTATATTACTGTTAAATTCTACTTCATGTTATTTGTTTGCGGTGGTGCTGTAATTTAACCAGCACACGAATTTATGTAATGCATGCATGTACCAGTGTGATTTAAATATGTATAACATAATACAAAGCTGCGTTCGAAAATATGCTCGACAATGTACAGTGGATTCGGTTAAAATTCAGAACAATTTATTTTTTGTAACGATAGAACACTATTGAAAACATCCACGCTACGCCACTGAAGTGTATGTACATGTATGTTTTGCATTGGCAATTATCTAAATAAATTTTGTTATATCAATAACACATTTTGCTTAAAATCAGAAACATTTATGTTTATTTGTATTACAGACACAAATATATTCTATTGTACACAAATATATCCATACAAGTATAAAAGGTACATATCACGTATATAATCTGATTACAAAATAACATTAGGTCAATCAATCAATAGTTCTGTTACAGCAATAATTTTGGTACGTGATGAGATCCTTTGAGATTGTCAAATTACTCTCAAAGGAACATTTATGGTTAGAAAACAAAAGAAAATACAAATATACATAATGATAACAGAAATGTATACATTATACATATGTACGTTTTTAATACATTTTTGTGTATTTGAATTTTAATTGAGTTGTTACAGTTCGTAAACATTATTTTATATATTATGTTTCTTAATATTTTTCTTTTTCCTTTCTTGGTATTTGTCCAATATTTTGATTAGGCGTATAATTTATATTCGAATAGAATAATAAACTTTTTCTAAAAACAAAAAACATACATTGACCATTCTGTATAAAAGTTATTAGCAATTGAATGATTTATGTATAGTTTCATCTTTGTAAAAGCCAGCAATTTTTTGTAAATTTCGATTGCATTTTTCATAAAATAAAAAATTAAATTTTTGAAACGTAGCCAATAAAATAAAAAAAACAAACGCAAAAAAGGTATGCCGTACACATATCAATAAAAGTAGTAAATATTAACAAACGTTTATCTTTGTTTTTGAGTTTTGTTTTTTATTATTCATTTCAAAATACAAGTCTACATAAATTCCGTAAAAATTTTTTTTTTCTGTGCAACGTGCTATATAAAAGATACACGAATTATCTTTTTGTCTGGCTATATGTTTTGTTATAAAAAGATTCCAAATTTGATCGATTTAGACATCTAGTTTCAATTTCTAAAGATCAATAATTTTGGAATTTTCGATTTTTTAATGCTTTTTCAGAAAAATGTTTTATCAAATACAGAATACCAAAGTTTTTCCTTTGGATTTATTTAAATTCCTGATTGTAAGTTTTAAGTTTGTATATTATCGTACCTATACAACCATGTTGGAGTTTCGCACGTTTGAATGCCTTTTATACTTTTATTCATTTCGCTTAGTAAAAAAAAACGACCTTTCTGTTAAAAATATAATTGAAGGTGCAACTGCAATCGACATGGAGAATAAATTTCGTACAACAATAGTAGAAAAATTTTCAGTTATTATTTCATTAATAAATTCTAAATGCACAAACATGCATATGTGAACCATTTGAATTGCTTATTTGTTATCGTTCAATTGAATCTTTTTTTTAAAATCTTTATTGATTGTTGAAAAATTGAAGTTCTGCTGTTTCATTTTTTTTTTATATTCCAATAAAAATATGAGAAAGCAAAGGATTAAATGAAAACGTAGTACAAAGAAAATTTTTAAAAATTGTGTATGTAGCTATAGGATAACAGAACACGGAACAGCAAAGAACAAAAGAATGTTAAGGATGATTTTTCGAACATGCAATTTAAAAAAAATTAACAAAAATTAAAGTGGAAAGATGAAGAACTTAAAAACTTAGTTATTCATTCCAGTTATTTTTTTTTTGTTTTTTTTTTAGGTTTAAATTTCTACTGTTCTAAAGTTTTGGCTTCATTTTTGCTATTTTACGAAAATAAAAAAATTTTCTTTTCATATTATAACCAAACTTAATTTCTATGGTATAAAAATGTTATAAAAAATATTGGAAAAAATTTTATTTTTGTTAAATAAAAGTCAATATTATCACAAAATTTCAGATATTTTTTAGCTTTATACACACAAAGCAAAAATTAATCAATTTCGCATTATTGTCGCTATCATTTCTGTATGTCTAACAAATTTCGTATTCTTTATCCTTTTTCTTTAATATTTTTCTTTTTGTTTCATTCTTTTAACACATTCACAGTGGGCTGAAATTATGCAACAAAGTATAAAAAGTATCTTCAATAAAAACGAATATCAATCATTTTAACAAAACACTGTTCATCTTTATCTTTTTGTTTGGTTTTTTTTTTTTTTTTTTTGAATTGATTATGAAAAAAAAACAATAAAAATAAAGATTAATGTTAGTTTAACATCAAATAATTTTCTTGTTCGTTCATTTTATATTTTCTTTTTTAGAGAACAAAAATCATGTATTTTTCTTTTCTTTCCTTAGTGAAAGCAAAAGGATTTATAAAAAAAATCTAGAGTTTTTGATAGAACTGATTTCATGTAATATCAAAAAACTTTAAATGTCCGAATCTGTGTATACGCATGTATACGTGTATATCAACATACACAAACAAAACTACAAGATTATACAAATGGAGGAAGCATTTACAAAAACAAATAGAAATTATGACTTACAAATATGTTCGTCTATAGTCATTACTTAAGTTTAAGAAAAAAATAAAAAATAAAACTTTATAAAAATCTATTTCAGCTTTCGTATTTCAATACTATAATTCCATTAACATAAATTGTCCTTTTCGTATTGAATTTCCTATACGAAAAGAGAAAATGAAAATTTTTCTTTTGTATTTTAAAATTCAATAAATTGCACAAATATAATCGAAAGACGTATTTAATTCTTTTTTTACAAAAATAAATTCGTAAAGTGTTGCATTTCATTGAATTTTTTTTTATTGAAAATTTCTATTATAGATTTGCATACATTAAAATTAAAAAAAAAAAAATTGTTTTTAAATAAAAACGATATTGAGCATAAATTCAATTAAATAAAAAGATTCAAAAATAAAAAAAAAAAAACTGTCATTGGTATTTTTAAATGTTAATTTTTTATAACAATAAAAAAATAAAATAAAATTTTCAAAAGCAGATTTAAGAATTTATTTTAAAGCAATAAATATCATAAATAGTATTCTTAGTAAATTTTCATTTAAATATTTTTCGTATTCACTTTGTTAAAATTTCTTAATAAAAATGAAATTAATTTTAGAAAAAAAAAACTTTTTTCATGATATGATTTATTTATTCAATAAAAATTATTTTCATTTCAAATCTGTTTCTATTCAATTTTATCAATTAAACACATGCGTCTCTTCACATTATTTACAATGACTTTATAGTGCAAAGAACATCCATATAAGCATTTACGTTATGTGTACATATATAAAACAGAATAAACTGAATTTTAATTTTGTATATACGTTCAGTAAATGCCACTACACCTAAAATTAGATTTCATTCATTGAATTAATTGCAATCATTTAAACATTGGGGTGAAGGAAGATAAATAGTTTTCATTAAAATTCTTGACGATAGATGTACATTTGACCAATATAATGACTAACTTTAGTTAAAAGTACTTTAATAGCTCAAATACATACACACGTATATGTATACTACAATATTATAAAACCTTATACATGCATAATTTTTTCACACTCAAGCAAATACAAATGAATGTCTTCTCAATTTTATTTCGTATAGCCGTATACATATTGTTAAATACATATATCTAACCCAATAAATTCCTGTCCATTTATTTTGTATAAAATAATAAGGATATTTAGTTGATTGTCTAGAAAAATTTAATTTATATCAGAATATGTAACGTACTTTTATGTTTTTGTAAAATGTGTTTTTATGCAATATCACATTAAGAGTGTTATACAAAGCATTCAGTTACAGCGAGTACATGAACACATGCGTATGTACGTACGTGAAATTGTAATTCAATTCGAACCTTCGAATAAATATTTAGGAATTCAATTATTTTACTCTTTTTTGTATAAAATCAAAATTACTTTTGTATTCATTCGTTCTACTTTAATATGATTGAATTAATTATTTTTCGAATATGAAAATCAAATAATATTTTCTCTTTAAAAATTTTAAATATAAAATTTTATTTATATTTTGGTACCTAAGTTAATTTGGAGCCTAATTTCCTTTTTTATTATTTTTCATTAAGTAGCCTAAATATTGTACAAATTAAATGTGAAATAAATAATGACTGTTGGTAATAAAAATTTCTTTTCTTACTAATAAAAATTTTTATATTTCGAAAAAAACACATGATTCAGCAATTTTTTTAAAACGAAAAAAAGACTTTCACTGTTTACATTATTTTAGAATTTTTATGTTTCTCTTTTAATGTTAAAAATGCTCTCCTTATTATTTGAAAACCTTTCTAAATTGACATATAAATGTATTTTGCAAAAAAAAAAAAAAATTGTAATCCTTGTATGTTAGTATTAAATGGATTCGGGGATATTTTTATCTTTTTTAGATTTTCTTTTAAAATGCAGACATTTTGTTATTTATAGGTTTTTCTATTTTTTTCTAAGTTCTATTTTATCTTTCATGTACAACAAATTTTTATGGGTGTAGTTCAATTGAATGACTTTATTTATACGTCAACAAAATTCAAAAAATAGCAAAATAATAAAGCATGTAAAAAAAAGGATACAAGAAAATGTAAAGTAAAAGAAAACAGGAAAAGTTGTCAGGAAATTTTAGGAATTGGACATTTTATAAAAAAAAAAACAAAAATATACTTTTGTGGATATCGTATATGTATGTATGTATGTACGTACACATATGCATATGTGAAATATGTATTCTGTTATTATATGTTGTAAAGTTAAATACATTGTATCATACTTCAACGATTTTTGTCAAATATGTATGTACATGTTACATCAAGCGCAGTCCAATTCATTTACAATTCATGAAAACAGAATTTACATATTATATTTATGTAATAACTTTTTGTACTTTCACATGTAAAATTTAAAAAAAAAAATATTTTGTAGATTATTAAATTGATTTTCAAATATAGATGTATTTTGAAATAATATTTTTAAAATATTTAAAAAAAATTTTTATACATGAAACAAGTTTTTCTTTGTTTGGATTTAACATAAATTTTCAATACTAGTTATTCATACGCTATATTACGCGTAGTACACATTATATTTTATGATGTCTTATGATTTATAGAAAATTATCAAATGATGGAAAACTTTTGCATGTTTTATATTTTTGCAAATTTTAAAAATTTTTATTTTAACACACAGTTGTTACATTCACATTTCCAGCATTTTCAATTTGTAACGTAAATTAGTTAAATTGTTCAAGGCTAATTTAATTCATTTAATTTTTGTATCAATGAATCGTGTAATGCTATAGGCATGACATAACATTTTACAATACTTTGCTTTTTACTGTAATCAAAAAATGAATTTATTGAAAATTAGTAGCTTACGGGTAATTATTGTTTTATTAATACTGTAGAATTAAATTTTAAATTACACCGTTTTGTATTTCTGCTTGGTATTTGTACAGGAAAATATTTTGAATATCTGCAGTAGTTCATGTTCGAATTTTTCGATAAAAATCAAAGAAAAAAAAAAAAAACTAAGAATGCCGTGAACAATAATTTATCACACTCTATTAATACAGCTGATTTTACTTATAGATAAATGATAGATTTATTAAGTATTGTACGTTCAAATGTATCACATTTTATTGTTAAAAAATAATTATGACTAACACTTATTTTACAAATAAGTGAAAGAAACAGTTAAAAAGTTAATAATACGATTAAAGATCTTTAATATAATAAGGGAAAAATGTATTTAGTAATTCCATTTTCATGTTGAAAATTTAATTAACAATTAAGTAACTAAAAAATAAAATTATATCTATTATATATACTTAAAATCAGTCAATAAAATTTTTAAAAAGTGATTTCTAATAAAACAATCTTCGAATATTTTCATTCTTTTACTTGATCTGAAAATACGTTACATTTCAATTAAATGAAAGAAATTTTATCCAAACAGAAATTTTGAAAATGGTCACTTGATAATTTATCACATAACTAAAATTCAAATGATAATATATACAAATTCCATTGAAATTTGAAAATGTAATTATTGAGATCTAAAGGAAATTGGTATGAACATACATTTCTGTTTGATTTTAATCGATTTTACATAATTATATGACAATTCAATTTCAAAGTAACATGTAGAAATTGAAGAGGTAACGGTAATGTACGTATTCCTGTAAAATTGACGTTAAATGTTGTATCTCATATGCATCTCTCTATACACGTTTTTAAATGAAGTTTTTTTTTGTGGCGAAAATTACCAAAAGATATTGCAAAGTACACTTTATTTTTAACGCATGCATATAATAGAAATTATATTAAAACAATACACCCATTGTCATTACAAGAGTCTTCTTTTAACACAAAGGATAACACGTGCAAGTTTAATATTTTCGTGAATAAATAAAAACCGAAATACATTAATATCATTCATGTAATATTTTAATTCCATTATTTAATTCATTATGCATTATTCATAAAATTAAAAGTTCTTCAAATTCATAACAATGTTAGAAGCATAAATCCAAAATTAAATGCTTGTATATGAAATTCAATGTGTTTTGTATTTCTGTATGTGTGATTAAATCATAACAGTTGTAGTTATAACATTTTTAGTATAATTCATTATAATGCCGTTGATCACTGTTATTCGTTTTTATAATTCGCAAATAATTTTTGAAATTTGATATACAGCATATTTGCAAATTTATGTGCGAAAAGGGTTACATATCATCAAAGGATTCTAATTTTTCACCCTTACGTTAAAACCATCTGAAGTCCTTTTTTAAGCTATGAGTGCATTTATGGTGTGTTTTAAACAGATTTCGAGTTTTTTAAAATTATTTTTAAGCTATGATTTTTAAGTGCCAAATGTGTGAGTAATTACAATTCAACAATCGAAATAAAAACAATAAAATTCTCTAATTTAAAATATTCACACAAATATGCAAGCATCTTGGTTCTGAACCTTAAACTATTGCATGTTAATTTCATGAGATTTCCTTTGAAATATTACATGTCGAATATCCTGTATTTGACCACTTTAGTGTAATTATAAACCTTTTATGTATTTAAATATGCAAATTGTTTACTATTTTTGAGATAAGCATGGACTTGTATACATGGGTATGAGTAAGTGTATGAAATGTATACATTTATTTAAATATAAATTTAAGGGATTAGTATTTTTGACTGGGGTGTATGACAGATGTTATTCATTAATATTCATAACAGATTATTCTAAATAAAATTTTACAATTATTAATAAAATATTGTACACAATCATTTATTCATAAAACTATTTTTCACACATAGGATAAAATATTTTATAATAAAATGAATTTTAATATTCTGTAATACAGGCTCATCATCGTATCAATTTATTCTTCAATTCTCTATATAACAACATTTTTCATAACTGGTTTTGAATAAATTCAAAATTGTGAATTGCTTTCAATTTACATACTTCGTATATGTGTTGAATGATTATCCATTTGAATAAAATTATTGGTTTAGCTATTACTTTAGAAGGTAAAGCTTTTGATTTTATGTTATGCATACTGTAATTAAAAATACTATAAAAGTGGATTTTTACATACTTACATTTTTATAATAGTCATGTAATCATAATATGTGCACAAGGCTATACAGAGTAATTCGAGAGCATATTTTTCTTCAAAACTTAAAAAATTCACATAAACTTCCTCAAATCCATCTATTTTAAAATACTTTGGATTAAAATTCACAAGATTCACGACCTATTTTGAAACATCCTGTATATACACGAAAATAGTTTTACGTTAATAGTTATAAATAATAAAAATAAGATGAAACATTTTAAATTCACTCATATGTATATACACATATGAGATGAGATGAGATCATATAAGAATAACATTAACGTCGAGAATATAATATAAAATATAATAAAGTGTTTAAAAAATAAAAGCAAAAAAAACTGCATATCTTTTACGAATATAGAAACATTTTAATACTTGATGTGCATGAAAATGCACATATTCATGTGTTATATACATTTTTTATGAAGAAAATTTCGTTTTTCACTAAAATATTTTACAAAATAAAATCAATTATATGCATATCGAGCTTATTTGCAACATGTACTATAAACACTACAAGTATGGAATTTTCTTCTAAAGTGATCGTTACAAATGTGTTGAAGTATTTTGCAACAAAATAATGAAAAATAAAATTAAGATAAAATATCTTACTGAAAAACAATATTTATGATGTATTGTACTTTATTAAAATGTAATAAAAATAAAATTAATATTGCATTGTGTTCAGTTTTGTCATGCATGTATTTTATTCTTATTTTAAATTTTCTGTTATTTATCTTTACAGAAAATGAAAACAGAAAAAGTTAGAATTGTACAACTTTTTTTTTAAACTATATTTCAGTCATATAACCATGCTAATTTAAAATTTTTAACCCAAAAATGAAATTTGTTCTAGATTTATTCTGTGTATTGAAAATTTTTTTGACATTAAAGAATCTTTCAATTCCTCCCTGATATAATTTTACACTTGAATAAATATTTTGACTATCATCAGAAATTGGAACTTGTTTACAATTTATTTACAACAATATGAAACTTGAATGTTTGCATATCGATACACATATACATGTATTTTGTTTTATATATTCAATATATTTGCTAAATTATGGTTATAAAAGGAACATTTGTATGTGAATATAACATCATATTCATAAATATTGCAAAAGTCAAGAATATCTGGTAATGTCATGTGTTGTAAATTATGATTTGTTTGTTTTTCCTAGCAAGTAGTAACTTAACTTAAGTACACATACATATGTATGTATGTACATTTTTTTTTCATAACAAATATTAAAAATATTCATTTGGAAAAATTGATCTTTAATAACAAAAAAAAAAATAAAATAAAATTTTTTAATTACTATGTTGATCTAAATATCTGCATACAAATATAAAAAAATTGATTGCTTAACAATTTTATTCCCGTATTACCTCACTATGTATACGGCTTACATATCCGAAACATTAATATCAAAAATAATAGACGATTTAAATGAATTTTTTTTTTTGTTAGATAGAATATTAACCACACATTTATCCCTAGAAATTAAAAATAGTTAAAATAAATAGTATGAAATTCGTTACAAAGTGAAACGAACGGTAGGTTAGAAGCATTCTTTGATTCAGATTTAAAGAATTAAAGTTAAGTAAAATCCAGTTCATAAAATTTCTAATTAAAGAACAAAATGATATATTAGTCAGAGCTGTAATTAATTTGATGAAATTTTATATTATTTTCGTCCCTTAATTTATCATTTATGAAGAAAACGTCTTCTAATTTTCATAAATATATGTATGTACATATTTATAAACTCACATATGAGTGTATATAGAAGATATTTAAGTAATTTTATAATAAGACACATTAGTCATATGTGTAATAATTTTTCATTTCACAGTGAAATATTATTAGTACATAATTTTAAAATGTCATAATCTACGTTTCTACTTCTTGTTCATACATTTTATTTTTATTATTGATATCGGCTTACAGAATCAACTCATCTTTAAATTCTTATAGTTCCTTTTGTAAAAGTTTCCGTGTTGCATTGATGATTAATGGCAAGCAATTTTTTATTTAAGACGTTTGTTTTTATGATAAGAAAAAGAAAATAAAAGAGGATTTCTAAAATATTATTTTTTATATTGTCATTATATTTTGTTTAAAGATTTTTTTATTATGTCATAACTATATCATTTCTAGAACGATTGCAAACGATATAAAAATAAAAAATAAAACGAAAAGTGTATACCTACACATTTAAAAATGTGTATTTAGAAAACATAAAGATTATGTAATTATGTGGTTTGTATGACCTCCGAATAAGATGAATTAGTCACAGAATTGAAATATTGGGTAAGAAAAGAAAATTAAATAAAACACAGAAAATTAAAAGAGTTTTGTATTTAATATCTAAAAAAAAAAAATATTTATATTCTATGGAAAATAAGTTCCATTTACATTATCGAAATAAAAATAAACAGAAATTTGAGTAATAAACCTACACTTTTGTGTTTATGGTATCACAAATACATGCCTATACGAAACTATACCTGAACAAAACAAAATCTATCGACATCATTGAATAATCTCCTCAGTATCTTACATAGATGTTACTAAAATTTAAAATTAATTTTGCTCGTTTACATGCTTATCTAGGAACAACAAAGAAAAATGGAAAAATATATTTATTGTTTATATATGTAGGTTATAGGTACTTTGTTTATTTAAAGTTTATTTCAAAATACTGTAACATTTAAAAAACCATAAGTATTTTCAATTTATTTGTACAAAGTAATCTATTTTGAAATGAAATGAGAATCTTGACCAGAATTAAATTCTAACCATAATCCTTAAAATAAAATTTTTATTTATGCATGTCATTTCATTCAAAAATAATATCAATTTATTTATTATTCTTTTGCTGTCTAGACATCATGTAAAAATCAATTTACATTGCATTTCATTGTATAAAATTTTATTTCTCTAGTCATGACATCAATTCAACTCGTGTTGTTAATTCTTAAAGAATATACATATACTTACATAATATATTGAATCCATACTTGTATGTATGTATGTAGGTGTCGAACAAATAAAATTGTATAAACAAATTTTATGTGCTAAATGCCAATAAAAATGCGATTTCATTGTCAGTATTTTTGAACGAATTTTTTTTTTTATTTTGTTTTTTTTTTTTTTACTCAACGTTAACTAGTGATTAATAAATGTTATGACTTAAAGTGATAATATTTCTTCACTACTAGCTTTAATTAAATAAAAATTTGTTTTTAGATTTAACTAGATCTAAATATAGACTTCAAATTTAGTTGTTGTAGGTTGGAAAGAATTGAAAAATTAAAAAGAATTTTTCCAGTCTGGAAAAACAATTCAAATCTGATGTAAGTTTACTTGAATATCATATACAATATAACTTCAATAATATCCAACAATATAATTCTATTATTAAAATATTAAAACTGAAAACACATGTATCTGTCATTAATAGTTCTTACATATGTATGTGCTTACCAAGTGTTTGTATATGTGTATACATTATTTAATACAAACTATAAGAACTGTATCTGTCAAGAAGTCCTCTTCATAATTAATTTTCATCATTAATTTAAGCATCTCAACTGACATTTTATCTTCAAAATGTTTATCCATTTATACAACCTTACATATACGTACTTACATATATGTACATACGTACATAAAACAAATCTTTTATCAAATTCAATGATTGTGTATTCGCTTTACGTAAGCAAAAAATTTCCCTAAACCACTTATTTCGAAACATTTTAACAAGTTTAATTATAAAAATTAAAATAAAAGCATTCGAAGGATCTTCATATGGAAAAAAACAGATGCATGACCGATTGAATAAGTTGAGCGTAACTGAAGCTGTTACGCACACCTTTCATTGTTTCAATTCAAATTATTGAAATAAGTAAACAATTCTAGCTATATGAATGCAAGCATACGTTTATTAAAACGTGAATAAACATTTTGTTTGTATACCGTACATTGAGTTTATAATGAAAATAGAAATCGTCCAAGCGAAAAATCGTCAAAAAATGTTTTTATGAAAAACAGAAGCAGTGCTCAGTATTGTTTATAAATAACGAAAAACATACAAAAATCTTTACAAAATATATAAACTGTATGTAAATTGTTCCCATTATACATATAAATATTCTATTAGATATGCATTCAATTCACCCATATGTCGTTTATTCGCATACAAACAGATTAATTTTTTAAAACTGACCCCAATCTCTTGCTAAAAGAATTTGACAAAAAAATTTCTACTATATAAGGTATATGGCGAGCATGTCAAAGGATTTAAGGATTAAAAAACAAAAACAAAGCAAATCCATTATAGAAAGAATTAAATGAGATATGTCGTATTTTGTAAAAATATGCAGATATTAAAAATTAATGAAATTAAAAATTATTTTTCATTTTAAAAAAATGTACCTACACTAACTAAATTTCTTATTGTTGTTCATTACTTCGTAAAAAATAAAAATCTTCAACTAAATACCAGAATTCAAATTGACTGAGTATTATGGCTGAAGACTCCTATTAAATAACGACAAGTTATATGTAATATAAAATATAAAAAAAATTCAAATAAATCAATTAAAAATTTAGGATAACATATTTCCTTTATTTATTTTTAATAATGCTAAATCTCATATACATAGTCACTTTTTTAAGTTTAAAAAATTGTTTATAAACATTAAAATTAATTTTTGGAATTATTTAAATTTTAATATAGTTATTGCTGAAAATGGTCATTAATTTTTGATTATTGTATACATTTCGTTTCTCGTTTTTCAAAATCAATAATTAATTTTCATATAAAATTTAATAATATTAAAATGGGTAATTTATGAGTTACGTAATTTTTTATTAATTTTTGTTTTTCGTTTTTTTATTACTTAAAATTTTATTTATTTCTTAATTTTAATTAACACCTACTTATATTTCACAATTTTGAAATTTTTTGATTTTATTTTTGGAAAAAATAATAATAATATAAGATTTTAAATTTAATAATTAATTTCTAAATAATGAGAACTTTACCTTTTTATCGTTCTTCGAGGCAAAATTTTTAAAAACATTTCACTGCAACTACAACAAATGCTCAAAATTTAAATTGAAAGAGAACGTTTTACTTCAAATTAAGCGTCAATCTATTTTCGAAGTACATTTGATGAACACTATAATTAAACTGAATTTTTAGTAGAACTTTAAAATTTCTATTTGATAATTTTGAGTATGTACATACATAATTTTTATTTCATTGTACATTTTCCTTCTCGATCGCATAAGACTTCATTTCGTATGAATGAATTTATAGAAAACATGAACATTTTTGCTCTTAAATAAATTCATAATCAGAGAATGCTGTAGACTGTAGATGTTAAATCTTTAAAAAAGAAAATGTGGTAAACGAAAGAAATGTTAATTAAAACAGTTTTTTTTTCTTAATAATACAATAAAAATTATCTTTTAGCATTGAACTTCATGACATATATTACAAAGTATGTAAAAGATAAGGTACGAAAATTTTAAAAATAAATAAATTTCGTAATTATATGTAACTTAGATAAGTTTGAAAGTAAAAGAAATGAAATGAAGTTAAAAATGTTTAAAAGAAAAGTATGTATGTATGTACATATATTATGAATATATGTTCTCTTAAGTAAAATTAAGAGAAATTCATTCGTATTTAGATTCAAACCGATTTTTCTCGATTAAATTAATTTTGACTATGATGCTGAGCTGACCTGTTGATAACAGAAAAGTTTTCACTAAACATCTGGCCCAAAAGCGAAGTGGCCCAAAAATTATTTATGTACATTGATATTTCTAATTTGTAGTAAAAAAAAATATTTGTACGTGCATAATATCCATCTTTGGGCACATTGTATTGTACCACACATGTACACTAATATAATTTAATTCATTATCACGGTCTAATAAAATACAATTATTCATGCAATTTATTTTTACATATACTTCAAAAAACTATTCAAATTGATTTATAAATTTTAATTGCTATTTTTTTTTTTTAATTGCATAGTGTAAATTATTATAACAAATAATAACTAAAATTTATTTTCAATAACCGATATTTTATATAATAAACCACAATTTTCAAATATTAATAATAATTTATGTTTATAATTTATTCATAATTTAAATTGCAAGAATTTTATTGAAATTTATTTTTTACTGTGGTATTTAAAATTAATTGAGAAAAATAAATAAATTAATTGCATTACAAATGGAATTCAAAATTAAAAAAATTCATTTACCAAAATTAAAAAAAAAAAAAAAAAAAAAAACTTAATTAATAATGGTTAGACTTATACAAATTTTAATTGCTTTCTACTTTTAACAATTTTTTGATATCAGTCTAATTTTACTTTAATTTGAATTTATTTTTAATAAATTTAGTTTTTATTCATAAATATTGACTATAATCGTTTATAAACTGACTAACCTAATCGTCTAATCAATATAGTTTGGCATTTTCATAATATTGTATACTTTATAAACCAAACAACCTCAAATGTGTGAATAAAATACAATCAATATTCACAAAACATCTGAAGCATTAACCAGAAAACCAGTGTATAAACGTTTAATTAGCATAATAATAAAAGTATGATATCACAGTAGAAAAAAATGTGATGTAGATAAATGTGGGTGTTACACTATTTATACATACATATACCTATACATATGTATGTGTGTATGTATGTTGTATATGCAATATACTGACCAAATTAGGATTTTATGCAAATTTCTATCTTCAAACGACTAATTAATTAAAATTCTAATAACCACAATACACTTGGTTGAAAATTATCACTGAAATGTTATATTAGAAAGTATGAATGAATATTTTGTCACGAATAATTTCTTCTATCTACCTACACAAACCTACGAATATTATTTTAAATAAAATATTGAATATTAATTATTAATATGTGTTAATTACTGTAAAAACACGAAATAAATAACTCACGTTTGTGTTAACTACAAATACAAAAAATATATACATGTATCTTATATGTAACCTAGATATTAATAAATCTGTCAATTTTTTCATGAATAAAACAATTTTTTTCTTCATTTTCTTTTCACGTAATTTACTTATCAAACATGAAAAATACTGTTTTTTTTCTCATTTTACTACTAATGAAAATATAGGTAAACAAATAAGGTCGTCGACTTTAAACGACTCTTATTTAGGAGAGTATTTTCATTACTACGTTTATGTCTTTTCCTCTGTGTGGTATACTTGACAGGTATAATAAGAAAGAAGAATTATTCAAACAAAATAAAAGGAAAAATTAAGAAAGAAATTGCGTTTTCTCCTTGTTTAAAAAAAAAGTAGAAAATTCCGTTTAGAAAAGTCTTTTGTGGGTCTAATATATTACTAGCCAACAATTTAAATAAATAGGATGAGATCAAATACTAAAGGTAAAAGAGATGTCCTTTTTTATTGCTTAGAAAAAATTATGTAGATGTTTTCCTTGCTTTAAAAGTGAGACATTTACAAAAAAAAGCATAATATATAAATATGCTTATCACAAAATTTTTTAAACTCATTTTTAATTTAACAAAAAAAAAATGTTGTTGATATTTTCGAAAGGTGTTTGAAATCTTTCAGCTTTAATTTAGCTTTTTCCCATTATTAATCCTATATGGTTATTTTCATCGATAAATTTTTCTCTTATGAACATTCACAAGAACGCACATGAAAATTTATGTATGTACTGAGTTCAAAATTCTGTTATCCGTATAGTATTCAAATAACAATCATTTAGTGTTTAATTTTATAGAATAATCCTATTTATATCCTTTAAAACCATATTATTTTAATATCACATTGAAAATAATTACATTTTCTTGTTGTTCATAAAATAAAACGATATAACAAAAGGATTCAAAAATTATTTCAATTGTAACGAGACATATTTAGTTTTGATTAATGGCCTCTAACATTTATTTTCTTTTATTTAATACTGACGTACATATAATTATGATTTAAAACAAACATTACAAGTAAAGATAATAAAAACAAGATATTTTAATTTTTTATTTGTTTATTGAAAAATTGAAAATGTTTTAAAGTTAATCGTTAAAAACCATATAAGAAAGAAAATTGAATTAAAATTTGACTTTTTTTGGTTTAATATTTTTTTTTTTTTATTGATAAAAAAGTTTATTGTTTGCAATTTACACGTAGGTACATGTAAAATGCATACCTATTAATTTCCTTCATTTTTATAAAAAGATTATTTAATTTTTCGTAAGAATTAGAAACATTTTTATTTTGTTATTTCATTTGTTATTTAAAATATAAATAAAACCAGTGGAACGTGATGTTTATTTTTATGTTTACAACATTTTTCAGACTTTCAATTGAATTCATGCCAACAAAAGGATAATAGATGTATGAAAATTTAAAAAAAAAAAAATTTGAATGTACATACACCGTATTCCATAGATGAAATAATGAAGTTAACATGTTTGCAATTTTTGAGGCACATAATCAACAACGAAATACATTGCAACAAAACTTGCATACATTCATGTATGTATAAACAATGAAAACTAAACATTTATTATCTAAATTTATACATATAACCAAATATAACGTATGTGTGTGTAGGTTTTGCATTAGTTATGTTTGAGTTTGTCATTCTAATGAGCACCGACATAAACATAAGAAACGCATATTAAAATTGTATGAATGTCTGACTGACTTTTTTAGTTGACTTTATGCATGAAGGATTACGTGCATTTTCTCGTACAATGTGTGCTTTTCTTTTATGTAACATTTCATAGCGAAAGTGTACGTTTGTGTACATGTTGTTCACATGAATTTAAATACTGCTTCACATGAAAAATATTAAACTTAAACATAGTTTGGTAAAAATATTACAAAATTCATGTAAATTTTTTTACTATTTGCCATTATTGTAGTCATCGTTTTGACAAACTTAAAAATATTTAAACTTTCCTTTTTTTTCGACAGCTAAATTAATTAGAATTAGAAAAATACAAAACCAGATTTTCGTTAATGTTTCTGAATTTTTTTAAATTTATTCCAAATTCGTGGAATAATAAAACTTAAAATTTGAATTCCTGTTTATTTACATATTTTCACACATACATACATTTTTAATAAATATCTAGTTTAAATTGTTGCAATAATGAAAATAATTAAGGATTTTGAAAATATTTTGTCCTGTGGTAAATCGTTCAGAATAAAATTCTATACTTAATTTGAAGTAATACATTTTTTGTGCTTTTTTTTTCGTTTAAATGTAAATCAAAACAAAAAAAAAATTATTACATAAAATACATAAGTATATAAGTACATATGTACTTATATGCATGACGTATACGTGTTTGTAGTCATATATTCTCATAGCATTTAATTCGCAACAGCAAGTAATCGCAACAGCAGGATCAAGAACAGAACTCGTTTTATAAAGTGATGTTATTTTTCTGATTTATTAAAAATTTTTACATAATTGACATGACTTGACAGTAAATAATATCTACATACATATGTACATACATACATAATTAATATAATTTTGCATACATAGATATTAATTCAAAATATATTTACTGTGTATAACTACATATGTACATATAACATTAAGCGCATATGCGTGTATAAAACAGAAGGACAATTACTACAGGTAAAGGTGTTTACGAAGAGATAAAGTGTAAAACATGTAATTTTATATTTTTTTTAGTTGTAAAATAATACAAATTTTTTGTTTTTGAGTTTTCTTATTTTTGTTTTTAACAGAGAATAAGGTATTATGATTACTATGTTCTTGTCGGTGGTTTTGATTAATGAATATGTGTCTGTACTGAGTTAAATTGTGAATATATGTATGTAAATACACTTGACGTGCTTTTGAATGTTTAAATACAAACACAAGACATAAACATTTTTAGCTTGAGGTTTATAATTTTTCATTTAATATTGACAACTATTCACCACTATTATTTATTACTTCATTTTAATTAATTTTCTTGACAGACATGTAGAATAATAAATTTTTGATATTTAAGAAATATTTTTACATGTGTGTATTTTCACAGTTTATACGTCATTATAAAGCGCAGAATTTAATTCATCTTTATTTTAAAAATGAAAAATTTGACAAATTTAGTATTTAAATAAGGTTTTAATGTCTTCATAAAGTAAAACTTTATTAAAAAAATTTTTCATTCGTTATAGAATATATAAATCTGACTTTTTTTTTTTGGTTTAAAGTATAATTAACAAAATACCTCAGATTGCAGTATTTCTAATTTTCTTATTTTTTAAATTAGCAATTATACTTTTATTTGCTTAAAATCAAAATAACAAAAAAAAAGTATAAAAAATAAAGAAAAAGATTTCACACAATTCAATCAATTTGTTGCTTAATTAAAAATGAATTTGTGTTTAGTATGCATCTCACATAAAAGTATCTGATTACATCCATGAGGGGAATCATTGAAATTGCATATATTTGCTAAAAGTGAAATGATGCATACTATGAAAACATTTTTTACACAAGTACAAAATTACAACTACATATACATGCACATGAAGTAATGGAAAAATGAGTTACATATAATTAGTTGTAAAATGTGGTATAAAAGTGTAAAAGTGCATTATTTAACATATTCTATACAAAAAGATAGAAAAAAGAAGTAATTTCATTTTACGATTTTCAATTGAAAGAGAAGATTAATAAATTAGTCACGACTACAAGAATTTCTAATCAACAGAACATGAAAATGATATTTTGTTATAGTCTCGTGTTATGTAATTAACAATCAACACCTCATGAACTTTGTTTACATACAATGTATGTAAGTTGTGTCTGATATTTAACCAAAATTACTAACATTCAGATAAACAGATTTAAATTTTTTTTCAATTAAATTATGCATTCGATTTTAAATAAATTTTAATTTCATGATTACTTGAAGTGTTTTAATTTTGTAATCATGTGAATTTTAACATGAAATTAATAATATAAAAAGAAGGATTGAAATTTAATTTTAAATAAGCAAGGTGATAACATTTTTCCAATCTCAAAATAAACTTTATTTTGGATTATAACTTGAATAATTTGAAAAAAATACAAAACATGCGGATGTCCTCGTTTTGTAAAATGTTTCAATGTTGTCTAATTTGTAATCTTTGATTTATGTAATATACATATTTAAATATGCACTTCTGTGTACATAGTAATAAAGCTTAGTTTTGAGTTTTTCCAGAAATAAATAAACCTCTTGATGATGCACGCACACACATAAATGGATATCTAAAATTTTAATAATTTTTATTATTTTATTATTTAGCATATAAACTGAAAAATGTTGCATACAGACAAGTTTTATTCAGATCAACAGAACAAATCAAAAACAATCTTTTATTTGTATCTATGATATTTCTCTCGATGTCAATTTTGAAATCTATCTGTAAAATTTCGATTAGTTTTTTTTTCTTATTTTTGTATGATTAAATAGAAATGTGGCTCAAAAATTAAAAATTGGTGACGTTTTAAAATTCAAAATTATAAAGTTTTATCTATGCATGTAAATATACATATGTATGTTTATATGTGTATGAAATTCGAATTTTATTGTTTGGAACATTTAAAATGAGATTATATGTATGTATCAATAATACAATTTCATTAAATTTTAAAACTACACTCACGATTTCTGTGATTCCTTTATTATATTTGTATTAGTTGGAAAAGTAATTTAGCATTTAAACTTATGCATATCATATGAACATTTTAAGAAACATTCGTGAGTATAGCCTCCAGTTTTAATAGAATTAACATGCATTTAATTTCTATCTTGCGGCAGAGAATAAAATGTGATGTGGATTTGACATGAAATTACAAATTCTTTATTGTAACTTTCGAAAATACACATAAATGTACGTGCATATGTATGTGCATTTATAATTTACTGTGATTCATTTTATTCAGACAGTATTAGAGTATTCTTTGTTTTAAAATGAATTTCATGTAAAATATGATGATGATATTCAAATAATTAAATTTTATTTCTAATTCTACTTCATATGGAGAAGAAAACTTTGTACGAATAATAAGAATGAATTTCATACAGAACAAAAATTTTTTAGTCCTTTTCTTTGGCATACAAAATAAAAAAAAACGTATGTTGATGGGTGTAATGGGTGGTAGCATATGAAGAGTTATAAAAGGAATTTGAAGGAATAAACTGATATATGCGTATGAGAAACTATGTTGATGGATGATTTAGGGTGATTTTTTGATGTGAATTCAATTTGAAACAGGTGTTACATGTGTATATGATGTACATACATCACATTTTAAATGTATCACATTAAACAAATAAAATGGTTTTGCATATACATTGTGGGTGGGTGGTTGAATACATCTAAGAATGGGAAATTGTTTTCGAAATTAGTCACGCTTGTAAGATTCCGTAATCAAAAAAATACTATGTGTGCTATTTTATGCAGAGCCTGAAGTGATTGATTATTCTGCGTTACGTAATATGTAATATAATGGGCAATAGTAGTACAGAAATACAAAAAATATTGCACCTACTTGAAAAACAGAGTAGTTATTAAAATTTTTAAACGAGTATTCGAAAAACTGAATTTTTGGAATGAAAATGCCACATTTATTTAAATTGAAAGAATTGTCACACACATTACAGTCATTCTAAATTCATATTGAATATAAACTCATCAATGAAAAATAGATTAAATCAAATTAAATATTATTTTGTATACTAAATTCTCCAAGAGGAACTTAATTAAAATAAAAAAATGAAATTATGAAAAAAGTATTGAATATCTTTCCTCACAACTATGAATTATTACAACTTACACCATACTAATTTATTCATATAACTGAAATCAAGTGATTCAATTTCATCTTTATTTCAATTTCATGTATACAATAACACCCACGTATCTTTGAATGTACCTGCAAAAGAATTTTTGTCGTCTGCGAAAAATTAATTATTAGAACCGATCAACATATGTATGTAATAAACAAAGAGTATCTTGGATTTCCTTTATATTTATAATTTTTTCAAGAATATAAATATATGTGTGTATCTAGAAGAAAGTGCACATTACAAATTTTTATTATCAAGATTGAAACGAGATACTGCTGAACAGAATGATACATGACTTGTATATCCATGTACATGTGTTTTTTGTAACATTTTGTTGAAAACTATTCGATAAAAGACGTATACTATTGGCAAAATTTTGAAAAAGGTTTACTTTATACTCTAGATTAAAAAGTGATTATATCATACATTTTTAAAAAGCATTTGAAAGAAAGTTTTCAATTTAATTGTAATTTAATTGTAAAAAAATCAACAACAAAAAAATGAATTGTAGTCTATTAATTTTTCCTTACAAAGTTTTAAAATAAAAATATCCGTGTTTAAATAATCTGAATTTAACAAAACAATAACATACATACATAATACCACAAACAAAAAAAGTGGACCAATATAAAATTTTTATATGAATAAAATGTAAAATAAGGAAATCAGTTATTAGTTTTTTTTTAGTTACATAAAATAAGAAAATCAAAAGGATATGATTATTATTTTCACCTTTTTATAACAAGCTTAGTATGAGTTTGAAATAATCTCAAAAAAAATACTATCCAAATTTCTAAAATTATAAATTTTTCATAATATCATGCATGTACGTACCTGATATACTTATAAATCTGCTTGAATTACTTAAGGAATGAACAATTCAACAATTCTTCTGATTACAATTCGATTTCATTCTTACTTAATGATGGAATTTTACAGAAAAAAGAAACAAGGTCATAAAAACCAAATGCAAACATCAACAAATGTTTTTGTTGATTTTTAAATTCCTAATTATGTATATTTTATAACGTTTCACTTATTTAAATTGACAATTAATGTTCAATTTATTCAATCATGATTAACTGCTACAATAAGTCTTTTCTAAATACATTCATATTTATTCATTAGAATGTAAATATGTGTTATGTACATACATACATATATGTATGTATGTATTGCAAATAATAAAAAAAAACGATATTGCTCGTCAATAATTTAACTATTTAAATTTCGTTATTTTTTAATATTTCAAATCATTAAGTGAAACACTGTCATCTTAAAACCACTGTCCAATCTATTTATACATATTTACTATGTTCCTTAATAAGTCTTAATCAAGATATTTTGGTAAAAGTGAAGTAATATAGGGAACAAAGTTATTCGTTCATAAATAACTCAGTAAATTTTAAAAAATGTTATGTGTAAAAATTTTTCATAATTTATGCTCAGATAATTTTATAAAAATTGAAATAAACTGTTTCATATGTATTTATATTGTGTGTAGGCGTTTGAGTGATATGTAAAAATAAACACAGTAACAATAAATAAATAAAAATTAGTGAAGTCAAAAATAAATTATATTAGCTTTTTTTTTCAGATTATCAGCAAACATTGCTACGATTTTCTTTTGAATCTCAAATTAATTTTATCAAAATACAAACACATATTATTAAAATATTGTGATATGTATATAACAAAAAAAATATTTGACAGACAAGCAATATTTATGTAAATGCTAATGCGCGTAAGTGCAACGTCCAAATAAATTATGTAGTGTTAAATTTCAAGACATAAAAATATAAATTCACAAATAGTCAACGCAAAAAAGAGTCAGTTTCATTCTGACTTAATACTGTGAAAATCGATAGAGTAATTAAATTTTTCTTTTTTTTATCACGGTTCATTTAAAATGTTAAAAATAACATATTTAATATTTTTTGTTAATTTTTTGATAATTGTGAAATGTCAGTTTCTTGATCTAAAAAATCGAGTTAATTTCGGAGAATATTGTTTCAATCGGGACAAACTTTTAGAATATAAAGGTTTGATCATAAATAATAATCAAAATAAAACTATTAACTTATTTAAAAGAAATAATTATATATATTGTTTTATTTGTCGGAACTGTACAATCCCATTTATTTCGAAAAATATTTTCCAAGATAGACATGATTTACATGAAATCAATTTAAACTATTGTAAAATTCAAAACATTGAAGCATATGCATTTCAAAATTTGTATAGATTGTCGAACTTACAATTAACGAATAATTTAATTGAAGAGTTGAAAAGTTATTCCTTTCACTGTAATTGTTATGGACTCCAACTAAATATTAATTTCAAATATAATAAAATCGTAAATATTGAAGATAATTGTTTTGACAATCATGTAAAACATATTGATCTAAGTTACAATTTTTTAAAAACAGTGAGAAACACAACATTTAAAGGAGCTACAAACTTAGAAGTTTTAAATTTAGAAAACAATTTAATCGAAAACATTGACAAGATGTCATTTGTTGATCAACAATACTTAGTTGAACTTTATTTGAGCAGTAATAAATTAAAAATAATCAACAGTGATACCTTTTGTGATTTAAATCCTTCACTTTTATTAGATCTCAGATATAATCAAATCAAAACTATTAAAAATAAGAGTTTTTGTGAAAAGCAACGGTATGGCACATCTCGGATCCCAAATATGGAAATTTATTTAAGTCACAATAATATATCAAACATAGAGGAAAGTGGTTTTAATAGTTCTTCTATTCACAAAATTGATTTAAGCAATAATTTCTTGAAAATGGTAAAAAAGGAACCGTTTCAAGGGGCTATATCTTTGAAGATTCTCAATTTGACGAATAATTGCGTAGAAAACATTGAAGAAATGTCGTTCATAGACCAGAAAAATTTAGAAGAACTTTATTTGAGCAATAATAAAATCCAAACAATTGATAACGTCAATTTCTGTTACTTAAAGTCTTTACTTGTATTAGACCTTAGACATAATCAAATTAAAACTATTAAAAATAACAGTTTTTGTTCAGAAACATTATTTTCACCACTTGGATCAAATGATTACCTTCGTTATCCAGACATAAAAATTTATTTAAGTTATAATAATATCACGAATATAGAAGATTATGCATTTAAAAATTTTTACTTCGGAGAAATTGATTTGAGTAATAATTTTTTAATAACTGTGACACAGAAGACATTTCAAGGTATACCGTATGTGAAGATTCTCAATTTGGCAAATAATTTAATCGAAAATATTGAAAAAACATCGTTCATGGATCAAATACATTTGGAAGAACTTTATCTGAGCAATAATAAATTAAAAATAATTAATAATGATACTTTTTGTGATTTGATGTCGTTACTAACAATACATTTGCAAAATAATTTGATTGAACATATTGAAGAAAACAATTTTTGTAGTGAACATTTATATTTCATTGATTTGCAACATAATCATTTAAAAATAATTACAAATGGATTATTTAGTAAAATAAAAGCGTTGAATACTCTCAAACTGAATCACAATCATATTGAAAATATCGAAAAAAAAGCATTCCTACGAAACGTTAATTTAGCGAATCTTGAATTAAGTAACAATAAAATAAAAATATTTGATGATGTCTACGTAGGATATATTTCGGATAGTTGGTCTACAATTGATTTATCATTGAATCCGATTGAATCAGTTCATTTTGGCAATCAATTAAAAGTTGAAACTTTAAATCTTTCATCAACAAATTTACCAAAATTAAATCACGATACTTTTGAAAATTTAGATTTAAAAACCTTAGTTCTATCAAATAATAAAATGGAAAAATTTGATATTCACGTGATATATCCGTTGCCTGAGTTACAAACACTTTTTATCAATGATAACAAATTATCAGAAATAGATTACGAGGATTCGAAATTTAATATTTCAATGATTGATGTAACACATAACAACTGGAATTGTACATATTTGAAAAAAATGATAAAATATTTTAATGTTAAAAATATAAAATATATTCGAAGTAAACAACTTAATACACAAATGAATTTCGCCGGAATTGAATGTACTGATGACGTTATTGAAAATGAAAACTATCACTATCAGGGGAATTATTCTGAGTCTGAAGATAAAAACAGTGTTTATGTAAAAGGTGAGAAAAATACAGAACCTCGTTTTAACACTAATGATTTAGAAAACATTTTGAAAAGCCTGCAGATTTTGACAGAACATGTAAAAAAAAATAACGACTCATCATTACTAACAACAATAACAATTTTACTCCTAATTACAATAATAATTTTATTGGCTATTTGCATAGTATCATATCGAATATCCCTTTCTCATAGAAACAAGACACGAATTCGCACTCAACAAAGCACGTTGAATGACCAGCTTTTAATAAGTATGACAGACATACGAGACAGGTGAAAATTTTTTCATCATAGGTACATACATATGTATGTATAAGATAAATTTATAAATAAAATGTCGAATTTCAAAAATGTATTGTTTTTAAGAAAAATTAAACATTAAAAGAATAAAGAATGCTTTTTAGCTTACATACGTAGATACATTTTAATTGTATAAGAAATTTACATTTTCTTTATTTATGTAATTTTATTTTAAATAAAATTTAAAAGCGATTATCAAATTATCATTTTTTTATGTTCTTCTAAAATGTTACTATATTTAGATCATTATACAAAATGCCTTTATTGATTATATGGCTGAATTGTAAAATAACATGAAATATTTTCTAAATTTTACATTTAGTCTTGGCGTTGTTGTTTTTTTTTTGTTTTGTAAATTCAGTTTTGTTTTCTTTCTTTAACAACGAAATTTTTATACATTTTTATTTTCTTCATTTCTCAAGGAAAAGCATATGAAAATTTCAATTTTGAAAAATTGTAAATATGAAAAACAAAGTAGACAAAACAAATTATGAAATAGCCTAATGAAAAATAACCAATGAATTTGAATTCATTACTTAACGATAAATTTACTTGTGTCCGAGAAATAATAGAATCAAATTCAACTATACTACTCGTAAATCAACTTGGTAATTATTAAAGTGGTATAAGTCAATCTTTTTATAATTTTAAGATACTTATGTCCGTTCTAAGAAGAGATTGATTTTAACCACAATGAAATTCTCAAGTTTTAGTTGACAAGTTCTCCTCAGATAATAAGCACATTTATAATATCATAGCATATCATAGTATATTGATCTTAGATCAGTTTCACCGGGTATATGCATATTTAGTTAACATAGTTTTGTACATATTTAAAATTTATTTTATTGAGTGTATGTTCATATTTGTGAATTGAAAATAAATTTTTGTATTCTTTAAAACTGAATGAATTTTTACGTTGCTACACAGGGTATTTTGATAAATTTGTGTACCAATAGTTTTCTAAGCCATTGTCCGCATTGAAATAAACTCCGTTACTTTACTTATGTTTTTACCTCCAAGTCCAATAAAAAGTTATTATTTAACTGATTGAATAATTTCTGTTTAAGTTTAATACTGCATACATCTTTTCTAGAAAGTGAAAAAGTCGTGTTTTTGACAAGAGAAATAAAAAAGGAGAAAATATTATTTCCTTTCTTTAAAAATCATTCCAAAATCATGACATTTTATTTACATGTTGCATACATTAAAGTTAGTAAATGTATCTAATTTTCAAATTTACTTTTTGACCTTTATTCAAATATTATTTTATATCCTCGTCAATGTCAGCAGCATATTCGAATATATCTTACCTTTATTTGTTTTTTTAATAGAAAAATCAGAGCAAGTGTTTGTGACACTTTATTTAGAAAAATATTCTAAATAAGTTATATTAAAACATATAAAAAAGAGAAAACATGAAATTTAGGTTATTTCAGTTATAAAATCTCAAATATCTTTAATTATTTTTCACGAAAATAACGTTGTTTCCTGCTAAAAGAAAAAATAAATTTTACTTTTGCCTAAGAAGTAGGAGAAAAAAATTTTCATATTATTGTTATTTTGATATTATTATATGAAAGATCATTACACATAAAACTAATTATAAATATTAATTTTAATATTAGACAGAATAAAATTTTCAAATCACGTATATAAAAGATAATATCAAAATAATTTAAGGATTCCGTTAATCCTTTTGGGAGTTAGTTAATGATAATAAAGTAATGAAGATATAAAATATTACCACAATATTACTAAAGTATGATTAAGGAAACACACATAGTATATACAGCTTAAAACGTGTATAAAACAACGATTTGTTAAAAGCAAACATTTAACTAGAAGGCCTAAACAAAACAGGAAAAAAAATAAATTAAATAAAAGGATAAATTCAAAAGGAAAATGGTAAAAAAAAATTGTTATTGTAAAATTTTAGAAATTCACAATGAATTTTGACGAGCAAAATTAGTAACACTGTACTGTATTTTGTGGTATCACGTTTATTGTGTAGAATCATTATCATACAAATTATTTCATTTATGAAAAGTAATATATACAAGATTTGTATAAATTATCTTTTGCATGAGATATCATTTATTGTCAAATTTGTACTAAATTTTTGAGCTCATAATAATTATAACATATAATTACATTATACCGCTTTGTACACACATTCTACATTACACTCTTTACCACATCGTACTAAAATAAATTTAAAAAAATAAAATTTTTAACAAAATAACTTACAAAATATTTATTTCATTTTGACTCAAATAAAATGTGTATTCCTAAACATAACACTTTTACGTGCACAAAAAACCTGCATTATACGAGTAGCCGTTATTACAATAATCATCATTTTTTTTTAAATTTAAAATTCATTTTATTAATTACAATTCTAAAGTTTTGTAAATTTCTTATGAATGGGAAGGACCACGGGAAGAACAACATCAATAAAATTAATCGCTATTTACTGTTTTATTTCTTCATCGTCGAAATAACACAGGTATAAAGGTCGTATTATGTAGAACCTGGCTCGTATTAGGCTATTGCGCCATGGATGATGATGATGATGATAAAGGTCATATTGAAAGTTTTTGATGCGATAAAAAGTAATCAAAAATCATATTAAGAAAGTAATAAACTATTCATGTTTATTGCTAGCTGCTATTTTCAAAAATGTATTCGCTTTTTGTTTTTTATTAACAAATTTTGGATCACATCACAAGTCATTTTTTTATGATATGATGTGAACTGAACTGTAAGAAAAATTACAATCAAAAAAGCTACATGTGACTACATACATACATACGTATTTACTCGTATAATACTATGATACTGGACACTGGTTAATGCCAACCCAACATTCATAAACTACAAATGTGCACACTACGCTGTAAACCTGTAAGTGTTTGAGATGTTTATAACACCTAAATAAATATAAACTTAATAAGCCAAATAATTGAAAAAGTATCTTTATGATGTAAATTAGGAAGAAATTACTTTTAGCACCTCAATTTCGGTATTTTTTCTTTTATATTTACTTTTATTCATGAGATTTGTTTTTTTATTTTTTATTTTTTTGTAAATAAATTCAAGGGATTTTATAACGATTTTCTATTTATTGAGGTTCTACAAAAGCATGAAGATAATTTTTCATACATATTAAACTTCACGTTTGTTTGAAATTATTGATTCAATCACATGACTTTTGGATTTTTCTTTTTCCTCTGTACGAAGAATAAGTGGAGCACACGCCGATTTTTATAGTTTTATATAATTTAAATGATTTTTGTATAAAGCGAACATAATTTTTTGCATAACATATTTCACACTCTATTTTTCTTATTTTGTTTTATTCTTTCCATTGTTCCTTTCATATCCTACACATTTAATGGAACGTTGATCAATTTTATATCAGCTCCAAATAAAATAAAATAATTATTTGCTTTTTTTCGCATACACATAATATATATGTATACATTTGTATATTGTAGAATATTTTTAAAAATATAATCATAATATACGGGAGATAGTCTTTGTTTTATAAAATAGTACCATGCACGGACCATTTGTTATGTCAATTTCAGTACATAGTATGTTTTTACAAATTTTTTCATTGAAAAAAAATTTTGTTCCATGATACACAACAAGAGAAAAAGTTTAAACATGAATAAAACAAATAAAAAATAAATAATATTGAGATAAAATATAAAATATTGATGTTCAATATATGAACGAATTTTTTGTATATGTACAAATACTGAATAAATTGTGGTAAAAAATTTAAAAATTTTTTTAAAAATTCATTTTACATATGGATACATACATATAAATTTAAAATTTAAACTTTATAATTTAACGTAAAACTCAACATAAAGGTAAATATGTACATATGTATGTATTAATTTTTTGGACATATTTTTATAAAAAATTAAAATTAAACATATTATGATAATTGTAGCATTTAATTTAAATTTTAACAGCATATTGATTTTATTGCACAATTATTTTTCAATATATGTATATATTTTTTTGTTATTGCAAGTGCAATCTATGTTTTTGAAATCATCGTTCAAAACCATTATTTATTTTATTAATTAACACTATTTACCGTTTTTTTATTAAGTGTGAAAATTTGTATTTATAAATGAAAAGAATCAATATTTTAATTATTTTATTTATATTGTATTTTGAAAATTGGATTTACGTGTAACATTTTGCACAAAATTGAAAAAAATAAATAAATAAATGAAATTTATCAACGTATAGTAAATAAAATTATAATAGCAGTAATTATAATGGCACACACACAATACGAGTACGTACATATACACAAGATGTCCCAGAAAAAGAGTTACAAAACATTTTGTTTTTCTTAAAAATCATTTTGAACCCTATTTACCCTATAACTCCAAAACACTCTTCTTATCATTGAAGAATTTTAAAAATGCAAAGAATTTTTATTCCAACTTTTCGGAAATTTTTAATGGAAAATTAAGAAGAAATAAAATTACATTACAACTAATGTATTTTTTGCTTTTAATAAAAGATTAGAAATATTATTGCACATACGTATACATACATATTTAGCATAGATGTATTTTTTTTTCTTTATAGGCGTAAAAATATGTCTGAAAGTCAATTCATATGCATAAATGCATGTGTATATGTTTGTGTAACTTTCTTATGGGTTATTTTGCAAAAACCCCTACGGACAATTTGGATACTGAAATTTTATCGTTTTCGTACAATATGTTTGGCTTATGTGACAGCAAAATTAGGGTGTAATGCTGCAATAATTTTGAGTTTATTGCATGATTTTAGTAATTAATTTATGATATCTAACAACACATTACCGTACTCACTTTCATCAAATCATCATTGAAAATAGACAACGATAAAAATATAAACATATGTACGTATATGTGTTCATCAATACGTGTATTATATACATGTTCATACATTAATAAATTAATACATATACATATTTTCTGTTTATATAGTGTTAGAGAATTAGTACAAATACATATAAACTACCCTACAGTATACATAAAATTTTTTTGGGTAATAACAAAAGGACATTATGTACTTTCTTCTATATTGCATTGCATTTTTGTTATTGTATAAATATTAAGATTAATAACAAAATAGTCCCCGATTAAATCTAATAATGTATTGCGGTGAAAATATTTTAATTATAATGTTTGAAGAAAATAACTGAGAATTTATTTCTTAAACGTTTTATTCAAAAAAGCAAATATACTTATGTATATATTTTTGAAGCCTGTACATAAGAAATTTTAAATGAATTTTCTTTACTATATTGAATATCATGTGTAGAATATTTGCAAACAATAATAAACTTTTAATAAAAAATATTTTATCAACTTAAATCTAATTGCAGATATATATTTACAAAAGCTTACACGTGTACAATTTTTTATACATATGTATGTACATATATATGTATATGTATGTAAATTCATATACATTTGTAATTCATTTGTAGTTACATATACACACGTATATAAATATGTACATATGGATGTACACTCGTGTATACAGTAAATCAAATCAAAAAAAAATTTCAAAATATACATAAATTAATGGAGATATACTGACTTACATAATCGCATATGCATATTATATATTATATTACTTGCATGCATTTATTCATACGTACCTATGCTTGTATATGTACGTATATTACGTACTTCCGCCCATAAAGAATTTAATTTTAGATTATACAGAAAAGAAAATTTTATACATATATGCATATACATACATATACACATGTACCATATAAAGCCTTTACTTGTGTTTGTATAACAACAAAGAATCAGGATTTTATTATTTTTCCTCTGTTGTTGGATGAATTTAACACAGAACCATAGTGCTAGTGATACATTTCTTTGGGGATTTAATGAAAATGAAAAATTTGCATTCATTATAATATCTAAAGCTTTAAAAATACATTAATATGTACAAACATACACATGTATATCCTTAACTGTTTATAGATATGAAAACAAAAATACATGTGTTCATTTATTATGTTTGTAGTATATACATATGTACATGCGTGTATTTCATATAAGTATGCATAATATTTACATATTTATACTTTGGATGTCAAAAGACTATATGTATGTATATCATATCACACATTACGGAAAAGCATGAAATCAAGTTATTTTTATGTTATGAAGTGTTCATGTTTTCATTATAAATTTTATGGTATTAAAATATTGATTACATTAAATTTTGATTTTAATGATATGTACGTACATCAAAAGTTACAGGCAAATAAAAAATAAATAACTTTTATTTGATGACTATGAATTTATATTTTTTATACAATTTTTTTTATTACGTTTTAATCATAAAATTTAATTATTTTGAAAATGTTTTATAACACTTTCACAATTTTCCAGTATTGATAAAAGTGGTTCAATAATTTTCTTTGTATTTAACAAAAATTTTTTTTATTGGCAAATAGCTAAATTCATATTATTTTTATGGTGTAAATGTATTTGGAAACTTTTTTTTCAAAAGTTATTATAAAATCTCGATAAAAGTTTTTGAAGAAAATTTATGACTACTTGATTTTTTAAGTTGAAAAATAAAAACCGAAAATTTCTTATTTACGCTTCAGTTATACATCTTTTGTACTGAAGAGAGTAAAGTGGTAGACGTAAAATTAGATTTTTAAGGATAACAAAGACAACGTCATAGACACATTTAATACTTATTCAAAAGCATTTATTTTATCTGTAATGTAACTGACATTAATACCATAAAAAATTATATATTTTGTAAAGGGTAAAGTTTATCAATAATTTTTTTTATTATTATTATTATTATCTAATCTTTATTTTTCACTTCCATTTTTTTTTTTAACCTTTTATTATTTTGGCAATGTTTCAAAAAATTGATATTTTGTGGTATTCAATATATGTAATAAATATATTAAAGGCATTATAGAGACATTAAATGGATAACGTTAACTTCATACATCCCAAATACATAAGTTATATGTCTGTTAAATTATGAGTTGTCAGATGCTTAAATAAGTTTAATAATTTTTATGTGAACGTCATTTTGTAATAGAAAGCGATAAAAAATTATTACAAAGTAATGCAATCATAAACAGAGAAAAAAATAGATTATAATAACAAAAGATTCGTAAATTCATAGTCACTGAATAAAAATTGTTATTTGTGTAGGTGGTGCAAATTTTCATACAAAAAAATTTAGATTTTTTCATTTTGTTTTATTATCAAAAGTTCTGACAAAAATTAAATGTCATAATTACATTTGAGATATGAAAAAGTTGTAAATGCAAAATTAAAAAATGATAACAATCGTATCCGTGCAAAACCGTTGTTTTGTTATAACCGAAATACCTATGTATACATATGTGATTTAAATTCTTATTTGAAAAATAAAAAAACAGTATAATAAACACATACATAGATATGTGCACAATCACGTTGTAGTGTACATATTTGTTTTTTTATTAGCTTTGGCCAGTCAAATGAAATGAAACTACATTTTCGGACAAATGGAGAAAAATAAAAATATGTCATGCAATCTTTTTCTGAGTATATCTTTTTCCTTCATTTGCCCATGAAAGATACATACTATGAAAATAAATAAATGACAAGCAAGAAACATATTTTAATTCACACATCATGGTAAATGGTAATTTATTTTTGTTATCTTCAATCATATACATACATATATGTAATTTTGGTTCTATAATAAACAGTGAAACGTGTATGACATAATATAATGATGAATGCATAAATACATAGTAGTGTGTCAGTTGCGATTAAATGTGAGTAAAATCGATATAAATATCTATATTGTAAAAAAATTTAAAAACTTAAAAAACTCTGCGTTTATTTATCCATACTATGTATATTTTGTTTTTAAGAAAAATATAAAGTAAATAGCCTACAACGAAAAATTATCAAGCATTTTTTTGCTGTTCTTGCTCTTTTTGAAAAATTTTAAACATTTTATCTCGCTAATAGAATTTTGAAATAATCCACCCTCATTTATATTTTTAATTATACCAAAATACGAAAGGGTTTCGAAGTCTTTGAATTCTTTTTTTCACTTTTTTCTACTTAAAATTCTCACTTTAACAGATATTTATCTTTTGAAAACAAAAATAAATAATCTTTTTCGGATAATTAAATGTACGATAAAAGAATTTTCTTAAGATGAGAGTTTTTTGTTGGAAGTATTTTTTACTGTTTTTTATTTGGAACTTTTTATAAATTTCGTAAAATCTTCGTGGTCAAAAAAAAATAAAAGGTTCGAAAATTCAAAGACTTTGTGAAGTTGTTAAAGGAGTTTTTAGTAAAAAGCAAAAATAAGTGCATTAAAAGATACTCATAATAATATACACAGATATATGTGCATTTTGTGGTAATTATTTTTTGATCAAAATCAACTTCCCTAACCATTCTAACCACCTTTTTTTAAATTAATTTTTTATAATTCCCGTTTCCTATTTCAGTGTGTTTTACAATGATACTTGAATTTTGTGTGAGTGCAATATAATTCTTTATTGATGAAAATCTTTTTCTTTTATTATCAACACATTTAACTGCAACAAACAGGAAAATTTTTGAAGAGTTTAATAAAGTTTAGTTACGATTTTTGCATCTGTATTGCACAAAAATCGTTACAATAGAACTCATGAGTATGTCATTTTAATGTTTGAGATGAGTAACTATGACATTTTTTGGAGTTCAACATTATTAAATAAAATTTCAATTGGAATTCTCATTGTATTTATTGATTTCTAATAGTTACAATTCAATTTTAAAATATTTCAACACATTTACGATAATTTAGTGATTTTGAACTTCTCTTTCACATATACATATGTACTAGTAGCGTAGTTGCATTTACATTTTTCATAAAATCTGTAAATATCTTTTATTTTTGTCAAGAAAATTCTTTTAAGGAAGAAAATATATGAAAATATTTCTGAAATAAAATAAATACTTTGAAAATTCATAAGCATATATTTTTATTTACATCATGAGAAAATCTCTTTAGTCTCTAGGGTGAAAAAATCACTCAGTTTGAAAGCAATATAGAAAACCTATAACATACAAATAAGAAATAACCTAATAATAAAATAAAAATTTTATGAAGCATAATAGCTTCAGTGATTTATTTTCATTCTTTTTCGCGATTAAATAAGCAAATTTTTCTTCATTATATTTGTTTGCAACGTACATACACTATGTTTGAATGCATAAGAAGACATATAAAAATACGCGTTGACGTGTGTAACATGTTTAAAACTAATGAGGGTGAAAATACGATTTCCATCATACGTCTTATATGTACATGTACGGATATATTATGTACACACATGTGTATATGTATTAAGCATTTAGGCGAATATATAAATTGATTTTACTGATATTGCCTTAAGAAAAAAGGATAGAAGAAATTCGTTTTATCGCTTAGATTAATATCCTTACATGTTTAACTCGTAGGTGTGTATGTATAGGTTATATCATATAAAAATTTATTTGTTTTACTTTTATTATTATTATTACTATTATTTATATATGTATGTATTCTTCTTTTTTTTCTCGAGAAATAAAGTTTAGTTATGTATAAAATTGGCAAAAATAAATTTTCCTCATGTTTAAAAGATGGTGTGATTAAATTAAATATTTTTTGTATGGATTCTAAAACTTTTCCAATTGGATGTTTTTGAATCTCTTCTATATGTTTATGGGTTTTTTAATTTTTTCGATATTTTTCTGAAAAAAATTGAAAAACATACACTAAGAGAATTACATTAAAGTTAAATAATAATGATATACTCCTTAAAACGAAGGATAAAACAATAAACACTGCGTTCTCTATCTTCTACTTACAATTATTTGTATTTATTGTTCACAATTTATTTTATTTCACTTTAGATAACCGATAATAATAATTTATTTATATAAAAGCCTTTTACATATGAGTATATTTTAAATTTATTATATTGAATTTATTAATTTGCAGAAAATGTGTTTCATTATACAATATAATATTACATTTAATGCATTTAATACATTTTAGACCTCCTAGAAGGAAATTATAGACTGTGTTTTATTTTTTTATTTTTATGATTTTTATAGGAATATTATAAAAACTTGTATGAGCAGTTTAAATTTTTAAATTTTAATTAATTTAAAAACAAGCAAAGAAATTCAACAAAATATGAATACTTTTGCACATCATTTACTTCTAATTTACATTTTTACATATGTATGTATGTATGTATACATACATACAATACACTTGTTCTTTATTTCCACTCCTTAAAGAAAATAAGGATACACTTAGAATAATTTTCATATAACATGAAAATGAGGAAATTAAATGTAATTATCATTAATTATTATCATGGGAATGTACATATAAACATGTGACAGTACAAGTTAGTTATGAATATAATGATTGATGTGATTTTATTTTACACGTGATATAATGAGTTCTTTGTATTTTGTTTACATAACATAACATAATAACGACATCAGATCATATCTTCTTTCATGATAATATTCATTCATAATGATCATTATGTAATTTGAAAAAAAAAAAAAAAAATGAATAAAATAAAGTATGACAACACATACATACAAATATGCGTTGCTTACGTAAATATGTATATTATGTATGTATTATTTTAAGAAGTTTATGATATAAAGTAATATTTGCTATAATTTAAAGAAAATAAATATGCGAAACGATATAACAACTTCAAAATGTGTATTTTTGTGTTTTAACTTCACACATATTTTAATGAATGTAAAAAAAAAGTTATTTAACATAATTAAGTAATTATGGTACGTTAAATTGTAACACTTGGAAGGAATCTCATCAAATGAAATTTTGCTGTATTATGTAAGTAAAATATGTAAGCAGAAAACATATTTTTCATGTAATTCATTAAAATGAAGAATTAGAAAATTTAAATTCATAAATAGCTAATTTGATTCTGTTAAAAAGGGTATTATTCAAGAATATGAAAATATAAAAAAAAATCACATGAAATATACATGTACACGTCAAAGGAAAACATATAAAATGAAATAAAAAAATAAATATCAAATTATTCAACAGAAATTTCAACTCGAATTCAGTTTTTAAAATAATGAATGTGAGAAGTTGTAGGTACTAAATGTGGAGCATATATACAAACGTGTATGTATCACATTGTTTAAAAAAATATGTGTTACTTAATAAAGTAGGTATGTATATGTACGTTACGTTTCGTCAATCCCTTTTTAATTTCACAGTAAAAAGGTGAACGATTTTTCATTGTATAGGTACACATGAAAATTTAAGTAAAGGTCTTATTATTAAAAGAAAACGTAAAGAAAAATTAAATAAAAACAAAAAAATAAAAAATAGAAAATGATTCGTGACAAGACGAATAGAAGAAGAACATTTCAACTGAATTTGGGGTGAATTTTCAATATTATGATTACTTTTTTGAATTTAAACATGTGTTACATATTGGAGTATGAAGTTCTTCATAAGTGTACATATGTAGGTACATATATATATTCAAGAATGCAAGACAATTTTTAATATAGGCATACATAAATATAACTTCTTCATGGTTTTTGGGAATTATTTATTTTATAATTTTTTCAAATATACCATCCAAATTATACTTATGTAAATACAGCTCATAAAAAAACATATACCTATGTATGCTTTTTTATGGATGCCACACCTATTTTAGAATAAATCTATTTATTCTGAATTCAAAAAAAAAAACAAATTAATTCTAGTTAAAATATTAAAAAGCTGCCAAAATAATAGGAACTATGACTATGATGAAACCCTGATTTGAAAATCCATTGTAATAATGTATCACAGATATTTGATAGTAGGTACATTTTTGTAAATATGCTGAAAAATGAGAAATTCATTTGATTGTAATAAAAATCAAAATTTTTAATGTACATTTGTATGTATGTATATGTCTAATACAAGCAAAGTTTCTATATTTTTAATTTTTTGTGATTTTAATAGCTTTCCCATTTACGAGTGCAATAGTACAAATTTTGGAAGTTAAAAATATTTTCTAATCGAAAATAAAACAGAAATTGAAAATTTCTATTAAAATTATGAAAAAATGTAGGTACTTCAATTAAGTAAATGAATTCTCAATATTTAAATTAGTCAATGTTTTACTTCTTTTTTTTTCGAATTTCAAATAATTTCAACACAGTATTAATGAAAAAAAAATTATTCTAGCTTTTATGACATCAAACAACATGATGTCATAACAACATGATTTTGCATTAAAAAATCCTTCATCGTTATGCATCAAGTAAAGCAAAAATGTGATTAACTTGTATGAACAACACAATGGTTTACATTTAATTTTTATTATAAATTTGAATAAAGATGTCTGCATTTTTTTAAAATCCCTGGATCATTGTTTATATTTTTTACAATTTTGTTCTAGTCTTTTTAAAAATAATATAAATAAGTAAATCACGCACACTAAATGTGCTTACTTCTAACATATATTTTTTTCTTTTTTTAACATGTAATAGAAGAGACAAAAAAGAAAGACAATATTTGTAATATCTGCTCAACTATTATTTTCATTATTCTTGCAATATCCTTTGTTTATTATTACTACATAGATTATGGGATAAAAGTTTAGAACGATTTTTTTTTATGTGCATATAAAAACAGAACTTAATTATATCGCGAAATATTAACTTTGAAGTATATGTATGTATGTAGTACGAAACTTTTATGCACTTTGTTATGCACACATTTTCAACTGATTTATTATTCCCGATAGTGCATAGATATGTTTTGGTTTATTTATATATGTATACGTGGTAAAGTGGTTATATTATGTTAAACAAAGGAGACATACAAATGAACCAAAAACTTTCAAAAAGAAAAGAAAGTGCAATAAAAATTGATTATTTAGTATCTAAATATTTTTCTTTAAATTGTCCTTACGGAAAAATAAAATATGTTCTTAGTTCAATGAACAGCATAAAAAACTGTTAATAATAAAATAATTTAAAGTTTGTTAACAGGATACATTAAAAATCTATAAAACGTTTTAATGGTAAGAATTTGAATTTATCTTTCATACATCTATTCAAATTAAATTATTTTTTTAGACCTTTAATATTTAGTTTTTTTGAATTCTGACCATAAGTTCTAAGGAATATCTCAGATTTTTATTACATTAATAGAACAACGCTTAAAAAAAATAAAAAAATAAAATATTTAAAATATGTAAACTATATACCACACACGTTGTCTGCGAAAATTATCTGAAGGACAAAGATATTTCTATAAATTCCTTAATATTTTTAAATCTGAAAAGATTCCTATTATTACATGCATACATACGAGTACATGAGTTTTTATTTTTTTACTATTATTAACACATTATTGATATTATACTGCACATAGAAATATTATCATATTCTGAAAATTCTTCTATACTTCCACAGAATTCTAATACTGGCACAATTTTTTTCAATCGTACGTTTCTATTACATTCATCGTCATACTAATCGAACCAGATGAGAAAATGTTGAACATGCTTGAAGGCTTAAGGATCAATATTTGTGTTATAACAAATTTTAATTGCCAATTTATATATCATGCAATTTTATTTAACACTCATATTACAAATACGAATATTTTCATCATGTAATTTTTTTAAATTTATTTTTATTATTATTATTTTTTTTAAGTATAGTAATATCGTAATATCTAATAAATAATAATGTGCGCAATAATCCATCGTCATCAAGTATACTTTACATTCAATTCGAATGACAAAAATTATTATGAATTTCCATTGATTATAACTTTTTCATTCTTTTATTTGTAATTTTTCTTAACAATTATATAAGTACAGTTTTAAAATGAAGAAAATTATTTATCAAAAGACTTAGAATATTGAAATTTAAAATATAACAGGGCATATGAAAAGAATGAAGTTTTTTTCCTTTCTCTAACTGACATCCCATTATCATTACGATGATTTGTTTTTGTTATTCACAGCAGTGAGCGAATATACATATAGGCTTTAATCTTAAGGATCTTATTTCTTTTGTGAAAAAATAAAATAAAACAGTACAAAAGGACGAAAAGACTGACTGCGGCCAGAAATAAAGTCTTTCGCATTTAACAAAAGAATACAGATAAGAGAAGAATACGAAAATAGTTATAAATACAAAACAATTTACATGATTGTTCTATTTGTTATTCCTTTTAGGTGCATTTTTGTTAAACCTCTTGTGGTTACGTCTTTTACATTTCACATAAAAAATGTCTGAAGTCTGTTCTATTATTTTTTGTTGGTTTTTGCTACGTGAAAATTTATGTCTTGGAATAACAATAGAAGGTATGGTAATAAGAACTATGTAGGAGACGAAGACATTCTTCTTAAATTATATAATAAATTCTATTAGTTTGTCGTTAAAATTGAATATTTGATTTTTCACAATTCAAGTTGATAAAGTGAATAATTTGAGAAATATATGCAATTTATTAAAAATATCAAGTAACATATGTTTTCAAAGGTAAGAACTACACACATGCAAAAATACTCTCTAAAAAAACTACTCATTTCCATTTGCATTAATTGAAATAAATTTATTTTATTTCTTTAGACAAAAGTCATATTAAATTATAGAAATGTGTTTCTTTTCATTATTGTGCTATAAAAGTTGTTTAAAATTTAAATGTGTTATTACCTTTTCTGTTCGGCACAAGTCAAATCATCAAACATGGGCATAAAAAAAAATTCTATCCTTCAAAAACAACTGATTTTTGACATTTTCTTTGATAGATAAACAAATACTGATTGTAAAACACAAAATTCAAACATTTTTTCCTATTTTCATATTATAAAAAATAAATTATTCAGCTATTTCAAAATTCAATGTAAATTTTTTTCATATTTCCAAATTTTGTGGATTTTTGGTACGTTAAAAGCCTTTTAAGATTTATAACATTCGGAAAAGTAAAAAAAAATACATAATATGAATCCTCAATGGTAAATGGTCTTGAGGATATTTTTTTTAACTCTTTTGTGAATTCATTTGGAAAGCACACATTTTATATTTTTTCTATACTTTTACTTTTGGTTTTTTTATACAGAATTCTTTTTCCTTGAATATCAAATGACAAATTTAACATAAAAATCAAGAAATGACGATTCCAGTTGATTAAATTTATGTATTTACATAAGCGAAATTCAAACAGAAAAATGGAATCTAAAAGATTAAAAGTAAATAAAAAGAAAATTTGTTTAAAAGCTTTATGCATTTGTACACTAATGTATAAAAAATGGACTAAGATTCACTTTTTCAATAGTGGTACTATTCTTAAAATGTACGAAATATTTTTATGGTGTTTTTGAAACATTATCAAACCTATGCTAATTGATTATGCTTCAACTAAAAAATTTAATAAAAATTCAAATACTAATAGTGTTTAGCCCTATAATGGTTTACCACAATTAAAAACATTTAAAAACGAATAACTTGTATTCCTTAGAATTGAAAATTATTCCTTCTTTTTCCTTTTTCTCGTCATATTTTCATCTAAAGTAATTATAATTATTTTTTTAACTTTATACGTAAACAATCATTTAATATAATCTCATATGAAGATATTTATACGAAAGAAATTTTCTGAATATACGAGTAGTTTTATTATATTTTTTTGATGTGTACATATGTACATACCTATGTATGTATGTATGTATATATGTACATATGCATTATGCAATATACATATATGTATGTATGTACAAATGTACAATACACGTAAGCCATTTGGGTATATTTTCTTGGCATAATTCCAATACTTCAGCAGTATAAAATAAAAACTAAATTTTTTATTGGCAATAATAAACTCCACATAATAAACAATCCATTATAATGGATGAAAAAAAATGAAATTATTAAACCTCACTATATATTTGATATATGTATGTAAGTTTCTAAAATAGAAATTATTAAATAAAGAAAAAAATAACACATAAAGTTTATTTTAATAAATACATTAAGTTAAAACAGCATGAATTTTCAAATTAAATACCCAGACGAATTAATAATTTTAATGTGATTTTAATAAAAATATTTTAAACATATGCCGTTATATTTTTCATATTTTATCAATTTGTTTGATTTTAGAACTATGATAATATTTTTGTCACAATCATAGAAAACTTTTCGAAAATTTGTAATGTAAGTTTATACACGCATACAAGAAAATATTTTATTTAAAAAAAATATAAGTACCTAAATAAATATTCAAATTTTTTAAATTAATTGTTCATCATTCTTTTCTAGCCTTATGATAACATGATAATAAAAAAGTAAAATGTGTAAGATAAAATCGATATTATTATAAATAATTTTTTTGTAAAGTTATGTTTACATAAAGACTAAAGGGTCTCAGAGAAAATATTAACATTGACTTTTAACATAATTTTGACATGTTTGTATTTCTTGTACATATTACATACATATATGTATCATATAACTGATTTGATTTTCTTTGATGAATTTTAAAAAAGAATTGAAGTTCTTCTTATTATATTTTACTTCTCAATTCCTATGATAATATATTACAATCGATGAATTTTCTTTTCTATCTCTAATATTCTGTATAAATAATACAAAGTTTTACTAAATTTAATTATAGTTCTCGTCTTGATGAATGAATATTAACGAAATATACAATTATCTATACAATATTCTCTAGAGACAAAGTATGCGTTATTTGTTATAAATAAAAGACAAGTGCCGTATAATAGAAAGATAAATACAATCCTGTTAGGAATATCACAGTCAATTTATCATTAAGGTTTTTCACTCACTTTTTATTTATTTATTTATTTTTTTGCCTTCGTACGTACATACGTGTTCGATTATTTGATATGCAAGACACATATTATATTCATTTGCCTCAAGTAAAAATCAAATTTTTTGTTCATTTGATCCATAGATATTTCACGGTCAATTGTTACAAAACATTGTATCTACTTGCATGTAATATGCACGAACATGCTTCTAAATCTGCACTTCTATATGATGACAATTAAATTTGACTCAGTGAAGAGAATTCTAATTACTTAGTATGTGTCATGAATGATGAATTAATCCTGGATTAAGAAATTTATATTCTTTTTAACATTTTATTATGATATTTCACAGTCCCATTCAAATATAAACCACTTCTTTAAAAACGAAAAAATAATTGCTGAAATGAAAAATACATACATATGTACATCTCTGAAAAGATAATTTTTACATGTTTTTGAGAAATTATAAATTTTGTTATAATTAAATATTAATATTCTAACTTAAATGAACTTTCAGACATTTCAACAAAAGTAAAATGATTTCATGTTTTATACAAACATTGCGTTCGCCAATTAAAGTAATATTCAGTCCTCTGACAGTGAGTATTCTAGAATGTTTCTTATAAAACATAATTTCAAGCTGTTGTTTTAAGGGATGTATGAAAAAGGAAATGTTTTGTTTGTTACCTTATTAAAAGTGTATGGCACAAGTGTGAATTATGAAGACAATTAATGTTACTACATTAAGTGTTTATTAAAATATTGAGAATTTTATTAATATATGAGATAATTTTTCACGCTTTTATTTATTATTTGTTATAATTACAACGAACAATACTTGTATACCTCTTCATAGCACACATACACAAAATGGCACATGGAATATTTTATTTTTCATAATATTTTTCATTAATAAAAGACAATGTTGACGTTATTTATTTGTCTAATAAATATTTCTATTTTTTTTTTTTACTTATTTTATTTACTATTTAAAGATTTAAAAAGTTTAAAGAAAATGTATTTGAGTAACCACACATACAACCTTGTAATTTTATTTTTTCAATGAATAAAAACTTTGTTATAACATTGAATTTATCTGCTTGAACGCTTTAGAAGATTGAAAGAAAAATACTTTTACAAATAGTTTTTCAGAAATCTGTAAGAAACAATGAATGTGTAGTTAACTTTTTCAAACATGTATTTAACAAAGTACTTAAGAAAAAATTTTATAAAGGAACAATCTTAAATCATATATTGAAAACGTCTCAATTTTCCATTGAAATTTTTTTAATTCAAAAAAAAAAAAAAAGTAGAGTTATAAAGAAATAAAACCATGTCAAATACATTGCGCCCTTCGACAAAATATAATAGTTTAAAATAAATATAGTACACTAGAAATGAAATAAAATTCGATATGAAATTTCCAGTATTTTCATTACAGATTTATTTTCCGTAGCTATTTAATTTATGAAAATATTTTTCTTTTTTTACTTTCATGTTACTTGTTATTTCATATTTCCATTTATTTTGTTAACAATCATAAACTTTATACTCATTTATTTTTGATCAGTAATTTATTACTTTTCAAATTATTATAAATGTACGAATATACGTAAGTATATGCCATATATTTATGAATGTGTTTGTAGGTTTGTAAAAATTCACTTAAAAATTTTATTTAATAATTTCATAAAAGGCTTTATAATGAAAATCATAAATTTTCCTTCCATATTTCCCATGTAATCACAACTGACGTCTTGTTTTTCTCTACAAAATTCCCATGTGGTTTCTCTATGTGTGTATACCTATTACCTATACATATAACATATTGGCTGTAGTTGAAAATTTTTTTTTTCTTATTTTATTTACACTGTATCGCAATTAAATCTAGAAAAAGGAAAATTAAAGTTAAGGCGAGAAAAAACTAAATATTAAATATATACGTACATGTGTATATAAGCCTGAAAAATAGCAAAACAAATACAATACAATATGTACTTATATAGACCTGCAGCTATGAGGATAATACGTTTTTATAAGTTAAAATATATGTTTATTACAATTTATTATTCATATTTAGCATGAAATGTTGTTTTTTGTACGTCTGTTTGTAAAAATAAATAAAAATAATAATAAGGCCGAAATACAACATTATAAGCATAATATGCACGTTTATACCCCACGGCACTGTACACTTTGATTCAACTATAAATGCAATGTAAAAATTATTTTTCATGAAAAAAGTTTTGGCTGCATAGCCACGGAATACAGTATATATTGCACAAACTTACTATACAAAACCAATGCCATTTTACATAAAAAAAAATTAAATAAATTGCAACACAACGAAGAAATATCTTTTTAAAAATTTATTGTATTTTTTTTTTCATTTGAGAAAAACTTCTATTGTACCGAGTATGAAATCAAAAATGAATCAAGAATGAAAATTTAATGCAAAAAAAAAAACAAATTTTGCATTTCATTCCTAATAATACAATCAAATGAAATTTTAAAAAATGCATATATGATTATTAAGTGAGCTAATAATACTTGGATTTATTCTTTCAAATAAGTACATATAGTATATGTATAGCATGTAAAAGCGTATTTTCGAAATGTAGTTTCTTACTACAACTTGTCCTTGGTGTTATTCTCCTGACATTTAATTTACTTTTTGGACATATGAAATTTTATCAAATCTGAACTATATCTGTGATATAGTACATGAACATATGTACTTTTAAATTATAAAATTTAATATGCAAAAAAATAGTACATCATACCTACATATGTATGTGTAAATCGATACACACCTTTGAAGTTTTATACATACATACATATACATATGCATAAATGAATGTTACCTATTGTATATCACAAGTATTGTAATTTTGAGTGAAAATAACTAAAATCAGTTTTATTTATTTATGTAAATTTTGCCGCAGAAAATTTTTTGATTGCATTTTATATTTTCTCAAATCCTTGTATATACATACATACATACATATGTATGTACGAGTATGTGTGTACACACCTTTATATGCATCTTGCACATTACAACAAGTTGCTTTGAATTTTTTTGAATAAAATATTTTGTATATCGGTTCATTTCTTTATCAAAAGGAAAATCTTTTAATTTTTTATTTACAGTAGTTATTAATGACAAATAATACATAACAGTTTAGTATGTAATGGGCAGGTGTATTTGTCCGATAACATTATCAATTAATTACTTAAATCCCAATACAAACTGAAGATTATTACTATATAGTACATTATCTAAATTATTTCTATATTAATTAGATTTTTCCCCTAACGTAAACATATTACTCTAAAGTGATAAAAATTCTCATTATCGTGTGTCCTCAGGGATTCTCATACAATTCTTAAAATGAACATTAATTTCTTGAATAAGTCCATACAGTAAATATGTACGTATGTTTGTATGAAAAGAATGTTAAAATAGATAGTTTTGTATTACTTCACTTGCATCGTCGAATTTATTTCTCTTAAGTGTAATGTAAAAATCGATTAAATTGTTTTTATATTTGTTCTGCTTTGTCTACACCCACACATTATGTCTTCCATATTCGACTTTAACAAATTTAATGTCCACAATTGCATACAAATATTGTTAATATCAATTCCTTATTTATCAAAATTTTTCCATTTTATTTTAGTACTAATTAGTTTTAAATATTATATTAGTATAATAAACAATTTCTAATACAAAAAAAGGTTTGTCTCTTGTTCTCAGTTATAATGCAGACTTGTACAAAATGAAATTAATCTTTTTTCATAAATTGTCTTTCATCATGACCACGTAAAAATCTTTTGTGGTTAATTATATTGAAAATTTGTAACATACGAAAATAAGTTTTCAAAAAAAAAAATCACAACACTAAAAAGATTTAACATATTAAACAGTTTACGACAATACTATACAGTAACAATGTTTTTCTCTCACTAATAATAAAATCAAGCAAAATTTTGTTATTAAATAATTTTCCATTTAATTATTTAATGAAAATCATTTTATTAAATTCTTTAAATTCAAATATTAAAAAAATTTTGTCAAATTTTATACATACCCTTACAAAAATGAAAGCTTTTACTCAAAGGAAAATTATTTATTTTTCTCATACAAATAACATAAAATATTTATTGTCAACATTGAAATGTTTACTTTTCCTTATCGTACAGTAATCATTTTGTCACCCATTTAACATAATAAACAAAATTAAATTGATGGGAAATTTTACTCATCTATCTTATAAGTAGATATCATTTCCACTTCTTTTATTAATTTTATAATGTATTTCTAACTATTATAATTTTATGTTAAAGCACAAAGAAAATTTTGTTAAGTGCTAAGTCAAACAAACAGATTATTTTAATATCACTTTCTTATCTTTTTTCTATAAGTAAATTGAAACAAATTCAACAAAATAATAATATTATATGGAAAACAACAACAATTTTCTTAATTATGAAAATCTTTAACAAAAAAATTTTGATAAACATGGAAATTAGAAACTTTCAACGCATTTACATAGTATACAGAATTCCTATGCGAGGATACATACTTTTATGTACATATGTATAAGTACTTTTCAAAACTTTAAATTTCTTATTTTATTTAAATATTTATTAACTTTTTGAAAATTAAATCATTAAAATGTTAGAATAAGAAACTTATCTAAAAAATTTGTTTTAAATTAATAAAAGTGTATTTCGTGAATTTTAGCAATTTTTTTCGATTCTTTTAAATATTTAAAAGGTGTTGACATTAAACAATTTGATAGAATAAATTTAATTTTTAAAAATATATTATTCAATGAAATTAGTAAAATATTAATTATTATGAATTATTTAGATTTCGAGAAAAATAAAACAAAAATGTGTAAATATGAAATGTCAACAAAAACAGCATTGATAAGGGTAAATTGTACAATTTATAATAAGACTATGTACCTATGTATGTATATACTATTATTTTATTGTAATAAAATTTGCATTATGAAATTACTGTACGAAATGTACAAATTAATGTTTAAAATTTACGCAACGTTATGTACATATGTATTTTGTATTAGGTTTATTAAAATTTCCCTTCATCAGTAACTATTAAAATTTGTTTCATTTCTTGCCTTCTTCAATCAATTAGTTCAAAATCATCTAATCTTATTAATAATTTTATAGTAATTTAATTTTGTCATAACATTTCGCTTAATATTTGAGGAAAATTTCTGTTTCAGTCAAAACGAAAAAAAAAATACAATGATGACTATGAATCCAAAAACATTACAATTATTATTTTTCTTTTCTATTACAATACGTACAAGTTTGGTACAAGTAAAATGCGTGTCATGAATGTTTCTGCACAGTTTCTAAGCTTATTGTTCAATATATCGTACATTTACTACTTATGAAAATACTCTGGAAAATTAATTGAGTTTCTTAATTGCTATAATAATCCTAAAATCTTACAGATGCATACAAATTTATGGCAAAATTTTCTCTTCACATTTAATGGCCAATTGGGCTTTCATTTCAAATTGTGAATAACGTATAACAATTTTGAATTTGATTTTGAAAAAAAAAAACAAAGTATACTGTTTTCTATTTCAACAAATTTTCCAAAGAAAATCATAAAATATTGGTTTAAATTCGTTATTAAAAAGAATAATATGTACGTACATATGTATATGTACATATGTATAAACGAATACATATTTATGTTCATGTCCTTTGATTGTACAGTGTATGCCGTAAGGGCTACAAAATATCACAATATTAGAATACATTTTACATTTACAAACCGTATAAAATTTAAAGTAAAATGAACATGAAAATATTTTAACAATTTGTACGCATATTTATAATCGTATACATGAAAATGTTATTTATTTTATAGAAAAGAACACTAAACCTTAAATATTATGCATACATCGTTTACTTAATAATACCAATGTACACATACATATATAATAATCCCATCAGGGATGTCGCTTATTATCTAAAATTCCTAAAATTGTCAATTTAAGGTTTCAATAAATAAATCACAGTGTACGATTAAATCAGTCAAATTGAATCTTTTCTCATTGGACCTCTATTTAAATTGACAAAATTTTATACACTGAAAACAATGACATGATAATATACAAACACAAATTTTACGAGCACCATTTGATTTTTTTCTCTAAATTACATGCATAATCTACTATGACAAAAATAACGTATGTATGTATGTACATAGATAACAACCGATAAGAAATAAAAATTAATACCTACGAATGTTTAAATTAAAAATTTTACATTTATTTAATTGCAAATTGAACAATTCAAATAAATTGAGAAAAAAAAATAATTGTCAACAAACAAAAACTTAATTTTGAAAAAATATTTTTGATTTGCATTCCAAAATTATTTTTTCAAAATTTTCCGCAAACATATTGAATTTTTTTTTCGAAATTTTATTTAATTAAAATTTTTTAGTTTTATTTTTTTGTTCATTATTATTTCGTTTAGCATAAAATTTATATATGTATGTATGTAATTAATTCAATAAAATAAACATACAAAAATATTTTATTCTCTCTACTATATTCGTTTTGCCTTCATTTTTTCTTTTAAAAATTTAAAAAAATGTATTTATTAAAACTTATGTTTATGACACGCTTTTAAATTAAAATTTCATATGATAATAATAGAATATTGATAAGAGAAAATCAGTATTTTAATTTAAATGAAAATTAATTTTTGTGGTTAACGTCAATTTTATGTTGTCTGATATAATATAATAATTAATTTATATGAACGAATTTTATCAATTGTCTAGTAAATTAACTTGTCAATATGTCAATTACTTTTTGTGTAATGAAAATAATAAAATAAAGCAATAAAATTAATTTAAGTTTTTGCATATAATAAAATCATTATTTTTATCCCTATCTGTTATAGGAATAACGAAATAAATGAAAAACGAACAATAAATCAAAAAGCAGGTTATTTTGGTGCATTCAATATAAAATTGTAATTCAGCTCATAATGCAAATATGCATTTAGACTATCAGTGATCTCTCATTTAATAATAATGGTTCACCTGTATTTAAAATAAATGATTTTTCGTATTCTTTAGCATTCTGTTTGAATAAATTCGTTTTTTACTTTCGTTGTTTAATTGTCAGTTTTCTGTATTTGGAAATGAAAACAGCAATAATCTAAAAAGAATACTATAACAGTAACGAATAACGATGAATATCTCTCTATTATATAAAAAAGTTTTGGGTAATCGTCTAATATTTTATTTTATATTTTCATATATTGAGGAAATTCAAGAATATATTTCGTCCTTCTATTATATCATACAAAAAGCTTAGAGAATCCCGTGCTATGTTATATTTTGTTTTTGCATATATTTAAAAAACGTTGTCTCTGTATTACATGTTTTTACCTATGTTGCTAAGTTTTTAGTTATAAAAAACAAAACTTTTAGTTTCTTTAAATTATCAAAATGTCATCCGTTTAGTTATCATACTATATCCGTTTTTCCATAAAATGTTCCTTAATATACTTTTTAAGTCGCTTTTCTTTTAAGTTTTTTTTTTAATGGAATGAATACACCAGATTATTATTTAGACAATCATGATTTATCATAATAATGTCTTGAATTTAAATTAAAGAAAATTTGTTCATTGACTATTGAAATTTTTTTAATGATGTATAATATCATCTAAGAAAAAAGATTTTACTATTATCAACGTTACGATGCTTCGATTCTTCAATTTTATGAATGCATATTGACCTTGTGTATAGAATTATGAAATAAAATAAACAAACCCTTATATAGAAGAAGTTTTTTTATAAATTGTATTTATTGTGTTATTTCTGTACATATTTGTATAGGTACATATGTATATATTTTTCTATTTTGCTCAAATTTTCAATTTATTGACGTGATAATTACAATTATTAGTTTAATTTAAAGTTAAACTCTAATTAAAGTGTTACTAATTTTAGCAATAAAAATATGTGTACATAATTTTTTCACGTAATATTGTAGCAATTGGAGGTCAACAAATCCAATATTTTTGTATAAAAGCTGTATGTCGAAATTAAATTCATTGTCAGTTGATTAGAAATAATCTAATAAAAGGTTCTATTAAGTAATTTGTCCTTAAGAGCAAAAGGAAATTTTCTTATTAAATTCAAAAACTCCAAAGGTTTGTGATAAAACCAAAATGAAGATCTTCACAGTAGCTTTTGCTTTTATATTGTTCGTAACATTATCAGCAGCCAACAAATCGCAAAAACCAAACGAAATTATCAAAAATCAAAATAAAGAAATATTCAATAAGGGTGCTAATACTCAATCTTATGGCGGAGAAGCAGATAAATATTTTGTAATTGTGCCTGCTAACATATTGGAAGAAGTTCTTGGTGGTCGATATAATTCAGATAATCGACATAATTCATATAACCGATATAATTCATATGATCGATATAATTCATATGATAGATATAATTCAAATGGTCGATATCGTCAATGAAATTCTTCTAAATTTTTCACGAGAAAATAAGGATCTAATGGTGAGAATACATCCGATAAATATTCAAGGCAAGATAATGAAGTATTTGTAATGTAGAAGGGCGAAGATACATATATGTAATATCAATTTCATTAGTTTGTACTCGTATTTGTTAATTATAAAATTATTTTACAGGCTAATTTTTTTTTGTTCAAAAATGTTCACAACATTTTTCTTTTATTTGTAATAATAAATATTCTGAATATTCTTTATAAGTATTAAGTATATGATGCAATAAATATAAACTTACAAAAAAAAGACATTGTTTTAAATCAAGTTACTAATTATATACAATTCGTCTTCGTCATAAACTCATCGACTCATCGTCGAATCAAATCGACTATCGTGATCGCAACGATTGCTATAGAGCCGATAGTCGATCAATCAATCAAAACCATTATCCAAATGTCCAAATTGTTATGTAATTATGTATAGTTCAATTTGAGAATTTGATAATTTTTTGACATTTTCACTAGTTATGAATATGAATTTTTTGTGAAGGATAACCGTTTATCTTACTAATACTAATGTAGTAAATTAAAAAATTACAATAAATTAACTACTTTCGTTTACATTTATGAAACGCATTACTGAACTGAACTGAACTAAAAATGAACTGCTGTATATGTAGGAATGTAGGTATGACATTCTTTTCCAAGTAAAATTTGTAGCGAAAATTTGTTTTTTTAATCGGTTCTTTCATTTTCTATTTTCTTTCAATACATCTCTGAGCATATTTACAGTATTTCAAGCATATAACATTTTTTCTGACATAGCTCAAATTATTTCTACGTATTTAAATTCAATGAACAATAACGTTTGTTGTTCAAAATACAAATTTTACGTTTAATGCAATAATTTATCTCGTATGTACGTATACATACATAATATCTAACATTACTATTGGGTGTACAAATATTATGCATAATAGTACTTGTTTTTTGTTTAAAAAATTGATTTTAGAATATGTAATTTTATTGTTTTTTATATAATTTTTTTTTTGAATAACGTATGAAAAATATTTATTTAGATAATTAAAAAAAAAAACATCTTGTGAAGTTATGACGTAAATATTTATTGTGTATCTATTTCTGTTTTGTTTAAAAATGAAAACTTGAAATTTTCGTTGAAGTAGATACTTTCAAAAGTCGCTCTTCTTTGAATAGTTTCCTTGAAATGAATAACACAAGACTATTATTTAAATAACCATGAAATTGAAGACTCAAATTTGGATCAAAGGAAATTTGTTCATTAATTTTTGAAATTTTTCAATCACTTATATATTCATCCAAGCAAATGGATTTCATTATTATGAACGTCACGATGTTTCAATTCTTCAAACTAATTTTATGAGTACATTTTTAACTTGTGTATAGGTATGTATATGTACATATAATTTGTAAAATATAATAAACAAACAACCAAAAAAGAATTTTATTTATCAATTGTATTTATTGAGTTATGTAAATATTTTTATGTTTTGTTCAAATTTTCAGTTTCTTGACGTGATAATTACAATTATAAGTTTAGTTTAAACTCATATCAAATAAAAAAAATTGTGTTTTTAGTTTTGACGATTAAAATAATGTATATTTAAAGGCATTAAACTCAAATATACATAATATTATCAAATAATATCGACATACGATACAAAGTAAATAAATTTTTAGTATGACAGATGTTTGATTTAATTTTTTACGTAATATTATAAGAATTGAAGGTTAACAAATCCAATATTTTTGTATAAAAGTCGTGTGTCGGAAGTGAATTCTTCATCAGTCGATTAGAAATCATCTAATAAAACGTTCTATTTTCTACTAGTTCGTCTTTAAGAATAAAAGAAATTTTTCTTAATAAATTCAAAAACTTCAAAATTTGTGATAAAAACAAAATGAAGATCTTCGCAGTGGCTTTTGCTTTTATTTTATTCGTAACATCATCAGTAGCCCAAGGTTCCCAAAATCCAATTGATATTGGCCAAAATATAATTAAAGATATATTTGATACTGGTGCTAATATTCAACGTCATGGCGGTGAAGCAGTTAAGAATTTTATAAATTTGCCTGCTAATATAATGGAGAGAATAGGAAATGGTATTGGTGACCAATCTGATTCAAATGGTAGATCTAATTCGAATGGTCGAAATCGTCGACAAAATCCTTCTAATTTTTTCACAAGAAAATAGGGATCTAATGGTGACGATGAATTCGATAAATCTTCAAGGCAAGACAATAAAGTGATATACATGCCTAAAATGACGGAAATAAATTTTATTAGTTTGTATTCGTATTTGTTAGTTATGAAATTTTTTTAGAGGCTAATTTTTTTTGTTCAAAAATGTTCACGACAGTTTTTTTTTTATTTGCAATGGTAAATATTTTCAATATCCTTTATAAGTATTATATATAAGATGCAATAAATATAAAATTACAAAAAAAGATATCGTTTTAAATCAAATTACTTACTATGTATGTATATACAATTCGTCTTCGTCTATACTGTTCAATTCTCTTGAAAAATTTTAAATGTTTTTACTTGTTGATTCAAATGTTATCTCAAAATATGTATTGTGTCTTTGGTAATGAGTAATGACGTCCTTGTTAAATTTGATTTCTCTTTTCTTGGAATATTTTGCCTCAAGAGACTTTTCTTTAATAGTATAAGTTTGATTTCATTAAATTTGTAATGTTTATTATGTAATTATAATGGAATTCATTGATAAAAAAAATCTGAGATTGATGGTGTACCCAAAAAACTCTTAAGACAAAATAAAGGACACATTGGAAATTGTGGAAGTGTTGTATATCAATTTCACTAAATTGAATTTTTGTGAAGGATAATTGTTCACTTCACTGATACTTATGTAGTAAATTAAAAAATTACAATAAATTACTATCATTTGCATTTATTAAACACATTTAAAAATGAATTGCTATAGATGTAGAAATGTGGGTACGACATTTCTTTCTACGTAAACTTGTAACGGCAATTTGTTTTTTTTTTTTAGTGGGTTACTTAAAGGTTTAATTTGTAATTTTCTTTCAATACATGTTTTTGTTTTGTTTATTTTATCTTCTCAGCATATTTACAGTATTTCATGGATGTATTAAATTTTCATACATATGACATTTTTTCTAGGATAGCCTACATCAATAAAACGTATTTTAATACTATAAACAAATTGTAGGTTAAAAAACTACTTTACGTAAAACAAATTACGTGTTATCACCATCACTGGAAGAGTAAATACCTATAATGTTTCTTTGCTAATGATTCTTTTCTAATTTCATTTGAAAGATATTTTCAAAAACAATTCTTGTAAAAATAAGCCAAAAATAAATTTAATAACGTTTATTGTTCAAAATACAATTACGTTCGGTTCGATAATTTATCTCATATGTACGTAAACATGTACATATGTATGTATGTTTGTATGTGCTACATTACTATCGAACGTACAAATATTGTGCGTAATTGTACTTTATTACTAAAATAAAAAATATTTTAAAGTATTTGTATTTTTATTTATTTTTTCTTACATAATTTCATTTTAATGAAAATATTTCGTGTGTATGTTCCTGTTTATGCTTGTGTATAATAATGGTTATGAATATCAGTAAAAAGTACTTTATTACATTTTTCATACTTCATATTTTTGTTAAATTGCAGAGGAAAAAAATAAGGCAATTTTCTTTGCAACGTCACTTCTAATGTCTCATTATTTTAATTTGATATTACTATATAGTATATCCGTTTTTCTCTGCAATTTTTTTCAAAGCAAATACTAAAGTTTCTTTTCATTGAAGTCTTTTTCTTTGGAATAAATACACCAGACAATTATTTAGACAATCACGATTCATGATATTTGATGATATTAATGTTTTGGATTTAAATTAAAAAAACTTTGTTCATTGATTTTTGAAATTTTTTTAATGATGTATAATATCATCTAAGAAAAAAAAATTTACTATTATCAACGTTACGATGCTTCGATTCTTCAATTTTATGAATGCATATTGACCTTGTGTATAGAATTAAGTAGTATGTTTATGCCGGTTCTGAACCAGGGGATGTGGTGGAAGCTGACGTCACAAAGGCTATTTCTTTTCACATAAGTATAGCGATGCTCTTTTCCATCAGGCTTTTCTATTCTATAAAAAAATCAACTGTTTCTTTAGCAAACTGAAATTCAAAATTTATTCTTTCTTGTTGTATGTTAACTAGATTTATATTGCTGTTATTATTTTCTCATTCATCAGGCTCAATTTTATTCGGTAATCCTCAGACACAAGGTTTGATTTGTTTTTCGTTTTATATGAAAGGCTAAAGGAGTTGGGAGAAGGAGGAGGAGGAGGAGGGGGAGGAGGAGGGGGAGGAGGAGGGGGAGGAGGTTTAACAGGTCTAAACAGCTACAAAACAGCTAGAAAACAGGTCTAAACAGCTAAGCTGTTTTAAACAGCTAGAAAACAGGTCTAAACAGCTACAAAACAGCTAGAAAACAGGTCTAAACAGCTAAGCTGTTTTGTAGCTGTTTAGACCTGTTAAACCTCCTCCTACTCCTCCTCCTCCTCCTCCTCCATCTCCCAACTCCTTTAGCCTTTCATATAAAACGAAAAACAAATCAAACCTTGTGTCTGAGGATTACCGAATAAAATTGAGCCTGATGAATGAGAAAATAATAACAGCAATATAAATCTAGTTAACATACAACAAGAAAGAATAAATTTTGAATTTCAGTTTGCTAAAGAAACAGTTGATTTTTTTATAGAATAGAAAAGCCTGATGGGAAAGAGCATCGCTATACTTATGTGAAAAGAAATAGCCTTTGTGAAGTCAGCTTCCACTACATCCCCTGGTTCAGAACCGGCATAAACATACTACTGAATAATGAAATAAAATAAACAAACCCTTATATAAAAGAAGTTTATTTATAAATTGTATTTATTGTGTTATTTCTGTACATATTTGTATAGGTACATATATATTTTTCTATTTTGCTCAAATATTCAATTTATTGACGTGATAATTACAATTATTAGTTTAATTTAAAGTTAAACTCTAATTAAAGTGTTACTAATTTTAGCAATAAAAATATGTGTACATAATTTTTTCACGTAATATTGTAGCAATTGGAGGTCAACAAATCCAATATTTTTGTATAAAAGCTGTATGTCGAAATTAAATTCATTGTCAGTTGATTAGAAATAATCTAATAAAAGGTACTATTAAGTAATTTGTCCTTAAGAGCAAAAGGAAATTTTCTTATTAAATTCAAAAACTCCAAAAGTTTGTGATAAAAACAAAATGAAGATCTTCACAGTAGCTTTTGCTTTTATATTGTTCGTAACATTATCAGCAGCCAACAAATCGCAAAAACCAAACGAAATTATCAAAAATCAAAATAAAGAAATATTCAATAAGGGTGCTAATACTCAATCTTATGGCGGAGAAGCAGATAAATATTTTGTAATTGTGCCTGCTAACATATTGGAAGAAGTTCTTGGTGGTCGATATAATTCAGATAATCGACATAATTCATATAATCGACATAATTCATATAACCGATATAATTCATATGATCGATATAATTCATATGATAGATATAACTCAAATGGTCGATATCGTCAATGAAATTCTTCTAAATTTTTCACGAGAAAATAAGGATCTAATGGTGAGAATACATCCGATAAATATTCAAGGCAAGATAATGAAGTATTTGTAATGTAGAAGGGCGGAGATACATATATGTAATATCAATTTCATTAGTTTGTACTCGTATTTGTTAATTATAAAATTATTTTACAGGCTAATTTTTTTTTGTTCAAAAATGTTCACAACATTTTTCTTTTATTTGTAATAATAAATATTCTGAATATCCTTTATAAGTATTAAGTATATGATGCAATAAATATAAACTTACAAAAAAAAGACATTGTTTTAAATCAAGTTACTAATTATATAGTATACAATTCGTCTTCGTCATAAACTCATCGACTCATCGTCGAATCAAATCGACTATCGTGATCGCAACGATTGCTATAGAGCCGATAGTCGATCAATCGATCAAAACCATTATCCAAATGTCCAAATTGTTATTTAATTATGTATAGTTCAATTTGAGAATTTGATAATTTATTTATTTATTTATTTATAAAGGTTAGAATAATAAATGAATTTTCAATCCTAACAGGGGGGGGGGGGGGGGAAAGAGGGGAATAGCACTGACTACAGAGGTCTACTGCTATTTGCGGAAGTAGTGTCAGACTCATACCCAAGGTGGGATTCGAACCCACGGCTGTTGGGATCGTAGACCTAGCACACTACAACTAGGCTACACAGCTGGTTTGAGAATTTGATAATTTTTTGACATTTTCACTAGTTATGAATATGAATTTTTTGTGAAGGATAACCGTTTATCTTACTAATACTAATGTAGTAAATTAAAAAATTACAATAAATTAACTACTTTCGTTTACATTTATGAAACGCATTACTGAACTGAACTGAACTAAAAATGAACTGCTGTATATGTAGGAATGTAGGTATGACATTCTTTTCCAAGTAAAATTTGTAGCGAAAATTTGTTTTTTTAATCGGTTCTTTCATTTTCTATTTTCTTTCAATACATCTCTGAGCATATTTACAGTATTTCAAGCATATAACATTTTTTCTGACATAGCTCAAATTATTTCTACGTATTTTAATTCAATGAACAATAACGTTTGTTGTTCAAAATACAAATTTTACGTTTAATGCAATAATTTATCTCGTATGTACGTATACAAGTACATACATATTTTCTAACATTACTATTGGGTGTACAAATATTATGCATAATAGTACTTGTTTTTTGTTTAAAAAATTGATTTTAGAATATGTAATTTTATTGTTTTTTATATAATTTTTTTTTGAATAACGTATGAAAAATATTTATTTAGATAATTAAAAAAAAAAACAACTTGTGAAGTTATGACGTAAATATTTATTGTGTATCTGTTTCTGTTTTGTTTAAAAATGAAAACTTGAAATTTTCGTTGAAGTAGGTACTTTCAAAAGTTACTCTTCTTTGAATAGTTTCCTTGAAATGAATAACACAAGACTATTATTTAAATAACCATGAAATTGAAGACTCAAATTTGGATCAAAGGAAATTTGTTCATTAATTTTTGAAATTTTTCAATCACTTATAATTTTATCCAAGCAAAGGGATTTCATTATTATGAACGTCACGATGTTTCAATTCTTCAAACTTATTTTATGAGTACATTTTTAACTTGTGTATAGGTATGTATATGTACATATAATTTGTAAAATATAATAAACAAACAACCAAAAAAGAATTTTATTTATCAATTGTATTTATTGAGTTATGTAAATATTTTTATGTTTTGTTCAAATTTTCAGTTTCTTGACGTGATAATTACAATTATAAGTTTAGTTTAAACTCATATCAAATAAAAAAAATTGTGTTTTTAGTTTTGACGATTAAAATAATGTATATTTAAAGGCATTAAACTCAAATATACATAATATTACCAAATAATATCGACATACGATACAAAGTAAATAAATTGTTAGTATGACAGATGTTTGATTTAATTTTTTACGTAATATTATAAGAATTGAAGGTTAACAAATCCAATATTTTTGTATAAAAGTCGTGTGTCGGAAGTGAATTCTTCATCAGTCGATTAGAAATCATCTAATAAAACGTTCTATTTTCTACTAGTTCGTCTTTAAGAATAAAAGAAATTTTTCTTAATAAATTCAAAAACTTCCAAATTTGTGATAAAAACAAAATGAAGATCTTCGCAGTGGCTTTTGCTTTTATTTTATTCGTAACATCATCAGTAGCCCAAGGTTCCCAAAATCCAATTGATATTGGCCAAAATATAATTAAAGATGTATTTGATACTGGTGCTAATATTCAACGTCATGGCGGTGAAGCAGTTAAAAATTTTATAAATTTGCCTGCTAATATAATGGAGAGAATAGGAAATGGTATTGGTGACCAATCTGATTCAAATGGTAGATCTAATTCGAATGGTCGAAATCGTCGACAAAATCCTTCTAATTTTTTCACAAGAAAATAGGGATCTAATGGTGACGATGAATCCGATAAATCTTCAAGGCAAGACAATAAAGTGATATACATGCCTAGAATGACGGAAATAAATTTTATTAGTTTGTATTCGTATTTGTTAGTTATGAAATTTTTTTAGAGGCTAATTTTTTTTGTTCAAAAATGTTCACGAGTTTTTTTTTATTTGCAATGGTAAATATTTTCAATATCCTTTATAAGTATTATATATAAGATGCAATAAATATAAAATTACAAAAAAAGATATCGTTTTTAATTAAATTACTTAATACATATATACAATTCGTCTATCCTGTTCATTTCACTTGAAAAATTGTACTGTTTTTTTCTTGTTGATTTAAATGTTATCTCAAAATATTGTGTTATTGCCTATTAGTACTGAGTAATGACGTCCTTGTTAAATATGATGTCTCTTTTTTTGGGATATTTTTCCTCAAGAGGCTTTTTCTTCCAAAGTACGGTTTTTGATTTTATTCAATTTGAAACATTATTAAATCATACACATATAAATTTTTAACTATCATACATATATATGTATTATGTATAACATATCTAATATATATTCCAAATCAACTCACACTACTTCACTTCACTTTTGTTTTTATATATATTCACTTGTCATATCAGTACTTTGTAATGATATTTTTCATTTTTCGCCATATTGAAAGTTGGCTACACATATGTACATTCTCAAGAAATTGGGATTAAGCCCAAATAATTTCGGTTTAAGCCAAAATTCGAATTATCTCCGTATATCCGAGTATTAATTTGGGAATATCTAAAATTCGAATTAAAATTTTCTATGTGAAATTATAGTAGCATTTTGTTGTTTTTTAAAGGGTTCTTTCATTTGCTTTTTTCCTCTAATACATTTCTTTGTTAATTTATTCTCTGAGCATATTTACAGCATTTCATGTATGAATTAAACTTCCATGCGTGTTCACCTAACAATGAAAATAGGAATTACACCTATTATTAATAAATTAAAATTTGAATTCAATTATACTACATACTTACTAATATTACTATCATCCGATTTAGAATTCAGAAATAAACGTTTTCTTGTATTCTTCTGTGTCCCAAGTTGGTATGAAATCCAACCCCAAGTTGTGTATGAAATGTCCAAGTTTAAAATCTTCGGTTACGAAATTCCCGATTTTAAAATCCGCAGTTACAAAAACCCCAATTTTAAAAACCCTAAAATGCAAGTGGACAGAATCAAGCACCTGCATCGAAAATCGCGCGATTAATTATCACAAATATTATAGAGATTTATTTTTAAACTTCATTTTCATATTTAAAATTTCATTCTCTTAATAAAAAATATGTTACTTATTGTTTTCAATAGCATTATGCCATTGCGAAAAATATTGTTATTTATTTCAAAAACCTTTACTGTAAATCTATAGATTTTACTCTTTTTTACGTAGATTCAATGAAATTTTTCTGGTATTATAAAGTTTTCAATTCTAAATTGTATTTAGGGATTTTGAAACTGAAAACTTTGCGTTTGGTAATTTTGAAATTGGGTACTGTGTAATACAACAATTTAAATCAAAATGCGGATTTTGAGGTGCTTCCGTTTCTTTCCTAATTATTCTTTTCTAATTTCATTTGAAAGATATTTTTCAAAACTAATTTCATTAAAAATAAGCCAAAAATAAATTTAATGACGTTTATTGTTCAAAATACAAATTTAACGTTCGATTCGATAATTCACCTCATATGTACGTAAACATCTACATATTTGACAACATTATTATTCAATGTACAAATATTGTGCATAATAGTATTTTATTTTTAAAATAAAAATTATTTTAAAATCATTTTATTTCTACTTTTTTCTTACATCTTATGAAGCGAATATTCATTGTGTATCTGTTTGTATCTTATATATTGTATAATAATGCAACTTACATTGCAGAGGAGAAAAATGAGGCATTTTATCTGCAACGTTACTCCTAATGTAATTTGTTTTTAATTTGGTACTACGTCCGGTTTTCATTGAATGTTACGATATTTCGATTCTTTAATTTTATGAATGCATACTGACCTTGTTTATAGAGTTATGAAATATAATTAACAAATACTTATATAAAAGAATTTTATTTATCAGTTCACAGTTGTATTTATTAAGTTATTTATATATTTTTCTGTTTTGCTCAAATTTTCCATTTATTGACGTGATAATTTACAATTTTTAATTTAATTTAGACTCTACTTTAACAATAAAAATATGCGTATATAATTTTTCCACGTAATACTCGTATTGTAAAAATTGGAAGTCAACAAAACCAATATTTTTGTATAAAAGCTGTATGTCGAAATTAAATCCATTGTCAGTTGATTAGAAATAATCTTATAAAACGTTCTATTAAGTAATTTGTCCTTAAGAGCAAAAGGAAATTTTCTTATTAAATTCAAAAACTCCAAAAGTTTGTGATAAAAACAAAATGAAGATCTTCACAGTAGCTTTTGCTTTTATATTGTTCGTAACATTATCAGCAGCCAACAAATCGCAAAAACCAAACGAAATTATCAAAAATCAAAATAAAGAAATATTCAATAAGGGTGCTAATACTCAATCTTATGGCGGAGAAGCAGATAAATATTTTGTAATTGTGCCTGCTAACATATTGGAAGAAGTTCTTGGTGGTCGATATAATTCAGATAATCGACATAATTCATATAATCGACATAATTCATATAACCGATATAATTCATATGATCGATATAATTCATATGATAGATATAATTCAAATGGTCGATATCGTCAATGAAATTCTTCTAAATTTTTTACGAGAAAATAAGGATCTGATGATGAGAATACATCCGATAAATATTCAAGGCAAGATAATGAAGTATTTGTAATGTAGAAGGGCGAAGATACATATATGTAATATCAATTTCATTAGTTTGTACTCGTATTTGTTAATTATAAAATTATTTTACAGGCTAATTTTTTTTTGTTCAAAAATGTTCACAACATTTTTCTTTTATTTGTAACGGTAAATATTTTCAATATCCTTTATAAGTATTAAGTATATGATGCAATAAATATAAACTTACAAAAAAAGACATTGTTTTAAATCAAGTTACTAATTATATACAATTCGTCTTCGTCATAAACTCATCGACTCATCGTCGAATCAAATCGACTATCGTGATCGCAACGATTGCTATAGAGCCGATAGTCGATCAATCAATCAAAACCATTATCCAAATGTCCAAATTGTTATGTAATTATGTATAATACATAATAGCACTGACTACAGAGGTCTACGGCTATTTGGGGAAGTAGTGTCAGACTCATACCCGAGGTGGGATTCGAACCCACGGCTGTTGGGATCGTAGACCTAGCACACTACAACTAGGCTACACAGCTGGTTTGAGAATTTGATAATTTTTTGACATTTTCACTAGTTATGAATATGAATTTTTTGTGAAGGATAACCGTTTATCTTACTAATACTAATGTAGTAAATTAAAAAATTACAATAAATTAACTACTTTCGTTTACATTTATGAAACGCATTACTGAACTGAACTGAACTAAAAATGAACTGCTGTATATGTAGGAATGTAGGTATGACATTCTTTTCCAAGTAAAATTTGTAGCGAAAATTTGTTTTTTTAATCGGTTCTTTCATTTTCTATTTTCTTTCAATACATCTCTGAGCATATTTACAGTATTTCATGCATATAACATTTTTTCTGACATAGCTCAAATTATTTCTACGTTTTTTAATTCAATGAACAAATTATATACATACATTACGTAAATCAAATCACATGTTATCACCATCACTGAAAGAGTAAATACCTATAATTTTTCTTTGCTAATGATTCTTTTCTAATTTCATTTGAAAGATATTTTTAAAAACAATTCCATTAAAAATAAGTTTAAAGTAAATTTACTAACGTTTGTTGTTCAAAATACAAATTTAACGTTTGATACAATTATTTATCTCGTATGTACGTATACAAGTACATACATATTTTCTAACATTACTATTGGGTGTACAAATATTATGCATAATAGTACTTGTTTTTTGTTTAAAAAATTGATTTTAGAATATGTAATTTTATTGTTTTTTATATAATTTTTTTTTTGAATAACGTATGAAAAATATTTATTTAGAAAATTAAAAAAAAAAACATCTTGTGAAGTTATGACGTAAATATTTATTGTGTATCTGTTTCTGTTTTGTGTAAAAATGAAAACTTGAAATTTTCGTTGAAGTAGGTACTTTCAAAAGTTACTCTTCTTTGAATAGTTTCCTTGAAATGAATAACACAAGACTATTATTTAAATAACCATGAAATTGAAGACTCAAATTTGGATCAAAGGAAATTTGTTCATTAATTTTTGAAATTTTTCAATCACTTATAATTTTATCCAAGCAAAGGGATTTCATTATTATGAACGTCACGATGTTTCAATTCTTCAAACTTATTTTATGCGTACATTTTTAACTTGTGTATAGGTATGTATATGTACATATAATTTGTAAAATATAATAAACAAACAACCAAAAAAGAATTTTATTTATCAATTGTATTTATTGAGTTATGTAAATATTTTTATGTTTTGTTCAAATTTTCAGTTTCTTGACGTGATAATTACAATTATAAGTTTAGTTTAAACTCATATCAAATAAAAAAAATTGTGTTTTTAGTTTTGACGATTAAAATAATGTATATTTAAAGGCATTAAACTCAAATATACATAATATTACCAAATAATATCGACATACGATACAAAGTAAATAAATTGTTAGTATGACAGATGTTTGATTTAATTTTTTACGTAATATTATAAGAATTGAAGGTTAACAAATCCAATATTTTTGTATAAAAGTCGTGTGTCGGAAGTGAATTCTTCATCAGTCGATTAGAAATCATCTAATAAAACGTTCTATTTTCTACTAGTTCGTCTTTAAGAATAAAAGAAATTTTTCTTAATAAATTCAAAAACTTCCAAATTTGTGATAAAAACAAAATGAAGATCTTCGCAGTGGCTTTTGCTTTTATTTTATTCGTAACATCATCAGTAGCCCAAGGTTCCCAAAATCCAATTGATATTGGCCAAAATATAATTAAAGATGTATTTGATACTGGTGCTAATATTCAACGTCATGGCGGTGAAGCAGTTAAAAATTTTATAAATTTGCCTGCTAATATAATGGAGAGAATAGGAAATGGTATTGGTGACCAATCTGATTCAAATGGTAGATCTAATTCGAATGGTCGAAATCGTCGACAAAATCCTTCTAATTTTTTCACAAGAAAATAGGGATCTAATGGTGACGATGAATCCGATAAATCTTCAAGGCAAGACAATAAAGTGATATACATGCCTAGAATGACGGAAATAAATTTTATTAGTTTGTATTCGTATTTGTTAGTTATGAAATTTTTTTAGAGGCTAATTTTTTTTGTTCAAAAATGTTCACGAGTTTTTTTTTATTTGCAATGGTAAATATTTTCAATATCCTTTATAAGTATTATATATAAGATGCAATAAATATAAAATTACAAAAAAAGATATCGTTTTTAATTAAATTACTTAATACATATATACAATTCGTCTATCCTGTTCATTTCACTTGAAAAATTGTACTGTTTTTTTCTTGTTGATTTAAATGTTATCTCAAAATATTGTGTTATTGCCTATTAGTACTGAGTAATGACGTCCTTGTTAAATATGATGTCTCTTTTTTTGGGATATTTTTCCTCAAGAGGCTTTTTCTTCCAAAGTACGGTTTTTGATTTTATTCAATTTGAAACATTATTAAATCATACACATATAAATTTTTAACTATCATACATATATATGTATTATGTATAACATATCTAATATATATTCCAAATCAACTCACACTACTTCACTTCACTTTTGTTTTTATATATATTCACTTGTCATATCAGTACTTTGTAATGATATTTTTCATTTTTCGCCATATTGAAAGTTGGCTACACATATGTACATTCTCAAGAAATTGGGATTAAGCCCAAATAATTTCGGTTTAAGCCAAAATTCGAATTATCTCCGTATATCCGAGTATTAATTTGGGAATATCTAAAATTCGAATTAAAATTTTCTATGTGAAATTATAGTAGCATTTTGTTGTTTTTTAAAGGGTTCTTTCATTTGCTTTTTTCCTCTAATACATTTCTTTGTTAATTTATTCTCTGAGCATATTTACAGCATTTCATGTATGAATTAAACTTCCATGCGTGTTCACCTAACAATGAAAATAGGAATTACACCTATTATTAATAAATTAAAATTTGAATTCAATTATACTACATACTTACTAATATTACTATCATCCGATTTAGAATTCAGAAATAAACGTTTTCTTGTATTCTTCTGTGTCCCAAGTTGGTATGAAATCCAACCCCAAGTTGTGTATGAAATGTCCAAGTTTAAAATCTTCGGTTACGAAATTCCCGATTTTAAAATCCGCAGTTACAAAAACCCCAATTTTAAAAACCCTAAAATGCAAGTGGACAGAATCAAGCACCTGCATCGAAAATCGCGCGATTAATTATCACAAATATTATAGAGATTTATTTTTAAACTTCATTTTCATATTTAAAATTTCATTCTCTTAATAAAAAATATGTTACTTATTGTTTTCAATAGCATTATGCCATTGCGAAAAATATTGTTATTTATTTCAAAAACCTTTACTGTAAATCTATAGATTTTACTCTTTTTTACGTAGATTCAATGAAATTTTTCTGGTATTATAAAGTTTTCAATTCTAAATTGTATTTAGGGATTTTGAAACTGAAAACTTTGCGTTTGGTAATTTTGAAATTGGGTACTGTGTAATACAACAATTTAAATCAAAATGCGGATTTTGAGGTGCTTCCGTTTCTTTCCTAATTATTCTTTTCTAATTTCATTTGAAAGATATTTTTCAAAACTAATTTCATTAAAAATAAGCCAAAAATAAATTTAATGACGTTTATTGTTCAAAATACAAATTTAACGTTCGATTCGATAATTCACCTCATATGTACGTAAACATCTACATATTTGACAACATTATTATTCAATGTACAAATATTGTGCATAATAGTATTTTATTTTTAAAATAAAAATTATTTTAAAATCATTTTATTTCTACTTTTTTCTTACATCTTATGAAGCGAATATTCATTGTGTATCTGTTTGTATCTTATATATTGTATAATAATGCAACTTACATTGCAGAGGAGAAAAATGAGGCATTTTATCTGCAACGTTACTCCTAATGTAATTTGTTTTTAATTTGGTACTACGTCCGGTTTTCATTGAATGTTACGATATTTCGATTCTTTAATTTTATGAATGCATACTGACCTTGTTTATAGAGTTATGAAATATAATTAACAAATACTTATATAAAAGAATTTTATTTATCAGTTCACAGTTGTATTTATTAAGTTATTTATATATTTTTCTGTTTTGCTCAAATTTTCCATTTATTGACGTGATAATTTACAATTTTTAATTTAATTTAGACTCTACTTTAACAATAAAAATATGCGTATATAATTTTTCCACGTAATACTCGTATTGTAAAAATTGGAAGTCAACAAAACCAATATTTTTGTATAAAAGCTGTATGTCGAAATTAAATCCATTGTCAGTTGATTAGAAATAATCTTATAAAACGTTCTATTAAGTAATTTGTCCTTAAGAGCAAAAGGAAATTTTCTTATTAAATTCAAAAACTCCAAAAGTTTGTGATAAAAACAAAATGAAGATCTTCACAGTAGCTTTTGCTTTTATATTGTTCGTAACATTATCAGCAGCCAACAAATCGCAAAAACCAAACGAAATTATCAAAAATCAAAATAAAGAAATATTCAATAAGGGTGCTAATACTCAATCTTATGGCGGAGAAGCAGATAAATATTTTGTAATTGTGCCTGCTAACATATTGGAAGAAGTTCTTGGTGGTCGATATGTCTCTTTTTTTGGGATATTTTTCCTCAAGAGGCTTTTTCTTCCAAAGTACGGTTTTTGATTTTATTCAATTTGAAACATTATTAAATCATACACATATAAATTTTTAACTATCATACATATATATGTATTATGTATAACATATCTAATATATATTCCAAATCAACTCACACTACTTCACTTCACTTTTGTTTTTATATATATTCACTTGTCATATCAGTACTTTGTAATGATATTTTTCATTTTTCGCCATATTGAAAGTTGGCTACACATATGTACATTCTCAAGAAATTGGGATTAAGCCCAATTAATTTCGGTTTAAGCCATAATTCGAATTATCTCCGTATATCCGAGTATTAAATTGGGAATATCTAAAATTCGAATTAAAATGGGATTACGTATAAATACGCACATTGACAAAAAATATCTTTTCTACTATAACTATAAAGACTATAAAAATCAAATTTTTTAAAACAAAATTAACATTAAAATATTAAAATATATTAGTAAAAATGTTAGTAAAAAAAATTTTCGGAAGTATTTTAAAGCTTACTTTATTTTGATTTCATGAATTCGGAATTAAGCACATATAGTTCGTACACACAATTTTTATTGGCTCTTTCTTTTCCGGAATCCGCTGTTTTTTTAATAAAACGATGGCATTGAACTATAGTCAATGTACAATGAATGCTATTTCTTTTCTGATACAAGAATATACGAAAAATGTTTCGAATAATCGTATTTGTCTGTTATATTTATGCGTTTATGTTTCTTTTGTGTATGCTGTGTGAATGTCCTTTTAACTACATGTGAAAATTTCTGGTTCATTAGATACAAGAAATACACATCCTGTTAAATGTAAGTGAATATAACAAAGATAAATGAATAAAACGAGGGTAGCATACAATAAAATTAGAACTTTAAGCATTTACAACAACTTTTGTATGAGTAAATAAAATGCAAACGCAGAAATACAGTTTTTGCTTTTTTTTCTTGAAAACATCAATTCATTTCTAGAAAAAATTGAGTTACTTTTACGTTCAAGAATAAATCAAAATTACATGCGAATAATTGAATTTATGTATTTTCATATTAGTGATTTGAATTAACAGAATAAATAAAATTTATTTTAATTTAGACTTTAAAAGGTTTTTAAAAAATTTGGTTAAATTTTATATCTTGAGTGCACAGCAACACAGCGTTAATTTTAAGTGAAACACAAAAACAGAACAAATCCAATGCAGTTTAAGTTTTTTTCAATCATGTTTATATTTTTTTTTTATTTGTGGAAGTATGTATATGTATGTACTTATGTACTTTCCCTTATTAATTTCTTGTTTTGTGAAAAGCTGGGATAGGGGATATAAAAATTTCCTATTGTAAAGCACACCCATTTATGATAATTTTGAAAACACGTGTGCTCCAAACTGTGTACATACATATGTATATATGTATGTACATATATGAATTTAATGTTGTTCTTAAAAAAAATTTTGAAAGAAGAAAGCAGATTAAAACCTTTTAATACTTTAATTCTATTGTTTTAAACTGACATACATTACTCAAAATGAAGAGTTCTTTAAAGAATCATTAAAATTTAAAAAGCATAAATTAAAACCGATGTACATTGCACAGAACACTTTAATCTGTACACATTGCATTGCCACATTTATCCACAAAATATGGTGTCATTTCTATTGAAATTCATACTTTGAATTATTTTTCGTATCTGATATATATATTCGCATACTTGAATATTGTCATATCACATATTTGAAAAAAAGGGGTTGTAATACAATAGAACGGCTTTTACTTATTCAATCCCTAAATAATCCTCACTGTAATTAATTTTTCAAAAACTTTGTTTAAAAAAGTCTCGAAGATACGCACTATTATAAAAAAAAAATATCTTTTTTTTTTTTTTTGTTATATTCGTACACTTTCCATATCATATCGTTTCGTGTGAATATAGTGAATAGTCTACTATTGTAAAACAAAACTGAAAACATACGCGAGTATGAGATTTTAAATGTATTTATTTTTTAAATATCGAAAAAAATATTTTTTATTGTATTTCAATAACTGAAAGAGACAATAAATTGTGTAAAGCCTCAAATTACATACTTATATCAAATGATTTCAATATTATTTATTAATTTTTATTAAAAGCAAATGTCTTTTGTTTTTCGTTTCAACGAATTTATTTGAATACATTTCATTTTAACATCAAAGAAATTATAATAAACTAGCTTTTGGAAAATAAATACGAAACAATAATAGAAGGAAATTTAAAATGAAAATTTAATGATAGAAAAAATTTAAATTAATTTTCTTTGAAAAAAAATTTTCTGAAAAAATTCGGTTTTCAATATTAAAAAAGAGAATATTTGTATTTCAAATGTACATACGAGTATGTATAAACTGAAAAATATGAGAAATATAAATAGTTATTAATTTATTTTCTTATAGACACTGTATTGAGACAGAACATTTAAAATTTAATTCAATGTAACAAAAACTTCAAGACTGTAAAATGTATTGCACAAATGTTATCCCTAAATTTTTCTCTAGGGTAGTAAAGCTTTCAAAGATCCGAATGTACATCACAGAAATATAGTAAAGAATTAGTAAACCACATTGAAAACACTTTTAACTGTAAATATCTTCCGTTGTTTCTTTTTAATCATAAGTGTGAATTTTATATATTTTCTAATAAATTTCTACTTTGATGTTTTCACATAAATGTTTTATCTTTATTACTGAGTACCCTTGAGATTTACTGTCATCATAATTTTGGTTTACATCTTGGGCTAACATTATCTTTAATATAAGATTACGAGCAATGTGAAAACATCAAAATACATTTACGTACATTTGAAATTCTTTTTGTATGCTATCAAGACAACGGTTACAATCAAATTACAGAAAGAAAAAAAATAATAATTCATGTGAACCAAAATAATGAAATCAAAATAAAATCACAAGTAATCATTATATTTTGTGTCCTTTGTTGCTATTTAAAAACAATGTTAAAATTAAAAGGATATCTCGAGCTTTGTATGTAATAAAATAAACGAACATTTTCGTATTATTTTCATTTCAATTTTTTGTTTTTCCCAATGTGCATAGACACATGCTTGTAGATACATTTACAGGATTTATTCTCTATTTATGCAGTGCGTACTACGAGAACCAGGGAAATGTGAATAGATATGATACAAAACTAAAATCTGCATTTGTTTTTGTCTAGTACACATTTCATAAATTTCCATGGAGATGAATGACTTTGATTACAAATGTTCATGTGCAGCTACTGCGTGTATGTAGTTGTATTTTGTAATTATAAAAACATGTATATTTTGGTTTATTATTAAGGTTTTGCACATTTCAAAAACCATTTACTGTATGGTAGTATGTGTTTTTGTATATTTTCAACATAAAATTGATAAAACAGAAGTAGCAATTCATATGGTTTGAATTATTGTGATATTCCCACTTAAATTTATGAATATTTACTTATTTGCACTGTCTGGTAATCTATCATAGCAATAAATATTTAATTTTATATTTCGTGCAGATAACACAGAATAAAATTTCGGATAATTGGCATTTGGTACATGTAATAAAACAACAACATTAGAACTAAACAAATGCAAAACACTTACATTTTTTTAAATATGAATTTATGAAAATTTTGATATTTCCTTGTTAAGCTCTACCCGTTCTTAAAGAAATTTTTAACATATTTAAGAAAATCATATTACTATTATCTATTTTAAAATCATAAAGAATCAAAGGTTGAAAGTATAAAGTCAAAAAACAAACTTTTTTTTCAAATTCGTTTTGTTTATAAGAAAATGTAAGAATAATAAATCTGAGATTATGTGCACAAAACAAATGTGTCTAGGAAATGCATTTAATGGTCCCATTTATAAGTTTAAGACCAAAAGACGCCATTATTATTTTTAATGTTAAATACATAAATATCACATATTTATTTTTGTGACCGTTATTCTTCTTGGTTTATAGTTTTAATGTTTTTTATTATAATAAAAAGATTTAATAAAAATTAAAAATAAAAAATAAAAAGATAATGTACGTATGTACATACATATGTATATCTTTGTATGATATTTTTTAAAGTAAGTTTAATTTACAGTTTCCGAAGACAGTATGAAATATTTATTACGACTTCGTTTTTTAATTTTAAATTTTTATAAATTTTTACTTTTTTATACCATTTATGGGAATGCATGTATATTCCAATGTGAATTCTTAATATAAAAAAATGAAAAAATATTTGCATAAAATCCTAGCTTTCAAATCTTGTACAACTGACTTATTTGTAAAACCACGTCAAGTGTGATTTAATTATAGTACTGTTAACATTCATAAGTAATTTTAATTTTTTTTTTTTTTTTGTCAATATCTGACCACATAAAATTTGTATTAATTTTTTTCACAAATTTTACCACAAATTCGCTTAAAATGTTACATACTTTACAAAACAAAATGATAAAAAAAAGAATTAAAAAACCAGAATTTAAATTTAGTTTGTTACACGATGACATCCTGCGGTTGGTACGTTTCAAAATAATTACAATGAAATGTACAAACATGTAACGTATGTGGTATAGATGCATCTGATGTATATCATTTTGGTGCATTTAATGTTCATGATTGTAATTGAAAGTTGTTTAATTAAAAATAAAAATAAAAATAAATTCAATAATAAAAATTAATCGACTAGTATTTTAATTGCATGAATATACATATGTATGAATATTGAATGTATGTACATAGTACATATGTATAGTAAACGGTGCAAAGAAATGAGAGAGTACGTGTAATTGAAGTTGAAGCATAGAAATATACTTTAATAAAATACAAACATTTACATAAATACATACCTATGTATGTCTTCATAGTTCAACAATTGATCAAATTTTAGATTTTAAATGAATTTTAATCAACAATATCATATGTATGTATGTACAAAATTATTTCAATTGTTTATGACTAAAAATGAAAGAAAATATGCATTTTCAAATCACTGTTTAAAAATCATATACATATGTATATAATCCACTCTTTTAGAAATTTCACATAACTTACGACCATGCACGTGTTTATATACTTATGTAAGTAACATATCATTTTTAAATTTAATAAATTAATTTTATACAGTGTAATTTAGTGTTTCGTTTTAAAATTTATACATAATTGTAAAATATTTTATCTCATACAGTGTTAATATGTATACATTATGCATTAAAAAAACAGAATAACGATAATAATTTTAAAGAATTTGATGCATATAATCAATGAATTAAATATTTCGTATTCACAATACCACGTTTACTCAAAAAGCATATACATATGTATATATTTATTGCCTTCAATTTTACTAAAAAAATTTTTTGCAAAATTATTGAAATGCAATTACTCATGTCAAACAAATGTGCAAATCAATAAATAAATTTTTAAATATTGATATTACAATTAACAAGGAACATAACGTAAATAAAATTTAATGAAAAATTAAGATAATAATTGTAAAAAATGTTTAAATTAAAATGTACACATTTATTTCCAAATTGAGCAATTAAAACAAATAAAGGATTAAAAAAAAATCAATAATTATCGATAAACAAAAATTTAATTTTAAAAAAATAACGAATTATACTTACGATTTTTATATCAGAATTAATTTATACTGAAATTCTACTCAATCAAGTTGACAATATGTTCTCAATTTTTATTGATCGATAAATTGTAAATTTTATAATACATATTTATTTTACTTTGTTATTTTAAAGAGTTTTATTAAATTTATAAATGTATTAACATTTATTCAATAAAGCTTAAAAAAATAAATAAAAAACCTTTTTACTATATCAAGTTTTGAGAATTTTTAGCCATGATTACAACTGTCATGAGTTAATTCTTAAATTTAAAACCTTTTAAAATAATATTTTTATTTATTTTTTTTAATATAAAATCACTATCATTAAAAAAATCAATTAACAGTGCTCTTCTTCTTTCAAAAATATTTTTTTAAAATCATTTTTTTATTTTTTCTGTTCTTAAGTTTTGTATACACACTTTTAATTATAATAATTTTTTTAAAAGCAAAAATATTAAATGAAAGTAATTGTAAATAGTGAATAAGATTTTTTTAATAATACTTTTGCGTTTTATATTATGAGTATTGTTTTTAATAAGACAAGTGCATTCAAGTTTTTTTTTTCATTTTTCCTTAAAGACCAATGAACCAAAACGATGAATTCTTATTATATTTTTTCTACATTTTTCTTTTTATTCTTTGAAATATTTCTTGTAAGATCTATTTTTCTTTTCTTTAAGTGCATTAATTTTCCATCATTTTGTCATTATTATAAAAGAAACAAAAAAGAGAAAGGAATTTTTTTTCCTTATTGTGGTTTTAATTATTTATTTTGTTTTTAATTGATCATAAGCATATTTTTCTACTTGAAAAATTGAATTTCACAAAAAAAAAGCTTTTTTTTTTCTTAGATCGCATTTTCTTAATATTGGAGAAAAAATGTAAACAAGAAAAACTGAAAAATGTACGTAAACCTAAAATTGTCCAGAAAATCAATATTTCTTACTATTTGTAAATTTATCAAAAGTTAAGATAAGATTTGTACTTTAAGTCTGATTACAAATAAAACATACTTTTATTAGTATTATCTCTTTAAATTCATACTCAACATCGCAATAAATAAATATTTAAAATTAATAAATTTTGTAAATATATAATGAAAAACTTTACTTTAAAAAAATTTACATAATTATAGATGAAAATTTTATTTCAAAAAATTTCTCTTCACATTTTAAAACAATGTATGTATGTAGAACCCAATAACAAATTATGTATGTCCTTTATAGTTTGTATTAAAATAAAAATATAATCAAAACAAACATTATCACAATGTTATGAACTTAAGACTATAAAGCATAAAATGAAAAATAAAAACATAATAAAATTCTGAACATTTCTTTAGAACAAGAAATAATTCTCAGTGGACATAAAAAAAACAAGAGAAAATTGAAGTGTTGAAGAAAACGTAATTTGACTAAATTTACATAATTCCTTTTTAAATGAAACATTTTATCTTATTTTGTATTACAATTTGATGAACATAGTATTAAATATTAATTTGAACACATTCTACTTGTAATTTGAAATTAATTTTATGTTAAAATTTGTTTCCATAATTACTTATCATTAATTTTTTGTAGGAAAATATACAAAAAAAAAAAAAAAATGAAAATTTTATCCTTAATATTTTTCTGAATACTTAATAATAAATATTTTGTTATTTACAAATATACAGGACCACAAAAAAGTGACCTATAAATAAATTTCCCAGAAAACTTAACTTATACATTAAACCCTTATTTCACATCAGAAAAATAAAAACAAAAACGTTCGTATCCACTTCTCAAATTTCATTCAACAAAAGAAAACGTTTTATACGACAAAAATTAAATTGAAAAAATGTACGAAAACCAATGTAATGATGTAAATTAAATACCTGAATAATTTCCAAGGTGGTCATGGATACTTTTCTATGGAAATAATTTTTTTGACCCAATTCCCACAAGAATTTATCATTTCTTTTTGAAACATTTTTTCACATTAATTTATCGTAGATTATGTCCTTTTTGTTTATTTTTATTTAATTGTAATTTGTTTTTTGTTCCGAATACAAATATCGCATTCTTAACTAATTTTATTCAACGTTATTTGACCGAAAATTTTCGCTACAATAATTAAATTGATGTTTCACCTTTCCTCAATTTATACGCATGTACATAAATTCACTTGATATCAGTTGTAAAATAATTTATTCAAATTAAATAACTATAATTGAGTTTAATTTTTTTTCAGAATAAATTTTTTTGTCTGTTTTTGTTTGGTGTATTCAAATATTATATTTATTTATGTAATGCAAATATTTTTAAAAATATATATATGTACATATGTACACACGTACATGTCGTATATAAGTACTACCATTGAAGTGCTATTTAAAGTACATTTACGTATATGTATATGTATGTATATGTATTTCAAAAAGCTCCTACAACTACAAATACCATGAAAATAAATATTTCATTTAAGTGCATTAAAAAGTTTTCGTCACTCTAAAAAATCGGTTTATATTTTTATACTATTTCAATTTTTAAATAAAATTTAAAAATATGCATTAAAAAAATAAATCTCAGTTCAACATGGCACTATGAGGGAACAAATAAATATAAATGAAAATTCTCACTCAAATAAAACATTATATAATAAATTAAATTTTCAAATTTTTACCTAATGTAAATTTTTACTTTAAAGTACAAAAATGTTGTATTTTGCTGCAACAAAATTAAAAATATGTTGTGTATAAAATATATAAATATATAGTATACTAGTGCAATGTATAGATCTTTTTAATTACTATTACGCTTTTATTGTGTATTCTTTTGTCTTTTAACTATGAAACACATTTTCACCCTGATTTCTATTTAAAATAAAAAATAAAAAACGACTACTAAAAATTTCATTCAAAATTCATTTTTTCTTTTAGTTTTTTGTTTTTAATTTTTCATACTCTTTCATTTAATTTTTTGTTTCACCATTACATTTTTAAACAAGTACGTGCTTATGTATAGTAGATAACGGTAATATTTACCAAGTTTACATTGTTCTTATGGTAGTAATTGCTACTGCATAAAATATCATTATATTGTATTTTTTGTATACGTATAAACAATGGATCAACTTACATATCCTTCTTTGGGTATACCTCATTGACATATAGTATATAGTACATTTACGCTTCATGTATTGAACCAAACTTTACATACATACTCATAAGTACAGATATGAGTACATGCATTACATTCCGTGAATAGACGAAAGAAAAGTTTGTCTTTGAGCAAGGATATACTGAAGAGATGCTACAAAACGGGTTACTATGGTGCAAATTATTCATATGACCACATCCAAATGATTTACTTAGCACCTGTTTCATACAAAAAACAATTAAACTACATAGTGCTGCAGCTATCTTTGCAGCAAAATAAAACAAAAAAGAAGTGCATGTGTATAACTAGGTATATATGTACGTATATGTATTTGTACGTGTATGTTTTTCAATAAATAGCAGTCGGTTCCTTATTAAACCCATTATGGATGAAAAGATGGTTACATTTTCCGAATTTTTGTTTTTATAAATGTGTGTATGTGAATGCTTTGATAAAACATTTTCATGACTTTTTTTCATAAATTTCATTTTTTTTTTTCGAATTTGCTTCTACCTGCTTTTAAACATGAGACCTTCCTGTTCGTTTACCATAGAGAGAAAGAAAAAGTTCATTTTGAAAAGAACAATTGTGTATTTATTTGATTATAAAGAAGGATTTTGGAAATTTTTGATTGCACATTAGAATGAAAAAGAGTGATAAAAGGTTTAATATAGTAAAAATATTAGAAATAAAAGAGAAAGAATATTCAATTCAATCATTATAAGAATTATTTCTTTTAATTCTTCTGTTTTACTACTTCAAATTATTTATAACTTGTAAGTTTGTTATGTCATCGCTATCGCCTGTACAGCTTTGACTTATTTCTGGATCTTTTTCTATTCCGTTTTTCTGTTTAAAACATTATTTTTAAACAAAATTTGTAAAAACAAACAAAATGAAAACAACAATTATTTTTATACAAAATTTAATAAAAAAATGAATTCTTTGAATTTCTAAAAATTTTCAATAGCAGAAAACTTCGTAAGTATAATAAATTCTGATTACATAGTATAAAATAAAATTTGACCAAGATTTATGTCGAATTTGATTTTTCCTTTATATCAATTTTATTTTCTTATTTACATTACGTCTTCGATATCTAGAAAAACCTGAGATAGATATTTCAATTAAATACCATTAAATGCAAAAAATATATTCGCTTTATCATCATAGTTTAATGTATCACTAACAATATTTTCCAAAAATACTATAATAATAAAAAGCGTTTTAGTGTAAAAAGATCACATGTACTGACATGAAGATAATATCATTATTCTACGTTAAGTTATAAAAAAGAGTATTGCAAAAATGGAATTTTCCTTTAGATCATAGAGTGTATATAATTCACTGCATTTAATGGATATAAATAGTGTACGTGCACAGTAAACACACACATTACACTTATATGTGTAATCGAATTTGCACAAAGGATAATGTAATGAAAATATAAAAACACATGTAATGCTGACCAATGTACACATGTTGTTCCATTTAAAATTTCTTTCGAATATTGGCATAAAATAATTTAGTGGCTATTTTACGGCATGAGTGTTACTTATAACGTCATAAAGGGATCATTTATTTTACACTTTTCTTTTCCATGTTTGGTATACATACATATGAAAGTCAAGGTAAATAATAGAAAATATCAATAAGAGTGAAAAAATATTTATGAACTATCAGAGTACTAATATTGAATTACATTTATTATTCACATACATACATGATTCACATATTTGTTACATCTCACAATAATATATATGTATGAATCATATTTCCTTTTACTGTTCTGAAAATTGTAATATCATTACATAAAAATGTTGAATTTTGATTTTTCTTTTCTTTTTTTCTTCACTAAAATTAAAGAAAATCATTTTGGAAAATTGAAAAATCTCGGAATAAAGAAATTGATAACACCTACTCCATTAAAAAAATTATTTTATTATTGTGTATAAAACTCTGTTATTTTTCAATATATTTTCATCCATATCCGTTATAATAAGTCATGTAAACAAAATATCGATTACAAATAAAAACTGTCTAATCTATTTTCTTACAAAAAAATATCATTCAGATATTATTTATCTTTTTGCATGAAATGGTTTTAATTCACGCAAAATGAATGTTTGTTTGAATAGACAAGGTGGTCATAAAAATAAAAGTAAACTCTAACGCGTGAAAAACGAATAATATCGCCTGATTACAATACATTATACATATAAAAGAATACATACGTTTTGTTAAAAGAAAAATGAAAGCGTAATGTTGATGTAACACAGAACTCATCAAAAACATGAAAAATAAAATACAATGATAAATAATATAAATTGAATTTAAGAATAAAAAATAAATAATAATACGACATATCGTTGGTTAAACAAACAGTTATATTGTATCGCTTTTATTTAATTTATTTTAAAGTCTAACAAAAGATTTATGTATATATGCATGTATGTGCAGAATATTATAACGTGCAAACAATACACCTTGAATTCTGTACCCATCCGTTAATGTTATACATTTTTTTAATTTAATTTCAAATGTATACATAATGTTATGTGCATATTTGACTTAGTTATTTTGAAGTGAAAAGCATAAGATAAACTTTGAAAATGAATTTAAAATTATACAATGTAATAATCCTTTAAGTTATTCTTCTTCTGTAATATAAATGGTATTAAATAACTTACATCAGAGTATAATAACATAAAAACTTTGTTTATTTTAAGAAAAGATACTGTAATATCTTGAGAGAGAATTCATTTTACTCATACCATGTAGACAATCGCTTACACGAACACTCAATTTGTATTTAGAAATTAAAATACACACACATGTGAAAGTATCAAGTGTTAATTTTCCCACAAGTATAGTTTTTTACCGTACATATGTATACATATCATACGAAAATGAAAATTCTTATAAATAGTGTGTTCAAATCATTTAAGAAAATTAAAATATGAATTATTTTTATTTTGAAGTTTGTAAATATATATACACATATACATACTGAAGGTAAAAACGAATTAAAATTTTGAAAAAAAAAACACCTGACTAATAATAGAAATTGTTATGTTGTTTAAGTACAGTAAATTATTCGGAATAAAGTAATGAATTTCTGTTTGTGTGAGCTATACACAAATGCGAAAATTAGACAAAATGAACAAGTAAAGAAAACTGCAATGTAATTAAGAAATGCAATTTTCTTTAACGTGAAACTTAACAATTAAGAAATAGTTAGAACTAATTTGTTCTACTTTGTTACACTACTGAGTACATCAAAGTACAGCATTGAAATTTCGCATTTACTAATTCTTTATTATTAGAAAACATTAAATGTAATTAAGATTTTGTTGTTTTGTGTTCTTTAAGTTATTGAAAAGAATTTTTCTCAACAAACAGGATAATTGTTACCTATACAAATGTATATATATATATATTACATATGCACTCGTAATCCATACATACAAAAGGTGATTTAGTAGATAATATATAGGTAATGTTCATATGTAAATGGATAACAATAAAAGGCGCTATTGAAGTGTGAGTGTATGTTTATTTTTATTTAAAACGTTTGTATTTTGCTTAATTCACGATTTATCTGAAGAATCTATTTTACTATTGAATTAAATTTATCTCGAAAATGAAGTCGTACGTGTTATCATGAAAAATAAATAGTTCGAAGACAATTTCGAACTTAGCACTTGACGAGTGTAAAAATTTCTCATAAAGCTGAAATGTGTTAGAAATTGAACTTATCTGTTGAAATAAAAGCAATTTGAAATATTCTTTGAACCACTATGTTAATATTCAAAAAAAAATATCCATTGTCATTATTCAAAAATATTCAAAATGTTACACTTATTACCATTTGAATTAATAACAAAATATGTAAAATGTACACACAATTGTTTTTTGCATTCTATACATACATACATATATGCAAATATGTGTCGTTTATCATTTGTAAAATTTGCTGAATAAGACTATAAAAGTCAAATAGAATTTATTTCCTATGTTTTCTAATGTGTTAGACATTTATCACATTTATATAACATGTTGCTGACATTTTGAAAATAAATTCAAATTTTTTATTATTTGCATGAATTTAAAAAAATATTGTATACGTATGTAAATAATAAAACAAAATTCATATTTATTTTAAATATTATTTTGAATAATCAAATACCAAGAATATTTGCATTTATTAAATACAAATTTCATGCTATTTTTTATAATTTGCATATATTCGTTATGAAATACCAAATTTTAAACATTTTATATTATAAAACATTTATTGAAAATATTCATATAATTTTTATAATATATTGAAATTCATATTGTTCAAAATATTAACATATCATGTAGAGTTATCTGATGTACAAAATAAAATATCACAAGTTTAATTCAATAAAGATAGTATTTTAGTAATAAATTCTGCTATCATAAACCATAATATTTATAATAAATTTTAAATATCTCTGACCTACATTATTTTATAGTATACATCAATTTTATCTCATAACGTTAACCAAAATTCAAAATCAAGAGTCAAAATTTTGAAATATGTATACGCATAAGTACAAACAAATATACATGTATAGATAATATTTAATGGAAAACATACAAACGCAGACATTATATTTATGATATACTTCTACAATGAAAAATTTTCATAACGATGTATTATAACATTATTAAAAAAGAAAAAAAAAACTCTCAGTTCAATAAAATAGAAATAAACTTTACTTAACTCCTAAACACTCTAATAATTCACTCAAACATTCTACTTTATTTTGAAAAGTTGCCAAAAGTATTCATACAAAATCTCATGAAAATTTAACACCAAATGTATTATCCATTTCTATCTTTTGTAATAATAAATTCATTTAGACGTTTTAAATTTTCTCAATATTCTTCATATTCTCAAATTTTATTCTATATCTTATAAATTACATGTCTGGAAATATGCCAAATCAATCCTTTAAAAAAAGGATAAAAATGATAGACGACAAAAATAAGAAGATATTTGATTTTAAAAGTAAAGGACTACATATGTATATAATATATTTGTTTCTGGTTTATATGAATATTGATTTGTGTTGAACATCAAAGTATTGAGAAATGCATATTAAAAAATGTAATAAGATTGAACCATATTGAACCTTTATAAATCATAAATCTCATCTAAAGTTGTTTTTATTTTTCTTTGAAAAAAAAAAATAAATAAATAAAAATAAATTAAACGATATACTTCAAATGCAAAATATTTCCATAAATACAAAAACAAAAGCAATATACAACCTTCTGATTAAATTTTTAGATATTGCATCATACCATTATAGCTGCAAATACATATGTACATATGTACGTATGGCAAGTCAAATGACGTACGTAATATCAAGCGGATTGTTAAAAACCTATATTCTATGCTTCCTGATTTCGAGAGAAACTAAATACAGTCTTAAAGGATTAAAAATTTAAATTAAAAGTTCTATGAAAATGATTATAAAAAGTTTTTACGTAAAGCACTGAATTCCATTAATTTAATGAATTCGTGAAAATTTAATCGAAATACAATGTTTTCATTTGGTTTTTTGTTTTTTAACTTTTTGCATAAATAAAATTTCAGATTGATTTAAATATAATTAAATTGCATTCAAATAAATATTTTAAAATTTATTCTCGATGGAGACAAAATTTGAATTTTTGTTGCTATAAAAACAGTATTATAGATATGAGAATAATGATAAACGAAAATAGCGAATGAATAAAAATAACAACCGGAATTAAACGTATTTTATGTAACAAAAAGACATCTGAAAAACGCCACAAATTTTATTTTAAATTTAATTTAATATCTTAAATTCTATACAAAAAATACAGAATCAGTTTAAAATAGATCTTCTAATAGAATAAAAAATTCATTTGCATTTGAAATTAAAATTTCTTTTACATGATCAGTACACAAAATTTTGTTTTTCACAAACTTGTTTTAATCGGTTTATTATTTTATGTGTGTATTTTATTTAATTTAATGAATTTTCATATTGTTATAATCCTTTATTTCACCTATCTGAGAAAGGTATATTTCAAAATTCAATTAAATCAAAGAAAAGGATAAACGTGTTTAATACATAAGAACATATTTATGTATATGTATCTGCTTAAGACATTTCCTCATAAATTTGATTTAATATTGTGTTACATGATTGAGAGCTTTGTAATTAAAGAAATTCTGAATCTGAAGGTAATCTAAAGGTAAATATACATAAATAAAAGATTTATATCTTCACTTCAAATACTTGTCATTTTTGATATTTTTGTTAAGAATCCAGAAATCTGAATTACATCCAAAAGAAAAAAAAAATTATTTTGATAAAAAATCAAACTCGTATAACTAAAATTTTCTATGAAAAAATAATAAAAGAAAAATTTTATAACATCTTTAGGATCTTTCGTATGATTTTCCTACAAACGGTAAAAATCTGACAAAAGGGACTTAAATCCTTTCTGAAATTGACGAATTTTCATGACAAAATTGGTATATGTACTTGTATATGTACGTGTGTTATGTCTATGTATCTATACATATACGTATATATTTCTAGATGGTTCGAATAATTCACACATAACTTAAAGAATATTATAGGTTACCATAAAAATGTACTAAAATAAACTTTATGACAATATTAATAATGTTGTACAAAAACTTTCATTAGTATTACGAAAAAAGTCGTTTATATATGGTTATAATAGCCCATAAAAATGAATGTACATTTTATGAAGGTTTACATTTTTTTGAACATAAAACGATTACGACTGATTACAATTTGAAGTTTTTTTTTTTTAAATAATACATGATCCTAAGAAAACTGAAATATAATTGAAATTTCAATAAAAATGATAAAATTATTTTCATCATTTACATTTTGTTTTTCATTGTTTTTATTAAATAAAAATATTATATGCTATTTCAATCACAACTAATTATTAAAACTATATTTACACTGCATGTACCTGCAAATATATACATACTCGTACATATATGTACACTCATTTAAAAAAATTTGCGGTCTGTACTTTAAGGCCAAAGTAAAAGAAATCAGTCTGCTTCTGTATACGAAATATCTTCGTTTATTCACTTAGTTTTGGCAATAAACATTTCCTATGCATTTTCTGCAAAAAAAATTGTTTGAACTTTATGCACCATAAAGAAGAAAAAGAAGTCTTACACAATTAAACTGAACAATAGAACAGTGTGAAACGATAATGTTTAAACACTTTTATGAAGTAAAGCAGTTTTAAAAATCACCGCTAGAAAGATAAATATACAAAATTTATTGTACGGTCATTTGTATATAATCTTTATAAATGTATTCATACAAAAATATAAGGTAAATCATTTGGTTGTGGTCATATAAATAACTTTCATGATAGTAACCCATTTTAAAACAGTGTTAACCGACAAGAAGCTTATACATAAAAGTAAATTTTCATTTCCATGTTTTTGTAAGCATTTGTATTTAAAAAACGAAAATTTTCAAATATTATGTACAGTACACACTACACATATATGTATGTATGTAGATGTATTATGTGTATATGTATGTATGTATTTTTGAAAACCAACTGTTGTATATTATTTAAATATAAGAATACAACATAATAACATCCTGTCTAAAAGTTATTGCTATATTCTTATAGCAGTATAAACTGAAATTTCTTCCTGTAAAAGGAAAAAATTTAAAAATGAAAAATTTAGCTTTTTGTACAAAATTTTAAGCCTTAGTTTTCTTATAAAAAAAAAAAAATATATACATACATAAATGTAGTGGACAACGGAAAAGAATCATTAAATGAATTTTATCAACCACTACCAAATTCATTGTTTTATTTTTTATTGTAAGTAAAATTTGTTAACCTGGGAATTGTTTTTTCAAAAAATAAAATTTGAAAACTTCATGTACTTTGTTATAAAAACAAAAAAAATAAAAAATAGTAAAAAATATGTGTAAACAGTGTTCATCAAGTATTGGCTGTTAATTACTTAACAGGAGACTACGCAGTAAAGTATTATTTCCATGTTCTGATGTTGATTAGAAATTCTTGCAATCGTGACTAATGTACTAATTTTCTTTTACAATTGAAAATCATAGAAACAAGTCACTTTTTTCACATAGTTTCATTTTACATTATTCAACATTATTTGTATGCATGTATCTGTTTGTGTAATTCCATAATACGTATGTATGTATGTAATGTAATTCGTAATTTCATGGTATGCATCATTTCACTTTTAGCAAATATAACTTCAATGATGCCATTAATTTTTATGAATGTAACCAGATACTTTTATGTAGGATGCATATTAAAAGCAAATTTATTTTTAATTAAGCAACAAATTGAATTGAATGGGTAGAATACAGTATTTTTTCTTGTCTTCTTGTATTGTTTTTAAAATAAATGTCTAAAGATTAAACAACTTTAAAATTCTGGAATGAAATTTGTAATGTTCGGTTGATTGAGAAACAAAAAAAAAAAAAACAAATCTAATATTCTTTGATTTAATCTTTATCAAGAAAAAAATATATTATCACCATTTGTATATTTACACTGCAGATAGACAATTACATTTTTGTTTGTGATCACGTGTGTACGTATTTAAAATATGCAATCAAAAACATTTTTTACGTGAAAACACAGCAAAAGTTGAAATAAATTTTTTTTCTTATTTTTATGACATCATAGTAACACAACATTAAATTTTTCAGTCTTTTCCACAAATGTAGTGTTAGAAATAAACATATATATGTATATGAATGCATAGTAATTTGTGATCGCATAATACATAAAAAAGGAAAAAATTACAAGAATGCACATACATAAGTCATGCAATGTATTGTTCATTATTTTTCACATCTGTCCAAAAGAAAAAGAAAAAAATAATTTACTTCAAGCAGTGTAAAATTGTGGTCAGTTGTCAATACTAAATGAAAAATTGTAAACCTGAAGCCAAAAATGTTTATATTTTATGAGTACGTTACATATGTATGTATATTATATGCAAGTACTTATGCATTCACTTATTATAATTCAACTTAGCATCCAGCATTCATTAATCAACACCACCGACGAAAACCGCAATCATCATAATATCTTGTTTTCTGTCAAGAAGAAAAAAAATAATAAAAACCAAAAACAAAAGATTTATATTACTTGCGAGTTCAAAAAAATAAGGCCGTTTTACACCTGATTTTTTTGCACACACCTTTATCTTTCCTACATACAGTTCTGAATATTTTAAACTACTTCGTATGGTGTTTAACACTTCATAAAAGTGAAGGTTTTAAAACTGTCCAATAATGTAAAGAATTTCAATAAATCTAAAAATAACACTCTCGCTGGAATGAGTTGTATTCCAGTTTCTAAAGTTTTTTTTTAAACTTATTTTCCAGTTGTAACAATTTACACCTTTACAGTTGTTACAAAACATATGATAATATTATGTACATAATTTATAAATACATAAAATATTTACAGAGAATTTGTAGGATGTAATTATTTATAAGTACTTTTATCTGTATAATTATTCTGTTAAAATTATTTAAAATTCTTAATTATTTTCAGTAATACAAAGTTTATAAACAAACATTAAGAATATTTTTCTAATTTTAATTAATTTAGTTAACGCAAATAAAAAGAAAGGATCGTGTTTCTTTGCAACAAATTTTCAGTTTGTCAAAACGATGACTACAATGATAGCAAATAGTAAAAAAATTTACATGAATTTTGTAATATTTTTACCAAACAATGTTTAAGTTTAATATTCTTCATTTGAAGCAGTATTTAAATTCATGTGAACAACATGTACACAAACGTACACTTTCTCTATGAAATGTTACATATAAAAGAAAAGCACACATTGTACGGGAAAATGCACGTAATCCTTCATGCATAAAGTCAACTAAAAAAGTCAGTCAGGCATTCATACAATTTTAATATGCGTTTCTTATGTTTATGTCGATGCTCATTAGAATGACAAACTCAAACATAACTAATGCAAAACCCACTCACACATACATATGTTATATGTATAAATTTAGATAATAAATGTTTAGTTTTCATTGTTTATACATACATGAATGTGTGCAAGTTTTGTTGCAATGTATTTCGTTGTTGATTATGTGCCTCAAAAATTGCAAACATGTTAACTTCATTATTCCATCTATGGAATACGGTGTATGTACATTCAAATTTATTTTTTTTTCTTTGTATTTTTAATTTTCATACATCTATTATCCTTTTGTTGGCATGAATTCAATTGAAAGTCTGAAAAATGTTGTAAACATAAAAATAAACATCACATTCCACTGGTTTTATTTATATTTTAAATAACAAATGAAATAACAAAATAAAAATGTTTCAAATTCTTACGAAAAATTAAATAATCTTTTTATAAAAATGAAGGAAAATTATAGGTATGCTACCACTCTACATGTACGTGTAAATGGCAAACAATAAACTTTTTTATCAATAAAATAAAAAATAAAACTAAACCAAAACAAAAAAAAAACTAAATTTTAATTAAAATTCATTTTTGTTTTACTTTTAATTTGTGTCCTTTCAAAAATGTTTATTGCGATGTTAAAACTCAATATTAAAATTCAAAATGAAAACATTTTCAATTTCCTGGCTTAAGTAATCACCAGCTTCAAATATGTATTGAAAATCTTGGTATAGAAAATACGTACATACATATACATATTTTTGTATTTTTAGGATATTGTTGTTTAAAAATCAAATAAATTATGTGTTCACCACAATCACAATTTCTGTCTGCGTGAAAGTGATCACAAATAAAAACAACAATGCTAAAATTTTAATCTTCTTTTAAATGAAAACAAAAAATAAAAAAATCGAAATAATAAAATTCAAATGTTTTATCCGAACACGTAATACAGATTTTGCCTGTTTTTAATTATTTTGCCATTTTCAATTATGTACAGAATTACAAGAACAAAATGATTTTCTTTTAAAATTTATTAAAACAATAAATAAATATTTGAACATTTAATTGAAAATTCATAAATTTGTATATGCCTATTGTAATAATTTTAAATGCATTCACAGCAGGGAAAAGATTAAATTTTAATTTTCTACTCAAATATCATTACAAACATATAAAACTGTTTATACGCATCCATTCAGTATAAATAATGAATCTATTTCTATACTTACTCAGGTATTACAAACGTGTTTATTTGCAAATTGCTATTACCATTTTTAGGTGTGTATAAATATAATATGTAAATATTTTCACTTATTTAATTTTTAATCACAAAATTAATTATAGAACTGAGTGTGTATTCGTATTTTTGATAATAAACCACATAAAATACTTCATTTACATTTATACACAAACAATCACATAAGTGTATATACCTGCATCGCTATGGATATACATATATGTACAAGTACAGTACTATACTTTTCAACAATTGTTTAAATAGAGACAAAAAATATTGCCAAATATTTATGAGATAGATGTATAATGGAAATTAGAATTATTAAATTTTATCTCGTCCAAAGCTGTATATGCTCTCAAAGTCCATATCATTTACAAAATGTATTTAACTCAAAATTAGCACTTCAGGATATACTTGTAGACCTTTTTTTTCATAACCTCCCTTATCAAGAAAAGAAAATATTTACCATAATTTTTTTTTTCAAATAAACAAAAAAAGACATTTCACTCAATAGCACCTTTGGTATTTGATCTCATCCCATTTATTCAAATTTGTATACTTATTTTTTGCACGAAATGAGACATTATATCCACAAAAGATGTCCAAAAAGGAATTTTTTATTTTTCTAAAAACATTCTTCCATCTTTAAAGAAAAAATAATTTTCTTCTTTTAGGCATAAATAATTTTTTTTTTCTTTTCATTGTACCTGTCATCCTGTCAAGTATTTCGGCAAAGAAGGGACAAAACAAAAGAAATGACGAAAAAATACCCTACCCTGTTACGTAAAAGTATTCTTGATTTAAAGTCGATGACCTTATTTGTTTACTTACATCTTTATTAGTCGTAAATTGAAAAAAAAATCATAATACTTATTTTGATAAGTGAATTACGTGAAAAGAAAAATAAATAAAATTTATTCAAGAAAATATAAAAATTTTTTTTATGTTTAATTAACATAAATATAATGAATTATCAATATTGTAACGTGATTGACACGTACTTAATTAATAATATATGTACCTAGGTATATTGTAATTAGTATGAAATTTTAATTCAAATAATATACATATGCATGCATATGCACAGGAGATATCATTCATGATAAAGTAATCAAAACAAATTTTTGCAATAAATGCACTCATCCACACTTTCTAATATGACTTTTTAACGATAACTTTCAATTAAGCATATGTTGGCGCTTCAATTAATTAAGCGTTTATGGAGGTGTAGAAATTTGCATAAAATCCCACTAATTCGGACAGAATACATGTACATATGTATGTATGTATGTATGCTTGTAGTATCTACAGTTTATCAACCACATTTACCTAATGCACCTTTTTATCTATAATAGCACAAACTATAATATCGTACTTTGCTCATTATCCTAATCAAGAAATCAAAATACAGAAGTTTTATATAATTACGTATATGTACATGTCTGTATATACAATTTAGACATTTAGCTAGCATTAAATGGGATTAGCCGTATTTTATTTACATTTTAGAATGTTTGCTCTATAAAGTACAAAGCACATGGAATATCATATTGTGTATTAACAATAATACTAATTACACGAATATATAGTATAATCAGTATAAAAATAATAATTTATTAATATTGAAAAAAAAAAACGTAAAATTGAGTGAAATAAAACTGTTTTTTTAATATCAAGTTTTTTTTAAAGAAATTTCATATGAATTTTTTTCTATATGTATTTATGATTGACAATTGGTGCGGATCTATACAGAATAATTAAAATTGAAACTTAAATCAACTAACAGCGAAAAAGAGAGTATCTGTGATACCAAAAAGTGGATAAAAGTAAAAATTGTATTATGCCTGTAAATGATATTTTGCTAAATTTTGTTAACGACCTGGTTAGAGCAAATTTCCATTGCTACAGGCTTTTATTGTCTACGAATTTGTGGTATACAAGTACATATTATGTACATACATGTATTCATATAATATATTTATACGATTACCCTTTTTTCCACAAACATCAAAGAAAATGATATCATACATTTTGCAATTGATGATAATGAACATAGCAAAAACAAATTTTCTGATAAACGAGAAAATTGCTACTAGCTTTTAAATCATTTACAGTTCTATGATCGAATTTTTAATTTCATCATAAACACAAAATCTTAAAATGAATACAATGATATTTTATAGCATCCTTTTTTTAAAATTAGAAAATAGGTATAAGTACTATTTTTTTATTAAAGCAAAAAATGTAAATAAAATATGGCTAATTTCAAGTAAACCAACACACATAAAAAAGACAAAGTACAAGAAAATATAAATCATATAATTTTATATATATGTAATCATTTATTTATTAGTAAAATGTTGTAAAATATTTTGTTGTATATAATTCTTCCAAAAGTTATCTGCATTTAATGATTACAAAAAATTCTTTGAAATAATCATAAAAAAATCTATACTTCGATCATAAAATTCTTTTAATAGATTTTCTGAAATAAACTATGCTTATGATGGTCATTGATAAAAGCTACATATAGCTCTATTTTAGAAAAACTTTTCGAGAGCATAAATATTTTCCTGAAAATTCATATACTATATATATCTAAATAGCTAAACGTAGTTCATACATGCAATGTGTTACATAATAATTATTTAAACGTTCCAAAAATCCCCAATTAATTAACCAAAATTATTCTAAAAACCACATATCTATCTACGTACATACGCAGTTATATCGAAAAACTTTACTAATATCATATTAACATTATTATATTTTTCTTTAGCAATTATTTTTATTGATTTCGATAATTTCTCTTGGGTTTTAAAAGAATGTATATTAATTATGATATGTGTTATCGTTCTAATTGTTTTAATTTTTATTAATTACAGACTTTTATGTTTTTTTTATCCATTCCTAATTCTAGCCACAAGAGGTTTTATGGTTGGAATATGTATAATAGAAAAAATGTGGTAAAAAATAAAAATATTTCAATAAAATTTTCATGTGGTATACTTATAATTACTGTTGATTAAATTACATTGTTTTTTTCTGGTTTCCTTTTTAAAAATACAATTTTTCAATTTTAAATTCCATACACAATACAATTAATTTATTCCTTTTTTTTCAATTAATTTCAAATACCACGAAAAATAAATTTTTGCAATATGAATTATGAATCAATATAAATGAATAAATTATTAGTATTTGTAAATTGCGGTTTTGCTATAAAATGTTGAAAATATGAAAATCAACAATGCATAAATTCAAATAAATTTACTTGCACAGTTTAACTAAAAACAAAAAAATAATTAAAATTTATGTATAGTCTGTCCACTAATATTATGCACTTAAGGTCTTATGGTGATTACCTAAAGTGGTACCATTTTACATCACTATGTATTGATATTCAAAAAATTCACTTATAATAAAAGCTTTGTGGATTGTGGTAATACTGCTGTGCAACAGTCTAATTAGAAATTATGAGAGAAGAAAAAAGACTGTATGTACTCAATTATATAACAATACGCCCCACAATATTGCCCTACGCGAGGGCGATGTATTAAAATTAAAACGTTCTAAATTAAACAAATATTTAAAAAAAATCAAAGAGTTCCCTAAAGGAAACTAAGACTTAATATCAGTGCTATTGTTTTCTACAATTACAGTATTTTAGTACTTTTTGATTCTTATATTGCAATACTGCTGTCTTGATGAGAATATTGCTTTTTAAAATTCCATGCATTGAATTTCAGGCTTCGTTCAGATTTTAGACAGATATATTCAAACATTCATTCATTCCAGTTTAAAAGGTTTAAAATTTCGATTATCCTTGACTTTTTATAAATTATAACTAATATCATAAAAGTTACGAACTTAAACAAAATACTTTTTGAATAGCCCATAAAATAAGAAAATTTTTGGTTATCAGTTAACATCAACAGTGAAATTCAGTTTTTTCATTATTTTTTGAATTTCTCTTATATTAATTTGAATTTAATATGTTATGTGAATGAATTTCTCTTAACAAATTTTCATGAGTGATAAAGATTTCATTTCGTTAACTTTTAACATTAAGAGGGCACACATTAATTTTTCTTTGCAAATATAAATTCAACTTCATTTCACTTCCATCCAATTCTTAACTAGTTCAACATTAGAATAGTCCTTTCCTTTATTCTTTAAAAAAACTCTTTATAGTTGTATGTCAATAAAAATATTTATTTTTAAGAATTTATTTCATAATTAATTTTTATTTCCTTGAAGTCATATTTTCCTTGACGCCCTAAAACTATCTTTTTGTGGTAAAATTGAAAAAAAATTTAAAAATAAAAATGTTTATTCACGACGTCTAGTTCAAGAAATTAAATAACAAATGAAGCTAAAAAAGAAAAAGTAAACAAAATCAATAATATAAAAACAAACAATTGTTTTTTATAATTTATTAGACGCTCACAATAAAACCAAACAGACAAATAAATTTGATGAGAAAAAAAAACACACAACTTATAAATTATTCATTTTTATAATGCTTTAGTATTCCACAGGGAAATTTATAAAAAATGTTCAAAAAGACAAAATGAATCTTCTTAAAACTGATAATATTAAGCAGTAATGTAATGAAATGTACTAAATAAATTTGAATTTTCCCCAAAAGTACTATATTTCATATAAGATGATATTTCAAGTTCAAGAGAGTGACTACAAACAGATAAATTTTATATTGAGAAAAATCACAAAAAAAATGTATTAATCGTAACAAAAATAAAAATTCAAAATTTTAATCAATTTAAAAATTTTCTATCTTATCTAAAATTTTAATTTGGTTGTTTCGTATTCTAGTATTCAGTTAAAGATTGTTACTGTTCATACAAAATTTGTTGTAGATTTTTCTTTCTTGTTTTCTTGGAATAAAAGTAATTTTAATATTCACACAATTTCGATTAATAAATCTTTAATCCTCTTTAAGCCAACTTGATACAGAATCTAATACTTTCACTTTTATTAATTCATTTTTTTTTTCGAAACCTCAAATCCTTTAGTATGTTTCACATTTACATACATATAATGATATAATGTATGTATACCTGTATCAGGTACTATTAATGAAAGACTGGGGCTAGTTGTAAAGAATTAATTTGTAAAATGAAGAGACAACTGGCAAACTGAATACGTTTCTACTCTCTACCTATTTAATAAAAAGTTTTTCCGTATATTTCATATTATACGGATGGATACATACACCTACACATGAACAAACACAATGTACACTCTGTATGATGCGTATGAATGTATACATTGAAATACTGTTTAATGTTTATACTTTTATAACATTTTTTGTCTGTGTTTTATTGTTTGCATACAACCTTCCTATTGTTTTTTATGAAAACGTTTTTTGTCGATTTTTCACATGGATGGGTTCTATTTTCAATATGAATTTTATGTGTACACAATGTTTACCTATTTAGACATGCATAAATGTATACTTGCAGTTTGCACATATGTATACACAAATATACAAAATTGTCTGTATATATTGTATTTATATGTATGTATGTAAGTTTTGTTTTAAATTTTCCAATAATTTTGAATTGAAACAATGAAGGTGTGCCGCCATTTACGTAACAAAGTCGGGCGTGGACAACCCACTTAGTCGGTATTTGGTCTACTAAAAGAAAAAAAACATAAAACAAATGAACTTGTAGAAATACTTCAAGAGGATTTCTAAATTATTAAATTATACCTATGTAGCTAGAACCGATGTACAATTATCGAATTTAACAAAGGAATTAACTTATTTATTAAATTTATTAATCATACCTACATAGGTACATTATAATTTCAAAAATAATTTTTTCTTTTGCAATTTTGTTCACATTTATTGATTTGTAGATTTTAGATTTATAATTTGTAGATTTACAATTGTTTTAGTCGAAATATTTGCAATAGATAATTTTCAAATCAATACTTCCTATCCTATATAATTTTACCAAAACAAAGTATCCGATAACTTTTTGCATCGAAAATACAAACAATATTTTCTATAAGCATGTACGATAGAATTTTCATAGATAATAAAAAATGTATTTCATTAATGTTTATGCCCTTTTTTGTATTATTACAGCTGACACGCTTTCTGCACGCTTATATTCTATATGAATCCTTAAAATTCAAGTAATAAGTAACAGCAAAAATATATTTTTTTCTACAAATTTTATTCACATGTTGGAGTAATAAATATACTTACAAAACATACTTTAAAAACAGGAAATAAAAGAACTCCAAATTTTAATTACATTTTACTTCAAATTTTAAATGATTTATAATTTCTGAATTTTAAAGTTATCAGGTTAAAGCTTATTGACTGTACGAAATACACATGAAACGATTATTCTGAATTTACTTTATAAATAAATAACATTTTAATGATTCAATGAAACAGTTAGGATTAAATACAAGTTATGATAAAGGTTTGCAATTTCGTTTTGTTTTTAGATAAATTACAAGATATTAAACCTTTTTACTTTTAATGACCATCTAATTTCTTATGTATGATAAAAACGAGTTCTCGCTTATCATAACATAAATGTTCACAAAAAATTACAAGAAATTGATTGATTGTGAAAATAAAAACGAATACGTTTTTCCTTATATCCACATCAATTTTATAGAAAAAATATAAAAATTTCTTCATAAAAAAAGCACACGTGAAGTGTTTTATAAATATAAATGGAAGATAATTGTATCGGTGTAGTCGACCATAAAACTGTAATCAATTTCATTGCTATTTTTGTACATTAATTAATTTGATGAATTTAAAGTTAGATAAATTCATTTTTTGAAAATTATGATTTTTTATTTTCGTTTGATTTAGAAAAATTAGTAAATAAAAGTAAATAGTTCAAACGTTCGTTGTAAGGCAAAAAAATAACATTAATTATTATTAAATATTAAATTAAATTATAAGTTAAATTAATTATTGATTTCTATCAATCGTGTGATAAGTGTTAGTTTTTATTTATCATTAAAATAAAAAAATTGAAGTTTTGCCAAATTGTTTTTCACATACATATACATACATACATAATTCACTAAAAGTGCATATTTATTTTAAATACGTGCTTTTCTTTATTTAGAATAAATTTACACATTGAATTTTCCAATACATAATACTTGATAATACTGAATCAATCCTGAATTTGATTTCGGTGAATTGCTTTACTAAAACTAGAAAAAAAAATAACTAAAGAATAATTGGATATCTTAATATCTTATTTTAGGCACGAATAATAAATTGAATGCAGTAGCTATGTAAAAAGTTTTTCGATTTTCTGATTTTATGCATAACAATTTGTACATGTAAAAAACGTGTTTGCATAATTTTCTTCACAAAATCTTCTGATTGAATTTCATCCTTATGTTTCTCAAATACACATACATATGTTTGTACATGCATGAGAATTTTTGCTTGAAGTGTGACAATAATGTATTGAATGCAGATGCATCCATATGTAACAATAAAAAATCCTATTTCAATGGGTACTTGGCATTAAAAAAATTTATACATTGTTACAAAATAGTTGAATATATATATACATACATATATGGTACATACAAATTACCTAACTTGCTAAGAACGATGGTAATATCGTTTGTTGCCTTTTTTTTTTTTTGTTTAGAATATCTTTATTGGAAGTAGAAATAAAATTGCAGTAACTACATATTGTTTATCACACTTACCTATACATATGTAGGTGTCTAACCAGTGTGAGATAATTCAGTTTAAATTGAACACGTTTCAGAAACATACTGTTGTATAAATGCATATGTCTTAATAAGAATTTTTATTTTTTTTTTTTTACAAAATAGAATATGAGATTTTACAAGAAAAGCAAAAATAAAACGTTTATTGATCATTAATGAATTATCTATTCTAATGATTCTGAGAAGCATCAAAGAAATAGCTTGTAGTATTGAATTTTAGACGAACAAAATTTTCATTCATACATCAAACCATTATACAGTCGCCTCTGAATCTTTGAAGTGAAATAATTAGATTTGAAAAGATGTAACTACAAAAAAGGATAATGCAAAAAACTTTATAAACTTTTAGCTTCTCTGGAAAAAAAAAATACGAAATCACTTAATTTTTACATTAACAAAGAAGTTCAGTAATAGTATCAATTTTCAAAATTTTGTTTTTAAATTTACATTTTGTTAGTTTCCATTAAAAGCACGCATTGAAAGTATAAGTATATGTTTGAAGTATAGACATATGTATACACAAGTCATGAAATACAATACACATATGTATATATAAATAAATATTATCTGTGTTTTACATACATTACTGATTATACATACAATAGTTCACATTGAATTATTTTTCTGAATTTCTCCTCTGAGATGTTTTCGTAACGTCTTGAATAAAAAATATGGTAAAATAAAATTAACAATCAGTTTCTGGTTAGTTTATTAAAAAATTTAAAAACTTATTGTATAATGTAAAGTTTTGTTCTTGATAAATTAAGCATAAATTTTATTTATACTATGCACAAAGAGAAATTATGTTTATAGCAAACTATTTTATAAAATTTAAATTTGTAAAAAATTTTTAATAAAGCATAAGTAATATCGTAAGTAAAGTTTTCATACAAAACGGAAAATTAAAACTTATTTCGAAAAATCATTGAATGACAATGCTGGTTTCATATTTTATACAACGTAATAAAAATATTTAATTGAATGTAAAACAAATATGTACATTCTAAAAATATAAATGTAGTGAAGATAGTTTTTTTCATTTGTTTTAATTTTTTTTTTTGAAAATGAAAAATAAATTTTTTGTCATCAATTATAAATTTCCACGTCCATTTTGTACTGAAATAAATAATTCATCTCAATACTAATCACCGTTAAAACTTTTTCTATTGAATTTATTATTTTTGTCTTTTCTCATTTTTAATTAAAATATAAATTATATGTAATTTTTAATCCACTGTTGCAAAGGATTCTGAATTTCAAAACTCTAAATAAAATCCTTAACTTCCTGATTCTACTAGACGGAAAGAAATGTATCTAATTTTTTGTAGAATTTTTTAGTTTTCAACTAAAATTAGTGTATCAACCAAAAGAAAGTATTAATTTATAAATTGCATAGAACAAAACATGAAAATGCAACTAATTACCAGCATATAGATTTTGCAATTTTTTCTTTCTAATTAGTATAAAAATTAAATTAAACGAAAACGTCAACAAATTGTTATCTTCTTCAAAAGAAAATTAAAAAATAAACTACGTGACATAAAATCTTGATTTTAAATGATGTAAGTTAATGTACAAGTATTTGAACGTTAATTAGAAAACATTCCATATAGAATCAGTAATCATGTCTAATTAGTGGTTGAATTTAAATGTTATTTCTACTAATAATATTATTTCTTTGATTTACATTTTGATTTTGTTTCATATAAAAATTAGTGATTAGTTCTTAAAGTTTTTCTTTCATACATTATTCATACATCTTTCATCTCTTTCATACATCTATCATCAATTACCTTAGGAAATGTTTGTAATTACAGACGTATACGAATACATATTACGTATATGTTGAATTATGCACCTACATTGCTAAATGTTTTTCAATTTGAAACAATTCAATTATTTAAAAAAAATGCAAAATGTATCCACATAACATACACACATATAAAAGTACAAATGAATGGACAATTTTTTGCTTAAAACAATTAAACAGGAGGTAAGTAGTTTGTCTATTTGTCTATGTACAATGGTAGAAAGGATTTTCATACTAAATTTAATCTATTTAACAAAAAAATGTTTCGAAAAAATTCCTAAGATATACACATTATTTTTTATGTTTAATTTGTATACTTTGTGTGAAGAATTTCATTCAGTCACGCTTTGGAATAATAAATCATGTTGATGTATAAAAATACCAAAAAAAGGATAGAAAAAAACCCTAGAGGTGAATTTAAATAATTTTCTTTGCCTTTATAGTGAAGGCACTTTACTAGTCCTTGCTAAATTACAATATACATATAAAATTTTTGCTTATTTGTTTATTGTATACATCATTTCGTTAGATAAATAACTACGGATACAAATAATTTAGGTTAATTAAAGTTAGAAATTAAATATGTATTTTAATTTGAGGCACAACAAATAACATTCAATGGCAACATTCTTTGAATGGTAAATAAACAAAATAACAACTTTTATTCTGATCTCATGTTGATCCTCATCTCTAATATTTTGCAATGTAACAATTGATTTTTTTTAATATACAAATTATTATTTATAAATAAATTTTTAATTATTCAACTAATAAAAGAAAATATTTATTTTGACTTACCGAATGTGTATCTAATAAAATTGACACAATTTCAATTAAATTATTAATTTTTTTATGCATTTACATTTTTTGCATGATACACAATTTGCTGATACACTAAATTATTTATGACTATTCAGTCATATGTATTTACTTTTTCCACATTATGAAAATCCATAAAATATTTGATAAGAAAATATAAGAAGAAAAAAATAAATAAATGGAAAAAACCAGATATATTCCACATAATAAAATAAACGTTATTTATGTTTATATAAATATGCAACCAACAATGAGTTCACTGTGCAAGTAGGTTGGATTAGAAATCAACAAAAGCTATGCTAAGAACGTTAAATAATAGCTATAAAATTGAATATAGCGACGTATAGTGTGTTTGCGATGTGTGTTTACGAATGGATGAATAATTCACAGATAAAATTCCAGTTGAGAAATTATTCATTTATATAACACTAAGATTAATGATGAAAATTAATTATTATGAAGGACTTCTTGACAGATACAGTTCTTATATAAAGAGACAAAATTTTATACATAAAAGCGCTTACACATACACAATATTAGCGACAGATACATGTGTTTTCCGTTGTAATGTTATAGTAATAAAATCAAATTATTCTAGAAACAATAAGCACTCCTTAATATAAAAGTAATAAGGAATTTACTTCTTTTTTTTTCAATTTAATTGGAAACATTCCAAGAAAAAAATGCATTAGTAGACATTTTTTTATCTGTAAATTTAAAAATGAAAATGAAAAGCTTGTTTTTTATTCAAACCCTATTTGAGGCTATAATGTTATTTTAAAAATAAATGTCATTACAATTTTCTTTTCACATTGATTTTATTGTTTGAATTTTATTATTCATGAATATACATAATACCGAATATAAAATAAAGTAGAAAGAAAAATTAACACAAAATTACATTTTTATCATAAAAATGATTTAGTTAAAATCCCGAGGGCATTGTATCTTTCTTTGTTGTAAACAACTAAATTTTCATTTTTTTTTATCTTGTATGTTATCATACTATCTCATATTTCCTTGCATAAAAAATTTCACTCATTGCATGTAATAGTGACACATTTTACATTTCTCTGTATAATACTTCAATCCCTTTTTTATGTGAAGGACTTTTACATTGCTACTGTTTTTATATGTACAACAAAATACAAAATAATACGGTTGTATATTTAATGTGTTTTTTATGTTCAGTCATGAAATTTAAGGTAAATTTACTGTTTAACTTACAAACTTATTGCCTATCTCTTTATCTTCTCTTCATGCTATTCTGTATTTTAATTCTTATCTCAAGTATTTATATGTATATAACGTATAAGCAAAAGCTTTTCAAATCCTTATGTATGTAATTCTAAGAAAAAAATAATCATTCTTTAAGTTGATTAAAATGTGAATAGATAACATACAAATCAATAAAATACCAATTGATTGACATTTGAAAAGTTATAGTGATAAAAATCGATACAAAGTAAAATTGGGTTTTTTTTCGTGTAAATTTAGAAGGAAAAAACATTTTTTAAGATTAAATAAGATCGAATTAAATTCTTAAATTCTTTACGATATAAGAAAACAAAAAGTAAATTAATCAGCATAATTTCAACTAAATAGACAAATTCATTTTATTAAATTTAATAATGGATAACGAATCAAAATGTTTCGTAGAAATTTTAACATTTTGTATTGTAAATTATTGATTAAATGCTCAATATATAGTATGTTTTCGATAAACTAAAATATTTAATTATACGAATTTATTACTAATCCTTTAATGCGTTTACATAAAACAGATTTGTGTAATTAAATTGTTTACACGGATTATATTAAAATTTATTTTGTTACTAATACCTATATATTGTTAATTGTACGTATTTAATAATAATTACAAAAATTACAATATTGAGCGAAAAACTATGAAAATTCATATTTAAATTGAAAAAAATTATCCTATTTTTCATATGTTCATATACATACATATATGTACATACTTATATCAAAGATTCCATAGCACAACTGGCTGCTGTGCCAAATACGTACATAGATGGGCAAAATATATGTAAATATTTTTCTCATTACACGTCAGTACAAAAGTATAAAAACCTCTTCCAGAATAAATGGATTGTTTATAATAATTTTTCGTTGTATCATATTTTTCTTATTCTTCTCCAGCTGAATAGGCTTGAACAAGTCCTTTGTTTCCAACGGCCACAATTCTTTGATGTCTTGTCCAAATGTAAATTTTTGGTTTACCATTATGTCAAATTGTATATAATAAAAATTACTCCTTCAATTTATTAATTGATTTTTTCATTGACATTAAATTACTTATGTACTAGGGAAAAAAACTCGATTTCCAATTTATGTATGTACATTTTTTGTTTTTAATAAATTGTATAATATGATAACATATTTGTTAATAGAAATGCATGAAAGAATCTTTATGCATATTTTCTATTACATTTTTATGTAAATATTTATATTAGCATAATAATTAGAAAACTTTCTCTTGTTTTTTTTTTGTTTGTTTTGAAAACAAAAGTCAATTTTTTCAAATACATAAATTCATATTGGTCATATTCGGTCTTTATATAAAAACAAAATTATTTGTGTATAATATTACATAACTTAAATTGTTGTTGTTCTTGTTGTTTTTAACTTTCTAACTGAAAAACAAACAAAACCTAATTTATGACTTATGACATAACCAGATATTTTTGTCTTTTATAATATTTATGTGCAAAATATTTATACATATGTATAAATATAAACATATAAATGTTACTATCTTCTGTTATGACCATAAATTTAACAAAATATTGAATATGTAGTACAAAACACATACACATGTATTGATGATATACAGATACTCAAGTTTCATATTGTTTCAAATAAATTGTAAACAAGTTCAAATTTCTGTGGGAGTCGGAATATTTATTCAAGTGTAAAATTATATTTTTATTAAAGAGAAACTGAAGGATAAATATATTTATTTTTTGAATGAACATTTCTTTAACTTTGGCGTTTTAAAACATTTTTGGGTTATTTCCTCCAAAAACATAGTCACTTGTATTTTGAATGAATGCTTTTCAGAGTTTTTAATGTTTTTTGTATTCAGTTTAAATAAATTCGTCTTTCACTTACATCTTTTGATTACCAGTTTTCTGTATTTAAAAACAAAAACAACAACAATCAAAGGAGAAGCAATGATTCAAAAGTTCTATACTTCATAAAAATACAAACGACTATCTTAAAAAATTGAAATTTACATATACAATTCTGACTTTTTAATTTTAGTAAAAATTGTAAATGAATACCATCAAAGTTGAACAATATAAATTTTAACAAGATTTCTAATTTTCACTCTTCTATTCTTATAATTTAAAAGAGAAAATCTTATGTTATGTAACTGATTGAAAATTCAAACTATGAACGTAATACCAAACCAGTTAAAGTATTATATGTACATCCTGACAAATAGTATTGTTCAGTTTGAATCTTGAATTTTGATTTAATTTTTTTTTTTTTTTTTTTTTGTAGGTTTTTATTCTTATTTTAATTTTACATAAGTTTTATGTAACACTTACATATACATGCAAGTATAAAAGAATTTGTACATATGTATAGGTACAGTGCAATTGCTTCATAACTTCCAGAAATAATTGAAATTAAATTGAAACTTTTGTGTGATAACTGAGAATTGTTTTATTTGTACCTAGTATTCGACGTATAAACCAATTATGATAGATGAATTTTTCAAATTTCTTCAAAAATAATTCATCAATTAATTTGTCAGATCCTAAATCGATGAACAAAACTACAACTCGTACAATACACACACCAATAAAACACTTTACAATTTGTAAAAGATAAATCAAAAAATTTAGTTAATAAATTGAAAGAACTTTTTTTTAATATATTGAAGGCAATCGATCAAAATAAAAAAAAAATTAACGAAATTAAATTCCCATTTTGCTAATCTACAGATCAAACATAAATAAACATAGAATGTTCTCATATGTTATGTGAAAAGAAAAACAAAATTTTTGAAAGGATTGAATTATTAATGAGTAAAGAATTTGGTACAAAATTTGGATTACCTTTCAATTTTGATATATTACCTACGAGAAAAACAAGTAACCGATGTTTTTGAATAATTTTCATCCCTTTTACAAATAATACAAATGTGATACATTTGTACAAACTCTAATAATTATAAATACAGTGTTAGGTAAAATAAAAGTACTACCTTTTGATATGGGAATAAAAAAATAATGGCAATGTGCTAAACTTTATAATTGAAAACATGAAACTAATAATTTTGTTCAAATGAACAAAATATTAACACACTTTACACGTACGTATGTAAGGATGTAAAGCATACATATAAAATATGTAAATTAAGTATGTACAATTTTAAAATTATGTATGCATACGGCATAAATAGAACAGAATTTATTTAAAAACTATTATGAAGAATATGTTTTGTATAAAGTAATATAGAAATAGAATAGTAATGAATGCATTGGTTGATATATATAATAGAATGTAAAATTCATTTTATTATGAATTGTTATCTCCTTTGTATGAGAAATAATATTATGAATAAATAATTGTGTACTATTGGTCATTTAATTTTATTCTAAAATGTTGTTTGTCATGAATATTAATTAATGAAATTTGTTATGCATCCCAATCAAAAATATTAATTCTTCAAATTTATACGAGTATTTATATATTAAACTTTCAAATACAAACACATACATATATATGTAGTCTCATTCCAATAATAATAATAAATAATTTGCATATTTGGACACAAATAAATACTTCTTATAATTACATTTAAAATGATCAAATATATATAGGATATTCGACACGTAATATTCCAAGGTAAGAATGGTAAAATGAAATCCTATGCAATTAACAAGTGATTGTTTTAAATTCAAAACCAAGATATTTACGTACATATTTGTGTGAATATTTCAACTTAGAGAATTTTATCAAGTTTAATTTACTTATAGTACCCACATAGTTTGTATTTTTGAGAAAAGTATTAAAGTTTTTGTTCATACACACATGTTAATCATATTTGTCCTTTACGATGTAAAGGAGAGATCATGTAATATTTTTAGTAAATTATTCAATTAAAGGAATTGACTCTTATTTAGTTTGATTTCATCACAATTTATATTATGTAAATGAAGAACCATTTTTTGACATATTTAATAAACAAAAAAGGAAAGGAAACATCAGGATCTTTCTTTTGTAATCGCTTGAGTGGATCAAAGAAATACAAGTTTAGAAAGAGTTTTTTTCTTATATTTGCTGATGGCAATTAAATAACTCTCCTTTAAAAAAAATCATTTGCAATTTTTACACTTGAAATATTCATTGTCTGAAAATCAAAAAAAACACAAAAGAACGGAAAACAAATCTACAAAATATTCACATTTTTGAACTTTAGTCAAATGATAAAAAGTTTCCGTATCTTTGATCTTATGTACATAGATTTTTCTAATAAATGGGTATATGTATATCACACATACGTATTTATATAAGTAACATTATAAATATATGTATGTACAATATTTCCCTTTTTTATGAACAAAATTACTGTGGTAGAATATTTTGATAATCATTTCCATGGACCATAACAGTTCAATGAATGTATTTTTTTTTATAATAAAATTGTACATACAATTTAGCTTTATTTTAACAAAAGTGAAAGAAAACAATGTAAATTTTATTGTAATTATAAACGGAACAATTCAAACAAGCATAAAAAAAAGAATACAAAAATTATTATCATTCAAATTGTTTACGAACAATTAAAATTGAGTAAAAAATATTCGTAAAAATTAAAGACATTTAATTTTGCTTTTGCATACAGAGATATACATAACAGATAACAATTAAACTTAATAATTTATATTTATCCTTTTGATTAAACGTTTTTTTTTAAGTTAAATAACCTTGTTAGTCAATTATTTGTTAAATACGTGTTAATGATAACTACGCTATCGATAATAAAATATTGAAATAATGAACACGCAAAACTCAGCAAAATTATTATTGTCTAAAAGCAAAATCATCAGTGTTAATAGAGTATGGTAAATTTTTTGCTTATGCCGTTCTTAATTTCTTTTTGATTTTTATCAAACAATAATTGAACATGAATTACTGTGAAAAATTAATTTCATGTACACCAAGTATTGCCTAAAATTGAATTCCGTAGTATCACTATTGTTACTGATTTTAACACCCCTAAGCCAGTAATTTTCAATCAATTCATTATTTGATTACAGTAAAACGCAAGTAAAAAGTTGTGTAGTGCCTATAGCGCTACACGATTCATTTAATGCTAGATGCAGAATTATAGAATGTGTGTACGTTTATAATACGAATTAAAATAGCCTTAAACAATTTTATTAATCTATGTACGTTACAAAATTAAATTGAAAATTTCAAAAAGGTGAACGTAACATCTCTACATTGAAATAGAAAATTTTTAATTTTAAAAATTATCATTTTCCTAAAGACTTTTCTTCTTAATATGAATATGATACTAATATACACACACATATAAACAAATATTAGGTAACTTACAATTCTGTGATAAAACCATTTATTTGTTATCTAGTCGTAATATTTAAGTGCTTGTGCATTTGTCACCTTATGGTGTTATTCACATTTACCGTGATGTATTATTTATCAGCTTGCGAATTGTCAAACTTATGTACATTCATGTTATGTTAATGTTTTGTCCAAGAATAAAACCACATTTCAGTTTGTTGTTGTACAACTTCTATTTCTATTGCTCTAAATAAAAATTTTTAATATGCACTTCAATACTGTTTTTTTTTTTTTTAATTTTCTAAGTTATACCGTGTTTTGAAAATCATCTTTACATACAAATCCTTTATGTAATGACACCTTTTCATACTCATATTATTTCAGTGATTGTTGTTGAATGAACTCACATTTGTAATCCAACCGCGTATTTAAAAATTTTATGTTTTACACCTTTTCGTATAATATTCTGAAAAAATATGTATATTATTATCAGTATAAAAAATTTTCTTCAGGGAAAATTCTATAGTTTTGTACTTTATGAAAATTTTACCTTTTTCTCTTTGAATTTGTAAAAAAAAACCAGTGAAAGGAAAAAAGGCTTTTCATATAAGACAAATAAAAGCTTTTCATTATCAAGATTAAAATGAAAAACTAAAAACAGTAAAAGTTAAATAAAAGAAAAATGCATATCAACTATAAAATACAAAGTGCACATTGTACACTTAACATTTTACACTATGTTTACCCTTGAGAAAATTCTAAACAATTTTTACTTGTTTTTTACTTGTTTCTATTGTTGGTATTGTGCGAAGATTTACACAGTAAACATTATTACATGTTACGAGAGAAATTCTTCAATTAAATTGTAATAAAAGATTTATTTATATCAACATAAAGTAAGAACAAAGGAAGAGTATGTACATATGTACATGTATGCGTTTAAAATGAAAATAATGAAAAAAATGTTGTCATGTTTAATCGATAAATAGAAGGTTTTTCTCCTATTACAATATATTGACAACAAACTAACATCCTCCAACTGAGAAATAAGCCTTATGTACCATCAAATTTAAAAAAAAAATTTGAAATATGAAAAAATTAACAATTTGTCCCTAATATTTTATATTGTATATCCTTATTACTTACATATGTATATTCATGTATGGATGTACTTGGTGTGGCATTGAACTAAATTCAGTTTTAAAATATTAAAAATGTGTTACATACATATGTATGTATGTTCATCCATATACGTATGTATAAGCACAAATTTATTCAAATGAAGTTATTATATTATCCATTGAGATTAATGGGTATCATATTTCCAGGTCCATTTATATGCTTTCAGTCAATTCATATAAATTTTATTTATTGTATCGTAAATCATAAAATGACAATTTACTTTGCTCAAGCAAGTGAGTATATTATTCTGTTTTACGTGAACATAAATATAAATAAATACACATTCTTGTAAGAATTTAGAGATGTTTCCTAGGCAACTCCCATACAAATAATGCATGCAAATGTAATACATTCATATACATATAAATTACTATATAGTACATTATGAACACGATACATATGTACATATTACATATATTAAAATGTTATTTTGTATGCTTTTTAGAATGTTTTATTCAAACAAAAATTTACATACATTTTGTATAACCAGTATTTACATTTTACCCCAAATAAGGTATTCATATGAAAATTACTTATGTAATACGTGCATATATTGTTTATGCGAAGTACAAAATAAATGCTTGTGTAGCATAATAATTCAAGTTTACTTTAACTTTCATTTATTGTTTTTTTTTTGTTACGAATAATATACTAAGAAAGTACACAATAAAGCAAAAACATAATTTAATTTTGATATTGAATACAAAAAGTAAAAATACAGGTACATAAAAATGCATGTTTGTTATTTAAATAATATAAGAGAAAATTGTACGAGATTTGTTGTTCACCATAAAGATTTTAAAAAAGGAAAAAAATTACTTATTAAACTTATTGAATTATTTAATTAACTGATATGAAAAATCATTGAAAATATTTAGATAATGTGAAAATTCATTATTTTCAATGTTTGTTTTTTTGTCCTTACATTTTACCATATATGGATGTATCTATATATTTTTTTTTTTGCATTTACATTAACTTTATAATACTAATTACGAAGCCGTAAATTTTAATATTAGTCTGCGGTTACAAAATAAATAAAGTTTTAATAGCAAAAAGCTTCAATATTGAAAACCATGTGGTTTGAGGTTTATTGATTTATGATGTTATATAGTTTACGGCAGGTCACTTGAAAAAGTAATATACGTATACTATTAATCAGTGTTATCACACATATATATGTACATACGTGTGTGTACATACATAGTATATTACTGATTAAAAAATTGATTAATTATTTTTTATTTACACTGAATTTAAAAAAAAAAAAAAAAATTTAATTCTAATATTCAGTACCTGAGATGGCAACAATTTATTTAAAAAATCTTCAAAAATTTTTAAAAAATGTAATATAATTTTTATGAATTTTCAGTTAAAAAAAGAAAATTTTATATGAACGTTCTGTGCTTATTACCATAGAATGACTGTGTATCTATCTATATGTACATTATTGAAATCTGTCTAAAGAAAACCGTTGAAGTATGACTTAATGCACTTGATTAATAATATAATACATTCATATACATGTGTAACATATATAACACATATGTATGTATGTACCTATACCTATGTATGTATATATGCGCAATATCCATAAAAAAATAAACTTTTTTTTTCAATGTGAAAATAAAATGTCCGTTTCTTAAAATATCCTGGTTACTTTTCCTGTTTTCATTCAATTTGCATTTTTATGTACATACATATGTATGTATGTATATTTTTTTTTAAAATATATTTTGCTATTTTTCAGGTTTTATTGACGCAAAAATAAAGTCATTCAATTGAAATGTTAACAAATAAAAATATTTGTTATAAAAAAGAATAAAAAAATGTATCTACAAAAAAAACGCATAAATAACCAAACGTCTGTATTTTGAAAGAAAATCTAAAAAAGATAAAAGTATCCCTAAATCCATTTTCTAGTAAGACATAGGAATTACAACATTTTCTCCTTCTTGAAATTTAGATATGTATATTCGTAAGTTTTAAAAGGTTTCCGAATAATAAAGACACCATTCTCAACATTAAAAGAAAAACATAAAAATGCAAGATGTAAAAACATAAAAATGTGTAACAAGAAAAAATACTGAGTCATAAATTTTTTGAATATACAAAATTTTACCAACTGACAATTATTTAGTTAAAATTTTCTTTTCTCAGCTAATTTTTGTAATATTCAATGTCCTTAACAATATTTTAACAACATTTTACAATAAAAAGTAGATTTCAAGACTCCAAACTAAATGAATTTCGCTTACAAATCTTCAAGAAGTTGTAAATTCTGTGTAAACATGCATACGTACATTATCCTTTTATTGAATACGAAGGTTCTTGAATATAATTACAAGAAGTTAAAATAAATTTTTTTTTAATATTTTAAAATATTTTAAAATTTTAAATTAAAGCAAGTTATCCGCTTAATTTTTTTTTTTTTATTTAGTAAAACAACAAATCTTATTTAGTCCACAAATTATTTAGTTTTTCTTTTTCATTTTTAGACACATAATTATCTTCATGTATCATTATGAAATTTTTTTTCTTTAATTAATAAAAATTCTATGTCACACATGTACGTGTGCACAATAATCCTTAGATAATTTCACAATAATATAACGAAATGAATTATAAATATGTTTCATTTGTGTTTATAAGATTTCCGAATCACGTATGAAAGGAAAATATCCGAGTAATTTTGGGACTTTGTTAATCCGTTTGGGAATTGGTTAAACATACAGAATAATAAGTTCTTACACGCACTTTATATGAAAGTGAATTCTAGTAAATAAAACATAATTTATATATGAAATTGAGAAAAAAGTTCAAAGATTTTTTCACAGTTGTAGTAAATACATTTTAGGTATGTATGTGATGGTATTATTGCAATTTCTTAATACTACATAATAAATTTTGATTAGAATTCTATTTCATTTTTCCATGAAATCTTTTATCATAACAAAATTGAAATAAAACGAAAAACATTTGATCAAATATACAAATAGCTAAATATTCATGACATTTAAGGCTTTCAAATAAATTCGTAAGCAAGTTTATTATTTTTTGTGTTAAATTAATGTGACATGTCCAAACATTAACAGTCAACTTTAGTCAATATATTTTCCAATTTAAGTAATGAAATATGTATGTTGGTAAGTATATGCTTACGTCATTTAAAATTATTTGCCTGGAAATTTTTGGATAATATATGTATGTATTAAAAATGCAGTAATGTGCAGGAAATTTTATTTATGATAAATCGAAAATAATTTCTTATACAAATTATGAATAATTACCCTAGTAATTCGAAAAAATAGCATAAATAAATAAATTTTTAAATATCATATTCACTCACATTCACTTTTTTTATTTTTTATTTTTGAAGTTTTTCCATTAAAGTACATGCTCTCATTTTTTGTAGTTTCATTTTTTATTATCCTACGGCTACATAATTTTTTGAAAAAATTTTCTTTGTTATACGTTTATATTTAATCCTTTGTTTTCTCGCATTTTTATTGAAATTCAGAAAATGAAAACAACAAAAATTCCAGTTTTATTAGCAATCAATGGAGTAACAAAAAAAAATCAATGGAAAATTAAGCATTGGACGATCGCATTATGTATGTATGTATGTACCTATAGACAAATAACACACATTCATATATAACACAATCAGAATTCAACAATGAACATAAGTGAAAAATTTTCTGCTACCACATCATTGTACGAAATTTATTTGTTATACTATACGAGTATGTCAATTGCAGTTGCATCTGCAATTAAATTTACAAACAAAAGAATTCTTTTTTTTTTTTGTTAAATGGAATAAAAATGAAAATATGAAGGAAAAAAAATGTTTAAAAGTGTAAAACTTGAACAGAATTTGGTAAGTGTTACACATACATATACACAAATTAAATTTAAATAATTTTAAAAAAAAGGATTTCGTTACAATGTACTTATTGAAAATTTTTATATAAATATTTAACAAGAAAATAAAACAGAATTTAATTATTTCCAAAATTTCGACTGATTGTCTGAATAAAAATCTATACCTAACCATATACATACATACATAATTATGTACATTATATGTACATAGGTATAAATGAAAATGTTTTTAGACTGAATTTTTCGAAATATAAATTGGAGATAATATCAAGAAGACTTCAAAATTATGTCTTATATTTTTTTTTTGGAGTAATTTAAAGGCTAAAAATAAATGTAAAAAAAACGTACATATTATATAAAGGACTTTTTGTAAAAAAATATGAAAAAAAAATTTTTTTTTTTTAAAGTTTGACAAGTATTGACAAAAAGAATTTCAAAAGATGTGATTGAGAAAATATAAGCTATTATTTGTGAAAAGTCTTCTTTTTAAAAACGAATATTATTAAAGGAATACATTATGTAAATACTTTTTATTATGACATCAAGTAACTGATAATGATATAAAGTCTGTTTTGGACTGTCATTAAAGCATTTCTTTTTCATTCATAAAAAAATACATTATTGTACGAATTTATGCATAAAAGTTTATACATGTGAACAAATAATTGTTCCCTCATTTAAATTTACTCATATGTACATATAAATGCGTATACGTTTTTATGCCAAAAGAATGATTGATGAGTATGTAAATTTTTGCATTATAGATATTATATTATACTTTTTGTTTTCTGAATATTTATTCACACTGTTTTTCCTTTTTTTTAATGTTGACTTATTATACGATATTTTGTTTCTTTTGTTATCAAAATTCTGTTTTCTTTTAAACTTTAATGACATATGTTAATTTTAAATAAAACAAAAAAAAATAATGAAAACAAAATATTATTTCAATTTTAACAATTTTTATTTTTAATAACAGTTCGAAGACTAATGTGTTTCGTACCAGAATCAAAAAAACAGAGTACTGACCTGATCATTGCCAATTAACAATATGTCCATTTCAAATATGTATGCATTATGTTGCATTGCAAAAACTAATTAAAATGAAAATTTAATATATGTATGGTAACTTTCATTTTAAAATTTTTTTACTTTAACTAAAAATACAAATAATGATTTTATTTCCACACCAACACGGAAAACTTTGGCTAGACTAGAAGAATAAAAAAATCTCAAAAATAAAAAACACATATTTTTGTCATTGAAATAAATAAAAAATTGATTTCATGCTTTTCTGTATTCATTTTTTATTTTATATTTTTATTTTATTGGCTATTTTTCAAAATATGATAAAAATACAGGAAATAAAAAAATATCAACTTCCAATAATATACCAAAAGTAAAGCAATAAATAATTCATTTCTTAATAAACTTTGTAAAAAATTTCCAATTTTATGTTTAATATTTTAACTTTTCCGCTTGGACAAAAATCACAAGAAAAGCTTTATTGTCAAAATATTGAACAAACACAATGCATAGAAAAAAGAAAACATAAATAAAATAATGTTTACAAACTGCAACAACTCAATTAAAATTCAAATACACAGAATACAATAGGACTCTATGAATAGACATACATATGTACTTGCTTCTGTTTTCATTACATGTACAATTGTATTTTCTAAACCATAAATGTTCCCTTGAGAGTAATTTGACAATCTCAAAGGATCTCTCACGTACCAAAATTATTGCCAAAACAAAACTATTGATTGATCGACTTAATATTATTTTGTAATCAGTTCACATACACATGTGATGCGTATGTATTGATGGCAATTTGTAGTTATACACAACATATATAATGTATTTATGTATGTCTGTAATAAAGATAAACATAAAAGTGTCTGCTTTCAAGTAAATATTTATTGTTGACATAAAAATTTTGTTTAGAAAATTTTGGCAAACATATTCCTGACTGGAACATAAAATATTTTACAAATAAAACGATCAATATACTAAAAAGTCCTTTTATACAATATCAATTTTGGTTTATTATGTTTTATATTGGTAAATTTTTTATGAGAGTTGCATGATAACTAATTAAAAATTTTGCTGTAATTTATTTTAAATAAATTTAGTTTAAATGATAAAATAGTTGATAAAATTTATTACATGTGGTAACAAATATTTAAACTTATAATGTATCACTTTAACATTCCATTAAAATTTACTTTAGTTTAATTATTAAAAGTACATTAAAAAAATTAAGTTTTTTTTTAAATTGAAATTTTTTATTTCCTAAATGTTGTAAGCATTCAGTTTTATAAAAGTTTCAGTAAGTTAACATAAAAGGCGTTTATGTGCATACAATTTTTTTTTTTTAAATTTCACATGACATTAATTGTGAGAAAATTCAATTAAATTCATATGCTAATTGAATAATATATGCTGCATTCATGCATTGTGAACACATAAAGTGTTTCTGATATAATTAAATTTTCTTTAATTTAGAATACATCCATATTTAAAATTGTTAGGACATCATGTTTATGTATTCAGGCGTATATAAATTTCATTTACATATTCATGAACATCTATTTAAAATTCTGATATCATTATTAATGAAATTATTAGGGTAAAGGAAAATTTTTCTTTACGCTATTTAATAGAATAATTGAATCAAATCGTTCTATAATTAAAATGTAATTGACAATTTTTCAGCATAAAGACAAAATAGATTAAAAATTATTTAATGTGCATATGATACTTATACGAGTAAGTATTATAAACCTTTTCTACTGACCCAGAAAATTTAACTAAATGAATGCAGTCTTATATAATTTCAAAGTTTTTAAATTTTATTTCATCAAATTATACTTATGTGTGTCTTCGACTTGGGGAGAATCAAAAAGTAATTAGGAAGAAAGTACTAGTTGAAAGTTTATTAAATGTGTCTGCTGAAACACTTTTTTAAATATTTAATATACTACAGCTTTTTATTTTCTTTTTGATGTCATAAAAATGTGAAGTAAATTTTTATTTTCCTTTCCTTAGCTTTTACTCTTTACGTTATTCATTTCCACATTGTTGTCACATCATACACGCTTTTGAATTTAAAACATAAGAAACTCATAAATTGTCAATAATTTACCTTTTACTTTATTGCTAAAAATAAATATCATGTTCCGTACTACAAAGTGTGTGTATGCGTAAATTCTATACCATTTCGCACACTTTTCCTTGTCTTATTGATGCCAAAAATATAAAATTCTTATTTTTTGTTTTTGTTTTCATACACAAAGTATCTACATACATGTATGTTGCTCAGAATATCTTAAAAAGATAAATTGAAGTTCAACTTTTGTATTTTATTTCGCACAAGAAGGCAATACAGATACATATGTACGTACTGTGTAACGTTTTATAAATTTTAAAAATGAATTCATGCACTTTATGTGCATAGAATGTGAAATTAGTTTTTAAAGTGAGTGACATTTTCAAAGGAAAAGTTCACATGGCAATACTTGTAACTGTTGTTGTACATATTTTATACATTTTATAGAAGTATCACAGCACAATATGTACATATACTGGTATTGTAAACGAAACGATGCGTACTGGTTAAATTGACAATATGACTTTTATTTAAAATTTCAATTTGCCAATGTTGGTTGTTACATTTTGAATAACAAATAATTCAATTCATTCATAAATGAAAATAAAATGTACTTTAAGATAAATGATATTCTTTTAGCACAAGAATTAATAAATATTTTATCTATCTAAAAAACAATGCAGTATTTAAACACAAATGATGAATAATCTCAGTTGCCGATATTTAAACATATTCACATATATATGTATGTACATATATTCCTTTTAAAGTTATGATTTATTATTACACAAATTTTTAAATTATTTTCAAATCTCTTTATTAGAAATTTTCAACTTCATTGAAGCGAATAAATACGAAATTTTCTATTTAAAAAAAAAGAAAAAAAATTATACATCGTAACTAGAGTAACAATGCCTTACAAATATTCGTACTTTACAAGATTCAATAAATATTTACTTTTTATTTATTTTTTTTTTTATTTATTTCAAAGAATCTGTAGAAATTTCTGTATGTACTTATTTTTTTTTATCAAGGGAAATCGTGTACATACACATTTGCATTGACAAAAGATGATGGCGCCTAACATAATAAAATTTTATGAAGCATGAAATATTCAATAAATAATTTTCTCTCTTTTATAAACAAAAAAAAAAAAAAAAAATACCTAAGATTCTATTCATCTATAGTCGTTAAGAAAAAATTCAATTTGTTCTATGTATTGTTTATTTAATTTATATATTTAAAATTAATGACGATGAAATTGAAAAAGCTCAAATATTAATTATGTAAAAGACTAGGACTTATTTTTCAGGTGTAGTAAGATGTTTTGAGAAAATAAAAAAACAAAATGAAATTTTTTTAGATACTTCACGTCATACAAAAAAAAAAAATTCAATTATGCATTAAAATTGTAAACACGAAAATAAATTTGAAAAACAAATGTAAATTTTTCGTTTAACGAAAACTGAACAATCGATGTGTAATGAACTGATATCTCAATTATGTAATATTTTTTTCAATATTGTATTAATTATTTTAATTATTAATTTTATCATGTTTAAAGCATTTTTCTTATTCTAAGTTTTTCCCTTGCATAAATACATGTGAGTAAAGAACAATAATCGTGATATTCGTATCAAAGTGTTAATTAAATATTGAATTGAAAATTCTTAAAATGATAGAATTCATTCATTAGCTATGTTTAATGTATTCAATTCGACACATATAAATTTGTCGTGTCTAACTTATTCTTTTATTTTGTTCAATAAATTACGGAAATGTAATTTACAATTTCAAATAAATTATACAAGATTATATTATGTATAAATTTAAACGCATATTTTAAATAAATTCTAGACCTTCTAAATGATCACTATATGATTATATGTTCGTCATTTGTAAAGAATCTGATTTATTGTCGCCTACAAAAATTCCAAACATGTACCATTGCATAACGTGAATCTCAATGTAAATAAAACAAATTAAATTGATGCATGCATAGCACAAGAATAAAATAAATATCACGTAAGAACAATGAAACAATATACATATGGATAACATATGTAATATTGCAATATCTAAAAAAATATACTTTATATCTTGTAAACTTCAATTTTTATAGAAAATTTTTCTTTTTCATGTCATGCGAGGGACCTACCAAATGTTCAACTCATATTGTGCCTAATGAATAATAAAATTTACTTTGAACTTCTGAATTCAAAAGTATTTGATGGTTTCGACTGTGGTAAAATTTAGTTTGGACTAGAATCTTACTAACTGGGAAATAATGTGATTTAAAAAAAAAAAGTAAAAGCTCAGGCCATCGTTTAAAATTGATATGGTAGCATTATGATAAACCCACACGATCACAAATGATTTTCCATTGGAATTTGAATAAACATAAATTTTACTATATAAAAGAAAAAACAAATTCTTTAAATTATAGTTTTGTGATATGCAAATCAAGGACACGATTTATTTGAATTTTTCTCTAAAAAATTATAATAATGTATTCCACATGTACGTACATAAGTATGTAGCTTAAAATTAGCGAACATTCTAATAAAAAATGGTTCTAACGAATTTTATTTATTTTTCTATAATCAGCAATAAATAAAATCATCTGTATATATGTATTAGTGACCTTTATGTGTTTTTTTTTTCGCTATAGTTTCTTTTGGTGTTTATTGTAAACAGTAAACATCTTTTTTTATTCATGTAACTTTCATGTACGTATATAACATATGTACATACACATACACAATACATTGTCCAAAACTTTTGATAAAATACGTACGCTTTTATGTACTCTTGTAAAATTTATTACATATAAAAATTATCCAAATTATTTACATGCTTGTTTAAAAATTTGGAAAAATTTTCTACATGAAAATGAAAATTCAAAGTGTAGGATATCAATATAACCAGAATTCAAGGTTTTTTATTATTATGAAATGAAATTAAAAAAACTGATCTATTGGCCATAAATCTTTTTTCTGACTCTTAACCCTAGTAAACACTAATTTATCAAGTTATTTAATTGTTTATTAAAACCTTATCAAGTGATTACGAACAATATTTTGAAAATTCATGAGTAATCATAAAATTTTCTGCTTTTTTTAAATTTTGATTTTTAAAGAAAAATACAAACTTTGTTTTGTTATAGAAAATATTATTATAGGTTTTTATAATTTTGAAAATAGAAAAAATTATTTCTTTGATGAAAAAAAACAAAAAAACCAAGATTTTTATACATATTTTCTAAAAGGTTTTCCTTGTAAATAGGAATTCATATTAAATTGAAAATATTGCATCAGAAATATTAAATAAAAAGAATTTTACGAAATTTTACAATTTTGTACTGTCGTAAACCCTAAAGCAGAATATAAGTTTGAAATCCATATCCTTAATAGGCATTTTTTAATATCCAAAAAATATGAATAAAACAAAATTAAATTGCCGTCATTTTATATCACATTTTTTCCCTTTATCATTTTTCACGGAATAATAAAAAAAAAATCTTTGATATCTTTGATTTTTAAAACAAAACTTTTGCCCTTTCATTTTGAATAGATACAACTTTTGATAAAAAACGAAAAAAAAAGTAAAATTTTACAAAAAACAAAAATCATACTTTATATCACCAAAAATATGTTGTTTCGAAGAAATACAAAAAATTCTAGTTACAAAAAAAATTAATAAATGAATGAATACAGTCTTTTTAGTGTCATCGTTACTTTTTGTATTTTCAATATTTTTTATGGAAATTCTTTGAATGTTAAAATGTTTTTTAAAAAATTCATAAATTAAAAATACATATGTATAACTTTTTTTTTTCGGGAATGTTATTGTGCTATGTGAAAATGATAAAATGCAACGATGATCAAACAATAAAATAGTGATAAGTCATGAACTGTGTCGGATTTATTTATCTAAGCTTTTATAAAAATTTAACAATACAATTTTTTTTCAATATTTAACTAAAAATGTCTCATAACAATAACGTTAAAAGGAACTAAAAACCATTTGTTTTGTTAAAATGTTAAAAAAAAGAAATATGTCTGTTACAAAACAAACAAAAAAATTTTTTGTAAAAATAGATATATAACACTAAAACTGTGTGAGACAATATATACAAATTGATAAAAAATTTTAAAATTACATACATATGAAAATAAATAACAAAAGCCTCTACTTTTCTATGCATAGTGTGCATTCTAAACACAATACGAGAAAAAACAGAAATCAAAAACATAATAATGCAATGCTTATAGAAATCAACATAAAAAATGAAAAAGTAACAAAAATTGTTTTTTAAATGTTAAAAAAATGTTAGTAAAATATTTAAAGCTTTTTGTATGAAAAAACTTAAAATTAAAATTTTTAGTGTGTATTCAACAATAAAGTTTATACAATGCAATGTAAATATGATAACTACGAATTTTTTATTTCTTTTTTTGGTATAAAAATAAAAATAATATGCATTTCTCATAAAATTAATAATTCTGACATAAACAATTTTTCAGGCAATTTATTTGAGAATAATGTGGAAATGACAATCATTAATTACATGAGTTCGACTCGCCATTGCCATTACAACAATTTGTATTATTGCATCACTTGTGTTTAATAACGTAACAATATACGCATGTACATACTTTACATACATATATAATATACATACATACAGGTATATATACATATTTTCTTAAGTACTTTTCGTAATCACACAACTACAATTTGAAAAATTATAAATAACGTCAAATTTTCCTTTTTTATTGCTTTCAAAAAAATTTTTCATGTTATAATTTTATGTTTATATGATGATGCCAATTTTCTGACCGATTATATAATGTAAAAGAAATGATGTGTGATAAAAAAAATTTTTTTAAATATACATTTGCATTGTGTTTCGTAACATACGAAAAAAAAACGTTCGTTTATTCTCTATTCTTTTAATTGAGATAAAAATGAAAATTTATTAAATTTTCTTTAATTTATATACCTATGTATATACGTACATTCATTATAAAAGTTACCTTTCATTATTTATTTCAATTTAATAATAAAAGAATATTCAAAACGCTTTCTTAATTTTCATTTTCTTATCTATTTTCAAAAAAATAAAATTTAAATATAAACAAATTGCTTACATTTATGCATACGATACACTTCATATAAAATTTTTCCATTAAAATGTATCGTACATAAAATTCACACATAATATATGCTTGTTTGAATGTATTTATGTATGTATCTTTTTTATTTGAGAACAATATCGCCAAAAGCTATCTGTAAGAGAATTTCTAATACAGCGAAATATTATACAATAAAAAATATAAAAAATGAAAAGAATATATTTATGAAACATTTTATAATATTTTCCATCATTCATCTTTTTCATTACAAATTTTCATTTCCTTTTCCCTTAAATGTCTGCTATGGTTATTCGTTTTTCTTTTTTCATTTCCCATTCCTATTTATTATTTTTTTAAGGATTGTGTAGAACAGAACAATATTCTTTTAAAAAATTCTTAAAATGAAAAGTGATTTATGAATATATAAGAAGAAAAATTAAAAAAAGAAAAAAAAAATGGAAAAACAAATAACGAAAAATTTTTTGATGAAAGAAATTATTTTGTTGTAAATTTTTTTTTTTTTTTTCATTCTTCAAATGTTTATTATTAATGTTGATGTATCATAATGGTCTGTATTCGTAATGCGTATAAAAGAAAATTGTTATTCAGAAATCCTAAATTAATTTGCATATATAAATTTTCCAAGACCATTTTTCCTGTTCTTTAATTTTAACTCAAGATGTTTCGCAAAATACACGTAGTACATGTAATGCAATATTCAAAAAAAAAATCGTTTCGAAATGAAAAATGAAATGTTTAGAAAGAAGAAAAAACCTTTTGTTTTCAACACCAACAGTAATTCACATGAAAATGCTGTATAATAAGTCTTCCTGTATACAGACACAATTTTTTGAAATTTTCCTTATTTTGCCTTTAATAATAATAATAATAATAATAATAATTTAGAACACGTTTTTTTCTCTTAATAACTTTCATTTTAAGAATTCATATTTCGTTTTGTTGATGTTATGTCATGTTCATACAAGTAGATTTAAAATTTATTTTTTGTCATGATATTAAACATCAAATGTCTCAGACACGAATTAAATTATCAAAATATGTATGAAATTCGCAATACGAGAAAAAAAAATTTTTAAAATTGTTCTACTTTCATGTAATAAATAACAAATATTTTTATATCAATTTTGATCATTCCAAATACATGGTGTATGATGACAATATGTAGTATTATCAACATTTGAATAATACATCTTATATACATATGTATATATAAAATTTGTTTTTTGCTTCACATCGGCCTATTATAAGTTAAATGTAATATTTAGTGAACGAATCCATGACTTCCATACACCGCCAATGAAAATAAAATTCAAGAGCCACTGTTTTAAACCACCCGTCCTCCTTTACGTTCAAAACTGAACTGAATAATCAGTAACTGAATTGAATAATCATTGCCAAACCAAACCAACCACTATTTATGCTACTGACTAGCTGCTACACTGTGTGCTATTGTTATATATACCAGACCAAACCAGACCAGACCAATCTACATGAAACATGAAAGTGAACAAAAATGCGAAAGAAAACTGGTTAAAAAATGTAAAGTAAACAAAAAATAAAATGTAAGTAAAGTATACAGAAAAGGACTACCGTTTTGCATAACATTTTTTAAAAACAGTTTTGTATGCAATATTCGAGGATTCTGGTAACACTTTTTGTGAAACACTCTTGTCTCTTATTAGAAATAATGAGAGAAGCAAAAAGACATGTGTACAGTGTACACTGATAATCATTAATAGACAAACTTTTGTTATTTTAAATGTCATAATTAAGGAACTTAATCTAAAAAACGCCTTATACTGCTTTCAAGTTTTTGAAAACAACGGCATTGATGGTATGTACTCACTTACCTGCCCATACCCAACAATGTTTATATAAATGCGGGTACGCATACTATATCTAAACAATTTCATTAATTAACAAATTCATTAATTATCAAAAATTTATGATTGATGTGGTTCCATTCTACACATTCTTATGACACAATGATATTATTTATTCCACACCTTTTTTGTTTTTTCATTGTTTCAGAATATTCTAAATTTTATTAATGATAGTTTCAGATTATTCTTATTTACATCAACTTTTCTTCGTACATACATACATACATATCTACTTCAAGTCTCATTATATAACTTGAAAATAATGAAATATTACAAATAAAAGAAATTTAGTATTTTTATATTCAGATACAAAGATACTTTTGATTTGCATTTGATTAATACTTCAATGCTTTTGAATATAATCAAAATGATAAGTGACGATATCGTGAAACATTGTCAAAATTCAAGAATATAATCATATCAAATAATATACATGAAATAATAAAGGTGAGGATGTGTATCCTTAACAATTTTCTACACAGATATAAACACGAGGAATATGTAATTTTCAAATAAAAATAATTTAATATCATACAATGCTTCAGAAGATTAATCACATGGAATATTCTCATAAATTAGTAAGAATAGATTATAAATGAGATAATTAAGATACAAATAAATTAATACATGATAAAAATTATACACAAACATTTTATTGTCAACAGATAAATTAAAATTTAATAAATATAAAACTCTATAACTAAAAGTACAATAGAAAGAGTATTTTCATTTCGTTATAAAAATACGTAAATTGGTACAAAAAGTGAAAGTTCTTTTTGTAAATATGATAAAAATTTTACTCTGTCAATACTCCATTGTCAGTAAAGGATTCTCTTTCTATTTTTGAAGTAAATTTTTGTTGTAGTTAAAATGAGCATATGAATTCATCGAAAATCAAACATGATATGAGAATATTAATAATGAAGTATAATTGAGAATTCAAGTACTTTTCCGTACATTACCAACAATTTATTCATACGGAAAATTATCATTTCAACATATTACATGTGATAAAATATATACATATGTATGTATCTATATATACATATACTAAAGAGAAAAAATATCATCATACTTTGTTGATTGGAAATATGAAATAATATTTTGTAGAAAGAAGAAAGCATGTGTGAAACGTGTTTCTGACGATAATCATACAAATTCAGTCTTATTAAATCCATGGGGTCTATATGGAATAATATAAAAATATATTTTTTATACAATAATATACTAAATGACATTTTTATTGAAATAAAATATCTTCAAATAAAATCTTTTCATCTTTTCATGTACGAGCATTTGAATTGCACGTGCTTCTATTTGGCTACATTCTACATATAAGAATATACGTATACATTTACGTAATTCTCATTTTCTTATCTACATACTAAACAACATATTTTGCTTAAAAAAAGATAATATCAAAAAATTTTTATAATAAATATTATCGCAGACAATATTCACGTTTTGATACGGTGCAAAATCCTTTTCACTATTACATCATTTTTTATTACACCATTATTATATGCAATTATCATTATCATTACTATTTTTGTAATCATAATCATTAAGAACACATAACACAGAACGAAATCCAGATATTTCAAGAAAATACAGAATTTTTGAAAGGATGTTATTAAATTATTGTCATTACTAATATTAAAAAAATGCATTTAATTCAAATTTAGTTTAATACCAATTGTATTTCCTAAATACATTTTTATAGATTTCAATTATATTTTGTTTAGTTTTTAAATTTTTCGAAATATCTTTTTCATTCTTTTCTTTTTTGCTGAAGTTTTTACAATATTAGGAATACTTTTAAAACTTTATTTGCAAGAAAATTGCCATTGCATGCATACAATACTATTTACTTGTACAACATACACATATGTTTATATTTAGTCAATATCACGTCCAAAAAAGATAAATTGAGCTCATTTATTCAAATGTCTTAGAAATGACTTGAAAATATAATAATATAACTGTCAAGATAGAAAATGAAAAAAATTGTTTCAAAATTGTGTAAAGTTATATGTGATGAAATTTTATTATGTTATCTAACAAATATATATTTTTCATCGCTTTTGGGGTAAAATCAAGGGGAAAAATGAACTAAGCTTTAAAAAGAAAAATTTATGTGAAATATGTTGTTTATGTCCAAGGATTTAAAGCTGTTTAAAACTTCAAATAAAGAAAAACACAAACTTTATTAGAATATAAAGCGAAACTATAAACGTCTATAACGGACAGCCTTACTATAAACAATCAAAAATACATTAAAACAATTTCCGTTAAAATAAAAATGCAATGAAAGTTTTTAATTTCAAAGCAAATTAATTCATATAAAAAGTTGTATATTTTAACTTCTACAGCAATAAAAAACAATGAAAACCTCAGTATCTAAAGCATCTACAGTACTACATATCTTAATATTCTCGTATTCAATTTTTATTTAAAATAATAAAAGAACACGTCTGAGCTTTATCTAATTATTTTTTATGTTCACTTTTTTTTCCTTGGTATTGTTAGTTTAAATTGTTTAAACTTAAACTGAAATAATATTAAAGCAAAATTAGTAGTAGTAAGTCGATTATCATTATTTATTGTAATATCCCTGGTGGTATGTACGTGTTGCTTAGATGCATTATAAAAGTTTTAATATTGTCATAAATTAAAAGCTGGACAGTAATATAAAATGGAAATTTAATATATGTATGTATGTATGTATTATTATTCCACACGTTTAAACTGTAAAAAGATGCTATTGCTAGTAGCGCTGAGGTTGTTTACAAATACTAATTCATCCAAGAAAGAATTAAGATGAAAATACACACAGCTTCTCTTATATACCATACATGTAATTAAAAAAACAAGAATACGAATAAAACGTTGATAATAAAAAAAAAATAATTAAATTTTAAAATATGTTATTTTGTTTTTTTTTTTTTTTTCAATTAATTTACTATACGTTATGTTTATGACAAGCGTTTAAATTGAAATTTTATATGATAATAATAGAAGTTTATAATATTGATAAGAGAAAATGTGTATTTTAATTTAAATGAAAATTAATTTTTGTGGTTAACGTCAATTTTATGTTGTCTTGTATAATGTAATATATAATTTATATAAACGAATTTTATCAATTGTATAGTAAATTTACTTGTCAATATGTCAATTACTTTTTGTGTAATGAAAATAATAAAAAAAAGCAATAAAATTAATTTAAGTTTTTGCATATAATAAAATCATTATTTTTATCCCTATGTCCTGTATTGTATCCAGTCAAACGAACAATAAATCAAAAAGCAGGTTATTCTAGTGTATTCAATATTATAGATGAGCTCAATGTTCTAAGCGTTTTATTTTGTTGTACAATGTGCATACACATAATAAAGAACTCACTATTTGTATGTACATGTAATATACATACAAATGTATAAATCCTTATGCTGTCCATATATGTATGTAATAGTGTTCGTTTTTTGAAAATAAACATCAAACTAATAGAAAATTTTTCTAGCATTAATTATATTCTTTTATCATCAAATATTCATTTTATTTACTCCTACAATTCATGTCTTTCCTTTCTTTTTTCAATTGTGTAATCAAATGACATGTTTTATCTATTTGATACAAAAAATAAATACAATCGAACTCTATTAAACGTCTATCAAGTGTTTACTACTTTTCTTTAACAAGTAAAAGATAGGACAGTGAGATACGTTTCTTTCATTTATTTGTTTAGTACTCAACTTAATATAATCACCTGTGTCCAATACGGTTTTTTCTTTTTCAATATGATTTTTCTTTTCCTTTTTTTTTGGTATTTATAATGCAATAATTATATATACATACATCATGTACTTATGTATGTGTATTTAGCTACTTCTTATGAGTTGTGTACTTACATGATTATATTAGTTTATATATAATGACATATGTACATATGTACAACACATGTTTTAATTCACAATCTATAATGTAATGCCACTCAAAATGATATTAAAGGACTTCATTCACATATTTGAAGTGACAACTCTTATAAAAATCTTTATATTTACTTATACATTTATTTTTGTCTTGATAGAAATTGACATGTGTGTGTTCATACATATGTATGTATGTATGAACACTTTTTCGTTTCTAGTAACAACACGAAATATAAATTTTATTTTACAAAAATGTATTTTCAATTTGAATTAAGTACATATCACATTAGATCTTGAAATTATTCATTTTGAATGAATTACTACAGTTGAAAAAATGAGATATTTTATTTTTGTTACTTTGTAATTTTTTTTCAAATTACTTTAATTCAAACGGATAGGTACCTTCTTCTACTTGCTTTTATATGTATGTATATGTTCACAGTATATTTTTTTAAGATTCATTAAATTTTCAAGTTATAAAATATTTCAACAGCAATAAATTATGATATATAAAACATGTTTTCAATTTATACTTTTAACAAAAGTATATTTTTGGTAATTCATCTTTGTTATAACAAATAAAATTAAATTGACTAGATAATATCCTTTGGGACTATTAAAAATAAATATTTTTGATATGCTTATATGTACCTTATTATTATTATGGTGTTGTTAATATCACCAAACACCAGGCCCATCAAACATTCATATTTATCATAATCCATTCATATAATGTATTTCTAATATATTGTCATAAAATATCTTTTAATCCTATATTCAAGAATTTTTTAGATATCATAACCTTTCTTTCATTTTCAAAAAAGCACATTTTAAGGGTTGAAAAACCTACTTTGTTTCAAAAGATTCTTGCAAAATGAAGTATTTAAGTTCACACATATACTGTGCTTAAAAATCTAAATATACACATGTACATACATTTATTTAAATATATACACAAATTGAAATGTGCCATAAATTCTCACATAAAATTTGGAAATATTATAAAAACCATAAATGTATGTATGTATGCAAAAAATGTTATGATATTGAATGAATAACGTTTTCTTTTAGAGGGTGACATGTATAATAGTAATGTACCATAAAAATGTACGTGCATATTTGGAGGTATCTTTTATAGCATTTTTTTTTTCCCCTAAATTTATATAAAGGACGAAAAGCATTTTATGTTGGTTTTTTTTTCAACCATCAAAAGGAACAAAATCTTTATGAATTTTAATAAATATATTCGTTACATTCGAAATAAAAATTGAATTTATGAAAAAATATGAAAATTTATCATAAACTCTTCTAGATTGCATTTTTAAACTGTTTTTTTGTACAGCAAATTTTATTTTTTTAATTCACATATACACAAATTTTTTTTAATCTTCTACAAAAAAAATTTCAAATACAACAAAATTATTTTATTTTATCCCTCATATAAACTAAATTAAGTTTCTATAAATAAATAAAAAATTTAAGTAATATTTCAACATGCTCATTGCAAAAAAAAACCAAAAATAATTTCATTTTTTATATGATAACACAGTATTAAAATTCCTTATAGTAAATGGAGTTTATTTTAATAATGCTCTTATTGGTTACAAATTTCTTGTTTATGAGAATATAAAAACTATCCCAAAATCTATATAATTTTCTATAAATTTTTCACAATAACATTTTTATCCAGAAAAGATAAAAAAAAAACTGAAGTATCAATTCAGTCAGTAATGATATTAACTTTTATTTGAGTTTGTATAAAAAATTGAGTAGATTTGATTATCTAATCGTACGTTAGATATTCGAATGTAAGTTTCTGTAATATTGGTAAAAGTCAATGTACCATATATTAATGCGAATGTGACAGTGTATGGTACATGTACTCGTATGTATGTATGAACTAGTAAACATGTAAAAAAATATAAAACCATCATTTACTCTGAGATGGTACACGTCCGGTCTTATAGACCCTTCCGGTTTACAATATCTATCTGTAAATATACATATAACGTATCATACATATATTTACATACATATAAAATTTCTACATTCCCATTATTTCTTTGAAGCGGAAATTCGCAAAGTGTACTTTTTTTTTCTTCTAACTACATATTTTCATTTGCTATAAAAATTGAATTCTTTGAAAATAAAATGAACATTAGGCATTTTAAAATAGTAAAAAAAAGGAAAAATTTCTGTGGAATAATATTAAATTGTATTTTAAAGTTACATTTTTTTATTTAGATTTCATTGACTCGAATCAATAAAAAAGTAAATAACATTTTATTCGCATACATAATTTGTATTAGCTTTTCTGGCACAACTATACCATGAATAGTATATCCTTCCTGTTACAAGAATATACGAAAAATGTTTCAATATAATCGTATTTGTCTGTTATATTTATGCGTTTATGTTTCTCTTGTGTATGCTGTGTGAATGTCCTTTTAACTACATGTGAAAATTTCTGGTTCATTAGATACAAGAAATACACATCCTGTTAAATGTAAGTGAATATAACAAAGATAAATGAATAAAACGAGGGTAGCATACAATATGGAACTTTAAGCATTTACAACAACTTTTGTATGAGTAAATAAAATGCAAACGCAGAAATACAATTTTTGCTTTTTTTCTTGAAAACATCAATTCATTTCTAGAAAAAATTGAGTTACTTTTACGTTCAAGAATAAATCAAAATTACATGCGAATAATTGAATTTATGTATTTTCATATTAGTGATTTGAATTAACAGAATAAATAAAATTTGATTTAATTTAGTCTTCAAGTAGATGTTGAGTATTAATATTACCCGCACGTTTTCATCGAATTTGGTTATATGTATCTGTACATTTTGAATGCACAGCACTAATTTTAAACAAAAAATAAAAAATAGTCTGCTCAGCTTGAGTTTTTAAGATTATGTTTAAAAACTCCTTGTACTTTGTACGAACGAATAACTGGTGTGAGGAAATCACAAGAACCTTTTATTGTAAAGCATACCCCTAAACGTACAATGATTTAAAAACACGTGTACTCAAAATACACAAATCTCTCAAAATATGAATTTAATGTTGTACTTGAATACAATTTTAAAAAAATTCAAATTAAAATCCTCTAACACTTTAATTCTATTGTTTTAAAGTGACATACATAACTCAAAATGAAGAGTCCTTTAAAAAATCATTAAAATTTAAAAAGCATAAATTAAAACCGATGTATGTATATTGTACAGAACACTTTAATCTGCACACATTGTATTACCACATTTATCCACAAAATATGGTGTCATTTTTATTGAATAATTTTTTGTATTTGATGTATGTATACGTGTAAATTTACAAAAAATACAAATACAATACAATACAAAAACGACTTTTACTATTCTCTGTTTTTAATAAATTCGATCTCTAGAAAATCCTCACTTTAATTAATTTTTCAAAACATTCGCCTAAAAGTGTAAAGATTGTGTTTGAAAAAAATATGACATATCTAAAACCAGCTGACTGTTTGTATTACACATTTCAAAAAATTCAAAATATCATTATTTTTTTTTAACTCTATAATCTGTTTGATGTGAACACACTTTCTTTATCATACCCTTTATAGCATATGTATATTGTCATGGAAACGCTTCATTTGGAATGAAGATAATCTAGATATCATGGTTAACGTTTAAAAAAAAAATTGTAAAATATGTACTTACATACATACAAACATACTTATGTATGTACATACCTACATATGTACTTAAATTTGTAGATTTAACTAACTCCACAAGATTTCCAATGTTTTTTTTCTCGATTATATTTTAACACGTGAAAAATAAAATTCTCAAAAAATCTTCAAACTGTTTATTAATTTTGATAAAAATAAGAATTTATTTTTCGTTTTCCATTTCAACAATTTTATATCTCATTTTCAATACATTTTCTTTTAACATCAAAGAAATTAAAATAAAATTGCCATTGGTAAATAAATATGAAACAGTAATAAAAAGAAATTTAAAATTAAAAACAAAATAAATTTTCCTTCATTCAAAATGAAGGAAATACATACATACATATAAGTATATTTGAATGGAAAAATTCAATTTTAAATTTCAAAGGAAAAAAAACATGAATGAAATGTACAAGTGCTACCGTTCTATAAATTAATTGTATAACTTGTACATACAATATTTCATCGTGTTTCCTATAATAAATTCTTAAGACAATAAAAAACAAAATAATTCAAAACTGTGAAATATTTTGGTCAAAAATTTTATCAAATGTTTTGGTGAAAAATTGCTTAACTATTTACATATTTTAAATTTTTAGATGTACATACCAATATTCATATTGTATAGTTATATAGATGACCACATTCAAGATCCTTTTAACTTAAAATGTTTGTCTCCGCTTTTCTCTTTTATCATAAGTGTGAGTGTATATATTTTCTACTTTGATGTTTTCACATAAATGTTTTATCTTTATTACTGAGTACCCTTGAGATTTACTGTCATCATAATTTTGGTTTACATCTTGGGCTAACATTATCTTTAATATAAGATTACGAGCAATGTGAAAACATCAAAATACATTTACGTACATTTGAAATTCTTTTTGTATGCTATCAAGACAACGGTTACAATCAAATTACAGAAAAAAAAAATAATAATTCATGTGAACCAAAATAATTAAATCAAAATAAAATCACAAGTAATCATTATATTTTGTGTCCTTTGTTGCTATTTAAAAACAATGTTAAAATTAAAAGGATATCTCGAGCTTTGTATGTAATAAAATAAACGAACATTTTCGTATTATTTTCATTTCATTTTTTTGTTTTTCCCAATGTGCATAGACACATGCTTGTAGATACATTTACAGGATTTATTCTCTATTTATGCAGTGCGTACTACGAGAACCAGGGAAACGTGAATAGATATGATACAAAACTAAAATCTGCATTTGTTTTTGTCTAGTACACATTTCATAAATTTCCATGGAGATGAATGACTTTGATTACAAATGTTCATGTGCAGCTACTGCGTGTATGTAGTTGTATTTTGTAATTATAAAAACATGTATATTTTGGTTTATTATTAAGGTTTTGCACATTTCAAAAACCATTTACTGTATGGTAGTATGTGTTTTTGTATATTTCCAACATAAAATTGATAAAACAGAAGTAGCAATTCAAATGGTTTGAATTATTGTGATATTGCCACTTAAATTTATGAATATTTACTTATTTGCACTGTCTGGTAATCTATCATAGCAATAAATATTTAATTTTATATTTCGTGCAGATAACACAGAATAAAATTTCGGGTAATTGGCATTTGGTACATGTAATAAAACAGCAACATCAGAATTAAACAAATGCAAAACACTTACATTTTTTTAAATATGAATTTATGAAAATTTTGAGATTTCCTTGTTAAGCTTTACCCCTTCGTGAAAAAATTGCAGACAAATTGAAAAATTAATGTTATTTTCATTTCATTTATTTCTAAAATTTATTTAATTCAATAAGATCGCGTCAACATTTTTAATTAAAAACTTTTTGGGTTTTGTCGTATTCGTTTTTGTACAAGATGTACATATATATATGTATGTACATATTTGTTATATGTATACAATAAATACAAAATTTGATTAATCTAAATAAATTGATTCTTTTATCGTAAACACTTTTATACAGAATAGATAGTAAATAAACTTATATTAAAATCAGGGGCCTACATTCTAAAACACATATTTTTAAATACATACGAGAGTTTATTTAGTTGTTAAAACACACGGTAATCAAATTCATAAGGATTAAGAAGTGTTGACAAAAGACAATACCCACATCAGTACAAATCTATACGAATAACCCTCACTATGTAAACCCAAATCAGAAAGGATTAAAGTTTAAAAGAAAAGAAAACACAAACGAATTTAAAAGCTAAAATCACAATCGATTTTAAAGTTCGTCCTTCATTCAAACGACCACATCAGATTATTAAAACAGTACAAATCGATTTCTTCTTGTTATGTATTTTTCACATACATAAGTACATGTGTACATGTATATAGAAATTCGCCTTACATTTCAGTTTCGTAAACAACCTTCAACATTTGTAATATCAATCTATTTGATTATTGTCGATTGGAAAAAATAAAAATAAAATAATATAAATTCTGTTTTCTTCACATTTTTACAAGCAATTTGAAATCTAATATGAAGGAATTTAGTTAATTCGAAACGATTTATCAAAAGAAATAAAATGAAAGACAATTACAAATTACTAAAATTAATGATGAATGAAATGCTTTAACGAAATTCCCCTATAATTTCAAATTTTGTTACATTTATCTTTTAAAGCTTTAGTTATCACAGACATGTGTATTTGTATACATGTAGTACATCATATCAATTTGATAAAATTAAATTGCTTTTGAAATAAAGAGTTTTCAATCTTTAATCTTGTTTACATGATTTTGATCATTCATTGGAAAAACTTGATACTACGATTTTATTGCTTCTTGAAGACTCAAGTCCTTCATAATTTTTAAAAATATGGCAAATAAAATTTATTTGAATACCAGACCATATAAATTTACCCATTCTCTTTTACATTAGTTATTGACATGTTTTTAATTACATTCTGTCGAAATAAAAGTTTTTCATTGTACATACAGTTATTATAAAAGTTGACTTCAAGATTACTTGTTTCTAACAATCAAAAACTGATTTCCTTATTTTGTGCATTCAAGAAATTCATAATGAATTTTTTTATTCTAACCAATAATTAAAATTCTTTACTAAATACAGTATGCTTTTAACCAACCGACATCATGAGAAATAACAAATAAAACAAAATCATGATGACAATCTAGATTTAAAATCCTAACGTTTTTTATTCCTTGTTTTGAAAATAATCAAACTTTGAAATTTACAAGATAAAGTTTATTCTCCCACTCATTGGTTTTTTCTGTTTATTACGCTGTTTCATTGTTATTATGTGTTCGTATACTTTATGCAAATACAATTCATGAAATAATTGAATACAACTATTTTTAAAAAAATTCTCAATATTTTGATTTTTCTTATTTTCCATTCAGATTGTTTTTTGCTTCTTAAATCTGTACAATAAAATATTCCATGTTTTGATAAAATTCATTTTAAATTTAATAGTTTTAAATTAAATCGTATATTTTAGTTTGTTAGCAAATTAGATTTATTTAAATTTTATCATTTTTTTATTCTAGTTAGTTTTCCATTTTTCATTTATTTTTCAAAAGAAAAACATATAGTAAAGAAATGAATTACAGTGTATACTTTACTTCTAAAACTTTTAACATTATTTATGCATAATATTGAAAGATTTAATAAAAATCGTTATAAATAAATCACTTTTACTGAACTATTTTTCAGGATATAGAAAATAACTTAATTTTTTAAACGTAATCAGATAACAATTGACAAATACACTACGAATATTGTAATCCTTTTTTCATTTGTTTTTCTACTTTCTTTATCAGTAGATTGTTTTTGTTTTATCATACTACGTGGATTATTCATGTATAGGTAGTTTGCCACATAACTTAAATAGTATAATTTATTTGTACCTGAATAATTTATATTTGTATGTACTACTGTGAATAAATAGAAGATTAATTGCTAAGTATGTGTGGGTATAGATTTATGAATATATATGATATGGAAAAAGAAATTGTTTTTTTTTTTTTTTTTTGTATTATCAAATATATGTATATTTTATATTCAACATACATATTTGAAACATTTTAAAGAAATTTAAAGTTCAATAAAGCACTTATATATGTTTAAATAAAATCTCATCCACATACACATGTATGTACTTCACACACAAAAACTGAATTCGTTTTCAATGAAAATACTTAATTATGTAGGTACTTTTTAGTGTATTCGTAATAGAAGAAAAGTAAAAAACTTTCTATTGTACTCAAGTCATTCACAAAAATGTATTTTTTTATAGATGTGCATACATACAAAAATCAAGACGATCGGTAATATATGTATGTATGTGTATACAGACCTGCTATTTAAACATACTATATCGACTATGTGAACACATATATAGTTTTTTTCAAAAACCAAATTCTTTTTCAACAATACTTTTCTTTTCTTTTTTTTTTTTTTTTGTATATTCTTTTAGTCCAGCTTGTTTATATAAAAAAAAAATTTAATAAGGTTAAATTCGACTATTTACCAAAGTTACTAGACAGTTTTAAAAAATGCTGAATATAAAACTTTTCAAATTCATCAACTTTACATTTTTAATAAAACTGAAAAAGACTTATGTACATCTTTATATTTGCATTTTACTTTCACAGCGTCGCAGAAGTTGAATAGTCGTAAGTTGGAATTTTACAATTGCAATTTTTTTTTTTTTTTTTTTTTTTTGTTGCTTTATTTCTATGGTGTATTACAAATTTTCAGAACAAAAAAAAATTTCTAATTATATTCAAAAGTGTGAAAAAAAAATAATAGGCCTGGATAATATATTTTTAAAATAAAAACATAAAATTTTTAAAAACCATAATTATCTTGCAGACGTGTTAAATAAGCACTTGATAAAATTTTTACATGTCTTTTCAATTTACATTCGTAATGAGATAAAACCAAAACGATGTTCGTATAATATATGAAAAGAAATTAAATAAAAAATACGAGTTCATAGTTCTTTGCTTTAGGTAATAGAAAAAAAAATGAACAAATTCTATTAAAAGAAATATAATGCACAATATTTGAATAAGTCTTATTTAATTAAAAATGAATGCATACAATGTTGCGATTTCTAAAGATTGTATGTTTCTTTCAGAAAATGACAGTCTTATATGAATGTGTGGAATATACAATTCTAACAAAAACAAAAATGCTCAACATACTGCAAATTTTCAAATGTAAACTAAGATTAATGTAATAATTTTGTTTGTATTCAATAAAAGTAGCAATGATAATAATCTCTTGAAGACTTGTGAAGAAACATTCCTTATACTATTTGCACACATAAAAATTATTGTTCAAAATTCAAAATATATATGATGTATTAGTGCTTTTTTTATATACATATGTACATACATATGTATGTAATTTTCAATGTTGTTGACGATTATTTGTTGTCTGTTTTAGATTTACAATGTTTGTACAAGTGCTATAATTACAATAACAATGCAATTGAAAACAATATTTCTTCTAAATTATTGTAATATTCTTGCGATATTATTAAACAAATAAAATGTGGTCTTATCATAGTTACAGAAATATCCAATGTTTCAATTATATATAATACATTCTCATTTCAAAATTTAAAATATCGTTTTTATATAATTTTGTAAATAACGTATTATGTGAAAATTTGAAGTGCATAACTTATACAAGTCCGTTTACATATACATACATACATATATAGGTCCACACAATTCAATACTCATATTATGATTTTATATTTAGAAAAATATTATTTAAAACAAAAAATTGTTTATATAAAAAGTTTAAATAATTTGAAAATAAATCTGTTAAATCAATTTTCAAAAAATTTTTCAATCTAAAATTTATTTATCCTAAAAACGAGATCTAAAATCAAAATTTTGTTTCACATACTAAGGAAAATTATAAACATCAATTTAAGATTGGAGGATTAGGATATACTTACATATATGTATATGATGGATATAACAAAAGAAGAGAAAAGAAAAAATTTCCCGACTCTTAATCCAAAGTACATATGTAACTTATGCTAATGAAATTATCCTAATAGAATTTTTATAGCTTGAAATTCTTGTTGAACTCGTACATCTCATCTACGTACATACATATATATATTTATATGCACACGATGTAAAATGAATCAAATATACATATGTATATAATTTTCTAAGTAAAGAACGAAATTATTTATTGATACGTTCCATTTAAACAACAAAATTAGAAAATTGTCTGAAAATTTCAAAAACAATCTTAATTAGAATTAACATTAACTATTTATTATAGTTTTTTTAAATAAAAAAAAAAAGTTACAAATTATAAAATGTTGTAACACGTAAATCAAATTATTCAAATTCTATCTTTTCATATCTTCTGTATATTTTTATTTATTTCTTATTATTATCAGCCTGTACCAGTAAATGTACTAAACCATGTGTACACTTTATCACATATCATACCATTTAGGTATTTTTATGTTTTTTTCAATATGACTTTTTATAACACTTAAAGCAATACATTACAAATACTTATATACTCATGTATTCATATATACATAAGTATCTAAAGTAAGGAAAAAGCTCATTTGTTTTTATAAATCATTTACAAAAAAGTGCTTTGATTCTATTTTCCTTATTTTTAAAAGAATAAAAATCCGAAAAATACTTCAACCATCAAAACATTCATGGTGTGGAATAAACGCCTTTAGAAACAGAAAATATACCTAAATACGCTCAGCATGACATTAAGATGTCCTTAATCTTCTACTTTATAGCTTTTCTTTATTTGCTATATGAACCGAAAATAAAGAAATGTATAAGGTTTTTATTACAATGATTGATATTTATTTCCATTAAAAGAATCACAAAAATTATACATTACAAATGTAGTGTATACACACACATGTATAGACATTCAGATTGAATACTGTAAGTAAAAGATAAATGTGGGTAGACACATGAAAGTCATATAATAATTGTATATTTATTGGTTTAAAAGCATTTTTGCTATCATTGATATCCTACTAATTTTTTGAATTTATCTATATGTACTTTTAAGCAATCATTAATAAAAGTAGCTTTGTGAAGTTAATTGCAATTAAAATTATCTACATTTTCGTAATTTCAACGGAACGTTTTTGCTCTTTTTAAAATTTTCATTTTTGTCATTTATAATTCAAAATTTAATTGAATTAAGAACTACATCAGGTCTATACAATTTTACTTTATAACAAAAATTCAATAATACACACTTATGCTTCACTAAAAACCTATTTTTGATTTTAGTAAAAACAAGTAAAATTTCACTTTAAACCAAAGACACCACATGAAGCAAAACCAAATGTATGTATATACTCAATAACAAAAAAAAAGGAAATTATTACAAAAGACAAATTTTCCAAAAATTCAGGAACACTTTTTAGTGAAAATTAATTGAATTTTGAAGAAATGAAGAAAACACAAAAGCCCCAAAATATTAGATAACAGAATTTTCAGTAATAAAAGATACTAAAATTTTGTTAAAATAACTATAGAATATTCTATACTGTTATTTCGTGTTATTTGTCGTCATTTAATATTGAAATAAATTGAATTTTCAATAATTGTGTTAACATCAAAATAACATTATTCAATGAATTTTCAAAGTGCGTTCGAGGTTTTTACTATACAACAATGACTATCAATAATTACTTTTACCCTTCTTTATTACCATTTTCACTATCACAAAAATTCCTCAGAAGGAAAAATTAATTGAAATTATTCCTGTACAATGTATACGTTTACATTAACATATATCCTATAAAAAAAATCTGCATTCTTACCAAAAAGAAAATTTATAAAAGAACGTTAAAGAAATTTTTTAAACCCCTAAGTGAAAAAAAAATATTCTCAGTACACGCAAAATTTCCTCAATTAAAATTTTAAATTAATTTTGAAAATTAGAATAAAAATAACGATAAAGGCAGGAAAATGTAAGAAATGTATTATAATCAATACATTGTGTATTGATGAATCGAGTCAGCGTAAATATTTTAATCACATCCAAGTAATTATAACTTCAAAAATTTGTTTAAATAAAACAAAAAATTTGTATAAATTAAAAAAAAAATTTGTTCAAATTATTGATGAATAAATTCTCACGAGATCGAAAGAAAATAAAAGATATTTAATAATATTTGTTTCGTTTTTATTTTTCTAAAAAAAAATTTAATATTAAACGTATTTAAATTACATATTTGTTTGTACTATTGAACAGAAAATGATGGGTTAAATCAAATAATCATATGAGAGAATCATGAACTAGTTCTAAATTTTCGTGAAAAAAAATTTTTCAAACGTTTTCTTAAAAAAATAAATTTGTATGCTCTCTGAATACGAAATTTTTAAAAATAAGGAAAAATTGAACAAAGTTTTCAAAAAAAGGGGGAAAATTATTACCTTTTTATTTTCCTATTTTATTAATCTCACACAATACTTTATGGATAAGAATTTTTTAATCAAATTTAAGTAAGTAAAAATCTGATAAAATTCAAAAAGAAAATGTAAATCAAAAAATTACCTTCCATATTTTAAAGATAACACAATAAAACTCATTGTTTGTATGTTAGGTTATGTACTCAAATTTATGAGCTACATACATACATATGTATAATTTCAATTTTTAAATAAAGTTTGCATTTTAACGTTGAACATCAAATAAGAATAAAATTCATTTAAATCTCCTGAGTGTAATTTATCTTGGAAACTTTTTATAGTGAATTGCAGAAGAAGAAAGCAAAAAATTGTATATAAAACGAGCAACTAGTTGAATTTGAATGTACTTGTGTATATCTCACCAGAAAAAACTACAAAAAATTATATTTAAGGAAACACAATTTAAAATTCAATTTCTTTTGAGACAAAGCCAAATGTTTGAAATACAAACAAATTTTACATTTTCCCCAGCAATTTACAAATAAAATTAAATGATAATTTAATAAATTTATCAATTCAATATCTTAAAATATCTATTGATTTTAAATAATACATATTTGTTTTTATTAATCTGTTTCAGTTTAAAAATTTCTTAAAATATCTTTCTTTTTTATATAAAACGTAAAACACATAGGTGGTTACGAAACCGAAATATTACGATTCTACTTCTATAATATCTTTTTCATAATTGTCCACATTGTCATCATTTTTACATTTATATGTATCAGAAATTATAATCTGTTACATGTTGTGCAATTGAAATTCATTGGAATGTCTGTACTTCATATTTCTACGATAATAATGATGATAGTATGTAAGTATATATATTTTGATGGTAAAATAGATTTCGCATTGCACCAAAAATTGAACAGAATTAAATGCAGCACTATTTCCTTAAATTCGTTTATTTTTTTTTTTCTCCAATTTTTTTATATTATTTTATTCCTCCTCTACATGTACATATATATGTATGCAATAAATTGCATGTGCTACCAAATTTAAAACTCTTACAATTGGATATTGAATATGAGTATTTGTGCATGAAAGGATATTTTATATGAAAACATTTTATTTCAATAAAGACGTTATTTAGTCGCATTATAGTATCAATATTCTACATTTTTATATACTCTATCTAATATTTACAACATTGAATTCATTGGATTAGCTTTAGGGCACGTTTTATATTTACTTATATTTTCTTTTAAAATTTCCTGTCTTTCTTAACAAAATTTAATTTTATATTCTTACAAGATCAAAATCAAAGAAATACGTAGTAAATAAAATTTTAAAAGAAAATACAAACGTACACTTCAACTTACATACATATGTACATATGTACATAAATTTATTTGATATGACAGTCTGAAATGATTATTGGCTTTCTTCACATGACTAAATTGTAAATATCATCAAAAATCTATTTTAACATTTCTTTTTACAAAACAAATATTTAGAAAAAAAAACTTTTTTACAGAAAAGAGACATGTTTATATCTGATATGGTGGTTTATTTAATAAATAAATTTCAAAAAAAAATTTTCTTAACAAAAATCCTACAACATATCTTTAAAAAAATTTGAAAATCAGATACACACATACATATTTAAATATTTTTGCATTGTATTTCTAAATAAAATGTTCTAACAAAAAAAATTTGTTTATACTTTTTAAATGTAAAAAACAAGATAATTGTATCTGTGCATTTGTGTAAGTACATACAAACATATAAAAAGATAAAAAGATGTGTAAATCACACACGCCAGAAAATTATGTTTTCAAAAAATTTTCAAATCTTTACATACATTTTACAAAATATGTATACCTAATGTGTGTTGCCATAGTTTCAAGTTTGTAATTGGTTTTTCAAATTACTTAAAATGTTCATATATAATATTGTATACAAATATATTCATGTTTATATTCTCTCATTAATTCAAATACATATATAAGTATATACGAACTTTTTATTGTAATTAATCTTTTCACATATTAGCTGTATAATACATATGTATGTATGTATTATAACATCTCTGATAAATTTAGAGATACACATATGTACATAAAAATTTGTACAGTATAACTCACACGTTTCATTTTATTTTTATGTATGTATCATATTCATCATCTTGATGATATTTCATGACAACCGCCAACTTTTTATCATTTTTAATCTTTTACTTTTCCCAAGCATTGAAGCATTAATTAGAAGAATTGCGAAAAATGTGATATATTATATTATTTTCGCTTTAAAAAAGTAATAAATTAAGTCAAATCAGTACCACCATAACTTATAAGGTGTTAAAACCTAATTAATTAAATTTTGTTTTTTTTTCTTTTTTTTTTTTTTTTTTGAATTTTTTTGTTTAAGAAAAAAATTGTAAGTACATAAAAAAATATAAAATTAATTTCAATTATGTACATAAAACTAAACTATGTTAAGCAATACAAAACATTTATGTTGAGTAATTTAGTTGTGATTATTATGAAGAAATTATTGGCGGTTACGAATTTATTTTCAAATTTTAACTTTTTATTCTTAATGAATATATGATTATTTCAATTGATTGCGAATTACGAAATTATTACAAATAAACATCAAACTTTATTATCACGTCAATAATAAAAAAACAAAATTACGAGAATATACAGGTGTAAAGTATGAACGATTTTTTAAATACTATAACTTATTTAAAATTAATTTACAGAAGGAAGTTAACAAAAAGATATTAGAACTTTAGAAATTTCTCCTGGGAGGAATTTTAAAAAATACGCAAATGAAATTATAAACAAATTCAAACGGCTGAAAGCTGTCGCATTCGTATTGAAGAAAAAATTCAATTTGTCACGGTGTACATTTTGCATATTTTAACAATTCATAAAGGAAACCCCACATTATATTTGTTTTCTTAACAGTTATTCTTCAGTAAACTTTATTTACTGTATTCGCGCACAAAAATATAAATATGCTCAAGAATACATTCGTTTACAACCTATCATTATTTTTTATCTAACAAAAGAACATTACTTGTATCTGAATTTCTTTGAATTTAAATTTAATCCATTTTTTTTTAACATAAATAAATTGAATTCTCCACATCCCAATAATACACACGTACAGTGTAAATTTCTACTTTATCCTTTTTCTTTTTGAAAGGATTGTGACTGGAATCAGTAATTTCTTGAATAACTGAATATTTAGTTAAGGGTAATTTTGAAAGATATGTCGTTGTTTCATAGAAAAAATGTTTTAAAAATATCTAAGTAAATTCACTAAAAATAAAAACAAATGAACAGATATGAAGGTAAACAATTGGAAAAATAGGAAAATAAGAAATGTATTTTAACATTAATCTTACCGTATACAATGAAGTATTTTACACGTTAGATACTCTTGATTTTGAATATTTTGACAAAAACAAATGGTACTAGAATATTAAGATTGAAATATTATTTGCAAAGAAAATGTTGTATTTTAAATTATTTTTACTATTATAACTTGAAAAGAGAGAATATAAACTGATAAACAACAAATACAAATAAATTTCATTGAGCAGACAGACAAACATACTCCCGTCTCATTTAAGCAGTAATTTTTCATTTTCAAAAAAAACAACAAATTACCATTATACGTGGAAAAATGTTGTAGAAAATTCAAATTTGAAAATAAAAAACAATGTTAAATATGTATAAGTAACCTGACATCATACATATAAACGCATATAAATTAATTTAAATATTTTACTTTAAACAGCTAAATTTCCCATAAAAAACAAAATCTACTATTACTTAATACACAATCATTATTATTTATTAATTCTTTTCGTTTTTCCTAAAATTCAAAGAAAAATATTCCCAAATTTTTCCTAGTAATTTTTTTTTCTCTAACCATTAATCATTTTTATTTCAAAAGCATATTATTAAAAAATTGTTTCCTTCTACAAAAAACGCATAAATTGCGTACAGATAAACTGTGAAACATGTAAAAATATAGAACAGTAAATGAAAAAAGCCTATTAAAAAATATTTCCTTCTTTTTTCTATATAAGTAAAGAAAAAAGAAAAATTGAAAAATGTAAATAATACAGTAAAGAAAATACACAGTTTAAAGAAAAAAGAAAGAAAAAATGAAAATTTGTAATAGAAAAGATAAATGATGAAGAACATCATAAAATGCTTTTTAATATTCTGATCATTTCTTTTATTACATCTGCCTACACACATGTACGCATACTTACAAACATAAAAGTATATACCACGTGTATAAATATAAAATGAACACATTTGCCTGCAGTTATCAATTTTCTTTTGTGTGTTTTTTCAGGATGAAATGTAGACAAAAAATAAATACATAAAATACACTCAAAGTTATATCTTTGATTATACCTATTATTATTGCATAATAATACATACAAGATAATAAAAGTAATTTGTTATTCATCTTCTTTAATTTATTTATAAAAAAAAAAAAAGAAAAGGTAAAATACACGGAAATTGGAAAAGCTATATCTATGCATTCAATACATAAATTTTGGTATAAGTAAAAGACAACAAATACATTGCATTATGTATTAGGTTATCGTAAATCAGAAATAAAAAGAAAGGAAATTAGTTGTGAATCGATCACAAGAAAATGAGCTTTCATTTTCAAATAAATTTTGATAATAATAATATAAAAAAGATTTAATATTAACATAATAGAAAAAAAATTACACACAATTTGCTAATGGAAATTATACAAAATTCTTTTAAAATCTATAAATTTACAAGAATGATTTGTAAGGAATCTGTTGAGTATGTAAAAAATTAATCAAAAATTATATAGTGTCAAATAATATTTGTAAAAATTAAATAAAAAACAAAATAATGCAAATGTATGTATGTAAACAAACAATAGTAAAAACTTTTCTCTTTAAAATCTTTTAAAATTTTTAAAATTTTGCTTTCATTTCATGTTAAAACACCAAAACACTACAACGAATATAAGATTACAAACTAACTAAATAGAATAAAAAATTTTTTGGCAACTCAACTTTATTGATATATTATAATTGTTATTCTCATCTTTACGACATTATCCTTCTAAAATAAATCGGTTAGAAAATTATTTATGTATTGCATAAAACTCTTAAAAGCTATTTTGAAGACCATATCCTGACTTGATGCATGCCAAAATATACTGTTGAATTAAATTTACGATTATGTGTACAATAAATTTGAATAAGCATTCAAAATAAAATTATTTCAGTTATTTTTTTGTAAATATTTTAAATTCTTTTCATGATTAAATTAAAATTGAATTATAAATTGGGCAAAAAATTCACTAAATTATAATTAATTTAAATACAATACTTTTGTTGTTTTTATTTTTCTTTCTGTTTGAAAAAGCATTTTTAGCATCTAGATAAGTTAAAGGAACGATGTACATATGTAATATAAAAAATCGTGTTATCAAAAGAGTATAAAAAATGGAAATTTTTCATAGTTTTCTTTTCGGTCTGTGATAATAAAAGGGACCCAATGATGTAATATAAAATCCATGTATGTACATGTATGTGTAAATAATTGAAACGTTTTAATACTAATTTTCACATACGTACACATGTGGTAAACATAAAAAAAACTACTTAAACGAAATGAAAAAAAAAATCAAAGAGATCAAAACACTATCTTTACATAAAATCATCCTTTTGTTCAAACACCTTATGTTTACGTACATTTTTACAGTCTTTTAATGAAATTCCATTTCATTTAATTGTGGATACCATATGAACGTTCATTGTTTATGATATCAATTTCATTGTCGCAAGAAAATAATAAAAATAAAACAAAAACTCATTTCACGTAATTTTTATTTAAGTATACTGTTAATATTGTTTTTGGTTATGATAAAGACTAAAATTAAATAATACCCAAATGAAAAAAAAAAAAAACAAAAAATGTAATAAAATTAAACACTCAACAAAATAAGAATAAAAAGAAAATTCTGCAACAAAATTAAATTAACCAAAAGAAAAACGACAGTCCACTTTTATGGTTGTTACATGGCATTTTTGTAAGCATGGTGACAATTTAATGTGATTTTGGTGTTATTTTTATTCTTGTGGAATACATACTGCAACAATAAGTGTAGAAAAATATCCGTATTGGCTTGAACTTAAACAAATATGTACACATACGTTAATAAAATTTTGCGCAAAAAAATATTTCTATGGTTTACATTACAAAACAATGAAATTGTTACATATTAAGAATTTTTGGTTATTTTTTGCATCATAAAATGATCAGATTTTATTTTACCCCACATCTAAAAATGAATCTTTAATTTTATATTGCCAACAAACTACCAAATTGAAAAATTAATATTGTTTCTCAAAACTGCCGTGAGCAATAAAATGTTTTCTACGAACCCTAAAATGGATAAAAAATTTTTTCTATTCTATCTGCAGTAATATTATGAAGTATGTAACATATATGAAAGTGTTTTCAAAATATCTTTTATAATACAAAAATTATGCTTGTATATATGTACATTTAGTTAAACTTTAATACATGTATTTTGATTTTGTTTGAACAAAAAATATATACACGTATAAAAAAAATAAAAATTCAAAAATTAGCGTTTGATAAAGGAAAATATTTCTAATAAAATAGAAATATATTTTAAAACAGAGTTTTCATAATAGCTTGAGTATTGAATGTTTATATTAATCTAATGCCTTATTATTTAGGATATTGTTGAAACATGTTAAAAGTTTTTATGTTCTCTTTTAAAATTTTCATCATTGTACACAAAATCATTGAAAATGACTTTGATGTGGGTCGCTCTAAATTACCAACTTTTTTTTTATCAATTCAATTAAAATTATTATTTAATTAAATAACGTGTGCAAAATTTATACCAGATTAATTCATAAATTAATTTTATACAACAGTTATTTACATTCCCACATTTATGAAAGAAAATAAATAAAAGCTTTTATTTCCTTTCTTTTATTTAGAAGATAAATAAATGAATAAATAAAAAACAAATTTCAATTTTTTGTAATAAATTAAGCACAAAACCATAAAACATGAAAATTACATTAGAATTTTTAACAAAATATAAAATGCATTTTAAGAAATTGTATTTATTTGGCTGCAGGCTATTTCATTTAAAAGCAAAATTGAAGATTTTTACATCTTTGTTATTTATATTTATATGTATGTGCCAACATTAAAACCTAAAATTTTCCTTACTTTGAAAATAATGATTTTAATTGTAACATTATGAAATGGACATATACATACATACGTATGTATGTAAAAATTGTTATTATATACATAAATAATCAGGCAAAACAAAAAATGGTAAATAAAAATTATTAAATTTGAGGAATTCAGTTTACCAAGTATTATCCAAATTTAATACAAAATGTTTTGTAAATTGTACTTAACATTTTCTTGCATACACAGTATACGCATAATAAGTATCTCAAATAAAAAAATAAACCTTTTTTTTTCAAACCAATAAAAATAAATTCTTTTTACAACAATCTGAATTAAAAATTCTTTAAAGTATTGATTAAATAAAAAAAATTATAACATGCTAAAGGCAAATAAATGAAAAACAAAATAACAATTCAAAAGACAAGATCAGATACGTATCTTGTAAATTTAATTTTAATAAAGATTGTTACAAGTTTCTTGATGATCATCGTTAAAAACTTTTTGATGTTTTAAAGAGATGCAACAAGAAAAGGTTATATTTCAGGTTCTTACATGAATGAACTTCAATATGTATGTAAGGTGTACATGTATTCTGTTTGCAATCAATTGAAACCTGATGCTTACCTGTTAACCACTTTTTATTCATGATTCTTTTGCTTTTACTAAACAGGAAATCAGATTTCTGATATATATCGCCATGAATCTCTGAATAAATGTTTATTTCATGAACCACATGTTATGTATTGAATATCAACCTTTTTTTATTTTTAAGTAATCATATAAAAATAATACAAAAAAATTGATATTGCACTTTATTCTTTTTATAATGGTAATCGTCTTACTTTAGTTATAAAGTAAAAACAATTCATTAAAATGTAACTAAGAAATAAATGTTTATTGAAGATGTACTTACAAATATACCTACACAGTATACAGTATTCATTTATGTGATTTATATGTGTATGTGACTTGTATTTATTTTAATACAATTTTACCACGTATAAAGATTTTTTTTTTCAACTTTCACATTTACAGAATTGTACTTAGATAAATGGTACCATGATACAAGTTCTTACAAAACAAGTAAACGAATAAACAAAATATACATTTTTATAAATAAAATAAAAATTTTTTAAAATTCAAAATTTCATCAACTAAATAAATGTGATTTTAATTCAACATAGGAATTTAATATTTTTAAATTTTTAATTATATATCATTAATTGGATTTGACTGAACAAAGAATAAAAATTTATTTTCACCATCTATAAATTCATTAATTAATACCAGAAATATTTAAAAGGATTTCTGTTTAAATTCAAATAAAAATTAAACATGTCTTTTTTAATGTTACAAAAATATAAAAACATAAAATTTGTTTCGATGATACAAGTACATATGTACATGAGTTGATTTTGAATTAAACAAAAATTTAATTATTTTCCAGTTTACAAAAAATATATATAGTCTTATATTGTCCAATTTTAATTACATTAAGCTTCACATGAAATATTTCAATTGCAATTTTCTACTTTACTCAGTCTACACTTTTACAACATAGTGTATAAATTAACTCGTATTGTAATTTACAAAAATATGTTTATACACGAATGTACGAAAGTGAGATGTACTAGTAATTTACCTTTACAATACTAAATTTCATTAGCAACGAAAGTGATTTCCATATCCAAATCCCTAATGGATAAATAAAAATTCAAAACCTTAATCAAAAATATTAGTTCATTATTCACATTCGATTGCTCCCGTGATTATTGCTACACATATTCAAAATTCAAATGACATTCTATCTAAATTATCCTTTTGTGTATTCGATCACAAAACTATATACATAAACATGTATCACTTTATTATAGCCAATAATGAAATTTCCTTTTTACATATTATTTAATTACATTAAAAAAAAAAAAAGTTTTCCGATTCTGAGTAAAAATGTAGTACATTGAGTAACAGAATGAAAATCTAATAAAGATGTACATATCGTAGAATATATCGCAAAACATATTGTACACTATTTAACTGTATTTTGGTTTGTTTATGAAAACAAAAGCAGAATAAAAAAAAATGGTTTTCTAATATTTGTCCCAAACACCAGATTATAGAAAAAAGAAAAATAAAGTAATTTTCTTCATCTGATTTTTAAAAAATGTTCAAAATGTCACACTTAAAATCATTCCACAAATACCAGATATTAATATATTTTGCTGAATGTTCATTTACGTACAAATAAACATATTATACATATATGTATGTGTTTGGCGTATACTGTCTATATATCGCATTTTATATACAAAAGCTTTCTCTAATTATCTTGTATTATTTGATGACATAATAAAAGTAAATTCCTCCCATATGTACTATTGATATCATAAATTACATAAAAAAAACCTTAATAAACTGAACGTTATTACAACATAACACCCCCATTTTATTCTCACATGAATTGAAAGTGAGTAAATTATGCTATAGATATTGTTACATAATAATCCTTAAAAGGGACAAAAGTTGTTTATTGTAAAAGTGTCGTACATTGAGTGTGATATGTGTTTGCATAATATATGAGCTCACACATTAAATGTAAGTCGTGCAAAGACCATCAAATTTTTACCTTTTCCAAGGGAATCTTAAAAGCACATTTAATTAAATAAATACTTCCTAAGCAAATGTGGTTTTAGCAAATTTAATAAACGTATACTTTTTTATCCTTTCAATTTATAATCAAATATTAAATATGTAATACATTGCTCACATATGTATGTAGTTCTAAAACGTTGTATTTGAAAACATAAATAAACTATCCTAAAACAGAATTACGTACGTATAAATCATCAACAAATATGTAAATTAGTTCTCATATACCTGTAAACGTATGCATAATCTATTTTAATTCAAAAAATTAATTCATTATCCATTTATGCTATGTGAACAAATATAATTCAAAACTAATGCGTGAGCAAAAACATAATCAAATAAACAATAAATGTATGTACATCTGTATATGTATATCTATTATTTGCCTTACAAGTTTAGTCATGAATTATAATACGTATATCTCATTACCATGAAATAATTCCATTACAATGAAGGTGTAACGATAAATGAATAAAACATTTTCTAAACCAATTGAAATTACATTTTTAAAAATTTATCTGTGTAACGAACAAATTATTTACGCATATACAAATATGTACTTAAAATGTGCGAAAATAAACAAACATAATTACAGAATAATGCATTTTTTATCAAAAATAAATAAAATTTCGAAATAAACCAAAAATGTTCAAATAAACAATTCTAAAAATTTTGCAATGTTTTTATGTATTGAATAAATAAATCTGATGTGTACGTGCATGCAATTTTACAATAATTTTGTAAAATAAAGAAAATTGTGGAAAATAAATAATGGAAATAATAAAATAAAAAAATTTTGAAAAAGAAAAATGCATTTTCAAATAATTTCTCAATACATTGTTTTATTATTTTCCTTTATTATTTTTCTGTTTTTTCAAATTATATTCATTGAAAAAAAGAGCAATTATGTTGAATTTCCCTTTTCATTAGTAGTCACAAAAAAAGAAAAAATTTGTATCCGAACGTTTCGCTACGTAACTTACTTACATATGTACGTTATATTTTTTTCAAATATGCATTAATTAAACATAAATTTCAAATTACTTGTTTTATTACCCTTAGTTACAAAAATGAATATTAATAAATAAATAAAAATTTATTAAAAAGTAACCTTGTGGTAAGTTCCAATTTTTCCATTTATTGGTGTTGAATTATTTTTTATTTGATATTGTGAAAAAAATTAAAGGTGTTGATGAATCATTGTAAAATTAACACCATAAAAAAAAACGTTAGAAAAGAAAATTATTAAAAATTCATTATTTCAAATATTTAATTAAATTGTATTTTTCAATTTCAATTGAAATAAATTCTAAAATTTGCTCTTTCTACACCTTTAAAAAAAAAAAAAACATGCGAGTACAATGAATTGTGCAATAAATCGTAATTAAATATTTTATATTCAATGACCGTATTTGTTTCTTCATTTTGATATTTTATTGATTTCGTTTTTCCATTGTTGATTTTTTTTTTAATTAAAAAAAAAAAACACATTTGCAACAAAAATTATGAGTGCGGATGCAACTGCGATTGACATAACAAATTAATGGTTCATGTATAGTAAAATGATTGAAAATAGATGAAAAAAATAACATATTGCTTAGTTTTGATCATGGGTATAAGTAACATATTTGCTGCAACAATTCGAATTTATTTTATAGTTTTTTAGTATCGGTATAAAAATTCAACTATTTTGTGTTTACACTAAGGCCAAAAATAAAAAACTGATTGAAAACAATATAGAAAATATCGTTTTTTTTTTAAATCAATAAAGTTAACCACTCTAAAGTTGAAGAATAGATATTTCATAAAAACTATCCCTTTTGTATCTTGGCCGCTTGAACAAGTCTAACAAATTTTTGGTAAATATAATTGCATATGTATATATGGTCAACATATACAGGTTCAACTGTAGAAGGTTAATATACAATAAAAACAGAGAACAGAGTACAAACAGAGAATATTGATAAACTGAATATGTATGTACTTCATAAAGCCAAAAATATAATTCGATATTTTTTTCATAAAAAGAAAAAAAAAATTATATCCGCTAGTATCGCTTTATAAATTTATCAACTTTTATTAAAAGAAATTGAAAATAAAAAAGTAATGAACAATTTTTTTTATTTTCATTTATACTGAATAGTGAATGTTGCACAAAACTGAATGTTCGACTAAAAAAAGAAAAAAGAAAATTGATTGTAGCGCAATATGGAAATGCTGCACTATGATGTGTAATATCTATATACATACATATGTACATAACACTTTGTGTTGAATAGTTAACTGTTTTTCATAATGAAAAACTTTGTTACTATATTGCAAATTTACAATATTTCAAACAAAGAAAATATATCGTTCATAATGATACAATACATAAAGTACAATTTTATACACACAAAAATAATATCTTCATGAATACAACATTTTCGAAAATACTAAAAAAATTTTGATGTATCACTGACGTTGAAAAAAATTTTTTTTAATGTCTTTTCTTAGTTTATCTTTTATTAAAAGCTGTAATGAAAAAGGTAAAAAACAACAAGAAAATGTTAATAATAAAAAATCCTTAATTATATTTTTTGTTTCGATAAACGATGAATTTTGTTTTATATCCCTGTAGTTTTTGTTTTCTTGAAAAAATTTCTTCAATCAACTTTAGAACGAAAACCTGACAAATTTTCAATAGTATTACAAAAACAACAATCAGAGACATCCTTTATTTTTTTACTATTCTCAGTCTCGAACGCAAATACCTTTTTCGAACAATTCTTTTGCAAGACTAAAATAAATGACTCAAGTAAAAGTAAAATTGTTTTGATAATCATCCTTTTATGTATTTACAACAAAAAAAAGATTCAAAAGTTTTTAATTAATTTCTTATAATCAATTTATTTATTTTTTCCTTTGATTTTAATCTCTTTTCTAATATCTACACTCTACTAAATAACATGACTAAACATTTTCTATTTACATGAACTTTTATAATTCATTTCACACAACTGACAGTACATCTACATACATATGTATGTATAAAAATAAGATAATTTTTAAAAAATAACCATACATTATTAAAACTAATTAAACATTAATTACAATTTGTAATTATCATTAAAACAATAAAAACATAAGAAATTCTTAACAATAAACCTAATATTTTTGTAAAAATTCTCGTTATTTGCTTTGTTTTCTGTATTCCTTGAAAATAAATTCAAATTAAAATACACAATTTAAAATCAAATAATACTTTTAATTCAATTAATTAAATTCTCTCATTTTAATTATCCAATGAATAAATAAGAGATAACATTTTCTTAATTTCAACATCATATACTTTAATTGTGTCTAAATCTTTAATCTTTAAATGATCAAAATAAAAATTTAAATTTAAATTTCGTGAAAATAACGCTTATACAAAATTTATCAAATGTAAGAAAAATATTTTCTTTTTTTTTTTAATGAAGAACAGAAATTTTCGTTTATTATAAAGATATTTAAAAACTGTAAATTATTTCAGATAATAAAAGCCACATTATTCATGATCATAAAGATTCTATATAATAATCAAAACACAAAATATAGGCATTTCTATTAAACAATAAATTTTATTACAGAAAATATAGCTTCATTATAATCATCATAGATAAATTTCTTAAAAAATATCTTTGAAATTAGCATTAATTTTTCAAAATATTTCTTATAGATGAGAAATTATAATAAATTAAATAACAAGAAAAAAAAAAGAAAAATCAAAGAAATACTGAACATAAAAAATAAAATACCGACATTTAAGTGATAAAAAACAAAATTCTTTGTAATTTACGTCACAATAAAGATGTTTTCTTAATTAATTGTATTATTTAGAATGTGTATGTATATTCTTTATATATTTTTTTATATTATTTTTTTTATTCATGCACGTGTATGTGTTTATTTTTACAACAGTCGGAACAAGTTTATTCATCTTATGTATGGCAATAAAGTTCGCTTTAAAAAAATCATAATAATAAAATTCTTTAAATAAGAATAGAAATAATATTAGGAAAGATACTTCGTTCTCAAATTACTTTTACTTCATGCTTGTTCTAAGTAAAATGGCTTTTTAGTTGATGCCGTAGAGAAAACTAATTTTATTGTTTATAAAATATTGAATCTATGTGTGATTTCTTATTTAAAATTAATAATTAATGTTAAATTATCGTAAAAATAAAATTTTTATTTGTCTGTGCATAAAATTATGACTATGTATAAATATGCATGAAACTTAGTAAAATATAAAAATTTATTATGCATAAATTAATAACAAATATTATTTACTAAATTTAACAACAATCAAACAGATTTGTTAAATTTAATTACAAATGGTAAGATATTTTCCAAATACAAATTTTCTTTAAATCTCATACATGCATTTTATTTCAATTAGGTTTGCCATATTTCTTAATTTAATTGAAAATAATAATAATTATAAACTGCATTAAAACCAAACTTTCGCTATTTTAAATTTTTTTAAAATTTTCGCTAGTTTAAAAATATCAAATTAATTTAAATTTCTCGTACGATGTTCGGTGGCATAGGGTGGATATTTGTCTGTAATCTGTCATATATTCTATTTCAAAGACCAACAAATAACTAATGGCATTATATTAAAAACAATTTAAAACAAATGTATACAAGACCAATAAAGTATATGTACATCTTTTGTTTAATAAAAATAAAATATTTGAAATCTTTTACATGCAAGATTTTACAATACTTTTTCATACATATATTCACGATATACACACGTATGTATGTGTTAATGTAAAAACTGTATGATGTCTGAGTGTGTAAGTGAATAAAAGACTTTATATGTATATATACAACTTTGAACACAAATATTGTAAAGAAAATCAACATCCATTAAATTTGTCTACTGTTTATCATTTTCTCATAAAATTAAATAAACAAAAAAGGGAAAATTTTCAAATTTTACTGAATAGAAAATAAAAACATAAATAAATAAGAAATAAAAGGGTCCTGCTTATACATTATTGTTTAATAGTTTTAATATAGTCTAATTAAATTTCAAAATAAAATAAATACAAAATCACTACTGCAAAATAATTACTTTTCTCGTTCTCCTTAAAGTTGAAGTATTTCAAAGCAATATGCATGTTTTTGGTAGATTTCAAAACAACGTGGTTTAGAAAATGTGATTTATGTAGAATTAATTGACGAATTTTATACTCTCATTTCAATGCAAAAGGACACATGTAAATGCTGATTGTTTGGTTTTCTCACTGCTTGGAAATTTATGTAATATAAGCACTGATAGGTGTATTTAGGGCTCATTTATTTTTTAGAAAATTAATTTTATTACAGACTAAAAGAAAACTACTTATTGATTATTTTTAAAATCTGATCACCTTTTGCCATAAAAATTTAACAGCAAATAAATAGAAAGGATGTACATAAGTATGTATGTAGTATTTATACTTTTTTTTCTGTACGTGAAAATAATCAAGGTTTATTTTTATAAAAAAATTTCTTAATAACATATTTATCAACATATTATTAATAACATTTTAATAACATATTGTATAACATTTTAAAGACAATCAAACAAAAATAAAAGTTTTAAAGAAAATTTAAATAATTGGAAAAAATTATTTTTATTTCTTGATGTACACCTTAAATATAATTTAGGTACTTATACTGTGCAGAAAAAATATTCATACGACCAAATTTTTTAAAAGTAGTTACATAACTCATTTTACTATGAAACAGAGTAAATGCCTAATAAAATTTTGTATGAATGAAATAAATTTTAATCTAATCACAACAGAAATCTGTAAAGATTAGAAATTTAAATCAAATTAAATATTTTTATTACATGATTAAATATTTGTTATCTGCACATTATTCCATACTAATTCTCATATAATTCCAGATAAATATTTTCAATCACGTACAGTAAACAACATAACTCCTGAAATAGAAATGGTTGAAAAATTTGCCAGTGATACATATGTATGTGTCTATGTATATGTACATACGCTGTACCAAACATTAGTAAACATAAATTGTAAATAGTACACTTAACCCCAATCAATCTTAATTTTTTATTTCAAATACGAGCTAAAAAAATCGATTACATTTTTAATATACGAGCAACAAACAGTTTTATATAAATCTTACCAATGAATGAAATAAGATTTTATATACATAATAAAAATTGTGAATACGTTCTGCTTGTACTTATTTTTTTTTTTTTTTTATTTTTGGGTTCAATTAATAAAAAATTTTTTCTTCACGTTTAAAGAAAAAAAAAAAAATTAAATTTTACACGTTAATTCAATCGAAGATTTTTTCTCTTGCTTTAAATTTTTATGGACGGTTATAACTGAAATTAAAAAATCTGTATTCAAATTTTTAATATTTCTACGAATTACTTGTGTTTGAGCATTTTGTTATGTTTAAATTTGCAGCTTTAATCCTCCTTTATACTTTAATCCTTATTTATACTATCGTTCATTAACAAGCACAACAACTTCTACTACTGCAACGTTATAACGATATAGTTACTTCCAACACTGTATATACATATTTTTTGTTAAAACTCAAGTATCTTCATTAAAATCCGGAGATAACTTCAAAAATACTAAAAACTTTTTCATAGTCTTTACATAGTTATTGTATAATATGATACATGTACAGTAGCTTAAATAATGAATAAACTGTAACGATACAGGCGATATAAATTCTTCTTACAGAATAAGGATACATATGTCTCCTAAGAGAACATCCTGTTTTCTGAAGGTGTAAAAAATCCTTAAATTACTTGGTTGCGGTTACATGAATAATTACTGTGATGAGGATACCAAGCCTATACAACTCTAATAAAAAATTTAAATAACAGCAAAAATGTTTTATACATTGAATTTTATCTTTGAATGTAGTTTTATAATACATATACAGGTATACTAATTAAAAATTTATGTTAAAGAAAAACAGAAAAAAAATTATAACATGAGCAAAAAACGACATAATAAGCCAAATTTAAAATTATGACAATTCTGTCATCATACATTTACATAATTTAGTCCAGACATAAATAATTACATTATTTGATGTTTATTCTGTTCGTATTTTTTTTTTAAATTAAAGTCAGTTGAGATTTGTCTTTTATTATCTAAAATAAAATAAACGAGGAAAAATATCTCTTAATATGATGTACATATGAATGTATGTACGTGAAACAAAAATTTTACTAAAAACTTTTGAAAACTTGAAAATTTATGTGGCTGAAAGATTTTCACTATAATTCTTAATATTTTCCACATTTTGCACAATTTTAAAGTTTTCTTCTTTTTTTTCTTCTTTGTTCATATAAACAGTAAAAAGTGAAATCTGTGTAGCGAAAATAATCTTGCGTGCAATGTAGATTCTAGATATGTATTTTCAATTCAAACTTTTTAAGAGATTTTTATTCTAATTCATTTAAATATCAAACAAAATTTTTATTCTTATACTGATATAACAATTTATTCATGATGATGCTTTTCTTTTGAAAATATTTTTTCTTTTATCTTTTTCTCAGGGTAATTAAAATATTTACATTGTCAATTTAAATAAAATGAATCATTAAAAATATTTAATGTACATTGCATTGTAAAAAGATTTCATTTTCAATTTTGTGTACTCAATACAATTCAATTTAAATTAGAAATAAAAAAAATCTCATTCAATTTTTCTACAGTCTTTTAACGTAAATTTTTATTACGACTATATCATTTTCCTTGTTAAATTTACCTTAATTTTTATACCTTGTTAATATTGAATTACTCACCAATAGCGATACCAAACCAGTATTAGTAAATAGATACTCGCAGTTCATTATTATGCAACATGAAGTAATCAATCATGTCAAATTAATTTTTAGTAATACAACTGTGTCATCTAATAATACTACAGATATAACTCAATTTATGTTACTTACATACATGTACGTTTTAATTTAGGGGATATTTTCACGTTACATGCCTACACATTTATTTAATTTTGTAAGCATTAAAAATTCACCCTTACTCAAAATTATGTACATACATACGTGTTTGCACTTTCATTTATTTATTCAATTAACTTTTTTTCGTATAATACTTTTCAATTATCGCTAGCAATTACCCGTTTTCATTTTCATTTCTTTTTTTTAATATTGTTCAATGATTGACATGTTTTGTGTATTTTTCTTTTTGAAAATATTTTACTAACTGAAATTTCTTGATAACCTAATCACAATATGCAAATAAAGAAAAAAGAAGAAAAACTTATTCTCATAACATACAAATTTACCCTTAAGGTAAAGATTTAATAAATTTTAATATCATTAGAACTAGAAAGGATATGAATTTACCTATATAAATGAGTGTAACCGTTGAATCCATTTTCAATTTTTAAGGCAAAAAAACTGAAGGTAATAAAAATTGATAATACATGCATATATTGCCTACCACATGTCTTACATAAAGAAATCAATGAATAACAATAAATATCAGTGTGAATTTAATTTCGATATTTTAATCAAATTAATTATGTTTGTCGTTTTGCACAAGTTGAAATATTCATGACATTAGAAATGGTGATAATAATGGTAATACGAGAAGATGGATAACAAATATGAAAGGAATTCGGTAGAGTAAATTGTTTAGAAAATGATGCCGCAAAATTATTTAAAAATTTTTTAAATTTTTTAAAGTCATAAAATTTAAATATTGTATAATTCTAAGATATAAAACCAACTCGAATAAATAAAGACCACAAATCCAGAATGAACAAAGCATTTCATTTTCCCCGTATGACAATGGAGTCATGCAGTTCTTATTTTAATAATCAAGACCATTAAGCACATTTCCTAGACACATTTATTATGTAAAGAATGATTTTTGCTTTACAATTTTTAAGTTTAAAAAATAATATATTCTCATAAAATTTCGACATTTTGAAGAAATAAACAATTAAATTTATTTTATTTTGTTTACATCTTTACATCCAGGTATTAACATTTACGTTGAGTATAAAAATATGGAAGATCATTTTTTTTTTACATAAACACATCGGCATTAAATAAGCTATTCCTATCATTTACTAAAATAGAAATGGATAATAACTCACAATTACAATGATTAACTAATGGTAGTATTGCCGACACAGAATTATTATACTTCAATAATTGCTGTACAAATATATTGACAATTTTACTTATTTAAGTATCATATTTGTTACAGATATTTATGTACATATGTATGTACCTCTATTTTATATTTAGAATGCCATGCAGTATCTAAATAATTTATGCTATGTGTCAGATTTAATTACCATTAATGCGATAAGTTATGACGATAAATTGCATTTTTATACATTGCGACAAGATAATCAATAAAATTATGCTTTTGTATGTACAAATACAAAATGTACATACACAAATGAATATCCTTAGAAACATCAGTAATGAAAGTGTATTCATGAATAAACACAATACGATTATACATCCTATGTCAAATGCATTTATCACACTTATAAATTCACCTTTTCAAAATATCTTATATATTCACCTTTTTGTCATATGACCTTAGATTAGGTGATTAAAATTGTACATATATACTAAACACATCATTTCATTATATTATCTGCAACTTGAATTATTTAACACTTGAATGCAGCATGGACTTTGTTAAATTTCATTTAATCTGACAATATTACAGTGTCATTTAAATGTGTATAATATAAAATTGGACTATAGGGCAAAGTTGATGCTAAGTACTGTAAAATGACTTTACTCCAGACTATTTATGCTTTATATACAATTTAATGAGTTTTAAATTTTTGTTTTTCTGTACAGACAAAAAAATTTGAAAATTCAAAATTATACCATTCAAACAGTCTGCATTTCAAGTGAACGTTTTTGTCTAACTTTTTCATTTCAAAACAATATTTTGTAATAGTTTGATAACCAAATTAGCATAAATTTACGTATCTATCGATATATTTCATTGTTTCAAAAATGTTCTGATCATTATTAGAAATGAACACATACTCTATTTCTAAATTTTACTTATCTTAAATATTATTTTGTATGTGCATATTATGTATTTCTTTTAATTTCAGATCCTATAAAAATTTTTTCATTTCTATATACGACGAATGTATATGTATGTTTCACCGTTCTTGTATTTTCACATTCCAAACCGTCAATTTAAAATTAATTCAATTAAATCTATACAAACTAAAACATCTACATTTACTATGTACGCATTCCTGAATAATTTAAAATCAAATCCCATACATTTTTCATCTATTTAATTTATATCACACAAAATTTTGTATTTTTCATTACATTTTACACATGTCATTAATCTTAGTACTTGCACTAGTAAATCATTAGAATGATATGTGTAAATGATTTTTTTTTTTTTTTTTTTTTTTTTTTTTGAAACCGTTTTGTTCCTTTGACATTGAGTCCTTAGCAAAACATTCAATCAACCAAATTTTAAGTGCAAAAATAAGAATTCATATTAACCCTAAGTACACATATTGTATAAATTTATTCTCACAAATCTGTTTTTTGTTTGAATTATTCTTCTTGGTACCTAATAAGTGAAATTCAAAAAAAAAAAAAAAAAAAAAAAAACATTAGAAAACTTTGTCTTATAGGTGAAAAGAAAATTCCGATAACACGAATTGAAAATTCTCATTTTTCTTCAAACTGAATCAACGTACATATGTATGTATACCAAATACATTTTTATTAGTACTAATTTTATCTATTCATTTCATTAAAACAAGAAAAAATAATTTTCCTTTTTTGTTTTGTGTTTTAATACGCATCTTTTCTTTGCAATAAAATACGTATACTCGTACTTCAAATATTTAAACAACCATAAAAAAGGAAAATGAGCATACAAAAAAATTAAAAAAGACGAAACTTGAGAAAAAAAAAACTCAATTTAACGAAAATTTTCAAAATAATAATAATAAAAAGTCATTCTCAATTTGTTCAATTTGTTCTTTAATCAAAACTTTTTCAATTTATATGCAAAATGGTTAGTATCAAATTCAATGAACATTTTTTAAATATAATTTTTGTTTTCTTTTATTATTTTTTTTACTTTTAAGTAAAGTTATTTTTAAAAAAATGAAATGTGAAATTTAAAAAAAAAATTTCGTTAGTATTTTTTTGTTAGTTGTTAAAAATATTATCACATAGATATTACCTAAAATATGTTCAGTTCAAAGTCTAACAAAAAAAAATCTTTTTTGCTTTATTTCATCATATCATATAATGCTTGACAATAAAAAATCTACCATTTTTATGTCATATACCTATATACAAATCCATACAATTCCCTTAGGATAAATATTTTTTTTTTGCTCAAAAAGCGAATAATACTCATAAAAAAGTAGGAAAATATAAAACTCTGTCAAGAATATTTCGGTAGATTTATCATTTGTAATTTTCACTAGTCCTTTATCCTATTATCGGATATACTGATCTATTTTATATGCAAGACACTTGCCTCGAGCCAAAATCAAATTTCATGTTCATTTAATTCAGAAATATTTCATGGTCAACTGGAACAATAATGGAAAATTATTCATATTATATACAATACAATACACATAATAAAATTATTTACTATGCGTAGGCGTAGATGAATAATATTATATGTACATATCTCTGATAAGTGTAAAATTGTATGTATTTGAAGTACATGAATAGAACATGATACAAATAATTGTATTCATTTTTAGTGACAATAAAACTGACAATAACATTTAATTCACTTGGGAATTATGTATATAGTGTCCCATCATGTGATGCAAATAATAAAAGGTATGTTTTGATCGAGGATCACAAGTACAGAATTCTCTGAATGAATAAAGTCAATTTTCGATTGTTTGTTATTTTTTTAAAAATTTACGTTATTTATCGTACAGTGTGTAATCTAGTCATAAGTATGTATTATCAATGAATTTCAAGCATACTCGTATAAAACTTTTTTAATCGAAAAACAACAAACTGAAATATTACCAAATTTTTTTTAAATAATTCTTTTATTACATTCACAACAACAAAAAATAAATAAAATTATTAAAAATTTATACAGGACGTGAAGGAGGACTACATCATGGAACTGACATTAAATGTACTACATTCATGAAAATGAGATTTGATCAATTTACATCATGATTTATAACAGGTGACTGATATAATTTTTCATGATTTTTTTATGATTAATTTGCATAATATGTGCACCTGACGAATGAAACTCCAAACAAAAGCTTTTAATGTATTATAAAATGAAAATAATAATTAGAAAATGTACAAAAACCCTGAATATTTTTTTTACTTATATATTTATGTATATGTTATTTTATGACATGACATGTGTGTATTATACTTAAAATAATGTATGCAAAAAGTAAATTTAATAATGTACATAATGTATCTCATACCTTTAGCGAAATTGTATTACAATTATCATTCCCCATAAATTGAATAATGTAAAGGCAAGTATGCACGTATTCCTCCTTTTATCCAAACAATCTAACATTTTAAAGTTAATAAGCTTGAGGGTAAAACCTAAACATAATTGAATTTAAACTTCTTTCTTTACGTGATGGTTCTTTCTTCTAATAAAGTTATGTTAAACAAAAAATTGACATTTTTTATAAAGAAATAATTGCTAAGAAAATTCAAAACTTTTATTCTGTACACACACACATGAAAATTCTAAAAAAAAAATTGTTTTGCATTCCTAAACGTTATATTAATTGTAACTTATCAGAAGTTAATCATATTGAAAAATAAACTAATAAATTCTATTTAGTAAACTATGCTGATAATGTAATTTTTTCAGTACTTCAAATTAATATTTAATAAATATGCACAAAATGATTGTTTGTACATTTTTGTAAACAAATAAATACGTATATATCCATGTACTGTAATCCGTACGTATGTATGTAACATTTTGATTACGCATGCATTTACAAATTTCTACCTAATGTGGATAATGATTTTACATTTTGGTGAATTTCATGTAATTTATTCATTAAAATTGTTTTATTTATTGTTATGAATTTTAGATTTACTTATTTTAAATTTATATATTCGATTTACATGTCCACATACGTGCACATATACATATGCAAACTTAACATTGTTAGTAACAATGCAACGTATCCCATGAATGTTAATTTAAAATACTCATTATATTACGTTATTTAAACTACAGCCCAGTCAAATAAAATAACAAGGAAATTACTTCCACCCTCGTAACTTCATCATCAATATAACATAAAGGTTAAAGGGATTTCTATTTACATGCAAATAACTTTTCTATACTTACCTTTTATTTTTAAATGCATATACTCATATAATTTCAAAATGCATGCAGACGATGGAATAGATTTTCATTTTTTGATGAGAAATACCAACATACAAACTAATCAGATAACGTACATTCATACATATGTACAAACGTATTAAATTCATTGCACTTGTAATTTACATTAACCCCTAAAGCGAATGTAATTACAATGTTCTCGTAAATGCATTTACTATGTTCAAGTTCAAGTTTAATTATGCAATTTTATCACGGTAACAATTTATCAAGTGAATTTCATACCATTCGTACGTATTTACATACATATATATTGATGAAAAATCAATTACAAAATCAATTTCTCTAAATTACCATAGAAATTAGAAAGTTTAAAATTCTCTAAAAATTTACTGAAAATTACACAGGTTTAGCCTACTTCAAGGCATTTTTTCAATTTGAAATTTTTTTTCACATTTTGTGATATTTTCTAAAAATTAAAAACTAAAGAAATTCAAATATTATAATAATGAAATGATCTCAGTATTTTCCACGTAATTAAATAAAAGGACTATGGCTATGATACATATAATGTATTCACCTCAGATACATAATTTTCACTTGCCCATGAATATACAACACGTACATATATAAAAATAAAATATGACTCATTTTGCACGTTCCAGATCCAGAGGCTTATTTCATAAATAAAATTTTGTTACCCCCAAGGGTGATGTTTATTACTCAGCTTCATTTTTCACCTTAATACCTTGATTCTGAAAAAAAAAATTACTATACAATTTTTAGATGTTTTTTTTTAAACACATTTTTCATATAACTTGATCAATTTAATGAAGAAACACGAATATGTAGATAAAATATGTTATCTATTTCAATTTAGTTATTACAAAATTGAATTTAATCTAATTAAATATAAAACATTTAAATTTAAATCTTATTACATTTGATTATGTACTAATTAAAATGTTCAATATATATTGAACATAAAAATTGAATAATCTCATATGCTTATGTAATTTCATTATTATTCTGTTTAAATTTATTTTTATATATAAAGGATAATCGTATTACCCTTCTCCAAAAAAAAAAAAACGAAAAAATAAAATTAATCACAAAATCCAAACTACATTCAATTGATAACGACAATTCAATATATACAAATGTACGTATTTATGTATACGCCAATTAATGATTTCATTTCGATGGGTTGTCAACAAGGTTTTTGCAATACACTTTAAACAATTCAGTAAATTTGTTTTCATTATTTTTTTTTTTCAATTGGTGTTTACAACTTGATAAAAGCATACATACATACTTGTAATTTTAACAAAAATACTGACACATAAAAACAATTTTAACTTTTTGTTTTAATCATCAAACTATAGTGTACATTGTATGTCAGATAAAATCAAACAGTCTTCAACATATTGAACGAGAATCCAATTATTCAGATAGGATTGTATCATTTTTTATTAAAAAATAAGTGACTAAAGTAGGAAAATGTTTACTTCAATTCTCATTTATCAAGGATTACATTTAATTAATATGCGCATAGTAAAAATACAAAAAAAATAAAATAATTTTTGTTTGTTTTTAATTTTATGTTTTAATCCCACCTAAACAAATGAATTACCAATTCAAAATTTCTATTTAAATTAATTTTTTTAATATAAATAAATACAGTTGTAACGTACGTCTATTGTATAAAAAAGCGCTACTTATACTATAGTCAACAATGATTAAAGGTGTTGTTTGATGATTTCTACAAAATTTTTATTTTTCGATAAAAATTTCAATGAATTTCAACATATTTACAAAAATCCTAAATAATAATTTGTGTTGTACATGACATATTTTTCTTATTATTTGAAATACTTAAATTTAAAATTTTATTATTACGCCTAGAAAATGAAAAATGATTTAAATCTTAATTACATGAAACTGAAGAAAAAAAGATATATTTTAATCATAAACTCATTTAACTTTGTTATAAAATTTAGTAGTATAAATTATGAATTTTACATGTTTTTGATACTTGAAAATTAATTATTAAAAGTTTTAATTGCATTTTATTCATTACTATGGTACCTCTACTTCTCATTCAAATGTTCGAAATTTTTTATTTTTTTTTTATTCATTTCTCAAACATACATGTAAAAGCATAAGCAGTATAAGCACCCATGCGTACAGCGTACAATGGAAAAAAGTTTGGATGTAAACATTTTATTTTAATTGTAAAATTATGTATTACATTTAAATCAACTGTAAAAGAAAATTTTATTAATAAATATCAAGGTAAATGCACATATCAAAATATTTATAAATATTTATAAAAATGTTTATAAATTTTGTTGAACTAAAAACAAAAACAAAAAAATCAATTTTACATATAAAATTCTTCCATGCAGTTAGGTATGGTTATATCCTCTGTGCATTTGACATTGGGTACTATAAGCAACTGCATCAAAATATCGATTTAATCTTTATCCTCTATAACGATATTATAGTACATACATGTAACCAAAAATACAGGAAACAATTTACTGCAGTGGTAATTGTTTGTACAACCCATACAAATATGTTAACTGCATAGGGATCAGGTGTTTGGTTAGAGGATTTACTTTAGTTCATATTCATTGTAGATTTTGGTATTAAATATCCATTTTTATATGTAAGATATACATAACATACAACACAAAAGAAACTGATAGGATTTGTTGGAAAGAAAAAATTTTTTTGGCTTTTACTAAGGATCAAATTTAGATTAAAAAACTTTTTTTTTTGAGATAATAAAAATTTTTAAATTTATAACATGAGCCTTTTTTAATGTAAGGTTAACCCTTTTGGTTATGTAACAGAGAAAAAACAAATTGAAACAAATAAAATTTTTATTTTTTATATTAAATTGAAACTGATACAATATTCTATAACGTCTAGAAAAATTTAAACATTTGAAAAGTAGAATTTTAAAGGAAATAACGTCTATTACATCAATCAATACACGATGTAATGCTTATGTGAAATGTCTGAGATACCTCATTAAAACTGCTAGACCATAAAAAATAAAATCGTAACTTACATTAATCCTTTCATTGCATCCAAACTATCAATATTTTATGTCTGTATTATTTTTTCAACAACAACAAAAAAAAGACACATCTTATTACCTTTTTTATTGCATAAAATTGTCATTGAAAGAATCTATTTCTTCTTCGACAAGAATTTTTTTCACAAAAAAAAAGAAATTTTATTATTCACATACTATATGTACATATGTACGTATACCAAAAAAATTAAAGGAAAATTTATTCTACATACATAGATGTACTTAATAAGAGAAGTCTTTTCCTGTGAAGACATCCTTTACTGCATAATAGTTCAAAAGAAATTATACAATAACTAAAGTCAACGTTTTATTAATACATGTACATAACTGCATAAATTTTTTATTTCTCAAAATAAGTTCAATGTATTTTTTTAAATGCATGAAATTCTCATGTCTATTCTATTGATATTTTTCCAAAAAAAAATTTTCCAAAGTATAAAAATAAAAATAAACAACAAAAAATAAAATTTGTAAAATGTGATTTATATACGAAAAATTATTGAAAAATATGAGGATATGCTTCATGAATTTTTGTTGAATAAAAATATTTTTAAAAAACTTTTTATTTTAGTTGAAATTTTACAATTTTTCTAATGTAATTTGAAATTACTCAGTTTTGGTAGTTCAACTATAACCCGTTGTTAAAATATAGTCACCTATACGTTAAAATGATTCTTCTTGCATTTGTGTTCAGTTTTAATAAATTCGTCTTTTAATCTCATTTTCCAATTGCCAATTTTCTGTATTTTGTAGACAAAATCAAATGTGAGCAACATAAACCATAAACATAAATAACACAACATTTTTGTGCTTCATAAGAAAATGCGTGACCATGCTTTGAAAACGGACTATAATCAGTAGTAGTTTGTAAATTTTTTTAAATTTATGTTTACTTGAAATAATTGTTACTGAAATTTACAATGAGTTTCAAAACGTTCAAAAAATATTTTTATTTCACAGTATTAGTACAGCTTTAGTACAAGAATTATACAATGTCAACGAAGAATTGTACATTATTTACGTTTTGGAACTTTAAAGAAACTTTGCATCGAGGTGATATTTAGACGTTTTGAAACTCATGGTCAATATTTGATAAAAACAAAAATTTCAATGTAAACCAACAATAAACTTTCATAATATATCAATATAAGCTTGTATTGAAAAACAAACAAAAAATACAGCATTAAATATAAATAAAAGAAGAAAGTTAATTATTTAGTCATTGTTTATAGAAGTTTATTGTTTTTCATGTTTCAATTGTTTTATTTTCTCTCCATCAACTACATGTAAACTACGTACATATATACTTCTTCCATCTTTTACATCAGGTTCTGAATTATTTTTATGAAAAAAAGGATATTCTACACAACCATTGGTTTTTTTTTGTTTGTTTTATATCTTTTTTCATTTTATTCAAATAAAATGAAAGTTATAAAATTGAGGATTAGGGTCCGCCTGATATCATGCTGAGCTCCCTTGTAATTTTGTTTTTTTGTTTTTCCGTTGTTTGTTTTATAAAAATTTCCTTTGTAAATAGAAAATAATGTGTATTCTCTATACTTTTTCATTTTTATTCCAAAAGATTTAAAAGAACAAATGAGATTTTTCCTCTTTATTTTTCAAATATATCCGTTTACTTGTATCATAAAAATGATCCGGTTTTATATTCACATTTTTCAACGTATATGAAATGTATTTTTCTATTTATTACAAATATTCTTTGATTTCGTTTACACGATAGACAAAATATGAAAAATCTGGCAAAATTTTACGAGTATCTTATAAATAAAATGAATTTTCATTTAGTTATATTTAAATTATATTTTTTAGTTATATCTGTGATTGTAAAGATTTTCAGCCTCATTTATTTAGATACACACGTAATACACCTATGCATATTGCATGTATCAACTGATAAAAACGTTCATTATGTTTAAATTTCAATTTTAACAAATTTAATTCAAAATTATTTGAAAATTTAATGTACCACATGCTGTGATTTTTAATTAATTCGAATAATACCAGATAATGTACTCATACCTATCACTACTGGGTACAAGTAGAAGATGTGTATATGATATAATGGACCATGTTTTATAGAATTTACTATCAAAACAAAAATTCATTTTTTTGAAACAATAATTGAAATCTAAACACAATAATTATAACAATATAAACAAATGTGTGTGTATTTTATTTGGTCAAAATTTTCAAAAGTTATTCTACATCGTTTTGGTTCTTCTATAACAATTCATAATATTTAACTACGGAAAATCCATGTCTTTATTCAAAACAATAAGTTTAAAAATACGTTAAATTTATTTTACACAAAAAAAAAACTTTGCATAATCCCAGTAATTGTTTAAAGCAAATTAAATTAAATTTTCTAAACGATTGAATTTATTTCGTTTGTTATTAAATACTACAAAATTACTAAGTTAAATAAAACTAACATATACATGACAAGATCAAAAAGTTTATGCATAAATTGTGAAGTGGTAATAATTTCAATATTTATTTCTTTACCATTTTATAATCGTACTTATACAAGTTATAGTCATTTGTGTGATTCAAAAAGCCCAATTTAATACACAAAAGCTATCAAATATGAAATACCTGTATTTACCAATTTATTATAAGTATTCAGGGCTATCCTAGTCGTAATTAGCAGATATCTCTAACTTTACATTCTACTAACTTTCATACAAAATATTGATATCTAGTTGGTAAATTTTGTATGAAAGTTAGCAGAATTTCAAGTTAACGAAATCTGCTAACTACAACCCAGAATAACCATGATTATTCCATTAGTACATTCATATGCAATATATGTATAATATGTATATTTTAACCACAAAATAAACTCTTGAGTCTAGGAGAATTATTCATAAGGACATAAGACAAACATGCATCATATCCTTGTTAGAAATTAGAAATTCTTGTACCTATGCAATTGATAATAAATATACATATCTATATATTCCATAATGTATGTACATATGTACGTGCATATGTATATTTCTATACATGAATACATGATGAATTTGTTACAATCATGTATTGCAAGAAAATATTGACATTTTCATACCGCATAAATGGTATAGAAATTTTGAATTAAGAGTTGATTTAATTGATATGCAAATCATTAATTTATTAATATTCATAGATTGATTGTAACAAACTATAACAAGTAAAGAAATATAGAAATGTGAATTTTTATTGTATGGTAGAATGTAAATATGTGAAGATAATTTTGAGAAAATACCAATATTCAAAATTAATTAACTATTTGAAAATATTTTTAAATTAAATAAAATTATGAATTTTTATTTTATTATCATACCAAACGCATACATTCAAACTTTTTGCTTTAAAATGAGAAATAAAAAAATTACGGAAAACAAAAATAACATAAAAACATACAAAACAAAAAATAACAAAAAATATATTTCTATGGGAAATTTCTTTAAAACACTGAAAATGATATTACATTTCAGTGATATGCAAATTTCACAACAAAGGAAAAAGGAAAATGTTTATTTTGTAAAGAACAATAAACTAAAAAGGAATACGTTTTTTTTTTTCTTATTTATCTATGCCATTATATTATCAAGATGTTGAACAAAAAAAAGGATATAAAAATTTGCAATATTCCTCATTTATTTTTTTTTTTAATTATTCCATCAGATATTCTCTTTTAACCGTTGATATTATCATTATTTTTCGTCACCATAGTAATTAAAAAAATATATATGAAAAGAAATTTAAAAAAGCAAAAAGAAATTGAAATATTTTTATCACATCCCTTCAACACTAATCATTTTTCATTTTCTTCGTGCTCATTTATTACACGAAAGAAAACTGTCTGAATTAAAAAAAAAAGTGAAAATAAATAGAAAATTTAAAAAAAAGGAATACATACCACGATGATTACGTACACATGTATGTAGGTATATAAGTATATCCGGGAACGCTGTGTTAGCATTATCATTAAATTCGTACTATTGTAATATTAATTCTATTTTCAACACTGTTTTTTTTCTTTTTGTGAGAAAAAACTAAGAATTAAGAAAAAATTTTTAAAATTTAATAAAAACGGAATCCATTAAGAGAGATACAAAAAAAAATTAAATAAAAGTTATTGTTCAAATTTTTAATTTATTTTTTAAAATGTTTACATATACGTATGTATATATTTACAGGAAGCAAAGGCTCGACCCTAAAAATGAACTGTACGCCATCGAAGATGTATATTTGTACATACATACAATTAGAGGGTCATCTGATAAGTCCTTAGAATAAAGTACCTAAAGTTCGTTTTCAAAACATGAATAAATTCAAAAATGCTTCACTACCTATTTGATGCGATATTCAGCTTAGGATCATAATACGTTGGGTATCGCATTAAATAAGCAGTGATTCATTTTTTAATTTACCCATAACAAAGAATACATAAAATTTAGCCCATAATCACCTCTATCTGTATTCTTTTCATTGTTTTGCATTCAATTTGAATAAATCCGTCTTTTACGTTCATTTTTTGATTGCCAATTTCGGGCATCTACATACTAATCAAATATAACACCAATGAAAAGAAAAACCAAATAAACATAAATGATATGGTAATGGTAAAACAGTAAAATTTTTATTTTACATGACTATGTACTATATACTAAAAAAAATTGAGAGGTATGTACATATGTATATTGGAAAAACGATTGATTTTCTTATCTACTACCCTAAAAAGCGTGAATAGATCAAACATACAAATGATATTAGTTTTTGGGATGTTTAAATTTTAGACTTCTAATTTTTTTCTTTTTAATTTTTAATAACATTAAAACTCAAGTTTTAAGATAATTACATCTTTACAACAAATTGAAAAAAAGTAACGTTGTTAAAAAGAATATTCGCGTATTCAATCCTACATACATACATACATATTACAAGAATTTACAAACTCATTGTAATTTTATGAAAAAATGAATGTCATTGTAAATAATCACTTAAATCACGGTTTTTAACTTCCTATTCATTTTATGAATATGACGATTACTTTTCTTTCGCTAATTTGATGCTCGATTGCTTTAATGTTTTAAAAAATGGTGCTAAAAGTAACATTATGTTATTTACTCCCCTATAACTCGAAAATATTTTTTATGTGTAATATTTTTTACAGTCTACCCAAACCACCTAACTATAGATTACATCCAACCACTCCAAATGAGAGAATCCATATACATTTTTGCTTTTCAAAGTCAGTTTATATCATTTTCAAAATTTTGTCTCATATACAATATAACGTATCATTCACTCACATCAAGGTAGTTATATGGAATACTTGTGAATAAATAAAATCATTTTAATTTTACTTTAAAAAAATGTTTTTTAAATAGAAAAATGTTCAAATGTTCACCCTTATATTATTTTTCAACGTTTTTAATTTGATTTCTTTTTTTTTGTATTTTCATTCTTTTTCGCATAAATAAACAAATAGAAAAACAACCGCATTTACGTTGTAAACTGAAAAAGTAAAAGGAAAAAATGAAAACAAATCACTGACGCCATAATGCTAAATAAAATTTTATTATAATGCATTGAATGAAAAACATAAAAAATTTGTGTTCACTCTTTTTTCTGTTCCTTTTTTTTTCTTTCGTCGCCCTATCTTAGTAGCTGTCATATACCATCTAAAAAGCTTATAAACGTAAGCAAAATAAATGAGTTCTGATTGTTGTTATATCATTTATGTACATATGTATGTATGTGTAAAATTTACCCTAGCTAGAAAATTAAAGAAAATAATATCGATTATACTCACATGAACACAAAAAAATTATGAAAAGAAATTTTCACCAAGGGAGTCAAATCAAAGACATACATTTGGAATTATTTATCCAAAAGCAACTGGAAAAAAACCTTGTACAAAACAAAAAAAAAGCGGTTTTGAAAAATACAAATATGCATGTTATGTAAATTTCAAAATTTTTTATGATATACTGAGATCATTACTAGAACCAGATAACTGACTGAAATCACCTCTTTTGAGTCTTTTGGGAAATAATCGTTTTTACAAATAAGATGTATAGAAAACGATTTATTTGCCTTTTTGAATATGACTACAGCTTTTATTTATTTTTTTTTTTTATTTATATTAAAAACAAAGTGTGTCCTTAAATAAAAAACCAACATTCAAGTAAAATTATGCAAATATGAACAAAAAATTATACTCTTTAGAGAATACATACCGTATATACATACATGCTCATCATACACGTGTGTATACTGTATAGGGCACGATACCTGCTTGAAAACAAACTTTCGTTCACACAATTTTTGTTCTTATTTGTTTTATGTACATACCAGCATCCTAATGGTACTAGATTGCTATTTATACAAAATCTTGAATCAAAAATTTTAGAAATTTTTTTCACATAGTCCTTTTTTTTCGAATTTGATATTTAGATAAATTTTTTTCAAGTGATTACATATTTCTGGATGTGTCTTTTGTTGTTTATCAAGAAACTGTAAACTTTTGTAAACTATATTTTTATGTTTAAAAAATGATAAGCAATTCTAAAAAGAAAAATAAGCCAATAAAAATATAATTCCAACTTTTATATTTTTGTCACAAATCCCTCTTAGTCTTATTCCCTTAGACACTGCTTCTTTATCGAGTTAAAGACCAAAAATGGGGTGTTTTTCTACAATGTTGTGAAAGAAAACGTCACGTTTCTTACGTATCTATTTAAAAAAAAAGGACAATAAGTCTTCTTTTAAAATAAGAAAAAAACTATAAATACGTTTATAAATTAACAAAAAGAAGACGTTTATTTATATAATTATTAATTATATTTTTTTTTTTTGTTCTTATTATACTTAATATTCAAAAAACAAAAAAAAAATTTTTTTTTCAAATTTTCATATACACGAACTATCAAGAATTCCTTTCATTTGAATATAATATTATTTCTTATTTTTATACATATTAAATAAGAATTTAAAATTAATTATTTCCTTTTCAATTTCATTATTTAATTGTATGTAATTTGACTAGCCTAAAAACAGCACATTATTACACATTTTGTGTTTATACTTGTAAATTAAAATCATTTGTTTTTTTTTTCTCTAGTTATTATATATTTTGATATATGTATGTATGTGTATGTGTTTCCTTTATTTTTAAAAATAAAATTAATTCAATTTAAAGAATAAATGTACAATAGCGTACACAATGTACGCAATTATATGTAATGGTAATAATCATAATTAAAAATAAAATAAAAAAATACTTTGTTTAAAACTTAAATGATACAAACAAAAAAAAACATTATTACAATATAAATTGCAAATATAAGTGGCTCAGATGACAATGCGGTTAATTTCATAAAAACAATTGATTGAATTGAATATTCATTAATACAACAATTTTTAAAATTTTTTGTTTATTAATTTGATTAGAAAATTTACATGCAACATCAAAAAATGAACCTAACCGCATTGACTTAAGAATCACTTTTATATATATTTAAAAAATAAGAGAGTATGACTCAATGCTTATACAAATAAACTATATGCGATTAATTCTATTATACATAATTTTATAAAGATTTTAAACGATATTCATACTACATATGTATATTATTGAGCGATTTTCTTAATTTTTAATATTTATAATAATTTTTTCTTTTTCTTTTTTTTACTAAAAATCTGTTAATATATATGTATTTACCTGTCTTCAAAAATCAATAAAACCTAACTTTTGCAAATATTTTATTTAATTCTATTTTCTTTTTTCATTGTTTACTTCTATAAATTTCAAATTCTGTAACAATCATGATGAAAATAAACATAATAGAAAAACAGTGATTGGAAGCACCATCAAGTTCAAACAAAAGAACAAAAAATAATCACAACCAAAATAAAATTGTGCTAAAAATTATAAAATTATTTCTTTTCTATAAAATCTAATATTTAATCATTTAACCAATTATTTGTTATAACATGAGAAAAAATTTATAACAATGTCGATTTTCTTAATACTTTATATTGTTTTATTATATAAAGCCCGTTCCAGTTTATAATGAAATGAAAATTACATTGTTTTTCCTATTCGTAGGAAAAGCGATTCAGTTTTCAAAATAAATATAAAAAAATTAGCAAAATAGCAAAATTTGATTTTTTTAAAATCACATTAATATCTTTTTAACGACAATCGATTTTAAATTATTAATTATAATATTATACCTTTTTAAAATTGAATTTAAAATTTTAATTAAATGTTAGTTTTTTTTTTTTAATTTTATAGTCATTTCCTAACGAACATTTTTCTATTATTGGTGCATTTTTGTATTGAATTTCGTTTTCAAATATAAATATGTAGGTACACTATTTAATAAGCTCATAAATTCTAAAAATATTTCTTTTTCTTATAAAATAAAAAATAAAATGAAATAATTGTTCACTTTCACTTAATAAAAATTAGAAAAACCCAACTATGTACGGGACGAAATCATTACACAAGCAAGTGAGGAATAATGTCATAATTAGCAATACGAGTGTTTTGTGATGATGATTTATGTGTGAAATAAAAAAGTGTGTAGTGATAGTTGTGGAAAAATAACTTGATCCTAGAATGTTTAAATAAAGACGGCATGTTCTTTCACATTCAAATGTATACATTCATGCATCCTAGGATTAATCAAATTTTGAAACAAATTTCTACATAACGTCTCAAAAAATATTTTAAAATTCATATAATGAGACGTTAGAATGAACATTTTAATAATCAGAATTTGGCCAATATCAATTAAATAATAATCATTTCGAATAAATTTTAAAACTAAATTATAATGAATAATTTCATTAATGATATGCATGTATGTTTATGTAGTAATGAAAATATGTATATCAACCATAATAATTTTGAATATTACAATGAAATAGTTTATGAATACTATAAAAATCAAAAATACTTAATAAAATACATTGCAACAAAATTATTTTGTAATTAAAGACAAAAAAAAACTTTGCATTGCAATAAAATCTTTCCTAATAGGAAAATAAAACAGATACAATACATGTACAAATAAAAAAGTGAATACATGAAATATTTAAAAAATGTGAAATTAATGAGATCTTAAATAAGTGATGATAATAAATTTGTTCTCTTTGAATGACTAACCATCTTTTGTTTTACTTTTCTAAATACAATTATTTTTAACTTACAAAAAAAAACAGTCTAAATATTTTATCCTTTTTTTTTTCAAAATTTTCAATTTCTTTAAAATTAAAAATATTTTACATTATTTTTAATTGTTTTTAATTTTTGTTTTATTTTTTTATCGAATTTATTCATTTTATTTCTGATTTAGTACGACTTTTTCCAATTTTTTCTGATTTCTTACTTCGCGGTAAAGTTGAATAGCTTGCTGACATACTTTTTTCCTGAAAAATAGACAAAATATTAAAAAACATTAAAATCCATATAATTGCTTATTGTTTTTAGGAAAATCCGTTATTAATGCAATTTCAAATAAAATGTAATCAAAATACTTGGTAAAATATTAGAAAACAAAAAATATAGATAACCAAATGATGTATTTATGATGAAAATGAGAAATGGTATATAACATAACAACAACATGATACGCACCACAATGCACGTGTTTTGTGTACTTAAAGTAATTTAAAATAAAATGATAGTGAAATATGAAAAAATCATTATTCAAATGGATGGCAAATAACGACACAATTAAAAAAATTTTCAAACAAATAAAAATATGAAAAATTTCGATCGAGAATATGTTTTTAGTTATAATGTAACTCGCATACATATTATATCTATTTGATTGTAGAAAATTGTAAATTCAAGCATGTTAAAATGCTTTCAAATTTCATAACAGGCAAACCTGAGAAACATTAACTTGCAACAAAATGATTGGTTAAATAACGTATGAATAGAAGTAGAATTTTCGACAATTTCGCCAATAATTAACTTGCAATAAAAAATTCCAAACTTTCAAAGATACAATAACAAAAAAATTTCAAGCGTAAAAATTATAAAACCCTTAATGAAAATATTAATATGCTCCTTGCCTGACAAAAATACACGATGATAATGTAAAAAACATCGAAGTGCGACATCTAGATTAGCACTAAAAATTTTTTAAACACAAAACCAAATTTAAAAGAAAAAAGCACCAATCAAATTGAAAAATAGCTCGATTTTAAATTTGAGTTTCTTTTGGTAAATCTTCAACGAATGAAGATGGTGGCAAAGGATTTAATGGGCTTGTGTTTGTACTTGACGGATTTGACTTTGATGGTTCAGAACGAAACAATGATGGTAAATAATTTTTAAATAAATTTTTCTTTGATTTTTTTGAACCAGATTTGGACGGTGATGGAGAAGGAGAACGTGAATTAGTAGATTGCGATTCTGAATCAGAAAGAAGTATTGTCTTTGGTGGAAGAGGAGGTAATGGTATTGGATTGGATGATGATGGTGATAACGGAAGTGATAATTGCTCAAGCATCGTAGACCGTGATTGCGACTGTTCTTGTTCAAAGGGTTTTGATAAAATTTCCGGAGGATTTGGTGCTTTTCCTTTACTATGAATTGCCGGTCTCTTTATTATTTCTGTTGATTGACCTAATGAAATAATGTCCGATTGATTGCTTTCAATATTTTTCTCTGTTTGATCACAATCTACTACTGAGACAGTTTTTATTTCGTCTTTCATAACTAATTGTTCCGTACTTTTACTATTGTTTTCTGTATCAGATGAACACGTACTATCTGCTTTTACAATCACTTTAGCGAATGCATCTACTGTTTGAATGTCTTTTTCCGAATTTTGTTCAATAACAATATCTTCTTGCTTTCCAGGAGAAAATAAATAATCTTTATTCTCTTTTTGATCAACATTCCCAATATTATTTTCTGTATCTAAAAAAGTTTCTTCTTCACTTTCTACAGAAATTGCATCATTATATTCATCTTCTGAAGCTTGCTTTATAATAGGCTTTTCAAGTATTTCATTTTGATTTTCTTTTGTCATTTCCAACCATTTACAAAACATTTCGTATTTTTCTTTCATATCTTCTGGAATATTTTTAAATTCAACATTTTTTGATTCTTTGCTTTTACTATTAGAAAATTTTACATATTCACCGGCAGTAGTAGTAGGTTGTAGATTTTGAAAATTATTTAAATTTTCTAAATTTTGTGAATTTTGGAAAAAATTTTCATTATCTAAAAATACTTCATCTTTTAAATCTTTTAAACTTGAATGAAAAATATCAATTGATTGTTTATTATTTTCATTATTTGTAAATCTTGGTGAAGAAGATTGATGATGGTAATTTTGATAAAATAAAATTTGTGATGGATAATTTGAAAAAGGATGAATAGAAAAATTTTTTAACATCATATTTTCATCATTTTCAACATCATCCTTCGAAAAAAAAATTAAAAACACAAAAATTGAAAAAAATAAATAAATAAAATTATAAGAATAAACTACATGACTTAACAAAGTAAATATATAATGCTGCTGTGTATAGATTAAATATTAAATTAAATTAAAAAAGATTCTAGTAGGTTAATTAAAACGAATTAAAACTTACTTCAGCACGTTTAGCTTTAAATCTTGGCCGCGTTGCATTTGTCATTGATGATGTACGACTAAGACCAACAGAAATTGGTTCAGCACTAGAATATCCAGAACTAATATCTTCACTTGACCGTATATAACTAATAACAACAGAATATCAAATTAGAAATATTTTATTTTTCAATTACTTTAAAATCTATAAAACATACTTATAATTTGGAACTGATGTTTTTCCTCCAACATCTACTTCAGAAAAATACATTTCTGAATGACGATTACTTGATGATGATCTCGTACTTTGATTTCTAGGTCGTAGAAATCTTTGAGATTTAGTAACTTCATCAATCTAAACAAACATTATTCATATTTACTATTTTTAATCATTTTCTAATATTTTAAGAAAAAAATTAATTACCTCATCTTGTGTCCTATGAATATCTGGTTCTGATAAATCACTCAAACTATAACTTCTACGAATTGATTGTACCAAATTACCACCACCCTAAAAATTTAAAATACACATTTTATAATTTAATTCAAATTTCAAAAAACTAGAAGTAAATCAAAAATTCAATTTATATGTAGAATTGAGTAAAATGTAATGAATAAATACAAATGAAAAAATAAAATTATTAAATAATAAAAAATTTTGAAAATAAACATACCAATATGATTAATCAAATATTTTGAATGTTTTTCATTAATAGTTTATAATCAATTTTAGTGAAATGTAGTGCTTCTATGTGTAAATTCAATCAACAGCTTCACTCTTGATTAACTAAAAATTTATTATGTCATATAGGTTACATGCTAGGCGACAGTTATGATTAAAATTTAAAAAAAAAAATAGTTTTCAAGCTACAATAAATTGTTACAAATAACAATAAACGGTTATAAGAATTTATAAAAAAAACAATTAAATGTTTTTGAAATAAAAAGTCATTTAAATTTAATTTTTTTATAAAAGAAACTACACTTATTTATTGACATACAAAAACGATGTTCAAATAAAAATACATACATAATAAAAAATGATAATTATAAAATAAAATGAAAAAAAAAATCTTACTTTCTAATGAGATACATAAAACTATAACTAATTATTTTTTTAAATTTTTTTCATTTTAAATTTCAGTATCTCTTAGTCTTACAATCGCACAAAAAGAAAATTAAAATTGAATGTCTGAATATTCAAACTTAAATAAATAAAAAATACAAATTAAATTAGTTTTTCGAAATTCAAAAAAAAAATATAATTTTAGAACAAACACCCTTATTCATATATTAAAATTGTCTAAAATTTCTTATTCCATTTTCTTTTCATTTTATTAAATTTAATATTTAATTTTAAAATAAAAAAGAAAAATGCATTTAATCTGTTTCATCATTATTTAAAGAAAAAACTTAAAAATATCAAAAAAGCAGCGATTGTAATAACTGATACTCATTTTGTATGAACAAAATGGTCACACAATCCTTTCTGTTCTTTTAGCAAATAACAAAAATATAATAATTCTATTTTGGTCTTCTGACAGCTCATATTTTCGTTGTATTGTATGCGTTTCATTTTCAATATTTGGTTTATTCTACATCAATATCAACATCCATTTCATCTTTAATTTTTTTTCGACCACGAATTGGCATTTTACTTAAATACTTTTTAGTTGCTTTACGTTTTTTTACTTCACGACTCCTTGCAGCGCCTTCTTCTGATTTATCAACTTTATCATTTCTTTCCTCATTTGTTGCATGATTCGAAGATACAAGTCGTGATGGTGGTAAATTAGCACCCGTTATAAGATCATCATCATCAGAAAAACTATCAAGATAATTTATAACATTTGGATTCTGATCCATACGATATACTTCATTAACTGTTCTTGAATGATATATTTCTACATTATCAATATGATCTTCATTATTAGTACCAGTAATATGACGTGATGAAAATGCTAAATTTGATTGAGTTATTTGTCTTGTATGATCTTGATAACCTTGTGATCCTAATGCAGTAGTATTTTGTAATGTCTGTTTACAAAAATAAATTTGAAATCAAGCGAATAAAATAAAAACATAAATTCAAATAATATTATCATAACGATAAAATCTAAAAAAAATTGTAAAAAAAATTATATTTTACATAGAAATAAAATGAACAATAAGAAATATTTTCGAATAAAACATAGAACAAATGAATACTAACTGAATTCTCTACTAACAATATTTTAATGTATTCAACTGTTTGATTCATTTTTTTTTAAATGACAGCACAAAACATTTTAAAAAGTAACTAAAATACTAATCTCATAAATTTTCAATAACAAGAAAAGCCTGAAAAGTTTGCTTCATGATTTATATCCACGAAGTACAAAAAAAGGAACATTTTTTAAATAATGTGTGTACAGTGGAATAACACAATTATATTGGTGTAAGATTATTTAAATTCATAATTAATCATTTCATAATTGAATTTTAAGTGTAATAAGAAAACAAATTGCATATTACATTATTTATAAAAGCAACAGAGCGAATAATTAAAAACTACAAATATTGTTAATTAAAATTGGAAAATTAATAATGATGCGATATTTTATAAAAATGAACTACATATTTTTGTTGTGAATACTTAATATTATTGTAAATAATGTAATCATTTTTCCGTTTTTATAAATGTCTTATTAAAACGAATATGAAATATTTCATTTATTACACAAATATTAATAACATTAAAAGACATAAAGATTTAATTATTGCTTTGCTTTATAAATACTTTTAAAGTAAAATTAAAGAAAACAAGAAATTTAATTTATTGTGATTAAATTGAAATAAAAATAATAAAACAAACACATAAAAAGTAAGCAAATCAAATTTTTTTTTTTTTTTTGTTTAAACACAATAACAATAGCAAAAAGTAAAAATAGACTAGATTACATAGTGTGATTGATTGATGACGATAACACTGAACAATGAAAGCATTTTAAAAACACATATATTTTTTTAAGTACTATGTCTACATATGGTAAATGTGATTCAAAAATGATAAAAAACATTTGCAATTTCTTTTATATTTTTTTTCTATTCGTTATTTTGCAACATGTTTTATTACTGTGCTATTTCATGTAAAAATGAAGCATTTTCAAAATGATGATTATTATAATGATGATAATTATAACGTTTTAATGTTGGTGATGACGAAATATTATTCTGTACCTTTAATGCTGTTTGCATAATAACATTTGTTGCATAATTAACACCTTTTGAACCGAGTTGTAAAACAGCTGTATAACCTTTTTCTTTGGCTTGATTTAAATATTCGTCGATTTCCTAAAACCAAAAAATAGAAAAAATATATTATACTGTACGCAAAAAAAATAAATAAATAAATTTTCAATTACATACCTGTTCTCTACGAGTTAACATCGGATGAACAAATTTTCGATATAATGTTGAACTTCCTTTGGTTGCTGGCGATAATAGCCATATCACAATAATAACTTTAATTTCATAATAAAATGGGAACCATGATAGAAATATATCCGTAAATGTTTCAATACATGTAAAAAATGCATAAACGATCCAATACATCATCCATTTTACCTAAAATACATATTAAAATTAAATTTCAATTATTCAAATTTACTTTCCCTTAAAAAAAATTTATTTATGTACATATATGTCTACTATATGAAAAAATTTAAATAATTTAAATTGTAAATTATTATTACTACAAGACATCTTTGAATAAGGAAAAGACACTCATCATAAATAAAAATAAAAAATAAATAAATTAGTAAATGAATAATAAATGAAATGTAGAAAAAAAGAAGAACAACCATTAACAAGTTTACACATACTCGTAATTGAAATCAATTAAAATGTGAATATATAGTCTTCATCATACACAATTTAATATTGAGTCTTGAAATGTCTAATACACGAATATAATATGTACACCATCATATAACTGTTAGCTTCTATATTAAGACATGAAGCTCCAATTACGTTATACTACAATATTATAGCATTCAACATTTTAAAGGCTATCATGAATTAGAAATGAAATCTTTTTATGGAAACTTGAATATGAATTGCAAATTATACAATACACAATAATTATCTTAAAAAATTCTATAAAATATGATCAGTAATGTACTTGATTTTGAATAGAATTTATAATTAGATAAATGCTTTTTCATTTATCTGAACAAATTTTAAAAAAGTAAAAGTATTTTATATTATTGTAATCGTGCATATTATAGTTAACAATTTTTTTAGATCAAGCTAAAATTTTATTTTAAATGCAAAATAGTACAATGTTCATCGACAACATTGCCAAATTTTCTTAAAATATTAATAAGATACATATGTAGAAAAATGCACACTAACCCAGATTTTTATATACATACATAATTAATATTCACATTTTATATATGACATTTTTTACTTTTGTATTTAATTTTTTTATGCGAATATTTTTACTTATCAAAAATTAATTTTGAATAGTGAAATTCAAAAAATAAAATTTTATTTATAAACGTAATATATATTGGTCACAGATCAATTGATTAAATAACTATCACTTGAAAAATAAAATAAAATAAAAATTTAAAAATACAAAAAATGACAATAACAAACAAAAGACAATAAAAAGATATGAGAAAGCCAATGGAAAAAATACTTGTTAAATAAACGAATAAATTACTGAAGAAAAAAAAAATTAAATGCAGTTACGAGAACGATACAATAATCAAAATAACCTAATGGCTTTAATCAAGATCTACAGTAGTTAGATAAGATGTCACAATTACATTCTAAAAAAAAAAATACACAAAACAAAGAGTGCATTAAGATATTGAAAGACAAACAAAATACAATGCATTCATTTAATTTCATTTTTACTTAATTTTATATGTAAAAACAAAATAAAAACTATGTAAGTTAAAAAAATAAAAATAAATATATTGTAATTATTACTTACATATTCTTTAACATTTTTTGTTCGCACAGCCTTATATGATGAATATGCTGGATATAATGTTCCAAATAATAATCTGAAAGCAGGAAATAATAAATTTTCACTACATGCTCTTGGACAAATAAATATTGAAAATAAAAAGAGAATTCCCGTTCCGGTAGCAGACATTCTTGGCAATGGTAAATATGATAATATATCAAATATGAAACCAGTACGAGTCAAGTTCATGGTAACATTTTGATCTTTAGATGATGATAATAATCGTGATGTAGATAAAGATGATGATAACAATGATGATGTTGATATATTAATATTTTCATTAAAAATTTCTGAATCAGTTAATGATGTTGAAGATTCACTATTTTTATTAAAATTTTTTATATGTTTTCTTCGATATAATTCATTATGAAAATTATTTTCTGATTGTGATCGATCAAGATCATAATAGACTGTAGCTAAATGACGATTTTGAAATTTTTGTGAAGATGATGATGTCGTCGAAAGTATTTCCTGTAGGTGTGGTGGTGGTTTTTCATTTTTATTATTGGTCTCGAAACGATAAACTAAATCACCAACATGATTCTTATTAAACAGCTGAGGGAGAATTATTGTCTGTTGTTCTGTTAAAGAACTCCTACGCATCATTAATTTCTTGTTTATGATTTTTTCAAGTTTTATTTTTGTTTTTTCTCGTGTCAGCAAAATTTTTATGTTTACAACAAAAAAATATTGTTGCTAATGTTTACATATTATGTGGGAATTGCTGACACCATTCAATGTCGTCGTCGTCGTCGTAGTTATCGTCTCTCACACTTTAATTCTACTACCGTAATTTTAAAATGTAAATTGAAATATAAAAAAATGATCTCAACTTTTCATCTATTATTCGTGTATTACACCAAATTTAATTTCAATTGAAAAGTAGTTAAGTATCTTATTTTTCAATTTTTTGTTGTTGTTTTTTTTTTTTTAGAAAAAATCAATTATATAATGACAATGGTGTATGTTAATCATTATTAATGAAAAACGTACAAAAATCATTTTATTAAAAAGTTATAAAATTAAATTTCCACTAAAATTTAAAAAAAAAAAATCATAGAACGGAAAAAAAACAAACAAAGGAAAATTCTTTATTTTCCGATTTTGAAATTCTTTTTTTTTTTTTTTAATTTTAACTAAGAAAATATCTACGATCGGTATGTGAATAAAAGAAAAACCGAAAGTGAACTGAAAATTTATCGTAGCAATTGTATATAATATAAATTCATAGTGAAAATATCTTGAAGTAATCATTTATAAGCAAAAGCAATCTAAAATAATATACAAACATATTATAATATGATCGCATCCCGATTTTAAAATCCGAATGAGATGGGACACGCGTATGTGTACTAAAAATAAACTTTTATAGTTAAAATTAATAATGTACAATAAAGAATTTTACAGTAAATCTACATGAGGATTCGAATGAGTTTTGATTATTGTGTGATACAATATAGGGAACTCAAACTACATTCTACATAACAAAAAATACACAATGCGTACGAATTGTAATGTACAGAAAATTATAAATTCTTATTTCTGGCATTGATGTTGGGATAAATATGATTTTTACGTTTATTTTTTTATTGTGATTCGATTCCAGAAGAATTTCACAACTTTCAATAAAAGTAAACAAAGAAATGGAAGATGTGATTGTGATATATACTCATGTAACGAAACAGAAAATACACAGGGTATTCCTTTGGAATCATATGAAAATATAATTCATAATTTAATTTTTAAAAAATTAAACAAATTTTTGTCTTTTTGTTTAATCAACAAAAAAAGAGATTTAAAAATAGGAAAAATAATAATCCAAATTCTGGAAAACAATATTTTTTAATGTTCTATAAAATATAATTTATTTTCTTATTCTCATTGCTTAGGGATTATTTTTAAAAACATAAATCCAAAGATCTAACATTAATGCTCGAAATATTCCAGGGACATGTAAACAAATAACTAAAAAATTCTGTTATTACCATAAAAATTCAAAAATACACAGTAGGAAATTGTTGTAAAAAAGATATTTTAAATAATAATATAATAGAAAACAAAATTCTACATTCAATTGAGTCAAATGAACATAATATTCATTTTTATTTATAGAAAACAAATTAAGATTTACGAAAAAATTAAATAAAAACAAAGCTTTTAAAAAAAAAAAAAAACAAAATTGTATTATTTTCAGAAAAATTTACGTCTTTCTTTTTATCTTTTTATCTTTACAAACAAACAAAAAACTGTAATTCAAATTTATTTAAATACTATAAAACGATTATGTAAACACATGTGTAATCTAATTACATTTAAAATAAAAAATGTGTAGATTTTATACAAAAATATTCCAATATCTAAAAATTACTCGTATTTGATTTTGAAAAAAAATTTTCGTTCAATTTGTAAATTATTTTAAAATAATTACAGAACAGTTAAGAAAAATAAAAAACAATTTCTTAAATGTAGCTCCCTATACACTGCCCCTATATACCTATTATTTTTAATTTAATGACAGATTAAAATGCATAGGCCTAAAAGAATTTCTAAAAATAGATGAAATTTGTACAAAGAACACAGAAACTTATGAGATCGCATATCCATTAGAGTAGAATATTTCAACAAATTCTAAAATTTGTTTCTTTTTTTTTTTCTTTAAAAGTTTCTATTTTCTCATTTATAACACAAACTGCGTTGAGAATTTTGCAATAAGATGATGTTGCAATCAAGTAAAACGAATTTTCCATTTTTTATTTTTAATTTTCTTTTTTCAAAATCATAAAAATAAGGAATAAAACTATAAAATTTATTTTTTAGTTTATTTTTTTGTTTTGTTGATTTTTAAAAGATAATGAAAATTTCTTTTAAAATTTTTTGTTTTCTTCATAACAAATTATTATTTATTTTTTAAAAATGATATTAATTTTTTTTTTTTTTTTTTCAGACAAGGAAGTAACAGAACGTACTACGTGTATGTTAAAAACTATTTTAAGTTATAGAAATTAGTTCAAATTATAATATAAATTCTATACACAATATTTTGGGCTAAATTTCAAAAATAATACTTCAGATACTTTGCTTTCGCTTATTTATACCTTGTTGAATTTGTTTATATTTTTAGTTTTTTTTTTCAATACGCACATGTATGCATACAAAAATTCATACTACATTAAAGAAAATTAGCTAAGTCTTACGGTGTTTTTTAGCATAGTCATATGTATATTAAATGGATACTTTTACTCATTGTTTTCCACTCATTTTGAATAATTTAATTTCTTACCCTCTTTTTTTGATTGCCAATTTGTTGTATTTGGAAACGACATCAACAACATCATAAGAGAACATTAATGATAACCATAAGACTATGATTATACTAAAAAAATAAACTGTAAATATCTGAACTCATAATAATTCATGTAACAATTTATTTTTATTAAATAATAAATTATTATGCTATTATTTAGAACACGATACATGTTTTATTTCAATATGATACGTGTTTTGGTCTTGTGTCAAATAAAAATAATACAAAATAAATTTAATTTTTGTAAATTAATCTGTTTGATCAACAAAACTGGGACAAATGAGATTTTTTTTTTTTTAAATGAGCTACAATACGTTATACGCTGTTGCGACCATTTTTTCATGTACATGTCTAAGATAATAATTTTGAACATCATGTCATTTTGCAGATTTTCCAGTAAATAACTCTTACAATTAAATTTTCAGACAAAACAAACTGTTTATGTACCTACATAAATTATAATTTATTTTTTATCCTTCAAAATTACTAAAAATAAATTTGCAATGACATTTAACAGAAATCCTTGTAAAATATGTACATATCTGTGTAAAGTCATATTTTGTAACACGTTTTTTCATTTGATGGTCAATAACTTTTCCTCAATTAAATAATTTAACTGGCTCAATTTAATAATACCTACATAATATTAACAATAATTATGTAGACATTTGTAATCGTAATCATATGTACATATTTGTGTTTAAAACATAAGTAAGTGAATAAATAAATTTCTTTATTTTCAAGTTCATTGATCTTGACAACGCATGAATATCATGTCTATTCTTTGTCTGACTGAATACCTACATATCAAAAGCCAACAAATTTTGCCATTATTACTATATTATTATTTTTTTTTAAATGTTTCTTCCAGATAGGTTACCTGTATTTTAACACGACAACCAACGCAAAACAACAATTTTCTATATATGGTGCGAAAATTTTAAAGCAACTTTTTATAAATAAAAAAATAATAATAATATAAAAATAAAAATAAAAATTTCTTTGCAAAAAGCAAAAAAAATTAACATTAAAAATGTAGGTAAATAACGTTCTATACATACGCATAAACGCAAATATATGTATATAACTTTGATATGTAATATACAGTCAATAATTTTATTTTATATCTTTTCCTTATTTGTATTAAATTTTATAATTTTTGAAATTTGTACAGAATTTATTAGAAAATTAAACAGAAAAAATATAAATTACATTACAACTAACAAAAACAAATACCTAATAATAATAAAAAAAATCGTATATCGGCGTACTGGTATCACATTTAGTAGAAAAATAAAGAAAAACTAAACTTATTAGATTATTGTTATATAGCACACAATGTGCATTCATTAATGAATAATAATTACATTAAAAAGAAAAAAGAAAGAAAGAAAAAAACAAAAAACAAAAACGGTTAAGTGTACATTTATTTATGATTTTAATATATAACCGAGGCATTGACATGAATATTATAATGACATAAAACATAAATATGAATGTAAATCTGTATTATTTTACATTTGTATGCGTACATTACCTATTTTAAAAATTAGATACATTACCATCTAATTATCATTATATACATATGTACGTACATATAATTACACAAGTATGTAATTTTTGAAAAAAAAAAAAAAAAATGAATACACATTAAGCAACAGGTACTGTACGTACAATCTACCTATATGTAATAGAATTTAAATGTATTTCAGTTCTAGTTCTTCATTTTAACATTTACTGTTATAATAACAAATAGAGGAAAAATAAATGATAAAACGAAAAAAAAAAAAAATAAATAAATGCTTTTAATTATATCACAATGATAATGTATTCGTAATGTAAAACAAAAATACCTGATACGCACCTTTGACGTTCCACCTTTTTTATTTTGCATGTATTTCTCATACAAAATTTATATTTCACAAAAGTTTAACTACCACTTACATGTAATGTACATATACATGAAAAAAAAAATTCTGTAAAATTGAGTTAATGTGTTTGTAATGGGTTTAAGCTGTACTACACCTATGGCACATACTAGATTTAATGCATAATTGCAACGAATTTACAAAAGGAAATAGAGCAAAAATTTGAAAAAAAAAATGTAGGATTAAGTAAGTTTTCAATATTACGTATGTATGTATGTACATATTTCAGCGTACTGAACATGACAAAGAAAAATTTCAAAATTTTCTGATGTGTATGATTTTGAAATTGAATAAAAAAGAAAAATAAAATTATTTTAACGTATTATTAGATGACAAATAGATTCGTTTCCGGTTGTTTGTTTTATTTTATTAATATTATTTTTTTTTCAATGTAATTCTTTATTATTTCAGGAATATAATAGTGGCACATCCATATCTCCTGGTCTATGTTCCAAACGAATAAATTCTAATTTCACATTTGAAAAAAAATTTGAATAAAATTTCTAGAAGTTGCAAAATCAAAAACATCAACTAAAAATCATTTCCCAAAAAAATAACAGGAACATTGTGTGAAAAAGTATCTTATTTATATGACTTTCCATCTCCAACAAAAAAATTATTGTGCAATAACAAACCCAATAACCCAAACGTTTTTATGCAAAACATTATGAAATACAAATCCTCTTACATTTATTCCATTTTACAACGATCAATATAATGAATGTGTTTACTGAAAAATTGGAACTGTGCCCTTGTTAAAGGATGTCTTTAATGTTTACACATACATAGTAGTAGTTTATTTATTTATTTACTATTTTTTTTTTTTCTTTTATGAAATGACGAATTCAATGTCTGATGATGTTTTGGAAGCTGCGTACTAATTGCTCTGATGATTTAATCAACTACATCATTTTTGTTTTTTTTTTCATTAAATTAAAAATGTAGGTACTTTACGTAAATGTAAGTACCTTTATAACTAAAAATAATCGTTCAGATAACAACAAAAAATTGTTTATTTGTGATTAATGAAAAAAAAAAATTAAAGAAAATTACAACACAAAAATTTCATAACAAAATTAAGCAATGAAAAATAATTTGAGTTTTAAGTTGCCTGGAAGATTTTATTCTTTGAATTTCGAGTTGAAACAAGGTCATAAAATTCTTTGTTTTTTTTTTCTTCTTGTCGTAATTAATTTATTTTGTATTCCATTACGAAATGTGGTCATATAGGTAATAAATATGTATGTACAATTTTTATAAACCACTTGTCGATTTTGGGGAAAAAAACTTGAAATTTAATTTCAATTTCAAGGTAGTGTACCTAATATGGACTAAGATATATAATGATCATAAAATTTTGGAGACATTACGCCAAAATAATTTCAGTTGATACAATCATGTAAGACACGAATGAATGGTAATTAACCGAATTAACTATAATTTATTAACAAATAATGAAATCTTCTATATTCATACGTGTTAATTGGAAAATAAAAAATGATTGTCGAGTTTTGCACACACCCTAAATCCATGTATCTGAATTACCTACAAGACAACAAAATAGAAATATAAAAAAAAGTATTAAAACTGTACGTAAATGTCGTAAATGTTAGTACACGTATTGAAAAAAAAGTTCTTTGTTTATTAAAATAAAAATTGAATTTAATAACAAAAAAGGGAAAGGAAAAACCAAATTTTGTAAAGAAACAAAAAAAAAAGTTGTATTTTCACGGTCAATAAACACCAAACAAAAATTAAATAGAGGAAGGTTAGAGAATCGTGACTGACATTTCAAATTTTAATGTTTAGTATACCGAATAGTGAATACCTGTGTAATATGCAAGTGTACGAACACCACATATTACAAATTGTGCAGGAAATTGATTGTTTTAGAGAAAATGATGCCTTTTTTCATTGTTTTATTTTTCTTTGATTACACGTTATGTTTACTATTTTGTAATTACTTTGAATGAAGAGAAATTTGAATACCTAGGTTTTTTGAAATTTATTTCAAATGTAAAAATAAAATTTCCAATTTCCATATTTTTCGATAGCGAAAGTTCAAATTGGTAAGAGCATGTCTATCATGAATTATTGATATATGTATAGGTGACTAAGAAGCTATTTAACATTTAAAATACATACATATCTAAATTAAATATTATGTTATCATTTTTAAACGATTATGGATTTATCATCATTTCTCATATTTAATTAAAGTATATAACTTTTTATTTACATTTTGTTGAGTTTTTATCACTTATTGACTTCTAGTATCGAAAATGTGTAATATGTGGTAGTATTAACATAGCATAGACTATTATTGTTATTAGATACATACATACATATGTACATACCTATATGCATATAACGTATGTAGATTCGGAAAAATAAAATAAAATAAGAACTTAGCTAGCATATCACGTAGAAAATATGTGCACATATAGTATATAAATTATAAGTACATACATACATATGTACGCATGTATATATTGTATATGTACATTGTAGAATGTTGATGCAATTCATACATCCCACTTTATTATATATGCATGCAAACGTATGTATATGAGTGGCTCAATAAGGAAAATAGAAAAAAATGAGTTTCTAGGATGATTAAATCAATTCGAAAAAAAAGACAAAAGAAAAATCAAAGGACCAGAAATATACAGAAAGTCATAGAATTTAAAGGTAAACTTATACAGGTAACGAATCAGATTCTCTTTTTATTTTGTAAATGGAAAATTTTCTTGTTCCCTTTTACATATATTATTTTGATTGTCACTTTAAAATCATTCGTCATAACTCATAATATGGATACATTTTTTTTAATTTTAAATTAATAAAAAAATTTTTCCTTTATTACTTACATGACTAGGCGGGATATGATTGCGCTGATCATTTTTTCATTATTAAAATAATATGTATGTGTGTATATTTAAATCACTATACTGTCACTACTATTAAATTATTTAATTTTATTCAATTAATTTTCTGCTTAATAAACAGATTTAATATACGCCATATACTTATGTATTTTATAAGGACACAAATGAAAATACGGTTATTCTTATTAGATAAGTCCCGTGAAGCAACAAAAAAAATTAATGAATTTTAAATCATGCACTAATCACAAAAGTCTTTTTAACGACTCACAATCAAATGAAAAATTTTAAAATAGCGAATAATAAGAAAATTGATTTTATTTTTTTCTTTTATTTAAAAATTTAAATTTTTTTATTTTCTTTACTTATTTCACGAAAAAATAAAATAAAATAAAATTACATAAAACAAAGCATTTCAAGTTTTTTGTTCGCGCACCAGCAGCACCACAAATTTTTCCTTTCTTATTTGATTTTCTTTTTTGCTTTTAGTTAGCTTTGGCTTTTTTTTTTAAATTTACACAATAGGCAGTAATAAGAACAGCCAGCTGCCCAGCAGTTTATTAGGCGAAAATTATGTGTGTGAATGTACATATGTACATATATATATATATTTATACAGAGGTTATACTTATGTATGTATATACGTATATGTTAATGGTTAATAAATAAAAAAAATACGGAATGTCTCTTGCAAAGGTGAAAAAAATAATTCGTTATCAGCTGATGATTTCGCCTGAAAATTTTTAAAATCAAAATGTCAAAAATTCAAACATTTAACATGATTTTACAGTTCAAATTACGACATCTATATATATTATGAGGAAGCAATACAATAACCACGACAATAACCGTTATTTTTAAAGTTAATTGAAAATTTCTAAATATATACATATACAAATTGTATTTTTTAAATTAATTTTTTATTTCTATAATTTTTAATTTCATCAATTTTTTTCCTTAGTAAATTTGAATTTAATTTATGCATACATAAATATTGATTATTTAAAAATAATACTGGAATATCATTTCTATATAATCGAAGATATTTTAAATTTTCTTTTTTTGTAATATCAATTTTTTCTAATTCATATTCATCATGGAATTTCATTTTTAATTCTTCGACCAATTCATCACATAATAGACAATGTTCCTTTGTATAAAGAGTTAAAAGTGGCTTAGAATTCACATTTGAAAGCTGATTATCACACGATCTGAAAAAAATTGATTCGTATTAAAATCGCAAAATTAAAAGAAACATATCATTTTTTAAATAAATTTTATTTCAATATTATAATAAAAATATGTAGGTATAACAAAATAAATGCAAATCTTTTTTTTTTACTTAAAATCTATAATTAGAGTACATATATTATATTTTGAATAATAAGGGCACTTTAAAATTTTACATTCCCTGGGACAATATAATGTAAACATCGATGAATAAAAAAAACTTTGCATGCTTACAATTTTTGAATTAAAATTGATGACGCTCCACCACCACCGTTACATATCGATGCACATCCATATTCACCGGGCTTCAAGACATGCGCTAAATGTGTAACAATTCTTGCACCAGACATTCCAATTGGATGTCCCAATGATACAGCTCCACCGTGTACATTCACTTTTTCTGGATCAACACCTAGTTTTTTAATATTAGCAAGAACTACAACTGAAAATGCTTCATTTATCTCCCATAAAGCGACGTCTTCTTTTCGAACACCAGTTTTTTCTAATAATTTTGGTATGGCTAAAGCTGGTGCAGTTGGAAAATCAATCGGATCTGTTTCAGCATCCTGAAAACCAACAATTCTAGCTAACGGTTTGCATTTCAATTTATCTGCTACAGCAGAAGTCATTAAAACTAGAGCTGAACCACCATCATTTAATGTTGAAGCATTTCCAGCTGTTACTGTTCCATTCTCTTTCTGAAAAACAGTTGATAATTGTCCAAATCTATCAAAGTTTATTCTTTTATATTCTTCATCTTCTGCTACTATAACTTCTGGTTTCTTCTTTTGTTGTATTCGTACTGGTGCAATTTCAGGATCAAATACTTTATCAGCCCATGATTTCGCTGATCTTTTATAACTATTAATTGCAAACGTATCTTGATCAGCTCTTGAAATTCCCATTTTTTTTGCTGTATTTTCAGCACAATTTCCCATATGAAATTTATTATAAACATCTGTTAAACCATCGAAAACGATTCCATCAATTAAATTTACACCACCGTATGGTGTTGAACCACGTTTTAAATAATATGGAACATTTGACATTGATTCCATTCCTCCGGCAACGATTATTTCACTTTGACCGAGCATCAAAGTTTGAGCAGCTACCATAATTGATTTCATTCCGGACGAACATACTTTGTTAATAGTTGTACAGCAAACATTTTTTGGAAGACCAGCAAAAATGGTTGCTTGACGTGCTGGTGCTTGTCCTAAGCCAGCTGAAACGACATTACCCATATACACTTCATTTACATCTTCCTTAGCTATTCCAGCACGTTGTATAGCTGCTTCAATTGCAACTGCGCCCAATTGAGATGCAGATAATGGAGCTAAGGAACTTTGAAAACTTCCCATTGGAGTTCGAGCTGCTGATACAATAACCACATCATTTAATTTTGTAGTACTACTGAACTGTCTAATATTTCTTATCAAGAAATTAAACTGGAATTCAAAAGAAAACAGGAAATAAAATAAGTCTTTATTTATGAGTAGAAAAAATCGAAAGTTAATTTTTTATTTGCATATTATTTTATAACAAGTCCAAAGGTCTTTCAATCTACTTACTAAAAGGAAATTTAGATTCTTATTCATATTTTGTAAGGAAGTAAAATTACCTTAAATTTTGTAGATATCTGTGCCATAGTTATGGACTTATTATAATAAAAAATAAAATGCCACGAAAACTTGTAATGAAACCGGGTCTACAAGATTATCACTTTATTAAATCAAGTATTTTAATTTTTATATTTTTATTTTCAAAATTAAAATATTTGACAAATAAAATGACGTTTTTATTACTGATGAATGACGATAAGAAATAAGACATCAATATTCAATACTCGAGTTGATTAGAGCCATCTACTTGCCGTTTTCAAACGAATGGAAATTTCGGATAGGTTCAAATCGTCAATAAAATATTGCAAATAAATATTGACTGTTGGAAATTTAATTTAAACAACTTGTTGATTAATTTCAGCAGAAATTATCACAGGATTTTCGAAATTTAGAAAATTTTTGTAGCTATACATTAGGATATTTTAGTAATTCAAAATGCTTTATTTTTTTTAGTAATTTAAATTTATTAAATCACTTACATCTGAACCAAAAAGGAGAAATTATTTTAAATTATTATTATTACTTTTGTTTTATAAATTTCATAGAGATGTATAAATTGTGTTATGTTGAAAAGTTCGTGTGATGAAGAAATATCAAAACTGTTCGTTTTTTTTAACAATCTAGTGTAATACATTTTCAATTAAAATTTGTAAAATTTACATTTAAATTCTTGAAAATATTCTTAATTTCATTGTAAGAATTTTTACTTGTTTTAATTTTCCTTCCATTTTGTAAATATAATTAATTTAAGAAATATGTATAACTATTAGCGTTATATTTTTAAATTACTTTATTATAGTATAAATTAAAGCAGTTTTACTAAAAGAAATTATAATGATTACGTTGACTTTGCACTTTTAAATTAACAGCTTCACTTTTCTATGAATGTTTACTATATGTATTATGAAAAATTTAGTAATGTGCGGTTGTTTTTCATGTAGAAAATGATTCCTTCATACGAATTTATGGTTACAAACGTTGTCATTTATTCAATCCAGATATTGTCGTTTTCCTACTAGCCTGATAAACGACGTGACAGTGAAACTGTTACATTGAAAATGAAAGTCATGTAATACATTTTTATTTTAAAACATCTAGTTCAATATTTTCGAATTCAATGAAATTAAGAAAACACATTAGCGTACATGTACAACTTTACTGATATTCATTGAATTTTTTTCCTTTTTCTTTTTTTTTTCTTTTTTCTGTTTTATATGTGTCTTCGGTACAAACTCAAAATTTTTTCTTAAATCAGCATCAGTACTTTATAGTTGTTAATTTTTGTCATTTTGTGTATAGCATGTAAGAAATTTATTTTCATTTTTTTTTTTAATTTTTTTTTATTGTAGCAAATTATTTTAATATTATTGTAGAAAAACACATTATACATATACATATTCGAATATAATTATACATTCACACCTAAATAAAATTTAAATTTTACACATTTATAAAATACTAAAAAAAAATAAAACAAAATATTACCTACAAAAAATAAGAGCAAAAATATAAAACAAAATTATAATTATAATAGGAGTAATATACAAATAAATAAAACTAAAGTTACAAGAGTATACCTAAGTAAATACAAATAATATGTTACATATATATTTTTATTCTTTTTTTTTTTCATTTATAAGTGTACTTTTTGAAAAATATGTTAATTTCCATACTTTGTTCTTTTTTTTTGCATTACAATTACAGCAATAAATATTTTTTCATAAATTTTTTTTCTACTTTATAGTACAGTATTATGCATAATTATCTTATAATTTTCTCATTTTAGACTGTGTATATTTATATTTCTAAATTAGCTTTTATATTTTTCTTCTCTTTTTCTTTCATTTTAGTTTGTTTACATACTGCAGACATAAAAGCATGATAAATGGTTTTAATTATGTATTTTAATTTAATTATTTGTTTTTTCTTAAATTCTAACGGACGTGATAAAATTATTATCATTTATTTTGAATGAATATTTTTTTAGTTTAAAATGTTATCATTCAATTTAGATGTTCATATTTTAAGCATTTTAAACAAAGCCAAAAGTACGAAATAAAAAAAAAAACAAACTATACATGGTTTTTGAATTCAACTGCAGTTTTATTTTTAAAAAATTATAAAAGAACAAAAATCATTTTTTTCGATCACAATCGTGTAATTTATTTTCTTCAATTAGAAGGAAATTAAATTTAAAAATGAACTTCTTCAAAACAATTATTGTATGTATTACTTTTTATCTCTAAAATAAAATTTACTAACCAAATTTTTTATTATTAAAAACAAAGAAAATTTCTATTGTGCTTTCAAATAAATTCAGATATTTTTTTTGTTTTAAAAACATAATTTCATTTTGATTTTTTTTTTTTTAATTTAACTTAAAATTAAATAAAGCTATAAAAATGATGATCACTCACTGTATTACACATTTATCTTTTGCACTAATATCTACATGTTCAAGTTCTCTTTCAATTTCATCGTCAACTTCAATTCTATAAAATAAAGAAAAATATACACAAAATTACACAAATTTCTTTTTCGAATACATAATTTAAGAAAAAAAAATATACTTACGCTTTTTCTTGACTATGTAAATGTTGCACCAATTGATCACGTTTATCAACAATTGCTACTAATTCAGCTAATAATAATGCCTCACGTTCTCGTTGCTCTTCTGATTTTCTCCAATCTTCAACAGATAATGCTGCTCTTAATTCTTGATTGAGTAGGGCATATTTACGTTCTAAGTCATTTTCTTGTTCCCTAAAAAACAAACAAAATTTAAATAAATTTTTATTGTCATTCAAATTCACTATATTTGTACTTTTACTCACAAAATATTTAACTGCATTTGTCTTCTTATTAAAGCATTCTTTTTATTAACTAAAGTAAACCATTGCGAGAGTAATTGTTCTTCCGTTTCTTCTGATTCTAATTTTTGAATTAAAAAAAAAGAGCATTAATAATTTAATTGTAATAAATTTTCTAATATGCAAGCAGAAACAATTTGTAATTAGTGTTGTTGTCTAATCCTTTATTTGCTTGTATTATTTATTATATACATATATTTTTAAATTCACACAAATCATTAATTTAGACAAATTCGACCAATCATAAAAAAAAATTTAACGCATTTTAAAAATTATCATTAAGTCAGATATTCAAATTGTAAGTTTATTCTCTATCATGACGCTGACGTAACGACAAGTGACGAAGCATTAAGTATTCTAAGCCATAAAAAAAGTTAACTAGTGAGTACACTATTCTTTGCATCATTCTATTAAGCATTGATAATTGATAAGATTATAAATTTATGCTGCATAAAAAAAATTATTCCATTTTTAATTTCAATAAAAAAATGGAGAGTAAAAATACATAATAAAAACAAAATTCTAAAAAAATTAAATTTAAAAGAAAAAAGGCAATTTAAAATCAGAAAAATGAAAAAACCAAATTAATTTTTGTATAAAATCTACTGACCACTAGACCTATGAATTTTTGATAAAGTACTTCTTAATGGAATTCTTTTTGGGTTTTCAAATGTATAACCAAAATTATCACAATCATTGATATTAGCAATATCATTATTGTCTTCATTATCACTATCACTATCACTTAAAATAATGCAACCACTAACAATGCCAGGACGTAATAATCTAAGAAAATAATTTGATTTTTGAAATGAATTCATACTTGTGTTTCCTCCCATAACGGCACGTAATTTCTTTTCTAGGCTGCTAGCTTTTTGATCGATTGCTTCTTGTTCTCTTTCCAATGCTTCCAATTCACTTTCAATATATGACAATTTGTCACCCTGTAGCAAATTATAATTTTATAAATATATGAATTTTTTGTTTCCTAAACAAAATTTAAATACTTACCTTTTTTTCATTCTTTGGTGAAATTCTATCTAAAACTGAATTAAATGATTGTAACGGACTACTATTATTACCATTTCTTTCATATTTTTTACTTGGACTTGATTTAACACTACCATCTTCATTTGAATTTGATTTTTTATTTAATTCATCTAAATCACGTGGTGGTGTTATTCGATCATTACTATTACTACGCATTTTTATTGGTGATATCATATTGTGATGATGATGATGTTTCCTTGTTGGAGAATATTGTTGCTCTACGATACCGCCATTACTGCCATTTATCATATTTTGATTATTAAATATGTATCCATCAGATAGATGTATAGGTGATATTGTTCGTTCTGGTGTTGATGTTATACATTCAGTAACAGATTTAATTGGTGATGTTGGGCTATCTAAGCTCATTGATTTTAGGCGCGTTTCAGCAATTAAACGTTTTGCATGCTCTCTTAAACGTTTCTGACGATCAACCTACATTTAAATTAAAATGATTAACTTATCAATATTCATTTTAAAAAGTCAATTTATTACTTCAAAATAATCATTATATTTGTTGTATTATGAATTGATGAATGATTTTTTAAAATTAAATAAAATTTAGAATTAAAACTAAAAATTTCTACTTATAAATTAAATTAAAGTTAAAAAAAAAAACAAATCAGACTTAAAAGTATTTAAATAAAATATAAAAAGGAAAAAAAAACAAACATAATTAATAAAAGCTACTTACATCTTTATTTTTTTTATTCTCGATCGAGTTGAGTTTTAATTTTTCTCTTAAAGCTTTGGCTTGTTCACTCATTTGCTTATGTCTAATTAGTATTTTCTATAAAAAAATAAAGCATTTAAAAAAAAAACAAGGGAAATATTTTGCTCTGTTTATTGTCTTCTTGAACAGATCATTTTATCATAAGAGATAAAAAATTTACTTGTAGTAAAAAAAAATACTAAAAGGATAAAACCTTTTGTTAATTTGAATCGGTAAAGCACAAAGAAAAAACGCATAAAATTCACATCGTTAAATTAACGCTATTGAAAATTCATTAATTCATTTTGATTTAAAGTTAAAATTCTTTAATTGAATATTTAAAAAGAAATCAAAAATTTCATCCTATTTTCTTTAAGTTCAAACACGTATTTTCTTTCTTTATAGATTAAAATTCATGATGTTATATTCGTTATCAAACTCATTTATCTTCAAAAATTTCTACTTTCAGATCAAAATTTTAAAATAAAATTCAAAAAAACTAAAAAATCATAATTGTATAGAAATTATTAAAATTAAAAACAAAATAATCAAATATAAATAATTGAAACGAAACGATAACAATAAAAATAAAATTTTTGATTAATTGATGATTAATTTGCAAAAAAGAGAATGTATCGTAAAATTTCCTTACAAGTGTTGTAGAAGGATTTAATGATGGACTTCTATCAGTTAAATCTTGATTATTATTTGCTGAATTTTTATTGGCACTATAATCTTTTTCTTGTTGCTGTTGTTGATCGTCATCATCATCACTACCAAATGGATCAGTTAATTCTCTTCGTGTCATTAATATCGGCTTATCTTTGGTTTTATTCGCTGCAGTACTATTATTAATTGTAGTATTACTTTCTAAATTTTGATTAACATTTGATATATTTTCATTGCCATGATTTATTGTTATTCCAGTTTGGGTTAAACCATTAACATTTTTATCTTTTGTTGGTGATAACACTTTACCAAGAAGATTTTTCGAACTTGTTAATATTAAATTACGTACATCTTTCTTATGTGTTGGTGAACGATTTTCACCATTTTCACTATCTAATGAATTTTGATATTGTAAATGTGCTTTTAAATGGTTTAAATTTAATATATTCTGTGATAAATTATCTGTTTTATAATTTCCAATTACGTAACTTGATTCATCTGATGTGGAACCTGTAATCAAATAAAGAATGACATTTTAAAAATAATAAATGTGAACGTCAAATAATTTATTTTATATTACATATTTACTTACCAATTTGTTCAATTTGTAATTGTTTACCAGTAAAATGTGCTCTTAACTGATGTAAATACGTCATAACGGCTAATTTATCTGGGACAGCTAATAAGTTCATATCTCGTGGCTCAATTACACGTGGTATACCAAGTGATTCAGCAACATCAAATGCCATTCGACAATTACCAACAACATCATGAGGAGAAAGTTTTGTCATATCACTAAAAATACAAAATTAATCGATCTATCAAATGTAAACAAATAAATAAAAGATCTTAAATGAATAAATAATTCTTACATTAAATCCGGTTCAAAGTGGTGAATAATTGCACAAAATGCCATTCCATTTCTCCAGCTTGTTGTTAAGTTCGTAACTTTTATGTTTGGATAATCTTTAGTAACCTCCTTGCACCATTCAAGTAAATCTTGACCAGGTGTGCGTTCTTTTGTAGTATTTTTCTCAATAGTTTTATTATTAATGCTATCATCATTGTCATAAGTTTTCTTAAGATTTAATGGCTGTAATTCTGGTCGGACTTTTTCACGAATTTCATTTGTAGATGATAACGTTGCTTTTGTAATTTGTGGTTGCGGTGGTGTATGAATTTGCACCATTGATTCATTATCAATTTGTTTTTCATTGGTTATTAATTTTATTTGAATATCTTTCTTTTCTTCCTCATTCTCTTTTTGATCTGATTCCGAAAGTATGATTTCAATTTTTTCATCTGGTATCTTAATATCTGATAAGGATGATTTTTCATTTTCGAATTTTATTGATTCTACACTTACCACCTCCTTAGTTTCACGTTTTACTATTTTATCAATTTCATCTTGTGGAAAATTTTGTTTTAAATTTTCTTTATTTTCTAAAACTTTATTTTGTTGCGTAATAGGTTTAGTTTCATCTGGTGGTAGAGAAAATATCTCTTGGGCTTGTGTTGCAGTTGTAGTATCTGACGATGCTGTTTCACTAATAGGCGACTTCGTTTTTTCTGGTTTATCTAATTCTAAATCGAAATATAAATGATTATTTTCTGCCAATGGTGTTGGATCTTCTGATAGAGATGGTACTGAAATTTATAAAGTATTCGAATTATAAAAGAAAAATTTCTATAGGGAACAATATGGTTCAAATTTTATTATTTACCACTCATCGGTGTTGCCAAATCTTGTATTCCTCCATTTAAACTAGATGTTAATTGTTCTAATTGATGAGTAAAATCAAGTATATGTTCTGATATATCACCAGAACTTTCTAAATCTGGAATATCTTCAAGATCATCAAGTGGTGCTACATCACAATTATTATTAACAGACATTAATGAAACTACACTTTGCATATCTTCATCCCTGTATACATTAACAATCATTAAGAAAATACATAAAATCATAAATTTCATAAAATCAATAATTTTAATTGATACATATGTACATATATTTATAAATAACTTACGTTGCTTTCCCTTCTCTCAAAAATACACAACTAATTGTTAATTCAAGATCAGCTGATGTAATCTTCCTTGAAACTGGTTTTAAATTTAATGTAAAACTTTGCTGTGTTGATTCTATACTAGCATATTTTCTCATATTTATACTAGCTGATGCTAAAACACGTTTTTTACCCAATTGAGATATCTAAGATGAATAAAAATTTAAATGTTGACATAAATAATTAATAATTTATTTATTTTTCCTAATACTTAGGAAAAATATGTTTTTTAAAATAATTTGTCTATTTGTTTTGTGCTGATCGAATCAAATGGTAGTGTATGAAAAAAATAAAAATAAAGAGGACAAGTAAGTACTTAAAAAATTTGTGTCATTTTCTGTGCATCAATTAGTTCAATAAAACATCTTCATATAAATTATGGATTTGTCTTTTATATTATTCTATTGTATTTGATAATTATGAAAACAACTACGAACACAGATATATCACTATAACATGTAAAATATAAAGACATAATTATTTTTTATATAAAAATACTTATTAAACGTTAGATAAATGACTGTATTACTTTTTATTATATTCAAGGGAAACTGGGTCATGTTCACTAGTTAGATTTTCAATTGCATATTCAACTACAAATATGCAAAAAGAAATCATACAATAGTCAGTCATTATGTGAATTTATTCCTAACTTAAACAAATAAATCCTTTGGGGGTGCTTTCTCTTACTTTCATACATACATAAATGTGAATGTGTATCGTATACACTATGCATGTATTGTACATATTTTATTATATGTACAGGTTATAAGTTTGAAGATGAACTACTTTTCTTCATATTTTAAATATCATCTTGAATTTTATTTTATTTTTTAAATATTATATATAAAACAACAATTTATATATGTATGTACATAAAGGATTATTTCAAAATTTCACTTTTATTGAATTTTTTTATAACAAAGCAATATAAAGAATCTTGGAAAATTGATGATAAATTGATAATTCATAATATCAAAAGAGTATACGTATGCATATGTGAAAACAATAGAGCCTCGAAGCATAATAAATAAAATTTTAATTTAAATAATAACAAAATATGTATGAATTTTAAATATTCATCATAATCAGTGTTAATAATGTATTTTACTAGTAGTCTTATTCGTTGAACATAATCACAAAATAATAAATCCAAATTTCTTAATGATATATAATCAAGAGGATGAAATTTTACAACAACACATAATATCAATTTTCTACGATTTATGAAAACTGAATGTTCATTTAAAATATCATTTCTTGTAAATACATAAATGGTAAAATAACATTTGTAAATGATGGGATGTATATATACATATTTGTATATGTGTATGTGAAATATGTATCATTTGTATTTTCTTTATGTACATGAACATATCCAGTAAAATGAGTACTTATTCTTTAAATCTACCGACCAAAATATTAAATAATCCCTTAGGGCAAATAAACTGTATGATGAATAAAAGAACTAACAAGAATTGTTATAATAATGTTGCATTAATTCCACGCCCTCGTATTTTCTTTGAAGATTTATTTATTTTATTATACGCAGACACAATATGTATATATTCTAGGATTTCAATATTCAAGATTAAAAAAGAAAACAAAACTAAGAGTGAATGATAAAATACAGATACAGTGATCGATGATTTTTATTTTTCATTTTCAAATCAATGTTTGTATTCATTATTATTATTTTCATTTAAAGGCACATGAAAAAGTATAAATAATGGATAGATTTTTTGAAAATTCATTTAAAAAGATTTATTTAATTTGAACTATAAATTCTGATCTTATATAAAAAATATGTAACATATAAAAGATTAGAAAATATACATATATACGGTTTTCTGGTAACATGTAAAAAAAAATACAAAATGCTTTATCAATGCGAAATGATATTTATAATTAATATAAATATATTCCAATATAATGAAAGAAAAGACAAAAATCCGTACTTATGTCTGCAATTAATTTTGTTACTGGTGTCTAAGGTAGTGATTTTTGATTTAACAAAAAACGACTTTTAAATATTTTATCAACATACTTTTTAAAACAACTTTTTTTTCATGAATTTGAATTTAAATACATACATATGCACTTAAGTGTTATGTTAATAAATTATTTTGCTTCTAAATCAATTACATATTTTGTATAAACATTTCAAAACAATGTTTCATTAAAAATTGAAAATTCTAATAGAAATAAAAAAATAAAAATAATCATAAAAATATGCACTTCATGTGAAATAAAATATAAACCGAAACCTCGTAATCTCATATTAAAGGTCATCAGTTTTATCTATATCTATTTATGAATGAATATGCAAATTATTAAATTGACTCATTATATGCTCTAAAAATATAATTTTTTTCATAGCTACATATTTGTCATCAAAAACTATACAACTCTATTACTAATTTGAATTTCTATTGTATTGTATTTCTACGGTATCAGCACAATATCAATTTAAAATATTTATATTGAGATATGATTTGTTTTGTATGGCAAAGGCGTGAAAATTATTTAATATATTGAATATATGCATGTACATATATTACGTTAAATACCTACATACTTATATATATACGATAATTCCGGAAGCAACATATGCATACAAATTACAAATACACTTGTAATACATGTGTGGCATAATGTAATGTATGTAAAATATGCACAAATCTACGTCATTAATCATTCGATTTAATAGACAGAAAATTTAATTCAATCTTATCAATTCGCCCATCACATCACCTCTCATATCTGTATCTCCTTGTTTTCTTTTGCTGTATTCTTTCTTGATAGTACGTGATGCTTTTTTTTTTATTATTCCTCAAAGAATTTGTTAATTATTATTTAAGAACAAAACATATACATGATGTTCATATATGTCAACATATGAGTATACATGTGTTATACTTGGTACTTTTTATTTCAAACACACTGCCAATGATAAGATCCCATGTAATTTACATCAAACGTTTATTAACATAATACGTACGCTACATACATTACGTACAAAATATACTTATATGTACGTCTTCACCCTATTAGTAAAATAAAATTTAAACGGAAACAAGAGGTACATACATACATACTATACAATCTAGTATAATGTAACGATTCAACGATAATGAAATTTCCTTCATCAACTGTATATGATCTCATTTAACCAGCCAACAATCTAACTAATATGGTTATATAAAAACAACATATAGGTAGTATACAATAATATATAGATGTAATATGAATATAAATAAACCACAATATTATTATTATTAACATGTATTGTGGCTGTTATTTGTTTTATATATTAATTCTATACAACACAATACATAATGCATGCATCTACATAATAAAAAATTATATAATAATTGTATTATCTTGTTTTGTTTACTGCATTATTCTTTATTGTGTTTTAACTATGAATTTAGAGATTTGTTTCACGATAAAATGATAACAAAGAAGAAAACAAAAAGATTATTATGTTGAATAGAAAATTTTTTAAGCATTTGAATAAAAAATATATTACAGGTGTAATGTAGTGAAATATATAATTACAAAAAAAAATATATGTACCTATATACAAAATATTTACAAAAAACGTGTCTGAAATGTACTTACATCTTCAATCAAAAATGTCCAGTCTTTGTCTTCAAGCTCATGTGTTCGGGGATCTTTGAAAAGTGTTACAGATATCGTATGATTATCTGGAACTGGCCAAGATATTCGACCAACTAATGGATTCATCATATCTGGTTCCCATGGTAATGGAGCTGAAGCTACACGACGTGAACGACGTGTCCATACAACAGATAGATTTGTTGGTCGCCTAGAAAATTAGCACGAATTAAAAAAAAAAAACAAATCCATATGTTAATAAAATTCAATTTTTTGATTTTTTTCATTAAAAATCCTTAAATACAAAAAGAAATTTTAAAAATTAATTTAAAAATTATTAACAGTAGACAATAAAATAAAATTAAAAACATAAAAGTATTTATAGAATGTCATTTACATAAGAATTCTAAATTTAAAATAATGTTGATATGTGTACTCATGTCATCTTATAAAAATTTTTATGTACACATATCAAACATACATTCCTTTGTACTTCAAATATTTCATCGTATAAAACAGTGCTTATAATAGAAAAAAATGTCTAAAAGTAAATATGTACGTATGTATATGTACACGTATACATCATATCATCTGTCTTTTGTCTTATAATCAAATGTACTACATATATCCTCCCTCATAATATCATTTCTCCATTTCATATGTCTGAATGTGAATTCTTTAAAAAGAAAAATCTTCTAAAGTATTCATTTTAATATTTTGATCTAACTTTCAAAATAAAATAGCACATCATCACAATACATATGTGTCAACTTATTCTTGTATTTTTTTTTTCCTTTTTATACAGAATTCATTTGCACATTTAAAAAAAAAAATTTATACATACACGTAAGCCCATTTATGTTTTATATAAAAAAAAAGTAGAAACAAAGTAAAAAGGATTCTAAAAGGATTGAATCTTAAATAGTTTCTTTGTCAGTTATATGAGCTCTTACATGTATCTTTATCGTATTTTTGCTTTCTTTCAGATGAAAATTTTAAAAACAAAATTACATCTATTCATGAACAAGGGTAAATTAGTTTTATTATTTAGTTTCTTTTTATATATCATTCAATTTTTCATACATAATTAAATTTAAAAAAAAAAACTTTAATAAAATTTTCTTTGAAATTAAACAAATTAAACATATGACACCTACACAACATCTAAAATTTCAATATTTTTCTTGTATGTTTGTATCAAATAAAATCTTTAAACATACTTTTAGAAACTCAAATCTATTATCCATATAAAATTTAATTACCTAAAAAGCTTTTGTTATCCTTATGATAATCGTTTTTATTATGGTTTATATTAAATTTATATTTTACCAAATCTAATATTGTATTGAAATTTATTAACATAAAAACAATAAACATTGTAGGTGTAGGTATATCATATTTAATCATATTTAAATATAAAAGGATAAAAAACACGAAAATTCATTTAATTAAAACAATTTATGAGATTGCCATTATGCTATAAGGTTTAATGGTTATATTCATGTAGTATACATTTTTCTTAATATGTGTTGTAAATTTTATTATATATATCATCATGTTTTGAATGTCTTACAGTATTTCTTAATACGGTGAAGTAAAAATCAAAATATTTACACTCTGTCCATTAATGGTTTTCAATGTTTGCCTTATCATCAAAAAGAAAATGATCATTGACAATTCACTATTGGGGACTTGGGGAGCATAAAAATACCTCACAATTCTACCCATTTTTCCATGCGCTTTCATGAAATCTAAAGAAAACTGAACTGAAATGTGAAGTGTGAACTGAATGAAGTATGCTATCTATGCTATTGCTATATGTATAATAAATATGTAACCAGTTTCTACTTGAACATAAGAAAAAATTAGTTGGTTCGATCGGACTCTAAATCTAAGTGTGTATGGATATATGTATGTGAAAAAATGAAAACTATTAAATGAGCATTAATTATATGTACAAGAAAACCACTTTTCATCAATTTAAAAGATTTTTCCGATTTTTGTATGGAATATTTGAGTTGAGTATTCTGGTAGCTCTGCTTCTGAAACACTTTTATTAGGAATTATTAAAGATGAAAAAGGACATGTATACTTCTATAAGACATGCACTGAAAATCATTAATAGACAAAATATTATACGAAATTATCGTTTTCATAAAGTAAAATAAGTAGGTACGTTAAAGAAACAAAATATTACACTTGTATAATAATTAAATACATACCCAATCTCATTTCTCATGCATTTGTATTGAAGATACATACATATGTAGATATATGTATGTACATGTATACCTACATATGGGTTATGTAAAAGTTGTGTTTAGGCAATATTCGAAGTAAATTTATGATATTATTCAACTTTGCCTTTTATTGCTATTGTGGTCAATTATTCACACCCTTTTCATTTTTACTCAAATGATTTGAGATAACATACAATAATGGATAATAGCATTTTTACAAGACAAAAGTACGACGTCCCCAAGGTATTACAAACTTTGACTTTAGCACAATACAAAAATTTTTACATGATCACAAGATTTTCCGCATACGCAACTGCATATCATTCCAAATGATAACAAACAAAAAATTTAACCATGCGTTTTTAATGTTTAGAAATTACTTGACACGTAAATATACTCAAATGTTTTATATATAGGTAGGTACATCATAACTTTTTTCCATTAGGGAACTATAAATTAGAGCAGATTAAATGCATAACAGAAATTCTCAATGCGATGTCTAATTGCAAATAGTGCAAAGTAAAACTAAAAACTACAAGTCTCGTTTGTTTTAATTTTTATTTTTCACTTGTCAATTAAATAGATGACATTCAAGGATTATACACAATATGTATGTATGTAGACATCGTGAAAAAGAATATGTGCCAAATAAGCAAAATTTTCATTAAATATTCCAAATCATATTGCAAATGTTTTCTTCTTTGTTTAAAAGTAGAAAATTTTTAAATACTACACGCTATGGTTTTATTTATAAATTTTAAATCCATCTTACTTAGTTTTTCTTTTCATTTTTTTTTTCTTCATTATGACAAATTGTAATTCTATGAACACACATGTGGAATGATTAATTTAATTAAATTTTTTTCTTTTACATTATGGATGGAGTCTACAATGCGGTTTTTGTTGTTATAACTTGCTATCAGAAAAAATAAAATAAAACAAGTTTACTTGAATGTTTACATATTTCTGATAACACAGCGGTATACATGCTTACATGTTTACATATGTACATACATATGTATATGTATCTACATTGATGATTATTTAATGAATTACATGTACATTATTTAATTTTCATTCACAAAACGAGTATTTGTATACATTCTTACATACAAATACAAATTCTAAAACATACAGTGATAACAAAAGTAAAAATAATTGTCTTATACAAAAATAAATAAAATAAAATAAAAATTTCTTAAAATTTACTTCAAAGTTTAAAGAATATAATAATCAATTCAAATTGATTGACTTGACGTAAATAACTTATTGTTATATGTGTGCCAATAACATAATTAGATGTTAAATTAATTGACATATTACAAAGATAAAATATCAAAAGTTCATTTTAAGATGACTTTTATAATTCTATACTCTATAGTGTACCTACTTTAACTTTTAGTTAATTGAAATGTATTTTTTTAAATTAACGAAATATTTACCTATTATATTTTTTTTTAATTACAAAAAAAAGAAAAGAAAATTACAAAAAAAAAAGAAAAAAAAATTCGCATTTTACACGTGAATAATAATAACCTGAATTTATATTTTAATAATATGTTGTAGTTAAAAATTGTAAAAGTTCAATGAATTTTGCAGTAATTGAATATAATGTAGGTCATATATACATTCGAAATAATTTGCAAAATCATATACCTATCTACATGTACCTACTTTAATTTAATATTACATAAATAATAATTTATTAGTACACATAAATGTAAATAATTGAATTTTATTATGCGTTTTATAAATACTAACGCGAATTTTTAAAAATAATGATATCTATTTTGCATACATTTTTTTTTTAAATACAACTGCTTAATTATTTAGTTTTAATTTTAAATATTTGAATTATTCAAATCTAAAAATAAATTATATTTTACTTTAACAAAAAAATAAAATACATTTGAATAGAAATCTTAAGTCATACATTTATAGGCATTTTATAAGAATTAAATTTATTGCAGTCAACAGTTCTATTTAGTGACTACTTTTTACATTTTAATTCTAACTGAAAAAAACCATAACATAAAAAATTAAAAACAAAAATATAAAAATAAAAATTTTCAATTAATCTTTTATATTGTTCAAAAAATATTTATATTTTCATTACAATTACGATGAAATGAAAAAAATTAGAAAATTTAACAAAAATGTAAATTAAAAACAAAAGTCATGTTCATTTGAAAATATTTTAAAAATAATATTTTATAGATACATTTGAATAAAATGAAATTATATATAGTCAATATCGTGAAAGATCATCACCTTATGTGTACATACGACGATTACAGAATACAGAGAACATATAGAAACAAATCTGTATTTTGTACGTACATACATTTGAAATCAATGATTGTAAATGACACATGATTTCTATATTTATATTATATATATACAAAAAATTGTAACTACACACATACATATGTCATATATGATAGAATCATATACATGTGGATGTACTCGTGAAAGTATATATATATATATATACAGTAAACATAGAATAATATTTTTTTGTTTTTTATAAACAATAAATATAAATAAAAATAACGAGTATCAACAACGCAATTATCTTTTAAAAGATTTTTGTTTATATTTTTTCATAGTTTACATGGAACAATCAGATAAACATGTATATAAATTTATTTTATGTGTTTGTATGTACATACATTTGAATGTATAAGAAAACTAAAAATATATATATATATAATGTTGTTGTTTATTGAGAAGAAGCAAAATAATCAACTAAGTTTCATTTTAATTAAATACATGTCGTGAAAATCAAGAAAATTGTTTGTTTCTATACATTTAAGAGAAATAGAAAGATATTCCAATATTTTCATTTTCTATATACGAATATGTACTTGTATAATTTTCTTATTATGTAAGTACAACAATGTAATATTAAACTCGATCAATGATTGTTTAAAAGAGAATAAAATCTACTTGAATTGAACAAATATTACTGCTTTTTTATTATCATATCATGTTAAATACAGCATGAATGTATCCATAAATTGTTACAAATTTTCTAGTTTTGAAATTATTTTTTCCTTTTTTTTTAAATATTATTGAAATAAACGATATTACGATTGTTATATTGAATAAAAACATTTTTAAAAATTTGACATCATCTGAAAATTATACAGAAAATAAAAATAAATAAACGAATTGAAGATAAAATATATAGTTGTTCAACTGAAAAAAATTATTTCGATTGTTTTTATATATAAAACATGTAACTAATTTAAACAAATAGTAAATGAAGAAAATAAAGTGACTGGATTCGTGCAGAATCATATAATGTTATTGGATTTTGATAAAATTGTGGTGTAAAGAAACCGGAAATTCATAAACGAAAAAATATATATCTCATTTGTAAAATAATGAAAAAAATATATTTTCAAGATAACATTGTGAAAAATATAAAAATACAAAGATAAATTTAATGTCAATAAAAACAGCTAGTTCAAAGTTTTATATATTATACAATATGATATCTTGTATATGCATGAATACATTATATAATTTTAAATTTATAGTGATTTTATATGATATGTACACATTTACCACATATGAATATATTTTCTAATAAAATTATTGGATGTTCTATTAACTACACATAATATAACACTAGAATGCCTTTGAAACTCTGTAATCTTTTGAAAATATCTTTTAAAATTGACATTCATACAAATATGGTAAGTTTTGATAGCACACAAGAAATTCATTTTTTTTCCACATGTTTGCATGCATGTATAGAAATTTTTTTATAGTAATATTATTTTTAACAAAACAAAATAAAAAATAAAAATATTCCCAAGTTTATTTGAAATTATATCTCCGAACCGACTGATATTCTTTTTCATGTGTACACATTTTATTTTACCAAAATCATCATCATAATATAAAATGTAATACACATTATGCAAAATAAAATAAAATTCTTATCTCTCACTTCATAAGCAAGAAAATACTCTATGTATAATAAAATATGCACATATGTATGTACTACTAGAAGAAGAGGGAAAAAATGACATGAACATTGTATATACAATATATACATACAATATAAAAAACAAATTTTCTTCAATGACATCAAGAGGTTTATAGTTAAGTTTTTATTGTTATTATGTAAAAATATGAAAAAATAAACAACAAAAACAAAAATGTCTAAAATTCCTCTACATATGAAATTTCCATTTTTAACATTTTTTTTTCTTCCAAAGTATAAAATTTGTATAAAAAATAACACATATCTGTGCACATACAAACAATACTTGTGGTACACAAAGGTATAATACAATCTCAATTCACTGCATTTAAAACATGCATATTTGAATATTCAACACTGATTTCATAAATCACCCCATTATCAACCATCCTGAAAAGGATGTGAGTTATATATCAAAAATGTATGACGTCTGTTTTATGAAAAAAAAAATTAATATGATGAACATTGCAATTTTTCAACAACTCGTGATAAATTACTTTTCGCATTTCTTATCATTTGTAAAACACCAAATAATAAAGGGAATATTTTAAGTGACGATACATGAAGGAAAAATTGAAAATTTATATTAATTATTAATGAGTTTTGTTGTACGAGTGAATAAATAAAAAAAAGTTGTTCACATTTTCCATGTTTAATTATTTAAATTTTTCCCTATCGTCCTTCTTTTAAAAACAAAAAGAATTTTTTTGTAGCATATTAAATATTATGTCGATTACGAAATCAGTACAAACTAAAACACATACATACATATGTAATTCGAAATATGTAGTTAGAATATCATTATAACATTATAACACGTAACATACCTCTATTCATACAGATACAAATATAGGATTATGTACATGAAAATGCATTAATATATTAATTTAATTTGCTATATGATTCATAAAAAGAATCAATATTAATTATGTATATTGTTAATATTTGATTTTCCAAATTTAAATTACCATAAATAAATACAGTATTAGAGATATTTAATAATTCAAAAATTATCAAAATAAAACAATTGAAATGACAATAAGAAAATACTGCATAGCGCTAAAATTATATTTGTTGATTTGGCATTATACCCAATATGCCTTCTAACCATTATCATGATACACAGCAGATACATAATATGTATATATAATAAAAAGAATATATGTAGTTATCTTTGTATGATTTTAGAAAATGTTCCAAACGTATGAGAATGACCTGAATTTACGATAAATTAGGGACGATATAGGAATAATACATTGACTTTCAATTTCGTTTTTATGTATGTACTATTACCAATATACAATGTTGTGCCAATGCAATCAAGAAAATAGTAATATAATCAAAAAAACAAATGGTATACATTTACGTGAACCTCACGTTACGGATGTTATGTTTAAAAAAAAAAATAACATAAAGTATGTAACATCAAATTTTATTTTACCAATCATAGAACTGAAATGAACAGATAAAAAGAAAATAAAATTTAGAGTATGATAGCACGAAATAGTAAGTACATTGTACCATTGTACATACATACATAGTTTAGTTCTTTTTTCAAGCAAACGAATTTATTTTCTGTATGAGGATATCATAAATATTTTTGAAAATTTTCTTAAATGACGATAATATGAATAAAATTTATATTTTTCGTTAAATCACATTTTCATTTTCATATTTTGTATTTTTATTAATTTGAAATTAAAAGTAGATCAAGGACAAATAAAAATATTATATTTTAATGTATTCGTGTATGTATGTCATGAACTAATAAGATATTCCATATTTTAAGAATGACATCGTCACGATATCCTTTTATTTCATTAAAAAATAAAGGAAAAATAAAAATAAATTCATAAAACAATTAAATATACATATGTATTTAAATTAAACCATAAACAAAATCATTAAAATTTTATTATGAAATCGATTAAAGTTTTATTAATATGCAATGAAATAAATTCAACTTTATAAAATAACAAGTATTTAATTGTACAATTCGTATAATATATACATATGTACATATGTATTTGTACCTATGTATATACGAAAAATATTCTTCTATTATTAATGTCCTCGTGAATATTATGGATCGATACTATGAATTTTTCCATGACATTTTATAACATTTGCGAACTTTCTTACTTTTCATGTAAATATTGAATTGATTATCACTTTACGAAATAACCATATATTTCATTTAATCACAATACATACACTCAATTTCTTTTTTTTTTAATTTAAAATTTCATATATGTATACATGTACATACTCAGTTACGGTTTAAGGACACATACTGAAGAGGATATCATACCACAAAATAAAATGTTTTATAAAATAATGTGTTATACGTGTGTCCTTCATGTTCATCGTTTATACAATATTGGATTCGTTATTTTTCTTTTAAATTTTCTTTTTGTATATGTAGGTATTGAATAAAATTTTTAAATTGCTAACGATAAATAAAATATATTTTCGAAATTAAATAAATAAGAAAAATTATGGAGGCGGTAAATTTATTCTACGCAAAAAATATCGGTATACGTAAATAAAAATTTTCATTTTTTCTTTTTCTTAATTTGCTTCTATTTTGTTTTCTTGGATATTTACACAAAATTTTTAATCAAAATAAACTTTGTTAAATATAAATTTTATTTTTTGTGTAGATTAGAATTAAATTAAAACTATATTTCACCTTAATCAATGTCTAAGTGTAATGTATTAAATACAATATTTTGTTTTTATTTTAGTGGTTTTGTGTATGCGTATATATATAAATATACGTAAGTAGATACAATGTTTACCATATATTGTTTAACTAAATATATATTATTTTTAATTTTAATATCTTAATATCCATATGAGTACGTGTTCATCCTACACATACATATATGACCACGACTTCTATATAACTCTTGAGGATTTTGTTTTTCTTTATTCTATATAGATACGTATACGCATATACGATTCGATTCAATTTGAGGTGAATGAGGTCAGACATACATACATTCATATAGGTATATAAAAAACTTATAACCAGCTATGAATGCTATGATTTATGAATGCATTAACAAATATACATTACACATGCTTTAATGAAAATGTTTTTTTTTTGTTTTCTCATGAAAAATTATATTTAGTGTATTATTTTAATAAAGTACATTTACGTACATGACATGTACACGGTTACATATCAAATGGTGGTCGATGTGTAATATATTGTGCATACATAAACATAAAATACATAAAAACAAAACATAAGTCTCCCTATACGAAAACCACAATTATGATGACAGTGCGTTAAATTTCACCCCCTTGAAATAATATATTACTTTTTTTGTTTCAATAAAATAAAATAAATAGTATTTGTATTTTATAGATATTTATACCAAAATTTCAAAAGCAATGTCTTTGCAATACTTATCTACATAGAAAAATTGAAAGGAAAATTACAAAAAATTTTATTGAATACATATATGTATGTATGTACATACTTATTAAGTCTTTCGTTATACTAAAATATTAAAATGTTTTTCTTTATTTGTATTTTGCAAAAAAAAAGTTTCATAACAAAATTTTTATTTTATAATCAAATCCATATTGTACATACATATAGTATGTGTTATTGAAGCGTATATTATTATTCAAGAATGTTATACACATTAATAAATCTGTAGAATAAGATAAACAAAAAAAAGTGATTAAAAGAAAATGTGTATATAAATATACGTACATCACTCTGGTTCATTTGGTAATAAAAAAACAAATACAAAAAAGTTTCTATTTTTAGTTACATTTTAAATATTTTTCTGTCTTTTTTTTTAGTATTTGCACATGAAAAAATAAAATTCCATTGGAATTTCTTATAGAGGAATTGAAAATTTCTCGATATCAATCAAAAATAAAAGAAATACGCAGTTATGTTATTTCAATTTTTTTTTAATCACGAATTTTGTATTTTTAGAATTTATAAGAATAAAAAACCGGAAAAAAATATAAAAAAAGTGAAAATATGTATACATATGTATGTACGTATGCGTGTGTTGTGTAAATGTAGGCAAAATCGATATTAACAAATGTATAATGTACATAGGTACATATGTATGTATGCATGTATAAATTAACTGAAAGAGAGAAAATGTAATTTTCTTTTTTATTATCATTTTTCCCTTGTTCTAGTTGTAATAAAAGTCCTTTTGTAAATTAATTTTCAATCTAAAACAAACAAAGTTCTGTTAATGGAAAACATTTTTTCCTTTAAAATACATCTAAAACAAATAAAAATTATGTCCATCATATTATATGGCTACTCTTTTAAATAAATTTTGTAGTTCTGTTTATTTTTTTATAGACGCGTATACAACATATATACATATTATATGTACGTATGTATTATGCATCAGATTATGTACGTACATAGATGCATTATTCTCCCCACATAAAATGTACATTATATACGTACATATTTATAAGTTAAGTTATAATGTAAGTGTAGGATGTAGACGTATCATCAATATTATGTACGATGACCTTTAATGAAAGCTCGTATCAATGTACATATACAAAAAACATAGAACTACAATAGCGTAAGCATTGTAATTTTGCTCCCTATATTCGTGCTTTTGTTATTATAAAGGATAATAACAAGTATTCCCGTAGAGTCGTTAGTCTATTCTAGACCAGACATTGCCAGTTTATTTGTATACTACACCCCAATGGTTTTTCCAATTAGTACATGAATACCTTACGTATACACATTTCTTTGTTTCATACATATGAAATACCTTATTATTACTCTTTTTTACTATATTTTTAAACCCCAAAAAATTTTATCGACTTTTTTCATTTAAAGGAATCATTTTAAAAAAGAAAATTTCTTACTGTAAAAAATAAAGGAAGCAAATTTGGACAGAAACTGCTTTCAGTAACCTATATATTTTATTCAGAAAATTGAAAAAAAATATATGTATAAAAATAAAAGTATCCTTGTATTTAGCTCCAAGGTATGAAAAACAATTGAAACATATTTATACTAAAAACACAATGGATAAAATACTGCTTAAAGGCAAAAAATTTAAAATGCATTTAAAAGTAAGAATAATGTATCCTGTTTAAATACTTGAAATAAATGATCATATCAAATATAAACGAATTGGGGCAGCTTTTTTAAACTTCATATTTCTATTCTATTTTATCAAAATTGAATTTTAGTTTTCCTTTTTAGTTTATAATCGTAATTTAGATGTATTTAAACCGATCCTTTTATAATCAATCCTGTAGAGCACAATTTATTTAGAAATCAGTATCCTCAATTGATAAACTTCAAAACAATATCTTATGTAGGGTATACCTATATAGGTAATACTAGAGATTCTAATAGTACCTACATATGAAGGAATTGTTTACCTAACTCTATTTGCCCTATTTTCATGATAGAACATTACGAAGGAAACTAAACATGATAATATCAAATCAAATCGAAAGTTTTCAAAGGTAAAAGATGAAAACAAAGTAGGTATCTACATGATAATTTTATTTTTAATATAATTAAGTTAATTAAATACGAAAATATAAAAAGAAAATTTTGATAATATTTATTCTTACCATTTAGCTGTTGTTTCAAGTTGGAGCTCATGATATGAAGCAGTAAATTGAAATTTAGCTGCTCGTTTATTAACACGTTGCAATCTTTTCCAGACACTACCCATGATTTTTTTTTGTTTTTGCTTTACTTTACTTTTTTTTTTGTTATTATTAATTAGATTTAACTAACGTCAGTGTTGTTAATAATTCACTTTATAAATGTATTGTGCAATGTTTTAAGCAAATAAGTGTAAGTATATTGCACAACAACACTACAATAACACTGAATTTTTACGTATATATATATAGCAAAAAGAATCTAAAAATTAATTTTAGAATATGGGGTGATCACTGGAATGTTCCAAATTATTTTAATTATTAATGAGTATTTTCAAAATAGGAATTAATTATAATTATTACTTTTTTTCCTAGTTTTAGTGTATGAATTACTGCAGATTAAAAAACTATAGTCCATACAATATAACATAACACATCAAGCACCTTACAAAGACGTACCTAGATGAACAGGTACAAAAATTATATTTTTACCGATTACACCCTTATTTTATTTACCGTGTAATAATTACACCCTTTGTTTTTATCACGATATTTTATGAAGTAAAACAGTGAATAACATGTAATGCTTTCAATTTAATAGGTAGTAGTTGGTTGGTTGCTTAGTGTTTAGACGTCCTCCACCAATATAATTTTCAAGGATAACATTATATTAACAATGTATTTTCTTGAACTCATTTTGTATGTCTTTTAATTTACATGCATACGTAAATATAGGTAAAATATAAAAATGGATGCAATATTTAAAAAAACTATAACATAATAAAGGATCACTAATTTTATTATTTTGTTTAAATTTTCAAAAGATATGCATGCACTTGTATAAACACAAATAATTGGATATATAGTATTCCAATTACACTGTAACTCTGTGCAATAAGAAATTATTCTTACGACATTTCATGCATATGTATTTACAATTTCTATTTTCTATAAGTTTCAGTGAATATTGTAAGTTTTAATTTTTTTTTTTTCAATTATTTTTAAAGTGAAAATTCAAAACAAAGATTATTATGTATACAGAGTTATGAACACTCAAAAAAAATTCGTCATTTTATTAAATTTTTTCAATTAATTTTAATTCTCGTTTTTCTACATATGACGTCACTATTCAAGGTTTTTTATATTATTCGAATAAAATTTTATTATTACGCACAAATTGTGAAAGATTTTTATTGTTTTTATAGCACAAAAATTAAAAAATAAATCTATTTTTATATTAATATAATTCTTATTTAATTTTAATATATTCAACTAGCCACTACAATATTATAACTCTTTTTGACAGATGAATCAAGCAGACTGACAAAATTACCAAAATTGAATTTTCTATTGTGATTTGTGAAAATGAAAAATTGAAAATTAATTACGAAAGAAAATGTTACCGAATACCGAATTATATCGAATATCCAAATCAGAATAAATTTCTTTGAAATCGAATTACAAAAATTTTTCCTTCAAAATTCATTTAAATTGATCAACACTCAATAGATGTCGGAACGAACCATTACTTGTAAGTGAAGAGTGAAGACTGAAAACTGTGTGGTGTGTGCGTGCCTATGAATTTATAAATAATACATACCAATGTGTATAAATAAATTGTGAATGTGAAAAGTGGTTCTTAATAATATCCCCCATACAATACCTTACTGACTATTGTCAACATGAGTTACTAGTTGCATCTAGTTATATTGTTAGTTAATAACCAAGTTGAACATTATTAGCTGTGTGCAAATTTTTTTTAATTTTTTTTCAAATTTTTTAAAAAGTAAAAGAATTTGAGCAAAATGTTGAACTTCATCCACAGCCTTGTTAAAGTTCATGTAAACGTTGTTCGTTTGTACGTATGTAGTTTAACACTGGAATCTAGAATTTCATGTTGTTTCATCAATTAGAATAAAATTAAAAATTTTTTTAATAACCAAATTGAATGTGTAATTATATATGTAATTACAAGTACGTAGAAAGTACGTCTTTAGTAAATGGAATAAATTAATATTATATAAAAATTCTTTCATAATAAAATATGTTCAAATTGAAGAATTTTGAATTTTGTTCCATCAAATTTGGTAGAGAAAATAATGTTGCGTGTTCTAAACAGGTTGTTTGGTGTGTTTGCGGGACTACGTTGTAATTTCGTGCAGTTTAGTAAGTATTGCACTTGATCTCGTTTAATGACATTTACAATTTTCCTAACCAATAACCATTTACCATTGTCAATTTGCCACATGACATACATATGATGATAAACTATACAAAATAATTCATATAAAATTGTTGTTTTGTTGCCTTTTCTGCAAGTGTATTGTGTTATTGTGCTCTGTTGTGTATTTGTTTTGACAGGTTTTTAGCGACTAGAGTATCCATAGATATATATTTTAGCTGTTTTCATTTATCTCTGTTTATTTACATTTGAATTAATAATTACACAATTTTATTTAAATAAAAGAACTGAAAATTAAGTTAAAAGTTTTTGAATCATCAAGTTTACAAGGTGTGAATATAATTTATTTCACAAAAATGATGCATTATAAGAAAGGTAAAAATGTTGAAGAAGAGTTAACAAGAGATCAAATTCCCATTGAATGTCTGCCAAATAATTTTCTATGGATGCATGTCAAAGGTGGAACAAAAGTATCAAATGTTGTTGAATATGCAGGGAAAGCTATTGAATCTGGAGAACACAGAAATATTGTTTGGTCTGGAACTGAAGGTGGCGTAGTAAAAACAGTATCATGTGCTGAAATATTAAAACGAAAATATGATTTACATCAAGTTACTCGCATATGTTATCGAAAAATTGAAGAATATTGGGAACCACAAAAAAAAGATTTAGAACAAATTGTGGTAAATAGAAGGGTGCCATGTATACATATTTTATTGTCATTAGATGAAATTGATTCAAAAGTACCTGGTTATCAACATTCAAAAGAGAAAACAAAATTTTACGTAGAAAAATCCAGTAGATTTAGTGATAAACCATCATCATCCAAAACGTATAAATTTTCAAAAGGAAAACGAACTAACACTTCTAGTACACAAAAGTCTTACTTAAAACAAGATTCTGTTTCAAATGTAGATGTAAAAATCGTTAATAAAACGTGATTAAAATGAAATAATAACGAATATTTCTTTTGATTACCCCTTCCTTTTTAAGTTTTTCTCATATCCCTAATTTACGTTCAGTTTTGTAAGATGATTGATGATTTCATTCTTTCAATACAGCAATTTAGAATTTAAAATATTGCCAAACATCAAATAATTCAAACAAATTAGATTATCTTTTAATATTGGTTTTTATTTTAATTTAAATATTTGTTTATTTTTTCTTTTCTCTCCAAATAACGTAGCTATGTACGTTTTTCTCTTTTGGATACATTTTTTTGTTATTTTTTACAATATTGCTTTTTTTAAACATAAGTCTTTTGATTTTTAAATGCAACTTTACTCTTGAAAAGAATTCAAGTTTTTTTTTATAAATTTTGTTTCCTTCATTAACAAAAGGAAATAATTTACATGAAATCATAAATGTTACATTAAACAATAAAAATCAAATTCTTTTGAATTAATTTTTAAAAAAAATTTTTTGTAGTAATTCCATTTACGAATATAGAGCAAATTACATATTTTATTGCAAATTTGAATTTGGTGTTTAAAATGTTTACAATGCAAAATTTCTTTCACACATTACATTTTTTTAAATAATTTTCTGTTTCCTGCTTTTCATGATTTGATATATAACATATGTATAACAAGTTTTATAATATGTACATAAATTTAAATTTACAAAATTAGTGGAAAAATAAAATAAATCAGTTTATGATAAACAAGAATATTACTTAAATTATATTAATACTTTTTAAATAATAATTATTAATACATCTAACTAATAAAGCATATAGAAAAAAAAATGAAATAAAATATATCTGACACGAAAAATTTAAATATCCAAAATGAATTTTACTTTCAATTTTAATTATAATCTAAATTTGAACGTTTTATTTTTCTGTTCAATACATAATTGAATAAATTTTTTATCCAAGGTACAATTCTAGGCAATGACTTTTTTTAACAAGGCTTCATTTTTTCATATAATCAATATTACGAAATACTTTAAAATACATTACAATTAAAAATTTTACTTGATTAATTTTTGTTTTTTAACTAAAATAATATTTAAAACAAAAAAATATATAATTAGAAGTAAAGAATTAAAGCATTTCTAAATGTAAAAAATTAAAAAAAAGGAAAACCGTAGTTTTCAATTAAAATTTATTTTCGTTTTTATTATTGTTATCGTTAATCGTTATATATCTTACAAGTTACTTACATACATTATGAATAATGCAATACTTCACTTCATTTGACAATACATACGCGAATAATATATAATAGATATATATTTCTTAAATTTTATTTCCTATTTTTCTTTTTCTTTTATTTTTATTATTATTATTATCTCAATATTCATAATAATTGTGATTTATATTCTTTTTTGTGTATTATATTTCGTCTTATTATGCTTATAAATTAGTTTTAAATAAAATTGTTTTTAAATTAAATAGAATTATTTAAAAATAATTTTTGTTTTTTTATACATAGATCTAAATTTGTTAGATAATAATTATTTTTATTTTATTATTTATTTGTTTTTAATATGTGTGCACATTAATAAATTTTCATAATCATGATAATCTACTTTCTAAATACTTTTAATATATTTTGCTTATTTGTTAAATTTCAAATTGAAATTTTATACATTCCTTTTGTGTGTTTATGTTTCTGTTCATTTGTTTTATTTTCAAAAAATATATATGTATGCATTTATTTACTAATCTTACTAATTATTCAATATCTTTTATTTCGCTTTGATAACCTATTACGTTTTATTTACTTTTTTTTTGCTTTTCTTTAATCTTAAATTTTAAATTTTTGTTCAATGCATTTTATAGCATTCTAAAATGGCTTTTCTAAAGTTTTCTTTTATAATTTTTAATATTTTTTCTGTATGTATTCTACAGTGGGTTTTAAATATGCATAAGTTTGATTTGATTTTTTTAAAAATATATTTGAAATTTTTGTTTTTTCTTATTTTCTGTTCTAAATAATTGTTTTTCCCTTTTGATAATTTAAAGAAAAATAAATTATTTACATTTTTTAGATTTAGATATTATTGGAACATTCTTTTAAAAATTTATTGACGTTTTACACATTATAATTTAATTATATAATCAATTTCATTTATATATACTTTCTTGATATTTGTTTTTTTCGTACGGTTTTCTAGGATATTAATAATTTAAAATTAAATATTTTAATGATTCCGTGACTATTATTTAATTTATAATTAAATAATTTAGTAGCTTGCTTCATGACCAGCTAATATATATAAATCATGACCTTCGTCACTTCCTAATGAACCAGTTCGTAAGAGTTGACTTTCAAGAGCTACAACTCTGTTAAAAAATTAGAAAAAACAAAATATTATTTTTAAATAGAAATTTAAAATTCAATAGATTGTAATTACTTATCACATCCAAGCAGTCTATATGTTCTACTCATGTCTTTGATTTCCTGTGTAATCTCACCATTTCTAAGTGATTTACCTTGCATACCATGTTTATGAAATGCTAAAACGCTGTCTGGTAAACACACTACAAAAAAAAGAGTAAAATAAAAAAATAGTCTTCGTTTCTAACAGTTATTTTTCTTTTTTTGACTAACCTATACTTTCAATTTGAAAATCAAAATTTAATTGTGATACCATTTTTTTGTGCTGTTTAGGATTACCCTGCAATGTTACTATTTGTATTGTATTACCATAACAAACTAATATTGCGTCTTTTTCTATTTGATGAACTTTAACAACTTTGATAAAATCTCGTCTTGGTACCATAGTTGCTGTACCATCAAATTCTAATTCATCTGAATGAAACCAACTAGCGCCTATAAAATAAAAATTAAGAACATTTTTAAATTATTTACTCCAATCAGTAAATTCGTTATATACCACTATTCATGTTAATTAATTCCAATTTTAAACAACCATTGATTACTTTTCGTACGCCAGTACATACAATCGGATATTCTAGTTCCGGTGTTATAATCATTTCAAAAACTGATGTGTTACCACCTCCATTTTGTACTAGATGACAACCACCGCTAATATTACCACTTGGATTATTTATGTTCGATACGTTTGGTAGTGGTGATAATGCTACTGATGATGATGGCCACTCACATTGTTTCAGCAACATGAATTTATTTAATGGATCATACCATTGCATTAAAAATATGCCATTCGGTGTAGCTCCACATAAATATTTGTATCCGTTATATGGATTACGTGTAACACAACACTGTGTGCAACCTTTGGTATCTGGAACTTTTGTTGTTAAAGCAAATTTTCGTGGTACCAACTTTTCAGGTATTCTGTTCATATGCAATGAAAATCTATGTGTTTGTTTCGAATGTAACGCTAAAAGATCATGGCGATAAAGCTGACAAGATTTTCCTATATTTATATTGATAGAAAAAATGACTTAGCATTTTAATTAATGTGAAATTTTTTGTTTGCATACCTGACAAACTCATCAAAACATCTTTTATTACATACAACCATGTTGTCCTCCGAGGAAATAATTGATCTATAGCTGCATCATGCAATTCATTCATATTCAAATTAAAAATTCCTTCTTCGGCTCCAATTAATAAATGTTGATCTCTTGTTTCAGGATGTATCCATGATGCTGTACAATGAATTCTTAATGGGCAACCATTGAATACTTTTGAAAAGCATGCACCCATATGAACTTTTGGTGTTGGTGGTAATCCATTTGATATTGGACGTGGTGGGGTATGCCGTCGCCGATGAGAACGTTTTGGAGGCACAGGAGGTGTATTATGTAATAAATCAGGTTGAGTGTCTTTGTCAACTAAAAAAAAAAAGAATAAAAATCAGTTCAAAACTATTTCAAATATTGAATTTATTTTATCTTACTATCATCTTGTGTTCCACTATCACTAAGGCTTCTTGTACGTGAAGATTTACCCATTTCATTAAGTAGTCCCATTAATTGGTCCATTGAGCTATGCCGACGAGGTGAATCTTCGACTCCATTCTAATGGAAAATATTACAAACAATTAATCAAACAAATACAAAAACAAAATGAATTCTCTTCATACCTGAATGTTACTACTTTCATTTCTATAATCACAGTTAATTTCACTACTGCTACATGCATCACTACTACTTGGATAATTTGAATTATTTCTACTACCATTTGTTTTTGTTATGGCGGTCATCATATCACTTGAATGATTACTATAATCACCATTACCACCACCGCCACTATTACCTATTAAATTGGTGGTGGTTATTTCTGTGCTATCATCATCATCATTATTATTATTATTACTACAAAATGCTGTTGTCCTTAAATTACTACTACCATTTTGTTGCAAATTACTTAATGAATGTGGACAGGAGCATTCCGTTGATAATAAATCTTTGGTATCAGACATAGGTAGAGTTGCTCTGAAAACAAAAAAATAAAAAATAAATAAATAAATCGTCAAAATAAATTTAAATTTTTATTTTTATTATTTTATTACAATAAAGAAAGTAGTTAAAAAAAATGTAAATAAAAAGAAAGCAAGTCACTTTTTTTCATTATTTACAACTAAACAATATTTTGAAAAATTAAAAATATAAGTAAAAAACGTAACATTTTTGTTTCAAAAATTTAAATTATTTGTTGAAGTGTAAAGAAAAAAAAAAATTTTTTTTTTGAATTGGAATTTTGGTGAATTTGTGTATGAATTTTTCTTTGCTTTTTTTCAAAACAATAATAGAAAACATGCATTAAAAAAAATAATAATAACATTTACATTCGTAGCCAAAAAATATTTTGTTAGTTACAGAAATACGTGAATATTTCATTAAATGGACTGTTTATATTGAAAGTAGTATAAAGACCACTGTTTCTTTTTTCAAAAAATTTAAGGTTTGTAATTATAATGCCATTTATCAAGAAATGATATTTTAAATTTCGTCATGTACATGTGGACTTATATCACTTTCAAATAAAAATGGTTCAAATAAACAAATAATTGTGATGTTAAAATTAGAACACATAAAATAAAGAGAAAAAAATGATAAACATTTATAATGATACGTTACTAAAAAGCAAGCAAGTGATAACAAGCAAATGAAGCATACAAATAAACTTAGAACAAACAAAATTCTAAATAAATTAAATAAAATTTTCTTTACTAAGAAACAAAAAAACAAACATAAATAAATCAATTATTACTTTATTGTTCTTTTCTTGTTTTGTTATAAGAATTACCTGAGCTTGAGCTCCTCATCAATATATTGCAAGAGACTCCTACAATTAAAATTTTAAGAGTGTAATTTACGAAACAGAAAAAATAATAAAATAAAGAAAAACTGTTAAGTAAATAAATAAAAATGAAATCAAAATTAAACTGTAATAAAAGCCGGTGATTATTTTTTTATTTTTAATCAAAATTCAACAATCTGCTGTTAAAAGTAAAATTTCAAAACGAATTCAATTAAGAGCTTTCATAGTTCTCAATTATACTGTTCAACAGTGCAGTTAATACAATAATTTAAAAAAAAAGAAGAAAATCAAACAAATAACAAAAAAAAAATCTTTACAACAGTCAGAAAATCTTCAAAGTTTTTGCATGCAAAGAAATATTGGCTTTTATTAATCATATTTTTGGCTGCTTTAATTTCAACTTTAAACTAAAAAGAATTAATAAAACTCATATTTTTCTTTATTAAATTTCAATAATTACTTGTTATGTTATTGGTTTTTCAATTATTATTAAATTAAATACAAAGAATTTTTTCTCTTATCATTTTTATTGTAAATAAAAAAGAAAATCAAAATAATTTAGAGTAGAAGAAAATCTAGAGGAATGTATGTAAAAATTTTACTACAAATCCAAATGTAAACGTTTAATGTAAATTTGAAGAAGAAAAAATTAACAGCGAAAACCACTGGCATTTAAATTAATTTTAATTCGGATTTATAAAACTGCTATTTAGATGGATTATCACAGCTTAGTTATTCTATGACAGAATATCAATGATTTTTGCTTGTTTTCAGTTAAAATTTCGTTTCTCCATTTGAATTTTTAAATTTTTAACAAATTTCAACATACAAATGTACTTAATTCGTACAAGGAGTCGAAATAATTAAAATAAAAAATTTTCTTACAATTTTTTGCCATTTAAGAGCAAGTCTATTTAATTACATCTGTATGAAAATGAAAACAAACCACATTAGAGTTTCAGTTTTTCTTTTCATTTAGAACATTCTTACTATTACTATTACTTTTTTTTCTATTTTATTTTGTTTTTCTCTCTAAAGAAAGAAGCATTTATGTTGTGCATTTATGTAAGCGCATAGGTTAATGAACCATTTAAGGCATACATTATAAAAATGTAAGAATATAATAATTTGAAAGCATTTATGTAATATAAATAATGTGTACGTAGATTACACGTTATATTGTATTACGTACTCGTATTTACGTATAAATAAAAAGTAAATAATTTTTTTTTTTTTCTTAAAGAAAATAATACATTATGCACAATATATACTATATATACGTATATTAAATATATTATAATAAAACACACTCTTTTCTGACCTCAAAGACATATTTAAAATTTTTGTTCCAGTTAACTTTGGACGTATTTTTATGATGCTATAAAAGAAAATATAGAGAAAATACAAAAAAAAAAATAAAATAATAAAAATGAAAATGAAAAAAAAGCAGAAAAATATTTTGTACAAATGTACATATGAATATGAAATAAAAGAAAAACTAGGACATTATTATAAATATGTATGTGATTTATATGGTATGAGAGTATGTTAAAAATAAAATATATCCATCAAAAGTAAGAAGAAACATAAACAATTTTCTTTAGTTTTCTTAATTTTTTTTTCTTTTCTTTTCTTTTTTGTTTGTTTTCAATTAGAGTAATAATGTAATAACATAATGAAGAGAAAAAATGAAGAATTTCATTTCTATAGTTTTTTACATGTGACAAAAAAAATGTATACATATATATAAATAAATCTATGAATCTATCTAAGTAGAATTTTTATAAAAGAAAGTAAATCAATAACGACAAATATTAAAAGGATTTTTTTTTTGTCTCAATTTGTTTCTTTTTTACACATACGTATATGTATTTAATTCTAATAACAATAATGGTTTGTACTTTGTAGTGTTGTGTATATGATGTGTAAATGTTGTGATACATTTTGGGAAAAAAACTAATGTGTCATAGGCATGTACATTATTATAATATTAAATTAAATGATTTTAATTTTGTATGTATGTAAAATTTATTGCTGTGTAATAATTTATTTGGTCGTGTTTTGAATTAAAAAAAGTTTAAGTACATGTAATATGTATATTGCAGAAAAATGAATTTGGAAAAAAAAATAATGAAATTGGAAAGATATTTAAATTAATGAAAATTAAATCAATTACGTACATGTCACTTGGTAAAGTTTCAGGACTAGAAGATCGATCATTCCATGGTGATGATGGCATTGCTACAATACAAGAAAAAAAACATGATTTAAGTTCTTAATTATAAGTTATATTAAACATACGTTTTTTTCAATATTTATACGTGATTAAAATAAATTAATCAATATTTGTCAATACAAAAAATTCGTAAGATTTTTTTTAAATCAGCATATTTTTATTTGATAAAAATTCTTTAACGAAAAAATTTTTTATACGAGACGATTATAACTACATTAAAACCCATAACATTTTTATCGTTTATATCAATATCACATATGTTTTATTATACAATCGTTTACCTGATTTTAATGTATGATTATGTGGTGAAACGCCATTTGGCCTTGAAGTCATTTTACTGGCTATTCGTTGTGGTACATTAGCAATGGCCTAAAATATACACAAAATTCTCACATAATTAACATTCAAACAATAAAGTAAAATAAATAACAAGAGCTGAAAACAAAATTTAAAGAATAAAAGAAATCCTTTATAACATTATGTCAATAATAATTTAATATCTGTTTAACTTATAACAGTCACTAAAATGAAATATAGGGACATAATATAATAATAATAAAAAAAAAAACGTACATCATCATCACCATCTGAATATGAATAGAATTGATTAGGATTATGATATTTTTGTAGAAGCTCCTTAGCAACACGTACAGACATTTCGCCCTGAACGAATGGGTGTTGTAGGAGACGCTCAGCTGTTGGTCGTTTTTTTGGATTTTTCGTCAGGGCTGTTTTAATAAAATTATGAAATGTTGGACTATATTTATCCTTATCTTTTAATGTTGGTGGTTTAAAACCACTTTTTGACATAAGAAATAGTGCTCGCATCGGATGTAAATCAAACATTGGAGGTTGTAATTCTGCGAGTTCTAAATACATTGATAAAAAAAAAAAAAAAACAAAAGGTAAATGTGACATGGAAAGCATTAAATATAAATTTTTTTGGTTCATGTGATTTTTACCTATTGCAGTAATTCCGCATGCCCATATATCACATAACTGATTGTATCCACCTTTTCTTTCTACAGCAGCTACTTCAGGTGCCATCCAATATGGTGTACCTGAGAAGAATAAAAACGAGAATAAGATCTTTTTATTGATTTTTTTTTTTCTTTTCTTTTTTTTTAAACCAGAAAAAAGGTTTATATAATGCAAATAACATTTTGACGATAAGTTAAATCGAGCAGAAATATTACAACAAAAGAAATTTAAAAGTGACTCGTAAAAAGATTAATCTCAAAAAAATATATTCGTTATTTCAAGAATACTTCCATTCAGATTTTTCAAAGCTAGATAAATAATAGTTCCTCATCGACACTTTCGTATTTAATATTTACTTGATTTTTTTTTTTCAAGTACGAATAGTATCATTGACATATTAAGAATTCTTCAATTTAAAAAGACAGTTCTTCATTTACACACATAATACGTACTTTACGTAGGTGTTCGCTTTTTATTACTACAACTATTATTATCAGTATCTCATACTATTTTTGTAGTTAATACTACACATTTTTCTCATCTTATTACATTACCAGTACAGTAACTTTATATGAAGAAAATATAATAAAATTTTTATATTTTCCCTATATGTACACAGATACGTATGTGTACTTAGAAATTTGAATTAAATGTACTTGATGTATCTTATGTACATTTAAAATATTTCAATTTAAATAATTATTTTAAAAAAATGTGATCATAAACTAAATTAAATTATTATACAAAAAATTTCTTTTTAATATTGATAAGATGAAAATGAATTAAAAAAACAAAAGCCCAAAATATAATAGAGGAATACTTCACATACATATTCATGCATTTTATTTATGCACAATTGCTTTAAATAAAATATATTATTCTCATCATTTTAATTTTTTTTTCTGTTTTTGTTTAACGCTTTTGTTTTATGTATGTGTTTCCTTAATTATTTTTATAATTGTATCTATTTCAATTGCTGTCATAACCGTCAACAAAAAAGAAGAACCCTTTCAAAGATTAAAAAAAAATCAAGTTTTTCTATTGTTATAATACACGTACACAAAACAAAATTATTGTACATGTACATATGTACATATAACATAAAAACAAAAACTTGAATAATTACATGTATCATACTTTGTGTGTGTTTAGTATATTGTATTCAGTATATAAATATCTCTTTTTGTTTCTTATATTTTATGACATTTTTTGATTATTTTTCTTTTTTTTTATACTAGAATTTTATTAAATTGTGAGAACGTAAGCATAAAACTTTATTTTGTTCATATTTAAAATAAAAAATAAAAAATTAAAACACACACAGCTTGAAATATGTTTGCAAAATATTTTAAGAAAAAGAAAAACGTACATAAAACTATCTACATATGTAAATGCTATGTATGTATATATGTACACTTACCTATAAAACTTCTTCTTTTATTTATTGTTGCTGTTATTTGTGCTGATACCCCAAAATCTGCTAATTTTACATCACCATTTTCAGTTAATAGAATGTTAGCACCTTTAATATCACGATGCATTTTACCCATTGAATGTAAATATTCTAAACCTTTTAATGTTTCTCTACACATATATGCAATTTGTTGTTCATTTAATGGTCCTGTAACTTGATATATATCCTGTAAACTACCACCACCACAATATTCCATACATATCCATAATTTATCACGTCTTAAATATGAGCCATAATATGCTATTATATTTGGATGACGACAATCTCTCATCATAATTATCTCCTGTTGAATTATTTGTATATCATCTCCTGGTTCTAATTTTATAACTTTAATAGCTGCTAATTCATTACTTTGTATACGTTTTGCCTAAATAAAACGAAAAATAAAAATACGGAAAGAAAAAAGCAAAAAATCATTTTGTAATTCTTCTCATTAGAAATGTTTATTATTTAACGTATAAATTTATGTAAATTGTAAATAACGTTACAATCTCATAAGAATATCTTTAAAAAAAAAAAAAAAAAACTTTAATATGAATCAAACAAATGAAATCATCAGCTATAACAATACCCTGTTCTGTTGATATATAAATACAAAAAATGAAAAATTTTTTTGTGTTTTTTTTTTCCTATAAAATCTTAAATTAAGATGAGATAATACCACCTGTTTTTTTTCGTATTGCTAAAATAATAATCTGTTTGACTTATTCCAGATAAAAATTGCGTGTATTGACAATATCAGCCCACATGCATTTCATACACATTGTACATAATTTAAAAATTTTAAATAAATTATTTCATAACCGAATACACAATAGAGTTATGAAAACAAACGATTGTTTCTTTTGTTTAACTAGAACACTTAGATACTATGAAAATATATAATTGTATGTAGCTAAAAGAATTATATTTTTAGCATAAGACCGATGCATTTAATTACATTCATGAATTATGAATTCGATTTGTTTTCCTTAGTTTGATTATATATTTGTTTTATTATTATTTTTTTTCATTGTGTCATTATTCAAACAAATGTACTGAATACGTACGTATGTAGATACATATATGTATGTACGTATAAATAACGATATTATGTATTTTAAAAGCAGGCCTTTAATTTATTTATATAAATTTAGTATTCAGCTAACTTACGGAAAACATTTCTCTTAAGCGGTCGTCTGTGACGAAATATATACTCACTAATTATAATATGGAATATATTTCACAAAATATGTACAAACACTGAGGTTTAAAAAAATTCATCATATTGAAAAAAAAAAACAAAAATTCAATTTTTAAATTTTATTTTAAAATTTTTAATTGAAACAGACTGTAAAATAAAAAGAAAAAAAATATCATGAGATCACAAACGAAATTTAAAAAGGAAAAATTTTAACAAATTAGCAATATGAAAATCTTCATATTTTATTAGTAAATAAATATAAAAACTTTGGACATTTTGCTGAAATCGACTGTAAATAGTACGTACATATTTATAGAAATAGTAGACCACAATTACATTTGTGCCATATATATATATTCCAATTACACATGTATAATATATACCTACTTTCTTTATTTTAGAAATGATTTTTTTTTACTATCACAAAAATTTTATTTCCTCATTACATTGTATACTCGTATATGTATTTACGCATAGTCTAGTAAGTCTGCACATATCATTTACTTAAGCAATTGATAGACATACGTACACGTAATTCAGTTCATATTACTATAAATCATTAAAAAAAAAAATTTTTTTTATTAATTTTGTGCAGCAAAGAAGCAAATACTGTATACGTATACGAGTACGTATGTACATACCTCATCGCATATTTAAAAAAATGTAATCTTATAAAATATTGCTGTTTAAACATTATTTTTTAATTAAATCCATTATATATAATTACTGTGACTTTTGATTCATTATTATAGATTGTATCTTGTATCTAATATTCAAAAATCTCTAATATAGTACCTAAAAAAAAATTTAAAATTCCTAAAACAAAAATTGTAATTACATACTTGAAAATCATTTCAGTCTCATTTTTAATGGTTGAATTAGTTATACACATTTTATAATATTTGAACGACAAGCAGTACTGAGTACAGTTAAAATATGTTGAAATTTTCATTTTTCTGTACTTGCATAAGGTATACACAATTATCACTTTTCATCGTACACACGTCCATATACATATACGTCAGTCAGTACCTGTGTTAAGGTACATAAATGAATTTTTCTTTTAATTAACCATACGCTTATATTGCAAATATGTACATATGATATCCATTGATAAATGTCCTGAATATTAAAGGAGTAAAATGAAATGTACAAAAAGGTTTTGCTAACATTGCAAATAATGTATAGACTAAACGACAGCTAGTAATGATTACGTAGCATATGAGCACCTTTGTGCATATTCGTATGAACCATAAAATTAAATAAAAATTTTATTTATTTGAAAAAAGAAGAAAAATCTGTTCTCCTTTTCACATGAACATTTTTAATTAGAATCGCATACTATTGATGATTCTAAATTCTTGATTCTTTTATTCTTATTTTCATTTTTCATATTTAAATATTTTTAAATTTTATGATGAACATACAAGAAGAAGCTACATTGTGTAAATAAATTTGTATTTAAGTAGACTTTATTGGAAACACTTTAAATAAATACAATATTTACGAATGATGAATAGTCACTACGTTATACAGTATATGTATAAATTTTAAAATCAAAATGCTACAAGAATAAAATATTTTTTTAAAAATGATAATAAATTTTGATTTATGTTTTTCTATATTATTAAATTGAATCCCATAATAATGCAAAACATATTGAACAAATTTATGTGGTATTCAAAAAAGAATATTAAAAAAAACATGAAAACAGCTTTATTTGTATTTTTAAATATTAATATGTTACAATTACTAGATTTTGAATGAATTCAAATTGATGTCAAGATGTTTCAATATTGTTAGATTAATCAGATTTTTTTTTTTTTTTTTTTTTTTTTTTTTTTTTGTTAATAATTCTACTTTTACTATACGAAAGTTAAACACATAATTTAACGTATACATCATACGTACAGATGTATTTCAAATAATATGTACGTTATTGTGTACTATACAATAACGTACATACATGTATACATTGTATGTAAGTGATTAAAATTCAACTAATTAATTTACTGGTATTGCAAAAAAAAAACAAGAAAAAAACAAAAAAAAAAACAGATATACTCATAAAAATTTAATAAGATATTTGTACCAAAGTTATTAAATAAACAAAAATTAAATATCTAATAAATAAATAAAAATTTTTAAAAGAAAATATGTAGGTAAATTATTTTTATTGAATTTTTTATTTTATAGTACAATAATCTTTAAACGTGTACAACACTTCATGTACATAAATTACATAATCGTTTCAAACAAAATAAAATTATTCCAAACACTAATAACGTAGTAATGATAACGTTAAATTTTAGTAAAGCTTATTAGAGATAAGCTGAAAATTTCATTTAAGCAAACATTTACATTGTCCACATTGATAAGAAATAATTGAACATACCAAAGGAAAATTTAAGGAAAGAATGGAGAAAGGACATTTTGATACCTTATGTGACTACTCTAAATTTATGTAATAGTCTACAGATTTCAGATATAAAAAAAAAACTGGATGGATCGTTTTTTTTTTTTATTTTTAAAAAATTTTTCGAAATTTGCTATCCATTATAACTTTATAAACTCAATTAATTATTTTCATTTATTAGAAATTATTTTTGAGGCATTAAAAATTTAATCATTTGAAAACTTAACAAGTAAAAATATTTCACTATGTACGTATTTGTATTTATCATTTATTAATCAAGAAAGTATGTATCGTACATTTAAACACAAAAGAATAATTATTTCTACTTCATTTCATTATCAAAATGTCATTGAATTTCTTATCTAATAAAAGCTATGATTGTTTATATACTTGTCATTTATTTTTATAACCATTAAAATCTGTAACTGTGACAACATGTGTACTGTATACACACTGATATACATTTGTACGTATCACATAAATACAATATAAATTGATTTAAAGATTAACAACATTATTTATAAAGTTTTAAAATACCTAAGAATTGTAGGTTTAAAATCAAATTCGTAATCTATCAAAATCCTTTTTACGGTTTTTAAACTTCAACACGTATAATAATGCGGATATGTATACAGTACATACATATATATGCATATACATGTGCAAATTGAAAATTTTATTTAACAACAGAAACAAAATGTAATTCAATCTCATGCTTAAATAATACCTGTACGCTTTCATTTCTAAAGGAATTTTTAGTAAATCGCATGCTAAGCTTAATCTTAAATGATTACATAACATTTTACAATGTAACACTGTAACGTAATAAGTTGTATTGTTGTTGACATTTCTTCTAAATGAAATGCATATTGTACGTACTTTCTACTTTGAAATAATGAAAGAAAAACCAGAAATGTTTTATACAATATTCATAAAGTTAAAAAGAAAGTAATTAAATATAACAAACCTCAGGGGATTTTCAAACACCACATACATATGCATATATTACACAACATATGTACATACATACATACATGCATATGCAATAATATAAAAGAAATGAACCTCTCAACTAAAATAATTTACTTTACAATTATAGAAACCTTTTAAATTTATAACCCCAAGGTCGAAGAATATATACATGTGTACTTATAGTGAAATTTATCTAAGTTTTCCCTTGTTTTTGTTTTTACATCTTTCAACCACCTACATATTGTGTATAATATATGCATAACTGACATATAAGTACGAATATGCATATGAATTTTAATAACCATAGAATCTAGCATGCACATTATTGTAGAAATTAGAAATTTTGCAAAATAATTATAGAGGTACGAACATACAATTTGTTTCTTTTACTTCAAAGTACCTATTTTTCATATTGTACCGTATTTTTTTTAAGTGTGTGTGGCAACAGCATACAATATGTAACATTTTTGCATACAAAATTCAAATTTTATGAAATACAAACATATTTTCAAAAAAAAGAAAATTTTTTAAAAATTTCAAAGTAATCAAAAATTTTCTTTTACCTACAAGAATTTATCTTTATCATCCTGAAAAATAATTAAATATTAATCAACTATCTAACGACTACATTACATATGAAAATTTCTATTTATATGTTATGTTCATATCATAGATCCAATTTTATAATAATTTCATTTGGCAAATCTCAAATTGGATTTAATAAATAGATTTTACTTTTTATGACAATACACAATAATATCTTACGTATAATAACTTAGTACATAGAAATGAATGCATTTTTCATGCTTTATTCAATCACGATTGCATGAATTCATACTGGGTATGTATGTAGTATGCAAAAGAGAAAAACTTGGATAGAACAAAATGATTTTTTTTTTTTTTGTATTATTTTTGTTAGTATGATTTAGAATTTCATATTCATGTAATCTTTGATTTGATAACTATTTAATATTCGACGCTTTATATTAGATTTGTTTTATTTAAATGTAAAACAATAAAATATGTTCTACTAAATGAATTATACATAAACATTTTCTATATAGTTTTAGAATAAATTCTAATTAAATCTAATTTTTATTTTACAATTTCATGAAATGAATAATTAAATACACTAAATTATTTTAAAGTTAAAAGACATACATACACAGGTATATGTAGTTAAATAATTTAAATGATTTTCTAATATTGTGTATTTAAACATTTCTTTCATTTTCAATTTAGAAATCATGAAATTGTAAATATTAATTAAGACAACTACTATAGAGAAAACATACATGTAGTGCATAAATATTTTTGTTTTATACCTAAATTGTAATGTTAACTTTTATATAAACCATCTAATTGATTTCAATATAAAATAATTGAATAATTAAATAAGTGAATGGAGTATATTATATACCTATGTATATATACTCTTGCCAATAATGAAAAATGTAATCATTAAAGATTTTATGAATATTTATTTAATGTAGATATTTAAAATTTATTTATTTAATGAAAAATTTTATATCTGTTAATTTAGTGCATTTATTTATTTATTTTTTAATTTTCAAAAAGGTTAATAACCTAACGTTCTGCACATCTGATTCCATTCAAGGCCGTTCGTCATAAGCATTACAGTTTTTGTTGTTTTTTTTTTTTTTTTCGCTTTTTAAGTGGAAAAATTACATTCATATTCATGTATTAGACATACGTATTAAAAGATAAAACAAAAAGATGAAACAAATAAAATGTAAAACAAAAAGTGAATTTAAAAAAAAGCAAATATATGTAAAAAAAGCAATTATCTGTAGGCGCAGAAACTGGAAGAACTTATGACTAGACTATACAAAGATGAAGAAATATTGTAATAAAGAGGAGAACTTGTTCTATTCTTTTAAATCCATCATATATGTAAGTGAAATCATGATGTAAAATGCATCTATGTACACAACAAACAAGTTAACAAATTTGAAAAATGATGTGTGTACCACATATTGCAGTATGTGAATTAAAGTGTATATGTAATACATATATGTATTTATTACATTGTCGTATATATATTTTGTATATTTGCAATTGAAAATGCATGCTTACATACCTACTGTATATTCCAGACATTGTTTTATTTTTTGCCTAAAGCTGTATAGATATTTATTCTATAATAATATGGAGATACATAATTTACACACGTATTCTCTAATGAGGATGTAGACTGCGGAAGTGGGATGAAAAAAAAACTAAAATGGATTTTTCACGTGTAATTTTTATTTTCTTCATGTACAATGTAAAGCAAATTATTTTCGAATTGATTTTCTTTTCAATGAATAATCAAAATTTGATTTTTTTTCCTTTTCAAGGTAGGTACTTATAATCGAGTGTATGAAATAACTACGTCATTTACTGTTAGTAAAAAAAAAAATTAATTAAAACAAAAAACTAATTTATTTAGCACCTATTTGTATTGGAAAAATATGCCATTAAATAAGCAATAATGTGTGTTAATTTATTAAAACTAAAAATCGTCAAAGCTTTGTTGAAAGCAAAGCGCAGAACATCTCATACGTATAATATAGTACAATAAATATCACATAGTATATCGTATAAACTCATATATATGTATGTATGTATGTAACGTACGCTATATATACATGCATATCACATGGATGTAGGTATATTAAAATGTACTCATTTTAACCTTGAATTTTGATTCTACACCCTGCCCGGTTGACCTAGTGTAGCAATAGCAAAATAGCTAAAATGTGTTGAATGTTGATACTAAATAAACTCACATACGTGCACAGATACAATAATAAAACAGTGAAAACAGTGAAAATAACTAAGTTTGGCAATAGAAATTTTCTATCATTATTGCTTTTTTTTTACTCTTAGGGAGTTTCTCTATTTTAAAGTGTCAAAAAAGAAAAATTGAAATCGAAAGAAGGCAATTCAAATTTTACACCATAATAATTTTGAATAGGGTGTTGGCTGTCCTTCAAATACATAACAAAAAAAAAATGAAAAATGTTATCCAATTATCCTTTTTTCCAAAATAAATAAATTGCGCATTAATATTCAAAAATTCCGTTTTTTTTTCTAAACTTTGGACATTGAAATATGATTAAATTTTATTAATTTTGTTTTGTTTTGCTTTTTTACCTTGTAAACATCTCCATAAGTGCCAGAACCAATTTTTTGTATTAATTCATATTCATCCTGTGGATTACGTCTCGATATATCTGAACTAAGTAAACTGACTTGATGTCCATGGGCCATATTTTAGAATTTATTTTTGCTTATTTTGTTTGAATTCCAATTGCAGATAAAAAAAAACTGTTTAATTAGAATATTTATCGTCGAATTGATTGTTTGAAGATCAGGAAAAACAATTAATCCAAAATGATAAGTAATTTATTAGATCCAAAACGAATTTGATTTTTAGTGTAGTTTTAGAAAAACCACACGCAACACACTATTATTTTATACCACTAAAAATATGCAGAAAAACGTGAAATCTGAAATCATGAATTATTACCACTAGAAAATCTGTATTAAATGATTAAACCACTTTTTGCAGGTGAGTAACACCTGTATTTTTTTTATATACGTGTATTTTCTTTTTATATATTAATGAGCATTCGACGATGAAATCAACACTTATAAGAATAACCATAAATGTATGTATGGATGTAAATAGATTTTTTTTTTATTTTGCTGAATGCTAATAACAAAATAAAATATCACTTTAACAAAGCAATTTAATACACATCACGATAATGATGATTTTATAACAAATTTGTAAGATGTTATGAAATTTTCACTGTAATTTTGTTGCATTTGCCGATAGACATATAAATTTTGCATTCTTTATATGTAGTATTTATTTGTTTTTTTGAATTGTTGGCAAAATTCCATACCGATTTTTGTTTTCAATATCTAGGCTATTTTACACCTTTTTGGTAAAATGATGATGACGATGACGAATTCGAATACTGTTGTAAAAATGTTATTATTTTGATTTGAAATAATATTATGTACATATAAATGCGTCTGTACACTCTATATCTACTCGTTTTATTTTTAACATTAATTTTTTTTTATTTCGAAATAATAAAAATTCCAATTTGACAATTTTTTTGTTTAATTTAATTTTATTTTTAAAAAAAAATACTAAAATGCTATTATTCCCCGAAACTTCCTTTTAGTAATTATTAATATTAACACACAAAACAGTACAAGAGCTCCCAAATTAATGACAACTTTGCTATTTCTTCATCATTCTACGCCATTTGCTTTTTTCTCTCTTTCTTTAGATCACATGTCAAAATTTTATCATTATTGTGCTACCAATAATTGAAAATTTTTTAACATAAATAAACTCTCTAGTTGACACAAGGTGTCACTATACAAACATATATTTTGAAACCGTTATTTGCATATTAAATTTCTGATAGTGATTGATATTGGCACCTTCTCATAACTTTCACTATCTGTAAAAATTTAAGTGAATAAATAATAAAAAAATAAATAAATAAAAATAAATAAGAAAAAATACATTTTGTTTGCCACCATAAATCACTTTTATTTTCATTATTGTTACAATTAAATTCTTATCATAAATAGAAACTTGTGCTTATAAATTGATTATAATCCCCATATACATTTGAATTTCTATCTGTTAAATATTTCATCTCATTTACGTATTTTAAAATTAAATTTAAACTTTCTGTTTTAAATAGAATAATTGCTGTTTATTATTATTACTTGTTTTTCAATTTTTAAAAATACTAATTATTTTGTATTTGTGTTATTTGTAGAAAACGTTTTTTTAACATTAATTTAACATTATTTTATTAAATATATATTCTTAAGACAATACATATAATATAGATAAAAAGGTTTTTTTTTTCTTTTAAAAATTAAAAAATTGTTATTTTTGATGATTAAAAATTATGTAGTGTTTAAATTATGTGTAATCGTGTGTATAATATGTCAAGACACCTTTCTATATGGATTATCATAGTAGAGTAAAAGAGCGCAGAAATAAAAATTGAAAATCCTTAAAAGATCGATGACCAATCATAGAATTTAAAAAAAAAACAACATATGCATACATGTAGTTGCAGCTTATCAAGTTATCAACAATTATTATCTAAAACCCATTTTAATGGTGAGTTAGAAAATTTAAATATTTATTTCATTTTGTAAATTGTACATTCATATACATATATTTGAATATATAAGATTTTCTTTGTTAAAAGTTTATATGCATTGAATTGAATTTTTTTTCAATAATTTTATGAAATTTTTATTTAGAAATATTTTTTTTTTACATTGAACAAATATGTCAACTTTTTTTTTAATTTAAATTTATTGAAAAATATGCATTTTATTCATATTTAAAATTTTTTACATACTTAACGACCTATTACCACTCAATAAATATGTATATATGTGTATATATATATATTTTTTTTGTTTAAATTTATTTTTCATTTATTTACTCTTCCTTGTTTTTGATTTGTAGAAAAATGTGTTTGTAAATATGTACATATGTAAGTATATAACAATAAAATATTTTATTATATAAAAAAAAAAAATTAAAATTAATAAAATTAATAACAACTCAAATTGAAAAATTTATAATGTATATATATTATATTTTTAGGTAAATAAAATAATCTAAATAAAAAAAAAGAATAAAAAAACGTAAAAAAATAATAAAGAACAAGTAAAACATTGTAATAAAATATTATGTATAGAACAAATAGATTTGTAAAAACGAGTGAACAAAAAAAAACGAACGTAAAAAAATTTATTATGTACATATAATATTTTGTTATACAGATTTAATAATTACATAGATTTTCATTTTTTTTCCATGTTAAAATTTTTTTAAATAACTTCATCTATTTATTATTATTCTTTTTAAATATATTTAAGTTTTGTGAGTGTATTCTTTTTGTATTTTAAGTTTTAACCATTACATTTATTTTGTTTTCATTTGTATCATAATTGTTTTAAGGCATTGCACTTTTATTTTATTATATAAAAAATTAAATTTGTTCATTAAATAATAGTATTTTTATATCCTCAAAATGAAAAAAAAAAAAAAAAATTAATAAGAAATTGAGAGAGACAAGGTAAAATTGTTTATAATATATATTTTTGTTCTGTAGTATTATCATGATTTGATTTTAAAAAAATTTACGTATTCATTATATATTTTTAATTCAAATAATTAAATTCTTGTCATTGTATAGTAATTTATAAAATTAATAAAACAACGATGAAAATTATAAGATATACAAATGCTTCATGAGAATATTTTAAATTTTAATACAAGCTTTCCTGTATCCATGAAAATACATACAAACATATGTATGTATACTTTGCAGTACTAACCACGAGTAATGATTTCAATAAGAATTAATCAAAATTTAAAATATACTCTTACATATAATATTAGATTACAATAATTGCCCCTTATATTCTAAATTTACTTTTAAAAAGTCATAAAGTTATTCAGTTGAAATCTTTTCACATTATCTACTTGTATGATTATTTTTGTCTGCATGTATGTCTATGTTATGTCTCATGTGAATATTTCAATTTTTTAAATATTTTTCATTAGTTTTCGGTTATATTAATTATACGTTTATAATAATTAATTCAAAATTTTCTCCTCTTCTCATATTTTCCTTATATTCTTATCAACTGTTAAAGAATTTAATTTTGACCTGTAAATGTACATAAAATATTAATTACATTCAATTATTTTACAAATTTTTAGGATTTATTGAATAGTTTTTTTTTTTTTTTTTTAATTTTTAAATATTATGTATTTTAAGTGAATTTCAGCAATTACTATGTACAACAAGATAAACAAAATTTTATGAATAACATTAAAAACATGTGTAATGAATTTTTATATTTTATTGTAAAATAAAATTAAAAACATTTTAAAGAAAATACAATGCATATTGGTACATGAAGTAAAATAATTATTCACAAAATATTTTGTATAGATGTAGTCTGCTTTTTTCTTCATAAGTATGGAAAGTATACATTTAAATTAGTATGAATAGAAGATAAATTAATTGATTAAGCATATTATTCTAATAATTTAGTAAAGCAATTATTAATTAATGAAATTTGCGAATCGATTCATAATCATGAAATTTTAAGTTGAATTTGTTTTATACATTAGAAAAATAAAAAATTTTAAACAGAATATAATGAACAGGGTACTTTAAAATTTAAATATTAGAGATTTAAATTTCACTTAGCTGTGGAGTGCCTCTGAGGCTCCGATTTTAACGAGCTACATAGTTTACAATCATTTAGTATATCGTAATATAAACTCAAAATTATTAATTAAGTTCCAAAATAAGCGATAAAATTATTCATTATTTTGTTAAAATCGAAATCACGCAATACAAGAGATTATTTATTATGTATTACATATGAAATTTTAAAAGTTAAAAAATATTACAAATATCTGAAAATTAAAATCCTATAAATTTTAATTTCTACTTATATATTTGTTTATAAATAATAAGAGTTTATTAATAATAATTTTATTCTTCAGGATTTTTAATTTTCAAAATTTTTTGTTGTTTTATTAAGCATTATCACAATTGCATTATTATGAAAAGTGATCATGCTTCAAATTTTACTCCGTTATTTTAACAAAAGCTTATTTAAATTAAGCATTAGTAGTAATATGAATTATATATATTTTTTTTTTGTAAATATTAAATAGCTAAAAGAAAAATCATTTAGAATTTAAAATTAATAAAGCATTCGTTATGTTATTATTAAATTCAAACACATTAAGCATTAAACCTTACCAGTCTTTTATCAAATTTTTGTAAAATTGAATATTGAAGGAATACGTTACGAGTATATATACATATTACACAGAAGCTCATATCTCTATACCCACACTAAACATTTTATATAATTAAAAATATATTGTTTTATTTATTTTATTTTTATTTTTTTTAGAATTTACAAAGTATTGTATTATTGATTTTTATTGTAATAATTTGTTGGTTTTGTTTTCTGGTTTATAATTTAAATACAACAAAATAAATAGAAAAATTATAAATGAAACCCCAATTAAATGTTTTTAAGTGAAATTTTTCTTCTTTTTAAAAATTTCGTTTTTTATCATATTACATGGATTTTGTTTGTTTCTATTTTCATTTTAGGAAGTGTTATACTTGTGATTGTAATTAAAATTAAAAAAATATTTTAGAAAATTTTGTTTAAAAAATATTACAAAAATTTTCTTTGGATTATTTTTAGAGTATTTACACTATTTTATTAAATTTAAATTTGAGCTTCTGTAAGTACCGGAAGTGCTGACCTTTAAGTTCAAATTTTTTTTTTTTTTATATATTTTTTCATTTTATTAATTTTTAATATAATATCGAAAAAGAAGTAGAAATGTAGAATGAAAGAAAAAAAGAAAAAAAAACAATAGAACCAATTTAATTTCATGAAAAACAAAAACGTAAAAATTTTAACATGTTAAAATGTAAACTTACAATTCCATAGATAACACAGTTGGATTTGGACATGCTTGTGGAGCACGTACATGACATTGTTTATGACATATTAATTGACAATCCCTACATTCGTATCCTTGTTTTCCAGGTCTTCTTGGTATTGATTTTGTACATATTGCACATATTAGTCCACCACTATAACATGAAAATTATAAAATAAAATTGATTAAATTGAAATTAAAAAAACAAATTTTTTTTCTTTTCAATGTACTAACCCACTCAAATGTTTAGCAACAAATGTATGATCGTTATATATGTGCAATTTTGTTCCTTTACGACGCCACCTTGGTCTTTGAGCTATTGCCAGTGGAACTAAGAAATGCCTAATTGAAAAAATAAACATATTTTTTAGTTAATTAAAATTTTCATAAACTTAACACGAAAAACGGTCTTATTTTACTAACCTTTTAACGCCATTTTCAATTGTTTCAAGCACCAATGCTGACGCCTCATGTAAATATGTTTTGGTACTGGCCGATGAAAAACCTGAGATAGCTGAAGATTCTGAAAGTGAGGATCGTCTAGATTGATCAAGTGTTGGCAGTATTATTTTCCGTCCTATGTGTAATGTTTTACAAATTTTTTTTTGTTTTTTTTTTTTTTCATTTGTTATTTATTTTATGTTTCACACAAGTTTCATTGTGATAACATAAAAGTGATAATGATTTTTTTTTATTTGTACAGTACACAAATTGCGGATTTAAATTTTTGTGATAAAAATGTTCATGTGTTTATGTTTGTATAAATTTGGAAAAAATATTTCAAATATTTGGAATTCATTGAAAATTTATTTTGTTTATTGATAAAATCAATTTACATTAACATTTTATAAATTTTCATTGAATTCATTGTAAATACATGACAATGAACAGAAATAATAATTTCAAAAAAAAAAGGTGGATTATGTGAATAAATTTTTACACAAAAATTTTTATTTACGCAAATAAACAAAGAAAAAAAAATTATAATAACGGAAGGAAAGAAATGGAAAGAAAAAAAAAAAGAATAAAAAAAAACTATATTACCACCACATCTACAGGACATTATTATTTTTTTATTTAAAGAGTGCTTGTATAACTACCTGGTGATGTATTGTTTGAAAAACTACCATTTTCATTTCCAATTCCTCCAGCAGCACTCCGATCTGCTGACATTGATCGGTTTGAACCATTCAAATTTTCTGTATCAATCGGTATCATGCCTCGATCAACAGATTTTGATCGTGTTTTTGATCTACCAAAACGACGTTTTATTGTACCAAAGAAATCACGTTTCTTTCGGCTTCTTCCACGTTCATCATCTAATATATTAGATGATGCATTATTATGATTATCTTGTTGTCTATTTTGTGCTAATTCAGTTTCAGCAGAATGATTCAATGAAAGGTCAGTACCATTTGATTGTGATTGATATGGTGATGATTGCGATCCAGGTCGTCCAAACTGAAAATTTTAAATAAACGCATATTTTAACTAAATGTTTTTTATACCTTCATATTTAATTACATTTCATAATAATGCATTTCACTTAAATTTTATTTTAAGAACAAATTAAACAAATTAAACAAATTAATTACATTTCAAATTCAATTCAATTATTTTCAAATACAAACAGCGAATACTTACCGAATCATCTTCATTCATATTTCCATTCATTACTGCTTTATTACCTGTCATACTATCTTTACGTTCATCTTTATTTGTTTGTAATGATTTATCTTTAATATCTGTTGTAATTGAATCATTTCGTTGTGCATCCGTTTCATCAATATTCTCATTCATTTCAATTTGACCATCTTTATTTAATTCAACCTGATTGTTTTTCATTTTGTTGTTAGAATTTTGTTAGTGCAAAAATAAAAAAAATAAATAAAACAAAATAGTAAAATAATAATTTCTTATACATTTATGGGTTATTTTTAAGCATATTACTTAAAATGGTAGTAAAAATAATAATTTCAATAATTTTATTCGTACATTTTTTTTTTTTTAATTGCAAAACAAAAGAAAATGTAATAACAACAAAAAGTTCTACAAATTTAAAAAAAGAAAAGAAAATACTAATAATGCAATATGATTGAAAAATTTTCAAATATTCTAAAAAATTAAAGCTGTCCACATAAAAAAAAAGAATTATCCTTCGAGAATGAAAAATTTTTTTACAATTTTTTTATTTTTCATTTATAAAGTGAGGTGCAATTTTCAATGACAAATAAAATAAATTTTACATTTCATCTTTCAACAATAAAACATAAATGAAATAAACGTATAATGATGAAAATAAACAAATTGTAGATGAATTTAAAATCATTGATTTTGTATTGTACATACGTAAGTGAAACAAAATATATATTTTGTGAATTTTAATGTAAGAGGGGAAAAGACCAAAACAACACCGTCAAAGATCAAACAAATTTTATTAAATTAATATATTATACAATGATGAATCAAATATTATTATTTGAATCAATCACAAAACCAAAAAAAAACAACGACTTTTACAATCTTATGGTCAAATTTTTTTTTGTTTCTTTATTTTTACAGTTTCAATTAAATCATTTTACGGATTAGACTGTAAAAAGTAAAATAAATAAATAAATATTTTTAATATAAAATTTTTCATTCTCAAAAGAAATTATAAATTGCAATTTAATCTAGTTTATTATAATGAATGAAATATTGCGAAATTTTATGAAAAATAACATAATAACTCAAAATGTTTGATGATTTTTGCATATATCTTTATTTTGAAACATTCAAAAGCATTTAAGCAAATTTAAATATATGAAAATAATTTACCTTAAAAGGTGTTCGGTTATTCTAAAATAAAATTTGAAAAAAGAAAATTTAAAAAAAAACAGGGATAATGTAATAACCAATTTTTTTTAATGTATGTGTGTATGTATATTTATAATGAAGTATATGAAAGTATATGTAAAATTGGATATTTTTTTTATCATTACAAACAAATAAATTCGACAAAAAACAAAAAAATTGCTTGAAATCACTTTGAAACTTTCTTTTTTGTTTTAAGGTGATATTTTTTTATTATTTATATTTTTTGTTTAATGAGTAATTAACGTACATACAGTGAAACTAAATGTTTTCAAACGTTATTAAAAATTTCTTTTAAAATAAATAATGGATGGTTGCAAAAAAGTAATGAACATTTTATACAAAAAAAAAAAAAAAAAAAATTTAAAAATGTGAAAGAAATATTTTCAAAACTTTAATTTCAAAATGTATGATTGATATTGAATGATTTGAAAAATTTTTTCGAAAATATATTTTTAGAAATGAACTATTGAGATAAAAAATTATTCATAATACAACCATCCCTATATGAAGAATTCTTTTTGTGAAATTATAAAAATGTAAAAAAATATATAAAAGTATCTTACTCTTTGAACACTATGAATAATTAATGTACTCTTGCTTGGTTGTCCATTTGTTGTTCCTAAAGCTCCTTCTTGTAATGCTTTAACAGCAGCATCAGCTAAATCTGAACCATTTTTCAAATGTTCATTTATCATTGGTGTACTAATCCTAAGTGCTTCTTTTAATTTATATGGTCTTGGGCCAGTCGGTACTTCAGCACCTTCAATAAATACAAATTCAACCATAATAGCACCATTTACTGTTTCTGTCTCATATGGACGTGGCTGAAGTGTAAGAATTTGAGATGATGCTGGACCAACAGCTAATTCATCAATGCCAACTAAACCCAAACCTAAAAATTTTGGTGAATCATTCGGATTATCTGGACGGTCGTAAACTTCAAATAGAATTTCAGCTGATTGTGGTGAGAGATCACTAAATTTGGTTAAAATATATATTTTTTTTAAATGATTTTTTTGTAGAAAATAATTTTAACTTCTTACAATAAGAAATGTTCATCCCAATATGGATCTGTTCCTTGACGAGCACCTGTTTGATTCTTTTGTGGTGGTTCATCCATTTCAACTACACAATATGGATCTTTAGCCTTAATTAAACCTTCACCTTTCAATATTTTAACAAGTAGTCGTTTTGTTGTTGATCCTAATGTTTGATTTCGTACATTATATTGATCCATATTGTACTAAAGGATTGAAAAGAAACAACTCAATAAAATTGCAATTATTTATGAAAATAAACAAAAGTAATTTGAAAAATTCACAATAATTCAAAAAATTGTTATTGTGTGTTCAAGATTTGATTAGCGTAAAGGGAAGACGTATGTATGTATTTTTTTTATCATAAATCTGTATATACATATGTATGTGTTTACGTAATGAAAGAAAAACAAAAAAAAGGTTTTTTTTTATCTAATAATACAAGGGGAATAAAATTCCATGCATATTTTTCAAAAAATCACATCTCTGTTTTTGTCATTTTCTTTTAAATATACCATATATTCTTCCCTCATTGCTAAAGGATCATAATTAAATTGTGAAAACATTACAGGATTATCTAAAGGTGGTGTGTCTGGAGCACGTGGGCACGTGGAATATATTGAAAAGTCCACTGGATAAATAGTATCTCTTAAAGCATTCGTAAGAACTTCACTGAAAATAGAGAAAAAAGAATAATACTAATTTTCTTATGTTTCTATTTAAGTTTCAAAATCAATTTCATACGTAATCACATCCTGAAGATGTTGTTCATCTTGATCCATAGGTTTCACAGCACCCACACTATTTAATACAATACGAATCTATAGAATTGAATAAAAATTGTAAAATTTATGTAATCAAAGCATAATCAAATAAAATAAAAATAATTCTTAGAAATATTCTTACATCAGGATATCCTTCAACTTTCATTTCACCCTTCAATGTATTATAATTCATTGGTGCTGATAAACGAGCACGAAAACGTGATACAGTCACTTTATAATGATGTGTTTCCATTTTACCAGATTTTTGACGGACAGCTCTTATTTGTAATACCGGTGTCGCATCACAATCACATGAAATTACCATTTCACTTGGATTACTTCCATCGCTGTTACAAAATATATTTTGAAGATTTGGTGGTGGACTATCCGGAAGGACTCTTACAATTTCAACAGCTATTCCATGCTATTGTAATTATAGTATGAGTTTTTAAAATACATCGTTAATAAATCAGTTTTAATTAATATCTGTGCATGTATGTAAGTATGTATGCACGTTCTCAGGGATTTCAATTGAAAAAGAGGAACATTTAAAAAAACATAACGATTTTTAAACAAGCTACAAAAAGTACTTTAGAATGATAAGCTAAAAATATTGCATTTTCAAAAGATACATGAATATTTATTTTTTGTAATCTAATATAGTTACAACTTTAAGCATAAATATTTTAAAAATAGATTTTTCAGCCATTATATAAGCAATTCAAAAATATTTTATCTGAAAATATCTATATTTTACTTTGAAAGAGTGATAATGATACACTGATAAAAATTAATTACATTGTTGAACATTATAATGTTGAAAGTAGTGTTAAAAGATTCAGACACGCCTAATGCCTATAACTTTTAAAATTACAAAATTTCATCAAAATATCCAGATATCGTACGTAGAGCATAAATATGCGCGTGTATTAAAGTGCATATAAATAGAATTTCCATGTTTTTTTTTTCATTTAATGTGATTTTAATTAAATTTAATGTTTAATTGTGTAACACAGATTATAAATCTTTTATAGTTCAATAATTTTCTTTCTCTGAATTTAACATGGTGAATATCCATATACTATATAAATTCATTACATGTACATCATGTCTTGTCCAGTTCTATTGCATTTTGCTTTATTTTGTAATTTAAAAAACAAGCATATACATATGTACATATGTTCAAGAATACTTGCACATTCTATTAGACTAAAGCCAATCCTATATATAATATTATATTGTGACCCCAATACGTTTCATCATCACGATGACATCACATGCTAAAATTAATTTTTTATCATCACGAGAACTCAACTATTTATTATATTATTCACATGTTTTCTAGTTAATGTATTATTTTTTCCTCATTTTTTGGTCTCTATCTATTTTAAAATAATAATCAACATTATTTTATAGGATATAGACATGAAAATGTGATAAATTATATTAAATTCACCTTTTAATGTGAATGTATTACTAAAGCACGAACAATGGAATTACTTGTTTTCCTTTTTCGAAAATACAAAAAATAAAAAAACCTGAAAATTTGTTAATACAAAAAAAACCATTTTTAAATTATTTAAAAGCTTTTTTTATATTAACAAAAATTTTTTTAATTATTAATATGTTAAAATTTTTAAGGTAAAATCATAAAAACAGCATTTAAGACAGCAGTAATTAATAATTCAAGATAAACATTTTAAAAATTTATGAAATAAAAAAAAACTGTGTTATTGTTATTAAAAAAGCAAAGTTTGAAATAATAATTTTTGAGGTTTTTTTTTCTCTTAATACGAAATTAAATTTTATTGAGATAAATGCAAAATTTTCAAAATAAATTACTAAAAAAATAAAAATCCTGGTTGAAATGGAAAATTATAAATAAAAATTGCGAATTCTATCAAATTTCTTTGTACAATGTACACAAGAGCATAGCCTGATGATAAATGTAGGGAAGGTAGAGTAGGTAGGTGATATTAAAATCATCTGGAGAAGGATTCTGGAGCAGGCCAAAATTTACACTATATTGAAGCGCTAATTACGATGATGACAACATACAGAAATTCAAAATTCTACGTCAATTTGCTAGGTAACAAATTTTATTTAAATTTTAATTCTATATTAAATACATAATAATATTATACCATAATCATCATTTACTGAATAATAAAATCGATAAAAAATGAATATTTTATCAAGACAATCCGGTCATTAAATTATAATTCCATTGAATTCATTGTCCACCGTTTTATTCAAAATTTAATAGAATTATTTAAATCGCTTATAAAATTTTATTTCATTAAATCAAAAGGATGAGAAATCAATATAAATTGGACAAATTAAAAAAAAAAAACAAATCGCCGACACTATGACAACCTTTAAAATGATATAAATAACAATTGACGATTAAAAAAAATTTGTTTTTGAAGAATTATAAATTGTTATTTGATTTTACATCGACATGTAAGTATATGAATACCATTAATTTTTTAGGTTTTATTATTAAGTTACAGATGAAAAAAAAAAATGAAAAAATAATCTAACAATTAATTTGTAAAAAATAAAATTTTATAAAATCATGGAATTAAGGTTCAATAATTTTAACCTTTGATTTTGATTTTATAAAAAAGCTATTTTTAAATTGTATCAATAAGTATCGCTTTATGTACATATGTACATATATTCATTATCAAAATTTAACCGTTTAATATTTAGAAAAACCTTATTACAATTTATTTGAATTTATTATGGTTTTTTTTCTTAGTTTTGGTTGTCTTATTTTGTACATAATCAAGGAGAATTTTTGTTTTTTAATTATTTTGCGTATTGTATCAGTTTTGTGTTTTAGTATCAAGTTTAAAATAAGCGTACTAATTAATAACTTGGACTTTCACCATTAATTTTAAGCAAATAATTAAAATTAATTGAATAATCGACTTTTAAACATCACAATTCTGACAATATAATTTGTATTTTTTATTAAAATGAACATTTTATGTACAAGCTTTGTTTTATTGTGGCAATACGTTTATACAGGATGTATCATACTGAAATAATAAAAGAAAACGCATTTATTTATACATTTTTATTGAATTTCATATGTACATGTATAACTTTAAACAAAAATTTAAAAACATTTCAAAAAATTTTTTAAAAGATTTATTAAATAACTTTTGTTTTTTTTGAATGTGCATTGAATTTATAGAAAAATTTTTAAAGTATCATTGGTTGTCAGTATTTATTACTTTTGACTCCATATTAGCAAGCAATCCTTGTTAATGGTTATCCTATAACCACATAACATCTAAAAATGTTTTCAAATTATATGAAAAGATCGATTTTCATTACAATAAGCTAAAATTCGTTAGTCTAATCGAATACTTCTATCATTCAAAAGATTATAAAAATTTCTATTTTGAACACCCTATAAATTCATCTGAGAAGAACTTGTTTTTTAAACTTTTTTAATTACTTTAACTAAATTATAGATTATAATATATGTTACGCGTTTATATATGTACACATGTAATTATTTGCTTTTGTAATATTTTATTATCAATCAAAAATAAAAAATTTTATTTATTTTCATTTTTATTTTTATTTATTTAAAACTATGTTTTTTAACTTAAACATAAAAATTGAGAAAAAATATTTTTTTTTCCATGTTATTAGTAAACTTACAAATAATGTTATTTATTGTACAAATATATCCAATACATCTACAATTGTATCTTTGTTGAAGCAAAGTATGTAATTATACATGATTTCTTGTTGAGATTCACTATTTTCATGTGAACATTATTTTTCTATACGAAAATATATATTGAAACATGTATACTACATACATGTGAAAGCATGTAAATACAAAACACGCAATTTAAATTTATATTGAAATGAAATAAATAAAAATATGAATACATTCATGTTACATTTAAATAATAATATTTTAAACTGTCAGTATAATATTTAAAACTATGTTCATTTTATTATAATTTATTGAGTTTAAGTGAAATTTGAACAAAACCAGAAAAAAAAACGGTTTTCACTTAAATACATTGAAACAAGTAAAACCAGCATAGTTTAATTTCCTAATTATTCTCTTTTTAATTTTTTTTTTTCTGAAAAACAATTTATTCTATCCTAAAAGATATGTATTTAAATTTTAACACAGTTCATGTATAATTTTTTTCCTTTTTGTTAATAGCATAAAATTATTTTTCCCAGGACGATATTCTAGCCCTATCGACGCCAAATAAAATCAACAACGTTTTATTATACATGTTCATATATGTACATATTGTGTACGTAGTCTGAACTTTAAAGTATGTATATATACGAACGAGTACACACATTACCAAGTTGAAATTATGTTATTTGTTCTTCTAAAAATGTTTGTTCGAAATTTTGTCATGTCCTTTCATGACCTGAATTTCATTATAAAATCGAAAAACAATAAAGCTACATTTTAAAGTATAAATTCATGCACTTTATGCATTTATTGCGAATACATAACGCACTAAATTGCAATATATAAAAAATATACAAATCAGCCAAAAATGTTCACATTGTTAAATTCATTTTTAATTTTAAATTATTGTTAATGTTTAATTAGGACTTGTTATATATCATACAGGATTTTTGTCTTTTATTACTGGATTTTTTTATTTATTTATATATATATATATATATATATTTTTTTTTTTAATTATATCAAATATAATATCATGGATATGTACAATTTACACAGTAACAAAGTACAATGACTGTTAAATATGCAAATTAAAACTGACCCCATCCACCTTATCTGTACATTAACTATTAAAATATAAATAAATATAATGTGTACGTATATGTATTCACAATACTCAATGTGCATACATAAGTATTATGTACGCAAGTTGAAATACATATGTATGTATTTTTACAAATAATATTAAATTGATTGCCTCATTTAAACTTGATTCGATTTATTTTACACTATATATGGCATAAATTGGCTGATAAAAATTATAAAGATACGTGTATAATGTTGAAAGACAAAATAAAGTTTCATTTTAATGTGTGTATAGATATGTAAATTTATAAAACTCATTAAATTATAAAAAAAGTAAAAAAAAAAAAAAAAAACTGAATAAATAAATTAAAAATCTTTTACACGCAATAACACTTGAGGTCATTTTTAAAATAGATTTGAAATCATTTCTTTTAATGATTTTAAAATCAAAACTCGAATAAATAAATAAATTGTCATATTACTGATTGTTTTTTTTTTCTATAAATTTTTATATTAATCGGAATAAAAAAAATTTATGAAAATTAATTGTTATAACATTTCAAAAATACAATAAAAATTCGTTAAAAAAAAAAATTTAATATATAATAATATAATCTTAAGTAGATGGACATCGTAATAATTTTAAAATATCAAAGAAAACAAAATTATGCATCACGAATAAATCATTAATTTTTTAAAAGGTGTACAATACATTTTATGGTTTTTTAATGAAATCGTATGCAATTCAATACTAATAATAACAAAAAAAAAATAATAATAATAATTCTATTGTAATAATGAAATGGTCTCATATTATGATCATATTTCATTTAATAACAATGAGTAATAAAGAAATTTTATTATTTTCACTCTTCAATTATTATTGTTATTGTATTTTCTAAAAAAGAATCTAAATCATATATGAATATGTATGTGCATTTTTGCATGTAATAGAAAATTGATATAGAAATTATAGTTAAAAAAATCGTTATTTATTTTCAATCAAAAAAAAAATATATTTTTTTTGTTTAATAATTTTATAAAAACATAAAATAGAAAACCTTGATTATAATGGCATATGTCATTATGATCATTATCAAATCAAATAATATCATATTTTTATATTATGATTGTAATTTTGATAAAATACTGATTATGTAATGCCGGAAATATTTAAATGTTCCTTTTTTCCTCTTTTTGATTTTTTTTTTTTTTGTTATACACGAATTCCGTTTATTTCAATCACTGTGTATATATATACATACAAGCATGAATAATTCGTTAATATTAAAATTATTGTACATACGTACATACATACTGATACGTTCACGGTGATGCAATAATAAATATAAACTTACATCTTCAGCTGCTTTTGATGTTGAATTATTCAAGGCTTGTACCCAAACACTTAAAAGTTCATTGACAATGACCAAATCACTATACAACCAACGAAATACCTGACTTGTCCATGTTACTGATGTCTATATATATAGAAATTTATATATATGTAGACGTACATATACATATGTATTATCAAAATTTATTATTGATATTTTTTTTTAAAATAATTTTTCAAATTTAAATAAATAATAATTAATTTGAATTTTTGTAAGAAAAAAAGGGATAAAAGTTAAACTTACTGTTTCTGGTCCAACAACATTTGATGGTGGTATAACGCTTCGTGTTTTACTACGTATTTCTGGTCCTGGACTCATACGAGTAATTCGTTTACGAACAGGTGGTGTAGGTGCTACATAACCACTAGCTCCACTTGTTCTTCCACGAACACCAGCTTTAAGACTACCTCCTAATGATTTTGAAGATAAATCCTGTAAATTGTGAACATACATTTCACACTTAGTACTCAATATTTAATTTAAAAGTGTTTTTTTTTTTTTTTTCATCGATATTAAATTCATTCATCAGATACATACCTTTACTTCTTTACTAGCAACAATTTCTCTTGGTTCTGATAAACGTCTTTTTTCACCATTATCTAATTTATTAGAACCAATTATACCTAAACCACTACTTGATGTTATTGTTTCTGTTTTATTATTTGCATTTTTATTTGAAGTCACATATTTATTATACAAAAATTTACACAGCCATATTAAAAATAAGGCCAATACGGCCCAAACAAATATAAACATCGCTAACATATCTGCTGTTAAATCACCAATACCTTCAAAAGTGCAGATATAATCATCGATTTGATCTGCTAAATCCATTTTGTTGTTTAATCGAAATCATTTCTTTTTATTTATTTATTTATTTATTTATATGTAACGTATTTATAAAAAAAAAAGATTAGCATAATTATTACAAGCAAATGAAAAACAGGAAAATTAATAAATTAAAAACAATAAAAACCATAAGCCAAAATGAAAAAAAAAATTAAAACACCATTTTTGAATTTTTTTTTTATTTTTTTTTTCTAATTTATATGATTTTTTTATTTAGTAATGAATTTACACATGTCATCATTTTTAAAAAAAAAATAATAATTTTGGATATTGAAAGTACAGTTCACATTACTAAAATTTGATATTTGAAATCACATTACTGATACTCATTCAATTTTTTTTTTTGTTTTCTTTTAATATTAATTTCACTTATTATATTAAGAAAATTGATACAATGACGTAATAGATGAAACAGGGGAAAAAAGTTAATTACTTTCAGTAAGAAAAATTACACAATAATTATTATAGTATTTTAAATTATTTGATTAATTTTTAATATTTCATTTAGTTCATATTTTCGTATATAATAAATCAAACAAATTAATTTCAAATGATTATTTTTTTATTTTAATTCTTTTCACACGCCACGGTTTCATTTTACCTAAAATTTGTTTTGTTTTTTTTTTTTATTATTATTGAATCACAAATTTTCTTTATAGTTACATTTTTTCTTTTATTATTGTTATTTGTTACTTATATTAATTAAAGTAATTTTAATTTTTTTTTAAATTTTTTCATAAAATAATTTTAAGGAAAATAATTTCGAATAAAATTTTTCGATTTTACGTATGTACATGTAGCTAAAATAAATTCAATATATTTTTTTATTTAATTTTTTTCTTGTTTTTGTATGTACTATATACTTCTACCTACATTAATTTTTCTTTTTCAAAATTAAAAATATAGAAAAAATTTTTATTTTTAGACAAAAAATTTTGTATATATATATATACAATGTTATTATAAAATTTTCATCATCAAGTATTTAACAAGTTTTTACAATTTTTTACCCCAGGGAAATCGAATATTTGAAATGAAATCGTTAAAAACCGAGTAGATATTCCGTTGATGAACTGAGACGGCGCAAATCACTTGAATTGAAAAAAAGACTTTGTATTTGCTAACCATCTAAATTATATACACACATACATATACATATATCTATCATTTCATACACATGTGTCCTATATCAAGCATTTTCTTCGCATAGAAATTTTAATTTTTCTTTTTATTTTTCACGAAGAAAATATCAAAATAAATATAATTACGTTTCCAAAAGAATTTGTCTAATTCATTTTATTACGTACATATTCATTACGTATACGCATATTTAACAATCATATGCAAATTTTTTTTATTTTTTATATTAAATAACATTTTCGTTGATGATTCTCATCTGTGAGTTGTGGTGTGATTGAATTTATATTTTCATGTACATATTATTCACTGGTATCGTTGTAGTGCTAACGATTGATGATGATCGACGTTTGAAAATTTCATTCGTAAACATTTAAACTATTGACATGCTATTTTAAAAATCTCACTAGAAAGTGAAAAAAAAAACAAATCATTTGCGTATTTACATGTACATTGTATATACACATATGATTTGAAAAACACAAAAATAAATTTATTTTAAATTTACTTAATCAAGTTTGGTTTACTATGTAAATACATCTGCTAATATTTAACAGATGCTAAAGGATTTAGTAAATATTTAATTTAATAAATGCATTTTTTATTCATTAATTTTTTGCATAAAAAAAAAAATAATCTTAACGTTAAAAATTCACTTACAGACTTTAATTTGTTTTTCTTTCATTAAAAGTAAAGATTTGAAATTTTAAATTTAGTATTCAACAAAACTCATTATTTATTAAAATCGTAAGAATTATTTTAATTTCTTGTATGACAATTTTAATTTTAATTAAACATGAGCAATATACATTCAAATCATTATCCGATATTATACCAATTACAATCTATATTCTAAATTTATATCTATATTCTATATTATAAATTTAAATTTAGTTCAGCGAAATTATACTGAAAACCCCTATATGTAATAATTATTTAATTCAACATAATTATGGTAAGAACCACTTTCAATTGCCTTAATACACGCAAACGTGATTTTATATTGTTTATATGGTAACGTATGTACACATACCTTTATCTATATAGTCTATTAATATTTCAGTACAAGTACTTATACATATTCTACAAAATAACGTATTTAAGGTATAAAATTTTAATTAAAATTTTTTCTGTTTTTAAATTTTCTTAATTTGTAATACGTTGAAAAATGTTTAAATATACATACATAGAACAATGTAAATAAAGACATTGAAAAGGGAATTAAAAAGAACTCCTTTAATTTTGTTATTTAACTGATATTTCTCCCTTAATTTTTACATAACTTTAGTACTGACAAATTATTATTGTATTATTAACGAATTCTAACACACGTAGTCACGTTGTTCTCATTAAACAATATCATATAATCCGCACATTTACGGTTGTTTTGTTTATTTAATTAATTCCCATTTTCTTTGTTCTCTGAATTAATCCCCTTTTTTAGATGTCACACCCCTTTTATCCTTTTTAACTGGTGTACATACATGCGTAAATCATGAAAACAGAATTTGAAAAAAAAAAATCCTTTTTTTCAACTTCTATTTTCGCCCTTTCAATAATTTTTTATTAGACCATAAAATTTACGTTTTTTTATTTTTTCGAGTACGAATTAGTTATATAATTTTTATTTTTAATTTTTCAAACAATTCGTAAACAATAAGATAAGATGATTTGATATAGTATAATTAATTAAGTACGTATTTGATACATGTAATTTATCATTGTTTTGTTTTTATTTTCATTTACGGTCTTTATCAACTTTTTAGTTATCAAAATTGTGTTGTATATCATACCTTTGGAAATAAAAAATTGTTTGTCTGTTTCATAATTTGATACAATACATATTGTCTAAATATGATTTTATGTCTGCCTACATGGACCTATATTTGGAAATTTTGATAAATATATGTTAACATATTTTGAATTTATTTACTATAAGATAACATAATCTTGCAACAGATATTTTATTTAGTTAATATTTTTGATAAAATTCCATGCTATATCACATAAATAATAAAAAAATTAAAAAGATAAGAATGAAACAAAAGAAAAAAATTGAGACGAAAATATTTGGATGTGTTTATTCTATGCACAGATTTAATAAAAGAATATTTACGTACTTTTAAAAAGGACTTTTTTGAGATTACTTTTTTGTATATGTATTATTAAATTACCTGTATTTCTCAAAATAAAAATTACATTTTAGGTGATCTTTATTGTTACTTTTGATTAGTTTTACTAATAATATATAATGAATGATTCAATTGCATTATTAGTCATCGTATATGTAACATGATACATTTTGTAAAGTGATATGTAAAAATAAAACGATTAGATAATATTTTTCACGTTAACTTTATACGAGTTAAAATAAGCATAACAGAAATGAATTCGCTGTACGATACGTTCATATGCAGTTCTAAATGCAATACTCGCATGTATGCACTTTATCATATGTTAATTGATAATCGGAATGAACAGACTTAAACAAAAATAATACTTTGAGTCAACCAAAACGATTACATATTCAGATGCGGGTATAAATCCCAGACCATATATTCCCACATAATTCAAATAATACATTTTTAGATGAGCACACCTATTATGTGCCCTTTTTTGTTGTACAAGTTCCTATTTAATTTGAAATAAATTTTAGTATACCATGATAATCCACGTACAATAAAGGTTTATTAAATTCATGGATTTGGAAAATGCAATTTTTTATGTATTTTAACAAATTATGTAGGCATTTAACGTACTTTTTATTTAGATATGTTATTTTATTCATTTTTGTTTATTTTTACTTTTTTTTTTTTAATTTTCTCGTAAAAATTAAAATCATTCATGCATTCAAGCATGGACTTTATAAGGTCAAAACCATTTACACATACATACATATGTATGTAAGTAGTTAGTTAGTTTTTTTTTTTTTTTTAAATGTTCAAATGTATATCGATTAAATCAATAAATAATCTGTGATAAAAGCAGAAATTATGTTCATTTTAAATTTTGATGACCACGACATATTTTTGTTGTTATTTTAACTTTTGTGTTTTCAATGGTCATTACAATGCTGTATAAAGATACTCCATTATTTATGGATAAACATTAAAAAAAAAAAAAATCAAAACTTCAATCATTTTTTTATGATTTTTTATTTTATGATACGAAATCATTTGTTAACTTGTAAGAAAGATAATAAAATCGATTGTACTGACATTTTCTAATATACGTTCAATATACAACATAAATGCAATACTAAGTTTTATAATGCAATTAAAATGTACATCAAAAACCATACTTTACATATTTTAAAAATGTATCGATTTATGCTGGTTTATTACAATTTTTTATCGCTAAATATAAATATTATCGCATTCATTAATACATAAGCCATACATTATCTACGTAAGTTATTATTCAAGAAAATTACATCATTCTACATAAAACATAATTACTTGACACATTGCCCTCTTTTTATCTGCACATGTATGAATTTTAAATCAAACTTCAAAGGTCTACTCACTTTAAATCGAACTTTTATAATTGAATTTTCATTAATCTTTTCTTTTTTTTTATCTCTTCATAATACAAAAAAATTTACCTTTCCAATAAAATGCTTTATGTACAAATATTTGCAAATAATTTTTACATGAACGTGTTTATCTGCTTGTGCAAAATGTATTCAAGTATGTATTTTTAAAATAAAGAAAGTAAAAAAAAAAAATGTAATTGAAACATTATTTAAGTTCAAGGCTAACAACACTGTAATGTAATTTGCAAGCAAGGAAAAAAAAGCAACGTTGATTTACGTGTACGTATATGATGGTTTTTCATGTTTACATGTGCGTGTAATTTGTGTATGATGATACATTTTTAAAGTGTTTTTTACATTAATATGGACTTATATGGATAATGTGTGCCAATATGTACATATGTGCAAATATACTGAGTAATACATAGTCATACAATAAAAAATAACTAAACTAAAAAAAATAACGTACAGATATATACTCGTATATCCAGTATATATGTATATATACAGACAAATATATTATCACCTTTTTATATTAGTTAAATTAAGTGAACATAAGGTCATATTAAAGTTATTGAATTTTTACTTAATTTGTATAAAAATTATTATTATTGTTATTATCATGATTTACAAATCTAATTAAAAGCGACAATGAAAACTTTCTCATACATTGTCTAAAAAAAAAAAAACACGTTTATTTCGTATAATAAAGTTCATCGTATACATATAAAAGTTTTTTTTTATTTTAAAAAATTATTGAAATTAACTAATAAAAGTTTAAAAAGTTTGCATGAATAATGCACGTCATTTTGCCAAGTTTGTATGGAAAATTTTAAAAATATAAAAAATTATTTTACATTGAAATTTATTTTAAGATACATGGTATAAAGATTAACATTAAAACTTCATAAACAATTTTTTTTTTTTTTTTGTTAATTATTTTAGAATTTAAAGTCATTTTTCGTTATCATACTATATTTGATAAAATATTTTAAATATTTAAAAAAACAAAAAAACGTTTTCCATAAAATTCAAAATTTTTCTTGTATTTTAATTTTGAACGACACCACAGATAAAATCTATTCCGGGTTTTTTAAAAGATTTTGTAATTATTTTTTGTCAAATATATGTATGTATATATAACAGAAAATGCCTCATGTATATAAATTATTTTGAACACCACTGTTTATTTTACGTACGTTACAAACATGTAATAATAACGTATAAACGCTATATTGCTGTAAAGTTGCGTATATATATGTAGAAATTTTATCGATTTTTTTGTTCCTGTTCAACACAAACAGTATCTAATAAATAAATTTAACGGAGTACTATTCAAAATTAAGGTATGTTATTATTTTTCATGAATTTTAATATTTTTATAAGAGGGATAATATAATATTTCTTTTTACATAAATAAATTAATAAGTGTAATTAAGGTGAATTTTAAAGATTACTGACCTGTTTAATGTACTTTCATCTATGGATATATACATACAATAATCATATAATAAATTACTCCTATTTTAAAAATAGAATACATCTTATACATAGTTACTGTATAGATAAACAAATGTGCACTTATACACGTTCATAGCTAAAATATATTTTGTACATTAATTCAGTTATGCATATAGAAATATCAACTTTATTTCAAATGTTATCAAATGCAATGAAATTTTGCTACAAAATTGTAAACTACATTAAAAATATACAAATTCTTTATCCATAATGTTTTGTATTTACAAGTAAAATATTTATTTATTTTACTTTCACTTTTTTTTTAAACATGTTTACTTCTCATACATATATGCATGAGAATATACAGAAACATATAAATTACGAAATATTATGTATACGACAGGGTGACTTAAATATATAACGAATATCCAAATATATGTTCGTATATAATGTGTAAATGGTTTTTATGCATAAGAATTTTCTAAAATATGTAATGTTATGATTTTTCCATGATATGTTTTTTTTTTGTATATATATACATAAGTGTACAATACACACATTTTATTTATTACAATATTTACGTATAACATATAGATACCAAATATTCAGATGAATATTTATACAGAGTTTATTATATTCATATTAATATTTATATTTTATTTATACTTTTATTAAAAATAATAAGAGAATTTGTGTTACAAAAAAAAAAAAAAAAATATTTCCACATGACGTAGGTATGTACATTTATATAGAATTTTCAATACAATATTACCCATGTATCCTTACACATTTCATTATATGACTTTATTTATTCTTTTACTTTTTATATTGCAAACAATAAATTTTTAAGCTTGCGCAGTTCTCATAAATTTTATTTACTGATTTTCCTCAAGTTTGTTTTTTTTTTTTTTAATCAAATTTATTTCTCTGTATTTTAGTTTATATTTTGGTTTTTATTTCATTCATTTTGCATTACATCAATGATATAATATAAGTATACAATACATAGATACACATTTGCATGTTTATGTGTATGCACAAAAATGTACTTTTTATACTTATAAAAATGTTGTTATGTTCAGGAAAAACTTTAAGAACTTAATGAAAACTAATGGCACCTTCTGCATACATTTACATACACGTTTTGTATGATATGCTTATATATACGCAATACATACATATTTATATGTTTCGATTTGGATACAACATACATGTACGTTGTAATGTATACAGGCATAAATTTCCTTTTACATTTTTTTTTTTTTTTTTAAATTAAATTCATATAAACATTTAAAAAACTGTAAATAACGCGCAACAAAATTATTTCTATATTTTTTTTTATAATAAAAAAAATAAAATTGATAAAGATAATTTTTAAATTTTATTTCAAAATTCATTATCAATTCGGATTTAGAAAAAAAATGAAATTATCTTAGTTTCATTATATCATTAAAAATTTTTGTGTACATTAATTTAAATCAAATTTTTGAAAATCAAAATAAAATTCATATAAAATATGTACATACATATGTGGGTACATAGGCATAAATTCATATATTTTATAAAATCTGTATTTAAACAAAAAAAATCAGTTACATACAATATTTCAGATTTAGATACCCTATTATAAATTTATTAAAAATTTTCTTCCTCTTTAAAATTTAATTAATGTTGTTCACTTAAAGGTATTAGGTACCATATATGTACATATTTTGTTGTTTATATTTCATACTAGAATTCTTTTATTTTCATGGTAAAATCAAGTAAAATTATACGAAATGAACGTTTTTTTTTATCGAATAAATATAAATTTCTCTTTGTTTTTTCTATGATACAATTTTAGTTTTATGATATTACATATGCATGTACTTGTTAAATATACCAAGTAAAAGATGCCAGATATTTTTTGCTATTTTAATTCCTATTTTCAGATATAAATTAAATTTATACGAATAAATGTGTTAGTTGAACAGTATAAAGCAAAAATAAAAGTCCAAGTTTCTTTATTTTACAGAAAAAGTTTTTTGTTTTGTTATCGAAAAAGTTGAATACATTAAAAAAATTAAATTAAATTTTTTACAACAAAATTGTTAAAAATATGAAAGCTTTAACTGTCTATTTTTTTTTGTTCAACAATGTGAATGTACACTATACAAGTGTAAATGTTAATTTAAACATTTGATAGCCAAAAATTTAATAAAATTATTAAAAATGATGATTATATTGAAAAAATACAAAATTTTATTTTACAATAATTAGATTTTATCTTTAAAAAATAGATATCAGATATTTGTATTTGAATTAATTCATAATTTACCTTTTTAATTTGAAAAGTATTTTATCGGTTAGAAAAAGAAATATCTAATATGTACGTACTTTCAATATCCAAATTTATTTATTATGTTTAAATAAAAGTGAGATGTTAACACTATGATGAATATAAAATAAAAGAAAATATGTATTATTTTCTTGGGTATTATCCAAAATATTTTATCGTTTTGTTTTCACATGAATTTTCTTTTCTTTTCTTTTTTCACTTTTTGCTCAAATTATTTAAGTAATTTATATGTTACACAAAAATATTTTTTTGATTTATACAATAAAAAGAAAAGCAAAGGATTTTTTTTTTTTTCAAATTAAAACACAACACTCATTTAAACTTACTGGAAAAAATTGAACTTCAATTTCAGTTACTCGTTACAAAAATATGTATATATGAATTTTTCGAATTGAAAATTTTTTAAATGTAATAAAATTTTTATTTATTATTTTTTTTTTTTAAATAAAACTGAAAAAAAGAAAAGATTTTTTTTTAATTATTATTATTATTTTTTTTAATTTTAATTTAATGATGAATATTATAGCACTAGATAAAATTCCATGGGCATAATAAATTATATTGTATAAATTAAATATTAAACGTAATATAACGTTTTTCTTTTAATTAACTCAAACAATTATCTATCATTAACGATCAAATTAAATACTACTCAGCAACAATTCAAGTAAAAAAAATAAATGAATTAATAAAAGTGAAATTAAATTTTTAAAAAACCAAAAACCAATTTTTCGTTTTTAATTAAATTCACGTTTTTTTTTTTTTAAATAAAATCATTACAAATTAATCCTTTTTTATTGATTTAATTTAGACAGTCGTAATGAAGAAAAATAAAATCTATTCGCTCATCACGAATATTTCCATACGACGATAAATTAAATACTGAGAAAAAATTTAATTTTGTGTTTTTGAAAATATGTATGCACTTTTAAAAAAAAAAAAAAGTGAATTTTACTGCATATCAAGAAAAAAAAAATTTTTTTTCAATGTTTTTCATCGTTAAATACCACTGCATCAAAGCACAAATACCAATGTATGTTGTACATATAAATAAACGTTTTTTTTTCTTTTCTGTATTATTTTTACACCCTTAATCTTTGTAGTTTATTATTATAAAATTAAGTGGGGTTGAATATTTTTTTAAACTGGTATTTTGTATTTTTATGTAAATTATTAAGAGAAATGACAAAAGAAAGAAAAAAAACAATAATTAAAAAAAAAAAAACCTTCACCCAAATCCAAACGCAAATTGTTGATGATGATGATATTATCAACAACTGTTTATACTTCGTAAATACTTTACAATCTAATGCACTTTTCTCATAAAATATAAAATACACTCTGTCCGTAATTTATGCGTACACGTAAAAACACAATACTACATACTTTAAAGTACATACATACATATGTATATTCTTTACAATTTATAACAACAAAATTATTTGTATATACCAGCTTTTATGCATACACCAAAAATTTTCAATGCACCTATATATGCATGTGTTATGCAATATTTACATGTATTTGTATACATAAAAATTTTTGCATCTCACATACCTTATTTTTTCCCTTATAAATATAAAACTCTTAGCAATATATGTATATTTCTATCAAAATCAATATACCTACAAACGTACTGCACACTACAAAATCCACTTTCAAACGTACAACTAAAAATTATAAATATATTGACTGAAATGGAATACACGAGACCAGCTAGAGACTACCAAACCAGAATACACATAAAAACCATAAAAACCAACATTCAACAACGATCATTGCTCATTGATGAAATAACACGAGCCACGTCGTAAGTATAATGGGGAACACAAAAGAAATGGGGAGCATTGGATAGGGACCAGTATAAAAGAATACATACATACGTATGAATCTATATATTTTCAAGTATTACGTCATGTATTACTTATCGCTAATAAACATGCATTCACACATGTATACTATTTAGTTTCATATATATATATTTCAAGATTGGAAATACAACCTAAAATATCTGAATCTAGAAAATTTTAATAAGGGGAAAAATGCGTACATATTTCAGCTAGAAATTGTGGGGAAACCATGAAAATTCAATACACAAACACAACTATGAATTTATTTGTTTCTACATGTGTACATATACCATTATTTTAATGTTCATCAACAAAATAAAAAGCATATAAAAAGGTAGCTTATTAGAAGTAGTAGAGCAGAAATATACATACCTATGTATCTTTTCTACTCATATAAGTTAAAGTATATATAACATTTAGATAATTATAAAAGACTGTTAGATTATTTTCAAAATATTTAAGTAGATGCGTGTTTTTAAATAACTTAATATTGTACACTATGTATGATTATGTACATCTCCCCTATTTATTTTTCTAAAGGTAAATTTTTATAATGACGCAATAAATATGTCATCATCAGGCCTTTAAAAAAAAATGCGAGATTGTATGTACATATGTATGTAACGTACTGTGTATTTATATGGTATTTATGTGGTATTTATACATGAAAACGCGAACAAAGGTATACATGAAGAAATATTTTATGTTAATAACATCAAAATCGTTATGTATAATTTTACTTTCAAAATGAAAAGAGAATAATCACGTCCATGAATCACTTCTGTATAATCACATCCTCCTAACATATTTTTTTTCTCAATGAACTCTAGAAGTCATTGTATTGGATAACAGCACTTTAAATTAGGTTTCCTGATGTACGCTAACGCTAAAAAACAGTAATTGTGCGTATTTTACGCAAAATACTTTACATCCAAATCCACATGATACCACACGTCATATACAAATTTACATCAATGATTACATCAATCTGTTTTATTATTTTCTCTTCATATATCCAAATTAAGACCTTTCACATTCAATTATTATGCGTATGTCGTCATTAAACTGAAAAGAATGTTATATCATTGAGTTATATAAAAAAGTATGAATCAAAAAAGATTCCTCATAATGTGAAAAAATAAAGACAACACAAGATGATCTGCGAAACCAGTTTAATTTTTTTTGACTTTGAAATATATCTTTGCCATATCTTCAAATTGTGTCATATACAATATATATACGAACACATCTTTGCACAATTTATATATAAATAATGAGTTTCTATAATAAAAAAAATACACACAAAAAAGTGACTAAATATGAATTTAAATATTTTTTTTTAAAAAACGAGTAAAACAAATAAACCAATTTTAAATCAAACAGGATCGCCACGTATGATTATTGTACATAAACATATGTACACGCATTACTCATTTTATTTAATTATTAAAAAATGAAAGTAAAAGTACGTACCACTTTTGTTTTGAACTTAAAAGAGCAAAAATGGTTATTAATATTCAGAGCTTTCATGGGACATCATAATTTAAAATTTTCAATAAACCAAATTTTTAACTTTCAAGATCTCAAGAAAATTTAGATTCATATCATAAGAAATTTCTATATAAAAATATAAGGAAAAAAACATTTATAATTCTTTTTAAATAAATTTGAATTTATTTATGTTTTTGTTTTTCATTTCGTTTCTTTTTTTTCTCTCTCTTTCTCCTTCTATTTTATGTATCATTTGCTCGAAATTGTATTATTTATTTGTTTAATTTAATCCATCTATTATTTTTTAATTATTTACTTATAAATTTGTATATTTTGAGTGTAGGTATATCATTCTATTTATTTATTTTTACTCTTGTAATAATATTTTTTTCTTTAATATTTTATATGTCAATTTATTTATTTATTTTGTTTCTTTTTTTATTATACTTTTGTTTATTTTTTTTTTCTTACTTCTTTTTTTTTATCACAAAACGTATATCTGTAAAAATTTATTAAAACGGAATAATATTAATACATACAATTTCATTTTTTTTATAAAAAATTATGTTTTCTTTTTTTTTTTTTTTTAGTTTCATTTTTCTTAATACATATACAAAAAACACAATATTTTTTTCTTAGTTTAATTTTATTTTTTTATGTCTTCTAAATTATGTTTAATTTTTTTTCGTATTATGTTTTTATTCATTAATATGTATTGAACGTGCTTTTTATCAGCTTATAATTTTTGAAATAAATCGTTTTATTTTCCTCCATTTTTCAATAGTTACGCATGTATTACAATATGTATAAATTTATGTATGTATATTTAAAAAAAAATTTTTTTCTTACAATATATAAAAGTACAAAAAACATTTATTTATTTTCGTTTTCATTGTGTATAAAATAAAGTAAAAGGAAAATATTACAGAAAAAAATATAATCTATTTCACATATTACTACAAATTAAAAAATAAACTACTTTTCATTTGAGTTCTACTTCCTAATCGCATTTCTTTTAATATTTCATTTTTACTGTACAAAATAAAACGATTTGTACCACCAAACACAAATATAAAATTTCAATTATTTAATTTGTTCTTTTTTTTTTCTTTTTTGTGCACGAGGGTGTTTTTTTCTTTTAAGATTTTAAATTTTTCAAATTAAATTAAAAATATAATCACAAAAATTACATTCAATTCTCATTCATTTTTGATGGTACTAAATATTCAGTTGGTTACAATTTATTATTTTAAATCCTATCATATGTGAAACCAAATAACTAAGATTCAATAAATTTATTCACTTTGAAATGAATATTATTGAGCTTTGATTTCAGACTTTATTATATTTATTTTAGTGTGTACAGAAGCAATGAGCGATAGCATTTTATTTAGTTAACTGCAAACAACTCTAAATAATTTAACTCAAGCTCAAATTATTGTTTTATTAGAAAAATTAGACTAAAAGAAAAGCGATGCAATAATTTATTTTCATTAAAACATTTTATATATTAGTAATAAAAACTAATTGAAATTAGTTGTCCTACTTGATATTCAAGATCTTAAATTTAAAAATCATCTTTAAAAAAAATTGTTATTTTTATTTTATTTTTGTTACTTTTTTTATTTTGTTTTATTTACAATTATTATTTTAGGCAATATATTTTCTTTGGCTGCAATTCGTCGAAGCAAAACAAAATGTATGGAAGAACACATTATGAGTATAAATTATTTAATTTTTTTATCTTCAGTTGTTTTATATTTTGTTTATTTCTTTCTATTTTATCTGTGTTTTTTCTTTCATTAAGAAGCTAGTTACATTATGAAATGTAGAACATGTTTCAAATACTTAATAAATGTATAAAAAATGATTTAAAAAAAAAAAAAAACATTATTAATACTTCTTTATTTTACACGTTCAAATATAATTTTATATTTCAATATGTTATTTTATATTTTATAAAATGTTTTAATATTTTATTTTATTTTTTATTTTTTTTTTGTTTACTTATTTATTTTTAATTTTATTTTCCATTAAATTGTAGCTTGTCTGCCAAAAAATGTTATATGTTTAGCCATATTAGAAATGTTGAACAAGGAATGATTTATTTTTGATTTTGTTTGTTTTTTAATTTTAGGCTTCAATTAGATCTTTTGTTTTATTTTACTTTGCTTTGTCTTTTATTTTTAATAAAAATAGTAATAAAATAAAAAAAGAATTACAAACAGTAAAAAAGTTATGAAAAATATAGAAAAAACCAAATTGATACTTTTTCATAATGACATTTTTACAAATAAAATGCAAATGTATATTTTTATCATTATTCTACTTATTATAAAATAAGATAAATGAGGAATAATAAACATCTTGATAAAAATTACAGAATACAATTAAATATATTTATGTAATATAAAACAAATACTTAATTTGAATGCCTTTTTTGAGAATTATATTTATGTATACTTTTTTATATATTAAAAAAATAAAAGGAAATTTAACCTATGTTAATAAATAATTACAAATTATATATGTATAATTGAAAAAAAAAATGTAAAATAATACAGAATTATAATATAAAACAAAAATTCTAAAAATTATTTTCTAGTAACTATAAATATGTCTTGTATGTATATTATTTATATATTTGTATATAATCACTTATTTATTTATTTCATTACTTATCGATTAAATTAATTTCATTATTATTATTAATAAGTATTATTACATATTATCGTTATAAATAACTGTTTTTCGTATTGCAAAAAATTTTCATTTATGCCGTTATTCGTTATACATATATATATATATATAATGTTAATTATTTATATAAATCTTCTTTTCCTTTTTATTTCAAAGGTTCTCATATTTTTATCAATAAAAAATGTTTTATTTTAAAGTTATTATATAATTTTATATTGATTTTTTCCAAGTATTTTAGTATGACGAATTATATACTTTTTAAGATGTATATATTATATGTATGTACGTGAATAATTTAATTATATATATATATATTTTTTTAGTTTTTATTTTTTCAAACAATTTTTTTATTATTATTTGATATTTGCGCTTCGAATTTGTGTCTAATTAATGTGTGTATCTGCTTGTATATATTAACTTTACATGTTATGTGTATGCACGTGTGAAATAATATGTTTTATGTTTATTATTAGTTTTAAAAATAATTTCAAATTTTTAAAAATTCCCATTTACATATCATTTAGTAGGAGCATTTTTTTTTTTTTGAATTAAAAAAAAATCCAAATTTGTTAATTTAGTATCTAACTTGCCTGATAATAAATTCTATATTTTATTATTTTATAGAATCTAAAAACATTTAAATAAAAATTTAATGATAATTTGGTTTAGCTGCGATGTCCAAAACATATCAACACATTTTTCTTTTTCTAAATAAAATATCAATACAATTATATTTTCATTGCTATATAGTATGTACGTAAAACAGATTTGATTTTGTACAAAATTATAAAACATTGAAAAATCTGTATGATTTAAAAATGCATTATCGTTAACATTTGTTTATCTATAAAAAAAAAAATAATAAAATATTGGTTTTTTCTACATACAATAAATTTACAAAGTAAACATTTAAAACAGGTATTTCGACTTCAATTCTAATAAAATAATTAAATACGTTAGATATTAAAAGAAAATTCAAATTTGTTTTTGTAAAAATTAAATCAATATCAATTCAAAAATGTATATGTCTGTGTACATTTTGTTTTATTGTTGTTTATTTATATTTTATTACAAACATGTACATATATGAATGTAATATAGTAATGTCATGTGTACGATATACCTATTATTTTATTATTTTCATCAATGTAATTTGCGTATTTTGAAACGGTAACAAATTATTACTTTTTTTTTATATTATTTTTTTATGTATGTAAAATTGAACACAAATTGTATTCTTTTTTAATAGGTATAGTTTTATTTTACCGTTATAAATAACTCATATGTAGTTTAGCATTTTTGTATATACATATATATATATATATATATATTAATTATTGCATATATACATATATATATATATACTATGTATTTTTATTTTAATAATTTATTAATATTTCTTAATTATTCATTATTTTATAATTCTTCATTTTTATTCGATTTGTATTACCATTTACACGTTTACGTTTTTCTTACCTTCTATTAAATTCCGATTTGATAGCTGAAAGACATTAACATAACACGATTTATGAACGATAAATAGTATGTTCAAATATTTTATTAATGTATTTTACCTTCTATAATATCTTGTTTAGCTTTTTGAATTTCAAGTCTCATTTCTCGTACAATTTCAGCTTTTAAGCTATCTAAATCGGCTGAAAGTGCAAGTGATAATCCTTCACCATTCACTTGCTATTTAAAAAAAAAATATATGTATATAGATAGATATATAGAGGAACATGCAACCAATGAAGAAACCAAACTAATATTTTAATGATAATAAAATACACACCTTAAGGATAGTTTCTTCGCTGGCACTTCCAAAACGTTTTCGAATTGGTCGAGGAGATTCACTACCACTATTCGCGCTACCCGAATTTGTTGTATTTGAATTTCCGCTAGAAGTGCCTAATTTATGAGGCAAGGTATTCGATTTTTCCCAAGGTCTTTGTTTTGAATTTTGCTGATCTTCTTGATCGGGCTATAAAAATTTATTTAATTATTAACTGTAAAATTATTACTGATTACTGATACATACTTCCTTTTTCTCAGCTTGGGCTCTACGTCTGGCTAAAGTCTTTGCCATTTCATCCATCATTGAGGCCATGCCTTTAGAAGTTCGTCCAATCGTACCGTAATTACCGCTTCCACCACTTGATGTGCTACTACCACTATTTTCAGTCGGTGGAGGTGTAGTCTTAAGGTAAATATTTAATTTTAGTTTTTTTTTATAGTTCAATGTTTTTTAAACACTTACCTTATTATTTCTTCTTAATCTAGCATTTTGAAGTTGTGCAGCCAAAGAACTAATATCCATGCCAGTAGGTTCTTCTTTTTTCAATGCTAAACCACCCATTGGTGGAGGTGGAGGTGGTGGTGGTGCACAGTTTATTGATGGTGGTGCTGGTGGCTGTGGTTGAGATTGAGGTTGAGGTTGAACATTTGCAAAATTAGATCCACAAAAAGCCGGAGGTGGAGGTGGTGCTTGAGGTACAGGCGGAGCCGGCCGTCCAATTGTTCCTCCTGGTCCTGCTGGAGGCATAGGAACACCACTGCCGATCCCACCAGTCACTTGTTGTATCATTGACGGTGTTATTTGAATTTGATTATATTGACCATCAACAGTTGATGTCGGTCCATTGCTTTGACCATAATTTGAAATAGTTTGAGATTGTGGGGGTTGTGGTATTGTATTTTGTTGTTGCTGTGGATGTGGTTGTTGTTGTTGGCTGGCATAAACTACATTATTCGAACTCGTTGATGATGAAATTCCTTGGGTTAAATGAGCTGCTGCTGAAGATGAAGATACGTAAATGGGACCGTTTTGATGTGGCGGTGGTTGTGGTGGTTGTGGAGGTTGTTGTTGCTGTTGATGCTGTTGTAGTTGATTTAAACTTTGATTAGAACTAGATGACACATAAATTGGTTGCTGGTACTGTAACAGTGACCGAATTAACCAAAATGAATGCAAATGAAAGTAAATTATGCTTATTAGCAATTTTTTTACCAAGCAGGAATAAAATTTCGTAAAATAAAAAAAAATAATCTTACTAAGCCAAATTCTACCTGATTAGAATATGAATTATTAACTGGCTGAGGCGTGTGGGACGAGTAAGCAGCATGGTGTTGGGTTGCCACTTGTGGCGGATGATATTGAGATTGTTGTTGGGAAGGAGGCTGTGGTTGTTGCATCATGCTAGGACCACTACTTCCTTGATTATATATTTGTGGAGCCATTGACATTGGTGGTGGCTGTGGAGCTGGTGGAGCGCTACAATAAATTTATTTTCAAAAAATAATAGTTTAAATTATCTAAATTCTCAATTTATGTAATAATAATCAACCTGCTTGTACGATGATGACCCTGTGGTGTCGGTGGGCTCTGCGATATATTTTGATTACTTTGTGAGGTTGGTGTTTGAGCGGATGGTGTAACATTTCCACTGATTTGCTGTTGTTGTTGTAAAATAGCAGCGTCTTCTCGTGTCATTGTACGATAACCCATGTCCTCATCATAAGCGTTACCATTTGTTGGGGGTGGGATTGATGCCTGTATTACTCTACCGCTAAGAACCTTTATGATTATACAAAGTTAGAGTCCAATCGTTTTATCTATTTTTTTTTTTTTCACAATTACCTCTAATGCATGCATCATTGCTCTAGCAAAAGCTTCAGCATCTTGTTGACTTGAAAAATTCAATCCATACACATATTTTGAGTCCCTCCATTGATGGAATGTTGCTGTAGCTTGATTATATTTAAGACCTTTCAATATTGAACAATTAATAACGACCTCATGATCTTGTAATTTTCTACCGACGACACGAAATGTGTTATTTTGTTGATGATGAAATATTTGAACTTTACTTAATCCAGACGATGTTCCAGATGGAACCCATTTCTTTTGTGCATCATCATAAACCATAACGGATGCACGGGCTCCTATTATACTTTGTTCACTAAAAAGCAAACAATAAATTCAATGCAGAAGCAATATTAGAATTAAAAAAGATTCTACCGATATAAAACATAGAAGAAATTCAATATTTCTAAAGCATTTTCGTTTTTTTTTTCTTAAACACATAATCACTGTCATTGTTGTATATAACTTTAACAGTGTAAAAGCTTTACACTTTCAAAGTAATTATAATATAAAAATGAAATTAATTGTTTTCCTTTATTACTCGTTTTAATTTAAATAAAATCTGTATATACAATAATTTCCTCTCAAGGTATATCGTTAGTACATATTTAAAATGAACGAAATAAAACAAAAATAAAAGGGTACTTCAAAATATAGTAACACACTTCTCATTGAAACAAAATATATAAATACTTAATATGTGTATATGTATGTACGTAAATATTCTGCATAATTGCAATGATATATTCACATATTATTGTTAAATGATTCACGTTTAAGAAAATAAATTGTAATTCGTTCGCTCTAGAATCCTGTCTGTTAATAATGTAAGGTAAGTATCATTACATACACATACATATACATGTATGCATATCCTCTATATATGTAAAAGCGTTTGTATAGTCTGTGTCGTATATTTAAAAGTACATTTTGGGCGCGGTTTTTCAAAAAAAATTTCATTCAACAATTTATCACGAGGTTAAATTTCTTTCATTTGTCTGAAAGATATGAAAATGCATACAATTTATACATGAACACATCCATACACATGTATATATGTATATTTATGTTGTATTATATTTATAAAAATATATTAGTACGATACGAAGTCGATTCTGCTGCACTATTTAATTTGATGCAATGTGAATGCACTTTTAGTGACTTATATGTGTGTATATGTGCTTATTGCATGCTTTTATAAAAATACATATATATATCCGTTTATGCACGCGAAGCTCGTACTTATGTACCTATGTACATACCTATATATAAATAATTTTAATAATATGCATTCGTTGATACATATAATATATACTAATGCATGCGTATATGATTATGTAAAAAACAAATCTATGCACATATTTACATTAATAGATACCAACATACGTATACATATATGTATGTATGATTTTCTGTATATGCAAAAAATTTAAATAACTGCACTATATATCACCTAAAGGTATGAAATGAGTCGTTGATTTAAAGAAAACAAAATACAAAAAACAAATGTTATAAAAAATTCATTGGTTGAATAAGGATAAGGACAATTGTGTTAACAATAGAAAATAGTGGAAAAATAACAGATATATACGTATAAGAATACACCTAAGTCATGAAATTGTTTATACCCACTTATATATGTATGTACAATTTACATATACGTACATATTGTATAAAGTATTTTTAGAGATAGATATGTTAATACACCTGTGTATATGCAAAAATACAAGTTTATAGAAGTTTATACCTTCTAACTTACTGACTTAATTTTCAAACGATTAAAACATATATGTATGTACATACATACGTGTATCTCGTGGTAAATATTTTGAAAAAGCAATTAGAATAGAGAAAGTAAGTACATACATATATGTACTTAAAATAAAGTACCGTGTATATGTTTTCTAAATGTGCAAAATAACATCAACGTATAATATAAAATTTGCATGATTAGAGTTTTATAAAAATAAAATTAAATTAAAAAAAAAAATTATAATAAAAAAGAAAAATTGTATTTTTCGAAATTATGTCTTATTAAATTTCGTTAATGTTTAGTTGAAACTTGAAATAATTGCAGCAAGAAAAAAATGAGAAACAAAAAAGAATGAAAAATACAAATAGGTATAAAATGAAAATGGATAAAATAAAATAAAAAATGTATGTAGGTACCTAACTAAAATTTTAAAAATTCTTTTGATGAATGCATAATTTACTCATAATAATTTTAAATTGATGTAATACACACAATTACACATATGTACATATATGTACATGTAATATAGATATTTATGATAACGTTTTATTCGGAAATAGCCTATCTACTTATATGATGGTACACATATTCACTTTTATGCCTAGTTCAGAAATCATGATTTTATTACATTACGTACATATACGTACATCTGTATGTATATTGGTGTACATTGCATACATATATTTATCATTTGAAAAAGAATTTTTCTACTGCAATCTCATATCTTTTAAACGTCAGATAGATTTAATGTTTAAACAATTTACAATGGAAAATTCACAGGGTGTTTTGAAAAACATAAGAATTCAAGTTTTTTAGGAAAGTTTAAATTAACTATTGGATTAGGATTAAATGGATAATTCGATTTCACTAGAGTCTTTCAGATCTGGGATACCGACCTATAATTTTTAATTTATCATCATAGGTACCTATTTTACAATTTAAAAACACATTATGCCTTAACTGATACTCTAAAAATTCTCAATTATACCAAAAATTCTGCTGTCTATGTACGTTAAACGTAATTCTTTAATTTACTTTTAAATTTACATATAAACTAGGTACTCGAACTAGAAATATCTTTTGCATCAAATATGGTTCATGGTAAAATAAATTTAGATACATTTTAATTTCTTGAATAGTTTAATTAAAAAACACCCTATACATATTTATTTATTTATTATGTACCTATACAGACCACTATAGACATAAGTACATAACACATTGCATATTTTATTGTAATGAACGTTCTATTAAGGCATTTTCCTGTCTTTATATTAACTATATAATATAATATAATACAATATAATATCATCAACAATTATGTACAAGTAAAGTGAACAGATATAGTGTACAACAATGCAATGCATATTAACTATGTACTAGACAAATGTATAAAATTATCGCTTATTTCTACACTATTACTTTTCTTCTTTTTTTCTTGTTTTTTTTTCTTTTTTTGTTCAACTTTTTATTCATTTCATGTTAAGTAATCACATTTTTTTATTCATAACAAGTTATAAGAAATTAATTTTTTTTTTAATATTAAATTCATTGTAAAAATTTATTTTTATTTTTTTTTTTTTTATATGCATGTTTTCTATAAACTCATATAGTTATTATATAAACTTACCTCATTATTATTATATTAGATATTTATTAAAATTTTGATATTAAATTTCGTTGAAAAGCCAAGTAATAATAACTAACTATTGAATTTTTTTTCTATCTTTTTGAAAACGTTTTATTTTCCTTTGATTTCACTTTTAATGTTGAAATTTCGTTTAAATATTCATTTTCAGTCCTTATATCTGAAAAAAAAAGAAAAATATAATCAACGACAAAATTAAATTAATGGAAAACTAATATATTTTATAGTAATATATTTTGAAATTAAACACATTTCTAATTTGTATAGATCCTATATAGATTTAATTTTTATATATAAATTATACATCTACATACATATTATAGTATACGTACATATGTATATGTACATAAATAATCGAGGCTATTCTGGTCGTAGTTAATAAGTTTTACTAACTTGATATTCTGCTAATTTTCAAAACTTTTGATAGTTCGTACATTTTGTATGAAAGTTAACAGAATGTCAAGTTAACGAAATCTGCTAACTACGACTAGAATAGCTCTGAATATTTGTGAATGGTAAAAGTGAATTGTTATAACAAATACATACGTATGTACGTATGTACACACTATTTCTTTTATTAATCGATTTATGCATAAAAAAATTCAACAAAAATTTGTTATTTCATCTATAACACGTATATAATTTATGTAATGAAAAAAAAACGGTGGTGTTAATGTTGAAAATTTCGTGTGTCACTTATACAAACTCAATAAAAATTATACGTTTACGTAATAAGAGAGAACATGTGTATTTTCCATCTATTAAAAAAAAAAAAAGACGGATATGATTCATTTTAACGCAATATAAAATGTACAAAATCATACCTCCCTTCTCAAAGGAAAACATAGTTTTCATATGGTATATCCCTTACAGGCGAGGGTTCTTTTCATTATAGTGTATAGTGCAATAACTTGAAACTTGACTATTTAACTATGATGATTGTATTATATCATTTTTATTTCAATTTCATAAAATTTCCTATTTTCAATGTCATTCGGTTAAAGTTAAAAAAAATTCATTTATATGCCTATATGTGTATATTCATACATACAAAATGTAATTTAGAATAGCACATATTTCTATATGGCCAAATAAATGTTATGTTGGGTCACACACCATACGTATTATTAAACAGAATTTTAAGTAAATTTTAAATATCTTTCATTTATTGTACTTTTCTGATTAAAATCTACAAAACAAATATACAGGACATTTTTCTGAATACCTATAATAAAAAATTTTCTGTCGATAGAATAATTCAATTTAAAATGAGAAAAATCAAAACCTACATATTATATAAAGCAATTAATTAGAAAGACGAATTAAACATAAAATGAATAAAATCTTAAAAGGTTGTTTCATCCTTTTTTCTTATAACTACATTACTTATTTACTGTTCCCATTATTTAAAAAAAAAATAAATAAATAAAAATTATGTAAAAATAAAAAATCCTTTTTTTTCTCATTAAATAAAAATAACTTAAAATTCAACAAATAAAAAAAAGACAAAAAATAATATTTTTGTTATTTAGTAAAGTTCATTTTATTAAGCTTTTTATTTATTTTCATAAATACATTTTTAAAAAGAACAATTTTTTTTTTCTATGTTTATACATATTTAGTTTATTTAGAGATTTTTTGTATTTTAATGTTCTAAATAAGAAAAAAAAATGTATAATTATGTATTACTTTTATATTTCTATATAATTATTATTGTAATTTCTGTCTTTTTTTTTTGTTCCTTTTATTATTATTATTTTGTTTTTTTGTTTTGTTTTTATGTTTGTTTTATTAAATGGTATAGTAGTAACATATTTATACTAAATGTATCTTTTTACAAAAATTTCTACAAGAGGTTAATGCCCTATACACAGAACGAATGAAAAAAAAAAGAAAACATTTAAAATGTATTATGTTTTTGTTTTTCTTGTTTGGTTTTATTTTGTTAAATATACTACTGCTGTTCCAATGAAGAGATTCTGCAGAAAAAGCTCTATCTATACATCATTGGTTTCTGTTGATTTTCTACTGTCATACGAATATAACGAGTATGTACATCATGAATATAATTTTATGTTTTTATTTTTATTTTTTTTTATTTTTTTATTATTATTGTTTTTGTAGTATACTATCATACACGTGACGAAGCTTATATATTCAGGACAGAGCAAGAAGGAATATTGAAATCCTTATATGTGTGTATAAATACATATTTTAACATATAAAATAAGCAGAAAGATAGTAAGGACTGGAAATCAGCTTTTTATTGATTTTTCACCAAAAACTAGGCGTTTTATTTAAAATATGATAATAAATGTTTTTTTTTTCTTTTTCTTTTGACTTTTATTATTATGTTACATTTTTTAGAAAAACTTTAATTTAGGTAAATACTATCAAAAAATAAAAATAAAATGTTTAATCCATGTAAAATTGGTTTACCAAAAAGTAAGCAAAAAATTGTTTGTTTACAAAAAAAAATAAGTACTTATATACACAAAAATAAACAAAATAAAAATTAGGCTAAACTTTATTAAATAAATTAAAGGTCATTGTTCTAATTTGCAATTTCATTATGTTTTTCTCTTATCTTTTTAAAAACAAAATTTCAGTTATGCGGTATACATATAAAAACAACAGCAAAAAAGTAATTAAAATACGCACATGTGTATATATATCTACATATGATTTATAAATGCATAGATCCAAGCTCAAAGACAATATATTTTCCGTATGAATCATCATCAGGAAAACAAAAACTAAAAGTAGCTTTCATTTTCTTTGCTTTTGTTTTTAAACAAAATTAAATAAATAATACTTAACTGACACGTTTGCAGATTTTTTATTTATTTTTTATTTCACACGACTGTTACAGATTTAATTTAGTAATATGATTAAAGTTGTATTATTTATAATTGTATTCATAATTAAACTTTTATTTCAATAAATTGAAGTGAAACAAAGTATATATGTACAAGTTTTATATAAACTTATTGTATGTACATTCATGTACAAATGTAAATTTACGTATCTCCTCCACCTACACATATACTACACAAAGTGCATAAGTGTATGTATATATTACCAGATATTACATATAAATACAACAACAATAATATTTTATTTTTGACTTTGTTGAACTTATGTTAATACTGATAAACGTTAGTAAGTTATGATATTATTATTAAGTAAATGCGGAAAAACGATCTTTTATACCGGAAACACTTGAAATCTTTTTAATCAAATTTTATTTCATATAAAATGAAAAGTTATACAATTGTCATAAATTAAATATCTTATTTGTGGACTGTGTACGTGTGCATGTTCGCATGTATGTACATATGTATATAAGCTACACACATGTACAATATATACGTATGTATTTCTAACATAAATTATCGAAATTTTAGAAACAAAAAAAAAAAAAAAAAAAAAAAAAAAAAAAAAAAAAAAAAAAAATCTGAACTTAAAATAAAAACTTAGAATGTAAATAGAATGTAATTGTGTCAAGACTTAATTCAATTTAAGATTATGTTTCTAATGACTTTTCATTTAAAATTATAAATTAATAGTAATATAGCTAGTAAACTATAGTTTATTAGTTATCTAGAGTAAAAGTCTTTTTTTTTTTTTTTGTATTTTGTTTAAGTAATATAGAGATCATATTCGTGTAAATGTATATAAGTATATCATTTGCATTATAATTGTTTGAATATTTAAAACATCGAAAAAAAAAGAAATTTAATATAATGCAAAGTAATCATAATCATTTTCAAGACATCATCTATATCAGGAATTGACCCATAAAAGTTCCAAGGTTAGATGAACCCAAGCAAAAAATAAATAAATTATAGTCATGCAGAGATTCTTTGAATATACATATATACTTTGATTGCATACTTGATGGTTATACATTAAATAATTGTAATTATTTAGTATAAAATCTTCTCAAATTTTAGATACAATAAACGTGACACCACCACAATATAATAATAGTAATTCGTGACAGCCTCGTGAGTAACATGCTTTCAAATTTTTCTTTCTTTTATACTCAACTGTATTTTAGAAAATTAGAAAAAAAATAAAAAATAAGAAACGATCTGATATCATATTGGCCATGTCCATATTTTTTTTAAATAGATATTGGTTGGTTAATGGTTTGGTTCCCTAGTTCGATTGACCGACAGCAGCTGTAATTCACATATAAGAGTACGTATATGCATATATTTGTATCTTTAATGATTGTTATGTACTGTAAACATACAAGAGATCCGTCACATCTGGCTGCATTTAATCGGATTTTGATCTTGAGTCTTTGTTTCCTTATGTACATTAGTATTTTTTAAATAAATATATGTATATATTGTTTACTATTTCAAAAAAATACATTTTTGCAATATGCACTCTGTATACTTCTTAATTATTTCGTTTTATTACAAGAGATTCACAATCTTCTTGTTTTTTTCGTTTTCTTGTTTATTCATTTTCCTTGCAATATTTAATTGTTTTTAATTAACCGTATGTTTTACTTTTTCGCATGTTTATTAATTATAATTATTCGATTAAAATTAACTCAAGCTTGAATTCAATAAATGCAAAAACAATTTATTACTTTTATTTTGTTCTTAAAAAAGTATACAAATATCTAATCAGTACATTTTTATATACACATTTGTAATAAATGACCTAGACTTTTATTTTATTTATATATGTATGTACATACATATTTTGAAATGATTATGTGCTAATTCCTCACTTAATGCTTAATTATATTTGACATAACATATAAACGGTAATAATCTTTAATTATTGTATGTTATCTGTGTAATCTGTATAACATAACTTGTATGCATGTTCAATAAAAGAAAAAAAAATCTGTATACAAAACAAAAATGATAAATGATGTAAAGATAAATCTTTTTGTTTATTATCATTAAATTATAACGTATATATATGCCACGGAAATTATGAATAACTGAAAAGTTATAAATTTTCTTTTCTTTTTTTTTAAATTTACGTGAAAATAATTTCTTAAATAATTCGTAAATAACATAATCCTTGTTTTTGCTTTTTTTCATTTCCTTCGCCTTTGACCTAACTTGGTCATTTTCTTTTCTAAAAATATACAAAATATAAAAGTAGACAAAAACTTCTTGAAAAAATACATAATAACAAAAAACAAATGTGCATGCATGATGTTATTTTTTATTTATTCACCTTTTCAAGTACTTTTATCTTAGTTTGAGTTTTTTTTTTTTTAATGTAAAAGGAAAAAAGTAAAAAACATGGAAATGATTGTCTATAAATAGAGAAAAATGTATGTTATGTTTTAGATTTAAACAAAAGGCTGTTTTATAATGAAATGGGACTGACTTGGTCTAATTTAAACTCTTTAAAAATTTATACAGCAGAATACACTAAAGGAACATCACACGACGTATATATGTACGTATGTAATATATGTATGTATTTACAATATGAAACAACATGAATACATACATACATATGTGTTTATAATACACGTAGGACACATGAACATTTTTAATTTAAGTAGGAGTATCTTTTTACAGATATAATATAATATTTGCGAATTGCAATACAAATATATATAACACTTTGTAATACAGGAACAGGCCAGTTTTTCATTTTTGTTTTCTTTTTTGTCTTTTCTCTCTTAAAATTATTACTTGAAGATTTTACTAAATTTCAAAATAAAATGAAAAATTATTAAACAATAATAATAATTTTAAATAAAAAGTAAACAACTTTTTAAAATGTAATTGTTAACTTTTAACTTCCTATTGTAATTATTATCCCACGATTCTCTATTTAAAATATAAGAAAATGTTTTGGATTATTGTCATAAGATCGCTAAACTTCACTTCAAAAACAAGCAAAATAATTTTAAATTCAAGATTACACACACATACATATGTACGTATATATATATAAGAACATATAATAGTAAGATGTGGAAAACCAAATCATATTTAAAGAAATGGATATACAATACATAAGTCTACAGTCTCCATTATCATTTTAGTTAAAATGCATAAATATACATATGTTTCTAATAAAAATGTTTCAGGTAGATTTTTGCATACGTATAATCTGTTTATTATATCATTCTGATTTAATATACAAAAGCGAAAATATAAAAAAAAATATATACTACATTTATGTAAATTAAATTTGCTATTGTCGTCCCTTATTTTACAGAAAAATAATGAATCGTTGTTATATATGTAGGTATGTATATAAAAATCAAAGATATGCCAAGCCAAGAAGAAAATGAATCAAAATAGGAAAAAAATAAATAAAGGTAACTTAAAACTGTGGTTGAGAAGTAAAAGTTGAGTTCAATGTTTCTTTGCCATTTACCATTTTGCATATTAATATAATATTTAATACAATAAATTGAAAAAAAAAATAAATAAATAAATAGGTACATTGTTGGATTATATTACAACTGAGTGGGAATTTACAATAATAACCGAATAATGACACTTAACAATAACAACCGATATTAGAAAAAATACAATATGTAGGTATTTATATATTATGATATGTTCGTATTCATATGAAAATAATTTTTTTATTCATAATATTACTAAGAAATAAATTTGAGATATGTATGAGACATTGAAAAATATACAATATGCATTTTCAATCAAATTAAATATCTAACAGTAATGTACTTAGGTTCCTATTCGTTTTTAGGTACTTGTTATCTTATCATTTCTTATTCAATGTGCAAATATATTACATGTACATTATGTAGATATTTCTAACTAAAATTATTCAATAAATTTTTTCTTTGTATTTTATTTATTTTATCATCATGACGTAACTTAACTTTAACGTTAAATTATGAAAAATTTAAGCGAATAAAAGTAATCAAACTTAATAACGATTATTAATGGAACAAAAAAATTTTTTTAAAAAATTTTTAATTTAACCTTTGTAGTCATCAAAAATAAATATAGTTATAAATTTTAAACAAAGAATTCTTTTATTATAAAAAATTATTATTATTTTTTTTTTACATGATGAATATTAAATTGTTATGTCACGCTTAATGCGTATATTTGTTACGGTTGATTTACATTTAAATATTTTGGTGATTATGATGACCTTAAAAGTATAAACAATAAGTAAATGTTTATTTTACTGTATTTTTTATTTTTTAGTTAAAATAATAGAAGAAAAATAATAAAATACAAAAGTGAATTTTGCAAAACTTTATTGTACGATTGTACCTAATTGTAAATTGTAATTGAAATATCAAATTTTTATTCATATTCAAGTGTAGAAACAATTAAATAAAATTTAAATAGTATTGGTACGACATTATTTTAGTACCATGATAAAAAAATATACTCGTATTTATCGACAGATAGTAACCATATATTCCATTTTTCTCCTTAATTTTCAACTTATATTTCAAGCTGTTTAACTTAATACTCACCCCCTTAAAATAATACTTAATAGTTAGTGCACTTATAAAACAAAATAATGATTTTAGGCAAAATTAATAAGGGTTGTTCAAAACAAAATATAGTTAACACTATTAATACTCTGGGGTACATGATGGTATACAGAATTGTATATGCACCAAAGATAGGTACAAGTACATGTGTGCCATACATAACATATTTAATGTGCATAAAATAAATGGGAACAAAGTTACATTTATTCAGTATGTAGATATATGTACAAAACCTACGTACATACATGTACTTATAGTTATACATTATATTTTGTTCATCTTTACAATACATAAGTAGAGCATTGTGAATGTTGTGTTTATCTGCTATTTCCTTTGTTTAGCAAAATTAAAAAATTTTATTTTAAACGATTTATATGTAGGTATATACATATGAATTCTCATAAATATTACTTTTATATGTAGGTACATACATATGTACAATGTACATATGTATGTACATCTATAGATTATATTGCAGTTTACTTAGTAGATATATGGTGTATGTACGCCTACTTAATCGGGTATCCAATATCCATGAAAATGTACAAAGCTCTTATTTAAATATACAAAAAGTGTAATTAGGTATGTATATCATAAAAATCCAGCGAATTCCTCTTTACTTTGATAAATTCTGTGGAGGAATCAAATTCTTTTTGGGTTTTTTTTCATTGTATGTTAGATACAGCACGAAATGAAATTGGGGTAGAATGTAAATGATATATTAAATCTGTTCACCGGCTAAAATCATGTCTAATCGAATATATTCACCTAAATTTACATTGTAGTTGATATACAAAGTCATATTTTAAATTTTGCACTGCTAAAGTGCTAAATTTTCCTTTCAGAGTTTTGAAAAATAAAAACATTTTTCCCGTGTTCTTTTTTTCAATTTTTTTGTTTTTACAATTACACATAATTTTTTTTTTTGATATCTAATTGTTATTTCTAGTTTATATATACGTACATACATACATATTATGTATGTACGTAGGAGGATACTTACCACATTATTTTTGATTCCTTTTTTCCACAATCAAATTTTCAATTATCCCTTTATAATGCAAACTACAATTTTATGTAGAGAAATAACATCGAAATTCCAGCAAAAAAAATTTATGTACACTATTATAAAAACAAAGAAAAATTTTATAAACTTTTTTATCACTTAATCACATATAAAAAATTTTCGATATAAGAAAATTTATTTCCATTAAAAAAAAAAAATCAGAAAATGATAAAAAAGATATTCACTCCACCTTTTTTCACTAAAATTTCCTGTTTGGCAAGAAGACAGAGGATTTCTTTTCTTTTCTTTTCTTTTTTTTTCTTTGCTTTTATCTAAATTGTAACTTAAAATTATTTTACTTTTACTAATATCTGAATTTAAATAAACTCTTTATTCTTTTTTACTTTTAATTCACAAAAAGAAACTTTAAATCAAACAAATAAAATAAAATTATTTATGAATTTCTTGTAAATTTCATTTTTATGAATTTACTAGAGAATTTAACACAAACAAATTTCACTACTCCATACCATCCGTATACTGTCAGCCATGTTTTATAAATTTATGGTTGATATTTGATAATAAAAAAGAAAAATACACTACTGGATTTTAGTGGATTGAAATTGAAATTTAGTGATTGGATGGCCTGATTATACTGGATGGAAATTGGAATTTATTTCTTTTAGTTATTTTGGAAAATTTGTTTCTACTGATTAAAATAATGGAATATGAATATTTTCAAAGTTATTTATTTCATGAAAATTGTTATTTTTTGTATATTTTTGAAAATTTTAGTTACAGTTTTAAAAAATAAATTTTTAATATGAAGACCAAAATAAAATGTAATTTCATCGATTTAAATTTAAAAAACACAAAATAAAAGATAACGTATTGTAACGTATAACTTGGTACAATTATAAGTAACGTACAATATTTAAGTCTTTCTAAGTCAAACAGGTAAGTATAAATTAAAACATTGAAAAAGTTTATTTTAATACTTATTTTTATTTATTATTTAAACTAAATTACTGACATTAATATTATTACATGGTACAAAACATTTACGTAATTTAATTTATTCATTTTTATTTTCAAAATTAAATTAGAAATTAATACATATATTCATGTACATATGTATGTATATATTTTGTAATTTAGGAAGGGAGATTTTATATTTTTCATATTTATGATAAAACATTAAAATGCATGATGTTCTTCAGCAAATTATAGAATCGATTTATAAATCAAAAATCTACACTTTATACGTAATTCCAATTTAAATATGTACTTAAATTAAATTTTAATGAATATTCAATGATAAAATGTACATTTATACTTTTAAATAAATACTATAGACATTAAATAATAATTGCATAATTCAAGATTAAAATTCTAGAATTAATTCTTAATTTAGAATTTAGGCGATAAAATATAATTATCTATAATTCATACCAGAAAATATTTGTCTACTTCAGTATTTGCAAGTACTCTCTTTGCATTACTAACATTTAAATTATACATCACAAAATAAATTATTAAATATTTTCTTTAATTTTAATTTCTGACTTAAAAATAAAATCAATAAAATTCATTACGATATCGATCAAAGAAATCTACAATAATTTCTGGTAAATTAGGTGCCGTACATAAATATTTATGACCATAATGTAATGAACCATCGAAACGATGAAACTCGACCGGACCCCATGATTTGCCTCGCGTATCCAATGCAGTACGATATAATTTGTAACCTAATTGAAATGGTACAACGTAATCATCTTCAGCATGTAAAATTAATATTGGTTGACGGAATTCACTTATATGTTGATCAGATTCAAAACGTAATGAATTCGCATGCATTGGCTGAGCAATCATATAATCAAACCAAGGAAGATCTTTGAAGAACTAAAAATGTTTTTAAAAGAATAGCAAAAAAACACAAGTAGAAAAAATATTTTATGCAAAATTCGAGTTTATTATACCTTTGCGAATGGATGCTTTCTAACTTCATCTTTAATATTTGTAAAAGGACTCTCCAGTATAAGAGCTTTAGGTCCTGGATCATTCATTTGACTTAATATTGATAGCAAATGTGTAGCAACGCCAGTCCCAAGTGAATGTCCCCACAAAAATATAGGGTTATTTGTTAAATTCTTTATATAATTGTAAACAGCTAAGGCATCTTTAACAACTCCTTCTTCAGTTGGCGAAATTTTATCTGAATCACCGTAACTTCTATAATCCAAAGTAATTACATGATAGCCAAGCTTCCGTAATAATTTATAAAGTTGTACTCTATGATCAGAACCACGAGAAGCTGTGTTACCATGTAAATAAAGTACTATAGTACCAGGTTGTCGCAGCATTCTTTCATAAAATAATTCTTCATTATCTGATGTTACAATAGGGAATTCAGATTTAATTAATGGTTCTATTTTATCTAAATGTTCATTTGTTTTCTTATCAATTAAATTTTCAGTAGTTGTATTTTTAACATCATCGAGTATTTTCTATAAAACAAAATTTATGTAAAACATTTTCTTAAATAAATCGTATTATTATTACAAATCTTCCTTACATCATTTAATTGAAGTTCTTTTGAATATCTGTTAACAATATGAATTGGTAATACATGCCATACTCCTATATTGATTTCATCAATGTCAACATCTGAATCTTTAACTTTTACATAAAAATTTCTAGTTGCATATAATCCAACACTTGAAGGATTTTTTAAATCTAAATTTCTTGGGTATGCAACTGTATTATAAAATGTAGATCAAATTAAATTTATTAAAACGTTAAATAAAATGAATTTAAATATTTAAAAAAAAAAAAAACAAAACTAAATACTTACTAAATGTTAGAAATAATATTCCACGTTGTAATTTTATTGAATATTTAAATAAAAGCGGTAATAATATGAAAACTATTATAAATGATAATAAGCACAGTTTAAATAACGTAAATGATATTCTGAAAATATACAGGAAAAAGTTTATTTTCATTTGAGATTATTAAATGCTGAATTCTAAATATTACATAAAGCCATAATATAATGTTGACATAGTCAATAATATTATTAATACAATAATGAATAACAAATGAATTTTTTAAATATGAATTTTGAAAAATAAATTCTGATAATTTCTACTATTTTTGTATTCATTCAATATCATCGTATATTTTTTAAAAGCAAATGTTTCGACGTTTAATAAATTGAATATCAAATTAAAATTTCGATAAAAAAAACTACATAGTGTAAAAATTTTGCAAAATAAATATTAATGTTAGAAATAAATTAAAATGCTTGAAGCAAATTAATTATTACTAAAATTTTGTTTTAGACCTTAAATCTACTGATTTAAATTAAAAAAAATATATACATATGCATATTTATGTATATGAAATTTTAATATTAAAAATTATAATTTTCTGATATTAAAAATTATATTAGCAAGCCAAAAAAAAGCAAATAAAGAAAATGTGAAATGATAATTAATATGATAACATAATTCTAATTAAAAAGATGATTAAGTACATTACTTTAAATTCAATTATAATATTAGTTACTTATCTACATAATATTTACATAAACAAAATTTGCTTTTTTCATTAGTTATTATTAGTTGTTATTAAGTTTTTTTTTTCTTTGTACTTACAATCCAAATAGCCAAAAAAATATTATGAATCCAGGTATTAAAGTTGTACGATATAAATCATTCACAAACCTATCAATTCCATACATATCTGTATTATATTTACTTTATATGCGTTTATAAATGGAATTAAATTTTAAAGAAAATAACAAAAAGAATCTATAAACGAATTCAATTTTATACACGATTTAATTGTAATTTTATTTAATTATTCTGGCAAATATTGGATCATTTGTACAAAGAAGAATGGGCATTTTGGTATATGAGCAGTTAGCAGTTACTTCCAATTTTTTTTTGTATGCCAATCGATAGATCACGTCTACAAAAACAAAGTCACGTTACGAGTGGTTTTATTTAATTAAATAAACAAGATACTTTAAGAAATGAAGAATGCATTGAAACGCATATGTAATGAAGATGTAATGAGTTGCCTCCGTACAATCTTCTATTCGAGATAATTCAATTAATCAATTGACATACAAACTTAAAGTGGCTGCCAAAATATATTCTAGTACTAGGTTCCACATCTTGCCCATTCTCCCTTTACAAATTTAACAAAAAAAAATTTTAAATCACTTCAAGCAATTATATTTATTTGTAACTGTAAAAAAAGAAAATTCATAAAAACTATAAAAATTAGGAAAAAACTTGTATTAAATATGTATATTATTATTTGATGTAGTTATGTAGTAGAATAGCAGCAAGACAAGCAACTAAAATGCTAATATACCTATATTATGTGTAGAAAAAATGTGTTTTTTTTTGTTCATTAATTGCATACAGTGTAACATGTAGTTTGACTGTTTAACTTTAAATTATAAAATAAATAAAAATTTTACTACTCTCTAATCTTTAATTCAATTTAAGTTACGTCTTTTTTTCAATTTCTTCTTTTAAATTACAAAAAAATCGCAAAACTTTTACACTGTATTTGATAAAATGTACATATGGATATGAAAATAATCAATTTTTCAGAATTTCGAGTATATTCTTTTTTTCCCAAAGATGATAGATGCGTTTTAATGTCAAGCTTCACCTTTTCATGAATCGTCGTTTTCGTGTTAAAAACATCACTGCATTTAGTTATCTTTATGATGAAAAAGTTAAATCCACATTAAAATTTTTTTGTTTTTTTGTTCAACTCAAAATCAAATCGTTTTTGTTTTCATAATTTACACCTAAAGAAAGTTTACAGAATTTTCTTGTTTTTAGTTATGTTATAAAAGTATGTATTACAATTTAAAATATTTGATTTTTCTCCTTTTCAAGATATATGCATATATGCTTAGTATTTTTTTGCAATGTAATTTTTAATTCTCAATACAATGGCATTGCATATTTATTCAATTCAATATCTCTTTTATTCTCGATTAAATATAAATTAATTTATTAAATAGATAATGCATATAATCAATATAATACATATTTTTTTGCTTTGTTACACGTTACTGTTAAATACATACAAAGTTAATAATATAACATGTAATATAATAATAGTACGTAATTTGTACTACAATTAATGTGAATTAGATGAATCATTTATTGTTGTTCGTATATGGTACAGAGTCATAGAACATTCCCATTCTATTCTTATCATCAGTTTTATATGAAATCAACCTGAAATGAATATTAAATTCACATTTTAAAAAAAATCTATTGTATGTATATCGAATTGCTAAAATTTTAATTTTGAACGACTATAAAAATAAAAAACAAAATTATTTTTTACATTTTAATTTTGATAACATAATTATGTACACATATTTTTTGTCTACTAAATAGACATTAGACAGGTATGGTATAAGCTCGTACCGTACAAGTACCTAATTTTAATTAAATAAACAACAGATTATTTTGTCCTTAAATTTCAAGTTCAATTTAATTATTTATCTGTTTAATGTAATTTAATGCCAAAATTTTATTTTGTATGTTTTTAAAAAGATGTTATAAGAAAATTAAAATTTTCAATGTGCACATATGTACATACACACGCTACATATGTTATATGTATGTAGTTGTGGATGCGTGTGCCATATCATACAAAAATAAATAAAATTGTCCTTGAAAAATTCAAAGCTAAAAGTTAATCCTAATATGTAACACATTTATGGTAAATGATAAAAATCTTACCCAATTTATTCTCGATATTTCAATAACAATTTAAATTATTTTAAAACAATATATGTATGCACATTAATAGAAAAATATTGGTATTTAAATTACAAGAAAGAAAACACACCTGTTTTTTTTTAAACAAATTACACAGTGAATAAAACAGTCTAATTGGACTGAATACTACAATGACATGACACTCATTTGATTTTCATTTTTCAGATATATCAAAATCACAAAGAAAATAAAGAATTACATTTAATTTAGTTCAATAAAAACTTGATTGGAATCTGACAATACTAAAAAAATAATTAATAAACAATAAACATGACAAATGGAATATGGAACACATTTACATAAACTTAGGCGTTTAGGCAAACTCCTAGACATTTTAGTTTGTTTTTATTTCTGTCCATTAAATTTTTCAATATTTTTGGCCTTAAAAATTCTTGATGTTGTCCTTCTATGCGTCTTGTACGTAACATAATTAAGGATTTTTTTTCAAAAATTAATTAAAAAATATGTTATTTTATTGAAATTGAATAATTAGCGTCAAAAAAACTCAACGAACGTGCTCTATTGCAATGCAACTGCACTGCATTGTTTTATTTCTAAAACGAAATGAAACTTCATTTTTAATTCGGTTTTTGTTCGTTTTCGCTTTCTTTATTTTTCAATTAATTGTCAAACTGAAAAAAAGAAAAGAAATTTTGTTTTATTTTAATAATAGGAGAGGAATTTGAACTTTAGGTAATTTTCCAATGTTAATAACTAATAAAATAAAATAAAATTCGATTTTTGCTACATATTTTTCGTATATTTCTTTGTTTTGTTAAAAATGTTTGAATATTTAGTTTAAAAATGACGACTCCACAAAGTCCAACTCGTTTTAATGGTTTAATTGAGGACGATCCACTTTACCCAGATATAAATTTTACTGAGGATATAAGTCAAAAAATGCGCGTTCCAAAACGAATCAAAGCGACTGGTGAATTTTCTGATGACGATCATTTATTGTCGAATCAAAATGGTATTATGAATTCATGGAATTATAATGATAAAATTGATATGAATGTACCAGATCGTATAGTGGTTATTGGTCAAGATCAGCATTTAGGAACAAAATCAGCACCTAGAGAAATCGTTCTTGAAAATTCAATTTTACCAAAGGATCCAGGATTTGTACGTGTCGCAACACCACCACGTGTTATTACACTTAATCAACATAACTTTCCTTCTGCAACTGATAATACTCAAGAATCCCCTCAACACTATGCAAATGATGAGACGTCTTCATATATGGTAAAAGCAAATGCTTATCCTAATGCAGTTGGTTTTAATCCAGAAGAAACAACAACAACACCATTAGAATCAGTTTCTGAACGACATTTAATGAGTGGCTCATCACGTAAAGTTTTAAATTATGGTGATAACAGTTTAATGAGCCAAAGAGATGGTACACCACCATTAGCTGAGAATTTGACTCCATCTGAAGAAGTTTTACATCTACGAAGGCAATTGACTAAATTAAACAGGCGTGTACATTGCATTGAGTTAGAGAATTTACATAGGCAACAACGTGAAAAAATTATTTATTGTCTTGGACTTGCTTATTTCTTACTCAAAGCGATCTTTTGGTTAAATAGAAACTAGAGAAAGGTTTGAACAAAATACGACATCTAGGCATTTTTTAAAAGAAAAAGTGAATGATGAATTAAATAAATTGCATCTTAGTTTATAGAATGCAGTAACCAACCATAATGTGTATTAGTTTTAAGTTAATCGATGAAAATAATGAATTATGTTGTTAAAGTTTAAATAAAAAAAATCCTTTTCCTTTCAATTTTTTTTTCTTTTTTACTTTCAATAAAACTCGAACAAAGTTAATTGGTCGTTTTATTTGGCGAATGTCCAATTCTATATTTTTTCTCATATAGATATATACATTATGTATATGGGCTGATTTGCACACATAGCAGCTGCAAAGTGCAGATTATAAAACAGAATATTGATATTGACAAAAAAAACAAAAGGATGTTAACTTTTAACTTATGTTATAACATGGAAAATAAATATGTATGTACATATTTTTTTAAATAATTTCTTTCCAACTTCCAATACATTTTTACTTTTCCATTGTGATTTGTTGCAATTCGCAATTGTTCTTATTAAACAAATCATAATGCAAATGAATATTTGAACGATTTGAACTTTGAAACAAATTTTGACCATAGAATAAAGACAATTAGAAAGAAAGCAAATGGAACACATTTTGACATTTGCCAGATTTTGTACGATAATAGATGGCGACACCAGCTTTCGTGTACTTAGTATCCAAAGCACTGAGCAAGTATATAAGTATTATTATATCCCAGCAAGACATTGGTAACCGGTAACGTCGAAATCGAAAATGTTATCGATTTTAACATGGTAACTATAACTAAAATGTAATCACAAATTCTAAAAAAAGACAATTTTTATAAAGTAAATAACTTTAAAACTAGGTTAGGATCGATGACCAAAATTTATTTAATAATAACTCCGCTTTTTTACACAAAGTTTCGATACAAAATCGATTTCATTTCGATTACATAACATAATCGCATTTAATAAAGAAAGCAATTATTTAGAACTAGGGAACTACCTTATTTCTATGTGAATTAATGTCATGAAGAAGATTATTTAACGAGCCTAGGAATCAATTCTAAATCGGTATTTGGAATTAATTCCTAATCAGTGGTAGTAATAAAGAATTTACCAATTACAAGAATAGATTTTGAAGTGATTTCGAATCAACTACTTTGAACTCATATTTTATTGGCTATGATTCAAACCAATAGCAATGCAAAAAAAATCAATGCAAAAGAATTGATTTTTGTGATTACAAAAATTGATTAAGAATAAATGCAAAACTGACTTTTGTCTGCTGGGATGTTATTATGTATTATATACTTTCTTTATATTTTGTATAAATGATCGTATGATGTACGCATATATATAATATGACGCATGTAAATAAATTTTATACATGTAATATATAAAACATAAGGGGAGATAATTACATGATCATTTAATTTGATCCTACATACATACATATGAATATTGTCTTATCATATGCTCTTCTCCTCTTTATACATACGTATATAGGTACATTTAAATATTAATTCAATATATGTACATATATGCCAGCCATGTATGTTTTCTTATGCGTATATACATATGGATGTATGTACATATGTACGTATGTTGCATATAGAACTGAAATTAAATGTCATTTGTGCCGGTAATACGCTTTAAATTTATTTGCACGTACATGATGCTGTATTTATGTTTACATAAAAAATTAAAATACATTATACATTTTATAATTCATATGTATACACCATACACTAATTCAATGCAGTTAAGGTCTTATGAGAGTATATGTGACCTTTTTCTTTTCTCATAATTTCTAATAAGATCATCCCACGAATAGTGTTACCACGATCTTAAGTTATCATATAATACGAGATGAATTTTTTAAAGATCAATATACAGCGACGTAAAGTGATACTACTTATTCCCATTTCGATAAGACTTTAACTGCATCGAATAAGTGTATGAAGTATAGCAACATAGTTGCCACTTTGATGTATTTATATTTAATATTATATACACATTATTTTACGCCTGTTGCAAAATTTCTTGTCTGGAGTCTGTACAATACATTTCTAATGGTTATACAGGTAACCCCCGTGTAACATGACACATCTATGGAACGGACTCACTCTAACACGGTTCAGGAATTGAGCAAAACCTTCGTAAAACATTGTATAGGCATATGTCTAAGCAGTGTTATGAATTTTAGATCGGTTCAAAAAACGCGTAAATATATCATGTCATCAAATCATTGGATTCAAATGAAGCGACATTATATGTAATTATGAAAATATAATAGCATGTTTCTAAAGTTTTCGAACCTACCCTCTCTTTTTGTACTAGTTCTTTGTTTCGTATAACACGACAATTTTTTGGAACGCAACTCCCGTGTTATACGAGGATTACCTGTACTTTTAAACTATTTTCATTTACATATAAATATGTGGCAGAAATGAAGTACACAAGAATTATATTCAAAATTTGGATATATGAATGGAATATGATGTACGCATACATGTGCGTCATATATATACACATACTATACCATCGTAATATATGCATAATACATATGTACATATAGTATTCATATTCACAATATAATTATGTATTCATTCCTGAAAAATTAAAATATATGTATATACATACGTATGTATTACATACATACATAATGTATTTAGCATTACATACACGCAGAATTATATATCATATTGTTCATTGGGCATTACGATGATAACAATTAACAAAGGAAAAAAATTTTCAAATGGTTTAATATGGTTAATACATATATGTATTATATATTCTACTTAACATGTACATATTATAATGACGTTTACTGATGAATAACATAAAACGTCGTAATATACATATGTACATACATATATACACATTACAATATCTTATTATTTACCTATCTGAAAATGTTTTTAATTATATATAATCACATAATTGCGTATATAAGCAAGATCCTTCTCTTCTCCTTAAATAATTCATATGGTTTTTATATGATCGTGTTTTATATATAAAAACCAAATTTTTTTTTAAATTAACTTTTATTTTCGTGAACGGAAGTGTTTATCGGAAGTTATCAAAGAGGAACGTTCCGTTCCATTTGGCTTCTTTCTAATTGTCTTTTTTCTATGTTTTAAACATAGAAAAAAGACAATTAGAAAGAAGCCAAATGGAACGGAACGTTCCTCTTTGATAACTTCCGATAAACACTTCCGTTCACGAAAATAAAAGTTAATTTAAAAAAAAATTTGGTTTTTATATATAAAACACGATCATATAAAAACCATATGAATTATTTAAGGAGAAGAGAAGGATCTTGCTTATATACGCAATTATGTGATTATATATAATTAAAAACATTTTCAGATAGGTAAATAATAAGATATTGTAATGTGTATATATGTATGTACATATGTATATTACGACGTTTTATGTTATTCATCAGTAAACGTCATTATAATATGTACATGTTAAGTAGAATATATAATACATATATGTATTAACCATATTAAACCATTTGAAAATTTTTTTCCTTTGTTAATTGTTATCATCGTAATGCCCAATGAACAATATGATATATAATTCTGCGTGTATGTAATGCTAAATACATTATGTATGTATGTAATACATACGTATGTATATACATATATTTTAATTTTTCAGGAATGAATACATAATTATATTGTGAATATGAATACTATATGTACATATGTATTATGCATATATTACGATGGTATAGTATGTGTATATATATGACGCACATGTATGCGTACATCATATTCCATTCATATATCCAAATTTTGAATATAATTCTTGTGTACTTCATTTCTGCCACATATTTATATGTAAATGAAAATAGTTTAAAAGTACAGGTAATCCTCGTATAACACGGGAGTTGCGTTCCAAAAAATTGTCGTGTTATACGAAACAAAGAACTAGTACAAAAAGAGAGGGTAGGTTCGAAAACTTTAGAAACATGCTATTATATTTTCATAATTACATATAATGTCGCTTCATTTGAATCCAATGATTTGATGACATGATATATTTACGCGTTTTTTGAACCGATCTAAAATTCATAACACTGCTTAGACATATGCCTATACAATGTTTTACGAAGGTTTTGCTCAATTCCTGAACCGTGTTAGAGTGAGTCCGTTCCATAGATGTGTCATGTTACACGGGGGTTACCTGTATAACCATTAGAAATGTATTGTACAGACTCCAGACAAGAAATTTTGCAACAGGCGTAAAATAATGTGTATATAATATTAAATATAAATACATCAAAGTGGCAACTATGTTGCTATACTTCATACACTTATTCGATGCAGTTAAAGTCTTATCGAAATGGGAATAAGTAGTATCACTTTACGTCGCTGTATATTGATCTTTAAAAAATTCATCTCGTATTATATGATAACTTAAGATCGTGGTAACACTATTCGTGGGATGATCTTATTAGAAATTATGAGAAAAGAAAAAGGTCACATATACTCTCATAAGACCTTAACTGCATTGAATTAGTGTATGGTGTATACATATGAATTATAAAATGTATAATGTATTTTAATTTTTTATGTAAACATAAATACAGCATCATGTACGTGCAAATAAATTTAAAGCGTATTACCGGCACAAATGACATTTAATTTCAGTTCTATATGCAACATACGTACATATGTACATACATCCATATGTATATACGCATAAGAAAACATACATGGCTGGCATATATGTACATATATTGAATTAATATTTAAATGTACCTATATACGTATGTATAAAGAGGAGAAGAGCATATGATAAGACAATATTCATATGTATGTATGTAGGATCAAATTAAATGATCATGTAATTATCTCCCCTTATGTTTTATATATTACATGTATAAAATTTATTTACATGCGTCATATTATATATATGCGTACATCATACGATCATTTATACAAAATATAAAGAAAGTATATAATACATAATAACATCCCAGCAGACAAAAGTCAGTTTTGCATTTATTCTTAATCAATTTTTGTAATCACAAAAATCAATTCTTTTGCATTGATTTTTTTTGCATTGCTATTGGTTTGAATCATAGCCAATAAAATATGAGTTCAAAGTAGTTGATTCGAAATCACTTCAAAATCTATTCTTGTAATTGGTAAATTCTTTATTACTACCACTGATTAGGAATTAATTCCAAATACCGATTTAGAATTGATTCCTAGGCTCGTTAAATAATCTTCTTCATGACATTAATTCACATAGAAATAAGGTAGTTCCCTAGTTCTAAATAATTGCTTTCTTTATTAAATGCGATTATGTTATGTAATCGAAATGAAATCGATTTTGTATCGAAACTTTGTGTAAAAAAGCGGAGTTATTATTAAATAAATTTTGGTCATCGATCCTAACCTAGTTTTAAAGTTATTTACTTTATAAAAATTGTCTTTTTTTAGAATTTGTGATTACATTTTAGTTATAGTTACCATGTTAAAATCGATAACATTTTCGATTTCGACGTTACCGGTTACCAATGTCTTGCTGGGATATAATAATACTTATATACTTGCTCAGTGCTTTGGATACTAAGTACACGAAAGCTGGTGTCGCCATCTATTATCGTACAAAATCTGGCAAATGTCAAAATGTGTTCCATTTGCTTTCTTTCTAATTGTCTTTATTCTATGTTTTGACAATAAACGCAAGGGGAAAATATAAACCAGATGTAAACGTCAAACGTGGTCAACATCAAACAAGCAATATAAAATTGCAAACAAAACAAAAAGGAATAGCTGATAAATTCGTTTTTTAAACAAATTTCTTTAATCAAAATAAATTTCTCCTATAAATAAATAAAATGGATAGTGTAAGTGAAAGATATTAATATTAAGAGTATTATAAAAATTAAAAAATTCATATTTTTTCCAGGATTTAAAAAGTAAAATTGATCAATGTTGCAGAACAGCAGAAGAATTCACAAAATTATATTACGAAAGTGTAGATAAAAGAAGACATGTAGGTATTTAAATGAAATTTTTATGAATACTTTTGAAATAAGAAATACACCAAATAATTTTAGCAAATGGGTCGTTTATATCTTGATAATGGGCTCCTTGTGTGGAATGGTAACGGTGTAACAGGGAAAGAAAACATCCAAAAATATTTTTTAGAATTACCAACATCTGAGCATCAAATTCATACATTAGATGCCCAGCCAATTGTAGATGAAGCCGTTTCTGGCGAATTAACGTTTTTAATTCAAACTGGTGGTATAATAAAATATCATGATCATGCAATGAAACCATTCCAACAAACATTTATGATAACAACACAGGGTGATAAATGGAAAATTGTATCAGATTGTTTTCGATTACAAGATGCATTGAATATTAATAAAATTACAAAAACATAAATATGAAAGTAAATGAAATTAATTACATTAAGTTACATTTTACACATGCATAAATTTATTATTTTATTAATGAAAAAGAAAATTCTAATGAATTAAACATTTGTGTTATTACAATTATGAAGTTTTCGGTTTCTTTGCATCGGGTTCATCGGAATTTGTAAAAATTGGCTTCGGTTGAGTTTTTGAATAAGCCGGAGCAATCCAATACGGATTTTCTTCAGCTTCTTTAGCATATTTGAGAATTGCCTCACGAGGATCCTACAAAAAATTTTTAAAATTCAAGTAAAAAAAAAATGAACGTAAAGCAAAAAAACAATATATGTATGTGTATTGTATTTACCTGATCATCATCAACCCTTTTACTTAAACCTAAATTCCGTATTACATAAGAACTGAGTGTACCTCCTGATGATGCAACACGCCCACCTTGACCACTGGTGATAGGTAAATCTGGTCTCTTTGATTTAATTGGATCCATACGTTCCTTTTCAATCTTCTTTCTATTCGATCTTGATTTTTCTTGCCTAAACATTGGTAATGCGTGAGGTGTTATAACTTGAGTAACACCAACAACTTCAGCCTGTTTCTTTCTACGATGCGTTTTTACAACACATAATTTTGCACCACGGAAACTACGTTTTTCATCGTAGTATCCCTTAATTATCCCATTACCACATCCAACAAATATCTGATTTAATTTTGGATGCCATAATGTTTTTATTATGTGAGAATTGGTCACTGAAATTGTTTTAACGATATCTAATGTTTTAACATTGAAAAATTTTAAATTTGCAACATCTTGATTTTTTGTTAATGATTCTCCAGTAACTAAAATTGAATCATCTGGACTGAAACAACAATCTGTGGTATCGTATCGAGAGAACAAATTGTCCCAGACTTTTAATGAATTTTTTAATGATCTAAGATCCCATAATTTCAATGTTTCATCACATGATCTTGTACCGATTAAATTACCTATGAAAATAAACATTACTGTAAACAATGACATTAATCAAAAGCAAATTATTTGTACAAACCTAGGTATGAAAAAGCCACGCTTGAAATTTCAGAGCCTTTTTGATGTGCATTTCTTACTAAATGTGTTGTGTTCACAAACATTTTTCTAGTATCCCACATTTGTAAAGAACCATCTGCACATCCAGCTGCAATTAGAGTTCCATCACGATTGTACGTACATGCAGTCGGTGATACTTTAAGACCGCCTTGTGCTCGAGTTTTGATCACTATCCTCTGAGTTTTTGAACAAAATGAATCCCATATTCTTAATGTTGCATCCAATGAGCTCGTGAGAAATTCCTCTTTTGTAAAAGGATGCCAACAGCCCGCTGTTAATTGAGCAGTATGACCTTTTGTTTTTGCCATGTCCGTTATGTATTGATCACCTTTAACACACTCTAGCTTTTCAAACCCATCTCGATCAAGAACTTTTGCTTGTGAATTTCCAGACACTACAAGAATCATATCTCCGGTAACTGAATAATGTAAACCTAAAAAAGTATTTTTTTTTTGTTAAAATTTCTTTTTCTACAAAATATTTTATCTTGATTAACCTCTTATTGGATAGTTCTCGCAGGGTTGTATAGTTCTAAAACTTCTCATTGTTGCATCCATTCCAGCAAAATCCCAAAAACACATATCATAATCAATCGATCCAGAAACCAATCTTCCACCAGAGGCATCGGCTGCTAAAGCTAATATAGCACGTGAACCGTGCTGCATCACTACCTCATGAGAATCTGGAATTTTCTTTTCCACGTTATCGTCATCATCATCACTGCCTTCCTCGCTGTCTTCGTCATCTGTATTTTTCTTCTCAGATTTTTTTTTAGATTCATCAGATGTTGATGAAGGAAGAGGTCCAATAATATCCTCATCATCCTCATCAGAAGTTCTATCATCTGTTGGTTTAGCTGGAGCGTTTTCCTTTGCTCTTGCAATTTCCTCCTATAATATTACCATGTTCTATTCTTAAGTAGTGTTATTAGTGAATGTAAATCGTATTACCTCAATATTGAATACTTTCGCTTTCCTTCCAAAACCAGTAATTCCCATTACTTCCTTTAGATGTTGACTTTCCAAGTCATCTGATACTTCATCAATCTTCTTACTTATTTGTTCATTTTGTATTTTACCAAATTTCTTGAAGCCACCAGAATCTAAAAAATCAAAACCGAAAATATATTATTGAATTATATCTTATTTAAATTATTTTCTAATGTATTTTTGTCTTACTAGTCGATGTTGGTTCATCATTGTTATCTTTTTGATCCGGTGTTTTATTAATGTTGAGACTAATTTTACCAAAAGTTATTTTTCCTCTATTCATTTTATTTTTTGTATAATTATGGTCAATGTACTTATTTACATTTATTTAGATTATGAATACGCCGTATATTTTAAATTTTAATTCCACACAATAATGTAACTCAATATAAACATTTAAATCAGCTGTTTTATGTTTAATTTTTTTTTTTTAAACAATCCATCATCGAACCGTTTGTTATACATTCATGCGCACAACTTGTATAAATAAATACATATATATACTGTTCTTTGCTCGATGTACATACATATATGTATTCATACGTGTTTTGTAATTTTTATATGGCTAGCTGGTAACTCTACATAAGATATGCGCTTTGCACTTCACTTAGTTTGTCTTGAATGGAACGTGTGATAGAATGGGATAGATGATTAAAACGTTATCATTTCGATTTCATTCCAGCTATCCAACATATACCCATATACCCATTTCTAAATTTAAAATGTTATCAAAATAAAAATTGAATACAAAATTATTTCCGTTGATTCAAGTACTTCCTGTGACCGTTAAATTATTAGAAAAAAAATAACAGAAATATTTACACAAGTATTTTTAAAAAAAGGTAAATTTATTATTAGAAATATATAATATATAGGTATACTCAAATACAAAGTACTTTAATACAAAAATTCTTATTTCTTATATCTTATAAATTAATTTTTACTGGCAATACAACTACACAGATATACATATATGCATTCATTCATACGTTTGAATATATGTATTGTATGTATGTTGAATATATCACGAACAGATTCTAAATGCTACTTAAGTTGATCATTAAACATTTACTAATTTTTGTTTATTTTTATTTATAATTTCATTTTTTGCTTTTGATCTTTTTAACCAAAGCCAATTTGATTTACTAAAATAATCTTCAATTTCTCCTAATGTTCGTCCTTTTGTTTCTGGCAAGAACATGAACATAAAAATAGAAGCAGCGATACTGGCAGTCGCAAACATAAAAAATAGCCCATATGTTTTCAATGAAATTTGTATAGCTGGAAAAATTTTCGCAATTACAAATAAACTAATATTAAAAGCAGCAAATATATAACCAGCAATTTGTCCTCTTATTTTAGCTGGTAATAATTCTCCTATCATAATACCAGGCATTACTAAAAATCCTGTATTAAATGCAATATAACTTAATATAAAAACTGCTAGAAAATATATATCTAAAGTAGTTTTTGGTTCTCCCTGTCGAATGTATATATAAAGTCCCAATGCAAGGGCACTAATGCCGGAACCAATTCCTGATATGATAATCATATGACGACGTTGTATTATCAACAATAGAAAACAAAATATTATTGTACATAAAAGTCGAATAACGGCCGTCATTACAGCTGCTTTCATTGTGTCGATATCACCACCAAATTCTGATATTATATCAACAGCATAGAAAACAATTAAAAATGTACCCGACAATATTTGAAGAAAATGGAATGTGTTTATTATGATTAATGGTTTCATTGACGATTTATTACAACACATTCGTAAAAAATTTTCTCTAGATGATGTTGACAATTTTTCATTTTCAAATCGGCTAATTAAAGTATTGAGTTCTTTTTTAGCCTGCAAACAATCACCTCTTAACCATGATAAGGATTTTTGTGCTTTATCTATGTAACCCTTACGTACGAGCCATATCGGACTTTCAGGAATAAGTAATATTGCGATACCTGATAATAATGGTAGGATATTACCACACCATGCCACTTCTCGCCAATGTAATCCTGAACCTAAAGCGTATACAAATAAAATGCCTAATGAGTAAGATACAAAAGGTGCTCCAATTAATATTCCTCGTATCCTTGGGACTGCAATTTCAGCAATTAATATCTAAAAATAAAAAACAAAGTATAGAAAAAAAACTATTAGCAAAATTTAAATTCAATGTGTATGGAAATTTGCATTAAATATGTACGCAATTCTATACAGATCATTTGCATATCTTTATTTACAATCAGCATATTAAAAAAAAAAAAAAGACGATTTATCTTTTCACTTTGACTTATTTAAAACTTGTTTATAATCTTAGAATAGAAAAGCATGTGTCCATTTATACGCATGATATCATGCGTATATGTATGTATCTATAATAGTAACATACATACATTATTAAATGATAGTATTTGTTAAATTGTTTACTGTAAAATTATTTTTGAATTGTGTTCACAGTCAAAACATTTTACATGTAATATAATGCAATGTTACACATAGATGCATTAATTGAAAGTCTGCATTTTGATATACATATATGTATATAAAAATTAGTTGATATTTCAATCATTTTTCTAGGACAAATTTAAATACGACATTGACCATGATCCATCATGACGATAATAATAAGGAGCATCATCATATTTTCATTCCGGGTTAGGCTATGTAAATAGTTCAATGAAATGCATGTACCATTATTTGGTAAGTACCTACATACTTGTGTTAAGAAATTTTTTTCAAGAAATCTTTTTTTTTCTATTAATAAACATAAACGAATTAAATAAATTTAATTTTATATTGAAAATGGAATTATATATTTTGTAATATATTGAATACACGTAAAATACATGTAATATGTATTTCATGTATGTGAACATTTCTTCATATCATGTATCATTTATTTAGCTTCAATTGATGTACGTACATACATACGTATGTATATATACATATATACATGTATGTTATTTCAGGGTATGTATACACTTAAAGTGATTATAATTTCTCTTCAAATACACTCCTCTTCAGTTTAAACATGTAATTTTTATAAGAAAATATGTAATGTCTGATGATACTATGTAAACAAAAATAATAATAATAATAATAATAATGAAAATAAAATAACTAAAAGTGTGTCATGGTCATTTCACATTCATAGAATATATTGAGTTTCCGGCGTTGGAAAGAGCAATTATTACCTTTTTTTTCACTTTTGGTACAGTGTATAATATCAGATAATATATAATATCGCCTCATAAGTGTACATACATACATAAATTCAAAATTTAAAATTCAATTTAAGAAAGTTCAAGACATTTTTAACGTATAATCATACAGTACAAAATGTACGACCCACCTAACTCGTACAATATTCTTTAAGAATTATTCTTTATAAAAAGTGATCTGTTAAAAAAAAAAACCATAACTATTTCATTTATAAATATGATAAAAAGACATGCTTACATATAAAATTATATTAAAAATATTCAAATGCACTACAGGTCAAGGGCGGACATGTTTACAGACTTAAATTAAATACAATTACATGATATTGTAATTGAATATTCATTTTTCAAAAAAAAAATAAATAAAAAATAAAATTATATGCATATTTAAAATATGATAATATATGCAATATTTTTTCTATTTTATTTTCGTCGTTTTATTTTTATTTTTAACACATTACATAAAATTAATTGACCATGTTTATGTGTTTTTACTCTATGCATGACTTTATTTATTTATTTTCAAAATATACGGTACGTACCTGTGCTGGAGCACCAATTAAACCAACAGCAAATCCAGCTATTATTCTACCAATTATTAATGATATGTATGATTTAGAAATAGCTAATAAACTCCATCCCGTCATTAATGGTAAAATTGAAATAAGTAAACCAGGACGTCGACCAAATTTATCTGCAATTGGTCCTGATGCAAATGATCCAATTGGTGTTGCCAAACTATGAACACTAGCTGAAAAAAAAACAATTTATATAGTTTTTTCTTTTGGATTAGGAAATAAAACGAACATTGAAAAAATTGTATATACCCAATTGAAAAAACTTATAAAAATCAGACTACATATATGTATGTAGATCACTTATTATTTCTTTAGAGAAATTTTGAATGTAGGTCAGTAATAAGAATGATAGTAAATAAGAGCGTACATATTCTATTCTGTCTGTAATCAAATTATAATGATGCGAAATTTTAAACATTTCCTTTTTGTTTCGGTTCTTACAATTTATTAAGAACGCGGAAAAATGTTATCCAATATTTTCTCTTTAATATTTTATTATTATTATATTTTTTATTCTTATTTTGTAAACCATTTTTGATTAATGAAAAGTTTTTTTTTTTTTATAAACAAATATAAAGCAAAATGTCTCGTATTGTATTGTAATGTTATTAGATCAAAAGGTTATTATTCTTATAACTATTATTTTAATGTTATTATTGAAAATTTAATTTGAATACTTTATTGGTCAGCGAATTTATTTTACACACATACATAAATATGTTTATGTGCATATTTATGAGTGTAAATTTAAATTGTAACATAAAATTTTTATAAATGATTAAAGAATCTATTTCTTTTTTGGGCTACTTATATTTTTAAAAAAATTATTGTTTTTATTTTAAATAGATATTTACCTAAATAAAGATTAAAGAATAATTTTATTAAATAAAATTAAATTAAATATAATGATAATAAATCAAAATTTGGCAAATTGTTTTTGACACACATTTATACAAACAAAGGCACTTAATACAAAAATTTATAGCTTTATTAATATGTATGAATAAAAAAAGGAATAAATCATTGTAATTATTATTTCATTGTTGCGTTACAATATATTTAAAATAAAATTAATAAAAAACAATTATTATTACGTATTTTCCGTCATATTTTATGAACAGTGGGAAGATGTATAAATTAAAAAAAAAAAAACACCCTGAATTTAATTAGCAAAAAAGGAATTTTATTATACTCATATAAAAAAAGGGAGTTTCATACAAATATTCAGCAGAATTTATTATGTACTGACACTCTTAGAGATTGTTATGTAGAAACTTGTTTTATTGAATTCAAAAAAATTTTTTCCTAATTTTTTTAAGAATAATAAGAATATAATATAGTCATTAATTAAAAGATTTTAAACTAGGTTTTGTTTTTAATTCAAATTAAAATATTGAAATAAGACTGTATCATTGGCATACACATGTGATTGAGAACTCTAAAAAAAAGAAGATCTACAATAAAATAAACCTGAATATGCAAGAATAATAAAAAAAAAAAAAAAATTAAAAATTTTGTACCTATTTAAATTTGTTTTCAAACAGTACTGTTATTTGGTATTAGCCTTAAGAAAATAAAATCTCTAATTAATTTATAAATACTAAAACAAAAAAAAAGACTATTTTTTGTGCTCGTACGCGTGTAAGGTATCTTTATAAAATTATATTATCTTTAAAAATGTACTAACTGCGACAAAACTTGTTTTCAAATATTTTGAATACCTTGCGCGTAACATATATTCTTTTATTTTTAAATATATTTTGTGTAAATATTTTTAAAATAATAAAAAAATTTATATTTTACCAATCCATGAGCCCATTTCAATATCAATTTGTAATGTTTGATCTGTTGAATTATAAAGTTGTGGAAGAAGTATTGCTGAATAACCGATTGGCATTCCACAAGCTGCAGCCAAAATTAAAACAGCACCAGTTACTAAAATCTACAAAATATTAATTTTTGTGTTAATTAGAAAATCATCTAAAAGTAATTATTTTATATACATGTACCTGATGAAAAATTCCTTTTTTTGTTGAATAAATTTCATCATTATTTATTGATAGTAAAGTTGTTACTTTCAAATTTTCTTGTGATGTAGATAGTTGTAAACTTTGTACAAGAGAATATTTAGAAAATGCATCTTGTAATGATTTTTCATTTTCATTGCTAAAACATAAAAATTAAAATAGAAAAAGCACACTAAATTAAAATAAACTTATAATTTTATTTATTTTTTTTAATTACACATTTGTGTCATTAACAAAATTGATCTTATTACACTTATTTAATGTTTGTATACGTAATTGACTTTATTTGATTTTAAATGTTATGTAAAAAATCATTAATATTAATGCATATTATATATAAATACATCCATATGTAAATACGGCTAAGTATACATACAAGTACTTTAATTAAACTGATAAGAAATAAATACTGTATCTTATAATAAAGCAAAAATTCAGCGAATTTTATTCAATTTGAGTATATGTACTTTATTACTAACCAACATGTGTACTATTTGTATACACTTACATACATATGTACAATGCCTGTTCTAACATTTCAATTTCTAACAAAAAATAAAAGTAGATATTGAATACTAACAACTGGTAGACCAATAAAATAACAATCAATTAATTTAGATATTAATCAATAATTTATTAAAAGTTTATCATAAATTATATTTTATACAGAATTTTGTATTTATATGAAATTAAATAGATGTTACGTACATGATTTAACGTATGTACATGGTAAAAATACGGAGTACGATGAGTATAGTACAAGCAAATCGATATTGACTCAGCAAATTTTCATTTTTCAGATTATAATTAATTTTTTGATTCAAAAAATTTTACGTATATTATTGACGTAACAATAAAAAAAAAAATTTATTTTTATTTTAAAATTATATTTTAAAGCAAATAATAAATGAAACAACAGAATTTATCATTTAAGAAAAATTTAAAAAATTTTTTACGTAAAGTAAAAACATGTTTTAGTTTTATTTAAACACCTTTCAATTATTATAACAAAATTAACCACACATTTTTTATTGAATTTTAAAAAAATTACCTTTCAACCATCGTATTGCCCAATACAATCCTTAATTTAAAATGTTAAAAAATTTTTAAAAATTTTTAAAAAATTTAAAAACGATGATAAATTGTAAAAATTATCGTTAAACGTATAGGTATACGACTTTTAATGTCTATACTACAGCAATTAAAAAAGAAATACAAATTTCAGTTTGAATAAAAAATATTATTTTATGATATAAATTTTATAATTGTTATTTGTATTCATTTTTTCAAAAAACAAAAAAATATATGTATATTTGAGTTTAAAAAAATAACGAACAAAAATATACAACAGAATTTATTAATATTGTTTAAACACAACTAAATATTATTTTTATTTTATTTTATTTGTTTTTCTTTTTTTCCTTTGAAATTTTTAATTGATGGGTTGTAAAAAGTATTTAACTTTTTTATTTTATTTAAAAAACAATTTAAATAAAACAACACAACACAACACAAAACAATTTAAATATAATAAATTAATATTGCACATAGCACTCGCTAGTGCCTTGGTAATGTCTATTTTGAATAAAATTTTTGGTAACGTTTATTTTAAAAAATCCGATCTTCACGAAATGAATTTTGTTTTATAAATAAACTGAATAAATTCTGATTCTTAAGCTACAGTTTAATAGCTGGTTTACCACATAAGCTTCTACATTTATATACAAATACAGTATACATGTATACTTACCAGCCAAACGGTCTCAGTCAGTTTCATTTCAATTCCCAATATAAACGTTTAAAAAAAATACATATAGGTATAAAAATTCAACAAATGTTTAAAGTTAAACTATTATTATGACGTTACAGTTATAATCAGATGGTTAATATCATAACATTACCTCATTACCATTATCATCATCGTTTGTTACTTAATAAGCAATCGTCATAAATTTTAATATTCACTATTACTTGAAATTTTAAAACATTGTTTTAAAACAAAAATTTAAATTATACGCATCAACATACATATTTATGTATAATGTACATACAAGTATATATACGATTATAATTATAAATATACTAGACACGTACAAAATTAGATGAACTCGTATAGGTACATATCAGAGCTAACTTATATCGTCATTAAATTGATGTTTTGCCACATTTATGTACATGTGTATATATTAGTATACGTATAGTGTACTTTTAATTTCAATTAAAACAAAAATACATATTTAGTGTGATAAGAGATAAAGAAAGTGAGTTCATATGAAACTCTTTATGAGCGTTTCTTTTTAATTCAAAAATTTACTTATAAATTATTCAAATATGATTAGGTATAAGAAATAATGAAAAGATTATAATTGAAATATATGGCATTACTTGTACCCACAAAATACATTGAGATTTCATTTGTATAGAATACATTTTCGATATCTTACAATATATGTACATATGTACATATGTATGTTCAATAATATAAATATTATGAAAGGTTAGTTTTTGTTTTATTGCATAATTAGGTAAGTACATATATACCTATATATGTATGTAAATAAGAAAGTTATATCTGAAATGTACCACAAATGATACATTGAATTACTTCTGAATTTTAAAAAATTTAAACATATTTTAGTTATGTTCAATTATTAATAAATTTTTTCAAATTGTTTCAAATCCTTTAGTTACAACTTTTTTAAATTTTGTTATTTTTTAACAATATAACATATTTGTATAAAATTTCTCTTTTTTTAAAAAAAAAAAACCTCATAAATTATTTTCTACACACATCCATTATACCGTCACTTTCTGTATACCTTCAAAATCATAAAGAAAACATATTTTTAATACAACACCATTCAGCATGTAATTTTCAGACCCATTGAATTGGAAAAATCTAAAATATATAAAAGTCTAGAATTACACACGTAATATAAGAAATCTTACTAGATTATTTAAAAAGAAAGTAAAATTTTCATTTTGATTAAATAATAACCGTCAATATTTTCTATTTACTTAGATATGATACCTATGTATTTATATAATTTTTTATACATTTTATAAGATGTAAATTAAAAATACTGTTGATATTGAATTTCTTCTCATGGTTCATTTTAAAGTAACAAAATAGGAAAAATGTAATAAAAGATAAACAAACAATTAAAAATAAGTCGATATAAGATTGAAAAAAGAAAAATTCAAATTACAAATCGAAAATATAGGTACCCTATTGAAGAGTTTTGAATTAAAGAAGCTTGTAGAAACCTTGAGAAAAAATACGTTAAATTTAAAAAGCTGATACAATACATATCTAAGCTTTTAAAAAGCTTATTTTTCTGTTACATCACATCAATTTTTTTATATAAACATGTATTTGAAATTTTAATGTATAAATATATATGCGTAGACTCTGTGTATATACTATACATATACATATATTGATGTGTATATATATAGGGTAAATGTATGGTTTAGATAGAACACATAGTCAGAGGGGGGTGTGAGTGGGTTGGAGATAGAATATTTTGATTTCCATTTATAATACAACATGTACATATGTTTAATATTATATACATAGATATACATTTACATATAAAAATATTAAAATATGTAATATAATATTTATATATGTTAGGTACCTATATTAGGGCAGCGACGTACTATACTTTATTATGAAGTTATATTATCACAATTTCATTCCATTTGTAATATGTGTAGGTACATACATATATATTATCATTATGTTCGTATGATGTATTTGTATGATGTTTGACACATTTGTGAAAGATTCAATGTGCATATGATTTTTATCGACTAACTCTACCCTCTAGACTCTAGACTAGACCCTTTAGGTACCTAGACTAGATCATATCTTCTAGCGGTAAATATTCGATCATCTACACACTTGAAATTAAAATTTTTATGTTCACGTTCACCTCCTGTCTCACCAACCTTCCGCCTTAAATTTTTAATCATCAAACCATGGTGTGGTCACCTAGCCCTAGAACCCCTCTATTCCCTCCACTCCTTTACACTCCCCTCAGATCATGTGTCATCACATCTAAACATTTATTTCATTTACCAAATTTTTTGAATTAAAATATTCACATCACACATAAGTATGTATGTACATATATGCTTATGAGTTATGAATATGTATATGTATGTTTAGCTTTGAAGTTTGAATACATGCACATACATATATTTATATATACTTACATATATTTTTTTTTATTGTTATTTCATGTTTACTTGAATTTTATACGTTTATTTAAATTCTTAATAAACTACGGTGTTCATTATTAGATTGTCTTTTTAGTCTAAAACACTTTTTATACGTGAACAAATAATCATAATAATATTAAAAAAAATTTCTTTTAATTACACTTTAAACCTATGTACCTACATACAATTATAAAATAGTTACACGTTATTGTAAATTAAAAAATATTCTTTAATTAATTACACATAAAAAATAATAATAACAATAATAAATAAAAATTATTACGTTTTTTTAATTTGAAATAAAAAAAATAGTTCAAATTAATTGTTATAGGTATATATAACACAAAAAAAAATTAAGTGATAAAATTCCGTGTTTAACATTTAAAGAAGATTTTTGAATCTATTTTTAAAACATTTATGAAGATTTTGAAATTTCGTTAAAAGCAAAAAAAAGGGAATATAACAAATTTATTAAACAACAAAACAACAAAAAAAAGCTTTCATTTACTTTATTGAAAATAAAAAATTTGTAAACAATAAAAAAGAGGGAAAATAAAAAAAATTTGTTTGTTTTTTATTTTATTTTAAAATTCATCAGTTGTTAATTTTTTTTTTAAACAAAAAATTTATTTAGAAAAAAGGTTAGTGGGAAAAAAATGTTAAAAATTTTATTTAATCATATTTATGTATTTATAGTATAATTCTAAATTGTATTAATTTTATTTGTACCGGTTAATGTATTTTTATTCAAATAAAATTCATTAACAGTATTTATTTGAATTTTTATCTTTTATCGAAATTTATTTTATTTAATTTATTTGAATTTTTATCACGTTATAATAACAATGTATCAAAGTGCACACTGATATCATATATGTTCGTGTATATTGATGTACATACGTATGTAAGTAAATTTTTTTTTGTTTGATTTGATTTTTCCTATCAAAATACAAATTTTTTGTTAAAATTTTTTTCTTGTTTTTGTGCATACAAATATGTATAAATATAATCTACCAAAGCGTGTATAGACATTATTAAATATACAAACATGTACACCATATGTTTGTTATATTATTTTTGTATAATTATCTATTCGAGAATAACTCATAAATATAATTAACTTTTTGAAATGAAGATTTATTCAATTGATTTCATATTTGTACATTTTTGATCAATTCATTTTAATTCGTTCATTTTTTTTTTGTGTTAATATTTGTTTCTAATCTATACATTCATCAATATACACGTTTATATAAAATACATACAAATTACATAATATAATAAAGAATTTTTCTAAAATTAAAATAAAAAATAAAAAGGAAAAACATATGATATGTACGAAAATAAATTAAGTATAATATACGAATATTGTAAATAGAAATGAAAATAACACTACAACAATTAATAGCTCGAGTTTTTATCAGTTATGATGATGATGATCACGATAAAATTTTATATTAATCCACGATAAAATTTTTGATAACAAAATTTTAACGTTATATTTAGTTTTGGGCGTAATAAATTGTAATTGTACAAGTATTTTTAATGTTCGTAAATTAATAGGTATTAGATAGTTGTATTAAAAGGTTCATTAAAATTACTGTTAAACGGAAAAGTGTTGTATGTAAAGATTTTCTTTTATAATTTTGTTTTTTTTTGTACAGTTTTTTTCACAGTACAGTCAATTAAGTGTTTTTCTTTTATTTTTTTAATATTTTTTAATTTAAAGTTAAAAAAGACAAGATTAAACTAAAATTGATTAAATGTATGTACATAGGTATCTGTATAGAAAATTTAAAATTTAAAAAATTTGTAACAGATTTTGTTTAAAATAATCAATTCATTTTTACATCATAAAAAGTTTTAAATTTGTACAAGGATTTAAAAGGATCATTATACGTATTAAAAAGAATTTTTTTTTTAAATGTGATATTGTGTTCATACTTCATTGGAAGTTATGTAAATCATATGCTTGCATTTACGAGTTCATTTTATACTTTTCAAAAAAAATAAGCTGAATGTATAGAAATGTACACATACATATACTTACATTTGTAGGAGTGTTATTTATTTTGCATATTTTATAAATGTAGTTAAACTCATTCAAATTTTCTTTTAAATATAAAATTAAAATGTGTACAAAATATCATAATCATCCATTAAAGATTTTTGTATATATCGCATTTAAATATTTTTTATTAGAAAATTCTATTAATTTTTTTTAAAAATGAATTTACGAAATTTTCGCGTATAAGTTTGTATGTACAATACAATTAATTTTTATGCTTCAATTTAATTCGATTATTTGCAGAAAAATCGAGATATGAGTAACTACAATTTATTGCATACGAGTGATTTGTGTTTGAAAAAAAAACAATAATTTTTTATGTTGATTTATTTGGGCATGACATCATTGTTTTATATATCAATTAATGCACATACACATCCATATATCGTACTATATACACATCATGCAAGTGCATATACTATACATTTATATCCATACATATACATTTAAAATTTTAAAGTCATTTTAAATTAACCGAAAAAAACAGATAAATAAATAAAATTAAATTAAAACAAAATAAATTTTTTTTATTGCGGAAGTAGGTATGACAAAACTTTACATTCATTTTTACATAGACATATAGACTGTTAAATAACGTATGTACATACAAATTTGTTCATACATTTTAAATAGATGTTTTTAAACTGTAATTTTTATCATTTATTAATAAAATACACTTTTAAATACATATCTAAATGTGTAAAATAAATAAATGGCTTTCTAAGAACTAGGTGGAGTAGATAAAAATTAAATATATATTTTTTTGCTTCCTTTACATAATACGATAATTATACAATGTACTATGTTAGTACTGTCCTATTTGAGAATACAACCAATCATTTATTTTTCTTTTTAATTTTTTTTTTTTTTTTTTTTTTTTTTTGTAACGTCAACTTATCTGTTCAAATAATAAATAAAGTATTGATAAGATATTAGTTTGATAAATTTATATAAAAATTTCAACTTTTGTTTTCTTTTTTGAAATAATATAGTACATATTTGTTCGTTGTTACACTCGACTTTTTAATAATATGCACAGCAGAGCAGGGTCTTACAATGGTGGGCCCTGACTACATTTTCTATAGACAACTATAAAAAATTGTTTTCATATCCTTTTTATTGCTTAATGTGCACTACAGAAATAAAACAATTTTTGTATCAATTAAATAGCAGTCAGATGTATGTGAGATTACATTGTAATATTTCCTGATAAAATCTTTTACTCTACTAAATATTATTTTAAAGTAAAGTATAGGAGTTTTTTTTGCTTACATATTTAAATTTTCGTATAATAAGTAGGTAGGTATAGGCATTTTCAAATCAGTTGGCAATTTCTTCGCGCATGATTTGTTTGTATATGTAAGAATTTCGTGTACGTACATATTTAAATTTTTTTGTCTCATATTTCTTTTCGATCTTGTGTACCTTCAAAGTGATATCAATGTATGTATGTACCTATATCTGTAAAATTTATGTACAAATAACGAATTTTACTGAGCAAACAAGATGTGTATGTTGATTGCTTTTGCAAGCAATGCTTATTTTTTGTAATACATCCCTGAACTGTAATATCGTCTTGAATTTTTGATGTCGGATACAATATTATCAGTCAAAAATTTTATAAAAGAATTTCATTCATTACCCATATAGGTACGTATATTTACTATTCATATATGTATGTATGTATTTATAATTATGTTAATTATTGTATATAGCGACTCAACAATCAGTTACTTTTTATTGTCAATCTAGCATTCTAATTCGTAGTAGGTACATATAACATAATTCATATTTATGTATGTACATACATATATAGTATATCAAATATCAATATAAAATTCCATTACTTTTTATGTATGTATATGTATATATGTGCATATATGCTTATATTTAGGACTTTAAATCCCAATAGAAAATGATATTAATTAAATTAAAGTAATATGAGTATATTTATAACATACATATGTATGTAGGTACATTTTATTATCACTTTTTTTATATTGTGTGTATACATACGCTCATATTCATGCATAGGGCATAGCCCATTCGAAAAAAATCTGTTACTGTACATACCTATATTTATAACTAGACTACGTTAATTTATATAATATATATATATATATGTATATAGTATATACTGTATAAAATGTATATACATAAAATATACATATATATTTTTGTATATATCACATAAAATGTACATATATGCATGTAGGTACCTACATATGAATTTGTATATTAAATAAATTAAGACAATTTTCTACACCTTTAAACCAAAAAGGACCAAAAGGACTTTTATATATGTATGTATGTATGTATGTGTATGCCTTCTATATTCTAATTATACATATACATATGTATGCATATGAATATAGATACTTGGCTTGGACATACATATATTATTGTGTCATTTTTGTCGATTAGAATAATGTCGTAAAGGTGTGCCATTATGCTATTTCATATACAAAAGCCGATTGACACCGGGTCAAGGTTGAAAACAGAAAAAAAGACTTCAACCAGAGACATATATTATTTAGATTAAACTTCTTTGCTTCAACATACATATCTACATAAATATGTATATATACAGATATAGAAAATAAAACTTCGACAATAGAGAACTAGGTATAATATACTATTTATGGTTTTTATTTAGGCATTTTTTATAATAATAATAATTAGATATCATTACCATTAATCAACCATTACTCACCTTACTGTATACAAATGTGCGTAATTTACACAAACACATTTCATCCTATAAAACCATACTGTTATCATTAGGTTTCTGGTATAAAAAGCCAAAATACCTATTAACAAACTAATCTAAAAGTTATGAATCATAGCTCTTGTTATATTTAATATGTTAATAATGGTAATTTTTGTCTAAAAATGTGTTTTGAGAAAATGACTTTTTAATCTAAATTTTTTAACAAAATTTGAAGAGAATAACATTCAGTTTTTTTTTAATTATTTTTATATCCCAAGAATATAAATAAAAAATCACATATGTACATATATGTATACGTACACATAATACGTTAACATACTAATAATATTTTATTCCTAATTACAAAATTTAAAAGTTCAAACAATCGTATGACATAGACGTTAAAAATTAATTCAAGCAAAACTGCATTTGAATGCATGATTATAGCGAAAAATTTTATTTTTAATTTAATAAAAAATTTATTGTAGGTAATTCGAAATTAATTCTTTTTTTTTTGCTAAATAATGATGATTAACTATTTATTAAAATAATACGATTCAAGCGAAACTGATCGATAAGTGCACCCCTTTTATGGCATACCTACATAGATATATGTAAATATGTATGTACATGTACATGATTGTATTATATTGTGTGTACGTATACATACATACATATGTACAATACTATTAAAGCTTATGAATTCCTATGCTTATATGGCTTATGCTTTACTTATTTGATTTAAACGTTTTCTGTTTTGATTTGATTGAATCTATTTGAGAACCAATTATGTACCAAATTGTAGATGTTCAGAGAAAGACAATTGCGGCTTCCAGAAATTTAAAATGTTTCAAAACAAAATATGTATGTGCAATGTACATACTCATATATGTACATATGAAAACACGACAATCGTTTTTGTTTAATTTAAAATAGGAACATTTAAGGATTTTTTTATTATTAATTATAAACTAGAATATTTTCTGTGTACAACATTCGAAGTGTCGTTACATATGTATGTACATATGTATGTATATGAATTGAGTTGAGTTGAGTATTACCAAAGAGTATTACGCAAATTTTTATAATTCAATTCATTCCTATAACACTGTGAGTATGCCGTGCCTATAATACACCATAATTTAGAATTAGATTCTAAATCAAATGAAGGATCTACTATATACATACCTATTACCTATACTAATATAAAAATTCATGTTATATTCATAAATATTTAATTCATAATAATTTCTTCGTTATTCAGTAAATCTAACATGTGCTAACATTTTGTTAATGAAAAATTTCTTTATCAAATGACATGTGTCTATATTGCAGAATATACATGTAAATTTTCCATATCATATACGTATTAAGGCACGTATTAGGGTATATAACATAGGTACATTGTAAATATTGTATATATACATATGTATGTACATACGATAAGAATTAACATATGAACATGTAACGTACAAAATAATTAATTTATAAAATGCCCTATCTAAAATCAATAACATAGCACAGTATAATTAGCGGTTATTAAATAAATGAAACTATTATATTTCCTTGGTAAATTTTGTAGAATATAATGTAATGTACATTATTAATTTTGAATACATTTGGATTGTAGACTTTTATTTTATTAAATTTAAGTTAATGTTTATTTATACATACATATATAAAGCTAATTTCATTTTTTTTGTACTATTTAGGTATGGACATACATTTTATCGCATCAAATCATATCTTTATGTATGTATATGTCCTTACAAGAAATTCAAATCAAAACAAAATACCTACAGTTATTTATTTTCAAACATTTACTTACATTAAAATCGGAACAATATGAATTCATATTTATGCAATGCATTAAGGCTGGTTGCTACTTGCTGGTATCATAGAATAGTAGTAAGTCGGTATTATTTTTACATACTACCATGTTAATCATTGTTCGAATTTTGCTATTCATAAAGTAGTAGCAAATCTTGTACACAATCCAGTTTCGAAATGTCAACCTAATGTCGATAACCTGTATGCAAAATGATACCCTATCTTCAAAAACGCAATACTGCCTATTTGATGCGATATTCAGCTTAAGATCATAGTACGCTGAGTATCGCATGGAATAGGCAGTATTGCGTTTTTGAAGATAGCCATACAAATGATCAAATATCAAATAGTGCGCTTTCATTACATAAATTATCTAATGCGTACGTTATTTCAAAAATTACATATGTACATACTTATGTATTTGTGTTCCAACGTTTATTTATATACTTACATATGTACCTACATATTATGATTTTTAAAAAATATTTAATAATAATTTTTACATTTATTTATTTTCAGATTATTTAAACATCGTATTATGAAATTGTAATTTCCATCATTTTCTTTTAAATAGTTAAAACTTAAAATATTAACAGAATACAAAATATGAATAAAAATATTCAGCAAAATAATAATAAATTTCTAGTTAAATTTTGTAATGGTATCTACGATTTAACAAAATTTTTAGAAAAACATCCAGGTGGTGTTAATACATTAAAAGGTTTAAATGGTGGTGATATGACAGAACGTTTTTTAAATGCACCACCACATTCTAATGCTGCATTATATTTAATGAAAGAATATAAGATTATGAAAAATAAAAATGAAATTAATAATGAACAAAAAACTTTAAACAATAATAGTAATAATAATAACAGTGATATTCATGTGAATCAAAGTAATAATGCATGTAACGGTAATATGAATAATGGAAATTGCAGTAATGAATTTAGAACTGGCGAGGATCTTATTAATAACAATATTGAACAATTAATTGATGAAAGTATGGAGGTAAGCAAACAATTTCCTTTTTTTTTCACAAAATATATCATTTCTGTTTTTCAATTTTGACTCATTTATTATTTAATAATTGTTATTTTTGAAAGTAGTGACTTAAATTAATTAGATTTTATTTTTAGAAAAATTTCTTATATAGCAAAAATATTTCATGTTTTATGTGAAATCCTTTTCATAGACCAAACACAATTCAAAATAAATTTTAACTTTTTTATATATACATACATACATCATAAAATGTTAATATTAATGACCAGAATTAAAAGCAAAAAATTTATAATTTTATTAATTCTCTCGTACATATACCTTTGGTTTTGAAAATATTTGAATTGTTTTTTCTAATTCTGTTAAAGATTTTTCAATTTCCACTTTTCTGTTTCGCAAACGTAATGTTTGGCAAGTTAAGGGCATATGATTCAATTCATCAACAAGTTTTTGAAATTCTAAAATAAATGAAAAACATTTAATAATATGAATTGTTTTTAGTTTAAAAATTCAAATAGAAATTATTTACTTTCTTTTGCTGCTCTTAATGTTTCTCGTTTTTCACTTTCGTCTAGAACGTAATGACCCTTTGGACAATTTGGATCCTTTTCTAATTCACGTATTCTTTGTAATTCTTTTTCACGTTTTTCCCGTTCTAAATATTTTGGTATTTTAACATTTGATTTAACTGAAAAAATTTTAAAATTTTATTCAAAATGAAAACATTAAAAGATTTTTAGATATAAATATATATATAATTACTTTTCTTGTTGTCAAAATCGTAATTAGATTGTACTTGTAATTTTGTATTTAATTCATTGGAATCTCTTATATGTGTATTACACATTTGATTCTCTAATTTCTTGATATTATCTCCAGTATCATGAAAATTAAAATTAATGTTAACAACGGATTCAGATACATTATCATTTGCACTTTGTCGATTACTTTGATTATCATGTGAAGTTATACTATCTACATCTTCCTAAATTTAAAGAAAACAAAAGATCTTGTTTTATTTGTTAACTAAAACTATGTAGTCTCTTTCTTACAGTTTCTAAACTAGTGGACGGTTTATTCCTGAGTAATTCAAGATTGTCATGTAATACTACTTTGTCTTTTGATATACATCTAAAAATGATTATTATTATTTAATTCAAAGTTTTAAAAAATAAATCGAAAATAATTTTTACCTTTTTAAGGCATTACTTAAAAATATTTCATCGGATATATCATCAGTTTGAATTCCCTTATCACAATATATTATTTTATTTGATGTTGAAATTGGTCGTGTTATACAATTTGCTGCACTAGTTCTAGAACTAGAATACGTTTTCTTTGATAAACAAGAGCATCCAGAATTATTTCGTTTTGAATTTATACAATTTTTAGTTGTTGCCGTTATCCTTATCTTGGGATTTATATCATTTTGTTCGCAATGTTGCTGTGATATTTGTTTACAGCATGTTATTTGATTACTTACTGATTGTTTTTGTAAATTTTTTAATCTCATCTTATTTTCTCGAAGAAAATCACGTTTTGCAGGTTTTGCTAATCACAAAAAAAAGTCATAATAATAATAAACTCAATGTACCTAGTTAAAATGAATTTGAAATTTTTAAAAAATGAAAAAGTTCCTCTTACTTTCAACTGGAAATACTCCTTTTAATGTTGGTAAATTTTTCATGATTCCTTATTTTTGTTTGCTTTTTTCTTGATAATTTCTGGTGAAATAATAATATCTAACTTCATTAATACCATATAAAAATGGATAAATTCAACACCAATAATAATCTTATTTGTTTTTGTTTTGATTTTTTGACATGTAAATTTGTTTTGTTGTTTTGTTATGAGTCAAAACACAAAACATCAAAAATAATGAAACAAAATTGTCTTTTTCTTATTTGTTTTTTAGTTTCTTAAATTTTTTATTGTTTTTTATAGTTATTCATTTATGAAAATTTTAAACGAAAAAATGTTTTATTAAATTATTTTTATTTTTTATTTTTAAATCTAATTCAAGCATTTAGTTGATTGGTCAAAGCCAATGATTCCACAAATTCATAAAATTGGTAATCAATATAATGAATGGGTGAATAAGCCGGTTGACCGACCGTTACGATTGTTTAAATCAGATTATTTAGAAATTTGTACAAAAACTCCTTGGTGGATGGTACCATTATTTTGGTTACCAGTCGTATTTTATTTAAGCATTAATGACGCATTGTATGTGAAAATTATACGGTATCCGTATAAAATGGATAAAGTAATTTACATCTGTATTCTGTAACATTCAACATATACAATTTTGCCCATTTAGAAATATATATATATTTATTTATTATATTACAGACATGTACGTTGACGTTATGTTTTTTATATGGGGTTTTTGTATGGACATTCGTTGAATATTTATTACATCGATGGGTATTTCATATGAAAATATCAAATCAAAGCTCATGGCTATGCACATTCCATTTTTTATTACATGGTTTACACCATAAGGTAAATATTAGGGATAAATTTCCCAGAAGTATAAACGTAATGAATTACAACTTTTTTCTAAATTACAGGTACCTTTTGATCCTTATCGACTAGTTTTTCCACCATTACCAGCCATCATTTTAGCATTAGGATTTTATCCTTTAGTACATTTAATATCAATCAATCCCCGAATAACCATGGCTGGAGGATTATTTGGATATGTTTGTTATGATATGATGCATTATTATTTACATTATGGTAATCCTCGTATATGGCAAATGCATCAAATGAAAAGATATCATTATCAACATCATTTCGCTCATCATGACCAAGGTTTTGGTATAAGTAGTCCAATATGGGATTGTTTATTTGGCACACAAATTTATTTAAGGAAATTAAAATACATGCTGCAATGGAAACTTTAATTAAGATTGATCTTTTTTTATTACTTATAATTGTATTAACTTGAACACGATTTATGAAGTAATTACAAACATTTCAAAAGATACAGTATAATTTGGTATGTACAGTATCTCCAACAATTCACCGCACTCTCAGCTTGTTTTATTATTATTGGCAAACTTTTCAAAATTTAAAATTCAATCTCAATATTTAATAAATTTAAATAATATAATTTTTCTGTAAATTGTTTATGTATGAGTAAACATCCTAACCAAAAATTGTTTCATATAAACATGTAGAGATTTTAATTTTAATTTTTGAAAAACTAGCCAATAATAACAAAAAATGCTAAAGGTGCGGTGACTTTTTGGAGTAACTGTATGACCATTTGATGTTTTTTAAAAATTACATGTTTTAGTAAAATAAGGAAACAAAAATTATTTCTTTTTTTACAACAAGAAAATGAAAAGTAAATTCTTTATTGAAAAAATAAATAATTTTTAAAATCAAAAAAATAAAACAAAAATTATATTTATTAGTATATATGCGTAATTGTAAACTGCAAAAAAGGAAAATGTAGATTAAGTACATACGTTAAGACTAATTTGATGTTTACATTTAGCTATCATTTTTTTGAGATTTTTGCATAACTTGTCTTAATTGTGGAAATGCACTTTTACTTTGTGGTGGATGTAATCTGATAGCTAAATTTATAAAAGGCTCATATAATGATGCTCGTTCCATTGCGTTCACTGTATAATGTCTTACACGTTCTCTAGCGCACCAGCTATTTGCTCGATTTAAGATTGATTCAACTGGATCAATTTTTCCTTGGCCATGTGGAACTGTTACATGTTCACCTTTTCTATTTTCATTTTTTGATTTTGATCTCATATTAGCCAAAACAATAATTGGTATTTCTTTTTTATCTTTATTTTTATCAATATCCATTTTTATATCTGCCAACATATCTAAACTAGAAGCATCGCTTGGATCATAAACAAGTACATATCCATCAGGAAAATGTAAGTAATGTCGTGGTAATTGAATATTACCCTAAAAAAACATGTTTAAATTCGCGTTATACACATAAATTCACAAAAATTTGTCTTGTACCTGTAATCCAGCGGTATCAAAAATCCTTAAAGTTTCGCGTGGACCTCTTCCTGTATCAACACTTGCTACATAAATGTCTTCAATAGTTGGATAACTTTCCTGATTAATTTAATCGTCAAGTTATAGTAAACGACACCAAAATTATATCTAAATTACTTACTGATTCTGGTGTAATATTCCCATAAATCAATTGTTCTAGAATTGTTGTTTTCCCAACACCTTTCATACCACAAATCAATACCTTTCCTACTTTACTAACTTTTGAAGTTAACATATTTTACGAATTGATCCTAAAAACACATCTTAAAATAAAGAATGAGAAAGTTTGCTTTTACATAAAATTAAAAAAACACAAATAATACATCCACTCTATTTTTATCAGAAACAAAAAAAATTCTAAATATCAACAAAGGATTGTCAAAATGAATATAAGTACTGGCAGGGATTTTTTTTCATTCGAGTGTTTCATTTCATATATATATTTGATATGGAAAACATGAGAAATAAAACACTTCAACAACTTAACCCCTAGATACACAGAAACATAGATGAATTGTATAATTGTATTATTTATATGAGATCCTAGGTAAACAAACACGGTCTGATTTGGCTACTTTTCTTTAATCATAGATCAAGCAATTCAAAATTGTATTGCAATTTATTCCTATTAGAAACATATGCAAGAAATCATGAAAAATGAAAATTTTGAACCAAAAATTTAGTGAATTGCCAATCGCACTTTAATAAACTTTGTTCTGGAATCTTAGAACAAAATCAAAGATTATAATTTAAATTATTCGATAAAAAACACATTTTTCCTTTTTTTTTAAATTTATTATAGATTATTCTATCAAACATTCACAAACAAATCTACTACATATTTTTTTTTTAATCTTTGTTTACATACACATTAAGATAATGGTGTAGGGTAATTAATTTATTAATAAAATGCAAGAAATCTGTATAAAAAATATCCCCAAAAAATTTTATAATTGTGTATTTTTGCTTTTATTTGTATTAGAGAGAAAAATTTGTACCTGTATATTGAAAAAAAAAAAAAAAATACAATCAAAAAATCCTTTTAACTGAAAAGGGAAGTACAAAACAGCAACAGCAAACAGTATTTCCTATATTTTCTTTTTAAATAATAAATAAGATACCAAATAAGGCACCCCTGAGTAATTATTGACTTTTATAAATTCACACTTTATGTTTTTCTTTTTTAATTTTTCTATAATCATCGTCTTTTTGTGGTACTTCCCTTTTTTCTTTTTATTTGTTCTGACTATGAGAATATGTATTTAAAAAATAATGATAAAACATTAAATGCTATTCTTAAGAAATTAAAATTTTTTTGTTTTATGTAAATCCTGGCTAAGTAATTAATATTATTTTCTTACAAAAAAAAAAAAAAAAAAATTATTTTTATCTTCAATAAACAAAAAATAAAATAAAATAATACAATCTTCCCATGAAAATTCATCTTTTGGGTTAATTTTCAAACAACGAAGGATGAAAAAAATGAGAATAAACATTTAGAAAAATATTTATTCGCTTTCTTCTTCTTCATCATCTTCAGACTCCTCTTTCTTTTTGCTTTTTTTGGCGGGTTTCTTTGATTGTTTACCTCGTTTTTTATTACCAGTGTCTGTTCCACCATTTGCTTCATATTCTTTAACGGCTTTTGTGTATTCATCTTTCATTTTTGCGGCTTTTGCTTCCCATTCCTTTAAAAATAAGATAAGAAAAAGTTTTCGTTAATAGGTCAGCTATTAAAAATAAATAGATAAAAATGTATTCGGAAAATTATTTACAGATTTATCCTTCATTCCTCTCCATAATTCACCGCCTCTTTTAGCAATTTCTGTTACTTTTATTCCAGGACTTTCCTTCTTTATCTTTTCACGATTTTCGCTAAGCCATAACATATAGGCTGAAAGTGGTCGTTTCGGTCTTTCTGACATATTTTAATTATTTTTCTTTTCTAAAGAAAAAAAAAAGTAAAGAAAGAATTATTATTAAATAACGCTATGAATTTTGAAAGGCTTTTCACAACCTACTGAAAAATCACACAAATACAAATTCAAACTAACGGCTATTATTTTTAAAAAAGCGTATAATATAATGTATGAAAATCCGAGCAAAATTTATTTCGGTGGCAATAATGCGAGATGCAACTAAGATTCATACAATACAACATAATATGGATATTGAGATGCAACTATATACAATTTTGACCTGTATATGCATTAAATAAACTATATAGGAAAACTGACGCATCAGCATAACGCATTATAACGAATTCGTGAATTGTGAGAAATTATGCGACAGTGTTGAAAGAAATTGAAAATGAAACAAACATTGATTGAAACAAACCGGTAATGGTGTACTGTACAATTTTTTCTTTAGAATTTTTTAAAATTAAAAATTTGCTATATTATCTACACAAAAATGTTGAATAAAATATAATAAAAGGAATTTTAGTTTTATTTTAAAATAATTTATTTTATTTGTAGGGATAATATAATAACACACACATACATACTCATCATCATGGTTCCTCTGAAACCATGCTGTTCGTTAGAAAAATCTCGATAAACGTTACAAAACAATTAAAATAAAATCTAAAAACTCCAGAGAAATATACAAAAATTCATTTTCAACAAAATTAAAATCTTTTAATTTTTCGTACACAGTTTAAATAAAAATTTCAATAAATTTATTAAAAATGGCGAAATGTAATTATTAAATGACGCCCTACTAGAACCGTACCAACGCTGAACAGTTTTTTACATATTTATTGTGTACATATGTGTATTTTATTTGAAATATTAAAGAAATATATACTTATATTCGCAGATTAATAAAATATAATTATATAATAATGGATGATTGCTCCGTATCTCCTTTTTTAATAAATTTTAAATTAACCGATCGATGTATCACACCATGTGAAAAAGCACGCGTTGTATTGTTTGAAAATTTTTACTGTTTTTAGTTTTCATGGCTATACAATATAAAATAACAGTAATTTATAAAAAAAATTTATCACTTACATTATTAACTTAAGGAAAAAATTAATAGTTAAAAAAATTTTTACACAACAAGCAAATAAAATTAACAAAATTGACTTTTAATTAAAATTAAATGCGATAGCATTGATTTTCATTTAAAATATAAACACACTTCCTTCCACACAGAAAACAAAATTACAAGTGAGTGTCGAGTGAAACTGAAATGCAAAGGAAAAGAAAAAGAAATATTTTACTTCTTTTCTTGTTTTCTCCCTCTTAAATAATTAAACGTCAATTCAATTTCCATTTTTTTCAACAAATGGAAATGAAATTAAAGACAGAAACAAATATATGTATTAATATTAAATTTGAAAATGATTTTGGTAGGCGTTAGATGAATTCATCGCAGGATAAACGTAACAAACGTTAAAATTTAAAGTACTTATGTGTACGTTATCCGTTATCATATAAACGCTAGTACGAAATTTTTACCATGATGACGTGACGTTAAATGACAACCGATAAGTGCTTTAATTAATCAGAGCAATTAAGAAACGATTTATAACGTAAAGAAAAGCTAGTAATTTGTATGTTGTATCTGACGCTGATCTGTTGATGTCTGATGAAAATGCATTGGAAAAGGAACAATTTGAAGCAAAAATGTAATTATATGCTAGTGAAGTCACTGTACGATAAGATATTTCTTACATAATCTTTGAACATGAACAATTTTTAATAATAAATAAAACTTGAACAATTAACTTAAAAGAAATTTGTTCTGATTCAAAATACACGATTCTATCCGCTTTTTACCATTTTTAAATATGTACATACTATACATATGTAGGATATTTTATGAAAGCCAATTTTATTTTGTAACTCTCCTAAAATTTCTACATTAAATGTAAAAATAATATGAACCCATACTTGTTTGGTCAAATTTATTGGACAGCATTCACAAATGAATTTTTTTTATTTGCTCCATAACAGAAAATAAAAAATGGACAAGTTTTCAGTAGTTTCACAGTCTACCGGTATGATAATGGCCATGATAAGCTTTATGAAATTGTATCCACTATGTTGAAAGTGTTGTTAAAATGTTAATATTTTTTCAGCAATTAAATTTGAGAGGAAGATGTGATTTCAAATACCATTTATTCATTGCTTTGATGTAACGTCTTTTTTTTTTAATTAAAAAATTTTCAATAATCAGTTTGAATTGAATAATACATACTTAAAATTTATTTTTACTCAGTTTTTAAATTGTGTAATTATGTATATTTGTATTATTATTCATTTGTATTGATATTATATTATTTAAAACATTTTGTTTATTAATAAAATTTTAATTTTAATTTATTACAAATAAGTTTTATTACTTTGTATATTAGGGATGTGTATTCATAAAAAATTTCTGAGTTCATATTTAAATGAAATAAAGAGTTTGTTCTAATTGTTTTTTGGTTTTTCCTTTTTGTTTTTTTTTTTTTTTATTTCCTCTTTTCAATATAATATGTTAATAATCTATGTAATGTATAATAATAGTATTATTTTCATTTAAATATCCAACTACAATTTTTTACACAAATTTGAAAAAAAAACTACTCTTCCTTTTTGCTTGTAAAGTGCAAATACGTAAACATTTTCTGTGTTTATATCTGACTTAAAATACATTTTTCACAAAACATAATAGAATATTTATTTAAATGATTTTCAGTTGAGCCATTTATTTTGAAAGTAAGCGTGCAAGCACGTCAATTATTTAAAATATTTCAAATTTTATGTATGTATCCTTCAAATGACCTCCATAGAAAACTCTTTTCGGATATCAAATGTATCTTTGTATGATGTGTATCTTGTGAATATCTTGTTTTTGAAATTTTGCACTTAATTCACTTCCAAAATAAATGGCTCAATTATTTAATTTTATTTTTTTCTTATTTTCTTCCTCAAATAATTGAGATCAACAAAGTAATAAATAGAAAAAAAAAAAATGAAAATAATAATAAATGTGTACAAATAGTGTCTGTAAATTTCAGAAATGTACATTACATGTAGTATGCAATAGGTAACCTATATAGTTCGTTTATATTCAAACGCTGGACTAGGAAACGGAAATATCTTTTGTAAAAATTTTTTGAATTGAACCGGAACCTGTGTAAATACTAACATTATATAAATTGTTTTAATCATAATTCTTTTAAATAAATTCTAAAATTCAATCATAAAAGAACTAAGGTTGAAGCAATTTTTACATTTTGATCATCTACATAAAGGATATTTTAAAGTGTAATGCATAGAGTTCGTTTACTTTGAATGTAGTATGTACGATTTCGAATAAAAACGTTTGTCCTTATTTTATGTTTTTTAAATTTTTATTACTACAAGGTATATCTCTTTTATATTTATTGCATTTGTAAATGTTTATTATAAATGGTTTTTTTTTAAATTAAAAATTACGAAATTTAAAATTTAAAAAAAAAAAATTAAAATAAAATTTAAGTCATAGTAATAATAATGTGTTTGTTTGTATGTAGACTTTTATCATGTATTTGGTACATAAAAGAGGAAGAATCAAGAATTATTAAACATATTTCAATAAATACAAGATAATTTTTGTATATTTTTCGGTTTTTTTTTTTATTTTTTCAAAAATGAAAAACTTAATCACTTCCTTCCTCCTCAGACTCATCTTCTTCAGATTCCTCTTTCTTTTTTGCTTTTTTTGCAGGCTTCTTTGCTTGCTTGCTTCGCTTTTTACCAGCTCCACCGCCAGATGTCTCAGTACCACCATTTGCTTCATATTCTTTAACAGCCTTTGTATATTCATCTTTCATTTTAGCTGCTTTAGCTTCCCATTCCTTTTTAGATATGCATTTTTTTTTTTTTTTTGAAAAAAATATACAAACAGGTAAGGGTATAATAATTTGTAATTAAAAATTTTCATTTTTATTACAAAGAATTTTTTTTTTAGATTAGCACACTTACAGATTTATCTTTCATAGCTCTCCATAATTCACCACCCTTTTTAGCAATTTCTGTTACTTTTATTCCAGGATTTTCCTTTTTTATTTGCTCTCTAGTTTCATTTAACCACAACATATATGCGGATAAGGGACGTTTCGGTTTTTCAGGCATTTTTCCCTGCTTTTGCTTTTGTTATACTTTTTTTTTTAAATTGATATATTCTTCACGATTTTTGTCTTAATATTGAGAATATAGATTTATGTTGGAATTAAACTAAATTTGATATATAAAAAGAAAATATTGTTCATTTTTTTTTTGTTTTTATTCTTTAATAACATTGATTGATAATTGTTAGCACGTTGAAATGAATACTTTTATTGGAATCTATAAAAAATACCTAGTAATGGGTTCATGTTTTTGGGAACCAGATTCGAAATGTTTGAAATTTTATAACGTTTGAATTTAAAAGAATAGCGGTTTTTTAATGTTTTGAATAAGATTCCAAGTACTCATTTCAGAACACAATGTTTTAAAGCAAAATTATAATTTTATGTGTAAATAAAATCGTTTTGAAAAATGAAAATTGTAAAAAAAAAAAACAAAATCATAATTTGAATAAAAACATACACAAAAGCAGTTAAAAATGTAAATGAAAAACACAAAATGGGCAAAGAATAAAATAACATAACAAGGTGGTACAAAAAAATATGAAAAGTGTGCTTTCTTAAAATGAATATCAGAATAATCAGTATTATATTTATTTTAATAAATGATTTTCTTTTGACTTTTTTTATAACGAATATGAAACATCTAGCGGGAGCAAAAATGAATTTAAAAAAACTGACGTACACATATATATGAACTGGATTCAAATTTAAAAGCAAGCAAGACAAGCAAATAAAAATAAAATTTTAAATGTTTTTTTTTTTGTTTACCCAAAATAGGCGTGAATTTGTTTTTGATTAAATATATGAGTATATTTTATTTTTAATTTAATTTTAAAAATGTTGTAATTATGTATTTTCAAAGATAAAAAAAAAAAATTTCGAATTCTAAAAATATTTTTAATGGAAACATTGATGTGGAAGAATTTTTAAAAAAAGCTTTACTAATTACCTAAAAAAAACAACAAAAAGCTTCTCTGTTCTCATTATTAATCTATTATTTATTATCAAAAGTACATCACACACATACAAAATACATACAACATTCATACAAAATTAATGATTTGTAAATCTGATGAATTCATGAAAAATATGCCTATAGCCTTTTTACTTATATATTGATAATATATACATATCTACATGGGTACAAACATACATTCATATGTTTCACTATACCTATATAATTTGTTCTGTCTCACAAATACCAAAATAGGACTAAAATTTTACATTGCGCGTATTTAACAACAAACAATGTATATATCCCGTGTACATACAAACGTTATCCTTCTAATTTTATCGTCATCATCATCATCATTTTACTTTAACCAGTAAGAATTGTTCAAATATTTCCCCATTTAATCGTTACAGTTCGTATTACATTTATCTATGCTTTGATGATGCCCGTTTTTTTTAAACTCTTACATTTATACATATTACTTTTTTAAATCTGCAGAAATATTTCAGTAACATTTTATTGCCTTATCCTTAATTCTATACTCTTGATACTTACTACATAGGTATGTATTTATATTTAAATATTTTGTAACGACTTATAATTTACATCTGCTCTTCAAAACAAAAAAAAAAAAAAAAGTGGTTATAGAAAATAAAAATCAGGAAAGAAATCTAATGTTCCTGACAAAAAGTCATAGATAAAATTTATTTGTTAAAAAATATTGTATCATTTAACGATATATGTATACAGGTATTTTTGTAATACATTAAGTATGTATTATCAAAAAGAGAAAATAAAGCAATGGGAAAAAATCTTAGCATCATGGTATTACATATAAATATTTGATATCCCAAATATAGGTACCTAGATGTTTTTAATTCATCTCTTATTAAAAGAAAAATACAAAAAAAAATTTAAAAATTATAAAAACCTTTTTCTTTGCGCTTTACTAGCCTGACTAGTCTTTTCTTTATATAGGGTTTGTCATTTTCATTTTTATACCATATAATTTTTTACACTACTGTTTTATATTGCTATCACCGCATTTTCTCGTTATTATACGCCATTTCCTTTTATACAGTATGTGTATGGCCATTTATACGTACATTATTATAGTATACGTACTCAGTACAAAAATATTTAGGCTTCTTTTTATTTTATTTTTTTTACATTTTCATTTATTGATAATGTTGTTGTTTAGTCGTTTTCTTATATTTTATACTATACTGATGCTAACTTACTTGAAATAATCTTTTCAAATAATAATGTATAAAGGCAACTACACATATAAATACCAAACATACATAAACGTATATGTTATAATATTATACATATTATATATTATTCAAAAATATATAAAAAAAAAAAAAAAAAAAAACATATACAAAAGAGTCAACTCAAAGCAGGCAAAAGTATTAAATATTTTTCATGTATATATATATATATATATCTAAATTAACAAATATATGTATACACGTATCCCATATAGCTAGTGTATGATAGCTGTTTTCCTCTGCTTTTCATACAAAATATCTATCCTATACTGTCAAATATAAATTTATACGTACGATATAGTATAGCCGAACATACAGAATACATTCATTTCATATAATATAATACCAAAGCCAAGTATATTTTTTCTTCTACTACCTAATATATATGTACACTAATATAAAATTCACTCTGTATATATGCATGTAGTATGTACATACATATATTGTATTTGTAATAATCATAATATAAATGATATACCCCATGTAAAAAAAAAGTAACCAGCCCAATCAACGAATCAAACGAAATCACCAACAACAACAACTATTAAAATCCAACAACAACTATTACAACAACAAAATCAGCAACAACAACAACAACAACAACGCAACAAAGATGTCTTCGGCATTATATGCCATTACTGAAAAACTAGAAAATTTTCTATAGAAATTTTATTTTGGCGCCAAGTTAAAATTCTCAAATATATTTCAAATAAACTATATATGATAAATATACAAAATTATAGAAAAAATTATTTGGAAATTTTTATAGAAGATCGTTTTTAAATTTTCTTAATAAATTTTATATAATTTAATTTTTAATTTTCAATATAATACAATACTTGAATGATGCTAACTGTAAGCCATTTTTATATGGGAAAGGTACATATAAAAAATGATATTAAAAAATTTTTTCAATGAAACACAACATAGACAATCAAAAATTTTTTGATGACGAAAACAATATTAAGACGTAATTTAATGAAATTTTTATAAAAAACCTATTTAATTAATATAAAATAATAAAAAATTTTAATATCATATTAATTAATATTGATAAATTTTATTTTTAAAAATTTAATATTTGAAAATACATTTTTCATATAATATGATGGGTTCCATAGAAATACTTCAAAGAAATTATAAGTAAACCCACGCCAAAATGGGTCGACAAATTTTATAAAATTTATATAATAAATCAACATGAATTTTAATACGTTTATAAAAATAAAATTCTAGACTAATTTATTTATCAATCATAGAATATGATTTTTAACTTACCTGAAGAAATTTTTTATGAAATTTTATTATGAAAATGGACACCAAAAAATTTTTTCAACTTTTCAAGTCACCACACAGAACGAATATTATTTCTTCCACTTCGCAAAGAGAATATTTTAATATTGAATGCCCGTCGTGTTACGTCGAATCATCGAATCAAAATTTTATACAGCTTGTAGCAAATTTATGCTGTACATGCGATGAATTCAGTTGTTGACTTTACACGTAAAATATATGGTACGTGATAATAGCACATAATATGAAAAACGACGTATAGACGTGATACGATGTCCAATACTTAAAAAAGTAAAGCTGTTAATTTTCTATATGGCGCATTACATATGTATATGTACATACTATATATGTATATAATATATGTAGAGGGAAGTATACGTACATGTTCACGGCGCACATCACATCACATCACAGAATATATAGTAAAAGTACGATATAAAGTATATACATTCATATACATATATATATAGCACAGTACTTGTACAGTGGCATATATTAACATATCGTATTCATATAGCTGGCTTGTATATGGCATATGGATGGATTTAGAGTAGACTGTTATAAGAAAAACGTAAAATGTATACAGCAAGTGTATCAAATGTATGAAAAGTGCGATGGATTACGTTGAAGTTAAATCGTTCGTTTTTCGATTTTTCTCATAAATTTTTATAACGGAAAATAACGTATGCTCTGGTAAATTCCCATAGCACAAACGTACATATTTTATATTTATATCGCATTATCACAATCGCCGCATATATTATGTGGCTACTACATGTGTAAACGCTATTTTGTGTATATAATATGTTTTTTATGTAAATATATTTTTTTCCACGTACGATTGCTTTGTTTTTTTCTGTATAATGTATATATGTATATAGATATAAGTATATACAAATACAATATGCTGTGAGCAGTAAAGTTAATTTCGTTCGTATTATAAAAGTATAAAATTTTGCTTTGCATGGCAGGCCTATTATTGGGGTACCAGAATGGTTATATTGATTTGATATTGGCTATCAATTAAACTTAATACAGAATTCTAATTGCAGTAGCAGCAACACGTTAACTGATTTAATTTACAATTACAAAAGGTATAAGAACTCTGAAGGATATTGAATTTTCATGTGTATTGCATGCGTACATTACTGCATAAGGATATCAATAAAATAAATATATATTATACATAGGTATATGAATATGTACCTACATATATTTGAATATTATCAAGTATTATGCAATTACAAATTTGACTTTATCTATTAGAAATGTATTTTTATCAATATTTTTCTCATGCTAATATAAATAAATACCTACGTGTTCACTTGTATGTATGTATGCATATTTTGTATACCTATACCTACAAAAAATCAATTCAAATAATAAAAATAAACAGGATAGGTATTTTACATTTTAAATAAGTACAAAAAAAATAATAGAAAATGATAAAATATTGTGAACATTGGAAACGGACATAAACGCATAGTAATGGCAATAGGTATTAATTATCACTTATAGAACCAGCAGGATTCTTTCCTTTTATGAGTGATACAAAACAAAATACTAGAAATTATTTGGCGGGAAAATAATACTTTTACTTTCAATTTCAGAAGCTCGGTTATTTTAAAGATGCAGCATTAGCATAACCAATGTGTAGAGCGTCATTTCATATGAACGAGAAAATGCAAGGAATGGGAATATGTACATACATACATACCTATATATACATATGTGGGAAACGGAAAGGATATGTTACATATTTGTTATATATATAATATACATACCTATATGTAGGCACACATATTGTGCAATCTACATAGGACAATTTTGGTTTAAAGAAGAATAATGAATGGTTTCAATATCATCCGTAAAATGAGAGATGACAATGAAATCTACATAAAGTTGAAATTCGAGTAGATAGTTTTTGTTTTTATCTAGTAAGTATTTAGGTAGGTACACACAATTTGTTTATTTTCTGCGACACAACATGGGCATAGAATACAATACGTATCTACCCAAATTTTAAATTGTAAGTAGAAAACATGTAAATGTATATATAGATAGGTACTATTGCATTCAATTGAACAATTCTGAATTATTTTGATGATTAGTGTGATTATTATTGGTATATAGAATTGATTTTTTGATATTAATCTAAAAAAAAATGAAGTCTACTCACTTAAAAATTTATATCATTTTCAAAATGAACGGTTTTTTTTTTCAAATTTTCAAATTGACGGTTACATTTTGTACCTGCATCACATATAAGCTTGGAATAAATATAACATGTAGGTAGTAAAAAAGATTTTTTTTAAACTTTTTAATACAATTTTTTTCAATATCATAATTACATATGTATGTATATAATTGAGTTGGTACATACATGCTCATATGGCTCCACGTATGCACAATGCACATATGGATGTATCTTTGTAAAAAAAAAAACTACCTATAAGGAAAAATTACAGGAAAAATATAATGGTATGCCGTCTACTTCTGAATTTTCATAATGAACAGTTTAATGACAACATTTCATTGTAGTTTTATTATTAGGATTAGAAATTAATAATGGCTGAAATAATTTAATAATTTAAGTGTTATTTAGTTAAATGCTTGTGAAAAAAATATGAAAAATAAAAACTTTTAAACTGAAGGAAAAAATAATGGATCACAGAAGCATCTAACTAATTATTTGATTTAATAGCTATTATTATTGTAGTACATGTAATTGCTTTTAAACAGATAAATACCTAATAATAAAAGTTAGGAAATAAAATCATACGATAAATAAAATAAAATCTACAGAGAGAAACAGATAAAAAATAAAGTAAAAAATATTCACAAATCTATTTTACACTAAGCTAATTGAATATAACATACAACTTTTGTTAAAAATACCCAATATTGGACACGGGTATGAGTAAATAAATAAGTTTTTTCGTTATTAACGCAAGTGTACCTAACATTTTTGTAAAGCTCAACAATAAAAGTAAATAGAAACATCTGTAGCAAAATTTTCTCAACATTTAATAAACATTTTTCTTTTATTGTTCAAATTGATTTTAAAATACAATAATAAACTAGGTACATTATATACAGTTGTTTACACAAATGAAATATGTAAATTTTTTTTATTCAATAAAATATGAAATCAGCTTTAATTGATCTATGACGAGAATTAAGAAAGAGAAACTACAAAAACATAATTTCAGTTTTTTGTCATACTTCATTAAGGTCAGACGGAGATATACCTACATACATACATATATAATATAGAATTAAAGAAAATTAATTTAAAAAGTACCTAATTAATTTTAGAAATAATTATGTATCTTACTGGATTACATCTTTGTATATCTATAATAACATGGAATGTAAATTCGCAATTTCCAAGCTCACAAACATCTGTTTATGATCTTCTTGGTTTGGAAAATGGTTACGATAATTATCAACAAGATCCAACAAATTTGAAAAATTGTAGTGTACCAGATTTATATGTAATTGGCTTGCAAGAAATTAATTCAAAATCTTCAAATATTTTTTCGCGTTTATTTAAAGACAATGCGTGGATGTCGAAATTTCGTAGTGTTTTAGCATATAAAGATTATGTTATAATTAAAACAGAGCAAATGCAAGGTTTATTTTTAGTTGTATTTGTGGAACGTAAACATTTATTGCATATAAAAAATATTGAAGCTGAAAATACAAAAACTGGTATTGGTGGACTTTGGGGTAATAAAGGTGCAATTAGTGTACGTATGAATTTATATGGGAATTCAATAGCTTTCATTAATGCACATTTACCAGCACATGATGATCAATTAGATAAAAGAATAAGCGATTACAATAGTATAATTGATCAACATCATTATCATGTGAATCATTATCGTTACATATTTGATCATGATTATGTATTCTGGTTTGGCGATTTAAATTTCCGTTTAACTGATAATCATTTACAAGCAAAAGATATTAAGAATATGATACGGCAAGATCGTTTAGAAGAGCTTTACGAAAGGGATCAATTAAATTTAGTTCGTCGTGAACACAAAGCGTTTCACCAATTTACAGAAGAAATTCCAAAATTTCCTCCGACATTTAAATTTCATCTTGGAACTTCTGAATATAATTTGAAAAGACGACCAGCTTGGACAGATCGTATATTATACAAAATTAAAGAAGAAGATGCAACAATACATCCAGATTTTACACTGGGAATTCAACAATTATCTTACATTAGTCATCCAGAATACACGATAAGTGATCATAAACCAGTATCTGGAGAATTTAAAATTAATTTACTTGAAGATCCTGAATATAAAGTTGTCGAATTTTCATACATTCCTGTATGGAAAATTGGTAAAGAAAATTCAATACAATACACAATCCCAGATGATTTTGTCGAACAAGAAGGAGATTGGATTGGAGTTTTTCCAAGTGATTATAGTAGCTTAAGCGATTATCTTGCTTATCAATATGGAAGTCACAGTGTGAAAGATAAACAAAATAACAATATACGTTATCTTAGTACTGATTTTTCAGAAAATATAAATATTGTCCAGAATAGGGATTACATTTTGTTGTATTTTCAAAGTTCTGGTTTACAATCTATAAATTCTGTTGTTGGGATGAGCAATGTATTTAAAGCAGAACAGTAATTTCCTAAATTGTAGTAAAAAAAAGTGTTGTGTTAAATGACAAAAGATATTTATCTTGTCATAATATTAGTTAATACAATCATGTAGATACTGATGATTTAATTTTGTAATTTATTCCAATTAAATCCTCATTTAAATAGTAAATGCTCTTATTTAAAAAACTATTAAATAAAATTACGAAGAAAAAAAACTTATGGTATAAAATTTTTTGTACTCCCAGAAAATATATTTACTCATCTTCGCTTTCTTCTTCTTCATTTTCAGTTTCAATATCACTTTCATTATCTTTTCCTGATTCTTCATCCGATTTTTTACCATTCTTTTGAGATTTATCATTCTAACAAAAAATACAAAAAATGAAATTTATTAAGTTTATTATTTTTTTTTTTTTTCGAAAGCATATCTTTTAAAAAATACTTACGGTTTTTGTTTTTTTCTTTTCATTTCCAGATTCTGATGAACTACTATCGTCTTCTGATATATACTCTTTACTTTTGTAACCGGCACCAGTTCCAGTCGTTGTAGTTGATTTTTTTACTGGTGATTCCTTTTTCCGTTTCACACCTTTATCTGCTACCGATCCTGAACTTTTAAATTCTTTCATTTCTTCTTGATAACGTTCTTTATCTTTAGCAGCACGTTTTTCCCATTCACTCTTGTCTTTAATGTCCTTCCACATTTCGCCAGCCTTTTTAGCAATTTCTGTTACCTTTATACCAGGATTTGCTTTTTTAATTTCTTCACGATTTTCATTTAACCATAGCATGAAGGCTGTACTTGCCCGTTTTGGTTTACCTGAGTCTTTATCTTTTTTCTTTGATTTCTTTCCACTCTGTGAAGAAAATAATAAACGTTAATTAATAATAATATTGAAAAAATTCGTAACTTTTAAAAATCTTTATAAAACTTACTGATTCTTTTTTACTCTTCGATTTCTCCTTTTTATCATCTTTCCGTTCTTTTTTCTTTTTCGATTTTGACTCCTTACCCGAACCTTCACCACTTTCATCAGATGAATCCGATTGTACATTACTATCATATTCATCAGCAACATCTGATTCTGGTTCATTTGGATTGAAATCTTCATCAGTGGATTCCTCTTCTGACCCTTCATCATCATCCAATTCAGAATCTCGTTCTTTAGCTTCAGCTTTAACCCTAGCCAAGTATGCGTCTGGCTCATTCTCATTATCTGAATCACCAAAGTCTTCTTTATATGTTGCCTTATCATTCTTTCCTGTATTTTTCACATGTAATTTCTTTTCAGTTATAAAATCAAATAATTTGGCGTATTCTTCTTTTTCAATACTACTAAACGTATGAACTGTTCCTGATTTTAATTCGATTTCAAAATCAAAACTACGTGTTGAACCACCACTACGTGCGAAATTAACAGCTGCAATTTCTTCAAAACGTATATGGATTGGTGGTTTATGAACATAAATGAAACCACGTTCAAGTGGATATAAATAACCTGCAGCTGCTTTAAATGAACAACCAATAGCTGGAGTTTGCGAATGTCTGGAAATTATAATTTTGGTAATCTTTTAAATAAATTACTTTTGTTTTTTTTCCTCTTAACATTTTACTTACCCTACAAAATTTCCTGGCCCTGTTAACTTTCGGTTTATGAGAATCTTCATTATTTTACCTAAAACTTCATATACCGGTCCAGACAATTCTTTTGTTAATTTATTGTCATATTTTTCTTTAAGTTCATGTTCGCTAAATGGTAATTCAATACTTATTTTTTCTTCTTTACCGAATAATAAAACAAGATAATGATACCGTGTTTGACCTTGCTTTATTGGTGGATCCAATGATAATACAAAGAACATTTGACGATTATCTTTATGTGGTAATGAAAACAGTCGTAATACTGTTGACATTGGTATCTTATAATCGAATGTTTTACCATGTAGTTGGAAAAATGTTTGAAAAATTTTTATGTCGTATCTACCACGTGGTGTTAGACAATGAATTTCACGAAATATTGCAATTGCATCACCGGATACTGAAATGACAGATGCTTTATTCATAACATTAGCATAGAAACTTTCGACTGGATCATTGTCGGCTGATTCTGTTGTTGGTATATGAAATCGCATTTCCATTAATCCTACTGGTGCATCATCATTCTGATGGAACTCCAATGTAACTTCATTTTTTCCAGTTGTACACTGTGACACATGATTTAATGGTATCTCAAATGATGTCTTACTATCTACATCAAAACTTAAAACTGATCCCTTAAATCTCGCTGTACCCCAATTCCATCCCTTTAAACACAATTCTTTTTCTAACATATCCTTTTTATATTTTTCTTTAAAAAAGCTTGCTATTTTTTCGTTATCATTTTCTTTAAATCCAGTAAATCTGTGCAGAGTGCCGTTTTTAGTAAAAATCCGAATACCCCATGTTCCAATAAATTTTTGAAAATTAACAACATCTATATCAGATGCATTAACTTGTTCAACTTTTCCTGTTTTACTATTCTTGAAAATAATATTTTGTTCGGTCATTTTAAGTCTTCCGGGAGTCTATGAGAAACATAAAATTTTCTACATAAATTGTAGTTTTTCCAACTGAGTTATTGTAAACCACTTACCATTAAACCTTTTATCTCTGCATTTATATCTGAGTATTCTAAAATATCTGCCATTTTATTTGTTTTAATAAATTCTTTTTACTTTTCTTCAATTACAATTAACAAACTTCTGCTAACAAAAATAATAAAATTAATTTCGCAATCTTTTTACGGCTATTAAATCAAGCAGAACAAACAAACAGAACAATTTTAGTTTTAACAATTTCTTTACTTTTGATTGATTTCTTAATTAAAGGTTATGTATTTGAAATCTATGAAAACTCAACTGTCAAGCTAAATAAAACATAAAAACCACCATTGGAATTCATAAAAATTATACATAATTTTACTGATAGCAACAGCTCTAGTGTTCAAGTTTCTAACTAAACAGTAGACTGATAGGCATTGGTGAATGATGATTGATGATTGATTGATGATTATCAATATTATCATTTATTTGTCAATTGCCACACTCACAATTGGAAATTGGGACGGCAATGTAAGCACATGTATTTATTTATTATTGAAAGACCTGGAAATCGTTTAATAAGTTGTCAAAATTTCTTGTACTTTGCGAGTTTGTAAACCATAAACCACTTCACAACGAAAATTTAGAAATTAAATACAGATTAATCGATAAATATAAGAAATTTTAGTGTATTAATTTATTGAAAATGTCGGAAAATGATTTGCATTCGTCTGATGATGAGTATAATCCCCAGGCGCATAAAAGTTTACTTGAAAATGTAAATCGTTTAGGGAAAATACAACATATTAAACCACCGACAAGGACTGAACCAACTTTAGTTCAAGATGAATTTCATCTAGTAAAAAGTTCTGAAGATCCATCTGTTACAACTAAAGATTTATTGAAAGCTTTAAAACCATCTAACAGGCATTCAAGTGTTTCAAAAGAATTTAGAAAAGCAAACCTTCCAGGGAAAGTTTTAAATAAACCTTTAGAAAAGTCTGTTGCTGAAAGAATTCAACGAACAATTGGATATGAAAAAATCAAGCAGAAGTTATCAAGATGGGATGCTGTAGTAGCAAAAAATCGTTCAACTGATCATCAGGTATTGTATGAATATCGTATACATAATTAAAGTAGGTGTTTACACATAACTTTGTTTTTGTTTTAGGTTTTTCCACTTGATCATGAAACTGTTTACATAAATACGGGAGCATTAAAGAAACCTCCACCAAGATCTGTAAAAAGTGATTTAATGATTGAATTGGAAGCTATTGAAGCAAAACTAAATAAATTAAAAAGTAATCAAAATTCAAAAAATAATGAAGAGGAAAACGAAAGAAGTGTTCAAGAAAAATTAACTAAGAAGGAATTGATTGCACGTAAAAAGGAGATTGCATATTTGAAAATGAAGGAATCTCAAAAATCAGCAAGAGCACGAATGCAGAATAAAATAAAATCAAAAAAATATCATAAATTATTGAAACGAGAAAAATTGAAAGAGCAAATAAAAGAATTTGAAGTGTTACAGAAGACAAATCCAGAAGCTGCATTAAAGAAATTGGAAATATTGGAGAAAAGTCGAATACAAGAAAGAGGTACTTTACGACATAAAAACACAGGAACATGGGCTAAGAATTTACAAATAAGAGCTAAATATGATAAAGATGCTCGAAAAGATTTAGCAGAACAATTGGCTTTAAGTAGAGAATTGACACAGAAAAAAGATATTGAAGACGAAAATGAAAGCAACGAAGACAATGACTTAAGTGTAAATGGAGTAACTGAAAATGATTATGATTATGATCCGTTTAATCCTTGGATAAAGGTTAAAGGTAAAACATCTGGAAAAAATGAGGTGGTTGAATTTTATAGCGGATACCGTAAATATTGGATGGAACGTAATGAAAATGAAGAAAAAATGAAAAATTATAAAAATTTGAATAATTCAGAAGAAAATAAAAGAGTAATAGAAGAAACAATTGATAAGTGTAATAATTTGAAGGACGAGGAACATTTTAATAACAATGACATTAAAGATAAAATAGATGAAGAAATTGTTATCAATAAACAATTGTTAAGTAAAAATCGAAAATTGGTTAAAAAGTCTTTAAAAAGGAAAAAAGAAAAACCTCAAATTAAACAAGTAAATGAAAATGGATGGTTAGTCGAAGAAATAAATTCAAAAATAACATCATCTGATAGTTTAGAATCAATAAAAAAGAAAAATATTGATAATATTTTTGATGAAGCAGAAGAAGTTCTTAAAGAAAAAATTTCTAAAAAGTTAAGTAGGCTATCAAAGAGCTTAGAACGAGAAAACAAGATAAATATTATTGAAAAAAATATTCAAACTAAGGATGAATTACAACAATTGAAAGATTTAAGCTTTAAAGAACGTAAAAATAGACCCGAATTTGATGAAGAACTTATAGAAACTTTAGCAGAAGAAAAAGATATACCCATTAAACAACAGACGAATAACGCAGTTCAGACTAGTAGCCTTGATGAAGAAACAAATAAGGAACAAATTGATCCAGAAAAATATGCAAAAATTAAGCCGAAACTGTTAAGAACCTGTCTACCATCAATGGTCAATGAAAATGATGAATGGGATGAAGATTCTACAACTAATGAACATTCAAAGAGTCTAACAATAGCTGAGGCGTTTGAAGATGATGATATTGTAGCGGATTTTCAAAAAGATCGTGAAGATGAAAGAAAGAAAAATGCTACAGAAGAAATTGATTTGTCTTTACCCGGTTGGGGATCATGGGCTGGATGTGGTATTTCAGCAGAAAATAAAAATAAACGTTTAGTTCTTAAATTTCCAAAAGAAGAAAAAAGGCGTGACGAAAATAAACAGAATGTTTACATTAATGAAGAACCAAATAAGAAATTAAAAGAACATTTAATTTCAGATTTACCATTCCCTTTTACTAGCGTAAAAGATTATGAATCAAGTATAAGAGCACCTATTGGACGAACATTTGTGCCGGAGACTGCATTTCGTTTGTTAACAAAACCCTCTGTAGTTACGAAAAAAGGACAAATTATTAACCCAATGGACGAGAATATTTTAATGCAACCGCCCAATAGACCCAGACATATTGTTGAAAAACGTATAATGAAATTGAATAAGAAATGTTAATATTTTTGTTTAATAAAAAAATAATTGTATCCAGAATAAATATTTCATTTAGTTACAAGAAAAAAATTTTTTTTTCCAAAATATACCTAAATTTAAATATATACGTCCCTTAAAAAAATGTCTTACATTAAAATTTTTCATTTTACAACGGTAACACATTTTGTGGATCAAAAGATATGCAACCAATTGATAGCATTGGGAGTGGATATTGTAGTGGCCGTTGTATGTTCATTTTAAAATTTTTAATATAGTTTTGGAATCACACATTGCGGGAATGAAACAAGGTCTAATGTCAAAAATTTTGAAATTTTACAAGTCAAAAACTAGTGAAATCGAAAATTGAAGGTGAAGCTGAAAATGGCAGAAGTAAAAAGAATCAGTAGTGTACAAATATTAACTTTTTTCATATATAGGAATTTAATTAAAAATATTTGATATTATGTACAAAATAATAATAAATTCATAATTCCTAATATGTACTATAATTTAATACAAAGTGTCATAAAGTGATATGGAGCTATTCAATTTAATAAAAAGGATAAAAGCTCCAAAAACAAAAGGAAAATAAAATAATAGTATTTATGTTTATTGTGAAAATAATATAAATAATAAAATGGAAGAATTAAAAAATATCAACAATCAAAATAAAATATTAATAATAGATGTACATTTAAGTCGTAAATTATTACAAACATTATTGACACATAAAGATAATATTTGTAAAATATTTAGTTTTAAAACATTAGAAATAGGAAGTTATAGAGAAAATAGCAATGATCAAAATGTTTCAATTCATATTATCTGTGACAGTTCATACAATTTGGATGAAAATGAAGTTGCAGAACAAGTTCAAGTAAGAATTATTATCTTATAAATAAATTTATTTACATTATATGATTTGTTTTCTTTTTTTTATTTGTCTGATTATATATAAAGGAATGTATTTTACAGGTGTGTGTGTGTAAATAATTTTTAAATATGATTTCAAACTAAATAATATGCAGACGTTTAACACTGAAATATTATAAATAATATCCATTGTCCATTCATGTATCATATTCTGTTTGTTGATAGAATATAGAATGAATTTTTTGAAAGTGAGACATAGGGTGTACTCGACTAAACGACTAAATAAAAATATTAAGATATGTACTGAATTTGTAATTTAAAAAGAAATTATTATTATCTTTTTTTGATGGCTTAAAAAAAAAATTAAATTATTTGTTTCATTTGAGAAAAATTGAGAAGTAAAAATTCTGCGAACAATTTAAACATTAAAATGAAAAATATTATTTCTATGACTTGTGTTACCTATATAATTTTTTCTTCAGTATGTAACAAAAGTTTTATACGTACATATGTACATACATATGTATTTAGCATGTATAGTATAACTTTTCTAATCAATTAACATTGAGATTTTATTTATTGTATTTTGTTTACATCCGGTTCAAAAATCTCTAAACATTTATACACATTCGTAATAACATACATCTATATGTACCATACGTATTACATACATGCATATATATGATATTTGTGTAATGTGTATATACATACGTATGTACTTTATATATAAACAAGGTGAAAGCAACACGATACAATTACATGCATTGAAATGAAAAATGTATGTAAGGTATATTGTATAAAAGTGAATAAAAAAAACGAATGACATTTTTAGTATAATTATGACTATATATTATATATGATATATATATGTATATACAGAAAAATGCATATACACATGAAAATGAGACATACGTACGTAAATATCATACTTACGTTTACGTGTGTATGGACTGCTTTTAAATTTAAACATGTATGAGAAAATTATATATATGTACATTTATATACATATAATAAGGTGATCATGTGCATATACATATGTATATATAAACAACACTATATTATTTATTTATAACTATAAATATGTATCCATATAATATATGCGCTAATTGTGTTCATGCATATGAATGAATACCACATAATCTACATATGTATGTACATAAATGTATTCTTAATAAAATTTTTGATATTACATATGCTTTGGTATTATATTTATTTAGATTAATTTATAAAACCTGCAGAGCAAATATAAATTTTACATTTATTATTCAATTACCTAATTATTTATTTATATTGATATCATCAAGCATTATTTGATAGAACATAGCCTACCTACTTAATAGTAGTGGGTTGAAACAGTAATACATGTCTAGTAACGTCCTACAATTACATAGTTTTAAAAATTCTAAAATATTTTCAAGTGCACCTTATATAGGTAATAACTAATACAGGTTGATAAAAGTTTAATAACTGAATTATTTTCATTAGAATTTTGAACTTTTATTTTATCGTTATTTATTATCTGATACTTGATACTTGATTATGTATCTGTTATTTATTTATCATTATTATATGCAGATAACATTGAAATTATAAAGTTCATAAGTTGAACATTTTTCATTCAATTTCGATTTTTGATTCAAATTTTCATAAATGTACAATATTAAAATGAATAAAAGGTGATATATAAGTACACGCAAACCTAACTCTACATAGGTACATACGTACACATATTTGAATTTCTCTTTTTTCTTCATTTAAAATTTCCTTTCGAAAATTTCTCCTTTTGAATTTTCATATATTTTCATGTTTATCTTAAATTTCCACAAAAATGCTTTATTTGTGTTTACGGTAAACAGGTTTTCTTTTTTAATCTGTAGATATTATATTATAAATTCAAATATAAATAAATCTAAAATAATAATAAGAAAATGTTAACGAAAATATGAAAATTTTTTATCTTTACTGACATAAAATTATTAGATACATACTTCATATATGTGTATGTATCTCAATGAATTCTTTATCATATCTTCTATATCATTAGAAGAAATTTTTTATTTTTGATCAATTCATATTTTACTTAATATGGAAATTATAATTTAATTTCCTATTTTATTGTTTTTAATAAATTAAATCATGTTTTAAAATGGTAATATTTTTTCTGGTCTGCATACATACATATGTATGCATATGTTTGTACAAATATGTTTATATTTATGTATATATAACATTATATACATTTGTATGACATAAACGATAATAATAGTACATATTTATAACGTATACAATATTATAATGACGGTTTAATTCTACCCACTTAATACTTGATTAGTAAACGATATGTATTTGTTTAAGAAAAAAAAAAAAAGAAAAAACATCTGTTTATTGTACATAAAACAGATTTGTTGAAAACTATGAAATACTTTAACTTATCATGTGAAATTAAAATTTTCATTGTTCCAAAACATAGCATAGATTTGAAATTTTAAGAAAATTTTGTAATGTATATAAATTACATTTATGAAAATTTCCGTGTAAATGGCGTGTCTATTAGCAAAATTTTTTATTTTTAATCTAAACATCCATTTAAAAAAATAAAGAAACACACATTTTTAACAATTTTTATATGAGTTCTGCCTTTTTTCATACCAAAAAATAATAATTTATTAATTGATTGACTTTTATTTGATGCTTTATTAAAATATGATACTATGTACGAGTAGGTATACATAAAAACACAAATACTTTGACATGTTCAAACACTACAGTCTGCAGTTATAAATTTTTGTATACACATGAAAGAAATTGCATATTTAAATTACATTACACGTCTACTTCTACATATCTTTAATTTATATTTGTTTATAAATATAATATAACATTCAAATATATATAATAATATCATTCAAAGTTATGAAGTAAAGGTGAAGATAGCTGACAAAGTGAAGCTTTTTTTCTAAAAAAAAAAAATAAAATACAGGTTAAGCTGACTGTTAAATTGAATGTCGAAGAGTTTTAAAAACTCTTTTAGATACGTTTGAGATGTGAAGCGATTAACATTATTTGTATTATAAGCATTTTTAAAGGATCGTTATTATTGTAAAAACAGTTATACTAGATTTTTTTATTTATACTAAATATTAACTTATTGTTAAAACATAATTGACTTTATAGATAAAAATTTCCAACAATTATAACCACATAAAATCATTTAAAAAAAAATTGAAATTTCTTGATTTATAACATTGATTTTAAATTTATTCAAATTGTGAATGGGGTTTTTTTTTCTCAGTTTACGTATTATTTAATAACATATATAAAAATTGTTATTGTGTGTTTGAATAATATTTTGTTTTTTTATTAAGAGTTTGTGTATCGGATTAGTGATATAATTTTTATATAAATTGTATTTTCCTATACTATTATTATTCAATATCATAGATTTTGCAATTTTTTAAATTTTGAATATAAATTTATAGAGCATACGCATAACGTATTTATAAATGCATATTAAATTTTTTTTTTTGCTCAGTATGTACCTTCATACTTAGAGAGCTATTTAAGTGATAAAATGTTAACAACATTTGCGTATATGTTACACATACGTATATATGTATATACTATACTGCGGTTTTAGAATTAATAAAAAATCTTTTTCAATTGAAATAGGAAATTCAATTTTTCATTTATATTGAATAAACCATGTTTATTTAATATTTAATTGTTTTTTAAATAATTCAATTTAGATTTACATATTTACCTGGTTCTTTTTTAAAATACATATACCTATGTAACATACCATATATAAAATACAATTTGTTTAATGTTTAGAATTTTCATTATTGAATAAATTTTTTTTTTATTTTCTAAGAAAAGAACAATTCTAGCTTTTAATTTACTTGAGAATATGTTTTTGAGCAAATTTTCTGTATACTTTATTTTTAATTGAAATCATTATTATTTATTTGTAAATTAAATTAGTTACTTAATTTTTTATTCATATAGTATCTATAACTAATTTTTTTATTTTTATTTTTGAATAAAGCAATGTACAGTCGTACAGTGTAGGTAGCTATTATATTCACGATAAGTAAAATTTTCAAATAAAGTGAAAGTGGAAAATATGAAAGTGCTCATTATAAATGCTTACAATGTAAATTGATTTTATATTGGAAGGAAAAACAAAACGAATAAAAAAACAAATGACAATTCATTTGAACGTACACTATGCAACGATTCAATTATTAATAAAAGGAAATTTTAAATTTATTTATTTTCCTAATAATTTCGAAAAAAATAATTGTTAAATTTGTGAAATATTACTAAAAACAAAAAAAAAACAGATTTAAGTAATTTGGTTTACTATCTCGTAATTATTCAAATTAATGTAACTCGATGTATAGAAAATGATTATAACAAGTACGGTGAGTAAAAAAAAATTTTTTTTTGTTTTAATAAAAATGTTTACATACAAAATCTCTTTTCTAAACATCCGGAATATCGTATTATTTAAATATGTACCTACGTTACGTGAATTTATTTCGAATTTCAAATGTACGTTTTTTTTTTTAGATAGATATATTATTTCATTAATTACTTTCTTTTTTTGTTTTCAAAAATTACATAATTTGAAATGTAAATTGCATTCCAATTTAAAAGAGAAAATATACATTTATTTGTTTATTTTATTATTATTATTATTATTTTTAAATTCTCACAGTCACAAATTAAATCTAATATCTATACACGATTAAATACTTAAAAAAAATGTACAGACGCACACAAACACATGTACATATGCATATACTTTTACATTTTTCACTCAATAATTTAATGGTAATGGTATACATGCAGCAATTATAATTATTGTAGAAAGCTCTTGAGTAATGTACATCCGTTTCAACAGGTGATGATGATGATGATGTGTACATATATCGCATTTTTTATCATTTATGTGTATGCATGTGTGTATATAAAGATGTAGATGAGTATGTACCTATACATATTATTTGCATTGAACAAATTTATATAAATTTAAAATATTTCATACGTGTAAATATGCATTGAAATTATGTGTGTGCGTGTGTATATCAAAATGATCGTTTTCTTCAAACTAATAATCAGTCTATTCTGTCATTATATATATAAATACCATCTTCTTTTAAATTTTTAGTTATGTATATAATATCTGTAAAAAAATATAAATATATTTTTAACCACTAATTAATCCGAATATTTTACAAATTTTTGTATTTAAAAGACTATATAGGTAATTTGTACTTTTATTTAACACCTTAAAATGTATTAATTTTAATAATATTTTTTTTTTTTATAAAATGAAAAACTAATCTCTATATGAAAAATATTTACCTACCTGTATTCGAATTACCTTCTTTTATTTATTTTGAATGTTTAAAATACAATAAAAATTCGTAAAAAATCATATTTTAAATTAATTAATTACTATATACCTACTTAAAATAAACAATGTTGCTTATTACCGGAACTAAATGATCATTCATAATAATCATGTCATATTACATACACGTTATATACCTTCTCGTTTATGTATGATACATATATTTGTACAGATACATATACATATGTATATTTGTATGTACTATATCTACATTATTTCGATTATCGTGTGATAAAAACGTGATATTTATAAAGATAATAAAAATATCTTTTTTTTTTTTTATAACAAAAATACAAAAATGTCAAGTACAATAATCATCATTCATTTTATATTTATATACGCCTATAATCGCGTTAACTAAAAAGAAAATTAAGTTCACACTTTTTGAGATAAAAATATATTCATACATATAGGTACCTACTTATACTTGTATGTACATTTTCAGTCTTCCGTAAATGTGTAAATAAATACCTAAAATTATACGTAATACCTTTGGTAATACGTATGATAATGGAAATATAAATTTAGACTGTTTCATTTTAAATTTTTTAAAAGTAAAAATTAATAGAAGTTTTTGATTATTAATCCAAAAAAAAAATGAATAAATAAATTTGATAGTTACACAGAGTAATTTAGTCAAATAAAGTCTACTTTAGGAGAAGTGGTTTTAAGTTAAATAGTAATTAATATCCGGTATGATATTATCACACAGATCGTTCACGGACCTAAAGTGAAATAAAAAGTAGGCTTTTTAATGTTTTGTATTTTTTTTTCTTTTATTTTCTTAAATACTTATGTTTGCCTGTAAGATATTAAAGTATGTATTAATAATATATGCATTTATGAAAAAATTCTTTTCTAAAATGCAATAAAATGAAATATTTACCCCACATTTAAACATGTAATTATAGGTACATTATAATTGTACGTAAGTCAACGAGAAATTTTTGCGGGGATGCACCTTGAATATCTTATGAATAATATACGTATGTAGGTACATATACGTGTTCATACAAATATTTATACCTATTTGCTATATGTTGTTATGCATATTAACTTAATAAAGTATTGAATCGAAAATAAGACTACAAAAAATATTCACTGATTTTATATACATACATATGTATGCATGTACAGTCAGTTAGGTTGTGTCTAGTTATTAACTCCTACATTAATAAAATGCACTATTATTTGAAAAAAAAAAAAATAAATAAATAAATCGAATTCCAATAAATTCAGGTGAAATTTCAGTAGAGTGTTGCAGCAACCAGCAAATTTTAAAAATTCACATTCAAATGCTGTACACTTTTTGAAATCATTCGCTAACAAGATCATTTTTATTATTTTTATCTTTTTCTATTTTATTCTGCATCACATAAATATTTTGTTGCCTGTCTCTTTTACCTTGGAATGGTTTTCTTGAATTTAATGTGTTATTTTTATACTCTTTTGTTTTTTCTTTATTTTTTTTGTATTTCATTTTTTTTTTCAATCGCCTCATGTGAAGTTCCGGTTGGCTTCAAAACACAAATCTTAACCCGGTCGTTGTCGTCATCATCATAATTACACATAAAACCACCAAGCAAAACATTTACCGATTTGTTAAAAATAAAGAAAAAAAAAAGAGTTAAAATTATATACTTATGATGTGTTATACCATTTGTGTATGTGTATATGTACGCATGTAGAAAATGATATAAAATCCATTTACTATGAGATATGATATACATACATTACGTATATACATACATATATATATATATATATATAAGAAGAGAACGTATAACGTACGTATATTGAATTAAAATAGGTATATTGTACCATTATTGTACAAAATAAAACGTAGGCTATCATATCTTGATCGAACACCACAAAGATATCATAAAGGTGATATCGGTATGTGTACAAGTTTTTCCCATCTTTAAATTGATAATTTTCATTATTAAAATGAAACATTTAAACCGGTTTATTCTACATAATATAATTTATGGTATACATGCATACGTAAATATGTTTGTATATTTATGTACATATACATATCTATATCTACATTTTATTCAAAACAAAAATCGAATCAAATATGTGATTCGCTTATAGTATGTATATAGGTATGTACCTGTTACATAAATTACAAAAAATAATAAATGTTTACAGTAGACCAATATTCAAATAAAATACATGTAAATACGTTACCTATTTACTGTTTTCCAATTTGTTCAAATAATTGATTGCATTCGAAAAAAAAAAATTTCTTTTCTAACATTTATGCCTAGAAAAAATGGATGCAAAATTCTGTAATGGTTTATGTACCTGAATAAATTATGTACATACATATATATAGATGTTTATTTATTCGTTTATAATTTTATTTTTATTATTTTTTTTGTACATTTCTATAACAGCATTATATAGAAAGTTTAGCTGTAACGGAAGCTGAAGACTCTAGCTATGATTCAGATTGTGATAATGACGATGGACAACATCAAAGATCAAAAAATATTGATCATGAACAAGTATCACGAACAACAAGTGATACACTCGGTCAAGAATTTGCCGAGTATGTTACTGCACCAAGATCAATTGCAATGACCAATACGACAACATTAGATACATTGACAAAAATAACATCAACATCATCATCGTCCTCACCATCATTACAAGAACGGTCACCTGGATATATAGCACGTGTTGAATTTGCATTAAAGCTTGGATACACAGAACGATTAGTTCAAGCAGCATTAGCTCGATTGGGACCAGATCCAGCACAAAATGAGCTTTTAGCAGAATTAATTAAATTAGGCGCACAATACGGTAATAAAGGTGATTTTGCATGTGATTCACCAACAGCTGAATGCTTATCACCAAATAGTACTGCTAGCGATAGTAGTGGTCATCATGCATTCCATTCAAATGCTAGCAATTTTAGTGAAGATAACTCACAAACGAATGGACTACGTCCAATCGTTATTGATGGTAGTAATGTTGCTATGAGTCATGGTAACAAGGAAGTATTTTCATGTAGAGGAATTAAATTATGCGTAGACTGGTTTAAAAATCGTGGTCATAAAGATATTACAGTATTTGTACCAAAATGGAGAAAAGAAAGTTCTAGGCCAGATAATCCAATTAAAGATCAAGAAATATTGAATGAATTAGAACGAGAAAGAATGCTTGTTTTTACACCATCTAGATTAGTAGGTGGAAAGAGAATGGTTTGTTACGATGATAGATACATTTTGAAGGTAAAGTATTTTGTAATTAAATAATTAGTTGCAAATTATTTTTTATTAACTTGACTTGATTTTTATCTTTAGTTGGCTGTTGAAAATGATGGAATTGTAGTTTCAAACGATAATTATAGAGATTTGGTACAAGAAAGTTCAGAATTTAAAAAAGTTGTGGAAGAACGTGTTTTAATGTATTCATTTGTAAATGACAGATTCATGCCACCTGATGATCCACTTGGACGATCAGGTCCAACATTAGATAATTTCTTAAGAATTCAGCCAAAGTATGTTTATTTATTAATTGATTTTCACTATGGAAATAATCCAATTTTTATTTATTCTGTAGAAAAGGAGATCCTCCTCCGCCATGTCCGTATGGGAAAAAATGTACCTACGGAAATAAATGTAAATTTCATCATCCGGAGCGAGGACTTGGTCCTCATAAATCAGTAACTGAAAGACTGTCAGAACATGCAGCACGTCATTTATCAGCACGTAACTCATCAGCAGAATCTACTCGAACACCAGTTCAAGGGAAATCGTTAAGCGTACCGTTAAGTAATACTTCAGCTGAAACTAGTCCGACTGAGCGTTTATCAAGAAAAGCGTTATGTAGGACGAGATCTGGTGCACCAGATTGTACTTCAGTGCAACCATTAACATCAATTACAAAACTGCAACCAGTTGTTCATCAACAGTCACAACAAAAGGCAACGCAACAACAGTCTCAGATCCCAGCTTGGGATCCGTTGAACTGTCATATTATTGATGCTCATCACACAAGTTTCTCGAAATCTCACAGTATTGAAAATATTTCTCGAGAAGCGTATTCCCATACAGTAGTTGGATCACAACCTCAAAATTTTGCTCCTGTATGGCCACAAAATGTACCGCCAACACCAGCGGCCAATATTCAAGCACAACAGTCAACATCACCACAGCAACAGTCAGTTGAGCCAATGGATGAATCAATTAATTTACATAGAAAATTAAGAAGACAACTAACACTTAATCCAGCAGGATGTGATCCTAGAATTTATCAATTGCAACGTTGCATAACACCATCTGGAAGTAGTCCTGTTGCTACACCTAGTCCATTAATTCAAACGCCGACACCTTCACATTCTCCTCACAGACCATTGGCACCATCATTAAGTGGTCCCAGACAAACGCAATGGGATTTACATCAGGTAAAAAATTTATACATTTGTTTTGTAATTTTTCAGTTTATTAAGATCGTTTTTTAATTTTTTTCAAATATTAGAGTGTTACACGAATAGCATCTGCACCAGATCCTTCAAGACCATGGCATAGTGGGCCACCGCCAGCATCATCATCAGAACCACAAATTAATTTATGGCCTCATCATACACCACCACCAATTCTTGCTGCGCAAGATCAACGAAGACGACTTCATTATCATTTAGCTAGCATATTCCCAGAAGAACAGGTTCAAACAGTTATGCAAATGTATCCGGATGAAACAAATCCACAAACAATATGTGCTGCCATTTTAAATATGTTTCCGAAAATTTAAACATTTTCTTATACATATATCTTTTGTCGTGTATGTGTGCGTCTATGGTATGTTCTACGTTCTAAATTTAATGCTGTATGTACATACATTTGTTTTTATTTGCAAAAAGTTTTTAATTATTTGTAAATGATAATTTTCATTTTTTCTATTTGGCGGTTACCTATCTGGCCTACGTTTAGATAGTGCATTATAAATAGCTGATAAGATTTCTAAAATAAATTTTAAAACGCATATTGAAGTTCTTCTTTATTAGTTTTTTGTTTTTATTTTTTTAATTATATGTAAACGTGCATATATAGTTAATGAAACACTTTAGAAAATAAGTAAATGAAACTATTTAAAAAATAATAATGATTAATTGTTGATAAAATGCTTTATAAAAGCATGTTAAGTAATATTTTTAAAAAATATTCTATGTAATATCAAAAATTTGATAAACTTTTATTGATTTTTACCTTAGATTATATAACACAATTTTAAATTGTAAAAAGAGTACTAAAACGAAATTAATGTAATAATCGAATACTAAAAAAGTGTATGTAAATTTAACATTTAAAAAGTCATAGAAAGCAAAATAGGAGAAGAAAATAGTTCTTATTTAAATTTTAATTAAAATATATATATGTATGAGGTAATTTCTGAAAATTTCTAACGATACATTCAACTGTACGTTTTAGTGTTTGAAATACTAACAATTTGTAGTCGTTGATATTTTCACGAAAGAACCTAGATTTTATCTCCAATGATGAAAGTATCTTTTTTTAAATGTTGCAGTTACATACAACAGATTATTTCATTTTTTATTACGCACATTAACAATTTCCAAACAAATTTAATTTGTTTTATACATAGTGGGTAGTAATTTAGAATGATGATTAAAAAACAAAATTTGATGATTATTAATAATAATTTGCTTATCATATTTGTAGAAAATATTATGGTCAAATTTAAGTCTATTATATTAAATAAAAATTACTAATTTACGTTACTCTAAACATAATGTAAAAGTACAATAGTAATGAAAAAATTTAATTTTTGTATTAAAGTACTGATTTGTCGAAAAATCAAACATTTTAAATTGTAACGTAGATAAATAAAAATTTATAAATTATATCACTTTCATGATTGTTTTTATAGTTGTTTTTAAAAATTTCGTTTTTATATAATAAGGTTTTGTTAAATTGTAATAAAAAATCTAAAATTTGTTAAAATGTTTTTCTGAAATTATAATATTACAAATTTAAAAACAAAATAAAAAAAAATACGATTATTAAAAAAAAATAAATAAAACAAAATACATAAAATTGATCATCTAGTTGTAAAAAATGAATAAAAGATTACAGTATAAAAAAAATATTTTAAGCTATGTAATTTAAACGAATTTAAAAAAGAGTATTTTCTCTATTATTTCTGTTTTCAATGTCATTGAATAACAAATTGTAGCTTAAGTTAAGCTTTTTGTCGAAAATTATACGATAATAATAAATAAATATTACGTTTTATAAATATGTATTTCTTTTTTATATTTGTATTTACAAACATATATATATTTTTTTCTAATTTTTAAATATAACAAAATACAAAGTAAATATCTTCACTTTACGATAAAACTTTTTGTAAAAATTCGAATATTTTTTAAAAATAAAACTGTTATTGTACTTTTATGTTATTTTTTATATCAAAATATATATGTATTTGTTTAACCAACTTTTTTTTATTCTACTGTTATTTAATTTCTTTCTTTTTCTGAACATCTTTTAATAATTTTGTTATATGGAAAATATAAAACATATTTAAATGGTTAACAGTCAATATAATGACAAAAACTTTTCATAATCAAAAAAAAAACAAATCATTTGTACAAAATCGAGAAAAAAAATAAAACAAAATAAGAATATGAATAAAAGAATTAAAAGAAATTTATGATAAGTAAAACAAATAAATTATGTAAATGTTAAAAGAAAAACTAACTGTTTGTAATTAAATTTAAGATTTCAGCTAAAAATTTTAAAAAAATATATGAATGTACAATTGTATATTTACCACTTGTGTGTAAAAAAAAATTTAGACAAAATCACTTACAAAAATAAATAAAAATAATTTAAAAATATTTCTTTACATACAATAAGAACACCATAATATAGAATATTTGAAATAGTATATGTTATATAACACTAAAAAAAAAAAAAGGAATATAAAAAGAGAAAAATCTGTAAGTAAAATTGTAAGAAGTAAAAATTCATTTAATTCTACAATGTTACGATTGGTTCAGAAATGTAACAATGGAAAAATTTATCTAAGAAAAACATTAAAATGGAAAATCATTTGTACGAAATTTAAATTAAACAGTACATAAATCTATGTATGTACATATTTTAAAACTGATTAATAACATTTTAAAATCACCATTAATTGTATGTATGAATATATGAAAAGATTGTGAAATTCGATAATCCTTTAGTTAAGTAATTTAACAATGTTGTTTGTACGTATCTTCATATTGGAGTAAAAATGAAAAATAAAAAGAGAGTCGCAATTTTATGAAAATTAAAGAAAAAAAGATGAGTAAATAAAGTGTTTAATATTGATATATGCTAATCTCAAACTGTTGTTCTTTTTATTTATACGGAATTTGCCATTTCGTACGAAAAGATTTCTCATGTTTTCTATGTGAATATGTGAATCATAAAAAAGATAAACATAAAGTCATTTGTTAAATAATTTTTTTTGTACTTTTATTTTTAATTACAATTTAAAAACTTCGAATGTAATTTATTCTTTGTATTTATGATTAACAAACCATTTGAACATTTTTTGTAAGCTACGCCTATACTTATACATATATCGTTATTTTAAAAGCTTCATCACAAATAGATGGAAGTGTAGTCAAATGATATATTAAGTTTACAAAATGATTAGTTTAGTATACACTAGTAACTACAATCAACTACAATGCACTAGTATACACTAGTAACTACAATGCACTAGTGGTCACTAGTAACTACAATGTGCAATAAAAGAGGTACGTACATATTTAATTTCCTTTTCCTGAAATAAGAACATACTTACATTTGCAGGTACATTTGCAGCACACTTTAATCTAGAGGATGTCCCAAAATAAGTGTCTAGTTAATAAATTAATTTGATCAAAAATGGATAATAGTAACTAGATAAGTTCGAAAAATATTATCAATTGCAGACGTTAAGTACCTCACTGTTCAAAAATTTTCAATTCATTATGTCCCAGAAAAATAGATTTTAAAGAGAACGATTAAATGTGCTTTTATTGCCAGTAATTACTATCTTTGGGAATTTTGGCACAAGCAGTAACATGCATACTTACTCATAAGATTTCTCTTGCACTGTTCTCAGTTTTCAACATTTATTTATTCCAAAATGAATGAAACTGATGATGATTTATATTTTTATAACATCGTTAATTTGTTCCTTTTATAAAAATGTACAATAGATAATAAAATTTAGTATTTTTAACCGTCAGTACAAAATATTCCAATAAATCGTATGTTTTAACTATGGCTTTAATGGCATGGCAACATTTCAGGCAAATAAGTTTTCAAAATTTAATTTCAAAAAATTTCAGTTCGTGTTTTAGTTTTTTTCCTAAAAGTACAATATCAAGTTTTTTTTTCCCCCTTTTAAAGAAGCTCAATTTGCCGACAAAAAAGAGAACAATGAAGTGCCGTTGTAATTCTTTTCTTCGAAATTGGTAAATTTTGAATATTCCTACATAAAATCATTTTTTGGATAAGAAAAGTCCCACATACATACATACACATACATATACATACATCTACATACAAACATATGTATGTATGTACATAAAATAATTAAAAAATGCTTTTATACTTTCTCTTACAAAATTTATTGTGGCTACGTTTTTTTACCTTCCACAACATTTTATCCATTTAATTCTTGTTTTTGTTTTTACATGTTATATAAAGAACAAAACATTTTTTTTTAAATTTTTTTACAATAATTATTTTTTATGAATGAGCAAAACTATTTAATGTTAAGAAGTCATATAAAAGTTTATTTTTTATATGAAAAAAGGTGAGGCATAGAAACTAAAAAAAATGCAAAATACTTTTTATTATTCGTTGTAATAAAATGGGATACTGAAAAAAATCTATGCACATATTAAAGAAAACGGACAGAGTTACATATATATGAAAGTAAATAATAAAAGGAAAACATGAAAAAAGCTAGAGAGAAAAAAAATCAGCATATTCAACACACTGGTATTGTTTTTCGTGTTTTTTTTCCTTTGATTTTTACAAAATACGTATTCATCAATTTTTTCCTAAATTGAAAACAAAAATTATATTAATAATATGTCTAAATAGTATATAAACGGTATGCATGCATATACAGAAAATTTTTCATATTTCTTAGTTCATGTTCTTTCTTCATTTATTTAGACAATATTCGGTACGAACATATCGAATTCAGTTTCATTTTGCATTAGATTTTCTGCTTCATGGAAAACTTCATACATGCATACAACATATTATATATTTCTACATAAAAAAAATTAAATAAAAATAAAAGTAGAGTTTAATTTTCTCTTTACTTATAAATTGGGTTTCCCTTTTATCATTTTTTTTAAATCGTAAATTGCGAAGTTATTATTAATATATTTATATTGTATTGTTTTTTTTCTTATTTTTGTGTTCGTTTTATATGTTTAATTTTTCATTTTAAATTTTATAAATATTGTAAATTTTTGTTTGTTGTTTTCTTTTTTTTTTATTTTATTTTATTATTATTATTATTATCGTTATTATTAATATTATTATAAATTTTTTTAATTAATTTTTTTTTAATAATAATTTTGAAAATATTTTCACTTATTGACGATCTGTAGCGCGTAATTTTTCTTCTACAGCTTCTCGAGATGCTTCTGATAGATCAGTTGCTTGAATATATTTTTGAACACCAACCAGTGATTTCTTTAATGCATCAAATGAGCTTGAGTACAACATCTTCTTTTTAACCTAAAAATAATTTAAAAAACATACATTTTTAATATTGACGACATAATAATTAATTTATATACGTATGTTTTTACTAAATTATTGCTTGTACTTGAAGTTTTAAATCCCAACTTTGACTAACAAACAAATCAAAGCCAAGTGAAACATTCAAGTACTGCTTTTATCTTAGTCCATTTGGTAGATGATGTGATTGTTAAAAAATTTGCATCATCTAAAGATCTGGACTAGAATTTTTTACTATCGTTAACTATTACTATGATTTACCTTAGCAGTATCTGGGCACCATGACATGAGGAACAACTTTTGCTTTTTAGAACTTTCAGATGTACCTTGACATTGATGCATATATTCAAAATCAAAAAGGCCGTATCTAAAAAAGAAAACACATTAAATATATACACATTTCATTGATAATGAAAAATATATAGCGATTGTTTATGGGTTATGTTAGATTTGCATGTTTAAAATATGTAGGCGTTTATTTTGTACAATTTGTTCTCTATATCTATCGTCATTTTGTGAGTAAATCTTCAAAATGGTGTAAAGTAAAGAGATTTTACTTTTACAGCCCTTATATAACCAAAACTCACCAATATATAGTTTTGATTTATGGTAAGCTGTGTACAAAATGAACATTTCTTTTTCTTTTTAAATATTTCGAATGTGTTTAATTTGTTCATTAGTTTGTTTCACATTCTTATAATACAATACTAACCGACATTCGCCTGGACCACATTTTTGGATATCTTCCAAAAATTGATCATATTCAGCATTACGATCACCAACAGTTTCAACATCGATTTGCTTTTCATCACGAATATAAAAAATTACATAACGATGTTTTTTATCCTTTTTAATTTCTTCATACGTCGTCTTACAGACATCTGATACAGTCACTCCGGATGCCTAAAATTAAAAATTCACAAAAAAAAGAAACAAAAACATAAATAAAAACAATTTATTCATATCACATATAATTATTTTTACGATCGTATTATTATTATTAAAAATTAATGTATTTGATAAAAAGTAAAAATATTAAATATTATCTGAAATATATGTAAAATGAGAGTGTTACACATCAAAGTGTAAAGGATTTTTTTTTTGTCTATTTTTATAATCAAAGTACAAATTTATGTACATGTATATGTAATCTGACTTATTGGTGTATAAAAGACAAAATATTATACACATTGGTTTGTAGAAAATTGAATAAAAGAAAAAAATATGTTGTAGAAATTTATATTTTTAGAAAATTTGCTCTTGACACCAAATTAAATTTAAAAAAATATATACCTATATGTATAAACATACATATGTCTACCTATATATATGTATAAAATAAATGTAAATTCTAAATGTTGCTTGAAATATACGAGCACTAATATAAAACATGTCTTTAGAGCTGATACCAATTCAAGCAGAAAAATTAAAATTGTTTTTCCTTTTAGTTTTTCTTAATGTTACAGCTTCAGGACAACAGTTGTTATGATAAAAATTGAACAACTGAAGTATTGCAAAGCTGTGTATTAGAGACTGCATCATATTTTCGATTTTAATTTTAACAGTAGCAATAATGTAATTACATTTTCTGTACCACGTACATATGTTTATAAATAATTATTTTAAATTAAAAAAAAAAAAAAATGTTTTTTTTTTTAAATAGATAATTTGTTGACTTGTTCATAACTTTTCAACGAAATTAGTTTGTATAAAAAGTTACTTTACAAGCCATAAATTTTATCTTACAGTCAATTTTGCATCAATAACCATTTTAATAGCAATTATTGATGTTGATTCTATGACTGTATAATGGAGGATCATGTAGTGTACTTGTACATTAACAAAAATTAAAATATCTATTATACAAAAACCATTAGTCACAACAATGTTTGCTGAAAAAATATTACGGTTAGGTAGTACTTTTAAATAATAATTTGTTTTTTTTATTGTGTTGCTTAATTGTTACCACATAAAACATTATAAGAACAAATTATTTTACATGGACTCTTTTTAAGCTTTTAATCTAACGGTTTTTTTACAGTAATAATCGTGTAAAAAAGTTATTACAGTAGTGAAAACCGTAAATTAATTTTCAAGTTTTTTTTTTTTCACTTTTTCCAAAAAAATATGATAAAATGTTTCAAAAATGCACAAAAATTTATTAACATGAATTTATTATTTATCTTGAAATTTTGTACCTTGGGGAGTTTATTGAAATTGATTAAAATAAAAAAGCAATGATTGTCTTTTATTTACATCAATTCAATACAAGCCCAAGACATCAACATTTTATTTTACAGCTTTTGAATTTTTAATAGCATTTAATATTAACTATTAAAATGTATGCAAAGCTGTATAAGATGAATAAAAAATTCTTTAAAAAAATGAAAGTAGATTCCATTTTTTTTTTTATTTCGTAAATGTTAGGGGGTGTATTGATGAATGAATTCTTATTGTTGTGAAAAATTTAACTAAAAGTAAAATTAAATTTGTTCTGACGTTGTTTTTATTTTTTATTTTTTCAATTTAGAAAACAAATGATATAAAAATGAGACTAAAAATATTATGGTGTACACATACTTACGTAGTTCTTTTATTTTTAGTTAATTCGTTTTATTCAATGCATTAGATTAGATTAGATTAAAAAAAATTCATGTATGTACCTACATATGTATAAACTAAAAATAATATTAAAATTAAAAGTAAACAAGTCCACTGAACTATGTTTTTAGATGTCTGAATGATGTTGATGATGCTGATGATATACATACATAGGTATATGAATATTCTAAACAAAATGGTAATGATCTAAAATTAGTCCATTATTAAATTGTATGCGTATACAAATAATTTGCCGTTGTAATTGTATTGTAGGATTTGATGTTTCATTCACTCCTTTTGTAAATAGTATTATTATTTTTTTTAAATAATGGCAAATAAATAATAAATTGCATTTTAAATTATAAATTAGATTATATTTTTAATGAATTTCTTTTTTTTTAAATTCTGAATTAGACAGATCTAAAAGATTTAAATTTAAATGAAAAATAAAAATAATTTCATAGAATAATGTGTTGTTAGCTACCCTACATAACTGGCAGAATAAAATATGTTTTCATTTCATAATGACGTTACAAAAATAAAAATCAGACAAATGGTGTACAATCAAATGGCAAAATACAATTTGTATCTACCTACCTATATACAAAACAATATTTAAATTCTTTTTTTTTATTTTTTTTTTTTAGTCAAGCATAATTGCTTTTATTCATCGTCAGAAGTAAAAAAACATTTTTTTTTAAAATTATAAATGCACGAGTTTAGCAATGAGTCATCGACATTTCACATTTTTCTTGTTTGCTTATTTCAATCAACTTCCTAAATCAAAATAAGCGATTTCATTTTTCACTTTTTGTGATTAATTCTTTTTTTCTCATAAAAATGTGTTTTTTGTTTTATTTTTTAATAATTTATTGTAATTTTTTTTATCTCTCATTTTTTTAAATTTTTATTATTTTATTTTTTTTTAAAAAAAAAAATACATACTGTTCAGGTCTTTCCACCTGCAATACAAGTAAATAAAATAAAAACAATAAAAAAAATTGTCATAAAATAATTATTCAATGCCATAAACAAATTATATGATATATCCATAATATTATATGGATAGGTGGCTGTTGATTCATACTGAGTATGAAGTTACAAAAAAAATTTTTTTTTAAATTGGAAAATTGAATGAATGTACATGTACAAATATGACACATGTGGTAGTATGTATTATTTATCAAATCAAGTATAAGGCCATAGAATGCATTCAGAAATTGTTGGTACACAATTGCTAATAATGACTGAATGTACATGAAAAACAAAAACAAAATAAAAATAGTAATAAGATTATTTTATATGTACTACTAAAATCAGTTTGTTTTTTTTTTCCTTTTTATTACAATGTTTATTGCTATTTATTTTATATAGTCATCTTATTATCATTATTATTATTGGTTAAATTTAGTTAAGTTCGAATTTATTATAATTCTCTTTTATTTTTTCTTTTTAATTTCGTGTGATATGACAATAAACTCAATTTACTATCCATAATCATATAAAACATATATTATTAAGCCTATTAGGTGTGTGTGTGTACTTTGATTTTATACACATATGTATGTATGTACATATATTTTATTTATTGAATTGTGAATTCTGGTGGAGCAAGAGGAAATACCCCAACAATACCTTATATGGACATTCGCAAAATTTGTATATGTGTAGTATATGACGATGTGTTATAGAGTCATCTTCATTTTTATATAATATATCAAAAAATCTATTTATCTGCCGGTAAATTAGAAAAATATAAAAAAAGTATATGTATGATTTAAAAAAAAAAATTAAAATAAAATGTAAGTAGAAAATAAAAATTCATTCATGCTACTTCGTTCGGGCTTTTATCAAAATTGTAGGAATAATTGATAATTTGAAACATAAAAAAGAGAAAAAAATACTATATATTACACATGTATGTATATATGATATGTATGTGTATATGTAGGATGTATATGTATATAACTAAGCAAAATATAGATATTTAGATAAACGTACATATTCTAATATATGTAGATGTTATGTACAGTAAGTATAAGCGACATAATTGTATAGGTATACTGTATAGTAAGAAATAAATGTAAGTACGTACATTTCATAACTACATACATACATATATGTATGTTACAATTGTACATACATATACATGTGTACTATATCTAAGTACCTACTTTGCAAATATGACTACTTATGGTACAAATTTGTTTTTGCCATTGCAACTATACATATTCTACATATACCTACATTATTACATAAACACATACAATTACAGATTTTACAATGAAATGCATTGTAAAATGATTGCATTTCTTAAATACATATAGGTAAATCATATCAAATCATAAGCACATTAATTTATTAAATGTATTGAATATTTTATCATAACTTCAATGTCAAATTGTATTTAATAATTATTATGGATTTATTTTATGAAAAATATACCTATTAATTAGAAATTCAAAAATAAAATTGGCAATTTTAGATGTAGACATTGTGCATATGTACGTAGGTATTGGTATATGAAATTTCTGTGTTAGATACTTTAAAATTTAATAAATGTTAAGTTGAACGATTGAAGATAAACAAGAAGGGATAACATCTGTGACATTTATATGTGTACATAAAGGATGCCCCACAATAAGAGTCACAAAATATATTTTCCTTAAAATTTTAGATTGTTTGTTGTAAGTCAAAAACCATTTAAAATCCTCACCCTCTAAGACTTATCACTTATGAGATATAATGGGTTGAGAATTTTAAGACATTATAATAATACCTATGTATTACATCTTTTAAATCATACCATGTGTTTGATTCATGTGTACTGCAAATGAAAACTGAGGCTTAAACCTTTTCGACAACTTACGTTTCATTGAAATCGGATAAAAATAACCGAAATAGGTAGGTTCCTATACTTAATTAGCGTCTAAAGTCCAAAAGTAATTTTTATACAAAAAAAAAAATTTTTTTTTGTCACCCTATATTAATTTCTACGTGAAAAAATTGAAAGTGTAATTACAAGTTAAATTTGTTCAACTAAAAAACAATTTTCATTTTGTTTAATTTTAAAATAATTGAATAATCTCATGTAGGTAGATATAGGTACCTACATGTACGCACAATAATCAAGTAATAATTTATAATAATCACAGCTTTAAGTCAGCTATTCCTTTTGTTTTTCATTTTATGTTAAAATTAGCATTTAAAATAATGCGGTACCTACATTATTATTTGAAAACTTTTTAACAATAAATTTTTTGATTTTTCATTTTAATATTTTTTTAATTATTTTGTGCGTCGATTTTATTTTTAGAATGCAAAATCTATGATACTTATTCACTTTAAAAATTAAAATTAAAAAACAAAAAAGATATAAATAAAAAGACAGAAAAATATATGTAAAAAATTAGGATAATGACGTGTGTACAAACTTTAAAAAAAATTGACTTTGAAAATTAGTAAATTAATAATTTATCTAATATTAGACTTGTGATAAATGTGTTCATATATTGTGTGTACGTACACATTTTGAGATCATTTTTTTTTCTTCTAATAATTATTCTTTTTAATATCATTAACTTATATTAATAGGTTTTTCTACAAAATTATAATATCTAAGTATGTAAGTATGTGTAAATGTATGTATGGCTGTTTTTTTTTTCTTTATTTGAAAAATCTTTTAAATACATATTTTCATAACAATTTAATATTCTTATGAAAATTTTGAATTTCAAATAAATTTGAATATTGTTTTTATATTCCATTTTTATAAAAAAAATAAAAATAATTTTGAAAATTATCTATTATACCTATCTCATGTGTGTCATGCCACCAACCATGAATTTGATTTGTATGATCTTTTTCGTACAGATTCAAAAATTCAAAAAAAAAAAACAACGTCACATGAAATACAATTACAAATCATACAAATATACACACATATGTATATATTAATAAATACATGTAGGCAAAACATAAATGTAGGTACATATGTAATGTAAAATGTTTTATTTTTTAAATGTTTGCCTTAATTTTCTTTCTGTTTTGTACATTCTAAAAATAAGATACAATCTTTATAATTCTGCCAACTGCTGCTTATTTTTAAAAAGAAAAATAAAAAATCACCGAAGTATTTTGTTTTTAGTAAAATTCATTATTAAACTATAGATTTGAATATAATATAAAAAAATGGAATTTTTCTTAAATGAATTTAAATAGACATAACACATGGATAGCTAATAAATTAATTTAGAAAATAAAAATTTCTAGATATCATTGGTTATTTTAATACGGTTAATATGTATGTACATCTGATGTTCTCAACATTCTCTTCAAAATATGTACACAATGTAATTTTTAATTGTCTTAACATTTTTAATAAATAAAATTCGTAATTTTGATTTGATAGGTACCTACTTTATAGTTTTTATAGTAATGCTTCGTGTAATTGTTATCTATAAATCTAATAACAAATTATCGAATAAAATTCATGAATTTTAATATGATAAAATGATGTTATACTTATTTATCATGAAATGAAATATACCTAAATGAAAGAGAAAACGAAGAATAAAAAATTACTAATTCCATAATACATCTCTTCGCTGTCATTGGCAATAAAATAAACAGAAAAATTATATTAGTTTAATTTGGAATGAATTTATATGTATATGTAGGTACATATGTATGTATGTATATTTATCAGGATATGTAAAAGTATAAATGTAACTTGTACATATATATATATATATATACATATTTTACAGTGTACGTGTTAAACAAAAATTATAGGCATTTATAAATATGCCGATCAATGGGTATATGATATGGTACGGCCTTTCAAGAAAAAAAATGATAGCAGCGTATAGCTGTAGACATAATAATAACCCCACGACGTCATCAATTTTCTGACGTGCTATACAAATTTATACATATATATGTATATATAAATATATATACATCAACGTCTATATACGTTTATATGTATATGCATGTACAATACATTTAATTCGTCTTCATGTATTCGTTCGTATATCATTCATGCCAGCAATGATTCCCCTTTCTCAGAAGAAAAAAACCCCATATATGGAGTGAACTCAATTTTTATTAATTTTTCCAGAGATGTTTTTTATAGAGAGAATTTTTTTAAAAAAGGGGGAAATTATCAATTAATTATGGAATTTTTTTTTAAACACGTTCGCCTTGATTGCACCTCTTCAGAACACTATAAAAAATATTCATTTCATTTTTATTAATTATTTTTAGTTTAAAATTAAGCATACAATGACGAATTGATTATTCATTTAAATAACAATGGATCAGTAATGAATGATTTATTTCTAATGAAAGAATATGATTCTAAAACAAACCTGATTATCATAATTAGGTACATCCACATTTTTTGCAAATTACTTGAATTTCATTTCGAGACATATGAGAAATATAAAATTTATGTGATAAAAATGAAACGAATGAATCGCGGTGGGGAATTTAATTTATGTATATGTGTTTACTGTCTGTGCGGATGTATTATGTGCACAAAAACAAACCTATATTGAAATATAATATATATTTATATAGCTCGTCTGCTTTTCGAATGTATATACATACGAATGCGTATCATATATATATACATGCATTCATATACGTAAAATCCAATGTAAATATGTTTGTATATGCATTCATGAATGTATGAATGGGTGTGATGAGTTGTGTGGCACCAAAGAAAAGTGTAATTAAAAAAATATATTCTAAAGTACACTTTTTTTTATGTTTCTGCTCATAACTCTTCATTTAAAAATTGCGAAGACAGAATTTTATATCCCTTTTGTACTTTCAACTACTAAAAGCAAAAAATCCTGTAAATTTATTAACTGGAAAATCCTTTAATCATGTACCACAGCCGGCATTTTGATAATTTTTTTCTTGAATATGTATTATATGTGCTTGAATATTTGAAAATATCATAGTATTGTATATGAATCACACAATATACACACACATGTAAATACTTTTTATTTTCTGCATTTTCCTGTCCATATAAGGAATTTTTTCTTTAAAGTGCACAATTCTTATGTATATCACAAAAAATCATTTAAATATTACTTAAAATTGAACAATTTGCTTAAATGAAAAGTGAAAAATCTTTTTATACTTCTTTTATTATTTTTATGTTTAAACTATTAATGTTATTTTATATGTAATTTTTTTTTTTTTAATTTAATGAAAACATACCATTTTATCCTTTGATGAATGTTCCCGTTAAATAGTAAATTAATAAATTAACAAAATATCCAAATGAAGAATTTTTCCTTGTAGAAAAAAAAATTCTTTATGTAGTATATACGATATTCAGTTGAGTATCCAATTTTTAAAATAGGAGGTACTCTGCTTCTTTTTTTTCTATTGAGTTGTTTCAAAAATGATGCGTTTCTATATACTACACGTATTTATGTGTATATGCATAAATTGTATATGTGGTTAACTGATACGATATAATTTCACAGAAAACCTCTTTCTCTTTGCTTTTTTTGTCCAATTCTTTTTTTTTTTTTTACCTTAAAATGTACTACAAGCTGTATATAAATTTTAAAACTTTTTTCTTAAGAAATTATTTTCACTCTTCTTTTTTTTCTAAATTATTTAACTAAGAAAATAATTGTGAATTTATTTTCAATTATATTATATTTAATATTCTAAAAACTAATGAAAAAAATTTGTTAAATATATAAATTACCGAGCCAGACGTATAAAACGACACTATACAAAAGTCACGACTCACAAATATCAAATGTGAATTTGTGAAATGGCCAAAGCAAATGTTGCTGAAATGCTGAACAATTTAACAAATCTTAAAATATGGAAATGAAATTGGAAACTTTTTGAAACTTTTTAATGACTTTCTTGCCAGAATGTAATAATTTTATTTAATTATTTAGTATGAAAAATTGAGATGGAAAGTAAACGATTTATGTAATTGTGTGTTTAATGTGTGATTCATTATCATTTATACCTCGTTTTATTTCCGTTTTTTTATCGATTTGTTTCCGTATTTAAATCCTTCCATTTTGCTTCAAGTTTCCGTCATATTCATATTCAAATTCAATTGTAATTGTATTGTATTGCACTATTGCATGTGCATTGCATTGTCCATTAGGGTATTGCGTATTGCATTGTAATTTATTATACTGAATTTAATCATATCATTATCATATCATATTAAATGCATCATAAGTGCATATTGAACGTATTTGATTGCATTGCATTTATCATATTCATTTCGTCATAAAGAAACACAACTCGTTTAAATTAATGCTATAACGATATGAATGATGAATGCGGAAAACAGATTACAATATTACAAAATAATAGAAATTATTTTAGAATGCTTCCATCCAAATGTATATTCATTCGTGTCGCGTACCCTGGTGTACCGTGGCGTACCGTCGAAATAATGAAAGGACTAAGGACTTGCGTTATAAAAATATTCTATTTTCAAAATTTTAAGGTCTCTTTCTTATGCATTGCACTGCACCTAATTATTTAAGCCGAATTTAGTACCTTCATCTTCATTTTCATTACCAGTCGCTGTGATTATGAAAGCTATCGACACTAACGTATGCAATTGTTTTTTCTTATTTCTTATAATTTAATTCTTTAATTCATTTTAAAACAATTTTTTAGTTTTTAAATAATTTTTATATTTACAATAAAAATAAAGAGCAGGTAAATGAATATTAAACATAATGGAGCATTTTTCTAATTGAATTTATTTTTTTTTTTTCTTTTTTTTTTTGAATAATTAATACAAGTACATTCACGATTTTTTTTTTCAACTATAATACTTTTTTTGTCAATATTTATTTACTTATATTATAAAATAATTTAAAAAACCCATACGTTTTACAGACATAAAACTATGTTTGACAAAAAAGTACTTAAAAAAATAATAATTATAATTCCTTCTTGAATAAAATTTTCATTTGAAAAAAATATATAATTTCAAAACTAATATTTGTTTTGTTTTTGTCCAAAGCCAAGAGAAACAAAAGTACAAATGTAATGTCATCAAATTAAAAAAATGATGTCTAATAATTCATTAATCTCAAAATAATTAATTACAACAATATGTAATTTTATTTTTATTAAATTAATTTATTATTTTTTATAGATTATTAATTCGTAATATTTTTGAACAATGAAATACTTAACGTAAAATTTTCATACATATCTAATAGTATATGTATTATGTCGTATAATTATTCCTTGTTCACATAGTCCAACCATAGTCCTGGTTTGTTACTATACACGTTCAAGCGATTTGTATTTTGTACAACTGTCGTACAAATTTTATTATCTTGATGCATTTGAGTGAGAATGGTGTAAAAAGTAAAATAATAAAAATATTTATTCCAAACGAAAATACTGATCAAATAACCGTACACACAGTACAACCTGTTTAACTCTTGCTCCGTCTACAAAAAATTAAACATTTTTAATTTTTGTCCATCCGTTCGACAAATTTTCGAAATTGGTTGTCGATTACTCTATACATAATACAATCTCGATAGTTGGCAAATAAGGTCATATAAACTACAGCATGTTGGATAATGTGAACAAAGCATGAGACATATTTATTATGCTTGCAAGTTTTATTATTTTACTATTTTGTTAAGAATCTCTTAATATGTACCAGATTTATAATTTTTATTTCTTACAATTATTTAAGTGGTTCTAACCATAGTCATGCTATGTATTATATTATATTGATAAATTTTTGAAGATCAAAAACTAGATTAAACCTCTTTTCTTTTTATAATCTTCTAAATTAAGAGAACGTTTTGGTGCTGTTTCATTCGTTTTCGCAACTGGTTTAGGGACTACACTTACTGGATTGACTAAAAAAAAGTAAAAGTAATTGTATTGTTTTTTCGTGATAAAAATACAATGTAAAAATATAATTATTCACTTTTATTTCAAAATAATAATTTACCTGGTAGAGGAACGTCAAGATCAATTTCAAAGTCATGTAATGAATATAGATTGTATTCATTTGATTTAGGTTTTTTATCTTCTTCTGGTCTCCTTCGACCTGGAGGTGGTGGTGGTTGAGGCGCTAGTTGTTTAAGCTCTTCTTTCTCATTATTTCTATCGCCACCCTTAAAATTCATTCTTGGCATTGTTGACCGCCTTGTAAATGGATCATCAATTTTAACTCCTTTTGTTGCACGAATTTCTTCTAATATAGCTTTTTCAGCTTCTTCTACGTTTCTTTTACGATTTCTATCGTTTATATATGAAATAAGACTAATACTACTTGATCTTCTCTTATCTAATTCAGATGCACGACTTTCTAACTCTTCAATTTGAATACTTAATTCGCGTGCAGTATCATCATCACCACGTAATAAAGCTGCATCACGTTCTTTCATTAAAATTGTTTTCTTCATTGCATAATTTGTTGGACGTTGTCTGAAACGGTTCTTTTCTTCGATTATTTTCTCAACATCTTCTTCTTTGAACTCATAGTTCATCGCTTCACGTACATCTTTTTGTTTTTGTTCTAGAACATCAACAGTCGGCATTGGAACATTTGATGTCATACAAATTTGCCTCCATTTCTCGTACTCACTTTCAGTAAAATCCTGATTAGATATAAATTCTAGTCGAAATACTCGTTCTTGATTGCCATGTTTAAGTTTTAATCCTTTATTAGTACGTGTTTTTCCAAGAAGGTAAATTTTTGCTGTTTCAACGACACCAATAATTTCTGCAACACGATATACTGGCTTGCTGCCATTATTTCCAATGCTTATGCGTACAAAACAATTTAATACAGTTTTTTCAAAAATTGGTAGATTAATGAAACGTTCCATTTTGTGACGAGACAAACGCAATTTGTTTAATTCTTCTCTAGTTGTAATATAAACTGGCTTCTTTTCAACTTTTATTTCATCCTCGGATTCCCCAGATGATTTACTACTGCTAGCTGTTGACCGCCTGGTAGGTGATCGTTTTTCTTCTTCGCTATCACTACTACCAGAATCATCGGAATATATATCAGATGCCTTAAGTTTTATCGAAGATTTTCCACCGGACACACTTTCAAGCTCCTCTTTTTCCTCTTCACGTTCACGTTCTGCTTGCCGTTTAGCCTCTTCCTCCTCTGTAAAAAGAAAATAATATCTTTTTAACACTCAAATATTTCTTCTATCAGTTAAGCGGATTAGTTGGTTAGTATTTATTGTCAGTCAATATATCTAATAGTATTAATCTAACGACTAACATTAACTTGCATTAACTCAAATTTATGTTCCACTCCAGTGAAATAACTCCTCATCCCACCCACACCCACCAAATCAGTGGATAATATGGTAATTGGCATAATTAGCTTAAGTTTATAGAAAGTACGTATACTAGCCTTCTACTTTCTAGAGCTATTGCTATATTAGATTATTTAATTTAAAAATATTCCTTGACCCCTTATAAAGTAAAGGGGTCTTCCAAAAATTCCGCTCGATATTTGCATTGCAAATTTCACGGGCGGGGTTTATGAAAATTTGGGTGTCAGCATCAATGTTCTCACTAATCGTTCATTGAACATTATGCTCCCCAAGACAAGGAAGGCGGAGCCTGTCTTCCTAAGGGTGTATGTAGAAACAAAATTATTTCTTGACAGCGAATTATATTGAACAAAAAGCAAGTTAATAAAATCGAAAACTCTACAAAATAGGTGAACGAGAACGACTTCAAATTTTACTCTATGACCATTTTTATTTCTAGAAAAAACGCGGATTAAAAAGAAGTATGCAATTATTTTTACGTGTTTATTTAATTTACCTCTTTTGGCTTTTCCTTCGCGCTTAGCTTTTAAAAGTGCCATGGCACTAGATCGTTTATCGTCTGTTTTATTCATTTCTACATTCTTTTTACGCTCTTTTGAACGTTCTTTAGGATCGAAGAATTCTGGCATTGGTTGTGGTAATTCTTCTTTCTTTTCTGGGGATGATAATATTTGTTCTGGAACAGCAGTTGGTATTATTGGTTTTGGAAGAACTTTAGGAACTGCAGGTGGAACTGCCACAATTGGTTTTTCTTTTTCTTTGTCTTTCTTCTTTTCTTTCTTTTTCTTTTTGTCCTTTCGAATTTTATCTCTTGCTTTTTCGCCACGACGGGCAAGTTTTAATTTTCTCTCAATCTCCCAGCGTGTTCTTAATTCATCACGCCTTTCTATTCGTTTAAAAATTTCTGTTTCACGTTCCTTCTCTGATAGAGCATTTAATCTTGCTCTATCTTCCTCATCTCCCATCAAGTTTTCATCATAACCATCATCAAATTCGGAATCAGAACTCGATGAGTCACTTTCATCATCGTCATCATCAGATGAAACTTCCCCTTCTTCAAGTTCTGAATGATTTTCCTTATCTTCAGTAGATTTTTCAATGTTTTGCTTTTTATCAGAATCACTTTGAGATATTACTGCTCCAGAAATGACAGCAGAAGATTCAATTTCATTTTGTTCTTCAGCATTAGAATTATCTGCGTTGTCTGAATCATCTTCATCAGATTTACTTGATTCTGATGAACTCCTATTCATTTTTTTCATTCGTTTTTTCTTTCTTGCCGGTCCATTACTTTTATTACTTGCCCAATCCGAATCAGAATCTGAGAATGCCTTTGAATCTTGTGGATTACCTCCACCACCATTATCAGATTTTTTCCTTTTTTTTGCCAATGAAAGAAGTTCCTGAAAGAAAATTAAACATTTCGAAGAAATGAAAATACATACATATATATTTAGTTCTGCCGCAAGGTAAATATTGACAAACGTTTTATATACAAAATTGTAAAGTTGCATATATTCATGACAAATGACTTGACTATGAATGGGATTGGTGTTGTGGTGTTACACAATGTCAGAGATATGACAATTATAATTTAGTTAAATTTTAATTTAAAAAAAAAAAGTAATTGCGCAATTTTTTATTTTTTTTTTAACAATTAATAGCTTTTATAATTTTATTTATTTTTATCGATTGAACTATTTTTAAATTGAAAAATCTAAATTAAGAAATAAAAAGTTCACATTCTTACCGAATCAAAGTCAGAGCCTGATTCACTACTGCTTGTCTCTGAATCAATTAATGGTTGATTCTTTTTTTTACCCATTTTTGTATGTACTTCTTACAAAAAATAAAAACTAAACTTATACACAATTATTTAAAGCTTAACTAATTAACTGTTCTGTTTAATTCAATAAATAAATTATTATATCTTCCATTTTTATGTGGAAGAACATTTAAATAAATTCTTATATTTATACTTTTTAATTTTAACACATAAAAATCTTTTTTTCACTTTTCCACACTATACTATAATATAACTACTTGCACTTGAATTTAACACCAAGCAAGTGAAAAAACAAGCACAAGCAGACAAAAATTGCTAAAATATTAGATGGAAGAAAGTACAAAATGGAATAAATAAGAAAAAATTTCATTTTTGACAATTGGCAGCATCTGAGAATATAACTGCGTATACATGACAGCTGTGTTCTAAATTTGAATCAAGTGCAACCATAGCCATGTTATAGACATAGACAACGTTGATTTCATTAGATTACATTTTAAAAATAACGTATATAAAAATACACCAAAATAGACTCATTAATAACTGTCATTGATACAATATATTTCAAGATCTATAAAATAAGATTATATTTTATAGATCTTGATATATTTTAGATGTTTAATTTTGATTACATTTGTATGTAAATATTTTCAAAAATTAAAAATTATTTTTTGTTTATTACATACATACATATGTATGTATGTACATATTTTTGAATTCTTTTTTCAAAACTTCATTTGGATGTCGTATATATTTGGTTTTTGTGAATATAAAAAATAAGAAATACGAATTATTTTACTGAATTTTTTTTTTATTAGGGAATAGGCTCAAAATAGTCCTTTTTGATTCATTGATCAAGTAAGTAGGACGTAAATTTAAAAATTAAAAATGAAAATTAGAAATGAAAACTGTTTTTATTCAATTGAATTGGTAATCATTGGACATGTATGCAATATACAATATTGGTAACATTGATATACCATATGATATAGCCATATTCAGCAAAGCACGTTATATTGTTATTAAGTAGCACAGACAGTATGTGTAATAATTTTTTGATTGATTTTAAGTTTAAAAATATTTTATTTCAGACAAAAATGTTATTAATTTAATGCTCATTCCCATATGAAGTTTAAATATCACACATGCACTCGATTACTTGGTGCAATTCCATCCGTTGTGTATAGTGTGTACTCAGTACTGTGTATGCATATTGCATATGATTCTATTTATTTACATTTTAGAACAAGAACATTCCACTCTTATAATAATATAAGACAAAATTCCATATTCCTTTCCTTTGCTTTTTAAAATTAATTTAACAAAACAAAAACGTAAAAAAAAAATTAAAAAAGAAGTAGATAATGTCAAAATTGAAGTTTAAGCCGTCATTTCCCTACATAAAGAAATAAAATAAATTTATGGTTTTTAAAAACAAAAAAGAAAAGAATTCTTTTATCTTTATTAAAATAATTAAACAATGCAAAACATGGATATATTAAATTGATTGAAAATTAATTCAGTAATAATATAAAAATTTATTAAATAAAATTATCTCGAAATTATATAAAATTTCAATAAAGTGTATGCAGCCACTTAAACAATTCATAATGAGTTATTGTTTATTTTTTTACAATAAAATACCAAAACTACAACCCTAGTTATGCATTATTTTTTAATTACTTAGTGATAATTCTTAACACAAATATTTAAATATAAAAATAAAAAGAGAGATAATATTATATTTTAAAATCGTAAATAGAAATTCAATAATAATTTTAAATCAAATAGTAATCAATAGTCAAGATTTTCCTCTAAAAGTTTTGTTAATTTGTTTGTTTTAATTTTGAATTTAGTTTTTCTAGAATTTATTTTAAAATTTAATAAAAATAATATAAAAACTCGTTTTATATGTGAAATTAAATTTATATATAAATAGAAATTAATATTTTTAACGAATATTTTTTCTTTGTGTAATGTTTTCGACCGGTCTTCCTTGTAATTTACCATTTCCTAGTTGCTTGGGTATACCAAAAGATAGTGGAAGTGACGAATTACTACCACCAAGTATGGGAAATCGTGAACCTGTAATATTGAATGTTTATGATATGGTATGTAAAAGAAAAATATTAATATATTCACATAATAATTAATTAATTAATTAATTCATATTTACAGTATTGGATAAATGAATATACAACATCACTAGGTTTAGGTGTATTTCATTCTGGCGTTGAAGTATTTGGAACAGAATTTGCCTATGGTGGACATCCATTTCCATTTACTGGAGTATTCGAAATAACACCAAGAGATCATGATGAGTTAGGTGAACAATTTCGTTTTCGACAAAGTATACAAATTGGTTGTACTGATTTCACATACGAAGATGTTCGTAAAATAGTAGATGAATTAGGTAATCAATTTCGTGGTGATCGATACCATTTAATGAATAACAATTGTAATCATTTTTCCAGTGCTTTAACACAGGTAAAAATTTCGAATATTTGTAAATATTACAAAATGACTTGTACAACTTTTATTTTTGATTTATTTCAGATTCTTTGTGGCCAAGAAATTCCAAGTTGGGTTAATCGATTAGCTCACTTTAGCTCATGTGTGCCATTTTTACAAAGATGTTTACCAAAGTAAGTACATTTATAATTTTTTAATAAAATATTTCATACAAATATTATTTATGTAATTTTTTCTTTTATATAAATAGAGAATGGCTAACACCAAATGCCTTACAACAGTCAATCACAGCAATTCAAGATCGTGAATCTGATACAAGTCCACTTTGAGATTAGGCCTATTTTATTTATATTATACATATGTACTTTAAAATAATAGATATTAACAATACAAATGATTTAACATGCAAAAATAAAACTAAAAATAGTACTGTATTTCTACTTCGAAAAGATAAAAAAATAAAATATAGAAGAAGAATGAAAAACCTTCTAAAATATTTTTAATATAATAATAGTATTTTCAGTTAAAACAATAACAAATAAAAATTCTTGTAAATAAATAAATTTTCTAAATTCAAGAGAAATGAAAATAACAATTAATTTAGAAACATTTTTTTTATTAGAAAAGAATAAAAAAAGCGAAATTGTTTTTTGTTTATATATGAATAATATTAAACTTCTCGCACATTTTTAGAATGCATTTGCCAATATATTTTAGTATGATATATATAATACATCATTTATTACTACTACCTAAATCACATCAGATAATTTATTCTCATTTTTTGTGCAATGTAATAATAATACCATCTTTTAAAAATAATTTGTACAAATTTAGATGATTGTAAATTAAACTATTCTTTTATTATGAATGTAAAAAAATATACAATAAAAATATTAATTAAATTCATATATATTTCGCTTACAGGTTTAAATCATCATACATTTTCTTTTCATATAATTTTATTTTAATTTACATTCATAATAAAGCCAATCTGTTTTCTTCTAAGCTTTAAGGAATAGATAATTTGTAATCAAGATTAATAAAAATCCGAGATGGTAAAAAAAAATGTAATATATAAAGTGAATTCTGACAAGAATAATTTTTCAAATTAAAACTAAAATCAAATAAGTAAATTAAAAAATTTTAGATAATATTTAAAATAAATGAAAATAAAATTAATATAAAATATCGTGTGTCGGTAGATATTTGTAATTGGAATTTTAGAATAAATTATCTTCAATCATTTTATTTTCATTTCGAAAAAAATAGAAAAATAATAAAAAATTATCTAGTTGAATATTAAAAATTTATGAACAAACAAATTGTACATGTAAAAAACAAAAATAACTATATAAAATTGTTGAAGTTTATAAAAGTAAATTGTATTAAAGAAATAACACCAAACCATAAAAGTTGACAAATTTAATAACTATTGGAAAGAAAAGAATAAAAAAAGAAAAAACGTGTAAAATAAATTGGACAAATGTATAAAATATTCTATAAGTCATTACAATAAAATTCAAAAACAAAAATAGAAAGGTGTAAAAGAAAAGAAAAAATTCTAGTAAAATAACCAAAAAAAAAAAAATTTTTTTTTATAGTTTTAACCATTTACGTATTTGATTTTTCGTTCGTTATAATTATTCCATACTTTCTATAAAAATCAATTTTTTTGTATTTTGTTTTTTAATTTTCATTATTAAAATTTATAAAATGTATGCAAATATTCTCATTTTTATTTAAAAAAAACGGTTTAATCAATATATGTATGTATACTCTTAAGAACCTATTTTCAATGATATTATTATATTAATTATATTCATTACATATTTCATTTTTGCATGCAATATTTTATCATTTTCATTTGGAAATAATTCTATACATTATTATTATTATTATTATTGTAGTATCTTTTTTTATATACATTGATGCATATAAAAAACATTATAAATGAGCATACTTTACAGTATGCACAAAATAAAACAAACCATGTTATTAGCAATATAAGTTTTAATTTTAAATTAAAAAAAAAAAAGAAACGAATAATACAAATGATTGTCTTAACTAGAACAAACATTTGAAAACAAATAAAAAAATATATATATAAATATGAAAATGTATATGTATATTATATAATTCAATAAATTCATAAATGTGAAATTAAAATTGTAAAATATACATATTTACTTTGACAAAGAAAAATAAATTCTAATTATTATTTAAAAAATTCATCATTATTGTTATACGTACATATTATATATTATATATATTATGAACATTTCAATAAATGAAATTAACTAATTTTTAGTATTAAATTAAATTTGTAAAATATAAAAAAGAAAATTTCCTTTTAATTATTTTAATAATCTTGTGAGTAACCTACTATTCTAACTTTCTGCGTTGATTTGAAGAGAAAATACGAGTGTTAAAAATTGATCATTTCATATTTTACAAGTTTATAAGTATCAGTTTTTTGACGAAAGTATTTATCTAACGTCAAAGATTTACTATTCGTATTTTAATAAAGTACTATAAAATACTAAACAACTAATTTTCCTTATAAATGTCGATTTTATATGAAAAAAAAAAAAAACATAAAAAATGATATACGAGTAAAACAAACTAATAATAATTAATTACATTATTGTGACATCGTCATTAAAAATAAGTTTTTATTTTTTTCTATAAACTCGATTGCTCGTAATTAATCAATTAATTAATTGGCCTTCGCTGGTTATACCATGTTATACTTTAATAAGTATCTACACATCTTTTAAAATAGCGATCAGATCAGTTATAGATGAGAGATCAAATATAAAAATTAGCAAATATACAACGTAACAACGTATATAATTTAATGAAAAAGAAGAAAGAAAAAAAAAAGATAAAAAGAAATCCTGCCGGACATAAATTTGGATGGAATTACAAGACATAATTATTGTCATAAGATTATGTATTCGACGAACGTATGTACATTTATTAGCTTCTGAGAAATTTTCAATTATATGATTATAGAAAGTAAAGATAAGATATAAGGGTATGGTAAAATGAAGAGTAATTATATGTATAATTATATACAAATGTATTGTATTAATCGTTACAAAGAAGGATGTGTTTAAAAGAAAAATAAATTTTTCTTCAAATGTTGTCTGTGCAGAAAAAACGTATAAAATCCACTACATTCAGTCGTATACGAGTACGTAGCACACTAAGAAGATTAAAATTTAAAAAAAATTCCTGACTATTATTATATTTCAGTATTAATTTATTCATATTTTTTTCCAACACTAATATTACAGAACCTTGTAAATACGATATATGTACATACATACATATATGAATACAATGTAATATAATTTGATTTGATCTTTTAACAAATTTGATAAAATTTTTTACGATTTTATGTACATCATCTACATACATGTCTATATTGTATATAAACGGTTTTGTATTTATTTGATTGTCATAAATGAAAATTGAATAGACCAACAATCAAAGTAAATCAAGTGACAAGAAAGTCGAGATTATAACACAATACTTTCAATTTATTGATCAATTAAGAAGTGAGTACAATTTGAGCCAGCATTTAACATTGAAAAGACATGAAAATATTTAATATACTTTATGTACATTAAATTATTTTTATATGATTTTATTTATTTATTTTTTTTTTGAATAGAAATATGAATAAAGTTCTTTTCCCAAAAAAATTCATTCATCTACCTCATACATAATAATGATGATTGCCCTTATCATTTGAATTTTATAAAAAGAATATGAATTGTTATTTGATTTGTGTAGTATATGATGTACAAATTCAAATTACGATACGGTTTACAAATAAAATACATTATTGTATTACGTAAAATAATTCAATTAATGAATTCAAATACTAGAATTTCAACGATTCAAATAATACGTAATGTCGATAAGAATGTACAATGTATATGTATAAATACTAACATCATGATATAATTTTGATATAATCTTGCGCACATCATTTATTATATTATTCATTAGTAAGAAAGTTATATTCTGTTTACAAAATCTCATGCAAGTTACTTGTATTTCTGTTTATTAGACTTTTAACATAATAAATGAAAATAAGAAATTCTTTTATTTTTTTCTTTCTATTGGCAAAAGTTCATAATTTATCATAAAATGCAAACAAGATTTTACTTTGTGTTTTCAATTCATTATAAAATAGTTACCATATTTTTGAATTAACGAAATTAATTCATGTTTTGAATGTTACTTTCTTAATAATTTTGTTTTATTATTTTGGTTAAATTTATAATATTTTTGAACTCATTTATTGCACAATACATATGTACATGCATCAACCACATTTTATTCCCATCCTTTATAATTGTTTAACTATAAACTTGAATAATGAATATTATCATAATGTTTTATTAATTCGCGTTATAATTGATTGGCGTCTATTATTATTATCGTTTTTTCTTTCAAAAAAATAAAAAATAAAAATAAAATAAATTTCCTGATCTTAAAGATGCGATATTTGATATCTGATGAATAAAACAAAATGCAGTGATGATATGTAGAAGGTGGATACGAAGACCACTTGTATCCATTTAAAACCAAACATTCAAACAGACCAATTATGTTATTATACTTTCGACTTTTGGGTAACATTTAAACTTATGTGTGTGTGTATATTTTACGTATAAACAAAAATAGTATGTATAGTTTGTGCAACCAACATATAGTAGAGATACATCGTTTTCAATTCAGTATATCGCACTATCAAGTAACCATTAAACAGTATCAACTACTACACTAATATCTGATGATCAGTGGATTTTTTTATTTAGTTCGATTCGATCTGTTGAATAAGGAATATCGTAACGGATTAATTATACAAGTATACATTCAAAAAGACAAAAAAATAAAAAATAAAAAAAAAAATAATTTAAAAAAAAAAACAAATAAATAAAATTCGAGATAATTAAATTATATTTTGTATTTAATTAAAATATTTGTACCTAATTTTCTATTACAATCTAATTTGGATTAATAGTATAACTGTGTGTAACATACATTTAAAAATTTTTTTTGGGGTGAATATAGTGAATATTACAAACATTGTGAATTTTTATAAAAGAGAATTTAATTTTTATCCTTATTACACTGCAATAAAATTTAATATGACGATAAAAAAATTTGAAAAATTATTTACTTTCAATACATTTGTGACTGTTTCAATTGGTTATTTAGTAATTTTATCTGGTATTGAATGTAGTTTTAATAATGATGTATCAAAAAATAAAAATTTTAAAAGTGTTCCAACAACAATAAAAACCTTTGAAAACGATACTGTTTTATTACCATGTTATCATAACTGTAAGTGAAAATTTTCATGTATTTTAATTTAAAAATTTTTAATTGGTAATTTGTACCTTACAACATCCAAAATATAAAATACATGTTTTATTTAAAAGATTAAAAGATTTTATATAATGATCATACCTTTGGCTTGAATTGGTCACAAACTTTCGCGAGTATACATAAATACAGTGTTTTGGTTTTTCATTTTTCCAAAGTTATCACACTTTTAATTAATTTTATTTATTAATTTTTTTTTGTTTTCTATGATTTTAAGTAATAAAACCTATGCAATACTGCTTATGGGCTCATTTAATTATCAAATATTAAATTTTTATTAACATATGCTATACATAATGTTGATGTATTTTGTAACGGACATAAAGACGCTGTTGTTATACAATTTTTAAATTTCGCATTACGTCTTTTTATACAATGAATGAACCCTGATTAGGTAGAGTTGATATATGAAGATTTGAAAATGATAATCAATTTAGTATTTATACAAATTAAAGATAAAATTATTATTCAAAAATTGTATTATTCGATACTGTAATAGTGATATTTATCAAATTTTTAATTTATGAAAATTTACTTTTGTTCATGAGTTACTGTTTTCATTTATAACACCGGCTTTTTGTTTTGTTTTTTTTGTTTTCAAAAATTGTGCAAATATGTAATTCCTTTATAAAGTATTCATTTATTTATTTATTTTTTTATCTTTCGGTATTTAAAATCAAAAAGCGTAACGAAATCGCTTTTATCGTTCATTTTTGCGTAAAATATATATTAACCTACATGTTGTACACATGTAACCGATATATCGCTACATCCGATTATAAATGTATCACACATTGTACAATATACGCATGTACATACATGCATATAGAAAATAAATTTGTTGTAATTAAATTTTTAAAATGATTCTTTGCAAATTTCTCATCGAATACTTATTATATGCATATATGTATACATATGTACAAGCGATTCATATTAATGATAATATGTTAATGTTAATTTAATGTCTGTAGCTCCATATAGATATGTACGTTGGCATAAGGATGACGTTCTATTAGTTGATTCCCGTCATCCAGAATCTCCAAAACCGGAACGAATTCATTTGTGGTCAAACGGAAGTCTTCAAGTATCTGATGTGAAATATGAAGATACCGGTGAATATTATTGTGAAATAACAACAACCGATGGCCATGCAATGCAAATTCATGCAATCGAAGTACAATATCCACCCACAATAATATCATCACCTAGTGGCGTTGTAGAAGTTCCGCTTGGTGCTGTATTTGAAATTGTTTGTGAAGCAAAAGGTATCCCTTATCCGGCAATAAAATGGAGACGTAATGGAATTGATACGTATATTGGGATGAATGAAAATAATAGACGAAGGATGCTAGTAGAAGTCGATAGCAAGGAAATGTCTGGACCAATAGAATGTATTGCAACAAATGGTGTTGGTGAACCAGCAGTTGCTGGAGTTCATTTAAACGTACTTTGTAAGTGCATGCTATGTATTCTATACATTTGTTGAATAACATACGAAATTTGCATTTACACACTTTCATCATCAATCTTGTATGAGGAATATTTTTATATATTTTTTGTTTACTTGTTTTTAACAGTTAAGCCGGAAGTTTCTGCAACAATCAACACAGTTCACACGAAAATCAATCTGCGAGCACATCTTGAATGTCATGTTATTTCTGCTCCAGCTGCAACGGTCCATTGGTTTCATCATGGTGTACCAATAATACCTGACCTTAGAGTGGCACGTCATGATGTTGAAATACAATCGAATCGATCATTAATACATTACTATACGGAATCTAAGCATACTCTGATAGTTAAAAAAGTTAAGGATCATGATTTAGGAATGTATGAATGTCGGGCAGAAAATAAAATTGGATTCAAAGGTGTCGTTATTGAATTAACTGGTAGACCAATGGCATGTTTATTTAAAACATCTGCTTCTTCTTCGACATCTACCACTCATAACTTAATTTGGCAAACAGAAAGTTTATCACCTATTATCGAATATAAACTGAAATTTAAACAATTTACATCAGGTATTTAAAATTAAAAAAAAAATTTAATTCATGAAACGATATCTAAGTTTAATTTATAGGAAATGTTACACCACAAAATAAACAAATATCTGATACATGGAATGAATTGACTATACCAGCAGAGTTATCTGAAGGTAAGTTTTAATTCTACATAAATTATAGTACGTTTATAGCCTACAGGATATGTCTTTTGTATGCAAGTATATTAATTTATTGGAAAAAAAGAAAAAAAAAAAAAATTAAAGCTTTTGATTAATTGATCCGCCTTTATTGATTGATGTATTTAAATAATAATCAAAAAAAAACCAATAATAACAACAGGTATTTTGTTAAGTTTCTAATCATCGTATTAATTGTAATATTAGACAGTGGGTGGTGACAAGGTAATTTTTCTCATTTTTTTTCAAATATATACACAAAGATAATCAATAATTTTATAATATTTCCTTTAAATAATTATTATATACTTAAAAAATGATCAGTTTTTATCTCTACTTTAGATACTTAACTTAAAATAAATAAAAAAAAACGTTTAGAAAAAAGTACTTGAGAAAAAAATGAGAACATAGAAAAGTGATCACTGATCACACCCAGTTAATGAAATTGATGCAAGTACTCTGTACATACGCAAGTAATTTATATTGTTCGTATATAAAACTATAATTGTACGTACTTAAAGTGTATCAATCATCGCTATGTTAAACATGACACATTTTTGATTGGCTTTTAGTTAATAATACTATAATATAATAATTTTATTTGTCATAATTATTATTATCTGCTGCACATCATATCTATATTAAATACAGTTACACACAACGACACAACATATCAGATATAATGTGATGTAATAAAAAATTTTAAATTTTAAGGCGTTAAATGTAATTTAACTAAAAAATTTGAAAAATTTTTAATTATGATTATTTAGAAAAAGTGTCAATAAATCTAGTATTTTTTTTATGTTATGACCTTATGATCCTGATAATTAGTTGTATTATTTTACTATAGGTCCAATTCATACAGCAGGATACACTTTACGTGGTTTACAACCAGCTAGTGTTTACGAAGCAATTGTATTATCACGTAACAGATACGGTTGGAGTGATAATAGTAAGATCATAAGATTTGCAACCGGTGGAGAAGGTAAATCTACATACATAATCTGTATATGTACATACATATACATTTCTTTCAATACATATTCTATTGAGTTATTTATACAAACATTGATTAAATAATGCACTTAAATCATATTTATTTATTTATTTATTTTTATTGATACAGTTGAATTACCCAATTATTCAACAGAATCTGAAACTCAATATGATGAACTTGAAGAAAATTATCCAACAGATCTTAGTTCAACAAATACATATGGTTATAATTTAAATAAAACCATCAATGATAATATTATTGATAATAATCTTAGTAATAAAGTAAATCAAAATACCATTAATATATTTATCTTATTTGTGATTATTTTAAAAACTATAATATGTACAATATGAAAATAAAAATGATTTTTATTTGATTTTTTTTAAAATTGTTTTTTAATTAAAAATAGTATATTAATTATAATTAAGTACAATCAGAGTAATTACAAAGTAAATTACCACTAATATATGGAAATTTCAATATATGTATTTACATTTTATAAGAGTTATAGTCCTGGTCACAATTATTGTGCATACTGCATAGCCTAGCCACTAGCCACACAATTAGGTGATGAATGTATGTAAACAAAAAAAAATATTTATGTAGCAACATTTGAAATTTTGAGAATTTTAAATAAACTGTTGTGAAAATATTGCATATTTTCGAGGTCTAAGTGAAATAAATTCAAATTCGTTTAATTTTTGTGTGTTTTTAGGATCTCAATGAAAAATGAAAAATGAAAAATTTTTAGAACGGAAGTTTAAGTAGAATTGAAAATGAATTCTTCGTAAAGATGTTATTGTCATCGCATAAAATATATTTTAAAATTTTCAAATTATGTATGGTCACGTATGGTCTTGGTATGGATAAATTTGAACTATGACTATGAAGATCACAATGGGGGATGCAATGTATGTGAATAAATGATCTTACGGATAGAACAAATACATACAACAAATTTTTCTAAACTTTTTTTTTTAAATATTAATTTATCAGGCAAAAATTTAAAAAAAAAAAAAATTTTGAGGGTTTTTAACAGAAGCAAAATATGTACATAGTTTATTTTCCAGTAAATTGAAAGAAAAATGAGGAGAATAACAGCTACCCAAATTCAAAAATATCCGTTTATATACAGTAGGTCCTTATATAAAATAATCAAACATTAATTCGTTTCAAATTTTTTTATCAATTAAATTTTTGTTAAATTTTATTTAATTATATTGTATAAATGTACCTGTAACAATAAAATACAAAAAAAAATAATTAAAGTTATTGATGATGTAATAAAACAAAACATAACTACGTATAATATGTGTGCAATCGTAGAATCCAATTAATGTGTCTGTTTGTGTATACAAAATAATTTGATTTATCTAAAATCAACTAAAATGCATTTTAATATTTTCGTTATACATCACAATCATGCAAAGACACAAATACACAAGAGTTCAGCTTAATTACATATACAAACATACATGCATTTTACATTGTTTTAAATGAAAATTACAATATCGCACGTATCACTTATACAATTATGCCACATAATGCAATTGCATGCAGCATGCAGTAAGTAATGATGTAATTTTCCTTTTTTTTAATAATTAACTGAAGAGAGGATAAGAAAAGGTGATCCAATTCATTCAAAATATTCATATACATATCTACATATGTATATAAAACAGTGCATTTTATAAACATTTTTCATACACCTACATACGTGATTAAACAGTTAATTGGTTAAATGTTAGATTTAATGTACACATTTTATATCTATTCGTATGATGGCTATCTATTGTTTAGATGGAAAAAAATTTGATGTTTACATTAATAACTACAACAAATTTTCTTATGTACTATATAAATTTAATTTGAATGTAAATAGAAGAGGTCAAAATTATGCATTAGTTGCAGTTGAATATAAATGCATTTTTAACAGTTTCTGTTCTACTCAAGTACAATCTAATTAATAGATTTGACACAACTCAGAATATAATTTCAAAAAAAAAAAAAAAAAAAAAATGATGCAAAACAAAAGATCGCATTGTCTTATTAAATAAAATCTTCAAGGTTTAAATTAAATCTGTAAAATAGAGATTTCCTGAAATTATTATTGTTGCAAAATGATTTAAATTATATAGTATTTGATTTGCAAAGAAAAATGGGAACATTCCATTTTTGTGTAATCAACACATCTTTTAAAAATAGTTACGTATGTTCATTATATATATACTTAAATTAAACGTATACATGCAAATTTAGATGGGTACGTGCCTATATACATACATATGTATCTATAAACATACATGTATGAAATTGCATTGTTAAATTATGTCAAGGCTGTTTCATGTGTATTAACGTTACAATAAAGAATAGAAAACGGATGTAATGATCGTTATGTTTAAAGAATTTTTTATTATATTACTTTTGTCATCACATGATGCACATAACTACTTATATAGAGTTGGAAAATACATTGCATTTTTAGAACACTTATATGCGTGTGTAGGCTCATAGATTAAATGCGATAAAATTCATTAGAGCTAATTAATTTATCCTTTGCTATGATAATTTTGTAAAATTTATGTATAACACGTGTAAAAATCAGTACGCATACAGATTATGAAGTATAGCACAAAAACTGTATTTGGGATTCAAATAAACATGAAATACTTTTTTAAATTAAATTTCAATGATTTTTTTAATACAACAATAAAATTAAAATTAAAAATGAAAGCACCAGAAAGTCTATAAAGTATATTTGATATGCATTCAATTAAACATACATACATTTAAGAAATAATAAATTGTGTGACATTCAATGATATTCTAGCATTTTAGCATAATCGTCATAGAACAATTTTTATTTTTGATGGTACGTATAGGTATTAGGTTTATGTACGTACACATACATATTAAACTATTGGCAAACTATACCATGTATGTTTTTGTTTTCTTGGATGAAATATTCATATTTCAAATAAATATCAGAAGATATTATAAAATATAAACCATGTAAAAACATACATACATATATGTTATATGTTTAACTAACACACATTCATATACATATTATATTGTATATTTATATATCAAATTTAATTCGTGTGCAATGAAATGGCGTCAGATTGTCGTTATTTTCTGCCCAATAATTCTCATGACAATGCAAAAGTCAAGGTCAGTTGTAGAAAGTATTAAAATTAAATTCTCCAATTGCATAATTTTATATATTACATATTAAATGCATCATGTATACTTAAAACAGACGTATGCACTTTAAAAATTGTTAGTTATTGTAAAAAGTTTCAATTTTTTTTTTCTTTGTATTTTTTTTTCATTTTTCTATTTAATTTGTGTGCCATGATGACTACTATTTGAATTATGTATATACTTATGTACGTCTATAAAATAGAGAAATGGGCGTACGAATTTTTTTTTTTTTTTGCTTAAGAAAACAAATCGTTAATATTTAAATATGTACATAAAAGAAAAATAATTTTATTTTCATTTTATATTTGCTATTATAACAAATTAAATGTGCACTAATTTTCTATTTTTCATTTTAACGGAAATTTTATACAAAATTGAAAATTCTATCAAAATATAGAGAACTGCGTGCGTCGATATACAACAAACATCATTTAAAAATATTAAATTTTATTTATTGTAAAATACAACGTAACATTAAAAATCAATGTTATTTTTGGCTTTTTGAATAATTCTAAAAGTAAAATTCATTTTTTATGATCGATTTATGATTTTTTGACATAAATACAATTTTTGATGATGTGGTTTTCAAATAGCATACATAATCGAGATCAATGTAAAAATTTTTGAATATTTTCCTCTGTGTACCACATTGCATATTAATGATCACTGTATTAAAATTGTTTTAATAGTTTATGTGTGTATTTAAAATTTTATTTTATTTTAACTGACTGTTTTATACACATTTTCTATCCATCAGAATGTACATTTTGTATTCTGTACAGTAATGTTCTTAGATTCTTATATAAATTTAGAAATTAAATACAGTGACGTAATTTTCCATGAGAAATAAACCAAAAAAAAAAAAAAAAAGAAAAAAACAAGAAGAAAATTCTTATGTTATAAATTAAAATGATATTATTAGGCCACATGTATTATAAAGTGAGATTATATTAAAAATAAAATTTATTCGCTTGTGTATTCATTTTTGTATATTTAAAAAAAAAAACAAAAAAAGATTAAAAATTGTTTTTAGGTTATTATTTTAAAAGGGGGAAAAAATCGTAGACGTAAAGTTTATATTATTCTTTTAAATTTAGTGTAAAATAAATTTTTTTTTTTTTTTTTTTGTGTTAAGAAAAATGTTTTTATTATTAGGTCAATTTTCTATCTTAATTTTAGCATTTCAAAGGCCGGTTATCGTTTTCAATTTTTATTCAATTTTATTTGTTTATTATTTGAAATGCATGTATTCAGATAAAAATAAACAATTCAATCGATATTTAATTTATAAATAAAAAAAAAAAAAAAAAAAAAAAATGCATTCATGTACACAAGCTTAATATAAACATACGAATATAAGCCAAGTTGTTTTGATCAGTCGAAAATATTTGGCCGGACCGTGTACCCACCCCTATATACATTTCTACTTCATTCAATCCAAGATATTTGATAAAACATGAATATTTTCATGACGTGACCAGTCAATAAAATGCTAAATTAACACTTTTGCAGTTAAATAATTTAATTCAAAATTTTTATTACACACACTGTATATAGACATTTTAATAAGGTAATAAATTTTCTATAATACATAGAATTACCCTAATTGATCATGTAATAGAGATAAAGTAATATAGATGACTATGGAATTACTATATAAAGATCTTTTCACCTTTTATAAATAAACCGGATTTTTATAAAATATAAATAATAGAAGAGCATGTAGTCGTTTGATAATGGTGAAAGCGCTGTCTTTATGTATCCATGTAAAATATATACATATTTCAAATTTGGTCTTTTTGATAGTAAAAATAATTGCCACCAAACTATAATTTTTATATATGTACATATTAGATACCATATATACTATTTTTGCTACTGTTCTATTATATCGTTATATTTTATATGAAGATCAAGTTTATGGTGATCAATTCGATTTCATAAATGTTTACTTATGGCAACAAAATGATATAATTGGTAAAGCCCCAGTGGGTGAAATGATCTAATACTTAGTGAGTTCAATGTCCAATAGAAATTATTTGTTTTTTAAGGTTCGAATAATCTATTAAAATAAAATTTTGATTTTATTACAAATTTTTTATGACTTAGTTATTGCTTCAAATTTGTAATTGGAATTTGGAATACATTTAAAAAACAAAACTATCATAATTATTCACATATTTGTGACAAATCATAAAATTAAAAATAAAATATATTTATTTAATGTATGAATAACTTTCATTCATACAAATTATAACATACATATGTACATATGTACATAAATATAATAAATAATTGTAGACATTTATTTTTTATTGACCTACTCTAATCAATTAAAATTTTCTTATTGTATACACTATACATCGTACATTTAAACTTCTTGAAAGTGTTGTTATTCAAAATAAAGAAAAAAAAACAAAGTTGTTTTTAACATCCGATAATTGTTTTCTTCAGTCATTCTTTCATATTTGGTTAACAATATATCATATTGTACATCCGTCTAACAGCAAATTTGTCTGATAATAATGTTTTAATTTGCGAAAAACAAAAAATCCAATAAAAAAATGTAATATAGTTAAGATAAATTCAATTCAAATAATAATTATAATATTTAAAATGTTTATGTTATATGCTTCTGTTTTTATACGCATAAATAATAAAATGAAAATTAATTATTATTCATAATTGTTTTTAACAATTGTACATTAAAATACATATGTATGTATATGTTAACGATAAATTAAAAAGTGGGCTAAACAGTCAATCAATTTATTTCGTCACGTTTCATGTATCACATTTTATTGTATATTTAGTCAATAAAAAAAAAACACAATCAAAAATTCATAACAAATTTTTTATCAAATTCTTAGACTAAAGAAAATATTTTTGCAAATTTTTTTTTTTTTAAAGAAAATATCGTTTTAATAAATGTATAGAAAGTTTTGTACCCGCATGTAACACCAAATCTATGATTCGCATATATCGCATATTTTAATATTTTCATACAATGTTAACTTTGTTTTGCTTTTTTTTAATTTTGTCGTTATTATTTTCACATTATCTGATATCATTGAAAAAATGAACATAAATAGCCTCAGAGGTGGTTATAAATTTATTAATTCATTGCCATGTACTAAGGTGTACATACATATGTATACATTAAAGAATCATGGATATAACATTATTGAAAAATGAATCACCTGGGAAATCATCATTATTCCCTTATTGTTCGTTTATATTTGCTTACGATTTTTATCAGTAATATAGTCATCATTTTAATATTAATTATAAATGTATGTACATACATACATATATATGTACGTTTTGAAATTATTACAATAAAATAATTTATAATTATTACGTCATTTTCTTTTGAATGTGAAGAAAAAAAGAACAGAAAAAGAAAAATCGTATGATTGTGATATTTGCAAAGATTTAGTTATACTTGTTTAAACTTTAAATATTAATCTTTTAGTCATTCATGTTGTAATCATTGATTCTTTAATAAAATGTTATTTTTACCTATTATTTCTTGTATTTGTTATATTGATGACTTATTCATTACTTCATCATGTATAACAAATCAATTATTTATTTAACTGCGGTTATACATTTTACAGCAAAATATCTTAAATTTGTTTATCTGAGTGTAGCAAAAATGTTAAACTATTGAATCAAATGATGATGATGATGATAATGTTGTTTATATTTAAAAATTTTTAAAATGAAATCATGTGATATATAAATTACGTAGGTAATTTTAATGCAATTTAAGTATATACGACAGTAATCCAAACGTTGGTATAAGTAAACCAATAATATTCTATATTGCTGCAGAATAAACTATTTAGAAAATTAGAAAATTAAAATATTTTATAACAAATTATGTATAAGTAGTTAGAAGGCTTGGTATTCAAAATAGATTAGAATTGATATACATAGTTTGAAGCCGGTTCAACAAACAATTTATAATGTATTAAATATAAGATAATGTCACATAAATTTTTATAATAAGATATGCAATCTATATTTTATATTATAAACATGTGTATACGTCTCACATAAAAGCATATGTGCATTACATACATTTTATATTTTGTATAAAAAAAATTCAATTTTATTTAAAATTTTTCTTATACATTCTAATACTATTATTCATAAATGTACATTTATTAGAGATTATTTGAAAATTGCTATCTATTGATGTGTTTAAAAAGTTTTAGGACAAATCTACTCTTTCGAAAGCATAAATATTCATTCAAGTAGAAATTTATTGATTTCACTATAAAATTTGTTTTGTTTTTTTGTACGTTAAATTGAAATCTTTTATGCATTTGAAAAATAAAAAAATAAAAACGAAAAATATAAGTAAACATTCCGATTTATTCAATCGTTTATACATATTTTATCAGAGAAAAAAACAAAAAAAAAATAAATGTAACACATAGTTAGAGTTCGATTAATTTGATGACCATCATTTTTTTTATTATTATTATCTAAATTTCATTCCAATGACGATTATAAATCGTATTAAAAAATCTTATCAAAATTTGTATGATAAGAATTAAAGGTAAAAATGATATTGAAATTAGGTTACTATGTATTTTATTACATTAAAAGCCAAACATTCCAGACGCTATCATTACGTACATATATTATATACAAATATTATGTATTTGATATTTACATAATTTTGATGATCTTAATATGATATAATCAGAAGAAAAGTAAATTTGAAAGAAAAAAACGTTTTTTTTTTTTCAAAACAAGAACTCCAGATAAATCTAATAATAATGCACCTAAAATTGCTGTAATATTTTAGAACATTTTTCCGTTTGTATAAATATAGAACAAATTTTAAATTTGAATACGATTTTGTTTTCCTGTTGTTTATTTGAAAAATAAAAAAGAAAACTGTTTTTTGTATAATGCGCATGTCTACGGGTCATTCATCAAATAAAAAGTGAACCATAAAAAAAATGTTTCATACATGTACATAGGTGAATATGCAATATGCATAGATATATATGTACATGTGTGCATGAAGTAAACAAAAAAATCCAGTTTCATTTAAACGTATATATAATGATGAGGTGCATACATTGAAAATGTATATTTTTAAATTTTGTGATTCTATATATTTATTATATATATTAAACAAAATACATACATACTATATATAAAAATTTCCGTTTATGTCAATTTGGATTGCGTCATTGCATAACATTTTTAGACTAAACATATATACAATATCCTCCTTACAAATATTATTACTTAATTTTACATAAATTTTGGTTCAAATTACATTCCATTTATTATAGATGGGATCTATGTTAATGTTTTTGCAGTATATGAACCATGAAATTGATAAACCTCATTAACTGCTTTCTGTTTCTATTCACTATATGGTTTATGCATTATTTTTTTTTATTTTTTTTTAACAATTAAAACCAATAAATTAAAAATTAGTTAGTTTAAAATTTTGAATGTATTTGGCTCATGATATAGTGAGATACAAAATATTTATTGTATAGATAGATTAACGATTTATTTTATTTAAAAAACAAAATGATTGAAAAATTTTTTTTTAGCATTGACCTGAAAAAAACATTTTAAATATTTGGCTTGAATATTTTGCTTTGAATTATTATGTGTGCATTAAGTTGATATTATGTAGTATATATAAGTAATGTAACCAATATGTTCATATGCTACAAAGTGCTAAAAAATCAGTAATTCTTTTTATACATAACATATGAATACATTTCAAAAGTTAACATATGTTCTTAATAACAAAATTTTGATGACATCATTAACACTCAAATTCATTTTTGTAATTATTTTAAATTTTTGGTTAGCCGGTATTTCAAATTTCCTACAGTAAAGAAATAAAAATTATGTGTATGTACTTAGCATATTTTTATTACGATATCTATGCATAAAAAATATACACACATATTGAACATTTGTTTCATTAAAAAAAAAGGAAAAAAAAACAATATTTTTAAAAAAGAAAAAAAAATTTAAATATTTTTTTAACTTACTCGTATTGTACAAAATATTAATTTTTTTTGTTGAAATATAGAAAATTATATGTATATGTACATTTGAACATATAAAAAGCTAAAAAATTCAAGAATCTTTATATAATTCGTATACATACATAAATTTTGTACGTGTATATGTAATGTACAACATATATATACAGAATGTATCGTTTAAGAAACAGAGTATTTTTATAAAGTTTCATTTATGCTTTTTTTTTAAACATTTATGTGGTGGTGTTAGTATGAATGAAAAGATACTTATTTTTTTCTGTTTTAATTTTTCATACATACATTTTACTTTTATTTTTATGTGTTCAGTCATTGTTGCAATTCTTTCTTTTATTTTATTTTATTTTTTTCAACGTTTATTCTTCTTTATTTTATTTATTTATTTTTTTTTAAATCTTCTTACGGCAATCTGGTCATTAATAAAAGATATTTCATTTTTTTTTTGTTTTTTAAATCTTATAAGTTTAAAAATTTAAATTGAACGAAGCGAATACCAAAACCTGTTTATATTGTATATTTTAGTTCAATTTAATGACGTCATATTTTCAAAGTAAAGGATGTAGTAGATTTTGTACATCTACATATAGATCTACTCAATTCAATAAATGTGTATATGTATTTCCACTTATCTCATTTAATTTTCTTTTTACACTGTACGTTTTAAAATCTATTTTAAATAATGTTAAATTTTTATTTATTTCAAACATTCTAATTTAAACATGATTACATAATTTATATTCACATAATTAGAAAATTTGCATTCAATTTAAAAATAATTTTCTCGTTACATTAAGATTTTTTATATTTTATTTTGAATAAATTCTACTACAAAAATGTATATTCAAGTAAAAGATTGATAGCACTGGTGGTCGTCTATAGTAATAACAATAGTAGTGTTTTGTTCAATCAGTCAGTATATATTCAATATATTACTAGACTAGTAGTGGTTCCAGTGTTTCGTTGTTTTGAAAAAATTTTTTATCTTCAGTTTGAGTGCGGCTAGCCGAGTGTTCGGTATTTTCTTGTTAACTGCTTATTAGAATACTATATACTAAAGTTCACAAAAAAATTTGAAAAAAAATTGGTAAATTTTTTGAAAAAAAAATTTGTTTTTAATTCAACTTTAAATAAGTAATAGAAAAGGTATGGATAGTATGTTTCCGAAAGGATAATAACAATAGTAAAGTGGATTTTATTCAATTCAAATTTGCAATAATTTTTTTTTTTTATAATTTGGAAAAAAATGTAAATTTAATTAAAATTATTTAAAATTTTAAAATTTCTCAGTGTTTTGGTATTGAAACAAAAAAAAAGTGAAAAAAGTGAAATTATCTGAAAAATAATAAATTTATTTAATCAAACGTAAAATTAAATTTTTTTTTTTTGCATAACAATTATCTATTTTGACTTTAAATTGCTTAATTAAAACCAAAAAAAAAAAATTATTTTGTCGTTTTTATTTTAATGTTGTAATTTATTCTACTGATAAATTTAAACTCTTTACATTACATAGTTTTTATTTGCACAAATTTTAAAATTTATAGATACTTATTTTTACTTTACAATACATATTTGATCAAAACGTGTTCAGTTTAAATTTATTTAAGTGTAAGATTTTGTGTGAAAACATAAATTAACAACAGGTTTAAAAGGATATACATATATACATCATATAACATTTAAAATTTGTTAAAAACATGGAATATCTAAAGTGGATGTTACTTACATTCTTATTGGTTGGATTATTTAATACAGGTAAAATATTTTAAATTACATGTATTTCAAATTTTTTCACTTAAACCAAAAAAAAAAAAAAATTAACAAGCAAAAAAATATCTTCATGAAAATGATGTTAAAAGAATCGAACATAATTTATGCCGTATTTATAGTAACGCACCTATAAGAATTACCTATGTACTTTGGTTGTATGTACATACGTATATACTTGACAACAGTGTGTACTGTTTTACACATATTTTATTGTCTATTATTTGCTATTATGTTCAATGACATTTTTGCAAAATAAAAAATTAAAAAAAAATTTTTTGCTATCAAGGTAAAAATATTCAAAAGTATAAGCATAAATTATAAATTACAACAGAACGTATTTTGCTTGTGTTATTGCGTAAAGTAATTGATTTATTTTTTGCAACCAAAAAATTATATATTACCACGTGTTACTAAACACAAATTATGAATTTCAAAATTCAAATATTTTAACGGAATAACCATTTTTTTTTCCAAATTAATTGGTAAACAGAAAGGAATCAAGAATATTGCAAAATGAAATTCATGGATAAATGGTAATAATATCATGTGACAAGAAAACATCAAAAGTATCCACATGAAAATATCTTATTTATTTTACAAAAAAGAAAACTCCAATGTTTATGTATGTGTATGTATAAAGTAGGACCCTCATTAAATCATGAACTCCAAAGATTACAATTACTATTAACCACACATTCTTCGCATTTTATTATTTTTTTTATTAAACATTTTTTTTTCTTAACGCAACAAGTTAATCCTTGCCGGTATCCATTTCTTTTTGCATATGGCATATATTGAAAATCTTATATGTATACATATATGACACAAGCTTATTCATATATATATACAATACACGAACACATGTACTTTCATTCATATATACAAATATCATTTTGATTATTATTTCATTTTTGATGAGACTGAAATTTTTTTTCAAATATGATGAACATTTTTGGTAGATACTGTTAAAGTATATCTTATATTCATAATCATAATTCATATAATGTGTGTTGCTAACTTTTCATATTTCATATGACTTTATTTTTTGTATACAGACATGTACGTATGTATTATCTGACTTTATCAGTTTATTTTTAAGATTTTTTCATTATCATTGTTATCTGATATTATGATAAAATGAAATAATTTTGATATGAAGTAAATTGAAATCTAAAAAATTTTAATGTTTTTTTTTTATAACAAACGTAATATATAATACAAATAAATCGATATAATATGGATTGTTGTTATTTAGTAAATCTAGTTTAAATATAAAAAAAAATCAGTTGATTTTAATATTATTTGAAGTGTTTGCATAACATAAATGTACACACAAACATACAGAAACATGTGACAAATTGGTTAAAGCAACATACATACATATAGTATATTCATAAAGTAAAGGAATTCAACGTTGATAATTTGAACAAATGCTTTTACAATTATTCAGAAAATAAAATAACCAATAACACACAGTTTGTATTGTTATGCTGTATTATATTACGAGATACTGCTGTATTTTCATAACATGTTTTCAAAATAAATAAAAAATAACATAATTTAAACAATTTTTAAATTTTTAAAATTTTAATTTTGTTGTATACAATATTATTGTAAAATTAACGATTAAAAAAAAAAAAATAAATAAATTTATTTGTCACTTACATTAACAAGTGTCTAAAATCATTATACCTTACATGTACATAATTTTGAATGAATAATTAAAGTTGACTGGATAATAATCAAGAAATACCTTGAAATGTAAAAATTAAAGAAAACAAAATGAAATAAAAATTAGAAGCATAAATAAAGTTTACGGAATTTTGTTTTTAATAGAATAAAAATACTATAAAAATGTAGTTTTTTTTTAAATTATGAATAAATAGTTAAACACTAAATACACAATATGCTTGAGTTATCTACAAATATTTACCTTATTTTTTTTATTTTATTTGTATGTATTTGTTAAATGTTTGTAATACACTCATAAAAATATATAGTTATAACTCTATCGTATTTTGATTATATCAATGAATTTTTTATTTTTGTATTCAGTATAGATCGTAATATCACGTTTAATACAGAGATAACCAGTTTTTACGAAATTAAATATATATATGTACATATTTTACACATATGTAAATTATATGAGTTAAATTTTAATAAAAATACAAAAAAAAGATATGTAATTAGACTTTCACAAAAAGAGATAATTGTTATTATATAGTTACAACATACAATTACATTTAAAATCATGTAAAATATATATTGTATTTGAATAATTAAAAAAAAAATGAATAGTAATAATAATTTATGGTTTAAATTAAGAATAAATGTTTTTTGTAAGTATTTATACATATATTTTAAATTTCTTATTTTTCAATTATAATTTAACTGATCATATTATAAGCAATCACAAGACATAAATATTATGAGAATATGTATATTAGTACATGTACTTCGGCTATTCATTTTTAATTTCAAGTACTTTTTCATGTCTGATGATCTTGATATCATCTGTATAATGCACATGTATGTTTATTTTATGTATTTTCGAGTATTTATGTATTTTGAGACAAAATAAAGGAATATGAAATGATTTGATCTTAAAATAGCCACTAGCTTCGGTCACGACCTCGATCCAATAAATTTTCTACATATGTACATATATGATTTTTCTAAATACATAATGTACATATTACCAAATACTATATATTCTGTGCTAGAAATTTTAGATACATTTAATTTATGTATGCATACATAAAAATAAAATTTCTATGTTGGATACATGGAAAATAACAAAAATTATTTTTCTAAAAATTTCTATATATACGTTATTACGATAGTACATTTCTAAATATGTAAATGCAAGAAAAATGAAAATAAAATAAAATTCAGGTAATTTAAATTCATATATCCAATTTATGGTTTTATAGTTGAAATTTTCTCTAAAAATCTGGGATCATTTGAAAGAAAATCTTAGTTGCATTTATTTTTACATAAATTTCTATAAATGTAAGCGAAACATTATTATCATGTTTAAATTTGCATATATGTATGTATTATATGTTTATACATAGTATTAGTTAATGTTTTCAATGTTTGATACTATATTGTTGTTTTATGCACACTAAGGATCAGGCTCATGTAATGTTTCTTCTTTAAATATTTCGGAAAATTTTGTATTCATTCACTATGATTTCACTCCATATATGCTTACATAAATCATTTTGTGATCATTTATTTTATTAGAATACATTCTGTATGTGGTTATTTTTGGAAAAAAAATTGAATATTTAATAACACAATATTCCATAAGAATTATATGGTATTCTGTATTCGTGGTTTTGTAAATTTGTAAAAATGAATCTGTAGCTTTATATTTTTGTATGAAAAGATTGTTGTAAACATTTATAAAAAATAAAAATAAATGATTGGTACTTCCAGTAAAAAAGATAAATTATAATAAGAATGTGGCGAATAGGTATAATTATTTTCTTATTATTTTGAAATAAAAAAAAAAGCTGAACTAAGATTCTTTTTGAAAAGTGAAAATTTCATTGAAGTAATTAAACACAGAAAAAAAAATTAATTTTATTATTTTTAAATAGTTTTCAATTTAATCATGTAATTCCATCTGTCTTCCAAATGCTTGATTTACAAAGTTTTCTTTTTCGTTACAACATTCATGAAATAAACTATGTACATGTGTGTATTCGTACGGAGAAATTTGATTATAAAGTCTATGAAAAATACACAGATTGTATATAATACGTATGTGTATGTATTGTCATGCATAGAAGAGATGATTAAGAAAAAAAAATAATTTTTCATTTGAACATTTAATGTTGAAACCAAATTTTATTATGGTCTTTTAATGTTCATATGCCTATTTGAAATTTATTCACGAATGATGGAGTGACTCATTCAATAGGTGATGGGTCAATGACTAAAAAAAAAATTTTTTAAATAATGATTATTAGAGAAAAAAAGACCGGCATAATCATTTCAAAAGACTTTCAGCGGTCCATCAGATTCACCAAGAAAAAAAAAACAACAAATTGTCAAGAAACGTGTTTTCGTTCAAATTTTACATTTTTGATATCGAATTTTAAAAAAAAACAACGTTATATTGCTTTCAAAGATGTATCGAAGTTTCACATCTAAAAAAAAAAGAGAAGTTTTAAATGGAAGCAGTTAGTTATTGGACAGTATATGGAAAAAAGTGTAAATTTCTTTATTAATCTAATCTATTAAAGAAAAATGTTGTACACAAAAAATAAATATACAATAATAATTGTTAAAATATTTTCAAATTTAAAAGGTGTGATTTAGATTTGAATTAAAAAAAAAAAAACTAGAATCTAAAAAAATTTGATGTGAAATGGTATATACATACATATGTAGATAATAAGAATAAATCTTTGTATGGTACATGTATGACATAAAAATAAAATTGTAAAAAAAATTTAATTTTGAAAATATCTTTAAAAAAATGTTTTTTTTTTCTAACTAGATCAATAGATAATATACATACATGCATATAAAAACAAGTTATCTAATAGTCTAATACATTATTATTGTGTGTTACTTAAACAATAATATTTTCATTTGTAACACGATGTCTGATGTAAATATAATTTTGTCTGTCTAATAAAGATTTTAAAAATTATTAAAATGGATTTTCAAGTTCAGACCTTTTCAAGAGGATTTCTGAAACTTGATCTTGAAGATTAACATTGAAAAGAAAAAAAAAAGAAAGTGATGGGGATCGTAATTTTTAAAATTATAATGATTATAATGGTTAAAACAAAATCATAAAATTTATATTTCTATAAAACATTATAATAAAAAAATGAACTGTGTACGTAAAATGATCCAATATTATTAAAACAGGATTATAATAAATTTATTGTTAGAATTTAAAGGAATGGTTTTCGTGTTTGTTACATATGCATATGTTAGATTTTTTTTTTTTTTGGACTTAAGAGATACAATCAAATATATTATTGAAAATTATAAAGCTACAGCAATATACATAATTATGTATAATATGTACATTTGTATAGTAAGAGCAGCTGAATTTTTTGGAAGCGGACGCAACAGAAACACATACATATATACAAATGTGTGAAAAAATATTAATTCGAAATTCCGTACATATTTGAAATATTTTATATTTTTGTAAGGATATACAAACGAAATGGTAAAATTCGTATAATTAGAAGAATACATACAAAATGTGGGGCACATAAATAAGATATTTTAATCATTACATATCTTTGAATTTTTAGTTAAAAGTCCACTTATTAAATGACCACCTAAATATTTAATTATGTAAATATAGTTATTTGATTCATATATAACTTTTTTTTTTTCATTTTTATAGTTATGGGTGTGTAAGAGCCATATTACATATGTGACATGTATACATTTACATATGTACATATGTATGTGTATAAAGTTTATTGTGCGATTTTTAATTTATTATATAAATTGTTAAATTATACGAAAGAGCATATTAAACATAATATACTTGTACTACAGTTGTACACAGTAAGTAAGTAATTTAGAAACGGTCATTCAACATGAGAATTCTATTAACTATACTGAACGCATTAACCTACATATTTATTTGAAGCATTTATTATACAAAAAAAAAAAGTACTACACACTATATATTCGTAATTGTATTTGTAAGTAAAGTGAATTACTTTACTTTACTGCAAGCGCAATGTCTAACTAACATACATTGTATTTAGTAAGTAGGTAATGTGACCTTTTTAAATTTATTATAATTAAAAGGGGGACAGAATTCACACTTTAATTTCACACATATCGTTTTGTGATGTATACATATGTAATTGTATAAAAATTTTAACCTTCATTTGAAATATAGGTCAAAAATATTGTGAAAAAATTCATGAAAATATATTTCAAATTTAAAAATATTTTTGAAAAGGAAAAAGAAAACATTTGCAAATCAAAATATATAAATTGGCAAAGAAATATGGTAATCTTGTACAAACAAAACATGAAATTGATTGCAATGCATACAAGCATATTCCAATTTGAAATATTAAATCATGAACAAAATATAAACAAAACAAAAAATATAAACAAAATATGTAAATCGTCAAAAATGAAATTGTGGCCAAATTTTTGTTATTTTGTTAAATACAAATAATAGTGAAAGTATAGTTGTGCATAAATACTGCATAATATTGTATGAAAATAGGGATTAACATACATGTATGTACATACATAATATATTCATAATATGGACATGAATATTTAAAGTAGTGAGAAAAATTGCATATCTAATTTTTTTTCTCTGTGAGGTACTAAACGATTTTTTAAAATAATTTTTAAAATTCACATAAATATGTATTGTGTATATTTTCAGAAGAAAACGCATTTTTTGCATTTTATTCACGGTATTCATCTTTTTTTACGATGTTTTTCTTTGCAAATTACATACAGGTAATCACAAACTAAATGTTAACGCATTTCATAATCTTTTATATATGAAAATTTCTCTGATATACGAACAAATCCATTTGTTATAGTAGCATAATCATAATATGTTTATTTGTACATGGCTAACAGAATACAAGAAACTGCATATTATGATGTGCATTAATAAAATAAAATTTTTATATGCGTTTGGTGATTACCAGACAATACGTTATCTTATTACAAATTACATAACACATTAAAAAATATTTATAACATTTTCTTTTTTGCTTTTTAATATCGACATACATTGCGTATATTTTTCTGACATCATCATGTCAATACCAAAGTAATTAGCATTCGTGTTATCATATTTATGCAAAATAAAAATAAAAGAAAGTAAAATAAAAAAATTGTTATGTGTATGTGTGTATATGGAAAAATATACACATCATATACACTCATTAAAAAAGGTATATAAAATCTTTAAATACTCGTATGTACATGCATTTAAAAGCAAATAATACAATAAACAAATTTTATTAAATCTGATTAATGGTTCGTTGTTATACTTATGAATAATATATGAATAAAATTTTACATAATATCAATACGTTATCATCAACATTTGCCCTTATGTCAATTACTATAAATATTCAATACATATGTATGTACATAAACATACGTTTTTGTATATGTAATGTACACAAAAGTGTAATGATCACATTGTATTGTAATATTTACATGATGAATAATTGATGATAAGACAAATAAAAGGCTTTAAAAATATTTTTAATTTTTTTTTTTTTTTGCTATTAGAATGATTTAAATTTTGCGTACACACATTTATTGATAAAAATTTTATTTATTTATATTTTGTTTAATTAAAATTATAAACTAAAAGCGTTATACAATATAAATAATTCTATATACCTCTTTAATGTGTTCTTATATGACATTGCATCGTACTGTATCTATGTATGCATAAATTAAGTTATATTACGATTATAAGATATTTTTCTACTTATTCAAATGACACATTATTATTGACTTGTTTTCCATCTTTTAAACTACGGATAGTAATATAATGTATGTTTAATTCGTTTTATTATGGCGACATATTGGTGACAATTTTTTTGTGATCAACGACGCTACAAATACTCTTGTATGCGTATATACATATATATACATTTTCATGTAAAGATTTCATATATATATCATATATATACATCATATACACATGTATGTACGTGTAGACATTTATTTTTTATAAACTTTTAAAATGTACTATTTAAAGTAATATAAATAATACAAATAAAAATCTATTATGAGGAATTTTTTAATCGATCAACACATTTGAACTTTGCATGTTTACATATTTTGTAGTGTGAAAATTTTTTTTATTACAATGCAATAACTTTATTTTTTAAATTTTATTTAGCTTTAATTTTTTTATTTAATTTTTTGTATTAATATAAAATAATTATGAGCTGTAAATTAAAACATATTAAAATAAAATTAATTTTTTAAGGTATATCGTAACGAAATTACTGGTTGATAATTGCCATTCAAACACGAAATGTTTATTGAAAACTGTAGAAATAAAAAAGATATACGAGTATATATGAATACATTTAAGCAGTTTTTAAACGTGTTTTTTTTTTTTTTTTTTAAATTTAATAAATTTGAATAAATTCAAAATATTTGAAATAAAAATTCTGAAATCTTACAGTTTATTTTAAAAAAATGTTCTTAAAATAGTTTTAGTAATTTTAATTTAAAACGAGTTTTTGGCACAAAGTTATGAATGAATTTAACTTTTAATTTGTAGTTTTCATTTATTAAAATAAAATAACATTTTCGGAAAGGTACGAATTACTCGTATTAATAAAGGATGAACTGGTTTTTATACCAAAATATTTTCCATATATTCATACTTTTATTTATATAAATTATTTCGTATATCTTCATGTATACATGTACATATGTAGGTAGATACATACATACATTATGTAAAAATAATGTGTATATGTAAACACGTTTATATAATATCTATTCGAGTATTTATTTTTAAATTATTGTGTTTTTTGATATTGTGCAAACATTAGCAGTGAATTAATCGATTTTATATTTTATTTAAAATATAGTCTAGAATTCGACTTAATTCTTTTTTTTAAATATGCTAATGTGTCAAGTATATATATATATATATGTATGAATTTTTTCATTTTATTTTTTCCATTTTTAACTAATTTTTTATATATTTGGCGGATGTTTTGACTGATTTGAAAACTATATGCAAAATAATCTGATAAAGATCATGTTAATTGAATTCTAATTAAAATAACGTCTTCTGTATTATTTCAATAAAATATTATCTAATAATTCATTTGATATAGGTTTTATTAAAAATTAAATAAAAACAGATTTTTGAAAAATATTAAAACAGAATAAAAAAATATTTTTCAATATTTTACATTATCGCAAAATTTTCATATGTATATCTGTATGCGGTTATAAAACGGATACATTAAATTACGATTTACGATTTTAAGAAAACAAAATTTTATTATAAATACACGAACACAATATTAGATAACAATATATGAATTTAACTTAAATAAATAAAGAATTATAATTTATAATTATAACATGCAGTTTAGATATGCACTACATGTTATTTAAAAATGCATTTTGAAAACGATATGAAGTGAATTTTTGCAAAATAAAATTTTTTTTAATTCAAAAGAAAAGCGCAATATGTAGATACATATTGTGCGTGCCAAAAGTTTTGTTTTATGATTAGTAAATTATACGAGTATATATTCATATTGTAATGCTGTATGAATTTGCTATTGAGTATAAACATAATTTGTAAAGAAAACAACAAATTGAAAATAAATGAAAATGAATGAATTTATGTAAAATCACGTTTATTGTATGAAAAACAAAAACAAACAAAAATTATTAATTTGATAAATTTTATCAAATTCGTGTATAAGACAATGAGTAAGCATGCAATTTTGAGCTCTCGAGGATAATGGTACTTGAATATTTGATAAACGAAGAATAAATGCTGAATTTTCAATAGAAATGAAATACCCATATTTACATTTTTGTTTATACAAACAATTGTTTAAAAAACAATTAATCGAGTATTTTTTAACATAATACATATTTAGATAATAATAGTTTGATATATGCATGTTTGTGGTAAAATTCCCACTTTTTTTTCAATTTAAAATTACCTGTTAACAAAAATAATAATAAAAAAAGGAAAAAACAGTTATTACATAAACAGAGTATAGAATTACACTAATGATAAATGTAATTAATAATCTTCTGTCAGATATTTAAATAATAATTAAAGTAACAAACACACCAGTAAAATTACCTATGTATATTTACATTAAACTATAGAATTTTTTTAAAATAAAAATTAAATATTTAAAAGCATCAAAATTTTGTTGTAAATTGAAGAAAATATTCTTCATATTGAAAAGGTATTCATATTTTTTTTTTTTTTATAATCTAAAATAGTATACTTGTTCGTACTCAAATTCAAGATCAATGATATCTTTTCTTATTTAATGATCTTTTTATTATTATATCAGATTTATATAAAGAAAAAAATTTCTTTTATAAATAAACATCTGAAATTAATTGAAATAATCCACAAGAAAAAGTATACAATTGTAGTATTGATAATCAAAAAAAAATTTTTTATTTTTTTTATTACACCACAGTAATAGATGAGCACTTGGTGCATTTGTATTTATCAGTATGTTAAAAAAAAACGACCAAAACGGAAAAGAAAAATAAATTCTTGCACACCCACTAAAACCACATTATATACGTGTGTATAATAAAATGTTTATTGTAAATTATTTTTATATATGTATGTAAATGTATAAATTGAGGGTATTGTGTACTTTGTGCTTTTTTGTGTATTGAGGGACTGGCTGGACCTAATTATTTTGATGCGTGCCTTTTAATTTACATTTTCGTTCAATGAACTTTAATGAATCGTTTATTATTATTGCCTCAAAATTTGTATATAGAATTTTATGTATATCGTATACAAAAGCACATACATATATATAAATATCTCAAACAATTAAATGATTTGATTTTCAAATTTTTTTTTTTATATATTTATTTTTCTTAAGTGATTTTTATTTGCTGACTTTTAGTCTGTGTTTACATTTTAAATAAACACTTTATAATAAACTGTAAGGGTTCTTTCTGTATTTTGAATGATTCTAATTTATTTTACTTTTCTTATATATGTGTATGTTTATTTTAATTAAAGTACACGAAAATCGTGAAATTCATAGTGAGCTGAATTTTATTGAATTTAATCATCATCATAAATAAACTGATGCTACATTTACAAATAACATAAGTAATTATGGTATCGTATATGCACATACATATGTATGTAAATTGCGTTAATATAAATCATCAAAATGTTTTAATGTATTACTGGTATTACAAAGCTATAATATCAACCTATATAATAATCCTTAAAATGATATCAGCAAGCTTAAATGAAACTTAAGTAAAATAATGCTCTAATAAATGTGAATGTTTTTAATGAAATAAATATATATATATATATACATATATGAATACAGAAGCATAGTTAATTTCCTTGACACAAATACACATATTAAAATATAATAAGCTAAATGTATTATTATTATACTCATATATCATATGATTAAAGTTGATTTACGTATAAGGCCACTATACTAATGTGATGTTCTTATTAGAAACTAGCAGGATACACATATGTGAAACAATTCACATTAAAATGTAGCACATACAAATATAATTATTAATTAATGTTGTAAATACATGTAATGTGTATTGAAGAATAAAATGTATGTATATAAAATTTTCGCCCTTTTGACGCCTAGAATTATTGCAACATTTGAAATTTCACATATACACACGCTTACTTCTGTTAATACAAATGTGATTATCCATAAAAAAAAAAAAAAAAATAAAAAAATAATTATATTAAATTTTTATGAAACAATTGTTTAATTTCGAACATGGAAAAAAGCAAACCACCTTTAATATTACAAGACTGTATAAAAAATAAAGTAATAGAAAATGGAAATGGAAAAAAAAGCAAAAGGAAAAATTAAAAGATATTTAAGCAAATGGAAAAAGGAGCTTAACGTGATACGTATGTATACATTATTTATGTACGTATTTTCAAAGAATTATAAATTGATATTTTGTTGTTAATAGCGTGACCTAATCATATTTGTTCCATATTTAATCGCACATTTAAAGACAATAACAAAAATGATGAGAATATATGAATTATCATTTACAAATGACAAGCTTGTTTGCATTATACCGTGTAATTCCTTCATAATTTTCTGTTTTATTTTATTTACTTTATTTTTTATTTTTTTCATAATACATCTGACTTTTTTTCAATTCTTCCTTTTTTTATATGTGCATAGAACATTGCGTATAAACTTGATAAATTGTATTTAAATTTTTCTTTTTTGTTTTGTTTATTATGAGTATAATGGGTATTCTTCATGAATTAGCATTATTAAAAATTTTTATAGGAAAATCCTTGTTTTCTTTGATTTAATATTTTATCGATATACTATGGATAGGTATATTAAAAAATATGTTTGTTCTAATGAAATTACATTTGAATTATGTATGTATATTTATAAGAAATAATAAGTAAAACCGTGTAAAACAGAATGTCATAGTTACATAAAACAAACACATTTAACAAAAAGAAGAAAAATTGAAGCCAAAGTACACAATACCGATAATAATAATATGAAAAATTATAATTGTAAATAACAATAACATAAAGTACAAATTCTAATCGAACATATAGTGTTTACCTATAGAAAACAAAATAATAAAAATGAAAAGATAATGCAACAATACAATATACACAATAGAATTTTTCTTTACCCTTGTATGTATGTACATATACGTAAGTATAAAAATCATAAATAATTTAATAAGAATTTATTTGAAATGCAATTGCAAATTAAAAATAAACTTTGTTTCGTGATAAATATAATATTTTTGTATTCAATATAAGTTACCAGTAAACATGTAGGTAGAAGTGTTAAACGAATATACATATGTTGACATCAAGAATACAAAACATGCATAAGTATGCATTTATGTTTTATATTATCAAAGATAAAGATACCAAGTTTAAGTTACTTGATGTGTTATTCAATAATAAAGCCCAGTCTAATAATTCGTAAAATGTGAATACATATAAATGTGATGTAACGTATACATATGTAATATTTATTTTATGTTATTTTAATATTTATTTTTATTGTTATATAAAAATAATGAAAGATGTTTGTATGTTTTGTTTAGAAATGTAAAAACGTATGTATATGCATATATTCAAATTCTATCGTTTTTTTTCCAACCATGATCTTGAAATTCAATTCTTTGAAAGTAAAGAACAAAACAATCTTTTTTTATTATTTAATATGTGATTTGATACGTTTTCCATAATGCCTTCGAAACATTTTATTATATAAAATGAAAAAAGAAAAACGTAAGCAACACAAATTGAATTCAAGTGCAATGAATTTATGATTAAATTGCAGAAATATTTCATTAAGACGTCGAATATATATACAGTACGTGTACATATCTAGCATTCAAATTAATATGAAAAATCAGATAAAAATTTTAGTTTTATTTTGTAGAATACACATACGTATAAGTACATATTCAAGAAACATTGAATAATTTCATTTTTATTTGAATGAAACGACAACGTTAATATGATTTTGTTTACTTCTGTAATAAATTTTGTTTTGTTAACATTCCAATGCTACAAACTTATAACGACCTTTTTCGCTACCATATTCTTGTATTTAAGAAAACATTGTTGGATTACTGCAATTTTCCTTTGCTAAATATCTAAAATAACCCTTCGAAAAAATTATATTCTTAATAATATTATTATTATTTTTTTTATTTAATCCTATTACCTGTAAATTGAAATAATTGTTACAGATATTAAATAAATTTATTCTAAAAAAAAATTAATTTAACAGTGTGCAGATACGTGTAATTTGAATGTCTGTCTGTAACCAATACGATCATCATATATAATAATAAATGCTTGTAGACATGTGAATATATTGTATGATCGAATACCTTTTTTTTTTGTTATTATTCATGAAGAGAGACATATATTCTGGTTGATTTACCAATACACTTTGTCTTGTGAACGTGAGAAAATTTTACTTGTTATTGCCACCTATTCATTATATTATTTCTTCTTTTGTAATTATAAAACATATTTAAAAAGGTGTAATGTATAAAGGCGCGTTTTAACTATCTACATGCATACATTATGTATGTATATATTATTTACGAGTTGACACTTTTTTTAAAAAAAAAAATAATAATGTCAACAAACTTTGATGCAATATTATGATAAAAACGGATACCTAATATTAGTTTCATACATTTATACATTTCATATAAATAACATAATACGTGCTAAGGTAAAGAAAACAGAAAAAACAAAAATCCGAACGTTTAATTCTAAATAAATTATTACATTTTTTTTTTTATTATTTTACTTTAAGTCTAAAATATGTTATGTTTTTCTATATTTTTTGAATTTCTTAATGTTGCAATCATTCGGAATTTTCGAAATACATACATATACGTGTATCACATAAGGTGTGGTATACAGCTGTTAATTTTGAAAATTTATTAATAAAAATACATAAAAAATAAAATAAAATACTATTTAATGTGCAACAATAATAAAATATTGCTTATTGCTTACTATTTTCTTTTACTTTAAAAAAAAATAAATGATCTACGTATCTAATGTACATGTGTATTTGAATAGCCAAAATATAAAAGTTTTATGTTGACTGCATTTTCAAATTTTGGCAAAAATTCAAAAGACAAATAAAAAGAAAAAATAAAAATTCTTAGACAATTTTCCCTTGTTTTCGAATTTTGTAGGTACATTGTATATGGAGATATATTTTGTGTTTAGCCAGTCAAAGTGAAAATTATTACAATTAAATAAAACAATGAGTAATGTACGATGACGGTATGCATACTTATTTTCGTTTTTAAGATTAAAAAAGAGGAAAAAAAAAGAAATTCATAAATAAAATTCTATGCCATAGCCCAAGCTCATAGAAACAATATTTTTAGATTTTTGTGATTGCTTTATTTATTTCGATGATGATGATGTCGAAGTTGATTCTTTTTTTTTCTATTAAAATGTGCCCTGTTTATATGAGTAATTACATGCTCATATAGCTTACTTACATATTTACTTACGTTCAAAGTGATAATTATGACGAATTTTTGTGTTCTAATGATGTAAATTTTTTAACACCCACATACAGGATATGTAATGTTAAATAGAATGAAAGATTTGTCAATAAATATAGAAATTGATAACACTACATAGTGACTATTTTTCTTTTGCATCTATATTGTATAATTAGAAATAAAATGGTAAATATCTTAATCATTTATATTCAATACATAAATTGACCTATTAAAATGAAAATGATAATGAATTCATTATTAATTTTGATAAATTACTATTGAAGAATTAGAACATATAATGAATATTTCAACCCGGAAACATAATAGTATGTATATAAGTAAGTTTATATAATTGAAAGTATGAAACCACATTTTCTTTCATCGTAATCTAACAGAGATACAATTTAAAATTCAAAAGCTTACTTTTAAAATAAAGACTAAAAATTTCTTAATTCCTTCCCTATTCAATATATCTCATTATATATAAATCTAAATCTACATCTATGTAAATACATGTGTTGCATATGTTTTATATACGATTAAAATATAACATTAAGTATGTATTAATACTAATAAAAATTTGATATTATATATATTTATTGTATGCGTATTAATATATCTGTGATACATATGTATGCACATATTTGGAATGATATGTAACACTACAATTCATATTCTATACATACATATTTTATAATGAATAACCACGCATTATTATCATACTGTGAATTCATACATGAAAGGTCATCAATAACATATTTTATTTTTTCTTTTTTGTAATCTTTTTAGATATGAAATTCTCTTTTATGTCTATGTACTCTAATACAAATATAAAAAATGTACTTCTTCTAATGGTATTTAGCATATTATACAACAATTATGAATTATTTAGCTTGGTGGTCTTATACTAGAAATTATTAAATGTAACCCATCTTCCATTAATTTATTTTAAAATTTATTGATGTGGGTATTAAAATTAAACAATTAAAATTTTTTGATCATAATAATGTGCATACAATTGAGTAGATTTTAAGCGGTATACGATTAATAATAAATGTATATAATGTGTAATAAATTATTATTAGTTGATCTGTTTGAATACAGTTTTTTATATTTTTGTAGGTATTTTTAAAAAAATGAAATAGCTATACAAAGCAGATGTTATGTTAAAGCTAATTTTTCATGAAAATTGAAAATAACTTTTGAGATATTTATATATTCAAAAAGAAAATTTAAAACAATTAATTTTCCTTGAAAATTTCTATAATAGTAGATATTTAAGTAATAATCCTTTTATATGAAATATTGAAGTTAAAATTTATTTAGATACCTAATATTACTATAAACACTAAGATCTGGGCAATTTTGAATATTACACATACCATTACCATTCGCAAACTCGTTAATGCATCATTGTTGACGCTAACATAACTAAGAAAATACATGCAAAACGTTTGATGAATATCATACAAAGAGAATAGTTAATATTATGCCGCTAGGCTAATGCGATACGATATATGAAATATAAAGGATTTTTCTTTTAGAATTGTTTTTCTTTTGAATTTTTCCTAGATTTTGTCATAACTAAACTCTTAACTTTTGAAAAGTTATTTAATGTTCATATCATAGATTTTAAATAAAAGTGTTTTTTTATTTCATATTAATTATTCTCATAAATATTTATGAATAAAACGTGTTTCATTTTTGATTTTTCTACTTACATTTCGATCGTGTACATGTAATTTCTTTTAGAAAAAACGTGAGTATAAGTTTTAGACCATATGTACATATAGTGAAATTTTTTTTATTATGTGACTGTATTTAAAGAGAAGGAGATATTGTAATTGTGGACACATGGGCATTGGACTTGAGAGTATATATACATATGTATGTATATATTGCAACATAACAAATGTTATTTTATGTTGCAGTAAAAAAAAAAAAAAAACAAACTGCAGCAAGAAAAATTCTAAAACTTGATGTCCTTCAAAAAGCAGTAGGAAAAAACATACCGTATTCAGAGGACATTAAACCCCTTTTTATTTAAATGTAAAACAAAAGATTTAAAACTTTCCAAAGAATGAATTCATTACACAAATTTTAGTCTCAGGTGAGACATAATAAATTTTCTCGTCCTCATTTTTTTAAAATTCGAAATAAGTTTCATTCATTTTAGTCAGTCATCTTCTACAAATTAAAATATGATAATTACTTGAAATTTTATTTTAAATTTTATGCAGTATGAATATAAAATTTAAAATAGTTCATCAGGTATTTAGGTGTTCATATACATAATAAGAAAATATTTAATACATATGAATGTAAAAGGAAATTTTGTGTGACATCATTTTTGTTCGTTACTTTATTTCGACTTATTAACAATTGTATTTTCTTCTTGTAATAAATAAATTTATAAAATGCTGTAATAATCAGAAATTTTCTTGTTACAATATAATTAATGCTACCAAATATAGTAAAAATCCACAATAAATACTCTATGCAACTTTTTATGTACTTCAGAGATTATGTCTCTGTACTACATAAATTATATATTTGTATCTTAATAGATTGGTATTGTTTAGTATTCGATTTTAAAAAAATTTGTAGCGTTAACTCTTGATGTTGTTTTTCCAAATAAGGTAAATTCATGGTTTTTATTTTTATTTTTGTTTGTTTTTTCTCCATCATGTATATCAGACTTTTTCTTCCGCGTTACTTTGTCAAACACATTTTCCTGTTAATCATGCATTTATTGTATATATACATAAGCATATACATATGTGTAGACTTTTATTAGTGTAAATATCATTATAATACGAGTATATGATTTTCAAACATATCATATAGTAGTAAAATTTATTTAATATTTTAATTTTATTAATAATCATAGAGAGTTTTATTTATTTTATTATAATAATTATGCATTTAAAATGCAATTCTATTAAATATTCATATTCGAACATACCTATACATATATCTTTAAATTGTAAATAAAAAGAAACAAAATAAATAAAAAAAATGAAATTAATTTAATGAAGGAAAACAAAAACATCATAAAAATAAGCAAACTGGTTGTATGATTAGTAATATAGGTATAACTACATTAGTAATATACATAGGTATATAAGTACATAGTAATTAAAATTCTTTTATAATTTTATAACGTTATATGCTTCTTATAAAAGTTATAAACTGGATTATATTTAATTGTATACATTTTTATCCTGTTTTTATTTTTATTTTCTTTGATCATACAGTGTTCAAGATGATTAACTGAGTTCGCACTTCCCTTTTAAAATACTTAATTCTTTCATTTATAGAAAACAAAGAACAACAAAACGATAAATAAAATAAATGGTTTTCATTATTTTCTAAAAATGACTAATAATGATAGAAGTATAGGTATTTAAAACGTTATAAAATTTGAATAAAAAGTTCAATGAACGATTGAATTGTTATTCTATTTTTTTTTAAATTTAAATAAAAACGTGGATTTATCTTCCAGTCGCATGTATACATCACAATTTATAAATTTAAAAAAAAAAAAAAGAAAATGCATATCGATTTTGATATAAATATAAAATTTAAATAAGTGTACCGATCGATGTACCAACACATACACACATATGTAAAAGCATACATTCATAGGCTATATGTGAATTCTTTTTAAGGAAATATCAACTTTAAATCACATTTTAATATGGTGGTCTGGTAGGTTTTACTTTTCATCGACTTTTCAATGCTACCACCGCTATAATAGTGTAGCTTTGTGGGCGATATTACATATTATCATTTATATTAATGCATATGTATGCATGCAGATGTATTCGATTTACATTTATGTATGTACATACATATGTATATTATATTTTCAAAGGTGCGTACACCTATAAAAATGTAATAATGTTTGCTCGTATGTACATTTTATATTGTGTGTGATTGACTAACCGTGACCCAGTTCGATTACATCCATCTTCCATTTTCGATATGAATGTACATGGTATACTATATTATCTACATAAGAGAAATTTATTATGGCGATGATGAAGAAATTACTATTACTTTGATATTTTTTTTTATGTTTAAATCTTACAAAGCTTTTGTTATCTCTTGTCAAATACATCATAGGTAATGGGTATTAATAAGTAAAAAAAAAAAAACAAAAAAAAAATTGATATTGTAAGCATATGTTTATGTGGGGGTCAATAATATTACTATGTATTCGAATTAGCCAATAAGTCCTTTAAATGCTTAGATTTTTCAAAAATAAAAAAAGTACAAGTTCAAGATCAAAATTAATTTTCAAATTATACCTCTCTACTGTTTGTATGAAGTGTGAATTAAATAGTATTTTATAGATATGTCGTATTTACCTATCATCTTCATTACTACCTGGTGAAGTAATTATGAGTAGTTTTCTATATTTAATTATTGAATATTTTATCTCATATAAAAAAGTGTTTAATTTAAAATAAAACATAAATATCATTTAATTATTAAATACGTGAAATAACTACATAATGACACACATTATTATTTACAAGCCATAGAAAAAATTACAATTTCAAAATACTTTAATTGTACATAAAGAGTTACGTAAGTTACTAACCGGTTTTCTATAAACTCCACAAAGATTTTTCTACATACATAATGTATATTGATTTTCTATAGAATGATATGAATAAACTTCAGTATCAATAAACTAATATTACATTGAAAACACAAGAGTTTCAATAAAATATGAAATTATGAAAATGTTTTTTTTGCATGTTGTTATAGAGCTGTGTGCGAAATTCAAAATTTTTCTTAATTTTGTTCCCCTAAAAAGTAACATGGAAAAAAGAAATTTGAGGTAAAAATAAGAAAATTTTGAATTTCGCATTTAACCTATGTATTAAGTAGACATGTATGTATGTATATGTGTAAATATGCAATGATCGATCTTACAATAAAAAACATATTGTAAATTTTAACTGTAACTGTATTTTGTTTTCTTTTATATAATGATTACTGATTAAAGTAAATTTTGTCACATATAAAATTTTCGCAATATTTCGCATTTTCTCTGATTTATTGATAAATTTTGCAATATTTTCTTTCAAATCGTTCTAATTTATATTAAATTGAATACTTTAAATGTTTAAATTACATTTTGTTAACATATGTTGGATAAAAATGTTTTTGTTTTTTAAAATTTTATTTATATTTTATTTTATTTAAACACAAATTCGTTTTGTGGCAATAATAACGTGGATTGAAAATGAAAATCTCTTTGTACAACCAAAAACAAATAAAACGTATTTTTTTTTATTTATTTTTTACTTTGAATTGCATTAAATTAATAAATTAATGAATATATATATTTTTTCAATTATAAATTCTTATCACATGTTCATTATTAGAAAATAAAAATAAAAAATATGAAAATTATTAATTGTAATTTAAGGTACAACAGATTTGAAAAAAAAACTATCTTTTTTACATTAATTAAACAACATAATATTCTATTGTTTAATTTCATTCCTTTTAGATTTTATTTCTATATATTAAATGGTAGTTCTATCTATGTAGATACATTATGTTGCGGTGTATTGATTTTGTATATATGACCTTCTATTTCTTTTAAAGTGATCTTAACAAATAAAGATATTTGCATATGTTAAAACACTTATATATGTATATATTTGTATGTCTGCATGTGTATACATGCATTAATAATCAGTAGATATGTATTTATTGATCATCATCGGTTTTAAATAAATATTACAAAAAGAAAACAAAAATACTTTATTTATTGTGTACTTGTTTGAGTATATTTATATACATATGTAAATGTGTAAATTATATTAGTAAATATAACTTTTGCTTTTTGTTTAAATATTTATTATTTTGAATTGTATTGTATGTACAATGTCTATAAAAAGGATAATGAATATGAGTATACAGAACAATAGATAACAATTTATTAAGAAATACAAATAAAAATTTGTATATATAAACAATTACTTACATATTTGGTTTAAATACGTGTATGTTGTGTAAAAGTTGCCGGTGTATTACAATTTACAGATACTTAACATGCGATTACAATATGTACATACGTTCATACCTGGGTAATTACCGGATGTAGATGTTATTCGTTTTTTTTTTGTGAGTACACTGTCAAGCGTGTAATTAATGATTAACGTATATACCACGAATATATCTTTTTCTTGAATGATTAAATGAATGAAAAATTAATTATCATGATTTTATTTCATTTTTTCATTTAATTTGTTTTGTTTTTTTCTTCCAAAATTTACACTTTTTTCATTTATTTTTTTTTATTTTAAATTTCTAAGAATTATTTAATATAAAAGATTTTTGTTTAAATGAAACAATACAAATATTAATAAGTAGGTACATATATGTATGTATATGTATGTACATACATATGAATATGTTAGAGTTTCCCCAAACTTTAATTTTGTTGACATAAGAAAAAACTGTACAAAAAACCAGATAAAAAATAAACTAATAATAGAAAAAGGTTTTTATTATATTTTTTCTTAAGATAAGATAAGATTTTTCATGTTTTTTCTTTTTCATTATTTTAACATAATAATTTGTATCAATTTAAAAAAAACAAACGTAGATGAAAATAAAAATTATCTACTGAAGACAAAATAGTGAATAACAAAAAAATTGTAGTAGATATTTTTAACTTGAAATTTGTTATTTAAGTTGAGATTATTGATATCTCATGATTTTTAATTAATGAAAATGAATCAAAATAAATAATCTAAAAAATTTTTCAAAAAAATTTATGATTCAATTTTGTATGTACACACATCGCTAAAAATAATGTTAAAATTCAAAGGATGAAAAAAAAAATCGAAGGATCAAATATTAAAGAAATCAAATTTTTTAATTTTAAATTTGGAATTCAAACAGTCAGATAAAAAAATAAAAGTATCTACAGTATCTTTAGATGTAGCCATGTACTTTCTTATTGAGTATAGGGATATTGCGTCATTCATGTTTATGATTGATATTGCCCTCGTGTGATTATCCTTGGTTTCGTTTACAAAATGCATAAAATTGGTAATCAGAAAATGAGAGCCAATTGAATGCAAAAAATACGAAAGGTGGCGATAAAACACTCAAAAAAGCATCAATTCAAAATACAAGTGACTATTTATGTCTTGAAAACGCGCTGTAAATACTATTAAAAAAATTTGAAAAATTTTTTGAAAATTTGTTTATTTCTAATATCAATTTTTGAATCCACATATATTGCAGACATACAAATATATATGTACATGATACGTAAAATATTGTCCGGTGTTTGTAACGAACTTCGGAACGTATACATATGTATAGGTATATATGTATATGTAGTTGATGTTTTGTTTTTTAAATAAATACATATTCACAAAATCATATCTATCGTAACTATTAATTTAGTTAAATGACAGACAATTTAGGTATTTTCAATAGTTTTATTTATATTTTAAGTGACAGACAGATATTTGTAATTAACAACAATAACAAAATAAAAAAAAAACACATACATTCATACATATTTTTTATTTTCAGCAATTTTTTTGTTATTGTCGTATTTCATACATTTTTGAAAAATATTTAAAATTTTAAAATTTACGAACACGCATCAATTAAAGTTAATGTGATAAAAAAAAAAGACAATGTGATCACAATTAAAATAAATTAAAAATTTTGAAAACAACAAATTTTTAGTGTAAAATATTATCACATAAATAAAAATTTTTTTTTGTGAACACACATACATACATGTAAACGAATACAAGATCTTATCGCATATACACAATTTACACACATTTTCATTAAAATACATGATATACATACGTAAATTTTGTAAATTGATATTTTCCTTAAATTAAATCTAAATTTAAAAGATTTTTTCAAATACTCACGCGTCCGTTATTATTTACCAATTACGTTTTTTTTTTGTTTTTATTATTATTATTTTTCTATTTATAAAAAAAAAGAAGAAAAGTATGATTTAAGTGAATTTTTGATATTAATTCTATAAATAAAATGATGTGCATTATTTATATGGATGGTATGTCTGCGTATATATACAGACAAAAATAACATATACACCTCTATCGAAAAGCATATATATATGTATGTATGTATGTATGTATTAATGTATGATTAAGTGCATACATAGACGTCTTATAAAGTACGTTTTGATGAAAGATACGGTATTTTATATGTATGGTAATATGTACATACCTACATTAAAATGAGATATGTAAGATCACATAAATTAAATTTCATTTAAAAAACATAGCATCTTGTACGAACGTATGAATGACAGTGTATTCATGTGATACACGTATGCTAACAGTACACATCCAAATAAATAACATGATCATCATAACTTAAGATGTACATGTGCATGTTTACAGAAATTTGAGTAAAATATTGTTATAATTTTAAAGCATTTTAAGTTAAGTCATATTTTTATATGTTATAAGATCCCTTATATCATCAATTCCTATTCTTAGATTCAAAAAAAAAAAAAAAAACAGGGAAAAGAGGAGAAAATAGATTTAAGAAAAAAAAATTTTTTTTTTAAATTAAATTAGAAATGATAGAAGAAATTATTTTTAACGACTCAAATATACAAAATGAAATTTAGAAAATTATACCTACTTATCTTATTTATGTTAAATTTGTACACCATACATGCATACTGTACGTGGCATACATTATACACACGTTTAAAAGGCATAAAAAAATACAATTAATTATGATGATTTTAATTATGAAGATACTTGAAAAATTAAATTTCTGGTCCCAAAAATATTTTATACAATGATTGGACTTCTCTTCCAATGTAATCTTGTAGGCATCATAAAATTATTAAAAGAAATTTAAAAAAAAAAAAAGATCAATAAATTAGAGGTGAAAAAGAAAAAAAGAAAATCATTTAATATGTTTGGTAATCTATAAATACTTTCATTTAACATTTTTAACCTTGTAAAAATATGACATTGATGACCGAAATTTAATATCCTTTATAAGTAGCATTTTGCCTTTCGTTATTCAGTTTATTCTCTTTCTAAATGTATTGATATCTGTCTCAATATTTTCTGATATTAATCATTTCTAATATAAGGTGCGGTCTGAATATCATAACATACATTATAACCGAAATTATGGCGTTTATTATTTCAACAAACAGACGAAATAGAGAATATAAAAAAAAAAAAAAATTTGTAAAATCATGTTTCTTTTTTTTGCAATGTATTAAAAGCTAATAAAAGGACTGTTGAAGTTAAATACAAAAATATTCGTTAAATTTATTCAAAACCATGCTTAAGTAAACAACATTAAAATTAAAAAAAAAACTTTATCGCGGTTTGCTTGGTATGTTATTTATACGCGTGTACCACATATACAAAATAATTCCATTTGGAAAAAAAGAAAACAAAAAATCGGAGAAAAAAGATAAAAAGTCTACGAATTTTTAATGAATAAAACACATTTTTCAAAATATCAAGATGTTACCAATCAATAAATTAAAGAAAAAGACAAAAAAAAAACAACTAAATAAAAAAAAATTTCCCTCACGATTATTCATTCAAAATTTTGACACTGTACATGAATCATGAAAATATATATCGTATGACATATGTATGTATGTTTGGATGTACATATACATACGTACTAGAAAATCATCATCAAATCAATATGTGTTCAATGTTATATTTATTTTTAAAGAAACATCCATACAAATTTGTACAGAGATTGTTTGTACGTACATATGTGAATACAAATTATACTATACAGATCTCATTTGTACATATGAAATGAATATAATATCAAATAAAATTTAAGTTTATATGAGCTATTTCAGATACGTGATTTAATTTAAAAGTATATATTTACATTACACACATATGTAGCGAACATAAAAAATAAAAAAAAATTTTTTTTCTATGTACATGTGTACATTTTTGGCGGGTTTTATTGTTAATAATAAATATTGATTAAAACCCTTTTTTTTTCTTAAGAATTCTATTTAAAAAAATATATATATAAGAATGAGATTTTGTTTTTATTAATTTATATTCAGTTACTTATTATTTACAATTCTTATTAATTTGATTTATATTTATCGAAGAATTTCATTGTTAAATTTATTAAGTTATGTGCTCATATTAACATACAATATGTTTAGAATATGATTCGGAATGTATCATTATTATGCCCCTTCAGGGCGTTTTATTAAATGATCCAAAAAAGGAAATATCTACACGTATTATTCAATGTTATGTTAGAATTTTATTTTAATTTAAATATCTTCAGGGTATTAATGGATTTTCTATTGTGAATAAGAAACAAAAACAACAAAAAAAAAAACTGTAAATAACATTCTATTGATTTTTAAATTAAAAATTTTGCATGAACCATTTTTGTATTAGTTAATAAGTATTTTATAACTGAAAATTTTTCAATAAATTCTAATAGATTTAAAATGTTATCCATCATCATCTAGTTATTCGATTTGTGTGAACACAATTTTCTGAATTCATTAAAATTTTATTCAAACATTGTTTTTTTTGGAAAACTTTTACTTTTGTACATTTTAATATTCACCTGATTGATACGTACTAATTGAAAAAAATTTTCAAAAAAAAAAAAAGAAATCCATTTCAATTGTATAAGTGAATACTTTTCAATTTAATAATAAATGAAAAAAGGCGTAAATTTGACTAAAAACCATAACCAAAATCATTCAAACGAAACACTAAGTTAATTTTTAATTTAAAAGTTAAAAGAAAATTCATTTATATCAGTACAAGCATTTTTGTATACGTGTACAGATAAAATAAGTATACATTTATATAAGTGGGTTAAATTTTATTTTTGTTCTTTTTTTTTTAGTTAGATGCTTCTTACTTTTTGCAACGTGTATTTTCACTTTTATCAAAATATTTATCCAAGTACTCTTCTCAAGTGTTTTTTTTGCACTTTCGGTTTCACACAATGAACAATGGGTTAATGCGAATTCATTTATTTCTATAATGGAAATGTATATACCTACCGCAAACATCCTTTAGCTTTAAGAGCATAATTTAGTGTCCTATTAACATGAAAACGAAATTTCATCATCTCTTACGTTGTCAACTTTGCTTTTTAAAGGATACGATTTTCAATAAAATAAATATCATAAAGTATTCTCAAAAGAGACCACTTGACGAGCACAAAAAATATCAACATAATAATCAAAAATTTTATATCGTCAGTTCGTTTCATGCGTTATCATCAATTTTTTATTTATTTAGTTTTTATAAAACATCCTTTTTTATTATAAATGATTTTCTATATCTTTTTTTCTTGTTTTTTCTTTTTTTGTACAATTTAAGGTTTAAGTAAAACAACACCATCTTCAGAAGATTACCAAGAGATTCCCCAAGAGGATGAAGATGACTACGATGAAAGTAGAAATTATGAGCAACCGCAAATTGTACAAAGTAATGATGTTTTAGTTAAAAGTCCTCCATATTTTATGGTACCTAGCGTCACAGTGAATGCAACCATAGGAGAAGATGTTATACTCAATTGTGATGCAAAAAATTTATTAGCAGATGGTAAGATTTTAAACAATAGATATTATCAGGATTTAAATATGTTTTTAAATAAATCTTTTTATTTCATTTTGATTTTATTCTTATTGTATGTATGTATTAGGTGTATACGTTATAATGTGGCTTAATGGAACTCAAGTTATTGCAACTGGTACACCTGTTAGCGGAAATATAATAGCAAATAAGAATAAAGTTGAATTATATAATTGGCCAACAATAAAAATTCACAATGTAGAATACACTGATCGTAATCAATATACTTGTTCGATTGTTAATTATGCCAATTTAACAATACTTTTGAATGTAATTAAAGCAAGATCAGTTGTTATTTATTCGTATGGACGTGATGTAACTGAAAGATCAATAACATTCCGACAGAATGAACGTGTAGAATTTGAATGCCGTGTAATTGGTATTGAAAATCCAATAATTCGATGGTCTTTAAATGTAAATAAATTTGTCTTTTTAAAGATCATTACATATACATACATGTAATAAAATTTGTTCATTTTTTAGGGTGAAAGAGCTTCAAATCATGTATCAAATATTGATGGTGGTAAAATAATAATTGATTCTATTGATGCACATCAAGCAGGCACATATCAATGTTTAGGTGATGATGGAACCAAAGATTTACCACTCGGATCAGTAACAATAAATGTTCAATATAGTCCGAAAGTTTCAACGCATCGGCATTATGTGAATACAATGCCAGGTGATGAAGCTGAATTATATTGTGATTACAAAGCAGAACCTATCGCTATAACAGAATGGAGAAATAATCATCAAGAAATTATACCAACAATATCTGATAAATATTCAGTTAAGAGTACAATCCATGAAAGGAGGAATAGAACAACCCTATTCATAAAAAATGTCAATGAGAATGATATTGGAGAATATCACTGTTTTGTTAAGGTAAATTGTGTTTCCTTCTAATAATAATGAGAATAATAAAATGTAATTCATTTTCACTTCACAACTATTGTTCATTTAATTCATATATACTTGTTTTTTTAATTATTTATTCGTCATGCAGAATACAATAGGATCTGCCCACGCGAACGTACATTTAATTTTCGAACCAGAAACACCACAACTTGAAGATGTTGTAATCGATGGAAAAAAAGTTAAAATTTTCTGGTTAGTTAGAAGTAAACAACCAATTGTTGAAGCTGCTGTTGATTACAAATTAAACGGAGTAAGATTCATTTTTATTTCAACTGAAAAGAAAATTGATAAAATATTAGTGTGATACAAATGAAAAAATTATTTTGATTTTTGTTTTATAGACTCATAATAATTGGATGACAGCAAGTGTAACAAAAAGTGATCCACATGGTAAACATAGTGGAATTTGGAAATTAACACATGAATTAGAATTATCACCTGGAAAATGGCATGCAAGAATGAAAGTTAAAAACACTTATGGTTGGTCAAGATTCTCAAATGAGCATGATATTTATATTGCTGAAGGTAATTTATACAATATCTAAATGTCTATAACAATAAATTTTAATAATTTTCTTTTTTTTTTTTTTTTGAAATTTTTAACAGACATTATTGAGACTCCTCCTGAAGGTAAATAATAAAAATAAATTAATAAAATAATAACTGTAATAAAAAATAATTATTGAATTTTTTTACAGATATAGTTTATGCTGGAGATATAGCAGGTGCAAAAGGTGGTAATAATTCAAATAAAATTCAAATGGTGCCATTATTATTAATCTTATGTTTAATATCAACAACATTGAAAATAGTGCCATTACTTTGAAAATTCATTATAAATTGTGTATAGAGAAAATATGAATTCAAGTATTCTTTTTATTTTTATTTTTTTTTTTATTTTTTTTATTTTTAATTTTTATTTTTTAAAAATAAATTTAAGTTCACAACATGTATGTATGTATGTTCAAAATATAATCAATATAGAAGCTCTCAAAATAAATAAAATATAAATAACAATAAAATCAAATAAAATGAAATATTTTCGTACGACTTATTATACGTTATATTATATACCTATTACTACCTGTTTAAATTAAAAATAATTAATTGTTCACTACACTAAATAAAAAAACAAAATAAAAACCAGTAAGAATAAAACTTCTAAAAAGAAACAGTAAAAATAAAAAAGGAATTATTTAAAATTTAATATTTAAATTGTGCTTTAATTAGTTTTTAAAAAATGTGATTAGAAAAAAATCATATTTATATGAAATAAAAAATTTAAATTTAAATTTTAAAAAAATAGATATATATACAGATTATAAAGTAAACAAACAAAACAAAAACAAAAATTTATAAATATATTACAGTGTATAAGCTTCATAAGTGCGATTATTATATTTGCTATTATTTAAAAAAAAAAAAAAAAAAAAACGAAATTGTATAATAAAAGAAAATGTAAAATGTATGTTAATAACAAAAAAAAAAATGGGGATTCCTCAAATCATTATAAATTTAGTTTTAATTAAAATACAATAAATTTAATTTATATTAATAAAAGTATGTGTATGTATTAAAAATAAAAAAAGAGATCAATAGCATTTTATCATAATTAAAATTTAAAAAAAAAAGTGAAAAATGAAAGAAAAAAATCTACTTCCAATTTTATACTTAAAATTTTCATGTGATATATTAAGTTATTAAAATTGGACACCTAGGAAAACAAATAAAAATTTTTCTTTTTTTTATATAATTTTTACTCGAAAAATAATTGCAAGACAAAAAGAAAACTACATAACTGTCCATAGTATTATTCAAAAATTTACGAACACAGCAAAATTGAAAGCATAAATTCTAAACGTTATAGGAATTAGTTAATATTAGTTTTGGTTTGTTTTGTATTTTGCTATGCTTTTATTTGGATTTAATCCTTACATATGAAAATATGTTTATTTCTCAATTTATAAAAAAAATTCTTTCATTCGAATGTTCACATAAATTTTTATAATATTTTTTTTATATGTAGAAATAATTTCAAAATATTATAAAAGTTAAAAAAAATTTTTTTTTTTAATTAAAAAATTCATCGTTTATATATGCATACAATTTTTTTTTAAATTTTATTTTAGTTTTATTTTAAGGATTCAAATTTAAATATTTATTTTAGATTTCAGATTCACCGAGACTGAACTCATGAAAATAATTTTTACATTTTTAAAGTAAATTTTATATTTAATTCTGGCTTAGAAATTTTTTGATTTTACATTCTGATATAATCTACAGTCTGTTATAATTACTTCTGTTTAATTACAAAATTTACACACTTTAATGTATGAGATCTGAAATCTTTTAACTGTAAATATTTTAATTTGAATCTCATAGAGTTTAGACCAAAGTTCTATATAACATATATACGTTAATGTGTAGTATAAATAAATAATTATATGATAGGATCCACAAAGAAAAACAAAAAAAAAATAATAATTTAAAAAAAATTTTTTTAATTATTTCGTAATGTCCTTATAAATTTTAAAAATTTTTTTGATTATTTGTTTTAGGCTAAAAATAAAATAAAATGGGTTGAAAAGAAAAATATTTTTTATATCATTGAAATTAAATGCACGTAAAAGTACACATTTATTGCAGAATATATTCTATCTCAGATTTAAATTAATTAAAATTGAATAAAAAAATGTCTTGGTATCATACAAAACAAATAATTTGATTTTATCGTGCTGTTTTCTTTATATTTCAAAATAATTACAAAAATAAAAAATGACTTTGTGCCTGAAAGTTTATTATAAATATAAAATATAATATTCAAACCATACATTAGAAATGTAATAAAAATTTTCAAATTGGTAAATATATGATCTATTTATATATTATTAATTCTGCATGTCATCATATTTATGAAAAATAAAATTTAGAATACTTTAAAAAAAATTAGAAATCTTTTTAAAATACATAAAAAATATTTTTCTTGTTTTTTTATCCTTCATATTTATATACATATATATAGTAAAAAAAATATATATTTCACTAAATGTGTACATAAATAAAATATAAATATATTACATTAAAAAAAAAATTATAAAATTGTGTATATGTATGTAAAATTATTTTGTAAAATTATATTTTTATGAAAATTAATATAAAAGAAAAATTAATGAAGTATGAAAAAAAAAGAAACAAAAATATAAATTTTTAGAATGTATGTAATTAAAACAGAAAATTAAATGATAAATTAATAAATTTACATAGCCATATAATTACAGCAGAAAAGAAAAATGTATTTTTTTTTTGTGTTCAAAATAAAATTTAAATAAAACGAACATTTAAGAAAATTATTTTCAATTTATTTACTCTTCAAGCTTTTCAGAAAATTTTTATATATAGACCATTTTTTTTAATTTCTTGGATTTTGGAATGATTAAATTGAATTCTAAAATTTTGTTCATTCTCCCAGTATGTAAAAGTGTAGTGTACACTTTTTTTTTAAATGAAAAAAAATTCAGCACAGTTGTTTGATTTTAATTAAAACACAAATTGTTTATTACTTTTCACAAATTTTATTCATTAAATAATTTCTAAATACATAAGATATTATTAAAGTGTTTACAATAAAATTACTATTATTTACAATAAAACATTTATTTATTTATTTTTTTTACTTGAAAATTTTGTCTTAGAACATAATAATTTGTTTTTAAACAATTAATCATTAAAAAACATTATTTTGTGCGAATAAAATACAATTACATACACGAATGGTATGAAATAAAATGTTTAAAATTAACTTTTTAAAATAATTATTTAAGTTATTTTCCAAATTTATTTGCTTAAATTTTCTTTTTTATTAAAAATTTTTCTAATTTTAATTACATCTATACTTGCAGTATCTATTTAAAAATGTGTATTTTGGATATATACGAACGAAGAAGCAGAAATAATTAGTAGAGTCAAGTTAGATAACAAAACTTTCCACGAGAAAGCATTTAACGACATGAAATAAAGCATTAGCTGTACATAAAATTTTATTATTAATAAAATTTTAAAAACGGCTGATCAAGGAATGTCAGGAAATTTTGGTATGTTGGAAAATGGACTATGAAAAAAAACGATATAATTATAAACTATACTGAATGTTGTGCATTAGTTAAATTGCTGGATGGGACAAAAATTGTAAAATGTTGGCGGAAAACATAAAGAAATTCAGCATTTTTATTTAATTTTCTGAAAATTAAATAAATTTTTTATTTAGCTTAATTTAAAAAAAGAATCAAGACCAATAAAGGGCTTCAGTACTGATGATTATTGTTATACGGTTTGATCCTACTTTTTTATATGACTTTTATTTGAATACGTATTTATTATTTTTTCTAATAACTCTTCTATAATTTTAATTATGTAAATCCCTAGATATTTTCTGTAATAGTTTGTCGCATGCATTATTACTATTATTTTATTGTGTAAAAAATCATTCAAATGGTGCCTATAATAATTAATCTAATCTGAAGTTGAATAGCACTTCTGAAAATTTATTTTTATTTTTTTTTTTTTTTATAATTGAAATCTAAATATGATTTTTCTTATACATTTCTATTCTATAAATTGAATTCTATTGAATAAGTTATACAAGTATATGTGTGTGTATAGTTTTATTGGTAAATATAAATAGAGAATATATTATAGAATATGATTCCCTTTTAAAAAAAAAAAATTTACAAGTGCTTGAATATTTTTTTTTTATTATTCAATTAATCTAAATAAGTTTTGATTTTTCTAAGTGAAGTTAAGTTTAAATATGTGTATTTTATACTACACAATTACGATAATAAGTATTATTGACAATTTTAATTTCTATATAATGATTTTGTGATTTGATTTGATTTTTTCATTTTTTGTTTTTTCAATTTATTAGTAAATTAAATTACATCATTAATTGCTTACAACATTGTGGATTAATAAAATAATTACAACAAAAATTCATTTCAATTATCTTTATTTTTGCCTTCTGGTGTTTTTTTTTAATATTATTTTATTTTTTTGTTATTTTTAATCATTCAACTTATCGTTCTATACAAATTAATTGAATAAAAATTAAAATACATACACATACATACATGTACTTTTAAAAATACTACATTACTATTTTTTGAGGTACATAACACAAATTACAAAGTTTAGTTTTTTTTTTTTCGTTTCATCATTTTTAATTTATTTAGTAAAAGTGAATTCAGAAATAAAAAAAAATTTATTTTTGTTTTATTTAAACTTGGTACAAATTTTTTTAAATTTTTTGTATGCATTTATTTTAAATTTACTAAAAAGAAAAGAAAAAAAACAACAAATTAATTTAAAATTACATAATTGTGAGCTGTTGTTTTTTTTTTTTTAAGTAAATTTTAAACAGTTTTACATTTAAATACGTAACAAATAAAAATTTATAACTTTCAATCGTTCAAAACAAAAAATAACCATAAATTATGTATGCATTTAGTTCGTCGTATATATTATATATAAAATTGTTATACATACATACATCGATTATAATTTTCTAGGGTAATTGAGATACCAAAAATTTTAATTTCACATATTTTTCTGTTTGTTTTTTTTTTTTTTTTTAACCGAAAAAGTTTTTATTTTCTTTTTCGTTTTCTCTTCTTATTTTTTTTCAAATTTAAAATTTGGTTCACTAATTCTTTGTTTTTTGTTCTTTTTTTTTTTGCCTTTTGTATTTTGATTGCTTAAAAATTTTTATTTATTTTATTTTTAATTAATTCATATTCTCAATAATGCTGCACATAATAATAAGCTAACTGTTGATAATAATAATGTTGGCCGAATAATATTACTACTCGATTGAAGAGCATGATTTGATAGTTCACTTACTTCAAGACCAACACGAAGACGTATTTTACCTGGTAAAATTTCACAATAATAATTACCGCTATCTTTTTCAGTTGTATTAAAAATAGTTAATGATTTATCCATATCACTGAAATTATAACGATCTCCAACTGGTTTAGATCCAGCTACAATTACTTTATCTTCTTTATACCATAGGACAACATTATTTGCTATATTATATAAATAAATGAAAAATTAAGAAAAAAAAAAAGGAAAAATAAGTTTAAATTATTCTTATCTTCATTTATATACTATAGAGTATAGATATTAAGTTTAAATACATACCTCCAAAGTTTTTAACAGGACATTCTAATGTTATATCATTTTCGGGTTTAACTTGTTTTAAATATTCTTCCTTTTCAAAATATGGTGGAGCAATTGATGGCTTTTGTGATGATATTGTTGGTGGACTTTCTGGCGCTGAAACATTCTCATAGTCATTTGACTCATAATCATTTTGAACATCATCCATTTCATCTTCACCATTTAACTTACTGTTTTGTGGTGTTGGATTAGCAAAAACTGAAATAAATACAAAATAAAGAAAATTATTTTAAAATTTCATCTTATATAAAATAAAATTTTCTAATTTCTTGTAAAATTTGTGTAATCATTAGAATAAGAAGTTGATATCTGGTATACAAAAATATTTTAAATGTGTTAAAATAAAAGCCATATTATAACATCATGATATCCAGAAAATTATCATAGCAATAATGTTGTATTTTTTTTTTTTTTTTAATATAATTTTATGATTCTATAATTACATTAAAATGCAATAAGAAGAATTTATTTCGTATACAGAATTTAAATTGCCATATTTATACGTATACGTATAACATACTAGGTAATGTACACATATTCAGTGATTTTAATCGCTCTTTGAAAGTAATAAATTTTCAAAATTAAATATTCGAAAAATAAAAAAAAAAACTTTTTTTTTTCTTCATTTAAATAAATCGTTTTATTATTTATAGAATTTATATGACTTATACATACGTACATATAGGATATATACTTTTATTTTTTTCAATTTAAAACCGTTTTATTTTTATCATATATTCATACATAATTCATATATAAGGTATGAATGTAACATACCCACATCTCATATTACATGGATTTAAAATGTATGAATACAGATGAAAATTAACGAATCATTATTTTGTGTTAAATGCAATTAAAATATACATGGACGGTTTATTTAAAATGAAATTAAAATGATCTTATCATCATAACATAATCATTATATTTATTATTTATAGTGTGTTTGTTCATCTTACAATTATTATTATTATTATTATTATTCATTCTTATTGCATTCATGGTACGCGTATATGAATTTCATATTATATTGTATGAAAATCACATGCACAATACACGCTGTTCGAATGTAAATATGCGTTTGTGCATAATAACAACATGAGATGTACTTATTACAATATACTGGAATTTTATAAATTTTTAAAATTAAACATACAATACAAAAAATAAAATAAAAAATAAATAAACTATATTCTGTATGATATTTCCATTATTTCTATTATTGTTATTTATATATTTAGAATTGGTGTCAGAACTCAGAAGTATGTATAAAAAAAAAAAAAAAAAAAAAAAAAAAAATTATAAAAAAAATATATTAAAAGAAAACATTATAATGTAAATAGAAATGTTTTGTCTTTTTTTTCTGTTTATCTGCTTTTGACATAAATAATTTTTTAATTAAGATTAAATTTAAATTAAAAATTAGAATTAAGATTAAAATTTTTTTTCATGCATTAATATTAGGGCATGTACATGAACCTAAGTGTAATTCTATCAATATTTTGAGGACATTTATTTGAAGCTATAAATTTTCTTATTTTATTGGTATTTATGTAAATTTACTCCTTTTAGAACGGTTAAACGTTTGAAAATTCGAAAATATTTCGGATAACATTTTTATACAGTTTAAAAAAGAGGTTTCAATTTCAACAAATCATTTTATAAAGTTCAAAAAGAAGTGATTTTAAATTGATGTTTCCAATAATAAGAAACAAAATTGTTAATTCTTAAAATTTCAAAAAAGTGTCCAATTTTTGAAAAAAAAAAAAAAAAGACGTTCAGCACTGAAACACCCTATTTATAAAAACAAGAGAACTCCAAAAAAGTAACATTATTAATTTTGAAATAAAAAATCAAAAATGTAAAAAAAAGAGAAAATTTTGCTTAAATTATATGGATAACAGATGTGTGTTAAAAATTCATTGACATTAAATGTGATTTCAAACTCTAGATATAACATGTGTTTCTATATCATTGATTACAGTATGGAAAATTTTTAAATTTGAATTTATTCAGGAGAGTAAAACTCCATAAAAGTTGGAAACTGGAAATGCTCCAAGAAAATTTAGTAAATTTAATACGAAAATATTGCCATGGATAGTGGGTATATGGTGATAATACATGAATATTTTGTACAATATTTTGTTTATATGTGTAAATTTAGAACATATAAATAGAACAGAATGAGACGAATTATTTATTATTAAATAAAAAGGGTCATAATGTGTGCAGTCCAAGTACTTTATTAATGTAACTATACTCTATACTGTACCACCAGCACAAAAAGTACAAAATTATAATTATATATACATATGTAGATAAATACACATAAATATGCATATGTAAGTGTGTGTGTGTATTACATATGTGATGATGATTACATTTGCCGCTTTCTTGTAATATAGATACATAGAGTCATATGTAGTTTGTATGTGTACGTAGATATATACATATGTGATGTAATGGTTTTTTTTTGTTAAATAGTCGTTTATGGTCTGTATAATGTGTATATGGTATACCTCGATGTGGTTGAATTATACTAAAAGAATAGACTTTTGTTATTATATATTGCCACCATACTGTATGTGTAGTCTTCCGTCATGAAATATAATAATAAAGTTCAAAAAACCATGGAATTATACTTTTGTTAAAGCTAAAGAATGACTGGCACATAAAAGTGTTTTTCTTTTGAAACACACACATCTGTAACGTACGTACATATACATACAAATACGTAAATATTTTGTTTATAAAGTCTTTCTTGAATTTCAAATGTTATTAATGCAGAAATGCGTTTAAAGACTGCATATTTCCTAAATGACAACATATAAAATACATGCATACATATGTGTAGTTACAGAATAACTTTGGAAGAATAAAAATGATATGAATGTGGTAGTAAGTGTAGTATATATAAGTACGCGTATACGTACATATTACATACATTAAATTTTACAATTACTATGCGCAGGAGGTTTAACAATTATTATACTTGTATACAATAAAATATAAAACATACGATTATACTTCATTCTTGGACATATTTTAAATTCAAAAAAAAAAAATAAATAAATAAATAAAATAAAATAAAAACATTGAACATTCTCATTTTGAAGTAATAAATAATTCTTACCATATAGCATGCATTTCCACTTATCGACTTCAAAAACACAATATGCGCTTAATTAAAGCCAAGTTTATTTACATGTTTAGTATTCTTATGTTATTTTTCTTATTTTCTTTTATTAAAAACAAAAAAAAAAATGAAAATAATAATAATAATAATTTACAGGTTTTCTTGAAAAATTTGTTAATAACATTTATCTAAGATATACAAATTGAGCGTTTTTCTAAGATTATTTCCTTTTTTGTTTGTTTGTTTTTTTTTTTTTTTTTTTTTTTTTTTATAAAGAAAATGAAAAATAAAATATTTTAATCTTTTGTTTCTAATTTGGTTACTATTTTCTACCAGTTTAAAAAATAAATAAATAAATAAATAAAAATATGGTAATAAATTAGAATTGGTATTTTTCAATAAACATAAATTTAAATCAACATTCTAAACATTCTGTTATTATATATACATACACAGCTTATGTTAAATACACTAGAGAAAATTAATTATAAATACAAATAAAATAAAATAGGAAAAATATAAAAAATACAATTAAAATGCCAATGCATATAAATTTCAGGTGTTCACAATTTAATTTATCTAATGCATTTACAGATATACCTGTATTTAATTTATTTTCAATACAAAAAAAAATATATATATATAAGAAGGATCAACACATTTATATTTACTTAATTTGCATTCAAATTTCAATACAAAAAAAAAATTCAATAATAATTACAGGTTTGTTTGATTTAACGTAATAAAAAAATTATTCGTTTTTATTTGAAAGTCGTAAAAATACTTTAAAGAGAATCACTTGCATAGATGATTTGTTTTCTGTTGTGTTTGCCATGCATTTAGTAAATTCTTGATATGAATAATTATTCAATTAAAATTAATACAATTAATCATTAAAATATGTTTTGAATGTATAAAAAGTTCGAGATTCCTAATCAATAATCAATGTTATGAGTTGTGGTCATGCAAAGGAAATTTTTTTTTGTATTTTGTTTTTTTAATTTAATTTTATACTATCAGATTTTATTTTAGTATTTGTATGTTTTTTTTTTTTGGTTGGTATTTTTTTTTTGTTGGTCGTTATTTTAAAAATAAACGACTTAATTATTCTCATATATCTTATAGATACAGATTTATATCTGTTTAATTAATTCACTTTAGAATAAACAAAATTATGAATATTGTGGGAGATTTATACACATTCTCATGAAGTCAGGCAAATTTACGAGAGGTTTTGAGTTTCAATTGTTTCATTAAACAGAGCATAATAATATCTATTATATTAGCGAATTTTGAGATCATTTTTCTGATACATATTTCAATTTAGGTAATTGATTATTACCTAACCGTTAGTTAAGTCAAGGTTTAACAATGACTATAGTCAATGTCAACATCATTTAAAATTCTTGAAATGATCTATACTTTGTCCATTGAATGTATGCAGTTAAGGTCTTATGGGAGTATATATTTATTTTTTCTCCTTGCATAATGTCTAATTAGAGCATTTCACGAGCAATGTTACCACAATTTTTAAAATTTTCATAAAATATGAGATGAATTTTTTTTTTAATATCAATATATTCACATAAATGATGTAAAGTAATGGTGTTATTTTAGATCATAAGGCTTTAATAGCAATTTACAATTAATGGACAGAGTATACATATTTCACAATTGCAGCAAAATATCAAACAATAATTTTTAATGAAACATAAATTTTAATTAAATCATTTTATACGTATTGTGTTCATTTAAAACAAAACCAGACTGTATATATATACGAGTATTGTATTTACGGTCAATAAAATTCCATTATAAAAAATAATCAATGAATATTGTACTTTTTATCTATTACTATTCACTATGCATTATCATTTTCCTGTATATGTTGCTTATGTACACATGAATTTAAAAAAAAAAAAAAAAATTAAAATCTATTCACATTTTTTGTTTTATAGATAGATGCGGTAAAATTATTTTGTTATCTATTTTATTTACGTTCATATACAGACAATTTATATGTCAATGTATTTAAATTTAAAATAAACGAAAAATTCAAATTTAATAATTTATCTAACTGAATTTTTTATGTATGTATTTTATGTATAGAAACGATCTAAATTTTGATAACGATCTGCATTATAAAAACATGAAAATAATTTTAATTAATTTATTCTACGGATGTGTTGAATACACATATTTGCATATTATTTTGTTGAATTACCAAAAAATAAAAAAAAATAAAACGTAATTAAATGTAATGAATTTTTATATTAGCATTTTTAATTAAGATATTATTTCAAATTTAAATCATTAAAAAAAAAAAATTTTTTGTTTTATTAATTCAAAAGTTTATTTCAAAAATTTTCATTTTCCTTTTAATGAAAATAATTGAAAAATCTTTTTGAATTCATGAAATTTAATTCAAAAATATAAAATGAAGATATTTTATTTCAAGATAAAATAAAAAAAAAGCAAAATTGTGCCTAATCATTTAATTTAAAAGCAAGAAGAAAATTCTAAATAATGTTGTCGATATGAAAATGAATGCATAAAATGTAAACAGAATATTAAATGTTGTATTTCTTATTGAATTGTATGGTATACACATGTATTAAAAAAATATTTTGCCAATTGTTTTGTTAGTTTAAAAATAATTATTAGTGGTAGCGCTGTTAAATAAAAAAATAAAAAATATTTTTTTGTTCTTATATGTTAATATGTATGCACATGTATAAACACATATGAATATGAAATGAAAATGCATCAATACATGTAATGTCATTAAAGTAACGAACGCATTCACATGAAACGAAAATTGTGAAATTGTTACGTCCGGCTATTAAAAATTTTAATGAAAGCACATTACGAACTTTAACACATTTTATTTCATATATTATTCACATACACTTAGTTTTTAAAAGATACTTTACATATATGTACAACAAATGAATTTATTATGAATTATTATGGATAAAAATTAAAAGAAAAATAGAAAAAAAAATTTTCATAAATTGACAATATGAATGCAAATATTACACATATATTTCACGTAATGTGTATAATGATGTTGGTAAACATTTTTAAATCATTTTAATTTTTAGCTTGATGAAATGCAATAAATTATAAAAACTAAAGCAAATCAATTTTATTTGTTTTGATTAATTGAAAAACAAGGCCAAATAAGAAATATTTTAAATAGCAATTTCATTCACTAATCAAAATGTTAGATTGGCCATATAATACAGATTTATTCATTTCAAAATAATAAAATTAATATAATAATAATTCATTGTCTGGTATAACGCATACCGTTTATAAAATTCTGAGGCAATTGAATATGCAGACAAAAAATTGTTTGATGTGAAAATATGTTTATCGTTCTGTCTATCAGTTTGGGAATAAATTTTTTCTGTTTTTGTTTTATTTTATGATTCAGCCTTTAAATACTTTTCATAATCATCTGTTGAAAAGTATTTTGAAAAGATTTAAATATGAATTTCTTTTAATTTTCAAGGTTAAAAATACATTTATTTGTGATAGATATTTTTGTAAGGTCAAAATCATGTCAAAATGATAATCATGTAGGTGAAGCATAAGTAATTTATTATATCGGTATACGAGTGAGTACACATGTAAATATAATTTTTAAGATATGCATGCTTATCTATTCGATATACATACGTTACTTTTTAAAGCTTAAATATATTTATAAATAAACTTAAATCAATGTCATGCCATTAATTCCTAAAGGTGAACTTTTTATCCTTTTTTTTTGCTTTGCTCTTGATTTAAATTTTATTTTATTTTTATATCTGTATACAATGCCTAAAACAAACATGCACATGTACTCTTTCATGTAGATAATGCACTATTATAATCCGGATGCAGAATTTATATAAAAATACATGCATACAAACGTAAGCCTATATTTATACTATATACAATCAGTTTTAATTTATTTTTGTCCTTTATGCTCTAATTGATATCATATATGCACATGTTTTGTATTTATTTTATTTTTATTTTATTTTTTGTTTTTATAATGATTTGTTGACAACATCCTATGAAGACCATAAAATATTTATAATTTATTTCTTATTTTTTTAAATTCATAGATAAGATTTTATCTAAATGATATTTTCAACAATTCATCTTTTGAAAAGTTCTATCTGTACTGTACAATGCCACATAAATGTAAATCCTTCAAAGACATAATTCTTTAAACATATATTTTTTTTTTTTTGGTTTTCTTTCACATCAATTCTATTGTGATGGAAATTTAAGTTTAAGTATAAATCATGAAAAAAAATATTATCTGGTATGATTTGTTTCTTTTTTTTACTGAATGAAAGGTTAATCCTAATGGGAGGGAGGCTTGATCAACTTAATTGTTCGTACACATGTGCTTGCCTTTTACAACGTTGAAATTAAGAATAATACAGATTAAATCTAAGGAATTTTGGATAAAATTAAAAATTATGCAAAAATGTTGCATTGAAATGTTTCGCTCTAATAGTCAACTGACAAACACAAAATTAAATCGAACTCTGTACATACATATTAAGGATTACAGTAACATTTACAGAATGTGGTAATTTATCTTAATACGATAAACATATCATATAATACCGTATGTAAATGCAGCATGTTATACATGTACATACATATACATATGTATGTTATATGATTTAATCCCTGTATTAATTTTGAAATTGATTTTATTATAAATTATTGTTATTGTTATAACACTTTACTGTTATATGCTTGTAATTACAAAATGTACCAACAGAAAACAAAAAAAAAAAATTGTAATTCATGTAAATGTAATGTAAAATTGTAACAAGTGCATACACGTGTAGAGATATACATATAGTGTTGGGAATGAATTCATATGAATTTGAACATTCATACAACATGGTATTTATTGTTTTTGTTTTTATTGCACGATTAATACAGATTAAAATCTCATTTCTTAATATAATTATTTAAAATACATTTTTTTTTGTCTATTATTTTGAACAAACATAATAACATTAAATCCAATAATAGAAAAATGTAGATTTAAAAAAAAAAAATTCCTTCCTATTACAAACACATTATATAAAGGTAACGAAATGAAACTAAATTATAAAGATAATAACAAAAATAATGAATTGCTTTAAGTCAAAAACCCATCATTCAGATAATGAAAAACAATGTGATTTTGAAGCACATGCACCGGTATTAGTATATGTAGGCCTATATAGACAGCATTTCTTTTTTGATTACAACGAAAGAGTTATAGATTTAATATGTCGAATAAGATACATGTTTTGCAATTGAAATTTACTATTTTAATTTTGATAGATTTCTAGAAGAAGATATATTCGATTTTTGAAGTCAAGGTGTTTTAAAGTAGGGTGTTCATTTTTGTATAAAAATATTTATTATGTATACCCAAAAATACTTAACGTATATTTTCCACAAGAAAATTTGTAAAACATTCAATGATGTTATAGATAACAATTAATGATATCCTTCCGTTATAATCAAAAAATTGTCTATCGATTAAATCTAATTGCTTAAACTGCAAGCCAAGACTTTTGTTGATGTGAAATAGTAATAATTATATGGAAGAATTGACCATTCTCGTATTTTTATGTATTTTAAATTACACCTTGTAAGTGTTACCTTGTATTTATCTATTTATTATATGTATTATTTAATATACAGTTACCGCGCGTGATATAGACCTTAATGATTCATTCATTTTTTTATTTTTATTTTGGTTTTTGGGTTTTTTACATACGATCAAATTATACCATTTTAGATATCATCATCGTTTGCCCTAAACATATACGAACATTGAAAACTTTCAGACTATTTTTTAAACTATTATAATGTGTTATGTCATTGTATATACAATAGACATGAAGAGATACACAAAATTTGTACACGGGGTGTCTCAGATTAAAAGTCACAAAATGGATCGATAGTGTGAGTATTTCTAATAAAAAACGTTCCATTCCCTCATCTCTTCTCTAAATTCAGCCTTTTGAAGACATAAGGGATTGAAATTTTCGGACTCGTGTATAGTACGTGACTCATTTTGTGACATTTACTCTGAGACACCTTGTAAATATGTTCGTATACAAGAAAAAATAATTTCTTAACGAACCATGACTTTTTTTTTTAACAATATTAGTTTTTTTTTTCTTACTTATTTCTTAATTTCTTTTTATTTTCTTTATTATTTCTTCATGAACAAACAATTTGATTCATCTAAAAATGAGAAATTCATCGTTTAAATATTTAAAAAGTATTTTTCGATAAAATATATGTAAAAGAATGTTATATATAATAAGAAAATGTATACTTATGTAGTGCTATAAACAATTTTTTTTTATATTTATCTATACATCTACGAATATTATTCTCTATGTGTATAGATGCATTTTGATATAAATATTTTCTATTTGTTTTGAGTGTAGATTATTATATCCCGATATACTGAATACTTGGTACAATAATATAATGACGATATGATGGTGATGATGATGATGATGATGATGAGACAAAAAAATAATTATGTGTATACGTATAAATATCTAAATTTGAATTTTAATAATTTTCTTTATAGTATTTTATATATATTTCTTGAATTTTTCCTGACGCTATGGTTTCTTTTAATGCAAACATGTGTTTAAAGAATGTATAGAATGGTGTGCAAATTATATACATATAAGCTCATATAATCACATAGAATGCAATACAAATACATATACTTACATGCATATAATGCACTCTATATGTGATCACATCTGAAGACTTAATAAATTTTCATTGCATTAAATATTCACATTTATGCTCATATTACATGGTTTAAATAAAAATGATGATTCTGTGTTTTGAATTACATATTTTAAAACAATAAAAAAAAAAATAAAAGAAAAATTTTGAAATTTTATATTTGCATGTACAGAAATTCTATACATAACAACAATTGATATTTAAAAAAAAAAAAAAAAAAAAAAAAACAGGAAATGATCCAATCTAGTTGGATCCTGTAAGGAGACTACAATAAACAAAGATATTTTGCAAGCGTATGCATGCATATTCCACGCATACATATTTTGTCTTAGATATATGTTTAAAAATTTTAAATTAAATTTATTTTGAATTTCTTAAATGAAATTGAAAGCCGAAAAAATTTATAAAATAATGAAATACGATGCTTGTCTGATACATAAAAATTGGAATAGAATTTAATTTTTATAGAACAGGTAAAACTTGTGTGTGTATCTTTTGTAGTTTTAACTGAATTTTTGAAATTCTTTTCAAGATTTTTTTTTTTCTTTTAAATAGTACATATATATAGGAATCCTAGCTCATTTCAATTTGAATTTATTTTCTTCTTCTTTTTTTACAAGAAATTGATTTTTGTTTCGGAATAAATGGAGCATATTATGTTTTATTTGTGTACGATATTAGGCTTCATAAGATAAAAATAAACAATACATACATACATATACATCATAACACTATGAATACTCGTATAGCTTGATATAGCGGTTTGTATATTTTATGGAAAGAAAATATTTCATTTTTAATGCTACCTATTTCTATTTATAACATATACTGATATGTCTTTATAACCATGAAATCAAGTATTTTCTTCTTTTTTTTTTAACTAGGATTTGTGGCGCCAATCCCAATGTATTGTGTCTCAGTCCTTTTATATATTAGTATATATTTATTTACATATGTATTTATGTGTGTATTTTTGTATTCCAAAATTTATTTTTTGTTTACATATATGAAATGTTTACAAGTACATCATCGGAGCGTGGTGGATACACTCTTATATCCATGTCTATACAAATCAACAATTGTGCATTTATTATCATCCCCCACTTTTACATACATACTACATCTATTTACACCAGTTTTTGTTCATAAAAAAATAAGGAAATTTGCAAGTTTCTTTATAAAGTAAACAAGAAAAATTTCAAATTGTCACAGGAAAAATCTTTAGTCTAGTCATGATAGTAGTGGTGATGGTGTAGTTATATATATAAAAAGACTCGAGACATCTACATACGTATAGTTAATTTTTTTTAATATGACGATATTCGGAAATGTGACACAAAGTACATATTCATTATAATTATAAGGATAATAGAATGGATACAACTGAATATGCAAACAAACAAAAAAACAAAAATTCAAATGATGATAGGAAAAGTTTTTGCATGATAAGTGGAAATCGTTAGTGGAAATTTTTTTATATGACGATGATTTCATAACTTTATCCTTAGAAAGGCACCCATTTTTATTCATTTTCTATACTTAACTATATACTACACACAGAACTGTTGTATAAAGGTTATTGATCTAGTTTTTTTTTTTTTCAACCACGAATCGTAGATACTTATATGAATCTACACAACATACAGAGAATAAAAATGGTTAAAAAAAAATAAAATATAACGCTTTCAAAGAAATTAGGTAATAGAGTCACAGGCAGTTATCATACATATATTTATAGAATATATTCATTCTATCATGCATACTTATAATGCATGTTTATAACATTTTCATGTTAACATTTTTTTTTCAAATCTTGTACATAGTACGTTCATTCAAATGTACAATGTATGCTTTGCTCACATTGATTAAATATAATTTTCATTTTTTTTTTATTTTCCTAAAAATGAAATTTTAACTAATAGATTGCCAGTTAAAATGCGAAACACATTCTATAAATTGAAGTTAACCTATAAAAATTTTAATGACATACGTTCTTTTTTTTCAAATTGCTATTTTATTACATTTTTTCAACAAAATTGTAATACTTAAACATTTCAAGTATATATACATACATACATGATACACTCCACATGTGTTAAATAAAAACCAATTTTAGAATATATTTTCTTTAAGTATTCTTTAAATTAAGATATAAAAGACTAGAAAACATGAAAACTGTGCATGTATGTGAAACAATTTTTCAAATTGAGAAAATAAAAAAGAAAAGAAAAATGTATCATCGTGAAAATGATGAAAACTATAGAGGAAAAACAATTTGAAAAGTTTATGATTAAATTTTTAAGATTCCACAAAAATTTCTCTTATTATTATTGTTTGTCTTTCTAAAATTGAAAAAAAAAAAAAAAAAGAAATTAAAAAAATAAAAAATGTTAAGGAATATGAAAACCAATTAAAAATAAAACAAAAAAAACCTTAGTACTTAAATTTAAGGTCAACAACTTTTTAATGAGTTTTCTTCAATTGGTTTCACTTCGTTAGAACATTCAAATCCATATAAAAATGTTTTTATGTTTATATAAGACCATAAATAGCCCGCAACTGCCCAAAAATCCATTGCAATAATATACAAGAAGAAAAACGAATAATAACTTATTACAGCTGGACATATTGGTCATTCAAAATTAGGGAGTGGTGAATTTTTTCATTTTTTATTTTTTTGCAGATGAATTTTATCAAACTGTTCAACTGAATTCGTATTATATAAATGGAAAATTATTAAACTTAAATGAGTTTGGATAAAAGCCAATATACATCCAGATGCATATATGTATATGAACGCATCCATGTATATATTTTGATCATTATGAAAATTGAGTTTCATATTTAATTAAAAATTTAACTCTTATTTTTTATTTATTTCATAATTTCAAGAACAAAATGGTGAAATATTTTGTTGTATCGTGCAGTACAGTAGGGCATCAGTAAGTATTTAGGTTCTTATAGAAAATGTTGGTATATTCAATATTAGAATTTTATAAAACAGAATAGGTATATGGTTGGAATTATCCTTGAAATATGTGATTTTTATCTTTCTAAGGGATAGCTCTTGATCTTCGTCGTCATTATGACGATTCTTTGTAGTAATTTCACTTCTCATAAATTTAAAGATTAAATTTTGGGTTATAAATCAAATTATCAATTTAAATCGTTAAGTTATGAAGAATCCCTTTTGATTAAATTTTTCTAATTTAAAATCATCTGCCTTTTATATATGATGAGTTGTGTTGGTTGTGAACAATTTAGGATCAACTCACGTGATGTACTGCGTACGAAGGTATTATTGATCATATTTTTGTTTTTGTAGAATTTTTAAAATCAACACTTTATAAATACTTCACATGTATAGTATTATACATATGACGCATGAATAGCTACTGTATTTCTATAAAACTTATATATGTATGTACGTACACTAAATTTAGAATAAACCATGTGTCCATTAGAGTAATCAAAACAAATGTTGGTCAGCAATACTGAATTTATCATATTGTAGATACATGCATTTTACGGTCATATTGAAGTTGTCCAAATGTTAACCATATAGTATAGTATCTCTCTATTAAGGTCTGTCCATTTAAATATGTGACAAGGTATATAATTCAAATTACACGTTATATTATACAAATATTCCCCTCGTACAAACAAATGAACAAAAAAACAAAAAATGAATAAAACAAACAGCACCCACCCACCCCTATCATTGTTGTGGAAATTATGACATAAGGGAAGTTTTAACAAAAGAGAATTTTTTCTAATATAAAACAAATGATAAAACAAGTAAAAAAAAAATTTTTTTTTTTTTTTTTCAAATAAAATCGTTGACAACGGTTATAAACTAATTTAAGTAGATGAAAAATTTTTGAAATATGAATGTGTACTTATGTAAGTGCAGATAATGCAGATGTATAATTGTATACATTGTATGCAATGTAATTCATGTGTATTACTTGCATATAATTTTTGTATATTTTTTATGTACCAGACAAATGCATTTGTTTAATACAGAATTTCTATGTCATATCTATAAATGTAACTCATTCTTTCTTATCATCAAAATGAGCATCTAGTAAATGATTGCATTATCTCAAACATGAATGTAGTATTTCATTTTTGTTTTCTCGCATTTACCTAAGAAATTGATGGTATTTTTTGTTTTCTATAGGATTTATAATTTTTTTTTTTTTTTTTGAAATGAGTTATTAAGTATATACTAGCACTGTATATTGAAGTCAAAATAACTGAGGTAAAAAATGGCGTCTAGAAGAATATGTGTATGCATTGTTAAAATATGTGTGTTAGGTACACCCGCCTAGTGCTCAATTTTTTTTCTAAATTTTTTGTTATAGAATAGATTTTATATTATTTTTAGAAAATGAATTTATAGTCATTTTGATATCGTCGCCCTCGTTTTTTTTAAAAAAAAAAAGAAACGATTTTTTGTTTCTTTAATTCAAGTAATAAACATTCTTTAGTTTTTGTTCTTACTGGAACAGGAATGGTATTTATGTAAATCTACACATTCAATGATAATCTTCTTTTTTATGTTTTCTTTTTTTTTTTAAAAAAAACAAAAAAAAGAAAAATTCCTAAAATAGATTTTTGACAGATTTTATATACAATTGTATTATGCTCTATTTTATTTATTCATGTTTCTTTTTTTGTTTTATTATCTCAAACCATATATGTATGTATGTATACTTAAGTTATTAGTTAAAGAAGAAAAAAGATTTTTAATTCTGGTCAACATTTTGAAAATAAAGTACTTCACGTAGTTCGGTAGTTTTTTTTTTTTGTTTTTTTGAAATGATGATTGAATTCCGACCATCATGTTTGATCAATTAATGCATTCGGTTGACAGTCAATTGAATTGATATTCGAGTATTGAGGATCTTCGTTTTGATGAATTTAACATTCAATCCGTCTGCAGTATTCATTAAATGTTATTTGTTTATATATGAGGGTTAAAATTAAAACCAAAGCTAGACAATCAACTATATACAACATACATTCATACATATATTAAATACACATGTATGTGTGTGTATATACTTTTGTGTACAGTACATATATATACATACATTTGTATTAAATGTTCTTTGGTGGGTGAAGACTGAAAATGTGATATGTTATTATAATCAATAAATTCAAATAAAAGCTGGCAACAAGGCCTTTATTTTCCTATTTGTTAATTTGTGACAATAATAATATTTCATTGATTGTCTGATTCACAACATTGTCTTTACTATTTCTTAGTTTTTCCTCGTTATAAAACAAAGAATTTAAAAAAAAAAATTAAATGCTTGTATGTATGTTTCGTAATTTTTCATGTAAACATTTTAAATGTATGCGAGCTTCTCAATCTTGCCTATGTATTACACCGATTTTATGAATAAAAATGTTCCAATAATTTGTAGACATTGGTACTTTCAAATATCTTACAAGAAAGGAATTACGTACATGGGTATGTATGTGTATTTTTATCCATTCTTTAATTAAACACCGTAATCGTTTTGCCTTAAGTATGTAATATTATTATTGTTGTACAACCAACTATGTGATATTGGGTATATGTGTATGAATGCTTAATTTGCTATTCAAGGTGAGCAACGATATTCAACAATACAAGAAAAGCAAAAATATAAAAAAATAAAATGAAATAAATGTTTGTCGTAATGTTTGGTTTCTTTTTTTTTTAATTCAATACAGATCTTCTGCATAAAACATAAGAAAACAAAAAAAAAAACTAAAAGAAAAAAAAATAAACCTTTTCATACCTGAGTTACACATTGTATTTTTCTGGCATAATTTATGCCCGACGCACAGTATGGGATCAGTTTTGTTAAATATACACTATGTATATGTACATATATACTCATATTTTCATGTTGATCTATTCAATAGATCTCGACTTTGAAAGAACTAAAATAAAGCAAAGGTGTATAAATATGAGTACAAAAAAAAATATAGGAAAAATTATCCATCACATTTTAAGGTGTATAAAGATCAAAAGAACGATGAAAGAAAAAAAATGGAAAAAAAAATGTGAAAATAGATAAGAGAATAAAATCAGCTGCCATAATGTGCTTGTTGGAATATGAGACTTTCTTTCACGTTATACTAAACCAATACGATACCTTTGGATGCACATCTAAATACCCATCATTATATCTGTACGTATGTCTATGTACATAAATTTCTTACTTTATGCACAATTATTTTTACAACGATTATAATAAGAAAAAAAAAAAAAGATTAATATTCACAATGTCTGTCTGTTGTTTCTTTCAAAGAAATTAGGGGTTTGGATTTGCAAAAAAAATGTATCATGATTCATGGATTCATTCTATACATGGACTGTATACGCTCACATTACTGTGATATTGTGAACATTAAACACACACGCACAAAAACGTATATGTTTTTAATTTGTTATTTTTTTTTTACCGTTGCTTTCTTTTTCTCAATTTCTTTGTTATATTGTTTCCTTGACCGGAAATACATAGCGGGTTACAATCATCTTAAGTAAAAGCAAAAAAAAAAAGTTTTTAGTGCCATTTAACGCTAAAATAAAATATTTAAGTTCTTGAAATTCATTTAAAAAATTATATCTCAACCTCGTATAAGAGATAAAGATTTTTCAAGTCTTGAATTTAAAATGACAAAAAATGCAAAAAACAAGACCAAATCCTTTGTTTATGAGAATCTTATTTCTTTTGAATAAAATACCATACATTAAAAAGGTTCTTATATGCGGCTTTTATAGAACACATTAAAAATTAAACTTGTGTGTATCGTGAAACTTACATTGGTGTGATATCTACATTATATATGAATTTGTAGTGTATATTTACCTTCTGTTAAAAATCCAAAAATGAAAATTCCAAAATATAAATATTTAAATTCCATTTTGTTTTATTATAATAAAGAAAATATATCACAAATATTTTAATAGTAATTTTTATTTAAATTTTTGTATATTTAACGGATTATCGTTGAATATTTTTTTAAACAAATGTACACTTGTTAATTTGAAAATTTTACTAATTTTCTCCAGCGATTTTTTTTTTCCTTAATTTTTTATTTTTTTATGTTTTATTAAATTAAACTTTCAATAATTTGTTATTCACAAATAAAAACCAAATTATCAAAATTAAATCGCTGGTATTGTTTTATAACCAATTTAATCACTTAAAAAATATATACAAAATTTTTTTATTAATTTTTAATGCACAGAAAATACCTGATTTTAAAAAAAAATAATAATTGTACCATAAACTTTTATTGAATTTTTATTTTTTTTAATTAATTTTTTCACTTTTACTTGAAAAAATTTGTTTCACATAAATTTACACAAAATTATCGTACATATATGGATTTCATGTATAAGATTCGACAGATAGTTAACGAATATTTTCATTAGTTATTTGTCCTTCTGGTTTTAACTTCTTTTACTTTTATTATACAACACACAATAGTATCCAATTTATACACACGTTAAACTGAATTGGAGCTAGAGGAGACTGAAACTGAACAATGAACATTGAGCAATATGAACACTAAATAATTGAGTTGAGGCCTATAGAGGCACAGAAAATTCCTCCCTATGTGTAGTTGACTTTTATATATAGATATACCCAATCCCGATGGTATAGCGTATAGCATGTGTGTGCTTGTAGTGGTGTAATGATTGGTGTAGCTGTAGATGATTGTAGAAAAATAAAAAAATTCAAATATTTTAAAAGTGTCTTCTATCAAGCTATCTGTGCTGTGTTGTGTGCTGTTGTTATCACACTACACATCACCAGCAATTTTATTTACCATCCATCGTATAGTACACGAATCTTTTTATTACGATGATTGTGATAAAATGGAAATTGTAGTGCTAGATTTTTGAACAAGTTAGTACAAGAGTCATAAATAAACAAAGTCGGTATAGTTGAAAATTAAAAATTAAAATAAAAATGAAAATAGAAATGTGTATACAAAATAATGTAGGGCTAAAACTCACGTATAATTAAGAGAAAATAAATTAAAAATTTGTAAATTAAATAAATTTAAATTGAATGCATAGAATGAGTGAACAATCAATTTATCAATTTAAATTAAACAGTTGAAAAGTAAAAATTAGCAAATATAAATTTAAGTTTTTTTCAATTTTAAAATCATTTACGTTATATCAAAATAAAAATAAAAAATAATTATGTATATCTTGAAAATTTTACTCAAATTACAAAAACCTTTTCAAATACATTTTTAAATGTTTTTTTCATTTAAAAACACCCTCTGATCGATGCATGATTCATTTCAGTTATTTTGTCAACTGTTTTGCATTTTATATTCAACTAATTGCAAATAAAAATAATTTTAAAAAATTCTCAGTAGGTATTTTATCCCCATTTGTTAATTTTTATTTATTTTATTTTATTTTATTATGCATATTTTTTTAAATTATTTATGATAACACTTGCTTGCACCTACACTTATGTATGTTCCAATACATGCATAAATGATGAACAAATTTTTAAATTACTGTGTAGTTATAAATATATTTGTTTAAATTAATTTTTTTAATTGAAAATTGTAATAAAATTTCAACATATTTTTCATTGTTCATTTAATTAATTATATTTTTCCTATATTGAGTCAGAAAGAAATAATTTCATATAAAAAGCTAAAAAACACTTTTTTACTTAATTATGTAATGTACATAAGTATGTACATACTATTCCGCCTTTTAGGAGTATTAATTTTTTTTTTAATTACCAGTTTGAACTAATTCAAAAGAAGAAAAAAAAAGGAAAATTAATTTGAAAAAAAAATTAAATAAATGCAATCATTTTTATCTATATATAATTAAGATATAATTCATCAATATTAAGTTGTAGTTGCTTTGTAGTTGCTTTCAATTTGTTCCCCTTTGTAAAATATACTTAAATATAATCTGCATTATTTTGTAACTGAAATGTATGAAGTTGAATAGTTAAAATACAAATGTACATTCATGTGTAAACTTGAGTGAGTAAATTTAAATAATTTTTTGCTTTAGATGAAAATTATTATATATATTTTTTTTAATTTTTTTGCTTCAGATGAAAGCAAAATTATTAATTAGATTTAATAACCTCCTTCGGAATTGCTCTCATTTTTTAAATTTTATATTTGATCTTTGAATTTCATAAGAAAATAAAAGGAAACTTAAACTAGATAATATTTAGTGCGTGTAATTCACGCATTTTTTAAGGAATACATAAACATCTTCTTATCAAAAGAATTTTGATCTCCCGCAATGATGTAACAGTTAAGAGATATTTTGCCAGACTATATGTATGTACATGTAAGTATATACGCACACACAATGTAAATGTATGGACAAAAAAAATGCATTATACCATTATACCAAATTATACTAACATTCAATTCATGTTACACTATTTTCATGTCAATTTACTTACGAATGTACATGAATTAAAAATAAAAAGTCATAAAAATTATTTTTAAGAATTTTAAACACATGTAGATTCTTACATTCAAATGTGCATTCGCCGTATTTTATATGATATATAATCACGACCACTATATGAAATATTTTTTAAAATAATAAAAATTCCTCTTCATTATCATAGACTTAACAACATAAAATTAACTCTGTCTGTACTTGTGTATTATTAGAATATCATAATAAATTTCAAAGAGGTAAATTTAATGCATCAACCTAAGAATATACACATACATATGTAGATGTATTGGAAGAAATCGAGAATACACATGTACAAATGTACATGCAACAAAAAGTCCTTAACATTCCAATTTTTCAGTGTAATTATAGTCAAGAATTCTATTAACTTTGAAAATAAAGTACATACAAGCATATAAGATTTTCCTGTACAAAGGATAACAATTGTTCGTCTCAAGGACATTTTTTCTTATTTATGTGTTTATTTAATGTTAAATTGGTATAGATAAACTGTTTCACACAGAAGAAGTTGGAATCGTAAAACGATTATAGACTGAATGCTTTTCAATTTTGTAAATAAGTACTGCAAATTTTAAAAATAAAAATTTTTGAAATTTTTTATAACGAAAATTTTGATGCAGTTTACTTTTATCATATTTTTGAAATACATCATGGTATTGTCTACATCCTTAGGACCAAAGATGGTACGTCTAAATATGTATACTGTATACTGCGTTCGAAAGGGTTCGTACAACTCCATACGTATGTATATATATTTTATAAAATTAAAAAATAAAAATAAAAGTTTATACAAATTTATTAATTTTATGTGAACATCAAACGAATCGTGTGTAAAATCAAAAAGTAACGATTTTTTGTTAATTTCGTTAAATCTAAAGACCAAGAAAGAATTTAAATTCTCTTAACAATATTCCAATGAATATTAAATATGAAAAATTATCTACTTAGATAGAATGTTTCTATTGGATCAATGTCAATTACATCGTTAATTTTAATATCTAATTATTATTGTTATTATTTTTATATACATATGTATGTATTGTGCATATACACATAAGTATATGTACATGTGTAATTGTATCTTTTATTACATTCATTATGATTATTATTAATAAATTTGTCCCATATTATTTCAATTGTTTAATGGCCCATATTTAAGAAAACTATGAAAATAAAAACATTAAAAAAAATGTTTTTTTTTGTTTTTGTCTCATATTATACATTATAAGTTCATTCATATTTCATCGACATATTGAAAAGTTTCTTCATTACATAAAAAAATTATGTAGATATCTAATATAGGCTTATAGATAGAATTGAAGACTTAAGAGAATATCTGTACATACATACATATGTATGTAAGTTGATATAACGAAGGTCAATTATTTAACATTTAAAAAAATATTCAAATCAAATCATGTACTTAGAAAATTTATAACTGATCGGATAAGTAAATTTTAAATAGAATATATTAAAAGAAAAATGAGATTTTGATTGACATCAGAAAATTTGTCATAATTCTTTGGTATATTGATGCAATGCTCTCATATTTGAGGATGATACAGTGATTCAAGAATTTCATTATCTCATGAACTACATCTTAATTAAGAAATGTAGGTAAATTGTTCTATAATTTTATTAGGCGTTTAGTATAAATTTAAGATCACATTTACGAAACATAAAATGTGATAATAATTCTTACTTAATAACTATTTAAACAATTGAATAACAAATTTTGTTTGTTATATGTTTATATACTACTCGTGAAATATATTTATCCTGTACATTTTTGTTTTAATATTGCATAATGATTACAATTTGTTTTTATTTTCAAAAACAGAATATCTAACATTTTCTGAATATCCTAAATTAATTTTTAATTATTATCGGTTTTTAAATTTAGAGCATAAAATTTCCATTATATTTTTCTTTTATTTTTTTTTAATTACCGAAAGATTTTTTTTTAAATTAAAAAAAAAAATTATTAAAAAAATAAATAACAAATAGAAATATTAAAAAAAAAAAAAAACTAATTTTGTTGTGTTGCTTACAACATGTGTATTTTACTTGATAAAAAATGAAATGAATAAATATAATGCTATACATGTGCAATGTGCACATTTATGATCAGTCATCATATACAATATTTGCTTTTATTTTAATTGTTCGGTATTTTACATTATATAACTCTGGTACATAAGTATAAATAATGTGAATGTTACATAAAAATAGTATTGTTTATGAACAATTTTTATTTATTTCCACCTGGAAAAATATTGAGGTTTACACGTTATCTAGACTAAAAATGAATAATGTACCTATACATATGTATATCTAAATCAACAGGAAGTTTACAGGAAGGTGCATACTATTCACATGTACTATACTGCATTTATTGTTCAATGTGATAATTCTTTTGTAGGTAAACACTTCTTTTATACATCGTGTATATGCACACCACGCATATACTTATTATAAGTAAGTGAAAATGAACATTTTGTTAAAGAAAAAAACAATTTGAAAATAAATTAAGAAAATATGTATTGTTATTAGTTGTAAGTCGTGCTATTTTTTAAAAATATATATATATATATATTAATATGAGAATTTTAGAACAAATTCTTTAAAAAATCCTAAAGAATTGTTATTACCTATGTACATACATTTTTATAGTTTAGATGTTTAATAGAGTATATGTACATATGTACATATATAGTTTATTATATTTTTACGTCATAGAATATTTTTAACCCAAATATAAATAAGTAACATTTTAAATGTAAATGTACAATTAGACAATTATAGATAAGACAATCAAAAAAATAAATAGTTGTCATCTGATGTGTAAATAAGATGCTAAATTAGAATACATTATGAACTTGAGATTTCATGCGTATCGACCCTAAATAAAAAAACTTTTTGAATAATTCTTATCTACAATTTTCATAATTTTTAAAATTATCAATAACATATATTATAGCAATTATAGGCTTATTATTTTTTCAAATTATTTTGCACTAAATATGTATGTATGTATTTTAAGTTTAAAACTTAAAACATGAATCAGAGAAAAGCGTTTCATTAACATAATTGAAAGCTATTGCTAATAACTTATTTAAAATTTTTGAATAAAAATAGTTGAAAATTCAGTTAACTTTTTAAAAATTCAATTCAAATTTTACTTTTTACAATTTATTACAGTAAGGTAGAAAATAGTTGAAAAATTGAAAATTTTGATTAACTATTTTTTCTGTTTCAATACTGAATTCACTTGAATAAAGATCGTGTGTGATTTAATGGGTAAGCTGAAAGACTTTTATATGGTAATTAAAATAAAAGGCATTAAATGTATTATTTACTTAAATATGTATGTATACATAACATTATAGATAAATAATTACCATTATTTTTTTCGAAATTTATAATTATGTCATAAATTTTAAATGAAACAAGTTTAAATCAGTGATAATAATACATGTTTTATTTCTTTTTTTATTTATTTTGATACATTATTATTTACCACATTTATATTTACAATATTCATTTATTTTATTATTTTTAATACTTAGAAACAAATTCTACTATTTAGTTTTTTTTTATAATTTTGCATTAAAAAATCTACAGTTTTATCTGACTAAACAATTTTCCAAAATCATTAGCCAAAACAAACTTTTTTTTTCTTTTTTAATTATTCTCTATTTGTTTTGTAAGATTTCAATAATTTTTGTTTAATAGACAAAAAAAAACAATTATACATATAATTTTTTTTTGTTTTTTCTCCTTTTTTGTATTAAAATGTTATTTATTATAATTATTAATAAACTTGTTTAAAACTTTATAGAAAATTGACACGTTGTTTTTTCGTTATTTTTATAAAATGTTAATACGAAAAACAAAAGCCAAAATTATAAAACAGAAGAAAAAATATTTATTATAAAAACAAAATTTTAAAATAATAATTTTTAATAGCTACACAACTTTTTAACACATATGAATAAATCACTTCTACATATAATATAAAATTTAAAATTATAAATACAAACTTGATTTGAATTATTTGTAACTCGTAGGCCAAATGCTTGTGAAATATTTGATTTCGTTTTATTTTTATCATTTATTTTGGAATAAAATTTAATTTTATAAGCATTTTATTAAAATGGCACACAAAATTAAATAAAATTAAAATTTCAAATATTTTAATCGTTGTCCATTTACATTACATACATACACAATTTTTGTATAATTGAATAAACATTTAAGATAATTTTAATATATTTTTTCGTTTGTTCTTTTAATAATCACAATTTACTTTTTATTTTCTAATAATATGTTATAAAAAATAACAACTAAAAAATAAAATAATTAAATAGTTAAAAAATGTTTTTCTTGCAATTAATAACGCTCTATAACTAATTGGTATTTATCTATAAATTTTTATATGCAATAAAAAAAAAGAAAAAAAAATTTAAAAATACAGAATATAATTTTTATTTATAATTATAATAATAATAATAGAATTGAATTTTATGCAATTACACGGCTATTTTTATTTAAATCTGTTATTAAACCAACATCTAAATCATCTCCTAATAAATCTGTTGATACTTCACCATTTAATAAATGATTTTCACTAATACCTCGATTATTATCGCATATAGTTACACCGTTCATAGGAGCTATTTCAGTTGATGAACGTCCAAAATCGTCTCGTGCACGTTCCCGTTCTCTAATTATATGTGGTGCTTCATTGAATTCATCTAACTCATCCATACCTGAAGATATATTTTAATTTTAATTAAAACTTAATTTAAACAAATTTATAATTTTTTTCATACAAACCTGCATAATTTGGACCAGCTAATAATAAATATTGGCCAACACGATTAGGCCATAATAAACCGGTCATTACACAGTATGCAACACAATCAGCTGAATTTGTTATACCTAATAATAATTTATATCGCCACATTGGACTGACTTGTAATGCAACAACTGCAACAATTGGCAAGTAAATAAACCAAACAAGACTTGATGCTCCGAAATGCAATAGGAAGTCTAACTTCTTAGTTGAATGCTCATATTTCATTGTAGTTCGAAGTTCCCATAAAAACCATAACATAAATAAAGTTCTAGGAGAAAATAAAATCAATCACAATAATTACTATCATTTTTAATTAACGAATATTTACCTGCAGAGAAGTACAATCCATCCAGGCCAAGTCTGATATTCATCTACATCTGAAATAATGTCGACTTCAGTCTAAAATAAAAGAATCTTTAAAATTTTTTTGAAATCATTTTGAATTTATAGAGCAGCTTGCCTTATTCCATATGTAAAGGAAAACATTAAAAGCACAATATGGTATCCAAATCGACATGAGAATTATCCAACCAGTTTTACTAATTTGTAGTCTAGTAACTGCCCATCCTTTGGCTAACAATAGAAGGATTAACATGAATGATGTCTAAAAAAAATTTAAATATTAAAAACAAATTTTCATTAAAAATTTTGTGCATATAATTACTCTGCTAAAAATATCCAAAACATCACCAATTGTTTGAAAATCTGGATTACCAATACCATTAACTGCGAAATTAATAAAATGTGTTGCAATGAATGATAAACTGACGAACTCAATTGTTAAACTCAAAGTGAAAAGTTTTGTTACTGGATGTTTTTGTATTCGTACAGCATAAATTTGCATAGGAACCAAAATCAAATAAACTAATAAAAATGCCAAATACATTTCAAGTAAATTTTGTTGATCGAAAGAAAATTGAAAAGTCAATGGATGTGATGATGAATGATTTGGATTTCCATTAACTAAATAAAAATCATAATGTAGACTTAAGCCACCATTATCAGTCGGTACTTTATTATGTTGTTTTGAATAATCATAATAATGCCATTTACATGTAATTCGATTGCGATAGCAAGCCACCATAGATACATACCAGAATCTGTAATTAAATCCCATGCATACATACATATACATATATATATAAAAAATATGAATTATTTTTCTATACAAAAAAAAAACACCTAACTAACCTTGGTTGTATTAAATCACTTAAAACGTATGTAAATTGATTTTGTGGTATCACATTTGATGGTGAATCCTCATCTATGCATAATTTATCTTTTGGGCATGGAATACGTCTTAAGTAATCAGCTTTAGCATGGGGATTACAATCACTATCATATGCATAATTTTGTAATCTTGAGAACATTTTTTGGCACGCAATGTCACGATCATAATAACTTCGATTACCATAATATTCAAGAAAACTGTATTTATCTAAAACAGCAAATGTAATTGGTACTTGAAATGAATCCTCTGATGTTATATTCCCATATATATAACCGAATGAATCCCTTTGGGAATGTGTTTCAGTCTTTTGAAAACCAAATTTAACAATGAATTTAAAAAATTCATTTGTATGAAAATCACCAATAATACGCATTCCATCACATTTACTTAACGATTCTAATATAAAAATTAAAATACAAATATAACAAATTTGTGCGATAATTAACATTTTCTTTTAATACTCTATAAAAAAAAGAGTGAAATCTAATTTAAAAAAAAAAATGAACTATTTATTTTTTTTTTCCTGATATTTAATATTAATGTAAAAAAAACATGTACACATATGTAGAAATATGCAACACAAAAAAAAACTGCTTACTGCTTAGCTGTCAAAATTATGTCTAACATTTTTTTTGTGTACAGATCTGTGTTGTATAGTTATCTCTGTTTAGTTATTCAAATATCTATTTCACCTCAATTACAAAATTTACAAAATAAATACGTATTTCACCACAGTTGATTATTCCACATGGTTCCGGTTTAAAGTACACAAACAAATAAATTATAATAAATATACGTAAATGAATTTTGTTGCAATAAAATAAAACTGATACTTTTAATTACAAAATTATATGAAGAATGTATTGTAATTTCCGTTCAAATATTAACACAAAAAATAATCTTGAAAATGAGCAATGAGCACTGTTACAAGATGGCGGAATTTCAGGACATTATATTAAACAGGAAATTGTATAAACTTGTGTTTTTAATCAATTATAAGTGTAACATATGTACGTTTGTTTATAACTGAAATTTAAAAAAAAAAACCCAAAAATATTCTGTAAAATTGAATTTTCATTAATAAAAAGAAAATTACTTACATTGAATTTGATCCTAGATCTTATCGTTTTTAATACATTGTTACTTTAATCAAAATATCTATACATTAAAAAAAAGAGAATTTTGAAAATTTCGTTAGTCATTACTTTTCTTTTAAAATTAATTATGCAGTATTACTAAAATACTAGAAAAACAAAATATCGTCAGACTTATTAACCGTTAATCTATGTCGTACTATACGTAATTTTACTCACTGATTAATTTGTATGTATTGTATACACGTGCTTCTATTTATTATTGAGGCTGTCAGGACTTGTTTTTATGTACTTTCTACGCAAATTATGTAAAATGATTGAATGAACAACAATAAATCAGCATACATGTACTTTTATTTGTTGACACACATACTCACGAATGTATAGGTATACGCATATATTTTGTGTATGTAGTACCAGTACCAATAGTACGTAATATGGGAAAATTTGGCTAGAGAAAACTTTCATACAATATCATTTTTCTTAGAAATTAATTTATGCATACATATTAAAAAATTTTCATTTGCAAATAAAAATTGAGGTCATTTAATTAATATTATGAATGATATATTTATTTTCAAATTAAAAATAATAAAATAAATTATTTAATATGTAAAATGGCTTTGAATTATGTATAAGAAATATATCATGCAAAAATTAAAGGGATAACGCCCAATTCTTTTAACATGCATTTCAATTAGGACAAGAGCATTACAATGAAAATTAGAAGAATAAAAAATAGTGTTTATCATCTAAATTATAAAATTATTAAATTGAAAAAAGAAATGGGTAGTTTAAAAATTTCACTTTTCATTACTTAATACATTTAAAGAATATTACATTGAAAATTTAAAAAAATTTTAACATCCGCTTTACCGTGCTCATATTGCCACATATACATATGTACATATATACTATGCACACATTATTATATAGTTTTGTCACTCATGCTCACATATACAGCTATTCTGATACACCTTAATGCATAAATGCATTTAATTTTAATATAACATTGAGTAACGAATTTTCCATTTACATTTCAAATATTCAAGTAATTATTATTCTTTTAATTTGTTTTTGTAATAGATTCTAATTCATTATATTTGGCCTCCAACATTATTTCATTCATATATTTTATATATTGTATATTATTAAAAATTATATAAATTGCATGATAAAAATTTATAATATAATCTTACATGTATGTATGTAAGAAAAAAAATAAATTTAAATAAAAAGAAGCTACACCCAAATTTAATGTATGTACATACGACACACTGTTTGCACGTACATACATATGTGTGTACATAGATACTTCTATGTGGTCTCAAGTAACAAAAAAAATTTTTTTTTAACATATCATCATCATATGTAGTAATAATTTACTAAATTTTGATTAGAAGGTGTTTGATAAATTTTGTATAATGGATTTAGGCGCACCTTATTAAATTCGATTTTGCAATCACTTTAAACAAAATAAAAATAAAAAAATTTAAAAAGTAAGCAAATCACCAATATCAACTCCTTAGCATACATACATATGTACATATGTAAACGTGCGTATGTACATTTATCAATTTTATTAAAATTACATTACAAAATTTATTATATTTATAATGATAAAAGCCCGACCCAGTTTTTAATTTCTTCACATTATGATGATTTAAAAATGTTTTCTATCATTATTACATGCTATAGTAGCGTTATGATTTTCTATTGCTTGTTTTCAGTTAATATTTAAACGAAAATTAATATGAAATTATCTTTAAAGCTACTTTACTTTATCATTATTTTGGTATTTAAAATTGTCCTTTAAATGAATTAATTTATAATGAAAAAAACGAGATAATGTCTATTTTTTTTCTTTTTTTTAATCTCATATTTAACTACTACTAGAACTACATATACGTACATATGTAAACTTTATAAAAATTTTATCAACAATTTATAAACTAAAATAAATTGTGTTTACGTATATTTAATGTAAACGTTAAATCACGCATACCATATTATTCATATAAGTTTTTCTTTTTCTTTTTTTTAAATTTTGTTTTGATTATATACAGACATTAATAGTGGTCAACTTAAGGAATCATACTGGTATAGGAAAATTAACCCCTGAGACATGTAGAGAAGTGCCACCCAATTTTCAATTATATACGTGCGAATATAACATACGTAATTCACGAGTTGACTCTTTTACGAGGTTTCATTTACTTTTTTTCTTTGTTTTGGTTTTAGTTTTCCTTTTCAAGTAACAGAAACAGAATATCAAGGCAGAGTATGAAATTTTACTTTATAGTTTCTTATTTTGTTTTTTTTTTTTTTTATTACTTGTATTGAGTGTTATACAATTATAAATTATTTTTGATTTCTTTTCGTTTCTTTCGTTTACATTTCATATGTTAAGAAATTGTGTTTAAAAGAAAAAACAATGGAATATTGTAATGAGGAGAGAAAGAAATGTGGTAGTATCGTTTTGTATTTGTATTTTAAAACAAAACAAAAAAATATGTAAATATGCAATATGAAAATTCCTATACAAAAGAAAAGGGTCTAGAGAGCAGAAATCTAGAAGAAGTGGAAAGCTTCAAAAAACATTACATTACTTTTTTATTTTTTTATTCATGTAAGAACATATTACCTATTGTATGCGTGTATTGTGTATATATGATTTTTAATTTTCCCTTTATATGGAAATTTATAACGTATTTTTCTTTTTTTTATTTGTATTGGTTTAATATTGCAATCATTTAAGAGAGTATAACGGATTCTACAACAGGTAGATTCATTTAAATAACATTTTTACCATGCTTTTTACTATGTCCATTTTCTTATTTCTATTTTCATTTTATTATTATACATAAATACATTAACAAAACACATACGTATAGTATGTATAAAATGACCATATTCTAAATATGTATAACGTTTGCTACAATTTTGATAAAATTTCTGTTGTGTTAAAAAATTTGCTAAGGTAATACCATTTATATTTTCTTACTGATTTTTAACTATAACTTGATTTTTAACTAAAAGATATATACACACTTAAATGTATAAAAATTAAATTATTCATTTCATTCTAGTTTTAGTCCTTATAGAGTGATTATATATAAGTGTTGTGTTCTATTTCTTATTAAAAAATAAATAAAATAAAATAAATTAAAATATTTATTACACATTAAGAAATTTTTCGTTTTTTTTTGTTCTTCGGTTACTATTATAAATACAATAAAATTGTGATAAAAAATAAAAAGCTTTTATTATTTTATTTTTGTTGATTTATTTATTTTTTTAATCGAAATTACCGAATACAAAAATTTTTGATAATTTTCATAAAATATATAATTAAAAATTGTATATAGAAAATTAATTTTGACTTTGTGTGTAGACTGTTTTTTAATGTAAAAATTAAAAAATTTTTTTGATTTTAATTTTAATACATAATTATATATATATAGTCAATAGATTCTAGTTACATAGTTTTTATAGTTTCAAAGTAACTAAATGATTTTATTTTTACTATTTATACCACCTCATATTTGAATATGGTAAAATATAGTAGGAGGTGTGCTACATCGTTTTAAAATAATATATAATTGTTGTGTACTAGATTTTTAATTATTTTTATGTTAAATAATTTTTTTTTTAATATTTACATTTTAGAACAATTTTACCATTTAATATTTTTTAATTGAAAAAAAAAACAAAATTGTGAAAGAACAGAAATTGATAAAATTATTAGTGCACGTGATTGTAAAATCAATGAAAAAATATATACAATTTTTTTCTTGTATAATACATATGTATGTACGTATAAATGCGGCATATAGTTGAAATGAAAATTAATTGTAATCTTAAAGCAATTTGTCTTAAAGTCTAATAAAAGATTTGTGAAAAGTGTAATGTCAGAAGAACAAAACTATTTATATGATGTTATAAAAGAACAAAGTTTATGAAGTGAAAATTTCCTTTTTAAATTCCCTTTAAAAATAACATTGTATGTATATGTACATACATATGTGTATAGCAAGTATTAAATTGTGTAGATAAATACTTGTACAGTGTCGTTTAAATATACTTTTTAAATTTACTTTTTGTATCAAATATACATTGTAATGCATATGTTATTTTAATTATAGATTTTTAAAATAATTTATTTGAATTTTCCCTGAATAGTTTACATTAAAAATTTATTTTTACTCTAAAACTCAAAAATACTATAGAAAAAATCATTTTGTAAACAAAACAAAAATTAATGTTATTTTAGCAAATTTTTCAAATTTAACTAATGATGATAATTTAATTCAATCGTTGTGCTAATAATTTTGAATACTCCTGTATACGTGTTGTACAGCATATTGTTTGAGTACATTTATATATGTACGTATGTATATATACATATATACGTTTGTCATTCTTATGTCCTATATTTATCCTTTGTTTACATTAGCACCTTTACAATTTTTTTCGAAATTTTATTATTTTTTTTTACTTTGAATCATTAAAGTATACATAACATAACTAATGTTTCATGTCATTTATACAGAAAAAAAAAAAGAAAATAGAAAAAAACACATCAAGCATGTAAGCAATATTTATAAAAGAAAGTGATTTTTTACATGTGTAAAATTATAATTGATGATCTCTTTTTTTTATCAAAATTACTATATATATTTTACATACTCATCATTTCATTAATTATATATTTTTTTATAACATAATTATAATTGTGGAAAAATAGTTAATTATTATACAAATTATACAACAACAACAAAAAAAACAAAAAAAAGGAAAAGAAAAATATATAAGGAAATTAATATGCTTATTATAAAAACACCATATAAAATAATTATCAAATCAAAACTTTTTAATTTTTTAATAGGCCTTTCAATAGAAAGGTATCATAATATTAAATATAAAATTTAACATAAAATTTTATTAATTGTATACATACATACATATTATATTATGTACATACGTATATATTTTAATTACACTTTATATATATTACATTTATACCATATTATTTATATATGGATATGAGAATAACTGAAATAGAAATAATGTAACGTAAAAGAATTTCTTCTTTTTTTTTTTTAATTATTAATCAAATTATAGTAAATTATTTAATTTCTTTAGAGAAATTGAAACGAATAAAATATCATGCACAATTTAGTTCACAAAAAATGTTAAATATGCTTTGTATACTTTGTAAGTACTTCTGTGTATTTATTTCATTTAAAAAGAAAAAAAAAATGTTTATTACTATACTATATGTATATAAAATAGTAATATTCATTCAATAATAAAGAAAAAATTATTTGTTATTATTTTTATTCAGTATAAATATATACATTATACCTTTTATTCAATTCAATTCATAATGTACGCTTCAAAGAAGTTTTAATTACCATGATCGATGCATGCAGTATTTTACTTCCATATGTTAAAAGCATGTAAACAATATAATGTACTTTACCTGTATGAATATACATATATGTAGGTATATTATAAGTATATATATTCATTGTTTATTTTAAATTTAAAATCTCGACCTTAACGATTTCACTGATTTTTAAATAATGTATATACATATATACAAATATCTGTATGTATTTTACATACCATTACTGTACTATCCATTCAAAGATTTAACTGCATAATGTTATGGTTATAAGCACAATAATCACAAAAATTAAAAATAAAAATAATTTCTTTAAAAGAAAAGTTCAAAATAACAATAATTTTAAAAAAAAAGATAATAATAATTATAATAATCATTTAATAACATCCTACAGTGATAATTGTTTTAATATCAGTAAATACAAAAATAGATACATACATATGTATGTATTTAAAGAGATACGTGTAGACTGTGGTATATACATATATAACGTGAGCCTCCTACTATTATTCAAAAAATGAAAAAAACAAAATCTTCTTAAATGTAATAGGTATTGAATATTTACAATTCATTCATTATTGTGGGTAATTTAAGATTCAAATAGTCATCATAATAGGCATTATATTATGACTAGTCATATGTTGCATATGTATTGCATATTCATACATCTGTATATACATAATTATCCATTGTATACATAAACTTTAGGCGTAAATTGAGAAATTTAAATGGAAAACATTAAAAATTACATGAAAATAATGATTGTCTTTATATTCCATATGTATAATGAATTACCTGCCCTGAACATCATATTTAATATATGCATTTAGTTTTAAACATAATACTAATTGCAATGAAAACATTGAAAATAATCTTACAAAATAATTTTCTTTTATTTATTGCTTTTTTCTATTTTTGAATTGTTAACAATAAAAGAAAAAAAAATCATTTCCGATTCAATTGTTACAACTTCTTGTTATAATATGGTTTTCATTCAAGCTCTTCTGTTTACTTAAAGTGTATACTTCGTCATTAGCGTGTTAAAATTACAACTAAACGGTTGTGTATGAATAATCGGAAATATTGAATCTATTAACTGTTTTAAAAAAAAAATCGTTAATTGGAGTAAAATAAAAGAGTACGTTTTTTTTTTAATTGAATTTTATAAGTCAAAGAAAAAGATCTCTTTATTTTATTATTTTATTTAAATTTTTTTTTTTCAAATTGTGTAATTTTTATTTTGATTTTTGCAAATCAGTTATTGTGATAAAAAATTCTACAAAAATAGTAAAAAGAATATAATTAGAATACAAAAAAATCATAATTATACATCAGTTTGGTAAATTTAAAATTACAATAATTTTTGTCAGTTTGTTTACATTTGATTATATTGAAAAATTTAATTAATTAAATTTTACGTGAACTTAATTAATAAACAGATACATATGTATGTATATACCTAGTATAAGTGATTAGTGTGAAAAATTTTAACGGATATTACAATTTTTGAATTAAAAAAAAACAAAAAAAAAACACTTTCATTAGAAAATTTTGTAAAATTTTGTACTGTCTTAATAACTTTGAAAATTTCGTTAAATAAAATTTAAAATTTTTACATCGAAGATTAATTGATACGGTAATTTTCAAACAACAATCATTTTGTGTTTTATATTCATAACATTAAAAATGATAAATAAAATTTAGTTAGTTTTCTTTTTCTTTAATTTATTATTAAATTGTAGATTGGATGTAAATTGAAAATAAAAATTAATGAAAAAATTTCATTACGTATCAACAAATTGATACAATTGAAATTTTAAATTCTTCATGTGATCAAAAAATGAGAAAAACATTTCCTTCCACAATACCTGTGCAATATAGTTATCAAGGAACAGTATCGATATCACCTCATAATGCTTCCAATTATGATGACAATCAATGTATTAGCTTATTTGGTGAACCAGTGCCTCCTGTTTCAGGCGAATTTTTGGATAATTTAGATAATTATTTATATAGTAGCATTCATCAGCATCCAAAAGATTCTTCAAATTTATTAGATGAATTTCCACGTTATAATTCATTTGCTCCACAAAAAGGAAATCCACCAAGTTCACCAGGACGACAATTATCTTCGTCAAATATTAAATCTCAACGACCTACTGTAGTTGTAAAAAAATCTCCGAATGAACATTTTGATGTACATCATACTAATGTGATTCATTTAACTCCAGAAATTAAAATTCTTCCAAATAGTAGTTCAAGTTCAGGAAATATTACGCCCACAATGAGTAGAAATCAAAAAAATATTCCTCAAGAACCAGTTGAGGTTGATAGTGATACAATTTTTGAAACACGTCCAACAGAACAAGAATGGAAAAATAAAGAAAGAAGATCATCACAATTTTCCGAAGACAACTCAAATTTTGTACGACTAGCGTAAGTAAAACTCTAATTTCGTTGATTCTTAAAAATTATCAATTTTTTTTAATGTGTACATTTTTTTTCTAGTGATCCTTATTCAGATACTGACTGGTTTAGACCAAGCCATGATTATCAAGAATGGTCACGAATACCTAAACTGAGACCTAGTTCAAAAAATGTTATGTCAATTAATCAACAACATGTCCAACGATCATCTCCAGTTGCAGTTCTACTTCATGATTCAAATGATTCAAGTAGTAGTGGAGATAAAGAACCTCCACCTCCTATAACCAATTTAAAACAACCTCAACCTCAACCAATAATACGACCAAAAACAGGATCACATAGAACACATTCAGAATCAATCATATCAATTACACCAGAAGAATACCCAACTACTCTTCCACCCTCAGGAGCTATTAGAAGAGAAACTTCACCTGTTATAATTACAAATTCTGTTGCAACTGGTTCTGATTATAGGTAAATAATATAATGACTCGCGAATACAATTTTTTTTTTTCTTATTAAAGTTAAATTTTTTTTTAGAATTGATACACCACGTTCTCATAAAAGAACGTCTTTCACTATAATTGCTGAAAAATCGCCAAAAACTTCACGTGCTTCCAGTCCTCTTCAACTTTCAACAGGTAGAACATCACCATTTTTTGGTTATGGTTTCAAAGAAATGGCAACATCAAATTTAAAATCTCGGTCTTTTTCATCAACTTCACCATTAAAAAAATCACAATCAACGTCACATCTTAGACTTCCTTCTATTGAAAATGTAACAAGTAGCTCTCCACGTCCATCGGTGCAATTTGATATGTCTTCATCTTCAAAACGTCACTTCTCAGCGGCTTCATCAGCAATAATATTTCAAGGGAAACAAGAAAAGCCAATAGCACCATTAAGGCGAAACTCAACAACTCTTGAAAAAAAAGTAAGTAGTTTAGAGACATTGCCAAAAATATCTGACGCTCCCGGTCAACTATTACGTCCTGTACCAAGACGATTAAATAAATCTTCTACTGATATATATGCCGAGAAAGAGCAGCAAGAAGTGCAAAACAAACAGCCTTACTTTAACCCGAATCCAACAAGTCGTCAACGTGGTCTTCTTCGTATTATAAGTAGTGCTGACAGTATTTCAAAAATTCCAGTTAGAACTGACTCAACAACCAGTTTAGACGACCTAAGTGTTAAAAGAAAAACTTCATTATCGCCTGTAAGAAAAACAGATTCGACATCACCTGAGAGAAGAAGTTCTAGTCAAACAGAACCTAGAAGTTCAATTGTTTCAGATCGAAGAAGCTCGAATTTAAGTTCCATCACAACTTCTGATTTTAGTTTCAGAAGAAATTCAAATTCTGCTGCACCAAACTTAGCTACGACTAATAGACAACGACAATTAACGACTAATATGTCTCAAACAAAAATGAAAAATGTAAAATCTTCAACCACAATGTCGAGATCACCAAGAAAGGTAGCTAAACCAACGAGTCTTTCTCCTATTATTGGTACACCAAATAAAGAGATACAAGGTAGTCCAAGAAAATTAAATGATTTGATGGAAGATGATAAGAAAAACATTGTGTCTACTAAAATACCAGTTCGTGAAACATCAAATTTAACATCACGATCAAATTCAAGAATAAATTCTAAACCAAATTCAAGATCTAATTCACCCTTTAAAGAACATCTCGTTGTCTCACGTCCAAATTCTAGAGCTGCTTCGAAATCTCCTTCGCGAGCCAGTTCAAGGTCACCATCACGAACTAGTTTAAGGCCTGATACTAAAATACAATCTAGATCAAATTCACGTTTGAGTTTCAAAGATTCGAGTCCCATTAAAGACCAAATTACACCGAGAAGACAAAAGAAAGATGTCATGAAATCTCGAAGTCCTAGTCCAAAGAGAACTCGACGAAAATCTATAAGTCAATCTTCTTCTCCAATTAATTTACGTGCGAGAAGTAGAGAGCCAAGTAGTTCTGATATGAAAGGGACAAGAAATAGAAGTGTACAAAATAAAATGAGTATCCCATCAAACGTTTCTTCAAGAAAAGACTCTATGAAAAATGTAAATATTAAAAAAGATTCTACAAGTGCCAAAAAACAGCCCAGCAGCAGCATTCAAAAAGTAGATTCGTATTCGAAAAAAGCTTCATACACAAATAAAGCAATGATTTCAAAGGACAATAATAATTATAATAGAAATAGTTTCATTGGAAAAAAAGATTTGAAAAAAGAGAAATCAAATATTAAAGAAGATTTCTTGCCACCAAAAAGAGAGTCATCGATGATTAAAACCGTTCCTCCTTTGAAAAAAGGGTCTTCTACACAAAAACTTGATGCTTCAGGGAAACAAAGCTTGCTGATGAAAAAACGAACGGATAGTAATCTTAGTAAGAAATTAGAAAAGAAAAGCAGTTTCAAAGGAAAGGTTACATCCTCTGATGTTGCCGCAAACACAGAAACGAAAACAAAAGAAGTAACAGAAGAAGAAGCTCAAACTGAAAATAAGACTGAGACTGATTCCGATACTAAGCTTATTCCGTTGACAAAAGCGAATGTTGTATCGATGACCACAGCTGCTATTACAGCACAACCTGTTCAGATCACTACTGCTGTTACAAATCAAATACCGTTAAGCAAAACAAATAGTAGTGGCCAAATAACAGACGTTAAGAATGGTGACGAAGAAAACAAAGATACGCTTACTTCTATGATTTCAGAAAAAGCGCTTGAAATGGTTCAGGAAACGGTAAATTCTACATTAGATGAAAATCAAAAGGCCATTGAATCCTCAGTTAAAAACGCAGTTAACAATGTTAACTCAGTTATGACTGATATAAAGGCCCCATTCGAAAAGTCTGAAAGTCTTAAAACGGTATTCGAAAGACCACAAACATCTTCTAAAAATACTACAAATGTAGATACAAAAATATCAATGGTAAACGACTCTTTAGTTGTATCTTCTGAGAACGACATGCAAAAATCACCGATACCACCGTCACAACCGGTAGAAGCCGAAGTGTCTGTTATTAATCAAAAATTAACTCCAGATAATTTGTTACAAGTAGGAAAACATGATGTAATTAGCATGGGTAATAACAAGTTATCAACGTCAGATTCGGATAATCAAATCAGTCTAAAGGGGAAAAACCATGAGGATATGTCTGAAAGGGTTAGTGAACGTGCTATTTCAGTCTTGCCAGAAGTTGAATGTGAAAGTGCAAATTTACAGAGTTATGAAGACGACCAAAAATCTGGAGATAACGATGTCGATAACAACAACACGAGCATGAAACATACTATGAAACAGGGTATCACTGGTCAAGCAGAAGACGGGAAAAATGGAAATATGGACATTAATGCTGATACAAAGGGGTAAGTTTAAGATTAAACGATTTTTTTAAATAATATAAAATTTACTGCATTTCTGCTATCAATCAAACCTTCAATATTAAACTTATTCATTAAAAAAATTTTCTTGTTGCCTTTTAATCTGTTACTTTTTGCGACCTCAAAACCCTAAATTATTATTGTTTAATTGTGCACTTATGCATACTTACACGTATGTACATATGTACATTGTACTGTACATGAAGAAAGCATTTTTATAACATGTGACCCGTGTGATCCCTAATTAAAATAAAAAATATGTACATACATATATACACGTAGATAAATATAAAAGTGTTTTTAAGGACATGGAATCTTGCTTTTTAATTCATTTTTATATTGTGTCGTTGATATACACAAGTAGTATTGTTTATTAAATAAGTTTCAAAGCACCTATTTTGTTTCTTTTTTTTTAAAATATGTTTGAATAAGGACTTAATTCGTGTTAATTCTTTGTTATTTTATCAAATTATTTCTGTTGTAAATTTTGTAATAAATGATAAGTGTTATTTCTCGTGATTTAAACCAAAATAAGTATATCTATCAACAAACAGATATTCTTAAATTTCTGCTTGATCAAATTCTAATTAATGGATCATACAAGAGTAGGGATACCTTTGAATGCTTTGTGTAATAAATAAATGTTGAAGAAAACTGGTATACTTTGCTACAATTTTATTTTATTTATACATATACATATACAATACGTAACATACATATGTATGTATGTAAGTGTGTGTACGTATACTAGTATAGTTCCAAGAAAATTCGAAAAATGTATTGGGTTTAGGTTTATTAGAGTACACGTACATATATATGTATGCACTTACATTTACATATATTTACATATGTATGTTACTATAGGTGTATGTTTTTGAAACGTACGTTATTTTTTTACATACTTACATACATTTACATATGTAATTTGGGTGTCGTGAAACGGAAATGAAGTATATGTACTCAAAATTAAAAAAAAAAAAATAATAATAATAAAAATAAAAATAAATAAAAAAATGTTTGTGTGATATGAATATTATTGTATACACTTACGTAGATTAGATTTACTTTATGATATTATATGACCTTCTGTAATAAACGAACATTTGTATTAAAACGAAATTCTTTTTTTTTTCAATTTATTAAAAAAAAATAAATTAAATTATACAATACTACGATAAAAATATTGAGTATGTATGTATGTAATGCTTACAATTGTTAATATAGGTATACCATGTGGATCCATATGATTATATGCACAATATGTGCATAATTCGTGCATTTACATACGAAAATTAATTATAGTTTCAAAAAAAACATTGCATATTCATAAATCTCATTCTAATATATTAATTATCTTTTATTTATATTCATCATTATATTTTTTCATAATTCTTTAAAAATATCATATTTTTGAGTACCTTTATATTTATTTTACGAACACTTTTACATACAGTACACAATAAAAAAAATTAGTAATATACATATAACAGAAGGCAACTAGGCAATCAGTTTTCTCAATGAAAATACATATCTGTATATACTATATATATGTATGTATTAGATTGATTCATTTATTATAATGTTGTGATAATATGACATGGTCAAATGAAGTAAATGGTTTGTTTTTTTTTTGTTTTTAATTTACTTTCATAATTTATTTTATTTTTCAATTTATGTACATATACACCCCCAACTCATTCTTTTTAAAAAAAAGAAAGAAAATACAACAAAAGCCTTCAATACAAATAATTTGCACATGAGATTAGTTTTGACTGTGGTATGCTTTATTTCAATGACAAATCAAGGAAAGGATTCAAATCGTTAACCCACTTTTATTATTTTCTTACATTAAAATATGGATAGACGCGTGTTTTTACGTTTTCAAAAATGTACAATCATTCACTTACAAATTCATATATACATACATACATACATACATGTTATATGTAACGTACACATACAAATTTGTGTACAATTCATGAAATATTGTTAGACTTAAATCGCCTATGATTTTCTCCTTGAAACTAATAAAAACTGCCCAATTTTATACATTTACATAAATCGTATACACGAATACGAATACGTATGTAAATTACATGAAAATATAAACGCCAACATTAGAACTTTTATTGTAATTGTAATGTAAACAATACAAGTAACTTTATTAAAATTAGGTATCACATATCAACAAAATAATAAGGGCCAAATAAACAGTTACTAGTGGACATTTGAATTGTTAACACAACATGCAGAAAATTACTTTTTTGCAGCAGTGATTTATTCGTGATTAAAGTTATTAAAATTTTATCAGTATAAAAAAACAACAAAATAAATACATACATACATATATTATCAAAATAAAAATAAAAAAATTTTTTTTGTCAAAAATTTTTAAGTTCATTTATTTGAAATAAAAACGGATCATGAAACATTCGACTAATTTTCAAAATGCAAAAAGAAAAAATTCAGTGGTTTTTAATATTGATTTACCAAACGGATTTGGTGAAACCGAAAAATATTTTTACAGGTAATTAAAAATTTTTGTACGTTATATGCTTCTACATGTTATATATATACATATGTATGTACATACATATAGCTATAAATAATTATATACGAATATCCTGTGTCCTGTGTTAGAGAAAAAATTACGTAGTTAAATTATGGCAAAATAAATAATAATATTAAAATGAAAGCAGCAGTAATATGACTTTACTGATTAGTAAATTATTTTTCAATACACATACAAACATATGCACATAATATGTATATAATTTTTAAAAAATTGATTTTTCTTCATATAACAAACGTTTTGAAAATTTCATGACAAGGAATAAATTATTTGCAATATTTATGTTTGTCGGCTTATGAATACACATTAGACCGTTTATACTTTAATGTAAAGTGAAAACGATCATGTGTATGTATATGGGAAATTAATTTTATTCATTCATTTTTACTAAACAACACAGAAAACGGAAAAAGGTCTTAAGTTGGTAACGGCACGTAATACTATAATCCACGTATAAACCGTGTTATTTGTACTAAATAATTACGTATCATAGATTTTTAGGATATTCCTGTCTTCAATTTTTTCCTTAATTTTTTAAATAGATTTTTTTTAGTATAAATATATTCAAGTCCATTTTAAATTAAAAATTAACGCAATTTCTCTTGATTGATTTTTACAAATTTTTATCTCCAATAATTATCACAAAAATTAATTGTATATTTCTACAGTTCCTGAGTAAAAATATAAAAATTACAAATTTTTTTGTACCCTTTTAAAAGTTTTTTGTGTAAATACAAATTTGAATTTTTAGCTCTGACAGTCAAGAACACTTAAATCCAGAAAGTCCAACTACAACATGTTGTGAAAAACGTTCGAAATGTTGTAAATGTTTTTCAAAAATTTGCATACCATGCAGACGTTGTCAATTTTCAAAATGTTGTAAAAAAAAATCGGAACTAGAAAGAGCACCAGTATTAAATAATAATCAAAACGAACGTGAAAAAGAGACATGCTGGAAAAAATTAATTTGCTGTAAACGAAAAAAACCAACAGAAATGACTGTTTCACAAAAACAAATGCATACTATTAATGAAGAACCTGAGGTTGGTTCATCATCATCAACAACACAAATTGGTGGCTCTTCTCCAATGAAGCAAAATAAATGTCGTCTTTGTTTGAATAAATTTTTTTGTTGTCGATCTACGAATAAAGTCAATTCGACAACTGGTGAAACAGAAGAAGTGAAAAGATGTTGCTTCTGTATTCCATGTAGAAGTCGGAAAACGGAACCGGTAAGAGCCTGGCAAGAAGAAAGACGGGAAAGTATTTTAAGTGCACCACCTCCACAAAGGTAACGAAATTCTTTTCGATTTTACTTTAAATAATTTTTTTCATTTAATTTTTTTCTTTTCATTCTGATAAATTTGCAAATTTCAGAGGAAGAGGTAATCGGATTTTTGAAAAATTGCTCTGTTGGAAAAAGAAAACTGCTCCTGTTGAAAGCCGAAGAACTAGTATGAATAGCAAGAAACAGAGTATAGCACCAACATTACCACCAGAAGTACATATACTATTTTGCCTTTCCGTTTTTAATTGATTATTGTTAATATTTTATCCATTTTTAAGGATACAAGGCCAAAACTTCATGTTGATCTGGTTGAATTTAATTCAAAAATGAAAGGAGCTATTCCTGTTATGCCTCTTTGGCTTGCTTGGTTTTGTATGATTTGCAATTGTATATGTCCAGGTTTAGGTAATGACAAAAATTCTCTTTTCCCAAATATTTATTTTCAATTATTAAGTATATTTTCTTTTTCAGGAACGGTATTTTCTGGCTTTTTTTGTTTATGTGTTGGTATTCCAAGATTTTCTCAATATGATAGTATAAGAGCCCGTATCGGTTCATTTATAATCAATTGCATTGTTGGTGCAGCACAATTATTTTGTGTACTATTTTGTTTTGTTGGATGGGGATGGTCTATATGGTGGGGTACAATTATGTTAAAAACAGCAAGTACGTGGAAAAATAAAATTTTCTTCTTGCTTTATAACACCTTAGAAGTACTAATTACATTTGTTTTATTATATTAATTTTATATTTTGTGCAGGAAAATTGCAAAAAATTAAACGAGTTGAACAACTTGAACTAGATGAAGAACGAAGACAAGCTGCAATAGCTGCAGCAGATCGAGATGTTGAGGCCGGCAGAGTATAAGAAAATTCAATTAACAATTGATTTATTTTATATTTCTTTATGCATATACAATTACGTGTATATCCTAACTTAAAATTGTCAAATTTCACATATTATTCTTTTACACATTGTACATGCATATACGTTTAATCATAGGGAAGTTTATAAATGCTTAACAAACATTAGACGTGATTATAGGTACAATTACGTTTGTTTAAAAAAAGAATTAAAAAAATTCATTTTGTTGAATTAACACAAAATAATAGTTACCAACAAACTGAATTAGTATAACATGGTATAACCTACATTTTCCATCATAACTAACATAATTTATGTTGATTGTTTTCAATCAACAATAACTGACCAAATAATGTTTAAAAAAATCTAATATGAGGAATAAAAATTTAAAAGCAAAAAATCATTCAGCTTTTTTCATTATAAAAAAATATATTGTTTGTTGTTATATTGTTGATCAAAGTACATTTTGTTGATATAGGAAAAATTTAATGAATTAATTTGTTAAAATAAAAATTTAAAAAAAAAAAATAAATAAACGCATATCATTAAAATTCAAACGAATGTTCAATTTTTAGTAAAATTTTATACACATAACATGTTATACATATATTTAATTTATATTGTATATCTTTTATTGATACAAGCACTATAATTCACCAATTTGAACTGAAGAAATAGAAAAATAAAAGATAAATCAATAATAATTAAATAACAAGAGGAACAACCGTTTTAAATAATTAATATAAATTCATAAATTGAAACTATAGATTATGTTAATATATAAAAAAGAATGTACGCACAATTCAAAATTTTCCATTTCTATAAATACAAGTGTGTATTATGAGATTTTATAATATCAGTAATAAAAATAAATGTTGTATAAAATCATTTAAAATTACACAAGAAATGAAATAAATGCATAAACAATATTTCAAAATTTAAAGAAAAAATAAAATGAAATGTTAGCTAATAATGAATAAAAAAATAAAATTACTAAAAATTTTCCTGTAGAATCCTTAAAAATAAAAATATAAATGAATTTTTATAGTGAAATTAAAATAATATTACGGTTTTTGTACGTTTAAATAAATTATATTAACATATAACATACATATATAATTGTAACTGTTTTTTAATGAATAAAAATTGTAAAATATAAATGCATCTAACAATTAAATAGTCTTTTAATTTTAACTACTAGATTTATGTATGTTTCTTTTTTTTTAAATTATTAAGTAACATTGTAATTATTGGCTGGTATATTTGTAATTAATTAGTTAGAATTATAAGCCTAAATCAAAGCAAAAACGATAAAATCACAAAAAGTGACAATCATGTTATGTAACGTGATTTATTATTTTTTTAAACGTTTTCTTAGTTTATTTTTAAGATTTCCGGTTTGAATTCAACATACATAAACTTTGCATAAGTTCATCAACATGGCAATAGCAAGCACAATTAAGGCTTTTAAGAAAAAAAAAATGAGAGTCATCTATGATATAAATTGAAAATATTTCTAGATATGTTTTTGGTTTTTAACATCAACTTGTATACACATACACCATATAAATAAAACATAAGTATACACATATTATACCTATACTTACATACATTTACATATGTCTATCTAAACATGTCGGACCGGCACCTTAATTTTAATTATAAATTGTATCTTCAATTTTCCGTTCTATAATCTTTTCACATTATCTTTTGTTTAAATTACATTATTTGAAAAAATTGCATAAAAATTCTATAATAAAGAATATTAAAAACAATTGATTTGTAGTTTGTACAGTAAAGGCAATCGATTTGCAAAGAAATTTATAATGGGTAACCCGGATCAATCAAATTTCATTCATAAAAGTAAAGCCAGCCATAGTAAACAAATGCATACATATGAATGTTTGTTTCTTTGCTGGATATATATATATACATACATATATATATGTTTACCAGTTTACATACATAAATTGTTGACATATAATGTGATACTAATATATAATTTCTATTTGGTTTATTTTCCTACATATGAATGTTGTTACAATCGACTCTTTCACTCATTTATTAAATGTCATATACTCATATATAAAAAGTGTCGCATGCGTATTAATCTATGACGTAAAATCACGCCACATTGCCGAAGTAATAAAGAAAACCCGAATACCTTATCGCTAAAAGCCGACAAAATTCAATTTTCTTTTTTAATTCGTTCTCGCGAAAAATTTATTCAGCTTTTTTATATTTTCTCAGAGTTAGTAAAAGAAATTATTTACATTTTACATTCACATACATACGTATGTACATTATTAGTTATTACAATACAATATGTACATATATAATCGCATATATTTTTATAATTTTGATTTTGGTGATAAATACGATACGAGTCAGAATTTGGAGCCTTCTTATCTTATCATTCTTATCATTAGTTATCATTTATCAGTTATCACTGTTAATTAAGGTTTCAAATTTTTCAGATAAGATTTCTTATTGACCACGACGATGATCACATGTGGATTTCTCTGACTATACAATTTCATAACATATATTTGAGTGTGTGTACAAACACAAACTGTATATTTACATATGTACATATGTAAGTATATGTATAATATGTATAAATTTTAGTATGTAAATAAAATGAATACAAAATTACATTTAAAAAAATTTATATAAAATTCCAAAATACATAAATGTTTATTCAGTTTAACTTGTCAAAAACTTTATAAACTAAATGTCTGTGTTACCAGCCTACATTAATTCTAATTAGCTTCTAGCTAATTAAGTCAAGTTTGAATTTGTATGAATTTTCAGGTAACGAATTTTTTAAAACGGTAATTGTGGATGCGCTCACGAATTAATTTAATGAGTTTTAGCATGATTTTAGCGCAAACAATTTATGTTGATACACCTTACTCTTATTTCTTATTAGAAAAATTTTTGATAACGTCTAGCTGCCGTCTACAATCTACAATTGCTAAATGGTAACACTTCTTCAATAAGTATTTGTTTTTTTTATTTATAGAAAAAGTATTTAACTCTCAAAATTTGAACAAATAAAATTAAAAATAAAAACAAACAAAAACAAAATACCAAACTCCAATCCAACCACAAGCCGACACATCTCATTTTTATTTTATATGATTTTCTACACACACAAATTATATAATAAAGCGAAATAATAAATATATATGTATATACATAGTACATATACGTACCCACATAATATACAATAAAAATAAATATAAATACACAATACACAATATACAAACCTACACGACACTGCACGTACGTACTTACATACATACATGATCATACCAAATTCAGCAGAGAATTATATACACAACACAATCATCACAATCAACTAAACAAACGACTTAATTATACCGTATACGTATACGTATACAAATAATTCAATATTATAGTGGTAGTTGGAGTAGTGTACTAGTGTTGGTTTGGTGTAATGACGATTGACGGCAAATTATTTTTATTTTCATATAAGAAAATAGAAGTTTTTATATAGTTCTTGCTTTTGGTCTACGTTTACGTTTTTTAAAACAATATACATTTACTTATATGTATATATATTTGAATGGGAAAGAATTTTCAAACATAATTTTGTGCTAAAATTTAAATATTAATGCTTTTAAAATTAATTCAGTAAATTAAATCATTATGCATTTAAATTAGTGTTGTATTTTGTATTATAATTTCAAGTGCAATGTGATTATGTGTCACAAATAAAAGGTTTGTACTTTTAATACAACGTTAAATGAGAAAGTGACGTTTTTTTATTTCATTTTTTCTTAAATAAAATTATACAAAGCGAATGTTTTTTTTTTATGTGAAAAATTTTGCAAATAAACTATAAAGAAAACATCAAAATTTACGCATATGATACATAATTTCAATAAGTACTAATTATTGTGCATAAGAATATTGTTTTTTTGTAATTTTGAAGTAATTACAACTAAGTTATAATAAGTGGTAAAAAGTTTTTTTTTTTTTAAATACATATATGTAATAAAATACATGTTTTTTCTTTTTCCAAATAAAACATTGAAACTGTAAATTTTATTGATGTAAACTTTCAACAGAGCAGTTTAAAAAACAACATTAAAAGGTATTCATTTTATAAAAATTCATTTTTAAATATTAATGTATTTTTTGGTTTTATAAAAAGGAAAATTCTTATTAGGTACATACATACACAGAAAATCAGTAAAATGAAAAGAAACCATTAAAAATAAAATTAACAAAATATTAAAGAAAAATGTTATTTAAATGAATGTCATAATAGTATTTGTTGTATCTACATATTTATGTATTATATTACCTACATACATATTATGTTTATAGCTGATGTACAATTCAAATACCTACATATTATTTTAAATAAAATGTAAAATGCATCATGCAGACAAGTAAGTAGAATAGGTCACGCCATATACCTAGCTAAAAAAATATATAACTGTATTTGGAGTGAAAACTTTAATATAAAATCACGTTTTTAATAAGAAAATGAATGTGTATAATTCTGTACAACGTTTTTTTTTTAGACATTATGCTGAAAGAGAAAAGAAAAAAATCTTTTCTTTTTTTTTTTTTTAATTGGAAACTTTCACGAGAATTTCCTTGGCGTTTGAATAAATTATATTTATAAATTTATTTTACTACATTCAACATTGCATTAAATCATCTTAACATTTTCCAATATCATCAAGTCCCATGTTCAATTGCACATTGCAATTTTCAATGTTAATCAAATACACGTACATTACATATTACGTGGATAAAAATACTGTATTTTACAAAAGTGCATTAAAATACTGTATGCACTATACATGAATCACATTTATTCATTTATTCTATTTGTATATTTTTGTGTTTTATCACGAAATATTTTATGAAATGATTCACATTCATTCATTTTAATTTAACTAGAAATAATGAAATTAAAGAAACTGAAAAACCCTTTTATAATTTTTTTATTTCATTGTTTTACATGTACCTATCTATCTATACACACCTAAATATTAAATTCTTTTAAATATAAAAAAAAGCAAAATAAAAATAATAGGATTATATTGAGTTTTCTTTTTTGCGCAATCGCGTAAACAATACCACGTGGTTAGGTTAGATTTGTATATACGACGTCGTCACACCATTGGATTCCCCTTAATGTCATCCGATATCTGGTGTGTATAAGAATTGGCCTACACAAAAGATATAAAAAAAAAATCAAATTTTTTCTGGTCGAATTGTTTTTCTTTTAGAAAAGAGGCGATTTTAATTTTGTATAGGTACACTATACGGAAACATGTATAGTTATATAGATAATTATCGTAAATAATAACATTTGCGTCCGTATATACATATGTACATATGACCATTATATAGGTACCTACATTTGCATTGTATGTATACGCATATAAACATTTTCATTTTTTAAAATCCACCCTTCAATGTAGAACAAAAAAAAAATTAGTGCGTTTGTATGTCTGAATCTGAACAAACAGGTAGTTTTAGATAGTCTGAGCTATTAGGATTATATACCTATGTTTAAAAAAATTAATTTCAATTAAAAGAGTTCTTATTTTTTAGGAAACATAATTTAATAATAATTAATTGACAAGTTTTGTAATCATAACTGTGTATTCTTATGTACCGATTTACATATCTCTATACGCGTATACCTATATAATGGTCATGTCATGTGTATCTATTGTGTATATATAACATATCTGCACAATAATTTTTATATCTTAAAAAAAAAAATTTGTTTTTCTTACAGAAGTTTCAATTATTATTAATTTTAACACTATCAACAAAATTTGGACTTTAAACTTTGTATAGTAATCGATAAAATAAAACGTTTCTTTTTTTATATAATTTTCAAATTTATCTGTTTAAAGAATTTGTATGAATTTGAATTCATGTTTAAAATACATTGCATATTTAAATAGTGAAAAATTTAAAAAGATGAAATAAATTGCATAGAATTGTATCATCATAGATATTTATTATCATAAAAAAACATACAGATATTCAAACATGTGTACCTATATATACATATACTGTACAAAAGTCATGTTATATGTACACATTGGTATATGTACATGTATGTACCTACTGATATTGTATAAAATACAGTAAACGGAACTTTATGTACAAAAAGAAAACTCGAGCAAGATCCAATTTTGCACTTTGTAATATTTGCCAGTGGACTTTGAATCTATTCAATGATTGTCATTTGAAATATACAAAATAAAAATAAAAAGATATTACAATAATTTACTTTATCATTGTCGTGTTTATAATTGAGTAAAATGATGTTATGAAAAAAATAAAATAAAATAAATAAAAACAGTGTTGTGTGCAATATGTGCTCTTTGCGATAGTCAATTACTTTAAATGTATTATCTATAAAAAAAAAAAAAAAAAACAAAAAAAAAAATATATTTTCTGCAATTAAAGAAAATTTTTGATTTATTCTTTTATTTTATAACATTTATTAATTTATTATCATTTAAAAATATTATTTAATTTCAAAAATAAAAAATGGTTCTATATTGACCTCGTATTTAGTCATATAATCAGCAATATGCATGTGCAAAAAACATTAACTAACGATAATCACGAATTTAAAATAAAATAAAATAAAAAAAATCTGTTTTATACTTTCAACTTTTAACTTGGCATTTGGCAATGATCGTCTACTTATACTCATCTATCCTATTTGTGGGTGTATGTATGTTTGTACGATGTTGTGTATATTATTGGCGCATAACATAACACAATTTACATATGTTAGGGTAACTGACCCAATTGGCGGACAAGTAGTGAATTTTTTTTTTGAAAATGATATTGAAAATAGCGTGTTTATTTTAAGAAAAAACTGTAAGCACTATTGGATAATTCATTTAGTGTAGATTCATTTATAATTAAAGAAAAATGAAAAAAAAATAATATTATTAACAAAAATAATGCATTTAGAAAAAGGCTGCATTGTACCAATGTACGGACAGCAAAATCCAATTGGCGGACACTCTGGTTCCTATTTGCGGACAAGTTGAAAACCGTTTAAAATTAATTAAATTAAGCGTTTAAATTACTTTTAGTCCTTTAATTAATAAAAAAACTCAAATTCTTGTAAAAACTATAAATAATAATTCATTCGACCACACCTTTAGCAATGTTATAGCGGTTCAAAATTGATGCATTTTCAGTTGACATTTTTTTCAATTTCTTCGCTTAATGTATCGTTTAGTATGTTCTTAACACATTTATAAAAGTCAACAGCGTTTGAATCGAAGAGAAAAAGTCCTTATTTCTTCTATCCAATCCTTAAATTATCGCGGAGGGTTGGCATTTTTAGAACAACTTCTAAAAGTGGACAAAACGTTGCCTTATTCAAACATTTATTTTTTTTTTTTTTTTGTTTTTTTAGCCTGTTTTTAATGATTTGAAAACACTAACGTCTTCTGGTTTATTAATGTGGGTGGTATTCGGAAGAAGTGCATACGAGATGATGCCATTTTTATCATAGAACTCGCTTAATTTAATAGACATATGTGACATATAACCATCTACAAAAAAATCACAAGTCTTTCGATATTACTGTTTGAAAGCAACTTGTCTATTCATTCTGATGTATATTTTTAAAAAACATCCCCTTTCATCTATCCACTTCCAAATTATTCTAGAAACCAATTTTCAGGAATGTTTTTGACAACTTCTTTTGCAGATCTTTAGTATAGAAATACTACCATAGAAAGAAGAATTCTACCATCAGCAAAAAAAACCATGAGAACTCTTAAATTATCATTTTCTTTTCTTGAACCCACTTAACACACGTTTTTGTAACCATTTGATTAAAGAATTTTCCCTGTTGATGGAAAACCCAATCTCATCTGAATTAAATATTCTTGTACGGACCGATCCGATTTCTTTTGAATAACCTTCGAGATCTTGAAACCATTGTTCTAGATACTCTTCACAGAGCTCTGGTTTTATTATTTTCTTCAGAGATACTTTCTGAGATCTCAGGACGGCATTTTGAAAATAAAGAAAACCACTTTCGTCCAAGAAGATTGTCAGAAAATGGACTTTCTCGACCGTCCTCTTTTAAAATACTTTGAATTGTTTTAGAAACTTCATTTTTTTAACTAGAAAACCAAATTTTGTTAATTTTAATATCCAATCTACTTCTTGCTTTTCTTCATAATCAGTTAAAATTGTTTTTGGACCAGTCTTCAGAATTTTTCCGGGTCTTTTTCCAGTTAATCTGTCATGTAAAGTTGATACGAGGATCTTGTACTATTCACTGGCTTTTCTTATCTTCCTTTATCTTTGTTACTGCTTTTTTAATCAAATTTTCTCTATAATTTTGTTTAGACATATTTAATAGAACATTTAATTAGCTGAAATAGGTAGTTTCAATACATAATTTGGTGTAATTTATGATTTTTAATATAAAATATGTAAGGTCCGCAAATAGAAACAACTATTTTTTTGTAATTCCAATTTGTGGACACATTTGTCCGCGAATAGGAATAGCCATAAAATTTGGCTCTTATTGCCGGACTTAAAATTATTCTATTAATAATTTGTTTTTTGTAATTTTTTTTTACAAAAATGCGTTCAAAGTTCGCTTTTTATACTAGAAAACTTATTTTCACTATAATAAATCGACAAATATTTAATTACAATTACTTTTTGTAAAGCCTCCCCCACTATGAAAAAATTAGTGCACTAGATTCAACCTACAATTTTCACTGATGTTACTTAACTAAATTAATTTTTACATGCAAACCGGAAAACTTTTTGGAATAAAATTTTTTCCGGGAAAACAAAAACGATAGTAAAACATTTTAAAACAAGAAAATCAAAATTTGGTTCGGTACAAAAAATTTTACAGCTATATTAATTCGAATTTGTCCGCCAATTGGTTTTGTCCGCCAATAGGAGCATCTACCCTACATTGTTTTAAAATATATACATATGTAGGTACCTAGGTACCTATTTCACATAAAACTATATTTCATGTACTTCTCTTCTATACATGTAAAAAACTGACGATTTACATACAATTACGTATTGGCAGTGTGAGAATATAAAATTTCAAATAATACAGGATATAACCAATTGAAATTCAAGATTTTTTACACTATATAAAATAAATGATTGTCAAAATTTGATTAAAAAGATTGTTATTTAACTGTTACAACAATGTAATCATTATTTAACTACTAACACGGAAATTAAGAAATGTAGAAAATTTTTCTTTTCAAGTTACAAAATATTACTTTAGATATGTTTAGTACTTAGGGAAGAAATAATTAATTTTTAAATAAATGTCAAAGTACTCAGTTTAAAACATATTATTGTTTACAATTTTTTCATTCGTAATGATATTCACGTAAAACATATTTTCAAAATAAAAAAAAATAAATTTCAAAAAAATTTTCTAAATTACACACAGTTTTCAAATATTTGATACATAATCATTAAAAACAACTAACCAAGTTTTAAGATTTTTAATACAAAATATTAAGAAAAATAGGTACCTACCTTTTTTTTTTTTTATTTAAGAAAAAAGACAAATCTACTTAGTTTAAATAATTTTAGATGATTAGTTTTGAATTTCTAATAACTGGAACGAGAATAACATGCTTTGTATAGAGTACAGAGTACACGTAATAATAATTGTATGTTACAGAATATTAGTAATTGCCAAGGCAACAATATTATAAAGTAAAACTACAATAAATTTAAAAAAAAAATTTAACTGATTCCAGTCAGTTATCTATATTGTACAATAAAACAAAATATACCTAATCAGTAAACAAGTTTTTATAATTATACCATGTGATATGTGACATCTGTGTATGTATATAAGATACCTACATACAGTTTTTCAATATAAAACACGTACAGGTCATTCAATATAACTAGTATTTTGAATAAAACAATTTATAAACATTTAAAAAATAAGGTGAACATGAGAATTAAAAATGAAAATACCCATACACTTTTTTTTTTCTAATTTCTTATTAAAGAAAAGAAAATAAGAAAAAAATAAAAAGAAAAGATAAGAGTAAACATTTAAATTTTAAATTTCATACAAATCAAATAAATATTTAAATAAATACCTATAATCACGAAATTATTAAAATACTTGAATCAGTTTTACTTGGTTTTACAGTTTTTATATTAAAAAAAAAAATTTCCGAAAGCATTGTCAGGTTATCAATAAAAAAAGGTGAAATGAAGAAAAGTATCTACCAAACCAAAGAAAGTAGCTAGTTAAAAAATTTTATTTGCATTGTTATTTGCTTCGAGGTACATTACATTTTACCTTATACGTTATATATTGCTGTATATTGTAACGTTCATTCATTCTTTGCGGTTATCATTTTATTTATTTTATTTTATACACACAAATACATAAACATGAGCCATACATACATATATATATTCATGTAATGATAAGCTTATGTCTATCTATATCAATTTGTTAGATAAAAATTGTATATTTTCTTTTTAATATATTTCACGTGCATTATTTAGATACATTGAATTTATATTCAAGCCGGATATATGTATATAAGTATGTACCTATGTACATTTAAACTGAAACTAAAAACTCTATTTTGTAAATCTATGTTGCTATTTATTATTATCATTATGTGTATTTATATGCATGAATACATAAGAAGATAGAAATTACACAATTTAACAATTTTTCATCATTTATTATTACGAGTACTATTTAAAGAGTACAGAAAGTTTTGTAAATAAACTGTATATTACATACGTATGTACATAACAAAATGTTATAAAAAATTGTGGGTATTACATGTATGTATATATACAAAGCGCATACATGCAATAATAACGGTAATTTGATTTTGTAAAATGAAAAACACAATCAAGAAAAGATCATTGATCTATCAAATAGAATAATATTAAATAATTATTACAAGTTAAAAGAAAATAAGTAGTTTTTCTTCATTTTTTATTTTCTATTTAAAAATTTTCCATAACAATAAAATAACATAATATTAAATTTTTCCCCTAATAATAGATACAATGTTGGATATAACATACCTACATATTTATTTTATTGATGACATTTTAGAGAATTTAATAGAATGTGGGTACCGCATTTTTAGAAATTAAGAAAAAAAAAAGCAACAACGGAAAAGATACGATCATGTCTATACGATTATTAGTAAATTTTGTTGATTTACACATAATTGTGTATTTACGTATATAAATGTGTAGACATTGACAAAAATCAAAATAACTAAATTGACGTAATTAAAATCTGATAATGAAAATAATTTTGATTTTCTAAAATGTAAATGTACATATACTTCATAAAAAATATACGTAGATAACTAATTTTACCATCGTAATGAAATAACAAAATAATAATAATTAGACAGATAATAGGACTTTGCACTGTTATTTAATATTTATAAACAAAAATAGATTTCTAAAATTATGTTTTATTTAAAAAAAAAAAAAAAAAATTTTTTTCATTTGATTTTAGTTATTTCGAAAAAAAATTTTGTTTTGACTTGTTCTGTATATCTACTTGATTCTAGTAAACTTGAATGACATAAAGAAAAAAAGAAAAAGTATTTCAAAGTCATTTCTACGATTTAGTTCTTGATTTATTATTATTATTATTATTATTTTGTTATTATTGTTATTCACGTTTCTTAATTTTAATTATTAATACTGAATTGAATAGATCAGTTGAAGATATTTAAAAATCTTTGTTTAGTTTAAAATAAAAAATCATAATCTTTTAATGTAATGTTATAAGTAAATAATTTTTTATTTATTTTCTAAAACAAAAAGAAAGTTAAATTGATAAGAAATTACCTATCTAAGTTTAAAATTTTTGTATTGTTGTTCAGGCGCCCGTAAAGGTATTTATTTGAATAAAAATCCAATAATAAATGAATATTTGATGTGATATAAAAATGTGTATTTTTCAAAAATAAAAATTAAGATCACCCTTTTTTTTGTTTCTAATAAATTTTTTAAAGTGATTTTTTTTTAAATATACTATTTAATAATTGCAAATCAATAATATCTATATAAAATATACATGTGTGTACATAAATCACATACATAAGTTTTTATATATGTATGTACATATGTGACTTTAATTGTAATAACGTGTCAAATGGAATTAATTTTTTTTCTCTCATTTTTAAATAAATAATGAATTGTTTCATACATTTTATTTATACGTCATTTGATTTTTTGATCTGAATGTAAATTTTCTATAGATTTTCTATGATATGTAGTACACAAGTACGTAGAATATAACAATCATTTACTTACATTTATTTGAAGAACAGTAGCTTTCATCATCATTCATCAGCCAGCATCAACATCAAATAATATACCTAATATTAATACAGAATACACATAATAGTAAAAGAAAAAACAAGTAATTTTAAAATAAAATTTTCTCTATCGCCTGATATATGTTCAAAGTTCATGTAATAGCTTCAACACGCGATTAACTTTCCTTTAATTAAATCAAAAGTTCCATCTAAATTTCCAAGGTTAATATAAATATAAAATAATATTTAGTATGTACATATGAAAATTCTTATCAGTGCATACTGCATAGGTGAATATTTATTTATAATATTGTGAAAAAATAATAATTGAAAAGAAAAAAACAATAATTTTTTGTTTTACTTTTGTGGATGTTAGATTAGATTACGAAATAAAAAGAAAAAATAAAATATTTTTTCATGCATTTACATACAATTTCATATTTATTACTAAAAATAAATTAAATATCAGTAAAACCGATGTTTGTTTTTTTTTGTTTCAGTTTTATTTATTAATTTCATTTTATAATTTTTCTTTTTTTGCAAAACAAAAAAAGAAGAGAAATCAAGTTTCTGCATCGGGTGTTAATTTATATCATGTGAGAAAAACAAAATCCATAATTACGAAATGTAAAATTTATAAATAATTTTATTTTGTATTCATAAGCTATAATTATAATTTAATTAAAATATACATATACATATATGTATGTATATATATATATATATACATATATACTAGTATGTAATGTGGTAATAATATATAAAATTTGTGTAAATTATAATTTGCTTTGTATTTATTTATATTTTACAGGATACATATTTAAATTTCATCAACATCTTTATACATCAACAAATTTAATTAAAATATATATACATATTATATATTAGTGTGATTGTCAACAAAATCATTGAAATATTCTCATTATCATCATTGAATTAAAAGCAATTACCATTTATAATTACTTCATTTTCAATTTATTATTGCTAAATACAATTATTATTTTTTCAAAAGACGATTAATTGAAAATATATATATTTCTCAATAACTTCAAATATAAAATCAAAAACAACAAATTTTTTTTTACCATAAGAAAATTTTAAACTTTGATATCTAAAAATCAGTAATTAAAATACAAAATAAAAAAAAGAATAACAAATCATCACAACATGTTTATTGAAGATGATCAACAGTAAGTAATTGTATATGGTAGAATTATAAATAAAATTTAAATTTTTAAAATTAAAATTCTTTTTCCTTCTTTCTTTTGTTTTCTAATTTTAATGAGATTTAAATAATTTCATTGTTTTATGCACTTTTTTCATTTCAAATTAAAAAAAAAAAGTTCTTTTTAATGCAATAGTTAAATTAACATGGAAATGTATAACGCATATATTTTTATTATTTATATTTTCTTTTTATTATTTCATTATGTACGTATATATAGGTACTAACTAACAATTAAAAATGAAATGAACAAATCTTTTTTTGATAAAGAAAAAAATTTATTATTTGTACATTGTACTCATTAAAAATGCATGTTTAAATGTTAAATAAAATGTTTAACATTTTCTCGTGGCTATTAAATTTTACAAAAACAAAATTATTATATGATATATGTACTATGGTCTATGCCTGGCACATTTTATTTCAATTTTTTTCCATTTTATTTAAGTTGTATAATAATTGAACTTTGATTTAAATTAATAATTAAAGGAATTATAATGTTGATAAAATAATAATATATTATTGATTGAGAATTTATTAAATTCATATTTCAGTTTAATTTTTAAAAACAAAGGAAAAATAATAGTGTTAGAAATTTTAAATATATTTTTATTCATTGACGATATTTAATAATATATGTACATATTCATTTAATCTTATCTTTAAAAAAGTTTTCCAGTTTTTCTCAGATAAGATTTATTAAAACTTGTGTGGTCCAAAGGTATATGATTTTTATTCGTTATCTAAATCTCGACATGTTTTTATATAATCTGATAAAAAATTTTTTTGCAAAAAGTATTTCTTTTTTCAAGTGATACATAATTCTAAAATTTATTTAAAAAAAAAATTAAAATCAATTTTAATTAAGAAAAAATATTAAAAGGTAGCATAAAATTTTGCAATAAATGTGTGTTTTTCCTCTTTTCTTAAAAAATTTGATAGATAACAACGACGAACCGAACGACTTTAAATTCAGATAATATTAATAAAAAAATTTAATTCATTTATTAGAAATTTAATCGTTATTTTATTTTTTAATTATTTGCATGATCTCTACATTTTATTTTAAATTTAATTACCTAGTAATTTAATTTTGTTTTAGAGCACATTAATAGTAGTCAGTTTTTTTCTATATTATATATATGCATATATTTTTCTTTTTTGCTTTGTAAGCATTTCTTTAAAATATACAAAATTATGTATGTGTACATATTTAAAAAAATGTTATTACTAAATTTATGTAAAAAACAAGAATTTAAATAAAATTTATTCATTTTTTTTCGTTTATTTTAGAATGGAAAGCTTCTGGGTGCAGACAGCAATCGGAGCAATTAAAGCAATTGCTTTCGTTTGTGATATAATTACTTTACCAGTTTATTTGGTACTTCAAAGACCATGGAAACGAAGACAACTTTCAAGAAGAGTTAAGGTAGGGGAACAAATAATAAATCAAATAATATAACGAAAATTATCTAATTTTTACTTTGTTTATAGGCAAAGCCAATTAATCAAGATGATAACCAAATAACATATCGTACAACAGAACCTCCACGTGAAATTCATGTAAAAATTTTACAAGCAAATATTGATACTCTGGAGAAAATGTTTAATTATGTAACAAAAGTTCATACAACTAAACGTTGTCTTGGTACACGACAAATATTAAGTGAAGAAGATGAAGTACAACCAAGTGGAAGAGTATTCAAAAAATATAAAATGGGTGATTATAAATGGAAAAATTTTATTGAAGTTGAAAAAATGGCTGCATCATTTGGACGTGGTTTACGAGAACTTGGACAACAGCCAGGAAAAAATATTGTTATATTTGCTGAGACAAGAGCTGAATGGATGATAGCAGCCCATGGATGTTTTAAACAAAATTTGCCAATTATTACTGTATATGCAACATTAGGTGATGATGGTGTTGCCCATTGTAAGTTTATTGTTTATTTGAATGGATTGTGTTGAAAAAATTAAAAACAAAACTATTTTTTAAGGTATCAATGAAACTGAGGTTACTGCAGTGATAACATCACATGAACTGTTGCCGAAATTTAAACAATTGCTTAGTAAAACTCCAAAAGTGAATACGATTATATACATGGAAGATCAGTTACATAAAACTGATGTAAATGGTTTTAAAGAAGGCGTACAACTTATCCCGTTTTCACAAGTTGTAAGAAATGGAGCCGAAAGCAAATTTGGTATGTTTTTTTAAATCTGTATAAAAAATATATTTTAATTTTTTTCTTTTAATATTTCGATAGAGGGTGTACCACCAACTGCAGATGATTTGGCAATAATTATGTACACATCAGGTTCTACAGGTACTCCAAAAGGTGTATTACTTTCACATAAAAACTGTATAGCTACAATGAAAGGATTTTGTGATGGAGTTGACGTTTATCCTGATGATGTTTTAATAGGGTAAAACTTTATACTTTAATGTTCTACTGTACATTAACTAAAGCTAATTATGTACTTATAAAATTTGCAGATTTTTACCACTAGCACACGTTTTTGAATTACTAGCAGAAAGTGTTTGTCTACTAATGGGCGTTCCAATTGGTTATTCGACTCCATTAACATTAATTGATACCAGCAGTAAAATAATGAAAGGTTGTAAAGGAGATGCGTCCGTTCTAAAACCTACCTGCATGACCACTGTTCCGGTACATAATATTTATAGAAAACATTTTTTTTTTTCTAAATCACAGAAAAGTTGATAATTATGTTTTTAAATTTGAAATTTAGCTTATTCTGGACAGAATATCGAAAGGAATAAATGATAAAGTAAATGGACAGTCATCATTTAAGAAATCACTTTTCAAATTTATGTATAATTACAAAGCTAAATGGATGACAAATGGATATCAAACACCTTTAGTTGACAAGTAAATTTCATACATATATGTATATTATATGTGTGTATTTGTCATAATGTTTAATTAATAAATGTCTATTGCAATTTACAGACTTATATTCAAGAAGATAGCACGATTAATGGGTGGAAGAGTTCGATTAATGTTAAGTGGAGGTGCACCATTATCACCTGATACTCACGAACAAATTAAAATTTGTTTATGCGTTGATGTTATTCAAGGATACGGTTTAACAGAATCAACATCTGGAGCAACTGTTATGGATAGTAAGACAATTGAAATAAATTAGTTAGAAAAATAAATGAAAAATTTATTTTACTTCTTTTTTTAAAAATAGTTTATGATATGTCATACGGACGAGTTGGAGCACCATGCACAGTGTGCGACATAAGATTAGTAACATGGGAAGAGGGAAATTATAGAGTAACAAATAAACCTTATCCCCAAGTACGAAATATTAAAGTGAATTCTAAACATTTTGAACTAAATAATTTCTGTTTGTTTTCGATTTAGGGAGAAATTGTAATTGGTGGTGATAATATTTCTCAAGGTTATTACAAACTACCACATAAAACAGCTGAAGATTTCTTTGAAGCAGATGGTAAAAGATGGTTTAAAACCGGAGATATTGGTGAAATGCATCCAGATGGTGTACTTAAAATAATTGGTAAGAAATAAATTTATTCAATTGTGTGGAGAATTTGAATTTTGATAAATTATTAATGTATTACAGACAGAAAGAAAGATTTAGTTAAATTACAAGCTGGTGAATATGTGTCATTAGGTAAAGTAGAATCTGAATTAAAAACGTGTCCATTTATTGAAAATATATGTGTATATGGTGATCCATCTAAACAATATACGGTAGCATTAATTGTTCCTAATCAAAAGCATCTTGAAGAATTAGCAATTAAGCAAGGTATTACAAATCTTAAATTTGAAGAATTATGTGCATCACCAGTTATGGAAAAAGCAGTAATTAAAGAAATTGAAGAACATGCAAGAAAATGTAAGTTTTTCTATTTTCTTTATATTATATTTAACATTTTTATTTATTTAATATGTATTTATTGTTCATTAATACAGGTAAATTACATAAATTTGAAGTTCCCGCAGCTGTCACATTATGTAAGGAAGTATGGTCACCAGATATGGGTCTAGTAACAGCTGCATTTAAGTTAAAACGTAGAGAAATACAAGAAAAATATCAACATGATATAAATAGAATGTATGCATCATGAAAATTACTGAATTTCTCAAGATCGTAAAATGATGAGAATAAAAACCATAATTATAATAGAAACTGATTACTGAAGATAATAGTTAAAAAAAAGGAAAAAAAAATAAGTGAATTATATTAACGATGAAAAAATGAAAAGATTGATAATTTATGAAAGTAAAATAAAAAAAATAAGAACATAAAATAATGAGTTAGTTAATAATATAAATAATAATAAAAAAACAATTCAATAATAAGTAAAATTTATTACTTCTATTTTATTCTTTGTATTTATATAATATTGAATGATATGAAAATTTATGAAAGTAAAGTGAAAAACATGTAATGTTCAAAAATGATTTTTTTTTAAATATGTATTTGAAAATTAAAAAAAAGAAAAATAGAAGCAAAGCAAAAAAATTAGGTTTATTAAATCGCGCATTGAATAACGCAAGGCGTAGTAGCTTAATTATTAGTTTTAAAAAATAAATAATATTCTTTTTGGTTAATGAATAGCAAAAAATACGAATAGGTATAAAATTCATGTAAATATAAAATTAAAGAAAGAAAAACATTTTTTGTTTACTTTTGTTTGTATTAAAGTATGTAGTTTTTTCCTTCATTACATGATTCAATATTAGAGACAAAGTAAATGATACCAGCAATCAATTCATCGCATTATATAGCATAAAATTTTAAGAAATTATTAATAATTATGTATGTAGATGAGAAAATATATCTCTTACAAAGAAACAAGGATTATGGTAATTTTAATATGAATTATTAAATAGAAATTATAAATAAAATTACAATAATGATAATTATCATTGACATATTTAGTATCAAAAAAATGTAGGTAGAACAGAGATAAAAAAATTAATTAATAAATGGAACATAAAAAAAATTTGGTGCAAAATCCTTATTAATTCCAAAAAGAAATTTTTTCCCAGTCTCCAGAAAAAAAATATTTATTTGCTTATGACATGTTGCATATACCTTGAAATTCAGTATAATTTAATTATGAAATATGAATCAGTTACAGGATTTATTATAACTTGTCCTTTACATTTATCATCTAACTGTATTTGCTGTATCACATACAAGATGCATAAAATATTTATCACATACTTGTATCATCAGTAGCTTCGTGAATTCGTGATATCTGGTAGCTTTAAAATTTTCGAAATCTATCAGCTGTTAGCTGCCATCGCTCTTTCATTAGGTTTTCTCTGTTCTCTCGTACAGGAATTTGGAAACGAACTACGAAGTTAAAAAACTGAAAGTGAAACTTAAGGAACTTGAGAAATGCAGAAAGAATAAATGTGAATAAATAAGAACTGTCAATTTAAAATTTTTGAGTGGACCAATAATAAGTAAATTAACTAGGAGTAATAAAATAAAAATAAGGATTTTATGATGGATGATGATGTTGAAGATGGATTACAAGTAGAAGAGAATTACTACACATTTTTAAATGTACCAAAAACTGTGAGTTAAAAATTATTAACAAGAAATAACAACTGATCGTAATGTGACATAACCTTGTTTCCTCATTATATTTAATTTCATTAAAATTAAAAACATTACAATTACATTTTCAGGCTACACAAGAGGAAATTAATAGTGCCTATCGGAATTTAAGTCGTATTTATCACCCAGACAAGCATGTTAATCCAGAGAAAAAGGCTCAGGCTGAATTGCTTTTTAATCGAACAAAGAAAGCCTACGAAGTTTTATCAGATCCACATAAAAGAGCCATTTATGACTCTTTAGGTGCAGAAGGTCTACGAACAGAAGGTTGGGAAATTGTTCATCGAACTAGAACACCAGCAGAAATTCGTGAAGAATACGAAAGGTTAGCTAGAGAACGTGAAGAAAGAAAATTACAACAACGCACAAATCCAAAAGGAAATATTGTAGTCAATGTGAATGCAACAGAATTATTTAGTCCATATGATGATGAATTTAGGTAGTTTTATTTTGAAATTAAAACTTTTCTTGTTTGGTTCTACTTTAAATCCGTCGATATTTTAGAGATGAAATGCCACTTCCTAGCATAGAAGTGTCTGGAATGAGTATATCGCAATCAATTGAAGTTCCAATGACTGTTAAAGATACAGTGATTATGTCAGGAAATTTATCATCTCATAATGGGACTGGCAGTGGAGGTTTTATGATAGCCGGTAGGCGTCTTGTTAACAATGGTTGGTTAGAATTAGATGTTGGAGCTGGAAACGGGCCACTTGTCAGTTTTAAAGGTTGATTAGCGCTCTTTTATTGTTATTCAAATATTCATAAATAAATTTATTTTTATTATAGGCTCAAGAAATCTGTCACAAAAAGTTTATTTTAATGGCGGTGCAACAGTGAATATTCGATCGGGCGGAATACTATCTGGATTAGTTGGAACTTTAGCTGTACAGTTGGATAAACATACAATTGGTTATCTGACTTATAATGCTGGTACACAGTCCTCTATGTCAACAGTAATCGAACATAACGATGAAAAACATCAATGGAATACATCAATATTAATCGGAATTCCACATTGTTATTTGAGTCTTAGTTATACAAGAAAGTTACCAGAAAAAGAGTTAAAATTGAAACTTTCAAGCAAGTAGGTAGAAATATAACTTCTTTTTAAAATTTGTAAATATTTTTTAATAATTTATTCTTTTCAGAGTTGGAACATTTGGTTACATGGTTGAATATGGAGCTGAAAAAAAAGTCTCAAAATATAGTTCATTAATGGCATCAGTATCAATTGGTGTGCCTACTGGTGTTATTCTTAAGATTAAGTAAATATTTAGTTATATAATAGCAGAAAAAACACTTTGTTTTTTTTTTTCTTTTTTATTTAGATTTATACGTGCTTCACAAGCATATATATTTCCAATACACCTTAGTGAAGAAGTAGTACCAGCAGCTATATTTTATGCGACTGTAACACCATTACTTACGTGGCTCTTAATTAAAAAGACTATTATTGATCCAATAAATGCTGAACAAAGGCAACGAAATGCTGAGAAAATGAAAGAAACTAATCGTCAACGTATGGCTGAAAAAAAGAAAGAAGCTGAAGCTGCTGTAGATTTGATGACAGCTACTGTTGAACGTATCATTTCCGAAGAGGAAAAAAAGAAGGGATTAATTATCATTAAAGCATTATATGGGAAATTTTATGATAGTAATGATTTAGATGACGACGATAATACAAGTGATGTAGCAATTGATGTAACAATACCACTTCAATGTCTTGTTAAAGATAGTAAATTAATTTTGTATAATTCAAGCAAGGTACAAATATTCATTACGACTGATGTAATAAAAATTTATTTTAAATTTATTTTAATTTATAGAGCGAGTTGCCTGGCTTTTATGATCCATGTGTTGGAGAAAATAAAAAATTGAAAATAGAATTTTTATATCGAGATATTGTTCATAATATTACAATAAATGATACTGAAGCGATAAGATTACCGATGCAATCAAATAATAATAATAGCAGTGATAATTCTGCTAGGCATAGTAGTAGCAATTCCACATAAATTTAGGAACAATTGTACTTAACATCAATACAGTACCGAAAATCAAAATATCAGCATTGTTCATTTTTAATTTAGTGATTTTTAAGTTGCAACTGGTAGTCATAATTTTGAAATTATTTCTAAAATAAAAACAAATAATTTTTAATTGTTATTGTATTGAAATTCATTTTTGTTTTAATCATAAATTGTATAAAATATTAAAAATATTTTAAGTTTGCATTTCAATGATAGGTTTTTGATCTGATGAATTTTTCTATTTGAAGTATGTAGGTACCATGTAGGTACATAAGATTTGTATATTCGAGATACGTTTAAATTTTTGTTTTAAATATTTTTAGTTTAAAAGTGTATAGTGACTAGTGAGTGCCAGTGTCATCGCATTCGCATCCGTCCTTAGTGAGTAGTCCATAGTCCATACTGATTACTGAACAGTTCGCTATAAGCAGACTGCAGAACATGGAAATTGAAATAATCAGAAATTAAACATGTCAATTCACTTGGCATTTTGGCATATAATAAAATAACCTTAAATTTTTCACTTTTTACTTTTTACTTTTAGTTTTTACAATTTACATTGATGCAAAAAGCAAAAACATTTAAATTAAATTCCAACTAAACCTTGAGTGAAAATTTGACGATATTATATTAAGCGGCAGTATTTATAGTATATGAATTTTCGGTTGTTTTTATTTATCAAATATCTCGATTAAGCTTTAAATTGTGATAAAAAAGTAAAATACAAGAAAAAAAAATGGTTTTTTATTTTACAAGCAATGTAGTATCTCCACCTTTTAAATTATTCATGGGAGCTGATAAATATGAAAGTAAATTAACATTTTCATACTATTACAATAAATTTTCTAAAAATGATTTCTTTTTCTATATAATTGCATATAGATGAGGAACTTATCAGATGGGGTTGGCCAGAGGATGTTTGGTTTCATGTTGATAAACTTTCATCAGCTCATGTATATCTTCGTTTATCAGCGGTAAGAAGCCGAAAATAATGTAAATGTAAAATAATATTGCATATGTGCAATGTATGTATATAAATATATGTAGTTAATTTGTTATACGATAATTTTATATTTACATATAGGGTCAGACAATTGATGATATACCATCTGTTGTTATCGAAGATGCAGCACAACTTGTTAAAGCAAATAGTATAAGTGGTAATAAAATGAATAATATCGATGTTGTATATACAATGTGGGATAATTTAAAAAAGACACCTGGCATGGAAGTTGGACAAGTGGCATTTCATCGTGATAAAGATGTACGAAAGATACGAGTAGAGAAAAGAATTAACGAAATTGTAAACCGTTTAAATAAAACAAAAGTTGAAGAGCATCCAGATTTTCGAGCTGAAAGGGAGAAACGTGATGCAGCTGAACGTGAAGATAAAAAACGTTTATTAAAGAAACAACAAGAGAAACAAAAAGAAGAAGAGAAGAAAAGAAAGGAAGAAGCCGAATTAAGAAGTTATACAAGTTTAATGAAGACAGAAAATATGAAGACAAATTATGATGACGGAAATGATTCGGATGATTTTATGTAGTACGCTCAAAATGACTCAAATTTATTAATTAGTGGCATAACTATTGAATTTAATTCAAGAAAATTTCAAGTCATTTAAGTTTTTTTTTTGTACGAATTTATTATAATTCTTTTTTTTTGTGAAATATAAATTACTGTTTATTATTAAAGTATTTAAGTATAAATAATTCAATAGTAATGGAAGTAAATAATAAAACACGGAATTTTCACTAATAAGAGATTTATACTAAATGATAATATTAACGGAATGAAGTGCATCTTTAATCCATTTAGGAATTTCTTGATCATTAAAGTGTGTATTCATGAAATTTTTTACGTAAGTTGGAAAAGTATCCTCCTTTATAGCTTGACGCATTTCAGACATTAATCGCAACTGTAAAAAATTTAAATTAAATTAACATATTAGTGAACATATGTACGTATGTATTAAAAAAATATTAAAACCTGATAAGCAACATTATGGATTGTCAATAAACTGCTAGCTACAGGCTCAACGCCAGCTATATGGTGAAGATATGATCTAGTATGTGTACTGCAAGTACTGCATGGGCAATCTTCATCGATTGGACGCATATCTAAGGCATATTTCTTTTGTTTTAAATTTAATTGTCCAGAATGTACCAGAGCACAACCGAATCTTGCCGTCCTAGTTGGGAAGACACAGTCGAACATGTCTACTCCAAGTGCTACACATACAACTAAATCAGCAGCAAACCCAACTCCCATTAAATAACGTGGTTTATTCTTTGGTAGTAAATTTGTACAAGTATCAACTACCGGCCAAAACTCTTCTTTACTTTCACCTCCACTGTATATAAACATGTACAATGAAATAATGATGTGTATAATAAAAATTAGTTTTTATTTTACCAACCTTAATCCCCCAACCGCAAATCCTCTAACATTTCTTTTTGTCAACTCATTTACACATTTCTTTCGTAATTCTAAATCTAAGCCGCCTTGTACGATGGGAAATATACTTTGCTCATCATCTATTGCATGAGCACTTAAACATCTATCCAACCATCTAATTGTTCGATGCATAGCTTCTTCCATTCTAGGGCCTTTTATTGTAGTTTTAACTACATCATCTAATTGCATAGCAATATCACCACCAATTATATTTTGTATTTGTATAGAATTTTCGGGAGAAAGCATACATTCACTATTATCATACGGTGATCTAAAATTAACACCTTTTTCATCAATTTCTGCTAATTTTAGTAATGAAACCATTTGAAAACCACCAGAATCCGTCAATATCGCTCTTGGCCAACCCATAAATTTATGTAGACCATTCGTTTTTTTCAAAACATTAGTTCCTGGCCGTGTACCTAGATGATATGTATTCCCCAGTAATATTTGACAGTCGAGATTGATCAATTGATCACATAGAACTCCTTTGAGAGTACCCTTAATTTTTCCAATATTAAAAATTGAAATCAAGTGATCAAGTATTTTCATGACATATATACCTGTGTTCCTACTGGCATAAAAACTGGTGTATTAACATCACCATGTCTCACAGTCATAACACCAACTCGTGCTTTCGTTGTTGAACATTCTGCTATTACCTTATAAGTTAGAGGAGGAACTGTTTTTGAAGTTGACATTTTTTTTATTTTTAAAACATTCACTGTGTAAATTTTTTGGTTTAAAAAAATTTTAAATTTATTTTAATAAATATGTACATTTCTGAATTTCAATCGGTAAAAACAACTTTGATTTAGCCCAGATCAGAGATATAACCAAAAAAATACGTTTCACTTTTCAATATGATTTTGTTTTGTTTTACTTTCAATTTTCAGTCAACCCACATAAACACAAACTCGATTGAACTGGAATAATATGGGAATGGGAAATAATACCCAATTGTGCAGTGCATAGCAAAATAAAACTGCCAATTGGGATAAAATTTAAATTCCAATGTTGGGAATGAAAAATCGTTATTACATGTTATTAATAGTCATTTCATTGCAAATTAAAAATTTAAAAAATTTATTTAAATGATTGAACTTTTTGCAGGAAAAAAAAACATTAATCTATTTACAAATAGGACATACTTGCTATTTACAATTAAAAATCTACAGACAATTAGATAAAAAGAAAATTTAGAATTTTTAATTAACTAAGATACAGGTAAGTGTTATCATTTTTAAAAAATATCAAAATAATATTATAAAAAATAAAATGAAAATTTTTATGTGTTAATACAATACAAAATGTCTCATATTTTTATGTGTAAAAATTTTTAAATGTCTCATATAAAAAACAAAAAATGTAATAAATATTTAAATAACTTAAGTTTATGAATGTAATCAAATTATAAAATATAATAAATGTCATTAAGTCCATTTTAATTAAATTAAGTACATACTTACAATATTACTACTAGAGCAGACATAAATCTTTGATAAAAATATTAATGGCCTGGTCAAATTCAATAATCATAGTATACCCTCATCCCCACATTTATAATTTTAATTTTAACTTTTTTTTTTTCACATATTAAAATGTAATTTAACAAAATTTACGATGATAATTAACTGCGTTGATAATAACATCACAATCATTTTCATCAGTTATACCAATCTTTTGAAGATCATCTTTAGTTAACAATTTAAATACCATATAATCGATTTCTTCCATTTTAAATAATTCTATATATTTCGACAATCCAATATCTTTTAATATTCTATAAACTCTTAAATTATTTTGTTTTGGTGTAATTAATAGAAATTTTGGTGATTTGATATTTTCATTCTCTTTATTTAAATTTAAATTTTGAATTTTTTTAGAATATGATTTTGTTAATTTATTAGATATTTTTAAATTTTGATTTTTTTCTGTTGAATTATGTATGAAATTTTTATATTCTTTATTAAAATTTGTATTAAAAAATTTTAAATTTGAATTTGATTGTGATTTATCATTTTGTGATTGAATAAAATCAATATTAAATGATGATTTCATTGGTGTTAAAGGTGTAAGAGGTGATTTTGGATCTAAAAAAAAACAAAAAGCATGTAATGAATTTTATAAAGCCTAATAACGGTTATAAAATTTTATTCAATGCACGTGTGTGTGTATGTAGGTACAATCAGGTAAAAGAAAAAATGAAAACGTTATATGCACTATGTATACTCACCTCTATAAACGCATTCGTAGCCTTCCATATTTTTGAATATAATTTTTATAAACTTTAATTTAAAACACTGAGAACATAAAATTTATTAATTTGAAAAAAAACTGTTAAAAAAGTTCCATCAATCGGAATTATACGTGGAGACGTGGCTGCTTGGCTGACTGATACTTAATTCTGCTAATCTGCTCCAAAAATAAATAAATTTTAAAAATTCAACAAAGATTAAATATTCGTTGATGAAAACTACTCAATAGCCATGCATGTATAAGTTTTCTATTATTTCCTCTTCTTAGTAAAACTGTTTTGTTAACTGTGAAAATGATACATGTGTGTGTACCCATGACCAGCGTCGATTCGAAATGTATTCCAAATTCATCTGTGTGTGAACTTATGTACAGTGATCACCAATTTTGAAAAACATTTTACAAATGTTTCTATTTTTGCTAATGAAGATTTCGTATACATACATGTAGGACTTGATCTTGAAGAAAGGATAAAATACATGTGTAAGCAACATGAATTTAACAATCTTGAAGGCAAACATGCGTATAAGCGAGTGTCTTCTTTTACGAAATGTTCTTCAGAGTTGAGGATCACTATGTTGTTACATTGCATAAATGAATGTACTTAAATTTTACTAATTAAGTGCAATGTTTCTCACTATATTAATCGGACAAACGTAATGGTTCTAATGGTAAATGTAATTGAAATGAAATATTAAATTAAATTCACTATAAACAGCTTAATTTTATATTTATTTCGAATTAAATGACTACAATTTCCGTTTATAATTAAAAAAAAAAAAAAAAAAAAAAAAAAAAAAAAAAAAAAATTAAAAAAAGAAAAAAAAATTATTAAATACTATTATGTACCTATTTTAATTATTTCGAATAAAACGATATCTTTGGCATTTTTCAAACTGAATATTATACGTATGTATGTGCATATTGTATTGTTTTATATTTACATTATATGTATGTATATGACCTATGTAAGTATATGTATTAATTTGTATATTAGCACATTTTCTAATTTTTTAATTATTACAATGCCTATTGATACTGTGTATAATAATTTATGATAATTAAATTTAATAATGGTCCCTAGTACTAAAAAGGGCTTACTATTTGTATATAATTGTATAATGTACGTATAATGGCGTATAATATAAAATCTATCCTTATTCTGATATATTCACTTTTCTTTTTTTTCTTTTTTTTCTTTTAAAAAAAAACACTATTTTTTGATATTAAATTAATTTCTTGCTATTAATATCTGATATGATGATATTAAATATTTGTTGAAAATTTTGAAATGTTTTATTGAAAATATTTATAATAGTGAATTAGTTAAAAGAAAGAAAAAGAAAATAAATTTTGTAAAAGTATAAAAATGAAAACAAAACAAGAAAAAAAAATTATTGAATATTTTTAGAGAGCTGTTCTTTCATCATAGATAACGACTCCTTCTCGTTCTAATGGTAAACCAGCTAAATTCTGTGATCTTGATCGACATAAGGCTATTATGGCGGCTTCATCATTACGCATTCGATTTCTTCGTTTTTTACTAAAATTCACCTATATAGATAATTAAAAAAATAATTTCCGTTACAAAGTGTCCTTATTGCATCATAGAATAAGTTTTCAATATTTTACCTTTGCATATAATTCTTCAAGATCATCTGTTGTAGATATTGGACGTTGTTTTGCTTTACCCCATGAAGGTAAAGATCGTGACTTGTAACTGATATCTTGTTCGCTCAAAACTTTAAATTCAATAAAATATAAATTGATGTAAAATTTTTTTTATACCTATATATAAAAATAAAAGTTATATTAACCTGAATTTGATGCATGTAATGGATTAATGGCCCACATAGATTTATGCGTTTCTGGTATACTATATTTTGATTCACCAGGACTAATTGAGATCCTTTCACAAATTGGACTTGAAGAATATTCTGATAAATACTGATTATTATTATGATGTGATGATGATCCTGGTGGTGCTGGTGGAGCTGTATATTGCGGGGGAACCAGTCCTACAGATACTGGCATTACAATATGTCCAGAATCTCTCCAATTTTTCGAAATAACTGATGAATTATAGGCCACTAAATTAAGAAAGAGAAAAAATTAATTTTATATAATCCTTTAGTAAATTTGATTATGTTTATAATAAACTAACTTATTGAGACCGGTTTATTTGCTACACAGAAAAAGGAAAACAAAAATCATGTTTAAAATTAGTTTGTAGACAAAAAAAAAATATATATTTTATTTTTCTATGAGCATATTACCTGAATTTGTGCTAGAAAATCGTATGGGGCTCAAAATTTTATTCCTTCTAGGTGATATCCAATAGCAATAAAATAATGATATTAATATTATAAGTGCTATTATTAAACAACCAATGATAATTTCCCAAATAACCACTGGTAAACCCCAGATTGTTGAAGGGGAACCTACTTCAACGGGAGGCCACATTCGAGCCGTTAATGTAACAGATTGATGGTATAACCCATCCGTTGTATTAGAGATGAATACATCATCTTTGTTATAAAAAAATTAAATAATTATTAAAATTAAAATTTTAAAAATTATGTATAATTATAATTTTAAGTAATCAATTTTTTTTTTTCTTCAAAATTTATTTTATTTTACAATTAAAAATGTACCAAAAAATTTTGTCTAATATACAAGCAAATATTAATTTTAAAAAATAAAAAAATTAATTATAATTATATGCAGTAAGTATAAGTGTACGAAATTCTCTTATTTTCTGTAGTTTTTTCTCGAAATCGTTTTCAACAAAATAAATCGTTGGAAAAAAATGTATAATAAGAATAACTAACCGTTTAAATAAAACGATATTTACATAATAATGTATACGTAAAATTCTCTAAAAAAAATTATTATTTAAACTTTACCTGTTAACGCATCAGTTGTTTCACTATTTATCAATAATGTATCAAAATCATTTGATTCTACTACTGATAATTTAAATAAATTATCATCATTAAGAATTTTATATGATAAATTCGATAATTTTTTATTGTTAATAATTTTGGTAGTTATACTACCATCATTTAAATGTAATATTTTTGGCGCCAGTTTTTAATTTTTATTTACATATAGTACAAAAATTTATGTAAATTTTTTTTTTAATTATTCACTGGTTGGGTACACCATTTATATACAAGCGTTTACTTGTTTACGTTATTACTTTACTATTTTGTAATTTATTAAGCATATTTAGATGATAGTTTATTTTTTTGAAAGAAATAGGTATATTTAATTAAGAAATTAAATTATTTTCTTTTTTTATTAATTAAATTGGATTTTATTCCCAGTTTAACATTTCCCAATTAAACATTCTAAATTAAAGGAAAATACATTTTTATTTATAACAAAAAAAGAAATCTAATGTAAATGAACATGAAAACAGTCGTTAGTTTCAAAGTGTTTTAACAGATGTACACATACACTATACGTCGTGTAATATATAAGTTTCATGCGTAAAATTTTATATTAAAAAAAAACCTATTCTTTGCATAATAAGCATGCCCTAATAATTGCACATAACGTTTATATAGATTTAAAAATTTTTACTGTTAGCAATTTTTCCTCTTTTCTTTTGAGTAAGGAGACAAACTTTTAACGTATATTTTTTTATTTTTTTATTCTAAATATATTTTTATAATTTACATATTCATTTTAAACATTTTAAAAATATTCTCGCTTTTATATGACTGTATATACGTATACATATATACACATATAAAGAGTAAAGAGGATTAAATTCCATAATTCTAAAATGTAAAACTAGGTTGTCGCAAATTCCAGTTTAAAAAATTTTTTGCTTTTGTAAGCGTGAATAATGGCATAGTAAAATTTAAAAAAAAAAAAATGTATATGGTTGTATTATGTACCATATGTATAGCACTGACTGAATACGTTTGTTTGTTATTGAAATTTAATTATCTTTTAAACATTGAAAAATTTGTTTTCAAACCAAGTTCTATAAATGATAACTACTAGTATGTATAATTATCATCGTTACAAACCTAATTATTGCTATTCAGTAATAAACGTTATAATCAGTTAGAAACATTTATATTTTTTATTAAATTATTTTTAAAATTTAAAAAAAAAAATGAAATACTGTTACAGATTTATGAGATGTGTGTAAATGGTATAATACACATCCAAAATATTCATTTTTTGTCATAATGAATTGCTAAATCATTAATTTTTTTTAACTTAGTTTTTAGGTACAAAAACACGGTTTTTGAAAATTTTTTTTTTTTTTTTTTAATTAACAAACTATTCACAATGTTACATATTAAATTTTAAAGGACTTGTAATTTTATATGTACATTTTAAGTTGAAAATTTTTGAATAGAAAACGATGTATTATGTATTGATTGCTTTTGCCTATAGAGAATTTTTTTATACATAGCTGCAGTACAAAACCTCGAGCAAATATTTTTCTATTTTTTTATTTTCTATTCATATTGCCATTTCTTATATATGCCTCTTCATTATCATAATTTATAATAAATATTGTACATGTACCTAAGAAAATTGTACATTCTATTTTTGAAATTCATTGCCTAGAATTTGTATACGTCTCTTTTTTTTTTTATTACAACTTTTTAAAACTGATATACACATCATGACTAATGTAAAATTATATTGTAATTATAGGTATTGTACATGTATTCTATTTTGGGTGATTCGTTAGTAAAATTATATAGTACACGAAATTTTTTTTAGTTGATGTATATACTTATGTAGTTTATAAACTTTTTATTATTTTTGTTTTAATTTAAGCACGTGTACATCTGTATACTATTATAAATATCAAATTTAAATTCAATTAAAAATGAAACAATATTATATACATAAACTATACAATTTTACATGATAATCTATTTCAAGATCGCTAACAGATCACAGATAAATTGATAATTTAACGTTGTTGTATAATATAATAAAATTAAAAGCAAAAATTAATCCAGTATATTAATCAAATTATATTAAGCTAATATTTTAATTTTAAAACCGTTTAATAATGTATGACGTATAAATTATAGCGAATTTCAGCGGAAAAATTTTTTTAAAAAAAACTTGAATGAAAATCAAAATCTGAACGTATTACATGAATTCGTTACAACTTGTAATGAAATAAGTTATGTGATATTACATTATTAGATATTACAATTTAATGCAATGTGAAAGTTTTGATTATCAATTTCATAGTAAGCTTAAAAGCTTAAAATTTACAAAATATGTGCAACATCCATACATACATATGTAGATACTAGATACGAATGTATATTATGTAAATATACAGTACACTATGTGTTATAATATGCATATATAAAAGCATGTTATCTTTCCCACATAGTTCTATTATCAGTTCGAAATTTTTTTATCAGTACCTTTTTTTTTTCATTTCTAATTTGATAACAAAAATAAAAGATTATCCTTTTATTTTTGAACAAAATTATTTCTTGAAAAATTCTTTTGAATACTTTGTATGTATTGAAAATGTACATATAACATTTTAATTTATTTAAAAATTCTTTTCTTTTTCTTTTTCAATTAAATGATCTATTATTATTACTTTCAATCAAAATGCATCTAAAAGACAAAAAAAATGCAAATAAATTGGCTTTCTCCTTTTTTGATAAATGATTTACTTTTCTTCGTCTATTCCAAATTACATATTATGAATTTATGTATAATGCCAGAGTTATGAGTCATATTATTCTGTATAATCAAAAAATATTGTAATTGCATTTACATTGGTATGCAATAGTGAATAGTATGCATATCCATATGAGATGTTTCCCATGGACGATTTCTTGTGATTTTATTAAGGCTTTATACGTGTAAGGTATATATTAGTATATGCATGCACATTTGCATTGTGATTTTAGAATTACACTCTATAATCTATATTGAAATGAAATATAGTCGATTTTAGAACTTATGGCATGCATTTTACTAATAATAAAATTTTTTCATATTTAAAAATGATTGAGTTAAATTTTTTTATCCATTTAATAACGTATAAAATAATCAATTTTTAGCGTTCGATATGCAAATAAAATTTTATAAAAATATGAGAAAAAAAATCAAATTAAGTTTATTTGTAGTGTTATAGGATATCATACCTTTTATTCAATTCCAATCTTTTTTGTTTGTCCAGAATTTAAATATTCATTTTATTTGAATTGATAGACTTCATTAATTGTAAGCTACATAAAATTTAATTTGACTTCAATTAAAATTATTCATTATAAATTTAATTCTTCTTTTTATAAATTCCCTTCGCTCATATGTAAACATTTAAATATAATTTTCGATGTTTTTTAACTGAAATTCGAAACTACACAAAAATAATTCTGAAAATAGAAAACAAAAAAAAACAAAAAAAAATGTAATTTATCCATAAATTTTAATTAAAATAATTTATTGCATTTGAGTGTTAGGCACCAAATGATTAATAATTTTAATTATAGATTTATATTACTTTCTTTTTTATTAAAAGGATAAACGAATATATTGGGCTATGATTTCTTTAACATCACAGATATACTTGTAGTTCTCTTGCAACATGGTCAAAGAAAAAGGAAAAAATTAAAAATCAGAAAAATTGGATTTCAATTAAAAATGGAAATTATGTATTTAAAAAAGGAAATTCACAATTAAAAGGTCATTTTTTTTTTCTTATTTGAGATTTATTAGGATTTCACTTCACCGGAAATAATGGACTAATTGATTTTTGCATGCATCATGGCATGCATGATGTATGGAAAATAAATCATCTATTCACATACACACAATTTTCAAAAACGTTCTGATTATTAAGGGTATAAATAATAAATACGACTGTATTTTAATTAAATTAACAAAATGTATATATTTTCACTTTAATAACTTACCATTTAGCACCAAATAATTTTAATATGTAGAATAGATCTTTTTAATATATACTTTTATGATTTATGCATATTTGAGTATTTTGACAATTTTCTTTAGTTATTTGATTTCGAAAATCAATAAATGGAAAAATATGAAATTATTATTGTAGGTATGAAAAATTCCTAGGTAACAAATGTTTACAATTCCACCCTTATATTTAAAAAGCTTTCTTTTTATTGAACTTTGAGAAATTTGTTGTAGCATTCTGGATTTTAAAAAGAGCTCATGCGCAAGTATTTATACACGTGCATTTCAACGAACAAAATAATTTTCTTTGCTTCCCTTTTTTTTCTAACTTCATTTTATGCATGGAAATTCTGTGACTTTTTGTTTTTCTTTACCAGTAATTATGCAGGGCTGATTATTTAAGCTTTAATGTAATTTTCATGTATGATAATTTGTATTAGCTGTTGCTTCTCTTTAATATGCCTCTTAGTAGCGTATGTAGTAACATAAATTTCATGCATTGAATAACGAATAGGCCCAATAATATATGATATTGTAGCTGTCGCTGATGTTGTTTAAAATATTTATGATAACAAATTAAAACAACATGGTAAATATTTTTGATTAATTTTATTTTTATCCTATACATAAATATAATAACGTACATAGATTTTTGTTTTTTTTTTTTAATATATAAAAAAATGAATTTTTAGCTTTTAGCCTTTACACAATCCTATTTTTATTAGTCAGTCAATAACCTTTTCTTTTTTTTTCTTCTTTTTATAAATTCGCTTACTTTTGAACATATAATATACAATGTGTGAAGCTTAGCTTCACAACCTCCATTTCTATACTGTTTTTTCTTTCATTAATTTTTTAAACTTTGAAAATTTAATATTTTGCATTTTTCGAGTTAATACATTGAATATTTTTTTAATTTTCTTCATTAAAATAAAATTTTATTTTTCTCTTCAAAGGAAAATAACTACATATTTGAATAGGTTCATTATAATTGTAAACATGCAATTTTTAAAAAATTTCTTTCTGACATTGTTAATGAAATTTTTGATTTTGTTTCTGTAATAAATTTAAAATTAAATCATATATTTCAAAAATGAGATTCAATTTTAATTTTTTTATAATGTGCAAATTTGTTGATATTTAATTTCGATAATAATTTACTGTTCTTATGAAATTTTTTTATATTTTTATGAATTGAATTTATATGTCTTGCACAAAACAACAGAAATTAATTGAAAACAGATAAAAGATAAATTAAAAATTAGTTTTATTGTTTTTTATAATAAACGTCTTAAATTTTGTTTGATTCTTTCTTATAATATTTTAAAGAGACAAAAAATTTTTAGACGGTTTGATTTAAAAAAAAAAAAATACTAAACTTAGTAAAATGCTAATTTACAAATGAAAACGTAATTACATAAATAAAACGATAAATTAGAAACGATATTATTAGAATGTTCTATTTCAATGATTATTAATTTTACTGTAATATCCTATAAAAGTTTTGAATAATAAATTTATAAAATTTAAGAAAATAAAACGGAGAAAAAAAAAATATAATGAAATAAAATAAAATACTCGATTAAAAATAACATGAAATATATTTATCATATTTTTCCTAATATCTAAAACGATGTATTTCTACTTTGATTTTTAAAATTACTTATAACTATTTAATTATGCATTTATTTTATTATTTATATAAACGGAATAATATCTTCTTTATTTAAACAGAACAAAAAAGAAATTGTTTAAATTCTATGTATATGCATACATTTTTTTCGTTAAAATGATTTTTAAGCACATTAACTGTTTTATTTCAAATTATTTTAAAAAAATCTTTTTTTTTTTTTTAAATTTTTAACTTTTTACTGTACATTATTACTGTATATTACTGTACATATCGTTTAGTTTTCTTAATTCACCTATTTAATGAAATTAATTTTAAAAATAAAATTCTTGATATCAATTTCAAGTTTATATCTGATTTAGAAAACCTAAAATTGAATTTTAATTTGGAAAATAGATTTTCTTTATTAAAATTATATTGAAATATGTTTGTTTATAAAATAAGAGAATTATGTAAATACATTCGAAGAAAATTCACGTATTGTAAATTTCGAAACGAAGTTTTTTTCTTTCTAGCAATAAAAAAATTGTTTGTTTAAATATTAGAAAAAATAAAATTAACATGTAGGCGTATCAAGTAATTCAGCTATATATTGTTCCATTTGTTTTTCGCCAATAAGTCTGAAGAAGAACAGATGATCAAGACATTTAAGACTTATTGAACGTAATGCAGGAAGTCTGAGTAGAAGTTGAGCAAATCGACCATCATCACCGGCATGCTCTGTACGACAATGTTCGTCTAAGCACGCATAAATCTAATAATGGTAACCAATTATATTTGATTACATTGAAGTAATAAATAATTTTAAAAATATATGTATATGCAAATAATTTTTTCTTACCTTTTCTCTACAAATATCTACATCCTGTTTACATTTCAAACCACGAATATCTGAAATTTTATTTTAATATTAAATTTATTCAAAGCTGTAACTGAAACATATGTGAAATATATTTTGTACCTGGATTGAAAAGTATAATTGCTTTTAAACATGACAACTCTGATCTATCAATATTGAGTCTTTTCATTTTAACACTTAGTTCTGATAATATTCGATCAAAAATTGGTGCAACTCCTGCTTGTATTGCACTATTTCGATGTAAAGTGAAATTAGGACCTAGGCACATTTGTTGTGGTTGCCTTATTGGTGTTCTCCGATCAACTGTTCCATCAGGATTTGGACATTCTATATCTAAGTACTTAAATAAAATTTTCACTTATTAAATGAGAAAGGACTTATTTTTTTTCTCTTATTAATTCAATTATACCTCTATACTTCTCCACGCTACATTTGCAATTAATAATTCATTCCACCCTGCTTTAAGTAACATTATTTGATCTTCTTTTTGAAGCTGTGTAAAATGTGGCATCCTTTTAGCATAATCTACCATTTGATATAGCTGTTTATTAACCATCTGACATAAATGAGAAACAGCACCCTATAATAAAAAATTGATTCATATTTTAGAAACTTTCATGTAAATTAGGAAATGCAATTTACTTTATAATCTGTTGGCACCATTGAATTTGATCCTACTCGAAGATATGGTAAAGAATTATCACCACAACGTGTTTCACTTAAATGCTCGGCTTCCATAACTCGTTCAATTGTTAAATCCCGAACAGAACTTGTAGGATTAAGGTCATCATTTTTAGTTGGTAATTTTGCACCACGTTGTCGTTCTTCTTGAACAGCTTCTCGTTTCATACCACAATGTAAACATTTCTGATATCTACAATATTGACATCTATTTCGTTGTCTCTTATCTATTGTACAATTTTTATCCTCTCGACATGCATATGTAAGGTCTTTACGAACTGTTCTTTTAAAAAATCCTTTACAACCTTCACAACTAATTATAAATTAAACAAGAAATTATTTTACATGTTAAGATTTAAAAAATTAAATTTTTTCTCACCTATATACCCCATAGTGTTTTCCACTGGCACGATCTCCACAAATCGAGCATAAATGCTTTGAACCACTTAATGGATGATTTGGTGGATATTTAACAGTTGGGGATGTTCCAGTTTGCGTAGTGTTAACATTTTGCATAGAACTATTGATAGCTACAAATGGACCAGGACTTCCAGGTCCAGGTGAAAAACTTCCTGTACTATTACCATTCAAAAGTGATATATCTGGTTTCATATCTGGTGGAGATATTGGACCCATATGTCCAAAGGCTTGTTCTAAAAATACGTAACACAAAAATAAAAAAAATTTTAAAAATCAAGTCATAAATGTACAATAAATCCTTTTTTCCCACAAAACAAAAAATATTAATTTTATAAAGTATACACAACTATATAAAATTATAGCTATTTACATGTATAATATTAAAATTTTGCTTTTTACCCTGTCTACATGTAACCTTCAGTAAATTACTTATCTCACCCTCAAGTATAATTCTTTTGTGATATAGGTCAAGGTCTAACCTTGTAGACTGAAATTGGTAAAAAAAAAAAAGTGCGCGCGACCTTAGCCTTGGTATGCTTTTTACGTACATCTATTATCATATATATTGTAAAGTATAAGTTATCTCTTAGACATAAATACTTGTACATGTTTGTGTAGCACAAACTTTGGGTTGGTTTATATTATACACTCATATTCATGTGTGTACGACAACACATTAAATAGAATATCAAAGAATGGAAATAATTTAATAAAAAATAATTTAGCTGAGAAATGCGAAATTTTGTTTTATCACAATTTGAGGTATTATGAAATTTTGTAACTTAAAAAATTGATATAAACAATGAAAATAAATGATAAAACATTTCACTGATTATCACCAATAATCAATAAATGGAAATCAATTACTATTGTTTGATAATTTTGAAGTGATTTTTTCTAATTCTAATTTTAAACATAATTTTGAATGGTCCTTTTTTTGGACTTAATAAAAGGTATTAATTGTACCAAAATGTATCCAAAAGTTAAGAAAATGATTTGAATCCTTGTTCATTCATAAAACGTATTTTTTGTTTGTTTTTCAATTCATCCATAGATATTAATAGCAAAGGCATATAATACCTACAATAATTGTATTCTTAATTTAATTATATATCTACATATATTAAAATATGTAAATTTTAAATGAAAAAAAATATTGAAATTCCTTTTCTTTACTTTTTGTTTTACCTGAAAATGTGCGATTCCATGATTTTCCTTGAGCTTGTATTAAAGCATCAACGGATAACATTGGTTTTTCTTTTTTAATCATTTTAAAGTTTTTTTTTTGTTTAAATCTTCTTTTATTTATTTTTGTTTAATAATACAATCACAACAATTTTTAGTTTATTATTTCATTTTTTAATAAACACATCTTTTTTAAAAGAAATAAATATACATTTAAGATGTTCATGATGATGGTATTATTTCTGGGTTCAATACATAAATAAATGCATTTTTAATGTTTCTATAGTATACCGAAGAATACATATTTACATATAAATAAAAATATTATCACATGTCTGCATCTGTTATAATTTTAAATTTGTGTATAATTAAGACTTTCATACAAAATGGCTGAAATTTCATATAAAATCAAAATTATGTACATAATATAAATTTTAAAAATAATCGGATGCTTTCTTTGTTAAGATGAAGTTGCCATACAAATAATATTAAAAATCTTGAAGTCGTTTTATTTATTTTTTTTTAAATAACTAATTTATGAAAACTCTCAGTTTGATTAACTTTATACTGAAAATCAGATCAAGATAAGGGTAATAAATAAATGCATATGCATGGATGTTATATGTATGTGTATGTACATACATATGTAGATAAATTAAAAAAAATCGCAAAAAATTTTTTAATCTATTTTTTTTTTTTTTTGTTTTTGTAATAAAAATAAAAAAAATATTATTTAATTTGAATAAATGGGGTTATAAGTGCATTGATAAGATATTGTATAAATTTGTGTCATGAATAAAGTTGAAAATACTTTAAAACACAAATAAAATAAAATGTGCACATACATATGTATGTATACTGTGTATGCAATGTTACTTAGACATACATACATACAATATAGGTAATATGTAAAGCAATGCATAAAAGTACATGCATGTAATACATACGTTACTGCATGTGTACAAAAATTGTTATTTTGTAATTGATCATCATTTCATTATTACTCATAAAGTCATAACACAAAACAACATATGTATGTGCACCAATACTATAATGGGTATAAGAGATACATTGTTTACTAGTTAAAAGGTTGTGAAATTAATAAAGATGAGAAATATTTTTAATTTAAACAGATTTGAATGCAACTAAGTAAATAAACAAACGTACAATACATACATACATACACATGTATGTATGTCATATGTAATGAGTGCTCTGAAATTTTTTGAAATATGTTTTATTTTTTTTTTTTAAATACAATCTTTAATATTAATGTACCTAGATAATATAGTGGATGTTATAAATATGTATGTAATGTGTAAAAAAAAAATAAAATTTAACCAAAATTTATACCAACATTCATATCAATATGTATGTTGGTATACAGAAAATTCACATTCACAGAAAATTATTGCAATACACATACAATGTAGAAAAAATAAAAGGATACAAAAATTATTAAAACGGTTTATATTTAGTTGTAATTTATTTAATATCTAAGAAATAAACCTGTATTTTGTTAAATGAATTTTGATTTTTTATTTATTTATTATTGTTTATACACGTATATGTATACATATATGTATGTGTATACGTACATCTGTATATATAATAAATTTATATATATACAAAAAAATACATGTAAACTATATGTACATGACATTGACATTGATTTTCACTTTTTTTTGTTGACGTAAAATTTGTATGCCTTACAAAAATTAATTTAAACATTTTTTTTGTGTGTTGTATAGTGGGTTACATTACAATTTGTAATTTTGTATCTGTTGTTAAGTCTTTTTGTATATAAAAATAAATTTTAAATTAAAGTAAGTATATGTATATATATATATATGTATGTATGTACCTCTATGTAATAATTTTTAAAAAGAAAAAAAAAGTGTACACACATGTATTACACATACATGCACATATGTATATATAATGATGTATAAACAGAAAAAAGATATGAAATTTTGACGATCACATTCTGTATTAATTTTTTTTTTCCTTTTTAAAATTTATAAATTAAACGTTTTATTTTTATTCATCTTAATAATAGAATGTTGTTTTATTAAGTTACATATTTATTTATTCATTTGTTTTTTCTTGTCTTTAGTTAAACCTGTTATTTAAATTGTATTATTTATTTAATATGGGTAGATATTTAAATTTATTTTTTTTTTTATATTTTGTTTATATTATTAAGGAGACACATATTTTGCAAAATTAAAAGAATTTGAAGTTTTGATTTTTTTGTTTTTAAATGAACAACTGACATCCAAAGCAAATTGTAGCACTACCATACAATGTGTATATAAATAGATAAACTCATCGTTTAACTTGACTACCAGACCAATACTGTTAATGTACATATAATAACATTTAAATTATAATAATAATATAAAAGAGAACTTTTTGGATATTGTAGATTACGTCATCTTTTTGATGAATCTTTATTTTATATTTTTGCAATCAATTTGTGGGCACCATCATATATTACATACATATGTGTGTATGTATATATACAAAATCACATTCACAGAATAAACAGAAAAAAGCAGAAAATGTTTACACAAATGTACGTATACATATGCATTCACTTTCTTTTTGTATATATAATTTTTTTTTACATTATTTATTTTACAAGGTCTAAAAAATTGTATTTACATGAACATATATATGTATGTGCATATATTATTATGCATTTATATGCCTCTTTTACCACATTTTATTTATAATTATTTTCACATAATTATCAATACGAGAAATAATACACATTATGTAAAAAATTATTTTAAATGTACATATGTATGTATATAGAAAATGCTTTATGTTTTTTCAATTAATTTTGTGTAAATTAGGTACATTACATTTTAATTGCTTATAAATTTTAATATTTCTAGTTCAATTACAAAAATTAAACTAACGTATTTATTTTAATGTAATATAATTTAATTTCAAGTATGTATTTAATAAAACTATATAGTATGAACCAAAAAATAAAAAATAAACAGAAATTGTAAACACCGGAATTATTATTCGCGCAAGTGAATTTGCAACCATTTCAAGTTCAACTAAAAAAAGCTTCTTGTTGGATAAAAATGAAACGATGTTACGTGGTGGCACGAATGGATAGCTTATATTCATAATATAATGAATACGTTTTCATGTGTAACATACATATGTGTATGTATAGGTACCTATATGTTTTTTTTTGTTATATATCTATATATGTACATTTTGTATAAACATGTGTTTATATATATATATACAAAATTATTTGTCCACACATGTAATTGTATTTTGTACACTGCGGCTTCTATACAATGTAGTTATACCTATTTATGTATAGGTATTTGCAAAAACAAAAAATTATAAAAACATTATCGTGCATTGTGTGTGTATACTAATGAATACTTTCCTTTCTTCGTTTCATCTAAATAGATACATAGATACATAATATGATTTTCAATGTAAGTAGTACCAAACAAATGTGTAATTGAATTTCATTTATAATTCAATATAGATATCTACCTAATCTTGAAAGTATATGAATGTTTTAAAAATTATAACAATACAATTATTCAAAAACGTTAGACATTTTCTTATACATACTGACTGGTTAATATATGTACATACATACATATGTATGATTAACAATAATATAAAACTCTAATAAACCATCAATTAATTGAATCATATGTTGTAGTTTTTGTAGAAGAAGTGAAATAATATTATGTTAAAATATTCTTTAACAGGGACTGTATTTGTTTGTATGTAATTCTTTTATTATAAAGTTTCTAAGGAGAAACTTTTTAGAAGGCCGAATATGAAGGCCATATTTGAGACGTGAAGAGCAAGGATTTTGTACATGAATTATATTACACCACCACCCTAATCAACATAGATATGTATATATGTAATATCAATAATATATACGTATGTATTAAGCTCAGTAGAGCAAATAAGTAACAGAAAAATCGAATCGGCGAATATCTGTGCTGTTATTGCACACATGTAAACATTTTATTCATTCAGATATTTCGTTAAATAGCAATATATAAGTACATATGTTTATCTATATACATTTCATTGCCAATGGGTATTCTCTTGTAGCATGCATGTATCGTATATTGTCGTATATAAAATGCTTAAATTATATAATGCAGTGTATGTAATTTCAACCCCATCTTTAACTGGGTTTTAGCTGCAAATCAATTCGACAGTCGACTTAAGCACATATGTACATATGTATGTATGTATGTATGTATGAATAATGAATATTACTTATATATCATTTTATATATAGTTAGAATCTATATGGTATCTATGAATAAATATGTACCTATGTATGTTTTAAATGCAACATTTACACTATATAATATATATATATATGTATATACCAGAAAGTACATACATGTGCATGTAGGCATATGTACAAAGCTCAGTTCATATAATCGCATGCAATGCACGTATATGTACCTAATTCTACATCAACAGTATACCTACATACATATGTACATGCATTGTTTTTGTTCTATATAGATAATTCATAATCATACGCATACTATTAAAAGTAATGTAGGTAATAGGTATACGTAATTTCACAACACATTCAGTTGTAATTACTATATTATATCGATTTGCACAGAAGCTAGGTACTTTCATTTAACTATTATAGGTAATCTAAATGGTAGACAATTATTATTTTTCACTTCGCGAATACCTATTAATTTATTTTATTCTTTCATTTTTATTAGCACATGTGTTCGTACAATGTATGTGATATGTGTACATACATATCTAATGTAACATATAAAAATTCAAAAAATTTTAAAATCAAAACACATAACTATAAGTATGTAATATGTAATGTTATATTATGCACCCACATATAATAAGTAGGTACATACATAGGGTGACCAGAACTGCTACTGAGAAAAAGAGGACATTTTAAAATAGAAAAAGAGGACAAAAAGAGGACTTTGCAATGTTCAAGAAAAAAGCATTAATGAATATATTTGATGTAAAATCAATACACGGTTTTATTCAAAATTTAGACGACATAACAAAATAAAATAAAAAAATCAAAACAATTCGTTTATTATTAACAAATAATATCCAACTTGAAAAATTTTTCGGTAAAATAATTTTCGATATTCATTGTTGATTCTGCAAACCGTATTGTGTTTTTGTGTTTCGCTGATTCTAAGTGCTGTTTTAAATAAAAACAGGCTTTATTTCCCACTGAAACAACAGCCATGCAAACTGTGCAAATTGCTTCATATTTCGAGCTTTGACTTTTGAAAAAAATTTGTATTGAGCAAGAAATTCATCTGAAACAACGAACTTCCTTTTTGGAATTTTCGTCCTTAATTTATAATTATCTATAATTTAGGTTGTATTGTAGAAGACAGAAATTTTAGAGATCGAATACTTGTTCAACTTTACCAGTTTAAACACTATACGACGATATTTTTAATCGCTCTCAATTAAAACCATTGATAATTGATCTATTAATTGACTTTTGACAGTATTTCAAAATCTAAATAAGCCAAATTTAAAATTTAACCTAATAAGCTAAATCTACATTTAAATTTTCACAAAATTACGAATTATTGTATTTTGAATTTTGACAATAAGCTACATGCTTACTGTAAAAGATTACTTTGTAAGTTTCTGAATATTAGATTTGATTAGATACATTTTTCATGACATTTTGGTAAAGGCAAAGAAAAAATACTTTAATGACGTTTAGCAGATGAGAAACATGGTATGAGAATTCAGCTGATAAATGTTGTACAAGATATTAAAAAACCGTTGAAGAAAACTATAATAAATAATTATGTTACTAAAAAATAGAGGACAAAAGAGGACATTTAAGGAAGAAAAGAGTAAAAAAGATCCCGACTAAAAAAGAGGGCATGTACTCTTTAAAAGAGACATTCTGGTCACCCTATACATACATATATGTATTAGTATATAGATCAATTATTTTTATTTGCACATCAAAACAATAAGGGATCTGTGAGCTTATAATTTTTTTTATCCCTATTATATTTATATAGATAGTTATGTACGTACATATACGTATATAATAAACATTATATATAGGCATAAATTAATTCCTTTTTTCGTGTAGGTATAATATTCATATTATTATCTTTTTTCATTGTATTGTGCTACTTCACTTCATTTTATTTTTTGACATGACTTTATTTATATTATTTTAAATTTAAACGATTGGTTTGTATGTAGGTATACTGTTTATATAACATAACAATTAATAATATAATTTAATTTTTTTACATTTTAGGTACATACATATGTATACGATACCAAATTTAAATAACATACAATCCAATATACATATGTACATAATTAATTAATAAACACGCTGTAAACACACGCACAAAATACTGTTGTGGTTTTATAGCTCTTGTATGTAATAAAAAATATTTTTTACATTCAATATATTGTATCTACCTATATGTTACGTCTACAATAAAAATAAAAACGATTTGACTAACAGACGGTAACTACCACTATCCATTAATGAACAGAAAAACCATGTAAAATTAACTCAATTTCAATGCTATACAGCAAAATATATATACATTCATATACGAACATGTAAATGTGTATCTAAAATGTATATGATTCTTGATTCCTTTTGTCGTCATTTTTACGAACAAACATGAAAGCCGTTGCTATATGAAATAGAGTCGATTTTTTTATGCATATAATATTGTAATGTAATATATTTTATAAATAAATGTATGTGTATAGTACGTACACGTTTTGTGTATATAAAGTATAAACCATATATAATACATGTATATATGTATATATATGCATATGGCTGTTAACTTTAGATACAACTTAACATATGTACATAAGTACAGTGGTTCGCATAAGTCTGCGTACAGTACAAAAATTTTAAAAAAATTGGAAAAAATAACACAATAGACTTGTAATTCAATTTTTTTTTTTTAGATTTACTACTAAAAACGAAAAAACAAAACAATTTTTCCTAAAAACAATGTATTTAAAAACATAATTTTTCATATCTATTACTAAAATCAGTGTTGCAAAAGTTTGCATACACTTTACTAAAATCATGTTTAATTATTCTGTAGGCCATGTTTTTAAACCAATAACTGCTTAGAGTCTTCGAGGCAAGGATTTTATGAGCTTCGTTGTTACATTGGAGTATTGGACCCATTTTTATTCTATTATTTGACTAATGACAGCTTTAAATTGTGTTTATTTTTCATTTCTTTATTTCGAAGTCTTCTCTCCAACTTTGCTCACAGATTTTCTATATGGTTTACATCGAAAGATTGAGGAGGGGTCTTTAAATAGTGTGACATATTGGAAATGACCCATTCGGTTAAGCGATTTTAAAATTTTTGTACTGTACGCAGAATTATCCGATCCACTGTACGTATATACATGTGTACAATAAGAATTTGCACAAAATTTTACAAGGTCACCTTCACAACCGCAAATTCTGAAAGCAATTTTTTATACAATTTTAACGCATATATAGATATGTATACATACATTATATATATATATATATGTACAATAATGTATGTATATGCAAGTGTATAGTGTACTCATGTACGTAAAGGTATATATATAAACAACTTGCATACATGTGTGTATATAATATATATATATATTTTTGTGTAAAAGCAAAAGCTTTCATACGTTTATGATTTTTATTATAACTTTTCTTGATGTATATACTTTATTTATACATGTCATATATATGTATATGTATTTATATTCTACATACATACACGAAATGAATGGGAAGTGGGCAGAAGAATTTGGAATACAAATTATATGTATACATATATGTCGTATATGGATGTACATCTATCAACAAGAAAAAAGTATGAAAATATTTCAGTTAGTAGTACTAAAATGTAAAACTAACGTGACGTAGGTATTTTGTGTAAAATTAATTATAAGCGACATTTAAGAATATCTAGAAAAATATCTAGAAAAATATACCTACATATTATGTGTATTGTATGCCCTTTTCTCAATTTTTCAGTTCATTCATATGTGTGTGTATACGGGTACCTACATATTTGTGTACTTATATATTTTACTTTTCAAAGTATATTTTTTTTATAAAAGCTCAGATTTGTAAAATACATATAAGTTTTATTTTATATACATAATATGTAAATACGTAGGTGTTATATGCAATTTATGTACCTACCTATATACATAGATATATGTACGTACATCTATAGGTACATTGTACTAAAATATTATTTTTATGCATTTCACGTAATATACATACTTTATATTAAGGTAATACCCTGTCATCCCGTCAATATAAAATTCAATTCATTTATGCATAAAAAACACACTAAAAATAAACTAAAAAAAGTATGTCTTAACCTTGAAGTTCCAATTTCAATTTACCTATTCATCATACATGATAAAATTTTCATTTGTTTCCAGCTTCTTTTTTGTTTATAACCTCAACGTTAAAAATTTCATATGGCTGTGTACAATATTACATCTCTACAAATTAATATTTTTAATAGGTATGTATATAGATAGATACGTGCAAGTGTTTGTGTTTGGACATATGTATATAGAAATGTAATACACAAATTGTTTATGCATATTTACATATATTTGAATATATTTATTATTATATGTAGGCACACGCACATACTTATATGTATGTATTAATAACGCCCGAATTAAAAGATGTGTTTGATTACAAATCTATATATGTATGTACATATGTATGTATAATTATTATTGCAAACTTTGCTTTACAATAATGCTTTATTTTATTAAAATCTTTTATGAATTTAACTGCAGACTTTTTCTAACATGCAGATACATACATACATACGTATAGACAGTAAGTATACATATGTATACATATACGAAAATACGTATATACATATGTATGTAGTATGTAAATTTAAATTTGCATACAATATATATGGATGTATCATATACTACATACATACATATATCTACCATGCAGATTATTTTTTTAAATATATATACGAGTACGTATATATGTACATATGGTTATATATGTTAAAGTAGCTTTGAATATGACTGAAATTAAACATTTAAATGAAGCGCGAAATAGTATAACTAATACTATAAAACAAGAGACACACTAGGTATATGTATTATTGTTAATTTGTTATTAAATTAATTAAAAGTTAATTTCTAATTTAAAAGATAGTGATCGAGAAAAAACAATTGCCATTATTAATTTTGTTAAACGAAAAAGCGATTTTGTCTCATTCCTTACTTTTATAGAGTGCAAAAATTTTGAATATCAATAACTTAAAAAAAAATAATGATGTTTAATTAATCAAAATTTGATAAGAACATTTATTACTAATTAACAGTGAGGACTTTAATGAGCAATAAATTTGTGTGTGATTGTTTTTGTATTCCTGTTCGTTTTTCAAACATTTTTGGGTACTTTTCATTCTTTGGTAAAGGGTCAACTAAATTTGGCTTGAAGTAACTCAAGTCAGAAGTCTGATTATATTCTTTTTTATATGAGTTTGACCATAATAAAGTGAAGTCGGAATTCGGATTAAGTCAAATTGAGCGAAGCTGTCAAATTTTTGTTGACTTCAGTTTGTGTGCTTTTGATCACACAAAATTGAGTAACTTTTGTGAATGTATGAACAAAATATGGGAATAATAGGAATTTGAATTCTGAAGTACATATGTACATGATACATAAAAATAAAATTAAAATGATTAAAAGAAAACAAAATTTCAAAAAATTGAAGACTTTGTTGGAAATGTTTCATTTTTTCAAAACACGATAATTCTTTACATCTCCTTTAACAATGAAATAATATAACAAGAACAGAAAATAGTGACAACATAACCATAGTTTTACCAAATTAAACACAACTCACAGAACTTAAATATGGGTGTCACTTCGACTTAAGTAAATCACGTTAAATTGACTTGAGTTACTTCAAGCCAAATTTAGTTAGCCCTTAATACTTTCGTAGAATTGAAAATTTTATTAAAATGACAACACCAAATTTTTGAAATTTCACCATCACCATAAATTGTTCTGTAATAAATAAAAGGTAAATAAAAATTTGTATATTTATTTTTTTTTTCTTTCAACTTTATTTGTGTATTGAAGATAGATATGCGTTGTGCAATACAGATAATACACCTGAGACAAATGAAATGCCTATCCCTTTCTATAACCTTCATTTCTGAAGAATTTTAATTTTTAATCATAAGTACGTATACAAAATGCGATTTTTCATTTTAGTATTAAATGGAAATACATAATTATGTACTTTCAAAACTTAATATATTTATAAAGGGAAAACGCACTACGCACTAGGCTTTAATTAAAAAAAAAAAAAAAACGAAATACCATATAACATACTTTAAAATTTAAATACATTATGGAATTTGAACACTTACCTCTGTCATTATTATCCATAATTATTAATGAATTAAAATTCTCTTATTTGTTATCTTATATTTTGATATTTTCGTAGCCTTTAAAATTTTATGCTAATATTATAATTTCTATTTTAATACAAACATTAGATTACATATTTTTCATTATAACAAAATTAAATATATGAATTTATCTTTAAAACATTTTTAAGTTTATTTTTAAAAAACAAAAAAGAAAAAAATAGCACAGGGACATATTTATTTTATAACACTAAATTTTTATTATAGGAATTTTATTGCTTTTTTTTTCATCTGTCACTGACTTTCGAGGTCGATGAACTTTTCAAGAAAACATTAAATTTCCACGTTAAAATGACATTTTCTGTATAAAATTTGTTATATTTATAAATGTTATAATCACTAATTAAAAATTAAAAATAGTTTTTATACTAAATTTAATTAATTATAAAATATTTTATTAAAACTCTGTTATTGAACTTGTTCACCATTAAAAAGTAAAAAAGGCAGTTTCTAATCTTTTCTTTTTCTTTTTTTTCTTTTTTTCAATTGAAGTATTTATCATCACCGTTGCTAGAAAAGTTGGCAGCACAGTCAAAACAAATATACGGTATATTTGAAATCCCGTGTTCGAAGTAACTATTTTTAAAAATTTTTAATTGAAAATACTTTAATTAAATAAATAAACAATGAACAGAGATGTATTTGTAGTCTTCTGTTTATCAAAATAAATAAATTATTATTGAAGTAAGTGAAGAAAATATCGTTTTTTCGTTTTCAATAATAAAAGCAAAACTAAATTCTAATTTCTAATCTCGATTCGACTATCATATGGTCATTTTCATTTGATTTAATTAATATTTGAAATTATCAATCCAAATGTCAAATTTGTCAATTAATCGTCGAATAATTTGTTTTGGTTTCTCTTTTTCCAATTTCAAAGTACATACAAGTAATAAATAATTTTGTTTTTATTATTAAATCTAGTTTATTTAAGAATTTTTTATTAATTATTTTACTACTTATTACACATTTAATGTTAATTAAATTCAGTAAATGAAAATGAAAATATAGTTTTAAGTAAAAATGTGCCATATCATTAAATGTAGCCTAAATATATTATTCTTAAAGATTGCTTTAATTTAAAATTTAATTAATTAGATAATTCAATAAGAATGAATGTATAAAATAAAATACGAAAATTAATTATGCTACCAAGAATATTTGCTCGTTTTAAAGTTAAATGTGTATTATTAAGTATAATATCATTATTTTTATTAGATTTTTTTGGAGTATTTACTCATATGTTTGAATTAGATTATGATAGGCATTTTAATTATCCTCTTAATGGTGATGTATTACGTTGGGCACATCAAATACGATTTCATCAAGAGCCTGATGTAAAACCAATAAATATATATAATTTTAGCTATTTTAAAGATTGTAGTAATAAATGTATAGATGATGGAACACCAATTACTCCAACATTAGTATTTATTGTTAAATCAGCACCAAAAAATTTTAATCAACGTAATGCTATACGCAAGACATGGGGGTATGAGAAACGTTTTTCAGATGTGATCACTAGGACTGTATTTACAGTCGGTACATCAGCGAATAAAGAATTAGAAAAACATATTCAAATTGAATCAGATCAATATCAGGATATAATAAAAATGGATTTTATCGATGCATATTTTAATAATACTACCAAAACTATGATGGGTATTAAATGGGCAATTAAATTTTGTCCTCGGGCTCGCTTCTTTATGTTTGTTGATGACGATTATTATGTTTCAACGAAAAATATTTTACGATTTATTAAAAATCCAACAAATTATCCAGAATATTTAGAAGTTGCTGATGAAACATTGCGAAAAGTTGCACGACGATTAAATCAATCAGATTTTCGTAATTTATCTGCTAATTTAGAATTATTAAATGATGCCAAAAAAGTCTTATCTGAAGGACTTAATTCAGTAGAGGGTAAAAAACATTTTCATCATTTAGAAGAATTTGTAGTTAAAGGACCAATTGCATATGAGAGAAAAAATCGACGACAAAGACGTAGCTTATTAGAAGATAAAAAAATTACACATGATTCGAAGTTATTTGCTGGTTTTGTGTTTACATCATCGCCACATCGTCATAAATCAAGTAAATGGTATATTACTTTGAAAGATTATCCGTTTCATAAATGGCCACCATATGTTACAGCTGGTGCCTTTTTACTTTCACGAGAAGCTCTCTTTGAAATGTATTACACTAGTATGTTTGTAAAACATTTTAAATTTGATGATGTATATTTGGGAATTGTGGCTTTAAAAGCGAAAATTGATCTTTTACATTCAAATCAATTTTACTTCTACAAAGCTTTGTATACAGGACCATACAGTTACAGATATGTTATTGCATCTCATGGCTATAATAATCCAGATGAAATGGTCAAAGTCTGGACTGAAACAAGAGCTGCCGGTCATGCGTAAAAAGGACTTATAAAGGGAGAAATATAAATAATAAATATAAACATTTTGGCAATCAAAAGTGATGTTAGTGGTGAATAGAAAATTAAATAATTTTGCTAAATTTTTCAATTTTAAGAAAAATATTAAAGTATTATCAAATTTATTTTTTCTTGTGTTTTATTATAAAGTAATTTGGTCAATAATTTTGGCTCGCTATTTCTAATTTAGAAATGTTTCATTAATTTAAAAAAAAAAAAAAAATTGAATGAAATTTCAGTTTGTCGTGTTTACAATTTCGTTACTACTTTTTTTATGTGTCAATATCTACAAATCAGTTATGAATTTGAAAAAGTTTATGGCGTCATATTCAGTCCTATCGTTTTCTTAAACTTGAAAGTGGTAGTGTACACTGTACAGTACTATCTTCATCATCATTACTGAACCAGTTTGCTTTCGCATTTTTGTTCACTTTCATGTTCACTGTTGGTTCACTATATACTGGTCTGGCCTGGTATACGTAGCAGTAGCAATGGCAAACAGCATACCAGTTTAGCCTAGCAATCTAATTAGTATTCAGTAGTATAAATGAAGATGATAATGCTTGTTCAAGTCAGTTGTCTTTTGAGTGTAAGAGAAGACGGGTTGTATTGTATTGTATAGTGGCTCTTGGATTTTAATTAAAATGTTTTGGGCGCGAACGGAAACGATGAAAATTAACATCGAAAATTAGATATTACATTTTATTTATAATTGGCCTGTATGAAGCAGTAACAAATTTCTAGATTATAAAATAAAATAAACAATTATAGTAAATAGTATGAAATAATTATACATTGATAAAATAATTAAAATGAAATTTATTTACATTTTTTAAAAAGTAAGTTTTTACAAAAGTATTTGATCAAGACGACGTTATTACAGTATCAGATATCAAGAATTGTAGAAATACAGCAACTGCACCAAAACGATAGCACTGATCATGTTTATAAAAATGAAAACTCTTACAACTTACAACTTTCAAATTTAATTGTCAATATTGTCAATGTCAAATTGAAATTGGTTAGATTGAAAATTTGCTTTCGTTTACTAATTTTTCTAAATTTTTTTTCCTCGTGTACGTACTTTTATATTTTGATAATTATTAATTTATATATGTACATAGATTTTTTAAAATTATTTTTGTGTTTTATAGTACAAAAAGATTTAAGAATATGCCGGAATTGGAAGATAATATAAAACCATCATGGGCAGATGAAGTTGAATTAGATTCTGGTGGACTTCCCCCACCCACAGAAATAGTAGAAAATGGCTGTAAATACGTAACTGAATACAAACTCAATAATGATGGAAAAAAGGTAAAAGTAGTTCGAACATATAAAATAACAAAACAAGTTGTGCCGAAAATTGTTGCTAAACGGAAAACTTGGGCTAAATTTGGTGATTCAGAGAATGATAAGCCCGGTCCTAATTCTCATACTACAATGGTATCTGAAGATGTTTATATGCAATTTATAAGCGCAAAAGAAGAAGAAAAAGCCAGTGAGAATTTGGATTCAACTAAGAATGTAGCAAGATGCCGTATATGTAATGGTGAACATTGGTCAATTAATTGTCCATATAGAGGTACTGCAATGGATACTGGAAAATTAATGGAATCAAAAGCTCCAGCAACTACTACAACAGAACCATCAAAAAGCGGTAAATATGTGCCACCATTCTTAAAAGAAAGTCAAAAGGGTACTGTTGGTACTCGTGGGCGTGATGATACAACAGCCGTTCGTATATCAAATTTATCAGAATCGATGACTGAAGCTGATTTAGAGGAATTGGTTAAGAAAATTGGTCCACACAATAAAATGTTCTTGGCAAGAGATAAAAACACTGGATTATGTAAAGGATTTGCTTACGTACATTTCAAATTAAAGAAAGACGCAGCAGCTGCAATTGATATATTGAATGGACACGGTTATGATCATCTAATTTTGAATGTTGAGTGGTCAAAGCCTCAAAATAATTAAAAATAAAATTTTGTCAAGAAAAATGTAAAGCTTTTCAATAAATATAAAAAGGAATCGTATACATATGTAAATGAAGTTATTTATTTTCACCTACTTTCTGTATTATGCATATGTATTCAAGATCTATAAAATATACAGATATATATATATACATATATGTATATTTTATAGATCTTGTATGTATTATGTAGGTACATAGAACATAGCTAGGTACATATATAGTTTTGCTATAATGCACATATGTATTTCGTTCGTCTATGTGAATATTTTTTGTCACAGATTGATTTCTTTGTCGTGATTTATCATTTATTTGGGTTCAATTAAGTACTTTATTCAGGGCTTTAAAATAAAATTGAAAAAAAGACATATATAAAGAAAAAAATATGTATTTCTTTATTTGAAGATGGATATGTGTGTATACACCTTTTCTGTTAATTAATTAATAAGAAAAATAACATTTCTATTACATGACTTATTTAAATCTACAACGTTTACAGATTACAGAATCTTAAATCAAAAATATAAATAATAAATAGTGTATAATAAAATGCAATTAAATAAAAGAAAGGATAATTGGAAGGATGCTCTATAGAAATTACGCAAAAATTTCATTTTTTTATGCCGTTTAATTTTGTTTTTTTTTTTTAGAAATTACCCATTCTAATTGTGTTTTTCTGGATGTGATACACTTATTTTTTCTTATTTATTGTTTACTGATTTGGGCAGTCGTTCGGAGTTGATTTTTTCTTATTCGAGTTTTTATGTTGTCCAGAATTACCTTCATCCTCATCCGCATCTGCATCATAATCATCATCTTCTTCTTCATCTTCCTCTTCCTCCTCTTCATCGTAATCATCATCATCAATATCACCAGTATAAAATAAAACTGCTCTAGGGATAATGCTTGACCTTATGAAATGACCAATTTCATAATCAGTAGCTAAAATCTAAATAAAAGTGGACGAACATTAATTTTTGTAATTTTAATAAATAAATAAAAATTGTAGTACCCCTTGAGTATCTTCATCGTCTTCCTTGTTACCGGACACTTCTGGTGGATTGAAGAAGTTGAAAAATGAATCGTTTGGAACTTGTTTCGTAACTGTACGTACAGCTCCACGTTCCTTATGTTTTTGCTTTTTACGAATTGTTTTTATTGTTAAATTCATTCCCTTTTCCCAATTAATTGTGCAACCCTATAAAATAAGCACAATAAATAAGTGCGTCATAATCGTCACTTACGATATTATTTTTTTTTCTATAGTCACTTACTGTGCATTTATATATTTCTGGCCCTTCAAACGCCCATGGATTATCTGTTTCGACAGTTGATTTTAAGAAATACTGCTTTGTTAGTACCGGATTTGAAAAGTATTCATTTTTATCAAAATAAAACTCTAAAATGAATGACTAAAAAGAACAAACGTTCACATTAATTTTCGTTAACATATTAAATTTTTTCATTAAATGTATAAAACTGTTTTTCTTGTTCTTCTCGTGAGTAAACCTTTTAGTAGAATTTTAGTAAAAGGTTGTTGCAAATTAAGAATTATTTTTTATAGCATAACAAGAAACAATAATGAAATGTTGAAAAATTTCATTATGCCTTAAAATAGAATTATTATGCCTAATAAAATAAATACATATATACATATGTATATTCACTATAGAGTAAATTTATATTTCATATATAATCTGAATATTTTTATTCATTACTTACCAAAGGGGAATCAATATATACAATTTTAATATCACGTAATTTTTTAATAGCTGGCTCATCATGTTCTTGTATCATTTCTGATAATAATTCTGTGCTACGAAATATGGTTAACCAGAAATCTGGAACGCCTTTAACATCTTCTGGATATTTCGACTTAAAACTTCATTAAAAAATAAAATAAAATAAATTTAAAAATTGAATTTCCAACATTTTATGTGCAGTCTTACTTCTGAACTTTAAGTGAAATCTCTTTCATTTTTTCTGTCATTTCAGCTTCTTCACCATCTGATTTCCAATTAGCTTCCTCATTTGATGGTTCTACATCACCGCATACAATATCTCGTCTTTTATCGAAAAATGGTTGATAACGTAATAAATATTTCTTTTCCAAATTGTACACTTCTTTATAAAATTCAACTTCAATTTTCATTTGTTCTAATTGAATATTTTTTAGAGCACGTATACGATTTTGAACGTTAGTTGGAAGCGTTTTAACCATCTCTTTTAAAACTTGACGTCGTACACCAGGTGGCATAAAACCGGGTCTGTAAAAATTAAAATTAAGAAATTATCAAAATATAATTTTTTTTTTATTCACATTGTAAAACACATACGTATTACAAAGAAATTGATTAGCACGTTTTTCATCTGTGTCTGATTCACTACCCACTTCATTATTTGTTACTTCTTTATTACTCATTTTTTTTTCAAAATCCTAAAACTGAAAATTAAAAATTGGTACATTTATATATTTGCTTAAACACCAATTTATTTTTTTATATATTATATTCTTATTTATATGGTTTATTTGCGTTTTAAATTCTTGATATGAAAGTCAAATCCAAATTTACTGGATTCTGGATTGTATAAAAAAAAGGTTATACATATTTCAATTTTTCATCGCCATTTTTCATGCGATTTTAGCAGTTTTTTTTTTCTTTGTTCCAATAACGGGTACCTTATAGTCTTGAATTGAAATCAATTTTTCAATAAAATTGTGAAAATTTTAATTTATTCACAAAAATTATAAAATTCCAAATTACAATTCGTACTGATTTGAATTTTAAGAAAATGCGCAGTTAATACAATACCTACAACACAATTTTATATTACTTGCTGCGGCCTATATGACCAAAAATATAGGAGAGCACGTGTCATTTTTCATAAAAATATGTACATACAACATGTACATGCAATTGCAATTTTTTTCTTTTTTTAACAATTAAATTATCTATGTATAAATGTTTATGATTTAGTTTATCAAAAAATCAATTACTCACCTCACTATTAATTTATTTCAAATATTTATTTAAATTATTAAAATATATTAATTTTAACTTTAACTTTTTCAAATTGAAAATCAACTTTTTTTAATTAACAACGAGAGAAGAGATGGTGGCCGGATGATGGAATGAATGATCAATGAACTATTGAACTAATGAGGAATGAATGGATGGAGTATTGGAGTGTTCGAGGATGCAATGCGAGCAATACGCAACACACGCAATTGGCAATACAATATAAAATTTAATACAAAACGAAAAACGAAAATAAAAATTAAAAACCGAACGAACACATACAAAGTGGCCTACAAAAACGTAAAGAATAATATAATAATATGGATTTATATCATATATACCTACACGGTAAGACTATAGTAAAGTCAAATCGAATCGAAATCCAAATGAGAAATGAGAAAAAAACATGAAAATTGAAAATTAGAATAAAAATAACGAAATCATTTGCATAAATGCAAAACACAAATACATATATGGGAAGGGAAGTACAAGTAACGTACCAAGATCTCGTACGTTGTTTTTGTTTTGCTTGGCCAAAGTCAAGCAAGAAGAGGAATAAAACAGCGTAAATGGGCTTATTTTATATTTATTTGTTCTGAGCCGGAACACTACATAATCCTTAAAAATGAAATCCCCAAAACTCAAAATCCCTCTATCGATCGTAGATAGAGATCGTAGAGATTAGAGATACTACATACTTTATAATTATAAATCTATGTATATACTTTTGGTTATAGTATAAAATGCAAAATGAATTTGAATTTTTTTAAATTAATGTCGTTATTTTTTACCTTGGTATATTTTAGTCAATAGCGTCTGGCTAAGAGATTGTGTACTTTTTTGGCTCACAATTTCACTAGAATGAGTTTGTATTATTCTTATTTTATACAGAAATCATATTAAATTACTATAAAAAAGAAATGCAAATTAATTTGCTTTATTCATTTTTTACATTTATTGAAAAACTTAAAACATATTCGTAGATATTATATACGTACATACATATGTACATACTAAGAAAAGTTTAAAACAGCGTTATTCTCATATAAATTCTAAAACTGAGATAAAACAAAAATTAATGTTCATTTTTACAAAATTTCATGATTTCATTATTATCATGTAAAATGAAAAAAAAATAACTTCATAACTCTATTTCTAAAAGCGTTTATGTTTGTTAATTTAAATTAAATTTCAAATTTTAAATCAGTATTTTTAGATGTTGATGGAATTACTTCATTTTTATTTAAAATTGTTAATAATTTTTGTTTTTCATGTTGATTTGTGGTATTAGTGTTTGCCAAAACTGTAACATTTTTAGACAATGTATCATTAATTTTAAAAGTTACATTTTTTCATTAATATTTTGTGATACAGGTTTTATTAAAATGGATTTGGCTACTGATGATGACTGATGTTCATTTATTAAATATGGTGTTATTTGTTTTTGATTTGTCTGGGGCTGTGTTAAATCTTTCAAAGATAAATTTGAAAAATTTATAGAATTTAAATTTTGATTATTTTTTTGATAATTTGTCGTATTACCAATGGAAAATGAAGTGTTACTATTCTGAATGTTAGGATTTCCGTTGTTAGCTACTGTTGTTACAGGCAATTTAATTTTACGAAATTGAAAATTTTCAGGTGATGATTTACCATTTGTTTTATTTTGGCTTAAAGTATTTGAACCATCATGTGTGTTTGATGTGAGCCCCTCTTTCAATAAATTTGTCTCAACCTTTTTTCGAGACTTTTGTTCAATTTTTTCTTTTTTATTGCTATGAGTAGAATCAGAATCAGATGGTAAATATGTTTTAAGAAATTTTAATACATCAATGAGAGCATTTGTATTGAATTTTTGTAATACAATTTTTTTATTTCTTTTTTTAGAAATTTCTTTTGAATTCAAATTTTTTGATTTCAAATGTCTTAATATTTCTTTATTTAAAATTGTATCAATATCATTTAAAAGATTTTCGAGATTATTACTTGTTTTTGAAATATTTCGTGATACACTTTGAATTATCTGTTGATTATTATTATTATTCGTCAACTTTGTTGCAGTATTCGTTTGAATTACATTACATTTTATAAGATTTTCATATTCTTTATGTGTTATAAACTTTGTCTCAACAAATATAAATTCCGGTATTTCGGAATTTTTAATATTAATAGCAATTAATTTTGATTGATTTATGTTTAAATTCACTCTTGATTTATTTACCAGAGGTTGTACAATTGATGATTTAGGTTGTTCAATTGGTACTTCATCTAGAACGTCTTCAATTTGAATTTTATTTTTTTTTGTCAATTGTTCAGTTTTACTACTTTGAACTTTAGATACTTGTGATTTTCTTCTTTCTGATATTTTTGCATTTTTTTCCCTTACATTCTCACTTCGTTTTGTTTTAGTTTTATCAAAATTAGATCTACATTTATTAATACTTTCATTTCGTTTGTTTATTTTATGAATTTCCTTCAAAGAGATTTTTTTAACACGTACTTTTAATTTTTTAATATTATATATTCTTTTTTCATCAATAAATGAAGTCTTTTTGAAGCCACTTTTTTTAGTCTGAATATTTGATATTTTTTTACTTGTTTTTCGCGTATCTTTAGATTCAATATTATTTTTTAATGGTGTGTAAATAAAATCAAATGATTGTTTTTGAATACGTTTTCTTTTTTCATCTGGTGGAAGACACACGCCGCAATCTACAAAATCTGAAAAATTCACATTTTAAATGAAATTTTGTTTTTCTTCATTATTCTAAAAAAGCAATTTACTTGATTCTTTTTTAATTCCAATACTTATATTTGCCTCTTCATTTAATAATATAGGTTTTATGTCATTTTGTTCGATAACTGGCTCTTCTAAAACCTTAAAATTAAAAAATAAACAGAATGTAAATATAAGCAGACGCTAATATTATTTTATCTAATATTTACATCATTTGCATTATTACTTTCCATGCAAAGTAACGGATCTACTTGATTATTTTCTTTTTTGTCTGAAACTAAATATAAATTAGTAATTACAAATTATTTGCATTTAAAAATTTGTTTAACAAAACATTGTAAAATAACAAAAATGTAATCCTTACGACAAGACTTTAATACATCTTCAAATTCATCAAGATATTCAACCTCTTCAATATCCATTTTAATAAATACTTTATTAAATAATTTAATTAATAATTATGTATAACATTTATGTTTAATTTGATAATAGATGAAAATTAAAAATCTTTAATTTTTAATAATAACTTTAAAGTTAAACATATGAATTGTTTGTTCTGTCACTGTCTGTACGCTGTCATAACAAAAATGGCGCTGGCTGAAATTAAAATTTTAAAGCTTGTTTAGGCTGTTTTTCTTTATTTTTTCCATACTCGGAATAGAATGAACAGAATACTATTCGAAAAATTTAGAATAGAATGAATAAAGTAACAAAATAGAACAAATGGGTCATTAAAATGGCTGGAGAAAAAATATTTTATTTATTTTTTTTTGTTATTGGAGAGATAGGTTGCACATTTTTGTATCTAAAAAATAATAAAATAAAATAATGTAATTTATTTATTTTATTATATTATTCTATTATGTCAAACCCCAATCGGGCTTTTACTATCATAAATTTGACAGATTATAAATCAAAAGTAGGGTTTATTCCATTTATTCCATCATCAGTCTAGGATTAAAAAGAATACGTTCTAGATATTCCGAACGAATAAAGAAAAACGGAAAAGAACATCCGGAATATACTTTTTGAATAAAGAAATGCATATGGAGATGTATGGAGTTGCTTATATTTCTGTTCTGTCATACTGTTATCAAATTCAAATTTCAAACTCGTGCAAACGGTTGTATGTGTAATGTGTATAGATATTGTGCACACCAAACAACCGTTGGGTCAATTTTCGATTTACTATTTTATTTTTATTCCAATAATAAAAAACCAACATAGAAAAAAGACAATTAGAAAGGTAATTTATGTGACATCAGCGCCGCTAGTGGTTTCTTGTTATAGAATATAAAAGGAAATAAATTTTGATTTTTTTAAATAACGTCTTTTTTAATACTCTTGTTTATAATTAAGAAAAACCGTGATTTGAAAGCAACAAACTAATTGTGGAAAAAATCCTTCAAAAAGAAACCATTTTGATTTACATAATTATGAATACATGTAGAGCGATATGTGTGATTATAAACATGATCAAAAATTGAAATAAATATGTATTACCAAAAAGTATTACTTATAAAATCCCTGATATGTGTAGTAAAACAAAAGAAATAAACGGAAATCAAAAATAAATAAATTTAAACAAATTATGTATAAAAATTTGTAATCGTAATTCTTTATTTTTATTGACAAATATTGTCTCTTATGTATATACTTGATGTATAATTATTTTTTTATATTTCATCTTGTTTTATTATTATGTACTTTTACGTAATACTACCCTTAAAACTATTTCTTGTGTTTTATTTTTATATGTATAATGTAAATAAAAATATTTCAAAAAAAAAAAAAAAAAAATTAAACGAAAATTCTAAAGTGTAAATATGAAATACGTTAATTATGTATGCCGTTAATTAAGGTAAGAACATTTTTAAATATTTTTAATTTAAAAATTAAAATATTTTAAAAAGTTCAGCAAAGAAATAAAATTCAAATGAATATCGCAAATGATTTAAAAAGCAAATTCAATCAAATTCAAATATTTATTCTTTAACTGAACTTTGTTTTCTGTTTTTGTTTTTTTTTTTTTTTAAATAATAAGTATTTTATATGATATATGCATTTGGAGCTATATAAAGTAAAAATATGGTAAAGTAAAAATGATTTTGTCTGATAATAATTAATGAGTATATGATAAAGTAATTAATAGTATTAGTTGCTTGTATAATTTTAAGATGACGATCGATTTATTACTGGTGTTATAACATTTCTTGATTTTCTTGATTCATCGTTTCCAATTAGTAATGAACTTTCACCAAGAACTCTCATGGTATTTGAATAATCTGAATCAATTTGTGGTATTTTCTTTTCATTTGGACGAAGTGTTTTTATTAAATCAGATAATGATAAGAAACTTTGATGACCGATCTCACTATCATTATTTGTATCAACACCACCTAATTTTTCAATTTCTTGTGAAATTTGTTTTAATCGTTGTTCTACAGATGGTAATTCACTTGAATGTGAATAATCATCATTATCATTTAAATCTGATGTATTATCATGTTCTTCATTAGTATTAATAGTCTCATGTTGATTATTACGTTCATAATCATTCTCATCATCATCATGTAGATGTCTAGCTTCTTCATTTTCATTATGTTCTGTAATATCATCATTTTCATGAATATCTAATTCTACAGATGTATTATGATCATCATTATTATTACTTTCATTACTATTATTTTCATTACTATTATGTTTATTTGAAATATCATTGGGTATCTTCAATTTTTCATTGTCATTTTTTAATATATTTTGATCTTCGTTTGTTATTTTTAGAGATGTTCTTGGTGTATCGGAAATTTCTTGAGAATGATCATCTGATGATTTTCTTAAAAATGTTGCAAAAGTTGATGAGAGAGCAGCTGGAAGTGGTGTAGTTGAGAACGATGGTCTAAATGTTGTAGATGAAATTATTGGACGACTGTAAATAATAGATTATAAAAATTGATCGATAACATACATGTAATAAGTGAAAGATAGGAATAAATATAAACCCGTCATAGTTTCGAATTGGCAGAGAAATACATGCGAAATTTTATCTAAACACATTTTGCTTTCAAATAAGTGCTACTTTTCGATCATTTAATATAGATAATTATATTTTTCTTAATTGATTCGATTCTATTCTCTACAAATTTTAACCGTTAATTTGTAAATTAGGCTGTACATATTTACATATTTGAATAACATGAAAAACAGAATATTTTCATAAGTTTTGTATTAAGGAATAATGAAATAAACAGCATTGGCGATAAATACAAGTTTAATTCATTCGGATCAAAATTATTTTATCATATAGAATATATAGTACAGTCTTTTTTTTTTGTTTTTAATGGAAAGACATTTATGTGTGTACTATTATTATTAAAATCTATTATTTTTGTTTTGATTTAGGGGTGAGCTCACCTAAATTTATCTAAAACGATTTTTTGTGTGATAATTTTATTTTTGTTTTGTATGGCGGGCAGAGAAGAGTAGATGATGAGTGTCCAGATATTTCCTTACCCCTGGGCTGATGAGACTGGAATACTTCCATAATTGTAATAGTAACATCTTGTCTGTTCACATATAAAATCTTTAACAGTTGAACAATCTTCTGGCATCCATTTAAGTGTTGGTGCTTTCAACATAACACAACCTTTTTCTAATCCACTGTTACTGTTAATTTATTATAAAAAAAAAAATTTTTGATCAATATAAAGTTAAAAAAAAATCTGCTTTATGTAGAATTTTTTTTTGTTTTTACCTGTCTCTTGCTGTTCTTTGTGGAGCTGTATTACTGTTATGATCTACAGGATCTAAAATACCAGATCGTGCTACTTCAGCTGAATTTTCAAAGAAATCAAATGTTGCATTAAATGGCAATCCTGTACTCATCCATAGGAACATTCCTGTTCCTAAACGATTTCCAGATGTCCAAAAATCATATTTACTATATCCGGCATTTTGTAGATATTGTGTCATTGATTCAACTTTTTCTTTTGTTTCGAATGATGCTAATTGAAGACCCAATGAACGACAATATTGATATGCTAAGAAATAATTTAATTCTGGTGAATACGGATTCATTCGACTGATGAAATATTGTACACCATCTAGTTGAATTGTTGTTATCCTTTGAGCTATATAAAATATGAATAACATAACATAATATATAACACAATTTTTTTAAAATGTTGAATAATTATTAAAGAATTAAAAAGAAAAGTGTTTAATAAATATATGAATAGTAATCTTTTTTTTATTCAATCGCTGCGTACACCAATGATTACGACTATTAAATAAAATATGTATAAGAAAGCAAAATAGAAATTAAAGAAATATCTTCCTTTTCTTGTATTTAAATTTCTTTAGTAAAGTATATAACGTAGAGAACATAAGATTTTATATTTCGTATTTCAATTAGTTCTACAGTATTAATTCAACAAAATGTAGAAGATTAATTTTTTTTATTTTTAAATACATGTATACATTTTTTTAAATTTTAAATTTTTCTCATATAACTCAAGTTCTTAATTCACATTCATTTTGTTCCTTTGTATGTACATACTGTTATTGGGTTCATATGTATATCTTTGTAATTTATTTAAAATATTTTATAACCACTTTACTTTTCAAATTAAATTCAAGAATGGTGTATGTGCAAGCAAGCCATTAAAGTACAGTGTACACACCTTAGTTTTAAGATATTTGAATTTTTTTTGTCTTTCTTATTATTATAAATTTTCTTTTGTATATGTTGTACATATGTATGTGTATGTATATATACCAACCTGTAACACACGCTAATAAACTGCATAAACATAAAATAACTAATTTCGTCATTTTATTTAACTTAAGAATATACAATTGCTATAATATATGTATGTATAACTTTAATAATCCTTATATCCGGTCAAGAATTTTAATTTTATTCACAAAGCAAAAAAAAATATATATATATTCTTTCTTTATATTATTCGTATATGTATTTGAATATTTATGGCAAACACTATATTTTTTGAAATAAATACATTAATTGAATTTTTATATTTTGAATTTCAATCAAAATTTAATAAATATCAATAATAACTATTAAATAAACTTGATTATATCAGTTATAATTTAAAAAAAAATAAAAAGAATGTATATATTATATTAAATAATAATAATAATAATAAAAAAAAACAAATAATTATAATAATCCTTTGAATTTGAAATTTGATTTCTTCACTTATTATCACGAACGTTATTGATGTACAGAAGTACAGAAGTCAAGTTCATGAACAAAAATGCTTAAACCTGGTATGAGAAGATGTCTTAAAAGAAGATTCCCCCACTTTATTATTATGTTATATTATTATTTTAGACTCTTTAACTTGGAGTCTTCTTTGGATAATTCTTATATTGTATATGTGTTATGCATTGCATTTATCATATATAATATCATTGTATGTATTAATATTTTCTTTTAAAAAAAAATTTTTACATTGCCAAGAGTGATAACATACCAACAAAATATATTTGTATGAATCAAGTATAATAAGAACCTATATATTATAAAATTATGTATAGTATACGTATACCTCTAAGTATTTATGTATATAGAAGATTTTCTTAAATTCTTAAAATTCGTTTGTCTTGACTTTTGATTCCTGACTAGGTACATACATATACATATATTAATATATATGTACACACATTTAGATTGTTTGATTTTATAACCATCGTTTTTTATATTGCAACTTCATTTCATATTATAAAATATGTATACATATATACTTGTATATATGTATATGTACGCATATAATTCTTTAATGTTCTATAATATTCTAAGGTGTTGGTGGTAAAATATATAATTCTTTTGACTTCTTTTCGCGTTAAGTTTTTTGTTGACCTTGTAGGAGTGAAGAGAATAAAATAAAATGTTCAATTTAAGATCTTCTCATTTCATTTTTTTTTCCGTTTTGTTTTTTCTTCTTCATGAATTTTTATTTATTTATATTTTTGAAACTTAAGTTAAAAATATTGGACGGTTATTATAAACGTCTGCAAAATGAATGTTAGTAATGATGAAAGTAAAATTATGAACATAAAAAGGAAAAACTCATCTTTATTGTGTGTATACATAAAATATACAACTAAGTATATATTTTTAATCAAATGTGATTCTGACAATTTCTATACAATCAAAATCTTGATTATAATTTATACATATTTGCTTACATATACATATTTGCTTACATATACATATATGAATTTATTTTATTTCTGTTTATTTTTTGTTTTCTTTTTAAAGCCTTGATGTAAGATATTTAAATTATTATTGATATTGAAAAATTTTGGCAACATGTTCAAAGATTATTTTATTTGGTTTAACATTATTAATTTATGGATTATAATTATAACGATAAATAGAGATCTCGAAGTTAGGAACTTTATGTATACATATATGTACGTATGTATGTATATAAAATAACACAATCAATATACGTGTATAAACAATATATGGTATACATACATATGTATGCATAATGAAAGAACATTATGCAGTTGTACATACATACATATATGTATATGGGCGTATGTATGTATATATATATTACATACATAAATATAATGAAATTCTTTTTTTTTTTTTTGTTTTTATAAATATGTACGTGTATCTTAACGTCGGTGGTTGGTTCTATATTAAAACGATTTAAATTGCGAATCTCTTCTTGTTTTGAAGTTGGAACCCAATTTTTTTATGAGTTCTACGAAAAAAAAGGAGACTATTAAAAATGCAAATGCCAAAAGCAACAGACAGAACCAAGAAGTTTGGTATTCCAAAAAGATAAAACTTAAAAAATGCATCGTTATAAAATAAAAATTAAAAAAAAAAACAAATAAATAAATAAAAATAAAACATGAAAAAAAAGAAACAGTTGAGGGATAACGAAATATAAATTGAAACTTAATGCTATTTTCTGAAAAGACTGCTTATACGCAGCAATTCACATTTAGATGGTTTGTTTTTAAAATATGGCAGTTTGACATGGGTATTTCTCTTAGATAGGATATCAAAATAAGAAATCGAGAGTTATCGAAGTTTATATATTAATATTTCTTTGAAGATGTTGGAATGGTTTCTTACATTTTTTTTTCTTCTTGTTATTGTATGGAGCACACAGGAAAATATCACGTGAAGAAATTTTCAATTGATGTCTGAAATAAGACAGGATGTTTAAACCGCTAGTAATTTTTTAGTATTCTATTGAAGAAGAAAAAAAAATTGAAAAATATTTATTACCTATATATAATAATTTTGAATTCTATGATTTTGTAAATAAAATATGCATATGTACATATGTATGGATATGAAAATCATGACAAATGCCTATTTTTATAAACATTTTATTTAAAAATAGAACGAACAGCCACACAAAAATTCAATATAAATTTTATACGTATGTACATTTGAATTTTAATATACATAGGTATATGGTACGTTATAAAGTAGAGTGTATGAGGATGTGTTTTCGTACATGTATGTTTGTTAAAAAAAATTATTCTCACTAAATCATAAGTGAAAAATCAAAAAAGTTGAATTAAGGAAAATGAAAATTTTATTTTATAAAAAATAATATTTTATTTTCGTTTCTCTCAATTGGATTTATATGTTAAATTAAAATAAATTTATTTAAAAAATGTTACAAGTAGATTCTTTAGAAGATTTTATAATGCGAAATTACTGCGAAATTGTAATAATACACAACTGTTATAAATAATGTTAAAGAACGTTAAGTAAACGTTTATACTCAATTAATTTCAGGTATTTATTTCTTTATTAGAAAAGTAAGTTTGAACAAGGTAATATTTATTCAATTTTATATAATTCCGGTCTTAGCTGTAAATATAATTATCGTTAAGATAATATTACTTTACATTTTACAAGATGTGTATAATTGCATTAGTTTTGTTTACAATATAAAATTATGTATGTATACACATGTAGCTCATGTTCATGTAATGATTACATATGTATAGGTATTAATATATACTTAGAGAGAAATTACAATATAAACATATGTAAGCATATACAATTGCAAATGTATTGTACAATATTCTCGTCTATATAGATATAAACGTATCCGCACGGTACTATACATTAATAATGAAATTCTATTGGTATATGCAACATTTTTAAAAAAATATAGATACCTAATTTATTTTTATTGTCCTAACACACAGGTATTTAAAATTATTATTATTTTTTTTGTATTTTATATTTTTTAAAACGCGGGTGCTTTTGTATGAATAATACTGGAAGTTGTAAAAAATTTGTATTGAATTGTATTGTCGTAAGGAAATAGAATGTCATATTCATCCTGATCTAACACATTAATGAATATCCTGCAAATAAATAAATGTTAAATATTTTTTATTATTATTATTGTTTTTCTAAATTAAAAACTGTGTAACAATACAATCTAAAAGAATTGTATATGAGTACATATGTACATATCTATGTACATATGTCTTTATATATTTACATATGGATGTGTGGTGGTATCTATATAGGTATATACAAACTATTCATTATTCATTATTGTCAAGCAATTAATTTTGAATTTCATTAGCATAAATGATCAAATACAAATTCAATAAATATTGTATAAAAACTTATATTCATAAAGTATTTATTTATATGTTTATATACGTTTAAGTTATGTTCTTATGCTGTATATGCATTATACAAACGGTATTTTTACATACTTTGTATGCTATATAAGTTTATCAGTTAAGGTAAAAACATTTCCGTTCAAGAAAAAGAACTGTCATTATTTGAATCGATATAAGAAGAAGATTGTATTTGTCATCAATTTATAATATTGCAAAAAAAAAAAAATAAATAAATAAATAAAATAAATTAAATAGAATATTTTAGTTTCTTTCAATATTGATAATATGCATTTAATTCTTCTTTTCCTTGCATATAATTCATAACGTATTTTATAAAAATGTACGTACATTATTTGTATCTATTATATTACAATATATGGAATTTTTATTTATGTATATAAAACTCTTAAATAAAGTATGTATTCGTACAAATATTAAATTCTTTAAAATATGTTAGAAACTTAATACCAATCTATATAAAGTACTAACAGAATAATACACAACATTACAATAAGATACTTAAATGGATGTATGTATGTAGGTATATGTACATATATTTCGTGTAAAGCCAAAAGGAAAAGCTTAAAATTTAAGATCATATTACCTTTGGTACTTTAAAGTATTAATGAAATGTAACAGCGAGAGTGATGTACATAGATTTAAAGTACATATGTACATACAACATACATATATTGTAACTTAATGAATATTAAATGTATATAAAAACATGATTAAAATTTGTAAAGTCAAAAAAAAAAAGAAGAAGAAGAAAACAGAACAATTCTTAAGTTATGTACTTTGATCTGTAAGTATACGTAGAGATGATTAAAAGTCAGGTTGATTTTTACATTAAAAGATACATAATAATAGTATATACAAAAATAAATAACAAAACAAAAAAAAAAAAACAAGTTAAAATAAAATAAAATACGAAATTTTGAGTGAGAACATTTCATGTACGTAAAGATGAACGTGATGATGATGGAAATAATAATAATGATGATGGTAATGATCATGATGATGTGAACCAATTCAACATAACATACAAATAAAAGAAAAAAACCAACAACAACAAATGAACTAAAGGTAGAATTTCATCATCTTGATGTTGAGGGCAATCACCTTATGCAATATTTGATGGGATTTTGTTAAAGTACATAAGTACGTTTAGATTAAGAAAAAAAAATTGTTTTTTCGTTTATTTTTATTTTTTTTTTCTTTTCTTTCCTCAAACTTCATGCTTGTTTAAATCAAACTGAAAATATTTAAATACATGAATGGATATAAGTTATATGTATGCACACAATTTTATGTACATAAAATACATTGTATAATGTGCATGCATAAAAGTAAAAACACCTATAAAAACGATGACTTATAAAATTTTTGAAAGAATTAATTCCTAGTAAGATTAAAATCCCAGCAACGTTTGTTTAATTATTTTGTTATATATGCATATTTGTATCTATTTTTGTAAAATATAAAATATAAATACATACATATTTAAAGAACATAAGTACCCACATACGTATGTACGTAATATATATGGATATGTGAATCTATAGATAATGTATAATGGCATATATGTATATATTATAATGTGTAGTTGTAGTAGGTGTAGTTTTGTTACAACTTTTTTAATTAGAATGCATTGAAATGATAAATTTGTAGTAATATATGTATGTATGTACACATGTATGGCTATGTACGTATGTGCATACCTATATATAATTAAAGACGATCAAGTTCTTTTTAGACTTTAAACTCTTTTCCATTGCATGTGTAAAAAGCGAAATTCTTTATTCTATCTATTAAATTTTCACTGGTTTTTGTACATAGACCTATAAACCCTGTCCCCGTAAAATGAGATAAAGTTTTTAAACTTGACCTTTATGAGGTCAATTGTCTTTTCCCTTTTTACAAGCCTTGGTGCTCTGGTATAAATTTTACTTATTCAGGTACATACATACATATATATTTATATACATAACATATTTTATAGGTACTCTGTGTATAAAATATGATACCTAATATACGATCAGTGTGACGCATTGAGTAAATCGAGCTTATGGATTACTATATATCTTGTTTGCTTTTTGTTTTATTTTTTTTTACTAAACATCTTTTAGTTTTTTTGAAGATAAGTCTTAAAGTATCTTTTAATATATTGAATAATGTTGTGGGGTGATGCTCAAGTATAAGAATGTGCTTGATGATGGTAACTTCTTATATTGTAATGTTACATGCACAACATGAATGATATGTATGTACGTACATAGATAGATTTAAGTATCATATGTACGTATGTGCATATGATGCAGTAATCAAAGTTGGCTTGTTGTAAATACATGTATAAATTCATGGACCAATTTATTTCTAAAAATAGAAAACTAGTGATGCTTGGGAAAATGATAGAAGAAAATGTTGCAGAATAAAAAACGAAAAAAAAAAGAAATTGTATTTATTCGTTTTAAGGAATTAGAACCGTTTTTGTTGTTGCTGCTGTTGTTGTTTTATTTATCAGAGATTCGTGATTACAATATACTACATACATGCATATATGAATATATAAAACATTAACAATATCCATATGGATATTACCTGCAATTCTTTATATACTTAAATATGTATATATGTACATAAGTATGTATACGTAGAATGTAAATGCGTTTTTGTACTATTATTGTTAAAAAAAACATAAATTTTATTTTTAACATTATATAATCACATATACCTACCTACTTGTACGTGTATCATGTACGTATGTATTTCATAAATCATTACTAAATTAAAATTATTAATAGTACAGCATTAATTACTGAAATGTGTACGTATATTTGATGTTTACAACTGATTTAGAAAATTTGGTAATAAATTAAAATTTCTATTTATTACTAAATTAATTCATAATTTAATTAATGTCATTATTTTCTTGAACACACTTTAAACTAATGACAGGTTTATTTATTTATTTATTTTTATTTTTTTAAATGATGATTTTTGCAATATCTTTGATAATACAATGTTATGGAATGAGCAAAAAAAAGTCAATTTTAAGAATCAAAATAAAAACATCAATGTACGAAATTTGGATATTTTTTTGTGTTTTTTTTATTTTATTTTTAAAATTTTTCTTTTCTATTGAAATGATAAAAAAATCGTGTGTCAGTGAACTAAGCAAACAACATTTTACTTTTCTGCAAACAATATTCAATATGATATGATGTTTATATTTAAAAAAAAGATTCTTGGCATTTATTCAAACGTGTGCATATATTATAACTATATATGTATATATTTCAATATTCACATACATATACATATATACACACACGTGTGTCATCACTAAAAGCATTTATTCAAGAGTATTAAGATTTAAGAGTATAGTGTGAATGTCTATATTTTACATAAAACTGTTAATAAATTCATTCAAAAATCATTTTTGTATTCTAATGTTAATAAAATATGACACATTGCATTTGCATCAAAATCAAAAAGATTTACTATATCACTATTTGAAAAGCTCTGACTACATGAATATTAACTAAATTTTGTTGTTAACTTATCATTCTTAAGTTTTCTTACTACACAGAATGGTTATTTTTTTTCTTTTTTTTGCCAAACGTAGTCATAGTAATCATTATTGAGCCGAAGAATAAATAAATTATTTATCTATATAAACATATAATTTATTGATTAGAAAAGTTCATTGACATTTTTGCTGATTAGACAATTTGTCGTCTATGTATGTATGTATGTTTCGTTTTCAATTGGTCAATAAAAAATTTCTTTGATTAAATGCATGCATGAAATAAAAGTTTAAATAGCTTGAAAATACAAAGTGTAAACAATATAAATGCATAATACTTGATAATACTAATATTGTGGTAATAGGTACATATAGCATGTACATATTATATTATAATCAGTGCTATCGTTTTTCAAAATTTGAAAGCAGTATAAAACGTTTGAAAAATCTTAAATAGAAAATTTTTTAATTTCTACATATGTACATACATATTATATGCTTGTACACTTTGTACTTTAAATTTTTTAATTACAGGTCTTATGGAAACTACAAAAAGTAGTACCACTCTACATACATCATTGTATATTGATGTTTAAAAAGCTCACCTCATAGTATGAGAACTTTGTGAATTGTGGTAACCCTGTTCGTGAAATGCTCTTATGAGAAGTTATGAGAGAAGAAAAAAGACACATATACTCCCATAAAGCCTGTAGTGAAAATATTTAAATTTTAAAGTATGTATAAAGTATAGGTATAAAAAATGCAGCTTCGTATATGTAACATTTAGATAGCAAAATTCTTTCTATTAATGATTATATCAATGCTTGTCTTACGGAAGTATGTATGTTTTCCTTCTTCTCTTATTATTTTCAATGAAAGTATTTCACAAGAAGTGTTACCAGAACCCTCGAACATTCCATAAAAAAGAATTTTTTTTTGAATGTAATATAAAACGGTATTCCTGTTCTGTATACTATACACGTCTTCATTCTCATTTCAATTACCTAGGTAAAGTAAATAGTATGAAATAATTATTTGTTGATAGAATAATAAATAATAAAAGGCAGTGTTTTTCTTTTTATCAAGATGACAGTATTGCAGTATCAGAATAAAAAAGTAGAAAAAAACTGCAATTGCAGCAAAATGATAGCACTGATTATTATGTGTATATACCTACATATGCAAACGTATGAAGTTACGTATTAAATTACTCTAAAAACTTTTCTTTATTTAAATCATATTACACATAAAAATAATATGATATATGAACATACACATATTGATATATATGTACATCTGTATGTATGTACATATATTTAGGGTTTGTACTTTCTAATACTTTGACTTAAAGAGTATGTCGAGATACATATTAAAAATCATCGTAAATGGAATAAAGGTTCTTGCTTAACTCTTTCGTTTTCTTCTACATTATTTTTGTTTTAGTGCTTTTGTTATTTGATTCGTAATGAATACATAAGTATGTATGTATGTATTACATAGGATTTAGTTTATTTGAAAATACTTATTTTTGATTTTAATATTATTATCGGATTTTACGGTTATTAAAAGTACATACATAATTATTTTTGAAGTATTCAAATAAGTTATAGGTACATGTGTAGGCGGTGTTGCATATACATACTTATGTATATACTTCTTTTTAATATACATCATTTGAATTTATTCATTGGAAAAGTGAAATTTAATTATGTATTACCAAGTACTTAGATTTTTATAAAAATATATTAATGATCTATTTTTTCGTAGGCATCAAAGATATTCTTATTCTTTGAACTACCACACATGTTGTGCATTTTATTCAAACGCCTTTTTCCACTTCATAGTCTTTTTTTTCGAATAAAAAGAAACAATTTTATTTTTGATTTATTTTTTTTTATTAAAATAATAAAAATGAATATATTATTATTTTGCTTTTTTGATGAATAACCGCAAAATATATTTTATCGAATATGAACACATGCGTACATGAATATTTACATTTTCAACATTAATCTAAACGTTTTTGGTTTTCTTTCTTTCGTTGGTAAATGATTATTATTTCTTTTACATGCGTACTCGTGTATACTTACATACATGTGTACATTTAATTTTTGAAAAAAGAAAAATTAAAAAAATCCTTTTTTTTTATTTTGCTTGTACTACATGTCATTATCAGCCTGTATGAAATGTTTAAATCTAAACAACAGGAGGTATGTAGTCTTCATTTTTAATAGGCACATTGACCCTGATTTTTTCTTTATCATGTAACAAAAAATAAAAAACAACAGTTTTTCTAACTATGTACATATGTATGTAGATACAAATAGTTATGTTTTTTATTTTTATATATTTTTCATAGACAATAAAACATCAACATAAGATAAAAGATTCTATTTTTTTATGTTCTCGATATTAAATGGGCATTGATCTTTTAATATGTTTTTTTTTTTCAATTTACGTACTTTGAAAGTACATAATTTTAATGTTTGTTAATATATACGCATCCTAATGTTATGTAGCTGTAATTGCAAAACATTAAAAAAATTTGTTTTTTTTTTCTTTAATTTTATTTACAACCAAAAATTTTATGTTCCCACTAAACATAATGTATTTATGTTGCATTTAGAATGTTTTAATCTAATAATGATAAAGACGATATAAATTTTATTTTGAAATAAAAATTTGTTGAAAACATTTTTTAATTGTATTCTTTAAAATTTTTTATTCTTTATTTTATTTATTTTTTTTATAATAATATAATTCTGTGATAATTTGATTTTTTTATTGGTGATTTGTCTTTAATAAAATTAATAGCAGCTATACTGTCTGTTATTTCTACCTTTTCAGCATTTAATAGAGGATTTATATCATCAGACCATCTGTGTCCGTCACCACCTTGTAATAAAAATTTCGTAAATATAATTTTATAATTTTCATTTGGGTGGATGGGTTCATATTGTGTTGTATTTGGATTTAATATGTGAACATTTATTACACGTTTACCAAATGGACGAGACATATTGTAAACCACTTGAATTCCAGCCATTTGCAAAAAGCCTCCATTAAGATCATCACGATGATAATTGTCAGCAGATAATTCTAAAGCAGATAAAATTTTCTCTCCTTTGATATTTTTAACATATAATGAATTGTTAAAAGGTACGACGTCGAAAATATCTGTGCTTGTAATGGCTCCATCAAGTTTTTTTTCAATGGATGATTTAATACCTGTACATAAATGAAATAAAATGTTTTTCATTTTTTTTTTGGAACAAATTTTTATTAAAAAAAGTTAATAAATTGATTCAAAATAAATGAATACGATGGTAAACATCTAAAACATAAAATTTTTCTTCTACATTTTTGAAATAATCTTAAGAAATAAATTCTTAAGGTGGCAGATGTTGGCTTGAAGAGTATTTTTCGAGTATTTTTCATTTATCTTACAATCGACAGTATTCATTTATGTTCATCTAGTCGTATATATTTGGTTACGCTTTTGAATTCTCTTGATTTATTAAATAAATGATTTAATACTTTATATGTATATATATACCTTACCTCCACTGTTAACAAAGGCCACAACCGCATCCGATTCTGTTTGTAATTGTTTCTTTCTTGCATATACCATTGAATCTGCCAACATATTTCCCATTGTGCATTCTTGTTTTCGGCAATTTGCTCTTGAACCATCTAAACTAATTTCTGTTGTTCCTATAACAGCATCGCCTAATGCTGTTATGTTTGGCCTACAATATTCGAGTAATTTTAAAACATCAGGATCCTGTGGGATTGATGAATCTAAAAGTATTGGATTTCCTTCATATCCAACAAGATTTCCATCACTGTCAAACTAATAAACACATTCATTAAATTTCTAAATAATTTTTTTAATTAAAATATAATAATAGTATCATTTTTATACTTTCAATTTCAAGTAACCAAGATATTTTCCATATGCATAAGCTTGAACAACTGGAACAGATTTTCCACTCGATTGAGTCACAACTACTGGATATGGTCCACTTGGAATTTCAATGTCTGGAGGTATATCATTGTATAAAAATGTATTTGTGTGTCCTCCAACAACTAAATCAATGTCTGGACATTTTAAAGCGATCTCTTTGTCAGTATCGAACCCAGAATGACCTAAAGCTATAATCACTTTAACGTCTTCATTTTTCAATTTTTTCGCTTCTTCGCTGTAAATAAATTGCACCATTAATTTTTATTGTATCGTTTCAAGTACATATGTATGTATTTATTGTGTAAATACTTGATTGAGTCAATTTCTGGAAGAAATTCAACTTTATCTGTAGATGAAGTATTTCTAGTATCGGGTGTTAAATATCCTATAATTCCAATTTTAATTCCATCAATTGTGTGTACAATAGATTTATGAAAATTTTTAACATTTGCCAAATTTTGTTGTTTAGTTAAATCTAAATTTGATGTTACAACTGGAAATTGTACATTATTTAAAAGCGGTATAAGACCTTTAACACCTTTATCAAATTCATGATTTCCCAAACACTGAAATCATTTTAAATACTTAAATTATTAACTTAAAAACTTCCATTTGAATTTTTAATCATACTAAAATGATCATGCAATATAATATATATTATTTGTATGTGTTGAAATGAACGTTATTTTTGATAATGTTCATATAACTTTGCATATCTTCTGGTAATATTGATAAAATTTATCATTATTCGTTTAATTAACATTTACCATTGCATCTGGTTTAATTGAATTTAAAAATTCAGTAACAATTTTATCTTTAAAAAGGCTAAACCAAAGTGTTCCTGAGTATGTATCTCCTGCATTTAAAAATAATACCGGCAATCCTTGTGGTAAATTTGATTTTTCACGAAATGATTTCACTCTAAATTACATAAAAATATTTTGAAGAAAAGTAAAAAATCCAATCGAATGTAAATTAAAAATTCTAAATGAAAAATATGTATTTAAAAGAAAAAAAATTTTTTTTTTTTGGTACTCACAAATGTGAAATTCTAGCAAAACCTCCATAACATTGTAATGTTTTTGAACATTTATTGCTATTTTTGTCAGTTTGTTCGAATCTCGAATGTAAATCATTGTTATGAAGTAATATAAATTCTAAATTAGAATTTGTTACCGGTAAAGAATTTATTTCAAATAAAAGATTAAATAGATTAACACAAAAAATAATGTAAATAAACTGCATTATTTAAAAATAAATATGAAATTGATTATCAAAATTATTCGATAATATGTTTAATTCAATCGAGCACTACTTTTGTAATAATGAAAAAATTGAATCAAGAACTTTAATATACACAAAAAAAAAAATCAAATGTGAAAAATCAAAAAAGTATGATTATAATATATGCTTATCATTTATAATAACTTTTTGTTTTTTGATACGAACTTAAGAGGAAGATAATAAATTATCATTACACGTTCATGCAACAAAAAGAATTAAATGTATGCTAAAGTAATATCTCTGTGTGACATCAAATGAAAATACATACATACATACATATATGTATGTCCGTCATCGTAATTAACCTTTTTTGATCTGAGATATAATTAGTTGTCTTTTAATATTTTGTCGGTTTACTGAAAATAATTTGATAATAATTTGTAAGACATCGAATTTAAGAGTAGTTTAGATGAAAAAAAACGTTATATTTGTATTAAATTGAGGAAAACGGTTTAAGAAATTATTTCAATATTTAGTGTGATTTCCAACATTAATTAACCTTTTTTTTTGTTGCTAAAAATTTAATTAAAATGAAAAGTTATAAAAAGTATAATTTCATTTGAAAGCAATTAAAAGAAAATGTTTTGATGTCATTTGAGAATGTTAAGATTCTCTCTTACAAAATGATAAGCATTTAATACAATGTAAACAATTTATATTTTCAATGTCAAAAATACACAATATGTATACAAACATTATTATTGATATTTTTGTACTTATGTCACTAACATGATGAATTTAATTAAATAACGAATTTTTTTAATCTCTACGTGTAATGATGCATAGTTCACATCTGCTTTTTTTTTCATCGCCAGTTTTCTGAGTATTAAGAAAGGAAAACAACAATAATTAGAGGAGAACAATATACATGATAATTTGGTGAAGTCGCAAAATTTTAATGGTTCATAACAATATAGGTACCTACATAAGAAAAAAACACAAATTTTTTAAAATTAAAATTTAAACAATAGTTACAGGTAGTGTAGAAAATATTAATTTTTAATCAGAATGTATAGAATATCTATGTATATAAATTAATTTATAATAAACGTTTTTTTTTCTTTTTAATTTGACTTTAATTTGAAATTTTTTTAAACATTACAATTTATGTTAAAATACAGGTGATTTTATGAATTTATTTTAAATTACATTTAAGGCCAAATATGGTTAATATAAATTTTTTAAAGTTTAATTTCTAATTGCATACGTACGTACATATTTTTTTTATAGAAATTTTTCATAAATATTTTTTAAAAAGATAAACTTTATATGTATGTAAGTATGTATATTACGTATATGTATTAGGTTGTATCACATTTCATTTAATTAAAATAATTTTAGTTTTTTAAATCAATTTTTACTACAAAGATTCTTTTGTTATCTTTTGAAAAATGAATTATAATTTATTTAGCTAAATTTTCTGCATCTAAAAGGGTTAAAAATTCCAATTCTTCCATTACGTAAACATTTTAAATATTATTAAAATTATAAATAGAATTTTATTCATTTCGAAACGAACAGATTTATTTCTATCAGAATTGTTTGAATTATTAATGAATTTAATTCTTCCTTCTAATTCCGGATATACTGGACTTTTATTTTGAATATAATACAAAACTGCTTCCTGTTCAGTATATTGAAGAGGTGATTTATGATTTAGAGATTCAGATGATTCTGACCAATTATATCCATCTCCACCATCAAGTATAAAACTATTCAAAATAATTTTATACTTTTTAGTTTCATTTAATTTAAAATATTGCGGTATGATACAATCTGCACAACGTACATTTATTTCTATTGTTTTGTGTCCGATAGGTTTCGATGTATCATAAACAACTTGAATACCAGACATTTGAAGGAAACCACCATTTGAATCGGTATATAATTTAGATGCTGATTTTTCTAAAGCATTTTTAATAGCTTTTCCACTTACTTCAGCCATATATAAGGGATTATTAAAAGGTAGAACCGCAAAAAGATCAGTTTTTTTAATTGAACCGTCTGCGTTTTTTGGTATGGAAGACCTAATTCCTAAACAAAAGAAAAAATCTATATTAGGCAGTAGGTTCGATAGTTTTGATTTATAATCGAATAACTTACCACCCCCTTGCATAAAAGCAATAGCCGCATCTGTCCATCCAGCACTTTCTTTTTCGGCTGTCGTTATGCGAGCATATATCATTGCGTCTGTTATCATATTTCCCATGTTACATTCTTTGTATCGACAAAATTCTGAACTTCCTTCAAGATCTACTTTTGTGTAACCAACAAGTGTATTTTCAAGTTCTGTTATATTTGGACGATATTTTTCAAGTAATTCGAGAACATTATTATCTTGTGGTATACTACGATCCAATAAAATTGGTTGACCAGTCCATGATAAAAGATTACCATCATTGTCAAACTAAATCGTAAAAACAAAGTTAAAAAAAATTGTTTATTCAAAATGTTGCGGTTAGTTCAATATACATTTACTTACCTTAACTTTCAGATAACCTAAGTATTTTGTGTAAGCATATGCTTGAACTACGGGAACTTTTTTTCCATTAGTTTGTTTAATAACAACTGGGTAAGGTCCTTCAGGCTTTTCTAAACTTGGCGATGGGCCGTTATATAAGAATGTATTTGTATGCCCTCCAATGACTATGTCAATATCAGGACAATTTAATGCGATCTCTTTATCTTTTATAAATCCAGAGTGTCCAAGAGCAATTAAAATCTTAACCCCCATATTTTTAAGTATTTTTGATTCATGACTGTAATTAATATAAGTGTATGTTTATTATAATTAAATTTGTATTAAAATAAATTGCTCATACTTGATTGAATCAATTTCTGGAAAATATTCAACAGTGTTTGGATATGATAAAAATTTTGTATCTGGTGTTAAATATCCAATGATACCAATTTTTACATTATTGACATTCAATATGACTGACTTTTTTAAAGAACTACCAGCTAATTCAGGTGTTTTAGTAAGATTTAAATTGCACGCTAGGACTGGAAATTGAACAGTATCTAAAAATGATAATAGATCATCAACGCCTTCATCGAATTCATGGTTTCCAAGTGACTACGATATTATTGATGAACAATAGAAAATATTAAATTTTTTCAATCTTAATTACAAATATTCAACTTACAGTTGCGTCTGGTTGTAGAATATTTAAAAAGTCAGCCGCTATTTTATACTTAAAGATGGTAAACCATGGTGTTCCTGTATACGTATCACCAGCATTTAAATATAAAACGGGTGTACCTTGTGGATGTTTTGCTAATTCTCTGTACTTATTGATTCTAAAACAAATGTGAAAAATATGAAATATTTCTGACTAAAGGCACTATGAATGATTAATTTGATAAAAAATTTATTCAACGTTGGCTGTTAAAACTAGAAAAAAAAACTTAAAAGTACATATGTACATGCATAAATGTGTAATTGTCTAGACGACTTTACATGTTTTTTTTTTATTTTATTTTGTATAGTAATGAAAAATGAGAAATAATGACAAGTGTTGTACAGATGAAGTAAAGCAAAAAGATAGAAAATTTAATTTTTTTTTTCATACTCATATGCTGTCCGTGCAAATCCACCATAACATAAATTTTTTGCCTTGTCTTCATAACTACATTTAGCACTTTTGGTCCCCGTTTCTTCGAAACGTGCATGCATATCATTATTATGTAAAATTATAAATTCTGTATTAGAATTAAAATTGTCAACATTTTTTTCCCATGTGATTGTAATCTGAGTACTAACAATAGATAAGATAATTAAGTACTTATACAATAATGTTTTGGGAATTATCTCTGTAAAAAAGAAAAAATTCATTAACATGTTATCATATTATTATTACCTAAGATATTTGTATACGCTTTACAAATTCAGTGATATGAAATGTGTAAATTATAGGTAATTTTAATTATTGTTATTAGATATTTTTGTTTCTTTTTTTTTATTTGTTTAATTTTTTACACAATCACGATGTGATAGATACACTTTTAAATAATGTGCATGAAAATATTTATTTAAAACGAAAATTCAAAAAATTTTTTAATTTATATAATTTGCGTTTTTTTTTTCTAAATTGTATAAAAATGACTTCGTATTAATTAAATATTGTGAAATTCAAAAAAAAAATATTTATACTGTAAAAAAATTCTAATTAATAAATACACTTTTAAAAGCACTTCAATGTACATATGTATATAAAATGCGTTACTAATTTTGAAATTGAATTTTCAATGATTTATGTAAAAATTGCTCTATTATGAAATTTCAATTATTTTGTTTTATTTTTTTCTTCAAGTGATAAATTCGTTATTATTTAATATAGTAATAATTTAATTAGCTTTTTAAAAATTTTAAATATTTTGCCCTATATTTGTTTTAATAAGTTTTCCGCTTAAACAACAATTTATTTAACTAAATTGCACTTTATAAACATTAAATATTTTCTATGATGATCACGAGATCATTTTAAATTACAACATGTCATTAACTCTTTTAATTTTCATTTATTAAGAAAATTATACCATGAATTTAATTTAAAAACTTAAAATGTATTTAAAAACTTTCAAAGATTTTAAGAAGAAAAGTTATTTTTTATTTTCATAATTTACCATTCATTTTTTTTTAAAAAACAAAAATTAAAAAAAAAATGTTTATAATTAAGATAAATTTATTACATAAAAGTATTTTAGTTCACTCAGTAATGGTACACATCAAATATTGATGTATCTACTTTTTACTATATATAATTGCTTTTTTAAATTGAATATATTGTGTGATTAATATAAGATCACTTTGTGAGATATACGTTTTTATTTTTTATTTTTAAATGTATACAAGAGAAATTGACATCTTTCACTATTGAGTGATTAATGCTAACTAAATTTTATTAGTTATATAGTTTAAAAAGCTTTTTTAAATCGGCCACAATCTTTTTAATGTTTGTTTTTAATCAAAGAGATCGACAAGATAATCAAATGTAGTTGTAGTAGTGAATAATGATGAATAGATCGCGTTTTAAAAAAAAAAAAAAAGTTGAATGATCTCGTTAATGTTAATTGTTAAATAATGATTTATATATGTATGTTACATAGGTTGCCACACTACTGTAATTGAGAATACCAAATTTCTTTAAATTTTGTTAAAAATATGCCAAAAATATTTTTCAAAATAATTGTTTTTTTTTTTTAAATTCTATTGTATGAAAGACAGTCCTATTTATATCAGGATACTTCATATTAGGCGTAAAATAATATATCTTTGATATAAATATATTACAGTGGTAGCCCTGGTTACAGATAGTATATAAATATAAGTATGTTTTTTAATTAGGAGGTGTGTTGGAAATAAAAGGCTGATATTTTTTTCAAGTTCAAAAAGCTTCTTATGATATTTTGTGAAGAAATTATAAATCCATCTTAAAAAGAAAAAATTAATTATGTACACATATATGCATGTATTATATTATATATTATACATTAACATGCATACATATGAATTTTTTAACAGATATCATAAATGTATATGACTTTCGGGTATGAATGTAACATATAATCGCACACTATAGATACACAAATTTACAAATACAAATGATAAATTACCTATTATTAGAAATTATTTATTACCTGTTTTTATCATTATCATGTAGGTATATGTATTATCATGTGTTATATTTATATATTTGTTTTCTAACGAAATTTTGTTGCTACAAATAGCTACAGATATTTCGAATGTAACTTTTTTTTATAACTTTTATACACCTACGACTTATACATATATACATATACGAACATTATATTGATGTTCGTACATAAAACACATACATATACGTATATGTACACTACACACGCGGATACATCTGTAAATATGATCACATATGTATAACATATATTTATATATACAATCCGTGACGAAACTTTTTGTCGAAAACAATATTTTTATGTAAAAAAATAAAATAAACTCTAATATACGTATGTACATACATATATAGATACATAAATTTATGTTTATTTTACATGTACATATATGTCTAATGCATATTTTATTATGAAAGGATATGTAACTTGTTGATTTTGTAACTTATTAGTTTTCTCTAGATAAACATGTACATATGATATATTATGTATATAAATATGTTCATTATAATTCTCAATAGTGTTTGATATGTACATTTTAACTTATTTATGTATCTAACATGATTGAATTATGTTTATACAAAAAAAAAAAAAAAAAAAAACAAAGATAGAAAATAAAAGATAAAAAATTTAAAAGCTAAAAAGCAGTAAATAAAAATAAAAAACGTTACAAAATATTAAAGGGAATACATATTATAGGAGTTAAAGGCTAATTGGATGTTCAAAAGTTATGTTCAAATAAATAAAATTTGTACATTGTCTAAAACACATAAATTATTAAATAGTAAGGAATAAAAAATAAATTTATAACAGGTGTAAATATAAGTACGTGTACGTGATATGAATTCAAGGAATATGAAAATGTAAAAAAATGTTAAAACAATAGAATGAAATTTCCTTTAGTAAATTTATGTGTTACATAATATACCTACATATAAAATATTGTAAACACGTGTTTATGTATTCTATATGTATGTAGTACATTGATTTTTTAATTTATTGACATAATGTCACAGGATCATATAAAAAACAATTTAAATGATTTGTAAGTAAAATAAATACATATAACGTGCTTTATTTTATTTAATGGTTATTTGTATTTATTTAAATGCATAAAAAAAGTTTGTATAGCTATAGATAGAGTAACTAATTTACAAAATAAATTGGTAATTTAATAATCATATTACATATCCATGTACTTACGATAATGAGACAACTAATGCATAACTATTGCACCTACACACTGTGGATACTACATGTAATTTGTTCATTTATTTTTTTAATTATTTTATTTTGTAATTATGTACATACATATGAATCTGCGTAAATGATAAATTGAATGTATAAAATAATTAGATAAATATTGATTAAAAATTTAATTAAATTTATATATACAACACAATTATGAACATATGTGGTAATACACATAAGTTGGTGGTTATATTAATTCACACATATGTACATATGTGCCTAATTTTATCATTAATTATATATAAAAGATCATACATATAAATACTTAAAAGATTATACATGTAAATATTTATATATTAGTGAATTATAATGTATATGTGAATTTTGTCTACTAAATATGTTTTTATTATTATCGTTATCATTCTTATACAGTTTCGAAAATGAAAAGTTTATATTTAAACTTTTAAATCTTCTTTACCATATCTATTGTATTATGTAAATCACGAATTATTATTTTTCTCTAAATTTCACAAATCAATACTGTTCGAATTTAAAAATGATATGACAGATATTTGATATTTTTCGTGGAAATAAAAAATTAATTTCTCAAATGTTTAATGTCAATATAATTTTTATAACTGTCGATTAAAATTTAATTTACATTTTAATAAATAAAAAAATTAAATTTTTATATTTACATTGAGACATTGAAATACAAAATTTAGATTTGTATACAAGGTTTATTGTATTTTCACATGGTAATGAAATATTCAAAGGTAGAAGAATATAAGATAAAAGTTCTTCGAAAGCTACCATAATATATAAATATGTATATATGTACATATTATCACTTGCTTTCGCCATAAATAACAATTAAGTATGTGTTGTATACAATACAGTGAATTTAAAGAAAATTCAAATTTACGACTTTAAAAAGGCATTTAAGTATTTAATATTTATTTTTACATATACCTACATACATATATATATCTAGCATTATATAATGTTTACATATACAAAATATATTGTTTTTAGTCTTTTATTTTTTTTTTATACCTAATTTATATTTACGCGCCCTGCCCTGATTATAAAAAGTTATTAAAGAAAGATAAAAGTTAAAAAAAAAAATTGTTTAATAATGTCTTATAAAACAAAAAATTTCTTATTTGCATGCAATAATTTATGTACACTTATAAAAATTGTTTGTTTTGTTTTATTTTTCATTAACATTTTGCGTGGTATGAAATTTTTAATAATAATATTTAAATGTTAGTAACTTTTAATTCAAATCAGAATTCAAAATATGTATTAAGTATAAACAGATAAATAAATAGAAAAAAGAACAGCTGCTCATAATTGTAATATATTTCAAATAAAATTTAAAAGTTGTTAAAAAGAGATATGTATATACTATAAATATTATACGTATACAGTACATATACTAATATCTCTAATGTGTATATAATGTATACATACATACATATATATTTCTTCGTTATAAATGTATATTCCATTCATTTATTTTATACACTTTTTTATTCGGCTATACTAATGTTTGTGTATTTATTCAAATGTCATGTCCTACGGGAATATATTTTCACTCCCTTTTTTTATCATACATACATACATATAAGTATAACTTTTTCAATGTCTAATTTTTGTTGATATATTCACACTCGTGTTTGTAAAAGATTTATTAAAACTGTTCAAAAATGATTCATTTTTGTTTTGAATACTTTATATCAAATACTAAAAATTACATAAATATTTTATTATACGGTTTATGTTTGAAATTAAGAATTTTTTTTTAAATTATTAGTATCTTGTGAATTGAATACATTTTACTCATCTACATAATTAGAGATAAGAGAAATTTTGCGAAGGGAAAATAAAATTAAATTTAACCTTGTGTGTAAACAATTTTTTGATAAGGTAAACATTAAATTTTTATTTGATATTTTACAATTTTTTGTTTTTAGAAATATAATTTCTTACATAAGAATTTTAAAAATTAATACATATTTAAAATTTCATGTTTTGTTTATATGTTTCAAAATTTTAGAATACTCAGATTGTATGTATATATTTTATATTTTGAAAAGGTAATTACAAAGAAATGATACCTACAGATGTTGTATATTTTCCATCATTAGAAAACCAAAATTTCAATTTAAATTCATCGCGTATGAAAACCACATTAGATGAAAGCAAAAATAGTAGACCAAAGATGGCTTATGAAGTATATCAACAATTGCTTAAGATAGCAAAAAATTATGATAGAGAAATTCAACCAAAAGATATCTGGATTGCAGCATTTACAGGTTGTAATCTATATTACAAGAACAACAAGTGATTATTAAATTGTTTATATTTACACATAAGGTTCGACAGTGGAGGCAATGATTCGATCTTAGAAATTAGTTGTATCATCAGCAAAACTAGTCATAGAATAAAATTTTCTAAAGTAAGTGAATATTTTATAATTAAAAATAAAAGATAAATTAATTTTATAAAAATTATGATTTTATTATAAGTCTAAAAATACACGTACATTTTTAAAATATAAATAAAATCTATATGCTATTTTGACTAGATTATGTTTTTTTTTTGCATTTGACTAGATTAATACTCATCCTATTAATTTTTTCTTTCATTATCAATTTTAATTCTGTCGTAAATTCGCTAATAAGCGATCTTTGATTGTCTGGTAAAGTAAACTGCTTGATGGTATTCCTTCGTTTTGTAAAAATAGTAAAGTTTCACGAGCACATGTAACAAATCCCAAGGTTTCATTATCAAGAGAATTGTTATAGTTTTTGTTACAATAATAAGATACTTCAGAATCGTCAGAATCATCAGAATCATTTGAATCATCAGAACTATCATCATCGTTGTTCTCCAAATGTTCAGTACTGATGGATTTATTATTATAGTGGTCTTCTGCATTTTGTATTGTATCAATATTATTGTCGGCAATATTTTGATTTTCCACATTAATAATATTGTTATCAATTTTACTTCGTTTTATGTCATTTATGTTTTTTACAATATTTTTATTTAATTTCTCATCTGAACTTGTTTCACTGTTTATTTCAATATCCACAGGATCATATTTTCGTTTTTTCACATTAATTATTTTTTCCGTCATAATCACTTTGTAAATTTTTAAATTTTAATGAAAATTAAATTTAATTAAAAATTGAAAAATGAATAAAAATACTAAATAAATAGGTCGATGAAGGTTTGTTAAAGAACACGAATGATATTATAATTGATGTAATATTCCCTTATTTTTATTTTTGTAGATGTACATATGTATACATATTTTAATGTTTACAGATGTTTATGTGCAGCTGCATTAAAAATTTTAAACGGTAAATATAGTTATAATTTACACATGTAAGACAAGGATAATATCATATAATTTTTCCTTTTTTGAAGGCAGTGGTATATATGTATAGTGATCATATTGGACTATAGGGGTGGTTAATATACGTATACGATTTATTTTTAACGCATCTGTTCACGATTCAGTTACAATGTATTTGTGCAGTAGGATATTCAAGATAATATATGTGTTTTCAAATTGGATTTCCATTATTGAATTCTTTTTGTATTGAGAATCTTTATTTGTTGACAAGTTTCAGCAACATGCAACTAAATTTCAATTAATTTCTCTTTCAGAAAGTCATTCCTAATTAAAATCAATCAATTTATTCTCAATAATTAATTATGATGAATTTTTGATTTTAAAATATTTTGTTAAATAGTTCTTACAAAATTAATAAATTAATTATTAAAATTACTTATACTATACAATCGTCCACAATGTTTATTCACATGTTCATTCATAATTTAATCAAAATCAAATATTGCATATACATACGAATGTTACATACGTATGTATGTCCGTTCCGTTGCATTACTTGTATCGGTTGTATATCATATTGTGTATACATATCATACACCCATTATAGACCTTTTGATTTAATTTTTAATTACACTGAAATAATAACAAGTATTTTATATGGAACTCTTATAAGTTTTTTGTTATGAAGGTCTTTTATGTGCTATGTAATAAAATAATATAAAAATTATATGTGTTAAAATTAACACAATTATTACATACAATATGTATAATGTTGACAAAAACGACAATGAACAAAAAAAAAAAAAATACTTTGCTCATGTATAGTTGATAAATTTTATTCATTTATTTTACATTATATTTATACTACATATTGTAATGTGTACATTAAATTAATTTTTATCTTGTATTACATTATCTTACATATTTTATAAAATTCATTATTTATAAATAATCATCTTTTATTTTATTTTTATTTTTTGTATGTACTCGTACATTTATAAGTATTTTTATAAAGAATTTTTCATTCATGTACTTTTAAATATTTATGTGAAAATGTGTAAATCTGTATGTTCATATACACAGATATATTGAGACAGATACACCGTAAATTGTTAAATAATGTTATATTTTTATATTTATCTATTCATAAAAAAAAATGCTTTTGATGAAAAATTACATTATTTCAAAAATCTGAATATCTATAAAAACAATGTTGTAATAACGAAATCATGTTTTTTTAAACTTTGTATAGTTTTTTTTTTTGAATACCTTCAAGTTAAATTTAAAATTATAAATTTTTGTAATATTATATGTACCTATAATGTTCGATTTTTATGTAGGTATTTTGTTTTATTTCTAAATTATTTTGTTCCAGTTTTTTTTAATCATATAATATATTTATGTAAATATATGCGTTGAACGTTAATACATTTTTATTCCGAATTTTGAACTTCTTTCCTGCTCACTATTTCGCATATACAAAAACAATAGTAATATACACAATAGTATTACATTTTTTTTTTTGGTTTCCATTTTATCATATTATGGTAGGTATTTTGTTTATCTTTAATATTTTGTTTATAAATTAAATATTATACAAAATATTATGAATTTTATCCGAATGTTAACATAATGTTATGCTGAATTAGAATCTTTGAAATTTAGAAATAAATTCGATCCTTATTATATGTATCCTATACATTGTAAATACATACATTTATATACGATATACATAAATAAATAAAAATTTATTTTATCATGAATAAACTTTTATTGTTAAGTTTGTGATAGATTGTTCTTTACAATAAAAACATAGAAACTGATAGGAGCGAGAAAAAAAAAAAAGAAAAAATTGATGAGCATTAAGGTTACCAAAGAGATAAATTTTTATTTCGATGAGCTTTTCTTGGTCTATCGTTTTTGATCTGTTTTTATATTTATTCGTATATGCATTATTGTACATACATACATATGTATGTGTATAGATACAATAAAAAATAATACATATCTATGTGTATATTTAAAGAATATAATATTAAAAATAAATTTCACAATACAATCAAAAATACAACTAAGTAAAAATATCTGTATATATATCTCAAAAGATTTTCTACGAGACTATATAATATTACGATGAAAAAAAGAAAATGGATTAAGTTTTAACACTACATATGTGTATGGATAAAAATTATATGAAAGAAACATTTATGAGGATATATATAGAAAGGAAAATTTTTATTTTTATTTGTATTTTTTTTTATTTTCATAGAAAAAGTGTGAAAATGATTTCTTGAAGATGATATCGTCGGTATTGTATTAAAAATGTTTCTGGTTGTTCTATCATTATTTATACTTTATATAAAATTTTTATATATAAAAAAGTATTATATCAGTATACATTTGAAATGTAATTGTGTGATTGTTATACAATATATAATATAAACTCATATCATACCATAAAAATATGTAATACTTTAAATCTGAAATAAAAGTTTGTATTTTTGCTACTGAAATACGGAAAGTTGATTTTATTTTCATGCATACTTATAATATGCATGTATGACAATAATATATAGTTACGTACGTTATACGTACGATCACAGTTTAATTTATATGTACATATCATTTTATTTTCAATTTTATTTTTATAATAAGATAAATTATGCTCATGAATTAGGCTTTATTCCTGTACGTTACTAACACAATATATATGTACTATTCCTATAATGTAAATCTATTTCTAATTAATTGAAATTAAAATTATTTAAACTTATTATTTATATTATTAATTTTAAAAATAAATGATTTTTTTTTTTATTAAATTAAATTCAATATGTTTTCATAGTAGGTATATAATTATCATGTTTTATATGAAAAATGAATCTTACATTACATTTCACCTTTTTTCATTGATAATTGTATTTTGAGTAGATGATGATTCTTCATTGATATTACCCGCACTGCATTGTAATTGTAATGATTGATGACGACGTAAACTGTCATGATAATTATGTGGGAATGTTGAATTATTATTACCATGTAATGAATAATGGTAACTATGTGCTGTTGTACGTCTTACTGACATAAAGCTTGTATCACATGCACCAGTCGCTGAGGAATAATGTGCTAAACGATTTGGTGGAGAAATATGGCGACAGCATAAATAACGATGAAAATGTTGTCGAAATACACCCGATACACAATATAAAGCAACTGGATTAACACACGAATTTAAAAAACTAAAAAAAGTAAACATTTTAGAAAATTTCAAAATAAGGGAGAAAAAATTAAAAGCAAAAAAAAATTACATGTGTTGCGGTTATGGGTGATATAAAAAAGTTAATATTTTAAATATACATAAAATTTATTCAAAATAATTCATAACATCATAACTTATCTTATTTCATAAAAAATTCAAGCTGTCATTTATTTTTTGTCAAAGTTTCTTTTTATAAAGTTCCCTTGATTTGATTTTCTTAGAAATCTTAAATGTAATTTAAAATCGTTTTTTATATAGTTACATGGGTATGTACATTGGTAATCAATCATGTACAATATGTTAAAAATTTATCGATAATGTGTTTGATTTTTAGACGTTAAATAATCATTTTTCCGTTTCTATTTTCGTTTAGTCTGATTTTATTTGTAATGCTCTTAAAATTTTCAAAATATTTAAGTGCTTTTCATGCAGATATAATGTACATACATATGTACATAATGTTCATGTATGCAAAATTAATTTTGCACAAATAAATAAAAGTTATTACAAAACTTGTCTCATATATACAGACAGAGATACACAAAAAAATACTTTTTTCAATTTAATTTAATATTATCAAAAAATTTAAATTTTGACAGTAATTTAATGAACAATAAACAATTAAATTTAAACTCTTCAATTTAACTATAAAAAAATGCGAATTTGTTACCCTTTTTTTCTTCTTAACTGTATTCATACGAGTACAGTGATAAAGAAAAGGTAAACAACATCTTATCTTTAGCAACCCATCTTGTGTTTAAGATAATCTATTTATTTCATTTAAAATTATTTTGAATTTTTTCAATTGGAATACGTATTTTCAATTTACATCGTAACATTTTGGAATACTTAAGTAAATATTTTCAATAACTTCTTCTAAATGCGTGTCATTTTGAAAATGATACATATTTTGATTTTATTTGTACAAAATGTCATAAAAATTTGCATATATATTTTTTTTTTTCACAAAATATTATTCTTTTATTGATAGCATATTATAATAAAGAAAATATTCTGTATTTGATATCATCCTTATCATACATAAGTATCGTTAAGGATCAAGAATTTATAAAATTTAAAATCACAATACGTAACGTAAATGTTAAAAAATGTAATTTGTATCTGATTTGTAAGTTTTGCTTATATTTGGAGTGTTATTGCAATCTTCTTACGTATTTTGACGGTATGTGTATCGTTTGATTTTATTTTGTCATCGTATACATAACAAGTTTGAAGGATGGAAGTTAACATTCTGTACGTATTGAAAATATATCTATATGTAAAATTGTTGTTTTTTTTTGGATTATAGATTATATTTATACGTAAAAAAAAATATATATAAAAAAAATAAAAATTAGAATCCTTATCTAAATGATGTATACATTTTTTTTTTTTTTGCTTGACAGTGTATTATTCCCTTGTACATACACACGCATTAATTATAAGATAAAATCAGTCAATGAAAAAAGGATTAAGAGAATTTCAGTAATTAATTAGAGGATTTTTTCAGTACGATTTAATTTTATTCAAATGATGGTAAATTGGATTTAAAAGAATTTTATTATTATTTTACAGTATTCGGTTCTTATATATGTACATGATATTTTTTTTCCCGTATATACATATGAAAAACGCACGCAAAACGACAATATTTCTGAATTTACCTTCGTTTGAATGTTAAACGGATATTATGTTACAAAAAAAAAAGGAAAATAAAAAAAACAACATGCCACAAGGAATTATGTATGTAGTAGGAACAAAAGTTTAAACGACATTCTATAGGTACATACATACATATTAGCATATATTATAGCTGTATAAAATGCAAAATAAACGTTTTTCCTTCTTCTTCTATTATTTTTCTAATAAATTCTTCAAATATAGAACGTACATACATTCATACAACATATATGTACGTATGTATGTATATACACATAATAAATAAGCATATGCGGTGTTATAAATTAAATTTCTAATAAAAAATCTAAAAAAATATAATGTCATTTTATCCAAATGAATGACATTTAATTAAATAATTTTATTATTTAGACTTACCTAAAGCAAAAGCCTACAATCCTCACTACATGCCAAAATTCATCAAATTCATCTCTGGAATTTGGGTTTAAATGAAACCACAAAGCAAATAAATGATGTGGGAAGAAGCATACAAAAAATACTGAATACATACATATAAATGAAAATATAGAAATGATAAATTATATAAGAACTTACTTTTAAATGGACAATGTTATTTTAAAATTTAAATTTTATGTCACAATAAAAAAAAAAAAAGAATAATTTTTTAAAGAAAATCTTACCAACGACAAAAGTGACTACCATTCTGGCTACATGTCGTCTAGCGCGTGCCTGAGTTCTACTTTGAGGTCCTGATATTTCTCCAGGCATTTCTCTAGCACTTAAATGAAGTCTTTTTGCCATTAAAATGTAAAGTGCTCCGATAATGGTTAGAGGAATTATGTAATATATAAAAGCCTTCCCTATCACGGTATATCTGAGTATAGAAATAAAATTGTACATATGTATATATGTACGTATACATATTATGTATATTGCACATATAGAGAAAAAATATTCACATATGGATGTGTTGCAGACATTCAAAGTAAACCAATTTCATTTAAAATTTACCTTGTATAGTTGTCTTTGCCAGGACGATCAGGACCAAATGGGGTACAAAATATAATTGTATGATTTGTTTCATTGTTTAACACAACAGGTATCGCATCTGAGACAATAGCAGATGGTGTTGCACAAATAATAGCTAATAACCATATTGTGATCGCTGTGAAAACGGTCAGGGGACGAGTCTGTCATATATGAAATTACATTTTAGAATATGTTTTTTTTTTTAAATAAAATAAAATCATTATTATAAGCAAACCTGTAATTTTCTTAAAGGATTAACAATAGCACAATATCTTTCTGCTGATAAAGCTGTAAGTGTGAAAACAGATACTCCGATTGATATATCCTTTGCACATTCAGTAATACGACATAATGTTGCACCCCAAGGCCAAGATTCAAATGTATAAACAATGGATGCTAATGGAACGCAAATGAAAATGACTAGCAAATCAGCTAAAGATAATGATAAAATGTATCTGTGTAAAGACAAAAATAAATAAATATTCTCATATGTATATGTATGTATGTATACGATTTTTATGTAAATTTAATAAAAAATTAAAGTTTAATAGTTGGGAAAATAATCAAAATGATGTCAATACATGTAAATATTACATATTATATATGTAGGTATGTACATTAAGTATTTAAAGGTTGCATTAAATGATTGGAAAATAGTAATTTTAAGCACACAATTAAAATGTTAATTAGAAGAAATTTAAAGTAAGAAATGAGGCATTAAAAATTGTTTATGTTATTTTCGAGCTTAACGATAAAAACAAAATTTATGAATTTTGAAATTGGTTTTTACATTCAATTTCATGACTGTAGAAAATTTTTTATATTGTATAAGAGGCATAATATTTTTAGCTATTTATAAAAACAAGAACATACATACATATATATAATAAGAAGGAATAATTTAATTGTAAATTTTAGTAATAAAAAGGTTTTGTTATTCATGTTTTATTATGAAAAAGTTAAGTATTTTCAGTAAAGAAAAATTTTTGTATGTGCGTGCACGAAAGTATGTAAAAAAAAAATATAAATTTTGTTAATACTCTACTTTAAAAAATATTCGTTATATAAAATAACGTGTATTCACAGCTATGAATTTATATGTAAGTGTATATTCTCAAGTCAGTGAACTGTTAAATTGGCACTTAATTTTAGATTAGAAAGTGTATATGTATGTGAAGGCCGTTCCAAAAGTATTTTTTTTCCTTTTCTTTTTTTTTTTAATTTTTTAAATATTCAAATCATTGATTTTGAACGTTTTGAAGTTAAAAAACCATTTTTCAATAAATTTATGTGTGCGTAAGTATAAAAATTTTTTTTTAATTCTATAATCTTTTCAAAATAAGGGAAATTCAAACTAAAAATAAGTTATATTGCTTGAATCGCAAGAACACATGTAAAAATTTGACATGGTTCTTATTTTTCTCGTAAATCACAAAAGTAATTAAGAATTTCTGATATTTGGAAATCAGTTTCTTAAATTATTCAATAAATTATTTAAAAAAGTTTCAATTTCCTGTCTAACATTTCAGATAAACTTATATTTAACTTTCTAAAGCTAATTGTCTACTTTTTATGATTAATTAAATAAAAATAAAATCATATGATACAGAATAAAGTTCTGTATTTTCAAAAACTTTCATTTAATGTCAATATTTAATTGTAATTGAAATGAAAATATAAATCAAATTTTGTTTTTCGTATTCACATCGTAAACTTTATCTTGTTCTATTTCAAATTGATTTAATGAAATGTTTCTTATTTTGTATATGGTATAACTGAAGTTGTGTAATATCGACGAATTATGTACATTCAATGAAACATTAATTTCTTATCTACATAATAACTTTTGGACTAGCCTGTACAGTACTCAAGATTTCATACTTAAATAAGTTTTGTTTTGCGGTCAATATAATTTATGATTTTCAATGATGTCCATGTACATAATGTACATGAATAGTACATATGTAAGGTGTGCACCAACACATATACATATGTATGTATGTATATTATAGAACTGACATATTTATATAATACAATAACAGATTGTATTGAATCAGATAAGTATCACAATATTAATATGATATTAAGAAATATATATTATGATAATAGCAATGAGTATGTAATATATATAATTTTATATTTATTCGATAAATTTCATTATCTATTTTGAAACAGATTAAATTTTAATATAAGCATTATATTTAATAAAAAATTCATAAATTCTAAATTGGAAAATAAAATGTGTATGTTTATATAAAGACATGCACATAATTAGTTTATTTTGGAAAATATGTTACCTGAAGTATTTTTGTTATAAAATTGAATTTTAAATATGTACATAGAATGCTACACATAGTGTACACGTATACAACATGTGTTTGTGAATGTATGTATATGAATTGTATGTATAGTTTTTAGCTATAGGTTCGCGCATTGAGTTTTTTTAAATAAAATTTTAATTTTCCACAAAAGAAATTCCATTATTAATATGATATATATGTAAAAACATATGTGTGACGCATAAAATAAATTCATGTTTTTTTTGCTGGTATTTCATTTTTCTATACTTACTGTATATTTAATATATGTATGTATGTATATATTTTTTAAATGTTTTACATTCACTTTAAATCATGTTAAAAAATCCATACATACATATATGATATTATATGTACATATAATACTGTATAAACAAATTTTTTTATCACTGTTTTCCCTTCTTTTTTTTTCGTATACAATTGTACTTACGTGTTGGGAATATTTCTCATGGCACGATGACGTAAAAATATGATGACAAGGGTACCATTACCAATAACACCTACAATAAATATTATAGCAAAAACGATTGGAACAATATATGTTTCTGGTCTTTCATTATATGGTGTATAATCATCTTCGAGTTTTGGTATTTCAAAGGGTATATCTGATATGTTATTAACTGATGATGATTCTGTTGTTATATCCTTTGTTATGGCCATTATCATGACACAAAATATAAAAATCAATATATCTTTTAATTTAATTATATGTAGTAAAAATTAATCGGAAAATATTTGGAATTATATAAATTTTTTTTCTTTTTTATTGAAGTCCAGAAAATGCTTTTTATGTACATCTATATGTATGCGTATACCTGTAATAATAATAAAAATAAAAAAAAGAAATAAGAAATATTACATGTAAAACATATTAATAACATAAAATCTATCGTGTATGAATATCATATGAAATATTTATAATTTACATAATGTATGTATACCTTATATGTACATCAAAAGGTTTCTTGTATACATACATATTAACATACAAAAATCAAATTTTCTAAGAATACATATATCACATATTCAAATTATTTTTTAATATTTTGAACAAAGTAGAATTTTCTTTTTTTTTTTTATTGTTATATTGGATCTATAACGAAAAGGATATTTATTATAAAAAAAGAACAACGAATAAAAAAAGGAAAATTAATAGAATGTGAACATTATATATTACTTGTATACATACGAGTATATACAAATGTTTACTATATTAATATAATCTGTCATTTTATTTTAGAAACATTATCGTGATTTTGATAGCTTAGCAGAAAAAAGGAAAAAGAAAATTTTTTAAAAAAATATGAATACTTGGAAAATATATAAAAACCAAAATTTATTGAAAGAAAAATGTGTAATTGTTTCTAGGCTGGATATGTTCTTATATGTATGTTTTCTGTTATCATAAAAAAAAGAAAAATCGCTTGAGACATTATCAGTTCATCAATAAAAAAAAAATAGAAAAAATAGAAAAGCACGCAAATAACATTTTTTTGTTCGATAAATACAATTTTATTGTCAAATATTTATCTTAACAAAAATTGTTGAAAAGAATAATATTTTCTTAAAAAGAGATTTATCAAAACTTATGGTTTCTGTTTTGATTTTGAAAACGGTTTATATAACTTAATGTGTAGAATATATATTTTTTACAATTTATTATAGAAACCTCGTATGTATATATACACAAACACAAATACAAGTGTTTGCTAATAAATGATATCAATTTAATAACTCAATATTTATTTTAGACATAATAAATAAATATTTATTTCAACTGAACTCATTAGATTTTGTTTTTTGTCCAAAATTTTTAATGGACTTGTCTTAAAGAAAAATGCGTCTTTCACACCATTATAATGGCTGTGAATGAATTTCAAAATTTTTTTAATATTTTCCCTTAGTGATTTTAAGTTAATTTGAGGGAAAAATAAGAAAATTTTGAATTTCGCACAAAATCAATGTATGAAAATAAATTAGTTGAATAATTTTTGTCATTATAATATTTGTTGAATAATCTTTGTTATATAGTCTCAACGTTATAGTGTATAATATAATTACATAACGTATAGTAAATGCTTAATATTCATGTAATATATGTATGTATGTATGTACATACATGTCTACGTAATTTGTAGCTGTTATAATTTTGAAGCCTATGAAATTCTAAAAAGTTTTCCTTGACGTTAATATTTATTAACTAACTTTTATTATTCTTGTAGTTCTTTTTTCACTTGATATATATATATATATACTGTGTGTTTGTATACATTAAACGTTATTGTGTAACGTACAGTATACAGGCATTGTCGTGTAATGATTTCATATTATGTATAATAGCAAATTAGTTAGGGTATTAAAACTTAATTTTAAAGGATTTCAAAAAATAATAAATTTTTATAAAATAGAAAATTTTTTAAATCATACAATAAAAACATCAGACTTACAGCAACTAGTCCTTTTCACTAAATGTTTGCTTTATTAAGCTTTTGTTATTTTTCAATAAATTTCCTTTGCAAACATATTTTGAATTAATTCAAAAAATTATTCATATAAAACCCGTGCGTATTTTAATACCATCATGTGTACATTTAAAAGTGTATATTTATATAAATATTTATTGAAAATTAAAGTTACATTTTTAGCTTTTAGCAATTTTAGTTAAATGAAGTTTTCAAATAATTTTTTTTCCAGAAATTTAATAAATTGGTGATGTGATATTTTCATAAATAGAGAAATGTTAGATAAAAAATATTTTTGTTACTATGATAAATAAAATTATTAAAATTCATTGATAATTTCATTTTATAGAATTAATATATATTTTTTTTTATATTTAGAAAAAATTATAAAAAGAAAAAGTTTTTTTTTAAAACGGTATGCATAAATTACACGTATATTGAATATGTATAGTACATTCATAAAGGTAAAAAATAAATATACTGATGAAATATTGAAATAGAATTTTTAATTGTTCAAAGAAATCTTAATACCCTTTATTTAGGACATTTTTATATACGTGAATATAACAAACTTTTTTTTATCTTGAATATTTTCTTCATGTGTATATGTAAAAGTATTTTAAGGACTAGTCTATCTTCATAATTATTAATAAAATTATCTAGTAAAATGTGTTTTGGTTTTTCTTATTTTAGACATGTTCGTTATAATAACGAGTATACAACGAAATGATATCTTTTTTGAACTTATTACTAAGTAATATCAAGTAATATTTAAAATGTTTTCAGTCTCTTTGAAGATAATTAAACTTTTTCATAATATTCATAAATTAGAATGAATATATAATTTCCTTAATTTTTGAAATTGATTAAAAAAGAAAAATTTTTCTTAAATTTTAAAAATTAATAAGGACAAGAGGTATTCTTTTTAAATAATTTTTTGCATAACCACAGATGGATATAATGATGATGTTTTTTTAATTTACAATATAAATAGAATTGTTACTAGGCAATTTATATCATTTGTTGAAAATATGATAATGATGATATTTAATGATTTTAATTAATTTTATCTCTTTGTTAAATTAAATACATTATGGTTTTAACATTTTATTTTTTTAATATTTGATTATACTATTAAACAAAAAAATTGAGAATGGTTTTAAAATTCTAATTACAATGAAAATTTCCAAATTAATATGAAATATTAGATAGATACATATTAATTTTTATTTGATACCTTTTTTGTTTTTTTATAATAAAGGATATGTATTCGTTTTTTTTGCTGAATTAATATATAAAAGATAATTAATCAGATTGATTAATTACACTATTGAGAGGAAAAAGGTAAAATTTCATCAATAAATTTAAATTTGTCATTAACAGAATATTATTTAAATATATTATAATTTGAATTTTTAATCAATTATAACTAATTAGTATACATAAATACATGACATGATAGAGTTTAATATGTATACAATCAAGTTTGTATGTTAAATCTGTCTTAGACATAATTTTGTGAGTATATAAAATACAGAAAAATTTTATTTATTTATTTAAAATATATTTATCAAATGCTATTATGTGAAATAATATTAAATGAATTTTATATTTAAATAAATCTGTTTTTAACATATAAGATTTTATTATTTAACAAAGTAATATTTATATTTTAATATATGTCATAATTGTATTGTTTACAATATAAGTACATATATATGTGTATATATTTACGTCTAGAAAAGATATATATGTTGTATGTACGTGTAAAAAATGTACTAACTATCATATATCTTTTATTTTACGCATAAATTGTTATATTCAATATAAATTTTCAATTTAATATTGCATTCAATAAAATGTGCATTTATTACTTTTATAACTGTAATAGATAAATAAGAATTTCTATTTTAATTTATTATAACTCTGAGATATTTTACATTTCAATGTATTACGTGATGTATTTTTGAATATTGAACGATAAAAAAATTTTCAATTTATATAATAGATATTTGCATGGATGTATGTGCATTTATAACTGAATGTATTGTACAATAAGTACATACATGTGTACATATACATTAAAAATGGACGGATTGTATATTGTTTGTGTAACTATAAAACTTTATATATTTATGTGAATATAATAAATATACTTTGTGTGTACATCAGTACATATATACAAATGTACGTTTAGCAGTTATTCGAATATACTCGCCACTCATATACTAATTTAATTGTTTAGTCAAGTAGTAGAAGGCTTATCTAAAATGAACAGATGAACTTTTCATTTAGTAATCAAATACAAATTTTTTCACTTAATGTAAACAATTGTGGGAAATAAATTTCACAATAATATACAAATGTATATGCACAATATAGTAATAATTTCAAAACAATAAAAGTTAATTTCATTAATATTTTCTTTTATAATGATACATTCAATTAACGTTAGAATAGAGACAATAAATGAGTTGTAATTTGCTTAAAAAATAAAATTCATTTTTATTTAAAAATAATATTTGTAAATTTTGGAAATAATTATCGAGAAGTCACGCAAAATAACAAATTTCTTTTTTTTTTGAAAAATGATAAAAAGCAAATATTTGCATTAAATTTATTTCAGTTTATATGATACAATCAGTTTTAAGTATGTATTCGTATGTAGTATTAAATAAATACATAAATCATCTTATAAAGACGTATGTACATATGTATGTATGTATAACTGTATAACGTGCATATGAGTTTGATTATCATCATTTATTTTAAATTTGGTTATTATAATTTTGTTTAAAATACCATTATTTTTTTTTTTAAAGCCTTTTTTTTATATACATATGTATGTATTTACATATAAATATGTATATTTTTGAAAATAAGTCATAAAAAAGTTTATGATATCCAATCAATCCTGATACCAATAAATATTCATTATTTGTGGAAAATGTACGCAGCATATTATATGTACCATATACCTGCTTACATGATAGATGCATAATAATTATTAAAAAAATGATTTTACATAAACCAAAATATTTCATAATCCTGAATGTTAAAATTGTGATGAATGATTTACGTAAGTGTATAATCATATTATCATACAGAAAATTGAGTTAAAAAGCTTCATTTGTTTGGATATACGTAAGTACGGGTGATTCCAAGTTATGTATTTCCAATGTGTGCATTTAAAATTCTGGTGATATTTTTCAGACATAAAGAATGAATACAAAATAATAGTATTTCTCTTAACCCAATGACCATCACCATATTTTAAATTAATACCTGTGTATTTTCTCAGAATACAAATAAATTAAAAATAATGAAAATATCTATCCAAAATATAGAATATTCTCATTATCATTGGAATAGTTTTTGTATCCTTTATATTGTTTTTTCGTATTTTTTTAAGAATTTACATTCCATTGTTTTTCAAAATGATTTAATTCTCTATTATACCAAAACTGTCAATTAATCTCCAATAGTAAGTAATGAACTAATGTGGTTTCATACATCGATTTTTAAAGGCCATTGAACACGCCATTTTTCTTTAATCTGGAATTGGCCTTATGTGTTAAATTGTTTAAAAATGTAATGTATGTACATATGTATATGTATGTATGTACAAATATATGAGTTTTCAGTTTTGTCACGTTGATAACATCCTACTAAATACGTATGCGTACGTATGTATGTACGTGTTTATACGTATAAAAATACATTTACGTGAAAGCCTACTATGAACGTGCTATAAACTATACAAACTTCTGTAGATACATTACAACGTGTACATATACATACACGTGCGAAAAAATATATATGTATGTATGTATGTATGTATGTACATATTTAATATATTATGTAAGTGTTTTTTTTAATAGCTACTATACATTGCACATATATGCCACTGCGAATACCATAATTATGTAGATTTTTTTTCCTTTCAAATTTTGAGAAAACAAAAAAAAAGAAGTTTTTCATTCATTTTAATAAAATTTTGAACACGTTTTAAGGAAATTTCATTTATAAAAGAAAATAATTGCACGTAGTAAAAGAAACAGTTTAATTTAAGAGATTACGAAAGTACATGAATATACATGCTTATAATATATAAAATATATAATTTTAATGTATTTTACATACATACATATAATTTAAGTATGTGTATAAAATGTGTGTGGAAGAAACTATATGTACATAAATACATACATATGTATATACCACAAATTTTGTTATCTTTTGTAATATACAAAGTGTTCGTCGTAATAATATTCTTAGTTTTATTTTCGTCATAATAATCAATTAATGCATGTAATGTACTTAATTAGAATTAATTTAAAGTATTTAATTTTTACAAATTTTCAAAGTGATAAAATTTTAACATATACATACAAAGTTCATCTGAATAATATGTGTAAGACATTACGTATAAACATATGAGCATTAATACAAGCAATAAATTACGAAACCAAGACATACTGTATTAATACATATATATGTATGTATGTGTATTTCCTTAAAATTTCAAAAATATTAGAATTGCATTCGATGTCATGTACATAATATGTCAGCTCAGCAGTATTCAAAATCATGGTATGTTTTTAGTAAACACATATTTTAAATTTATATGAAAGATGTTAATGTTGAAGGCAAATAAGAAAAAAAAAAAGAACAAGAAAAATGAAAAATAAAGAAAAAATAGTGACGGAAATGAGAAAATTGCTTTATATTTCTCATCCTTTTTCACGTAAAAATTCATCCTGTATTATTATATTTTATCATATGAATATTTATATCGTTGGTATAATGCATGTGCATATATACATAGTATGTATGTAAATGTGTGCTTAGATTTGAAAATAGTATGTCTGTACAGGAGTGTCATATGCATAATATATCTATTATTATATCGCATATATTATACATGGACATATAATACAACTGACATATGCATATTTTTAGTTTAATGTCACGTCTATTTTTTTTTATTAAGAAATTATGCCAAGTTATTTTAAAGATCGATAATGCCACATATGTACAATTATAACATATGTATTTAAGAGAACAGAAAAATCCTCGAAAATATTTTTAAAAAATCCTAAAATTTAATTTTAAATTTTTAGTAAATTCTTTTTTATTTATTCTTTTTTTTTTTTTTTTGTATTTTATAATTAATTTACATACATACATATGTACATAAGCTATGTATAAATTAAATAGCGATGAAAATCAAAAACTGTAATAAATGTATTTTTGTAACAAATTAAAATAATTAATTTAATTTTTTATGTGCATAAATTTGTAATACAATGTATGTTTACAGTATGTTACATATACATATGTATGTCCATGAATATAATACATGTATACATATGTGTATGTGACTCGAAAGAACTATAGAAATTAAGTAAAATCTGTCATAAAAACCAAATAACCGTATGATGTAGCGTTAAATTTGTATCTGTATGTATCATTTTTGGAATATACTTATATTTTTTTATATAATTTTTAGATTTTAATCGTCCAATGTCAAAGTTTTATGAAAAGGGTCATGTACAAATTGCACATACATACATATGTACATATAATATTTTTTGTATATTTTATAAAAGAAAATTGAAGTATTCAATAAGAAATAAAATTTTTGCTCTTTTTTTATATTTTGTATTCTTCTATATAATTTTCAAATAAAACCGTCTTTCATATAATAATGACAGGTTTCAGAAAAATTAAAATTTGAAAATATTGTTTTTTTACTAAAAATTTTTCTCTCATTTAAAACAAGAAGAAATAATAAAAATAAAAATAAAAGAAAATAAGCTTTATTATTTTTATAAAAATCTAATATATAATCAGTGTAACCTTATTATATACCATATTTTTAAAGCATAGTCACTTGAATCTTAAATGGATAATTTTTCGCATTTAAATACATTTTTCTTTTAGTTTCATATTTTAATTGACATTTTTCTACGTACATACATATTTAGAAACGAAAACAACAATAAATAAAACGGAACATAACATAAATGATTAAATGGTAACTACAAAAATTTTCTATGCTTCATAAGAACAATACATGACTATGCTAAAAAAATGAACTTTTGTTTTTCTTTCCCTAAATTTTTACCAAAATATAGAATAAAAAAAATAAAATAATAAAAGCTGAAATGTATTTAATGTTTTAAGTAAAGGAAAATTTCATCATTAAGCAGTGTAATAACATAAATTAAGTAAGATTATCATTATTGTTGTATTTTGTTATTTCAATAAATAAATTCTGTATATTTAAGAGTGTTTTGAAAAAGGAAATAATCTAAAAAATGTTTAAGGTAATAATCTAATGATGATAATATTACTGTATAAATATAAAGCATGTTATAGTAAATAGTAAGTAATAAATCGATGTTATTATGATACATTGGATAAGCAAATAAAAATAAAATGAAACAAGAAAAAAGATTTTCCTTTTTTTTTTATATTTTTTGTTTTTTCAAATAAACAAACGTATTTTTGTATGCTTGTATTACATTAAATACAGTTTTTATACAATAAATATTTCGATTTATTTATTTATCGTTATTTTCTATAATATACTCATGTATATAAGTGTACTTAGTTAAGTTGCTTGTGTTTTATAAGAAACCAATATAATAATTTAAATGATGATGATCAAATCATTTTATTATTTTTATCGCTTATTTTATATGTCATTAATATTTTTTTTATTAAATAAACCTGTCATTTATATTTTCTTATTGTCCTTAAATTTCTAAGCTTTTCGTATGTATTTTTAATAAGGAAAAATAAGGAGGAAAAAATAAGAAAAAATATAAGTTAAAAGAAAGAACTGAAATTGAATAACATACATACATATGTAGTTACAATTTGGCGTGTGTGTATGTTATGTTAGATTTTATTTTGTGTTTACACATTTCTTCAATAATGAAATATTACAAGTATGTAAATAATATATAATTCACTTGAAAAATTTTCTTATTTATTTTGCTCTTTTGAAATTTTTATACCCATAATCTTTACATTCATATTTTATGCACTTAAATATTTCTTTGTAACTGTATTATAAGTACATACATAAGATATGTATATATTTTGAATTTATCATTCATTTCATTATAATTTCACTATATATGTACATGTGTATATTTTTGTTCTTTTCTTCTTATTTTTTTTTTTTTTTTGAAGTAATACACACGAACACCCGTAATATTGTATGTATCTATATCTTTTCATTTGATTTGATACTTAATTCATGTCACGTCCAATTTTATTCGAAGGACGATGTCATTTTAGCTTCACTTTGTTTTCCTATACAGAATGACATACACATACATGCATTTGTTATTTATGCTTTTTCTTTTTTATTATTTTTTTGAAAAAAGATAATGGTTTATATCATTTACTTTCAGTTAGTTTTTCCTCTTATTTTATATTATTTTATTTAAAAAAGAAATTGTATAATGTCTTATATCACATAATTTCACTTGATATCCTTATTTTTATCTAATGTATGTACTCATTCCTATTGCTATTATTAAAGCAATTATACAGAAAATTGAATATATCCGAGTGTAAATAAATATTATTCTACAAAAGCAGTGATATATGTGTATAAATTACATGTGTTTGTTTATATTGTATGAATGTCAGATTCTTAAACTAATATTTTATATGTAATATGTTATACATTTGTTACTATATATGTATGTATGTATATTCACATCTAATGCATTCATTCAAATGGATATATGTATATATAAAAAAAAATCATAATAATTTTATATATTTTAACCATTTTTTTTTATTTGCTTTATGTAATTTAGAAAATTAATTAAATTTTATTAATTTATTTTATTTACTAAAAATTATTAATCAAAAGGAATACGGCTATAGACATTACTAATAAAGTAAAATAAAAGAAAAAAAAACAAATTGGAAAACTAATTTTAACTTTAATAACTTTTTATAGAATTTAATGTTTTTTATTCATTTTTTTTTTGTTTTTTTGTAAAATTCAAATATGAAAGTTGTAAAAATTGGAAACTAATAAAACTTGTTAAATAAATCTATCATTTATTAATATGCATAGACTATGTTGAGCCGTTTATTTTGAAAATGTCGCAAGTTCATTATTTAAAATTCTAAAATATTTTAAGTTTTTTTTTTTTGCTTGTCTTATTAACCTTCAGAGAAAGGGAAAACTTTGACGGAAAATAAATTCATAATTTTAAGATTTTTAATTTAAAATTTTTATTGGATATGAAGAAATTATTTTATTAGACATGAAAGAGTCCAATAATGCAAATAATGTAAAAATCTTAAATTGGATGTGCATTACTTTCAAAATAAACGATTTATATGTGTATGTACAAATAAAAATCTATTTTCATTTTCCAATCTTCTGTTTTTCTATCATTTGAATATTTCGTTTTAATTTATTGAATTCATAGACTATATTCCAATCTAACATAAACAATATGTATGTATGTCTGTATGTAAATATAGTATGATATCTACACATGAATAAAAACTATATTCATTCATGTAGAAATTTTTCTAAAAAGGAATCTTGATGTATTACATATTTTCTCTCTTAAAATAAACAATGTACTTGTACATTAAATGTAATTAAAATGTCATAAATTCAAAATTTGGAAATTTTATTTTTTAAAACAATGAATCGAATTCCTTGAGGAAATTAAATTTTGAAATTTTTAAATATGAGGCATATATGTATAACATACATTTGTTCGTATGTATTGAATGTGTATATACATATATGTGTATGTATGTATGTATTTCTCATCTAAATATTTTTTGTGTTTATCATACATTCATATAATATTAATGGTTTACATTTCATTTTTATGACAATTATAAAACTGAAAAAAAAAAAGGATTCCAAATGATGGTTTGCGGTTTTTATAGAACATTTATTAATTGTATATATATACAGCTAAGTATATATTATACATACATTAATTGTAATTTTTAGCTATTCCTAACCCATTTTATTTTTAATTATATTCACAAAATGTACGAGTATTAATAAATTTTTTATTATTTTTAATGTAAATTTTCCAAAATATATTTTAAATTGAAAATTTTTAATTTTAGCATTTTATTCTATTTTTATGTTATATTTTTAAATAAATTTTGCCTTCAAATAATTAAAAAAGAGATATTAAAAACATTGAAAAATGAAAATTTAAAATAAAATTAAATTTAAAGTTTAGATAAACTTTCACAGCGAAATCATAGTGTTAGCATAAGCAATGAAAAAAAAAAACTTACAATGAATACGGTATATACTTTTTTTTTGATATTCAAGTACATGTACATATCTTACAAAAGATATATAAACAAATTTAATTATTTTCTTTTAAATAGATGCTAAAGTAATTTCTTGATAAAATCTTCTTTTTGAAAAACAGTTGCAATACTAAACACAATATAAATAATGTGTATATATACATACATACATACATATGTACATGTTTACACAATGTACAACAAACAATAGGTATCTGTTATGTGTGTATAAAGAATCCTCTCTGTTAAATCAACATTAAAATTAATGAAATTTTCCAAAATAAATGTTTTTATTTTTTCTTGTATTTTTGTATTGTTATTATCGTTCATTGATTGTAAAATTTGTATCTATTTAAATTTTTAATGCGATTTTTCTTTAGTATTTGTATTATTACGCAAAATATTTGTATACACATATGTATATATAAATAAATAATTGAATTTTTATGCAAGTTATTCATTTAAATAACAAAATCAGTTGATACATATGTGAAAATTACAAATTCATATGTATGCATTAGTGTGTGATATACAGTTTTAAAAAAAAAAACAAAAAAAAAAAAAAAAAAAAAAAAAAAAAAAAAAAAAAAAAAAAAAAAAAATGTTAACCTTCTAAAATTTAGATTTTAGCATACTGAACTAATATATGACAGTTGTCAATCAAGCATCCTTTTTTACTTAAAATCTCTATATGCAAATAGGCATACCACAGATATTAAGCCAGTATACATATGTATGAATGTACATATTTCACAATCAGAATGTACGTATGCAATTGTGTTTGTACAATTCTTTTTTATTTTCCTTTTTTTTTGGTTTTTAAATAGCCAAAAGAGAACAAAATCAAAATGAGATGGAAATTTATTTATATATTTATTTATTTTCATATGAAAAAGAAAATGCGTTTTTTTTTACGAATTCTTAATTTTTGTTTTTGCCCCAGAAAATAGAATGTTATGTTATATGACAATAAAAAATATACAATAAAAATTGTATGTCCATATATATTCCTGTAATCATGTACACAAACGTAATACATATACATGCATACATAAATAAAAAAAAAATATAAAAATAAACAAAATATTGTTTCTATTATTATCTATCATAAAAAGAAAAAAAAAAAAAACATTTACAATACTTACAACAATTAAATTTATTCGCCAAATTAAAGTTCTTAATTGAATTTTGAATTCAAAACCAAACAATTTTTAATGGACCTTGAATAAATATACAACAACTATACAATGACGAAAATGATGAAATAAACATAAACGAAATTGTATAAATCCTTCAAGTAATATATCCTTCTGTTAATTTAAAAAAATTGTTTTATTTTCTTCTTTATATTTTCAATGTAATTACTCTTTTATTTAATTTTATCACATAATGATGTAGAAAATTCTATATATTCTGTGTTCATATTTGTATAAAAACAGAAACTTTTTTCTAATTTTAATTTTGAAAAATAACAAAGTTGGTAATAAGAAACGCTATTGGGAATTTTCTATTAAAGTATTTATCTTATGTTTTTGTTATTTATTTTTGTTTTCATTTATTTATTTTTTGCTTTAAGATAAATCAACATTTTAATATTTTATTTTTGGATAAATTAAATGTTTGTACGTATTCGTACATTTTTGTAAATGTCGTTATATTTTCAAATAAAATAACTTTTTTTGATCATTTCACATAAAACACTTATTAAAATACAGAATAAAAATATGTTTTTCTTTATTTCATATAATCAATCTATATTCAATGATATTTATTTATACACATATGTACAAACTTATTTACAAAATAAAACGTATCACTTTTTTTATTCACGTTATATACTTTATCAATATTTGCTTCAATACTGCTATTTTAACGGATATCTTTAAAATGACTAAAATTGTATTTTCAAAACTAGCATATTATGAAAAATCAAAATAAATTCCATACAAAATCCTGCTCATGTCAAATAATCATTTAACTAGAAATTGTTTTTTTTTTTGTTTTTCATATGGAAAATGAATTGTGGAATGAATTTTATTCATTTTTATATATCCTTACAAGGATATTAATTTAAAAGTTTTTCATTACATCCTACAACCTGTTGATTAGTATATATACGAAAATATTATTTAAACAAATATAAAATCTTAGAAATTCTACAAGTTGTATTTTGGTAGCCAGAGATCATAGAAAATCAAATTTTGTTTTGATCTTATAAAGTTAAATGAACTGTGAAAGTGAAATTTTATAAATCAAAAATTTTCTTTGCTCTCGTTCATTTATTTCAAAAACATATTTCGAAAATACATAGCAAAGAATTTTTATATGTTACATAAATTTGAATATATATACGCGTATAATGATTGTAAGATAAGATTAAAATTAGGGTAAAAAGAAAATTAATAACAAAAACAAAAAAAAAAAAAAAAAATTAAACTTTCATTTGATTTTGAACATGTACAAATGAATGATCAATAGAATTTTTTACTTTCAGATATGATTTTATTTATTGGGTCATTATACGGATGTATGTATATACCTACATATGTACGTATACGATGTATGTATAACGTTTGTTTACAAAGTATTTAAATTTAAAAATCAAAGTATTTACATATATACGAATACATATATGTATGTATATATATAACGTTCATGAAATTACTAAATATTTTCAAGTGGTAACAAATTTATATGATAAGAATTTTACATAATACATGTGTATGTACAATGAAATTCGTTTGTAAGGACCATCAAGGAACTGAGAGGTATTACAATCTATTACAAATTTTTAAAATCAAATATTAGAAATTTTTGAGAATAAATCAAATTGAAATTTTCAAAAAACCAAATAAATCCTTTTTCTATTTTACGTAAATTATCATACGTTTTTTTTTTTTTTTGATATCGTATTCAAATTCTTTCAAATCATGTTATACTTCAAATATATTATACGTATAATTGGGTATAAGAGTATTTTTTTTAAGGATTCTTATATAAATTATACGTAAGGACACACTCAAGTAATTAACTGGAATTCTTTTTTATTTAAATAAGGTTTATGTTTTTATAAAAAGTAAATTAGTTACAGACCTACTATGTAGTATTAATGAGTGTATATCTAATTAATTTTTTTTTTCTTAAAAAGTCAAAAAAATCGGAAAAACAAAATCATATAAAAAAAAGATTATTTTGGTGAAACCTTTATAGATTTCTTTTTATTTAGGATTTGCCTTTAAGCAACAACAGACAAAATATTTGATGAAAGGCTTCTTGTATTTTTTAAAAATAAAGTTTTTTATTTTGCGGAATTTAAGAAAAAGTATTTTCAATTTTGCAAACAAAAATTATAAAGTAAAATAGAAAAAAAACATCGTTACAAAAGTTTTTGGCTTTTTTTTTTTTTTTTTTGAAAAAGGATTTCCGCATTCGTTAACAACAAAGACTATTTTATAGAAGTTCAAAAGACAAAAAAAAACATACCATAATGTTATAATAACGCTGATATACATAATTGAATAGACTATATGTAACATAAATATGTACATATATACATCTTGATATCATTTTTTTTTTAAAGATTCAATATGTTTATATATAGTATGTATGTATGTACATACGAGTATATCTTTTTGTTTATTTAATTGAAACCCATTATTTTTATAAATTGAACCACTTCACAAAAAAAAAAAGAAAAAAGAAATAAAACCATCTGGTACATTATTCCTTTTTAAATTAATCAGAATACTATTTGTTTTTGGTTTTTCTCTGTTTCTTCTTTTTTTTTTTCTTCAATAATAGAAATTTTATGACAAAGATCAAAATAGAAGAAACAATCAAGATAATGTCTTTTGGTTAAGTAGTCCTTTGATTAATTTTGTAAATGTATACATTTGTATATAATTTAATATAAGTCTGAGATTTCATTTGCAAAAACAAAAAAAAAAAAAAAAAAAAAAAAAAAATAGAAAAAAAAACTAAAGAAAAATATTTGATTTCATCTCACGTAGTTCACTCGTGTGCTTCGAATAATTCAAGCATATTTATTTTTTTGTATTTAGAGGTGTTTCTTAAATTTATGTCTAAAGAGAATACATATACCTAGTACCATTTTTTTTTCTTCTTTGGATTTAAGAAAACACAAGTAATGATATTTCATAGTGAAAAAAGGCTATTTTGTGCTAAAAAATGTGTTGTTAATTTTGAATTTAAATTGTTTTTTAATTTAGTTGGTAAAATACAAGTATCATAGTTTTTAGAATTTTGTTCCCTTGGAGTTACGTAAAAGAACCTTTTTTCTTGTTGCTTTAGAATTCTAGAATCTTGTTTTTTCAAAGGTTAGGTTTTTATTGTTATAAAAACAATTTTGTTTTTGTATTTTATTTTTATTGAAAATTGAAAATAAATTTGATTGCTTTGGTTCATTTTGCTCTTTTTATAAATGTTTGTAATTGTATAATATATTACGATTGTTTGAAAAAATTTTTATAAAAATTCCAAAAATTTGAAGAAAAACACTTAATCAAAAAACTACGAAATAAATACGAAAATATATATAAATAAGAGATGAATTAGCCCACGTGTACATACTCCTACAAGCAATCATATGCGTACGCCAATATTCAAAAATAAATCCCACAGTAAAACCAGAAACATAACAAATTTTTTTTTCACATTTGTACAAGAGCTTTCGAAAAACTAGGCTCTATAGATAAATGGATACTTTTTCCAATTCTTTTTAATTCAACTTGAAAACATTTTTTATTTATTCTCATTTTTTGGTGAGTACGCACGATTACACTTACAGGATGAAATGTGGAAAAGCAAAAAAAAAAAAAAAACTTAACTCCGTTTTTTTTTCTTAAAAATTTTAAAAGAGATTTCAATTAGCATTTACAAGTGTTAAAATGGGTAATTACGTAATACAAAAATATTAGGAATAAAATTTATTTATTTTGGTTATTTTGTTTCCTTTTTTAAAAATTTTAAATTGTTGAAAAAATTTTCCATTTTCATACACGTAAAACAACAATCCTTGAATAAATATTTATAGATGAAAATTTCAAATATTCAAAACTGTCAGTTGTTATTGATTTTAATTTTTTGTATTGATGCACATGAAATACGTTACATTATGCTTTTTATGTGGTATAATCACTATAAAGTTCATTCCCATTCTTATTTTGCATACAATGTCTGTACATGTTCATATTTCATATTTTTGTATTTTTATAATTAGAGAATATTTTAATATTGTTTATAATTTGTTAAATGAAAGTAGGTGTATTCATTTAAGTCAATACAATTTCACTTTAAATAAGTTTATTTAGATAAAATGAAATTTTATCTTAATGTTTTGGATTCATTTTTTCAGCTCGTTAAGAAAATATTCCCTTACGTATTTCAGTTTAACTTTAAACTTTAAAACTAATTTTTAAACTTTAAGTTAAGTCCAAAAAAGAGAAAGTAACATAAAGTGAAGTACACTCATACCTCGGTTTACGGCCTAGATACGTTCCGGGAAAGTTGACCGTATAACGAGATTTGGAAACTGCTCTGATCTAATGAACATAAAAATGTGGAATTGGCAACTTCTAATGTGATACCATCATAATTTTTCGCTGTCGTGGACTGGCCTGGTTTAAAAAACACTAAAGTAAAAATGGCGAACCCAATAAAGTGCATAAAACATGTGCATATTGATTTTTTTTTACACATTTTTATTCGTATAACGAAACATTTTTGGGCTGTTAATCGAAAAAATGCCATAAAACAAAAAGGTCGTATAAAGAAACAAAACGCCGTATAAAGAGCGACGTTATACGTAGTTGTGTAATTAAATAAATTCACCCAAAATTCACTCATAATGTATATACGTAAACTTATGTACGTTTATTCAGTGTCGTCAAATGTGTTATAAAGGGCGTACGTAAAACAAAGTATTATGCATTATATTTGTATTATTGAACTTCAAATTATATTACTCGTTTTTAAAATTCATAAGGTTTCTTACTTATTTTACTTTACGTTATATTATTTTCTTTTATGGCTAGATGTAATGCTAATTCATATTCGTCATTGTTCATTTAAAGTTAAGGCATACATGAATATTATTTATGTAATTAAAAATGTACCTAACCTACTCATCTTCGTATTCGTCAACTTAATTAAAAACTTTTATACTTCATTGTTATTTACAAACAATTTTAAGTTTTGAATTTTTAATTTTTTAACAGAGTATATATTGTATATACATATAAGAATTTTTTCAGTATATCCTTTTTGTTCACATGAATGCGTATAAATACAATACACGTATAAATAGAACATATAATTAAAAATTATAATCTTGTTATTTTTCAAATTATAATTTATGCTTTGAATTATTTTATAGTTTTGGTTTTTATTCCCTTTTAACTTTTTAACATACATATTTCAATTTATAGATTTATGTTATGTTATGTTCTTTAATGTATTTGTTCTATTTTTAAATTGTGGTTTTTTGTTTTGAAATATGAAATATTTAAAATGTAATTAAATCTGAATGGAATAACTTTATATATCTTAGATTTCATTTTTTATGTTTGATTAAAATAATTTTCTAAATAAAATAAATCATTTTATGTTAATTAAAATAAAAATATACATTTATTATGGTATTTTTTTTTTTCTTTTATAAATAATAAAGTAATGTATAAATATGAGATATAAAAGAAGATGTAATAGAAGATATAATTGCTTATAAATGCACTTACTAAAAATTTATTAAAGTTATGTACTTTTATAATTTATGTTGTAATAGTTGCTTCATTGGATCATTTGTACTTTACATTTTTTCTGATGTTGGTTTATTTTATTTTATTAATTTTTTCTTCTAATTCTTTTTTTTTTAGAAGGATATCAGATTTATTCATCCATTTTTTTACGTAAAAAATCAGATATATATTTTAACGGTTTTGGTTTGAAAAAATAAAAAATTTAAAATATAGTTTTTGTATTTGTAGGTCTATTTTTATTCTAATTTAAATATTTAATTGATAAACAAATTCAAATCAATTAAAACATTTACCCTTTGGTTTTATCCCTTTGTATTTATTTAACTTATACCTTTGCTTATACATTTCATTAAAAGTTTTAAATGTAGTAAAAGGATCATAAACATCATGAGTGATTGAGATTCTACACTATAATTTCTTTTTTTATTTAATTTGTTGGAAAAGTTTAAAACTTTAATAACGTTTATTCTTCGTTGATGTCCTTTACATCTTAAAAATCCTATCATTGTCGTAATTACCAAAGGAACACAAAATCCACATAAAGTATAATAAGTGACATCTGGCTGGAAATAGATTTATTATTTTATAATGATATACTTATGTTCCTGTTACTGTGCCCTCTAGTAAAGGCCATTGTGGAAATTACATTTAGAACCAATTGGTTGTAGTCTATAATTTTTGAAAATTTTTTTTTTCGTTATACATATTTAATGATATCCACATAAGTGCTAGTGTTAAAAAAAATGATCTGCCGATTTGAAAAAAATGACCTAAAAATGAGTTCTTTTATTTATTGTATATTATCGTTTTTATTTTTATTTTGTAACAGGAATACAATTAAAAATCTACTCTAACCTTTTTAAAAACAATTATTGTGACTCGATAATACTACGGTTTTGATATTAAAATTATACAATACCACTGATACATTCACATTAAAAAAATTCATATTTTGCTATTAGTACAAGTTATACGTTTCGAACTTTTTAAACAACGCTATTACTTGAAGTCCAAGCCTACTGAAATTTTAAACTTTGCCTGAAGACGGAGTTTAAACGTTTTGAAACTCAACCATTATTACTCTATAAAATTCTTGCATTAAAATTAAATGAAAATAATCAAGATTGTTCACGAGTGTATTGTTCAAAAATATTGTTTTTAAAGTTTTTTAAGCCAGACGTTTTTTTGGAATTATGTAGAATATTTTTTGAGTTAAGTAATTGTACCAAACATAGAAAAGGAAGCCGATTCCAATACCTTTCAAAAAAAAAAAAAAAAGTTAAAAATCGGCGAATTTTATTTTGAGATACTTGAAATTTAATTTTTCCATTAAATATGACGATTAAAATATGTACATACATATATTTACAGGTATTTTCTAATCGTAAATAATTTATTTTGTAAAACACTCAATACATGATATAAACACATATTTTAAAACTTTTAATTATTTTAAGTAGAATTCAATGTTTTATTGAATATTTGAATTAATTTTAATTTTTAATATAACATTGGATATTGGAAATTGAAAACAAAATACTATGAAAGAGTTACAATAAATCTACTTATATTTTTATTGAAATATTTATAATTTTCCATTTAATAGAAAAATCAAAATAATAAAATTAAAAAATTCAAATTAAATATTTATATAAAAGGAAAATTAAATAAAAAAAATATTTTTGTATATTGTTTTATTATGTTTTAAGTTCAAAAATAATTACTATTTCCTTTTTTTTAAAATAATAATTAATTTTAAATAAAATTTGATTTGTGTTTTTTTTTTTTTTTTTGTAATTTTATAAAATTGAAATTCTTTTTAATACCTCAATAGCTTCAATACTCGACATGTTCATATTATATACAATATACACGTATTTGTGAAGTCACTGAGTACTTTCCCTGATTATTATTTTAAATTGATAGTATGTAGATAATCGTTTAAAAAAAAAAAATTGTATAAGATATTTTACAAAGAAAAGGTTTTTAATCTACAATATTAAAATTTCTTTGATAAATCATGAAATGCTTCATTATCATAACGTTTTAGTGCATTAAATATATGAATAATAAATACTTTACTTTACATCATTTTTATATAATTGATAATATTATACATACATATATGAATAACATAATTTAAAATTATATGTATTGAAAAACATTTAATCATATTAATTATTATCATGCTACTCTATCCTACTTTTGAATTCAATTACCACTTTCATAAAGAATATTGTATTGATAAAGTATGGTACTATACATTTATTTTTCTTTTTTCATTTCCTTATCATTCGACACTTTCATAAACATAATCATTAATCGCGATTGAAGTGTATTGATAAGTTGGTTTTTTTTTGTGTTTTGTGTTTTCTTTGTTTTTCTTTTCTTTTTGATTTTTTGTTTTGTTTTTTTTTTTTGTTAATATTTTATTCCTTTATTTTTCTTTTAAGTAATGGGTGTGAGAATGATATTTCTATTTTTTGTTGTTGTTGTTCTTGTTACATTATAATATGGCTTTTCAAAATTACAAAAGCTATATAATATAAAAGAATAGGAGTGATTGGATTTTGAATAGATAGCATCAGCGAAAATCTTGGTATTACCGGATCCTTAACCGAGAAAGCAGATACTTCTAAGAATGAAAAAACAAAAGGGCGAACATGTTCAGTATTAAAAGTGTTTTACCACAATTGAAGTTTATGTGTTTATATGTATATTACATTATATATAATATATTTTGATATTAAATACATATATGTATGTAACAATATAAAAAAAAAGAAAGAATTTTATATGTACGTACATGTAAGATATCGAAACATGTACATATGTATATGCATATTTGTGTACAGCGATATGTAACATATGCGTGTATGATATTATTGCTTATATGTAAAATGCAGCATATAAAATATACTATACACGAGTTGATGGTATTGTAGGCGTTTGTTTTTTTCAAGCTCTTACTTAAGCATCTACATATATCTTTTAAAGATTTTCTTTTGTTTTTAAAGAATAGAAGTATAAAAGCCACATTCTGGTCCTAACAATTGAACAACAGAAGATATGAACGAACGAAACGAAAAAAAAAGCTAACGATGCTTCTAGCGGAATGCTGATATAAGGGAGATTTTTATGTCTTTTGCCTGTAGGAAACGTATTACATTTCCATTAAATGACAGAAATTTTTGCTATAGGTTTATGGAAAAAATATTAAATTAAAGTTTAACGTATACATATGTACAGATATTTTCGTATATGTACATACATACATATATGCATGTGTGTACATCTAAAAATGTAAATATTTTATTTATGTAACACAATATAATATGTTACATACAGATAAATGATGAAAAATATTCAAAAACTTTTTTACACGTTATTTATTTTGTCACATAACTGTATAAAGATAAATCAGTAAAAAGGCGTTCTAAATACAACAATACATGTATGTACTTAATTACAGGAGTTTATTTATAAAACGATGAAATATCAAATAAAAAAAAAAGAAGCCAAAATACAAAATTCTTCAAATCCCCGAAAAATAAAAAAATAATATATATAGAGGTACATTTGTAAAACATATATGTATCAGTATACTCGTACAAACGAATACAGTATATATGGTGATTATGTGAAAAGTAGTAAAACTAATACACATAGTAAAAATAAATGAGGAATTATTATCGATTACAGAAATATGCTTCATATTTTACATTTACATTTAAACTTAATATTTTATCGTATGTAAAGTAAATGAAAAATAAAAAATGAAAAATTAATTAGGTTTAAACAAAGTAACAAGAAAAAAAAACACAAGACATAATTATTACGTACATATATTTCACATTTCTTATATGTAGTATGATTTTCATTTCATTTCCTTTCTACTTGAGAGTTCATCGTCAATAACTTGAATTAAGAAATTTTTACTAAATGATAAGTGGTATCTATTGTATATGATCAGTTGAGTAAGAGAATGTAAATATTTATTATGTTAGTGGCGTGCCTATTATTTAGATTGTTTGTGTTTATGTATTCTTTCATTTATTTGTTCATTTTTGATTTATTCTAATATGTACATAAATCCATCAAATATATTATATATGTATAATACAATTAAAAGAAAATTGTAGTTATTCTGTTAAATTGAATTTTATTCAATTTAATAATATAGAATACTTTTTTCTATAATATTAATTTTAGAAATGTTTTTTTTTTTTTTGTAATTTGATATTTTTTCAAATTGGTGGTTTAATTCAAATAAAAAAGCGTGAAAAACTTTTATTACCGTTTGTAAAAAAATTTCATTTTATATACATTTTTATTGAATGTAATAGAAGTTTTGCGAAAATTTACATAGGTAAATTGATATTTTTCAAGGGGAAAAAAAATAAAAATAAAAATCAAAAAAAAAAAAAAAATATTCGGAAAATGTAATAATCCCTAGAAATTTTCTTTACTAGAACACATTATTACATGTTACATATTTTTGCATAGTATTCTCATAGTATTTTTGCATAGTTCATGAAAGAAAATCTCTTTTATTTCTATCTTCTTTTGATATTGATACGTTAGAATAAAAAAAATTTTTTTTGAATTTTCGAAAACGAAAAAGAAATCAAATTAATAAATAATTTTAATATGTAACTTATTTTTTTTTTTTTAATAGTAAAATATCTTTTATTTTTTCTATATGAAAATAAATACGTTTAATGAAATTTTGATATTCAACAACAGGAAAATAAAATTCCTATTTCAGAAGTTAATTCTGGTTATAGTAGAATTTAAAAGAATGTATTATATATAAATACTGTATTTTTGAAAACACATGCATATGTATGTAAATGATCAAGATAAAAGAAAATCATATCATATTTCTAAATTAAGATTGTTTTTTTTTTTTTTATATATTTTTTGCAAGATGTACGTAATATGAGCATAATGTGTACATATATACAAAGTTTTAGTTAGAACGTCGCTGTTTTTCTTCATGATTCCGCAGAGCAATTGTATTTGTGTTTTTACGTGATTGCATATTATTTCACCATATGGTTTTCTTGCATATTTTACTATATATGGTAGATTATTTTGTATCAAAGTTAAAACAGTCAGTATAATATATGTATATAATATCGAACGATGATTCTGTTTATAAAATATGCGTTATATATGTATTTTTATTAGAATTGATAATAAAAAATTCATTCGTTAAGGTTTTGCATATTACAGTATTGTATGTACATATGTATGTACATCTAAAGTAGAAAAATGAAAATTTGGATCATATACTTACGTATTTACAATCCACACATACGTACATACAAAATGTATATGTAATGTATTTTTCCTTCCAAGTTAATTTTATTTTATAGCATTCAATGTATGCAATTTTTGGAATAAAATTTTCCCATATGTAGAAACGAATTTCTTTTTTACTTTAATTTTTTTTTGTCTACTATATGTTCGAGTATATTCTTGCGTATATGTACATATATTTTTTACCCAAAAAGCATAAATAGACGTACTATATAAATATATGTATGTATGTATAAGTAGGCATCATGTAATTTAGATAAAATGTTGAAAAAAAAAAATTATTATTATGTATTTTTTTGCAATGCAACCTAAATTCTTCAGAATTTAATTGTTGAATCAAATAAATATACTACACTCACAATCACACATATAATCATGTATGAGTACGTACATATGTATATACATACATGTGTAATTGTTACAAATTTTTATATTGCTGAATAAGCTAGATGATTATAAGTATAAGTCATATTTTAGATTAAATACATTACAAAATGTTTGTTGTAAATGTTACCCTTAAAGAGTATACGAAATGCTGACATTGCTTTAGATCCTGCCAACTTAATTACTCTTTTATTATATCCTTTCGAATTATACATGAATAGCCTTTCACATAAATAACATTTTAGTTTGATGATATAGCAATGATTAAAAACATGTAAAATGTCATATATGTGTATATAAGTACATGCATGTATATAGTCCTCGCTAAAAAAAAAGCTTTTTTTGCATATTTACATTTTCAACCAATTTAATTACCGATTGAAAATTGAAGCATTCAAAATCTCATTGTGTGTGTTGTGCATATGTATACGCTGTACATAAAAATAGGCTATATATGAGTATAAATCAAAAATTAAAAAAATAAAAAAAAAACTGTATTATGCGATATACGAAAATGTCAATACACATACATATATTTATACTATACACAATACGTGCACGTATGTATTTACATATTTTTACAAAAATGCAAAAGTAAAGTAAAAGTTGACTTCATTTTCTCTTTACTTGCAAATTACAAAAATTTCATCGTTATGCAAACAAGCAAAATTATATGTATAGAATTCTTATATAACATGCAAGATGTACATACCTACATATATAAATTATTTATATAGATGTATGTGTATCTGTGTACTTGTGCACGATTAAATATTTCACTGAAAAATTGTAATAATACTTGCATAACAATTAAAAATTCGAATTTTAGATCATCAATTGTTATAGATACAATGATGTTGATGATCTAAATGTATGTAAATGTATGTACATATACGTATAAATGCATATAAATATCATATCATCATTTTTCCACAAAACATATTTATCAATATGTACATTTGTATATCTGCGTACATATATGTATAAATACATAATTATGATTACATGAATATGTATATGTGTGTACGGAAAACTTTATATTTAAGGATATTGCTGTGTAAAAATTGGGTGAAACTTATATGAATGTACAAACATGTTAATGTTTTTTTTTTTTGATTTTAAAATATTTTGTATGTTCCATTTTGAATGTTCTCTTATTCATAATTTGTGTTGTGCATACGCAATATGTTGTAGTACTTAAAAAGTTTTTTTTTTTAATTCTTTGAACGTATTACAATAGTGGAATGTATGAAAATATATGTATTATGGATCTTTACTAAACCTTGACTGTTTTTCGTACTTTTATTACATATTATGTTTTTTCTTACATGCATTTTTTTTTTTTGAAAAACATTTTAGAAAAGTAAAAATTAATGATTTTGTTAATTTTTTTTTTTCTTGTCATCATTTCAAACTTCAATTTCCGCAATTTATTTTTATTTATTAATAAATAAAATTTCTTTCTCTACTGTAAATTTATAATCACACATATATTGAAACTTATTACATGTATAGAGGTAAATTATGTGATAGAAGAGAAAAATATGTATGTAATATAAATATATATAAAAAAATCAATTCGATATAAACATTCTAAAATAAAAGAAAGAACCAAAGTATATATAGAAAAGTTGTAATTGGACGTCTCTATAGGGTACATATTATAAGGAGGAAATAATTTAAATTATTCGTAATGAAGAATAAGTGTACATGTGTATACATAAAACTTTTATAGATTTATAATAACATAAATACACAAGTATGTATACACATTTCGTAGATGATACTTACATAGATAAGTAGATATGTAGTTCTTATAGAGAAGAAAAATTATAAACTTAAGAAAAATGTAATATGAAATGAAAACATGAAAACAGATGTTTAAAAAAAAAAATATGTAATGCAATTCTTATATATATTTTTATTTTTTATTTTCTATTTTTATAAGTATTCTCTTACTTATAAACCAATGTATGTATGTATCTATGATGTGTATATGTGTGCTCATACATACATATATAAATAGACGAAAATATCGATGATGTTGTTTAAAAGTTTGTCAAATGTTTAAAAGTTAATTCAAGTTAAACAATAAAATAAATCAAAATCAGAAAATTGTTTTTTTTTCTTTCTCCTTTTTTTTTCTGTTTTTTGTTTTCGATATTTCATTTATTATTATTTTATTTACACTATACGTAGTGTATAATATAAGTTTGTGTTCTTAAAAATATTATGTAAACTTTATTTATTTTACTTTTATGTATTATATATTTAATGCACATATTTACATATCAAAATTTTATGAGTGCATGTACTTCTTTATCTATCTAAAAATTATGTACGTATGTTTGTACATATATATGTATATTCATATAATGTAGATCATATTTTTCTATTGATTATATATCCTTTCTATCTATTATATTGTATATTTATAAAATATGTGCAAGATTTACATAAAGATTTGTCGTAGTCAAATCTCTTCACGACTAAATATCATATAGTAGTTTAGAATATACAAACATATATTTTGTGTTTTATAAGAAAAAGGATTTTAAAAAAACAACAAAAACATTATAAAAAAGTAAAAAAATAAAATATAAAATAAATTGAAAATAAAATTTGTGTATGCCGTATAAAGTATTTGTTTGTATTTATATGTGTACAGTATATGCATGTGAGTGACAAAATTTTTGTACAAGTATACGCATCACATATATATGTATGTACATATTTATGTGATAGCATAGGTATATAGTGGAAACTTTATTCTTATAATTCCAAATTGAATCGCATACATTGATGCAATTTTTAATTGCATTTTGTTGTTTGTTTTCTCGTAGCTTTCTCGTATTTTTATTTCTTTTTTATTATTTCTTTTGCCTGTTTTTTGTTTTTTTTGGTGTGTACCAAATGAATTTGAGAAATCCTTTTAAAGGTTCAGTATATATAGTATAGGTACTCTATTTTGTATGAAAAACACACAAAAATATATGAACTTGTACTATGTACAATCACATATACAAATTTGTATTTCATTTTTAAAAGAGAAAATATATCTATATACATATATGTATGTATGTGTATATACATACATATAAAATTATACACAAATATACTGATATTTTAATTAAGAAAGTTGGATTTGAGTACTTAAGTTTACGAGTTTTTTGATTTAGTTTTATAATATTGAATTGTGTTAGTTTTATAAAGAAATCCCATTTGTATAATTGTATGCATGTATACAAGTGTACATATGTATGTATGTATATATGTATATTAATAAGATATAGATTTGATATTCTCTTCTACTTACATTTATTCAAATAAAATGTACTGTATGTACTAGTAATATAATCTTAATAAATGTGCAGGTACGTTGTATAACCAAAAATACTAGCCTGATAATTGCAATTTAATGCTTAGATTACGACAAAGTTAATCTTTTATTTTATAGAAAATTTTCTATATGTCTTTTTTTTTTTTTTTGAATTTGTATGCATATTCATACATATGCAATGATTAAAACAAAATTTTATAATATACATAAAAAACATTATATATGTATTTTCAACTATCTTTACTTACAATATGCATATGAATGTACATATTTGTGCACATTATAGAAATTGTAAGGTGTAATTTAAAACTACATATATTAGTATTCACTTTTATGAGATTCTTCTTCTTGATGTTATCCTAAAATAAAATTTCATTGATAAAAATTCATTAAGTTAAGAATAATATAACATCAAAATACACACATATTTATGTATAAGTACATTATATGTTATTATTATTAAAACAAAAAAAAAAGAAAATTTGTGTAACGGCTGGCTAAAAATTTCAAATATTTGAACAAAAATTTTCTTGTACATATAATGTGATATGTACATATGTAACGGTAGAATAACTATGCAGATATAATTCCTAAAATATGTATGTGTTTACATTTAAAGAAAAACGTATAATAATAGCATAATAATACTTAATAATAATAACAGGATAAAAAAGAAAAACGAGGAAAACAAAGAGGGACACAGTCATACAAACCAAAAACAAAAAAAAAAAAAGAAGTAAATAAATAAAATTCTTTAAAAATTTTATTGTATACATGATATGAAACGTTAAAATCATAAGTTATGCTTATTTTTATTATTTTTATTTTTAACATTAAGAAAAAGTGTTATGGGTAATAAGTTTTTGTATTCTGCAGATGTACATTTCAAAAAATTGCAATTATTTTAGCACTCGTATGCATAAAATGAATGCGCATGTCAAGAAATGGTGTCGAAATATACAAGGAAAAATAATCTAAAAATTTTCTTTTCTATTTTTATTTTTATTTTACTATTATCATGACAAATATAAAGGGAAAAAAAAAACAAAAACAACAAACAAACTTAAAGGAATTTAGTAAATAACAGACATGTTTCCTACTTTTTAGAACAAAAAATTAAAAAGAATAAGTAAAAAAAAAATCAACAATAACAAGAACAATTTTAGAAAAAAAGGAAAATTTTTTCTTGTTTTTTTTTAAAAAACAAAAAAAGAAAAAGAAGAAGAAAAGTTAAAGAAAATTTCAAGTAACATATGTGCTGTCCTTTCCTTTTTTTACCATTTAGTTTCATTGTGTGTAAGTTCTAAGCATGAAAATCGAAGTTTAATGTATGTACGTATATGTACGACAGTTAAACGTATAGTAGATATATTATTATAAATATATCAGTTTTCGAGGAATGAAGAAGGATTTTCATTTTAGTGCAGTATCGGATAATATTTGAATTGATATAAGTAGTAATGTATATATGTGTATGTTTGTTTGTAAGTATAAAAGGTACAAATTTAATGCACATTACAAATTTACAGGATAAAATGAATGTATACTACGCAAAAACTATCATCGTATACAAACATATGGATATATACACCCACAACAAAAAAAAGGTGTACATACATACACATATGTACAATTTCATTTAAACGACGACGACGGTATGCTAAGACATATCTAAATTTGTACGAAAATTTTATTTTCAACGACATTAGTCTCGTTCAGTTGACTGCTTTTAATAATGTGAAACAATCCTTGTTCCGCTATTTGTATGTGCATTTTTTTTTTTTTTTTAAATATTATTTTTATTATTTTTGTTTTTGTTTTTTACATATCTTGATTTTTTTTTAAACAGTTTTTCTTATTTCTCTATCAACTTAGTACAGTTTGAATAATGCAAAATGAAAAGAATGAGAATTTATTGTTAAAGCAAAAAACGATGAAGAAAAACCATTTCAAATTCTATGGTCTTTACAATTTATAATTCAATGTATATGTAATTGTTAAATATATACTAGCATATATGTCATCATACGTATATGTATATGTACCTGTGTTGATATAAACAGATACTGGTTTATATTACACACATTATCACACAAATACGTATCTAAGTAAAATGAATTGTACAAGGTAATTAAAAATTTTTGATATGAGAATGCATTGTATCATATATTCAGGTTTCTTTCTTCTTTGTCTTTTGCATTTTTTCCCTCTAAAATAGAAGAGATCAAAAGCGTATGTACAAATAAAAAAAAAAAAAATGTGGAATATTAAAAACAAAGAAAACGAATAAATTATAAAAATTATTATTTTAATTTTTTCAAAAAAAGAAAAAAAAAAGATTCAAAATTCCTTTGAAAAACGCAATTTATCACCACGTATCATATTACGTACAATAGCTTTTCATGAAAATTATAGGATTTATTTTATTTTTCATTTCACGTTAAGTTTTATTAAAAGTTTTTATAGTTTTAAAGATTAAACAGAAGGGGGAATGAAAAGATGTTTTCTTTTTAAACTACAACTTTAAAATTGTAAAAACAATTTTAAATGAAAATTCGAAAAATTTTATATAATTTTTAACTTTAATTAACTGCATTGGGATTTTCTGATTTTCGATAATACAAATACGTGGATATTATATACATATGTATGTATGCATACAATCGCATGCATGTACATAAGTATGTTAAGACGCGTATGTATGTTGTACACATGATAACATTCACTTTTGTACAGAATTAAAAATAAAACAGATTAGATAAATGACCAAACTTTGTTTAAATTTGATTGAGACATTATTACTGAATGAATTTCATTGTTATGGGAGTAAGTGTGTATAACAGGATTGTACATAAAATTACGTACAAAAGTAATGTATACATTACGAACGTACATATGTATATAATATTGTATATTTGTACATAGTACTATATTTGTATACATGTACATATATTTGAAATGTTTGTTTGTTATGTAAGATTAAGAATAAAAGTTATTTCTTCTTCCACCTATAACTCCCTTCTTCCTTCTTGCTATAAAAGTTATTTTTATATATTGCATATAATATACAAGTATCAGAGAGGGTTTGAAGGAGCAGAACCATGAACACCATAAATATTGTTTAACGATGAACCTTCATGAAACCTTTGAGCGTAATTGAGATCTTATCTAAATGTCTGACCTGAAAATGTTTTGTTGGTGTGGTTTTATTTTCTATATTGCTGGTACTATAGAAATAAATTCAATCGGTGCTGACATCTTAAGTATCATAGAAGGCTAAAAGCTCAAGGAGTTGTTATGAACAGAAATAACATTTTCGATAGCAATCGTTTCCTTAAAGGGTGTACTCATTGTATTTGTTTCTCTGATTTAATTTACTTTGATACATTACTCTGTTATAGTACACATATACATAATATGTATGTATTTATAAGCTTTTATATTATATACAGTTTCTAATAAAACATATAAAATAGAAATACTGTATATATGTACTATATCATATAAAAGAATGTACATGTATATATGTATGTGTTATTTTGTACTTTAAAATTGTTAAAAATATTAGAAAGTTTTGACATAAGTGCAAAGAATGTTTTACAATAAATACGTATGTAATACCATTGCTATAAATTATTACATTTCAGCTATATACTATATGTATGTACATTATATGTATATATAACTATACAAAATACAATCACTATTATCTAGGTTTGTTTCCATTGTATAAATTGAGTAAATATATAATATTGATTAAATTTTTATTAGATTTTAAAAATCTTTAACACCAATACATTCATACATGTATGTATAAACTATAAACTAAAATATATCAATGATTTCTAAAGAATTCTTTTAAGAAAATTTTCTCTTTTTGAAAAAGTTAATAAAATCATAATTATTTTATGTGAAAGTACACTTAGTACTTCTAACATTTTGGTTTGACATAATTAAGTCTTTTATTTTTGATTGAATTTAAAATTAATTCATGATGATTTCAAAAATACAATACATATATTTAGGTAATATGATATTGTTGTATTATTATGTAAAAAAAAAAGTATGTATAAATTTCATATATGAGTAAATCAAAATAACAATAAAAGAGACTTAAAAATGATTAGGCGGAGATATTGTAAGTTATGTTGTTATGTTAACATAATCTAATTTATAAAATGATATGTAATTGTCCCATCTTCAAAACAAATACACAAATCCATACATACATATGTACATGTATGATAACGTAGTAAGTATAAATATTCGTACGTGTATATGACATTTTATACAGCTCATATATACATACATACATGTAAGTTGAAAAACTCATATAAAATAATATCCTTTTACTATGATTATAATGCATGTACTCTAACTTCTCATCAAGGACTTTTATCCATTGTGCTATTAGTGCAATGCATATGAAAATGTTCATATACACACATAAAGTACTTATACACACAATAAAATTTATATAATATTTATACATATATGCATGTACATATGTGAAATTTTGTATATATGAATGTATATACTTATATATGAGTATGTATATTATATATTTAAGCTAATGAAATTTTCTGTACTCGACATAAAAACTTCATTTCGTGTTTAACACTTTCATTACTTTGTACAACAATATTAACATTATAAGCGCCAAATTCTTACACTTTATTACCGTATAACACCCAATAAATAACTAGTTGTAAGGTTTGTTTGAGACAGATATAGTTATACAACTTTTTCAATAAGTGCAAATACGTTTGTAACTATACGTATAATGTACATTACAGTGCATAAATACATACATATATATATATTTATATATTCGAATTATTACACACCTACAGTACAGTGACTAACATTATCATTTATTCCTTTTTAATACGATTAAAAAAAAAAAAAAAAAACAATTCAAACAAATTTAATTAAATTTTCAAAATTTTTTTTTATCTCCTCTATTTTTAATTCTAGAACACTAACAAAAAAAAATTACATTAAAATTCTATATAAGTGAACAAAAAACTGTTAAATACTTAAAGACAACAGTACAGAGAGGCCTAGACGGTCTACATGACTTTTACTTGAATTTCTACAGATTATATCCATTATATATTAAATGTATAAACATTTATGCTAAACACTGTACAAATATACACGTGTATTCATACTATATATACTAGGATACTGGCATATTCACTTTTTTTGGTTTGTGGGTTTGTGTGTCTATTTTGCACAAAATTTTTGTTTTTTTTTATACGAAAAAAAAAAATTGTTTCTCTCGGATTTTCACATTGTTGTACATTCATTCATAGGTATTGTTGAATCAGAATATGAATTTATAAATTTTTATGTTATAAAATATGTATGAAGCATAAATTTTAAAGGCAAAAAAAAAATAAATAGTAAGGGAAAAAAATGAAACAAACATTGAAAAACTCAACATAAATTTATGTATAATTAGTCAAAACAGATTATATTCATAATACAGAAATGAGAAAAAAAAGAACAAAATAAAATGAAATTTTATGAAAAAAAAGGAGAAGAATCGTACATGATGTGTACATGGCCACTTGAATATCCTAAAACGAACTCTTCAACTTTACTTTAAAAAAAAAAAATGGAAAATAAAAAATGAAAACAAGAGTAAAATAGTTTCATTTTATTTTTTCATTTTTATATTTTATATACAATTTCCAATTTTTTTTTTTTTTTAAATTTTTTTGCTATCTTATATGTTCATACAAGAAAAAATCTTGTGAATTTAACCTTGATGAATGTTTAGAACAGATTCGGGAAATGTCTTAAAATAAGAAAAATTAAGAAAAATAAGATGTAATAAATCAGACTAAATTCTCTGTCTGTTTTCGGTTTATTTCAACATGTGTACCTACATATATAGTGAATGTATGTACATCTACATATGCACATATGAACACATATGAAATATAAAATGTATATAAAAATAAAGAAAATATAAATTCAAGTAAAATTATGCAAGTATAAATTTTCATCAACATTCGCTTATCTTTTGTTTTTCTTAACATATAGTTTATTCTTCTTTAAACAAACAAAACAAAACAACAACAACAAAACAAAAAATGAAAAGATGTTAAATTATAACATAGTTGTTATTTTATAGAATATCTTTTATTTTAAGTTTTTCAATATTCTTGACAATAATTTTTTATTTTTATATCTCACACATACTCAAACGCATGTAAGAATTTTGTACACTTAATGAATATTTAATACTTTGAACATAATAATCAAAATTTGATTAATTTTAAAATTTTGTGCTCAAAATCCTATCTAAATTCTTTACATAAATAATTAAAAAAGAAGAAAAAAAGAAAAACATAAAATAAAATAAAAAATTTAAGTGGAAAATTATTATGTATTTCGTGACTTCATTTTATAAGAGGCTTTTCTTGAAAAAAAAAAAAAAAAATGAAAAAATATCAGTTAAATACAATTCAACAATTACATGTATTTTATTATGTTATATAGAAAACTCTTAAACATTATTTTTTTTAAAGTTATGATGTAAATAATAAATACTTTTGATGTTTTGAATTTTTTTTCTCGGTACCATGAAAATTTATTAAGATTTTCAATTTATTTATGAAATGGCATTTCTTGATATTTTCACGAATACAGGGTGTTTGGTATTATACAATGAAAAATTTAACCACAGATATGTAGGTCTATAAAATATCATATTGATTAATGTGGGTAGGGTGAGAAAGGGGTGAGGGATGGGGGGTTACTGAAAAGTTTCGGAAAAGTGCGAAGAGGAGAAGATTTAACAAGCATACACAATATAAAGAAATCCTTTGGCCTATCATTTCACAACAGTATCACCTTTTTATCTTGGTTGTTATTAACGATCAAAATTAAAAATTTTTAGAAAAAATCACTGATTACTTGGAAAACCTTTTACTAATATACAATTTTGTTACAACAAAGAAGAATCCTAATTTTTCTCTGTAATTCTTAGTTACTTAATATTTTTCAATTGAAAAAATATCCATTTACATTTGTGTAATTTTATGTAATTGTAATTTAAATCAATTTAATTTAATTTGATATAGCCTTGAATTTACCAAAAAAAAAAAATCATTATATTTTATATTATGCATATTTACATTAAATTACGTAATTATATTTTCATCATATATACTATATATGAAGATATTTATTTGAAATTTTTAAATAGAAATTAATTGTTTAATTTTTACATTAATTTTAAAGTTTTTATGCAAATATAATTTATACCCATTTATGTATGTAGATATGAATGAATACATTAAATATGTATATGATGTGCAATATGTATGTACATGTATGTAACATGTATACGTACTAATGTATGTGTTCTGTTCATTTACATATACGTACATTTATGTTTAAGGATATGACATGAATATATCAAAATTTCATGTGTACGAACATAAATATGGTAGTAACTAAAATGCATACAAAAATAAAATTTATTTTTGTATTTTTCTTAATTTGACTATGTAACACGACACACATACATACATAATGTATTGCCTACATTATCACATATTGATTGTATAGGGATACACATGTACCAGTCCATGTATGCGAATGTATGCATATAATTTTTGCATATAAATATAGTATGTAAGTATTTGCTAGCTGGATACCATAAATCAATTATTCATTTTAATTTCCTTTAATCAATAAATTATTGACAGCTCGTTTTTGAACGTTTTTTCCCAATTGCGATAAATTTATTATTCAAAAATTGTGAAATTGTGTGATTTTTTTTTTTCATTCGAGGGTATTATTATTTATTTTTATTTTAATTTTTGTTATGCCTTTTATTTTTAATTTTAATTTTTATTTTCATAGTCATATAAGATAATATACACGTATAAATCTACATGTGTTTATAACATGAATTTACGTACAATAAGTATGTATAGATGTACATGATATTGTATTCCACATAGTCCACAGTTATTTTCCTCCAATTGTAACGAAGTTACATATTTTCCCTAGAAAATAAGAAAAAATATATTTGCCTCCGACGGGGTTCGAACCTGGTCCTCTGCTATAGAAAACCAGCATTCACCCATTGCGCTAGGCTTCGTATTGAATACCCATGCGCTAAGAGACTATGTATAATAAAGCACATTGAAAGTTTATAGGGAATACATAAAGCTTACATAACTTAAAGCTCTACAACATAAGTAAAGTGTATTTCTGACCTATATATGGAAAATTTGTTTAGGGTACATAATTCGTCGGCATAGGTAAAAATCGATATTGATTAATTTCTGTCGATTTCTGTATCGGCGGTCAGATCGACTTGTGCGAGTTGTATACAAAGCTTATACGATTCCTAAGCTTTCGCTCAAAACAAGGCTGACTCGTTAGGGTTTCACTGATTACAAATGTAATCAGTATTGCCATTCCATAGGCACTAGACGTTACGAGAGACGTAAAGACGAAGACATACCTTGTCCTCAAATTTACTCTCCTTGTTGGGTACGATCGGTGGGTGCACACACTGAAAAGTACTGTTCCCCCAGTTCATATACTTTGTGCGAGACCTCTACAGTATATAAACTGGTATTCCTTAGCAAGTATATGCTGTGCGTGTCTACCACCGTATACTTCACCTGTTCCAACCAACTCAGGGTATACTTTGTACGAGACCTCTACAGTATACTCCTCCACTCCCCGGTGTATTAGTGTGTACGAGACCCCTACGACTTCTACACCGTCCGCGTGACTAAGTGAATATATATTGTGAGACACCGCCACTGTATATTCACTGGACAGGTTAGGTCTGAATATATATTGTGAGTAACTGCCGCTGTATATTCAGAAGACAGACAGACAGGTAGTCATTATTAGGGAACTTAGGCCCTCACGGTCCTGCAACGTTGTGAATTAATAGACCTATTGGAGGTCTTATATTGGTATTAGAGTTCTTATTTACAGGTTGGATTTGTATACAGTGATACAAGGAAATCATCGTTGGTATAGTGAGTATTGGAGCTCACTGGGCTTGATTTGATTGTTTGATTATAAGGGATTGTATTTTGAAGAATTTGTTGTGAGTGCTATTGGAACCTCACTGATCAAATTCGAATTGGTTCATAGGGTTCATATACATAGGTTTTTCCCCTGTAAAAGTTTCGTAAGAGTGTGGTATTAATCAAAGGTCGACCATTATATAGGAATCTGAATATTAGAGACAGAGGCAAATATATGTAATAAAAGAGTAAAGATATTGTATTAAGAATATATACGTAAGATTATATACATAGTAAATAATATTAATAATAGCATAGGGCCAAACATTGTTAAGCATAGGATATTTAGTAGTAAATAAATCATCCATAAGTTTAATAATCAACACCGGCCTTATCATTTGAAAGTAACAGACGACGTGGGAATCAACCGACCCTGGACAGACTGTCCTATCCGTGCTATAAGCACCACATCGTCACACCCCGAACAAACATCGTTACAAAATTTTGGCGCCCGAACAGGGACTGTAAGTTGAATAACACCAGTGCTCAGAACGAGTAGTGATTCAACGGTCCGAATAATAAGACTGAAAGTTGAATAACACCATTGCTCAGAAGGAGTAGTGATTCAACGGTCCGAACAGTAACACACAAGTTGAAAATCACCATTGCTCAGAAGGAGTAGTGATTCAAAATAAGACTTGAAGTTGAATATCACCATTGCTCAGAAGGAGTAGTGATTCAACGAGCCGAACAATAAGACCTGAGTTGAAAATCACCATTGCTCGGAAGGAGTAGTGATTCAACGGTCCAAACAATAAGACCTGAGTTGAATATCACCATTGCTCAGAAGGAGTAGTGATTCAACGGTCCGAACAACAAGAATACAAACTGAGGTTCACCAGTACTAAAATATAGTAGTGACTCAACAGTTCATAGTAGAGTGATGGCGACCACAGAAAACTCCACTGCGAGTACACCTACTAATACCACCAGTTGGATTTACGCCCTTCGAAAAGATGATCTTATCGAAGAAGTAAATAAAAGAGGATTACCTACCACGGGAACGGTAGAGGAGCTTAGAAAGAGATTGATAGATTATCTTAGAAAACATTATATTGCGGTAGAGCAATACTTGTCGAGATCAAGTAGTGTACCTAACAGAACTGACCCGAGTGCCATGAACTCAATTAGAATTGAAAACGCAACCACGACTACTGTAGCACAAGAAATTTCTACCATCGCGAACCAAATCGTTATTCCTAGTATACCACCCATAATGAGTAATGTCCATACTGAAACAACGTGCACATATACGACGATACCACAATTTACTATGATAAGCAACATTTGTACGCCAGTAGTAACAAGTAACCCCCACTATAGTATACCATATGTGTATCCAACAAACCTATTAACAACACCACCGTACTGTGTTCCATCATCGCCGTTCTGGACAGCCTATACACCACCAGCAAACCATCAGACAGCGTGTAAACCAGAAAACGCCGGTTTATCAGATGCAGATGTAATGGATAAGGTTAGAAAATGGAATCTTAAATTCGACCAAGGACAGGACGCATTAAATTTCCTAGAACGAGTCGAGGAAATGGCCGAATGTTATACTATACCAACATCACGCTTATTGAAAGCATTACCTGAGTTGCTTACGAAGACAGCACTTATTTGGTATCGAAACAACAAGCAAAATTGGACTAGTTGGGAAGAATTTGTAGAAGATTTCAAAAGTTTCCATTTACCATCGCGATACCATGTAAAATTAGAAGACGATATCAGAAATCGTACACAAAAGTTCAACGAACGAGTCAAAGACTACGTCACAGCAATACAAGCCTTACAGCGTTGGCAGTCAAAAGCAACAAACGAAGAAAAACTAGAAAGAATATACGAGAATCTGTTGCCAGAATATAAATTATACATCAGACCAAGGGACTTCACTAATCTGAATGAATTGATAAGATTAGGTGAAGAATATGAACGAGTGAGATCGGAAAATAATAAATTTCAAAAGAGTAGGACAAGTACAGAAAATAAAATAAAGCCTAAGGTAGCAAATGTTTTTCTCATCAATAACAAGAAGTGTTGGAATTGTGGTGAGCCGGGTCATATTCAAATGAATTGTAAGAAAAGGAAAGGTAAATACAACGTAGTAGCTGATGCTCTATCCAGACAACCACTACCCGAGGTCAATGAAGCTGATTTATGCAACATTGATATTAAAAATCCAAAATCATGGTATATCCGTAAGATGAAAGACGTCAAAGAACGACCAAAGGATCATCCGGATTATATGGTACAAGACGGTACATTGTACAGACATTTTCATGGATCTAGTATAGATGATACTGGATCTGAATGGAAACGGTGCATCGATAGACATGAGATAAAGAAAATTCTATACGAGAACCACGACGAAGTAACTTCTGGACACTTAGGTATTCGGAAAACTATAGCACGAATAGCTAAACTATATTATTGGCCCGGTATGTTCCGCGATATAGCAAAGTATGTAAGATCTTGTAATTCTTGTGCACAATATAAACCAGGTCAGAAAGCCCCTGAAGGAAAAATGTATAGTACGGTTGCAAATTACCCTTGGCAGGTCGTAAGTTCTGACTTCAACGCCAAACGTAGCGACAAGTGTAACGGCCCTCATAAGGTCATAAAAATAGCGTCACCTGTTATAGCTGAAATCGGAAACGAGCATAATGATAAGGTGGTACGCAGTCATGTAAAAGATAAGAAGAAGTACTATGTACGCGTAAATCTGTTGAGTGCCACCAACATTTCCTATAAGAAGGGAATCACCCAACAGAAATTATCAGTCGACAGAATGGAGCCAGCCGATAAACACCTTATAAGAATCATTAAGAAGATTAAAGAAAAGACCGCAGAAGAAGAAAACAAAAGACCTAAGGCCAAAATCATTGAGAACGTCCAAATAAGACCATCAACCAGTAAGAAGTCCACCAGAACAAAAATGAGTACACAGAAAAAGCATACGACAACAACAGCAAAGCCAACAAAAATCAGAAAATCCGACGATCTACCAAATTACATATCAAAGAAACCTTTGACCACAAAACAGAAGGGAGAGCTAAGAGAGGTCTGGCGGAGAATGAAACTCCAGAAGAAAGAACGGACGGTTCTTTTCATCATAAATGACAAGCCGATTCGTGTCAGACAACGAATTTCATACACCACCATCAAGGGACCAGAATGGACGGTGAAGATAAGTAAGAAATAAAGGAAAGTAAAATACAAATGTAATGTATGTACATGCATGTATATTGACAATCCTAGAACAAAATGAAATTAATAAAATTAAAATAACGTCAATATACACATGCATATACATATAAGTAAAATTTAAGTAAGACATGTATAGAAGTAAGATAAGAATGAATTACCAAAATATAATGAAATTAAATAGGTTTAAGAGAACGAAATGTAGGAAATAAGAAACTTAAAAGAAAAATTTTGAAATGAAATGAAATTGCCTCATAGGGATGTTGAACAAAAAAAAATAAAAATAAATCTTATTTATTATTTTTTTTTTAGGAAGAAAAGGGGGGATGTAACGAAGTTACATATTTTCCCTAGAAAATAAGAAAAAATATATTTGCTCCGACGGGGTTCGAACCTGGTCCTCTGCTATAGAAAACCAGCATTCACCCATTGCGCTAGGCTTCGTATTGAATACCCATGCGCTAAGAGACTATGTATAATAAAGCACATTGAAAGTTTATAGGGAATACATAAAGCTTACATAACTTAAAGCTCTACAACATAAGTAAAGTGTATTTCTGACCTATATATGGAAAATTTGTTTAGGGTACATAATTCGTCGGCATAGGTAAAAATCGATATTGATTAATTTCTGTCGATTTCTGTATCGGCGGTCAGATCGACTTGTGCGAGTTGTATACAAAGCTTATACGATTCCTAAGCTTTCGCTCAAAACAAGGCTGACTCGTTAGGGTTTCACTGATTACAAATGTAATCAGTATTGCCATTCCATAGGCACTAGACGTTACGAGAGACGTAAAGACGAAGACATACCTTGTCCTCAAATTTACTCTCCTTGTTGGGTACGATCGGTGGGTGCACACACTGAAAAGTACTGTTCCCCCAGTTCATATACTTTGTGCGAGACCTCTACAGTATATAAACTGGTATTCCTTAGCAAGTATATGCTGTGCGTGTCTACCACCGTATACTTCACCTGTTCCAACCAACTCAGGGTATACTTTGTACGAGACCTCTACAGTATACTCCTCCACTCCCCGGTGTATTAGTGTGTACGAGACCCCTACGACTTCTACACCGTCCGCGTGACTAAGTGAATATATATTGTGAGACACCGCCACTGTATATTCACTGGACAGGTTAGGTCTGAATATATATTGTGAGTAACTGCCGCTGTATATTCAGAAGACAGACAGACAGGTAGTCATTATTAGGGAACTTAGGCCCTCACGGTCCTGCAACGTTGTGAATTAATAGACCTATTGGAGGTCTTATATTGGTATTAGAGTTCTTATTTACAGGTTGGATTTGTATACAGTGATACAAGGAAATCATCGTTGGTATAGTGAGTATTGGAGCTCACTGGGCTTGATTTGATTGTTTGATTATAAGGGATTGTATTTTGAAGAATTTGTTGTGAGTGCTATTGGAACCTCACTGATCAAATTCGAATTGGTTCATAGGGTTCATATACATAGGTTTTTCCCCTGTAAAAGTTTCGTAAGAGTGTGGTATTAATCAAAGGTCGACCATTATATAGGAATCTGAATATTAGAGACAGAGGCAAATATATGTAATAAAAGAGTAAAGATATTGTATTAAGAATATATACGTAAGATTATATACATAGTAAATAATATTAATAATAGCATAGGGCCAAACATTGTTAAGCATAGGATATTTAGTAGTAAATAAATCATCCATAAGTTTAATAATCAACACCGGCCTTATCATTTGAAAGTAACAGACGACGTGGGAATCAACCGACCCTGGACAGACTGTCCTATCCGTGCTATAAGCACCACATCGTCACACCCCGAACAAACATCGTTACACAATATTAAACCGTAACATTTTAATTGAATTACTAATGAAAGTCGTAATTGTAATTGTTTTTGGCAGAGGTTTTGCAACTTTTTTTATATTTTTATTTTAGAAATTCATCAGCATGTATTTTCATTGCTATCAAATTTGTTGTTTTTCTTTTTGTTTTTTGTATTTTTATTTTTAAAATATTTTTATTTTTTATTTTTTATTTTTTTGTTTTTCATACGGATGCGGATAGGTACTGTGAATAATAAAATAAACTAACCAAAAAAAAAAAAAAAAAAAAAAAACAAAGTGTGCATAAAAATGAAATTTGACCACTTTGGTTCTTATATATTTATATCTGTATTTTGTGTACATTGTACCAAAAATAGTACGTATTTTTTTCATATACATACATATTATTTGGTTTCTTTTTTTTTATACTGACCAGTACTTATAGTTTGTTGGCTATTCGAGCGATTATTGACGCTCATGTAGACTATAAGTGACATGGAGTCATCAGCAATGAGCAAAGCAGCATTCAGAGCAGTGCCTTGTTGAAATATTGATCAATAAAGTGATGACAAAACGTTTCGTAAATATACAATGAATGTGTCCATCAACATATGTATCCTTGAATTCATCCACAGAATTCACTTTTGCTTGCATATAATATTGTACACAAACATACATATATATATGTTCATACATTCATACATATGTATGTGGTAAAATGTACATTTCGAATTTCGTGTAAAAAAAAAAAAAATAATGTATCAACATACGATGATATTTTATATGTCATGAATTCAATTGTAATTGTTTGACATATGTATTATACAATTACATGAGTATATTTATGTGAACATTTAGTATTTAAATAAATACAGCAGAATATGTACATATAAAAAAAAAACAAGTACAAATCGATTTATATAGCAATTTTGAAAACAGAATATTTAATTTTGTTATATTACAAAAATAAAATAACAAACAACAAAATGTAATCATTTTAAGATAAACTTTATATTTTTAATACAATTTTGTATTACTTATATAAGTATTTATGTACATACATACATATGTGTAATTGTATATATGTATGTGTAAACATATACAAGTTACATTCACATTTTATATTTGGTTTTTATTTGTGTAATCAAAAACTAATAGAAATTGATAAAACTTTTTGGTATTTTGTAAAAACAAACCAAAAGAAAAGAGAAATAATAAAGAAAAAAAAAAGGAATAGGAAAAGTTTAGATGTAATCCTTAAACATAAAATGCAGAATTTTTTAGAAATATGATATGCATACATTTGCAACAGAATGATACATATTTGTTTACATGATGGTACACAATAGAGTATATGCATGTGTGTCACCATTATCAAATAAAATTCTTGAAATTCTTTCAATATACATGATATGTATATACAAAGAGTTTTTTTTTTACTCTTTAAATATATACACATGTGTACACATATCACATATAATATATGTATCATTTTATAATATGTAAGCATTATCAAAATTGTGTATTATATACACATACGATATGAGAAAATTAAATCTAAGTTATTTTATTAAAAAAATATTTGAATTGTAAAAATAACTTTTCTTTTCATTTTCCGCTTGGTTTTATACTTTTATTTTTTGTTTTTATTTTATTTTATTTTATTTTTTTTTTTGATTTCTAAAGAAATGACCATTTTATTTTACAATTTAATGATTTGTCAACCAAGTTTTTATTTTATTCAATAATAAGTTGTAACAAAAACTTTGAAAATTTTATATGATGATGCAAACATGTATACAAGAGTACGTACATATACACATATGTACATTATACATTCATATATAATAAACATACGCATGTATGCTTATATGTATGTTGAAAATTTTAGATACTCATAAGTGGAATATACTACAATTCCTATTATATAAGTGTCTTTCACTATTTTATATGTTTACAAAATAGAAAAAAAAAATTATTCTCATACACATGCTTGTTTACATATACTAAAAATAAAAATAAAAAAATAAAAAAAAAAAACCGAGGAATAAAACACAAAAATATTTTGGTAAGTTCAATCGAATAGAAATTTGTAAACTATTTGAAAAACAATTTTGATTATACGATAGAACTTTTTTAATAATGCAAATACTTTTTTTTCTAGTTTTTTATTTTCATGTTAAAGTGAATATGAATGGATTGTATGTGAATGATAGTTATTCAAAATTAAAAAAAAAAAGAAAAAAAAAGAAAATAAGGCAAAAAAGAAAACGATGAATCGAAAACAAAAAATAAAAGAAAAAGGAAAATAGAAAAACATAAGGTTAAAATTAAAATTAAAAAAATAAAGGAAAAGGAAAGTAATAAAAGTTTTTAATATAAAATAAATAATGTGTAAAACATAGAGGAAATCATTTTTATATAGATATTAGATTGACATTGTATTTATAGTTTATACACATCCGTATTTTTGAATTGAAAATTATTACACTTTGACGATAAGAGTTATAGACTATTGCCATAATATTCTGTAAGTAAGTAACTTTACGAAAATAGTTTACGGATATTACCCATAATAAAAATGTAATATTATGTAAAGTATCCATTGGATTTCTGAAATAACAATTAAAAAGTTTACTTTACGTATGCTTTTTAAGGTAGATTACTTTACGGAAGAATGATATTCCAAAACTGAACCAAAAAAGAGTTTACTTGCTTCATGAGACAACTCATTTTCATTTAAGTACATAATTTTGTGCTTACAGTTTATTTTACTTTATGGAAGACTATGGACTATTTTGGTTTTAGCATAAGTCAGTTATTTATTATACGCATGTTATTTTTGAAATTTATTAGTTGATGGAAATTAAAAATTTAATTATAAAAATTCTCTTAAAATTTTATTTCTCATTCATACATACACCAGTTTTTCTTCGTGTTTGAATTCTAATAGACAATTTATTTTTCACATTACTTTAATTAACATATGTGAATTTTAAACAAGGATTAGATTTTGTTTTGAAAAGAAATCACAACAAATTTCAGAATATTTTTCTTCCTTGTACACCTACATATACATACAAATATGTATTTATCTAGTATTTAGAATAAAATTTTAGATTTTCTTTTCATTTCAATCCGATTTTGTTTGGTTTCGTTTTTGTTTTTTATTTTATTTTTTTATTTTTTTGAAATTGTATAAATAGAAAGTAATAGAAAATTGAGAATAAAAACCAGAAATAGAATACGATGTTTATACATATGTATGTACATGTGTATGTATGTATAATGCAAGGTAAAGTAGTTTATGTACATATACAGAAAAAGTAGAAGAAATTGAAGTCAAATATAATTCAAAATAAGATGAAATTTCTTTTTTTTTTTATTATTATTATTTATATGGTATGTAAGGATGTATTGTAAATATATAAAGACGACAAAATGTATACGCAATATAACATTATATAAATACATAAATGAATTTGTATAGTATTTATCACATATGTATGTACATATACACATACATTATGTATATATGAAATGAAAAATACGATACGATGTTATAGTAAAAGAATTAATTATACTTGTTTCTATATAAAATTGTAGATTGAAAATAATGATAACAGGAAGAAAACGGTGTTATATAAATTCATTTTTGCAATGTTTCCCATTTAAACCAATACGATTTATTGCAAATTTCCTGCAGAGTATGCATTTTGAACGATTCAATCTTTATTCAATTTACTATTGAGCTTTTTATTACTGATGTATATACCTTATATGTACATGTACCTATATGCATATGTACGTGAGTATTGTTTTTACATATACCTAAATGTAATGAACTTATATTTGTACAACGTAACCGTGTATATGATGTACCCATTTATTTATAAACAAAATGCATGAATATTTGTTAATAAATATATATATATGTATATGCATATGTACATATATGTACGCACATACATATATTATATACAATGCATATAGTATACAATATTTATATCTAGGTTATAGTTTGAAACTTCTAAATATTAAATATTGCTGGTAGAATAACGAATAATAAACTCTTTTGAAATTAACAGACACAAATCACAGGACACTATTCAGTTTATATTCATATATAAAATATATGCGATTGTAAAGGATTCGTCGACATTAAAACAAAAGACCATAACCGGTAGACATATACAGAGCAATGAAAACGACACGATAGTAGACAATGCAGAATTTGTGTTTCTAAACAATAAACTTCCGACTTTAATATATACATATACATATTTACATTACATACAAATTTAAATGTATATATGTATGCATATACTAATATACAAATACACTTACATACCGTATCCTCTAATATAAAAAGCCAAGAAGTCATACAGTTGATTTTAAATTGGTATAGATATATTGTAGTCACAAAATTTGAATTTGAAAAGTCAAATGTTGTTAGTTTATTACCCAACTAGCTCAATTTTATTGGTTTTATATTGTGAAATTCTATGGATTAAGGATTTTCATAGCATAATATGGTGTAACAGTTTTAAAGTAAATATTTATTGTTTATACAATTTTTTTTTTTTTTTTTGTTTTTCGTTTTTCTGTTTTTCATTTTATTTCAATGTTTTACTCATTTTATTTTTGGTTTTTTCTTTGTACGTGTATTTTATAAAGTTTATTTTTAATTTTATTCCTTTTTTTTCAATTTGTTTTTTTTTAGTAGAATTCACTTAATTACATAATTTTTTAAAATGTATGGTAGGTACATGAATTTTAAAATTTTGAAAGGATACAAAAACTAAACAGAGAAAATTATTATGTTTAATAAAAGGAAAATAGCAAAGTAGCAGTCGGTCGAATGTATGATATGGATCAGAATATATGTACATACATATAGTATATTTTTTGTGCATAAACTTGCAATACATAATAAATAAATGCATGTGTATGTAGAAAAGTGTTTATACATAAAAATCATGTAATAACAAATAATGATGAAAACTGTATATATTTTTTCTTTTTTTTTTTTTGAGTTAATGTCGAGGCATTATGCTAACGATATTGAAAATTTTGCTACTGAAAATTTAACTTTTATAAGTACATATCATTATCGATTTCATCTACATACATATTTGTGTGTATGTGTGTGTGTTTAAAAAGAAAATATCCTTTTAGATGTCGTGTAATATATTGATCACAAAATTTTTTTTTTATCATTTCCTTTTGTTGTATTATATCTGTATATGTACATAATGCATTCACTTATATACATAAGAACATGCAAAAAAAATTTATATTTGTATACATAACTACATAATATGTACATACGTATACGTATATTATTGCACAAAATATAAAATTGAGATAACTAAAAAAAGCAAAAAAAAATAATAATAATAAAATATAAAATACTGGTATACTATTTTCATGTGTACGTGCACACATAGTAGAAAATTTATACAAAGAATCACATTCACACAGTATGTACTATACATATATGCATATATTTATAAGGTGTTTTCTTATATTTGATAATATTTATATAGTGCAGAGATGGCAGAAATTTTTATTTGTAAAATCTACAACGTTTTACATAATACATTATATTTTATATACGCTAAGAAAAGCGACTTTACATATCTTAAATGCTAACGTACATTTATACACACATATATGTACATTCATTTATGTTATAGATTTTTTTGTAAAAAGAACACATGTATGTTCGCATATGTACATACATATATTTACATTATAAATATATACATACATATATTTATATGTGTTGACAACGGAAATCATTATCAGTTTTATTCCTTACGACAAAAATGTAAAATAAAAATGCACACACAGGGACATAATATACAATACAAGAGAAATTTTTCTTATGTATACGCGAATTGTAAAGAGTAATGATCTGTCGTTATCACATGTGGAAAAATTAATGATAAAATTTAGTCAAAAACGTGAATTTTCAATCCTCTTTTTTTCATTTATTCTTTTACAATCTTTCTATTTTCATTTTATTTTTGTTTGTTTTTTTGTTTTTTTTTTTTTTTTTTTTTCGCTTTTTTCGTTAAATAAGAGAACTAAATTTGTTAATAATGTTTAACATTTTCATGTTTAGCGCGCTTCTATTTGAAATTGAATTTTTATATGTTTCACGTTTAGTAGTTTGAAGTGGTAAATGATTTGAATTGAGTTTCATGTATGTAGGAGAAAAAAAAAATTTTTTTTTAAAAGAATAAAAAGAAAAATTGACTTCGATATGTGATGCATTATAATTTGAAAGGCATTATGCAAAATTTAAGAATTCATTTGAGATGAATTTGTCTCAGATTATATGTATGCAATATATATAATAGAATGTTTGATGTGTTTGTGTACATACTCGTACATATACATAATATAATGTACATCAATTTTTATTTTTCATTTTATATGTATTTTTAAATAACAAACTTTGCTATTTAGCAGTTAGTTTTTGTAATTTGAATATTTAAATATGACAGAAGAGCAGTTCTATATTTATCATTTTATTTTTTGTTTGTATACACTTTATACATCAGTATAAACATAATTTCTCAGCATATGCTATAGAATTTTTATCTTAATTTAGTCTGAATATGAAAAGTTTCCTCTTTTTTTTTTTCTATATTTTTCTTTATTTATTTACTTATGTTTTATTTGAAAAGGAAAAAGAAAACGGCATTTTTGTATTCTGTATATTATCGTTATTATTATTATGATTATTATGTATTATAACAGCAAAAGATATGTATATATGATACAATAATAATAATTTGTCTTTCTAAAATGTAAATAAATAAAAAAAAGAAAAATGGAATGAAGAGGGTTAAACAAATAGGAAGATAAAATAAAGATAGGTTGTGTAAGCGTTGTCATTCGTCCTCATTTAATTTTTTTTCTTATCTAGATGCAACAAACACTAAATTTACTCATTTTCACAAAAAAAAAAAAGCAAAAATAAAAAAATAAAATGTCTTTTCATAACTGATGTTTATCTGCGTGCTGCAGAATTATACATTTGAAATAAATGAAAAAAAAGTCAAAAGAAATAAAAAAAAACAAAAAAAAATGGCCGCCAGACAAAAAAGGGATTCCGCATAATATCCTTTTTGAAAAGAAAACAAAGAATACAAATAATATGAAATAAGAAATAAAAATTACATATTTGTATACATATAAAATGTTTAATATGTATATGTACATATGTATACCATGCATGCATACATACATACATATCTACATGTTTGTAAATATAAATAAAATACAAAAAAGATAAATGCCGTCCATCAGCATTCAGTATACTATGCATTCAGTTTTACTGTATATGCTGATTAAGAATGAGTATAATATTTACATCAGGTAAATAAATGTGTCATTGAGCTTTTCTAAAATGACAAGTCATTATGTACATTACATACTTATTGAAGAAAATATGTATATACAAAAATGTAAAGGTACTCCGCTAAAAAATCAAGTTACTCTGTAACAAATTCAATGTATATTATATACATACATACATATTTTTTTAAATACACAGTAAAAATGTATGATTGATATATATACATATGTACATATGAATGTATGCATGTATGTATCAAGTGAAATATATGTATGTATGTACATTACATTTTCTATCAAATGTAACAGAAGGAATTAAATAAAATGAAGAAAAAATACTTCTTGTTGACTTAATTTGAAAAAAAAAAAGAAACTCAAAAATAAAAAGCAAAAATATCATTATATGTACATATACTATGTAATAGTCATGTATATATATATATATACACATGTATATGTACATACATGTTCACATACACTTAGAAGATTTGAAAAAAATATAGTTTTAAATGTTTCATAACAAAAGGTAAAGCAAATAAGAAATTTTTTAAAGGAAAATATCATTGTATTTCTTTTTTCTTTCTGTTTTCCTTTACAATATAATATTACTTAAAATTTTACTTGGAATGTTCAGTAATGCATATCCAGTTGCTGTTTGTCTGAAATAATTTTGAATGTTTTTTTTTATTATTATTTTTTTATAAAGTTTAATTTTTATAAAATTTTTAATATTAAATGTTAAAAATGACATCGAAAGAAATAATATACAAACGAGTATATTCGTATCGTCTACATGTAACGTATACACAAGCAAAACATAAATAATAAAAGTACACATAATTTAAAATACAATGAATTCTGTTTAGTATCTAATTTATTTGTGTGCATTTATGATATGTTATATGTGTACGTATATAAGCAAATTCTTTGTGTTGTATAAAATGTACTTATGTATAATTTTATTTTATTTTTTTTTTAAATAAAAATAAAATAATAATATCTCATCTGTGAATGAATACTAAACAATAGAGTATACTTATAGTAATGAATATGTACGTAGTGTATACAAATACCATCCTTATATACATAAGATGTATGTACTTATATATACATTTCTACATATTTACATATATTACGTTATATACATACGTACATATATGTACATAACAGACATTAAGGTATTTTCAAAATAACAAAAACTTGTAAAACATTTATACACATAATTTGAAGTAATTTCTTTTAGAATTCTTTTGTAAATACCAAGCAATTATTCTACTTCAACATTTTATTATTAACAAAAAAAAAAAAAAAAAAACAAAAAAAAAAGAATGTTGTAAAAATTAAACATATGTATATATTTTTTTTCTTTTTACATTTTCTTGTATATTAGGATAGGGTATTGAGGTGTAAAACCTTAAAACCACATATGGGTTTCATTTAAGAAAAACAAGAAAATTACAAAATACATACGTACATACGTATATTTATGCTGGAGAAAAGTAAATCATTATACACATACATACATATAGTTACAAATATATTCATATTATGTATAAGAAACAAGAATATATAGGGAAAATGTTTTGATTTTTTCATAGCCTTTCAATTATTATATAACACAGACAATACTGAATGAATATTAACATGTTAGAAATGATTAAGTGATGAAAATTACAGCATCAAATAAAGGATAACGAAAGATAAAAATTCTATAGAATTAATTATACAAAAAAATATACAAGTTCATTTTTATAAATGAAAAGAAATTAATCCATGTACTTCATTTCATATTCATGTTCTTTTAACATGTTTATTTCAATTAAATCTGAATCCAACAAAAAACAAGCAATAAAGAAAATTGACATATGACGTGTACTTGACATCAAAAATTCTATATGTATACAATTCGCATAACTTTTTATATAATGCTGATTATACAGTAATGAAAATTAGAAAACCTGACACAATTCAATGAAACCTCACTGCAAGTACATACATAATTACACTGATATGAAAATGTAAATAAAAAAAAATGTTTTCTTTTTTTTCATTTTCGGTGATTTCTTTTCATTTGTAAAATTACCAAATTGTATGTGTCTGAGTCTAAAAAATTATCAAATGCACACCATATAAAAGAAGGACCTTTTGGTTAAAATTTTTGACTTTATTCATATACATATGTACATATTTATGTATGTTTTCTAGAGAGGGAGCAAGAAAAAAAAGAAAAAAACAAAAGTAATTTAAAAAGAACTGAAATTATTTTCTTCATCATATTCAAAGTGTTTTTGCATCCTCCCCGGTTGTTTTTATATTTTCCTTTTATTTTAAATTTTACTGACTCTAAAAAGTTAGAAAACCATACCATATATTTGGTGGTAAAAACATCATTATATATTATACAATTGTATACGTATTCAGTATACATAAAATTTATGTGTTATGTTTTCTATTTATTTTTTATTTTGGTTTTCTTTTCTTTCTTGAAAATTTTCTTAAAAACTTGAATTTAGTTTTATACAAAAGTTTTTAATTTTTATTTTATTTTTCAAACAGTTTATAAGAATTTATTAGAATATTTTAAGAATTTTAAAATTCATCTTTTAAAATTGAATTTAACTTAATAATTTTATTTTTTTGCAATTTTTTCTTGAATTTATTTTTTTCTTAATTTGACCTTTTTCTTTAATTTTATTTTGATATATCGAACATTATAATTTATAGAATAAATTTTTAATTATCCATAGATTGCTGTTTTACTATATGCTAAAATTAAATTTTAATGTTATTTTAGAAATTATGATAGTAATTATTTTCTCAGATACATATACATAAGTATATGCCATTTACGTATGTATACATGAAGAAGTGCTCCCGTTTCCCAAAACTTGAAAGCAGTAAAACGCGTTCGAAAAAAGCGCTTTTTAGATTTAATTTTCTTATTACGACACTTGTATATATTTTTAATTGTTTTCCTTTGAATTTTTGAAACTTATCTTTAAATATTAGCAATTTTCTTTTTTAATTTTCATTGTAGATAGAATTTTTAAATAAATAGAAAATTTTGTTATTTTTATCTAACAAATACAGGTTCATGTACTTATGTAAAATTAATATAACAAATTAGTACGTAACAAGCTAAAGTTCGTCTGCTAATGATCATTAGGGCATGTTTTATGAAAGTTTGTATGTTTTTTTCCTTGTCAGTATCAGACAGCAAAAAGCAGGAAAACGATAGCACTGTGTATTAATACGATATATAGTATATATACGTATATACATATAAACACTCATTATTTCTAATGCAATTTATGTTAAGAGTGAGTAAAATTAATTGAACATATTATAAGAATTATCCATCAGATTATAGTTTGAATTAACATTCATGTACTTATATACGTTTTATAATACATATAACATACGCATTAATATTATAATTTTAATTAGAGAAATACATACAAGGAATTTAACTACGAGTGTTTTTATTTTAATTTTTAATTTTTTTTTCTTATTGTTCCTGTTGAGTAAATCAATAATGCAGAGTAGTAGATGGGATAATACGAAAATTATTTTTTTTATGTTTTATAAGTGTACATAATATAAATACTTAGATTTTGGGTGTATGTGTGTATGTACATACATATGTATGTATATGAAATACGTAAGAGTATAAATATTTAAATATCTGTACATATCCGTATGGCATGTATATTTGTATGATAAGGAATATGTATGTTTATATATATATGAATATCTAGTATTGTATGTATATACCCTCAAAATTCATTCAATTTGATATATTTTAATGTATTATGTACATAGATGTGTATATATGTATGTATGTATATTTAAACAAATACTTAACTGTGATACGTATGGATTTTATTATTTGATTTTTGACATAATCAATCAGAATTTTTATTTAAAATTCTCTCTTTTATTCAACCATAAAAATGAAACATTGTGATTGGTTCGAATTGCTTACTTATATCCATATATTGATATATACTTATATTTTTCCTATGCAGTATAATAAAATTTAAAATCCAAACACGTTTTTCAGACATTGATTTTCCATTAAAATTCAAACGACCACCAATTACAGAACATCAACATTATTATGATGATAAAAAATGAAAATATAAAGAAAAAAAAACTAACACGTAAAAAATTATTATTTTATTTTATTTTATTTTTTTTTTTTGAAAAATATCAATCGTTAAAAGCAATCTGATATTATTGAAAAAGAAAACTTTAAAAATTGAAAGAATGAAAGGGTTTACTGAAGTTTAAAATGAAATAAAATAAAATAAAATAAATATCGATACTAAAAATTTAAATATAAAATGTTATGTACGCAACAACGAATGCATCTCACATATAATTAAAATCAGAATGTATATATAAAATCAAGTTATGTATTCAAAAACGTATACGCTATGAAATTTTACTTGTAAGTAAAACGCGTGAATATATTTCACATTACGAGTAAGAAAATGTAATCATTTTTATAATAATACCTGTTATGTAATATGCTCTTGATATAATCAAAGGATTCTGGTTAATTGTGAAGCAAAAGAAAAAAAAATTATTTGTTCTTTGTAATCTTTGTTACAGTTTGATGCTTAAAGGAAGAATACCTGTCCTGGTACTAGTGCAGTAATTATTTTTCAAATTTAATTGACTTTGACTTTAAAAGCATTCACTTTTAGAATCACACAATGTATGTATCTATATTTATTAATCTATCAAAGAATGGACAGATATGTACGTTTGATATGTACACCATATTATGTTAAAAATTTCATGTCTATACTTGTACATCTATACGATTTTACGTATGTATATGCATTTAATTTTTGGTACAATGACATCTTAAACCTACAGTGAAAATCGAATCTACAAAATTCATGAAAACAAATTTCAATTATACAAGGATTAAAATTTTTGTTTTGATATTTACTTTTAGTTTAAATATATTGCAGTAAAACCTTGAACATAACGTATACTAAGAAAGGATTCTTTTTTTCTTTCTATTGAATTTTATTATGAACAGAAAACAATTGAATAGTTAAGTAAAATACATATGTATTATGTATGTAATGTACATAACAAAAAACAGAAATGAATTTGTTGCCAAAAAATAAATTTCAATATCCCTTTACAAGTAGCAATCAATTTTATTTTTATTAAGTTCATACCAGATATTTACTCTATGATGTCCTTATTAGAAAAATTAAAATCTAGTAAAGATGAAACGTTATGTGTATAAAATAAATTTATTCACTAATAAATTTTTTTTTAATTTTCCGAAAAAGAAAAGCATGTATTTATGTACTCGTATGTATGCATTTTAGAATGAATGGCTATATATGTATGTATCTATTCAAATCACTTTTACTTCTTTCAAAGTGCAAGAGTACTAGTAACCAAAAAAAAAACAAAAATTTATGATTATCAAAAATATGAAGAGAACAGATTTAAAAAGAAAATATTACCAGAAAAAAGTTTGTGACAGGATAAAAACAAAAAAAAATTTTTTTTTATTTTTTTCTTGAAAACTTTTTAATAATACATAATTGTGTATCTCCGGAAATTGTGTAATAATCTTAAAATTGAGCTTTTGTCTTTAGGTATAATTTGAGATATAATTCAAAAATTTCATGAAAAACTATTTTAGAAAATGAAAAATATTATAAATTTAATAAAATATATAAAGTTTTGTTTTAAATTTTGATATGCCAGTAACAAAAAGATATTAATTTATGTCTTCCGTGTTAATAAAATTTAAAATGCTTAGCATCACTAGTATAACTACATGTTATATGTGTACGGTAGACTTTTAATTGTGAATATACACGAAACTGTAAAAAAAAAATTAAAAAAAAAATAAAAAATGTAAAAAATCAAATTTGTTTTTCCCTGCATTTTGCAATACAATATTATATAGCTGAGGTTGTATAAAAAAGTATCTAAAAATCTTTAAATTTTTGAATTTAATTTCATAATATTTTTTAAAAATAACACAAAATTAACGTGTTTCCATTATATTTTATCAAGGATTTTGAATATTATTTATTATTAAAAAAAAAAAAAAAAAAAAAAAAAAAAAAAAAAAAATACACACGTACACACATATGTATAACCTTAATTTATTCAAATAATACAGGTTAAACATTGATGTTAATTTTCATGTAAATATAATATAAAATCAAATAATAATACATAAACATATGTATAGATCGGGTGTGTTGTATACCATCTGTATATATGTACATAGAGTACGTTATGTATATACATAAATATAATATTGTAAGTGCTTATTTTGTGCAGTGTTGAACAGAAATATTCACTTCATGTTACACGTATTAAGGATAATGTCATAAAAATTGTATTAAAACGTGTTTATTATTATTGCGTTAATATATACATTTATAGTAATTATAGTCTGCAATTTAATTTTTCTTCTAACATTTAAAAAAAAAAAAAAAACACAAAATATAAAAGAAGAAAAGAAGAAAATATTTTTATTATTTTTTTTTTATAAAAAAAAAAAAGTGGAAAAAAAATTATGTAAATCTACACTTAACCGAATAAATTCACATGCAATTTTTTCCGTCATTTTCATTTTTTTAAATAAAATTTTCGTTATACGTATTGAGTTGTATAAAAATGTACGTACAATAAATAGTATAGTACACAGTACACTTAATTTTTATTTTTTTCAAAATTACTTACCTTCCTATAATATTTATTCTTGAACATACATATATGCATATAAGTGCATTAAATAATGAAAAAATGTTGCATGAATTGAAAATATTTTAGTCAATCATAATTTTATTAAATATTTTCGGTAATACATATCAGATTTTTATTTTTATAATTTGTTTTTTTTTTTTTTTTTAAATTTATGTTATTATTTTCTTCCTTTATTTAAATTTTAATGAAATAAATTAAAATAAAAATAAAAATGAAGAAAAATATGCATAAAAAAACAATAATAATTGGAGTGAGTATAGATTATTTGATTGACTATGTACAAAATTAAAAACAAAAAAAAAAATGAATATTTTTTCATCATCAATTTATTATTAACATCTACTACAAAAAAAAAAGACAAAAAAAATGATTGAAAAAAAAATTTTTTTTGATTTATAATTGAATTTTGATAATTTCATTATTTCAAATTGAAACCTTCCTTGGTCTGTCCACACGCATTTGTATACATGTGTGTACATGCATACGTAATACATTTTGTATACAAATACATATGTTCATATCCTCTATGTTATGTATTTTAAACTGTGAATTAGAGAACAGAATTATCGCTTAAACAAAAACAAATTTTTTTTTTCGTTTTTTTTTTTCTTTAATCAACGTGAAATAGAAAAATTTCAGTTTCGTTTAACAAAATCAAATGAAATAACATAATGAATATTTTAAAAAAAAAAAACAAAAAGTAAAATAAAATAAAATGCAAAAGAAAAAATGTTGGAATTTGCTTAAAATGCAAAATAAAATGAATAGAATATAAGCATTTCAATACATGTATGTATATATCCTTTTTATTTATTTATTTATTTTATTTATTTAATTTTTTGTTGTTGTTTTTGTTGTTGTTAAAATATATTGAAATTAATAATAAAACTTTCGTGAATAAATTACATTAATAAAAATAATATGAAAAGAACAGGTTTTTGGCATAAATCCAGAGATATCACATCTTTAATATTTTCAGAAAAAAAAATTATATACTTGTTATATGTATGATAATAGTGCATACACATAGATACATGCATTTATACATATTTATATTCGTAGCAGACGCGAAAGATAACAACAATTGGAATATTCGTTTCAATTTTTTATTATTATTTTTTTTTTGTAATAATATTTTCTGGTTATTATTTTTATTTTGTTTTCATTTTTTCCTATTATTTTTTTTTTTGTATACAATGCATAAATGAGAAATAAAAAAAAAACGAAATGCAATTATTTTATACAGTAGAAGACATGATTTTAATAACGCTATTTGACACCAAAATATTAGAAGCAAAACAAAAAAAGAAAGGAAAAGAAAAACTAAATTAGAAAAAGTTATAAATTTGTCGTACACATTTGAATATGCAAGATAATCAAAAAAAGGAGAAGAAGAAAAAAAAAAACGTTGTGATATCATCTCTAAGAATTATTTTAGATTTCTATTCGGAAAAAAAAAAAATAGGAGAATGGGGAATAGAATTTTTTTACAGGTACAAACATCAGATTTCATAAACTGAAATATGAAAAAGAAAAGCAATAACGTCTACATAGGAAAATCCTTTTGCATTTTCTAGGCCAGTTTTTTTAATTCTTTTTTGTTTTTTCATTTTTCTCGATTTAAAAACGATTTCAATCGTATTTCCTTTATTAAATTTTATCGATTATATTTGAATTTTTTTTTACGATGTCTAGATTTTTATACACATATTTTTTAAACATTGTTATGATTGTTTTGTTTTAAAGTGTGATTATTTTTCCGTTTTAGCGTTGTATTTTTTCTCCATTCTTTTTTTTTTTTTTTTGTTAATCTTTTGTTGTAACATTTTTGCTTTTTTTTTTATTTGTTTCATATTTACGTGTATAGCAACGTTATGTAAAATATGAGGACAAAAAAACAAATGATATTCTAGCCTTTAACAATGCTTGAGGAAAACTTTAATCTACGTCAAGTTAGTCAAGTCAAGGTAAAAAAAAAAAACAGAAATGTGTGTAGTAAATAAAGCAAGAAGTACATAGAAAAAAAAAAACTCAACAGAAATGGGAGCATTTCAAATCAATGTTTTTATTTTACATTATTCAGAACAATGTACAAATACATACGTATTAAAAATTGAACAATTTCTTCTTATTACTGTGATTTTAAAATATGAAAATAAAAAATTCAAACAAAATAACAATGTACGCATATGTGTACATAAATATTTAAAAATTTTATTAAAATCCTGCAATAATTTTTAATCCTTCATATGTACTGCAATTTTATTATGAAAATTTAATGAAAAATTAAAGAACATACATTTGATCTTTTTTGTAGTAGAAATCAATTTGGAAAAATCTTTTGGCGCTATTTTTTATTTGTGTTGCTATGGATTTCGTGTACATACAAATCTTTATGTTGAAGATAAAAAAATTGGTCACACTTGGTCATACCCATTTCAAGCAAATATGTAATTTGAATTCTTACAATATTGAAGATAAAATATACATTTATGTATATAATTGTTTTTTTATCTGTGCATATATGAACGTAGTATACATCATGAAACATTCGTTTGGGTTAGTTTATGTTATATTAGAGCTTTTCAGAAAAGAAGATTTAATTTTACTGTAATGGATTTTTATTATACAGAAAAACTTAAAATATTTGTGTAATCTAGAAATACGATGTTGTTAACAAGAATTGGAAAATATTTGTTTTGTATATCTTGTGTAATACAAGAAACAATCTTATAATAACAGATAGAAGAATTAACAAACTTTTAATATGCAGTATATATTGTTCATTTGAAATAAAATTATTCCTTTTTTGTTCATATTTTATGTACACAAGAATATAAAATTGCAATAGAAATGTATTTTCAAAGAATTCTTTTTTATATTTTCATTTCAAATATTTTTAATATGATATTAATTACAATATAATTCATGTTATGGGTTATTAATTAAATTTTCGAATTATTAAGAATTTATAAGGATTAAAATTTCATTGAGATTAGTTAATGAATAACCATTTCTTTAGAACTATAAGATAATATTTATTACATTTTAATATGAAAAGGAAAATCTGGTAAAAATTTATTCCCTTTTAATTAAAATTATAAAATAAAACAAAAAAATTATGCAAAAAAAAAATGATATAAATTATTAATTAATTATTATTATTGTCAATTTATGTAATGAGAGCTGCTTAAATATTTATGTAATGTAGATTTAAAATGTAATCATATAAAATGTGACATACATTCATATATGTATGTACACACCTATGTACTTGTACGTGTATGTAATGTGGAATTTATTTGAACGAAATTTGTTGAATAAATGATTTTTTGTTTTTTTTTTTTTTTTTAAATTCATTTTGCCTTATTTTATGTTTCATTTTATTACAGAATTTATAATAATAATGATACATAATATGTAGTAATAATAATATTGCACATTTTTGTTGGACTCTTAAAAACTGAATAATTTACTGCTGTCGCAAAATAAAAAAAAATACATATATGTACATATATACATTTTTTTCTATATCGTTTCCATTAATGTTTTTATCGAGTTATATAAAAAAAAAAAAAAATAATAAGCACACAAATATACACATACATGCATTAAAAAAAATGAATATAATAAAAAAATGAAAAAAAAAAACAAAAAATTTCATCGATATAAAAATGCTTTTTCAATATCTTTTGCACATGTTATATAGGTCAAATTTCATAAATCATCTTGCAAAACTCATGAAAAATTTTTAATACATGCCTTATTTGTATTGCGTATCATACACACGTACATATTATATAATAAACATGTACATATACATTTACGTAATATATTTATAATATACATACATATGTATGTATCTCTATCATATTATATACAGTATATGTACATAATCATTTTTATATGCGTACATATAATATACATAAAATTTACTATCATATACTTTGTAGATGAAAATATATTATTATTACCAATGTTTAAAGTTATATTAAAGTAATTTATTTAATATGGTGAATTTTTTAAAATTAAATATATTTCTTTTTTGTTTATATATGCATACATTCTCATTTCTCTTTTCGTTTTGTATTTTATTTTGATTTTTTTTTGTTTTTTTTTTTGTATATAACCAATTAATGATGCAACAACGAACATATAATATTAATTCTGTTCAGATCAATACATTAATGTGAAATTATTTTTTGGATTTATTTATTTATTTATTATTATTAAGTTTTTTATTTCCATTCGCAAAAAAAATAAACAAATTGACATGTATACACAGTACATATGTTCAAATATACCTGGTACATCGTGTATTTATACATACATATATGAACTGTTTTTTTTTTCCTTCTTTTTTTGTTAAATTAATCTACGTAAAATATGTTTATATTTTCTCACAAACATTTTTTTTTACTAAAAACAATTACAAAAAAAACAAAAATAACAACAACAACCGTAAAACAAAATTAAAATTGAAAATCGCATGGATTGAATATTTTCAATGAATACAATTTTTCGTTTTACAATTATTATTCTTATTCGTTTTATAAAGGTTGAATGAAAGGATAATAATAACAAAAAAGGCTTCAAATTAATTTATATTTATTATTTTTCAGTTATAATATTTTTTATTTTTATTTTTTTTTACGTATAACATTTTTTTGTCTATATATTTTGTTTTGAAGCAATTAGGGTGAATTTCAAAACATCAAAAATTTTGTTGTGATGCCACTGATGCATTGCATCAGAAAATTTCATGGTGCATTAGTTGCTCAACTTATATATTTGAGATGCATTCATAATATATACATGTACGTTCTGAAACTTTAAACAATGTTACCATTATGAGTGTTAGCCTTTTGTAAATTTAAACTTTGCACGAAGGTGATATTTAAACGTTTTGAAATTCGTTATTTATTATATTTATTTATTTTTTTTTAAATTTCTGTAAGTACACTTGAATCATATAAAATCCTGTAAAATTGTAAGTAGATTATTCAGATTTTATAAAATAAAAAATAAAAAGTAATTAATGTAAATAATAACAATTAAAAAATCGAATTTTAAAAGTTAAATTAATCTGTATAAAATAAAATAGATAACAGAATAGTATAAAAAACGAACTTTAAATTTACTTTGAAATTAAAGAAAAAAAATTAAAAATCAGAAAACATCAAAGTAAGAAAAAAAGATACAAAAACAGAATGCTTACATTTAAATTTACATGATTGCATGATTATCCTTTAATGAAACTTTGAGAATGAAAATAACACTTCAAAGTTTATAAAAAGGAAACAAAAAAAAAATTTTTTTTTTCTTATACATTTTACACAGCTAAATTAAAGATTTTTTTCTTTTTGATGTTGATATCGACTTCTATTTTAAATTTAGTTAATTGGTTTTAAAAAATTCATTGAGATATGTATGTATGTATATATAAATTTTTTTTCAATTTCATTATATTGTGACATGTTGCCTGTTTCAATCTATACGTATACACATCTACGAGTATATAAAATTTATTCATTCATTTTAAAGTTTTACAGAGCAAAAAAATAATTTGTTATACATTTTCTTCCATTTTTCATGAAAGAAAAGTGAATTTTTTCTTTTCTTTTTCTCTTAAGTTACTTTTATAGATATACATATACATACATACATATTATCTCTGTTATGTAATACTTAGACATTACGTGAATTTGATTCAGCCATATATAACTTCGAAGTATTACTTGTTATTAAATTTTTTCTGCATATGTACATACACATGTACACACTCAAGTGTACATATAGTGAATATAGCAAACATACATATCAACATGTTCAAGTGCTTTTCAAGTAGCAAAATACAAAGTTACTTCACAAAAAAAAAAAAAAAAGAAAAATTGAAAAAAATAAACATATATAAAAATTTCTATTAAAAAAAAAATACATATACGCATGCAATAATAAAAACTTAATGTAAAAAAATAGAAATTTTATTAAATACATCCTTAAAATATTCTTAAAATACATGTTTTGATCAGTATTTTATATCTGATTATTATTAAGTAAGTGTATATGTAGTGTGTATGTATGTATATTTGCATGTTTTTGAAATAAATCGCGAAAATAAAAAATTTAAGTACATGTAGGCATTACATTACGAGTAAAATAAAATTTAAATTATATAAAAAAAAAAAAAAACAAAATGTTAAAAATATGTTACCCTTGAACTAACTAATACTTATAATCTAATATGCATCAGCTGCATATCAGTTGCACGTATATAACATATTTTTCTTTATTTTTACATTTGAATACTATGTACTTTTATATTTTATGTGTATGTGTGTTGTTAAAAAAAATTTCGATGTTATTACATATTTACATGTGTAACTATAGGATGGGTGTATATGTATTTGACTTTTGGTATAGGGTGAGTTTAGAAATGTAACAAAATACAACACATAATTTCATGCTTAAAAATGATTGACAACACACTTTTAAAAATAATGCATTTTTCTTTCCACCAGACTTTAACTTGATTGGACAGTAAATATAAGTAATCGAAAAATTATAAGAAAAGAAACATATGTATGTACATGTGCATTTTATAACTTAGATTAAGAAAAAGAAAAGGAAATCAATACGGAATACTGTTAAACATTTGAATATATAAAATTATGTTTATTGATTAAGTTGTAAGAGATCTATCTTATTTATAACATTAATGAGGTTATTGAACTTAAAGAATGTCCTTAATTTAATACGATACTAATATGTTAACTTAAAAAACACCTTGTACGTACCAAACATGAATCGTATACTAAGTATACAGTTTGCAATCAATAATTTTTATTTATTTGTGCAAATATGTATTCGTATGTATTTATGTGCTCAGTATGAAACATTAAGAAATAATTATAAACTCTCATTCGAATTTTCACATCATTTCTTTTCATTTATTTTTTATTTTTATCTACATAACATAAATTTTATTTTTCTTATTAAAAAAAAATATACATATGTACATACATATATATTAATACATATGTTTACAGCCTTGAAAAAAAACGTGGTAAGAAAAGAGAAATGAATTTAAATTCCTAATGGATATAATGTGTAGACAGGTACATAAACATGTTTCATGACATATTTTTAATCAAATTTCCAGAAAAAAGAAATGAAGCAACAAAAAAAAAGTAAAATACATAGAAAAATCAGAAAAAAGAGAAATAGAAAAGTAATATATTTGAAATAGATACGATTTGGGTTTAATGATTATAATGTCGTGAACAACAATTCACAAAACAATTAAAATTGCAATTATACATAATATATGTACATTCGTATGTATGTGTACACAAAAGTACATACATGCATGCATATAAATTTGTATGTATAGGTTTATAAAAAATGAAAAACAATACACATTTTTTTTTTAATTATTTAAAATCTCACTTTATTTACACTCTAACTGCATTTTATTTTTCTAAATTTTTTTTTTATTCTTCAAGATTTAATGTTTTTCTGTTTGATTTTTTTTTTAAATTCATTTAGAAAAAAAAACCAACAAAATATAATTTAGAAAATAAACGAAAAAAATTAATATACATTGATATACACATTATTATGTAAATGTATGTACATAATATTTGATATTATGCATTTGATACAATTTATATATATTTATATATTCTTTTTTAAATTTACTATATAATTTTGAATTTATATCAAGTTTATTACATATATTTTGCAATGTGTTTGCGGTTTAACAACTGTTTCCTCTTATTATTATAATTTTTAATTTTTTTTTATTTTTGTTTATTATTTACTTCTTATATTTTTTTTTCCTTTTTTTTTTTAATTTGTAATGCTTAAATTTTTATGTCAGATTATAACATTTTATGCATTTCTGTAGACGATACGAGAAACCAAAAATTTATTGTATATACAAAAATAAATTATAAAAATTTTTTTGTTAACATAAAATTATATATTTCAGAATTATTTTAATTCCATTAATCGTGTTACATTAGAGCAATAAAAATAATCTGCATAAAGTTTATAACAATAACAAAAAATGAAAACGAAAAAAAAAAAAAAACTGAAAAAAAAAAGTTTGTTATATTTTGTTGTTATTCATATATTAAATATACAATTTACAGTAGATATATTTTGTCGTTTGTTTGTTTGTTTGTTCTTAAAATAAACTGGCAGTTTTATTTATTGAAATATGAGTTCCCTCCAGGAAGTCCTTTATGTACTTTGCACATATGTATATTTGTACAATATTATGTACAGGAGAGTGTATTTGTTATATGTTATACATTGCTGTATACACATATGCAAATGTTACATAAATGAAAAATAAAATAAAATAAAAACAGTTTTTTTTTTTTTGTTTTGCTTTTATTATTATTATTTTTATTTATTTGTTTCTCAGTAATATGACTTGTACCAATTAACCTAAAAAACTTTAGTGTTGAATTTATTTCATGACGATTTTTCTATATTATATTTATATTATATAAATATATGCATATGTACTTAGGTCACTAGGATAAAATATATAATGATATGCAGAATTTAGAAAATTTTTCAGTTTTCGTTTTCATATGTATTTTTTTTTATTTTCTTCTTTTTTTTTGAGAATTTTACAAATCCATGTAATGTAACGTGCACTTGTACTTTGAAAAAAAAAAAAAATTGATATTTAAGAAAATTTTGTTTCAGTCAAAAAACACACACATAAAAAAGAAGAGGAAAAATTGCATTAATCTCACGTTCATATGGGAATAGATTAGATGTACATATGCACGTATATATATTTTAATACAAGTTGTTAGCATGTATTCGAATAAATAAAAACAAAAACAGAACACTTTATTTTTACTACCCCTTCTACATTACGAAATTATTAAATTTTTATTTTCTGTGTCATTTTATAAAAAAAAAAAAAAAAACAGAAAAGAGAACATTCAAACTTAAATTGAATCTCTGGGAAAATTTTCATGAAATTAAATTTAATTTGTTAAAGTAATATAAAATACATTGTATATAAAAAAAAATTATTTTAATTAAAAAAAATGTTTAAATCGCAATTTAAAATAAAAATGAAAATTTATTTTCAAGTTTAAGGCATTTTTAAATGTTCTATTTATGCCGACATAAATATTTTATCCTTTTTACAAAACATAAAAGATAGTATGTATGTATGGTTGTTGTTTTGCAAGTAAAGCATTTATTAAAAAGCTATTTATTGTTTTTGTTGTTAATAATTTTCTGAATGTAAATAACTATTCGACCAAATATTTTAAACAAAATATTTTAAAATTAAGATTTTCAAGAAAATTAAAAGCTTGTATAGTATAATACCAGTCCTATGTATGTACTCGTATTTTACACAAAATGTACTGTGTATATGTACATTTTATTGTACAACGTATGTACGGATAGAAAATTAAGTAGCATAAAAGGGGAAAAAAAACAAAGACGAAGAAAATACAAACAAATAAAAACAAATTAAAATCAAGAAAAAAAAAACGATCAAAAGATAAAAGAAATACACATTTCTCAATTTAAAGATAATCTTTATGTATTCACACATTTTTTTTTGTTTTTTACTTAAAAGATATACTGTTTTATTTTATTTTCTATTTGTTTTCGTTTGTTGTTGTTGTTGTTGTTTTTCTTAACCTTGCTCTTGTTCCTTCTACCTTCAATCTTTACTATTGCACACATTTTCTTCATATTTTCGAGTTTTCCTTTTTATTTTCGTATAGTTATTTAAATATTTATAGATTTACAAAAAAAAATAATGTTTTTTTACTTTGTTTAAAATTTTTGTTAAGACGTTGTTTATATATGTGTGGGCTTATATACATACATACATACATAAATGAAAACATGGAAAACACAAATAAAAATTCGTAAATGTATTCACATTTAGAAGTATGTACCTATACGTATATATGAATGTACATCCATATATGGAAACTGAACAAATAATATATGCTTGTTCGTATATATCTAAACTACATTTTAGTTCTTTTGTTTTCTTAGGTTTTTTTTTTTTTAACATACAGTACAAATAGTACGTCTTCATTTCGTTCTGATTTTTATATATTTTTTTTTAAACTACTGATATTAATTTATAAACTACAAATTTCTAGGATTCTATAAAAATTTTGATTAATTTTTTTTTTTATAGTTTATTTTACTTTTTTATTTTTAGACACAACTTTCAGGAACTCGTTGTGTCATAAGACAGTCCTTAATGGCATTTATATTAATATCTTCTAAATCAGCTGATGTACTACATCCGCTATTAATATGATAATTACCAACATTACTACCAGTTGGTATAGATATTCGACTAGATTCACCATTTGAATATATTGTACGTCCATCAGTACTACTGCTATCACTTAAATTACCCGCTGAATTAATACATGGTGTTATTACACCTGTTACTGTACTACCAAGTACATTAGATACGACATTAGTTTGAATAATATTACCAGCTAATAAATTATTTCCATTATAATTTGATGATGGTGATGTTAAACCGATATTTTGATTTGAACCAATTGATGTTATACAACTGGCAACAAGAGGCATTGTATCACCTGTATTTGAAATAATATGAGATTGCGCATCTATTTGACTATATGATGATGTGCCCGCATTATTTACCATTGATGCTTGTAATACAGTATCATACATAGGATGCTGAAATTATACAAATATTTAATTGAAAATTAAATTATAATTTTCATTTACTTAAATAGAAAATATATTATTTTTTTTTAACTAACTGAAAGAAATGTTTAATGAAATTCACGTAAAATCTGCTCATTTTGTTTTTTTTCTAATTCTTTAAAAATGTTGTGATCTAAATTCCCAATGATTACACCAAATTCTATATGAAAAATTTCAATTAAATTATGCTCTAAAAATTAAAAATGCAGAAGTAAAATGCAGAAAGTTTTCTTTAATTTGGCATCAAACTTGAACAAAATTACAAAAAAAAAGTTCACAAAAATAAAAATAAAAATAAATAAATAAATAAAGGAATTAAAAAAAAAAAATTTTTTTTCTTTGAATTATCGATTTTCATTCATTTACCATTTCTATAGCATGAGTATAAAAGGCAAACAAATTGCACAAATACATATATAAATACATAAGCAAATGTGTATAAGTTTACATAGCACAAAGTTGCATAATTAAATGCAAATATTTTCCTTACTAATTTCTTTTAGTTCCCATTCCTTATTTTTTTTGTTTTTTTGCCTTTTCTTATATTCTCATGAACAATAAATCTGAACGATATTACAAATTGATAAATTACAAATTCTTGAACATTATTTCTTGGGAATTTATTTATTTTTTTTTTATAAAGTTTTATGATATTTTTTTATTGTTGTTGTTGTTTTTTTTTTAATAAGAGCAAACAAATAATAAGTAATAATAATAATTGTGTTTTTGTATAGACATATGTACATACATTTTATGTTTTTATGTTTATTTTTAATTGAACTTAAATCTTACGTAATTTAAGAAAAAAAAAAAACATGTAATTAAAGATAAATTAATATTTACACTTAAATTTGATGACCATTTGGATAATGGAGGCAATGTGAAATGTCGATCCTTCCCAGTCGAATTAACTCCATTTCCGCCAACTATACATGTACACGAAAGGAATAAATAAAGTTTAAAAAAAAAAAAGTTCATATAATGTAAAAAAGATTTTAATGAAGCTATAAAAATTTAGGTTATAATTTTTATACAAATGATTATAATCGATTTTAATAAAATCACTCATATAAATCATATTAATGCAATATATGTACATAGGTACGCATATATGCATACGTAAATATTTATTACATTATGTCGATGTGTAAAATCATTTTAGTATTCATAAATACAAATTACATTTAATGCTATTTATTTTGATGAATTTCATTTTATAAATAAGAATGCATCATATTTTAATATGTATACAAATACATATATTTAGTTTATATATGTACATGTGTAACATAATTTTATAATTTGTTTACGAAACGATACTCATATAAATATGTATATGTAATAAAACGAATAATAATGAAATTATTATGCATTATGATGTGTTTTCAATGAAATATGAAACGACACCATAATACTACAATATCACACATAACATAAATAAAAAAATAAATAATATACATAACATACATACAATTAAAATTTAGGAAAATGAATAATTTAATTATATATACATACTATATTGTGATGGTATTACATCTGGATCTCTTTCATCTTCAACAACATGTTCAGAGGTTTTCGCTTTAACGTCAGTATGCTGCCAACGAGGTTTTTCAAAATTACCACATTTCTAAATTTTAAATATGTATGATTTTATAGATTTTATATAATCATTTAATGTTATTTAATAAAATATGATAGAATAAATATAGAAAATGATAAAATTTTAATGAAATCAAATTATTTACAAAAAAAAAATAAAATAAAAATAAATAAAAAGAACAAATTAAAAAGAAATGGCCCACAATTACAAATATAAATACAAACCAAAATTAAATGATGAAAAATGTATGAAATAAAACAAGTAAATATTTATTTATTTAATTAGTTTTTCACCTTAAAGGGATCCGTTTTAATTGGTTGATTGATTATATTATTTGTTGGTAATTTATTTCTTTGTTGGCGATTTTCTCTTAAATTATGAAGAAATGATGTTATAAATATACGTAATGCAATTACAAAACTTATTACAATAATAGTGAGAACACTTCCAACTAAAACTGGTGATAATGATAATGAATCATCATCATCTGTAAAAATTATTTAAAAAAAAAAAAGGAAATTTTAATTAAAAATTTACACGCCTAAAATAATAAAATCATAATTCAAATACACATACATGTGTATGTATATAATTGTATTCATGAAAACAATATTAATTACATAACAATTTGTTATAATAATATGATGTATAACATTTGTAATCTAATAACTATATAATGTTTTATGTACAAAAATTATGTTTATGTTAATTTATTGTGTTCTAATTTTTATTCAATTGAAAATAATATAATACCTTAATTATTTTTCTACTTATAATTTTGTGAATATAATATGGTATGTTTAACTAAACTATAAGTAACTGACTGTGTTTAAATAATGTCATTGTGTACACGTGAAATATTTTTGGCAAAAAAAAAAAAAAAAAAAAAACAAAACAAAACAAAACAAAAGAAAGAAAAAAACAAAAACAAAACATTAAATATAATGAATGTATTAAATAATCACCTGTCTTGTATGATGTATAACCAATTACGAAATCATGTAACAAATATACAGGACTTCGACCTTTTTGATTAATTGCATAAATCCGTATTTTTAATGAATTATTTTCAGTTGTCATCATTGTTGTTAATGCATCTAAATTGTCTAAAATAAACTGCGGTTCTTCAGAATTTGTTATGTTAAATCTGTAATTGTAATTAGAATAAATTTAAAGAATTTTCAACATGTTGAAATACAAAATTCAATTATGTATATATATTTGTATATTGTGATAAATATAATCTTTTATAAATGTTGCCTTTAATGTATTGTATTTGTGTATACATACATATAATGTTGTAAAAGGACGAATATAAAAGTTTGCATGATTTGAATTTTTTGCTTTTAATGTTTTATAAATTTGTTATTTCACTTTATTTTACATATAAATACAATGTAATGATTGTATAAATGCAATAATTTTATTTTATTTTATTTTATATAAAATGTACGCCCACTACTTCTTGTTATTGTTGGTTTTTATTTATTTTTTATTTATTTTTATTAGTTACCTTGTTATTCCTGTTTTTGTTGAAAATAATTCTAGCACAAATATTTGAGGTAATCCACCATCATATCCTGGGATACATTGTATATCAACAGTTAAATCAGTACGATTGAATATAGTGCAATTACTTACAGCACTTGGAAGACCTATAAAATATAAATTTAACGTTTTTTTTTTGTATTTAACATGGATACAAAAAACAATTAAATGCTGGAAATAAATTTCATTTCAAATTCAAAAATTAATGTTATTTATGTACACGATTACATTATATAAGTTTGTATAAAATGTTACCTACATATTTTAATGTATACAAGTACGATTTTATATATGTACTTATTTTATATCAAATTATGTAAAACAGTGTAATATATGTAATTGTATATATGTACATATGCTTACCGGCTAGTACAACTTGAAACATGCATGGTTGATTTTGTGTTCCAACTTCATTAATAGCCCAACACGATAATGTTCCATAGTCCTGAAAAACAAAGTAAAAACACACAAATATGAAAAAGATGCAAAAAAAAAATAAAAACAATAATTAAAATAATAAATACATACATACATAAATACATCGAATATTAACATATTAAATGTTTTGAATTATAATTCTTTTAATTTCTATACTATTACTATTATTATTATTGTTATGTGCATATTTTTTGCACTTCATGTTTTTCAAATTAGTTTAAATTAAGCGAAAATTAATGATATGAATGCAGTGTAACATTAATTACAAAATTTTATTTTAAAATAAATGAAATAAAAAAATATCTAATCAATGGTCACAATTTTTGCTATAATATAAAATTATACATTTTTTTTTTATCTTGCGTTTTGAATATCAAAAATAATGATCAATAAACACCAAATTATTATGTTCGCTCTAATTTTTAATTTAATTTAAATTACATTAAAAATGAATTGAATCTCTTTAAATCAAATGAATTTGTTATATATAATAATACATTTGTATTATGAACATATTAGTGAATTTTAGATTTGTGCATATTTATATACTATATATGCATGTAGTTGTAGATATGCACACATATAAGCAATAATATATGTAAAAGTATTTGTACATGTGTAATCATTTAATATATTATTTCAATTGAAATGTTATAGTAAAATATTATACGTATGTATATATGCAAAACACACATACATATACGGACAATACATAGCATACATTATTCATGTATATATGTATGTATGTACATAATGCAGAAGACTTATTTTATAATTCGAATTTCCATCCATTTCTCAATATATTAAATAATATAATTTGCGTATTTCTGTAATATAGAAACGATTTAATCTCTGTATATTATGTATATAATCCATGCATACATTGTATATAAATGTAAGTGTGTACAATTTATAAGTATAAATGTATGTATAATGCTAACTTGTATATGTATATATGAACATGTATAATAACATGTTTTACAATTTGAATTTGAAAGTTATGAAATGTTCAAACAAGTGGAAAATATGAAAAAAACAATATATACATTATTATATATATTTATCTAGATATGTAAGTATATTTTCATAATACAACAACTAGTAGTATCACCATAGTATATTACTTTTTTACTTCCGATTATGTACATTTCTCGTTTTCGTATAGTTTTTAAATACCAACTATAACTTATACAATATTCAAACAGAATAATGGATTTTTATTTAGTTTTTCATTTTTTTTTTTCTCTCATTTATTTTTCTTTATTTTCTCATTTCATTCAAATAAATTTTCTTTTGTTGTATATTCTCTTTTTAAGTTGTCAATTTTAATACTTATACATATGGATACACAGTACTATTCTTCTTCATTTTTTTCTTTTTTTTTTTACAAAGAAAATAATAATTGATAAAATAAAGTTATGGTTTACAAAAAAAAAAGAAAGGAAAAATAATTTTTCAAATACAGTACCTCGCACATTCTTATATGTATAATGTGTATTGAGGTTATATTATATCTTGTATTTCATATTATGATAAAAGTTGTACACATATACATGTATATATTCTTGAATATTCATACATTCATATTTTTGTACATTGTATTTAGTTGGCAATATTTATAACAAAATGAATAAAAATGAAGATTTTATGAAAACTACAAGAATACATACATATGTATGTATGTATGTGCATATACACATTGTACACACATCGAATGTATTCTTTCTAATTGTAGAATGGAAGTAAGTCGATGTTAAATTAAAAAAGAAAAATAATAATAATAATGAATATGAGGTTTTTCTGAAAATTAAAAGACAAAAAATAATAAAAATAAAATAAAAATAATGTCCTTGAGCTTGTACATGTATGTATGTTAAAGGCATTTAATGTAAATTTTAACATATAAAATTTACAATTATGTTTTGTACAGTTTTGTGGACTTTAGCTCTTAATATTGCAATGTGTTTTGTCTACTTTTGGTATATACATACATACATATGTATTATGTATGTACATACTTATTGTATGCATCTAAGTAACAAAAACTTTTCCAAAAATAACTAAAGTAAAAAGAAAAAGGACTTAATTTCTTGTGAATATGTTTGATAAAAATGAATAAATAAAAAGAGGATCTTTTCTTTAATGTGGTTTTATTTGAATTTAAGAACAATATTATTTAAAAGAAAATACAATTTCTTGAGACGGAAAAGTAATAATATTATAATGTACACTGTATATTTCATCGTATACATTATATACGTGTAAAAACATTCTACATACTACATCATACACGTGTATCATTTTAAGTATTTTAAAAATATTTTATTATTTATATAAATGAAAATCTAAGATATTTCACAATAAATAAATAAAAGATAAGTCAAATACAATAAAATACGCTTTTGAGTGAAAATCGTCACAATACAAAAAAGTTAAAAATATAGAATGGAAAAGCAAAGTGATATGTTGAAAAAAAAATGCAATATAAGACGATTATGCTTTACTGTTAAAAACAGAGAAAATTTTCCCTAACATTTTAAAGTTTTCTATGAATTTTGAATTTTTCTTTTATAATAATTAATAAAATATAATGCTCCACAGATTTCCTTCATTTCATATTTAAATAAAAACCAAAAATTGTCAAAGTTAAAGGAAAATCAAAGGAAATCTGGAAAATTTATGTAAAATAATTTTTCTTTTTAGTGTTAAAAACTTACAAAAAAAAAAAAAAAAAAGATATAAAAAATAATTTTCAACTTTAAATAAAATATAAATTTTTAAAAGTTTAAAAACACACATTTATTGAAAGATTTTCATTTGATTGAATTTCTATTTGAATGTTTTATTTAAATATTTCTTTGCTTCTATTTTTTTTATTATATAAATATAGTAAATAAATATTTACAATTTAGAGATTTAATATTTTTATTTAAATTTTTAATATTCACGTACCTGATCTGTAACAGGAGTATATTTGAGAACACTTTGTGTACCATTTGTTGTAAATCTTTCACTACCAACATCTAATGTTTCACCAGAATTATTGAATTTCCATCTGAATGTTCTGCACAAATGAAAAATAAACATATATATACATACATGTTTACATATGAATGTTTCATAAAAAAAAATACTGATAATATTATCATATAAAATTTTCTGAAAAATTCTTTGTTATATTTAGATTATATTTTTATTTATTTAATTTTTCTGTTTTTTTTTTTCTCCTAATGAAAAATAATTACAACAATTTTTTATGTTGATAATTTACATTTGCATAACAAAAAATAACAAATAAAAAGATAGGATAATTCTATTGTATACCAAAAAAAAAAATATACTATATATAAAAAAAAATTTAAATAAAAAGATGTTGTGTAATAAAAAAGAATTTCCTTGAATAATTTATAAATTTAGTAAAAAAGAAAGAAGGAATTTAATTTTATTTCGTTAAGATAAAGTATAGTGAAAGGAACATTTTTTCTAATAATATTAGATAATACAAAGAGAAAAATAACACAAAAAAAAAGAAGAAGATGAAAAAAACAAAAGGAAAATTAATTACCTTGGTGGAGGATCTGCCTGAATTTCACATAATATTTCAACAGTTTCATCTTTTGAGGCACCAATTAATATGACTCGATCAGAATGTTTACATAAGGGAGCATCTGTAATTTTTTTTTTTTTTTCAAATTGAAAAAAATAAATAAATAACAGCCAAATAAATGATAATTTCATATATTTTAGACTTTTTGCACTAAAAAATATTTTCATGTTGTAATTTTTTGATAAAAATGTAAAAAATTGAACCAATTTATTGGTATATGTATGTTTCAAGGACAGACGTTAAGTAAAGAAAGACAATTATTTTATCAGTACATAAAATTAATTTGAAAAAATTTTGTTTTTTTTTTTTTAAATGCATTTTAAGGAATAATTTATGTAATTTTGAAATAAAAAATAAATAAACCATTATAATAGAAATTTTTTTTTTTTTCAGCATGATGGATTGTTCTATTTAACAGTTTTACTGAAATAATGAAAATAAAAAATCTACTTTATTTTTACATTTTTTTTTTTCATGATGTTAATTGATGTGTATAAAAGCAATTCAGAGTACATCATTTAATACTATGATTTAAAACTACATAGGTATGTATCTTATAAATCTATACATTTTTTTTTCTTAGTAATGTCTATAATAATTTTAGTTGTTAAGAAATTTCTGTTGGTTTTAAAAAAAAAAAAATCTTATCATTATACAAAATGCTTTTATTGTTTTATGTAAACAAAATGCTAAAATCTTTTCAGTTTTTTTTTTTTTTTTTAATCCACATTTTACTTCAAATGTCTAACAATACTCGTACATTATATTTTTATCACACTGAAATAATGTTTCTTTTTAAATGATGGTTTTTCACATAAAAGATTTAGAGCACGTGTACTGTATATAATTATGTATTCAAAGAATGTTTTTCAAAGACATACATTATACTTACATTTAACTCTTAATGGTAAATGATTACTAACTGTTTCTCCTTCATCATTAATTGCACTGCATGCGTAATTTCCAGCATAACTTTTTGTTATTTTTTGTAGTACAAGACTTTGATTAGAACGAATTACACGAGCTGATGTATTATGTTCTAAATGAATGCCCTAGAATTTATAATTTAATAATTAATAGCATTAAAAAAAAAAAAAAAAACAGAATGGAAACTTTTAACGGACAATAACAAGATGATAATAATCGAATCATTTTCTTAATGTTTAAAAATAAACTCTGTCATTCCAATAAATTCAATAAAAATGTGAGCCTTTTATACACCTTTTTAAAAATATTGACCCCAAAATTTTCGTCATATCATAAGAAGAAAATTTTCATGAAAATGAAATTTTAACATTTACATTTTCTAAATTAAAATTTTTGTAATTATTATATTAAACCTTTCGAATTCACGTTGTGACAAAATTTTCATTTTCGTGATAGAAAATTCTGTAATAATAAATATGTCACATTTGATTGTTTATAAAAAAAAAAAAAACAAAAAAAAAAAATAATAATAGAACAACAATGAATTTTTTCTTCTTTCTTTCTTTTGAAAAGGGTTACCGGACAGGTCATAAAATTACTTTTATTTTTAGAAATTAATTTCTAATCTAATTCGATGCATGAATTTAAATACAATAATTATTATTTGACACTTACATTATGTAACCATAACAATTTTCTCCATTGTGGATTTGATTGTACATGACATTCAAAATAAACATCATCCCCTTCTTTAATATCATCTGGTAATAAGGTTGATCCAAGGCGAAGGGTAACTAAAGGTGGATCTAGAAATGAAAATACAAAAATAAAGAAAAAAATTATTGTTTGTTAAAAAAATAAAATAATTTTTCTTTAAAAATTTAAAAAAAAGTTTGGAAAAAAAAAAAAAACTAGAATTTTCATTTTATTATTAAGATGCGTACATTATCAAGGAGTTATCAAATCGAAAAGAAAAAATTTGTGAAAATCTGCATTCCCTAAAAAAATTGATTTTGAGATTAAATTTTTACGAAAAAAAAAAATAAAAATTAAATGTAAATGCTGAAAATAATGTCTTCTTCTCATCGGTTGTATATCGCACACACACAAATTTTTGTTTTGTATAAGTCGAATAAATTGTTTCTTTTCTCTCAAAATAATCGAAAAGATAATCAGAAATTATTAGCATGCAATTTTCTCATTTACAATTATATTGTAGCTCCTTTAGATACATTAATATGATAGCTGCTATATTTATAAGACTTAATACATGTTGTATATGTATATTTAAGTATACATATGTTTATGTATGGTAATTTAATCTGTTCATCAAAATTGAGTTTATTTAAATGTTATTCAGTTTTATTTGCAATATATGTACATATGTATGCAATTGTGTATAGGTATACTGTATTATTAAATGTTGAAAAGGGCTCTAATTATAGTGTTAAGTACTAAATCTCATGAGTTTTGTTTTATTTTTATATTTTTTTTATAATGTAATGTATGCATAATATGTTTTTACATATACATATGTACATATGTACGAGCAACAGAAAATGTTTTTTTTTATTTTTTTTTTATTCAAATACATCAAAATAGCTCCCATATGTAAAATAACTTGATAAATAAAAGTGTTATGCTATAAAAGTAAATACCATCAATAGAAGAACATTTAATATCTCATCGTGGGTATTTATTATGTTTAAATGGATACTTTTTTTTTCCATCATGTATTCACCACAAAATCACATTATCAATTAATAACTACGTATAATATACTTTTGTTGTGACATTTAAAAGGTTCTATTATTGTTTATGTACTATGTGGTAATGGTTATCATGTATAAAAATTTCAAAAAGAAAATGAAAATTAATGTGGAAATCATCTTGTCTTTAAAGTGTTTTTATGCAATTTTTCAAAAATCAATTTAAAAGTTTTTTTTTATACTTTTATTTTTATTTTACGCTCAAATAACAATGATGATAGTAATGAAATCGACACTGTATAAAAAACTAAATTTACCGTAACCATCGTATAATACGTAGGTATTTTTTTTTTGCTATGATTTTCCTTAAATACGTATTTTTATTTTTACTTACAAACTACATTCAATTTCCAGGAAGTTTCTAAAAACAGTCCATTAACGTTTGGATTTTCAGCTCTACAAGTTATTGATTTACCATCATCATCAGTTGTTGGTACAAAACTTAGTTCTGAACGAGTTGTGTTATTAAGGATGTCATCCTTGAAAAGTAGAAAAAAAAAAATAAATTAAAAAAATACATCATAGTAATAATAATAACAATAAAAAAAAATGAAAAGAGAAAATTCATTTTTACGAAATTAATTAATTTCATTTAATATTTTATGTTCTTGTTTAATGGTGAAATCATTTTCATTACATGATATTACATAAATTAATTACTAGGTAAAGGAAACTATTTATTCTCAAAATATATGCCCTAATGCGAAATATGATACTGTTGTATGTATATAAACTCGCATACATGCATATATTCACATCATCAATGAAATTATTTTTACTTTTGTCTGCATTTTCTGTGTAATTGTATGTGTATTTTGATGTAACTTTCTATATGAAAAATAAAAATCATTTTTTTTTTTTTACCTTAGTTCTTCGTAATTGTCTTTTCCCTTTATACCACGTAATAATTGCATTTGGTCTTGATCCAGTACTTTCACATAACACTTCATAACGTCTGTCAGCAACCATCGAATTTTGTGGATTAATTATTTTAACAGTAAGAGGTTTCACTGTACCATACACACCATAAAAGAAAGTAACAAAAATGATAATAAAAAAAAAAGAAAAAAAAATAGAACATCAATAAAGAAAATTTGAAAAGGAAAACATGAAAATGATAGAGATATAGAGGAAAAAAAAAATGAAATTGAAATTTGAACGTGATATACATACGATGCATATCTAATATGAAACTTTTTTCCTTTGGTTTAACTAGTAACGTATTAACTGCTTGACATGTAAAAACAGAATGAAGGTCAGTCCTTTGTACAGATGGCCACAAAAGACGATTTTCTATAACATCACCAGAATTATGTTCATATTGATTATCAACTAGAAGTCCATTAACTAGCCATCGAACTTGTGGTTGTGGTCGTCCTGTAATCAACATTTGTAAATTTCAAAATGTTTATATATATTTGCATGTATGTACATACATATATATATAGGTAAATAAATGCATACGTAAGTTTGTTTGTAAAATTAATTTTATTATCTTTTGAACGAAACTAAATGTATTAAAATCATTATGTTACTAAATTCTATGTTATTGGATTTCATAAGAAATGTTTGAATACGTGTATGGGAGTATATTTACTTTATGTGTTAAGAATAATGAAATATACATACATGTACGTATACATACAATATGCATTTGTATATGTACACAATATGTATTTTCCATCCAGAAAGAAAAATAAAAATGAAATTAAAGGGAATCTTTAAAGAGATATAAATTACTTAATGTTTCTTTGCTTTAAGTCTATCACGTACGTTTATAATTAATTATAAAGCAAAATAAAAAAAAAATATATAATCTAAAATTTCGTTTACAAATTATAAAGTGATAAAATTAAAATTTATTTTATTTTTTTTACTTATGCTTACAATTTAGAAACGTGTTTAATATGAATCGATGGAAAAAAAAAGAAACGTGTTTAATTACAATAAATTATATGCTTACCCCCAACAACTCTGCACGTGATTACAATATCATCACCTTCTTGTTTTGGTCCCAATTGAGATCCATTTAATAATCTACCCCATCGGTCTAATATTATTGGCTGTTCCGGAAGTACTATAATGTAAAAAGGAAATCTTTTGTTATGTAAATTTATTCATTTTAAAGTTCCTCTTTTAAAGATTAATAATTATAAATTCAACTGCATCAAAGGTAAAAAATATGTAGGTATTTGTTAAGTTATATACTATTGCAAATTTATGTATAAATTTAAGAGGTGTTAATTATACTGTTACAACAAAATATACAATTCAAATTTTAGATAAATTTGAAATAATAATACACTTAAATACATGGTCTAGACAATATATCTAAGCATTTAAACATTATAGAAATTACTTAATGTTCAGTATTTATTACATGTTTTAATCAAAATAATCTCAAGTTGACGATTGTGTGGCATTTGTCCATCAAAAATCTAATCGTATATATGCTTGTAATGAATATTTCATATTTAATATAATTTTTCAATGCATATATGCATGTGTGTACAAATGTATCTTTTGCAACAAAGTTAATGTTATTGCATAAAAGTTTTAAATTTATAATATGTTTCAGATTAATGTTTAATTTTTATACTTACTTGTATACAACTAATACATATACACTTGAAATTTAAACAATTTCTCTAAATTTTGTTTATATACTGTATGTGTAGTTTATTTTAATCATTATGAAAATATTTGCTATACTATGTATACTTGGTTATATATAGATATGTATTTTTTACAAAACATAATACACAATATGTACTCGTATACGAGTATGTATAGAAAAATGTTCGTCCACACTTTGTATACCATATCATATGTAATGCATTGTGTGTATGTAAACATTTTAATTAAAATGATTACTTTGTAAATATGAAAATTTTCTCTTTTTAATAATTGAACAAAGTGTATATATTATCACTTATTATCCGACTACATAATATATACACATGCATATATTTTAACACTAAACTTAGACATCGAATGTATACATACATATATACGAAATCATATTTACATATGTACATTTATTATTAAATATAATAAATTTTGAACATTGTATCTTAAAACTTAAGAAATTAGTAAAATAATATGCAAGTATGTATACAATATATCTTGAAAACTTTTCTTAACTTTAGAATTTTTGAAAAGATGGCTAAAAGCATTTCATTTCATTTCATTTTATGTGCATATATCAAACAAACAAAAAAAAAAGTAAATATCCTTAAATATTTAAAAAAAAAAAAAAGCAGAATATGACGTTTTAAACATTTTACAATTTTAATATAAAATCAAGGTATAAAGTAACAAAATTTTTATTTACAAATTTCATGTAAAACTTTCATTTAAAATACTAAAAACATTTTTCAAAAAAATACTCTATCTATATATGTATATAGTGGGTAATATATATTTAGTTTCATTTATTAAAAAGTTTTAACAAAAATAAAACAAAAATTTAAATTTACTTACTTATTACTGATAAATTGTAACGATAACTTTGTGTTTGGCTTGTTCGAAAATCAATACGACAACGATATATTCCTTGATCATGCCGTTTAATATCCTGTCAATAAAATAATCAATTTTGATCAAATAAGTTATTTTTTTTTTTTTTTTACCAAAAAAACATATAAAAAAATTAAAATAAACCAAATTTCAAAAATTTTATCAAAATGTAATTAAAATTTAAAATTTATTTCATCATAATACGGATATACGCTGTGTGAATAACACATATACAAAAATAATCAAATTAAATTTATTTTAATTAAATGAAAATTGAAAATAATAATAAACAAGTAAAACAAAAAACAAAAAAAATTTTTTTTTAATACCATGAACAAAAAAGGGAAACAGAAAAATGCAATTTTTTTTTTATTTAAAATACAATAATTTTTTCATTTTGTTTAGTTTATGTTTTTTAACATGTAATAAAATGATGAAATTTTACAAAGACTGACAATTTTTTATTTTTTCTGTATTTTTTTTATTTTTTTTTTAAAACAAATTCAATAAACGTAAACTACTTTAGATGAAGCTACAAAATATTTGATTACTCAATTACATAATTTAAAAGTATAAACGTTTTTACATAATACATACATATGTATATAGTATACATAAGATTCGTTAGTTACGGTGTATATTTTTGTTGTTATAAAAATATCTTAAGTATTTATAAGACGAAACTTACCTTAATATCTAAAGAAGCTGGAGATGAATCAAAATTAAATTTTGCACGAGAACCAAAAACTTCAGGTGCCGACCAATGTCGAGGTTTCTCTATTGCCATTTTATCACGTACATCGAAACTGTAATTTTAAATTTAGATAATAAATATAAGATATGTATGTATGCCATGTACAATATGTATATATATATGTAGTAATATAATATGTATATAGTATAGCTCATGTTATGTAACTATAAGAAGACAACTTTTTACATACAAAATTTCTTTATACTTAACATTAAAAAAGAAATCATAGAATCATGTTTGTTATAACAGGCTACATGGCACATATAGCGAACATTTTAAACGTTAAAATTTGCATGTTAAAGATGGGTAAGTTGTTCTTAAATTCAAATAATTTAGAGTAATATCTCTTTTTTAAGTATTGAATAAATTATGCTCTTAAATATCAGAGAAATCATGATTATCATGTACAAGTACAATGTATGTATGTACGTATAATTTAAGAAGGAAAAACACAAAAATAAAATGAAAAAAAAAAACAAAAAGTTTCATAAACTGAACAAATTAATTAAAATTTTTGTAAATTTTTTAAAATTTTATATGAATTACAAATTGTGTATAATAAGCACATACTTATGTACATAGATAATTTTGAATAATAAAATTTTTTTCTTAAAGAATTCTTAAACGATTTATGATAGTTCTATACTTTGAAACGATTTTGTCTTTTCCTCTTTTTTTTTTCTTCTTTTTCTTTTTTCATGAAGAAAATGAAATTTTCAAATCATCATTTTTCAAAATCAATTGAAAATCTACATATAATTTACATATGTAGGTGACATGTACGTCTTCCTCTATGTATGTACGTTAACTTGTGCACATGATGTATTACATAAGTCATGGTAGGAAAAAAAAATTTTTTTTTCTGAAGGTATAGATATAGATACAGACATATACTACATATGTACATACATATGTACTATACACATGTCACTGTTTACAAATTATTTATCAAGAAAATTTATTATCAAACTTATATGAACTGTAATGTATGAAAGTCAAATATTATTAGGATTACCAATCTAACAATCTAGTATATAAAAAATTGTTAAAACTTCAATGTAATTTAACATCAAACTAATTTAGGATGAGCGATTTTCAAGAATATTTATACACACATACATATATACATGTATACATATGAATATATCAATGATTATTTGTAGTCTTTAGATGTTCATACTTGTATGAATGTTATGTATATTGTTTAAAAAAAAAATGAAAAAAAACAGAAATCATATAAAAGGTATACGTGAAATTTGTTCAAACGTGTGCGTGAATATCTATATAAATATATACATATGTGTGTATGTTATATGTTAAATAAAGAATTATGTTTACAAAAATGATTGCTATAAGGTGAAAAACGTTTTCTAATACTTCAACTGTATGTGCTTTAATAACATCGTATAACATGTGTGAAAACATTTATCATTTGATTAGATCATGGGAAAAAAAAAAGGATTTACCTATAATTCAACGTTTTCGTGTGTGCTTATATACCTACATGAATTTGACATGTATCGTTTATGTACATATACATAGGCATTTATGTATTTCTATTTATATATACATATATTTGAATGAATATAATGAAAGATTCAAGGATATATAATGTATCTTTACGTAGTAGCGATTGATAACATTGTGATAACGTTTGGCACAATTATTAATCTTATAAAAGTTTTTGGGAATAAATTTTCAAAAAGAAACACGTAATAGTGTAGAAATTTTTCAATATGTACATATATATTTCCCAATTTTCCAAAATTTAACATAATATTGAATTTGTATTCATAGTCATATTTACAATATATATGAACGAATACATTTGTAATATATTATAAAATAAAGAAAATTATTTGAAATAGAAATTTTCTAAATTAATGAACTCAAAAGTTTTGTTGTTTTTTTTATCCTAAACTTTTAAATGAATAAAAATTCATTAAAGAATGTGTATATAAATTTTAGGATATTTATTTTTATTGTTTTCTTAGGGCAAAATTTTAAATTTTAATTTAGTTCAATAGTACTCTTGTTGTTTTGAAAAAGTAATACATATATATGTTTACATATACACATATACAAATATTTAAAATAAAATTTAGACTATAAATTTTAATTAAAAGATACAAATAAAATAAAAAATTTATAAATAACTCACCTATATAATGGTATGCCAGCATTATCACGAAACCAAAGGACCATATAAACATCTTCTAAAGGAGCTGATACAGGACACGGAAGTGATACCATTCTTCCTTCAACTGCTTCGATGTCCAATGCCTTGACTTTATATTTTAAAATTCATTAGAATTTTTAATTTATAACAATACACATATGTACGAATGTATGGCATATTGAGATATTGATGTTTTGTTGGTAACCATGGTAAATTAGAAAATATAAAGCAACAAGTTAGAAAATTTTATATTTAGTAATTTAAGTAAAAATGTGTAGTTATTTTAAAATAAATTATAAAATAAAAGAAATCAAAGAAATAAAAAATAAAAATAAAAAATCATTTTTAACTTTATGTTGATTTTATTTAAAGTCACGCAAACATAATTTATTTTTAGTTAAAATAATAATCCATTTAAAGCATAAATTTTGTCATGAACATTATGGAAAATAATTGTTAATTATATGTGCATACCGATATACGTGATACGCGTACATACATTGATATGAAGTACTTAGGCATACATACATATAAATAAATAAATAGTAATTAAGTATGTATATACTAAATCGTACATACTTACACATGTGTACAGTCATGCATGATACACACATTATAAGTAAAAAGCTTTAATGTTTCTCAAAGTAACGTACTAATTTGTGCGACTTCAAATAAGATAAGATGTAAATTTAATTTAATTTCATTTTATTTATTCATAAGTCTACAGATGTAAATATAAATGTTTTATAATTTTAAATTTTCATTTTAACGTTATTTAAAATATATCTACATGTATACGTACACGTGTGTACTACATGAATACGTAAAATGTATTTTTAGTTACTTATGTAAATACATTTTCGTTATAAAAAAAAATACAAGAAAAACAAAAAAATATATATTATTAAGTTATTCATTAAATTTACTTCCAAAAATCTAATTGTATTACATTATTTTGTTGTCGTTCATATTTCTTGTTATAAATCATGTCAATTGCTAAATTTTATCATTTACATATATGATTGTACATACATACAACATCAAATAATATAATTATATTATTATAATTAATATAAAATAGTTTTTGTAATAATATTACGAATTTTTCGTTTTTTCCAAGTTTTTGTAAAATAAATGAATATAAAGTGAAACTTTTTTTCTCGTCCTTGTAAAAAACAAAGTAATACCAGCTAATTAATCATTATTATTCAGTATACATACATATATTTACATATGTATATGCATACTATTTACACATCATTCATAATACAATATGATTTTATATAAAAAAAATAAAATAAAATTCACCCTACATGAAAAATCTTTTTCTTTTTTATTTTTCTTTAAATTTTATGCAAAAGTTTTTCTTGTATTTCTATTTAAGAACATACAATACATGTATACATTGTCTATTTTAAATAAAATATAGTATATCAACAAAAAAATTAATTAATTAACAAGATTTTTCAGTTTCTTTCCCCCTCTATTTTTTTGTCTATTATATGAAAACACATTTTTTTGTTTTTCATGTGTAGATAATTGTAAAGATGTATACTACATACCGTATTCATATGTAGATAAATCCATTTTAAAAAATATCTTTTGTTTATGGGGAAATAAAAAAATATTAAGAATTAGGATTTCATCTAGAAATATGACTTTACATAGTTTCTATGGCAACAAACGATGAAAAAATAAAATGTAAATACTAAAGGTAGTAAAAGATATCTCTATAGGAATCGTATGCGTAACTCAGATACTACATTATGTAATTGCAAAAAAGTACTTTTATCATATCATATCGCAACAACTTATTTGAAAAATATATAAATTTTTTTCATCGTTTGAAATTTACTTTATTCAGAATACATGGATTTATAATTTTATTTTTTGTAAAAAACGACTTTGTTATCTTTTTTTAATCATTTTCTTTATTTTATGTTTCTTTTCAAATAATTTTTTAAAATTTTGAATTAAAAAAAAATTACTTGACGAAAATTAAGATAACATGATTAAAAATATCATGAAATAATGTTCAATTTATTATGCCATACTTCTATAATTCATGTTTCACAATTTTATTTTTAAAAACGTTGATATCGTTTAATTGAAATTAGATTTTCTTCTTTTTTTTTTTTTTTGGTGTTTACTTTAAATTCGTTTTTTTTTTTTTTACACTTTCTTTTCATTTTTACTCAATGGGAATAAAATTAAAATCCAATTTTTATTCTCAATGGTAATGTAAAAAGAAATATAAAAAGCAGTGATTTAAAATATGCGAAGAAATTGAAAATGAAAATGAATCAAGTGTTCTGTAGAAATCAAATTGTCTGACAATAAAATTTTCTTTTAAACTAAACAAGTTGTATTCTTATTAATAAATTTTCACTTTTATTATTTCGGTTTTATTTTTATTTTTTATTTTTTGTCATCCAATATTTGTCTAATATTCAGTTTTAAGTTTTAATTAATAGTTTTAAGTTTTTATTAACAGACCAATGATAATGAAAGCATCAATAATTTTGAAAATTTTTCATTAGAAAGTTTACTAATTTAATGCTTCATGAATTATAAACGAATATTTAAGATCTTATTTGAATTTATTTAAAATTTAAAATTTGAAATTTCAGTGTGGGAATTTCTTTTATTTGATTATAATTTTTTATATTTTATTTTTGTTTGTTTTTTCATACTATCGTAACTTTCATAAAAAATATATATATTGCTCTTTTTCTTTTTATTGTTTCTCTTCTCTTTAGAGATTGATAATCATGTCTTCAATTAATTATAAAAAAGATTATTTGTTTAAAATGACTAACTGAAATAATTAATATTTAAAGTGAATTTAATTAGGATTTTTGTAGAGTAAATATATGTGTAAATAATATTTTAAGAATTTTATTAAGACAGGTAAATAGACTTGGTAAAGAAATGGAAATGCAATGAGTCTCATTAATGAATAAAATATAGCAGATTAACAGACATTCAAAGAAAAACCACCTACAAGGTACACGTAATTAAAATAAAATAAGCTAGCGATAAGAAAGAAATACAAAAAAGACATGAAGAAGCTTGTAAAGCTTTCAGATATTTACTGGGCATTATTGCCTTGCTAAACAACCCACACAAGAAAACTGATATCAAATGAAAGACACAAAATCTTAAATAAATCACCTGAAAATGTGAACAGACCCAAATTGGGTAGAAAATTGAGATATTTTATTGGGATGAGAGATCCAAAACGTTTTTGAAAAACTGAAAAGGGTACAACTATAACACAATAATAACATAATTTTTTTGTTTTAAAAGAAGTTGAAGAAAACTTTTACCATGAATTTTCAACACAAATATGCAAATTATTTGTATTACAATACACATACATACATTTTAATAAATTTTTGAACGTAGTGTATAGCGATGTGTATACCACGTACGCACATTACAAAAACTATTAATAAAATTTGAGATGTACTTTACATATACATAATTATATTTTTCTATTATTTTAACTGAAATTTTTCGTTATTGTAAAATTAAAGAAAAATTTTACCTAAATCAAATTTTACAAAATAGATTAATCTGAATCCCCTATTTGACTACCATGAACATTTCATTGGACATTTTTGATAATTTGAAAATTAAATTTATTTAAATGTTATATTTGTCAACAATAAAATAAATTTGATTCAGTAAAAAAAAAAAATTAATTAAAAGAATTGAAAATAAATAAAATTATTATTATCACGTGTATTCTCATGCCTTTTATGATGCCAAAATTAAGGTAGGAAAAAAAAACATTCTATAAAATTTTATTTAATTATACATATCTGTCCTAAATACCTGAAAATAGAATTCAACGTCAACTAAATAGGTTCTGTTCCTTTAAAAATTGTCGGGCATTATTTAAAAGGAAAATGGTAGAAATAGGCCACATTGAAATAAATTTGTACTGGCAAAAAATTTAATTTTCCTTTTCTTGTATTTTTTTTTTATACTTTTTTTGAAGTTTCAAGGATATCCATACGAAAATTGTTAAACAAGTTGACAAGGCTAAAACATGTACATCATTTTTATTCTAAGAAAATGTAAAATAATCGGCCTTGAAGAATTTTTATAATATTTTCGTTATGTTGTCTGAATTTTTGATTATTTCCTTTATTTTTGTATTATTTTCTTTCAAAGTATCATAAAATGTTGACAGGTTACTAAGGAAATCTTGTTTATTTGTTAATTTAATTTTAATTTATTTCGAAAACAAGAAAAGGAAATTTTATTGGATAAATTGTTAAAAAGAAAATACTATAAATCAGTAGTAAAATATATTTTTAATTACAATCAAAGCACAATTTTTAATTAACAAATTGCATGTGTACAAATAAAATCACATGAATTATATACAGATGTAATTATGCGAATTACATACATGTACGATTACATGTGTATTCGCATAAAAATTGAAATTAACGTATGTGCAACTGTTTTCAACTGACCAGAGCGTGTATATCATGCTTGAATTCATTCTTATCTAATTTTACTTTTATCTTCATATTTTTGTATTTTAATTGTTTTTGATTTCAATGTAAAATTCAATTTTCTTATATATTTTCATATGAATGTGCACATTAGCGCAAGGTATAATATGTATATAAAATTTTTGAAAGAACTGACGGTATGATAATACAGACAAAAAATTTCTCATGAAAGGATAAATATTTAAAATTCTATTTATTTATTTTATATGTTTTCCTTTTTATTTTGTTTTTTTTTTTTTTTTGTTTAAAGTCATGAATATAATTAAAAGTATGCGAAAATTTTTGTAATATGGTATGTAGTCAATTTTCATTTTATAAAAATTTTTCTTTTCAAAGAAAATTACTGTTATTTTAAAATACATACATACATACTGGCATACATACATAAGTATATACAAACACATCATTTGAAATAAAGTAAAATAAAAATTACATTGAAAAAAATAATATTACAACAGTTGGTAATTAGAACAATTATTCTGTATACTCGTATATGCATATTCTTTTTTAATTGTATGTATTTTTAAAAATTACGTATTCAAGCAAAATTTTTGTTATTTACATTATATTATGTGTATATGTATGTACATACATTAGAATAAAATACTTGTTAAAAATTAAAATAATTGAATTTGAAAATCATGAAATTATTTCATTTTTTTGCTTACATAAACAAAAATTTAATACAGTGTATATGCATATTACGATTCTCATTATTTTTTAATTCGAATTTTGTATATAAATCCGAAATTTTTAAAAGTACTACATACATACATACATACATTAAATTAAACTATAATTAAGCAAAATTATATCTCGAAAAACTGATAAAATTATACATACAGTGAAAGCCAAATGTGAATGCACAACATTAAACTTTGTCTTTTAAAGGCTTAAAACAGTGTCAAAAACAAGGAATAACGAATCTAAATATTACAGTATGTCCTGTATACCCAATTTTGGTTCTAGTTAGTCTATTTCAACATTTTTAAAATTACTATTAGAAATTTTCAGTTTTACAATGAAAAAACATAGCTTAGTGTTGCGCACTCAATTTTGGCCTACACTATATTTACATATGCGCCAAAAAAAAAAAACGAAATATATACCTATACATAGGTTTAAAGGCATTCAACTTTTATTTATTCGAATTTGTTTTTCATTCGACCAAAACGATTAAATGCTACATGAGTAGATTTCGTCATTTGTATAACGAAAAATCATTATCCTTAATTAGACTTTTATTAAAAAGGGTGATTCAGTTTGACATGCTAAATGGACAGATAGTGAGAACAGGTCTCGATGATACAATCTTGATAAGTAAATATGTATACTTATCCCTATTCCCTATTCAATTTTGTTGATTGTCTTATCAATCCGCCAACCAGCATGTCATACTGAATCGTCCTATAATACATTAACATTTCAAAAAAAGAAAAAAAGGAAATTTAAAAAAAAAAGTAATAAAAATAGAGAAAATTTTGTAAAATGCTTTTTAAAAAAAATCTTTCAATATCATTCATTAACAAATTAATAATTAAATTAAAAAAAATTGTATTGAACATACCGTGTTTATCTTTTTCCGCTTGCGCATTACTATAACCTATATTAGAATGAAATTGTTGATGTTGATTTTTAATCGCATGCACTGCGAATGTAAATATTAGAATTTGATAAATTGCAATTAAGAGAAAATTATAAATCCCTTTTGACTCCATATGGTATGATGGTGATGTAATGAAATAACGTCGTTTATTTATTTATTTTATTTTTTTGTGTATTATCGTAATTAGATATAGAATTATTAATGATTATTAGACATTTTGTTTTTTATATAAATTCTTATAACTATCACAAATTTTTATTTAATAATGATTATATTATACTGTATATTATCATTATTTATGTAATTCTCATAAAATGAACATTAAATTATTATCATTATCATTATTTTACTACACATTTATTTATTTCTTAAATTATTGAAAATATGAATTTAATTGTTTTATTACAAATCATAATTTATGTTATTATTATTAAAGTGTATTTATCACTGAATTTATTATTATTATTATGATTTTAAACTGTAAATTTATTATTGTTTTTATTTGTTTAGGAAAGTTGATTTTTCCCTGTTTTTATTACATGAAAAAAAAAAAGAAAAAGTAAATTTACAATTATAGAACAACGAGGCCAAAAAAACAAAAAATGGAAAATGAAAAGAACGAACAGAAATAAACAAAAAACAATAAATCCAATGATTAGAACAAAAAACGTAAATATAATACAAAAACAGAAGAAAGAACATGAATTTAAATAAAATTTAAATCAAACGTGCTGCGTGTTTTTAACTAATAAAAACGAAAAGGACGATATGGTTTTTAGGCTTTTACAATCAAAATTTCAAGTATATAATACAATTTACTTATGTACGATTGCGTCTGTACATACATACATACATCGTAATAGTAAAATAGCTACATTACGAATAATGGTAGTAATACTTAAAATAATGACTATAACTTGACGATTTTATATTATATGAGTATAGTGTATACGGTATTATACGTATGCTTATACTGTGCCCATGTTTATCCATACGCATAAAAACGTACATTTTTTATATGCATATATATACATATGTACTTGTAAGTACATAAAAAAGTTTAATAATACTCTTTTTTTTACGATTGTACTTATTGTAGCTATGCGGACTGCCACTACAATAATTTATGGACATATATTATACGTACGATACGTACGGTCACACGGTTGCATGGTTGTACTATATTTATATATGTACATATATTCAATTTATTCTTAATATTTAACATTAACTTGACATTATGTTATAAAAATATGTATATGAATAGTATTTTTATGTATATATATTATTTCTTAAATTATAAGTAATTTAATAATTATGTCTAATCAACAGGATATTTTACATTAAATATTTAAAGAAAAATGTCATGAAAACTTCCTAAATAATATTGTCGCATGTAACATACCATACATATTACACCTACATATGAGTGTAAAGAAAACGAAATCTAAAAAAAAAAAAAACAAAAAACAAATGAATATACAAAAAATTGTTCAATAGCATGTAATTCTTTATTTGTTGATAATAAATTGTAGATGATCAAATTTAATTCAACTTTAATAGATACCCGGTCTCATCAATATTACATCAACTTTAATGCGATGATAATCTTAACAGATAACTTCTTGTCTTCTTTTTATGTTCGTTTTTTTTCTTCAATTTTTTTTTAAACAGAAAATGCAATAAAAATTGATTCTGTTGTTATTTATCTGATAAAAAAAAAAAAAAAAAAAATTAGAAAGAAAAATATATGTAAATTAAAAGAAAAAAATTTTTTTTTCTAATATAGAAAAACAATTGAAATCGAAATAATCAAATTATAGAGTATACAAACAATAATTTCAAATTGAAAATACTTTTGTTTGTTTTTTTTTTTTTGTTTTCGGTTTTTTCTTCATTCCATTTTTTTCATTCCTGTTTATTGTTATCATTTACGTTTATACATATGTATATTCCACAGATGCTTTATTAGAGATTTATCAAGAGAGAGATATTATGAAGATCTAAATACATGCTGAAGTGTATTTTGAATATTTATTTCAAATCTTCTATTTTTTTTATTTTATTTTTTTATTCTATTTATGTACGCACATCATTTCATTTTTTCCTTTTTTTTTAAAAGCAAACAACTATTTTAATACCCCCTTTTTTTTTGATTTTTATTCGGTGTACAATTTTCTTCTTTAATCCTTTTTGTTTTTAGATTTTGTTCGCAATCCTAATTATTCATTTTAATTTCACAAAAAATAAAAAATAAAAATCAATTTTCTATTTGAATAATTTTTTAGTGATTTAATTTGCTTTTGTTAAATTATTCAATTGAATTAAATGTAATTAATTAAAAAAAAAAAAACAAAAAAAAAACTAAAAGAATCCTTTATTTTACGTGTACGTTGTATACAAAAATTACCATAAAAACCACAAATTTTTTTTATTTCATTTTTTGTTTTTTGTTTTTGGGTTAATGACACAAATGAAAATATTTATAAAAAAAATTCGAATTTTCTTTTTGTTTGATTTATTTCATTATTAAAAATTATATGCAAATAAAACTTAAGCTTTTCTACATTTACCGATTTTAACGACATCAACAATATCCAGTTATTAATAATGTAACTTAAAAAAAAGAAACAACTCAGTAGATAAATAAAAATTTACTAAATAAATTCCGATTATACAGTGAAATTCTCGAAAAACAAAAAAAAAATATTTCTTTTTTTTTATGTATTAATAAAAAGTTTTCCTCCACTATTTTCGATTTTATTTCCAGAAAATATAATATATATTGTGATATATTTCTTTTTTTTTTTATTCACGTCATTCACATTTCAATTACTTTCCTTTCTTTTGATTTATTTATTGATATTATTTACTCGTATATCTCTCTATTACTCACGATACTAATAAATTTTCATTTCATTTGTCTATTTATCTTTAATTATTTGTTGTTGTTATTTTATTGTTTTTGTTGTTGTTTTCTTTTGTTATCGTATTGGTGAAAAAAAAAATGTATTTTTTTATCATATATGAAGTCAATGCGTGATTGATTTGAAAACATATTCAATTCAACATTCATTCATTTATATTTTTTTATTTATATATTTTTTTTTGTATTTATTTATTATGTTTTGTTTTTATTATTATTATGAAAGTTTTTATACTTTTCAAAATTTTCTTTTTTTTTTCAAAAATTATTTTTATTTCTTTCAGAATGAGTGAGTGAATAAGCAGATACTTAACGTTAAATACTCGTACATACAATTATGATTTAATATACACACATATATATACATATATTCACACTTACATAAATAAATTTAATTTTTAGTTGAGAATGTGAATAGAATTTTACTGTATGCATGTATGTATACACAGATAGATAACAATTAGAAAAGTTTCCTTTCTGTTTTTTTTTATTTTTTATTAGTACACTATAATATATACTCGCATATCGTACCGCACAATATACGATGTGTATGTATGTAATATGCAAATATTAAACACTTTAGTTCTTCAAATAACTTCATTTATATTTAAACGTATGATTTAGAAGAAAACACAAAACGTATTAATAAAAATTCGAAATAAATAAAAAAAAAAAAAATGCACACAATGTATTTATAATTAATTACACGAGTACATAAAACTACCTTTTAATTAAATGTTTTATTTTTTTATATGTATGCATATTGAATGAATTTATTTTTATTTTTAACATAATTAAAATTTTATAATTTTATTTTTAAAATTTCATTTAAATATGATAAATAAAATATTACTGATATAAAATATAAAATTATATTTTCATTTTTGTTTTTGAGAGTTTATTTTTTCTGTATTTTTCTGTATTTTTTTTTATTGTAGATATATATTTTTTTATTTTATAGAAAATACGATGTAAAAACAAACGTTGAATATCTGCGACGTATAATATGAAACTGAAACATTATATTTGTTAAGTTTTCAAAATATCCTGATTATAAAAGGATATCTCAGGAACCAAGTTTGCATTTCTCTCTCATTCGAATTTATTTATGAAAAAAAAAAAAAAAAATTTTTTTTTACACACAATATACGATGAAGTACAATAATATTGCTTTGAATTTAATATGTACATAATATTCATGCGCATAACATATCAGAGATATCCTGTACAGGAAAGGAAAAAAAAAAGTGAAAAAATAAAACATTACACAAAATCTTTGTATTTGTTTTTCTATTTGATAAAAACAATAAAATTTAGGACGATTTGACCTAAAAGTATTGATAAAATTTAAAAAGAACAAACAAGAGAATTTTGACAAATGCCGATAAAAAAAAGCATTTTTTGTTTTTTGTTATAGTTGTTTATACGTTTGCTTTTTTTATAAATACAAAAATTGGTATATTTTTTTTTACCTTAATTTTTTTTTGTAGTGGCCTTTTATATCCTCGTTCTAAATTTATATTCCAGTGGAAAAAAAAAAACTAAAGGGATATATCGCAAATGAAATAAAAAGCATTATCACAAAGTCTATAATAAAACATATATACTGAATTAAATGCATGCGTTTATATCGCATGCCATACACATAAAGCCACATATATATTATATAATTATATTTGAAATGCAAATATTTTGGTTCTCCACGATATACACACAGTTAGATTCAAAATATACACCTAAAGTGTTCTATATAGTCATCGGTGTTTGCCGTATTATTCTACATATATAACTTTATTATACGTAATATACACACATATTAAATAAAGACAGATTCAATATTTTACATACAATTTTAATTATTATTATTATTATTATTATTATTTCAATATGAAAACTATATTCGTTATCGCTATACATACATATGTACATGTAGGTAATGTAGAATACTGAATATAAATAAAAAATAAAAATAAATTTGTATTAACTTAAAGCTGCTTGAGGTTAAATAGTAAAAAGAAAAAAGAAAAGAAAGTTAAAACCAAAAAATAAACAAAAACCAGAAAAGGGTAAATTTAAATTCTTTAAATAAACAATCACTATATATAAATATATTTATATGTATGTACATGTTAGCCTATGTGTAAGGAAATTGTTTATTTTAAATACATAACGAAGAAAATTTATTTAATCAACAACTAAACACTTTAATAAATATTTTAACAAAAATTTTATAGAAAATTTTCTTAAGATTTTGGTCCTTAAAATACAATAATTTTGTATATTTATGTATATATATGTACATATGTAAATATATTTAAATTTTAAAATCAAGTTATCATAATTGTTATTGTTATCAAATCATATACAGGCTTTAATTCCCAAATTGTTTAATAAAAGTACACAATTTACAAATTAATATGTACTCGTATGTAATCATTGTGTAAGTAAATACTATATATTCATATATATGTGTTTATGCAATAATACATGAATATATGTACATTTTAAATAATTTTATAATATGTAATTTCTTTTGGGAAAATTATAAATACTCATACCATTTATTCATATTATTAGTTTTATTATCAAAACTTTAATATATTAATTGTTATTAAATGGGATATATGTATAAAAGCAATGGGATCACAAATAAAATTTTCAAATGTTTAAATTTGATTTTATTTTATTTTTTATTTTTAACATAATACAATCTGTATAATGTAATTTTCTTCTTTACAAATATTTTAAATTAAAATAAACGATTTTATATAAAATTTATTCATTCTTATATGCGTCTTATATAAGTGTTAATTAAAATCCATTATAAGTACTTTTATAAAAACTACATACTCGTATATAAACAAAATTACTTATTCCCATACGTTATATACAAAATATACATTCATTTACGATTAGAATTTCTTTTAATTTCTATTTTGATCTAAAAATTAATTTCATAGAAAGTATGTCCGCCTCAACTGGTTGTAACGTCCTACAAACCAAAAAAAAAAAAATAATAATTATTACAATTAAAACAATATAAAATATTTGATAATGTAATTGTGTATCTCTATTTTTAAAAAAATAAAGATATAACAATTATTTGTATTATGTTGTAAATGTATATGTATTACTTTAATAAAAGAAAAGGTTTGATATAGAATGGAATCGTAACTCTTATTTCCTGCTTCAAAATACTTTCAATTATTCGTTTACCAACGGTCTGAGGTGTATATGCTGGTAAATAATGTAAAAAGCTGAAAATAATACATATACAAGAAAAAAAAAAGAACACATTACTTAAATATTTTATATACACGTGTATACATGAATATTTTGTATAAAGAAAATAAAAAAGTGTTAAAATTTTATTTACGTATGTGTACATAATTTATGTGTGTGTGTGTGTGTGTGTGTATAAAATAAAATTTAAAATTCCAAATGCACTTCATGTACTTTATGCTTTGTATAAAGATTACATGATACATTTTTGTTTACAAAATTTTCTGTATTTTACTTAAAATTTTATTTTATATACATTCATACAGACATATATATATATATATGTATATAAATTTTGTGTACATACTCATTTTCATTCAAATAATCCATTAAATCTTTTCTTGTCGATATAAAATATGGGAATATTGTTGTCGTTTTAATAAAATCATTACCATTACAATTTAATTCATATGCAAGGGATTCCATAAAACCTGTTACACCAAATTTACTACATGAATAAATTGTTCCAAAAGGTGTTCCAAATAAACCTTAAAATAAATTTTATATACGTATATATTTTGAAATGTGTTATCCTTCATTGTTATAAATAACATTTTAAAAATTATCATTATCTTATTTAAAGAAAGAAAAACAAAAAAAAGAAAATTCTAAAGAATATGTATTGTATATTTGTTTTAAATGTAAAATATTTGTATATATATATATATATTTTTTTTTTTTTTGATTTTGATTAACTGAAAAAAAAAAACGATAATATAGTCCTTGAATTTAATTTAGAAAAGTATATTTTACTATCTTTACAAGACTCTTATATTGAATTTTATACAAAAATAAAATAAGAAAATATAATTACTTTTGTCATATAGTACATTTTCCTTTTCTATCGTAATTTATTTATGTAGATACATTTTTCAGTGTACAGAATTCTTTTACATTCAATTTGCTTTGTTTGTACATTTAGAAAATTGACATAAAAGATATAAGTCAGAAATCAAGAAATTTCTTGTACAATTCACATGAAAAAAAAAATAATAAAAATAAAATGAAAAGAAAAACATGAAAAGCGTATACAGAACACGTTGAATAAGATTTAAAATGTAAGATGTTCTTGTATGAAAAATACTACAATTTATTTTAAAAGTAAGTACATACATACATACATACATACATACATAAGAAATTGTACATACATGTATCATACATGATCTATTGTATGTATGCATGAATTTAAAGAAAAATTTAATCCCCATCCAACTTTCTGGTGGATTTTTATTTGTTCCTTTAAAATAGCTGATATTTGGATTTTTTTTTTCATACATGTTTTAACTTAAAACTCATGTTATATGTATTTATGTATTATAATTGTATTTATCTATCTAGTATCTAAATGGATACATACATACATATAGGTATGTACATATATGTATGCATGAATGTATCTACTTACGTGTGCAAAATAAATATACTATAAAAAGCTTTTATTTATTAAAATTTATATATCTTAAAATTCATTATTATACTGTTTTATACTACGTTGTATAATAAAAGTTTTATGAAAAATTATTCACTTCTTCAAATAAAAACTAAAAGAAACAAAAATATAATATATAAACTTTTCACTATAATTTTTTTTTTTTGTTTTTTTAATAAAACAAATAAAATAAATTAAAAGTTCATCATAAAAACAGTGTGATAAAACTGCATTTTTATTAGATAAATTTTGTGATCAACAAAAATCACACATATACATAAATACTTGCCTGCCATAGAAGAGATTGAGACTATATGACCTTTTCGTCTTTCAATCATGCCTTGTAAAAATACTCGTATTGTCTTAACATAACATGTATGTATGTGGATGCATATAAAAAAAAATGTATATTTTATAAATTCAGTAGATGTAATTTTTTCAAATTGATTGTTTAGTCAAAATTTTTATTCAAAAAAAAAAAAAAAAAACGAAAAAGTTTTAGCAAAAGTTTACTCACCCATAAATATGATAAGAGATTTACGTTAATTGTATTTTGGATTGTCTCCGGACTGGTTTCAAGAAATAAACCTCTAGTTAATAAACCGGCATTATTTATTAAAATATCGATTGGTCCAAGGTCATTTTCAATGTTCACTGCTAATCTTTTTACTTCTTCATATTTCGTAATATCAACCTAAGATTCAGTTTTGTTTTTACAAATCTTTGTAACTTTTTAAATCATTTCACAAAAAAAAAGCATAACCGAATTCATGCAAGTATGTGTGTTATATGATATTAATTTATAGTGTACGTTATACATACATAAAAATTTGTATACAAAAATACAAACTATTCATATTTTATACCTTATATGCTTTTGCCTTGATATTAAATTGAAGTAAATCATTGACTACCTCTTGTGCAGCTATGAAATCGATATCAGCAATTACAACGTTACATTTATTTTTGGCCAATTCAGTTGCAATTGCTTTACCTAATCCACCACCTCCTCCAGTTATCTGAGAAAAAAAAAACAAAGATTCATGCCCGTGAACCATCCATAATAAACAATAAATTTAACTCTTTTATTGCTTCTGTGGATATTTATGTATACGCTTACCAATGCAAGTTCACCAGTAATATTTTTTTTTGAACGACCAAATATTAGACACCATAGTTTTGTCAAATAAATCGGAATTGAATGAATTATCACAAGTATTATCAGTTTTAATAGTCGTTTAAAATACTCAAATTTTTGTATTTCCGTCAGCATACTTTTAGCTTCACTTATTGCCCTCGTACAATAAAAAAAAATCAAATATACAATTGATACGTTTAAAGTGTAAGCTGATAGCCGTTAAATATCACAAACTGAATTACTTAAATAATCGAAATGAAATGTATATTAACGTGCTAAAATTAATCCGAAAAACTACAAAAATGAACTGAAATAAAAGCTTACTTAAAGCTTAATACTCAAAAACAGGTTAATCATTTTCAAAAATCAGTGCGTCAATACCAGTCAATACATTGTATCACATTGTTATTTTTTTTTTCTCATTTAATATTCTACATTGTATCACACAAATAAAATTACGTGAAGCCGTGTACACACCAGTTAATGATTAAAACTTATAAACAGTAAACATGAAAATGATTACATGCTTGATGATTATTGATCGTCTGACTTTTATCTATGTATTGGAATTTTTGTACGGCTTTTAAAAAGGCATTTAAAAAGTATTTTTTTTTTTCAGTTTTTAGTATTTTATTAAATTGGAAGAATTTTAAATAAATGTTTTCATTACGGCTTTTCATTTTGAATTTTTTCGTTTTTTGGAAAAGAGATACTTTAACATGTGTAGATGGTACGGTATAAACAAACAAAAAATCATTGGCCGCTTGACGTCTGTAAGCACCTTAAAATTGAGACGAAAAATATATTAAGAAACAATGTACTAATGTGCATATTTTGTTTTTTGTGCCAAAATAAAATATACCACACGCGTAATCAAAAGTTAATTCTTTAACTTCTGTTTTCGTTAAACGTGTTTTTATCACATAACAAGATAACTAATAATCAAAAAAAAAATTTTCATTGTCATACTACATTGTATGTTTCCCAATTATCTTTGATTTTCTAAAATTATGTATAATTAGTTTGCGTATTTTAATTATAGTTTTGATTCAAATATTTTTACTTGATCAGTGAGCTTTCATCTCATGAAGTTATTGGTATATGTACATACGTTAGAGGTTTTGTTTTTCGTATTAAAAAATTCAAATATCTGGTTCATATTAATTACTATTCATTAAAAATTTTTTTTACCATTTAAATTCTGCTTTACGTTTATCACGTGTAGAATTTGAAAACTACTCACAATCCTCATTTACTTTTTAATTTTTTTAAATTTATTTAATTTTAATTCATTTATTTGTATTATTATCATCACGAGTTTTTCAGTGTTCTTTTTTTTTTTTAAGTAAAGTACATAATTTTTGATCAAATTTTTTTCTTTGTTTCTTCAATTATAAAAAAAAAATAATACTAACAAGAAATCTAAATTCAGTTGTAACGGATTTTATTTTTTGGTCTTTCTATATTTTATTTTTATTTTTAATAATTTAATCTAATTTTAACAACAAACAATAAAATTTCAATCTGTACTCAAAATTAAATTAAAAAACAAAGAAAATTTGAAAAAAAAACGAAAGAAAAAAAAAACATTTTTATATTTAAATTAAATTTTTTATGTTTTTATTTGAAATATAATATTATCATTTAAAAAAAAAAAATTTTTTGTTTTATTTTGTTTTCATGTTTTTCAAATGTAAATGCTGTCTAAATGTAGAGTGTATTACATGATGAAAATTCGAAATTATTATGAAATTGCAAATAAAAACGGTTTTCCTTGTTTTCATTTTCTTTTTTCTTTTTTTTTTTATCAGTTGTCGGAAAATGTACAAATTAATTTTATTTTATATTTTCTGGTACATGCATACGTGTGTATGTGTTCAGATAATAAAAAAAAGGTATATAAATATATACGTATATTCAATTTTTCAAATTTCAAAAAATATAATACGTAAATAGAACAGATAAATGTACCAATTAGAGTAGTAGTAGTAGTTGGTAGTAGGCCCTTATTATTTTATTAGAAAACAAAAAAGAAAGAAAGTTCTATTTTTATTTTTAATTTTCCTTTTTTCTATGGTTTTTCCTTTGTCTCATTTTTCACTAGAATTTTTTTTTTTTTTAATTTAATAAAAAATGATAACATAGAATAGTATATACATACGTATATAAGGAAGCTCGAATATACACAATTTACGATCTAGTCAACAAGATAAATGGAATAAAATTGAGAAAAAATACCTCAATAATGGTTTGAGTTATGTAAATGTTTAAAGAAAAAAAAAAAAAAAACTATATTACTTACAAAAGAAATTTTTTTATTATTTTTTTTTATTTTTTCGACATTTTTTTTCATTTTCATTTTGGTTTTGTTGTCTCCTGTTTTTCTTTAAATAATGAAATTGATTTTTTATAAAAATGAGGAATGAATACGTGACTCAATAAAGAGATAAAAATTTAGACTTTTAGAATTAGATTAAATGGATGACAACAAAGAAAACCTTTTTCTACAATTTTTTTTTTTCATTTTTCCTGTTTTGTTCTGATGACTACGTGAATGTATTTATATGTATCTACATGTACATTATTTTTATAGTTAAATTTTAATATGAACGTATACATTATACTCATAAATACAAAACTATATATATATATATTTTTTTTTTGTTTGGAAAAAGGTAACTCGTTTTAAACTATTTTTTTTTTTTAAACATTATGAAATATCCTATTGTTATATTACAGTACAAATAGTACTTTTGCACTAAATTTATAATACAATATAATAAAAATTTAATTCATTTTAAAATTCCAAAATTATTATAATCCACAGATAAAGAATTTTGTTTTCTTTTTTTTTTTTTTTTTTTTTTAAAAAAAAGTAAATTATAATGTTTATAGTAAATAAGGTAATACATAAATATCTTAATAAAAATGAATAGATTATAATATTTTAAAATTGAAACGTTATTAAAATACAATACACAAAAGTTATTAAGTATGTAAAAAAAAAAAACAAACCATAAAAATAATAATAACAAATCATAATGGCATAGTAAAATATTAATATATATAAATCTTTTATCTTCATTTAATTTCATTGCACTTTGAACTTTTATTTCAATTTATTTTAATACTTTGAATTCTTTAAACAATAAATATTATTATTTATATTAATATAAATTTCATTTTCTAAATAAAATTTTCCACATTTACCAAATATTTTCAACTTAAAAATTATTTAAAATTATAATTTATTGTGTTAATGTTTAAAACATTTAAATTACAAAATATTTCATTTTTAAATTATAAACAATTATTATTTTGTACATATTTTTGTATTTAAAGATTATTACAAATAAATTAATAAATAATAGTAATTACATAAAAGTTAATTTTAAGTTCATCATTTATTTTAGTAAAGAAAAATAATATAAATCAAAATATAAAAAATAAAAAATTATATAGAATGTGGGTGATTTTCAAAATGTTTAAAAAAAGTGTTGTACTGCGGTAATATTATGATTTTAATACAAAAATTATACAACTGCCACTGATACAATAGAAATATTCATGATGCACTCATTTCTTAATTGTTGTGTTTAAGATATGTTCACAATACGTTTTGAAAACGATCTTATTTTAAAAATTTAAATTGTGTATCAAAGAGGCATGTTTAAAATGTTTTGAAACTCACTGTGTTTTTCTTTCAAAAATTGGAAAGTGAACGTGTAATTGAAATAATTACAATTTAAATTGAATTTAAAGAAAAAATCAGTTAATCATGCATAATTGTAAGATTTTACAAGTAAATCAATATTAAATTGCCAAAAAGAATTTGAAAGAAAAAGAAAACGATGATAATTTCAAAAAAAATTTTCTAACTAAACTCTGTAACACTTGCGTATACATAGAGATAACATGTTGCAAAAATGTTTTACTAAATATATAAAAAAAAGAAAGGATAATGGGAAAAAGGGATAAAAAGTTATTGACTTTTATTAAGAATTTAATGTTATAACATAAACTGTAAATTACATGTAAGTACATTTCTCATAGGAATTGTCGTAATTAATGTAAGACAAATTACCAAAATTGATACAACTATTCGATGCTCTTCTTATGTTCTTTTCCCTTTTTTTTTTTTGTTTTTCAAACTTATTTTGTGAAAATGTTGTTCTGGTTAAAATCCCTTTGGAAAAAGTCTAGATATTTTTGTACTTAAGTTTACTGTGTACATTCATGTATACATATATGTACATGGATTAGAAACTAGGTACGCTGAGATTGTGTAAAAATTACAATTTGTTGTTAAGGTTTTTAATTTTTCACCTTGTATCCTATTTTAGATTAACCTTCTGCTTCTTAAGTTCTTTAAATTTTTTTTTTTGTTTTACTTTATTCATAACTGCAAATATTTAATATGAATTTGAGAAAAAAAAAACTCAGTAAAAACTATATTTTAATAGTACACACGATTAGACAGGCGTAGCCACGAATAACATGCAACACATGTACATATATGCATACGTACACATAAGCATGTACACATATTGTTGCATACATAAATACACAAAAATAAAAATGTACTAAGCTAAAACTCAAGTAATATTATAATAAAATGTTAACATCTTGACAGCATTATACGTTCATAAGTAGTTTTATCTGTGGTTTTAAGTGTAATTTTAGAAGGATACTTGTTTAAAGAAGGCCCTTAATGTACTCATTATATGCATGTAGCCTGCATATACATATGACAGACACAAGAGAGAAAATTATAATAGCACAAAGAGTATAATCACATAAATACGTAAAAAGACATTTAAATTAAAAGTTTATGATTTTCTTTCTTGTTAATTTTTTTCTTTTTCTTTTTTAATTTTCGTTTTTGAAAAAGTTTTTACACTAAGTTTAAACTTTTACTAACAGTAAATTAAATGTTTTTTTTTCTTTTTGTATTATAGGTAAAATGAAAAATTGTTATAGTTTCAGTCAAACTAATGATATTAATATCTACCTTTGAAACATCAAAGAGGAAATTTATTTTGTTTTATACGATGGAATCTTTTTTTTTTAGGTTAGAAAAAAATATATATAGGTTACAAATTAAAAAACAAAAAAAAAATTAATTTTATTGATTTACGGACATGTATTACTGTTGCACGTAATAAAAAGTGTAACTGATTGATAGAAAATATAAAAATATATAATATATGCCTACATCATGAAAAACCAAATGTAACGTTTGTTTTTGTTTTTGTTTTTTTAAACGATAGAGGAAATTAAAAATTTATTCGAAAATGAGTCCCTTCTTTTTATATTTTAAATGATCAAATTTTCTTCATGAAAGAAAACTACATTCTTGACCCAGAATTTAAACACCCGTGTTTTATCTTTTTTTTTTCTCTAGTAAATTAATTTAAATTTCTTTTTTTTTTCAATTTATTCTCATTTTCTCTGTACGTATAAGGGATGATATATATGTATGTACATAATACTGTATATCAGAATGGAATACGTAGGATATAATATGTATGTACATATGTATGTATATAGAGCTTCAAACATGCCTATACGCTCGACATGTTCAATGTATGTAAGAATATACACATGTATGTATACGGATACTATATAGATTATATGATTATATCTAAAAAAATTGATTCTAGTTTTTTTTTTCTCTTACTTCTTGTCTATACACATTTTCATTCGATTTCATTCATCAAATAAGATGAAAGTTTGAGATAGGTTGAATAACGAGTGAAAATGTTATTCCAATTTGGCAAAAAAAAAAAAAAATAAAAGAAAATCGAGAAAATTCTTTTCATCTTTTCAAAAACGGAAAATTTTGTATTTAAAAACCACATATCATCATGTATGTGTATGTATGTGAATCTGCCATAACATGTGTGTACGTATAATGTGTCTTTAAAAATTAAATTGCTTTTTTGCAAAACCGTGTTTTTTTCTGCTTCTTTTAGATATGTACATATTTTAGTATTATGTGCACGTATATATTTCTATTTATTTTATTTTTTCTATATCCTTGCCTACAAACTTCATATATATATAGGATATATGTTTGTTTCATATATATGCATTTATGAACATTTTTCTATTTTCTTCCTCATTACTTTACTCTCTTTTTTGCCATTTTTTTCTTTTCATTTTTCATGTTTTGAAAAATTTTTCTTAAACAAAAATTATGCCAAAAAGATGAAAAAATAAATAATAAAATTATAAAAGATTTTTTTTTTTTTTTTGTTTTTTCAAATATTATTACATAATTTTTTTTCTTAAATGACGTCAAATAAATTTTAATTTGAATTTTTTTTTTCTTTTGTCAATGTTTGATAGGTTCATGAAACTTAATCAATGAAGAGAAAAAAAGAAAAGGAAAGAAAAATGAAAAGAGTTATAATTTAAAAAAAACTAAAAGAAATTATAATATTAAAGTACTTTAAATTGAGAATTTTTTTTAAAAAAAAATAAAAAAATAAGAAAATTATTTCAATATTACTGGCAAAAATTGAATTTTTCCAATTGCGTTTGGTAATAAGTAGTTATTAAAAAAAAGAAGAAAAAATGACAATAAAAATAATCGATGAGTTTCAGAAAGTATTAATACTGTATGTAACAAGTTCTAAAACGTTTAAAACAGAAATAGACGGATTTTAAAAAATTTCGAAACAAATCGTACATGTAAATTTTGTAGATCCCCATTTAAGCCAACATGTCCAAAGTTTTTGTAAATGCATAAAAGCTAAAAATGTTCAACAATCATTATTTATTCGAGTTTAACAATAGCCGTAGTTAATAATAAATGTATAATCAATACGAATAACTGAATAAAAAATGAAAATTGAAAAATGTAAAAAATATTAGGTTGAATAAATGAAGAAAATTTCAAAATGTTAAAATAAAAAATATGCACAAGTATCAATACACTGTATTATAATTGTGTTAGAAGAGTAGTAATACCGTATTACTGCACATTTTTTCAATGTTTCAAAACTCACTGAATCTCTAAAACCGATTGGGATTGTAAGAAAAAATACAGTACACTTAATAAGTACGTACACATTTATGCAATGTACATTTATGAATACATTTTGTATGAATTCTCATTTGAAGTAAAACAGAAATGTCCAAATATTTATTCAAATGAAGCATTAAGTATATACTTATAATGAAGTATTAAACAATATTTGAAAATTATTGTTTGAATAATTTTATTAATTTTCAAATATGTATGAAAATATAAAGAAATTTTGAAACAATATTACAGTATAAAATAGAAGTTTGGACATAGTATATGTACATTATAATAATTTAATTTTCACAAAAGCATAAAAATTTATTTGAATTTAAATTTAAATTTTAAATTTTATGTTTGTATACGAAATGAAAATATTAAATAATGTCTGCTTTTGAATAATCGTAAAGTTTTATTTAAAATTTACTTAATTATTTGGAGATTTAAATATTCAAAATGTCTTCATAATTTCTTACATACATATATGTATGTATATAAATCGAATTGTACTAAATATGATATTCACCTGATATAAAAATCAGATACTCTTAATGATAGACTTGTCTTGTTTGGTTTTAAAAAAAAAAAAATCGAATAAAACATCTTTTTTATTTTGTATTTATTTAGATATTTTTCGACAAATTTCTAGATTGGTTTATGATGTGTTGTCTATGATAAATACAGAAAACTGGCAACTAAGTAATGAAAGTAAAAAATGAATTTATTCAAATTGAATGTAAAAACGCATTCAGTCGAAATATAGGTAACCGTGCTGCAAAAATGAACTATAAATATGGATTAATGTACATACTTTGAAATTTTACATTAAATTGTCTATTTTTTTGGTTTATTTTGAAAATAATAATAAAAAGGTTCAAATTTTTTTATTTATAAACACAAAAAAACAATTCACGTAATTTTAATTTTACTGAAAATTTTGTTTATGTATTAGTTATGTATTAGTTAGGTTAGTTATGCATACTATATGTTAGGTGCTCTAAGATTGGACTACAATGATTTAATTTGATATGATTACTGCCATACATAAAATTGTAGATTTAAAACAGTCATTATGTAACATCGTCTTTCGATATTCTTTTTTATACCAATATCAAAATTTTTTTTTCTTTTTAATTAATTGTTTTTACAAAAAAGACAATTGTGTTACGAAAACCATGTTAACCCGTTTTTTTTTAAATATGGCCAATACAAAATTGATTCACACTATTGTATGAATATGAAGCAAATAACCTACAGTTACACAAATACACATGTACACATAAGTACACATATAGATATTTTGGAATGGTATTGTATTTATGATATATGATATCGAAATAACAGTATCATTAAAAGAAATTTGGTCAAAATTGAAATAAATTTAATTTGAATATTATATGAACTTTTATTATCACTGTTTGAATTTGTGCATAATACACATATGTACGTATGTGTAGTATGTAAAATTATTTTCCGTTTTTGTCTTTTGTTTCTATTTTGTTTTTTTTTTTTGTTTTTTTTTTTATCAATGGGAAGATTGCCAACATTATCCTATCATATGAAGGAAAAAGGAAAAACAGTTTGAAACACGGAAGGATGTATCACTCATTGCTAGGCAATCTTTCAGTGTTTCATTTTGTTTTACTATTTTCTATTTTTGCTATTTTGTCTTTATTATGTCCTTTTTATTTTGTAATTTTTTTGTTGTTTTGTTTCTGTTTTTCTTTTCATTTTTTGATGTTCTAATTTTTGTTTTATAAAAGAATGTATCTATTTTATCTAAAAAACAAAAGAATGCATACACAATAGAAATCCGGAAAATAGCAAAGTCCAAATCACATTTTGCTTGGATTCATTCATGTCTTTTAGAGAAATGTAATATACGTGTGGTACATATACTAACAATCAACTTTAATGTGTTTATATATATAGGTATATATACATACATATAAAAACATACAAAAGAATAAACATTCAATATACATACATAATGTATTATGTACATATATATATATGGAAACTGTGTATTATTCATGTATACACATAACAATAAAGAATTCCCAATAGATTGCTGGTTTTAGTTATATATGATGATGGTATATTCAAATTTAAAAAAAAAAAAAAATTGCTATGTGTGTATGCATACTAAAGATTTACGTTAGTCACAAAACCAATTTTTTTTTATTTTATTTTGTTGTAATGCTATTATTGTAATTCAGTGTAAGTTTTATGTGAATGCTTGAAAATATTAAAATCACAGCAAGTTAAAAAGGAAACACGTACATATATGTATACATGTATATTTTATATAATATATATACATTTACATAGATGCATACATTCATTCATATATACATGTAAATAAATTTATACAAATATTTTAATAAAAAAAAAAAAAAATTATGAAATAATATATCTATGAATCTGATTGTATGTGTTCCTTATTTTCTATATTCAGAGTTCATATAACATAGCCAGAATATCTATGTAGCTACAATGAAATATTAAGCGAATCAAGAAGAGAAAGAAAAAATGAATTTATCTTCGAATGATATTTTTACACTTTTTTTTTCCCTTCTTTGTTCTTCCTTTTTTTTTCCCCTTATAAGTTTTTTACCATTCTTTCATGATTTATTATTTAAATGATTTTTGCATTAATATTATATTATTATTAAATTTGAATTTAGAATATCGTACAAACATATAAATGTACTCGTAATACACGTACATATAATCCGCATTACGTACATTTTACATTCATTGTGATTAATGATATAAATTGAAAAAAAAAAGAAGGAATTTTAATGAAATTTATTGATTGAAAAAATTGTAAAAATTTTACATTCAAAAAAAGAAAAAAAATAAAATTTGAAAGAAAAATGTGGTCAAATATTAAATTGACATTAATCGATTAGAATTTTTTGAACATTGATAGAATATGAGAAGAATAACGAATACATTATTGCGGAAATGTATTTTCATGAATGAAATATAAATACACTACGTTATAATATTTTCAATTACAAATATGTTCGTTACAACAACATAATTAAGATGAATTAATTTCATTTATCATCTGTAAAATTTCATTTTCAATTTGTTTTTTTTTTTTTTTTTGTTCATTTTGGAAAAAAACCTTGAATTATTTTCACGAAGAAAAATTAAAAATAATTTATATCTTTTATTATTTGTTAATTTCTTGTTAGTTGCATGTTCACGAAAAATTTTTTACATTTTTCATACAATTTTTCTTATTTTCTTAACATTTTCAGTTATAACTGCATGTTTGCTAATCATTGAACACTTTTTAAAGAAAAAGAACAATTTTTGTGTTTTTTTTTTTTTTTTTTACAAAAGATAATAAAATTTTAAAACTTAGTATGTACATACATATGTACTGTACGAGTATTTATACATGAAATTTCACATGAAAATCTTTTCAATTATCTATTTGTACTTATAGATCCATTAACATACACACATGCAGATGTATATTTTTTTTAAACATACGTTTAAACATAATTTTTCCTATATACAAACGATTTATTTAAAAACGTTAAAAAGAACATGAAAATCGAATATACATACGTATGTATGTATGTATGTATGTAACGTAAAATGTAGATGCATACAGTATTGTTTGTTTTATATAAAATTTTACGTTCAATATATTTTTCCGATTTTTTCTTTTCTTTCATTTCACTTTTCATAAAAAAAAAGGAAAATTCTTTTTCAGGTGAACTTATAATAACAACAACAAACAACTTATGTAAAATACATAAATACTTTGCTAGCTTATCTTATTACCGTTATTCGTTGTTTTTTTTTTATTCTCTCTGTTAAATTCATTTTATTTTATATTCTTTGCATTATTTAAATATAATTATTATTTATGTACGTACTATATATTTTATAGTATACAGACTTACAAACACATGTATAAATATTATAATATAATTGAACAATGTCGATTTTTTTCCTTCGTAAGATATTTTTTATTGTTCTCTTTTTTGTGTGTTTCTTCTTTTTTAAACTGAATAACTGTATAATTGGTAAGATATAATAAAATAAAATATACATACATATGTATTCATACATATATATATTTTATATTATTATAAAAGGAATTATATATTTACTTCCTGAATTGGAATTCGATGAAAAGTTGTTACTTTCTGGATGAATGAATTATGTTTTCCTATATTAATGGAACAGAATAAAAAGGAGATATTATGTGTATATATAATGTTTTATACACATGTACAAATGTGTGTGTACTTAAATTCTTTTACATATACGAGAAATATTTTAAGTTCGTATAGTGTACCTTACATACTTGATATACAAAGGGATTTTTATTCGATTTTTTTTTTTTTTTTTTTTTTTTTTTTTCAATTTAATACTATAAAAATTCTCTAAGGAAAGAGTGAAAAAATTTAATAAGGAAATATATAACGGATGTGGAATATATATTTAATAAAAAAAAAATTAGATAAACAAAAAAAAATTGTACTTTTAAAAATATATAAATTTAATTGAAATCAATCCAATTACAAACATTTAATGATGCAGAATGAAGATCTCTTCGAGAAAGATACAAATAAAGAGGGATTTTTATTTTTCAAAAATTAAAGAAAATAAAAGGTAAAATATAAATGAATAAATTTTATGAATTACATATAACGTAATTTTGCTATTAATAATTCAAATATTAATAAAATTTTTATTCAATAAATTTAAACAAAATTTTAAAGAAGAAAAAAAAAAAGAAATAAAAATAAAATGAAACAATAGCAAATACATACATATGTATGTATGTACATATAATGCAATAAATTAATAAAAAAATTCAAGAAAATGTGTTTTTAAATCATAGAATATAACATTATCATGAATATCATTTCTCATATCCAATTCGTACCTGTGATACATGCAGCGTTTCCCACAAAAATATCATACGTTGTGTAAAATGAATATGATTGATATACGAATGTTACTATATAATACGTGAATATTTACGTACATATGTATCACATGTATTTATGTAAATATATATGTAGAACTTGAAAAATCTTTCAAACTAATGGTGTTTTAATAAAAAGTATTTTTTCACTTTCATCTAGGCACTATACAGCAAGTATGCATGCTGTACATGTAATATACATATACATACATATTACACTAGCTATACCTAGTAGGAGATCTATTTAAATGTTTATACATACGTATGTGTGTGCTTTAACTGCCTTACTATAAATGCGGTTTTATACAGTTACATACATCATACTATACGTACATATTACATGCAAAGAGTATACAATATGTACTTGTATATTCATATACAACAGAAGTATAATTTCAGATACTCCGGTTGTCTGCTCTCAAAATAAATTTTTCATAAAATACTACGTATACGTACGTGCTGATAACAATGAAGGATATTCTATATATTTATGTATATAACTATTTCTAGGATTATGTATGTATTCGTTTCCTTCAAATATAATCAGGAGATTCATTCTGACATTATTTTAAATGATCAATATTGAATGCTGTACAATAAAATGAAAATTTCACAAAAACGAAAGATAAAAAAAACGCATGCATTTTTCATAAAACTTATATACTTTAGTTTTCTATATAATGTATTGAAATTATGCTGCTATAATTGATAAGAAATGATAGTGATATTATTGAAATCTTATGCAAAAGACAAATATGATCCTTTCAATTATTATTTATACTTTACCTATATGTATATACAATATGTCAATATGTACACACATGTACGAGCATATAAATAGATATTTCATGAGAAAAAAAAAATTTTTTCAAAATGAAGAAGGAAAAAATTAAGTTTTTCATATGTTATAAACATGTGTATACATATGTATACCATTATATCCTATATTTATATTCATGTAAAGTGTGCACACGTATGTGTATGAGAATGATTTATGAAACATATCCCTATAAATACGTACATTTCAATTCATAATTGTTTCAATCGAGTAAAACTACATAAATTTCATATAAATTTTCTTTTTCTCTCAAATATAATATAATGTGTATGTATAGCAGTGTATCTATAAAATGTATATACTCAGACTCACATTTTCAGAAAACTTTACTCTATACATTGCGCAATAACCAAATTTACCAAGTTTAAAACAAAAAGAAAAATCAAATAAAATCTAAATGTTGAATATCTACATACACTCATTTATAACTGTATGATTTTCTCGCATCATCAGTGTCTTTAATACATGTTACAAACGAAAAAAAAAGGAAAACCAAAAAGAAAAAACAAATACAACAAAAATAAAAAATAAAAATAAAATGAAAAAAAAGCATACGAACAAAATTGTTGGTGTCATACAATAATTTGTATATAACTTGTTGTATTTCAGAAAATGAAAATTCAGTTTCATATATTCAACGGAACAGAATAGTATGTAATGTTATAAAATATAATTTTTCTATTAAAAAAATTAAAAGAAAATTTATGTACATTTTATTACACGTAATTTAATAAGATGAAATGAAAAACAAAAAAAAAACCCAACAGAATTGCTTTTTAAGTACGTAAACATATTCTTTGTGTTATTTTATTAACCAATTTTAAAATCATTTTAAATAAATGACATAATATTTTTATATTTTAATTTTGAAATTATTATGACAATAAAATGTACATGTACTGTTTTTATATACACATGAATATGAGCAATACACTTTAGTATACACTTTATTTTGTGTACTATATTAAAAGCAAATTACAATGATGACAGAAAAATATTTACTACCTTTTACTAACGTTTTATTAATTAAATTACATAAATTCTAATAAAATTCAAAATTATTTATTACACACAAATTCACTTATATTTTCAAACGTAAATGTAATGTGTGTACATATGTATGTATTTCATATAAATTTAATATGTACATTATATAAATTGCATGTAGTATGTATAGTATATGTATGTATATATGTCATTTCAAGAGTATATAAAATGTGATATTGTATTGTATCACATATATCTTTTAATTTATGATGAGTAGAAAATTGTAATTGACCATATTTGGTTCAATTTTTTATTACTTTATTATACAGCACAATTTTATCATTTACACCATTAGATGAGGATACATTCATTCATACAATTCATATTCATGCTATAAGTACGTATAATTCATATAATGTTTATCAATTTATTTAAACAATGATTTTCAACCAAAATCAATTCATTCTGAACATCAATTACTCACATTCCTTTATATAAAACTAAACTGTATTATGTACCGTTTTATTATACGTAACATATACATACATATACTGTATATGTATGAATATTATATGATATCTGTATTCTATATATCTTAAAAGCCATTATCCTAATGACACCAACACTCTACCACATTCTTGGTTTTTGCATTATTCTAGACAAGTTAAGATGCTTAATTCTCTACTTCTGTGTAAGTACAACTTTCAAGATTTATCATTATCATCATCGTCGTCATTATCATCATCATCGTCATCATCATCATCCTGTACACCATATTTATACATACATACGTTTCACATGCTGTGTTTGTATGTATGTGTATACCTATATATGAGGATATGTTTAAGTGTTATTTATGGTTAAGTTTATTCTTCAAGTTGAATTGCCTGTTCTTTTCATTTACCGTTTCTTTTTAAATGACTGCAAATGCATTCCAATTTTAAATTATATTTATACATATGTATTTTTGTATTAACGTATACGAATGTATGTATGATATCAATGTACATATGTATATGTATTTTACACAGATGATATTTTACAATTGTATAATAATCAGGATAAATTTTCACAATTTCACATATACTCTATATCTAATGTTCTCGAGTATAGATGCCATCAGATCTCTTCTTTTTTTTTTCTTTAATTTTCACATTTACAATAAATAGAAGTTGTACATGTGTATATTAATTTGCTTTTACATATACATATGTATACTCGTATAGAGGTGATTTTGTTTTTTGAATGCGTATGTATATATGGTAAATGATTTTTTCAGTTTTCTTTTTTCATTTACTTCATTTTTGTTACTGTAATATTCTCATGTAGGTATGTTTTTAGATGTGTGTACATAGCTGTGTATATTTTGTTTTTTTACTTTTTACCAAATGATGATTTCATTATCAATCAATCAATTTACCCTAACTTAAATTTTTGTGTACATACATTATTATTGTGTATAACATCACAGTGAAAAAAAAAAACAAACATCAACCCCAACCAACCCACAAAATGTCTAGGAAAATACATTTTCTTATATAAACACACGTATAAATATAAATATGTACATAACAACGTACATAAGTATGTTATAAGCCCATTTGGGTGTTTATTTGTGCGTATATTCGATGTGTAAGAAAATATCCAGTAAAAAGAATTTATTAAAAATAAATAACTACATATAAAAAGAGAGAGAGCAAAACAAAGATAAAAGAAAAGCAATAAGAAAAGTAAAAGTAAAAAATAAAAATAAAATCGCTACTTCAATTACAATTTTCTTGTTTGTTTATTTATTTATTTATGTGTATTTCTTTTTGGAATAAGAAGAGAGTAAAAAACAAAAATGTTTATATTCGTTTTTTTTTTCATCATCTTCTTCTAAATACATAGAATAGAGTAAATACGTATGTACGTATACCAAAAACAATTACATGTTATATACGGATATGATGATTGTATTTTTGTGTTTATATTGAAAAGTACACAATATTCTCTCTTTTCTGTTATAAAATGAAGTAGAAAAAAAAAAAAACAAAACAAAAAAAAAAAGAAACAGAAAAAGATGTTTTAAATGTAATACAGATCTAACAGAATATAACAAGAAAATGATAAAATAACATCATCTACTTTAAGTATGTACACACATAGATTTTCTAATATTGGATTTTCTGTATACTAACCGTTAATCCTTAAATCTTTTTTCTTCGATCCTTACTAGTCGTTCGCATGCCCAAAGGATTTTTCTATATCGTGTTCAATTATCCATTTTGATTGCTTCGAAATTACAATCGAGGATTAGAGTCAGATTTTTTTATTTGATTTATTTTATAGGATGAATAAAAAATAGAAAGAAAACAAAAATGAAAAAGAAAAATAACAGAAATTACTAAGACTATACAGATGAACATACATACATATATTTTCTTGTAATAATTAACTTCACTATCATAGTAATTAAGTCATTTTGATTGACAATTTTATATACATACATACATATGTATGTACGTATGTTCTTTTATTGCTGAGTGTGTAAATAATAATATGTAAAAGAAATAAACCAAGAAAATGAAACCAGAAGGAAAGAATAAACATTTATCCTAAAGTCAATTGATTAGAAAAAAAAAAAATAACAACAACAACTAAAATTAAGGAAAATATGTGTTATATAATAGTTTAAAAAAAAAAAAAATAGATAAAAAAATATAATTACATTCTATGCGTATATGCGGGTGTACATAAATGTATTTATACATTTTTCTGATACAAGGATAATCTTGATAAAAGTTATGTATATGCAACGTTTTATATATGTATATAGTATTTAGTAAAAAAAGATTTTCTCTTGAAATTATGTTATATTAAATTAAATTGAATTTATGGATTAGAAATTTATGTACACATACAATAAATATAAATTTTCTTAAATCGTTTTTCATTAAAAGAAGAAAAAAAAGAAAGAAAAATACTTTTATAATAACATAACGTAAAGCTTTACGAAATGAAAGCTAAAAATAATTTTTCCACGATATTAAGATGATAACGGATAAAAAAAGGATAAAAATATATTATATCTGATATAATTAATCATTTCAAAATGAACAACAACACATTGCTATAATATTAATAATATTTTCTATAATATAAGAAATTGTAAGAAAATTAAAATAAATTTTCTTTTATAATTTATATAATTATATTATTACTAAGTAAATGTGTAAATGCATAATATAAATAACCGTGATTCACAAATGAAACAAAATTATTATGATAGGAGTACAATTTATTTGAACATTTTCAAGTATAGTAATTAATTGATTTTAATTAATATAACTACATAGATTATTAAGTAAATCATTTAAAATATAAATTATAATGCACATGTTGTACCTATATAACCAGATGATGTATTCAAAATTAAATGATTAATCATTTCAAAAATGTTATATGATTTACAGTACACATATACAGATTTGTTTATGTATATGTTTATTGAATGTTCAATATTATCTTGAATTATTTATTTGAATTTCATATCAAAACAAATTGATACATTATACATTATTAAAAATTTATTATGTACAAATTATTTTTTCCTTTATTTATTTTTATTTTTTGGTAAAAATTATTCTTGTTCAGTTTGAGCATAGGGGAAAGGGTACAGTAGCTCAGTATTTCAGAGAGAGTACTATCTTCTGAATTTAGTAGTTACATTTATATAAACATACTGGTTGCTGGTTCAATGACATTGACAGGCATAGGCAAAAAGGGAAAATTGCATTTTTTTTTGTCGCTTGCCTGCACTCTGAAATCTGCATACATACATTGCTTGTGTAATGAGGTAAAAGAGTCCCCTTGATTATATAAAACAAATAAACTGTTTATTTAGATTCTGTCATATGTATGTACATATGTGTCATGCACATGCATGTACATGAAAGTAAAACGTTTGACACGAAATTACATGAAAAAAACAATTCCTTAACTTGGAAAAATGTTGAGCTTTTGTACGGGAAATGTTTTTCCTAAGCAATAATAAACGTAAATAAATTGACATTTTTTTTTTTTCATTTTATGTTTTTTATTAATTCATTTCTTTCAGTTTGTCTATCATTTCACGTTGATATGTCAGAATATCCATGTTATTCAATAAAAAATGACAAATAAATATTCAATGTATTTAGAATTTTTAATTCAATTACTGAAAACGTGACTTAAGTATATGTATTTATACACGTGATTTTGATTCCTTTCAAAAATTTAAAAAGATTTTCAATAAATTTAATTTGATATTAGAAACACGTTTGAATGAATCTTTATATGCATGAATTCATGAATTGTTGTTATATAAAATACACATGTATGTACATGCAAACAAAAAGCATTATGCAACAGCGATCTCAAAATAAAAAAAAAATCACATGGAAAAATTTAGTATTTTTTTTTTTTTTTTTTTGAACAACTGATGGAAAACTGATGTTTAATTGCCCTTTTGTATACGCATTCCGATTTTTCCAGAATATATTCATACTTATCGTACATACACACAGATTTTGAATACACACAGATTTACATATCAACGTATTTTGCATTCAAGTCCATCAATCAATTCAACAATAGAACATAATACAAGATACAACACAAGATTACCGAAGAATAACGATCGAATAAACTCATTCATTCACAATTAAATGAAACGTGAAAAAATTCATGAACAAACATTATAATAGAATACGAATTCAATTTGAAATAAATTTGTTATTGTTTAAAGGCAGCCTATTTAAATAAAAATAAAAGAAAAATAAAAAAAATAAATAAATAAGTGAAAATGAAAATTTACCATGACATACATAATTAAACATAATAAAACGCAATTAAACGCAAATTATGCATAAAGATAAGAAGAAAAAAATAACAATATAGGCATCAAAATAAAATAAAATGAAAATGTTAAAAAACAAACAGTATTTATCAAATAATTTTGATTATACAGAGGAAAATTTTAAATTGAAATTAGAACAATAACAATAGAATTTTCATCTTTTTTCTCTTGTTTTGTTGTTATTATTATATGTATGTGTTTTTTTTTTCTTTTTTTCTTTTTTGTTCTAATTTGATGTAGATGTAATGATTACGAAAGAAATAAACAATCACATGCACACACAAATATAATAAAAAAAATAAAAAATAAAAACAAATTCACAAACATTATTGAAAAGAAAAAGCTTTAACACGTATTGTTCAAAAATTGTAATTTTCTGTTCTATTTCGTTTTCTACTTTTTTTTTTTTTTTTGATTGTGTTTATTTTTTATTTTTCTGTTATTTTCGATAAAATAAAAATCAATTTTATATCTTTGAATAGTCAAAGTCATCAAAAAAAAAAAAAAAACAAAAAAAAAAAAAACAAAATTAAAACAAAATTATATAAAAATAAAATAAGCAAATAAAAACGAAGGCAAAAAATAACAGAAAAATAAACGTTTTACAGCTTTCTCAAGCAGTATTTTATTTATTTTTATTTCATTTATTTTTATTTAATATTAAACATAATTATTTTTCTTTTCTTCATTTTATCATTTTCTATTAAGATTAGCTATCTTTATATCTACATACATACATATGTATATGCATAGTCTTTTATTGTTAGACTTTTAATGATTGTGATATATTCAACTTCAACTTATTTTAAGTATACTTTTAATCATAAACTTGAAAACAATAATCATAGAAGGTCGTAATTTTGTCAATTTTAATATCTTTTTCCAAAAATTATTTTTATCTACATTTTCATTTTCTCATGTATACATATGTATGTATGTCCATATATGTATGTATGTATAAATTGTTTATTTCGAGAGTGGTATAATTCACATCACTTTCTTATATTTCAAAGATACTATAAAAACAGAGTTTTAAAACGTCCAAAAATTTACTGTGATGTGTTGCGTTAATATTACGTTTTGGATACAAAAATTACACAACACCACATTTGCATTGCCATACGTCATTTACTTAAATAACACGTTTTAATTTTGTTCACAATTCGTTTTAGCGCTAGCGTTGATAAAACGTTTTGGAACTTGGGTTCCCTATACAAAACTCCATTGTAAACAAAAACTTTGATTGCTATGAAATTTGTAATTTTTGAAATTTCCCTATAATCTGTTTTCTAATATCAAAGTTTATTATCTTGCAAATGGGAACTTTACAAAAAATTTCTTTATGAAAATTTGTGACTTACGCCACTTTCAAAATAAATGGCTCGCTCATATCTACATTCTGATACCACTTATTCAATATAGATACTATATAAGTATATTCACATTACAAGGACATTACGAACAGTACATAATGAACATATGCAATTTTATTGTCTTTGAATATCCTTACAATAATGTTGAATAATTTTTTATTTGATATTTGTATGTGTGTACATAACATACTTATTACATACTGTTTACACACATTAGATGTGTGCTTTTGGTTTTAATTAATGAATTCATTTTCTTGCACGAGTATAACAATTGTTTCACGTATACACATATACATACATATATACAGATAAGTATACGAAATATACATGCACAAGAAATCATAGTCAAATTTTACATGTGTATCTTATTCTCAGATGAATTTTCTTAGCTTTTCTTATACCAAAAAAAAAAAAAAAAAAAAAAACAAAAGAAAAAGAAAAAATTCTTATTTTTTGTTATTAGTGTACAGACATGTACAGATGATTTCCTTGTTTTTTTGGACTTTTTTTACATCCAGAAAAGATTTATGCCTTTAATAATGAGGTTAAACTTAAGCTAATATAATTGTAGTATATAGGAAATTAGACAATTAATGAAGATTTAAACTTAATTAATTGCCTTTTTTTTGTATACATGTAAATTGTACACGTACATACGTGTATACAAAAACGTTTAGATGTAATTATTAGAAAAAAATATAGAATTTAACTTTGATGAAATTACTGAGCAATACAGGAAAAAAAAGCCAAATATCATTTTATGCCACATATTAACATTATAGTACATAGTACATTAAAAAAAGTGTACATATGTAGATATATATGTATGTATATTCGCTTTCAAACAAAAATAAATCAATAAGAAATTAATTTTATTGTAATAATTAAATCATTACATGCACCTATACATACATTTTTCTACATATATGTGAGTATTAAAACATTTGTACGAACTATGTGTTGTTCAATATATTGTGACAAATTATCTCTAATTTATTCTTAAACACTTAATTTAATTTAATTAACGCATTTATATGAATTTAGTTAAAAAAGTTCTTTTGATTGTGATCATTTAAAAAGAAAAAACACTAACATCCTTTTTACTTTCATTTTGTTTCATCTTTATTCTATATTTCAAAAGGAAAAAACCAATTAAATTAAAATGAAATATGAACAAAGTATGTAATGTACATACGTATGTGTGTAGTATGTATATAGGTATACTATATAATAAATTATGTATATGAAAAATATGAATCAAATTTAAATCACAATTACATTTGAAGTGTTTAATTTAAAGTTTGAGGAAAATGTATTAAAATATTTTATTTATACATACATATATTGAAGTTTAGATGTAAATATACATTAATGTATGTGTACACATACATATATTATTATAAGGGATATATTCACACATATACTTGTATTCTCATTTATTCAAGAACTAAACCAATATTAAAAAACAGAAAAAAACCTACGTTATCATTTAGAAAATCTTGTGATAAAAATAAAGATACGCATTTTCTGCATGAATTACTTTTTACTGAATTATTCATGTGAAAAACCAAATTTCGGAGGTATCCAATTCCTTATTGTTTTCACATATATGGTATGTACATACATATGTACATATATATCATTTGAGTATGTAAGTGTGTACATGATAAATATGAATTCTTTTTTGCCATAATATTTACACTATTTATATATACATATGTACATACATACATGAACACATAAATTGTGTGTACGGTTTTTGAATATATGCCTACAGTATACGTACGTAATTTACTTTTACAAATTCTCGCATAAATACACCAACTGAAGCTTAATTTTTTATTTTCATTTTATTTGTTTTTTATCTTTTTTTTACCTGTTTTTCTTTTTAACAAAAATTATTATAATTCGAATAAATAAAATGATATCGTTGTCTATCTTAAACAATGTGATTATACTGTATGTATACGTATATGTATGTACCTATATATGTATACTGTAGCTTAGATGAAATACGTTATGTAATTATGTATGTATAAAGTTCAATATATAAAAGTGACTGTATATTTATATATTTACTCATTTTTTGGCTTATTTTCCTTTTATTTTTATTTTTATTTTGATATTTCATCGTTCTTTATATAAAGATATAGTGGGTGTAATTATGCTTTTAAAACGAAGTCTGACTGATGGCCTTTTGTTACTATATAAATCTATGCGTGTATATGATGGTACGTGTTTATTATGCATGTAATATGGTATGCGATTTTATTTATGTCCCTTTTAGCCATTTGTTATTTGTATATGTATATGTGAATATGTAGATATATGTATATATATTTATGTACTCACATACATATGTATGGTCGCATGTACATAAATATTTTTTGGATTTTTAGATGCCCACACACATAAACACAATTTGCACATTTTAACTGTGCGGATGAACCTATTATTTTGGCACGCAAAAGGAATTTTGCCTTTATATTCAGTTGTTATTTTTTTTTTTTGTTTTTTTTTTTTTGAAATATTCATAAAATGAAATGTAATTTACTAATCGTACCTGACTTCCACAGACTGACTGTTATTGCGTGACTATTTACTTTGTTTAGACAAATTGCATCATATAAAACCGACAATAAAAGAAACGAATTATAACGTTTTATGTTCATATCATACACATAATATGTGAAACAATTTGAAGAAATTATGATAAATTTATTTTTAATTTATTTTATTTAATTTTTGTTTTATATTTACTGACCAAATTTAACGCATAAGAATTATACAAAATCATGTTAGTACGTGGACATTTAATTTTATTACATATACCTGTGTATCTTTTAATTTTTGATTACTGGTCAAGATAAATTAAATTTTTTTAATTCCCAAATTAATTATATTACTAGAAAAAAAAATTAATAATAAAACAAATTTTTTTTTTTTAATTGTTTTAATAAAGAGAAAATAATATATAGTACTAAATCATATTTACATATAAATGAGAATTTTATCTCAGCTTATTTTGTGTATTGTTACTTAATTTATATTATACTGTTCAGTAAATTATTTTCATTAATTTTAAATTTGAGTTTTATTATGTATTTGCTTCTGAAAAATAAATGAATTTTAATTTCAACATTTTAATAAAAACAGTTTGTAAATTTAACAATTATATTTTTTAATTTTTTTTTTAATTTATTTTTATTTTTGTTTTTTTACATTTATTAATTTGAAGAAAAAATTACGAAAAAGTTATTAGCCTTCAAGGATTTTAAAATTCATTTTTAATTAAAAATTTTTGTTGTTATCCTGATAAGATAAGTTTAAATTTCAACGATTAATTTACAAAAATTTCATGCGGTTAAATTAATTTACCACACAATATCATTTTGTTTTTTGTTTTTGGGATGAAATTCTCACTGAAGATTTTAATTAATGATTAGAATAAAATAAATTTCGAAAATTTCAAGTTCTTTTATTATTTTTTTTTTTTTTTAATTTTATCAAATCTTATAATATGCACATCAAAGCTATAACACGTCATAATCGCAGGGAAACTATACTCCATACACTAATTCGATGCAGTTAAGGTCTTATGGGAGTATATAATATGTGTCCTTTTTCTTTTCTCATAATTTCTCATAAGAGCATTTCACGAGCATAGTTACCACAATTCTCAAAGTTATCATACAGTATGAGGTGAGCTTTTTAAACATCAATACACTACATAAAGTGGTACTACCTTATGTCATTTTCTTGAGACCTTAACTGCATTGAATTAATGTATGGAGTATAGTAATTTTGAAATAATCATCAAAGTTTTTAACTTGTTCATGCTTTAGTTTCTAAATGTTATTCAAAAAATCATAATTTCTATATAAGTACATATGTATGTACATACACTTTGAAAATTCTTTGAAAATTTAAAATTGAATTGAAATGATTGCAATTAATTTTAATTTGTAAAATACCAAAAAGTACCTTTACATTTAATATAGTATTTTTGTAAAGTAATTCCAATTATCATTCTTAAAATAATTTAACTTACTTGTAAAATATATATCCTCATTTTTATATAAAATTAAACATAAATGTATTATTAAATTAATAAAATATATATGTACATAATTTAGATAATTTACATATTTTTCATTTTGTATAATACATAAAATTATATACGTGGAGGAGAAGAAGAAGAAGAGAAGAAAAAAAAAACTGAAGGAAAAAATTGACAAAACAAAATATAACTTCCTTATTATCATATATTGTATACGTTTACATATAAATACACATAAGTACATGTGTCGTTTATACTTTATAATCTATCTAAAAAGAAAAACACTTTATATTTAGCACATTATTATGTAATATGATTTCTTGGAATTATTTTGGTATTTACTTGATTTTTCTGCTTTTCCTATTATGTATGTTTACACATTTAAGAAAAAAAAATTTTTTTTTTGTTTTTTTTTTTGGTAAAACTTTATACATACAGTAGATGAACATGCACATACACATATGTACAGATAAAATATATATGTACACGTATACATTTATACTTATGTGTCTGTTCGTATTTTGTTCACATTCACTTTGGAAAATTAATTTTAAAGAAAAAATTTAATAACAAAAATTCCATTTTTGTGAACATCATTTACAGAATTTTGTGTATTTTTTTTTATCCTCTGTATGTTTATGTGTTTACTTTAATTTTTTATTTTTTTTTTAAATAAAACTTTTTACATATGTAAGTACATTAAAATAGAAAAAAAATATATTAATATATATTTCATATTCGTATACATATAAATGTAGGTATAATTTTTCTGTTTTTTTTTATAAATAAAATTTCATGCTATAATACATATGCATAGTGAAAATATTATTTTATGCATGTATATCAAAAAGTAATCACCTAGATAGTGTAGTGTATGTACATACGTATGTATGTGTATTAAGTAGAATAAGAACATTCATGTAATTTTTTCTCTATATATACGTACATAATGTATGCACACGTGTATATTTACAAATTTTTATTCATTTATCGCTGTTATACATATACATATAAAAAAAAAGATATACATATGCATGTATATACATATGTATATATTTTTGTTTTTTTTTTATTTTTTTTTTTTTACGTACATATATGTACATAAAAAGAATTTTTGTTTTTTATTTATTTTAGGTTTTCACTTGTTCAGTAAATATATGCACATAAATCATCATTAAACCGTTAAATATATGTAGGTTGCAGATAGCGCAGAGATATTTCAATAAAAAATAAAAAAACAAAAAAAAATTCATCATGTAAAAATCGTACATAATACATATGTTTGTATGTGCAAAAGAGCGAAATATGTATAGTATATGCAATATGAATGCATTTATGAGTATACGTATGTACATTTGAATTTACATATAATCCATATATTTGTACAAATAATGCATATATGTTCATATTTGTTAAATGCACTAAAAATACTATATACCTATACATACATAGATATACATACATTATACTTTTGATATGATGGAGATAGTTATATGATTATATATAAATACAAGGACTGATTCCGATATGCTTTTTTATGATATATTATAATACATTCATGCATGTATGTATGATTATTGTACTCCAATAAACCAATACATAGGGAAAATACTAAAACAAAACGGAATATAAAAAAAAACTTAAATCAAAAATATTTCCCTGCGATTGTCAGTTTGATTTCTTTTTTTCACCACTACTGTTGTTCAGTGTTTTTTTTTTTTTTTGCTTTTTTTTATTTATTATTACATACTTGTTTTGTTTTTATTGTTAGTCCTTAAAAATGTACATTTTTTTTTTTTTTTGACTAATGAAAAAACAAAAATCAGTAGTTTTAATGTATTAAAGATTTATACATTATTTTTGAATATGTATATGTTTTAAAATGTGTTAGAATTTATTTATTTTTATTTTTGGTTTTTTAGGGGGTTTGTAATATTCTACAATACTCGTGGGTATGTATTAATTTTACATATTCAAAACATTAAAAAGTTCTAAATTCAGAAAAAAAATATATATGTATGTATATAAAGCAAAAAACAAAGAATAAAAGCGAAATGAAATAAAGGATAAAAATGTACTTCATTTATAACTTTTTATATTTTATTAGACAACATTATTACGTTTTTAGAACAAAACAAAATGCTGAATATTCAACAATTTAATCATTTTTTTTTTTCAAACTAAATCTTAATAAACAAAATAAAAAAATTATTTTACAATGTTTTTAATGTTCATTTTTTTTTTGTACAATATAGATTTATAGATATGTATGTATAACCAAAGAACGTATAACTGTAGATGAACTCAAAATTTCAATTTTCCTGAAACTTTTCCACGAAAAAAATTGTACTTAATTTTTTTTTTTTTTTTGTTTTTACTTTCTTCGTAATATGCCCCATTCTACATATTTTTTTACTTACAATTTGTGCCAAATTGTTGTAAATTACTGAACAATGTGAACACCTTAGGTTTTCTTTTTTCAGTTTATTGGCCTATTACCACGATTCAAAGAGTTTTATAAGGTAAGTCTTCATGAAAAATCTGATTCAGTTCGGGGTAGTGAGAGTTTACCAAATGTTGTTTTCAAAGAAGTTTTCAAGTACAAAAAATATTTGAAGATTATGTTGAGCATGTTTTTATTCATTATATTGATAATTAAATTAAAAAAATTATTTGTTTCAAATGATTTAAATTTAAATTTAAAAAATTCCACTTTTATTTATGTACATTACAATTATTATTAAAATTGTTAAAATGCTGGTCTCCGAATTGGTAAGTTCAGATTCCCACATTGTTTACATCTGACTGACTCACCTTAAAAAATTCATACCATCATGCTTATTATATATACAGTATACCTGTATGGTACCGTACGGTAGAACCTTTGGTAGAACTTTACAATAAATGGAATGTATTCTATTATTATTATTATTAATATGCTTTTCTTCTATGCCTTTATAAACTCATTTATACTTAAGAAAAATAAAATAACCGAAAAAAAAAACTTTTTATATAATATCCCTGGAATTTTCTTTAAAATCGTACATACACACATTACATTGTATACATGAATAAATATGGGATGAAACTACAAAAATTAGAGCAATACTTTTTGAAAGGTTCTTTAAAACAATTTTAGTATATTTTTATTATTCTTAATCATTCATATACATAATTATCTTTTAATATGATCGCGCATTAAACGATTTTGTACTTTTTTTTCTTCTCATTTTTTTTTAAATGATTTTGCTTTTAATTTCATTCATAATAAACGATGAAGAAAAATGGTAGCGTTTATACAGTGTTATATAGTATATACTTATATATGTGTATATGTACGGGTGTGTTTTCTCTGTTTCCTTTTTTTAACCATCATACAACAATCATTTTAATTAGCTGATCCTTTTGAACTATTTTGGTTCAACGGATTAAAAGGAAAAACAGATTTTTGTTTCATGTTAATTTTTTATTTTGTTTTGTTTTTTTTTCGGTAGAAATTTTATTTTTAAACATTTCTTCCTTCTACATATATGTACGTATACTTAAACACGTATCAAAAAGAAGAAAGAAAATTCAGTTAATTAAGTTTATAATTACTGATTTTTTTTTTTCCTGCCACTGTATTGTTTATTTTTTATTTTTATATATATAATATATTTGTAGTAAATTTTTTTTGCTTTTCTTTCTCTTCCATATTTTTTCATTATCAAAAATTATGTATATGAGATATAAATTGTCTCGCAATCATTAATAAAACCAACTTGGATAAAAAATAAAAATATAACAATGAATCATCAGTTTTATATAATGCAGATATTAAATATGAATGTAAATCAATAAAAATTTAAAAAAAAAAAAATTAACGCTATGTAGGTATGTGTGCATACATAAGTACGTATGTAATATAATCTGTATGTTTGTAATATAATGAATATGTAAAGTCTCATGTGTAAAGAGAAAAATTTTATCAAATTTCATAATTTATTTACATTTTTTTTTTGTTTGTAACGTATGTGTGTACATTTTGTGTATATTTAATGTATTTATGAAAATTATGATAAATACTTATAATGTTGTTTAAAATATTTAACACAAAAATTTTCTCTTGTATTACTATATTGAAAATAATGCCATGTATAATGAGAATAAAAAATTGTCAATATTCAAATTTAATTTTTTTTTAAATGATTTTTTAATTTGTTGTTAAATATTGACAATATTATGATTTATTTATTTTTTTTAAATATTTACCATAAAGAAGAATATTTAAAAAATTAAATAAGTAAATTTCATAATTTCCATGATTAAAGTAAAAATTATAAATTAAAATTTGTAAATTAAAATTACGTTAAATTAAGTGAAATTACTAATTAAATTTATTACCATCAACCGCAGTTGAATTGATATGTAACTGAAAAAGTAAAAGATTCAAATGTTTATATTTTCGCAACTGAAAACAATATGTTTGTTTTTAATGTATTTCTAAATTTATTGGTATAGAAAATTTGCATTATGCATATATGTATATAAGAATATATTTAATCATTCATGTAGTTGCATCGACTGTTAATCTCTTAACAACCTGTGAATCCTCACTTTTAATTCCATTACAAAACTTTCACCGATTACTATGGATACATACAATAGCGATTGAAATTATTTATGATTCTCTGTTTTACCATTGCAATACAATATATACATACATAGATACATTATTGTACATGTATATACTTTTTTTTTTGAGTAAATGTCCTTTAGAAATGTTTTCCTTTTAATTTCAAATCAAATTTTTAATTAATGAATTCCAAACTTTTCCTCTTTTCAATAAGATAAAAACTAGGTATCATAAGTATAACACATGTATATACATATGTATGTAGGTGTATATAGCTAAAAGCTGATAACGGATGACAGATAAACTTTAACAAATAGTTAAAATTTCTTCCTCTTTATCATGTGTATAGGGTGTTTCATGATGAATTGCTACTAACTCTAAATTATACTGTGACATAACTTTAATTAATATTGTGTCGGACACAACATACACATTTAAGGATATGTGCTGACATATCGATAAAGTCATATTCCTCAATTGTAAGCGATGTATTGTTTGGTTTTAATTTTTATTTTGTAAATTCATAATTTATGCATTACTTGAGTTAAATTAATAACTTGATTGTGGTAGTTTTAGATTCATTAAAAAAGATCTCTCTCACGTTTAAATTACCATTGAAGTCATTATAATATTCAATAATTATATGGAAATTTACAAAAATTGTAATGAGGTAATAAATAAAAATATACCCATATATATTATTTTTTCTCATGAAACACCCTTTACAGTATTGAACTTATTAGTTCTTTCCGACTTTCAGAACAAATACATATATTGACATGCCCTTAAACAATATATGTCATCTTTCATTAAAAAAGAACAAAAAAGATGTTTCCTAAAAAGCAATTATAATAATTTAATATTTAATAAGAAGCTAGAAAGGCTAAGTGAAAAACAAAATTTTACCTTAAAATTTCTTATGTTCAATTTTTATTAATTTATAAGATAAAATGTTACATTTTATTGTCTATATTAAATATTAACTAAAAAATATTTTCATTTGTATTAAAAATCTCCTTTGCTTTACTATTTATCATTTTGTATTTGTCGTTTTGTTTTTAAATTATTATTTACAGTAGAATTATATAATGTAATACATAATATTAATTAAGTTTTAAATAATTACAGCCATATACATACTTACTCATTGTTGTTCTAAATAGATTTATTTAAATCTTACCTTGTAATCGGTCATTAAAATGGAATATTTAATTTTTAAAGTTCGAAAAATAAATTTTATTTACTGAAAAAAAAAGATTTAAAATACACAATATAGATACGATTGAACTCGTATAATACATATATGTACATATGTATTTATAGATTTTTATGCCTTCAATATAAACGAGTTTTATATAGTTCAGAGTTAATAGATTTGATAATTATAGTCAATTTTTAAATAAAATACTTAAAAGTTTTGAACTTTTCAAAATGATTAAACTTTAAATATTGTATGTATGTATATACATATGTGTTTACTCATAAAACTCTTGTACTTGTACTAGAACTTTTATAAGTACACAAACATTTTAATATTGTATTTACATATACATATGTATGTATACGTATATATGTATGTATGTACATAATAAACTTCATGTATTTATACTTGATCTCGTATATACATATGTACATATGTATGTATATACCCATACATTTTTTATGTACATTCTGTAAACGAATATTATACGTTTTTTATAAGCTAAAACCTATACAAATAAAAACACTCACATATATACATTTATATGTATGATTTATATACATATAATAGGTAGAAAAAGTGTGCAGCAAAAATTAATCACATTGAGGTTGAAGTGCTTTGATTGCTTTCACATATAAGAGCTATTTGCGAGATAGAAAATTTATTGATTCATTGATGCCAATGGCTTGTTGAATGTTTGCGTATTCAAATAAACTTTTATTAGCTCTTATATATATTTATCATTTTATTTCAAATGAAACATAAATTTTTGATGACTATTCCATTTTTTGTATATGTATCATATCATATATAGATAGCACTTTTCAATTTGAGTATAGTTTTTGTTTTTAAAAATTTTATGATAAATTGATTATTATTTTATCAGATAGTAATCAAAGATACTTTCATATCTTAAATTAACTAAAAATTTATTCGAAAATACATCTATTAAATGCTTGTATCCGGCAGGATACATAGATATCTGTAAATTTGGTCTAAATATAACATTTATTAAAATGCCTTAAAGTGACAATGAATTTAAATGAAAACATATAAACATCAAGTAAAATAAAAACAGATATCTTTCGTATTTTAGGACTTTTCAATGTAGTTAAACAATCTATACGATATTATTTGTAATTTAGGACTATGAAATACATAATATGATATTAAGCAGAAGTGCTAAAGTTTTGAAATTAAATTTTAAATTTCGATTAAATATAATTAATAAAATTTCTTAAATACACAGTAAATACACTAAAACTAATCGATTACTTTAAATACTCTGATACTTTATTACTTTTGAATAATTTTTATAGTTATAAGAAAAAAAAAAAAGCAAAGAACAAAAAAACTTTTTTTTGAAGACTCTATTCATTCTATTAAATATGAAGTATTTATGAGGAAAATAAAATATAGATAGATTTAATTTTATTTGTGCTTTCATTGTATTTTAAATTCACACACCGCGCACCGCACCATAATATATTATAACAAAAGAATTAATATTTCTTAACTTTTTGCTTTTGGCAAAATATTTAAATTAACAAAAATGTTAATTTTGTGTTATCGATTCCCTTTTACATTCATTTCTTCTATATATTACTAATTTATTATTAATTTAAATTTAAAATTACTTTTTCTTTATACTATATATTTTTCTTTTGTATTGAAAAATTTTCGTATCATTACATATAAATTTGTATAACGTGTATATATTATGTATTATATACATATATAGAAAACATTTCCAATTTATTTTACATAAATTAAACCAATATAAAACAATTCGTTAACAAGAATGAACGTTTCTAATTAAACAGAATCTAGAACGTGTTTTTCAATCTTTATTGTTGTTCATCATTCCTTTTAATTAGTTTGAAAAGAAAATTCAGTAATTTCAATTCAAAACATTTTGATCAAATATGTATACGAATGAATATTGCAATATATCTATATATAGGTATGCGAATGTATATAAAGGTATTAAAAAACACATACATACGAATACATACATATGTATGTAAATTTAAAATGTATATGTATGTTTACAATTTTATACATATTAAATACAAAATCCATGATATACTTACAACCAAAGAAAAAACCCTGTAAAATAATGCTTAAATATGTAGTAAGTATATAGTAAGTAGTATTTGTATTCACCTTTTGTATAGTGTGGTACACACATGTACACACGTACCTACATGTAATGTAATATCAAATATCTTTTTACAATACATTTAATGTAATATAACACATAATATTACTGTAAAACATTTTCAGTTTAGAAAATTTTATTATTTGTGCTTTACTTCTGAAAAACCATTTTCATTTATACATATTGTATTCTAAGCATTTGCAAGAGTAAATTGAAAACGTTTTATTTGTTGTTTTGTTTTTTTTTTTTTTTGCTTTTAAAATTCGAAGTTTCTATACCTTCTTCTGAATAAATTATTATACATATTTAGTTTTTGAATAATAGAAAAAATTTTTTATATTCTTTTAATTCTTCTTAAATATACGGAAATAATAAGTACATACATATGTACATGTATAAATTTGATTTTGACATATTAATTAAACAATTTAATCATGTGCAATACAATATTTGCACATAATAAGAAAAGATTATTAAATATTTAAATTTTTGATCGTTACATGGTATGAGAACTGAATTTAAATGTTAGATATTTGCTGTGTTCCATTGGACAAAATCAACTACTTGTAGTAGGTACGCTTAAAATTTCTACAAAAAGATTTTATCTTATACTTCATTTTTAATATATTTTCAGTACAGAACTTATGGGAGCATGCATGAGTGTCTTTTTTCTTCTCCCATGATTTTCAATGAAATCATTTCAATAGCAGCGTTATAAAAATTTTTTTAATTTTCATGCAATATGAGAAAAATTTTTTAAATATGTCATGGAAAGCGATTCTACATTACGTCATTCCTATAAAGCCTGCAATGAAAATATTTAAAAAATTATGCAAAGTGTTCCTCAACAGATGAATTTTAGTTATTTAAAGCTTGAATTTAACTATTGAAAAATCTATTCTGTAAAATTTTAATTAAAAATTAATATTTTTCAATTAAATTTATAATTTCGTTTATATTTTATCGTTCTCCATTAATAAGTTCGTTTCATTGAAAAACTATTTTCGAATGCTTGTAAATACTGATAGTTCAATGGAACACAGCAATATCAAACAAATGCGATTACGGTTACCAAGAATACAAAAATTCAAAAATTTCAAAATATTTATTCTTCTTTTTCATTTAAATATATCTTTTGAATGCAATTATTCTATGTTTGCAAAACAAACAATATCCTTTATTGTCACTTAAAATCATTAATTAAAAGGGGTTTTAGTATATGATTTTAGATATTTAACAATGCAACGTTAACGATGCATTAACATTACCATTTTTTCTTCTATATTTCAATTTTAATATTATTTTCATAAAATTCCATTGTAATTTTATTTACATTATTTTTCTGTTAGATCCTTTTAATTTCGAAAAATCTCATACTAGCATATAAATTTTTAAATTTTTTTTTCCAAATTCAAAATAGATTAACTACATCGTACACATACATATACGACATTAATACGCTAGATACATACTTATTATTTTCTTTTTTTATATAAATGCAATTTTTTGTATCCTTTTTTCTATATTTCGTTATTATATTTATTTTATTTTTTACTAATATCGAATTAAATAGCTATTTATAAAAAATTTAATTGTGCAAATTTAATGCCATTAACGTATTGCAAAGAAAAAAATATATATGTAACAGAAAAACACCACTTTAAAAGCATTTACATTCAATAAAAATGAAAAATTCAAAGGGGAAGAGAAGTTAATATAAAAAAATTGAATAAAAACAATTTTAAACAACAAAAAAACAGAAAAACTTATATAAAATATCCTTTATATATAATTTTTTCCTATTCACATACTTTACAAAATTGTATAACCCATTTAGTGGTTTTCTTATTTTCATTTTCTTTTATTTCTTATATACTACTGTCTTAATTTAACATTCATGCTGTGAAAATATAAATTTCATAATTTTTGGTTTTTTTCTAAGTTTTGTTTTTTTTTCTTCTTTTTAAGTAGTAGTTTTTTTTTTCTTTTTGCTTTAACTCACACTACAATATAAAAGAAAAAATCGTCTTTGAACGACTTTTATTCTTCAACATTTTTATTTCGGTTTCACCCTTTAAGTATTAATAGCAAACTTTTATTTTATTTTATTTAGAGTTTTTTGTTTCATGTTTTTATTTTTTATTATTATTATTATTATTGTTATCATTTTCTTCGTTTTTCTTTTGAATGTTTTGTTTTGTTTTTTGTTTTTAAATTTTTTTATCAGGTACTTTTTTATACATACATATACATATGTAGCAGAGTAGTAGTGCTTTCATACTAATACTTTCACTATCTTCACCCACTACTATTGTACATTTTTATGTTAAATTTTTTCATACATATATATTAATATATTGTCTTGTTGGTATATAGGAATTTTCTGACTTTTATGATTCGTTTTGCATCATATAACTTGGCTTTTGTCCTGATGAGTGTGTAATGAATAAAGCAACTCGCGGTAAAAAATTAGAAAAGTTCGTCGTATTAAAGTTTTTTTTTTCTGTTGTATTCTTCTAACAAAAGTATCTACTATATGTACATATATATAAGATAACATCAAAAAGTTGCTACCATTTATATATACATACATGAAAACTATGTTGTACATTTACACATATTTACACAATTTATATAACTGAAATTTTTGTATATATAAAAATGTATCTACATGTTGTATACATTTTATACGACATCATATAAAAACGTCTTCACAATAAAAATAGTGAATAATAAACAAAGTATAACATAACAGACAAGCAAAGATGACTTGAGAAACAACTACTTTTTGAATAATGGATTACTCCTACTTTTCTTTTCTTCTGATTTCTTTTATATTATTTTATTTTTAAAAGTTTTCTATCTACATACACATATTCGTATAGTTTCTGAAAATTTTTATTTTATTTTCTAATACTACACAAACACACTTACATATATGCACATATAAAATATAGATGTTCTAAATAGGTACTATACAAAAAAAAATTTTTTTAACAATAGAACTCTTATATGAATAGTGAATATCTTTTGAGAATCGTGATTTTAGATGATGAATTTATATATATTTTATATAGGTTTATAAATGCATATGTAGGTATGTATGTTTGTAATTTTTATTTTTATTTTTATCGTATATACACGTATTCATATAAAATTTTATACAGTATTCTTTTTTATTCATACTGTGACTTTTACATTATATTTTGCAAAATAATACAACTCTAATGTACTCGTATTAAATTAATTAAATGTGTATAGGAGTGCCATGACCATCTTATACGTACTATACATGTATGTAATATATGCAGTAAGTGCAAAAGTAATTTTTCTTTTTGAATGACAATAGAGACATTATTATAAGTATATGTATACGTATGACAGTTGAGAAATGTAAAACATTAACGTTAAATCAAAAAACAAAAAAAAACAAAAAAAAAATGTATAAAAAAATAAAATAAAAAATTCTATTCTTTTATATTACTAAATTTATATTGATTTTCTATTGAATTCCTTTTTCAGTTAATTTAAAAGGAATGCTATAGATATGTAGAACCAAATACGTACTCATAACTTATTTATGTTCGAATTGACGTTAATGAAGAATACATTAATGTGCATTTAGACACACAAACAGAGCAGTAAATTTTAACAAAATCAATAATTTTCATACATGCATGCATATGTGCATATGTCATATCATTCATTAAGAAATACATATATAAAATGTGCATATACACATATTTTATTCGATTAAAATAAATGAATAAATGTAAATTTGAATATTTAATTTATATTATATTAGGTACCTAAATTCTTTGAATACTGATCCTTTAAGAGTTCCTTAACTATACATATGCATAAGTATGTATGTATGTACATACATAGATTATTTCATATGTAAAATTTCTGTAATACATCTTTTATTTATATTGGCCTTTTATGATTTGATTTTATTAATTTACTAGAAAAGATGTGTGAATAAAAAATTTAAATTGATGTTTTCATAAAACCCTCGTTAAAATTACAGAAATTAATCGCGTATTTATTACAAATCATTCATCAAATCATTCGGTATCATTTTGATTACCGTTTTAAATTTTAATGTGTAGATAGAAAAAAAAAATGTGTCACGAATCATATTCTATTCTTTGATTTATTTTTATCAATTTTTTCCCCATTACAAAATTATCACATTTTAAAAGTTTTTAAATTTTTTTTTTTTATTTTAAACTTAAAAATTTATTTATTGTTTTTTTTTTTCTTTGAATATAATATTTTTAACTTTTAAAAAACTTTATCATATATAAAGAACAAAAAATAAAATAAAAATAAATAAATAAGTAAAAATCAAAGTTTTATAAATGGTAAATGTTTACGTATCCATAGTAAATAATATATTCAGTGTAAACTTATGTTATTTCATAAACGATTTTTAAAAAATTCCCAACTATTTTTTTATGGGTGAAAATAATCTACTTTTCGACTATTCTCTCGCCCACCCATAAATAATAAGGACATACACAATATGTATGTTATTCATATTTTTTTTAAATATGTTTATGTGTGTGTAATTATGCAAAACGCCAAATTATTTTTTTATTTACACTTCAATGTTTTTATGTACATATGTATGTATAAAAGCAAAGCATACATATAAAATACATAAATAGGTATTATCTCTCTATGCCTATATACACGTGTTGTGTAACATTTTTCATTTAAATATGCATGTATATACCTACATATACATACATAGATTTTACTACATAAATTTACGAAATAATTTATAACTGAAAAAGACATAAATATTATAAACTGAAAATTGAATAATTTATGTTTTTATATGTATATATTGTATTGTAAAAACATTCTAAATGTAATTTAAGATTTTCGACAGAAATTACAATTTTAAATTAGTTCATGTGAAAATTCACATATACATAAAATGTAATACACATATAAAAGATATTTTACATAAACACATAAATACAAAAAATATACACTATATACATACATATGTATAAGATAATTTCGTGATCTAAATTCTGTATTTCAAAAATAAAAATATCATAAAAGAAAATTGAAAAATGAATCTGTCAGTTATACTCGTATATGAAATAAAAAAAAATTGTATGTATATAGTATATATGTATGTTTGTATGTACTGACACGTTACGAATTTTTTATTTCATTTTAATTTCAAATATTCTGATTTCACATGATTTTTATACAAAGATTTTAGTTGTTTTGCTATCAATTTTGTTTACATAAATGTGCATTTGTACTTGTATAATACGAAAATATACGTATGAACATATATGTATATAAGAGTATAATACATATTTTATAGATACATTTAACAGTTGAAATGGAAAATACAAAATTAAGTGAATAAAATATCTTGAAAAATTATTTTTTTTTTTAAAAAAAATAATATTAAATATATTCGAATGTAATGAATGTATATAATCTTCATATTAGAGACAAATACAAGTGTATGTATCTACATTTGTATGTAATATGATAAAATACATAATTTTCTTTTTTTTTCATTTTAAATTATTTTTTGTGTTCTTAGATTACTGTTTTATGTTTTCTTTAAAAAAACAACAAACAAACAAACAAAATTATGATAAATTTATTTATTTTGTGTTTTCATTTTTACAAAAATAATAATTTACATTGAATTGTTGTAATCGATTATATTTGGCACTTATATATATTTTATATAAATGATCATAATTTAATTTTGAATGGATTATAATCATTATCCTTAAAATAAATGTTGTAGTTCTTTCCTGTTCATCTATCTTCTTTACAAAATTCATATCATTGTTTTCTAAGGATTCATCTTATTTTAAATTGCTAATATTATATATGCATGTACATGTACTACCACTTCTATATGCAAGCATATATGTATGTATGTGTATGTATATATACATAATCATTGTTAATAATAAATTTTAAAATGTAAATTTTAATGTACATAAAAGTATATACATTATACATATGTGCTTATAATTAAGTATATATTTACGTATCATATACATATAGAAAACTCTGAAACTTTTTAAACAATAATTTCTCATTTATTTAACAAAACCTCTTTTTAGTCTTCATAATCTCATATTATAATTCAAAACGGTAGCTTAACTGACTCCGCTTCACATGGAAAAGAACAATGAATGAATACAGAAAAAAAAGAAGAGAAAAATAAACAAAAGCAAAAGAGCAGAAATGGAGAAGGAAAAAAAACATACATACATATATGTATAACTGAAACGAAGAAAATTCTCAATTAAGAAAATTCCACAAGGAAAGCAATGGCAATATTAATAGTTAAAGAAAATCTGGCAGCATCTGTGTCCCACACAAGTGATTTTTAAATGTCGTCATTATTTTTCTACAATACTGCTAACTTAAATAATTACATTTTATTTTTCATGTTCTTATATACTACTTTAGGAGTAACAGAAAAAAGAAAAGAAAATAATAATAATGAAAAACAGCACGGCAGTTATTTAAGGATACTTTGTACGCGAAACATGGTCGACATGTAATAAGTATGTGTGGACAGTTTCATGTACTGGCAATAATCCAAAATTTATTTTTCGTTGAATACAACAAATTGCCTATCCTATGAAAATCTATTGCATTTAAAATAAAAAAAACTGTATTAAAATACAACATACATTAATGCACATAATTCATGAGTGTGTATACATATATATGTACGTGTATGCGCACGTATAATACAAAAAAAAAAAAAAGAAAAATTTAAAAAATTGCTGTAGGGCAGTTATACATAATTTTACATGCAGTTACTGTAGATTTTTTTTTTTGGTTTTTCCTAAAAATTGCATACATTTTCATTTTGTAATTTATGTCATTCTTATTAAAACATGTTAATAGAAAAAAAAACATAATATATTCTCATTTCTTTTTCTATATGCATCAAATGTGTACGATAAAAACCAAAATAAAAGAAATTGAGTGAAAAAACATGAATAAAATTAAACCTTGAATATTTCAATGGCGTTTGTAAAAGTTTTCAATAATTCTGTTAGAAACGATAGTAATGTTAAATGCACACGTACTCTAACGTTAACGTATCACTTTTTTATTTTTTATTTTTTTTATTTTACACATAACACATAACATAATGTGCATGTACATATTTTACTATAGTAAAAATATATACGTATATTGTACGTATGCACGTTAGTGTATACCCAAATGCACCTGTTTTCGAAATGTCAAAAACTTTCTGACAGAGTTACTTTTCCGTACACTTTCACATCAAATCTACTATATACACTCTCGTCGTACCAAAATTCACATACATGACAAACATTAAAAATAAAATAGAAAATAGAAAATAAAAATACATAAAAAAAAAATAATAATAAAATAAAATTGTTCGTTGACAATCAGGAAATTGCTGAAAAAGATAAAAGAACTTTTTAATATTTTTATAGAGAAAGTTTTGTGGAAAATTTTGTTTTCGACAATTTCTCTGTTTTCTGTTCAATATTATTATGTTCGTTATATATGCATATATGAATATATTCAGTATTTCTAGGACATTTCTTTTTACCCCAAAATTAAACAGTTAACAAAATTATTTCACTTAAAATAAAATATGTTACTGAATGCATATACACACCTACATACGTAATTCATACACACGTTAATATGCCCACATATAAAGTATCCGGATGTACATACATACATACATATGTACGTTTATAATATCAAAATACTGTGTACACGAAATCCTTAGTGTATGTGTGTACCTAATACATGTGTGTATAAAAAATAATTTTGCAATAAAAATTTCTTGTTACCCAAGTGTTTTTTATTATTATTATTATTATTTTTTTTTTTTTGTTTTTAGTTCTTCTTCCTTTTTTTTCTTGTTTTCTGTGTATTTTTAGAGGTGTATTATATAAAAGTGAAATTTTAAAATTTTATGTTAAAAAATAATTTATAAAAAGTTTTTTATTTTAACATTTATGTTTACTGTTTAATATTTATGTTTATTTCAAAACATTAAAAATGAAATTGTAATTTAATTTTATTAAAAAGCACAAAATTTTTGTTACTTCATGGTTTTATCCTTAATAAAGAAAATAAGAAGAAGAAGAAAAAAATTTCAAAGTTAAATAAACCTGAAGGTAGAAGAAAAAAATACGACAAAAATATAAAATTTTTAAAAAAAGAAAGAAAATAATAAGAAGTAATAATAAATCACATCATTGGTAAAATAAATGCGGTTTGTGTACATAATTACTCACAGATTTTTCTCTTTTTCAATTTTATTTTTCTTTTCTTTTATTTTAGAAAAATTTGTTTGTAAAATTTTATTTTTTAATTTTGACCTTCTGGTATTAATTTATTTATTTTATTTTTATTTTATTTTATTTTTTTAATTTCTTTTATTTTCTTTTGTTTTATTCTTTTATAAAACATGAGATATTGTTATTTAAGTTAGATGTCAGTTTTACTTCTATTTTATGTCAGTATATATGTATAATATCTAAACGCGAGATATCTATACATAATATGTACGCATATATACACACACGTACATACATACATAGTATTACAAACTAAGTCAGAATATTAACTTTAAGGAATTAATTTGTACAAACTTAATTTATCTTTCCCCCGAGATAAACAAAAATAAAAGACAAGAAAAAAAAAATAAGTAAGTAATAATAAAAGCAACAAAAACAAACTAGAAAGGAAGAAAAATCTAAGGAAAAAAAAAGAAGAGAAAAACTTTATTTTTATTTTTGCTTTTCTTAATTATTTTTAGTTATCCATGATCAGAGCCCTTCTTGTCACCTGTCTGTAACTATATATACGTTAAGTGTATAAATACAGTGTATCGTGAGTTTGTTTTTTTATGTATTTGTGTATATTTGTTTATGTATTTTCTTTTACTTTTCGCTTTTACATTGGAAAAGCAAAAATATTTTTTCCTATATACACATATATTTATGTAGTACATAAGGGTACAAGTCTTAACAAAGTCTCAACTCAAACCTTTTAAATTCCCTTGTGTCGAACACACTTTTATATAAGGAAGTCAACTCTCACACAATATTAATATTTTTCTTTTCTTTTCATTCATACATTTTATTCTGTTTTTTTTTTCCTCTCTTATTTTTATGTGTTTTTTTTTCTATTTCAACCGCACGAAAAAAAAATAAATAAAAAAAAAATTTCATCAAGTCAAAATGATAAATCATTGGATAGAAAACGTTTTGTGACCAAAAAAACGTAAATATAATAAAAGGAAAAGAAAAAAAAAATATAAACAAAAATATAAGGATGAAATGATGATAGTGATGATGATGATTGTATACAAGACATATACAAGCTGTCGTTTTATAACTAATAGTACATACATACATACATATATCAATATTGAAATATACATGTGTACATACATATATACAAAATGATCATACATATATGTATGTACACACATAAACACATTATATACGCATGTGAGTATAAATGTATATATGTGTGCGGATAGGTATATATTTTATTATAATATGATAAAATAATTAAGATGTAGCAGGTATAGATACGTAATTCCAATTATTTCATAGTATACCTATATATAAAATATTATCAGAATCTTATTATATTACATTACACAATCAATATTGCAAATGTGCACACATACTAAAGTTAACGATTATACATAATTTAATAAATGAAGCTATACATACAGAAAGACATAACATATTTTATAAATGTTTGCATATATGTGTATGAAAGTCCTTTTTCAGGAAGATAAATTATCATCGAAATTATACACATGTACGTATGTATCTTAAAGCCCATTAAAAAGATGAAAGATTTTATCGATATTATATTAGATATATAATTTATATTATTTATATATGTATGTGATCGTTAAATATGTGTTCTTTTCTTCCTGTATATACAATACATATTGCACAAATAATAATATCAATTTCAATGTTCCTTTATTTACCTAGTACAACAATTTTATAAATAAAAATAAATAAAAATTCACTTAAAATATCCTTTAAATGTCATTAAATGTGTATGTTTTTTCCTTCTTTTCTTGTGTTTGTTTATTTGATTTTGTTGTTGTTGTTTTCTTTTCACATTTGAAAAATAAACAAATAAACAATTTACCAATGTGTTCTAATTTCATAAATACATAATGAAAAAAAATGCACTATAAATATCTAAAGGCTCTCTTTTTTGTGTTATGCATAATTTAATGTAATCAATGAAAGGTTGGTTGGAAAAACACACAAATAAATATAAAATAAAAAATAAGAAGGAGAAACCAAAAAAAAAAAAAAAACAAAATACATACATAGAAATAAATAAAGAAAATACTTTTTGAACTAACTATAATATTTTTCCGGTATATTTAAGTCAAACATAACCATCAATAAATCTATCTGCTTGCACTCATTTCCTGCATTATAATTGTCAAAGGCTCAGTATTTGTTGAGTTTGTCTTCCGTTTATTTGTAGCCGTAGGACAAATTGCAATAAAATAAAACAACGAAAAAGTTTTTTTTTTTTTTTTTTTTACAGAAATAATTCTGTAAATATAGCTGTCTAAAAGTTGGTCACAAAGTTATGGCAATATAGTATAGAAAAGTATCCAGAAAATATTGTAAAAGGATTTATCGTTATTATATATTATACAGTTTGTATGTAAGATATATCTTTAATTTACATGTACATATGTAGGTATATTGTATGTGTGTGTACTCTACAAATATGTATATACGTATGTAATAAAAATGTTATGTACGTTATAAGTAAAAAATATACAATTTGTGTACAATTTAAGAAATATGAATGCTGGTGATGGTGGTAGGTGATGGTTTAATAGACATTTATGTATTATGTGTACGTATACAAATAGAAAATTTCTAAAATAAAAAAAAAATTGAAAAGAAAAAGAAATAAAAGAAGAAAGAAAAAAAAAACAAACAACTTTTCTTTACTCAACCTAATTCAGGAGAAAATAACTCCGACATTATAGAACAATGGCAACAAATAATAATGATAATAAACATAAAAATAATAAATGGAGTCATAACTTCAAAAATTTTGTTTTTCGTGATGTCTTTAGCTCGTTCGTGAAAATGAATTTGTTCACTACTACACATAATATACAATATATCTATGTATATATGTACATATATGTATATAATTTTGTACATGCACAAAAGCTTTTATGATTAACTGTAACATTGCATGTATGAATATACACACATACATATATGTATATAGTCAAATACATAAGTATATAATATATATGCAGTAACTGTAATATATCTAACATTGGTTGTATTTTATAAACGTTAGAGTTAGAACATGTTTTGCTATATTCATATTCAGTTTTTAACTCTTAATATTGATGACTGATTCCCTTCACGATAAAAATGAGAAAATTTACATATAAAATACTTTTATTTTATATGATAATGACATATGCTATATACAATGTATATAGTATGTACATCCATACGCTATCTATATGATATATGAATTTATGTATGTACATATACTGAATATATTAAGTACTTAAAAAAACCAAAACAATTCAAGACACATTCGAAAATTTTTTATTTAAAGGTGTGAAATATTATGTTGTATGCGTATAATGTATACACACGTATGTAAACATGCATATTATGCCTTTGGTTTGTAAATTACTACAGTGCAAAATAAAAAATAAACAAAAATAATAATAATTCATTTTTTATATTTTCTCCTTATGGTATACATGTAAATACATTAAAAGCAGAAAGCATAATAATATCCCATTCTTCAAAAACTTCATTAACTTTAATTATATGTCAGTATTTCAAACAATTTGTTTTGAAAATATTCGTGAAAGGATAAAGGAAAAATATGGTATATGTACACATACACATATATATATGTAGGTACATATGCATATAGTATATTATGGTGGTGCTTTTGGACGAACACTACACATATTGAAATACATAAATTTTTGCATGTCAATATTTACATATGAATTTTTAAGTGCACTTTTGTTCTTAAAGTAATGGCATTTCAACAATATGGTATTTTAAACCGAAATGCATTACGTTCTAAAATAAATCCTTTTGAATATTTTAAATTATCCATTTTCCAAGTTTTTATGGCATTAAACTTAAAGCAGATTATATTAGATATTACTTCACATACATATGTACATATGTATGTATGTATTTAAATATAACGTACATATGTATGTAGGTATACGTCTTGTTGATATATGTATGTATGTACATATGGTAATGTAAGTATTAAAATATTAAAATTTAAAATTTGAAAGTTTTTAATATCATAAAAAATAAATTTTTAAAATATCAATTGAATATTTGCAAAAAGCATTCATATGTAGATTAAAAATTATTACATCATAAATTCCATGATTTATTCTAGATGAATGTTTTTTACGAGTGTGTAATAAGAAAAATTATTACAGATAACAGATAAATGATTTGTTATGAAATGAAAATAAAAATAATTATGATTTGATTAATTTACCTATTTAATTTCAATAATAAGGAGCATATATGATAATTTCTGGTCAACAAAATTCGTTATTGGTTGAGCCATATCATTTGTATTCATGTATCTTTAAAAAGATGAATATTCCTTGAGAATCATGCCTGATCGCAATATATGTTCACAATATATGTTTGGTACTTTTTATTTGAACAATGTAAAGTGAAAATTATCACAAATTGTGTATATTCTGAAATTAAAGAGATAGTTTGTATTTTTTTGTTTCGGTTAATAAAATATTAATTTAATTTTCAATTTTTTCTTTTTGAACTTTAAATTTTTAATATGTATTTTATTAGGTTTAAATACATTAAAATTTTTTTTATTTCTTCCTTATGTAATTTATGTAGTTGTAATTCACCATAAAATTTAAACTTATAAATTTTTTTTTTATTTCAAAAATTGTATTAACTTAATTACCTATAAAAAGATATATAATGTATACAATTGAAGCATGCATTCGTAGTTGTATATTTGAACTTTTGCTAAATATTTTTTTAAACAAACTAAAAATCGATTGTATTTTTAAAAATACTTCACTGTAACTCTTAATTAAAAATTCGATAAAATTACAGAGTTGTATTGTAAATAAAATTTTCAATATAGTTTTGGGAAAAATTTTCCTTTTATGTGCATCATTTGTACATCTGGGAAAAAAATATCTAATATAATTTTAGGTCATTACAATTTTTTTCCTATTTTTTTTTCTTTTGTTTTGTTTTCTTGTTTTTTTTTATTTTTAAATTTTTTATTTTTACTTTGGCCCTCTTTCCAATCCATTTTTTTCGACCAATATTATTTTTATGATATTTTTTCTCTTATCTCTATGAGGTACACAAAAAAAAACCGTAATATCTTACTTACCGATCTTAAAATAAAACCTTTTCACGATATTTTGATGAGTTTTTCGCTTGCCTAGCATATTAAAAATTTTATCGTAGAAAGTTATATAAATTATGGCTGGTTATAATGAAAAGAATAAAAAACAAAAAAAAAAAAAAACAAAAAAAATGAAACAAAACTTTTTTTTTCGAATATAAAGATATATCAAATTATAAATTATGATGTGAAAATAATATTTATATCAAACCCACGCATTCATCCCCCACTATGTACATTCATTTATGTATATACCTTTAATAAAAAAGCTATGGTTTATTTTATTTTTTTTTTATGATATAAAATGTCCAATATAAATTTTTTATCAGTATTTTATTCTACAAACCTTTTAATTAATGGTCAAATTATTCTCAATGCTTTTAATTTCAAAATTTTAGGATTTGTCTTTCGATATACATACATATATGTGTATGTATGTATACATTTTGTGTAGTATATAATATACTTTGAAAAGTTATGTCAGATTATTTTATGATTGCATGTACATGGATGTACATACCTATGAACACTCATATACTCGTATATACATTTATATCAATTACACATGGACAAATTATATAAGTACAAGTACGTTCACAGATAATTTACATGAATTATAAATTAATTTATTCAAATTTATTCAAAAAACAAGCGTTATTAAAAGGAAAAACTCAAATGAACATGTGATGTATACACGAGTATACAATTTAAGTGTTATGTAATAAATTATAACTAACCAATTTGTTCATTATAATATGTTAAAGCAGAGTACATACATACATAAATATATATGTAGGTTTTTGAAAAATGTCTTTGTACATTACATACAAAAGCAAAGAAAATATATTTATTACTTGTATATTTTTCATCATCATTTTTATTCATTTTGTTTTTTTTTTTTTTTGATACTTTATTTTATGTGTTTTTCTCATTTTAAATTTTATCATATACATATGTACGAGTATGATGACAAAAAAACAAATAAAAAACAAAAATATAAAGATATATGACAAAACAAAGAAATAAAAAGCAAGTGTTTCATGTAACCATTATGTTAGCACCACATGGTATCAATTCTTCGATTTTGAAATTTTACAACATTCTAGTATTTACAACAATAAAAATTTTTCATTCATGTGGAAAAAATCAAAAACTGAATTCATCCTTAAAATTATATATGTATGCACATATAAATACTAATATGCGCGATGTATGTACATACCCGTATAGTACATGCATATAAATGTATGAAAAGGATACATTGTGTATAATGAAAAAATGAATATTCGCGTATAACTTTTGAACCATACATACATGTATATTTGTATATTTCAACATTCATACATATACATACAAACAGAAAAATGAAAAATAATACCACATATATAACCTAAATATAAACTGAATGGCAATAATAAATGTACGTATTTTAAAACAATTTATTTTCGCTATAAAAATGTAATTGTTTACCATAACTTTTTATAGTTTTTTACAAAAATCAAATAACACCAATCGTCATTGGTTTATATTTTATATCTTTCCTTCGATATTATTAATTTTTATATTACATCAATATTACAGAATATATACAGGGTGATGATATATTTCATTTTTAACGTTTTCACAATACAATTCGATATAAATAAAATAAAATAAATAAAAAACAAATTTATATGTATGTGTAATTAATGACAGTCAAAATTGTTATTTTTCGAATTTACATGTAAATGAAGATTGATTTTGTTAAAATAAAATTGATTACAAATGTACATACATTGCATCAAATTAAAAAAAGCAATTTATATGTATACATCATAGCAGATTCTAGGATATATCTGAAAGAGTATTTTAAGAATATAAAAATAAAATATTTATGGTTGTAATTTAATGAATTATTTTTTAAAAATAAATTTTCAAAATTGAAACGTAAAAATTTGTTTATATAATTAAAAGATTATTTTTTTTATTTTTATTTTATTTACAATAAATTCAAAATCAAATTTCAATAATAATAAAATAAAATAAAAAAAAATACATGATATTTACAATTTTATAATTATTAAAGAAATGTTTTTGTTTTTTTTTTTTCACAAATATACGCTTTGATTTTAAATTTCCTGTTTATTTTACAAATACATTGAATTTTTTGTTGTTATATAAATTTTTACAATCAAATTAAATCACTGAATTTTTTTTTCCATTTTTTTTTTCTTTTTGTAAATTAACTTTGAATTTTTTAGCATGAATTTACATAAATAAATATTATAAATAAATAAATAAATAGCTAACATCTTTTTTTGTTTTTGTTTTTATCTGATTCATAAAAATATTTAAATATAAGATTTGGCCAAAAGAAAAAACAAAAAAATAAAAAAAACAGAAAATTTTATTTAAAAAATAAAAATCAAAAAAGAGTAAAAAAGAAATATAAAAATAAAGAAAACTTCAATAATAATCTTTGTAATAGAATGTATATTTTGCATACTAAAATGATGTGTACCAATCTGGTCAAGCAAAAACATTCTATTTACCCTTGGGCAATTTTATAACATTCTCTCTTAAATCGAACTTTGTATACATACCCACATGTACTGTAGAATATATATATATGTTTGGTGTATATTAGATATGTACATTTTACTACTGTAGCATGTACAATTGTACATACATACATACATGTATATGTACGTATAAATAAAAATGTATGTTAAAGGTTTATCAAAAAAAAAAAAAAAAAAAATTGTTTCTTACTGGTTGCTATCCTGAAATTTGTAGTACTTTTAGCAATAGAATAGTCAAAAACTCTTTCTTAAATTGGGATGCATTGCTCAAAATAATAGGGTGAAATAAATGTTTGCTAACCATATGATATAAATAACAAAATTCATATATAAACATTTATTATTCAATTGTAAATCTTATCACATAAGTACATATAATATAGTATATGTACACATGTACATATAAACGTATAACATGTAAATCAATATAGGAATGAAAGAAACAAAATCAGAACGTTACAAATTTCTTAAAATATCCTGGGATATTAGATTCATATATATGAGCTTCAATCTTACATATCATCACATCTACATCAGTTTATTTGATCATATACATATAAATACGTTACATTCATGTATTCTATTTATATGTACATAATAGTCTGAATATTAATGTGAATATATTTATACAATACGTAAACAACATGTATGTATGTGTTATTGTCAACATTAAAAGGATATTTAATACAAGTTCCAAAAGTAAATTTAGGAATGCTGGTTTCTTTATTATTACTGAAGTATAGAGTTTATGTACTGTATACATCATACATAAATTTGTATTAAGCAAAGTAACATGAAAAAAAAAATTAAGAAAAATAAAATAATAAAAAAATATCTTTAAGATGATAAATTTATCAGTAAATCATTTGTGGTCTCACGAATTAATTTATATTTGTACAAATCTAATGAAGTTTCTTTAATTATTTATCCCAACAGGTGTTCTATCAAAAATTTTCTAATTTATAATGGTTTATATGCATTTTATAATATCACAAATTGTAATAATATGCAATAGAAATAAATTTACATATATGCACATATGTATGTACATATGTGACTTATGTATATCTTATATGTATTATATATGTAGGTATGTTTTATGTATACATTTTGAAATATATAGATTTGCTTGTACATACATACATATACATATATTTTGGGGTGAAATGTGTATAAATATTCTGAATTCTACTATATCAAAACTATTCAGAGTCATATTTTGTATTATACATATATATATATATATATATAAAATATCTATAAAATATCTGGCAATGTTAACAATTAAGATAATTTGATCCGGAAGATTGTTTATAACTACATTTGTATATTAGGAAACAAAAAGATTGATTGTAATAAATCTAACAGTAAATTTAAATATTTGTGTGACAAAATTATAATAACGAAGATAAATTAACTTTGTAAAATTTTTCGATTATGTTCACCCTATTATATAAAAAAAATTCCTATTTAAATGTTTGACTATAACTTTTTTATTATATTCAATGGTAAATACACAAAAAATAAAAAAAATTTTTTATTTTTCTCTTTTTGAAACCATATTATAGACAATATTGTTTGGATTTTTTTTTTGTATTTTCATTTTTGCTTACCACATAATCTGAAATAATAAACATATGCATATATGTATCTTTATTTTATACATACATTTGTATATTTTATTATCTTTCTATACCCCTTAATAAACTTAGTATGGGTACACAATATATACAAATATACAGTGTGTATAGACACATATTAATGTGTGTATTTTATATTTATATGTAGATACTTACATACGAGCATGTACATATATATAACTATTGAATTTTTATCGATTTTCAAACAATAGAAAAAAAAAGAACAACTTATACTATTTATTATCCTTACCGTTTTCTTTTAAATACACAATGCAAATTTAATTCTTTTATTTGTATCTTTTCACAAACTTTTTAAAAAAAAAAATTAAACGAAAAAAAAGGACAAATAAATACAGTTATATTCAAATTATTGATTTAAAAAAAAATATATATATCTGTGAAATAATTCAAAATAAATTCGAAGAAAACTTATTTGAAAGTAAATTTATGAGGAAAAAAAAAATTTTTTCCATACGATCTAATTTCATTTATTTCTATGTCCTTTTTTTTCTTCTATTTAAAAATTTATTTATTTTATTTATTTATTATAAGTATACTATAAATACATTAAAATAAAATAAATAATGTGAAGAAAATTCATTAAAATAAATTAAAAGTTATTAAGAAATTTTAAAAGTCTTATAATGATTTTATACAAAAATATATTTAAAAAAAAAATATTGTACAAAAAAGAATTTATTTTACACCTATTGTATAACTTTCATCATTGTAAATATAAATTCTGAATTTATAATGGCCATAAAATAAGTTGAAAGTTAAAAAGAAAAAAAGAAAAAAGGAAAAATATAACGAAAAAAAACCATCAATTCTTTTGAGAGCTATAATTCTTTGAAAATTTCCAAAAAATCATATAAATTTTAATTTAGAAATTAATATAAATGGAAAATATACGATAATTAAAATACCTATAACAACAATAATAATAATAAAATATAAAATTATTTAAATATAAAAGCACTGGTATTCTATATCAAATTTATATATGTAGATATGTATTATTATTTAATCAAATAAAAATGAAAAATAAAAACAAAAGTATATTTATTTATACTTACTATAAAAAAATTTAAAACCAAATACATTTATCTTCTATGCTGTCTAAAATTTGTTGAAATTTTATATCTCTCTGAACAATTTTTAAAAATTGTCTCAACCAAAACAAAAAAATAAAAAATTTATATTTTTATTTTATGTTATATCAAGCGTATATATTTTATATTAAGTTGATGTTAAGTAGTAAACATAAATTTCATATTATATGTATTACATTACATATATTAAAGTATATCCAGAAAAGATTTATAATATTTCAACGATTAATCAAAATATCAATTACATTAAACAGGTAAATACACATAGATACAAAACATATAAAAAAAAGGATACTGTATTATATATACATACATATACATATATAACTCATCTAAAACTACTTTATTTTGATTTAACCATTATGATTATTAACCTAACTGTAAGTAAAAAGCTAAAAATGAACGTTATGAAAGTCCCTTAAGTCTCAAAACACTTGAAAATCAAAAAATAAATTGAATTATATCAATTTTATCGAATTTATTTTCCCTTATTTTTACGTTATCCTATATATTTATCATCTGATTCTATTTTTGTTTCTTTTTTTATATTCTTCCTTTTTTTTCTTTTACAACAAATATACAACAACAACAACAACAACAAAAATTGTTTAAAAGACTTTTATTTTTTATTTTTATCAGTTTTGTATTATATTCGTTTTTTATATATTTCTATTTTCTATCGTTTTTTCCAATTTCTTTTTTGTTTCTATCTTTATATGTAATATCACAAAAACAAATGACATAGTTACTCTGGGTATATGTATCTATTCTATGTATTTTAAATTCGAGACTATTTATATCTGGGTTATATATATGGTATATGTATATCGCATTAAAAAGTATACGTACATATAGAGTGTAAAAAATAAAAAGAATGCGATGTGGGTCAGGGATGAAAATCCGATTTGCAGTTATACGTGTTTTAAATGGGATTTGAGAAGGGCTTTCAAATGAAATCAAAAAGAATCAACGAGAACAAAATTTATGGAAAAATCAGAGCCTTTTCAGTTATAGCAATAAAATTCAAACTTTTAACTGGAAATTTACAAGTTTTTGATCGCCTTTTCTGCTTTTTATATTTTATTTATTTTCTTTTTCTTCATTTTTATTTTGTTTTTGTATTTTGTATTCCTTTTTTTGTTTTTTTTTTTTCATTTTATTTTTGTTTTCTTCTTTTACAAATTTAACTATGTATATGACACTTGTATGTATATGTGTATATGTTATCCATAAATACAAGACAATTTTAACATCGCCTAGAGATAAATGTGTTATGCGTTTATGATACTCACATTTTAAAGAATAGAGCGACAGTCCCTATAAGACATTGATTAATAGCAAATTTATTCATAGCATTCAGGTAAAAGCTAAATTGTGCGATTACATTGTAAATGGAATATTAAGACTTTCGTCTTACCATAATTTTTTTAAAAGCATTTATATGTGCAAAGGTAAAGAATACAAAATATATGTACATTTACATGTATGTATAAGTATATTGGTATACGTGTATGTTCATACACATATATAGAGGGTTAAGCCTGCAATGAATAAAATCTGTAAAAATTTATTACCAATTCAATTATTTCATAGTATTATATGTTAGGCAATTTGGTACATGGGTATTATAAAAAGATACAAAAAAATATATTTTTTCTTTTTTCGTACATATACACATTTACAAGAATGTTATATTTAAACCATAAACTCAAATATTTTTTAGTACGTGTTCTATTGGTGTTCTGTGTGTGATACCCATACATTATTATTTTAAAAAAATAAAAAATAAAACGAATGATAATTTAAAATGAAAAATTACAAATTTGTTTTTAATTTAGATAACAATTTTTTTCTTGTCTCAAATTTTTTATTTTTCTGTTTTGAAAATAAATAAATTTACAAATAATCTTTACAAATAATCATTTAAATTGAATGAAATGTATATTTAAGATTTTTCATAATTTTTTATAATGACATAAACAAGTTTATTAATTGCGTACAAAATATAAATTTTGTAAATATTATTTATATTTTAGAATGTTACAAAAATAATATTTTTGTGTTTGAAGGTTTTTGTATAAAACTTATTAAAATTTTAATTGGAAAAATTCACAAATTCTTTTCTTTTAAATATTTTCTAATCCTTAATTTTAAATTTTTTTACTTTAAATTAATTTTATTTTTTTTATTTTTATTTTTATTTTTCTTTGAAATTTAAAAAGATTTTCCACGTTCCAAAAAATAATTACTATTTTGAATAAAACAAAATTGATCTTTAACATCATAATTTACAAAATCTTACCATCAGCTTTTTATCCAAAACACGACATTAAATTTTTTTGTTTCTTTATTACTTAAAGAGAAAAAAAATCGTATATAAAGTATTTCTAAGAATAGCAGAATACTATAAAATTCAGTAATTTAAAAGTTATATCAATGTGAGAACAAATTAAAATTTTATTTTTATGTAATAATTAAAAATTCAAATTATTCTGTTGAATTATTTATAAAATTCGGTAAAAATTACTAAATAAATATATTTAATTTGGTTTTAATTCTTGAAAATAAGGTATTGTTTTCTTAATTTTCCTCTTATTTTTGTTCGTACATGTGTCCTTTTTTTTTATTTATCACTAAAATTAATACGTAATTGAGAAACGGTGAATTTCAAAACTTCGCAAAAAATCTGTGGTTATAATATCTGTGATAGAATATTGGTACATTGAAAAACTTTTTTCCATTTATTTGACCGATTATTTTTTCTGTTTCAGTACATTTGTAAATATTTATTTTTGCAAAATTCTGAGTTTTATGAATGCGTAAAATTTTCATATTCGAGAATATTGGTAAGACTGCTCATAAAACACTTTTATTAGAAGGAAAATATGTACATAATATGCTCCCATTAGGCATGAATTGAAAATCATTAATAAACAAACTATAAAACTTGTTGCATTGTATTAATGTAGTATTACCACGTTACGTAACTCGCCTAATGTCTTGTTCTTTTTTTTTTCAAATGCCTAAAAATAAATGAAATAGCTTTTATTCATTTGAGAATTTTTTTCCTTTAAAAAAAAAGTAATTAATTATTATTTTTCATTTAATTTTCTTGTTTGAAAAATTTATTCATCAAAATATCATAATAAAAGTATGTAATAACATTACACCTACGAACAATAAATTCATGTTTTTGCTTGTGTTGAAAATTTTCTTTACATTCAATTAAATTTATATTAGTATTCGTATTTTATTGGTATTAGTTTGTGTGTATTTTTATACTTACATTAAAATCATATTTATTTTTAATTTAAAAAAATGATATTACACATTTTCAATTCAATCAACAGAAAAAACAAAATGGAAAAAACAATTTTCCAATTTTATTTTTTCATATATTTTCTATGTGTACTAACGAATTAAAGCTTCATTGGAAGCATTAAATTACTATGTAAAGAGAATATATACGTTTATATGTAAAAATTTTTATTGCAAACATTTGGTGGAAATACATTTTGAAAAGCTCATAACCATCATTTTCGTACAGCATTTGATATAACAACCAATCAAAAAATTTAAAAGAAAGCAAAAATAAAAAAAAAACTAAAAAATAAAAAATAAAAAAAATAACGTTTATTCTTTGTGGTTTCTTTTTAGTGTTTTCTTATTAAAACTTTAAGTCACCCATAAAAGAAAAGACTCTGAATATAAAGAAAATTTTAAATTGCTGTAGCAATTTTTATTTATGAAAATTTTACAATCTCTTTATTTTTGTTTTTGATTTTTTTTCTATATTTATAGAAAATGTAAAATTTTATTAAAAATTGTAAAAGATTTTTTTAGTTGAGGTTTTTATAAAGAAAAAGATTTTTTAAATCTAAAAGTATAAAAAAACAAGAAAACCGAAAAAAAATATATATTTGAATTTTCAAATATAAATATATAAATTTATGTATGTATGTGAAAAATCGAAATTTTTCAATAAAAAAAAAAAATGTCTGCCCTATTTACTAGAAAATATGCTTACAAATTGCTTTAAATACATGCATAATATTACGTGTATTTTACTATTTTACCTATGTACATGTATAGTTGGATTGAAATTAAAATAGATGAAACATACAATGGCCCACACACGACTGTAGTTTGTACATACATATATACATAAGTATATATTTAGTACGTTTGTACGTGCAAAACATTTGATAATGTCTTTACAATGTAACGTTGTCCTTATTCCAAATTTTTTTGTATTTTTGTTTTTTTGCTTTCAATTTTTTAAATGCTATCCCAACAGTCCCAACAGTCAAATATATTTTTAAACATCTGCTATTTATGATCACTTCCTGTTTTGCTTTCTAACAAAAAGTAAAAAAAAATCAATACTGAATTACAATAACAGCTTATTCAAAATTCTGCTACGATTACATTTATTACATATTTTTCCTTTCATTTTAAATGTATCACAAAAGAAACTTAAAAAAGAGCAATAAAAGAGAAACATTGGAAAAACTAAAAAATAAAACCACTAAACGGAATAAAATATGAATGTCTTATTTTAGATTTTCTTTATTGTTTAAATTTATTTACTTGTTAAAAAACAAAGACGATGAAAACTTAATGGTAACTTTTTTTCAATTACGAGTACATTGCGGCACAATAAATAAAACATAATTGTATAAAAGGGAAAAATGTTGTATTTTGGTTTCAATTTCAATTAATAAAATACATTTAGTATCATTGGACGCAACAATTAAGGATTGTACAAAACAATCTTCTGTTCAGGGAATCATAACTAAAAAGTATACTTTTAAACAAATTTCATTGTCAACAACGTCGCCAAGTTTTTTTCTTGTTTTTATTTTCATTAGAGAAGAAAAAAACCCAAACAATATTTTTGTCCAACTTTCATTGAATTCAAAAAAACAAAAGTGACATGAAATGGCCTGATATCTTATGTTTTCGCCGACTCTTTAATTGAGCCTCAACCTTTAAGTTCACATTTTTATAAAAGGAATTTTGTAAATATTTAGGAAACAATGCATTGATGGTAGCATGTAAAAATTCAATGATTAATTCTATAAAAATTATTTTAAAATATAAATTAAAATAATTTTTAAGATACATAAATTTTATAAATATTCTAAATTTATAAAATTTTATCGTATTACAGAAAACATTAAAAATAACACAGTTAATAGCCACTGTAATTGCTAAGTAACAAACATATATGTATGTATGTATGTATGTAGATAATGTTTGTATAGTAATAAAAATATTCTTTTTGTTTATTATTATTCTTAATTATAAAATTAAATTCTAAACATAATTTTGAATAAAAGCACATACATAATAAAATAAAACAAGGAAAAATCTAAATATATAAAAAAATATATATTAACAGGAAAAACTACAAAAAGGAAATGGCTTTGACTGCATAAACTACACTTTATTTTAGCTTTTCGGCAAAAATTCTATGTAGAATTTTTTTTTTCACTTTTTTTTTTTTGAATGTAAATAAGTTGTATTTTATAAAGAGCATATGAAACGGTACAAGTACGTATGTGTATATTAATGCTTCAAAATAATAAAACAAAATAAAAATCTATTCATCGTTTGTACAAAAATAAAAAAAATAAAATTTTTATATATAAAAAAGCTTTAAAAATTTTTGCAAAAAAGAATAGAATACACTGTAGGTATGTATGTACATATACATATATTGTACATACAGTTGCAATGTACACGTATATGAAGTATATGTGTGATTATATAAACATACACATTATACACACATGCATGATCATACAGTAGTATTATGAAAAAATAAAAAAATTAAAAAAAAGAAGTTAAAAAAATTTTCATCGAGATAAAATTGAAAGATTAAAGCGGAAGCACATATGCAATGAAGTTATTTATGTGTTTTGAAAAACGGTTGAATGATTTAAAAAATAAAAATGAATGAATAAAAAAATTTTTTTAGAGTGATTCAACAAAGGCATCATAGTACATTTACCAAAAAATTAAAAAAAAAGAAAAAAATAGACAAATAAACAGAAAAACAGAATGTATACATACGTATAGTATCTACATGTGTTTTTATTAATTAATAAAGCCAAAAATAAGCAAGTTTTTGTTCAATAAATGTCTATCATCATGGGTAAAAGTTAGTGAGAAAAATGAATATTTTTATGCTCAACTCAATGTGATTCAATTAAACTTACACTTTTCAACAAAGAAAAAATGAATAAAAAACTAAAAATTTGATAACAAGATAGCATCTTTTTGGGTTGTTTTTAGAAGGATTTTATAATTGACCTTTTATGACCACAATTGAGTGAAAATTTCTAATAGGACATGTAAATAAAAATCTCGTTTAACTTAATTTCTTTACCAGTTCTACTTGTTTTTCTCCTTTTTTCTGAAATTAGTTATTAGGTAAATTTTCATTTTTTATTACACGAAAAAGGACATTTATGGTTTAATTTACAAATTGATGCGTTTGTAAAAGTTTTTCTCGCTTAATTTTTTTTTTTTAAATTTATTATGTACACAGTATTTTATCTTTGAAATTCCTGTTTTTCTTTTCTTAATTAAATATGTTTTTTAAAAAAAAAAAAAAAAAACAGTTTGATGTAAAATTCTAACAAAAAAAAGGAAAAATTTGATGTATTTAAAAAGTGTTAAGATCTACGGTTAAATTCATTTTAAATTAATTAAAATAATTTTTTTTTCTATTTTGTAATCAATAAAATGAAATTAAATAGAATCAAACTGTCTCTTTTCTTTTACTACTGGAAAAAGAAAAAATAGATTTTTTTTTCTAAAAAAAATTCGTTAATCTTATTTCAAAAGAAAAAAAAAAATACTTGTCAAAAGATTTTATATTTTATGACATAATTAGTAAATTTCTATAGTTCATGAGTAAAAATATCTAAAAATTCCATTGTTCCAAAAGAGAATAATAAAGAAAGAAATAAAAAAAAAAAACCCTAATTCAAAAATAAAATTAATGTTAAAATTATTTTAGGTACCATACATTTATAATGTACTTTTATACATGCACAAATACACATTATATGATATACGTATAACATATATTTCATACATCTATCGGTGTACATATATACGAATATATATTTTATAATATTCATGTATTTTAAACTTTGAAAGTATTAACTGCAACTTTAAGAAAGTTACGAGCAAATATATCTTAAAAAGATATTTAAAGATAATCGCTATATTTTCTGAAGTGGTAAAATAAAATTTAATCATCATTTATTATGGCTTGCCACCGGAATGTAAAAAGCTCTATATTGTATCTAAAAGACTGAAAAGAATTAAATATCCATATATACAACAACAATACAGTAATTAAGTTGGCATGTTTATACGCTATTTCACCGTAATTTTCTTCTAGCAACATTAAGTGGGACATTTTCCTAATATATGACCTGCTTAATCGTCCAGTTTTAGGGAAGAATATTTTAGGGTGGATAAAAAATTATTACTATATACACATTCTTGAAAAACAATGTTTTCAAGTCTATTCTCATGTATATTATGAAGTTTAACGTATAAATTTCAATATATCGTATATTATATTTATAGTTTTGTGTTAAATATGTATATAACTATATATAATGTGTACACATTCATACGTGGCTAAATTATACACGTAAATACAAACATACATATATTATGCAATATATTATTCATATGTTCACATATACACGTGTAGAAGTATCAAATAAAATATTGTATGGTATGCTTATATTCGTAATAATAAAATTATTTAATTATAATGCTAACTATTTTACTAACTTAGTTTAGATGATTATGATATTTTTATCACATGTATACATGCACTACATATATTATACACCCACACAAATAATATTATACGCGTTATGCGTAATTTTGTGGATTTAAGCAAGGTATTACCGAAATATTATAATTCTTTTTTTTTTTTATCTCTCTATTTTCTTTACAAAATTTTAATAATAGTTATTTAAAACGGGAAAAATTCAAATTATTACAAACTTTGTTAGTGAAAATTTGACAAATATATTATTTAATATTCACGTATATTTTACATTCATATGTACATGATATTTGTTATATAAAATATACGATTCAAAAATCAAATATACATATAAAGAATATGATTTAATATGTGTATACATATATGTACACTTAAAATTTAAATTGTAAAAAAAGAAGTGATTAAATAAGACAAAAGATTTGCAAATTTATTTTTCAAAGTTTTTTAAATATTTCAAATATGTACATACCTTGTAAGAATTGTCGGCATATGTATGTACATGTATATTATAAAATGTATTTACAATACGTATATTATATAATATGTGTACATATACGAGTACACAAGTATTGTAGATGTTGAAATTATACATAGTGTAGTATATATGTACAATGTACGTATACATCTGGTAGTTAAAAATTATGATATGATATCTCTTTCCTATAAAAGGAAATATTAATGAAAATTTATTTTCATTCTTTTGCCAGGTAAACTTTCATTTACACTATAAAATCTACACACCTATCTTTATAAATTATTATCTGTTATATATATGTTTTGTATACAAACACATATTTATATATTTATGCTATATGCACGTAAGCACATACTTAGATGTACTATATAATAAGATACATATACACTTATGTATTTGCAAACATTAAATATATGTACGTGTAAATATAAGGCAATATATGAATTTTCATTTTATAGTACTTCAAATTTTAAGTACGGGTATTCACTTTCATACATTAAATTTACCTTCACATAAGTATGCATACATGTAAGTACACATAATGTGCACATATGTATGAATGTAGACTCTATTCATTCATATATTTCTTATATGTACATATATACTACACACCATCATAAATGATGATTTCTCCTTTACATCCTTTTATCCTAAAGCTACTCATCTAAAGATCCTTTAATTTCCTGTGTGCTAAGTTAATGATAGTGTAATTAAATTCATTAGTAAAGTATTTCTTGTTTCAATAACATTGCCGGTGTTGTAGACACATCCTTATAAGTAATATAATATTCTTAAACTAAATATTATATACATACATATAACTACTGTAGCATATACATACATATAAAGCGTATACATATATGTATATATATATATGTATATGTATGTACAAACGAAGATACTATGTATACAATAAAAAGATACATTATATTCATTAGAAGTTTTTAAATTGAATAAAAAAATAAAAAATTAACAATAACGAATGAAAAAATAAACAAATATAATGTATATACTACATATGTATAAGTATTTCGAAAACAAGTTACAAATTAAAAAAGAAAATTGCATGCGTTTGTTTGAATTGTAAATAAACGACAAGAGAAAATAACAACAAAAAAGAATTAAATAAAAACTTTATTTTTCTATATACCTTTTTGAAGAAAACAAAATAAAATAACAAATGAAACTTGGTAAAATTCATTACCCAGCAAAAACAAAAATAAAAAAAATTTAAAAAAAAAACGAAAATTTATGCTAACTTAACAGAAGTCTTTTTTATAGTTGAAACAATTGAAACGTTGAAAATCAAAATAATTTGTTAAACATTTTCAAATAAAAATCCTAAATTGTTCTAGCTATCATTTATACGTACACATGTACATATATAGTGTGCAAGTGTATATATGATACACTTATTAACTAATTATTATTGATTTAAAATTTAATTATCTGTCATTTTGTTCATTCAATCAATTAATAAGCTCTTTTATGTTGAATAAATGGATTGATTAATTTATGGAAAATAGAAATTTAGTTTCAACAAGCATTGCGTATATTTTATGTATCATGTCTTCTACAAAACTTGCTATACAAATATATTTATACTATATATACATATTTATATAAATGTAAAATATTCGAATATACATTCATGAGTTTTACGTCATCTCAACTCATTTTCAAATCTTTTTACGATAATCAAATTTAAAATTGTCATTTTTTCAATGAATTTTCCTTTTGTTTTCTTGTATTTCATTAGCACAATTTCAAAAACTATAGAATCAATCATCTCATAATCAAATAAAATTTCATTAATTATTTTTTACTTTCTTTTAAAATTGATTAAAAAAAAAATACAGAGAAAAATTTTTATTTATTTATTTTTTATTTTTTGCTTTCACGAATATTCACATGTATTACATTTTATGTATATTAATCATGTGTGATTGCTGAGTATCACATATATGTGGTGATATGATGTAATAATGATAATCTTCTTTGATGCCTTGCAAATTCATAAATTATTTAATCTGTTTCATTTTAATAAGTTGAAATAGTGTATAACGTATTGAATATATTATGTGCATACATACTCGTACATATGTATATTTTCAGTATAGGATTTATATTGTATTTATTTGTACATGAAATTTCAGAAAAGTTTTGTATGTATATGATACAAGAATATCACGAGAAAAACAGATTTTTACATATGTACATGTAAGCATTAAGTGAATATACGTATAAGCTATCATTTACATATACACATATTTTAATTTACAAACCATAAATGCTAAACATATGTATATGTACATATATTTAATATGATACAATATAATAAATAAAAATAATGAAATGATTGCGGAAGGATTCAAAATTTAATCCAGGAATTAAAATTTGTAATAAAATTTAAACAAAATTGATGCCGAAAAACTCCAAACACAAGAAATACAGTCATAAAATAGTGGAAGTCAATTTTGTTTCGAATATTACATATATAAATATCTACATACATACGTGTACATATATAAACAGTGATATAAATACATTGTGTAATACTTTATATTTATTAATACGTACATATAAATAATACATTTTATATGTATGTAAATGAATTTCATTAGGGCATGTATATAATATGTACGTTGATTTTAGATATGTATTTTATATGCCAGAAACAAATACATATGTACATACATATGTATGTATGATAATATCGATTACAATATCATATGACCAGAGAAAGAACGTGCAAGGCCGCTTAAATAAGCAGAATATTTGACAAAATATGGATAGAATGGTATATAATACAAAAATAGATATGTACGATTACGTGCGAATACATTATACAAAGGATAAAATACATCAGATCCAGGATTTTTGGTTTCCCTCTGGTTTATCATCATAGCTACAATATGTATACTTTTGTGGTTAATATTTTGAACCTGTCTATATGTTTAGATTTTGAATATTCCAATTTTATCATATAGTTTTAGTTGACTATTTATTATACAGATATATGTACACACATACAATATGTATCTATGTATGTATGTACGTTATAATTTACATATGTTTCATATTTGAATAATATATATAAACTTTTGCATATGTATGTATTATATTCATATACAAAAAACAAAAAAAGAAAAAAAAAATTACATATAGAGTTTGAGTGAATTTTACAGATTTCCTGTGTATAGTACAAAATGTTATATCAGATATTTAGATGCATATTCGACTAGTTGCATATTAACTTGTTTGTAAAACAGAAGTTTATATTATAGTTTTCGGGCATAAACTAAATGGATTTTAAAATCAAAGATTTTCTATAATATTACAAATGGTATTATTTGTACAATAACAGTAAAATATTTTGTATCACATATTCATTTAGTATAGCGGAAATGAGGCAAAATCCGTTCTAATTAAAGAATAGCAAATCAATTTGCCACGGCTAATTGTCATGGGCTTTTTAGTTCAATATACATACATATGTATGTAAAATGCGTGTATTCTTGTTTGCTAAAAGGTGCATTCATTTAAACATGCACATTTTTAATATACATATGTATGTACATTGCATATATGTAAATACAATAAAACATATTATTATACGTATATAAGTAGATACAATAAAACACTTGGATATTTGCACAAATTAACATACATACTCGTACATTTACAAATATACATACATATGAAAATGGATTTATATACGTACGTGTATTTAATATGTAAGTGTTCATTTTATATAATTTTGAATAAAATTTAACATGCATGAATTTTAGTCATTTTGTTAGATTTACTTATGCAAAAAATAAACAAACATGCAAATAACAATAGAAACAACAACAACGAAAATATACTTACATACATTTGTATATGTATATATACATCATAAACAATAACAAATGAAACCAAAAAAAAAAAAAAAACAAAAACGGAATAAAGCAAAAATTAACATTTGTACATATGTTTTTGTTTTGTAAATAAATATATTTTACGCACATTTTACCATAAAAAATATTTATATAAATATTTTCTGAAAATTTTATTAATTAAACTTCCTCATCTCTCCAATACAATTTATCATTTTCTTCGATATGTACATGCATATACATATCATGTATATTTTCCATTTATATATTATTGTTGTTTTTGTAATAAAATATTTTAGATAGAATTCACATAAGCAAACATATGTACATATGTATTTCAAAAACCGTTGTGGTTAAAATGAAATTTTACTAATTGACATTTAAAAAGACAAAATTCCGAAATATGATATATGTAATATAATATATTTTTGATATTAACTATATAAACTATACTTATATTATATACAATACACATATATTTTTATGTACATATATATGTGTTAATATATGAAAATAAACTTCATTTATTTAAATTTAATTTTTTGATAAAATCCTTCTTAAATCATAAATATACACACTACGTATGTATGTACATAAGTACACATCACATATAAAGTGTTTACTTCAAATATGTCATCTATTCAAATCGAAATGTTTCAAGAAAATCAAGATGATTACATTTTATAAAAAGGATATGAAACTTGCACAGGTGAAATTTATTTTTTCTCTCACATTATTTTTTTCTTTCTATTTTGTAAATCTATAACATTCCTTTAATCTTATATTACAGACATCAGTTTGTTCGTATTACTGATTATGTACTATGCAAAATCGTTCACTATAATCTTATATACATGTATGTATACATATATATATATATATTTTCATGTAGGTGTATATATTCACCTACATACTGTGTGTATATATGCGGTATACGTATTTGGTACGTGCAAATTTAGTTGATACATGTATAAACATATAGATTGGATAACAAAGTATATATGGCTCAAATGTAATGTATGCAAGTACGTGAACGTATCAAATCATAACAATTTTTATATTAATATAAATAGTTACATGTCTCTATATAAAATTTTTAGAGTATTTCTTAATATAGATAAATAAATATGTATGCACTATACGTTCTTGTTTTCTAAAACATTTTACTCTTTATCTCTCTGATAACGAATGCAGTATAATAAAATACATGAAACGAAATGAAATTTGAAGTTGATATTTTCTTCAGTTTAATAATATAGTTTTCTATAAATTTTCGTATCTGTTAGCAACAAAACTTGGTTTCTTTTGTATACACAAAAATTTTCTTATATGTACATTTATTCTCTGAGTATAACATTAAAATGTTGAGTATAAAATTTAGAGAAATGATGGGTGATAAAGAGATATAAAAAGGATATAAAATCATTGAATACTCAATACATACGTATACATAAAATCACATTTATTTTTGTTTCATTTTCCAATGCTCCAAGGGAATTTTATAGGATACCATATTCCCCACTTTGAAAAGGACCTAAATACAAAATTTAAAATAAAAAACAAACAAAAAAAAAAAAAGAAAATAAAGCAAAAAAGGATCTTTTCACTTCTAAAATACGTATAATTTTCGTCTCAATAAAAAATAATGGTTTTTATTATTAAAAACTCGTAGATTCTTGTACAATATGTATTATACATAAAATAAACATAAATAAAAGAAACTACGGGTTATATGTATTGTTATATTTATAATGTATTACTTACACTAATTTTTATAATCGAAAGGATAAATTGTAATTTTACTTTATTTTTCGCTTATATATTTTTTTCTTCTCTTTTGCTTCTTATACTTGTTATTTTCTTCTTTGTTTAGTATTCTTTTTTTTTTTTAAATTTCATTTTTAACTTAATGTTTTTATCCATATATCTACATATGTGAACGAAATACATAAAGTTATCTTATAAATAGTATATGTATAATATCGTAGCGTAAATATTATCTTATAGTTGTAGTACAAAGATTTGATTAATGACCACCAATTTCAAATATATTTTTGATCGGATTTCACGATTAAATAAAATAATAATAAAAATAATGATAATAATAATAATATTAACAACGAAAACGATGTAAAAAATTTCATCTATATTATTTTCCTTTTCCCTTATTTTTCTTTATTTTATTTTATTTTTTTTTATAGAATGTAATTTTCAGAAAATATTCATTTAAAAAAAAAAATTACTTACATATCCATACACAAGTCTACACATAATATATGAAAATTTACTATCGTATATTTACTCTTCTAAATGTATAAATAACATAATTTTTATCAATAAATTTTTATTTTTCTGTTGTTATTTGAGTTGAATTATTTTATCCATTTAAACGCAACAACATCTTTATACTACATTCATGCATATTATATATAAAATGTTTAAATGTAAGTAGTATATATATGTACATTTAGCTTTAATGTTTGAATAAAATAGAAAATATATAAAAAAATAAATAAATAAATAAAAAAATAAAAAAGAAAAACGGAAACATGGCGGAAATAGAATAGAGTATTGGTTAGGTGATTTCCGTTTGACATTTTTATTTCCTGTATCAAAGTGATTGAAGTCGTTTTAGGGTAAATACGATTTAGTGTTAGCCTTTCAACAACAAAACTCATGTTTTAAAAGAAATCATTTATGTGTGCATGAATTTGCAAAATAAACATGACCCTTTATCATTAGGTCAAATGGGTGTGTAACAAAGACCCTTTTGGATTTATTACATATAGTACATACACATGTATGTATGTATGTGTACATATATCACTATATTAAATATCAGTTTTTATATATTATCTACATATAAATGTATGTGTAAGCAAATGTATATTTATGCTTTAATACACATTTTATTACAAACAATATGTGTGTATTTCATGTAAGTATATATAGACATTAGGACAGGTAAAAGCATATAAAGCAACCTCGTACACCCGTATTATAATGAAGCTGCTGTGTACGCTTTTCTTTTCTTTTTTTTTTTTAAAACTCAAAAAGGTGTGCCGCAACCACAAAATATGTAAGAATGTTGATATGACATAGCACATTGCTAAATGAAGATGATTTTCAAATACAAAAAATGCTTTTAATCTAATTATCATATTTTCATCAGTTTATTGCATTTTTGTATTTTTATTTATTTACCTTTTTTTTTTGTAGATTTTATAATCAAAAATAAAATCAACCTTCATTTTTATTCCTTTATTTTTGTTTCATTTTTTATTTATTTTTTTTTTTACAATTTTAATACGTTACTGTGAAACGTTAGAAATTTAAAATTTTATTTAATTTATTTTTTGTTTACGTAGAAAATGTATTAGTCATTAATTCTATTTAATTTAATGACTTAATCCTTGCTACAACAACAAATGAAATAGTGAATCCTTTATTTAGTTTATTCGTAATTTTATAAACTAAAAATAAATTAAAGTTTCGTTTAAAATAAAGAATTAATTTTGAAATAAAATTATATCCATTCATTAGAAATATTCATTATTATATTTAATTAAATTTAAATAATTGAACATTTTATTCCTTTTAAATGATACAATTGACAATGCGTCAATGATGATTTTTCTTATTGCTAACGTTTTTATTTTTATATTTTATAATACATCAAGTGTGTGTGCTTATGAAGGTACGTATGAATTTTTTTTTTTTCTAAAAATAAATTTAAAATTACGTAAAAATATACACGTGTGCAGTATACATACATACATACATATATAGTATAATAATAAAGCTCTTAAAAACCAATCAATTGTCCATCAATTAAACTAATTGACATCGAAAAACTAGACTTTTTTTAAAAGGTAATAACACATAACCTAAATTTTAATATCCCCATTTACTTTTTATAGATTTTTATCAGTTTCTTTTTTTCTATTGTTTAATTTCTTACTTAAGTTTTTTAAGACATTTTCACTATTAAGTTAAAAATATCAATCAAAAATGTATACTAAATAACGTACCATTTAAAAAAAAAAAGAAGAAGAAATATAAGATTTAGCAATATGACTATCACTCATATATTCATTATTCATTACCATATACCTGTATCTCTTTTATGTAGTACTTCAATTTCATGTTGAAATTATTTTAAAACATTATAAAAAAAACTTAAATTTTTAGATAAAAATTTAACTATTACATTAAAATTCAATATCAATTATATTTACAACGATAAAAAAAAACAGACCATTTGAAGCTGTTCATAAATACATAGTAACCGTTTGAATTTTAAACATATTTTTTATTTTAAGAATTTTAAACACAAATCCTTAAGCCTCAAGCATTAAAAAAAATGTAAAAAATAAAAACTAAAAGAAACAGATTTATTAAACAGATTTAACAGATTAAATAATATATTCCAAAGTATAAGAAATTGAAAACTTTTTTTCTTCTTGTAATAACACGTGAATATACTAAATAAAAAAAAATGTTTTGTTTTTTGTTTGAAAACAACAAATCTACAGTCTTAATTTTAAATATACAGAGGTAATAATTCGTTACAGGATAACGTTTATTACTTACGTTTTATCAACGAAATTTCAATTATAACGGTAAATATACTATATGAACACTCATAAGTGAATTTTACAAATTCATCTTCGTTACCATCGTCATCATCATCAACATCATCACCATCATCATCATCATATAATTACTACTTACATAAGAAAAATATGTAAAATACTTTTTACCAAATTTTTAAATTCTTTTTAGAATATTCTCTGCGGACATAAAAAACATAATAAAAAATAAAATAAAGAAAAAAGTAAAAGAAAAACAAATGGAAATAAGATAAAAATAGAAAAAAAAGATACTTATTTTGACAGAAAATAAAAATAGAATACATACAATAAATGTATACATGTGTATATATAAAAAATGAATTATTATATGAAATGAATAAAAAGACAAATGGATTAATTCTATGGAGAGGATCCTATTAACATTGTTGCGTTTTTCATATTCATCTATTAACAATTGGTTTTTCTTTTTTATATAATATATACATAATATTGTACATAAAAGTACAGTATTTTCATTTTGTATCATTTATTTATTTTATTTTTTTTTTGTTATGATTTTTTTTTTTCGTGTGTATGCTGACAAGCACTTTGCGTGCATTGCAGAAATTTTCTTACATAATTTTAGTTTTATGTTATGCTTGGTTATACGCATTTGGAATTTATAGTAGTATATTAAATAATGTGACAAAATAAAACAAAACAAGAAAAAAAAGAAAAAGGAAAAACTATTTTATGAAACTTAATGTGATTTCATATTGTAGCGTAAATAATACGTACTTAACATAATATACGTACATATATACTCGTATATGTACATGTAAACATATGTATATATGTATCAGTTAAAAAGACTTAATAATAATAATGATAATGATGATGATGATGGTAATAATAAAATCACTCTTAGATGTTTAATTTAAATTAGCATAATTTATATATATATATGTATGTATATGTTATTCATATGTACGTAACGTGCATATGTATATACATATAAAATTTGTATTCGTCAACAAAAAGAAAACTTTTTCTATTTCATCAAAATCCCAACTAATTACAATTAATTTATTATTTTTATTACAAAATTTTATTATTATTAATTTTATAAAGCTTAAGAAATTAAATTTTATGCATTCATTTACTTTTTTTTTCTTGTTCTTGTTTTTTTTTTTTTTTTTTGTTTTTTAAAGAAAATTCTTATAAAATATCATAGTCATAATGATGACTGTATATACATACTTTGCAATTGTATGTATATATAGTAATCCATTATACGAAATATTCATTTTGTTTACAGCATTTTTGGTACTATACATACATATATACGTATATAAACATATATAAATTTTGTATATAAAATTAAATAAAATAAAATAAGGTAAGAAAAGTTTTTACAAACCTAATTACATTACTAATTTCTACAATCAGAGTAAATTAGTACGTACCTTCTAAGTAAATTTTATTACATCTTTTCTTTAACATACATATATGTAGGTATATATATAAAAATTCATATATGTATATATAGTATATATGTATAACATTTTACATTACATACATTGTTATGTATTCCCTAAATGCTTTTTATTTAAGTTTTTCCAACCAAAAAATACACTTCTATTACCGAAAGGATTAAAGAAAGTTCCAAAATAAGTACCATTGAGTATAATAAAACTGTTATAGAAGTAATGACATACTAATGGAAGTCACCTGTATAAATTCATGTACATTTATGTATGTATGTGTATATGTTATATTAAAGTTCTTCTTAACAAAAAACACATCAGCGAAAATAAGATAATGTCTTATAAAATAGGATCAAGATGCTACTTTTTTCTTATTCCTTTTTTTTTTATTTTTCTTTTTCAAAAAAAAAAAAAAAAAAACATCAAAATTCGCCTGCTAGAAAATTGAAATTATTCTTTTACATTTGGTATTTATACACAAAAAAAAGGAAAAGGAAAAGAGTATCCCTTTATATGATATATGTATACTCACCTATTAAAAGTGTAGATATAGATATATAAAATGAAATGTATGTTTTTTTGCACAGCTGTGTAAACGTGTATATATTAACTCACTCTTATTATAATATGATATGGTATGCATATTATTTGTATATATAAATATATATACATACATACATACATATGTACACAATAATCAAAAGCACAAAACTTGTTTCCAGCTAATAGTACTTTCTTGATTATGAGTATTTTTCATGACTCGAGACAATCATAAAATTAAAGCAAAAGTTTCATATAATTTTATTATAAGAAGCACGAGGCTATCCAAACAGTAAAGTTATACTATATACAAACATTATATTAGAAACAATGAAATGAAGTAAACCTGATATATTCATCAGGAGTAAACAATCACATATATATATTTAAAAAAATTTTATACATATTCTGCATGTATGTATGTGTGTATAATTTATAAAAACAAACAATACAACAAAATAAGAGCTTTAGGCACTCATGCGAATAAAATTTGTTTTTCTTTACACACAAAACAGAACCTGAAAATCAACGAAATAAGTATATACATATACATATGTCTGTATGTATTTATGTATGTATGTAAGAATGAAATTATTATTATTTGAAGGCATATTCTAAGGTAAATATATGTACAATAATGTAATGTATGTTGGTTAGTGTATTAAAATGAGTATGAGAATTTTGTTAAATGTACACATACATCTTACAATTATGCCTATACATATATACATATGTATATTATGTACATATGCATTAAAAATTATATATACGTATATACTACTCATTTAAAAAAAAAAAAAAAAAAAGAAAAGTTAAAACTTTATTACATCAACAAATATGTATGTATGAGTATGTATGATTTTTGAGTTGCTAGCTCATTAAATTTGCATATATTTTTAGATATTATGTATTATATATGAAATTTTAAATCCATGTCGTTTTCCAAACAATGATTATAGCTATTCTGTAAATTCTCTTCAAATATTATTATGCATATGAACAGAAAAAACAAAAAACAGAAAAAAAATTTTCAAAGAATATAATCAACAAAATAAACTACAACAATTCTGTAGAAATAGTCAAAATAAAAGGAAAAATTAGATATTTTCCTGAAATAATGATGTGAAATGTTAACGTTGAAATTTATTTGAAAATTATTAACCTTATTTACTTTTTTTCTTATGACAATGACAATACAAAAAAAATGTAATATGATTTTGTCCTCTATTTAATTTTTAAATTATTATTACAATTTAAATTTTATTACAAGGGCATAAAAAAAGATAGACAACTGGTGAGTTTTTAACAAGCATCTACATGTGTGGTACATATGTATATATGTATATATTTTTTATATTAAGTAAAAAAAAAAAAACAAAATAAAACGTAAAATGAAAATTTGCACATCAAATAATTATAATTTTAAATTTTTCAATAATTTTCATATTATAATAAAAATTTAATTATTTTATATCATACGTGAAATGGATAAATTACGTTATTTTTATTGATTAATTTCAATCATTAAATGATTAAATAAATTATACGTGAATTTCCATTTACATACATACAAAAAAAAAAAAAATAAAATAAAAAAAAATTATGCAATATGTGTACCATAATAATCCAAGCGTATTCACGAGAATATAATATTATGCATGTATTTTTAATTTTTTTTTTTTTTTTTTTTTTTAAATAACCAATTTGCATCTTAATTTAGCTTTAACTTAAATTTAATAGTCCAAAACAAATTTTTATTTTCGTATAAAGCAAAAAAAAAAGAAAAAAGGAATAAAACATAAAATTTTATAACGTTTTAAAAAAATATTATGTTGGATTTTTTTTTTAAATTTTTTAACGAGGTTCAATTTTAAAATTAAACACGTTATCCTTTGTAAAATTATACACATACAGAATAAAACAGAAATATTTGAATCTAGAATCTAGTTGTTTTTGTCGTTTTAAATTCAGTCCAAAAAATCATGTCAACAGAGGTGAGCATTTTTATACCGAATATCCTTTATTGAAAATAACGAAATGGTAATAAGTACTTTCAATACAAAACTTCTGTGTAAGACATATGGACCAGTTTGCGAAAATAAGACTGTGAAGAAAAAAATACAACCTTAAGTTGTATCAAATATATGATAACCGGAGTGGATAAAAATGGAAAAATTGAGATGAATTAATCAAAAGACGAGACTAAGCGAAGAAAACCCCGTCAAAAAGTAGTGCTTTCATGAATTTGATGGGAAGAGAAATAGAAGACGACTAAAGAAAAAGTAAACATTACATTAAGAGACGACATTAAACTGAAATTTGTAGATTACATTAACTAAGCCGAAAATCCTGGAGAAAGTGAAGACTAAAAAATGGCTGTAGCACCAATGGATGACGATTCCTGTATTGTGTTGTTTCTCTTATAAAAAAAAAACAAGAAATGTTGAAATTATTATACAGAAAAATATAGAAAAACAAACAATCAGATTTTAATTCGTTGTAAATATTTTCAAAGCTAACGACCTTCTTACTTTGATTCATTTTTAATTTCAATTTAATTTTAATATATTCTCTAATTTAACATTGTTACATAAATCCTTTATTACATGAGAGCTTAAAAATTATTTAAAAAAAAGAGAGAAAAAGAACTTAATTCAATGATTTCATTCTTTTTTTTTTGTAATGAAAACTGCTTTAAATGTTTGATTCTCACAGGAATTTTAAATTTTTCCCAATAGATATTTGTCTCATTAATTTCTATACAATTTCACTTTTGCTTCTAAAATGACAAAAATACATCATTGAATTTATTTAAAGGATAAAAAGAGCAAATAATATTCATGAATAACTATATTATAAAGCATTTATGTTCAATCATTTAATTAAATAAAATAGTACATTTTGATTATTACATAATTTCAAATCACATACACGTACAATCATATAAAATCACATATGAACATACGTACCGTATATGGTGGTAGGTACGTGTTTTCCAGTAATGTAAAATTATTTAATCTGTTTTTTTTTTACAGTCACTAACATTTTCCGTAATTACTATACATTATGATAATATACCACGTATACAACATTAAAAATTGGTAATAATAAAATTTCGTTTCCTTTTCTTATTACAATTTTTATTTGTCATATTTAAAAAATAAAAAAACAAAAATTGTAAAAATTACTTTATCACGTGATTACTTGTTTTTTTTTTTAAATGTTTAATGTAAATTTCATAAAACAGAAATTAGCATAGGTATACAAGAAAAAATTTATGCAATAATTTGCAAAAATAAAAAAATAAAATAAAAAGTTTAAATATAATTTTTGTTTATAATGATTTTTTTTTGAGAAATTATTATATTAATGTGAAAATGTAGAAATTGGTAGAAATTATGTACAGTCTGTCTATTAATGATTTTCAGTGCATGTCTTATGGAAATGTTCATTGGCATTGAATTATTTAGGAAGCATAAAAATATCGTAATTTTGTCTATCTCTTACATACGTACTCGTACATCTTGGTTGAATCGGCCGAGTGCGACGTACGTAAGACAAAAAATTAAAAATGAGGATAGAGAATTAGAGATATGTACTATATGTACAGACAGGAATGTTATTTTATATCACACTTAAAAAATTCATTCAATTTTATAAATATCTATTGGCTTTACTTTTACTCCTGAAACACTCTAATGTGAAATTAGCTGAAAAAAACAATGCGCATAGTCCTAAAAGGTATGTACTGAAAATCATTGATAAACAGACTATAATTAAATAATGCAAAAATATAATAAAAAGAAAAGTACATAAGTTCATAAGCTCTTTTCCTTTATGTATGGAATTTTATTTAAGAATTTTGTTTTCCTTAATAACTCAATAAAAAAATAAAAAAAATGAAGAAAAATGTAATATTTTAATTACTAAATTCATTTGTATTGTTGTCTTTAGTTTCAGTAATAAGATGATAATTTTTAAACTGGTTTTCATTGGTCATTTTTTTTTTTCTATAAATCTTAGGTGAAAAATAAAACATTTTTAAATGCATGTATATAATTAACTTTTATTGCTCATTATAAAATAATTTTATATTTCTTCATGTTATAATAATAAATCTATATAAATTAATTATCATAAATTAAAGAATTATATTATTGTTCAAGAAATACATACTTTGGAAATAAACAAACACAATTAAACTAGATAAACTAAAACACATAAATAGTATATAATATTACGTAATTAATTGTTTATAAAATGAATTTTTCATAAATTATAATACTTAAGTCAATTATTATATTAATAATATAAATAAAGTACATAATTATATAGATTATTAATACACACCATAAAAAAAGGAAAAGAAAAACAAATAACTCGTATACTTTATTTTAGTTCAAATTACATCCAATTAAGAAAAATATTTTATTATAACACAAAAATCAAAAAAAGAACGAAAACATTACAAGAACAAAGAAGAGAATTAAATAAATTACAATTCTTTTCTTTTACTTTTATATTTTTAAAATACTTTTTATGATTTTTAAATAAATAAAAAAAAAATTGTGACATTCTAATACCTTAAGTGTTTCAATATTACATACAAATAAGACAGTATGGAGTTATACGTATATGATGAATTAAAAAAGCATTTAATTTTTTTTTAAAACAAAAAACAAAAGAAAGATACGAAAAAATTTAAAATATTTTGAAATAAATTATTTGAATGTTTAACCAAATTATAATTAATAATACAAATCATGATTTCTTTTTAATACTTTGAAGGCCTGATGAAAATAAATTTGTTCTAGTTACTTTATTATTAGTTAAATATGATCGTTGAGAATTTCTTTGTATCACAGATTCTGTACTACCATGACGATTTATCCTTGTTATCCCAATATTATTTGTTATTATTGGTAAACCAATTTTTGTTCCATATCTATTATTAATATTATTATAATTACGATTATTTGTTCTATTTAAATATTCATGTTCATGAAATGTTGTTTCAGTAAAAAAATTTTTCCTTCTTTCAATTTCAATACCAGAACTGGATCTTGTTAGCATCCATGATGATGACGGTAACGATGATGATGCCGATGATGATGATGATGGAACAACAACATTATGTCAGCTATCCTCTAAGGAACATTGTCGTTTTAATATATTTGTAAAACGCCATAATTTTACTTTTCCATCACTAATTGCATTATGGTAGATAGATAAATATGCAAATAAAGGAGTGAAAATAAAATAGAAAAATATAAAAAAAAAAGAAAAACAAAATTGAAGCCAAATCTGAAGCTTTTTTGTTTTTGTTTTGTTTTTGAAAAAAGAAAGGTGTTATGTAGCTATTTTCATAAATTCAGAAATAATTGTGTCACTTTCGTGTTCTTTTAATAAATTTGAAAGCAATTTTATATTTTAATTTAAAAAATGTACATGCTAATTATAATTTAAACCAATATTTTTGCTATTTTTAATCGAATTGACGATAAACTCAAATTTATGAAAATGGCCAAAATTGATTTTTTTTCCAAGAAAAAAGGAAAATTTAAATAAATTTCCAATAAGTAAAACCAAATAAAATATGCAACTAAGAATAAAAGTATGTGCTTAGTGGTAATCAATTTGTTATTCTCATTACACATAAATATACAGTAAAATTATTTTTAAATTCTTAAACGTTCACTTTTAAATTCAATTGTAAATCACTGTGTTAAATTTAACAAAAACTTTTCATTTGCATTATACTATGATTTAAAAAAATTTTTTTCAGTGCATATTTTGAAAATTTTCAAATTAATAAAGATATTTTTAATACGATTTATACAAATAAAATACAACATTCCTATATAATTTATTAGTATACTGAATGAAATAAATTTATGTAGTATTCGAAAATCAATATTTTGTATGTATTTAATTTTAAGTACATATACTATATATGTATGTATATTTATATTTTTTTGTACGAAAAGCGATATTTAACATGAAAGACATTTATTATTGTTTGTTTAAGCACTTTCTGTTAATTTGAATTCCCTTTTTTTAATTTCTATAAAATAGCAAAAGGTGTGAAGTCCACATTGCACAATAGTAAAAAATAAAATATCCATAACAGTTTTTTTGTAAATTTCTGTTTTTGTTTTGATTTGAGCAATAAGCATCTATTACTATAATACTATGCATATAGTTTTATCATTTTTATTTATGTATGTATCTATATGTATGTTTATATATAATTTCAAGTGTTAATTGTTATTTAAATCAATTTAATTTAATTGACATTGGAATAAAATAAATTAAATAAAATATACTCCTGTTATTATATATTGTAATAGTAATTGAGAGAATAATGTGATGTTGCACATTTGCTTTTAGTTTTCGTTTTCATTTGTCATTGTCTTTTATTATATTTTATTATTATTATTTTTTTAATTTTCTATTATTTAATAATGTGTTCCATTTATTTGATGTGAATACTTGATGCATTTATAGAGGACGAATTATCAAATGAGGCAAACCGCCAAATCCGTACTTCACCGGAACTGTTTTAAATTTAAAATTAATTAATTACACAATTATATTTACAAAAAAAAAAAGAAAAAAAAGAAAAAATATAAAAATGCTTTTTACAACAGGATAAAATAACAGAAATTTTTTCATGTGTGAATTTGTTGATTTGTTACCATTTAAAAATTACAATTATTGTATGTAAAATGTTTCAGAATGTTTAGAATAATAAGACAAAACATTGATTTTCAAAAAAAAAATGTTAGCACTTTTACTTACTTTGAAGCTGTAAAAACCCGATGTGAAGATGCAACAATATCGTTAATAGATGATTCTGTTTTCATTTCGGCTATACTATCACAAGTTTTAACATTCCATAGACGAATAATGCCACCACGACAGCTAGACAAAAGTACATCACCTGATATAGCCATTCCAGATACCCATCCCTTATGAGCATTGTTGAGTGACTAAGTACAAGAATTATTTTAATTTTTAATTAAAATTTTTAATTTTTTAATTTATTTATTTATTTATTTTTTTTTCTTGTTACTTTTTAATGCTTGTCTAGGCTTTTTATTCTACTGCACTTATTTTTATTACCTGTTTGAGTTCTCCATTTCTGAGGTCCCATCTTTTAATTCCTGAGTCTCTACTCCCTGAAAATAATTCGGCATCGGCTCCTAAGGCATTTCGAGCAACGACCAAAGCTTGAACACCATCGTAGTGAGGAGGTTCCAAATTTAATAGTGGATAAACAGTTCCTCCCGAAGATGGTACCTCAAATACTTTGACATAATGATCTTTCGAACCAGTCGCAACAAAATCAGTATTACTAGGACCCTCCCATGATGTTACACACATGACCGCTGCTTGATGACCTCCAGATAATTTTCCCAAACAAGATAAACTAAAAGATATATTATTATAAAAATCCGATTATTTTAATTTTTCACAATCTCACTTTTTTAAATCCCAAATTCGAACTTTATCTGATGCAGCAACGTATAAGTTACCCGATGTTCCTAAGCATAAAGCTGTTACTGGTGCCTCACCCGGCATTGTTGTACTAATACTCGCATTTCCAGCATAAATTTGTCCAGATGAACTTAAAGTTTTTATTGGTTTCGTATTACTTAAACGAATATCCCATACACGAACATATGGTCCAGAAGCAGAAAATAGTAAATTAGATAATTTATCATATTCAACAGCAATAACAGGACCAGGATGAGCTGAAAGACAATGAACCGCTGTTTCAGCATTTAAATCCCACACTTTAACAGTTCTATCAGCTGCAGCTGTAAATAATGTATTCTCTTCAACTTTAATTGATAACACAGAATTACTGTGACCAACTACTGTGTGAGTACAATATAAAGGCACACCGGCACGAACCTAATAAAAATATGACAATGAACAAAATAATTAATTACGTAAATATGGATTTGGATTGGTATACCTTTCCAGTATATTTTTGAATACTTCCTCCGGGAGCAGGGTCCTGAATTCCAGCTCCTAGTCTTGAAAAAACATCACCCGCAGTATCTTCTCTTGAAGTCATCCGACGATAAACTGGCGGCGATTGTGTTGGTGTTGATATATCCTCTTCTCTGATTATACATTTATTATAAGATGAATAGTTAGTACGCACGTTATATAAATTAGTAAACTAGCAAATAATTAACATTTTCAAAACCAGAAGAAAAAAGTTTTTTTGTTTTCTGTACACCATACAAAAATTAGTATTTAATCATTGTTAAGTATTTTTTTCTTCAGGAAAAAAATCAACAAAAAGAAAAATACAATAAATTATACAAGTAGTAAAATAGACTGCATGCAGAAAATGTATGGATGAATAGTTTTGTTTATCGTCAAATTAATACACATATTATTACTAATATTATGCCTGCAACTGAACAAAATAATTTCAATTAATAAATATATAAGCATCTCCAATTAAAAATGATATGAAGATATAACAAGCTTGAAATTAATATTTATATGATGCATTCATGTCAAATATTAAATTGTATTTTTATAACATAAGTTACAAACAAAAAGAAAACATAATTTGTATTTGAAATTTAATTTATAATAAATAATTTATTTTAATAAATTCATTTTAAAATTATTTTTAAAAAAATTAATAACAAAATAAAAACAAACAATATAATCACAAAGAAAAGAAATATATTTAATTTTCAATATTCCTTTTTTTTTGTCTAGTTTTGTTTTTTCTTTTTTTATGAGAATATTATATATGTAACTAGTAAAAAATTTATAAAAATCAATAAATAAATTATTAAAATGAGATGATAATTAAAATTATAATTAAAATATAATTGTTGTTCATAACGACGATAACGACAACATTTACGTAAATCATTAACTAATATTGAAGTTATTTGAATGATATCTGCACGCAGTCTCATCATAAAATTAAAAACTGTGAAAAATGAAAAAAGAAAATACGTAAAATAAAAATAAAATAAAAGAATTAAAACCATTTAAAGAAGAAAAAAATATTTTGATAAAAATACAAATTAAAATCAATCAAGTACACTATTTACAATTCCTACAAAAAAAATAGAATAAAAATAAAAAATAATAAAGGAATGATATTGAAAATAAAGATTATATTTTTCTAATTACAAGAAAAAAACTGAACTAAATATATAATGAAATGTGAAGATTATAAAATTTATACATATATATGAAATCTTGTATACAAATGTGATGATGATTTATTATCATGTTATTAGCACGTATTTTACTCACAATCCGGGCGAACCTTTCCCTGGAAATGGACGTCGGCCAATTTTTGGTGATAAAGGTGTAACAGCATTAGTTTCTAAAGTCTTTCGAGTTAACGAAGGTGAACACATATTATTTAATGATTGCCTATATAAGTATATTTAATTACGATTAATTTTTTTATTAATATAAACGTTAAAAAATGTTCAAATTTGCAAAATTTATATTTACTTCAGTGATCCAGGTGCACTAGGAACTCTGGATAAAGGAATGAAACTTCTATTAGTTGAATCTTGTTGTGTAAATGATCTAGTCATGGAATCATCCTAAAATTGTTATTATTTTCTTTATATCAGTATTCTTGTTACAAAATAGTAAGTAAAATTAATAAAATTTTTGAAATTTTATACTTTATCTTCATTTTGGGTATTTTGTTCGGCATCACCAAAAAGAAGATCCTGAGGTTGTGCAGTACGACGTCGAACTTTTGAACTATATATTTGTACATCATCAAAATAAACGGAATAAAACAAAAGAAAAAAAAATTTACAAATGTGTACACATAAACAACCTAATTTAGTCTTAAATTCTAAGATAATTTTTTTTTTTTTCATTAATCAGACTACTTTTCTTCACTAATAATTGCTTCATATGAATTATTCATTCGTAAAACTCTTCCTTTATTTAAGGACATAGTAAATTTATTCTTATATCTTAAATAATCAAAATAAAAGGGATGCTCGTTAAATTTTATGATTATACGTTCAATAAAGTAACGATTTTTTTTGTCATTTTATAAATTTTACTGTATTTTTTTACTTACATATCTATGTTCTGTGCTGGAGATGGACTCCTACTTGGACGTAATATTTGTGATTGTTCACAGTTCATATTTACATTATTTGCATCGGATGGAATGTCATATGTACTATCACTATTAAGTGTATTCGTTGAATTATTTAAATTATTTGATGATGTTAAATTAAGGGTATCAAACAGATCAGTAATTTGTACTGAAGGATTCTGTGTAAGAAAATGTTGTAGTAGCTGCTGTTGTATACCACTCTCTTGTTGTACATCTTTTAATAAAGCCTCCCGTTCTAACAGTTTTGTTTGTGTTAATGATGTATCACATGTTTGAGAAATTGTTATTTCTGATAATTTTTCTAACAGAAATTTAGCTTCATCTACAGTTTTCACATTTTCAATAAGAGTTTGCAGAGATTGTGTATCATTTGAAGATTCTTTACCCTCCTCAAATTCCATAATTGCCTGTTGTACATGTTCAATATTACCTTGTAAATAATTTAAATTTGCTTTTATTGTGTCCTCTTCATTGGCTAACTCAGCTGATTTCATATGTTTTTGTTTATTACGAACATTTGTTAAATCTTTACTGAGATTTTCCCTTTCTTGAATTAATCTTTCGAGTTCACTTTCTAGCTGTACTACGACTTGTTTACTTCTTGCAGCACGATTAATAGTTCTCTGTAAATTATCCCATTTAGCTCGAGCTTGCCGTGGACTAAATATAAGTGATTGTTTCTTTGGTGGAACACGACCAGCAGCCTTTATACTTAAAACACCCCGTTGACTTTTACGTAATGCAGTTACTTGCTCTGTTTTACGTTTTAAAATCTGATCTTTAGCAGCTCCCTGCGCTTGTAATGATTTAATTGTATTCTGTTGTTTACGTGCTTCTTTTCGCAATTGAGCAATTTCTCTTGATTTTCTAGTTTCTTCTTCTTTGTGACGATTACTTTCTTCGTGCATTTTTCTCATTAGTCTAATCTTAATGCCTTTCAAATCTGCCAATTCATTACGAAGTGTTCTTAATTGTGCTTCTTGAGTTTGAAGTTCTCTTTGCTTTTTCAAATGTTCTTTTTGAGCTAATTGAAGTTTCCGTAATTCCTTTTGCATATCATTGATTTTTCTTTCATATTCATCACGAACTTTTTTAATTTTGTCATTCGATGGTGCTAGAGCTTTAAATAATGTTAATAATATTTTCATTAAATTTAGATATAATTAAACAAAACATATAATATTTTCACTTACCTCCCATATTTGATAAAACTTGATCACGTTCCTTCTGTGTTGTAAGTATCTTTTGATTTAGTACATTCAATTTTTCTTCATAATGTTGTTTCATAATTTGCATTCTTTGTTGTGACAATTCTAATTGTTCAATTAATTTAGTTTTTAATTCAATATCTGAACTAATATCATTCAATTCAGCTTGTATTTCAACAGCTAAGAAAACAAAAACCATGGTTAGATACTGGAAAATTATTCAATTAATAAAAATATTACCTTTATCTTCAGATTCTGTGTCTGAATCACTATCTGATTGTTCATTATTTTCAACATTCGAATTGCTTGTATCTTCATTAAAACCAGGTAAAGATCTAGACATTAGTAGTTCACGTTCCTTTTCTATTTCACGTTTTGCTATATTTATAACAGTTTCTGGACCTAAAGTTTTTCAAACGCATAAAATAAATTTCTAAAATGAATTAATAAAAATTTAGATAATACTAAATACTTACTCTCCATTGACATATTCATTTTAAGACTTCTTGGAGTTGTCATCGATTTTTTCATTTGTTGATACATTTCTTCACTTTCAATTAATTTTGCTTTAAGATTTTCAATTTCTGTTAAATATCCTGAAATTAGATCACTAACTGATTTATCAGTATCTGCTAATGCCCATCCATTAGTTGCTTTTTCTAATAGTAACTCTGAATTCCTTTCGGTAAGCGTATTTATTGTTTCCTGCATTGCTTTCAGTCGTTGTTGTAATCTTTTATTATCAGCCATTAACATTGCATTCTCATGGAATGTATCAGTTATTGTTGAATTACCTTCAGCATCAACACCACGTTTTCCCTTTTTTAATTACAGTTCAATTCTATTATTTTTTTTTTTTTTTTTCAATTTAAATAAATAAGTTTTATACAAACCTGTTTATATTCCAATAATTCTAATTGTAAAGCTGCTATTTCTCTTCTTAGTTGCGATATCGTTCTGGAACTTTGGTCTTGATTTAATTGTACTTTGTTCTTTATATTACGAGCACGGTTTGCGTACTTAAGTGTATTTAAAGTTTCCATAAAATCTCGATCACTTGGCGATACGCAAGCAATCATCAAAGTTTGACTGTTACCTAATATAATACATAAACTTTTATTTTACTTCAAATTCAAAAATAAAATTTAAAATAATTCAGCGCATATTAATTAATACCTCCTAGAGAATCCTGTAATAATCGTGTCAATTTTGAATCACGATATGGAATATGAGTAGCTTTTTTGGATTTATCGCCTAAAGCTGAAATAACATTTCCGAGCGCTAAAAGGCCACAATTAATTGATATACCTTCTCTAGCACGCTCTCCCGTTGCTCCTGTTCGTTTTAATCGTTCAGAACCAGCCAAATCAACAAAGTGAAATTTCGATGTCAAAGTCTCTAAATCGCCTTCTGGCAATCCACATTCCTCTACTGACATTACTCTTTGTCGACGAATTAAAATTGTAAATAAAGCATGACTTCTAGAAGATTGTGCATTCATTTGTGTTGATGCTGTAGTTCTTGCTAAAGCTCCTTGATGTAAACACCTTTGAAAAATTAAAATTGTATTTTTAATTATTGTTTTATAGAATATATTAAATTTCTATATACTTCAGTGCATCCTGAGGACCACTAATTGGTTTAATTGTTGCGCCAGCTACTGATATACCTCCTGACATATCTTCATGAATTTTAAAAATTCTACCTTTATTATAAGGATCCAATAAATCGATAATTTCTTCATTATAAAGTTCCATAAATTGAGCCGCTACACTAAATTGAACAGCTCCAATTACAACTCCATTCTCTTTGCAATTTCCACTTTGTAAATGTTCAATGCCCGCGAAAATATGCCTAACAGCTCTAGGTATAATACCTTCCTGATTTTCAGAAATATCTCTATCAAATCCTGTTCCCATCGTATAAGTTTTCCCTGAACCAGTTTGGCCATATGCAAGTACAGTTGCATTATATCCTTTTAATGCACCCTCAACTAATTTTTCCACACATTTTGAATAAATCTCAGACTACACAAAAATTATACAAAATTATATTTAATTCAAATTTTAATTACAATTTCAATATTTATAATCTATTAAATTTAATTACCTGCATTGAATTAACATCAAAAACGAAATCAAAGGTAAATGCCTTATCATTACCAAGAACAACTTGTGGTTCACCTGGTGTAACTGTTGTACATATTCGACACATATCAATAATTTCTCTTGGTATTTGTGGTCGAATACTGAATGATAATTGAAAATTAAAATACAATAAATCAATAATAATAAACCAAATAACGTGAAACAATTATTGTTTGAAAATTTTGTCTATCAATTATATTTTGTGTTTTACTGTATTTCCGTATGCTATGTTATTATGTATCATGTGTAACAACATGTGTATGGAGTACTTTATTTCATGTCTAAATATGGTCTGTTCTGTTAATAATAAATGACACTTTTCAAAATTACATCTACATACAATTGTTATTATTATTATTATTATAAATTTGGAACTCTTCAATTTTTTTTTTATTTCTTATTTGCTTTGCTGTGGTTATTTATAAATATTTTCAGGAAAACCGGAATAAGCATGAATTTTTTAAATGTAATTTAAAACTGAATACATAATATGTTTTGAATGTGAAAAATGCATATGGAAAAAAATAACCAAAAAAGAAAAAGCAATAAATAGAAAAAACATATTAATAAAATCAACAGTTCGGATTATTTTAATTATCATAATCTATTGTAAAATTTTTATTTATTGATATTAAACGACATACTTCTATACATATACATACATACTTTTATGTGTGAAATATATAATTTAATTTGCATAATTTTTATTTCCAAAATTCCTTAACATTTCCATTCAACTCAAGTATAAAAATGTAATTAATTAAAGTTTTTTTTCTATTAAAACGAATGATTACCATCAAACATGCATAACTCATTAAAGTTATTATTATTATTACTTTTAATATATGCTAATATGAATTTCAAATTTTTTATATAATTTTCTTATTATGGTATGTATTTCAAAAGAAAAAATTAAACGCAAAATTGATATAAATATAAAAGTAAAATGAAGGAAATATTTTATAGAAATTTTTTGAAATTTAACCATAAAAACAATACGATAAATATTTAATTGTTTTCGAATTAAAAATGTACAATAACATTATTTCAATTTGAAACATGTGAATGCCAATAACTATATAAATGAGTAAAAAATTTTATGTTTTTCAACTTACCGAACTGCAACTCTAACAGAAGTATCCTTGTCATCTCCACCGTCAGTTGACATTTTTCGTTCGAAATTTTGTGTTGATGATTCTTCTACATCGGCCTCCTCAACGGTAGACTCCGTTGTTGATGCTGTTGCTTTTAACATTGAATTTTCCGTAAATAATACTGTGACCTCTAAAAATGTAAAAATTAAATATTTATAAACAATTTTTTTTTTAACATTAAAAACAAATTTTTATTATAATTTTAACTAGCATTATGAAAAAAATGTAATAAAAAATAAAAATAATCGTAATACATTTTTTATTACAAAAATAGAGATATTTAAATTGTATATTTATTAGATATTTATGTGTATTTGATATAATTAACAGAAAAAACTACTCAATCTTAAGTAAATCAATTGAAACTATCCAAATGTACAATAAGTAACGTACATACTTTCGATTTCAACTTATATTAATAATACAATCTGTCTCAAAAATTTTATTTAATATTTTTTTATATACACGAGTATGATACATATGTAGGTATGTATGTGATTTAAAATTCGATGTACATTTATGTATATATATTCACTTTCAACGTATGTGAATGTATTGAATCTGTGTGTTATTGTGAAATCACCCTATACACCTGTGAACATTTAAAAATTCTATCATTAAATTTTGTCCATCTTAAGCTATAGTCTACCTACACAAATGTTATACACAAAAATGAAAAAAATCTGGGCTGAATATTATTTTAAAAAAAGTGAAACAAGAAACAGATAAAATAATTTTATTTTTTTTTTCGCCCACATATGCACAATATGTAAACATTAGTGATCTTGTCTCAATTCAACTTCATGTTACTTCATCATTTATTGTACATACATATGTACAGTATACGTACATACAAGTATTTTATAGTGCAAAATTGTTACGTCATGTAAAACGATTCCCACGCATAATACAATAATAGTGATTTTAAAAAACACACTATACAAAGTAAAGAAAAACATCAAGAAACTGGAATAACAATAAGCTGAAGCACGGCTAATTTAAATAAAAATCATCGAATACAAATGAATTTATGATTTATTAACAATCTATAAAGTAAGAAGAAACAACAGAGAATTTATATAAATTCTTATGTATATATGACAGAAATTACATGAATCTCAAAACTCTATTGATGGATTGCATCAAATAATCTGAGAATATTACACGCGATCTATAAGAAATTTCGTAGTTTCTCATACAAATACAGTCTGTATCTCAACAATAATGTTTTAAAATAAAAATAAAAAAAAACATATGATACCTATATCCAGTATATTAATATAAATTTCATAAATAATATACATATACGTATATTTGTATGTATAAGTATATTTTTCTACTACTTGGAATTATCTTAGTTCATAAATCTGAGACTTCAAAGTACATGTAACATGTGTATACCCATATAATATATCCAAGGTGTTTTATTTTAAGATTTTTTCAAATAAATATAATCGAAAATCATTTAAAATAAGAAAAACACTGTACAGTAAATTTTTAGTAGAGAAAAATATAAAATTTCACTTTGTATTATTTATGTAGGTAGAATTTATTGTTATTACAAGTAATTATTATTATTTTTTTTTTTTTTTTGCTTACTTTAACGTGCTTTAACAAAGAAATAACGGTCTCATATTTGCAAAAACAAGATACCTAGTTTTTTTTTCTTTTGAAGAAAAAATAGTCTTTTAAAAAACAAGAAAACAAGAAAATATTAATAATACTTTGACATCAACCAATTACAAAAATAAAATAAATTACACTTGTAAGGTATTTTTCTTTATATTTTTTGTAGCACAGAGAAAATATAAAGTTGATACCTATTAACATTTAAAAACAAGTCAACCAGTTCACCCTTTTTTTTAAAATTATATTAGCAACTTCACTGTACCGTGAATTATTCAAGATCTAATTTAAACTTTTTTACAATATTTAGGTATATATATATACGTTTATATCGCATCGTATGTAGATTCACAGTTCGACAAAAAATGAGGGATACCTATTATTGTATCTGAATCTAAATTATCTGGCATGTAATTTTATAATTATTTTGAAAAAATGCAAAGAGATTCATATTCTACGAAAAAACAAATTTAATTTAATTACGCAAATTCATGTAAAATTAATTGAAATTATTAGGCTAATAATTTTATTTATTCGTTTATTATTCTTATTAATTATTTACATAATTAATTAAACTTTGCATAATATTAAAAATTGATGTAATGCATTTTATGGATAATACAAAATGTACCTAAATATTGTTTATTTTTATACCTACCTAATAAACAAGAAAATCGTTTGAAATTACGTAACACAAATCCATACAGTGCTTTTCAAAAATGTTCGTATACCAAGTAAAATATAGGTACCTACTCCTACATAATTTGGATAAATATTTTTTTATGAGTATTTACTTGTTCATGCAATCATTACAATGAAGGCCTAATATTCAAAATCATTATATACATACATACTTATAAAAGTTTTTATAAAAACATACCTATATGAGTACTGTACGTTTTCAATGTTCCACCCTACTGAATCTTGAAAAATAAAGTGTGTAAATATGATAAAGTAATAGTAAATATGAAACGAATATTTATATATAAAAATTTTCAGTTGCATGGGTAGGTAGGTATGTATGTTTTCTTTAAACGTATGAATATTTTTAAGAGTTACTGTATTTTTAATATTTAAATTGCCGGCTAAATAGATATTTTGGTGACATAATTTGTTTTTTTACTTGTAATTTCGTCATCTCTATCATCTTTATCAGTATTCAAGGTTTACTGAAAATTACCCTGTATTATTAATAAATAAACAAATAAATGAATAAATGAGCAAAAAACAAAAAAAAAATTTGCAAAGGTCATCAAAGAAATTTATTTTTTTATAGCATTATTGTCCCCTAAAATAAGCATGCGTTCATATATGTAAACTTCCATAAAATCTTGAAAATTTAAATAAAATCACTGGATAACAAAAATAAATGTATTCATTTAGATTCTTTAAAACCTAATTTTGACTACGTTATAATTTAATAAAAATTGCACATACATGTTAATCTTAATGTTAAAATTATTATCTCCATTTTTAAAAATTATTTAATCTTTAAATAAATTTATGTTTTCATGAGATAATACCTACCTATCTAATTGATTTTACTTTTTTAAAAACAATTTTATTTTTTATTTATTTACATTTTTAAAGTTTTGTTTTTCTTTTGACATCATTATTAAGTAGGTAGTGAACTAGTCAATTCTAATTCGGTTTATAAATAAAAACTGAATGTTTTCTAAACAAATATTTGTCATAAGTACATATGTACATACATACAAAGTATGTATGCATGTATATAGAATTTATGCATGATTAAATATTTTTTCAAATGTCTACCATAAATAAATATTAAAATTGGTATGTTTACTTACCACTTTAAATCAAGATTTTTTTTTCCAAATCGAAATTATGAAAGATTATTTTATTTTTTTAATATTGTAATTTCTATTCATCTATGCATATTAACTATGTACTTTTTATAGGTAATGTACTTTTGAAACTTCAAATTTCATTATATTTTTCTTATACACTTTTGTTTTTTTTTTTTTTACTATATACTAACACTTCATTTCATTCATTCATGACTTGTTTTTTTTTAATGATTTATTTTATTTATTTCCTTTTTTTGTATGCCGCATTGATCGATTTTTTTCACTTAAATCAAGATTAATAAAATTCAATAAAATTTTGTATACTATTTGTTATTTTTAAGAATATTTATATCATTTGTATTTATGTATATTTAATTTTTAATTTATATATTTTTTTAATTTTATTATTTTTCTTATTGTCTTCCACAATCCAGCCTTTTCCTACTTAGTACTTTCAAATAAATAAATCAGCCATCTGTAACATTTTCCAATAAAAGATTTTTTTTTTACTTCAAATCATTTATTAATTTTTATTTAAACATCAATTGTAATTTCTTTTGTATTAATTTAATTAAATCACTTTATTTTATAATAAAATCACATTATTTCTGAATTATTTAGAAAGAAAAAACAGAATGAATAAAAAACATAAGCACACCAAATTCTGATTTGAATGAAAATTACATGAAAAAAAACTAATGAATTGTGTATTGAGAAAAGAAAAATTTTATACGACACCTGAAATCGCACAACAGCACAGCACAGCTGACAGCAACCAATAATCCAATAAGAAAAACAAAATTAAAATACGTATCGTAATAATAACCGAACCGTATGAATATGATATGTGTGTGAACTGTGTATACTGTATACTATTGTGAATGCAGAACACAACACACTACACAGGCAAATAAGCAAAAAAGAAATAGAAATACAAATACGATAAACAGAAATACAAAAACAAATACCACAAAAACGATACTCGATTCTTGAATAAATACAAAATCGAATGAATAGAAAAAGGTGCAAGAAAAAAATTACAATAAAATAATTATGTAACAATCATGCCATGGATACAGTATGCGGCTTATCTAGCATATCATTTTACGGTTCTAGCATTAAATTCATATCTATGTTACTAAATTAAGGCTACATTCATACGTAATCCTTTTATGGTTCAAACAAGTTGAAGTATACAAATTATTTCATACATTTTTAAACCTTAAATCTTGCATTTTCTATGAAAATCTAATGAGACCTATTGTATTGCATTTCCTACATGTATAAGTTTCTCAAACTAAATTAAAACTTTAAGGTTTATAAACTCCATTACTCCATACTAACTGAAGAGTGGTAACTAATTCAAGATCTTATCAATTTTGTATTGTATTCCTTGCTAATATATGATTATTTTGCATACTATTTTGTTTCATTTAAAAAAAAAGAGAAAAGAATGGAGCGTCCACCTTTGACCCCATACAAATTTTGCGTTGTAGCAAGTTGTAGTCATGCAACTTGCTATTTTAGACCACGATACTTATACGATTTTCATGCAATTTTGTTAGTAGAAGGGTAGGGTAGAGTAGGGTTAAATACGTGGAGTGCCGTATGGATTTTAATTGGATCGTGTCCGATGAAAATCGTATAAAAGTTTCTAATGTGAAAAAATTTAAAATTCTCTAATGTAAAATTCGTGTAAAGTTAAAAAAATAATTGTTGTATTGCTATAATGTACTAATTAATATGTCAATTAGTTTGTAAAAGTTCTAATGAGATTAATTTTTAAATATGCAACTTTCTTATCGCATGATAAATTGATAAATCATGTATATAGGTACATACGGATGCAACATTTTAGAAGAAATCATTTCATTTTACACATACATGCGTATATGTATGGATGCGCATATATAGTATATGTACATATATGCAAATAATGGGGAGTCCCCTTATATGCATATGTATGTTTCTGGTACATATATGTACATACATACCTACATAATCAGGCATGGATAATGGAAATAGATACACATATGTATATACATATATGTATATTATGTATGGATGTACTTACATATATTGTACATATTGTATAGGTACATACATATAGGATATGTATATTATTGGAAACGTTTTTTATTACATGTAGGTATACATTTTATTAGAAGTTTAAATCAAAAAATACTATTCAGCATTTTAGTAAAAAATTAACGTCTATAGAAAACCGTTAGTTTTTCCTTTCACAAATATGTACCTACATTAATAAAAAAAATGGTACATTTCGTTCTAACGCACTTTACTTCATTTGATAACTTTTGATAACATTTGATAAATGGTAAAAGGTGGTAAGTGTAAGTCTAGGTATTTGTAAGTATGAACTGAATAAAAATTTAACACCTTGTAAAAGCGTTGATAAGCAGAATTTCAGTTTTACCTCTTATCTACGCAGGGATATAAAAATTAAGTTTGTACCAAATGGTTTGTACTAACACTAAGTAAAGTGAACAGGACACTATGGTCCAAATTTTAATGTAAAATGTAAGTTCCATTCCTTGTAACTCACGCTTGATACATGATGTTTTGGAAATTTCCTTATCTCCTCATAATCTTACATAAAAAATAATCACTTTCTAAAGTAAACAGTATTGATAACAATAAGAATGTTAATTTAATGCATTATCATCGCACATAATATATTGTTATGTGTATTGTACATACATATGTCGTTATAGTGTTTACGTATTTTTATACAGTGCTCTCTACAGATGCATCGTATGCAAGTACATATTTAAATGCATTAATTTTTCAGATAAGAAAATGTTTTTTATTACATATATAGATACCTACATCATGCATTAAAATTTGATGCGCTTATCACAAATAGAAATTTATATAAGTTAAAATAGGTACATGCTAAGATTTCAGTTTAACAAGGACCATCTAGTGTATCAGTTGTATTTGAAACTAATTTAATTCCTTCAAATAAGTACTTACAAATCAATATTATAAATATTTTTGAATTTTAATAAATTTTTTGTAAATATTTTTTTTTTTCGTTGTGATTTTGGAATACACACACGTGTTTACACATATATTGTTTTAAATACGTTACATAACATCTACCGATCAAAAATGGTTAACAAAGGCGCAGTAGAATATAATGAAAAATGGAAAAAATCTGTTATTTCTATAAAATATCCGAGCAATCGGGATTTAAAATTAAGGACTACACACAGGTAACTGTTACACATATGAATACCTTAATATTTGAACACATTGTGAAACACATTTACGTAGACACAAGTATATACATACATAAATGTATAATAGTAAGTATTTTATTTTATTTTATTTTTATTAATTTTAGTTGGCTTGAAGGCCGAAGAGAAGATGATAATGCTGAAGGTCTTTGGAGAATCTATGATGGAATTTATGATTTTACGGAATTTATACACAGACATCCGGGTGGATCATTTTGGATAAAAAATACTCAAGTAAGAAATTAACTTATAAATATGTATGTACTATTTAAATTCTATAAGAAAGGATGTGTTAATTCAAATAAAATATTATACATACCTATTAACTTTTATGATAAAACAGGGTCTAGACATAACTGAAGCTTTTGAGGCACATCATATATCCAGAGTACCTGAAAAAATTATTGAAAAATATAAAGTAAGAGATGCTCGAAAACCACGTAATATAACGTTAACATTAAAAGAAGACGGTTTTTACAAGACTTTAAAATCACGTTTGAGAGAAAAATTAAAATCAATAAATTATGCACCAGCACAAAGAAGTAACGTAAGTTAAATTTTGTTTTTTGTTTTTTTAAGATAATAAATCAATGCCAGTAAAACACTTTTGCTCTATTACTTTACAGATTATTCATACGGGCTTATTAATTTCAGTATATTTAATTGCTATTCAAAGTGCTTTGATGCAAAACATTTTACTAACAATACTTGGTGGTGTTTTTATTTGTTGGACAACAATTGCAGCGCATAATTACTTTCATCGAAAGGATAACTGGCGTATGTACACGTTTAATCTTTCCCTCATGAATTATGCAGATTGGCGAATTTCACATGCACTATCGCATCATTTATTCACAAATTCATACCATGATATGGAACTTTCAATGTTTGAACCTTATTTATGTTGGATACCAAACATGCACATAAAGAATTTTGTTCAGCGATATTTATCTTGGATTTATGGTCCCTTCCTCGTCTATCCTCTGTTATTTTTAAATTCTTTTATAACAAGGTTTATCAGTAAATTTTTATTTTTAAATATTTCACATAAATAAAACTCTTAACTTTTTTTCAGAATTTTTTATTCCATCCTGCGACATAATGTAATGCAAATTGATGATTTAATTGCATTTACTGTGCCGTTTACAATGAATATGTTTAGTGAACTATCACTCTTTGAATGTATGAAATATTGGCTTAGCATGATATGTGTGGCAAGCTTTTCGTTTTCTTTGATTGGTCTAAACGCAGCACATCATCATCCTCTTATTTATCATGACGGTGATGCCATTCGTGATGACCGTGACTGGGGTTTATATGAGCTCGATACTATAATGGATCGGTCCGACATAAAAGGGTCACAATTTATGGTTTTAACACATTTTGGAGATCATGGATTACATCATTTATTCCCAACTTTAGATCATGGTATTCTCCCTCAATTATATCCAATTTTATATCAAACGTTAGAAGAATTTAATGGTGCCTTAAAAGAATGCCGTTGGTTACATCATATTATTGGTCAATATCAACAATTAGCCAGAATTACACCAAATCCTAATCCGCCTAGTAGTGGTGGTAAAATTGTACTATAAAGTCGTACAAAACAAGTCTTACAAAGTGCAATATTTTTACAAAAAATTATTCCACGGCTACTTCTTATCATTATCCTATAAATTTATCCATTCTGAAACATAAATTTTATTTTTTTTCAAAAATGTGGTTTTTAATAATTACTGGGATATTTTGATAGCTAGGACGCTTTACATAATTTAATTTCCATTTTTGTATAATATTTTTGTATATACATATACGTATAAGAAAAAATTTTTGGATTTTTACAACTTTCTTGTAAACTTTTTTTTCGAATAATAAAATGTTTACATTTAACCCTTAATCTAGAAATAACATTCTTTTACTTTTTTTTAAATAATCGTAAAATTTTTATTTAATTTTAAAAATGTATTAGTTTTTCTTTTACTTGAGGGACACTACAATATTAAACATGTTCACAAATTAATAGTAAAACAGTAAATAATACAGTTAAGATAAACTTTCATATTAATGATGTTTTACGTTATCAAAGCCTAAACGGTCAAAAACGCTTTTACTTTGATTATCCGATTTTTTCTGTACAGTTGAAAGTGAAACTTTCCCAATTCTGTTTGTTAATTTTGATACAGATTCTGTTTTGCCCTTTTTTTGTGATAAATCCAATCTATTTTGTACTGGAATGGGCTTTTTATATAATAAATCATCTGATTTCATTTTAAGTGCGACATCCAATGATTTTTTAAAAGAATTTTTCTTTGTAAGAGGCGATTTCATGTGTACAACTTTTTTTGTTTTACCTAAATTATCTATGAAAAAACAATTTTTTAATAGTTTATTTCAAATAACAATTCGATAAAGCATACCGTTTAAACCTAATCGAGATTTTACATCTGTATTTTGTTTAGTTCTTGGTTTTATAATAACTCTACGTGGAGCAATTTCTAATACTTCATCTTCAGATGAGAAAGATACAGTCTTTTCTCCAGTATCCATTTTTTCTGGACAATATTCATCTGCAATCATGGTTGCTGCTTTAGCTGGGATTTTTTTTACAAGTATCACTTTTTGAGTATTTTTAAAAGATTTCCTTGCAACTCCCATAATCTTGGTAGAAAAAAATTATAGAAAATTTTGTTTTTTGTTGAAATAAAATTATTTACCCCTTTTTTGGGCGATGTTTTTAGTATCCCTGTTAATTGTACTGATGGTGTCGTTTCATCATTTTTGTTACCTAAACGAGAGAATATTGATGAGCTCGACGATGCTTTATCAATTTTAATTTTTTTTATTAATTCATTTGGTTGATCTGTTTCTTGAAGGGACAGTCGTTCAAATATGCCAGGCTTATATCCTTCTCTATCGGAATAAACTGTTCACACAAATATAAAATAAATTAAAATTCTGTAATATTAAAAATTATTTTTTATAAAAAATTATATGCTTACGTATTGCTTTTGAAAATGTTTCTGTATTTTTAGAAATTTCGTCTAATGGTAAATTAATTTTGCAATGTAATTTCGGAACATTTATGGTATCTTGCACATGAGAGATGTTATTTGAATGATTATCTGGTTTTGTTATAGCAGTGGCAGAAATTCTTGCTATTGAAAACAGATAAATCATAATAAATTAATATCTCATTGGACATGCTAGAATATTTATAATTATTTTATAAAAAATTTACGTTTAAGTGAAATCTTATTTAATCCTGATGAAGTAGGATTCGCTGGAACAGCTGCAATTGGTACTTTGGTTTCACCAGATAAAACTTTTTCTCTTGTTGCTTGCTCATTCACTTGTTTTGCATGTCTACACAAATACATTCCAAATGAATAATTCTATCTGAGTAGATTAACTATACTTTTCACATTTACCTAAGTATTGCTATTATGTCTCCCATCAAAGTGATACCCATTTCTCGAAGATATTCTTTATTCAAATCCATCAACATATCTGTTTGAATTCGATTCTCAACAAATATATGAGCATATGTAGCTGCCGCAGCTGAAGGAATACCAGCAGCATTGAAGAATTTCATCCATTGACCTATCAAAATGTAATTTTTATATTTAATTTTTTTCTTTTCCAAAGAGCCAAAATTGATTGAAATAAAATGTAAATTGGAAATAATATTTCGTATCAAACCTGCACTTCCTGCTGACATTTTATTTGTTTTCCTATAACTAATTACTAAATATAGCAAATAAAAATTGAATACAGTAATTTGACAATTGACAGGACAGAAAAATAAACCAAAAATAAACGAAATAAACATCAACTTTTTCACTATTCTAGCAATATTTTTTTATTGGTTGAACTGTAAAACAAGTGTGATGTGAACTACGAAGTGCTGAAGTGAAGCCGGACCGAAACATAATACCTGCAATCTGCATACCTGATTAAATGTGTATTTAAATTTAAAATAATTGAAATGAAAATCTAGGGTTGTCCAATACAACTCACAAAAAAGTCCATCTATTTTTATTTACATTTTAAGTTTAAAATTTTTCTCAATTATTATAAAATCAATTCTTTAAAATGTTTGGATTATTTTAGGTCGTTACTCTTTAATTTAAAATTTTGAAATGATAAATAATAAACTGATAAAGTTTTTTTTTTCAATAAATAATAAATTCACGGTTTGCATTGTGAATTACCGGTTTATAATAACAACAACAATTCAACAAAAATCAAAACGTCAAACAAAACAATAAAAACAAAAACAAAAAATTTGTTTAGATAAAAGTGATAGCTAATTTATTTGTTCTGTTTACGTTTATTTTATTTAAAAAATTGCAAAACACAAATTACAATTTATGTACATTTGTGGTGTGTTAATAAATTATTAATTTAATATTTAATATAACTCAAAATCTAAAACAGGAAGACATTACATTGTTATTTTTATTCAAAAACTGTTGTAATAAATAGTTAAAAAATGGGTGATTGCGACTCTGACGATGAAATGTCTCAATTTGAAAAGCTGTGTTCAGCAAATGTTCAACCAGGAATGTTTGTTAGTGGCTGGGATGACCCTAATGACATGCAAGGAATTGAAGAAGATAAAAATCCTCACGGTAAGCAAGTAAATAAATCCAAGCTAGTTTTTAAAAAAGAATATTGAGTTATATTCGTTTGTAGAAAGTCTTGAAAGAGAAATATTGTGGGCAGCAAATGAAGGTAAAATAAATGAAATTCGTGAAATATTAAGGCTTGATCCAAACTGTGTAAATGCCGTAGATGATGATGGTTATACTCCATTACATAGGTAAAAAAATACAATGATACACTATATATGTTCTGTTTAGACCTAAACTCACGATAATTGCTAACTTAAGAAATTTTAATTTTCAGAGCTTGTTATAATAATTTTACAGAAATCGCTGAATTATTATTAAAATATAAAGCGAATCCAAATGCTAAAACTGAATTAGGTTGGACGCCGCTACATTCAGCGTGTAAATGGAGTAATGCTGATTGTGCAGCATTACTATTACAACATGGTGCTGATGTTAATGCTAAATCTGATGGTTTACAAACTCCATTACATATAACTGCAACGGTGTCGAATTGTCGTAATACTGCAACAGTCCTTTTAATGCATCCCGATATCGATCCAGATGCTTTGAATAATTCTGAAGAAACTGCAGCTGATATAGCAAAACGTACAGGCCTCACATATCCAGTATTTGAAATGGGTCATTCTGCATATAGGGTTGAAACTGGAATTATTGATTAACTTAAAACTGATAAAATATTTTTATGTTACGTTTAATTAAATTACTGTATTATTAATATATTAAAAATTTTAGTTTCATAATGAATCATAACAATTTGAAAATTGAAATTAAAAAATTATCAATGTACATTCAAATTTGTACTTGAAATTTATTTTATGTAGCACGTAAGATAAGTTAATTTTTGAATTTTCGTTAATCCCTCAGAATAAATGGATTAGATGCTTGAATGAACAAATAAGCATTGAAAGGACAAATTACAAAATAATGTCTAATCAAATTAATTTGATTCTTGTTATGAAGGTAAAATAATTGAATGTAAATTAATTCATTTATTTTAATTGTAACGTATACATAATTGTTAAATTTTAACTTTTTGATGAATTAAAATTTCAAATAACAATTGATTCAATTTGTTATTTTCAGTAAATTTAAAATTAACTGAAAAAGATTATTTCTTTTAGCCTCCCAAAAAATTCAACTTTCCTTTCAAATGCAAATTAGTTACATACATATTTCCTTGTTTTTCCTACCCACACCACATCGTTTAATGCTTTACATTCTACCTTTTTTTAAATTTAAAATAAAAGAAAGTTTATTGTGCATATTCGAATTTCACAGCCAATTGAAAACAATGATTAGTTATAGTTTTTATGTATGAAATAATAAGAAGTAGACATTTTTAAATAAATTTTCATTACATATGTATAATGATAAGATTAATGTCTTGTATAGTAAAAATTTTTAAATCTTATAATGTTTGACATATTACATGTTAATGTGCATAAATCATAATAAAAGGTTCTTCACTTCAATGCATTTAAGGTCATCGACTATATATATTCAAAATTCCTTGAACCAGAAGCATAACTTAATAACATACATTAACATTCATTCCTATATACATACATACGTATGTACATAAATATATACTTGTACATGAATACACATACATATGTGTACATATAAAAATACTATATTAATATTATTATTAAACAAAATGAACAAAACATAAATTGTAATCAGTAAAAATGACAAAAGTTTAAATTTCATTTTTATTATTGATATGTACAAATTTTGAACAATTCAAATTTTTTTTATATCTTTTTTTTTTTTATTTTTTGATTTATTTTTTCCTCTCCTTGTATTCATCTAATTTATATAATAAATAATTCGTTTCGTATACATACAAACACTAAAATGTATGTATATTTAGTATTTACAATATGCATGTTCCATTAATTTACGAACCGGTAGGTAACTCATTTTTCTTTTTTATTAAGCTAATCAGTCAGTGTAAATTATTATTATTTCAAGAAGAATAATTAGTGAATTATATACCTGTTATACATTACGTTAAAATATTACTATTATGCAATTTACATGTACTATAGTAATCGTATAGCCCTTAGAAATCATATCTGGTGAAAGGTAAACAAATAATATACATAATTTACTCATGTACATACATATAACTAATTTTAAGCTAATTTTGTACTTTATTTTATTTTATTTTTATATATATATATTTTTTTTTTACTAATCCATAAGATCATAACGATTATTTTCAATTTTAATAATGCCTTAATTTCAATTTTTTTCATTTTTAAAATTTACATTTAAAAAATTTATAGAAAAATTTATAAAAATAGTTCAATAATAACATAAGGAAAATGCAAGAAAATAATAGATAATTTTTTTAAAAGTAAAAATCTTAGTCTCAGTTTCAAATTTAAATTTTAAAATTAATTATGCTCTAAATTAAATTTGCTCTAGGCTCTAGTACAGGCTCTAATCATTTAAAGAAAAAATATTCAAAAACTTTAAATTTTTAAAAATAAAATCCAGTAAAAAAAGAATACAAACTTCAAATCAGTTCTGTTTGCAGTAATATAATGAATTTTCATTAAATAGAATTCAGAAAATAAAAATTTAAGAATTAAATGTATTTATTTACTAGAAAATTTGAAAGTCATAGAAGATACGCATACAATCTTAAGAATATCAACTAATAAATTGCATATGTAGGTCTGTATACCGTCATTTAAAAATCTAGTAAATGAAATAAAAACAAAAAAAAAAACATAGGGCTTTACTAGTTAATGCTGCTTTTTTTCTACATCTTAAGATATGTAACTAATAAATTCGTTCTACGAAATAAGAATTAATTTTACTGGTGCTGATAGAAAATAAAAAACAAAAAAAAATAAAAAATAAAATAAAATTTTCAAAAAGCAAAAAAAAAATGAAAAACCGAATGCTTGTCAAGGCTGATTAGTACCAGTGGTTTATTATTTTACTGGTAATAATTTAATGAGAGATAGGTAAAATCAAAATTTAATTTTTAATAAAAAAAAATTTAAGATGATGAGATGATTAACATACTGGTGCTGGTTGAAGCTGGATAATGAATCTATACTATACACTGAGATATAAACCAATAACTAAATAAGTATACTACTAGTACTACTACTTAATACGAACGAGTATGTATCTAATATGTTGTAGTAATGCTAACTACTAGAGAAGGGGTAATTCACCTTCCTTTTTATAATAAAATAAAACATATTATAAAGCTCATATAATTATAAAAAACAAAAAAATGTATAAATACAAGATGTTAACTGTTGAGAAAATTCAATTCATATATAATTCTTCGTTACGTCTAAACGAAAAGTAGCATTTTACCCAGTACTATAAGTGTGATCTCATCTTATATTATTTTTAAATTAAATTTAAAATTTATTGAAAAGAAAAAAGATTTATTTACGGTCTGATTACTTGAATCGGTGTTTAAAGAAAAATATATATCAAAGTGTCTATATAAATATAGATTATATAATTTTCAACTTTCTAGTTGTGTAATTATTATTTGTTCTTAATTTAAAAAAAAAAAGAAAAAGAAAATAAAGAAAATGAAAGTAATATTAGTTGGTATTCTTTTATTTGGAACTGTTGTGTATGGTGCTACAACTGTTCAACCAGAAGAAGTTGATGATGATGTTGAATTACGTGAGTGATATAAAATTCATTTTTATTGTAATTTACATTAATTACATATTTACTTTATTCTTATGAAACTAATAAAATTCAACTTAATTATATTGAATTGATAATTATTTATTTTATTTTTACTTTTTTTTTTTTTTTATTAATTTTTTTTTTATTTTCTTTTTTTACTTTTCTTAAAAATTATGAAATGCTTTCATTGCTTTTTATCTTGTATAAAGTTCAAGTTCAAATTAAAAATAACGAAAAAAAAACAAACAAAACAAAAATTTGTGATACCAGAAATTTTGTATTTTTTTTTCTATATTATTTTTCTGTTGTTTTTACTTTTTCAAAATTTGAATATTTTTTTTTTTTTGAATTAAAAACTAAAAATAAAAATGAAATTTAAAAAATTAGAAAAAAGAAAAAAAAAAAAAATTAATTAGACATCATTGTTTTTCAAATATGTACATACAATTTCAATAACAACATAATTAATAATGCCTTGATTGGTAGATATAGATATTTCTTCCGTGTACATTTGTACATTCATATGTATGATACGTAATATACAACACGCATTGTTAAACATTATACAAGATTTTTATGTTTTGAAAGAGATCCAGCGTTATTATTACTACATACATCGCATTTTATATACATATGTATTTTTTTGTTTTTGTAACTATCATGTTTTATTTTTTTATGAAACATGAATTTTTTATTTTATTTTAATAAGAATTGATTGAATAATCAATTATAAATGTACACAAAGAAATACATTTCGATGTACTTGTATGTACAGAAATAGTCTCGTAAATATGAAGAAATTACTTAACTGGTCTCATTTCCTTTAACACTTTTTGCCTTGCAAAATTTTAGTTCATTTATTTGCCCTAAAAACACATTAAATTTATCGCAGAATGGAAAATTAAATATGATTCTGAAAATTTGAAAAATTTCTTTTTAAATGAAAATGAAAAGTTAATGAGCGTTAATTTCAAATTTTCGGATTTGCACGTTGATAGAGCTGGGTAGAGGAAATATTTTTGCAAGTGATCGTCTTTTAATAACGATATTTGAAAAATATCTTATTTGTTTAAAAAAAAAAAAAATTAATAACAAATAAAAATTAGCTAATGAAATAAAGTCCCATTTTATTGCACGTTGCATCTTTTTTTTTCAAACGTAACGGATGCTTATCTACATATGCATGATAAAATAAATTGACAAAACTATAAAATTGATGAAAACTATTCAAATTTGAATTTAAAAGAAATTTAATATATCCGACAAAACAATTATATGCATTCAATATAGGTATATCAATATGAAAATAAAAATCAATAAATGTAAAGAAATTTCAATTTTCCCCGGTTTACGAAATTATCAATATTTTTATATTCAAAGATCAAGGAATTTTTATTATTTAAATATTTATAGCTTATTTAAAAAATAAAAAAAACAAAAAAAACTTGATGAGAAACTACAATATGTTGTATTTTGTAATATGTAGGTATGTATATATAATATTTTACCAACAGCCATTAAATAATATGTATTATGCTTCTAATTATACGTATATCTATCTATACATATACATGAAAACCTTGACTTGAATTTTAATAATAATTTTAGTTAAAAACATGTTTGGTGATTTTTGGTTTTTTTTTTAAATACGTATATTTTTTTATATTTTCTTTACATAATTATTACAAAAATGTGTACATATGTACGATGTTTTTGTTCCCATTGATACATTACATGATTATTACAATTTGAAAAATTTTGTCTTTAAAATGTAACCAATAATTTTAAAATTCGCTATTGAGTCAGAATTTAAAGAAAAAAGCAAGTTGTTTTTACGTAAGTCTGCAATCTGCACATACTTGGAGATATTAATGTACCAGTAATCGTAGATGCATAACAGTACAAAAATATTGTACAACATACAAATGTACATTATACAAGTTTGCAGGTGAATGGGATTTTTGTCTTGTTTTTGGTTTTATTAAATATAAAAATCGGTTTCTTGTACATATATGCACATTATGATATGGTACATGTAAATACGTAATAACTAACGATTTTACTATCTACATACATACATACTATTATATGTACATGGAAAATTATGCAATCAAATTCGTTATATGATTTCAAATATTTCAGTAGGATACATAATATACATTGCAGTTATCATATTACAAATTTTTTGTTTTACTTAAATTTATTAAAAAATAAAAAATAAAATTTTTTTTTATTTGTACATTGGGTGTCCCGGAATATGTGCTTTTTAAGCAAAAAATGACACAAAACTGTAGTTCTTACGAAATTTTCAAAATTTAAGATACAAATTTGTGTTAATAGAGAACAAATTTTTTTTTTTATAATTTGCACAAAATTTTCGAAACCAAAATTATACAAGGTACCTAATCAAAACATTACCATGCTTTTTGCACAAAAAACGCCTTTTTTGATTTTCGAACGTTAATGACTTTGGGTAATTTGATCAGACTCCAATGAATTAGGTATAGGTACTTTGTTGGATGAAACGGTCTCATTTTTAATTAGTAAAGTAATAAACACCAAGAATATACAGAGTAATTTAAAAAATTTTTGCTCAACTGCTCCTAATATAAATATAAGATCATGTAATTCATGTGTCCAAAAAATTTCCAATCCTTGACATCTCAGAGAGGGTTCTAGAACGATTTTCGCTACGGAACCGTTTGAAATATGAGAAAAATTTATTTTATTGATGTTTACTTTGGAATTCCTTGTTTATATTGTGTATTTAAAAATATGAGAAAGAAAACTAAAAATTTTATAAATTCTGAATTTTAATTAAAAAAAATTATAAATTTTTGAAATGCACCCCTATTTATATTATGAAAATTATTAAAATAAATCATAACAAGTTTGTATTTTTGAAACACATAGGTACTTACATATGTACATATATATCTAATATTTTTTAGAAAATTGCAAAAATCATTTTATATTCAGTAGTTAAATTACTCAATAAAAGAATTTAAAAATTAAAAATTTATTATTATGAGAAAATCATTAAAATGATGCTTACTAAGCAAAAAAAAGCAAAACAAAACAAATAGAAAATAGAAAAAAAAACCAAGATTGCGTAAAAAGAAATATATACGTGTATACATATATGTATACATATGTATGTTAGAAATTTCTTCTATAAAAAAATTTCTAACATAGATACATATATTGTTTAAATTTTATATATATTATGTAGATACATTGTAAGCACATTACATGATTATGTGAATACTGTACACATACATATGTAATAGCGAAGATTATGAAAATCATATATTGAACGTAATAAAATTAAAAAAATAATAATAATAAAGGTAATAATATAATTAAACATTAATTCTTTTTGACGTAGGTTATTTGAATACATATACGTACATTTGTACTTACATATGTATACATGCATGTTGTGTGATTTCTAATTTTTTTATATGTTAATACTTATTAATATTATTTAATATTACATTACATTGTTTTTATTTTTCACCTTTGTGCATATGCGCTTTTTTTTATATAAATATAATTAAAAGTTCAGTAAAAAAATTTTTTCAGAAAAAAAAAACTACACGCTTTTATTACATTGCACTAGAAAAAAAAATATTTATAATTTTTAATAATATTGCTTAAACGCAAGTTATAACTTTAATTATTATTAGAAACCATACATATATTAAGACTGTGAGAAAGTGAACATACATACATACATACATGTATACACCTGTATTAGATAGATGATGTATAGATTATAATTTATGCGATTATATGAATAAATTAATATAAGAATATGTTATTCTAAACCTTATTTATTTTGTTGTAATCATGTTTAAAAATATACATATGTATGTATTGCACGCAGATGCTTCTATTGCTTATGTCTAAATTTTTGCATTTTTCATATTTATTTTATATGTAGTTACAACTTTAAGTCAAGGTTAATTATTTAATTTTTTTTTATTCAGGTAATTAATTTTACTTTTTTTTAATGTTTTATTTCGAGGTTTTTCGTCTTATAAATTATAAGCAATTAAATTTTGTATACAGTATATACGAAATATTTACTTACGTACATACACTTATACAATTTTATACTAATTTCAAAATAACGAACTAATTTTTACTTCTCACGCTGAGAATTTTAAAATAGTAAATATATTTTAAAATAGAAAATTATTCTAAATTTTTGAAAATTTTCTTTATTTTAATTAAATGTACATATAACTAGAAATTCACCTTCCTTGAATCAATTAAGTTAATTTTGTGCCCACAATTTATGCTATTTAATATAATTGACGCAATAAAATGTGATAAATTCAAATATTTATTGTTAAAATATTATTATTATTATTTTTTGTGGTAAAATCATTTATATTTTGGTTACAAAAACATGAGTACGTAAAAATCAATGGAAAAATAATTTAACATTAAAAACCTTGAAAAACCACTGGTTATCGTCTTTTTGAAAACAAAAAAAAAAGTTTTATAATTACAAAAAAAAATATTTTAAGAACATTTAATAGCAATTATGAAATTCACAATAACGTATAATGAAATTATTTTCTTTATTACATGAATCAGTTAAAATTAGATAAATACGTAAACTAATGAACAGATAATATTTTAATTAAGTCGATAATTTTGAGATAAATATGTTTACGTTAAATTAACGGATACAAAAAAAAAATGGGCAATCCTATTTAACTATTCAATTAACATTTGAATAATCATTATCATTTAAATATACGTTTATAAATATAAAAAAAAATGTTTTTCCAGTATTTAACAAAAAATATACTTTAAGCTATAGATTATTTAATTCACGTTTTTTTTTTTTTTTTTTTTTTTTTTGTAAGTAATAAAAACGTGATTAATGTCAATATTATTTTCTAATTAGAAATGCTTTTTCTAAAAACATGTGTCTTATCCACTTATTTATTTAATTTTTTATTATTTACTAATGTAACGTATTTTTATTTTAATTTGATATTCTGGCATAGAATAATAAATTTAAAAATCGAGGATATGAATAAATCATGAAAGTATCTAATACGTGATTAAAGAAAGTATCTTCTTACATGAAGACGGTAATAATAATGAACTATGTATTTAAAATTCAATACCAAAATTAAGTTAAATTAAGTCAAATATTTATTAACCATCAGGCTATTTGACAAAATTTTCATCTTGATCTTTTAAATGAAATCTATAAATTTTTTTTTCAAAATATATTTTCTAAATATACCGGTATGAGAATAATATATTTAATTATGGAACATGTTAATGTGCTTTTTGTAATGTTAATTTTGATAAAAAGATCTTTTTGAAATTAACATAAATAAAAATAAAAAATATTTTGTATAAATTTTAGTTTAGAACATTTTAAGTAAAAATAATCTTCATAGAATAATTTTTAATTTTACAAAATAATATGAATACAAAAATAAATGAGAAAAAGATAGAATTTTGAAATTTAAAATTTTGACTTTATTCTTATATGAATATAAGAATATGAATATATCATGAAGGCCTAAAAATTTTAACGAGTTTTGTTTTTAAATAAATAAATTTTAAAAAAATAAAATAAAATTTGTTTTTCTTTTCTATTTTTTATTTTATTTTTTTTTAAATAAATTTAGCGGATTATGCCCAAGCATGCTATCAAGATGATCCTGAACGTGATACATGTATTAAGAATTCAATTCAAGATATGTTACCAAGACTTCATGTAAGTTATTTTTGATTATAATTTAAAATTTTGTTATTTTTTTTAATTTATTAAAATTTAATAAACAGAAAGGATTAAAATCTTTAAATATTCCTCCAATGGATCCTTATGCTGTTGAAAATAATCGTTATGATTATAAAAATGGTGCTGTACAAGGTTCATTAGCATTAAAAGGTGTTAAACTTTATGGATTAACAAGAACACAAGTTAAAGATGTTAGAACTGAAATAACAGATGAAGGAATGAATGCTGAATTTGATTTATATATTCCAAGAATTTTCATTGATGGAACATATAAGGCTGATGTTAATTTAAATGATCTTAAATTGAATCCAAGAGGATATTTTAATGTTTCAATGAGTATGTAAATTAAATTATAATTTCGTAACCGACCCCATTTGTTTATTAATAAATTTATATTTTTTGTGTATCTGTTTTTCTTTTTCTATTTAGCCGATATTAATACAACACATAAATTATCTGGAGTTTTTGAAAATATTAATGGTAAAAAATATTTACATGTAACAAAATTCGATATGAATCCAGATGTTGGTAACATGAAAATTTATGCAACTGGTCTTTTCTTAGATCCACAATTAAGTAAGAATTTCGATTAATTAAATTATTTAAATTTTTAATTTATTATTTTATTTTATTAAATAATTTTTTTTTTTGTTTTTTAAATAATTTCAGATGCTTTCGTCTTAGATTTTGTAAATCAATATTGGCCAGAAATGTACAAAATGATGTTACCTGAAACTCGCCAATATTGGGAACCAATGGCATTAAATCTAATTAATCAATTCTTATTGAGAGTTCCATTTGAAAAGATGCTTCTTAAAAAACAAGAATAAAAATTACAAATCAATGTTGTTTCTTATATTTTGTTAAATTCTATTTTTTTTTTTTTTGTTTTTGTCCTTTTACTGTGACTTTGAATTTTGAAATGGTATTTTGTAAATAAATAAAAAAAACATTTTATTTTTTTATTTCATTTTTTTAAAAATTATTTTTATTTTTATCTTTTTAATCCACTTCTTTTATTGCTCTAAAAATGATCATGATTAAAAAAAATAAATGAATAAAAAAAATTTAAAAAAAATCATAATAAATATGTAAATAAATAAAAACAAGATTAAAAATCAATAACTTTAGAATACTACAACAGTTAAAATGTGTGCAGACCTGAAACTATAAAATTTTTTTTGCATAAAACATATTATATCATACCTGCACAAATACATATGCACGTACAATATACAAAAATCATAATGTGACCGTTGATAATAAAATTTACGACAATGAAATTGTAATAGCGTCTGAATTGTCTGTTTTTATTACAATCTGACTCTGAAGAAATTTTATTCAAAAACTTTATTTGAAATTTATTTTATTTCAACAGATTTCTTAAATTGATATGTGCTCGTATAGTCCCAAAATACTCAAATGCTCTAAAATATTGAACGTATGTTTGCCCTTCTTGTGTTTGTCCAATGAGTATAATTTTTAATTTCTTTTTTTTTTTTAATTTGATAAGACGATTACTAATTGAGTTTGTAAGAAAACAAAAGCATTCTTACCTACCATTTAATATGCATTGAATAAATAAAAAATAATTGCAACGGTACCATAGGATTTTTGATGTTGTTTAATTCTTTAATCAAACAAAATCATTTTATATGGTTAACCATCCTGATTTAATTGAAAGTCAAAACAATCCACAAAAGCATTACATATAGTTAAGGTTCATTTTTTAAAACATAGCCAGGTGTATTTTAATGGACATTTCCTATCGCATTCTTTTGCATTCAATTTGAATAGTCACCTTTTGATTTTCATTCTTTGATTTCCAATTTTTTGTATTTAGAAACGAAAACAACAATAATCAAAAGAGAACAGCATAATATGGTAACAACGGAAAATTTCTATAAAGGCTCCTTAAAAGTATATACATATGACTATGCTTAAAAAATTAACTTTAGTTATTTTTAGTTTTCTTAAATAATTGCTTACTTACATAGTTTTAATTTTTTTAATGATATTTTTATTTCATGTGTACAAAAATAGTACATAATACGTTAAAAAAATTTAATTACCATTTATGAAATAACAAAAAGGACCAATTATACATTTTGATGAGCTGATATCTTTGGATTCATTGGTATGTACAAACATATATGCAAAACAGGTAATCAAAAATAGCATCGTAGCTAAATAAATTATGTTCAGTTATTTGCGTCAGAAATCAGAATAAATATGTAATTACAATACCAGATCAAATTAAAAAAAAAATAATTCTGATGCAATCCAACAAGTAAAACAACTTTGACTACTAAATATAAAATTTAAACAACAGTCAACGAGCTGTTATAACTTTTAAGTTTCAATATTAAGAAATTTCATACAACTTCTTACTATAAAAGAACCTTCCCTTTTCTTTTATAGAATCTGCATGTTAGTGTTGTATTAAAGAAGCTCTGCAAAAAAAAAATTAAGTTTTTTCAACTCTCTTTTGATTTAAAAATAAAATAAAATAAATAAAAAAAAGTAAAAAAAAAGAGAATAGGTACATACATACATACATAAGAATAATTATAAGAAACAAGGTAGCTATTTCACTGAAAATATTCACACCTTCTTGATGTGTTTAGTTGTCTTTCTTTATAATGGCTTTATATCTACATTCTGAACCATCAATATCATCATATACCGTAATAATTGGTCAATACATATGTGTACATGTATTTTCAATATTTCGTATAAGAATCCATGCGAATCTCAAGGTGAGCTCAGTTTGCAAAAAGAATTTCATAGTAACGGAAATATCCTGTTGTCTTCTAGAATTTAAAAAAAAAAACCGATTTTTATTTTTTTCAATTAAAATTTTTAAAATTATTGGACATTTAAAAAAAATAATAATAATATGTAACACAATTATATTGTTCAAATTTTACGTTAAAAATGGATTTAAAAATTTGAAAATATTTAAAAATTTCAAATCAAAATAAAAGTTAAATAGAAAATTAAAAAAATAATAAAAAAATGAAGAAAACTAGTTCAATAAAACGTGTTGTGTTACAAACAATAATTACATTGATAATCACAAATGAAGCTATTCTAAAAGTTAATGCTGAAGTTGAAAGTAATGAGAATAATGTAACCGTTATTAAAGGTATATATAATTTAACATATCGACTTGTTTTCAAATTATCATATTTTATTTGTACAACTAACACATGCTTTTGTGTGGTCTATGGATACATCTATTAATAAAGAAAGTTCTTTTAATAAAATTAACTTTGCTTGCTAAATATTCTTATACATAAGTACATAAAAATAAATCGTTATTCAAGAAAATCTGGTTAATGTATGTTAGAATATGTCTCAAAAAACATCTACAAGTATTTTAATCGATAATAAGTGAATAGTCAGTGAGATATTATTTTATCAAGATTTTACGTGAAATTCTTTACAGTTAATATTAATGCAGATTACAAGAGTTTTATCACATATGTATGTATTCACATTATTTCTACAAAAAAAAAAAGAAAAAAAAGAAAGAAAGTAAAATTTAAGAAATAATCTCACCGTTTTAGTATCAATAAGAAAAAAACAAAAAAGGCATCAAACACAATATTCAATATGTTAAGATCATTTTTTTTCGCGAACCAAAGAAAGCAAATCAATCCCAAATTCCCAACCAAATACCAAATTCTTTATCACTTACGTGGTTTATTTATCCAGCCATTGAAACCATAGTGAGTGAATGGATAACTCGTGACAAAAATTTTAATATTTTTAATTTTAACGTATTTGTTTAGTATTTGAAGAAGATTTATTGCTATTTACACAGTCGCATGTGTAGGTGCTAAATTTCTTTCAATTTTCGTTGTTTTTTTAAATTTTTTTAAAATTACCTATATATACAAATATGTTTTTAATGAATAAACTCGTAAAATTTTCATTATTATACTCTACAGTGGAACCAACAATTTCAATATCACGTGCGGATAAGCAATTACATGTACCATTGTCTGTTTTAAGTGAAGGTACCGCATGTCTAACTTCGAAGGGCAGTTTTGGTTTTTGTACATCATTTCGTAATTGTTATCCATATTTCAAGTTACCCGATTTAACAATTTGGGAAGCTTGGCTACTTGGTAACTATGATACTTGTACATATTTTAATTCTATTGGCCGGCAATTATTCGGTGTATGTTGTACCGCATCGTCCACAATTCCATCTCATGAAACATCATTTATAAGTTCGCCTCCAAATCATCAAAATCAAATTTCTGATGATATACATAAAATTGATGAACAAAGTCAAGATAGTAAACATCAGAATTGGCCATTACCAATTCAAGCTCAACCTCCATGGTCAAATGAAATGATAACAACTAGACGACCTATTTCAATAATGCAATGGCCACCACCGATTCCAACACATCCTCCTGATCATCACTACCCAACCCATCCTCCGCCTCAGTTCCCACTTCCTACTACTGCCGTTATGACAACTACCACGAACAAGCCACAAACTACTCGTCCAACAAGTATTCCTTGGCCACCACCAATACCTACCCATCCTCCAAGCTCGTCTACAAGTAATCCATTTGGTACAACTAGTACAGATTCAATTCAAGGTGATTTTCAAGCATCTTGTGGAGCAAAAAACGGAAATCTTGTGAGCATAATTTCTAAATGCATTTTTCAAAATAAATAAAAAGTCATTTAACGTTTTTTTTACTTAGGATCAAGAAAGAATTGTTGGAGGACAAAATGCCAGTCCTCATGAATGGCCTTGGATTGTAGTTCTCTTTAATTCTGGAAGACAATTTTGTGGAGGATCATTGATTGATAACATCCACGTTTTGACCGCCGCTCATTGTGTTGCGCAGTATTTTCTTTTTTCAAAAATATTATTTTCTCTTGTTTTATTGATTCTTTATATTTTTGCAGTATGACATCATGGGATGTTGCACGAGTAACTGCTCACTTAGGTGATCATAATATTCGATCAAGTACCGAAGTCCGACATGTCGAACGAAAAGTTAAACGTGTTGTTAGACACAAAGGATTTAATTTTATGACATTGGTAAATTTTAAAAAAAAAATTTTATCCCTACGTATGTATACACAACAGTGTTTTGTTTCAATGTTTTCGTAGTACAATGATGTTGCTCTATTGACTTTAGATCGACCTGTAACATTTACAAATATGATAAGACCAATTTGTTTACCATCAATTAATAGTGGTAAAGCATATACTGGTAAAATTGGAATTGTAGCTGGCTGGGGTAGTTTACGAGAAAGTAAGATTTTAATCAACTGAATGTCTTTAAAATAACGAAAATACTAGATTTTTCATTTTAAAAGATGGACCTCAACCAGGCGTCCTTCAAAAAGTCTCCATTCCTATATGGTCAAATGAGGATTGTGGAAGAAAATATGGATCTGCTGCACCAGCAGGAATTATCAATTCAATGATATGTGCTGGAAAGGCAGCAAAAGATTCATGCAGTGTAAGTTTTGTTGAATATATATATTTATAAGTAAAATTTTTTAATAATACAATAATACAGGGAGACTCAGGTGGTCCACTTATGATAAATGAAGGTTCACGATGGGTTCAAGTGGGAATTGTTTCTTGGGGAATAGGTTGTGGTAAAGGACAATATCCTGGAGTGTATACCAGAGTCTCATCATTTTTGCCATGGATAACGAAAAATAAGAATACGAAATAACTCTTGTTTTTGATCTAAATTTTAAATTCAATCTCAATTATAAATTTTTTAATTTTATAATTTTAATTAGAAAATATTTACATGTTATAAATTTGAAAAGTGAATAGAAAAATAATTTAATTTGCTGTTTATATTCAACTAAAATACGTAAAATGATACGTAATTAAAATAAAGTAAATAAATATTTAAGAAATAATACATCTCACACGAACATCTCATTTTTTTGCCCTCTCTACATCTTCCCTTGTGGTGAACTATGGATCTCGCCAATTTCTTGTTATTAAAAAACGAATAGTAATTACTTAAAAATATTATTTTATTTCAAATGTAAATTTTTAAATCATTTTTCCACATGAAATATTTTACCAGTAATAGTCTAAAAAATAAAGTTATTCATTATACATTTAAACACATTAAATACATAATAATTAATTATTATAAAACAAATAAAATGTAAAATAATTTTATGAATAATTTGAATATAAAATGCAAATCATATTTTCTTTTTAATTTAGAAAGTAAATGAAGTAAAATAAAAATAAGACTTAGTAATATTAAATATTAGACAAGTTGAAAAAATTCATTTATTCATAAGCAAAGTTATCAAGATAATTTATAATTAAACATAATAACATTTAAATGTTTTTTTCTTGAAACGATATTTTTTTAAATTTATTTACTTAATAAATCTTATTGAACAATAATTCCAATTCAAATCAATTATCACTTTTTTAGCCTAGAAAAATTATCATTTCAGACGTAAATAATTTTGTCTTTTGCATGTTATAGAACAAACTTTTTTTTATTTTTTAAAATGAATTTTTTTAACCTTTTTTGATTTATTTTTAATATCTTTCAATATACTTTTGAATTCATTCTTATCTTGAAAATTCTTTTTTAATGTAAGCAAGAATTTAACAAAAAAACAAAATTAACAAAATAAAAATATAAGTTAGCAAAAAAGAAAAAAACAAAGAAATGGAACATTGCGTTTTTCAACAAATTCAAATTCATTAATTTTCATCTAAGACATTCTAAATTTCAATTTAAACTGGAAACTCATACAATTAAATCACTGAAATCAATTTTATTAACCCATTTAAAATTGAAATTCAGAACACCTCAGTACATCACATTTTTAAACAATATTTTAAAAAATATATCACGATAAAAAAATACAAGATAAAAAAGAAAAACAAAACGAAACAGTATACAATTATAAGAATTATTAGAAAAATAAAAATAAATTTGAATAACGTATTCATTTCAATTGACTAATTTTCTTTTTTTTTTTTTTTTCAATTATTTCGATGGAATTTTTGAAAATTTTAAAAAAAATCACTATTATTATTCTGTTCAAATTATTTTTGACTGATTTATGAGAGTTTTGAGTATGATGGTGGGGAAAACTTCTTTCTTAAAAATTTAATTACATACAATGGAAAACATGAAACTAATGTAATAAGAGATACTTTCCATAGAAAATCATATGACCATATAAATTCCCAATCTAAAATGAGCAGAAAAAATTGAATTACAAAAATAAAAATAATGTTTTGAAAAACAATTATTTCAAATGCTTACCAAAATATTCATGTAATACAGCCAATGATAATAGATATATAATTAAACTGAATATCTCTGCTAGAACCATTAATCTAAAAAAAACATTTAAAAAAAAATTATTATTGTCATTTGTTCAATTATTTAACAAAATTAAGACTATATTGTTACCTATGCCAAGTTCGAATTGTTAAAGCCACCATTATGAGTTCAGTCAAAATTAATGCAGAAAAACTGATTGCAACAATATGAATAAATTCACCTTCAAATAGAACTAATGCACCATACATAATTACACCTCCTTGATAAATACTGATCAAAACCCAAATGAAAAATGTTTTATAACTTAAACTTCTGCCTTTTGATAGTTCTTTGTATAATTCGGGATATTTTACTGCCTTTTCGGAATCTATATCTTGATCAAGTACAAGAGAAAAAACAGGAAACATTGTATAAACTGTTCCATAGCCAACCATAAGAAAACCTTGATATAATGCAACAGAGCTTAAATAGAAAACTGCTGAAAAAACTGCTTGCATTGTTGAAATTATTAGACCTCGATGAATAACAAATTGTGAAAGTGCTGCTGATCGTTTATAAGATCGTCTACCATGAATGAGAAGAAGTTTTGCAATGTGCGAAAATTGTGGAATGCTAAAGTCTCCAGCCAAAGAAGCTTGTCTTCCTTCTTTTCCTTCAATACCGACCCCAGCATCAGCCTGTTGAATCATACTGACATCATTTCCACCATCTCCAACAGCACATGTCCTTTTTCCTGTATGCTTTTGTATAAGACTGACAACTTGTGCCTTTTGTGTTGGACTACATCGACAGCAAACAACAGCAGGACAAGCGGTAGCCAATTCCATGAATTCTATACTGTAATGTTGTAAACATGTTTCTAAACTTTCACCTGACACTACAAGTGCACACCCTTCCTTCTTTCTAAACTGATTCAATTCACCATGGGCATCCGTTCTTGTTTGAACACTTTTCAATACATGTAATGATTGATTACGTCCAACTAATTGAGAACTTTTAGCAATACAACAGGCTGTTTCTAATTTATCTCCAGTTAACATCCAAACACGAACACCAGCATTTCTCAAGAGTTCCAAAGTGGGACGTACACCATCCTGTAAGCGATCTTCTACTCCTGTTAAGCACAATAATTCCATTTCTCGTTCTAATGATTCAATAACTGCTGACATTTTTGTAACTCTATCAGTAACGCTCAATCTAGCAGCATTATATCTTGTTTCAAAGTCATTATACTGATCCTCAGTAAGAACCTTTTTGGCTACTACTAATGTACGAAGACCTTCTCTAGCCATATTACCACTCTCTTCGCTAAGCCAATCATTATATTGCACAATAGAAGACATCACAACGTCTGCTCCTTTCAAGTAAAATGTGATTTCACCAGTTTTCTCGTCTTTAACTATAATTCCCATACGTTTTGTTTCACTTGTAAATGGGAATACTTGAAGAATATGAAATTTAAGAATCGCATCATCTTGATCTATTGAGGTGTCACCCACAGAATTAGATTCAGTATTTTTAATCGTGTCTCTCGATTTTAAATGTTGAAGTTGTAATGTGATTGAGTTTAAATCTCTAGCAATTAGGGCTAAACCTACACGTTTTGTCCATTTAACTAATGCAATTTCATCTGGGCTAGATGCCTGATAAGTGATACCACCATCTTTGGGTTTTGTTATTTCAATAGTTTTTGTAGGTGATCCACGTTTATCATTTGTTTTTGTTGTTCCATCATCATCCCATACCGGTGTCACATTGTGACAAAGGGCCAAGGCTTTAACTGCTTCCCATTCTCTCCAACCTCCTGGGCGACGCATTCGATTACCACCATAAAATGTTGATGGTTTTGTATTCAAAGATTCTTCATTTATATTCATAGATATTGTTTTAATGATATCGGCTACATCTTGAAAAGTATCATTGTCATGAGATACTGATCCTAAATGAATTTTTTTAAAAACCATTTCATTTTGTGTTAAAGTTCCAGTTTTATCGGTTAACAAATATGATATTCTTCCAAGTTCTTCTGGAATCGTTGTGGATCTAACGACAGTTCCTTCAATTTCTGGATCATTCTGAATTTGCCATGAATAAAATGCTTTTCCCATGTCTAAATTAACACGAAGACTTATTGGAATTATGTAAGAAAATAATAAAACAAAACGGAACATGTATCTAAAAAAAATAAAGTAAATTAATATAGTCGTTTTACTGATTTGATATGAACAAATTTACCTGTACCATGGACCGTTAAAGCCTTTCAAAAACATCATAACTAATGATAAACCAATAACGGCCAAAAACAAAACCTACAAAAAAATTTTATACAAATTTTATTTAGTAGAGTTGCAATTAGAAGTCACATTTAATTTTAAATTTACTTTTGTTAGCCCATTAATTTCAAAATCAAGTAATCCAACTTTTGATCTTGGCTGAGAATTATTCATAACACTACGTGTTTCACATCCAGTATAAATAACTATTCCTGTAGCTGTTCCTGCGGCCACAACTGTATTAGCCCATAATGTATTTTCAATATTCAAGCTACCCTCTTCACTTCCATCTTGCTAATGGTTTAAAAATAAGAGACAAAAATGAATAAACAGACAAAAGTCAAAAAAAATTCTTACCATTGAAAATGTGCCTATAAACGAATGAATATCGTTTTGTGGCTTCTCTATATAAATGCTTGCATCAATATTAAATAATTCTGAATCGCCTGATAGTTTTTGCGTCATTGGTAAAGCCAATCTTAACTTCCAATCAGTTTCACCTAGAAAAGTGAGTTACATTTTATAGAAGAATTATAATTTAGATAACTGATGCTTGTTTACCGTCTAATTGATCAGTTCTAACAAATACTGATCCACTTTTATCACTTGTTCTTAATAAAACTAAATCAGCTGGTACTCTCTCATCTTTTTCAACAATAATTATATCACCAACTTTTAATTTTGATGATGGTACCATTTCAGATGTTTTCTCATTTGATACCAGTTTTTTATATTTTTGTGAATTAACTTCATAATCTCTTTGATGTCTTCTTAAATCATCTACTGCCTCACGACATATTGTGACAGCCAATACAAAACATAATGGACCCCAATACGTATATGGATAACCAATTCTAATATCTGGTATGAATTGACTTAGTGCCATTATAAGAAAATATAAATTTAAGAAAAATCGAAACTGTTCAAACAAGACCAATGGTAAAAATGTAATTAAATTATATTTTTGATTTCGTATCTCATTTGGTGGAAATTTTTCATCGCTTGATCGACCAATATGAACAGTACGTGCACGTAATTCGCGTGGAGCAAACCATTTTTTCCATGCCCACCACCAACAACTATAATAAAACAAAAAAAATAATAAAATGTAGATATGAAAGAAAAAAAAATCAATATTTTCATTAGACAAGTTAATTTTCTTTTTTTTTTTTTTCAAGAAAATATTTTCTTTTAAAATTACAAATTATTTACAAAATCAAAGTCGTAGACAAATTAGGTAAAATATTTAAATTGCAAATGCAAAAAAGATTTAGGACAAAATCAATTTTTAATCACCTCAATATGTACCATCTACGTCTAGGACGATTTATCAATGGTATATTCTCTTTAGCTATTGGTGTTGTTGGTGAACTTTGTGTTGTTTCATCCATTTCGAAATACACTTTGAAATTTTTTATTTTGAAATTATCTTACAAGAAAATTAAAATTTCATTCCAGTACAAATTATTTTTGTTTTTGATTTTTTATTTTAAGAAAAAATTCACTTGTATGAAATGTCGTTTTTAGTTCACTTTATAATGAGTTTAATTTAATGTTATTGAATTGAATCACCTTTCACAATAGACAATAAAATGTATAAATTACATGACATATGTATGTACTATGTACATATAAGAATAAATTCTATATATATATATATAAGCGTAGGTGTGTGAGTCTGTACATATGAAAATCCAGTAGAATTTTTTATTTGCAGAGTTGGTAGCGTTGCCAGTTAATCGATTTAATTAATAAAAATCGAATAATCGAGCCAAAATCATATGTATCGGCGAATTATATTCAATATTTTTTCGTGCGTTATTTTTCTCTATTTAAAATTTTATTTTATTTTTATTTTTTTAATTTTATTCGTTATTTCAGACTTTTAATTTAATTAAACTTAGTACCAAAATTAAAAAAAAATGTTGCCAGTTTTTTTATCATTTGTTTGATTTTCTTTTAATAATTGCTTGACTATAATAGATTTTTTACTGTTAAAAAATAATTATGCGTTTGTACAGTATATTATACCACGGCGAAATAACGCTAACAAGATGTGATATTGCTATTGAACACTGTCTGGTTCAATTTCGCAATGGACTGATGCATGGCGGAATAGCTCTGCTGGCAGTTGAATATCACCTACACCTTGTTATAAAAATAAGTCATAATATTATATAATTAGCATGTAAGTTATAGTTTTCCTTATAAATAAAACAAAAAAAAATTATAATTAAAAAAATATTGGTTCTTAAGTCTATGCAACAGAAGAGTAAATTAAATTTGAAATGTTCAATAAATGGCATGCTAGGGAAGTTAAAAATTATCCTCACACAATACTTCCCACTGAATAATTGGGTCTTGAATCTTTTACTAACGAAAAAAAATCCTAATTTAATTTAATTTAGTCATACTTAATTTAAATTGAATTGTACACGATTTCTCGATATCTCATCATTCATTAATATATAGGTACTACATATACCTATATTTCAAATCTTTATTAATTAAATACTATAATGTATTCCGCCATGCTCTAATGTCCTTGCACATGCATCAATCGGAAATGAACATATAATTTTGTTGCAAGAATTATTCAGCAACTCAAACGACATAGCTGAATGATTTTTATGATGAGATTAGGCTTAATACTGATTAGTGCACATAAACATGAATGTAATGTTACATATTTGGCTATTATGGAAGTATGCTATCACCAGCCAAATCCCAAAACTCTTTGTTAAAGAAAAAATGCCCATTTATAGTAGAGATAAATTCAAATTGTACTGTGTAAATATCTCATATTACATGTTGAAATGTATGAAATTGCAATATTCTTTTAAAAGCTACAAATATATGTTAAAGAGTTCAATGTTTAAGTGACATTATAACTTACCCACAAAATATGTTCCGGCAGCAATTTGCTAAGCTCATAGATTTTTTCCTACGATTTCGTGGCGTATAATTTCCACTTTCAGGCGGTAAAATTGAAATACGTTCATTACCTCTGCTGTTCCGTAAACTAACTTGACTTCTTCTATTACTACTAGATCTTGAATGTATAAGAAGTTCAGTTTCTGAATCACTCATTTCAAAATCTCTTAATTGTAAATCCATTTTTGGTATAATATCTAATAATATCTTATTGTTATGTTGTGATATGATCTACTAAATTAGCTCAATTTTAGCAATAAATATTTAAATGATTTTTACAAAAGCAGTAAATAAATGAATTATAAGAATTGTAATATTACTCAAGTAAAGATTGTTATGAATTAAAAAATTTGTAAAATAGTTTAACATCTTAAATAAATGAATACAAAAATATACAAAGTGTTTCTTTATTATAAATAGACATGTATCCCTTTGGTACTTGAAATGGTAAACGTAAAGGTATTAGGTAAACTAAATACATATATCTACCAAACCAATATTCAAGTATGTAAATAACCTTTTATTTTGACATTTGCTTTGTTATTATTTAAACAGCTGATTCAATTCAATAAAAGCGCAGCTGAAATACAAATTACAGTACAATCAGAAAAACAACGTAATATAGCGTAAGCGCATAATAATTAAGCTCCGAAGGTAAAATGCATGTAAAATGATTCATTTTTTTATATTCGCTCAGCACACATACCGCAATTCTTGGTACATATTCAAAGAATCTGTTAGAATGGGTCTGTGGTTTTCACTAACACAAATACTTAAATACCATAAATATTTTTATAGATAAGATAGATTATCCGTAAAATATGGTCACCACACCAATTTAAATTTTTAGAAAATTTAATTTTTATTACGAATATCTGTATTAGAAAATTAGTTTATTTCTAATATTGTGTTGAGGACTGACAAGAATTCTGAGATAAAATCCGTTCTGGAAGCAAAATTTAGAAAATTTTAATCCTTAACTGAATCAAAATGTTTATATTTACAGATTCTGATTATAGTTAAAAGACAAATACATAAACATTACCAACAGATTTTAGAAATTTTACGTTTACATTTGTGATAGGTAAGATAAAAATGAATTAAAAATTACAATTGATTTCGTTTCTTAATTATTGTTATTTCCAGTACAATTCTATAATTTTAAACTTTTTCAATATTATTTTATATTCCTAATAAACAATTATTTATACAGGCGCTTTTTCAACCAATTTGAACCAATGTCCACATTCGCAGCGTTTTGGTGTGCCTTTTTGTAGCCACATCCACTGAACATAGGTTTGATCTTCTTCACCTAAGATAAATAATGGAAAATTTGTCTTTTCAATTAACATTTTTTTTTTTTTTTTTGTATAATTTAGAACTTACAAATACATCCAACAAGACGAGCATCGAATGCTGATGGAATTAAATTTGGATTATCTTTGGTACCAGCACCACGTTTAAATACTTTCATATCAAATGGATTATCGTTTCCTGCTGCTTTTGCTAATAATTCTCGTTTTTCAATACCAGTTGCATGTTCCAATGGATCATTCATCACTATAATTAGAATTCAAAATAAATTTACATTTAATTCAATGCTTCATTTTAAAACTTCTTAATCCAATGCAAACAAATCTAATATACTACGATTAAATATTGTCGCTGATCTAACAAAAAAATATATAAAAATTCTTATGTACATACATACATGCGTACATTTTACCTACGAATATATAAATTTTTTTCTTATCAAATACACTTTGACATTTGAAGTCCTTTTTTTATTTTCCTTCCTATTAAATTCTTCTTTTAATGAAAAGAAATATATAGATCAAAATACCGATTTTTCAAAATTTAATTAAATAGACACGATTGTTAACCGGTTAAATGTTTATTTCTTTTATAAATAAAACATTATGAAAAAAATTACGTAACCTATCTCTTCCTAAAAATTATGTATTATTTTTTCGTATTAACCAAAATCGTTTTTTTACTACTTACTTTTGCAGAAACGTACTGGTGTATAATTAATATTTCTTCGTGCTGCTTGTAAAGCAATTCGACTGCATAATGATGCCATTATTATTAATTTTTTTTTTTTTTTTGCTTTTAATCACTACTTAAAATATTTTAAGTATCAATAAAATTTTCTTAAATTTTCTTTTTTAGTTCAACTCCAAATGAATGCCTGACTCGGCCTCTCTATTGTGAAAATTTTCTCAACCCGTCTGTCGTCTGTCGCTTGATTAAATATTTCTATTTGACATTTGAAAAAAATTTCCATAAATTTCATTCAATTTTCAATTATTCCAATTTCATATTACGTTTCATTTCAACATATGCTCTTCATTTGACATGTTTTTATCATTTTTAGTACAAGTGACACAACCGTACTTGTGCAATACAAGTATAAGCTAAAAATTGATCCCGATCTTATAGGCAGTTGTTAGATGGCAGTTTTGCTCTTTTTTTCAGATTTCATGACCAGTAATTTAAATTTGTACGAATTCCTCATTAAAATTTTATAATTTAATTCAACCAATTTCAAAATTATGAGTTAATGTTATTGTCGTCATAGAGACAAATAAAATAAACAAAAAATCCAAATCATGTTTAACATTCTTGATTTAAGATTTCTAAATTGAACCAAATTAATTAAATTAAACTAAAGGACATTAAATGAATATGTCTCAAAAGCCTGTAATTTTATTTAATATATCTAAAAATGAATTATTTCAATTAACTGATAATTATAAAAGTTTACATCGAAAAATTAAAACAGACTGGAAGATTGAACAGTAAGTTTCTTTATTGTATAAGGTATAAGTACATTTTAAATAATAAATTAATGAAAAATTTTTTTTTCACGAAATTTTATTTATTTAGAAATGATGCTGAATTAACAAATGATGTGTTAAAAAATGTATCAATTTTTGTCTTACCCGGACCACAGGATAAATTTACTGAAGAGGAATTCCACGTTTTAAAAGTACGTTATTTATTTTATTTAGATGTTTTCAGATTTTATCTAAAAACCTAAATTACGAGAAAAATAAAAGAATTTTTAAAAAATCTATTTTTCTAACACCCACATGTGTATATTTATTTAAGCAATTTCTCTTTTAAAGGAATTTATTGAAAACGGCGGTAAACTTTTAATAATGCTGGGAGAAGGTGGAGAAAATGAATTTAATACAAATGTTAATTTCCTCTTAGAAGAATATGGAATGTATATAAATAATGGTAAAAAAATTAAAAGGAATTTTATTAAAATGAATTTTAAAATTAAGAACAATTAAAATATTTTAGATACAGTAGTACGACCACATTATTATAAAAATTTCCATCCAAAAGAATGTACAATTGGCGGTGGTATCGTTTGTGAAACTATGTGGCGTCAATTATTATTAACTGAAAAAATTGAATGTATTGATTATGAATTTGGTGATGAAAAATATAAAATTCATTTTCAATATCCATATGGAGCAACATTAAATGTTGTTGAACCATCAAATGTATTATTAACAACTGGTCCAGTCTGTTATCCGTTTAATAGACCATTGGCAGGATATTATTGTAATGAAAATAATGGAAAAATTATTGCTATTGGTTCTGGACATATTTTTCAAGATAAATATCTTAATGATAAAACAAATGAAGCAATATTTGATTATTTCTTAAAATTGTTAGCATCAAATGAAATGAAATTCAGTCAATTAGATTTTAATGATGCCGAAGTAATATGATCATTATATTAAATCAAATGTTGAAACATTTCTTAAAACAAATTTGTTTTTTTTTTTTTTTGTTTTTTCTTTTTTGTATATTATTTGATACGATATATAGATAAATGACAATAAAATAATTTCGGACATTGAATTTGTAGCCGAACAACCAAAACCATGTTTAGTTGAGTCTGCAGCTAATGATATCCCAGCTGATTTTAAAAAAATGTTCGACATGAAATTGCATTCATTAAATAATGATTTATTGAGGGAGGTTATAGATGTATATCAGCAATTAGACGTTAAATATGAACCACTTAAGATAATTAAACCACAATTTGAGATACCATTACCAGCATTAAAACTTGCGGTAAGTTTGACCAATTTGTTTCATATATACATATATGAAATTTAATTTATATAAATAGACTCGTATTAGTTATTAGTGTGAAGTAAGGTATTTAGAAATCTGTTATGCTTTTGTAAATTTACCGTACGTTTATATGTGGAAAGATATACTATAACTTACTAATTTTGCACTATCAGATTTTCTATACGGTTTCGAAACTTAAAATTTTTCTATATTAACTGGTAAATATATTTCTGACTAAATAACAAACTTATTTTCTGACTAAAAAATATATTTCAGGTTTTCCCTCCAATTTTTAGTGAACCACCACCTCCTAACTTAGAATTATTTGATTTAGATGAAGCTTTTAGTTCTCAACGAACACAAATTACACAATTAACTAATAAATGTTTACTTGCAATCGAAGAAAAAAATTCAAAAAAATCTATTAATAATAAGGAGTTAGATGCTTTTATAAGGGAAAATGCAAGAATTATAGGAATAATTCAAGAAGAACAAATTATTGATCCAAAAGAAATTTTGTATACAATTGGAGTAAGAATTGCTCAATACAAAAAATTTGATCGAGAATAAAGGATTCCTCTAAAATTAATTTATTATTTATGAAAAAATGAAAAATTTTGTACACAGAAAAATTGATTTACAAATAAAAATAATTTTTTGTGGAAACAAAGTGTTTGCTACTTTTCTTCCATATACATATGTACATGTGTATAATCAAATTATTTACTTTTACAGTGCTTAAAGACAATAATGACATGTTAAAAATCCAGTATATTTTTAATTATTTACATCTAGTCCAATATACACTATTTACATGCGATATATTAGTATGTGTATGTAGATGTAGATACTCATACGTATATGAATTATTGGTGAACTTGTATATGAACTATCTCAGGACCTTTTCTTGCAAGTTTATATACATATATAGGTATACACTTGTAATGTTTGTGAAATACATTTGATATGTCCCTTTAAACTTGTATATCAAAATGACTGCATCTGACCCATAACGTCGATAACACTTTGGAGCAAAAATTATCCTCGTGAAAAATGCTACCTGAAGAATTTACGCATAATAATGTACATACATGTAATACGAATAAAATGTATACGTCGTATAGACATATTATTTACTTTAGTAGGAGGAAATATTTTTTTCTTCACTGAAATTCAATTGAATACTAATTTGTACATCAGAAAACTATCCAAGGAGAATTCCTCTTATCAAATTACATTACACTACATAAAGGTAAGAAATAACTTACTCGTATACTTGTATCCAATAAACATATCCATGTATTCACGTACAGTTCAATTTGGGTGCATAAACGTACTTTTATATACTAATTGCGATTTTTTTTTTTTTGTTAATTTATTTTACATTTTAACTGTTGCTCTTTACTAAATTTTTGCTGCTTAATAATTTTTAAATGCGAAGATGATACATAAAATCTATTATGAATTTGAATAAAAATTTCAGATAATTCTAATATATTAGAATTTAATTATATTTAAATGATGATAAAGAAATTTAAATTTAAAATTATTTAATGTATGAGTTTTATATGATTATTGAATATTAAAACAGTAAATTCAAAATTAGATATTTCTAAATAAAATTTTTAAAATGTTCGCTTACACACATAGTTATTTCTACCTTTTTTACAGATATACAAACGTGTATGTGTGATAAAATGAAAGTTTTTTTAAATACGGAAGAAATTTTTCCTTCCTCTGCTCATAAACGTTTATTTGTTTTTTATTTTATTTTATTTTACTTTTTTTTTTATAAGTTAAATTTTTTTTTTCATGGATTTTGTCTACTGGGAAATACTCACAACGAACGGTAAATTGGATACTTTTCATCTGGATCAGAAAAGGAGTCTTTTCCTTTGTTTTTTTGTTTAAAATCGAATTTAATTATATAGACCGTTTTTTTTCGTATTAATTTGTATAGTTTTTTTTCTCGTTTTCTATTTTTTTACCTTAAGCCCATGAGTAAAGATTTGAGTCTATAAATATAAATTTGTTCTGGGAAATTTAAAAAAACAAAAAAAACAAAAAAAAAAAAAAACTAGACAAAACGTAAGTAAAAAAATGTGTTAACTTCTTCATTTTATTTTATTATTTACTGATCCTATGTGTTAAGTAAAAAGACAGTGAATAATTAGATTGAATCATTTAAATAAGAAGTACCTAGTTTAAAAAAAAATAGATTTATAATGCATGTATGCAACTTTTTCTTCAAAATACGTATGTATGTATGTATAGCGCCACTACAGTTCACATACGTTCTAATAAAAAAAGAAAAAAAAATCCTAACGTTATGTATGATTATAAGTATGTAAATAAAATTAAGGATAAAATGATTATGAAAATGTTTTGTTTTTTATTTTATTTTCAATTTTTGTTACTTTTTTAAATTATTACTCACATCTTGAATAAGATATTATTTCAAATGTAAAATTTATATCATCGACAATATTTATATGCTTGCCTAGAAAATACTCATATGTATGCACATATGTACAACTTGTATGTATATATAACATATGTATATAAATATAAATACCTGTACATACATATATAGATGTTTTATATACATACATATATACACCTTCATGCACATAAAATTAATTTGGTTTATATAATTTGTGTATAACAAGAAAACAGTATGCAGTATATTTACATACATATAAGTATATATGGTAGGTACATACGTATGTATGTACATATAAGTATATATGGTAGGTACATACGTATGTATATATGATACGAAACAATATAATGAATATTGTATATATATATATGTAATATAAAATATCATTATAATGATAATTTTTTATAATCAAACAAATTTATTATTATTATGAAAAAATTCTGTTTATGGGAAAGTGTTATTTTCTTATCATATCAAATCTCATCTGTTCATCTCAAGCACAGTGTGAATGCCACCTTGAATTTTATATTTAAGGAGATACAAATAAAAAACAAATAAAAAACAAACACAAAAAAAAAATTTTTTTTTTTTCATTTAATTTAATTTTATTTTTTAAATAAAAAGAAGATAACATAAAAATAAAAAAAAAATAATTTAAAATAAAAAGTTTAACATGTATACATACATTTTTTTGTCTTTTCTTTTTGTTTTTATTTATTTAAATTCTTCTAGGAAAACAAGAATTTAAAATATTTATATGTTATGTTCATGTTCACATTATATATCTATAAATTTTATGTTTACTACTACTACTACCACTGCTAGTATGTTACTTTCTATATGTATTGTAAAGTTTACATTTTAATAATAAACTTATAATAAATCTTCACTTTCATCTTTCTAAAATACTACATTCTTATTTGGTACAAACAAACGTACATACATACGTATGTATGTACACACATGTGTTTGCTTACATGTTCAAGGAAAGAAATTTTATATATACCCTACGTACGTGCGTATATACAACAATTTTATAAAAAATTTATAATTGAGTTGATATCATATTGATTTATAATAAATTGTATTTTAACGGTTATCATTCAACATTTATTTGAAATGAAATTGTATTGAAAAGAAATGAAAAGTTTTCAATTATTTATTATACATATGTATGTAGAAATATGTGAAATATAAAAAAATTTTGAAGTAACATGTTTTTAATTTTTCAAAGATTTTCATTTTTCTTTGTTTTGTAATAAATTCTACCTACAAAGTTCTGTTTTCAAATTTTAGTTTATGCTTTTCAAATTATCAAAAAAAAATTGAAATAATTAAAGGGAAAAATAGTACAGTTCTTTTTAATAATTGCTAATCTTCGAATGTCCTTTTAACATTCAAATCAAATCATATTAATTGCTATATGTATTTTTTTTAAATATTTGATATTTCAAAGTTACGACATTCATATATTAATAACGAAATTTTTATTAATAAAATTTTTTGTTTTGACTTAAATAAAAAAAGAAAAATTTTTTGCAAAATGTCCTTTTTTTCGGAATTGTTTACAATTCAGTAATATTTTAGAAAATATTTGAAGAAACATTTTATTTACTTTTATGAATATGTACTTGAAAGTGTTTTGTTTTTATTTCTTTGTGTACACACATACATACATATACACCATATTTATCAACAGCTGTTATTAATTCAAATACATTAAAAGTCAATCGTTAAAATATAATATCTTCAATTATATACATAATGACCCCCTTTATTATTGTATACAAAATGAACAAAGAAAAAGAAAACAAAATCAACACATTAACAGTAGTTGATGTTAAAAACATCCTACACATCTACAGGCATAGTAAAAACATTTTAGAGAGTACGTTAATAGAGCCTTTCAAAATTCTGTATCGTATGTGTACTTTTATAATGCCTTTTGATTGTTTAAACAGTTTGCTAAATAAATACAATTTTTATATACTTTCCCTTGAAAAAAGGATATACATACATATTGGATATGGTGTTTATATAAAAGGATATACGCTTATATATATCTTGTCATGATCTAAAAATACATAGAATAACAAACACGTACATACATATGTACATACGTATGTGGGTATACACAAATCGAAGACAGTATGATGTATGAGTATTTATTTAAGAATAGCAAATAAAAATATAAATAAAAATTAAATAAGTGCCATACTATTATTAACCATTCAAATTTAAAATATGAATTTTGAAAATTTTATAAAAATAAAATTTGTTAAAAAATTATGAAGTAAAATTTTTTCAAATTCAAATAAAGTATAAAAAAATACAATTTGTATGTATGTATGCAACAGCTATTACTCAAGTATATATTTTTCTGTGTTCCTAATTTTTACAATTATTATAAAAGAAAATAGGAAAAAAAGCAAAAAATAAAAGAAAATTAGATTATAATATTGTCGTTATTATTATATTGTCTATTTAATATGAATACTTACCGGTTTTGTTCTGTTTATGTGATTTGCGTCTCACAAGTCTTAAATTACATATGAAAAAAAAACCACAGATTCATAGAGCGTGTCAACAGAAAATCTTGAAATTATCTTTTATTTTCATTATTTTTACATAAAATTTTCTTTTTTTTTGTTTCTTTCAAAATAAAACTTAACTATTACTGTTTAGATTATTTCCACTCACGTAAATGTACTTACAAATTCGTTTCATATTGTTTAAAATGAATAAAGTCACTAATATATATGAAATTACTATATTTTCTTACATGAAGATATCTTTATGCATATAGAAGGTGTCTTAGAATAAGTGTCACAAAGTACACTTTTTTTTTATATTTCAGTATATTCTTAACAAAAAATCTTTTTAGAAGCCCTCCCCCAAACTCATTTTGAATTCATCTGTTCTGAGATATGTATGTATGTGGGAAATGAAATTCCTCAAACATGTCAGGTACATAATAATACCATATGTTTGGAATTATCTTTTCAACTACCTTTGTGCATTCAACTTGCGACTAATTCGTATTAAATCTGAGATATGGACTTTTCTAACAAAGTATAACTTATTAAAATAGGATTAGAAAATCCAAAGCTATTTATAACGACCAAAGTTCAAAAATGTAGTTTTTCGTGCAAGAAATATTATTGTTTTTGATTCGTACGATTTTTGTATTAACCTTTTTTTTTTACTAGTTATAAATTGGTCTCCATCAATTTTCCAAATCCTTGAAATTTAACGAAAGTCGAAGAATATCATTTTGAGATGTTTAAAATTTTGTATCAATTTTTCAAGAAAATATATAGTTTGTAACATTTATTCGGAGATACCTTGTAAACACACATAAATATATGTATTTGTATGTACCATATAGACTGTCACCGCCATTTTAATAATACAGTTTTTATTTTATATAAATTGTGGTTTCAGTTTTCTAAAAACTGAAAAAGAAAATTGTGCAAAATAATTTTATTCAAGTATGCATGTTTGTATAAGCATAATTTGCATGCATTTTCATATACATTTATTTTATTAATGCCCGTAAACGCATAAAAATGCAAATATGACATGTATAGACTAAAGACTATATATTGTGTTAACGTACCTGTATTTCGTATGTCCTTGAATGAATGCTGCAAAAAAAACATTCATTTTCAAAATTTAGCATGAAATATAATATTCAGGATAAAACGTATGATAACATCATATTCAAAATTTACAATAAAAATAATAAAATTTAAAATAATAAAATTATATGAAAAAGTACTCATTAATTAATTAAATGAAATAAATGAAAGAATAAATACATATTTAGTATCCGAATACAGGGTACAATTTTTTGAAATAAAATTTTATGTGGTAAAAAGGTTTCATTTCATTTGAAAACTGCGTACGTATCTGGAATATGTTAATTGAGCGTACATTTTATTTTATTTGCTTTAATTACATTTAATATTCAATTTATAAAGAAATGTCTATGCACATGCATACATATATCCTTTTAAAATCATTAATTTGTTATTTCTACGAATGTTTACATAAGATAATTACTTAAATTTTTGGTATAAATTTTGATAAATCTTTAATGTGAAAAAAATATATATTTTTTTTCTTTACTGATATTTGATAAGATGTTTATTTTTGCAGATTTTGTATTTTTGAAAATAAATATTTGTACGATATACTGCAAATTTGAGTCAGCAGTATACAAATAAAATTAAAAAAAAAAATTCAATTATCTCTATTATAAGCTAAATAAGTCGCGTTTTTCCTTGTAACGTACTATAACAAAAGGCATTTAAGAACACATGTATGTATATGTATTTGAAAATACTAGAATGCAAAAAGCAAGTATACATATGCTACCTATATAGAAGTGTTAAAATAATCAACATATAAAAATTGTTTATTGTTTACAGTTTTTATTTGAATTTATTTTACCTTTTTCATACATACATTTATTTTTTTTAATTCTTTTTTTTTTTTTAATAAAATTTATGCACGATAATGCATATACTATAGACAAAACAATAGACGAATTATTTTTTTTTTTATATTTAATTTTAATGTTTATGCTCCTACAATAAACACAGCAATATTCGTGTATATAGGGATACCTAAACTTATATGTATACGTACTCGTCATATATTCACATAAAATTTTGTGTTATCGGTGTCAAATATCTTGCGATAAACAAAAAAATTTTTTTTTTTATCTTTTTTTTTATTAAATTTTATGAGAAATATTAGCAATGAGTGTACAAGAATGTACGGGTATTTAAAAAAAAAAATAAATAAAAAATTATTTTAATATCACTGGGCAAAGTCTTATTTTATTTTATTTTAATGTATTTTAACATTGATGCATAAATATGCATTTTTGTATACGGACGTACTTTCATGAAATTTGTGAGTGAAAAACTTCTATATCGTGAGAAAAAAAAATACAACATAAATTTTTTAAAAAAATTATGTATATGTACATTACGTTAGAGAAAATAAGTATAGCGTTCTTAGAAAAAATTTATATTTATTTTAATTTTATGATTTGATATGAGTTAACTTTTTCGTCCTTAATTTTATGAAAAATTGAAAAAAAAAATTTTTTTTTGTAGAAACTCCTTTGCTTTACAAATTAAAAAGATAAACTTTAATTATAATCATTCATTTAATAAAATTTTCAATCTTCGATATTATTAATTAATTTCGTTTTACATATTACCTACTGACCAAAATATTTAATTTTTATTATAACTTTTTTTAAAGTTTATTTTGCTCTTTGGAAAAGGATGTTTTTTCTTTCGAAATTAAATTGTGGGGAAATAATAGTAATACATACATATGTATGTATGTAGATTGTATAAGTATGTAATGCGCATGTTAAATTAATTTTTCTTTTATAGAAAAAAAAAATATATATATTTGCATCAGCCAATGGGTGGGTGATTCATTTGTAAATGGTGACGATAAAATTTTTAAATCAATCAACCAAATCATATTTAAATTTTTACGTGCAAATTCTTTTGTATACGTAAATTTGCATGTAGGTTTATAACTTTTTATAAATATCTACCTATATTATATATTTATGCATGTACTGTATACCAGCACATATATGATAATGTACGGTGATATAATACATCAACTCTACGTTGACATAAAATACAAAAAAAGTTTATTAAAAGGCACATTAAAAGGCATAATAATTTGTTAACTACACGTTTAAATTTTAACTATATTTAAATGTTTTAACCTTCGATGTCCATTATTTCAAAGTGTCATAAAATACATAAAACATTCATACATGGATGTAGATGTGTGTACGTATGTAAGCACATATTTACGTATGTATGTATATAAAATTATTCGAGATATTTAAATAAAATATATGTGATATGAAATAAAATTATGAGTTTTAATTTTTTTTTACAGCTTCAATAGTAAACAAAATATTTCTGCATCCGGGTGGTATATTGCAATAAAGAAGCATTTTATGTCACTAAAATTCAAAATATTTTATGTAATTAATTTTAATCACTATTGAAGTAAGTTTATTATTTTTAGTTAATATTGAATGGTTCGTAAAAAAGATTTTATGTTATACATTGCATAAGACCGTTTTTATGGGCTATACAGTAGTCATTAATTAAAATGCTAAGTTGAAATTATTTTAATATAGTAAGGAAATATACAATATTATCCTATGGTACTATGCATTCGTACATACATATGTACCTATATTCCGACTATAAAATTCAAAAATTTATAAACAAATTGAATGTTTTAACTGTGGTTACGATTTTTATTTTATTTGTTTATTTTTTCATTTAATAAAAGATTAAAATTTTTGAAATAAATAATGATAAGTATTGTTAAAAGATCCAGAATTTTTCCAATTATATTTTTGTTCATTAGCTACTGAAAAAGCATCTTTAAAACAATAGATAAATTCTAAATAATATTTTCCAACAGGATAATAAATATGTACGCATGAACAATACATATGTATGTATGTAGGGTACATACTATACTTTTTCTGATATAAATAAAGGTCTATTTGATAGTATAGAAACATATACATACATATGTATGTATGTATATGTATATACAAAAAGGTATGTGGTATATTACATATGTATACACACACGTAGTCGTGTTTTTTGCTCTATTATTTTGTTCTAAATCAACAATAGTACGTAAAGGAAGAACCTAAAAAACAGGTAAAAAAATATATATTTATGTACCGTATTTGTACATACTTTTTTATATACACTTTATTGCATATGTATTGTATTTATATGACAGTAAAGGAGATTCAACTTGACATGTTTCCATTGTATAAGGAGGCCATTTAAATGTAAAATGTCACATCCAATGACATGTTTAACTCACCGCAAATAAAATTTTTGAGAAAATTTTTCTAAAATAAAATGTATGGTTATCTTTTGTTATTTTTTGTTATTATTTTTATTTTTCTTTTTTTTTTTTAAATAATTTTTTTCATGAACCCTACATTCACATACATAATATGTACAGTTGTATATATGTATACTCGTATTCTAGTTGTCATTGCTTATTTACACGTAAATAGATCTGATTAGTTTCATTGGAAATTGAATTTTTTTTTGTTTTATCATAAACATTTAAAATAAAACAATTTAAAAATGTATAATACTTGGATGAGCATTAAATGAATTTATATTTTTATACACATTGTATCAATAACATATTATGCAAAATATAAACGTGCCTCAGATAAAAAATATCTCATATATGTATGTATGTACATACATACATACATATGTACACAAAAAATACTGTAAATACTGTACACATAAGTATGTACTAATGTACATGTGTATATTAAAACATTTATTTGAATTTAATTCTTTAAAAATGATAAGATAAAGGAGTAACAAATTTGATTAGATTATACCACATTATACCAGGAAATTATTGAACAAATTATTTACCGGTATGCAATCATCAACCCGCATTATGTATTAAAAAATTTTTGCGTAAATGTACGTCCATACATACATACATATACATACATAATATACAATGAACGTACATATGTATGTATATAAATACATATTCATATTTTCCGCTATACGTACATATGTATGTACATATGTATATGTATATGTGTATGTATAGCATATTTAAACTCCATTTTATATCAACAATAAAATTCATAATATAAAAGAAAAATAGTGCTAACAAGCAGAAAAAGTGCAATCATTTTTGTGAAATGCAGTCCTATATGTGTATCTATATCTACATACTGTTTGTTTACTACCCAAGTTCTACGTACTACAAAATGTACAATACATTTACAATGAAAAGCCTTTCTATTGAGGATGAATATACACACTGAATCTCCAAGAACACACATTTCGTGGTTTCAAATTACAAAACGGGACCAAAACGATGATAATCCTTATGAAAATATATTGAATAAGTATGAATACCCTTCGGCTTCGTTTTTATTCAAAAAAAAATAAATAAAAAAATTTTTTGTACTTTACAAATTTTCATAATGGCATTCGTATTTTTATTATGTCTCTGTAACAACAATAGAATATATGTATGCTTGGCTTGAATTTTGCTGCTGTTCATTTTAGTGTAATGTATAGATAGAAAAACGATGGGATGGTATATTTTTGACAGGCTCCAAATATAACAACAAAAACATGTATGTTGTATACAGACGTCCTCTAATAAGTCTTCCTCATCATATATATGTGTACGTAATAAATGAGTACCAGACCAGCTAAGAATTTAACAGTTTGGTATTCCAAAGTTTATATTCCAATTTTGAAATTTTATAAAATAATTTTACATTTATGAATATACTAAACAATGTTTTTTATACTTTATAAAAAATTAAAAATTTTATTTAATTAAATAAAAATTTATTCGAAATAAGAAAGAAAATTCAATAAATTTGAATAAAAATTGTTTTTATTGGGCAATCTGTACAAATTGAAAATGCACTTGAAAAATACAAAACACATTTAAGGATGAAAAATGCCCAAAAATTATTTTATGCATGTCAATCAAATTAACTGACATAAGATGAGCAACAATACAAGAAAATAAATACTTTTCTTTGTTACATTTTTTAAACAGTAGCTTATATTTGACTTCAACTCAATATCCTACTGAGAACCACATCATTGTTCTGGCTAAATTAATGTATGCACTAAAATTGTAAAACTTGCAGAAAATAATTTTACCTGATGATTTAACTAAAATATGAAATAATTTAAATCTTTATAATATATGTAGATATACATATGTATGTAACATATATGAAAACCGTAAAACATAGTTTCGTAAAATGATAATTCTATTACCTATACATATGTATGTACATATACATACATATATGGATGGCATGCTGGTGTTTCAAGGTTGATTAAATAAATTAAAAAATAATTCATTTGGAAAGTTAACCAGACTATTGAAAAAACTCGATGGAGTAGAAATCTAAAAGGGCAACAACTGTTAAGAAAATAATGAGCTTTGTGTGGTCCTTATTAATATAAATGTTACCTTTTATTACAGATAGACGCATACATTTTCAGGTATATACCGTATATACATGTATGTATGTATTTTGTGGTCTGATTTTCATACTTAGGCTATTTTCAGAAGATTAAGTACAAGCAATGTGCCCAATAAAAAGGATAACAAAAATTAAAAAATTTATTTCGAAATATTCAATATTTTATCCATAATTTCTGATTATAAAATATCTTCAAAAAATCTTTTGTATGTTAATTGCATATGACTAGTAAATACGTAAACCTACATACATATGTATAATGTACGTATGTATGTGTATTTTTCAATTCATAATATTTGAAAAGAAAATGTGCCCGTTTTTTCCAATTAAAAAACAACAATTCTCTGTAATAGAAATGAAAAAATAATATAGGATATATTTTTTTTTTTCTTTTTTAAATCTTTCACATTGAAAGTACGCATGAATATATAGAAAATAAAAAGAGCAGTTCAGTTTTGAAATTATTTCATTTTGATTAAATCATGTAATCTGATATTTAAAAATTGTAAATACCTGTAATAATTGTGAGGATTTCTCTTTCCTTTTTTTGAAAAAAAAAAAAAAAAAAAAATGAAAAGAAAATGCAAACAATTTAATGAAGGTCTCTAAAATGATTATTTTTATTTTAGATAGTTTGTAATGTTCGTAAAATAATGTGCATTTGCTTTTAATATGCATTTGCACATTGATGTCATAGATCGATAATGCGTACGCTTGTACAATATATCAATGTGTATATGAAGATTTTTTTTTAAACAAAAATTTATTTAAAAAAGTACGTATGCGAATTTTACTAATCCAAAGACTATGGTTTTTTTTTTCTGATTTACCTTTTCTTGTACTGTCAATAAAGACGGGATTAAAACATAAACATTACTTACTTATGCTTATGCTTATGTTTGTTTTCTTTTTTTCACGGCAAAATCCAAGATTTTATACACATAAAGGAAAAAAAAACCAAAACTACTTTTTTTCTATCGCGACGTGTATCCCATACATGTATGTATGTTCTTAAGAGATTTCAATCTTTTTTAAATCTTCTTATTTACCTTTTATTTCCTTTTATTTTTAAGTATATAAGTACTTATTTTTAAGTGATTTTTGTTGCTCGTATAACTTTAGTTGCACTTTTTGCAGTTATACATTAAATAAACGCATCTGAATTACACTTGATTACACTTTGCAATTCAGGCTGTATACAATGAATTTAATTTTTTAGCAACTGAAAAAATTTTTTAACCTAAACTTAACCTTATATTCAAGTTAATTTTGGCGTTAAGTTATAAACGGATTATCAGATAAATCTATTTTTTGATTTAGAATATTTTCCTGTTTACTTACATACATCAATATTTATTGTACATACATACATATTTGCATGTCAAGATGTCCTCATATCTATTTTTCCTCAAGATGTTCCTCATATCAAATGAAAAGTAATAATTATTTTTAAAAAAACGCTAGTTTTTTTCTTATAAATTTTATAACATCTATACCTGATTTGATTTGAATTATGTGTATTCAAGTAAATACAGTATAATATACATATGTAGATAAAAGTGAACAACTAGCCTCTACTCAAACAAAAATTATTATTATAATTTCCGCACGAATGAAGCACACATATCATACAGAAGCCATACAATTATTTAAAAAAATAAAATAAAAAAAAAGGAAAATATCAATACAGGTTTCTTTTTTATAAATAAATACATGCATTTAATTTTCTTTTCATTTCATTAGTTTAATTTATTCAAGAAAATTTATTGCAATGAGATTATTTTCAACTTATTTTAAATACAAGTTTGTATATTAGATACATGCACATACATATATGATTTAGAACACATCTGCAGATATACATATATACGAGTATATCTTACACACACCAGTACATTAAAATCATCTACGAGAACAGAGATATGCATACGTGTACACACACACACACAATATTTTGTAAGTTGTACAATTTTAACCGGCCACAAGTGCATTTCATAGCTAAGACAAGTTATCATTATTTAGAAATACATATTGTTCAATCATTTTCTATTTTGAATGAATATCACGTTGTAATTCATTATTTAATCATATAAACGTATGAAAATTTGTTTATTTCATATTTACGATTACATATAATTTTATGTGGACTCTAATGAATCCATATACATGTAATTAAAACGAAATGACCATTTAATTTACTAGATAAATCACATAATATGGTAATATGTAACTAAGGGCGTATCTATTTTGTCCTTCGTCCTTTTGACTTTTTTTTTGGTATCCAAATTTCAGCGAAAAACCACGTTTTTTGTTTTTACTTTCATTTCTATGGTCAAAATAACTTTTCAGTATTTTTACTTACAGTATTACCATTGAATAAACATTTATAGAGCTTATGTTGGCTTGTCTATTATCTTTGCTTTAACTTTTGCACATTATTCATTTCAAAGATACTTATCTACATATCATGCGGGTAATTATATAAATTTTTAAATTTTCTTAAAATGTACATATAAATAAAAAATTCCCTATAATTATTATTTTTACATCATATATAATTACATTACAAATTATAATAGTTAGATTAACAAAAGTATGGTAATTATTGTGATAAACCAAATTTGTAAAAATGTTAAAAAAAACATACCGAGGAAAAGCAATGATATTATTCGTTTTAAATTGTATGGCAAAACTAATTGTCTTTTACAAACATAATAAATTTAATGTTTTTAAGTTTCTTTTTCCTTCAAATGAACATCAACTTTAAATCAACCAAAAAACAAAAATGTATGTTTGTACATTTGTATACATACAAGTATATGTGTTCGTACGTATAAAGGCCACATTTAATTTAACACGACATGATAACTATGTCTCTGGATAGATATAAAACGTTAAAAGCCACTACAGGCGTTAATTTGATCCCTGGGGATATTATGCTGCATTTTATATGATTTTGTATACTTGATAATATAATACTTTATATTCATTTGTATATTTTATAAAATATGTGTGAACATGTTATTTACATGCATACATCATATATTCATATATAAACGTAATAAATCCAGATATGAATATATATATTCTTGTATTTAAAGAAGGGGTGTATATTTAGATGTTAAGTTGAAACATCTGATAAGAATTTATGATGTAATTGAATTTATTATCATTTTCATATTTATTAGAAATAACAAAAAAAAAAAAAAAAATTTAATAAGGGGGAGGAAACAATTGAAATTATTACTAAAAAGTTTATTTAAAAACCATATAAGAGTCAATCTTTTGACATATTTTAAAGCAGAAAAATTTTAAAAATTTTCAAGTAAAACAGAAAAATATATGTATGCACATAATAATTTTTCACATTTTGCATACGACTGTCATAGCACCAACTTACATGTCACCGAACATATTAAATTAAAATAAAAACAAGTATTTATTTATCATATTTCTTAACATATTAGATACCTCAATACCTTTGTTTTATATACACATGACTTCATAACGCATTACTTACGATTCAATTAGAATTTGTTTTCGTAGTTCTTCATTAATTTTGATTCACCTTTATAACTTTTACTCATCGTTTTAATTAAAATGATAATAAATGCACGTGCAGTTTCATATACAATGGGGAAACGTGTTATATCCTTTATAATTTAGGATTTTTTCACATAAGAATTTCCCTATTTTCATATACTGGTATGTGTGTATATGTAAATGTATAAATTCATTAATGTGTATATTGTTAACGTCAGAAACTATGATTTGACACGGAAAATAGGAAAAGTGAAAAAGGAATTTTGGGTGGGTTTCAAGTGTACATACAACAGAAGTTAACATTGTTTATTTTTTTTTGTAATACCTACGGTAAATGGACATATTTATATACGTCTGTATATTCAACCCGTATTATCATTAGAAAAATAAACAGCAAATTAAGTTGTTATGGAAACACCCTTTTTTTTTTAACTGTATAAAAGAAAAGAAAACAAAAATTAATTTAGATTTCTTTTGACTAAAAACAGATTCCAATTGTCTTATTTTTTTTATTTTGCAAATAATAAACATGATCATCTACACGCTTTGAAAATTTTTTTTTCGTAGTCAGTTTTTAATCTTAAAACTACATATTTTAGTATTTTTAATTTAAATGCAATTTCAGTTCTTTTTTCGTTTTTTTCATTTTCATTGAAACTCTTCTAATTGTACAAAAGAGTTGCTTAGTCAAAAGCGCACATACACATGCAAACGTACCTACATTATTAATCATTTAAACTTTGCTCCAGATACTTAGTTTTTTTTTCTTTTTTGTCATGATATAAATTTAAAAACTTTTTCCTTTCTTGTCATAATTTTGACAGTTTTTCTATGTAAATGCTAAAAATATCCATCATGTATAAATTCAGTCATATCAATATTCCATACTATTTGTATCATTTCAACATACTCGTAATTCTAATTTTAGTTTTAATCTTAATACTTGAAAACAATTTCAAACTAAAAAAAAATGAGATAATGGGTACATATCAGAAAGTGTAGATTAATAAATACTTTATGTACATATAAATACTGTAAACACATTCACATACATATTATGTAAAATCAGTTGAAAATGATCTAAGTCAAAAATTTAAAAATGTGAATTTATTGCATAATTCACATTGCAATAACGTACACTCTAACATTTGCAAGACATGGTTTTTTCAAAAAACAAGTCCTTAAAAACCCCCATTTACCAATGGACGGTTACGTGGAAATGCAAACATAAAATTTAAAATACCTATTTCAGAATTTAGAACAAGTGACTTATACCACTTTCTATATTATCGAGATTTACATATATTCACATATACAGTATGATATCGTATGATGTAGCATACATACATTGCATATAAACATATGGATGTACATATTATCATATTATATACATTTATGAAAATGCATTAATTTTGGTAGAATTATTTTAAACTGTATTATTAGAAAATTAGTAAAATTTAGCTTCAAAACTCGTATGAACATAAATAGTATTAACTGGTATGCATTTACAAATAGCTGATTAATATGTCTTTTCGACCATATTCATAATGAATACATGTAACGTACAATGCACTATATATTCTTACAAAATACATACTACACTTCATGTAATTAGACAATTCATTAATAAAATATTTAAATAATTTCATGCTTTAATTATAACCAGAATTAATTTTATATTTTTATTGGGTCAATAAAATTATTCTCATAACTATAAACAAGCATAATGTATAGACAGTATACAATAAGGAAGGCTTTGTTTGTGTTTGATGCATAAAAACGTGACGCATAATTGCATTGCATAATTGAGAATTGCATATGAAATTGCTAAATGCATATATGTATATTATTACATACATATATTTTGGTCTATATACATAGATACGTTCATGCAATTCGGTCTTAATTTATTTTTTGCAATTGTAATCAATCTATTTGAAATAAGAGAAATATAGTACACAAATTAAAATTGCAAAAAAAAAACTACGCTTTTTTTTTTGAATTTCATTTGCATACAAAATTTTAAATACTGCAAATTTTTTTTTATTCATGGTAATCTTTTCAAGGTTTGATATGAATTTTTTTTAATACTCGTGCTTGGTTCATGAGTTTATTTCTATTAAATTTATTGTCTAAAATTTTTTAATTTAAATAAAAAATGCGCTAATTTTCCATACAAATGTGATCATATTGTTTTTTGTAAATGTAATAAATGAATAAAATAAGCTTAAAAAAAACATTTCAAGTCATGTCAATGATAAGTTAATACGTATTTTACCCATTTTAGTTATTTTGATGATTTAAAAATTAACTAGACAAATTTATATAACAAATTACAATAAATTATATTTTATTATTTAGCTAAAAATATCGTCTCACATTTATTCGAACTATATATTAAAGTACCACATAACGTATGTATACATGAATCGTATTAAATTACTAACAGTATGTATACGAATTTAATTGTTACAAACAAATATCGTTCCGTTCAATGCATTTTTCTACCCTATATCATTGATGAAGTATTCTATATCAGATATTTTAAAGTAAGGTAGTAATTTTGTACCCAAAATTTTTCAAGCTTTTAGACGAATTCGGGCAGGGTGAAGGAAGCAGGAGAACTTTTCTCTTTGATGAGAAACGAAAATTTCTTAATTTTAGATTGAAAAATGCTATTCTTATTCCCCTATGTAACAGTTAGGCATAAAAAAATGTACAACTTTAAAAATTACATGTCTTCTATTCTTACATACAAATTTTTACGAATTTCTATGTAAAAACAACAAAACATTCGAAAAGTGTACCTTCAATTATCCTTCAACTGTACTATTTGTACTTAGTCACAAATACATATGTATGTTTCAATCGTGTATTTTCTTACACATTTCAAACAATTTCGGTTAAGTGTAATATTACACAAAGTACAGTGCATTATCGATACACTTTTCATGTTTATTTTTACTTAAATATCATGTCTTTTTACAAGGATTTCTAAACATGTTTATCGACTATTCCATGTAGTCCGCATGGATTGGTTGAAAATGAAAGCAATAAAAGTACGTATATATTTCTCCTATCTCATGTGTAAAAACAATATTTTATGATGATTCAATATTTTGTATGGCAAAATGATATTTTTGAACAGGCGCACATGTTTAAGCGTAAGGATTAAGGAATAATATTTTCAATTTCATAATAAGTGGGAAAGAAATCTCTGTACGCGCATATGCATTTTACACTAATATTACATGTGTATTTGTAATAAAATGTACATGTGAAATTCTTATGTTAAATATATTACAGGCCATGTACATTTTGTTATTGTTTTTCTTATAACGATTGAAGGCCTAATCTGTTTTACATTATAATTTTTATACATTAGGAATGAGAGAAATAAAATGTATGTGCGCAGATGTATTAGTTAATTTTACGTATAATTCTAATAAATATAGAGATTTCTATTATTAAATATATATTTCTCCTATCTCACGTGTAAACACAATATTTTACATTATGTTTGTAATCTATATACGCAAAAGTACTGAAAATTACATGTAAAATAATATTTTTGAACAGGCGCACATGTTTGAGCATAAGGATTAAGGAATAATATTTTTAATTTCATAATAAGTGGAGGAAAAATCCTTGTACACGCATGTGCATTAAACATTAATAATACATGTGTATTTGTAATAAAATGTACATGTGAACATCTTATATTAAATATATTACAGGCCATGTACATTTTGTTATTGTTTTTCTTATAACGATTGAAGGCCTAATCTGTTTTACATTATAATTTTTATACATCAGGAATGAGAGAAAAATATTATATTTGCGCAGATGTATTAGTTAGTTTTACGTATGCAATATATTCTAATAAATAAATGAAATAGAATACAGTACGGTGTTAATAAATTCATTCACTAAAGCATTTTTATGATTAAACTTTTGACAATTTTTGAAATTTTTAAGAACATAACATAACATGAACATTGTACAAATCGATGAAAAGATAAAGACGCTGAACATTATCGAGACTCCAATTTCACTCCACTTTTGAGTAATATAAGATTAAGTCTATTGATATATACATATGTATTAAAAATCGTATATTATCTTGTTGATATTAAATTTCTTAATTGAAAGCAATTTTTACATTTATTTTCAAAGTCCTTAAACTATCATAAGATTTAATAAAGAAAAAGTTTCAGTAAATAAATTTATGAACGTCGTACTGTATTCTATTTCATATATTTATTAGAATATATTGTACACGTAAAACTAACTAATACATCTGCGCACATACATTTTATTTCTCTCATTCCTAATGTATAAAAATTATAATGTAAAACAGATTAGGCCTTCAATCGTTATAAGAAAAACAATAACAAAATGTACATGGCCTGTAATATATTTAACATAAGAATTTCACATGTACATTTTATTACAAATACACATGTAATATTAGTGTAAAATGCATATGCGCGTACAGAGATTTCTTTCCCACTTATTATGAAATTGAAAATATTATTCCTTAATCCTTACGCTTAAACATGTGCGCCTGTTCAAAAATATCATTTTGCCATACAAAATATTGAATCATCATAAAATATTGTTTTTACACATGAGATAGGAGAAATATATACGTACTTTTATTGCTTTCATTTTCAACCAATCCATGCGGACTACATGGAATAGTCGATAAACATGTTTAGAAATCCTTGTAAAAAGACATGATATTTAAGTAAAAATAAACATGAAAAGTGTATCGATAATGCACTGTACTTTGTGTAATATTACACTTAACCGAAATTGTTTGAAATGTGTAAGAAAATACACGATTGAAACATACATATGTATTTGTGACTAAGTACAAATAGTACAGTTGAAGGATAATTGAAGGTACACTTTTCGAATGTTTTGTTGTTTTTACATAGAAATTCGTAAAAATTTGTATGTAAGAATAGAAGACATGTAATTTTTAAAGTTGTTCATTTTTTTTTGCCTAACTGTAGTTTATAAGATATTAAACATGAGTCGGGGAAAAATTTACATACACATGCAACAATTCGAGAAATATAATTACACACACAAATAAAATTTTGAACCCAAAAAGTAGATGAGAATATTTCTCATTAAAGATATTTTTAACATTAGAGGCCACTTCCCCAGCCGATGAAAGGCCAAAAAAGTGACAATTTTTCCCGTATACTTTGTTTATCCTTTTATAATTCATCCACGCCTATATCCAAGTAGGTACATACATATATATATTATAATAAAATTCTGAGTGCAAATTTTTTGTCCAAAACAAATTATTTATTAGAATTATTTGATTTTCAGTATTAAATACACATGAGTATTTTCCTTTAAAAAAAAGGCTAAATACAAAAATGAAAATGACTTTTTTTCCCTTTTAAAGTTCAAAAGGTAAACATACTTAGAAACATCATATCAATTATTAGACGCATGTACTATATGAAATATTTTTACTTGAAAAAAAATTATGATTGCATTTAATGTTATAAAAAATGAAATTTAATATTTTTCACATATTTCTTTTTTTTTTCAATGCATAAAGAAGAAATTTTCTTTAGATCATAATAAAACTGAAAGTAATAAGGGTACATATGAAATAATAAAATTTGCAGTTGGCAAATAAATTTGACCTTCATTCCAATTTTTCTCATTTTCAAGTAAAGGTCATTTTTAAATGCATATATGTATGTACATATGTGTACTCAAATATTGATAAGAAATTGCTTTTTAGACTTTTTTTTCATTTTCTTAATTTGTAAAAAATAAATTTTATTGAAAAAAAAAACATGTGCATTTCAAGATTTTCCATAAAAATTTTTTCTTTAACCCTTTTCCTTTCTCATTTTTATTCATTAAATTGATTTTATTGCAATATCGTGAGAAATATGTAGTGTAGGTACATATACATATTATTTAATAATTTTAAATTTTTGATTTGAAAAATTTTCTCATGATCAAATAAATTTAACAAAAAAGAACTGTAACGTACAATTAATGAATTAAAAAATAAAATTTAAAAATCATTCATTAGACACGTCTGTGTAATGCTTTTGGAAAAGTCCTACTGCTTTTATTGATAAAAATAACGAAAAATTCTATATTCAGTTCGTATTGTGATAAAATTATTTTCTTCTTGTTAAATATTCTGAACATTTAAAATTTCGTCTAATACAAATAACAGCGTAACAGCCAAGATCCAGTGGAATAAAAATATATGCACATATGAGTTTTGAGTAAAAAACACATCTGGACTTACGTAAAAAATTAGTAGATCACATAAAAGGAAAACAAAAATTGATGTCATTAAATAGACTTTATGTCACCAAATTGAACGAGTGTCTCAGAAGCCAATTCGTTTAAGTCCTTTTTTTAATGTTATCTGAATTTTGTAAATTTTCATCGAATTAATAAGTTTTTCTTTTAGCGACATATGAAGAATGGACATACATATGTACAAAATGATTTACTTGCTACTACGTGTGAAAATTTTCTAATTAAATTATCTTTTTTAAATAAATTTTGGAAATTGTTGTATAAGTAAAAATTCAATTTATTCAATTTTTTTGTAAGCTTGAACGCATTGGCTTTTGTGTCACTCACATATGTATGTATATACTATATATAGTAATATATGGCAAATATGTACCTATATGGCTTAAGTCTAAAGTAAACAATATTACAATGTGTAATGCAAATTTTTATTTTTAACGATTAATATTGGAATAATTTTCATCATTTTAGAACAGCGACATATGTACATACATAGATATCTGTGTTGCAAATTAAATCCAACTAAATTACTTCTATTTTGTTACATAATATGTACATATACTTGTGTGGATGCAAATATTGTTTTTTGTTCAAATACGGTCAATTTATGGTCAATTTACGGTCAAATACGGTCGGTTTAGTGAATACGTCATTAAATAAATTATCATATTGTGCAAAAATTTTATTTGGATGTGTGTAACATTCATCCAAATATAGGCATGTTAATTGTGAAGTTATAATTTTCAAGATCAGCGATATTTTCCTTTTTTCTCGTACAAATGCACGTGAAAACTTATATGTATGATATGTATAGGTATAGGTATACGTTATTATACCTTTTTTATTTATTTAATTTTATTAATGTCGTTTCTTTTTTATGTTACAATTCATTCACGTCGTACGTGCTAAATTTTTCAGCATTTCTTCTTTTTTTCAATAATATATGTGTGTCGTACCTATATGTATTTGTATTTTGTCTTTGCTTATTTTAATTTTAATTTTTTATTTTACTTTTATTTATATTTGTTTATTTTATTTGACTTTGTTTTATTTTATTGTTGTTGTTGTTATTGTTGCTGTTTTCGGTTTTTTTAATTTGTTTTATTGCATTTAACTTCACTGTTTCTTGTCATGTTCAACGCCAATCGTTTAAGTGAAGTACGAGACTAAAAGAATGCTTGCTTTATCCTGCTGAGCTCATGGAAGAAGTTAATCGTATTGAAATGTACTTATTTTATTAAAGAGTTTCAGTTCAAATTTTAAGACTGTAGCATAATATTTTGTTTTTAAAAGAATGATATATGTACATACATTTATACCAAATTACATACATATATATGCAAAATATTTACATATATAGGGTGTCTTAAAATATGTGATTGTTATACGGTTATAGGCATATTTCTGTTAATACATTTCAAGTCACTGCACCTAGTACTTACATATGTATGTACACTCTACACAAACAAATTAAAGCTTAGATTATAAAAAATTTTATTAAAGTAGAACCTTTCATATGCACAAAGGGATTCAAAAAATATTGTCAAAAATATATGTATATATATTAAACATGTTTAAAAATTTTTTAATCTACTATGTCTCAGAAGAAAATCAGATTTAGGTTCACTGACCCAAAACACCCTGTATTATGTATATATATGTATGATCTGTGTGTAGACCGCACATGCTATGGTCAGCAGGTCCAGTCGAGAATAAGATTTATGATTAAATTGATCCGCGAGACCTCCCTAGTGTTAATTCTATTCTTTCTCCAAGAATTTTATCCCACAGGAAATTAAGTCACGTCATATATGAATGTTCATTCGTGTGTATTTAATTTGCGAAATTTTACAAAAACAAATGTACTATACACATATGTACATATAGGATATGCGATTTGTTTGCATATCATCGAATCGATATGATATAAAGAATATAATAAAAAGGAAAAAAAAATAAAAGAAAGGAAAATCTGTCGATTTCTTATCAATTAAATTTAATTAATGGTAGCCCATGACTACTAAAAAAGAAGTTCATAAATTTATGCAACTTTCTAAGATACTGGTGCTGTGATGGTGTAATGTATATGTGTAATGCTATATGTTACGCGCATGTAAATATGATTGACATTCATGTAGCTTTTAATGGAAAGCGCATCACTTCATATTTATGTCACATTATAACATATTATAACATACATATTATAACAAAATAAGAAATCTGCAAAGTATGAAATCTTTAAAAAGAAAATCTACAGTTTAATATGCTCACATACTAAACTGAAAGATAAAAATAATTTTCACAAATAAATCATAATATATTCATAAATACATGTGTTATAGATGAATTAGACAGACATGAAAGATTTTTCTTTTATTTTTATAAAAATAGAAAATAAAAAAATTCTGTTTAAATGGAAAATAATTTAAAACTGAACATTATAGATATTCATACATTAAATTTTCATATGTACTTGTATATTGGATGGTACTCATTGTTACAAAAACTCATTCAAATATAATATAATATACATACATATAATAAACATTGAAAAACTATAAAATTGTAAATAGGCATAAAATATATGTACCAACAAGATATTTATGGTATATGTAAATTTTGTAAATATGTATGTATGAATTTATTATTATAATATATAAAAATAATAGTAAAGTAATAATAATACAAAAGAATAAATATTTTTAAAACATTTTGTAGTACAAATCATTGAAGATCATAATGGCATTAGTTACATGATCAACAAAAAATCATTCGATACTTTTGTTTCGTCTTCTGATTCTGATGTGATCAAATTTCATTGAGTTATATATTTATATTAACATGATTATATTTATACATACATATATCCATATATGTGTAGGTATTTATAAAAATGTTTATAATACACATTTCACGCATTTTGTTGTTATAAAATTTATAATGTACATAGATACATATTTTACAATTTATATATGTATGTACATACACATGTGCGCTAGTTTCCTTGTATAAACAGTAAATATGTAAATAATACTTTCATATGTTCACTTGAATTTTCATACACTCATATGCATACTGAATGTATACATAACGTACATAAATACTTGAAAAGTTTCATACGTTCAACAATCATACAAGTGCACAATTCATGTAACATTACTTTTATAAAAAGTATGTTCTTAATTGATATTTTAAATAAGATCCTTTCGTTTAAAAAAAAATTAAAATAAAATAAAAATTAAAAAAATTAGAAATAATAGAAATGTATTCGTACATGTATTTGAATTTATTTGCAATAATATTTAATAATTTCAAATACTTATAGGTAAAATAATTTTATTTATAATTTTTTATATATGTAATCTACATTTATGTTGTAACAGTGTTAAATTAAAAAGAAAAGGATTAATACTTGAAAATACTAAAGGAGAAAAATATGTAAAACAGGAAATACATACTAAAATGTTAACAATCAAATTGAACAAAACAAAAACAATGTTTTTTATAAATACCTCTATGCACTCAAATATGTATTAGTATTTATGTACATGATTTACATACATACGAGTATAGTATACATATGTATATTTTTATCCACTTTATTTGATGTAACATTCAATATTAATTCGAAATATTATCTAATTCGTTATAAAATATTTTACATATTTTATAAAATTGATATTATTGTTATTTTAATAAATTCAAATGATTATTAATTATAGATATAAGTTGAATGAGTTGATCAGTCGAATTTATTCATGTTTTAGTAAAACTTATATATGTACCTTTAATCATATACATTACGATTACAACAACTGAATAACAGGCTCTTTTCTGATAATGATATAAAAACTGAATTGAAATAATTATGCAAAAACATAACATTATTGTTCATCGTATTATTTATAATTTTTACGCACATACATATACACATACATAAACAGCATGTGAGCTTTTATTTATACATGCGTATATCTCATATAAATATAATAAAATGTTTATTATTTATTTATTTATTTAAATATTGAATGAATAAATAAGTAATAAGGGACAAAAAATTTTTATGTATATTATGCATAACATATACATAAAAGCTTGCTACCAACATTAAATAATAAATCAAAATTTTATGCAAAAGAATAGTAGCTAATATAAATAAATGTTTATTTCGACAAGAAATAATAATATGTTTATAAAAGAAAAAAAAAATTATACATGATGGACTTTAGCTGCTTGAATTGTTTAAATGCAGAGTGCTTCTGTTCGTCAATCATCATAATTATTTCAGAGATATGATATCGTATATTATGTATTTATGGTTGTGTTTGATATGTTTATGGACGGTTTATTAATAGAAACATAATGTACAATAAACTCGATTATTGAATTATGGAAATAATATGTATTAATGTTCCTTTATGCATTTACACCACATTGTGTATACGGTACAGTTGATATTTTTTAATGTATTCACTATTCAACAGTACAATGAATGAATGTATGAGTTTAAGGGCATTTATTAACCATGACTTTGTATTCGAACCCAAAAATCAAAATATAAACAAATTCGATGACCATAACAATAATATGCTATATAGCTTTAAATTTTAATGGGTATTTATGTGTACTATAATAAGGATATACGTATGTGTAAACACACATATGTAACGGAAATATTTGATGTATTCCACTAATCACATGTAGTGGATCTGTGTATGTATACGTAACGTAATGCATAAATCAATGATAAATTGATAATTCAATTTAAATTACTTTGACCTTAGAAAAATAATATCTTTGATATAATAGAGTGATATGTTTATGGTGTTTAACCATAAAAAGGAAAACCTACACGTACATATAAAGATGATACAACATTTTTATACATATAAATTTTGAATAGATTTTTTTTTAATTTGCCGTAAACGGTAGTCGTTCCAATTTTGATAATTTTTAAAATCAATATTATTTTATTAATTTAATTTGAACAACATAAATTTAACAACATATACATAAATACAAACAGATATTGAGTACATATATACACGTGAATGTAATGTATGTATGTTTTATTGTCAAAGAAAGAAAAAAAAGGCGAACGATTTATTCGACACCGAAGAGAAGCCAGAGTATTGTCTAAGAAATTGCTTGCTGCTCAGCGTGGAATAATTATTGTTTTTAAAAAATTTTCATTTTATTTATTGTACATATTGTTCATTTTCATGTTGAAGACAAAATGGGCTTGGCTTCATCAAATAAAAGAAATTCATAACAATAAATAATAATATCTATATAAGTTTATATTGTTGTAATTGTAACACAAAAACACACAACATACAATAATATACATATATACATAAAATATACCCACATGTACAAATAAACATATATATAACAAGTTAAATAATATAAAGTGTGGGCATTTGCATTGTAACATGGAGTTGGTTTTTCACAAAATGAAATACATACCTAGAAATAAATCTTTAAATAAAAGAAAATGGAAACTGGAATTAAGTTTGCACGTATACATATATTATATACAAAATTATTTATATTCACATATATGATATATCTTAAATATACATATAGTACATATTTCTGTTTTCTTTTTTACTCATATGATCCGTACCTACATTTTAATTACACAAGAAAATTTGCAAACAGGTATACACATGTATATGTAGGTCCTATAGGGTCATACAGAAAGACGTGTGTACAAGTTAGTGGTATTGGTGGAAAACGTGAAAATATATTGTTTCTTGAAAAATGTCTAAAAAGGAAAATTTTTAAGTGTATAGATAGATATCTAAAATTAAAACAATTTTCACTTGATATTGAAAATTTACAAAAATGATAATTGTGTGTGAAATTCATAATTTTTTCTCAATTTTTCAAAGAAAAGCACTAGAGGAAAAGTATAAGTAAAGTAGGTATATGAATTTGAACTGCACATAATTCAATTTAACATAAAAATCTTCAATTACTTTTAAATATGTATTAATTAATACAAGAAAAATACAACACTTTATATTTTTTATAGTTGTTTTATGTTGTTGTTTATAATTTTATTTTTTAAAACAAAATTTAAATTAGATATTTATAGAAATGCAAAAATAATTATATATACTTTATTTTATCGTATTTTTTTATTGCATGCATTTAAACTTAATTTTATTCTTGAATTTCTTGCTTTAACATTTTTTTTTTTATCGTTACAAAAATGTATTATATTGTACATTTTACGTATTAATTGTTGAATTGAATTCTTGTTGAATTTTTATTTTATATTTGTTTTGTCTATATAATATACAGTAAAAATATCTACATGTAATAAAATATATAATTTTAATTGCATTTCGTAATACGACAATAAAAATATTTAAATAAGCTACTGTATATTTTAAAAAAAGACCTTTACATTTTTATAATAATTTTATATTTTCAACACCTACCACTTTAAAAATTCAATTTAATTTTGAAAAAGACAAAAAAACACACAAAAATACAACGGTTATCATAGCAATAGCAAATTTACGAAAAGGAAAATATCTAAATACAAGGATATATTATAATGTATAAGTACTATATACGTTATAAACATATAGACTGTAGATAAACATGTATCCGGTATTTACAATACATCAAGTTATAACTCCTCAACAAAATTTATTTAAAAAAAAACAAAAAATCCTATCAGTACAATTTGAAATTATGTACAATCACTATAAATGTATATATAAAAATAATATAAGGGGCGTATCCAAAAGAAAATGAATGGAGAAAGGCATGGTTTAGGAAAATTCGTTTTCATGTATATGTATTATTTATATATATATATTGCCTGAGGATAGAATAATTCGAATGAAAACATGATTGAAAAAGTAAAATATATAAGTTAACCAAAACAAAAAAAAAAAAGAAAAACACTAAAAGTTATAGGTTATAGGTATCTTACTGTGGGTCTAAATACAATTTCATATTTCAACTGGCCTATTGTGGTCTTCTATATATAACGATATAAAATTTATACTTCGGAAGGGGAATAACTATCAATGAATTTTAGTTGCTTGGTGACTTTATTCGAAATTAGTGGAATCATGATATTGTATAAGATATTAAATACCGACGGATTTTACATTCAGTACGCCATCTAGTGGACCTAAAATTCAATTAAAACACGGCTTAAAAACAATAAGAAAATCTTTATATTTACATACATACATACATACATACATACATAAATAAATAACAATGTTTTTATATAACAATTTTTTTTTAAATGTTTTATTCGTTTTTTAAAGTTCACTTTAACATAATCATCATTTTTATCATCAACATCGTAATCATCAGACAAAAAAAGTGTATATATATAGCACGTGATATGTAATTATGGTTGATAATTAAGATTTTATAAGAGATACAAATGTGATTAGAATTTTCTATATTGGATTATGTGAATGTAATCTACACATGTATTTTTTCAATATAAAAAAATAAATAAATAAATAAAAGAAAGAAAAATATATTTTTGTGAAGTTTAAATTTTTTTTTAAGTTTTTCTGTTTTCATGGTTTTTGAAAACTAAATTTAGAAATTATTATTAGTCGTTGCATGCATTTGAAATTTTTAAGTGGATTTAAAGTGTTACTTGATTGGATGACATCCAATTTTGTGATTTTCCTATAATAAAGGATATAACAGAAAATTGTAATTACCATTGATAATACACAAAAAAAAGAAAACAAAACAAAAGTGAGTGTCGAGACATATGTTTACATTATACATATGTAAATAAATGTAAAAAAAGAAATATATATATTTTTTATTATTACTTACATTACTTATATTCACTTATATTTATGTGCAGTTTAAATGAAAAAAGAAAAATTTACACCATCATACATACTAAATAAGAAAAATGATACTAAAATCGTTTAAAAAATACAAAAATATTTAGTAGAAGTGTATATAAAAAATTATCTACAATTTTGCAATGGTTACATTATTGCCGCATACATACTCCGCACCACGATGTGGATTAATTGATAAAATGATCGAACCAAAGGTACAACATCAATATTAATAAAAAAAATATATAAAAAAATAAATAAAAATTAAAAATAAAATAAACAAAAAAAGAAAATATATTTATATACATAGATAATAGAACAAATTCTACCATGTGCATAAGATATTCAATATCAAAACACATAATCGAATAATAAATAAAAATTTTTAAATTTGAAAAAGTGCAGAAATGAATTTTTTGAAAATTTTGTGCAGACAACAAAAAAAAACAAAAACATTATTTTAATTATTAATTTAATTAATATAAATCTTGTAAATTAAATGGTATATACATACATACCAACACTATATCATACATACATGCATTTATACGTAATGTATGAATATTCAAATTAGTGAATTTTATGTAAATCAATATCAATTATATGAACAATTAAAAGGTATTTTTGGAGTGTAATTAAATGTTTTGTTTTTATTGGTTTTATAAAATTTTGGTATAATAATTAAATTCAGAAATCTTAAAAAAAATGGATAATGAAATTAAATTTATTTTACTTATGTACTAAATTTACTATAAAAGTACGCAAAGTAATAAATATGTATATAATTGAAATTATGATATTTTATTAGTAATACATAAATACTATTTCGATGTGATTGCATTGATATGACACATTCTTCTGTTATGACTAATATTTAAATTTATAAAATTAAAATTGAAAATATGCATAACAAAATGTATGCTCGCAGCATGTTGTAGAATAGAATATCTAAAACAATAAGAATTAAATTAAATAATTTAACCTTTCGTTTATGTAAAAAATCTTTTCTCAATTAAAGTGAGAAAATTTCGAATACATCAATACTGTAAAATAAACTTAATCATAAAATTAAGAAAAATCAAGAACTAACATTGAAATAATAAAAAATTAAAAACTTATTTAAATATTATTTGCAAATAAATTGCATTTAAAAAAAAATACGAACTGAATATTTATTCAGGAAGTAACATTCAATCATACAACTTGATCTCTGTGATCTAGATGTAATGGAATACGTACATACTTATGTACATAAAAATTTAAAATCCCTCAAATAAATTGAATATTAAGACAGTTGTAAACAAAATTTTACAATAACCGTTTTTTGAAAATTCTAAATCATTGTACTTTTTTAAGTAGAAATCTATCACATTCATTTACATATCTTGGTCTTGTTTCAGTTATTTAAAATCACATTTCAAATTATTATTATTAACATTTTTTAATTGTTATTAAAAATTTTAAAATGGAAATAAGATCATGTAATAATATTATATAACGTTGTTCATTTTTGCGATTAATTTTCTAGTAAAAAAATAGAGAAAAAATGTATAAAATATTTGTAAAATTTTTTTCAAAGAATTAAGTACTTTTCTAAAATTTAAAAAAAAATATATAAGTACATACGAACGTGAAATAGCAATAAACATACAATTTTCACTTACCTAAAATTAAATTTTTTGAAAATGAATTTGCATGCATATTGAATGCCGACGGATAGGTGTAACCCCTTATTAAATTAATTATTCTTTCTTATCTCATTTAATTAATTTCACTAATCGTATAAAATCATAGATAGGTGTACATAATATGGTTTTATGATATATGGTACGTATGGTTTTATATTTTTAGTGAGTTAACGTTAACGTTACGACATTGACTGTGTCTGAAATTTAAAATTTTCTTACTTTTCCCTCGAATTTTCTAAAGGGTACATACTAAAGGAAAAGTTTAAAAATTTGAAGGAAAAAAATTTCACTATTCAAATCAAATTCATATTCTTACCGTTAGTATGTGTAACTTTTTACCTCTCATGAGAAAATTTAAAAAAATTTTAATGTCTAGCTGAAAATATATACATTCCAATTCCGAACAATTCGAATCAGTAATTTTTATTTTTCTATCTAATATGCTATGCACCTAATAAGATTCCTTAATAAGTCATCCCGAAATGTCAAACACATATTTGAAATTTTTCTAAAAAAAAAAATTAATTTTACTTACTTGACTTTAAACACAAAAACGATCTTGTAAATGAAGAAGGGAAAAAAATCTTTTGAAAATATTCTTATACACATTAAAAATGAATTAATGTTCTAAAATGTGCGTACATGTGTGAATAAAATATTTTTATGTGAAAGGCATAACTGACCTTTTTTTCCTCCAAATTTTAAGAACATTACAAATTTTATGAAAACACGTGCGCAACCACTTGTCGTTATAAAGCATCACATGGAGAAATATAAAACATTTGGTCACACTTCATTTTTATGAATACTTTATTTTATTATGTTGACAAAATGAAACGAATTTTAAAATCTTAGTAGAGTCACAATTAAATAAAACTAATAATGCCTTTTTTGAAGGGTAATTATTGTACCTAAAGAGGAAAAATAAAAGGAAAATCAGTTATGAAAATAAAAGAAAAATCAAACAGTATTAATAGTCTAAAAAAGAATGCCAATAAACGGTAGGTTGAAGGACACAAAAAACCAATGAATTCAAATAAAAAAACGAATGAAAAAATAAAAAAAGAAACCTTTCGTAATTTTTTTGTAATTTCGATGTAGGCTTTTTTTCAGTTATATCTTATTAAAGATACTATATATGTTTTACATGTTCTTTTACATACATACATATATGTATATCTATTCCACAATTTTACCAATTTTATTGATTTGTAAAAGATATTCAATATGATTTTATGTATTTATCTTTAATTTACAATATTGGAATAATTTAAAATAAACTTTAGAACATTTAGTTCTAAACTTTAATTTAAATTATGAAAAATCCTGCGAACTGCATAACATTGCATTTTTAAAATTGAATATTACAAAATAAAATACTTAACAATGTCTTAAATTTTAAGAAAATGTTAATTTTGTAAAACCACAATCTTGTATATAATTCATGTTCAAATATGTATATAAGATGTACGTGTGATTTGGTAAATAAATGGTTAACAAGATTTTACTGTCCTTATATACATTCATACATTTTATTAAGCATGTTATATGCTTTTGTGACAAATTTAAAAGTTTGGCATCATTTTATTGTGTTCATTACATTTTCCTAGACAGGTCATAAATTTAAAAAACAGATTTTTAAAGATTTTTTAAATTTTTTATTTACTTTTTTTTTTATTTTTCAAAACAACAAATCTTTGAAATGGATAAAATATCACAAAACAAAAGTGTTAACTTTTTAGTTGCATTTATACCTACCTATACGTGCAGTTAAAAAAAAAAATGTTAAATTTGAATTTAAAATATTTGTGTATGTATGAGTATATATACATACGTATGAAAATGTATATAAAAGATTTTAAAGTAAATTATTTTAAAAATTTGTCTTTCATATATAGATGATAGTGCATTATTTATGCACCGATATGAAAGATACGATGAAGTATCTAAAGGTAGTGGCAATTGCTCGGTTACGTTATCTTGTAACGAGCGTAGATTAATGAGAGAAAAAAACAAACAAAATCAACAAAAGTTAAAGATGTAAAACAAAAAGCCACATACTAAGTTCAAGATAATGTCAAGACAACACGAAGAAATAATAAAACGTGAATACTAAAATCGAGAGAATTTCGATCTGTTAGGCCAGGTGTAATTTATGATGAACCTCGACTGGCAATGATGATCACAACTTGATAAGATCAGGTCGTATAAAAGAAATAATAAAAAAAAAATACTCTTTAAAAAACGTTTGTTTTTTCTTTAATTTTATTTTCTTGAATTTTGTTTATTTTTGGTGATTATAACTACATGGTTATGAACATACGATATGTTGATTATAAAAATCATTTGATTATACTCGTATATAAAATATTTTCCCATCTCAAAAATGTTATGTATTTATACAGATACATATGTATATGTTTAGATTGAGGGAGGTTTAAATATTTACGACAAATTTTTTATACCGTTCGATGACCACTTCAATCGAGTAGCTGATAAATATAGTAATTTTACTATATTTTGTTTGTTTCTTCTTATTATCTATATGTATACATATATGTATGTCTGTAGTTTGCAAGCACAAGTGTAAGTGACATTCTTTAAACACTAGATAAGATCATCATTACACAGAACATATCTAATGATCAATTCATTTATTGTTTCATCATGTACCTAGATAAAACTAATTTTCTAATATTCATTTAAATTCTTTTGAATGATCATTTTAATAACCTCCATCCAGCCCACCACCAGCCTAAGATGAATTGTTTATTTACATATGTAGACATTTTTATTAAGTTTATGGTAAATATTTACTGTTGTAATAAAATTTAATATTGTTTATTTATTATTTTTATTAACTCTATGAAAATGTATAACATTATAAATGAAACAATTAATTGAGTTGCTTTTCTGTCATTTTGAAAAACATAAAAGTATATTAAACATTTTAAAATTTATATAAAATTCTAAGAAAAAATTTAAATATTTTAAACAAACAACAAAGTTAATAAAAAAATATACTTTATTTTTTGTTTTTTTTTTTTGAATTTTTGAGACTTTCAACAAAGAAATTTTTGTTGCAGGTTAAACGACCAAAATCCGAAACAGCAGAAACAAACGATCGAATTAATAGGTAAGCAAATCATTAGAAAACACAATAATATCATAATATTGTGTTCAAGAAAAAAAAATTTTTTCTAGTTTTTTGCATGAAGTTCATGTATGTATGAAAACAGTTTTGTGAATACCAAATTCTACATATTATGCATACGATATCTGTATGAAATATTTTTTTATCTTTAGTAATATATTCAATACGCGGTTATCCCATCTCATTTCAAAATTAATTTAATTTTGTACACCTTCTGTAAGATATATTTACGTACGTATACCCCATTCGAAAATATGTGCAATAGAACAAATTTTGTTTTTCTGAATTCAATTTTAAAAATATACCTGAACAAACTACATTTACGTAAAAATGTATTAATATTGTTAACAATTATAATTAGTAAATTACTAATGTTTAAATTAATTTAATGCCAATTTGATAAGGTGATAAATTAATTAATTATTAGCAATTAATACTTTAACAAACGACCAACTTTCCGATCATCCATTTAAGCTTTAAATATGTAGATACAGAATGATCGTGAAATTTGTCAATAAACAAAATAATATAAAAATTGAATTTAATAATTTATAACGAATTCAATATAATATAATTTGTTGATTTCGAAATTTTTAAGAAAAGAAAAAAATAATTTCGTGTACAGTATTTATTTATATTTTTTAACATACTCATATTAATGCAAATTTGTATTGAATATACAGACTATATTCCTGTTATAACACACGTGTGTACGTGTATATGCCTGTATTATTTTATCTATGTATGTAGATATACTGTAAACATATTGTGCATAAATTGATTTGTCAATAAAAAATGAAAGAAAAAAAAAAAAACAAAAAGCCAAAAAAAAAACATAAAACATTGACCAAAATTTTCAGATCTTATGTTTTGTTTTTTGACTTTTCAAATTAAATATCAAAATTATGTCCACATATGTTAAACAAATGTGACCATCAATTCATCACTTTAATACGAACCAACGTATATTCTTCTATGATTCTAGGTAGAATTATTTAGATTCTTTTTAAACTTCCTTAGCGTTCATAAGAGTGACAAGTGTGTTATTATTACTACACATTATTTTATACATAAGTATATGTATGTAGATACATTTCGTCTTGAAAAAAAATTTTTTTTTGCTTTTTATTTTTTGTTTTTCTTTTATTTTTTTTTTTTTGCTTTTGAAATGACAAATAAACTATGAAAACTATTAAAATATTTCATTGTCATCAAATTTAATACTACATGCAAAAAGAAAATATTATAACAGAATTATCTTTATTAATTGAATGTACGTTAATGTTGTTGAAATTAAATGCAACTATTTTTTCTTTTAATTTTAGGCTGTGCAATATTACATCCAATGATCAATGTAATCCTTTAGCAGTTATCAATTCAAATGTTGTTGTTAATAATAATAATTGCAGTAGTTCTGGTATAGTTTTACCATCTTCTTCTTCGTCACTTTTCACATCATCAAATTTATCTCATTTAAATCATAATCAAATCAGATCAACGAATTCACTTAATACAAGCTCACTTTTGGATACAAATAGTACTGGAAAAGGATCATCAGCTATTAATACAACTTCATCTGGTGAATTAAATTATAATTCTCCTTCATCTGTTATAGGTTCAAATGTTCTTGGATATCTTAGTACAGTTCCTTCAAGCAATGTAAAATCAAATGAAAACGTTCCAGTGGTGGTTAACTGTAATATTGGTCTTACTTCGACCTCTAACAGTGACCGAGTACATGGTGATTCGGGAATGTCACATTGGTTAGCAGAAGCTAGCATTGTTAAATCAGAAAACCGTAGTCCAAGTATTGAATCTGTTGTTGTTAGTGCAAGTGGACCAGCTTCATCATCAGGTTTAATTGGCACAAGCGGTCATATTGATCCAGCTTTATTTTGCGCAAATCCTAGTACAGGACTGATTGAAGGAAGTGCAGGAACTCCCACGCCAAGTTCAAATATTTCAGTCAGTGCTTATGATCATAAACAGGAATATTATAATTATTATAACAGCATGCAGCAGTATACGCCTTCGTTCTATCCTTCATATGGTTCGCCTTACTCAGCTAGAACTACATCTAAAATACCATCACCAAATACCTATTTAGCCACAAGCTATTCGGCAAGTGCAGCAGCAAATAACAATTCCTCGCAATTATATTCCACTTATGGTTATAATAATTTCGGGCAATTTAGTTCTACGCAACAAGAATACACGGGCTATTACAATGATCAGTACAGTAACTATTACAGTCCGGCTAGTTATTCACCTTATGTAAGCTCACCAGGGTCAAGTGCAAGCCACGGATTTCATGTTCCATCCGGTCTTTCTGACAGTCCATCAGATGGCCACTCCACAACTCCTATACTTCATACCCATTCACCTAGTTCACCACTAGCCATATCCCCAAATACAGCACTTACAAGTAAAACCACAACACCAAGTAAAAGTGGGAGAGCACGTGGAAGACGGCACGCTCATCCAAGCCCTACAAGAAGTACAACATCAGATTCGGGAGCACCTGATAATACAAAAGCGCCTGAACGTGTGTTCATTTGGGATCTTGATGAAACAATTATTATATTTCATACTTTATTATCGGGGTCTTTCGCTAATCGTTATGGGAAAGATCCTAATCATTTAGTTCAGTTGGCGTATCGAATGGAGGAGTTGATTTTTAATATGGCTGATTCACATTTCTTTTTCAATGAAATTGAAGATTGTGATCAGGTTCACATCGATGATGTTTCCTCAGATGATAATGGACAAGATTTAACTAATTACAATTTTGCGACGGATGGTTTTCATGCAGGTACCCCACAAGGAGCTCCACCAAATTTATGTTTACCGACGGGTGTACGAGGTGGGGTTGATTGGATGCGTAAACTGGCTTTTCGATATCGTAAAATAAAAGACACATACAATATCTATAGAAATAAGTGAGTGTGTAAAGCTTTGTGTTAATTAAAATAAAATCATATTTCTAAAATACATATTTTCTATTTTTATTAATCAGTGTTGGAGGACTACTTGGTCAACCGAAACGAGAACAATGGTTACAAGTTCGATCTGAAATTGAACTAGCAACAGATAATTGGGCAAGTTTAGCTACAAAATGTTTAAATATGATAGCACAACGAGAAAATTGTGTAAATGTTTTAGTAACAACAACACAATTAGCTCCTGGTTTGGCCAAAGTTTTGTTATTTGGCCTTGGTCAAATATTTTCCATTGAGAATATTTATAGCGCACACAAAGTGGGTAAGTATATATACATACATGTAATATGAATTACATAGTTTAATTTTGTCCCATAAAGAATTGAAAGATATTTAAATGAGGTTTTTTTCAAAGGTCAAGAATCATGTTTTGAAAGGATAGTTACTAGATTTGGACGAAAGAGTACTTATGTGGTTATTGGTGATGGACCAGATGAAGAGACTGCTGCGAAAAATTTAAATTTTCCATTTTGGCGTATATCTAGCCACAGTGATATAAGAGCACTATATACGGCACTCGATATGGGATTCTTATGAAAACCTTCATATTTACATATTAAGCGCTTAATGATAATGATAAATAAAATGTATTATTAATGCACTATTTACAAAAGACTTTCTTTTTTTTCATTAAATTGTAATTTAAAATTGTACAAATAGAAAAATGCGATAAAAAAAGGAAATTAATTAAAACTAAAAAAAAAAATTAAGAGTATTGAATTTATGTTTCTTATTTCAAAGTTAATTTACAAATTTTATACAACTGTAATTTCATATACAAAATAAGCTAGTTTTAAATATAATTTTTTAAAAAATTTAGTTGAAAATTGTAAAAGAAAAGAAAAGAAAAATAATGTATGTAAAAAAAGACGCGTTTTTATTTTTGACAAAGGCACCAGTGATCAGTCTAAAACAAACAAAAAAAAAAGTAAAAAATAATAAAAAAATAAAAACACAGAAAAATTAAACAAAAAAAAAATCAAATACAATTTTAATAGTTATTATTATATTAAAAGTAAAATTTAGAAAAAAATGATAAGAAATATAAAATTATCGTATTTGACGAAATTAACAAAGATATAATGCACTAAAATAAAATAATTTATGTAAATTTATCAAATTCTATTTTATTATCCTTTTCTTCGTCATAGGCATCATAAAGTTAGTTCAAAATTTATTCTGGCATAGTGATCACCAACTCTGAAAAATATTTCGCAATGTATTACGTTTGTATGCGCAGAATGAAAGACAAACATACATACGAGCATTTTGTCTTCAAGATTGTTGCACATATTTTAGTGAAGATTTTTCTATTTTCAAGATCTGTATGTTCGCAAAATCTTCACTACCGTGAAATATAATCCTGCGATAAAATATTCCTTAGAGCTAGTTATTACTAAAATTATTTAAATTTTGACAAAAATTCAATGATGTCGAAAATATTTACCAGTTAACATAATTTTCAACAAATTTAAAAAGGAAATAAAGATATACATACGTAGCTATTTTTATTCGTTTCATTGCTTTTACATTTCATTAACAAAAGTGGGTATAACCAGTATAAATTAACTTTAAAGTAATGAAAATTGCGAAGGTAAAATAATGAAGCCAAAAACAGGAAACTTGACCACAAAAAATTATAAAAAAAGAGGAACTAAGTACATACATATATATATGGATCTGTACATCAAGTATGTGCATACATGTATAAGTTACGTTACAAACAAACATAAACAGGAAACATGACTGAAATGTGCATAAAGGACAGGAAAGAAAATTCACTTCTATTTTGTTATTGTTTATGTTCCCACTACTCCCTTCCCCAATCCTTTCCATTTAATTTCTGAGTATTCATACTAGGATATGTATTGATTTGATATTATGAAAATAAACAAATTTCAATATTTTATGATGAAAATAAAAAAGAAATAATCAAAAAATTATGTAGATAAATAGAAACGATATCAAAATAAAAATTCAACTGATTAAGATTTTATCTTTAATTTATATCAAGATTTGAATGGATATTAAAACGTTTCTAAGTATATAACATGTAATATTATATTTTATCAATAATTTTATTTTATTTTAAAAATTTAGTCAAGATTTTTGATGTTATTTATCAATTTGAAATTAATTATCAAATTTTAAATTTTAACTTGTGCACGTATACATACATTATGTATAATGTATATATACCCTAAGATGATCCAAGTACGTGTTTATTGTGTGTTTATGCAATTAATAAAAAAAATAACCGTCATTTTGAATTTGAATTAACGAGATTCGAATTTTAATATTTAAGAAACGAGTGTAACAGAAACATATCTCATTATTGCTTGTTATTGCTGTGTTTAGTACATTTCAAATATAGGGATTTTTCAATCTTTCAAATAAAACCTACTTCACGTAGAATAATAAGAATAAATATCCCTCACTTCTCGGCGTACATTTTAACAGCGAAAAACTGGGTTATCGAGAAAGTACAGAAAATATTTTCGGGCTTTATTTAATTCAAATGATACAAGAATGAAATGTGGGAAACATTTTTAATAATTTCAAATAGTTTTTAAGAATTATTAAAAAATTAAATTATTTGAAAATTTTATTTTTTTCCGATACTGGGACCACATTTAAACAAAACGACAAATTTATAATAGTGGGCAATAGTGGGTAATTTATGTCAATTGTCAATTGAAATTCGAAATCGATTCCAAACTTCGAAATCAAATAAGAAAATTCAGTAAAAAATATTAAATTAACTTTACTAAAGGTGTGTTTGTGTAAACGTGAACTGTGGACAGAAGAAAAGGTGCTAATAATTATAATTATAGTGATTATCTGTGCTAATTGATCCTTTAATTTTGTTACATAAACAAATTTTATTTTCTGCATTTAAGCAAAAGGATTGTGCGGATATAAATTAAGTAAGATTTTATATATATTTTTTTCGGTTTTGTTTAATTTAAGAAAAGAATGAAAATACGATAAAATTAAGAAAAAAAAACAGCTGTTCACAATTCACATAGATGAAAAAATCAATAAGAAAAAAAATTACGCCTATATATTCTAAGTTCTAAAATAAAAATATTTTATACATACGTATGTACATGTGCAATGATGTAACCCAAAGAAAAACAAAAAAAAATTGAAAATTTATTCTATTAATAAAAAAATAAATTAAAAAATTAATTTGTTATATAACTTCTTGACGTTTGAAAATTACATTAACCTCGAAATCAATTATTCAATTCATTAGCAATTTTATAGAGTTAATTTTCTATCTTTGAATTTTGTTAGAAATGGCTCTTCCTCTTCGTTTGTTTGGTCAGTCGATTGTAAAAGTATTACCAAAACATCAAATTTATAGCATTGCATCAGTTCACACTTTGGATAAAATTGGTAATCGTGAAATTGTTGGCCATGGCTGGAATGGTACTGCTTGTTATGCTGATCGCGTAGATTATCCAATGCCAGCTGTTCGTTTTCGAGAGAATACACCAGAAATAGCTGCATTACGTGAAAAGGAAAAGGGTGATTGGAAGAAATTATCTCTTCAAGAAAAGAAAGCCTTATATCGAGCATCATTTTGTCAAACATTTGCCGAAATGAAAGCTGGAGATGGACAATGGAAACAACATGTTGGTGTTGCATGTATGTTTACAGCAGGAGCTATTTTCATTTGTCTTTTAATGAAAGCTTTTGGTATGTTCAAAATGTTGTTTTTCTTTTTTATTTTGAACAATTTTTTAAATCTATATTATATATTCACTTCATTTGTAGTCTATGATGAGCTACCTGTTACTTTTGATGAAGAACATCAAAAAGCACAACTTAAACGTATGCTATTGCTTGAAGTGAATCCAGTTCATGGTTTATCATCTAAATGGGATTACGAAAATAATCGATGGAAATAAATTCAGTAAAAAATAATTTTTATTTAAAAATTATTCGTGTACATTATTAAATAAGAATAAATAAATTTGAAATAAAATTCCACATTAAATGTATATGTAATTTGTTAAATTCTGAAACTATAAACTTTTGAAATCCCATCCATTTATTTTGAATCATGGTTGAAGCGAGTCGAAGAAAACCTATTATTGGTGTAAAGATACAGTCAGAGTAATGATCGTTATCATAACAGAAGTCAGTTTTTTACAGCATTGAGCATACATTCTGTATTTCAGTTAGATAATTTCTTCTCAGTATCAATAGTTCCTAATGCTACAGAAAGAATAAGTGTACATAACAGGTATGTATGTATGTAAGATCATATTTGTAGAAATCATAAATACCAAATCATCAATTGTAAATATTTTGTCACGTAACTTATTACGTTGAATTGATTGGTGATCATTTTGACATATCTACTATTGTTAGGTTTTATGATTTCAAGCAAGAATATGTATTATGATGAATCTATTTAAAAACAAAACAATTTTACGTAGTATTTTATTTGTATAAGAGAAAATCACAAATATTTTGTATCAAGTTCATTCGATAGTACATAATTTTAATTAAATTTCATCACTATTAATTATTATATCATTTTAATTTAATTTCTTTTCTTTTTTTTTTTTTTGTAATATTATTTTACAAGTTAAATATATTGTAATTTATAGAATATGAGTAATTATTTTTATGTATCAGATAAAATTTTTTTTCTATTCTTTTTTTTTTTTGGGTTTGAAAATCTCTTATTTGAATTTTTTCTTTATTTTATCATATTGCCTGCACATTTGTATTTTTTTTTTTTTTTTTAATTTAAAACTTAAAGTTACTTTCAAGTAAATGTTTTGATATTAATATATTTAAGAAGTTTTATGTATGTATGTATATGGTGTTGTTCAATCACTTTTAATATTATTTATTTGTTTATGTATGTATGTACACATGTACGTACGAATATCCTATTGCACTTTAATATTACAGTACAAGATTTTATTATAGTTTTATAGTTATCATTAAAATTATTATTAATTCTAATACATATTTTTATTGTTATTATTGTTAGTTAAAAAAATTTTCATTTATTCATTTATATTATTTTGAAATTTATATTCAAATTTTATAAGAATGATAGAAAAGTAGAAGGACAGAAATAGAAGTAAATGACCGTTCTGTTTTGGTTTTCTTTTGATTTTATAACTTTTTCAAATTTATTGTTGAATTTATGTTGAATGTTAAAAATTACATATTTATTTATATTGATAAGAATAGGGAATTGAAATGAGAAATTTGTGTTTATTAAAATTCATATTCACTGTACATTTCATGATAAAGAAGAATTTTTTTTAAAATTAATTTTTTAATATTTTTTAAACAATGTAATTTTGAATTAAAATATTTTTAAAATAGTAAATTTATTTGTTGAACAAAAATTCTCTTTACAAGCATTACTTTACGCAAATTTTAAGTCATAGAATTTAATTTACAAAAATTCAAATTATTTTTAAATACATACATTAGCACTTTGTGCTTTATCATCATCATCGTCATTGATGCAATAGCCCGATGTGAACCTAATGGTTGTGATGATTTCTCTCGACAATTCTATCATATGCGCACCTATAGTTTTAGCGTGGATTGCGAACCATATTGCGTTTTGTTAGAGTAGAGATTCAACTCAATTTTTGTATGATACTGCTTTAATAACACTTTGTGCCTTACAAGAAATAATTACATATCTACATAATTTATGCATAAAATTTCATTCAACATCAACGATTTATTTTATTTTTATTAATTGTTTTTTTTAAGTATTGGTATCTATTCATATAGATAAATATTTGCTTTAGAATTTTAGATCAAAATCTCATTAAAATTTCATCAATTGACTACTCCATTTCATGGTAATAAGAAACGTTGAGTTCATTTAATTGATTATGTTGAAATAATATGTATGTACACTTTTTTTTATATTGCTATGAAATGCATTTTAATACTTTGATTATTGCATTAATGGTAATAATTTTGAAAATGATTCAAGTTAAGAAATTAGAAAAATACTGTTTAATGCAATAATTGAAATTATTAATTTTATAACAATTAGAACAGTAGAAGTTATAAGAATTAAATATGATGTAAAAAAATGATGTACGAGACTTAAATCATTTTCAAAATTATTATCACCTGAGATCATAGTAGGTGCTCTAAAATTCAGTTTTTACTATTACCTAATTCTGGAACACCCAACATCTTTTAATTGTAAATTTAATCAATTTAATTATTCGTTAATCGACTACAAAAATTGAATATTGCCATATTTTATATATCTAGTGCTAATATTATGACCTACAAAATGATTCTTATTTTAATTATTGAAGTACTGATAATATGAATTCAAATTTAAATCATTATTTATTACATTATTTTCGTATATCATTTTTTTTTTTAAATCTGAAACAGATTTTTAGTATTCAAAATAAAATAATTTTTGTTTTTGTATTTTCAAAATTTTAAAATGAATTTTAATATTTTTGTCTATAATTTAAATAATACAATGGGTTTTATACATAAATATATCCTGTATATTTTGGTATTTTACATAAACTCAGTATTTATTCATATAATTGAAATTTTGTAAACGTAGATTATGTAAGTGTGTTTTATTTAATTTTTTTTTGTTTATTTTTTTGTGTTCATTTTATATATCTTATATACCAACTTTATACATAATATCATATTCATCATTTTCTTTTATTATTAACGTAAAATTGGATTTATCCAATCATTGGACCCCTTAATATTAATAATTACTAACAATTCATTTTGCTTTTTTTTTAAATTAATTTTTTTTCTAAATTAATGGGTTTTAATAATAGATCATTACTATTATAACTAATTTATTTTTTATTAAATAATAAATTTTTCCTTTAATTTATTTTTATTTTTTATTTATTTTGTTTTTGTTTTTTTAGTTTTTAAATACTGTTATCTAATACATTTCGTACTATGCATAAAATTTTAATTATTATTATTTTTTAAATTTTTAATTATTGAATATAATTTTTTTTTTTTTTGTATCAAGCAAAAGGCATGCATTGCTATTTAATAATTTCACATCACTAATATAAATAATTAAATAATTAATATATAACATACGCTGCTACCATACATATTTATCTATTTTAAAAAGATGACAATTAGCTTAATCAATATTTAATTGATATTTAAAGATTTAACATTATTGTAACAACTTTTTTTTTTCTAAATAACATTTTGTTAATAATTACAAAAACAAAAAAAAAACGAATAAAAAAATTATCATCAAATCTGTAACAGATTTTTTTTGTTTTTGCTTTGAAAATACAGCAGCGTGCATTTGAATTTTTTAGAATATTGGAGTATTTTATTTTTTTATTTCATTAAATTTATTTTTGTTTATTCTCTTAAAATTATTTACACATGAATAATATATGCGGTAATTGCTTCAGTTTAAATATATGTATATATATATATTAATTGAATTTTTAGTACATAAATTACATATCATTTATTTGTGAATCATTAATACAGAGCCTTAACAGCATTCTCTTTCATACGTTTGAAATAATAAATTTCAATAACTTATTATTCAATTATACATACAATAATACATATAAGTACTTATTCAATATTATTGAATATTAAATATATGTTTTTTTTTTTTTTTTGTTTTTATTATAATAAATATTGTTCATTGAATTTTACAGGAAGTGAAGGCACGGGATAGATTATATCAAATATATATAATTAATTAGAACAAGTCTTAAAAGCATAAAAATACACACAAAAATTAAAAAAAAATAAATGTAACTAAACAATTTATTGTTACTTATGTAAATCGAACATCCCGAAATTGTAAAATTTTAATTGAATTAAAATAATGAAGAAAAATTGTGGAATAGACACAAAATATCAGGCACTAATGTAATATACAATATATAGTGGTCATTCATATATACACAATATTAAATTTCTTACTTTTCAACTTGAATTCATTAAAATTTAGATATGAATTTAAAAAAAAATAATTTTAATTAACTTTGTATTTTTAATTAAGTTCGTTATATTCTTGTAGGGGATGTTCTCTATAAGAAAAACCAATATTCATGTATGCTAGCACGCATACAAAAAATAAATTTCAAATTACATATTACAAAAGAAAAATCGTTTATAAAACTGAAATATGCTACAGTTTCATTTATATATATTTTTTAAATTTAAATTTTTCATTTTGTGGAGAACGTTCAGGATTTCTTTTTAGAATTTTTTGTTTTATCAAAGCCAATAATATGTAACAATTTGATTTTAAACTTTAATGTAATATCATTTAAATGCATATCAAAAATGTTATGCATTGCATCATTGCATATCCATGTAGCAATGTGTTCTATAATAGTTTGTAATCCATAAGTTTAATTTAAATAATAAAAAAAAAAAAATATATGTTTGCATGTTGGTTTCGTTTTAATTAATTTTTCAGGAAAATTTTTTTTGATTTTTTGTTCGATCATTTTAGCTTTTTATAGCATCAAAATTCATATTTTTGGCACTTTATTATCACCATATCTACTATAAAGAATATTATTCATGTTCGTATGTACTGTATGCATATTAAATTTTTAATTTATTCAAAATAAATAAATACATACATATGTACGCAAAGAAAAATTAAATGTGGAAAATTAATAAACATGATGCTACAAGTTGTTTAAGGTGTGCCATTCTGTTTACCATCGAGCTCTTGTTCAATTATCTCTCTCATATTAATTGTTACATAGCCAGTCCATCTTAGCTTATAAATCTTAATTCTGTTTACAATGATGATATCATTGTATAGAGCATACAACTTTTCATTGTATCTAATTTACGAAGTTATGACATTGATATTATAATTTAGAAAAAAACAAAACCACATATGCAAGATAGTTATCAAGTATTTTTTATATTTCGAAACTTCTTCAAAGATATATCTGAAATTCGCAATGACTCACCTTATAGAACTTTTTGCATCATGCATATATTTAAATAATTTAAGCAAAATATATGAAATATGAACGACATATTTTTAGTACATATTTTATATGTATGCCTATAGAGAAAATTCAAATTATATTAAACCATAAAATATTTTTTGAATTATTCGATATATGTACATATTTATGAAATGCTTATTATTGACATTATTTACGTATGCATATATGTATATGTAACATATATCATTAAATATATGTAATTATATACGTTTAAGAAATTTTTCATTATTGTATTGAAGTCATATTAGAATCAAAATATAATAATATACTATACATTAATTTTTTTTTTTTAAATTTAATATTATATATTATTCAATTAAATATTTGCTTTATTATTCACAACCATTACTTTTGTGTTTTGTGTATTTGATGATTATATTGGAAGAATCATTTTTAAGAATAAATTTTATTTTTTATAATTATTGTAAAATTGTTTTTAATCAAATAATCTTATTATAAAGAGAAAATTTTATTGATCACCAGTACCACCATTTCCCAGACCAGCCTTAGATTCAGGTGGAACCTACAAATTATTCAATTGAAATTAATTTTGTTTTTTCACTCTTATTCAGGGGTTAAAACATTTACCAATTTTTTGAAACATTCTTCAAAAAATTCTGTCATAGAACGATAGAGATGCCGTTTAACACCTGATAAGTTATGACCTTCGTCAGGGTATATTTGTTGTTTAAAAAGTACACCCTTAGAAGATAATGCCCTCGCTAATGTCATAGATTGTTGAAAATGAACATTATCATCAGCTGTACCATGTACTAGTAAATATTGCTTTTCACGAAGATGATCTACATATTTGGTTACATCACTCTCTTCGTAACCTTTATAATTATCTGTTACATTTGGAAAACTCAAATAACGCTCAGCGTAAGCAGAGTCTGTTTTAAAATTGAAATAATTTTGTGTGCATATGTAATAATATATTAAAAATTTATAAATTTAATTTACCATATAATTTCCAATTTGCTACTGGTGCAACACTAACACCACATTGAAAAATTGATTGTGTATTAGCTAAAGCTAGAGTTGCTGTATATCCACCGTAACTCCAACCCCAAACACCCATTCTTCGTCCATCTACAAAATGTAGATTATCTCTAAGGTATTCTGTGACTTCTAATTGATCAGACACTTCTATTGTTCCCAAACGTTTGTACACTTCATGTAGAAGTTGATAACCTTGCCCACTAGATCCCCGACCATCTATTTGTATTACAATGTAATCTTTTGTTCCTGAAAGGTAAGTATTCCAGTCAACATGCCATTTGTCTGTAACTAATTGTGTCCCTGGTCCAGAATATCTATTTGGAATAAAATTATTTTTTAAAAATATAGTATATACTTTTTAACTTTTAAGTTTCAAATTACACATGCAAAATAGTAGGATATCTTGTTATTTCATCCTCACGGAGACCAGGTGGTAAGAATAATTTAACTTGTGCGTGATAACCTCCAGATATCATAACTGGAAATGATTTGACTTGCGGAAGTGCTGTTTTGGAAATTTTATTTCGTAATCTGGTGTTATTTTGAACAGTCATTAGCAATTGAAGTGGTTTATTTGATTCGGTTAAAGCAATCGAGTAAATGGCACTTGACGGTATTATGGGTCCTAAACATTCAATGAACACAAACTCAGCCCCTAATGTTGGAGGAAAATTGACTGAATGATAAAGACAAGGTGGTGGTCCCGCTGGTACCGTATGTTTTTTCTTTTTTCGTTTAATCGTGGGTGGTGTTGGCGGTGGAAGTGTCTGTATTTCTTCTTCCCAATCATCGTCCCATGCAGTCACCAATTTTGGTGGAGCTTTTGTTGTTGTTGTCCATTTACCACCGGGAGCAAGAGGACATGTTAAACATTGTGGTGTTTGTAATGGAGCTCCATATTTTGATGGAATAGAAGATACACGATACAAATGCTGTTGGGATGGTTTTCTTTCTGGTGCTCCCAAATAATATCTAAATATCGTATATATGTATATGACAATTTCGATTATTTTTATTAGAAGAGCAATAGACCTGATTAAATTAAAATTTACTTACACATAATTATTAATTTGATCCCAATGTAATAATTTCTTAACTTCAAATCGACCATGAGTAAGAGGTAAAACACGTTTTTTTGATATTTGTACATGAACTAAATGTTTATAATGCCCTACAGAAATAAAAACCAAAAATATGAACAATAGAAAATTAATGTAACAATTTTTTTTTTTTTTAAATATATTAACCTGAAGCACCGTCTCTTAATGGTGATATTGCTATATAAGATGAGGCATTTGAAGCAAATAATGGTACTGTTAAAATATCAACCCAACCTCTGTTATCACCACTAACACGATGAACCTAAAAAGATTAAATCAAATGAAACTAATATCGAAGAAAACATAATTGATAAAAATTTAGGATTAAATGGAAAAACTTGTAAATTAATGTGTGATTAATAGTGTTTTTGAAAGGATTAAGTTGGAGTAATAAAGAAATGTAAAAAAAAAAGGAATTGTAATTTAATTACCTCAAAGCACTGGAACATTGGACTTTTACAAATAGTCACGACAGATAGATTTTGTGGTCTATTTAACCAGACAACACAAATTTCTGTTAAGCTAACCCAACTAGCATCAGTAAAATAGTAATCCCTATGATGGCGATAAAATAAACAGAAAACGAAATTAATTAATTTGATTACTTTTTTTTTTTAATTCAGTGATTTTAATGAATTATCAATTGATTCTGTGAAAAGACATTCAAAAGAGTTTTTGTGTGGTTATTTTGTTGAGGTTCATGTCTATTTGAATAGTGTGGGAGAATAATGGGGGTGAAAACTCATTTATTTAATTAAGTATGTACCTAATAATCTTTTCGGTTATTTGAATTTAAAAAAAAAAAGAGCTTTTTGATTGCCTTTTCATTTTATTAACTTTTATGCTTTTATATTTGTTTAAAAGGTACGATTATATACGATTATATATACACATGTTAACATACTTACTGATTAAGTAAAATTGGTGGAGGCCTTAAATTTCGTATACGAATATTTTTTAAATCAGCTAAATCTGCAACACGTAATGTTACTGTTGGATTTTGTGTTCCTGGCTTTGGATATCTGTAGATAAGAATTAAATGATTTTTTTCTTCTTTACTTTAATTACATTTATTATTTAATTGATTTTATAAAAAAAAAATTTAAACATTCTATAAAGTCTAAATGAATGTTTTTTACACAGTGTGATTTATTTCATTGAGTATCATTGAAAAAATTTATTATATCCATTCATTTCTTGAATCAAATACTAAAAAGTGTTTATCTTTAATTTTTATCTTTATTTGCTTAAACACCTATAAATATAAGCTTTCACAAAAAAAAGATTTAATTTTATTTTTAAACAAACCTCAATGATCTAATTTCAGGATATAAATATGCATTTCCATTTTCTGGTGTCGTTGTTCCAAACCAAGCAAATTTTTGTTCTTGTACCATAGAATCATTAAATGAACCATAAAGCATGAGATGACCATCAGCAGACATCCAAATTGCATTATTCGATTCCAAAATTTCTTCTATTTAATATCATCAAATTGTTTAAAAACACAAACGAATATACATAAGTATGTATAGATATGAATAAGCATTTTATTTCGAAATTTTCTATTTTGTTTTTATATAATATGTATGTTAAAAATATTTTATACCTTCATACAACCAATCTGGAATACCATTATATACAATACCCGGTATAGCATCCTTTGATACACGATAAACGGCATTTGAACGTGGTCCTTGTGAATAATATACATCATAATTGTATATCATAACTAATGAATTCCCGGGTGGTGTCCATTGAGCAAAATGAAGGTATGGCCATTCTTCACCATTTGCTTTTATTGTTAATTTTATTGTTTCACTTTATGAATAAAATACAAATTATTATTCAAATAAATTTACAATATACATATACATATGTACATATGCATGATACTTTTCATTTAATTGACTATTTAAATTGAATTATATGGTAATTTACCTTGTTTGAATATCAAACACAATATACTGAGCCAAATATGAATGACGAAATAGTTTTTGAACATTTTGCGAAATTAAAATATATCTCTGATCAGGTGATAATGTAAATTTGTAAGGTGATAGAGTTCTCTGGAAAAATTTATTATCATTATTATCATTTTTATTACTCAATTTTATTTTATTTATTTATTTATTTATTTTTTTTTTGTACATCAAAAAATAATTAAATTAGCTAAAATATTTGGCATTTGGTAGATAATTAAATACAACATTTTATAATTTAAGTGTAATTAAATTAAATATGAGAAATTGCTTATATCCTTATATTTAAGTTATCCTGAATGTAATAATCTAATATAGAGTGTCACAAAAATTTAAGTCAAACATTATTTCATGTAAAAATAACGATCAAATTAGATACATTATGTGTGTGTGTTATACAACATTTAATTCGAATAGACAATAAATTTCAGTATTAAATGTAGAATTGTATAAATCATTCATTTCTATAGTATTAATTTGATAAGATATATTTTATTGTAAATAATGTATTCATACATGTATGTGTAATTGGATTATCTAAAATGAAATAAAATGTCCTTTATTTTTACGTAAAATGTTAAAAGTCATTTGAAAATATTCTGTTATCAATTACCAGAAAAATGAATGAAACCGTAAAACAAATTTATTATTTAAAATATTACCAATATAATACACGTATATAAGGTATATTATATATTGTACACATACATAATTCATGTGTACGTGTGTGGACACAACTAAATAGCATATAACAAATTTCTTACTTACGTATGTTGTATTTGACATTAATATTCGATTCGATAAATTTCTAACATTCAATAAACTTATTCCACCCCATTGGTCCTGGTAAAGGAATTCATCGGCTAAAAATAAGTAAAATGGAAAATAAAGATAAAATTCGCTTTTTTATTATTTCTCTCTTTTATTTTATTTTGGTTTTTGTTGTTGTATAAAAATTGTCTTTTATAATTTTATCAACACTTTTCTACTGTGTACGGATATGTGATAAACATATATCAAATAACCGTTTTTATGCACGTAATCACCTGTGCACAGATAAGTGATGATACAATTATACATATCCATATATGTATGTATATTGCACGATACACAGATTAATCGGTACTCGCTGAACAGGCAGTTATTTTGCTTACGTCACTCTTTTCGATGGTGGACAATACATATATGTACATATGTCCTTTATATTGAAATTCTTAGTTCAAATTATTTTGAATAAGTGAATTTGATAAGTTTTATTATTGAAAGCATTTAAAAATGTAAAGTTGTGTTTTCAAAATTTTATTTTAAATCTAATGGAACACAGTACATGAACGACGTCATCAGTATGTTATTACATTATCTTATTTTGTACCACCGTGTACATCAATGTATAATATAACATACGTATACTCGTATATACTGATTGCTAAAGTTTAGTTTGAATTGGAAAAAAAGCTAAAACCATTAATAATCGATATCAAGCACAATAATAGCATTTTTTTTTCATATCTTTTTTTTGCTTATATGGTTAGTTAGCAATGCTATGTATGTATGTCATTGTTCATTGGATAAAAAGTAAATTGTACACTTATGTATGTACATTAGCAGCATACACATTATGTATGTATGTACATATTTGCAAACATATTCGTATGTACATTATATAAAAGCAAAAAGTATCTCTAATTTTGTGTGAAAATATTATGTTATCATTATACTATGCATATGTACATACATACAAATATGTACATTGTACGTATATGAAGACGTATGTATATCCATTTGTACACAGCAAACAATATAGATTGTTCTTTTTTAAGTTTTTTGGTTTTGAATTCTTTTTTGTGTAAAATACATTTTAGCCATTTTAGTTATTTAACTACTGTAATAAAAAAAAAAAAAATTTGTTATATTTACCACTTATCCAAGAACCATTGACTGCTTGTGGCAAAAAATGGCCATCAACTATATCTTGTAATTTAATACGTTGACCTTTTACTCTTGGACCTTCATCTGGTGGTGTCAGCAAAACCTATCGAAAAAAAAATTTTTTTTAACGTTTTTTTTTTTTTTTTGTTTTTTCAGATATTTGGATAATATGTATTGAAAAATACACACAATATCATCAACTATTGAAACACATATTGTAAAAGAATATTGTACATTCATATATTTGTTAAATTATAGCCCGAATAAATGAATACATATAAAGTATATGTATAGTATTGATTCAATTCATTAAAAAAAAAAAAAAAATACATACATACAGTAGCGGTCATAGAAATCGCATCACCTGCAATTTTTCGAAAATTGTTAAATAAAAAAATTCGTGTTATATTAGAATAACCCAATACAACTTTATTGGATACAATAAAGTCCTAGGATTTTAAAGCTATTTAATTACGGTCGTCAAGGATGTTTTGTACGAATAACAGGACATAATGCAAAAAAATGCATTTTTTTTACTTTTTAAATATGAAATTTATTGTTGAATTTTTAATTTTTTTATTTTTTACATAAATTTTTCATGCTTATATTTATATATTTATTAATCTACTTATTTCTACAATAGAATTAATTAAAAATTAAAATTTAGTTGGCCCTCCTTTTGCAATTATCCTCGACGGCATTGATTCTACTAAACTTTTTCGTAAATCAGGCGAAATTTCCTCATTCCACACCCTTTTCAAAGTTTAAATTAATTTTTATTTTGTTGTTGGCTTGTGTTCTACCACTCTGCGCTTCAATATGTGCCAGAGATTCTCTATAGGATTAAGGTCAGGGAAATTTCCTGACCAATCCAGTCTTACAATCCCCAGGCCTGAAAAAAGGACATAAGCTGAAGAAATAAAAACGAATAATTAAACGATTATTTCTTCAGGATTTTAAAGCCAACAATGTGGCACGTTCATAGTGAAAAGTACTTACAGATGGGGGGCGATGACAGGGAGCAGGGTCATCTTGAAAAATTACTTTATTACTGTGAAAAAGGTGTTTTTCTACTGATGGCACCAAATAATCCCTGAGGATGGTTTTGTAGTATTCCGCGTTAACGATGCCTTCGACAAGGTGGAGCTCTTTCATATTGTAAAAGAAAAAGCAATCCCAAACCATCTGGCTGGCAGAACCCCCCACATTTGGCAGTACACCGATTTCTTTGTATCTTTAGCCAACTTTACGTCAAACTTTCGGCGGAGGGTCTGATGAGAACAGGTTGAACCCAATTCCATCGGACAATATAACAGATCTCCAATCTTTAACCGTCCAATTTTTGTATTTATGCGCCCTTTCTAGACGCGCAGCTGTCATTTTTGTCGTCAAAAGCGATTTTTTTGCAGGTCTTCTGCCAAATAAACCACTTTCACGAAGTCGTTGCCTAACGATTTCGTCACTTATTCCCACGTTATAATCTTCCTGTAGTTCAGTTCTAATTTGAACCTCAGTTTTAAATTTGTCCTGCATGCCTATCCTGCGCAGGATGCGATTTTCTCGATCGTTTGTCTGTTTTTTGCGGCCAGTTCCTTTTTTCCTCTCCAAAGGATCCTGATTTTCCTTTTTACGTACTAGGCGGCTGACAGTAGATTGTGAACATCCTTTCGTACGCGATATCTCTCTGTGTGAGAGTCCTTTTTCGATTGAAGTAAAAATTTGCACCTTTTGATCGCGATTTAACTGTTGATAATTTATTGCCATTTTGCACACACTAATTTGTATTATCCTTTTACACGACACAGAAAAAACTAATAAAAAAAATTTTCACTGCACATAGACAGGTAGGCACGCAGGAACACCGACAAGATGTTATTTTTGTATTAGGATAAAAAAGGATGGGGTAAAACATACAAGACGCGATTAAGAAACTAAAATATGAAGGTGATGCGATTTCTATGACCGCTACTGTATGTAGAAAAGTAATTTGATTTTGAAATAATGGTGTGTCTCATGATATTTGGAAAATTTATATGGCCATTATTTGAATTCAAGTGATTTACTTTTTAGATATCAAATATCAATTTATTTTATACACATTATATATACATACATTATTTTGTGTGTTAGATTTATGCTTACCACTGACGTAACAATTAAAGCTAAAACGATGATAATTACAAGAAGTGCTATGAGGATACCTCTCCAATTTCTTTGATTTGGATTGCTTGATACCAGCTGAAATAAAAATAAATCATGAGCATAGATAATTATAAATTGTATATTCATTTATTACAAAAAAACTACTTGCAAATAAAATGCAAAATACCAACATTTACGAAAAAAAAGTCACAAAATTGACACAATAACAAGAAGCAAGAAAAGCTTTATAAAAATGAATTATTTTTTTATTTTTTTTTTATAATTTAAATTGATAATTGATAAGGTGTTGAACATTACGTAAATAACAGACATTTAATACAACATATATAATATATTAAAAAAATAAATTAGTAAATAATTTTTTTTTTTGTCCTTTATTATTTTTCGAATTAACAACATACAACATACGCACGAAAGACACATACGTACACAAGACTGAAAATTCATTTTAAAAGCCATAAATAAAATAAAATGTCCTTTAACGAATATTCTGTGTTAAATAATTATTCGATGTTTCATAATTAGTAAAAAGAAGAGATACTGTTTATAGGACGTTCCAGAATAAGTGTCACAAACTGTATAAGTCGAATACATTGGGTAATTTAAAATATATTGCCAAATATACAAATAACGTCAGTTACCTTACGTGTTCGAAAATTTTTAATCTTTCAATCTTGAATGACTTTTTGCTAGAAACAATCTGAATTTAAAAAAAAATACACATGCATATGTAGTTTGTAACATTTATTCTGGGATACCCTATATAATCCGCATTCATTAAGTCTTGTTGTGGTGTTGTTTTATTGAGGTCACTTTGAACACTTTGCTTTTATTTTTGTACTAAATTAGTAGCTGTGAATCTTCTTAATTGCTTTAATTTTAACAGATGCAAAACATACAGACCATAAAATTAAATAGTGTCAATTCCAAGCCAAATTATCTAATTAAAAAAGAAAAATAAAAATATGTACATTGTACACATACATGTGTGTACATTAGAATGATAATAAAATTTGATAAATAGACATTACGTGTCTGTTGTGTAGAGAGAAAATAAAAATTAAAAATAGAATGAAGTGAAAATTTTTCTTCCTATTAGGAAAATTAGAAAAATGCTTCAAATTTATTTTTCATTCAAAAAAAAAAAACTCAAAATTTGTGACGTAAACAATTTTTCTCAGACTTTTTCAAAAGAAACTTTATTTAAAATGTTCATCATTTTTATATATTTATCACAAACTTTATTATTATTATTATTCTTTTTTTTTTTTCAATTATAAAAATTATTATCATGTATTTTACACCTCATTTTTCCATAAAGTATAACAGTATTCCTTTATTCACCTGTTATTCCTTTTTTTTTTTTTAAGTATACACATAATGAGAAACACTTTTGTAAAAATGTATGCATGATTTTATCATGAAATTCTTAGAAATGTGAATTAAAATTTTTCTTTTTCATATGCATATCTACATACGCATATCTACATATTTAAATTATTAATAAGGAAAATTTCGTACAATACTATTTAGAACTTTAATAATAAAAATACATTTGCATAATAAACATTTTACTAAAGTTTATTTTATATTTTCTGCATTATTTAGTGATATACCATCATGAAATAAAAGCATCCCATCAATTTATGAACATCCATATACTATATGCATTAGAATTTTTATTCATACTAATGAATTTGAAATTTTATATGAAAACTTACTATTGTTTTCATCCAAAAAAAATTAAAATAAAATTTATGTAATACAAACTAAATGAAAATTTAATTTATATACATATCAAAAATAATGTCATGTACATTGAGGAAAAACACTTTATCCTTTTACTTGTTCACATTATATAGGTATAAAGTGCAGTATACAGTGATATTAAAATCCTATCAGATAATAACAATTATTATGATACATTAATTACATTGAATAAAATTGAATATGTACAAGACAATTTTTAAATGAAATAAGTAGTTAAGATCATTGGGATGATCTATATGTATGTTTATATAATACATTTTCTATAATGTACAATTAATCAACAATGATGCTACAACATGATGTGAATCTTAACCTTCTCAAGGATACTCCTCCTGGTTGTTCTATTCGTAGCATGAGCTTAAGTATAATAATGTCCGATGATTTTTTCATATCACTGTAATATTCTTTCGGGTAGTAAAAGTGCATAATTTCGAATGTTTTAAATTATACCTGATGTTATGCAGCTTATACAAATATGATGTACATTATTCGTAAAATTCAAAATTTTCATGAATTTTTGAAACATAAATGATCACATTTGAATACGAATTTATGAGTTTTTGTTTTGTTAATAAACGTGAATTTTTTATTTTAACAAAATTAAAATTTTATTTAAATTTTATCATGACTTTCATTGAAAAAAATTTAAAACACAAAATATCATAAATTTAGTATACGGTATATGCATATGTATGCAATAAAATGAAAGTGTGATATTTGAATTTTAATTACGACATACACATCCAGCGCATATCTGTAGATATTACATATATTCATATTCACGCATGAAATAGATTGTAAATTCAATATGATATAATCATGATAACCATCGAATCAAAGATAAAATATAAATTTTTAATTACTCTGCAAAATGGTAATTTGCTTCTGTATATGAAAAACTTATAAATTTTATTTTATGTATCATTTAATTAATTAATGATCATTAAAAATTTAAATATCAAAGGCTTTTTCATTGTTGAAAACTTAACAGGATAATGAGAAAAATTATTTAAAAAAAAAAACATCAACTGTCAGTAATTATTAAATGCAAATTAAATTATTTCTTCCGTTATTTAAGAAATAATAAAAGATTACGAAACTTTTTAAAGAGTTAAATTTTTTTTTTTTTTTTTTTTTCAAATTTCTTTTTTTCCTTCTTCATTCAAAAACTTGGAAAACTCTTTTTTACTTCCAAATGAATTTGTTTAGAAAAAAAATGAGAAAAAAAAATAAACTTATGTAATTTAATTAATTACATTTTAGATACAGTTTCAGAGCATGTAGGCAGGCAAATCTATAAACTAACTATAATAAAGTTTGGAATAAGTGAAAATAAGAAACATCGTAGAAAATACAAAAAAGATTTTTTATTTAACCAAACTATGTAAAATTAACAGGATATGTTTTTTTTTTCTTTTACTCTCATTAAAATATAAAATATGTACAACGAATAATAATAAAATGTTAAATGTTATTTCATATGTACTCTCAAAAATCAGAAAATTTGAAAACTTTGAAATACTTATGAACCAGATACAATGGCAGTAGCACTTTTTGCTAAGCGATTTTCCTGCATTTCTTGGTTCCAATTCGTCTACATCTACAACAAGCAATAAGATCAGCAATTAGCCGTCAATGTTGTTTGCTTTTTTGTTCAATTGTTTTAAATTTAATTTGTTTTGCAAATCAATCTAAGAATCAATTCAGAAAAAAATGTTGAATGACCAAATTTGAATTTAAAGTTAAACCGACTTTTACAGTGCAGCAAAAGCGTTTGCTGTCGTTGTACACACATACATATGAGTATTAGCTAACGCTCATCCGTTGATTTGAATTATTTTTGCAGCGCTGTTCTCATTGTATCTGGCTCTTTATGCAATCTTATTTCTATACATATATACATATATAATGTACAGCATGAACATAGGATTCTAAAATTTTATAAACTTTATTAAATACTACAAGAAATTCAATATGAGTATGTGATTTAAATTTTATTGAAAAAAAAAATCATTTATTGCTAACAAAGAAATAAAAATTCAAATTCAAAATACTTTTCATTTTACACTTAAATTTTAAATCTAAAATAATTTTGTCGACCTGTATAAAATGAAAGTAAAAATTTTAATGAAAATTTTATATCAAATGTTTTGATGTTTTCTTTTTAACGGTTGATATAATGGTTTTTGAATAATTAATAAAAAACAAAAATTCTTTGAAATGAGCAAACAAACGTAAAATATTTCTAAAAGAAAACTTGGGAAAAAGTAAATATTAAAATTTAAATAAAAACAATAAAAAAACATAAATTTAAAATTTTACGTAATAAAATCACTATATACTACTGTTTGTGAAAATATTGTACATTGTAAAATTTTTATTTTAAAATTACGTTATGGATATAAAAGATTTGAATTTATATTTTCATGAATAAATGCAATATGTTTCATTTTTAATATATGGTATATGCATGTAAAAAATGTTAAATTTAAACAAACAAAAAAAAACAATTCAAAATGAATTCGTAATTTAATGTAATCATGAAATTATTTATTTAAAAAAGAAGGAAGGAACAAACTCGTATGTACAGACAAGGTTAAATAGTGTAATTTGCACATATGTGTATGCAATTATTTATCGATTATAATAAAAATCCATGTACAGTGCCAAACATAAGCAATAAAACACAGTATATGTGTACATATACATGCATATATAAAACCACTTTTTTAAATAAAAGATTATAAAAAATGAATATTTTCCATAAATAAAGATTTTCATACAAAAAACAATTTAAAAAGGATTTAAAATGTAACCCAATTTTTTTTTAGAAGGTAAACTTGGTTGTCAGTGTGTTATACTACTTAGGAATTAGGACATAATCTATATTTCGATTAAATCGGTAGCTCTTTTCTTTAACCGTAATGTATTTTATAAACACCTTATAAAACAACGTTATTTTTTCCACTAGCTGTTATTATTTAACTTTTAAGCGACTTTTTGTATAAGTAAATGGTTCTAAAGCATGTAAAATTCAACCTTACTCTTACTTTTCGTTTCTAGCTCTTAGAATCAGTTTACTCGAATTTTGTTAAACAAATATTTTTTTATTAATTTTTTTTTACTGAAGTTTCAATTTTAATGTAATTTTTCATTACAAATAGTGGCATTCCACTAATTCTTGTTGTTTTCGCAATATTTTTCTGACAATTTGTATCATACTTTGTTAGTAAAGGATTATGAAAAAATGTACATATTTAACAAATAAATCATTGAATTTCACTTATAGAAAAATGTGGTTCTTCATTTTCGCATATATACACATATGGTGTTCTAATATGCATGTGCAGCACTGTACACATAAATAATGTTAGTAATACATATTATTAAATGATATTAGTACAAAAACATGTTAGATGGTATCTAAATTTCATGCTGCTATTATTTTTATTTTTTATTTTAATGCATTTCTATTCATGATAATTTATTATCATTTTTATCTAAAAAAGTAGAAAAAAAAAAACATACTTAAAATTTGAAAAATTTGAAATAATCTACGTTATTATTGAAAGTATTAACAATAAAGTATTATTATAATAATAAATAGTGATATGAATCTAAGGATAAAATTGTTATGTTTTTTTTTTTTTTATTAAAATTTCATATACAATACATTATTTAGTATATGTTTATAAGAAAACTGAGTAAAATACTCCATGAACAAAAGAATTTAAAGCAAACAAAATAAAACAAAAATTAAAGAAAAAAAAGAAAAGAAAACAAGAGAGAGAACAAAAAAATCAATTTACCTCATCATCATAGTTGTCCTCGCCCGGCATTTGAGTAGGTATTTCAAGTATTCACTTTTTTTTTTATGTTTTAAAATTTATATAATTAATATATGTATACTATAAAAACTATGTAATTTTATTGAATAAAAATTTTTTTTAGCTAAGAAAAAAATTTAAAAAAAAAAAATAAAATAAAATAAAAAATGCCGTTTAATTTTTTTTTTTCTTTTTGTTTTTCAAAATATCAAAATACAAGGAAATATATATTTTTTTAAAAAATTTTATTTTAACTTTTTTCTTTCATTATTTCTTTATTTCCTATTGTTATAATTAATAATCCTTTGTATGTATGTATGCATGTAAAAGCACTTACACGTTTCAAAGTTAAGTTGTTTTGTTTCATACCTATTTTATTCTTGAAAATTATTCTAGAATGACATTTTTTTTTTAAATTATTATTTGTTTGTTTATAAAAATAAAAATTAAAAGTATAAAAAAAACATTTAAAGAAAAAGGTACAAAAATCTTTATTTCTTTTTTTTTTCAAGGATGTTAATTTAGTATATTTTTGTACTTTTTAGCATTTGCGCAAATTTGCACCAGTTCATTCGAAAATTGTACACCTATAATACTACAATATAGAATTATATACATTTACTTTACTTACACATACAATAATGTACTTTAATATGCATAGCTATGTATTACTATTATTTTAACTTAAACTTATTCTCATTAATATTTCTGTACTTTAAATTTCATATAATTATATACATATGTAATGTACATTTATACATATGTATGTGCACTAAACTACCCTTTTTATGTAATACATACCATGTAGGTATTAGTTTTATTTGGAATGTAAAACTTAGAAAAATAAAAAATTAAAAAGTAGAAAAAAAAAATAAAAATAATGAAAATAAAATTTTAAACAATGTTTAAATGCAAAACTTTTTATAAATGTGTACTTATAAGTGTGTACTACACTACATGTGTGTAAAGTTTACATGAGTTATTGAAATTTACACTTTAATTATTTAAATCGAAATGTAAAAATTAACAAGAAAATAAAAAAATTTTAAAACTTTCGTTCATGTTCTAGATTTTATTTAATCTTGTTATATTTCAAAATAAATGCAATAAATAGCATTTCGCAGTTTATTTCGAAAATGGCATAAATCACAATTTTTCAAAAATAAGTTTCAGCCGCATACTCTGAGATGAATACAGATCGTATCCGTAAATAAAATTGAGAACCTAACGGCAACATAATTTTCTTAAATTGGGCAAATTATGTTAAATAATATAAATGTTAAATTGGGCAAAAATTCGCGAAAGATTTTTATGTTCAAAATAAATATCAAATACAAATAATAAAAATGAATTAACAGGTTTTTTGGACATACATAGGTATTTTATTATAAATGAATATTTTTCGCAATTTTCCTGTTAAAAACTTATGTAATTCACTAATTATGTACACTTTATAAATACCTAATTAATGACTTAAATAATTATCAACGTTGCTACAGACACTACATTTTGATTGCCTACCTTCCTTTTAAATTCGTCTGTAGAAGTAGATCCCTTCAGATAGTTCTAATTGCGAAAAAGTAATTTTTAATATTCGAGAAATTTTTTAGAAAAATTTAAAAATTTCTGATTTTATAGCAATTAAAATTTTTGCTTTCAATGGAGTTAAGTATAGAAAACATAAACACAAATCTTAAGATATTTCTGAAGTATAAAAAGTGACTTACATCTTTACTGTTAAAAAAAAAAACAACTCATGTGTATCATGAAGAAAAATTTCAATGATGTATATTTTATTTAAGTGAATATTCGATCTCATAACATGAATACAAAAACAAAAAAAAAATGATTTTATATTCCATTCACTACAGAATTTATTTGCAAATATTTTTACAAATATAATTGATGATGATTGGCATTAAAATGCTACAATGATTTCCAAAAATTTGAAAATCATTTTGATTATAAATTTAAATGATTACATTTTATTTTAATTCATTTTTTATTTATTAAACAATGAAAACTCATCGTGTTATTCATCGTAAGTATCTCTATTAAATAAAAGATTGTGTTTATACAAAGATATCATACTTAATATATTCTAATGTAATTTGTGTATAAATAACACGCAAAATGTATGTTACAAAGTAAAAAAAAAATTTATATATGGAAATAAATATTATATAACTACAGCAATATTTTATATTTAAATAAAGTTGTACTGTAAGATTTTTATGTATACAGTTCGTGCATTATATTTTAAATAGACGACAGTTTTTTTTTTTTTTTTAAATAAAATAATAACAATAAAAGATCGTATAATATTTTAAAAACATCGTTATTCATAATTTTGGAAATTTACATTTCCTTTTGACTACTTGAAATTATTTTATTTAAATGAAATTCAATATGAAAATAATATTATTTATTAGATTTTCAAATAATCTTCTTAATACCACAACTTATTAATTATTTATTTAAAAAGTATTACAAAATACAATTTGTTATTATTATTACTAACGTTTTTGAAATGTAAAGGAGGAAAATCAAATTACAGGAAAATATGTTAATGAGATTTGGAGTTTTTGCCTAAAGCTTTCATGTGATATTTTCTTAGACAAGAACATTAATTTTCATATTTCATTAAACGATTATCAGTTGAATTTTGTTTTAACTTCAGGTGTTTTTTTTTTTTTAAATTAAGTTTCATGAAATAATATGTGAAATAATTTTCAATACTTAATACTACTAATATGCAATATAATTTTCAATAGAAATTAAATTTTCTATTTTATGGAAAAGGTATGAGTTTTTTTTTGGAACCTTGATTATAATAAGTGAATGAAAATTACTCTTTTTTGTTGAAGTGTAAAAAACTGGGTACCATGGTGCGAAATTAAACATAATATATTTTTTATATAGTGAAAAGAAAAGCTTTTATTAACAACCAAATACAAAATTTACATGGTATTTTTCCTGAATAAGTGTATTAAAAACATTATGACTATGGTTAATTTTTAAAAGCACAGTCATAGCTGTATTTTAAATGAATGCCTTTTAGCATTTAAATAAATTCATCTGTAATTTTCATTTATTGTTTGCCAGTTTTTTTTTTATTTTGGAAACGAGAATAAGAACAGAAGAACATTACAAGAAGAACAACATAATAATAATGTGATAATGATGAAAAAAATTGTTATGTTGAATACACCGTGACTGTGCTAAAAAAATGAATAATAACAGAGCCTGATTTGTAATATATATAAAACATTCTATTGAAAAAACTAATTTGCTCCACGTGATTAAACTTGATAAGTGCTTTCTACAGTGAAATTTTCATCTCAATCGCATCAGGATCCTAAAAGAAACTTCAGCCATGGAAAATATAATATTGCAAAGCAAAAATTGCACAATGTATACTATAAACAATTTGTTTTAAAAATTCACTACAATAATCCAACATTCAACAAATTGTCCCAAATATTCAAAATATTATATTGATTTTCAAAAAAACAAAACCATGACTTAATTCAGTTATAAAGATTTCTTCAAATCAACATTTTTATTTTAATTTTCAAATTTATCTACATACATATATTAAGATAATCAAAATGAAAAGAAAAAAATTTATTTTTTGAATAAAAATTTATCTTTAAAAGCAAATATGAACTTTAAATTTATTTTAAACTTTTCAATATTGAAAAATGTAAAGTACACAATTTATCATAACATAAGTATGTAAATATGTATTTTTTAAACTGACACTGTACATAAAAAATAAAAAATTGTTCACGTATTAACACATTTACACACATACAAAATATACATTGTATATGTATGTTTTCCTTCTTTTTTTTTGGCAAACCGAGACATTATATCCTTGTCAACAATGACTGAATATTCATATAAAAATGTTGATTTATGAAAGTAAAATAAAATACCATTCAAAAAAAAACAAAAAAAAGAAGTGTTTGTACCACAGCGATTGTTGATATATTGTATTATATGCTATACAATCAGGAAATTAAAATACATCGGATATTCCATCGTTGAAGAGTTTTCTCCAGTTTTATTTAACTTTATTTATCTTATTACTTTAAGTTTTACATATATGAAAAATTTATACTTCATATATTATGCGTGTATACACTTCATTATACCTACATGTGTATACGCGTACATAATTCCATTTTTTTTGTTTTTTTTGTTTTTTCATTCATAATTCAGATATTTAAGTAAACTAAAACATTTCCTTTTAAATAAAAGTAGAGAAAAAATTATAAAAAATGTATACTTTTACTATTTAAATGTCGTTCAAGTTAACAAGGACATTGTTTTTCTGACGTCATAACATTAAATTACGGTTACAAAAAGAAATATGAAATAAAATACTCATTTTTCATGGTAAATTTATTATTTTTAAAAATTAAAATTTATGATAATTATTATTTTCTTTCTATTCCTTTATTCGCTTGAAATTTTTAATGAAACGTGTAAAGCCCCCTGTGTGTGTGTGTAAATCAAAAATATCAACATAACTGTGAAATTTATATCTTCTGAAAGTAATTATTGTTTTCAACTTACTGTGTATAATAATTTAATTTTTTATAAACACACATCTTGTCATATGTATGTATGTATGTATGTACAATATAATTGCAGGTACGACCCTTGTAATGTACTATATAATGGAAAAAAACACCATCAGGCAAGATAACATCGTTAATGTTATCTGCAAAATTAATTTTTCTTTTATTTTTATACAAAAAAAAAAAAAATCAATTTCAAAAATAGATTTTCAAGTAAATTTTCAGAGAATTTGAAAAATTTAAAATGATTTTTTTTGTTTTTCGACATTTTCAAATTCAATGAAATTTTAAAAATTTATAATGAAATTTTTTGAAATTCAATTTAAAATGTTATTAACAATTCTATTAATTTTTTTTTTTAACTTGTAAAAAAATTTATTTATTTTGTTTCATCGTTTTCTGTCATTTACAAAAATTCATAAGAAAAATGTACATATTTTTAAATTGTTTTTCAATGATGATGAATTTTCGTATTCATTAAAGTACATACATATGTGCATAGTACATATAAATATGCTCTCATTACATATTTACAATTGTAGAGTACACATAAAAAATACATGTACAGAGTATTTGTACACAATTTATACATGTTAATATGTATTATGAACAATTTTAAGATAATCTGCTCAAGGACGGTCAATGCCTTAAGCACTTTTTGTCTAGCTTTAATTTTTTAAAAATAGAAGAAAAAAAAATTAGTAATAACCGAATGGTAAATTAAAAAAATTGAAACCAATGCTTTATAAAAGATAAAATTTGTAAAGTAGATTCTGATAACTTTATAGAATTTATATTCCCCTCGTCCATTTATGAAATTTCAAAACTTTGATTCAGTTTTCTAATGTAAGTATTAAATGTCCCATGTTATTATTTTAAATTTAAATGAATATAAAAAAAATTTTTTTATTTAATGTGTGGTTAATTAAATATTGGAGTTAAAAAAAAAATATATATGCCTGTAATGCGGCTTTTATTTTCTTATACCAATATCTGTACACGTTACTGTCCCAATACTTTTGCTACTGACTGTTAAATTATGCGTCCATTAACAATTTAAAATTTTCTGTTTTTATTATTATTATTATTTTTAATTTTGTTTGTACACATTTATACATATTTAATGTGTTTTTATTTCTTACAAATGTAGCAATTATAATTCATATATACGAAAATATTGTACGCAATTGTTGATTTAGAGTGGTTTCAAACGTTTTGATGTTTTTGTGTGTATGAAATAAAATTACTTAAATATTTCAGTAAATTTAATATTTCATAATTTTCTTAAAGTTTGCATATAGAGAATTAGTTAAATTGTACACTGAATCGGTAATTATGAATGTCGGCGCTTCAATTAATTCTATGTTTGATTTCTGATTTATTTTATAATATGAATTTGAAAAGAAATATCAAAAAAATATTTATATTTAAATAATTGAATATTTATAAAAATTGTCTGATAATAATTTTTATATAACAATAAAATGAAAATGAATGGTACAGTGAATGGAATGATAGTTAATATTCACGTTTTTTATTAGATAATCTAATCACAGTTGTTTGAAGATTGAAGATTACATTTCAATTTTTTCAAAATATTTATTTTCGTTATCTTCATACAATAAGTCAAATGTGTATGTACAATTTTACAATTTAAAAATTTCTAATCAACTACATTGACTTTACGTAAATTAATATTTAATGTACATAACAATCTCTATACACTTATATGTATGTGTATAATAAGAATACGAACATTTAAAATTCCCGATTTTTCGATTGTATTTCCTAATTTCTGTTATACATTTTAATAATATTCTCAAAACAATCAACATTTTTATTAAGAAAAAATCACCGGTCATAAATAAAAGGCAAAAGGACCAGTTTTCAAATGAAGCAAAAAAACGTTTTTACTCAAATGGAAAACTTAAAAAAAAAAACAAAAAAGGTCCCTGCGCTGAACATTTATTACATAGATACTTTGTTGTGTGTGATCTTTTTTTTTTTTCATTTTTTTTTTTTCATCAATTATCCACTAAACCAATGAATTTATAAAATATTTATGCACTGAAAGTTGTTTAACAAAGTCCCTTTTTTCAAAGTAATTTGCGTACCAAATACGTTTCATTAAATGATAAGTACAAGAAATTTTTGTTTATATACATATTTTTTTAAAAAATAATTCGTAAATATTTGATTTAAGAAACTTTTAGAATTTTTTTATGTAACAATGCTTTCTTTTTTCGTGTATAATGATGTCCCAAACCACTAAATGTAGGAAAAACGGGAAAACAAATTTCTTTATTTTAAAATATCTAAAATTACTTCTGTAAATACGGATGTACATTTTTCAAAAATTTTTGTATTCCTATGTTTGTATTTATAAAAAAATTAAAAAAGCAAACTTTTTAAAAACCTCTCTAAAGAAAAATGTAAAAATAAAGTCAAAATGGGTAAGTAGCTTAAAATGGTATATCATATACATTACATCAAAATATAAAAAAAAATAAACATATGAATGTATTTCGGTTTTAAATTATAAAATTCATCCTTCGACTATACCAATCATATGAATGTACAAAATTTAATTTTTTCATTTTCCCATTTTCTCATTTTTCATTATTTTTTATTCAATTTTTTTCCCTTAATTCTGGGTGCTTAAGCATTTTGGGTCAATGTATGGCAACAAATTTTCTCTAAAAATTATTATTTTACTCAACGTATTCATGACCATTTAAAATAAATTTCATTAAATTTTACAAAAAAAAAAAAAGTTTCATTTCGTCAATGAAAAAGTTTACCCTACATACGATGAAAATAGAAAAAAAGAAAGTGATGATGAGTGTGTGAGTAAATATCAAGAAAATTTATTAAACGTAAATATCAGATATTTATTTACATGCAATATTTATTTTATTTTTTTTTTTGTTTTTGTTTTAATTCTTGACCACTGCATTATGTAAATTATAAACAAATATTAATAATAACAAACTGTTGTATAAGAATTAATTTAGTGCTTTTTAATATTTGAATTTACAATGAGCAAAAAATCAAAATATTTACTTTTGATCTTTTGACTAATTAATATGCACATGTGTATATGTATGTATATTTTTCTTTCAAAATATTGTACGTAAATATGCATAGTACATATGTTTAACATTATGTGCACATATTTGTGGTTTTGTTTAATTTTAACACCCCGTATATACATATGTCCATTGTATATTAACTTTCATACATATGTTTCCATATTTATCGATGTGGGTGAGTTTCAAAATGACAAAAAATTTGTTGTAATGCGGTAATATATACATATTACGGACTTGATACAAAATTTTTGCAATACTACTGTTTTGATCTGATATTTGTATGATACAATACTAATTGCTTAACTAATTCGTTCTTGTTGAGTTTACAATATGTTTTGAAATTTATATATTCTATCCACTAATTCTATGCAGTTAAAGCCATATGGAAACTGCATAAAGTAGTATCATTTTGCAAAATTGTGCATTGATATTCAAAAAATTTGTTTCGCGAAACAGTTTATTTAGAAAATATGAGGGAAATTAAAAGACACATTATGTATTCCCATAAGGCCTTAATCGCACACAATTATCGGAGAGAGATAGCTGATGTTACTATTTTAAGGTGGCATTTAAACGTTTTCAAACTCACCATGTATGCCATATGTATTGTATTATATTTTCACTAATTTACATATTACATATAATAATTATTTTGAAAGTGTGCCCAGATACTGCAGAGAATTTAAATAAAAAATAATATATAATAAAAACTTTATGTAAAACACGTTAATTACGTGAATAAGGAAATTTTATTTTTATTTGCACGCATAATGAACAATCAGTGAATACATGAAATTTCCATTTTATTTCAGATTATTATCATATATATACATGATAAAAAAAACATAGAGAAAACATATTTATGCGTTAAAAGCTCCTATACCGCAAATATGTACCACATACCATAAAATTTTTAACATTTCAAAACAAGAATTTAAAATAAAATAAAAAAAAAACGAAATTCACAACATTAGGGAATTCAAGATATGTACGTGTATTCAAATGAGACAATAATGTTACGATGATGCTTTTATTTTACATTTTTATATTACCACACATAAATTTATTGTTCATACTAAATTATAAAATTTCATTTCAAGTTTATTTGCTGAATAAAAACGAACACAGAAAAAAAAAATAACAAAAAGAAAATTATTTTCAAGAGCCTTAATAATATAAAACAGATATGAATATTTAATGTGTATAGAAAAAAAAAAAGAGTCAAGCAAACAAATTTCACTGTTTGCATGATACTCAAAATCGATAAAATAATTTATGACTTTTTTTTTGTGCTTTTGATATGAATTATGATTTTTTTTTTGTTCATTTAAAAAATGTTCATATTTTCTAATTTTCAAGTTCATTATCAATATCAGTGGAAAACTTTCACGTTATAGTGATTGAATACCGTACACATATTTTTCATATACAAAAAATATATTCTGTATCTTTGGTAATTTTGTTTTACGCAACGAGATTAAAAATTTTATTGATATATATTTTTTTTAAATGTTAATACGTTTGTATACAGATCAGATACAGTGCATACACATACATATGTATGTATATATATGCTATACATGTGTGTTTGTTTATAAAAGCACTTGTAATTTTTGATAAGAAAATTCATTTGAAGTGGCATGTAAATTCTTCAAAATTGTATTAATTTTTTCAGTTTAATTAAAACTGGCAAACATATAACGTGCACATTCGTACAAACCATTATATCGTATATAAACAAAAATTTATTTATTGTTTTTTTTTTTTTTTTGTTAAAAGTTTAAAATTAAAAAATAACATCTTATGGATAAAAATATAAAGTCTTTACGTTGGGGTATTGCTGGTGCTGGTAAAATTTCAGAAGATTTTTTAATAGCTTTAAAATCAAATTTAACTAATAAACAACATGAAATCATAGCAATTGCAAATCGTACAATAGAAAAATGTGAAAAACTTGCTAAAGAATTTCATATAGGAAAATTTTATGGAAATTACGAAGATTTAGCAAAGGATAATGACGTAGAAATTGTTTATGTTGCTGTATTAAATCCATATCACTATGATATATGTAAATTAATGATAGAGCATGGTAAACATGTATTATGTGAAAAACCATTTTGTATGAATTCATGGCAAGTTAAAAAATTACTGGAATTAGGAAAATTAAAAAATGTATTTGTTATGGAAGGATTATGGTCAAGATTTTTTCCTGTCTACGAATATCTTAAGAATATGATAAATAATGATTTATCTGGAAAAATTAAAGAGGTTTATATAAAGCATGGTTTTAAAGGAGATCAAAATAATAGAATAATTAAAAAAGAAATGGGTGGTGGTATTGTTCTTGATATAGGGGTATATGCATTACAATTTGCATTGTTATGTTTTCCAATGCCACCAGAAAGTATTAAAGCTACAGGAAAAATTAATAAAGATGGTGTAGATTTATATTTTGAAGCGAAATTAACGTATTCTGGTGGAAGATTCGTGAAAATTGTTTGTTCAGGTATGGATGAATATGAAAATCAAGCTGTGATAATATCAACTAAAGGAACTGTATGTGTAAGTATTTAAATTGAAAACAAAAATAGAAAACGATTAAAATATATTAATTACGAAAACACGATAATATAATGTAAAAATTAATTATTAAATTTTCTAGATACCAACATATTGGTGTCCTACATTTTTAATAGAACCCGATTGTAATGTAAAATCATGGCCATTACCTGAATCTAAAAGGCCAATGCATTTTACAAATTCAATTGGTTTATGTTATGAAGCTGATAAAGTACTGGAGGCAATAAAAAATGGGAAATTATACTGTGATGAAGTAACACCTCAAGAAATGATATTAATTGCACAAATTGAAGATGAAATTAGAAAACAAATTGGTGTACACTATGACTGTGATACGTTGTCTCACAAAATTGATATACATAATTAATTGATATGTTGATTTACATAAATAAATGCGATGCCATCGGGCAGATTAAATTTTTAACAAGATGTTTAATCAATTTTCTTGGAAAATTTGTATTCAAATTAAATTAATTCAATTTTATTAAAATTTAAAATGTAATTACTGTATCTAATCGTATTTTTTCTTCCTTAAATACGTGTTTAAAATATAATAAGTTGTTTTCACTTGTAATTGAATTCGCAAATAAAATCTCAAAACTGCTTTCATAACAAGCAAATTGATAACGATAATCAATAAAAGTATTTACACATTTTTTGAATGACATTCGAGGTAAATCTAATATCAAATAAATTTCAGAAATTTTAAAAAATATAAAAGATTTAAAGATTACATTTATAATATTTCAATACGTATAGTACTTTATACTGTATATTTGTTATCAAATCATTTTTTTTTTGCAACAAGTATTGATCTGATTGAATTTATTGAGTTAAAAGTAAGTTGATTGAACTAGTTTTTCTGAGAATCTGACAAAAAAAAAAACTATAGAAAAAGTTTTTTTTCAATTTTTTTATTTTTTCACTTTACTTTTTTTAAAGCGCCACAAACAAATTAGAAGTTCAAAGTTTTTCAATCGGATTACTTATTTCATTTACAATTTTTAAATATTAAAATTTACAATAACGAATAACAATCACGTAGTATCGTAATCTTAGCTATTATGCCATTTATATTATGCATTTAAGTATCATTGATTTTATTTTTTATCATTGAAGGTCAATAGCTCAATAGATTCAGTATTGACTGATGAATCCTACGGTTTCAGATTCAATATCAGGCATAGACAAAAGAAGAAAAATCGGATATTTCATTGTATATATATATATATACCGACGTGCTTACATACAGATCAAGTCTACTTCCTGACACGTAACTTGAAAAAATGGTCCAATCTGTGTTTTGTACTATAACAAACTTTGTGGTTTGCAATCCGAATTAAGCTTTAGATGCATGTATGATGGAATTTTTATGAAATCAAAGTGATTAGGAATCTTGGATTATATCGAGCTATTGTGCCGACGTCGACGATGATAATTTTTCATCACTCCCGTACAATCGTACATTTGATTTATTTTAAAGAAATAAATTGAAATAAATAATTACATAGTCAATTACTTAATAAATTCAAGAATTAATTTTTTACGTTAGGTATATTTTCTAATATTTATGTTAAAACAAGAAATTCTTTAACGACCATAAAAATTTGCAATTACTTGAAAATATGCTAATGTATAAGAGAATATCATACATAACATATTCGCATGTAATTTACATAACATTCATACATACATATGTAAGTATTTATTTAATCATGAAGTAAAATTAATTTCCACCAAAATAACATAACATACACTGCAAATATTGTGTATATATAAATTAAAAAACTTTTTTTTTCGTAACATATGTATATACATACGAACATATGTATGTATGTATATGAATTTTCATAAAATAAAATTTTCTAATTATACATACATACATACATACGAGTATACTCCAGTGTATACTCCAGTCGTGCTTACGAGTAAAAAATTTTTCCTTTATTGGTACGTATTAATACATGTATATATACATATGTATGTACATGAACATGAAGATATAGAAAGTAATGAGCATTATTTTTATATACGAACGAGTATATGGAATGTATTATAAGCTTACATAATATGACCATATAAATCTTTTTGTGGTATAAATTTACTCAGCTTTTTTTAACTAATGATGGTTAAAATTGTATCCTAGTTATATACAGGAATATTTATTGTATTTAATATTATTTTTATATATAGTATGTATGTATATTGTGTACATACATATTTTTAACAAAATTTTGTACATGTATACGAAAATATATGCACGTGTATATAAATTTCTACTAAATATTAAAAGAAAAGTAAAAATAAAAAAAAATAAAATTTTATGACACGCAAATTTCAAATAATTTAAAAAAAAACAATGATTATTAAGAAATTTTAATAATTGAAATATCATCTTGGCAATGTCAATTTATGATTTTTAATATTCATATACATATTTTATACATTAAACTTAGATATACATAATTACATATTTTATATAAAAAATGTTATAAAGTTAATTGAATCTTTTGTTACAGATATAATTTATTTTTTCAAATATGTATACGTACTTTGATTACAAAGCATTGAGAATTTAACAACAAATTTATTACATTTATTTTTCTTTGTGTCTTTGGTTTGACTTTAAGAAATCGACATTTTCTTTTAATTTTAAAGGATAAAAAAGAAATGTTTCAAATGTATAGCATTAACATGTACAAATATTTCATATACATTAAACATTCAATTTAGCTGAAGAATATGTATGCATATATGTATGTGGATATATCATCTTAATATTAAAATTTATCATATAATTTATTCCATGTCATGAAATAATTGACTTTTTTTCTTGTTTTGTTTATACAAAATTAAAATGACATTAATTAGAGAGAAAAATATGTGAATGTGCATACATAGATATGTATACATGTACATACGTAGTATACAAATACAAGTGACATTTATTTTGTCTGCTAATTTGTATTTTAAAGGAGCGATTTGTATATACATATTATGTACATAAATGTACACATTTAATTAACACACATGTTAGGTTGTATGTAATACAAACAAATTTGTGGTATATAATCTAAATGGTATCTGTATATATACATTCATGTACTCATATATAACTCATTTGTACATAAATATATCTGCAATATACATATAATATGTAACATGTACGTTATATGGTTATATGTATCGAAATATTTTTCACAAATCTATTCCTTCTTTACTTTGTATTATCAAGAAAAATGAGAAGAAAAAAAAAACAAAAAAAAAATAAATAAGAAAACAACATTTTCATTTAAAAATGAAACTCAACCAAATCTGCATGTACTTTAGTTAATGATCATTAAAAGAAAAATAAAAAATATAATAATAAAGCAACTGTATGTATGTACATTTTTCAAATTTTTGTTGAAATTGATATAAATGTTCTCATTACGGATTATTTAATAAAATGAAAGATAAAAGTTTGTGTTTTATGTGTCCTTTTTTTTCAATTTAATTTTTTCTGTCTTATATGAAATTCCTTATTAAATCATATTATTAAGAAGATAACCATGTGGTAATACAAAAATACTTATAAAAAATATAGCTAAAAAAGAATATATATGTACATGTATACAGGATAATACGATAAAATTTCTTAAAGAGTATAACATTCACATACTATACATAAATATGTATCTGTATGTATGTATATAGGGAACTGGATTACATTATGCATGTAATGTATGCATATATGTATGTATGTATTTTATATTATAGTTTTCCATTTATTGTACATATATGTAAATACAAAAAGCTTTATTTATAACTGTAAAAAGGAAAAAAAAACCAGTAAAATATAATAAGATTTATCATATAAGCATAGCAAATAATACCCAACATTATGTGTAGATATATGAAAATATGAATATAAATACATATGTACATATGTATAGTTTGATACATATGTATATAATAAATTCAAAAAAGAGGATATGACAAACTGTCATCATATAGGTGAAACGATATATGCATGTATGTTAAACTTCAAATTACCATGATCTGTGCTGAATTCAATAAGCAATTAATTAAAATAAATTTATTTTATATATGAAAGCATTATTTGTATTTACAATTATACAGTACATATATATACTTATATATATCACTGTATGTACATATATTGTATTGATGTTTTCACTTGTCTTAATATTACACCATGTATGTTTATATAGCCTAGATATTTATATACAGCAGAATAATAAATTTTAATAAATCATTTTAACATCATATAATATACATATATAGACAATCAAACACACAATAATCAATTTAATATGATATTAAATGCATTTAAAATATAGGTAAATTCAATAAATAGATTTAATGAAAATTCTTATTTTATTGAAAATATACAAAAAAAAGCACTTTTCATTAATGTAATATATTTTCTTTTATTAATGATAAATACGAGAAATATAATATCATATTTCAAGTATTTTGGCACATTCATAAAAAAATTATTTAATTTTTTATTTTGTTTTTTTAAATAAGAATCTATTCATTCAGAATAAATGCATTTTTTTTTTTTTTTTTTTTTTTTTTTTTTTTTTTTTTTTTTTTTTGGTTCAGAATGTGGTACTTGATGTACTGGTATTTTGTTTAATAAATAAGCACTTGCTTTTGTGTTACATTTATCTTTGAGAAATCATTGAAATTTAATGCACTTTAACTCTATACATATAATTATTATATTTGGTTAATCAACAACAAATGCATTCATTTGAATTTTGTTTCTTCTGATATACATAAATTTTTTGTTTTTAAATGCAACATGAAAATATCAACAACGACAACAACAAATAAAAAAAAATTACAAAAAACACACACAACTCACTTTACATTAAAATAATATAAAAAAAATTTTTTTTATTATTTGTAGATTGCATCAGTAATTGAAAAAAAAAAAAAACTACAACGAAAGATAACATTAAATCTTATTATTTGATAATATGATTATATTATTTCCTAATATAAAGGAATATTTATATTTACACAAACATTTTAATGAAAAAAAAAAAAATTTCCTTTATGAACTGATTTCATTTAAATTTTATATGAAACTGAGCTTTTTTTAAAGATTTTCTAGAGATTTATAATGGAAAAAAAATATATGTACATATATAAAATACCTGTAACTTTTTCATAAATTGAATATTATTTTCAGCAAAAACATCGAATTGTATACTGTGTGTGTATACAGAAAATCTAAATTGTACATAATATTTAAAATAACAAAATTCAAGTATAACATACAAAATATGTATATATGTCGTATGTATATAACAAATTTTCATTTCATATACGTATACATGAAAAAGGATACATGTACAAGAGATTTTCCATGAGTTATATGTATGTATACATATATTTACTCATCATCGCACATTTTCTATGTTTTTATACGATGATGTGATAAAATATATAGAAAAAAAAGAAGAGAAAAACAAAGCTTTTCCTAGATAACCATAACAACGCTTTTTTTTCTTCTTGTATTTAGTCAAAAAAGCTTCATTTTAGCGGAAAAATATAGGTCGCTTTCATCCATGAACTATATGCATGCATGCTTGATTTACATTTGATTTTCTTATTGAATGCAAGAAAAAAAAATCAAAGAAAATATGAAAAAAAATTTTTTCTTTTCACGAACAGAAAAAAAGAACCAACTAATAAAATACAAATTAAATTTAAAAAAAGAAATGTTGCATAGATTTTTATTAGTTTTATAAGGTGTTTACCATTTGACATTTTGTTTATTTACATTTACATGTGCCGTATTTTGATTAAATCATTTTTGGATGCTATTTCCCATCATATGTATACAGAACATACACCACACTATAGATACACCAAAACAAAAAAAAAAAAAAACAAGAAACGAAAATAAATAAATAAATAAACAGTTCGTAAGTAATTCAAAAATATATGGGCAAGCTCATATGTAAGTTTTTGCATAAGTCTGTATGTTATCATACTTGTACATATACGCATATGTACGTATATTATATGCTACACAGGTTTATGTGCACTTCAAGAATACAATTTTATAAAACAGAAATTTTGAACAAGAATAAATTTAGTTAAAAGATTTTCAAGAGCTTTAGTTGCATTGTGTATTTTGCATATGCACAAGTATATTTAGTTATCTATATGGGTACCTAAACATTACATACACATTCTGTATAATACACTTATGTATATGCATTTACCATAGATAAATTTGCTTCATTTTAAATTTAAACATAAAATATATAGGTATATTATTCGTTGTTATTCTGTTGATTATTACATCTAATGGAACTTTTATGTTATCATATCATTTCAGCATCATTTATTTTTGTGTTACGAAAAAAAAAAGAAAAAAAAGTATAAAAGGAAAAAAGAATTTAAAAAAAGACACCAGCTATTATTCAATGAACAAAAGGAAAGCAGGAAAACATGTATACAAAAATATCTATATACATACAAAAATTGTTAATTATATTTTTAGGAATATATTTTATACTGTTGTAAATTTTCCTATAAATACAATACATATTTACATGATTTTAAGAAGTTGTTCATTTAATCGTTAATAAATGCAAAATTTTCGTTAATTAAACATTTAAATACATATTACATAAATTGGGAGAAAAATTTTATTAAATATTTTTTATGTCTTGGAAATTTAATTATATATTTGAAGGGAAACTAAATACAAAGAAATTTGTGAGAGAAAATTTATTGTTCTTGAATTCGTAAGATTTTGTTATCGAAAATGGTTTTTTATTTCAAATTGTAAAAAGTCTCCTCTTAATTATATTTTTCTAAATTTCAAGATTACACGGTTTTTGATTTTTAAATTTTTTTTTATAACCGAAATAGAGTTATTTGTTAATTTTATTTTATTTCGCTATATTTTAGGTACGTAAGTATGTATACGTATCATTTATTTTATTTTTTTTTGCTAAAATGTGTTGGTAAATTAAATTTTGGTTAATGTTAAAATGTACAACAAACAGGTTGTTTTGTTGTCTTTTCATGGAAAATTTTCAAAATTAATCAAATATTTTACTAACTAATGAACATGGTTGGAAAAAAATAAAATTTTGTATTTTCAATTATTTTGATTAATCGTGAACATAAATGATTGCAATTTATTACTCACGGCATTTCATGAGTAATTCTGCGTAAAATGGTAGGTGATGCTGAGATACGAGAAAACCATGTATGAAGGAAGGTACTATGTACTTTTTTTTATACTCTACCTCATCATAACTGTTTAATAAAAAAATATTTACAAATCGGGTTATAAACCATAGTTACTGAATATGACATCATGTAATAATTTTGGTTTTGGACAAATAAATGGCAACAAAATATCCTTTTTAAATAATTTAAAATCAATTTTATAGCCTGAGCGGTTAACAAGCCTTTAAATTTAAAACAAAAATGAAAAATTAAATCATGAAATACTGTATTCAAAAAGGAATATCTAAAAAATTATTTTTAATTTTTTGAATACGAGTATTTAATTAGTCTAAATGATCGAGAATTTTGTTCTTTTTTTTACCAAAGTTTTAGTTTTTACAAGAATTTCTAATCGGACTAAATCAGTTCCAAATCAGCTTAGAAACGTGTATTTTTCCCATGTTTCTATGTAAGATAATTTCGAAATAGAAAAACAACATTTAGTTTTTCATTTAAAAAATGTTCTCTATAGTCTGTACATGAGTAATTTGAAAATAATGATAATAAATTAAACAAATGAGATAAAAATAAACAAAACAAATAAAAATAAATAGTTGATCTATATATTGTTAATTTTATGTGTTGATGAAATGTGTAATAAAAAAATATAACAGAGAGAGAAAAGGGAAAAACACAAAGAGAACGAACCAAATCATTTAATTGTAAAACTTTTCTAATTTGGCATCATTTAATTTTTAAAACTTTCAATAATCACTTTATATTTTGTAAATAAAAAAAAAATAACTGGAAAATTATGTAAATTTTTCATCAATATTGAACTTTAATAAACGAATATTTACATTTAGCTTAAAACTAAAAAAAAAAAATATATAATAAATTTCACAAAACTTACACATAAAAATCATCTCGATCACATAATATGCGTTTGTAATCTGAAAATTTTGTTTTCCATTTCAACTAGATAAATCTTAGTGCGAAACTATTGGTTTGAATGTTAATAATCTGTTTGTTCTCATAACATTCGAAAAATAATTAAAATCATCTTAAAATAATTTTTTTCCTATAAACACTAATGTTAATCATGTATATATACGTATAGCTGATGCATTAAATTTTTTTTTTTTTTAAAAATAATAAATTATGTGCTGCATATTAAACGATAAAAATCTACTAATCGATAGCTATATACACTGTTTTATAATCTTATAAATTTTTTTTAACAAAGAAAATTTGTTTCAAAGGTAAAAATAATCGCAATCGATAAATAAATTTATATTCAAATGAATGTCTAAAAAATAAAATTATTATGAATTTTTATATAGTTTTTTTTGTGTGTTATTGAAAAAGAAAAATAGAAAAAAAAAAACATTTCATAACTTTATAATGAAGAGCACTATTTCGTACTTGAATTCATTTGCAAACAAACGGTATACATACACTTAATAATATGTACATATGTATGTACAAGTACCAGTATGTATAACTGGTAACGTATTAAATGAAATAACATTCAAAAATTCATGTCCATATTGAATAAATTTTAAATTTTCACAACTATAATACGTGTGCATTTAATTTTCTATCTTTAGAATGAATAAATCAGTTCAAGAATTTACATAATTCAATGGATATGTACTGTTTTATATTCATACATGTATTCGTAGTTTTTTTTTAAACTTTTTCACAAAAAGAAAAAAGAAAAATAAAAATTTTCTTTTCATTTATTCGATCATTTTGAAAAATTTTCAACTGAACTTTTGAAATCGATATTGGCATACATTACATAAGTACGTACTTTATATGTTTGATGTTTGATACATTGGTGAATGTTGATTGTGAAAAGTTACAAGAAATTAAAAAAGAATAAAAAGGATAAAGTGGATGAGTACCACAGCACAGATAATATCATTTAGACACGATGTATTATACGATAATGCACACTGAAATTCAGAGTTATTCCGGTTGTAATTAGCAGATTTCGCTAACTTGATTTGTTATTCTGTTAAATTTCATATAAAATTTCGTAAAATTTCATAAACTTTGTAAAAAATTCGTAAATTTTATATGAAAATTAACAGAATTTTAAGTTTAGCAAAATCTGCTGACTACAACCAGAATAACCTTGATGATTATTATTATTTCTTGCTGCTCCTTTAAGAAGCATAGGGGTGATACAAAGTATCTCTATCGCATTCGAATTTTTGGCTAGAATTTTTATATCCATCCATATTTTATTCTTCTTCTTAATTTCCTTATGCCGCTTGTATGCTTTCATGTATTTTGTGGTCTTTCTATAGATATGTACCTTAAAGCTTTCAGTCTAGGGCTTATTGTGCCATCGAATAATAAGAATATAATCTGAGATAATTAAAAAAATTTTTTAGACCCTTTGTTTTGCAAAAATCTTTCTCATATTTCAGATTTTTTTTAATATGCATACGTAAAATAGAAATTGATGTGAAAACTTTTTGTGTTTCTGTTAAAAGTTTAAAATTTCACATCTCATTTTCAATTATGTTCAATTTATTGCAAAAAAAAAATTTTTTTTTTTAAATTTTGTTCTTTACAGCCCCATTACAATTTGTACACACTGGTATGTACATACATATGTACATACATATGTATATGATGTTATAATGGAAAATTCATGCCGTTAAAAGTCTTGTAAATTAATTAATTAATTATACAATTTTATTAATTTCAATTTATCATCATTTAATGACAGTAAAACAAAATAACAACAACAATATTATTTTTTTCTTTTCCATTTATTTGAAGGATTGAGAAAATGTAAGAAAAAATTGATGATGATTAATGAATTTAATTTTCAAATTTTGATAACTCAATAGTTTTTATTCTATTTCAACAAATTTTTTTTAACATGAAATTTCATTAAAATTTTCTTTACCAAAAGTCGATTACGAATATTTTTTTTTTTTTTTTGATATGATAAAAAATAATAATTGGACATGGAGTCAGTTATAATGTCTATTAATAAAAATGGTGTTATGTTTAATAGCAGTTAGGCACATTGTAATTTTGGGAAAATTGTACAAGACGACCTGTTTAATTGGTGGTTACTAGTGAAATATAATGATGATGTCTGTACAAAAAAAAATAATAATAATAATTATACAAAAACCATCAAATGGTTTTCATGCTCACACGTACATACATACATACTATATGTACCTTTAACTCCAAATGAATTTAAAGTACATTTACAACAGACTTTTTCGTGTATGTATGCGGTAAATTTGCTTTGGGAAAACTCTTAACGGGTCATTTTCTTGCATTTTTGATATAACATTTCCCAAGAGAAAACTTGTAAACGTAAATTGAATGAATTCATGTATATACATATATGCTTATATTTAATATAATATAAAAAATTTTTCTATGGCACATTAAACGATATTTGCACAAGAATTTCATTCCGAATCCAAAAGTTAAATGTAAACTACACGATTATATACATACGTATTCGTTTACGTTTTTTGTTTTTTTATTTGAAATGAATGCATTACATTAATTATATTGTATTTTTTGTTTTTTTTTGTTTTTTTATTTCATAATATATACTATTATTATTACCATTATGGTTTCTATGTGATGGCTTGAAATTAATAAAATTTATTACACAAATTATTATTAATAACAAAAAAAAAAGTGAAAGGAAAAATTAATTTTTTTTTACGTTTGATGGAATCAAGAATAAATTAGTTATGCTATTCTCAGAGTATTGTATAATTAGCAAAAGAAATTATAAACTTAAGAACTATAGTATACATTTGAATGTGTAACAAAATATGTATTCGTGCATTCGTATGTATATGTAAATATGAAAATGTTTGTATATGGAAGAGAGGTGGTACCATATGGAATTAATGATTAAGAAAAGAATTATTGCTTTTAAAGGACTTTCATACTTTGTTTAATTCAAAATTTGATTGGGGAGAAAATCTTTAAGAATAAAATAATTTAATACAAAAAAATTGTCCATGTCTTTAATAACCGAAATTTATAACTTTTCAAAATTAAAGTTAATTTTTTTAAACATAATCATTTGTATTCCTTTAAGAGTACCAAAATGTTAAGACCAAAATTATCCTTTTATGTCATTTTCTTTTGATTGCTATTTTCATTTTCATGTACATAAAATTAGCAATAAAAAAATAAAAGTGATATTCCCTTTAATTTGAACCGAATGCAAAAGAATGCGAAGAAATAATCGTTTGAAATACAAGGGAATATGCCTTAAAAATATGGTATAAAATAAAAGATTTCTATTTCTGCTATACGTATATGTATGTAGTCTTAATATCCAATAATCCTAATCTTTATCCTGATTTTTTATATTCATGTTCACAGTATTTACATTTTGTATTGTATAAATAAAAAAAAAGAATACAACTTAGGTAATAATTTAAATTTTAAGTAAATATATAAAATTATTGTTGCAGAAATTTTGCCATGTAATTGTAAATAAGTACATACATATGTATATAGTATATGGTTTAACAAATAACGTAAATATTGTAAATAAATGAATATAATTTATTTTCTAACATTCATTAATACATACTGTATGTACAATGCCAATCATCACAAAACACGCTATACCTTGATTATCGTATATTTAATGAAGAATATATGCTTTTGTATAAAACAAATTTACGGTTTGGCATACGTTTACAAATTGTGTCGTTATATTATGTCATGTTAATGATTATTATTCATCAATTTAATAATAAATTTGATTTTTGTTTTTGGTTCCTTATTATTTCAATTTTTTTTTTCTATTATTATTTTTCATGAATGTACATATGTGAATAAAGGATATGAAAATCAAAAGAAAAAATGATAATACATATTAAAGAAAAATGATAAATATATTCAGACAATATATGTATGTATGTGAAATCTGTCAAAAAAATATATCGTTAAATAAAAATAATTTACATCATTAGATACACATTAAAATTTAAATGACCTGTCGGATGATAAATTAATTTTATTTTAAAACATTCTATTTTCGTCTGTTTTATTTTTTGATTTTCCTTTCATTTTCAAATAATATTCTTATTTCTATTGTCTATATTTAGACGTAATAAGTAAATTAAAAATTGTACATAATGTGGTATTCAAAATCTTAGATAATATTATTATTTTCACTTTTTACATGTGATCATAAATATAAACTAAAATGTATGTATATTACAAGCATCAACAAAGTTTTGATGTTTTTTGTTTTGATTACACAATACATACGAGTATTACAATTTTATAAATTATTTTTTTTATTTTCTTATTCCATTCTAGAAATGAAATGAATAATACATAGACTACATTTTATATGTACATATTTGTGTATGGAGTATGAAAAAACTTTTTTAAATATGAAAATTTCAAAAAGTTTAAATTATAAATTTCATTTAAACGTCTGTATTTTATTTTACATATTTTTTTTTCTGACGTACACATACATATGTACATATTTCATAAGTCTATTTAAAAATGTACATACATTACATAGATACATATGTATGTATGTACATTTATACCTATTATGCCTACTTATACATAATTTAATGTTTAGTGGCTTTAAGGGTAACTCATGATGGCAATGATAAAAGGTGAGCTATTCCAAAATATCTGGTTCAATCAAAAATTAGAAAATGTTGCTTTCAAAGAAGATTTTAAATATAAAAAATATTTTAAAAATATGTCGCATATGTGTTTGTTTTTAATATGTATTAATTATAAAAATAAATTATCATTTTATCTAGTTATTAAAATTTCAATAAAAAAAATTTTTCAGTTTTATTCATGCACGTTCAAAATACTGAATTAGATTAACAATGAATATTTTCTACTTGTCAATGTTAATTTACTTTGTTGAAAAGTTGATTTCTAATTGATAAGTTTAGGCTTTTTATTATTTACATCGGAATGACACACCTTATTAACATCATTCCGCCTTGAGATAAACATACATATTTTAAATTTAAAAAAAAAAATTTTTTTTTTTTTTTCAAAAATAGAAGAAAAGAAAAATAAATAAATGAATGAATATATAATAAACAAAAGGTTTATTTTATAAATATTACAATACAATGCATATACATATATGTATGTATATAAAAGTACCTATGAAATATTTCTTTTAATTGATGAAAATTTTTTTAATAAAATTTTTACTGAATGGTTAGTAATATGAATTTCATTTTTAATTAATTACTGTACTGTTAAAATGTTCATTTTGAAAATTTAATTTCATTATTTTACAATGAGTACACTGTGTTAACTACAAGTATACACTGTGATCGTTACATACATACATACATACGTTAATTATAGTCCTTTATTGTATATGTTAAAAAAAAAATGCAAATACATATGTATAGGTGAATATAAACAAAAACAAAAAAAAATTAAAAAATTAAAAATGAATAAATAAAATAAAAATTTAAAAATATATTTCGTTGCAAAAAATATTTTTGGTTTTTTTTTTGCTACCAATTATGAATTATTTTTGTAAACATAAAATTATTAGCTTTTAATAATTTTCACTTTTTAACTGAATGTATAAAAGTGTATTAAGTAAAATTTAATGTAAAAAAAAATTATTTTATTTTTATTACATAATTTGAATATTAAATTCTTATTATATTCATTTTCTCATTTAAAATCTTTTAAAAAAAATTTAAATTCCTTATTTTATTTCATTTACATGTACTTCCTTAACGTTTTTTTTACGTTACACATTTAATGTGAATATGTTTTTTGTTTTTATTTACACAGGAATAAGTGAATCCAATTACTATGTAAAACACGATATATGTACGTACATTCAATGTTTCACACAAAATCTCTTGCAATCTAATAATGCACGTTATTATTGATATATATATTTAACCGTATATGTACACATGTACTTAATGTATGAAATAATTTCTTTTTTTTTTTTTTTTCAATACATTTCAACTATTTCATAAATTCTTTCAATATAAGTTTTTATACGTACTTTCCACATCGACTCGTTCACACAAACTGTGCAAAAATTGCTAAAATGAATTTATTTTAAATATACTTAGTTATATATGCCTTAAGGAGATATTTAAACTGTTTTTTTTTTTTTAGGACAAATAAAGTTCAAAAAAGGATTACAGCTTATATTCAAGTCCTTTTTACTTTATACCTGTGTCCTGGAAAATCATTTAAGCTTTTTCGAGCTTAAATATAGAATTTATTGTCATAATTCTGTAGATGGCGTAAGTAGAACATATTAATTGTAATTTTGAGGAAATTTATCAGCATAATAACTGATACTTATTTTGAAATTGTGTTCAATTGTGCATTGTATATGTATTCTTAGAACACAGACAAACACTTCTTTCTGGAGCATGTAACATAGACAATTTATTTGTGACATTGAAAAAATAATATTGCTTTCAATTTTTGATTTTAAATTTTAATTCAGTATTTTTGATAAATTAACATTTCATACGCCCGGCAAAAAAATTTTACTTAACATTAAAAACCCATTGAAAGACAGTATAAAAGCATATAGAAGGACGAATACTGTATCTGTGCTTAGCCATACAACATACAACTTACGCAAATAATTGAGCCTTCTGGCTTTTTTTCTTCTTAAACTTACCAGAAATAAGTTTTGGACTTTTTCCAGCAAAGCTAATGAAGCGTGTAAGTTTCCTTAATAATTAGAAAATAAGAAGAAAAAGAAAATGAATTAAGAAAAAAAAAAGAATCATATGGATTAGTACTTGAAATGAAAAAATGAACTGATAAGGAAAATATACGTATGTAAAAAAAAAAATTTGTCTTACAAAAAATTTTTTTTTTATTTTGGTAAATCCCTTTGAGATTAAATGGAAAAATCTCAATTTTCCAAGGATGATTTCATATGAAAATATGAATGAAAAATGATATTCTGATGAAAAATCTGAATTCTAAAAACACAAAAAAAGTTCGTTTTTTTTAAGATTTCATATTTTTATTTTAATTCTTAATTTTTACATTATAACTTTATAAATTTTTACGTATTTACATAGTATTTAAAACAAATTTATCATCTAATTTTTCGCCAAAAAAAATTACTTTGTTTTTTTTTTTTCTTTTATATTTTGTGGTTATTTATAAATATTATAATGTTATAATTTATATAATTGTATGTTATATTTTAAAAATATGTGCCCTGAATATAATTTTTAAATTTATTTTTTTCTCTTTTGTTTTTACAATTACATAAATATAATTTTAAAAATATATGTAAATATTAAATTCATTAAAATGTTAAAATTCAAATTAAACTTTAACCGTCTATACAGATATTCAAAAAAAAAAAAAAAAAATTCCAATTTTTATACAAATTCATAATTTTTTTTATATAAAATAAATTTTATTTTGTTATACTACACGGAAAATAAAAAAGTGAAAAATGAATATAAAAAAAGCACCAAAATGAATTCAATAATTAATAAATTAGTCATAAAATAGTGGAATAAAATGTTTGTGTAATTATGGCATACGTGCATTTTTAATATATATTACTTTTACTGTTATATCTATTTCAAAATTACGAATAATTTTATAATACCTACAAGAACAAATATAGTATGTATATATAGTATTTTTAGCATTTCTATCACCCTGTGTAAAAAAAAAATTTTATATTTTTCTTTTTAAATAAAATGAAAATTTTCATCTAATATACAATAATAATATAATTTAAATTTAATTATTATTTATTTTATGCATAAATGTTTTTATATATTCTTATATGTAATGTAGCTTAAAATTAAAATAACTATTTAATGCATATAGTATATAGAATATCTTTGTTAAATGTACATTTGTATTAATTCATATTTATTTAAGTTTGACAGAATTTATTATAATTAAGATTAAAAACGTTTTTTTTTTTAAATATAACTTGGATTGCAGGGCTTATCTGCTTTTTGTTTTCTTTTTATTTTATATCGAAATAAAATAATTTTTCTCGTACTTGTAACTTTAACTACATATTTAGCATCTTAATTTTTATAGCAAAAAAAAAAAAATTATTTTGTTCTTATTTTATTTTTCGTGTATAGGAACACCCTGCATAGTAAAAATTGTATTTGAAAAATTCTTTTTACTGTTGCTGTAATAATAGTTGCTCAACTTGATCAGCTGTACGTAGAAGAAATGCAGCACTTTCCCTGTAAGCTGTTATTACTTGACGTGCAGCTGTTATTTCATTTGCACTTAATTTATGTGTAACAATTGCAGGACGAGAATTTGGACTAATACTTGATCCTGATAATGATGGAATAGTTGGTGGTTGTGAAGAAGTTTGATGTTGTTTCATTGACAAATCAGTAGGAGTTGCTACAAGATTTAAATTATTATTATTATTATTTTTTTAAATTAGATATTGAAAATTTTTTAAAAGTTCAAATGTTTTTATTTTACCATTGCTTATCGTTGAGTTTTGGAAAAAGTTTGTATAAGCTTGTGATCTCGGAGTATAAACTGTAGATGTTGATGTTGGTGATGTAAAATCAGCTGGACGATATATGGGACTAGATATTTGATTATTAACAGTCCCATTTGATACCACAGTTGATGGTTTAATTTCATTTAAATTTGAATTTAATGCAACAGGAGAACTTCGTGCTGAATTTGAAGTTTGGACTGTAGTTGAAGGAATTACAGCATCTGCTTCATTTGTATTAGTCGTAGAGTTTGGTGTTGCTCGGAATGTTGGATAGGAAACAGACGGAGCTATAGTTTCGATTGTATTATTCGTAGTAGTTGGTAATGGTAAAGACTGGCTAATAGGATCTAATCCAACTCTCATCCGTTTTGCATTTAAACTTTCATTTTCACAAGCAATAGCAAGAATTTGTTCAGCTTGAACTGAAGTCAAATGTGCTGGCGTTGGTCTTGACTGTTATTAAAATGTTTTAAATAATTTAAACTTGTAAGTAAGAAAAACATACACATTTTGTTTGTTATAAAAAAAAAGACAACTTACCGTGCTGTCCCAACCTTCTCTGGCTTTCTTATTGCGTCTACAAGATTTCAAATATGTTCTGATTCGTTTACGTGATCTTTCACAAAATTCTGGAAATTGACGAGCACATGAATCAATAATCGCTTGAATTTTTTCTTTTGGTTGTTTTGAAATAGGAATCATTCGGTCCAAATTTTCATCAACAAAAAGTCTTACAAACATCTGAAGTTACAATTAAAACCGTTAAGTTCAACAAAAAGAATGGTAAAAAATAAATATTTGCAAAATTTACATTGAAAGCTTTTAATCTTTCTGGATCTTGAGCATTTTGGTCTAATTTGTCATCAGAATCATCTTCTGAGCCTTCATCTTCGTCTTTTTGACCTGAAGAATTTGTCTCATCTTGATTTTCGATCGGCGAAGATTGGTCAGTTCTGTTTACTGGCGATACAGAAGGTTGTTTTGCATTTAACGCCAACGCATTTTGATATTGAGCCCATAAACCTCCCACAACACCTAGATCTGGTGGTTCACCACCATTACGGACTGCATTCGAATTTTGATAATTCCAAGCGAGAAGCATTAATTTCAATTTATCAGCATCTTTCATAAGTGCATATGGATCCTCAGAATTTTGATCAGATCCTGTATCAGGAGTTGGTAAAGAAACCGTTTCCTGAAAATATAAATTATTTACAGACTTAATTTTACATGTTGAATTTTAATTTTCAATTATTTCATTCAAATTTCTCTTTTCACAATGGGTAATTTATTAAAAGAACCATTCATACCTTATATGGAAGTTAAAAAAAGTGTTTTTTAATTTTTTAACTAAAAACAACATATAAATTATGATAATGGAAAGGTTAATGGAATTTATGATCCCTGGAAATAAATACGAGACAAATAGTTTTGATTATATGATTTAATCGACTATGTGCATATGGAGGTGGATACATTTGTGTATATATACATATATGTTTTATCGTCATATGTATGTATTTATCAGTTAGCAAAGGCGAGCTAATGAAAAGCTTTTGGTTGTGTGGGGTCAAAGAAACGGGATATACCGGATATACGTAACTGATGTGCATATGAAGTATTTCGCCCATAGGCACAAATCATATATGCATACCTTGGTTACACTGCCTCATACTATAACGTACAAAGGGATACGGACAATAAATACATACTGCTGATGAACTAAAGAGGCTGTATCATCCTATTTGGAACCTCCATGGATGAAAATACATATAAGTACGTATGTATATATTGCCGTGAAGTACACAAAAAGGACTATAACCAAGCTGTTTAAAATATAATATGAGTGTATATAGTTAAGTATATACGTACACATACATAGGTATGCAAACAGCATAAATATAATTTACTAAACTAGGCCGTAGATGTTCGAGCTGAATCTATAGTGACAAATATGCATTATTATGAAAAATAAAATCGAATTTTGGCAGAAATTTTATTGTAATTTTTCACACTTTTTATCGTGATTCTTTCTTAATTTTTTTTGTTTGTTTTATTTTTTAAGTAAAAGATAAAATTTGTAACGTTAAAAATACAATAATTATAGAACATGTAACTAATTGTTTTCATAAGAGTTGTGTGTATTATATTTATGTGTTTATGTAAAAATTCAAAAACGAAGATATTTACTAATAAAGGTTTTAGAAAATTATCCTTTGTGAGCTATAAGATTATGTTATGTTAATGTATTAGATACTAAGAGATATATGGTCCCATAAAAAATGGGTGATAAATTTGGAAGATTACTCATCATCCAAATTGAAATTACTATGTATGATTCACGTTAAAATACTTTATCCTTGCTTAAACTTATATACTTTTGCTATATGTTTGTATGTACATATGTAATATGTATAGTTTCCTGTGTGTCACGGAGTTTTCGCCTCATCAAAAACAAGACTATAAACAGTAGCCTCGACAACCTCACAAATGTGTGACAGTATGAGCAAATCAATTGAAAAAGGGTCTGCCACTTTACTCTTCCTTTTATTTAATATTAAAATGTATGGATGTGTGTACATTTGTAGATAAATCCCAATTTCTAGTTTGAGTATTTTGTTTCTAAAACTCATTCCACCAACAAAGGTGGTTGTAAAACCACATTGTATCAATTCAAACTCTCTTCCTATTATGCCTTTGATACAATGGTATTCTGGCTATCCAAAGTAAATACATACATTTGTACATATATCCACATCCATATATGTATATACATACATACATATGTATATGCATATGATATGTATGCTGAAAAAAGAATGGGTAATATCAGTTCCTTTTATCAAGTAATGGTATGAGACAATAAGAGCATTGCGTTCTGAACCTAAGTTTAATATATGTATATGCCTCTTAAACAAAGTATACATCTTTGCTTATGTCTTTCATTTTATGATTCTTGAAAGAAAGTTTTGTATGCCCTTCCCACAGAAATAAAAGTTCTAAAAAGTCCAATGTCGTTTCCTTATCCTTATGTCGAAAATGTTAAAGGAAATACTACATATAAAAAAAGAAAAAATATCAGAGAACTACCTAACGTCACGAAGAGTTAAAATAAATGGTATTGGGATTGATACTGGGGTAAACCATTTGGCATGGATATATACGTACATATAAAAGGACTAAAAATATATAAAGTAAAATATGATAAAAGCATGAACACATGAAAATGTCTAACTGTCATATATATAAGTATAAGCAACAGTAGATATTTCAACAAAGTTGTATACCGACAGTCAACTTAATCTTCTTCGAAGGAATTAATTACAGAGTTCTGCAGGCCAATGGTTTCTGTACTTTAATATTTAGTTTCTTTTTACTTTTTTGTTTTTATCATTCTTTTTTCATCTCTTGTTGGTTTCTATCAAATTTATTTTTTGTTTATGTTTATTTTCGTCATCTCTTACCAAAAGTGGTATATATAGTTTCAAGAAAATTATTTTCTACTAACATGTACATAGTTTATGATGGGTTTCAGGATTACTTTTCATGATTTCAGTATTATACACATATAGAAATTTTTTTTATTCAATACATACAAATACCTAAAGTTCATTTATGCATTGGACTTGTTGTATTTAATATGCATCGTTTAAATATTAAGTACAAATTAATTGAAAATAAAGTTTTTTTTCTTTCTTAAAAATAGCTTTTCTTTTCTTAAATTATAAAAATAATGTATGCACTATACATGTAAATATAGATTATGGGGGGATGCATTCAAGTATTAATTCTTTCAACTAAGTTAATTTTTAACAAGTTGTTAAATGATATAACCATTGTAATTATTGCTGTTATTGCATGTGGGTAAATTTTGATTTTTTTTTTTTAAATACGGTAATTTCAGTCCAATAAAAATATATTATGAAATTTAAATATTTTTAAACTTTGTTATAAAGTTGTAGTTATTTAATGTGCGTATGTGCGTACTACCGGTTCGATTTTTTTTTAAATGTTAGGTTTATGTGCTTATTATATTGTACAATATGCGTATATATGAATAGTACATTGGTAGGTACTATGTATGTATGTATATCAATCGTAATATAGTGAGTCCATGTATTGCACCCACTTTTTATATGAAATGTTAAATGCAGAGAATATATTCGCATGACAGGATGCCATCTTCATCCCCTTGAAATTCATCAACCCGAAAAATTTTTTTTTCCTACCAATATGTAGAATGACTATATGTGGGCTCTTGATGTATGTATGTATGTAATGTATATATATACCCATTTTCATAATACGCATACCAAGTATTTTAGTTTATAATAGTGCAGTGCGTTTTGGATGGGGTGCAGTTTAAATAATATGTGTGCTACTGGAGCGTACACGCATAACCTCCACCTCATTTATACTAGCGTTCTATATATGAATATACATATTTAAATACATATTGTATGTTATATTTTGATACCTAGAAATTATATGTAATGTATGTGTGTATATTTACATACAAAAGACTCTATTTTATAATACACACAATAAAACAGCACCCTAACTGGGGCTACATTGAGGTTTGTACGCAAACCGAAGTCATCGAATCAACCAAATACGAAATATACATAAAAGGTATACATTTGTTCATATATATTTATTTATAATAATATACATATGTACATATGTATATGTATACATATGTACGTATTATAAAGAAGGTAAAGTTACCCAAAAGTACTCGGTAATAAGGGGTAGAGTTGGTGGCAATAGTGTACTTTATTTCTTTTCGTTAGGGGATGATGTTACATACATATGTATGTGGTCCCTTTTCCATTGCAATCATTGTTTAATATACAGTCCAGTTTAAAGGGATTGAGTCTATGATGATGCATCCCGATTTCAGTTTTTTTTTTTCTCATGTATGTGCAAATTTTATTTTATTTTTTCGTTTGGTTTATTCAATACTTCATGTATAATCTGTACTTATAAGCATACACAAAGTACTTTTTATATCTGCAAATACGTATACATACTTACATACATATTTGTATTTTTATATTAAACTTAATGATGAGCATATAAAACCCTACCATTACCACGAATATGACGATTGATTTCATTTTAGACTGTTTATTTTCTATTTGTGTGTCATTATTGTGAACCAATGTATTACGGTATAACACATACATATGTATGTATGTATGTATTCTTCTTTTAGAAATAAATCCCAGTGCAACTGTAATACATGAACATAATCGATACATGAAGAGCATAATTTGTCAAGGACATGAAAAAAAAACTTTTTCAAAAAGCAAAGACAAATGTAAATCTGTTAAATATTCGGGTTATAACAAAAATCAAAATAAATGGTTAGATATTAAATTTTTACAATCCTTTAGCTATGCAAATACACATGTACAAAAACGTCTATATAAGTGCATAATATGTACATATATGTATGCATGGTAGCCGGGAGAGTTTTTAGAAAAAAGAATTAGAAATGATGTATATATTAATTTTGTTGCTAATAGTAACATAAAATGTTAATTGTACATTTATTATGCAACTCTTAATTAACTTTTTAACAAAGTTCTGCTTAGTTTAAAAAATAAATAAAAAATAAAAATAAATTTGCACATAGCTTATTACGAATAAGGAACATAGCATTCGATTTGATTGATAAACAATATTTTCTTTAATAACTGATTTTTTAAAAATGTTGAAGAAAATATTGTTACATACTATGCATAGTAGCCGTATATTTCACATAGATTTTAAATATTGTTGCCAAAGAATTGAGAATTTTATATTTATAAAAATTTGTATCTGTATGTATTCGGAGTATCTATTCGTGTGGATGAGGATAATACATGCACTTAATTAATCGTATATATTCGAACGGTTTGCATTCTATGAAAATTGTATGGTCATACTTTAATATAGTTGAAAATTTTAACGAAAACAATGATAAAAATATGAATAAAATTTTCTATATTCTATAGATAGGATACAAGCATACATATGTATGTATGTATATATGTATGTAGATGTTTACGTACCGTATTTATAAGATTCAAGAACGAGTAAAGAATATACATAGGTATACGAAATGAGATCGATTTAGAGTAAATCAACAAAACAGTTGTTTGAAAGTAAAGTAAACGTCTTTCTAAAAAACTGACTGACAATAACAACAACAATGATAGAAAACAGCAAATCCTCAAAATATAAAACTTTTCATGAAGGCAACGGTATATCTAAAAAGAAAATGTGAAAATGGTTGGAAAGGGATTTGAAAAAGGATCTACTTAAAAGTTTGGGTAAAAAGGAAGGAATCAAAGAAATTTTGTTAGCTTACATTTTGTTACTATACCTATACCATATCCTTAGAATTCAAAGCGAACAAAATATAATATAACTTTTATTTACGTTGTTTTTCCATAAAATACAATCCTAAGCTTTGTAACAGTTTTCTAGGTTTCATGAAAATGTGAAGGTAATGAGGTGTTTGTGTGGCACCCAAGATTATGTATTAGGACGTTGATGATATAACGCAAATATGTATGTATGAGTACAATATACAACATCATACACATACATACATACATACATACATGAAATCATAGCATTGGTTGGCACTAAGATATTTCGTTTCTTTTTTTTTTTTATTTCTTCTTCATCTCAACCCTCATAAAATTAGTTGACTAGAGTGAACATCAATTCTATAAAACACAGTAAGCAACCGGAAAAAAAAAGATTCAAAAAGAGAAAACGAACAACAACAACCATACCACATTTAAGAGTGGGAAGAAGATTTTCTTTTTAGGAAAAATGATCTTTCTTCGAGACTTTTATCTTGTTATCTTCTCGGAAAATAACTTTTTTTTAGTTTTCATTATTTTTTCTTTTTATATTTTTGTGTTTTGCTTCTTTTCTGATTTTTGTTTTTGTTTTTTTTTTTTTTTGTTTTTCTTGTGCCTTTTCCCTCGTGGGCAGACATTACCGCTATAATTTTTTTGTTTGTTTGGTATGAACCAAATCGACGGGCTTGTCTGCTCTTTTGCCCACGTGCTCCTTCCCTGCAGGGATAAATACCCAAAAGAAATGAATTTTTACTTTATATACATATGTAATATGCTTGGTCTGTCCTAGTTTATCAAACTCCAGAATTAACTCATACTACTTTCATTTTCAAACTACACTACACAAGTTTTATATGGACGCCTTTTATACTGCGTTATACATATTTACAAACATATATTCGTACATAATTCGTACAAGATACATACATATATATAAACACACGTGTATATACGATGAGTAGATATATTTGAAAATTATATGAAAACAACTTTAGCTACTATATTTACCCAACAGACTATATCATGTTATATAGTGGGTAGTACATATATTTATATATATACATATCATTTATACATATATAGACATATGTATATACATATTTCAGTACAAGAAAGGAACTTTTCTATTTCAAATGGTCATGCTGTTAACCATGACCAACTATCTATTATATGTACACGAGGATATAGTATGATATACGTACATATGTATATTGTATCCATCCATATATGTACGTATGTACATATACGTATATACGGGTAAATATTAAAACCAATGGTGTGTGTTTTTTCTTTAGGCAAACTCGTCTTTTCTATTTTCTTCATCAATTTAGGCAGGGATTAAAAAGAATGGGGTGATGAAATCAGACAAAAAAGAAAAAGGTCTTCAGCTAAATCGTTGTGGGTAAAATGTAATGTATTTCAGTTTTTCTTTATACTCAAATAAAAAAAACAAAAAGAAATAGAAAAATAAAATCAAATATATTTTCGCAATAACTACATGTACTTTGACCAATTTTTTTTATGCTAAAAGAAATACTTAAAAATAAATTGAAAAAACAAAATAATAAATAAAATCCCATACAATATTACATACATATGTATGTATGAATGTTCTCCACTCGTAACAAGCATATCGTATTTTGAATTACTATTAAATTAAAATTTAAAAAAAAAATTAAAAAATTTAATACTAATTGTTAACTTTATATCTCTACAACAAAACAAAATATGTTTATTATCATCTGAAATACTTTTGTTTTAAGAAAAACAAGTTATTTAGTAAGAAATTTGAAATTTAAATTTATTTTAATTGTTCGTTATCAATACTCTTATATGTATGTATTTTTAGATATAATTTTTTCTATAATTAAGTTTAATATTTACATTATTTAATTCTGTTTAAATAATTTTGCTGTAATTTATTTTTTATTTTTTGAATATAAATTACATTGTTTGATCCTTATTTATACGTGTCATTTTGGTATACATTTTCATTTATTTTTAAATTTAACGGAAAAAAATTGTATTTTAATTCTAGATATTCTACTTACACTTACCTTATGTAAAAGGACAGAAGCTTTACGTTTTGCTGCCATTGCTAATTAATTTTTCGTTTTATTGAAAATTGTTTTTGTTTATATAAAACCGTTATTTAAATTAAAGTCACTATCAATTTTAATCCCACAATTTTTTTTTGTTCTAAAAAATCATATGGAATTTCACTTTTAAATATTTTACAATCATTAATTGCAAATAAATAATTGTAATAATATCCCTTTGACACAATACAATATAAACAATTTGGCTTTGTGATAATTTTTTTTATTTTTAATTTTTTGCCATTTATTTTTTAAATTTAACAACTTATTTTTAAAATTGTCCACACATTTTGCTTTAAAGGATAACTTAATTTATTATTTGAAATAAATAAATATATATTTTCTTTTATTTTGAAGATGATGTTACTTGAATGAAAACCAAATTCTAACTGATCAAAACAGAAACGTGTCTCATTGTATTTAATATACTGAAATGATGAGAAATATATAAAATGAATTTAATCTCTAACACATATACAATTTTATAGGAAAAATATAGGATTTCTGTGTATCACATACGTAGAAATTTTCTCCCCTATTTAAATACAACAACAATCACAACAACAACAACAAAACAAAAAATGTATAATAAACAAGAGATACGATTATATGTACATGTAATGATGGAAAATTTTGCTTATGTATTGGTTTGTTATCATATGCACATATACATTTTTGTTTTTCTGAATACTATTTTTTATACATATGTATTTGTAAGGAAAAATTTTTCCATTACATATGTATGTATGTATACAATTTGAAAATGAGGACAACTTTGATGTGGGCAAAAAGAAAAACGACATACCCTATTATTATATAAAAGCGAACATTCAACATCGTAAACAGGATAAAATGAAAAGGTGTATTATAATATGTATGAGGCAAAAAGGAGAGTTTTTAGTTGTTATGTGCCTTTGATATGTACCTTTGGATCATATTTTTGGAGTAATACAGAAAGCAAAAAAAAAAGCCTGTTACAGACTTTTGTCGTGATGATGGGTGGTTTGGTTAAAAACAAAAAAAAAAAAAAACAAAAAAAAATTAAAACAAAAAAATAAAATGAAAAAAACAAGCTGTCTTCTTGTGACAGTTTCATATATAGTTTGATGAAACGAATTTCTGTCGCTTAAATAAGTATTTGAATTAAATGAGGGTGATGGTTGTTATATTGTTGGCGTATAATTTGAAAGATTAGAGATAGAAATCGAAAACTATACGATGTATACGAACATAAGAGTTAGAAAATTCTGATGATTTTGATATAAACACGTACATACATACATATACATATGATGATGAATAATCATAACGTGTACTTTACTGTATAGAATAGTATTAGAGATAACGATTTTTAAAAAATCATGTATTAAAACAGATTTTTAATTATTTACTTTTATGTTTGTAGGTGATAAACTCGCCCATACTAAATAAAACATTAAAAAAACAAAAGAAAAAACAAATAGAACACAAATCTTTGAATTAGAAAAAAAAAAGTTTCTAATTTAATTTTTTTTTTTTAATGTAATTTTTCAAATTATATTTATATTGACTGTGGTTAGTTTTAAAAAGAGAATGAAATGATTTGAAAATACATAGTGGTCATGGATTTTGAGTAGTTATCCTTCACATGTATTCAAATACATACATATGTGAATGTATCTGTATCCATACATATGTATATGTGTACATGAACATATCAGCAATAGGTATATCGCATTTGAAATTATAATTTGAAATTATCATATTTCTAGTTGGTACATATACGAATATGAGCACAAATTATAGAAAAGCACAGAAGAATAGAAAAATAGTAAAAAAAAAAAAAAATGAAAATGAAAATGAAAAATTAATACGAGTGAGACTATCTATCTATTCTAGAAATAGTTTACCTCTTTAAATGTGAGGAATTCATTTCCAAAAGACAACGAACAGGCACTTTATATGGTGTTATATCAAAATAACCCACCATATAATGCTCATACCACCTACGTCACAGTAAAATCAACGTGAAAAGAGAACGTTATTTGCTAGATAAAGTTTATGTGCCGTTCTTTCTGTACGTCAAAACTGTATACACAAATTGTATATTAATGTATAAAAGTTTGTGTAATCAAACGTATATATGTATGTATGAAGGTATGTATGATAGATATGGGAGCTTTAGTACGGCTTTAGTTCTTCAGTTAAGTATATCACAACTTACACAATTCTAAATATAACCACAGTTTTATGCCATTCTGTGAAATACCACGAGCCATCACTATATTTCTACCCACTTCATTCGCCTGATAATGCGTTGTCTATCTATATAGCAATATGAAAAAGTATCAGGCACAGTACACACGAGAATATCAATTCTGTATTCTATATAACGACATTGACGTCGAAAGGAGTTAGAGGAAGAAGAACATTAGAACGAAGTGTATGTACCTAAAAAACAAAAAACGAAAAACAAAAATAAAAAACAAAAAAAAAAAAACAAGAAACATTCTACATCCTTCAAATGTTTCCTATTTCGTAAGATTCTTATAATATCTCATACCACACATTTCCAAAAAAAGGAAAAGCGCCCAACAGTGCCAGCAACAAAAAAGGTCCTTCAAACACATGTCCTAACGAGAAATATTAAATATATGTACGTACATATACATATATGAATATACGTATAATTATACATGGCATAAGCTGTGAGGGTTTCATGTGGATACGGGTTTCGTTATATCCGTTATCTTTATTTCAAAAATAATAAAAAAAATCACTTAAATAAGAAAAAAGAAAAGGGTGAGTTTGTACGTAATATTTTTGGCGTATTTGTCCCTTTTTTGACAGGAACAGTATACTTCGCTGAGAAATAACTCACCCTTTTTATTTGGTATTTTGGGTATTTGGGGTGCTATAACACAAGAGGGTTGAATGAATATTTGTGAACATTGCTGATGAGCATTGTGTATACATACGTTAGTATACATACATATGTACTTACATATTTACAATACTGTATATTCGAGGAGCTATGTGGACAATAATGGAACTGAAATAGGGAAAACTAACTTTTACGAATTGTGCATATACCATACGATATGGTGTACATTTTATATGGGGGAGGCTTTGTTTTATTCAATTTTTTTCCCAAAGTTACAAAGTACAGAGGATTGTCAGATTCTTTGCAGTGGTTTGTAATTAATGTTATAAAACAAAAAAAAAAAACAAAATTTGCTTTGTCTAAATTTAAAATAAAACGAAAAAAATATCTTTCTACAAGAGATGAAATACTACTTAATAAAAAGTTCATCAAACTAGTTCATAGTAAAATACTTATCAACTTTTTTTTTCTTGTCAATCAAAAGATTCATCCAGTTAAAGCCGCGTTAATGCGTCCGCTCTAGTCTTAAGTACACAAATGTAATATACATACTATATATGTAGGTATATATAAAAAGATCTTTTATAAACTTATTTAAAAATATTACAATAAAAAATTGTGAAAACAGAATTTATTTATTTTTTATCACCAAAAATAAATCAGCCAATCAATCAATTGAAAGCTGAACAGTATCTGCATATATTTTATAATTTATTTTTTTGTGTAAATTTGATAATTATTATTTTCTTTGCTTTTAGTGTAAAACAAAATAACAATGCTTAAGTTATAAAATTTTGTATTTTTATTTTAAATTTTCATTGGCTATGAAAAACATGCTAGTGTTTTATCCTTTTTATAGTTTTATTTATTTTTATTTTTCTGCTTTAATTTTTATTGCAAATGTACATACATACACAATTTTTGTTGAATGTATTTTTTTTAAAACCTACACGGTATATTACTTCTGCAGCCTGATTTTTTTTTTCTTCATTCTATGAAATTTTGGAATTCTCTGCGAATCTGTTTGGCATTTAGTTGATTTGAGGAATGAGTCAAAAATGTTAAAAAGCATCTACAGTAGCAAAATTATTTTTATACGTACATATATACATGCTTTATACATATGTACACACATAGCAACATTAATTCGAAAATAGATAGAAAAATGACATGGTTACAATATTATACTTTTATATTTGTACACTTGTATATATAGTATGTATGTACAATTCAAATAGTTGTATTGTAGAAAATTTTCTGAAAAGGCCATTTTGGACTAAGTAAAATTTTAGTCTACTTTCCTTACCATACCACTGAAGCCTTTTTATTTTCAAAGCAAAAACATTTTATGGAGGCGATGAGAGAACTATTTACGTCCAAAAGATTGTAAGTATAAAGGACTCATACTTATATTTTATACTTTTACAACCCACTCAAGCCAAATAGCTTAAGGTTGGTTCAAAATGTATACACATAGATACTACAATGTACACTGTATATTCGACTGACATAACGATACTTTCATTCTAAGGGATGTAGATAAAAATATATATCTGAAAATTTTCTTTTTATTTTGAACACTTTTTTTTTTCTCCCTTAGGGAGAGGTATACTGCCAGACTTAAGTTGAAGTGGGTGTTGGGTACGGATCTTTTTAGATTTTCTTTCATCCTTTTTCATATAAAAGTTCTCTATACTAATGGTGATGCTGTTTGGTTTTTTATTTGTTATTATTATTTTTGTTCTTCTCCGTCTTTCATTTTCATTGCTTTACAGCCCAACTTTTTTGTTGATATTTTCATTTCTAAGTATTATTACAACTATATATGCTATGCTAGCTCTATTATATCCCATGCCATTTACAAGGTATTCAAGATATTCAGGCAAAGCTTGTTTAAGATATATTTATATTACATACATACATATATAAATACATGCCTTGTCATTTAATGTGTAAAAAGCAGGAAGATGGTATACATTATTATATCTTGCCATGTATACGTATATAAATATATATCCGTGTAATATATATATTTATATTCATGTACACTGCATGAAACGTATCCTTTAATATGGTCCCGTAAATATATAACATAAACAAATACAAAAATACATGCACAAAAAAATTTCAAATATACTTGGAAATTTTACGTGGAATGGCATTAAACGGTTGAAATGATGATCCAACGGCTGGCCGTATTCACAGGCACATAACCGATAATTTCATCGAATATCCTAACGATTTAAAAAACTATAAATGAGATTAATGCTAAAGACAGTATGCTGTTTTTATTTCAAATTTTTCTATTTTTATATTTTATAACAAAATTTCAAACTTACCATTGAATAAACTGCAATTTTTATTTGCTCTATTACGAATACGAAATTTATATGAATTTCATACATGACATCATGACACAGAAACTATAACATAACCATCAATTAACCACAAAAATCATTAAACTAATTAGCATATATTTCTAAAGTTGAAAAAAAAATGTTATTATAACCTCTACTTTACGTGTCTACACTTATATCATTCATAAAACATTTGACATTTTTATTTATCGCATATTACCTCACATACATACATATATACGTCCATAAATATATGTGAATATATAATTTGAAGCTATAAAATTTCAAGTTCATTCATAAACTTAAAATATCACCTGTTGAATTTTATAAAATCCATATCTATATGTATAACATCTATACATCTTATATCTATACAAAAATAATACATGTACATATATATATGTTATGTATATGTAAATATCTATCAATTTAAAAGACCGGAAAATACTTAAACATTAACAAATTTGATAAGTGCATATTCTTTAAAGTTTTTATGTTTTTTTTTATTTTATTTTTCATTTGTATGCACAAATACTAAATTACATTTTACAAATACAATCAAATTGCACACTTAAAGTACATGTACATATATTCATTATTATAATAAGATTTATTCTCAGTAAATAATTTGACGTTTTTCTTCACGTGCTCGTACGTACATTTCTCTTGTTTGTAATAACATAAAAGTACAATAAAAGGAAAATTGTAAATATTTTTAAAATACATATACGTACATATATGAAATGTTTAAACGCATATGATAAGGGAAAACATTCTCTTCTTACAATTTACAGTTTATATACATTCATACATGTATAATTTTTTTTCTTGCTTTTTTTTTTTTTTTTTTTTAAATGAATAACGTGTGAGTTTTTACTTTTTAGTTATGAACATACATACATAGATTGTTACATATATTTTCAATATATAAATATCTTAAATGTATTTGTGTATCCTTTTTTTTATAATTACATATGTTTTCTATGAGTCCTTATTTGTTTTATATAGAAACTCTTAAAATTTTTATCAACCCCTCTATAATGAACAATACAAAATTATACGTCCTCGATATATTATGTTTATATATGTATGTACATAAAATTTCATAGAATTACACACACATTCATAACAACAGAACATGTGTGCATATATGAAAATATAATCTACTACTGCGTACCAAAACCTATATATTGTGCTCAATACAAAATTATATATACACACTCTCTACAATGTTTTTAATACACATATTTTGTATTATTTGAATTTTCCATTTTCCCACTTTTCTCAATTTTATTCTCAATCTTTTTCAACTAATATAAGTATATTTACGTATATGTACAATGCTCATACATGTTTATGGTATGCGTAGACAATTTAATAGAAAATAGAAATAACATTAATACAATATTAAAAAAAGGAAAATTCTATTATTTAAAAAACGGAATCAAAGTGATTTTGTATTTTCTCTTTAAAAATTGTCTATATGTGTATATGTACATATGTATTCAATTTTTTTTTTATTAAGTTTTTCACACGAGAAGACTTTGATTTCGTTTCATTTGTATTTTAATTGTCGAATATAATTTTATTGATGTTTCTGTTTTTCAATTCAAATGTACATAGATTGTAGCTAGATTTGTACATTTTTATGTAATCATCATATGTTGTATGCATATGTATAATAGAGACATTTCATATGAATACATGTGCAGGTATTTGAATACATATACAATATATGTATTTCAAATTTTTATGATATTGTAAACATTGTTGATTTTAAGATTATTGTCAAAACTCTATTTACTGATAACGATCTTATAAATAATACGTACACATTTTTGTAGAATATAATGTTGTGAATACACATGCACACATGCACAATATGCATACATGTATGAATTTAAATTGGATAAACTATAATGTACAATATTGTTACAAATTAACACTTAGATTTTATTGAAAATAAAACATAAAAATTAACAATAACAAAAGAAGAAAATCAGGCGATGAAATAAAATGAAACCAAAGTATAAATATATTTTGATATTCACATGATTTTGATATGATAGAAAGAAGTTATACGTGTATGTATATATGCAAATTCCATTGTTTTTGTTTTTCAATACTTCCTGATTATCCTCAGTACAATTTTTAAAGGATACAAAAAACAAAAAATCAAATTGTTAATTTGAAACGTTTTTTTCAAATTTCTTGTTTTGAACCATTTTTTTTACAATTAAATCATATTTTTTAAGGTCTAAAATTAATTTTGAAAAAAAACTTCGGTTATAAAAAAAACAAAACTTAAAAAAAAATTAAGATAAAAAAAAAACACAAAATAAAATATTTTGATATGAAATAAACTGATAAATTTAAATTAAAAATGTTTTGAGGACATGCATAACGTACTCGTTTTGTGATTTTCGTTTGTTGTTTTTTTTTTCTTTTTATTTTGGTAACATTAAAACATCAATGTTTATTATCCTGTAATTGGATGGAAAGAGAAAATTGTGTCTGAAATTATTTGAATTTTGTTAAATATAAAATATATGGGATTTTCTATCTATTTTATTAAAAAACAATTTTCATTAGAAAATGAAAACTTTTGTCCTTTAAAATATCTTTTCTAACTGAATAATAGTAATATTTCAATATATTTACACATTGTATTACATATTTATACCTTTTTTTTTTGGCTCGGTTTGGATCATGAACACAAAAAGGGTTAGTCTTGGGTTTATACATATGTATATAATAAACCTATAAATGAAAAAAAGGAACAGTGAAAAAAAAAAAAGAAAATGAAAATGAAGAAAAAGTTTATTTTGTTCTCGAAAATCCCAAAGAAAGGATTCATTTAAGCGTATTCCTCGAAATTGTAGATAAAGGCAAAGTTATCTCTTTACACCCTTTATTGGTACCCAAAAAATTTTAGTTAAAATGTATAAAAGAATGAATAAGAAAGGATGTTAAATGTGTATGAAATGTTAAAGTTATACGCAATATATAAATGAATGTATACATATGTACATGCGGTACGTATAATAAGTATGTACATATATAGGATAACAATCATATAGAGCATAACGTAGTACCAAAAAGAAATAATGTGTAATATGGGTATGAAAACTGTATAATGTGAAAACCAACATCCATACATACGTAGATAATATGTACGTGTATCATTTATATAGAGAAGAGGATTACACCCTTATCACAGACAAAAATGAACACACCCTTGAAAATGGATCGAAACCTTCAACCCTTCAAATCCTTTTTAGGGAATATGTATTATATCTGTATACAAAAATATACGAAACGAAAGAAAAGTCGCATGACTGTAGGATGTTTTCTCAACTCCCTAAAACCATGAATATAGGAATGAATGGATATATGTGAGTAACCCTATGGCCTGACATCAAAATGAAAACAAAAATAAACTGAAAGAATATGTATTTATGTACGTATACGCTGTTTATCTACAGCTAAATATATGTATGTAATTTATGCTAGTACCAATTCTATCGCTTAGTCTATTCAACTCATATATTATACTATAAATGCGATGTATATTCGTTCGTCCTTTCTTTTTGGATCTAAGAAGAAAAAAACTTTCACATATACACGTTTTAAGCTTTGAATCAACGAACGTTATATACTTAAATACATACATAAATGTTCTATAGTTAATATGAATCGTTTGCCACAAGTACATTACAGATTAAAATGGTATGAGAAATTTATATTGAAGGAAAAATAAATATATATATGTACATACGAATGAACCTAGAAAAAGGGACTATAAGTTTTGATGCGAAGGCTTTATGGCTTGTCATTTATATGTCTAAGTCTATACATACATATGTATGTATATTCGTTTGTATTCATTTTTACCGTGGGTGGCAAGATATACTGGCGCCATTCGTAGCTTCTTGTATTCTTTCATTTGTTTCTTCTCTATACTTAAAATACATTTTTACTTCAAATTGGATACCCCCATAGATTCCTAATTCTTTGCTTCCTTGAAAATAAAAAAAAAACAAAAAAACGAAAACGAACAACGCAAGGGAATTTCTCGTTCATTTATCTATCTACTATTTGGACTCTGCTTATATAAAAATGAACCTTTGTCATTTACGTACACCTACAACTATATGGATAAATGCAAAAACTTATTTTGGTACTGTTTAATTATTCTTATCATCATTCCTTAAAGTTAAAATTTCTAACAATATTTTATTAGAAAATGATTCATAAACGTAAATAAAGCGTTTATTAATTTCGACTTTTTTTATATAATATAAATCATTATTTAAAACAAATTAAACAAGTAATCGTATCATCAAATAGACATAAAATTCTGCATTTCAGTGGATTCGTAAAAATTTTTTTCTGTTTCTAATGAAGTGATCAATTGAATCATTGAAAAAAAATTTGAATTGAATAAAGAAATATTAATTCACATCAAATTTACAGGCATTAAGAACAACGTGATTTCATTACAAAACATTAAAATACTTACGTGTGCATACTTATCAAATTGTAAATTTGAATTTTATCAAGATTTCGAAATATTTATCGTTATTTTTTTCCATATAACAAATACATTTAGATTTAAAAAAAAAAAAGACAAAATGTCAAAATCATGAAAGTCAAAAAGAACATTAAAGTTGAAACATTTACTATACTTGCTTATAATTTTCGATTTGAATGAAACGAAAAATTGTTCAAATTCGAAGACATTTCTAACATTAGATATCATCTAACTCATTCTACATATTTAACAATATCTTGTCAGGCTATATATGAAGCGATTATTAATACATATATAAACACATATATCCATCCACTCAGCCTCTTCTCACATAAAAGTTCTTAGCACAACTCATTTTCTATACATCTATTTACCCTGAAGACATCATCTTTAGTCTGCAAGAAAATGGACACAAAAAAAAATGACTCAGAAATGAAAAGAAAAAAAAAAAAAGAAACTCTGGAAATAAAAGAAGGCAAAAGTTCAGAATGGGTATACTACATAAAGAAAAAAAATAGATAGGTTTCTACATTGCTTGTATCCAGGTTCATATCTATAGAATATCTGCAAAAATATTGTACATACATATGTATGTAATGTTTAACTATCCAAATACTTCATATATATGTACATGTATGTACATGTGTATAAACAATTCCAGCACAGTAGATAGCTTCCAAAATGATCTACGCTTCTGTTAAATCTAGAATATTGTGCAAAAAAATAATGGAATGGATGAATAGAGGTACTGGTTTGGTACTGGCATTTTCAAGAATCTCAAATATAAAAGTGAATTGGTAAATGGGGCGGTTGAAAAGTTCTAACTGATGGATGTATATAGATATATAGTCATATTTAGTTGTTTGATGAGGATAATATAGAGCCGTTATATCGTGTGTTGTATATACTCAAATGCACATGAATATAAAACTAAAAAGTTGCTATGAGTATCATCTATATGTACATATACAATGGTACTAATACTATTAGATTTCTACAATATACAAAAACGTGTAAAGGAATTCTATGCTAACAAAATCATCATTGCCAAAAAGTATTTTCAATTCTGAAAAGGGAGTTAGCGACCCAATGCCATTAAAAGCAGAGTCTGTACCGAAGTTTTCAAGATATAACAACTCTACCTATCGTTCCTACCAAATTTTAAATAAAATATCATCGTTGTTACCGCTTTTAAATTTTTGCAACGATTATACTCATAAGAATCTAACGGAAGACTTTGCCATTCTGTACAAAAACTTTGAGTGTACTTATACGTATGTATATACATACGTACAGTGTAAAGTAAAGATTGAAGACCCAAAGAAAAGTATATTGGGTGTAAAATATACATAAAAACTCATACCATTGAATTTTCATTTTATTTCTTAGGGCAATGTTCGAATTTCGTAAAAGCTGTCATCAGCCATATTCTTCTACTTTCATTTCTTCCTTCATCACAATATACACTCTAATATATAAATATATGTATGTATATATAAAATTTTCCTTTTTCAAAATATGCAATTTCAAACAAAAACATAAAAGTTGTAATTGTGTCTAATAATAAACAGGTAAAACGTGAAAATTCTGTAAAGCATCCACATTACTCAAACTCTACATTTACTTAAGATATATACACTATAATATATAACTATATATATGTAAGTATGTGCCAGATAGAAATATACATACATATGTATATATGAGTATGTAAATGATAAACGTAAAACTCTAAGCAAAATTACTAATGAAGTTTTTCAACTACCTTTCAAAATCCCCACGAAATTTTACTACTTTACAGACAACATTTTCAAAATTCAAAGTAAAATTGAAAAATAAAATACTCAAAACCCATGATAAATTTATCTACTATTTGAAGTTGTTTAGTAGTTAAAAAATAAATTTTTATAAATTAATATTTGCATAATTTTCTTTTAAATAACAATTATATCATTACGTATAAATATGTGTATAGGCCATAATACCTACATATATACATAACAATAATTCATGTATTTTGTATCAAAGAAAATTTTCAATTCCAAGAAAAAATGTATTCCTTAGAAAAATGTTCATCCTTTTTTTTTTAATTTTGTATTTGTATGAGAATTTAAAAAATTTCAAATAAGATTTTAAATTTTTAAAATCTTAAAACGTTTTTCGCATTTCATTTTTTATTGAAATGTATTTAAAATAAAAAAATAAAAAATTTCTTTTTTTATTCAAGCAAAAAAACAAAAAAATAAAAAATTTTTTTACGAAATTTCGATTGAAATGAAAATTTAATATTTTGTATCCTATTTCTTATACACTGGAAATAAAGAGCTATTTCGTTCTAGATATTGTACAATTTTTTGTATGGGTATTACCACTATTACGTAGGTTTTGGAAATTTTTTTTAGTTGTTTTTGTATATTCTAAAATTTAAAAAAATCATCAATTTCATCAAAAATTTTATGATGACCAAACATTTTGATTACCAAAATAAATTTAGTTTCTTTTTTCTATACGAATAAACTCTTAAATCCACTAATAAAAATAAATTTTATACAAAAAAAAATACAATATATTGTAATTGTGATAGAATATAAGGTGGAAAATCAGTGCAATTATTTGATTGAAATTTACGATTTTCATAATGTGCTGAATTACCTAAATTAATTTTAACAATGAATTCTTGCACTGATACAAGATCTCAAGGTACAATTTTATGGGGACTTTGTTTTTAAATTAAGATTCGGAAATGTACGTGAAAATAATAGTATTAAAGTTCATTTTTTAAACATACTCATGTATATTATAAAGGACCATGAACATTTTTTGAGTTTACTACATCGTTTATGTTATTCTTCTTTGATTGTTATTATTTTCGTTTCCAAATATAGAAAAATGGCAATTAAAAACGGTTTTTTTTTTTTAATTTAAATAAAAAATACAAAAAAACTAATTTAAAATAAAAGTTTTTGAAATAAATTTATCTTATAAAAAATTTAAATGCTAAAATAAAATTAAAGTTATTTGAAAATAACTTAAACTTATCCTGCTAATATGAAACAATAGTATTATAATATGTAGAAATTATTGATATTGATATTTAGCAGGATCGATTAATTTTTTTTATTTATTTTTTTTTTTTAATGTGAAAACACTCTTTTATACAATTTCGTTACTTATAACTTATAGGTAGATTAGCACACTGTGTTTGTGTATAACTTCTTCACATGGCTTTATTAAGAATATTTCTACTAAACTCATTACAATTTTATTAATCGTTGTGTACAACAAGATAATCAAAATTTAAAATTAAAAAAAGGACTTTATAGAAATTTCATTAGAAATGAAAAAATTTTTTTGAAAAAAAAAAACACGCATACCTATTTTCTAATTTTTAAAAAGGTAAGATACAGCCTATACCAATCATACTAAGCAATATTTAAAATTAGAATCATTCTAGTTCGATTCTTATTTGATTGTGGAAATTTCTTATTTGAGATGGGTGGTATGGTGATTGGGTGGAAAGCACAGAATTACGATATGTATTATATATACATATATGAGCAATATAGTATATATATACATATGTATATGTATGTACATATACGTATATTATATTCAAAATAATACACTTGCATGTTGAAAGTGTGACTGCATATACTGAGAACTGTTTATGTATATGTATCTACCTCCTATATATGTATATATGTATGTAAATATGACCATATAAGGATAATGTATGTATATTTGATTATCCTGTGCTAATACATGAAGGCATTTTAAATACTTGAAGATTGGAGAGAAATACCTCAAATACTTGTTAATATATAAATGTAAAACCACCATCATATGGATGTACATACATACTTACTTGTTTGTATTAGTGTGGTTGATGTGAACGATGAAGATAAATACCAAAAAGTACAAGAAAAATCGTTGCATTCCAAACTACGAGAATTGATAAATTTTTTCAGTCATTTGTTTTTTTTTTTTTAGAAAAGATTAAAATATAAATGTTGAGTATAAAATGAATTGTTTATCGTTTTAATTTATTTGAAAAGATTTATTAAAAGTTTCGAATTAATCAAAATTTATTTCTAACTATAATGTATACATGAATGGGTATCATTTTACAGATACATATTCCAATATTTTTCTTCAAAAAGAATTTAAACTCATTTATTTTTTACTTTTGTTTAAAAGTCATTATTTTATTAAAATATTTACAAATAATTTGATTTTAAAAATAATATAACAACAAAATATGTACACTTGACGTAAATAAAAAGAAAAAGTTTTTAATACGAAATATGTATGTATTTTAAAAAATTGCAAAATTATGAACAATTTATTTAAAGCTTGAAAAAAATAACAAAATCTTTTTTTTTTTTTTTAAATAGATAAATTTAATAAATATAAAAAAATAATGAAAATATTAATAAAAGATAAAAATAAAAACTTAATATAACATAAAATTAATTTGAAATTCACATGTAATAATAGCACACATAAAATCCTGATAAATTGCCAAAGCATTCGAAGCATCTTTTTGAGATAAATCCATAATTTTTGTTAGCTATTTGGGCTCGCAAAAGCGTTGGTGTTTGTCACACAAAAAAAAAACCAAATGAAACAGAGAAACAATTTTTGTTAACAAAAAAATTTTAAATAAATGCAACGAATTTATAATGAAAAAACAAAAATTAATAAATAAACACAAAATTATAAAGAATACTGAAAATTGTTACTCACCAAATCATCAATTTTAAGTGCTTCTTCATCATTAAGTCCCATACTTCGAGTTATCTTCAAATATGTCGATGTAATGGGTTTTACCTTTCGCAAATCCACAACAAAGCAATTACTTTGATCAGTATTGTCTCGAATTGATTTTAAATTAGAATTTTTAGTCAACCTTAGTTGTTTAGTATTATAATCCTTTTTCTTAGATGAATGAAAATCCTTTACACTTAAATCAATAGCACTTTCAAAAAATTTATTATCACCAATATCGATTGGAAGATAATTTCGTTCAAGTTCTTGTCCCTTATGTAGTTTACAAGAATTTTTCAAAAATGTTAATTTTTGAGATATTTGTAAATCTTTTGATTCATCTATAATATCTGAATTATCAGGAGAATTACAAATGATCTTCTGAGGATTCAATATTTCTTTTATTTCAAAATTATTTTGAGTATCTGTTCTTTGTTTTAAATCTATTTCTTGAAGTAGAGAATTTTTTAAATTTTTTAATTTTAAAATATTAATTTGTTCTAAATTATTCATTTGATTTTGGTCATGTAAAAAATAATTGTTTCTATTATTACTAAATAAAGATAAATTAGAATTTGGGAAATTCATTTCAAATGGAATCTGCTTATATTTTGAAAACATTAATTGATTATAATCAATAAAATTTGAATAATTAATTAATTTGTTTAGGGAATCACTGTAATTTAAATTAGAAAAATTATTATTTATTGATTGTTGAAATGAAATTTGACCATGATTTAAATCATTATTAATTTCCAAATTAGATAATGTCGGTTTAATTAAATAATTATTTATTGATTTATTCATAGTCGATAAAATATCATTTTTAAAATAATTATTATGAACTGAAGAAATTTCTTGGACATTTTTTGTTGAATTGGAAATTTCTAAATCTAATGAATTTTCAACTAAATTATCTTCAAATCGATTAGGTGAATAAGGACGAAGATTCTTTTTACATGTAGGACATGCTGTTAGAAATTTTGTTACTGCTTCTCGTGGTAAAAATGCATAAGTCTCCGTTATCTAAAAACATTTACAATTTTGTTGTTTTTTTTTTTTGTTCATGTAAAACATAAATAATTCAGATAATTTACAATTCTATAAGTTCGTTTTTGTCCAGCATGACGATTTCCACGTCCACCTAAATCCACATGAACATTGTATATAATTTCAAAAAATTCTTCAACAACAGCCACCTTTCTATAAACTTTCTTTCCAATACTCTGTATAAAAATAAAAATAATATTCAAAGTAAAATTAAAGAAAAAACAGTTACAGATATGGGTGAGTTTCAAAATATCAAAAAAATTCAATAAATAACGTGGATAAAATTATACAATGTATTACATCAGAAAAATTCATTATGCGTTAGATGCTTAACTAATGCGCTTTAGATGCATTGACAATACATTTTTGAATTTTAAACGATTTTACTGTATTGAAATTTCAAATTACATTGAAGCGACCTTGAAACTCACATACAGTAAAGTGGGTGAAATCAAAATAAACTGATTTTTTGTATATCTATTAGTTTTGCATGTGATGAAAAATTTTAAAATAAATATTTTTATAAGTAATTACCTTTGAAGATGAAACAACATACAAATCTGTAAAATGACTTAACTTATCTCCAGTATCATAATTTTCTTGGTTAGTATCATCATCAATAAAATCAATAGGTTTTCTGGTCGTAAATCCTATATTTGTAAATATAATGAACATTTTTAAATTTTAATTTTCTTACTCAATAGAATGTATTTTTAAATATTTGAACCTTTAGATTTCACCCAAAATCGAAATTTTGAACTATCTGGATTCTTTTGTTCTTTTCCACTTAAAGCTCTTAATATTCGAACTTTTTTCTTGTATGTAATCGTTTTCGTTTTAGCTTGATCACCATACGTCTTCAAAGCCCATGGATGAAATATCTATAAAAATTTATATTCAAAATCATGTAAATACAACAAAAAGTTTAAAATATCGTTGATTATATACATAGGTATATTATCAACATCATCATACTTCAAACATTTGATCCTTTTCTGTTTGTGATTTATTTCTCTTTATATCTGTATCATTGTAATTTTCATTTAAATCATCAAGATTATTTGAAAGATGTAAAAACTTTCGTTTATTTATTTTTTCAATTTTATTGTATTGACTTTCACTTTCAACAATGTTTGTGTCATCAATGTTCGTTACACAGTTATGACCTTTTGAATATCCTTTATTTGATATCGACGTCATCATATCTAACAATGATTCATTTCGATTTGTAAAAACTGAATCTTTTGTCAAAGACAATGAAAAAGGTGATGATACGGATGAAGAAAACGGAATTAAGGATGATGACGATGATTGCTCCCCTTTTTGAGATATACATTTTTTTTCAAAATTTTCTATCTTTGCTTTTCTAATATCAGTAGAATTCCATTCACTATTATAATGCTCATTTTTCGAAAACATAATGCAAATTACTTTTTGAAAATACGATGAAAATTTTGAAAGCTATTATTTTAATCGTTTACATTAAGATTTTCAAAGCTATTTGAATTTTCAAAAAAAAAAAAAAAAATTCTGACTTTAATTATGTCTACGATTTCACACCGATTGAAAACGTAGAATTAACTTTACGCACCGTATCACCGTTAATGTCAAAAACAGACTAAAATTAAAAAATTATTCTAACCGGCTTTACATTCAATTGAAGTTAAAAATTTTTGAAAAATAAAATTCTCCGCTTTTTGTTTTGTTTTTTTTTTTTTTTTCTTACGTATTTTATAATATGTAGTAAAGTTGATGATGATAATATATGTATCAAAAGCAACAGTATATTCTACATAATATAAAACTTTGAATACATCACTATTCATCGGTGTCCTACCTCAATGTTTTCTTATTTAAGGATATTTAAGTGGTAAGACAAAGACAAAGCTAGTGAAAAATTTCTGCTCAGACGCATTTTAAATTTTCGTATCATATCACCGTATATGTATTTTATAAAAGTACTCAATACTCATTTTTGTTTTATACATAATAAACATAACATACATTCATATATACTATATGCATATTTTCATATTCTTTTTGACAATTGCTCGAGCAAAAACCACGTGTACAAAAAAATTTTTTTTTTGCTTTTTTTCTTGTTCTCTAAATTTTTATAGCACGTGGTAGTTAAGGATTTATTCCTTATTGAAAAATTGTGTAATGTATACTACATGTAAATAGCAAAAAAAAAAAAGTGTAATGTAAAAGAATTTTTTTACATTTAAAAAGAGGAGGAAATTTATTTTAACTTTTTTACATGAATGTTTACGTATGTGTAAATGATATATATAAAATATATATATAATATATCTATGATACGTACACACACGAAATTCTAATATGTGATTTACATATGTATGCGTGACTGACATACATACAATTTTTTTCTTATTATTCATTTTTCATTATTATTGTATGTAAAATGGGATGAGTTTTTAAGCAAGGACATTTCAAGTTTTCACTTATTTACATTCATACAAGTTTTATATTTTGTCATGCATATGAATGGAAAATACTATTTTGTTAGACATTTTGGGATGAGTCTGTCGCCACCATATACGTAATATGTATATACTGTGCTTTCTTTTCTTCCTTAGTTTTTTTTTTCCTTCATTATTGTTTTTAACTAAATCGTATTTGGGGTAAGGAGTGTCCCATTTTAAAAAATATAAACGAATAAAATTTAATTTAAAGGGATAATATGTAAGCTATTTTTTTGTATAACATTAGTAATAGTAATAATAAGATCGTTATTTATTAAGAGCACGCAGATCATTTGTCAAGACTTTATAATAATTATAATATTCACTGAAAAATATTCATAATAAAGATAACGGTTATTTGGATAAAGGATGAATATTATATTATCAATTCGAAAATTTGTTCAGCTAAACAGTACTTCAAGTCCTGTATTCATTTTACAGTAAAATACAGGACAACCAATATTTATTTCGTTATCAAAAACAATCGCATTAGTAATAATTTTTATTAAATGATTTAAAAAAAAAAGGATTTTATTTCATTTTTCTTTCTAAATACAATTTTTGTAATGTCCTTTTGAACATCATCAGTATTTGTTATGCTTGTGTCTTTCTTGAAAATCATAAAAAATGTAACGAACTTTCTTCTTCAAAAAATGTATATAAAAAATACACGATAAAGCAACAAAATTTTTTTATACATGGACCAAAACAGCATCTATTATTTTCTAAAAGCTGGACAATATTTATTTTGAACAATAAGATGACCAATGACCAGAATCAGGACCAGTTTTTCTTCTTTACTGAATATCAATATAATGTATGAGAAAATTACGTTAAAGGGTTGCATTTAATTTTAAAAATTCCCATAAAATCTTTAGACTATACGGATACAAATGTGTGCATATGTATACATATATACATATGTATGTACGTTTATTTATCTTTCAAAATATTTAATTTAACATTCTTTTTTTTTTTTCGCTTTATTCGTTTTTGTTTTCATTCTGTCTAAGTTTTCATTTCTTCCCAAACTGGAATTCGGATTCTGGATTTCTTCATCTCGAAAATATGTTACATCAATATTTAAAAGCGGATACATACATTTCATTGTACATATGTATATATGTACATACATACATATGTATAAGTCAAATCATTGAACATTTTATTCTACTTTACTTTGTAAAAACAAAAAACTGGTAATACTATTTTAATTTTTCAACTCTATGCTAAGAAACTATTTCGAAAAGAAATTTTCATTAATTACACTAATTACGTGTTTTAGTTAAAATGCATTTTACATACATATATTCATATACTTCAAATATATTTTGTTACATAAAATTAAGACAAATTTTAGAGAAATATAAAAAGTAAATGAATGATTGAGAAAATATTTATTTTTTTTAATCTTTTTTTTTTCGTGTTTTTCACATTAAAAACGAAGTAAGTTTGAAGATATTTTTAGAAAATATAAAAAAAAAGCAAAAAAGGTTGTCACGAACAGATCTGCATTTTCTATATCTTTACATGAACCCTTATCAAAAGGTGGATCGTCCTCATTTTCATCATTTTTAGAGTCAGTGTAAGAAAATTTTATATCTCTAACCTGCTATAGTGCTATATTATATTCCACCCACTTTGTAAATGGTTTTCTATCCTTCATGAGCAACCAACATTCACAGTTAGATAAATTTTTCTATACGTAAATATTATGTGTATTTTTTTATATATAGGTACATATAGTATTGTATAGCTAAACGTACCCACATTATAAACGGAATAAAAACTCATACTTATATAATAACGCCTAGTCTAACAACTTTGATGCTGTATATATACTACCAGAATTCATACCACTTAACTTTAATATCCTGATTGCTTCGTTGTTGTACCTTGCGAAAGAATATTGGATACCATAGTACCATATAATAATACTCCAATAAAATACAAAACTCGTACTAACAACATCATTTACTAAGCAGAAGAATGAGAATTTTTACTGTTTCTAAGCGGGTATATTATATATAAAGATAGGGTGCAGTTGAACATTAAATCCTCTAACGAAACTTATATGAGTTGAGATCAACTTTAGGATTTTAGTATCATATACTATATAGATAACTCACATTTGTATGTAATCACGTGTATATAAAGCATTCCCACAGATTTATGGAGGATGTTGTTGCCATTATATCCTTAACAGATTCTGAAAATCATTTTATTTAATACTAAAATAAAAAGTATTTGTATTTCCAACTATACGAGTATATGTATATTTGTCAACATATAATAATAGTGAAGTTTTAAGAAATACGTAAGTATATAAAAGTAAAGCTTTTATCGAAATAAATATAAAGTACAAGAACATAACTCAAAGGTTTGCATACAACATGGTACCACCAAGCCTTAGCAATTGAAAAAAAAAGAAATGAAAATTACATTAAAAATACTGATTTTATACTGGATAAAATCATCATTACGATACAAAACCTCGTTTCTCAAAAAAATTGAACCATTCTTTTATGTTTTAAGTACATAGGTATTTTATTTTTACATCAATTCTGAATCTTCATGTATCGACCACATCATATCTACAAAAATTTCTATTGGTCTTTTTCTTGTATAATTCTTTTCTTAATCATTTTGATCAGATACCTCAATCATCAGTGTTAGGTGATATCTTTTGTGTCCCAAATATCATTACCTTTTTAGACCCAAGAATCCTACGAAGAAAATTTATTTTGGACCATAATTTTATCAATTTTTAAATTATTTACAATTAATATCAATGTAAAACGATAACATTATTAATGAAAAGATATAAATCCATAATAGAAAATGTAATCAAATTATACGATTTAAAAAAAAAAAAAACGTTCAGATATTTTTTTGAACAACTTTACTTGTACCAAATATTTTTTAATAATAAATCGTACATATTTTATTTCTTACATCTAAAATCATAATATGCGTGTAGTTTAATGTAAAAATGTTATGTACACTTATGTAGGTAACTATACATATATGCATTCAGACCACAAATCTTTTAAATTTAATTCGAAACTGATTGTTTACTTTTTTACCTTGATTTTTTCTACATGAAAAGTAAATTCATCCAATTAGTTTTGAAATGAACCGCTTTTTAGTTTATAATTACTAAGTATTCTTTGAAAATAAAAAAAAAATAATAATTTAGTCATGTAGGTACATACATATATACCAATATTGACATGAATATCTAAATTTTTGTAAAAAAGAAAGAAAAAAGGTGAAAATTGCAAAATATTCCATCATCAACCGGTTGTCCATACATAAAAGCAACTTTCTGATTCATTTCATCTTTTATCCATAAATTGAAATGAACCATGGTTTTTCTCTCAACCCCAAAAAATTTTATAAATTAATCCGCACATGAATATTCACGCATAAAAAATTAATCTCCCACCGTCCTGGATTTAAACTTTGCAAACAGAACCACTATATGTTCGCAATTGAATCATTTTGAAAAAAATATAAAAAAAATAAGCAGAAAGGGAAATAAACCTATACACAGTCCTATCTCCAAACATTAACTTCGTATATCGGTATATATATATGTATCTATTATTGTCGTCAAAATACTAGCAGAGCAGTACTGAACTGGAAGTACCTCCATATATACGTATATATACGTATGTACATGGTACGAGTATTTTATTCATGGTAGTATAGCAAAAATTTTCGTTTCGTAGGATAACACACAGCAACAATAAATACTCGAGAAATTCATGAAAATATACAAACCGACATGGCAAACCTCATACCAATAAAAGAATTTTTATATTCAACACTTGGAAATGAGTCAAAAGCTCGGAAAAAAAGCATCACATCAGAATTTTGAAACCTATTTTACCTACCACCCACTCATCTACCAATATATCTCTTTATTCGTACAAATTTATATAAATATATACATAGATATGCACATGATGATGTATACGCTGTATAATTTCACAACATTAATCGTAATGGAAGTGAGGTTGCATGTTAGTAGAGCGCACCCGTGGGTGCGAAAAATTGGATCGAAAGAGTTTTATAGAATGGGAATGTATTTTCGTTTATGCCTGTTTCTATAAAAACGTATAAACCGAACCGATATACTAAAAAAGAATGCTTTGTTAACTTGCCAGAAGGTTGCTTATGTAGAAGGGTCCCTCATTACGTTGTCAGATATACAGTATAGAGATGATCAGAAAAAGATATTGAATGTTGGCTGTTATTTTGCTTTTATATATGTGCCCTTGTTATAAATATGCGGCAAAATAGAATCCTACAAATAACAATATAAACAACAACTTTAGGATTTTCCTAGGGAAGTAATATAATGAAAAACAACGAATAAATTTATAGTGGGATGAGAAAATACACGTGACATATCAAAATGTAGTCACATCACAGCAGTCATTGATTCCCCCAAAGTTACATACATGTACGTACAAAAACATTATAAGTATGTTCTGGTATAGCTACATCATACTTATATACCTACATACTACATATGTACATATTTTTATCAGGATGACCCGATACCTAAAACTCTGTATTATCACAAAACTCATCCCTTTTAAAACACTTTTATGATTTCTTTTCTTTTATTTACGAAAACCCAAAACACATTTCATTTCTAACAATATTAACGACTAAAGTCCATCCATCCGAATATATGTATAAGAAAAACTTTCTTTGAACTCTAATGAATGAGGGTGCAGGAAATAAAAATAAAATAACAAAAAGAAAGCAAAAATAACAATCCTATAGAAATCAGCACATGACTTTTTACATGAACATGACATTTTCCACGGAACTACTAAAAAACTTTCTAAGCATGAAATACACGTTTGTACTTACGTATGTATGTACATACGTATACGGATTGTGTGCTTGAACAGATAAAAAATAATTAAAATAAAGTAACTAAAATTCAATAAATCGAAAATTAGAAATTTCCAAGATATTTTCTCTATGAAGACTAAAAATTTATTAAATCTAAATTTCATTTCTAATGTTCAATAATGAAATGATTTTGTAATACAAAATTTTAACAAAACATACATGTTGAATACGAAACTAAATTTACATGTACATATAATTATATTTTGTTTATAATAAACTTATTAATATTCTCAAAAACCAGTTCTTGGTTTTTAATCATTTGATGTCCGGCAATTGATAATTCAATGTTTGAGTTAAAACTCTTTTAAAAAGGGAAGATAAAATTTTGGTCCAGTACAGGTTAAAGGTTATTTTGATGAAACTTGTTTAGATGACTATGGACCATATTAATGCATGACTCATGAGAAACTAGAATTTTTTAAATATATAAATTATTTAAATGTAAACGGAATTTTTCATACTTAATAATTTTTAAATAAATTCTTAGATCTACGTGTACGTATCTTAAAAAAAAAAAACTATTCTTAAAATGTTTCTTCATTTTGAAATCCATTTCATTGAGTATTTTTTTTTTTTTTAAGGATACGAAAACATAGAGACAGGAAACAATACTAGTAGCATCTGTTATTCAAAATAAAATTCACTGTTAGCATTTTCCAGGCCTAATGTAATATTTTAAACCAGATATGTTCATACAAATTAATCTTCAAACCATTTTATAGCTATTACAAAATTTTTACTCTCTTCATATTGGTTTGAATATTCGTTTCGTGTTTAAAAAAATTAAAAAATGAGGAAACGCGTGTATATTCTAACTCCTAAGCTGTGTGGAAAATTCAAAATTTTTTTACTCTTACCAAATGGAAATTTAAAGGAAAAGTGAGAAAAGTTTGAAATTCGTTAACAGCTTAAATTCGAAACAGCTAGTAGTCAGTACTAAAAAAGCTTAAAAATGATTTTACAAAAATCATATGTTTTGGATGATACTTTTTTACACATTACAAGGTCCTGTTCTAATTCCTAATTTTGATTTTATGTATTTGTCCTTGAATGTTTGAAGAACATCATAAAGACCATTTATAAAATTGACGGTGTTTGTGTTATCACCTTATATGTAAAACGTGTATTGGTACAAAAAATTCAAAATCTTTTTTATTTTTCTCACATTTTAATACTTTTCCCCTAGTACTTCTTAGGATATCTTAGAAAAAAAAAGTTTGAATCTTTCACCTAGTCTAGTCTATATCACGATATTTCCTGAAAATTTTCGGTTGGCTTTGAAGCTTTAAATTTCATAAATTTAAAACTTGAAAATTTTTGAAACAGAATGATCCTATGCGATCATTCAGATTAATCAAATTGATCAATTCAAATTGAGATTTGTTCTCTTATTTCAAATTTACATAATTTCAAGTCCTCAGCATGATAATGACGTCATTATTTTAATATCGTTATTCGTTGTCATTGTATATTTTTCATTGCAATAATGCATTAATGTACATTCTGCATAATAAAGCGTCACACACATCTATACCTACATTAAGTACCTATAAATTCATGATCCCTATTTCAAAACAATGCACACACATAAATATGTACATAGGTACATATGGACATACATAGAAGATAGCTTAGTGAAATAAATGCTTGAAATGTACTTTGTATATAAAAGTAAATATGTACAGATATATTTATATATATTAGCGATATTACCTTTACCTTTAATTTAACAATCCGTCGCCCTATCACCTGATAAATACACGTACACGTCCGTGCATACAAACATCGTGTGTTAGTATGTATATTTTATTATCACATATATACCCATCCACATACTTAGATACGAGTACATTTCGCTATCAATTTTGTTGACAATAGAACTATCTGCGAAGAAACGAAACTGGTTTTCCTATGATTTCTTAATGATCCACAATTTTTTTTTTTCATTATAGTACATACAAATATACGTGAACATGCATAAAAAGTATACATACCTTAAAATATGAGTACAAGAAGTCAAAACTCGTTTGAAACTTGTTATGTAGCCAGCCAGTAATTTTTTTTACAAATTATTGTAATATGTGGGCGTTTTTATTTGACTTTTAGTGTTTTGTGTTGTTGAGTTGAATTGAATTGTTGATGTGACGTTGAGGTTGTCTATGACGTCAAGACGTGCGCGCTGCGCTACCCAATTGTACGCTATTCCCACTATGTATCTTACAGTGAAGTACTGTAATAGATCCTTTTAGAATACATACATACCTATGTGCATATACATATTTTACAATTTTATATTGCATTTGCATAAATGTAATTTTTAAAAAATAAAATGAATTTTCAAAAATTATCGTTTTTTTGTTTTCACTGTGTCACTTCAGTACTGAGTACAGTAGTACAGTACCAGACCAGACTATCCAAATTATGGTCATGTTCATGTAGCACTGTTGTCGACGTTGACGTTGGTAATGGTATTATTGCAAATTTCCACATTTTTATATACATACATACTATGTACAATGTGAATGCATACTTCAACTTGTAGAATATACGGGTAATGGGTATACAAACGAAACAGTGCATTTATTTGTATCACATACTGTATAAGTGTATACTGTATACTTGACGTATATTGCAATTGCTGTATGTATGTATACCATTTCTAAATTATTAGAAGTATAACGTCTTTCATAAATTTATTTCAAGTGTGCTATTCTGTTAGCTGTTGTTATTGCTTATTGTGGTGCAGCTGTGCAATTTATTTTCATGCATGCAATGCATGTATACGTACAAACATGATTCGAATATACATACAATATGTGCATCAGCATTTAAAAAATATATATAAATATACACATGATGTATGCACATACATACATATTACATACTACAAAAATAAATATGCAACACTGGTGGGGCTTAAATCGCACCACTTTCCGGTTAATCCATCATTGCTTTTATTACTTGTTTTTTTTTCTTTTTGAACAATTTTTTCCTCAACTTTGCTTCTGAATTTTTATTCCAACTCCAACAAGTATTTCAAAATTGGTGATTGTGAGTGTTGGCTGGTGAGCTTTTTAACTCGAATAAAAGTTGCGTTTGTAATAATTATTTTTATGTACAATAATTCAGTGATGTGTACCTCTTTTGTGAATCTAATAGTTTTCTATTTCTGTTTAATTTGAGTATTCTTTATTATTATTATTATTATTTTTTTTTTAACTTTAAATTAAGCGATTCTTCATTTTAGTATTAGACTGATTCTGATAAACTCGTTAATTCAGAAGGATACACTTATACTGTACATGGTACATATACCAAATGTAGTGTTTGTGAAATTTAAATTGTGGTAAAATAAAAGTAATAAAAAAAAATACATTTTAAAAGTAAAATCATGTAAAATATTGAGCATAAATTATGCAGTGCCTTTCCGATTGGTTAATATAAGAAAAGAGAAAATTTCATAATATGTGCAAAAATTTCGATTAATATACAGTGGACAGTGCGTGCATTCGTAAATACATATATGTAATATAAAAATATAATCGAAAAGGTAAAGACAAAACAAAAAAACAAATTAAAAAGAAAAAATTCAAAAAACTGTGTAGTTGGAAAATTAGACATATTTGCTTTTACATATTTTATACAGTACAAGTTAAAAGAAAAGAATCAACAATTATTAATATTGCAAAGGTGTTCAATAGCAGCAGCAGCAGCTTTTCTTTGAGTAAATTATATTGTGGAATATGTATATATTTATAACTTCACTTAAATTTTCTTCTTTTTTTTTTTAATACGAACCTAAATACATAACTTTTAGTGCATTATTGCATTCACGCTTTGCACAAAATTTTTATATATAGTGGTATACATTGTGCACAGCACATAAATAATAATTACAAAATACATACTTAAACTCGATTTTAATTTTTAAATGTAATTATTTCACGGATATATAGTACATATACCTACATGTATAGTGTAAAGATTAATAATGGTATATATATAGTGTAACATTTCTATACTAACACGCGAAACAACAAAATGTGATTATTACGTATACAATAATATATTGAAAATTTTTAGCTGAATTTGTTGCGAAAACGCATTAAAGTTGAAGTAATTTTCTTTTTTCCTCACAATTTTTTTTTTTGTGTAATTTTCAAAAAAAAAGTGTTAATGTATCTATTTATATTTTTTAAATTGCAATTACATACATACATACAATTTCAATAGCAAAGAGCAAAATTAATATGCTACAATATAAACTTAAAGTGGAATTAAAATTTAAATAAAAATGTAAACGAAAAAAAAAAGAAAAAAGAATATTCTATTCAGCCTTGACATCACCTTAGTGAGAAGCCAGTTGCTCTGTTATTTAGTCGTTAACTTTTTTATACACAAATATACATATAACGCAGACTATACCACTACACCACATCAATAAATCCATTGGAGTTTGTAAGTTTTTTTTAACATCAACGTATATATAGGATATGATGTGTTATTTGTATGTAATTGTTAATATTAACCAAGTTCTTTTTATCCAACAACGCGAAAAAAGTTAAAAAAGATATTGAACAAAAAAAAAAGAAAAAAAAGTTGAATACATACATACATATACCATCATCATCATCATCATCAGCAGCATTATCATCGTACCATTGGATTTTTGAACAAAGCAAACACTGATTCAAAAGCCAGCAATAAAGGTAGATAGATATAAGCAAGCTCTCAAGCACATCCAATGCATTTACAACAACAAAACGAACGATAATATAAAAGGTGAGTTCATATTTATATTTCAAATGTACATATTATCATTTTTCTATGTAAGTTGACTATCGAACAAGTGTTTTGTCTTTTGTTTTTTCATTAGTGCTGTTACAAATAAAAGTTGATTAGGTTTTAAGTTTTATCTTTATTTTACAAAAAGAATCTGTTTTTTTTTTCATTGTCTCATACATCATTTTGACGAATCTTTATTTTATTTTATTTTTATTTTTATATATATTTTTTTAAATCTGAACAACAAACTGTTGAAACTAAGGCTAAGGAACTGAGGGTGTAAGGTGATTATTATTAAATTTAAGTTTTCTTGCATACTGGTTTTATTCGCATAGATTTCCCTGTAATAACTGGATTTTTCATATAGGTATTCAGTCTCTGTTTTATCCATAAAATTGAATTTGTATTTAAGTTTGTGGTAGACTGCTATACCAATCATATTTAATGCAGTCATTTGTACAGTCTTAAAAAGTAAAATACATATACATATAAGCTGTTAAATGCATTGGGCACTCGTATAACATCATTTTTTGTTAAATTCATCTACTATATAAAGCTATTGGCTACATAAATTCATACAAATATTAATAAAATCTTATTTCTAACACACGTGCATATTCTAAATATCACATAAACATACATATATAAAGTACCTGTGTCTGTATTCGAATCAATTTTTTTTAATGGAATTTTTACATAGGTATTTACATAGTCTATACATGTCTGTACTAATCAGCTTTTGAATTTATTTCAATTTTTTTTTTTTTTTTCTATTTAAAATTAAAATAGAGTTCATATTTAAAATTTATACATACATACATATACCTATGTATGTGTATGCATATTAAACAAAATCTTCTATGTACAAAATTAAAATATTTCGTTTATTTTAAAGATATTTTAAAAGCTAGATTTTAATTACTTTTAAAATGAAATTATTATGATTTTTTTTTTGTTTAATACAAAATACAAGGAAAATGAAGAAAAACTGTTTTCATTGTCCTTAATAGGTATGCAAAAAAAGAAAAGAAATAAATACTCATTTAACAGTCAAATAAAAAAGTATAAAATGATAAGGAATACAGAGAAATAATATTGCATGGTACCTAAATGATGGTATCGGTATGGTATGAAATGTATGTATCGGTACACAATTACGAAGTAAATTTTATGTTCTATACATTTCGTTAATTTCTGTAATATTTAACATTATGAAAAGACTTATTTTATATGAATTTTGGGAGGTTTTACCCACTTACCTCAATTTTCAATTAATTTTCTGCATAATTTCATTTAAAATATTAAAATATAATTTTTGAAATGATTACAGAAATCAAATTTTACATTTATTTTATTTTGCTTATACATATGTATGTACATATTTTTCCTAACACCTACCTACCCCAAAAAAATGAGAAAAAAAAAAGGATCAACCATTAGAATTGCATTTTAATTTTTTAATCAGTGAGAAATAACTAAATATTTCAAGTATTTCGAATTACTTTGAATGTATTCCATGGAGGTATGCATTACGTATTAAAACTAATAGTGAGTTTGAACTGTTGGTTATTCTATAAGATTTGTAAAATTAAGAAAAAAACTGTTTAGCAAATACTGAAGTATATCCGGTCTTCTTCATTTCATATTTTATTTATTCTTTTTAACCTTTTTCTTTATTTAACTTATACTCTTACCAGTGTAAGTAACTAAATAAAACTGGTAATGTCTTTAAAGTAAAAAAATAAAAAAATTAATACATTTATACGTAAGTACTAGGTATATAATTTAACATAGAATAATCACGTTATATGCGGGTGAATTCATAATTATGAAAATAGCAAACTATTTTTTATTATTCACATTTTTTTTTTTAGTTTTTAAATATAATTTAATTTTTTATCTACAATTTGTTCATTATAAATGCAATATACATAGATACATATTATTTATTTTCCCTTCAACTTTAGTGGATCTCCCTCCACGTGTACGTACCAATATTCACATATAAGTACAAACTTCAAGTTAAAAAAAAAGTTTCACATGCATTTGTCATGAATAAAATAAAAATATTTTTCTATGCTTTTCAAAAATTTTATTTTAATATTGCACTTTTGTAAATTTTATTATTTCATTGTAAATTGTATTTATATTCATTTCATATAAGCATGTACCTATTATGTATGTACATATGTACATACAAAAGTGATGTACTATATAGGTACATGAACATAGTTTGAAAAATAAAATTCTTGATTTTTAATTTTTGATAACTGCATAAATATGTACGTGTGATAAAATATTCAACTGCATTCTAAAATACGTAATTTTTAAAATGGTAAATGTTAAAAAAGTTTAAAAATTTGAAAATTTTATTTTATTTAAAGAAATTTAAAAATGAAATGTTGAATATGAAAAAACAAGTCAGAGATCATTGGTATATATGTATTACTTGGTATTACACACATAAAGTACAATGTACTCATGCTAACTTAAATGCTATGTACATATTTCTTTATTAAAATTAAAGTTATGCTAAAAGTGAAAATAAGGCAAAGAATGGATTTTTAATTTTTTTTGTTGCATTTAATATTGTTGAATGATCAGGCAATTCTCTTTCTACATTCTGTAGGCACATTTAAACATTAACATTCAAATTAGTTAAATTTTAATTGTTTGCACTCCTCCATATGATCATAATTTTAATGAGCATATAGAAACTGCATCCTATATGTATGCATGTATGTACATGTATTCGTATAAAAGAAACCTCGTGCATAAAGTCAGTTGATTTTTATATTATAAGTATTCAAAAGTTCAGTAAACTTTTAATAAACTGAATTATTTAAAAAGCAAATATAAAATAAAATCAACAAAAAAGAAAAAATAACTATTGTGTAGGTAACACTCCTGACAAAAAATAAATAAATAAATAAAAAATAAAATAATAATATAAAATAAAATAAATAAAAACCACGAATGTTTTTTATTAAAAAAAAAATTATTCCCTATACTAAAAAAGCATATGACCACATATAAGTATGTACATATGTATATATACCTATGTATATATATATATGAATAAATGTACATTTAAAAAAATATTAACGCATGCACTTAAATTATGTACTTGCCATGTCATTATGCAATTGATATTCTGGCCATGGTATCGGTTGGTAAATAAAATAACATTAAAAAAAAATTATTATACAAAAAGGGTAAAACAATTGTTAGTCTACAATATGTAAAAATTTTATTAAATTTAAAAACCAGTTTCATACATTTAAATCGATACATGAAAAAAATATATGCACAAATATATAGATGTATCTATTCAACTGCTTGTGTACCATACCTATACAGTGTGTGCAAATATATACATACATAAATGAATATTTCCTCATGTATGTTGTATATTACACCAATATTGCTTGTCATTTGAACACCACGATATCTGAGCTGATATTTAACTAAATCTGAATCATTTGTTAGCAGAATTTATTTAAAAATTTTTCATAAAATGTTATATTCATTTTTACTTTTAAAAAATTACTTTAAAGCTTTGACAAATATATTATTGAATTTGGAAATTTGTTTTTAAAAGTGTGCTGTATGTTATATACATACGTATATGCAATGTATAATACATAATGAGAAGGCATATGAGAAAGTAAGATTGATATATTTTCATAATTTTATATAGATATACAGATATCACTCACCAAAGCATATTAAAGAAAAAACAAAAAAAAAATGTAAATCAGTCGAGGTCGTTCGAAATCGTTCAAAAGTAACAAAGACCTATTTTCTAAAAAAAGAAGTAAAAAAATCCTATGCATGTACGAACATAATGTTTACAATTTAGCTTCTTAATATTTTTTCGCTTTTCCATGTAGATATTAAGTTTATAGTTGAACAAAAGTGGAAAACGTAATCAACCTAAACGGAGTTCACTGTCAAATTACAACAATAATATTTCGTAGATATTTTACATTTATAAAATTACAAACTGTAACATTTTGGTGACATACATACATACATAAACAGGGGTATTACTTATAATACCATTCATATTTTTTGGACATAGAAGTTTGTAGCTTCAATAAAATTAAACATAATTTATTTTTATTTATGAATTTAAGGTTAATTTCGAACTTTAAATTCAAGTTTCGTAATTAAAAGTTTTATAAAATAAATATAACTTTTTATTAATATGTACATATACGTATGTACATACCTACTTGTTTTTTAAATATGCTTACGTACACATTGTACACACGTATTCACTCATTGAATACCTCCTCCTCCCCCTTATTTTAATCATCTATCTAATTTTAAAATTTTTAAAATGATTGGTACAATATTAAATGTAAAATAAAGTTTAAATACTTACATACTTTTATTTTACTTTCAAGCAAGAAACTAAGCTCTGTTTTCCATGGATACATTGCATTCTCTATAATTTTCATGAAAAATTCAAATACCTAATATACATATGTACGTATACGTATTTTAAAAAAAGTACATCGAATGCATGAATAATTGCACTTTTTCCATTTATAATTTCAGTTGTTTAAAAATTCGTAGGTACTTACTTGCATATGAAACAATCTCTTCTTCATACCTATATATATTATTTTTAATTTAACAAGAAAATAATGTCATTCTTTCATATAATGAAAATTAATAAATTAAAAATTTTCTTTCTAAATTCAGTACTCAATAATACGCACGTACACTGTTTTATTTGAGCACATATTACATTGTAGTATATGTATGTATATGTACCTATATAAAATATTGTAAGTACATACATAGAACTTATACAAACAGTCAAATGAAAAGAGGGTCATCGCCATTGCATTCATCCATACCCTATCCTATAATATTTTAATGATTCATTTGTCACGTCTGACAATGATGATTAACCATTTCGTATAGATTACAAAGCTAATTTTTAAAAATTTCATTTATGATAATATAAAATAATGTGTATGTACATTGTATATTATACATTTTGTCCATATGTATAACTTTCAGTTTGCTTATTATATATCATTCACATATTTGATGAGTACATAAAAAGAATGAAACATGCCATAAACATTTTAATGTTATTGTCAATATTTTAAATAAATTGAATATATCGTTAATATGCTGACCAAAAACTAATGTGAAAATTATTTTGTTTTGTGAGGAATGTTTTTTGCCACCTTATTTGTCATTCAAAATAAAAATGTATGCAAATCATGATTCAATCGTACTTGATTGTAATTTAAGACACGCTTCTTTTGCCTCTAAAAGTATACGTATACATACATATGTGTGTACAGCATTTATGCAAGTACAAAAGATAATTTATTTAAAACATACCTATTTAAAATATTAAACTATACTATATAATATAATTCATACATTTTATTTCTTTTAATACATAAAATTTCACCTTGTATCCGTCATTCATTTATATTGAAACTTTTAATCTAAATAAATATAAAATTCAATAACGCTTGTTGTCTTATATTCAAAATGAACAATTACGATAAATATTTATATAAAATTACGTGTGTAAATAAACATTTTTGTACCTAAAATTCATTTAAAATTAAAATACTTGAAGTGTGATAAAACAATAAAAATTCTATTGTTATTTTTATTTAAATAAATAAACTATTTATTGACCAAATACATTAGCCAGGTATGTAGAAAATATACATAGTATGTAAATTAAAAATTTTAACTGTTCTTATTGTAAATAATACTTTTTTTTTGGTTGTTGAATGAAACCCCATGTAGTCCCCGTGTAAAATTTTATATGAAAGTAGAAAAATTGTTAATTTATGAAAAGTATTTTACCATGGAGTTAAAAAATTCATTAAAAATATTTGGAAGCTTGATATCATATAGGAGGATCAAGATAGGGTCAAGAAATAATTAATAATTTATGTTACTGATTTTTTGAAACCATTATAAGTGTATTTAAATTAATAAAATTATATTAATTTATATGCAAATTAATTGGAAAATATTTTTCTCAAAAAATATCAAAAATGTAACACAATTAATTATAAATTCAACATTATAAAGATTATGATTATTTTTTACTTCTATTCGAGTTCAAGTTCATAAGTATGTATGTACAAAATAGAAGAAAATGAAAAAATATAAATTGTGCAAACAAATAAATAGTTTATTGCCCTTTTTAGAGTATTAAAAGTAATTTAAGAAAAAAGGAATGTAATGTATTGAAACCCATAATTCAAAGATCAATAACCTATAGCACCTTACTAATTATACAGTATAAGTATATATACACCTAATTATAATAGGAATAAATCTTAATTTGAAAATATACACATGTGTGTACCTTTAATGAAATAAAATAAAATGTTTAGACTATATGGTATAAGTACTACCTTGACTTCTTATTTTAATCATTACCAAATTCTTACAATCTAAATTCAACAATAAATATGTAGATACAGGTAACCAATAGGTAACCTGTAACCTGTAATTCATGACTTTACAGTTTACGCTAAAAAATGTGGATAATGAAAATATTTGCAATCATGTACTTATGTACATTTGTATCTATACATATGTACATACAAATGTACAAATTATGTATTGTATATTGAATCGTATAAACTATAAATAATATTTTAACATGATTATATTAAATATTAATTATAAAAAGCAATTAATAAATTACATATGTACTTAAGTAAGTATGTACATATGTAAATGCGTACATACATATTAATATGTGCATAAATGTATGGATGTATTCGTGCATAAGTATATTAATAATTATATATTGTATTTCGCTGTCATTTGTGCACGGCATACTTAAGTAAATGCATTTTTTACGTGCAATATTCATACAGTTATTTTGTTAAAATTGTAAAAATGATTGTTAAGCGTTTATATAATTTTATGTATCAAATAAATCTAAATCTAAAATTTAAATTTTTTATTAACTTCTTACATTTATTTTTATTTTCTATTTCAATTATCTTTAGGTATTACTATTACAGATTGTGTATCATTGAGTAAACCATATTATCTTAAGTTCATTACCATTTTTTATTATTTTACATATCATTGCGTGAAATTACTTATTAAGGCTGATACTATTACATACTGAATTGTAGAACCTTTTTTTTCTTAATTTTTATTTTTATTTTGTGATTCTGCAAAGAAGTAACGAATATAATTCGAAATTTCACAATTTTATTAAAAACGAAATATGTTTTCTCATGCCATGAACACGGTTTATTTTAATTCACAGATAAGTTAGGCCTGGCCTAATAATTGGTAACATTTATAGCAAAATTCGAAATTTCAAGTATACTATAATATCTAAAAGTGTATTTTTGTACTGTTTGTGTATCTATATATGTCTATACTGTATTATATGTATATTGTCTAATAAATATGTGTGCTTTATTCTGTTCTAACAAAGAAAACCCTATAATGTACAGTTAGACACAAATTTTCATGAGCAATGAATAAATAACTTTTCAACTTTGAATATACATATTTGTACGTTATGTATATTTGTACAATATATAATTTATACATATCACAAACATACATACATGTGCATAATACGTTTACTTGTATATGTAATTATTTATACAAATTATGTTTTATAAATAAAGTACATACATACATAGGTGTATACTGTATACATGTTATGAATAATATCTGATAATATTGAGGTGCTAGATCTGTTCTACATATACAAAAAATTAAAAAAATATATTTATAATGTAGATATAGGTACCTACATAATGATAATAAATAAAAGAAGAAAGAGATTAAATATTCATCATATATTCATTGTATTCATTATATAAAACCGGTTATCTTGTTCAATGACCAACAGAGAATACTAATTTTATTTCATAGCAAAATTACTATTATTATTATACAAAATACAATATACCTATCTATAATATGCTATAATTCAGATTTTTCTTATGACTTTATGCTAAAATAGGAATTTCGTGGTCATTATGTAAATACATACTTACATACGTATACGTATATGTATGTATATTTGGATTACACAGGCAATATATACCCATATGCGTTCGCCACGATTATACACACTAATAAACGTACGTACGTACATACATGTATGTACGTTTGCGTCTATGAAAGTATAGACACGGATCTATTCCGTATAAAGATGTTATAATTACTTACAATATTATTTCAAATGATTTAAATAGTTTGCACTTAAATGAATACAATGTTAAGTATATATGGAATTATTTAAAAAGTGTTTTAAATTTTATGTATATAAGTACCTATGTATATATATGTACATACATATTTATTACATGTTTCAGTACAATTACAATAAGAAAATTCATTTATTTATGTATTTAAAATGAGAAAAACATTGTAAAACTGTATAGAAATAGTATCATTACGAATCACGATCAACTAATAAAAAAAATATAAATTTTGATTTGTACGGAATTTAAGAATGGATAGAGAGATTATATGTACATATGTATGTATATTCATACATAGATTTTAGAGTTTAAAGTTTAAATCCCATCCATAGATACGATATTTTTTTCTTCCTTCCTTTTGAATATTATCACATATAATATAAACTATTTTATATTATATGTGGTATTATCTATAGCATAAAGCAACGACATTCTATAGCTACACTTCATTTTTTAAATAGCTTTTTTAGTATAATGATGCTTACGAAAATACAATACATACATTGTTATGTCATGAGTTGTATATATTATCTGACAGCTCATTTTTTATCAAAACATGACCTGGACCTGGACATCTCATAAGATTCTTTACTAAAAAATCTTTTCTATCATAACATGATGAACATACATACGTACGTAACCAATTAAATTAGTACCAATACGTCGAAAATAAGTCTGAATTAATTTTTAATTTGAGTTCTTTAAATAAAACTGGTGATAAAAAATTCATAATCATTAATGAAATTCCTCTAATTTTGTTTTGTACAAAATACAAATAAAAATGTATATTAAAACACATAAACACGGATACGTTTATGCATAAAAAATTCAACATGACATGACAAAACAAAATTAACAATAATCAATACTAAATTTTCAATTAATTTTTAATATTTGCGGCTAAAATTGGTTTTTCCAAAAAAAAAGAAAAATTTAATGATTAATTTAATGTCCACATTAAAAAGTTATATACAACACACATATTAGATGTTTACACATAGTACATTTGTTTAAATGTACATACATATGTACGTACCTATATTGAGTATGTCCTTGGCACACACTTTGTTTATTTTGTTTTGATTGATTACATCTAATAAAAGATATTTTATGAAAGAAGGTACAGTAAAATTACTTTTTCCTCTGTTTTTCTTCAATTTACTCCAATTACAAATTGTAATTTACAATTGTATGATTTACTTACTTATTTACAATATTATTCCATATACCTACTAATTATTATATATTTACCTTTATTTTTTTTTTTTTAGAGGACATTGAAATATTTAGTTACCTAATCATTTGATTATAATACTTTGACTCACATTTAAGTTTAATAATGTTAATTTGGAAAACAAAAGAAAAATAAACAAAATCAAAATGATTATTATGTAGAGTTAAAATAATAACTATTTTTCATGAACATAATGCATGTAGTGTATTTAAATATTTACAATGTAGGTACATACATAAATTTTAAGTAAATGATGTATGAGCATATTGCATGACTCAAATGTTATCTTATTCATACAACAAAATTTAAAAAAAAAATGTTTTTTGTTCACTATCAAACAATTTTCTACAGGTACATATATAGATTTTTTTGTATTTACATTGTACATACAGCTTTTTTTTTTTTTTTTTTAAAAAAAAGATACAGTCAACATTAAAATAGTGAAACAAATGAAATGTACAAATGAATACTGAAAGAGAAAACAATACGTATGTTATATGTAGTAACATTAATAAAATTATTATGTACATATAAAACAATGGTTTTTTTTTTTCAAAAAAGTTTAATTTTACTTTTGATATTAAGTGAATCATATATGAATTTTTTAGTCATAAAATAATTTCAAAAATTTTACATACATACATACAATTATGATGTAGATATGTAATATATGTACATATGTATAAACAAAGGTGTATTACCTACGTTAATTTATAAACTTTCAGTCGAAAGTTTAGTCTCCATACCTAAGCAATAGATAGTAATCAAAGTATGTATATATGTATGTATTTATATTATATACATACATACGTATATACGTATATATATAGACATTAAATATATACATATATATATAGTACATATGTACTTTGTGGTAATTTTTTTCTTTCATTATTATCACATATAGTAAATACTGTACATTAAACTTAATTTTGCCGCACCCTAGATTGTATTATTTTTACATACCTATGCATAAAAAAATAACAATAATGATAATAATAAAAGAAAGAAAAAAAAAACTGGAAAGGAAATAAAAAATTACTTAATATATAGGTATATGAATATTCATGCGTATATGAGAAATATAAATTATCATTACATAAATAATCTATGTCTTAATGTACTCGTATGTAATATTGAATATTTTGAAGGTATAAATCATAAACAAATTATAAAAAGAAAATAATAAATATTTTATAAAATTCGGATTATATTAAAATTACATCCACATATCTTTTTGTATGTATGTATAATGTGGTGTGTATTTGGCAAGTAAATATATCTGAAACGATTACTTTAAAAATAAACAAATTTTCACAATGAATATTTCAAGATAACACAATTGTGTAAAAAATTAAGTTTAAAAGTCAGATTTTCATTTCTTCTACTTGGTTTTGCATAATTTTATTCACAATTATATTGCAAACAGTTACCATCGTCTTTATCTTTATATGTACATACTTATGTATACATATATGCTATTATATATGTAGTTATGTGTGTATGTACTTATACGTGCATACTTTATTATCAAAAGAGAAAATCAATAATATCTTGTACGATATACATTATGTATGTAGATACATACATATGTATATTTTAAAATATTTATATGTATGTATATATACCATAAACCTATTATTATGTGCATGTTATATAAAAGTCTTTTGTTTTATTAAGGAAAAATTATATCTTAGCAACAAGTTACATTGTATAATGTACGATTTGCGTGACATTAAACTAAGTGCAATTAGGTTTGCAAATTTATTCTTAATATTTATTATATTTATTGAATCTTTATTGTAGTGTTATATATATTATAAATAGCAAATGTCATTATTTTACACATAAGTATTAAAATTTTCATGCATATACATATTAACATGTAAATACAATATACACATGTAAATTATAATAGATGTGATAAAAATGTGATATAAAAAGTGGTAAAAAGTAATTTAAATTCAGTAACAAATAAATTACTTATAATTAAAAATAAGTGATTTCGATCAATCATCTAAAGAAAAGTATTCATACATTACGAATAAATTATACGAAATATAAAAATGTTATAAGTATATGTAGGTACTTTTAAAAATCTCAATTACCTATGAAATTCCCTTAATACTTATAAACAATTGTCCAACATCTACATATACATATGTAGTTTTAAATACCATAGCAACTAACAAAATAATTTGTGATATAATTTCATTCTTATAATATGTATATGTATGTACCTATAATACCTTAGCAACAACCCTTATCACATATTTGAATATGTACATATTTTTTTCGAAGAACCCTTATAGATGTTCTTTATAATTTTGTATATGGGGGTAGTATTGTACCATATTGTACATAAAAGAGTCTAATCGAATGCAACTGCAATACATTAAGGATAGAAATATTTCAATATTCAATGGAAATAATAATCCACATTAACCCTTATGTCTGCACACTACACCTCATGTACATATTTCGGCATACAATTATTTACAAAAAAAGAATTACATATGCACATTATATGTATGTTCGACGTACATACATACATATATAAATATACATTGCCTGTAATCAAATGTCATGATTTGTCAAATGCACAGATCCCTGCACAAAATGAATGAGGACTTGAATGACAAATTTGGTAGCAAAAGCAATGGCAAATTTATTGAGTGCATATATGCATATTTATGTAGCTGCTCTTTGATGGCCTTCAATTACAATTAAGTATGTTCCATAGTACCATTGCTTTGAATATGTATAAACAGATAAGTATATGTACATATGTACATATGTTTGTGTATATATGTATGTATGTACGCACACCAATTTTTCAATCTTCTAAAGTACTTCAAAATTCGCAAATAAAGTTACGGATTTTTCATGTTCTTCACTTTCAATTTGATTTAGGTTTGCATTAAGAATTTTGAATTAAAAATTTTTAATTTTAACTGAAGATTAAATTAAAAACAATTAAAAATGGTGCATTTTGACTTAACTGAACAAATAATTATTTGTGTATCTCTATTTTCTTTCTATATGTACCTACATTTAAAAAATTTTTTTTGAATTACTTATGTTTATTGAATAAAGATCTGAATTTAATTCAGTTTATGATTTTTAACTTTAGGATACACGAATATGTATCATACATATGTACATACATATGTATGGATTTGTATTTATTTATTTTTTTTTTCATTCATGCGTCCCAGGTTTATAATAAACAAAAAAAACTTTTGTTGTGACAAACGCACTGAATTGTTAAAATTTTATAAACACAAATTTAGTTTTTTTAAAGACTACATGAGTGAACGATAAAATATAATTAAAAAAAAAGAGAAAAAAGTGTAATTGGGAAAAAAGTTTATGAGTTTTTCCATCATATTAAAATAATAAAAACAAAAATTTATGAAATAGTATTACTATTACTATATATAGGTATGTACATATAGTTGTAATATTAAATACAATTACAAAAAAAAGAAAACATATATAAAGTCATATTAATTACACACATAAACATTAAATATAGCAATCTTGGATGTAGTATTAATGCACATACATCCATACATAGGTACATAAATAACATAAATGTAGATATTTTAGTATTAGCGAGAAAGCAAAGGAGATTTATTTTGATGAAAATGCTATTAAAATAGATTCAACGCAGCCAATGCACAGTACAATTAATAAAAAGTGAAATTTATGTATGGGAGAGATAAGTAATTGTACATAATTTTGAGGAAAGCAAAAAACCAACTTTTGAAATGAAAGCAAATTATAATCACAACACACAACTTACAATATAATATAGATGATTTGTACTGTATGATGAACAGCAGCATATTTATAATTCTGTACATCTGTGTACACAGACTACAGACACACTTCTTTTTATTTATTTATTTATTTATTATTTTTATTTATGTACATGTTCATATAAAAGCACTAATGGGAATATGCTAAATAAAAATATGTATTGCATTTAATTACCATTTCATTTTGAATTTTATTTTGTGATATAATAATATAATGTGCAAGATGAAAGTACATGTCAAGCTTTTAAAAATTGTTATGTATTTATATCGAATTGCTCGCCTCTAGAAGACATTATTATCAAAACATATCACATAGAAAAAATTTAAACAAAAATATGTTTTTTGCATACTTAATTATGTAATTAATTTTCGTTACAAGTACATACATAGGGGATTAGAAGTACGCTTTTATATTATAATGAAATTTTTGCATTTGTCATTATGTCACATCTAACTTTATGTACGTAGATACATATATGTAGATACTTTTACAGATCATTACATTGTACACATACATATTACATTTTGTATTTACTCAATTAAAAATTTGAAAAAAAGTTTGAATTGAAAAATTATCAGATTACATACATTATTCTATGAAAAACAAAAGACAGGTGATTTCAACGACAAAATTAAAAATATATTTAAATGTTAACGACAACTATAAATTTACGTTGTCGTTGTGCGAAAACACCAATTCATTTGAATTTAATAGAACGTCAATAGTTGTTGTCGTAATCACTGGGTATCAAGCTTTATTGTATAATATTTTGCTTAACATTTATACAGGTAACATTGGATTCTTTATGAGAAGTGTGATTTGATTTGCATGCACATATCAACAATTCAACACAGGGTTTTTCCTCAGTGATAAGAATTATTTAAATCTTTAGAATAAAATCATTGTATTAGGATACAAAAATATAACATAACGAAGACTAAATACCATACAAAAAATGTATAAGAAAACAAAATCAAAATGGATACACTATTATTGCATTCACATTTAAATACATTGAAACTTTCTGTATATCACCTTTAAATGAAACCGTTATGAATTGTGTTATAAAATTTTTACATTATTTTTACATTTTATAATAGCTTTATGTGCATTTAATACATATTTTATACTGTACGGTACACATCGTTCAAAATGAAAAAGAGATAATATTTATCAGCACGCATTTTACTTCAATGATGGTTTTTATTTTATTTTTTTTTAAATTTTTTTCTTACAAAAGTAAATTGCACATTAATATTTTTCCTGTGCAATTGCCATACAATTTCCTCATAGCCCCCTTTATATGATATTGTAGCAATTTGTAAAAAGTATAGATGTTTAAACTGATGCAATTTTACTTTTATTTCAATGATTTAACTTTCTTATGTACCTTTAGAGTTTAAATACATGTTACCTATATGTATGTATATGTATAGTGTGTATATGTATATACTGACGTACATTTAAACTTTATAATAATACAAATATTTAATCCCTTTTTCAAAAGAAGATCGTAATGAATATGTACGTAATATCATAATAGGTATATGTATATGTATGTATCTATTGCTTATTCATATAAAACATAAATAATAAAGAGGAAAAGTGTGTACATCTTTTATATACATACAGATAAATGTACGTATCTTCATACATTTTATAAATGCAGAAAATCTTTGTTGTTATGTACATTTCATTTTTGACTCTACTGTTATTATGAAAATGTTTTCTTTTTTTTCTTTTATAGCAAAGAAGTTTTATTTCAATATTTTGTGTTTGTTAGTTTGTCATTTTTTTTTATATTAATTTTTTTTTTTCTTTTTAAAATCTTTTGTTTAAGTATCACATAATGTTTAGACATTTTTTTTTTCAGTTCATACATATTGTAGGTATATATTTAAAAAAAAAGAAGCAGTTTTTTTTCTGTTTTTATGCATTATAAGTACATAAACATTAAACATGCACACATAAAAATAAAAAAAAAAAAAATGTGTCTCCACTTCATCATGTGATGCATGATTTTTTTTCTTGAAAAAAAGGCTTTTTTCTGTGTTATTTATTCTTACTTCTTTTGTACAATAATAATTTTCTTTAAAAGTACTTATTCACGTATACGGCATATTTTCTTCTTTATTTTCAATTTTTTTTCTATATTATTTTTTTAACGTCAAAAGATTTCTTTTTTATACGTACGTTGTACGTAAGTGTGTATACCATATTTCTATATAAATTCATATATTCAAAAATAAAAATATATACCACATAATATACATACATTAGTATACATGCATGTACATACGTATATATAGCCTTATGCATGCAAGATACATATGTATGTATTTGTGTTGATTTTAGAGCTTTTCATTGTTTTCATGTGAGAAATATTATGTAGGTACATAGATATTGTACGTATGTATATAGAAGATACTGCAAAGCAAATGTAATATTTTCCATTTTCAAGAAATGATAATTAGAAAAAAAATTTATTATTCAAATGAAAAATCATAATTCAAAAACAAACTATTCAAAAATTTTGTATATAAAAATTTCTTGTTTAAGTCTATGGAAATCACTGAACTGTATGCTTTTCATTTTCCATGCATGTAGAGAGATACATTTGAAAATTTTCCTAATACACTTTATGGTACGTATACAATAATGGACTATGAGATGTGTGATGTGAACTATGATAAAAATTAATTGAAAATGTTGATATTAATTTTTTTTTTTTGAGAAAATTTTCTTAATTTATTATTTAACTAAATTATTTTTACAGTATACCTACCACAAAATATTTAATTTGTTTTTTAAAATTGAAAGTAACTGTTTAACATTTTAGAACATTCATTTATTTTTATTTTTTATTAATTACCTACTTACATAATTTGCAAAACAAACTTATTGCGAGTATTAAATTACGGATTAATAAAATGACAACGAAGAAATTACAGTAATACATGGCTATATATGGTCTATAGTGTAAAAATTCTTTAAATTCTTTAATAGATTAACATCTAATCAAATTTGGCGTCAAATTTAACACATTATCCAAGTATACAATGTAAACCAAATTTAAAAAAAACGTATATTGAAGTGAATGTGAATAAGTATTTGTATGTATAGTTTATGTTTTCTAATATTCAACGTATTTTAATATCGACTATAGTATAATTTATCACGGTTCTTATACTTTCAAGTTAAACACCTGAAGAAAAACTATACGAAAAACTTATTACCGTAAACGCAATATATTGTACAATACATACAATTTATACTGTAAAATATTTATGTAGGTATGTATTTATATTGGATATTGGTACATACATATATTAGTATAAAAAAAAAAACAAAAATGTATTTGTAATACCGTTAAGCTTTATGTAGCACCTTTTTCTTTAAAAAAAAATATACCTATATACAAATTCTTTAACGATTTTATTCTTGTATATATACGTATACATGTTAATCATGAACATACGTACATATTTTCTAACGCACTACATTGTTGTAATCATCTTCATTTGATTTATATTATATCTATTATACAACATTTTAATTCTCAATTTTTTTGAATATTATAAATACAATGCATATTCTTAAAAAGATAATAACAAATACATAAATTAAACAAAATAAAGTAACAAAATTTGATGCAAATTTATTTAACAACATTTTAAAGTACTTACATGTTTATATATAAGTAAATGAGACTTAAGTTAAATACATTTCTAATAGAAATAATTTTAATAAATATAATAATAAATAATGAAACCTTCATTAAATATTCCGTTATTAATATCTTTTGTTTTTTTCTTTGATTTAATTAAATAAGCATACGACATACGCATACGTATGTGTAAGTGATGTACAAATGTATGTATATATACATATACATATGTACTCGTAAATATATAAACACATATTTATATCTTTTCCAAAATTAAATTACCCATTCAATCATGTAGACTATCATTATCATCATTTTCATGTATACACATACATACATATACATAATTTTGTGAAGTGAATAAATTTGAAATTTATTTTTGGGCCTCTATACATAAATAAATTAAATTAAATGAGGCTAAGTAATTTGCATAAATTTATTCCTAATGTATAGAAATTTGTAATGAATAATTATTTTAAAAATAGTAGTTTGTAGTCAGTTTGAAAAAAAAAAGAATAATAATAATAATTAATAGAGCACTTGTAATATAACTCTTAATTAGAATATAATAAAAATTCAGATGTGGTCGGAAAAAGATAATAAATATTTACATACATTTTCTGACACACATTAAAATTTTCCAAAATTTTATTATTTACATAATTTCAGAAAACAGAAAAAGGACTTAATTAAATAATTTTAATTATAAAATCTACTGAAAATAAGAATATGAGTTTTCATCTTTGAATTCTTATTTCAGATTCACATACACTACATATGCGTTATGTACGTATTTCTGGGTCACAAATTTTCTTAAATTTACAATCAATCGTAAAGAATTCAAACCAATATAATTCAAATTTTACGACAGTCATAAAAGTTCTTATATAAAAATAGATAAAAATAATAATAATAATAATAAAAATCAAAAAATTTAACAAAATAAAACCGAGGACAAACAGTTTGGTGTATTTATGCACATTAAAACTATTAATTCGCACATAAAAATTGTTAGGTTGTGTATTGTGAAAGTTTTTATTTCATTGTTAAATTTATTCAAATGTACTCATTTTGAAATTGCTACTATAAATATGTATATGTGTATTCCTTTTTAATTTTTGATTTTCTTTGTTTATCCGACCATATCCATTCATATTAAACAATGGATATAATTTTATTTGAAATTTATGTTCATACGGTAGTAATATTGCAATTATTACGATTGATCGTATATATAATAAAATTTATATAGAGCAATTCATCTGTTTTCATTCAAAAATCATTTTTTATATTTTTGTAAAATTTTTCCATTTTTCATGATTAACAAATTAAAATTCACTAAAGTCAAAAATACTTGGAAATATATGTATAATAATTTTCCAACCAAAGAAAACAAAAACATATGCACAAATATTTTGAATACATTAAAAAATTAAAAGCTTTTTAAATAAATGCATATATGCATGTATGTATAACGTATGGTTATATATTTGTGCATTATGATGTACTCGTAATATACATAAAGATGAAATGCATTGCTTTCATTAAAAGAATAATAATTGTTTTACATTTTCAATAATATTCAAAAACTAAAATCATCACGCTTGCAAATAAATTTTGAATTTTTGCCAAATAATTTTGAATATGTTTTTTCGTTCTCTGACGTTTTTTTTTTCTAGTTTTTTCTTTTTGTTTTATTTTATTTTTTTGGACTTTTTAGTTTTTATGTGAAAATTTGCAATAAAACAAATGATAATGACATGTAAGAAAATGAAATGAAAATCAATAAAAAAAAACATGAAAATGCATTTATTATTTTGTTTTTTTTTTTCTTTATTATTTTTGAAAATTTCAAAATTTCTATATACATATGTATGTATGTATGTACAATATAATATGGTATATACAATAAAATTTCGTGTGCAATAACCTTTCATTATATATTATATTTTGAATGGATGACCTCTGGCTATATTCCAAAATTGTTTTTATCATGTGTAAAATTTGTGACTAATGATTTCTCAGAGAATAAGATACAAAAATGAATACAAATTATGTTTTGTATATTTCCTTATAAATATGTATGTAATGCATACATATATGTACATATTATGCTCGCATTGTGTTTTATCATTTATTTAATGTTTTCTTCCTTTTGTTCAATTTAATTTTATTACAATTTTCCATTTATTACCCACATAGCGAAAAAAAATAGCAAAATTGAATCCTATAAAACGATTATTATGCATGAAAAACAAAAATAATAATAATAACAATATGATAAATTAAAAAAAAACTAATAAATAATAATTTAAGTGGTGTATATATAAATAATTTATACATAGATATGATAAAATTTTCCAAAACGGAAAACTTTCATATTATTTATTAGATATATTTTCTTTTGTGTCTATGTCTTTAATAACTATGTATTTTCATTTTCAATTTCACAATTAATTTTTCATCATCCAATATATGGAATATTTTATACCACATACAATATTCTATCCCTTGTCATGAATTTCAATTACATATTAGTTTTTATAATTTAATAAATAAATTTTGTTATATTTAATTATATATTTTTACATAGTTATCAAGAAAATGTTTCTTGTTCATTCACACATGCATAATATGTTATATTTACTTTCACATACTGTTAGTGTATTCATATAAATTTTAAAATACACATTTAAATATGTATACACTTATACCAACTTATACCATCTTATACAGTGCATTTTGTACAAATTTTTGTTGCTAAAATACCATGTAAAATGTACATTATTTTATTACATTTTGTATAAAATAAATTTTCCTCTTGAATATATCGTAAAGCATACACGTTGTGTTATGTATGAGGATGTAATACATTAAATCACTACACGAGTAATACGTTTACATTAGTTTTAAATGTAGCTTATAAATGCATATACATATACTTACGTTTTAGTAACAGGTAGCAACAGTTTTGTCATAAAATTTGAAAATTTGGAAACTTTACAAGATAGAAAATAAATTTAATATAAATTTAATTAAATGTAATGAAATAAAAATAATCTTTTTTTCTTGTTAGAAAATTCTAAACTTTTAATTAAAGTTAATTTTAAAATCAATTTAAAACATACAATTTTATAAGAAATTTTATTTAACAAAAAAATCACTTAATTTCTTATTAAATTTTTCTGTATAATATAAATAACAAATTGTATTTAAATTTGAATATTAAAGAATTTAATTTTCCTTCTATATGTAGTGTAGATAATATTATACAAAATAAATGAGTAAAAAATTCAAATTTATTTCAAGAATTTTCTTTTTCTTTACAATTAATTAAATTACAATACCTACGTAATTATCGTATAATTTTTATAGAATATATTTATTTAATAATCTTTTTTTTTTCAAAAATGCGGATGTACATCACTTTTATTTCTTTAACAAAATAACATTAGAGTAGAGACGATTAAATTTAAATGTTTAAATATGTTTTGCAATATTATATTAAATGATAATCTACGCCTACATTAAAATTCTTTTGATTTGTTTTACTGATTTCCTTATATCTTACTAGCGAACATACCTGAAGCTGAAGATATAACATACGTAATGTATGATAATCAGTTTTTTATTATGACTATGTAAATTATAAAAAATGTTTATATGTACATATTTTATTTGTCAACCACCTGTAAATCTGATTAATTAAAATGTTTAAAAATTATTTTCAAAATTTATATCAGAATTTTTATATGTAATATTAATAATGATTAGATGTACACGGGATTTAAAATTAAATAAATGGAAAATAAAAAGATACATGTATGTATAACCTTTGGTATAACCCATATAGTATGTACACAATTTAATAGAATATTCTGAAATATTTTCTTATTATGTCATTTATACTTCGAATGGATTATACTTTATATGTACATATAAATAAAAAAACTTTGTACAAATAATAAAACAAATATTTAATTTTTCTATAATATGATACAATTCAAAAATTAATTTATACCATATTTTTTAATTAAATTTTTGTTGACATGTACAATGAAATGATAAATGATTGAAATGACATATCAACAATACATAAACAATTCTTTTGTTCATTTTTTAAGTAAAAAAAATAAAAATGATCATTGCTAATAGATAAATTCCCTGAATTTGAATGTACATACTTATAAAGATATACCTAGATAAAAATATGTTTATATAAGTTCTATTATAATCGTAGATTACATAATTCGTATATATACTTGAAATTGTAATAACAATGATAATTATTTTACACACAAAAGAGAATATTACCATTATTGAATACATAAAATTTATGTAATATCAATGTAAAATTTTTATAAGATACATACAATGAAAGTATATGTGTGCTACAAAAAAAAAAAAAAAAAACTTATACAATACACAATCAAACAATGCTACTTATCATATACCTATATGTGCAATTGTACGTTTACCACATTTGTAAATAAAAATATAAAGGCACAAGAATACACAAGAAAGTTGATTAAAATACATATACATATACATACAAAATACTTATGAGGTTATATATCTATTATACGTACACACTTATATGTACATAATATACGTACATACATATATTTTTAATATTAAAACATCAGTGAATAGTGTGAAATTTTTTTACACACATAATATCTAATAAAATAAAAAATAAAAAATTTTAGAAAAAAAAAAACTGAATAGAGCATTGTTATATCGCATCAAAATATGTATAGTTTCCCATTAATTTTCATTGAATACAGGTGAGCAATTTTCACTATCTTGCAACATATAAATTATAAATAAAAAATACAACTTATAAATTAAATACGAACATTACATAGTTACATCGTTTACATGCAGGTACTTTCCAAAAAATGAAAAAAAAAAAAAAAACAGATTAACTATACATAAAATTGATATTAAATCGTACCATTCCGCCACATTTTTTGTTTTTAATTAACGCACATACATACTAGAAAAAACAAAATAATAAAAACATACGATGCGATGTAATCACAACACATAGTTGGTACATATATGCTTAATAGCAGTTACGAACGGAAATTTAATTCATCAAAAACACAACAGAGATCAATAAACAAACAGAAAAAAAAGTAATTGCACATGTTACATTATCACAGGTAAACATGTATATTACAAATAAAAATTTAAAAAAGAAATTATCATTGTACACGCAATATAAACATTTTTTTTTCTTCACATATGTATGTATGTACAATATATATCGTATTTATAAAATTGGATCAGAAATTAAAATTAATTTCGTGCAAATAATTGTTTGATATCAGTAAAATATCAGTACAAAAATAAAAACTGGAAAAAAATATATATTTTTTTTCAATGCAAAGGAAATTAAGTAAATCCAAGGTACCTATATAGCACCTGAAATGGGTACATAGCACAGAAATGTGCATATTTGTGGGAATTACATAAAAGAAAAAAAGGAAAATTTTTGAACAAATTTTAATACTATTGTAATGTCGAATAGAGCAAGATTTAGATCTAGAGGGAATTACAAATCAGAAATTATGCTTTTTTAAATCAATAATACATATATCAATTATTACATAATTATTATTTTTCATGAATTATTTCCATATGTGCTTATAAATAAAATACAATTAAAGTTCATTTTTTTAAACATAGTCATGTGTCATAAATATGTATCCTTATGAAACGTCGTTACCGTATTATCATTTGTGTTGTTTTCTTTTGAATGCTGTTTTTAAATATAAAAAAACTGACAATCAAAGAATGAAAATAAAAAACGAATTTATTCAAATTGAATTCAAAAAACGTATTCATTTAAAATACAGGTGAATATACTTTTAAAAAGTGGGGTAAAGTAAATAACAAGTACATATGGTAAAATAATCCTTTAGGAATTTATATCACTGTACAGTAATTTTTGTTTGCATAATTTTTTAAATAAAAAATTTAATCAGCTATTATATACATACACGATATATAGGTATATTTTCATATGTGAATATATGAATTCATATAATTAGCCTACGAACGCAATCAATATTTTAATTCGAAAAATATTTAATATTTATGCATTTAAATATAAATTGAAAAAAATAAAATAAAATGCTCCCATTTCGCTTTCAATAGTTTGAAATGCTCCCATTCGTTGAAAGTAACAATGATAATAATTATAAAATTTTTGTTCATTATAAACTTAGAATGAATTTAATTCATAACATATGTGCATTACAATCATAATTAATTCATATAAACAAAAATTAAACAAGATATTATTAAAAATGTATACAGATACATGAATGTAATGTACACTGGCAATGTATAAAAGCTGTTATGTTATTATTTGTTTAAGCGATATAAGAATAAAAAAAATGAAAAATTAATTTAAAATTCAAACACAATTGGTATAAAATACAACGTAAGTAAAAATAAAATAAATGAATAAATGCATGTGCAATACATGAAAAATGTGTCAATGTATGCATATACAATTTAATATCATATAGATACAGCATTTATTGTTTAACGTGTAATTATATAGGTGTGTAATAATATATACCTATATTACAAATAATATGTAGAATAGCAAATTTACACCAGTATACTACTTCAATTACAAAATTCATATGCACCTAAAAATTACTATTTTGTAATTAGCAAAAAAAAATATATAGGTATATATTATATATACCAACAAATGATGTTAATGATAAAATAAAATTTTCCAAGTCTAAATGTATTGAAATGATGTAAAGATACTGACACACATCATGTGTATGTATTTACACTTAAATGTAAAAATATGAACAAAAAAAAAAAAAACATTTGAATTTAATTTTAATTACAATTGAAAACATTAAAATTGTAAGAGAAGAAAAAAAAAATGAAATAATAATAACAATACAAAAACCACACACAATAAATACAACAAAAAAATTACATTCACATTACATTATGTAATTTATTACATAAGGTATAAAAAAAAAATTAAGAAAAATACAGGCCATACATAAACTTACATGTAGTGTTTTTTCTAAATTACAAATTTTATAATACACGTATACATGTAATGTATATAAATTATATAAATAATATTTGCTATATATTTAAATAGTATATAGAATATTTCATGCATACGTAATTCGTAATAAATTGAAAATTATTCAAGTGTTGAAAATTAATTACTGTGTACATTATGTATACGTAAGTATGTGATCTTAAAAAATTGAATTATACTTGATTATATATACCTTGTATGTGTATATACATAGAATATAGTATTATAGATATCGAAAAAAGTAAGATATTTAGTATACTATATATGTATGTATGTACGTATGTCTGTCTTTAATTTCAATAATAATAGTAATTGAAGTCAAATTAAGAAAAAAAATTAAAATATAAAGTCAGAAAAAAAAAATAATACACAATAAAACCGGATTAACAAAAGAATTTATTACATAAAGTGATTTATTAATATTATAAAATTATGAATACCTATAACATATAACTTAATAAACGTTGTAGATACATGACATTGGACGTTTTTTAAATTATGTAGTTTGAATTTTAAGCTTTGTGTTATATTTTAAATCGGATACACAAAAAAAGAGTATTATTACGAGATGTCTCATTGGGACAATCCATTTTTTATAAAATTAAAGCTAGAACCAAAATAAAGAATTAAAGTCAAGTATAGCATATACCTATATAATCAGTTAAATAATTAAATGAATTAATCTATAACAGCCGTAATGTAAATACATACGTAAACTCCAGTTTATTCAGTTTTGTCAATTTTGAAATATCACTTTTCAATATATGTAAGTATGTAGGAATCTATCGTGAGGACCGTACGTAATATAAAATGCTTTGTATTGTATTTTGTACAATAATACTTTGTATCTAAATAATTTGAATAGATATTACTGAACTTCAAATTACCTTTCCATTACATTACTATTTTTTTACTCTTTTTACCTTACGTGCTTATTTTGGTTATAGCATAAGATGAGACAAAATTTAAATATTGATTATTTCAGTACTACTGTTCAAAAGGATTTTCAATATTTTCTTTTTACTCGTACTCTTTTGGAAAAGCAATGTTTTTTTCAATTGACCCTTTTGTTCTTTAAGCTGTATATGTTATATATACATGCATACAATTTTTCATCGTGCTTTCTAATTTTAAGTTTCTTTTTTAGTTTTCAACTTCTCCGTATTTATTGCATTAGTTTCATTATACATTATAGCTGCATACAATTTAAAGTTGGTGCAGTACGTATGTATGATAAGAAGATTGAACCAAATACTAGTGCACATGCACGAATCTCAACATTATGCAAATTTATATTTAAAAAATATCAACGCAATTTTCTCATGTCGTAATTTATAGAATTAATATGTATAATTTCTCGCTATTCACTAATTGCTAAATTGAAGAATGAAGTAATCATTAAATTAAAAACATGTTTTAAATAAAATATAAAAAAAAAATACATCGTATAATTAATGATATTTTTATTTGCATTTTCTATTGCAAAAACTTAGTCATGTACTTGAATACGTACAGATGCATTCAAAATCGGCGTGGCACTTTCGTGGGTGTATCTATAGAAATGAATGCATGTGTAATCATAATTTTTGAAAAATCATGTCGAAAAATTTACTTATGTATTTAATTTTGTTTACAAATATCATAAAGAGAATCTAAACATTTATCAAAAAAACAAAAAAAAAAATTTTTTTTAAAGGACATTTTTGGCAAGTGCTGTTTATCTTTGTTCTTGAAATATTATTTAAAGATAAGGTTACGAAAATCTATACATATGTATGTACATATCTCGACCTTGAAAACTTGTTTATCAAACAAATGTATAAATTATTTTGCAAAAAGCCCAAAAGGTGAATATCTAAACGTATAAAATTTTTTAATGAAAAATTATGAAAATTATACAAATCTCATACGTTATTTGCTTAGATAATGCATTTCAAATCCGATCACAATACATTTTGACATTTTAGATGGTGTTAGCGTTTTAGAGCTTTTAATTTTGCATTTGCGACAGTATTTAAAACGTTTTGAAACTCACCAAGATTTATGACAACGCCAATGTTTTATCAGTCAATTTAGTGCACTTACACGTATTTTTTAATGTGTGTGCAAGCATAAAATGGATATATAATGTATTTTTTTTTTTTTTTAAATAACAATAAAGTGACTAGATACTCACATGTACATACATACTTAGGTTAACAATAACTTTTAAAATGTACGGAAAAAAAAACATATAAATAATTAACCAATGTTGAACTGCTTCGTACTAAAGATTATAATGAATAATTTATTTTATATGTACCCACTCACTCCTACAATACTATACAATATGTATAATACCTGATAATACTCACTCCTCCTGAAGGCTTTTATATTCTAGAAAATTAACATACGTGTGTGTAATGTATGTGTTATTAATTTTCGCAATTTAAGTAGCAAAAAATATAATTTAAAAAGAGAAAAAATAAAACACAATACATATGTACCTAGGTACATAAGTATTTTGTACAATAACGTACATATTATGTACGTGATCATTGTCATGAATGCGAATAAAAAATTTTAATTTTTGTCTTAATTATATAAGATCATGAAATACATACAAATTTGATTTTTATACATTGTTTCAATTAAATATTAAATGTATACCAAACAATTACACATACATATACAAGTACATTATATTTTTTCCCATATTATTTCAATTACAAAATAACAAAATATTTTTTATATCGTAAGTAAGTACTTATGCATGTACATACATACGTATATTTACATATTTACAAATTATTTTAAGTAATTAAAAATCAATGGAACATTAATTAAAAATTATTCATTTTATTCACGTATTACATATACATATGTATGTATGTTTATTTAATATGTATTATAAATGAATTGCAATAAATACCAATGTTTTTTGATTTAATTCAATCTATAAAACCAGTACCTATAATATTCTCTACAAAACACAAATATACACACGTATTTCCGTTTTCTTATTTTTTTTTATGCATACATGTAGCCCTTTTATATAATAAAATTAATGCATATTAATGAAAAAATAAAATTAGAATTTCAATTTTATATCTTTATAGTACTTAATTTTTTGCAAATAATATCTATACACACTATTCAAATTAATTTTACTGTTAAAATTTATTGTAATTCAAATTTGGTGTTAGTTGACTTTATAACGTATATTATAACGGAAATTTTCATACATTTTTATTTAGTTTTATGTATGTAGGTACCTGCACGTAGTTCAATTTAATGTCTTCTTTCTTCAATGTACATATACATGTACACAGATTCTATATTAATTTATAATCAAAATAAATTAATTGTCTTATACAAAAATGGTTGAAGTACACATACATACATACACATCGTATTCGTACTTCATTTTTATTCCTCATTCCTTAAAACACAAGGTAATCAATTGAATTATGCTTTTTGCTTTCTTTTACATTGTCTAATTATGCGTAATATAATAATGATAATACTGACTTTTTTTTTCAAAGTACTTATTCAGTTCTTCTGTTAACAGTTTGTATTCCATATACCTATAATCTTAATATTTTTATGAATTTCAAAAGGCTATTATACGGTAAAAATGATAACTCAAATCACTTTTGGAAGTCATCAAACATTATACAAGATTGCATTGTAACTTTGTAAGGTACATACGTATAAGTAGCCAAGTAGGCAATTACATTAAAAAAAGTGAATAAATAATACTTTGATACACTGATGAAAACTGCGGGGAAATTTCCCGTTTTCAGGGAAATCGAAGCCTTGAAAGGGAAAAGGGAAAACAAGCCGAAATTAGGCGAAAAAAAGGGAAATATCGCCTTTTTGAAATAATTACTAATAAATTTAGAAACAGGCTGAACACAGAAACCTTAGATAGTATTTTACATGCAAAATGATTATTCAAAGATGCTAACTTTTTTGATTTAAATGTAAAACAAAGTCAAATCAAAAAATTCGATCAGTTTATGTATGTATGTACATGAAAACAAAATAGAGTTATAAAATGTATTGCACTTTTAATCAGTTCAATTTTGATTTATGTAAATTTTTTAAAAAGTTTGTTTTTTTGTTATCTATGTTCACTTTATATTTGTTAATTTTTTTCACGCGCTGTTTTCTATTTTTTTTTATTCCGTTTATATTACTTGTTGTTTTAATTTACATGAATTTATTATCAATAATTAATTAAAACAAAATATAAATATACATATTTTGCATAATAAACCTTCTGAATTTTTATATAATTTTTATAGCATAAAATTTGAATCAAAAAATTATAAAAAGGGAAATGGCTTCTGAAAAAGGGAAATTTTGAAAGTGTTAAAGGGAAATGTACTGTAAAAAAGTTTTCATCAAAGTTTGATATCATATTTGTTGTATTTTCTTATGATCAGTATAATATGGTAATTCAAAGTAGGAGTGTGGGAGGTCTCATTATTGATAATGTACACATATACAGTATTGTTGTACGCATAACATTTTATCACATAAAATTATTTAATAAATATTTAAAAGTAAATAACTATGCATTTTTGATTTTGTAGTTCTTTTTTGATTTTTATTTATTTTTTTTTTATCATTTCAAAAGAAATATAACGATTTCGTGCGTTTAAAGATTTTTAGGTATGTATGTGCGTGCAGAACAAAAGAATATTTTTAAAGGAACGTTTAAACATTTTCAATTTTAATCTAAGATAGATATTTTTGATATTTTTTTTTTCTTTTTTATTAAATTCAAAAGTTACATTCTATCATGCATTTTATTAAATAAAAATAATTTTGTTTTCTTTTATTTTACAGTGTAAGAAAAAATAATAAATCTATCAATAAACATGACAGATTCTTTAAAACTCGCTGAAATGCAACGCACAAGTATAGAATTTGAACGACAACGACATTTGGCAAATTGGTTTATTAAAAGTAGTCCGCATATGGCTAATCCACAATCATTAAATTCAAATGGTAACGGTAATATTAATGCCAGTAATAGTAGCAATAATAAAGCACAAAAATTAAGTAGCGGTACAAAAAATGGGACAATAACAACTACAAATCCATTATTTTTATTGATATCATCTGGACAAAAGCCACCACCTCCGCCTCCACATCCACATCCTTTAAGTGGTAATTTAGCTTTGTCTAGATCACAAGTTTTTACATCACAAACAAATTTACCATTACAAATTGTAACATCATCAGCACAAGAGGGTCATAAACCAAAACTTAGAAGATTTAATTCACATGATACAAGTGCTAATATGTTTTCGGTAGCCGAGTTCGAAAATGCTAGATTAGCACGACGAAATGAAATTGAATTAAAACAAAGACAACAGCAACGTTTTAAAATAAATTCTTTAAGTTCAGGTGGTGATTGCTCAACGGGAGATAGTAAAGGTTCAAAATATAGTAATGATGTATGTTTATATCCTTAGATGAAATTTTATAATTTGAAAAATAAATAGATTAATTTTTATTTGTTTTATTTTATGTTTACAGTCACAAACAGAACCTTTGTTAGCTGATGTTTTTTTAGAAAGATATCCGTTACCTAGAATTGTGAAAGTTTCAACTAAATTGAAATTTAATCATGAAACTTTGCAATCATCATCATCGAACGGTTCGTCATCATCCAATTCATCTTCATGGTTGGTAAATAAAGGTCACTGTGATTCATCAAAACAAAGTGGAGAGCTATTTCTGTTATATCGGCATGTACGACAAAGAAAAATTTATCATGGATATAATACGAAATCAGGTGTTGGACATCGAAAGAAAGGTGTTATGATTCCTCAAGAATTTCCTGGTAAATTAAAATTAAGAAAAAAAATTTTTTTTTGTCGTAATGATAGTAATTTAAATAATAAAAAATCTTTATTTTTCAATAGGATATTTTTCTCTTATAAATGAAAAAGGAACTCCTACAGCAACAATGTACACCACTTTGATTCAGTTAATACGTGAACGTGTTCATAAATTCATTTCAGTTGATAATTTACCAGCATTTGCTGAACAACAAAGTATGACTGACGCGTTCCAAACAAGAAATCATTATATTAAAAGTACAGCACGAGGAGGTCAAGTATTTCGTTTATTAGCAGTTTTTGAAGATGGTAAACAACAAGATAATGGCTCGCTTAGTAATAAAACAAGCAATTCGGGTAGAGAAAAAGAAAAAGGTCGTTATGCACAACTATTAAATGAAAGTCGTCAAATTTTATACGTATCATTAACAACAAAAGGGAAATTCTATGAAATTGAACCTAGCATTCCACAAATATTACAAAAAACTGGAATGACTAGTGATACCAAAAAGAAACTTAATCCAGATTGTGTACATCGTATTAGTAATATAATAACATCAGATACAGAATTTCCAATTAATATAAAATTTATATCTGGGCCACCAGGTACATCGAATACAATACCAGATCATTTAACAATTATTAAAATGTCAATAGAAAATATTCTAGTTGCTTGTCCAATTGATGATATTGAAGTGCAATCACCGCTACATTTAAGGAAATTACAAATTACACCACAAATGACCTTAACAAAGTGTTTTTTAGGTTTTGAAAATGAACAGAGAATGTTAACAAACCAAAATGTTCAAAATATATTAAAATTTTGTCAGTTTAACTGTGATCATTTTTTGAAAATGGTAGAATTAGAAACGCTTAATAAAATCTCATCTGAACAAGGTACATCTTCATCATCATCATCAACAAATAAAGGTCGAGTAGAAAGCTTAAAAATACTTAAACCGCTTAATTTTCCAAAATTATTAAGACGTGAAAAAAGTATTATAGCTCATGAAAAGGAAGACTCAATTATATTTCTTAGCAAAAATGATCTCGCTAACTTAGAATCTAAGGATGATAATAATATAAATAGTGCTAATAATACAAGTCATCATAATAATCATAATCGAATATCAGATAAAATGAAAGTATTTCAATCAACTAAAAAAAAATGGTTTAGAAAGAATGATAAACATAATTCATTAACTAATTTAGATATTGATGCGCAAGCGAAACGAATGAGCATGGAAAGATATAATGATATGTCTAAATTGCTTCAAGAGCGTTTTGGTGATACGTTAATGGATACAGAAAATGAATTAACAAATGATCCTATCGTTTGTGCAAAAACTAAACGATCGATAGTAAAACCTCAAATACAAAAAAGTTTTAGTTTACAAGAAGTTGATTTCTTAGATAAACCAGATCTTGTGCCTGCTAATTTCTCAGAACGAAATGTAAATGAGAGTGAAAATAATATACATCGAGTAAAAGAAGAAGATGAAATGGATGAATGTACAGCGAACTCAATTAATAATCAACAACACTCTTTTATAAGTGAAAAAATGTATACAGAATTTCATGTTAAAACGAAACAATACAGTAAATCTTCATCTAGTCTACATCAATTATTACATTTTGCTGTACCACAACGTACGAATACGGTTTCTGCTACTGCTGTTGAAACAAAAAAATTATCTAAAATGGGAAATCGAAAAGATAAAAAAATAAAACCATTTACAAAAAATTTAGAATTTAGTTTCAGTGATATGCCATATGAAGCGCATAATTCAATTTTACAATCAGCAACAACACCAATTACTCAAACATCAGTAATTGATGATTTACCATACAGTAGTGTTAGAGATTCTCTTTTAACTTCAGATTTAACACATGAAGATAATTCAAATGATCTAAATAAAATTGATAATCATTTAATAATATCTGATGATACAAAAGAAAATATTTATGCAGAAATTTGCCATGACAATGATATAATTGAAAGTATAGAATCAAAAGAGATAACAGAAAAAAATAATGATGAAATTGGTGGTGCTACCGTTGGAATTAATAATTATCCGTTAACAGGGGCAGCTATTAGTCGAGTACAAATTAATGTAATATCAAATCCAACAACAAAAACCACGACATTATTTCAAGAGCAATCACAAAGCCAGGGTGCTAGTTATGACAATATATACAATACCTTAAAATAAGAATTTTTTTATACACACATTTTTTCTAATTTTTTTTTTATTTTAAAATATAATTTTCAAATTTTTCATTTACTTACAATTCTTGTACTTTTTTACTATTGATGTGTATAATATATATTACATACACATACAATACTGTATGAATTTAATTTACATATGTATGTACGTATTAAAATTTAAAAATACATAATTTAAAAATTGATTTAATCAAAACAAAAATATAATAAAATGGAAAAATAAATAATCAAGTAAAAGTCAGTAAGATATTGAACTGAAAAAGTATTCTAATATTTAAAATAAAATTAAATGAATAAAAACACATACTTACTTAGTCACAAAATAAAATTTTAAATTGTTAATAAAATATTTACAAAAATAAAAATTTTAATTGCCTTTTTATTTAATTTTTGAATGTATATTTATTTTGTTATATATATGGCTGGCCCTATACATATGTATGTACGTACATTAAATAAATTACTTTAGTATGTCCTATATGAAGTATATTCCATTTGTATGAAAAAAACTGTTGTGATCAATAGGAAAGAATTTTATAAATTGGTCCTTTACTTTTTTGTAATAAGAAGCAGACGAAAAATTAGTACTTTTGATTTTGGACCAGTAAATCCAGAATCACGACGCAAACTCACAACTTACCGTTAAAGGTACTCTTACATTACAGATCTATCATCTACATATATTATCCTCAATTCTATAGGCACACTATTGTTCCTTATTCTTCCCCCAAAAAATATATACATACATAGATTGTCTACAGTGTAGAGATGATGATACGCGATTATTTACAAGTACAAAAATATAAACCAGGTTGAAAATAAAATAACGGACGCATTACAATACAATATAGTGGTCAAGAGAAGAGATATTTTTAAGAATTGATACTTGTCTCAATGATAATCGTTTCACACCCCCGGTCAAGCACATAATTTCTTTTCTCAATCAATTGTTTCAATATTTAAAAAAAAGTCATACTATATTAAACAAAATTATAATTAAAATCAAGTAGAGTATTTAATAAAACTTGTAAAACTACATATTTATCTTCTTTTTTTCATTTCCTGTCTATTTATTATAATTATCAACGTTGTTTCGGTAACACTTTTTGTGTTTTGACACTACAGCCATCTACCAAACATGATGTTATCTGGGAAATGTCAAAAACTAAAAGGACTAAAAACGGATATTCTTCAGTGCAGTCACTTGAGTGGGTAGTTTGCGTACTAGTTTTAATCAAAAAAACGTACTAAATTGAAAATAAAAGTAGTAGATCATTTTTAATGATGATTTGGGATTTTATAGTAAATAGTGCGTTTTGAATTTTTTTAAATTTCTTTATTTTTCAGATAAAATTTTTTTAAATAAAATAATGCACGCAAAAATAACTACATGCTTCATCATTGAAACACATTTATCAGTCATTTTTGTTAAATGTTAGGTTAAAGTGTAGTGTAAAAGCATTGTATATACCTACATGCATACCTGATAGCGAATAATATATAATAATAATAATAGCAAATTGTCATGTGCCATCGTATTGTTTGTCAAAAAACGTCATTCAGTCGTCAAATTCAAACGTATTATATATGTTGTACACAGAATACAGCTACAGTATACTAGAACCGACTGTCAATAGTAAAGATATGAAAACCGCCGACTACGAAATATGTGGGTTTTAAACGATGAGACATTTTTCAATATATCAAGTGTAATTTGGAAGAAAGCAAGGCGTGTATTAGGAAGCTCATTGGTACCGTGCAACATCATATACGACAATTTTTCATATTTGTCGATTTGCATGATGTCACGGAGGGATTGCGTGCCCATCAGTACATCAGATGGTAAAGCATAATACGAAAAAGAAATATCCTGTTCCATTGTTTGTTATTCATCCTGCAATTGTCTATAATGTCGCTGGTGTTGTTTTTATTGGGCGTTAGGAGTTAATATTTATTCCAAAAAATGCCAAAAAGAAAAAAAAGCAAATATGGCATGAGCTTGTATGTCAACTCAAGTACTTTGTAACCTCAAATTTTTCAAAAATTTTTATAAATTAAATTTTATTTGACAATTTTGTTAAATAAAATGTTGTTTAGTTTAAAACAATTTTAAATAATTTATCGCATGACAATAAAGTAAAATTTCACTTAAATAAATGGCGTGTTTCATAATTAGAACATGTGATTTTTATTACTTTTAAGTTGGCATTATATGGACGAATTCAAAATGGCTGACGCCAAATTTTTACAAAGTGTTTGGTGTCAACATTTTAAAACGTTTTAAATGCTATAAACATCGATAAATTAATTTCAAAATATTGTAAAATTGTGTTTAAATAATTTATAAGTACTATTTTAATATTTTTAATGATTAATATTCATTGAAAAATATAAAAAAATCGAATAATTTGTAGAAACTTTAGAAAAAAAAATTTGTGTGAAATAAAAAAAGTGAGTGAAAGAAGAACGAATATCTTATGTATGTATGTATGTAATGTGTATCGTTTTGCACACAATTTTGAGTACTTCAGTGCAAACCATACTATTTAAAAACAACAACACAAAAGAATTCTAATGATATTACACAGCACACAACCTTATGTTTTTTTTAAATCTAAATTTCACATTTAATTTCTATAAAGTGAAGTTCTATTTTACAAAAGTTGTGTATGTACATATTATAAATTAAAATAAATTTAGTTTTTATTGTATAAGATTATGTTAGTTTATTATTATTTTTATAAAAGAATTGTTCGTGGTTTAAAAAGACAAAAAAGAGTGGAAATAAAATAAAACTCATTGTGTATATAAGGAAGTGATTCTTTGTATACTTTATTTTGCTCAAATGAATCAGATTCCTTCAAACCCCGTCATACGACATTTTGAAAAGATTCAATTTTAAATATCCAGGAATTTAGAAAATTTTTGTAGGTAAATTTCATTAATTTTTATTACATTCAAACTTTATTTTTATGTTTTGATAATAGAAATTAAAATGTAAACACAGCACATATGTATAAGATGAATTTAAGATCTACTATGTACTTTTGTAACTGTTTGATTGTTTTTTCGAAGATTTTATTAAAACAAGATGTTAAATTATTTTTAAAAGTCATTTGAAAACTGACATTCAATTATGATATTAATATCAAAGGTTTACAATACTTACAATAATTTTTTTCTCTTTTAACTTCAGGAAAAAATGGATAAAGTTGAAGAATCAATAACAACAGATACAGTAATAACAACAGACAATACGTTATTAAATATTACAACATCAGCATCAACAATATTATTACCCACTAATTGTACACAAAATCTAGATGAAGTAGAAACTACTATTAGCTCTACCATCACTACCACAACTACACCACCATTATCGACTGCAATTACATCTGTAACCGAAAAATCGTTTTCTGATAATGAAATAAATACAATAAAAGATTCATATTTAAAAGTAAATGGTGATCATCAAAGTGATAAAAATCAATCGTTTCTTGATTGTGAAGAAAGTTGCGCATCAACAGTTAGTTCATCGTCATCACGTAATTTAATTATTGATCATCCCGAGGATTCACAAGAAGAAGATACAAATATTAATTCAAAACTAATAAAAAATGAAAATGAAAATAAGGATGAAGAACTAAAGGAAAATTTGAAATTAATAGAAAATAATGAAAAATTAGAAATAGGAATTAGCAATTCAATGAAAAGGAAATTAAGTACAGAAGATAATAAAGAAAATAGTAACAAAGAATTTTTACAACATCAAAAAATTGCTAGATTGGAAGAAAATGAACTTAATTTAGAATTATCAAAAGATGAAAAAAACAATTCAATGAAAGTAAATGCATTGGATGGAAATTTATTAGAAGCAGCAGCACTTAAACATTCGAATACATCAATACTAGAACAACAATTGTCACAAGAATGTCATGATCAACAAGAAAATGAATACCTTACGAAAAATACAAGTACGACGATTTTAATTGACTCGTCGATATCACCACAAATCACAACAAATATTAATTTACAATGTGAAAATGAAACAGTCTCTTTGACCAATCAATTGCCTACCGTAGAAGAAAACAATATGAAGAACCAACAACAAAATAAGATAAATAATAACATAGAACAAGAACAGCAAATAGACAAAGAACATTTTCAAGGGTATGCACAATATCTAGGAATAAAACCATCAATTAAATATAAATGTTTTAAATGTTTAAATTTTAGTTGTGATACATTGAATGAATTACGTGATCATCAAAAAATTTGTTTATTTAAGAAGTCAACAAATCTATATTCAAAAGAACGAAGAACTAGTTATATTGGTAATAGTAACAATAATATAACAGAAGAAATTTTTTCTAATTCAAGTAGTAAATTTGTCGCTTTACAAAAAGAACAATTGCTACAATCAAACTGTAATAATCAAACAAGAATACCATTATCTTCAGGAGCAACTACGACTTTTAATAACTTCAAGGAAACAATTCAAAATCGGATAGATACAACAAAAACATTGCCACAAATTTCTCAAAAACATGTATTTTTATGTTCAGCATGTGGTACATATTATGAACATTGGAATTTATTTTTACATATGCGTGAAGTACATAAACGACATGTATGCTTATATTGTTTTGGTATGTTCCCAAATGCAGAACGTTTAACATTACATTTAGAAATGAGACATGATTTAGAACAAAATCATTTTGAAACACAAGAAAAGTTATTAAGATCTTCAAAAGACACATGTTATTTAATGTGTTGTATATGTGAATATATGTTTACTGAACATGAAAATTTTTCTGAACATAATTGTTCAGATTTAGTAAAACCATGTTCTGTATGTGGTGGACAAAAAGGAAAACATAATGTAGATTGTAAACATGCATTTACATCATCTACATTAAGTAAACAGAAAAAAGAACGATTAAAACGTAAAAATAAAACACTCGAAATTAAAAATAACAAATTATTATTCATGGATGATAAACGAAAACCAATAAGTACACAAAATTTAAATACAAATCGAATAAATAGTAATAGTAATAAAAATAGTAATAATTGTAATGCAAGTGGTAATGGTGAAAATGAAATTCTAGGAAACTCTTTAACAAATATTAACTGTGATAATCTTATTCAAAATAAACAACATTTACATCTACAACAGCAAGCACAGCCAGAACAGCAACAACAACAACACGAAAATTCATATCATAACATTAAGTTAAATGGATGTGTTGCAGATTCCACAATAATAACTGCCATTAATAATACTACATCTATTTACTCATCTAATCCACTTTTTCCTCCTAACACAATTGATTCCACCCCTACCACAGGACAAATTGATTACAATTCATTAACAACAACAAGTTCACTAATAAACCAACAACATCAGCAACATGAACGATTGATTTTTGCTTCAAATTCAAATAATTTTAATCATGATCAGAATACATCCGGATTGGAAAAAAATATGAATGATGACAGTTTAAGTACCTATAATAGTAATAGTAATCAAATACAAAATAATACAGATTTAAAAGAAACTAGCAATTATATTGCTGAGAATTCAGCCATTCAAACGGAAGAACAAAAATCATTTATTGGTGTAGATGAATCGAATACAATAACTGCACAAAACTCAACAATAGAAGATTCCAATGAAAGAAATATTGTAAATGTTGATGACATTTTAAAGGTAAAATTTAAAAATAAGAGGAAATTTAGTAATCTTATATTTCTCAATATATTTCTTTACAGGTACAGGATGATGTAGAAGAAAAGCGTTTGGTACCGAAATTTAAATTGAAAATTCCAAAAAATTATCAAATTACTGCTTCAATTGAATCAGATCAATCAACAACCGGAACTGATACTGAAGATAATAATACCGAAGAAGAGAATGAAAATGAAATTGAATCTGGAATTCAAAAAAATTATGATCTTACAACAACAGATGATATAAAAGAAAATGTTTCGGAATCAGAAACATGTCAAGAGACTATTGATAATATGAGCAATAACATAGATAAAGGTATTATCGAAAGTAATAATCAAAATGAAGAAAATTTAGAACAAGAAAAATCGAATAATGAAGATTCTAAAGATGTATTTGATAATGCCATTCAACAACAAACAGATTCTCAAGTAAATGATACATTACTAAAAATATCAGATGAAATTTATCAACCATCGCTAATTTCAACATCATTATTTCCTAAGGATGGTATAGAAAAGGAAGAAGAAAAACCAAAGCCAGTTGATGGTATTGAGGTAGCTGATGATGATATACCGATAATAGAGTTATCTTTAAGTCAACCATTAGATAAAATTGAAATGATTGAATTTTTACGAATATGTTTACATGCAACATTTCCATTTTGTTTATATTGTAATTATGCACGTCGTATTGCTGTAAATGGTTATAGTTTTGCATTACATTTAATTGGACAACATCGTTTTTCTGCAACCGTTGATAGTATTACAGCTGAAGAACTGTTACCATCAACAATTGTTACGAAATTAAAAAGTTTTTTACCGGAATTAAATGAATATTATTTTAATTTGGAAACATATTGTAATATGAAAGAAAGAAATTTACATAATTCTTATAAAAAAATATTTGAATGTTTTCAATGTCGTTTCGAAACAAGAATTCACAAAGAATTATATTTACATAATCGTAAATTACATTTAAGAACGGCAATATTATGTTTTATGTGTAAATCAAATTTCTTCAATTACAGCGAAATTTTATGTCATATGTGTCCAGGTGAAGCGAATAAATGTATTATATTCGATATACAATTTCGTTGTTGCCTATGTGATTTAGATAAAATACCGTCAGCATTTCGTTTAATGGTACACTTAAGGAAAGCACATTCAGCTTGTGATGTTTGTTTAGAAGATTGTCAAAATCAAAGCAAGTGAGTAACATTGGCTAAGCTTTTAAAATTAAATATTATTCTAATAATTTTTTACTTTCGTCTATAGATTATCTAGTCATGTTTGGAAACATAAATTACATCATTTATGCTATCGTTGTGGTATTGCATATCGTAATAAATCTGATATTACGAAACATCTATTTTGGAAACATGGTACAGAAAGTGTTTTATGTAAAAGATGTTTACAAAAACGTTGGCCACATGTTTATCATTTTTGTATACCACCATTATCATTTATTTGTGAAATATGTAATTTAACATTTTCAAAAGCAATGTATTTAAAGGTGCACAAACGTTTGCATAGTGGTGATGCACCATATCCATGTACAGAGGATAATTGTGATCAAAAATTTATATCAAGAAAATTATTACTTAAACATTTGTCAAAGCATGCAGAAGAAATTGAACAACAAAAATTATCTACTGCAATTGTTAGTCATAAGTCACAAGAAAAAGAAGAAAGCACAGATAAGATAGAATCAATAAAAGAAGAAAATGAAAAAGATCTAACTGCTAAGGTAACTACGGATACAGACTTGTCATTAAAAGAAAATCCTACAGATGTTGTGAATAAAGCGAGTGATGTTACTGTTGAAAATGAGACAATTAATAAACGAGAGAAAAAGAAGAAAAAACAAAAGAAAGAATCAAATAAGACATCTTTGGAAGATGAAATTATGAATTTACCAGCACCAAATTTATCTGAAAGTGATAGCAGTGATGACGAAGAACAAAGAAAAGAAAAAGTTTTGGATTCATCACATACGTCACCGACGCTGCCACCATCGTCATCATCACCAACGAATGATGTGCCAAAAGTAATATTATCCCCTCAATCAGATGCTTTAGATGATGATGATGATAAAGATAAAGTTATAAATCACGCTACAGTTATTGACATTTGGAAGAATTTTAAAGCATTTCAAGCTAGTCAACAGGCAAATAAAGTCAATAAAGAAGATGAAGATGATGAAGATAATAACTTAAAGGCAATAACTACACCAATATTGCATGTAGTATATTCTGATCATGATTATTGTATGATGTATTATAAACCAATTTTAGACAAAAAAGAAGAAGAAAACAAGATTGACGAAAATGCTTTAAATAAAAATGAAAATGATGAAAAGGAAATGAAGGATTTATCTACCACCGTCTCTGTAACAGATAATTCATTACAAATTAACGAAGAACAGAAAAAAGAAAGAAACGATAGTGAAAAAATTAATACAACTGATACATCATCAATTACGTCTCCGAAAAAGAAACAGAAACAACGAGAAAGAACAAAGTCTGGCAGCGATTCATCGTCTGATTCAAGTTCAAGTTCTGGTTCAAGCTGTTCGTGTGGATCAAATTGTAGCTGTAGCAGTTCTAGTAGTAGCTCAAGTGGTTCAAGCAGCAGTTCAGAAGATAGTGACAGTTCGACATCAGAAGGCAAGCGACGCATTGCGGCTAAACGAGCTGCAAAAGAAGAAAAACGTAAACGAAACAAAAGTGAAAATTCATCAAAAGCAAATAATTCAGATGTTATTGATGTGGTAACAACAGATCCAGTTGACATTGAAAATCCAGTCGTTGATGTACCCAGAACTCTGGAATCATTAATTCAAGAAACTGATTTGGAAACTGATGAATCTGATACGGATGAAGATTTCTATGATGAGCATCCGCAAAAGCTAGCAACTCAAATGTTGGCAGAAAAACGCAAACAATTAATGATGCAAACATGTATGAGCCCATTAAATAATTTTGATATTGTGGAAAATAGTCGACCATCGACACCTTCACTTCCTGAAGAGATGATGAAAGAGAAAAAAGTGAAAATTAAGAAAAAGAAAAGAGAACGGAAAACACCAAAAAATAATATTGGCAATACGGTTCTTCCGTTCGGTGCAAACATTTCCACTGTAAAACAAAATGATTTGCAACAGGCATGTCATCAAGATACTGTTTTACCTACGCCAAATATTTCAAACACTTTGTTGGGTCCACCTAATACAGTAGATGTACTCTCAGGAAAACTAGCAGCGACTTCTGCTCCAATTTCGACCGCTATTCCAGCACCAATAACTCCTATTCAAAGTCGTCTAAGTACAGGCAGCAATTCAGATGCTGAAGCTCCTTTAAAACGTTCGAAACGCACAAGAAGACCTAATAGATTTTATGGGTATTCAAGTGACGATGAAAGTATTTCAAGTGCGAATTACCTAACTGGCCCAGCTGCATTTAAACCTATTCCTCCTCCAAATTTTACTTGGAGAAAAGAAGATCTTCCGACGCCACCAAGATCGAAAAATACAAAATCAAGTCATTCAAGGAGAAGTATTCATTCGGCAGGAGGAAATAAGACACTCGTAGACACATCATCAGTGATGCCTCCAATTCCTCCAATAATTATTAGACCGAAATCAATAAGTTCGACTCCTAAACCACCCGTAATTGATCAGAACGTTCCATTAGTTGAGCCTTTGAGAATTCCTATATCACCAGTGTCAATTCATCATATTCAACCACCACAGACTTATCCACTGAGTAGTAGCAGAGAGAGTCAAGACAGTGATAGTAGTGATGAAGATCGCTTGCATATTCCAATAACACAGCCTCAACATTCAAATCGCGGAAGAAAACCTAAAAGTGGGACAATGCAGACTAAAGTAAGCGGATTTAATTTCCAAACAACCTCATCTTCATTTCTGTCCACTCCTGTGCCTACTTTGTTACCACCACCAATACTACTTGAACAACCGATTCCTCCTCCTCCTCCTCCTGCACCTCCACGAGAACGAAAAGTTCCACCAGCTTTGCTATCAACACCGCCTGATTTTGAAAGAATTCAATATTTTCGTCGAAATAACATTCGTTACCCGATAAGACCTCCAGCTGGTGCACGTCCACCACGTGAAGGTGAAAGTATTTACTGTTATTGCAGATGTCCATATGATGAAGTATCAGAGATGATTGCTTGTGATGGAGAAGATTGTTTAATTGAATGGTTTCATTTTGAATGTGTTGGTATTTTAGTACCACCAACTGGCAAATGGTTTTGTCCAGAATGTAGACAATTATATTTAAATGAAACACCATTACAACAACAAACATCAGAATATGATACTAGTGGTAATAGTATAAATAGTGGAAATAGTAATGTTGCCGATGATAATTATCAAAATATGATGATGACAACATGAGAAATTTAGTAATAATGTGGACATGAGCGGTTCAAATATTATTTAAAAAAAAAATGCAAATTAAAATTATTTCAAATGTCACCTCTGTTTTATAAACAAGAGAGAACGTAGAAATTTGTAATAAGACGATGCACATTTAAAATATTTAATTCAAAAATTTGAAATCAAATATAGCACCTTTAAACTTCTGCAAGATAAAATTTAAAAAAATCATTTTCCTGCAGATTTGCATAAAATTACGGAAAATTATAATTCAATTTTTCTCTCGGTAAAAAAAAAACAAAGATTTAATTGTAAATATAATAATTGATGACAAAATATTTGTAAATAGTAATTAATTGTTAATTAAGAATAAAAAGAAAAAAGGACAAAAAAAAAACATTTATCTTTAGTATTAAAATATGTAATTAAGAAAAATTACGCTTATTAATTATCATTAAAGATATACATATAAAAATAAAAATAAAGAAGAAATTAAAATTGAAACACAAATTATTTTTTGGATAAATTTTCAGATTATGTGTGAATATACAGATAACAAATTTTAATTTCATTTTAAAATAAAATTGGATAAAACATATTTATTTATTTTTGGGAACAAAAAAGCATAATGTCCATGCAAATTAATTTTGCACAAAAATTAATTATTTTATATGTACATATGCATATTCATGGGCTTTTTCATCATTCAAGAAAAGCTAAATTGTATATGAAATTTCAAATTAAATTATTAAAAAAGAAAAGATAATATTTCGGTGGATGCTTCAGAATTCATTTTTTACAATATGGATGTGAAAAAGTGCAAAAAGCGAATTTTGAAACACCCTTCTTATTATACATAAGTGTATATTTTACAATTTTATTTTACCAATTAATTTTCCACTTTTTTTTTATTTGATGTAATTCTATATTTTATAAAATAAGTAATAAAATTAATAATGATTAATAATTAATTAAAAATGTGAAGTTATTTAAATTTTACAGTTAATTTTCGTATACATATTAAATTTGTAGAATAAAAATAAAATTATTTAAATAAAATAATCAAGGAAAATTAAGGATTCATAAAGAAAATTTATTCAATTATAATTACATACACACATATATGTACATATATATTATATAATTAAATAATTAATTTGTAACATGATAATATAAAAAAATGAAAGTAAATAATTATTATGTATACCTATACATAAGTCAAAGTTATTATGACATACATAAATAGAAATAAATAAAAAATAAAAAAATCATATTTTTATCTTTTTGAAAAATAAAAACGTGAAGAGTTGTAGTCTTTGTTGAGCTATTAAAAAAAAATAAAAATATAAGTTATACATATAAGTAATTACAATAGTAATAAATGGTAATAATAAAAAGAAAAACAAACAGCTAAATAAAATGTTTCAGTTACTTTTTAACAAGATAAACAAATTAGGGTTCAAAATGAGAAAGTTTAGATTACGATAGAATTATGTTTAGGCAGAAATCCAAAACTAGGAGATACTGCAAGCAGTGCAAATTCGACGTTCAAAAATTTTTCTTCCTGGGTACTGACATCAGTACCCAGTGCTACCGTTTTATTCAAAAAATAAGGTGTAAAATAAGAAAATGTATTGAAATATATAAAAAAAGCAAGCAATTTTCAGAATAAAATACCCATGTAAAAAAACTAAAATACCCATGAATCAGCATAGAATGTGAATATGTATGCATATTTATCACATACGTGCGTATGTAATTTAAGTGTACATATTATTTCAGAAGAAATCATTCAGTACCCACTAAAATACCCATGAATCAGCATAGAATGTGAATATGTATGCATATTTATCACATACGTGCGTATGTAATTTAAGTGTACATATTATTTCAGAAGAAATCATTCAATACCCACTAAAATACCCATGAAGCAGCATAGAATGTGAATATGTATGCATATTTATCACATACGTGCGTATGTAATTTAAGTGTACATATTATGCGCAATATTTATAAGAATATTTTGTAATGTACGTATTTATCGTATATATGCGTGTGTAAAACTTCTGTCCTAAACAAACAAATTATCGTCTTAAACAAATATAATTTTTTCATAATTGTACGATCATATGGGTCATAAATTTCATTACATCAGAAACGAGGATAGAAATACAAAATGTAAATTCAAATTGTAATGTATTGTATGGGAAATACAATATATTTTGAATACGATCGGTTTAATGTTAAATTTTGAATTTTTGGGTATTCAAAATTCATACTTTTTAGGTAATGATAAATAATAATATGATCGTATGAATGCATTATATATCGTATACGTAAGTATGTAATTTAAGTATACACTCCACGTGGAGTCATATATGTCCCTATATAAAATTGTACCATAAACTTAATGACTTGATTTTGTTAATTATAAATACAATATATACATACATACGTGCAATATTCCGTACACATCTTTCGACCGTATACAAATTTATGTGTTTATAGATCGTACTTGTATATATTTTTTTGTCTGATATAAAAAGTAAAAGAAAAGTGTGAAATATGAACAAAAATCGACGTGAAAAAGAAAAAGTAATGTATGTATATGAAATATTGTACGATATATGTATGTATGTATGTTAATCTGAAATTACACATTTTTTACTACTATCCTAGTCTCTGATCTTTAATTCACGTTCATATATATGATCGAACCATTACAAAATTATGTTCTAATGTTCTTATGAACGAAAGTTATGTTTGTTTAGGATGACGGTATTTATAGTTAAGATACCAAATTCGTATGAAAATATTTACAAACACTCGTATGTAATATATTATTACATATGTATACATACATATATATAATAAGTACATGGCTTATAATTTCTCGAGTTTATTTTGAATATTCTTATACGAAAAAACGACATCCCTTTTTCTACCAACAAATGTACTAAATCATTCCATCATTCAAGCCGTCCCCTCTTTCATCGCCCGAACCACTCTATCGGCTAAAAAAATTTTTGAAGCCCCATAAGAATTCTTGCTAAATTTTATCTATTCTTTGGTTTAGGCTTCAATTTACAGCAAATATGAATTGGAACAAGTGGTAAGAAAAGTTGTACAATATATTGTGAGTTTCGTACTAAATAATTTTTCACAATTTTATTTTTTGAAGGTCATCATGTAGATTTTAATTTATTTTTTCAGGTTTTTTTTTTTTTTTGATTCTACAATCACGTATGTGCCTTGAGCTTCTCCACAAGAAACCTCCAGATGTCTTAATTTAAGTCGCATAACCATCAACAACAGTTTGCAACTTCTATCTTTTTGATGTCATGATTTTATTTATGATCCCATTTCAGCCTTATACATTTAATAAGAGTTATATCACGCAATAATAAAGGATTCCTAAAAATATCTGTGAATATAATATTATATTATATTAAATTGCAAGTGGTTGTTCAGCGATGACTAAACTTCACCCAATTAGAACATTAATAGTGTCAGTTTGATGTCGCATTATCTGATAATTATTTAAAATTTAAAAAATATTTTCAAAATCTAATAACGGTTAAGTAAGAAAGATCCTTTCTTCTTCAGTGCCTTCTAAGAGTTCTAAGTAAAATCCTTTTGATTATAATATGTATGTATTTTATTTTTACGAGTAAATCTTAGAATTTGCAACTTATTATGTTCTTCAATTTGTTGATTCTTATTTATTAAAAAATTAAAGAAATAAATATAAAATGCAATTTATATAATTAATGTTGTACTGTATCGTATAAATGTGTTCACGCAACCCCCTCATTATATTTCTTACTTAAATGTACTTTCATATCTATGATGATCATAAAACGGAAACAATAACAATTAAATAGAGATATCGTTGGGTTAAAGGCATCCATTTCTTCGAATATATCTAAGCAGTAAGCATACTTTTAATTATCAAACGCTACGTAAGGGTATATTTTAATAATAGGACTGTTGCAATAGGACACATTACATATAAAATGCCTATAAATTATAATCACTACGATAGTATGTATGTACTATAAAAGCTAGAACGGTTTTATTCAAATTCAATTAAACCCCAACAATTTGTTATGACCATTTGAAGTAATTACACATTCTCTATTTGATGAATAAAAGTCGCGCATGAATAAATATTTACATATGTGTACAAGGGGTAAAAAAAACCTGACTATTTCTCAGTTATACAATTACAACTACATATAAGTACGTAAAAATATGAAAATTAAGACAACTTGTTAGAATTTTGTGTAGTGTATAAAATATGAATTTGTTGTATGTAACGTACACACGTATATGCTTATAGATTCAAACATACGCACACAATTACTTCCATACATATTTCCGCGATTACAGTGATCACAAAAATTTTTAACAAAAATGTAATATGTAAATTTGATGTTGAAACTTTTATACTTTTTCTATAATTTGAAATATTAACTCTATTTCTCAAGTACTACGTGAATACAAGGACTTGCAAATTTCATGTAACTTGCGTGATGTAATGATGAGCTATGAGTCGTTATGGATGTGTGAATTTTGGTTAAACACAGGAATATAGATTTTTATTTTCACTGTATTACGTTCATCAGGTTCAACCGCAAATTACTTTATAAACATTCGATGGGTAATTTATGTATGAATATACATTATATTAACATCGCGACCAAGAAAGCATACATACATACATACATATATAAACATTATCCACGTAAAATTATTTAAATATATGTGTAAGAATAAATGAGATTGACTATAAATAATATAGAAAATCAAAATATTTTAGACAGGACAAATAATTTTTTGATTCAGTTGAGCTATGGTTTCTCTTCTATAAACACGTAAAAAGGATATTCAAAATAAATTTCAAATTTTATATATGTTATTGAAAAGCAATAAAAATAATTTAGGATATTTTTTTTTTCATTTTCACACAGTTAAAATTTTTCTAAATTGTTTTTCATAAAAATTAAAAAGAAAAAAAAGAAAATATGATCCTATTACCATTATTGAATATGTTACAAAGAAAAAATGAAATAATAAAAATTGTATAATAAAAAAAATCATGGTTATAAGAGCTAAAAGTGTACCAAATTCAATTGATAAAATCAGTGGTAGTAGTGGAAGTGGAAGTGGTGGTATTGGTAGTAGTGGAGGTAGTATTAATTCTAAAATAAATTCAAAAAAGAAAACATTAAATAAACAAAATCAAAAATCAATGACTAGATCAAGAAGTTTAACAAATCATAAAAATATTGGTAAGAATTCAATACGTAATTTAAGTCCGAAAAAATTAAATTCAAAGGGTAATGTAAGAACATCAATTAAATCAAATGATCGAAATACATCAGTATTAATACGTTCTAGAGGAAATGAGTGAGTAATTGATATATTTTCAATTTATTAAAATATTTTTATTTTTATTTTTTATTTTTTTTTTTTTTGAACATTTTATAGATATATGAAGAATTGTAATGTTAAAAATATAATTTATAATTTGTTTGTTTTATAACTGAGAACGTTGTGTGATTGAAAAATCACAATATAAAGTGTGTATGTTCTTTTCTGATTATAATAAGTGTGAATAAAACCTTCAAAAATTCAAATGAATGCATAAAAATTTAATGCGATGGAAATTTCAAACATACCGCATATATGATGCGATATATTTTTTAAACGATTATAATTCACATCTATTCTGTGTGTTTCAATTTAAATTTGTTGCAAAATTACTTAAAAATAAATATTAGAAATTATATTACATTCTAGTATTATACGCTTATATAAGATTTAAGCACAAATATTGTACTTTTGGGATTCTTTGGCCAAACACTGTGATTCATTTAGCATGACCCGGGAAGCACCACGAGGAGGCGAATCACATTAATTCCCAAATTAAACACATATGTACATATGTATGAATATATACAAATTTAAATTTATATTATTTCTTAATTTTATCACTTTTGTCCTTTTGTCAAAAGCTAATTTTCAATTATTCGTAGAATCGTGCTTAAAGCGTATAAATAGTACTTAATGTCCCTCTTCATTGGCTGTATATTAATTATTTATACATATTTGTAAAATTTCAAGCTATGGTAAAAATTAAGTATTATTAAGAAGAACAGGTTTCTATTTGTATTAGTGAACATTTTATGTACATATGGATTTCGAGATCTTTAGTTCTGAATTTTGTAGATATTTTTCACTTATCTATTCATTTTCTATATCTAATAAATAAAAGTACTTATAATTTAAAAAACGAAAAATATAGGACGTAAGGCCTATAGGAATATGTATGTAGGAAATTTTTTCATGCATGTATGTGTGTGGGATACCATTTAATTTTTTTAACTTAACTATGTATATTCTAATAGAGCATAAAAATTTTTGATTTAAAATTTTTGTTACCGAACTATCAGTTACAGTTTTTCTCTCTTAATTGTTTTTGTTTTATTTCTAAATACAAAAACTTAACAATCAAAGAATGAAAGCAAAAGATGAATTTATTCGAACTGAATGCAAAAAAATACAAAAAAGGATCCATTTAAAATACAGGCGACGATACTTTAAAAATATGGTATATATGAATATGTGTGTACATACATTATGTAGGTACATTTTAATTGTGTAAACAATTTTAATTCTAAAGTAAATTCAATTACCTATAGGCTATAGGTATGAATATTCAAAGTATATTATGTGGTACTATAGAAAAAATTAAATTATTTGAGTTTTTACTTAATCATAAGGTTACTTCATAAGGAGGTTCCTTTAATTTAAGTGTATTTTCAATATTATATAGATACAATTACACAACATAAATCATCTGGAATTAAAATTGAACGATTATATAATTATGTATGTTAACTTTTATCGCTTTTATTTATAATATTGATTCTTACCTTAGAGATATCAATAATTCAATATGTATACATTTGGTAAAATAAAAACAAAAGTGAAATAACTACATAAGTACAAATGTATTATGTATACATATATAGTTTAATATGTATGCTCCACATATGCATATACTTTAACTTATGTCCTTATTATTGCATTAACAAATAAAACTGTTCTTATAGTAACATTTATTCGTTGTTGATTGATAATTTTTTCAATAATAAAATAAACATAAAAAAATTGTACGTACATATGTACATATGTATGTATGTACTATGTAGGTACTTAAATATGCACATAATGTACACAAATTTTATACTATTAAGTAATTTCAATTTTGAACGTGCGTGAAACTAATTATAATTATATCGATGTATACAAAAAATAAATGCTAAATTGTTTAATAAAATAAAAGTATACGTACATATGTATATCCTTAAAAATTTTAAACAAAAACGATGGCATTAACTATCAAATGAAATTTAGTTTTGTAATTTTTGCTTATTTAATTTTATTATACATGAAAAAGAAATTGGTTTAATACCGATGTGAGGTAGTTGGTTTAATATCGACTTAGATTTAATACCGATTGTTGCCTATGGTCAATAGTATACATACACTATTTTTTGATAACAAATCAAATTATGTAAAAATTTTGATTTTGAAAAAATTTGTACTTAATCATTTTCAAAATTAACAGCTCAAATAGTTTGTTACATGTACAATTTTCATAAATGATGATGACCTTCATTGAATATATCACCATTTTTATATTATAGCAGTGGGTTATATAGATTACCGAGAAATCTACAATATACACGAAATATGTATAATTATATAGTTGAAGTTTAAATTAAAATACACGAATAACACCACTACATTTAGAAAAATGTAAATAATGTATAACAGAAAAAAAATGTTATTTATACAAATCTAATGCGTGTACATAATGTAACTTTTTAGTTTATATTATTGACACAAATTTTAAAAACAAAATGTAAATATATAATAAATAAATTTTCATGGTCAAAACAAAAAAATTAATAAAAATAATGAAAAAAATTTTTTATTATAAGTCAGTATGTAATTTTAGAATTGAAGTTGCATGACGAAATTTTAAAATGTTCATTATGATAAATCCTAAATACTCGTATACATACATATGTATGTATATCATATGTACATATGTGATCATGAATATCATGATATTCTATTGATTGTAGGAAAAACAATAATAATCCAAGTGTTATTTTTTTCCTTTCTTGTCCTTTTTTTGAAAAATTTTTTCTAATTAGGTACTATAACTTAAGTGATGACATAAGCATATTTTGCTTCCCCCTTTTTTTGACTTTGAGAAAATTCTATTAATTAAACTCCTTTCACGTCATTACAAAGACGGACATCACATTCACATCATATACACCACCCGAAATAAAAGTGTGTTAGATATTTTTCTCGATAAGCCAATTTATTTTAAATAATTAAAAGCACTTTCTTAGTTCCTTTCGTGATGGTATAATTGTACATGTGTACATATACGTATGTATACAGTGTGGGCTTTTCCAACGCATAACTACATACAAAATTGTACATATTTTCATGGTAAAATAAATTTTCTTATGAATCAGATGCCATTAGTGTGCTTTTGTAGTTTCTAAAACTTAAAACTATGAGTATATAAAATTTATGGTTATTTAAATGAATAATTTCGATTAATTCGTTACTAATGTATGTATACAAAAAAATCCAAATTAATTAAAAAACCATTCGTTACTATAATGATCACCAACTCTAAAGAACATTTTAGAGCATGTTCTTTTAAGGGAACATTTTATTTGTAAGGGGAGACTTTGTAGACATTATAGATCTTGACCTTGATTATACTCTGTCCACTAATATTATGCACTGAAGGTCTTATGGAGATTATCTAAAGTGGTACCATTTCACATGACAATGTACTGATATTTAAAAAACGCATCTGATATATAATAAAAGCTTTGTGGATTGTGATATTACTGCTTGTTAAACTGTCTAATTAGAAATTATGAGAGAAAAAAAAGACATGTATCTACTCCCATAAGACCTTAAGTGCATAATTTTAGTAGAAAGAGTATAGAACTCTTCACTGATGTATGTAATGTATATTATGTAAATATGTATGTCCAAATAACTTAAATTTTACAATCTTGGATACAAAATATTCATATATTTAAGTAGTATTCTTCTGTGCATACGAATGTAATGCATTACGAGATATTCTTCAGAGTTGGTGATCACTATAAAAAAATTAGATTTACAATACAATACAACCATTATATTTTAATAAGATTCAAGAGACTTTTAAAGATGGTTTAATTGTAAAAGAATTTGAGTAAAATAAAGAACGTTATTGTCCTGATTGATTTTACTGATGTCATCCATATTGTACTCAAAATATATTGTATTTTGTATAACAGTCAAACATTTTCAAGTTCAAATAAATTTTTTTTAAATACACAAACAATTAACGCGCATTGTCTATTTTCTTATATATAGACATACATGTTTGAATTGATTTTTTGTTTTTTTTTTTACTTTCATAAATAACATTAAAGTACATATGTAATTTATACTCTGTTATTTGAAGAGTAAAAATCAAAATATGAAAGAATCACGCAATCAAAAATTTGAATATTTTTAAATGTGGTCACACACAATATTACATACAAAATGGTGACATAAGTAAAGCCTAATGGGAAAATTTTATTCATTCTTAAAAGAAAACCCCACATTTAAAATATAAATGTCTTATACACACGTAAATGTTTACAATTATAATTATGTATTTCGGAAATTTCCCATTGCTTATTTAACAAAGACATTTAAAAAATAAAAATTTTGTTTTTTCAACGATATTAAAAAAAGTCATAAGAAAATTAATAAGTATTGTACGTTACGCGCTGACCCAACATCCATTTATACGTTTATGTATGTGTTTTAATATTTTGTTATCATATGTATATTTACGTTTATTATGACCTTGACAGCTACGTAATCGTTAATTATTAATGAAATTTAATGTTCGAATATATAACAATGGAATCAAGTCTTAAAATAAATACAAATTCGAATTTAACCTCTTGGTAATAATTTTATGATACGAATTTAACTAAAATTTTGTACGTTACATACAATAAGTCATGTGTATTCTTTTATATATGATGATATTTACTAAACCAAATGGAAATGAAGCACATACGTATCCTCGTTTATTCATTTCTAATTATAAAATTTTTTTTTTATTTAAATTTTGAAATCATACCTGAATAACATGTCCATTTTCTTCCATATGACCATTATGTACTGAGATACAAAATGTACATATGTACAATGTACATATATCTATCTATATAGAATCAGACTTTAAGCACCTTTAAGCATTTACTCGTAGTCGTATCTCGAACTTTTAAAATTGAAAATTAGGCAAATGCACGTGTATACATTTTTATAAATCATATTCTAATGATAAAATCTTTTAAATGAAATCTTATATTTAATAATTATATATAATCAAAATTTATGTGTATGATTAAGTCAAATAATTATGTACATACGTACAAAATTAAATATGTATTGAAAAAAATCGTTCTTTTAGAATTAAAGTAATAATTAAATATCATTTATGAATGAAAGTTGGTAATTGTTTTTCAACGTGTTATAGATTAAACAGAAAAAAAAAAACATCAAAGGGAAATTTCAGTTAGGTATTTGTACAAATTTAATACATACATATATGCTACATACTTACATATGTACATATGTATATAATTCGAAGAAAAAAGCAATTAACTCATGTTTATACGTACATACATATACACTGTAGGTGTATTGTACATGTTTTCTTCTTTTTATGGCACTATAATCCTTGCCAGGACCTTCACCTCTAACAGACAATTTCCTCACTCTATCTGTCCATAGGTCCGTATTTACATATATACATACATACATTCATATATCAATATTGGTGCATCTATAAAAGATGCAATCTTTTATCCACACTTGTTTGAAGAAATAATGTATGTATATGTAGATATCCACCTGTTCCTTTACTTAAAATTAAAAATGGGGAATATTTTCCAAACTCGACTATAGTAGACATCGTAAATACGTACAAAGTTGATTTTTGAATTTTTATTATTTTGATACAGTACGGTTTATATACAGCAAGTAGGACATAGAAGTGCGTATGTACGTATCCAGGTAATTGCATATACATACATATGTATGTATATTCGATTTAAAAAAATAATAATAATAACTGTCAAAGATATTACTAATCAACATATTATTAAAAATCAATTCTAATATAATTCTGTATGTTGTATGTGTGTTTTTTTACATTTAAAGAAAATGTATGCATAAATGCTATTTATTGACTTTTTACATATATGTATGTAGATATGTATGTACATCTACATACATATGTACAATTTCATAATTGCTTTTTTTTTTCTTTTAATAGAAATGCAAGTAAATTATAATTGACAAGTAAATAGGCAAATGAATTAATAAAATAAAAGGAAATTGTATTATTTTATACACCCGTATTTAAATAGCTTTATACATACATAAATACATACATATATACATACATGTGCACATATGTATTTATGTATGTAGAAATTCAGAATTATTGGTTTTGTTTTTTCATTTTAATTTATTGAAAATAAAAAGCGACTGTAATTTTAAACGTTTATCCACGTTTACAGTATTTTACATACTTATGTATGTTGATAGGCATACATGTGCAAGTTGAAAAATTTCTATTCATTTTTATGTATTGTATATATTTTGTTTTGAAGGCCAACGTACATACATACATATTTCACATAACCAATCATTCAATTGTATAAACAAAATTGTGGCATTTTATAATGTTTATAAATAATGCAAAACGATTAATTCAATTAATTCAATGATATTTCACGTGTAAATAGTGATAATTATCATACGCCTACATATGTGTAAAAATATTTTCCATTATAAGTATATTTTTATGCTTGATCAAATTTATTATTGTCCACAGCCCGATATATCAAGGAATTTAAATTTTCAAAACTATTTTTATCAAATAACGACAATAAATTTAATTAATATAACGATTTAATAAATAAATACGTTTTAAAGAATATACCTAGTGATGCATGTGTATGTACTTATATACATACATATATACATGCATGCTTATTTAATATCTCAAAGACCATAATAAAATTATGAAATTGCGTTCCACAAATTTTCCAACAATCAATAAAAAAAGATCATAAATAATAAAAAATGTTCACAATTGCTTTAGTTTATACGTATGTATATATTAGGACACTGTAAAACATGAATGAGAATTTCTTTTCTACATATATAAACAAACCTTACACATATATTACTTTCTCCTCTCTTATGTTGTATAAAATTATTTTATTTGTTATGATAATTATTATAAATTTTTTATTAATTTTTATACCATTTTCTTTTTGTATTGCATGTTTTTTTTTTCGTCCTTGTATCCTTATACAGAATTGGTAGTACAGATACATTAGAAATAATTGCAACAAAATCAACAGGAAGTGAACCTTCAACACCAGAGGATAATATTAATGTTGTTGTACGTGTTAGACCATTAAATGAAAAAGAGAAAAAATCTGGTGAACAAATGATATTACAATTTCCAGGGAATGGTCAAATTTTGGTAATTTTTTTTTACTCATTTACATTAAATTATATTCATAGAAAAACAAAAAAAAACAAGAAAAAACATAAAACATGGTTTTTCCTTAACTTTCCACAAAACTTTATAAATTTTCTTCGCTTACATTTTATGTACTCTATGATTTATTATTGTATGTAATTTAGGTATCGTATATATAATAAAAAACTTTATTCGGAAGTCATTTAATAATACTTCGTAATAAATACACTTTCGAACAAAAACGAAAAAAAAAAACAAGAAGAAAACAGAAAGAAATTTAACAAATGGTAATGATAAAAATTAATAGAAGTAAAATTTTTGTGTTATAGGAAAATTAGGCCACCATGTTACTAATGGAACACTTAATGAAAGAAATTTTCAATCATGCATATAACTTACATGTACACATATTGCTTTTATTGTTATTCTAATATTAATAGTGATAAAATATCATATTAGTAAGATTAACTTCATTACTTTAATTAATATATCAATCAAATATGGTGAACTCAAAATAATTTTGAATAATTTGAAAAATTACTTTTTAATTTAGAAATTTTATTGAAAAAAAAAAAAAAAAAATTATAAACGTACGTCAGAAGGAAAAACCGTTAAAAAAAATTTTAATTTAAAAAAAATAAAATCACAAAAAAAATTTAATTTTTAAATTGTAAAATTTCTATTTACATATGTATTTTTTAAATGGAATGTTTACTTTAAAAATTATAGTTATTAGCGAAAATTATGAGTTTATAAGAGGAAAATATTTTTGTAAACAAGTAAAAATGATTAATAATTGAGCCGTTTATATTGAAAGTAGTATAAGTCATTTTTTAAACTTTAGATACTATCAGAGTAATTTTAAGTTTTGTGTTTACTTTCTCTATATAGTAGTTTATTGAACATAAAAATTTAAACTGCTACAAAATCTGTAACTTTTGAAATTTCTCTATGAGCTCTTTTTAAGTAAAAAAAGTAAAAATTTGTGACTTATGCCACTTTCAAAATTAATAGCTAAAATGTGTTTATGATTAATGTAAACAATTTATTGCTATACATGTTTATTTAATTTTTTTTATTTTAATCGAGTTATTGTAAGTAAATCAAATCAATTTTATTTTATTTTCATTTTTCTTCCAATTTGTTTTTTTTTTTTTTCATATGTAATTTACAAAAGTGTGAGGGTAAAAATCTTAGTAATAACAGTGCACAAAGTATTAAATTATTTACATATAATGTTGTATTTGAACCTGGTGCAACACAACAAGATATATTAGAATATTCTGGTATAAAAAGGATAATTGAAATGGCAATCGAAGGTTTCAGTTGTACAGCATTTTGTTATGGACAAACTGGATCAGGGAAAACACATACATTAACGGGACCACCTGAATTAGTAATTTTATATAACATGCATGCATTATGAATAAATCAATATCAAATTAATACAAGGACATGTTGTCTTATATATATATTTTTTTAAATTTCTATTTGGTTTTATATACCAGTTTGATGAGAAACCAGATCCATCTGATGAACGTCATGGTCTTATAATTCGGTCATTTCTTTATCTTTTTCAATTATTGCGTGATCGAAAGGACACAAATTTCATTTTAAAAGCTTCATTTTTAGAAATTTACAATGAAAAGGTAACGTATACTCCGTATGTAAAATTTTATGTTCAAGCATATACATATCTACATACGTATGTAGATAGTTGTTACATTATATAAAAGAAAAGCAAATACGAATTTAATTTATAAATTTTAAATTTATATATATTTATATGTACAAATAAAATAACATTATTTAGTTAACGTTTTTTTTTTCTTGTTTGAGTTCATCACATCAAAATCAATACTTATATACACATTATACGTACATATAAACATTGTATACCATAACATTTAGTATGTTAAGATTGTTAAGTTATCATACAGGGTATATTGCTCTGCTAGCGTACAAACGATATATGTAAAGCCATGCATAATTAATAAGACATGCATATGCATAATGCACAAATACAATTTTTTTTTTTTTTTTAATTAAATTTTTAATAATTAATTTATAAATTTTTACATAATATAAAAAATTCATATGTGAATTTACTTACAAATACATTCTCACAGGTTATAGATTTATTGAATCCAGGTAGTGCTAGAAAACCATTAGCTGTTAGATGGTCAAAAAAATTACGTGGATTTTTTGTTGAAAATTTATTTACAGTCGATTGTGAAGAATTAGATGACCTTTTAGCCGTACTAGAAGAGGGTAAGTCGTTCTTTTTGAGTTTTGTTTGATTATTTGAATTTAATTAAAATTAATGTACTGTATTTTTCTTTTATTTTATTTTTAAATTTATGTACGAAGAGTGGATGATATTTATTTATTTATTTTTTTTTTTTCATTTTTCTTTTTTTTTTTTTGTAGGTATGAGAAATCGCGTTGTTGGTAGCCATCAAATGAATGATTATTCATCTAGATCTCATACAATTTTAACAGTACATATAAATTCTGAACAGCAAGCTGATGATGGAGTTTTTATATCCAAACAAGGCAAAGTAAATTTTGTTGATTTGGCTGGTAGTGAAGTGACAAAGAAAACATTAAGTGAAGGAAAAACATTAGAAGAAGCAAATAATATTAATAAAAGTTTAATGGTGCTAGGTAAGCATACATACACCTGTTTATATTTTCAAGCAAAAACAAAAAAATGAATAAAAATTAATTTTTTCTTTTTTTTTGTTCAAATAATTTTCAGGATATTGTATTGCATCTTTAAGCGATTCTAAAAAACGTTCTGGTCATATACCATATAGAGATAGTCAATTAACAAAATTATTAGCAGATAGTTTAGCTGGTAATGGTGTTACATTAATGGTAAATCAAAAATTTAACGAAACCATATAATGATTAGATAATGTGATCTTTTTTTTAATTTAATTTGAATATTTTTTTCTTTTAGATTGCTTGTGTTTCACCATCAGAATCAAATCAATTTGAAACATTAAATACATTACGTTATGCTTCCCGTGCTAAAAAAATACGCACAAAACCAGTTGTTATTATGGATCCAAGAGAAGCTTTAATATTAAGTTTAAAACGTGATATAAATGCATTACAAATTGAGAATGAACATTTAAAGGCAGCATTACATTTTCATAATGAAACACTTGCATTATCACAAATTAATAATAATAATAACAATAATAATGGTTTTGAAAAAATTCAAATACCAGAAGCACCAAAAATTGATTTAGAACGTTTAACAGAATTAGAAAATTCTGAATTAGCTGAATTAGTTAAATTATATATGGTGGAAAATAAAGCATTACGAGATGAAAATTCACAATTATTTTTATCTAGAGATATGGTTTTACGAGATCAAGAACTTGTTTGCAGAGAAAATGAAAGATTATTAAAAAAATTGGAAGATGTTAATTCGTAAGTAAATTATCATGATTTCTATATATTTGGCACATCAATCCGTTAAACATTGGTCTACTCAGTACGCCTCTTCATTTGTTCTTTACAATTGTTCTCCAACTACTTATTCCTAACGTTTTCGAATTTTCACCTTGTCGATATATCTTGCTTTTGACCTAAAATCATCATAATAATAAGATTTAATCGATTATAATTGATTTTTTCATGTACTGTATACTAAGTACTAAACACTCAATTTTTTCATACACGTACATTACGTATTATATGTAACAGTCATAAAAAACATGCACATTTAAATAACTCATATGTTTTAGTTTTAATTTTTTTTTTTTTTAAATCATTTGGAATTTATGTTTTTTATGTTTTATTCATTTTGTTTGTCTTTTTTTGTAGACATGTCCAATTGGAGAGAGTAAAAAAATAATTAAATACGTACCACTTTCATTCATGTGTGCTTTGAAGCTGTATAAACTATATTTATATGTTATATAATCGTATCATCACATTTATATCATTATTATATAAAATTATGTACATATATATATATATTTAATAAAACAATGTAAAAAAAATTTGTATAAATTAATAATTTATTTCTAAGCAGATAAATCGAATGTTTAAAAAAAAATGTGTATATCTTTTATAATCGCAAATGTTGAGTACAATTAATATTATAAAAATAAATAAAATTCGTTTAAATTCAAGCGTCTTTATTTTTAATTTAAAATTTATTTTTTACGAAAAAATTTTCTATTTTGTTTTGATCTTGCTTTTCTATGTTTTTTTTTCTTTCAGAGTTTGTGTGCGATCTCCATTGATCCCAGCTAGACCAGCTATGTCATCATCACCTCAATTATATGGTACTTCTGAAATATGGAAAAATCCAGACATAATAGAACAAGCATTAGTAGAGGATCAAAAAAATGTAAAATAAAAAAATGCGAATGTGCAAATAAATGTTTAATCTTTATCTTTGTCCATATTAGGTTAAATCTAAAGGTGAAACTGGTAAAATAAAAGGACATGAAATTAAATTGCATACGGATAAAAATGAAAATCGAAAAAATGAAAAAACCTCTAAAACAATACCAAAAGATAAATCTCAAAATATTTTCAATAGCAAAGAAAATTCCATTGATTTTTTACCAGAGTAAGTGTGTAAGGAATTTGCTTCCACTTTTAAATAAAATAAAAATTTAACATTTTTTATATGCATGTGTAGGAAAAGGGTAGAAAAAGTACAAAATAAAAAATTAATAAAAAATAATAACAAAAATAAAAAGGAAATAAAATTTAACAAAACAAAATGCAAAAAAAATATTTTAAGTAGAATTTTTTCATCGTCATCATCATTGGGTGAAAGAGATTTATTTGGAAGCTCCGTTTCATTGGACAGTTTGCCAACGACACCAACAAAGCGGTTAAATTAGGTGCATTTTTTAAGTGCATCTTATTTGCGTGTATTTATTATTTGTTTTAATTTTTTTTCTGTCTGTTTTAATTTTGTTGTTGTTTCCTGTTGCCATTTTTACATATGTATGTATTGTAACGAAAAATTTTCAACATAATCTTAATAAATCGTGGTTGTAACTCTTCGTTGTATTGTGTTAAATGTAAACAGTAATATTATAGTAGAACATTTCAATAGTAGAAACATTGATAATCACTAGATAAATTTAAAAATAAGCCAAATGGGTACATTTCAAGTATTTGTAGATTTTGTAGAAATTTTGGGAAAATCATTATTGAGGCGCTCATTGTAATTATTGATTGTCGATTATCGATTGATCGTTTTTCAAAAGTTACATATGTCAATAATTACGGAAATATAGCAAATTACTTGCGAAACACGATCGAGAATCAACAACTGATAATCACAATGAACACGTATCTGTTGTAATTTATAATTGTTGTAACAAGTACCTCATTTTTACCCCATAAACATAAAAAAAATTTTTTTATATCTTTTCAGTATGCTCAACTTCTAGTGGAAACCGTACGAAATGATTTTTAAAAAAAATTATTTCGAATATTTAGTAATATAAGGACTTAATTAATAACTGAAATTACATATGATTTTAAATGAATAAAAACGCTTATTATTGTATATAAACAATAAAAATAAATAAAAATATAATCGTATATTTATGTGTAAAACAAAAAACCGTTTGTTTTAATTTAAATAAAATGAAAATATGATTTAAACTTTTTATACAGATTCCGTTCTTTTATACCTTTGTAAATTTCACTGGGTGGGTATTAAGTGGGTTGCTTTTAATTTGAAAATCGAGATCCATCGATTAAATAGAAATCTACATAGAAAATCTCAATTTAATTACATTCTAAAAATAAATTTATGAATCATAACATGGCCTGATCTCTAGAATAAAAAAAATGTTAAAAATATAGAAATTAAATATGATCAAAAATTCAAATTTGAACATTCATAATTGATGAATGAATTAAAATTTAAAACAGGATATGACTTAATATATGCCATCCTCTGCTTGTGACTAAGGTTATAATTATAAAAAATTAAATTAAATTAATTTAATGTGTGAAATTAAAAATGTTTGCATAATAATAGGAAATAATTTTTTTTTTTTTTTTTTTTTTCAAAAAATCGTAACGGTAATATTTGTACAAAATTAAACGCAAATATGGCAAGACATTTGTCAAAACTCATAATAAATTTTCTATATAAACAAAAAACAGCTGATAAGCACGTTGTGTTGTGTTATGCTGATGCATATGGTACACAAACAAATACAATACAAAAATACGATGCAAAGCGCGAATGCACTATTGATATTTTGGTAAAGTTAAAAGATACATATTAACAAATTTGTTTTTTTTTTTTTTTTAATTTCTTATAAGGAAATATTACGATATCTATTTCTTTTATAATTAATTACCAAAGAAAATTGTAAAATTTATAAACTACTGTAATGTTATTTCGCCGATTCTTAATTAAAAATTCAAAGTGGTCATTATATTCATATTTTTATAAAAATACACAAATATGTTCTTATCATATACAATATAATAAAATGAATCAGTGTATTTTAAATCCTTCAATTATGAAAAATTGTGATTTAAAAAAATATCAGAGTTTATCATTGTCATCATTTAAATCAAATGATAAAACATCATCATATAGTGGTCATCATGAACTTGATTTAATTGATGATTTAAGTGAACAAGATAATGAGAATTCGTTAACAATTAATAATAAGAAATTTTGTTTAAAAAATATTTTATATTCTGATGAAAATGATCAATTATTACAAGAATTGAATAATTGTGAAAAACCTGAAAATGTAAGTAAACGTGAAGTGTTTTAGAAATTAGAATAAATGATACAAAGGCGAATAGACAAATTTATATGAAGCTTGGTATCTAAACTAGCTAAGCAGGTACTCCAAATTTATATATCAATCAATAGCTTAAAACTAACGTCCGTAGAAGCAAAAGCTATTGAATGTCCGTAGAAGCAAACTTACGCTCGTCCGTATCTCGTGAATGAAATTTAAAATTTTTTATATTTTTTTAAATAAATTTGTAACATTTATTCAATACCTTGCATAAATCACATTAGTCAGAAAAAATTAAACAGCAAATCTAATTTATTTTTCAGTTAATGGAGATTTTTGCAAGAAGATACAACGACTTTCAAAATTATCATCTTGTACAAATTGTGATACTTTTATGGAATTTTCAAAGGAATGCACAAAATGAATATGAAATCAGTACAAGCGTATTGATTAAATCAAATGAATTTCAAAAATTTTTAAATACACTCAGTAAATTTGTTAGTAAAATGAATCTAGATGAATTATCATGCTGTTTCTTGTACTTGAGTAAATTTGGAATTGATGTTGACCATACCACAATGAAAATACTTTTACAAGAGACTCTTGACAGAATATCAGATCGTAAATTAGCGTTTTGTTTTTCTGTACTTAAAATAGTTACATTAAATTAATTTTTTTTTTTAAACATTTTTAGTTGATGCTGATATTCCATTAACAGCTTTGTCAAGACTAACAGTTGCTGTTAACACTAATGACGATTTATATACATTTTTGGTTTGTAAAGATGTCATTCCGCATATTATAAAGAAAATAGAAAAATGTAATTCATGTGAAGAAATACGTTTAATTACAATATGCGTATACAATTTACATCAAATGATTGATCGTGATTTATTAAATATTTATAAAAATAAAATAATCGATTTAATTAATAATAATATTATAAATAATCAATCAATTCGAAATTTATTAAAAGTAATTAATTTTTTAAATTTACCACATTGGACAAATGAATGTTCAGAATTAATAAGAGAATTAGCATTACTATTAGGTGATCAAAATAATGATGATACATTTTCAATTAGAGAAATTGAGACAATGTTTAAGGTAAAAATGAATAAATTATTATTTTCTTCTATACAGATAATTTAAAAGTGAATTTTTAAAAAATTGTTTTCAGTTATATCAAATACATTTAGAGCCTGCATCATTTATATTAAAATTATCAAATATTACTGAACGTATATTTAATGAAAATCCAATACCAGAATTATTAGTATGTGCTGCATATTTTTCACCACCAACAAAACGTAATAATTTAATACAAATAGCTACAAATATGATTCAAGATAAAACAATGTATACAAATTCAAATACAACAACATCATTATTTTTTATATTACGTTCATTAAAAATTTCTAATAAAAAATTATGTGATACATATTGGGAAAATACATTAAATACAATATTAAAAACAGAAACAGAAAGAACAAATACAAAATTAGCTAGATATTGTCATCATTATATGCATTTTAATAATAATTTAGGTGGTACATACCGTAATAAAAAATTTGAGAATGAAATAAATAATCTCATATTAATGGAATTAATTAATGGTATATCATCATTAATACCAACAAAATTTGCAAGATTATCATCATTTTTATTAGCATATGGATATAAATCAAATACAAATATAATACCAAATGTAATTATTAATAAAATAGAAGATATGTGTAATCAATTTACAATATTAGACTGTCTACAATTATCAAGGGGATTACAAATTGCATTCGGAATGAGGTAATATGATAAATATGTAGGTTTTTATTGAAACGTTTTTGTTTAAGTTCTTCTTTTTTTTCTACAGATATCGATATTTTGTTCCACCAGAATCAGCTCAACAGTTTTTAAAAGTTGAAAATGTATTAAATAAATGTATTGAAAGACATCTACAATATGATTTAAATTTAACGGATTTAAATTATATAATTCGATCATTAACTAATCGAAAAGGTTTTTAATTAAATATTTTATGTTATTTTTTATTTAAAAAAAAATATATATGTATATTTTTAGGTACACGTAAAACACATCTGTATAAGATTGCCATTGAAAAATATAAAATAGAAAAGATTCAAAATGAAATGAATTCACGTACAATACGTGATATATCAATAAATTTATTACATTCGAAATATTTAATACCAGAAATTATTGAAAAAATGTTTAAATATTTGATAAAGAATCGTGAACACATAAGCGGTGATACTGTAGAAAAAATTTTATATTGTAGTTATAATTTAGGATATATACCAGAAGATGATGAAGCACTTTATTGGTCAGCAGAAATAATAAAAAGGTGATATATTTTCATTTAATTAACTTTTTTTTGTAAAGTAAATGGATCATCTTTTTCTTTTTTTTTCATTTAATTTTAGAGATTTTGAATACATGACTGGATTATCAATAGTACAAGCTTGTTTATCATTATGTTTTTATAAAATATTACCGGAAAGCTTAATTAATCGAATTTTCAACATTGATTTCATTCGTCGATTAGAAGATGAAATTCAAATGGGTTATTCGAAAGTATGAAAAATTTTTTTTTAAATACAAATTTTTGATTGTGATTTACTTTTTTGGATTTCATTAGGCTACTTATCCAGAAAAGGTACTTAATCAAGTTATGCAATTAAATCGTGCTGTATGTTTAGATTTTCCAGAATCAGAAGTACCATGGTTTCAACAAAATTATATAGAGGCACAAATGAGCAAAAGTTAGTACATATAAAAAATATCATTTCATTTTATATAATAATGATAATTTTTATTCTAATTTTTAGAACCTGCAATTCAAACACGCTTTCATGTCGAAATTCAAAAAATTTTAAATTTTGTATTACAATCAGAAAATTTTTTACAATGTAATTATGTAACACCATATGGATATACTGTAAGTCAAAATTATGAAATATTAAAGTATGAGAAAAATTTGATGTTTTTCTTTTTTAATTGTATTTTAGATTGATTTTGTAATTCATTTAGATAAAAATAAAAAACCTGTATTACCACCAGTAGAATCAAAATTCATAGAAAATGTAACAAGGTAATTTCCTTTTTATAAAACATACATAGACATTTTCCAGGAATTTTAGTGACCATATTAAATTCGAAAATTTTAATCTTTCAGGGTAGCAATTTTACTACTTCGATTGGATTCATTTTGTCAAAATGATAATACATCATTGTTAGGACATGAACACTTAAAAATGCGTCACTTAGAAATGTTAGGATATAAAGTAATTCATATTAATTTGAATGAATGGAATTCCATGTATATGAGTGTACCTGGTGAAAAAGTGAAATATTTAAAAAATTTGTTACAAATTGAATAATATTTTTAAAAAATATTTATTTTTTTTTATTGTAGAAAATATAGTAACAAAAAAATCTAAAACCTATGAAAATTTTATTTTCAAAAAATTAAAAATAATATGGAATGATAGAAGTTTATTCGAGGCTTTTTTTACCTTTATAGTTTTCTTTATTCGAATTTCATATCTTTTAATTCTGTTCTGTACACCAAACATAGGCTTCATCGAACATTCTTTGCCATGGTGATTTCTTTGGATTAAATCCAGGTGATATGTATGGCCATTGATACATTAAACTACATCTTTCTGGATGTGGCATTAATGCTAAATGCCGTCCGTCTAATGAACAAATTCCTGCAATACCTTCTACACTACCATTTGGATTCATTGGATACACTTCAGTTGGCTGTAGATTATCATCAATATAATATAATGCAATACAATTTTTCTGTTTCAAATCATTCAGGATTGTTTCATTTTTAAATGAAAATCTTCCTTCACCATGTGCTACCCAACAACCAATAACTGACCCTTTCATACCACGAAGCATTATTGAATTACTATTGGCAATTTTCACAGTACTCCAACGACATTCGAAACGTTCAGATTTATTATGTAATACAGCAACATTAGGAACATCAATGATTTGTTGTTGTTGATCATCATCACCAATCCAACTAATCAAACTCATTAATTGACAACCATTGCAAATGCCTAAAGAGAATGTGTCCTTACGTTTTTTGAATGTCATGAATTGCGGTGCAAGAACATCGCTATACATGATATTAGCGGCCCATCCTTTAGCTGAGCCTAAAGTATCAGCATAACTAAAACCACCAGGAAATACTAAACCTTTGTATTGATCTAGAGTTGTTTTACGTTTGAGTAAATCATACATTGACACATCATGAACTTCAAATCCGGCCATTAAAAGACTTGCAATCATTTCACGATCACTGTTTATTCCTTCCTCTCGCAAAACAGCTACTTGAATCGGCTTTGTAAAATGTTTTGAAACTATTTCCACATCAGGATCAAAGGTACAATTATATAAAGGCCCAGTTCGATAATCAAGAGTTTTAAATTCCTCTTCAGCACATTCCGCATTTGCTTGTAATTTTTCCAGCTCAAAACTAGTACGTTCCCACATTTTGAAAAGAGTTCTTGTTTCTGCGTTAACTACAGTATTTCCACAACATGAAATCTGAATCTTCGAGTTTAAACCTCTTCCAGACGATTGTCCAATATGATAAGCGGATACATTATTCGATCTAAATTCACTTAGAACCTCTATAAGATTTTCTTTTGAAACTTCTAGAACCCATCCACACTCTTCAGCAAATAGTACAGTTAAATAGTTTTGGGTTTTATCAATTCCTTCTAAATCAATCAAATTTTGTGGTAAATTTTCAACCACACTTGTAATATTAATTTTTAAACCACATAAACCACTGAAAGCCATTTCAAGTAAACAAACAATTAATCCACCGTCACTAATATCATGACCAGATAATAATTTTCCGTTTTTCAGTAATTTCTGAGTGATATTGAAGGCACTTTTTAAAATTTGTGATTTTTCCAAATTTGGACTATGTACGCCTTGTTGACTCAAACTTTGTGCCAGAGCGGACCCACCTAATCTAAACAGACCTTCAATATTCACCCAAACAAGTTCACCTTCTTCGTTTCTTTGAGGAGATTTTAAATCAGGTGTAATTTTGACTCGAACGTCAGGACATGGAGCATAAGCGGATATAACTAATGTTCCAGGTGATTTTACTACTTCAGATTGGATTCTAGCAGCCATCGATAAGGAATCTTTTCCACCATCTACAGCAATATTTAACTCTGACATGATTTGACACATTTCTTCACATGCATCAAAAAGTTTTGCTCCTTCACCTGCAAGTTTTGCTGCCCACATCCAATTACCAGAACATTTAACGTCTGCTAGTTCTGTTATTCCAGCAAACACAAGATTTGAAATAGCTTCGGCTACAGACATGCGAGCACCCGATTTAGCATTCAATAGTCCTTTGATTGGTTGAGTTCCAATCGATGTTGCGATACCTTCATAACCAAAATGTGAGACTGTTGTGATCGCAAAATCAGCTAAAGGCGTATGTAAAGGTCCAACACATTGTTGTTGAGCAATTAAACCTGTCACACATCGATCTACTTTATTTGTTAAGAAACGCTTGCTTCCAACAGACATTATACTCAAAACTCGTTCCAATATATTCATGAAGTCTAAATTTTGCGGTAGTGATAAAGGAGCGAATTTCTGCTGTAGATGATTGAGATTGTATTTTCGTTTTGGCATATCACCGAGAACATGTTTCAAATGCATGTCGAATGGTAAATCACCCCAATTTTCTCTTTCTTCTCGGTTTAAGTATTTTGTGTAATCGGCTTTATCTTCAATTAATGTTACGTATCCATCTCCAGTTACAACTCCTACAAAACTAATTGGACACCTTTCTCGATCACAAATTTCTTGCAATAATTTTTGATTTTCTGGTTTACATAGAATCGCATTATTTTCTTGATATTCAGCACCCCACAATTCAAGCGCTGTTATTGTTGGATCTCCCAGTTGAAATTCTTTCGAAAATATTACAGCGCCTGCATACCCTGGTTCAACAAGTTCTTTTAGAACATTTCCATTACCACCAGCACCCTGTAATTTATAAGCAACAGTATATTATATTATCTCCATTTACAAAATTAAAATCTTATTTTACCTGGTCATGAATAGCCAATATTGGATTATTAGAACCCATTTCAATACATGCCCGCACAACACGATTTAATTTATTTTCCATCTCGGCATCACCTCTCTGTACAGCATTGAAATCTAGATCGGAACTGTTATCACCTTGCACTTCAACAGAACTAGCAGCTCCGCCACCAACACCAATACGATAAACTGGACCACCAATTTTTGCCAGTAGCATACCTGCACATTACAAATTTTAAAATGTTATTAAGAGGTTCTTAAATGATCTCTTTTCTGTTTCAAACCTTTAGATGGATCAATTTTTTTACGCATTGTAGCATCCATTGTTCCTAATCCACCACTAAACATGATCGGTTTTACATATTCATCTCGTTCATTACTTGCATTACGTATACCATAAGATATAGCAAAACCTGATATTACTGGTTCACCAAATTTATTACCGTAATCTGATGCTCCGTTACTAGCTTCAATTATAATTTTTAATGGTGAAGCAAATGAAGGAGGATAATCGAAATCTGATTGTTCATATGGTAAACGGTAACCAGGAATGTTAAGACATCCAACACAATAACCTGCTGTACCAGCAATTGGTAAACCACCTCTTCCTACACCTTCTACGTCTCTATTTTTTTGAATATAGTAAAACGTTTTTTATACAAAAGATACACATATGCACATTTTTTTTTTATTACACGACCCACAAAGTAATTATCTTACCTTATTCTACCTCCTGTTCCTGTTGTTGCACCACTGAATGGTGCTACTGCTGTTGGCATATTATGTGTTTCAGCAGTAAAAATTAAATCTGATTCAACTTCTACTAATCTCATTACACCTGGACCAGTAAAATTTGTTGGGCGTAATGTTTTATGTTTATATCCTTTAATGGCACTACTATTGTCACTAAATTTAATTGTGTTATTTGGATTTGTCGTCTTCTGTGTATCAATAATCATTTGTATTAGAGATTTGGGTTTTTTTTCACCATCAATAATCATATGACCACGAAAAAACCAATGTCTTGAATGTTCACTATTCGATTGAGCACAATCGAATAATTCAACTGTTGTTGGATCACGTTTAAGAACATTTTTAAATAAATTTGTATAAAACTCTAAATCCCATTCATCAAAAGCTAGACCTGTTTAGAGGAGAAAAAAAAAGATTTTACTCCTTTGAATAAATTGAAAGCAATCGTAACGTGTTACCTAGTTTAGTATTCACTTCTTCTAATGCTTTTCTGCCCAATTTTAAAACAGGAACTTTATACCAAGATTCTTGATTTTTTGGTAAACGTTCATTAAAACTATTCACTGGAATATTCTCTTTTGTATATTGGCATTCTGTCATACGATCACTTAAATTATCAACAATTTCATTCAATTTTTTTGGTACATTTTTAAATGTAATATAATAACGAATTGAAACTTCAAGACGTTCGATTTCGATTAAACCAATATTATGGCAAATGTTTACACAATTTGTTGAATACGGCGTTGAAAAATTAAATCGTGGACCAATTTCAATAATTATATTACTTTTATTCTCATTTGGAAGTAACGAATTTGTTGTTAAATTATCTATTTTTTGAGTATGTTTTAAAAGCCATCGTAAAACTTTTTCAGTTTTTACTGTTAATTTCGATTCTTTGCCAGACAATTCAACATGATAACATTTTTCAGTTTTTAGAGATAAAATTTTGTTATTAATCTGCAAAAGAAAATAATGTAGGTAGTATGTAATATTTCTGTAATGAACAAAATAAGAATTTTATTTTCCTTCAATTAAAATAACGGACAACAGAATAATAAACTATGTATGTTCTTGATACGTTGAACGTCATCACATCTGACGTCAATTTTTTTATCAGTGCTGGTATTAAAAGTTCAAAAACGTTTTAATGTTAATAATTTTAGATTTTCTAATTCAACTTTAATGAGTTCTACCTTGTTGGAAAGACCTAAAGCTAATCTCTTATTTCTAATAAACGAGAATTTAAAACATATGGTGATTCAAAAGACGTTATCCAACACATGATATCGTATATTTCACGTATCCGAAAATTTTTAGGCCCCTACGTAAGGAAGAGAACTAAGATGATTTTTTTTGCTAAACAAAGTTTGAATTGTGCGAAAAATGACAACTGTTATGATCTTATTTACTATTTCAAATCATACTGGATGGATCGAGTACTTTTCATCTTAAACTGCAGCAAATTAGACTTTTTTTTATTTCTAACACTTCATATTTATTAATCAAATTCCAAAATAATAAAAACGATATACGATATACCTATATCCATAAATTTAAGAAATTTGTTTACCTGTTGTAATTGTTTCAGAATTTTTAATCTCTTTGCTTCGTCGAATGCATCAATTGTATAAAATCGTACAATAGTCATTTTTTTTTTTTTTTAAATTTTTAATAATATCCACTTAATTTATTTCACAAAAGTCAAGAAAGCACTGTTATATACAATTGAATAGAAATTTTAGATCTGCCACTGCCAGCACGATGTAATTTAATCTGTTGCTTCAATTGATTTAAATCTTTGAGTAACAAATTTACATTAACAAATCCAAATAAAAATTACGTTAGTTTCTTATCAAGAAGCTTATGTATGTAAGAAGTTTATGTATTTATGTATGTATAAATTGAAGGCAATATGAATTTTGTTTTTGTGATAGGCAGTGATACTGACTGATAAATGATAACAACAATCTCGTAGTGTGTTGTTGAGCTGACTCCGTGGGGTCGATCGACAAAACAAATTTATCAGCAGTGGTATAAGAGGTTATCAATTTAATTAAAGTATTTTCTTATACGTTTAAAAATCAGCAGTTCTTAATTTTATTTTGCATTCTATTTTTGTATCTCTGTGTTATGAAAATAATTTATTTAAAATGAGTATGGATACTACATATATAAGTCCTATTCCTGTTGTTGTGTATTTTGTTATCAAAACTGAAATTCCTTGAATAAATACGTATTGTTATTTTAACTTATAAATGTATAGATGTGATTTTACTTCTAATTTACTCAGAATATTAAAAAATAAACAAATAAATATTAATACAATACAAAATGCACATGAGCACGTGTAAAATAAAAACAACGGCAAGAAAATGTAAACAAACGTTGAAAATGAAATCAAAACAAATCACATCACAATCATATCGATGAAAAATATTGTATTGTAAGGTTGATTGTAAAGCCATTCAACAATTAACAATCAACAACATACAACTCAACAATCAACAGGTGTTTTGTTTGAAAACAAATTGAATAAAGAAATAGAAATGACTATTAAATTGAATTGAAACTGAAATTATAATTCGGTACAAAATTAAAAATTTGTTTTGCCATCTATCATTCAATATTTTTGAAAAAATTGTATGTTTCCGTTTTTTGTTTTTTAGTATTTTAAAGTTTCCCAATTTTCCAAATTTACATTTCGTTGTCAATTATTGTCTTTCTATTTTCTACCCATTATCCTATCTGCTTTTTCATCTTATTTTCTTCTTCTTCCACACAATACAACACAACGCCGCTTGCTTTGTTGGGATTATATTACATACATAATTAGTATTTATTTTTATAATTTTCTTATAAAATATTTAAACTTAAAAGTGAGTATTAATTAAATATTATAACATTTATTGATAATAATTAATTTACTGTTATTTGTTTTCATTTTAAATTCTGTAAAAAAAAGAAGTGAAAATTTAAAATGCAAAATGAATGCAAAAAAAAGAGTAGAAAAAGAAATATGGATGTGTCTGTATTTTATATGGTGTTTAACGTGAATCGAATGTATAACCGTGAGCTGTTCCGTTTATAATTTTATATGTTGATCTGAAAAATAAAATGTGTAGAGGTTATATTTTCTATGTGTATTCCATCAATGGTGTATTATAATTATATGTGTTGTCTTCCACATTTCTTCTATGTTCATAGTCCATACGTATTTTGTTCTCGTTTTTTATTGTTACTTACTACTACTATTTAATCAATTTATCAAAAGTATAAAAATAAAATGTTAAATTTCAAATAGACGCCCCTTTACAATATTATTTGTTTTTCTTTTTAAGTTTTATTTTATTTCAAAAATTTTTTATTTTTATATTGGTTTTCATAAATTGTGAATAAACAGTTTACATAGATTTATAATTATACATTCATATTATAAGTATATATGTATGCATAAAAATTCAATTTAATTATAAATAATAAATTTCTACATTGCCCCTTTATTATCACTAATACATTACAAAATTGAAAGAATAAAAACGTTCATCATTTTGGTATATATAAACTGAAACATGATTTGGTATGATAAATGGATGGAGATAGGGTACTTGGTTTTTTGTTATATCCTAAAAAAATAGCTATTGCTGTTATTGCTGACAGCTGCACTGTTGCTGGTGGATTTTTATTACATATTTATGATTGAAAAACGTGTAGAAACTCAACCCATAGAGAAGTTATAAATTTAGTACAAATACACATCTATTAAAATTATGTATATACGGATTGTATATAAATAAAAAAACTTTTTTTTATGAATATTTCTCTGTGAATAGTGATACCATGGTATGATGTTGAATGTAGATGGTATATGTGATATAAAAATATGTATGATGATCCGGTCGGTAGTTGGCACAAAGAAGAAAAGAATTTAATCTGTATACTTACTATACAGACACAATACACTGAAATATTGGTTATAATTTTTGAAATGAAATTATAAATAAATGAGGTACCATTACCTTACTTATCCATACAATCATTTTCTCAAAACCGATCCCATACCTTACCAGATATTTTTTTGTAGCTTGTTTTCTTGTTTTTACCTTTTAAAATTGTGTAGGTAAATAAGTCTGATATATAACAATGAATGTACATATGTATTGAATTAAAAAATGTTCTTTGTTACATTATATCTATATGTACCTACATGTATGTATTTGCTTTTTTCTTTTTTTCGGTTTTGTGTTTATTTTTTTCTGTTCTTTTTTTTTTTGTTTCATTACGTTAGTTTAATCTGAAATAAATTCATCTCATCATTTATTATTTTATGTTATATTGATGTATTTATTTATATACAATGATACATAATTGTAATAATACATAAACAATTTATAAGTGTATTCTGTAATGAGAGTAAATGAATTTAGGAAAAGATTGTGTAGTTAGGCAGTACATATATAAGAAGGGTAATTGAACTCCTACATCATACAAAAAAAAAGTAAAATTATGTTAGACATTTAACTAGAAAAGTACATGAAATTAATTACAAAATTTTCAATTGTTTTTAATTCTAATGCTATAGGTACATATATTGAAATTGCAAATTTTATCTCTGTTTAATTAAATACATATCGTTCTAAAAATTAATTTTTTAAAATCGTTATTATTAATACGAGGCGCAAAAATCTAAAAACTTTCTCTTATTATTTATTTTTATTTTCCTATGTACAGTAAAGTTTTAATTTCTATTTGGGATGGCATCGAAACGTAAATCAGAGAATTCAACGAATTCATCTAATTCATCAAAACGTGGTAGAAAGAAGAAGGAAAATGATTTTCAAGATGATTTAAGTGATGGTACAGATGACGCGATTGATGGTAGATCAACAGAAGATATCGAAATTTTAATACCGAATACTGATGATCCAGAACCAACAACAAAATTACCTGAAGAGCTATTAGAGACGTACGACAAAGGTACTGGAAAATTACTAATAGCTGGTATGGTTACATGGGAATTGACTGGTAAACGTGATCCAAAAGGGAAAGTCACTAAAGTTCGACCAAATTTGTATTCATTTTATCGTTTCACTGATGAGCAGGTAAATTAAATCTGAATTAAATAAATGTTATTGCAAAAAATTATACTTTGTCATATAATATGGTTTTCTTTACAGTATCGCTTAATTTTTAGCGGATGTGCAGCTGGTCACAGTGTTTTGATTAATATGGACAGAAAAGCATTAACTTTTGGTCGAAATCCAAATGGACAACTTGGTCAACCAGAATTGAAGACTTATGAAAAACCAACACTTGTTTCTGGTTTGGAAAATGTGAACATTATTCAAGCGGCGTGTGGAAGACATCATACTTTATTTTTGTCAGGTTAAAATCCTTGCCTAATTACTACGCTAAAAAATATACATTTGATTAAATTATTATTTTAATATGATTTTTATCTTTTAGATACCGGAACTGTTTATGCTTGTGGAGATAATAAAAGTGGACAATGTGGTATTGGTAATTCACAACCAATGGTAACAACACCAACAAAAATTAAATATCGTGGACCACCAATTGTACGTATTGGATGTGGTGCAGAATTTTCTGTTATATTGGATATCAAAGGAAATCTGTATACATTTGGATTACCAGAATATGGACAATTAGGTCATAATACTGATGGAAAATATTTTGTAAATGCAAATAAACTTACATTCCATTTTGAGACAACACCGAAAAAAATTGTTTTATACATTGAAAAATCAAAGGAAGGTCATGTAACACCAGTTGACAATGTACAAATTGTCGATTTTGCATGTGGAAATAATCATACAGTAAGGCAAAATATTTCTTAAAAAAATAAAAAAAATAATGAAAAAATAAAAGTAAAAAATTAATTCTCTGATAATTAAAAGTAAACATTTAAAGCAAACAGATTAAAGAATACGAAAAAAATTTCAATTGATTTTTAAAAGGTTGCTATTGATTCAAAGAAACGTGCATACAGTTGGGGCTTTGGTGGTTTCGGAAGACTTGGTCATGCTGAACAAAAGGATGAGATGGTACCAAGGTATTATAAATTTTTATTTTATTTTATTATTTATTTTTGTTCTGGAAATTTGTTTAATGAAATTGTTTTGCTTTCTTTCAGATTGATTAAATATTTCGACAGCCAGGGACGTGGTGTAAGAAGTATTTATTGTGGCGCATCATACAGTTTGGCTATAACTGATATAAATGCATTGATGTTATTTGGGCAAAATAAAAAGACTGGTGAAGCAAATATGTATCCAAAACCTGTACAGGATTTAGCAGGTAAAATGATTAAAACAAATTTTATTTATCAAATTATAAATATTCTGTGGAATTTAATTTAATTTATAGGTTGGCATATAACTGATATTGGATGCTCTTATACATCAATACTCATATCAGCTGATGATACTTTAATAGCTTGGGGTGCATCACCCACATACGGAGAATTAGTAAGTACAAATAATTTACTTTATAGAAATTGGGAATAATTTTCTCGGTTTTCATGTTTAGGGTCTTGGTGAACATCAGAAATCATCAAGTGTACCAAAAGAAGTAAATAAATTAAGTGGCATGAAAATACCACAAGTAACAATGGGTTATTCGCATTCATTAGTATTGGTTAATACAGAACATGAACTAACCAAAGAGAAATATTCGAAATTTCCAGAATTTACTATTGAAGATTAGAGAACATAAAATAAAAATCAACAAGAACAAAATAATAAGAAACAATGTATACATAATACATGTACACATTGTAATGCTTTAAATTAAGGCACAAATTGAGAAACAATATAAATATAATTAACATTAAAAAAGAAAATAATACTTAAATAAGAAAATTATAGAAAAATATATTATTATGTCAAGAGGTGTTGGTTCAGTTTTAAGAAAAAAAATTAATTTAAAAAAAATCAGTTAAAACAATAGTGAAAAGACAAAGCAAAATCAATGAGTTTATACATAATTAAAATATAATCAGAATGAGAAAACGTTTCCTAAAAAAAAAAAAATATTTAAAAAACGAAAATTTGAAATTAGAAATAAGATGTAAAACAACAAATTTATAGTTCATTTTGGTAATTTTAAATCAGATTTTTTTTTAAATAATTACAATAATCAAGATGTTTGTACATGATCATTTAAAATTGTAAATAATTGTTCACTTTTTTAAAGTAACATTTGTTCTTACTTATAAATACGTGATAGAAGCAAATTGATGACAACTTGTAATATTGATTTTTAGATGCAATTTTGTCAAATTTTTGTCTTATATTCTATTGACCTATAGACTTTATAAAGCTCTATTAAAGGTTGCATCTGTTTGCGCGACAAAAACAAGCAAAGTGTATCATATGTGCATGTTGCAAAAATAAGCAAAAAAAAAACAAATTCGTTAAAACTCAACAATTTCTAAATATTATGTAACAGATGCTGTGATCAATCATATTTATCTAGAAAAAAAGTGAACAATCATATAACATTTAATAAATCATGTAAAATCATTTAATCTGCTGAAAAGAAAAATAAAGAAAAACAAAACAAAAGAAAAAATAATAATAAACGCTAGTACCTTACAGTTCATTTATATTACAAGAAACAAAACAAAAAACAAATAAAAAATAAAATAAAAATAGCAATTTTAAATGACGAATACATTTTTTAATCAATATTGCAGTTCTTATTATTTGTGTTTTTACGAATTTTTTATACAAAATCAAGTAAAATATAAATTATAAAAAAAGAAAATAGAGCAAAATATTATATACACACAAAAATACAATAAATAAATAAAAAATTATAAGTTGCATATTATATTATACATTTATAAAAATGAAGATAAAAATAACAAATTAAATTTTTGTACATTCTCAAATTAAAATTATTTTTAATATAGAGAAAAAATCAAGATAATTGCGAATAAAAAATAATGAAAATATATACAACAAAAACAAAGTATACACAAAACAATAAAGATATAAAATAAATCATAAATGATAATGAAGAGAACCTTATCACGAAGAAGTACATAAATTTTTTGTTTGTCTCTTGTTTTGTTTTATTTTTATTATTTTTTTTTTGTAACAGAAAACTTCCTCGCCAAAAAGAATCAATCTTTTTTTTTTTTTTACAAATATTTTTTATTTTATTGTAGTAGTAGTAATGTCTTTTAGTTTGTAGTCTTTTTTAACATTGATATTTCTAAGTATAACGATTTCAATTTTAAGCAAAATATTTTTCTTTTTTCTTAAATTATAATAATTATTTAAGTCCATTAGTAAAATCATATTATGTGTCAAAAATCTATAAATTGTCGTGCGTTTGATATTAACTGCCAAAATAAACGATTTTTTTTTTGTATTTATTTATTTTATTTTTATTTTTTTTTGCATTTTTTATGTTTTAATATTCATGAACTTGTCCATAGCTATTATGTCAATGCAAAATATTTAAAACAAAATTAAGTTAATATTTAAAATATACGAACAAAAAAATTTTTTTTTTAAACAAGAAATTTTATTAAACTTTTAATTTTTATTTTGTCGTTTTTATTTGTCATCGTTATAATTTCATTTTAAAGATTCAAATCATGATAATGTAATTCAGTATTCACAATAATATAAATTTAAAAAAATAAAAATAAAATGTATAGGAATTTAATAATTGATAAATTTTTTAAAAAATAAACATTGTAAACGATGATAAAAATATGTATATGTATACAATTTGAAAAAGAAAAATATATGATAGAAATATAAGATTTAATTAAAAAACAAAAATGCAAAAAGATACTTTCATTTAATTTAATTACACATGTATATGCATTTTTCCATGTGTGGAGTCTTCTTTGTGGATTTTGAACTTCTAAGGTAGAAGATCTTAAGTTTTCAAACTTATTTTACCTTTTATTATTCTGATCTCTTTTTAAAATTTCAATCAGTGTTGAATAAGCAACAATGCTGAGTGCGGATATACTAAACCAAGATTATAATTATGCTGATCAAATTTATTTGTTGACAAAAACTAACTTGTTTTTATTATACGACGAATGCATAACTTTACTCATCAAACCAATATTTATTACATAAATTTTTAAAAAATTAAATATTTCACTTTTAATTAAAGGAAAAACAAAATAAATAAATTGAAAATCTTTAATTCTAAAATAGTACTTGAGTTAAACAAAATAAAATTTAGTTTTTTAAAAAAAGTAAGCGTTAAAAAATAGCCCTCAAGAAATTTTGTTCAAATAGAAATGTAGAAAAGGTAAGTAAAAAATTAATCAAAAATCAGTAAATGTTAGTAGTTAATATACGAAAATGAACAATAATATTTTGCTTTTCATCAAAAATGTTACAAAAATTAATATTGTAAAACAAAGCAGAATATCTGTGGAAACATTGAATTTGTTTTATTCAAATTTATAAAATCTGTTAGGTTTAATTAAAAAAATAAAACAAATTAAAACAACATTAAAATATTTTATTACATATAACATTTATTTAATTTTTTCTTGTATATCCAATTTTAAATTGAAAATTTTTATTTATTATGGTTTAATGTGATTAATATAAGAAGTCAAATAAAAGGGTAATAAAGTCAGTTTGTTAACAACAACAAAACTTAATCAAGTTTCATCTTCATCTTTTTGAAATAATAATTTAATTAATTAAGTACAATAATTATTTATGTTTATGTCTACATATTCAATTATAAGAAGTATATTTTGATTTTTTTGTTTTTAATTTTGTTTAATTTAATTGAATATAATTTTTTATTGCGTTTTTAACGTACACAATTAACGTTTACATATTACATCTACATAGTATTTGTATTTTAAAGTACATACTTTTATTTTTATTTTCATTTTATACATATCTTATTTTTTTATTTATTAATTAATTAATTTTATTTTTTATTTTTTTGTAAATTAATATTTTTTGTATATCTAGCTACATATTTCATATGTATGTTTTGTATAGTTAACAATTGCGATTATTTTGTACAGTAAATGACAAATATGAATAAATGCATTTAGTACATAACACATAATATTTATTTACATTGTATGTGTAATGCAATTATTTTAAAACTTTTTATTAAGAAAATATTGGAAAATTTTAAAATATATTTTTTTGTATTTGTGTTAGAATTTTTTTTTTTTTTTTTTTTTTTAGAAATATAATTAGATATTATATTACATATTTTATGCGTTTGTTTCATGTGTGTATGGATATGTACATACATATGTAAGTATTATATATACAGGATTTCCGATAATAAGAGATATTAAACCTTTTAAATTATCATGTACCAGTTTGAGTGATCTCAGTTTTTGTGATTATGTACAATCGTATCTAGGTTAAAAGTTCTATCTATATATAGGTACATATGTATATCATTTACTTATGTTATTAGCAGGATATAATGATCACAAATTCTGAAGAATATTTTAACGCAGATTTCCATTTTTGTTAGTGAAGATTTCTTGTATATTATTGATCATGATCTTGATTAATTATCTTCACTGATGTACATATTATGTTTGCAAACAACTTGAACCTTATACAATTTTGAAGACAAAATGTGTACATGTGTAAGTGATTTTTTTTGCAGAGTATAAAATCTTCAAAGTTCATAATCACTATACTATTTTTGTTATACTTACTATGTCTCTTATCATATGAATATAAATACTTATGTATATACATATACATACATACATATATGTGTTCATTTTTTTTAGTTCATTTTTCTTATTATTTCTATTTTCTTTTTATACAACTGTTTAATGGCTTCATATCAAAACTATGACATATTAAAATAATTTTTCTTTTTCTTTATCTATTGTATTTATTACTTGTATATTCATATCAGTGTATTATATTCTAATATTTTATTTTAATTTTATTTTTTCTTTATAGATTAGTAATAGCAATAGGCACTGAAGAAATTTTGTTTTTGTTTTTAGTTTTTTTTTAAATTTTTATTTTTATAATATTTAGTTTTAAAAATATAGTATTATTATTATTTTTTTGTTCCATTTATATTTACTTACATACATCATGTTTAACATCATGTATATATGTACATTATCCTTTGTTTCATAAAATACATACATATTTAGGCTAAAATTCATAATAACGTACATTTAGACATTTTTATAATATTTATTTCTTAATATTTTATATAAGTTTGTATGTATGTATGTAGATATTTTTATCTTTATTTTTTTCAAATATTTAATAAAATTATTTATTAACTTTTCCATACTAACAAAGTATTCAATTGATTTTGTTTTATTATTTTTTTGTTTTTTAAACATCACAGACAGAAAAATTGTATTATAAAAAACAGGATATTTTTGTTTTGTCGTTTGACTTGTTTTTAAAATTTTTAGTATTATTTGTATGTAATACATTTACATCATAATTTATAATTAATTATTAAATATAATTATCAATTAAATTAATATTAGACATATAACATATTTATTTATTTATTTGTTTCAACAAACATTCATACTTTTACACATATGTACATTTATAGCGTTACAATTTTTGATATTTTACTACACACGGTGTTCTAGAATAAGTGCCACAAAATAACTTTTTCTTAAAATTTAAAATGACCCTAGTAAAAAATCATTCTCAAGCTGTTTTCATCCGATTTCAATGGAACATCATTTATCATAAAAATCTATGCTTCACTTTCAGTTTGCATTATATGTGGTTCTAATACATAGGACGGTTCAAAAGATATAGCCCATTTTATTAAATTATTCTTTTACGTGTTTGAAAATTTTCTATCCTCTGTATCTCATTAGGGTTGCATTCAAAATGGGACACAAGAAACAATTATTGGTTCCGAACAGTCTGGACTTTTTTTTAAAAAAAAATGCTTGTGATACTCATTCTGGGTCAACCTTGTATGTATTTTTATAGGCCTTACGCATAATATAATAATAGAAATTTTTGCCAATAATAATCTTTCTTGTTTTCTTTTTGAATCATTGATAAATGTAAATTATAATTTCAATATTAATTTTTATAGAATTTATTTAAATACAAAATTACGAATTCACTCTATAATAAATTAATAATTCACTGTAAATAACAGTCATAGGAATTGTTACCAGAATTTAGGGCTCACGAGATCATTGTATAGATTTTATTTTTAATATTTTTTTCTTTTGTTTTTGTTTTTTTAGTAATATTTTATTATGTAAATGCATTTTTCTTGTTGTAAGAAAATTTTATATCTCGTTGATAAAGCGTAATTTCCCTTAAGATTCTGGGTTGCAAAAACTTTATGAATACAATGTGGCTGCAATTAGCTACTATCTACAAAATTAATGGCCAACAATTTTCTCTGTTATCAGGTTAAAATTAAGTCAATCTTAGTTTACTTCGAACTACTTTGTTCCCGTCAGACAAATTGGCAAATCTAATATTTATTTAAGCTTAGTCCATGATTTAAATTTAAGTTGAAACATTTTGGGAAAATGCATTTGAAATAAACAACCTTAAATAAATTACATTCTGTTACAAATTTCAATTTATCATAAGTTTATAAAGTTGTTCATTTCGTTTTATTTGAAATCTATTACGAAATTAAATAATGCCAATAATAAATATTATTTTTGATTTTTCTCACAACTTTCCTGTTTTGAAATTTTAAAAATTTCTGATATTAATTGCATTTTTTTTATTTCTTACTTTTCGAATAATTTAAATTTATTACAACGTTCAAAAATATTTCCAGTTACATTTTTTGTTTTCGAAACTTTTGAAAATAGAAAATTATTAGATTTTTGATTAAAATTTTCATGGTTCAAAAATTAATGATAAAATTTTGATTTGGTTTTTTTTTTTAATTTATTAATTTGATATTTATTTTACTTTTGTAACATAGATACAATCCGTCTATTTTATACTCTATTCATAAAGTTTCTTCAAGATGGAATTAATGATTGCACAATCCGATTATTATTTACATTAAATAGAGACTGCTTAAATTTTGTTTTGAGCGTTGTAAAAAGAAAAATTTTATGAACAGAAAATAATTAGAAAATTTCAAAAGAAAAGCAATGAATAATTTATGAAATGTGTGTTTAAAATATTATACCTATGTTTTATATTTATGTTATATGTACATATAATATCATAAGTATATACAAACATACGTAAGTACATTGTTACATATTTATAATTTTTTAAAATTATTTATAATTGATTTTAATACAATAGATGAAATTTTATTTTAATTTTAATTAGAATATATCGCCATTGTAAATGTTTTCATTTCTTTTTTTTTAATTTTTTTTGTCCTATCAAAAAACCTTGTAACTGGGGCAGGTTATTTTTACATACTAATTTTTTTTATTTATTATAGATATTTAATTTATATTATGAGATATATTATGTACATCAAATTCATATAGAAGTGTTTTTTTATTTACATATTCATTTTAATATTTTATTTTCAATAAATTAACGTAATAATATTTAAAATATTTTTTTTTTATATTTTCAAAGAAAATATCACAAATTTATTAAATAAATATTCAAAATTTGCCTTACAGTAGAATGTCGATTAACCGCCCAAAATAGCCCAATATGAATCAAAAGCCTATTGATTACATGTATACACGATGAAAATAATTCAAATTAAAATGGGTTCATTCCAAATGATACCAGTTTAATCCAAAATCCAAAATATGACTGTGTATAGGACGTTAAAAAATTAGGATGATCTTAGTTTCGAATTATATTGGGATTATGCGTATAAAGTATACGTAATTAGCGTAATTTTTCATGACAATTTTATTATACCCAATAGTAGGAATAAAACTATTTGAAATAGTCAATTATTATAAAATCCATATTTTATAGTTCCAATCTTATTTTAAAAAATTTTTTTTTTTTAAATAAATTACATTAGCAATTGGATAACAATTGGCAGATAAAATATTTTGAAAATCGACTTTTTACTGTATTATTAAATTTATTGATTATGAACATTTTAACTTATAAAGTTCAATTTATATTAATCGAAAACGGCATCGAAGGTTTTGCTATGCTTTCCTTCTTTTTCTTCATCACGACATGCTCTGCAGACTTTATCTTGATATATGGACATCATAAAATTCTTCATAACATAACATTAAAGTTAATTTAAAAATACATTTTTTTTTCTTTGAATTTATCATAATTTGTAATGAATAAAAAAATTTATTTTTTAATTTTTGATTAATTTTAATCACAAACCAATGAAATGTGTTTGATTTGTGCCTTACTTAATTTTATAATTAACATCATTTTAAACCTGTAGGTTTTCCAATAAAATAATAGTTTTGGTATGCAAATATATATTTTTTTTCAATACACAAAAATTTTTTGATTGTATTTGTTTCCTAACTATAAATGTGTGAATTTAAAAACCAAATGTTTTTTTTCTTTTTCTTATATTATTTTTTTAATTTATACAAACCCACATACATACTTATTTTAATTTAATTTACCTTTTGATATTCGCGTAATGCATTATATGATATTTACAAAGGTATATATTTTCTAGTTAATTTTATTAATGTCTGTACTATGTACATACATTAGACAATTCCCTTTAAAAGTGAAGTACTCTTCTATGTATGGATATAAATGAATATAATATTCTCTTAATTTCTACATATTTTCACCATTTATACTAAATTTTTGCCTTTTCCTTTATAATAAATCAAAATTAAATGTTTGTACGTTTATAAACGGTTTTTTAAGTTTTGAAATTTGAAATTTTAATTTCTACACAATAATTTATTAAATATTCATATCTTATTGTAATCTGATAATTCTAATTTCTTTTGTCTTTTATCTTTTGTGCTTCCAATTTAAAATTTGTTTTTTTTTTTTTTTATTTTTGATTAGGATTCACACATATTAATATACATGTATGTGTATATAATATTAATTTGTACATATTTTATGTACAGATTAGATAGAATATTTTTTGTATTAAAAAATATATGTATCCTTTTTTTGAAAGAGATTTATTTGATTTTGAAAATGTAAAATTTAAAATGTAGAAAATTTTCATGATTTCAACCAAAAATTTCATACATAAACTTTGTATATTCATAATTTTTTTGGTTCCGTTAAAGAAAGGAGAGTTTGAAAAAATATTTTCAAAAATTACGAATTTTAATATGAAATACGAATATTAAACTCAAAACTTTAAAAATGTGAATTAGGCCATTTTCAGAATAAACAGCTCAAATTTTTTAACAAGTAATTACTTAAGCTCGATTTAGAATTGCTTTAGAATTGCTTATGCCCAAATGCATCAAACCCATATCAAACCTAATCTAATGGTACACATCTGGATGTCGATTTCGTTCTAAGGTTTTTTACTGTTTGTAATTCTCCATCTTTGCAAGTTTACTTTGCTCAAGAGTTGTAAACCAATCGATAGATATGGGCATTAAGATCATAAAATAATCAAATGATTCTTCACAATGATATAGAATGATGATATTCTACTTGTTGTATTTAATTAACGTAAAAACTTTCACAATTTGAATATTTTTACATCGAAATATTACATTAAATATTTATCAGACGTAGGTATATAATCCAATAATCTGGATTTCGAATAAAATTAAATAAATAAAATAGAATTAGAAAAATAAGTTTTTCTATTAGATATCCTATACATATTAAATTTTAATAGCAGAATGTAATCTGTTACATTACATATAGGCTTGCGTACATACATTTTCTTACGCAACGATTTGTTTTTGTTTTACATTCATTTTCTAATATAAATAATGTGATGATGCTTGAGCTCTATATTGTTTTGGAGTTGTTTTTATATATCTTGGATTGAATGCTCCTAATGCTGCCTCATTTGTTGATGATGGTGGTGGTGGTGCTGTCTGGGATCTTAAATGTGTACGAAAAAATCTCTGTAAAGCTTCGAAACGTATAAATGGAGCACAAGATGATTGCCTTAATGTATTGTAATTCAATGTCCAATACATAATAGGACTAATAGCTGAATGCGTATATCCTGTAAGAGAAAAAAATTTTTTTTGGAAGAAAAATTTAGATAATAACAATTTTGTCATTACAAATATACATATGTACATATGTATGTGCATTTGTAAAAATCACAAAACACATATTGTGTATCATAAAAAAAAGAACCACACATATGATTTCGATTTAATATTCATACAATGAAATTCAAAGTCTTCTAAAAATATACTTGATTAAATTATACATACATAAATGATATTTTGAATGTCATGAGGTATACTAATGTGAATAAAATGATTTTCGTTTTTTATGTTGTATGTTGTGATATATGAATATTATTTTATTCATATGTGTTGTACATTAAAGTTCAAAAGGGTAAAGGTACGTGAAAAGAAAGAAAATAAAATGTTTATGAAAATGTTTAAAGAAAATGAAAATCTCCAGAAAGGAAAAAAAAGAACTAAATAATGATGTGCAAATATTATAAAAATATGATTCATTAAAAGTAAATAATAATATCCTTAATAACATGTAGATGCTTTATTTAGAACATGAAAAACAAAAATTCCACAACTGATTTGGTGTATCATGTATACATGACTGACACAAAAATAGTATATTTATGTACATACATATATTTTTTATTTTTATTTTATATTATTAACTTACCTAGTAATAGACTAAAATATGATACAGTTTTTGAACAATATTGCTTTTCATTGTGAAATTCTGTCCATAATATGCAAAATACATGTGGTGTCCAACAGCCAACAAAAATAATGGCGGCTGCCATTAATAAATTAGCTAATCTTCTACGTGCACGTAACGTTGATGTTTGTGGTAATGGAAGTTCTGGTGCTGGAACTTTACCTTGATTATGCTGATGATGATGATGATGATGATGATGACGATAATGATGATTATGATGATGATAAAGTTTTTGACGTTGTTGGATACGAATCTCTCTCATAACTCTATTGTGTATAAAGATATAAATTTATTGAAATTTAAAAATTTTCTAAAATACATATGTATGTACATATTATAATTGAATAAAAATAAAAATAAAATTCTAAAAAAGCATAGTTTAATATAATATGTCTTATCACCCACGCATATACAACCTACATTTAATGGAAAAGTGATTTTCTCTCATTTGCATATTTACACATGTGTACTTTATAAATGACTTTATGACATGTGTAAGACAACATAATATAATAATATTCACAAATTTGAAATTACAGGGTGCTTTTTGAGAAGATGTTTCATCAAAAAAATGTTTTTTTTTATTTATGTATTTATTTTATTTTTTTTTTAAAGAAAAACGAAAAAAGCTTTGGTGTTTTTCAAATGCTTTCTCTCTTACGTAATTTTTTATTTGCTTTATCGAAATATGTACATCAATGTATATTTGCAGGCTACTGGCCATATGAAGTGAGATTTTCAATTCAAAACACTTTTTTCCAGACATAACCACTTGGACATTAATTTTGGAAATTTTCATCATTTGAAATAATTTGAAATTCATGATGGTAATTAATCAAAAGATTAATCACATGTAATGTATTGTCTACATTAAAGTTTTTGTTCATTTCATACAAATTTTGTTTAGATATTAAAAATGACAATAAAAAAATGATATTTTCATTTTTTTCTTTTTTTTTTTTTAATTTAATCTTGGTGTTATTTCACGATATGTGAGTACACAATGTACCATCTGCATCATTTTGCAAAAAAAAAAAAAAAAATTAAAATTAAAAAAAGAACTTAGAGATAGATACGCTTGTCTGAATTTATATTTTCATATTTTACCAACATCTCATATTAGATGAATTTATTTTAATTTGAACATGAAAAGCATTTTTACCTTAAGTCCCATTTTACATTATAAAATGTGTACGAAAAAATAAATGAAAAAAAAAAAATATAAAAATAAATTTTTCAAAATAAATGTGATGTGTAATGTAAAACGATAAAATATTGTTAGAAGGCATTAAATATCACATAAAATTAATTTTGCAATATGAAACTATGTTAAAAAAATTGTTATATAATTTTTATTTGGATATTACGTTGTTTTGAATTTTTTATTTTATTATTATTATTATCATTTTTTTTTAAGTACATCAATCACTCTTACGAATAATTACAACGTCGAAGTAGTAAATAACGTGGTAACGTGTAAAATGCAAAAATCCTGACTCCACCTAGAAAAATCTCAATTTAATTTATAAATTAGACATTTTTTTTTAAATTTTGGTGCAAATTTTACACAATAATTCGTAAATTTATGATATAATTTTCAAAAATAATTTGAACTAAAGTCTACGAAGAAATAGTTAATGAAAATGTTCATTAAACTTAAATGTTTATTTTTATTTGGTCAGTTTAATTAACCACTTTTGTTTTTCTATCTTTAACAAAACGTTTTCCTTTTATTTTGTTTGGAAGTAAAAAAACTAAAATATAAAGTATATTGTTTACGTGCAACTCTAGCAAAAAAAAACATTTTTCTAATACAATCTGTACGTGTATGTAGAGCGTTATCTAGCTAATTAAGAAACTTTTTGTAAAAATATAAAGAAAATGGGGAAAACGGTTATTTTTACACGTACATACATACATATATGTTCATTTATTTGCCTTTTTGTTAATTAACTTGTAAACAAATAATGTGAAATAAACATGAAGATATTTTTATATAAATTTCGAAAACAAAAAATCAACAGAATTTATTTGAAAAAGGAAAATCAAAAAACTAAAATGTGACTATACAAACTTTATTAAAGTACGATTTGCACTATTATCAAATGATAATATATGGACATAACCGATTTGAATTTTTATGCGTTTACACTTCTTAGTTAATGAGCAATACTGTTGAAGGGAGAATTCTTGTTAAATTCTTTATGAAGAATTACCTCTGGTTTAATAGCGTCAACTATCGATGATTTTGTAGCTAAAATAATATGATAACGGCAAAAAATAAAAAAAGTAAAAGAAAATGGGTCTGGCCGTTATTATAGATTATTATGAGGTTAAGGTAAGGTTGTCAATGAACTAAAAATTGAGGATAAAAATAGTTCCAAAACATTACCTATAAAATGTCCATGGAAATATTCAATTCATTCACACTGATTTTGTTTATTTAAATCAACCCATTAAAAATAACTGATAAAACGCTGCTTGTGAATCTTGTGATCCATTTTATCAATTTAATAAAAACGTAAACATAAAATATCATACTTTATCTGAACTTTATCACTTCATTTTATTCCTTTACACTTTAATATTTTGATAATAGTGTAAACCGGACTTATGCAATGAAATATAAAAAGTTGTTAAAGTTTATCTTAATTTTGTCTAAATTGAGAAATTAAAAATGAATAGATAAATAAAATAAAATTTGAAGTCATTAAACAAATAACAGTTAGAAGAAACTCTTTTTCCAGATTTGTTTTTACCAAATGAATTTTTTATCAATACCATAAAAAACTTGGCTGTACATCGTAATAATGATAACATTATCAATAATACAAAAAAAGAACGTTTATTTTATTTGTATCATTCAATTTCCTCATAAATGCTTTTAGGCAGTTATATTTAATGATAATATATTTTGAAAACATTTATATTTATACGTTTAGTCTTTAATTAGTATATTGTGTGTATTATTTATTTGTAAATGGATACATTTCAATTAATATCTCATAAATTTGTAACACAATCTCGTAAATTTGACATTATCTTTGAAAATAATTTTCTTTAATTAAATATGTATTATTGTAAACCGTTATAAATTTTATTCATGTCGTATACCTAGATATTGTAAAAGTACAATTATTTCAAAAACATTGTTTTTCCCATTTAAAAAAAATATATATTAAATTTAAAAAAAATGATTATTAAATTTGAAAAAAAAGGAAACAAAAATATAAAGGAAGAGTATAAAAATTGTATGATAAAATAGTAAAACGTAAAGGCAAATACATAGAGTGTTCGCAACCAGCAGACATAAAGAATTTAAATCATGGTTAAATTAAAAGAATCTTTCATTAAAATTTAAGTCCCGTATTTTCTGAACATGTAAAAATCAAGAACTAAACATTTTAGCGAAACGGAATTATAAAGTAATATTTTTCAAAATTTTCTTCGAAAAGAAAATGATTTTATTAAATTTTTCTAGAATTGAAAATTTAAAAATTTTCTTTATCAAAAATTTTTTATGAAAAATAATTATTGATTGTGAAAAATGTTATATGTCCTTTTTTTTCTAAAAAATTTTTCGAAATATCATAAAATATTTTTATTGATTTAAATGTAATTTTCCTTATTATCAGAAATTATTTTTACAATAAATTATCTATGAATTTCCTTATTTACTTTATCACAAAATAACAGAGAAGCGCACTATAATTCTCATTTTACCGGATATCTTTCATGATTTTATGTTTTTTTTTCTTGTTTTTAATTATTTATTAGTTAATACAGGTTATTGTTCATAAAATAATTTTCTATAACTCATATTTTCCGTTTGCTTTTCTTCAATGTGTTTTTTCTTTTGTATATAGATACATTATTTCATTTCCTGTATGTATGACATTTATAATAAACACACCTATACATGTTCATCTCTGTGTACATTTACTATATGTATATTCGTAACCTAATTTTACCTTTAATTACTATGTATTATACGAGTTTTTTTATCCTTCTAGTAGATTCATAAAATCGTGTAGTTTAGTCTAATGGTATTTTAATAAGATGTTTAGAACATATATGTACATTATACACAATCACAAAAAGAAATAAACATATTATCGAAACATATGTATGTATATACATACATGTCAACAAATATTTTCCTTATTGTATTTTATCGATATCATATAACCAATGTTATTGAAAATTATTTCCGTTTTTTGCTTTTTGTTCATCGCACTCAATTTCATATTCTGATATTATTGTATGCATATACGACAGATACATACATATGTATATCGTACTTTCACGGGATATGTATATAGTATATGTCATGTAATTGTAAATGTAAATGAAATACATATAAAAAATTCGATATATGTATGTATATGTATGTATGTATATTGAATGTCAAATGTGCAACTCTAAAAGTGGGACATAAAGTTTATGTACATTTACAAATTCATAACATGTATAGATACTTTATAATTAAAAACACATGCTATGTTCTTACTGTACAGAATTTCAAATTATACTTAAAGATTAAAAAGACATAAAAAAAATATGACATGAAAAGGATACTAATCATTCAACTATATCTTTAAGTACATCTTAAAGAGTTGACACTTATAATGTTGGATATGGAATTTAAAAATAAATCTTGCATTCACAAACTTTTTTTTTTTTTTTTAAGAAAAAGACATAACACTTGGGACAAAAAAAAATATAAATCTTAAGTATTTTACAAACACCTGTATATAAAATTAAGTTTGATTTTTACATTTCATTACACATTGTACGTAAAACGACAAAGGACGATAAAAAAAAAATTTAGGACGAATTTTTATGGAACCAATAAAAAAAAATAAATTATACAAAATGTTATAAAAACTTTCGATATGGGTTAAATGAATTTTTACAAAAAAATAAAATATGTCAATTGGTATTTTTTCACACGTACCATACCTTCTATGTGTAACATTAAATAGATACCATCAACAAAAGGAAAATAATGATGTACAATTTTTTATTTAATTTTGATTCCATATTTTCAAAATGAATTTTAAATATAGTCAACTATTTCGGAACTCGACGAATTTATTAGTTATAGGAAAATCGATAGAATAATAGTTATTATAAGAGGGTTGAATGTAACAATGAATAAAGAAAATTCCTACGAACCTTAATCAATATTGTCTTTTATGTACAAAGAGACAATATAAGAATAGGATTAGCTGATGTACTTCAATATTAATATTTGACGAAGCTACTTAAAGTCTTTTTAATAACATTTTCCCACATTTTTATTATGCCCTGGCATTTTCTTTAAAGAATAGTACTATAAACATAGTATGTAATCCATGTTTATTAAGTATCTGCTATAAAATTCTTATTTGTAAATAATTTATTTATCTATAGATATAATTAAGATCGAATTAGTCAAACATAATTGCTATTTAAAAATTTAATGAAGGTATTTAAAAACACATTAAATGAGTGTTCAATATCTTTTATTAATGTGTTTACGAAGAATTTTTTTTTTAAGTATTATTATAACATTTCTTAATTCGAAATATTCAAGTAAGCTGATGATTTTTTTTTAGTATAAAATCAATTAAATTTTAATAAAGCGATTGCAAGAACTTTATAACGTATACATAAGGAAACAAGTGAAAAGCTTCAAACCAATATGTAATACTATAGTAATATTGAGTAATGATAAAAAAATACATCCTGAATAGTATTGAAATTTGAATGAGTTTGAAAATATGAAATAGTTTGTTGTGATGCAATTGTACTATGATCTTAATACAAAAATTGTACAATGTCACCGATGTATTAATATATCAGTATCAATTGCTTTACTGATGCGTTTTAGACCTTAAACCTTTTATCAAGGTGGCATTTAAATGTTTTGGACATCTTCGATTACTTAAGCAAAGCTACTATCTTGTTTTATTTAAAAGAATGTTCTTTTTGTTATTTGAAAAAGTAACCAGGTATAGTAAGCGAAAATGTAATTCATCAAATATAAGAATGTACTTGATATAATTTAATTTATTGCAGGGTATATGGCAATTTGAGTCAAAGACAATGTACGGTTACTTTATGATTAAATGTAATTCAATTCTTTATTCAGTAATTACCACAAAGCAATTATGGTAATGATTACTTATTTTATAGAATAATTCCACACTGTTTAATGAGTTCCATTATATAAGTTACACTATACTTATTTGCTACATTGTAAATTTCGAATAAACTGAAATTTAATTATTAAATTTAATGCAATGAAAAGATAAAAGTATTCAGTATGAAAATGTAATTATTCATAAAAATGTTATTTATTGTGGTATCAGCTTACTGTCTACATATCGTCAATGAAGCAATTAGATGAAAACTTTAACCAATTAACAGATATTATTGAATAAGAATGTGTATACTTTCACAGGGATTTATAGTAATAATTATGTGAAAGTTTGTTTATTGTATAATAAAAAATTTTATTCTTTTAGTACACATGGCAACTCATTTTGTAAAAATATCAAAATATTTTAATCATAAAGGTTTTACTATGCTTTTTTTTAATAATGTGAAGTAGTAAAAATAAAAAGAAAATTGCTTTTTCATGGAAACATATATTTTATAACTTACCTTGGAGACTTTGGATTTGTTTTGATAATAGTTTCAACCTTATTTTTGTGGATTACTTTAGATTTTTTATTAATAATTTCATCACCAGCACCTCTATTACCCCCATCATCATCATCATCATCATCGCCGTCATCATTGTCATTATTTTGACAATTTTTAGCACCATCATTCTCGTCAATATTTTTATCATTTTCTGAACTATCATCACTAACAACTCCACGCGCGGCATTTGCCATTCCTGTTACAATTATCATGTGCGTTGGGCGTCGAAGTATTGGCATTGGTAATGGTAATTCACCATGTGCCGCTCTTGCTGTTAGTGATAGTGCACATAGTTTACGTCTAACACCATAATGATTTAATATCACCCCTAATCCTGGAAATATAAATATTAATGCTGTATGAACAATAATAAATGATGTCCGTAATTCATTTGATCCATAGTCTGGTCGACATGTTGTATACATTATTTGATGCTGTGTTGAACGAAATGAATTCGGAATTTGATGTGTTGTTACTGCTGATGTTGTTGTTGTACTTGGTAATGTTATTTTTGTTGCTGCTAAACCTATATCTTGAATTATTATCCCTGATGTAGTAACAATAGTGGCAACAGTTGGAGTAGCGGTGGTGCTAGTAGTTGAAACAATTGTTGAGGTGGTAAAATTTGTTATTTTATATGCTAATAAAATTGGAATGCAAATTGCACAGGCACCAATCCATGAAAATGTTGCTAACATTATATGAACATAACGACGTTGTCGAAGTTGTGCTAAACGTGGATGTTTAACAGCTGCATACCGATCCAAGGATAACATTAAAAATGATAACGTACTAGCGGCAACAGGCATTGACTAAAATTAAATGAAAAGAAAAAAATAAGAAGAAAAAAACAGAAATAATAAATGGAAATGCGTAAAATGTAAAAATAAAATAAAAAAAGAGAATGTTATTTAAAAATTATTTTTTTGAAATTTATACTTATTTGCTCCTTTTGTTATGTACACATGCACATTACTTTTTTCGGTTTAAACGTTTAAGAACAAAAGAAAGTGAATCATTTTGTTCAAATAAAATTGGCTTCTTTTGTATAATAATGGGATAATAAATAACAATAGCATATAGGCTTGATTGATCTCATATGTTCACACATATTTATTTTTATATTATTTGTGTTTGTTTCATTTGTTTTTGTTTTTGTTCAATTAATCAATGAACAAATATTTTATCTTGAAGTGTTCATTGAATTTATTCGAAAGATTATAAAAAAATTTTCAATTGACATTTTTTATTGATAATTTAAAAAAAAATTAAATTATTAAATATCAATGTATGGTATACACAAGCAAATATGCATGTACATATGTAAATATATATGTACATATGTATGTAGTTTTACAAGGATCCTATAAAATATACTGTACATATGATCAATATAAAATATTATGATGAGATTATGTAAATTCTTGTTATTACAGAATGACTTACAATTCAAAATAATAACCGCTTATAAATCTTATCGTTAAATTTATCCAAATACATACATACTTTGCATAATAATAACTATACAGTAACATATTAAAAACGTTAAAAATTTTATATTTTTATTAATATTAAAATTATATGAAATATTTCATAGAATTTTTTTATCGTTATATTCTCTTAAAAATTTCACATTTAACGATTTTACGTATAAATTCAAAAATTATTGTATTATACACATTTTTTTATAGGATTCACATGCATGTATGTATGTGTTCAATTTAAATATAAAAATGTGCATGTGTATAATAATAAATTTTTATTTTATTAATCATGAGTAAAGTCATCAATTTTAAATATGAATGAATCCTTTTATTCGTAATTCGTTTATAGTAGTTAAAGAACTTTTTTTTTTAAATGTGTGAAATGACTTCATACATATAACATATAAACATACAGTTGTATATATATATGTACATATACATACATTTATAGTTGATATGTAAAATATATTGTAGGTGAATATTACTGCTATACGTATACACGTATACTGTACGCAAGTATGTAAATACATGTACTTCATATCATATATTTCTTGAAGTGTATTGGAGTATGAGTTGAATTGTTATGTTATTATGACACAATTATGTGTTAGAATTATTCTACGCTTTTATATCGTTTCAAATAATTTTTACAATAGAAAGTTAAAAAATTAGTACACTTTAATTTTTGCATATTTTAAAGATTTTCATAAACTTTTCATAAAGAAAGGCTTGTCAGTAAAATGTAAATGGTCAAAATTATTGCTTTAAGTGATTTATTGATGTAAATTTCATAAAGTTTCCAATACTGAAACTAAGGTACCATAATTTTAAGAACAGTAGATCGAACAGATTTCAAAACATTACTGTTTCCGTAATTTTGTATTTAGAAATAGGAAGACCAAGAAATACCAGAAGAGTTGCGATGAAGAAAACATAAGACAGTGGAAAAAAAATGAATAAAAATTAAAACATTATATTTTTGTTTTCGTAATATTTTCGCAAATATTCTGGAACATAATTCAATGGAAAAATTATGTAAAAGCTCAGAAATGAAAAAAGGAAAGAAATAAAACAAATATTTGAGTCGAGTCGATGGTATTTTTCATTACAAATGTGTACTATTTGGTATTATTCATAATTCAGTACGTACAGACTATCCGTAGACCGTACTTCCTATTTATATGTAAAGTGGTACATCATCCTGGAGTATGTTAACCCATTTTGCTTGTCACTGTATATCATATTGCAGTTCATAATCCCCTATATTTACGTATGTACATCACAGGTACATCATGTATGTTTTGTAAATATGTATATGTATGTACAATCTATGTACAAGTAACATGTTCATTTACATTATATTTCAATAAAATTTGTGTGTACATATATACATATATACACGTACAATGAACAAGAAGCCATTGAAAAGATAATTGAAAATATTTTACACCTATGATAAATAAATTTGAAGACAAAAGCATTTTTTTTATTACGTTTATCTACATTTTTTATTGATTTTAAGAGCTTTAGATTTTCCTTTTTTTTTATTTGTATCATGGTAATATTTTAAGAATGTACGAGTATATTCTGGTTCGTTAAATGGTTTAAATAACATGAAAATGTGCATAGATTAAAACAAATTTTATTTAAATTTATTTAAATTGGAAAATGGTTTCGCACGATAAAAATTTCGGAAAAATGATTTTTAAATGCTTGTAGTTTTTTTTTGTTTTTATAAATATCAGAATATAAAGATTTTATTTAAATAAATGTATTGATTGAAAAATAAAAAAAATTTGAAAACCTTTACAAGATAAGGAGAATCCTTGAGAGACATTTTGAATGCTTGACGTGTTATGCTTTTTTTTAAATTTCAAGGTCATTCTGTATTAACTACATCAATTACATTTTCAACAAATGTCTGATAATTATACATATCAGTGCTTTAATTCTTTATTGTCTTAGCATCAAAACCATCAATATTCACATTATTGCTTCGTCTTTAAAATTTTTGTTTTTTATAATATGTATACACGAGTATTAGAACCAAAAAAATGTTGGTAATTTGTGTTTAAATACTAAAAGAAATGTTTGAAATAATTAATGAATTAAAGTTTGTTGTAAAACAAAATTGTACATTATGCATGCATATGCATGTGTACGGCAAAGTTCGTTATCATCATTACCATCGGACTCAACAGACCAATGTGAGCCAGAGCCTAATCACTGTAATGTGATTTTTAATGATAATTCCATCATATGTGCACTTAACATATGTAGACATATGTGCACTTAACATAATAACTTAACGTAGATTGCGATTGAATTATTAGAACAGAAAACAAATTTTTAGTATGGCAGGGCCTAATCACTGACCAAGTTTCTTAAGGTTAGTTCAATACACTAAAATAATATCATTAATTATATAAAAGCAAAAGTAAGAAAAAACTTGTAAACAAACCACATTTCGGAGAACGAAATAAATTATGGTAATTAAAGTAAAAGTGTTTTAAATGAGCGCATTTATGTTTAATGAATTACTGTGGATTTAAATAAATTCATAAAAATACTTGGTAGGTATTTCTATGAAAAATACTAAGGAAATTGAATAACCAAACAGGATTAAATGATTAAATCCTTATATAAAGAAAAAAAAACTTTCTAAACTGTTTAACAGTCTAACAAACTTTCGCTTTGTAGTAGAAAAAAATTAGGACAGTAATAAATATTTAATATATTTCTTATTTTAATTGAATTAATTTTTCAAATTGACCGACTATTAACAATTTTTTTCTATCCAGTTCCAGTATCCACTTTTAAAACTGACACGGATACAATTTACTTAAATTAATAAAAAAATTTCAATGACAACGTTGAATATATTTTATAACGCTAATAATAAAATGTAATTAAATATCACTGTAATTAAATTTTAATTGAATATGTAATAGAAGCATTTTAGTAATATTTTATCGAAATTGATTTTGGATTAAACCATAAAATCAAAAGTATTTAAAAGTTACTTTTATTATTTCAATGAAATATTCATAATATTCTTACTTAATTGTTAAATAATATTCAAATAAATTTTTATTTTTGTGTCTTTTTTTTATGTATTTAGTCTAGACTATTAATTATATTTAACTGTAATAAAAAAAAAAGTTTGAATTGTGGAAATTTGAGGGTAACAAAAGTGTTATAAAACATTTGTCAAGTTTTAATGTATTAAAATCGATGAATATCCTTTTCTGTGAAGCAAGAAACAATAGAAATAATATAAAATAAACAAACATAATTTAAATTTGTTTTCTTGATAATGTCGTACTAGTAAAACGTGTTTGCTATAAAATTTTCAAAACTGTTAATACCGCGTTTTAAAAGCATAGTCAACTGTATTTTAAATGAACGTTTCTTCGTATTATTTTGTATTCAATTTAATTACATTTTTCATTTTCTTTCATTCTTTGATTATCAATTTTATGTATTTGAAAATAACAATAATCAAAATAGACAACATAAATAATAATATGGCAATAATATAAAATTTTTATGCTTTATAAGGACACACATAATGTTATGAATTTAAAATGTGTCGATATTTTGTTTTTATAGAAAACTTCAAGGATATTTATTATCTTCAAACTAATTGGAATTTTTTTCTCTATATTTTTGATAAGAAAATAAAAAGTAAATATTTACCTGAAAATAATAAATTGCTTTACATCCAAATGATGGTAATGTCCATGCTTTTTGAGTTAATGCCAATGTTATTATTGTTGATGGCGCCGATATTCCTGCTACTAATAAATCAGCAATACATAATGCCACCAATAATGGATTACGTAATTTAACTGATGATTGTGAACATAATGTTATAACTAAAGATGCATTTCCTAGTACACCACCAAATACCACAATACCATAAATAATGACTAATAAAAGTAGTGATCCAGAACTAATCCAATTGTTGCTATCATTATTATTATCATCTTCATATATAATTGATGATTCTTCTGATTCCAGTTCATTGATTAATGTATTATTTATTATTTTGATAGCATTATTAAGTATTTTATTTGGAGTAAAATTTGATGTAATAGTATTGGTAGTAGTAGCAGTAATTTGTGATATTTGTGATAAATGATTAAATGTTGCTGATGTTGCTTCTATTGATGACAATATTGATTTTGAAATGATTTCATTTGATGCATTTTCTTCTAATGGTTCATATATTAATTGTTCTTCTTTTAATTTTTCTTTTTCTAAAGCTAACGATCGTATTTGTGATAGAAAAAATGATGTTGACGATGTCAAATTCAATTGTTTTAAAATATCTAATGTTACTTTTTGATTTGTATCTTCTTTGCTTTCTCTCCACCATTTTTGAAAGTCAGTCATTTTATCAACTCATTCATGACGAAATATAATATATCTTAGAGATTATTATATTATTTTATATCATATTTATCCACAAGTAAAAGTAATTTTATATTTTGTATTCAGTATATTATTATCAAATTAAAATTATGTATGTATGTAGATGTAACATACACCACAGTCTTTCAAATATCTTATAGAAAAGCAAAAATTATCTTTCGATTGTGCCAAACTATGAAATAAGGGTAATGAAGATGAATAATGATGTTTACAAAAATTATCTTGTGGTACTTTTTGAAAACTTTATCTTTAAGATGTCAAATTATTTTGATATTGTATTGTCCATATAACCATGTTTTCTAGAATAATATAGAAAAATAAAACAAGAGATGAATTTAGTTACAGTAAATATTTATTAACACAAATATAATACATATGTAATGTTCTATGTATTAAGCACAATATTATTATTTAATTTAAGCATTAAACAAAATAAAATAGAATATGGTACGTAAGGTGCAGGAGATGAAGAAAAAACTCTAATTATAGATGTTTGCTAAGACCTTTAAAACATGAACGTTAAAAAATATGTAGTTTGATAATAATGAAGTTTAATTGACCTCAAATATATGTATAACTAAAATATTTTTTTTTAATTTAATTTTGTTTTGAAATTTATTCAAAGCATTATTATTATGATTGATTAATGATACCTGCCTTGATAACTGAAAAATAAAAATCAAAATTTTGTAAACATTTTTCTAAACAAATTTTATTTATAAAATCATTTGTTCATACATACACATTTTATTTCTACGTAAATATAAATGGGTATATACGAGTATACAAATAAAATGCATAATAACAAATGTGTATAAATATTTGTCTTAGATAGCAAAATAACAAATTTTATACATGTAAAATAGATTTAGGCATAAAATTAATAATAATATTTTAATTAAAATTAAAAGAGATAATGAAGATATAAATCAATATAACAAAATGATCCAACATTAAATAAATGTTAAATGTAACGTACATACGTACGTACATTGAACAAATACTCAAAGGTATTTGAAAATCTTTTGATCTTTTAATATTTCAGTGTACGTAAATAATGAGCATCCGTTTTAACAATATATTTATTTTCAAATTATTTCTATGGAATTTTTTGTTATACAATCAAAATTCAAAATAATTTAAAATAATGAATATATTTTGTTAAAAATTTTATGTATTAATTAAATTTCCATTGTGTTATTTAAATGAAAATTCAGATACTTTGATATACATTTATACATATTGTATATGGCAATGTTAAGTAATGTACCAAATTTGTATTTAAATTAAAAAATCATTTTTATTTTATGTTTGTGAATGTTCAAATATACACAATACAACATATACATATAATGAACAAAAATGTAATCAAATTAAAAATTAAACTTTATTAATTTGAATGAAATGTAAAATGTAATTATAATGGAATTTCTATGTACGTATGTATTTCTGTTTTTGATAAACATTTGTTTAGAATATACAATTTTAAATTCAGTATAACTTTGGTTTAACTTATTTATTTAAAACAAAAATTAATCTTTTCTTAATATTATTTTAGTTTTCGTAAAAAAGTTATATTTAATGTCGTACATTTCTATAATACATATACTCATTACTAGTATAAGTATGTATGTATTACTTATTCATGATGTCCGTATGTATGTAAATATAATACAGTGTTAGTATTTAGTAATCATTACGTAATTAATTTCTATATCGTTATGTGTACAGTATACATATGTACATAATGAGCACCTTTTGTTTGTTTTACATACATGTACATACATATATGTATGTACGTATAAGTGTATTTGCTGTGAACTAAATACATCCTTTACATCAGTACAACATTTTACATTTCTTTTAAACCTTTTTCATAATCATTTTTGTTGTTAACACCATTTTTTGATGTTGATTTTTATCTTTATTTAAAAAAGTAAAAATATTGTATATTTACGTATAGGGATTTACTCATTATATATTCACAACTGACAGTCATGTAAAATATTTTGTTTACATATTTTGTATTATGAAATGACAGATTAGTGATTGATACTGACAGATTTTTATCAAAATACCTACATACAAATATTAATGCAGATAAAAACGTATATTCATAAAAATTCTGTATCTTAGAAATAAAATTTCCCTTTTTGAATAAAAATAATATAAAATAAGTGGGTGTTTTGTAAAAAATTTATGTATGCACGTACATATGCGTATACACTAGAGACGAAGGTACATACGTATTATGTAGAATTGTCTTCAATTTGAAGGTATGTAAATATATTCGTAAAAGTTAAAATACGTAACAAGTTTTTTTTCACATGAAAGTTGAAAGTGTAAAGAAAATTTCATGCATTGAAAATTTAATGTCATGGTACCATTGTGAAAATTCACAGATTTTATGAGAAATTAAAAATTTGGTTGAAATACAAAATGTGGCATCTTCAAATATGTACATATGTATGTAATTATGTATGTATTGTATGTGCTTATATACAAATACTGTTTTTCAGGACAACTGCCTTTAATCTATTTCAGTCGTAAATCCTTTAATCCATTTGAAATACTGTTCTTATAACTTCATTCTCAAATAAAATTAACATTTCAATGGAATTACAGAGATGAACAATTTTCATTAAATGTTCTGTACACCAATATTACGGTTGAAAAATAACGAAAAGAAAGGACATTTTTTCAAATTCACTTCTTTGTTATTAAAATTTTCAGTTATTAAATTAAATTCAATTTAACTGAAACATAACATAGATTCGGCTTAGTTAATTCCAATCTGAAGTAGAAAAAATAATTTCAGTTTTTCACACTCGAAAAATTTTTTACAATAATTTGAGTAAGTATTCTTTTATACATTTTTATTAATTTAAAAATTAGAATTTTGATTATATTTTAAAAGTCATTAACGGTAAAATTTCAATTAATTGTTTTACCGATTTAATTTACTTTATATTATTTTATGATTTTTAAAAATTACACATTGAAAATGGAAGAAAAATTGTTTTATCTTAATTGTAATACATATAGTATATCGCAAAATATACGTACACACGTATATAATCTTTCTTTTATATTGATAGAAGATAAATTGATTTTGCCTTCAAAAGTTTCCATTTAATCCATTATACTTATCTTGTATTATATTTTATGTAAAAAGTTTCTCTTATTTTGTGTTATTTTTATTTCTATAATATGTACATATACTATATAGTATATCATTTTATCTTGATTTCTATAAGATAAAATAAAAAAAACTTTTTTTTTTATATCCATTGTAAACAATCTTCAATCATTTCCTTTTTTTTCTCTTTATTTTCAAGAATAAATAATGTCGTCATTTTGTTTTATATGTAATCGCCTCAATAATAAATAATTTATTGTTTAGATGTTTCTGTCAAAATATCCAATCATATTCAATAGAATTTTTTTATTTATAATCGCGTATTTTCATAATGTATATTACAATCAACGACAGACTATCAATTTTTAAACACATAATAATATAAAAAATTTTCTATGATATGATGGGTGAGTTTCAAAATATCAAAATTTATTGTTGTAATAATAAGGTTTTCATTCAACAATTATACGATATCGCTAAATTTACGATATATTAATTATCTAACTAGTACATTTTAGATGCATTCACATTCACAATACATTTTAAAAATTTAAAAAATTCTTCCGTTTTGAAATATTAAATATTGCATACAGGAAACATTTTTAAACGTTTCAAAACTCACCGGACTTTATATAAAATTCACGTACATACATGCAATGTTGTCAATAACAGTAATTGTTTACCCTCAACATTAATGTAGTTTTCTGTACATGACAATGACGATGATCATTTCACATTTGTAATTTTTATGGTATATGATATACTGGAATAGATTGTACCTATATACATAGACACGTACATACATTTTATTCTTCAAATTAAATTAAATGCCAAATTGTTTTACATTCCTTTATTATTTGTACACGTTTTCATATTAAATCTTAAGTAAATCAACACTCATTTTTTCCAAGATCCCTTCATGACATTTAGAAAAACATACAAACTTAAAATCCCTGAGAAAATAGAAACAATTCCATTTACTGTGTTGTAAGTCGTCATCTTTATGGCCATAAAAAGTTAAGAAAATTATCAAAAAAAAAAAAAAAAAAAGAAAGGAAAGGAAAGACAAATGTATGTATAATAACGATTGTTTTCTTATTTATTTTTGTTATTTTTATGCTGTTGAAATGATGTTAACGGTACATAAAATTTAAATTATTATATATGAAAAAAAGTATAATAATGTATCAAAAAATTTGAATCTCAAAAGAAAAACCTTTTCTTTAAATAAATAAAAAAGATTCAGGATTCTAGGAAAAAATTTTTTTTTTGTATCTTAGAATATTACACTGTATGTTATCCTTTAAAGACACTCAATGTTTTTTTGTTTTAAAGTAAAAGCAAAGTTTTCTTTTTTCCTTTTAAAAAAATACAAAAAATATTATTTTTTTACACATTTGAAGGAAAGGTAGGCATACGTATAATAAAAGTATAACATACATACATTTATGTTCAATTCACATACATATGAGTTTTCATTTATTTTTGGGTATTTTTATATCCACATAAGATTTTGAAGATAAGAAAAATCTAAAAACAAATTGTCAATATAAATAGATATTACAAGAAACATAATATTTTGTTGATAAACAGAGATAAACTGTTTATAGTATACCTTTATATCATATAACGTGTATATACACATACATTTATTTAGAATTTATAACTTCAATCAAATTTTGTAATTTTTCCATTAACAAAATAAACGTCATACATATTTTATTTAAAAATATATACTTTGAAAATTTTGAGGATAAAAATGATTTACTTGAAAGTTTTCGTACAATATAATGTGTATGTGACTTAAACAAATAGGTATTTTTGTTTACAAAAATAAGAGCTTGTTTTTAAGTGACACAAAAAAAAACAAATAAATGTTTCTAATAAATATTGGATTTGTATATAGGGTGTCTGAAAATAAAGACCACAACGTACATTTTTTTCTAATTTTAACTTTTTTAACAAAAAATTATTTCTCTTCTAAAACCCTTCTTTTTAACAATAACGTGAATTGAAAATTTTTAGACATTTGAAGTACATACATATATGACGTTATATGATGGGCCATATCTCTTAAACCGTAATGTGTTTTTCATTCATATCAAATAATGTCATGTACTTCATGTGCTTAATTCAAAATACCTTAAAACTTTAAGAAAAATATGAATTGTGACTTTTGTTTTAAAACAGCCGATGTTCACAATTTTATAAAATAAAAATCGAAGAAAACATAAAACATGAAAATATAAAAATAATAAGGATAATAAAAAAAATTTGTAGATACTCCTCTTTTATTGTAACACAATATTTGAAAATACATGTGTCAGTATATTAAAATGAAATAAATAAAAATGAAATAAAAATATTGAAAATCTTTTGTTTTTCTTAATCTTCTACTTAAGTCTTCATTTTCTTATAGTTCATTTTCTTAAGTTCTTCACTCTAAATATAAGAAACATTAAACTTTATGTGTATGTTCATGACACAGGGTATAACAGTTATTTATAAATGAGAAAAGAGAAAAGTCATATCAAAAAACAAAACTAATAGTTATTATAAAGAAATGGTATGAAACTTAAACGGTTTACAATACATATCCATAAATTCAAAAAATTATACTGCAGAAGAATTCAAAAAGAAATTCAATAATTATTTTTAGAAGTTCTTTTTTATTACAGTTTCAAAGTAATGAATGTTAAGAACTCTGACTTTCAGTTTTCTTTCAGAAATTGAGAAAATGAAAACTTGGTATTAAACAAAACAAAAATTATCCAATACAATTGGTATGAAGGTTCTGAATTATAGACCTTTAAAAATTCATTAAACGAATATGAAATCCATGGAGAAGATTTACATCGTACGTGGAAAGTAATTTTTACTAAAATACTCCAAGGTTCTAAAATTATGATGATTTATTTGTTATTGCATCTTAATACGACGTTAATACCCTGTTTATGCAATATGTATGAGTATTTGTTTTGCTGTTGCAAATTTTAAATCACTGTAGGGTTCTTTTTAATGTCTAAAATTTGTACATTGTTATAATTTTTTATGACTATATTCTAAAGGCAAATACATTTTTAAAGTACAATCTTTTGATTGTTTAACAATGAAACATGATTACAGATTATTTTTATATTTTGAAAAATAAATGTAACAATAAATGTCCTTGCTTAAATTTTATAGTTATGTTTAAGAGAGATTTTGTATAATTTGTTATGCATTTTTTGTTTTTTCTTTAATTTTATGTGTTAGCAACAAATCAATGTTCATACATTTATACAGACTCACATATGCGGTCCAATAAATTTTTAATAGAATCATTCTATACATGTATAGAAGATATTAAATGGTTATATAGAATCGTTTTTAAAAAAGGACACATAAGAAGTTTTAAAATAAAATTTTAAAGAATTATAAATTTTAAAGACTTCATTACATTTATCTCGTTATGCTGTGTGATTAAATTTGGATAATATTGTATCATCTATTTCTTTTTCCCTTAAAATACTTAATTCGAAATTTATTTTATGGAAAAAATCAATAACATATAATGTAGATTATTTAATTTTAACAATTTTATCTGATTACATAAAGATTAATTGTATATAAAATTTAATAATTTTGTCAATATTTACAATCGTTTTATTATTCAAATTTTAACCAATTTTGTGAAGTCATAATTTAATTTTATATTTTAATGACTGTATTATAATTATTATCTATAATTTTATTTTTAATATCATTCTCTGAAAATTAATAATTTAATTTATTTATCTGATATTTTATATCCACAACTAATTATGCAAAAATTACGAAAATAATAGAGAAAATGTGCGTGTCATATTTTAATTACAAAATTAATTCATATCTTTTCACACGTTTAATGAACATTTGAAAATATCTGACAATAAATATTTTATATAATATTCTCATAAATATTTTTTTTTGATAGACAAAAAGTCTTTTAAATGAATCAAATATTGAAAAAAAAATTAATTTGTAATAAGTTTCAAATGACAAAATTCAATAATGAAAAAGGATATACAGAAAATTTTCAAAAACAAAAAAAAAAAATATATTATTAATCTATGCATAACAACATTTATTTGGTTTTTTGTTTTATGAATTAAAACTTTACGCTTATGTGAGCTTTCTCGTTAAGGTATACACTAACAATTACACAATACATTTAATTAATTATTTTATTATTTATTTCGTATTCTAATTTTACGGTAGACTTATTTATTTTTCTTCAACGTTTATATCTTTTTCTGTTCTTCAATAAATGAACCATTTATTTCGAAAGTGGCTTAAGACACAAATTTTCAAAAATCAGTTTTTTAAATAAATTATCATTGCAATTTGCAAGAATGTAAACTTTGATACTTAAAAAGGAGTTTATAGTAAATTTTCAAAAATTATAGATTCTATAGCAATTAAAATTTTATGTTTACAATGAAGTCAATATAAGAAATACAAACAAAAACTTAAAATATCTTTGAAATGTAAAAAGTGTCTTACGCCAGTTTTAAAACAAACGGTTCAAATGGCCTTTTATGTTATTGTTTTCATTTTTTTTCTTATTTTATGGGGAAAATAATAAATTCATTATTTTTTAACATCAATTCAATTCTAATAAATAAAAAAAAAAGAAATCCTCTTTAAATTTACGGGATTTAAATAAAATCATCATAATCAATTATCATACATATGTATATTGTAATTTTTAAATTTGTTACCAAAAAGTTTTAGTCATTTGTTCTTGTATCCAACTGTTTAAAAAGATTTTACATACAATTATAACTCATGACCACGCCATACAAAAGTTACTCATGACTATATTACTCATAGTTATTTCTTTTTTATAGGCTGGTATTGAAGCTTGCTTCAAGAAATCCTTATTCAAGCTTTCCTGACTGTTTTTATGTTTTTATGGTATTACAAGGCTTTTCTTTAAAAAAAAATATGAAGAAGAAAAAACTAATAACAAATAAATAAAATTTATCAAATTATTAAAAATTTATATTTAATATATTCATGGAAATTATTTTTTCTTTGACCGCTTTTTTTCATGTTCCTTTTTGATTAGTTACACAAAAAATTTTCATATTAACAAAAATTGAATATAATAAAATTTAAGTAAATGAGAAATTTGATATTAAAGCCCAAAAAGAAACAGAAGGAAATGTGTAAAAAAAGGACAATTTAATTAGCTACTGGTATTATGCTAATATAAAACATTGAATATAAGCAAAAAAATTTTTTTTTGTCTTGAAAAAGCATGAACATACTAAATATGCAAATGAAGGTGGGAATATTATAAATTTGTTTATTTATTTTTTTTCCAAAAAATATAAATTTCATTCTTTTATCATGTAAATTTATGTACACGTTTGTTTATTGTTTTTATTTATTTATTTGTTTTTTTTTTTCTGTGTATTACATAATTTTGTACACTTCACTGATATTACATGTATGACATGTACAGTGGGTACATAATACATACATATGTACATAAATGTACATATGTATAATAATCTGTACATATTTTATTTGTACTCAAATGTACATACATATGTACTCATATGTACATATTACATATATGTAAGTATAATCACACGTGTTCATATATGTACATATGTATGTCCTACACATATGAGTATAAATGTTTAATTTTATTTTTGTCTTTAATTTTATTTTTTTTTATTTTGAATGTATATTATATACGTATTCTAAATATATTCTGTTATATTGAAAGGATATATAGGGTAATATAAAAAAAATATTTAATTTAAAGATGATTTATTTCATGGTTTATGATTCAAATTTTCAAAAAAAAAAAAAAAAAACCAAAGAAAAAAAAAAAACAAAATAAATATATAATACAAATAAGAACAAGAAGAACGATATATATTATGTATACTTACATACAATCGCTTTTCATTTATTACAGTTTGTAAAAAAAATTGTTGTTTTAAACAGCTAACATTATCACAAATGTGTTTTTATACTTCATGATAAAACAAGATAAATTACGTGTATGATGACATATTACAAAATTAAACAAAATAACAAAAAAAAAAATCCTCAATTACTTTTTATACATAATATAAAATACCTTAGTATATAAAAATTATATTTAAAAAAAAAAAAAAATTGTTTTTATTACAAAAACATGTAACTTTCAAAGAAAATACGAAATAAATTTATTAAATCCTACAAATCAGAAAATATGAAATGTTGTTTATTTATTGTTTTGTAATTTTTTCGTTTTCTTTAAATATAATTTTTATTTTTGTATTATGATAAATAATAATTTTTTTTTGTTGTATTTATTTGTAATTTTTCCCCCTATAATTTTTTTTTAAATGAAAATTTTCAAATAATATGATTTTACATATACATATGTATATAGGTACTTAGATATTTTGTTATGCCGACTGCTTGTTTATATTGTACACGTTTTTGAATTTTAACAATTTTTTTTTATTGCCGTTTATCGCTTACTTAAATGAAAAAAAATGTTTATTCTTTTATTTTATTACTTTAATAAAGTGTAAAATCAAAAAAAAAAAAAAACACACAAAATATTCCATAAATATTTTGAAATCTAAACAATATATGTAGTATATTATTTATTACACAAAAATGACATTAATCATATTTATTACCTTTTGCAATGTTTTTGTTTTTGTGTTTTTTTTTCCTTTGTTAATAATTTTTGTACTTTATATGTTGTCTCTTTAAAATTATGAATAACTAAAATGACTTTTTATAAAATTAATTTCCTTTCTCTTTTATTAATTTTATTTATGCATTAACAAAAAAAAACGAAAAAAAATTTATACATTATATTTCGTTTAACAATCACAGAAAAACACAATTTCATAACATTTCCGTAAGAAAACAATGATATCCTGTGAATGTTATTACGTTATAAGTATCACTCATAAACAGACAAAAAACGAAAAATGAATTTTCCTTACTTTTGTTACCAAAAACAGTTTAAAGTAGAAATAAAAATTTCTTGTATTTTCAATAAAATTTATAAAAAAAAACCCGAAAAAAAATTTTTTTCTTTGGGTTTATAACATTAAATTAATTCAATTAACATTTAATCATTCTAATAATTATATACCGAACTGTTATGAAAAAAAAACAAAAAAAAAACTTTCTTTTATGATTTTTTATTTGGACCGAATACAAAGATTACATCTGATTTTAACTAATGTTCAAACTAAACTGATTTACTGATAGTAACAAAATACGTACAAGAAGGAAAACTAAACAGAAAAACATCATATATATTTGTACATACATTTCTTCATATAATATTAGGGTTAAATAAAATTTTGAATTATGCGCACTGGAAAAACATGTATTTTCATTATTATTTGAATGTTGGTTTGCAGTGAATAAAAAGCTTTTATAAAATTTCCCGTTTTCGGAGTAATTCATTATGCACATACAGATTTATCAGTAAAAAATTTTGAAGTTGTGATTTGTGTTAAAGGCCGTTTATATATTTCTGATAATACATAGAAAAGTGTAACATATAAGACAAACAAAAGTTAAAGGCAAAAATTTGACTTTTTTCCTCTTTAGACACAATTATTCTACACCATAACAAAAATTCTATTGTGTGCACATATGTATGTATATAGAAAATAAAGTGAAAGTCCTTGAAGGGTACAAAAACAACATCCATATATCTATATATACATGATTCAGAAAATATTTTATCTACTGCTTGTATAACCTGTTGCTGTTTGGTAATCAAAAATAAAAGTCAAATATTAAACGTTTTCTTGTAAGCCGGACATGACAAAATTCTATTTTTTGAAAAACACAAAACAATTCATTTAAATATCTATTATAATTTAATCCATATTTTTGATTTACTATTTACTTTATAAATTTCTACATTAAATTTTAGTTTAATTATTGTTATAAAAATATTACAAATAAATTTCAAAATTTCTGGATTTCCTTATTGTTTTCTTGCCAGAGCTGTTGGTTCTTTTCTTTTATATTGTAAAATTTTCTCATTGTACATATTGGACTTTAGAAACGCAGAACATACTTTTAACATCATTATGGCCGTGTTTAAGAAATGGATATTTGTATATGACTTCGTGTCAAGCCAATAGCCTAAAGGCAAGGTGATCTTTTTTTGGAAATTCTATCGAAAGCTATAGTTCTACAAACAGGCCCCATTCAAATGATAGGATGATAGGGCTTAGACTAAGAACGAGAGATCTAGATGAGTCGCCAGTAAGAATTAAAGCCTAATTAGTGTCTTAAGTAATTTATATTGCTTGAAAGGACTATACAAAATGAAAAAATTATTCGGTTTCAGAGATTAATTTGTTAAATTTTTTGTCGTATATACTATACATATGTATTTAGGATGGCTATAATTGTTTTTTTAGTTCGTTCTAAAGTGGAATCTTTTGAAAATAAGAAAATAATTTTTAATTTCGAAAAACGTACATAAACTTATTAAGAGGAATAAATTGATTATACATTATTGGTATTATACATTATACATTATTATTATTATACATTAATCAACGTTTACAAAAATAAATTTCGAAACTACTAATAACAAAAAAGTACTTTTTAAAAAAGCAATAAATTTATTTAATTAATCAATATAAATTTTCCTTTTAAAAATGAGAACATAAAATTGAACTAAATATTTTATTCGTGTATCAAATTTGAGTAATATGAAAAATTTTATTGCTATGCATTTTTTTGCATATTTTTAAATTACAATAAAAAACAATATTTATTATTTTTATGTTGGAATATATTTAAATTTTAATGCAATAAAAATTTACATTTTTTATTACAATATTATTTGATTTTAAATTTATCATGTATAATACATACATAAGAATTTATATAATTTCGAAAAAATATAAAAAATTGCTTTAAATTTTATTATAGTTTTAAATTTTATTATTGTTTTTACATTTAATATAAATGCATATTAAATATATTATTGTTGTGTTTTATTCATTTTCTATAAGAAAAAAAAAAAAAAAACAAACAAACAATGCACTTAAAAATTTTTCTATACCCACAGACATACCATTGAATGTGTACATGTATGTATGCATTGCTTAGTACCTAGCATATACCACATACGTGTACAACAAATTTACTTAATATTTCATATATAAAAATGTTTAGTTAAACTACGAAAAACAAAAAAAAAATCATTTTTATTTTTATTTTGTGTAATTTAAGTTTTCTTGAAAGTTCTTTAGAAAAGTTTTATATGTAAATATTATAATAAAATGCAAAATAAGTGAACAACAAAAGTAGATAAATATTAGTACATAACTATATTCATATTAGTAATGGAAATGTAATATAAAATTTAAAACATACAATTTATATCAAGGTATAATCAAAATTGCTTCATATATGTACATACATATGTATATGCATTTTATTTTGCATACATGCATGATTATATGTAAACAATTTATGCTAAACAATATACAATAACATAAAGAATGAAGTAAACATGTGAAATTCTATTGTATTACACAGTATACTGTAAAAGAATCAAAACTATAATGTAAACATTATAATGTAATACAATGGTAATTGTATAAACGAACCATTTAAATATACTTGTACCAAAGGATATTGTACAAATATATTTAAAAAAAAGAAAAGGCAAAATAAAATCTTTTTGAGGTTAATTGCAATTGATGCAGTCCTGATTTTTGTACATACATACAAATACATAAGCACACACTCTTTAACTTTTGCTTGTTATGAATGAAGAAATAATAAATGGAATTGGATATGTAAACATTTTAGTTCAAGGATATGACATAGTATGCAAATAACATACATTTTTAATATCAGGAAATTTGTCGTAAAATATTTTCTATAGTCTACATTTTTATTTTTCTGTTTTTTTTTTCTTTGTTTCTTATTTTTTCTATGTAATTAAGACAAGGTTGGAATTGACTTTAAAATACAAAGGAAAGTTATGAAATATTAATGAAAAAACATTATGACCGTTAAAATATGAATGTGACACACATATACCAGACGATAACAGTTTTTATACATATAATAGTTTCAGAGTTGAAGTTATATAATGCGGATTCATAAAAAATAGTAAATGTTAATTTTGGTAAAAAATACATATAGTATGTATGTCGAAATCTGTCCAAGTACCTGAAATTCCATCCTGATTAAGCCTAATCCTGCAGTATACAATAATTTAAACTTAAAATTCACTTTTATGCTTTCTATACGTAATCAAAAGTATTAAGACTTAAGATAATTATTGAATTTCATTTTGTTTATTTAGAATAATATACATATTTTGTTATTCAAATAACTTAAATGAAAATTTATATTTTCATTTTTTTTTCATTCATTTTGAATGAATTCGTCTTTTATTTTCATTCTTTGACTGTCGGTTTTCTGTCTTTGGAAACGAAAACGACAACAATCAAAAGCGAATATAACTCTTCAAATATTAGAGAAATCAGTTGAGAATTTATAAAATAACAATTAAAATTTTAAATAAATGTTAAAAGTATTTTAAAATAAAAATTTGTTATTTTTTACCAAATACCTACAAATAACACAGTACTCTTCTAAATGCAGAATTTAAATATTAACTTGATAAATTTAAATGAAACGATTGATAAATTTATTTTATTTTAATTTTTACTCACATGTCTCTGATTATTATAACTTTTTCAAATGAAAATCTGACTAATCGTAGTTATCATAAACGATGGCTTCAGTTGATATTTTAAAAAATTTTAAAATAGACTTGATAATAAAATTGAATTTTTTTTTCATAAATAAAATTAATTTTTTAATTTTTTTTCATACTTTTCTTTAACAGAAATATAATTAAGTCATACTACACCTTACTTTAATTTAAAAAAAAAAATTTTTCTAAATCTTGTATAAATATTTTACAATGCGTACACAGTCTACACTTAAAACACACTAAAAAGAATTGTGAATGAATCAAGAATTATATACAGTGAAAGTGTATGAAGTAAAAATTGAAATTTTTATTTTTATTTTGTTTTCTGATTATCCTTACTAAAATGTTATATATTGTATTGAAAATTGTTTGATATGTATTTCCATTTAAAGGTATATAAAATAAATATACATATGTAAAATTATAAATAATTCAGGAGAAAATAAAACAGGTGAAAAAAAAAATCTCCTGTATATTTATTCGGAATTATTATTTTCGGATTTGGACTGATTTAAAATAAAATATTTGAAAGCTTTGCATTTATTTTGTAATTTCTTTTTAAATATTATCTATCATTTTAAATCTCAATCTTCATTATCTTTACTTATTTATGTAATTTATATGTATGTATGTTATTTTTATTTCTAAATATTAGAAAAGATTAAGCAATAGGTATAGGGACATGATTTAAAAATTAATAAATTTTAATGTTAAAATGTAGAAAATTTTAAATAAAAAAATTCATTTTCTTAATTAAAATAAAAAATATTTAAAAATTATTAAAAAATTTATTTCTATTCCTAGAATAAATTTTAATAATTATTTCTATGATTAAAATAAAGCCAAAAATTGGGAGAGAATTTTTAAAACAAATACAACTGGTTAATCTATTTTTTATTCACAACACACCTAAGTAACATGAACAAGTACAAAAAAGGAAAAAAATATTCGAAAATAAACAATTTATAGTTACCATAATCTGTTATATATTATACAGTCGTATCGATAATTATTTGTACATCTGAATTATACATCACCTTCATATTCCCAACATCTTGGTGTAAACTACGACCTAATGACTGTGATGTAATTTTTTATAATAATTTTATTAAATGAGGAGCGCCTGTAGAAGTAGACTCGACTAATGTTACTAAGCATTTGAAGCTAGAAACAGAAAACTTTAGTACTTATTAAAAGCAGTGTGAACTTGGGGGTGGTGACAGGTTTTTTGTAACTGGTATCGACTATCGAATGTGAAATCATACTCAGACTCAGAAGCCAAAACTCTAACCAGTGAGCCCTCATACTTGAATTATTTTTGGAAAAATTATTGGTTCATTTATTTATACTTTTACCTATACCATCGATATAGTATAATTGGTCTATGGCTATATACATAGGAATAATAAAAAATATAACAGAAAACTCCATTTTTTTTCTTCGTATTGTTGTGGTTGAAATATTATTGACAAAACTGTATTTTTGTGTATACTTGTACATAATATTTAATTTATTTTACAAAATGAACCTTAAAATTATAGTTTAACACAAAGTGATTCAGCCAAAAAAAGGTTCTCATAATACCGACTTAGTGAATAAGCATAAATCCTTATCAAAATTTTGAAAAATTCATTTTTCATATTAATAATGATGGTTAAAAAAGGTTTAATTCTCTTCAACGAACTTTATAATAGCAATTTTATTTTTGTCACAGATTTTTTTTCATATTGCTTATTTTTTTCTCATTAAAAATTTTATGATTTTTCTTCAGTTTTTTTTTTTTTTGTGGTTATCATGACAAGTCAAAATTGGTCTCATATTATTTTGTATCATTCTTTTTTTTCCTCTTTCTAAATCCAAAAAATTGTTCTATTTTACATTTAATTTTATGATTTCATTTATTTTGCTTTCTTGTAAAATTTTTTCATTTATCATTTTTTCTTTAATTTTTATAAAATCAATTATCAGACAAAGACAACAAATAAATAAATTTTAAATGACTGCGTTGAAAACTTCTCTAAGTGATTACAAGTTAATTTGTGTCAAAATATGAACACGGTTATTTATTTAATTATATTGAAATACAATTAGAACAATAAAAAAGCTTTGTTTTTCACAAGGATATAAATCAAAACATTTGAAAAAGAATATCATTGAAAATGTTTACTAATAGAGAAGTGTTTACAAATTTTTCACATTGAATTAATATAATTTGGATTTTATTGTATGTGATTACGTTTAGAACGTTTTCAATAATAAATAATAAAAGTTTATGAATACAAACAACAGAAGTCAAAGTCAGCAAAACAAATAAATTATTAACAATTTCTGTCAATAAAATAAATTGATACAATATAAAGCCATACAGAAAAATGCTATTTCAATATTTTGATAATTAAACGCTACAAGAATATCATTATCATCAATGACGCTGCAGCCTCATAGCCTAGCCAAAACAAAGACATAAACTAAAGTAAAATAAAGTAAGAAACTTTATGAAAGTAACTTATGAATGTCAGAAATGATATAACGGCCAATGTTATGTAAACTAATGTTCATCAATATCTGTTAAGTTTATCAAAATGCAAACACAATAAATAGTACTTTACTTTACACCTTTATTTTGGTTCCAGAATTATGAACAGCATTGCCTTTCAAAAATAATTCATTAATCCTACATACATACCATTCTTTTTTCTAAATTTTGCTCCTACACCTTGTCATCTTTTTCTAAATGTCCCTTATTCTCTTGCCAGTTAGGTTGAAACTTTGCCAGCTGAAATTCTCCTCTTATTAAGTTTAAGGGCCATAGAAAATCTCAAAGGAAATCAATCATCCACGTCATTGATGTCACTCTAACAAATTATATTTTTTAAAAACGTGGAATTTAAATTTCTGATAATAACTGAAAAAAAAAATATTGCTGAAATAAAAAGATAAATGAAACTTATTTTATCAACACATTGTATTGTGTTAACCAACCACAAGACAATTTAATACTTTAAAGCTTTAAGACATTTTACTACATTTTATTATATTATCATAGTTATACAAAAAGTTTGCACGTATCAGTGATTACGTAAAACATGATATTTTTACCACTTGCTAAATTATTGCTTCATTTGAAAAACAAAAAAAATAAACAAACAAAAAAAAACATTCAACAAGCAATTAGCTGCTGTTTTATTATATCACAAATTGTACATATTTGCATATTACGTAAATTTCATTTTACGTAAAAGTGTTTTTATTTCACAAATTTCATTTACATTAAAATTTAATGTAAAAAAAAGCAACAAAAAAAAAACCCTTAATAAAACAACATACCTATATAAACTCATAAATTTTCTTTATTTCTGTTATAACAGTTTTACTTGCCATCAGTCGTTTTTCTTTAAACTTTTATGAGAAAGTTTAAAATAAACATTCACGTATATGCATATACAATGTGTAGTGTATAACCGCACATCAAAAAAAAGTAGAATTTCAATAATGTAATTTAAGTAAAAAGAAAAAAAATTAAGAAATCTTGAAAAACTTCTTAATTTTTTTTTCATTTTGTTCATAATAAATGCTTTTAAAATACTTAATACATTTTTATAACAATGTCCTTGAGCTTTAAATGTTGAGAAAAAAAAAATAAAGAAGGTATCTAGAATAATCTGAAAGATAATTATATCAAAATTTAGTACACGTTCAGAGTACATTATTATATATCATTTATATACGACAATACGTATGTATGTGTGCAAATGTAACAGAAAAAAGACATGCCTATAACAAGAATAAAGTGTTGATATCAATATAAGAATGAAGAAAATTTTCATTAAAAAGATAAAGTTTTGATAATTTATCATTTTTATATAAAAAGGACATTTACTATTATTCGGTTATTTACAGTGGTCTAACATGTACACAATTGAAGAAAAAAGGATGCGGTTTATCTTACATGATTTTGTGTATTTTTGGTTTACATTTTAATAATAAAATTTAACTTTATAAAATTATAAAATATAAACTGAAAAATATTTTCTTTCTATTGTACCCACTTATGTATTTATTAATTTGAAAAAAAAAAAAAAAAAACTATATCTAAAGGTAGATCCTGATAGAGTTTAAAAATATCCTCTATAACGTTTATTTTAGTAATATTCTATTTTAATAAATCTATTATATTGTGGGTTCTTCAATTGTGTCATGATGGAATGAGTTTATTAAGTATTTTTTCGAAATGTCTGTTTTACCTAAAAGGGGTACCAAATGTTGTTCTCAAAGCAACATTTCAAATTTTACAAATATGGTTTGATTGCACTTTTTAAATTAAAATAAATTTGAATTTGTTTTAAATTATAACAATTTCTTCAAATTATAATAAATTTATCACAATGATCTGAATGAATTATTTTATATTTAATATAGTTCTTGATCAATGAAGAGAATTTCAATTAATTGATGATACTTGCTTAGATACACATACATAAACACATATATATCACATTTAAATATTTGTTAATATACATATGTTCTGAATGTGCATATGTACATAAGTGAAGTAAAACCCAAAAGGAAAAATCAATTAAAAGTATCAGGTGTTGAAAATCAAAAATAAATATTTTCCTTTTATATTTAAATATTTGTATTTGAACATGTGCACAATTTAAAGTTTTGATTTTCAAGATGTATGTGTATGTATTTAAATTCTCAATTTACCTTTCTTTTGTATTTGTATTGTATATAATTGAATAACTAAACCAAATTTATTCAATATGTACATAATATGTACTATGAAAATTTATTCAATGAAGTTTGAAATTGAATATATTCAAAATCAATCTATTCTACTCGGTTAAGGATAATTTAATTTAAATAAAGTATTACGTACTTGAATGAAAAAGAGTTGAATAATTGAAGAATCCTTTTTATTTTTTTTTTTTTTTTTAAAGAATGAAGAAAGGATAATGAATAAAAGTTTATGTATCTTCTTTTAATAGAAAAATGTAAATTTTGCAAAGGTGATTTATTCAAATTTTTTAATATCTGCTAAGAATATTATTTAAATCTAATTAACAAGATCCTGAAAAGGGAAGCATTTGTGTTAATTTTGGTATAAACATGATAATGAAATAAAATTTTAATTACGATTATTTAAATTGTAATTTCTTATTTTCTTTGTATGTTTATCTAAGAAAATAAATGTAGTAAGGAATAATTTTTTGTTTCCCGCCTTTAGTTTGTGGTGTTAAGGAATTCCTTTGGTTGATGTAATTTTAAAATAACATGTCACATTCATTACTTCACGTATGCATTATTAGTTACAGTTATTTAACAATTAACTTTAATTTATGTATTTTTCTCACTCTATTTCCACAATTTTACAATTTGTTAACAAATTAATAATATCATTGTTAAAGGATCAAGGATGTTTAATTTTGAAAATAGAAAAAAAATTATAATACCTACTGTGTAGAATGTGTAAAATGTGAAATTTATATGCTACATCTACGTAAATCTCAACTTCATTAGATATCATCATGGTGTATTTTCTGTTGTCATCATCATTATCATTGTTTGTATTTCACATTTATACTCGTCTTGTAAACGTAACTAATTTTCATTTTCTTACTTCAATAACAATAAATTAAATAGCAAATGACTTACCTTAGTAGAAAATAAATATAATCTGAAAACCTGTGTATTGTATTGTAAATAATTACGTACAGTATCTCCAACAATTCACCGCACTCTAAGCTTGTTTTATTATTATTGGCAAATTTTCAAAATTTAAAATTCAATCTCAATATTTAATAAATTTAAATAATATAATTTTTCTGTAAATTGTTTATGTATGAGTAAACATCCTAACCAAAAATTGTTTCATATAAACATGTAGAGATTTTAATTTTAATTTTTGAAAAACTAGCCAATAATAACAAAAAATGCTAAAGGTGCGGTGACTTTTTGGAGTAACTGTATGTACGTCACAAAATTATATAATTTATACTATAGTACAGCAAACACGTTGTGTTGGGATACATTATATGTATGTGGGCGTATGTACATACATACAAAAGACACAATAAGTTCACGTACATGTACCATTTTCAAGAATTCAAAAAAAAAAAAAATAATAATAATAATTATTATTATTTTGTATGTGCGTTCCTTTAGAAATGTATTATCTTTTAATTCAAGACATTTTTTGTGACGTATTTGGTACAACAATTTTTTTTTACAAGCATTCTCGTTGTTCATTAATTGAAGCCTGTCTTTCTGGTAAAATGTTATTGAATATATCAAATTTAATTATTGTTCACATGTATTAAAAATTCTTTGTAATTATTAATTATAAATTAATTAGAAATTTATGGAAAAAATACAAATTCCATTTGAAAAATAATAAATAAAAAAGTTTTGTTTTTATTGTTTTGCCTCAAACAGTATAATGTGTACATATCGTATTTATAATCAAATAAAACCAATGTACCTGTAAATATTGTACTACCATGACGTGAAAGTATGTAACGTTAACAAAGTAGAATTAAAATGAATAAGATAAAAACACAGAGACAACAAAGAATGGTATGATAAAAAGACAAGACAATTTTATATGGGTACATACATATGTATGTATGTATGTATGTAATCTTCATGCATTCTTCTTTTCACTTAAAAGGATATGTTTTCTTTTTTCTCTATTCTAAGCATTTCTATTTATAATGGTAGAATCTCAATTATTTTGTGTCCTGTGGATTAATTAAAAAGATAAGTAATTTTCGTCTTTGACAGAATTTTAGCCCGTATCAATTTACCTTTTCTATTTTTGCTATTGTTTTCTCATGGCTTCTTTTTTAATTCGAAAAAAAAGTACAAGAAGATGATAACAATTTTTGAAATTATTTCATAAAATTTTGCTGAACAAACATGATATCAAAATTTTATAAAATGAATTTATTTTCAGTAATGACACTAATGTCAAATTAAGTACAGATACATTTTAATAAAAAAAAAGTTTCAAAAACTGATCTAATTACATTGTAAAATTATCGGTGACATTTTTAAAAGAAAAAATAAAATGAGGAAATTTAACGTTTGTACACACGTATTCCATATGTGTGTATCTAAGTCCTTAAGAAGAATATTTGTCCTTTATAAATGAAAGTATGTACATAATTTTCGAGTATTTTAAATTAATTCAATTTGAAATTTTCATAAAAAATTTTTATTACGTACAGGGTGTCTCAGAATGTAAATCAGAATGTATATACATTATATAATCTATTTACATATATGTATATGTATTTTATATAGGTATATCTCATAGTTCAGATTTTTTCTAGCAAAAATTCATTTCAACACTCTTAACCCCTCTTTTCTGCATTGAATTTTAAGAATAATATAATATTTTACCTTAAGAATACCTTTTTAGAGTACCATGTACAATAGAATTTAATATATAGTTTTTTCTGTATTTTTCTGTAATATCATTGAATTTTAAATATCAAAATTCAAACTATGGGTATGGGTGCGTAGAGTATTTTTTAGATAATTTAAATAACGAAAATTTTCAAAAGTAGACTCTTTTTGTATATCTCTTGAAAATTGAAATAAAAATATGAAAAACAAAAAAAAAATGAATGTATGTACTATATATTAAAGCAATACGAGTTAGATTAGATTAATTTTCATTTTTAATAAAAAAGAAATTTGAATGTACATATCTTTGCATATATTTTTCTTTTTCTTTTTGTAATACTGAAATGAAAACAGTCCTGTTTTTATGGAAAATTTTGAACACGTGTGTACGTCATATGATATGTGGGTTTTATTGTACAATGCTCTTTATAATATTATCCTGTAGGTATAATGTTCCCTAAATATGTGTAGGTACTTTTTTTTGTCTTTTTTTAAATTGATATTTATTTGATTTACCTTAATGTAATTTTCATTATTCTCATGCAAATTTAGGAATGCACGAAATATAATAAAAATAAATTGTGGCCATATGAATACATTAAATGGCAAATGTATGTAAATGAAGAATTCATGTATGTTTTGCTTTTTACAAAATACATACACGTGCATTATATGTACATTTTGTAAAAGCAGTAATTTACCAATTCTTCTTTTAAGTTAATTTTCCTTCATCCCCTGAAGCCGAAAAAAAAGAGAAGAACAAAATAAATTTTTTCAGTTCTTTGAAATTCAAAAATGAGCTTTTTCTGGTTTCTTGTTCACTTATTCTGTATTTGTAAGTTCATTTTGTTGATTTAAATTTAAGAATTTGCTGTTAAATTCATTTATTTGAGATATGGTTATTTGAAAATCAAATATGTACGTATATTAATATACTTATTTTTTTTGTCGTATGTAAATATTATCAACATACATAAATATATTCATTTAATTGAACATTGAAAGCCAAAAATCGATAAATTTCTTTCATTACGAATATACATATGTACATACATAGTTGTACATAGACACGATGAATATTACTTTCAAATATTTGTGATATGTATGATATACATTATTGATAAAAGTAAACATGAAAAATTGAATTTAGGAAAAAAAGAAAAATAAGAGTACTTATACATTTGAAAAATACGTGTATTAGACTCAATGAGGTAAAGCATAAATTGTAATGCATTACAACACTAAAATGATCTACCTACAATTCAATTAATTAAAGTTCCATAATGTACATAAGTTAATAAATTCATATTTAAAGAAATAAAATGACAAAATTTATAAAAGAAAAAAAAATTTACAAAAGTGATTTATTTAAATAATAAATATGTATGTGTGTACCTCATGTACATATATAGCTAAGACAGAGTATATCTACCATCTAATTGTGATGACAGTATTTTTCTATTACCTTTTAGACAGTTTATGATTCAAATGGAGTCAATACTTTTATCTCCCTTTTCCCCACTTTCGTTGTTAGTTGTTATTCTATTAAAAGTAGTACGTGTGATGTGATAAGCTCAGTCGTCCAGATTTGTCTCCATTATTTGACTCAATCGCGATCATTGAAACAGTAACATTTTTTATTGGTTCGTCGTCGGAAATTGTAATGAATAAATGCACAGTTTCAATGCTGTAACGCTGAAATATCCTGTTGTCGAAAACGGTGATCTATTTTTTGGCAAACGTTTTACTCAGTTTTCCTTATATCTGTTAGAATTACATATTACTTGAAATATGTCAAAGTTCAAATTTTGATGATAATGGATCTTTATGATTTTACTGCTCATAAAATAATGATTGCTTTATATCAACTGAAACATTTATCTAAATGTTTTCGTTCCGGTATAATTCTTTATTATTTCTTTAACCTTTTAAGTCAATTCAACACATAAATATGTGTATATATGAGTATGTGTGTGAATACATATACATACACAAATATTTATATAAAAAACTCATTATTTTTCTTTACCTTTCCATTGTTTTGGGTTATTTAATTTGAATACATTTTTCATTAGAAAAAATATCAGAACATAAAACTTTTATTTAATTTAATGTAACCCGTATAGAATCATTTATTTCTATCATTTTGAATTTATTGCGAAAGTGTTTACTATACAGTTGTTTTATTTTTTTTTTATATTTCATTTAGTAAATCAGTTTGAATCATTTAATCAAATGTACAAAGTATGTGTGCAACTCAGTTATTTCCAATATTTACGACTGTTTGTTATTGAAACCTTTTTCACAATCAATAAATTCATTGACATTCAAATACACATATGTACATATGTATGTATACATATGAATTGCCATATCCATATGATACATGAACGTATGTATACGTAAAAATAAATTAGTAGTTATACTAAATAATATGAAATAAATATTCTCAATTCCATTATCATCCTTATATCTTATATAAATTGTAATTTTAGTTGATTTACTGTAGTTTTTTCCAATATTTTTCATTTCTTTGATTAATTTATTATTCCTATACACCCAAATAGAAATTTTCTATATTCTATTACAATATAGAAAATTGTAAAGAATTTTTTTGTACATCGTAAAAAAATACAATCTAAATATACATATACTATATACTCATGTAAAAATTGTTTTGCAATCACACATATATTTTTCCTAGATTTTATGTTGATATAATAACCAATACAATTACAATTACACAATATATAATAATATACAAATGTTCTTTTGTTTACAAGAATTATTTCAAGGATATTCTCTAAAGGTTATAAGTATACACAAAAATGTCAAAATATTCCTGATATTTTCATGAAAATCTTTTCTGTCTTTTTTACATATAGTATATATGTATATGTATACTCATACATATCGTAGGTATATTGTGCTTTTATATGTATGTCTTTAAATATACTTTTTCGGTATTTTTTGTAAGCCTTATTGTCATTAAGTTATCTCATTGTGTATAAGAGATACAAAGATGATTAACATACGATATTACCTATTATCTATTGTAAAACGTGTATGAATACAAAAGTACAGTACAAAAACATACATTTGTATACCTATGTACATGCAAATAATGTTCTTCACTTTTAGTTAAATACAAAAAATGAAAAACAAAAACGAAAAAAAAGTTGTATATACCTATACATACATACATTGTATTTATCTGATGGTATACATATAACAACTTGATGACAATATCCTTCACTCTAGAAAAATATAAAGTACTCGTATATGTATGTATTTATAATTTTATATATGTATGCATACGTACAAGTATTGTACTTATGCATATCTAATTTCAAGTGATGTTACATTTATATATGTATACGTATGTATGTACATATATATTTTATGTATTATCTTAGGTCTTATTATAAATAATATAAAAAGCCTATAACAAAAAACAAAAAAAAAGGAAACAGTACAAGATGTATAAGCTATTTACATGCTAATGATAAGAATTTTGGTAATATACCGAATTTTTTGGAAAAAGGATAAACATGTATAAGATAACTTTGAAGAATTTTTGTTTTCTTGTTTTTAGGAAACATTTTCAAAAAACAACTTTAAATAACTTTAATTCAGATACAAGAATGTGATTTCCTTGAAAATTACCAAAATCATTAAAAAAATTTTGAATTTTCATGTTCATACTTTGTAAAAGTTAATATCTTTAAATTTTATGTAATTTTTTTAATTAACCACTGAAAAACCATAATACATAAATCAAATCATAAGTCAAATACATAAATATGTGAATGTGCCTTAGGCCCATTTTTAAAACACAACCAAGTGTGTTCTTATGGAGTATAAAAGTTTTGCAACGTTATTATCATTTACAATTATTCCCTTTTAATTATCATTGTTCTGTGTTTCCAAACACAGAAAACTGGCAATCTAAGGATAAAAGTAAAAGATGATTTTATTCAACTTTACATTTAAATACAATTTTAAAATTAATATTCAATTTAAAATTAAAATTCAATTTTACATTTAATACGGATTTGGTACATAAATGTTTATCATTTTTAAAACAAGCCATAAATATAGATAATTGTACATATATACTTTAAATTTCATTTATAAAAGTGAAACTCAAAAAATCATAAATAAAAAAAAAATTATAAATAAAAATTTTGTGCTAATAAATCACTTACGATTATTAAAAAAGTTTTTATTAATTAATTAAAGAGCAGCTATATTAAAAATGTTTTCTTGTTTTTAATTTAGAATAGAAATATAATTAATTTTTATTTTTATCAATTCATTTTTCGAAGAAGACATTGAATGATTTCTGTTTTTAATTTTAAATTGATAAACTTTTTATTAATATAAAATTGAATCGAATTTTTCATTAAGAAAAATTAATTTTAAAGAATGAAAATTAAAAATAAAAAACAAAAGTTGTCATGGATGATACGAAATTTGAAAGAGTAACAAAAATGTACACCACTGAGAACTATTGAAATAAACAAAATCAAAGGAATGGTTCAAAAATCAAAATAAAATTGAAATATTGTTCGCATTCATCCATTGATTTATTATATCTATGTATTTGTTTGTAAAATTTTGTACAAAACTGAACTATTCGAATGACCTTCACCTTCGTACGTGCATAATGTATATATAATATGTACATAATTGATTGAACTGTTATTTGTCCCAATTTCTCTTAGCTAAGGGAATATATCCTGACTATATCCACAAGTTGACAAATATAATCCATTATCCTATTTTATTCTATTCTATCCCAGACATTTGAACAGAGTAAAAAATGTGTATACATCAGTTTACCAAATATACATACATATTATGTTTGTGTACTATGTACTCGTATATTGAAATTTCAAATCAAATGATAAAAATAATTTGATCATTGTGTCTGTTAAATTCTTTTTCAAATCTACAATACATGTATCATTTAAATAAATTGTTTGTTAATATTGAAATAAAATCATTTTGAAAATTATAACTTGATTTATAAATTTATTTATTTATTTTTTTACTTTCATATTTTAGTAAATGGTTCCCTTGTGGTGCAATTTATGGACATATCATGTACAATATATTCGTATGTATATCTATCGATACGTATGTATCTATCTTATGTCTATCTAAAAATATACATTTAAAGTACGTGTTTCAATTTTATTATTTAAAACACAAAATACCATACAATTTATAATATCAGATAAAATTGTATTTCGGATACGTTTTGATTTTGAATTCAAAAATTCAATATCGAATTTTTAATCCCAAAACATTTGAAATTGAATTAATAATTAGACTTTTATTATGGGACAATCTTGTTTATTTTTATTTTCACTTGACATGGGTATGCGATTAATGAGATAAAAATAAAAAAAAATAATTTCATATGATAATTCAATATTCGAAACATTCTTCAAGTGTTACGCATTATTTTGTATATAGTAGTCCCTACACATGTCTACATATTTTATCGTACGTGTGCATACTTTATTGTGTACATAATTTGTTTTCTAATAACAATTTACATTTAATTTATGCACATTCACATATTCTGTTTTATTGAATAATGAGAAATTTATTATTTTTCTGCAAATACTATATAGTAAATTTATTTCTATATAAAGTTATTTGGACAAATAATCCAGCTACTTTCATATCAGATTAATATTTATTGTTATCTATGTAATGTAATGACTATTTTAATGCTATGTCTAGTCAGGATATATTACATATACACGTATGTATCTGTACACATTTTTATGAATGAAAATTTGTAAGTACATGTGTTTATGTCATAATTTTATTTATTTGATTTTTCTCTTCAGGAAAATACGTATAAAATAATGTATAATATATTTTATGAGGATTAAAGGATAATACATTATATATGTATGTATGTGTGTATATAAGTACATTAAAAATGATAACTTGTCTGTAATACAAAAATGAATGATAAAATGATATTAAATCATGTTATGTGACAAATTTTCATTTAAGCAACAAAAAAAACTGTTATTTTTTTATTTTCATAAATACAAAATTTAAATGAAAATCACTTGATTCAATTAACTACTTAGCCAAGGATGTTTTAAACAATCAGCTGCAGTTGCACGTTTTTTTATATCATACTCTAGCATTGGTTTTAAGAAATTTGCAAATTTTTCAGCATTTTCATTTTTCCAATGGTATTTTTGTGTTAATACACCAATAATATTGCTTGGATGTAAATTTTTTATATGTTTTAATTGTTTATCATTTTTAAATAATGTATCATACTTTTTACTAGATAATAACATATGTTTTGGTATTGGTCCCAATAATTCAATTATTTGTGCTATATGATCTTCATCAGTTGAAAAATTTTCTGATCCATGTGGTTCAAATAAATAATCACCTGTTGCTAATTCAAATAATAGACATGCTGTACTCCATATATCAGCTGATGTATCATAGCCATTATGTAATATGACCTCTAATGAACGATATTGACGTGTTTGTATGTATTCAGTAAAATGTTTATTAGTCCAACATGCGTTACCTAAATCAGCAATTTTTACTTGCATTTCATTACATATCTCAAAAGCTGGATTACAATTATTAAATTGAACTTCAACATTATCAGTATCAAATGATAGAGTGGATGTTGCTACAAATTCTCCTGTTGTATTTAAATTTAAATTAATTACTTCATTTTCATTTATTTTTACTTCATTATCTTTTGCTTCATTTAAATTATCTTGAGCTTGAACTTTAACTTCCGAACTTTCTGATTTCTCAATTTTATTATCATCATTTATTTTTTCGTTTATATTTTTTTCTACAGTATTTATAGAATTTTCTTTTTTATTAATTGTATTATTTTTCAATTTTTTCTTTTGTTTTTTATATTTCATTATTATTTTTTTATTATTAATAAATTTCTTTATAAATTTTTTTTCAGATTTTATTTTATCTTGTTTATTTGTTATTAATGATTTTTTATAATTTTCAAATTTTAATTTTGTTGTATCATCAATTAATTTTAATATTTGTTTATTATTAATACATAATAATATATTCTCTGGTTTAATATCAGTATGAATTATATTACATTTACTATGAAGATAATCTAAACCTTCAAGTATTTGTTTTGATATTAATTTAACATTTTCAATTGGTATACCTTTATAATTTGTATCTTTTATTAATTTTAATAAATTATTACCAAGTACTTCAAATACAATACATATATGTCTACCATTTATACCATTTACTGTAAAATGATTAAAAAATTTTACAATTCTTTTTTGTTTTGGATCTAATATATCAGATTTATTTATTGTTTTTAATAATTTAATTTCATCTTCAGCTATTTCTGTACATTGTATAGATGATTTAATAATTTTTATAGCAACAAAATTTTTATTAATTAAATCCCAACATAACCATACTGTTGAAAAATAACCAAATCCAAGTTTATTTAATATATAATAACGTTCATGAAATAAATCACCGATTTTAACAGGATGATAACCACCAAAACAATATTCTTTTAATGGTTCACTTTCACCAACTTCATCGGTATCAGTTGAAGAATTGGAAAATTTTTCACTATCTGATGCAGTATCATTACTTGAATTTGTATTCTTTGTTTTTATTGAATTCGATAATTTTTCAATTGAATTTGTATTATTGTTATTTTTATTCAATGAATTTTTATCAGAAATTGAATTGGTTAATTTTGAAATTGATAAAACATCTTTGAATTGATCTGTATTTGGAATTTCTTTCTTTATATGATTTTTTTCTTTATCTGAAAGATTATTTGATTTTTTGTGATTTATAACTGCTGGTAGAATTTGATTTGAATTTTTTTTATTTTTTTGTTTGATTTGTTTTTTTATTCCTTTTCGTCTTGCTTGAATTCTACTTATTTGGGTATTAACATCTTTCTTTACGTTCATATCTATTTTTTTTTTCTCTTTCTTTTGTACAAAACAAAATTTTAAAATTACATAACAAAACTGAATAATTTGATAATTGGATAAATGCAATTTAAAGTAAAGAAAATATATTTTTTTATTTCTTGATTTTTTTTAAATTAAATTTTGTGTTCAGAATTTGATCATGAAAAAAGAAAAAGTCTAGGGTGATCCTGCAGTTTCTATGTAGATGAAATAATGAGTGAAAAAGGATGAAATGTCAATTATTTGTCGTTTCCTGAATTTGTTTTTTCGGTATTTTGATCTAAGCAAACACTGAGTAACTGATTTTTCATAAAAACCCCAAAAGTGCCGTGCCAAAAGTGTACAAATTGTAAAAAGATGCACACAATGCCAACACAATGCGTGCACATAATGCACATATGTATGTACATATGTAGTTGTCAGCGTGGTTGAGTTAAAGAAAAATGACAATTTTTTAAAGAACTAATGCTCAAAGACCATACGTTGTATGCTTCATTCATCACTGGAAATACAGAATAAATTTTATAATATGAAATTTAAAAAAAAATTATATTACGTAAATATTTAAAAAGAAAAATATACCGAAATAAAAAAAAACGAATTCCTGAGACAGTCACAAATTTAATTATAAAGCTGAGTAAATTTTTAAGAGCCCTTTTTGTAAAGAAAAAAATAATTAAATTTTATCATTTTGACTTTTCAAGTTATTTTTTATTTTTATTTTTAATCCGTTTATTTTTCTTTTTCTTCTAATTATACACTTTACCTTTAATTTGTGCCCTCAACATTAATCAAACATTATAAATGAATACTCAGTTAAGTGAAAATTTTTTCAACTCACGAAATACCAATGGGTCTATAAGCAATATGTACATATCTCCATGCAATGTATGTAAGCGGTCTATGTACGTACAAGGATGTATTGAGCTTGTATGTATGTATATTTTGTTTTAATGTGCTTACGTGAGGATAATCTCATTTTTTTCACTTGATATTTTATTTAATTAAATATAATTAAATCTTTAATATGAAATGCTTAATCACAAAAAGGTAAATTGAATGCGAACAATGTTCAGAGTTAAACAAAAAAAAAAAAAAAAAAAATTAACCAAAATACACAATCATTTGTAATTTTGGTCAGAAAAAAAAATGATAAAATGAAATCTTAGTTTTATTTGCAAATTGAATACTTTGTGATTTTTTGCCTTTCATTTTATTTTATATCACTTCAATTAATCAACTAACTGAAAGATATTTATTTTAATTATTTCATAAAGTTTTGCTTATCTTAGCTGTCTCCTCTACAATGATTTGATTTTTACGAAACATGTGATTTTGTGCAATCTTTAAAGAAAACTCAAACTATAAAGTTCATTATATTTGTCATAAAATACAAATTCTCAGTAAATGTTTTTATGTTGAAAATCCCTTATTTTTATTTATCAATTAAAGTTAACTTTCAATAATTTTTTCCTTAGCTTACATAATCGTTGGTTTTATTGAACAACAACGAAACCACTTAATTTCTGTAATATATGTAACTACAATAAAATCATGAGAATTTGCATGGTTATCTATTAGGGACATGTGCATACACAAATTAAACAATTATATTAAAGTTTGCAATTAAATACAAGCAAATTCTGTTGTCATGTAATAAAGAAATAAATTTCAAATAAAAATAAATAAAAAAAAAAACGATTGTGCCAACCAATTAACAACGAAAAAGTTTTATTATAAAAGTTTGCAAAAAATAATTAAAATTTTTTTTTAACCCTGAATAATTAAACTTTATATAGAACGTCAGGATACTCGTAGGTTGCATTTAGCTTTTCAAAATACCGATGAGTTCCAAAACGTTTGAATGCCATTTTGATGCCAGATTTGAAGTTTCAGAACGTATTGTAACATACAAACCTAAAACGTATTAATGAAGCAGTTCGTTATGAATTTTTGCTATGCATGTTCAGAAGGTAGGCAATAAAATTTGCACTCTCCTTGATAAAATGTACATAGATTTGACGGTTCTTGTTCTATTCTAATAAAATAAAAACGTTATCAAGTAATGAACCTTTTTCGTAAGCTCTTAAAGCGATACCCTCGCGTTTCTGAAAATTTCATAAATTCTACAATTTGTGAAAGCACAATGAAATTATAAGCGTTAATTCTCAAGGTGATGCATGTAAACAAGATCTTTTATTTTGAAACATGAAATTGCCTTTTGTACAACTCTAAATCCTTTTTCTCCATTCAAAACAACATTGAGTTAACCATTACTTGATATAGGTACATATGTGTACATATGATGTATGCATATTGTTTCCAAGATATTTTGCTGTCTCAGAATTTTGAAGGACTCTACATAATGCACATATGTAAATATAAATAAAACATAAAAAAAAAAAAAATTAAACGAAATAGAGATAACAAATGTTGTTAGAACATGCAGTAAAGTAAATTGTTAACGTATGTCTGTATGTATGTATGTACATGCAAAATTGTTGTATTTCGTATTAAGTAATTTAAAGTTTTATAAGTGATATTTTCTAAAATTTATTTTTTGAACATCTGTCTGTTCGGCTAATAATATTTTGACGATACAGTATACAAAACTGATATACTACTCGTATATGACTTTTGAAATTACACAACACATGTAATTTTTAAAATATTTAAATATTTTTGAATTTAAATTAAATACTTTTAGACCAATATTTGTTGTGTGTTTTAATTTATGTTTACAAATATAATATTCTTACATATACATATGTATGTACATAAGTACTTATATATTTGTATACTCATGTATGTATTTGATTACAGTCTACATAGTTTACAGATATGTAACTTTCATTTTGAGTAATCTAAACTTTATGTAAATTGTGTGAAACTATGTACCTACATATATTTTGTAAATGTGATAACAAATTAAGATTCCAAACTGTATGTACATATGTACATAATTTTGTCAGAAATCAAGATTTACCCTAAAGGATTGCAAACTTCCACATTTTGTATAATATTCATATAAACATAAACAACAAACATAAAATTGAATGCATTATACATATGTATGTATTTATGTACATGATTGTACAATATACACTATTATTTGTGGGTGTAGTGTGTTTATACTTTATACATTCATAAGTATGTATGTATGTTTCTTATTACAAAATTGTGCAAAGTACATTTTATATACGTTCTGACTATTTAATAATTCTTTACATGAGAGTGTCATTACAGAGGTGTCATATCATATTCAACTTGATAACTCGAAAATTATTACCGTTCAAATACATATCTGGATAATGAAAACTCATATGGATGTGCAAAATAACATGTGTTAAAAAATGCATTAAACTTAAACTCATGTCAAATGTACATAGACGTATGTGTAGATTTTATGATTTTGTTTATGTATACGTTCCGATATTTTATTAAACCGAATTATTAAATTGGAAATTTGTGGCTCATTCGTATTCATTTAAAATATCAAACATTGTACATACATATTTGTAATATAAAAGAATTTTTTTTTATGAATTTATTAGTAAATGTAATGTTTTTCAATTTGATTTTTATATGCATTTTAATTGCCATTTTCAGTTTCATCATAAAATGAAAATTTTCACATCATATCTGTCAGTAAAATGATTATATTCATTATATTGATACAATATCAAGGAAATTATTAATTATACAATAATAATATTAGCCGTACAAAAAATAATACAATTCATAAATATATGGATACATAAAATACTAAACGTTAACAAAATACATATGTATATCATTATCAATAAATTTTTAATCATAAAATAAAATCATATCAAATTTATGATTAAATCTATATTTTTTTATTAATATTCAAATTTTTGGTTGACTGGCCATATATTTGTTTAATCACAACAAAATGAATAAAACTAAATAAATGCAGAGATGTTATCAAATTCGTACTTAATTAAAAATTACAAAATTTTGAATTGTTAAAAATCTTTTTCAAAACGAAAATACATATTATTTTATTATTTATATGTGCAAAACTGAAAAATATGGGTAAGTTTCAGGAGGTCAAAAAATTTGTTGTGATGCAGTAGTATCACAGTTTTGATAGTGATGCATTGCACTGTAAAGTTCATGATGGGCTAATTGCCTGACTAATGCGTATTAGATGCGTTCACAATACATTTTGAAACATTCAATCATGTTACCGGTTTGACTGTTAAAGTTTAGAAACTCTAAACTTTGTATCGAGATCGCATTTAAACGCTTAGAAACTCGTCGAAAGTACCATTGTCCATGGTAAAACAAATCATTAATTTGAAAGCTCTAAAATATCCATCATAATTTCTTTAACTTTAAGAAACATTCTTATTGCTTAAAATTTCTTGCATAATAAAAATATTTGTATATGTTAGTATCCATCCAAACAAATCTTTAAATGGAATTTATCATGTAATTTTGTACAAACACAAAGAACTAGAAATGATTATGATTATTGGATAATAAAAACTTAAATACAATTTCGTGTATAAACACAATAAACATTATCGCACTTGAAGATATCATTTTATTTACATACATTATTTTTATTTTATTTTTTTTGCCACAAAATAAAAGAAAATAATTTTATTATTTTGGTTAAATAAATATTTTATTTGTTCATTTTGTTTGATAAATGGAAACGTTTATTTGTTCTTATTAAATTAATGTACATCAGTTCATTCATTTATTCACGGAGGGTTTATCTCACAGAAATGAAATTACCTTGAAAATTTTCTAAAATGAATAAACATTTTCACGTTTGTAGATATGTGTTTAGTAATTTTCCCATTTTTTATCCCACATGTACATAAATTTTACATAATAGATACTGGTACATGTATTAATTGTATAATTAGTCCCATTAAATCAAAATTAACATTATAAATACGAAACTTATAGGATATATTGGGTATGGGTGTACTACTTATACTGCTCTTTATTATCTAATATTTGCTAATACCTATAATTTTATTCGTACAATATGTTTTTGGGGCAAAATTACATCTAATCATCAATATCTTATTGTATAAGCACATACATATGTATATGTAGTTTATGTTGTTACTAGGAAAAAATATATGTAAACATAATTGCTTTAATTTTTGTTGTAAAATGTTCACATACTCAAATTTAATTTTTAAATATTTACCATACATACATATTCGTATGTTTTATTAGTGATATCAAATTAAATGTAAAAATGAGTAAGAATGGTTTAAAAACCAAAACCACAAATTCTATGATATAAAAAATATAGAAAAAATGTGTTTACATACATATGTATATTTTTATATTGTCGTCAAAATGGATAAACACTCTGCGATAAAATTATACGATGCTCTTGGAATTTTCTTTGCAAATTTTTTTGTTCATTATCAGCGTAATGACTTGGTTATACTTAAGGATGCGAGATGGAAAATTTTTTAATTTTAGCACTTGTAATCTGTCTAAGTATGAAATATTAAAAGATTGTAGTATAGTATTATTCATGAGACACTTTAGTTAGAAATTATGAGAGAAGAAAAAAGGCCTCTCATATGAGTTCTCTCTCAACTACATTCGCAATTAGTGAACAGCCAACAGAGTATAGATTCTCGATTATTTATCCCGATTTTTGTGAAATTTACGTTTATCTTGTACATATTATTAAAGCAGTGTAAATTACAGAGTTGTCGCATTATTTTGTCGAGAAATGTACATACATACTTTTAAATATGTGTTGGTATAATGCATACATAAAATTTTTCAATTTAAAGTTTTGAATATTTTTTTTTATTAATATTATGAATTTTGCTTTAAAATATGGTACCATCATTTAAACCTTATACAAAATGAATATATTAAAAGTTTTTCATACAAGTTTAATAAAATGTTTAAAAATCATAGAGAAAAAAGGACACATTTCATCTGGACAAAGTTAATACGAACAGTTTATGTTTGTACATATTATAAAATTTGTATATTTAGCCTAACCAGAAATTTGATAAACTTGTACCTATACATACACATGAATGAATGTCTTAATGAGATAATAAGTTTGAAATCTAGAAAATCTGTGGAGAAAAGTTTTAAAATTTTATTCAAATAAAACATAAATTTTCATATTTTTATGCCATATAACATCTATTTAAGTGTTGGTAATAGATATGCATGTGTAATTTAATTTTTTCCTTTTTCTTTATAAACAATTTGATGTGATTTAATTATCTATTCATTTTATTTATTTTTTTTCTAAATGATACTTTATACTTCATTCACATGAATTAACAGATTTTATGATAAAATGATGATGCTACATTGACATATTTTTATTAATTTTTTTTTTTTTTTTTGTATTAGTAATAGCAAAAATAGCACTTTTGTGTATATGGAATATACTTATGTATGGTACCATTAAAAAACTTTTATCTTTATGAACAAAAAATTCGAAATTAAATAACTTTTGTATTTCATTTGAGAATTTATTCCTTAGGGAGAAAACTTGAAAAGTAAAATTAATGAAATTTTCACAAAAGTTGAAAATCATTTATTTCATGAAGACTAAATTTTCTGCTTTTATGACTTTAAGTAATCGTAAAATATCGTTAGAAAGAAAATTAATAAAATATTACACTTTTTTGCAACATTTTCCAATACACTAAATAATTAAATAGTAAAATTGATAGTAAAATAGTATTCATCTACCCCGATTTTATTTGATTTTGCGCAAAATGCATGTATCGCATATTACCCTATTTGATGAGGAAAAGCTTTTAAACACACCTACATACAATAAAATATGTAAATATAATAAAATCATTTTTCATGGAAAATTGTTTGATAAATTATGAACACGTGTTATGAACAATATTAAAGTATGGTTGTACGTAGGCTTCAATTAATAAAAAACTTAACATATTTTTTTGAAATTTTGATTTTATTCCCTTTTAAGTTTGAACAAACAAATGACGAAGGATATTGCAAAATTAAATATTACAAAAAAAAACACTATGTAAAATGAAGATTTTTTTCTATATTGTAAAATCATTTAATTAAACATCTATCTATGTATGCATTTATTTTCTCACTTGATATTTTTAAAATGTTCTTTTCAGGACAAAAAATCTACGTTGTCAATAACATACATACATACATTGATTAAACAAAGGATTTTCACTTTCAAGTACTTTACAACTTGTTGCTGAAAATTGAATTATAATTAAGTTTTATTTGTTTTGTTTTAAATTTCATGGAAATTTTTAAAATTTATGTCTCACTTTATTTTATTTTATTTTTTTAATTTTAATTTTTTTTTTCTCGGTTTCGTTTCACATTAAATATTTTCCCTGTAAAAATCAATATAGAAAAATTGTTTGTGAAAAATTTCATTAACACTTGGTTTCAATTCAACTGAACTATCGAAACAGTTTTGAAATATTTAATTGCAAAACCAAAAAAACTTTTAGATAGATAATACGTGTGATAAACCTAAACGAAGAAAATTTAATCAAAAAACTACGCTCTCATGAAATAGCAATAGAGAAAGCGATCAAGAAAAGATAACGTACGAGGTAACATTTAAAAAAATTAAGAATGTTATAAATTGGATAAAATGAAAAATCCCCGATCAAGAGGTGTAGCAAAAAATTTTGAAAGAGGTCAAGGCTAAAAAAGAACTGTACAGGATCAGTGATTATGACGATTTAATTGCAGTTATTTGTTAAAATTTTGTTTTTTCTCAATTTTCAGATTTCATCTTTACCATTAAATTTTTTATATTCAATGAGGATATACATATCAGTGAATCCCCTTTTTTTCTAATTTATGTACGTGTGTATATTTTAACTAAAATCATAAATTTTTATAAAATATTTCAAAAATAAAAATTTATTATGGTTTTGCGGTACTCGTATAAACAAATTCCTTTATTAAATCAAACCACATTCCCATGAAAATAGAATAAAAATATTTTGTTTTATAATTTCTTTTTTTTTTTTCAAAGTTTCTCTTCATAAAAATGTATAACGCATAAATAATAAACAAAAATTTTATATTTTCAAAATACAATTTTATGTCCTTAAAAAACAAAAAAAAAAAAAAAACTCGACTATTTCTTTAGTTTTTGGAATTTATACATCTGTGCTGTTACGTAACTATTTAAAATGCATTCTTGCATAATACTTTAAAATACAAGTATAATGCACGAGTAATATTTGAAAAGTTTTTCTATGAATAAATAAAATATGTAAAAGTATAATCACGGGGAAAAAAATAAAGTAAAGGATACGCTAGTTCAATTTTATTTATAAGAATGAAGTCAACGGAACGTGAACATAAATAGTATGAATACATTTTAAAAAAAATAAAAAATTATGCCACATACCGTTTGCACGTTACACACAAACTGTATAATCATACATAATGAAAATTAGTTGACTTATGTACATAACAGCTGGGGTTTTCAAAATAAAGGATAAAAATAACATTCAAAAAAGATTATAGTTTTTGGAAAATTTTTTGTTAATTGAGCAAAAATACTACCAAAATTAGAAGCCCTTTGTCGTTGGTTAGATCTAATATTTAAGAGAATATCTGAGTTGTTTTATTTAAAAGTAGAATAAGTCAATTTGACCTCTGACTTCTAAAAAATCATGAACTTTGTAATTTTTCTAAAAATTTATTTCTATCTTGAAGAAAGCCAATCCCCAAATTAATTGAAGAATATTAACCTGGAAAAGTAGAAGATATTTCCGGGTTTAAAGATAGCTATCTTGAGATATGAAAAAATCAGGCATTATAATACTAAAGTTTATTATATTCTGCAACGTGATTTATATATAATAATGCATTTTGATAATTTTGAACTTATACCACTTTTAAATAAAATAACTCTTCATAATCATTAGGAAATGAATTATTATTATGAATTTTTGCAAATTAAATTAAATTGTAAATTCTTTTGTGGGTATACTATATTAATGTATTTTTCATTATTTAAATTGAAAAGATTTTGAATTGAAAAGGAAACAAAAAATTAAATTATTAATTTTTAATAATTAGTTGTACAGTTTTTAAAGAGCCGACCTAAAATTTAACTGACATTTTCGTACATCGAAAGGGATTAGGGTTTCGAATTTAGCATCCCTAAGTAATTAAGTAAGCATGAAAATTCTTTACCTTACATGAAACATTGTAAAATATAATTTATGTACATATATAATATCGAAAATTCATAATTTAAATGAATTTCTATTACATATCTACGACTGTAATTATTTCTTCTGCTTAATTTAACTTTAATTTGCTTTAACCTTAATCTCAAATTTTAAAATTATTTCCTAGAAATTTTCCCTATGAAAATATTTTCCACAACATACATATATATGCGTATAAATGATGCAAAAATTTTGTAAAAACTTTTTGAATTATTTATTACACAGTTTACTTAATTTCAAGTATCTGTATTTATGAAAATTTCGCAACATTAAATATTAATCGAAAAAGGTGAACTAATGTTTTTTTTTATGTTATTAAGATATAACGTGAATAAATTATGATTGAAAAGTGTTAAATTCACAGGGTACGATATAAAAAACAAAAACTTTAAGTTACGAACGATAAAAAGTTTTAAGCAATTAAACTGTCATTGCAATATTAAATATTAAAGAATAAAAAAGGACTTCAACATATAAAAACTACAATCATGGTAATCATGTTTATTTCGATGATAGTATTAAAAGTTTTAAAATTAATTACTTACGAGTATGTATCGGAAAAGCAAATAACTCTTTAAATAGCTTTTTAATTATACGGCATGAAATGTTCACATCAATACAAATATTTATGTTCGACAATTAAAATTTTATCTATTAAAATCAATTGTATATTAAACTCTTTTGTGTTTTGTTTTTGTACACAAAATTCGCTTCTATTGCACATTTTCACATTTTATGAGTATGGTAATTATATAAGCTGCTATAAGTGATGTGTCAGGTTTATACATGCATAAAGGAAATCAACATGCATGAATACATGTTTATTATATTAATTTATAGTTAGTTTATTTTACTGGAATCGAAACTGCTAATTTTCATATGCACACATAGTTATTGCAGTTTATGTTCTCTTGTAAATTTGAACATGTTTTTTTTATGCATAATTTAATATTGCCTAAGTTGTAGGTATAGCAGGTTCGTGGTGGACTACTACTCTATACATGGTGTCTCAAAATAAATGTCACTCAGACTATTCTTCTGAATACTTAGATTATTTCTAGGAAAAATTCGTTCTAAACCCCACAATTGATATTCGCCACTACTGTGATACAAGAGATTGAACGTTTTTGGGCATGTACAGTGTATATTTTAAACTACCCTCTTTACCTGAATCATGAACTACGAAAATTAAAATGTACCTTAGTCTTTTCTAACAATGTCAATTTGATATAAATCTGATAAAATCTATCAAAACCATCAAATTTCAAAGTACATTTATTTTTTAATTAAAATTACAAAATTGTAGTATGGAAAAGTTTTTATTTTTACTTACGACGAAATAGATACGTAGATCTCGTTGTCGATAGTTTTTGCAAAAAACATTTCATGAAAATCGGAGATTGTCATCTTGAGATATTCAATGTTTTGTGTATATTGGGTACAAAGTGCTACATTTTGTACAGAAATAATTTGAGCATAAAATTAGTCTAAAAATAGATTTTTCACAATAAAAAAATTTTTGTATGAATATTTGACATTTTTTAAACAAAACAATGTTATTATTATTCAAAAAGAACTTTAAAAAAAAAAAATTCAAAAATTACCAAAATTGTCCAGAAAGAAATCATTCAATGCAATACAATTGTTGTTATTGAAATTCTTTAATATTGAACAAAAACAGAAATTCAATATTTTTTTTTGAAAAGTATAATTTAATGAGTATAATTTTTAAACGATGTCATTTAGTTTTTATTTATTAAGAAAAAAATTTAAAAATAAAATAAAAATATTTTTCAGCATTCATTGTGTATACATAAATGATCACATCAGGTGTGAGATACACGATTATCATAATAATTCGATAAAATATTTATTTTGTACAAGTTATAAATTATAATTTATTTAAATAAACATGTCATTATTTATTGTTACATGTGAAGATTTTGTTTGTTTTTTATTTTGTTCGCGTGAACATGTGTATAATTGTAATTTGTAATTAAAAATAAACAAATTAAAATAAATATCAATTTTAAAGATATTTTTTGATTTATTTATTATTAAATATTTATTAAATCATAAAGAATTTAATTCATATTCTCATCAGAAATATGAATATTTAAATCAATTATTAATTTAGACCTAATTATTATGTTTATAAAATTATTTAGGTCAAAACTGATCTATCTCAATTTATTTTAAGCTAATCTTGTTACTTGTTAACATGTATTGCATGTATTAACCAAAAACAAAAAAAAATTTTTTTATCTTAAAATTCATTTCATACGATGTTTAATTTGTTTTAATTTTAATTTTTATTTTTTTAAAAATTAATTCATAGATAATTAAATCATAATAAATGTAAATGAATAAAATATTTTATATTTTACATAAATAAAATTGTAAATTTTATTAGAATATTAGCATACCGGTTTCATTCAGTATACGATATTCGAATGAACAAAGCAAAATAAAAACAGAAACAAGACAAGTTTAATGGTTAATTAATGAATAAAAAACAAAACAAAAACATAATCAGAATTTCAATTCTTATTGATGAGATCTCAATTATGTAAATACACAGATAAAGTAAATCTGCACAAAATATGTAAATGTGTAAAATTGATTATATTTTATTATGCTTTTGTTATTGTTTATATATTTTTGTTTTTTTTTTTTAACTTTTTTTTTTCTTAATTAAGATTTACTATAAATTATAGAAAAACAAAACACAAAACTCCCCACTTTATTTAGTCATATACCAGTATTTTTCTAAATCTTTTAAAAGAGGTTCTAATTCATTTCTAAGCGTATTCTATTCGGATGTAAAGTTCAGATGAAATCGGAAAGATACTACGAAAAATTTTAAAAAAATTAAATAGAAAAGTGTTACTCTAAGCTTAAGTGAAAAAAATGAAAGTACTGATAGCAATCTTTTCAATATTTTTTGTCTTTGTGCAAGTATCCTCATTTCCACGTGGTGGTCAACCATATTTACCCCAACAAAAACGACAAGCACCCAATTTTGGTCCCAAGTAAAATTTTAATGTTTTGTTTTTTATTTCTTATAATATGTAGTTATTTTTATAATTATGATTTATATTATTTATTAGTGCTGTAGTGACAAGAGCAAATTGTGACGAAACTCAAAGTGCTGATGGTCAAACAATTTATGAATGCTATGATGGCCAATCAGGACATTCGCAAGGACATATTGATTTATCAAGTTTGCTTCAATCACCTAATCATCAAGTAATACCAGCAAATTGTGATACAACCGAAGATAATGTTGTTCAAGAGAATGGAATACCAGTTCATAAAATTGTTTATATGTGTCATGAAAGTAATCAACGTATCTCTCGGGCAAATGGTAATCCATTTGGTCCACAAAGAAATTTAAATCGAAAACGTGGCCCAACATATTTACCAAAAAGATCAAAAAGAAGTACTCATGTTTTTTATTATGCTTTAGGTATGTAATTTTTCTTCTTTTCTTTTAAATGTTATACTCACATGACTTGTAATATTTTCAGATAAAAATTCTCCTAAAAAGAAGAAAACTTCATAATTCGATTATTTGTTTTTGGGAAAATATTTAAATTCATTTTGAACATAATTATTTAATTTAAAAATTAATAAAATTATCAGAGTTAATAAAATATCATTGATTTGTTTTTTTATATATTTATAATTAAAATTTAAAAAATTTGTGACCAATTAGAATATTAAAAGAATTTTATACACTCATGTGAAATTTTTTATGCACGCATTGAATATGATAATTGGAGTATTAATGTCATTAGACATCGCTGACATATTATCGCTGTCTACACATATAGGACATATACACATGGTCGTAAATACTTATGTACGTACGTACGTAGTTTCAAAAATAAATACCTAATTTATTGTTTCTGGACAAACATCGAATCCACATTTTTCGCCTTTGAACATGCTAAATGACCATATTGTATTTTTAATACACAGATATCAAAATTATATTGTAAGAACAAAATGTAGTATATACATATAAGTAAAATAGGATACCGATGTGTAACACTATTAAACGTACATATGCATATGTATTATGTGCTCTTGCAAAAAGAAAATTTCAACATGTTTAATATGCAACTCATTAAAATAAAAAATAACTCATTAAAATATGCAACTCATATATAAAATGAACATACACTTACACATATACAATAAATTTGATGAACATGTACAGCTTTGAAATATGATATTCAGATTAAACAGATAAATAAAAAAGAAGGCAAGTGGAAAAAACATCGTACGTGTTTTTCTCACTTTACCGTTTGATATGGTATTGGTGCCCGACGGCAGCAATATTGATACAATTTATAAGAATTTTCCTTACGTGGTTACTAATATCTTCACCTAGAATAAATCATTCAAGATGCGTAATTTAAGGACAAATATTATGTATCATATGACGTGTATTTTAAACAGAAAATGAAATCAGTATGCATAAAATATATGTATACATGTGTAATGTGTAACATATACATATGTACAACATCAGAAAATCATTTGTAAAAATATTTATATTAATTGTCTAATAATCCAAAATCGAAGTCTTATTTGATGAAAATTTGTTATTTAATTTTTCTTTATTAAATTTTCAAAGAATGTCGAAAATTTTGGACAATTTTTATTTGATTAATTTCATTGAAAATTGTGTAAATCTTAATAAAAAAGTTTTAAAAAAAGTTGATTGATGATTTTTGATTGTTTTTTCTTTTAAATTAATTTCAAATAAAATTTTATTTTATATTCTTTGACTGTTTTGAAATTTAATTTATTTGTTGGGTCTTTGTTTTATTTGTACTTTGTTATTGGAAATCGTAATTAATTTCTGACCCTTAAATCTAATAAATATCGATAGGAGACATAAATACATACATACATATGTAAAGACTTACTTTTATCGTTAGAAATAGTTGTTGTGTATATGTATACATAAGTACTAGGTCCGCTATACCTATTTACAGAGATACATAAACAACAATACCCTAAATTAACAAACCAATTAAAAAGGTATAAATATTTAACTCTGAATCAAAAATCATTCGTAAAACTTCAACTTCAGCTTTTTTTGTCTTCTTTTTCACTTTTTATTGTACATATTCTATATTAATTATTATGAATTTAAGATGAGTACAAGATGCAGACATGATAACCTTGATAATCCAAAAAAACAAAAAACAAAAAATATGCATTCATACATTTAGTCTTGGACTTTTCATATTTAAATCAGTTAGTAAAATAATCTTTTAAGATGAAGTTGATACTTTTGAAGTACATTATCATATTGACTTTAATTCAATACGTGATAAGTTTGCCATTAAATAATTTCATGAAGTCAACTAAAAATAATACAAATGATTATTTTGATTCAAATTCACAAAAGATGCAATCTAACAATGAGGAACAAATAAATCATGTTTCTGGAAAAAACGTTGATAATTCAAACAGGTAAAGTAATGACAGCAAGATTTCTTGGTCTTTTATTTCTCAAATTTAAATTTTGTTATAATTTCTTGTGAACAGTGTACGTTTTTTAAAAACTGCAGATGAAAACTACTCTACCATCCGTTTCCCCAACAATTGGAATGTAATATTTCATGAAAATAGTCATACAATATTGATTAAACCAAGTAAGGAAAATTTTAAAATTTTTTTCTTACTTAAATGATTTAAATTCAAAATATTTTTTTATATAATGACATCAAAAGATAAAAATTCATCTGTTGAATCGAATCAATCTTATCAATCTATGACGGGAATTCAAGATCAAAACACACAACCTAATTTATCACTTCTGCCGACATTAGCAACATATTCGCCGCCAACATCAAGTTCATCAATTCCACATGCTCCATTAGAGTCAGGATCGTCTTTTTCATCAGGATTGTATCCCTTCCCACAGGACTGTCCATTTGGCGGCTGTGGCGCCTCAACACCACCACCTTCTGGACTCAATTACCCTCCAATTGGCCCAAATCAAACTTTTCTTGTTAGTAATGCATCTACAGAAAAATCAAAACAAACAAAAGATCTCATTAAAGGAGTCACACATATAAAAAATGAAGTCAGAGAAGATGGCAGTTACAATTTCACGTAATACCATTCAAAACTGTGATATAAAATAAAAAAGGATGTACATATACATATATATATTTTTTAATTACATAAATTTATTTTAGTAAAACTTATTATGATAATTCGTATGAGAAAAAACAAGGATATTTTAAGGACATAGACGGATTGAAAATATTCGTTACACAAGACGAATATACAAGAGTTTTGCCAAATAGAAATATACTCCATGTAACTTACATTTCAGATGAGAAAGGATATATTATTCAAGCGAGTATGTAAAATTGATTTAAATATGATAAAAATGTATGTACTTATATACATATGTACTCAATTAAATTGATTTCGTTTTTCTTTTATTTGGCAGAAATAACACCGCCATTTAGTTTTGCGGCATCCTCTGCATTTGGCGCTACTCCAGGGTGAGTGGATTTTTAATTTTTGAACAATAATTCAATTTTTTTCAATTTATTTACATTTTTTCTAAAAGAACAGGTTAATTTCAGCATACAAACCAGTTGAAATTTCGATGAAAGCTATTAATGTACTATTAGGCTAAATGATACGAATGTGCACAAGTTTATCATGAAACAAAAATTTCATTTAACATTAAAAATAAAGTTTTCAATAATAAAGTAGAATTTTATTTCGTTTTAGTTTATTACCTTTTTACTTTGGTGATTTTTATTAAATATATGTATATTCCTAGGGTTTAAAAATATTGTTCGCATCAATGGCAACGATAACATCATCTTAAATATAGTATAATGTTTATCTATTCAAACAATTTTGATACTACATGTATCACTATTGTTAACGTGAGTACTATCACTGGGACGTAGTGAATTCCAAAAGATGAAATATTCCCGATACAATATTTTCCCTTTATTTATTTTCTTTATCACGACCATACAATCATTTAAGATTGAGGAAAGTCATATTCGATTCACAAAATATAACAACGAAAAATTAATTTCAGGAATTAAATATTTTAATTTAAAATAAAAAGTTAAAGTACATTCAATTAAATGTGTAAAATGCGATACACATGTAAAGTAATTAAATGAAATAAATTATTATTTATATTTATGTATACAATTCATAAACATTTCAAAGTTATATAAGAAAAGTGTTGTATTGATTTTTATTAAAACAGCAAAACAAATTTCATTTTCAACATAAATCGTATTATAATATCAGATTTACTTCAAATAAATAAAAATAATAAAATGAAAAAAAAAAAAAAAAATTATCCCTAAATGTAATAGGAAATAGAAAATATGTTATACAATGAAAATACGTTTTGAATTTTTCAATACAAAGTAACAATGAACATTTTTATTCTTTTGTTGAATATACTTATTTTGTTAACGTAAATAATCTAAATTTATTTATTCATTTTAAATTTTATTTATTCCCATTTGTATTTATTATTAGAATATTGTTAAAGGAAATAAACAGACGTTTTTTTTTGGTTGTTTTCCTTTTTATGTAAACTAATAAAAAAAAATAATAAAATAAATTGTAAATCGATATACAAGGGAAGTAAAAACGATAAAACAAAATGTTAAATGTTGGCTTCATACACAATGAAATGATTAAGTATAGGGCGTTAGTGAACATTTGTTTATTTGAAGAATTTTGAATTTATTCAAGATTCAATTTTAGTGATTTAATACCATAATATTGCTGTCTATCATTTTTATAGCTAACATGGGCGATTACTTAATTTTTTTTATAACTCTGAATTAGAAATATTTCGAACAAAATGTTCTTAGTATGTACTGTTTGTAAATTTAATGAATATTTTCGAAATGTATCAACTCCTCCAAAAATAACCAGTGGAAAATAATTGAATTGTAATCTCCTCATTTGTCTAACTTATTCAACTAAATCACCGACTAATATATTTTCTTGTATTAATTATTGCAGAATACCCTGTATGATGTTTCAGTTGCGAACTTTCGATTTCGATTTTTTAAATTTCAAAAAAAATAAATAAATAAATGAATCAAGAAATTTGTATCCTTACCATTTTTTATTTTTTATAATTTATGAACTAGAAAATCACGCTATTGTGCCCATTATTATAACAATATCCAGTGAAATTTGTAATTTTATTGTCTCAAACGGTCTTCTAAACGTTTTATGATTCTATAAAATGAAATAAAAATTATAACAAGTTTTCTTGTGTTAAGATAAACAAGTTAAGAAAATGAAATTGTTCTTTTATTTTTAGATACGAATTTTCCTTAAAATTTTAAAGTGTAAATTGTAACCGTGACACTGTATTTTTAATCGATTTGATTTTTTCTTTTTTCCTCGATATTTTCAACATCATTATTTCGTTTTTCATTATTATTTTTATTATTATCATGATTATTGAATTGAAAAAGCAATTTCATAGATGATTAAAATCTAAATATGAAATGACTTTTATTTTTCTTATACCAAATTTTCATGTAATACCGTGACGTTGTACATACAAGAGAAAGATAAACATTAGAAAAAATCTTGTTAGAAGATTTTGTGCCTCTAGATTTCTATTCAAAAATTTTCATTTTTTCGTGAATATCTTTAAATGTTTAAGGTCCCTATTCATCAACAGTAATTTTATATTTATGTAGATAGAAATAAATCGTATTCATCAACCTGGATTAGATATTCTTTAGACAATCATATAGACAGTTGTAGAATTATTCTACAAACATAATATTATTTGAAAATTATCAAACAAATAAACAATTTAACTTAATTTTAAACTTTAACTTCAATTTAACTTATTTTTTCAATTTAATTATTCAACTAATAATAATCAACTGTCGAAAATATTTTTTATTCTATTTGATGAATACGATAAAATTCTGGCAGTCGTAAAAATGTTAGACGTATAATAATCTTAGTTCATGAACACGACCATAAATTATTTCTAGTATTAGAAAAAAAAATGAATACCTGGAATTAAAAGGAATTTCCTTGTAAAAGGAAAAATATTTTATGAACGTACATACATATATACATATGTATTTTCTTGCAACTACATATACATATATTGCAAAAACGTTTAAAGGATTTTAGAAACATTTTGTTTATTATCTATGTATGTACATACATATGTATATGCTTTTTTATCGTGTTTTAGGCTTATATAAAAGCATATAAAATTTTTATTCTAGAATATGTGCAAGCACTCGATATGTTTGTAGTACTTTTTTCTTAAAATCTGAATATACTGTTTCAATTAAAATGAACCCTTAAGCTTGCTTTGATATGAAAATACATGAATATTATGTGTCAAAAATCGATAAAACCTAAGGATAATACAAGCAGAACAAATAAAATTTTTCTTGAAGTGGAAAAATATGTACGTATACATAAGTGTACTTACACGCATACGCACGTATGTATGTATGTAAGAAACTTTGATAATGTAAAATTTAAAAAATTTCAAATGTCAGTAATTTTGGATAACATTATTAGTGAAGTGCAGTGTTGCATCTAAGATAGCTCCACTTGAAGAAAACTTTATTTGTTTCACTTGCCTTATCTTTAGGTTTCAATGCTTTTGATTATGTGTACTTACGTTCTTTAAAATTTCTTTACTTCGCCTTGAAAAGAATATTGTTAATTTGTTAATGTTTAAAATAAATTTATTTTCATGATATTCTATTTTTCCTTAAATTTCTGTATTTCTAAAATTATTTCATCATTTTATATCAACGACTTTATTAAACGTGTAACATTAATTTCTTTGACATCAACAAACATTATTTTATTTTGATATTTTTCTTTGTAAGAAATATTAAAATTTCTATGTATACGAAATATTTGAATGTTCATATGTACTTATGTGTAAACGCACAGTTTGAAGTAAACAAAATTTAATTTTGTATAAAAAGCTAAATGAAAAGTAAAAGTAAAAAAAAAAATTAATTCTTTGAAGGCACATTAAACAAAAAAGAAAACATTTTTTTTATTTTCTCAAAAATTCAAGTTAAGGGTTAAACTATGTAAGACTTGTGCAATGTTTGATGACCTTTTTAATTCGTTTTTGACTTCAAAGTGTTAGTTCAACTGTTAACATTTTGTGTTCAAAACTTTTTAAATTGATTGTGTCGACCTAATAACATTTTCATAAGATCTTTCATTCGAACATATTGTGGTCACGTTTTCTATGAAATTATTATATTATCTGAGTTATCATATCAAAAATATGTTGTAATATTTTTGTCTGTTTCGACATGTTAAGAAAATTCAAACAGAAGTTTGAATAATGAAGGATTTAAAATTTAAAAACATATATCATCTATGTCATCTAATAAAGATACTTTAAAAGTCGTCTCTGAACAAATTTTACAATTTAACGTTCGACAGATTTAAAAATAAATTAGATTTTACGATTAAAATTTTTCCAAAATATTGTTAAAAAGTAAAACGCTATACACATCTTTACGTTTTAAAAAAATGTAAGAAGTTATATAACAGAACAGGTAAAAACTAATAAAAATATTGGCATTTTTAATAATCAACTCCTGATTTCATTGAAAAAGGTTTATATACACTAAATACCAATTGAAAATTCAATATCCTTGCTAACGAATTCAATATACTCATACACAGATATCTACTGCATTTTATATACTTAACTTGTGCATTTATAAAAATACACAATAGAATCAATTTTCCAATTCATGTCTTAACAGAAATTTATTTTACAAAATATATTTTATTTTCTTTTCTTGTGGAAATTGATTTTTTTACAAAAATAACTGTATGATTTTTCTTTTGATATGTTATTTTCGTTGTTTTTATTTTCTTTGTTGTATGATTATATTGGAAAATTTTCCGATTTTCTCACATGTATAACGTATATACACGTACATATATTACATCTAATACTGTATAAGTTCATTGTCATATGTGTGAACAAATATCATAACATCTTAAATTTCAAAAAAGGATATGAATTTCAATAAAAAAAAAAAAAAATTTAAAAATATAATAAAGTCAAATATTATTTTTTGATATAATAAATTGTATCATCATATATGAAATGTACCAAATAACATTATCAAGGTTCAATCATATAAAAGTCAAGTATGAGTTTATGGTTCAAAATTGATTTTTTTAAAAAATTTATTCAAAAAAAAAAAAAAAAAAAAACAGATACTTCATACGTACTTGTATGTCATAATGATGAATTTGAAACTTTCTATAGGAACTGGCAACAAAAAAAATTGTACATAGTTTCTTCTAATATGAATAACAAAAAATTACATATTTGTGTTTAGCTGTTTCCTTTAAAAAGAAGCAAAGACCTGGAAAAGCTCTACAATCTCCTTTAATGCTATTGTCTGTTAAACAAAAAACAAATGTTATCCTACACATATGCGTGGGAGTACTTGTTTTTTTAGTCCTTTATACACATATTTCATGAAAAGTCAGCTTTATTTTGGAATATTATTTTTCGCAATTTTGACCTCAAGCAACTTGCTAAGTATTTTAGAGTATTACTTATCCATTGTTTCTCATATCCTTCGATTATTTTTCTTCTTGTTTATTTGTCTTTTATAAAGGAATAAAGTGTCCTTGAAGTATTTTCTGCAACAATAATTTCAGTTCTTCAAGACGTTAGATATTGATTAGATATAGCATCCAATTTTACCATTTATATAAAGACAAAAATAAAATAATAATAAGTGTATGTACTCATGGGAATTATTTGAATTTTTTGAAAGTTAACAACTTAAAGCCAATGATTAAATTGTGCTCGTCAGAGTTACTGGAAAAAAAGCAAAGTCGAATTTATAAACTATGTATCTGAAGCTGATGTTGTTTTTTTATCTAAAATAGGAGCTTGAAACAAATCAAAAATTTAAAATAAAAAAAATTTATATAAATATAAAACTTTTTATCCTTTTGTTAATTTGGTTGAGCTACTGAAATAACTTGAAAAATTTTTGTAATTCAAATTATTTTATTTCATTATGTAAGCAAAGAGAAACAAAATATTTTTATGAATTTTATTAAATTGTTATAAAATGTATCTAACGATTAATTATTAAAGAATTAGTTGTGGTATACAGAGCATTTTAATACAAAAATTCAAAACTGTCTACAGCTTATTTTTGTTAGCATAGTCATGTGTATTCTTGGGTATATTATTTACCTATGATGTTTTGTGATTTTGTGTTTTGTAGTTTTCGTTTACGAAATACAGAAAACTGGCAAATAAAAAATGAAAATGAAAAGATGATTCAACTCAAATTGAATGCTAACGAATATGAAAATACATCCTTTCAAAATACACATGACTATGCTTTAAAAATGAATTTTACATAAATTTTCATTTAAGTTATTTGAATAACAAAATATGTATGTTATCCTAAATAAACAAAATGAAATTTAATAATTACCTTAACTCCTAGTAATTTTGATTACCAGACGTATACATATATATTAACCTGTGCATATACAATGAGCCTATTTCCTCGTACAATCGTACATACATACATATTCGTACATTCGAGTATATGAATAAATTCTAATTCTATATATTATTCAAATTTTGTAAATTGAATAAATAAATACCATGAAAATTTTATTTTAATATTTAAATGCATAAAACATAAAATATTTCATTTATTTATTTATAAACTTTTCCATGTATCGTATATAACTTGTTAGATTCTTTTTTTGTTGGTTAGACAATGTTTTATAGGTTAAATGTAATACATGTACAATTCACATGTACATTCACTTGTATATAAATATGTGTGTATCAGACCATATATATCTTTTATTTATATACACGATGTTTTTAATTTATGCACTGTATGTATACAGAAGTGAAATTTCAATTATATAAATTTATAAAATACTTTTAAGAATGAGTATGCTATTTAAAATATACACAATAATTTTTAGTATTTTATTTGTATGTACACAAATTTATGTAATAAATTTCTGTTTACTTTTTTTACGTTCTAACTGAATTTCCTTGAAAATATAAAATAATTAAATAGAAATTGTTTTTCTTTTCTTTTTTTTTTTTTTTTGATAATTTTTTATAGCGCACATATACGTTATAAATGAAATACTTTAAATACTTTTCATAGGAAGCTAAATGAATATAAATTAGCTGAAAAATTTTATTTGAAATTCAAAGAGAAAAAAATAAATATTTTTATTTTGTTTTTCTTAAATAAATTTACCAAGTCAACAGAATATGTATGTACGTACTTATTCGAGTATATATACTTATTTCAAAATCTTGCAATTCATGTACAAGGAGTCATATAAAAAGTATCCTAATTTTACGTGATTATTTTAAAGAAATAATTCGATACGTTTTTACTAATAAATTAATTATTAGATAAAAAAATAAAAAGGGCGAATTTCAAAACATTAAAAAGTTTATTCTTTTGCATTTTTGATATAAAAATTGTAGAATGTCACTGATGCATTGCTTCAGAAAGATTCTCGATTCGCTATTTATCTAAATAATACTTTTTTGATGCATTCACGTTTTGAAACTTTAAAAAATATTACCATTTTAAGTTTCAGCATTCTGAAACTTTATACTTTGCATTAAACGAGCATTTAAATGTTTTGAAACTCATTGAAACTTATTTTGATATAAAAATCTTGAAACTTCGAATTGTTATTCATTAGATAAGATTATTTTTGACTCTGTTAAAGAATTTTAAAATTCAATTAATTCTGAATACCCTGTGGTTTTTTTTAAAGCTTAGGTGATAAAAAACCTTGAAATGTTTCAAAATTAAAAAATAAAATACTAACCGCATAAAAGTGTGTTATACAAGGGATTTAAAAAGTAAATGGCAAAGGTGAGTGAATGCAATATTTATTTATATCTGAACGAAAATTTGTGGCAAATTTTTTAGAATTATTAAACGATGTCACTAACTAACTAAATTTACTGATCAGGCTGAATGGATATGGGATGTCCAATGAATGGAAAGATATGTAGGTATATATATTTAAACAGAAGTAATTGACCTCATACGTAAAATTAATCGACCTTGAAAATTAAAATTGTGCGAATCTCAGAATTTTAACAATTATCAGAAATTTAAAATTTTGCATAAATTATGAAAACTTGATTTTATTAAAGATGAAAATTGGGCGTACAATACATGCACGCATTCTCGCTGTTCACTTATCCATAAAATTCAAAAACTATCATCAGTAACTAGAAAATCTTTAATCATGAAAGGTGTTTTAAATCAAACTTTTCTTTATCTGTTAGTTATCTCACAACTTTTAAGGGCTGCACCAGTTGACGACGACGATGATGTCCTCAAGGATTTAACTGCTATAATACAATTCAATGAGTCTACAGCTGAATCAGAAATATCTGCACCAATAGCACAACAAGATTTTTTAAATTTTGGTCTAAAATCAAATGATCAACATTTCAACCCAATAATAGAAGGAGATATCACTTTTAGAAAAGATTCAGAACCTTCGAGATTTGTTGTAGATACAGAACAGGAATTTAAGGATGATGGGGGTTTTATGTATATGTAAGTAATACAAAATAAAATACAATAAAATAAAATAAAAATTTTTTGAATTTATATATATAGTAAACATTATAATGACGGATCACTGGAAGAACGAAAAGGATATTTTAAAGATATAAATGGTGAAAAGATATTTATTATTGAAGGGGAATATTCAAGAATATTACCATCTGGTCAAATATTCTTTGTAAAATTTATTTCTGATGAAAAAGGATATACAATACAAACAAGTAAACCATTCTTATATAAAAACAATTTTTAACGAAATTGATTTTATCAACACATTATTTTTTATTTACAGGAAAACAAACACAATTAGAAGTTCGTTCCGTAGCTTGAAGTCAGTTTTAAGACAATTTTTGATTGTGCTCTCTTTACACATGTACATAAAATGTTGTTGCATTGAAATAAAATTATAGTGGCTGCAGTAAAATGTACCTTTATATGAGAGTGCCTTAAATTTTAATAAAATTATCATTTATAAAATTCATTATTCGAACAATATTATTCTCAAATTTTAAGTTCAAGTTAAATAAATAAAACGAAACAAAATAAACATTTTGAAAATTCATTCGAATTCAAATATTGTGTAAATTTAAAAGGATTACGTTACATGTGTTAATTGTTTAAGGCTTTTGTTTTCACATTTTTTCATCAAATAAATTACCGTGGTATTCATTCTTCTAAATGATGAAGGATGTAATATAACTCTAATAAACTATTTTTCTTGTTTATTTTCTTCATTTTTGTTAGAAGTCTTATTTTATTAAATTTTTCTGAGTAATTCACATAAGTATTTTTACATTTATATACAGACGGACTTCTAGATGGTCTATCCAATTTCGATACATGATGCTTTGAAATTGACACTTTGGCAGGTCATTCAAAACCCTCTTGAATTTTATTCCTTTTATTTATTCAAGATATTTTTAAATAAAATTTACATAGAAATTCACAATTATAACAATTAGAATTTTTTTACGTTAAAATATTCACTGTCAATTACGAATTAAACTGTATAAATAGACACTCTGTCGAAAATTTTTAAAATCTGGATGAGTTTCAAAACATCGAAAAATTTGTTGTAATTTGGTTGTACTACGGCTATTATACAAAAATTGTACAATACCACTGTTGCGTTGCATCGGAAAAATTTATGATGCATCATTTGTTTGAAATTTTCAACGATGATACCGTTTTAAGTGTTAGCGTTTAAAAATTTTCAACTTTGCATCAAAACGGTATTTGAATCTTTTGAAACTCACTTAGAAGTAATTAACGTTTTAAAATAATATTCCATAAATGATTGATTTCAATAATCTCTGACAACTATTATTTAAATCTAATTATGTATATTAAACATCTATAACACGTGATGATGCTACACGTTCAAATGTATCTTTAAGAAAATTAAAAGCTTCTTTGTATCTAAATTAAATTTAAATAACGCAAAAAAAAATTAAAGTTTTTATAGTAATTTTTTAAAATTTTAATTAAGTATTTACCTTAATCATTTCATGTTGTTATATTTAATGAATAAAAAAAAACACAACGTGTACGTTAAATTAGTTATTTTCGAAATTAAAACGATTTTTTGTTCTCGTCTATATGTATTGATTATATTGTATTTAATATTTATTGTGTTTTTTATATTAATTGCAAATACGTGTAAATAGAGATGAAATCCGTAAACAAGATTACCTTGAAATTTCGTTTTTTAGCGATGATTTTCTGAGCAATATCAAAATTAAATATAAAGATCGTCATATAAAATGGTCAGTTTAAAAAAAAAAAAAAAAACAAACCAGTTCAATTTAAAAAGAAAGAAAAAAGTTTTAAAAGTTTATTACCAGACAAAAAATCATATTCAGTAAATAAATAAAATTTCAAGATGAAGGTGGTAGTAGCTTCTTCAAAACTCGTTAGTTTAGTATTAATAATCGGAAATATTGTAATGTGTTTACCTGTGAATAGAGTGCATAATCATAATAATGGAAATTTAAAAACAAGAGGAAATTTTGATTATTCGAAATTAGCTTTGGTTATACATCCAAATTCAAGTGTGCATGAAACTTCCACATCAACTGTTATTACTTCTACAGACATTACCACGAAGGATTATAATAAGCAAGATGATATTGATGATGAATTTGAAGTTTTGAATGATGATAAATCTACTGAATCTGTTAAAAATTTGACTGGAGCAGTAACAACAACTGCAAGTGAAATTGACGATAATTTTGATGTAGTATCTGTAAATAAAAATGTGACTTCTACCGATCAGGAAAATGTCGAAGATTTTGGAGTTTTCCAGTCATCTTCAGAAGAGACAACCGTTAATGATATTTTAAATTACAGTACTCCAATTCCAAGACTTGGAAACGATAATGATAATGTTGACCAATTAGAGGAAAGTTTAAAAATAGATTTGAATGCTAAAACATTCCAACAATCTGAGAATATTGGTTCAAACCAGGAAGTAACTGAAATTCTTCCAGAAGAAACTTTGAATTTCTCTAAAACATTGAAAGAAGAGAATAACAATACATTAAATAGTAATCTAACACATTCACAGCAAGAAGAAAAAGATGTACCGATTTCTTCACATTCTAATATTCCGACTGCGATTAACCCATATTATCCATCATTTTCTTCATTTCCTTTTCAAATGTTACTAAATCCAGTACAGTTCCCAGGTCAGGAAAATATTTATTCGCCATCTTATGGTACAAATTATGATGAAAGTATTCCGCCTTATGATACAAAAATGAATTTTAATATACCTCTTCAACCTCCAGATGTTGTTAGACATGTTATTGACACAATACAAAGTATTAATGAAGATGGAACATTCCATTTTATGTGAGTATTTAAAAAAATATTCCTTTTTGAATAAACTTTAATTCAGTATAAAATAAATAAGATATTATTTTAATTAAATTCAAGAAAACATTTTGATGACGGATCATCTGAAAAGTTAGAAGGTTACTTTGATGAGATGAATGGAGACACTATATTTTATACAAAAGGAAGTTATACGATGAATTTACCTACCGGAGAAACATCATCTATTTCTTACATAATCGATGATAAAGGCTGTATCACTTGGTTAACGTGACTTTCAAAATCATGTTATTATCAATATTATCAGTTAACAACAGTTTTTTTTTTTTTAAATCAATAGAGAACTTGAAAGAAATTAATTAAAATGTTGTGACATTATTACCAATTTTTTTTCCTTTTCTCAACTTATTACGTTATGTTTGTAAAAAAGATTAATTTGAAAAAAAATAATAACTCGAAAAAAAAGTAAATTTGTATTCTAAGGAGAAATGTTTACACAATTAACTTTTAAGAATATCAATGTCAATCAAATAAAAATGTATGAAAAGAAAAAAAATCTCTATGATATAAATTAATTTATTTTTTGAATACCATGTTAACAAATAAAAAAACAAGTGTCACAAAAAAATTTTTTTTTTTAAAGAAAACGAAATAAATAGAGGATAAAAAAGTCAAATATAAATAAATTGAAACGTAGAAAAAGATAAATAAAAATTGAAAACGATAAATGAGAAAGGCAATCCTTTTTTTTTCATTTTCAGGATTTGTAAATTTTGGAAGACTCCAAACGCAACAGGTTGTATTAAACGGATGAATGAATGATTGGTATAGTTTGTGTATACTATAGGTACATAGGTAATGTAAGTATGAATACTTTAAAAACTTTCACTCGTTATTATAGGTATAGTACCTTTCTCAACTAAACATAAATTTGCAGCATACATTCATACATATGTAGTACATATATATAAATCGAATGTGTATATACGTGAATGTATGTGAATCTACTATTAGTACATATTTAGCTTTTTCTATCTCCTGAAATCCGAAAATATGAACTTTTGAAAGCTTTATAAAATTTTGGAAAAACAAAAATAAAATCTTATCGCAAACTAAAAGAAGTCAAAAATTTTTCGTATTCCGAAATTTTTAAATGTAGAATTTGAAAGTATAGTTGTAACTTTGTATTCTAAAAATCTTATTTTTGATAAAAGTAACAACAATTAAAATTAAACACAAAAAAAAATATATAACGAACGTGATGTGAATATTGCCCATATTGAATTTTCAATTTTTCAAATTTTATTTTGAAATAAATTTGTAAATATAAACAATGCTACAGATGGCTACAATTACAATAACATAAATTAAAAAATATTTTATTGAAAAGTCTTACAATATTTTCAGAAATTTGTTTTTCTTTAAATTTTAATTAAAAATTTTTTTCTGTAATGTATATAAATAAAAAGAGAAATTTTTTTTTTAATAATTATTTTTACAAAGTCGTTGAAAGATTCTCTACCACATAAGCACATGCAATTAAATTTAAATCCCCTAATATGTGTTCGTATAAAATTATATTATGATTATATCGTCATTTCTATTTACATTGTATATGAATAAGTATAAATATGAATGTATACAGTCGTCATCATTATTATCATCGTCATCATCATCTTCATTATCATCATCATTATATTTATCCTGTTTGATGTTCTAATAAATCTTCTGTATATTTTGTATACAACATTTTATAACAAACAAAAATTAATGATAAAAAAACAAGTAAAACCATCCCTCATCTAAACATAAGCTATAGTACATAAAATTCTAGTATGTACGTACATATGTGCGTAGGTTGGATAAATTGTAGGCGAAAATATTTCACTTTGTTTTATTTTAAGTAATTGAATTTATTTACACTAATACACATCCATTTACTATTTTTGTATAATATATTAAATCTGAGGGTCTTTTCCTTGTATTTGATGGATGATAATTCATATACACACACATTATATAAAATAAAATTGAAAAAGAAAAATGAATTTTAACACATAAAAAAAATATGTACAAAAAGAAATAAATAACATAAATATATTTTATTTTTCTAATTTAGCTTATTTTTTTTTTTAATATTATACCACAGGTAAATACTTAGTTGGTACATATAAAAAATATTAGCGGATATAATCAAGTGAAACACTATAAAAACTTTGTAAGATAGAATAACAATGAAATTACATACTGTATACTTTTGTTAACCACTAGGTATACCCTTCTGCAAACACAATTTATGTACATAATGATATATTCTTCTTTATATATAAAATTTTCTAATGTTCTATAGTGTGGTTCTACATTATTACAATCAAGCTAATTATGAGAAAATGAAAAACAAAAAAACCACTTAACCAAGTTTTGTATGATTTCAAGGACTTTTTGTATCTTAATGAGAATGATAATAGGAATTTGTTTTTTATTATTATTATTATTTTGTTTTTTTTTTTTTGCTATATCTTTCATGATTACATTTTAAGGTCATTAAAAAGTTTCATTGTGGTTTTATGTTTGAAAATTACGAAGTAAAATAAACCACAACATAATAACTTTGATAATAATACTTAGAACTTTTTTTTTATTTTAAATAAATACATATGTATGTATGTACTTACCTGCATAAATTTTTATATTATCTGCATGTATCTTCTTACGAAATAAAAAGGACACCTTATTAAAATCTTATTGATAAGAAAACAAATAAAAATTTAATCTAATATCATAAGAATATAAATGTAATTTTTTTCCCCGTTTTATCAATAAAATTAAATTTAAAAAAAAATAAAACCTTAAGAATAAATAAGAGAAGGAAAAGGAACGAAGACAATACGTTTGCCGATATGGATAACAAAAGTCACAGCACATCATTAATAAAAATCACAACCCATACAAGTCAATATAGGCATATATTATACAAATTTTTTATATTTAGCCTAATAAACATACACAAAAGCCCCGCATCCATATATGTATGTGTATGTATGTATACTGTTTATATATATACGTGCATACACATACACGCAAGCATATGTAATATTTCACACGTAATCAATGTGAAAAATGCTTCTATTTGAATTTTTTCTTTATACTGTTTTAATTCAAACCACATTTTCACTTTATCTGTTATAACTTATACATGTCTATTTTGTCTGATTTCTGATAACTGAAAAGTGTGTAGGGAATCATGAAATTTTGTCTTTTCTTTGTTAAAAGTGTATTGAGCACACAAAAAAACCAAAGGAAATTTTCAATTAAATATTCATGTCACGTTAAATGATTCAAATAAAAAATAAATAAATAAAAATTCAAAAATGTACAACAATATCTAAAGATTGAATTGAAAACTGAACTTGTATATAATTCACTTACGGATGTACATATGTATGTATGTACGTACATACGCACCTAAATTCCTTGTACATGTGAAATTTATGTGGGCATATAATTACATACATACATATACGAGTATGTACACATTGTACCAAAAATGTATAATCCTAAATTACACAAAAAAAAAAATTGATTGTTTATTGTCTTTTTTTTTTTTTGTTAACGTAAAATCTACGTAATACGTGTTTTTCAACAGGGATATGTATGCCCTCCGGTAAAGATAATTTTTTACAATTATTTAGAATATAAAAAGATAAATCTTATTGTGCAGTTTTTTTTTTGTATCATTTTAAATCCAATTTAGACATAGGAAAAAATATTTTTATTGACTCTTATGAGAAATTTTCATGATTTTCGGTATAGTCATTGTAAGAAAATTTTCAATACTGTTTATAAATATCACCATATTCATTATCACCTTAGGTGAACTGTAGGAGCCATCATCTTCTTATTAGGACCTTTTCAACTATCCTCCGTTGTGAAAAAGTTTTTCTCATGATATCATACAATATCCTAACTTATGTATATTCATTTATCATACATAGGTAAATTAATAAAAAAATATTTCACCTTATCAACGATAGTATAGTAAAAAAGAATAAACTTATCTTTTTATTATCAGTGCTTTACGTTTAAAAAATCATGATATGAAAGGTAATCAGTGTATTTTATTTTATTTTAAATTTATTTTATATTCTTTTATAAAATAAAATGTACCACTAATAAAAAATGTAAATGAATCAATCGTATTTTAGTACTCAATTGTATAAATTAAATTTATAACGAAAAAATCCATTACCGATCATTTCATACATTTACAAGCACAATAATATGTAATTAATATTTTTGTATTTGTTTTTGAATTTGATTAAAAATTTTAATAATTATTTAATTAAAAATCATTAAAAAGAACACATTAATGAATTATTGTTTACAATTAATATAAAATCTTTTTTAAATTTTTACAAAATAATAATCAATCAATTTTTTGAAATAATTTCCACTGTTTAATTAAAAATGATTGTCGTTATATTATTATTGTAAAATGTAAAGAATAGTACTGTAATAACAAATGATAATTAATAAAATAAATCATTATGTTGATTATTTATTTTTAACTACATGTAAATGATTTAAAATTTTTAATGTATATTGTATTCCATTCATGTACATACACAAAAACGCCATCCTATAGCATTATGAATTTGCTCTCAGTTAAAATGAAATTGTTTTGTTTGTAAACCGGGGGCCGGGGGGTGATCATATTACAGTACAGCTTTGAACAATCTAATACTCACAACTTCAACGCTACAAAACATTATATTAATTCTTTTTGTGGGCTATGTTTTGGAGAAAAAAAATCAACTGATAACTGAATTTTTAGGATTGGCTTTCTGTCTATATCTTGATCAGATTTACAGCTCAAAAAAAAAATATATATAAAATTTGAAATTTAAAAGAATAAATAAAAATAAAAAATTAAAAAGAATCCCTTGCGTTTCTCCCCTAGAATCTCAATCTAACGGTTAAGAATACTAATTTCTAACTTAAAAATAATTAAAAAATTGAATAGACAGATATTTAAATATTAGATATTATGCAAAAGGCGTTTGCCAATGGAAAATTTTAATTTTCGCACACAGCTTAAAATGCACGTGATTTTTATAGAGACATGTAGGCCGAAAAAATGTCTAAAAGACAAACATAATGTCTAAAACATACCATATCAATGAAAGGATATCAAATACAATGAATTTTTGAATTAACAAAAAAACTCAAAATACATAGACTAGTTGATATCTAGATAGATACATACATAAGTATATCTTGAGCAATATTTTAAATAGATTTTGATTCTTTTAAACTAACTAATAAAAGCAATCTCATTATATTCCTATCTGCAAACGTGGCTAAAATAATCATTTACAATTCATTTCATTTTATGTTTATTCCGAAACAAATAAAATTGACGAATTTATCATGAATTATTGTCAGAAAAAACTCTTTATCTTTATTATCAATTTGACAGCAATGGAAAAATGTGATATAATCAAAATTTCAATAAATAGAAAAATAATCTTCCTTTCCTTGATGACAAATGTGTGTATGTACATATACAATAATATTCAATACAATTATCAAGAAAATTGATTTGTTTTTCTTTGAAACGGATGTCATAGTTTTATATATTTGTTATCAAAAAAATACCAAATCATATTTATTTTTGTGTTTATGTAAATACAAAGTTTTCGTATTACATATAAGCTTGATTAGATAAGAGAAATAAGAACCGTCCAAAAAAAAAGGAAAATATTTTCATTATGACAGTTTGTATTTATGTCACAATTATTATAACATCGTCTTCATTATGACGATGGTCGTGTCATTATATCATACTTTTATTATTATTATATAAAAATCGATAACAATTGATTATTTATTGACACAAAATAAATTGGAAAAAGTAATAGATAAATAAATAAAAAAGAATACTGGAAAATTTCCGTAAGGATATTACAAAATTTCGTCCTGTTTTATTCTTATTGAGTTTTCTTTTTATTATCAAAATAAAATCACTATATCATTTAAGTTAATATAAAAATTCAATTTCTCGCTATTAAATATTTGCCTTATCCATCAAATATTAGATGTTCAATGTAAAACAAACAAAATCAAAAAAAAAAACTTTATATGAAGAAAATAATATTAACAATGAATACAAAATCTAATTTTGTTGTAGATAAGTACACTGTTTTATGATTATTAAATTGAAAATGTAAATACCACATTTCTATAAAAGGTAAATTGAAAATGAAATTGATTTAGCCTCAGGAAAAAAATTGAAATACATAAATATCACATTGAAAACAAAATAAAAAAAAAACAAAAGATGTACAAATATAATAAAACCATAATACTAAAAACTTTAAAAAGACAGAAACAATAAAAAAACAAAATAAATAGAAATTTTTCATTGACAATGAAACGCTTGTTTTTATTTCTCTTGGAGATTTAAAAACAATAAAAATTACTAAATGTCAAATGGGAGGCAAAATAATAATAATTACTAAATGTCAATTGGGAGGCTAAGGGCTGAAATGTCCTGTGGAATTATTTCTAATCAAAATAATAACAAAATATCAAATGATTTCAAATTTCATATTTTTATTTGAATTTTTTAATCACGTCGTTATCACAAATAGATATGTACATTCACCTTAGATTGATAATAATGATTGCAATTTGTGCAACAATACTACTACAATTACATATACAAATATGAAGAACATAAAGTTCGCACATTTGCTATTGATTAAATTATTTTGCTTTATACTTATAGTGTGTAGTAGACTACGGCTTTCATCTTAATTTTACACCTTGCAGAAATATACATTATATTACATATGTATGTACGTACTTATGTAAATACATATGTTTATGTATATTCAATATACGAGTACATATGTGAAAATATATTTCAAATTATTTTTCTTATTATTCTTATAACCAAAGACAAATTATTGTCTATTATATGTACGTTTGTACCTGATATAATACATACATACTCATACATACATATATGTATGTATATGTAAGTATATCTGCGATTTCTACTTATGCATTTGACGTATAAAAGTGCAATTTTTTTCTTTTAATACAATTTGTACTATTGGATTTCTAAACATTTCATTTCAATAAATTATTGAGTTAAATTAATACGTATTAAGGTACATGTAACGTACTTATTGTATTATGATGATGCAGTTATTATACGTAAGAATGTGAAAAAACCTTATGTTATTTTATGTAACACAGATGCACGTCATAGGTATATACATATACAATATTTATGGTTTCTACCAGCTTTTCTTTAACACCATTTTAATCAGTACTATCGTTTTGCTGCAATTGTAGTATTTTTACTGTTTTTAGATGTCTGTCATCTCGATGAAAATACTAGTATTAGAATTACATGTATTTAATTTGATATATGTTATTTTTATTTCAAATGTAAATATTTTCAAATTTGAAATTCAAATTCTGAATATTGTGAAATTATGTCATGTGTTTACAAAATTTAAATAAATTTCATTTTATTTATTTTACCAGCAAATAATTATTTCATACCATTTACTATAATTGTTTATTTTAGAATCCATAAATTCGTTTTTACTTCATATCAGACAATTAAAAATAAATGTTTTTATAATTTTATATTAGTATGCTAACTCATAGCTTTCGTGCGCTACCTACATATGAAAATATAAAAATTCAAGAGCCACTATACACACCCACTCGTCTTCTCTTACGTTCAAAGGCAACTGAATTGAATATATAAAAAGCATTGTACTCTCACCTCGTTTATGCTACTGACTAGACTGCTAGACCGATGTTCTGTTTGATAATTGCTATTGCTATGTATACCAGTACCCAGCCAGACTAGTATACTGTATACATACATAAAACATAAAAGTGAACAAAAATGCGAATGCAAACTAGTTGAGATATTAAGATGAAAACATGTATGGTGTACATGAAAGAACTACCATTTTACATTACATTTAAATAAAATTCGTTTGTATGAAGTATTTGAAGGTTCTGGTAACACTTCTTGTGTCCCAAAAGATATGCACTGATAATCGTTAATAGACAAACTTTTGTTATTTTAGAATATGTTATTCTGCTTTCAAGTTTTGAAAAACGATAGCACTGCATTTAATATGTTATATTATATATCATCTTCCTACGATATGACGATAAACTAAAGGTATGCAAATACAAGGTATATACGTACGTCAAATACAACACAAAATAAACTTTATCGTTTCTTATCCACTTTGAATCTTTCGTAATAAAAATATATAAACGCCTTATGTGATTTATTTGTTGAATAAAGGAAAGAAAACTTTTTAGTATTTAAAAGTAAAATACGTTTTTTTTTAAAAGGCATCATTCACTGTGTAAAAATTCAACTTTTCATGAACAGCAAAATCTCTAGAAAAACGTGATGTAATATGAAATGAAATTATGCAACAATCATTGATTTTTTCTTTAAACATTTCAAATTTTTACATTAAAAACATTATCAAAGGTTTTTAAAATTATAATCAAAATTAAAATTTATGATTTTTTTATAAGCAATATATTCCATAAGTATGGAATAGCGCAAATCCTTGAAAAAAAACTGTAAGAAGATTTGTTGTGATGTCTTCGAATGGAAGACTAAGGAAAAATTGGAAATGACTGATATAAAATGAGTCCTGCTAGCGATTGCAGAAAATGGAAGACCTTTATAGACCGTTATGTTTTGTTCAAATTTGTTTTAGTATCCAATTTTCAGACACGTTTAAGTAAATATAACTCATGCTTGTCTACACATAAAAGACGTATTAAATTAGGATCGAATCAAATAAGTATAAGAACAGTGATTGCGTATATATGTACATGATTCAATTAACATTGTAATTTTGTCTTTGTAAGAATTTTTCTTTTATATCCTTGAACAAAAATCTAAAAAACAATGAAATTTGTAAACGAAAACAAAAAGAGTCCCTAACGACCTTTTAGATTTTTATTTCTAATTCTAACTAAAATTTTTCAACGATGTATACGCATCTGAATTTGACATTACAAATTATAAAACAATTTTGTAATAATATTTTGTACAGCATTTTGCTATTATTTCATTTTTTTCCGAAAAAAAAAACAAGATTTTGAAGATTTTATAAAAAAGCCTGCATGTACATACTCGTAGAAGGGAAGCAACTACCAACTAGTATATTGTCATAAATGCCTTGTAATATAAATGTATGGCGCTTCATTTTCAATTTTTTCTTTTGTTTTGTTTTCCTTGTATAATATTTCTTTTTTTATGTTATCTCATATTTTTCTTGTACATCTTAATAAAATGTGAAATATCAGTAAAACAGTAATACAAGAATTTTTCATTTACATTACAAAAAGAAAAATTACAATAATTTTTTTTTTTCATATAAACATTTTCTTATTCAATAAAAAATTGTATAGTCTCTTCTTTTACATGCATATATCACACAGCCAGTGGATGCTTTCAAATACTCGCGTATATATGTATATACAAATTACATATACAGCATAACAACAGAAGTCTTAGCAAAAAAAAAAAGAATATTTACCATCTGGATGTATTACTGTGATGATGTGAAAATGAGTTTAATATTATATTTTCTTTTGTGCAATCTGATCAAGTTCTGTTTTCTTTCCTTTAATTCACTTCACTGACTTGTAAAATTGGATTACAATTTTCTTTTTTTGAGAAAAAGGACAAGAAAAACCGAAAATTGAAAAATCGAAAAAACGATAGTGCAATATTTTCGTCTTTCAACTAAAGAAAAAAAGAACGAATAAATAAAAAATGAATTAAATTCTGTGTATTTATAACTTAACAAATTTCCACCTCTTGCAAATAGTATAAAGTTTTATAAATTTGTTATTCAAAATAAAATTTTCAAAAGTTTAATTTCGATTTACATCTGATAAAAATTACACATAACATAAAAATTAAAGTAAATTTTATTCATGAAAAAAGTATTAGTAGACAACAAAATCATTTTGATTTATCTTGAATATTTTTTTTTATACAGGGTTTTATATAGGATGTTCCAGAATGAGTATCATGAACTATATTTTTCCTTAAATTTCGGACGGTTGCAAATAAGCAATCGTTCTGGATTTCTCTTCCTCTCTAAAATTCACCTCTTCTAAAGTTGAGAATTTTCGGACACATAAGATGCATGACATGTTTATAATCACCCCATGTATTCGTATCTAATATACATATATTAAAATTAAGACTTGAGCTCTTCTAATAAGGCATTATTCCTTAATGGTCATTCATATGTCACAGTACACATCTTTTCTATCAAAAATTTACAATAGTACTAATTCAAAAACAACATAGTCCGACATAAAAATTGTAGACAAGAATAGAATGAGATAAGGAGGCTTTTGTGGATAACCTATGCTGATAAAATGATGATAAAATAAGTTGTCCCGTATCAATATCCTCAAATCCTGAAAAATGCATAACAATTAGACAAGATCATTTTGAATTATTTGAAACTTTGAGTAACTTATAATATGATACGATGGTGTATTAGGAATAAGAACGTTTTCTGGGAAAATAAGCAAACTTTCTGCTTCACAAAAATTCTTAAGTTTTAGGTGAGAAAGAAACTGAAATTTCTCTAGATAAAACAATATTTAATACTTTTATTTCATATTTAATCTTTCTATTGTTATTTTTTTGTTTCGTACATAATACAAATCTTAGCCCTCAGTATAAATTTTTTGTTCAAATTTATAGACACTTCCAAATACAAAATTCATGACGTAAATAGCAAAATTCAAATCTTTTTGTTACTGTTTCAAAATATCAACTAAACACACTATTAATATTAAAATAAGAAATTCTAAGAATATTTCGAAAAGTAATCAATAAGAAAAAATTTTTTTTATAAACACCTTTAAGGCATCAATCCTGAAAATGAAAAAATAAATTATTTTATTTATTTTTTTTTTTTTTGTTCTTTTCTTTTTCATAACAATATTATCTAAAAAATGATATAAAACCTAACAATTCTAATGTTATAACGAAGAAGGAAATACAAGTGAAATGATTTTATTTTTCCTGTTAAAAACTTTTTAATAGATACAGTCTTACGAAAAAATTTAATTGTTGACAAAACAAAGCAAAACAAAAAAACTTTATTGTATACATTTCTGTGGGAAATGAAAAATTCATATTTAAATTAAAGCCTAATAAAACTAATTTATTTAAAAAGAAAAAAAAAAGTGGAAAATAATTGTGTGAAAATAGCGCGATTCTCAAGTGTGGTCATCAATGGCCCTAGGGCATTTTTATTTAATAAAAATACAATTTCCTGTAATAAATTCATTTAAATTTTTTATGAATTTAAAATTACTTCGCTAATAATCCTTGTGTTTTGTAAAAGAAAAATATTTTATATTTTTATTTGCATTTTCCAGCATCTTACAATCGCCTTGAGTATGAACAGTTTATTAAGTTTTATAGATGTACATTACATGAATGTATTTGTATTTTTTATTTTCATCGCTTTCTGAACAACTCAGACATTTATGGATATTCTATTTCACAAGCTTTTGTTGTAATATACAAAAATCTTACGCTAATAGTGTGTTGAGTTTTGAAATTTTAAACTTTGCATCAAGAAAGTATTTAAGCATTTTGAAACTCATCGTTGTTTTCTGAATCCGTAGCAGCAACTTTATGTTGGTAAATACTTATGGTATTCAATAGACATGGAAAATTTTTGTGCAATTTATGCCCATTGAAAATTTTTCTTGATATGCTGACCACATAAATAATGAAAAGAAATGAAGTTTGCAAAAGCTTTAATGCTGAATCTATTGAAAAATTGAAATAATTTGCACTTTTCAAATTCTGTGCTATACAAATTATTATTTAGTTTTATCAACAAGATGAAGACATTCATTGTAATTCTATTGTATCTAAATTTAATGATTAGTACAGTAATTTCTTATAAAAATACAAATAATAATAATAATCAAGTGAATGTGATTAACAGTTCTAATAGTGTTGATTCAAATGGAAATTATGAATTCAGGTACAAAAACCTTCTTCTTCCTTTTACATAGTTAGGCAAAAAAAAATCATTTCATTTTTTAGTTACCATCTGAGCAATGGTATTTTTCAAGACGTTCAAGGAACTTTAAAAACTGTTAATGGTAACCATATCTACTCAGTAAAAGGAAAATATTCAATTTTGGATATGAATGGAAATGTACAGGAAATTAAATTTATAGCAGATGAAAATGGATTCAGAATTTTAAAAAGTAAGTAAATGTGAAATTGAACTTTCAAGAATTGGAAGAATTTCTATACTTTTCAGTGGTGAATTGCCTTGTATCCAAAGACTGGTGTTTTTATCACAAATTTTAGTCGTATGAATGTTTTCTATATTTACAGATGAGAATGATAACAATGAGATCGTTGGACGCAATGGATTAGTTATTATGCCTGTTTCTCTCAACATCAAATCAATTCAAAGCATCGTGGGCTAATAAAGTTTAAAGTACAAAATAAAATAAGCTCAACTGAATTATATACGTATCAATTAAGTCTTAATTGTATGAATATGAAATTCAATAAATAAAATGTTTTAATATAAAATTACTTAATACGAACTCTATCGTTTTCAATTGGGCACACACTGAATTTTGAATTATTTTATCTACATATTTTGAGTAAACACCAAACACAAATCGGATCTTAATAATTTCGCAATCTTTGGACAGTCCTACGTAATTGATATTCGTGAGAAAAATAAAACAAATTTTTCAAAAACATTACAATCTATTTAAAATTTAAACTTTAATTACTAATCATTTAATTTCAAAGTGGACACATATACTATATGTATGGATGTATGTAAAAAACAAAACCAGTCAATAAACAATAAACTGCAAAAATGAGTAAAATTTTGATTTTTGTGCTCAAAAGCGGGAAAAAAAACTGAAACCAGTTCTTTAAGTACTATAAAAATTATTTAAAAATAAATTATATTGCGTTATATATCATTCGTCATTGCGTACATAAACATATAGTATACGTTAAATTTAAAAAACAGTTTTATTTTGATTCTCATTCACAATGAATCGGCTTTCAATTATTTTTTGCCTTATATTTCTTGTTGTAACAATTTTAGCTAAACGTAATAAAGTTTTCGCACACCGTATAAGGATGTCTCCAATTTCAAAGGACAAAATTGAAAATATTGAAATTATTCAAAGTAGAAATATTTTATATTCTAATGGTTCTTACGAGTACAGGTAAAAACAAAAATTATGTGAAAGTGTTTGAATTTATTTATTTTTTTTTTCTATTTTACATTTAAGTTATTACCTCAATAATGAAAACTATCAAAAAATTAATGGATCATTGAAAAGAATTAATAATCAAGAATTTTATACTGTAAACGGTTATTATTCATTTCATTTACCAAATAGTGATGTGCATAAAATTAAATTCATTGTAAATGAAAATGAATTCAAAATTGTATTTTGTAAGTTTTCATTTTATCAAAATCCTTGTTTTTCTTCTACTAAAAATTTAAATATTTCAGATGACCGAACTAAGGCGAAACGAATAGAACCGATTATAAACCCAAAAAGACTAATAGGTATCATAAGGAAAAGAAATTAAATTAAAAAAACTTTCATATGTACTCCCATAAAAACTTAACTGCATATAATTAATGTACACAGTATATTAATGTTAATTAAAATAAGTTACAATAAATACCTGGTTTATATTTTTACATAAGAGAGACAAAGCTATAAAAATCCCATACGTAAAACAGATCAAATTTTTTCTTGATGATCAATATTGTAAAATGCTTACGAACAAGTACCTTTATATGAATTTATATAAGAAGAAAAGAATATATGTATAATTATTAAATACAATTAACATTTTAAAAGTCTTTACTTTGTGGCATATCTGTTGAGTTTACCATGAATAACAACTTTTTTACTATTTTGTCTACAAAATACGTCTGAATAGTACCAGATAGTAAGTATACATATTGTATGTATACGACAAAATTACCATATAATTTCAAGTTTAATGTTAATTATCATTTACGTAAAGCTGACATTAAACAGCTAACATCAATTTTTTCTATTTTTACATTATCTTCTGATGAATGACTCCTAAACAATTTAAAAGTTAATTACTACTTTTATAACAATGCCTTGTTGCATTGTTACGCAACTTTTGCAATTATTATGATGATTGCAAAAAATGTTGAAAAACATCCATCTAAACAACTCTGCACATTATCTTTAAATCATTCACGTAAGTAAAAAATCATAAATTTTTCACATAATCCTACAATAATATACAAAATATTTTTTGATCATCAAAAAGGTGTGAAATTTTTATGTGGGAGTCAAAATTGATTATGAAAAATATTTTATACCCAGAAATTTAAATACCACGATTATCAATTAATAATAATAATTGCCATCAATAGCAAAACGTGTAATTATCTACATGTTATTGTTTTTTACTGTCATTTTTGGGGTATGTATGTACATACATATGTATGTATTTTATTGAAATATTTTAAGTATTTTAATTGAAACATGAATTTTAAAGGCCTTGAAAATTCATAATTGCAAAATTAATCATTTCTACAGATTACAAAATTAGAAAGGCATAGTAGGCATGATTCAAACATTTTATGTTTTCCTTTAATCGGATTTTCAAAATTCCCAAATTTCTAAATCCTCTATGAATCATACAGAAAATTTCTAAAAACAAAATTCGTACAATTGGTATTACTATGATGAATAATGATCACTATATGGGTTTAAAAGCATAGAACATTTTTATAAAAAAAAATTTCCTTCAATTACAGATAACACACAGATATTTTCTATAATTTAAAATTCCTATGGGGTTTTTTCAATTTCGCAACTTAATTATTTTATTTGATTTACGTCTAAAGAGAACCTGTATTTTTGTACACATATTTAATTTTTTATTTTCTAAATCTAAAATCGTTCTCTATAATTTAAAACAATAATGATTGGTTAAACACGCATGAATGATTAAGTTTAATGCTACATCTCTGTTATTTTATTATTAACTAAAGAAGATTTATTTTAGTATTTGCTTGAGAAGTTTTTGCTTTGACTGTTGTATACAATATTCAGTTGTGAAAATATCGTATGAACATTTTCTAATAACTCGTCACAAGGAAATAGTTCTAAAACCCGTATTCGTAGTTAGAATAAAAGTAAATTGAACTTGAATTAGTGATTTAGTGCTATTACATACGGTAACAAAATATTAAGGATGAAGCAAAATCAAATTTTAATTTGCCTGATAGTGTTAAATTTTTCATTAAAAACATTTTGTAGTGTTACCACAACTACTACAAAATTTATTCCTGATGAAATTGATATAACAACACCTGAAGAACCCAATTTTTCAAATACAGAAATAGATTCACGTCTCGGAATTCTTTCAAGTGAAGATAAAATTTATCAAAATGGAACATACGAATACAGGTAAGTTAAAAATGTTCACAATGTGTTGACTTCTGAGAAGAAATTATCATTCACAGAGCATTTCATATTAGTACAATTTGTTAAATAATGTAAATTGCATATTTTCCTAAAATTTGTGCATTTTTTTACAGTATATCACTAAGTAATGGACATAAAGAAAAAATCAAAGGATATTCAAAAACTGTTGAAGGAGGAGAAATCTATGTAATTGAAGGAACTTTGTCGTTCGTTATACCCACAGCTGAAATTTACACAGTTAATTATATTGTAGATGAGAACGGTTTTAATGTTTTATCTTGTAAGTAATTTTTGATTACATATTTGCTCTTTATAATTTTTATTTTTCAAATATCCTTTAACAGTTCAAAAAGAACCAGCACATGTCACTTACCTTAATCCAAAATCTATTGCTAGTATCGTCGGATAAATATGTCGAATATGTACGTGATCTCTACATTTTTATTATTTCTAATTGCTGTTCCAACGAGATACTCCCATGAGATAATTACAATAAATTATAAATGTAAAATGTAATAAATAAAAGTTTATAAAAACAAATATATAGTTTTTCTAATATCTAAACAAGTTTTAACTACTTACATAGATCTGAACACAATTTGATAGTCAACAACATTGCAATTTTTTGATGATGGCAACAACATTTAGTTGAGATCTTAGACTTTCATAAAGTTATTTTAAAACAAGTTTCAAGTTCAAAAACAAAATAGATACAAACACAACGGTAATAAGAAATTATTGGCTATTCATCAATTGTATTCGATTACATATTTCACTTTCTTTGATGCCATAAAAAATTGTTCGAAATAAAATTCTCTTTTATATTGTTTGCTTATTTTCATCGCTAAATTACGAACATTATTTCAGTGTATTAGGCTTTCAGTTTTTTCAATATCTTTTACAGCTTTTTTTACACCTTTTAATTAATGAACTCATCAAATCATTTATATTTTCTCGTCATGCTTGATTACATTACCTTCAGTATCGTATACTTTCTTCTGCATATACGATAAATCAATACTTGGTAAATGGAAGTGGTACAATGTAGGTTACATATTGTCATCGCATATCGTGATCTAAAAGATCTTTTACATTGTATATTAGATACAATATAATCAAAATACTCCTATAAATCAAAACCATACACATACATGCCTACACACGTTACCCAATTACGTTTTACGGTTTTACTTACATTGTATGTACATATTTACATATTATAATATTTTTAATTGAGATATACCAAAATATAGAAATACCTTATACCTCAACTATTTACTTTTTGATTTATTATCTAAGATAATTTATCTTGGAGCAAAATGTGTAATGAAAATTGGTTACATCACTTAAAATAAAATAACGATAAGATTACGTTTGATAGCGTAGACACATGTAAATACGTATTTGATACCGGTGTAAGGGTGATACCTACATACGTTTGTACATATACATACATACAATGTATGTATATTCAGATATTAATATGCAGGCATATTAAAGAGTACAGTATAAAACGTGCTAAAATACCGTTATATTTGCCACATCAGATAGAACCACAAAACCATTAAAATAAATTTAATTTTCGTTTCTCTTATACTCTTTTACATGATATATACACACATACATGTATAATTTCGTATTTTATATCAAAATGATTTATGTAAATAAATTCAAGGGATATTAGCTCTTATTTCAAGAATTAATTAAAATGATAAATTACATAAAATATAAAAAATTAAAATGAACCAAATAACAAAACTTAAGAAAAACATGTTGTTGAATGTTCTGTAATATATTGTACAGAATACAAGGATAAAAACTGAAATTAACTCAATTGTAATAAAAATATAAAAAAAAATTAACTACATACATATACTTCATTCAATAAATTTTTTTAGTATACATATGTACCGTACAAGGTTATTACGATGATTTCTACAAATTATGTTTTTTCTTCGTTTTAACACAAAGCGAAAGAGTAGCGATTAGTTTCAAAATGTTTAAATGTCATCTTGATACAAATTTTAAAGTCACAAAACGCTAACACTCGAATTAGTAAAATATCCTTTGAACTTAAAAAACATATCGTAATTCGTAAACCGTACCTAAAACTTACTAAAACCTGTTAATTCGGTGGTTACCGTGTTATGAATTTTTTTAAAGCAGTGCATCAGTGACATTATATAATTCTTCCATCAAAACCGAGTATTGTCCAAATCACGAAAACAATTTGACATTTTAAAACTCACCCCAGTTTCTTTTTTCCTAGTAATCTTACGAACGAACCCTATGAAGAAAAAACTTCATAAACGAAGTATATTTTTATGTACGAATATATGTAATAAAAAAAATATAATAGAAATGAAATTGATATGGATTTTATTGGTTTATTTTTTTATTTTCTCCCTATTCATTCGAAAATAATAAAATTTAAAGAAGAACTGAATTTATATTCTGGCTTCTCTGCTTCGTTCAATTGAAATTTGAAATTAATACTTATCTTTTTATATATACATACATATGTATTTTGAACTTTTCAGACTTTTTTCAATTTGATAGATGTACATATTTCTCTATTATTTAAATTAATTAAAATTATCTAAAATGTAAACTTTCACTGATGATCTTTTATTTTTCAAAAGAAATGAAAAATAAAAAGAAGTTAAAAAAATTCAAAAAAATTGTCGTTATTAGAAATATTTTGTAACTTTTTAATGAATTTGACAAAAAAAAAATTCTTTATTCATTAGAAAACTCATTGAATTATAAAAGATGTCTTTTCCCCATGATATACACAGAAATATAGAATTAATCCTATTTCGTTTAACGTTTTTTCAAAGGAACTTTTTTTGAACCTAAAAAATTATTTTAAGAAAATTAAAAAATAAATACCTAAAATTACCAAACTTTATTGAAAAGAAAAAATAAATATGAAAAAGAAAATTTTATTAAAAATTGTTGTTTCTTGAAATGTTTCTTCTTGTCACGAATTTATAAGGAAAAGTGATAGAAGAGATTTTGATTTTTCAAATAAAACATTGTAATTTATTTCATTTCATTTTGTATGGGAACTGCCAATTGAACCTTCTTATTTTATAATGTACGCAAATAATTGATGATTAGATGTGCAGAGAGGTGTGTACGTCTGTGTTTTTGCTGCACAAATATTCTAAATTATGAATTTGAATTATATAAACTCAAAATTATGAAAACACATTCAATATTTAATGAATACATACATATATGTATGTAATATATATAACGTATTTTTACATACTATAATAACTTTATTTTAAACGAATTCTTATTTATATTCTTTTCTATTCAATTCAAATAAATTCGTCCTATACCAATTTTTTGTGTTTGAGAACGAACGCTACAACATTCAAAACAGAATAACAAACATAATTAACTTTTATGTTCCATAGAAGTACACATGATTATGTTTGAAAACGAACTTCTCTTTAAATAAAAAAAGATATTAATTGAAAAGTATTTAAAAGCATTTATCTAATTGAATTTTGTTGTCAGATTAAAATTTATATATTAAAGGCACAAAGTACAAAGAAAAATTTTCTATTTATTTTTAATATTCATTTCACAAATGAGTCAAAAATATCCTGAATGAATTTTTAATAAAATTCTTATCCGCTTTAGATATCAGATATCACCTATTATTGTATGAAAATCTAATCTAGACAGGGTGTCCTACAATGAATAAAATAAACTTTTAATAAGTCTTTTTAAACAAACAGTCTTTTTAATCGGAGTCACAAGACATGTACATACATAATAAGGTTTTGGTATTTATATCTGGAAAATTCGTTAGAATGGGGAAAATATTTTTTAATTAAAGGCGTAACATTTATATCATTTAATTTGTTTTTATTTCATTAAATAACCTTTTAATTTCAAAATTCAAATTCATTTCGAAATTAAACATCGCAAATATCTTAATTTCAAAAAGTTTAAATGATGTCTTCATATATACTTTAATTTTGTTCTCCTGGTGTTGTTTGACTTACTTTAAATTGAAATAAAAAAAATAAAAAATTAAAAAATTAAAATGTAATTTCAAACTGAATTAATTATTTAATCATTGAATCGTACTTGATTTAATTACGTATCCTCTTTCATCTGCAACATATGTGACTGTAAATTGTTCTCCAGTTGGTAAAACATATGAATATGTTCCAGTTACTGATATTATTTTTGTACCATTCACATCCTTTACATTACCTTTAACATCCTGTAAACTTCCATTATCAAGAACCGTTCTAAAGGTAAAAAAAAACAACAACACAAAAAAAAAATTAGAACGTGAGTTGAGGATAATACGTTATACGAACATATTATACATATGTATTGTGTACGTATATATGTATCACACATAATTCGAAATTAAGTGTGCGTATTTAGATCATCAAAAGGTCATAATAATCCCAAACTGGATTTTCTATATTTAAGGGAAAAAAATTTTTTAATAAAATTTAGAAAAATCACATAAATGAATTTCTATATTTAAAGGACCCACATAATCTAAATTATAAAATTTATTAAATACAATTATACTTCTATAATATTTTATTTTGTCGAATGAATGTCTCAAAGGTAAAAGTATTTTATGTATTTATAAAATCTGTGGTCACTACACTGTGTAAATGAAATATTTACAATTCAAAGTCTATAATACGTGAATAGAAAAAATTATCATCAATCAATTCAATGAATAACGAATTGAATATCGTGTGATTTTTCACAGCACTGTACATTATAGTTAAGTAACGGATAACATATTAAATGCCGGTAAATTTCATAAGTTTATGTACACTTGTTTGTTTACACTGTTCATGTTGATTTGGATTTTTTTTTGTCAGATACGGTTACCTAATAAATTTAAAGTGAAATATCAAAATACACAAAACTATCAATTAAAAAATCAAAATAAATTAAAATATACTAAGATAACTTATGTACATGTCATAAATCAAATACTAGCAAAGATACATAAAACATTTTCAATGTATTTAAAAGTGGTAACGCTTTAACAAGAGAAATTTCAAGTTAAGTTAAAAGTTTGTTATTTTAATAAAATAAAACACAAAAACAAACAATTAAGGAAATATGTAATGATCATTTTAAATTCATATGACACAAAACTACTATTTCAAAAAAAAAAAAAAAATTACTTGTGTAACTTACTTATACTCGTAACCACCATCATCGTTAATAACATTTTCAACTTCAATTATTCGAGTATTATTTAATATATTTCTGGAATTTCTTCTATTATTTAAATATAAATGTTCATCATCATCAGATTCATTTCGATCATCATGAATTGATGCACTTAAAATGACACAAAAAATGCATGATGCACTTAAAAGTAAAATACACAAAATATGTTTCATTTTAAGAAATATTTTTAATAACTGTTTAAACGATTGTAAGATTTAAAAGAAACTAAATGATTTTCTAATTTGGTAAATTTTCAAAGAAAACTGAAAACTATAAAGATTCATAAGTGAAATTTTTTATTTTGTGGGGGGAACTTCCAAAACATGGAAGCTTGTCCTTGAGTATTGAATTTTGTCTGTACATTACTAAATGATAGAAGAAGTGAACATTTATAAGCATTTCTTTGAACATCCGTTTCAAAGTGAATTACGAAATCTTTTTTTTTTTTATATATTTTTCAATTCCCTCACGAATTCTATTTAAATTCAAAGTAGATGTTATGTGATTTTTTTCGAAATTTCAACCATTTTTGCACTTTTCATTTATAAGCATAGATATGTGAATTTTTATTATTTTTCAATTATTGTGATATAATAAACATGAGAGTTTTAACAATGGTAATGTATAGCATGTCAACAAAACGATAAAGTATATGTACGTACGTATAGCATTGTTGTCCTTCTAATCATCATCAAGGTAAAAACGTCTTTATTACAGTTGCATTGTTATTTTAACATATCAATAGTATCGAATTTATGTATACTTTTGATGATGACATTGAAGATTTAATGATTTTACATCGTATTACAGTTACTCTACTGATCCACATGTGCATCAGTTTGAAATATTAACATTTTTATTTATTCATCTCTATTAAAAAATTTTATATCTTACATCTATTTCCATAAATATACATAAAAATGTGTTGTTACGCAGCACAAACAATTTGTATAGGAGTGTTATTAAACATTGATCAATTTATTGAAACATAACAGAAATGAAGATCACACTCATTTACATGAGTACAATTGGGTTTGGTTTAACATATGTACATACATATACTATATTGTATGCTTTTGAAGATGATAATGATAATGATGATGATGATGATCTTCTATTGCATACAATTTTTAGATGATGATGACCTTTCATTAAATTACACCTTAAATTTTGTTTAGGTTGTAATATACTACATAATATCTCTATTTGAAATGTATGTAATGGTATGTACATAATTTAAAGCTGACAGATTTTTAAAACTAACTTGAGAGTATAAGTATTATGCAGTATACAAATGATAAACAACATGATTTATAAGAAATTTTATTAAAAATAATAAATTTCATTTGCATTTTTAAAATACTAGATGTAAACTCACAGATTAACGAATATAATTCATTGAAATAATTTAAGTTATATCTTGTTCACAGGTATATATATGTAGATGTACAATTCAAAAATATGATAAAATCAAATTTAAATTAAGCGACATATTATGATTAAAAGTTTTTCGGTTAAAGTTTCGGTCAAAGAATTTTTTAAACATTTATTTCGTTTTTTTTTTTTTTGCAGCATTTGGTAATTCATAGTTTTCACATAAAGGCCCTTCATCCATACTTATAAAAGACGATCACGACATTTTACCAATTGACACATATCGCATATCGTGCATGTTGACTTTTCTTGCAATTTTTATCGTGCTTAACGTGGTTATTGGTAAATTTTAAATAATACTGTTGTATATGTACATACATACATATGTATGTCTATACGATGACACAATTGACTTTAAATCGTAATCGTATAGTACTCGTATAAGTGGATTAAGGACTTTTAAGTGTATTTGAAAATCTATCATCAAACATTTTCAGGATTTGATAAAAATTTTAAAGAAAATAAAAAATTTAAAATTTAAATTTCGCAAATTTCATGTTTTCTTAATGAGACAGGACATAGCATGTACATATTTCGTTCACAGTTCATTAGATACGTTAGACTTTTATCAGTCAATTTAAATTTTATTGAAAAAAAAAATAAAAACGAATAAAATTCTCAGCATGACTTAAATTAATGAAGCGTTATACAATAAATAAATAGGAATAAACACGAAATTTTTTATTACGCTAAATACAAAATTTTCGAAATATATTTTGTTCAATTATATTTAAGATAATTTTATTTTACGTGGAACAGCAATTCAACATTAAATTAATGGAATGTGTGTACTTCCGTGCATATGTATGCTTAAGTCTTCATTTCCTGAAACGAAAGAAGAAAAAAAAAAACATAAATTTAACTTAACAAAATTTCTTTGATGTGAACACGTACAATATGTAGAATTTTATTTTACATTATATTAACATTTCATCATATTTTATTTCAAAATAATATGTATGTATCCATCCACGAATTTTTTGCGTTAAATGAACCATTTTTTCATGTAATAGAGGATTTATTTGAATTAAATATAAGATATCTTTATGTATACATACATATGTATGTATGTTAGTGTAGCTAAGTAATGTACGTAAATTGTTAGTATAAGCTTTGTAAAAAAACAAAATTTCTTTTTTAAAAAAAATGTCTTTTCATCTATCAAATGTGTTATAGAAACACATTAGAAATGTTAAAAAAAATGAAATAAAATATTTTTCGCTTTTTTTTTTGGTTATTAGTAAAAACGATTTTTTTTTGCACAAAAGTTTGTACATTTCTCAGTAAAGGATCATATTTCCTTATGTTATTCCTAAAGGGAAAATAATTCTCTGATTTGTCTTTTATATATTGTTACTGTATTAGAGAAATAAAATTATGGTGTGATCAAGGTAACAAGAAATGACGAGAAAGGTCGAGACTAAAGTGACCAGATGATTTTGCGAATGATTTGAAGACAATTGGGGTTGGAAAGTGGGAGGAAATTGTGAACCAAAGCAGATCTTGGAGCCCAAACCGGGCTGTCATGCTGATAATTATTATGACTAGCTTTCCGCTTTGTAAATTCTTCAGGTTTTCTCAATAAACATTTTTTAATTCTAATTTACTGCATATTCTTCGTTGGTATTACAATTCAAGTCGAATTTTAACCTCTTCAAGTTTTCTCCATAGTCTACCTAAATAGGTATTTTGTAACAATTGTCTTTAATTCGTAATACTCCGGACCTTTTCATATCCACTCGTGCTTTATTAAAAATTCGGTCTATCTATAGAATAAATCTTCTCTCGCATGTGTCTGTCAGTAGTACGTTTTTATGCCATCCTTTCCTTCTGCATTCTATTAATATGTTCTAACCATCAGAGCCTACTCAACTTTACCAATTACACATTAATTAAAAATTAATTATTTCCAATAATTTAAGTCTAACGATTTCTATTTGTACGTACATACATATGTATAGTATGTACATATATATTCGTATGTTATATGAATTTTATGCCTTTTCTTTATAATATCTATTTTATATCGCATAGTTATTTTTGATGGTAACTTATCACGATAAGAAACCATAAACCACAAATACTTGTGGCCAAATACATATTATATGTATATACACAAGAAGTAATCTTATACAAGGGTGTATACATATACTAACTAGACCATTAACAGTAATTTAATTAATTACGAAAAATTTTGAAAAGCGATTATATCCAAAAAATAATTGTCTTCTTTGCTCTCTTGTAATATATTAAATATCCTTAAATTTTAAAGTTTTTACAGAAATGCTTTCTTTTCAGTAAAATGATACTTTAAGTAAAGTAATTTAATTTAATATCTTGGTATTTTGCTTTCGCTTCTATTTAGGGAAAAATTTTAAATTCCATGATTTTATTATGAAAATTGTTACTAAAACAAAAAAAAATTCATTTGAACAAAATTTCTATCTATGTATGTAAAAACGTGTTTACGTAAAATAAATTTTCATTTTATTGTTTTTTTTTTTGTTTTTGTTTTTTTTATTTTTTCATTTTTATCTTTTATTCATTTCGAAATATACGATGTGATAAAAAGATAGTAAATATTTTCGATAATAAAAGAAAAAAATGAAATCAAAATACTTGCATTTTATTTAAACATAAATTTTTGCTGACCAAATGAAACATAAAATATTTGATATCTCACACAAACACAGTAAAATGTTTGTCAGTGTGGGACTTTTGTACATATGGATAAAATTAATTCAATTTTTACGTATTTTTGTACATTTTTACATTTACAATAACAGTATTGCATACCCTCAGTATTGAATTATGCATGTAGAGAAGAAAAGTATTTAATAATAACAAAAAAAAATTTATAACAATGTATATGACAATTTAGATATTTCATGTGTACTGAAACGATATTTTCATGAAAAGCAAATCATTGAGGTGTCATATGTCGTATAAATACAATATTATATTTTTTATAGCACATTCATTTAAAATATGATATTAGAAAAAAATTTTTTTTCCTATCAATAGAATTTTGCCATCAAAAGTGCCACAATTTAAAGGTCAAAATAATATCATTACAAAACATAAAAATCAATGGATAACTACTAGTATGTATAGCTTTTCTTACTACTGAATGCTGAATTTATACCGTAAATATACGTACATCACTAGCGGTACTGCAGCATAGCTAATGAAGGGAGAATGGTTCAAGCCTGAATGAGGGCTCTGTTACGTGAGACAAAATTGAACTTATTTCTGTACACATAAATTTTAAATTGCACTCGTCTAAAATTTATTGTTAGTTTTAACAATAACTTTAGTTATCCTGATTACATTTAATTATCCTGAATTTTTTTTCTCTCTTTGGTCCATCCACTACCAAAACTTCTACCTACCAAAGATTTATCTCCAAAGTTCTACCTGAAGTTATATTTTGAGGAGAAACAAAAAATTTGTTGTTCCGCCACTGACGTACTTACAATGCATACATTTACTTATAGTATACTTACAAAACATGAAAATCAAGAAAAACAAAATTTTGAAAATTACAAATAAACAATTTTACTTTTGTTTTTCTTTTATATCCATGTCATTTCAACTTTTTTGATGAAAAAATAAAGGAAAAAAAAGGGAAAATGTTTTTGTGTTGTGTGTTTCTATTAAATCTGAAGTTTTTGTGATCTATATATGAGATTGTACTTACGTACATATATAGTACATATGTATGTACATATATTTTTCATTTTTATATTTTTGCTTTTATTTTTTATGGATTCAATTTTTATGTAACAAAACAATGATGATGATGATGATAAAGACGTAAAACTTCATATCAATTTCTATAAAAAAATGAGATATGATAAATTGTAAATGATATCCTGTCTCTAAGGGACACCTACAATCTATATTATATTCAATTTTTGCATTGTGTGTAAGTATTGTAAGTGAATATAACATCGATTTATCATTAACGCTATTCAAAATGTTTATTAGTACAATGTGATCGCATATCATGTTTATATGCATATTATAAGGTATAGATGTATACATATGTACATAATGTAATGTTCAAACGATTAACAAAAATCTATTGATAATATACTAGATGTCAATAAAACTTATAAAATCGTTTGTCTTAACTTTTTTCTTTTTCATAATATGTTTTTTATTTTTATCTAAACATGTAAAAGTTTTTTTTGTTGTATCTAGGAAGACAAGTGGTATCGATTAAATTAAGTAACTGCAACAGTTTGTAAAATATTTAAAAAAAAGTTTTATATAATAGAAATTTCTGCTTTTCTAAATGCATTCATGATTATATTATACATACGTTTGAGTGAGCAAAGTTTAGAACTTCTCTTACAGGCTATGCTTGGAAGGCAAGAAAACTTAGTTGCATATCATTATTAAGTGGCCTGTACGTGTCAGAAGTAGAATAATCCTGTTTGATGCTGCTATACCGAGCTCGCTTGACAGGCTGAGCTTCTTCTACTGGCGCTCTTTAAGGCCGCAATATTGCAGATCTAATTAACAATCTTAATCTAATCTATGTATGCGACATACAAATTTTATATTCAGTTGAATTTTTTTTTTAAATTTCCTTGATTGAAATAAATATTTAACATGAACTCTGGGAAGAAACGAAAAATGAAAAGATAACATTTCAGTGAAAATTGTATTTATGGAGTAATATGCTTGTAAACATAAAAATAAAAAGACATATTTAAATAGTTGTAGAAATGTGATATAATTACAAATTATTTTCCATCAAAAGTTATTTAATTAAGTATAAAATAAGGAAAAATAAAATATAGTACATTTATATCTTTTATTAATTATTAATTATTTTATTTATTTACAAAACTTATGTTTGTATATTTAACAAGCCTCTGGTCCTCATGGTATAATTATACGAATACTGTCAATTTTATTTTATTTTTTGAAAAACATTTACGATGTTATTTTTTATTGAAAAAAAGCTTTTGGAGGTTTCTGGACCGTATGAAATATGAAAGACTTTGTTAAGATTATGAGTAGGCAGTAAGGCAAATGCTGGAAGGTAACTTGCGTTGGTTGCTCATTTATGGCAATAATTTCTTTTGGAATGTTTCGTTTTTAAATTTATACCTTTATTTATTTATTTATTTTTTTTTTTAAAGAAAAGGTAAAAATTCGCATCATTTATTTTCACTATTTGTACAAAATTTTGATTTCTTTAAAAAACGTCCATTGTTTTCAGTTTTTTTGCGATAATTTAAATGATTTTCCATGATTTTGTAAATGTTAAGAGTCGATAAACTTTTTATTATTAGATTCAATTACACTCCACTTGGTACAAGATATAAATTTTTAATTTTTTTTTTACTAATTTCGTTTTTTTTTTTCATTTTTTTCTAAATTTCTTTTGCTTACGTATTCATTTATTAATCAAAAACTGGTGGCATGCTAAAAATTTAAATAATTTTTTTTTTTTTTAAATTTATATTCTGTTATAGGATCTTCGTTTATTTATTGTATGAAAATTTAATAACACAATTTATCTACAATCATATTTTAAAAAAGGAAACAAATTCTAGAAGAAAAATCAGAAAAAAATAAATCTGAATGATAAAAAAAAGTCAAAGGAAGCTGTTTGCTTCCCAATTTGAATAAATAAATAACAATTCACAAAACTTATGCACAGAGAGATGTATTACTTACGTATATACATATGTACATATATGTGAACCTGATTTTTTCTTCATTCTTTTTTGCAAAAGTTTTCAATACCTTGGCTAAAATCCTTAAATCTTCTTAAATTTTCCAGTTCCCTTGAAATAGGTAAATTTATCCAATCTATACGCATTTTTTTTAACACAACCTACCGTACAACCCATACACATACATACATGCATAATAATATGTACTAAGCATTTATGTATATATTTAAATCAGGGTATGTGTGTATATACATATAATATTATTAAAGTTTATGTTTTCTCATATTATCAATTTTTTTTTCTCTATAAACTTGATAATAAAAGAAAATCCTTTTTATCATTATTTTTTCTTGTATATAAATTTGATGTCTGATAAATAAAAAAGACAAAAGAAAATCAAAATGAATAAAAAAAAAACAAACATAAAACAAAATTCATTGTTTTACTTATAAATGTGTATGTGTATTTTACTTTTATTTATCCCTTGTAAAATGTTTGTTTTATCCCTTTTCCTTTTTTCTTTTTCAAAAACTTTAAAAAAAAATTTTTTTTTTGAATTTGTCAAACAAAAAGATAATAAAATACGAAAAAAGGACAAAACAAAGTATAGAACAGCAATTATTATATTTTTGTGTGTGAATAAGTAATAAAGAAAAAGGGAAAATAGGAAAATTTTCCTTGGAGGTAAACAACATAATTTGCACCTTTTTTCCTTTTTTTTTTGTTGAAAATTTTTATTTACATTTTTTATTTCCAATTTTCAATTTAAAAATTTCCCTAAATTTTTAGAAATCATTTAAAGAAAAAAATGTTGTAATTTTGTTTTTTCTTACTTTTTCTTTTCTTTTTCAAAGGTTTTGTTATCATTTCTATGATAATGTTTTTAAATTCGAATGATGATAACTTTAAAATTGAATTTTATATAAAAAACAAAATGGATGTAACGATGTTAGAATTTGACAATATTATTAGAATATTATTAAGTTTAGTCAACAAGGGTGAGATGAGGTTTAGTTGCCTCGACACTGCAGCTTAGGAAAGCTTACTGTATCACTCACCCTAGAATATTATTAAACATTACATTTTATTTAAAAAAAAAAGAGATCTATCCCAGTTTTAATGATTTTAACTGTTGAATATAAGATCATATTCATTTTTCATCCTTTTTAAACAGTCGCCTGTATTTTAGATGAATGTTTCTTTGCATCCAATTTGAATAACCTCGTCTTTTACTCTTATTCTTTGATTGTTAATTTTGTGTATTTAGACAGGGAAATAACAATCAAAAGACCACTATTATAAATGATAATATGGTAACAATGAAAAATTTCTATGCTCTAAAATAATATACATGAGTATGTTAAAACAAACTGAATTTGAAATATTTTGGATTTTATGAAACATTTTGTAATTTTGTAAGCAAATATTGTAACCGTTTTTATTTGAATTATACACGATTGAGGTATGCAAACTAAGCACATCTTCAAGTAAATTTAAGTGCAATGATTATTTAAATGAAACACAGAATTTTGAGACCTACGACCATTCTGGCAATTTGATTATAATAAAATCCTTTCTAAAAAAAGACATGTTTAGGATAACATCATTACCGACTTATGATTTTTTTTCCTTTCTTTTAAATGACAAAAACAAGCAAGCCTGTTTATACATACATATAATGAAATGTAATACAATAAAGAACATAAAAAACGAATAAATCAAGGAAAATAAATCAAGAAAAATACACCCACCAAAGGATATAATATATGGCATAGTATGTACATTCTTCAATGTTTTTTTTTCAACTTCATCATTTCGATATTACAATGTTCGTGGGTGTCTATATACGCACTAAAAATATTTTAAGGTTCAACAGAAATCGTCCTATATCAGATATAATATTGCTTTTTAAAGACTTTTACATAAAAAAATCAAATATTACTGTGTATATATGTATAAAAATTATATATCGGCATGACTTACACAGGCAATGATATAGACATTTATTCTTTATCTAAAGTATACGCATTTGTAAGTATTACATCTTAAACACCGGATTGAACTTAATATCACTTCATATACTATGATTTTATTATTTCCATGATATTTATATTTATTTTGTTTATATTACATATAATGTTAAATCATTGTGATTTTATTTTTGCTGACATTAAATATTTATGTTTAATCCTTGAAAGTGCTTTTAAAAGAAAATATTTATCAAGAAATTTTTATTTTACATACATATGTATTATAACACTGTATACAGCATGTATTTAAGTATTGAAATGTACAAATAGAATGAAAAGTAAATAAATGGATTTATTATATTTTTGTGTCATTCAAGTATTTGAACATTTTCCATTGCTCTAAAGTTAAAAAAAATATGAACATTTTTTTTTAAATTTAAAAGCTAATAAAAATTTAAATTGAATCGCATAAATTTCATCTGAGAAATAAATAACATGAGCTGAGAATTAGCTAACTAAGAGCGAGGGTACTTAGCCAAAATCAGATTGTATTTCAACACTTACTGTAGAAGTTGCAAATGAAAAAGGGAACCACTATCCACTACCTACATACATATATAGTTGATTTTGAACAAGAAGATTTTGGAAAATTTTTTTTGGAAAATCTCAAGAACCCAGCTTATTGAATACTATTATCCACTTGGCCGCTATTCAAACTTTACCAAGTTATTGTTATCGGTATTATCGGTTATTATTAAACACATCCGACACCTGACACCCAATTATCATCTATTTATACTAATAAGGTGCTAAATACTAATCCTCCATTCGCACTATCTGTAACCAACTGTAACGTACTTTTTATAGTCGTTTTTTAAATATTCAAAAATGTAATTCTCACGTTATAAAACCGCTTAATTATAATCGCAAATAAAATTGAAAATCGTTATAATTTCATTTAAAAACTTAAAATAAATTCTTTAACAAGGATATTCTAAAGCATACATTTTATATTTAATTAAAATTCATTAAAATTTTAAATTAAAAGACGATCAAAAAATTACATTTAAATGGAAAATGTATTATTTATATTATACAATTCATTGTCGTTTATTTTTTCTTTTTCTTTTGTTTGTTTTAATTTAAAATATTTTAAAAATTAATTACAAATGTACATATTTGTCTATCTGTGTATGACTGTACTGTATCTATATGATGATACCAATAAATTAATTAAAAATTCTTTTGTTTTCCTTTTGTTAAAACCATTGAAAATTTTAATTTAAATTCAATTTTTACTATTTATCGTATACATATATATGTATGCATATATATTACTGCATAAGAAAAATAATAGTGATATATTTCTTTTTTTCTTTGAAAATAATTGTGAATACTCTATACTTTAGCGATTCACTGACATAAGAAGAAAAACTCTAGCTGGTTAATGCTAACTAATGCAAAATGTATTTTGAATGAATTTAATTTTTTTTTACATTTTATTGCTGTTAATTTTTTTTTAAATAACAGATAAATAGTTAAGGAATTGTTTAAAAATGGAAAAAAAATGTATTTTTAAGCGAGATTCTTCTTCGTTTTGCACTAAAGCCTTCAGTTAGCCTTTTTTCTTCTTTGTACCTTGTAGTCCACGAAACTATTGAATGACGATTGACGACACCTTTATGTGTCTCTTAACTCTAACTAACCACCTTGTTCTCTAGATTTTTCATGTACCTCACTATTGCCCATACTGCAAGCAAACACCAATTGGTATTAAACCTAATGTCGGCGTTTTATCAATAAGTATGTATGAATACATACTACATTAAAATGGATATACACATGTATGTATATAATTTAATAACATTTTATAATTTAATGCATAATCAATGTATTGAATAGAAGAAAACCCCATTAATGAATACTTAATAACTTAATTTAAATATTTCTCATACAAAATATTTCTCATACTTAATGAAAATTTTAAAAATAAAATGAATACATTACAATTCATTTCTTATTTTCAGTCAAATAAGTTTAATTAATTGTGATAAATTATTTAAAAATTATAACTAAAGTTTTCAGGCAATTAATTGAAAAATCATGTAAAATAAATTTCGTATACAGGATATTTTCGAAATAAAATTTAAACGATAAATGTAAATGCAGTATTTAATTTTCATACAAGAATTTAAGATTAGAAAAAGATTTAAACAAAATAATTAGTTCATAATTTAATTTGATAATAATTATTTATATATGTACATACATATGATTGTGAACCGAAAAAGTAGACTCGAAGTATTCGTTTGGAGGCCAATGGGCAGCAATTGGGACTTAAACCAAAGAAAAAAATATCAAATTTTCAGATTGAAAATTTCTATCATGAACACTTGTATAATAAATGCATTTTACATTTATTTGATTTCTCTATAATCTCATTAAAAGAAGAAGAAACACTGGGTAAAAAGAAAAGTATCATTACTGAAACTGTAAGGAAAAACTACAAATTATACCTTAATAAATTTATAACTTCAAATAAAAGAAAATATTTAAATTCTTCTCAATCGCACGAAAAAAGGTCTAATCGACTTTTTTTTTAAATTTAAATGCTAATTTCTTGAATATTTACCATAATCAAATGCACAAAAGATAAGAAAAATAACGACTTGATTTTTTATTTTTTTTTGTTTTTGGGTCACATTCCCATAAATGGTATATTTATGACCTAATATTTATATTGTGCATAGAATATAATTTGGCACAATGTATCATATACACATACACTGTAAATGGTATGAGACAATCATAATGCTCAAATATTTTGTATCTTAATCGACTTCATAATTCATTTTTAATAGCATTTTTAAAACACGCGCAAATAATATCACCTAAAACCAAAAATAATATATATTTGAAAAAACATTAAACAAAAGCAACAAAGGAATATTGTGCATTTTGTATGTATGCAGCACCTAAATTAAGAGTGTAAGCGTGTGTATATGGACATTAAAAAAATTACACAAATTATCGTAATATTTAGGCAAAAAACAAATTATTGAAAAAAAGGATATTATTCCTTTCCGTAAGTTAGGTTGAAAAACAATTGAAAAAATTTCTCCAAAACTAAAAGCTTTTATTCTTCATTTACTCCTTTTTTTAAATAAATCCGAAAAAAAAAATGTTTTCTTTGTAAAAATAATGTGGGGTATCATGAACATTTTGTTTTCCATTCGTATCAGATTTGTTTTAAGTCTTCAACTTTCACATAAGATGTCCTTGAATTTTCTCATTGTTGAAACTTTGACTGCAGTATACTTGGGAAAATACATATGTACATACATATGTGTGTGTACTTTTGTACGATTTTATTTTCAAACTGTACGTATTTTCAAACTGTTGTTTTGTACGTATACGATTAATTTAATATTGATAAATTTAAAAAAAAAAACGAAAAATCAAAGAAATTTTCTTTGTCTTGACACAAAAATTTAATGTTTTATTCAATTAAGGTTTAAATCAAAATCTACTTGCATAATTTTTAGTTTTCAAAGTTCAATTTCAAATTCTCAACATCAGTTAATATGCTACAATAAAACAAATCACATAATTTTATCTACAACAAGAAAACAAGAAAAATTATAAATTTCATTTTTTTCAATTCGTATTTCAAAACTTTAACAGTTTTTTTTCCTTTTCTTCATTTCTTTTTTTTTTTTGTTTTAAATTAAATAATCAAGAATTTTTATAACATCACATTATCCTAGATCATTCAACAAAATTTTCAATTTCATTTTTCTTTTTCTCTGATTATATCTTTATCCGTTTTATTTCTATGTACCACAGACCACAAAAAAAAAGATAAGGCAGTGGTAAGGTGGTATGGGTGGAAAAACTCAAATAATTTTTTTTTTAATTGAAAGAAATTTCTAACTATCAACTAAAAAACAGACCATACCATCCAATGTTATATTTTAGTCTTATTGGTCTGTGAAAATGATAACTAAAAAAGGAGTAGGTAAATATAACCATATAACGATTAATAAGAGTTTGTTTTAGAATGAATGTGGCGTGTCTCTATATTTATCACATAGCATACAGTATGCGTGCAATTATTTTTATATTGAAATTTTTAACAGTTATTTATTTTAATTTTTATATTTAAATCGCCTTTAAATTAATACAAGAAATCGGCTTAAATTAAATTATCGAAAATTTTATACTAATGTACAACGCAGTGTAAGTGCCGCACATATTCTATTCATTTTTGAAAATTAGTTCTACACATACGAACAGTACTTTTTTTATATGGGAAATTTTTTTAAATGTGCATATTGTAAAATAAAAATTAAGATATAAAATAGAGTGTCGTTACTTGTTGTAACAGATTTATTGTGGTACGTTATTAATATTGGGTGTATATAAAAACATTATAAAATGAAAAGAAAAATTTACTTTTCATGAATACCATCTGTTACCCACAATTTAACCAAATTAAATCATAAAAGAAAAAATTGTGTATTATATTGTATCGTTTTTATAGCTTCATAGTATACATTTTTGTAGGTGATAAAAATGATTGATTGAAATGAAACGCGACAAAACGACCGTAAAATTTGAATTTTTAAAAGGAAAATAAGAAAAATAAAAACAAAATTTTTGTCATTTTCTTTTACAATTTCAAAATATTAAATTAAATTTTCTGTTGATAAATTTACATAAAATCAGAGAAAATGTTTACATTTAAACAAAAACGGAATTTGAAATGTACAGAAATTAAAACCAATCAAAATAAAAATTGTAACATAAATTTATTCCGAAAGTTTGAAAGAAAAAATGATTTTTTAAAATTTAATTTAATATAAAGACGATTTGTGTACTTTTTGATTTGTTTGTTTTTATAGAAAGAAAAATTATTCCAAACAGTATAATAAAATAATTTGTCCAAAAGTCGGATTTACTTTTGATTTTTAGTTCTTGTAAAATTGTATGTAAATTTATCTGGCCATGTACTTCTTATCAGTATTCAGTGTATACAATATCATTGTATTCTTAATACTTCCGAAATATTATCAAAATATATTACAAAAAATCAAAGTCCTCAATGTTATATCCATAAATTCACACAAATGTTAGACAATTTTTAAAAGTATTGTATGAAGATTCAATTCATGAAAATAATCTCTTAATTATATTTTCAAAATTTATGTACATAATTCTTCTTCTTCTTCTTCGATGGCCAGCAGCTATTTTAAAGGTCGAGACGTTGCCTCTGCTAAAATATTGTATAATTAATACAATTATTAATTCAACATGTCTTTACCTTGTTTAAAAATTTTCTTTTAGCTTCAAATTTTAAAAACCAGATATGTATTTATCTTTTATCTCAACCACTTTTTATTCAATGTACTTGATGATGTACATAATACAATAAAATAAAATAATTTAAAAAATTTAAACATGCAAAACATACATTTTAATTTAATAATTTTTCATCTGATGCACTTATCAATAATACATACCTACATAAGCATTAACTTTCGACTTTTCATTTCGAAAATAATAGAATACATAAAATTAATTTTTCAAAGGTGCAAGGATTTTTATTTTTTATTTTGTAATATACCTATAGCTTTTTATTATCTCATTATATTTTTTCCGTTTTTTGTTTTTTAAATTAATAAGCAAAAAAACAAACTTATTTATAAAGGAATGATTCTATCCCGGGTCATTATTTGATGTCTTTTCCATGAGAGACTAATGAAGTACTATCAATTCTATTTTCTCGTCTGTTAACAGTAGATGATGATGTTCGTAGAGATGAGATATGTACATACATCTGTATATTCATTTCAATAAGTGTACGTTTGATATTGTTGCATTTCCTAAATATAGAAATTTTTTTTTAAAATCCAAAATTAACAATTGTAAAATATATTTGAAATTAATTTAAAAAAAATTTTTTTTTACCTAAATTCTATGCAGATGATACTACAACTAGAAGCTGGTAATGTTGTACCTGTACCTAAAGATAAACCATAACTGTTTGTCTGACTAACACTGTAATGAAAAACCCAAAACAATTAAAACATTTTATTTTTATTAAATTGATTATTTTTTAAAAAATACTTACACTATTTATTAAAATTAAAATCTAATAAAAGGATAATCTTTCATCCTTCCTTCCTTTAACTTTAAATTAAAGTGCTTGTGTTTGTTTGGTTTGTTTACATTTTTTTTGTTTACTTCCAGTTATCATGACATTTCCAATATATTTGTTAAAATTTTCCATTCTGCTACGGTAACACTTTTTGCATTTCGGCACTACAAACGGCTATAAAACATGAATAAACCATAAATAAACATGAGAAATGTTAAAAATTAAAGGATAAAAAAAATATTAACCGTTAATGATTTGTATATTTTAAATACGATTCATAATGTTGGATGCGTCGGAAATGTGTATCTGTATCCAAAATTTAGTTAGTTTGGTTTGGTCAAAAGAATAGAGATTAAAACAAGAATGGGCACAGTATGGGAGTGAGTGCAGCCAAAATTCAAAACTAACACATATAAGCAACATAAAATTGCACCAATGCTAATGCAATGTTGGTGCAGGTCAGTTCATTTTGAAAGAAGTAGACCGCGTATAGAAAAAGAGGTATATGAAAAAGGATAGTCGCGAAGTACAGAATAGACCGCATGTACTACATCGTTTCATTCTCGAATCTAGCTAGCGAGTCTCGAGAATTATTTTGTTTACAAAAATACAATTTCTCGGTGAGTTCCGAGAATTCTTAAGTGTTGTTGGCAAAAGAATATAGATACTAACGTACAAGAAGAGAAAGATAAATTAGACTAAAAAAACCAAAAGAGATGCTGATATTTTCTAAGAAAAAAACAATACATAAAAGCATTAAAAAACAAAAAAAAATTCACTATGAATGCCAAAATGTAATAGTTCTATATATCCCATTTGAAAAAAAGAGAAGAAAACAATCACTCAAAAATGTAGAACCACATGTTTGTTGTATTTGTATTAACCACGTTTTCCTGGAACTCCCTGGTGTTTTAAAATCATATAAAATTTACCTATCCGTATACGAAATTTGAAGTTCTTGGAACTCCCTCAAGTTTTCAGACACGTGAAAATTTGATTTTCGAACAAGATTTTTAAATGAATATTAAAATATGTTTTTTTAATTATTTTCACATGACATTAGATACAAACTATAACACAATATCTAAATATTCAAAATTATTGATTAAAATTCATATCACACACGATAAAAATATATTTTTCTTCAAAAATTGTAAACACAAAAACCTCCATACAATTCAAAATTTTATTCAATAATATTTTAATTAAAACTTTTTGATTCGTCAAAAAAAAATATATTACAGTATATCTAAACATTTTCACTTTAAACAGATATTAAAATAATTGCATGACATTATTTATAAAATAGAATAAATTATTTAATTAGACAAAGTATAAAGTTTGTTTATAACACATTAACCCAACAACACTTAAGAATTCTCGGAACTCACCGAGAAATTGTATTTTTGTAAACAAAATAATTCTCGAGACTCGCTAGCTAGATTCGAGAATGAAACGATGTAGTACATGCGGTCTATTCTGTACTTCGCGACTATCCTTTTTCATATACCTCTTTTTCTATACGCGGTCTACTTCTTTCAAAATGAACTGACCTGCACCAACATTGCATTAGCATTGGTGCAATTTTATGTTGCTTATATGTGTTAGTTTTGAATTTTGGCTGCACTCACTCCCATACTGTGCCCATTCTTGTTTTAATCTCTATTCTTTTGTTGTTGGGTTAATGTGTTATAAACAAACTTTATACTTTGTCTAATTAAATAATTTATTCTATTTTATAAATAATGTCATGCAATTATTTTAATATCTGTTTAAAGTGAAAATGTTTAGATATACTGTAATATATTTTTTTTTGACGAATCAAAAAGTTTTAATTAAAATATTATTGAATAAAATTTTGAATTGTATGGAGGTTTTTGTGTTTACAATTTTTGAAGAAAAATATATTTTTATCGTGTGTGATATGAATTTTAATCAATAATTTTGAATATTTAGATATTGTGTTATAGTTTGTATCTAATGTCATGTGAAAATAATTAAAAAAACATATTTTAATATTCATTTAAAAATCTTGTTCGAAAATCAAATTTTCACGTGTCTGAAAACTTGAGGGAGTTCCAAGAACTTCAAATTTCGTATACGGATAGGTAAATTTTATATGATTTTAAAACACCAGGGAGTTCCAGGAAAACGTGGTTAATACAAATACAACAAACATGTGGTTCTACATTTTTGAGTGATTGTTTTCTTCTCTTTTTTTCAAATGGGATATATAGAACTATTACATTTTGGCATTCATAGTGAATTTTTTTTTGTTTTTTAATGCTTTTATGTATTGTTTTTTTCTTAGAAAATATCAGCATCTCTTTTGGTTTTTTTAGTCTAATTTATCTTTCTCTTCTTGTACGTTAGTATCTATATTCTTTTGGTTTGGTTGTAAGTGTCAAATTTTTTCTGTGACTTCGCCTGACGTGTCAAGAATGTCAAGTCAAACGTCAAAGTAAAATGTTCATTTGTTAGGTTATGGTTATATTGAATTGAAGTGTATTTACTTTTCGATAGATACTAATTACTTTGCTGCCTTTAAATTAAATTAATGCTGGATTACAAAACTATTAAATAATAAAAATTTCAATATAATTTTCTTATGAAAAGATTTCTTAAAATGAGTAATTTAGAAAAAATTGTTCAGAATAACAATTCAGCTACTGAAAAACTAAGGGAATTAAAACAAGAGGTTAGTTCGTAAGTTTTCATTATTCATATGTATATGAAATGCTAATCTATTTTCTCAGTTAGAAATCATAAAACGTGAAATAATCAGTCAGAAAAAGAAACAGTTCATTAAGGAAAATGCTCTGTTATCCGAACATGTTGAAAAATTAAAATTTGAATTAATATCCTTAGAGAAACAAAATGGGAAAAAGCAGATTCCAATTCCAGGTGAAAAGAAAGTTGATTTAACATCACCAAAAATCGAAGCATTGACCAAGCAAATGATCATAACGCCCTCTAAATCTGCCTCACCAAATGTTGTTGATGAAAAACCTGTAGAAAAACAAAAAGAGAAGGAGAAAAAACCGAAAAAAGAAAAAATTCCAGCAGCAACAAATGACACTAAACAAACAGTCGACGATATTCATGTTGGTTTGTTAGATTTGAGGATTGGCAAAATCATTGAAGTCTCACAACATCCTGACGCTGATAGTTTATATTTAGAAAAAATTGATTGTGGTGAATCGACATCACGTACTGTCATTTCTGGACTTGTAAAATTCGTACCAATTGATGAAATGAGAAATCGTTTAGTTGTCGTATTATGTAATTTAAAACCGGCTAAAATGCGTGGTATTGTATCTGAAGCAATGGTAATGTGCGCATCAACACCAGAAAAAGTTGAAGTTCTAAGTCCACCTTCAAATTGTGTACCTGGTGATTTGGTACATTGCGAAGGTTACGATCGTATACCACCAACACAATTAAATCCAAAAAAGAAAATTTTCGAAACTGTTGCTGTAGATTTGAAAACAAATTCAGATTTAATTGCTTGTTATAAAAATAAACCATTGTATGTACCAGATAAAGGTAATATTTTGGCTAAAACATTGAAAAATGTTCAAATTAAATGAGGAAAAAATAATACACGGTAAAGTATTATTACAGATTACACATAGCAGTTGCAACTTTATTTCCTATACATATTTTCTATTTTTTACTAAAAAAAAAATGATAATAGAAAAAGATGAAAACAATAAATAATTTTCAAATAAATTAAAACAACGTATTATTTAGTGATTACGTACTTAAATTCTCTAAAATAACATATTTATGAAAAGTAAAAATGTTCCATTTTGCTAAGAAAATCCTTTTGTGCATTAGTATTTTCTACATTTTCATTGTCAAAGTTAAAAGGAAGCATTAATTTTTTTTTTTCTTTTATAGAATATTGCATGAACTTTTCTCACGATATGGATTGATTTTTTGATTTGAAAAGCCATTCAATAGGCAATCATCATTTTCATGTTCTATTATATATTTAATGATAATTGAACATGATTCTGATACAGTTGTACGTTCAATGGATACTTCACGACGTAACTGATCAATGATGGCACGCTGTTGTTGTAAATTAGCTGCCATAATATCCATAGTTGCTGTATTTGAGAGTCCTATGTTGATCGCTTTTTGTTTTCGTAACTTTTTATTATTGTGTTATTGTTATTATTATTATAAATAATTTTATTTACTTTTTATTTATTTATGAAAATCTCAAATGGAAACAAATCGATTTACTTAAAATTATTTTCACTTTGCTACTCTTGCTTTTGACTTCCCTGGCTATAGTATAGCTATAGAATAGATATAGAATAATGAAAATGAATAAATATTAAACATAGAAAAAAGACAATTAGAAAGAAAGCAAATGGAACACATTTTGACATTTGCCAGATTTTGTACGATAATAGATGGCGACACCAGCTTTCGTGTACTTAGTATCCAAAGCACTGAGCAAGTATATAAGTATTATTATATCCCAGCAAGACATTGGTAACCGGTAACGTCGAAATCGAAAATGTTATCGATTTTAACATGGTAACTATAACTAAAATGTAATCACAAATTCTAAAAAAAGACAATTTTTATAAAGTAAATAACTTTAAAACTAGGTTAGGATCGATGACCAAAATTTATTTAATAATAACTCCGCTTTTTTACACAAAGTTTCGATACAAAATCGATTTCATTTCGATTACATAACATAATCGCATTTAATAAAGAAAGCAATTATTTAGAACTAGGGAACTACCTTATTTCTATGTGAATTAATGTCATGAAGAAGATTATTTAACGAGCCTAGGAATCAATTCTAAATCGGTATTTGGAATTAATTCCTAATCAGTGGTAGTAATAAAGAATTTACCAATTACAAGAATAGATTTTGAAGTGATTTCGAATCAACTACTTTGAACTCATATTTTATTGGCTATGATTCAAACCAATAGCAATGCAAAAAAAATCAATGCAAAAGAATTGATTTTTGTGATTACAAAAATTGATTAAGAATAAATGCAAAACTGACTTTTGTCTGCTGGGATGTTATTATGTATTATATACTTTCTTTATATTTTGTATAAATGATCGTATGATGTACGCATATATATAATATGACGCATGTAAATAAATTTTATACATGTAATATATAAAACATAAGGGGAGATAATTACATGATCATTTAATTTGATCCTACATACATACATATGAATATTGTCTTATCATATGCTCTTCTCCTCTTTATACATACGTATATAGGTACATTTAAATATTAATTCAATATATGTACATATATGCCAGCCATGTATGTTTTCTTATGCGTATATACATATGGATGTATGTACATATGTACGTATGTTGCATATAGAACTGAAATTAAATGTCATTTGTGCCGGTAATACGCTTTAAATTTATTTGCACGTACATGATGCTGTATTTATGTTTACATAAAAAATTAAAATACATTATACATTTTATAATTCATATGTATACACCATACACTAATTCAATGCAGTTAAGGTCTTATGAGAGTATATGTGGCCTTTTTCTTTTCTCATAATTTCTAATAAGATCATCCCACGAATAGTGTTACCACGATCTTAAGTTATCATATAATACGAGATGAATTTTTTAAAGATCAATATACAGCGACGTAAAGTGATACTACTTATTCCCATTTCGATAAGACTTTAACTGCATCGAATAAGTGTATGAAGTATAGCAACATAGTTGCCACTTTGATGTATTCATATTTAATATTATATACACATTATTTTACGCCTGTTGCAAAATTTCTTGTCTGGAGTCTGTACAATACATTTCTAATGGTTATACAGGTAACCCCCGTGTAACATGACACATCTATGGAACGGACTCACTCTAACACGGTTCAGGAATTGAGCAAAACCTTCGTAAAACATTGTATAGGCATATGTCTAAGCAGTGTTATGAATTTTAGATCGGTTCAAAAAACGCGTAAATATATCATGTCATCAAATCATTGGATTCAAATGAAGCGACATTATATGTAATTATGAAAATATAATAGCATGTTTCTAAAGTTTTCGAACCTACCCTCTCTTTTTGTACTAGTTCTTTGTTTCGTATAACACGACAATTTTTTGGAACGCAACTCCCGTGTTATACGAGGATTACCTGTACTTTTAAACTATTTTCATTTACATATAAATATGTGGCAGAAATGAAGTACACAAGAATTATTTTCAAAATTTGGATATATGAATGGAATATGATGTACGCATACATGTGCGTCATATATATACACATACTATACCATCGTAATATATGCATAATACATATGTACATATAGTATTCATATTCACAATATAATTATGTATTCATTCCTGAAAAATTAAAATATATGTATATACATACGTATGTATTACATACATACATAATGTATTTAGCATTACATACACGCAGAATTATATATCATATTGTTCATTGGGCATTACGATGATAACAATTAACAAAGGAAAAAAATTTTCAAATGGTTTAATATGGTTAATACATATATGTATTATATATTCTACTTAACATGTACATATTATAATGACGTTTACTGATGAATAACATAAAACGTCGTAATATACATATGTACATACATATATACACATTACAATATCTTATTATTTACCTATCTGAAAATGTTTTTAATTATATATAATCACATAATTGCGTATATAAGCAAGATCCTTCTCTTCTCCTTAAATAATTCATATGGTTTTTATATGATCGTGTTTTATATATAAAAACCAAATTTTTTTTTAAATTAACTTTTATTTTCGTGAACGGAAGTGTTTATCGGAAGTTATCAAAGAGGAACGTTCCGTTCCATTTGGCTTCTTTCTAATTGTCTTTTTTCTATGCTTTCTAATTGTCTTTTTTCTATGTATATTCCATGTTCTATTCCCATATTTTGGTTTCAATATCAATTGGTACAATTACTAACAAATGAAATGAAATAGTATTAAAATTGAAGAAAAAACAACCACAGTATGACAACAACAAATACATAAGAAATCAAAATTAAAAACTGAAACAAAATTTAAAAGTAGAAATAAAAGAAAAAAGAAATTGCATAGATTACAAAAAAATAGAAGGAAAGGAAGAAATTCCGGATTATAGATTTATAGAATATAATATGTAGATAAACAAATGTGGTATTGGTTTTAGCTTTTATTTTATAATAAAATATATATATGTATGTATATTGTATATATTTATTTAATATCTATCGTACATGGAATGGCAATGGACACCACATAGATCCAACTAGATTATGAAGTTGAATTAACTATAAAATAAACTTTTAGAACCAGACTGTGTAAATGTAATATGCAATCAATTTTATAACGGTATGTATATACAAATATTTGGGTTTGGTTTTTTGTAGAAGCTTTGTTTTGGTAATATATATGTACATACATATACGTATAGTATACATTATACAAAATACAAACACATATTTAATATGTAGCTATATATATAGTGTATAATACAATACATACATATATTTTTACCGTGTAATGTGTACTCTTATTTTGATTTTTGGTGTAATTTGATTTTCTAATTGTTTTTAAAATATAGTTGTTTTTTTTTTCAAATCAATTCGCTTAAAAAATGTGAATAAATTCTGAATAACGTAAATGTGAAATGTAAAGGTGAAATATTTTCTTAAAGATTTGTTAAATGTATGCAACTATCAAATGCAGATAATTTAATAAAAGGTGAGATTTTAAATTCTGTACAGTTAGTTCAATATGTATGTACAATGTATATGGTACAATTGTACAATTGTACATATGTACATACCATACATTATATCATTGTACGTATATATGTACGTTACAAAATGTAGTATATTGGTAGTATAGTAGTATATGTCGTATGTAATTATTTGTACAATCCATCCAGTAAATATGAAGTAAAAAGGAATAATTGTGCACATACATAAATACATATGTACATATGTATGTACATGTTTAGTAAAAAAGAAAATATAACTTTATAGATTGCTACATTGGCTCAGTTTGCAATATAAAATAAAATTTTAAATATTTTCAATTACATTCTTATTTATACGGTAAAATTGAGAAATCTTATGGAATTTCTTCTTTAAAATACCAGAAAGGAAGAAATAAACGTTGGAGTTGGAGAATATTCTAAACACATTTGATTGGGATGATCCAATTTCAAAGAAATTAAAATCACATATGTACATGTCAGAAAAGAATTTCAGACAAACCTGATTTTATCTTATATCGTATATGTCATTTACTATTTTTCTCATTAAAATGTGTTGACTATAATAAGTGTAATCAAATCAAGTGTAACTAAACTTGTAACGATGGATATTTTTTTATTTTTTTTATTTTATTAATTTTAGATTTTTATAAAAACGATAAAACAACTGACAAATTTTCTAATAATTTAAAAACAAGAATTTACTTGTATACATAATGTCAATTCATTATTATAATAATTATTGCCGATGTTGTTTGGAAGAAAAACTAAGTACATATAAAATATATCAAGAGATAGCTGAAAAATTAATGTCAATTGCAAATATAAATGTAACAAATGAAGATGGTTTACCAGATATAATATGTGATAATTGTTTATTACAAGTGAATCAATCATATGAATTTCGTCAAAAATGTGAATATTCAGATTCAGTATTACGTGATTGGATATATGGTAATAATTTGAATCGACAACAACATCATAGTGAATTTCATCGGCAACAGCAACATTACTTAGCCCAAAATTTCGATTCAGAATACATTCCAGTTGAAGAAATAATAAAAATTGAAAATGAAACATCATCGTCATCATCATCATCATTATCATCATTATTAACAATACCATTATCATCACAATCATCTGGTTTTATTAGTAATACAACAAGTCCTAATGAGAATACTAATAGCACAAGAAAAAAGCATTTCAAAATAAGGCCCAAACGAAATGTACAAGAAAATTCAACGATCTTAAATAATGTTGAAGTTATAGTGAAAGAAGAATTAAATATTAATGATGGAGAAGTTACTACTGCATTAATAACTAACGAAAATGTTGAAGATCCATTACAGTTTGATGAAACAATCCAAGATCAACATAAGAAAATTAAACAAGAAAAGGACAGTGAAGAGGAAATTAGCAACGAGAACAGAGCAAACGAAGAAATTGTCATAATTGACGATGACGATAATGACGATGATAATAAAGATAAAAATGAACCAGTAAAAATTGAGGAAAAAAGTGATAACGATGAAAATTATCCTAAGGAACAAGACGATCTTTTAGAGCTGAAAATTCCTTCAAGTAAGTTTTGCCTACAATTAAATTAGACCTGAAATTAATAGATTCTTTCTTTCTTTTTTCAGAAGGGAAAAATAAATTATCAAAGCATATTCCTAAAGAAAGATGCTGTAGAGTATGTGATAAAATATTTACATCATGTAAGGCTTTACGATTACATCAGTATAAACATTTAAAGAATGGAGAATTTATTTGTAAATTTTGTGGTAAAAGATATCAAAAGGCTGAATTACATTCATTCCGAAGGCATTTACGATATCACGTAATTGAGAAGAGGCTTACAATACAACAAAGATATCAAAAACAACAAAGACAAAAAGGGCAAGAGCAACAAAAACGTCAAAATTTAAATATAAAAGAAGAACCACTAGAGGAAACAGAAAATCAACATCAGGAGGATACAGAAAAAATGGAACATGAAAGTGGACAATCAGATAGGCCATTTAAATGCGATAAATGCGATAAATGTTTTGCACTTTTAGCAACATTACGTAAACATAAAAAGACACATTTTAAACGCACTTGTCCATTTTGTTACAAACAATATTCATGTGCAACCACCGAAGGTTATCGTGAACATATTAAAAGGCATATCAGTGGTGGCAAAGAAGGTACATACCATTGTCAGTTATGTAATAAAGTTTTTGCTGCTGCATCGTATTTACGTAATCATATGATTACACATGCGCCAGATCGTCCAAAATATGAATGTCCACAATGTTTGAAATTATATAATAGCAAACATGCATTAGAAGAACATTACAATTTACATTTGGGTATACGTCGACCACCAGTTGTTTATTGCCAATATTGTGCTAAAGGATTTTCAAAACGTAGCGAATTACGTATACATTTACGTTTTCATACTGGTGAACGACCGTATTCATGTAATTTTTGTGAGAAAACATTTCAAACATCATCCAGTTTAATTGTACATAAACGTCAACATACCGGCGAAAGACCATATATATGCCCTGTATGTAATAAGGCATTTATAAGAGCCGATGGTGTTAAAAATCATATGTATATACATAGCGGTGAAAGGAATTTTCCATGTAAAATATGTGGTAAATGTTTTATTCAACCGCATACAAGGAATACACATCAAAGAAAACATTTTCGCAATTATTATCATAAGAAAATTACCATTAAAACAGAAGTATAAGAACATTAAATTGACTGGATAGCAATACAGGTAGATTAAAATATCAAATTTTATAACTTTTATAAAAAGGAAGAGGAAAATAGTGTTCAATCAAATCAAATAGTACTGTGCAAGTCACGCAGCATAGGAATATTTACATATATATATGATATAGATATATGCATAATTACTGAAATGAAAATGTTAAAGTTACATGTATATATTATTAATTTTAATTTTATGTTTTTTTTATTTGGCTAATTTGACTGATTTCTTGACACCGATCAAGATTCTCTTTATACGCTAAATTATACATATCTTAACTTTTTAAGTACAACATTTAAAAATATTTTAGATTTTTATTTTCATGTTTCTATTAAAATAGATTTTAAAAAACATAAAGACTTCTTTCGCTTATTAATCAAAACTAGATCGAATGAATTTATACAATTATTTAAAATTTGTGTGTTTTTATTTTATATATGTTTATACATATATTTGTAATATTTAGTAGTTTTAGTTTTGTAACAGATAAAATTAATTAACATTTAAAGATAAAATAAATTATAAGGAAAAAGACACTATTACAACATTAGAATTATAAATTTCATATGAGCGCTGCTAAAATGCTATAAATTATTTCTTTAGTTCTTTATTAAAAAAATAAAAATTTGTTTTTTGAAAACAAAATACAGGCAATTATTTTTTATTTTAATGTACCATACATCTTGTCATCCATTATCCAAATACATATGTAAGTATATTTTTATTCCATTGCAATCCTGATTTCTGTACTACATATTACATATACGATTTTACATGTTTTTTTTATAAAGGTAGTGTATATGGTCTACATAAAATTCGTATATAATATGTACATACATATGTACGCCGTTTTTGGTACTGTTTTCGTTTTTTATGAGAAAAAACAAAAAATTTCTTTTATTATTTTCACATTAAATATGTACATATGTATGTGGAATGTGAATACATAAGTACATCTTAAAAGTAAATTTTAAAAAAACAAAAATTTTAGTTCATCTTAGATGCAGCACCAACCAGTAACCACTGATCAGCCCAGCCCCAGCACCGGCATCAACACCTGGAATTTCCTGAAATTATATTTTTACAATATAAACAAAAACGGAACAACAAAACAAATGTGAATTCAACAGGTTGTTCTTGTTTTGATTTAAAATTGCAACAACAATCAATGTGTGTATGTATATATGTACCTTCGTAAAATGCCAAATCAACCAAACAATTTCAAAACATAACCTAACATTTTTTTATGACAGTTCACAGTTATGCAGTTATTTAACAGAGCTAAGATTTATTTTGATAAAAAAAAGGTAAATTGTTAAAAAATGTTAAACGATTCGTTGGAAAAGTTTAATTTAAATAAAGAGAATACATCATCAGCATCACTATCATCGACATCATTATTAGATACGTCAACTAATAAAATACAAAAAAATCAAGAAAATCAACAGAATATAAAAAATCAACAAAACTCTTATTCGAATGATACATATTCAGTAATACCAAAATTTTATTTTAAAATTCCAAAAAATGATGATTATATTGGACAAAAATTACGCGAAGAAGCACGTTCATTATTTTTACAAAAACGTACTAAAGAATTATTAGATAATAATGAATTGAAAGAATTATGGAATATATTAGAAAAGAATCATACACAAATAACATCAAATGGTGAACAATTAATTAATTATGATGATTATTTAAAAATAAAAAATTTAGTTAACGATAAATGTAGAAAATATTTAACAGCATCATTATATGGTCGATTACAAACGATTAGCGGTTATCCAGGTAAAGTGAATATAATGTCTTTATTTAATTATGTTATGCGTAAAGTATGGATGCAACAAACTAGAATTGGTTTATCATTATATGATTACACTGGTCAGGGATTTTTAAGAGAAATGGTAGTAAATAAATAAATTATTATTGATTATGTAATGTACTAAAAAATTGTTAATGTAATCCATTACTTTTCTCTGCATAGGATCTTGAGAACTACATTCATGAGCTAATACCAACATTACCACAATTAGAAGGTTTAGAAAATTCATTTCATAGCTTTTATGTATGTACAGCTGTTAGAAAATTTTTCTTTTTTTTGGATCCATTACGTACCGGAAAAATTCGTATACGTGATATTTTAGCATGTGGTTTTTTAGATGAATTATTAGAATTACGTGATGAAGATACAACAAAAGATAATCAAGAGTTAAATTGGTTTTCAGCAACGTCAGCATTAACTGTATATGGTCATTATTTAAATTTAGATAAAGATCATAATGGTATGTTAAGTAAATCTGAATTATCTGGTTATGGTTCTGGTACATTAACATCAGTATTTTTGGATCGTGTATTCGCTGAATGTTTAACATATGATGGTGAAATGGATTATAAAACATATTTAGATTTTGTATTAGCACTAGAGAATCGTCATGAGCCACAAAGTTTACAATATATATTTCGTATATTAGATGTTGAACATAAAGGTTATTTAACATCATTTACATTACATTATTTTTTTAAAGGTATACAAGAACAAATTAATTCACATAAAGCTGAACCAGTCAATTTTGATGATGTTAAAGATGAAATATTTGATATGGTTAAATCAAAAGATCCAACAAAAATAACATTAAAAGATTTAATTAATTGGTCAGTATTTTGTGCAAGATTTATATTGGATTTTATATCCGACTCAATAATTAGTAAACTGAGCAGATTTTTATAATTTACTTACTTTTATTTTATATTTTTTGTAGTGGACAAGCTGAAACAGTTGTATCAATTTTAATTGAATTCCATAAATTTTGGGCATACGAAAATCGTGAAGCAGTTGTTGTTGAGACAGCTTCAGATGATATAGCTCATAATGTATAAATTTAATTATTAAAAAGAAAAAAAAAATAGGTAATTAAAATTAAAATGTTAACAACGCAAATGCAATTTACTCTAAAAGTCTGATGTTATGTACGATTTTTAATACTTCTATTCTTTTTTAAATTATAAAATAAAGGAAAAAAAATATAAGAATACACTTTTCTTTTACTTACTTAATATATATCACAATTCACAAGTTATTCCATTCGAGCCGTTTTTTTTTTCTATAAGTCTTCAATATATACATAGATGAGGAAATTAGTTTCCGTATGTAAATGTAATTGACACTATACACGTTAAAAAAGGAAAGTTGAATCGATGAAAAAATTATTACCTTAAAGAAAAAAATAACAAATATTTCATTTATATATTGTATTAAATATTTATTTATTTCATGTTTGTTACAATTTTACGAATTTTACGATGAAGAAACATTTACATATAATAATTACTAATTTAATTATTTTAATAATAGTTGTTATGATAGTTAATAATAATCATTTATGATCATTCTTTACAAATTGGAAATAAGACGATTATTGTTTTTTCTTTCTTTTTACCTCTTAAAATTTTTTATTTTTATTTTTTGATTGTTTATTACATTATATTTGATATTTATTTTTTAAACTTTTAAATAAAAATAATATAGATTAATTGGATAATTGTTAGTATTGGTAATTTATTAATTAATAATTCTATAAGTTTTTATTTTATTTTTAATCTTTAAGATTATAATTCTTCTAAATTACTAATAAGATACGAGATAAACAGTATTATTCAGTTTATTTTTCTAATAATTATTTTTAAATTTTACAATGTGAATTTCATCTTATGCAATATACACACATATTTTAAAAACAAAAAATACATCAAGTGAATGTTAAATTTTATTATTTATTTTTTTTTTCTCTATTTCTAAATTTGAATTATAACCGTTAATTAGAACATAACATAAAACTTTTATAATAATATGAAATAATTAAGTAAAAAAACGTTAAAATTAAAAAAACAAAAATACTAAAATTAAAAATAGTATAAACAATAATTAATAATACTCAAGTTTTTTTTTATTTCTAAAAAGATAAAACTATTTTATTATATTTTCTAGCTTTTTTTTCTTTTTTAAGTTGAGAAGAAAATGATAAAATGAAAATTTTAATACATTTCAACTTCAAAAGTTAAAACAAAATGTCATGGTGTTAATTAAATCGAAAATTTCCAAATTTGTTCTCAATTAATTTATAAAATTCATATTTAATATTTTCAAGTCTTTAGAATTTTTACTACACATTTTTTTATATATTTTTTTTTTTCATTCATTTTTTTATATTTAACTTATCTTATTTAATAATTACTTCTAACTTAATTACTACACGATGCGTTTAAAGTAAATTTAAAATTATAATTAAATTAATTCAAATACATACAGATACGGTAGTATTGTGACTTATATAAATTTTAAAACAAAATAAACTCTAGAAAAAATATCTTAACAGTCATTTAAACACAAAATAAAATAGAAAATGAAAAAAGAAACGTAAATATATAAAAAATATTTAAATTTTTTATTTTTATTTTTGTAATAGCATAAAAATTTTTATGTTTTCATGTTTATTTTCGATATTAAACATATGTATATGACAATTTGATGATAAAAAAAGATTTTTCTTCTTTATTTGCTAACATACATATGTATGTACAATCATACTTTTTGAATATTAACGACTAAATAATAATAATTAACGACAAAAATGTTATAATTATATAAAAATAAAAATGATGATGAACAACTACGCAAAAAAAAAAAATAGAATTACACAAAAAAATAATCATATTTTATTTTGTACAGTGAGGGACTAAAGTGAGTATAAAACATTGAATTTTATCTTTTCAGTAGTGTAAAAAGTTATTTTTAGTTTTACTCCAACGAAAAGATAAAATTTATGTTGTACACTCAATTTTGTTTCTTGCTGTATTTATGTAATTATCCGCTTTTAAATTTTTCAAATATATCTTCCAATATTCATTTATTTTTGCTTAATTGTTGTTTGGAAGATAATTTTAATTTATTTATTTTTAACCACTTCTAGTTCTTTTAAGTCGTTTTCTAAATGTTGCCACTGGTATATGACCATTATCATCAATATCTCCTTTAACTACTGAATAATATTCATAATCACTGCTTAATCCATCTTCATAATCATTACTGGCATCATCATCATCATCATCATCGTCTTCTTTATCATCATTATCGTGTTCACGAGCGTTATCATCTCTAATATTAATATTCTCATCGTCATGATCACTAATTGATATTTTTCTTTTAGCTTTTGTATCATCCCCATGTATCAAGAAAGTGCAAATTTTATTATCAAAAAAAAAAAAAAAAAAAAGAAATAAATGAAATGAAAATTAATTTTTTGCATGTGGATGGATACGTAATTTTTTTAAAAATTAATTTTAAACCTAGTACTAAATTTTTTGCTAAACTAAAAAATATAAAACTATTAAAATATATTAGTTTTAGCACAAAATTTATCAAGCAAATTATAATTTACCTTTAGTCTTTCTCTTCTTTTTTTTTGATGTTGATGATTTCTTCGTTTTTGGTTTTCTTCCGCGTTTTTTTGTTAATGTTTTTTTTGTTGCTGCTGCTGTTGTTATTTCACTTAATTTTACACTGTTATTTGTTATTTTCTTTGTGTTCATGTTTTTACGATAATTTCTCTTTTTTGTTTCTGTTGTTGTAAGAACATTTTTAGAACGAATATTACTTGATTCATTTGAATTTGAATCAATATAATTTTCATCATCATTTTCATTTTCATTTTCTTCTTCTTGTTCCTTTTCCTCGTCTTCATTTTCACTTAATTCAGCTAAATCGCTTGGTGCATCATCATGAATTGATAAACTCATTCTTGTTAAAGATGATGGTGCCACAACTGCAGATGATCGCGATGATGATGACGTTTTCTTATTGTTAATACTTACATTAGAGCTAATAACTGAGTTCATGCTACTACATGATTCTTCGTCAGTTGATGTTATATTTGTCATTGGCCGAATTCGATAATTATTCATTGCAACTGATGATGTACCATTTTTGACGTAGTATATATCACGTTTAGCACGACGTTTAATTAATGAATCATTATAATCTAAGCCACGTTTAGTTGGTGTAATCACAGTTCGTAATCCGGCTTTTGTTCTAGGCCGAGTTAATTTAGCTGATGTTTGCAGCGTAGTAGTAGATTGTAATGACAAATTGTTATTACATTGTTGATTTTTATTATTGCCAGTTACATTATTTGTAACTGTATCATTTTGTTGATGGTCGTTACCATCAACAAAGCTGCTAGTAATTGTATTATTCGTAATTGTTGAATTCATTTTTCCTAATGTATTATTCAAAAGACTACTTTTACGTTTTTTTAATAATATATCAACCATTGGTTTTGTAAAACCTTTCATTTGTGTATAATCAATGCTATCATTTAAATCGCTATTTAACATCGATGTATTATTTGTTGATAAACGATCTTTAAATTTAATACGATTTTGTATTTCTAATATTGCATATGTAGGTTTACCTTTATAACGTGTTGGTGTATCATCAATAATCATTTCTTCACGTTCAAATTCTTTTTCAGCACGTTCTCTGGCTATTTGATCTGGATCTTGACTTAATATTTCTGACCATGAAAATTTTTTACGTTTTTTAGAATTCTTATGTTTAGTAGCTGTTGATGCAGATGATAATTTATCAGATTTTGATCGTAAATTTTTTGGTGATACACGATTTGGCGAATTTGTTGATGAGTTATTAAACGACAAAAAACTGTTCTCACGAAATGGCATTATAACACCTAAATTTTTCATAATCATTTTAACGCTATTCTTCATTTCAAACAAATTATTATTTTCACATTCTTCTTTAATATCAATTGAATTTTTAATTAATTCACTTAAATTTAGTTTCATTTTATTCGTTTTATTATTTTTGTTTTTATTTGTCGTTGCTGTTGAATTAAAATTATTTATTATTAAACGTTGATATTCATTTTGAAATATACGTTTACATTTATCATAATTTGGTCGTTCATTAAATGATAATTGACCAACATAATGCATGTATTCTCCTAAATATTTAGGAACTTTTTTACCATAAATATGTTTCAACATTTCTTTAACATCAGTCATTAAATATTCTTTCATCCAATGAACTTTTTCATGCTGTTGTTGTGCGGCATTCTCTTTCCATGGTAAATAACCTTGTGACCAAAATATTAAATTGTAACCTAAACATTCTAAATCACTGCGACGTGAATGTGCACCCATATGAGCATCACGTGATGTAAACTCTAATGTACCATCATGTGCACGACGTTGATCCATACAAAATGGATGATGTACACCATTCGAATCCATGAATTTTGATGCTAAACCAAAATCAATTAAAAATATTCGATCTTCTGTAATCCAATCATTTTTATTATATTTCTGTTGTTGTTCTTGAATATTTGTTTTACTTTCATGATTTTGATATTTTTTACTATTACTTCTGCTGTTATGATGACAATTACTACTATCATTATGATTACTATAATGATTAACGCTAGCACTAGTACTATTGCTATTATCATTACTGAAATTATTTAATGAATTTGAACTTTTTGAACGTTCTTTACTCAGTCTATGTCGATGACGTGTTATATATTCATCTAACGTTGAATCATCGTCACCACTACTTTTTGATGTCTCATCACCAAAAAATTGCGAATAATTAATTTTTTTTGTTGGACGTAAATAATGAGTTGATACCATTTCTTGATAAGTTGTTGTTGATGATGAATTTTGTTTATTAGTTATACGGCATGAACGAACCTTTACAAAAGAATAAAACATTAAAAGAAAAGATGTTTTATGATAAACAAAACAAAAATAAAATAAAAGGAAATACTTACTGGATTTGAACCACTATATGGCACGGATTTACGATTTTTACCAAATAATGTTTGAAATTTTGGCTTGTAGTCATCATCATTCTCATCGTCATTATCATCATTCGATTCATTATCATCATCTTCATCATTATATTGTTTAAACTTCTTTGAATATCGATTATTTAATTGATATCGTTTCTGGTTACTGTCATCACTGTCATCATTTTTATCTTCATCATTACTACTATTGCTTTCATTTAAATTATTTTCATAATGACCAATTTCATTTTTTATCAAAGTATTATTTAATTGTACTAATAAATTTTTATGATAAGTACATTTACTTATCATTAAATTTTCAGCTTTTATGTCTGAATGACAATAACCTTTATCATGCAAATGCTCTAATACCTCTAATATTTGTACAGCTATTATTAATACCGATTTTTGATCAACTTTACGATTTTTGATTATTGAATGTAAATCCCTATCAAAACGTTGTAATATCAAAAATCTATATCGTGCATTTTTAAAATAATGTGATCCAGATGCTATATACGCTGGCATACCAGGTGGTAATGGATTATCGTCTAAATTAAAAATTTAAGGAATAATAATAATGACAATAAAATAAATAGATAAAAAGTACAAAATAGTTAAAAGGATTACCAAACTAAAATTTCGAGTACTTACCACTTGGTTTTGCCGTATTTAAAAGACAATGAATTTCAACAAATAGAGGACCATTTGAATGTGGTTCTATTTTAACAACATATTTTGCGTTTTCATTTGTAACTGGTATAGATATATTATCAGATGCTAAAAATATTTCACCAAATGATCCTTTACCTATTAATTAGAAAAAGAAAGATTAAATAAGAATCAAGTTTAAGAAAATTATACTTTTTCTACAAACAATAAAACACAAACCAATTGGGTTTCCAATTCTCCATTGTTTTTGCATTAAATCTGTTAATATTGTACCATTAAGAAGTTCTCTTGATAAATGAAATTCTGGTTTTGGTGATTCTTTATCAAGATTATTGTATAAAATACTTGGTGTAGGTGTTCTATTATCATTTTCTATACGATAATGTGATGCATTTCGATCTTGATGATGATGGTGGCTGTTATGATGTGATTGATGATGATTAAGATGATGATCCTGTCCATTATTATATTTTGTTTTTTTGTTACTCGGACCACCATTATGGAGATGGTTTGCATCTGATACAGAACGTTTACCCATTTTCTATTGTTGTTATTATAAATGTTTAGTTATAAATGAATTCGTAATTATGTTATTGGTTGTCATTTATTTTTAAACAGTTGCATATCAGTTAAATTGATTTGACGGCTAAAAAATACAATATAAAATAGAAAAATGAAATCTGTTTTCTTTGCTTTTTTTCTCTTTAATCATTTCAATAAGAAAAGAAAATTTGTTGTTGATTCCTATTTTTTTTTAATAAAAGAAATACATTTTTTTGTTTATTTTTTTATTCCCATTTTATTATATTTTACAATTACAATAAAAATTTATTTTTTAATTTTTCCTTGTAATTTCAATTACCTATTTATTTTCTATAAATAAAACTATTTATGGTGGAAGCAAAAAATAATTCTATTTTATAGCAAACAGAAAAAATAATTTTTTTCATTTTTATTTATTTATTTTATAGTTATACATGAACTTTTATTATATTTTATATTTTTATATCATTTTCATAAGCACACAGGTATAACAATACAATACAGCAGCTGTAACCTGTAACCATTACATTTATGTATATGTATATTTCTTATATATTCAATAAATAAACGTACATATATAAGTCGTTAGTTGACCAATATGTCGTGTTTTTATGTATGTATTGTATATAACACACATACAACGGATTTAAATATACCGTTCTATGTGTATGTATAATTATATATATATTTGTTACTAAAGTACACCTATAAATTATATTTGCACAACTTATAACCTTACATATGTATGTTGTTATAAATACACCTTTATTTTGATTCCAATGTGATATATACATCTATTGCACATCTCTTATTTTTAATGAAAATAGAAAATACTTTGTTTTAAAAATTAAAAAAATTATACAAATAGGAACCTACATAATTATAAATTCTAAAATATATGATCAACTTTTTGTGTTTAATTTTTTTCAAATATAAAATCTATGCATGGATATTTTTGCATAAAACCAAAATTAATTAATTCAATTAATTTATTTCGATTGAAGATAAAAATTATTTCTATTTTTTGTACAAAATATTCCTTTTTATTATTTTGTCTAATTACATCATTTCAAGGTGTTTCACAAATTATTAGAAAAAAAAAAATCTTTTTAATAAAACTTATGGTAGAAATAAAGAATTACTTCCATGAAAATTTTTTTTACTTTTTTTTAAAATATACATACATATGTACATATTTATACATACATACATACATACATATTCACATATTTAAGAAAAAAAGGTACAAATATGAGAAAGACACAAATTAAAAAATTTTTTTTTCTTCTTCTAAGACTAGTTCATTTTTTATTTTATTTTTAATTCAAAAAATACATTTTATTACTTTTTTATTTCTATTTTAATTTATTTTATTCGTATTTAATATATTTTGTTTTCAATTGAAATTACAAAAATAATAATTTAGAATAGATAATTTGAATAAAAAAAAAATTTATAGAATAGATGAAAAACAGACACTCTTTTATGAAATAAAATTACTTGATTCTTGAACTAAACTGAGCTAAAGCTACCATGGCATATATTATTGGAATTATTGGAATTGAATAATTTCATTTCTACCCATTTCATTTTTAATTTGTCCCATAAGCCTTCAGTCTGTTTGTTTTACATACATGCATATGTACATGAATTCTTGCTTGCATATAATTTATATACATACATATGTCATACACGATATGTATAGATATGTTTATATCAAAGTATATAAATAAAATATTGTAAAATTGAAATTGTAATCATATATTTACTATACAATGCCAAATGCATTCATATATATATATATATTTGATTCTGAATTACTTACATCAAAATATATATCAATAATCAATATATAATATATATATATATACATATATACACATATATTCATATATTATTGCAGTTGGATTGTGTACCGCGTCTCAATTGTATACATATTTAGTATTTACCATTGATTTTTAACTTCTATCAAAATTTTTTATTAGCGAAAAACCGAATAGAAAATGAAACGTATAAACAGATTCATACACAACTATACATACAAATTTTTTATACATCCATTTATACAACTTTATATTTTGTAAAACACTGAATGAAAAAAAAAAAATGCAAATAGACAAATTTCTTTTCAAGCTTTTTTCTAATTTACTTCACCAATAAATTAATTTTTACATGAGTAATTTTGAGATTGCCGATAACTGTTTATTTATTTATCTTATCCACTAGGTATATTTTAACCATGTATTTGTCATTATCAAGATAATTGTCACAATCAATATTTCTAATTTATTTTTCACTGAATTTTGATTTTTTTTTTATTTTCAACTTTTATTTGTAATCTCAATGTTTCTTAGAAAGCACTATTTTATATTATTTTTTAATAAATTCACTGAATACAAATTCAATTAACTAAGCAAAGCAGCCAAACGTTTATCGTTTTCTTCTATCAATTCAGATTTCAGTCTTCAGTCGGTTTTTAAATTAAAGTGGCCGGCCATTTTGCTTAAAGAATTGAAAATTTAAAAAAGAAAAGCAAAAAAATGAAATGAAAAATGAAACAGATGTACATGGGAATTGGGATGTGTATGCCAAATGTAAAATTGTAATATACATATGCACATATGTGATATGTTTTATGTGTATAACATAAAGGAATACTGAAAAAAAAAAACAAAAACAAAAAAAAAATTCTAGTTTTGAAAACTTGATTTGAAAAATTTACTTTTCATTTAATTTTTTTGTTTAATTAAACATTCGTAAATTAAAAAAAAAATAATTGAATCCACATTTTAAATATGACTGTTACAAAATAAGTACTTTAGGAAAAAAAGTCGTTATGCTACAATTTATGATTTTTATCAAGTTCTTTATACATTTTTCACAACTTAAGAAAGGAGTTGAGCAAAAATTTAAAATTCTAAAAACATAACCTAGAAAAACACAAACCTCGTTCAGTGCTATCGTTTTGCTGCAATTGTAGTAAAGTTACTGTTTTTTGATGTCTGATACTGCAATACTGTAGAAAGTTTCAAATATTCAAATGAAAGCATATAAAGAAATATAAGAGTGTCGTAAAAAGAAAACTAATTACTTTTTTTCGTAATTTAAAAAGTGCTTTTTTCGAATGTACTGCTCTCTTATACTGCTTTCAAATTTTGAAAAACGATAGCACCTTGTCGTCAGTTACTTTCAATTTTCAATAATCGTTTTCTTTTAGTACCAATTTAAGAGCACTGCCAATACAAATGGCATCACACAAATTTGTTTGGTACCGGCAAGTATGGTACTGTTCGTTTGTTTAAATGAAAATATGAAACATTGGAAAAAAATTTTCATTCCAAATTCCAATTGATTTTTTTGTTTTTTTTTACTTTGATTTTCTGTCAATCTGGTATTTGGTTGTTACGGTATTGTGCAATTTCCAATTCCAATTTGTACTTGTATGCTTTGTATACTTTTTCTCATATTGTAGTCATCTGTTAAAATTGTTTTGTTTGTTATACTGATGTGATTATTGATATTTGATAAGGATAAGAACTAAGGAATAAGAATTAGGGAATCACCTACGGTAGGCCTCAATCCCAGCCCAGAGACAGCTACTTAAACTCAAATCCACCTAATTATACCTGCCTATTTGAATCTTAAATATTGTGCTTAATCTATACCTACAAGTCTTCCTGCTCCTTTTAAAATAGAATTTAAAAATAAGTAAAAAAGCAAAATTGAATGATGGACGCTGTTATAGAAAATTTAAATAAAGAGGATTTACTTGATATATTAATACGTTATGGTTTATATTTTGGTGCCATATTTCAATTAATATGCATTGGTGCTTGTTTATTTTTACCAAATAATACGGCAAATACAGATATTGATGAGGTAAATATAAATACTTTGTGTTTTTAAATAGTATGAATTTTTATTCTTTACCTTTTTTCTTTTTTGAAGAATGATGAGCATAATTTGGACGAATGTGGTAATACTGATAATCAATCAACAATGATGAATAATATGCAAAAAAGGCTTCATCATAAAAATCGTAAACAAGAAAAAAAGAAAAGAAGATAAACAGTTATCCTGCTAAGTTTAAGAATCAAGAACAAAAAAAAATAGTTATTAATAAGTAACAATCTTTAAATTTATTTGTGATAGAATCTTCATATAAAGATTTATATCATGTCAAGAATACATAAATTTGCTGTCGCTAATCTTACAAGTCAAGTAAAAGGTTTACCTAGAACTAGACTAATTTTGTTGTATTTTAAGTTCAAGATGCTTTTCTAAAAAAAAAAAAAATTAAATAAAATAAAAAGCAAAAGATAAGTATGAATCATAAGATAACTGAATTAAAAGATATAACTTCAGGCACTGTTTGGAGGTGTCAAGAAAAACATTCTTAAAACAAAGATTCAATGTTTTTCACGTTATATGTATATATATTTTTTTATATTTCATTTATTTTTATAATTTTTCTTTTTATAACATAATACAGATAGTAAAAAATAATCATTCCTATATACTACATTGCGTTACAATTTAAAGAAACGTACTTTATTAATTTATGATAGTAATTTAAATGAAAAGCATAATTTCGTAAAATCTATTTGATATAATAAGACTAATAATTATAGATCGTTAATTCTTGTAGTGATAATTTTAATAATCGCTAAAATTCGTATAATAATTTTTGCTCTTAATTTAATCTCTTTGTTTAATTGTTAATCTAATATTTATTTTGTATTTTATTTTGTATTTATTCGTAAAACTAAATTTTAAATATTTTACCAATCTTAATTTTATTTATATTATTTAATTTAATAAAATAAAATATTGTTAAATATGGTACATATTAAATTTTGAAAAGTAGGTGTTTATGTAAAGTTTTATTTTCTTTTATCAACAATTGAAGTAAATGGCAATTAAACAGAAATAACTCGAAAGTAAAATTTGAATTTATTTAATATCCTAATTTGTTTTTAGGAATTATGAAATTGTAATAAAATGAAAAGGAAGGTTCTAGATCGGCGATCAATTGTACGAATTCTTTTACATTAAAAAAAAAATGTAAAAACTTCTTTATGTCTTCTTCTCCGTTGCATTCATTTGATTCATTAGATCAAAAACTATGGTAGACTCCTACAACTAATTGAACAAATTTAATACAAATTTCATTTCCTGGTTATATAAGTTTTAATCCAAGCATAAACTACATATTTACAATTGAAAAAAAAAAAAATTAAAAGAACAATTTCTACGTAATTTTTATTTTACTTTACATTTCGATTATTGAAATTTTATAATGTTATACAATTTGTTTAATGTGCCAATAAACAGATGAATAATTCAAAATTATAACAAGTAACATTTTCAAAAATGTACATCAAGACGATTATAGTAAATAAATTAGAAGGAAAGTTCTTTTCTCTTAACTCACTTTTTTTCTTTACATCTACATGCATATTATTATAATCTAATATATCTATATAAATTCATTCCATAATTTTATTTTGTCCTTTAAATTACATAATAAATTGCTGTTTATATTTTTTTAGTAATTGAAGTTTTTAATAAAAATTTATTTATTTATTTGATAATAACTGAATTTATTGTATTATCCTGTTTCATTATGAGTTATTTGATCAGATACAGAAGAAGTTGATAATGGTATTGGTACTGATGATGTTGAAAATGCATTTGTATTTGGTTTCGACTTTTGTTCTAAATTTGAATTTTCATCATTTCCTATTGAAATACTCTAAAAAATTAGAAGAAAAAATAATATTTCGTTTCAAATTAAAAAGAAAAATAACTAATACATATTAACAATAAAGTTTTATAAACGAACCTTAATACCATCTTCTAATAATTGTTTGTCATTTTCTGATAATCCGCTTAAATTTGTATTAACTGGTTGTGGTACAGCGGCTATTGTTGTCGCTGTTTCTGTAATTGCTGTTGTCGCAGTTATTGTTTCCAATGATGATGACGCTATTGGTGATGATGACGACGTTACTGTTGACTGTTCGTTGGTAACAGAATTTATAGTTGATTTACTATTAGCATTATCTGTTGTTAATGACATGGTAGTGGCGGCAGTTGTTGTTACTGTTATGGTTGATGTTCCCACAGATTCTGTAGCAGGTGAAGAACTTTTTCTAGTTGGTGGCTGATAGGGTGGTCTTTGAACAAACATATTGTCTAAAATGTGATCGATATTTTCAGCACTACCAACTGGAGCATTTGCTGACGATGATGAATTTACCGCTGTCAATGATGATGATGATGATGATGATGATGATGAAGTGTTGCTAGTTATCGACGATGATCCTGTTATTGTCCCAGTTGCTATTCTATTATTTTCATCATCTTTCTCGGATTTCTTTGATTTATCGTTAGATGGTGGAGCTAATATGGGTATAGCATTTGTTGGTCTACGTTGCGGTGGAGCAACAGATCTGACTGGGGGCTGTTGTTGTGGTACGAAATACGTTGTACCTCCGACTGTGTTGTAGTTCTGGAAACTGGAGTAATTTTGGTACGGAGCTGCTGGTGCGTTTGGAGCCGAAGTGGCAGAACCTTGTACGTAATTTAACGTTGATGGCATTGGTTGTGGTGGACCTGTTGGTGGTCCACCTGGCTGAGTTTGAGTGCTGAAAGCAGCCATCTGTGTTGCATTCGCTGCTTGTTGTTGAATGTATGCAGCGGTTGCAGTTGTCTGCTGCTGTTGTCCATACTGTGGTTGAATTGTTTGTTGCGGTGGTGGTGGTCCAGACGGATAATCTGTCGTCGAAGCATAGTACGCTGCTGCAGGAGGAGCAGCTGGAGATGTAGCTTGGTATTGTTGTTGGACATTTTGATATTGAGGAGGTGGCTTTGTTTGATGATTTGTCTGTACACCTGGGACACCAGTTGAGACAGTAGGTATACCTTGAATTGCTACACCCTGTATTTGGGCTTGAATGTTTTCTTGTTGTGTGTGATACAGTTGCATTAAATTAGCTTGCAATAAATGTTGGTCTTGCAGAATCATGTGTTGAGATTGAGCCGCCGTTTGATTTTGGGTTGTACTATGATGATGATCGTGCATTTGTTGTATTTGCTGTTGCAAATTATGCTGATCTAACTGAGATTGTTGGGGAGGCTGCGACAATGTTGAATCACCTTGAGATCTTTGTCTCAAACTTGAATAACGTTTTGCAGTTCGATTCGTTTCACTGTTACTGCTGTTAGTTTGTGCCATTTCTTGAATAACACTTGGATTTTGTGTGACAATAGAATGCATTTGAACATTTCCTACATGAGATTGTTTTTGTGGAATTGGCATTGCTGACACTGTATCATTACGACTTTGCTGTATTTGTTGTAATCTAGTTTGAAGTTGTGATTGTTGCTGATGCTGATGTTGCTGCTGTTGTTGATGTTGCTTGAGTTGGTGTTGTTGTTGTGTTTGTCTAGTATTCATAATTGTATTTGAATTAATGGCTGACATTTTATCTTTTATTTCGTGGTGTTGTAGTTGTTGTTGCTGTTGTGGCTGAATTTTTGAAACTGATATATTTTCATGGCCATTATAACGATTATCATTATGATGAGTATTTGAATTCAAATTTACTGTTAAATTACTGTTATTTGCTTTTGTATTTGTGAAACTGACACTTTCTACTTGTGTCTTATTATTACGATCATCTAAAGATGAAATATTATGATGATGACGTATTGTTGCCGTTGCTGCCATTGTCGTCATATCATCCTTTTCACGATTATTATTGTTGTTAAATGATGAACGACTTTTATTTTGTTGATTTTTAAATTCCATATTTGATGAACGGTTTTGACGAAAACTTTTACTGCTATGACGCCTATTGTCATTTTTATGATCATCGTTTCCTCCTGCTCCACCAGTACGTTGTTCTTTGTCTCCTCCTCTGTGTGATACATTGCGATGATAATTATTACCTCCAACCGTATTTTTCTCATTATGACGATCATATCGATTTTCTTTTTCTTCACGATAATTACGAGCTTTTCGATTTTTCTTATCTCTATCTCCTAAAGCTGGAAAATCTTCTGGACGAGGTTTCCTTTGCATAATTGTTGTTGATTTTATGTATGCACTTTCATCTTCCCAATTACGATTATAACGACTTGGTCCACGGCCATAACGGCGACGTCGACGAGCGCGAGGTGGACCATCCTCGCTACGAATATCATAACTGAATGCATAAAGAATCATACATAAAGTTTTATTTCAGTTCTTGGTATTTATTTTCAAAGAATACATTACCCATAAGCTGATACTAATTCAGCTCTTGATTTTGGTGCTTGTTCATTTTCATCGTAACGATCATGTGACCATCTATCAACAGCTGATGCTGGTTGCCATTTTTTCATTGTTTTTGATGCACTTGATGTAACTGGTGTTTGAGTTTTTATATTATCACCTTCACCAATTTCATCGATTTTACTAGTATTGTCCTCTCTGTTCAACAAAAAAAATTCATTTTGTTAAAAAATTGATTGAATCCTTTGATTTCTATTTTGTTAATATAAAACAGTTGTTTTTACTTACGGATCATCAGCTGTTCTGTCGTCATGCTCATAAAAAGTTCCTCTTTTTGGTATATATTGAGGATTACTACGATCTTCATCAACTTTTTTTGAATATTCATTTTGCTCTTGTCCATCACCACGCTGTCTTTGCTCGAAACCACTATTACTTCCATTTTCTAGACTTTCGTCATCATCATCTAATTCATCTTCTTCATCGGCACCTAAACTTTCATCATCATCATCTTCATACTCATCTTCATCATCATCACCACCTTCTAATTCACTAGCTGTATCGTATTCAGAATCGTGTGGATGCGAATTTGTTGTTGCAGATGATTGGCCAGCTTGTGTTGGTGATTGTCCAGAATGAAAATTTGACTAAAAGAAAAATTTTTACTTAATTACAAAAAAATGAAAAAAAAGAAGAAAACTAATTGGATTTCATTTTACATAACAAAGAGAAAATATTGGAATGTGATAATTGTTGTTTTATCTGTTCTTAATTAAAATTGTAATAAATCTTAAAAGACCTAATTAGAAAATTATTAATTTAAAAAAAAGAAAAAAATTAAATTCGATTTATAGATAGTACATAGTACATTTTTTGGATTTCCTTTATTATACAATGCAGTGTAGCACATGAGTAATACAAATTTCTAGCCTTAGGCGTTTAATTATTAAAAATCTTTTTGGATAATTAAAAAAAAAAAATTATGCAGAAGAATATACATATATATTTAATTAAGGATTTTCATTTAACTACCTCTTCAGTGAAATTTTCATCTTGTTTTTCAACCGGTTTATCACAAGTTGTATGATGATGAAGTTTAGCAACATCCGCCATTTAAGGAAAATTATTTTAAAAAAAGATAAAATGTTTTTGTTCTTTTCTTTCCCAATAAAAATAATTTATTTTTTTTTCTTATCCTTTTTGTAATTTCTTTATATTTTAATAAAATATTTCTCCTTTATTTAAATACCAAAACTATAAAGAAAAATTGTAAATAATTAAATTATTTGTTCTTTTTTCTAAAAATCTACTTTAGTTTTAAACTTTTAAAATGAAAAAGCGTAAAATCTCCTAAGTATATAAATGGTATATACGTATGTTAATAAAATGTACACAGTACAGTAATGGTACAGTCGGGGTACACTATACAGTACAGTACAAGCAAGTACAAGTAAGCACACAAACACTATATATATACAACATGTAATATGTATACAGTATACACAATATACTATACACTATGTATAATTGGTACTATACAGTATCGAGCAAGTATTGAATATACCATTTCAACATTACCATATACATATTAATTATTCTTACTATAGCTGTGTATATTTATAATCAATATAATATATAGTATGTACATATCATATATGTATGTACATACATACATGCAACTTCATACAGCATAGTGTACGTATATACGACAAATAATAGTTCGAATTAAAATGAGATAGTTCCAAATCCTAATCCCAATACTTGGGAATATAGTATATTATATACATTAAAATGGATTTTTGGATTTTACACTACGCTACAAGTTCCGTTGATCGCTAATAAATATAACGTTAAAATGATAATTATGAAAGAGACGGATAGCGACATGTGTACATATTATAAATATCAAGTATAAATATTTTTCATATTTCAAAATTTCTTTGAAACTATTAAAGTAATATTTGGCTAAACCAGGCATTTCAGACTTCAAAACAACTCACCTTAATAAATTCATTCCATCATGTACCCATGTACTGTCTTATAATTTTGACGTTTGTTTTCCTTCTTTTCCTTACCATTCCTTATGCATTATTCACATTATGCTTTTACCACCAGATGGTAAATAGCATGAGGAAAAAGTATGCTTTTAGCATAATGTGAACACTGAACACCAATGCTGGTTGAATAGCACGCTTTTGAAATTAGCATGAAAAAGTTGGTAACTTAGTAGCACAGCTGATGAAATATTCAAAATGGTCAAAACTGAAAAATAGAATAAATGTCAAATTGAATTGGTGATTTACCACATAAAAAGTAATTTTATGTATAGGTACATATTTAATTTTTATATATAAATTGAAATAAAAATAATTTAAAATAATTGGAATATAAAAAATAATAATTGTAATATACATATGTATGTATTCGTAATTAAATTATTTTTTTTTTAATAGAATTTCTTCAGTTTCGGCCATTTTGTATCGTAAAAACTAGCATGCTTTTTCTTTTTCAAATGTGAACAGAAAATGCATACTATCAAACATGCTATTTTACCAGCAGATGTCAGATGGTGACCATTAGATGGGGAATAATGTGAATAAGCCATAAACCAACAAAACCAACACAAAACAACAATACAAAATATAATATGTCAATCTCGCTAAACTGTGTAAATTGTTATTGTAGTGAATGTCAGTACATAATGTAATACAAGAAAAAAAAAGAAATTATTGCATTCTCAAAAAATAAAAGGAAAGAAAAACTGAAGCAAAAGTGGAATTTTTTTAAAAAGAAATTTTTAATAAAATTTAACTACATAAATAATAAAAATAATCAAGTAAAAAGAAAATTTGATATTTTTTTAAATAATAAATGTAAGCAGTGAAAATTTCTTATTTATAAAATATAAGTATATTTAATTTTTTTTTGTTTTGATTTTTTCTTTTTTCAATTGTATCTGTCTTAAAAATTAAAAATAAAATATTTTTATTTCTATCGACAATTTATTAATTAAATTTCTTTCAGGTGGGTTTTAAATAGATAACTAATTATTTAAATTTTAAAATAAAAAAAGATAAAAAGCAAAAAGAAACCTTAATAATGTAATGTACGTACATATACTATATGTATAAAATGCTGATTTGATAATATAAAACTGATTGCAAATTAATATGATATGATTTTTCTTTACTTTTTTATAGTATATTTTTTTATTTTTGAAAGTTTATTGTGCAACATAAAATTTAAAATTTTTATAGGTACCTGGATCACAAACAAAAAATCATACGCGTGTACAAGTGTATACATTCGATATTTTAATTACATGTGCATATGTATGTAATTATGTACATATATCCAAGCATTAGGTACAATATATTACATGAAATTACACAAAGATTCAAAAAGTGCATTTCAGTTCAATATTAAAAATCTACTCGTGTATGTATGAACATATGTACGTATACGCAAGTGTACAAACAAACAGTGCATAAACATATGTATGTAAATAATATATTATGCCCGTATATATGTATCTATCTACCTACACTGATTTTTTTATTACTCCAATAATACTCAGTGATCCTAGTATCAGTATCAATATTCAATTTAAATGAGGCTGCTAGTCATACATATGTATGTACATATACCTACATACTTAGTGATTGCCTTTAATTTATTTTTTATTTTTTTTTTCTTTTTTTGTAAATTTATAATTTGAGAATCTGGCTGTTATAATTTTGATTGTAGTTCGATGTTCATTTGTTTTATAATTAAATTAAACTTAAATAAGTATTTAATAAAGAAATAAAAATTGATAAAAGCAGATTGAAAATTACATAATATAAAATATGTAATTATGAGAAACTCGTAGGTACAATCATTTGATAATCATTTTATTTATGAAATATTTAATAACACATACTACTTGATCTTCATATTTTTATTATGTTAAAAGTTATCATAAGCTAGCAGTGCCTGTTGATTGATACCATTTATTAAATGTATTAATATATTTTATTTTATTAGAATATAACGTGTATATATGTATCTACACACATATGTACACTTTTTTAATGTTTGTTGTCAATATTAAACAAAAATTATAGTTGTAACTGTAACGTAATCTGTTGATAAAATCAATGCTTAGACAGACAGATAGACAGACATTTATTAGACAGTTAGTTTAAGTTTATTAAGTTTATTATTAGTTAATTATTATTTAAGTTTAGGAAAAAATAAAAATTGAAAAGATTTTTTATGTAATGAAACTGAAAATCTGGAAAAAAGAAATACATCAAGCTTAGCTAGTAATCAACTTGTATTTTCAACGCATGCGATTATTCACATGCGTTACTTATGAACGCTTTACATTCAATTAGAATTACCCAACATCCCGTATAGAGCTAATATTATTAATTTGACTATATAATGCAGTAATAAATCAATAAACATATAATTTTTCAATTTTCAATTTCTTCTTTGTTTAAAGTATTTCTAAGATTTACAAAAATGTAAATTACAATTTTGTGAAGGAATTTTGAAAGAAGTAAACAAAAACAACACTTTAAAATAAATAAAACATAGAGAAAAATAATCTAAAGCACATACAGTGAGATAGATACGTATCAATCATAAGACTATATAAGCTGATAACTATATACATACGAGAAAATATAAACAAATATTTTTGTTTTTTCTTTACTTTATTTAAAAAATAATCATATCAAAGTTAAAGAAATGCATTTCTCAATTCCTGATACCCAGGAATTCTATAATGAAACATCTGGTTCAACCTATACGGTAAATACACAATTTATTTATTTATGTAGTAAATATGTTTTAACGCCCACAAAATGATTTTTTTTTTCTTTTACTACAGGGTTATAATATTTACATAAATGGAAATTTTCATTGTTGTTTACGTTACAAACAACTACATAGTTTTCATGATCAATTAAAACGTTCATTATCATCATTTGTATTACCATCATTTCCACCGAAAAAATTATTACCATTAACACCAAATCAATTAGAACAACGACGATCAGCATTAGAACGTTATATACAATTAATTGGACAAGATACAATATATTCAAAATCTGAATTATTACGTACATTCCTATTAAATGCACAACAAGAAACATCAGCAATTGATACACGCGAGATAATATTAGATATATATTTAATAAATGGTTATCGTATACAAATAAATTGTTATACAACAGATAATTCAACCAAAGTATTAGAGAAAACATGTGAAAATTTAGATTTATCCAAAGAATATTATAATTATTTTTCATTATATTTAATGAGGTGTGAAAATGATGGTGAAATCATATTAATTAGAAAATTAATGGATTTTGAGTCACCCTATATATCACAGCGTTTAATTGGTGATTGTAAAATAATTTTGAAAAAATGGTAAAATTAATTAATTCCATTTCGAATTCCAAAAAAAAAAAAAATTCAATACCTTTTTTTTTATTGTTATTATAGTTATTGGGATCCATGTTATGATCATCAATTAATGAAAGATAATGTAGCATTAAATCTGTTGTATATAGAAACAGTCAGTGATATTGAAAGAGGATGGATTGTAGCGACAAATGACGTAAAAGATCAATTAAGAAATTTACAAGAACATGGAAATAAAAGAGAAGTAATTTATAATATTCATTTTTATTTAATTCAAATAAATACTCACTGTTAATTTTGTTCTTTTTTCATTCATTTATTTTTTAATATTAAAAGTATTTAGAAATAGCACGTCATTTACCATCATATGGTTGTATAAAATTTTCAAATTCAATTGTTGATTACCCAGAGCCAAATACATGCGCTGTGATTTTAATAGGTAATAAAGAATTGATAATACGAACAAATTTGGGACCGAAAATAACTGAAACAAAATTTAAAGTGACTAGAATGAGATGTTGGCGTGTAACCACAATTCACACGGTAAGAAGAGTTTTTAAATAAAAAACAAAGGCCAAACACTTAAAATATACATATGTTTTTTTTAGAATGATGATTTATCACCGAATTCATCATGCAGCAGTAATGAAACACAAATGCAAAATTTTGAATTGTCATTTGAATATTTAATGACAAAAAATTGTTTAAAATGGATAACAATATCAAGTGAGCAAGCAATGTTAATGTCTGTATGTTTACAGGGTATGGTTGATGAATTATTAAATCAGAAAGATGGGAATGATTATAACAATTTTAAGGTAATTAATTTTAAATCTTTTAAAAATTTCAAAAATAAACATCAATCGCATTCCATGATCATATCTTATTTATATGAGGAGAAAAATATAAATGATTTCATTGTGTAATAAGACAAGCATTGTTTTGAAAAAATTTCATTTACATGAAATACAAGCAAATCAAAGTAGATTAAAAAAAAATGTATTTTAAAATTTTAGACTCAACATAACAGTTATACACCTTTATCATATGTACGAAGAGATGGTGGTAGAATAATAACAAATAACCAAATGTCTGATTCTAGTTCATCAGATACAATATCTAGTTTGGTACGATATTGTTATAATGCTTATATACACGTATAATTGGAAAAAAATGAGATTAATAATAATTTGTATTTTGTAATTTTTAGAATGAAATTGATATGCCAATACAATCACCATCATCTGAAACATTTTCATTACGTCGAAAGAATCGTAATAATAAAATTTCAACAACAGTTATATTTCGTAATGGACGTGATTCAGTTCAAAATGAAGCATTTGAAGGTATTGGCGATGATGATCTTTAGCTGTTTTAAAGAAAGGAAATAAACACAGATATTGAATAAAATCGACAATTTTTTTTTTTAAATAATTTTTATACGGTAAAGTAGGCAAAATAAATAATAATAGATATAATGTAGAACTTTTATTTTAAATCATTTTTTTTTTTCTTATATGGAATTTTTCTCAAAATATATCTTTTTTTATACAAATTACAATAACAAACGACACAGTAGTGTAATTATAAATGGAAATAATTTGTATTTCTTTTACTAATACAGATTATTGAATAAAATTATAATGAAATGACAATTTATAATATATAATAACATAAATAATCATGTAATATCGTTTATACTATTATGTTTTAATTTTCATACTCATTTATTATTCTCTCTTTTTTATGTAATATTGTATGTATGTTTTATTTTATTTAATATTAGTTTTCTAAATGTTTTATATATATTTTGACTTTTTTGTACATATCTATAATTTTTTTCTTTATTAATTAAAAAAGTGTACATTTGTGCATTTTATCTTTTTTAGAGGAAATTTTATTAATAATGAAACAAAAACGTAAAAAAATGATAATGTAAAGTGAAAAAAAAAAATTAAAACGAAATTATGTTCTTTGAAACAAGCATGTAAATTTATATTGATATTATTAAAAATGCATTTAAAACAATAAAAATCTCTTTTTTGAGTAAACACCATAATTTTTTAATACAAAAACTGAAGGTACAATTCGAAAATTTATAGTTTAATTACAATATGAAACTGATTACATTTAATTCTTCTACTACGCGGTAGTGGTTTCTGTATAACGCAGTAAGAGTTAATCTGATTTATATCAAATTCCGAATTTCTTACAGTGCGATTCCATATAATGCGATACGCGTTATCTATTGAAAGGTTAACAATACTGAATTTTAGGCAGTAACACATTTCTATTATTTAATGTATGATTTCTCAGTCCGATAGGTGACTTTATTGCCATTTGAAGAAATATAGTAATTTTAATGTGCCAAATAATTTGTTTTATATATCTTTTTCAATTGAAAAGTAAACCATTATTAAAATAACTATCAAAAGTAACAAACAAAATTACATTGATAACTACATAATTCATAGAATTCTAACATTAAATTAATTCTAACTAAAAATATACATATATGCTTATTTGTTTTGTAAAAATATAAAATTGAATATCAAAAACAAAATAAATTTTATTTAAAAAAAAAAAATCATACTTTTTTTGTTTGTGGAAAGAAAACGATAGGATAAATTAGGAATCTATATTTTTTATTTTTAGAAAAGAATGGGGAATAAGCTTTGTAGAGTATATTATTATTTCACCTATGCAATTTAAAAAGAATTCCGAAATTTTTTTTTTTAACGCATCGCATACTTATTATTATCTGATGTATTTAATAAGTCGATACCACTTAATTCATTATTAATATCTAGTTTTATAATATCTTCAGTATCAGCAAATGCAACACAACGTTTAATTGAATGTTTTATATTCGAATTTGGTGGTTTCAATATTGATTTTCTATTTAATTTATTTGGCGTATATGTCATTTCATCATCATTACATAATAATTTTAATTTTTTACCAGTTGATTTTGAATTTCGTGTTACAATTGACTTTGATGGTGACACTATTGATTGGGATAATGGAGATACATTTTTTTGTGGTGTATTTGAACGAGAACGTGAATTCCTTCTAATAATTTTTTCAATTCTTGTTTGTTTTGTTGATTTTTGAATTGAATTATTTTTGTTTAATAGACGCGTTGATCTCCGCAATGGTGTCAATGGTAATGTTTTGCAAACAGTAGATCCATGTTTTTCAATTTCATTATTATCAATTACCTGCTCAAGTTCCTTCTTATGTTCGACTACATTTTCACGAGGATTTGAAATAAAAATGACGTCATCATTTGCATTTTTATTGAATTTGAAATTTTGTTTAAATGCCTTTAACATTTTTCGTATTTCTTTGCTACCACCATCGACAGCTGTTTTGCTGTTCTTTTGTTGTGTTTGTTTTCTTTTTATATTTGGTTTTTTAACCGCTTCATCACGCTTTTGTACATTTGTTGCCTCTTTTATTTCATCTGGATCTTTCCAATCATTTTCTTTCCATCTATCTAAATTCAAAAATCTTTTATCAATATTTTCAATCTGAAATGCCAAAAAAAAGTAAAATATAGATAAATTATTTATGTGGAATTTTTACATTCAAACAAAAGTGATTAACATTGTTTTAACCACCATCATTGACATAACGAATCTCAAATTTTCATTACGCTTAAGCGCAGCAAATTTGAACTTCGGTAAAAATAAATCAAATGAAAATGATTCTGTTTATCATTTCATTAAAACAATATTAAATGCACAAAAATATTTACATCCGTTTAATGTAAAAATATTTCAACGTACCTGTAGACAAACCATTGACCAAAAGCCTTCTAAATCTTCTGATAAAATTAAATTATTGTTTTCATTATTATCATTACAATTTTTAGAATTTTCCTCAACATTCATTTTTAATTCCTCTAATTTAATTTGTGGTATTGTGTATTTTTCACATTTATCGATTAAATCATTAAATTGCTTTAATTTTTTATTTAATAATAATTTTGTCTGTCCAATTGTTACATTAATCATATCATTACAATTATCTTCAATATTAAACATTTCATTATGATTATCATTTTTGTCATCATTACCATGATCATTTTGTAAATTTTTATTATTCTGATACAATTCCCATTTAATACATAATTCATTTAAACGTTTTATTTCAGAATTTAATAAATTGCGAAAATATTTAATTGCCTCTTTAATATGACGTATTTTAATTGAATCACAAACTGGTGATTCTACATTATCAGATTTATATAAACTATTGCGTTTTTCCATTTCCTTTTTCAATGATACTTTACCACGTGATAGACTAACATATGGACTTACATAATTTGATGGCCTCTCATTATCATCATTTCTTACTGATGATGATATACTTTTTATTGGTGTTTTATAAACTGTTGTATCTGATGACAAAGATAAATTCACTACATCAATTTTATTCAATTCTACATTCTCAATTCGTACTTCGACCGTTTTTAGTAGTTCCTTTGAACCATTATCCATGATATTCTTTTCATCATCATTAACGACATTTTTATAATCTTTTGTTTGTTGCTTTGGTGTATTGCTACGTGAACGTATATTTTGTTGATGTTTTGTAATTTTTTGCATTCGTGTTTGTTTTGCTGTTGATAATCTTTCTGTTAGTAATATATCTTGTTTTTTTTCTCGTTTATCTTGTAAATTTTTTTTATCTAACAAACGTACCGAATAACGTAATGTTGTTAATACGGGATCTTCAACGATTTCAGTATTTTTATTATTCTCATTATTTTGACGGTCTTTTAAATAATTATTTAAAAAATTTGTTTCAACTTTTTTCATAAAATTTAAAAAATCAGTATTCTTTAAATTTTCTTTTGATATTTTGCCTTGTTTACGTTTTTTCATTACCTTTGTTAATGGTTTATTATTTTTATCATTCCGTCTATTACTTACAATACGATCATGATCATTATCATGTTCTTTTTCATCATTAAAAATTTTCAATTTTTGTATTAGATTTTCATTTTCTACATGAATTGCTTTTAAATTTAATTCAATTTCAGACCATATACATTTTAAGTTATTCTCTAAATCTGATCTTGATTTATTATTGTTATTACCGTTTGAATTTTGTACTTTTATTGTTTCATATTTATTAATTAATGCATTAAAATCTCTCATTTTATTATTTAATAAGAACTGAATTGTTTCAATAAATTTATTAACAGGAATATTTTTAATCAATAAATTCATACTTTTATTTGAACATTTAATATTTTCCCATTTTTCATATAATGATTTTAAATTATTTATTTCGGTGTTCATTAGATTTCTATAATGTTTAGCAAGTTTTTTATTATTTTCTGATATATCATTATTATTTGATTTTACGGTTGTAATTAGTTCATTTGCATTTAAATTATTTAAATTTTCTGGTGATTTTTCAATTGGACTTATTATCTCCTCATTTTGTTTAATGAATGTATCAGAAACCAATGTTTCAGTTGTTTTTGTTGCAGCTGTTGATGAAGATGACGTCAATGATGTCCCTGATTGCGATTTTTTTACAGTCGATGTTAAGTAAGATTGATTTAATTTTGGATAACCCAATTTTATTTCCGTGGTATTCGTTTTATTCGTTTCTATTGTTGACATATTCTTTTCCGTTACTGCTTTAATAGTTAATTTATTTTTATCATTTTGAATACGATTATCATTTAATGGTTTTAATACGTTTTTACAACAGTTTGTTATGGTTTTTGTGGGATTTTTATTTTTATTCTCGAATCCATTTTTTGTTACTGGTACTGATGGTAACAATGGTTTTTTAAATCGATTTTTTTTCTCTTCATTTGTGCATCCATTAAACATATTGAAAATACCATTAGTTGGGCGTACAGCCGATACAAATGGTTTTCGTTGATTTTTAATTTTTTCTTTTAAATCATTCTCTTTTTTAATTTTTTCTTGTTTCCACTTTTTATATTTTTCTAAGTATGACAATTTTTTTTCTTGAATTTTTGATTTTATATTACTATTATCTACATTATTGGGAGTAGATCGTTGATTAGATTGACTTGTTGATGATGGTGATGGGATAACATCAATTTGTCTTCGACTTAAATATTCATTAGCACGATTAAGCGATCTATATTGATTTGATACAAATCTTCTTTGATCAGATTTATCATTTCTAATATGGGATTTATACATATCACGGCGATCCATTTTTTCTTCTTTTTTTTTTTCAAATGACTGTTATTAAAAAGAAACTTGTTAACTAAAAATTTGAAAATACAAAAAAAAAATGTAATATAAAATAATAAATTTAAAAAATGGTATTTAGTGTTCAGGTTTGCTCTCAAAAATTGTTTTATTTTAATTACTGTACTGTACTGTATTCTGTATTATCTATTATTTGTTATCCCATATATTATACACATTCTTACATTTACCATGTACATATGTACTAAATATTCTAATTGTACTTTATATGTATGTACATACATACATACATACATATGTACATATGAACATCGTGTAATATAAAATAAAAAAAAAGTCAAACATTCAAACAAACAAATTCTGACTTTAAAATTAAAAAATAATACTTACGTTTAAATGAATAAATCCCGAATTGCCGAAAAGAATATTTCTTTAATTTTTTTTTTTTTACTTTTTGAAACTATGTATGTATGTACATAAATTAAAAATATTTTTTGAATTTATTCTAAAGTAAATATTTCAAAATTGCGCTGATTTTCAATGCTCACTAAATATTCATTCTTTTAGATATGAATTTTTAAATATGAAAAAAGTGTAAAATAACGTAAAAAGAATTACAATTAAAATAAATAAAAAATTACAATAAATTTCTTTTCAAAATTAGACATTAAACTCCAAACAAATAATTAATACAATTAAATCGCACATAAAACCAAATAAAACTAAACATTTAACATATAGAGAAATGATACGCTGCACTAGAACTGTTTTTGTAACTGATCAATTTTAAAAATTTTATTTTAGAAATTGAAACTGATATAGAATATGAAGTTGGTCACAAATTATAAATTTTAGGTTGTGTAGCAGGATCCACATAATATATTATGTGGATCATGGATTAAATTAAATATTTAAGCTTGAGGTATTTCTACACGGCACGTATTTTATTTATAAATTTTTAAAATAGTCGTTAAAAAAGATCATTAATCTGTCTTTTATAGAGGATGTCCCAGTGTAAATGCCAGATAATGGATAATGAGTCTGTCGCTATCGTGAAATTGAAATTCAGAGTATTTCTAACAGAAAATCGTTCTACACCCCCTTCTCCCATAATCTAAAATTTTCCCCTTCTGAAATATAACCGAAACGAAATCGACTGAAAATTTTACGTCCTTGGAACCACAACTCCACAACACAATCCGACAATGGACAAATTGTTGTTTCTAATTTGTGTATCAGTATATGCATATTGGCTAAAACTTAAAAGATTTATTTATCAATTTCCATAAGTAAAATAAATATGAATGTATGTATTTCATTTTATCTCATACACAGCAATTACGGATGCAGAACTGCCAAAATGTACCTAGTACCTACATACCTATACCCACCTGTATTGAGGAATTCATATTTAAGTAGATACCAGTGATACAATACCCGGATCCACTATTCAGCTAGAACGTAATCAGTACTATAGTTTCTCCCATGCTTGAATCTCGAGGAAAATAGACGTAATAGATAGATTCCTTTTTCTACTATATATCAAATTTCAAATATGTATATATGTACAGATGTTTAATTAAATGGTTGTTGTTTTGATGAAAATTAAATAAGATGTAGAATTGTCGGTTTACTCTGTGCACATGGTACATACGTATATGTATAAAATAAACACTTGTATCTATAGTACCAAATAGTACCTACGTATGATATGTGTATAAGAAAAAACGTTTGGTAATTAAGAAAAATACATATATAGATTAATTGTATGTATGTGTAGAAGTATGTATATGAACAAATGTTAAAATATAATAAACAAGTAAATATTAAATTCTCAAATATCAATTTCTGATTATTGTTTATTGTAGTTTAATATTCGTCAATGCATTTACACATGTACATACATGTATACATATTTATCCGTTGTTATTTTTCTTAATAATGTAATTAATTTATACGTCTGTATTTACATATAAAAATGTATGTATCTGTTATATGTGGGTACCCAAATGTATCTATCTACGTGGTACAATAAATTATGCATAAAAATGAGTATAAAGATTTCCTAATTTATAATAAATTGCCATTTATCAAGTAGTCTTCGGTCGGACAATTTACTGCCAAAAAAAGAATTAATGAATTGTATAAAATTAATTTGATTAGAACAAATTTAAGAAAAAGGAAACGGGAAAACAAAAAATATGAAGACGGCAACTTCAATTATAATTTTATTGATTTGTTGTTTTTTGAATGGTTTTTCCGCTCAGAATTTAACAACAACGACCGTCACACCAATATCAACAACATCTGAGCAACAAAGTTCTTCCACACCAACAACAACAACTGAATCAGTGTCAACGGAAAGTCCAATAGAATCAAGCTCTTCGACAACCGTGACATCAACAGAACCAAGTTCTACAACAACGATAACAACAACAGTGGAACCAAGTCCCATGACGACGACATTAAACCCAAACAATTCATCAACTACTCAACTCCCATCAACTACAACATCATTGGAAACCACAGTTACACCAAGATCTACAACTACCTCCACTGCGGCAACAACAAAAGTGACAAGATGTCCAACTAAAAGGCAAGGAAAAGGATGTAGACGTCGCAATCGAAGAAAACATTATCACCGTCCCCGTCACAATCATGACCATGGTCGTGATAATCGCCATAGACATCATGATCGTCGTAGATATCATTACGGAAGTTATAATCGCCACAGATATGAAAAAGAATGGGATTCAGCACAACATCATCAATATAATGAAAGTGATTCTAGGGAAGGAAACGAAAGTAAAGAATCAAAGGAAAATAAAAGATACAGATATTAGGAGGCAATACTGAACTTTGTACATATCTACAAGTACATATATATGTACATATTTTGAAAAACAAAATGAGAAAAAATCGAGTATATTTTAAATTTCAAATTAACATTAATGTTTAAAGTACTCTCTGATTATTTAGTTTTGGTTGTATAAACTTTACTTTATTGCCTGTAGTAAAATTTATGAAAGTAATAAAAAATAGTTTATTATTTTTTTATTTTTATTTTGAAAATTTGAATTAGTGACAATTTGAAAATGTAGACTTTATGAAAATTAATAATTAATTAATTAAGAAAAGAAGAATGTATATTTTATACTCGATACAGCCACGTCAAATTTATGTATCAATCGATGGATCACGTTTGTAGGACTTTTCAAATCACCTAACTTTTGCTTAAAACATTTTTGTAAAATATTCGGTTCTCGAGATGTTCAACCTCGCAATATTTTTAAAGTACCTTGAATATCTCATAAACGACGTACAGTACGATCTAACGTTCATACTAACATTATCTCCTATAGACGTGATCTATAGATTGTTGTTTGAATTTGATGTAGCTGTTTAAGTTGACTCAAGTATTATGCTTCATATAAATTTGTTCATTCTTTTTAATAATTCGGTGCTAAACGAATGTATTTTGTGCTTTATATATTTTGTTTTATTGTTAATTTTAGAAAAAATAAAATGGTTTATTTAGCCAAAATACTTTCTTCTAATGTAATTACTGGTTTTAAATTACGATCCATACTGTAAAATAAATTTTTTTATAAATTAATAATTTATTAGCTATTAAAAATTTTTACTGTGGTTCTTAGTCACCTTGCAAATGCAGTTACAACTTCATCAACTTTTTCTGGATGGCAAACGATTGCCGTTTTAGATTGTGATGAAAATAATGTCGTCATATATTTAGATCCAATACGATTTAAATCATCTAAAGTGACTTGATTGACTTTCTAAAATATCAAAAAAGATAAATAAAATAAAATAATAAAATAAAAAATTGAAAAATGAACTGAAAAAATATTTTTGTAATTATTTTAACATTTTTTAAAATGCGTTTTGAATCAACTGTTACTATTAACTTTAATGAAGGATAAATTTTTCATTTACGTAAATCTTAAAGTACAAAGAAATTAAGTTTTAGTGAAAATCTAAAGTGAAATCAATTTAAAAAAATGATTTCTCACCTTAACTAACATTTGATTATAATCAGCGTTTACATTTTTAAAACTGGCTAATAAGCTCTGCAAAACTAAATTGCCAACACATCTTTCTCTTTCAATTATCTCAAATATTAATGAACTTTTTGCTGATTCGAATAAACTTTTATCCCAATTTGTGATTTTATTAACATGATTTTCCTTTAACGAAAAAAATAATAAAATAAAATAGAAGAAAATAAATAAATAATCTGTTATATTTTTTTTTTCTTGATGCTTACAATTGCTTGTTTCATTTCTCTAAATGCTTCGACAACGTTTGTTGCCCGATATAAAGTTGCACATAATAAACCTTCATGCGGCCTTGGTACAATATTATAGCTGTATGCATAACCCTGACCACGTATTAATTTCCATAATGGACCTTCCAATTGTGTTAAATATTGTAAATATAACATTAATGCTGGTAAATCAGTATCATTAAAATCATTAATTGATGGTGAACCATGAAATAAAAAGCCGCTTTCAACACAACCCAAACCTACAGCAGCTCCTTGCATATCTGGATAAATACCATTCGATTTTAATAATTTCCAATCAGGAATAACATTCAATCTGAAAAGAATTAAATGCGCTTACAATTTGTTTGATTCAATTATTATTATTTTAGTTTTAAAAAATGCCACATACTTGTATTTTTCATGATTTTCGTTCGATTGATTTATGAAATTTAACCATGGTGCTGATATATTTTTTCCTTCATTCGACATTTTACTTAAATTAGCTGCAATATGTACAGCAACATTTTTTGGTTGTGTTAAATATTCACGTACTGTATTTAAATCATTGATAACTGATTGTGCCGTATTCGAATCTTCTAATTGTTTTAAAATTGAATTTAGAAATTTTTGTTGTTTAATCATTGAACAGAGTTGAAAGTTACTATCTAAAATAAAGGAGGGAAAGAAGAAAATAAGTATTATTAAATTTTAAATGAATTTTAAATGAATATTCAAATTTTTTAAATATTTTTAATACCTTTATCATAGTACATTGCTTTTAATAAATCACGTACAACGGAATTTGATTTTCTTTTAGCTTGTGCAACAGCATTATGCATTTTTGACGCACACACTTTAATACGTTCTACCACAAACTCTGTTGAATATAATAGATCATGACACCAATTAACGGCTGTTTCATATTTTTCAGGTGCAATCTAAAAAAAAATCGAAAAATTATTTTAATATAGATAAAACAAAGTATTAAAAGCGTATTTTATATATTAACTTGAAGCATTAATAATGCTGTATGTGAAAATGGGCCACAACTAAATGCTGAACTTGATTCTAAACCAAGTTTGGTAGCTGATGCAATTGTATCACGCTCTAATGCAGCAACAACATCTTCATATGGTATCAGTTTGTCATTTTTACGTATTGGTGATTCTAGCATTAGTTCCAAATACAATAATAGATATGAACGTAAATTTTTATCTAAATCATCTGTATTTAATGTAATCGATATATAAATAAAATTTGTACGTATATCATAAATTTCAGCATAAATTGGAAAATCTGAAAATTTTAAACAGTTCGTAGATAAATCTGAATTATCTGTTGATTTAAAGATTTTCAAGTAATGAAAATTTATATTATCTGAATTTGGTACTGGAACTTGTGTTAATACGTCTGGTGGAGGTGTCCTCTACAAGAAATAAGAAAATAAGAAAAAACATAATCAACATAAATTTTACCATACCTCATTTTCTTCCATAGCTTTCTTCAACTCATTCCCTTTTCGTTGTAGACCTTCAATACCCAATTCATTACGTTGTGCTTCAATGCGATCTAATTCAAGTTTTAATAATCTCTCTTGTTCTTTAATACTTGGATATGCGCGAATACAAACATGATTTCCCTTTCAAAACAGAAAAAAAAAAGTTATTTTGAATTAAAAAACAAAAATGAATTTTCCCACTTCAACAAAAAATGTTCGCAATAAATTAATCCAATAGTCCTCATCGACTGTTAAAAAGTATTCCAATTGTTTTTTCATGTTTAATCTGTTGACAAACTTTGAAGAAAAATTTAAAATAACATTAAACCAAAATTGATATTTTTATCGATTTGTAACAGACAAAATGGAAATAAAAATAATATTTTACTTACTGCTTCAGTACCATTACCATAAATAACATCAGTTATAATTAAATAAGCAGCTGTGTCGTGTGGATCTGTTTCAACATTACTTAATGATTCAAGAATTTCTCTTTCAATTATTGTTTTCATACGTTTCATATCGATTTTTTCTTCACCTAAAAAATTATTAGTAAGTAAAACTAAGCTTTTACCTTCTTACAGTTATTTTGATTTTTGTAACTTTACCCTTTGTAAAACGAATTAAAATGATTTTTAATTTATCTAATATCAAATCGATCTTTGGAATTGGTACATTATCGAATATCAAATATAATAATGATTCATAATTTTCAATAATACTATGTGACACTTTACTAGCATATGGATCATCAATTTCAACAAATTCCTTTTGTAATGGGCTAACTGATGTATCAGTAAAATAACGTAATAATAAATTACATGCTGTTATTTTATGATAATCATGAATACAATTAGGTCCTCTAAAACCTAAATAAACCAAACCACAATCTTCTTCATCAGTTGGATATAAAACCTAATAAATAGAAAATTCGTAAATTTGTTTTGGAATTATAAACGAATTATGTTTGCTTGCCTTAATATCTTTACTTTCATCAAGTGGTGGTACTGGAGTTTGCCATGGTTTCGTAAATTCACAATTTTTATTCTATAATTGAATTTGAAAAAATACGCTTTAAATTTTAAAATGTTTAAAATTTATTTTAATTTTTAATAACCTTCATTAAAATTTTATCTTGCACTGGTTTCAATGCGTTAAAAACACGTTCTGATTCTATTTTACCAGTTATAATTATAGTTAAATTATCTGGTCTATAAAAGGCAGCATGATAGTCACGTACCTTATATTTAAAGAAAAAGAAGAAAATAGATTAACAAAAAATGTAGGTATAATGTAACTTAAAAGTATTTACACACCTTTTTATTATTTGTACTTGTCCGTAAATTTTTTGTTAGACCACCAGTTTCTGAGCTATAGCCAGAATTTTGATATGCGGCACGAATTAAATTTAAATATGCTATCGATTCAGCTGTATTTTCTCTACCCTTCATTTCACTATAAACGACACCAGCATCTTCACCTTCACCAGATATATGATGAACTTCTGTTATAAATCCAGAATCCTTTTTATAATTGAAATGAAAATAAAAATAAAATCTATCGTAGCAAATGTAAAAATTATGAAAAAAATACCGTTAATGTTGGATAGAGTATATGGTCCAAATAAATTGGCATTAATTCTAAAAACCCATCACTTCCGGCAGTTGTCATTGTATAGCAAGTATGATCAACATCAGTCCATGCATTTGTACCAGATGCTAAACAACGATTTGCTAAAAGATCTAATATCCCTTTGTATGGATATTTTTCAGAACCAAGAAATATGAGATGTTCTAAGGTATGTGGTAATCCATCATCATCATGAGCCTCCGTTACTAAAATGATCAGTATAATTATAATTCAAATATTTAGACATGTAATAGTAATTTTATGACGTGGAAGAAATTAGGTTATCATAGATACACAAGTTTTGATCAACCAAGAGAAATATGATAGAATTATATTTTATTAGTTTGAAATTTTATAAATTTTTAAATTTCTACTTACAAAAAGAAAATTAAGATAGGTACTTATTTCAAAAATATAATGACAAATTATAAATACGACCTACTTACAAGATAAAATTGTTGGGAATAAAAGAGGACAAAGAAGCAATGTGACTAAAAAACTTATGTGACTGGCTTAGATGTTCAGTGGTACAAAACAAAGGGAAGAAAAAAAAATGAAATTGAGACGATCTCTGACCTCCGACATGGAGCGAAACTATAAGAAGAACTTACCGACAACAAAGTATCCATTAACTACTGGACCTTCAACATCAGCCAAAACTACAGTCAATCCAGTTTCATCTGATATATATTTATTAACATCAATACATCCATTAACAGACGCCTTCGCGACTAATTTAAAACTCATTACTATTTTATTTTATTTAAAAAATGCAAATAAAAAGATACCGATTGAATAAAATATTGTTTATGACGTATGACGAAGATCTAAATTGTAGTAAAGAGCTAATTAAAAACTTTTCTTAAATGTATTTTTTTGTATGTATAAACAAAAAAATTGAAAATGATAATCAACACAAATGTTGTATTGTATGTACAATGTACGTACATACATACATATATGAATATGATGATGATAACCCAAAAAACGAAAATGACACAAATGACAATACACAGTGATGACTGATGGTCACTGATGGTGATGTGATGCTGATGGCACTAAAACAAAAACCATAGACATCATAGAATATATGTAATATATAAATATCTATAAACAATAAATATATAAAATATAATACTGTAGAGAAAAATCTTTCATACAAAATTGGATTTACGGTTATAAACATTTCTGTGCATGTGATCTTATGTAAAATGTAAATACATATGCACTATGCCGTGGTTCAATATTATAGATTATAATTTAGATCCATGAGTTTCGAACTAAGCCTTAGAAACTAGATTTAACACCATCTACCAAATGAACTATATAAGTTATAAACTATGAATTGTTTGATATCATTGAACTATAGTTATAAAAATTTTGCCATTATTTATTTTTCCAAAGCAGTATTTTAAATATCTGGTCACACTATATATTTTCTATATATTTTGAATTGAATTTGAATAGTTTAATTTTTTTAATTTAGAAAATAGAAAGCAAGCAACCGAAAAGTTGGATAAAATTAAGCTGTAAGCCATTTAAAGTTAAATTTTGTAATCATTTATATTTTAAATAAAAATAAGAAATAAGTATAATTTGTGTTTGTTCATTTTTTTTGTTTATATGTATTTTAAATTGTTCGAGTTGTTTGATTTTTTTAATCGTAAAATTAAAGAAAATTTTTTAAGATAATGGACAAAGAAGTTGAACGGAACATTAATGGACAACATAGCGAAATAATGTAAGTTGATTAAAATTTGAGTAAAGTATAAAAATAATTTAAGCAATAACTCTTGAAAAAATTTTTTAGAAAAAGAAAAACAAGTGGCAGTTTATTAGAGATTAATCAGATTATTAATTATTTATTTGTACTTTTTTCAATTTTCGAAAAAGTTAAATGCAAAAAAAAAGTATTGGCGGGATATTACATTATACTTGAAAATTTCATTGATGTAGAACTGAAAATAATTGCATATTATAAATTGGTAAATTATAATAAATAGTAAAATTTGACTGGCTTTCAATCATAAAAGATTCAATTAATTTCTAACAGTAACTAAAAAATCCTAACAAAAAAAGGCCTACAAAACAAAAAAGATGACAAAGATAGATAAAAAAAACATGCATTGACGATTTGAAAGAAACGAACAATTTCTTTGGAATTTTCGTATTTGTTCCTTTAATTTTTTTTTGTTCTAGCGTTTTTTTACTATTTACCGTAGTTTGTCAATTTATAGTCATTATTTTCAGTTTTATACCGATGAAAAGACAAAATTTAATCATATATTCATTTTTGGCCCTATATATTTCATTTTTGTACATACACAGACGACCAATAAGAAATCAGAAAACTATGTTTAGACTATCAGCATTTTTTCCATTCATAATTTTTTATCACTAGAAATTGGTTATATTGGTTTAAGACTAACCTTTTGATCTTAAATTAAAAAATTTAACTTGATTTTCTCTTGTTTCCATTTTCTTAGAAATGAAGTAAGCAGTGAAATAAATCGACTGACTGTATCAACTATAAAAGAAATGACCAAATTATGGACAATTGCTTACGAGCCATCAGTATGTGAACAAAATATTAAAATTTTAACAGAACATGTTGATTCATTTTATAATGAAATATTAGATGAGATTAAAGAGAAAAATAATAAACTTGTAGCCGATATTAATGGTAATTCAAACAAAAACGAAAAGAAAAAAAAACAGTTCTTTTTTTTTTTTTTTTTAAATTACAGAATTGAGACTGAATTTTTGATTTTGAATTTTTTCTATTAATTTTAACATAGATTTAGAGGAAGAACTTGCAAATATACAACGCCAATTAAAAATTGATATACAATTTAAAATTGATAAAACTAAACCATTATTTACAATTAAATGTGAATTAGATGAAAATTTGCATAACCTACGTAAAATATTAGAAGAACGTAAAAATGATATTATTAAATTACACATGGAAGAGAATCTATTATGCGATGAATTATATATTAGTGAAAAACAAATATCAGTTGATTTAGATGCAACATTACCGTCTGCTGATGATATAATATCATATCATAAATATTTGGATGATTTATATAATGAAAAACAGAATCGTATTAATGAAATAAGTCGATTACGTGATGATATTAATAGTTTATTAAAATGTTTAGAAATACATGATCTATTAGATGAAGATAGATGGTAAGAATATTAGAAAATATAGAATGTAGATTTGATCCTTTTGCAAACTAAACTGATTTTTATTTTCAAAATTTCTAACGGCTACACTTTAATTCTACTAAAAACATATTTCTAAAAGTTTGGTAATTTATTTGCTTAATTAAAATTTATTTTCACCATAGATAAGTGAATAGTTTGATTTAGAAATTCTTATTTTGTTTTATGGACTTAATTGATTTAATTTGTGAAGAATTTATTATTTTTTTAAATATAATATATTTAATTTTTATTACTTATTATATATAATTTTCTAGCTTACTAAATGATCCTGTACCATTATCTTTAAATACAATTAATAAATTACAAAAAATGCTTGAATATTATGTTACACAAATGGATAATATGAAAATTGAAATTGATAAAATGAGATCAAAATTAGAACTATTATGGAATTTTCTAAATATTGATATTAAACATAGAAAAAAATTTGATAAATATTCAGATAAATATACAAAAAAAGCGTTTGAAGTGTACTATGAAGAATTAGAACATTGTGAAATTGAAAAGAGGAAACACATTGGAGAATTTATTGAGAAATTACGTGTGGAAATTTTTGAATGGTGGGAGAAATGTTTAAAATCTGAAATGGAAAGAGCGCGTTTTATACACTTTACAAATGATTGCTATTCAGATGATTTATTGCAATTGCATGAAATTGAATTAGAAGAATTAAAGACGTTCTATGAGGAGAACAAGTAATGAAACTTACAGATTTGTTATATTTTTTAATGTATAAGTTAACTTTTTTAACCTTTTTTTATATTTTAGAAAAATTTTCCAATTGTATGAAGAAAGACGTAAAATGTGGGATCAAATGATTATATTAGAAGCAAAAGTATATGAACCAGGTAGATTGAATAACCGTGGTGGTAAATTACTACAAGAGGAAAGAGAACGTAAAGCTGTTTCTGTAAAATTGCCTAAAATTGAAGAAAAACTGAAGGAATTGGTAATAAACTGAAGGAATAGTTTTAAAAATCGTAAATCAGTTTTTTTTTTCTAATCGAATTTTTAATTTTTTTAAAGGTTTTGGAATATGAAACTAAGAACAATCGGAAATTCACAGTTTATGGCGAAGATATAATTGAGCACATTAAAAAACAATGGGAAAAGAAAAACGAAGAGAAAAAAGAGAATGTAATGAGCGTGCGTAAAAATGCAATACCAAATCGTACACCATTATCAGCTAAAAATCAACAAACAATAATGTCTACTTTAAGATACACACCATCAATGAGAAATATGTGAGTTAAGTTTTTGCTTAAGATTTTTACCTAATTTAATTTTGTTTGTTTTCTTTAATAGATCATCAGCACCAACACTTAAAAGGCAATTAACTGAAAAAAATATATTACAACCAAAAGCTAAAAAACAATTATTAACCGCTAGTCCAATATCAATGCAAGAATCATCTAAATTGCTTTCAAAATCCAAGCTAAAATCGTCAGCATCAAAAAAGCGTATTATTATAGCTTCAATAATCAACAGAAACGTAAGATGAAAGATTTTTTTTTTTCATATAAAAATAGAATTAATTTTTTGTTTTCATTTTTTTAGTCTGGCCGTCTTAATAATAGTAAAAAGAATCGTAGAAGAACAAGGTCAAATAAACAACTACCAGAAATTAAAATAACTGGTGACACAACAATGCCAACAGATTCAACTTCCTACGATTTGTTTGAGGTATTTAAAATAAATTTTAAAATGTATCTTTAAAGTGATTTTTCTACTTATCTTTTACTTTCTTTTACAATAGCAACGTATTGAAAAGGATCCTTCATCAAGATCATCGATATTATTAAAAGCAGATGAAGGTAATAATTCTGACGGAAAAACAGTAAGAACAACTGCAGCAATAACCACAGCTGATATTTCAAGACTGACTAGATCGCGTAAAAAAGTTGCATCACGTTTACCAACACCGAAAAAACCTAAACAAAATATTTATACCCGATCACCAAAAAGTCGTAGATCAACATCAACAACAGCAATAACTTCATCCATTTCACCAATGGCTGGACCAAGTAATAATAGAAAATTGGTTGTTAGAGATGTACCAATATTATTTTAATTTTCAATTTCCAAGTTCTAAACAAACAATATTAATATAGTAAATTAGTTTTATAAAATTTATTCCTTTTTTTATTTCTAATGTATGTATGTAATGAAGCGAAATTGATGTAAAAAGAGGGATAAAACGAAAACTTTTATTTTTTGTTTATTTTTAGTGTAAATTGAATGTAAAATTCGTTTTTATTATTTGCTTTCTTTTATTGTTTTTGGAAAAAAAAATGAACTATATTTTAATGTTAATCGAAAAATTCTTAAAGCATATATTGTAATAAATTAAATTTAAGTGCATTGTGGAATAAGAGATATATAAACAAGCAAAATAAAAGGAATCAATTTATAAAATTTTCTTTTTTAATGAAAAAGTTAAATTTTGAACTTTAATAATACATATGTATGTGGCACCGTTGTTTAAATATTTTTTGTATTTTTAAACTTTTGAAAGTAACGTTTATTAAGACAGACATTTTGGAATGACTCACCTTATATCATTGCACTATGCATTGGTACAGTGTAGCTGGTATAGCCATATCAGATTCTTGTATCAGATCTGCTATATGTCTGACATTAAAATTAGGCCGTGCCCGAATTGAAAAATTTCTTTACTTTTCCCTTTGGTACTTTTTTTGGCGACCGAATTACATTTGTGTCAACTTTAAGTAGACAGCTGTCATTCACTTATTTATTTACAAATATTTCTATTAATGGTTTCAGCGTAAAATACTTTCACAACAATATGAATTATCGTAAAAGTATAATTTTATTATTGTTATATTTAAAGATGGGTGTTTTATTTATAATGTACGCGGAAAATGTTCTGAAAGTTCATGATCGTCATCTAAAATGAAGCCAGTGAATATTACAAAAGGTACATATATATGTATGTGTGTTATTTTGAAATTTGAATTGTATGTGTACATATTACTATAAAAATTACTTGTCAAGCGAAGTAAGCAACTGTCAAGTACAAATGTACTAATTTTTTACTTCGCCGCTTACTTACGGCGAAGTAAGAAAATTTTGTAATCGGACACAGCCTAAAAAAAGCACAATCCATCCATACAAGAAAATTGTCATTGCTCATTTTTTGTTTATTATTGAAAAAAAAAACCAATAAACACATGATAAACACCCAAATAAACCCACATGCAATATTTTGACGTTTCTTAGCCGTGATGCGTGATCTGTGAAAAGTGAATGTTTTTTTATTTTTTTTATATATGATGGAGTTTGTGTAAATTTATGAGTAGAAAATAAAAAGATTTTTATTAATTTTGTTTATTAAGTGCTGTAAATATAAATTTCATAATAAATATTATTTTATTTTAAAATGATACTATAAAATTTCTCAAGAATTTTTTGCATATTTAAATTTTAAAAAAATTCGAAATATATTTAAATATAAATGAAAGACAAAATAATTTTTTTTTTTTTTTTGAAAATATAATTTTACATATAAATTTCAATTTCTGTACATAATTAAATAAAATAATAATAAAATAAATAAAATTACTTTTTCAATTATTGTGTATATACATATGTTGTAAATTGGCAATTAAATAAATAGTTTTTGGAAATTTAAATTTAATTAAAATAAATGAATAAAGAGAGGCAATTAATTAGAAATTAAATTGATGTTAAAATTGTAATTGTAAGTAAAAAAAAAAAAATAAATAAAATAAAATAAAAATTTACATTTTTGTATTTTATAATATAATATGTATGTAATGCTAATAAAATTTGTACGTTTGATAAATTAAGAAAAAAATAATAATTGTTTGCTTTTGTAATTTTTTGCATTTTCATTTTCCATGCACATAGTAAAATATGTATCAAATACCTGCTTAATCTCTAATTGTACAATATATTGAGTAGTTTTTTATTTTTTTCATTTTTTTTTCTTTAGTGGGCGTAATTTTGTTGATATCGTTTTTTATCTTCTAGAAAATATTGAAATCCATTAAATTCACACATATGCATGTATGTTTTGTAATAATTTTAATGCAAGTGCATATAATATGTATTGCTATGAATTTTCCAATGCACTAATTCTGAATTGCAGTTTACTGCAAACTGTAAATATGCATGCGTGTATTGTCATTTACGCCTACAAAATTTCATTTATCTAAATGAAGTAAATTTTAATTGAATTAACAACGAAGAAAAGAAAATAACACAAGAAAAGTAGAAGAGTAAAAATTGCATATAATTCACTATAATACGATTTGAACAAAAAAAAAAAAAAAACGAAAAATAAAAGGTCATTTATCTTTGAATGTAGCTAATAAACTATAAAATCGTATTACATTGAATTTTGTGGTATAGGCTGGCGTGGCATGTATTTATCGATTTATTGATGAGGTCAATTCATCACCAGTCACTCATTAGTCATTACATCATGTGGGTACATCATACATGTGTATGTGGTTTACTCTGTATTTATCTTTCAATTACTTTTGTGTGTTGTTTTATGTGTTACACAATACATATATACATTTATTCAGTACTTTAGAATCTTTAGATACACCCTATAATACCTATGTATATGTACAAAGCTTTACTCATTAACGGTAATTTTTATAGATTTTAAGTTAAAATTTGATTTCTTTTTCTGTAAGATTTTGTTTAAAAAGGAAAATTATCACTGTATTTCAACATGTCTTAAACATTTTTTTCTGAGTATAATTTAAATAAAATGTAGATAAAAAATATATTAAAAATATATTATTAAAAAATAAAAATATATTAAAATATATTATTACACTTTTACAAAAAATATTCGTTATAAATAATTCTATCTATAATTTATTTTTGCTAATTTTTCATTTTCATAATTGTTGATATTTTGAATTTAATTCAGTTGAATATGTTACATAGATAGATATTTTCAGAAATCCTCTTACGGAAGAAAACCAACTTTAATGTATTGTAAATTTTAATTTCCTGATAATTCCATAAAGATTAACATGTTCACTATATTGCATGGTACACATAATATATATTTGATAATATAATCATGTATTATGTATATGTTGAAAATATGTGAAACCCCTTTGAGTTAAAGTACAGTGAATACTTTTTTTATGGATGCCTATTTTAAAATGACATCCCTAATGGATGAATAAATTTGATTGAATTGAAATGATTATAAATTGGTTGTTTTTCTTTCTGTGTTCATACCTTCTTAAACAAAAGTTCCAGGGTTGTTCGTTTATAAAAGGTTTCACTGTATATACATACATTAAATTATGTTTATTCTGTTCCCTTCATAATTATTCAAATTTTATTCAATTAAAATTCATTTAAACTTTAAGACATTATATAATATTCAGAAAATATAATACTGTGATTTTATTTTTAATTGAAATTAACATAACTCATATGTAACATACATATATAATTTATTTTCATTTTGATGTACACAATTAAATTTTGCTCGTTTGGAATTATGTTACGACACAGAATTTATGTTTAATTCGTTCAATGTCAATTTAAATTTAATATTTTTCAAAATTTCAGTTAAATTTGTTTGATATGTATGTATATGTAATTGAGCTTGAATTAATTTTGAATTTTAAATACTTTATTACACACATTTAATTGCAGTGGTAAATAGTGTAATAAAAATTATTATGTTATCATGTGTAAAAGCATTGGTTTTTCCTTAATGAAAAATATTTAAAAATACCTAAAAGTGAAAAATAGAAATTTTCATTTTATCTATGTATAAAATGTTGTCAATATTCTAGTATCAGTCCTTTTTTAACGCATATACAATTTTTAGATTACATATTTCAGTTTTTTTTTCCATTTTGTTCGTTTTAAAAAAATAGACGTTTTCATTTTCATTTTGCCTTTTATTTTTGCTAAAGAAAAGTTTCTTTTTTTTTTTTTTTTTTTTTTAAATCAAAACACGTTCACATATCCTTATACTTAAAAGAATAATTTTTGTTGTTGTTGTTTTTGGTTTCCTTAAATTTCAGTATTTCGGTAGTGTATGTGATAATAATAAACCATATGGTGAGAATTTTATATTTAAAAAAGAAAGAAAGAAAAACTTAAAAAAATGGCATACATACATATGCATGAATTCCCATGTATTTTTTTTTTTGTTTTTCTTTTAATGTTCTGATGTCCTTTTATAACACATATGATATTATACACACAATATAAAATACTCAGTAGAAAAAAAAAAATAAAACTAAAAAGTAAAAATAAAAAAATAAATAAAGAAATAGGGAAAGAAGAAAAAATTTATATTTTTTCCGTAACATAGATATAATTCATTTCATTTTTATGATTTTTTTTTTTCATATGTACTGTATGTATGTACATATGATATTTGAGTAACATGGTGATACTTTTAAGATAAGAACATTTTACAAGAAAATGTAATCAGAAATCAAAAGTATCCTTGTTGTTTTATATACATTTCATTAAATAGGCCTCGTACAGAATGTAACAGAGATACCTTATGCCAGATATGTATACTATTACGTATTCTGATATGTATTACATAATACTGTATTATTTGTTAAATTTTACTTTATTCTTTTATTTAAGTTTATTTTATTATTTATTTTCGGTTTTTATTTTTGGTTTTGATGTGAAATTATTGTTATAACATTTTGTTTATTTGTTTCATTTTTTTTTTTATTTTATTCTTTATATCAAAATAACGAAAAAAAAAATTTTTTTTAAAAAAAAGTTTAAAAAATAAAAAGAAAAACTTTTTACTCAAAAGCTAAACAAATAACAAAAATAATGGCAAAAAAAAGGAAAATTAACAAATAAACAGGTGTAGATTTTCTACAGGTTAAGAACGTGTAAGGCCGTTTTCCTTTTTCTATTTAGACCTAAAAAAAAAATGAAAAGAGCACAAAGAGCATAAACTTCACGTTTGATTTTTCAATTTTAGATTGTTACAATATTATAAAGCAATAAAAGAAAACTTTTCTTTTTCGTTTTGTTTCGTTAAAGAAAATCTATAGATATGAGTATAATGTTCATTTTCGTTACAACATGGATAATATAGTTTTGGCCTTTTTAAGTTTTAACTTAATGAATTAATTTATGCTATTTGTGTAGATAGCATTCATTCGTCACTACACTTGTATGTTTTTATACATGTAAATACATACATATACATATAAAAGGTCCCTACGTACTACACAGCATTTGTTAATTAATCTTTTCAATTTAAATTCAAATCGAGCCACCGCTACGATTTTCTTTAGTTTGCCCTTCCTGATAGATCGGGTTTTTGCCAACTGCTCGTAATTTTTTATTTTCATCAGGATTGGTTCTAACTTTGTACAATCTTTTATTTTCAATTGATCCATTATTTCGTGATCGTTTTACAATTTATCACCGATAATTGTGAGTTTTATATTCTTAACCGTTCTAGTTACAATTCTACAAATAAATTAAGTGAACTTACTCTAAACTTAGTATTTTATAAAATATATAATAAATAAAAGATATGTATGATCATATGATAAATATTATTAAATAATGTTGGATAATATTCAATATCTTCAAAATGAATTAATTTTTTATTAATAATATCAAAGGATTTGATTGGAAAGATCTGAATTATGAATGAATAATTTTTATTTTTATACTTGTTGCTTTAAACCGTTTTTTTTTTTTTTTGGAACAATGTTGATAATAAAATATTTTTGATTGTATTTATATATGAAATTATACATTTTGAATAAAATCACTAAAAAAGGTGCAACTTATGTACATATGTACATATATAATTTAATTTTTTTTTCGCTACTTATTGTAAGTGTGTTCTGTGCTTACGTAATGTATTTGCTTCTTTATTCATTTACATATGTATATATAAGAATTATGTTATATTTATGAAGTTGAATTTAAACTTGGTAAAGTTCCAAATATCAAGTCAGTCACAATATGTATATGCATATGTATGTATGTATGTAGGCTAATCCATTCAATAAAAAAAGGCAGAATAAAGATATTTATTTAATTGAATATTCAATTTTACTAATAAAAAAGGATTTATCTTTAAATTTTAAATAAATTGTATTCATAATATGTATGTAGAGAGAGTATTGACACTATTTGACATTATTTTGAGATTAAATCAATATAACCATAATTCCTTTATTGTTTCATATATGAATGGTATATATGTTTGTACACGTACATGTATAATATACACACACTCACAATATGTGATTCATCAATAAAATAAAAATAGAAATAGAGTCACTGTTTATTATCATAAAATAAATCATTTTAATATTTGGACGTATGTACATAATATCATATAGGCATTTACATTCATACATACATACATACATAAGTATGTATCTAAATTAAATTCATCTGTATACATGCAATTATACAAAACAAGAGAAATTCTTCCTTATCAATTGTCAGTAATAAAATATAATCGATTAAATTCTTCAATATGAATATCGTTAAAGTTAAAGGGTAATGCTAATATCTAACATAACATAATTATTGTATATTTATACAATATATAAATTAATTACAATTTGAAATTTGAAATTTTCGAATAAATGTTAAATAAAATTATTTCGAATTTTTTAATTTTATACATTGACACATACCAATTTCTTTAAATTTTTAATTTGATTTATAAAATATATGTGAATATACATATGTATGTATGTATGTGCATACATAGATTTTATTTTATAATCGAATTATTTTCATTGTACCCTATCTTATGTACATGTTTTCTTACAGCTTGTTTGTTGGATTATTAAGTTTTATATATGTATGTATATATGTACACATACATACATATGTATAAATGTATTTGTGTACTAGAACAGTAAATATACAGATAGTCATCAAAATGTCAAAATAATGAAATAACAAGGTTTAAAGGTAAAGTACTTTACGTTTATATACAATAAATTTACATACCTATATATTTATATTACGTATTCACATGCATATATATGTACATATGTACATACATATATGCTTGTATATAATGTTCTTGCATTATATTAGAAATGTAGAACAATTGTCATTTTCTCAAGGATCATTGATAATAAATTAATGAGTACGTACATACTTACATAAATACATACATACATATGTAAGTATGTATGTAGTATATAGTCAGATAATGATTAAATTGAAACTTAAAATAAAATAAATTTTAAATATGTAAATAATTATCATTATTGTACTATATTTTATAAAACTTGCACGTATAATTATATAAACGTAATATAAAATGTCAATGCATATGTTGTCCTTGAGAAGTATGTACATATACGTATCTCAAGGTATGCATTTTACAAGTGTTAATTTTATATAGTATACCTATGTAGAACAAAAATTCTAATCACGAAAAATAATTTTTTTTTTACTTATCGTCAAAATTTATTTTAATTTATTTTATGAAAAATTATTTTCAATATTATAAGCTAAAAAGCAAAATAAAATAAGCTTCAAAAGCAAAAGGATTTAAGAAGGCTATATGAAATTTTCAAAATGTTAAAAATTATAACAAGCACCTTAAAAGGGTAAATACACCAGTCAATATAAATTTGCATGGTATACACACATAAGTACATTTGATATTAAATTTGTATTAAATTTTTAAATAATCATTACCGTTATGTTTACTGAATATTTATTATTATTAATAACTTGTTTTACATTTTTAATGATTTTATTTTTGTCATTTTTTATATTAAAAATTATAGTTTAAAAAAATAAAAATGAAATGCATGATTAGTATGTAAATATCTATGTAAGTATTATGTATAATTAAAATGAAAAATTTAAAATAACAATATGTAATGTATTGGGAGCATTTAACATATAGAGTTCAACATTTAAAGCTCTTTTTTTCTACAAAGATTAGAATTATTTAAAACGATGTACTACTAAAAGTCCTGCAATGTAAGAAAGTAATAATAATTATGGCTTTTTTTAAAGAGCACTGACCTCTTTTAAATTTACCCATTATTTACATACGTCCCCATCCAAGTATGTTATGTAATGCATTGCTGTTTATAAGAATCAGTTATTGAAGATGTCATGCCATGCATAATAATTATATAATGTATATTTGTAATTTTTAATAAAGATTTAAATGTCATCAATTAAAATTAAGAATTAATTGACACAATTACAATACATTGTATTATAAAAATAATACGGAAAATTTTTGTTTTTCAGATTAATTAAATGAGAGAAGGAGAACAAGTAGGTATAGAAATTTTCATTAAAAAAAAAAAAAACCAACAAAAAAAAACGAATACCTTGTGTATATTTAAAAACAAAATATAATTTAGATAAATATTTAGAAATTAAATAGCGTACACGCTTTAAATTGGGTTCAGATATAATCGATAAATTTACGTTATTTATTTATTATTTACATGTACGGATTTGTTTATTTTTATGTTTATTTCTAAAATATATTTTTGTTTTCGTGTATTTTATTATTTACTTTATTCTGAAATATAGAAAATTCACGTTTGGTTTTTCCTTTCTAAAATTTTTATATGGACTTAATGTACACAAAAATACACGTATACGTACATATGTATAAAAATGATTTGATGATGTTGTATATCTTTTAATGTGTATTATATCTTTGAATATAATTTTTTTGAATTATTTATACATCAATAAAAACAAAAGCTGAAATTGCTTTTTCTTTCTTTCCTTATCTGTTGGTTTGTTTGTTGTTTTTTTTTCTATTAAATATCTTTTGTATTTTTTTTGTTATATTCCATTTAAAAATTTTTCATTTTGTTTTTCTTACATTTGTATACATGTATAGATACGTGTATGTAAAACAATCGACGTACATATGTTATGCATTTACTTGTATGCCAGTATTAAAATATTATAATGGTGCTCCTATAAAGTTAAAAACAAATGAAATATGTATAGAAATTTTTTTTTACATTTATTTCTACCACAAGAGGAAAAAACGGTTACAATTAGTTATTGACTTAGCTTTGAAAATGAATTTAAAATTCTTTTCTTTTAAATAAATTATTATTATTACATAATGTTGTATTCAATTTTTATTACTTAATTTCATTTTTTTTATTTTTCCTTATTTTTTAAAAATATTTTTATTATAAATTTATATGCAGTCATTGGACCTAAAATGGTTCAATATAATTAAAAATATGTATGTATTTATTTAAATGCAACTTATTCTATTTTGTTTTTAATTTTGATGGAAAGCTAATGGTAAAATAAAAATTGATTGTAGAAAAAAACAACAGAATTACACACTTTACTGTACGATTACATACATACATGATTCTGCCACTATACACCATTACAATATAAATGAAAAAATAAAGAATAAGAAAAAACGAAAATAAATGCAAAGAAATGAGAATTGTAATCCTATCTCATCGACCACAATTATTGTGTCCTCGAAAAACTTGTTGCCTTTCATGAATTCTTAAAAGCATGATTGACTATAAAACAAAGAAACAAATTCTAGATAGTAGAAATGAAATAGGAAAAACTTAAATAAAAAAAAGAAAATAAAAAAAAAATAAAATAAAATGTGGAAAATTTTTAACTTTTTGTAGTGCGCAAAATCGGAAAAGCGTTATACTATTTGAGTGTACATTCATTTTTAAAACTTCTAAGGATTGAGACTATTGAACTGAGAGTTAGAATGAAGAGAAAATTTTGTTTTTTCCACATTGGTTGGATATTATCTGTTCTACGGATTCGTATTATGAATAAATTTCGTTAAGTAGAATGGAATATTTTGTTAAAAAAGAAAAATAATTGACGGATTTTATATCGTATTGTAGGATATATGTATTTTTCTTTTTTTTTTCTTCTTTATAAAATTAAATATTTTTTTTACTTTTTAAAGTGACGTTATAAAGAAAATATTTTTAATAATGAAAAATTCTTATAATTAATTTTACAATCACTATTTTTTTGAAAATTTTCAGTGAATAAAATTTTATTAAATTTTTCTTTACTCATGCTTTTTTAGAATTGTATAACATTTTTTTTTTGATTTTTATTATAAAATACTCATATCCTTTCTCTAATTGTTATACAAAAAAGCATTTTCTTATACTCTTTCGTTATATTATATAAATGTACGTTGAGTTTTCCTTTTTGTTTTCTTCTAAATTTTTAACCCCACTATGAAATTTGATGTTAAAAAATTTTACATTATCCTTTCTAAATAATTTTACTCACAATCGGGTGGAGTAGGTCGCTCGAAGAGGATATATAAGTTAATTTGAACATCATTAATTAAAAAAAAAAAAAGAAATAAATTAATTTAAAAAAAAATTAATAGAAATTAAAAAACAATGTCTATATAAACAGTATCAAATTTAATAAAATAAATAAATAAATAAATAAATGTTAGATAAAATATTTGAAAAGAAATCGAAATAAACAAAAAAAGACGATATATAATCGAGATAAAAAAATCAATTCTTATATAAGTTAGATGATGAAGTAGTATAATTGTAACATTACTGCATAACGTATGTACATAAAACTTTAACCAGTGTAATGTTAAAGGAAAAACCAAAAAGAAGAAAAAAGAAATAAAAAACAAAAATTAAATAAAAGTTAAAATAAAATATAAAAAAAAAATTGTGCTTATATGTGCGTTTATGTACAATGTGATTATGTACGTGTTTTATTGAAGAATTAAAAAAGCATTATAAATTTATATCAAGGATTTTCCACACAAAAAAGAACAAGGATTTTTTTCTTTTTTTTTTTTTAAATTGTACTTAAGAACTTTATTTACGTATTACATATTTTCACCCTGCTTATTTTATTCGATTAAAATAAAAAAAAGAAAAGAAAAAAAAATACACACATAGAAAAGAAAAAAAAAGTGTATTTTGAATTATTTATGTAAAAAGTTTTCATATCATATGTAAACAATTTATTCGAATATAAAAATTTTAATTAATGAAATTCTAAAAAATTAATTATTAAATTTTAATTAAAACAGAAAAGTATTTAAGAGGAAAAATTAAAAACAAAAAAAAAACAAAAAATAATGAAAAGTAAATAAAAGTATAAGAACAATGAAATGATAATAATAAAATAGAATCAATATTCAAGATAATCTGTTAGTTATACATATACGTATATATTACATTACATATTATCATTATTATTTTTCATTGGAGTACTTTAGATACTTTACATTTTAGTACACAGTGTATATGAAAGTGTTGCGTACATATATAAAGTTAAAATTGAAAGCATAAAAAATAAAATATAAAAAATTAAACAAAAAACCAATAAGGAGAGAAGAACAAAACAAGGATAATTTTACATTTACTGTAAAAGGTACATATATACATATGTACTACATATGTGGTTGTATAGTATTGTACAATACATAATTTATTTTATTTTATTTTTTATAAAATGTCTTTAAACATATACATACACACATACGTACACATATATAATACATTAGCATAAGTACATTATATATTTGGTATAAGGACAAGAATATATCATATATCTATCACATATTAAAATCTTACTGTTAAATCTATATTATATTACTATATGAATACATCATATAACATATATACACATAATATACATATATGTACATAGATACATATGTATGTATGTATACGATTCAAATTCAATATAAATATATACGCAATAAGAAAATTCAATTATTTTTCTTATAATGAAATTTTGAAAAATAATCATACCAAATAAGAAAAAACAAAAAAAAAGAAGGTATTTTGATGAAAGATAATGTACTTTATACGTATATATGTGTATATAAATATATAATAAAAGAATTGGAAAATTTGTAATGGAAATTCTACGATTATTTTCATTATTATTATTTTTTAATGTTTTACGAGAAAATTTAATAAAACGCATTTACATATTTTATTTTTTCATTTATTTATTTGTGACTTTTCTTTATTTCATAAATTATGAGAAAATGTGGTTAATTAAATTTCTAGAGAAATGGGAAATTAATATTTAAGTTCTTGGTTTTTTTCTTCTCTATTTTTTATTAATATTTGTATTTAACAATAATTTGTAAACACAGAAAATTACTTTGAATTTCTATTTTATTTTATTTTCTTTTTGTATTACTCGTTAAGTAAAATTACAATAAATTTTATATAATTGTAAAAATGGTCGTCTTCTTCAGTTTTTTTTTTTTGCTTTTCTTTTATTATTTTTTATGCAAACATTTTCTTTGTTTTTTTTTGGAAAGTTTAAGAAATTCCCATGTGTTATATTAAATATCGCTTGGTAGATTTTGTTATATTTATACATGTTTATACATATGAATAGGATGTACATTTTCTTTTAATTTAGTTTTAGAAATGTGCTTTTTTTTATTAATATTAAAGAGAAAAAACCTATGTTTTTGCATTTTTATATATTTACATATTACATAACACAAAATTAATGTTCATGTGGGTAATATATATAAGTACGTATTCAGTTAATGTAATACAACACAAAGAATATATTGATATGTTCTAAAAAAAGGGAAAAAAGCTTTAAACAAAAACGATAGGCTAACCAGTATCAATAGAATGGTCTATGTACATGCTTTTCACAAATGTACATACCTATGTACTATATATGAATTGTATATATAGTACATACATATGTATGAGTTTTATTTAGTTAAGAAAAAAAAAAGGAAAGAAGCTGAATAGGACAGTAGCCGAACCAAACGTACAGAATGGAGTTTTTAGAATCATACTTATATACATACGTACGTATATCACACATATGTACGTACATATGTACGAGTACGTTCAATATAACAAAACACGTAGAAAAAAGACCATCTGTAAAAAAGGGCATAAGAAGTCCCTAAAGACAAATTTTTTCTTGTTTTCTTTCTATTCTGTGATATATAAAAGAAAATATTTTTATGCTCTAGAGATTCTGTTCACATATAGTATAATGTGCATAAATGTACCTCTGTATGTACAAGAAAAAAAGATGTAAATATACTGAAAATGTATACTATTTATTTTATGTATTTTTATACGAAAAAATGTACATTTTATCTATCTACATAATGTGTGGAAACTCTGTACATTACATACAGATATGTATACGAAAGACAAGGTGTTATGAGATAAATTTTTGAAATACTATTTTGTTTTTAAGGAATTCAAAAACACATTTTGCAATTTCGAAATTTTTTCTCTTTTTTTTTTTTGCCAAATACATATGTACATATATGGTAAAGTTATTCAATTTTAAAAGAAAATGTGTGGAAAATTTTTAAGTATGCTCATTTGAAAGAAAAGCAAATATGTACTCATTGAATTTCAAAGTTTTTCTGATATCATATTGCCAGTTACGAAATTTGATCAATGTTTTGTACCATAATATAAAATGTATTGTAGATCACATTTCAAAGCACGTAATTATTGTCAAAAAATTGTCATTATGAGTAATTTTTACATACATTTGAATAAAGATTAAGAAAATTTTACTACACATAACGCTTTCGTTTTTGGAACATCCTATTTATTTGTTGTGGTTTTTGTTACATTAAGATAAAATTCTAAACTAAACCTTTTAATTAATTAATAAAATCATCTTACAAGAATACGGCAAAAAGTATATATAGGTATATATGTACATAAAATACGAAATGTAAGCAAATGTTGTATGTTAAACGCTTTGTGTATACAGGCTTTCAATTTTGTTCGAATAATGTATAATATGTTGTAATAAATGTATACGTAAAAGCATACTTTTGGTTTTCTTTTTCATTGAGAAAAACTCAAATTTCATCGGTTTAATGTCTTTTATATTTTTTGAAGGAATAACGGTGTTCATGTTGTATCTCTGAGAATACTCATGTATATACATACGTATGTATGTACGTATTGCGTATACGTAAAAGAAATAACGTAAATATAAATTTTATGTACTATATACATAAGTACATTTATTTTCAAAGTATTATTTTACTTTGTAATACGTAATTTTAGCATTTCATTTTTAAATTAAGTGTATTTTCTTGAATTTCTTTTACAGTGTTTTTTCTCATAGCGTACATTTCTGTACAATCTTATAACTATTCATCTGTAAGTGTATTTTATATCTTCTATTTTATTTTCTTCATTTTTGAAAAAAAGGATAAAATCATGATATATAAATTTGCTTTTACATGTTATTGAAAAATGTTGAAATGTTAACGATATTGCTGCCTATTTGTAATTTTTTTTTAAATAAAAAAAAAAAAAATTAAAAGTGATTTTGGAGGAAGACTATTTCGAATAACTACTCAATCAACAACTACAATTTTATTTTATTCATTTATTCATTTTTTTTTGTATTTGGTATGTCATCAAATTTTATATATTATTTTTTGCTTACGTGTTTGATTTTTTCATACATCAGGTAAATGTATGTAATTGTTTTGCAAATTTTCGAATATAAAATTCTTAAGGTATCCAACACAATCAAAGCAGCTAACTGCTAGCAGAAGCAGAAATATATAAAAAAGATAGCGCATATAATTTTAGAGACAAATTCGTATACGCTACGATCTATAATTTAACTGACAAAAAATTTTCAATTTTGCTCGAATGCGGCAGTTTCATTTTTGCATCATATCAAAATCAAAAAATATTATAAGATATGTTGTTAAGATTGGATTTCTGCTGGTTACTTTGATTGTGTTTAGCGCTTAAGCCTCCATTGTTGTGGTTTCAAAATCTGACGAAAATTTTACACAATTATTAAAAACACAATTGGGTGGTTAGGTAAAATTATTGTGTGGTACATGAATTAAAGTACAAATTTTAGAAAAATGCTGAGTTTTTTTTTTTAATTTTGCTTTTGGTTTTACTATATATTTGATCGATAAAATAAAATATGTAATTATAAATTATTTTAGATTTCAAATTATAGAACAATAACGCATGTATAACTGAATATATTCCATGAACATTTGAATGAAAAAAAAATCTCTTTAATAAATTCACGTTTCGACCTCAATAAACCAATATTTTATTTACATAAAAAATTAAAATACATGTGTATGTGTCATATGTATTATATGTATGTATGTACTGTACATATTATTCACGTCATTGATTAAAAAAAGAAAAATATCAAATCCATAAAATAAATAATGAACCTGTTCACATGCGACAATTTTCTTAGATTTTTTTCTATTGTTGTTTTGTTTTTGTCTTTTTTGATTACAATCAATTATTATTAGAGCAAATGAAAATTTGTATTTTGTATACACATATACAATATTTATTTTAGAAAAATTAAATTATAATTTGTGTACATAAATCCTCATTCTCTTTCCCCATACAATGTATAGAAGGCTGTATACATATATGAGCTGTTGTTGTTTTATCGATTATTTTAATTCTTATTTAAGAGGGAGTTTTGATTTATCATGCGAAAAATTTTCTTGTGTCTAATATTTTTGTTTTTCTCTTTTACGATTGTACATAATTTATTCAACAAAATAAAAACGTGTCATTGACAATTTTCATGTATGAGTGTAGTAATAAAAATGAAAAAAAAAGTAATTTGTCGAAATTTAATTTAGTTTAATCATATATGGAGGTAAGTGGGGTATTTGTGCACTACGTAAGGCTATATATAACTTCAAAATCTACATACATATATGTTTTATCTTTGGTTTTATGTATTCATTAACGCACGAGCACGTGTAAATCTATTTTTTTATTTGCTATTTTTAATTTAAAAGAAATTCTATTTTCAGTCAAAAAGATTATCATTATTGTTGTTTTACTTAAAAAAACAAACAAAGAAAATTATCATTTTTTCTATGTTTTGATTAAACTTATTTTTAGTCTCTAGAAAAATGTTACAAAAAAAGGACGAAAATTTTCGCTAAGGAATAGCATACTATAATTTGCACTACTATTTTTTGTATTAAATTTTTCAAGATCCTTACAATAAAAACAATATTTTCTTATTATTCTTTACAACATTATTAACATTTGTGTCTTAACAAAAAATTCTATGTTTTTAAATTTATAAAGCATACGCATATGTAATTACATATTATAGTACAACAATATAAAAAAAAACTCGAATTATAAGAACAATTTTATTTGGTTTAATATTTAAAAATTTTAATTTTATTTTTTTATGATCTTTTCACTTGTTTCATATATTGTATTCTAAATGACTTCAAGGATTTATTATTATTATAGAATTTTTTTTTCCTCAACATTTATAATAAATGTATACCATATGTACATTTACATGTACATTTAATATACGTGAAAAACAAAATGAATATTATGAAAGATAAAAAAGGAAAAAAGAAAATAAAGCAACAATAAAAACAAAGTGAAAAACAAAAATGGAAAATGTAATATCCATCTTAGAATATTTTATATTAAATAAGTATAGTGTCAAGTCCTTTGATGAATTACTTTATCTTTTGTATACCATGTACAGAAATGTGTATCATAATGATAACATGCATGTACATATTAAATATATTATTATGAAGGCGTTCTTCCATGAAAATATTTTAACAATAAAAATACCCTCATTAAAACTCATATTTTACATTATAGGGTGTTTCATATTTATAATAAATACAATTAAAGCTATAAAAAATAATGATCAAATAAAAAGAAATGAATTATAAATCAAAAAAAAATTTTAATTTGTAAAACAAAATTAAAAAAGTAAATTTTAGAAAAATTTTTTATAAATTAAAATGGTCGACTTTATGAATTTTTTTTTCACTAGTTTTTTTTTTCAAGAAATTTTTATTGTTTTCCTTTTTCCTGGAGTCACCCTGCTACACATTAAATAGACACATTTTCTATGTCATATGGAACGATAAAAATAATTTAGAATATTTTTAAGTCAAAAAAATAAAAAAAGTTAAAATATAAATAAAAAATTTTATAATACTGTTTTTTTTTATTTCTATTTTTTCATTATGATTTGTTTTATGTATAGGTACATATGTATGTATGTCAGGATAATATACATACATAAGTATATACATTAGATATTATTATAAATATAATGTCTGACTATATCATTCTACTGTCAGTATCATTATATAATAAATATTGTAATAAATGTACATACATATGTACTACCAAAGTATACCACTTATTACGTATGTCCGTATGCAAGCGTTTATATATAGTGCATATAAATATCTGAAATTTCTGAAATTATAAAAAAAAGATGACATGTTTTTTTTTTAAATTTATAAAGTTTACACACAAAGTATATAAATATGCATAAATACATATGTATGTACATACATGCACGCATTTGTGTACTAATAATATCACATACATAGCCATTCTCATTATGTTTGATTGTGTTCTATCATGAAAATATAATATTATACAATAAATAACGATATGAAGAGAATAATAATGTACTATAGATGATGACAAAGGTGATAAACATGATGTTGGTATTGTTTGGTAGTGTGATAATGAGATTGGGGTATAGTTGCGGTGGAAATTTGTTAATACACACAGACATATGTATGTATATGTGTACATACATATACATATCTGTATATTATATTAAAAATTTCTTCAATTTACTGACACGTATTCAAATATCAAATACAAAATGTATGTCTGTATGTATGTATTAAACAAAATATCAACTAAAAAACAACATGAAAATTTTCAAACAAGGTAAAACAAAAAAAAAATTTTTATTTCTGTTTTTGTTGTTTATTTAACATCAAAATTAATTTTATTTAAAATAATTAAAAGATTTTGAATGTGTACACATGTGCATTCACGTATTATACGTATGTTTATGTATGTACATTATTTTATTTATGTTCGGTGTTTTTTTTTTATAGACTTTCATTATGAATATGTATAGTTTGTTTGTGTATACTCGTATACTTAGAATTAAAAATAGTACACATTCATAAATTTAAAATAAAAACAAACAATTTTTTTTTGTTTTGTACATATATTTCATGTAATTAAAATGTCATGAAAAATTTTACGTATTCATGTACATATGTACATATGTATATAAAAAAGGCAAAAAGAACGTTTGTACATACATATGAATGTGTATTGTAAATGCGCTTAAAATATGTGTAAAGTTTATCACTATGTGTGCGTTTTATAACGTTTATTTTTATTTATAAATATTTAAACGTATTAAAGTTTTTATGCATCCTGTCGTATTGAAAATAAATGTTTTTCCACATATGTACCTATATACGTAATATAAAATTAAAAATCAAAGAGAAAGTAAAAAATAAATTTAAAAGAGAAAAGAAAACATTTACATGTTTTTATTTAATTTTGAAGTTTTTCACATTTACGTAATTTTATGCTTTGTTTCATTTCAAAAAAAAAAAAGGAGAAAATTAATTTAACTTTCATGAAAATGAATGTGATTATGTAAAAGTCAAAATGACATTTTTGTTTAAAGTCCTTTAAATACATTATGTATGTATGTATGTATATTAATTTACATACAAAAAATAAATTGTAATCGTAATATATAAAAGAAAATTTTATTGAAAAGAATTGAATTGCTATGTTTGAAGGTGTTTTCCAAAATATAATTAAAAAGAAAACACATACTCATATATACATAGAAATATTTCAAGAGATATGGTAAACGAGAAATTTCAATTCCCTTTAGCATAAAATTATACTAGTTTTATGTTTGCATAAATATATACATATGTACATACTTATCTGAGTATAATTTATCGTACAAAAATACATACATATATAATATGCATTGCTTATGTATTACATATACATGTATGGAAGTATATTTATTTAATCCTATATATACGTTACGTAAAACTGACATAAAATACACGTTTATATTCATATGTATACATATATATGTATGTATGTATATATAAAAAGGAAATAAAGGAAGGTCAGCGATTTTGTGGCGCCAGCAATTTGTTATTATTATTATTGTCGTTAATAATATTTTGTTTATATATTTTTTATTACAATATTCTACTTTTTGTTGTTATTGTTTTTGTTTGTTATATAATAAATAAGAAAATGGAATGAATAAAATTGGTCATAGATTAAAAATGAAACAATAACGTAACTATAAACAATAGACTATTATCCTTATATACTTTACACATAAAAAAAGAAAACTTAAGCTATATATACATATATAGTTTTGTTTATGTTTACGTATGTATGTATTCGTATTTAATCAAATATTTTAACAAAAGACGCCACGAGCGTTCACTATATACTGCTATATATATGTATGTACATATATATATACTTATGTTTATGTATTTAAATTAGAATAAAAATAAAAATAAATAAAATGTTTGCGTGCAATGTCATAATAACGTGTATTGACGGTAAGGATATACATACATACATGTAATTGTATATGTGAATACACTTTTTTTTATACATGATATTACTAAGCACATACGTACATAAAACATATGTACATATATATTCATGGTGTATATATTTATATTTTGCATGTGTATTTATATTGAAAAAAAAAAAACTTTTGTAACTTTGTATAAATTTTGATTTGCTGTTATCATGCAACACAATTATTTTATTATTGGGATAGTCTAAATTTTACTAAATAATGAACATTAAATTTGATATTAGATTCCTATTATTATGCGTGATGATCTTGTTTATTTTATGTAAAAACTTTAAATATAAAAACTATGAAATGTATGTATGTATTTTTGTGATTGTATAGATATTTTATTTAACTCCAATTCATTGAAAGAAAAAAGAAACAATAACATCAAATAATTTCAATTAATTTGAATTAGCAATACATATATAATTTATTTATTTTTCCAATGAAAGAATTGATTAATTAAAAAAACTTTTTTTCTCATTATCCGAGAAAATGTTATGTCCTGGAAAATTTATATGTATTGACTTAAAATTAAAAAATCCATTTGAATTTTTTTTGTTTTTATTACAACATTATTCGTTTTGATTTTTTTTCTATTTTTAATTTTAATTTTGTTAATTCGTTTTTTATTACTTCACAAATTTCTAATTTTATGTATTTCTCAATTAATTCGAAATGAATTGAAACGTGTATGCATATACATGTACATATAGGTATGTGTAAAATGTACAGATAAAATGTATAGACAGACTCAGGTATAATAAATTTTCACGTAGAAATGCCAATGAATTTCCTTTTATAAAATAATTTTATCTAAAATTATATTCTATACATAACATATGTATGTATACGTAAGTATGTATATTCTTATCTGTATAATTTGTACATACGTTTATCCTTTCTATACATCGTATAAGATACACAAAAGATTACCAATAGTTATTTTAACGTATTTCTGTTAATTTTTTTTTATCTTTGTTTTATGTACGCTTATATACTTATGTATAATATAATATAACGCTTGTATTTTCTATAAATATGTACATATGCTTATTTTTACATCTATACGTTTATAAATATGGTACATACACTTATATATGTATATATTTTCTTACAGAAGAAAATTAAGAAAATCTTTTCAATTAATTACATCCGTTGAATGATGAAAATTTACAAGAAAAACATATCCTTTTTGGATTAAAAGTTATTTCATATACTAGACTCAAATATACATGTATGCACATACTTATTGTTAGGTGTATTCTTGTTTATCAGTATGTACGTGTTAAGTATATAGAGACTTATATAATAAATTTGATAAGCTTTTTCATAAAATATAAAAAAAAAAGAAAAGAAAAATTAAGTAAAATAAAGAATAGAGAAGAAAAGTACAATAAAATGGAAAAATACGCGACGTTATATGAATGTAAAAAGAAAAATGTGGTATTATATTTATACATAGCATATAGACATAAACGCATAGTAGTACATGGTAGTACATTACAACATTCATTCCCATTGTAATATGTTACTGTTATTGTAATAAAAGATAAAATAAGAAAATTTTTGTGTGTATATGTTTTAATTCTTGAAGACAAGATGTACATAAAGATGTAACAAAAAAAAAATATGACAACAATAATAATGACGGGGTCATGACATAATGTTGAAAGGATATAAAAAATTGTAATAACAAAAAGAGAACAGAAAATGAAATTATTATAAACTAAAGTTACATGAAAATAAAAAAATGTACAATAGAAAAAATTTTTTATGTGAGTTACGAATTAAATTCATTTCTAATGGTAAGAAAACAAAATACAACAGACGAGTAATGTATACAAAATTATTTAAAAATACATGAGTATATGATGATGATGAAAAAAAAAAATCAAAATGGTAAGGAGGATGAACATTTTTACAAACAAGGACATCGTCTGTCTATGTGAATATTGTCAAAAAGTTGAAAAAACTCAGATATATTGTGTATTTTTCTATGTTTAATGTAGAAATTCAGCATCAACAGTATAATGATAATGGCACAACTGCTACTACAAGAAGACCAACTGTAGGAAAAATCACTGTTTCTTTTGGTTCTTTTAAAGACATCAAAGATGCTTTAATTGAAGTGGTCGAAAGATCTATTCTAAAATGAAATGCAAATATACATACATACAGTGTGTTCATATACATGTGTGTGTGTGTGTTAAAATTCTTAAAAAAAAGTTTTATTCGTTGTAATACAGCAGTTATGAGACAGTATAAAAGGGATTTTTGTGGCTTACGTTTCTTTTTTATGTTTTTTTTTTTTTTACTTTATTTTTCTTTTCTATTTTTGGTTTCGTAATACTTGATGTAATCACCAAAGTTAGTATTATGGTATAATTTCTGTGCCCAAATAAAAAACAAAAAATCACATAACAAAGTTACAAAAAAAAAATCATTTAATATAAACTTTAACATTGAATATTACGCATAAAACTTATGTACATACATACATATACTAAACTACATTTGTTCTAATCTTTATATATTTTGATAGATATATATATGTATGTATGTATATGTATATAAGACGGTACACACAATTTACAGCTATCAGCTTATAGTTGTATATTAATGCAGTGATTTTGTTCGACATTCAATTTTTTTGTTGTATTATATTGTAATAATATATATATGTATGTATGCACGTACATATATGTATATACATATTTACATGTATTCTAATATATTTTTATAACAGAAAGATTAAAAGTTTTACAATATAATAATTTTTGCTTTTATATTTTTTTCTTAATTTTTCATATACATATGTACATATATACGTATACATATAGTATGTATGTATATGTTTATAGAAAAAATGTCATTGTAAAATTGTTAAACTTTCATCAGGTTGAATAAAATTCAGTTTTTATATTAAATACTTTATACATATTTTATGCTTACGTAACGTACATACAAATACATATATGCATATATACCTTACTGTGGTATGTATTTGTACTTCTACGTTTATATAAGTATGTATGTACATATTTATATGTATTGTTAACATGTATTGACGGTCGATTAAATTAATTTTGCAGAAAAAAAATTATATGATAAAACTTTTAATAAGTGCATACATAATGTATGACTGTATGTATTAAAAGAATTTGATGTAAAAATAATATGTTAAGAGATTAAGTAAAAGATTTGTTCTTATTAGATAAAATATACATATATACATATCTACATAATTTTTTTTCTAACATGTTTAAAAAGTTATAGAGAATAAAATAAAGTAAACATTTATTCATGATAATTAAGAATTGAATATGCATATTAAAAAATTGTTATAAAGTTACAGTTTCTCTATTGTTTATATGCTTGAATGTGTAATTTCGTTCTATATACGTACATTAAGAAAATTAATTTTTAATTTAATTCACTAATTGTTAAATGTTAATGTGCATATATGCATATTAACTAAACTTTTATCTTGTCTTCAACTCATATCATATGCACATGCATAATATTCAAACTTTCAGAATATTTTAAAAATTAATAGAATCAAGTTTTACAAGTACTAGTGAAATTGGGAACGAATTTCCTTTTTCCGAATAGATTTTTTTCATTTTTTTTTTCAAAATATACTTGTGAATCATTAAACTTGGCATCGAAACCTTTGAACATTTTCTAACTCAATATCATTTGTTATTCGTTTATTTATGAGCAATAAATTTTTTTTTTATGTGTAAAAGGAACAGAATTTTTTTTTGGAAAATGCCATTTACCAAGGTTATCAGACATTTAATACTTTCACTTCTTTATATATTCTTTATTCTTATTTTTTTTATGTATTTATAATTTTTTTTTTATAAGTATCCTTCAAGTTGAACAAGTGTAAAATGACCTGATTTTATTAAACAAAACGAATGTAGAAAGTTTATTTACTTTAGGTTAATTCAAATTAAATTTATTCTCAAATTTTAATTTAAAAAAAAAACAAAAAAAAAAAAACATTTTTCATGTTTATTCATTTACATTAAGTTATATATATTTTTTCTTTTTATATAAATTTCAGATTATGATTGCTGTTTCGACTGGAAATCCAGTCGGTAAGTACACGTAAATACTTTTTTTTATTTTTATTTTAAATTTAAATTTTTTTTATAATTCATAAATTTGTATTATATATTTCTTAAGGTATGAAAGATTTTTTTTTCCATTTTTTTTGTTTTTATTTTTTAAAGAGTACATTTTATGGTAATTGCTGTTTAATTAATATTAATTTCTTTTTTTAACTGAAATTTTAATCATATTTAATATATACAATAATTTCGTGATCCTTGAAAAATCAACAAAAAAAAAGAAAAAAGAGAAAAAAAAAACATTTTTATGATTCATATACATATAAAAGTAATTAAGTAAATGACCTCTTTGCAATGTTAAAAGAAAAATATATGAATAAAAATTCAAATACAAATAAAAATAAGAAAAGCAAAAATAAAGCTTAACAAAAAGGATAAAATACAGAAACAACTAAAAAAAAATATAAGTAATACTAAAATGAAAAATAAAATAAGAATTTCAAAATACATTAATGATAATCAGCATTATAAATTTGTTGTTAACATTCTTAAAAGTATAATCGTACTGTGAAATAAGAGAGGAAATACATAGTAAAAGAAAACCTTTTTCACTTTGCAAAATCATTTATTTTAATATATTTTAGGTAATGTCATTATGTTAAATGTTTTATGAATTTATTATTTTTATGATTATTAGTATTATGGTCAGTATAAAGTGTAATAAAAAAAAAGAAAAAAAAAGATGTTGACTGCAAAAAAAAACACAACAGACCAGACACATTTATTTGGACTTAAAGTTTTTAAAAAAAAAAAAAAGAAGAGGAAGAAATTACGAAATTTCATGTCTTATGCTGTGCTTAATACGTATATATGGCGTAAGAGTTCAACACAGTTTATTATTTTTTCATTGATTTTCCTCTTATTTCATCGTTCGTTTGCCTTTTATCAGATTTACAATTTTGAAGTATGATCGTATGATTTACAAAAATTTATTGTGAATTTTCATCTCTACTATTTTTGTTTTTCGCATTTGATTTCTAATTGTATGAAATTGTATAACAAAAAAAAGTAAAAATCCTTATTGTTGTCTTTCATACATTTATGATTAATGACAATATTTTTACTTTAATGATTATTACTACTACTATTTGTATGTTTTGTATCTTTTCAACATTGCAAACATTTAAGAATTTGTTTTTACTTTTTAAACAATACTAAATATTTTTAAAATATTTCGTTATTATCTCTGTGTATAATTTTCATTTATTTTCAAATTTAAATTAGTTAATAAATTAAATCACTGTTGTTTTTTTTTATTATTTTTTATATTTTTCTTATTACATAAAATTTACATAAAAATGATTTTTTTCTATGTCTACGTATGTCTATTATATATGTACGTGTATATATTATTATGTCGTTGTCATTATGATTGTATTATATGCGTTTGTATGTCTAATTGTATATTTTCTAAAAACCACATAATTATGTTAAATTGTATGTAACAAACAAAATAAACAAATAAAATTATTTTAAATTTCATTATCATAAAATTATAAAATTTCTATAATAAGATGGAATTTTTACAAACAAAAATATATATAATATACATAGACATATGTAAGAATCTAATGTTACATACATACATAAACATGTATATTTCTTTTTATTTGATATTATCTTGGGTATAATACAATTTAATATGAAAAATTATAATGTTTACACAAATTTATACGCATTAAATGTGTGAAAATGTCCTTTTTTTTGCCTTATCCTTATACAAAGATAATTATTATAAGATAATGCTTTTCAAATAGAATTATAAACTTTATTTAGTAAAAAATAATCAACCAAAAAAAAAAAAAAGATCGTGTCTCTTGAAAAGAAAAATCATGTTTCTTGAGTTTTTGTATAAGGCTTAGATATAAAAATAAATTGTTTTTCACACATTTTAATATGAATTGTATGTGTATGCGATATGAATCGTAACACATTTCACGTATATTATTAAGGTTTTTATTTTTCATCTTTTTATATACATACATAGGTATTATGTATATACTCGTATATAAATGTACATCTTTAAAATCACTTCTGTTTTCCTTTCTACGATATTTTTTATCATTATCGTTTTTACATAATAATCGTACAGATTTAATATTTACTATAAAAAAAAATTTTTTTTTTGACCTATTCTCTCAAATTTACAAATATTGAATCATAGATATTTAAAATACGAAAAAAAGAGGAAAATTGCGTGAACGTGAAATTATAGCATACATTATCAAAGCTATAAAATTTTGTGTTCAATCATGTAGACTCATAAAATCATCTCAGTAATTGCTTTTCTTTTGAATAATAATGAATTTTACTGACGAAAAGCTGGAAAAATCATTTTAAATATATATTGATTATTTATTATTTAAGCTAATTACATTGATATTAAAAATTTAGTATGATTTTTCAGGGTACATATTTTTACGATTTTTGAATTTTGAAAATTGTAAAATAGCGTAATCACATGAAATATGTATTTTAATTTATATTAATTAACATGTTTAAACAAGTTATCTTCATTTAAAATTTTACCTTTAATTAATTTTTTTTTGCTACAATTTTAAGAGTATAATTATACATATGAGTATATATTAAACCCTTAAAAATTATTTATAAAAAAGGAAATTTTTTCATAAATTGTGTGAAAATTACTTATTTCTGTTTTTTTTTTGGTTTTTAAAAATTTTTAAATAATAGAGAACATAATTATTCTTCTGAAATTTTCTAAAATTTAATTATTTCTATAATTATGGTAGACAATTCAGAAGCATTTTACACGATATATATGAAATATGTGAAAAAAAACCCCACATAATATAACATACAGTAAAGATACCACATATTCGAAAATATTTTAATCTACATGAGAATGGGATTTTTTTGTAGTTTTATTCTTTTTTTCTATATTTTCATTTCTGACCTTTTTTTGCTGTGTTTGAAAATTTTAATTTAAATACAAAAACTACTTTGCATTCATTTTAAATATTTGATTGTTTTTTATTTTCATCTTTACGTATGCTCACAGACATACATAGATATACATATGTAAATATACAACGGAAAGATATTAAATTTTTTATTTATTTCTATGTTATTATTGAGAATTGTAATCTATACTATGTATGTACATATGTGTATTTGAGAATATATAACGATGTAAAAAGTTAAATACGTACCAATTTAAAAAAAAAGAAAATCCCAACATACATAGTTTTACATCTAGTGTAATATTGTATCTTTTTTAAAATGAAATGAAACTCAATTGAAAATGTAACAAAGATAAGCATACATTTACTTCATTTTCATTTAGGTATGTACGAACTAACATGTAGGTATGTGTGTACATATATGTATGTACGTTACTTACATGTTTGTATGTAAGTACGTTTTTGCAAATTTTAGTTTTGTTGTATCCAAACCATCATTAGGATCTAACTGCTGTAATAATATTCGTCTTGTAAATCCCAATACTCTTTCTGTATATTTAGCACTTCAAATAAATTATTGTACAGTTGCGAGTACATTTTATATTTAGAGAAAAAAAAAATATGTAGAAAAATGAGGACGAAATATGCACATACAAAAAAATAAATTTGTACGAGTTACCATGTTCGTGGTAAGAAAATTTTACTAAAGTTTTACCAGACGATATTACATCAATGGTTATACATAGATATACAATATATGTATATACACATGTATACATATATTTTTATGCACTTATTTACTCCTTGTTTGTATACATATGTACACATTACATATAAAGTAGTTTTCTTTTTATATTGTATTTTCATAACTATGTACATCCATATAGACACAATTTGAATTATAGTGTTTTATGTAAAACATGACATGATATTTTGTTTAATATTTTCAAAATTTACAGAAGTTTGCAAATATACTTCATACGTACTTTATATGCAAAAACATCTACAACAATAAATTATGCAATATATTTGTGTAATATGTACAATATAACACACATTATTTATAGTTCCGGTTTTCTTGTTGATGAAAATTATGATGTGTACAACACACAAAAATGAAAATATTGAAGTAAAAAAAAAAAAAAAAAAAAAAAAGAAAACCACCATACATACATAAATATGTATTTACAAAGTACATATACTTACATATTTACGTATAAACAAAAACTTAAGATCGAGGAAAATAAAATTATGAAAAGAAAATGAATTCTTAATAAAAGGGAAAAGCCTTCATATCGTACTTACTCTACATCTAAACATAACTTAATTGAAGTATAAAAAGAAAAGGATTTTGAATATACTATAACATATACTGATTTTGTTCAAAGAGAAATGAACCCATCATCTAATACATTATTATGTATATTATTTTGGTTTATTCAGGTTCAAAAATCCTAGAGCTATGCAATTTAATTTTTGATTAATATTTGAATAAATTTTCAAAATCTAAAAAAATTTTCCTAACATTTCGAATGTATGAAAATTTATTTAAATTTATGTTTTTCTTACTATGATCCTTTTTTATTATCCCTTTTTTGAAATATATTTCAAAAGTAATTTACATTTATTTTGTGTTTTTTGTTAAAATACAATTAATTTCACAGAAAATGTCTAATTTTGATGAGTGTTAATGAAAATTACTTATTTTACTTTTTACTAACAAAGGAATGAATATGACAAATATCCATTATATAATTTGAGTCCTTTATTAACTTTTTAACTTTTCTATTAAGTCAAAGTTTTTTACGTAAAATTTTATTTTTTATGTACATATGTATGTGAAGTTACAAAAAATTTTACTGCATTCGTTGATCCTTTTTCATTTTGTATGCTATACATTCCTTACTTTTTTGTTGTTGTTGTTGTATTTAAAAATAAGTAAAAAGTTTACAACTACATTAATGAAAAAAAAAGAAGTAAAAATTCATTTATTTAGTTTGACTTTTTATAGTTTTATGATTTTTACCAAATAATATAGAATAGTGTCAGAGACATGAAAAAGTTTTATTTCATATAATATGGAAGGAAAAAAAAGGATATTTCACTTTTTTTTTTATATACATACCATTGTAATGGTGTAAAGTTTTGAAAGCATATCGTGTAAAATAAATAAAAAAATCGCCAGAAAAAAAAAACATTTCATTCTTTATTTGTAATGTTTATTTGTTTACGCCTTGAATATTAAAGAAACTCAAAAAAAAAAAAAGAATAACGAAAAAACAAAATTTTCAAAAATGAAAATAGAGGAAAAACAATTTTAGAGTTTGGATTGAATTGATTTTAACACAATTTATTATTTGAACTTTTATCAGATATTTTATATTTGTTCTATTCTACAGAAACAAATGATTTTGTTGTTGTCTAAAGTTTTAAGCATTTGAAAAACAAAAAAAAAAAACAAAGAAAAAAATTTACAAATTACATATTTTGAAATTCAATTTAGTATGTGGAAATATTGTATATAATTGTTAATATAAATTTTTGTTTTGTATATGAGTGTATTAGATGGTAAAAATCAATCAATCATCAATAAAAGTCTTTTCAAAAAAATTGTTGTTTAACTACTTTTATATACTACATATTGCACAATCATCGTTCAGTGACTTGTTCAATGCAAGTACTTGTGTACTTAAAATGAAAAAAACAATTGATTTTTTGTTATTGTTGTTGTTAAAAAAGTCCTACTGAAATATACAACAAAAATTTAAGATAAATGATATAAGATGTCTATATTTTGTTTTATTTTTAGAAAATTTTATATTAAATTGAAAATCAATTGATTTTAAATTTTTGTCTCATTTACTATACTCGTATTTTACTTGGAACATTTAAAGATAATTTATAAGCATTTTTGCCTTTATTTTTAAAATATTTTTGCCAAAAAAAAAAAAAAAATCGTAATATAAAGAAAAGCAAATATCCTTTATATTTTAGATATTTTTCCTATTTATTTTTCAGATATTTATACACATGTGTGTATGCTAAAATTATATATGAAAACTTTTTTTTATAGAAATTTTATATTTAATTGCTATCAATTTTCCAATCTAAATTGAGTTCATTAGAGTAAAAGACACAAGACAATGTAAAAAAGGATTGAAACAAAAGAATAAAAAAAAATTAGAAAAGATAGGTAGAAAAAAGAATATATTTTCTTTTATTTTTAGAATGTCATAGGTTATTTGAAGGTCACATAACAAATGTACGACACTATATGTACAAGAAAATAAAATATTACATGGAAAAGAAAACTAAATAAAATAATGATAAAGTAAAATATACAATGAAAAAAAAAATAGAAATGAATAAATTATTAAATAGAATCGATTAGATAAGTAATCAAAATGTGCTTTCGTTTTTTTGTTCATTGCGTTTTTGTTTCTGATTCGTTTTTAAATGTACAGAAAATACTATATACATACATATGTATATGCATATTCATAAAAACTTACATAAAATACGTGTATATTGTATTGTATATGGTTTAGTCCTTAAAGCTCATAAAAATTGAATACTTCCATTTGCTGTCGAATTGTTTGCATGTACTTGCATGCATATAGCATATTTTATTTATATACATACATACATATGTATGTTGTTCTTGCGTTTATGAAGGATTATTTTAAAAGTTCATGTCGTTGTCATTTAATGATTTCTTATTATTACAATATTATTTTTTCGTTCTTTTTTGTTTTGTTTTTGATTAGCATGTAGCATACTTATTTATGCATGAATCAGCTGCTATTACCAGACCAAAGGCATCCATATACATAAATATGCATGGTATATTCACATATTTACTATAATATTATCGTCTTAATATCCTGCAGCTTTATGTATGTATATACATTTATACATTAATCTGAATGATATGATATGTGCACTCATTTATACAATGACTATGAATATCCCAGTATTCATTTTTGTTTTTAATTTTTTTATGGTATACCATTGTTGTTATAAAATCAATGAAGCGTATAGCATTAATGACAAGGCAACCAGAAATGTAGCAGTATGATAGAGGAAGAATTAAAGTAAGATTATTAAATGTATATACATATGTATGTGTGGAATGAGTTTAGGAGCTTTAATATTCTCTTTAGGGGTGTATGTATATTTAAACTTTTTTTTTTTTTTTTTTTTTTTTTTTTTTTTTAAAGGAAAATAGAAAATGATAAACGAAAGAAAATTTTATGTAGTAGTTATTATTGGATCGATCGATTATAGACAATGAGGCACCAATTTTTTTTTTTTTTTTTTGTATTTTACTCAGTAAAATTATTTTTTGTTTTTACAATCTCATGTGTATGTATGTGTAGCTGCGGTTGGATATGAATGTATAAATGTAGTAGTATAAATTATATGTTTTTAAATTAAAAATTGCAACTGATGATAACATATTATATGTACATTACATAAATGTAATGCAAACATTTGAATCTGTATATGTGCACTAATTCTTCAAATAAAAAGGGTGAATAAACGTTTTAAAAAATATACATTTTTTATATATATACATATACATTTAATATACATATATAGAATACATTTAATATATATATTTTCATTTTTCAAATTGAATGCATTGAATGGCTTCATTTTAAAACAATGCAAAAATAAAAAACATAAAAAAGAGTAATATATATCTTTTTAATTTTTGTCTACATATGTTTTTTTTTTTCATTTTATTTTTGTTAACGTTGTAAAACATCATTCTTTAAAATACATAGTACATACATAAAATTATTTTGAGAACAAAAATATCATAATCTTTTAACATAACATAAACTGTATGTATACTGAATACTGAAATTATATTATATATAGTTCTCTATTTTATACATTGTATTCAAAGGTATTTGTATCTAAATGGAATACAAAATATGTACATATGTAATATTAAGTAAACAAAAAAAAAAAAAAAAAAGAAGAAAAAGAACTTAAGGATTAGTAATAAATGAAGGATGAAAAAATGAAAATTTATATACAATATAATAAAATATTATAACTATGTGAACATAATATTACATATTATTAGTATTATACATTTAAAATCTAAACACAAATATACAAAATGTTTTCGTTTTTTTATTTTGTATTTCTCTACGATACGAGATATAGAAAGTATATATAGAAAAAAATGATACATATTTTTATACTATGTATGTATGTGTACATATATATAAAAATTGATTCAAACTAACATGTATTTCTATACATTTTTAAAGAATTATATTTATTATATTATCATCAACGTTATTATAATTTTTTGTTGTTGTTTCTGTTGATATTTTTGTTGTTTTCGCTTCTTAAGTATTCCACGTATAGGTATATATGTACGTATATGATACATGATTCTGTTGTCGTTGTCATTGTCATTTCACTTGGGAAAAAGTTTCCAATTCAAAGTTTTCTTCACTTGATTACTTTTAAAGAGTTTTTCACAGAATATTACAATATTATGTAGAAAAAGGATATACGTACGTGTACGTTATATCATTGTATAATTCAAATATATGTATACATGAAATATATAAAATGAAAGAAAATAGATAAATATATGTACGTAAATATTGTGCATATATGTATATTCTGTTCTCTTTTGTTTTTCATATTGCATATGTATGTGTGTATATTTTCAACATACATACATAGGTTATAGAATTTTAGGTATGTCTTAACCAATTCAAATATGTTTTCCTTTGTATTTTCTTATTCGTTTTTCTTTTATACTTATTATAACATTTAAACTCCCAAAAGAAGACAAGAAAAATGATTTCATTAACTTATTCATTCTTTTATATATTATTTTATTTTCCAATTTTTCTTTTTAAAACAATTTTATTATTTCGTCCTATTTCTTTCTATCTCATATTTTAAGAATTTCTATTTTATTATTTTTATTTTTTTATTTTATTTTATTGCATTCCTGGTTTCGATTTTATTTATTTTTTTTATTTCTCATTAGTGTTCTTTCTTTAATGATTTCCATTTTTGTTGTTAGTATTATTATTATTATTACTTTATTTTGTTGTTTAATCAGGCGTCAGATATTACAAAATTGGATAATTAGGTTAATGTGATTGATTAGATTAAACAGACGAGAATACAAACAAATAAAAACCAAACAAAAAAGTTCTACGTGTTTTTTCATTCATTTTTTTTATCAATACAAATAATATACTTTTTAATTTTATTTATTTTGATTTTATTTTTTAATTTTTTTTTTGTTTTTGTTTACTTTTCTTTTATGTATGGTTTTTAATTGATTTTGAAAATTATATGAAAAGTTTTAGTTTTTCTGTTTAACAAGACTATTAATAAGAAATTTTATTTAACAAACTACAATGTACATATATAGAAATCTTTAAAAAGAAACATTTAAAATGTTGTTAACATTACGTATATTTTGTTATTTTGTTTTGTTTTTCTTTCTTATTTATAACATTTATAAAATTAAAAGAGAAAAAGAATATAATGTATGAGTAAACTTTTTAATTGATTGAAAACAGAAATCTAGAAATTCTTTAGAACAAAAAAAAATTTAAAGTTTTTTTATTTTATTTTATTTTATTTTTTTTAAAAAGAAGAGAAACCGAAATACTATGGTTTTAAAATGTATTCGATTTTGATACATCTTATTTCAGTTTTACCCAGTTTTTTTTTTTTTAAATTTTTTATTTTATTTATGTATTATTTTGTTTTCTGCACAATTTATTCTTCAATTTGTAATATAATATACCTATAATAAAAAACAATAAAAATGGTTACCCATATATCCAGTTAGAGTGGATTTTATATGTAAGCATTAATTTTTGGTTTTTTTAATATTATTACATCGATAACCTGTTTATATTTAATATTATCGATATATGTATGTATGTATTTAACATGTATAATACATATTTACCAAAATATAAATGTTATATACTACATGTTTACGTTCGAATATTTTCTAATTCATGAACAATTTTTAAAAGTATTTTCAAAAATAAATAAAGAAATAAAATAAACGAGTTCAAGAAATACATATTTCTTTTTTTTTCTTTTTGTTTTTTGTTAAGACGTTTATTTAATATGTTTTATATATGAGAGTGCAAAATTTAATGGATCAAAAGGGACCAATTCCATATATTTTAATATGTTTCCCTATATACACATATTGTATAAAACTTTGGTACTTACGTGTACTGTGTACATACATACATGTGTGCATATGTATATAAATGTTTGATCAACAAATAGCATTTAATCTTTCATATTTTTTCAAAAATAAAAAAAAAACGAAAAATAAAATCGAATATTGGTGTTTTATTTGATGTTTTATTTTCATTTTCGATACAGAATGCGTGTTATAATGTTTGTACCATTATTATATATAACACAACACAAACAGTTTCCTAATATAACAAGATTGCACATGACATATGTGCATTAAAAGATAAAAATTGTTGCCTTATATGGACGTTTTCATTTTTCATTTTTTTTTTAAACTATTATATCAATTTTGTTGAATATGTGTGAAAATTTTAACACTTTAGAAACAAACTGAAATGGATGTAGAAAAGTAGATTTTAGCATTTATGTATAAATATGTTTTATGAATTTTAACAGTTTTATGTGTATATATACCCTTATGTTTGTTTGTTCATAAGTTCACACTTTACAATATAGTGTTCAATTTAAAAACCATATATGCATTCGCATGTCTGTTTCTTGTACTACTGTTGTTGTTTTTGATAGAATAATCATGAAAAAAGGGTTGTTAAAAACTAGAGAATGGTCGATTATGCAACACTTTAAAGCTATGTATATACATTAAAAAATGTAAAAAATTATACAATTTTCATATAATGTTTACAAACGTGTTATATTATTGCTGGTACAAATTTATCATTTTTTTTCCCTGCTATTAACACGTTTTTCATTTTTATTTTATTTTTTTATTTTTACTTTGTATTAAACCAAAAAAATTTTAGAAAATTTTTTGAACTACTGTACTCTGTGTAAAAGTTTTCTACCACTGATTATATGACTTATAGGATATACAGTAGAATACCATAAATTTGAAAAATTTTAAAATATTCACATTGAAATTGTATGTCCATAAAAATGTCTGATACAATACGATAGCACATAATATCATATTATCACAAATTTATAATGCTTTTATGAACTTATTATATTAATATGTTGAATACACGTAAATGTCTATATGTAATATATACATACTTATATGCGAAAACTTAATATCAACACATGCACGTAACATGTATACATAAGTATGTACATTGTATTCTAAATTGATATGTACAGGACATATGTGTGTATATGCCGTAAAGTATAATAATATCATATTTTATATGAAAACGTAAAATATTACATTTATTTGTACAATACGTATATTTTGTACTTAAATAAAATGAAAATCTCTATTAGAAAAATAAATATATCAGTTAACAATAAAGTGAAAGATTTATTATTGTATGTATCACACTTGATCATACAGCATATACTTTGTCATAGATACTATATATGTACGTACAAAATCGTACAAATTCATATATATGAACAAGATTATATGTGTGTGTGTGATGATGATGACTCCTATATTATATTGATTATGTGTTATATTATACATACATATACTATACACATTTTATAAAGCTTTTATAAATGAATGAATAAATATGTGTTTTGAAAATTTATCTTTTTCATATTGTATAAAATATACTTATAATATATTTACTTACCAATATAATAAATGCAATTATATTATTTATGACATAACAAAATATCATATTAATAATATAAAAAATTACTGTGTTCAATTACTTTATACTTTGAAAATTGAATCTATTTGTTATATTGAAATTAATTTAAAAAATTTTTTTTTACATTTTTTTTCCTTTTTTGTAAATCCGAAATCAAATTTAAAAGCAAAAAAAATTTTATTTTTCAATATATTTAATTATTTTACAATTTTTTAAATAATTCATGTTGGAAAAATAAAAATCTAAATCATTCTCACATTGATTTACAAGGTGTATCTTTCTATGTCGTAGTGTAAAAAAGTCCACAACATTTCTTGAAGGGTACATTTCTAAAGATAGTTGGCATGAATAGATTTAAAAGAAAAACTAGTATGAAATAAATTTTTAAAATAAATAGTCTAAGCTTTAAGGTATAAAAATATACCTCCTATGACATTTTATCTTGGGACATCCTGTGAACATTATATCTTAATAATAATTTTTTTGTTTTATAATTACGTATTTTAAAAAGAAAATTTTTTTATAAAACTTTATAAAATAACGTAAAATCGTATTAAGCTTAGAGTACTTTCAAGCATTAAATTTAATTTACTAAAGTCGTTAAGGTTTAAATTAAAATTATTATCATTGCGTACATTATTGAATTTTATTTTGAAATGCAATTAATTTAAAGAAAAAATGTAAAAATAATGTTCATCATTTTTTTTCTGTTTGTACAAAAACAATTGAATGAATCCAGCAATCATCCTTAATATTTTAACTTTACATAGTTGAAAGCGTTATCTGCTTACACATTCATATGCACTTTAATTTTGTAATCCATGGATCTTATTGACGTGCAAAAAAACAAAAAAAAAAAAAGAAAATGAACAAAATGAAGAATAACAGAATAAAAAACAATTTTTCTACATTTAAACTCTATTATAAATTAATGAAAATTGCATTTTATATTTTTCCACATAAATTATATTAGAGTTGAGCTTGTGAATGAGAAAAAAAAAACCGATAAAAAAAGTATTTAATTGCTTTTGTCTGTTTTGTACACAAAAAAGGCTAATACAATAAATTTTGTTTATTTTCTTCTCATTTGTTTTTTTCTTTAGGTTTCATAAACATTTATTTATTTTGTGATTTTTCTTTCACATTTATTTGTTTTCGAGTACTATAATGCATAATTAATGTCTTTATGAAATTTATTAGTTTTTCTTAGGTTTTTTTTAATCCTTATCATTGAATTAAATTCTTAATACAGAATTTTTCTTTAATTTGACAATATATGTACATACATATGTACATCTGTATGTATGTTATTTCAATTTATTAATTTTTTTCGTCTGTTTTTTTTTTGAGTATGTGTAAATCATAGTATACGCTATATTAAAGGTTTTAACGAAAAAAAGGAATAATTAAATAAATGAATTTTCATGTTAAAAAATTAAAGTGTGAAAATTAAAAAAAAAATACAGATAAATGTAAAATGTAAAACAAATTAATTTAAAAAAGGATTGAGTAAAAACGAAAAGAAAAAAAAACAAATGCATAAAAGATGAGTTAATCTCATTATAAATGATTTTATCATACATATAAAAATTTTCAATGTTTATAATGTAAAAATTCGAAATGAAAATTTAGATATTTTCTACGTGCGATGAAAAAAAAGTACCCATTTAGAGAAGTGATTGGGTTGGTTAGCAATAATCGTTTTTGTTTTGTCTTTTTTTTTTTTTTTTTAAATTACAAACAAAATATCTTACATTTCCACTCACATTTTTATATTTTTATATGTGTGAATAATTGAACGAACAAAAAATGAGAGAAAATAAAAAAAATAATACAATGTTTAATGTAGAATAGATTGAGTTGAATTTCTCATTTATTTTTCATCTTTAATGCGTTTAAATGACTGTAGATGAAAAATTATATGTGTGCATATCTACTTACATTTTTACATGTTTTATAATAATATACAGTTAAATGCACATTTTTCTACATAATACAGAAAATAGAAAATGTACATATGTTTATAGTTTGAACTTTTGTTCATGTTATTTTCATTTTATTTCTTTATGTTTTTTTTCCTTTTTTATTATTGTTGAGAAGAAAATGATAAGAAAAATAAGAAAAAAAGGAATGAAGAGTGATATGCATTTTCATATACATACAATAAGAAAGAGGAATCCTTGAGGATATTTCAAAGAAAAAATAAAAAAAAAGAATAAAATAAAATTTTAAGTTTTGAAGAAAATTTATTATAATCTTAACGATTGTACGCGGCAGGTGTACAAATGTATATGTTGAAGTCTCATACATGTACAAATATGTGTATACGTGCATATTGTACCATATCTATTCTGAAAGTTGAATAACTTTTAACATTATCGAATTTTTCTCGTTCTCATTTTTTTTTCTTATGGATTTTTATTTTTCATTATACACATTTAGTTTGGTTTGGTTGCATCCTTTCTTAATTTAAAATTCATCATCATTCATTTTTCGTTTCTGTTTTTTTCTTTTCATGTTCATCATCACGATAGTTTCATTTAATTTTATTTTTATTTTTTGGTTTTTATATTTTACTGCATAACATCAGTACTACGATGGTAATAACAGAAGCAGTTTCACATTTTATTACAAAAAGTTTTTTTTTTCAGTTTACAAAATTTTTCAGTATCCTTGAATTTTATGCGAGTTTTATCATGCATTTTCACCTCTATCTTATGGGGAATCTATCATGTATAATATTGTGTTAATCTCTCTACATGTAAAAGATATTATGCTACGTTTTATGTACGTTATTTAGAGTGCAGTCAGAATATTTTCAGACGATGACTATGTTATTGAAGAAAAACAAAAAAGAAAAAAACAAAATTTAAACTCTGTGTCATTTGTTTTATTCTCCTTTTTTTTAAATTAAAAAAAAAAAAAACATAAATAAATATATAAATGAATAAAAAAATGTAGAAAAAAAATGTAATTCCAATTAAAATAAATTCTCTAGTAATTAGAGATGAAAGATAACAAGCACTTCAATTTTGAGAGTGAAATAAAAATAAAAATAGAAAATTAGGGATTCATGTTTATAATTTTTTTTTTTTTTTAGAAGTAAAACCTTTAATAATAACGACTGTTTTATATTATGTTGTGTGTTGCATGTTTCTACCTTTCAATTCAATATATGTTTCAATCGTTTATCGTTTTAAATAAAAAAAAAAACTGAAAAACGTTATTTTATTTTTCAGACGTTAAAAAATAAAGTACGTATGTATACAAGTACTTTCTCTCATTTCCAATTAAAAAAACGAAAAATTTTTCTCATTGTTTAATTTTCTTCATTTCTTTTATTCTATTTTTTCCCTATTTTTTTGAAAAAAAATACATCGGACTTAGCTTGTAAACATGGTTTTCATTGCAATTGTAAATAGAAATAAAATAAAATTAAAATTACATCAGAGAGGCTTAAAAAAATTTTTTTTTCATCATATTGAAATAAAAAGCTACATAAGTAAATTAAAAAAAAAATTATATGAATGAGAAAAAAACAACACACATATAAATGGGCAATGAATTATAAGTTTTTCAAAAAGAGATTTTCTTCAATATTTTATTGGTCGTTAAAGTGGTTGATTTTGTTATGAAAGTTTTACATAATAAAATGTATATTTAAAAAAAAGAACAAAATGAAGGGTTAAATTTGCGAATTTGAAAGGTAAAAATAATGTCGATATAAAATTATAATTTTATAGTTTCTTTGAATATATACAAACATTTTTATGATGAAGAATAAAAAAAAGTAGATATTTTTGTTTCAGTTCATTAAAGTCATAAAATCAGATTTTATTAGAATTTTTATTAATTGTTAACTTTATACATTCATATTAAACGTTTTCTAAAGATTAAAAAAAAAAAAAGGAAGAAAATATTGAAACTCGATTTAAAAAATATTCAAAATTTAATAAATGAAATTCTTATTGACAATAATTTGCCCTAATTTATATTGAATTCTATAGGATTCAAAGGATGTATATATTTTGTATACAACTCGCATGTAAAAGTATATTTAATGTTCTTTATGTTAAATAGTTTTTTAGGGTTGAAAATGATTTACTTTTAAATATTCAGATGATTCAGTTTGAAAAATTTAAAAAAAATATATATAAATATGTAAATTGTCACAATTTAATCATAATGTATTGTATTTAAACTCATACAGGCATCTTATGATTCATTAATTATGCTATTCAGATTTAGATAGTTATTTTGAAATTCTTATAAATAACATTTAAAAGTTTTTATTTATATCTTTTAGATTTGAATCGTTCAAATTTAAAAAAAAAAATTTTTTTTCAACGGATTTTCATTTATGCATTGAACGCAAATGCATATATTAAATGTTACTATGTATATATCCTGCTGTTTCAAATGAATATTATTTTTAAAAAAAGAGAAAAAAATTTTTCCCATTTATTATTTTCAATTTAAATTTTTCTACAGTTTATGAAATATAATATTTTTGTAGTATACGAATATGATTCAGCTAACTAACTAACTAACATTTGTATGTATTCATTCATGCAGTATATGGTATATGTTTTAGACGGCAAACATGCATTTGTGCTTACAAATATAAAACCGTATATGCATTATCTTTTAAAAGTACCTAAAATTGAGGTCAAAATGGTTTTTGTTACTTATTATGTTATATTATACGTTTTCGGGTTCTACTACTTCACTTTTTCAATTCTTTCTTTCTTTCTTTTTTTTTTTTTTAAATATATTTTGTACACTTTAGATTGGCAACAGTTCAACTATGTAGTTTAAAAGCTCTTCTATCATGCAAAAAAAAAAATGAAAAGAAAAAAAAATCACAAAGTTCCCATATAAAGGTTTTAGTTACAAAAAATAAGGAAAAAAAAAATAAAGTAGAAAAATCTTTTTCTGTCATCAGAAATGTGATACTGTGTATGTAAACATATACAGTACACATGTATAAAAGATATTTACTCAAACACTTAAAAACGAAGAATAAACAATAAAAAGAAGAAGAAGAAGAAAAAGAAAAAAGATATTTATGTAGTAACGAAAATGGAAAAATAAAAAATAAAAGAGTGATAAGATGTCCTTTACATACAATGTATTATATTTTAGAAAATATCATGTATGCATTTTAGAAATATCTATACATCCGTTTTTATATAATGTATTATCTACACAAAAATAATATCGGTGAAATTAGTAATTGTACGAGACATTAGTGTTAGACTATAACATCTCTATATGTATGATTTACATATGAACATTTTACACTTTTACCATGTACTACTACAAATACAATGTATAAAATATAATACTCCTGTCGGTTTTGAAGATATACAATGTACTTAGATTTTTCACATTTTTCCAAATAGGTACAATATTAAGCTTATATAATAGCAAACATTTTTTTATATTTTCTTTTCATTTGATAACGTGCACAATCAACATTCTCTTGTGTCTTGTGATACCATTATTTAGAATGTTTTTTTTTCATATAACAACCACGGTACAAACATATTATATAAAATATTACAATATGTACAATTTAGTACTACATTACTATGTATATGAATATAATACTATATATGTACAATATGTCCACATTCCATTCTCATGTATTTATAAATTTGCCTTATAAAATCTCTTACATTGACTGGAAAATATGTTTTCTAATGTGAAATGTATTTTTCGATTTTCTTTCACAACAATAAAAAAAAAAAAAGAAAATAGATTGAACGATTTATATTGTTAAAGGTAAAAACTTATAGTAAACGAACGTTATGGTTGAATTTTTTTTTTTTTTTTTTAGGACCATAAACTCAAAGTTTTTCATTTATATTTTAATATATAGTTTAAGTTCTCTTGTATTGATAATTTTTTTATTTGATTTGAAAAAAAAACAACTTTTTTTTTCTACCATGTCTAAATTTATTTATGATAATGTTGCATACCATGAAAATATACTTGTGCATTAAATCGATTGAATATAAAAATCATTCCTTTTTGTTCTTAAAAAAAATATATATATACTTTTTATACTTTGAAACGATACTAGATTTTATTGTATTGTAATCGAAACGACAGGTGCATTTATTGTATCCTATATACATGCACATAAATATTGTAATAAAGTGTTAGAGAAATCGAAATAAAATTTAAAATTTGTGGTAAAAAAAATATATATAAGTATGTATACATGCAAATATATAAAAATGGTAATGGCAAACATTATTTTCATTTTTATTCATTTATTTTATCAATTTAGCGTATTCTGATTTGAAAATTGAAAATTTTCTGAATAAACATGTACTGTATAGGTACATATATGAATGTCGTGCGAACACACGACTATAATTGAACATGCTCATACGTATATGAATACGTAAATGTATGCACCAATATCTACAACATTTTATACATATATGTATGATATGTTATAGATAATACACATTAAATTTGAGTTAAGAATCAATTAGATCGAATGAATCAAAAATAAAAAAGAAGAAACGGTGTATGCGAATAAAAAAATGAGAAAAAAAATGAAAAAAAAAAAAAGAAATATGAAATGGATTATTTGATTTTGCATTTATGATAAATGAAAATGATTTCCGGAAAACAGGTGTATTCGCAAATATATAATTTGAAAATTGCAAAAAAAAAAGAAAGATAAACACACGAAAATTCATGTACATTTGTTTTATAGAATTGTACATGTGTACCATCATGATTTTTGTTCAATATTTGTATGCACGTATGTACATAATATTCAAATGTATTACACATCCATACATGCATGTTTATAAATATTCTTTATAATGTCATGAACATATTAAGTACCTATATATGTATATGTAAAAATGTTAAATTTGAATGAATTATATTTGATTTGAATTTATTCAAATTTAAAATTTATATTGATTTATTCATTTTGAATTTATATATGTACATACATACTATACACGCATATATTTTAATCGCATATATAGTATGTAGGAATTATTTTCACGAATTTTAATTTATTTTAGTAATACATTATGTACATAAAACAATTTATTGTTGAGTGAAAATGGTACCGTGAACATTATTTATGTATTACGTACCCATTATACAAAATTTTAAATTAAAAAAGAAATTAAAAAAATAAACAATTTGGTTAATAAACATAACAAATACATTTTGATAATTGTTAAATATTTGATTTAAATATTTATTTTCTACGTGATCTTTTAGTTATGATAAAAATTTTCTTGTATTGGTTGTAATTTTCCTTATTTCTATTATACATTTTCAACTATACACGAATAAAATTTATTCTTGAACAAATTAGTAATAAAATTTAAATTTATACTATTAATTCAAATTAATAAATTTTTAAAATGATGTTTTAGGAATAACAATGAACAAAAATAAAACAAGAAAAAACCAATTAAATAAAATTAAATTCATTTATTTAAATTTAAAAATTCATTAATTCATTTCTACTCTTTATATCACTTAATGATATTATATGAAAATTCATTCAAAATAAGAGAGAGAAAATTACAAAAAATAAATTGAAATAAAATTTTTATTTCAAAATTATGTAGATAACAGGTATTTTCTTTTTTTGCCTTTCATTAATTTTTATTATTTTAATGGAAAAATCTCTTTCTTTTTATATATACATATATGAATGTATTGTACCCAACAGTCATACATACATGTATATTATTGCTTTTATACTCTATCCCGGAAGAATTTAAGTTAAATTGAAAATGTAACTAAATTAAAAATGCACAAAGATAAGTAAATTATTTTAAAATGGAAAAAAGGAAAGAAAAAAAAAACGAAATAAAAAAATATCATTAAAAAACAAAAGAAACGAAGATGAATAATAAAAAAGGAAAAAAAAATCCGTAAAAGAGCAAGGAAAAAAAAGTATTCTTAAAGAAAACAAAATGATAATAATAATTATGTTAACCTTGTCACAATTGCTGCATTTTCACTATGTTTCGTTTTCTTTTCTGTTATTAAAATTGGTGTCAAGTCATTTGAAGTTTAAATTTTCTTTCTATTTTTTTTTTTTTTGAATATATTCAACCCTCATTCATATTTATTATCTAATGTATGTGTACACGTACCATTTAATGACATACATACGTACATATTTGTTGCTTTTCATTTTTTTTTCTATTTTTTGTTTTTGTATTTGAAAGGCAAAAACAAATACAAAAGTCAAAGGAAAAAAGACAACACATTTTATGTAAATTATAAATGTTTATTTTCCTTTTGTTTTGTTATATAATAGTTATGTCATTGTACTTTAAATATTTATACATTTGTAAGTGTGTATGTGTACATAACAAAATACATATTTAAATATTCCTGTGTACAAATATAAACAGGAAAATAGGCATATACAGTACATATATATGTGTAGAAATACATATGTGTGTATATGTATGTATGTATGTTTATGTAAACATATTATACATAATTGCATGTATTTGCAAATACAAAATAATAGTTAAAGTATGGTGTGTTTAGCAAATAGTATCAGCAATTTTAAAATTTACATTTTGAATATTTTACTATACAAATATATACGCATGTGTGTATTTTATACACACGTACATACGTGCAAATATGTATATCGAACAGGATATCTACTTTGAATACAAAATGATACAGAAAAGATTAAGAATTAAAAGAGCCTATATACAATATGCTTCAGTATACAAACGTATGTCTGTATACATACATACATGCACAATTCTATAGGCAGAATTTCATATACATTTTAATGTAATAACATGTACAGTCGTCATCATGATCATCATCATCATCAACATAGTCATTGTCATTATCATTAACTTAAATTGTTTTTGCTGTATTCTCAAAACACAGATGTTTTATTTGTGTAGATTTTCTATTTTCCTTTTAAGTTGAAAAAACAAAATTATAAAAAATGAAAAAAAAAAAAAATTTTTTTTTTCTGGTCCAAAAAGGATATTTAATATTATGAACATACATAAGATGACAATTTTCCTGAAAGTACTAAAGAAAAATAAAAAAAATGTATGAAGACAAAGAAAAACGGGTGAAAAAAAAATTTGTTTGTTTTTAATATTATTGTCGTTTTTTGGACACTTTAAAAAAAGAAAAAAATACATTAAAATATATGAAAAAAGGTTATTATCATTTTTATTCGAATTGTTGATCAGAATATAGAATTTTTCTCGTACAAAATACAAACATGTAATAACAATAGATAAAAATGTTATAAAATGAATTTGTCTATGAAAAATTGGAAAATTATTTGTCGGTAGTTTTTTCATGCATAGCAAATAAACATTTTTTATTTTTATTTTTTTTTATAGTTTATAATATTTAAAAAATATTAAATGACAAACTGGCATTTTTATCAGTATTGATCTGGATATTTTTCTTTATCAAATTGTAATGTTTTCCACGCGCGTCAAAAATATAAATAAAAATTGTTGTTATAATGTTTATTATCAGATCGACGTATTTTATAAAATTTTATGTATTTAATTAGTACCTACGTTAATTATACGTAAAGTGAACGTATACATTATTTAAATATGCGTGATAAACCTTGAAAAGCAGTTTGATATTTCATTATAATTTTAATTCTTTTTTTATGTTATTTTTTGTTTTTTCTTTTTTTTTTTTTAATACGCATGAAATTTAAATAGTCCTATTTACTTCCATTAATTTTATACATATTTTATACATACCTACATAGACATTTGAAAACTTTTTCCAGTTGAAAATAGAAATATTTTAATAACTATTCTCAAATAAATGAACATACTTAAATATATTATTATTCATATGTAGTATTACGTACATACTATATAACAAAAAAATAAAAATTGGGTGTCCTAAAAATTTTTCATTAAATATTTAGTTCACTTGAATTTTTATATTTATTAAATTGCTTTTATCTAACCTGAAGGAAAATTATTTAAAAAAAAAATATGTATTGTAATTAATCGAATGAAAAATCATCTATATATAATACATATATGCAAGCGCACGTATTCATTTCATTAATAAAAATCATACAGTAAAAATAAAATTGATGTTCCTATTTTGTGACCTGTATTCAATCTTATTTTCTTTTTTTCTGATTTTTTTTATTTTTTTCACATTTTGCTTTTTTTAATAGCATGTAACAATTTTGCATATCATAATGATATGTGCATATACAAAAACAAATTGCTTTTCTGAACACGTTTCAATTTATTACACATGTGTAACTGCTGTATACATCATACACAAAAAAATAAATAAATAAATAAAAGTTGAAAATCAAAATAAATCAAAAATAAAGTGAATTTTTTTTTTACCGTTGGTGGTAATAAATGTACGATATGTTTCTTTTGTTAGTATATGTGGGTGTTTGTAATAAAAGCTTTACTTATTCCAATTCGAGAAATGTTGAAAAATAAATGTTTGTTATGTGCAAATATTCATTTTTTTCTTTTTTCTTAATTTACCACCTTCATTCTGTTTTCTATGTTTCCATTTCTCCTTAATTTAAAATGTAAAAATTTTCTATTCTACATAGTATTACTTTTTTCTTGTATTTTTCTTACTATATATTTTCTGTTTTTCATATGTTTTTTGCTTTCATCTTATAAAAATTTTCATTTTGCATATAAATGTATGTACATCTATAGAACGCGATATGCACACATGAATAATTGTAGAAAGTGTACTTATATACATATATATAGGTACATATGTACCAAGTATATATACGTATCAGTGCTATCGTTTTGCTGTAATTGCAGTATTTTTACTGTTTTTTTTAAATGTCTAATACTGCAATACTGTCGTCTCGATAAAAACACTAGTATTAAAATTACATGTATTTAATATGGAAATTGATGATAAATTTGAAATTCAAATTTTGAATAATAAAAAATGAAGAACTTCAACTTATAATAGAGCGGTGTCTTCAGTCATGTGTATACAAAATGAAAATAAATTTCATTTTAATTATTTTACCAACAAATAATTATTCTACACTATTTACAACAATTGCTTATTTTAGAATCCAAAAATCTGATTTAACTTAATATCGGCTGGTTATAAATTAAATGTAATATTTAGTATACCTACAAATATATAAAAATTCAAGAGCCACTGTACTACACCACCCGTCGTCCCTTACGTTCGAAAAGCGAATGAACTGAATAAATAATAACAACCGTAATATATGGTACTGACTGGGCAGCTAGAATGTACATGAAATATGAAAGTAAACAAAACCAGTTCATATTTCACATAGCAATAGCATATCTAGCAGTCTAGTGTCTAGTCACTTGTTTTTTGAATGTAGGGGAGAACGGGTTTATTGTTCAGTGACTCTTGTGAAACACTCTTATTAGAAACATGTTTTCAAGTTTTAAAAAACGATAGCACTATACATGTATATATGTATGTACGTACATTTGAAAAGTAGAAATTATATTCTTATCTTACGTTGTCCCATAAGTGAAACATGACTCACCATATTTTTTATGTACGTATGACTCATCACTGGTTGACTAAAGGAATCCAATAAAAGGATATACATATATGCATACATACACAAGTATCTATATGTATGTATATAGTACAAAACAAAAGTCAATATAAATTTCATATCAGTCTTGCTACGTACACGAACACTTTTTAAAACTTTGTGTATGTACTTACATAAATTGTCTTGTGTACAATGAAGTATGTATGTATGTATGTAGATAGTTCTATAACTGTGTATCCATTTTACAATAATTGGAATAAAGTCAAAAGAGGACATAATATTAAATACGGCTTTAAATAAAGAACATTTTTGTCACTACCCATCATACTGGTCAAAATGTATACTATATTAATAGCATTCCACCCACTTACACCTTGTTATCGTCATTTTGCATTTTTTTTTCTTCATACTTTGTAAAAAAAATTAATTTAAAAAAATAATAAAGTTAAATACGTAAACGAAAATTATTTTCAAACAAATATTCCAATATTTTCCATATTGTTCTCTTTTAAATTCGTTTTCTCTATCATGCTTATATTCGACACATGTTTTTTTGTCCTTCACCTTTGAATGAAAAGCTTTTTTCCATTACTGTCGATGACATTTACGTCACTATATATCCTTATTTATTATGAACATGTGTATAGATTATTTACAGATGTTGATTATCCTTACAAAGAAATTAAATGTTGCATTTATACAATATACATACATATGTATGTATATGTACATACATATGCATATGAAAAAGTATACTTTAATACTAATAAAATTATCAAAGTTTTAAACAACTACAAATGTTGTAATATAACTCTCAGGTTTCATATATCTAGATATACATATGTTTGATGTTTGGGTACATATTGTATATATACATATTTATGTGATATATGTGTTAAGCTTTAGATTTAGAATATCATTTCTATTTTATAAAGCAATTCGTTACACAGAATGCGATACAGTATAATCTCAGAATATAATGTTACATTTACTTATACGTAAAACTGTAAAAATATACAAGGATCTGGCATGTATGGATTCGTGAATTTTTTTTAAATTTAGTGAAAATTGTGTTTACACTCAAATAAAAATATTTCTTATCTAAAATTAGTTTTTTGTAAAACATACTTACGACGAGGTACTAAGCTTATATAATATGACTTTGTATGTACATACGTACATGTGTTAAGAATTATGTATGCAGAGAATGAAATTTAAAAGTGATTGAGAATATGCAACATTTTAAGGATTTACAAATTCTATATAAAGAATTTGTAAATAAATTTTCAAAAACAAAAAAGGAAAAAAAAAATCAATTACATTATTTTCAAGAGGATTTATTGATATTTTGATACTGAAATCCAAAATAAAATTTTTACACATTATTTACAGAACATACATTTTGTTCAATTTTTAAAATACGTGTACTTATAAAATTGAGCAATTTTGACGGATTGAAATTATTTTGTTATCAATAATTTTTTAACCTTCTGTAAAGCTATTTATATTGAAACTTTATATGCACGTGTACAAATAAAACTTAAAAATATTTTTATGTGTGCAATTGTTTGTCTCTACAAGTAGAAACAACAAAATGTATAAAGAGAAAAAAGACCAATAAAGTTTTTTTTTTGTAATTTACCTTCATTCTATGAAAAATTAATTTATCATTTATTTTATAAAATTGGCTTTTATCCTTTCAAAATATAATAAATCAACTTAAAGACAGTAAAAATGATTCATTTTGAGAAAAGCTTTTCTATTTTTCTTCTATAAATACACACAAGCAATATACATAGTTACAATATACAATATTTGTGTCTATACAAAAGTGTAAGCATGTGGTAGTACATTGTACTTGCAAACATACATATGTATATGTACATAGATATAGACACATATATTTTCAATAAAAGAAAATATACATTGATATACATATGTATATATTTTGGTATCTATAATGTACTATACATATTTTTATGCATATATAAATACATATGTACGAGTAGTTTTCCCCCTTATATTTGTTTTTATGGAAGAAAAGGATATTTAAAGTGGCTGAGAATGAATAACAATACTAATACATTTGTGTCTGATATATATTTTTCGTATATTAGTATACATGTAAATATTTAGTATATAGTCACTGTATAGTGTAAAAATAAAAAATTAACTGAAAAATAAAATCAAATGAAAAACATATATAGAAAAAATCCTTGAAGTTCTTAAAATTATGAAATACAAAAATATAATTTTCGTATTTGTAATAGTTTTTATTCATTCGTTGTATCGTTCACATATATTACACAGAATAAAAAAAAAAACTTTCTTTATTTTTGTTTCTTAAATGAAAAAGTTTTAAATTTAAATAAAGTAGAAACAAAATACATACATTGTTAATTAAAATAATTTTTAAGAAAATAATAAATAAATAATAAACAAAATTTAAAAAAAAAATTTTTTTTAAGAGTTTTTATCTCGTATGTGCCACTCATCATATTGTTGTTACGTTTAAGTATGTGTGTTTGTATGCATTCATGCTCATAAAATTTGTATTCATGAATTTTTCTTATTCTTTGAAATAATCATAAGAAAATAAAATGCAAATATTTTTCTTGAACGTTTTTATCTATTTTATTTATTTATTTATTTTTTTTGCTAATATAAACTTGAAATTTTTGAAACCGTACTAGTGCTTTAATATTCAGTGATATTTTTGTTATTATTACGTTTTTTTTACTGTCTTTTATTTTTTCATTTATCGTTTAATATGGTTGTGTTGCAAACTGATAGCTTTTACCTGATGGCTTGTATATGAAAATAACGTTTTTTCGTTTGTATAAAAAGAATAGTAATAAAAGTTTTTATAAAAAAAATAACAAGTCGAAATAAAATTCAAACCATAAAAGTAAAATAACCATCGTGTACGTAAACTGAAAAATAAAAGATAATATTGACTTTTGTAGTTTTATATATTCGTTAGAAAATTGCAAAAGCAAAATATAAAGACAAAATATTTTCAATTTCTTGTGCGGGAATGTAATTTTATCCTATTGTATTCATATTCTTTTAATCAGTTACTTTTGTAGTGCATTTATGCTATCCTATCAGTATCATTTTCAATAGCTCTACATACATATATGTACATACATACTTTTAGGATTAAATGTATCTGTGAAAGCAACATTTCAAAGTCAATTCAGTTTCCTTCTCAATTGTTTTCATTTTATTTTATTTTATTTTTTTTTTCTCTTGTGAAATTTCGTTTTTTTTAGGGTGCATAAATTTCAATGCTTTCACATTGTATACATGTAACATTAGTGTATATATAGCATTCGTCATATGGACATATTTATAGGATGGAAAATCTTTGTCATGAAAAAATCCAAAAGAAAAAATTTATCGATCGAAAACAATAACGCGTACTAAACGCAGCTGATATAATCCATATACATACATACATATATATGTATGTATATGCATGTACACGTTCACATGCATACAATATATTTTTAATTTGTTTTCTTTTCGTTCGTAAGGTTATTGCAGTATTTTTCTTTCCACAGAATTTAAACGATTGCCGGTGAGTGAAATTTTTGTTTTATCCATATACGTACAGATGTACTTATATAAACGAAAAACATTCCAGGAAAATTGAGAGATATAAAATAAATACGACAATCTTATCGGTTACAAGGATAAACTGAACTTTGTGATTGTGTGTGTATATGTGTACAATATATGTGTTGTGCTTATTAAAAAGCTGGGAAAAACTTTTTTCAAAACTGTCCTTGCTTCTATCCAGTTGTTTCCATAACAAAAAACTTAAATCAAAAAGGAAAAAAAAATTACATTACCATTTTTATCTAAAAATATTGATGATGCATCATTGAGGACATCCGTGTCCTAATCCTATGTCATGTGCATATTATTGTGTCATACAATTTTATTTCATGTTATAGTCGATAATTTTGTTTTTCTTTATTCAACGAATAGAATACATAAATTTTTTTAAATATTTTTTTTTTTTTTAGTTTTGATTGAACGAACTAAATTGATTAATTTATTCAAAATTTATGTAAACAAAGTAAATAAAAGTTCAGAGACAAATACTAAAAATTCAAATATAAAACGATCGATTTTTATTACAGAAAAAAAGGGAAGTTGTACCTTTTCTATTAAAAAAAAAAACAAAATAATATATCAAAAAGTGCTAGAAGCCAAATTGATAACCATAATATAGGTACGTGTTTGTTTAAATACAATTGTATTGGTTGCATTCGAATAGGTGATGGTTTTATTTTTACTTTATTTTTCATATGGTGAAATTCATTCGATATGTATAACGTGATAGTGTGACATTGTATTACTCATATATCCTTCGAAAAGTAATACTAAAACAAAAAAAAAAAAAAAAAATTTGATTTATTAAAAATTTTTGTATACAAGAAAAAAGTATATTAATGTCGCTAAACAGTGTCTTTAAATTAAAAAATCTATTTACAAAAATATATTCCTTTGAAATTTTCATAAAATTTTCCATTTAAAACGGCAAAAATCTATTCAAAGTGGCTTCAACTCAGACCGATGCTGTAAAATGTTCAACAGTATTAATATCATTATGTATAATTGTAAATTCAATAAACAGTGCATTGCTTGATGTTTTAATACAATTAAATATTTTAACAACTGGATTATTAATAACAATTAAATTAGCTACAGACGGTCTATCAGCGATGGGATTAAAAAAAGCCAATTTACTATTAGGTAGGTACTGATTATATAAAATTTCGTTGAAAAAAAAAATGTTGTTTTTTAAATTTTTACTTGAAATTTAAAATTTAAATAAATAAAATAAAAATATTTGCAACAATGTTTTTATTTTGAGTATGAAATGAATCATACTTCAACGTTTACAAAAATATTTAAAATTACATACACTCAGTTATAAAATATTGTGAATACATGTAAGTGCAGCATATTTTGTATAAATATGTAAATATAATACAATTTATACAAATAATGTTTGGAATACTGTTTTGTAATTGAAAAGCTTTTGAATGTACACATTTATGTGCTGTATGTACATGTGAGTGATATGAGTATGAATATCAAGTACATATGTATGTATGCATGTGTATTTTATGTATACGGAGGTACTCATCGCATACGATGAATTGAAAGGATGTATTTCAAAAATTGTTGAAATGAATAATATTGTTAATTCAATTTTTGTAATTAAAAAATATAAAAACTCAAATTATCTACTGGTATTTTTAAAAATTATTAAAAAAATGCAATTACCATTTAGATATTATTTTTTGTGTTCATTTATTTTTTTTTATTTTTTTATTTTTATTTTTTCATATCTTAAATAAACTTTATGAATAATTGTTGTGGAAGAAATAATTAAAATTTAATTTGAAATTACAATTTGAATTCAATGCATGTATTTATGAAATTATTCATATTTTTCTTCATATATTTCATATTTATGAAATTCAAATTTATCTTGTTATTTTTCTTTAATTGTATTTTTAGGTAAGAGGTGGTGTTATTTTTGAATGTTGTCGGGTGAAATTTTAATACGATCACCATTGAGCGTGGCAATATTACCGCCACCCTCATTGATACAAGTTTGTAAAGCAATGGCGGCAATAGCCACACTTGCTAGTTCACAAAACATTGATGATGATGACATATTTTTGGGTAAGATATACTAAATATATTCTGATCCTTATGATGATATACATATGATTTTATCTTTATAAAATTCTCTTTAAGAAAAAATTAATCTACAAAGATTAATAGATCTTTTATTATCCTTAATCCAATGTATATATCCTTTTATATTGTGGCGATTTTCTTCTTCATTATTTTGCAATTCATATACATACATATGTAAATTATATGTAAAGGAGGTTTTTTTAAGTCTTATTTAACCTCATTATTGGTAATTTCTGATAAAATCTTGTTACATATTTTTTGTCCTGTTTTTATATTTTTCTCTGTTTCTATTTTTATTTCTCTTTTTTTTTATAGTATTATTAAGAGATAGATTAATCTACTTTCTTTTGTTTCCAACATTATAATATAAATAATATATATAGGCAATATTATGGTAAAATGTTGCGTGACTAACACTTATTAGGTAATGAGATAAAATTTATTTTATTTCTGCATTCCACATATCCTACAGCCATGTAGAGAAAAAAAAAATGAAACAATAATAATAATGATAATAAAATAAAACACAAAAAAATCCTCTTTGTTTTACGAGTACTTCTTAATAATAATACTCTGTGTATATATAACTAGAACTCATAAAATAAACGCAGCATTTTATGTGAAAATTTCGTAAATTCAGTTGTTATTTTGTATCTTATTATTCATTTTAATATGTTGTACGCACATTTTGTGTTCAATGTTTCATGGAATATTGTAAATATAGACGTATGTATTCAAAAGTATACAATTTAAGGTATACACGATGTAAATGTTTATTTCAATTTTTTTTTTTATATCAAATGTAAATAAAAACAAATCTTGCGTATCGAGTTATTGCAAAAAGAAAAAGAATAAGTAGAAATTTGTATGACATGTTGTTAGTAAAAAACATGATAATAGACAAATTTACATATTCAATATAAAACCACAATAATATACACAGAATTTTAAACAATATGTGATTGTATGTATAGAAGAGGTTTCAAACAATTTTTTTTTATGAAAATAATAATAAATAAATTAAAATATATTTTTAGAGTATTTAATACGATAATTTTTCACGCTCTGTAAATTTTAATATTTTTGAGTATAACAAAATACTTAACATATTTTAAAATTGGAAAAAAAAATTGTTTGAATCATTGAATTTAAGTACATTCATAATTTTCAGTTATAGAATAGAAAATTTCTCACAATTTTTATAAATGAAGCGTTCGTATTATATAGATATACCATACATATTTTATTAATTAAAAAAAAAATAATATATAAAAAGCTGTATTTATACTATACACAGATAGATAAAAAAATATTGGGCAATTTCTAAACAAATTAAAGTAATAAATTTACATTTTGGTGTATATACTCGTAAATTTAATTTAATTGATGTTTATTTTAAATTTTCAAAACATAAATTTTATTTTAATCAATATTACATTTTTTATTAAACATTTATTTTTGCAATTATATAATTTAGAATTTTATCATACATAAAGTAATTACATCAATAAATAACATATTTTTCATTTAGTCTTTCAATTCTCTTTTTTTTTTTTCGTTTGATTTGAATTCTATTCCGGATTTTTATAATTTAATCTTCTTCCGTTAATTTACAAATATAAAGCATTTATTTTATGTACGCAAGCCATTAATTCTCTATTCAAATGGCATAAAGAAAGTCATTTCGAAGTTATAAACACAGTAAAATGACCAATATTTTTGGTTATTTTAATGTTTTTTGTTGTTTTTTATTATTTCCATCGTTTGACTTTTATTTCTTTATATGTTGGTGTACCTTGTGCTTCATTGTTTATACAACCACACATGTACTTATAATAAGCAATAATAATTACAAGGCTCCCCAATGTTTGAAAATGTTTACTTACATGCATACACATACATATATGTACATACATATAAGACTAGGAGGAAATACTCGAAATTGCCTTTCAATAGTTTTATGAGTCTATTAGACACTAATTAAGGTAACTACCCATTTAAAGGTTCAGTTTTTCTTCTACATACAACATATGTACATATGTATATATATAAAATTCGACTAAATGCCATTACACTCGTTCAAGTATATGTATGTACATATGAAAGTTAACTTTTACATGTAATTTCCATATAAATGTAAGACTAATATATATTACCATATATTACATATATTTAATGTGCATACATATGTATATGTTTATTTGAATCATAAAAATTTCGAACAGGACATAGAAGATATGACACTAGAACGGTTCCCAGTGGGCAAAAGAAGGCTTCCAAAAGGCTCCTGAAGGCCTTTTTTGGAAGGACGGAGCCCTTCCTCTTCGTATCCTCGCTCATATCTTTTTTATACAGGCATGTCATTGGAAATCATGCCTTCCAAAGAAGGTGCTTAGGAGTGGTATTGAAGGCCTTCTAAAAATGTTGATTTTACGTACAATTGAAGGCCTTCTTATGAAGGTGCTTTGAAGTTATATAGAAGGTCTTCTTAGAAAGGTGTATTTTACACACAATGGAAGGTCTCAAATTCAATTTACAAAGAAAACTAAAAATTTCAAATTCAATACAAATTTTATTACACATTTTATTTTAACTCAATACAAAATATATAATTATTTTATTCCTCAATGAGTTGAATCCCTTTTTTGTAATTGACCCAATCTAAAGTTTTCTTTTGACAGCATCTGAAAGGATTAAAATACGAAATTGAAATTAATGAAAATAAATAAATATTTATAGTTTAAACCAAAATTACGTACCATATATACATTTTTCGAATTTATCAGCTACTTTTTACAAGGCTCTTCACAGCGCAATGGCATCTTTGTGAAAATTATCTACAGTTTCTTTTATTTCTGAAATGATAGAAAATTAAATGTTTTTAATAAAAATTTTTCATTAAATACAAAAAAGAGTATACAACTGCTACTTACATTGTTTTTTTAGACTCTGTTTAAACTTTATTTTCACAATAATAATTTTTTTCTTTATAATTCTATCACATTTTCAACAGTCGAACTTAAAACCGAAACTGAACTAAAGCGAAAACAATTAAATTACGTAGTTGCTCTTGTTCGGCTAATAAAAAATTGTGAAATTCCAGAATTTCTTGCTTTTCTCAATCTTTTTAAGATCTTCCACCTTCATTTTATTTGCCTTCCACAGAAGGCATGAAAAATAATGAAAAAAGACGTCCTTCTAAAGCCCTCTTAGCAGAAGATCTTCAATTATGGACCATTGGGTTATTATAACTGAGTATGTATGTGTACATGCGAATGTACGTATATTTAATATTCATTTCATTTCCGTTGTCATTATAACGGTTTTATCCTTCCAATTTTAGTATCACATGTGTACATACATGTGTCTGGCTATGTGTATTTGAATCAGGAAAATTTATTTAATTCATTTTTTTTTTGTCTTCTTTATATATTCAGCTTTAATCTTCATTATATGTACGTCCATATATTGACCAAATTATAATTTGTGTTTACGTATCATTCCTACGTACATATTATGTAGCCTATATTATGAAAAATCATACAAAGTCAAAATAACTTCTTGTTTTTTCTATTTTTTGTATATTTGTTAACTGCAATTTATATCATCTATTTTATATGTTTCTGTTTTATCTTATATGTAAGTATAAAGGTGAAATTACATAGTGTGTATGGATGTATATAACAAAAACCAATTTAACACAAATAATTTCCTTTTTAATACAGTTTGAGATATACATAGGATATTTAAAAGCATCTGTACGTATATACATTGCATACATGTGTAATGCATGTATACAGGAAAACTGTATGTATGATTTGTACATACATACGTATTATTACCAATTTCAAGCTGTTGCTCATATACATATACTTGCTTGAATGTTTTATATTTATTATATACATACATACATAAGTATATATACAACTATATATTATGTTACAATTTATAGAACTCATTTTGGCTTTTATGTTAAATTGATGATATCTAAAAGTTAATAAACATTTTGTTTTGGACTAGTAAAATGGTAAAATTTTACAAATAAAAATATAATACAAAAGTTAATGAGATTTTATTTTATAATTTATAAATCAGGTTTTTTTATTTTTGTTGCAAGTGTAATATTATGTGGAATTTTTATTGTATGAAATTTACTTGGTATAAATTTTGTAATTATGTTGCTTTAAAAATTTTATGTATTTATAACAGAGAAAGAAAAATGTAAATTTTATTTTGTATACATAAAAAGATCATCTTTTTTGTTCTTTCAGACGAAAAAAAAAAAATTGGTTAAAGATTAATTCAAATTTAAAATAAACAAATTTTTAAGCTATTGAAAAATTTTTTTCATCATCTCAATTCGCTATTTGAAAACAAAAATGTTGAAAAATTTAATGAAATTTTGCTATTGAAAGAAACAAAAAAAAAAAACTGGAAAAAAGTTTGATTTAGCTTTTCAAATAATACTATACTAGGGAGCAAGGTTTGAGAAAAAACTACAATTTTTCAAATTTTGGCTAGACATGCAATGGAATAAAAATGATATTATCATTTCACAATTTATTATTAATTTTAAATTTTATAGTTCTGTTTTATTTAGTTTTTTTTTTTGGTTTTTCTTTTCATGAAATATTTCATAATATATCAAATTGAAAAAAAAAAAAAAAGAAATTTGTTTGGGTAAGCTCGTACATCATATACGTAATGAATGCACGAACGAATGAAAATAAACATACATAAATCGTTTTGAATTATGATAAGCTAGAGAATTAAACGATAAGTTTTAATGAAAACAAGAAAAAAATAAAAATAAAATAAAATAAAGTGAAGAAAAAAAATTAATAAAATTATTTATTTTGTCTGACATAAATTTATAAAACATGAAAAAACCTATTTCAGCTTTACTTCTGTCTTATGAAAGTTTTTCATTGTACTTGTACAAATAACAATTTGTACATGTACTTATGTACATAATGTCCATATGCATGATATATGCATGTAGCGTGATGGTCAGTAGGATATTAAAGAGGAAAATTTTAAAATACATATTTACAATGAGAAAATTTATGTAATTTATTTTTTCAATTAAAAATTAACAGGCTTTTTTTATTTTTTAATGTTCTACATAAAGTTTAAAATACGATTTCGTTTTATACTCAATGGAATACAGAAAAAAAATTAAAATTTAAGATGCATTTTTATGAAAAATTAAATTAATTACTTTATGTCTAATATAACGTTCTTATTAGACTACATTTGATGCTTTGAAGAGTTCTCACTTCTTTTTTTTCAAATTTTATCAACTATAACAACTTTATTTCTGTCATTTCGACATAAACTTATATTATTGAAAATTAAATGTATGTACATATACATATAATGAACACATCCTGACATACATATTGTGTAATTACATCAAACATAAAACTATAAAATAAATAATTGTATTACAAACACTATAACAAATTCATTAATAAAATCTAGGCGCCAGACAACCTGACTTCACCTTTAGAAGAATGAAAATTTTCCTTCGACGTGTTTGTAATTGTATATAGCGCGATAATAAAATATATAGTGTATTAAAAAAAATAAACCACATAAATACATACACGTGTATGTACATATGTATATGTTGAAAGCAACACATCAAAATCTAAAATATACATATGTACATACATATATTTTCTTTTCTAAAAAAATTTTCTTTGTCAGTCACGCAATAATTTAACCACCCAACCATTTCTATGCTTTTTCTATACTTTTTATATGAATAAAATTTATTTACATTTATTGTAGAAGACGCTTTATAGGAATATACATAGGTAAATAAAAGAAGTTTTTCATTTCACATACATAAATGTATATGTTATTTTGTGTACATATGTGCAATAATAAAAAAACAACAACAAGTGAAATATAAAATTCGCTTTTAAAATTTTTATACCTGTTATTTATTTTAGATTATAAGAATTTTCCTTTAGTATCTGCACTTATAACATTAGAAACACAGACATATGTTTAAAAATGTGTACCATATACATACACATATTTACAATGTATACAATTGTATACAATGGTAAAAAAAGACATCAAATTATATTATAGTATAGACCTAAGCTTTAGGTCATTTATAAACAAAAAATATTAGATACATTATTACCATTACAAAAATAGGTATAAACGAAAAAGAATAGAGGTTAGATACGCGCATTACAATGTATATATACATACATATGTATGTACATAATGTGTGTAAGTAAATTTTCCATAATGCAAAATTATTATATCGACTTATCTGTAAAAAGGAAAAAAAATAATAACGAAAAATACCAAAGAAAATATATTCTTATATGTTTTACATTTAAAGTCTTTTAACGTTGAAAAGAAAAGTAAAAAACAGAAAAAAAGACAAGAAAACGGAAAATATGACTACATATGTATGTATATGTATGAAAAAAAAAAAAAAACATTGAAAATGAAGAATTATAACATTTTGTATTTTGTAAAGTATAAGAAGTTCTCGAACCCTAATTTGTTTTGTTATAAAACATTTAGTTAAACACCTTTAACTTATGAAATAAAGCAAATAAGAAAAAAACGGAGAAAAGTGTTTTTAATAAGAAAAGCAAAGTAAAAAGAAAAAAAAATTGAAAAAGATTTTTTAAGAGTTTTTAAAGAGTCCAAATTAGTCCAGTTAATGTGGATTATTAAATGTACAGTTTTATATGTTGATGAGAAAAACGAAAAAGTATTAATAAATATATTTAATAAATGAATGAGTAAATTTTTTTTTCTCTTTTTAATCAAAAAGTGAATATTAAAGTCCTTTTTATTTTATATAAAAAAAAAAAACAAATGAAATTTTTTTATTTTTCCTGAGTTCTAAATACGAATTTTATTCAAAGTAGACGCAACGTATGTTCTGTACAATATTTTGAATATTTGGCAAAATATTACAATTTTTTTATGTACATAGTTGAAATTTCATTTCCAAAAAGTACCATAATGTATACATATGTATATATTATATACAATCAAAATCATTTCAATCTAATGGGAATTTCATATTTATATTTATACATAAAACAAAATGAAAATTAATATCGAAAAATATAACAATAACAAAAAATAAAAAACTTGAAATTCATTTCTTTTGTATTTAATATTACATACACTAAAAAATAAATATTTTCTTTTCCTTTTTCTGTGTTTTTTTTTTTTTTTTTTTGGTTTTCCAAATGTATAGCTTATTGTTTTCATTGAATAGCAAAAAATATTCATAAGACAAAAAAAAAAAATATTGAGAAGGAAAAAAAATGAAAAACAAAAACAATGAGAGGAAAAAATTAATGACAAAACTAAAATTAAATGGGTCTCTATATGTGTATACGTATTATACGTGTATACGTAAATAGAATACAAAAAATATAAATAGAAAATAAAAATGTTTTAGCAACAACATATCAAGTTTATGAAAATGAGAAAAAAAAAAACTAAAGTATGATATAAGAAGGGATTCCAACAGAATTAAAAAAACAACAAAAAATGAACATAAAAAAAAAAAAAATAAAAATATCAAAAAATCACAGTATTGGACAATAGAAAATTTATAGCCTATGGATAACTTTTATGTATTTGAAAAAAAAAAAAAAAAAAAAAAAAATTAGAACTAAAATAAAAACAAAATATAGAAAATTATTTCCTTGACTTCCTTTTGTCCTAAATGATTATATATCCGTTTTATGTGTATTTATGTATAACCGTTATATGTTCATTCTTCTTAAAATATTGACTTTGTTTTTCTTTTGTGATAAACAATAAATAGTATAGTATATACGATCAGAAAATACATATGTGTATATGTGAGTATGTTTTGTTTTTCTAGATCATTCATAATTTACTAAGATGACTGACAAAATGATGTGAGTGAACAAAATACAAAACAAAAACATACAGATATGTATACATACATACGTATACGTATTACGTATGTATGAAACTGACATAACAAAAGGTTTTATAAAACGTGAAATAAAACGAAAAACTATTTATCCATGCGTATGTATAAGTAAGAAAAATAAAAAACAAAAGTCCTTGAAAATATACATATATAAAATCTAAATAATTTATTATTACACAAGTTTAGATAAAAATGATAAAAATCTTGTGAAATAAAACCAACAGGGTTGTAATATAATCAAATATAAGACTATAAGCTAAATGTGTTTTATATGCTAACATGTAGGCATACAGAATTATAAGGACATATATATATATATATATATAGGTATAGAATATTTTTGTTCGCGACATAAAATCAAAACGAATTTTTTATACATTTTCAAATACATACACATGCATATGTATATTTCTTTATACCACATATAATACATGAGAAAAGATAAAAATTATGAAGCAATTTAGAAAAATAAAGAAAAGGAAAAAACAAATGAATATGATGACTAACGATTTATTATAATTTTGTGTGGTCAAGGTTTTAACAGAGCAAAAACAGAAAATAAATTACAAAGAATAAAAACCATTTAATATAAAATGAAAAATTACTTAAATACATTTAAGTAGATCTTAATTCGAGAATTTTTGTTACTTAAATGAAACATTAAAACAAATTAAGTACATGGGCGGTAACAATAATGTAATGTGATTTACTTGATATTTTATTCAAAAAATTTGTAATGTCACAAAAGAAAAAAGTATTTACAACGTATAAATGATTTTGCTTTGATTTGTCAATTTCTTTTATCTGGAAAAATTTTTCAAAGTAAAATTTTTTATACCCTTTTTAAATGTTTTATGTTATTATTTTTTTTTTTTCTGAATTTAAATGTACAGGTATTTCTTTGTATATAATGTAATTTTAATATTTGATATTTTGATTATTTTAAATCGTCACAATTAATTCCTTTAAATCTATTATCCAAAACAAAAGACCTCTATTATTCTTAAATATTAAAAAAAAAAATAGTAAGAAATAAAATGCATCATCATCAATGGATTTTTTTCTATTTTCTTTATTTATTTTTTCTAAAATGATGATAAAAAACATAAACAAAATAAAATACAAAATCACAATATAAAAAAACAAAATATATTTACACTATAAACAAATACAAATATAGAAAATGGTCTCCTGAGTTATGAAAATCCAAATTATCATATGGATCCACAAAGAATGGAAAGGAATTCACATTTATATGAAGAAATTTTATCGGAATTACATAATCAACAAAGTTCCTTAACAAAATCATCAAAATCTCATATTGTTAGTAATCGTAAAGATTATGCTCGTATCGATATTGGATCAATGGGAGTAGATTTAAAAGAAAATTTCAGGTAAAGGAAAAGCAAAAATTAAAAATTAAAAACAAAATAATAAAAATGATATATGAGTTGCTATTTGCACAGTTTTATACGTTTTACAAAAATGCAAAGTAGAATAAAAAATTTTAATTGGTTTTTTTTAAAAAACAAAAATAATTTAAAAAATTTTTTTTCTTTTTATTTTAATTATCTTTATTCAAACTTTCATTACAACAATTTTGGCTCGTATCTTCTCGCATTCTACAAATTAAAAAAAAAAAATTTCCATTTAATGAATTTATAAATGTATATTTTTTTGTGTACATATACACATGATTGCTGTATACGTACAGTACATCGGAAAAACAATTATTATTCGATTCATCACCAACAGAATCGAAAACAAAATCAGATCAAATATCAGAAAAGGATGAGAAATTAATAAAAAAGCAACAGCTACAACAACAACAACAACAAAACATAAAAACAAAAGATACCAATAAAGAAGATGTTATCCCAATCAAATATATTTCAGGTAATCTAAATGCTGATGATTTATATGCATTACCAAATAAAAGAAACCATCAGATATGTCATCAAAATGATGATGATTTAGGTGATAATGATGATGGGAATGTTGTTGATAATAATAATAAAATTGGTAAAATAATTATAGAAAATGATGATAATGATATTGTTGGAAAACATATTATTACAGAAAATTTAAATCGTGATGCTGATGATAATGATGTAACGAATATAGTAAATGATGAGGATGATGATGACGATGATGATGATGATGGCGAAGAAAAAGGTAAAAAAGAAGATATTGAAGGAATTGAAGACAAAGATGCTAATAAAGATTTACCACCGGGATGGGAAAAGCATGAAGGTAAGTAATTTCATTTTATATTATACATAAGCAATGAGATTTTTATTTTTTCGTGTATCTAATAATACACGTACGAGAATCTAGATGTGAATAGTAGTTTGAAATGTCGTAGGAAAAAGAATAGAAAAAAAAAATAGAAATAAATTATGTGACTACATTGTACTATAATATGAAATGGTATTCGATGAAAATCGAATAAAATGAATGGCAGAAATGGTAATGGTAATTAAGAAACTGATGATGAAACACACTATTGTCTATGTACCATTTGATATTTGAAAATTCAAATTTCCTTATTTATTTGGTTTCATGTTAGCATCTATTTTGTTCCTACACAAAACGTGAAACCCTTAATGATAAAATTCTAGATATTTTGTTTTGTTTTTTTAAAGACATGTACAAGAAAAAAAACACATAATTAAATAACTGTGAAGATTTTATAGAGATTTTATTTTGTTATTTTATTGCATTCAAACGAACATCATAAATGTACATTTAATGTTTTATAGATAATGATGGACCATATTATTGGCATATAAAATCTGGTACTATACAAAGGGAACCACCGACATGGCCAAAATGTAATTTAATGACATCGACAACAGGAGGAGTATCAGCACCAATAACAACAGGAACAACAATATCATCAATAAATCCTACAAAAGAACTTAAAACTCCAATTACAACACACAATTCAACATTTATACCAACACGAAGTCCAAATAATAATACATTTCAATTATTTTATGGTCATCAAAGAGATAGTCTCGGTAATCGAATACAGGTAAATGAATATTTATCTTTTTATGTAAAAAAAAAAAGCAAAAAAACAAACAGAGCAAAAAATAAAAGTACAGAGAAATTTTCATTTCAGTATTATAATAAAATTTACAATTATTTTAAATCTTTGAATTTTGTTTTTGTTTAAATGAGGAAATTTACTAGGCTTTTTTTCTGTGCACATTTTCATTTAATCTGATTTTTTTATTATTATTATTTTTTGTCTTCTTTATCAGATTGACAAACAAAATAATAAAAAAAAATCTTAATATAAAAAGTACAAATACAAATATTTATCCAATTTACATTCTTATTTGCATACAGATTAAATAAAATACACTAGACAATTTTAAATAAAATTTATTTCCATGTACATATCAGATACTCGGTGTATCAAGTATTAATGAAATGAACACATATACGATTTATTTTTCGTGATTTTAAAGAAAATCAAAATAATTTTTTTTTCGTGCGTATGTGAAATATTTAAATATGAAAAGAAAAATAAATCAATTTAAACAGAAAAAATATAAAATGTAAAAATAAAATCCTCTTCGCTTTACTTTGTTACAGTTTTCTTTATTTTTGATTTTTCGTCAATATATTTATAAAAGTTTAAATAAGGATTTTTATATGTATTTCTGTTAACAAGATTATGATCATGATAAGTTAAAAATTAATTCTCAAAAGATTCATTTAAAAAAAAATGTTCTTGACGACTTGTATTTGTAAATGTTGTTCTTTAAATGCTTGTATACATGATTTTTTTGTTTTCTCTGTTATTTGAAATTTATATGAATTCAAATCCTTTCTATTGTGTTATCTAAGATCTTAATTTAAAACTAAAAATATGTGCTTAATATTGACAAAATATAAAAGAGATAATGTCAATTCTTTTAAAAATATTTTTTATAGGAAACTCAAAGCTTATCCGTAACACGAAGTAGCACAAGTTCAGCGTTAGATCAAGAGGAAGACAGACGAAGACGAGAAGATTTAACTTATAAGTAATTTTTTTTTTCACTAATAACAATTAGTTGTGTTTGTTCACATTAAATTGCTAATTTCTTGTAATTTTTTCTTTTTTAATGTTATATGATAGACGTAGAAGTTATCCCCTTAAATCTGATTCAGATAGACCAATACGTTTTGCAGTTAGATCACTTGGATGGGTTGAAATTGCTGAAGAAGATTTAACACCAGAAAGATCATCAAAAGCAGTTAATAAATGTATTGTAGATTTATCATTGGGTAGAAATGATTTGTTGGACGTTGTCGGAAGATGGGGAGATGTAAAATATCATTCTCTTTTTATTATTATTTTTTTTTTTACTTAAAATTTAGTAAAAAAAATATTTAAATTATTTGTTTTTCTTGTTACTTTTTTTAAATACAAATTAGGGAAAAGATTTATTTATGGATTTAGATGAAGGTGCTTTAAAATTAATTGATCCCGAAAATTTGACAATATTGAATACACAACCAATACATACAATTCGTGTATGGGGTGTTGGACGTGATAATGGACGGTTAGTATAAAGTTTTTAGTTTTTTATTTATTTCATATTTCATATTAAAACTAACAAAATTAGAATATTTTAATGATATAAATATTCAATAATATTTAAAAAAAAAAAAACGTTTAATTTATTTACCTTTAATTTTATTTATTTTCAATTTATATAAAAAAAAAAAACTAAATTATAAAATTAAAATTGTTTTAATAATTTTTCCTCAATCAGTTGTAGTTGTTCAATTTTAGTAATTGAATGTTTTCTCTTTTTTTTCTCTCTTATATTTCTTTTTTTTGTGCATTCACACATATTTTCATCCCTGTAGGGAAAGGTTTGTATTTGAAATATTTCCTAAAATCCAAAATTTTTAAATGAAAATATAAAAACAAAATTATTTTTGCATGTGAATTTTTATGTTATTGCTTAAAAAAACCCCCAAATAAAATTTAAAAAAAAAAACACTCATTTGCTTAATTTGAAAATAACGTACGTTATCAGTTGTTACATTCATTTATGTTTATAAATTGCAATATAATTGAAAATGGAATCATAGAACTCCAATTTTTATAACTAATTTATAAATTCTTTTTTGGGTTTAGAAAAAAAAAATAACGATTCGAATGAAGATACAATAATCATGATTAGAAGAATTACATTTGCTATAATTAAAATCGATTGCTAGTAAACACATGAGTCTGGTGTTTAATTAATTGTTTCAATCAAATTGAAAAATAAAACAAAAAATCGTCAATCACAAATAGAAAATTTTTATTTTATTTATTAAATTGTTTTATTGTTTGTTTTTTTTTTAAATTTTATTTTAACTGAAAATTAAATTGCATTTGAAAATAATTTTACAAAAAACAAAAAAACGAAAATAATAATGATGTTTAATTTATTAGATTACATTTACAATTTAACTTTGAATGCGCTCTATTTAATACAATAATTTATATCCATAGTATATGTAATTTTAGTTTAGTTTAAAACACTAAATTTAATATAAAACAACCGCATTCATATGTGTGTACGTTATACATATATTATATGTATGTACATATATAAATGTAATTTAATTTAACATTAGATTAGATTCATTAATTTATTTTCATTTTCTATTCGATTAACATAATAATATATAAAGTTAATTATTGTCTACAAAATATAAATTTTGCATGTAATTGTATATGTGGCACATATGCATACGTAATTTACGTATGCATGACATAGCAATTTAGTTTTTAACAAAAATTTTATGTAATGATGTAAAAATATACACAGACACATATTTACATAATATGTTGTGACTGCAATGAATGGAAAATTATATTAAAAATGCTTTATAAACATATACACGTGTGTAGCAACATATACAACATATTTCTATTACAGTGAATAATTTTTTATTTTTTATTTTTTTTTGTAAAATATAATTTTAATGCATATACATACTCATAATTTAGTTTATCTTATAATTTAGATAGTTTAAATTATGAAAAATCAATTACGCTATAAATTTGTTATAATGTCAATTTAGCATATTAAAATTTTTGCAAATTGATTTAATTTATTTTTATTATAAAACTATGAACTATAATAATGATGTTAGATAAATAATGAATTGATGTATACTGAAAATTAACAAAAAAAATAAAAGAAAATATTTTTATTTACGATATTTTTTAAAGAACCTTAAATTCGTAAAAATTTTCCTGAAATTTTGTGTTTTTTTTAAAAAAATTTAATTTGCGAATGTTATTAATATCTTTTCTAAAAAAAATTCACTGTTTTGTCCATGAAATGAAAATAAAATAAAATTTAATAAATTCTAAAAAAAGGGAAAAAAAAAATCATTTATCTTCTTATTATCATTTTTGTTTTGTTTACAGAGATTTTGCTTATGTCGCTCGTGATAGATTAACAAGAATTCATATGTGTCATGTATTTAGATGTGATACAGCGGCTAGAACAATTGCAAATACATTAAGGTATACCATACAAATAAAATCATTATACATTTTATTTTTATACATTTTATTCTATTATTTAGAATTTAAATTTTATTTATCTATTTGTTTATTTTCCTTTTCATTTAATCCTTTTAAATACTTATGTTATTTTATTTATTTTGTAGGGATATCTGTAAGAGAATAATGATTGAAAGATCTTTACAATTGGATGCGAATAGCAGTTGTAATAATACAAATTCAAATCGTAATGCAATGCGTCCAACTGATTTACCAACAGAAAATCGTAAATGGTCACGTCATCGTAAGTAAATTGTTTTTGTCTTATTTATTTTTAAATATACCATACCACATAACTGATTTAAATATTTTATTTTTTTATTTTAAAAAAAAAAAAAATTATAAAATCGTAGCTCAATCATTTCCAACACCAATGGAAGAACCAAAGAAAGTTTTAAAGGCTCAGTACTTAGGATCTAAAGAAGTTCCGCAAGCAACTGGAATGGATGTACTTAATAATGCTATTGAGTCTGTCTTAAGAGAAACAAAATCAGAACAATGGGAAAATGTTAATGTATCAGTAGCACCAAGTATGATAAGTGTTCATAGTACAGGGGTAAGTTTTCAAAATAAATATAAAAAAAAAACTTGAGATAATAAATGAATATGTAATACAGTTTAGTAGCTAAAGTTAGAAAGAAGATGACGACGATGATGTTTAACTTTAAGAATTATCTCAAGAAAAAACTTTGTTTTACTCCTTTTTGTATTTTACTTAATTTTTTTTCGTTTTTGTACGTTTTATTCTTTTAAAAAAAACAGGAAGATGCTAGACTTATAACAGAATGTAGAGTTAGATATTTAAGCTTTTTGGGAATTGGTAAAAATGTTAAAAATTGTGCATTCATAATGCACACAGCACAGGATAGATTTGTTGTTCATGTATTTCATTGTGAACCATCAAGTGGTGCTCTTTGTAAAACAATAGAAGCAGCTTGTAAGGTTTGTATACTTAACAAAGAAGAAAAACAAATACAATAAAAATGAAAATTACGATTTTCTTTTTTTTGTATTGTATTCTTGTTTGAAAAACATTTTTTTTATTGTTTTACTTTTAAAAATCAATATTGAATTATTTTTAACTTTCGTGTTTTGATTAATGTAAAATTGACATGAAACAGTTACGTTGACCTTTTCAAGCATACTGAAAAAAAAAAAAGAAAAAAAAAATTTAATTTTAGTTTTTTTTTTGTGTGTTTTTTAATTTTTCATAGTTACGATATCAAAAATGTTTAGATGCACATCCAGAAAATAGATTATCCTCCGATTCAGGTACACCTAGTAAAGGTATTGGTGCGACAATAAAAAATTTGATGAGCTCTTTAACATTGAAAAAAGATAAAGTCAATTCCTGAGAAAGAGCTAAATCTCTGCAGGTACATTATCTATAATATCGTAAATCAATAAATAATTAGAAATACATTAATTAAGTTTTTTTTTCCCCATTTTGTATTTTATAGTTTTATTTTAGTTTTTCATTCTGGTTTTAGTTTTATTTTCTCGTTTGCATTATGATGAAAATTTTTTGATAAAAAACAACAATTTTTTTTTTTATTCTGAATATTCCAAATTATTAAATAACAAAATTTTTTCTTTTTTTCTTTTTTCTTAATTTTGCGATTTTGGCACGCATTTCAGACTTCATGCTTTCTTGATTAAATCTAACCAAATCAAAATAAAAAAAGAAAGTATGTTTTAATTTTAGTGTTTGAATTAAATTAAAAATTTAGATTTTTTTTTATTTTATTGGTTAATAAAAAATTAATTTTATTAGTAAGCAATAAACAAGAGTAAAGAAAGGAGAAAAAAAGATGACCATGAGTTGATTAGAATTAAAAAAATTAAAATTTGATATGCTTTTGCTTTCCTAGCAAATTTTTGTTTTTACTGTTTTAAATTTGTAACGGTTGTAATTTGTTACATTTATTATTTTTAATTTTATTTAAATACATTTTTAGTTGTACATTTTGTTTTGTGTGTGTTTTTTTTAAATATTTATTTTGTTTTTGTTGTTTTTTATGTTTTTAAATGAAATTTGAATCAAAATGATTAATAATAATATTTAGGAATTATGGCCACTTCCTACAGAGCGAGAAATAATACCACATCGTCATTTACAGTCACCATTAACATATAAAAAAAATTTTATCCATCCACATAGTCCGTAACATATGCTTCAGCCTCAGCATTGTCGTCGTAAGTTGAATAATAAAAATAATAATGATGATACTAAATGGCGGCATTTAAAATAAAACAAAAATATTATTATATCATGAATTACAAGAAAAAAATGAGAATAAAAAAAAATCAATAAATAAAAAAATTATTATCATCACTAATTTATTAAAAAATTAAATATTGTTCTTTAAAACGAAAAAAGGAAATGCGAAAAAATGAAAATAAGTTAAGGTATAAAAACAAAAATGCATTAAAAACTGCTTAAAAAAGTTAAAACAAAAAAGAAAAAAAAACACGAATAAATAAAATGAAATAAAATTAAAGAAAAACAAAACAAAAAAAAAAAGAAAAAGAATTATATTAAAAATTTAGTAAATAGTTTAAATATGATATATGACATATGTATATGTATATTTTAGGCTCAGCTAAATTTACTAATTATTTATTTATGAAAACTTTTAAAGATACACATATAAATGCATAAAATGTCAATAAAAAATAAATAATAAAAATAAAAGAAAAATTAATAAAAATGTGTCACAGTATTTTTTACTTTTTAAAATGGAAAAATTAAAAATAAAGAAAAAAGAAAATTTAGTTTATACGTGTATGATATACATTGAAAAGTAGATCAAAAATGAGGAGAACATACATACATATATAGAATAAATATAGAGAATTGATAATAGCTAAATGATTTAATGCATAAGATAAAAACAAAACAAAATACGTACATATTTAAGAAAATACATAAATAAGAACAAAAAAAAAATTGATTGAAATGATGATTATTTAAACATGTTTATGAATGATTTTCATTTTCATTTTTATTTGTTATATATATTTTTTCTTTTCTTTAATTTAGTTTTATAGATAAATTTAGATTAATATTTAAATTAATATTTTTCAGAAATACATTATGTAATATACATGACTGCCATAATTTTTTGTTTTTAAAGTGAACTTGTATCATTATAGATAATTTTTGTTATTTAGATCAAATTTATTTTATTTCAATAATTTTTGTTAATTTTGATATTGAATATAAATTATTGCAAACATGATTATAACCAAAGATATTAAGTATGAAAAGGATATTTTTTTCGATTTTTTTTTAAACTTTTTAAATTTTTATAATTTCATAAAATATATATCGATATTGAATGATAAGAACAGTTTAAAAAATGTACAAGGAGGAATCAAGATAATGTTTTAATTTTACTATTCTGTAACTGATTAAATGAAATTATAATATCGAATATATTAGGAAAATCACTTTACAGTGGTTAGGCTTTGGCTTTTATCAAGTTGTTGTGCCGATGATAACATTATTCGAAATGTAATATTACGAGCAAACTGAATGATATTAACAATTGTTTTGAGATTATTTTTATTATTATTTATTTTTCCAAATTATTTTTTTTGTACATAATAAATTTTCTCCTTGATTAATTTAAAATTTAATCTCTTTATTTTTGTTGTAGAGAAGAAAAAAAATTAAATAAATGAAAGGAAAGGAAAAATAACAATAGAATATAAGATAAAGCTATAATTAAAATCTAAATGATAAATATAGAAGCATACAAAGAAAACACAAAGAAAGAAGAACGAAAAAAGAAACCAAAAAAAAAAATAAAAACCTAGAGTTAGCGCAATATTTTGCGACATATCTCTTTAAATTTTTTCTCTTAATGAATATATGTATGTGTATTAAAAGAAAATAGCATTAAAAGCTAAAAAAATATTGCTAAATAAAAAAATAAAAAAATAATAATAATAAAAAAAATTAAAGGAAGGAACATTAAATTTCATACGTATAGAATACAGAGAATTTAAATGAAAAAATAAAACAAAATAAAATAAAAAGAAAAATAACAAAAATCTAAATAAATAAAAATAAGAAAATACTTATCATAAAATTGCATTTCATTGTCATAAATTTTTTCAATTAAATTTAATGAAAAATTAATTATCACTTAATAAATGTAAAAGAAACATAACGTGTTTTGTTTTTAATTTTAATTCAAAGAAAAATGAAAATAAGAAACAAAACAAAAATATATATATCATGGTAATACATAGAATAGAAATTCATACGCGTATAAAAATTATAAAATCAGGAAAAATAACACAGAAACCAAAAAAGGAAATTAAGAAAATAAGATTGTTATTAGAATTTATAAAATTAATAAGCAAATATAATGTACGTGCAAATTTAAAATGTGTAAAAAAAATAAATAAAATTAAAAATTCAAAATTGCTAAAATTTACGTAATACTGTAAATGCATTGGCGCAGGCGTCTTTTGCTTTAAATAAAAAAAAAAAGACACACAAAACTACACTAGAATTTCATTACACCGAAAAAAAAAAAAATTTATTTAAAATTAAAATTAAATTATATTCTGTAGTTTGGTCTGGCGACCTCATAGATGGTAAAAAAAGAATTTTCAAATAAATTTTGGAATATAATATAATTTCAATTTTATTAAATGAAATAAGAAAATGGATCACGTGCTGCAAAAATTAACGTAGATAACAGAAAAAAAAACGAAATTTAAAAAAAAATTATAAAACAAAAAAAGAAACAAATAAGTAAAAAATTAAAACAAAAGTAAAACAAAGAATGATGTTAACATGCAATTTTTACGTATATTGATAGAATTTTTTCATTTTTTTAAAAAATTCGTTACAATTTGTAATTTGTAAATATTTTAAATTATAGTATTCATTTTTGAAAGAAAAATTTAAAGCGAAGATGTAATTCTGATTTTTCTTATTTTATATCTTGTGTTTTCTTAGTTTCTATCTTGTGTTTTCTTAGTTTCTATCTTGTTTTAAGTTATAATTTTGAACTAATCTTGCCAAATAAAAATAGTCAACAATAAAATTTAATTTTTTTGAATTAAATGTATTTATTTATTATAATCTACTCGAAGACGATAAAATAATTTAATTTAACGTTTAAATTTAACATTTTAATTTTTTTATTTTGTAGATTAACAAATTACAAATTGTAAAAAATTTTCGCTATACATACATATATGTACACTAAAATAGGAGAAAAGTAAATAATAATTACGTAATATGTAATTGTAAATGTAATAAATGCTGCCTTGGATTAAAGAAAAAAAGAATTGAAATAAAAATATTTTATTTCCTATGAAAAAAAAAAAAAAATTAGTTGAAACTAGAATAAAGAAAACAAAGAAATAAAAGAAAAAAAATGTAGAAAAGAAAACTAATAGATATTATATTAAAAAAAAAAGTAGAATGAAAATGAATCTAGATAACTTATAGTATTTGTATGAAATAATGTACGTGTACATACATGATTTACATGTATAAAGTAGACAAAAGTAAATTATGTTCTGTTTGAATTTATGTTTAAAATTTCGAATATATCTTAAATTAGACACTTTTTTTATTATCATTATTATATTTTTCAAATGATGTATGTCTTTTTATTTTTGTAAATTTTAGTTAAACATTTATTCATGTGCTTATTTACTCAGTTTAATTTTTATTTAAAAATTAAGATTAATTGTAATTAATTTGTTTTTTTTTTCATGTTAATAAACCCTGTAACATAATTATATGTATGTATTCGTTTGTCTATTTTCATAATGTAAACAAACATGAAGGGAAAAGAATAAACGCAAAGGAACCAAAATAAAAAAAAAACAAAACATTAGCACGAATAATAACATTATACAAAAAAAGGAATAAGTAAAATGTATAATAAAAAAAAAAGTAATACGCATAGAAAAAAACTGTTGGTTATATTAATATTTGAAACACAATGCAAAACGCATTATATATAACAAATTAACAAAAAGGACACACAAAAAACAACACAAACAAAAATTCTATTATAGGAAAATATATGTATGTACTACAATTAATTTTGGCTAATCATATATTTGTAGAATACAAGTATTTTAGAAAATAAAGAGAAATTAAAAATAACAAAAAAAAAAAATTATGTATATTATTAAAAAAAAAGAAAAAAAAACATTATAAAATTAAATGACATATTTTTTAAAAACCTACTAATAAAGAGATAACAAATTATCAAATTGTTGCTAAGCTTTTGCGATGTGTACAATCTGTAATAATTAAAACAAAATTTAAAAAAAATAAATAAAAAGTAAAAAACAAATTAAAAAATTAATAAGTAGAAATTACAAGATTTTTTTTCTTCATTTTGAAAATTTTTTGAATTGTTTTCTTACTGTGTATTAATTTTCTTTGGCCAAAGGTCATTTAAATAAATTAATATGAATACAATGTAAATTTGAAAATTTTTCTTTATTTAAATAAAAAATAAAAACGTGAAAAAAAAAAAACACAAAGACAGAAATTAAGAAAAATTAAACGCTTGCTTTATGCACTTATAAATGCGCGCATTCAAATAAAACGAATATATAAATTCGTTAACGTATAGAACGAAAGCAAAGAAAAAAAAACAAAATGCTGATATAATTATTATAATTGTATGTAATGTACAATTTCATAAAAATTGATAACAAAAATAAAAATTAATTTGAAAAAATAAATAACACTTAATTATTAAGAGAATCACATTAAAAATGAAAATTTGAAATTATGATTTAAAAATGTAATAAATGATAAAAACAAAACATTAAAAAAAAATAAAAATAAAATGTTATTTGAAATATTTTTGTATTACTTAATTGTATTTGTAATTATTATAAATTAAGTAGAAAACGAGAGCAAAACGATAAATAAATAATAGCGACAGAAAACATAAATAAACAAATGGAAAATAGTAAAAAAGAAAAAGAAAAAAAAATATAGCGATGAAAATTATATTATGTATTTATTGCGTAATTTAATTCTTTAATGATTAAAAAAGGAAAAAAAAAAGAACAAATCAAAGAAAAAAGTATTTAAAATTATTTGTAAATTTAGTAAGAGAAAAGATGCATTAAATTTATAAATTACGTATAAATATAATGTATTTCACTTGTTTGTATTTTGTTAATTGCTAAAATTAGACACAAAAAATAAATAATTAAATAATTATTAACTATGTAACTTTTATTTTCGATACTGTCTGTTTTCGTTTAATTTTTTTTTTAAAGTAGGATAAAATTTTTAGGTAAAATTAAAAAAAAAAGAAGAAAAATACTTAAAACAAAAACAAAACTTATTTACTTAAAAAAAGGATATAAAGAGCTTGAAATGTAGATTAGCAAAAAAAAAAAAAAGAAAAAAAATATTAAAGTAATAAACAAAAACAAAAAAAGATGAATATATATATATATAATATAGAATTATTAAAAACAAAAAACAAACAAAAGTGTAACAAAACTGTAACAAAACAAAATAAAACATAAATTTTTATTACAACAATTTAAGCTACAAAACAAGAATATTTATGCAACATAACATAAATAGAAATCTGATATTTATACAAATGCATATACACACTGATATTTAAAGAAAAAAAATTTAATTCGAGTAAAAACCAAGTAAAAATAAAACCATTAGATTATTACAATATAAAAAAAGGAAAACTGAAATAATGGCATACATACATATAATATATATAAAAAATATTTAAAAAAAAAAACAAATGATTGAGACATATTCTTGTGTTGCTTATATACATACATTACATTATATACATACAAAACATTTATACATACATATACATTACCATTATAACATGTTAGGTATATATTCATATATAGTAAAAAAAAAGCTTTTAAAAAAATAAAACTTTAAAATAAATACAATTAGCAAAGGAATGGAAAAATCTATGATTATATAATAATGATTTTTTCACAAAAACAAAAAACCATTACAAAAAATATAAAATAGCAAATGAATCTCTTATTTTCTTTTTAGAATTTTCAAATGTAATTGAAAGTAATTTTTTTTTTTTTTTTGAACTAAAATCAAAATCCAAAAAATGAATTCAATCCAATCTAATAAAAATACAAATAATGAGAATTAAATATAAAATTTCAATTCATGAATCATAATCATTAAATTAATTTAATCATGAGAAAAATGAATTTTTTTTTTTTTTTTGTTACATTGAATTTGTGTTTTGTTTTTATTTTGTAATACAGAAGAAATAAAAAAAAAAAACAAAAATGCGTAATTAATTCAAAAAATAAATTATATAAAAGAAAAATACAAAAAAAAAAAAACAACAAAAGATTAAACTTTTTAAAAATGAAGATTAAATAAAAGAAATTACATAATACTGACTGCATGGCTTTTAATTATTATTATTATTATTAAAATTATTATTATTATTATCATGATTATTATTGTATATTGTATAAACAATAAATAATTGATTTGAACAAAAATAAATGATGTAGTTTATATTTATTTTCGTTTTTCCCTTCTCAGTTTTTCAATTTGCGAAAATCTTTTACTGTATATATGTAAGTGTTAATTTTTCTGATTCTCCTGTTTAAATTATTTACATTATATTCAAGATAGAAGATTATCAAATTCACTGCAATCATATGAAAAAGATCATATCATTTTTCTCTTTTCGAGTATATTTTCAAATTTTTTTCGTTTTTTTTTTTTTCAAAATAAAATATTACAAAAAAAGGATATTAGGATTATGGGATTTTAGAAAGAACTTATGTACAATTTTTTATTGTTCTTACAATTTATTAAATTTTTTATTTATTTATTTATTTAATTAATACATAATTGATTAAATTTAATATAAATTGTACAAGTAAATTTAAGCATTTATTTAATTTAATTAAAATTTTTTTCTTCTTTTAAATAATTTTAATGTATAAATTTAAATTCAGTTATTTTGCTCATATGGATTTCCTGAATGTGTGTAGTATATATGTTATATTATTATGTTATTATCGGCAAATACTAAAATTAATTCTCGGGATAGAAGTATATAATAACCGAAATTTTTGTTTTATTAATGACACATACATTATTACAGATAGGATATTAAAAATATTTAATATATATGTATATTTGATATGTACGTACGTATATAACGTACATAACATTTTATATGTATATAGATAATTAAAAATTTTTAATTTTAATTAACAACATTAATTAATATAAAAATTATAATATTTATTAATTTTTTTTAAACGTTTATAGTATACGTATGCATTTAATATTTATGTATATGTGACTGTATGGTGATAATACAAAGCGTGATATTTTATTTTAATTTTTTTTTTTTTTTGTTTTCCTTCATTATAAAATTTTAGTTTTTATTTTTCATGTTAAAAATGTAAATTTTATCTTTAAACTTCAGTTACTGGCCGTTTTTCAATCCATGCTTTGATACTTTCAATAGCAAGGACGCTATCAACGATGCCTCTTAATGCTGGATAGTTTTCAAGTAAATCACGTTTACACATGTAATTCATGTAATCTAAAATGCCGGCAAAGTATACATCAGCCCATGTTAGCTAAGTAAGAAATAGGGGAAAAATGGGAGATTTTAGTATTTTAAAAATTTATACAAAAAATTCAAAATTTCAAAAATTTGTGAAAATGTAATTAGTGTATGCCGTGTACGGTTTATTATAAAAGATAGGCAATACCGTTAAACTCTATAAAGAAACATGATTATCATTCATTAAATTCAGTTTTAATTTTAGTTGACGGTCATTGTATGTTATGAATGCATAAAAACGTGTATTTACAATATAAAAATAAAATTGAAAATGTTGGAATGAAAGGGCATTAAAAACTTTAAAGAAAATTTCAATGTATGAAAGCTTTCTTTAAAGCAAAATACACGTGTACTAATATCCAAAAAAAAAAAAAAAAAAAAAAAAATTGAAAAAAATGTTTTTTTTTGTTTCTTTTGTAATATTAACCTTTCCAAGAGCAAGGTGTCCTTCATTATCTTTAACTATTGTTTCAAGTTTTTCCAAATAGAATGGAATGACTTCTTGATTAAGTGTTACCATTTTTTTCTCCTTAATTTCATCTTCTGGTTCATATGAGACGACTGCAATTTCTGAATTATTAATATAAAAATATTCAAAATAATTAATTAAAATATTATCATGCATTTCACACATTTTTCAATACTTAGACGAAAATCATTGATTGTATCAACAACAATATCAATTTGTAAATCTTCCCATGGATCAGCACCACCTAAACCAACTTGTTTAGCTAAATATCTGGCCATTGATATACTTTGATGTACTCGTTTACCATCAACTTCTAGTACTGGCATTTGACCCATTGGCATTGCTATAGACATGTTAAAAAAAATAAAAAAAGCGTGAAAAAAAAATTCCATTGCATATAATGTTGTTTTTATACATTGTAAAAAAAAGTGTTAAATTTCTAGACATCGCATTGTTATAGATAATGCAAATTATTCGTATTACGCGTGTCTATATTAGGATCCATTAGATATCAATTTTAAAAATAAAATCAATTAATTTGTATGTACACAAAACATTAAATAAAAAACAGATATAATTAAACGGAAGGGATGTGTATAGATGAACACTAATTAATGTACGTATGTATATACTTTGTTAGTATTTTCATTGGCTATTTTTGTGTAAATTCAGTATTTTTCTTTGTTAACTGATGCCAAAAAAAAATTTTGAAAACATTCTGTCCATGACCTTTTGCGACCCTTACACCCACATTTGCATGTGTTTGTATAAAGATGCACATGGTATGTAGGTGACATAAATATATTTGAGCTGATTAAATAATTCTCATACATTATTAGAATCAAGTGATCAATTACGTGACTAATTATGTACATATGTTCATATGTTTACGTGATACACTTTACTACAAGTATTCAATATTAATGTTAGACAAAATATTTATGTAATCTGAAGGAAGACATTTTAATCATACAAGTTAACTGATTTTATTCTAATGTATTTTAATTTCTAAAATTAATTTTATGTATATATGTACTTAAACATATGTAGGTATGTATACAAATAATTCTTACTTGGTTTTAATGCTGGCCATTCATCACGTGTCACTCGAACATCTTCATATTCGATACCACCGTATGCAAATAGAAATCTTAAAGGTTCAGCTAAAGCTTTAACATTGAAATAAAACAATGTATAGGTATGTTTAATTGGTGCACCTTCTGCTGGTGGTGCACCCTCAGCTGGTGGTGCACCTTCGGCTGGTGCTGGTGCTGCTGCTTGTTCATCGGCCATAATTTAAAATTTATTTATTTATTTTTTGTTATTTACTACTTTGTCTTTCGACTTACTTCTGAAATTGAAAAAAAAAAACAAAAAATTTGATCACAAATTAAAAGTAAAAGAAATGAAAACTGTTAAAATTAATTTTAACTATGTAGCCGTTAATTTTATCTAATTAACTTTAAAAGTATTGCTAATTTCGATGAATTATTAAATTTCAAGGTTACATCGATGCAACAGAAATCTACCATTGTGTCAGTTGTCTGTAATGTCCATAAAAATAGGGCAAATTTATAGGTCAAGGATATTTAGTAATTACTAACATTGATAATACATTGCCAGATTGAATTATCAATCTAAAGTAAAGTTTAGTTTTCTACAGTGTGAAAATTCATTTTCACGCCTTTTTCATGTGTCCAAATTTATTTTTAATATTAAAAACATGTTATGTTTTCATGTATTCAATTTTTTTTATATAATTTTTTCTAAGAATTTTGATAATTGAAAAAAATAATATGTTTTAAACAATCAAAATTATGCTTTACAGAATTGACACTTATACGTGCTCAAATACCATATTTTGTACGTCATAATGTATGATATGGAATATAAGAAAAAAAATTTGGACTGAAAAAAAAGTTAAATGAGAAATGATTAAAATGTATATGTATAATATCTATGAATTAAATCATTGACCCGTAAATATTTTTAATGAAAAAATTTACAGTTTCAATTTTTTTTCATTTTTTTATTTTGAATTGGTTCATTTCAAAATTAACGATTGTTAAAATTGAAATTTTGTATCAGTTGATCAAGTCAAAAGCAAAAAAGGAGAACTTAAATTCAAGTTCAAGATCAAGTTTTATTGAAAACTGGTTACCAACTAATACAAATTGATGTAAAAATAAAAATATTTGCGTAGGTAGGTACATTGTACTTATAAGTTTTTAAAATGCATAATGCATAATGTTGACTTATATTGAACGATTGAAATTTTGTAAAAATATATGTACATACACGAGCATATCACGGTAGAATTTTATACATGATGTATGTCGGTCCCTGTATATAAATATGTCTCGTATTATATGGTCGGTTTTAAGATATTTATTTGAATTCTGGTTTTAGCTTTAAAAGGATTTTAATGAAATATATAGAGTAGGTATTTATTGTAAAATAAAATTAATAATTTCTTGTAATATTTTTATTTATTTTCTTTTGTTTCTTTAAATAATTTTGAATTTTCTTGAATTTAAATATTTATATTGAATTTGATTGTAATCTCATTGACCGTGAACTATAATCAACTGTAATATACATATGTATGTACGTATGTAGATTTGCTGTTATTATATAAGATACAGATTTTTATATGATGTAGACACATACATACATATGCATATATGTATGTATGAACAATAAACATTTACATATTTAACTCATAGAAATTGTTTAAATTCATTCAAGTATCTATTTTTTTATTAAGTTAATTGAGATTAGATTTGTTATTTAAAGTAAAAAAAAATGCATAAATGGTTTTCATTCTTCATTGCGAATATTTAAAAAAGAAAAATTTAAGATTTCTTTTTTTTTTGAATTATCTGAATGATTTATGCATTTCATGTTAATTTAATTCAAAATTTTCATTCAAGCTTGAAATCATATGGAAATTATTATTTGTTATTTTTGTAATCGTTTTTTAAGTATTTCGTTTGATTGGATATAATCATCATCATATTACAGAATGAACATTTTTTAATCGACTGTAGATTTATTTACAAGAGAGCTTCTATATGTAACATTACGTATAATACGTAGGTTGGAGAAGAATTGTAGGAATTTTTAAATTGGGATGATAATGTATTGAAATTAAAAAAAAAAATAAATGAATAAATAAAAGCGCTGAAATTACATATGTACATACATGCAATAGAAAAGCCATACAACATTGTAAAAAGAACTGACGCTATTATTAATGTTTTAATTTATTATTACTTTTTTTTTATTTGATGATAAATTATATAATGAATTGAATACTTGAAATAACATTGTTTTTTTTTTCATTCGTCATTTTCTGCGTCTTAACTTTAGTAGATTTTATATTTATACAAAAATTAGAGATTATTTAGGTGTGGATAAAATTGTTTAGGAAATGAATTTAGAATTTTTCCAAAAAGAAAAATTTCATTTTTATAAATGAAATCGAAATTATTATTATTACACTCGGAATTTATTTATAAAATGGCAATTCTTTTTTATAGATTCTATTTTAATTTAATTTTTAAAAAACAATTTTTCTCTTTGATCTGGAATAAGATCAGTTATTATCAGTATTTAACTTATAAATTAGATTAAATTTGAAACAATAATACAAAAATCTCAGACAAAATCACGAATATTTTGTTATCTATTCTTCTCAATCCTTATCAAATATTACATTTAAATGGATGAAGATATGTGTGCTTTTATAATAAATAAAATACGTTCATTTATTTTACTCTGGATTATTTGATTCAAAAACCAAAATTTTTATTATTATATTTTGATTGTATTTCTCGCTTATTTTTTTTATCTTTTTTCGTTATATTTAGTATTTTTTTTTAGTTTTAAGTAAACAAAGTAAAAACGATGTATATAATTCGAGGAAATAAAAAATTAAAGAGTAAATATTTGAAAAATTCCAAAAATTTAATTATTTTTGTATATACATACTAGTATACAAAAAAAAATTTTTTTTCTTAATATTTTTTTTATTGTTTTATTAATAAATAATTTAGAAGACAACGAAAAATTTTTTTTTTTGATGATTAAATTTTGAATATTACTCAAGTTAAAAATACAATAAAAATTTAAAAGTATAATTTAAAAAGCAATTAATAATAGAAAAATAAAACTTGAAAAAGACTGTATCTAATTCAGTTTGAATACGAAATTTTTATAAACAAAATAAAATCTACATTATAAAATGAAAAATTTTTACAAGAAAAACCGGTACCGGTATCAATTGTTTTATCCATTTTTCATTATATTTGCCCATCATAAGAGTACCGGCGTTTAGTATTGAAAGTAAAGTACAGTCATCAATATTACATTGTTGTTTCACACTGTATGAATTTATATTGAAATTTTAAATTTTTTATATTTCTAAGTTTTAAATATTCAAAAAAAAAAAAAAAATTTTTTTTTGAAATTTTTTGTTAAAAAAAAAATCACTACTAATATTAGTTAACTAACTTAATTTTAAAATTTCTCAGTACAATTTATGCCAAAAAGAAAAACAAATTAGGAATATTTTTTTTTTTTTTTCAGTTTTATATAAACTAGAAACATAATTTCTTACCTTTATATGATGTTCGAGTAATTCCTTTTTCTTTTCTTTTATTAATAATTTCAAATTATGCTGAACCTTTTTCGTTTTAATAACAGATCAAAAAAAAAAAAGAAAATTACTTTTTTTGTCGAATTTTCTTTTGTAGTTTACTTAAAATGAATCTTTCTTTGATCTTAGATAATAAACTACTAAAAATGTTATTGAATAAAGTCAACTTTATATATGACACAAATACAAATAAAATATAGCTTTGACCCTCTCTCTCAGCAATTTACCAATACAGTTAAAATAATGAATATGTGTGCATATGAATAGCGAAATTTTACACCTATATGTATAGATTGAATTCTAATACATGTACATTAAATAGAATATATGAATAGAATCTATAGATTAGAAAAAATTATGAAAAAATTTATTTTATTTAAATTTATTTTTTAAATATCTGTTCATATAAAATAAAACTTTTGTATTAAAATTTAATGAAGTTTAAATAAATATTATGAAGAATAATATCATTTGTTTAAATTAAAAATTTTTATAAAAGAAAATTTATTCTAGTATGTGTGAGTCTAGCTTTCAAGCGATCTTACGAAAATATATGTATGAAAATTTTAGATTATTCAAAACGTATTTTGCCTAAATTTATTTGCCTGTATTTCAAAAATCTACACACTTATACACATACATATGTATGTACTCATCTGAAAGCTTTTGCACATACATCTGTAAAAAGATTTGTATTATAGTGAACTCATGTGTAGGTGTTCAATTCATACTGGCATAGTACGATGTTTTTTTTGTAGAATGTGGAATCTTTTATACAAATATGATCACTACATCATGATTTGCAAAATTAATTTTTTTTTTAAAAACTAAATTCATATTACAAAAAGCTCAGAAAAATTTAAAAAAATGTTATTTTTAAATTAAACGTTTTAATACAAGACGAATTAATAATATTGTATATGGATTATGAGGAAATGTTATCATTGATAAATAGAATAGATTTGATAATTTGTAATTAAAAAATAAAAGATCTGAAGATAATGCATTATGAGGAAATTTTAATATATATTTTTTTAATTCGGTTAAGTACATTGTAAATTGGTAGATTAGAAATTATTTTTGAAAATGATACGTCATTGTTATGCAGCATTTAAATAAATGCTAAAATAAAAAAATAAAAAAAAAATTATTTTTAAATAAAATTTAAATCTTATTTTTAGTTTGATTATGAAAAAATTTTTTTTTTTAGATTACAGTTTTTTTTTAAATGTAAATTTTTGAAAGAAATAAAATTATACATGAAATAATGTATTTTTCAAATATGTATGTATGTATAGTAAAAATAAGTATATCTGATTTATATTTTTATCAGAACTCTTAAAACTTGCATACATATTTGTATTTTGATATGAAAAGAAAATAATCTACTTGACACTGTACATTGGTACACTGTCACTGTGTTGTACGTAGATATGTATATAAAAATATGTAGGTATATGTAACTTTTCTTTATAGAAAATTTCATTTAATTTTTTTAAGTATTTTTGTATTATCTTTTTATAATTTTGCACTTTCTCTTTATATCTTAAATTTCATATGACATACATGAAGGTATCGTTATCACCTGATTGAACTCATTTATGAAGTTTTTATGAATGTTTGTACAACAAGTACCTATATGAATAATGGTAGTTCATAGAAATTATTACATTTCATTTTTTTTTTTTTTTTTTTGGTTTTGTTAAGTAGTTTCAAGAGAAAAAGAAAAATTATGTTAAACACTTACCTACCTACTAAAAAAAAAAGTTAAGGCGCAGGTTGTTGATTAATTTGTACCTATTTACGATAGCAGACATATAGTGAAGGTTTGTAATTGTAGACATTACACATTGGCAGACGAATGTACATGGCGGTATTTCTCAAGTTTTATGAAAGATTAAATTACAAAAAAAAAAAAAAAAAAAAAAAAAAATCAGAAAAATATTAAATATAATGTAATGAAAATATTTTTCTTTTTTTTCCAATATGTTATAATGTCAAAACAGATTTGTATATCGTTTTATTTTGTATTTTAATATATTGTTTTTGCGGTAATATAGGTTTGAAATTCATTGAAAATTGAATTTTACAGGAATGAACTGGAAATTTTCATTCAAAAGAACATACCTACAATTAATAATAAAAATATTAAAATAATTTTTATACTTTAATAATTCAAATTCGATTTACAAAAAAAAAAAAAAAAAAATAAAGCATCAAAGAACAGATTTTATTTTATGCAAGATTCTTAAGCATTGATTTTCATATTAATAAAAGGCGTGGTTTAAAATATTTACTTATATGAGCAAAATTAGTAAAATTTGCTATATGTAACATATTTTTAGCAATTTGATTGAATCCTAATTTTTTAATATTTGTAAATAAATTTTTAAATTAAATAATTAATATTTTATTCGATTATATTGAATTTTTACTCATTATCATTTGCTTGGTTCATTCTTTTATCATACGCAATGCTTGTAATATTATCAAAATAATGATGTGAATTGATAAAGTTTAGATAAACTGTGAAATTTTTTGTTTACACCATTGTCAAGTTAATAAAGTAGAATGATAAAGTGTCACACACTTGTGGAACCATAATATTTTACCTTTTTATTTTTTATTTTTATTTTACCTAATTATTAGACCAAGAATTTGATATGAATTCATTATACCGAATGTTTATCATTAGTTGAAATCAATACTTTATCATTGACTAAAAATGCAAAGATTTCGTGTGTCAAAGAATCGTACTAAAAATAAGGATTAATTTTTTTTCAAGTAAAAATTAAAAGCTATTCAGAAAATAGAAAAAAAAAAATTCTAGTCATTTTTATAAAATGAAGTCTAAAGTGGAAAACTCATGAAATTTCGCAAACTGAAATTTTTGCTTTGTTCTCGTATTTTTCTAATGAAGCCAATAAAGGATACTGATGATAGTGTCAACCTTAATTGCTTATAATATACAAACTAAAGTTCCAAAATAAGCAGTTAAATTTTGTTGTAATATACTCTGTTTAAGCAAATTTGTGTACATTGTATTTATATAGGTACTTTTTATCATTACCAAATGAAAAGAGATTCTTATTGGCAATCGTTATACGATAGATAGAAAATTTTTTTGCTGCTTTGCTTTGTTGCAGTCATTATAAAATTATTGTTGAAATACGAAATTGGATAATTTTATTAAAAATTTCCCGAATATTTCATTTACTCATTTTCATTTAAATTTGAATGAAAAAATAAAAATACATTTTTTGTTTTTCTTTTAAAATAAATGAAGAAAAAAAATTTTTTTTCTCAATATTTTCGTGAGTGGTATTTTAGTATCGTTTGTAATTTAAAAATAATTTTCATGTAATTGATAACCTAATTATTTGATCATTTAAATTTAGTAAAATTACATTAGAATGCATATCATTTAGGTACCTGCGTATTTGTATGGGATACACTGTGATTTGGCTGATAAATTAAATTTATTTACATGCAAATAATTAAACAATGTATACATCTAATTATACGTTATATTATTGTATGCATTACGTTTAATTATACAGAATGATGCGTTTGAGCAATGTTGCAATTTTATAGTATAATTCGATCAATTCACGACAAATTTGTTTGTTAATTATCGTTGTATTACGAATAATGTATTAATTTACAATAAAATTGATTTTCGATTACATATTTCTTTGATCTTTAAAAAAAAATTGTTTTCTCAAATATTTCTATAAAAAATATCATTAACGATCTTGAAGTAAAAATAAAAAAAAAATATTTAGACTTACGAATTTAAATGAACAATGTATGTAACTTTGTATCTGATTTGTGAATTATTTTTCATTGTCATGTTTTTTGTGAAAATGTACGTTCAATACATATACATATGTACGTATTGAAAAAAATTATACATGTGTAACGTGTATGTAAAATGCTATATTATTCTACTTTTTTTATTTTGATTGTAAATCGATTACTAAATAATTAAAAATTAATTTGCTTCATTAGCGTGTGCATGATTGTTAAACATTTTTTTATGAACTTTAATTTAACGTATTTAATTTTCAATACATATTTAATTTTGAATTAATTTTTCATTTTAAATACATAAATTTTCTTGTGGTTTTCATTTTATCATTTTCTTTTAACTTTCTATTTTTCATAAAATTTATTTTTTCAAGATTCGGATTTTAAATTTTGTTTACTTTTAGATTATATTGTTTGAATATCACTGGAAATTTTTACAAAACAAGATAAATGGTTCTTGTATCTGTATTACATAAAAATCATAATATTAAAACATGCCCTCTGGTAAAATCTAGACATACGTAAAATTAACTTTTTAAAGCTTTTTATTTAAATGATAAACGAAATAAAACAAAATTTCAAATTAAAGTTTTTCAAATAACCGTTTTTTTCTTATAAACATGCGTATATGCAATGAAAGACTATGATACTCACTCGTTCGTTATCATTTTAGAATTTTAAATTTCAGAAATATTTCAAATATTTAAAAACTCCTTGTTATTTAATTTTATTCAAATAAATTTAGTTACGTACGTTAGTTTTAGTTTTTCAGAATACTACCAAATAATTGTCTGTTTTAAAAGCCTTAATGTTTTATTTCGTTTATTAAAAATTATGTAATTCATATGTGCATGTACACAGATAACGTATGTATGTACATAAATTCATGATGTATGTGATTTACATCAAATTCAGACTAATTTATGTATGTAAAGATATCGAATAACTGAAAATATAATTTATTCATTTTTTACTTAAAAACAGTTTTTTTAAATTTAATATACGAAGGTTTTTTTTTACAAATTTTGTTTATTTTGCAATATTAAATTTAATTAAAACGCTGATACGTATATTTTTCTAAAGGTACATTTTTGATTTTATAATTCATTACTTATGAGATTTTCTTTTAAAATTAATTCGTTTCTAGATAAATACATACATGCATATACCAGAAAAGTATTTATGTGAATATACATATATTTTTGAACAGAAGATAAGAAATTTTATTTGTTTTTGATAAGAAAATATGAATTGAAAATTTATTTGTATAGGTACGTTGGGTGTGATAAAAAAAGTGCGATATATCTAACTGATATAGTATATGGATTAATGTGTGCATGTACATGTATTATTATTACATGTGTGATTATGTCTCGTTGTTAACCTTTTAAATAAATGAGAGATATAAGAAATCATTTGCTAAATATGTCATAATGACTAATAAATAACTTAATACAAAAATTAGTATATTTTTATTATTATCTTGTTCTTTTATCAATATTTTCTCTGTAAATGTTGTTCGTTTTTGCAAATAATTGCTTCACATAACAACAGTATATAAAAAATAGTAAACACAGTTTTGATTACATTCTGTATTATTTCTCGAATTTATTCTGGTTTATAATGAGTAAGAATTAATAACAATATGATGTTTAATAGAAATTCTATATGATTAAATAACATATGTATAAATATTTTAGATGTACGTAATTATTACATACATTCCTTTATGATATTAAAATGTTTTTCCTAAGTATCTTTTCTTAAAAAATTTCTTAATGCTGTTCAATTATATAAGGGCACACTCTATTAAATGAATATTTTTCATACTATTTGAATGCATTTTTGTGCAAATGCAACGATAAGACTTTTACTACTTTCATAAATTTTAACATATGAACATTATTTAGATTTACATTATTATTTTAAATAATTTTTTCCGTTCTATATTTGTATTTGTTATATTAACGTGCAATATCCAATTTGTATTGCAAAATATACGATTTGGTACTTATACGCATCCAACTAAATCTGATATATTAATAAGCCTACATACATATATACACTGTGCAACAAATTTCATAAAACTACTATTGCCTTAAACTAAATAAAACTGAATATTACTTTATATTTGAATTGTTGTACAGTGTATAATTTTGTTTATCCAAATGCATACGAAAAAAAAAAAATAAATAAAATAAAAATGCTACAAAAAGCACTTTATAAACTACCTATGTATACAATTGTTATTTTGTTGTATATATTCTCTTATTTTTATCATCATAACACAATTTGTCTATAGTCTTGAATTCAACTTTTAATTTTCATTATGATTTATTCTTTGACGGGCAGTTTATGTATTAAGAACAATTATTTATTTTAAAAAATCTTCGTAATTTACCTTTTTTAATTTTTTCTTTTAAAAAGTGTTGTTTTAACGTTTACATTGATTTTTTTTTGTTTTGTTTTTGTTATTTTGCTAAGATATCAAATAAGTAACCAATAATAAAAATGAAAATTGATAAAAAAGCTTTATAAGTTTCATTTTGTATTAACTTTATTAATTCATTTTGTTTTTACATTTATTGTTGAGAGTATTTATTAATAATTTTTGTTTTAACATTCATGAGAAAGTAATCTAAAAGTTAATTTTTAATTTTTTTTAAAGTTTTTTTTTTGTTTTTAATTCTCTAAAAAAATTTTATCTTTATTATGGAAACACATGAAATTGATAAAATCAAATATAAAAATATAAATAATGATGAAGAATTAAAAATTAAACTTCGTAATAGACGTAAACATATTAAATCATTAATACAAAATAAAAAAAATTTAAATGAAAATCAAAGAATTAGTACAACATCAACAATATCATCTTCATCAACAGCATCAACATCATCATCATTATCATCATCATCTTCGAATGTATATTCGAATCCATCATCGATACCATGGGAACAGACAAAATCAAATAAATTACAAAATATTATGGAAAATTTGAAATATACAAAAATTCATGAAAATTCATCAAAACGTAAATCAATTGAAAAATTACTTGCAATGAGACAAAAAACTAATAAAAAATCAAAAATGACGTATGTACAAAAATTAACACAAAAATTTGAAAAGCTCGCTCTTAATTATACAACAAATACTAATAAAAATGATAATATTGTTGTTGCTGATCATACTGATCATTATTATGATAATAACGGCAAAAGTAGTGGTAACAGTTGTTTTTATGTTAATAATAATAATAATAATAAATGTGAAGAGAATGATGAAAATAATTTAAGTGACACAATATTAAAGAAAATTAATTATACAAAAAGTGATCATCAAAAAAATAATAATAATTATAAAAATTTTAAAAAAAGTGTAAATTTTCAAAAAAATACTGAAAATCTAGAAGAAGACAAAAATAACGAAGAAAATATATCAGATTCTGAAACAGATTCATCGACAACAACTTCAACGACAACGACAAGTTATGAATCTTGTGATATGAGCGATGAAATAGAAAAACAACAACAAGACCAAAGTGAAAATGTGCAATTATTACAAAATATTGAATGTGAACAAAATGAAAATAATTATACTGATCATAATGATAATAATTTAGAACAGAAAAAATATCTAAAAATTCCAGGTATATGTATTGAAGAATTTGGTGAAAATGAAAATTCAGTATATACCAGTAATAATAATAATAATAATAATAATTTCAATTGTGATCGACATAATTTCTCTTACTGTGATCGTGATGAATTTAATCAATATAAGAAAGGGAATAATCAAAATGAAAATAAAAGGTAAGTTAAATTTTGTAAAAATGTTCAATTTTATATAAAAATTAATTTTATTATCTACGTGTCTGGTTTCAAAACACAAACACAAATGCATCATTGCGTGTACTTATTCTACATTTTTATATTGTGTTATAATACAGACACTGGTAATTATACATCAATATATTTTTGGGCCTTCTTAATCTTATAATTCCCATATTCGTTAATTTTTATATATAAAATTTAAAAAAATCATTATGATCGTGAGAAAAATATCTTACAAAGTTCATAAGATGTACATACACTTTGAAAGTTGATTTTTAATGAGTGTTTACCTTTATACAGTACATATACAAGAATTGTTTTATTAATAGACTAAAATTAAACAGGTGTGCTAGAAATGAACGTATGTATAAGCATATGTATGTACATATGTAGTTGATTAATGGGTGCTTTAATTCTCATAATTACAAATTCGAAGCTCTTTTATAAAAGAAAAGACGAGAAAAAAAGCCTTATTTTCAATTTAAGAGAACATATTAAGAGTTTGTTTATGTTTAAAAATTTGTTTGAATCTATGAATTGTTTAAATGGATTTATAATTTTAATAATATAATTTTATTTTATTTATTTAATAGAAAAAGTGATCCAATACCAAAATCGAATTTAAATGATATTTGTGAAGCAACAAATAGGCATATTGTATCTAAATCCCTTTCATGTTATCCATCAGATTCTGAATATAATGACTCGCCGTAAGTACTATTCTGCATTTATAACATTATCAATGATTTTACTAAAACAATTTTTTTATTTTCTATTTTTAGAGACAAAAATTATTCTTTGTCTTCATCAAAATTAAGTTTAGCCTATGATTCCAAAGATTTACCACCAATTATTGAAGAATTAATTTATACTGAAAAATCATATATAAAAAATTTAAAAATTGGTATAAAAAATTATGGTAATTTATTCAATAAAAATAATTATAATAATTTACCAAATGGATTAAAAGGAAAAAAATGGATATTACTTGGAAATATTGAACAAATATGTGAATTTCATGATATCGAATTTTTACCAATGTTATTAAGGAATCAATTCAATTTAAAAGATTTATTCGATGAATTTATGAAATTTATCGATGTAAGTTGATATATCTAGTCAATTACATGTTATTTACATTTTTGTTTTTCATTATAAATTTATTTATTTTTATTTAATTTTTTGAAAAAAGGATAATTGCTTTTATAGTTATGTACTTTATACAATGAATAAGAAAAGATCACTAAAATTATGTGAACAATACAGACAATATTTTAAGGTACGAGTATTATACTTGTAAAAATTTTTAAAAAGAATTATAATTTCCATATTGTGTTGGGATTAATTTTTTAATAATTTTTCTAGGAAGTTCAAGAGGATATCGGTGATAAATTAGGTATTAATAGTTTTTTAGTACAACCAATACAAAGATTAGCGAGATATCCACTCTTATTACAACAATTTATTATGGTGAGTAAAAGACGTATATATATGTAAGCATGTATATGTCAGTTATTTTACAGGATTTTCAAAAACACAAGACATCCTTTTACCGTCGACCTTTGGGTAGTTTTTTATCATTTTGAAATTAGTAATTAGCAAATTTTATGAAAATTAATTTTCCATGATATGAGATTTATAGATTGCGTGAAAATACTTTATCATATTTAAATTTTCTTGTTTTATTTTTTTAGACTTGCTTTAAAACCGGCAATATCAAATACAAACCAATCATTGAATCCTGTTGTAAAGTTGAAAAGCGTGTACGAAATTTATTAATTACAACAAATGAAGCAGAAGAAATAAACGATATAGAGGAATGTAATGATGTATGTTTGTAATTTAAATTTTAAAAAATATGCGAATCTATTTTGTTTTTCTGTTCTATTTTCTATATGAAAAAAAAAAAAAAATTAAATTTTCAGATTAATATTCTACATCAGGGTAAATTTAAAAAAATGAGCGAATTTACAATATACGATTATACACAAAGACGTAATTATCGTTCAAAAGTATTCATATTTGATAAATGTTTAATTTATACAGAAATACGTGATAAACGTTTAATATATCGTGGTTATTACCCATGTGAATTAATTGGTTTTATTGCTAAAACAAAATCATTTACATTATATTATCATAAACAAAAAATTCAAGAATGTGAATTTACAGCTGATAAAGTTATTATAGATCAATGGATTGAATTAATTAAAGATATGATTAATGTATTTGCTGAAGAAGAGAAACGTAAATTAAAAGAGAAATATACAAATAAATCATGTGATATTTATCGAAGAACTGGCAATGTATTATTATTAAGAAATTCAAGTAGATTAAGTACAGATAGTGGTACAGGATCTGTATTTAGTAATGGATCATTTATATCAGTATCATCATCAACATCTTTATCATCAACATCAGCATCAACTTTAGTTGGAAATCATGTAGAAGAAAATAGTCCAAGAACGACATGGTATGATTATGGTTACGATGTATAAAAATATAACATTCGAAAATAACAATAAAAATTAGTATCTTGTTAAATGTTATTGCATTTTCTGCATTATTTTAGATACGTGCAATTCTTCGTTTTGTTAAAATAATTAATTGTGTTAATTTTGTATTATTTAAAGAAAAAGTTGTATATTTTAAATAATTTAAAAAATAAAAATGTTGGGTTTAAAAATATTAAAAATAAATTAAGTATGTTTTTGTTCAACAATCTAAATAAGTTGAAGATTTTAGATCACAATGAAGAATAAGCGGAGGTAAAAAGAATGGGAAAAAATTTATTCAAACAGCTCTCGCTCTATTCAAATTAAAAGCATGAATTGAAAAAATTAATTTATAAAAAATATAGAAGATTCCAAATTGATAGATAGATAGATAAAGATTAGATGAAAGAAAAATACAGCCAAGGTAATAAAACCTATAAGGAAATTTTATGCATATTGAAATCATAAATTGAAAAATATTTGAATTCATTTTTTTATTATCGTACTTTTGATCATAAAAAATAGAAATAAAATTTTTCCAAATAATTTCTATAAAGTTCAAGTATTTCGAAAATCAAATAAAATAACGGATGTTCATAATTTTTATAACATCAAATCAAACTAATTTATTCAAAATTGAAAAAGTTTTTTTTCTCCGAATTTCTAGAAGCAATTAAAGATTGATTTCAAATGATTTAAATAAATTATTGAATATTTTTGATTGATAATAAAAAAAACTTTATTTAATTTATGTACATGATTACATATGTATGTCTTATTTAATGACAATTTGTAATTTTTTTCTGCTTTTCTTGTATCATTTTGAATTGATTTATTTGCAAGTACACGAAACATAATTAAATTATTACAAAGAATGTTTATAAATTTGTTTATTTTGAATGAGAATTCATGATTATATTTATTGAAAAATAAATTATAATTAAATTGTACTTAAATTTTAGTCTCATTTACAATACATACATTCATGTACTAACCGTTTCAAGTTTACTTAAAATTTGTTTAAATTGCTACTGCTTTTCAAACTAAAATTCCCTTGCTGCAATTTTATTTTATTTATTTATTTTATAACTTTTTTTTTAAGTTTCTACATCATTTCATATGATGATAATCATATGTATGTGTATAATTTCTACTACTTTTCATATATGTATGTTCTTGTACACATTCATATTCTCAACTACATCAAGTCTCGTCATCATTATCGTTATCATCATTTATTATCATTGAAACAAGAATTTAACCTTCTTATGTTGTATAATTTCTTATATGTACATATATGAACACATATGTACATTATTCAAGCTTTTTAGCAGCAATGTGTATAAGTAACTATACATATGTACGTACATACGAAAATGTACAAGCAAATATTAATACATGCATAAAGTACAAATAATATTTTTGTACAGCCTTTGTACTTCATTAACAACAATTGCTGTTTCTGCTGTTGTTCAACTTGTTCTGCCTCAATTACAATTTAAACTAATATAAGGGTCCTTCTAATGAATTTTTAGTATTTTTAATTGTGTACAAGAGAACAAGCATTAACAAATCTTCAAATTATACAAACAAATATTGTAAAACTATGTACAATAGTTAAATATTATTCATGAACGTATGTATATGTACAATCATCTGTGCCATATACACGTATAAAAATGTATACATATACATATGTATATGCGAAATACACATGTATTTAATTGCATGTACATACATACATATTAGTGTATGTTCTTATAAATGTACCACATTGTTCATATAATTAATGCAAAAAATAGTAATTTCTCACTATTTTAGTAGTGAAAATGAAAATAAAATAAAATTGAAAAACTTTGAAAAAGTAAAAATTAAAAATTTTTGAAAAAAGTAAAGGAAAGTGGGAAACAGAAAAAAAAAATACGATGTAGTGTTTTACACTAATCTTAGTTTTACTCATGTGAGAAGCAAAATGATTACATCATGTGAAGGATATATGAATTAAATAATAACGAAAGGTATAATAATATATATTAATTGTTCATACACTGTAAAAATATTTGTATATACATATGTATGTATGTATGTTTGGAATGTATTAAATTCGAGTACTCTCACGTACATACACACGTGTAGGTAAATGTTTATAGATATGTGCATTATATAAACATTTTAAAATTATACGTTTTCATATACAAATATATGTATAGAGAAAAAAATAAATTTAACCACCCATTAGAATCCACTAAATCGTAAAATGTTCTTATTTATTTTTGTTTTTCTGGTTTCCAAAACTTTTAAACTTTTTTAAAATTATCTATTTATATTTTTTTTGTTTTGTTTTATTTTTATTTCTATTTTATTTTTTGATAACAAAGGAAAAATGAAGAAAAAAATAGCAAAAAGTAGAATAAGGAATTTTCATAATCAAAAAAAAAAATAATATTAACAATTCTACGCAAAAAATGTGTATACACTTAATTTTTATATATTTAATATTTTTCAAGCATTTAACGTGATTAAGTTAAATTAATTATATTTTATTTACAAATTATAGATCATTTATGTTTACTAACTTGAAAGAAGAATGGACTTTAAATTTACTTATTAGCAGGTAGATTACATTTATGAGGTGAGAGAAAATGTTAATACGAACAAATGGTCGTCGTGTCGTATATGTCGTTTATGAGATATACAAGGTACTTCAAAAATATTGAGTCTCAAATATTTCGTGAACACAACATTTTACATAAATATGTTCTAAACAAAATTTCATTTTATTTGAAATTGCAGTTAAGAAACAAAAAATAAATTTTTGTTAATTACATTTAGGTATAAAAAAATGTCGTTGTTATTAATTGTACACATTTTAAGCTTAAAACTAACCTACATATATAACAGGAAAAATTTAATTACATAATAAGATTTTATTTTTTTTTAAATTTTCCATTCCATAATACGAGTATTATTATATTTTCTGAGTAATTTTATTCAATTTCATTTTAACATATCCTCTTAACATTCATATTCATTTTCATTTTTTTTTTAAATACATGTTGGTTAAATGCAGTGTGCATTATTTTCGTGTAATACAACAAGGAAAACTTATATTTTTTGCCTTTACGGATAGATGTGATATTGTAAATGTGTAGACGTTAAGTATTCTCAAAATTATTTTAACTAACATTGCTAACTCTATAAAAGTGAAAACATTCGTCTGTTATTTTTATTTTTTTTTTTGTTTTTCATTTTTATTTTAAGTATTTTTCATGTTTCACATACATGTGAGAAAAATAATAAAAATTTAATGATTCTAGTTTTATTTGTTAATAGTACATTCTTGTTAAAAATAATAATAAAAGGATTCTCTATTTTCTAATTTACTTTAAATATGTAAACATATACATATGTATTTACGTAAACGTGATACATGAAAAACATTATTTTGTACGAAAATGTTATTTGTTAATGTGCAATAAATAAATTTAAAAAAAAAAATAACGAAAAGAAAAACAAGGATTAAATTCATGATGTCTGTTGAATTGAGAATTTATACTTTAATATACTGGTAAAAAAGAAAGGAAATGGTAAAGTGATTTAATTTTTTATTAGTATTCATAAAAAAGTTCTAAAAAAAAAATTAATGAACAAGAAAAATCCTTCTGTGTGTATTAAAAGTGTAATACCACGTAATACACAATTAAAACCAAAAACAAAAAAAAAAGTAAAGAAAAACATACAGTTACAGCCTTGAAGTCCAGAATTATTACAAATATTTTACAATTTGTATAAATTTTATTTTGCCAATAATAACAGAAAATCTACCAAAAGATAATAAAAAAAATTTTTTTATTGCAGAAAAATAGCTTCCTTATGTTTTCATTTTTTTTTTCATTAAGAAAAAAAAGAAAGAAAATTTAATCATAAACTTTTGTACATGTACATACACGTACATTTGTTGTTTGACGGTGAATATTTATGTACTATGTACATAAGTAATCCACTAAATGGTTTATCTTACACTTTTATTTTCATAGAACAAAAATAATACTTGAATATATCTTCTGGGAAATTTATAAAATCATTTTCTTTTCTTAAATATTTTCATTTCTTAATTAATTTAACGAATTAACAATTTTTTTTTTCGTTTTCTGTTTTTGTAGCGATTTGATTTTCTTTATTTACTCATTTATAAATTAAATATCAATTTAATTGTTTTAAGTATTTTATTTGAGTTTTTGTTATTTTTGTTATTGTTTTTTATTATTATTTGTTTTTTTTTTAAATTCTGGTGTACGATTGATACAGCTTTAACAGTTTTATATCAGATATAAAAAAATAAAAATCAAAATTAAAAACGTTTAATATTAATTAACTATTTAATTACAATAACTTTTCAAATAAAAAAAAGTAAATAAAAGAACTGGGTAAAAAAATATTTTTAAACATTGAATTTATTTAACAACAATTTTGTAAATATTCATGGAAAAATTTTTGTATTTTAATTAAGTGAGTAGTAATAAATTTTGATTTTTTTTTATGTTCGAGAAATTTTCTAGAAAATATTGGGTTGAGTAATAAAATTTTTTTGGTAATTTTTTACCAAAGAGAAAATTGTGACTAAATCCAATTGTTATTAATTAATAATACATTATCCTCATTTGGTAATAACTTGTTGTCATTGGTCGATAAAAGTCTAAATTTCACCCTATTTTATTATTTTATCTTGGAGTTCAATTAGAGCTCAAGTAATGCGTATGCGATTATAAATCTATGAGGTTCTTGGAGAAGAAATTATTTTCAACAGAAACAGCTACAGCGTATTTTTTAAGCATAATAATGTATTTTGAATGAAATTCAGAATTTTTCCAAAAAAAATAATTAACAAACAATAAGAATTAAATGAAGAATTAAAATTGGTCCTACTTATAAAATAAATAAGAAGTAAAAAACAATACAAGCTTATTTTTCCCCTATACATACATATGTGTATAAAATTTCGTGATGTTGGAAAAGATCATGATTACGAGTATTATTACGCCTTATCCCTGCCTGGAACATATTGCTTCCATTGTCAAATTCCAATTAACCTACTATTTTTATATCGTTCTAATTTCTAATCATACTTCATGATGAAAGGGATATACACTTTGTCCACTAATTATATGCAGTTAAGGCTTTATGGAGATTACTTAAAGTGGTACAATTTTACATCACTATGTATTGATATTCAAGAAATTAACCTGATATAAAATAAAAGCTTTGAGGATTGTGGTAATACTGCACGTGAAACAGTCTAATTAGAAATTATGAGAGAAGAAAAAAAACATATGTACTCCCATAGAACCTCAAGTGCATATTATTTGTAGACAGAATATAGGAAAGAATAATTTTTGGAAAATAATATTCATTAGTTGCTTTAATTGTTTAATACCTTTTCAATAATTTTTATTCCAGAAGAAATGAAAAACCTCATATATTTTTCATTCAGTTAGAAAAAAACTCATATATGATAAATTTTTTTTGAGAGCAAAGCAGACATGTGTTACTACAATTTAATTTTTATTAAGCATTCAGTTTTAAATGATGAAAACGTAATTGAATGTTTGAAAAAAAAAAAAGGTTAAATGAAATGCTTTTATGTTTCCATTAAAAATACGAGTATAAGTGTAAATACATGCACGTGTAAGGTATAAAAATCTTTAAAATAAAATACGATAATATGTAAGAAAACATATAATTTATAAGGAAGAAAAAAATAAATAAATAAATTTTACCCAAAATAAAATTAGAATGAAGGATGTGGTAGACATTTGCGTTTGAACGATTGTGTACCTGTATACAATATGACAAGGTGAAATGAGAATAGTTTAAGTATTTATTTAATTTTTAAACATTTCTCTTTTATGCTATAAAGGATGACACGAACTGCGATAAAAATAAATAAATTTAATATATACAGTAGATATGGAAACGTGATTTTATTATATAAATACTGCAAAAATCTATCAGTATAATTTATGTATGCGAGTATGTATAACTAAATGCAAAGGAAAGTGTTTTATAGTGTAATGGAAATAAGAAAACCCCAAAATAAAAAAATAAAAATTTAGAATTAAATCCACGAATATCTAATACCTATCTACATACATATACATGTGTACGTATGTAAAAGACTGCATGAATAAGAATGGTTATAAAAATATAACATATCAAGAACATGTACGAGTACGTATTCGTACATATGCCCAATCAATATTTCTTTTAATTTTATATTACCGAGTCAAACAGTTTTATGTCCTTTTTGACTCTTATTTATATATCATTCAAAGCCGTACGTACGTATATTATCATATAAATGGTGATACAAACGTGTATTTTCGTGTGTATATAAAAGTTGAAAATTTTATTCATTCTTAACTAATATCAGTTATAAAAAATAGTTTGTAAGTAAGCAAGTAACATATATAAAATAATATGCAACAATGAAAATTCTAAAAGAAATTTCATCTTTACGTCATACTATAAAACATAAAAATTGAAGAGATACATACATATACATTTCTTTAATGCACGTACAACTTGCATGCATGTTATATAAAAGATAAGCTTTTTTAATGTTAAACTCATATTTGTATCTTTAATATCATATTACGCTCGTATGTACCATATTATGTTATTTCACACATATGTACATTCAGAAAAAAAAATCTATACAAAAAATATACTGAAAATAAATAAATAAATTTTAAAAATACAGTAGAAGAAGATAACTTCGAAAATTTAATGTTATATTATTAAAAATTTCTACAAAAAATTGCTGCATTTTTCCTTGAAGAGAAATTTTTGCTTTTTCAATCTTTCGAAATGCTTTTGAATTTTAAAATTTATTAAATAAAAATTATAAAATAAGTTATAGAATAGCTGTTAATTCACATTATATTCAAAGTAATCACAGTACTTTTCTCAGATTTGCTCTATATATGTATGTATGTACATACATATATTTAATTTTGTACATTTTTCTTGTTTTGTTTTATTACAGATGTATTATATACATTCATATGATACATCTGTAATACGTAAATGCATATAAATTTGTTACATATACATTATATGTATATGTATATTACCAAGCAGGAATAAATTGTATAAACCATAATACATAGGTATTCTACATCGTGTGTATACATAATATATCGTGTTTTATGTGTTTTATATTCTAATAAAAAATATATACTATAAATACATGTACATATGTATGTATCTGTAGTAAACAGTATTTACATTGCATCAAAGAAAATTTTGAATCATTTTGTGATTCCAAACATCAACAGAAACAGCAATGTTTATAACAAATAACTGAAAAACTAAAGATGATCTTGTACTTTTGTTTTATATGTATACAGGTACACATGCATACATATCTATAGATTGTCGTATATGGCATGTGTACAGTTCTCAGTGTATATAACGTATGTATACGTGTAATACATACGTACATACTATAAAGTTACATCTCAACTTCAGGTGTAATTGAATATAAAATTACCTTTGCCATAGATTAATATTTAATGAATTTCTTCTTACGGTACGGTACTACTATATTTTGTTGTCTACATGCTGTACAACAATTGCCACCCTACTGAATATAATACATAATACGTATCTATTACTTTACTACTATATAGTAAAAATGTATATTACATTTAGATTCATATCCTTTTTAGTGGTGTACATTTTACATTTATAGCATACAATAAGAAAAATAAAATATCAAAATATAAGAATATAAAATCAAGAAAAAGAAAAACAAAAATTAAAGAAAATTCAAGTGTTACACTATGCAACAAATGAAAATTTTCTATTTACTTTATTTTTGGAATATGGTACCATTTTTCCATTTTTCTATAATACACAAAATACAAATGTAAATTTATTTTTTTTTTATCTCATTTATTTTTTTAAATTTTCGCACCTGAATTTTCCTTTTTTTTTCATTTTCCATTTATGTACATTTAAATTACTACAGTGTATATAAGCGGATTTAATTTTTGTATTTGTTATTCAATGTATGTATGTAATTCCTAATACTTGTACAAAAGTTTCAATGTAAAAAGCCAAGCAAAAATAGAAAGAAGTTTAGCGACAATAATAAGAATTACAAACATTCGAATAAACAGGTACATAGATACATGTAGACGTGTGTAAGATTATTTTTCAATTTATTATATACTGAAAACTTTTTAATTTGTATATACATAGGTATAATATACAATAAAAAATAACAAGTACAACAAGAAAAAAATATATTTTAAAAAATAAATTGAGAATTGATAAAACTGAACTTTTTTAAATTTTGTACAAAGTAAATTTGTGCTTATACATTTGTGTATGTACTAAGCCGAAGATTTATTCAACAGCAAGTAATTGGCAAAATTGAAATTTGGTGATTTTTTAAAAAATTTGTGTGCAAATGCATCTGCAAGTTTGTATTTTTTACAACATCTTTCAATCGAGTGTGAACAACTTTTCTTTTTGTTTTCAGTCCAGATTTTTTTTTTCTCAGAACACAGTTGAAAAAATTCAAATTAATGTCGTTATTTCATTTTGTTAATTTGAATTCTGAATTTTGTTTTTTATTCAAATTTTTTTATAACATTTTGATTTCATTAAGAATAACATTTTCATTATTAACATATGCATATATTTTTCCATAAATAATTTTATGATTTTCCTACATTATTTATTTATCATAGCAGTGGTCCTTTTTGCTATCCCACGTATGAATGATGAACATTTTTGATATTTATAAGATGAAAACAATTTTTTTTTTAAATTAAAATACGAGGAAATTTATGCATTAAAAATTTAAATACATTTATTTATGTGTATATGGTAATAGATGTGCATTTTTAATATGAAAGTTCTAAATAAAAAAAATAACATATGCATATTTTTTGAAATTTCGTTACAGTTATTAAAAATGTTGTAAAATTATTATTTACATTTACATTTACATTTACATTTAACGAATCTATAATTAGGTGTATGTTGAAAAGTTTAGTACAAGGTACACATGTAAAAAATGATCTGTTTATTTTGAAAGCGGTCCAAGTTCAGTATTGAAAATACTGAGATATTGTAAGTTTTATAATTGCATTTTCTACTAATCTTCATAGGAAAAAAACTTGATTGTTATAAAATTTGTAACTTTTAATACAAACTCTTCTTGTATATAAAAAATGTAACAATCTTGATTTTGAAAATTTAGGACTTACCCCACTTTCAAAATAAAAGATTCATGTGTTAATATGCATACATGTTTTTTTTTTTTTTTAATTTCATTTTACTTTAATGAATAAATTTGTTTAAAAGCGTTACTGTAATATTCATATAATTATTTTAATTAAGAAGACCAACATATGTAATTGACAACACCTTATACCATAAAACCTTCAACATTTACCATCATATAACGTATATGTATGCCATATATAATATAATACCCATTTTTTATTTTTTATTTTTTAATTATAATTTATATTTTATACAAATGAAGAGTGATTAGATTTGACTTATGTAATGTTAATGTATACTTTAATCCTTAAAATAAATTAAATTGCACTCATACAGTGATGAAAAATTTTATATTTCTCGTTTTAAAGATGCAAAAAGAATAAAGTATGATATCCTGTGTAAGTAAATCTTATAAGAATAAAATTTAAATCGAAAAGACTGAGAAAATGAACAAAATAAAAAAAAAATTTTTTTTTAAGAAATAAAAAATTGTAAATTGAAGAAAACTTCATTTATAAGGATTTGTAAAAATAATACCTACGTACATATATACATACATACATATGTACATATGTACAGTAGTATACTCTATCTGTATGTTAAAAACATTTTTTATGAGAATGATACTTGCATACTTGATTTTTTTGAACTTTTGAACCTACATATATACCATATACATAGTATATATATATACTTTGCTTTAATATACACATAAATTTATATTAGCACATATTACATACATACAAACATATACAAATAAATATGTAATAACTATAAGATCAGACTTTATTTTTTTTCTTGCCTCATTCAAATTTTTTTATGTTCTTACTTGTGTTCTTTTTATATATCTGTGTTCTGTTTGTTTGTTTTAATATTCTATTGACATTGTTGTTTTTCCATTGTTCAGAAAAAAATGTTATATTAAAGGATCAAAGTATCAAATGTACCTATTACATATAACACATAAAAGTCTATATTATATGTTAGATTTTCTTTAATATGCATATTAGAATTATTCAATGTTTCTTCTTTATTCTTTTTCTTAAAAATAAAACAGAGGATTTATTTCTTTTTTTTTTAATTGAAAGAAGTCTATCTTAAAAATTACTTAACAAATCACTTATAAACTATTTTACAAAGATATAAGAAATTTGTTTACTAAAATTATGTACTCTGTGCCCTATAATCACTAAAGTAATCAGTTGAAAAATTTTGCTCATTTTTAGATTTAGATTCATTCCAAATCATCTTCTTTGCAAGTTTTTACTTGCAAATAAAAAAAATATGTTCAAATTAAAATGATTTTACACAACCCAATAATTTAATTTATTTTTTAAAGATTTCCATTTGTCCTTTTGTTTCTGAATGTTTATTTACTTATTGTTCAAAAAGGTAAAAATTTTTTTTGGTAATGTAAAATAAAAATTTGAGACCATTATTAAAAAAAATAAATGGAAAATAAATTTTACACTTCTATAAATTCACCTTTTATCATTTTATTATTTTCCTTTTTTTCTTCTTTCTTTATTACATTTTTCCAAAATATGCATTTCAGTATGATACAATATTTCGCACCTTACATTTTTCTTATTTTATTTTTTATTTTTATTTTTAATTCCTTTTTACTATTTCATATGTAACAATGTATGGTATATGTAGAGCAATGTTAGATGTAATATATAAAATGAAATCCCTTTATATAACATAAAAGTAACTTTTCATTCAGAAAATTTTTTGATGTTGGATTAAATAGATGAAGGTTATGAATATAACCACGTATATAAAATATGTACGTTCATATACTTTTATTATTATCATGATATTTCATTTTAAATAAAATATACAAATATATAGTATGCATGCATATTTACTTGTATATCGTTTTATCAATGCATTTTTGTTGCTATTATCTCGGAAAATGTACTAAAGAATATTTTATAACCGCATAACTTCAAATATCATATAAATAGCAACAGGGTGAATATTATTTTATCTTGATATGCATATTTTATTCATAGTTATTCAGTGACTAAAATTACACGATATTTCATGATGAACAATTCACCGTATATGTATGTATACATTTTTTACTATACGAATATTTTATATTTGATATAAATGTAAAAAAAAATGCAATATTACAATTGTATTTGTATATAATTCAAATCATTCATTTGACTATTCATATACAAATGTTTATCATATTTTCTCAAATAAATACACATGTGTATGAATATCTCAAAGGATTTCTCTTATGCATTTTCACTTTTTGCATAAGTATATAGTAAGTAATATGTATTATAATATATTTCATTCTGTTTTTTGGTTTTTTTGTATTACATTTATATTTTATATTTTTTTATGAGGAAATGCAATGTATTCAGAATGTATTTATCTCTAGAGAGTAACACGGACTTTCTTTGTAAAATAGAATGTAGATTATATGGAAATAATATTAGGAATACTCATATTTACGTAATGTACATATTTTATATAAATAAATGATAGAAATTAAATTCTCATACATATAAATTTTATATCAGTAATTTTATTTTTAGGCATTTTGTATTTATTAAAATTATTTAAAATGAAAATTATTTATTTTAAGTAAAATGAATTATTTATCGAATAATATTTATATTTATTTGATTTTTCTACTTAGTATAACATTTTTCATTTTCACAAAAAATCCAAATAAATTATTTTTTATTTTCTATTATCTATATAATGATAATGTCTTGCTTATAATTAAGGTAAATTTAATTTATTTACTTTTAAACATGTTTATAACAAAGTTCATCAAACAAACATGTTGCTAATAAAGGTAAAAAAACTGTATTAAATTAAATGTTCAATATGATATCGTTCGTGATCAAAATGAAAGTTATACCATTACACGTTTGCATAGATTTTGTTAATAATAAATTCAAAATTTATAATACGTATTTGTGGGACAAAATTTTCCATTCTATTTCCTTGCAGACGAAAATAATGATAACACAAAATAAGCATGACTGGAAAATATTTTGGGTATAAGAATTCTAATATGGTTAGCACATACATACACACAAAAACAAATAAAATGAAACATGAAAATGCTATTTATTTTGTTTTATTTTGAAGTTGTTGTTACCTTCGGGCAAAGCTTCAGGTTAAGCATATAAAATAAAAATTATAAACAATTGAATAAAATTGTTCAGTCATTTTCAATACGTTAAATGAATACAAAATGAAAGAATAAAAATGTTGTCAAAACCTAATTTATAAAAAAATTTGTTTTTTTGAATGAACTGTAGTCAACATGAAGTGTATACGAATACGCCGTCAAGTTCTTCCTTTTGAACATTACACATGTGTCCTGTCTTCTGTCCATATGTTATAATTTCTTTTTCTTATGTATGTATTCAAATTTTGCATTTAATTTTGTTAATTGATTCTTGTAAATTCGTTTGAGAGTTTTTACTTTTTCTTCACAGAAAATTTTCTGTTTCTATAAAAACTGCACTTACATATGTATATGGTAGTCATTTAATCCTCTTAACATTTTTTTCTTCGTGTGTAAAATTTAAGAAAGAAATGAAATAAAATAATAAGATGAAAACTTAATTCGCTTTTTTTATGTGTACACATTATGTACGCATTTATGTGTACAGGAATGAAAATTTGTTTAATAAAATTGAAATTTGAGTTATACAACCTTCTGGATAACAACGGTGTGTTTGACAAGATGATTGTAAAACATGAAAATGTTATAAACATATCGTATACATATTTTACATTTCAAACACATAAAACTAAAGAAAATTTATGTGTGTATGTACGTGTATTCCTTGTAAGGATTATAGGCTGTCATTGGCTTATACTTACATGTTTAGTACTTTCACAATTTTTTTTTTTTTGGTTTTAACTTAGTGCGTAAAAAAGACATATGATAAATATAAATGTAAATGCAGTTTAGCCACATTGTAATAAAAGGGAACAGAAAAAAAGTGTAATAAAATAAAATAGAAAATAAATTTTTTTACAACTTTTCGTGCTTATTTCTTGGTTTATTTTATGATGTTTTATCATTATTGTTTTTTTTTTCTTTTTTTTTTTGTCATGATTAATTGAATTAATAAAATGAAACGCATACAAGAATGTAAACAAAAAAACCAATAAAAATTTATTCAAAAAAATATTCTAGTGCTAATGATATTGTTAGAGAATTCGATCTTAAAAGAAAAACCTTCTGGTTTTATAAGATGTACCTACCTTCGATTTTTAAACAACTTTTATAAAAAATCTTTAAAAATTGCTGCAGTTTAAACAAATTAAGGATAGGCCCAATTAACCCAACTTCAACTGATCTTTCAATTTTTCAAAAAACATTATTTCAATTATTTTTAATTTTAGAACGTTACAAGAGAAATTTTAAACTTTCTGAAAGAATAGTAATTTTATATTTTCTTGATTTTTATTTTTATTTCATATTCTTATATTTGGTACAATGATTATTTCAAGTATTTTATAGTTTTGCATAATATATCAAACAATGCTTTTGTGCTTCCTAATAAATCTTACCAAGCTTTATAAGTATGAATGAAATATTTTTACATTTATGAAATCTGTAATTTTTTAATTATCTCAACGTTTTTCGATTTTTTAATAAGCATCGTTCCTTGTAAGAAAATTTGAGTAATATATTTGTTTAGATTTTGGTCATTTCCATAATTATCAATGCATATGTACACAGGATATACTAATACATTCTTTTATTATATAAAATTGTTAAAAACGAAAACATAACTTCAAAACTTTTATAATGTAAGTCATATACAATATACGATTTTAAAATGTATTCATTCAAAAATGTCTAACGTAACGTATACGTTAAGGTACACGTAAAATATACATAATGTACGTATGTAATATAGGTGCATATAAATAATTGTATTTCTAAGGTATTCATGTCACGTTAAAAATTTCGTAATAAGATGATTCTCAGTTGAAGTTAAATATAATAAAAACTTTTTTTTTCTGTAAAGTAATAGGGTAAAACTTTAGACAATTTTTTACTTTGAAATTACAAAGTTTTCTTTAATATTACATTACAAACGACAGTCTACAAGCCGAAAAAAAGACGAACTTATACGAAAATTCGTAATCGAATTGTTATCCGTTCTCACATCTTTTGTACTATAAAAATAGTTAAAAAAAAAATTAAAGAACAATTTTTAAATTGTTGTTATTTAAAAATCTGACACTATGTAGTATTAATAATGTTAAGTAATTCTTACATGTGTTTTTGTTTTTGGAAAAATAGAAAAATAGCCTAATTTTTGTGTCAAAATAGATTGCTTTACTCGTAACGTAAGAGTTCCCACTTTAGATGTATAAAATGTTTACAATAAAATTAAGGAAATTGCATTACTACCATACACATGTAATGTGTGCAAAAAAAATTTAAGACTACATGAACACCTACTGTTATATTATGCTATATCTCGTGTAATCGCACAGACGAAGGAGATGAAAGTATTTAATCAAATCAGGATTCTACTACATAGATGCGAGTAAAGGAAAATTGTAACAATTTGAGATAAAAATAAATAACACAAAAAATTAGATTTACCTTTTTGACATCAACCACAGATAATGACTTTTTTTTTGGTAAATAATTTTATTATTTTAATCAAATAATGTGCGTTAACGCATAAATTTGTATTGCTTTTTAAGTGTAAATTAAATAACCAAGCATATTTATCTTCATATATAATATAAATAAAATAGATGATACTGTAACTATAAATTAAATTCTTTTTTTAATTTACGAATAACATAGAGAAGAGTTTGAAACAATTATTTTATTAATTCCAATGAAGTATTAATTACGATAATAATTAAAAAAAGATCAAATATTACATATAGATGAAGCTTTAAATTAAGAAACTAAGAACAGCATAAATTAAAAAAATTTTATCAACTCAATATTCAACAGATAATGTAATGTTATCAATTCATATCAATGTATTGCAAATACTATATACAAACTGAAATGAGTGTCTCATGAGAATTATTCTTGAAGAATAAATAGATTGACTTAGGGATAATAGATAATTGACTTTGGGATTTTGCAAGTATATATCATCCATATACATACCTAGTAGATGCCTTGTAAGAAAAATCTAACATAATGTGCATATAAAATAGCATTGTCGCACATGATGAATTGGAAGTGTAAATATGTTTTACATTGAAATTATATAATACGTGCGAAATAGAAAGCAACAAAAAATGAAAAAATAAATAAACATATGTATATAGGTATACATTCTTTTACACGTAATACATGCGTGGTAATTTACAAGATTATTTTAAAAATGATTTTCAATTTACATGAGATGAGCCTACGCAATCCCTATGGAATGCATCCATATCTATACTCCTTTCTGTTATTTAAAATTTTTCATTTGTATTCATTTTATTGAATTTACATTATAATTTATTTTTTTTTTGGTTTTTTTTTTGTTTTTAAATTACGTTTGATCTTCAATTGAATATTTTCAATAAAATTTATTGTATACATAAATTTAAATAAGTGTAAATTATTTTCAGATTTTTATTTTAAGCTTTTGTAAGCAGATAATTTTTTTCTTTATTTTATCAAAAATTATTCCCGAAGGGAGCATATTTTATTAGTCCTGAGAATATTTAACACAAGTAGAAAGTAGAATTTGCAACAGATAAGTCAATAGTGAAATTTTTGCACACACATATTTTTGAAGGATATGACATCATTAGCTTTTATTATTTATCTTGTGTAAAATACTCATGAAAAATGTAAATTTTGTACAAATTTATACCATTGTCCATTTACAAAAACTCCTTTAATAAATTTTTAACAAATAAAAATTTTTAAATGTAAAATTAAAAAAAAAAAATCAGAAATATTTTGAACTTTGATACAACAATATGTACATACATATATACGTGATAAAAAGACAACAGAACGTTTATATTTAGGTAAGTATGGATGAGTACAAATAATAATTTATCAAAAAGTTTTATTTTCAATAAAAATTGAAGCCTTAAAAAAAATTGGAGGAAAATTAAAATGAAATGACTAAAAATAACAACAAAAACAAATAAAATTATATTTTGAAGTTGAGAAGCACGTGTACAAATTTTATTTTGTTTTTTACATTCTTTTCTTTCTGTTTTGTGTTTTTTTTATTTCATTATTTTTTATAAAAAAAAAAATTTTTTCATCATTTTCTTTGTTTTTCTTTGACATTATTTCTTCTTTCGGTTATGAGTTTTTCACATTTTTTTCAGTATTTTTATTTTATTTTACTTTTTTTTTTGTTCTTAAGCTTTTTTTCTTAAATATAATATGTGGTATGTATACGCCCACAAAAAGAAAGTGTCACGTAAAAAAGGCGTTACCCAATTACAGAATATCATCCACATAGAGAAATGAATGATATATGGATGTAGATATATGTATACATATATTCACTAATAATATACATACATACTATAATACATAAAGCAAGAAATGTTATCGTCTCCTTTTTAAAGCATCCTCTTTTAGGATACTCTGTATAATATGCCATCTCTGTGATGATATGATGTGATGTGATGAAATATACTAATATATACGTACAAATTTTTTTTTTTTTATATTTTATTTTGCAAAAAGGATATAGGTACATAATATGTACGTACGTTGATAGAATTTAATATACGTGATGTATCCTATATATAAATATACACATACGTATATATTCATATCATACATACATATAATTTATTTAATACTGACATTTTCAGAAAATATGTTGATTGGACAGAATCATATAATATAATTTTCTTCGTTTTATTATGTTACGTTTTATTGAGATGTGCAGCATTTATGTTTATATTCAGGACATTATAATAATCTACATTCGTATATATCTATAATAAATACATGTTCGTATACAAATTGTTCGTTATAAATACACAGATATACGTTAAAAAAGCGAATTTTTACGAGAATTTTTCGTTTTTATTATTAAAATGAAAGGAAAAAAAAAATCATGAATTTTATTTTATTTAAACAAATTTCTGTTTAAATTTTCATCACTTGATGTGCATTGCAACCAAATGTTAATAACAATTTTCGTTTTTCTTTTTTTATTTTTATTTTCAGTTTAATTTGTCATACAGAAAATGAAGAATTGTAACATGATGAAATTAATTCATTGATAAAAAAGAAAAATTAATGATCAAAATTCATAAAATAAATACATTTTAATTTAAAAGAATTTGAGATTCTGTATGTGATTTTTCACTTAATTAATGTGATGCGGTAATTGGAAATAATGATTCTTTTCTGCAAAATTTAAAAAATAAAATGAAAATTTCAACAAGATATAGTATATGAACTCATACTAAAAATTTTGAAATTTTTTTTTAAATTTTTTTGAAATTCGTTTTCATTCTTGTCGCCTATGAATCATAAACATAATTTTTGTGTATACAAAATAAAAAAATAAAAAAATTTAAAACAAACATTTGAAAATTTTCCTGCAAATTCATTTAATTTTCCTGTAGGTACACACACATGTAATGTATGAATTTAAAGAAATAGAACGAATTGTAACAATGGAAATAATAAAATAAAAAAAATAAAAGAAAAACAAAAAAGTAACACTGAACATTTTTTAATGTTGAAAAGTAATTGTTATATGGTGCCATTATGACGATATGGTATAGTGAAAATTTTTTCTGCTTTTTGCCTTATACTCGATTATTCGTGCTGCTGCTACTGTACAAATTATACGTATACAAACGTTAATACATATTAATAATAATAATAATGAAAGTATGTAATGTAATAGTACACCACAATGGCGTCCATTAATTACAATTTGACTGCAATTACTTATTTCAAATGGAATTTTCGGTTTTAACGGTTGTTGTCGTTGTTGAATATAGTACTATACATGCATATATAGAATAAAACAGTATATGTAGTATCACAGTAGAATGAAACATGCGAAAATAGTTATTAATTGCATGATGAGTGGATATAAAATTGTACTATGTATTTATACGTACATTATGTGAAAAAGTATATCAAAATTGTAAGAGTAAAACATGTACATATGTACACCGGGTACACGACATTCATATATGTTTTATGATAAGAAATGGTGACAATGTAACGACAGAAAAACTGAAAAATCATAAATATAATAACGATTTCCAATGAAATCGACCATATGTACATATTTGATGAATGTTTTGCATGAAAATGATGAATGTATAAAAGCTGAGGCCGAAAATTTACATATGTATGTGAAATTTTCATGTACATACATCTAGGCACAATAATTATTTGTCAATCGATAATTTTTACATAAAAAATTTAAGATATAAATTTTTTTTTTCATTTTTTTTTAAAAACAGATTTCCACATAAGATGTTTCATTTTATTTGTAATACAGTATCTTTCATTTATATTCAGATTGAATATTTACAAAATTATTATATGATAATGTTATATTCAAAAATTTTAAATTAAATTTATTTAAAAATAGCACATGTAATGCATTTATAAAATGTTCAGTTTAAAAATCATTTCTAATGTTACTATTACATATGTACATATATTTTATTTATTAAATATAATCTAATAAAATTTTAAATTCGATTATAATACCAAAGGTCATGTATGTATGTATGTGTAAATGAAAATTGTTGGTTGATGACATTTTAACTAAATCTCTTATAACATGTACATGTGAAAATTATGAAAAATAAACAAAATTGTTTGTACCATAATTTAGATATAAAGTGCCTGTATATACACAATTTACGTATATACTACATTATAACAGTTAAAATTACATTTATCCTTTACTATAGATTTCATTTTCGATATTCTCATTATTTTTCATTATTTTTATTTCATTTTTGTTTTTTGTCATTGTATTCGTGTTGTTCAGTAATAACAAATTGTACAATAATAAATAGCAATAATTCGTTGTCAACATCATTAAATCGAAATCGAAAAACTTAAATGAAAATATTGTATGTACATGCATATATTGTATTGATGTGACTACATATGAATTTGAAATCATATGTAGATACATATGTATAGTTTTTTGAATTGTGTACATACATAATAAAATACAAAATAACATTTCATACATACCAAATAGGTGTAATCGTGTAATAAATGAGGATTTTAGTTTTTACATTTTACCTAAAATCAGTTTTATGAGATTTAGAGAGAACGAATATAAAAAAAAAACACAAAACATGAAAAAAATAAGGAAAGGAAAATTATTTTTCTTGTTTACTTTTCTTATAAATGTTAATACAAAATGTTATAACTGAACTCTTGATAAATAGGTTAAATTCTCTATCGGTATATAAACCTGTGAAATGATGAAATAAAATACGTACATTGTATATATGTAACATGAAAACGTATGTATTTTCGATTTTGGTCATCTCTAAACCAATACGAAAAATAGAAAAAAAAATCCGATTACAATTTTCTAAGTTAATTTGAACATATCAACAAATTCAGAATAAATACATGGTACGTGTTTTCAATTTATATTAATATACAGGGTAAGGATATTGGTTATCCAAATAAAAAATTAGAAATGAAAGTTTGGTTTTTAGCCTTCAAGATAGTTCTCTTATTTTAATAAGTAAATGCCTATTTTTTGTGTTATCCTGTATTTTTGCACTCAGTTAGTGCCAAAAATTTCAATATTTGTTATGTGTGTGGTTCGTGTACACACATGTTTGTATTTGATTAAATTAGAAGAGAAAGATTTTTGTTAGTATTCAAAAGTTAAAAAGAATATGTTTTCTTTTTCTATGTGTAAAATGTAAAAGTATGTATACGTATACATATATATATTTGAAAAGTAAAGTTCGTACATAAAAGAAAAGAAAAATAAATTGTAGATTATTTTCATATAAACTATTATTAGGGATTAATACATGTTGACATGTAAGGTGAAAGGACTATTTATAAAAGTCAGTAAAACAACTATTACAGATATGAAAACAAAAATGCCCATAAGAAAAATAAATAAATATAAAAGACAGACTAACCGACTGAATACTGACTATGTATGTATGTACATACATTCAAGCATACGTTTGTAATTTCAATAGAAAAAGGAAAATAAAATTATTTTTCGAATTTGTATTAAAATAACAATTTGGTATATAAAAAGGTGAAGACGTGATTAACTTTCCAAAGTTATGTAAAATAATTCAATATGATTTTAAAGTTGATCATGATTATTGTTTAATTTTATATGAAAAAATGTTCAAAATATTTTCAACAAATAAGTTTTTTGGATTCAAAAATAAAGTCTGGGAATCCAGCGATAACCTCAACATCAGCGACAAGGGCAGCGTCAAAAATATATTATTTAACAAATTGTCGATATTTATTGGGCCTATGGATCATTATTGGCCTGCTTAAGAGTTTCTTTTAAAAAAATTTGTATAACAAACAAACATTAATTTTTAAATCCAGGATACCCATAGGATACAATGTATGTATGAAATTTAAATAATTTTCCTTCTTCATTCAAGCATCTTAAAAAAACAAAAATGTTGACTATATGATTCAAAAAATGTTTTTTTTTCGAAATTTATTAGAAATACTTTAAAGTTATAATTTTTTGTTTTTTATGATGCTCCCTTATTTTAAAACTTTAAAAAACTCGAATAAGATAATATCGGTTTATGTATTTATAGAAGTATGGTCGTTCTCTTGTATTTTCACAGCGTGTACATATTTTAATTGATTTCAGATAAGTGAACGAATATTACAAAAAAAGTGAAGAAAAATTGCATTTGTTTTTTCAAAGAAAATACTCGTACATACGTACGTACTATACTTACTAACTGCTTATTCGTATTTAAATTTTAAAAAAATTTTTTCATTTATTTTTCTCATCCTGATGATTATATGTACGTATTCATGAAGTTAAATATATAAAATTTTCAACGAAAAAAAAAATATACGCATTTGAAAAATAAATGTATTGGGATTTAAAGTATAAGACAAAGATTTCAATTTACTGATAACGAAAAGAAAATATTACATTGCTAGATACATATTTTGTTTTGTTATTAGGAATGATTGCTGCAAAATAAAAAGAAATAGAACATTGTGTTTTCTTTTTATATTTTTCTATTATGTATCTTTTTTCTACTTTTTCTTGGAAATATATTTATGTAAGTTTTCTAAATATTTCCTTTGTATTTAGAAAACCATTCTGTTTCGTCCATACTGTACATGTATAGATAGGTATAGATTCATTCATTATTTTTGTCCCTTGTACACGTATTTTATTAAAAACGTAAAATTCAAATTGAATAAAAAAAATAAATGTAAAATAAATGATTGTGAAGGTATGAGAGCACTGTTGAAAATTAAAGTAATAATATTATGGAAAAAATCAAAATTTTAGATACAATTTAATATTTTTAATTTTCATAAGTCTTTTTTATTTTTAAATTAAAGAAAAAATTAAATACAAATTGTACATACATATATTAATTTAGCGGTTTTAATTTCTAAATATCATTATTAATTTATCATCTATGTACATGTAGCAGATTTTTTTTAAATTAAAAAAAAAAATAAATTATTTTATTGATTTTCGTGAAAAATAAAAAATATTTTTTACTAATCTGATATATTATTTATAATTTGATTTTGTCTATTATCAAAATTACGTTGAAATTTGTTGGTAAAAAACACAATAAAAAGCAATAAAATTCGATTAAAATTGATAAGTTAAATTAAATTGAAATATTAGATTACTATACATATGATAGCATAGAATTAATATTAATTGCATTAAATTTATTTTGATCACATGGATTGAATTATTTTTTTTTTAATTTTATTTTTCGTAGTTTTTTTTTTTTTTTTGCTGTACAAGGCTTAGTTCATGGTAGATAATTGAGTTATTTAAAAACCAAAATTCGTGTTGTATCTGCAATAATAATGTTATGCCATTGACAAATTTATACTCTGGCTTTAATATAAATGAATTTACGAAAAATTTATGTGTATTTAAGTATCATACCTATATGTATGTGTGCAATATGTAGGTTATTATTTGAAAAATATATTTTCGTTATAAAATAAAATAAATTTTGTGAATCAATTGTTATAAATTTGAGTGCGTTATCCTTTTTTGTTTTTTGTTTTTTTTTGTTTTTTTTTTTTTTTAAGTATCTATGTACATGTATAACCAATGTATGCATATGCATTAATATGTTTAGGACACATAAATTGTATAATATAAAATTTAGAATTTATTACTATGAAATTATTTTAACTTTTTTGTGGAAAAATAAAATTAAAACTGAAAAATAACGAACAATATACAGTAATGTGATTGTAATTTATTAAAAGTATTTGTTTTTCTTTTTTTTTAAACTAATTTTCAAGTAATTTGGCGACATGTTGACTATGAAAAAATGTTAAAAGTTAAAAGACGCCAATATGTCCAATGAACTGAGTGCCATTTATTTCATGTGTGGCTATCGAAAAGATATTTTTACCAAAATATTTAATTTTTCTAGCTTTTTTTTCACATAAATGCATACTCTATTGCTGTGTGCATAAATACGTTAATTTATCTTTTTTAAGTATGGGAATTATACAATGTACATAATTTTAGTTGTATTCCTGTCCCTTTGATGACCAATTTATAGAAAAATTAGAAAAACAAATCTAAGTTAAATTTTCATACATTTGCTGTTGTAATAATTGAATTATTTAACAATGTTTTGCAATATTTTTGCACAGTTAAATTAATTATACTTACTACTTAAAATTGAATTAGAATTTTAAAGTTTTAATTTGTAAATTAATTTTAATTACCTCTCTGACCTTTTTCAATTTTTAAAATATTTCGCTGTTTTGTCTGTTTTCCATTGTTTTAAATAAAAACATACATATTTTTTCACTGTGAATTGAGATGAATCTATACTGTGGTGTTCGTCATATTTATGTGATATTGTAAATAAATAAAACCGTATTCACCGGTAAACTAAATGTAGCCAACTTTATTATAGGCATTTATTATTAATAAAATTAAAATTATATCTTTGAAGCTAAGAGAGCTTTTTATAACATTAAATAGCTGACACGAGAGTATACTTATTACAAATTTTCATTTTTAGTTGACACTTTTCAATTTTCCGGTCCTCTATTTTTTACTGTTATTGTTATTGCAAAAATGCACAATTATTTTCATTTTTTATTTGCTATTGATTTTTATTGCAAATGAAATAAGAAAATATACAATTTAAATATGAAATCTATTTCACATGAAACGATTACAAGTTAAGACAATCGGCTATAAACAATATATAGTATTATGTATTTCCATAAAAATTTGATAAAATTATAAGTCTTTGTTTTTTATTTTATACACCTGAGTGATTTTTATTAAATGCTTCATTAATTGTTCTATTTTATCTGTTACACACTTTTTCTTCTCACTTTAAATTGATTGTCCTTAATTTACGTTTTTTTTTTTCTAAATTTTCATTTGATTTTAGAGTTTATTCCAATTAGTTGAAGTACACTTGTACATTTAATTCGTTAAAAATTAGGAAAAAAAAGAGAAAAATAAAAATTTGAAACTTTTTAAAATTTTAATTGGACGCAATTATGAAATTAAGAGATTCATGTTAAAAAATTCAATTTAATTGAAGTTTATGGCTGAAAGGAAGGACATAGGTGAGAAATATAAAGACTAAAAAAAGTGTATTGATAGTGGCGAAAAAAAAATTTTTTTTTTGTCTAACATAAAAAAGTTAATACGTTGAAAATAAATGCACGATAATTTTCCTTTCAATTTAAATGGAGCTCATGTTAATATGTGTAATTTTCAATGCATTTTTATAGATGTTTTACTTTATGTTTGCACTTGTTTTATACATTGAAATATATAAAGAATAAAGACAAACAGTAAAACCAAAATAAAAATAATACTGTAAGTATTAGTAATAACCTAATGTAAACTAAATTACTTTTAATAATGCAATTTTTATTTCTTAGGCACGAAATAATCATTATCATAAAAGTACCAAGTACCAAAAATAATCTTATATATATATTACTTTTACACGTATATTTTGATAACATGTACATATATATGTAGGTACACATGCAGTGTTTTACTTGTACATACGTACATATGTGCATTTGAAAATTTTATGAAAAAGAAAATAAACAAACACAGTACTATTCAAAAATAATAAGACATATAGTATTTGAAAAAATCATTCGTTTTATAAATTCTTGTAATTTAGAAATTATTGAAAAATATGAAAAGACATTTTAAGAATCAGAGAAATTGAATAAACGTTAAAAAACATATGTGCTCATGAGATATTACATTTATGCTCTGAAAATTCGAAATTTTCCTTTTGTTTTATTTAAAATTTTATTACTTTATACTGTACAGTGTACATTACTTGTGTTTATTTACTTGTGTTGCATTTATATATGTATTGTTTCAAGAAAAAATACTTTCCAAAATATTATTATGTGTATGAATAATAAAAATTAGACATACATTGTATCCGAGGTAGTATTGGTAATACCTATATAAAAGTGTATTGTGTAATAATAATTCGATGTTTTTCTATTATTTTTTTACAATATCCAATTTTCTGTAAATTTTATTTTATTCAGTTATTTTTATTTTTGTATTTTATTTCAATTTTATTTTTATACTCCTCAATTTTTTCTGTACTCAATTTATTTTTCTTTTTTATTTAAATAGATACATACATATAAGAATATGTGGTTAAAATACACAAAATTGTGAAAATTCATTTTACATATAAGAAAGCTAAACTGAACTTAAGCACGCATAGAAAGTTTAGAAAACTTGAAAAAAAAAAAAAGATTAAATTCACTATACGAGTATGTACATCAAATATATTGTACTACAAAAAAATAGGAAAAAAGATGAAGCAGAGAATGTGATACGTTTGCATTTCTTCTTATACGTATAGATTTTATTTATTTATTTTTAAGTAGGAGTTTAATTTTGTCTTTAAAAAATTCTATTTATATTTTTATGTTCTGTTTAATTTATACCAAAACAAAAAAACACAACAAAAATGAACAATGAATTAGGGTAGAAATTGACTGAAAAAAACAAAAATAAAATTAAGTAAAAATAACAAAGAATTTGCACGCAAAGTATATCCTTTTGGTTGTTCGTTACTGTTTTTTATCGTTATTTTTTCTCATTTAAAAATAATTTGAAATATCTATGTACATATGCAATTCGTGTATGAGTTACCTTATCAGATACGAGTATTATTGCAAATAAATTCGTTAATTTGTTGTACATACATACATACATTAAATCTATAAAATAAAATGATGCATAAATTTTCCAAGTTATTGATTCAGTAAATTTTTATAGAACATTTTTACAGTATTGTAAATTTTAATTGGATTTAATGATTGTTTATATTTCTATTGCATTTCTAGAATGTTTTTAAAATTCGATAACAATCTTTTGTTACAACAAAATTTTTCAAATAAGTAAAGTTTATCAAATTTAGTAGAATTAGAGAAAAAGGGATAATATAATGAAATATGTGTAATTGACAAAAATGAGCTTATAGAATATAAAAAAGTAAAATATGTATTCTACATATATTGTTATTGTAATATTGGTTTCAACTATGAAATTATCATGTCTTTATTATTTTTCTTTGCTATTATCATCTTGAGCTATTCGCATATTCGAATTTTACTTTTCATTACCTTCTCTGTTAAAATGCAGAAAAGCGAATACATGTGAGAACAAAAAGAAAATTCTTGAAAATAAAAAGAAAATAGTAAAAGTGTAGTAAAAACCAAGGATGACTCTTCTGCATACGAAATAAACTTATTGAATAGGACAAATTTTTTTTACCAATTTTTCATGTAAAGTATATACATATGCAGATGCAATGTATGTATAGTTGTAAGAACTATACTATAATTGTATGTGTGTGTATACGAATTTTGAAGACTAATAACTTGTATGTACAACAATATAGCTTTATACAAGTATGTAAATATGTAAATACTCGTATATATACATAAGTGTATTTTGTTTATTTGTATGTATACATATTTCGTTATACACAATGATGTGACACGTTCTTGGCGTTAATGTAAATGGAAAGTCTATAAAAATGTGAAATCCATAAATGGCTAAAATGTCATCCACTTTACTTTTTATTTTCAGTTTTTATTTTTGTTCTTATTTTCTTTTTATTCTTATATTCGTTGTTGTTGCTTTGTTATATGTTATGGTGATGATGATGATGATGATGATTTGGCTGTTGTTTAAAGACTAAATACATACTTGAATGTTATATGTTTATATGTATGAAAAAAAAGGCGACAGATGTATAATACAAAAGGATAAGGATGTAACAGAAAAAACTATGATTTTGTGGTGATGATGAGAAATATACAGTGATGTTACTGATGATAATGATGATGCCAGCGAATTCCGGATGAAAACCACGTTTCAATATATATTGACGAATTGATGGGTATAAATGTGGTTAAATTCTGTATAAATTGTGTACAAAAGTATGTATTTATGTATGTATACAATTTATATGTAAGTATATACATGTTAATAAAATATTTGTAAGGATATGTATGTATGTGGTTTATGGTGATTGGTATGATGTTCGATTTTATGATATGTATAAAAATTGATAAGGCATAAGAAATATAAGGGAATTCTAACGTACACATATGACATTGTATCCTTATATTATGTGTAGTTAAATGATCTTTTTGACTTAATTTTGTAAAAAAAGAATATACGTTGGTTGGTACACACTTTGCATGCGTAAGTATTTGAATAAATAAAATTTTGGGGAAAATATAGTGTAAACAACATATTTTTTTGTACACACATACATACAATATACATATGTATGTACATATGCGTGAATGCCTCACATAATAATAACATATGTACATATATGATAATAACATTATCTCAAATGTGATTTCAATGACATGTTTCACACAATAAACATATATATGTATTTATACTATATGTATGAAAGAAATACCATACCAGTGCATCATTTTCATTATTACAAGGTTTTGACTATGTAATACCGAGACAAAAGCACATACATTCATATACACATCAGTATGTATGTTTTACAAACTAAAAGTGGATATCTATAAGGTGAAAACTTTTACGTATACGTACATATACCCAAATACGTTCATTTGTATTGCATTACAAAAAAAAACAAAATCAAACATGTAAGAGGTAATATGTGGTTGTGGTCTATACACATGTAGAAAAATATATTGGTGGGTAATCGTAATAATATACATACTATACATAGTAATAATATAATATACTCGTATATTAGAAAATAAATTCACATCAAAATAATGACATGAATTGGTAATAAATTAAATAACACCACATGAGATTTTGCTTTTAATATATGTAAATATAATAAAAATAAAAGCGTTTATTTTGGATATTTTTCTTCATTTTTTCAAAAAAAATTTTCTTTATTTAAAAATTGTAGTATGTACGTGTAAACTGATATTTCAAGTAAATAACACAAAAATTACAATTTTATTACTAATTGTAAAAATAAAAATGTTAATGATTACAAACATTTTCAAATAATGATTTTATTTTTATAATATAAAATTAAAATAATATAAAATTTTTTCGAAATAATTTCAAGTTTATTATGTGCAATGTTGTCTTGTAGCGGATAAAATTACTCAGTATTTTACATTTTATTCATGAAGATTTTGTAATTCTAAGAAAATAAGGGATTACGATTATAAGAAATGCAATAAATAGTACAGAGCTGTTAAGAAATGAAGTACATATTTACAAATTTCATAATTGTATAGTAATCAAAAACTATAAGAACTGTTTGTACATATAGTTTGTTCTACTGATAAATTGCAAATACATTTTACTTAAGTTTTCGAGTCAAAACGCAATTCTTATTCAAGCGAATATATAAAACTTTTCAATTAATAATTAAATTTTGAACAAATTCTAAAAATGAGATATGCATGTCTGAACATTGAACACAAGCTCCAACTTCCAAAATTAAGGGACAAATTTTATTAACGACAATTATTGAGCTAATATAAAAATTAGGTTTATTTTGTAATTTTGGTTTTTATTTTATCAAAAACTTAACATATACACATGTATGATGTACTTGCATATAATTACATTTAAATCCTTTGCAGTTAATTTCTCATTTATTTTTCCTCTATAAAAACCTTATTATTATCTAAATTTCTTGAACAATTCTCATAAATAATTTCAATATTTAGTATCGAGGTTACATGAGTTATTAACACTTTTCTTGTAATCATAATTTCTGACTATATTATTACTATTATAAATTCCCTGAAGAAGTTACATAACATTTACTGCAATGCAATATAAAAAGATTACGATGTGCTTAATTTCATATTTTATATAAAAATGAAATAAGAGATTGGAAAAAAAAAAAAACCTTTTTTTACATCCATTGTGAAAACTTATTAAAATCTTCTTTGTGTTTTTTTTTCTTCATTACTTTTATTAGAATTTGTCCTTATAGTGACTTTTTAGTACTTTTTAGTTAATATGCAGATACACGAAAATACATATAAGTATATGTACGTATGGTTATGCAGTGCATTACATTGTGAAGATGATTATATAAAGTACATATACGTGTATCTTTTATTAGTTAATTATGAAAGTGATGATAACAAATTACGGTTTTCTTATTATATTTATATGAAAGTGTGTATGTAATATGTATATATTTTACATTAAAAAAAGGAAATACATGCGTACGTACATTCATATCCATGTATACCTATAAGATGTATAGTATGATATGATGCATGTATCACCATTGTATGCTCATAAAAATATAACTTATTCTTCTGTAATCACTATTATCATAGTTGTTGAACTTTTGAAGGTACATATACGTTAGTTTAAGGATATTTAAGTTTATTTCTTTGTAATGCGAATGAGGTTCATTTTATGACATTTTACTAAGAAAGAATTTCATCTTAGACTGTGTGTTCTTGAATTTTGATTATTTTGACGCTCTTTTGATCAGTTCCTAAGATAAATTTATAAATTGATCTTTCTAAAAAAAAAATGTATGTATTAAAAATTTGTGTCATTAAAAAATTAACTTATTTTCGGGTATAGTTACAATCTTTAGTTAATTTGAAAACTTCAATTAGAAAAATTAAATTGAAGGATTTTTTAAATTAATGAAATCATAAGTACCTAATTTTAAAAAGATGTATGCTTGTACATATTTATTATGTTCGGTTAAATTTTAATTAACTTCTGATGCATTTCATTTTTCAGCGAATATTTTTATAGCTAGGCCTCAGGATAAAGGGCTTATTTCATTTCATAAAGAATAGAGTTCATTTAATATAAAGGCAATACACGAATTTTAATTGATCTAAAAATGAAATTGAATAAAAAAATAAAAATATAAATATTAATGGAAAATTGAACGAATCTCCGCGTAACGTGCATATGTACAAATCAAAAATGTTTACAAGTTAAAAAAAAAAAAATTAAACATAGTACTTGTTTGAATGTACAAAGACTGTAGAAATAAGAAAAACAGGAAAACGGAAAAAATATGAAATAAACAACGCGTAGGAAATGACAAAAGGGAAACATATGTATTTTTTCCTGTTATTTGTAAAATTGTACATTCAATTATATTTCACTTCAAATCTCGCTTTTTTGTTAGAACAAAACAAATCATAACACTTGTACGAATGTTTGCCTATCTTTGTCTTTTTTTTAACATGATTCATTTATACAGAGTGTTCTATTTTGATATCATTTAATATTACTTTATTCCTTTGATTTTTACCCAAAAATTATAACATTGCTAAGTACACTATACAATTAAAAAATTTTTTCCGAGCTATAAGGATATTTTAATTACGAATTGGGGGTCTAGAGCAGAAGCTATATGATTTTTCGAAGTTGGCAATTTAGTCAGAAAGTTTACGGGTGCTTGAATTTAAACGAGTTATTTTCAGTAGATCAAATTTGGTAAATATCGAAGCATTGTGTCTTGTTCACTAATCCAGTTATACGATTTAGGATATACAGGAAAACATTTAATTATGTTTTACAGTGGCACCTAATATTTTTTGGAATGTGATACCCTATATCATGAATACGAAACTATGTTTGATGTACATACGTAAATGAAAACGTAATACATATTAATGTTTTATGTATTCCATTGTGTACATGTAATTCGCATTTAATTATATCAATGGATTATTAGTATAATTTTTTACCATACTATTAAATAAAAGAGAATTTTTAAAATAAATTTAAAATTAGTAATAGAAAACAAAAATTAACAATTGTCACGCAACTATTTTACACTTTATTTTGAATATATTAAAAATTTATTGTTTTTTTTAAGTTTACCTGTACATCAACTTATACGTAATCAAATTCATATAAGCAATATATTTACGTATCTGTATGTACATACTATACAAAATATCACAAAATAAGGTATAAGAAAAAGGATACTTCATCGTTATAAAATTATGTAGTCGTAATCGCTTTTATTTTTTATTCATTTTTATTTATTATTATCCTTGTCGTCTGTCTTACTGTATAATAAGCGTATGTGCATATAATGTGTTATATATGTTTTTTGGAATAGTGGCGTCATTTTTATTTTACATTGTATCCTCTTTAGAAATGAAATGTTTTTCCCCATTAATTCGTATCATATGATTTTCATGTGGTGCTCAGCTGTATATTATGTCTATATATTATCATATTTTAATATGTACATATGTACATATGTATATATGAATGTGCATAAGATTACGACCATACACAATAAATACGTATACATATACATATATATATTTTCTTATAGAGTGTGTAATGCGGATTTTCGATGAGTCTAAGTATTAAATTTGAAAGAAAAATTGCTGGAAAATTCATTAAATTGTATGAAAGTAATAAAAATAAAAAATACAAAAAAATGAACATAAAGACATGATAATCGTATGAGCTAATATCAGTTATTTTCAAAAAAAGGAAAAATTAGTTTACAAGCAATCGACCTGTTTGTATGTGCCAAAAAATTTGTATCTAAATTTTGTATCAAACAAAATTTGCGCATACATACATATACATATGTATGTATCCAATATCCATATGTTTTTACTTGATTCAATGAGTAAAAGATGGTAGGAGTAAAGAACAAAAGATAAGTCTTGGAATTTGGAAACAATAAAAAATTTAAAAATTTTTCATGTTTTAAACTTGAAAAAATAAATAAATTTGACTTTATTTCTAAACAACTTGATCAACCCTCTTACTATATGGGATTATACTGTTCTGTGCATAGAGCTAAATATACGAATTTATAAAATTATATTGGTACAGAAAAAAAGTGGTAAGAGTTTGGAGCCATAATATCGTTACAAAAATTTATTATTTTTGCGATGACGATATAAAAATAAAACCCACGTGTGACCAGTGCTATCGTTGTCTAAAGCAGTATAACTCGTTCGAAAAAAAATCTTTTTAGATTGAGTTTTACAAATAGAAATAAGAGACACTCTTATGTTTTTTGTTTATTACTGAATTTCAGAGCATGTTTTATGGAAGTATGTATTGTATGTACATATTTTTCCTTTTCTCATTTTTACTAATAAAAGTGTTTCACAAGAATACAAGCCCTATACAATACAACCGTTCTTCCTTACTTTCAAAAGGCAACCGACTGGACACTAGACTGCTAAATTGCTGTGCTATGTGAGAAGTGAACTGGTCTTGTTTACTTCCATATATAATATAATGTACTGTCTAGCAGTCCTGACCTGAGTCCAGTCAGTAGCATACATGAGGGTTGATAATGATTATTCAGTTCAGTTCTCTATTGAAAGAAAGGCAAGACGGGTGATATAGTACAGTGGCTCTTAAATTTTATTTTTATGGGTAAAAATACTGTAATTGCAACAAAACGATAGCACTGTGTGTGACTAATACTATTTCGTAATTATAATATACATACACAGAAAAAAGACAAAATAATATTGAAATATTCAATTTCCACTTAGTACGTATCTACGTATGTCTGTACGAATTCTATATTTAAACTTTTTTCTGTTTTGTTTTCCTTATGAATCATAGTAAAATAATACAATTGCGTATGAAATCTCGTGAAAAATCAATTATTTGGTAGAAGAACTATGTAATTAAAATCGTTTTTTTGTCCATTTCAAATACATTTTGAATTGTAGAGTAAGTGTACGTACCTAGCTAACCATTTTTATATTTTTTTTAAAATTCAAAATAGCAATTTAACTGCAGTTTATGCAATCACTTTATTGTGTATTGTGTGTATATATGTATATATGTATGTACATATTTGTAATTTTCAAACCAAATAGTTTTAAATAGCTCTTTTCTTACTTATATATGTATGTACATATGGAATATACCAACATACAATACAGATATGCAATATGCATACAATTAGCATAAAAATATATGTACATGTGTATTCCCCTAGATTAAAGCCTTTGTTTATACGTTTGTGTTTATATGAAAAAATGATGTAGAAAAGAAGACAAAATGGCGACATTCAATATTATAAATGGCGCCAATATGACGAGACAAAAATGTTGATGTGGCGCCCACCAAGACATTTTTAGTTTTTCTTAACCTCTCTTACTATTCTACGTATTGTAATGCATGTATGAACTTTTTGTTGTTTTTTTTTGGTTTATTTTTTATTTTTTGCATACTTATTTTGTATATACACAATATCTATGCATGTACGTACATACATATGTATGTATGTGCATATCCAACTGCCTGATTAAAATGTTTTACCGATCTAACTTTCATTTATTTATTATTGTATAATTCATTTGAATAAATAAAAAAACACGTTAAAAAAGAAAAAAAAAATGTTAAGGAAAATTAAAATGTTTCTAATAACCATTACATGTTGTAGAAGAATAGAAAATCAATAGTTAAAGAAATTGTATATTTTATTACTAAGAAATCTTGACTAAGTAATTATAATATGCCTTCAATTTTCAAGGATATTTTACATATACATAAAAAGAAATTTTCTTTAGTATTTATTCATTCAAAAAAATATTTTGTATACATAAGTATGTATACGTATGATTGTGAACGTTACGAAATATTATACATTGTTTTTAGAATAAGCTATTCAGTTAGTTGTTAAAAAGGTCGTGGTAATATGGAAAATGATTATGTATAGATAATAAAATCAGATAATTTTCATATTCATATTTTGTTTTTTATATTGCGATGAATGTATGTACATACATATATGATATGTTTTCGAGTATATGTATTTACTTTATTGTTGATACATATATACATATGTACATACTTACATGAAAAGTTTGAATTATAACTGCTGAGAAAAACAAAATATTTGGAAATGCTACAGAATCCCTAAAACTTAAAATCCCCGAACACAAAATTCCTAAACTCAAAATCCCCAAATTCAAAATCCCCAAACTCAAAATCCCCAGAATGATGATTTTGTATTTTCAACTTTTTGGGTATTTTGTGTTTGAAAATCGTTAAAAAACAATTTATAACAAACACACATACATATTTCAATATATGTATGTATGTATATTTTTGTAAATAAATTTATCAATTCACAATCACTTTTGTAAGAAATTGTATAGAATAATTTTTCCTCCAAACAAAATAGAAGGAAAGAAAACATTTTCAAAAATATTAATTGAATTTTTTGGTAAAAGGTGCAAATTTTAAGAATAAGAATTTCATGTTTAGGAATTTTTTGTTCGAGGATTTTGAGTTTTTGGGATTTGGTGTTTGGGGATTTTGAATTTGGGGATTTTGAGTTTAGGGATTTTGTGTTCGGGAATTCTGAGTTTTGGGGAGTTTGATTTTTCGGGATTTCGTTTTTAGGGATTATGTAGCGTTCCTGTTTTTTTTCAAATTAAAAGTAAAAAAAGAAAAGGATTAGACAAGACCATTGAAAATTGTAATCCATCAATTATTTTCATTTGAATTCATTTATTTATTATGTACAAATTAAATAATCTTCATACATATATTTACATGCATAAAGTATACATATATGTATGTAGTATGCATGTGTGTAATGTACATACGTACATATGTATGTATGTATCTGTTAGATGACTTTAAGTTATTATTTGCGTTCAAGAAAATTTTAATAAAATTTGTCGCAATGTAATAAATTTTTCTTGCTCAATGATATTTAATGATATCATGTATAGTACTTGGTAGTACTTATATACATAAATATGTACATACATATGTATGTATATAGAAGTTATAATTAACTGACATAAACAATTTTTATTTTTTTATTTTCAAGAAAATGAAAAGGAAAAAAATGTTCGATGATATGCGAGGACCTTTTTTTAAATACTTAAGGGAAATGTACATGCACATAGTTTGTAATATTTTCTGATACTTAAAGAATGTACATATTTAGCTAATAAGGTGTTTCGTAATCCGAATTCTTAAAAATTATTTTTAGCGAAAAAAAATTAAAAAAAGAAACTTATATGTTTTTAAAGGAAATTTTTATAGTAACTTTAGTCCAGCAATTTTCTCAAAAACAAAAAAAAGGAGAAAACAGGATACAACAGATTTTCCAAATACCCTTTTACATTTATATTGAGTAAATTGTTTTTGTATACATTTATGTGTGTAAATCGCACACAAAATTTTTGTTTCCTGCTTTATGATTACATAGACGTATATAAGAACATGATACAAACCGGATGGACGGTCCTTACACATGTCGTGTATGTACATATTCGTATGTGTAATATTGATACGTATGTTATTTATTTTCATATTGAGATTTTATCCTTTTATAGATGGAAGTTCATACATTTTGAACTGTTGATGGCTTTTGGGATCAATCTCAATTTCTTTTGATGCAATTGAACATTCCTTTTGACCACTAACAGCAAATACATACATATGTATGTATGTGCAAAGATATACATATGTACATGGGCAGATTGTAGTTATATATGTGTACATATATGTGATAATCGTGATGTAGTAATAATATTCTCCCTCATTTATTATTGACTATTTATTTTATGCAGTATAGTCGAAAACATTCACAGCCGCCGCCATTCTTTAATGTATAAAAAGTATATGAAGGATATCACAACAGCACACAGAACTAATTTTATGGCTCTTTGTATTTTCCCTAATCAAATTATTTTGGATGAGACATCTTTTAGATAACATTATATGAGTGTACATACATATGTACATATAGTACATATCTATATACGAGTAAGATATATACATACAAAGTAATGTTGTGTGGACATAATAAAAAGTTATTAGTAAGCCTACAATATTGAACTATAAAGCTTTACAATTCTATTGCTATGCAAACATAAAACAAAAAAAAACTACAAAAAAAATTGTAAAAATAATAATAATAATAATAAATTTTGTACTACATGTTTTATACAATGATATCGAAATTGAAATAATCAAGGGTGGTATGCAGCCAACCAAAGATTTCTCTGTAGATGTAGACATGTTCTGCCACCCCTTAAGGGATATTCACATATAAAATAGCACATACTAGTATATACATATTTGTGTGTATAATGTGGATTTGATAACTGTTGAATAAATTTGAGATTTTTTTGTATTTTGTTTTTCTCGGCCTTTTGTTGCTTTACGTTCAGGCATAAAATGAGTTGCTTTCATCATTCTTCTATTTTGCAATATACATACATATGTATGTATCATCAAACGCATTATCATATATAAAATATACACATGCATACACAACCAAATTAAAGAAAAATAATAAAATTGTTTTTGTTAAATTTTTCTTTTGTCGTGTTATATTTGCTATTTTTTTTAAATCTCAGAAAAGCAGGAAAATTCATCAAATAATGTAAATACAAATTATAACAAAAGAGGGTATATGGAAATGAGATACACATACAAATACACCACATGTACATGTGTGATGTAAAATGATACTTATATTGTAAACAAAATAATTAATTGCTTTATTGAGCGATAATTTATGAACTACTCTCTTTTAGATAATCTGATATCTTTGATAATTATAACAATATTATTATCATAATATAATAATGGGGTTATGGGTAATGTTATAGTATATTCGTGATTAAGATGTCAATGCCCTGTCACAAAGTGCATCGTGATATTATGTTGATGTAATATGTACAGTTTTTCAGGAAAAAAAATATGAATAACATTTTCAAATTGAAATAGGATTCATGAATTTTATAAAAAAAGAAATTTCCAAGTTGTAAGCTTTGCTTTTGAAAAATTTCTCCTTATTTATAGGTTGATTGCAAAGTACTCGTATTGTTTTTTCATCATCCTTTCAATCTACAATAAAGAAAAATTTATTGTCCATCTTGTTGGCTTTTTTTTATATACTCATGTATTTGTCGTGTCGTAGGCATTTTATGTACTGTGACCATTTATGGGTTATTTTTACAATGCCATAATTTTATTTTGAAGTTCAAATAAATTATGAAAATACTATTAGTATGTATATGTATGTACAACATATTAATATTATTACAAAATAGCTCTTTAGGGGATGTTAAATGTATCTATGATAAAATTTATGAGTCTATTTAATATTATATTATCACTGCATATTATGAAGAAGAATAAGGATATATTAAAGGATTTTTTATGATGTTTTTATTTTATTTTTCGATTTTGAATTTTATTTTATTTTTTATTTTTTTGCAGTCTATAATGTAATAGACATGATGAAGTATTAAAAATATTTTATTGCATGTTATAGGGTGTATTTAATTTATTGATGAAATAATTTATAAAACGAAAAATAAAAATCAATTTAACTTTCGTTTGAGTTTTGTCATTTTTTCAAATTTGTTCTTTTGTCATTTAATAAATATTAGTACCAATTTTTTAAAGCATTTTTTGAGTGTATTGGAAATCACATTGTTCTTTTTTGCATGTTTTGTTGCCATCATATGCATATATACAAGTCACCTTATAAAGTCATCATCAAACAATAAAAGAAAAATATGATAAACAAGTGATTTTAATAAGGGGAATGCAAATATGATTACAAATTTAGTATATTGAAAACGAATCATCCATTTTATGGGAATGCTAATTTTATTAATAATTAATTTATTGTTATGAATAAATAAAATTATGATTTCATTTTTTAAGTGCCATGTTATATACTATATTTTATGAGTTTTATTGAAATATAAATTTTAAAAAAGGGATAAAAAAGTGAATCGAATTCCTTGCATAAAATACATGCAGCTTTTATCTAATAAAATGCATCTATTAAAAAAATGAATGCTCATGTTGATCAATGTGTGTCTGAATTGTTGTTCATACATACTTATATACATATGCTGATTTCTTTTATGCTTTTTAAATATTGTGTACATAACATTTTCTTTCAAGTGAATTCTGTTGTATTTAAATAAATTGGTTTTTATTGATATTTTTAAGATTGACATTTTTCGTAGATAAATAAAGCATGCAAATTAAATTGTTTTATTAAAATGTGTAAATAAATTTTTTATTTTCTTTTCCTTTTCTTTGCTTTATTTTTGCTGTCTATAAAATAAAATTACACATCATATCTATGTGCATATTATGTCAATGTATTTCCAATCTGTATTTATTTTAATAGTGTATTTTTTATACTTTTAAATTATTACATCATTTCATGAATTTTTCAATTTTCAATAATAATATGTGTAATGCATAAAAATTATGAGTATGATGACGTCAACAGAAATATAAAATATAACGTACATAGATATATTCGCTTATAGACGATATTGAAACAAAAACCTTGACAAATTTAATATACATACATACATGTACATGTTGATATTTTATGTAAGATATTTTTAATAAAAGCATGTCATAATAATCAAATTTACATATAGATATGTACACATATGTAATTGAAGAGAGTATATTTTTAAAATTTTATTTAAAAAAAAATATCCAGTAATAAAATTTTCAATTTAGAATTTTTTTGTTATTGAATTTGTGTTTCAATATTTGTATTTATAGATACTTGTATATGAATACATGTATATTGAACATTTTGGAAATAAATGAGAATTTGTTTATTTTTTTATTACATTTTCTGAAAGTCTAAAAACAAAATCGTAGAATTGTAAATTTTTTGATATTTAAACCGAAACAAACAAAATTTCACCACCAAATAGATTCTTTTTACATCATATGCAATCAAAACCGCACTATTTCTTTAAAAAAAAAAAAAAAAAAAAATTAGTTTTTCATTTTTCATTTGGAAAAGATTTTTTCTTTTTTTCGTGAAAAATTGATGACAATTTCACTTTATCGGAAAACACGAAATAGATAAAAATACTATGTACATATGTTAACCATACATAAGCGAATATTCGTACTTACAGATTTAGTAATAAATGTAAGTTTATATTGAATATAACAGAGTATACATGTACTATAGGCAATTTTAGATTTTAAATATGTACATATTTGATATTATATTTAGAACATATATCGGTGTTGCATGTATTTTTATTTTTCAATGTTTTCTATTTTATAGTGTTGTTTTGCAACAAAATTTTTATGTCTTTTATGATTGTAGCACGTGTCATTTTGCTTACATTTATGTGCATATTAAATGATATGACACAAAAATATTATACACTCAAAATGTAACAGAAGAGATCATATTGAAGAAATGTTAAGCTTTCGTATACTAAAAATGTTTTCTTCTGTTTTTCCTTTCTATTTTACCAATCCCAATACGACAATTCATATCATCCCAAAAGGATAATACAAATAGGACATTCAAATGTACATATATGTATCTATTATTTTGTCTTTGAACATTTTCTTAAAGGTACACAAATGCAAAATACATACATATTAGTATGAGTGTATGTATTTAGTACATTACATTTGGTGCTGCATTATTATAATATTGTATACGGAATTGAAAAATTTCCTTTCATGTTACAAAATTTCTTTATTATTGAATTAGATATTAGATGGCTGTTACATTGCATGTATACATATGTATGTACTTTCTTGCAAGTATACATACTTATATACTAGCAGTAGACATTGCACGTTTTAACTTAAATACTAAAAATCTGTAGCGTTTTGATGTAATACGTACATGTACATTTGTACATATATAATTATTAATGCAATATGAGTATACCAGCATTTTATAACAGAAAATTTCAAATTTTTGGTTACATAAAGTAAATAATTTGAAATTTTTGAACGTGCTCTGAGTTTAAAATTTCTTTTGTAATATTAATAACGTTTACTAGCACTATATTTATAGTTTATACATACATATGTATACACTGATATACCTGCATACATGTACAATGTGTACATGCATGTGTCATAAAATTTATAAAAATAATTTTTAAGATATTTTCAATTTTTACGTAATACACTATCTATGCAGTATATTTGTATTTAAATAATAATTTAAAAATGCAATGCAGTATAAAAATGTACAAAAATAAACTAATTGTTAAACGTGTTACCGAGTTATTTGGTGTACATACATACATATATATATTTTGGATACTTGCTAAATTTTTGAAAATGATTTTTATTCTTTCAACAAATTCAGTATTTATACAAAATCTATTTTTGAAGGTATACAATCTGAACGAAAATTGTCTTGGGCTGCATATGTAATAAAAATTTCTTACGTTTGTATATGTTTCACTTTTTTGTGACAATTATTAATAAGTTTACATTGTTGTTTTGACAAGTTTTTTTTTTTTTTTTTTTTTTTGGTAAATAAATCTATTACAATTTTGTCCTTCTTTATCAGGAATGACATTTATAATATCGTATTAAATGGATTTGCATGCTAAATTCGTACATAAGTTCATGTATGTATGTACTATATATAAAAATCCGCCTAAAAAATACGATAAGTTACTTAAAAGGATCTCTTAACAAATTAATCTGGATAGAAATAAAAAAAAAACATGTATGAATTTGAATCATTTTTCTTTATTTTCGATGTGAAAATGTTCTGACGACTAAACATATATAACATGAATTCATATATTACATCCGTATACATATGTACATGTTTGTATATTTTTTTAATGCATTTCATTTTTTATTTCAATTCTTACATGCCTTTCTTTGCTATATCCTTCTATTTAATTTTATGTATTTTATTTTTTTTTTATTGCTGCTTTTTCACCTTATTTAAAATTCAAAAACGTTTTTCATTTTATTCCCATTGCATTTTAATATGTAGGAAAAGAGAATAAAACATGTTTATATTATTATTACATGCATATATTGTAGTATAAGTAAATTTTACAAAAATAAATACATATACACACATTCATATGAAAATAGAATTTGACGATTTTCCTGTAAATATTTCCTGAAATTTTATTTCATGTCTACAATATACTATGTACTATGTATAGCTATATGTAGGTTTACACATCTTTTTGAATATTTTGTCGTTTTGTACGTAATCGTTATATACCTGTATTTATTTTTTTAAATGTATAAGTGCGTATATATCTTGTGCATTCAGAGACTAACAAAAATGGGAAACAAAAAATAAATTTTCTTAAAAATTCAAATTCGTCAACCTTTAAAGAATTTTTGCACATTTGAATTTTTAATAGTAAAAAAATTTTGTATTAGTTCACATTAAAAAACGTGTAAAATAAAATTTAAAAAAAATTTCTTTAATTTTTTCGTTTTCTGAGAAAGGCAAAAATTTCCTTGAAGAAATCATTAACATTTTTTAAATAACATTTATTTTTTCTCAACTAATTTTTATTTATTTGCATGTCTATATATTTTAAATTTTCTAACTCATACCAGTTTAAGTGAATAGTTTTCCTTGTATGTAAAAAAATAGAAATAAATGTAAATAAAAGTAAGATAAATCGATTGCAAAAGCTGAAACGATTTGTTAAATGTCACATGGTATGTAAAAATGCTAGATTCATTACAAACACATACAAATGATAGTCCATATTAGTTTACAATATAAAGGGTGATTCAAATAAAGTGAACCACCTTATTAGAGTCATTTCTACATTGTGCCAGATTTCGTGCTATTCTCTATAGTTCTGAAAGTTCTGGTGAACGAAATTCGTCATACTTAGTTTATAATCAAACTGGTGCTGTAGAGAGGTTTCAATCAAATAAATAAATTTTGTAAAAATCGTAACAATACAACATTTAATTATAAACGTACATATAGACATACTCGTAGCATGACTAAGTATTCATTAAGGAAATCGTTAGTATTGTGCTCGTAGTAAACATTATTCTCTAAATCACTAATTTCTATCTGAAATATCCTAACCTCGTACAGATGCTGACATATACTGGTTACCCTGCATACTTAAAACACGTACACAATATACGTAATTTATTGTTTATTTGTATATTTCAGTAAAAACTTTGCACATCGAGGTATGTAGTTCATATACATTATTTAAGTTTTTCCTTAAGGCATATTGACAATTTTTTTTTTAAATTCTATTATCAGGATTATAGAAATTCTTGTGTGCCTTTTATTCATTTTCTTTTTGTTATGTTTATATTTCAATTTTGTCTACAATATTGAAAATTGAAGGTAAATTTTGCAAATAAATGATGGTGATTTTATTTATTTGGTGGACCATTAGTTAAATTCTGAACAAAAAACAAAAAAAGAAAAATTGAAAATGCCAAAAATGAAAAAAAAGAAAGATATTTACAACATTGTACATAAATACATGCACGTATTTAACTTAAGGATCACAAACAAATAAATATGAAGAAAAAAAAAGTTTATTCCTATTACATACTTTCATGTTGTTCATTTTAATTTCAATTTCTTTTCAAATTCTGAATAAAATTTGATATGTATGTGAATGTATGCTGTTTTTTCATATAAACAGGACAAGGGATTATTTTTTTTATTTTTTTTTAAAATGTGGGTACATATAAGGAAAAAATTCTATTTTTTAGTTTTGTATTCATAATAGTGAATATTTGGTGTATTTAACAGGAATTTCAATGAAATGCTAATTTTTCATTTTTAGTGCTTTCATGTTTCATGCCATCCATCCTATATCAATTATTTAGCCAATTTTCTTTCTTGCTGTACAAATATGTACGTATGTTACAGTGAATACATACATGTACATATATAATTATAATCGAAAAAAAATAAAGAATAATAAGTAAATGAAATGGAAAAAAAAAAGAAAAAAAAAAAGAAAATGAAAACAATGTCGTGTCTCCCAAGGTTTTGCTCTATGTTTGAATTTAATATTTTTTTCTAAACAAAAACAATAAAGTTTCCATTTTGTTAGCACATATGCAAATAAACCAGTAGAAATTTTACTTTATACGAAATTTATCCAACTTTGCACACATGTATGTGGAAAACATTACTAATATTATTTACTGTAAATTGTTGAGATTTCTTAATAAAGTCCTTTTACTTTTAAATATTTTTAAATGCTCATACTCCAGCCTTATAAATATCTGTTACTTCGACTTCGTCCACAATACATGTATGGATTCAATTCTAAACCTACTGTATTCAGTTAAAAAAATAGAAAATTTATTATTCGTACTTTTTCTTTTCAAATTTTGTCAAACAATTTATTTTATTTTATTTATTTAATAAATTTTCATTTTTTAAGTAATTTTCTTTTTCTTTTCAATTTTTATCTGTGTGTCATCATCATTGTAATTTGTAAATAAACAAACGAAATACAAAAAAAAGGTGTATGTGCATACGTATTAGAAACAAAATTTTGTTTTTTAACGTATGTACGTAGAAATATTATGTACATATTTTCACAGTCAATTTGATCCTTTTCTTTTTCTTTTACATTTTATTATCACTTTTCCTTTTACCCATTTTTATATATATATTTATTTTACATAAAATTTATTTATTTTTTTTTCTAAAATGTTTTTCAAGGAAAATGATGAATAAAAAATTTTCATATGTCATGCTGTATACATATGTATTTTCAATTTCAATAAAATGAAGTAATTTGAGACAAGAATAAAAAAAAAAAGAATAAGAAATGAAAAGTATATCAAAATTTCGTATAATCAAATTGCAGAAAAACGTATGTACATGTATAAATATGTACTTTAATAAATGCATGTGTGAATTATGTAAGTGAACCCAAAACATACTATTATATAAGTATATATGTGTCTAGTATATAAATACGTATATATACACGTATGCATGATGTATGTATTTTTTCTCTCTTGTAGATAATAAATTGGAAAATTTCCACTTCATCAGGACTCATTCCGGGCAATAAAATTTCTTGAATATAATAATGTACTAGTACAAATTGTATGCATATACATGTATACATATATGTATATGTGTTCAATATATGCGGTAATGTTTAGAAGAAAAAAAAGAAAAAATGTGAGAAGTGGAGTAAAAAAAAACATTTCAATTGCTTTTTACTTACGTATTGTGGTATGTACACTGTATTGGATAATATAATACATATCATAAAATTAAGGAAAGTAAAAAAAAGGCGAAATGCCATAATTCAGTGATGAAAACACAAAATGAAGGCACAAAAAACGATATGAAATTGTTGTAATTGAATTCAATATACGCTCTCGTACATACATATATGAACATATATACATGCATGTAGAAATTCAATCGATGTGCAATGGTATGTATGTATGCAGCAATATTTTATTTTAGTACATGAAAATGTAATATAATCCTTATAATTCGTTACAAGAATAAGCAATTCTCTTCGTTTTTTTTTTTGAAAATTGTTTTTATATTTTATAGAATTTTTGAAAGGAAATAGTTCCGTTTTATTTTCCCAATTTAATACATTCTTATTATAGGCATTAAATTCAATAAATTTTGTTGTTATCCTTTTTTCTATATGATATGTACATTCTCATATAAATAATAAAATAAGAAAATTATGCCAAAATTAGCAATTTAAAATTTTTAATATTTTTTAAAAGACCTGAAATGTCATTGAGTCGTAAATTTTAGGTTGTTATATGATTTGAGATATATTACTTTAAAATCATTGAATTTTCATAATTTCAATAAATAAAAGGACGTACGATGTGTTGTGGCAGATATTCGGTCCGTAACATTTTTTTTGTGTTTCTTATTTTTTTATTTCTTTGGTATCATGTTACCAAACAGGAAATACAATATTCAATGGAGTGTAATTGTTCGAAAAACAAAATTAATGTGTGAAAATCAAACAAATTTTCTGTTATTAGGTTTTTTCTTTGATTTTGAGAATTATTCTCATCCTATTTCAAATTTTTTTTAAATTCAAATAATACATGCATATGTATAACATGGTATAACATATTTGTTATCTTATGATTTGGTTTTATTTCGATCCGTGCCCATATACCAACTTGAAGGGATTTCTCTCTTTGTCCTTTTTTAGAAATTAGAATAAAATCATTCGTGAATAAGAGCATACCTGTGATTATTAGGATATGTATAAGAAGGTTTGAATTCTAGGAAGGTCTAAATTCTGTTAAATTTGATCTGTACCAGAAATATAAATTTCAGAAAAGCTAAAGAGCTGAAAGTTTCATTCGTTTTTGTTTCGTTTTCTAATCCAACGTCTGTTTAGATACTATTAGTTGCTATTAGTTTGTTACATTTTCACTTTCTCTTTATTGATAAATTTCCAATTGTATATACGTACACATGTATGTATGCATTTTGTCTAAAATAAAATAAATATCGATGTCACAATTCATTTGATCTTTTTACGTTGACTTTTATTCATCCTTAATTACGTAATAGGAAATGTAAAATGATAAGTTTTCAGTTTTCGTGTATTTTTCTCATAAAACCAAATTTATTAAGAAGGCGATTTTCATTATTTTATATGGATAAAAATTTCATTTCTAATGAATTTTTTAAATAATAAAAACCTATTAATAAATTGAAAAATATTATGAAAATATATTTCTATTGATTACATGAAGATGAGAAATTTATAAAGTTACGTAATAATTTTTAATAACAAAATGATTAATAAAAAATTGTTTTTCAGTCTTTTGCTAAATTATGGATATATTAACATACATATGTACGTATATCAGTATATTGAACAGGATTAACTGTAATACAAATATTTCATGTAGTATACGTACTAAGTAAAGAATTCAATAATACATAAATACATGTGTTATTATTACAAATTATTATTGAATTAAAATGGTATACATGTATGACATCATGCATAGTATTCATAATTGTTCATAATATAATGTGTACCAGTGTATTGATTTCGATTAAAATTATTATTATAAAACCAAAACTTAATTTTCCACCAATTAAATTTAACCATAAGCTAAAAAAAACGAGTGGTGTATGTAGTAGGTATATATATGTAATAAAATTCAACAAAGTATATTTTATTAAAGTTCTACATTTTGTATAATATTCATGTAACATATAAGGCGTATTTGTATGTGTATAAACATGTACTAGTATAAAAAATTAAAATGTTGTTTTCAAATCCGATTTACAAAATTTGCTAAAATCAATTTTCAATTTTTTTTTATTGCTGAATCAACAGCAATGCAGACATATTTTTATGTTGTGTTAGTAAATTTCATGAGAGAAATATGTGGCAAATGGAATATATCTGTATCCTTGTATACACATTGTATGTATGTATATATTTGTACATAAATAAATGATATATTCTTATGTTTTTATATAAAATTGGAATCAAAATAATAAAATATTATCATATAAAATGATAGGACAGATGCAAACGTGCGAGATAAAATGCAATTTTCTTCATGTATTTGAAGATTTCTGTTACATACATACATACATATATACTGACTATATCATTAGGACAAATAGACAGACATACGGAAAAACAACACGTAAACATTCCAATAATAAAATAATCATCGTTCTTATAACCTTTGATACAGATTGAACTTTTACTGCATTGCATTGATTTTATAAGTGATAAATAGATTTTTTTATTGGTTTCAATATTTTTTTGTTTTTTGTTGAATTTTTTAATTTGATAGTATGGGCGAACTCTAAGCTTATATAAAATTTTATAAAAATGAAAACAAAACTAAATTGTGAATAAATATGAATTTTTATTCATCGATGTGAATACATTCTCAGGAGTTGTGAGAGAAATAATGTTAATAAACATTTTAGACTTAACTGTGTATGGAAGAAAAAAATAATTAAAAAAAGAACAAAAATTTTAAATGATAATAATAAAAAAAATGAATTCATTTTATAATGTTTCAATTATCCTATTTTGTTCATATTATAAATTTTTATATGTTTTTTATTGTACGATTATAATTATACCTGCATTGCTGTTCAAATTGTTTGAAAAAAAAATTGAAATTTTTTAGAATTCACATAATAATACATACATATTTATATTGTCATGACATCAAAATAATGCATGTATGCACATACATACAAATACGTATGGATTTGTGCACGTATTCATGTCAACGTAATGTATTGTTGAAATTATGTACATACATTGTTTTTGAATAGTGAATCATTACCATTGTACTAAAATATAATTACTTATATGTGTATGTACATATTCATGTATACTCATGTATATTCATGTATGTACATATTCATGTATACTCATAAAAGTTGACTAAATAATTTAATGTTTTATTTTCTCATTCAAATTTATCAAAATGTCAAAAGTTTAAATACTACAAAATAATTTAAATTGACAATATAATATGTATGTATGTATGTATGTATTTAATACATTTTAGTAGATGCAATGCAATTTTTTACGTGATTTTAATGCGATATACGTATATTATTTTTCTTTTTTGATAATGTTGTTATTTGAAAAATATATACAGAATATATTAATTATTTTTCAAAATTAAATGATTCGCTATAGCTCATAGTTTCTGAGTATATAATCAATATTCTGAGTTTCATAATTATTTTAGAAGTAGAAAAAAATGTATTTATTTTCATTTACCAAGATACATAAATTCATTTAAAAAAAAATTACATACTATTTAGTAAATTATTTACTAATTATTTAGTAAATACAAATAATTTTCACCTTTCTAAATAAAACGTAAAACTTTTGATAGAAAATAATAAATGCAGGTACATACATAAGAAATTCAAAAAAATTCAAACGAATGCAATAAAAATGAATACTATCATTTCAAATAATTTCAATAAAAAGTTTTTATATTGATATTTTATTAGAATATCAATACATATTATTGTATGTCGTTGGAAAATTATCATATACATATTTTTAAAATTTTTCAAAATTTACAAAGTTTATAAATAAAACTAAAATAAAGTACCACTGGTACCACTTAATTTCTATGGATAATAGCAAAATTTTCAATAGAATAATTTCATGATAATAGTTTTAGTGGCGTCAGTGATTTTTTTTTTCATTTATTTTGTTTTTGTTCATTTATTCACATGCATTATGTATTTTATATCAACGCAATAAAAATTCTTAAAATTTACTATGCATCTGCAATAATAAAACAAAAATAAAATAAATAAATAAAGTATTCAACTTTGTAATTTTCTTTTTTGGTGCATTTTTTTACTGTTTATAGTTTTTATTTTTGGATTTTCTTTTTTCGCTTTTTTTGGACAATATGAAACTTACTTATACATATTCTAGAAAAAATAACGCTTTGAAAACACAGAAAAACATTTAAAAAAAAATTTCTTTCCACTTTGGCTAGAAAATTGTGTACATTTTGAAATTGTAAATTACATTAACGCGTATAATACAACATATTATTATTTCGTTATATCGTTTTTGTATGAATGGTATATAAAATGTAATGCAAAGGAGTATAATTTCTCATTTGATGTACATGTATTTTTCAGTATCATTTATCTTGACTTGCCAAGAATTTAAATGTTTTTTATGTAATGTACATATTATATCTATGCATTAAGTCACTGAATTATACTTTGTGTAGGTATATATGTACTTATAAGAACAAGAAAAAAATTAGAAAATAAAATAAAAGGAAACATAGTAAAAAGTATAAAAATACAATAAAATAAATTAAACGAAAGAATATTATGTACACAATTGCATAGGGTGATTGAAATGCAATTTTTAATGAAAATAGGTTTTTTGACTAATGAATATGTATATGATTTTTTTAATTCAAATATAAGATGCACCCATTTCTATTTTTCAAGTGCAAATACTGAAAAAAAAAATAGTTTGTTAATCTATTCTTTTCACGAATGAAAGTTATAATAATCAAAGTGAAAAAGACAAAAAGAAGAACTGATTATACGTAAAGTGTAAGTAGAAATAAAAGAAAAGATTATTTTCATTTAAAAATCAAGTCTTAAGATGTAAAAGATTAAGATTAAAACTTTTTATAAATATGTATTGGATAGCTAGAAGTTTTTGTTAATTAATTTTTTTTTATTTCTTGGATGTAACATGTATTATTATAATTCGGAAAATGTGAATTATGTATAGGGACTAACAGTTGGAACTTACTTCACACGTAAAAAAACAAAATTCTTCAAATTTTAGGCCTATATTTATTTTACATATTGCGAATATGTTGCAATTAATTTTTAAAAAAATAAGTAGGACAACAAAATTAACTTAAACGTTTAAAAGAAAAGTTTTCGAAAATGTTATTAATAAATTGAAAATATCTATAAAAAAATGTACATATTTGCATGTAAGATATACATACATACATATGTACATATCAATTATACTTTCAACTTTCAACCATACGTAAAAACTGAAAAAGTTTTTTATTTGTACTCATTTTATTTCTACATATGTACGTATTCAGGTGTTTCTTTATTTAAAAATATTCTAAGAAAAATATTCGGAATTGATTGAATATCGATGATACATATACATATGTATGTATGTATGTATCTATGAGATAAATTAAGTTTATGTGTATTTTAATACCACGTTTTTATTTCGAATTTTAATTAATTAATTATATTATTATTAATTATTGAAACGTAAAAAAATTTAAATATTCAATGTAATAAAATTTCAAACAAATATTCTTATAAATATACATATTTAACATTTTAATGCAGAAGTTGGTACATAAATTATGCAATAAAATTTTGTAATTTTTTGTAAAAAATTTTTCAAGAATTAAAAATTTAAACAAAATGAAGAAAAATCAAAAACAACTTAAAATTTATGAAATTGAAAAAAATTTTATGTTGTAATTCTTTGTAAATTCAGTAATCAAATTCATTATCATTTTATTTTCAAATAAAAACTTTTTATCATAAAATTTAATTAAATAAAATAATTTTATTTTGTCATTATTTTTGGTATATTCCAAAAATTTTCTAAAATCCATTTAATAATATAAAAAGAAGAAAATGCCATTGATTATTTTTTCGTCTATTTTCATTTTCATATTATGTTATAATACTCATGGTTTTTGATAACATATAATGATGCGATGACACCAATAATGACAATATGATGATGGTGATTTTGAATGAATGAAATCTTTAACAGATAGCATAGGAGGATAATTCTCTTAAATGTTATATTGTATACATATGTATAAGAGTAAATGGCAGGCACACAAAAGTAAAGGAAAACAAAAAAAAAGGTCGAGACATCGGAAGTTGTAATACGGAAAGGATATACATATGTACATGTATATATCTATAGATAAGAATTACTTTTAAGCAAATGTGTATTATAATCGTACTCATCCCGGTTTTCTTTTTTTTTTTTTTGGTTTTTCCTATATTTTCAATAAGAATGTACGGTGCTTGCATATATTTGACTTTTCTTCGAAACTTTCACCATCGTTTTATCATTTATTTTGAATATTTTTATTATTATTATTACCAACATGATATTATACAGCTCGATGAGTGTATCTGTTTGGTGTCATCTTGTGGTTATTACACGCTTTCATCGTTAGAATAAGTAAAGAGCAGATATCTATTATATTTATGTATCTATTGACAGTATGTACGTAATATTAGTAAACGAAGTAATAGCAACAACAGCAATAGTAGTAGCAGCATCGGCAGCAGCAGCAATGGCAACAATATAGTGACAGCAGTATTATAGTATTATGGCGTAACGACAACATTAAGCAGGCAAAACAAAGTTATAAGTTTTTGTTACTGAATTTTCGTTTTCTTCAAAAAAAAAAAAAAAAAAAAGAAAACCAATAACTAAGTTAGCCTGCACTTTTGTATCTTATCTTTATGATTATGGCATTTTCAAAAATAATTTCGTTTTATATTTGTATTAAAATATGTACATATACATATTGTGTATTACAGAAAATATAATTTTTGTATTTTAATAATATAGAATTGTGCGTATATAAAAATTAGCAAATTATATAATTACAAAAGTATTCAGTGGCGTAAAAGAAATTTGTATTATAAATTTCCCAAAGAGGATTATATGATTTCTATTTTAAATATTTTTTTAGGTTTCCTACAAAATTATTTAAAAGATGAAATTTTCATTTAAAATATTTAACAGTACCAGATTAGTACCAAACTAGTAGTAAAGAAAACACCCCCATTTTATTCGATCCTTTTCTACGACTATGTACAAATACATTAAAAGAAATTTCATTAAAAAGAAAAATACTATAATCAGTTTATTCATAAATGTATAATTTAATTTTAGTTTCCCTGGAAATTTTCATTTTTGAAAAGTTTACAAGGGTGACAAAAATATTAAATTCATTTATATTAAGAAAAGTTATCTAAAAAAATTTTATCTCATTTTATATTGTATTTTTGTATGTTTTATGTGTATCTAGAAAATGAAATGAAAATTAATTAATAAAGTCGAATACTTTAAAATTCATAGTAAAAATTGTATTCTCAATGAAGAAAAAAAAAATCCAAATTCTATCATGTAAAGATTGAATTTGATATTTTTTTACTGTTAAAATAAATTTTTTAAATAGATAACAGTTATGAAAATATCAAATTTTCAAAATATTAAGTATCAGAATTTTGTGCAATTTCAATTAAAATTTTCGCTTTTATCAATAAAATAAATTTTTAATTTATTATTCAAAATTATTATTTGAATTATTTTATTTAAATAATTAAAGTAGTCAATTTTTTTTATTCTATTAGTAACAAAAAGAAAATGGATAAAATTAATGAAAAAAATTATTAAAATTTGAAAATAAATACAAAATTCACGATGAAATAATGCAAGTATTTTATTTTTTCCACTTTGTTTTTGGATTATAATAAATAGTCTCATAATTGAAAATATTACTTAAAATTTTTATATATGTATGTATTTATGTTTTTAAATTTACATTTCTTTTATGGATAAAATATGCTTGCTTATGTCCCAGAGGAAAAACATAGTTTGTTTGTTTATGGTTTCATTAGTTGCATTTTAAAAATTTCTATTTTTCTTTTCATTTTTAAACATGACTAAAAATTTGTTATAGTATGTTTTGTTATTTTTTTTATGTGTTGTACACGAATTTTTCTAAGCAAAGAAATAAAATAAATAAACAAAGAAAAACTTATAAATTTTCGAAAAATTAAAAAAAAAATAAATAAATAAAAATTTTTGTAATGTACAATGAAAGTTTATAATGAAATGTATAAAGTAAAAAATTGTCAAAACAAATACCTCCACTACATACTTATTATAGTGTACATACACGTGTATACATGTATGCATTTATGTGTACATTAAAAAGAAGAATAAGAAATAAAAAATAGCTTTTAATGTGTACTTATATATTTTAGTCCATTTAGTAGTGCACGTAAATATAAGAATATTCTAAGGATATGCACATATTTTCCAACTTGTACGTTATGTATGTACACAGGTACACACAGTACAAAAATTTATTTGTAAACCGTGTTAAAAAAAAAAAAAAAATTCTGCATAGAATTATTTTTGCAATAGTATTAGTTTTGTTTTTATGGCAATGAGGAAAACAATACTGAAAACAAAACGTATGCAACAGAAAAAAAAAAAAAATAATAAATAAATAAAGGAAAGGTAAAAATGACTCTAAATAAAAGTAAAACAAAAATAAAATAAAAAATGAAGTTAAATGTTTAAATAAAAGAAAAGAAGGATAAAATTGATGAGAAAAAATTTCAGACAACAACAAAAATATTCAGGTTCATTACACAATCATATCATCATGAACTATGAAATTTTGTGTAGCTATAAAGTTTATGTTAAGCTAAGGCAAGCTAAAGTATTCACATATTCTGTATGTATAGTCGTATATTATATGTGCTGCATTGCAGTCACACATTTAACTTTATACATATGTATGTACATGTATTTTTCTACACATATATGTACGTATATATTTTTGTATATTTTATTGTAGTTGACGTGTTTGTATATTTATATTTTAGTGTGTGCTAAAATTTACTTAAATTCTTGTCATACTGTTGTGTTGTTTTTTAAGTTAACTGTATACTATCAAAAAGCTGTATATTCTCAATGTTGATAACATCGTACATCCGGATTATATTTGTATACGAATGTACTTGCATATTTTCACTTTATATTTTCAAATTTGACTAAACAGTCTAAACACATATTATACGTTTTTTTTTGTATACACGTTATAAGGATAGGAATTATATGAGATTCCTTCCAACTTTAACCAAACGTATGTGCACGTACATTTTGTTATTAAATTTGATAGTAAATATCCTTTCTTAATATTGTATGAATGTATAAGTGCTTATATATACCTTGTGGAGTGAAATACGATTATATTACAAAAAGTAAGATAATTTATAATGTGTCAGAAATGTATGGCAAATTAATACATTTTAATAAAAATTTATTATTAGTAGTATGTTTGTTTTTGTATGAGCATGAATAATAACTCTAATTTTATATGAATGAAATAGACTATATATATGTAGATTGATAAGTTTACAATATTTATTTTCATAAGGCTTATTTTAAATCTTTTTTGAAATTGAGAATTAAAAACGGAAATTAAGCCTACGAATCAAAAATTAAAAAAAAAATAACCAAATTGTTATTCTGAAAGAGATATGCAGCATTTGACCCTTTTTTTAAATTGATTATAATTGTAAAAAAATGTACATTTGTAAATTTATAAAAAAAAAAGTAAATGTCCTTTTTTAAAATTTAGGAAAAAATACTAAACACTTATTTTGAAAAATATCTCGTAATTTATGACATTCCATGTAATTTATTGTGGCTTAAAACGAATATGAATTAAAGTACATGTGTGCTTTAAATTTTTTTTTTTAAACAAGAATATCCGTTCACTTCTAAAATTTTCCACTTAAAAAAAGATATTCTATACACACAAATATACATACGTGTAACATGAATATTTTAAGGTATGCATGTATGTACATATATTTAAAAATTATTATTTAACCTGATATGTAGAGAATGAATTTTAATGTTCGTTCATATTAAGAAAGTTGCACGTCCAAATGTAATGTGCTGGTGCATATATGATGATGACGACGATGATGATGATGATTTCTAAATGCTTTTCGTACTATTGTGTAATTTTAGCTGTATGTAAAATTTTCTTTTTTTATACATATACACTTTTCTATATATGTACATACATACATGTGTATTTATAATAAAATTGAATTGTACATGATTGTACGTATTCACGTGAACTTCTAAGATCACTTCCATATCAAAGTCAATTTATATAATAACGTGTATTGTAGATTACATTTGGTACATACTTGTAGTTAAAATATATAGTATAGTGTGGATACAAAAGTCATTCCTTTAAATAAAAAAAAAATTGAGTCAAAGTTTAGCATAATCTAAGGATATTTAGAGAAACCTATGAATAAAATGTGAATATATATTTAAAGGAAGGAATAATGATGATGATATCCTAGCACGTACATATGAAATATTTATAGATATAAATACGTACATACACTTTTTGGTATATAATAAACTCGTATCTAAACTTTATATAATGTCTGTAGTATTATTGTGTAACTGCATACGTGTTTATTCATAATATGTTATTTGGTAGAGTATAGAGTATTAAATTTGATGTAATCAATCATTCATGGACTCATGAAAACCAACAAATGCGATAAATATACTATTCTACATACACTCATTTACGTACGTATGTATTACCTTTATAATGCGAAAGAAAAGCCTGTGATGTAGATATACATACATATGTACATACATTATATACTTTTATAATGTATGTACATATGTGTATGGGTATATTATCATGACTCTATAGTACATATGGAGTATAAATGTTAAAGAAATATGAGTGTGAAGAAAATTTTCTGATTTTATTTGAAAATAATGCATGTAAAGGTATCATACTAAATTCATATACATATTTAAAAGAATATCTGCATAGATATTTTAATGCAGCCATATGTGTATGCATATTTTTTGTTTTTGTATTTAATACATATTATATAAATTTGATATGATAAAATAATACACATTAAGTAATATCTGCAATATCAGAAGAATATAGTGGTAGTAATGATAGTTGATACGGACATTTTAAAATCCCTCTCTTCAAAGATCATAGACTAGATCCTTTATGAAGTCAATATTAGGTTGGATAATTTATCTTGAAAATCCTTAGAAAATTATTTATATGTAGGATATTTTGTAATATAGATATTTACAAAATATTGTCCTTAATGTTAGCATTATATCGCATATAATATTGAATGCAATTAGTATTATATACTTTTATGTCACTAAAAAAATTGCTATCTTTTTTTTTTTGTAATAGAAAAATACGTATGAAGAATAATAGAAATATACATACATATACATATATGCACATACAGACATTATTTTACTATTTTTCTTTTAAAAATTAAAATTTTTAACAGAATTCGGAATGAACTTAAAATTTTGTAACACAAGATTTATTTTTATTACAAAAGAATAAAAACCTTTCTGTTCTTAAATTATTCATAAAATCTTCAGTCAAAAAACACAAAGTAATTTCGAAAAAAGCGTGATGAAGCTACAATTAATAGAACTCAGATATACTTATGTACATTCAAACGACCATATTTTCATTTATTATTTATTTTGAGGTTCAAAAGTATCCATTAATTCATCAAGTTTAATTTTTTTTTTTTCAACTATTAAAAAATTTTTTACTTCTCGAAATATCAAATTCATTTTTTTTTCCTTTTCGAAAATATTCATGTTTTAAACAAGAAAAATATGCATTCAATTCTTAACAATTTCATTAAAATAAATGTAGAACTTGCAGAATAAGAAAAAAAACATTGGTTACTTACACGTAACAAAAAGCCTTGATTTTTTTTTCTATTTTAACTTTTTTTTTTTTTTTCTCTCACCTTTTTGTTGAAGAAAAGGGAAAACTTAACAAAAACAAACAAACTAATCTACATTTCATTCTTGTCAAAGTAATATAATCATTCATTCATTCATTCAACTTCAATTAGTAATTGTTGAATAATAAATTACTCAATGTATTACATAAAGTAACCTTCATTACCATATTTTTAATTAACTTAAACTCTGCAACAAAAACAGAACACAGACAAAATATGAATTAAAACTAAAAAAAGTGGAAGAAAAAAAAAAAGTAAAAGTTAAGTAGATGTTGTACTAAAAATTTATGAATTTTTTCATCTTTACAAATTTTATATACGCTTTTGAAAAATGAAAAGAATAGAAGAGGGGTTGTGAAAAAAAAGAAGGAAAATAAATAGAAGTAATATTTTAGTTTATAAGGACTCCACGTTTTTAACTATTGAAAAGTAAATTAATTTTTTTTAAATGTAAAATTGAAAGTACGCATCATTAAATTAAAGAAGGAATTTATAATTTATGAAATAAGCAGCTACAATTTAATGTTGAAAATTCTTTTTCTCAAACTTAGAAGACAAAAACAAATTCATACTGAATTTAAAATTTTTTAATTTTAAGAATTTGAATTTTTTTTTTTTTTTTTTGTTAAATTTTTTATTAGTTTGTATTATATTTAAAATGCTTTAAAATTTTTAATTCAAGTTAAATATAAAATTTTCTTTGATTTTCTTAAAATTTTCTCATCTTAATACCTTTATACATATTATAATTGTTACCCTTTTTCCTAATTGATGTTAAAAAAATTCTTTTATTATTTCTGTTTGCTATCGATTTATTAATGTTTATTTTTCTTTTATTTACATAATGTAATAATATAATTGTTTTGTTTTTATGTTTTACATTTCTTATTATCATTTTTGTTTATTTAAATACAATTTTATTAAATAAAAAACAATATGAATAAAATCTAAAGAACAAAAAGAAATAAACAAAATTTATCTATGTATATATTTGTACATAATTTCAAAAATAAATTTGTGTTAAGTACATATTTAATTTTGTATTTACAAAATAAAAATAAAAAATAGAAAGTACAAGTATATTGTACAGAATATACACACGCATTGTTAAAAACACGATACATTTATTTTCATGAAAATGTAAAGAACTGTAAAAAAAAATCTTATGAAAATGAAAAACGAATAATGTGGAAAACAAATAACAACAATTTTGAAAAAAGAAAACAAGAAGAAGAAAATATGAAAATTAAAGCAAAAAATTATATCTTCTGTCTAATTATCCCTTAAGTTGTATGTATTTTTATTTATCACCACTTTTCATTTCCAATTTAGCTTCAATTACAATTTCACCCTTATTATTTCTCGTTTTATGGAAAATATACCATATTAAAATGTAAGGACCTTTTTTCTGTTATTTTTAAGTACATGATACAAGAAATATAAGTAAGAGAAAATTTTACATTATATACATGTAAGTAGAAAAATCAACAACGAATAACCCTTTTTACTTTAAGCTTTCACATTTTATTTTTGTTTTCGTTTTCGTGTGCTGATTGAAACGAACAGATCAACATTTTTCTTTACAACTGTTGTACACATTTTTTTGCACATTTTCTGTACTTTGGCATACTAGCTAAAGTATAACATATTTTTGTTATTCTACGTGTACTCATATTTTGGCTTGTAAAATTCACATCCTGTTTTTCTACTGTAATTTTAAGGATCATTCATTCAAATTAAGTACACATTTTTTTTTTCATTCAACATTAGCATCTTATATAAGATAATTTTATTTGTTTGTTGTTGTCGCCTACTTATCCGTATTTTTATACAATTTGTTACATATAAGCTTTTATCATATTTTTGTGCAGAGTAAGTTATAAAAATTGATGGTACAAAGTTTAAACTGAATTAAAAATTTAAAAATTGTACGATCATTTAATTAATTAATTAATTTTAATTTGTGTTTCAAATTATTTGTTTTGAAAATTCCTGAATTTTTTTTTTATATTTAAGAATTCCATTTGAATTGCCATATGTGTTTAATTACGAATTATTACATATTTAAATTGAAATTAATGAAATTTGTCACAAACACCCTACAAAAGTGATCAATCTGTTAAGTAAATTTTATATTTACATACCGTTCATGCACTTACGTCGGGATAAATATTAGCAATCAGCAACAGGAATTTTCCTTTATATTTTTCGTATATTTGTATACGTACATATAAAATGTTTCGTGTGTAAGTATTGGTTTACAAAATTCAAGACTTTAAAAAACATCTGCGTCAATTATGTATGTATGTTTTGTATGTAATTTTAACCATTCTTTCCCATTCTGTCTATAACTTACCTATTATTCTTTATTTCCTTTTTTGTCTTCATACTGTTGTTTGTCCTTCGTTTTTTTATTTTATTTCATCATCATCATCATCTGGAAAAACTTTTTCTTTTTTGTTATACAAAAAAATATAAGGACAATTTTACTATTTTAGCAAAATAAAACATAAGAATTTCATGTTCATATAAATAAATGTGTTTGCATGTCTGCCTATGTAAAAAGGCATGTAATAGGTGAGTACAAATCTTTTTTTTTTTTTATGTTTGGGCTTATTTCTTTTACAGCCAGTATCTATGTGTACCTAAAAGTAATAAAAAAATAAAGAATAAAAAACGATGAACATTTTTGAAATATTTTTGTATTTTCTATATTCAGTTTCTTTTTTACAGACATGCTTCTATCTATGTGGTTGGTATGTCTCATTTATATTAACGTAAATGTATATAAGTATGTAGAATTTTTATAGCTTTAGTATGAAAAACATGCCTGCACAAATTTTGCAAATACGAGATATACTCATTGTACATAATAGCAATGACGGTTTATTTATTATAAAAATTTTATACTTTACCTGTATGTATTTTAACTCTATTACATACGATATGAAATAATCGTGCAATCACAATCATATAAAATGAACAAATAAATAAACAACAAAATAATAATCTTATCAAACCACAAATGCTACAAAGTATATTATACATAAAGTGGTATACATACAAAATGCATGAATGCCTTTATACATACATACATATGTATAATTTTTATATTTCATGTCTTGTATACGTTTACAATTGAATGTATACTTTTGCAATAAAAAATATATGTACATAATAATACTTTTTATTATAATAAAATCAAGTACACTATCGTACTGGACCGTAATTGTATGTAATGTAAGTATATAAGTATTAGAAGAAAATTTCATTTTTCTTATCAGTAACAAACAAATATGGAATAATTTTACCATAATTTTTGATTTGTGTTTTCTTATGTATTTTAATGAAATAAAATAAGAGAAAAAAAAAAAAATTTATAAACACTGCAAAACATTACAGGAAAATACATACAATTTTTTTTTTTTGAGCTTTTTTTCTTCTTTCATTTATTTGTCTAGGAAATTGAGTAGTTTTTAACTATTTACCTGTGCGAAGTAAGAAGAACTAAAAGAATAATAAAATGAAATAATAATGAAAATGTAGTAAAAAGTGTAAGAAAAATCATACAAATAAAATTTTCGTGTTATTTATTTATACGACATTTAAGTATAAAATGTGCTTTTTGTCACGTGAAAAATTTATTAAGTTGTAATTTTATAAGATTTTTTTTTTTTTTGTTAATTTTTAAAGCAGAAAATTCAAGTACATTTATATTTTCGACATTTTGATTGTGGCCTTAAAGTTTAAAGGTTTTTTATTTTGTTTTATTTTTCTTATTTTTTTTGCAACTTTGATTTGTAACTGTAATGTACTGTAACGTTGGTTTTTAAAATTCTTTTTCTAGGCACGATTTTTCATTGGATTGCAATGTTGTTAAAAACCAAAACAGGAAAAAAAATCCCTTTTTTTTGGCAAATTTTCAAAAATTAAGAGCCATCCTTTTTCATTTTGATATTTATATAATTAACTTATTTCAATGGAATAAACTTTTGTGTCAAATACTAACATATCTCTATGTACATATGTACATTTATGTGATATAATACGTGAATACTTGTACATATGTATTTATATTTTGATTACAATGTAATGGTAGTTAGACTAAAGAATCCTTAATGAAATATTCATTTGTCCTTCATCACTGCAATATTACATAGTCACAGAGGTACACAGAGTATGCATGTACAATTTATTTTTAATGTTTTTTTTCTTTTTCTTTGATTTCTCCATTTTCCATTACTCATTTGTCTTTCATTTTTTTTTCTTCTTTTTTTTCTGAAAAATGAATTTTGCATTACATACACTACACTTCGTATATATTTTATCTATCTTGAAATGAAATATGTGACTTGCATTTGTAGGAATAAAAATAAAAAAAAAATTTATTCTCTATATTTGGTTTTATTTTCAAGAAAAAGAAATTTTCACTAGAAAATTTTTCTATTGTTTTATTTTTATGAATTTTATTTTATTTTTCATTTATTTTCTTCTATGTATTTTTAATTTTTATTTTTATTCAAGTTAAAAAGAATGCAAGATAAAAAACTTACAGCGAATAAAGTCAGCATTACAGACAATTGGAAGAGATAGAAAGGAAACAAAAAAATTCTTTTGTATACGTGCATTGTATTATGAATGATTTTCAATCTAAAAATAATAGATATATACATAAATCTGTAATATATATAGGAAATACTGTATTTGTGTATGTGCTTGTAATGCAAACATTTTGAATGATCGATTTTTGATGTATTATTTTGTTATAGGAGAAAAATGCAATATTTATTTATTCGGTACATACAGTGTTTTTTCTTTTTATTTAAGTTATTGTAATTCGATTTTGTTTTTATTTCCGCATAAAAATAACTAAATAAATTAAGTTATATAAATGATGTACAAATTATTATCAATAAGTGTTTACACAAATATTATTTGTATAAACATAATAAAATAACAAAAAATATGCAAAACAAAAAATTTTATTTTTGCTTTCAGTTTCATTGTTGATTTTTACTAAATTGCTTCTAGCTATGTATTTGTATGAATTTATGAATATTAAATTATCTCGCATTGACTTACAAAATTGTTGCATAATATTATACAAATGGGTTCTATATAAAATATCTGCAAAAAAAAAAAAAAAAAAATTCTCGAAAATATGTAATGACCTCCCATCATTGATATCACACTCTACTTTTATGTCTTACATGATGTGATCCTTTTTTAATGTCAAATATTTATACATATATATTATGTATACATATGTATGTATATTTATACATATATATTATATGTATATATGTATTTGTATTTTATAAAATATCCACGTGCGAGACATAATATTACTGAGAATGCCACTAAAATGTCTAACTAGTTTATACGTATACGTATATACATACTTATATGAACATATAATTTCATTTGCATATTTTATTCGATTTAGATTTTTTCTCTCTAATATGATTACAAGACAAAAATGTACATACTCATACTCATGTATATTTAAATTTATTAGAAATGTACAGCACACAAAAATTTGAAAATTTAAATAGAAATGAAGAAAATTTTACTTATTTTATTTAAAATACAAACTGGATAATATACATTATTTTATATGTCTCTGTGTGTATGGGTTAGTCTTTCTAGAAATAATGAAAAAACAATTAACATTTCTGAAAATTATTTGAAAATGTTGAAAATAAAATCTAGTTTTTAGCAAATTATATTTTAAAAAATAAATTTTTTTTGCTCTAAATAGAACAAAAAATTTGGAAAATTTACCATGCTCAGTTTGTAAAAAAAAAACATTTAACTAGAAAAAAGGATTAAATTTATAAAAATTAAGAAGAGGATTTTGTTAATATTTTTATCTTTTAAAAAAAAGTAAAAAAAATTGTTTAATCCGTATGACCTTAATTTATTTGTTTACTCATTTACATGAAGTATTTCGTAAAAGAATAATCCTAGAGATTTTTCATATACAAATCCGTATACAGTAACTTTAGCACATGTGCAAGAAATTTTTCTCATATACTGAATACTCTCGAACTGATTATCTTTTAAATTCAAAGAATAACAAAAAAAAAGAAGAAAACTAACATGAATAATAAAATAAACAATTTTTCTAATTCACTTCATTACGTTTTATTTTTGGTTTTATCTTTTTGTTATTTTGTAACAATTCATAAAAAGTAGAATCGTATAAATTATTATTGGTGATAAATTGCCGAAATAAAAATTCTGTATTTTAGTTGGAAAATTGTTTTTTTTTTTTGTAATTTATTATTTTTTGAAAATATTTGTTAACATCAAACATTTTTTTTTTATTAATACAATTGAAAATATTTTATGGCTAATTGAGAATTCATTGGATAAAAATATCTTAAGCAGCATATCATTTTACCATTTCAAAAAAAAAAAAAAACAAAAAAACTTGAAGCATTTGGAAAATAATAAAAATAAAATATTATTTTTAGTATTCGTAAAACAACATTTTTGATGTTATTTCCAATTCTAGAATATTTTCTTAGAAAAGTGTAGGCCTATTTTATACAGAAAAACTCATTGTTAAAATTTTTATTGTTGTGAACAAATGTGGGACGAATATTGGATTATCACGATTGTTTAAAATGTTTGATAAATTCAAAAAATATGTATACACACATATCTGTAAGATTTTTTAAGGATGAGCTTCTATTTTTATTTTTAAAAAAAATCCAAAATTTTAACATATTATAATTAAAGAATAAAAACACGGATATTTATGTATATAGTACATTTCATTTAATAAAATTAAAAGGAATTACAAATCAAGTGGTTTGGAAAAGATATTATGAAACCATTACATACGAATGTACGTGTAGATTTTATTATACATATAACATGCTCATATATATATTTTCTCACTGATAATACAAATTAAAAATTTATTTTGCATGTTTTTATTTGATATCACATTAATAACATGGACGATTAAAAAACGATCCTTTTTTGTTTTAACATTTTTTTTTCATTTTTTTATTTATTATTTTTTTTTTTTTTTGAATGAAAATTTTTTTCATCCAAGTGTAAAATAATTTCGATGGTATCGTTGTTTATCCAATTTAAGTTGTTATATGTACAATTTTTGAGTACATATACATACATTTTTGGTAATTGTAGAATAACGAAAAAAAGAACAACAAAAATGCTATGATTATACAATTGTACATGTATAATAGAATGTAAATTCTGATAAAATAGAATGCACGCATTCATTAAAAAATAAAAACATATGTTTGTATGAACACATTTATGGGTGTGCAAGAATGTGTGACGACTGTACATACACGTACAGTATATGGTATGTATACCACACAAGAATTTCCTCAAAATTAAAAGTGGAAAATTCTCAAAATATGTGAATTTAAGATTAATATAGAGAAAATGAAAAATGTAAAAAATATTCAAAAAAAAAATAAAAAAAAAGTAAAAACAGAAATGGGTGAAAGAAAACATAAATTCATATTTTTCATTTTTTTTTTCGCTTTTTATTTCGTTTACTCTTTGTATTGTATACATAGTATGATTTTTCTCGTAATAATTGCAAAAGAACGCATCCTGTTATGTTGATTAATTTGTTTTTAAACAAATGTTTAAATTTTTTTATTTTTATTATTTTGTAGTTTTTCCTTTTTCATTTTACATTTTATACTATTTCGTAATTTTCATTTTATACGCTATTTTATTACGATTGCATAAAAAAAGATTAACAAAATGAGATTATGCAATATTTAATGAAATTAAATTTAAAGTGAAAATGAATGAAAATGCATACACAATTTATACATACATGTATCTTTGTTTTTTTAATTTTTATTTTTTCCATTTATGATTCTTATTTTTCATTATATTATATGTGTTATGTGTACGTGTTTTTTTTTTTTTTTTAAATAAATATTATACAAGTTTTTAAATTTAAATAAAACAACAAATTATACGAAAATGAAAAATAAATTCGTTTTTTCATCAACGAAAATTTATTCATATAGAATAGTGAAAAAAAAAGACATGAAATAAAATTCCATTTGAATTTAATTTATTTTCATTATTTGTAGTTCACTAAGCAAATTGAAAAAAAAAAACAAGAACGTACATACATATTTAAGTAAGGTATTTTTTCTGTTTTTAATTTAAATTTTAATTGAAATTCAAGATAAAAAAAAAAACACTATTGTAAAATTAGCAAAAAAAAAATGGGAATAATTTAAATTAAATATCAGAAAAATAAAAAAGGATAAATTCGAAAAAAAATTTTTTTTTCCAAAATTTCATATTTTCCGTTTAATTTTATCATATGACACATTAATTCGATTATTCTGTGTACACATAAATATAAGTGATTGGTATTTAAAAACTTTTAATGTCATTTCATAATCAATAAAGTTTGTATAAATATGTATAGGTATATTATGTATATCACATATTTATCATCATTATTAACACACCATTTAAATATTTTTCTTCATAATTGATTTTTGAACTTCACCCAAATTTTTCATTTTTATATACATACATATATCAACACCTTATACGTTTTCATATATACATACGTACTTACATACCCATGTACATGTATGTATCTAAGTTTATCATAAGCTCATTTAAATTATAATCGATAAGTGAAAATATTAAAGAGAACTTAAAAAAGGATATCATATAAATTCACATACAATACAGTTCATGTATGTATATAATAAATCGATCATTACTATAATAAAAGATACATACACCCACAAAATTACATTTAATATATATAATGTTCATTTATCAAATATTTACACAATTTAATTGTTATTAATATATCTAAAAGATGATTAGGAGTATACAAATACGTACATTATGTGTAATTTTCATATTTATGTATTTTACTTTAACATAATAATTTGATAGTTCAATATCAAAATAATTTACTCCTTAATTATAGTAGTATTCTGTCAGTTTAACTCCATATGGCATATATAGATATAAGTACGTATGTATGAGACCTCATAGTTTATAATATTAACAAGAAAATTTTAATAATGCCAAACTTATTACAACAAAACTTTTATGCATGTACATATATTTGTTCGCATCTATTTGAAAGTGAGTATATTTTTGAAAATAAGATAAAATGAAATTTAATATATTGTATTGTTTTACGTTTAAATACATAAATCTATTACTTATTTGAAAACAAGAAAACCATGTAAGGTACATAACATGTGTGTTGCTTAGATGTACAATATTTTGTAATTGTACATACATACGTAAACTATATTGAAAGGGATCTTTTAATATTTTAGAAATAAAATACTGAATATTTCATGTACATACATACATATATGCACAATATGTACATTTCAATGTATGCTGTTGTTATTTTGAAATTTTAATAGGCAGTACAATATATGTACGATACTTGTATACTTATGTTGATTTACGTTATAAAGTAAACTTTTTATATTTATCGTTTACTCATAATTTGAAATATTCTGTAATTATAAAACTTTTACCATATTAAAGATTTAAAAGTTTTCATTTTAAATGCAATTATAATAAAAAATTGTTTACATATGAGAATTCTATTGCTTCGAGAATGAAATTTAATTTAATATATCTACTTTAATTTTATACACACATATAGTATTTTATCCTTTTATTTTTACCTTATTTTTTGTATACGATTTAGTTTACAACATCAATTCCTCAGATTTTTTTTTTTTTTTGTTAATAAAATTTTGTTTGATTTTTGAGTTATAATTGGGGGCACACATACACATATTTTGTAACCGCGATCATTTATTGTATGTACTTTTTTATGAAAATTAAAATATGAAGCTTAAAAATGTATTTTATATTCTGCATCAGATATTTCTTAAGGCTTAAGCTTAAGCTGAGCTTCTTTTTTTTTATTCTCGTTTACTTCGGGTCTTTTTCTAATTTTAATCAAAACATTAAAAAGTTATAAATAGCTACCTATGAATTCAGTGGATGTTGTTCATTTCCTTTTAAATGAAATCCTTCGTTTTAATATAATCAAATATAATGTAATTTTAATAATAGAAAAAATAAAGTGTAAATGTAAATACAACTACAAATAATGGTTAAAAGTTTTGTAACAAAATTTATAAACTTTTTAAGAATACCAAAATAAAAAAGCACTTCATGTACTATAAATGTGTAAGTGTTAGCTTGCACACTATCATATATGTATATGTACGTACATGTGTACACATTTTTCTAAGGTATACTATTATGTATTAAATTTCTCTATTGATGTGTATAAACAATTGCACACTCCTACAAGTATATGGTTCTTGTAATAAATAGAACAAAACTTCAAAATTGAAAATAGAAAAAATTCCAAAAGGGAAACAAAAAAAAGAAGCTCAAAACAAGAAAATAAAATAAAAACAAAGGAAAAGAAAATATGTGAACATTTTGTCACATTTTCTGTGTTGTATATATGTATTTATATAAATACATGTCTAAATTTATGTACATACATATATGTATGTACGCACAGGACATATTGAAGTGAAGTTAGTAAGTAAAAAAGAAGATTAAATGATGACGGTGATGATCAAAAGTCCAAAACTATACTGTTAACAAGATTATATTAAAATAAGGAAAATAAAGACAACATAAAAGAATGTTTCTTCCATGGTTTCGTTTTTCCTAATTTTTGTTTTTTTTTGAGGAAAACATAGTGAAAAAATCAAAAAGTGTAAAAAAGCAACAAGAATAGAAGAACAGAAGGAAAAAAAATGATGTTGAAGTGTTGTCGTCATATTTAAGTTCTGGTCGAATTAATGAGCCGACAATTTGTAGATATAATTTTCCTATTATTTGTATTTTGTACATTTTGTTGTTATAAATGCGTACGTGTGTACATTTTTTTTGGTTTTGTTTTATTTTCTTGTTTGAAACATTTTGTCTTTTAATGTCTTTCTTAATGTTAAAAATTTCTTAGGAAGTTTGTCCATGTTTCTATCTTGTTTTACTTTTTTTCCAATTTATTTAATTACTTTTCGTATTTATTTTATTTTATTTTTTTCTTTTGCTACAATTATTTTTGTTCGGGATGTATAAGAATAGGATAGGTGTGTATGTATGAAAATAAAAGTTATATTAATCGTTTCAACATATGGCGATATCTATTATAGTAATTCACGTTATTAATAACTTTTTTTTGATAACTTCCACAAAAAAAAAAAAATTGTGTTTGTAAATACGATGAAAATGATAATAAAGATATTAAGATTAGTAAAATTGTAAATAATATACAAATAAGTTTTATACATGTATAAATTAAGTTTTCATGAAAATGATTAAGGAAAAACCTGAAAAATGTATTGAATAAAATAGTATAATCAAAGCTAATGTAATAAAGAAATAAATAATAGAATCAAATGCATAAGAAGTAAAAAAGGATATTTTCATTTCTTAACTGATCTCAGTAATTTGAGATGAGGGAATTTCTATTCAATCAACAATTTAGTTATTAGTAATGAACGATTAAATTAAAAAAAAAAAAAAAAAAAAAAAAACAGAATTAAAATAGCATTAAAAAAAAAACTATTTAAGACTGATATCAAAAGATTCTGTTATTAAAAACCAAATAAAAGGAAAAGCACGAAAAGCAAATATTTAGGAATATTTAAGAAATATGATGCAAAAAAATGAATTTTTCTAACCTTTTTCATTTATTTATAAAATAAATAAATTCTTTATTACTTTGCTGATGTCAGTAAGATTTTAAATTAAATCACTAAATGAATTTATACCCAGGTACGTATGTATAAATACATATGAAACATATTACATAAATTTTAGAAAATTTAGACCATAAAAATATTTCATTTAAAAAAAAAATAATAATAATAATAATTTTTTATAGTGTCAACATAAAATAAACTATTTAATTTTAGACAGTAAGAAATAACAAACGACAAAAATTATATTTGACTAAAAAACTATTTGCTTTGTCATCATGCTGGTAGAATATAAATTTAAATTTTATATATATTGCAGAATATACATATATGTATATATTTTATTTTTTATTATTTTTTTTTTTATTTTAGCACTGATGTAGCCTTTTTACGATTTAAAATATGTAAAGCAAAAAAAAAAAAAGAAGAAGAGAAAAAAAAAATTAGAAAATAAAACGTAATGTAAAAGCAAAACTGAAATTTATGTGAGTTAAACATGTTTACAGTATGAAATAAAAAAAAAACAAAAATAGAAAATACATTTGTATATATAGTATGTAGATTTTTTTAAACGTAAACAAAATTTTAAATTAGAATAAATGCAGTCATGTAGAACAATAAATTTATCAATATAAATGCATGGAAGTGTATACATAACAATACATTATGTATGTATGTGTACAAATGAGTAAGTATATAATATAATAGTATATGCATATAAAATACATACATTAATGTACATATACATATATATTTATTTAAAAATAAAAATTTTCTTCAACATTTTGAACATGATAAGAATTTTTTAAGAAAATAAACTGGACTCTTGTCTTTTGGAAAAGATCAAATTTTAAATTTTTTTGTTTTGTCTTTCTGTGCTTTTTCCTTTTTGGTTTTTTTGTTTTGATGCATAGTTACATGGTCCTTAGAAGATATAGGAAAATAAAGCATTTTTACGCAAAACATACATTACATATAATATAAAAAAGTATGAATGTTACATAAAGTAAATTCAAAAATATCCATCCACAAGACGTTTAGAACATAAATTATTTTGAGAACAAAAAAAAAAAAAAAAAAAAAGAAAAAAGAAATAAGAATTCTAAAATAAGATATATGACATATACACATTACAGACTGATATGCAGAAAAAATGCTTTAAGAATTTTCACACTACTCTCAATTTTTGCTCTTTTTTTTCTATTTCATGTTATCCGTAATATGTTTTTACCAAAAAAAAAAAAAAGAAAAGATATTTTTTTCTTTCGAACATGTTTGATATAAAATACTGAAAGTATTTAGTTATCGTATGTGCATACACATTTTTTATTATTACTTTTTTTTTTATTTTAATGTAATCTACTGAAAAAGAAAAAACAAAGTAAAAGGAAAAAAAAGTAAAAGTTACGTACATGTTTATCTTTCAAAGAAAAAAAAAATTCGAGGAAAATCCAGTACGCATTTAAGCTACAAATCATTTTATTTTCTTTCATCTTTTCATACTTTACAATATTCCTGTAAATTCACAGATACATATGTATATAGACTTAATAACTGTGTATTATATATCCTTCATATCATCACACATGTATCCTGCAACGTATGTTCGCATATTTATATATTTACGCATATATCCAAAATAAAGACATAAAAGTGAAATCCAAAATATCCCAAAAACTTGTAGCTTCACGTTTGGTTTTTTTTTTTATTTTTCCCGTTTTCTTATTCTTCTATTTTTTATTTTGTTTTGTTTTTAAGGCAAGTAATCTACCCTAATGTACGCTTCTTAATAAAACTAAATATCATACCTAATTTTTTCTGTTGTTTTTTTTTATGTGTGGCAAAAACGTTTTTCTCTTCCTTTTATTTTTATATTTTCATTTTTTTTTTTTACTTTATACACGTAAAAGAAAAATTTATGTGATTTTTCCTTTCTTATAGACTGTCATCAAAATAAAATAAAACAAAATTACGTAAAAAACAAGCAGAAACAACAGCCAATTTTTGCATCAAAATATTATTTTATAAGTTACACATGTATATATACATATGTAATACATACATATGTACATACATTCTTTTTTGATTATGATGTATGTTTCCAACTGAACTGAAGAAAAAAAAATAACAACAATAAATACGATATGAAGGGAAAATGAAATTATATAATTTAAGAAGAATTTAAAGATGAAAAATAAAAATATTTATTGATAAATATGTACATACGTGCATACACACATAACATTGTGCATATTTACCTTAACATGCATGGTATTTCTTGGCGAAAAGACAGAGTCATCTATCGGTAACATCTGTTGTTTTAATAAATTTGATTTTTCCTTTTAGGAAATCTTTATATCATACTTATTCATGTACAGATTTTATTATATTTACGTAAACGTTACATACGTAAATATAAAATATTTACTTTCATTTACATACTAGAAACCATGGATTAAAACAGTATAAAGATGCGTTAGTGGATTAATTTCTTTTTTTTTAAATGTGGATCGTTATTTTAATATGATGACAAAAAAGAAATAAACCAAAAAATGAATTTACGAGTATGCATATTGAAACTTTAAATGGTTATTCAATTTGATTATAGACAAAAGAAATAATTACAAAATTTACATGTAATAAAGCTTTGAATAGCAAAATTATTACTGAAATTACAATAAAATAAGGCATAAGAAAGAGTGACACTGCTTTATTCTGATATACTGCGGTAGAAATAAAGTTACTTGGATATCAACTTATATTTCCTATTACATACTTCTCACTAAGTCACTGTTCTTAAAACATCTTAGTAGAGTTAGTTTACCAAATACAAATTTAAAAATAAAGTACAAAATTCAAAAACCAATTTTTTTTATTTTTTATTACAAATGTATGCATTTTCCTGCCAGAAAAGAAAAAAATTTTCAAATATAGAATATTTTTATGTATAAACAAATATGAAGAACTGAAATTACAAGAAACAATTTTAAATTTTTCAATATATTACAGTCTGATCTTTATCTCATACATATGTATATAACAAAAATAAAAGAAAAGCAAATTATATAAATAATAAATTGTTTTTATGTTTTTTTTTTTTTACATTTTATTATCCTTTTTTGTTTTGTTACGTTTACTTAAACATATAAGGAAATGATTACAATGGTTTTCAATTATGTTTAGATTTTGTATACAAATGTGTACAAATGGTTGAATGCATTTTATGCAAATATTTTCAATATAAGATTACATTCTACTAAAAATACATGTACATACATACATATGTGTAGAATACATTTGAAAAAATTTTTCAGGAATAAAAAAGAAAATGTTTATACAAATGCAAAAATAAAAGAAAAATAAATACAGAAATGAACGTAGTTTTAAAATGAAAAATGATAACAGTGATCATCAAATAGAATTAAACAGTCAAAATTCAAAATGCAACAAAATCCTTGAAATAAAATTTATGTAAAATTATTTGCCAAAAATAAAGAGAAAAATAAACAACCTGTGTACATGGTTTGTAAGTTTTTAATGTTTACTATACTCGTATACAAAGAAAATAAATTTATTTTATAATATTGGAAAATTCTCATTTAAGTAAAATATGTATTTTCTTTTGTTTATGTTTCAGTTTTGTTGCATTTTTTTACAAATTTATGAATAAAGATGCATTTTTCATTGCACTTGTAGACACAAAAAGGATATTTATGTGCCTTGTGTACATTCTGTGCCTACGTGCATGAATCGTTCGATTTTTGGATATACATATATTTTATTTTTCCATATTATTTTATTGTACTGTTTAACGAATTTTTAATTAAATTAATTTCGAATATTTAAGTAAAAGAAAAAAGCAAAATATTTTTGAAAAGTTATATTTTACAATTTATAATAATAAATTAAATTGTGTACAGTGCAATCTAACGACTTTTTTTTGTTAGGCAAATCATTGTAAAATTGTTGTATTTTTGCACATTTTAACATTAGTATAACCTTTACTGCACTTGAATAGGGTGTTGCAAATTTAAAGGCTTTTAAATTTCATAAATTATGTTCATATGGATTCATAGTTAATTAATATATTTGCGTACCTACACTTTCTATGTTCTTCATGCACATGTACGTAATATTTTTGAATAATATCATTGTTTTTCCAGGATGTTCAGGAAATTTTTATTGTACACCAAAATTTATCAATTAATTATATAATTTATATATCTTATATTTATCCTTATAAATTTTTTGTTTTTAAATATATAACGTCAAAAACACCTTGCATTTTAAGTGTACATAAAAATTTGTGTAATGAAATTTTGTTTTTATAATGATAATTTTTCAAAATGACTTCTATATTCAGTTTATATGTAGATTCGTAAATATGTAAAATCTCTAACACTTATACAGATGTTGCAGTTGATAGAATAATTGCACAATAAAATTGTCAAAAAGTTTTATTATAAGATTATAGAAAAAGAAATGCAATGACTGCTACTAAACTGTACATCACTATTACATACTATACATCACTATATCAGTATACATATGTACATACATATGTATATCTATAATCATCGTATATGCAAATTTTAAAAGCAAAAATACAAAATATTTCATAATTAATGAAATTAATCATTTCCGGCTGGTCTAATTTTACCTTTTTTTTTTATTGTCATCGTTGTGTTAGATGCACTGAGAAAATGTGAATAGTACTTCTATACTTACATTACCCGTGTATTTAAATAATATTATTTGTGTGAAATGTATGTATAGGTATATAGAAATCTGAAAATTTTATTTTATTTATTTTTTGATATTTTAATTTTCATGTTTTGTAATTTGTTGTTATTCGTTTTATTATTTTGCGATGTAAATAAATTAGTCTAGGAAATTCAAAAATTTTTGTTATTATTATTTTACTAAATAATATAAAATTTTCACACAACTGAATGTTTTTAAAGATAAAAGATTGTAAAATTATTTTGTCGCACATTTGTTTCAGAAGGACGTTATATGAGTATATCAACATTTTCATATATTTTGTATGTTTATATAGTTGGCTTTATATACTTCAATATTTAAACGTCAACTATGTATGTCTACGTATTTAAATACATACATATGTAAGTATGTACATATGTATTTTATATAACATGTCCTTTTGCATAATATGATATAGTATGTACTTTTTGTATTTAAAAATTTACGAAATATTCTTCATTAATATAAAATTTAACATTGACTATACACATATAAACATAAAACGCATAAAATTATATGAATTCATATAAAATTTTGGTGGTTCACCATTTTATGTTTTTGTAATAATAAATATATGAGAATTTATTTATTTTTATTATTATTTTTGTGATTTTACCACATTTTACTTTTGTTGCTCACCTTATAAATTCCACGTGCATCTCATATATGATGGTTGTAAGAAGAAAATTGTTTTTCTTTTAAGCTAAATTTTATGAGACTTGTTTACTTTGACTTTTTTTTTACTACATTAAAGGTCCTGTTGTAGATACATATGTAAGCGTGTTTCTATTAAATGGTATTGTTATCGACTTAACAAGACAACATGTTTGATTAAAATGAATTTTGGTGTAAAAATTTTTTATTTGTAACAGACATATGTATGTACATATATAGACTTGTAGTGTAATTTGTCAACCGTTCATCAAGTTGAATAATTTGCTTTATTTATCATAAGCTTGATTCAAAAGGCTTGAAACATTTAATCTACATTTGTTGTTCAATTAGAAGATCAAGATTTCTAAATTAAATTTGAAAAAAAAAAACTATCGTGCTTTTTAGAGTTATGCTTACAAATAACAAAATGTATGAATAACTTATACTTACCTACACCTTCAATGTGGTTTACATTGTACGTCAGTATTATATGCAAGCAGTATACATATACACGTATGTAAGTACGTATTTTAGCGTTTTGTTCTTTTACACAAATCTGCAGCAGAACAAAAACCAAAACCCCACAAAAAAAAAGTTTATTCGTAATGAAATTTTCTTCTTTATTTTACAATAATTCAGTTTAGATACCCTCTATTTTCAAGTTATATGATAATAGCATTTTCTCATTCATTTTCTTTTTTATTATACACTTTTACTTCACCTACATTTTTACACAAATACACGTTATAATGTATTTGTATTAAAATATAAGCTGTAACTGTATAAAGTAAGTAGAAGTTAAATGTGAAAAACGATGCAATGATGATAAAATTTTTTATTTTTTAGTTTATGCTTTTTTGTACATATTACATTTGATGTTATTTTGTGATAATGGTGTAGAAAAAACATATTGCATTGTATACGTGCAAATCAAATGAAAATGGTATTATACAATTACAGATTCGAAATATTGTTGCAAAAGGAAAAATTTCCTTGGTAACATTTATTTTTCTCGATATTCCATTCTCACACTATTAAAATTTTAATAAGCAACATGAATCGGTTCAGTGAAATATAACACATCATTTGTATTTGGTTTAGTATATAGTATAGATGTACATTGTGGTTTTGCGTCTATGTCCACATATACATGTAACCACATTTATAGGTTAAAATTTTGTATTTTTGTTTATTATTAAACTGAAAATATTTAGATATAAACTTTGGACAAATTTTGTGATTTTTGAATTCTTGGTTTAAAAATGCAACATAACATATAATTTTAGTACTTTTTTAAAAATAGATTGATATACATACATATGTAGGTACACTGTATTTGTAATCTAATTTATGATGAGTATTTTTATATTAATTATACTATTATATTTTTAAATGCGATATAATGCTAATAAATGATGTTTTTTATTAAAGTTATCTTCTTCTTACAAATTTGTATTTTGGTATCTTATGCATATTTGAATCGTTTATTTCGAAAGTGGCAAAAGTCATAATTTTTCAAAAATACGTTTTTTAGACGCAATTTTTAATATTTAAAAAAAAAGACATTATAGAGAAATTAAAAAAATTACGGATTCTTTAAAAAGAGTTTTAATTTTTAATAAAAAATTTAATAATTTTTATAAGGAACACAAACACGAAAAATAAAATATCTATCGAATTATAAAAGTGATATACGCCACTTCCGAAATAAGCCGGTTATTTATTGTTATTTTTCTTTTAATTAAATTTTAGAGAAGTTCGCATTTTAATCACAAAACGACGTAACGTATAAATACATTTTTTGAGATATGATCCAAACTGATTTCTTTAAAACTCATTTTTAAAAAAATGCTATCATGTAACAAGAATGTAAAATGAACTTTATTAGAAACATTTCATTCGTTATTCGTGTAAACATAAATGATAATGAGAATCAAGTCAAACATAAAAATTATTCATTCCATTTATTAGTTACAAATAATTTACATTCAACGAAAAAAAGAAATCTCGATATTTATTTAATCCGTGAACTAGTAAAATGTGAAAGAAAAAATAAAAAAAAAAGAATATTAGAATGTTAAAGAGGTTGTTGAGCTATATAATACATGTGCTATTACGAGTGTTATAAAACCACACAATTTTCCGACAAATTTCCCTTGAAGAATTTATTATGAAACGTTTCAGGTATTTGTAAAAATAAATTTTACACTTTTCAATGATTTTATTTTATCATTGCAAAAAATATAGGTACAAATGTTCTTCAAGAAATTTTTATAATGATTTTCATTTTTTTTTCTCTTTTTTTGTTTTTGTCTTTATTTCTTGTAATAGCAAAAGGAAATATTGCACAGAAGAATTGAATTGATAGGTACCTATGCAAGTTACAAATATAACGGATATATTCGTAGATATGTATTTTTATAGAAATATGTGTACATGTGTATATGAATATTCAGATAAGTTAGATATAGTAAAATTCTTATATTAAAGAAAATGATGTTACAGGTTGGTATAAAGATATTTTCAAAAAGATATGTATTCCTCTTATTTTATAGCATTTCATTTTATATCGCTTGCATTACATCGATAGACAAGAAAATAGAATATAAAAACAATGCTAGAGAAAACCAACGTTATATAGATGAAAAAAGAAAAATAAGGAAGGTGAATACATAATATAAATCCTTAGAAAACAGTTTGTAAGAATACTATAACAGTTTTCATTACAGAGTATGTATGATTGTATATAAATATAAGTTAAGATATTCTGGCGATATTCATTTTGATGCCGCGTGTTATTACACACTTTATATATCGCATTGCTTATTTTCTTTACACTTTTATTATATACATACTACGTACATACATACGTATGATATTTCTTGTTAAACATAACTATAAAATTTACTTATGAAACCACCACCCCATTTTGATGGTCTGACGGGTCGTATTTAAACATTGTATTACAGTATATGAAATCGCGTATTTTACACTTACAATTTTATAAAATGAAAAAGCAGGTAACTACAGAAGTACATACACATATGTATGTATATAAAAGCATATGTATGTACTTTCAACCATTTAGCTCTAATATTATATGTATAAGTATGTATGTAGATATTAATGTAAAAAATTTCAAAACTTAATGCCGACGGGAGTAAAATAATCAGAGAAAAAGAAAAGAAATCTAATCAAGGTAATAAATTCATTCTTAAAGGTGGTGGTGGAAGGATAATTCATTCTCGTCCTTTAAAATTGTATTATGTAGAATATCAAAGTTTTCATAGGTTATACAAAAAACAAAAAAAAAAACAAAAAAACAAAACAAAAAAATCAGAAAAATGAAAAAGTAAAAAAAAAAAAATGATAAAAAAGAAACCCAAGTTAAAAATAAGAAATGAAAATGAAATCTAGTATTTCTTGGTATTTAAGAATAATTTATTTACATTTTTTTTTATTCGTATATTCTCATGTAATTTGTGTGTGCGTTTGTCTATAGTTTTGTAATTCTTGTATTCTCATTTTATAGACAATTACTGCACTTACATGAATTTACATTGTTCGCATTTTATTTTATTTTGATATTATATTATTTTTTCTGCTTTGTATAGTCAAGAAAGTAAATCGAAAAATTTGAAATTTTACAATTTCAAAAATAATCTGGAAAATTAAAATAAAGAAACAAAAATAACTTTGTAATATAATAGCATAATTGTATGTTGTGTATAAATTTTATTAAGATAAAATAAGTACATCAGATAAATGAAAAAGACAAAAACAACAATGAAAAGAAATATCAGAAATTTCCATAAAGATATTTTTAATACATAAAATAAGAATAAAAGAAAATTAAAATGGAATAATTAATGTATTTTCGATTGCCTTTTCGTCTTTAGAACTAAACAAATTTATGACTAAAATGGTATAATTTCCATTAAAAATGTATGTATAACTCCAAATTAATGAAATATTTTTAAATTTAATTATTGTGCATATAAATTGAATTTTTTTTTTCAAAAATTATTTCAATAAATTGGAAATAAATTTTCGATGGTACATTTGGTTGATACGTTTTCATATAACCAACTAGGGAAGAGTAATTTGTTTGAACTAAAATGTTCTACAATATTTTAATATTTGAAAGATTTTTTGAAAAGGCTTTCGAGATTTCATAAATTCATAAGCGGGGTACTGTATTTGGTTTGATAATTATTCAAGAAGTTTGATAGAAAAATTCTTGTACATGATATGTGCAACAATTTTGAAATACCCTTCAAAAACAATGACAGTAGCAAGTGCGCATATACACACTTTTACTACTATCACGTATTCGTCCAGGACAACTGTATGCTTTGCAATCTATATTAAATGATTACATTACCACTACAGTAAATTATCTTGATTTTCATGTAAAATCCTCTCATTTTTATCATGAAATTTCCATCTCATTTTATTTATAACATAAAAATTGAGGAGATAACATCGTAAGAATGCAATAATGACAAAATATTTTCATTATATGTAAATAGATTTTCAAAATAACAGTAGTTTAATGGAATTTTCTTAAATATTTTTTATGCACGTATGAGAAAATTTTATCTCATCTAACGCAAAATTATGAAAATACGTTTTTTCTTTGAATTTTGTGAAGATTTTTCTTTATTTTTTTTTTTTTTAAAAGATTTTTCCATTTTTTTATTTTCTATTTCAATAAATTATTATTTATGTTTTTGCTGAGTTTGCCTTTTTTCAGGAATATTGTATAAATATAGTTTAATAACAGGGTGTATCACATGTTTTGTTTACTGTTTCGCTCTTGCTATATCTAAAATCAGAGGAAAATTTTCTCATTCTCATGCATAAAATCTACATTTGTATTTGAAAATTTCATTTTATACAAAATATGTGTATTTGTAGGAAATCTCATTTATATTAATTTATATTTTCGAGAATAAAAATGATAAATATTAGTGGTATTTGAATTTGCAGCTGTTAGTGCTCTTGCTTATTTATATACACACTATATTATTATACTATATTTGCTTCATACTTAATTTTTCTTGTTGAATTTTTATCTGATTAAAAAAAAAAAATAAATAAACTAAAATAACATAATAAAGTATATTTTGTTAGTAATTATATTTAAAAGTTGTTTTTTATTTAAACGCTGCTGCTTATGTGTTAAAAGCTTAATAAAATAACAAAAGAAAAAAAAAGACATAAACATATTTAAAATAACTTTTACGCTGATCTGTTTGCTTTATCCTTTTATTTCTTTTTTTACTTTGTTTTCCCTTTTTTTTTTGTAAAGTTTGTGTTTTGCTTTGTTGTGCTTGTATAATTCATATAAATACAAATACTTTGACATTTCACGTCTTACGATAAAATAGTATTGGATAATACAAAGAAGAAGGACTAAAGTATACAGAATAATAAGCACGTGAATTCTTATTTAAAGATTTTAACTAAAAAAATTTGCATTTGATTGGATCATGAATCAAGTGAAATATAAATAAAAATCATAATATGATTGTGATAAAAGTTTCTATTAATTTTTGTTTACTTTTTTTCTAATCATAAATTCTATTTTATCTTTATTTTATGTTCAAATCCTGCAATTAATTAAAATGCTATTTAAAATATAATCGATTTTATTTTTCTATTTTTGCATTTGCTTAACCATACATAAATCTTCTATTTACAACGCACATATAGCGTGCATATAAGTGCATACATTTCTTAATGTGTTTTTTTTTTATCCTTTAGAAATTTTAGAAATAACTTTTCCTTATTTTTATGAATCTTGTGCTGTTTTTTTTTAAATTTTGTGCTTTTATATCATACAGATTGTACCATAAATAATGATTGATGTGTAATTGTGAAAAAAAAAAAAAAACAAATTAAAAATATATAAATAAAAAGTTTTTTTTTGTAAAGGTAATGATAGAAATGAGCAACATGCTGGAATTTTTTTTTATTATTTTGCTTCAATTGTATATGCTTCGCTGTAAATTTCGCTGCTTTATAACTTCTTTATTATTGCGAGTATAAATAACTAAAAGGCATTGAAACGTTGAAAAAATGAAAAATCAAATTAAATTATTTTTTAAAAATTGTTTATTTTATGAATTAAGAAAAAACAATTCAATAGTTTCAGATGGGTATAAAAATACATACGTATATGTACAGTCAATGACAAAAACATATGTTTAGTTATACACTTTTGAAACAAATAAGAAAAAAATATTTATAACTTTTTAGAAATATAACTACAAATAGTAAAGTAATAAATTTTTTAAATAGGATATTCTCATATTATTCAGAAAATAAAACATGCAATTTTATCAAAAATAATCACAAATTTATTATTAGTTGTACTTTTTTAATTATCATATTCTCAATAGTTTTTGTTTTATTTATTTTTTTTCTTTTTCATTTTTTCAATGAAAATGTCAAAAATCATTTTTGTATATTGTACAAATACAAGCATAAACTTATGAGACGAAGGAAAATAATATATTATCATATAGAGAATCACTTTTACTACCACTAAAATCATTTAATAGTGTCTCAATATATATAGATATTATGATAGTGTGATAGAAAATGATTTTCAAAGGAAATCTCTTTATAATTTATAAAAATAACATCGATTCTAAAATTTTGAGAAAATCTCATGTATACACAATATCATCAAATTGAAAGGTAAGTGTACGTATATGTGTTATGTTTATATTTGTTTGAATATTGAGAAAATGCATGCGCATTAAAATGTAGAGCATAACCTAACTTTTAGAATTTAAACAGCACTAGTATTAAATAAATTTTCAAGTTAAAAGGAAAAAAAAAGAAAATAACAATAATTAAAAAAAAAATGAAAATAATAATAGAGGTAATTAGAAAAGGAAATATTATGTTTTCATCCTTAATGTAAAAATTACACAACTTACACTTTATATATTCTATATATCCAGTGCTATCGTTTCTCAAAACTTGAACTAGTATATGTATGTACATGATCGAAAAAAGCGCTTTTTAGATTACATTTCCTAATTATGGAATTTTTCTAGTTTTTTAGTTTTGTTTGAATTTTTGAAATTTCCCTCTAAAAATACGCATTTTCTTTTTTAATTTTTATTGTATTATATTAAATTTAAAAAAAAAAACAAATATGAGTGCATGTCTTTTGGAGGTTTGTATCTCTTTTTCCTTCTCTCATTATTTCTAATAAAAGTGTTTCACAAGAAGTGTTACCAGAACCCTCGAATATTCTGTATAAAATAATGTTTTTAAAAAATGTAATGTAAAACGGTAGTCCTATTCTGTAAACTATACATGTCCTAATTCTCACTTCTAAACCAGTTTGCTTTCGCATTTTTGTTCACTTTTATATATCATATATACTGGTCTGGTCTGGTATACATAGCAATAGCAAACAGAATACCAGTCTAGCAGTCTAGTCAGTAGTATAAATGAGGGTGATAATGTTTATTCAATTTAGTTGCCTTTTTAACGTAAGAGGGGACGGGTGGTATTGTACAGTGGCTCTTGAGTTTTAAATTTACATAAGCAAGCACATAGAAACGATAGGCTGGTATGCTAAATATTACATTTAATTTACAATCGGCGGACGGAGATTCTACAACAATTGTATGTAGTACTTAAATAGTATAAAATAATTATTTGCTGGTAAAATAAATAAAATAAAATTTATACATATATACGAATGACAGAAAACGACACTCTATTACGAGTTGTTAATTTCACAATGTTCAAAATTTGAATTTCAGACTTATTAATAATTTTTTTGTTCTGTTAAATTTGAAAATAAAACTAATGCATATCAAATTAAACGTACGTTATTCTAAAATGCAATATTTTCATCGAGATGACAATATTGCAGTATGAGACATCAGAAAGCAGTAAAAATACTGCAATTGTAGCAAAACGATAGCTCTGACTTGTTCTTACTATGTTTTTGTTTTTTGTTTTATTTTGGTTTTCCTTTTTTTTTTAATTTTTCCTTTTTTCTATCTGTTATTTTCTTAATTTCATTTTCGTTTTTATTATTATTCTTGTAAATATTATTAAATACAGAGCTAAGAAAATTTTGTACATATGTACATATATTTTTGCACATAATTATAAAACGTTTTTTTAATTAATTACAGAATTTCAGGTAATATACTAATTACGTATGTATTATTATAATTATTTGCATAATGTAATGCAAAACAAAGATGAAATGCAAGAATGTAAGAAAAAAAAAAAAAAAAATGATAAAAAAATTAAAATAATATGAAGAAAATTTTATATGAAATGTAATAATAATATTTATTTTAAGGATTTAAAATGAAAATTAGATTAAAATGACTGCATAAACATTCAAGATGTTATTAACATTTTAATAACATGTGTATAATTAACGTATGTACATATGTGGCCTTAATATATGTAGCTAAAAGTTGAGCTCTTTGTTGTACATTAAATTGTAAGCAGATTAAATCTTGTATTCATTAAAAAAATTATTTTAACACAAATAAAATTATATTTTGAAAAATACATGACTACTCGTATATATACTGGAATTAAAATAACTTGTGAAATGTGTTTAATGTTTAAATAAAAATCAATTTATTTTAAAAGTTCATTTAGATCTGTAATTTTCATATTATGTCAACTCAAATATTTATAATTACTATGTGATTTAATTAAACGACAATTACATACCAACTTTCAAAGTAGTGTGAAATTCAATTTTCATATATCAATCAATTTTAGCTTTAGTGAACGACAGGCCAAATATCGTATAAATGATATAAAACTCATTTGAAGGGTAGCATTCTTTAAATATTTTCGATAGCAGTAAAAAACCTATATGAACTATACACAGGCGGACAAACAATTTTTTATGATATTTAACAGCTACTTTAGAACACAAAAAAAATCAGACTTTATGTAATACCAAAGAAACAAGTGTCCAATCACTAAGAAAATTAAATCAGAATATTAATAAAATTTACTTAATTGATTTTTTTTTTAAATTTAATCAATTTAAAAACATCATTAAAAGCGTACCTACGGCTTTCATTTAAATTAATTTTTTTTTTTTTGTAAATTGAAGATCACGAAAAAATAAAATTTGTATTTTAAAATACAAAATCAATTAATGTTGGGTAGTTCCAACGGAAATAATATAAAAAATAAAAGAAAAAATTATCTTTAATGAAGATTAGTTAAATTTTTCGGTAATTTATTTTTGCTTTATTTGTCGTATTTACAATCTTGATTACATTGACGATTTTTATTTACCTTAATACAAATTTAAAATATTTTAGTATTTGTAGAAAGAGAATAATTATTTTTGATTACATGGCACAAGGCATATAATAACATATACACGTATTACGAAAGAATTTTAAAAAGAAATTAAATGCTTTCATTAAATTTTACTGATATGTACCAGAAATATAAAACAAATAGACCTCCTTGGACTAATTTCTGAATTACAAAAAAAAAAAAAAAAAAAGAAAAAAAATCATACATGTACAGTATGTTTTCTTTCTGTAACAAAGAATTTTTTTTTATTTTCATGTTTATGTTAGGTTTTGGAATTTTCATTTTTTTTTACAAATGTATTTTGTGTATGTATGTAGGTTTGATAGAAAAATTTCTCATACTATTAGTAACTTCTATGTACACAACCACCTTATCATTACCACCATACTGTACAAAATGCGCTATTATCCTTAATTTTTTTTTTGTTTTTCTTTGCTTTTGTTCTTGTTATTGTTGTCATCGTCAGTAATCCACAAACGTACAATTTCAATTTATCTTTATGTCCGAATTTATATTAGTTACATATATGTGTATGTATTTTATTTACACTCTGTATTATTTATATTACAAACTAGAGTTCAGGAAATTAGTATACGGATGGTCAAATTAATTATATACCATAGAGATATCTTATAATTCGTACAAAATAAACTAAGTATGTATTAACTATACTAGAACTACACCATATGGAACAAATGAATTATCTATATATACACACATATATATATATATGTATACGTACATACATTGTACATAGACACTGCTCGTTAATTACTCTAATCAATTCAATTTGGGCTTTTACTTGAAAATTACATACACACACAAACAATGATGTTGATATGTGTATAAATAACAATACCATACGTGAAAGAAGTTAAAATATTTTTTATCTATGGCATTAGTATATAAACTTTTATATAGATCTTAGTTTTTACAAACTGCTATACTATTTATGTATTACACGTAATTATTTCCTTCTAATTTTTCTTTTGTTTATTCTTATTTTGTTTTCTATATACATTTATTCTCGTTTTACGTGAAAGGAATTTTCAAAAATTTTCTACCATTTTTTAAGTTATAAATATAGGTACACACATACAATAGAAATTTTTATTATTCTATATACCTACGTAAATGCAATTGTACAGTGTTTACATAGGTAAAATCAATTAAAATTTTTAATATTTTCTAAAAAACTTTTTAAAGCTGAAAAACACACTTTTTAGAATGATTTTTAATGTTTGCTTAAGCTATCAGATATACATACATATGTATATACAGTAATTTTTAAATAAATAAATAAATAAATAAATAACTGACTCATGTCCAAAAATTTATTAAATACAAAATACTAATATCATATTTAGATACAATTATACGAATTATAGTATCACAAAATTTTAATACAAATATGGAATTCATTATTATGAACACTTCATGTACATACATATGTATGTACTCAATATTGTAGGTGGATATGATAGTATAATATGGTTTCAAAATTTGCACAAACTATTAACCTCATGGTTTGCCAAATTGTGCACACATACAGTACAGTATATGAAAATTAAATTGAGATAATATTTTCGAATTTATCTGTAATGTGCTTGTACAGTACACCCACACCCACATGTAAGCAATGTTCGATTTGTTTATACAATTTGCATATTATTACATATGTATATACATACATATGTGTGTGTAGGTGTATATATTTTAAATGATTAAATTAATAGTATTTATTTCTTTTTTTTTATTGCGAGATCGAATTTGTTTTAAAAAGCATAAACTCATCCTTTATTTTTACTGAAATAAGGATTACAAATTGGGAAAATCCATAGATGACTATATGCAAAATATATTATTATTGATACAGTTAAAATCTTATGGTGCCTTTGGTATAGATTTGTGCCAAATATTGCTACACATACACATACGCATTCTAAATAATTTAATATTCTTTAATTGAACTTTAGTAATTTTATCTATTTAATTGATATTATCTTGTTTCATAAAATTGATTTCTAGGTACTTTAAACTTTTATAGGAATATGTAATTTTTCTGTCATTATTTATAAAATGTTATCGTTAGTACATGTTTATTTTTTACACCTAGAATAAAAAAAATTTTGAATAATTGTGTTGTACTCGTATTTATCTTCACCAGAGCTTACTCACGAAGGTAAAAAATTGATGAATTCGTCTATAATGTTAAATCAATGACTCTGTATTTCTTTTTTCTTTTTTGATTTAGCATTTATTTACTGCAAATTAGTTCAATTTATAGTAGTAAAAATAATTTTATTGTATTTTTTTTTCATTTTGCATTGAATAATTTCGATTAAATTAAGAAAATTTTAATAAAATCACGTTTAATGCAGTCTGTTCATTTATATATCACCAATCAAATTGTGGTCGGATAAAATACAAGATTTTTTTTTAAAAAATGTTTTATTATAATATATTGAAATTTATTTAAAATAATGATCAAAAATTATTTTCTCTTTATTTGATTTGAATTGTTATTTAAAAAAAAAATACATGTATACATACTATGTATGTAATTCTATGCGTAAAAAAATATCTTCAAAACATGCAACATATAAAGAATTTTTGCGTTTGCGTTTGGAAAATGATGTATTTTTCCAATTTGTTATTTTATTTCAATTATATTGGCTCTATTGAACTCTTTTAAATACTATATAAACCCTAAAAAAAATGCAATTTCATATTTCAACTCAATAACAAATTTCCCTCGTAATTAATTATTCTTGAACAAATTCTTCGTTATAGTACAATAATTAATACCTAAGTAAAAATAACATAAAAGATTGGTACTTAAATATATTATTACATGAATGTTCATATTCTGTTTTATATTTTTTTAAAATTCAGTATATTCATTAAAGCATGCTACGTACATGTGTAATTTATACATAAAAACACACATACATATGTATGTAAACTGCATAATTTTGATCATTTCTTTGTTTAAATATCATTCTACTTCATTAAATGAATAATTTTGTTATTTAAAAATAAAAATGAAAATTTCCTCTTCATTTAAAAATGACGATGATGATTATTATGAAAATAAACAAAATGAAACAAGGAAATGAACATGATAAAATCTTTGTTGTTATTAAACAAAAGACAATCATTGTATAAACATTATCCATATATGAATGTATGTATACGCGTATGTTCAATTTATATGTGTTTAATCATTATAATCATTAGAATAATTTGTTTTACAATTTTCCTGCAAAAATCTTTTCATATCCTTTTAATAAGTCTACAAGCATACATACATTTATATGTGTACGTACTATATGTGCATATTTAATAAGCATATGTTTGTTATGCATATTTTGTAGTGCAGTTGCAATTCACCGAATTTATTCATTTTCTTCTTTTTTGTTATCCTCATATGTATCAGATATAAAATACATTTATATTGTTTTGTTACATTCTCGTATATATTTTACTTAATATAATATATTTTCTACATGTATCGCTGTATGTTTCTTTGTTTTTTTTTTTTTTATATTTAAAAAGATAATAGCCTCTCAATTATACTTATGTCAAGTGGTATACTTTAAACTCAACTTAAAAGTGTACTGCATACATGCATTGCATTCTTAACAAAGACATAGCAGTGAACATCCTTTTCATATTACATTTTGTATATAACTAACATTCATACATGTGTAAATACGTATACTTGTATGTATGCACATTAATGCATTTAGGGGGCGTACAGCTAGCGTATGTTAAACATTGTAAAACTGCATAATTATACCATAGAATGATGATGTGAACATTTTATAAAGAAACAATACAATACAAAGTATACATATATGCTTTTATTAAGGGCTAGAACATGGCAATTAAAATTTCAGAATAAAATTTTACATCCGTTTTCTATGAAATTTTTAATTTATTTCGAAATTATTAAATCTCTTAGCATTTCATTTGAATGAAAATTCGATAGTGACAATTTCCTTTTAATATTCCGTCTAGTTATTATTATTATTTTTTTCTAATTTTGTTAACGTTTCTTGAATAAATGAAATTTAACAGGTGATAAATATGGCCTTTAATAGACATAAAGTGAGTGAAATAAAATTAAAAATAATTGTGTAAATACACATGTAAAAGCATACACAAATACACACCATGGGAAGGCAAAATGTGGTTTTTTTAAAAATTTGTTTCATTTATTTTTTCTCTCGTGTCCTTTGTTGTGTTTCTTTTTTCCGTTTGTTTATTTTGTTTTTTCATTTCTTGTTTGTAGGGTTACAAAAAAAAAGGATTCTCATTTACATATAAATATGAATGTTTTCGTATGTGTGTGTGTAAAAGAAAAATTATAATAAATTTTAAAATAACGGTATAAAATTGTTAACACCATAATACTCATTATATTTATTATTTTATTTAAATAACTACAATTTAGTTAGTATGATGTTTGTAAACATGTTATATACATATTTATATGTATGTGTCGTATTATATGTGTGTACATGTGTAGATAAAACAAGAAATGAATAACAATAATAAATAACAATAATAGCAATAATAATGTACACATACCAGTTCACACACATGTACGGATATATGTACATATGTGTGTATATAATGCGAAAGAAAGCAAAAAGTCCTTTATTATATGTAGTCTTTATATTCACATTATAATATAATAAGAAGGTATACGCTATGTTATATACAATAACAAATAATGTGTTTGCGTATATTATAAATTAATGTTGTATATCGTTGAATTTTACTAGAATATTTTTACTCATATAATAATTTTAATGAATTGTATATATACATAGGCACACATACATGTTAAGGTACATTAATTTTGTGAATTTTATGTTAACGTTTTAAATTTCATTTTTCACATATTTGCTTTTTAAGTATTCACATTGAATAAATGAATAAAATGACATAATGATGAGAATTATGTAAATAACAACTTAAGAAAATAAGAAGATTTTATATTTTTGTATACTTGTATAATATAATGTACATACACATAAATTTAAAATTTAACGAGTCAACTTTTTGAAGAGCATTCATATCTTAAGTCTAAGAAGTTTAACATAAATTTTATTAAACATACGTTATACACGTGCACACGTGTATGCATGTAAAAAACAAAATATACATACAAGAAATACATTTGCAAAGAAGTTATTTTCTTTATACACACGTAAAGTGATAATAAAATTTAAATCGTTAATACAATTAAATATAATTCGTTTAAATTATCTGATTAATAACAGAAAAAAAAAGTGTTTATAAAAATTAAAATTTATTATTGATAATGTTAAGATCAAGCATTATAATACATCTTTATTAGAATTCAATTATTATCATAAATTAAAGAACTATAGGTTTTTTTGGTTTTATGCTCAATACATTTTTCTTTATTAATTTTAGACTTTTTTTGTACATATTTTTTTTGTTTTGAATACTTGATTACGTCGTACGTTTTAGTTGAAAATTTTTAAAACAATTTTAAAAATAAAAACAAAATATGTACATAGAGATAAAATTAAAAAGAAGAAAAAAAAATGTAAATTTTTTATAAATTTGTTTTGTATACATAAATAGGAAAAAATGTTGTATCAATTAAGTTCTATAAATCTTCATTAGGTATAGTCTTTTATTTTGATTTTTTTTTTGCCTCTTTCTTTATTTAATTTCTATTTTTATTCGTACAAGGACATGATATAAATACGTACATGTTTTGTTGGATAGTTAAACATTCTATCACTGCATTAAAATAATACTTTTTCTACGCTATATACGAGTATATAAAAAAAAATAAAGACATTTTTTGTGATTAAATCTAACATTTTATATACGTATTTTGTACATACATACATTTATTTGTAAATATGTATGTACATGCTGTATACTTATATATTCATGGCTAATCACCTCACATAAGAACAACTGGAGGGAAAGTGCCTCTAATACCTGAACAAGAAAAAAAAGAAGAAAAACAATGAGAAAAACATTGCATAAATAAATAACATAAAATAAAGTAAAAAAAATTCTCTCGTTTTCGTCCTTTGAAACTTTCCCAAACACATGTTAAAAAAATGTACGACAATGAAATTCCTTAGTCTCCCTCATTATTACCTTTATTTGCTTTTTTTAGCTTAGCGCCATTCCTTTTGTGTTTTTTTTCTGTTTTCCACTGGTGGATTGAAAAGTTATTTCTTTTTCTACACCAAATTCTATACATGTGTGTATGTATATAGAAAAGAAAGAAAATTACAACAACGACGACAAAGGATAAAATAAGATGAATTAAGTTAGTATGAATTTTTATTTTTATTTTGTTTACTTTTGCTATGCGGTGTATTTTATTTTTACATATAACACATAGCGTGGGGTTAAAGTTGATTCGTTGGTTAGACATACATACAAACATGCGTTCGTATATATGCCACCCATATAAATAACAAACACATCTATATACGTACAAACGTAGGTATGTATGTGTAAGTATTTTAAATATACATATCCATATATGTATATATAGACAGTACTATTATAGGTGTCACAAAAATATTCTTCACACGTAAACTTTTGACATTTAATTAGTCTTCATTGGATGCTATATACTTTACTTAATACTTATATAATTTTCTTTTTTTTTCTCTTAGATTTTTTTTTACTGCTATTACAGTATATATTCGTAATATAGTAAAAGTTTTGAAATGAAAAAACAAAAAAAAAAAAAAAAACAGAAAATATTCAGTAGCTTATATCATTTTCATTTTGACCCTTAACAGAATTTTTTTTCCATTACAGAAACATATAAGAAGAAAAGAGTAGGTGTAGAGGTGGTTGGCTTAATTGGGTGATGATATCACATAAAACTCTGTTATACAAGGTGACTCATCAAAATTTACAACATTAATGTATAAATATTTATTCATTAAAATAACAATATTGTTACTTTAAACTATGATGAAAAACGTATCAAAATTGGGGAGTTATAAATTAGTCGTTGAGAGAGAGAGAGAGAGAGAGAGAGAGCCTTAAAGTCCTTGTTGATTTTTCTTTTCAAAGGTTTTAAAATATCTGTAGTAAAGATCATATCTGAGACATAATTGTTTCTTAATGTTTGACTAACACTTTTCTTTCCATAATAATTTTTACCTATGAATCTCCCTGTATGTATGTATGTATATATGTATATATGACTTTGAAATTTTCTACAACTCATTTTATTGTTACTCCTGTGACTGCACAATATTGTCTTTAAATTTGTGTGAAAGTAAGCTATATACGCTACGCGTGTATATTGTTGCTGTTACTAGTGTAAATGTAAACGCGCATACATTCACATAAAATGAAAATAATGGCAAAATGGCACGTTCACCTGTTAATTTTGTCATAAATTGCGTAGATTTTTTTTTTTGTTTTTCATTTTAGTTTCTTTCTTTTTTTCATTAAATCCACCATATTTTTGTAATTTTATTTTATTTTTTGTACTATTTTTTTTTTTACATTATAATATCATATATTTTTTTTTCTTATTGCATGAGTATATTTATACAGCTTAGTTAAATACAATATTTAACTACATTCAAGGATTTAAATTCACGTAGGTACATTCTGTTCATCAAAAAATTATGTTTTCTTATCTCTATGATGAATTGTTACAACATTATATGTTTATTATTATGAAGCATATTTGCACCATATACATTTATAATAATAATTAATTCAAAGATGTGTACATACATGCATATATATTTGAATATATTTATATATACATATGTATATATATGACGAACTAATACATCCACATTATTTGTTTACATTATATACATATACAAACGCATACATATACAAATTATTTTTTCATATACATACATCTTTAATGTAATTTTGTTATTTATTTATAAATACGGTTATTTCAAATTTATATAGAAAACGGATATTCTATCCTATTTATGTATGTTTTTATACCTATATAAATACATATGCTCATGTGAATGTGTATTCGTTTATTTCAATTTAATATAATACTTGTAAAGTTTACGATATTTTTGTTTTAAGTCTTATGTCAATTAAGTTTATGTTGAGATTTTTATGAGTTCTGTAATATATTTTTTACTTTCATATTAACGTATACATGTACATATATGTATGTTTGTATTTTTCTTCATTTTTATTAGTTTCTATGATCATATAAGAAACATAAAAATAAATACATCGTATTAAAACGAAATAAATTTTAAAATGATATACGTACATGTATGATGTTATTTTAAACACACATATTGTCTAGGACTCACATAAACGTGTACAGGGTATTTAGAAAAAGTTGTACAGAATCCACATTTTAAAAATTTCAAATTGTTTATGATAATTGGCTTTATAAAACTTATTGCAAAAGGCACCATGTAAATAGATATGTTCACATACATATTTTAGATACATATACGTTTTACAATCAATTTTATCGCAATGCTTTGGGAATTTATTTTACAATTTGCTATAAAATAAAAATTAAATATTATAACAAATAAATTAATTATAATTTAGATAAGAAATTGAAAAATTGAAATTAATCTATTTTGATGTTAAACTAAAACATTTTCAAGTTTTGTAAATTTTTAAATTTTTAAATAAATTGTTTTAAAATGCAATCATAATTAAATAAAAAAAAAGAAGAAAAATAAAGAACCATAAATGAAAGTGGTATAAATAGTTTACATTTAAGTGAACATTAAAATTTCGGAATAATTAGAAAAATTACATCAAAACACCTGAACCTTTTTACAGAGATGTCTTGAAAAGTCAGATGGTACTTCAAAGTAATAATAATAAAATGCGAATTAAGAAAAATAATTTTAGTCTCATTTTGAACAAAGTAATTTCATTTGCAAAGAAAATAAAAATTCAGAAAAATAATATCAAATTATTATAATTAAAATTAATCACGACGACCATAATGAAGGCTAGATTCATATTAATAAGTCGCTAATTGTATACTTTAAAAATGCAAGAAAGTATTTTTTTTTGTAATGTAAAAAAAAAAACAAATATTTATATTTTCTTGGCTTTATATAACAAAATCTTAAAGAATATATATTGATGCTATATTTAACTTGTTTGTTTATTATTTGTACACTGGAGAAAAATTTCATAATTAAAAGATAAACTCTCTCTTGTATTTTACAATTTATTTTTCATTTTTATTTATTTTTTATTTTGTTTTTAATTCATGTTTACTGTGTATTATGAAAGTTGGTTTAGTTGGACATGTTACATTTAATTTCTAGATATTTTTCCTTCTTCCTTTCTATTATCTGTACGTAATTGCTGTTTTATTTTGCAAATAGAAAGGAAAAATTTTAAGAAAATTAAAAATCTTTTATTATGTAAGATGTATACAATTTTTTAACCATTTCATATTTACTTACATGTTTTATATATACACATTTGTGAATAGTTTTTCTTTTATTTTGTTTCGTTTTATTTTAATCTATATGATTGTTATTATTATAATTTTTATTGTATATAGTTTGTATTCGTATTTCTGTGAAACAACGCAAAATATTGAAAGAAAGGAAACAAAAATATACACACAACTATGAAATCTAAAAGAATTTTTCATTTAGATTATTTGTTTGCTTATTATTTTGTGTTGTTTTTTTGTTTTTGTATACGTACATACACAATTTTGTATCGTTAGATCGTTTTATACATTTTAATTTTTTCATTAAGAAATTAATCTTTTGTATTGTTTAAACTATTTTCTTGTTAAATTAAAATATGCAATGTAAATGAATATATAAAAGGAAAAGTAATTAAAAATTACAATAATATAAGTAATAGCAATTATAGACAGGTGTTTACTTAAAATTATATAAAAATTTTTTTCGCATTAGTTCTTCTAAATAAAATGAACTTATTTAAATTAAAATCAAATATTAATTTTCTTTACATACAATTTATTTAGTTTACGTTTAATTATTGCATATAACATGTTAATTTTACCCACAATACCATGTATGTACATACATATAAATGACTTTAATACTTTATGACCTTTTCAATAAATGTGAATACATATGTAATATGTGCACATAAATGCAAATAATTAAATTTTATATTAAAATTTATACTACACACATGATAATTATTATTTACAATAATAGTGATTGTGGTCTAATTTATTATTTAATCAAATTTGCCTATTTTATTCATTTAATTAAATTATTTAGCATCATATGGAAAATGATGAAAATTCTATAAGAATTTTTTTTTTTGTCAAATTCAATTTATGTACAATGTACTTACATATGTACATACGTAATGTTTGTTTGGAAATGTACATACTTCAATATGTACAAAAAATTATAACAAAATATTGTTTAAAATGAAAACAAAGTTTTGTTTGTTAAAAATTATAATAAATTGATAATAATTAGGAAATTATCAAACAATTTTTATCAAAATCATTTTAATGTATTTTTCAAACACTTTAAAAAGCTACAATAAAGCTAAATATTAAAATATAATTTAATTTCTCATTTTATTTCATTTTATGTAAATTTTTAATGTTAACTTATACTTTAATATTAAATGGAAAAATAGTTTTAACAGATTTTATTATACAAATACATTACAATTAAACACATCGAATGTGTATAACATGTAATTATTTGCTTTTGTTAATTAACATTTTTCAACAAATGACAATCATCATGTATATTAAATGGTATAACACTAGTTGTATTCGTATTGAAATAATAGATACAAATTTATACCTTTTGCATATATTGTATATAATTAACAACACTATCACGTATTTTGTACAAATGAATATATTCATATGAATGTGCAAATCATTATCAGTAAAATTTTTACCAATAATGTCACCATCATCATATCATTTTGTTTTTAACGTTTATTTATGTTTAGTTATTTTTTTCTGTATATCCTTTTATTCTGTTATTTATTTATTTATTTTGTTTTTTTCTTTAACACAAAACAAAATAAATAAAACTCATGTTATATTGTAATGTATACAGTACACAAAGTGTAGGTGAAATTGAACAAATACACATACACACGTATAATGTATAAGTACATGTTGTATGTGTAGGCAATATAATGTTGATGATAATTTCACCGTCAATTAATTTTGAAAGAGAATATGCGTATAATACATAAAATGAGGGTCGATTTACGAGTATACATAGAACATGTAATGGGTGACAAAATATATACCATATTTAATTGATTCGCAAAAGATTTTAATTAATACACAATCAAAGATATTATGTAATGTGCAGATGTAAATATTTTCCTTTTCATTACAAAGTACTTTAACTAAAATAGAGATTTTTCATTTTTTTTAAATATGTACGTTTTTTTTTTTTTGCTCCAGATAAAGAATGAAGAAAAATTTTCAAAAAAATCAATTTTAAATATATAAAAGAATTTTCAAAAGAAATTCCATGAAAATTTTTTTATTTTGTTAATCAATTTTTAATTTCTTTAATGATGATTATGGTCACAAATGCCATTAAGTGTATTAACAAAAAATATTTATACGAGCTTTTTGAACCTTTCTAAGGTTTCATTGTTAATAAAGGTGTTTTTAAATAATCATTATTAAAAATACGAAAAATTGTAATTTAATTGAAGGGATTGTTTGTAATGTAATGTATGTAAGCTAAAGCTTTAAACCAAAAAATGTTTCGTTATATTACCTTTTTGGATTAAGTCTAATATTCTAAATTAATTGGAAATTAATTTGTTTAAGCCGGTTATAATTTTATTTCGTTAATTTATTTTATTTTCAATTTAACACAAAAAAAACTATACATTAGGCCCAAGAGGTTGTTGTGAAATTCCGAAGTAGAAGTTATCATTCAAGTATTCAAATTTCATTATACGTATATTACATATAAATAAAAAAAGAAAACTTATTTCTAGAATTTTTATATATTTTTTTTTTGTATTTATTCTAAAAGGAAAAACATTTAAGAAATTTCTAATTTTGCATTTTTCTAAAAACTTTTCTTAATTTTTTGCAATACTTTTTCAACATGAAAAAACTAAAAGGTAAAAGAAAAAAAATTCAATTTAAAATTGAACCTATTAGATAAACCTTCAGGAATTTAAAATATGTACACATAATAGATTGTATGTACATATGTACATAATAGGAAAATATACAACTTTAAAATGGATACGACAACCGAATGAAATTTATTGCAAAGACAAATCCCTGCAACGATGGTAATTCTTTCTTGCTATCCATATTATCCTTATTTCCTGTGTTTTTTGTTTTTATTTTTATTTTTCTTCGTTTTTTTTTTTTTAATTTTTCATTTGTTGTTCCTTATCTGCTCTAGTATTTATGAATATACGTCTATGTTGCATAGTACATATTATTTAGATTCATCTACATTCTTAGACTATTATAGAGAAATACTGTCATTTTAGGTTGTATAGTTAAAATAAAAAAAAAATAAAATAAAAAACAGAAAATACAAGAATAAAACAAGAACGGTAGCAAAAACAAAAGAAATTTTAATAATAATAATAATAACAGTAGAAACTCTTGGTATACGATGTAATCGAGATATAGAATAATCATACAGTAAATTGTGCACCATATACATACATATGTATGTATGTATGTATTTACGTATTGCAGACTCTACATACAAAATTATAAGCAAGAAGGATATGACTGGATTATTGAAAGTTGAAAAATTGTTGTGAGAGAATGTAGGAAATAAGGAAATAATGATTGTATGCTGTCAAACTATGTATATCGCATAGATTCTATTAAAATCCACAAGTTAAATAAAATGATAGGTAAGTACAAGAATGAGTACATACTAAGTATATGCACGTATTGATATATGGATGGATCCTTCAAGTTAACTCAATTTAAACAATGAATTATGACAAGTCTGATGAGCTAGACATACTGATTGGACTTCAAATATTCCATAATTTAAATATCAAACATTTAAAAAAGTATTATAATAATATATTTAAAATCATTTTTTTTTTCAATAAATACACAAGCATATTTAATCATATTGTGATGAAATTAATCATTTTTCCATACTAATTATGATATTATTATAAATCTGCTGTGTTAAGAATTTGATAATTACTATTAAATTGCTTTTTGGTATTTACTAAGAATTGCAGAAAATTTCAGAAATTTGCTAAGCAACAAAAAATAAAGTATAAAAATTTTGATTTAATACTATCCTTTATTTTATTTGTAAATTGAATATAAAAAAAAAACTGTTTTGAATTGAACAACATACAGTGTCGTATGTTTAAGTTAAAAAACACATTTTGTTTTTAAATTTTTACTTTCTGCTTTTCTTTTGTCTTCCTTGCTTCATTTTTACTTTTATTTTTTTCATTTTACTTGTTGAATATCTCTACTTTGTCCTTGTTTAGATGTGTGCCACTGTATTGTGGTTATATTGAAAGAAGATTATTTCTCGATATGTAAGTAATTGGATTCTATATTCACCGGCGTATATAATGGAATTATTGAATTAAAAGGATAATAAAAATGACACTATACTTGGTAAATTTATTGTCATGTTTTGAACATAGAAAATTTATACAGACCATGTATATCAGTTTATTTGAAATATGCTTCCATAGGTTGAAAATGTATAAATACGAGTACATACGTACGTAAAAGTTTATTTACTCCTCTTATATACAGGAAAAATACAAGGAATTTATGTGTTATAAATAAAACTTTCTTTTTATATTGGTGTTTATTAGATTATGTTTATATTGTTTTCGAAATTAAATTAACAAAATAAAACAAAACAAAAAGATGATGAAAAAGAGAAAATAGAAAGGAAAAAATAAACTTTTTATTGAATATATTTTTATTTATTCATCAATATACATATTTTATTGAAGCATTGGAAAAAAAAGAAATAAAAATTTTTTGAAAAAAAAAAAAAAGAATGAATTTAAATATTTTATTTGAAAACAAAATTATTTCATAAGGTTTCGCTTACATTAATCTATGCATTCATTAAAAATAAAATAATACTTTTAAATTATGTAAGTAATGTAAGTGAATGAGCTCTTCGTACACTTGAAATTTTTTTTTCTTAAACTTTGTTTTTTTAAGTACGATAACAGTGTAAACTTTAAATTTAATTCCTTTATCATACAACCATATTTATAAATTCAAATTATTATTAAATTTAAATTTTTAATAATAATTCATGAGTTAGATAACTAGACTTCCTTATCATTTTTTTTAAAATACCGTAAGTTTTTTTTTCTTTTTTCTTTAATTTAACTTTACTATACGGAAAGATTTTCTTTATTTTTTCCTTTTTAGTTGTTTTTTTTGTAAAAGATATTCATTCTTTGAATAGTTTTTCTTTACTTTTGTTTTTTTCTTTATTATTTTTTTTCTTACGGGTAAATCTTTTCTATGTGCTAAATTCATTTCAAATTCATTTATGTGTGTACTTAGGAAACGAAAAGGATAAAAAAAATCCTAAATTTTAAAATCCTTTATGTGTAATTGTGTATACACTTACATAGTACTAAACGAGAATATGTTATGTATGTATATTGAAAGAATAGAATGTAATAAGATAGAAACTAATTTGTTTTTGTGTTTATGTACATACATACCTTTACGTGGTATGTATACGTACGTATATGTAGGTGTATATGTTTATAGGACATTGATTACAATGAAAAAACGAAACCACAAGAAAATAAAACAAAAGGATTTAATTATATCGAGATAAATTCTTAATGTTCAAACTCGATGGAATGTGAATGAATCTTTGTAAATATGTCTATGTGTATGTATATACATATACAAATACATATGCATGTATAAACTTACAACGCACTCATTTCATTGGGTATATATTGTTGTCTGACGGTTGTATGTGTTATGAATTACATTTAATTTATCGTTATCAAAGTTATGTACGCAAACAAATATCCTTTTGTACCATACAGATACAATACACAAGATATATGGTATATATACGTTGTCTGTATTACTTTTTAATCACACATACATATACGTATGTAATTTATTTATAAACCTATGTGAATATTATCGTATATAAACACACATTTTTTAGTAGTTTTCATTTTTAAAATTTATGTTGCTTGTATCAAGAAAACGGATTCTTTAAATACCATAATACTGTTTATTTTCTGCTTTTATATTTAAAACAGGATTTTTTCCTTTAATTTAATTTTTCATTTTCTATTCCAATAATCATTACAGAAAATCTATATTATTGCAAAATTTCATTTTATTGAATAATAGTTTATAATTCATATAGACAATAAATATAAAAAAATTTTGTTTTTATTCAAATTTGAAGATATTTTGATTTTTTTTCTATAAAAAACTTTGTTAATCAAATTTCTGATAGTACAAATACATATACATACTTACATCAGGTGAATGAATATTTTTGATTTTCAAGTTTAATGATATTCAAAAGTTAAACAAAATTATTGAATAACTTTCAAGACAACTTCAATATTGTCTGATTTATTTTTATTTTTAATATAAAATTTATTAGCAATGCGGTAATTTCATATGATTTTCTTTTTAAATTAACGAATATGTTTTTAATGATTAATTTAAAATAAATTTATAGTTTCATTTTTTTAATTTTTTTTTGTGTTTGATAAATGATAATTTTGAATGGAATATTTGAATTATTGTTTTTTGCTTTTTTTTTGTTTTTTAGTTCCTTAACATATCCATATAGAATAATTTGTAATTTGTGTATGAAAAATTTATGTAGCATTCATTTTTCAAATTATTTACGAAACATATTGTGCATTATTGCGTTAATTTTCATTTGTCAATTGCGTGGATATTTTTCAAATTCATACATCATACATGTGTTTTTTGTTTTTTTTTTGATAAATTTTATGAATGTGTTTTTTTCTTTGGCTTTTCAATAAAACAAATTTTATACACACAGAGGTACATACTTACATACATATGTATGTATGTATATGGAGTGTATGTTAAATTCCATGGGTAAAATTGTTAAAATACACAAATATGATGTATATATGAATATATTAGTACAAAAATAAATACATACCATTCATTTTTATATTTTGACAAGTATCATGCACTAAAATTGGTCAACCATAAAATAATCGCTTACAAATGTCACAATAAATGCATATGAGTATACTGGATACAAGATACCTAGTATATGTATGCATATGAAAATGTACATGATAAAATGTTGACAAATATTTGATGTGATTATGTATGGGGTTGATATTTAAATATGTATGTGTGTTCATTTATGTTTGAATGTATAAAATTTGAAAGTATATATGTATGTATGGGTACTTTGTTCCTTTAGTTATTTACATATATACGTAATGTACATACATATATGCGATAAATTCGATTTAAATATGCGATAATAGAACGTATTGAATAGCAAACCAAAAAACAAAAAAAAAAAAATTGCAGGCAGCCAGCCAGTCAGACTGTTTCTGATACAATATACATATCAGTCATTCATACATACATACGTTACATGTAATTTTACATTACGTACTGTATAAATGTATAAGTACACATTCCAAAATGCAATTTTTTATAAAATGCAATTTTTTCCAATTTCGATTTTTTTAATCTTTTTTTTTTTTGCTTTTTATACATGAACATGAATAATATATGCATGTCCATATTTACAGAAGTCATGTTGTATATTACAAATTTTTCAAGAATTACAATTTAACAAACGACAATAAAACATGAATTTTTGGTTACAAAATGTGTGTATATACATACGCATGTATCATTAAAATACAATATTTTAATATTGGATGTGTACATGTGTTTGTACATTTGCAAAATGGAAAAATTATATAATAGTATGGGGTGAAAAACAAAAAAAAAATATTTAAAAAAATTGTTTCCTCTATTTTATGTTTTGTGAGTGCGTGTGTGTGTGTGGTTTCGTTTTGTTTAATTTGCTAGATTTATTACTACATTCGTTCATTTTTTATAATAATTTAAATAAAAATATAAAAAAAAACAAACGACACATCAAACAAACAGCTACAAATTTCAGGAAACATTGAAACATTGGAATAATAATTTAAAAAAAAAAATAAATAAATTTCAAAAAAAGAAATAAAAATTTGGAGTAAGGGTTAGACTGAGTGAACTGGTTTCCATCCAATTGGAAAAATGAATATGCAATTACATATTTTTTAATATGCTTAAAATTAATGTAATTTTCACATATGTTCACGTTATTAAAAAAAATGTATAAAATTGTGCAATTTCCATCACGCAAATGAATAGGGTGTTTCTGGTGTTTTTTAAAAACACTTTTCTCTTTCTTTTGAATCAATTGTAAATTTATTTATAAAAAATTTGATGTTTTAATTTTATTCAAAATTTTAAAAAATTACGTATTTACGCCATATATGTACATTTATGAGTTCAGTACAAGCGAACAGATATATGTATGTAATTTCCATATACCTACCCCTTATTGAATTCTAAAATAAAAAGTCAAACTATATTTTTACGTATGTATATTAAGTTTAAAAAATAGGGACGTCACATTTTTTTGTATTTTACTCAGAGTTTTTTTCATTCTAATTTAATTTTAACAAAAAACAAATTTTAATTATATGTTCGTGATATTTTGCAAACGTATCAAACTAGAATATCTCTATTTTATTATTTTTAAGTAAACCACGTACAATTTTTCTTTTTGTATTTAATTTCTTAAAGCTTGAAGACAAAAAATACCAAATGTATAAAATAATGAATTTTTTTATATTTAATTTTATGCAATTTTTACCACATAAAATTTAATATTAAAAAATACGTACTGTTTGACTAACAATAATAACTATGATACTAAACATTTTTTGCATATATGTACGTACATACATATTATGTATATGCATACAATAAATTTCATTTCAGACTTTAAATAGATGTAAAATCATGTGTATCATTCAGACAGTAGTAGTCATCGATATGCAATTTGATATGACCATGAATAATAATAGAGGGGTTGCATATGGATACATACTGTATGTATGTACTGTAGAAAACATGATCATATCATGCAATTAATAAAAGCATAAAATAAAATTATGTGGGTGACTGCTAAAAATACAAATACATAATGCATTATGTTCATGCGAAAAAAAAGTAAATAAAAATTTAAGTACCATACATTATGTTATATTATATGTATGTACGTATAATAACATGAATATTCTAAAAATGCAATTAGTTGATTAGTTTTTCTCGAAAAACCAACGTACATGTACGTAGATATATATTTATACAAAATAATAATAATAAATAATTTAAGGGTTGTTATAATTTAATAACAAAAAAGCAGAGTAAAGAACTTAATTTCATTTTTATATCAGATATTTTATATCGATACATTTAGATATGTACTTGAATTTGTATTACGCAAATAAAAAAAAAAAATTGAAAAAAAACAACAGAAATAAATAATTGGGGGAGATAATTTTACCTAAACAAATCTTCATAAATTTGAAAGTAATGAAAATATACAGATATTAAAATTCATTTAATTGAATCCGTCTAATGAATTGAATGTATCAGATTACTTTGGCCTTTTTTATATGTATTTGCACTAAAATAATTATTAAATTAAATTTTAAATTGAATTTATTTAATAGAAAAAAACAATTTTTTGAAATAGTAATAGATTATAATTTTTAATAACTTTGTAATAGTGATTTAAGGTAAGTTATTGAATGTCATTTAATTTAAATGAATTTTTAATTAGCACATATTCACTTTGTAAATAGAAATTGTAATATTATTTTATAATAAAATTTCTATTACATTTAAATTTTAAAAATTTTAAAAATAATTAAATTTAAAATCAAAATGTGTTTTTTTTTTTGTTCTATTTTTTTTTTTTTTTGCTTTAAACAGTTTAAATATTTTCCCACATTAAGAAAAACAAAATCAAGAAAGATAAGCAAACATTGCATTAAATTTTCCTAGATTTCTTTGTTACAAATCCTGAAATTTATTTTACATAAATTGCTTTTCGAAAAAAAAAAATCTATGGAAATTGAAATAAAACGAAATGAAAAATTCTAATTTATTTCATAACGAAATTTTGTTTATATTCCATTCTACAAACAAGCAAACAAACAAACAAAGTTTCTTCAATTTTTTTTTTTTGTTCCAATTAAAATGTCAATATTATGTTAAATACTTTCATGTGCATAATGTTGCAACGTCCTTGAAAAATTTTTGAACAGTTTAAATTGGTATTCAGAATTTTCTATTAAAAACATAGAAAAAACAAAATAGAAGCTCAAAAATTTAAAACTTTTTTGATGAAAATTTATGTTTATCTTTCTTATTTTCAGTTTTTGTTTTTTTGTCCAAATAAAGATGCACATGCATTGAAATGTGTGAGTTTGAGTACGTATATGTACATATACTAATTCCACGCCCGTTTAAATGCGTACATACAAAATAAAAATTATTTTTATTGAGGGATAATGCAACAAAATTTTCATATTCTATATTTGTCAAATAATAATAGAAAACAAAAAAAAAATATATATACAAAAAATTTCACCAATAATAAGTTAAAATCCTTATATGAAATTTTATCAGTATTATAGGATTTTGCATATACATATGTGTACATACATATATAAATATGCGTATAATATTGACTGTACAAAAATAATGTGGGAAAGAAAAAGGACAAGAAGATTCTTGAAATTATGGTTAAATTTTATTTTATATCATTTTTTCATATTCACACACACATGAATTTACATATATGTGCATATATTTGTATATACATATGTATGTTCAAAAATGTTATAATAATGTTACAAAAATGTATAGAGAAAACTGAAAGATTGCAAAATATTATAAATTTTAGTCATGTATCTAATAAGTCTGAATTAATAATCTTTTCCTATCAAATAATGATTCACACATTTGTGGTATGAAAACTTTACCACATGTACACATAATTTGGTGGATATGGATACAATATATACATATATTTATGTGGGCACATATACACATGTATTAGTACACTCTGGTATTCATTCGTATGTACATATGTACAAGGATCATATACTAATATGAATGTGTACCAATTTGTTTGATTTTCTTTTTCAACGGTTTTCTTCTACATTTTATGTATTGTATATTAGAATATAATTTTATGCCAGACTATAATATAAGCTAGACTGAATTTTTAGAGATCAAAAAATAACGAATTATACGCATACGTGTATATATTTTTTATACACATATCTAACGTACATAGATACATGTATACTATATGTGCATATAAGGATGAAAAAATACAAAATATATGTATTAACAAAAATACATAAAAGTGTAAGGATGAGAATCTAAAGTTTGAATTATTATTACTGATGATGATGTTGATGACGATAATATTAAGATATTATAAAAGTAACGATAAAGAAATGTATGTATGTGAATATGCATTATGTAAAGAATTTCTTTGCACGAATTGAATGATAGAAAATTCTGTCTGCAATGATGAGTTTTTCCCATGTGCAATGTCATACCTTCGGTATCCTCAAATATGTGTACTTAATTCCCGATTTACACGGTATTCGAATTGCATATTTTTAATTTTCTATCAAATATCGGATGAAGGAAAGCAAATGCCTTTCATTAATGCCTAATAATTAACGATTGCTTTTATGTAAAAAAATATAAAGTCATTCCTTCACACACAAAATTTGAAAATCTATTAAGGTAACATGTAGTTATGAAATATGTACACAATTCCAAATTACATAGCATTTTTGAAATGCTTATCTGCCGTGTAAATCGAGGATTATTTGCACATATATTTATATGTATTCATGTGCAATATTGTGTATAACAGTAGAACATAAAGAAAAATGTGTTAACTTAAAACCAATTTAAAAACAAAATTGAATAACAATGTACAAAAATGTAAATGTGTATGTAAGTATCACGTAAAAGTAGCAAAAGTAGTAAAATGAAAGTGTTATAAAGTTGGTAAAAGTAAAATGTGATAATGAAATGAGTTAAGAGAAAAAACTTGAAAAGTTGAATGGCATTTCATACACAAATATGTCATTTTAGCTATACCGAATCTAACTAATCTATAAATTGTGTAAATTTTGTATGTATCGTATATTTTTGGTTGTTATACAAAAATTACTATCCTTTGTCCTTTCATTTTATATTATATCAATATATGTATGTATGTACTTGTAAGATTTACATATGTGTGTACATATAAATTGTACCCGAAAATACAAATACATATTTTTATATGTAACTTATCTGTGCTGTGAGTAATAGAAAGAACCAATTTTCCAGAAAAGTCGTAAACTCAAGTGAAAAAAAAATGAAAAAAGAAATCTGTATAGAAGGGTGATATGAAAAATACAACTTAAAAAAAAGTTGTGAATTTATGATACAACGATGTTGATGATGATGATGAAGATGACGATCGTCATGTCACAAGATGTACCACTGTAAGAATCAAAATATACAAACATACAAATGTACAGTGAAAATTGAGAAACACAAGGTACAAATTGTCTTTTCAACCTTAATTAAAGTTTTGTCACGACCAACAGCAAAAATTGAACTCCGTCTTGCATATACATACATACATACATAATATGTACCGTGTATGATGTTATAGACATCTAAAATTTATCCACTACACCTTACTGCTACTGTTACCGCTATTATCCTGTTACTACCGATTTTAATGATGAAAATTTTCATTTATTTTTGTTTTATCTCACTTTTTATCTTTTTTTTTTACTTTCTTTGTTTTGTATTTATTTTTATTCTTTTTTTCATGCATGTATGTATGTATATATGCTATAATTTGAAACAAACTAGAAAAGCAAAAAAAAATTTATAAGAAGTAAAAAAAAAAACGCGAATTTTTGATGAATTAAGTTTTATCATTCATGATGAAAAGGTGATGATACCATGTATGTATATTTATATATGTACGTACAATGTGTACCGCAAAGATGACTCTTGTGTATAAAACTGTAGGAAAGTATGTATACGTATATTCATTTGTTTGTATTTGTATCGTCTTATTTATAATTTGTATCATGCATTCTACATTCATTTGATATCAAAATATATTAAAATGCTATGACATATTCTCAAGATATTGGTAAAGTTTCATTTTTATGATTTTTTCTAATTTTATTTTTAAATTCTACTCTTTCTTTTCACATCTTTTTTTTTTCTTATCATTTTTTTGTTTTTTTTTTTTTTTTTTTGTTTTTTGTATTTTGTTTTTGTCTTTGTATTTTTTATTTTTGTTTTGTTGAAAATTTGTAAAAGATATTTTGATGGATTACATAGTTAAAAAAACATGAATGTATAAATAAATAATAAATAAAACCTTAAGCAACCCTAAAAAAATTATGATTAAAAAACAAAAAATATGTACATATATAAATTATATGAAGAAAAAGTGATTACTTGTTGTTATGCTTTTATGATTCTTAACATTTCGTATAGAATTATAGAATTAAGAATATTATGAAAATGAATAAAGGTAATTTTGAAACTTTTACGTTTACATTGTAATATCTTGTTTTTTATTTCGATTTATTCGATGAATTTCGTTTAAATTTTTGGTTATTTTATGGAAAAATGTAATCTTTTTCTTTTTGTCTTAAGGTACGTGAAAGAAATTGGTGAAAATTTTTTTGAATTATTAATTAATTTCAATGTTTTAGAATTAAAAATAATTTAAAAAAATAAATAAATAAATACTTCTATTATGTGTATGTATCGTGGTTAACTGAACTACATTCAAAAGCAATACTTATTTTCGATTTAAATTCAATTAGTCCAATGTTTTTATTTAAAGACAATTTGTTTTTCTTGAAATCATTATCCTTTTGTTTATGGGTGCATATTTCTTTTATATTTCTATTATTACATATTTGAAAAAAAAAACATGCGTTTAGATATATTTGTCTAAAAACTGCTTGAATTTTTAAAAAAATAAAATTTAAAATTTATTGCAACCATTAAAGAGAATACATAAAATGTAAAAAAGGATGTGTTAATAAATTGGCACACATACATATTTTTAATTTTGCTTTTTTTTCGAAAATATACTAATAACAATAAATTTGCATTAATAATGTTATTTAGAAATAATAAAATCGTTTATGTTCTAAATATCTTTTTCCTTTGCTTTTTTATGTTCTCTTTAAAACAAGAGAAAAATTAAATTACAAAAAAAAAAAAAAACAACAACATTAATAACAAAGTTTTCTATACCATGAATATACAGTACAAAAATAACATGTACCTTGCTAGAAAAAACATGAAAATTATACAGTATTGGGATGAAAATTCTGTGATGTGTGCATATTTATCGTTTTTAAAATCCACTTTTAAAATATAAATTTTTATGATATCATTTAAAATTGATTTGTGATAAATATTTTTTGAGTAAATATTGAATATACCAATTTTATACATATTATAACCGTATTCATTTAATGTCTTCTTTTTTTTTATATATAAATAAATAACATATTTTGTTATTAATATAAATGAATGTATTTATGTATGTACATGCGTATATGTACAGATATTATATGAATTCAGTAAGCAGAATAGAAACTGAAAAAGGTATACATACATATACGTATGTTTCGAATTGCTTTGTAAAACATAATATGAATATATAATGTGTATTATTTTTAAATATATTATAGAAATGAAAATTTACGTGTATTTACCAAAAATATAGATTGCATTATATTTTGGTCTCAGCTGTATTTTGTATACCGCAATCGAAACTAAAGTGAAGTCTATTTAAATGTCATCTGCAAAAAGCTTAACGCAACTCACAATATGAATCCTCTCTCTGCAATATGCTACCAATATAATATTTTTAAAATATATATACTTACATATTTATGTATACAATTTACCTATCTATGAACTGTATGAATATCAATATAACCATGAATTTAAATAAAACATATAAATATACATATGTATGTATGTATACGTAGAATTTTAAATAGAAAAGATGTATTAATAAAATAACAGTAGCAGTTAAAGTACGTACATATGTATGTTTATACGTTTATGCATTGTACAATATACATATGTACATACATATATGTACATGTATGCAAATATTCTGGTAACTATAAAATATATTTTTGGTATTATGTCAATACCGAAATGAATGAGAGAAAGATACTGTCATACTGTCACTGATAAATGGATAGAAATTATCAGCCCGCAAGGCTCTTAATTAACTATTTTATCCAAAGGCCAACGTATAGCTTAGTGTTCTATATCCATGTACTTACATACACATACGCATATACAATATATTCTACATAATGTATAAGCAGTTTTAATATACACTATCATAGAGTTCAATCGTTTATTTGCTAAATTTTTATGTGTATAAACAAACATCATATATAATACTGTATGCACTAAATACAAATGTATGTATTATATGCACTACAGTTACCTATATTATAGAGTTCTAATTACATATATATATAATTATATATTTCCTATTGTATCTGAATATATATGTATTTGTGTACTTATCTTTGTGCAAAAATTTTTAAATAAAAATAAAAACAATTATTTGGAGGGTGAAAACAAAAACAGTATTTTTTTCCAAAATATGTATTTATGTGTACACGTTTATCGGTCCATACATATTTGATACATATACATATGTATATTTTTGTACCATAATTTCTGGAAAATAAATCCTACGAATATGCAAATTATCAAATCAACTGTCATATTAATCATATTATCTAAATTTAAATCAAATTTAAATTACGTGACATTAAAATGTAATTATAAATATTAAATCTCATTAAATCAATGCAAATTTTACCTTGATTCAAAATTATTATTTTTTCTTTGCATTTTGAAATTTAGTCGATGATTGAAAAAAATATTTTTAAAATTTCAATACCCTTGAGATATGATTTTATATAAAAATACAAAAAAATAAAGTAAAGGAAAACTTTTATTCAGCTACATACATATGTATAACTGTATAAACATATGCTAATTTGAAAAAATGTACAATTCATATTTCTATAAATGACCGTTACAGAATGTTATATGCAAATTATAATGTTTTTTATAGTGTGTTTTTCTTTCCTGGAAATTCATGTTGAAGAATTATTTAAAATCATTTTTATTTTCGTTTTTTTTTTATTAAGAAAAAGTATAGGTAAAAAATTACTTTTCGTATATTAAAAATTTTTATTTTTTCATAACATGAAATACATTTTCTGTAAGTACTTTTAAAATTATATTTTTGAAAAGAAAAAAAAATACATGTATGCATACTAGGTATTTTTCATAAATATAAAATGATAAATTTTTTGTTTCTATTCTCATACGGTAATAGAAGAAAAATAATAATGCGATTTATTGCAATTTTAAAAAAGATTTACTGATACATGAGGCACCAAAATGAAATGAATTTATGCAAACGTGTTGCGAAAAACCCATATAGACGTATAGATATTGAAGATATCTACAACATTTTTTACTTAATCCTTGTTTAATATTTTTATATATGCATGTATGGTTTTTTTTTTTATAGTTTTTATTTTCAATATTCCTAAGATACATTATAAGTTTTTCTGCCTAAAACAAAAATTATTATGCAGAACAATAAAAAAAAAACTGTATTCTTTTTTCTTATTTCAAAAATATCATACATTAAACATTGTAAAATAGACTATCTTTTTTTTTAAGAAAAAAATGAAAAACAAAATAAAAATTTTCTTCTTGTCTTTGTATCATACATGCAAAATTAACTATGAAAATTCTGTATTCTTCAAACACCATTTAAATGTTGTTGTTCTTTTCATTCATTTTTTTTTCTCATAAAAGTACACAAATACTCGCATACACCTGAAGAAAATTTTATATCTTTTTCAAGGCAAAAATAAAATTTGTAAAAAAGAATTTCCAAAAAATTGAAAACATAAAAAGAGTAGGAGATTTTTTTTTTCAAAAGTGCTGTACAGACATACAAATAGTTTGTATATACACAATATGTATGAATATATTTTACCTTTAAGTAAAATCACAAAAAATAAAACAAACAAAAATGTATATAATATAGATACATTCATATATGTACATAATAAAAAAAAGGATGAAATTAACCCATAACCTGTTTTAGTTAAGGGTGAAATTCATGTGGGAGTTATAAAACTGAATGTTACATTTTATTGCTATTTCTTTTAAATTTTTAACATTTTAATCTTTTCAATATACACGTGTTACTTGTTTTTCCTTTTTTTTTTTTACTTACTGCTTTTCATTTTATTTCATTTTACTTTTTTTTTTATATATAAATATGTCTTATCATTATATTGGTTGGTGTTTTTGAATTTAGTAACGTACATATTTGTAAAAAAGAAACATTGAATAAAATTGAAATCTACAATTAAATATAGTGAAAAATTTATAAAATAGGTGAAAAAGACAGAAATACAAGAAAAAAGAAAGAAAAAAAAAACGTAAATATTTATAAGGAAGAAAACATTTTATGTATTTTTTTATACACCTGTACGAATATATGTATAGTATGAATATAGTAAATTGTACGTCCAAGTCTACAATGGAATGAATACTCATGTATGCACTTAAATATGTACATAAAAACATGTATTGTGTATAGTCCCTGTTAGAAATGAAATGAAATGAAATGAGTAATAAAGTTAAAAAGGAAAATAGTAATTGATTGAAATTGAAAATAAAAAATTAAATAAATGTAATAAACAAGAAAAATAAAAATATAGTATATAAAAACGCTAGCCGAAAAAAAAATAAAGATTATTATTATTTTACCTTAGTTATTATTAAATTTTTGTGTTTTCAATTTGTCAGCTTTTCATATTTTTTTTAAAATTTAAAGATCTGAATCAAATTATTCAGATTTAACGAATTTGATTGTTGATGTACAGGTTTTTTTACATAAATTTTTTATTTTACAAAAAAAAAAAAAAAATCGTTTTTTTAAAAATAGAATTTAAATTTTTTGGGTATGAATTTTTATTTAAAACAAACGAATTTCGTTTGCAAAAAGAATAAATTTTTAATTTTTTTTTTGTTAAACAGCGAACTCAAAGTGAAAAACTTGTTTCACGTCGGGTTTTTTTTACAGAGTCCAAATAAAAAATTATATGGTTATTATTCTTCCTATACCTTATTAGGTTGTACAGGGTTTCCCATAGGTCAGTTTATTTTTTTGATTGCTGCAGTATTTAAAAAGATTTTTTAAATAAATTTTTAGAATGTATTTTTTTCTATTAAAAACTAAAAATTCTATTTAAAAATTTTAACTATATTGAAGTCATTTATTGCCTAAAACTATTATGAATAAGTTCTTTCTATTTTATGTCCTTATTTTAGTATACTGAAATGTTTTACCATACGTTTTACATTATAAATATTAATTTTAATTTTTTTTTTTTAAATCAAATATAAATGAAATTGTGATGAGAAAAAATTAAATAAATCAAAATTAAAAAATTTAAAAAAAAGAAGTAAAATGCAAACAAAATAAACAAAAATTCCAATGAATATCATATTAATTTTCTCTTCACATAATAATTTGTTCAATCTAAATTAAGCTTAACCATCTGTGTGTTTAATGACAATAAATAATTTTGCACCATATATGATTTTTGCTATGAATGCATTTGTACATACATATATACAACTATATGTACATTGTACACCCATTATATTCATACGTATATGTTTGTACGTACTTATATTATTATAACTTGTGTGAAATGATGCTAAAAACTATGCATTTAAGCATGTATTCATATACCATATAGTGGACATAATTGCGCTATTAGTGCAATTATTCTGATTCTCTTATCCTATTTAAGGTCTGGTTATAGTCCTGGATTCATGTTTTATATATGCAAACACATCCATGTACGTGTGTATAACATATGTGTGCATATAAATATATGTAGATAATTGTGTGCTTGAATATAGGTATGATTACAATAATTTCTGGTTAATTGAATTTTTAATTGATTATTTAGTGTTTGTGTTTTTTGTACCTTTTATTATTTTTTCTGCACACATGCTCAAACATATTGTACATACATACTGGTTATTACTGTATTATATAGGTATATTCTTTTTTCCTAGGCAGATTTATATTTTTTATTTCATGTATTTTGCTTTTCATTCACGACTTATGTATATATAGGAAGATTTTTTTTTTTAGAAAATATTTTATTTATGGAAAAAATTTGATCGCAGGGAAATTAATATTTTTTTGTCCTTGTCCTTTTTGTTTTACTTATGATTTCATTTTCATTATTCCTTTCTATATTTTAATGGCACATTGAACATCATATTTAGTTTAATGTACAAATGTACAAGTCTATGTACATATGTTTGAATTGTACGATATTATTTCTGAATTATTCTTTGGCACATTTAACTGTATTGCACAAGATCATACATACATATGTATGTATATGTATGTTGACTTTATGTTAAATTATAGTATTTATAGTACACTCGTACAATACTTGTATAATATACGTATACATATGTACATTCATATATACATATGTGTTTTCGATTTGTGTTTGGAAAAGTGCATACATAAAACTCATATCACCATATCACTAATGAACATACAACTTTGGAATTTACATACATACTCGTATATTTACATACATACATACATATGTACATCTTGGAATATGGATTAGTACATTCAGTTGAATTTAACTCAATTAAAAACAATTTTACGGTAAAATACAAATATAATGAAAAAAATATTATTTGATTATTTGAAATCGATTTTCAATTTTTCTTAAATTATTTTAATCAAGACAAGACAAAAAATTTGTATTATATAAAAGAAAAATTTAATTGAAAATATAATATTCCAAGAATGAGCAAAAATTAAAATTAAAAAAATATGGATTTTATTTCAAAATACATACATATGTAGTTTGAAAATATTTATGGTTTCATGTTGAAAAATCGAGGATTCGAACTTACTAAATCCCTTGAAATTGATTGTTAAAAAATCCAAAAGTTTCGAAATTTTGATTGTTGTAAGTCCTGTTTGAATAAAAGTACATAATATCCTTGCACTGTGAATTACCTCAAAAAATTATTTTTGAAAATGTGTGAATTATACTATAATAATATTAAATGGTTCAATTATCTAAAGTATTATGAAATACATGAAATAAAATAACGATATGTTTTTGAACTAGAGTTATCCTTTTTTATTGTAGAATAGCAGACATTTTATATTTAAAATTTTTCCGAAAATTTTATCCACTTTTTTTTATATAATCAAAAATATAAAACAACTTAAAAAACAAAAACTAAATATAAAAAATAAGAATAAATAAAACAATAGTACAAGAAATAACATCAACTAGAATAAAAAACAAGTATTTTACTTGAATATTAATGTAAATACTTGTATATTAAGTATGTACTTATTTGCATACGTATATATGTATAAGATAGTCTGAAATGGTCATTATGAAAAATTATTAGTTTTTCGTGTTTATTTTTATTTTCATTATCTTATCATTTTTGTTTTTCTTTTCATACAATAGTATTATAGTTTCCATTTTTGTCATTCATTTCACATTTATTCATTGCCGCAAAACGCATTTCTTATAAATATTCACTTTTCATATCAAATGTACATACATATATTTGAATATAACATGCAAGTATACCTTATGTATATGTGTGAGTAACAACGCCTTAAGAATTTAAAAGGTATGGTAAAAATGGTAATTTCTGTAGCAATGCATATAAAATTTATATTTATACATGAACATGTACAAATGTGTTTACATATATTTATGTACATAAAACAAATTCGCGTTTTAAAATAATAACAACATTAAAATATTAGCACAGTTTTATACAATTTCAGCATGTTTCATTATATAGAATGGTCAGTTTAGTATGTACATATATTGTGTACAAATTAAAAAAAAGCCATAATTAACCCCTTAGGTTATGGAACGGTAGAATTATGCAGAAGAAAATATTTATAAGAAAATTATGGATAGAAGGTCGAATAAATAGTACAACAAAGAGAAAAAAAAAAACGATTTAAATAAAATTTTTACGAAATAATGAAAAAAAAAACATGAAAATGAAAGCAATAAAGCAGAACAACAACAAAACAAAAAAAAAAAACAAAGTTTAAAACATGTATGCATGTATGTTCATATTGTGTATATTTTTATAGCATTTAAATGCAATAATAAATGCGGCTAAAATAATTTTGTCATTAGAACGAAATAAAAAAAAATAACAATGATACCAACAGCAATGTAAAATAAGTTTTCCATCCTACCAAATTGGTTAAACGTTATTAACACCGTTATTATCATTATGTGAGCTACGTTTTCATTTTCTTATTTATTTATTTTATTTTTTTATTTTTTTTTATTTTTCCGAAACTAAATTTTACTCTACTCTATTTAATATTATGGTTTTTGTGTAATTTGGTATTAAAAATATTTTCCTAATTTAAAAAATCTGTTGTTATTGGTCGTACATGAATATAATTTATTTTTTTTTTTTTTTTGTTTAAAGTTTTTATTTAATTTTTTATTTCTCATGTAAAACCATAAAAATCAAATTAAAAACCAATTTTATTTCTTGTCTTTCTCCACCCTTGTTTTTATTATCATTTTATTTTTAAGTGTTTTTTCTGTTTTAACTAATTTTTAACATTTTTTTAGGTTTGCCAAAAAATTTTATTTTAATTATATTTCATGAATATGAAAAAAAAAAAGATTTGTTTTATCATAGTTTTCATTCTACGTACATATATGTATTTATGCGTTACTTAGAAATATAATTATCATAATCGCACCCACTATATGGATGCTAATGAGTATAATGAAAATGCCATGTATGTAAATACATATGTGTGTATGTGAATGAGAATTTTTGTGTAATATGAAAATTTTTGAAATATTGTGCTATACATACACGTGTAAATATCGGTTTTTTTTGTTTGTTTTACTTTTTCGGTTTTCCACAAATTTGAATTCTAGTACAAAATATGAAAATGAAAACTAATTTTTGTAATAAAATTTTAATATTTATACGTACATCATTTTTTTCTTATTCGTGGTTTTCGTATTAGCTACAAAAAATTGTTAGATCTTTCATTTCAATGTACGTACATTTGTTATTCTTTTGAAACTTCAAGATGAATTGTTTAAACAAAAATTTTAAATAAAAATTGTTACAAATTACAAACATATTAATTAAAATTTAATTTTCTCTTAACAATTTTGTAAGAGTAAAATTTCGTTAAAAATTTGTAAATATATTATTTAAAGAGAAAATTTCGATAAGAAGAGATATATACACATTATTTACAAAGGGACCATCTTTTACTTGTGTTATATGTTGTATGTAAAATGTTAATTTTTAAATTATCTATGCATATTTCGTCTAATTAGTTATTGGACTAAAAATTCAATGGAAAAATAAGTGATTTTAAAAAATTTTCAGATTCGTATTTTTCTTAGATATGCATAGATTTTGTTTGCTGTTAATTTTTATAAAGTTTAAAAGCTTTAAAATTTTGATAGGTTTTTTTTTAGTGAAACTGTCATACATGGGTATCGAATATAATTGTACTGATATTGTACAATTTTAAAAAAGAATACAATATTTTCAGTTTTCGCTGCACTACACACTTGGACAAGATGTACATTAAAAGTTTCGAATATGTGAAATATGTATAAGTGCATTCACTGAAATTTTTATAAATTATCGTTAAGAAAACAATCTATCTCTTAGATATTTCCTTTTGCGTGCGCATGTGTTAATATTTGATAAGCTCTTTTAAATTGGGGAACTAACTGACTGGGTCTAAATTTATACTCTTATTTAAGAGTTATATAAACATTTTTAAATTTGTATAAAAGAAACGAATATATTTTCATATTTTTCCCAGATCTTTGATTTAATTCATAGTTTCTTGGTTTCTTCAAGGCAATAATTCACCATCTTAAATACAGAAATTATATATTTTCAAACTAATTTATTCGGAAAAAGTGTAGATAGAATTTTAATTTTTAAATATTGATGTAACAACTATACACAGTAGACATTTTTATGCTTGTATTAGTTAATTTTTTAAATTTTACGTGCAATGTATGCATGATTTATAAAATATAGTAATAGGTGAAATGGATGAATAATCACTAAAGACTATATACACATGTTGGAAATAAATACAGGTAAAACAGCTGTATGAAATGAATACGTATATAAATTATAATACGAATGGACTATGATTTTTGTTATCAACCTTCTTCTCGTCTTGCCTGTTTCCACCCACACTAATAGTCTGCTACAAAATATTAAAGCAAATTGTATAGATTGTAACTAACTTCATTCTAGAAAAACATTTTCGCTGCTTTTTGCTCCACATCAATACATTTTCATATTTTCTTAATTATAACATGAATATGTATGTAAATACATACATATAATTTATGGTTGGATACTGTTTTGCTCTTCGAAGAATTTTACGGAAAATTTGGTTGAGCAATGGCAATTGCAATTTTCCAGAATATGTTAGAACTTAAAATGAATTGCATACATGTGTAAATACGATTTGATATGTATATGGTGGGTGGTGGGCGCAATGTCATGAACGTTATCCATTGTCCAGTGTATCATTCGAAGCGAAATGTATAATCATGAACATTTGTGTTCGAAATACATTCATGTTTGTGTTCGTGACTCGTGTACATTATATAAACAATAAATTTTTAGTTTTTACTTTTTATATGGATTTTGCTGAGCTGGTTTATTACATATTTGTGGAAATTTCGCCGCAAAAATTACATTTGTGTACATTGTATTCGTATGTACTCTTTGTATATCGCAGTTCGCTTTAAAATACATACAAAATTTATACTACATTTTGCCGTAGATAATTCAGTATGCAAATTTAATTTAATGTTTTTCATATATATCCAGCACAAAACAAAAAGCACAATACTGAACACAAATACAAAAAAAATTATACATTGACTAAATTGAACGAAAAGCAAAGCAAGGCAAAAGCAAAGTATAAAGCAAAATATATACATATGCATATAACATGTATCTATATTGTGCTCATGTATATTTGCTTTTTGTTTTTCATTTTATTCGTCTTTTTTCGTTCTCAAACATAAAAAAAATTCCAGTTTTATAAATTTTCTTGAATTTCTTGGCCGCTTGAAATGAAAATCGTATTTTCTTGCTTCAGTCTACGAGCGACTACGTGTGATATAGGTCGCGCTATTTTCGCTAAATTATAATTCTACCCCGCAGTATAAAATTTTTGCCGCTTTTATTGCTTTTATTAAGTGTACAATAAATTATTAATAAAATACACAAAAAAAAGTTTAAAAATCAAAAATTGTAATTAAAAATAATGAAATTTTTATTAAAATATAAATTTTCATATATATAAACGCATATAATTTTATTTTTTATTTTTATAAATCATATCATAATTTATAATTAATTACATCAAAATATAATTATATTTTCATTTTCTTTTGGTATTTAATATTTAATTTAAAAATAAAAGAAAAAGTAAATTTTTTTTTTACAGTGTGTCAGTATAAGTATTTAAGAATTAAAATTAAACATTTATGTAAATTAAAACTCTATTTTAAATTAGAACGAAAAATATTTTTTTTAAATCTATATTTATGCGTAAAAATATAATCTGAAAATTTTATTAATAGATTTGTAGTAGATATACTTATTTTATACGTAAGAAATGATAAAAAGTTGTATATAATCTAAAGTTTAATAATTCGTCATTGTCATAAAGTCTCTAGTGAATACAACACTTATTACATTGGTCATCAGATATTTAATAATACTGCTAATAAAGAGAATAATACAAAATAAATTTTATTTTCTCTATTTTTGACTTTTTATTTTATTTTATTTTTTTTAAATTATAATTTATTTGATAATGACTGTAATTAAAATATATAAAATTTAAAAAAATAAAAATAAAATAAAACCATATGTTTAAAAACAATAAAATAAATAAATAAAAATACGATATGACTGCTCATAGAAAAAGAATGCTAATAATTTAAAATTTAATTTACAAAAAAAAAAAAAAAAAAACAATTTTTCTGTTTCATTTTTTTTTTTAATGTTATTGTTTCTGTTGGAAATTTTGTGTGAAAATTATAATTGATTAAATAATAATTAGTTAATTATGTGAATAAAAAAAGAAAATATGTAAAGTCTTTGAAAAAAATGTAGATACCCATTAAAATTAATTGAATTTTGAAATTTAAAAAAGGTCAAATTGTTTCATATAATTACACATGATAATAGAATACATTCATTATATACATTGTACATTTGATATACATACATACATATGTATATGGTAAAATTGCTTGTCATCTTGTCATAAACTTATTTTGTGACAGTCAGAAAATTTTTTTTTTGAAATAATTTACAAAAATTAATTATCAACATATGAATAAAACAATGGCATGTGTACATTGCACATATGTACGAATATAAGTAAGTATATACATGTACGAATTTGTCTATAATAAAAAAGAAATATACATAAAAAATTTTTTAACTTATAGAATTGAACACATGTAATTTCAATCTACATTTCTTCGCGTACTAATGTACACTTTAAAATTAAATACATATGTATATCTAGAAAAATTTAATTTTATTGTTTTTAAACAACTTTGATAACATATGCATGTATACGTATACATACAAATGCATATGTTGCATACTATTATCATCACACAATAATTCCAACGATAATAACTTTTTTTTTCTTTCATTATTATCAATTTCATTTGCAAACATATTTCGAAAATAAATACAATAATTTTGATAAAATTTTGTTAAAAATTTTGCAAATTCTATATAATTTGTGTTGTATTTATTGACTTTGTATAAAAATGAAAAACTAAACGTTAAAATAAAACGGCATTAATAAAATTCGAAAATTTCTTATTAAAATTTTATTTTTGATATGAAAAGAGAATGGTTTTTTCATAATGAAAAATCGCAAGTAAACAAAAATTTTAAATTCAACTCAAATTTCAAGTTTTTTCTGCATTTTTATAAAGATTTATTTATTTGTTAAAATGTATACACATGGGTTTATATTTCAATATATATTTTTTTTTTATTTCACAAAAATGAAACAGAAAAGTCGTATATTCGTGAAATGTAATTAAAAAAATGTATACATATAAGTATATATAAAATAAATTAATAAATATTATTAAAACAGTAAAATATTTTGCATTCATTAATATTTTAAAAAAATTATGATATAATGATTTATAAATAGAACTTGCAACAGAAAATGATTTTTAAATAATAAAAATAAGATTTATTTAATATTTAAAACGTTTTAACAACTGTATTCCATTTCATACTGTGCCAAGTAGAATTATTAAAATTAAAAAAAAAAAAACTTTTTTTGCAATAACAGAAATAAATAAAAATTATTTATAAATTATTATGAAATGCGTTTTTTGGTTATTTTTATTTTGATTTTAAAAATTATACGTATCTACATGCATGTACTCGTATGATGATATAAGAATGATAAATTCTATTTATAACATCAATAATATTAATTTTGTATACAGTATTTTCCGTTTTTTAGTTTCTTTGATTTTAAAATAAATTCTAATTCAATTGTAACGAATTTTTATAAATTTTATTTTACGTCCATTAAAAAAAAGTTTTTTGGCCTTTTTTTAATAAATTTTCAATTTATCGTTATTAGATGATTAATTAATGTTTGTGATTATTTTGAATTACAAAACAATTGGAAAATTTATTCTTTTAAAGTTATGAATTTATATTTACTATACCTGTTAATAGTCAATTTAACTAAAGTTTGTACTCGTCGTATACAAACTCAATTTGGAAATTTTCTTATAAGATTATTATTGGTAGTATTTAAATAATTTCCCACTATATTTCATTGTACTAAAAAGGACATTTCATTTTTATTTATTTGTTTTTTTATTTATTTAAATTATCTCAATATTATTGATATTTTTTTTAATACTGGAATAGTCTTAAATTATGTTTTGAATAAAGGCACAGAACAGCAGCTACTAAATACTAAAAAAAAATTTTTTTAAATTTTTTTTATATTATTGAACAAAAAGTAAAATACCATAATTGTGAAAAAAAAAAATTGAAATAATTACTGTACACAGAAATCTAATTAAAAAGACTTAAGAAGAATAATTTTTAAAATTTAATAGTGTTTGACAAAAAAAATCTGTATTTGTGTATAATTTCCAAGTGTAAAAAATTCATTTTATTTTTTGTTTTCTTTCTAATATTTCATGAAAATAAATTTATTTTTGTAAAATATATAGGTAAAATCTAGTGAATGAATATATATATACATATACGAGAAGTAAAATTGAATTAAAAAAAAAAAAGGAAAAGAAAATTTAGAAAAAAAGTTAAGTGAAAAGTCAGTTAAGTAATCCTTAACAAAAAGTTAAAAAAAAAAAAAAAATAAAAACAACGACTGAGTGTGTATTTAGAAATTGAATAAAAACTATAAAACTTTAAAAAACAATAAAAACAGACAAGGACGTGAATTTTACTAAAATTCAAAATAAAAATCATCAAATGAAATAAATGTAAGTACATATACATTTCTACATATTAAAGCTGTTTAACACATAAATATTTGAATATTATTTTATATTTTTGTAACTGTATAGAATGTGTTATATTTCTTTTTAATAAAGAAATAATAAGTTATTCTGAAGAAATTCCTTAAGTTTCTCATTGATAAAAAATTTTGAAAATAATTTTACTTAAATTCTTTTACAAAAATTTAATTTTTCTGCAGGGCAAATTAAAAAAAAATATATTATTATTACTAAATTGTTTTTTACCTAATTCTAAACCTGTTAATTAAAGATTAAAGAATTTCACTATTTTCTTTGTATGAATTACGTGATACATTCAATCAGTCTGAGTTTTAATGTATACAGATGAGTTGAAAAAAACAATCGAAATATTCAGAATGTTCTAAGATTTTTCAAAATATTTTTCTAATAAATTATAAACTAAAAAAAAGAACAAAAAAAAGCTCAAAAAAATATCCACGATAATGTTTTTTTTTGGCTCAAAATTTAGGTTTCATTTTCAATATTATCACAAAATTCTTTGACAAATTGTAACAGATGTTACATATCTTTGAATTTATTTCTAATACAATTAAATAATTTAATCAATATTTATTATTTTTGCGTATGATTAAATTACCTGAAGAAAAGTATTTTATTCTACGATCATTTATGAATTATAAATGTATGAATATTAATTTATAAAATTGAAAGAGAAATCAACTAAATAAATTAAGATGTTAAATAAAACAGTAAAGCAAAACACACACACATGTAGAAGCCTTTTAACGTATGTATGTATGTACATATACACCTAGTAATTGTATAACAAAAAAAAAAGTAATAATAATAATAAATACGATTGTATTATTTTCATTGTCAAAATTATATAAACGTGTTCGTACATTTAAAGTACAATACTGTCATATCTATATTTATTAAAAAAAGCGACAACAAAAAGAAAAAAAAAATATAAACACAAAAAATAAATATTAAAAGCATTAAATAAAAAATAAATGCTTTACGCACACCCACAATTTAATATTGAAATTATGTGTACATACATTCGTGTAATAATTGTATACCTAAGACTAGGTTATACACATAATATGTATGTACATATCAGTATAATAGATATACTGATCATTATTTCATATATTCACGTGTAAACATTGAAATTTTGTTTGTTGTCATAAGATACATGTCTTTATACGTGGTACTGTATTTTTACAGACAAAAAACCTAAAAAAGAAATAAAAACAAAATAAAAAAATAATACATTTAAGAAGAAAAAAAAAAAATTCATTCAATCTGAATTTATATACTTAGATACTTTATGTAAGGTATATTTTATGTTCTATTTGTTTCTTTGGTTTTTAATGGTTAAATATAGAAAGCATATTATATTCTGTACAATATGTGACATGTGAAAATTGAAAAATGAAAAAAAGCATCAACCTAAAATACATACATACATATATCTTTTTGTACACAGTACGTGTCATACGTGTAATAAAAATATCATATCTGTGTCATTTTAATTTAATTTTCATACAAGCAAGAAAATAATATAAAAAAATCAAATATGAAAAAAAAAATCGATTTTATTTGTGTATTACAAAAAAACAAGAATAAAAAATAAAATCATTAATATCGTAAATATGTTACTTTTATGTATGATATCTACAAATAATATTAAAAAATTATTTTCAAAAATGTACACATAAGTAAGTAGTATTGATAGTATATATATGTATATATAGTATATGTTTATGAAAAGCGAAAAAGAATTTGTTATGTAGAATAAATGAAAAAATTTTTTATTTTATTAATTTATCAGTATTTGTGTATACGTATACATACGTGTATACAACACATTTAAAGCAATTTTATATTTTTTTTGTCTTTTTTGGTAAAATGTTTTTTTTAGGACACTTTAAACACATGCATTTTTATTTCGTGTACTTACCAATATGTAATAACAACATAATATAATATTGATATTGTTGAACATATTATATATAAAATATGTATGTATATGTATTAATGAAACCATATAAATTTGTATCTATGGCAAAAATGAACAATACATATAAATATGACATAAGAAAATTAAGAGAATAAAAATACTTATAAAAAAAAAATTGAAAATAAAAATTCACTACTATTATTGATTAAATTAAATTCGTATTATTTATTTGTACATGATATGCAGAGTAAAATACGGTATAGAGATTTAAAAAAAATAAAAAAATAAAAAAGTTTAAAAACCATAAAAAAAAGAACAGAAAGCACAACATTTGTGTTTTCATTTATTATTTTTTAAATTTTTTTTCATTATTATTTTATTGTTATTATCATATATGTATGTATTTTTTTTTTTTTTTTTTGCTTTTATGAGGATTACACAGATGTTATGTATTTTATAGGCATACGTAGAAATGATTTTAATTCAACGTGTCGAATGTACTTATGAAATGGGTAAAAGTACAGATTACTTATGATAAATTATAAAATTTAAAAAGTTAATTAAATGCAATAAAAAATTCTTTTTATTTACAACAGGGTAAAAATAAAATATTCAAAAGCGAAAATATCATATATAGTACATCTTTTACCGTTTTCATAATATTAAAAAAAAAAAGTTAAATTGAAATTATGATAATGACAGAATATTATTAATTATGAATGTAATAATTTCAAGTAAATGATTATAATTATACAAATAAAAAAAAATGTGTATGCGTTGTTGTTATATACAAATTTTCAAAATAGGTAATGTACATTTAAAATTTATTATTTACGTGGAATAATTTATTTTACTTTCATTTATGTTTTCAAGATTAAATTAAATTAATTAATTTAATAAAAAATAGAAATGTAAAATTATTTTGGTTTATTGTGGAAAAATTGTTTATTTAAATTTTTAATCAATCAAAAATTTCAATTAATTTCGATAGAAAGAAAAATCATTACATGTTTTTTTTTTTGTTCGGAAAATACGTAAGAAAATTCATTAAATTTCTGGACAATTGATTGCAATATATTATTGATTTTCAAAATAAAATTGAATATTTTTGGAAAAATGTAATGTTGTTCCTACATAATCTGAAGATAAGTCATAAATTCACAAAAGAAATGTTAAAATACGAAATAAAATAAATATGGACTAAGTGTAAAGTACATTGCTTTTTAATGTCTGATAATTACATAATTACAATCGATTAAAACAAAGATATGTACGAAAAACGACATACTAAAAATACATATCATCATAAATTTAAAAACTAATTAAGCTCACATACATACATATGTACCACATCATATGTAATTATTAGAGTTTATTACTTTCCCTTCTTTTAAATAATACGAATAGATATTTAATTATTCCCGAAAGAGAAATTAATAAATTTTTGAAAATTTAAATTATCCACAGTGTACACATTTTGCACTGTTTATGTATCCGTAATTTGAATTTAATGAATTAAAATTTAAACTAAACTAAATTATCAAAATTACTTAATTACATATATGTATTAAATATCTTAATAAATTCATTAAATATACAAATTCAGAAAAAAAAAATTGTATGCATTTTTTGCATTAATTTACAAAGCAATCAATATAAAAAATACCTGTAAAATGAATAAGAAAACCAGTTAAAAACAAAATCGCTTTCCATTTTGAAAATTCAATCAAGAGTTAGTTATCAAAATTCCGTTAATTTTTTTAGATACCAAAATCATGAATATTTTTTTTAAATGTTTAAATAATGTGGTATAACGTGTTACGTTTTACCATGTGGTCTTATTGTATACATACATACATACATATGTATGTGAATAGTACATCCATGCTTACGTATACAGGTACTGTATAAAATGCGTGTACACATGAGGAAATTTCATGTATCCGGGCAAAAGAAAACATAATTAATAGCTGACTTGGTTGATCACTAATCAAACTGGTATATAAAGACAGCTGATATCCATTCCACAAATATGGAATTTGGAAAAACTTTATTAAATTTTTTTTTATCTTGAAGCCGGTAAAATTTGTTATTGTGTGCTATTTTCTATGACTATGTAATTTCACTTTGTTAGTTTTTTTTCTATTTACATAAATTTTACTTTCATTAGTGGGATACTTATTTGGTCATTATAAGACGTTCATATATGTAAGTTGAAATACTTCTTTATATTAATGTGTTGATTTTATATTTTATAATCACATAAAATGAAATGTACGTATGTATAGTAAATGTATGTAGTATGTCTAGTTGAGTTATAAGCTATAATGTCTTTTTTAAATATGTTTAAGAGTTATTATGTGAATTTTTAAATGGATTTGATTAATTTTACCTTTTTTTATCTTTCAAGTAAAAAAAAATGTAATGAACTGAACAAATTTTTTTTTTTCAAGATAAATTTAGGTATTTATTTATGTAATTTGGAACCTTTGAAGGATTTTCTCAATAGGAGAGAAATTAAAACACTTTGTTTTCAATTTTCATTGTACTGTGTTGAAAATTAAATTCTAGAAATGCAAAAATTTGAAAAAATAAATAAATAAATGACAACAAATTTCTGTTTTTATTATAATATAAAGTAATTTGATCACATGAGATCATGTTTTATATAAAATATTTTGTTAGTAACACGAAGTTAATTTTAATCAGTATTTACTATTTTTAGTCAGTTTTATATTGATTAGTCCAATACTCAAATTAGTTGCCGATGAAATGAATTTAGTATCTAATTTAATAAACAACTAATTTATTGATTTTTTTTTTCGTATTTCCATGTTTGATTTCATTAACACTTATTTACATTTATCACTTTTTGTATACACTACAAATTTGTATCAAAAAAAAGCTTACAATATAAATAGACGTCAATACATGCAATAGAAGTATAATCTGGTATAATTAAAAAAAGCTGTAAAAACATAATACAGATACACTATATTTTATCAATTTACCTATATGCCAAATACGTACGTATGTATAGGTATATGTATGCTGTGTTCCATTAACATACAACGATATACTTGTGTGAAACACAATTTTTTTTGCAAGACTTTTCGTTATCTTTTTAAATTAAATTTCTCAATTGATTTTATCAATGTATCATTTCATTTGAAATATTTTATTTTCGTATATTCGCAAATATTTCAACACTTGTGAAATATGTATATTTCAAAAATATAATTCATACAATATGTGTAGGTAGATAATCAGATATACATACATACATTTCAATCCGTATACCTATATCATACATCATTCACATACCATTGACTAAGTGTGTACGAACGTGTCAATTTCTAAAATAAAATATGAAATTCTCGTAAAATCAATTCAATCTTTTTTCTAATTTTATTTTTTGAATAAAATGACATTCAAATGTAACATGTAGTGAACTAAAATTTCAAATTTTTATTTCCAACATCAGGAGTACAATATGTATATAATTCTTCATAAACATAGAATTCACGCATATATTTATTTTACAGTAAATTTTACACAAGTACAAATATAAAACCAAAAACTTGTATATTTTTTTGAATTTTAAATTTTTATTATTATAAAATTTTATGTAAATATTTTCACTTTATTTTCTTATGACATATACACACATACATATATGTATACTTATCATAATTCATAATATTGAGTATCTGTATACGCTGATGTTGATATTCCATACATTTTTTACAGACAATATGCTATCATTAGTTATATACTATATGCATGTACGTATGTATGTATCAGAAAATAAATAATATCGGAATTATTTATTATTCAATTTGTTTTTATTTTTAGATAACAGATTTTCTTCTATTTTTAATTGATAAATTACATACGCATTAGATTGATAAAATGTATTATTGAATTGTGAATAATTAAAGGCCGTAACCATACATATGTATATTATACATCATATATTATATCATATGAAATTTACGTGCGGTTATGTTTGTCGTACATACATAATGAGAGCTTTTTAATAAAAATTGATTTTTGTCAAATTATTAACAGATACAATTTTTGTAATGCTAACAGTCAAATATCGTGTATTGTAAATGTACATATTTTTGATTTAGATGTTTTTAAATTGCATAAATTATGGTTTAACTTTGACTTGTTTATGATAATAAATAAATAAAATGTTTAATTATTGTTAACGAATAGACACGTAGTGATATTCCAGTTTTAAAATGTGTTAAGTAAAACTAAAAATGTCGATAATTCTAATTATATGTATATTTGTGTAGAAGTATTTTGAAGTATTTGAACATGAAAAACTTATGGCAATTTTTATTTCATTTTCTTTGAAATCTAATTTTAAAATTCAACAACATTGAAAACTTTATGGTCTTCGTTTTTTTTTTTTTTTGTTTTTTAAATATTTTATCACGATTATCTGTGTAATTTATAACTTTTAAGTTTAGTTTTGCATTTTATTCATAAGTTAAATTACTCCATATAATATTTCTCTTTTTGTATACATAATATGAATTGGAATTTCTGCATTTAATAAATTTGCATATTTTATTATTCTTTAGATGATGCATAATGCATTTACGTATATATATGTATATATGTATAAGAGTTTATGTCTATAAAATTTCTAATATCTTTTCTCTTTTACTTTTAATATTTAGTACATTAAACTTCACTATTATACCTTAACGATGAAAATATATGAAAATAATTGTCGTATATTACTCACTCATCATTTGTCATTATATGTTCAACCGAAATACCAAAATTATGTGTATGTATGTGTATATAAGCGTCTGCATGCTTATATATGGTATACAACGTATACATATATATGTAAATGTATATTATGTATAATCATTGGTTTATAGTATGTATAACAAAAAAAAAGTATGATATTTGATGCACTCATTATATTCGGGTACATTATAAAGTATTATTGTACAAATCTAATTTGCATAATTCCCATAAGATACTTTGATGTTATATTCATACTCTTTATAATCTCTATTTATAACTTTATGTCTTTAGCCCCCGCGTATATTTGTCTTAAATATCTACACACACATTCATATTAATTTATTTATATACATATACATTTGTGCTTGCATTTAAACTTGTGTATTACATACATACACATTTGTAATAGTTTAATGCATATTAAAAGTCGCGACATTTAAAAGTGTGATATATGTATGTTGTTTTTGAATAATTACTGCAAATATGGAATACATCTAGTTATATATATCTAGGTATAAAGCAAATACTAGACATTTTCATATTAAATGAATCTTAACATGAATATGGATCATATACATTATACAATGTATTTAGGTACATGTATGTAGAGTATATATACGGTGTGATAATTAGTTTTAATTTGATTTTGTAGATACAACTATACATCTGTGTATACATATCTTTTTAATATCTGACATATTTGCTAAATTAAATTTAAACAGACTTTATTCTTATACGTACATACATATTATATTCAAAAAAATCCGTACGTATTAGATAAATTGTTTAATGGAATTATAATTTAATTAGACATATGTATGTATTTCAAATTTTAAATTATTGAAATATTATTTAAATTATTTATCTTTAACACCAAGAAAAAAAAATTATATTTTTTACACAAAGAACATTTTCACTCATGATCAACCAATCCGCTCATTGTGAAATTTCTGAATAAAAAACAACATTGAAAATTGTTTTGCAAAATTTATTTCAAAAATCAATGAAATTTCAAAAACGATAATCAATTTACAAACAATTATTACACAAAATCTTTTCGATTGAAATATTTTGGTAAACCCTATTTAAAAATTGGACGAATTTTCTTTTATTAGTAAAAATAAAGTGAAAATATTCACACAAATGTTTGTAAACTTAACAATAGTAATAGGTGATTATTTTTGCATACCTATATATACCTATACCTATACCATACCTATATATATACGTACATACATATATTTGGCGTAATATTCGCGAACTTTATTAAGATTATTTTTACATTTTCATTTAAAAAAATAATAAATGATAAATTTAGTATCAATGCCATGTTTTATAAACATTATAATGTACACAATTTTCCGTCTTGGTTTTTATAAATACACCTTTTAAATTTTTTCTTAAATCCAGTTTGAATATAGAAAGTCATTATATTAGTCACGAATTTAATTTTCAGTGTACAATACATACATATACATATGTACATACATACAAACAATACGGACCAAATTTATTATAGTACATTATTTACCAACGATTGTATAAATTTTTCATATTTTCTGGTGAACAAAAAATATGCATATTGTACAAAATTTTTAAATTCAACTTAATTTACTACTTCATAATTTAATTTCAAGGTAATCAGGGGACGGGGTCCACTTTTTTTCCAATTTATTTCTTTTAATTTTTTTTTTTTTTTATATTTTCTTGTTCATGTTTTTCAGTTAACCTCAACAATGCAAATTGTACCTATGTAGATATAGAAAAATTTTCTTTTCTTCTTTTTTAATTTTTATGTATGTACCGTAAAAGATACAAGATAACAAAGTGTATAAGTTTCACGGTACATACTATATACCAAGGTATGTTGTTCTATACACGTTTGTACATGTATTACATGACATAAAATTTAAAAACTTGAAGTCATTCACTTTCTACATAATAACAACAAAAATTAAAATAAATCAACAAAGTGAAAAAAAAAAGAAAAACTGAACACAAAATAAAAGTGAAGGAAACTTTGCAGATTTTGTAAATTCAACAGAAATATGTTGGTATTTGTAAGATATTGTAAAGAAAGATACTGTGTAATTATATGGTTTCACTGTTATTTTATGATAAACAAAAATCTATATTATTACCATATAATCATTTTTATATTCATTACTATTTTAAATCTGTCTACGTATATAAATCAAATTGCATCTGAATATTGGTTTGCTTTATATTCACTATAAAACGTTATGCTTTTAATTTACAAAAGATAGGAAAATGGAAAACAGAAAAAAAAAATATACTAATAAGTGTCGAATTATACAACATAATTTAAAATGTATAATATTTATTTATACGTAATGGTAACGTTTTTATCAGAATTTATATCGAATTGTCTGATTTTCCAAAAGAATAATACATACTTAAGAGCATGAATGTGAACATAAAACAAAATATGATTTAGAACTTTGTTTTCTAATTCGGAAATCATTCATAGGATAGGTAATATAAATAAAAGCGAAATACATATTATATGTAGGTATATAGATGATAAACACATGCCTATACATGGTGCTTCTAAAACTCACAAAATGGTTACAATTTATTTTATTAATTATTACTTGTTGTTCATAGTTTCGCGAAAATTTTTTTAAAATTAACATAAAAACAATAATAAAAACAAATTAAGTTGTAAAAACGTTGCTTAGGTGTTATCTAATGTTACCTAACATATAAGAAAAAAAAGTACAATATTATTGCAAAATGACGATGCATTTAACGACGTAAGCAAATTATGACTTTTAAATCAACCTGTAATACAATTTATAAAGTTTAATGTTTACATTCATATAAAACATACATATGAACATGTATACATATGTATGTATGTATGTATGTATATGCAGATAATATAAACGTAATATGCAGATAATATCAAATTGACAGTATAGAAAATGAGAGGAAAAACATATAATCACAAAATCAAAAGCAGAAAATGAGAAAATTTTAAAATTCAATGTAAAATTGCTAAAAGCATAATTTTGTGTATTCAACAGATACTAGAATATACTAACATGTGTGTAGATATGTATATATACTTTACAATTACAGATTACTTGATTGTTATGGCAACAAAGAGCAACAGACTGTTATATCAGATCTCTATATTATAATTATAAGTTTTTACTTTTAGATATTTTTTTATTCTTTCACTTTTGAATATTTTACCTGATTTTAGCACTCACGTATTACGTGTGCACAAATATTATTATCAAATTATCAGATGCAGATATGCAGACATTACATTATATAAATGCATGTATATGTAAGTGCATGTATGTATTTATATACAAACTTGTTGCATTAAAATTATTATAAAAACAGCAACAAAAATTGATGTCAATCAATGCAATATGTATTATATTGCAAAATTGTTAAAAATAATCTGGTTTTGGTTTTAAAAATGTTTTATTTTTTTTTTTTTTTTTGTTCATTTGAAGGAAAAATATTGTTGCATTTACGTTAAAATATTTTTTATGCATTTATTTTGAAATTGAAAATGAATTTTTCTTAGAATTTGCAATATAAATTTATATGGCATATAAATGCAAATTATGAATAATATTACAACTTTACATATAGTAATATATAAACAAATGTACGAGTATGTATATTAAACCTGTATATTAATGTATGTATATTTGTATATGTAAAGTGCATGTATCTCGTTAGTGTTATTTTCATTATAATTACACATACATAACATGTTGATTGGATTACATGCATGTTGTGCTAAATACAAAAATTAAATACGTACATATTACATATGTATATATTTATATGCATTTTTACTTGTTTTATTGAACAGTTTGGACAAAACAACCGGTTACTTATTCGATACATTAAACACATTCATACATTGCTTTTTGATATGTACGTACGTACATATATGACTTTTATACATTGTCAAGTGAAAGTATTCTTGCATAAAGTTAATATTTTATAATTTTATTTTGTATTAAAAAAATCTTATTAACAAATTGTAAGGAATTGTCTTGAAATATTGTATGTTAAATGCATTTTAATTCGCTTTTCTCCTCTCATTTTTTAAAAGAAATCCTTGGATGTATCGTAAAATATGACAACGGGTGTATGGCTGATAGCAATAAAAAAATACATACACATGTATGTACACATATAATTTTTTTTTTTAAAAAAATTATTACAACAAAATTTTTAATTGCAATTTTATTTAAATTTCATGGCTTAAAAATATAAATGTTAATTGATAAAAAGATGACAGCACTTATTTAAATGTTAAAATATTAAAATGTTTTTGAGGGTTAAAATAATTATATCCAGATGATGTTTACGAATAAGATTCAATTCATTAAATACAAAATTTGTAATAAATATTTTCAAAATATTAAATGATAATACCACATAATACCATGAAATTTGATTAAATAAAATAATGGATATAAAAAATTTTTAATTTTGATTTTAAAAAGTAGTTTACCTCCTTAAGGATTTATTTTAATGTGTGTGTGTGTGTGTGTATTTGTATGTTAACGTGCATAATTGTTTAAATATATGTATGCGAAAAATGTATTAAGTACTATTGAAATGTTATAGTATAGCATCAATATGTGGGATAAAAAAGAGAAGGTGAATTACAGATTTATTGGAATGATAAAATATTGAATGGCTTTTGTTGGACTTTATTTATTTAAATTATAAAACAGTATATTTGTATATAAACAGTCTTGTTTGAACTTTTAGCATATGTGTATATCAGTAATTAATTGCTGTTATAGTAGGAGAATGTTTGTACAAAGCATATATGTATGTATACACAATCATTCTAAAGTGTTGTTAATTAAAAAGTCATAAGTAGAATTTATAATCAATAAAAGAATTTTTTTTTTTAAATACTGTATGTGTATATACATATATAGCTTTGTGTTAATAAATATAATCTGATTGATTAAGTAAAATACATTTACATGATATGTTTCTGTTGAGTATTTGGACTTGATTAATTATACTTACGGTGTGCAATTTTTGTTTTGAAAGTTAATTACAAATTCACAATTCACAATACTTCCTTTTAAATATGAAATACAGAAATCAAATTGAAATAAATCAAATAAGTCTTTGAAGCAACTTTTTTTTATAATTATATTTATATTTTTTTAATTTTTATTTTGTTGAGTTTGTGTTTATTACTAAAACCGTAATGAAATAACTGAAGTAACTGAAGTATGTAAAGTATGTACATACATTTATATTTAAATATTTAAAAATAAAAAACCATTACATGTATTTTCTGATCTGTTTCTCACTTTAAAAAACTTTAATTTTAATTTTATTTTTAATGATTTTGAATTATTGTTCTGCTTCATCATGCAATGAAATATTTCATTTTAAAAAACTGAACGCTATTTTTTATAATATTAATCATGATTTAATATTTGACTGGTTTATAAAAATTTTATGGATTAAAAAGATTTCGAATTTCAAAAAATATAATATTGTGATTTTTGATATTATTATACGAGTACATACATATTTATTTTTCTTTAATGAGACATCAGTATTAATTTTATTAATAAATTTGTTTGCAACATTTATCATTTATAATTGCACTTTCACGTAGATGCATTTAAATTATTGTGAATGTTATCCATAATACAAATATATTGTAAGAATAGGTAATTGCAATCATGAAGGTGCAAGCTGTTACATGTGTATATTATATTCATATTAATAGTTGATTAACTTTATAAAACAACTTTCGTAAGATCATTCATTATTTTATTTATACATGTACATACATACGTATACGTATGTATATGGTATGCATCTATTACACATACATACATATATGTATATCGTACTATTTATTCCAAATGAAATTCAATGACATTTTGTTAACATAACACAATATAATATGATACATGTCTACAAGAGTTTCTTAACATTTTCTATTACATGACTTATAAGTTTACTTGACGCTTACGTTTTGGTATAAATGTATATTATATTGTAAATATAATTTAACCGCACCGCAGACATTTTTCTTAATAATATTATGATAATTGTAAATACAAACGATCGTGTTTAAGTAATAAGTGATAATGACGATGATGATGGTGCTGTGATGACAATGCCATTTATTATGACACCTTTATTTTAGATTTAGATATAAAATTCGAGATATTATCATGTACATACACATATTGGTTTATGTACATGAATTCTAATAAGTGTACTATAAAATATACAATATTACAATACTTATAAGTATCTTAACTACGGTTATGTTTTTTTTTATATGCTATATGCAATTATAAACCACATTTCATTTATTTGAAAATATTGTAGAATAAGTAGAGCGGCTCCACAATTTCCACATATACAACTTAGAATGCATTCAATTTTAAAAATAACAACATATGGATTTCTTTAGAATGTATTTAAATAGACGCAAATGTATAAACAGTAAGAAAATTTTTAATTTGAATTGAATTCAGAACATACTATAAAAAATAAGTACATTATGTAGAGTGAACGGTTGTATTGTAATCATATTAAATTTCAATTATAGACATGCAAATAACGTAATGCACCCATCGCGCACATATAGAACATATTAGGTACATGTAATATGCATTGAGTTCCAATTCTTTTAATAGAATTATATGAGAAAAAAATGCAAAGACATAAAGGTGCGAAAATGATAATAATTATTACTATTATTAACATTATTTTTTTTTAAAGGAAAAACAAAATGTATAGGTCTCTTAAAAATAGTCGAAAGGTCAGGATTTTTCTCGATTATTTCATTTCATTTTATGTATCATGCGTATATTAGAATTTCAAAAGTATTGTCTTATATTATAGCAATGAATGAAACTTGCCTTTACATTTTGAAGGAAAACCATAGAGAACATTATGTGTATACGTACATACATACATTTTGCGACAGTGAAAATTTATGAGTAGGTGAGGCAATTAAATTACAGGATTTTATTCAATTCACAATTACATGGTATTATTACATTTCCTCTTATGTAAAACAACATTAATGTTAAATTAAGCCAAACAATGTCCATGTTAAAGTAAGAAAGAAAGAAAGAAAAACGAACGAAACATAATCATTTTCCTGGATATTATTTTTTTTTCTAATACATGTTGAGTTAATTTCATTTAGTGTTGATACGTTGAACAATTACAAAATGTTGTATTAGAAAACAAGGCTGAGGGTGTGTCCATATAAATTTCATCGTACGGCAATGTATGTAACATATTACATATGCATATGTATAATAACAAAATGAAAAATTTATACATTTGATCTGGTTTTCTTTCAAAACTGGTTGTTATTGTAACATTAAAAAAACATGATAGTAATTTAGTGCTAAAAAATATTTATAAAGTGATAAAATAAATGGTATTGCAAAAAACAAAACTAATAATATAAATGATAGAGAAAACAAAGTTATTTAGTTTGCATTTAAAAAACGAAAAAATAAGTGATTGCATAAAGGCACATTGTCGATTATGCATTCAGTGTATTGCAATTATGTGTAGGAAATTAAAATATAAAACTACTTTTATATGACAGATTTTTTTATTAGACTATGATTCAATGGAATTAATGGTAATCAAAATTACACCACAATCATGCATGAAATCAATGAAATAATTCTATAAAGTCTTTTTTATATAAAATATTCGATCATCCAGTATAAAATTAAATTATCTCATATTTTTATTATTATTTTTTCTTTTCAGGTAAGTCATGTAACCAAATAACTGCTTAAAACAAATTTAAAAAAAAAATTTCACTACATTCTTTAATTTATATTGTATATGAAAGGTGAGTACGTAAAATTATAAGCGAAATTGAAAAATATTCGAAATTTCTTAACATACGATAATAAATCTTTATTCCAACTACATATGTAATACATACCGAATACATGTTAAATTTATTTTATATGAACCATAAAATTAATGTAATGGAAAATTATATGCACAATCTTACATTGCATTTCGTATGCATATTTATAATGTAATTTATTGAATATTAATAAATTTTGAAAACTGTTCAAAAACAAAACAAAAGCAAAATTAAAAAACAAAAATGAAATAATTTTTTGTAATTTTAAATGTTTAAAACGAAATAATAATGATAAAATTCAATGCAATAAATATACGAGTATTAAAAATCATGTATCTTTTTATCTTTTAATGTACCTTTTTTTTTTTTTTTTTGTTTTATACATTTTATTTTATATTCATTAATGTAACATTTATTTAAAACATCAGTTCATTCTGATTACTGTTTGTATTGTACAAAAAACAAAAAAAAAAATTGTAATACAATTCATGTACACATTCATATGCGAATTGCATGCATTATACGTGTACATTTACAACTACATTGTATACTCATTTTGTTTAAAATAAGAATAAAAAATTACATCAATACAAAATGTCAAATTGTTAAAGCAAAAACAAAAAAAAAAAAAAAAAGGAATGTAAAAAAAAAATTAAAAAAATAAATAAATTTTGGTAAACAAAAAAAAGGGAAAAGCAGGAAAATAGTGTAGTAACAAAAAATAAAATGCTGTATAAATAATATCCCGAAAAGCGTTGCAGCAGAAAATTGCTAAATTTGCAGTAAAAATAAATAAAATTGGAATTCACTCTGTCAAAAAAAGAAATTAAAAAATCAGGCTATAGGGTAACTAGTATTTTTATTGACTTTAAATAGAGTGTGTTTTTGTGTTTTTCTTTTTGTTTTATTAAAATATTTTCAAAATGTAATTGTGTACAAAATTAATTGTGAGAATTTATTTATGGGAAAATCAAACAATAACAGATTTTCTTTGATTTCTTTTGTCCCTTATTGATTTTTCAATCATGTTTGAGATGTAGAATAGTTTTTTATTTTTTTAAATAATGATGAGATTTTTTAATTCCAATTATCGATTTCAATAATAGTGTGTAGTACATTTTTTATGTGTATGTAAGCATCATGTCATTTATTTACAATTTTATATATATATACATACATATGTACGTATTCATTTACGTATTTAATATGTGTACTATTGCGAATAAATTATATTTTCCATTGTACATATTTTCATTGGCAATTATTCATTTACATGTTTTCATTCGTTCAGAGAAAAAAAGACTGTATATTTGTGTCCTATGTGTCTTTTTTTTGTGTTTCTTTACATTAATTTGTCCCATATATTTTCTTCCGCCTGTTCATCATCATCATCATCATCACCATCATCCTTTACAATTTTACTGTTCACATGAGCATTTACATGCATGTATGTATATATATGCATATATATTTCGGTTTTTTGCCACTGTAATATATTTGGTTGTTTTTGTTTTGCAAATTTTTTATACTCGAACATATGAATTCTGTTTACTGTATAGTAATATCGAAGTATTTTCATCATTTTTCATTCATTCAAAATCGATTTTATATGTTTTGAATACTGTAAAAAAAATCATATGTGAGTACACAATATATGTATGTATGTATTTATGTTCTGTGTTCTGTTTCAGGAATTCACTAACACACATTATTTAGCATTTTTTAAACATTACTCTTTCTGACATATTGTCGGATGAATAAAAATGTATTAAATACTGTATTTAAATATATACATATGACTGTATATACGTGTTATAAAAAATAACAAAACAATCACATATACCTATATACTATGTGATTTTTCAACATACACATTTATTATTGTAAAATTTTTGCATCTCATATTAAAGTTAGTAATTAAAAAAATGATATGAGCAAAATGAAATACATACGACAATAATTTCTTTGTTCGTTTTTTGTGTGTATGTGTACAACGCGTGCACAAAAACTATAATGAATAACGCGCCTTTTTAATAAAATAAAAACATGATGAATGAAAATCTTAATAAAAATAGAATTTAAATAAAAAAGGAAAGCATAAAGCAAGAAAAATGAAAATTCTACGAAGTTCAAAAATTTTGTATTTAAATATTTCTGTTTTGGTTTTCTGATACGTTTTACAGAAATCTGATAAACTGATAAAAGAATAATTTGCACACTATTTTCATAATTTTGATTATTCATCATAAAAGTTGAACGCAAATAATCCACTATTTTTTTATTTTTATTTTTTACTCCTTTTCAACAAACTTTTTATCAAAAAGTATACAATATAAATTTTTCGCCTTTTCTCTGAATTTGAAAGAAAAGGATAAATAAAATAAAACAATATTTTTGTGGATGACATGAAAAAATGACATTTACATTCTTATATCCTAATTTCTAGAGAAAATTTAAAATAACATAAAAAAAGGAAAACATAAAATGTTCTTTTACGTGGACTAAAAAAAAAAAAAATGACACAATAGAAAATTTGACGAAACAACAATTTGTTTTTATTTAATTCAAAATTATTTTTAGTTTTATTTTGACGTAGATATCACTAAAATGTATACTTAAGTCCTTGACTATGTATATGATGATTATATGTTGTCCTGTAAGAAAAAATAGATTGATGTAGAAATTTCACGAAAAAATACAAAATTTTAAAAGAAGTAAGAAAAAGGATTGAATTGAATATAGATGGACTCTATTTATATACACAAACTGTCTCCATACATAAATACATAATATAGACGTTATTTGAAGCTCAAGAAAAATATAAATGGCAATCATCCAAAAATGATGAATATTTCCATGAAGAATAACTCTAGATTATAATATTGTAATATACAATTAAATATAGCCAGACAAACATTTAAAATCCTTAAACATTGTCTATTGTTCATAAACATGGAAAAATAAACGAATATTTGTTTTGTTTTTAAATTTTATTGTCATTTTCTTGGTTTTGTATATTTTGTCATCATTATCATCATTATAATTATCATCCTTAAACTTTATTTGTAGGGATACCATAACAAAACGAATTTTTTTTTTGTCTTTTAATTGCATGGAATATTCATTTTATACATGTATGCATGGATACGTATAATTTTGTATAGAAAGAGTTAATTTGTATAAAATGAGAAGAAACAAAAACAAAACAAAAAAAAAAAAAAAAATGTAAATTACTTCCATGATATGCTACATTTTAATTTTTTGAATGAATCTGTTATAATACAGCGACAAAAAAAATATTTCCTGTTCGTTGTTTTAAATAAAATTAAATAAAATATGTTTACAAATGTTTTCTTTTTGTATTTGTTTTGCTTATAAGTTATTATTATCAATTGCAGATAATTTTTAATTATAATCGTTTGTGTAATTCAGCAATCTTGGATAGCATTTTTCTTATCTCATGGTAAAATCATTGGCAATTGTGTTGAAAAAAAATGAAAAAGAAGAAAACTATTTATTGTCAATTTTTCAATTATATTCGACAAATACACACATTATACATAAATAATTATTGGAAAAAACTAAAATATCCATGCATCTAAGAATGTAGGTAAACACACCAATATTAATTAAAATTCTAATAAAACTTGACTGATTAATGCAGTGTATTTATTTGTTACTTGAAAAAAGAAGTTTCATTTTTATTTCGCAAAGATTTTAATTTGCAGACCAATTTCTACATTACATAATAAACTTTTACTTTTATTCAAGTCATTTATTAAAATAATAAATACGACTACATTTTTACATTTACATAATATGTATAAATATAATAATATGCATAAAAGTATATATTTTCTTTTAATTTGTATATTTGTTGTACTTTAATATATTTTAAAAATGAAAAATCCATCATTATGATTATTTTTATCAGAAAAAAATTAATTTACTGGAAAATTAAAATTTTCCAAATTAATTGTGTACACACAAAATTTTAAGATGTAAACATAAATTTTCATACACATTATATAAGTATGTATCTACTATATACATTTCTCGAAATAAAAAAAAAAGAAAATTATAAGCAAAAAAAAAATGAGAGAAAACAAATTAATTAAAATGAGATGGTAGTCAAAGTAAGGTAGATTGGAAATAATATTATTGTACATAGGTTAGGCAACAAGAATGCATAGGAAAATTCAAGTGGTAAATGAAAATCTTTTGTGTTCAATTGCATGTACATACATATGTATATACATACGTACACATAAGTATGTATGTATAGCAAGTATAAATACATAGAAATGTAGAAAACAAGAGTTATTCATTTGGAATTATTTTAATTGTTCGTATACCATTGCCGCATTTTATGACAAGATGTTTTCTTATTGTTCATTTTGTTTGTTCATTTTATTGTTATTTTACACTATACATATTATATACATACATATATTCATATACATACATATACATATATTATATACATATATATATTTATATATATATATATGTATATATAAATACATAAGTATGTATTCCATTTTAGTGAACTTGCATATTAGTTTTTCAATAATATTTTCATGATAAAAAGAACAAGAAAAATTATTTTAATAATGAACAAATGAACGAAAAAAATAAAGCAAAAAAAAAAAACAACAAACAACAAATATCTATCATTCTTTTGTACATCAATGTACATATGTATGCATTGAGGATTCTAGCATATGTATATGAACATATTTATCTCACGTCCTTATACAAGTGTGAAAGTAAAAAGCTAGAAAAACTTGAGATCAAAAAATTTTTTCTTTTCTTTCGATTTTTCTCTTTTAATTTGCTTTTTATTGTTGGTGTCATCTCATATAATGATGTACACATACTGTATGTGTATGCATTTTGATATAATCATATTTTTTCTATTCATTACCACAACATTTTATCTATTATATTTTTATATTTCATAATGTGTAAATATGCAATATATACATACTTATGTATAAAATCCATTACCATTTAAGAAAAAATATGTAATTCTTGTTTTTTTTTATGTATCTCGTTTATCTTTTGTTATTTGTTTGTGAATACATGAGCATCAATTTCAAAATATCTTTATAACTGATATCTAGGATACTATATATAAACGGTCAACAAGAAATCACTCATTTGTCTGCTCTTATTATAATTATTATTATTAATAAAGAAATTTTCTTTTCTTTGCTCCTTTCTTCATGTTTCATCTAATATCATAGTAACAATGGAAAAAAGAATGTAGGATATATACAAAGGAAAAGTTCGTGTTTTTTTACAATTTCTTTTTTTTTCTATTCTTATTATTGTATAATAAAATTCTACTGGCAAGTGGCAGTATAATACATATGTACATACATAAGAGTATTATACGTATAACATATCCGTGTACATACAGTATGGATAATATCTTTATTATATGCGAATATGTACATGACTTATTTCTTTTGATCACACTGTATAGTCGTAATGTGTCTTTTATTATACTGAATTTTTATTGTCATTTATTTATAATTTTCCACATTTTAGAAATGTTATGATAACCACAAAATATATAAAAATTATGTAAAAAGAAAAATTCAAGAAAAAAATATATTTAAAAATTTTGTAGTCAGCATATTTAGTAAATAATTTATTTGTGGTCATTTATGTGCTTTATACTCTACTGATGTATAATAATAATGAATGCCTTTTTTGAACACTTACCATATTAGCTTAATAATTTGATAATGAATTCGTTTTTATATATCCAAATACTTTTAATTATAACAGTTCAAATGTCCTGATTCATCCAATAAGTTCTTTTTAACAATAAAGAAAACAATGTTTTCCTCTAATTTTATTTTTTTTTTCGATCAAATTTGTCATTTTTGTTTTTATTCTTAGTCCTAATTTGTTTTTATTATTATTACGTTATATTCTTTATAACTATAACTTGCTATAACTTTGTTTTAGATTTTCTTTTTATTTATCAATCTTTTTTTGCTTGTTTTCGTCTTGTTTTATTTTGTGTTTATATTCCTTTTTTTCATAATTAAAGGTATGAGTGTATTCAAAAGTTCATACAAACACTCCCAACCATACAGTGAGAATATACATTTATTTACTCTTGCGAATAAATTTAGTTACAAAGATATATCCTGTTAGAATAACTTTATTATATCGATAACTTGTCGTATAGTATATACGGTATATCGTATGCTAGTAAAATTCTATAATTATGGATATACAATATGGGTATGAATTATGACTTTGAATACAGGGTCAGAATATAAAAACAATAAAAGAAAAATAAGTAATAATATTACAAATGGAACGTACACAAAGAGAAAGAGAAATAAACAATGGAATATAAGAAGACAATAACAAAAAACAAATGATATCATGTAAAATTAAAATGATGAAATAGAAAAGAAATAATGATAACAATTTTTATTCATGTTTTATGTATTATTTGTAAACATGATGAGTATATAGAATATTTATACAATTCATTATAATTTATTGTAACGTATATTTTGTAGTTTGTGAATTTGTACACGTGTTTCCTTCAATAATTTTATCTTTAAAGAAATTTTTTAGAAAACTTTTAAAACAAAACAATGTCTAATTTTTATGTTACAGCGCACTGTAAATTTTCATTTTACTTCACAGATTTAAAAAATAAATCTTATTTTTAAATTTTCTATAATACCTGTACTGAAAATATTATTCATAAAATTAGTTGTTTAGAATTTCAACTTAAAACTTTTTCGAATAATTTTTAGAGAATTCGAACTCATAAAATTTTCATTTTTAAGTCAAATTGTGTTATATTTTATTAATTATGACATTAATTCTTGCGTGATTTATCCTTTTTATCATTTTATAGTTGTTTAACCATTACATCATCAATCTCTTCTATGTACAATCTCCTCAATAAAAAGGAAAAAGAAATTAAACCAACAAACAACAAAAACGTAAATACCTACTAATTATTTTGCTGGCAGTTATTAGAAATCTAATTAATAGAGGGGTAAAAGTTAAATTTTCCTCAAAACACACATCCAAAAAGCATTAAAAATAAATATGTATGTACATGTTCATATACGTTTTTAAAGAAATTCTGATACTCATCATACATATGTAATTTCAGTTGCTTATCATATGTGAAATCCTTTTAAAAGGTTTTGTATGTGGGATGTATATGTATATAAATATATATATAAATATACATATACATTCGTATGTATATTTTCAGACAGCCCACATGTTTACGTCAGCTTACCCATTATCCTTTTGAATTAAAACGAAATTAGAAAAAAATGAAACTATGATGATGATGATGAAATTCAATATGTATGATGTATTTTTTTATTATGTTTTGTTTTTTATTTTTGTAAATAAACATAATGTATTTTTGTTGACCTGGTTTACATTATTTACACATAATTAGTGTCTTATATAGAGGGAAAAATAGTGTATATACGGGATTAATAGATATCAATCCATCATTTTTTGATGCGTCATTTTCATGTGTATAAAGTTGATATACAGTTGGTTGATTTGGGAAATTCTGACTAAAAAGAAAAACAAAATATACAGGAAAACATGTTTTTGTTTGTTTGTTTTTAATTTTTTTTATTTTTTCAAATTAGCTTAATTAAAACGTGTGTCTCACTATATTTGAACTTTTCATTTTGTCCAATGTATTCAATTTAATTAATTTAATTACAAAATAAAACAAGAAAAAATGACTTTTTTTCTCTCTCCATTTTTGTTTTGATTGAATAAAAATAAAACAGTATACAAAAATAAAAAAAATAAAAAACTAAATAATTAAAGTTAAAAAAATCTATTAATCATTGATAAAAGTTTTTCTTTTTATTTTTTAAGTTATTTTATGTTTATATTTTCATTTATTTTTTATTTTTTCTTGAATAAAAGTCAATATAAAATTAAAGATACTCATACAGAATATACTATAACTTATATTCAATACGTAAGTGAAAATGAATGAAAATCCCTTGAAATACTAAATAGAAATCAACAATAAAGGAGCGGTTTTCCATTAATCTCCTCTTAGAATCATACAAGAAATGAAAATAAATGAAAAGAAAAATGAAAAAGAAAATATTGAAAACATTTTATTCCATAGCCATGAAAAATATATATATGTACATATATGTACATATGTATATATAATGTGTGCTTACATTACAGTAAATAAACATACTGTACATAATATATTTGCACGCATTTTTCACAAAAAATACACATTAAGTTATACATGGAATACAGTTTGCATGTTTATTTTCATTATTATTATTACTTGGGTTCTATAAATTATATTCCACTATTAAACGCACATGTGTATATACATACTGGTGCATATGTATTTGTTCGTTTATATACATATATATTATATGCATATAATATATAAGTAAAGTACTTACACAAATGTGTAATATGTATGTACATATGTATGTTATCAATTTTCCATCATTTAAAGCCTGACCTGCTTTCATTAAAAGATTCTTGTGTATAAGATTTTATTCATATCATCTGAAAATGTACACAATTTTGTTCTGTATGTTTGTATATTGTACATATATACATATATATATATATATATGTATATTGGGTGCTTATGTACATTTATTTATAAAAATATTGTGTACAAACCTACACATACCATATATACATACATGTGTATATTCATATTCATACATATTTTATGTTATGTACGAGTACATATGTATAGGACTATAAAACAGCAATTTCAATAATTGTACATAATAAGTATATACGTATAAACATTCTATAACATACATATGTATATATGTACATATACTTGTTTTCAGGATATCCCTATGTATGTTCAATTTTTCAATGTTATGTACATACATATATGCATGTATGTATGTGTATGTATTGTATATTTCCATTCACATGAACTTTCGTAATGCCTAAAAGGTAGATTTATTTTGTTGACCATAAAAAAATAACAAATAGAAAAAAAAATAAACACGAAAGAAATAAAAAAAAATGAAAACTTATAAAGGATTTTAACTTCTCAACTTGATTGATCATTCTTAATGGTAAGGTGAGTTAGCAGATTTTGATAAATATAGAAAAATTTTACACATGCGATTGTACTATAAAAATAATTATATACGTACATACATACTATACATATATATATATACGTAGTGTTACCTTTGTTTATAAAATATATTTAGTAAAATAATAGTATATGATGTGTATAACACGCACAGTTTATATGTTTCCTTTTTTTCTATTTTGTGTTATAATAGTATTTCCTGTTTAGAGTATGTATTTTTTCTTTTTGCAACACACATATTCACATACTGGTCATTACAATGGTTATCGAAATTCTTTTCCTTAAATGTTAAATACAAATAAAATAAATGAATTCAAATATATTAATAATAAATAAATTCCAAATTGTAGGTGTAAATATGTACATATAAAGGATATAAAATGGCACATACAATATGTAAGTCTGTAAAATCAAGGTATGTAACACTTACATATACTATATCGTGTCAAATATACTTCGAAATCTTTTTTCTTAACACTTTTGTTTGTTTGTTTTTAGTTTTTTTTTATTTCTATTTTTTGTTTCTTCAGGGATAAAATATGTAAAGAGTACATTTTAAGAAACTTTCGATTATTATGTGAAATAGGTGACCAAAAACTTAAATCTATAAATCCAGGATAATCGCTTTTAACTGATGTGGTGATGAGTACTAAACACTATATGAAATACATACATACGTTATGTATGTGTGATACAAAATCATTTTGAAACATACAGTTAAAATATTTGTTTTGGTCGCAATCCTTTTTGTTAATTTCATTTTTTTATTTTGATGAAAAATCATGTGTGTGCTAGTGTATAGATTAAGTAAATAATGACGTCTTTATATGTATGTGTGAGGATATGTGAATAAAAAGTAAATTTTTCTTAGAAGTGATTGTATTGTTTGTTTATTTGTTTTTTTTTTTCAAGATTTTCAATTTTTATTCCTTTTTACAAAACGATTAAACATTTACCAGTAAATCGATTACAGCACTTAAAGAATTGTATAAAATTGAAAATATTGTTGACATTTCATCTAAACACAAAAAGATGCTTTTGTTTTTGTATTTTTTCATTTTTTAAGGATTACTTGCATACAGTACACAGATTCAGGCGATAAATATTCTACAATTAAATTTTTATCTTTCAATTTGATCGTTGTTTGAATTCGTAATCTATATACATACATACATATGTACATATATATATGCAGGTTGTGAAGGGATTAACTTGTATACATCCCTATATTTAGAATGAAATCCACACATACATATTTATGTATGTAAATATACATATATGTGTGTGTAAAATGGAAAATAATTTGAATTCATATGACATTCCTTGGCTTAAATTTTAATATTTTCAGTTATGAATGTTTTATGATTATTCTATACACAAAAGCATACATATGTCATATATGCATGTGTGTATAATATATGTATGTAGAATATTTTATAAAAGCATTTAAAATGCATGATAATTGATTGACATAAATATACAATAATTGGTTCGTAATATACCATCACATAGTACGTGTACAAAGTATATACTATATACATATAAGTTAAAATATGAAGAGAATTTTATTTTACTTTTTTCGGTTTTTCCTTTTAGTATTCAATGATCTAATACGTATGTATGTCACATCAACAGCATTGATTATTATTTACTGTGTATGTGTTTCTAAAAAAAAAAAGTAAAAATATACAGTATACAGTATTATGTATTCAAAAGTCATATTCGTACATGTATGTATCCCTGCATGAATTAAGTACATATATTTATATATGCGTAAGTTGCGTGTATATGTGTTAAGGTTTATTTTTTTCATATACCTAACACGTCCAAATAAATGAGGATATATTCTACATCAGATATTGTATACTTAATATATTATGAAACGCACGTTTTTTTAGAAAATCCTATATACATATATTAGATATATGTATGTAGGTATAAAATGATTACTGTGAAAATACATATGTACGTATGTATAAACAAAAATCGTTGCAAACATGCGTATGTGCGTTAATATGTACTCGCATATGTATGAGTTTATCCCATTTTTTCGATTTTATAAATTTCCATTTTAATATTCGTTTCCAAAGCACATAATGTATAATACATTGAAAGCTTATCAATAATATATGGTTGTATGTATTTGTAAAAAAACTCGAACTTTTCATTTTATATATGTACATACATTAGGAAATTTCAGTTTTATATTTTGTTTTGCGAAATTAAATCCTCCCACCAATTGTTATTAAAATTATTACTATGTGTTATACATTTTTGTTTTCTTGAAATGTTGTTTGTTGTTATTTTATTTAGTTTTTTTTTTCTTTTTAATTTTTGATTGTTGTATACTTTTATATTTTTACTGGAAATCAAAAATATTCTTAAGCTTTCATTTAGCTATTAAAATTACCAAATTAGTTATCTTAAACAGAAAATTAAACAAAGCTCAGGATGTGTGTACAAATGTATTAAAACACGTAAATATTTTTATGTATGGAATATTATCTTTATGAACTGTACAAAAGAAAATGATGATTTATCCTGTAATATTAAGAAATTATTATAAATAAATGTCCTGTAATTCATTTTAACAACTTTTACATACATACTATATATGTAGACGTTTGATGCCTTATTGCCTCTGTTTTATTCGTAGGGAGATAAACCGCTTAAAAAAATACATATATTATCTCACATGATAATAAAAATTGTATTATAGATTACAAGGAAAACTTTTCTTTTGTTATGATACTAAGAAAATTGACAAATAATGTACATAATTTAATAGACTTCGTATGGAGTACATGGCACTAGAACATATAGCGTTCTTCTCGAAATTGCAATCATCAAAATTGAAAAAAAAAAAACAGCAAACGAAGCTTTAGTTTAGTCTATGATAATCAGATTAAAGTAATGTTATATCGGGACATTTTTTTTCATTTTTCATTCATTTTTTTCATTTTCTTTTCGCGTTTTGAACGTACATATATAAATGTGTGATGTCACACATTTTTATTTGTTTGACCCTGTGATAACTGCAAAAGACAGGGTGCTAAGAGTGTTCATAACAAGAAAATGTTCCCGAAGAATTTTTAATAAAAACGTACGTACGTTGGTTTCTTTCTATATATATTCATATACATACATATGTACATGCATGTACACATATGTAAAATTTTGTTATACGTACAGTGCACAGTCCTAGATATTTCCATCATATGTACATAAGTACATGAATAAAACCACCCTCTTAAAGAAAATTGGATTACGTAGACTGACATTATTTTTCCCATTGTTGTACGAAAATTTTTTTTTTTGCTTTACATTTTATTTTATATAAATATATTTTTTACATTGTTTTTTTTTTTTCACTTTTTTTGAATATTGTTTTTCGACCAAATAACAATTTGTTTCTATTTACATACTTACATACATACATACATGCATACAACTATACCATAGATTTGTACTAAACTTTCTCCGTTTTTATTTTGTTATATCTTGGTTTCTTTTTATATCAAATATTGTACCACTGTCCAAATAACCTTTTACATGTAGGTATATATGTTCTTGTGTATGTGTATCTTAATACAACCATTTATCGTTTTGTTTTATAGCCTATTTCATTTTAACGACTGTTTGTAACGATTAGTTTTATTTCTTAAAATGAAAAACAAACACATAAACACGTGCATATAAAATGAAAATTTTATTTTCTTTCCCTAAATTTCCATTCTGTTTTTTTTTTTCTGCTTTCTTTTACATTTAATATACGAACATAAATATAAAACAACATACTATATACTAATATTAAAGTTTAGATAATATTATGTGGTTAGAAAATTGGAAAATTTGCTTGTTCTTTCTTTTTTTGGTGTTGTTTTTTTAAGGAAAAGTAAAATAGAAATTTAAACGAAAAATATTATTTATGCGTGTGTGCATATATGTATGTATGTATTGGAATATTCCTTTATTTTGTTTTGGTTTCACGTTATTTTGTGTATACTTCATATTTTGTTTTTTTTTTTATTTATGCACCGTCTGTCCATATGTTTTATCTAATATTTGATTTTATATATGCAAAAAATAAAAAAATCATAAATCAGAAAGTTTAAAAAAAATAATAAAGAAAAGAAATTTGTTACGAAAAAAGGAAAAAAACGAAACATACAATTTTCTTTACATTCCCATTTTCTTTCCTTTTTTTATTTTGTATACATAACAAAAATTCAATTTTTAAAAATGTGAGCACGCATTTTATTAGAAAATTATGAACACATTTTGTTAAATAAAAATTGAATTTTCTAATAAAAACAAAATTCAAAAAATGAAAATTAATATCAATTTTTGTATGTATATAAACAAAAAAAAAAAAAAAAAAAACAAAAAAAGAAACAAAATATCATGTCTAACAAAAATTCATTTTAGAGAAAACAACAATTATTTATAATGAGAAATTTTATATGTAATGTTATTTTGTTATATCGGTCTGTTCATTTAATAAAATGATGTTGCGTGCGTACGAAGTAATAAAATTTTTGCTTATATCCATCTATCGTATTAAATATACATATGTATCTACATGAATACAAACCTACGTTCTACTACATAATGTCCTTATGAGACATTTTAATGTGCAAGTAGAGTCCAGTTATTTAGTGTACAAAAATAATTTTTCATCATAATAGAGAATATCTGTATATGTACTTTTTTGTAATGAAACTTTGTTGAGTAAATTTTTTTGTGTATATGTATGTACATGTACATATGGTTTTCCTACTCTGTAAAAAGGACATTAGACAATTTGTTTCTTTTTTATATTCTTTTGAACAAAATAAATTTATAGACTTTGATATTCAAGTTTTTTTTTTTTTTTGTAATCGTATTGTATATTATTAAGTGTGTTCATTCGCATTATATCATGAACAATTTTCAACCAATTGTTGCATTTTCAAAAACGAAAATTATTGTTATAAATTATTGTGTATGTTTGTTCACTTAGAAAAAGAATTGCATGTATACAAGTGTAAAGGATGCATTTATGTGTACATACATAAATATCTTCTAATTCGTTTTTCTTCTTCTTTCTTCTCTTTTTTGCAGTTAGTAGAATAATTGGAATATTTTAGCAATAAATTTTTTTGATTGTCATGACGGGAAAACAAATCGAATTCAAAAAGAAATATTATAGACAATACATTCAGTATACATTAGAAGAACATATATACACATGTATACATTTAAAAAAAATTAATTTAATCTTCGTAAATTCAAAATGAATATAAACTGTATAAAAATAAAATAAAAAATAGAATTAATGAACAAACAGAAAAATAATTTGAATTTTATTGAAGATAAATTTATTTTTATTTTAAGCACGTGGACAGTTAACTTGAATTTTAAATAATATTTATTCAAATTTTTCTTTTTTGATATATTGACGACAAATTCATATATAGATATCATAATTAGGTTAATTGTACAACAGGTAACAAACTTATTTTATCCGTGCCTAAAGGTTATATGGTTATATATAATTTGTTTTCATTTTACCATTGACGATTTATTGTTATCGCGATTGAAAAACTTTATTTACCATAAGTATTACGAAAAATTTATTTCCTTTTTTTTTCATTTTTTAAATGTTATTTTACACATTGTTTTTTCACAAGAAAAAAATAATGTTCTAATTTACTTAAATTAATTTATTGTGTACGATATTTACACAATAGCTTATATTTTTGTTTTTCTTTCTCTTTTTATTTATGTACATATGTATACAGTTTAGATTCCTTTTCAAATTCTCATATATTTCATTACTTACATTATTTTATACTTTCAACAAATTTCCTTTTTATTTTTAATGAAAGTATGTGTACGTGCCAAATATATAATGAAAATTGAACTTCTTGTACAATTTCTTACATATATTTTTTTGGTGATTGTATGAGTGGTTCAGGTACCGCTCCTTAAAAATGAACAAAAAAAAAAAGAAAATTTATATTAATGGCTAAACTGAAACACCAAATTATTTGAAACAAATTTTTATACTATCGGGCAACATATTACATGGGTGTTTGTTTATTTACCTAGATACATACATGAACATACGTGCACACGTATGTGTACGAGTTATGTATATCACGTGCCTAGCACAATTTGTTGGTCATTTTTCTTCATGTGTTTGCTATTCATTTACATTTTTCCTACTGTTTTTATTTTTTTTTTCTTTTGTTATTTGTTTTTATTTAAGTTTTATTGGTTTAACTTTACATTACGTAACCATCGAACAAAATTTATGTTCATTTATTATTTTTATTTTATTCCTTTTATTTTATTTGTCACAAAAAAAAAATTCGTTTTTCAAGTTAATTTTATTGGTGTAATTTTTTTTTTTTTTGCTTATTTATTTATTTATTTATTTTTTTTGTTTTGTTTTCATTCTCATAAATCACATTAAATAAATTTATTAAAAGTTTACAATAAATTCAAATAAAATTTATGGTAAAAATAATTTGCGCCATATAAAACTTAGAAGCATTAAAAGTGAGTAAAAGAAGTCTTTATTATGATGTAAACGCATTTTGTTTTATTTTTACATTAAAAACGGAAAACAAAAATCAAATTTAATAAAAAAATAAATATTGAGTAATAAAATTTAAATAAATATTACGTAGAAAGATTTTAAAAAAATTTTTTATTATTAAAAAATGAGATCATTTTAAATAAATACGAAGAATTACAAGTCACTATTTTCAGGGAAAATTTCTATATCCTAAATTTTTTTTTAAAAAATTAAAGATTTATGTAAAATTAAAATTTTAACGAAAAAAGATTTTCACTTATTACTAAAAAATATGTAATAGATTAAAAAAATTAAATTCAATATAAAAATTTACTGAAATATTTTTTAACATTTAAAGTCAAGAAAATTATATTTCATTTATTTTCAGTCAGTTAAACAAATACAAATGAAATAATTGAAAAATTTAACTACTTAATAACTCTTAGTACATAATAGAGCAACAAAAAATTTTTTTCCAAATATCAGTTAGTTACTATGTACATGATATAATAAACATTACGAATATTTTAAATCAGCTTTGTACATATTTATGAAATTTTTGTATTAAAAAAATGTTTCGTTTTTTCAATATTCCTTTATTTTATTTTTTATTTTGACATATTGATCCTATTATTCATTTATTTTGTGAAAATTTATTTTTATTTATATGATATATTCTCATAATCCATAAAATTGAATTTATGGATTGTGTACGTACTTGTACACAATAAAAATTGAATTAGTATCAATGTTTATTTATTTTTAGTTTAAATTACAATAACAGGATTTATAGATAAATAATAAAAAATATATACTTATACCTGTCAGCTATTTTTATGCATGCCTAACTACATGATATTAAACAAAAACAAAATTTTACATTTTGTTGTAAAGCATTAAAAATTTGTACAAAAGGTCAAACATACAATCCTCTTTAAATTTTCGATGAATTATGAATTTTTAAATTTGAGTTTTTTATTTACATTGCGTATGTATTGCGTGAAAGCATTTACTTTATCATTTAAATTATAATTTGATTTGTTCTGTTGTAACAAATTTCTAATTGTATGTCAATATGCTATCAATCATATGTACATACATACATATGTATTTTCAAGATTTTGCGGTTTTTAATTTACGATAAAATATTATATTTCAGTAAAATTAAAATTGGATAAAAATAATTTGGTTTTTTGCTAGTATCAAATCAACGAAGAAATGAATTTTCAATATATCCAAACAAGAAAAATTTCACTTCTAATTAATATACTGTATTTCTATATACGTATGAAGTCCTTAAAATGAAAACTTTTAAGGGCAATAAATACTTGATTTTGTAATTATTATGTGTACATACATAGATGGGTACATAAGAGAATGAAATTTTAATTAATAAAAAAGATTTTCCTAGTATGTATATACCACTACGTACACAACACAATATATGAAATATACTATATGTACATGCGTACATATATACACAATATATGTATACATAATTACATACATAAATATGTGCTTGTTTATTTATTAAAATCGATATTATTGTGATAAAATCTGAAAAGTTAAATTACATGGATTAACTTTATCCATTCAATTTATAAATTCGATGACTGTACCTACGTATATTTTATAGGTATTGTAATGAAAGAGAGTGATTTTCTCATTTTCACAGAATTAAATTAGATTATATATATACACGTATTCGTTATAATTATAAAAGGATGGTTAAAAACATGGTTTAAATACGTCAATCAATTGTTTAAAATAAAAAAACGGCTTTAATTTTGTTATTGTTCTTTTAATTTGAATTGACTTTATTAATTTTTGTAATTGGCTTTTTTAAAATTGTTATCACTTTATAATTTACTTTTTACAAGGAATATAGATGTAAATTTTATATAAAGTAATATTAAATTGAGGAAAATTTCAAATTATGTGCAATATTTTTCAAATTGATTTTTATGTAAAAATTTATTAATATTTAGTAAAAAAAAAAATGATCTTGCATCAAAGATGCAGTGGACACAGATCAACTAAACTTATAAAATTCTTATTCAATATTTGTTTTTTTTTTTTTAGAATTTGTCTGTATATATTTATCTTGAATAACTCAAATAAAAAGGAATATATTTAGAAATAAATAAATAAACAAATTTAATTCAGGTCAAGACTAGAACATTATTATTATTTTTTTTTTGGCTACATTAATATGCAAGATAAATGAAACGTTTAATATCATGTTCATATTTGTATATTAAATCATCAAATTTTTATTAAAGAAAAATTAAAATAAATATGAGTTGTTTTTATTATTTATTTTTAAATTTTTTTATTTTTTTTAAAATAAGATTTTTATATATTGTGCCAAAAGAAAAATTTTAAGTTATAATAATTCATCATAACATGTACACATCGATATTATCCAAATGCTAAATGAAAAAATATCACATTAAATGAAGGAGGAGGCTTAAGTGCTAATAATACTTTTTAGAAAATTAAAAAAAAATTTTTTCTTGGTTAATATTCGTTTTTAATTATGTTGTTTTTCTAAATCATGAAAAAAATAAAAATTTTTGATATGTTATAAACGTTTATTTAAATTGGAAAAATTTTTCAAACGTTTGTTTTTTCTTTAGACACATTGGACATTGTACATCAATAAATTATAAAATTTAATATTGCATATTCTTCTACAATTTTATTTATTTATTTTTTTTATTTGTTTACCAAACAGAAATAAAATAATTTAATTAAAATTAGTTCAAGGACTGTGTAGGATTTTAAATAAAATAAAAAATATTTTTTATGTATGACTTCTAATATCAAAGAAATGGTTAAAAGACTAGAAGAAAATATATAATTAAGATTAAATTAAGAAATATGTTTTTGAAGCAAATGTGTTAAATAAATTGCAGACATGTAACGTAACACATACACAACAAAATTAATATATTTCTTTAATTAAAAAAAAAAAAAATGTACAAAGAAAAAAATTATAGAAAACAAGAATGTTTTAAACTACAAAAAAAAAAAAAATATATTGAAATTAATTTTAGTTTATCAAATTCTTTTTATTTTTTCTTTTCTAGTATACATTTTTCTTTTAAATTTAATTGTACACTTCTGTTAAGTATAAAGTATAATTTTGTTGAACATTAAAAAATTGGTTCATTTAAAAGACTAATTTTCCAGTCTTTTTATTTTTAAATTTTTCTTTTCTTCGTTTTAGAAAATTGTCATAAGTGTTCTCAGAATATCAAAAAAAAAAAAAAAAAACAAACAAACAGCAATTCAGTTTATCTTACTTATTCAAATTATATTAAGTCTTCAATTTATTTTCTTATTATGTTTTAAGTAATCCAATTCCTTTAATAGTTAAATAATTCTAGAATTATAAAATTATGATAAAAAAAACAAATTGTCTTTAATAAAGATACGAGTATTCTTTTCATAAGATAATAACAAACATTTAAAATTACCTTACTTTTCTACTTATTTTACATTTTAAAAAAATAAAATAAAATAATTCTTGTTTTTAATTTGAAAAAAAAAATCAAATTTAAAACAAAAGTAGAAAAGAAAAATAACAAATTTTTATAAAACGATCCAAAAAATTATGCCTTAAATGTTTATATTTATTTGCATTATTTTCTTTACACTACATTAAAACAAGAATTTTTGTATTATTTGCAATACTTTTACAGTATAAATTCGAGACATTAAAAATGAAAACAAGAATACATAAAAAACTGTGTAGGTATCTATACGTGTAAGGGCTGAAAAGCAAACATAAGAAAAAAGTGTACAAAATGAAAATAAGAAAAAGCCTATTACTCTCGAGACAGTAATTTTACTAGAACTAGACTTATAAAAATGATAGTAGATATTTAGATATTTTTTTGTATGTAAGCTACTATAGAAGTATGAACTGTGTAGAATGTGTAATAAAGGTGCAACCTAGTAAACACAAACATAACTGTTTATAGACAATTTAGAAAGGTATATGTGCACACAAATATACAGACAGTCATGGGTAACTGAATATAGATGAGGCATATAGTGTGATTCAACAAGAAATTTTCCTTATGTTTTTATTTCAGTTTCTTTTTTTTTTTCAAGAATTATTTTCTCATTGTCTGTACTCTTGTATCATTTTTAATGCTATTACATTTATGTAACTTTTTCCTTGGCTTTTTCAAACTACTTGAGAAAGAAATGAAAAAGGAAAAAAAAAAAATTAAATGACACAAAGGTATAACCATTTTGTGGAAAAAAAATATAAACGATTAACTTAAGCCTAACCATTATATTATGATACACAAAACAAGAAAAAAAGAATAAAAAAGGCAAAAGGAATCTCTAGGAAAAAAGAAGGAAAATTCATATAAATAAAATACGGCAAGTAATTCACAATAGGTACATTTTAATGTTTTTTATATCTGCTTTAAAAAAAAAAAAGAAATAAAAATATACCCAAGTGGGATGATTTAAGCAAAATATTTGAACATTACAGGATTTGAAAATATATTTGGTGAACAACACATCAATGTATTCAATGAAAATCATGTTTTGATTTCTTTTTCTTTTTTTTTCTTATGCATGTTTTCATTTTTTTAGTTATAGAGTTTAAAAAAGGGGGATGAAAAAACAATTTTTTTTGTGTAAGCTATTTTTTCGTGTTTTTTTTTTCATATTACCCTCTCAAATTGTCTATCAATTTACTTCATGCGCTTTTTTTCTATTGTGGTATTTTGTAATATTCGTGAAAATGAGAAATGAAATTACACTTATTGTGTAATAGTATACATTTATAAGAAATTTGAAAATTGTTAAAATGAAAAAAAAAAAAAAAAAAAACAGAAAAAACCGCAGACGGCAAACACGAAAACAAAGATTAAAGCAATAAACCGTAAGATATCCGTTTAAGGAGATTAGATACATACATTAATGTATATGGCAAGTGTTCATATTAAAAAGGGAAAAGAAAAACAAAACATGTAAAATGAAAATCCACTTCATAGAATTAATCTCATTTCTATGCATTTTATTGTACAATTTTGTCTATACAAAATTCCCTCAAATTCATTAGATATTTAACGTAATTTTACTTAAGTTACGAGAAATTCAAAAGAAAAGAAATAAAAGTAAAAAATAAACAAAATTGAGAACGCCTATACAATATATCCAATACACGTACGTATGAAGTCTACACAAATCTTATTACCAACCCCTGACCATTTTTATTTGATTTTATTAGCCATTGGTTACATTATATTATATACAATTTTTACCTTCTGATGTTTTAACATCTTTCTTATATTAGAACTTATTTTATCTAGTTCGTTCTTTTTTCTACTTTTTTTGTTATTTTACTTTACATATTTCCTTTAAAAAAAATATATTTTTGTGTTTTGGTTTTTTTTTCGCAAAATTAAACAGATTGTAGCTCTTAATACTTATACATACGTAATTTAATACAGTAAATTAGAATAAGTTATATATACTCCCCCCAAAAAAAAAAAAAAAGAAAAAAAAAACGTTGTAAATTAGTCATTTTAACACCACCTCATACAGTTCAAGATTGTTAAATAATAATACAAAAAAGAAAGTTAAATTGAAGTTAAGTGACTTAACTTCTTATTTTCTTTGACTTTTTTCTTTCATTTTTCCTTCTTTAGTTTTGATTTGCTTTTGTTTCTTGTATACGTACAAAGTTCCCATATTGTGTATACAGTTTTTATTTTAAGTTATACGAATATATTGTGTGATTAAAACGCTTATTCACCCACCTATACTCATTAATTTACTCACCCATAATTTTTCGGTTTTATGTTTTTGTCTAATTTTTCTTCTTCTTTTTTTCTTGAATCAAATCAAATTCATTTTATTTATGTATATAAATACACAATGATATATAGTGGAATAGGGCATCATCCAAATTAAAGAAAAAAAAAAACTGGAAACAAAAATTAAACAGACACATGTACGAAATATTTTTGTTTTTCGTTTTTTTTTTCGTATTTCTCTTTAATTTTTTTGAAAATACACCACACAAATTACAAATAATGGTCAAATAGGGTAAAATGGATTTTCATTTATTCCACCATATAAATGTATAGAATCATCCCATCCATAACTATGAATTTTATATTTTTGTTCATTTTTTGTTGTTGTACGTAGTATGTATTTATTATTTCTGCTATTTTTGTAATTTTTTTTTTTTCATTTTCGTTTAGTATTTTTCTTTAATATCATTTTCATCTCATACCTTTACATTACCCACATTTATCACCCATTCAAATAATGATAGTCAGAAGAGATATATGTATGTATGTGTACATATTAAATTGTACAGTTTATATATAAAATATAAACAGAAAAATGTACATGTAACATTGACACATACATACACATATAATAGCCAAAAAGTATACCAATAATATAAATACATTTATATGAGTATAGCAACATGATGTTATTCACATCAATGAATGGATATCATCCAACAGAATTTTTAGTTTTCGTTTTTGGTCACTTTTTTGTTATTTTTGTTAATATTACGTTTTTTTTTCTTCCTCGACTTTATTTCAAGTGAAAATAGGATATAATATGGATGATATGATCCTTATACGTTTTTTGATTTTTTTTTTTATTTTGGTACAGTAAGTATAATACATATTTAGGTGGGTACATGTATGGTCATTCATTTTGATTATACGTCCATAAGTAAACGAATAAATAGTGAAAAATGTACATACAACTAATGTGCATGTATGTATGTAAAATGAAAGTATGATGTGTTTTTCTCGTCTAGCTTGGGATCCTTTTTCTCTTAATATTACACATTTGTATCCATATATACACGTACATAAAAATCATTTTAATATTGTGTACATATAAAACTAAAACCACAGGAGGATTTTAAGTACAAAAAAAAAGTATATAAGTCGTAAAGCCCGAAAAAAGTAGAGAAAAAACAAATTCGAATGATAATTTTTTTAAGACCATAAAACTAAAAAAAAATGTACAAAAATAATAATAATAATAAAAAATGAACAAGTTCACAAACAAATGGAGATATTTCATATGAAAGCATTAGGTATTCATATAAAATTGTACATATGTATGTATAAGTGGTTGGGTATATTCTATGTTTAATGGAATTAAGAAAATATTGATATGGCTGCGTATTAGATGGACATGTACTCTTTTTTTTCATACAAAACATATAATTTACAATACCTACAGGGTAAATTGAAAATTAAATTTTATATATTTCACATTTTATTATTTTTCATAATGTTGAATGAAGAAAATGTATTTTTTTAGGTACTCCCATATTTTTTAGGAAATTTTTATTAAATAAATTAATAAAAGTGATAACTTTAGTTTACGAAATTTATCTCATAATCATTTTTTTTCTGTTTCAATCTTCCATCAAAAAATGAATAATTTCCAATAAATGTTTTGATTAAACTATTAAAATTTCTAAATTTGAATTTTAAATTTTATTCATTCATTTGAGAACAATTTTACAAAAACGATTAAAAAAAGCCTCTGTGTTACAAAATCTACTTGGTGATACTTTGATAGTAAGTACAATTTTTTAAGATTTTCTACATTTATTGAAAACACACTTGAAAGGTAGTTATATAGTTGTAGATTTTTTTTTATTTTACGGGTTTTCATTTTAAATAAATTTTATTTTTCTGTTAACCAAAAATTGAACTTTACGAACCGTTATCATTTTTATGTATCCTTTTGAACATTATATCACAATTCAGTCATCCGGTAAGTATTTATACTTGTACACATATGTACGAGTATGTACACTGATTGTTTTGTGTTAGAAACATTATTCACATGGGATATTTGTATATATGTATGTATTGTATGTACATATGTGCATATAGATCGAACAATGTATCTAAGTATCCCAATATACATACTTGTATATATTGTGTATTGAATTCTTATGTGTATACATATATTAGCCGGAAAATAAAATCCAATTTTATCATAAAATTTTTATCTTTTTCGTTTTTCCATTCCTTTTTGGTAATATTTTGTTTTCTTTTTTGTAAGAAGTCTTGTGTATTTCACAATGAAAAACATCAAAAGAACAAAAAAAAAAAAAAAAAACAAAGACAAAAAAATTGAACTGAAAGAAAAACTACAAAATAAAAATATCTATCTAAAATGTCCTTTTGCGATTACGTATGTGTACATGATACAATGTTTTGTAAAAGGATAATCACATCATAAGTGAGAACATTTATGGTTTTACACAGAACAAGAAAGTGTACAAAAAAAAAAAGAAGAATCAAAAATCTGTAAACTGTTGTGTTAAATATTATAAATTTTTTTTTTTTTAAAAAAAGGATAACTTGTTTTTTTATAAATTCAAGAGATTTTCTTTTTACGTTTCATTTCATGTTAATGAATTATTCCAATGGAACTTTTAGTTTTTAACATGCGTATTAAAATAGATGTATGAAGATGAATGTCTTTTTTTTAATTTATATTTACTTTTGGTCAATTAAATCAAAGAGTTAAAAAAATGCCAATAAAAATGTGACTCAAAAATAATTTCCACAAAATAATAAAATGAACATTTTTAAACCCTTCTTTTCTTTTCATACAATAAGTAAAGAAAATATTGCTTTTTAATTACTTTTTTTTTTTTTAAATTTATAACAAAAAATAATTGACGTTTCAATTTGATGATTTTTTCATATTTTTTTTATACCATAGACAAAACTTGTCAATCGCTTTTTATACATTAGAAAAAATAAAAATAAGATGATTTTCCATTTCAAAAGTTTTACCATATGATTTTATATTTTTATATACAGATCTTTATACACGTGTATGAATATAATAATTTCCATTACATAATTTTTCGAATATAATGCAAATATAGACGATGTCAAAATGTAAATGTAAATGATGTGAAATTTCATTATTTATAATACTCCGTATATGAAAAAATACAAATCAACATACATACAAACAATTTATTCAAATTTCATATAAAAACCATTTAAAATGTACAAATAAACAGAAATTCAAAATAAAATAAAAAAAAACTCAGAACACAGAAAAAGACTAACTGGGATATTTTTTCAAGAATTTTCTACTTGATATCAGAATCAATACAAAATGAATGAAAAGGAAATGATAATAATAATGTCATACGATATTTATATACTACATATAGTATACATATATTTTTTTTTCTTTTCATTTATTTCTTCGATTCAGAATAAATATACGAAGTATATGCAGATAAATATAAAAAAATAAAATAAAAAATAGTAATAATAATAAATTTCTTTTCATATCTGGAATTGTTGTTATTCATAAATTTTTCTTATGATTCAATTTAACGAAAAAATTTATTCATTACGACGTTTTTTTCCCTCCCACATAAGTGTGCACAAATAATGTTATATGTTTTTATATACTTGATATAGTACAGATGAATAAATTTATTTGCAATTGTATGTAATGGAGATATAGCATATCAATTTAAGGAAAATATAAATGTTTTTTTTTTTCTTTTTGTATTTATAACGCATGTTTTAATATATGAAATAAATTGACATTATTCTACGTAATTGAATTTAAATGATCAAAAGAAAAAAGAGAAATATCCAAACAAAAAGGACAATTGTATGAATTAATATTAATTGTATGTTACATGGAATTTTATTTTTAAGAATTAGATGGATTTAAAATTTGTCATTTCATTTTTTCTATTATAACCCGTGTTGTATTTATTTTTATTGGAGTTTTAGAAATTTTATTGAAAGTTTGTTAATTGCATTTATAAATTATGTATTAACATTTAAAATTAAGTATTGAAATTTTCAATTAAATAGCGAATTATTCTTATAAACAGGTTGAATAAAATTTTAACAAACAAAATTACAACAAAGTGTATTATCTGATTAAAAAGAAAAGAGGAAAATTTTATTTTAATATTTATTACTTTTGCTTATCTTTTTACAACTTTTACACGTTTCTTTTTTAATTGAAGATTATTTTTGTATTGTTAAGTGTTACTACATATTATCTGATTATCTGTGTATCACTATTATGTTGCCAATAATTAAAATCATTTTGAGGCAGTAACAGAATTTATGGTTTCTATAAAAGACTGTTTATTCCTTTTTTGATTCTAACATTGACTTTTAAGTGATATACCTTTTTGCACGAGTGAACTAAGATGAACATTTGCTTTAGTTGTTTCTACAAAATTATTTGTGTACTTCGTTTATTTCATTTTACTTCTAAAAACGAAATTTCTAATTTCATGAATTCAGATTTTTATGGTTTCTTCTCAAAAAACTTTGGTATTTTATTCCTTTTTTGAATTTTAGATGTTTTAGAATTTGAATATTTTTAAATATTTTGTATTCTCTTTAATGTGTCACTGTTAATCATTTATTTCTATATCAATATAATAATGAATGCAAAAAGCACGAAAAAAAAGAAACCAAAGAAAATTCTATAGTAAAGCTTTGAATTTTTACTACCTATTAAAATGAAAACCTTTTCTTAATTTTTGCTGTTTAAATTTTTCCTTCAATTTTTTATTATTTTTTGTTTTTTATTTATTTAATTTTTTTTTTTTATATTAAAGTATTAAAGGGAATAGAATATAGATGCTCATTGTTCGAGCCATTTAATATTGTGTTGTAAATTATTTATGCTTTAAAAACCCTTTTATTTTTACTTTTTATAATTTTCTGGTTTCTTATTTATTTTTTTTTGCTTTTGTTGTCTACACATTTTGGAAAAGTTTGTTGTGCATCAAATTTTGTATGTACGTAAGGTACAGTATATTTGTTTACGTACGAACATAATGTCGTGTGTGTATGTAAATTTGTATTTTTACTTGGATATGTACAACATCAAAATTCGTATTTTGAAGAAAATGTTTGTTGTTAATGCTACAAGACTATTTTACTTTATAAGAAAACAAAATAAAGATTACATGATCACATCCACATATATTTAAATTATTATTTTTCTTTTGCATATAATAAATACTACAAGTATTATACTTGTATATTTTAAACAAAAACTTTATACACACATATAAATGCAATTTTCTCACAGGATATACACTTATTTCACTTTACTTTAACTTCATATTTTAAAGTGTTCGAAATACCGCAACGGATACAAAAACTGTTTAATATATATACAAGCACATCAATTGTATATGTATTTATAATGTAAATATTCAGATACATACGTGTACATATAAATAAAGAAAAAAAAATTTCATATATACAAATTTATATACATAGGTACATGAAAGTATATTTTGTAGAAAATTATGTATCCCAAGTGTAACATTATGTTATACAGAATGACGACTTCTGTTTCTATTTTGTTAAAATTTTTACTATTTTTATTTTTTTTTTGGTTATTTTCCTTTTTGTCTTGTTTTCATTTTCTTCTTCTTATTTTGCTTTTGTTGAATTCTGTTTTCGTTTTTTGTACGTATCATGGAAGTTGATGTACCATAACTCTATACATACAAATGAACGTGTATACATTTTATTTTTACATTTCTATATATGTATTTATGAATATTATACCAAGAAAATAATGTATAATTCTTGTGAAATTTTATACTAAATTTGAATTGAAATCTAATGTTTCATTTTATATGAATTTTCGAAAAAATATACATACACATTCATCTGTAACATGTAAAATAAAATTTAAAAAAATAACAACAGCAGAAACCGACTTTTTTTTTTTTGAAATTATATCCAATTTTTTACATTTAATTTTTTTAATCTTTTTTGACGGTTTTATTTTTCTTTTTTCAATGATGGTTTCTTATAAATTTCTTGAACTCAATAAAATTTTTAACTTGTTTTTTATTTTATATTCAAATATTTTCATAAAAATGGCAATTCAAAATGTATTTTTAATTTTTTAAATAATTCATTTCTTGCATGAAATATTCAAATAAAATTTAATGATATTTGGTACTGCATTTTTAAATTTAAAACATACGTATTGGTATATTCAAGATATTAACAAAAGTAATTGTATTCTTTTTGGGCAATTATTATTAGGAACAGAACAGAAGTCATACATACACAGATATAAAATTATGTATTGTGTTTTTTTATTGGTATGATTTCTACTTTTATTCCAATTTTTTAAGAAAGAAAGAGAGAAATTAACCAAAAATACACAGAAATTGTAATCTATCGGATGTTGCGATAAATGAATTTTAATTTATTAAATTAAAAATTCTTTAATTACGATGATTGTTAAAATACAATACACTTTAATCAAGTAAATAAAGCAAATTAAATTAATATCATTCATGTATACTAAAAGGTCATTTATTGTATTTCTGATTTGAACGTAAACGATGTAAAAAATTTCCTTAGTATTTGTAATTTTGCCCACACATTTTTATTTCGTATAAAAATACATTTTATGCAAATAATTTCTCTTATTTTTATTTTTATTTTTTTTTTTTTTTCATTATCATCACTTTCCATTTCATTTCTAGGTCGATTGACTTTTCACGCAATACAAAATTATTTTCATACTATCTTTTTCATACGAAAACAGCAATAACAGTAAATAAAAGAGATGAAAATTTTTTCTATGTTTCCATGTATAAATGTATATATTGTATGTATGTAAATGTGTATTTTCAAAGTTCTTTATCATCATCAACATTCTTATCAACATCACTATTGTCACTACTATTGTATGAATATTTTTAAATGGAAAAAAAAGTACGAAATATAACATCCCGCATGTATATATGAGATAACGACAAAATAACTTGGAAATGTACATATTATACACATACCATACATGTATAACTAAATTTAATACTTGATAAAGAAAAGAACTTGTACTGAACTTTTCACTACTTTTTGTTCCTTTTTTATTGTTTTATTTACGTTTATTCTTTATTGTGTTTTGTTTTTGCATTATTGTTATTTTTTTTATTTTTTATTTTTTATTTGTATTCATAATTTTGATAAAATAAATACATAAAGATGCATGCAATCTATTTTAAAAATAAATTCTGTATATTTTCTATTTATTTTCTACATTCTTTGTTTTTTCTGTCTTTTTTTCTTTTTGTGAAATTAAAGACAAAAGGTGTAGAAAAACATTAAAGAATTTTCCCTATATATAATATGTGCATATGGGTTATGTTTGTATTTATTACATGTATGTATGTCGTACATGTATTCTTATGTGTTATTACTGCATTTATAAATGCAATACAATGCATAATAAAAAAAAAAAAAAAAATAGAAACAAAAGAGAAAAAAGTGAAAATTTTATTCTTTTTTTATTTTTTCATACATATAAAGGTGAACATAATAGAATACAATTCATGTTGAGGTTTTCCATCGTATGTTCATACACATATACATGTATGTTAAGTATGAAAAAAGGAATAAGCAGAAAAATAAATAAATAAATGCAGTTTTTTTTTTTTAGTTTTCATTTTTATTTTTATTACATTTTATGTTATGAACACTGTTATTTTCTGCAATATGATATTTTTCTTTTTGATATTATTGCAAGATATTGTATGCATCATATATGACGGGTGGGTTTACATAGCATATAATACGAAGTCATAAAATATTTAAGCATTTAAGCATAGAAATCGATAAAATAATATTGATTCATGACATGTTTTAGTCTAGTACATAAATATAAAATGGTTGTGCATTTGTAAGGTTTTATTATTTGTATTTTATATTATTTGGATTTGTTTTCTTTGCTTGTATTAGAAATACATTTTTAAGAGATCAGTCATACGTACATATGGATATGTACTATGTTCAATTTGTTATTCAACTAGAAAATTTCGATGAAAGTGATTTATTTACTAATGATTATGATAAAGTTATGTATGACTGATTGTAATAGTATAATAGATTATGACTTTAAGTTTTAGCAAAAATATATTAGCAACTTTAAAAAATAAATTATACAAAAAAAAATTACTTTAGACAAAATAATCACTGACAACATATGTATGTACATATTTGTGTAAACATGAATTCTGAAAATATACGCACAAGAAAATTAAGAATTTAAAAATTTAACGTAATTTGAAATTTTCAACGAAAAATCTATAATTTAATAAAATCTTCATGTTCTTTAAGTTACTAAAAAATATCATGTGTTATTGACAACAAAAATATCTTATATTCTAATACATTAGCAAAACAGCTCAATGTATTATGTATAATTTTTCACATTTAAATATGTTATTCATGTGGATTACAGAATACATTAATGGTTGTATAAAATTACGTAATTTTCCATAAATAAAATAAAATAATTGATTTTTTATTTTTAATTTTTGTACCGTAGAAGTAATACATTAACGTATCCGATTAATTATATTAAGAATATAAATACATACATACATATATGTACATATAGTTATAATGTATACAAACACATTTACATGCTTTTATTTCTACAAGGTCGTTAGAAAGTCTAACCTTATAAAATTATACATGAAAATGATGTGATTGTTATATCAAGCAACAATATGAAAGTAGTTGCCCATAAAAAAGCTTCGTTTTCTTTAATGTACTTATGAAATTTTACTGTGTATTAGTATATATTATGTATACGATACTATTCGTGTTTTAATGAAAAAAGGTAGAAAAAAATAAATCGAAAATTAAGAATGTACATATATATAAGAAAGTCAAAGTGCCCTGTTTTATCAATAAATCGACTTTTGATTGCTTTTACTTAACTTCTTTTATTTTTCTTTACTCATAATCAAATCCATATAGTTTTTGTATTTTGTACACATTTACTATACAGTATATATCAAATCTGATACATATACATAAAGATATAGATACACATACATACATATATATACATATGTACATGGGTATAAAACATAAAAAATAAACAAAATTGTATGGAAAATTATACAAAAAATTGTAACATGTGCTGTATTGTACTTACATTATATGCCATATGTTACACAAAACCGTTTTCAAATGAGAAATGGAATACATACTCTTACATATAGGAATATCTATTATTAAAGCACATTTTCGTATTACAATAATATAATCAAAAATAATATAAATTTCTTAAAATTTTACTTGAGTATTTTATTTTATTTTTTCTTAAAATTGTACATAAATGTATGAAAAGTTTTCTTATTATCGATTTTACAAAAATTTTCATGAAAACGAATACGAAGATGTAAAAGTTTAACTGTTGAAAAATACATCCCAATAGGAAAAGAGAGCATTGAAGAATATGATAGTTAATGATTTCAAACATAATAATGACATTTATGAAGTTTTTCATTAATTTTGGTCAATGAAAGGCAAAAGTCAATGTTTTCATTTTGACATAAATTCAATATAATAGCTATATGTATATTTTTAATCAAGTAATTAACTTATCAAATTATCATATCAATGCAGTAATGGACGAAAAAATGCACAGGTATTCTCGTCGTAAAATTTAAAGCATTTTCTAGCCATTGTCACTGCTTTTCTCACAGGGATTCTTATTCTTAATCAAAAATCCGATAAAAATTCGTGTTTAAATGTTCATTTTATGTATTATATTTTCAATATGTAGATACTAATAATTTTTTTATGATAAATATGTACCTATCTAATAATTAATATTTTTTTAAATTCTCTTTTTTATCTATTAATGTTTTTTTTTTTGCTGCTTAATTTTTAAATCATTTTTTTCATTCTGGTGTTTCTATAATCGTTTTAAATAATGTATACAAATGCATAAATTTGTATTAATTCGCTATAGTATAATATTTAAGAATAATTCACATATTTATGTGAATAACATATACATGAAAAGGTAAACGATTTGTATGTGTATGTGATTTATACACAACGTGCATGTGTATTGAAATAATAAAGTTTTTCTTAGCTAAATATATTCTATTGTATTTCTACACTGTAATATATGTACATATGTATGTTTGTAAAAGCGATACATATATACATATGTGTGCATTATTATCAGCTTTTTATTTCGTTTTTGCACTAAAAATATTGAAGTTAAGCAGCTATAATGGCGGCATATACTCATGTGTAAATTTATACAAAAAATGTTTAAACAAAAAAAATTCAAAAGCAGCAGTACAATATTAAAAAGTATAAAATAAAGAATCCATATAAATTTCATTATTCATTTGATTCTGTCTTCTACTTGTACATACTTGTATGTAGATATACGGCTGTATATTGTATTCCTATAAGCATATCGTGTATATATGTAGTATAAATTCATACCTGTATATATTTAATTTTATATCTATTAAAGCCAGGTAAATGTACGTATTATATAGCGTATCTATATTTGTACATTTAATGGTATAACAGATACCGATATACCGGCTACGGCACATTGACTTCAATTTTATGTATTAAGCTATACAAGTATTGAGCAGCAATGCAATTTAATTCTAGTTAGTTTGTATGGTAAGAAAAAGGTAAATCGGTAAATCGAAACTTAAAATTGCTTTTGTCATCTTCTTTACTTTAGGCAGGTATGTACAGACACGAAAAGTAAAGAAAAAAAAAAAAATAAAAAATAAAAAACGACAAAAAGTGAAAAAAGCAAAGCTACTAAAATTAAAATATGTATATAGTAATGTATGTTTTGTGTGTGGGGATACTGAAATATTGTAAACTCGAAAAGGAAGGAGGAAGGAGAATATGTTAAGGAAAAAAGAAAAAGAAAAAATATTTAAAAAAAAAAATTAAAAAAAAAATGTTGAAATAAAAAACAAATTAAAGCTGGCATTTTCGCTTCATTAGTTTGTTAGCAACTTTATAAGTATTGTAATAATACACACACAGTATGTTTATGCATTTTTTTTAACCACTATATTTCAAATAAAGGTACCTATATGTATGTATATTCAAGTTTATGTACAGATATGTATGTACCTATGTGTTTATACACAAACGAAAAATTTTCTGATAAAAAATATATCTCAAACCATTGCACAAATCTTTTGAATATTATATGTGCAGGTATTATATTGTGTATACGGAAAAATTTAATAAGATTGAAACAAAAATAAAAGACGAAAGAAATTAAAGCAACCAGCAGCAATTGCAAAAGAACCCGCAATTTTTTCTTTTTTTTCTTCAAGAGGTTATAATGGAGCAGTGGTAAGATATGTATATATGTATGTGCATATATATGAAAATAGACGTATACATATATGTATACACTATACAGTATAATTTTTTGGAGTGGAAATACGGTAATAAAGTAAAAACCGACCCTCAAAATGTCAACGACGCCGTATACATATGGATATATAGTAATTCGCGGTAAATGCTTTTTTCGCCTGATCTGATCCTTTTATTATATAATTTTTTCTGCTTTTTGTTCTTCCGTTTGCTTACACATACGTACAAGCCTTTATTTTTATACGTATATGTACACACACATCTGTAAAATATCTTAAATGATTTATATATTTATTAAATATTAAACAATAGGGTGTACAAAAATGAGATAAATTTCATGAAACCTCTTATAGGATTGCTGTATAAAACTTTATAGAGTTACTCGAAGCTTTTCTGGAAAGCACCTTATGTTAATGTAATACAGCTAACTATTAGCATATCATTTTAGCAAATATGAAAAAAATATTATACACCTATATGTACGTAAAAAAAATAAATAAGATAAACTGAATAAATAAAAAAAAGACACAAATAATTGAAAACATGATAAAATAAGTTTTCATTTTGACATCATACAAAATATTGTTTCAGTTTGATATATTACATGTATACCATAAAGTAAATGAACATACGTTCATGCACACGTTTTTTCTTTCTATCTTATGAATAATACTTTGCAAAAATACACGTACATAAGTACATTATAGACATATTGCATGAATACATATCTCTCTATATACCTGAGTTTCTTGGAAGTAAACTTAAATATCAAAATAAAGTTAAATAAGCAAATGAAAATCTTTTGTGCAAAAGTATAAGAAGCAACAGTAACGTTATACAACAAGATATTATGGTATCTATAGATTATACATCTATACATATATATACACAATATATGTATCACATGAATGAAATCACCACCAACTGTTTAAGCTCAAAAAAAAAAAAAAATAAATAAAATTAAAAAAAAATAAAATAAATAAATAGGTACAAGAAAAAACTTATAAGTTAAAATAAGAAGAAAAAGAAAAGTTAAACAGAAGAAACAAGGTAAAATTTATTGTAGCACTTATAAAAATGATATCGCAAAGGAGATTATAACACACTGGCACGGTGAACGGCTTTAACTATAACAACCAAGTTAACGAAAAAGAAAAAAAGAACAGAAAATAAAAAAGAAACACATAAAAAATAAAATTCGTCACGAAATTTTATTTATTTTTTGAAGGTGAGGTTTAACCTTTTTTAATTTTTTATTTCCATGTTTTTTTTCGATATCTTTTTTTTTCCTTGTAGTTTTGATTTTATGTAATATTTATTGAACTGAACTTTACGTATTGCCATGCAACAGAGAGATTACTGTATTATTATATTACCTAACAAATGTACATATACATACAGTATATTATTATAATATACATAGATATTATATTTATATACATGCATACATACGAACTTTCAAATACATAATTTATTAGTTTAAAGTACATAAGTAAATATACAACAAATCGAAATACAAAATTCACCTTTCAAATCGATTTCTATTGTTATCTATACCTAATCATGATATTTTATTTTTAATTTTATACTTTTTGCAATGTTTGACTTTTAACTATACGATATGTATGTACATATATAAATGTATATACTCGTATATGTATAATCGATACAGATAGAGATAATATTTCACTACTAACTACATTTTATTGGGTTGGAGGATTACTTATTGACCGAAAAAAAAAATGAGAATGTCGAGGAAATCATCAAGATAAAGCCAACAGGAAAGGAAGAAATATGAACATGGAAAGGGGGGAAAAAGTACTGAAAAAGTTCTAAAATTACAAAAAGTTGAAAAAATATATACATACATATATACTCGTACATAACGTATATGTAATATATAATAAAACTTCTAAGAAACTATTAAAAATAAAAACAAAAATAAAATATATACAAAATACTGTAATAAAAGTCGAAAAGAAAACTTTTGTTTTTATTGGTTTTCATTTTGTTTTAAAGCTGTAAACAAACAGCAAATAAATATTATATTTTCTAAAACATATGTGTACAAAAAATGAAAACGAAAATGAAATACATACAACAAAAACAAAAATATTGCAAATTAGTAAGAAAATAAATATAAAAAAAAAGTATATAAGTATATAAAAAAATTTATAAAACAGTTTATAACAAAAAAAAAAAAAAAAATACAATAAACATGAGCTATCGTTTTCGTCATTTTATTGACTTAATAATAAAAATACAATTATACAAAAAAAAAGAACAAATGTGTGGGATTTTTATGTGATAATATAACAACTAATACATTAAGTCATATTTATTTGTATTAGTCTATTTTATACATGTTTATGAAACAATATGAAATCGAATCCACTTATTGTTCTATATCAAATTTATACATAGAGTAAAAACTTCAAATATTGTGTAGGTTTAACTAAACACTTTCAAATGTCTTGATATTATATTAAAAATATTGTTCATCTCTAAAAAATATACCTTTTATAAAGGTTATAAAAAATTAGACAATAACCAAGGATACGCAGTCCTTTTGGAAGGTAAAATATAATTTCGATTATTTTGATATAATCCTACGGCAAATTCAATTATAAAAATCATACAAATATGCGTATAATTTCGTGATCCATCCATCCGTATTACCATCAAATGAATACGAAAGCAGTCAAAATCATATAAACAAACTTTTTATCAGTATTATAATGACCACACCATATACGATATGATGACATAAATGTGGCTTCATTATACGGCTTTAATTTTTTTTTTTTTTGGCATTTATTATAGTAGATACTATTGTATTATAAATATAAAAGCTATATTAGACCGGCTTTTAGATTTTCTTTTAGTATTGTATGATCGGACGATGGGTTTCAATACCATATACAAACAATTCGATGACGTTATTAAAAATTTTGAAAGTCGATTTCTTGTTCACAACATAACAAAACCATTTGAATTTGTTACTATGAGCGTGCTATAAATGTCGCGATTGAATTTAATAAAAAGAGGCAAGAGCAAAACGTTTGTTATTTTCAAAATTTCAAAATTTAAAAAATAAATTTCTTTTTTGTTTCATTATTGTTATTGTCCTTATATTTCGTCTCAAAGGAAAAAAAAGTTTCTAATCAATGAATAACCGCAAATTGAATATTAATTTTTGTTATTTTCTAAAGCAAAATTCAAATGACAAATTTAATGGTTGTATATATAACTTTAAATAAAAATTATCAAATTTTTATTATGTGAAAAATTTCATTAAAATTTTTATAAACTGTTAAAATTAATTTTTTATTACTTTTTTTTCTGTGGTTAAAGTGCTTAACCAATTTTAAAGCGTTTGTGCATAATCATCAGGTAAAATTTTGCATAATAATGAATGTGTAATAATTAAATTAAAAAACTTACATAATATTTATGTAGGTACCATTACTCGTGTGAAAATACACTTACAATTCTGTTCACAAAGTTTTTTTTTCTTTTTGCTTTTTTAACGTAAGAATTTATGGCAAACTATATTTTTTTGCTTTTTAATATTCTTAGGTAGTTTTTGTTTTAAATTCGTAATGTGCTGAAAAGATTTTATTAATAAAATTCAAAAGTTTTAGAAGTGAATATTCAAACACTTATGTATGTATGTAGTTTATATTTTTTCATTATCCGAAAAATTGTAATTTGAGATTTTCAATATTAAAATTATGACAAACAATTTTTAATATGTACCATATATTTTTAAAAAAATAACTTATCACTTTGTTACATTTTTCTTTTTGTAATTGATACATATGACGATTACACAGAAATGTAGACGTCTGTAGTGCTATGGTGTGCTTAAAAATTATTTGATTAAAAAATAAAAAAAAAAATATTTATACACTTGCGTTCTAGTCCAACACTCGTACAAACATAAAATGTACAATTTATACTGTATACTCTATAATATACTGATAAAGTCAAAATACAATATGTATGTATGTCATTTCATATTTCTGCTTATCATAATATTTTTTGTTGCCGGCTTTTATTAACTTTTTTTGTTCAATCAAATGAATTTGTGATATGTTGATGACGGATGTTTATGTGGGCGTTGAATCATTAAATTTTATTTTCATTTAAATTCAGAGTTTAAAAAATTATACTCCATGAGTATGTCTCTTTGTACAAATTTGTTTGTAAAGTATGAAATTAAAATTTTATTATTCGAATTGATTAGTTTTTTAAGGTAATTTGTTCAGAAGTAATAAATCACACCAAACATAATAGAATAATCTTAAAGTGTAAATTGGAATTGGCTTTACGCTTAAAATTAAGAGCATTTTTTATATAGGAAACTGTATGAATCGGAGGAATTAATTCTTATATTAGAAATAAAATTTAATTTATGATGAGAAAATTATAGGAAATTTTTCTGCATATAGAAGGGAGACTTTTGTCAAAACAAATTACTTGCAAGTTCTACAAAGAAAATCATGAATACATCACAACCTTGTACAATGGAGCAAGGTACCATAGATTGACAAATGATACTATGTACCTAGTACAAGTTTGAATCTAGTAAAATTAATAATTTTTGGACTATAAACATAAAAATTCGATAAAATTGAATTTTTTGCTTATTTTTCCTTCTTATTTTAAATTTGAGAAAAATAACAAATATACATTTAAAAGCATAGTTTGCACAGGTTCACTTCTGGTCTAAAATCCAACTATTTTAATATAAAATTAATTACTTATAATTACATGAATATTTTTATTTAATAAATCAAATATACTTTTGGTCTAAAATCCAACTATTTCAATATAAAATTAACTACTCATAATAACATGAATATTTTTTATTCAATAAATCAAATATCGTGTAATACATAGCAATAAAATGAGTACTCATGCTCGTAATAATTCTCTTTTTTAATTATTTTATGGAAAATTTCAATAGTAATGCTTATCATACCTCAAATTTTTTTAACCTTTAAGTTTAATTAATTTATTTATTTTTATGGTTTTCTTTGAAAATTTCAAATTGCAAAAAAGCTTATTTTTCACGTATTACTAAACTGTAAGTAATAGGTACATATAAAATATGTTTTTGTTGCAAATATTACTGAAACGAATTTAGTTTTACTCGGTTATTTCATAATTTCAAGGTAAATTTTTAATTAAAAAAAAAAAAAAATTAAACAAAAATATTGTGTAAAATATGTAGTAAAATGAAATATTTCATATATGATAAATTAACTATACGAATTTTATAAAATTATTCAAAAATTAAACAATTTAATTATTAGTCAATTTTTAATTATTATATTTTTTTTTTTTCATTTCAGGTACGTATTTTTAAACTTTATATATAAAATCTGGTAAATTGGTAAGCAAATATAAAATAATCTGATTTACAGTCAATACATAGTAAAAAAAAAAACGTTTAAACATATAAACAATGTTAGCATGATTACTTAAAACTTGAAACTTAAAAATTAATTAAAAATTTTTTAACTATCACATCGGCTAACACGCATGCAATCATTAAAATGTAAATATAAGTGTTTGTATTTGTACAGATTTATTCTATATAAAAAGTTTAACAAAATTTTATTAATTTTCTTTTTTAAATTTATTTGTATCAATTCTACATTTTAAAAATGGATTTCAGATTATATCAGCATTTAATAAAATTATTTCAAATTATATTAAAAAAAAAAAAAAAAATAAAAAACAAAAACATATAAAACAAAATAAATAAATATTAAATAAAAATGCGTTGGAAATTTTATTTACTGTTTTTATTTTTATTTCATTTGTTTATTTTTATGAAAAATTTTTTGCTTTTATTTTACACTATATAAAAACGTTAATTTTACCATCATATTATGATGTACTTACATTGATAAATATTATTTTCATTTGATGTTAATTTTTCTTAATATGTATTTGTATTATTATTTGTTTATCTGTGAATGTGTTTACATTTGGAAATTCAAAAAAATATTATGTGGGTGTATTTAATGGTCGATTTGGCACGTTTAATATAATTTGAAAAAAAAAAAAAAAAAAATTGACATAATACATATTATTAATTTTAGAAAATCTTTCAAGTATTTAAAAAACAAAAACAAGAACTAAAGTAGAAAAACAAAAACAATGCTTTATAAATTTTTACATTTTTGTATGCTGGGTATTCCAAAATTGATGTTACAAAATGAATTAATCTGTAGCTAAAATATCTTTACAAAACGACACTCTTTTGAAAAACTGAACAAAAATAAAATATGAAAATCAAAAAATATTTTCTGTACAATTTTGAAGCACAAAAATATATAAAACAAATTTGACGTTAGAAAATCGAATGCATTTCTGATACCTAATCTGAGACGCCCTATTTTAATAAACATTTGAATAAATATAATATTATCGTTTTCAAGTTTTTCCATTTATTTCATATGTATGTATTTATGTACACAATAATCGCATTTTATTTTCTTCAATTTTATGATGTGCTTAGAAAAAATTTATTAGCGACCTCGGAAAATTTATGTCGCATATACAATATATCGTTTGATTTAGAAACATTATTTTAACGATTAACCAAAATTCATAAAATAAGATTATGTTATGTAATATTTTACTATGTAATTTTATTAAGACTGCCTCAAGAATATGTATATGTATATTTTTTAAATAAAGTGAAAAATTTTATTTTATTCTGAAGCCTTTGGTTAAATAAAAAAAATGGAGTTTTCAAGGTTTTCGCCTTCATAAACAAACGAAAAAAAAATTAAAAAGATGTAAAACTTTTTGTGACGGTGTTGACTGATTTTAATTATAAAATTTAAAATTTCAGATTAAATTGAAAAAAAGCAATATGACTTGTACGTTTTAGTGACTGTCATTTCTAAAAACAAAAAAGGATCTTCAGATTTCATAAGAACATTATTTCACCTGTATGAAAGATAAGTGAATAAAAAAATAAACGAAATAATAGGAAACAAAAATTGTTGGATAGTGTTTTCATCTAATAAATTAAATTTTCCTTATTTTAAATTTATCGGATACTACACTATGTAGCTTGTGATAATTGAAGGTAGTATCTGTAATACTTTTTTCGGCTTTCAGTTTCCATTTATGTCCGTTTTTTCGGTTTTTTTCTGCATACTTTTCTCTTATATATCTACATGAATTTCCTTTTTCATTTATTTTGTGTTTTTACGATTTTATTATGAACAATATGTAGATATATGTATATACTAACATAAATTCTCGCAAAGCTGAATATGTATTTGTATACAAATGTATTTAATATTTGTGTACATAAGCATTAAATTCACATTTTCCCACACAATTTCTCGTCCTGTTATTACATTTTTTATTTGTATATTTTTAATTTGACGTTACTTCAGACTGCAGAGACACTTTTTACTTAAAGGTTTAAGGATTTTTTTATCCTTATTTAAAACCATTTTTTAAGTTTTATTTTTTTATTTTTTTACATTTTTCTGCTATATGTAAAAATACCATGTATTCACATACTGGTTGTCTAATGTGTGAATATCTTTTTAATGTGTAGATAATGTCGATGTGTAAAAAAATAGCAAAAAAAAAAAAAAAAAAATTTATTGACGTAGTATTCTTTTAACTTTTCATCATTTTTTTTGGTTTCAAAGTTCATTTAAATTTTCCTGTATTCAATATCCCTTTAGTTCGAAGGACGTATGAATGTATGAATCAAGTTTTTAGAAAAAATTCTTTTTCTTATAACTACACGTGTGCTGATTGCCAAGAAAGTCATTTATCTTATATTTGTTCTGTTTTTTCCACGCACAAGTGTAAAAAGAAATTACAAATAAAATAAAATAATTTGAATTTTTAAATAATATTTCACTAGAAATGGAATTAAATACTATAACGTTGTTATATACATTTCCATGGAAATTACGGTCACAAAAAAAATGTTCAATGACATTACAACTTTGATGTAAAAAAATTTTTTTTTCCTTTTACTTATCTCACCTACACAATTTGCTATCTTTTAAAATAAAAAGATAAATATGTACGCATATTCTTTTCTTTTTTAAGATTTTAAGTACTTGCAATGCCATTTGTTTATAAATAAACAATTAACTTTATACATACAATAGACCATCATATATGTAGAATTAAGGTCATGAAATTGAAATAAAACTACATAAATAAAATAATGAAAAGTTATGAATGCAACGCAACAATATATTTTTCATAAAAATTGTGTTACTACAATACTAAGACTATACTAATACAATTAATATCAATTACAAGTGACCTTATATAGTTAGGATTTAAAAATAACAATAATAATTTTCTTTTTTATTTTCACCCTATAAAAAATGTTTTTCTTATTATTTCATTGCAGACGTGATTGTTAAATTGAAAAGATTTTTTATTTTTTCTTTTTCTCTAAAGATGCTCAGATTTCAATAATTTTATAATTCAGATATCATCTGTTTCGTTTCAATGATAAACGAATTATTTGAATATAAAATCTTTTGAATATCTTTAAAAAAAAAAATATGTGATGAAATCTGATCCTAAAACCTTTTTATCTTCTTTTTGTATATTGCTTTATTTTCCTTAGAATATGCTAATCCCTTGTTATTTTGAGGTTTCTTACACTCACTTACTGTGGTTTAGTACAATATTTTATAAACAAAATGATCAAAAATATCCTTTTGTAACTTTAAAAGTTTTGTAATGCTTTGTGATTAGTATGTTAATATGTATTATTAAATGCTTAATTTATAACAAGAGTTTTAAGAGAAAATTACCAACGTAAACCTAAAGTTTATAAGAAAATATATCTCTAGCATTTTAAAAATAAAGTAAAAAATAACAGAGTATATACGTTCTTTATTACAATCACATGTAATATACAAAAATTCATGTATGTATGTGTATATCTACAAAATTAAGTCTTCTATTATAATGATAATAATGACTACATTCAGTATTTTGTACTGCTATACGCCTTCAACAATATATTAAAAGAAGAACGACAACAAAGAATAAATACATATGGTGGAAAATTTATTTTACTAAATTATGGATGTTTGTGGAAAATAAACGAATATTGAAAAGTAAGAGAATTTATATAGCAGAAATTTATTTTTAAGGGATTTGGGTATCCATTTGAATGTGTATAGTATGATGTTAAAATCTAAGTAAGTTTTATATTTTTAACATCAGAAATGAATTACACGTACACTTTAGCTCATAAAAAATAATGGCTAAGGCAAAAAACGTGTATCTAGAAGAATGGAAAATGAATGACGATGAGGATGATGATGATGATGCTGATGACTGTAAGGCAGAATATGTAGCTTTCTGTATGCAGCATGAATATGTTTGTGTTAAACGTAGTACACATATGATTACTACACATAGAAGTAAATATACGTACATATGTACAAATGTATGTACATATATAGAAGATGTCAAGGCTCTTAATATCTGAAAAGTTAGTGGATCAGAAAAAGAAAACTGAAAAAATAGAGGAATAATGGAAAAGATGGATATAAGGTTTTTTTCTCCTTTAAGTGCACATGTAAACTTTTACACAGCACATATGTGTGTACATACATTTGTATATTAAACAATAACTGAAAAATGTACTTACTTAAATGCATACACATATTATGTACATACATATGTTTATATGTATATTTTACATTTGTAATACAGTCACAGATTGTAAAGTGAAAATAAAACTAAGCACAAAATATGGAAAAAATAAAAATAAATGAATATATACATATCATAGTACAGAGTACATACAAAAAAAAAAAAGAAAAACACAAGGGATCGCATATTGTAATAGAATCCAACTGTGTAAATGACAATATTCAGGTCGTTATGTTGCCTTCAAGCATTTTTAACTCGCTTTCACTTATTATTACGTATTCTACGTATACATGTGTATGTGCAATACACACGAATAAGCAACATTATAATGCGATAATACACATTTAAAAAAAAAAAACCTCAAAACTAAAAGAAAAGAATAAAAATTAAACAAAATGAAGAGAAAAAAATATGAATAAAAATAAAAAATGAAGCGATTTAAAATTATAATATACAAAACACAGACCTTCATGTATCTACATACATATGTATGTATATGTATTAAAAAAAAAACAAGAAGAAAATGTAACAAAATTGTGCAGATATCTAGTTTTTGGCTTACAAAAAGAAGAAAAGGTTATTTTCTTAAAAATACAAATTTAGTTTATATGTTGTGTATTTATACGTAGGGTAGTTTTGTTTAGAAAATTCAAATTGGCAAAAAAAATATTTGTATGCATATTTCATTACAATCCATCAGAGAGCGAATTACAAATTGAATCCTTAATTTTTGATTATGTCTAGACATTTTTGATGTGAGAAAGTAAAATTCTACTTTGTCATCTCTTTTGATATTTTATTTTTTATAAATGAAGAAATTTGGATAAAAAAACAAAAATTTGAACTACCCTGCAAAAATGCTTAATAACTTTCATGCAATAATTTTTGATTTAATTTAGTGTAGATACCGTATGTGCATAGTATTGTAATAATATATTATATTTAGAGAATTTTGGTTGTTTTCTTTTATATTTTATACATATCATGGTTCACCGCTGTAATAATAAAATAAACTTAAATTTTGTACATAAATGCATAAGATACCTTACTGTTGCTACATTGCATTTGGTATAAACAATAAACATACATATGTCACGCTCTATGATTTTTGTTTTATTAATAGCATGCAAGCACCACATACATTCATATTCACATATTATTTATGTATTATTGTAAATATACAGATATCGAATGGCATACAATATCTTATAATATGATAGCAGACACTAGCATAACAACAATAATCACAACACAATAAAAAACAATTATGAAACTGATGAACACAACACTTTTCACCCTTTAAAAATGTGTTGTATGTGCATATGGATGTACATATGTATATGTATTTATACGTACAAAAATAATATACATTTATTATTGTATAAACCAAAAATATTCTCATACATACATATGAAAATGAACATAAACTTCATGATAATTGACGACAATTGTAATACGATGACGATGACGACGATGATGATGATGATGATGATGATGATGACAATAATTATAAAGAGAGTGTATATAAAGGACATTAAAATGTACGAATTTTTTACAGCATTATGCAGAAAAAACCTACACATACAAGTATTTCATGCCCTTTTCCAATAAAAATTCAACCATAAAAGTCTACGTATACTTATTAAAATAAATAAATTTAACAAATGTACAAACGTATTCGTGTACAAAAACAACAGTAATACACTTTTATTTCATTTTATTTTAGGGTGAATGAACAAATCCTGAGTACATTTTTTTGTTCATTGTATTTTGTATTTGGTATATGCTCTTCAGCAATAATAATTGTTATTTCACATACCTGTTAACATTCGACACTCACCAGTCATCATAATTCACCTCAAAAGTCACACAAATAAAAACGAAAAAAAAAAAACCTAGATATTTGGTAATTAAGGAAAATATATGAACAAATTTTTATCACGTTTTAACATAATCTGCAGGGAGTCTGCAATAAACGAAAGCAGTTTTGTTTTCTTCCTATCTTAAAGGAAAATTATTATTATTATTTTTTTTTTGCTAACTTTGCATAATACAAAAATTTGAATTTGGTTTTATAATCAAAATGAATGAATTTAACTGAATGAAATCCGTCTATCAAATGCTAAATTGTCAGATTTATCATGGAAATCATTCATCAACAAAAGCAATATAATAAAATAGGCATTGTCGTCATCATCATTGTCTATATATTATCAACATCAACAGGATATACTACCTAAAGAACACCCTTTCCTGTCAAATCGATTTAACATCATGAAATCTTCAACAAAAATAAAAATAAAAGAAAATACGTATTATATGCAATCGATATCCTGTTTTCTTTTGAATACATATGTAACGTGAATAATTGTACTCCCTTTAAACAAATTTGAAATTTTCATTTTCATTTAACAAATCGAAAAACAACAAAATAAAAAAAAATAAGACGATGTTTTTCAACAGAATTTTTGTGTTATAAAATCGATTTACAAAAGCTGTTGGTCGGTCGGTTTTCTTTGAAGGTTTTCCTTATATTCGTATTTTTTTGTTTTTTGTTTTGTCGTATAGAAAGCCACTTTTTCAACATGACTGAACTTATAAGGTTTCAATGTTTTTTTTGTTTGTGCATTTTCTTATTACAAAAACAAAAATGAAAAAAATTCGAAATTATATTTTCAGTTTTTCTTTTTGTTATTTTCGAATTTGTATGTAACATGAACTGCCTTTAGGCAATTTCAATTGTGTTGTTGACTTTGTTGTTTTTTTATACTTAAAAATAAAAGCAAAAAAAAAGATACATTCATATGTATGTAAATAATACATATTTTCTAGAAAAATTGAATTTTTTTTCATTTTTCTTTTTCTTGTGTTAAATAAATGAAAGAAAAATTTTTTGAATATTTTGCGATTTTTATCTGCCTCTTCTTCTTGTTTTGAAAACGATATTTTTGTTTGTTTTGTGAACAAAATAAGTAAAAATAAAAACAAAAAAGATTTTCAATTCTTATTAGATAATAACGAAAAATGATAATAATCAACTCAATTTGTAAATACCAGAAGGTTTTTGAAAAACAAAAGAGTACCCAAAAAAAAAAAAAAACAAGAAATACCAAATCAAGTACAAAAAAAGAAACAGAAAAAGAAATGATATGATGATGACGATGATAAAGCATTAAAAATGTTTTAAAAAAAGAATAAAACAATGAATTGTTTCTTTTCTTGTTGAATGTTTTTCTTGATAATATTCTTTTTATTAAATTATGAAAAAATATCAAACGGAATTCACTTTAACTTTTGTGTTTGTATAAGAAATTTGATTAAATAAAAAAAGAAAAAAAGATGGTAAATGGTTACTTAAATTTAATGTTGTTTATCGTCGTCTTTTTATATTGTACCGAAATTATATCTGTAGGCATGTAGTACATACATGAGTAGATACACGTTTCAATGTCAATGTCATTCATGTATTATATATTTTATTATTTTCTATTAGAAAAAATTCAATTATTTACAGCATAAAAAACAATAATAGGTCTTAAATTCACAATGTTGTTGAAAGATTATTGTAATTATTGATAAATTCAAAAACCTACATATGTTTGAGTATGAATGAAATGAATCATATAATAAGTGACGGCACTTAAACATATTAGCTATCAATGAATAATTTGAAAAAAAATATTTTTTCTAATACATACAATCCGATAGCAACTATACATCACTATGTATTGATATTTAAAAAATTCATCTGATATAATAATAAAAGCTTTGTGGATTCTGGTAATACTACTCATGAAACAGTTTAATTAGAAATTATGAGAGAAGAAAACAGACACATATACATAAGACCTTAAGTGCATAATATTAGTGGACAGAGTACAGTATTGTGAATTTTATATATGTATGTATGTATATTTTTTTTTATATTACAATTAAAACTTAAAACTGAAATTAAAATGATAAATTATTTTAATCGAAATAATTTGATATGCAGGAAATTTAACTAAAAGACGAGCCAAATCATATGCCTCAGATTAAAACAAATCATTCAAAAGAAATGAAAGTAGTGAGAACAACAAAAAAAAACTTTTTTTGGTCTTACTGAGTAAAAGAAAAAGAAAGAAATAAGAAAAAAAAAATAGCATTAAAATTAAATGAGCATTACATATAACAATTACGGTACAAATAAGTCAAAAAGTCAATGAACCAAAAATTTCATTGAGCTAAAGCCCCATAATAATATACATTAGTATATATTGGATAATGTAACAATCATACCAAAACCAGATAATGTATGTACCTATATAATGAAAATCATGATGATAAAGATGACTGTGATGATACCAAAACTAATATTAAAGAAATAAAATGAAGAAATTCAAGAAGAAAAAGTTCAACATTTAACATTTAAAATCAACTTCATTTGGCCGTTGCATTTATTCATTGTTACTTTATAATACTGTGCAATACTTACACATTACTGTGTAATGTAATAAAAACGAGTATCATTATACATATGAATGTAATACAAATATCTGAATAAATATTTTATGTATATATGTATGTACACGTTTTTATTCTTTAAAAGTCAAAGATGCAAAAACTTTTACCATATTACCATTTTTGTGAAAGTATAATAATTGCAATTCTTTTATCTGTTAAATTTGAATTTTTTATTTGCTTTTCCCTTTTCCTAATTTTTTTTTCTTTCTGATAATTTCTTTATAATGATTTGCTTGATATTTTCTAGATTATTTTATTTTTGCAAAAATTGAAAACATTTTTGTAATTTTATTTAAAAAAAAGAAAAAAATCTTCAATTTTCTAATATCAATTTTACGTTTTTTTTTTTTAAATTTTAAATTCAGTTAAAAAAATACTGTTAAAATACAAATACAAAAAAAAAAAAAACATCAACTGAATTGAAAAAGTTTAGTGAACTGGATAATTTTTTTCGTTTTCATTTAAAAATTTTCTTATTACGAAATTTTTTATGTACGTATATAAAACTTTACGTAAGATTGATTTTCGTTTTATTAAATCTAGACAATATGCAGTAAAGTAGTCAAAAAAAGGAACAAAAACCATAAGACATCATACAAACATTTGATATTATGAATGTACATACGTATGTACGGCATGGCATGTACATACATAGTTTGTGCAGTTAAAGATTTGGTTTTTCTCTTATTCGTATTCACTTAATTAAATAATAATGATTATAATTACTGTTTGTTTTACGGTGCTATGAACATTACAAAAATCACTGATCTGATTATTATGTGTACGTTGTTATGTTATAATCAGTTTAGTTTTTTTTTTAAATTTAATTCAAGAAAATTAAAAATAAATTTTGTGATAATTAAACAACAATTTTCAATTAAATTTTTGCCAAATACAAAAAATTAAACAAAATTAGTAAGTTAAACACGCACCTTTAAATATTCATTTAGAAATTAAATTTTTAGATTTTTATATCGTAGATTCACGCAATTATAATTAAAATTTTGAATTTTGATTTTACATTTTATTTTTAAATTTTTGAAATTATTTAAATTTTTATGCAAAAGTAAAGGCCAATTTTTTTCTTTTTTTTCATTGTTTTTATTTATTTAGTTTTTCTTTTGTATTTTATTTGACACGATTGGATTTTGATTCGATGAAGGAAAATTGAAGAAAAAACAAGAACAAAATGTTATATTTATTTCGAAAAAAATGATTGAATGACTCATCGATGATACAAACGAAAAACTAAAATTTTATGACAAAACAATAAAGTTAAAAAAGCATAATAAATATGTAGATTCCTACATAGTTTGGGTATGAGATGATACTTTGCGTTTAAATAATACACATGTATACCATTTGTACAAAAAAAATATTAGATCGATACAAATTTAAAAATAATATAAAATATGAACGTCGGTCAATTGCCAACTTAATTTTTTTTTTTTTTTTAATATAATCGGGTTTATTTGCTCATATATCCTTGTGAATGAAAATGAATATGATAGTTTGTTTCACTTGTTTGCTTTAAAAAACATTAACTTTTTATAGACATACATATGTATATGTGTAAATCTTATATTTTCAAATATGTATATGTACATGCAAATACAAATTCATATACATATGTATGTACATATATAAAATATATGTATACAAATATTTTCCCTGGTATGAAATAATTCATCCATACAACTATACACTCGTTTTGTGTGACAAATTGGTATAAGGGTGGCCGTCATTGACTCACTTTCTTCGGTTTTGTTTTTTATTTTTTTATTTATGTATATACTGCATGTATTATATTACATGTGTACGTACAAAATTTGTCCTGGCGTATGTACACGTGTATTGTATTTAACTGCTATATAGTTATGCATTTATGTAATAAAAATACTTTATGAAAAATAATATTAAAGTGAATTGTATATTGAAGGGGTTTTTCTCGTAAGAAAATGATATAAGGACACATAAAAGATGTACACACATATGTACATAAATAGTATAAGGATAATAAAAGAAAAAGAAAAGAGTCGTATGCCTGTATATGCATACATGCATATATGTATGTATAACTTGACATCAATAAAATTAATGGCCATAAAGTAGAAATTTTTCAGGCGGAATAATATCATATGAAAATATTGTTAAAATGAAGTATGAACTTAAGAAATAAAAATTATGTACATACATGTGTACAGAATTATATAAGTATGTATACGTGGTATCTTGTAAATGAGTGTGCCTCTAAAGCAAATATTTTTTAAAGTATCATATGTGAAAAATGAAAAAAAAAAGTTGGTAATAATCATATGATGTGCAAATAACCAAAGAAAAATTATAGAAAAAAGAACTAAAACAAACAAAAGTTGGAGAAAAGAATAACAAAGAAAATCTGTTGTGAAAATTTGATTATGATCAGATTTTATTATTATGTATTACATTTTTTTTTTTTTTTTGTTGTTTTACGTCTGTGTATATCTAATACATTATTTCTGTCATTTTATGATAATAGTTTATATGTTTGTATGTAATAATAAATATTACGCATATATTACGAATAGATGAAAAATGGATCTAGTAAGAAGGAGTATATTCGTGGGCGGTGCAAAATTAGATCATCAATGTAGATAAATTTATATTGTATATTCAAGAAATGATGCTGTAAGTGAATTGTAAAATATATAAAATTTATTTCATATAACGAATTAATCACAAGCATTCTAAACTCGTTAATGTAAAATAATTTTTGTTTAACAATTTTCTATTCTTTTTACGATATGCAATAAAAATCAAATAAAAGTTTATCATAGAGTAATATTTTGATAATAATTGAATTTAACAAAATTTGTTACATTTTAGAAAAATGATTCACAAATGTTGAAATAACGAATTTATTTATTCTTTATTTTTATTGTTTATTTTAATAATGAATTTTTTATTTATTTTATAAATGAATGAAATAATAATAGTCATTTTTCATATATAGTACATAGTATAATTTACAATATGTTACTTTCTCAACATTACTTCCATGTAACAAGAGTCTGAAAAATTTGGCTAGTATATTGAATGTTCTCTTCTCTTTACATTTTTTGCACTTTAACCTATATTTAATTTGTTTTCATACAAAGTGGGACAAATTCAATAGGAGATTTCACAGTATCAAAAAAAAATAAAATAAAAAAATAAATTTTTCACTTCTGCACGTTTATTGACTCATAACTAAATTTTTTGAAAATAAATTTGTTTTTATTCTCAAATATTGAAAATTAAAAGAATTTTTAATTTAGAAAATAAACAATAATTTTATTTTTAAATAAAAAAGAAAATTTTTTATTTTGTTATTTTAACAAAATATTTTTCCAGTTATTAAAAGCATATACACCTTACGTTTATATTATTTTCATGTAAAAATTTTAAATTGAACAAATATTTACAAAACTATTTTTACCTACATCTATTTCTTGTTGTATGCAAAAGTGGTGCTTGTAGGTAGATAAAAAACGGTCAACTTTCATTATATTTTTTCTACCGTTTTTACTCTATTACTTTTTTTTTTTAGAATTATAAAAATTCGTCCATTTATTCTAAGCTTTTTTGTGTCGAATAGATTGATACAGAAAATATTTTTACTGAATTTTAAAAACAAAAAGAAAAACTTAAAAACATTTTCGAACATAAACAAGTTAAAGAGAATTTTTTTTTTTTTTTGTTAAATAAACGTGTCCAAATTGTGACAAAATGTCCTAAATATTTTATCTATTTTTCAACATTTCCCTTTTTTTATCTTTGACTTTTTTCCCAACATTTATATTTTTTTTTTGTTTTTGTTCATTTTATTTTTAATAATGACTAGCTATTGTCAGTGTACTTTTAATACTACGAGAAAAAAAAAGAAATAAACACTTTTTTTTAGTCCTTCATTTATTTTATTTTTCATTTTTTAGAAACAAATAAATGCATGATATGATACCGTAGTCATCATCATCATCATCATCGTCAATGTCATAAGTCATGATGAATAGTTTTATTTTGTTTTTGTTTTTTCTATCAAATAATAATTTTTTTTTTTTCTAACCTTTTGGAAAAACATAGTATCTATCTAAACTATAAAAATTACAAAAAAAAAGAAATAAAAATATCGTACATACATATATTTGTATATGTACTATGCCGTATGAGTTTGCATGCTCATGTACGAAACAAAACGAAATTATGTTTTCTGAACAAAAATAAAATAAAATCAACAAAAATTTCTATTCCTTGATAAATATTTTCATAAATTTCATATCTCGTTTTATTATGACACATGGGAGGTCCTTTTTTCTCCCTTTTTTTATTTGATTTGATTATTGTTTGATGTTTTGTAAGCGTTCCAAAAAATTTTCTTTTATTTTTTTTTATGTGTTGGCAGTTTTTGTTATTTTGAAGTAAATAAATTTTATTTGATTTTAAGATAGTAGGATGTATTTGAGTAATCAAGAAAAATTTTGTAAAAATTCTGATTAAATGTATAAATGTTTTTTTTTTTTTTTTGTGTGGAAAAATAATAATTTTAATTATAATTATTTTTCAAAAGCATTTCTTCTCGAGTTAAGAACTTTCAAAATTTTTTAAGTGTTTTCAGGAAAAAACGGAATTTATTGTAAAATTTAAGACAAAAGTAACTTGGTTTTTTAAAATTTATTAATTACTGGGCTTTATGTGTGTAGCTTCTATTGAATTTTCCATCAATTTTATCCAGGATTATTTTAATCTTCCGATTTAAAAAAAATGAAACATTTTATATCCTTTGTAGTGATTTTGTATTTTTTTAATTGGTAATTTGAAAAATTTTAATACGAAAAATATAATTGTTAGAGAAGCTCATACACTATAATCTAAATGCACACATACATATGTATGATGTATATGTATAGATATGTATATGTACATATGTGTTGTATACGTAGGATTTGTATGTGCTATACGTAGACGTTTAATACATTTTGTGTTCTATGAGACGTAAAACTGGAAAACTATTGAATATAATGCAAAAAAAATTTTTTTAATGGGAAAAAAACATACATAAGTGTATTAAAAAACTGAAAATGAATGAACTAAAAATATTTAGATTTAAAATACATCCTCACACACGTAAATACACATACATGAACATGTGTATATCGTAGGTGCGTCATTTCATAAGCATAAAAACAGGAAATACGTTCAGATTTTTGCATTAAATGTGCATATGAAAAAACGATTTAAAACATTACAATTATTATACTGAAAATATAATGTAGTGTATTTTTTTTAACCTTTCGACTCATTTGAAAATGAATATTTTTTCTCTAAATATATATCACAGACTTCAAATTTTTTTTTTCTTTTATGTCTGTTCACTTTTTATTTTTGTTTTTGGTTTTATTTTGTCGTGACTTATTTAAAGATTGAAAAAAAAAATAATTAGCTCAAAACTGCGAACTAAAATTACAACTAAATTAAAAAAAAAAAAGGCATTTTTTGATATTTAATAAACTTTGAAAAATTTATAATGGTTAAAAGGAAAATTATTAAGTAAATTGTGGTTTCCGTTTTATTTGTTTCAGGTTTATTTCAAACGAATACTACTCTATTTTATTGATATGTACCAACTTGTTTTTTTTTATAAATGATCTAATCTGTATTGTTCGTATTTTATAAGACAAAAAATATTAATTGCCAAAAATCTTTGTTTTCCTTTTCTCAGTACTACATACTATATATTTACCATCTAATTGAATCAATTTTTCATTAAATTCAATATAATTTTTCATTATTTACCAATTTTTTATGTTTATATACCGTATGTACACATGCTGTATTTCATTAAATTGTATTTAAGTTTTCGACAATTTTCGTAAACAATCTCATTTTAATTATCCGATAAAATTTTCTTTTTTTTTTTTTTCATTTTATGAAATTTCTTATTGCAGTGTTCAAAAAACAAAAGAAAAGAAGCCAAAAATATAAACTGAAAATACTTTTAATTTTAGAAAAATCAAATAAAAAAAATTGAACAAAAAAAGCAATCATACAATAATTTGCCAAGAAATTAAATATTAGCTAATAAAAAACGGAAGAGAGGGTATTGAGAAAATACGAAGATAAATAACAACAAAATTGAAATTATCAAAGATTGAATAAAGTTTATTTTATATTGTATGCTTTCAATAAAACATGAAAAATAAAATAAAACAAAAATAAATCTAAAATTATTTCTCTACTTATTGACAGACAGATAAATCCTTAATAAATTTTCGGTTTTATTTTTTCAAGATTTATTTAATTTTTATTTTTTTTTTTTAATTTGGATAGCTATAGTTCAATATCTAGTTCTAGATATGCGATATCTGCACTACTTTAAACATAGTCGGTTAGTTAATTAGCTGCATTTTTACTGTTTTGTTTTTAGTTGTTTCTTTTATTTATTTAGTTTTTTTTTTTCATGGTAGTGTGTGGTATAAAGATTTCTTATGCCCTGTACACTCATATTATTATCAGTGTATTCAACTTTTGTTCAACCAATCTTTTTGCTCAGAGTAAAAATGAAACAAAAAAAAAAAAAAACAAAAACTTTTTCAATTTTCATTTTTCAGTCATTTCATGTGTATATTCTTAGTTGATGTACACACACACACACATACATACATACATGATCATACGTCCATCTATGTGCATTCATGTATATTTATTTATTTCTATATCACTATTAGCTACTCATTAGTCGTTGCCGGCATCATCATCTCCTTCGTTGTCCTTTTTGTTTAAATTTATCATATACATACGTACATAAATATGTACATGTGTGTATGAACATAAAACAGATGCGTGGGTTTATTAGGGCTTACACAAATTGGAATCGTTTTGAGTTGAGCAACATTGGCATACACGCTCTAGTATATACATAACTTTATTTTCTGCTTATAGCACAAGCGCAATCCAGTTTTATGGATACCTTTGCGAAGTCAAGAACATTTGAATTTTCAGTAAGCAAAAATGGTTAATCTTACAAAATAGTTATCGTATGAGCACATCAGTAAGTTTTATGAATACAAGTTAACAATTTTTTTAAATATTTTTATAATAATCGGCTATTTGTTTAGAAAATATAAAATAATCATTGAATGAATACCAAGCTATCAGAGAGAGTATAATCGAGAAAAAATGTATTTGATAATAATTTCATGTCGCGCTTTAAGTCTGTGAATGGCTTTAGCCCTTATTTTGTTTATAACATGTACAATACGAATGGACAACTAACGGAGCAGCAATTTTTTAAAGAATTTATCTAGCTTTAGTAAAATAATGATAAACGAACAAAATCAGAATATGTATATGTACAGTGGCCAATAATAAATACTGACGTACATACATTTGTGTTAAAAGATAAAACAACAACGTATGGATATAATGATGCTGATGCCGGAGATAATGATGTCTGTTGCCGTTCAAAACGATTGAATCAAATAGTTTAAATTATACTATACATACATTCGTATACATATCTATATGATTGAAGTTTGATTTGGTAAACTTTAAGGATCCGTATCTCTACATATAGATATTCGTACTATACACAGTGTGCACGTATGCATACAGTATTGAATAATTGCAATATTGAAAAATTTTCTCCTTTTATATTTTTATTTTACTACAATATTATACACATATGTACAATTATTTTTCAATGTTGTGATAAATAATTCATTGCTCTTTTTCAAATAAAAAGTATAATACACACGTATGTACAAAAAGGATAATATTGATATTATAGGATCTCGTTGAAAAACAAAAAGAACATAAATAAATAAAAATTAAAGGAAAAAAATATATCGAAAACTATCGAATTGTTTTTACTGCACTTAACCGACATATACGAGAAGTATATGTATACAAATACATGAATGTACACATTCAATATACATATATATATAGTTGTATAGACATTATCATATGTATTTATTATATATACATAAAAGTTTGAGTTATTTATTTGTTCGTGTATGGTGTATGCATATATACATTGTACAAGTGCGGACATATGTACATATGTACATAAAGTTGTGTATTTGTGTATTATATCCTTTTTAGATTTATAATGTTGATTTTATCCCGCATCATTATTTTTATTGTGTTTTGCTCCTTTTTTTGTTTGTTTGTATTTTTATTTTCATTTTCTTCGAATTGTAGAAAATTATGAGTACGCGACCATGTAAGCTTTTCGAACACACACACAAGTTCTATGGGACATATTTTATATATTTGTGTATTTATATACATTCAAATACTATAATACAAAGTTTAATTTATAAGGAGGTGCAATTAAAACTCATTCCAATGATTTTTAGGTTATTCTTTTTCTTCTCACATCATAACACATATAAATATAGCATTGAATATCCATTCGTATTTCGTAGTGCAAATCATGTATAATTATGTGTGCATTTTGTTATATGTACAACATGCAGTGTTAAAAGATTTCATTTATGTGGATACGTAAATACTAACTTTGTAAAAGTACTCTCATGTTCAAAATATACAATAGATTAGTCTGTTTGATCCACAAAGCCTAAGATATTGATGGAAACTTTAAATACTCTTGACATATAGAATAAACATGTACGTATACACATACATATTTATATATATACATTTTATGTATACCAATACCACATGTGTGTACATGCACTTCTTCATATAAAATGTTTATCTTTTAGCAAATGAAAATTATTTTTCACAATTTTATTTTGTTTTTCTTTTATTTTATGTCGGATGTATTTCTTCCTTGATTTTTATTTATCTAGTTATTTGCACTTATCTTGTTATATTTTCCTCTAGTTTTCTTCTATTTTTTTTGTTGTTCTTAATAAAAATTATCACAATTTATAGAGAAAATTAGAAAATTTCTTGATATTATTTCATTATTATTTTTTTCTCAAATACATACATACATACATATATATGTATGTACATGCACATATAAGAAGTTCTAGAACTAATAATAAACTAACTAATTATGATTTGTTATACAATCTTAAAACTTTATCGTAGATTTTATAAGTGTTATATTAGCCTACTTTATTTACTTATATGTATATTTATATGAACCTCCTCATACAGGGTGATTTTATTTCAATTATTCTGTGTGGCAAAATTTTTTAGTTTAGTTGATTGGAAAATTTGCGTTATTTTCCCCTATTCAGTTGTATATGTTAATCTATATAGAAAAACTGCTTTGAAATAAAAATTTATACGAAAATTATTATTATATATATTTTTTTTCTTCTTAATGATGAACTTTTTTAAAAGTCAAAAACACAAGATTATAATTTGAGAGCCTTAAGGACTTATTTTTTATATCAAGTCCCCCAATAATTTTATTTATATAGAAAAGTGAACATATTGAATAAACCACCCTTTTCATTTATTTTTTGCGTACTACACATCATAAGTACATACTTCCTATATAATTATATTTCTACAATATGTGCATATAATGAACTGTATTAAAAACATTACAAGTTTGAAATTTATATACGAGTATTTTTCTTTAAATGAAATTTCGCAATTATTACTTTATATATGTACATACATATATTTGTACACATACGGGTGGGTGGATGGTTGGTCGACTGATTAATGTATTTGAGCTCCAACTTATATGTATATATAAAGTATGATTAGAAAAGTGTATAGATTGTACTCATATGTATGTGTACATATACATATGTATGGCTTTGATGTGAATAAAAGCTAGACAGAAGTGGCAAAATTTTACTTCTAAAGAAATATTATTAAGGGAAGCAATCGTTAAAGAAAAAGAAAACACTTTAAAAATGGATTGATTTGTTTACTTACGATGATGAAAGCAATGCAGTAAATTTCTAAAAATTCATATATTACACACAGATATACAGATTCTTATGTATAACTGCATGATTATTTTTTTATTTGCATTTTCCATATGAAAATAATGCATACATATATGTATATGTATAGGTAGGTACATACGTATATACATACATATATAATTTTTTAGATATGGAAAAATAAATCTGAAATGCAATCGTAATAAGTTCCTTAAGGATACTCATTGCGTATCCAAAAAAAATAAAAAATAAAGAAAAAAGTCAAAAAGAAATAAAATAAAACAAAATAAAGCCTCTTATTTTTGTGTATATTACGATTGCTAGTACACATATGTGTATACAAACATATGTATATGTATAAGTAACAAAATAAATACACATATGTAAGTATAGGTTATGCAAAAGGGAATACGAAAAAGGACTATGCAGTAGAATATTGGTAAGTGTACAGTACGTACATACATATATATGTATGTACATGTAAATATACATATACAAGAAGAAATGCATACGTGTATGTGAAGTATATACACTTAATATTGCAATATCTTTATTATTATGTAGAAGGACTCTTTCATCGATGATTTTTAAGTAGGCTTTTCACTTTGAATATGCGACATTTACGTACATATGTACATACATATTTATATTTATGTATCATACGTATACATGATGTATGTATGATATTGAAATGTACGCATGCATAAAATGTACATTACTTAAAGTTAAATAGGGTGTGAACAAATAATATTCATAAAAGACAAAATTAAGTATATGTATGTTTTTTTTGTAATTTTATTTTGTGACAAATATAAAAAATGAAAATGTTGTATTCGATATTTTATTCACATAATTGAAAGGGGAATTCAAAAATACAGAAAAAAAAGGCTGATTGATGGCTTTATTTTTATATTTTATGTTTTACTTCCCGACGGATATTATAAATTTAATTTAATTTAAGAAAACGAATGAAAAACAAAAATTTACGATTCACGACATATAACATTTATTGTTTATTTAATTAAATATAAAAATTACGAAATGAAAGTACCCAATTTTACATTCAAGTTAAATGCATACATACATATGTACATATGTACATATGCTAAACAATTATAAAGTTTTCCAGACATAGACTAAAAAAAATTGTTCAAAGATGAAAATCTAATTTTTCTCAAATTCTCATTTAATAAAAAAGAATGAAATATGAGAAAAATGCTTATCTTTTCTTGTTTAATAGAATATGCAATAGTTTTGTTGTCAATCATCATTCAATTTCACTGATTTAATAAAATATGTATTTGTATGTTCAAACTTCAAAGTATCTTCCATCATATGACAAAAAAAAAATCAAAACTTTTAAAGATTTCCTGATATTTTTATTATCAAATTTTAATGGCGACACGAAATTTCTTATAACTAAAATAAATTTTTTTTGCATTTTCTCAAATATACTCAATAAAAATTATTTTTATTATTTTTGTTTTTGATTTTTTTATTTAAATCAGTTTCAATTAGAATTAATACAAAAATTTTTAATTTGGAATTCTATTAAAATTTACATATATTCAGAAACCTTGAAATTAAACTGTAAATATACAAAGAAAATGAAAACGTAATATCTAGATAGAAAAATATGAATTTGTATTTTTTACGTAAATTAAAACATCTGTATCCTATAAAGAAAATGTTTTAATTTTTCTATGATTTTAAACTAATAAATAAACTTTGAATGTCATTTAATACACACTCATGTATATGCACACTTGTATCTTGTAAGAATTCGCTTAAATGTATGGTTGAAAAAAAGCGAATGAAAATTAGAATACGTTAATCACATTTTATAAACACAAAAAATATACGCATTATTTTTTGCTTTTCTGATTCAATTTAATTTGAAAAATCAAAAAAAAAAAAAAAACAATTTTCATGTTTTCCAAAAATAATTCGTTATATTTTTCTGTAAAGTTTAATCTGTTTACAAATTTTTTATTTTTGCTTTCAATTTTAAAATTAAATTATTTATGTAATTTAGCATTCATCACATCAATTAATTTATTTCAAATGAGAGATTTCTTAATCTAAAGAAATAAGATAGACAGTTAATTCTGAATATTACATTTTTTTCAAGTATGTCTACCTACATTTAAATATTTAATGATGTTTGGGTAAATGATGTGATATCATATTCTTTTTTTTTTTTTTCTATATTTATATTCAAAAATATTTCTAGAAAATCATTGTCCTTATTTAAATATGTAAAAAAAAAATATACTTATTTTTGAATATCTTTAATTTACTTTTGAACAATTTTATATTTCATTCAAATGGTTTTTCCAATAATACTAAATTTAGCAATAAAGCTTAAACTTGTTTTGTACAGTAACATTCGTAGTAGAGAAAAAATATAATCTACCACAAGATATTTTATTGGAAGAATTCGTGAACGGACTATGATTATTCATGATCCATTTCATTTGAATGTTATCTCTTAAGTAATTTATTTTTAGCATAAATGAATCAAATAAACTGTTCTCAATTCATTTCTAGGAAAGTTATTTCTACTTTATATATTTTAATTCATTACATGATCATTTATTATTTTTTTATTTATTTGTATTTTTTATTTTTATTTTTTATTTTTTTCAGCAAGTCAAAAAATAGAAAATTTATTATTCTTTGGTTTATATTATCCTATTTACAGAAAATATAATTAATATGGTTTATATTTGAATACAGAAAAGAATTAAAACTAATACATTAACACTCTGCAGTGTATTATGAAATACATTCATTTGCTTGCATCTTGTATGTAAAATTATTATTTTAAAATCCAATGAAATATGGAAAATATTTGAGTCTAAAAATAGCCAATAAAACATTTTTCATAATTTAAACACACATACATCCGTACATATATGTACGTACATTATACAACGAATACATTATAAAGCAGGGCTTATCATAAGATAGTTATAACATGACCTGAGAAGATTTTCTGGTAAAATATAATCCGATATAAATCTATTGTACTGATGATAATATCGTGCAGTTTAAGTTTTGACTGTGAAATGTATGACAGTATCTGTGATAATAAAAATGAATTGCATGTTCATACTTTACGTTTGTTAATTCATACATTTGTTAATTCAAAAAAGTAGGTATCTAAATTAATTCATAGCTCCATTTTTTCATACGAATTTACTTATATTTTTACGTACATGATAATAATAAAGTGACCCAATGTTAAAAAGTTTTTTTTTTTTACTAATTATAGAATTTTTCATTTATACTCTTTTTTCTTACTTTTGTTTTCATGGTGGTTTTGTTTTCATTTAGAGTCTTTATAATGTATGCAAATATAAAACTCGTACATGCATGTAAACATATTATGTGTGCATATAAGTTAATATATGTACATATGTATGTCATGATGTGGAGCATATGCACATTTGAATATTTGTATTTTGTGTTATGCATAGAGCAATATTTAATATTATTTTTCTTGTTTTTTTAATCTTCTGTATTATTATAATATTATAATGGAATACATAGAAACTGCTCAATGTATGTACATATCTAATCCATTTAATAATTTTTTCTTTTTTGTGTGCATTTAATTAATAATAATTAATAGTGCAATACTGGAATTAAATGAATTTTAGAAAAGAAAATACTATTCCTATCGTTAATTGCTGGGAAAATCTTTTTACTTGATCTTTTTGATGGATTTAATTGATACTTAACTCTATATTTAAAAAATCTAAATTTGCCTAAGAAAATTTTCTTGATCAAACTAACTATTATAATTCAAAAAAAAAAAAAAAAAAAAAAAAAAAATGAAAGAAAACACAGAACATTTTTTCACAAAACAGAATTTTCTAATACATATTTTTATTTTGAGCTTAAAATTCTGTCTTCAATTTAATTTTGAAAAAACATTTTTTTCTGATTGTTAACTTTGTAATCTTCAAAAAGTAAAACAAAATGTTTTTTTTTTTTTTTTCATTTTTGATTTACTTTTACTTCATTATTTGTAACACGAATAGACGTAAATTTTTTGAAAAACTAAATTCACTTGCAAACATTTTGTTGTACGAATTTTTAGAACATAATATGTATATTCTCGTGTTACCTGATATGCATTTGATTTATGCATGAGTTGAGATGTAGCTATTATCTCTTGAATGTATTGGTCTGGTATACAATATTTAAAAGTATACCATTAATCTAGATTGTAATGCAGAATTCTATTGAGTTGAAAACGAAAAATGAAAATAAAAATAAAATAAAATAAAAATGAAATAAAATTGAAAAATTGTTAAATGATAGAAACAATAAAATCTCATGATTGGTAACACATCTGTGGTTTTATTCCTTAAATGATAAATGTAATAAAATGGAAAAATAAAAAATAAAAATGAGAAGAAAAAGCAAATGAAAAAGGAAAAAAAAGGGACAAAAATAAAATAGTAGAATAGTTAGTCAGACAGATAAAAGGATAAAAGAATTTTGTGTAGATATCGTAAAGTATAGTTAAATTGTAGAAATCTAATTTTTCTTATTTTTTGTACGTATACATGTACATACATATGAGGCAATCAATCAGTCACTACGTCAAATTAGAATACGATTCTGCTCTATGTATATTTGTACATACATACATATGTACATATGTATACGAATTTACATCTATACTAGTATATGGAGCATAAACTATTTGAATAAAATCATATACAGTATGTATGTAACATACATATAATGAAAACACATTTTATCGATATTTTAAATTGTCACAATTTATTATTATTTTTAAAAAATTACTCGACTAAAATTTATCAAAATAATTTAAAAAAAAAAAGGATTCATATTCACAGGTGTAAATTGTACAGAAATAAGAGAAAATGCAAATGTAATAGAAGTTATGAAATTTATTACACCCACATGCGACAAAAAAGGTGATGGAAAGAAAATGAAATCTAAATATTGAAACATAAATATACCTAAAATATTAACTTATATAGTCGAAAACAGATTTCTGTTACAATTCGTATTCATATTTCAAAAAGATTTCATATTTAGCCATAAAATTCTACTTTTATTTATGCATCTTTGTTTTAATTTTAATCTTTAAATGGTTTTCTCTGAATTGGTATGCATTACACACATTCAAATTTTATTTAAGCTCGAACAAAATTTGTTAGAAACGTGTGCGTATTACGTATGAGATTTTATAGTAGCATGAATTTTTGTATTCGTATCAGTAAAATTTGGTATAATCCATTTGCAATGATAACGATTATGGTGACAGGACAACAAATTTCTTTTGAATTTTCCAATTATTTCCTAATAACTCAGTATATTTGTATTTTTAATTCTCTAAATTCTTTTGTCTCAATTTTCTCATATGTACGTAGTACACAAAAATAAAAACACAAAACTTAATTTTTTATCTACTTTTCTGATTGATTATAATATCGTTTGTAGATTTGCATTTATCTACTTGTATAAACATATAAGAAAAAACTCAGTTTTATTGCGGTATATGTTATATAGGATAATTTATCTTGGTGGATTTTTTTTAATGTTCTTTGTTCTCTTCAAATATAATAGTCAATTAAATCGATTTCTATCTAAATTTTCAAGAGGGAATTCAAGTACTTTGTATATTAAAAAAAAAAAAAAAAACAAAATAATAATAATAATGAAAAGAAAAAGAAAAACCCCCAACAACAATGCACAAAGTCAAAATAAATTACAAAAATGGAAAAAAAACGACAAAAAGAAAACCAATCACTTAGATATGAATAAGAGAAAGCAGCAGGTGGTAAATGAAAATGCATGTATTTCGAGTTATAGGTAGTTGGGTAAATGGGTTGACGAACACTGAATGCGTTTGCATGTTGTGTTTGATTGGTTAACAAAAAAAACAGAATTACATGTACATTTGTATGTGTATATGCAACGAAGTTGAGAATTTTTTACATTATTGGATATATTGTACTGTACTTACTTTAATTTTTTCTGTGTACAAAGAAAATGAGTGAAGAGGAATAAAAATTAGGAGTAAAAACGAAAACCGAAACCAATATTATTCTCAAGAATGTATTCTATTATTATTCTTTCATTTTCATTTTTCTTTTGTTTTATTTTCTTGAGTCCTTAAAAAATATTTTTACTTTCTACTCATATTTAATTTTACTAAGCAATGTACATATGTATGTATGTGTGTATGTACGTATTGCATGGTACATCTATGAGCAGTTTTAAATCAATCGATAAATATGGGATAGGCACAGTAAATGGATGAGAATCAGCAGATAAATAGATGAAAATAAATTTTTCATAACGTAGATAATAATTTCACTAAATATAACTCAGAAAATTGTTAAAAAGAAAAAAAAGGAAAAAAAAATTTTAATGGTTGTATACGTGCTGGTAATTGTTAATATGAAAATACATACTTAGCAGTTGTATTTTCAATTGACAACAATTGAGAATTTTAATATTATCGTAGGTAAATAATTGCGTCCAGTGGGATTTTATACCAATTGATCCAAATCGATGATTGTATAAAAAAGATCAAATAATATAAAGGACAAAAATGAGTTAACTTTTTTTTTCTGTAAATACAAGAATTATTTTAATTTTTTTGTTTTCGTTTTTAATATAGTTAAACGAATACTTTTCAATTTCATGTAGATATTTAATTGTCATTGGGGAAAAGATAAATAAGATAAGTAAATGAATTTTAATACTTGAAAAAGACTGCGGAAGCGGAAATGTTTTCTAAAATAATCGTGACAGTTTTATTTACCAGTACAAAAAGTGAAGCTTAAACATAAATAAAAATAATAAGAAAATTAAAAGTTATAAAAATTCAAATTGTATTTTTCAGATTTTTGTATTTAAGTTAAGAAACATTTATAACAAAAAAAAAAAGAAAATTGTAGAATTTCACATTCTTGCAATAAAAAAAGAAAAAATAAGTATCAACAGAATATAAAAGAAAAATATTCATCTTACTGTTTAAATTTTTAAACAAAATAAATACGTACTTATCAATTTATATGTGTACGAAAAACAAAAAAAAAATATAAAAAAATAAAATATACGACTATGTAAATGTGTATTTCTTTATATTTTTAATAATGAAATTTCTGTTTTCCTGTTGTTGTGTACACATGTACATATGTATGTATAAATATTAAGTTATTTAAACAACGATTAATGTTGTCACATTATGACAAAAGTGAAAAGAAAAACAAGGAAAAACAGAGCCAGGAATAAAAAACAGAAAAATTTTTTAAAACTCTTAAAAGTCCTTTTAATTTTTCAACTCCCTATAGTTTAAATTTTCATTGTGTATGTATTGTACTGATGCATATATGTATAGCATCAATTTTATCTCAGTAAAAAAGAAAATCAAATGAAAAATAACAAACTACAACAAAAGTAAAAAAAACAATAAGAAACAAAAACAAAAATAAAAATACATATTTTAGAAAAAAGAATAAAGTGAAATAAAATAAAATCCACATAAAAAGATTAAGTGGATTCTGTGTGCTTTATCCTTGTGACACATGTCAAGACCATTGTTAGCACACTTTGAATTAAAAACCATTTTTTTCTTTGCCCATATACACATAACTTTTATCATATATAGACGTATGTTTATATATCCTTTCCTGATTTCGAAATTCTATAACGTGCATTTATCCTTTTTTCTCGTTTTTAGATGTTATATATGTTTGTACATGTGCAAAAAAATGTACATATGTATGTATATGTTGGTAACAAACATACTTTATTCACCTTACATTCATTTTCTTTTCACTTACATAGGATAAAATTTATCATTACGATATAATTTTCTGTACATATTCATACTATCTTTAACCAACTTCAACTCATTATCGCCATCATAATTTTTATCATCTTTTTGTTATTTTATCATATTATGCATGTATACTCGTATATTAAATTTATATCAAAACGAAAAAAATACATACTTGGATTTTCTTCACAAAAAAAAAGTCTGCCCATTTTTACATATGTACATGGAATTAACGATTCAGTTTAGTTTAATTAAATGTCTAGTCTTTACAATACAATCCTATTTTATTATAATTATTTTTTTCTTGACTTTACTGTAAAATAAATGAATTTTGAATAGTAAAATGTTGCATTTTTCGTGTGAAATTCGTACTAAACCTGTAAATTTTTGTATAATCAAATGTAAAAAAATAGATGAACAACTTATATTTTCATATTTCGTTTTTAAATGTCCTTTTATGTATTGACACTTTTGTTCCAAATATGAAAGTGTTTTTTTTTTTTTAATTTTCTTACCTTATGGTTAAAGTAATATTAATTCAGTTTAGTAGCCCGATATAGATATGTTTGCCATGCATGCATACGTACCAATTATCAATTTTTATGAATAAAAATGTAAATCGAATATAACATTAATTCATGATTTCAATAAAAATTTAAATAAATGTTGACATAACACGATATGTTTCCTTTTTAGTCAGTCATGCATAGAATTTATATTTTTATAATGGAAAAATAAATTTTAAAATTTGTAATAGAAAATGCAATAAAATGGGACGAAGTATTTGAGCTAAATTAATAACTTATTTTCACCTGCACAGCAAATAAAAACTTATGTTGTTTTAAATATGTATTAAACTTTAACTTGCTTTAACACTGCAAACAGTTAAACACATTGCACATTGACCAATATAGGTACATATTAATGACACAATACACTGTTCGGTTGAACATCTAATATACATAATTACATTTGTTCAAGGATTGTTATACGTATTTATATAAGAATATGTATAAGGAATGTTAGAGTTTTTTCAAAATGTGTAACCAAAAATTAAATAGACCAAATTTAGTCTTATTTTTTAACAAATTTTAAATTATTTCTTTCCCTGTTTCTTTGTTTATATTTTAGAACCTTTATTAAATTTAATCTACTTGAAATTTAAATTAACATCTTTTTTTTTTTTCTTTTTGTTTTCAGGTACGTATGTAAATTATTTACCTTCATTATTGTAAGTATATACAAACAGATTTTAATTTATTTCGTTTTAAATCTGATTTCCCTCTGTAGTAACTAGAAAAAAAATAGAAATAATATAATTTAAGAAATGAGAACAATAAAAGGTTTTTCTTTTGTTGGTTTCTTTGTAATTTAATTAAATTTAAAATTCAAAGTAAATAATTTTATCATTCAGTTGAAATTTAATAACATTGAAAATGAGGATAAAACAATCAGATATCATTTAACGGAAAAATAACACCCAATTGAAATTCTAAACAATTCAAGCTAAATTCTAACATAAATATACGTAAATGATATGTAATGTGAGTAGAATGAGATTCAGTAAAAACAAATAGAAAAAGTTGTCATCATTTATGTAACCGCAAATTTACATTTAATTTCTTTAAATTTGAGAATAAAATTTTCAAAACTATTTGCAAGGGTTATTGACCACAGTTTTGCAATTTATTATTATCCTTATTTTCCAGAATTTTGAATACCCAATGTGTAAATATACATGCTTGTATATATGTACGTGTAACCTTGCCTATACATATATGTATATTTACATGGTAATGTAATATTTTGTTTATTCATTAAATTTGAATATAGAAAAATGTTTTCATTTCTTTTCTTTTTCACTGAGTAATTTTAACTTTAAAAAAAAATTGAAAAAAGGATAAAATTTTAATCTATATATTTATTTTTATTTAAATTTAGTAGCATAATTGTGGTACATATATGTAATACACACACGATTTATACTTTCCATCTATATATGTATGTATGTGTATATGTGTTAATAATCTACCATGCAAGTAATTTAATGATATTATATTTAAATACAAGCATATAAGATTACAAGGTATTTGTATTCCTATATACATATATAATGTATGTACATCTGTACATACAAAAACTATAATCATACGTGTGTAACAATGATTTTTAAAAGCCATTTTGAAATGCGTACAATTAAAAGTATACGCAAAAATTTGATTTCATCATCCATGATAAATATCATTTGATGCTTGGATTTTTGATATTGTATAGAAAGTCTTATACACACATATGATGTACATATATATGTACTTATGTGTCTTTGAGTATGTGTGAAATATCCTTAATGTATGTATGTGTACAGATATCAAACACTAAAGGTTAGAGGACAAAAACATATTCATTGTAATGAATATTATCATACGTATACAAAGCATTATATAAGGTATAGTAAATAGTTATGTGTATTACACATGCATATAATGATGATGGGATTTAAAAGCAAAAAGTATGAGATTTAAAAACTTTTCAAAACCCAATAGAATTTCTAGTTTTCATTATGTGTAATGTTACATATATTATAATAAAAAGGACAAGGGCAAAGTTTAAATTTTATTCCATATTCATATGTATATGTATGTAGTACATATACATCTGTGTATATGTGTGTGTACTTCCCAATGTATATATACTTACATACAAAAATGTTTACATTTACAAAATTAAACTTTTTCATTTCAGGGAACTTTTTTGTATACCATTGTATGTACATATATGTTACATTTTGTACTTGTATATGTATATACGTTTCAATATTAAGACATTCAAATGTAAAGTTAAGATTTGATTTATACAGTAAAGAGATAAATATTTGATGCTGCCTGAGGCTCCGTTTATATTTGTGAAATTTCTTTTTTTCACTTAATTTATTATTTTTATTTATCTTTTTATTTTTTTTAAATTTTTATTCTGCAATAAAAAATGCAATACTTACATAATTGGAAGTTTTTAATTAACTCATAAAACGCCGTTTTTTTTTGTTTAGTCAATATTATTTTTGTTGTAATTTTCTTGTTATCGTTTTCATTTAACCTCAACACAAACTTCATTATTTTGAAGAGTTCTTTAAACACCAATACAAATTTAATGAAGGAATAATCATTTTAATGGAGTATGTGGCTTTCAATCCTGTATGTATAAATGTAATATCATACATAAAATATCAAATTTTACTTTATATGAAAATGAAATGTACAAATATAATTTATTATTTCTACACATATTTAATGAAATTCTTTTAAGAATTAGTTTCAATCCAAATTTATTTCGATATATTATGATAATAGGAAAATTAAACTTTTTCAATGTTATGTTTTTCCTTCATCAAAATATACTCGCAAATCAATACAGCCCGAAACTATGTAGAGATGATTTTTTTGGTATATTTAAAAAATAAATTAACATTTACATATTCGTATCTACACAGTATTTACATTATAAAGGTGCTTCTACATGATTTGCTAAAATGGCAAACGGACTGTACATACATATGTAGTAGTAGAGACAAAGTATGAAGAGGTATTTAATATATTGATAGAACGTGTATAAATACCATAAGAGTTATACATACTTTATGTTTTATATTTAAAATTTAATAAACTAAATAATATATGCTAATATTTTGAAACAAGTGGTTTCAATTTAAATCCATATATTATTTACATTTTATAAAACATTTGATGTTTATATGTCATATAATGAGGATAAATAAAATAAAATTATAAATAACTATATTTTTAATAATAAAAACATATGTTTGTGTACATAACACATTAATTACAAACAAACACATTACATTTATACGTTTTAGCGTATGCATAATAGCAATAATTTTAAATTGTGGTTTTGTAAAATAGATATTATAATGCGTGTAATTCATATATTTCATAATTATTATTACTTTTAATTTATATGTATTAACATTGTACATAATGTAACTTAATGCATATAATTCTTGCAGTAATAAATAATTTAATAATTTAAATATATACTTTCAAAATTTGAATAAATTTCAGTTGAAAAATGATGAACTGATAATTTTTATTGATTTTTTGTTATATTCAAATAGATCATATTTTTCATTTTTTATTGTTTTTTGAAATGGACAAACGACAAAGTACGTTTTTTTATTAGGTTTTAAAATATTTTTACAATAAGTAACTGCTATATTCAGAAAAATGAGGGCAAGTCTTTTAATAACTTGCACATGACAATGATTTTGTAAAAAAAAAAATACTTAAATTATTGTAGAAAATCATGAAAAATGTTAATGTAACCAAGCACATATTATGATAATAAATAAAATAATTGCATATAAAAAGTATGAATATGAATCATTTGCATATCATCACATCTGTTTAAAAACGTGCATATGAGTAAATTTACAAAATTACATACTATGTATAATTTTCTTATTATTTACATGTATTCTCAAAATAGTTTGTTTATAATATCGCGATTGTAACTTTTTGTAAAATTATTGTTGAAAAGTTCATTATTAAAGTTTACTTTTAAATAAGGAAAAAAAAATTGGAAAGTAAAAAAGGGTAAAATAGGTAAATATTACATATCATATAGATGTATACACATATATATGTATATATATTTGTGTAATTAAAAGTATATTTAAAGTTGATTCTCATAAATACATACATACATATGTATGTACATACGTACATGTTTTAATTTAATATTCTTAGGATAAATAAAATGAAAATAATAAAAATGTTTACTTTTTTAATACATTAACTTTATTTGATATCCGTTCATGTACAATGTTAAGTGACATCATCAGTTAATTTTGTTTTCAATTTACGTCACATTTAGTCAACCATGTACAATAATGTATATGTATGTGGATATCAATATACGAATACCTACTCATATACTCACATACATACATATGTATATACATATGTGCATATATAGATTTATGTATGTACATGAATATTTGTGTAGTTAAATTAATTTACTTATAGTGCCTATTTGTACTGAATCTTGTCAAATGTACATTTACACGTACGTATATATGCATGTGTACGTAATATAGTTGTACATATGAATTGTAGTAATTTATTTAATTTTACATATGAATGTACATACATATGTACATATGAGTATTATAGCCGATAGCAATATATATTGCTGTATTACACCAAATACCATACCACATACCTATGTATAAATGTATGTACATACTTTCAGTAACTTCTGTATTACACAGTTTTGTCGACTTTTACACTAAAAGTGACAGCATATATGGGGCATAAAATGCAAATTAGTACTAAATATGTTCTTGTATTGACGGTGGTTAAAGGATTCAAAGGAATCTAGAGAATGAGTATTTTATTTATAGCAAAATTTTGTTATAAAAAGCAACACATATGTATAACATGTTTGTAAATATATTCACAAGTATGTATGTATATATAATGCAAATATATGTTGCTTATAAATGTTTACACACATTTTTACATTACGTATATATAAGTGCACTACAATTCCCAATTTATCTTTTACTTGTAAATGCATTGCATATAGTTATTTTGCATTTGAGAAGAGAACACAGAACATTTTAGAAAATGAAAAAAGTCCTGTGTATAATGTCAAATACGATTTAATACGCCTTCATTGCTTTGACATTCAATTGTACGTGCATTTGCATTGTACATACATATGTACATATATGTTCACATAAAATGGTATACATATGCCTACATATTTCTTAATACGTATGTATGTATGTATACATAGATATCGCCTTTAAAAAAAGCAAAATAAAAAATAAACGTAATGTAAGTACACACAATTTTTTTTTTTTTTTGTGAAAATCAGATAACTGAAAAACGAAAAAGATAAGATTACATTTTCTAATTAAACATTAACTGATTTCCACCTGTACTTATCGGAAATGTGATAAAATAATTCGACAGTGTAGTCCGATATTCGTATCTTATGTTTAATTTTAAAATTGTCTCATTAAATGATTTTTATTTTTTATAAAAATTTTACTCGGTCGGTCTTATCAACAAATAAAATATTTCCGATACTAATAACCTTAAAAAAAATTAATGTTTAAGCGAAAATTTGAAAGCTTGAAAGCCTTCTAATATTGAAAAAAATAAATGCATAAAAATTTAACTGCAATAAAAACAAGGAGTTACAGGACAAAAAAATAATACCTCAAATAAATAATGTGTACTTTGTTCCTCCTTTTTTAACAACAAAATGTGTAAAAACTTGTCACGATTCATGTCCTACATGAATTTTGTGGTTTGTTTAAAACACTTTATTGTTTGTTAACAAATTTATATTATTTTATTTGTATGCGTAAAGGTGCATGTGAATTCAATTAACCTGTTCATAAAATATGGCATTTTTCCAGAAATTTTTATTGTAAATCTTATGTATTCTTTTGACAATACTTTTAAAAAATGTTTCTTTTTGATTTTTTGTACTTTTTGTTGCTTTCGTTATTTTTATTGTTATCTGGCTTTCCATCTACTTTTTTTTTTAATTTTGCTTTTCAAGGAAATGGTTTTTACTTCTAAGTATTTTTTAATGTCGAATATCTATGATATAACCTAAATATATTAAAATTTCGTACAAATCTTTTAGTATTGAATAGCTAAAGAAATAATTTCGATTATATTAGGACTTAAAAATTATTTATCAGATTTTCATTAAAATTACATCATTTCGTATTGAAAACAAAAAGTCTAAAACTCTTTACTAAAAACTACATATTTACTTTTCAAGCTGTTTACATAATACATTTTAATTTTTTTCATACAATTTACTACTTTACATACAGACAATGTTGATTATAAAATATACTTTTTTTTATGGTCTTTGTAATTTACTTTTTGTTATATAGCGTACATTTTTTGTTTTCAACATTTATTTAGGTATCTACTTTAATCGACTCCACAAATCAGAAACAAGAAAAAAATTTTAATGAACTACTTTTGCTCCACTGATTTATTACTCAAGCGTTGCTGGTTTTAATTTCTTTTATGCGGTTCCATATGACAAAAATGATGATAATAATGGTATACCTATGTATGTAAATTTTTTGTTTCATACAGAAACAAGAAACCATTTAGGTAAATTTTTTTTTATGTACATACACACGTTCATACAATAAGAAGTGTTACACCATGATTTTTATAGTTACCTTCTATATATAAAAAAAAGTAACGCTTTTTTGTACACAAATACATTGTAATATGAAAATTAACCATTTTAAAATCAACTTTCGGGTTTTTCATTTGTTACCTTTCGTTTTTTGCATTTATTTTTTCATTTGTGTAAGTAAAGTTGCATACACACACATATTTAAGTTTTCTAGATGCACGTTTCATTATATTTTAAACAATAATTTTCTTCACGTACATACATATGTATACATGTTCGCAAATGTATGTGAAATTGCATTTATGTGTTGCATATATGTATGTAAATATATGCTTTGTTAATTTTTTTGCAAAATGCAAAAATTAAAAAATCTTAGATATATGTATACATTAAAGTACAAACACAAAAACATATGGAGGTTGATTACTTTATAATTTTACAAAATATTATAATAATACTTTTGCATAATAGCCAATCAACCAATGTTAGGATATAATATGTATGTACATACATATATGTACATATTTGTATTATATGAATAGAAATTAATTGTGGTAGTACACATAAATGAAAATTTACTGTTAACAAACATGAAAAATGAAAAGCGAAAAATATCGAAAATCAATAAACTCATCAGTCAGTACACATACAGACGAAAGGAAAATAAAATAGAAAAAGAAGGAAAAATCTTTACGACTTTTCTAAGGATTTTTTTTTTTTTTTTCACTATAAAAACATAAATTTTATACATGTATCTGTATTTATATAAAATATATCTGTTCGAATGATATAACTTACATGTTAAAGCTTTTATTTTAATATGCTTTTTACTACATTGTGAACATACACATATAAAAATGGATTTTGTATTTTTATGTGTTCGGTGGTGGTTTATTTTAATTTTGTTCTACATCAGACAAAGTTCTTTGGCGCCTATTTGACGGCAGGCAGGAAAAATCTATATTTTATGTTATACACATATAATACGTATACACATGAAAATTTATAACAATACAGGACGAATGAATTAAAATGAAATTTTACATGTTTTCTGTTGTAACGTACAAAATGTACATAAATCTATTATTTTAAATTTAAACATGCGATTTATTCTTATTGTATTATTAAATATGCAAGGATTTTTCAACATAAAAACAAAATCTTATATGAACATGGAATTTTCATATTTATTTAAATTATTTATAGAAGAAAAATATTTTAATTTAGTTTTAAATAAAAATTTGCTTGCATAATTAATATTTTTAAAAATGTATTTCAAATTACAAATTTTCAATACAGTTCAATATTCCGATTTGCAGTCTTATCTGAAATTATTATTTTTTTTACTAAAGAGATGAAAAAAAACCTAAAAATTTCGTTGTAATTTGTAAAAACTTTTGAATTTTCACAAATTGGCAACTCTTTTAGATTGGATCAACATTTTCTTTAAATAATTGCAAAATTAAACTTTTTATCCAATCTAACTAGCATTTTATATAAATTATGAAAGTAATCACATAAAATTTATTAAAAGTTTCAAAGTGATCACAAATTTAGCTGTGAAAAATGTTATAAAAAATAGTAAAAAAAAATTGTTTAAAGTAAAAAATAAAAATTATATTGTGTGAAAATTTTTAAATTAATTTGATTTTTAAAATGCAGATACATATGTACCAAGTATGTTAAAATGAAATGTCAAAAACTTCATAAATTATCTTTTTTTTAAAGAATTTCATATTTTGAGTTTTGTTATATGAAAATATATGCAAACAAAGACGCAGACATGCATACATACATGTACATTTGAGTATAATGTTTACCCAAAAAACATGTATCAGTATACCTTAATGTATTCTTACATATGAAAACGACATGTTCACGTAAGTTTTATAGATACAAAAAAAAAGAAGAAGAAAAGTATAACCAAAAATCAACAACAAGTAAAGAAAATCGAAACTACTTTCTTTACATAACAATCTTTTTATTTTCATTATTATGTTTTTTTTTTTTACTTTGGATATATTTTACTTATTTTTTCTTTGCTCATTTTAATCATACCATCTACGATTTACATAATATGTGTGCATGTAAAACTTTAAAACTTTTTGAATATATAATTTTTTGTTTCTTGCAAAAAAAAACGAAGTTTTTTTTTTTTTTTGTGCAAAAATATTTAACGTGTGCACCGAAAATGTACATATAAATTGCATTTAACAATTTAATATGTTTGTTAAAAATAAATCTGAACAACGAAAATTTTTAAAAGGAAAAAAAAAAAACAAAATTATTTTCATAAGAATATAAGAATGAAAACAAGAACATTGTTCAATAAAAAAGTTTTAATAGTATTTTATTTTTTATTTTCTTCCTTGATTTTTGTATACGTATATCATTGTTAGTTTCCTGTTCATATAATGTATAAGTTTCTTACATGCATATGTTAAATATTCTACATACTTCAACATTTATAATTTGTTTTGAATACTTCACATATAGTTTAATAGTTTAGGTACATATTATAGAATATATAGAATTTCTCATATTTGAAAAAAAAAAAACAAAAAAATTTTTTTCTTTAAATTGAATTTTTAATTTGTTCTTAAATTTTTTTATATGTGTGTAATACATTTTCATATATATTTTTAATGGTATTAGAGCATAACAATTTCAAAAAAAAAAGTTTCAAGAAAAACTTAATGAAATTTTCTTGCATTATGCACAAAACATAACATAATCACACACAATATGCTACAAACAAAATATTTTGGATATTAAAAATGGTTAGATATATTTTTCAATTCGTCTAGTTTTACTTGAATTTGTTTTTTTGTTTTTTTTTTTTTTTAATTCATGATCATATAACCGATCAAATTCTATTAAAAGTGTAAAAGTTTTCGATTAGTAAAATGTTTTTCTTTAAAAGTTTTCCACCTATGTATGTAAGTTAAAAGTTTATTTAATTTTTTTAGAAATGAAAATTAATCTAATTGGAATGAAAAATAATATTAATCCGAAAGTGATTACATTTTTCCCTAAGTATTAAGAGAAAGTTTCATTTTTTTAGTTGTATATGTAAAAGGACAGACGAATATTATTTATTTAAATATTATATTATGTCACTACAAAACTTTATCTCTGATAATTTTTCAAAAATGTTGAAAACTCCTTTGATAGTCATGTAACAAATTACAAAAATATTAAATACATGTGTGCATATAATTCATTTGTGTTAGTGATGTGTATTTATATACATAGTTATTGTATACAAATAAAATATAAACCAGATGTTTCGACTACATGTAAACAAGATGTTTACCATAATAGCAATTCAAAAATTATAAATTTGTAACATGACCATGACTATAAACCTAAGAATTAAAAATTATATGTTGTCTAACAATTTAATGATATTATTGCCAAACATGTTGCAATTATTTCAAAAGGAAATGAATACAAATTCTACCCGTTTTCAATTTATAATTATTTAGTAAAATAATGATTTCAAAAATGTAAAATATCTTTTGTTATCATTTAAAATTCCTTTTACACTTTATGTAAACTTTAATGGTCTACTAAAAATAACCATGAATGTAATTTAAATTTATTAAATACATCGCTTCTCATTTTTTCCTAACACATTAAATTTGGAATTACATATGTACATATGTAGGTAAAATTTTCTATATTCTCTTATTTTCAAGTAAAAATAACAGAATTTGATTGTCCATACATATTTCATTTTCTATATTTACATGTATACATGACATATTTTGTATGATAACATTTTGTATACATTAAAGTAAGGATATATGTACGTATAAAGGAATACAAATACACAAGCACATTATTGTACATAATTTATACATATATACATATGTATATATTTTTGTTTATTTATTAATGCACATATTCAGTCTGTCGAGTTCAGTTTGTTTTAAACAAATAATGCTATTTACTAAAATATTTGCTTATATTTGTGTATTGGTCTACCCACATGTATACGTATGTATTATACTTACACTCATATATATAAAATTATCCTTTTTGTATATAGTAAAAACTTTTTCCTAAAAATGTTACATATGGGTATAAAAATTGTAAAATATAGAAATAAAACTTTTTTTTCGATATTATTTTGAATTTTAAAAAATTTTAAATTTGTTGATGCATTTTAATGTGTAGGTTTGTATGGATGTAAATATAAAACGAAAATAGAGAAAAAAAATTATAAACTATGTGAAATAGTGAAACAAAATGAAAATAAATAAATAAAAGCGAATTGGTATGTTGTTTATGTATGCGATTATTGAAAGTACGTACGTATACATTCTTACGAGTATGTTGTAAATAAAGTAAGTGAATTTTGCATGTAACTAATACTTGATAGTTGTAATATATTCTAATAATTGTTTTTTTTTTATAATACATTAAATTTATTTTCTCTATTTTTATCATACTAATAAAAATAAATATTCAAATAGAACCTCTTTTTTAATTTTTGTGTTTCTAGTAACGTACTCACAATTCTTAAATTCAAGTATGATAATCACTTTTAATTAGAAATTTTGTTCGAATACATATGCATACATAATTCCCAATTTTTCAAAATGTGCATTTATTTATAGTACATACATATGCATATATTTTTCGTACATATTTATATTTAGTTTTGTTTTTTCTTTTAATAAAACAATAAGGCAATTATTATGTGATATAAATGCATAATTGAACCCTTATTCGATACATAAATTTATTATCATCATCAAATTATTGTCATATTTATCCACAAACGTAAAATGTAGATATATAGACATATATATTTGTATTTATATATGTACAAACATGTAACATGTGTATAAGCGAATCAAAAAATAATGTATTTTGTGTACATGTTGTTAATATGATGTGAATAACAAATAACAATAATATATGAGTATGTATGTACCTATACATATGTATGTACATCTTGCATTGCATTTTTTCTGTTTTTTTTTTTTTTTTTTTTGTAAAATATGACACATGATAAATACGTACATACATACATATATATGAATATGTTTATAATGTACTCTAAAATATATTTGTTAAATTTACATGTATACCTATGAAAACACATACATATGTATGTATGCTGGGTTATATTGGTACAAATGATTTAATACCCTAAACAATGAATCAATTCATCATTATTCAAGATTGACAGCATCAGCTCTATAATACGTTATTCATGATATATTTGAGATATAATTATACATATGTACATACATTCCAATATACAAACGATATTACACAAATATGTATACACACATATTATATACATATATGTATGTACATAAGTGTACAAACATAAAGATATAAGAAAATGGTATTAAAAGGTACATGTACAAATATTTTTGAATAATACATAATACACAGATATCTATTATATGTTAACATTATCCTTGAACGTTAAATTTGCAATATTAAAAAATTTTATGATGATAACATGAGGGTATAAAATCAAATAGTGTTCATGTACATATAGTATTCTATTTAATATGGAAAATTATGTCATATACTTTAAATTCATACATACCTACATACATATATACTGACTTATTTATAACTTTATGCAAATATTTTCGTATACATACATATGTATGTGTATGTGAATTTTGTCAATTCAATAATATCACTTCATGTAAATAGATATTTATAACGGTTTGTATTTATGTACATATATACATATGTCAATGTATATAGTAATCGATTTCGTGAATTAAATACATATTCACCATTTTAATAAATAGTACTTCAAACTATTTACATAATCTTTTTTTGTATGAAAATCTTTCTAGGTATGTACATATGTATGTACATTTATTTGCAATGTAAGGTATTTTATGATTTATATGAAAAATTTCGAAATAATTTAACCACGAAATAAACTAATCAAACATTATTATTTCATAATGTTCATATTAAACTTAAATTAAGTGCAAAACAGGCAAAAACTTAATGCAAGGACTATTGCATATTATATTATTATTATTATCTTATTGTCTATCATTATTATATTATTTTCAAACCTGTTGTATAATAATGTTCGAAAAATCACCTTTCTTGAATTTAAACATTTTTAAATCATTGAAAAAATAAATAAAAAAACGTAACAACAAAATCAGTTTTCATTGCATATTTTTTCTCATTAAATTTTCATTGCAATTTTTCTTTTCAATATTTTCTTATTTACTTGATATCCTAATATACGAAATAAGGATTAAATAATTATGTGACACGACTTAATAGTCTGTATTATCTGCATCCTCTATTGAAATCATAAATGAATACTGTACACTCTTGTATTATATGCAAAATAAGTGATATTTTTTGTATGATACAATATTTTTATGTACTACCTATACTATCGTTATTATCACTGTACGAACATAATATACATATGTACGTGTATTAAATGATGTATTATGTGTAATATATGTGAAATACACATAAGCTCGTTTATTAAAACATTAAAAGCGTATGTCATATCATAAATGAATATCATACACCTATATCTTCGGATAATTTTTATTTTCTCCTGTTTTGACTTTCCGGTTTGTTGTGCTATGTTTATCATTTTCTTTCGTTTTTCTTTTTTTTTCATAATTTTTTGTTTTTATTTTGATTTATTTTATTTTAATTGACAGTGAAATATTGTTTAGGTTACAAAATGTCATTTGTATTCATTTTTAAATCATAATACATAACATGTTCTAGGAAAATTTATATTTTTTATTTTTGCTTCATTTCATTCCAAAAGAAAGAAAATCAAATAAAGAGAAAAAAAAGTTATAACAGAATAAACTTTAAAATTAAGACAACATAGAGAAAAAAAAAACAACAAATTTTTTTTTTTTAAATGAAACAACCGGAAAAATGAAATTTTTTACTTTACCTATTTCACCTTTTGACTAATGGAGCTTTAGTGACATATCTTTTTATTGCTTTATAATTTTGATTTATTTTTGTATTTATTATTAAAAATTTCTTACGAAAAAATTTTTAATTTTTATTTTTTCATACAATATTTAATATAAGAGTATTAATGTACATATGTACGTATACAAAAAACAAAACAAAATCATTTTAACAATAAAGAAAATTCATTTTAAATTTATTTTTATTGGTTTTTATTCATGGCAAAATATCACAGTTTGAAATTTTATTGAATTTTTAATTAAATTTATTTTTGCTTTTTTCACTCTTATCTTCATCTTTTTATGTAGTACTATAATTTTTAGTTATTTTCAATGTTGGTATAGATATTGACGAAAAAAAAAATTTTTTTTTTAACTTTGTCAAATTTAATTAAAAATTTGTTAATTAATTTTGTTGATTAGAATTACATTACTTAAATTACAATAGTAGCATGGGAAATGATGTAATGAAAATTTACAATTTCGAATTTATTTTGTAAGTAAACGATTTCGTGTAACATTTGTGAAACCATATTTAATTGATGATGCATAAAAGTCAGGTTTTTCAAAAGCGTTACCAACATACATATAATTTAAAAGTGAAATATGTATACATTATGATTATGAGTATTCTCACTGTTTATTATTTAACTGAAGTTTTAAATTCAATTAATCAATATAATTACAATGAGCTTATAAGTGCCAATGGAGTGCCATATTATTATTGTTATTATTATATTTTTCATTAAATAACAGATGGAATGAATTTTCATTTCTTTTTGAAACTGATGCCATGAAATTAATAAATACTGTATAAGTATTTCTGATAAATTTTCAAATGATGATAAATATAAATTTTCTCAAAATGAAATTTTGTGGCGTGAAATTTTCATTTCGATCTAACAAATAATTATTATTATTAATAATAATAAAGTGTTTCAATGAATGCTCACATATACTTTATTTTACCTATAACAAGATTTGTTCATTAAATTTATAATTTACTTACATAATTCCATATAACGTTGCAGAAAACATGTTTTTGCACAGTTTTATATCCATAATTAAAAATTCACGACCAATTTTTTTTTTTTTTTTTTTTTTCAGATTTGTAATTTTTAATGTAAGTGTTAAAAATCCTTGAGTAATAATCATAATATTTATCACTTATGTGTTAAAGTAATTTATAAAAAAAGAGATGATCGATAAAAAAAAGTTATTTGTTTACAGTAGATTTCAATACTATTAAGGTGATTTTATGTATTTATTAACTTTAGTGTAAACCAATGAATTGAAAAAATATCACTTTTTTTTTTGTTATCGGAAAAATCGTGATTTTTTTAAGTACAAGGTGCACAATTGATAATGACTAACTAATTATCTCTAATTTGATTTAAAGCGACAACCTAAGATACATATATATTATTTATTATTCTCAAAACATAGTTTCAGATTCGTAATTTGTAACACCACAACCAAAGCCATTCTCAAGAAAGACAAAAAATAATAATAATAATAAAATAAGAAATTTTTCATTCTATATACTTTCTATATTTCTACGCTCATTTAATGTGAATTTTTTTGGCTTGATTATAATTAGTGGTGGTCATTTGTATTATATTCTATGTATATAAGTAAATTTAGTCAAATGAACGTATAATGTGCAATTACACAATGATACTTAAAAACAATGAATAAAGTGGGTAGAAATTTAGTAATAATGTCCTATTATTACCCTAATTTATGTTTTTGTTTTTTCTTCTTTAATGTGATATAAAATGAATTTAAGATTTTATGTAATTTAAATTGGTACTGAATAAAATTAAAATCATCCCACATTATATTAGCTAGAGTTACAAAAAAGTTATCATACTGGAAAGAATTTGAAAAAAAAGGGAAAAAGAAAAGTAAAATAATGATAAGCAAAAGTAGTTGTGTTGCCTACATTTGGTTTAATTTTTTTATTTTTATTTTTCAACAATGTTTGCAAATAAATTGTCTATGTAAATATTTATACGCTTTAAACAATATATACATCAGTTCTTCTCTAATACATGTATGTATGTGTAAAAGATATGGCGTGATGCCCTTAATTGCATACAATTATCATGTAGGAAGATATACGAATACATTACAAAATATGCAATAAAACTCGTATTACACTTCTTTTTCGCGTTTTTCTTTCATTGTAAAAACAAGTAAAATTCAGTGGAGAATGTATTATTATTACTATATTATTATAATTCCTATTAATATTCTTATGCACATATGTACAAATGTAATTAGTAGGTATAACGAACAATTTATATTATTATCTTTCATCCACGTACCAAACACACGTGTACATAGTATGTATAATATCAAAGAAGTTATTATATGCACTTATGTAGAGTATCTACATTTTATATGCATATATTTAAATTATCAACCGTCAACCTCCTTATTTTCTGCTTCATGTATAAAACTGCATATCAGGATATAAAATTTTCTTGTTACATACATGCTTTGAATTTAATCCTCGTGTAATGTACTTATGCAAGTGTATCTAATTTGTGCAAGTGAACACTTATCTTCTTACCTTCAACGCATGTATGCTGCATGTATTCATGGATTTAGTTTACATATTTCTTAAGGTGTTCTGCCTTCGTACATTTTAAAAATATTGTGGCATGGGTAGTTTTGATTATACTTTTCTTATCATATTCATAACACAATGTACATGTCTTTGATTAAATGCATTTGTGAAAGCTAGATTCAAACAACCTGTATTCAAGTGTACCCCTACGTATATGTAAACTTCATTAGTCAAGTACTCTAAGAAAACAAAAATTAATTCTTATAAAGTTTATTTGATATTCTGTTTTTTTTTTTTTTTATTTAACCCATTATTATTATTTTATTTTTTATTTTTTGTGTATTAAAAAAATATGCCAATGTCATTGTAAAAAAAATATGTATCATCATAGTATCATCAAAATATAAAATTTTCGTATGTATGAAATAAATTTTAAGTTTTTATAATTTAAGTAACTGGCACTTCTATACTCTAGTAAAAATTTTTTGTTTGTTAGGTACAACATGATTTTTCTTCTACTTACCTACATACATACATATGAATATATGTACATATATATACAGATCAAATATCATCACATCACTAGCAAAACATTTTATGTAACGATTATCATCAATGTCATTTAAAGTGACATTTTATTTTGTATATATTTTTTTCAACCACAAAAATGTCATCTTATATTTTAACCTACATATATAAAGTTCTCATTCCATTGTCATATCCTTAAAAACAGTGATTTGTACATGAACTGAAATTATTATAGACATGAAATGCCCACCCTATATATTGCTATATTTTACGTTTACATTTGCATACACACATACAAGAATGTATTAAAAATGAAACATGTACCTTTATATAAAAATTGTACTATAAAAATAGAATCTGACTAATCCTAATAGTAGTCCTACCGTGTGAGATTTTTTTTCCATAGTGTTTTTCTTCCTTTTGCATTTTTTATTATATATGCATGCTTAAGTCAATTTTATATTCCGTAACCTTGATTGAAATCAAAAATGTTAGTGTTAGTGTAAAATTGTCTGTATAAAACATATTGTGAACTTTACTGGAGTGTTTGTGTAATAAAAATGGAAAAATATATACATAGCTGTGTAACATTAGTACATTAACTAGTATATGTATATACTGCTAAAGGTATACAATTGATAAAAATTGCTGCTATCATACAGTATACGAGTATACTATATAGAACATGAACCATTATACATGATTAAATATTCCTTGAATGTTATACTCACAAATGTATACATACATATTCATTTATATGTTTGTATATGCTTGTATGAAAATTTTGTTCAAAATGTATATTTGATGACTTCTTGATTGTTGATATGATGTGACATTATAAGGTAAGATTTAGAAATCGATTAAGCGAATTCCTTCCTGCTGAATTTTAAATTTATTACACTCGTAGTACAGTTATAACAATTTAAATTTTATTTTCATACATTATATAAAATGTATTTTAAAATTTTTGTATATGTACATATGTACATATATTATATTAATATCTTTGTACGTATTTTATTGTGTATAAATTTTGCATAAAACATACATACATATATGTATACGTATCTACGTATGTGTCAGAATCTTTAATTTTCGTATACAAAATAATGTATGTACACGTGGATATGTACATATGTTCAACATTATATCTTATCAGACATGCAAAAGTTTGGAAAAGAAAAAGAAAATTAAATTATACTTAGAAAGCTTAGAATTATTGGTACATTAATAGCAGACAAAGTTACATGTGAATGTATGTATATAGGTAGAGTAAATATAGACGAAATTTACCTTTACAAAATGAATATTATTTGATATTATGTATTTATGTAAAATTAAAAATTCGACATATTTAAAATATCTGTATAATAAAGCTAAAAAAAAAAATCTTTAAAAAATTTGCAACCGAAATACGTACTATAAATACATAAATATTTATAAATTAATTAAAATAATTTAAACATCAGAATTTTACGTAGGTACTATGATTAGTGAATTACGTAAAGTTTATAATTTATTAAGTTAATAAAAAATGAATTATTTTAGAATAAATTTGTTGTGAAAGAAATTTAGGAATTACATACTTTTTTTTCAATCTTGAAGAATCCAAGAATAATACAATTTCCAGAATATTCGATTGGTTTCATTATTAAAACATCGGAAGGGAGTATGAGTTCAGTGTGAATTTTTTCTAAGGACGGTTTAAACTATGAAAAAATTGTATTTTGTGACTCTTATTTTAGATTTTTTTCTATATTTTCTTCTTTAAAAAAAAAATAATAAGATGTTATCACAATTAATATATGTAAATTGATTTTTTAATATTTTTCTAATATTTATTTTTTTCTTTTTTTAATTTTAGGCAAAGTGTTGGAATAATATTTCAAAGAATATTTCACTTTATTCCACGTAATTTCAGTTTTCGTAAGTATTATTTATGTGTACATATGTAAATTTAATAAATATAATTAATTTTTATATCTGAGGTGTTCATTTTAAATTTCTTGAAATTTTATAGCTCGTGTATATTATAAAAAATTTTGTGAATGTTTTTAATAATTTTATATACAGTATTATACAGCATAAATTACAAGTGCAAATTAACGCTATGTACATATATACACGAGTTATAAAATTAAAAGAATATTCTTATCACAGTTTTATAGCACATTGTACATAATTTTAATATAATTCAATTTTATTACTGTTTTTTAATATATTTGATAATGTTTGTTTCTCCTTTTGAATAAAGGAAGAAATGTAAAATAAAAGAAAACATTTTTTTTTGTTTTTTCTTATCAAATTATATTCAATATTTATTTATTTATATTGCTGTACATACAAGTCACCATTCAGATTTATTTTCAATTTATATTATATTAATAATTTTACTCATATTTTTGTGTATTATTCTGAGTAAAATAATTTATTGTACATAAAAGTCAATGAAATTTGTATTTTATATGCTTAAACAAAATAAATAAATAAATCGATACATATATTTAACACTTTTATAAGTATTTTGAGATTTCTTTTAATATTAAAAAATTAAACGAACAATTGAATTAAATTTTAAATTGTATATTATTTTCTTATTGTCATTCATTTAGTTACACCTTTTTCTGTATATATACATACGTATTCATTTATATTACAAAGTATATCTAATTGTTCTTTAAGGATTTTATTGTTTTTAAAGACGATATTTTATTGCGTGATCGTAAAATATTACAAATTCTTTATACGTACATATACATATGTATTATGTGTTTGATAGAGTGAAAACAAAATAAAATGGCAAGGACATAGTCAAGAAATATTTTACTACAAATTGTTCATATAGCATGTAAAATGTTAAATAATTCCTTGTAGTAAAATATGTAAATACATAAATCCATGTAAATAATACAGCAATACATATGTATGTATTTATGTATATCCAAAGCACTTGAAAACATATAAAATTGAATTTTCATTTTCATTATAATTTTCGAATTGTATTTTGTTATATAAAATCGGATAATGTTATTAGAAATACCTTTCAAGTATCATGCACACACATCTTTGTGCATATGTATTTTATATCCAATATACTTATGTAAGTGGACATCTTGTACAACACAAAATTTTATGAAACAATTTTTACAGGGTGTTCTAAATAAAGGATTTTTCAAATTGAAACAATTTTTTATTTTAACACATTTCTTAGAAAATAATTTTAAATTTAAATTTCGAAAATAAAAATGATTTCTTTTTCTAGAGCTAATCCATTATTGTACATATTTACATATAAATAAAAGGTTATCTTAACGTAAAAATAAAAAAATAAATTAGTAAATAAACTGAATACCCTAAAACAAAAGACACTTACAATTGAACCGTAAAAAAATTTCTTAACACATAATACTGTAATAATTTTACAAGATTTATACATTTTCTTTTGAGAAGAATGTGTGTAGTACATACATACATACGAATGTGTATATAATGTACAGTATATAGGTACATACATATGTACGTAAAGGTTGTTCTGTGTTGACGTTTATATAGTCACATTTTCACGAGTATTCCAAAATAGATGTGATATATTTTTTGAAAATGTCAAAATATACATACATGTACATGAAAGATTATTTAAGAATTTTCTCAATTTCTTGAATATCTTTTTTACATATTTTACAAAGAATGAATTTTCATTTTATTTTATTTCAAAAAATAAATCAAATTCTATTCGAAAAATAAAAAATAAAAATGAAATTTTATGTGCATTTCTATGTCTGAATATAATGATCAGTGCTATCGCTTTCCAAATTTGAAAGCAATACAACACGTTCGAAAAAAGCGCTTTTTAAATTAAGTTTTCTAGTTACGACACTCTTACGATACTCTTACACTCTCTTTTCTCGTTTATTTAATTTATAATCGACCGATATGAAGCAAAAACATATTTTTGGATTTTAAAATTAACAGTTATATTGACAATTACATTAATAATTATTTGTTGGTAAAATTAATAAAATGAAATTTTTTTTATTTTGAATACACGTCAAAACGCCGAATTCAATTGATTAAATTGATAAAAAGGTTTTAAAAAAAATTTTAAATTGATTTAAACGAATTAAATGCATATAATTCTGAAAAAAGTATTTTGATCCAGACGACAGACATAGAAAAGCAATAAAAATACTGCAATTGCAACATAACGATAGCACTTATATTAATATACGTATGTATAACTATGTATATACATATGTACATATATGCATATGTATAAAAACAAATCTGTTGAAAATAACTTATATAGATAAATTTTTACGAGAAAATGCATGAATTTACACAAAATATTGAGTGTTTTCGCTATAAATGAAAATTTCTACGTAAATTTAAATAAAAACAAAAAACAAAAGGTGACAAAAATACATTTCATAAGTAAAATTGTCATAATCTACAAATTTGTTTGACTTTTTCTCGACTACAAAGAAAATTATACAAATATTTTTTTCTTCTTTATTTTATAAAACCTTAGATAATTCGTACCTTGATTTTTATAATGAAAATTAGCAAAGAATTTTTAAAGATAAGAATAAAAGTACATGATATAAATAAAATTAAAACTAAACAAGAATAAATCGCTTATTTATTTTATAATTCTGAATATGAATTCTGTTCGTAATACCTAATTTAATTAAATTTAAATTTTTCATTTTAGTAACAAAAAATGTAGACACATTGCCCATAAGGAAAATGGAATCTATTTTTCCTTTTTAGTTCAACACGTGTAATTATATATATAATAAAATATCCACGTGTAAGCTTAAATACCACACCTGAAAAGTTAAAATGCCACTAAACATTCTTTGGAAAGTTGAAAATTCATTTTGATTTTGTGTAATTATCAGATTCTGTAAGTTTTGCGTGATTTCAAGTAGCTTCATCGAACCTAAATATTTTAAAATGATTGAACCGTCAATATTATACTGTTTTTCATTTTCTTTTTCCTTTTGTTATCACATTATGTGCAATTTTTTTTAAATCAATTTGTATGTACATAGATATATGTGTATGTAACAAGTAATTGTATTATTCATAATTTGTTAAATTAAAATCTTTTTAATGTGTTTACAGAGAATAAAATTTAATTATTTGCCTAAAGAAAGCCAATAAAAATTAATGAAATCTATACATAAATTTTACGTCAAACTGGCTATGGTAGCAGTTATACTTTCAGTTTATTTCAGGTACTTATCTGTTAATTAATTTAACAAAAAAAGCTTAAATTTCATGTTTCTTGTTTGCCTACCATTTCAGCAATTAAAAAAGATATACTTATTAGACATTTTCTTACTACACAATTTTCCATTAAAATTTCGAATGAAATTTGTTTTCATATTTTTACCATTATAGTGTCTCTATAATATCCAGAGGGTATGAATTTTACAAAACGTGTAACGTGTATTCATTCTATTATTTTTCTTTATATTTTTTTTTTTATATTTAATTTTATTTTCATTTTTTAGCAAGTAAACTCATCTACATAATTAATTAATTCTATATTGCGCGTAGATTAAAATAAAAAGTAGATTATAATGAAAATGAAAATAGATTAGCGATTTATTATTAACTAAAAAGGATAAGAATTTTCATACGTACGTATGTACGTATTTACATACGTGTAAATATTTGTGTTATACAGTAAATAAGTCAAGGATAAATGAGAAAACAGAAAACACTTTGAATAACATCTATTGATGATGGTAAATTGCTATAATGTTTTATATTAAATGTATGAGTAGGCATAAAGCTGAAATCGACATGGTATATTGTATACATACATAATTTAGTATTCACCATGTATACTCGAATATGTATGTATGTATGCACGTGTATGTAGAATTATACTTTTATATTTATGCTGTAACTTTACTCGAACAAAATCTATAGGAAAATACAAGACAAAAGTAAGAAAAATGAATTTTCTGATTTATCAAAAAATACAGTTATTCTATTATTATCGTTATAGTCATCATCATCATCATCATCATCATCATCATTATCGTAGCAATCATAGTCATCGTAAAAGTTTAGTAATTTTTCGTGAAATATTGTTATTTCTTAAAATGAAAACAAAATTTACAATGAAAGTAAAGAAAACAGAGAATGTGATTACATCCTCCTACTTTTTAGGCAAAAACAAAAACAACAAATTAAAAGCTTCAAATGTACGGGCAATAGTCCTATGTATCTCGTAGATCCGTATAAACATACTACATCGAAAGCACATACATTAATACGTACAAATACGTATATATGTATGTATGTATTGAGCTATTTGTTTTCATATCGAAGTTTAATTTGAAATTATGGGTAAAATGTGAAAATTAGAAAATAACATTTCATTATCAATAATGTCAAATTGGAAAAAAATAAAAGAAAAATTACTTATCATTAAAAACAAATTTCATGTATAAACAAGTACCTATACATTATATATTATCAAAAAACTTTGTGTTGTGTTTACCATATACACACACTTTTTAATTTTTAATTACATTAGGGAGTGGTATTAGCGTATTGCACATGTATGTTTTATACTAGTGTATGTACATTATGTAATGTATTTACGTAATTAACTTCTTATGTACATAGCAATAATTGTTGATTGTTTTTTATGTTTTAAAACAATATTTTAACATATACTGTGTTCCATTGGAGTAATTTTACAAGAAAACGAACTTATTTTTAAAAAAATATGCATATGTTTATATGTATTTATATGTACAATTAACAAATTAAATGAAGTGATAACACAAATGTGACATTGATAAATAAAAACAGCCTGTTTTATAACATTACAAGTTCAAATTTTTGTTTGTTCTTTTCTTTGTGGGTAAGACACGTAAATTCCAACAGAAAACATAAAATTTTTTTTATTAATTTTTAACTTTCAATAGCTAAATCTATTGTATGTTAAGCAAAACTGAGACTAAAGCCTTCTATGTATTAGAAATTTTCCAGCGTAACTGGTCAGATTTATAGGTGATGTCAATCCCAACTCGACAGTATTTACGAGCAGTTGACTTTGTGCAATAGAACACAGTAATAAATAGAAACTTGTAATTAAGTTTAAATAAACAGTAATATTAAAGTAAGTGATAAATAACCTTAGGTGTGTTAAAAATTATCAATATTTAAAATGGGTACATTCTTAATGTAATATTTTACGTACGTTAAATGCTATGTATACACATATAAAATTTTATATAAAATCAATCAAATTTTTGTCATTTTTATAAAAAATAACCTACACTTTCATGTATAGAATAGACTGGTAATATTCAGCATGAATGTTTATGTATGAACACCTCATAGGTGTAATTGTTGTATCATAATTTTTTTTTGTTTTGATCAACAATTGTTATATTTAAAGGATATTCAAAGCAATTTATTTAAGGAAACGTTTATTGAACATTTTTTAAATAAGTAGAGATATCGTTAAAATATATAGCGTGAGTTCGTAATCTTTTTCCAGGATTAATTTAAAAGATTTGATTAAGAATTTCATGTATACATAATTATATATGTCCATTTTTTATTTTTACATAAATTCATAAGCAGATCTAATATGTACACTTATGTGTGTATATAGATATGTATTTATTTTCTTCCTTAATTTAATTTGAAATAAATTAAATTGGAATAAAAGTATTTATATATTTTATTTTTTGCTTATTAATAAAACTTCTTTTCATTTTTTCCAAAATAAAAAAAAAAACTTACGCACAAAATACTAAACAAAGTATGTACAATAAAGGAAATACAAATTTACATTAAATTTTTTTTCCATTCAAAATTAAAAAGTAACATTATATGAAAAGAGGAATATTATGTAATTTTCTAAAGTACACTTGATAATATGAATGTTTAACATAATTTACGTTGCTCATATTTCATTTTTGCAAAAAGAAAAATTAAACAAGAGAAAACAAACAATTATGAGACTAAAAAGTGACATTAAGTTATCAACGTCATCATCATCATCATCAACATACCAACAAAAATGAACATTTATATATAATCAAAATAATAACATACTCACATATATGTATGTATATACATATGTAGGTGTTTGAAATATACATAGATCTTTATGTACGAATTGTCTGTAGAAATGCATGAACAATTTTCATTTACAGATACACGTACATTTACATGCATGACGTGTAATGTCAATATACGTACTTTTTTTCTATATTCAAAGTACATACATTCAAACACATTTACATGGACATGTTTACATACATTAATACATATGTACATACATATATATAAGACACATATGTATATGTATATTTGAAATTTTGCATCAAATATATAATAGCTAATGTTTTGTTTTGGTCAAATATAATATAAATTTCAAATAACACACATAGTAATGATAGAGTACAATGAAAATTAAAATATATATATATATATATGTATATATGTGAAAATTTAAAAAAATATATATATATACATGAGTATATATGTATGTGTATAACATGCATATGGGCAGAAAAGTATGTTTTCTGTGTGCTAAAGCATATGCAAACACATGAAAAACTAGCTCTTACATGCATAAAGCAGAAAATAGGTATACATACATATGTAGAAGCTTTCATACATACACTATTTACATACTTTTATCCTCTTAATGATAAGGACAATGATGACGATGACGTTGATGGCTTCATCTTTTCAACTTTTTTTTGAAGCCTATATACTGTATTCTTTTGCTGCTGCTGTTATTATTATTATTTTATGTACAAACCAGGCCATTATATGTTTATACTGAACTAACACACTTGTATAACAACAAAAACAAACAACAACATATATACATATACATATATATGAATATTTACATATATCACTCATACACAATCACATACATATTACATATAATTATATTTATATATAAGTATTGTCATTTCATACATGCATATTTATGTATTATTTCGTTCATATATGTATGTATGTTTATATTAATTTCCCTGCATGTATGTATATGAATTTGGATATAAATGTTGTGTAATCTGGTAATATAAATACATACATATATGTATGTGATTACAATATGTACACAACGAAGTGTGTAAGATTACTTTGTTTTTCATGTGATGATGATAATTATGATGATACGACGATATTATTATCATTATCGTTATCATAAAGTTTTTATTAAAATGCACAAGCAATGTAATTCGTATTTTTGTATATACGCGTATGTATAAACATAAATATAGAATCCCCTTATACTACTAAGTACACGCATATATGTATGCACATATACATACATATGTAGTTTTGAATGTTTTGTAAATATTCATACAGCAAACAAAAAAAAAAATGAAAGGACACAATTGAGGAAATACAATGAGAATAACATTGTACATCTGTAAATTTACCGTTTTTTCATTATGTTCTAAAAAGCGTACTCATTTTTGTTATTATGAATCACATCAAAAATCAATTTATTTGTATATTATTTAAGATTGTTTTTAATTCGAATTCATTACCTCAAGCTATCATAATAGATAATATGTAATTTATATGATATTATCAGCCCTCTTTGATCTCATTAAAAATTATTTATTCCTATCAAATGTTATTGGCATCCCCAACAATGAAGTATATTACATTATTGGTATCATTAAAACCACCTTATAAAAATCAAAAGTTCTTAGATGAAAAGAATATTATGAAAAGCGTAAAAATAATGCTTAACGTATTATCGTAATTTTTTATTTATAATACTAACGTAAAATTTTTATACAATGTACATATAATTACAAATATGAATGTACATGTATTAGTTTGATAAAATTCTCTTATCTTTCACAAGAATCAAACAATTCATGTAATAATGAATGACTGATTAGTAATTACAGAAGTAAATATTTTTATTGAAATATTATATTGATTAAATCCGATTACATCAATTCATCAACATTGAACATATGCATACATATATGTATGTACATATGTTTAAAAACATGTATTTACATAGAAAAATGAAAAAGAACATAAAATACAAAGTGAGAAAATAATATGTAGATAGAATTGATGAAAATGATAATGACGATGATACGTAAGATATCTACAATAAAATATCTTTTACATTGCATACATATTCATAATCTATGCATATATGTATAAATAATATTCATACGTATATGCATGTAATACACTTTTATACGTACATATTCATTACACATCACATACGATATGCTTTTCAGTTGAATATAATATCCTTTTTGTTTACGTAATTAAATAAAGTGTACTGTACACATATGTATATGAGTATGTAGCATGTTAATGGAAAAGGAATGATATAGATAACAGAAGATGGTTTTTACAGTAATCATATATGTAGAAGAATTTAAATACGTTTTGATCTGTTGATCTCTGCAGTAAGTGTTTAAAGAACGTTCATATGTGTGTATATTCAAACAAAACGTATAGCTTTAAAGTAAAAGGGATTTTCATAAAAGATAAATAATTAATACACCTGTAAGATAGTACATAATACACACATATTTATATGTTGTGTTATACATATCTAATCCTTTAGATGATGTACGAGCTAAAGAGTATTAATACATTCGTAATCATATCAATAACATACATAAACACATTCTAAATTTTAAGTGATATATCTATGTTATGCTCTTTTGTTTATTTTTTGAAATTTATTTCATTCTTTAATTCATTCATTCGTTTTATCCCATTTTAAATTCATTTATTGATTTTTACTTAGAAAGTAATTAAGATTGTCTTTTTTCAGATTTTATTGATTTAATTTTCTTTTCTCTTTTTTTATAAGTCAATGAAAATTTTAAATTGTCCATGAAAATATCAACAAAAATACATATTTGGAATGCCTTAAAAAATCAATTTTCAAGAAAATATCTATTTTCAATATTTGTTTTAAAACCCAACATTTACACCCAAATAAGTTTAAATTCAAAATGGTTTACAGTAAATTATATAATATTTTAAAGAAAAATATTTACAATTTATAAACTGATTTTACATTATTTTTTATTTTGTTTTTCTTCTTCTTCTTTTAAATTTTAATAGCAAAAAATGTACAATAATTTCTTAAGAAAAGTTTACAAAATAATAAAAAAAGAATTTATTTTTTGTTCATGTACAATATGTATACATATAATTTTTGTTCTAATTTTCTGTTATTTTTTTCTATCTTACCTCAAACTTTAATTAATAATATGGAAATACTTAAAATACTTAATACATACTTTTCATCATGTTTTATTTTATTTTCATTTTATTTTTAGAATAATTAGGTCATTCAAATAAAAAAAAAAAAAAATTAAAAAGAAAAATAAAAATCATAACAATAAGTAAAAACATACATATGTATGTACACTTACATTTGTATACAAATTTATTTTTTATTTGTTTAAATATTTCATAATACATAATGATGGTTTTTAAGAGAAAAAGAAATACTGTCTGTATCTCCCTACTTTGCCTCTTAGATCTTTAAATTATTGAAAAATAAAAATAAAAATAAAAATGGTAATTGAGAATAAAAAAATAATTCAAAATTTTGAAATACATGCAGGAAAATTTCTGAGTAATCATATACATAAAACTGGAAAAATAAAAATAACAAATCAATCCTTTCCATCTGTTTTTTTTTTTTTTTAAATATACATAAGTACATACATATGTATGTATACACGCGTTATATTTTCATATAAAAGTACTTATTCATGTATTTTCATATGCATCTGCAAATATACAGAAAACAGAAATAATTCTATTCACATTTGTACATAGTACTTAATTTAATACAAAAAAAGATTATTGTATCTATGATTTTGTATTTTTATTTAACTTCTAAAATCATAAATACAGAAAAAGATAATCATGAGTACTTCATTAAAAAAAAATGTTTATATAAAGTAAAAACATTTGTAATTAAATAATTTCATTGTACTTAATACATCTAATAGCAAACAGGACTTGTAGATGTAGTGTACATAATAATAAATGTATAAATTCAAATATACATACATACATACGTTGAAATGAAATAAAATAAAGTAAAACGAGGGAAAATAAAAAACTGATTAAACACTGTAGAGAGTTGTCTTGTATCATATAAAATTGTTTATAATCATCAAATATTATCATTATAGTCATTGACAACATCCTTGTATACCTTATCCGACATACTCTTAAACACGAACATAAAATCCACTTCCGTATTATATACGTACATGTTTGTTTTTTCTCACTTTAAGATTTCAAATGTTTTTTTCTACAGTATGATATACACGTAAATATGTATGTACATGTTGTACAGCATACTATATAGAATACATAAACATAAATATAGTACATTCTGGTAATACAAATTTAAAAACTCGAGAGAAAATCGCTGTACAAAATTAAAAAAATCAATTTTTTATTGTACAAGTAAAGAAATGATTTAAAGTCATACAAATTTCAAGGTGAGATTACAATTTTAAAAAAAAAATTAGGCAAATCAGAAAACAAAATTTTAAAAATACAGATTTTCTCATTAGATACGAATTTTGGTGATTTAGTTGTTCAAAATGTGATGGATGATAAAATCAAAATAAAATGAGAAAATCATAAAATTTGTATGTATGTACATCAGTTAACAAACTATATAGATATTCAACCAGTTGCTTAGCAAAATAGACCTATGCTTGAGATCCTATAATCATTTTCTTCTTCCCAGTTTTTTCCATATCCCACATTTCTGTAGTTCTTATCTGAGTATTCATTTTTTCCCATTCAAGTGTATTACAAGCAAAGTAAATTATACTTATATGTATGTTTGTAACTTAGTCCATTTGATGATAATGATGATGATGATTTTAAGTCTTTAGTCTCCACGCTTAACATTTCATGTTGTTTTTTTTTTTCTCATATTTTGCTTTTATCTAACTTTCATTATTTCATTATCCTGTTTTTTTCTTCTAACCACAATCCCTATTTGTTCATTTTTGCTTTTTAGATTAAGAATACAAAAATCTCTGTAAAATGATTGTTGCTAAGTAAAACAGAAAAAAGTACAAAAGAACCATAAAATATTCAAGGATATGTGTAGAAAGAAAAACTAGGAAAAAGGATAATAGGGTTTCAGATTTACTCTGGTTGTAGTGTCGCAAACACATTCTTACTCATATGTTACATAATAAATGGACTAACAAGTTGACTGATTGATTAACTGATTGAAGGATAAAATTAATGCTAAAGATCCGTTCTTCTAATTGACTTCTAAATTACTTTAGTTTTGTATATGTGTACATACACACATACTACAAAAGAATATATACATATATACAAAAACTGGCAAAAGAAAATACTAATCGAAATGATATGTAAGAATTAAATTTATTTCCTTTGATTATTACCATTCAATGTTCATATATATACGTATGGTACATTATACGTATAGTACCAGAGAACGTATATCATATATTACGTACGTGTACAAAACGAAATAATTTACTAAATTATTTACCACTTATCCTCGATAGCTTAGTTGGTTAGTTAGTTAATCATTTGTTAAGTTTTTATTTACCTGTACATGTATACTTTAGCACATATCATACATATTACATACAAAATACTGAACATTTTACAGCTTCATTCCAGCGAAACCAATAGAAAATTAGACAATTATTTTATCTAAGAATTATAATGTGTAAATTTCTTTATTTTACTATTTTTAGTTTTAGTTTTTTTTTCGTTAAATTGTTAATGAACTATTAATTTACAACGAATATGTAGAAAAACTCAAATATACAAATTAATTGGGAATATATGCATAATATTCGTCTACGTCAGGGTATACATATATATTAAGAAATCTTTACAATAAAGAAATTATTTTATCACGTATGTGTTGTATAATGAAATTTATCTATCCATTTTTCTTTCGATTTTTTATGTGTTAATATTTTAATCTAAAATTAGTAATTGGTAACCATATTCTAAACCAAATTCGTGTATATAGAACATCGCTGCTGCTTATGAAATTTATACATGATATCTATTTAACCTGAAAGAAAAGAATATTTTTAGAATTGAAAAAAATATATACATATGTATATAAAAAAACACACAGACATTCATATAAAATCTTTTAGATACGTTCTTGAACGAAAATTTCTAAATATTCATATGCCCACACATGACAACAAGCATATTGGGATGGAATATATTTTCGTTTTTCCCATTTATAAATATACATACATACATATGTAGGTATAGAATACCATGTATAAATGTCAATGAACTTCTTAATTTCCTATAGAAAAATAAAAATTCTCTTCTTAGTCTTTTTTCATTCGTAATTAGATAAAGTTCATTACTTCAAATAAATACTTTTTTTTCCTATGTTTGGACTATAAATTTCAACAAGAGATTTTCTTGAAAATTCAATTTAAATTAAATTCTTTAATCTTAATAATTAACATTATTGAGTAGGAGAACTTTATATGTATACCATATATTAAAATTAACATTAAACAAAATAAAATAAAGGATTTATCAAATTAATTCTATGAATTTTTGTAAATCCATATTAAAAGCAAAAATAACGTTAAATAAAAAAGTAGTATTATAACAAATGAAAACATTTCAATACTTGAACATTATACCAAAAATTAGATACAATTAATGCTTATATTTTTTGTTTTTGATATTTGAAAAATAAATTATAACTAAAGACTAATGATAATGTCAGAATCAACAAATAACTATTACGTCACGACATGTCGCCAGTAATACATCAATACTAATACTTTTTATATTGTTATTTTTATTGTTCTTAAATATATAATGGCAAATTGACACATAAAATTTGGTCCAATTGGTTACAATTGTAAAAATTCATATGTACATACATACATATGTATGTACTAACATACTTATCCTATCCTTTTTTATGCATACAATTATTTTAAAAATTTTCAATATACGTATGTTATATAAAAGAAAATTAAAATAAAATAATTAATTTGCATAATTTGCATGGATATCTGTGGATATAGTATGTGTATTATGAAGTATTATATTGTAAATTTAGCCTTGAAATTTTTATTCGTTTTTGCTTTATACATATGTATATCAAGCAAAAATGTAATTTACTCAATAAATTTATTATATTAATATCACCGTTAAAAAATAAAATATTTAAAATTTTAATTTTTCTTCGATTTATTTCAATTGAATAAACAATTTCATTTTGAAATCAATTAAAAATTTATTTCAAAGAATTTTGTTTTGATGCATGAGTAAAAGTAAATAAAATTACAGAAGGTATACTTTTGATTTTACATTATTAAAATTATATACAGCATAATCGAAAATTGTACATACTATTCATACAGCGTATAGGTATATATGTAAATAACTTTAATATAATAAATCCTTAATATTTACGTATATAACCCCGTTCATAATAAATAAAATATATTTTGTATTTTTTATTCTTAGAATTATATGAATATGTGTGTGCGTATAAAAAAGAATATTATATTATGCAGAACACGTTTCCACCTGTCATCGTAATAAATTTAAAATTCATATGTCGTATTTAATTTAGGATCATCATTGTCATCATGTATACGTAATATAGACATAAAAATATGAACAAAAATGAAATAAAAAAATAAGAATAAAATGAAAAATCAAGAAAAAAAACAAAAATCTAAAAAATATTAAGATTTTATTTTTTCCCTTTTTATATACTCTATTTTTTATATAATGTACATACATATACATACATATTTATTTATTATTTTTGCATTTTACTTTCATTTAAAAAAAAAAAAATGTTATGCTGAATTTGCTTTTCTTCCCCTTTCACAGACAGGCGAATATTATAAAGCAAAATATGTACACAAAACATTTTTCCATTTTTTTTTACATATAGATTTACTTACATATGCATATATGTACACAACCACTATGATGTTTTTTTGTCGAATTCTATGCGATGTCATTTAAAATTTTCATAATTTCTTTTATTAATATTTGTATGTATGTGAACTTATATTTTTTCTACTTAGAAATTATACATTTATTTTTTGTTTTAATTGTTTGAAAAAATCTAAGTTCATTTTTGAATGTGAGATCGAAATAAAATATTGAATCTAAGTATGTTCTCAAATCGACGAAACAAAATAGTTCTGTAAATTCTTTAATTTTTTATTCATGTACATACATACAACACATAACAGTCTTTTCATAGCATATAAAGTCAAATTTTACAAAAAAAAACAACAATTAAATGCAATTTAAATATGTATATATTTTCATTAAAAATTTTTAATTTTGAAAATGTATTTTAACTATACTCTTTAATTTTCACTTTCAAAAAACACGGTGTGTACATACATACATACGTACATACATATGTATGTAAAAAAGGTAATAAATCTCTTTTTATATGTTAAATAAATGAAATTTGCTTTATTTAAGTTTTTAAAATAAATTTAAGTGTGCACGTACAAGGATATAGAGTTAATATAAATATTGTAGAATTTATACAAATGATTACATACATATGTGCATACACACACAAAAATTGAATTTCATAATGTATAAAAAAAGGGTAATTTTTGTTTTTAAAAAAAAGAAAAAATCATGATATATTAATTTCACTGTTTACACGACAAAACTACGGTGTATTTATGTTATATTCCATATCTATACTTGTTTTTCTTACATTTTGTTGATATTTGTAAATATTTTTATTATGTGTACCTATACGTACATTACATAAAAGTTGAATACATAAAACTGCTGTTAGCATTTTATTCAAAACTGCTTATATATAGAGATTCTTACGTAAATATGTGATACATGTACATACATATGTATATACGTATTATTTAATGATGATACATCAAAATTAATTCATTTATATACAATAGATATTATTACATACGTATCGTAAGTATAAAATAACGTTGTACAGAATGTAAATACTGAATTTTATTCATAAATAACATTTTATGTATTTCAGCTACACAGATTCTGTAGATATCTCACATAAAATGTAGATATTTAAATTTGTGCATATTTAATCACAAATAATTATTCATTTTCAAGGATTAATCGGATTTTGGTTAAACATAAATACATTCTAAATAATATAACATGCAACATGCATAATCTACATACATGTACATATGTACGTATGTGTGTACATAAATTTGTGTATAAAAGAAGGTGACATATAGACAGGTATTGCTTGAACTTCAATAATGGGTTGAGTTTTTCGGAATAATGATTGAGTATCAAACTAATGATTGTGGTATATAATATTGGTAGTTCCTTGATTATAACGTAATGAAGTTGAATTTATGTTATAAAGTCAAACACATATGTACCTATATATCAGTTAAAAGACAATAAGAAATTTGATAATTATAAGATAAACGTTTCGTAGTACTACATATACATTTCTTCTTTTCTCTTTATATTTATATTCAAGAATATTTAATTAATATGAGATTAATTAACTGATGATCAAAAGTTAAACCACATTCAAAGACCACAAATGAGAGAAGTATATAAAACTTTGTCTATGGATAAAATGAAAAGTAAAATCAAATTTTGAGGAAAATTCTTGGAAAATAAAAAAAAAAGTATTTAGGTATTTGCTTTTCATTTAATTTGAAAAAATAATTACAAAAATCTTTGATATATAATAACATAATACTACATACAAATCAATACGAACCACAAATATTCTGTTTCTATATCTTATATTTTTATAAAAGTTGGTAATTAAATTATTTTTTCATATTCGGTCAGTACTACAACTATTTACAATTTTTTTTTTTTAAATAAAGAACGTAAATGTGTTTTCATATTTTAAAATTCGAAATTTTTATAATAAAATGTGTAAAATAAAAAATTAGAAAAAAAATAGAAATTATTATGTAAAAAAATGACGAAATGAATGTGAGAATGAATTGAAATCAATTTTTAGATAAATTGAACCTAAGTTAGAACCAAATAAACTCTGTACATTTTAAACTTTAAATATTACAAAAATTTATGTATAAATAAATATGTATATATGTGCATAAGTGACAGTTTATTATAAATTATCAATAAAACAAAGAAATTAAAAATAATAATCAATGAACATTTGTAAGTTAGCACATGTTTACTGGAAAAAGTATGCATGAAAATGAATTAAATTTAAAATCTCATCAAAAAACTAATTAACTGTTTTTGCATATAAAAATCATTAAAATATAAATAAATAGAAATAAATGAATAAAATAATTGCATATATGTACAATGATATTGCTTAAAAACGAAAATATGTTCTGTGTAAAAAACAGATACGTATATTTCTACAGCCACAGAAATGCATTGGCAAATTGTTTTGCCATTTGTTTCAAACTGTTAAATGTTTAATTAGCATCAAAACGAATTTGATTTATACGTTTTGTCTATATGGATAAGTAAACGTACGTTTGTATATAGTCATGATACCTAAATATATACGTACATATAACTATATATTGTGTGAATTTTTTGGATGTAATATACATGCACATATAAGTAACTGTAGCAATTGTTGATATTTCATCCAAAATATCCGCATAGCTAAAATTCAAAATAAAAGAAGAGTATCAGTAATAAATTGCTATGTTAAAAACAAATAAACATTTAAGCAAAAAGAAAACAAAAACGAACCCCAGAAATTTTATTTTTTCATTTTCACTTCCATATATCCTTGTATATGCCCCCAGATCATTGCAATGAATAATAAAATTTGTGTATACACAAAGTCAATGATAAATAATAGTACAGGATGAGATAAAAGTTGAGCAAATATTTTTATTTAAACCGTTTTATTATAATGCAACTGGTGTCAATTTAAATTCAACTATTCTGGAATGATGGAAAATTACACATTTTATTATTATTTAAAATATTGCTATTCAACACATTTTTTTGTAAAATCTTTCGAAAGAAAACGCATACCTAAACAAGCCTCAAAATATTCAAGGAAAATAAAGGAAAATGTGAAAAAAGCAAAGAATTATAGAGTTAAGAGGAGGCTGGTGCCGTAAAATGACGTAAAATAATTTACAAAAGTTAATTTTTGAAAACACATTAAACATTTTTGTCATTTTTTATATGTATGTATTTTAAAAACATTGTAAATAATCAAAATATAGTATCATGATTTTCACTCACCCGATACAAGCTCATGGTGTATGAATTTGTATTGCTATACACATATACTCACATATGCCTGAATGTGTGAAAGTAAGACGTGTAATATACGTATAGTGCAACATACAAAAATTGACCAAACACATTCTTATTTTTATTGATTTAGTTTATTGTACACATCTACAGACACGTAATAATTCTTGCAATTGGTTTATTTCCTTTTTTTATACTTCTTTTTTTCTAAACAATTCGCAATTGAAGAAAAATGCTTTTTTAAAACATTTTATATTTGCCATATATGTACATACATGTTACAAACATATATACGTGCATGTATAAAAAATGTGGCCGATTAGTTGCAATTAGTTTAAAAAAAAATGGCTAGAAAATTTTGTTTGGGAAAACATGAGGAAATGGTCAATGAAAAATAATCTAGAATAAACTATTGAACATGAATGTATGTATGTACAGAATGTATTTGTTTTATCAGTGTTTGTACAACAGATTCTGAAGCTAACAAATTTCTTTCTTCTTTTTTTTTGTTTGTTTTTATTTAAAAGGATAATGAAAACAGAAATGAATAGATTTTAAAAATTCAACTAAAATTGAAAAATAAAAACGTACAGGACGAAAAAAATAAATGAATAAAAAAGCAAGGAACAAAATTAAAAAAAAAAAAAAACTGATACAATTGAATTCGTTAAAATAAACGCGAGCACATGTGTAATGAAAAATACGATAGTATCAAAAAAGCTGAATATTGCATTTTGTAATCCATCTGTAGCAATTGATTACATTTACATACAATATGTATAGACTTGAAATATTTTTTTGTTTTTTTGTTAACTGTTATACAAAAAGGAATTTTAAGATAAAATGTATTGTAGTAATTTGAAAAAAAGGAAAGGATTGTAATTTACTGCAAATTTTGCATATAAACTATCAAACACACAAATATACACAAACACACATGACAAAATTTGTGTATTACAGGGCATGAAAGCGTGTATATATAGTAAAGTGAAATTCTATGATTTTTAACAAAAAAAAAAAAAAAAAAAAACAAAAAGCGAGAAAAATGTCAATACGATTATTAACCCCATTTCATATCAATATATGTATGTGTATGTGTTATTGTTTGCTTTTTTTGTTACTTAAATTTGTTTAAATTTGTAACTGTCATTTTGATTAAAATTTATGTACCAATCGATACTATTCTTTTTTGTATCCTTTTTATTCGTTCTATTAAACGCAGATTAAAAAAGTGATGCTCTATAGAAATTCAGATTTTTGTTTTTTTGTATTTTGAGGGAAATAATTTTGAAATTTGGGACAAATGTATCCCTTTTTGTATTCATTTATTTTTTCAATTACAATTTTTTTCGCTTTAATTTAAGAATAAATTAAATTTTTAAATTTTCTGATAACAAAAACGTAATGAAACAACAGAAATTGAAAAATGTAATTTGAACAAAATTTTTACGTTACATAAGATAACTAATTGGAAAAAATTTCAATTCTTTATTATTTTATTGTCTTTAATAGATTTTTCAAAATTTTTAATCAATTTAATTTAAATGTTATGCAATCGGTTTTTCTCAATTTTGTCAAATAGCGTTGATTAAATTTTAAAATTTTTAATTAAAATCATACTATTAATTATACAATTAAAAAAAAAACAAAATTTAATTTTTTTAATTACTAACATTGATGCTTAAAACTTGTTGAATCGAAACACAATAAATTTTATTTTTATTTTTAAATTTGTTAATTAAATTTTAATTGTTATTTATGTAGCTTTAAACTTTTCTTTTTAAAATTCAAATTGTTTTTCATGTTTATTATTATTCATACTGAATTGTCCATTTTCTCTACACTTACTGATATCGGTATGTGTATGCAATTGTGAGATAAACATAAAATCAAAACCAAGAAAAAAATAAAGAAACAAAAGAAAAGGATTCTTAACATTTTGCATATTAAAAAGTTTTTGAAAATTCATTTCCTAAATTAGTATTTAAATAGAGAAGAAAAGAAAGGAAAATTGCTTTTTTTTTTCTTATTATTTGATTATAATACACAGATCCACATATACACAAATACATATATCATAATTATATGTGTAAATGCAAGATATACATATAAAAAAAAACAAACATTTCCATTGTGTTCCTGCATTTATACAAAAACGAATGCAATTGTTCGTATATAAACATACGCATACATAAAAACAACTAATTTAAAAGAAAACGAAAAAATTATTATTCTATTTTTTATTCTTTTATCTTTTATATTTCTTAAGAATAAAATCACATTCGGAAAAGAATGACTTAATTGGTTGAAAGAAGTTTCCTAATTTTAAAATACGTTATTTGTATACTATTTATTATATAGATATATGAAATGAAAATTCTACGTTTTTCTTTTACGTAAATAGATATGTATATGTATATACGTATTTTTCATTTTGCATAAAATTTCTGACATAATTTTCTTAAATATAAATATAATAACTTATTTAATTTTACTGTTATATCATACAATATTTTTCATTTTATTTAATATAAAACAAAAAGCACACAAAGCATGCAGACATAAACTTACAAACAAACACATGTATATTCATCATACCACTGTATTATGATGATGAATACGTAAAATAGTGAAATACTAGTGTAGTATAAAGTGTACATATAAATACTTAAATACACAGTTTTCCACATACAAATTAAAATGAATTATTTTCCCTTTTTTTGTTTTTCCCTTATTCTTTTTGTTTTACAAAACAAAAAATTTGTGTAAGCAAAAAAGTATACACTTTTAACTTGCTTTTCATTAATTGCATGTTCATATTCAAGTGTTCATGGATATACACATGTACATATGTATATGCTGTGCATATACGTATGGTGTGTAAACAAACGGAAATGACTGTAATTGTAGAAAAACAGAATGAAATTAAAAATAAAATAAAATGAAGTGTGAGATAAACAAAAAAGGATCAGAGTGATTTAAGGACACGTTTATGAATAATCTTTAATAAGTATATTAAGACGTATGTATGTACATTACATGCGTAAATAATTGCGATGATATTGAAAATCTTCATGTTTAAATAACGAATACATATATATGTATATATGTATAGGCATAAAACTCACGCATACTAATAAATTTTTCACTATTACTTTTTCTATAATGTTTATTTGATGGTTCAATACTCAGTAGTAAATATACATATACATATGATAGTATGCAGTTTAGGTAGGAAAATATTTTTAAAATTTTCATTGGCAAACATTTTATGATACATGTGTACATATGTACGTATGTGTGTAAACATTGTTTATATCCTTGGATCTTTGTTTTTTAATTTGTTCAACACTTGAGTATCCTTTATATAATAAAAGCCAGCATTACTATTTTTGTGGATGCAACATTATTACTATTAAAATTGTTCTTTTTTGGAAGCAAAAAATACAGCACTCAACAAAAAAGCGAAATTAAAATGCATGACCTTACACTAAACACGAATGAACGTATGAATTTATGGGTGCGATGTGTGCATTATGTAAAGGAAAAAGGAAAAGAAATATAAATTAACAATTATATTAAGTTTATAAGAGTATATAAGAATTAAATATGCTAGAATTTTTGCACTGTCATACGAAACTTTTATACAATATAATTTTTGTACACAAATATGTATGTATGCGATTTATGTTACATATATGTACATATGTACGTATGTATCATGATGATGATGATTACGATGATGGTGCTTCATAAAGCCTTCATTACAATTCTACTTCTGAATGTACTTACTCATGCTTTATACATGTTTTTATATTATCATCGCTGTTTGCCGTCATCATCATTACACCCACCTATACACGTGCATGTATGTTTATGTATAATTCTCTTGCGTTTTCATTTTATGTTGTTAAATGCTAACATTGGAATTTAATGCCACATAAATCATTGTGACTCCTACAGGCTGTTGTACTAGTATTCATATAATATTTTGTTATTATGTTCGCACTTACATTCATTGTAAGTATATAATGCACATAATACATACATACATTGTAGTATAACTGATGCATACAGCATTGTTCATATTTGGGGAATTAAAAATGAAGCTTTTCACAAAATCCAAGCACAACTCTAAGGAAATAGCAAATATTAACCAGTAGAAATATACCTATTACATTTAACATATAACTAACCAACTTGCAGTCAGCCATCTTATATGTATATGTATGTATAGCTAGCTAGCCAGCAAACTAACCATTCAAGGCAACCAACTAACTAACCAGCCATATGAATTAAAAGATACAGGAGTCATCCATTTTAGTTCTTTCTGTTTTCTGTTGAACATTCCAATGCCTCTAACTGAACACCAAAAGTCATATATTTTGTATTTTCTTCTTTTATTCATACACTCATTTTCATTTTCTCGTTTATACGTCTTTTTTTAAACTTTTTTCATAATGAAACATTTTAAATATTTTCATAGTTTCCAACTCTTTAGTTTTATTCATACAAAAATGTAGGTAGGTACATATATACGTTCAAAAAAGGACTTTGGATGAATTTTTCGTACAAATTTCTGTTTACTATATGAAATGTATTTACATACATGTATGAATGGATCCTAAAGGATTAAAATTAGCGACGCGACTAATAGTATTCAATATACATGTTTTCATGAAGGTTTACATATTCTATGTTCATAACATATGTATGTATATATTTTGTTTTATATCCTAGAATTTTAAATTTTATTCAATTCACATAAACATACGCTCTTACAGGAATGCAGCACACTCCTAGAAAATTTGAGGATACATTGAAGTACATACATATTTATGTGCGTTTTTAATATGTATAAAAGTGTGTATGTTTTGTATAAAAAACGTATGTTGTCCTTCCACTCACTGTAATGAACCTGGAACGCTCACATAACCACATGCCTATGCAATATATGATCTATGTATGTACGTACAAATAGCATATAGCACACTGAGAGAACAGATGTTATATTTTATATCTGAAATTTTAAGGCTACATATTAGTGGGCTTTTTGTCATACATTTTGGATTGTCGTCTGCTATTCATGCTGAATATTTGAATTTTATATTTTGTTTTTTTTTTTTTTTTTTTTTTTTTCATTTTAATCCTTGTTTTATATCCTCTTACTGTACAAAATATGCCTTTATAGCATAATCATGGATACTTTTATATTCATAACCATACAGGTGTACATATGCGATTATGTACATACATATGTATGAATGTACACATATGTACATTTACTATATATGTTTATGTACATACATATTTATGTATATAGAACGTTTTCAATGTGATGGCATATATGCCAACCAACCAATATGTACATATCCATTATGAAACGGATATGAAGTTGATTGAGTCGTATACTACATAACATCTTTCTGGCTTCTATAAATTATTCAAAATGTTGTAGAATGAATTTAGTTAAATGTAATTCATGTTACATAGCTAATATACCAACAAACACATACATATCACATATACGTTTACAAATATGTAACCTCGTTTAAGTCCCAATATTTCTATTCAGAACAATTTCGAAATTATTATATCAAATCGATCCGTACGTATGCATTCACGTCTACAAAATTTTCATTATTTCAGTCAGAATCATTTAATTTATATTATTAGGACTTTTTAGTTATACATTTACAATCGTACAAACCAAAAAATATGTTTTAAATACGTGTTTAAATTTTCATTTGAAAATATTGTGATTTCTGCAATATATAAATAAAATTCGACATACTGATAACTAATCGCTTTTTATCATTATTATCATATCATCTTCTCTTATAGTGTGTATATGTATACATCTATTTAATTTTAAATGTGTGTTAGGACAGATGTATGTATGTATATTTGTAAAAAAATAGATTAATAAATATATACTTGAATACATTTATTCTTATACTGATGCATACGTCCTTAAACTATAGAAAGTATGAATACAGATACTATCACAGTATACGAAGTCTTTTAAATAAGTTATCCAATAACGTGTAACATATAATGATAACGTATACATACATCGATTAAAATTACACCTGACATACATACATATGTACATATACTAAAATATGTTACGTACTTAAGTGATCATTAAAATCTTAAATTGTATTGCATTGCTGATGCTCGTATTTTGTCACCATTTGCTTCTATTATGTATTTCTAATACTCCTTTTACACACTTTTATGCCATCGTTGCAAATCATCATCATCATCATCATCAGATAATATGGAGTGTTATACACGTATCTATCTGCACTACAAAAATATCGAAGATTGTAGTGCATGATTTAACTACACTATGAATTTAGTGCTCTCAAAGGTCTCCATTGTTCATTTTTAAATTTCCATGCTGTATCTTAAAAGTGCATACGGTATATATATATACATACATTTCATGTGCATATGTATATATGTATGTATAAATATTTCTTTATTAAAAACTCTTTTTTGTATATAACAAAAAAAAAAAAAGATTCTTCTCTACCATCACTGTATTTTGTCATTGAATATCTTATTCCCCTTTCGTGTTTTTTGCTATACAAATACATACATATAACTATAAATACACGTCTATAAATTTTTCGATTTGTATACATTTTTTATACGAAAACTCATATTCACCCATACTTATGCATTGGAATGCAGATGAAAGGATTTTATGCAATTGCAGCGATTTTATTACAGGGCGCATATAAAACTAAAAATTTATATGTGTATGTACATATCATCAAAATAATTTTAGAAGAATTATATAAGCTAATGTATGTATGTATGTGCATATATTTGTATATTAAGCTCAGTAATAGCTAAAATGTAGTGTTGAATTTCCACCTCATTTATTCGTTTGATGTACAAAATAATATTACAAGGATTTGTATTTATGATTATAAGAAAAAGAAATATATATACATACATGCATATATTACATATATTTGAGTGTGTATGTTTATGTATGTAAAATATGAATGTATATACATAGCATGAAATGACGAAGAATGAGGAAAATTTTTCATTGAAATAATAAAATATTGTATGATGAAAATGAAACCTTAAAATTGAACATTTTGTTAAAATTTGATCGAAATAAAGGAAATACAAATGTGTATTAAAAAATGAAATATAAAAGTAAAATAAAATAAAACGAAATAACATGAAGTGAAAGAAATACTTAGTTTTTAACTTATAACTATCTATAGATTTTTAGGTAAATCCTTATATAAAATTTCATATGTACATTCACATAAATAGATAAAATATAAGAATATCTGTAGAATAGAGAATACATACACATTAATCCACTAGTGAATTTATATAAATTCAATTCTATGTACATTTTCTTTACTTTTAAGATATACATAGGTATGTAAAATATAGCTTAGTGCAAATTCTAATGTGTACATATAAATTTATTCTCCTCAGAAGAGTTTTTACGAATGTATGTATTCATACATAATTTTCGAATTTTCTGTAATACAAATATATACATAGATATGTATAATTATTATTATTATTATATGTTAATGTTTTTCCTTTCACATTATACATGAATTATACAATATGTACATTACAAACTTTCTGTATGTTCTATACGTTGTACAAAATTTTATATTGTAACTATGTAAATTGAAAATTGTATTGAATTATTTTATAAGAAAAGTAATTCATCAAATATTGACAAACATAATTTATCCTTTTTATAACATTATACACACAATAAAATTCAATGTAGATTATATTGAATGGTTCAATCGTTTCAATCGAAATATTCGCATGAATTGAAATTATACTTATGTATGTTTTTTATTTGATTTTCTGTTTTCTTTTTTGCAATTTAAATTGAAAATTTATTTTGAAATAATTGATTATTATTCCAGGGAATATTTGCGTGAGTTATTAACAAAATAATTTAAAATTCAGAAATAAATTTTTTTTTTGTTTTACTTTTAAATGATTTTCAAACCAATTTTAAATTATGAATTGTGGTAAAAATCAGTATTCAATTCTTTCTGGTTAACCAATTTATTCCAATAAACATCTAGATTTAACCACTGAATTACTTGGATATTTATTTTTTAAATTCGTTCATTAATTCTAATTGGAAAAAAGTGCAATTTTTAGTACATTAAACAATAAAACTATATTTCCCAATATTTTAAATACAAAAATTAAAGTTCATACAGAATTCTAAAACAAGTATTTTTTTTCTTTAAAATATTATCGTATCATCTTATTTCTCTTAAAACCATTTTCGTCTTTAAATTCTCTTAAAAAACGAAGAAAAAATATAAAATGTGAAAAACGTGTACATACATATATATATATATATATATGTATATATATATATATATATATATATATATATGAATGTACCAATACATATTCAACAGGAAGAAACATATGATCGTGTCTAAAAATAGATTTTTGTACATTGCATACCTATATAACCAAATCCTGTTTAGTTGATCTATGAAACAATATTTGCAATAAGATTTAATACCTTTTATAAGTTAAATTCATAAGTTTGAATTCTTGAAAAGTTAAAAAATAAAGGTAACCAATCGTGAAACAAGTAAAACTCGTTTTTAGTTTTTTTCTTATACTTGTACAAGTCATGCTAAAAGATATAACATTTATTTATATATTAGCCCTAAAGGTGGTTACCGGTAATGAAACAACCCTTTACCGGTTAATAGAAAAATAAAAATAAAAAATCAAAGATGATTGGATAAAAATGATCACTTCTGCACATTATACTTATAAAAATAAGAATTAAGTTTCACACATACAAGCATATAATAGAAGATTATTGAAATAAAGAAAAGTTGATGCCGGCTAAAATCTTTTTGTAATTTTTTCTTCTTCTAGCTTTTTGTTCACCTGGACTGGACTTGATTGTCTGGTCAACGAAACTTTTCTAAGTAAAAATTTGAGATTAAATATAACTAAATAAGAGAAAACATATTTAACACACACAAACATTTATACCCATATAAATACACATACATTGATCATGATTTGAATTTATATTGATTCTAAATTTTATATGAAATTTTTAAGATCATCAGATACAGTAGAAGAGGCAGATACACAAAATTTAAATTTAGATGAATTTTTTAATTTTGAATAAGTGATCTCATTTTTCTTATATAAACGGCTGTGTGATATATATTTGCATGTATACGCATACATATATACTTGTATACATTAGTTTTGTGTGTATTGTATAAATTAAATGGTTTTTCTTTTTAATATCATTTCAATTGCCTTTGAATTCAATCTCAGACTTGAATATCGTCAAGTTCAGTTCAGTATCTTTTTTGCGTCAATAAAGATAATGACGATGATGAGATATTTTTTATTTATTGAATCTGAATTGTTGTAGTTTTTAAAAAGAAAAGTTATATAGTGATGATGTTAAAGACAACGAATACGAAGACGATCATACTCATCAGCATCTTGTAAATTTTTTAATTATTCTAAAGTTTGTACTGAGTACAAGCAGATTATAGTGTCTTAGAAATTAAAAATAATTTTTTTTATAATTATTATTGATTTCATTTATTTTTTTGTTTGAAATTTTTGTTAAATTTATTTTCAATTATTGATTGAACACTGCGATTCTTTTATATTTGGAATTCCATTTTTAAATGAAACACACGTATACATACGTACATACATGTACAATGTAAGTGAATTTGATGAAGTGATTTTTAGTTGTTATAATATTATAGGCGCCAGACAGTTTTGTTTGATTCAGTAATAATATTATTATTATTTTCTTATAAATAAAAGTATTTTTATAAAGTGCTGTTATTATTATATATCTGTATATATGTATATCCATTCATATGAATATAAATGCGTTTGTGTGTATTTTTTTAAATCTTTGTTTTTTTTTTTTTTTAAATACATAAATGTAGATATTTCTTATAAATATAGGTATTTCTTATATATGTGAATATAAAAAAAAAAATACTTTGTCCAACAAATATTATTTGCAAACACAAACGCACATAAGCACATTAAAATCAACATCGTATAAAAGTGTGCATAAATTTTATAAAATTTTTATAACGATCATTTTGATCTTCATCATCTGTAGTGTATCATATTGTTGTAATCATTACGATCAGTTCGTGTAAGACATTTATATGAATTTTAAAAAATTTAAATGTATATGTTTTAATTGAATGTGAACAATTTTTGTGTTTCATGAATTAAATACAATATACGTACATATAATTTTTTTTTTTTGAATAAAATTTATGTACATACATACATATGTTACGTACTAAACGAATATGTTATACATTCGTATGTTATAAGTTTTTTTTATTTTTTTTATTTCTGTATAAATAAATGAGTGTTAATTGTGAAAGGTTAAAGTTGGCATTCTAAATTTGTATATATGGTTTTTTTTTCTAATTTTTGTGGTATTTAAAATTTAAATTTATTTTATGAACATGAAATGTGTATGTATGAATGTACCTATAATGTTATATTTAAATTCATTAATTTTGAATACATGACAGAATTGTGTTGATCGTTTCATCAGTTGTTTATGATCATTTATATTTTCGAATTCAAAATTGAAAAAAAAAATATTGTATGTATATTTTTTGAACATTATAAGATTTATTGCAATACTTGAAAATATTAATAAAAATTGTATAAATTGTGTAAAATCTTAAACTTAACATTTTGTGTGTGGGTGTTTTTCTTTTTCTTTTAATAATATTTTTTATTTCGTTTCTTTTTGCATGAAAATTAAAATTTCTAAATTGAACAGCGCAAAAATGTATACATATGCACACATATTAATGTGGTATTGACTAGTGATCTCATCACATCATAAAACTTCTAAATGAATTCGTTATATGGTTATTATTAGTGAAATTTAGTCGATCTACCGAAAAGGATTTTTTTTTTAAAAAATTATATTTTTATTATATTTGTCCATTAAAAAAGATTGTTTGTTGTTTAGTTTGTCACCCACAATTTTCTTCATCCGTTTTGCAAATAATATACAAAGATATAATTTTTTTTTATAAATCCCATTGAGGATAGTGAAAATGTCATTTAACTATTGGAATTTGGAACATTTAAAAGTACATACATATGTATGTATGTCCACTTTTCAGTACCTTATTGGTGTAATTGAAGAGTTAAAATTGTAAATAACAATATAAAAATCGATTTTGAATTTCACTTTTCTTTTATGACAATATAGGGTGTTCAGTGTCATTTTTGAATTGTTTGGTACAGACAGTTTATTGATTTCAGTTTTTAATTTTTAGTTATTAATGCGTACATTTGTATAAATATTTTCTTGATTCACAGACTAAAATGTATTTGTGCTTATAAGTACGTACGAGAATAAGTCGTTTTTTTTTTCGTTTTTTGTTTATTATCGGTGAATACATAAATGCTGTTTATTTTTAATATTAAGGCTTTTTTGCTGAATTTAAATCGCTTTTGGAATGATATACATACATTATATAGTACATAAATACATGTGTATTTGATCTTGAAAATGTGCTAAAAAGCTTGAAATTATGTACAAAAAAATATATTTGAAATAAAATATTTGAATTAAAAAAAAAATGTAAAAGAAAAAAACAAGCAAATTAAGTGCTAATTGACAAAAATGCCAACAAAAAAAAAAAAAAAATTGCTTCACATAATAAATATTTATTTTAGTTATAAGTCACTGTATTTGAATTTATATATCTACATTACATAGATTTAGAATTTATTTTAAATTAAATGCCAAAAAAAAAAACCAAAAAATTTTTAATGAAAAATTTATAAAATTATAATAAAATTTGAAAAGAAAATAATAATGTACTTTGCTATAAATTAATAAAATTTTTATTTAAAATTTTTGGTTTTTATACATTATTATATTTTAGATTGATTAACAAAGTATCGCTAATATTTATGCTTATATGTTCTTTTGTTCTTTTCTTCTGTCTCATTTCAGATGAAAAATAGTTTTATTAAAAAAATAAAAATAAATAAAATAGAACAACGCTTCTAGAACTTAAAAGTAAAAAAAAAGTATTTCTTATTCCTATATCTTCCTTTAAATGCATCAGAAGCCTAATTCCCCAGCTTATAGCCAGCCAAATTCAAGCTATATGTATAAAAAATAAATAAACAAAATACAATTGATCAAAAATTAAAAATTTTATTAAACAATTTTACAAAACAAGAGTAAACATAATAGAGTAAAATCATATAGCCAGTCAGCCAAATCAATCAGCCGCCAAACCAGTGAATTGCTCCTGCTATATCGTCGCTGCTAAATTTTTATCTACCCTATCGCTTTTTAAAAAGGTCATCTGCTGCTGCAATTTTCTCTATTTGCCGCCACTATACATATGAATTATCAACAGTTTATCATCGAAAATATTTAAATAATAAATAAAAGAAAGTTCAATTTTTAATAAAAAGAATAAAAATATTCGGTGTCGTGCGTGTAAAAGTTTTAAATCGTGTGTTATTAAAGGATAATAAAATATTGTGAGTGGTAATAAATCAGATTTTTTTCATAAATAGTTAAAAAAAAAAAATCAATTAAAAATCTTCGAAAAAGGCAAAAAACATATGCATTGCTATCCTCTCTTTTTGGAAAATTTCATTTATTTACTCAATTGTAATAAACTCGTATGTCTGTATAATCGCATAGTTTATCGTTATTGTTGCATTACTATTTATGTATGAAAGCACAGTACAGAAACTTTCCAAATTTTTAAAATAATCCTGTCGGTTACTAACTGAATTGATGTAACGAAATTAAAAATAAAAATACACGTTATATTACACTACACACAATCTAATTGCATTTGTCACTTTAGATAATTAAATTTTACTGTAACCGGCTGTGAAAAAAAGGAAAAAGATAAAAATAAACTTTAAAAAAAAACAGATCTGAAAACAATTGCTTGGCTTTTCTGTGCTCTAAATTAACTAAAAAAAAACAAAAAATAAATAAAGAAAACTTTAATCAACGAATCTACATAACACAACACAAAATTAAAAATATTTAATAAATAAAATTAAAAAAAATTAAATTTAAAAAAAATCAAATTAAAAATAAAAATTTTTCTCTAGTCTTTTCGGTTTGCCATGAAAATAAAAAAGTTTAAGTAGTCCGTTTAATTATTTTGTCAATTTTAAAATTTTAATTGTTTGACATTTTGATAAAGAAATAAATCAAAGTAAACTTAGCACGTGAAGTGTGTGTGTTCATAAAACAAAATATTGTATATATAAAAAGCAAACATAAGTACATAGTTAAATTTTTAATTTCATCAATAAACTTCATTATATTAAAGGAAAAATTAATTGTGATTTATAAAATAGAAAATTACGAGTATCAAAAGTAAAAATCGTGCACCTTATGTGAAGAAAGAAGGATAAATAAAGGTGTTTCGGTCTAATTTCATTTTTAATTTGTATATTACAGTAAAATATACGTAAATTTATTTTAATTACAATATAAAAATCTTTTCTATTTTTAACACTTTTGTTTTTTTTTTAAATACAAAACAGAAAGGATACATAAAAAAAAAATTTTTTTTAATATTACATCGTCTTTTATACATCGATACATTTTGTGATATGTACATCTGAAAAATATTAAACTACATTACATACATACATACATATGTATATTATTATTATTCTGGAAATAACATCAAATTAAACAAAGTAAAAAAAAGTGTTTTCTTTATTTCTATTTTATAGTTGAAAAAGGATACATATATGTAGATTGTGTAAAAATATCTTTATTTAAAATATACATAAAAAATATTAATTATAAATTATAGAATATATTCATATATATATATACAAATACGGTAAATATAAATAATTATATACATACATATATTGTAAATTGTATACACTTACATTAAAATTACAATAATATTATAGTGTTATATACACATATTAAAATTACATACAATTATACGTATACATACAATCTGAAAGTGAGCGAACGATAGAAAAAATTTTTTATCAAAATAAAATTAAATAAAAAACAAAAGAAAAATTTATAAATTTAAAAAGGCCAGGGATACGTAAAACAAAAGAGAGAAAGAGAGAGAGAGAGATAGAGAAGCGAGTGTATGAATTAAAATAACAGAATACAATAAAATTTAAATTAAAAATAATAATTTTTAAATAGAATATTATTATCACAATAAAAATAAAAATTAAAAATAAAATCAAGTGAAATTGTAAAATAAAAAAATAGAAGGCAAATTACTTCTTTTTTAAATTTTTAAATAAAAATTACTAATTTGTATAGTGTGTGTGTTCTTGTTTGTTTTTCTCTGTTTTTAAATTCAATAGAAATTTTTGAAATAAATAGAAATTTAGTAGATAATAAAAATCTAATAAAAAATAAAAAGAAATTATTTTTTATATGTGTAATAAATTAGAGAAAAAAATTAACTTGTATTAATTAAATACACAAATTATTAATTCTGAAAACAAAAATAAATAAAAATAAAAAATTCGTATTAGTAATCATTCATTTTTATTCATATTTACATAATATAGAAAACAATAAAAAAAGGAAAAATTAAAATTTACTGAATAGATCATATTGAATGTGTAATTATATACAAAATACATAAAAATTCGATTATATTAGATACACCATGATATAAGGAATTAATTTAAAAAAATATGAAAATCTAAACTCCAATATAAAAAAGAGAAAATCAATAAAATAAACAATAGAACATAAAAACGTGTGAATTTAAAAAAAAAATAAATAAATAAATAAATAAATAAATTTATAATATTATTTATGTTCTTCATAATATACCTACCCTGTGTGTAAAATTAATTAAATAATAAAAATAATTCAAAGGAAAAGCATTTTGTTTTTTCTGAATAATTGTGAAAATATATTAAAATACAGAATACATAAAAGTATATATATATATATATAAATATATATAACTAAATTCTAAAAATAACAAATAAACAAAATTATAAAATTAATAAATAATTCATAATTATAATTAATTTGTAAAAATAAAAATATAAAAACATGGCGGCTATGATGAATATGAATAATTTATTAAATGGTAAAGATTCACGCTGGTTACAATTGGAAGTATGCAGAGAATTTCAAAGGAATAAATGCTCTAGACAGGATACAGAATGTAAATTTGCCCATCCACCAGCTAATGTTGAAGTACAGAATGGTAAAGTGACAGCATGTTACGACAGTATTAAGGTTAGTTACATATTACATTTGCTTATTATTTACATTATATTTTATAAATGTATGTTAAATCATATCCTTTGTAATATCCATTAAAAGCAGCTCTAAATTAGATGCTTTCTTATAATTTAATTTAATTAAATCCCTTTAGGCAGTATTTAATATTATTTAAATCTAAAATCATTTGTTTTTTCTCGACCAATCGAAATAAAATGAAATTGTATATATATATATCTTTCAGATATAATAATTAAAAAAAATGAAAGTGAAAAGTTTTTCTGGTGTATTTCTTCTCAGACACGTATTTTATTTATTTTTACATTTTTTTTTTGTTATTTTGATTATTTTATAGATTAAAATATTAATATTTCGTTGAATAATTTTGAGTACACATGAAAAATTTCATAATTCAAAACTGTTAGTGTTGAAAAAATTTATCACGCTTATCTTTTTGTTTTAATTTAATTTTGATATAAAAAGAAAAAAAATTTAATTGTTGTTCTTCTTTGCATTACACTGTAACAAACTGTATGAAAGAAAAGAAAAACGAACGAAATAAAAGTAAAAACCATAATAAAAAAAAAACCTTAAAGTATAGAAAATTTTCTACATCTATGTGAAATATGAAATCCTTGTAAAACAATTACTTTTTACTACCATTCAACTATATAAGTGGTGCTTACTTCCTGTACATTACCGTCTTCTATGTACTAATTTTTTAATAGTAGAATTTACTATATATACAATATAGCACAACAGCCAGTTATTCAATAGCAACAGCATACAATTCTTATTTTCTTTTACCACATAAATTTATACATACATACATTGGTACATACATAAGAGTAATGAAAAAGAGAACCACAATTTTCAAGCATTTTCCCAGAAGCTAATTTACGTTTTTTAAAAATGAAAATCACTATCAACCAAAACTAGTACCAAATGAAACCAAACCAAGTCAAGGCATCCATTCATTTATTCGTTCATTCATTCATTTATCCGTCTATTGCATTTTTTTAAGCAGCTTAAGAAGATTATTTCTTCTGTTTTACTAAACTGATGTTTTACCCATTAACTGACATTAAAAAAGAAATAAAAATAGAGAAAAAAAAAAATATATGCTATACTACTTTTATACGAAACTTTATGACGTAAAAATGAAAATAGGTGTACATTGTACACAGTGATGAAAACTTTTTTACAGTACATTTCCCTTTAACACTTTCAAAATTTCCCTTTTTCAGAAGCCATTTCCCTTTTTATAATTTTTTGATTCAAATTTTATGCTATAAAAATTCAGAAGGTTTATTATGCAAAATATGTATATTTATATTTTGTTTTAATTAATTATTGATAATAAATTCATGTAAATTAAAACAACAAGTAATATAAACGGAATAAAAAAAAATAGAAAACAGCGCGTGAAAAAAATTAACAAATATAAAGTGAACATAGATAACAAAAAAACAAACTTTTTAAAAAATTTACATAAATCAAAATTGAACTGATTAAAAGTGCAATACATTTTATAACTCTATTTTGTTTTCATGTACATACATACATAAACTGATCGAATTTTTTGATTTGACTTTGTTTTACATTTAAATCAAAAAAGTTAGCATCTTTGAATAATCATTTTGCATGTAAAATACTATCTAAGGTTTCTGTGTTCAGCCTGTTTCTAAATTTATTAGTAATTATTTCAAAAAGGCGATATTTTCCTTTTTTTCGCCTAATTTCGGCTTGTTTTCCCTTTTCCCTTTCAAGGCTTCGATTTCCCTGAAAACGGGAAATTTCCCCGCAGTTTTCATCAGTGATTGTACATGACCAGTGGCAGGCAGAAGTAAATTATAATGACGATGATGATGTTGAATGATGGTGTACTATACAACAATTACCTTACAATAAAATGTTAGAAAAAAGGTAAAAGGATGAAAAAAAAAATTATTATTAGTATGTGTATGAAAATATGCTGCATTTCATTTTTCTTTTGTTAAAGCCCGTACAAAAAACAAAAGAAAAAAAAACCAAAAAAAAAAAATTAAAATAATAAAACCAAAGTAAAGTTTTTGTTTTAAAACTGAAAAAATACAAGTATTGTCGTTTATTCTTCTGAAATCTGAGTTAATTTTTTCTTTAGAGTAAGGTATAATATTTTTCCTTGTTTGTGCTTTTTAATTTTTACTGATTTTTTCTGTATTCTGTGTTTCGTTTTATCTTCAAATATATGTTTTACGAGTCGAAAGTGTTTAATATAAGAATTTATTTTTATTGAATAAACAAAAACAGGATTTTGAGTAAAAAATAAAAATAAAATATGTAAATCATCGCTTTGAAATAATACCAGTTTAAGTCTATTTTAATTTAAAACTTTTATAATTCTAAAAGCCACGTACAAAGAAAATTTTTTTGAAATTTATATCGATAATTTATTTTTGATAACGTGAAAATTTAATGTTTGTAAACATTAAACTGATTTAAAAAGCAACATTTTTTTAAAAATTAAATGTCACCCAATATTTATTGTTGTGATTTTTGGTTTTAAAAAACATATAATAATTAAAATATTCAGTGTTCTACAAATAATCAAAAAAAAAATTTTTTTCCTACGTTTTTTCATACAAAAAGACGTATACTATATGATTAATAAAACATAAAAATTGTACAATAAATTTTTTTGACTTTTAATAATTTTTATCTGTAATATTTTATAAAATATAACGTTTTAATTACCGTGTAGTATTTTATAAGGCAAATTAATTGTCCATCATAAAAGACAAATAACTTTTGTCACTATAATATCAGTAACAAGCAAATTATTAATATGGCAACTGTAGGCAGTCTACATATAAAGTGTAAATACAACGTACATTTAAATGTAGACAAATGTTAGCCTATAAAAAATGAATGTAAAATTTAATATCATCTGAATAAAGTATAGATAAGGTCAACGCTATTATTATTTCGATTTTATATGTAATAGAAACAAAATAAAATGAAAAAAACAAATGAAAATTATGTATTTACTGTGAAATGACCTAATAGACCACAATGCACCATATGCATTTGAGAAATAATCGTATAAATGATGTTATCAAATAATAACTCTTGATTTCAATCGTTGTCATTCTGTTAAGTTACTTCACCATATATGGATCTTAGTAGGTGTAAGCGAATACATGTATATACATATGTATAATATGTAAACTTTAAAGATTGTAATATTTTGATTTATGAAAATTTTGAAAATTTCCAATGTCAGTTATATTTAAAATTGAAAGAATAAATCCACACACACACACACATTCATGAGACATCACAAAAGATTTTTTTTTTTTTTTTAAAAAGAGAATATGTAGATGAAACTCTTAATAACTAAAAGGCGTTAAAATTTGAACAAAAGAAGAAAACAAAAATTAAGTACAATGTAAAGGTCAAAACAACGTTTGAAAGATAAACTTACATTTTAAAAAGAATAAATGTTATTTCTAGTGTTAATTATTCTTATTACATTGTTTAGAAATACATATACATACATATGTATGTATGTTTCAAGGTTGCTACTAAAATGGATGCACTGTATTGCCATTGATCAGCCTTCATCAACTTAAATAGCTTTCAAAACAATATTTTAGGTCAAGCTTCATAAAAAGTCTTTATAATTACGGTTTTAGAAACATGGAAAAAGTTGCATTTCTCAAAGTAAAAACTGAGTTTTATTTAGCCAAGCAAATTTAGCAAATCTAAGCAAAATTTCGAGAATATTGTAAGGATATTCTTTTCGCTATCTTAAACAAACACATTAATAATGTACTGTTACAGTTAATACAATTCATTAATGATGAAGACAATGATTGGTGATGGCTATATGATAATAATAATGATAAGATGATAACACACTATATAGTAGCCAATTAAAGTACCAACATAAAAAATAAAATATAACATAAAATAAAAAACGATGATGACAACCTTATTTAATAAGATTGAATTTGACCCATATATTTTATGTCATACGACAATTTTTTTAAGTTTGTATGTTCCATATATACACATATGGATATATGTACATATACATATGTAATTTGATTCATTTTTAAAATGTCAGTATAAGTCTATATGATGCACATATCTAATATTTACATATGAATTTATATAAAAATCTTTATCTAAGAGAATATAATATGAACAGATATGAATGTGTAAGGCAAAAAAAAGTTAAATCTGATATGCAAATTCACATACAGAAACTATACGAATAAATTTAAGAAAATCCCTTGAGAAGATATGAAATGTGCATTTTTGTCTGCCTTATATAAATATAGTATTTTAGCTATTGTATATGTATATAGAACACAATTATTTTGTATAAAAGTAGTAGAGTAAGAGAGCAGCAGCTGGAACAAAACATAAGTACAATATATATACATATGTATGTAAGAAATAATAAGTAGAAAATATATACATATAATGTAACAATGACAACAACAGTAGAAGCAATATTAAGAAAACATATTATAATAATAAAATGCCGTAAACCCTTTGTCACTTTGGCCTTATCTTCTTTTTTAACTTACTTCTATTTACATTAACTCCTTCTACTACATCCTTACACACATGTGTGTGTAAATTTGCATACTTATGTATATGTATGTGTATTAAAGTTCTAAAAGTTGTTAGGCAACACATCAGACAGCTGCATAATACAACAAAAAAAAGAACTTATCATATATTGTATTGATGTGTATTCGTTTTGCCTAAGAAAAAAATATATAAAAAAAACGTTACAAAGACAAAGTTATTTAAACTTCAACTTCATGCATTTTTAAATATAGGGAAGGATGTTATCGTTAGTTTGAGAAAAAAGAAGGAAAATCTTTTATATGTACATATACGTCTGTACATATATGTACTTATGTGTACAATTCTCACATTTTTTCGTCTTAAATTCGTGTACATTTTTTCCTTCTTTTATCCTGTTTTTATTCTTTTCTTGTCTTCTACATCATTGCAAATTTTCTATTATTATTATTATTCCCTACGCTGTAATTCTTTTTTTCCAAATTTAAATAAAAAAGAAATGCAAAAAAAAAAAAAAAAAAACAAAAACAAAGGCTTGTGCTGTATGCACATTTAGAGCAGAATGATTAGATTTTACACTGCATTCATTCACTGTTTTAAAAGAAATTTTACTTAAAAATAAGAAAAATGTGCCTCAACGTATACAATTTTTATTGTATAATCTGATACTTATATACAATTACGAATAAGAAATTCATTCAAATGCATTTTTCAATTTTTTTTTTCTTACACGTATATTTTTTTTATTACAATTTGGCCTCTGTGTAAAATTACATAGCGATATTAGCATTCACAGTAGTACTGTCTTTATATAAAAAAAATTTTAAAAAAGCCATAAAAACTTTTTACATCGAACAACTTTTATTGACGCATGTAAGTTTATCTTTTTCGATTTTTCTTTACTCTTTTTCTCGTTTTTTGAATATTTACACTCCTATTTGATTTAGGTCCTTTGTTTAGCGTCTAAGTTTTTTTTCGGGAACTATTTTTTCCATTATCACCGTTAATATGAAGTGCAATAGCTGTGTATATACAAACATAACATGCAAATATCACAAAATAAATAGAAATAAAAAAATTCATCAGCATTAACAGCATCTGCAGCAGCAACACCAATAATACAAAACAATATATTGCTATCTTGTGTTTTATTGTAATGACATCAATGCTACTTAAGAATGCACAAGCGGAAATATCAGCCTCAACCATTAAAAAAAATCTATGATAAAGAAAAACGAAAAAACAACAAAAATATCTACTTTAATATGCACATGATAAAAGCAATTTTACTACGTATACTACATAATATGTATGTATGTATAGTACATACATACATGTTATTATATGAATGTGAAAAGCGAGGAAATGAGATTTTGTTTGCATGCAAATCCTTAAAAATATATTCGCCATATTGAAAATTGAGAAAAAAAATCCGATTCTATTTTCTAACTTCATCTAAACATATACATACATATGTATATATGTACATCAATTTTTTTATTCATTTCAAGTAATATCAAGTTGTGTTCAATAAAAATTTATCGTACACATATATATATATATATATAGATACATGCACATAGATATGAAAATAAAATCGGAAAAAAAGCTCTAACGAGTGTTTTTTTTTTACATTACATGCTTTTGTTTTATTTTATTTTTTTCTGTTTTCGTCTTTTGTTATTATTCATTCCTTGTGGTAAACTTCTTGTGGTTGAATGGTTGTTTTATCCTTGTAGTTAATTCAAATTGAGTTCTCTATTATTTTATTGATGAAGAATCTATGTATGTTGATGATATAAAATTGAGTGGGTAGTGATAGGTATATGTACACGAAACAGCAAAAAAAAAAAAAAAGAAGAAAAATGAGAACGAAATACAAGAGAAAAACTTACTTCAAATAAACACAACACAATTTTTTCTAATATGTACATACAAAGTCCTTGAATTGAAATTGAATTATAATAAAAACATGTACGATCGAATAAAGTTAACCTATGTATGTATACTAAAAAAAAAAAAAAAACCAAAATAGAAAAAAAAAAACATTACGAAAATGCATAATAATAAACAGGATGAGTGAATAGATGTTGATTTCATCGCACAATTTAAAATGAATCAAACAAAATCTAGGAAAATGACTATACAAACATACAAAAATAAAATTTAAACACATGTACATACATAAGGTATAGGAGAAAAAGCATGGTTGCTATAATAAATGATTTAGATGTATGATTGAAATCTAGGATTTTCTTAAATCTATAAATATAAGATTCTTTATCAATATATGTATGTATCTATATATACATAGATTTTAAGTAGGGGTTACTACTACCCACCATTTACCTGGAGTCTGTATTTAGTTTCATATATGTATGTATGTACGTACACTCCATTTGTTATATACGACAGAGTTGAAGGAAAATCAACAGCTTTAGAAAAATCTGCAATGTCTACGTACATATGTATACATTTGAGTGCACATGTGGTAGAATACAATGTATGTGGTATACATACATATGTACATATATCATACTAAAAAAGAACTCGATGTATTTAGTGTAGTGGTAAATATATTTATATATATACAATCATTGTCATCTTTGTCGTTGTTGAAGAATTAATGCTTCATGAAATATTTATGTGTGTTAACCTCTATTTTATACGTTAAAAAGACTATCAATGATTCAAAATGTACACATTTAAAGAAATACTACCTATAGGTATGTTTGCTTTCTAATATCAGATATACATATAATGTCAAAGTATAAAATAGACGTTATGAATTAAAGATCCTTCGATTGTACGTATCCACAAAATATGTTAAATACATATAAATTATACTTTTATAGTTATGTAAATGCACATTAGAATTTAAGAGGAATTTCATTTCATTTTCAAGTTATCAAGGTTTTAGCAACATACTTTACACTTTTGTCGTTTTTTCGTCTTTTTTTTTTTTAAATCCAGAATATCATCAACAAGAGATAATCTAGTAATTATCATAAGAGATAACTTAGTCTTTTTGATTTTTTATCTTTTTTTTTCCTTAAGTTTTTATTTAACTTTTTGAATATAATTAAAGTTCAATAACGAAAAGTAATTTTAAATGCATACAGAATGTGAATTAAATACGTATGAATACATATTCCTTTATAAAAATAAAAAAAAACTTTTTAAATATATACATATATACCTTATAAATAAATCGATATGACGCTGATGATAATCGTGACACTTTTAATAATATGATAATGATGACCATGAGATTATGAAAATAAATGTACATGTGTGTATAATATAAATGTACATATATTTATAGTCTTTTTTTTTAAATACATTGAATTTTTAATAAAATTTAATTAGATTTTCATGTACATTCCATAGGTTAATTATTTTATCATCATCATCTTATACCGTGCAATCATTTTTAATTCAATGTACATATTTTATTTTATTATCACACTAAAAGAAAAAAATGAATGGTTTAAAAGAGAAAAATTTCCATTTATACCTACAATAACAACAATCATTCGCATATCATTTATGTATGTAGGCTTTAGTACTGGAATAGCAAGAATGGTAACAGACATAAGTTCAATTTTAATTACATTTATTTCAGTCTCAGTCTTCTTGAATCCAAAGAATTTATGAGACAAGTACAGGATTTATATTTTCCAAGTGGGCATTTTGTAATCCTACAAATTTTATTTAAGACTTATTTACATTGAAGTTTTCTTTAAAAAGAAAAAATTATTCTTAAATATAAAAGCAATAAAATAAAAAAATGAATTCAATAAACAAACAAATAATTGAGTAACATCATATATTTCCTTTCTTATTTTTTAATAATGTGTCAAAAAATGAATTATACAATAAAATTGAAACTGATGTAAAAAATAGTATGTACCTTTAATACTTAATTTATTTTATACAAAAGGAAAAAATAAAATAAAATAAATAAACAAACATGACTTGTGCATGTTAATTTCGTATGTTATTCAAAGTATACACGCATATCTAAATTATACACAAAGGTGTATTTATCTAAGTTTTTAATAGTAATGATAACACTGAAGGAGAATTACTTGCAAAATGCACAAAAGTTACTAATGTAAACGTAATTTAACAAATGTATAGTCTGCAAGATTGTAAAGATTATGCTTATGTATGTATGTAAATGACGCGATAAGGTATAGTATACTAATAAAGTTTGTATATATGAATATCTACATACATATTATGTATATCTGATATTCTACTGAGTATTTAGTTCGAAATCCCACACATGTATTACCTGAATCCTTTTTTTTTCTGTTTTTTGTTTTTGTTTTTTTTTTTTTTATTTTTACAAACTTTAATTTTATACTGTATTCAAAATTTTAAAGTGCCATTATCTTCACTTTTTAGAAAATTTCAAAAATAACTAATGATATTATTTAACAGTATGAATGCACATCATACATATTATCCTACAAAATGTATTCAGTCAGACTGATATATATTCTGTTTATAATATTTACAATTTTATTCTGATACATGTTTTAAAATTATGTTAAACTGTACACGAAACATAATATTTAAAAGATAACAAAATGTTTTCATAGTTTATATATAGAATTAGAATCAAATGATGTATATATACATATATGTATACAAACATTAAACAGTAGTATAATAAAAGTTTCACATATAAGCAAAAATCTCAAGACAAATACATTAACTAAATGTGGTATTTTCTTAGTATTTTCCTCATCATTTCTATACATACTCAATCATATCAGTTTATATGTCTTCTATTTCATACATACATATCTACATATACATATATTAAATTTTGTTTTGTATTACACATTACATTTATAGAAAACTTCAACCATAATATCGTGTAAAAATATGTACATGTGTTTATGAAAAGTATGTACTCATATACATACATATATTCATACTAAAGTGTATGTATATTTTGACATATGTATACAGTTTTAATGTAGATGTAACATTTAAAAAAAAAGATAAATAAAAATATGTTATTATTTTTTGCAACTGTTGTTGAACTTTTATATCCTTTATTGACATAACTCAGTTTAAGCTTGCAAAAATGCACAAACAAAAATAGAAATACTACACATATAAATTTCTATAAAAAATATTGTATAATTTTATCTTTGAAAAGAATACAGGATTTTTATAAATAATATAAAACACGTCAGCACATATAATGAAATTTATGTAATGTATGTATTTGATACTTTACACCTCGTATATGAAATTGCATTTAGATAATGTACATATGTATATAAAGGCATATGCAATATTTATTTATCACATATACACAAATATGTACATATATCTTTTATGTACACATTAACTTGTAAAAAGTATTTTTGTGTACCTATATATTTCCTTTACCCTGTGTGTATTTTCCTGTGGACAGGTACATGGGTTTACTTGTATACAACACAAATGTCATTGAAATGAAAGAATGATTTGATGCATTTTACAATGTTCGTTAGATAGATAAGTTTCTCTTTTCTTTTTTTTTATTTTCACTTTTTATATGGAAAAATGAAAATGATAAGAAAATTCTGCAATATTTCATGAATATGATGATGCACCCATACATATGCTATATACTCATGTAATACATACATATATACATGTGTACGTATACATGAAACTTGAAATATATAAAACTTGAAAAGATCATCTAAAAATATGGTTTCAAAATTGGATACAAAGGAAAACACCTACGACAACTTTACATCCCTTTTTATGGATATGAATACTTATGTATATCCTTAGTGTATCTGTATACATTAACTTGTCTTTTAAGAATTTTTCATATTGTAGTTATCATATAAGTGTGTATAAAGTATACATCGTCGTTTTTATTTCTGATAAATTGCATCAACTTGATAACGAGACCAGAAAAAAACATTTAAAAAAAAGATAAAAATGTACCTTATGTAAAGAAAAAAATAGATTTTTCTTATTTCATACTTGTTATAAATTTAAAAAAAAATTCATATTTTCCTTTTACACTAGTATGAACATATAAAGTGCAAGTATGAACATATCATATGTACATACATATACATATATGTATATATGTATGTATGAATATCACAAACGTGTTTAAAAAAAAAATACCACCAAGTATACGTAGTTTTTCACTTTTATAGTAAGACAGTCAATAATTTTTCTTGACATTTTTTCTTGTTTTCTTCTTATATATAATGGTGGGATCTGAGTATTTTTTTTCCTTATTTGTTTTCTTATTTGAAAACTGAAATCAAAGCTTTAAAGAAATTTATCGCTTCTTAAAATAGAATAAATGTGGTTTTAAAAAGTTAAAAATCATCATATTTTTTTTTTGCTTTGTTGTCATTTTCGTCTTTTGTTTTTTTTTTTTTTATTTTAACTTATATAAGAAAAACTTTTCAGATTTTTATACATATGAAGATATGCACGTACATAAAAATGAAAATTGATACTTATCGTGTCATTTGTTATTAAAGTTTGTCTTCATTGTCGTTCGAATACATATATTGTCATACGATATTTTTCATTCATTGTCATATGAGTAGCAATATGTGCTTTTAGAAATTTTCAAAAAAAAAACGAAAAAAATGATATATTTTTCTTATTTTTGATTTTCTGCTCAAAAGGATTTATAACGTTACAAGTACATATTTTTCATGTATTGCATCGACAATCCACAACTAAATGTCATATATATTTGATGAGGTCATTTTTCAAATTACTAAAATCCTTTTCTTTCATTTTTCTTATTTTTCATTTCTATACACATTACATTATTCGATATTAAATGTAAGTGAAAAAGTTATTCTATTTATTTAAAAAACAAAAAAAAATATCCACTCATAATGGTATGTACGTTTTTTTTTTTCATTTAATTATTTTTCATTTTCTGTAATTACATACATGAATGTTATCAAATTAAAGAAAGTTTCTAATTAAATTTTAGCAAAACTTTTCAAATTTGAAAGTTTCTCTCGTTCTCTTTATCTCAATTCACATATAATTCGAAAATGTTTTATAAAATTAAATGACAAAGAAGAAAAAAAAAGACGACAACAATAACAACAACAAATTATTTAGTTTACATTTGTTTTTGTTTTAAATTCTACTCAATTTAATCAAATTGTAATTACAAATGCTATTAAGAAGAAATGTGTTACAGTTGATTACAATTTTTATTGTGATTAATTACACAATTTCTAATCGATATTAAATGTATGATTCTCTCACTTCTGAATAAAATTCGTATACCTACATGCATTTGTGGTTATATACTGAAACTTTCATTCTTAAGAGTATGTTAATCAAAAACATTGAAAATGTTGAGTTTCCTTTTGGTTTTTATTTTCATGAATATTTTGTTTAAAAAATTTTTTTTCCAATTTTTAAATTCGATGATAATAAATAAATTATTTATCATATTATCAAAAGTAATTAAATAATTTGTACTTAATTGTATAAAGTTTGTTTTTTTCAATCACACTAAATATGAAGAAAATTAATTAATAAAAAAAAATCCTTAATTTTAAGTTTATAAATTCCCCGAAAAACTATTAATTTATATAAAATGCATGGAATCTCTCTAAACATCAATATATTGTACATTTTTTTGTGAAAAAGTTTTTTGTACAAATAAGTGGGGTAATGAGTGCATATACTAAAAAACAAAATGAATGTCAGAAAACCCAGAAGAAAAAAACTTATGATAATAAAATAAAATAAAATAGAAACAGTCAAACTTCTTAATTAAGTTTGTTTCGGTAACAAGAAAAAAAAATTAAGTATATCGTCTTTATTACAAGAGAAAAAAACAACAGCAAGTAGATGAAAAGTTATGGTTTTCAACAGTAGAAATTTAAAATAAAATTTTTTTAAAGTCTATTACGCGTGGTAAATTTTATTTTATTATTATTATTTTTTTTTGTTTTATTTTGAATATTCATAATGTTACGAAAGTTTTAAAACATTCTTGTGTGTAACCATAAGTTTTTTCTAATTTACTTGCTGCAAACATTTGAATATTTACAATCGTACGTACATATGTACGTGTCCCATTACATTCTTTACGTGGACTAGCCAACAAAATTTTCTTACCTTCAGGCTGGAAAAGCTTTAATATATTGTTTGCCACCATCAAAAACTTCTTATTAAACTGAGTATATAAATACACAATATCATTCTATACCATACGTTTACATTATATGAGAATGTATGAAATCGTTATAGAAAAACTTTTTTTCAAGGCTTTAAACATACATACATATATTTAGATACATACATATAACAAAATAAAAATTTTATTTTCATTTTTTATCTTTTTTATCTTCTAATTCTCAATATAAAAAGAAAAATTCACCATACGGAAAATTATGAAAAATTTATCAAAATTACCTACAATTCCCTTATCTTCTACAATACATACGTACATATGTATACGTATATATGTACACAATTTTCTAAGGTTATGAAATTTATAAGAAATGAGAAATAACAAAATAAAACAAAAATAAAATAGAAGAAAAAAGTATGAAATCATTGAATGGACATAACGACTCCTTTGAGGTATAAAATTAGACAAAAAACACAAAATTTTTTATACATTTATACGTACATACATATGCATGTACATATGTATATTTTCCATACGAAATATACAAATACATAAGTATGTTAAAATATTGTGTATACATATGCAATATACCTACGTATGTATGACTTAATATTATATAATATGACCAAGAAAAAATTTCATAATTTTTTGGGCTCTGCTCTTATGAATTTCATACTCCTATGTGAATCATACTTTTTTCATAACTTTGTACAAAAATTGTGTACTATAAAATTTTATTATCATTTTTTGTTTGCATAAAAATAGTAGCCATATTATGTGAAAGTATCCTATATGTACTAGTTTGCTATTCTTTTGTATATGTGGGCTACTAATTTATTGATAATAATTTTTCCTTTATATTCTTCTACATTAAAAATTTCTCTCATTTAATGCTTTTATTTATTTTTTTAATAAATTTTTTTTCTGTTTCAATTATTTTGTAACAATGTTAGATTAGAGAATCAAAAATTTAAAAAATGAATTTTCTTTTCAATTTTTATGACTTTCTTGTTTTTCTTTTTTTACAAATGTGTAATATAAATATGTATATGTACACAGGCGACTGAATTTGCATTAAAAATTTTAATTTTTGTATTTTGTGTGCACAAATGAAAAATTAATGAATATTTGGAATGAAAAGAGATGTCTTTGCTTATATGGGTATTATTGATACTTGTTCTCTGTGCACGAGCAGAAAATTGAAAATCTTCATCACTATCTTTGATTTTCAGCTAAGAGTATAGGTATACTGTTTTATTTAATAAATTTATAAAATAATATTCATCATTTTGTAAAAAATCGTGAAGGACTTTAAATTGATGAAAAATAAGTACACGTGTCGTGAAATATAATGCGCCAAAATAAATGTATACTGTAACACTCAATTGTGTATACTGTATTTGTATAAATAGTATTACTAAAATTAAAATTCTAAAGGATGGTTATTTTTTTACCGTGACTTCTGCAAAATATCTTAAAATTTTTTCATTTTATTATTTCCTTTGAAAAGAAATCGTGAAGTTCTTAAAAAGTAAATTATATTTAATTAATCATTATCAAAATTATTTCCTTTCAATCTATTTTATTAAAGTTATTTTCATTACTACTGTGATAAATTTATTTTTCCCACCGCATACATTTTTTTTTGTCTTCTTCATCTTATTTTTTTTTGTCCTTTAAATTTCCTGTAAATGTCAATTAAACTTTAAATTAAAGTTTTTCGTATTTCAGTTTTTTCTCTTTTTTGTTATTTGTTCTTGTTGTTGTTAAATTTTTATTTCTTTAAGTATTTCACATTTTAAATATTTCCTATGCGCTGTCAAAAGTTAGAAAATTACGAAAAGTTTTTTTTTTTTGCTATGTACGTGTACGTATATATAACTGTACATGTAGATACTTTTTTTTCTTATATCATTGTCGTTTTTTTTTATTCTGGGTTTTATTTTATTTTTTATTTTCCTCATTAGCTGTTCTTACATAAAATGAAATTTATTTAAAGAAAATGCAAAAAAAGGAAAGTAAGAACTTCAACGCTTTAAACTATACAACTTACTACAAACTTCATACTAATTTAACCACTTTTGCATTTTATTCTTATTACATGGTAGGTACAATAATGTTGGTTATATAGTAAAGTTTAGCAACTGATGGTGTCCTTAATTTCCTCTTAAAGCTTTTAATATAAACAGCAACAGCATCAACAACAAAACGATATCATTATATCGCTAGCAAGAAACACATTAACGCTTTTCGTTTGACCGCAATGAAATAAAATCGATTTTACTTTGTACATCTTTCTTTTTTTTTCTGTGTTATTATAATTTTCCTTTTTCTATCATTCTTGTACAAATAGTAATTTTCAAGTGATTTTGTAAAAATTCTCCTCTTATTTTTTTATTTATTTTGAAACAGTTTTATTTTTTTTTGTGTCTAAAATTTTATTTATCATATTTCATCAGTTTTTCATTTTTATTTTTTTTTTTTTTTTTAGTTCTCTAGCTCATTTTTTATGAGTACACACAAACACACAACCTGCATAATACAGAAAAATGTATGTGTATAGGTATACATAAATGAATATGATTAGTTTTTATGATAAATTATCCTGTTTATTTCCGTAAACAAGTAAGAAGAAGTGAGAGTTTTTCCACAGAAAAAAAAACTAACATTGAAGAAAATTTCGTTTTTTCAACATGAAAGTTTTTGACTTCTTAAAGTATGAAAACTTTATTTATTATTTTTTATTTCTATTTGAATGGAATTAGTATCAAATTAAGGTGGATTTAATTTTTCTTAGATTTAATCTTCTTCTATATTTATTCTCAAGTTTTTTATAATTTGTATATTTTATCTTTAATATATATTTGCATTTGTATATATAATATTTATGTTCTTCAAAATATACAGAATTTTTTATCAAAAAGGACTGTAACATAAATGTTTACAGTGAAAATATTAAAAAAAAATACTCGACTAATTTTTATTACTACTCCATGTGCATATCTCTATTCATAGATACATATACGTTTATTTTTGCATATATAAATGTAATGTCCTTTTTTAAATTGTGTATGACTAAATTTAATGAGGATTATTGTTACATCATTCATATATTTATTCATTAGACTTCATCATTTAATACAGTGTATATTTTATCTGTGTGTTTACAAATGTTTGTAGGTGTATAAGTTTGGAAGCTATACATTCACATTAAACTAAAACTAATATAATTATAATTCCTCAAGGATATTTTTATGATGACATAAAAAAATTCTTTTTTATTTACTGTTTTTGTGTAATTTGCTATTGTCTCTGTTTATATTCTTCTCATTTTTGTTCACGACCAATTTTTTTTCTACATTTTGCCTTTTCGCTATAGAATCATATGCTGCCTTTTATGGAATTTCATTTTCATCATTCTCCGTATTTTTGTTTTGTTTTTTGTTTTGGGTTTTTTTTCTCTCTTTTATTTTACTTGTTTTTTTTTTTTTTTTAATTTCATTTGCTATTCAAATTTTTATTGCGTTTCCTCACGGTAGTGCAGGCATAATATGAATTCTCTATGGGGGGATGTGTTTAACAGGATTTTTGCCGCCACAATGACTGTTATATTACACAATAGTACACAATGTAATATACATTTAGTCAGTTAACTCCTTCGACATTGAGTTTTTGTCGTCGTCATCGTCGTCATTATAATAAAAATTATAATCCTGTCGTCGTTATTTTTATCACACATTATTGTTTGTTATGTTTTTTTCCCCCAAAATAAAAACAACAATTCTAAACATGTAGTTGTATTTCATTTTAATTTTAAGAGAACTGTTTATCATTTTTCATCGATTGAGGTTTTTAGTTTTTAATATTTTTGAATTATGTATGTTAAAGTCTTCAATAATTTTAATTTTGTATCAGTATTTAGATTTTATATAAATCAGTTATTTAATCAGTTTCATAATTAGTAATTCTAAGGAAAATATCATTTTCTAATGCTTTCCTTTCTACAACGTTCCTGTCAGTTAGAAATAAAACGTTGATATACTTAATATTTCCAAAAATAAAATGGAGAGAAATCACGTTTTTTTTCTTATAAATTTTTTTCTTACTTGTGTTGTAGGACTAAAAGAAGAGTGAAGATAAAATAGACAGGGGATACATTTATGTTCATTTCAATAACGTGATAAGAAAATCCTTAAAAAGTCAAAACTTTTTGTTTATTTAAAAAGCATAAAGATAACAGAAATGAAATAAACATTCTTGAATTTTAACAAGGAAAGGGTGATTTAATTTGACACATCTTAACAGTTTAAAATCTTATACAATTTGAAAAAAAGTTAAATATTTTTGTAGAAAATATTATGCTCTTACTTTAGAAACAGAATAAAAACAACTTTTAACTTGAAAATATTAAATTAATTTTTATTTAAAGGTCAAATACAATAAATTAAGAATTCTCAATTACGTACGATTTAATGATGCGTAGAAATTAATAACATGTGTACATTTTTAAATTTGTTAGAAAATAATATGACAAGAATGTAAAATTGTTCACCAAGATTTGTAACATATTGAAAAGGTTAAAAAATTTTTCTTAAAGCTGTATCTTTTTTTGTTTAATTTATTTTTTCATATACGTATAGATTTTCATATATTCAAAAAACAAATACTCTAGAGACAATTGATTCAATGATTCTTATGTTCTTAAAGGGTGTATCTTATTGTTATTCAATATCTCAAAGCTATCAAATTTCAGTATAGAAAATATTTGTCCTTTTACACTTTTAAATTTAACATTTCGTATACATTTAAAAAAATTACAGTGACAACTAACTATAATAAAATAAAAAAAGAATAAAACAATAAAAACGAAAAAAAAACGAAATAATTTTTTCAACTTTTAAAAAAAGTAAAAGGATAACAAAAGCAATTAGTTTGATATGTGAGTAAATTCCTTAAATATCTTTATATCCTTTGTAACAATTTCATCTGGGTCTTTGTTACAATGTTTTTTTCCTTTTCTTCTCAAACATTAATTGTAAATTTAAAACAACATCGAAATGATTACAAAGTCAAAAGGATAAAACCTTTGTATAACAAGCAAAATAAAAACAAAAATTTTTTTTTTAAAACTGGAATAAAAAATTATTAAAAAGAAAACATACAAATGGAAAAATGAGTTTTTTATGAAAATTTTCATATTAACTTAATAAAATTTTTCTTTCTCCTCTGTTATAGTGCTTTTACTTTTTCAGTATATATAGTATATATTTGTATCTTTATTATTTTGTATAGTATATATTCTGTATATTTTTATCTAAAATCCTACATAATTCTGTTGAATACTTTTATCAAGACATAACTTCATTTTATAACAGTATATTTGTATTTTATTATTATCATTATTATTATTCACATTTATTCATTTTCATATTTAATCCGTTTGTTTGTGCATTGCACTGTATTTTTAATAGTACTGTACACAAAATATAATGATAATAATAATAATAAAATTCATATACATTTATATGAATACATTCACCAACCATTCATTTACATATATGAAAACATCATAACAAAACGAAAGTAAACAAATTTCTTTATAATATTCATGCATATACTATGTAAAGTTCATAGTTAAATTCAAACATTTCATTTTAACATTTTTATCGTATAAGGCTAACGTGACAAATTTTCAAAGGATAAAAAAGAATCAAATTTTGATAGAAAACTTGACCATAACTATCGTGTTTTTATGTATCATATATGTACAAATGTATGTAGTTAATTTTGGTTTTTGTTTGTAGACTGTTTGCTGGTGTTGTTGCTAAGTTTGTCCAAATACATACATAAGGAGGTATATGTTATTAGTCCTTTTCATAAAGATCCTTTTTTGTTGAATACACAGACCAAATTTTTGTTTTGAATAAAATTTCTAAATACACATTCAATGACGTACACAACTGTACATGTTTTACGTATGTTTATATATTTTTTTTTTCTTTTCTCTTTTACATTTTTAACAAAAATGTTTTCACTTTAATTTCCTTTTGTAATATGTGTACAGTGAACATTGAAAGATATTATATGAGTCCGAATAATTTATATAGCATAGGAAAATAATAAACAATACTATACGTACATACTTATGTGTAAATGTACATATTATGAACTATGTAAAATTCAGAATCAAAATCATGTGTATAGCTTTAGGATATGTTTAACATACTTAAATTTTCATTTTTGCATCAGATGCAGATTTATTCCAAGGATTGCTTTGTGTACACTTCTATGAACATATAATTATGTTCTCTCTACATGATATTTCATCATTTATATTTTCACATGCTCGTATTTACACACATGTGTATATAAAATCCTCAAATTTGTTTTTTTTTCTCTTTCTATTATAGTTTTGTAAAATTTTAGTTAACTTTAAAATTATGCAATCTCACATATTTGTACGTGAGTTGTATAAATGTATTATTATTTTACATTTGAATACAAGTTGAGGTAATGATTGCGTACATTATGTTCTTTAAAATCTAGGTGTACATTTAATTCTTTGTTTATGAGAATCAAATACATGAAAAAAATGATTTCACATATGTATGTATATATTTAGAAATATTTTATATGCAATTAATAATAATTTATCAATATTTCAAATATACGATGTTTAGTTTTAATTTTAAATACAAAAACATATCAAAAATTGAATCTTACAGCATTTATCTAATAAAATTTATTTTTTCTTTTATTTTTTTGCAGGTAAGAGTCATTAAATTTCATCTTCAAAAATGAATTACGTATGTATTACATGAATTTGTTTTTTACTTTATTAATATTTCGCTTAAAAAACAGTTAATTATTGATTGTAGGTACATATAAATTTTTTAAATAAAATCTCTCGATAAATATAAGCACTCCCGATTACAACTTACATAATGTAATAAAAAATAAATTTTCAATTACAAATCATTAATGAAATTCATTTGCAATTCATATTATTATATCCTTTTAAGTGATAATATAAAAATATTTCTAACAACACATAAGTATATTATGTAAATATTTCAAAGTTTCTAAAAGTACATGTATTATTCCATATATGTACTATATGTACATATAAACTAAAATGTATTTATTTAATTATGAAAGAAAAACTTTTCTTCAATTATGTTTTCAATTTGAAACTTTTTGTTTTCTTTCATTTCCTTTTATTTCTCATCTCATTTGTATATATGACATTAATACAATGTATCATTGAAAACGAATTACAACAATGAGTTTTTGAATACTTCATAAAGATTTGACATTTCTTCAGATTAAAATAAAAGAAAAAAAAGATAATAAAAATAAAATAAATGACAGAAACTTCATTGTTGTTCATAATAAAAATAGAAAATTTGTTTACAAAAAAAATTTCATAAAGAATAGAAGAAGAATAAAAATAAAATAGAAGAACAAATAAATTTATCAAGTGTAAATTTTCTCATAATTTTTGCACAATTTAATAAATGACAATTTCATTTAATTGAAAAATACACGCATTATATTATTTCCTTCTAAATTTTCCTTTTTTTTATATTTGTATTTTAGTTCATTACAAATTTATGCAAATATTTATTTGATTTTAATTTATGTATAATTATTAAAAATTTTTTATTTTTAATTTTATAATTTGATTATTTATCTCCAGTTATTTATAATCCATCCCTTTTGAGGGGTGGATAAAAACCAGTAGCAAGTATTTTTAAAGTCCGAAAAAAACACTTTCTTATTGTTTCTTCACATTTTAAATGTTAACAGTTTTTAAAGTTTTTCATAAATTTATATTAAAGTTACATAGTAAATGTGACATAAAAAAGACAAAATGATCAATACAAAATATTACAAATCATTAAAACATGAATAAAAGAAAAATAGAAAATTTAATGAAGCGAATAAAATTCACAATTACACCAAATACAAATTGCTTTATATATTTTTATTATATAGACGTGAAAACTCGTATACATTTTAATGTGTATGTACTTTTATCATTCGTATTCATCTTTCTTGTCTTGTCTTCAATTTTTGTTCATTTTATTTATTCATCCATCTCCTCATCCATATAAGTGATAATAATTGTAAGACATTATCAGCAGGATGCCACCTTCAATTTAGAAAAATTAATATAAAATTTGTCAATGATGCCACTTATTTTTCAGTAAAGAAAAAAAATTAATGTTAATAATAATAATGATAAAAAAATGAATTTTAATGTAAAGCTGTGTAAATGTGTATATTCATCGTTCACCATCATCATCATCATCGCAAAATTGTCATCAACATCACCATCGGAAATGATTCTAATTTTATGACATTTTATGTAATTGCGATGGAAATGATGGTGTCAGATGGTTTTATTCGAATTACTTATTTACAAGTTTTTTTTTTCTAAATGCTGATTTTGTTTAATGGCTTTTTGGTAGCGAAATATTTCGAATATTTTTTTTTTGAAGTGTGCGATTTCTTTCACCTAAATTTATTTTTAAATATTGAAAATAAAAATTTCCCATAGTAACTTCTAATTTGAGAATTTTTCGTGTCACTTTTTAAATTCAATGCTTTTAATATATTAAAATGAATTAATTTTTTAAAAGAAAATGCAAAATGTTACATAAAAATTTTAAAAAATTCATAGTTTTTAAACTTTTATTGGTATTTGGTACACGTATAAAAAGTACCATCTAAAGATTTGAATGTAGAAAAAAAATTTCGATATCTTATAAACAACAGCAGTATTTGGTGTATCAAATCTTTGTCTATGATCCTAAAGTTAATGTTCCCCTATAAATTATAGAGAAATAAAAAAAGAATATTGAAGGATGGTAGGTGGGGTAAGATGATGTAGGACAAAAAGTAGGATATAATAAAACGAATAGCCAAAAACAATGTAATAATGTAATGATAATGATGGTGTGATAAAAGAATCTAAACATAAGAATGTAAGAATACGAAAGCATTTCTTCCACTTTTGATCTCTTATTGTGTACTATACTCAAGCATACAACTAAAAAAATGAAACCGTCATCAATTTTACCAAACACCAAACAAAAACAAAAGAAAAGAGGAAAAGGAAATATTTCAAGGGAAGTTTAATAATGTGTAAAGCCTCATACAATTATTTGTGTTGTTTCCTTAAAGTGAGAAGTATTATTATAATTATTGAATACTTTTAGCTTTTTTGATACATATACATGATAATATATGTATGTATGTATATAAAAATTATATGTATGTAACGTGTAAAACAAATGCATGATATACTTTAGTCTTTCTTTTCGACTTTGTTCACATTTTATCTTGTGTATAGGTATATACATACATATATTACAATCTATACATTTCATTATTGTTTATTAATAGCATTATTGTTGACTTTTATAACGTATAAATCCTGTTACATACATATTATTGTAAGGTATTTGTATAAATAAGAAAGCTTTATTATTAGTTCCGTCTTAATATACCTTTGCTGATTTTATATAACATCATTTTTATATATATATAAAACAGTACATATATGATGTGGTTAAATTTCGTTTATGTATGTACTATATTTTATTACTATATATTATGTATTATATTTGTTAATAAATCTTTACAGAAACGCTCAAACTCCATCAGCTATCATCAACAACCAAGTAAACATCGTTATATGAAAAACAAATATACAATGAAATATCATTCCACGTACATACATACATAAATGTGTGATAATATGCACATATGTACATAATATGTATGTTTATGATGATATGTTTTAGATGAAATTCATTTTGTTTTATTCATTCATCAAATGATATATGAATCGTTTAGAAATTACGTACGTACTTATGTATGTATATGTATATTGTTATGTATAGTTTACATTATGTACGTTTTTATACATGCACTTATATATGTATAAGGACATAAACAATGTAGACACATAAATTTATTCTGTTTTAAATGTACACATTACTAAAAATTAATATGTACATATGTACACATATATGAATTATCAAAGAAACATACATATTTACATATACATACCTTTATACAGTATATTATGTATTGAACCAAAATGATAAGAATGTGGGCTGAATTTCTTGTAGGATGACGACATTTCTTATATGAATACGTACATATGTATGTATATATGTGATATTAACAATATTATTCCTATAACGATTTTATTTTATATCATACATTAAAATTACAATATGTGCACTAATTTAAATGATACTGCTGTTCTAGTATATAGATGAGATATCAACCATTTTACAGCCAAAATTATACACTTTAAATATTTTACTATTTATTATATTGTTTAAAACAAATAAAATATACTCACATATTCCTATACATTCAATGTCTGGGAAATATTTGCAGTAATTGTTTAAACACACACATGTAACATATCGGTATACGAAGGCACTTGTAAGACAGCGTCTTTAGGGTGGTTGGGTGGTATGTATATAATTCACATTCCAAAAATTAGAACACAAATTGTTTAAATACAAATTATACACGTTGTGTAATTTTGTTAATTTAATATTGTTTTACATTGGAATGCATATTCCAAATATTAACAATTGAAATGCTTATTTCAGAATAATTTTACGGTTAAAAAAAAATCCTCTTTGTAGTATATTAGATTAGAAAGTAAATGAAAAATATTAATGCAAAATTTGCAAAAAATATTAGAAGATATCTCTAGAGACTGCAAGAAAAAAATAAAAAAACTTTGGTTAATTTTTGATCCAGAAAATTTTTTTCCAATCACTGAACCACATAATTATGAAATTTATCTTAGAAGTTTAAAAAAGAAGGATTTAAAAAAAGTTTTCCACATTAAAATAACACTGTGAAATTAAGTTTATATTTGCACATAGTAATTGAGATTTTATGAATTTTACTTGAAGTGTACAAATAGTCTATACGGTTAATCGCCAATTTCAAATTTAAACATTTCATACGTTTGGTAATTTTTTTTCCATTATTTTAAGAAATGAATACTTATTACTTTAAATCTTAATACACAGTTTAAGAATCTTGTTGATTTTTCCAACTTTCTTAAAATATATATGAAATTTGTTTCATTCAATTTAATTTTAATTACTTCACGTAATATCTTTATTCATCCGTATATATACACAATTTATACGTTCGTATTTAAAAATTACATTGTTTAGAAAGTATGTATTGCATACATAATTATACATATTTGTAAGTGTATGTATAAGACTCGCCTTAAAAATTATTGTATTAGCATTGCCTTTTACTTTTATTTAAACCACAAACATTTTTTGTTCTTAATTGTAATAAAGAAAGTCGATTAAAGATCACTTCAAGCATCTAAAAATAATATACATACATACATTCATATCAGGTTAAAATTACTTTGATACGTAATTGCAGCAAATGTTGAAAATTTTATGTTCCTAATTTCTTTTATTTTTATTTCTTCTTATTCATTTTTCCCATTCATTCAATAAATAATTTCTGTTTTTTTATATTATTTTGATTTTTCTCGATCTTATTTTTTTGTTCTTTCGTTATTATTTTTGTTTTAAAACATTTTAAATTTATATCTACTTTTACATAAATATAATTCACCAAAATAAACAGAATTGTTCTGATGTAGGCTACGTATATACATGCATACTTATATGTATAAAAAAAAATTAAATAGAACAAACGCTTTCTTTGTTTCTGAACCAGAATATTTACTTGTGTATGTACATGCTTACATCGTTCATGAACGTACATATACATACATATACATATCTATAGTATTATAATAGATATTTTGGAAAGTAAAAGAAAGTAGTATTATTTTATATTTTATCGTTCTCATCGCTCTACTACAACATCTTTAATTGTGTTTTCTTTCGATTTTTCATTTTCGCGACAACAACGACGACAACACCAAGAACAACAATAATGATGACGACGATCCCAATTTTAGACTCATTTTTCAACTAACACACCCACTCATTCAATGAAATTCGAGCAACATATATACTTATTCGTTTGCCTGCAAATCGTCCCATCATTTTTGTCGAAAATTACTTTAATCATCAACGACAAGCAAAATTCTGTACACACGTATATATGAGAATTTTATTTATATACAAAATTTTCTTCATTTTATACGTATACATATGTACATATGTATGTGTGCATGTAGAAAATTATTTATACGAGTATTTCTGTTTTGTGTGTACAGAATATATACGCGATATGTAATTGCGATATTTTTTGAGAAAATATTACAGCAATTAAATGGTGGTGAATGGTATGTTTAAATATTATAAAAAGGATAATAATTCCTTAAAAATATTTTCACAGTTAGTCAAAATTAGAAACCGCACAAATACCATTTAAAAATTATATAAATTTCATTTACACACGTGTATACGCACAAGACATATGTATAAGAATTATAGAGAAAAATAAGAAAATTCCTTCAAATTTCAAATAAAAGTACAATATTCTACAGTATTAATTGAATTTTAAGTATTTTATTTACTTAAAGAATTTTTTTCATAAAAAAGTTATTCGAGTGTAATGGAAAATGAAAAAAGGGAAAAAATATTGTGAGAATTAAAATTGAAAAATGTTGAAAAATGTTGAAAAATTCGAAAACTATATAAAAAGTCGAACAAAAAAATTGTTTGTCTTTTTTTTTTTGATTCTTGAATTTTTTATTTTGAAGTTAATTTGTTAAAATCTGTAAAAAGAAAATAAAGGAAGAAAAACAACGATTAATGAGGAATATGATTAAAAGGGCAATTTAAATACATACATATGTATACACAGTGAAAAATGATCTTTCTAAATAATAAAAGTAAATTAAAAGAAAACTAAAGAAAATTGACTAAATTTTTGTTTATAACAATTACTTGGTGTTATGCACATCATTAACAAAAACTATGCAAAGTATTTAATTAATTATGCACTTAAGAATTTTCTTCTATGTTATTAAAAATAAAAAATTTAAAAGAATATTATGTTAAATAATTACTAATTGAAATTCAAATGTTAAAATACGAATAGCGTATGTTTGGCTTAATGAGAAGGTTATTTTTAATAAATCTGCTTTTTTGTGATTTAAATTTTACAGTTTAATAATTTTAGTCAAATTTTATTTTAAAATACCACAAGGTACGAATGTATGCATAACCCGTTGATTCCTAAGAGGCTATAAGTTTTGAATCAGAAATCGAATTTTTTGAATAAAAAAAAAATATATATATAATTTTAAAAATATTTTTAATCTTATAATGTTTAAAACCAAACATAAATAGATCTCATTTATATAAAATAAGCAATTCATATAAGTCAGCGAATACTCTCCAATATTAAATGCCTAAAAATATTAAATTTTTCTTATTTCTACTTTATAGTTGTTGATAAAAATTTTTGTTGTTTAAATTTAAATTTTAATAAGATACCCAAAATTTCATCTTTTTTAATGTAATATCATGAAAAAATGTTCATTTGATATTTAGTAATAACAAAATTTATTCAGACAAATACAATACTTTGTATAGTTATACACATAAAACTTATATGTATATACATACATAGATACGAATATACACTTACCCTCAATGACCCATTAAATTAATCGTTTAACTTTTTGAATTTGACTTTTAATCATAAATAATAAATTCAACAAATGAATATGATGTTGATGCGATGTTGATGATGACAATGATAACAGTAATAATAATAATTTTAATCGTAATAATAATAATGATAGTGTTAGTATAAAATTAATGAAAATGACCTAATGAAATATTTTGTTAAAAATTTTATGGTACATTTTACATACTTATATAACATACGCAACAATTAAGAATATATGTAAACTGTACTCTATATCATTAAAATGAAGGCTGTCATTATTGCTGTTACTAGTAAATTAATAAAAATCATAGACTTATAAAGTATCAATTTGTATTTTATTGAATTTTTTTTATTAATTTTATCATCATACATATATTATAAAAATAATAAAAATGATTTGTATATGGTCATTGAAATATGTACGCATACATAATGTGGTTAATAAAATTTCAATTTTATTATCATAAATATTTCACACTCAGATAATAAACATATGTAGACGTATGTAACATTTTATATAAATTCTGATAATAAATTCAAATTGATATCGAATTAGTTTCATTTGATCATTGTATTCTTACAACACACATCAATAACATTATTAAGATTATGAACTTAATTGAACACACAAAAATGTTTTCTTCGTTTACATGTAGCATATAAACTATGATGTGAATTAAGAATAAAAATATGTAAGCAAAATTATTCTATCTCATATTATTTCTTTAAAATCAAAATTTTGAATCTTTCAATTTTTTCACTTGTCCTTACTCGGACTTAATGTAAAACTACTTTAAAATTTCATTTGAATTAAAATTACATTTTATTTACCGAATAAGCTTCAGCGCATTTAATAAGTAGCATGACAATTTTATTTTAATTTTTAACTTATTAAATTATTTAAAGTTTATCATTTAAAAAATTTTTTTTCATCGAATTTCAATAATAAAATTTCATAAAACGCGTTTTTAGGGTTTTTGTTATATATTTTTGTTTTTTAACATACATTTATTTAATTTCATGTGCAACATATACATGTGTGAAAAAGAACTCTTTTAAAATAAATTTTAATTAAAATTTAATAATATTGATTGATACGTATGTAAATGTATAAACGTATAACAGATGGGTTATCATATATTCTCGATTTTTCATTTTATTACAGAACACATAGTTAAATGATATCCGTCAGGTATATTTATACACCCATTCGTTAGGTGTAGTACTATAGTTTACCTACACACATATTTGTTTACATGTGTATATTTTAAAATGATAATGTCCAATGTGGGATAGTAAATGGTTTACCTTGATAAAATACAACATATTATGTTACATAAATACCTACATATTGGACGTTTATGCCATAAACGCTTTTATCCTTATTGTTTATTTTTGTTTGTAGATTTCTTTTTTTCTCATGTAAATTTAATTAATTCAATATTGAAATATTTTAAACAAAATTTCGAACTACAAAAAAAAAAAAAAGAACTAAATGAAACCAAAGAAAATAAAAATATGTAAAATGAAAAAAAAGTGATATCAAAAATTAATTTTAATTGAGCGAATAATGAAATTATAATAAAACATAAAATCGATAATCATGTACATAGCTAATTACCTTTACATAATGTATTTGCACACCGTACGTAGATGTGTAACACATGCGTGTATTTGTTTATTCATTTTATTTATAATGTCCTTTTTTTATTGTTTTTTTTTTTTTCATAGTTTTCATGATAATTTATGTATGTTTTATTTATTACTTTTAAAAGTAATATTTAGATTGGATATCATAACGTACAAAAAAAATAATGAATAAATTACCAAACGCTTGTGATTTGATTTGTTTAAATTTTCATATAAAACACAATCACTTTATTGTACCACAAATTTTGTTTAATAGAACGTATTGTACAAAAATTGACAAAAAAAATAGAAAATGTGCATACGTTATAAATCATGTATATTTTCGTAACAGAAACAAAAAGCTGCTAAAATTATTTAAATTCAAAAATTTCAAATTTTAAAGGCTGCTGACAAGTTTATGGGCAAATTAATTTTTCCTGAAATTTTGAATTATACATATTTGAAAAAAAAAAAAAAAAAAATCTAATTAAAATTTAAAAAAAGATTGGAATTGAATTTAGAAAGATCATAAAACTGTTTCTTCATTTTTAAAGTATATAATGTAATGTGCGCAATATACTTATTTATAATTTACTTTTTAATTTTCCTCCACTTTTATAGGCTCTTTTTTTAAATGATGCTTTCAATTTTTACATTTATAATTAACAAGTGATATATGTATATGTATATACAAATCTGTAATTTCCAATGTATATGTAAATATAACATAAATTCATTTTCATTTTAAATTTGTTTTACTTAATCAAAAATATTTATTATAAAAATGTTCGTCATGTGATGAAAAATTTTGAAAATAATTGAAAAATATAAAAATAAACTAAGAAAATTTTCTTCAAGTCATTTAAAATGTAAAAAAGAAAATATATCTTCTGTTTTTAAACAGATATATAATTATATTTACATATGCACATACATATATAAAAAAAAATTTAAAGTATTTAATTCATACATATAAATGTGATCTAAATACATACATAATTTCTTTTATTTACATAATATACACATGGTATATGTTCATAATGTATATAAAACATAGCAAGCATCACTCATATTTTTCTAATATATTCAACAAAATTTTTAATACTTGAATGAAAACATTACATCACCTTAATTTTACCTCTTTGTTTTTCTGTTTTGTTTTCATTAGAATATGTGAATGTACATACATATATATACATACGTAAGATGTATTATGTGTGTTACAACATTTTTGTAATGCTTTCGTTTTTTTTTTTTTTTTCTTAAACTTATCTATTTTCTCTCCTGCTTTCTTCTAGTTTTTATTATACAATTTATCATGCATTATGGAAGTGAAAATGTTATCTAGCACATTACACAAACAGAATTTTTACATACTTATTTCTTTAATAAAATGAATTGCTTGTTGTGTTGTATATCTTTTATCTAAAAATAGAACAGAATAACAAATACATATAGAAGATTTTTATTTTTTCTAAGTGATCGTTATGCATAGGTTTAACGGTGTATTTTTTTTTATCAAGGAAATATTTCACGTATTTGTACGTTCAAATTAAAAGAAAAAAATAACAAATGAAAAGAAAAACAAACATTTCACATGAACACATGAACACATAGAAGGAATAAAATTTCATGTGTACGAAAAAAGACATTAATACCATAACATGAGAAAAATATTAAGTATCATCTTGAGGAATATTTTAAACAAAATATTAGCTTAATTTTAAAAAAGTGAATATTATCAAATATTACCTAAATTTAACGTATTTGAGAACAAGAAAAAATCAAGCGTACATAATTGGGGTTGGAAAAAATTAAGGGAACATTTACTTTTTACTAATATAGCCTTGTTATTAACTCAAAAAAAAAAGTATTAATATGAGCAAGAAACCCTAGACTAAAAGTATTATTGAAAGCTTAAACGGTAACAGTTAAAAACATTTTAGATCGCGTTGTTATCATGAAAAAAAAAACAACAATAACGTTGTGTATACAATGACGATATAATATTAGCACATATTTTTTAACATTTAGAAAATTGCTTTACACACATAAGAAAATTAAAATGTGTTGATTTGTGGGTGGGTGGTTATTATATAGAGGAGGAAGTCAGTATACATAAATGTGTTCAAATTATTTTATAAGTACCTCAAATATATGGCTATGTATTATATAAAAAATGTCAAATGTGATTAGAAAAATGTACACATACAAATAACACATACATAAATGTATTTTTATGTAATATCATACACACACATGCAAAGTGATTTCAAAAATGAAAACAAAAATAGAAAATAAAAGAAAATCTTTTATAAAAAAAAGGCTTATCATGTTGAAAGGAAAAAAATAAATGTAGCAGCAAATAGCGCTATATATTGAAGCAAGCAAAACCAAAAAACAAAAAAAAAACAAAAAAGAAAACTAGAAAATTTGAGTCAAAAGTTTTATATTTTGCATTTATTGCCGTCACACTGAACTCAACATTTTGGCCAAATGCCATTTTAACATTGTATACATGTATATTGTTTTAAAGTGTATAAAATACGAAATGAATAAAACAGATACATGTTCACATATGTGAGTATATCTACGTACATACATACAATAATAGGAGGGTGTATATATTAAATCTACGTTCATATTTCGAATCAATGATTTTAAACTTTCTATATGTATGTGTTCTTATATCTGATATACCAATTCACAAAATTGCATAGATCGTTACAAAATAATAAAAATAAATGAAAATAAAAAAAAATATTGTATATATCAGTAATTTTCTTTCCAATTGGCTTTTTGCCCTATTTCTATTCAAAATTTGCCACCAATTTGTTTATTTCATACATTTGGGTATACATACATATATGTACATATTTATCTATAATGTTTAAATTTGTGTGTACAACGAATATCAACAAAAACACACAAATAAGATAATGATGCATACACATGCACAAAAATACATACATATGTATATATGTATAACCACAAATAAAATATATGTACATGTACAAAAGTTTTTAGTTATTTTTAAATGTACATATATATATATATATATATAATCCGTAGTGCTGTATGATGATGATTATAACGCCCCATTCGAACCAGCAAATTGAAAGTTATTCAACAATAACAACAATAAAACGAATCCGAAACAAACGCAAAACAAAAATAACAATAGTAAATAATAAGAGCCGAAAGCCGAAATAAAATCAAATAAAAAGCACTCCATTAGGATCATTGTGTCTAGAAAAATATTTGTAAACATACACCTCCAATTTAAAATTGACAAAACAGTAAAAAAGGATAATAATGCAGCAAATATATGCTGTTGCCGATGCATACATATTCATTATGCAACATCATCATCATCGTCATCGGCCATCAACCGATGGAATGTAAAACAATTTTTTGCAATGTATCAATTGTAATCATAATCCAAAGATGATGATGATGATGACATCAGGACATTGTATTAACCAGATGAAGAAAAGAAAAACAAAACACATAGATAAATAAACAAATGAACAAAAAATAAATAAATGAAAAAAACGAACAGAAAAAAAATAAATAAAAATGTTGTTAAGTATAATAGTTATTATTACACTGTTGACTTTATATTTGTATACACAACACATAACGAACAAAATGCTGGTCGGTCTGTTATGACTTCTTTCTATTGTATTTTTGTTTATCCGTCAGCATTTTATCCTGAATTTATGATAAAAAGGCAAAAAAAAAAGTTGCCATTTTTTCTTCTGCTTAAATTTCGAAACATAAAAAAGCTCGAAAAATTCATTTTGAATGCAGCAAATATTTATGGTAAAAATGTAATTTTGAAATGCATGTCATTCTTATGCATCTCATGATAATATGGCATCGTCTATGTAGATGATGTACGTATACAATTACACGGTGCAAAATTTTCACATAGTTGTGTTGAAAAATTTAAAATTTATTGTTTGTTATTTTTCTTCTTCATCTTCATCTTTCGTTTTTTTGTTTCGTAAATCGAATATTTATGCAAATTTCATTGAATTTTTCCTTGCACTTATTTAGTCTCAAATATTTTTATACTCATTTCTCGAAACTCGAGAAATGCAACTATACCACAGTGTATGAAAATACTTAGGGAGGTCTCAAAAAGTTTATCAGAGTTGAATTTTTTGAAACAAAAAATAGAAGAAAATTAATGGCATATACAATCATTTTACACACATGTACAATACACAGAATACAGATATAAACGTACTGTATTCATGAGTAAGTAAAGTTTTAATGAAAAAAAAAAAAAAGAAAAACTACTGCAGTAAATATGTAAATTTTTTAGTTAATTCTATAATTTTTTTTATATTTTATTTGCATGTCTTTTTTTTTGTATGTGTTGTTCAGCACTTAAAGTTTAAAAATTTATTCTTGTATTTATAAGTGAAATTTTATTAAAAATATACAATAACTTAAAATCAAATTTAAAATTTATTTAAATAAAAAAAGTTATACGCATAAAAGTTCTTAAAAATTTTATAAATAAATTTATATGTGTACGTACTGTGTACACATTTTTTTTATTCACGAAACTTTCGTTGTATGTATATATAATTTATATGTATTTATGTTTCTAATAAAATTGACTTAAAATAATTTTTTCAGATAATCAAATTTCCTTTTTTTTATGAAATTTTATTTAAATTCATTTTAAAAATTTATCTTCGACCAAATTATATTTTTGGTGTTAATATAATGAAAGTTATTGAAATTTTAGTTTGTTATTTGTTTATAAAAAAAAAAAAAAAAAACAAATTTATGGTTTTATAATAAAACTTTTAATTTGGCAAATCAAGCATGAAATGAGTGATTTCATTATTATATGAAAAGTTTATTTTTAACAATTTGAAAAGGAAAACAGTTGATTTTCAATATTTTTGTCAACAAATACCAAATCAAAGATATTACATTTTATAAGATTCGATTTTTTAGTTCGAAAGTAAAAAGATGTATTATTCACAAAGTTTACGTGAATGTAGTATACATATGTACTCATTACCATTACTACTTAGATCTTAATCAAAAATTATTAGTGAAAAAATAATAATAATTTTAGTTATTTGAGAACTCCACATTAAAACATTGAATTGATTTTAAAATTAGAAATTTTCATTTTTCGAAACAATTAGATAAAAGATATCAACAATTTTAATATATTGATTAAACTCTGTTTACAATTCTTTTTTTTTTCAAAACTAAACCAAATGAAATGATGTGATCCTGCTAAGGAGAATGCAATATGTAAATATAATAATCTTATACATACATTCTGCAATAATAAAATCTTTATAAATGAAATGAAGAGACACAGAATAATGAAAAAAATTCAAAATAAAAATGTTTTAAATTTTAAATTAAATTCTATAAGCACAAACATTTATAAATTTTATGTAAATTGTACATATTCAAATGAAATAATTAATAAACGAACATATTTTCATTAAAAATTTTTAACTTTAAGTTTGAAAACATTTTTTTTTTCTCTTTTTTTGAAAAATGACTTTTTAAAATTTATAAAATGCATAAATGATGATGATGGTACTTTAAAAAATTGCAGTGTTTTTTTTGTAAATAAAAGAAATTCATGGAAAAAGTATATATGTACATATATTTTTTATTTTAATATTTACAAAATGAGTTAAGATTCTTTTCAATAAAAAAAAAAAAATGGAAATTAGGTTATGTTTTTATTTTGTGCTAATTTTTTTTTCGGGGTCTTTTTCAATTTTTCAAATAGATATACTATCAAGTAAGCACTATCAAAGAAAGTAGTATTTTATAAAATTTAAATAAATATTGTTTTAATAAAAAATTGTATTTAATTTTCGTTTTTATATTTCATATAAACGAATATATTTACCTAGACTACTGTTGGTATTTTTCAAAATATTTTTGCATTCCTATGTATACAATAATAAAAATACATAAAATGTATGTGCATACATACATACATATACTATAGGATACGATATTGTAGAAATCATATTGAAAGATACAAAATTTATAAAAAAAAAAAACAAAAGTAATAGAAAAACAAGGACAGAATGTAATGGTGATATTATTGAAAAATAATTTTCAATTTTCCAAAAATATACATAAATAATATATACATACATGCAATTTTTTAAAATCATTTATTTGATTACCATTTTCATTACCATTATCATCGTCATCATCATCATCATCAGGGTAAATTTAAACAGTTGAGTAAATATTATGTATAAGGAATTAATAAACTGAATGTATATGTATGTAACAACATTCATAAAAATAATTGTATACATATACAAAATAAAGTACTACTATAAAATATTTATTATTACTCATTTGTGTAATTAAATTGCATTTGAATGCGCAAACATTTTCAATTATGTAAAATGTATTTCCTAAAATTATAACAGAGATTTTATATCCAAAAAATTATTATGTACAAAAATATCAACAATATTGAAAATATTTTAGTTTTATTTTTCAATAAATGTACGTACATACATACATAGATATGTACACATGTACACAAATTGTACAATTTATTTATACATTTTATACATACGCACATATGTATGTATGTTATATATGAAACAAGTGCAATGCATGAATCGTGTGGGTAATGGAAAATGCAGACTATAATTTGTTTTTTTAGATACAATCATTATACAAGTGCAATCATTATTATTGAATATGTGTGCTGGAATCTGAAATAAAAATCAATAATGGTAGGAGGTAAAAACGGATACGAGCATAAGGATTAATTGAATGAAAAAAAAAGAAAATAGGAAAAACAGACATAAGGAAAACCAATATGTACAAAACAAAAAATTGTATGAGAATGGAACTTATCATGATGCTTATTTTTGTTGCTACTTAATATACTAGTCTGTAATTCGTATGGAAATCAAGTGCCTGGTAGGCATTCGGTATGTTGTAAAAAAAATCCAGAAGATGCAGTGACGATTAAAGCCATCCATATATGTATGCAACCAACAAGTGATTCTCAATAATAATAGTAATAATCCATTTAATTTATGTGTGAGTTATATTGCATGTGAATTAAATACAAAAAATATGTACCATATGGGAATATATTCAATCATTTGTTAATTTCCTATATACGAAAATGTACATATGTTTGTATGTACATGACAAATATGTACATAACATATATGTTTGTGATATGATACGTAATTGAGATCATTGCACCATTTTATATAATTGTACTATATCAGACATACAAGTGAATTATGTATAAGCAATATAATAAAATTTTTGTGATTTTTCGGTGAATTGTATGCATGAGATTTTGCCTTTTATATCACTGTATTATATTTTGAGTAGTAAATCAAGGTACCAAAATGCAGTATTAGGATAAAATCGACTATTCTTTAAAAAGCATTTTACCAAAGATTGTGTTTGCAAAAAGAAAATATTTGTATTTTTGTAAATATTTCTTTAATTTTAAACGATGATTTCTTTCATAAGTATTTAAGTAAGTAAAACGAAAATATTTTAAAAAAACACTATTATAAGGACTAAAAAGTATGTACATATTTAAAAGAATACGATGAATTATCTTGTACACTTATGTGCATTCGCTTGTGGTTTAAGCACATTATTTGTTACCATGCATGTGTATATATATGAAATAACTAAACAATTCTTATAAATAAGGTGTAACTATGTGAAAACATTCATTTTTAAATCCAATTTTAAATTACTACTTGTGTAACTGAAGAGACACAAGTGAAAAGGATACAACAATAATATCTACAAATAAATAAATGAATATTTAAAAAATTTTACAAATGCAAAAGAAACTCTTTTAAGTCTTTTTAAAAAATAAACTGTGTATAAATATTTTGTTTAACAACGAAACTACGAAAAAAATACGGTCGAAATTTTATATGTAGTCCTACATGAAATGAAATACATAATAAAAAAGGGAAAAAAAAGCTAAAATGTAATAAAAGTAAATGTAAGACATGTGCACATATTATAGAAATACAAAAAAAAGGATACGTATACATAATAAAATTGATTTAGCTTATTTCTGTGTGGAATAACATAAAAACATAATGCAATGTACAAGCATACTTTACCTACTTTATACGTACTTTACAAAATATTTCAAATGAATGTGATACAGACACAAGGGATTAGAATAATGAAAAAGGATAAAATTGTTATTTTGCATTATTGTGGAGGTTTTATTTTATTTTTATTTTTTTTTTCCTTCTCTTATTTTCACTTTTTAGTAAAAGAAAATTTTTCAAGATATTCAATAAAATATTTACAGTTTCCGGAGACAATTTGATATTTTGTTATAACCAGACTACATTCAAAGTTTCTTGAAATAGAAAATTACATGCATACATATGTACATATTTTATTTTATTCAAGGAACATAAAAGAGAAATGAGGAAAATGAAAAGAAAATATAAATAAACTGTTGTTTGTATTTTATGAAATACAAGTACACAAAATTGTAAAATAATAAAATATAAAACTGGAAATAAATGAAAATACAATAATTCAATGACAATTGAGGTTTGTTTTTTCCTCTCCTCTGTCTCTTAAATTTCGAAGAATTTATTTCTATTTCTTTTAGTTAGAAAAATAAGAAATTGGAAAAATGAATCAAACACAAATCATTTTATGACCGATCATTTTACATAAAAAATTTTAAAAGAGGTTTCTAGATAAATCTATAATATAAACATTACTTTATTATTGGAATGTATTTTGAGAAATTTTTTCATTTAATCTAAATAAACTCAAACTATGCAAATTGTACATATTATCACTTCATTTATGGGACTTAATATAAATTCTTGTATTGCTCGATAATTTCAATACAAATAAAATGAAGTTTTTGAAATAAAATTTATTGTCAAAATAAAATAACTTTACGAAAACGTTACCAAATTGGATTTAATATTTTCATTTTATTCTCTTGTATTTGTGAACGTATGTATGTTGTACTAATAGTAATCGCGTTAGACACATTTATTTGTAAAAATGCAAAGACATTAGAACCTCCGACTTTCCTTATTCTCAATACAGTGGTGTAAGTGTATGCATTTAGTGGCATTTTAGAAAGTAAACAAATACATAAAGAAGAGTCCTGTATCGAGTATTAACAGGATTTCTTTTCACTTCAAAAGCCATCTTTGCTTTTCACTCTATCATATACTTATAATTTGATGTGTACACAATGTATTTGTATTTAAATACATTTGCAATATCCTTTTTCATGATAAACAAATAGAAAAAAAAGTCAAAATTCATTTTTTTTTTCATTGTATCATTGCAAATTTATTAATCAAAATTTATTCTTAATTTTTCATTACATATCACATATGTTCATTTTTTACATTTTCGTCTCATTTTTTTTCTACTATATGTTTTACTTTGATTATACCATAATGTGATTTAGCAATCGATCAATGAGGATTTATTTTTTGTCAAAGAAATATCGTGTATGTTTGCAACACTTTAGGTTTTGCTTATTATTTTGCTTTTTTTTTTCTAATGCCATCAATTCTTATTCATTGCCACTTATCATTGAAAAAAGTAAAAATATTTTTAAAATTTATATCACTTTTCGCAAAGTTTTTTGTACTGATTTTTGTATTTTTTTGTTGACTGAATTTTCAACTTTTTTATTTGCATTTAAACTATTTATGTTTTTTGGATATGTTTAAAATTGTGACATGAATTATTTGATAATTTTTTTATCTTTCCCAAGTGACATCACATCAATAATTATACATTTCCAAGTGACACGAGAATAATTATACATATATTTACACCTTAAAAGTAAAGAAAAATGTATGAAATCGTGTTTTTCAAAATTTATCAGTTTCTCAAAAAATTAAAGGTACTTATGGTTTTCAAAATAAATTTTAATCCAATTGTTTTGTTTGTTTTTTTTATAATTTTTTATTAAATAAAAAAAGACAGGCAATTTACAAATTTAATAAATTTAGATACCGAAAATAAAATGAAACTGTGGGATAAATTTAATTTACTTATCTTCGTATTTTTAACTCCTTTTTTATGTAGGTGTACAGATTTATATAAGTACGCAAAATTTTTATGTATTATTCTAAGTATCCAAATACATATAAACATCAATGGGAACAAATGGCATCATTAGACTAAATTATTATGATATAGATGTATTTACATTTAATGGCATCAGTCCTTTTCATTTTCTTTTTTAATATCAAAAAACACATCAAAATGAAATATTACAGAAAACGTACACATACAGCCATACATTCATGTGTACTTCTATCAATATGTATGTATACCTAGATTTCCCTTGTCTGTTTTTTTTAACTCTTGTCTGAATTAAATGATCAACTAAAAGAAATAATACAAAAAATGTAAAAGGAAAAACGAACTTTACTTTTTACAGACGATTTTAATGTACGTGAAAATATACATACATAATTTTTCACACTATATGTATATAGGTACATTTATGCGAATAAACACACAAAAATACAAAAAACAAAATACAAAGAAATAAGAAGAAAAAAAAACATTTTTACAAATTATGCTTAAAATAAAATTCATATTCGTTGTGAATATCAACCACCTTACATGCTTTTATACACACAGTTACATTATGTGAACGCATAAAAAAATTACACATTTGAATAGGCATACATATAAAAGAACACATACATATCAATGTTTGCATGTGTGTGTATATATAAAAAAACATTTCTTATTTCTTATATCACATTTACCATCTTAATCCAATTCAATTCAATTCAAACATGTTTTTATGTTATGTTTTCATTTCATTTTATTTTTATCTGTTTTTATATTTATATTTTTGGTCCTTTAAATTTATTATGTGTTCATATGTTATTGGAGTGCATGTACCTTTTACCAGCTTTCTCTAACTCCTTTTTTCGTATATACATACATAGTATATTGTTTTTTTATTACTTTAGTCTGCACCTTCATAATAATTTTATCATACGTAGCATATATAAATGTAATTTCTATTTTTGTACATTTGTACATACATATGTATGTATGTAAATATGTGAACGTACTCTAAAATACACAGACAAAAAAAATGTTGTATAGTAAAAATAAGAAAAATAACATATTAAAACGGCATATTATTCCTCTTTTTAATACGTGTGACGGACGACTATGCACGTATGTATGAATATTTTAGTTGTTAAAAGCTTTCCTTTTTTGTTACACAAAAATTCTAATATTATAAATACGTACACACTTTTATTTGATCCTTATGACTATATAATGTGCATGTATAATACATAAAAAATAAAATAAAAAGAAGGTAAAATAAAATAAAAAAAAAAAATGTTGCAAATAGAAACATAAAAGAATGATAGAATAAAAAATATGCATATAATCCATTTTAATATATAAACGTATTTAGAATATGTATCAGAGTGTCCTGAATGAATAATATCAAATATATTTTGTTTATTATTATATTAAATTGCTACAGAGAAAAATAAGAAGGAGAACATCATATACTTTGTTTATTATTTTCTATTTTTTCTCGGCCTTGTAATCTTTGGAGAATTTTTCAGTCATCATGAAAATGAAAAATTCTAAGTTTTTATTTTCCATAGTATAAGCAATCATTTCATTAGCAATATCTTTGTTTCAAAATAATAACTAAATTCTGTTAGAGCCTCATATCCAGTTTGTTCATTTCAACAGTCAAAAAACACTTAAAAGCTTTTTTTTAAGTTTCTAACGTTTACTTTTAATTCATTAAAATTTTTCAACTAAACTTTGTCATATTTTCAATTCACAAAAAAAAAAAAAAACGAAACTCATTTCTTTAAATAAAAACTTTAAATTCAAAATTTAGGTTTATTTTCTTGTTGTTTTTTAATTTATGATAATTTACATTCAATTTACCAATGTATACATCATTAAATTAAAAACATTTTTTTTTCTTTGTTATTTTTTCATTTCTTGTTAACTTTGTGTTTTTTTTTTTTGTTAACTTTGATGCAATTTTACTTGATTACTCAATCAAAGAAAATAGAATAAACTTTTAAAAAAAAGCTATTCAAATTGACTGTACCTACTTTATAATGCAATATAAAACATAGATTTTTGTATACATTTTTATATGTATCATTCAAATTTCAATTTAAAATTGATCTCATTCTCTTTCCGTCTTCAAGCATTTATATGTATGTATGTTTATATATACCATATAGTCAAATTTAAAATAACTTTATAGTTCATTTCAGTCCAGTTTCAGGAAAGTTTAGTAGTCTAGTCGTTGTCTAACTAGTTATTGAGTATATTTACTTTTCCTATTATATCAAATTCACTTAAAATTGAAATCTAAAATATTAAAAAAAAAAAAGAAATGTACATATAAATGAAATGCAAGTCTAAAATATTTTTCTTATTTCTCATTATTCTTTCTTTTTCTTTTTTTTAACTAAAATTTTGTTCATTCTATTCTAGATGAAAACTGTATAAATTTACATGCACACGAGTATAGAATTTTTGAAAATACATGCACCAGGAAATTCATTACTTAGACGTTATGTGTACTGTGTACGTTATTTACTGTAAAAGAAGAAAAGACAGATAATGTTTGTGGCATTGATGATGATGATGATGATGATGATGGCTCTGTAGCAACCAACTAACAAGTTATCATACCACTTTCATATCTGCTTTTTTCCTTTTTTGATAGAATACAAGACAAGACTATAAAATCTCATATTTCATCATATTTCCAAAGTTCTAACATTCTCTTTGTATTGCATATTATGATTACAAAATATTCAATTCACGTTCTTGGCGAAAAAAAAGCAATGGCAAAAAGATTCCGTTTTTGTAAAAAATGAAAGAAAGAAAATGTTATACCGGAAGATGTAGAAAAAAAACAAAATTAGCCATAAGAAAAGAGCCAAAATAAAAATAACCAAAAAAATTTAATGACATCAAAAAAGAAAAGAAAAAAAAACAAATTAAAAAAAAAAGGAATGTGCATTAAAAATAAAAATTCTTGCATTTTGTGAAATTAAATATAAAATATGATGAAAATTGGATTTCTGCATTGTATTTTGTTTTTCATGTAATAAAAATTATTAAATCGATTAGAAATAAATTTAGAAACCTAGTGAAGCAAGGAAACACGTTTTTTAAATTTTTAATATTTTTTCGTACTTCTATCTACATAAGTTTCTAAAATTTGCTAAAATTCTAAATTTCTAGAATCTTACTATTTCGGTAGATCGTTGAGAAAAGACATTACGCTAACAATGTACTATTGTACGTCTTTTAATTCGGAATTAATCGTAATTAATTAAAATTGGTATGATAATTGAGCAAATATCAATTTGTATTCCTGTATTCATTAAAGATTCAACAAAAGAAATAGTATATTCTTGTACTATTTTTTTTTTATTGCAAATATCCTTTATGTTTTCTTTTCATTATTTTGATTTTAGAAATATTTCCTGTTCCTATATTGAAAGCTTTAATTGAAAAAAAAATGTTGTTATTATAATTATTCTAATTAGGATATCATATTGATAAAGAAGATTGAGTAATGGATAATACAAATAATTTCCTATTATTTTTTTTTTTTGTTTTTCTTCTTTTAAATAATCGAAATTTTTTCAATACATTTTTCGATTTTTATTCAATTCGTTTTTATTGCAAAAATTTTTTCAATTAAAATTGAGTAAAATATTCAACAGGATATTAAAATTTTTATTTAAAAAAATCAAATGGACAGAAAAAAAAAATCTATAATGAAACCAAAGGAAAAAAAATAATACATTTATACAAAACGTTACGTACATTAGCGCAATAAAAGAAAACCGAATAAAAAAAAATTGTTTGTAGATATTTTATATGCAGATAATGGTACTCGTCTGCGTACACAGAACTTAAATGAAAGAAAAAAAAAAAGAAAATTGTGGAAAATATTTAAAATATAAATTACCACTAACCATTCTACCACAAATTCGCTATCAGTATCCTTGCTACAGTATTATTTACCATCATTTTCTACTTTAATACCATTATACATTTAGTTACATACATATAGCATTATAAGGAAAATTATAACCACAGAAAATTATTATAATTTCTTTCGTTCGTATGCTTTTTCTTATTTGCCCAACTTAAAATTTATGGCAAATATCTTCTTAAAAAATTTTTCTTACTGATATCGTTTTATATTTTAGAGGGTTTTATTTAACAAATTTAAATTTCTACTAAAAATGGACTATGGGAAAATATATTAAAATACTTATGTATAATATATGTACGTTCACGTTCTTATATATACGCATATAGAACAGATTCTTTTGCAACACCTGATACAAAAAAATATATAATTAAATTTTATTTTTAGTTTTCTCTTCATTTCCACCTTCACGTATCCATATTTTTTCACATTTTATTTATTTGTTATTTTTTTCTTTTAGGTTTGCATTTAGCTATGTATATCCTTATATTTAGACAAAAATTACGTATGCACATCATGGTATCATAAATAAAAATCAAAATAGCAGAAAAAAAAAGGAAAAGTAACGAATTTTTTTTTCTCTTTACACTATGCTTTTCATTTCTTTTCTTTTTTTTTTTTTTTTTTTTTGTTGGGTTGTTATTTTATATAACTAATGTTGCCATTTATGGTGACAATGACACAAACTGTTAAGACACATTATAAACAGCATTTATGCATTTAATTTTGGGTAGAAGAACTTTCATAGAAGTAGTCAAATATAAGAAAAATGCAAAAATTAAAATTGCAAAAAAATATGGTATGCATACGTATGTCGTGTTACATTTTCAACTATAATTTTTTAACTTTCGTACACTGTATTGCAACGCAAGAACCTTTTTCGTTTTTGTTTTCTTTTCCAAAATTTTTAAACAAGAAAACAAAATGCGTGAAATGTAAGTGAGTAAAAAAAAGGTATTTTTAATTAAAAAGTTTACAATTTTAACACTAAATCTTTGTAAAAGTTTTTAGCATTTTTGTTTTTGTTTTACGTTTCTTATTTTTGAAAGTATACATTTACACCCAACTTCTTTCGTTCGTAGTTACATGTTATTCCTTATGTAACCAATTGTTATTATATGACACTACTGCCTTTTTATACACATTTGTTGTATATTACCTTGATTTTGTAATTTTTTCTAATTTTTTTTTTGTTTTTGTTTTATTCTGGTTTAACTTTTGAAATATTTATCTTTTAGTTTATTTCTTAACTTAACTGATGTACTTTTTCACTGATGCTGCTTTTTTTTCCACGAAAAAATATAAAATTAAAATAAAAAATCAACTACATACAACGTAACGAATTATACTTAATGTTAAGTAGCAAAGGTGTAACAGGAGATATTCCGTTCTTTTTTATGTTGCATATACTTACGTATATTTTCATGCATGTTATTTAGTGTACCAAGTATATTCGTTGTTATATGTATGATTGCCTTGTAAAAAGTTAGTTAGTTCGTTAGTCAGTTAAAATAAATGATGTATGTATTTTTTAACTTTCAAAACATGAAACATAATTCAAATTGTTTTTTTTTTTTTATTCTTGAATTGAAAACTAATATGGAACAAAATAAAAGTAAAAAAAAAAAAAAAAACAAAAATTGAAAGTCACATGTTCTTCAAATTTGTCATCGACAATGATGACAATAATAATAGTAATAGTAGTAGAAAACTTTTAAACTTTTTAAATTTTTCTTTTAACATATATAATATCTGTTTGTCATATACGTAATTCAATATGCAATATATACATGTATTTATGAAACTACATAAATATTTATAGTTCTAGAAAGCTCACACATACACATCTATTTAAAAATGTTATTCTCAGTCCTATAGTTATTACATTTTATCGCTTAGAATCGTACATACTTATGTATGTATATACTTCATATAAAGTGTGGTAGAAATTTATTCGTTTTATACGTCTAATATCATTGAATTGTTGCAACAAATAAAAAACGTTTACGAAAAATTGAAAATTTTTTCATAACTTTTAGACATTTATGGGTACACATACAGAATATGAGTATTTTTATAGGATATACGTGAAAAATAAAATTCAAACGTAAGCTTTTTCATTTTGTCCTTTTTTTCCATTTTATTTTTCACTTTTTTCTTGTTATGAAGAAAATAATTTCTACTTTTTGAATTTCTTCTTTTTTTTTTCTTCTTCTATATATGTACGTATTTGTTTTTTCTATTTTATCCTTTTTTTTTTCTCCCTCTTGATTTATAGTTTAAGTAGTTTTTTAGCATAAATATAGTCTGTAGGTATATTGGTATGTTACGACTACATAATAACAAGTATTTGACAATGAAATCGAAAAACTTTTTTAAAAAGATAAAAAACAAAAAAAAAAAAATATAAAAATAAAAAATAAAAAAAATCATCATACACACTCATACGTAGCATTTACACACCTAAACATTTGTTAGGAAAAAAATTCGATAAAAAAGATTTTTTAAAAATTCAGTACACATATAGAAATAATCTAGAAAAAAGAAAATATCAAAAAATTAAACAAAAAGACAAAAATTTGAAAACGATAAAATCATTGAAAAAGAAATGTGTTTTCTACAAAAGAATTTTCTTCTTTCTTTTTGATTTTATTACATTACCTTACGTTTACGTTATTATGCAGTTTTGTTTTTTTTTAGAAAAACTAAATTTTTATTTAATATTGAATTTTCATTGCATATAAAGTATTACACTGAATTTTATAATAACATTTGTATTTGTATATATGTAACGAAACCACAAACACACTCGTATAACATTTTTACATTACGTACATACATATCTACAAAAACAACTTTTGCACGACATACATAAGTTAAGTTTCAAAAATTCAGTAAAAGAAACTCTGACTTCACAACACAATTATTTCATTTTCTAATAAATTTATGTATATGAAGAAAAAAAAAATATATAATAATAAATATAATGAAAAATAATAAGAAAAATGAAAAGAAAACAAAAACTAAAACTTACATAAAATATTTAAAAAAATAAAATGTATAAGGATCATTGGATATATATGTACGTATGTACGAGTATAGAAATAATAGTTGGTCTGTTTGATTGGTTGACTGTTACCAACTATAAACTCAGTTAGTTTATTAGTTAATGCAATATGTGTATATTTCATATGTGTATAGACTTACCTCTAGAGATTACCCCAAATAAAAAAAAAAAAAACAAAATCTTTAAGAAAGCGACATAAATAAAACGTGAAAAAAAAAAACATGAAAAAAAAGAAAATGTGGGGAGAAAAAAAATCAGTCAACCTTGGAAAATAAATGAACACTCAAGACATTTGAAATGAATATAATATGAAAGTATGACAGTATATATACATAGAAAACATACAAGAAGGATTTAGATAGTGTGAAAAATATGACAACTTTTAAATTTATTGTTATTGTAAGTTTCAGTTAAAATGTCATATTGTGTATAAACCAGAAAACTAAGTTTTATTTCATTTGTTTTATTTTATTTATTTTTTTTTTTCACTTTTTCCAATTTCTTTTTGTCTTTATTTTGTTCCTTGCTTTTTTTCTTAATTCATTTTCTGTATATTGAAGTTACATAACATGTATATCTTCAATTAATTTTCAAAATCAATTTCGTGTCTGTATTAAATAGAAATTTATTATAAAATTTTATTCACTAAATTTTTTAATTAATAATAATTAAAAAAAAAAACTTTTATAAAGATTAAACTATTATCAAGAAATTGAAAACAAAAAGAAAATTAAATTCAAAATAAAAATTTTTACAATTGCGTGTCCATGGTATATACTTTATAAATTAATAATCAATACCTTAAAAAGATTGTTTCATTAAATACTAGAAAATTAGAATTTGTTAATGTTTTATAGAAAAAGTATATACTTATTTATATTAAACCAAAATCTATAATAAACTTCATTGCAATTTAATTATTTTTATTCAACACGCAAAAATTATAAAATTGTAATTTTCTGTTATTTGAAAAACACAAGAATATCAGAAAAAAACGAAATAAAAGATTTTAACAGAGATTTGTTGGTTATGAACAAGGATATTCCAGAATGGAACATCTTTTGAAATTTAAGCATGTTTATCTTTTACATTCTGTTACATCCATTTGAATTTGTTTTTTTCTTATTTTCTTCTTATCCATGTATGTACTTCAGCCATCATCAGTCGTTTTCATTTTATTGTAGTAACTGCATGTGTATGGGATGTAGTTACAATAATTCTACTCTTGGTAAACCTGCAGGCTAGATATCATCTTAAATCTTAATACAATAATAAATAAAATTTAACCACATTTTTTCTATATGATGAAATATTTTTTTATAACTAAATATTATACACAGTATTTTCTGAATTTTAACTAAAAGACATTTTCCTCCATTACTTCATTACCATCATCTGTGTGTAAACATCAAGTATAAAAAAATAAAATTCGAGTTTCAAAATATTACAATTATTCACTTAAATTTTTTTTTTGTTTTTTGAATATATTTTGTACGTGTATGTGTTATATTTTGAATAGGTATTTAGCTCGTCTGTCTATACAGGACTACTCTTGATCATTAAACTTATATTTTGCTTCTTTTCTTTTTTGTATTTCATTTAATGCTTTTTTCCAGTCGCCTTTGTAATTATTTCCTTTTCATTTCTAATGTATTTTTTTTTTTTCTATACTTGACAAAAAAATGTTTTCTATTATAATCTACAATGTGGCTATTATTGCATGCCCACATAAATTTTTGTTTCATTTCATTCATTTTATTTTTTTTTCTCATTATTTTTATTTACTTATTTTTCTTCCTTTTCTTTTACATTACATTATACAGTAACACAATAGCATAGATAAAAATGTACAAAAATTAAAAAATACAAACCATAAAGAAAAAAAAAACTAGATAAAAATTAAAAGGAAAATTCTTCTATTTAATTTAATTTTTCCTTTTCTCTTTATTTTCCTTCCATTTTTTTTTCTTTTTTTTTTTGCTTTAAGCTTAGGAATTATATTTAAATAGAATTAAGTGAATAACAAATGGTAACAAATGGATAATAATGATGGTCGTCATTATCTTTAGTTTTTAGTTAGTGAAATATTTTTACTCCTTTAGAAAATTATTTTACAAAAACATCTGTGCATAAGCATTAAATTTTGTGCAAGTACATATGCTTACACCGCATACACATATTCATGTATACATAAGTGTATGTGTATTATTGTTTTATAAAATATTACAAATAAAGTCTGCTGTATTATGTATGACCTTAAGAATTTTTCTATTTTGTTCAGAAAATAATTTTCATTTGTTTTATTACAAAATAAATTTTTTTAAACTACATACATATTTACAAAAATACAATATTTGAAAAAAAAAAATTGGAAAATCCGACAAACATGAAAACTCTTTTATTTTTCAATGTTTTTTGTATGTGTATAAAAAAAAAATCAGATAAAAAGCTGAATAGAACAAAATACATAACTAAGAGACAAATACTGTATACTTTCATTATTCTGTATAAAATACAAAATAAAAACCATAATAAAATGAAAGGATCGCGTATCATAATTTTTTCGCTTTACCAGACTAATACAATAACAATAAATTAGATGATGCTAGGTGATGATGTTATTAAAATGAAAATACATACATACATATAAAAGAAAATATGTTTGTAAGTTTTTCATTTTTATATGTACATATTTATATGCTATGGATATATTTTAATGTATACACTTCAGGACATGATAGTTACACGGTCATAACTGTGCACATAATATTTAATATATGTACATATATATATATACATAAATAGAGACACAAATTACACTTGTATTCTTATGTATATGAAAACTTTTGAAAATAAAACTGCTACCAATTATCGTTTACTTTTCCTCTTCCTTTCATGTTTGCATACAGTACTTATATACATATACACAAATTCATATATTCGTATATGTATGTACGAGTATGTATGTACATTCACGTATATATGTAAGTATTTAACTAACGTTGTTTTATTGTCAATGGCAGACTAGTTCTAGTTAACTAGTTCTAGATGTATAGCTATCAAAGACTGCTAAGGACTCTTTAATTTTATTTAAAAAAATTTCTTTCCTTTCGTTCCTATGTCTTTTTCTCAAAATTGATCCACATACCACAAAAATATTGCAGGATAATACTTTTCTTAATTAATGGAAGAGATTTCATTTTGTTTTGTTTTTTTTTTTTTCTTCTTTATCAACTTATTTTCGTTTTTATACTAAGAGGGAACATATATTATATTTTATAGACATTATCCATTCGAAAGGATATTACACCGTGTACATAAAGATATTTTTACATTGTTAATTACTATATGCTACACGTACATACTTTTTAAAGAATTTTCCTTCTCTTTATTACTTTTATTTTCTTTTTATCTTAATAAATTTTTCATACAATTACTATTACTTTGTATATGGTCGTTTTTATTAACGTCATCTTATTACATCTACTCTATACTAATATTACTTTCTCTTGAGGAAATATAAAATATCTTTTAATATTAATTTTTGTTTTTCCCTTTTTTTTCATCAGCGAACTAAGTTTTCTTTTTTGTTTTCTTTTAATTTTTCTATAACGCACATTTGAGAATTATTCCTTGTTGTAACTATAATAAAATGTAATTTTACAAAACTTTTAATACATTCGTATACATTTGTATCAATATAAGTATATACTTTGTTCGCGTATTTCTTTAAAAGAGTATTAATTAATTTTTTATTTCAAACAAAAATTCTAGCATTTGCTTTGAACTTATGGGTTACAATATTCATTAAAAAAACACGTTTTTCCTATTTTTTTGAAATTTAAATAATCATTTCAACCAATATGACATGACACCTGGTTTTTCTGTTTAGTAGAATAATTGAAATTGAATGAATACATAAATGTAACAGAAAAAAAAAAACAAATTTAAAACTAATGTAATTCAACAATGTATCGTAAAAAGAAAATTAAAATCGAGTTTTCTCGTTCGCATATAAAAGCTTAAATAATTATTTTGCTTAAGATTTCCAAGATTACTAAAAATTTTAATTTCACGTCGATGCATACGCAACAATTTAAACACAAAATATAAAAAGCAGAAATAATTAAATATTGCTAGTATTTATTTATTCAAGTTTAAAATTCCACTTAGTCTAGTTTTATTTTACAAAATTTTTAAGTGCACACACATACATATGTGCAAAATGTGTATATGCGTTTTATACAGAAAAAATATAGATGTATTATAAAATTTTCTTCCAATGAATTTTGAATTAATTTTTTTTTTTTTTTGCTATCATTTTTTATTTTCCAGTCTTTCATATCCTTTTGTATTTTTTTGTTTAATTTTTTATTTACAGAAAAGAAATTCCTGTCATTTTTATTACTGTATAGGTACATATATATATATATATATATATATATAGGTATATATACTTAAAACACTGGTAATACAAATACAAATTCTATATAAAAAATGAAAATCTATGAAAATCTCTTTTATTTTTCATTTCTTATTTATTTTATTATTATTTTTTTCTTTTTGTTCATCATAAAATATTGAAAAACGTTTCTTGAATAATAATAACGAAAATAATCAAATATAAAAATATTACAACAGGACGAAAAAAAAATAAATAAAAATAAATAAATAAGTAAAAATAAAGGAAAAAAAAAACCAACAAAAATTCATAACGAACAAGTCGTTATCAAGTTCAAGTAAATAGAAAAATTTTCTTTAAAATATAATAAACTTAAAATCGAATTTGAAAAAGAAAAATCAAAAAAAAAAATTATACTATTTTCTTCAAGAAGAATAAAAAAAAAAACTAGAGAAGAAATTATTGATTTTTATATTTCTTATTAAAGAAAAATAATGAGTTTAAAATAAATAATTGGAGAATCAATACACACGTATATAAGTATAAAACGTAGAAATGAAATAAAAATCATTTGTAAATAAGTATTGAACATTTTTTTTCATAATTTTTTTAAGGAAATAATAACTTTACATTTTAATGTCAGAAAAAAAAAATGAAATTTTTCTTCGTTTTCTTTCAAATTTAATTGTCATGTCTATTGGATTTCCTTTTATTACGTACATGATTTTATATTTGTGCTTAAGTCGTTTGAACAATATGAAATTTATTGCGATTATAATTAATATAAAAATAAGAACTTAAGAAAAATAAAATAAAATAATTTAAAAATTACAAATATGAAAATCTTGATCTGTACTCATAATTTCATCTATTGAGTAGAAATATTTTGAAAACGTGAAAATTATAATATTTCAATAAATTACAATTTTTTCGATTTGATTACACATTCGATAATATATAAAATTATTCATTGCAAAATCGCATCAACATTATAATTACATTGTGTTTAAGAAAACACCTTTTTATCACTAATCATTCAATTGTAAATACACATGTCCGTATTTTCAATTAAAATGTTGTAAATAAAAAATTTTATTAACACCAAAGTATCCTTTTGAACATCGTCATCACACAGTAATATGCACATACTCATACATGTATGTAAATAAAATACCGTTAACTTTATCACATATTTAACTCTTCAATGTTGGATTACACATTTTGATCAAATTAATTGTAAATTTGTTTACTTTGTAAATGTACGTACGTTATCCTACATGTCATAGAAAAACTTTTTTTATATAACAAATTGACCTTGTAATCGGCTTAATGAAAATCTAACTTTTTTCACTTAAAGTATGTTATAAATTTATTCAAAAATAGAAGTGTGATTTAATCCTTTTTCAGTAATGTTTTTATTCAATTTTTTTATTTTAATTTTTTTTTTTTAAATGTTTTAAATCTTTAATCTATTAACTATGGTCCACAATGATGGATGCCTACATATTTTCAAGTATTCATACTTATGTTGGAAAAAAAATACTTCTTTTACTCTAGAGTGCTATGTTGTATATTTAAACATTTTAATTTATCTTTTTTGTTTTTAAAGTTATAAAATGTTCATGTACAATATACAGATACGTTTATGAACATACATACATACATATGTAATATGCAGAAATAATAAACTTTTGATGTCAGCCGTATGTACATACAGAATGTATTAATTTTTACCCTCTTTATATTTCTGTTGATTCTGCATTTTATTTTATATTATATTTTATGCATACCGCATACAATATACAGACAATAATATTATATATGTATGTAGAGGACGAACCAGTATGTTCTATATATCCTGTACACAACAGTATACAAAACGATAAAATTGTCTCATAGGAACAGGATGAAAAACAATATGACATCTCATTGTGGAGAGAATACATGTTTACTTGTGCATTTATACGAACAGTAAAATATCGTTTTCCTTATTATACCATTCATAACATACACATGTATACATTCAATACATATGTGCGCATATACGCACATAAATGTATATACATATGTGTACAACAACATCATTATACAAATAATGTCAATGAAACCGGAGCAATTATTCACTTTGAAATGGTTATTAATTAACTACCTTTTCCCCCATTATACCTGATATACACTTAATTATGTCTTTTCATATATGTACATATAAATATTTGGTTTATTAGCACGTACATACTTACATAATATCATATGTGATTTACGTTAGTGTACATTTCTAGTGACCGAAAATACATAAAATCTGACATGGCTTTGTTTTATCGCATGAAAGTATATTCCTCATATATTAAATGTTTTTCTACCGATGACTTAAAAAAATCTGATCAAAAATTTTTCCAAACTACATACACAATTTTCTTGATAAGCAATTCATCAATGTATAATGTGATTAAAGAGATTTCGGATAATACAAATAAATTTATATTTTAGATACTTTGAAGAATTTTGCAAATTTTTCTCTCAAAAAAGAAATTTTAATAAAACAATTTTGTATGTAAATTATCTTCATTAGCATAAGCAACAATTTTCACTTTATAAAGAAATTTCGTAGTGCATATACGAGTATGTACATATGTTGCAAACTTATGTATGCATGTTTTTTTATCTGCATAAAATGAATGCATAAGATGAAATTAAAAAGTGGGTGGATATATGATGATATTAATTGTAAATAAAATACAATACACTTTAAAAAGGTTTATGTATGTTATTTTAGTCCATGCTATATCTAGCAATATACATGTATAGGAAATAAATGACCCATTAAAATTATGTTGCTATTCATATGCATAGGTATCCGAATGTTATATTTAACTAATACGTATGTACATACATATATATATGTATGTATAGGTATAGTGAATAGAATGCGCTTAATGTTCGTTATAACAATATTTTATACACATACATATATATTTTATATGTGCGTATGTACATACGGATAAAATAGAACAAATTTATACAATTACATGTAAATTCGTCCTATTGCCAAAATATTGTATATGGTTAAACTATACAATACGTATATGTAAACGATGAATTTTCACTCGTATAATATTTATTGTTTTAGTATTACAATAAAATACAATCGACTATAAATTTACTTTTTATTCTTTGGGTTTTTCTGAATAATAAGATTATTATAATGATAATAATAATAATTGTGTAAATAAGTTGACGATTGTATTAATATTTTTGTGAATACAATTTATAAATACATCTGATTAATAATTCTTTTATAATTTATGTATGAACTTATTCTATGGACACATGAAATTAAATGATATAAAGCTTAAACGACATTATGTACCTCTTTGTATCTTGCTTGATGTCCCAAGTTTAAACGAAAAATTCATCCAAGTTTTAAAAGATTTTTTGTATACGTTGAAAGAATATTGCCATTTTCAAGTAAATAATCTTTGTTTTTTTCACACCTTTTTAATAATTTTTTCTTTCTTTTTTTCAGGTAAGTGAAAAGCCAGTTAGTTAGTGATCATATGTAAGTTATAAATGAAAATCTACATATAAAGAGAAATATTTTGTATAGATGTATGTATACATTAAAGTTAAAATTTACTTGAAAATTATTTACATTCAAATGTTTTTGAATTTAAAAAAAATAATAATAAAAATGAAAATTCCTATATAAGTAAGATTCAAATAAAGAGAAGGCAAAAAAATTAGGGAAAAAAGATTATCAAAATATTATGAAAAGTACATAGCTATAGAAAACTATTTAAAGGCGATAAATAATCATAACATATGTATAAAAATATAAAAGAATAAATATTTAGCATAAACGTTAGATAATTTCTTCTCTCTCGATTTTTTTTTTGTTGTACACATTAACACATGGAATATCTTTTATTTACAAATTTTTATTTTTCTATAATGTTGTCTGCAATTTTTTGTCATTTTTCTTTTCCAATTAAATGTTTTTTTTTTTTTTTTTTTTTTGCCTTAAATTTATTTGCTATGATCTTTTTCTTTCTATTGTATTTCGTTTTATTTTTGTGTTTCTCAAATACTACAACAGAATATATGTATATACAATTCATTCGAGTTAAAAGAAAAATAATAATATTTTTACTATATATCCTTTATTATACACAATACATAATAATCATTTTAACATTCAAAGACCTACTTTATAATGATAATTCAATAGAAATTTTATTCATATGAATTTTTATATTGTATGAATATGAATGACCGGATATTAACTCTTCATTTTTTTTTTTTTTTTTTTTTTTTTTTTTTTTTTGTTTATTTAATGCAAAGACATTCTGTATATTCAATTATGTTTTTTACAATAACAAAAAGAAATAAGGCAAAAAATTTAAGGAAAAAATAAAGAGTGAAAGGAATAAGCACGAACACATCTTTTGATATTGCCGTTACCATCCTATTGAAAATTACATTACAAATAAAATTGCTTTTTACCACTATCACTTTTCTATTACATAGTAATATCAAAAACACACATTATATGCCTATTGATGAGAATCGAAATTGATTCTGCCAATTGAATACCATTGAAGATATTTATAAAACCCAAACATATAATGTTATATAAAAAGAAATTGACCAAAAAGAATTTTTGCTAATAAACAAAAAAAAAAAAAAAAATAAAATGTTAAAAAAATAAATAAATAAAAAATATCACTCTTAATAGATGAATTAGTATTGTATATAATAATCTAGGATAAGGGACACGGATATAATAAGGAACACATACATAAATTTTATCAAAACTCTTTTCTTATTCTCATATACACATACACGTATTTAAATTTATATCAAATTAACACACACAATATATGGAGACATATACAATGGACCACGCATTTAATTCAAAAAATATGTACATAAGTCCATTCAAAAAATTATGTATACATATGTGAATGGACAGAAATATTTCTTATACATCCTAAAAATAAAAAATAAAAGAATAGCAACAGGAAGAAATTAAAAACTTTTTTAACTAAAAACAAATTTTTTTTCTCTCATATTATAGGAAGAGATTTTTGAATAAAAATAATGCAAATATTTTTTTATGTATGGTATACTTTTCGTTTTGATTTAATTTTTTTCATGAATTTGAATTGAAATAGACAGAAAATTGTTGTTTTTTTTGCTTTTGAGTTTGGAAATGTATGTATAACCACAACTAAAGAGTTCTGTAAAAGATCGTGAGAATTATTATAATCGAAAGTTTTATTAGAAGAAAGAAAAAAATAATAGACCTTTGATATATCATATGACCAAGGTACAATTTGTCCGCATGGAATTTCATTACAATACAACAACCTACGCGCTTTATTTAAATTTTTTTAAATTTTAAATATCAAATTTTTTTTCTTAATTTTCATTTGAATCTTTTTTTTTTTTTAATTTGGATTTTTTGTAGAAATAATAGTTAAATAATGGTTAAAGGGTTAAAGTTTAAATACAAGTAAATGGAAGTTAGAGTACTTTTTTAATACCTTGCTGTAGAAAATGTAAGGGTTTAAACGAAGCATTTCAGTAATTCATTTTCTGTTGTTATTATGTATCAAGAAATAAAAGAAAGAATAATATAACCATTTGCTGTGTGTGATACTTATATGCAATGTCATTCTTTTACATTTTGAAAAATAAAAAACAAAAATTGAAAATAATATCTGGATTTATCTAGATATGTACAAAAGTGAAAAAAAATCGCTAAAGAATTGAAACTAATGGAAGATTATCCCACTCACACCGTAAACTTTTTTTTGCATTGGCTTCAGTCATATATATAGTAAATGTGTACGTACAAACATACACTAAACTTAAACTACATCACAATAAAATTACAAACTAAATGAAAAATAAATAAACAAATAAATGAAATTAAAAAAATAAAAAAATAAAATAAATAAATAAATAAGTAAAAAACAGGAAAGGCTGTAGAAAGGATAAAAATTAAAGAAAAAGACTTACATATTATATAGACTTAAGTTTATATGTAGGCGAAACAAGAACTGAATAAAATACTTGAAAGAGCGATAAATTGGTTGTGAAAAGACAAGAAGAAGACATGCATACATTCATGCAAAAACGAAAAGACGAACTACAAACAATACTGTAATATATTGTGATCATACTTGAGAATAAAAATATACAACATATAAGAAATTTTATAAGTACGGGTATGTACATGGAAACAGAATGATACACTCTACTGAAATATACACTAATACAATGAATAACAAGAGATTCGTTTAAGATATGTAAGAAAAATAAAAATAAAAAAAAATAAAAATAAAATGATTAAAGCTAAAACGAACCTTATAAAACCAGAATATACAGATACATTTCTAGACGACGACAACTATGACAGAGATGATACACATAATATAGAACTGTTTAGTAAGGTATACATACATACATATATAGATAGAAATGTAAGATGCAGAATTTTATAAAAATTGAATGAATTCCATGATAACATCACACCAGACTAGACCAGACCAGACCAGACACTATTGGACAAGAAAGCTAAGAATATAACCAAGAAAATGCTAACAGCAATATCTTAAAAATGAGTAGAAGTTGTAATAATAATAATAATACTAGTAGTAGTAGTAGTAGTAGTAGTAATATGTAGGGGTACGTAGAATAATATATTATTTTTTACACTACATAAGTGATATCTAAGTTTCATGAGATCAAGTTTCTACTGATGGTAATTTTTCATCCGATTTTCTTGTATTCGTTTCATCTTTTCCAATTTTTATTTCTATTTCAAACATTTTTTTCAATTTTTTTTTTTTTTTTTGTTTTTTATCTATGACTCTGCACTTTTGCACTTTAAAATGCAAGATGCAACTTGCAATGCAAGCGAGCAATATATATACAATACTAAGCAAATACGATAATATAAGTATAATGTAGAATTGGATTGGAACCTTTAGCAATAAAAAGATAGTGTTATACAACTATACAAGTACACACCTACATACGATAAAGTGGAAAAACAACAATTTTTTCCTGTAATGACATATCCACCACAATCTTCCTTTCATTCCCACACTATTAATTATATAGGAATTTGGTAGTCAAAGTGGATTTTTGTTTCTTCCTTTTTTCTTCACTTTTTCTCTAGTTTTCTTCTTTTTTTTAGAGGATTTATTCAAAATTTATGAGCGAATATTCTTTTAGAATTTCTAATGTTACTATTGGGATGAAATAATGTAAAAAGGATATATAAGTAATTTTTTGAAAGTTTTTACATGTATAATATTCTCTTGAAATTTTCATGCAATTATTTTTGACTACATATATATGTACATATACATACTAAAATACATTACTGTATACTAACATTTTCATAGTCCATCCGTACACGTAAACGTACGAGTATATGACATGTATGTACATAACGTATGTGTGTATGCAATCGTATAATATATATAACACTAGTCGTTTTATAGAAAATCGCATATAGTATTCGGATAGCATATTTTATTATGGCAGTTATATTTACGTTATTTTACAGAATTTAAAATTTTTGCAATCATGATGATGATGAGATGACGATGATTAGAGAAAAAATAACACTAAAAATTGAGGTCATCTTACTCATGAGAATCTTTTTTTTTTTGCCTTTTAAGCAATCAAAATATCAAAACTAAAAAGTTACATGAGCTGTAAAATTTCAAATTACTGTACAAAATACATCGACATATATTACTCTCCTGGATAATTTAATGATTGTCTTTAATTTAACAATTTGCTGAGTAAATACTCTAGATTATGTACATATGTACATACATATATACACACGTATGTACATATATTTGTTTGAGTATTTGTAATTTTATTTCTATTATTTTGTGTATTTGTATTCTCTAGTATTAATCAGGAATATAAAATTTTCCTTTAAAATTTTGATAGTTTCATTTTATAAGAGGATTAAATTTATTTAAGTTAGTTTGAAATTTTAGCTTATTTTAAAGTTTCAATATTAAATTACTAAAATCATTACATTCTGTGCATATGTACTTGCATATAATGCGTATATCATACAAAATAAATTTCTGTTGTATTTGATACGCAAAAAAAAAATCAATTTAATTTAAAACTTTATTTTATTTTGTTTTCTTCTAATTAATTGTTTTTCTTTTAATATTGAAAACTGTATAAATATCACAATTTATTCAGTTTTGTTGAAATAAAATGTACAATTTATGAGTAATAAATCAAATTAAAAAATTATTTTAATTTTTAGTATTATTTTAAATTATTACTATTGGTATTATTTTTTTTTTTAATTAAAAAATAAATCGTTATTTTTTTATGTACGAACGAAATTATATGTTTTAAATTTCAAATAATAAATTTAAAATCTGTTACAAAATACTCCTTGAATCAAATTATTAGTCAGATAATTTTAAAATTAAAATAGGAAATTTATTTATTTTTCATGTTACACATGAATATTTTAGGAATATAAATATCTATATTTGAAATAAGAAAAAGTAAAATTAAAAGAAAAGAATTTTTCATTTAAAGAATTTTACATTGCACCCATATAATATTTTCTAAGAAAAATTTCCTTCTTTTTTGTAACTTATTCAAAGTCTTCATCTTTATTTCTTTTTTTGTTTTCTTTCTTCATAATATATGATGCAATGTTTACAAATGTAATAATAAAAATTACAAACATACATAATATGTACATATATGCTCATTTGTTTGTATGTACATGTAATCAAACTTTCTGGCAAAATAAAAAAGTAACATGATAAAAACAAAAATCAAAAGAAAATAAAAAAAAAGGAAAAATGTATCTCAATCATAAAATTTATAAAAAAAAACAAATTAAAGTAAAAATGAAAGAAAGTTGTGCATATTTTTATGCATTTGTGTTACAATATTTATGTTTGCCTTGAAGCGTGAATTTCATATTTTTCAAGAAAATATTGAAAATATTATGTGTGTGTATATGTACATGTACAAATATATATAAAAGAAAAAAAATATGTAAAATAAGAAATGATAAGAAATACTAGTATGAAAAAAGAAAATATTTGGCTAAAACTTATATGATATTACATTTGTTTAGATGCATCTTATATACACTCATGTATTTATGTAAGATTCAGAGACATTTAATATACACTGTAAATATGCGCACAAGTTCTACACACAAATATTACCCATGCATATGTGCTTAAAAATTGGTATTATATCACGTATAACTGCTGTTCTGCATCCTCTTATCTTTGGCTTTTTACGTTTTTCATCTGATCTTTTTTTTTCAATTTTTTTTTTCTTTAATTTTTTTATTTTCAGTTTGTTGCAAACACGTCAAAAATTTTTTAAAAAACTGTCTATCTTTTTGGATCTCTAACAAATATTCTTATCCTTTTTATTCTCTTCATTTTCTTCTAAATGTATGTATTGTCTGTGAATATGTGTATATGATGTGTAGTTCTTGATAAACGTGTGCATGCATATGTATTTTTATATTTTACCTCAGGATTCTCATCATCATCATCATCATCATGATCGTATGTTATAATATGTGAGTTTGTATCATATGTGTATCACCCATATTAAAATGAAATAGAAAAAAATGAAAATTTTTTCATTCTAGTTAACTCGTTCTCATCATGACTGCAATAAATTTAAAGTTTTTTCACAAAAAATTTTTGCAGAATTATTTTTCTTTTTTCTTTTTTTTTTAATTTTTCTTTTTACCTTTAATACTTTTATCAGTTTGTGTATACTGAATTATATGATTCTTTTTTAATGAAATCTTTAGTCTCTCTGTCTTTCAATTCCGAAATAAATAAATAAATAAAAACATATAGTATATACAAAGTAAAAATTATAGGAAAGCAAGAAGAAAAAAAAAGTTTTATTCGTTTTTTTTTTCTGTTTTTTATCTATTTAATAATGTTTTTCTCCTCTTTTTCTTATTTTCTTCGTATACATAAAACTTTGTATTCATGATACATGCAGTACACGAATACATTTTCTAGACACAAAACGTCGGCAATATGTGAAAGCCTTGCAATTTTCTCTTCTTGTTTTTTTTTTTTGTTATCTTTTGGTTTAAGTTTTTTACTAACTACATTATTACATGACTGTATATATCTGTATTTGTATATGTATAACTGCATGCATATTGTAAGGCACGTATACGTATGCATGTATGGTTAAATTATTGTCTTATATGAAAATTTTTGCCTTACATTTGTATATATAAAATTCTATCTACTATAGCAGGCATGCATATAAAGTTTTATTTTCCATTATTGAGAAAAAGAAAACTTTTATTTGGAAAAACTATGTATACGAAATTTATATACTAATATCTATGAAAAAACTAAAAGAATAAAGTAAAAAATTATATATTGTACACGTTAAGTGCTAGGGAATACCATATGTCTGTATGAACATCACATTGTTATGGAGAAAAGAGAGTATATAAAAAATCAAACAAAAAAAAAGAAAACAGCAAAAGAAAAAAAAACTACATACATACATGTATGCATGAAAATAAAAAATTCTAAGAACGTTTGTCAAATCTCTAAAGTAGATTATGTCCTTCACTTTTAAATAATAAAAAAAAGGAAAAACTAGAAACACAAATAAAAAAATACTTTTTTCTTCATATGATTATTACTTGTGTACATAATGTACAGGGTAAATGCATATATGCACATAGGCTAATGTACATGTGTATGTAGACGTTCCTTTATCGTACTTTTTTTTTAAATGTATCTATATTCCTTTTGTATGGACAGTATTGACATACCCACCATAAATTTACAATGTCGAGACAAGAAAATTTATATAAATTCAAATTTTATTTATTTTTCTGTCCTTCATTTTTTATATTTTTTCCTTTCTTTCATTTTATTAACATGAAAAGTAAGCTTTTTAGATCAAATAGGTATTTTTTAATTTTATATCTTTTTTTTGGATGATGATTTAATTTGAATTACAATTTTTCATTTTTAAATTTTTTTTATCATTCTTTAAGTTTATTTTCTACATTTGATAAAAATGTAAAAAAAGAACATCAACTCGTATTCAAAATTTAAATCAAAATTTGTAAACAAAAAGGAAAAGATAAAAAAGTAAGAAAAATCGATAGCACCCTGTTTTCTGTAATGTTTTTTATCTAAAGTGTACATGCAACACACACATCATTATCCAACTACTATTAATTACCTTAGATTATTAATCGTCCCATTACCATATAATATGTTTGTTGTATATGTACATACAATACATACTTTTTCTCACTCAACTAACATGACATAACATTTACCTTATTGATTTTTTCGTTTTTTGTTTTCTTTAATATTTTTTAAATAAAAACAAAGCCAGAGGAAAAAAGAACTTATTTATCTAATCCTTTAACAAGTTTTCTCTTTTTATATTATTCTTTAATCGTTTAGCCATTCATAATTTTTATCATCATTATAATCATCAAGATTTTCATGCATCCTTGCATCACTTTTTCTTTTTTTTTTCATTTTTGTTTTTTTTTTTTTCATTTTTGATGAAACTTTTACTTTAATGCTTTTAATATATAGCTAATCCCAATGTTGAATACATATGTATGTAAAATGTATGCATGTTTGTACGTCAGTTAAAAAGATAAGATATTGAAAGTACATGTAAGATGTCTGATTGACGATATAACTACTACGATATTCACATACATACATACATAAATGAAATAACTAACTAGAAGGCCGACATTCTCGTATGTACATCTATTTGAATTGTATGTACATATCTGTACAAAGATTGCAGATTATATCAAATAAGAAGTCAACCATAAAAGTGAAAATGATGATGTTGTTGATGATATGCATTCTAATGAGAGAGTAAACTATAAACCGTTGAGAAAAAAAATTGAGAAAAAAATCCGACATGTGCAAAATTGCAATGGAAAAAAAATGAAGGAAAAAATTTAATAGATGATAAGATGATAATCAAAAGTATCAAGTCTCATCATCTTTGAGATGAAAAACTAAATTAAATTTATAAAATAAAAAAAAAACTGAAAAAAAAATGAGAAAAAGGATGAAAAGCAACATTTCAACTTTTATACTTTTTTGTACTGGTGTAATACTTCATAATCAATCCATTTGCTACGCCTACAAAAAACTTTTTATTTTTCATTTTTTTTATAAGCCTCTTAATCCATATAAAAGGAAAACACACTCAAGTAAAAAACATAGTAGGTATTTAATATTCTGGAATAAATTTTTTTGCATGTAAAATATGCAAAATACAACATTAATTTATAATAAAAATAACAACAACAAAAAATCGCAAAATTTAATTTAATTTTATAATGAGATACGCCAACTTATATGTAAATATGTACGTATATTTTTAGATAAAATTTCAAAAGTTAATGAAGTATGCATACATATACCAATAAAAAAAAAAAATACAAAAAAAAAATGAAGAATTAATTATGAGCAACAACAACAAAAAATTGTTTGTAGATACAAATCCCTTCACGTCTAGGTAAATCGAAAAGAATGATGATTTTCTTGTTTTAAATGTAGTTTAAAGAAAAAAAATTTTTTTTAATGAAAATACACACACAATCAAAAATAAAAAGTTGTGTTGATTTGTTTAATAAAAAGATATTTTAAATTCATCGCTTCTTTTTTTATATTAATTCTAATACAAACTAACAAAATACTGTGATGTTAGTGATAACGATAATATAATATAATGCTTTTGAAAAACTTTCTTTTTACCTATTTTGCTTTTAAATTATTTTAATTACATTAATGTTAAACCATTATCCTTTTTTCTCCTTTTTTATTTAAAAAAAAAAAAAAAGAAGAAGGATTTATATAGTAGATCAGCATTAAAGAGTATAAAAAGAAATTAAAATAAAGAAGATAGTTACGTATACCTGTTGTAAAGAAACGATAGAATATAATTTTTAGGAACATCATGTAAATGGTATTATAACATTGTCAGCTTTACCGCTATCATCATAGTGGTAAATTAGCAGTCTTCAAATATGTATGTTGATATCAACATTAACAAAAAAACCAAACAAACAAACAACTAACAACAATTCAACAATTATAAAAATTAAAATAATGATGACGATGACGATGATGATGATGATGACTATGACAATGATTTTGATAATTATGATAATGGCAATAAGAAGGAGATTAAAATGTTTAAAAAAAAAAAGTGATGGTATGATGGCAATTAGTTAGTTTCATTATCATAAAATTTTAAAATTGAAAGTCAACAAAAAGAAATAATTTTTTCATTTTAATCGTCATAATTTTCATTAAATTTTCTTTTTATTTTACTGTTTAAATACACACATATTTACATGTATACTACATAGACTTTAGCATGCATTCATTTGTATTTAATATTATTCCGTGTCATATAATCTGGGCTATTATTTTTGTTTCCTTATTACATAGACACAAAAACAGTACTCATTCATTTATAATTTAATATACATATGTATACTGTTTAATATTTTTGTTTCCTTCATCGTTATTATTTACCTAATTAAAAAGCTTTTGTTTAAGCTCAAAATTCATATTTACGTCTCTATTTTTACATCATTTCGAATATGAATACATACATAATATACTATGGCCATGTAAAAATATAGGCAGTATACTCGACTTTTCCATCTATTCATTCTGGACTACACCAAAAATCCATTATCTTATCATTTAAATGTCACTATATGCATGTACATATGTACATATATACATACATATGTTTGTACATATTCACGGATATGTGTACATATAGAGTTTAATATGATATCTGTTCAATATCATTTTTCAAGTAGAGAAAAAAAATGACAAAATCGTGCTTAACTCTGCGTACTATATGTAAGTATTTATATACAATTTATCCATTGCTTGAATTGTTGTCATTCAATATTTTGGAATCATTTTTAAAACTTCATCATTTTTTCCATTTCCTGATTATGATGACGATATTGGAGACGATTCTATCTGTATGTGTGTTACTTTGAGTTTTTTTAATCGCTTAGTATAAAATTTGTGTAACATCCATGTGTACATTTATTCATACATATGTACATATATGAAGAACAAAAACAAAATGGCTCAGTTATGCATGTGTATATACTCAACAGAGAAAATGGAAACCGGCATTAACCAAAATTACTGAGACAGACACAACATTATCAACATCATCGTCATCACCATCATCTTGATTCTTGATTTCAAATATCGTTCAGAATTCTGATGTTGATGTCAATTCTGTTTTCCTTATTGTTGTTACAATGATAAGCACAGCTAGTGCATTTAGCACAAACAGGAATCATTGTACATATTTACATCATATAGCTGTGCATTATGTGATGTATGTACGAGATAATGATTGGTTACTTCGTGGTAATCGTGGTACACTGGCTTGGCAGATAATTCAAACTTTTGGCGGTCTGCCGAATACTAAAGTTTTAAGGACGTGTACAAACTCATACAACTACACAAAATTTCATTATACATGTCTACGTTTTAGCTTTAAGCTTCATGGTTGAAGTCATTTATTTGTATTTTTCAATGATAATTCTGAATGTTAGAATTTTCGTATTTACATATAAACGTATTCCGTTTGCAAGCAAAGCAAGGATAATTTTGATTTTATTATACGTTTCTCGAGCTGATGATTAAAAATATGCATTCTTTTATGAATGCACATACATATTCGTACAACGTACGTGTGTATATTGTATGTGTTATTTTGGCTTAATTTTGGTTACTTTTTAGTTTTGGCTTCTGAATAGATGGAAATCTGATGCCAGTCTGTATATTCAGTATACGTGTACAGAAAAATCATCCTTTTGTTCATATATGATACATACACACATATGTATATTATGTAGATATTTTTTGTTTATATTTATGAACATATGTGAACACTATGTATGTATGTTTAAGTCCTCTTTTAATTCGAATCAAATTCATCCATCCACAAATATAATTTTTGTTTTATACATTATTATTTATGTGTATTTGTATGGTGTGCCTATATATATTCATATGTTTTTGTGTGCAATGCATTAGATAAATGAACGTTTGATGTTATGAATCTATGAAATAGGATACTTAGCAAATATGGGATCGTCGCCGCGTCACACACATTTTTATGGAGATTACTCTTGGTTAACCATCGTACAATGGAATATAATACAACACTATATAGGATATATTAAACTACAATATAATGTACAATATCTTTTTTAGATGTACAATGTGTACGTGTATTATACAATGTGTATATGTATACTGTTTTTATTACACATTAAAGCAATAAAAAACAATGCATTTTTTTCATCTTGATTCGATTCAATTTGATCATTTCTAGTTACTAGATTTACTCAATTTTTTTTTCATTAATTTTTAGTCATTTTTAAAAAATATAATTCTCATTTGTGGATTTAGAAAATTTGAAAGCACATTTTTAAGAAAACAGTTTCACAATAAAATATTTTATTCAGTAAAAAAAAAAATGATTTTATTTTAATTCATTCTCAATATTACAAAATTTAATAAAAAGAGAAAAGTGTTACATCAACATATCTAGTACATGTTAAACAGATAGTTTATGATGTTTTTAACACATTTAACATGCATACATACATATGTACATATGTGTGAATACTTTTTTAACGCATACTACATAGATTGCTTTAAAGTTTATTAAAAATATATTTTACAAAGATTTAATACAGTTTATTTCCTTTTTTAGAGAAAATATTCCATTATATGTAGGTCAATTTGTTTATTTATTTATTTTTTTTTTAAATAAATGGTTTCATAAAAACGTGGAACAAATTAATTTTTATATTCTCAATTAAAGCTGCTCTCTTTAACTTATATAATAATTTATATACATACACATATTACGTACGTATAGGTGTGAATTTAATGGTCAAACAATTAACGTAATTTTACTTAATTTATATCGACCATGTATACTTGTAATAACAAAACCAATGAAAATATTTCATAAAAGAGTTTAATATGTCTACAAGTATATGTACACGTATATATTTAAAAATATATAAATTTTTAAAAACTTTTATTGGTATTTATGAAACCATTGAAATAAATTTAATGTGAAATTAAATTTTACGTACCATACGTGTTGTAATATCGAACGAATTACAATATATCGTGATCGTTTTAAATGTGAAACTTCATAAGTACGAAAAATGAAATTTTTCAACAAAAAAAAACTCATTATTATGTATTTGTGTGGTTCAATTTAGAAAAGATCACTATTTTTATTTTATTTTTAAATATTTAACTACGACATAATAAGATGATTTAAAAAAAGTTAAAACTCAAATGACAATGTACAATTTAATATTTTATTGGTCAGCTTTACATAATATCTAAGAAACTGAGAATGAGTTATAATTGACATCCAATCAGGTATAGCTATATTATTAAATTATAAATCATGTCACAATAAAGTTAATACAATATTATACAACATATGGTAGTATCGATTTTTGTATTAAAGTAAATGTGAAAAAATACTGTCATATTTGAAAATAAAAATCCTTGACTTTTAGTATGATTGCATTTTAATACTTGTTCATGTTGGCATTTTCGAATTACAATTTTTTTTATATTTATTTTGAAAATCAAAAAAGAAAGAAAAAAACGAAAATTATTGTGTATTTCACCTTTTCTGTTTTAAAATTTTTTATTCTTTTTCACTACAATCATAGTTGACTCTTACATATAATCATGTTTGATTTTCTTTAAAGATACAATTTATATATTTTTTTTTAAACTTTTTTGTGGTGCATTTTAAACATTTACGTAATAGCATACACAAAAATTGCAATATTCTGCAGTGCACCATTAAGACGTTATTTTCTATTCAAATCGAATAACATTAAAATGAATGTAAATACTATAATAAAATGTACATATATATAATTTATTTTCGTACTGCTATTATTAATAACATTTTCTTATTTGATGTTCCTATAATGTTTATTTTAAATAAAAAACTATTTCGTTTACGTATAATTACTTTTCATGTATAACATATATGTACACATGTATGTATATAACGTGCATGTAAGTACATATGTATACAGGTACGTGATACTACCAAAAACAGATAACACGCGAAATTTTTGTATTTCATGTTATGCTAGAATATAATTTTTACATTTTTAGTCAAATTTTTCACAAATTATATTCAAAAAAAAAAAAAAAAGTTTTTTTTTTTTACTGCATTGTCCTAGTTATTTTGTTGATTTTTGAATAGCTTAAAAACATGCAAAGTATTTAAACATTTGATATCCTTATACATGCTTATACTATAGATCTTAAAATTTAGTATTAAAATCAATAAATCATAAAAATGTTTTTTTTTTTTTATTTTTATTTAGAAACTTTTAATTATGCAAATTAAAATGAAAATTATTTTATTTTATATGATTTTATTTAAATGAAAATTGCAAATACAATAAAAAAAGACAAAATTATCGATAAAAACAATATTGCAAACATTTTACATTTTTTTACATAAATTTAAATTCTTTATTCGAAATGAAAAAAAAATATATATATTAATCACAAAAACCCGATGTTATCGATGTTGATTGCAAATTTACTTTATCTATTTTTCTACTAAAAATCCATTGTTTATTATATTTCATTTTATTTAATAATGCACATGATAATCCTTTTTCTTTTTAAATGTAAAAAAATATGTATAGATACAAACAAAATTTTATATAATTCAGTATATTCAGTAAATGTAATTTCTAAAATGTCAGCAATAATATTATATGTTCTCTTATATAGTATGTATGTACATTTTGTATGTATTTACAAAGGACATGAAAAAATATTTTAACTAAATACCATCATTATATTATTGTTCATTTCGTTTATTTTTACTATAATTGTTGTTGTCATTTAGCCATTTATTTTTTGGACTATAATTATCCCTGTTGAATTACACTTAATTTTAAATTCATTCCTTATTGTTAGGAAAAATTTATCCAAAAATTTGAATATAAACGTATTTTATAAACAAACAAAAATTAGTAATTAAAGTAAAATACTTTTCATTTTAGTTTATTGCATTCATTTTAATTCTCATTTGTTATATAATACTCTATAGGATCTATCTACATGTACATATATTGTATGTATTTACACACACACATTAGAAACTAAAACATTTTGATACGGACGGCTAGTATTCGAAAAATAAACGCAAATATGTACATATAAATGCAAATGCCACATAAATACACATACGTATAGTATATGAGAACAATCGAAATATTATAAGCAATAAAGTGTTTTTGTTTAAAATTCATTTCATTTTTTTTTAAATTTCTTTTCCTTTCCAAAAAGTTTTGTATTGCAATTTTACTTTTTAATCTTCACAAAATGTCAGTTGTTATACGACAATTTTTTTTTCCTTCTGTGCTATCTGTACTGTCGTCGCTACCATGTATAACATTCTTCTTCGTACCATTCACAACAGTTTTTACAATAGTATAGGACAATAGTGTTATTTTACCATTTAATTTCTTTTTCTTTTTTTTTTAAATATACATATGTATGTATGTGTTCTTTTCTACATGACAGAAGCACATTATTATATAGGTGACCAAATTTCAGAATGTCTCTAGATGATTAAGGAAGCGGAAGGATAAGGAAATACATAGGTATTCAACAAAACTTATGCATAGTGTACACAAGAACTTTATAGCCATGTACATATGTATGTACACATTTATATACAGGAGAACAAAAAAAAAAAATAAAAAAATAAAAAAGTGAAATACAGAGAAAAATACATGGCATACAACATATTAAATGTTAAAACTACATTAGTTCAGCTCCGCCCAGTATGCCACCTAGAAAAGCACATTTAACATTGTTCACCCACTTAATTTCGATATAAATCCTGTTTGCGTATTAAATTTACACACATCCGCGTTTTACTTCTATATGTACATAAGTATGTAGGTACATATGCATATGTTTTATTTTCTTATAAAAAGCTTATGTATAGTCATTGTGGCGCCAACAAAACAGTATTAAATTCGATAAAGGCGTACCATGAAATCTCATTTTTGTCGGGAGACTATAAGAAAAAAAACGACCTCATCTACAAGAGCTTGTTGGCGCCCCAAAAATAATTTCTAAACATTTAGAATTACCATTACCACCATTTACCCCATTTATTGTCCATCACCCAACACCCACCTTGATATTGTACTTTTTAGTACACACATCTCCAATTTATGTAATATACATACTTATGTACATATAGGTACGAATGACTACGATATTTTTGCCTTCAGATTTTCATTATTTTATTTTACTTTTTTCCTTTTGCTTTTTGTGCACTATTGCTTCGAAAGCTTTTTCCTGTTTTTTGTTTTCTTTTTTTTTTTTTTTTTTTTTTGTTGATTTTTACTTTTCTTTTTTGTTGAATGAGGAATATCGCACGCCGCTAGCAATTATGTATGTAGATAATTGTGTGCCAGTCAGATTTCATATATGTACTTATGTATGTACATTGTACATATGTAGCAGGACTTATGAAGTAATGTATACATATACCTATGTATGTCGAGAAGCACCTACATGAAAGTATCATAGATACAAACATATAATATTATAAACACCAACCCAGGCTAGTATTAGATGTTCTACAATAAAACTGCTAGACACATATTTGTCTCGAATAGTTATAGGTATAGATAAAAGTTATAGGTTAGATATATAAGTTTTCCTGACTTGACTCATATGTGTTATATAATATATGTATATTGTACGCATACATATACATAAACTCACATACATATATTACATACATGTAGGACGTGCATACATGCATTATATTTATATATGTATATAGTACATGCATGAATAACAAAATTGAGAACAAACAGTAAAAGCACCTTTTTGTTAAGACTCTAACGGCGTCATTATGGGGCCAAATGGTGGCCTCAAGGTAAAATGGTATACACGGAATGTTTCCAATTTGTAATATGGTTGAGAAAACGGATACAAGGCGACAATATTCCTGCTTTTTTATTATAATTCTTTATTTATAATATAATATACATACATAGTACATTGTGCAATGTAGTATTTATGAATTTGAAATAAAAGAAAGTTAAACGTATTATATTATATGTACATACATGTACATACATACATACGTGTTTACAATTGATAGAATATATATGTATATATATACAAAACATGGACAACCGTAGGCAACATTGTAAGTTAAATGCATGCAATATATTATGCACACATACTAACATGTTTAAATGAATATTTGTATATAAGGATAATAAAAATAAACGTAAAACAAAACAATGTAGGAGGTGTTGTATCAAGAAGAAAATATTATACTTCAATATGTAGTGGATTTTTCCTTCTTCATTCAATTTAGTCAAATATCTAGAATATAATACTTATTGTATTTGTTAAGTTTAGGTGTGTACCAATGTGTATGTATCAAATTTAATTTTTTTTAATTTCCTTTTTATATCGTATCTTTTTTCTTGTTGAAACATTTACATTTATTTTGAAAAAGAATTTTTAATGCATATGAATACACGAAAACATTCGATGAAATATAAAATTTAAAATTTTTTAAAATAAATACAAATTTAAGAAGTTTTGGTTGAGCATTTTTACATATTTTACATGTATGCCTGATACTGTGATGTTCTTACATATATGGAATTAAAACTTAATTTCTTGTAATAAACACAAATTTTTACTGTACATTTTACTTTTTTTGAACTTTTTGTTCATCTCAAGACATATTAAATTTATTTTCAAATTTTCATGCGAAAACAACCGTAAGTTATGTTTGAAATCATTATTTTAAAAAATAATTTAATTTCGCTAAAAATCAAAAATTTAATGCTACCAAATATTATTTTCAAATTGGTTTTATGACCATATCCCATTATATTCAATATCATTCTTGTAAAAAAATTTTTTGTGCTCCAAATTAATTTCTTAACATGAGAACACTAAGGTTAGTTTGACTTGCATATAACCAAAACCTTGTTCATTTTCGCATCTACAAAAGATTATTTTAATGTATCATACATTTTTTTTATAATAAAAGACGTTAAATTGAAAAATGTTTTTATGATTCTCACAAATTCTTAAAACAATTATTCCTGTAACTTTTTATAGTTTAAAAACAAACTACCTTTTTACTTTAACATTTAAAGATTTTCAATTATGCTGTATTGCATTTAATATATACTTCAAGCATCCTACACATAATTATATATTTTACTATTTTAATTTTTTTTTTTCTTTTCTTTTTTTTTTTTACCATAAATTTTCCATGCGTTTCAAATTAAAGAGGTTGTTTGTTGATTTTATAGTACAATTAAAGTAGTAATGTTGAATTTTAATTTCATACATTTAACTTAAATTTATTTATTTATATATTTTGTACATATTTTAACCGTTATTTATTTATAACTATTACTTTTTTTCTTCTAACTATAAAATTTTATTAACTTTTTCGCGTATTTATTCTTGTTTCCTTTTTTTCGAAATACATAAAATTGAACATTAAAAGAGCTATAATTTTAGTTTTTATGAATTTCACACTTTCAAATAATTTAAACTGATTCTACACTATTCAAAAATTTCCCAAAGTTAATGGAATATCAGTTATTTGTGATGATAATGTGTAAATTAAGTATCTCAATAAAATTTTCAAATATTAATATAAATGAAATTTTAATGTATTTTACGTAAAATTACAGTGCAAACATACAATATCCGTTAAAAATTTAATCATAATTTTTACCTTTTTATTAGTTTCTTCTTTAAATATAAAAGGAGTATAGAACATATAATTTATACGTGTACCTATGCTTATGTAAATGTTTTTTGCTAATCACACATACTAATACGTTTATATGCGTAAATGCATGATGATGTGTATTTGCAACAGCTGTATATATATGTACTTGTAGCTTTAAACAATAATAAAACTGTCTTTTTTCTGCTTGTATGTGTATGGATATGCATATATATTTATATTATTATCAATTTGAACATTAATTTTATACTTATTACCACATGCTAGATTCGAAATAATTCGAATTATTTACATCATATTGCGTGAAATTATGCGAATACTGAATGTTGGAATGTTTACACAAAATGAAAATATGTACATTAATGCAAACATATAATACTTATTAAAATGCGTTTACCTGTAATGTTATTGTGTTGCTGTGTAGTCTTTGTTTATACAAATACATATGTATATACCTACATAGTCACCTGAAATGGTGGTTTTACATAGGAAAATTCATTGTCGCTATGCGTTCTGTATAACTTTTGTGTACTACCAGCACGTTAAAATAAAACCATATAACATGCGTATATGTACATACCATCATCATCGTATATTAAAAGTATGTTTACCACAAAAAAGGAACAAATGTGAAATTTTAGATGCGTTCATATCAGCCCATATATACAATACATAAGTATAGTATTAAGAGATACGTATATACATACATATGTATATACATATTTATAAAATATACTTAAAATAGCTACAGATTGTATGTATATGTTATAAAAGTACTCAAATTGTGTAAAATATATACTCGTACATAGAAAAACAAAATAAAATAAGGTAAATAATTCACATAATTAAAAGACATACATATGTACCGAAGTAGCAAATGAAATTAGAAAAGTGATGGTACTTTATTTGTCAAATTTAATACTTATTATTATCATTACATTATAAACGTGAAAATGTATTAAATAATGTGAATGTTCATACCTACATGTGTATGTAAATATTCGATGATTATTATTATATCATTGAATTGAAAGCGTTCGTGACAAGATGAGGTAAATAAAATGGAAATTCACATTATGTACGTAAATACATATGTATGTATGTATGTATATGTTTTTTTTTTTGTTGTAAAAAAACATAAGTGAAGAAAGTATACATATGTACGTATATTACTATGGTAAATTAATTTATTACATGTGTAAAAACATTACACGAATTCCTTACAATAATGTGATTATTGCTTTTATTATTAAAACGCTAGTTTAAATATAAATGATTGATTGATTACACAAAAAATAAATGACTGAAAATTTTCATCGTATAACACAGTCTTAAATATTTATTTATACTTTTATTTTATAATATAACACAGTATGATGTTATATTGATATGAAATTAAAGAAATTTATAAAGGAACAAATTAAAATATTAATCATTTCATAATCATTTAAATTTCATGCCTAAAATTTTCAATTTGATTTTCAACAGTAGGTACAAATAAAAGCAATAAGTAGATACCAAAGGTTTTAGTTTTTTAACCGACACTGTTAAATTTTTCATGAACAACAAAGTGATTTTTTACAAAATTTTCTTTAATTTGGAATAATTTCTTATTGAACTCCACTATAAGACAATGTACGTTCATAATCAATATTGATACTGGCTAGCCATTGTATTTATACTACATTACATATGTATGTGTATGAAGACTATATTGTTCGTTTCTATTCTATTATTATTCGATAGTCTGATTACTTTAATTGCTCTGATAGAAATTAATTTCTTTCTACAAACAGACTGAGAAAATAAATTGATGAAAAATAAAAGACAATGAATGATAATTGCAAGAAACGCATAGCATAAAATATTTCATTCATGTGTTGTACGAGTATTCTAATAAATTGGAATATATGTGCATTTTTATATTTTTCACATTGATTCTTTTTTACAATTCATCGCAACAAGCATTCCATACAAAACCTCACTTGTATTTTTTATTTCTCTCTTTTCAATCAAAAAAAAAAAAAAAAAAAATTTACAACCAACACAAAAAACATATGCAAAAATAAATAAAAAAAGCAATTGAAGAAAAAAACTATAAATTCCCTTTTTTTTTCTTTGAAGGATTTTAATTTGAGGAATTTTAATTTGAGTTCAACACGGTTAATCGCGCACATAAAAACATTTTGTAGCAAAAAAATTTCAGTATGCATGCATGCATGTACTTACATACATATACATACATCATATGTATATGTAGAATATTTTATTTGTCAAACCAAATAAATGAGCAACAACCAATAACAGCAGCAATTTTTGTGGTGACAACATCAAAAGTTCAAAATAAAAATTTCAGATATTTAAAGAAGTTATGTTAAACAGCTAAATGACACTATAGTATTACAACACATACATACATGTGTAAGTACAACATAAAAAAGTCAATAAGTCACATAATGTTTGCAATGCGAGTAATATGTAATGCAAACGAAGAAACAACAGTAATCAACAGATAAATATACAATACATATGTATGTATGTACATCGAACTATAAAAAAAAATGAAACGGGAAAATTTTATACACAAAAAAAAAAGAAATAAAAACGAAAAATTTAATGATGAAAAAATGATGAAAATTCGCCCTAAAACCTCATGGCTCACTCAATAGTCATTAAAATGTCATCCAGTCAGCCAATATTTCAATGAAGTGAATTACTTTACACTATATCGTTTCACTCGTTTTTCATTTTACTCCTCTCATATATTATACAGAAAAAAATTAAATACAGACGCAAAGTGAAAATGCAGCAAAAGCAATTTAAATGCTCATTCATTACGGATTAAAATTAAATCGTGTAGATATTTAATAGAAAAAAAAATGGAAATATTTTTCTTTTTGGAATTTATTCAAAGTATATAAACATGTGTACATATGTATGTAGTAGAAGGTACACCAATATAAGAAAAAAAAGAACAAGAAAAATTGGCAAAGTGGAAAATTTATGGCGTAAAAATAATACCACATGTGTGTATTGCACTGTACATTCAATTGAAATTTGAAATTTTCAAAATAGAAAAACTATTTAAGACCAAGAAGTAAAAGAAAATACTAAATGATTTTTCATTTTCATTTTTATTTTATTCTTAGTCTATTATTAGAAAACAGAGACGCATTCTGGCTCTAGGTTATGTTTATATCGTAAATTTTTTTTTCTTACTTTTCCATTTTCTTTTTTATGTTGTGTAGTAAAATAGAAAAACAACAACAAAAAAAGATACGTTTGTTTTGCAACATATGCTCAAATAAGCATTGTATTGCATATTAATATGTATCATAAAAAAAATAAAAATTAAAAAAACTAAAATTTAATTGGATTAGCACGACTGATCGTATATAAATAGAAAATACATGCAATACTAGTGTTCATATTTGAAATATTTACAATGTAATTCAAATATTTTTCGATATTAATTAAAATTCTAATCTGAATTAGACTTACGTTAACATGTGCTATACGTGAGTGTATAGCATGTAGCATATACATACATATACATATATGTACTTGATCCTTTAAACTATTCAGCTAAATTTCAACTTTTCAAATTTTGGCCATTTTTTGAGAAAAATCAAATTAAAGATCTATAATATATAAAGATAGTACGACTTTCATATACACTTTGGACAGCATATTTGGCCTACCTTTAATCTGCATTGTTCAGAATTACGATGTCTAACGTTCAAATTTAGACTTCTTTTGTATCACATTTTCTTTCACTTGTCTGCATGATCTATTACTCGCTTTCCTCCAACTATTACCTTTCCCCAAGACTCCAATGATACACACTCTATTTATATCTATGTATTTTATTTTTCAAATATGTATGTACTTATTTACAGAACAAAACGTACACATACATACATATTTTTGTATGATGAATACATGTGAATATCAAAGAAAGATGACGTTCCAACTGTATATACATATGTACATATGTATGTACCTTGTACAAATCATACAGTATCATGAGGAAACAAAAACAAAGCTATGAAAAAATACAAAAAGAGATAAATTCATATTTCGATTATGTTGCAATTTTATAACCACGTATATGTGTGTGTAATTTGCTTTTATTTCATTTTAATTATATTTCATATTATCGTTTTTCATTTTTAGTTTTTAAATTTAAATTAGATTCGACGAGTAAAATAAATACACAAATGTTAGTGTTTTTTTTTTTTTTAATTCAATATTGGGTGATATAAGTGCATTGTATACATATGAAATAGCGTGCAGTATAATACAATTGATTCATTAAATCGTGAATATGAAAAATACAAATTTTTTTTTCTAGTTCTATTTTTATTAACTAAATATACACACATACATTCATAACACAATGATTGAATGTAATACGTGTGTTCTGTATATTCAATGTACATATCTGTTTTTATTTTTATTTTGAACATATATTTTTAATTTTATTTTAATTTAAATGAATTTTGGCATAAATAGGTTAATAAAATCCAAACAAAAACCAAAAAAGTTAAAAAAATATGTTTGTATATACAAAATTAAAAATATAAATGTAAATGAAATATGAATGATTTTTGAATTATTTTAATTAAATTTTCTGTTCAAATCTGTTTTGATTTTATAATTATGCAGATTCATATTAAAATAGTTGCGATTTTTGTCAATTTATTTTTGATATTCTTCAATGTGATTAAAATTTATAACAGTTGTGTCATATTTATGGCTAACATATTTTTACAAATTAAATTTATATGATAAATTATTATGTTAACAAAGTAAATTATAGTCTTGAAATTAATGAAAATTTTTATTTTGTTAATTTTATTAATTGTATTTCGTAATATTAAAAATTTCCAGAACATATTTTTTTGATTTACAATTGCTTTTTGTTTTCGATGAAATTACCAAAGTTGCTCTAATACAATATACAAAGTTTTTTGAAATGTAAAAGTATTATTTTCTTCTAATCTCTAGATTTGAAGAAGATTTTCATCCTTTGTTATTATTACAAAATATATTCAAAATAAAAAAGGAGATTTAATCAAATTTAAAATGTAATTTAAGCAATAATAATAAATATGTCAATTACTTAAATTCTTTCATTTTCCATTATCTTTTCTTTTCTTTTTTTTTACCATTTCCAAAATATAAAATAAAATTATCTGAATACTATAAGAGTATTTTGAGATCTATTATAAGAATCGATTGAAAAAGTCGATTATAGAAAATTCATCGATTTGTAGTCAACTGAAAAGTCAATGAAATACTATACAGAAGTATTCAATCGTTATTTACATACGTATATATATTAAATTTTTTAAAAATTATTTTAAATTATAAGTATTAATTTTATACCGAACTTTCCAATCCATTCTCGTAATAGGACTCCATTTGTTCCTAGTATATTTTCCTAGTCGTTTTGTTTCTGCAAATTCACATCTACATACGGACAAAATAATTTTTGTAATCAATTTATCCCTATACTCCGTGTACAAGAAAATATTTATTTTATATTATTTATTTATTTTTTTCTTTTATTATCATTATTTTCTCAATGTAAAGAAAAACCCTTTATTTTAATACATTTATTCATATTTCAGTATAAATATATACAAAGCCAAGAAAAATAAAATATCATAAATATAAAAAGGGGTCATTTTCATAACTCTAAAAAACGGTTTTCTTTCAATTTTTTACTATGTATACACAGTTTAGTACTAAGGCACAGTAATAATAAGGATAAAATAAATAAATAAAACGCATTGCGTAGATAAATATATGAAAAAAATTCTTTAAAAAAAAATAGTAAATTTTCACGATAGAAAAAACTAAAAGAACAAAAATGAAGAAATATGAAATCCTTTTCTTTTATACTCAAATTTGTATACAACATTAGGCAAGAATACATATCCATACATACATATATGAATGAAAATTCAAAATTGTTGAGTATATAAGCACTTATAATGGTAATTTTTTAAACATTTTAATAAAATGCTTCCAATGTAATACCATTAAGTCAATATAAATTATAAATTATTGATATAATAATAACGTAAAATGTATGCAAAACAAAAAAAGCCACTAATATTTTTGAAATAAACAAAAAAACCAAAAATAAAAATAAAGAAAAGGTTTTTAAGGGTTTTCATAGCCAATTATTATATTATATAAGTTTTTTTCTTTTCTTATTTAATCAAAAAATATGTGGCTCTAAATTGCATGTATTTGGAAAATTCGAAATATGTTTCAATTTATTCTCATAAAAGAAAAGGGAAAACTTTTTTCCTTACGTTTTTTTAAGTTTAATTTGTTTAAAACCAAAGTTTTTGAATTTTGAAAGAAAAGTAATAAATGTAATGAAAGTAATTTATGAAAAGTTATTTTTTAAGTTCAATACGTACATATATTATATGAGCCTACAAATGCCTTCTTCATATACTACCATTTGATGTACTTGCGTATATGAACTTTATATGATCTTCTTTTCACCATTATTAGATCTTCTAATAATCTATATTGTTTCTTATCAAAATATTTTTGTATATGTATACATACATACTACTTTAAAAATTTTTGTTATTATTTTAGTACTTTTTTTGTTTTATAATTTTTTATACACATATACTAGACATTCGCTTTAAAATCAAATAAAGATATACATCATGTACGATTATAGTTCCTTTTAATTTTCTAAATAACTAAAACGATCTTTTTTTTATTGAGAAACACACATTTCAATGTACATTTATTTGAAAAATCATCCAGGATATTGTACACATATTTGTTTGTTTATACGATATAAACAAGGATACAATACTTTTTATGCAAATTTTTTCCTTCTACATATTATGTATATGAAAAAATCAAGAAAAAGACAAAAACTTCCAGGTGTTCAATAAACTGACCCTTTACCACCCGTTGTACGTAAAGTCCATATATTTGATTCTCATGAATAATATACCACACAAACGTCTATACCTACCTTATAAGCATATTACGTTAATACTTTTATTTCAATTTCTTAAATTTAAATTTCCGTTATGAGTTTTATACATAAAAATTACTATGTTGTAAATACATACATGATACGTATATATTAGTATGTATGTATATGTCATACTTACATACACTCATATCAATATAAAAAAATTGACGTAGGTTTATGTGTATGGTTTCTTTTTTCAATAATCGTAAAAATGTTTATAAATATTTTAATTTAAAAAAAGAAAAAAGAAAATCAAATAGCTTACGTAAATAAAGAGGTATAAAACGAATGTACATATATTTTTTCTATATGATCCATGATATGTATGTACATATATGTTGTCTTGTTTCAGCATCATACATAAATATAAAAAACATACAGATTTTAATGTATAAACATGTATGTATGTACATACATCACATCATGTATACTTTGTGCTAAGACTAAGAATATAATGATATAATACAGGGGAAATAAATTTTATTTAAAATATAAATTCACATATAAATTTTATTTTTATGTACGATATTACTTAAGTTTTTCTTAACATTTATTCTGTACATACATGCATATGTATTTGTTGATTTCTTTACAATGATACTTGTCTTACATAATCTTATAAAAATTTCATACATTCATGTATGTATACGTTTGCTTTGTATTGTGTTATTTTATTATCTTTTCATCGATTTAAATTTTGATTTTATACAAAATGATGAATTATTCTAAATCATGTACATATTTACTATTTTAACTTTTCATTCCTTTTCAAATGAATTTTCATTCAACTTTTTTTTTTTCATTTTTAGTTTTAAAAAAAGCTAAAAATTTTCTTGTTACATCATTAAAATACAAAATTACAAATTTCGTCTATGAAATATGAGAATATTGAAGAAAGAAAATCAATCAATCTGCAACAGACATTTAAAGTTTATTTAGATATTTAAAATGCCTTAAGGATCACTGCAACATCTACTCACGTATTATTTACTTACACATATTATATTATGTATCTTTAATTACTTTATATGCCTGTTTACTATACTTAGTAACACTTAATATAAACACTTAAAAAAACAAACGGCATCACTTTTGATTGATTATCATACTCGAGGCCTCCAAGAATTTAACTATTAATTCAAATACCAGTCATCTGAAAAAATTATTTTATTTTGCAAGAATTTTAATTAAAATTTTTTGATGAATATTAATATACTGGACATTTATTTTATTCTGTCATTTTCAGTTTTATTTTTTTTTTTCCTCTAATTATGTTCGTAATAGTACTTCGCCATTTGATTTAAAATAAATTTTAGTTAAAATTTAATTTGTATGCATTAAAGTCTTTCAAACTTAAAATTCGTTATATTTTTTATAACAAAATTTTAGATTCGCTTTTTAAACATAATGGAAATTCTTGAAAGTCATTAAACTAATGTTAAAAAAAATTTCAAATTTTAAATTTTTCCCTAATACAATCTACATAATTTTTCTTTTATGTTAGTCATACATACATATAACTAAGGCAATTTCATTTTAGTGACATTTTTCTAATTTTTTTCTGTTTATTCAATATTTTCAGTATTAAATACATTTGAAAAATTTTTTTTTCGCAAAATAATGTTTAAATTTTCACACGATATTGAAGTGTCAACTTTATTTAATCAAAAAAACAAAAAAGCCAATTAACACTGTACAAAAAAAAAAGTATTGTTTTTTTGCTTTTTAATTTGTTAACATTTTAAAATAAAACTACAAAATTTAAATACGTTGTTGATTCTTCTTAAGTTTTAGTTACTTGTTTTTATAACTTTTTAACACCTTTTCGAAATGAAATAGTTTGAATAATGTTCAAGAATAACAAAAAGAAGAAAAAACTATGAATTTAAAAAAAAAAAAAAAGTTAAATAGAATAAAATATGTATTGAGAAAGTTTGTTTCATGCAATTTTGTGTTAAATTTATATTTTATAGAACTGTATATAACAAACACCAGTTTTTTTTTCTTTCTATTTTATTTTAAGAAAAGAAGATATTTCTTTCTATTATTCAAAACTTTTTTCTATATGTTTGTATGAATTGCATTATTTAAACTATTTCTTCAAGATATATAAATTCGTAAATTTTCGAAATTATTATTATTGCTATATCAGTCAGTACTATCATTATCATAAAATGAATCAATGATATCGACAAGCGTATTATAGCTGTTGTATCATTGTAAGGATGTCATGATATCTATATAATGATAATGATGATGACCATTAAAAAGTTTTATAATACTATAAAAGATTTTACCATAAATTCCTTTTGTTTTCTTACCATAAAAAGAGGTACAATAAATATAACTTTTCTTATATAAACTTATTGTGCTAAATACATATAACTGAATTATAATTATTGTATAAAACAAAAATGTATCAAAAAATAACAAAGAACAAGTAAAAACCAAAAATTATTATTTCCTTTATAAAATAAAATTTAAAAAAAAAAGTTAAATAAAATAAAAATTCATTTTACATTAATTTAAAAAGTCAATCATACGATATCAAAAATTAAAAGACTTTCTTTGTTAACATAATGTTCAGGGCTTAAGAAAATGAAAATTAATTTTTCAAAGTTAATTAATTTCTTTCCTTTTTTTTTGTAAACAAAACATAAGAAAAAACAAAAATGAATTTCACTTTTAAATTAATTACATATTTTATTATAAAATTTAGAATTAAAATAAGATTTAAATTTACAACAAAAACTGGTAATAACAATTTATTTTCATTTTAAATTTTCTACGTATAAGTATTAAGTATAAAGTGAAGATAAATTCCATTTAAAATTTTAATTAAATTATCACATTTTAAATTTTCTTTTTTTTTTTTTGTTTTTGGTGTTAATCCGAAACCTAATATAATTTTTGGTGTTAAAAATTGTGTTATGTTTATTTTAATATGTGTATATTTCAAAAAGTTAATCAAAATTTTACCATAATATTTTGATTATACATTTTGTCATAATCATTGTACGTAAATGTGTACACATCGATGAATGTGTATAAGTATATTTATGTGAAATTAAAAAACGGAAAACAACAAAATGAAAAAAAAAAAAAATTAAATACCATATGAAAAGTTTATGTTATAAAATTTAATTACAAATAAATATTATCATTTATTGTTATTATTATTTTATATAAATATGTTCATATCCACATTTTTGTTCAATAATAATTATTAAATATTGAAATAATTTTTCACCTAATTTAAAATATTTATACAATTATTTTATGAAGAGTAAAAATAAATAAATTGTAAATTAATATTGAATGAAAAATTTATAAATCATATACATATTATGGATACATGAATACACAAAATACCTATTAAGTAAATTAATTGGAAAATATGAGAAACCATATAATATAATGTATACGTATAGATAGATCTATATAGATAGATTTACGTAAATGCAGTACATATAATATGTATAAGTACTTACGTATAAACTTCCAATATAAATAAAAATATACATGTAACACTAATTACGAATATAGAAAAATTATATATAATTTATTTCGTTGTTGTTTTTTGAGCTATTATTTTAAAACAATGATTATACTTACTTACCTATACATTACATATTAAATGAATGTAGTGTTATTAACAAAGTTAGCCAATCATTTTGAAAAACAATTATTTTGTCCAACACAATTTTTCTTCGTTATCATATAAAAAAAGGTAACATTTTATCATTAATATTATTATTATTATTATTATTATTATTATCACTTTCATTATCATCATATCATTGTTGTTATCATATCACTAATAAATGTTATAAGGATACCTATCGTGAACAACATTATTATCAAAATATTGATGTATTGAAAAAAAGTTGTATCAAATTATCAAACGTTTGTATATATAAACAAAAATAGTCAATGTTCTTTACGATTATCATACATGTGAACGATTATCATGAATATCATTATTATTATTATTATCATCGCTTTATCATTTTTTAACAATATTTTAATTTAGTATCATGTACTTTTCGATTATATCATACTATATCAAATTTATATGATGGATGATTGAAATGCATTTTATGCAGTTGTTTGTATCCTTTTTTCTTTTACATAAATAAGTTCTATAAATACATATTCAAATTTTTCATTGTTATAACAATGAAAATTCAAAAAAAAGTTATATTATTATTTTGTATTATTTTTGTACTTTATCTATTTTATCTATTCGATTATTATTTTATTATTCATTCAAATATGAATAATACTATATTATAAAAATCGTTTTTTTTTTTTTTTTTTGATTTTGTCATACAGAAATTTTTCATTATAACGTAATCACACTCTGGTAATAAAAATTTTATCAAGTATGTGTACACTATGATTATCAAAATGAAAATTATCGTTTCATTTTCACTAAATACTCAATTATTATTATTAATATTGTTACAGAAATTTTATAACGTTTCATATGAAAAACTACTAAATTTATCAATGGACAATGTAGGGTAATCAGGAATAAGTATTAAGTTACGTACCAAAATCAAATTTATTTTGATTCAAAACAAGTAAAAAAATAAAAAAGTACCCCATGTATGTATTTTGGCCAAAAAATATCAAGTATCCATTTACCTGTTCAATTGAAATGTATGCATGTACAATATATTATACATAAAATATATTTTACACGCATACATTCATGTGCATAATTTTATGATAGTTTATTATCTTTCACGTAGATATGACAATATGATTTTGTTAAAATTTACACTTAAATAAATCGTTAATCAACTTAACTTAATTCGTTGGCTGTATATAATTATTCACATTTCAAATATTCATATCGCATTTACAAACAATATGATTCGATATATGAATATTGAAAAATTTTCAATAGATTTTATCATATATGTATTTCGTATAAAACACACTTTACATGAACAAACATATGAATACAATATCCTCGTAACTATTACTCCATAGTTAACAAGATATACAGCTCACTTTGTGCCCTAATACAATTATTAAAATAAAATTTGAATATCGCTACACCTATTTAATGTCCTAGAAGGTATTATCCAATTTTGCATATACATACGTAAATAAATACATAAACAGTACAAGCTTGTACACATATTGTACGTATGTACAGGTTCATACAACGGTATCTTTAGTTTGTGAAATAAAATTTTACCTTCATAAAATAAGCTAATAATACATGAAAATTTTAATGTGTTAGGATATCAAACAAATTCAAAAAAAAAACGTATGACAAACCAAAATATTTTCCAGCCACTCCCAATAAGTCTGAAAACAATGTTTATACATGTATATGTACACATTTATCTGTATAATATATTTATATATAATCCATATATGTATGTACGTACTTAAAAAAAGGACTGGTTACGGTTAGAGTAAAATTTTGATCCTTATTATAATGCGGATAAAAATTTGATTTTTTTTTCGATTTTTTATTAGTGAAAACTTTTCAAATAGGAAATAATGTTTATAATTTTTGTTAATATTTATAATTTATAATTTAATACATTAAATTATTATGAATATCATAATAAACTCTGCATAAATATTTACACGTACGTGTACAGTATATTATGACACTTTAATTATGATTAAATAATAAAATTTGGGACTACACGACATAATACAATACAAAATCATACGTACTTCTACATATAGTACATATGTTTACAATGTGTTCATGTACACAGGTTTTGTTATATGAATTTGACAATATATATAAATATGTGAATATATACATACATATGTATTTGTATTTCTATTGATTGAGAAGAATGAATAGAATTTTCTTAATGTATGTATGTACGTACATAAAATTTATTGATTTATATACATACATATGTTACATACAAACATACGTGATGTGATTACATGTTTAAAAATTTTTATCTAATATTTGAAAATTGTAAAATTAGGTTCTCATATCGAAGTTATCCTTGTTGTTTTATTAAAACAAAAACAAAAAAATTAAACAATGATAACATAGAAAACAAACTCTTTATTTTATTATTTAGTTTACATATGTACATGTCAGGTTCTAAAATTAAAATCATTGAATTGAAATTTCAATTTGTTTATTTTATTTAAACTATTGTCAAGAAAAAAAATAAATTACACGACTAGTTTGAATATTATCTCAGTCTTTTGTTTAATTTAAATTTTTAATTAAAATTATCAGTAGCGATTTGAAAAAATTTTTTGAATTATGACTCTATTAGAAATTGAACCATATTTTCGTTTTTAAATTGGATTTGGCAAAATCATACAATCTTTGTGTAATACAGAATATAACATAAAATACACAATTCACGAAAAGTAAACATTGAATGTATGATAATAAATTAGAAATTTTTCTTTTTATATGAATATAAGTGTGTGAAAATGTCAGCAATATTATAAGGATTGCATATAAAAACAGTTCCTTCTATATTATATAGAACATAGCTTATCTCACATAATTTAAGAATATAATCAAATTTATGAGAAATTTAAAAATGTGAATAATTGTTAAAACGCGTTTATGTATCTACGTATGTAAATATCAATATACACGTATAAATGTTTTTAATCATATAAAAAATCAATTCATATTCATATGATTATGGTAATTTTTTAATATGTAAAGTTTAAATGTTGTTTTCCTTTTTCTTCTTTTTTTTAAACACTAAACAAAAAATATAAGAAAATAAGCCAAAAAAAATTTCAAACACCAATTCTTCCAACATGTGTTTTATTTTTTTCACCTTAAAATTTACCACACATTTTTGTATGGTTGTTTAGCCAAACATGAACACACACACACATGCAAAAATAATTTTATTTCTAATAATAATAAATTTCGCAAATATGTTTACTTTTCTTCTTTTTCTTTAAAAGACTTTTGCTGTCTTTCCTTTATTTTCTTTGTTTTTCTGATTTTTTTGTTTTCTTTTTCATTTTAAAAATTTTATATATGTATGTTTTTTTTCCTTTCCTTAACTGTTGTTTTTTTTCGTTGCTTTATTTTCATATAATTCAACATGGTACTTTTTGTTGCTTTTTCATCATCATAAATTTTCCATGTTTTACACAACATTCTGCATTTTATGTAACTAATTTTCTTCGAAAAGAAAAGCAAGAAAAAGAAAGAAAAGCAAAATATGAAGACCAAAAAAAAAAAAAAAAGAAAACAACATGTAACATTCTTTTTTAACTAATCCCTTTAAACTTTAAAAATAAAATGAAAAGAAAAGGAGAAGAAAAAATGTTTTACAATGGTTTTGATTTTATTCCTTGTTCTTTTACGTGCTTTAATATAATATAAAAACGACTTTGGGAAACTTCAACATTTGTTAATAACTTGAAAAATTGATGTTATGTGCCTGTAAAGATGAAACACTAAAATACACAAAAGTATGAAAATTTATAATGTACACATGTATGTCTTTATTCATACATATATTTGTTGAATATTAGTATGTACATATAAATGTATATGTGGGTGTATCTGTATACATATGTATAAGTAATCGTGTGATACTATGATAAGTAAAAAAGAAGAAAAAAAATTCATAATATATGCTACCAATATGCTGCTGCAACATATACTACATGGAATGGTGAAAAAGAATATGAAGGAAATTTTCTACAAAATTCCCAAACAATAACTTGCATTAAATCATATTATGCTGTGTACATTTTAGTATAGTTTCTTTTTAGTCATCTAATTGAGCCAGAAATGCCAACATACTGTATACAAAAACCATCTTATTTATACATTATACATGCATATGTGAATATATGTAGGTACCTATAGGTTTTTTTATCTATGCATTCATCCAATTTGGTTTTGATTCATGTTTTTGTTCATTTTCTTATTATAAAGCATCTATGTATGTATGTCCTGCTATATGAATTTCTACCATATGTGTGTTTATGTGCTCATACATGTTTAGTTAATATAATTTCTACATAAAATGATTTTCTTGTTATCAAAATAAAATTGAAGTTAAGTTAGTGTAGCAATCAAACAATAAAATAGTGGCTAGTGTATAGACAACATTATATAGAAACTCAGACACACAATAGTATGAAATGTTAAGACATTTTCTTCATCATCGTATCTGTCATCTTTGTATATTGGTATCCTTAAATCATCATGGTTAGTAAATAAATTGCATTTATAAAACGAAATTTCTCGTTATAGAATATAAGATTTTTGGAGCAATACTCGTATACACATAATGTACGTATATGTAAAAGAAATTCCATTCAAGCTACTCTAAAACTTTCAAATTTTAGGCTGGATCATGTATACACATACATACATTCATGTTTACGTGTATATGTTTTCAGTTCAATGATATTTTCGGTTGGTAGATTCTAGACACAAATAATAAGAATTTCATACATACAATCTTTTTAAGGCATAAGCACAAGCCAAAGCAAACTAAGTCAGGCCTGCCTTTATTATTGCTATATAAGTATGTATGTATGTAAATATATACATATGTATGTCGTGCAAGGATGGCTTTTATACTCTTGTAAAGATATTATTTATACATACATACTATGGTTATACATATACATACTAGAATAATTTCTCATATAATTTATAGGAAAAATGAAAAACTTATTTTTTTCCTTATTGTATACATGTACATATATGTACATATGTACTACATCTTGTAGACAATATATAAAATGTATGATTTTCCATAAAACTTGTTAAGACAACACTTGTTGACAAGCAAAAAAATTCATTTTTGCTGTTTTGAGTACAATCGAGTACACATGTAGTATTTGTATATGTACATACATATAAAGATATTTTCTATATAAAAGGATAAAAAAACAAATTCTTGAAAAGCTTATGCTATACTATTAACAAAAGTAACATAGTACGTACGTACGAAAAGAAAAAAAAATCACTGTACAAGAATTTTACTTTCACGTAAAAATTTTACAGTTTCTGGTCAAAATATGATATGACAATGACAATGGTAGCATGTAATTTTATGATTTTTATGTACACATTATGATATACAGTTATGCTATTATAATATAAACAAGCTGCTGTTAAGATAATTTAAATATATAGAAGAAAATAACAATGAGATAATATATTTAGGAAGAACGAGCGTATAAATTCAGACAATAATAAAAGAAAATAGAAATTTTCTTAACCAAAAAAATAGTACTTGTAAGAAATTTTGTGTGTATTTCATATACATATTTCAGTGTTTGAATTAACTGACGAGATAAAAGTTTTGTACAATATTCAAAAATTTTAATGAAAGCAAAATTGTAATTTTTTTAAAAGCAAAAATGTTCACCAAAAAGAAAATTATTAAAGTATATTGGTGTTAAACTTTATTTTAAAAAAAAATTTCTTAAATCATCTTGAGATGTAACTATCAAAATTTTATAGATTTTATAATTTTTTCAAATCAATCAAAATTATTTTAAACTCAAAGAAACTTTGAAAAATGAATCATTATTTTATACTATTTTTTTAATACATACATATGTATGTAGATATGTGTATCCAACGTTAAAACAACTGTTATATACCCTATAATGATAATTTAATGTCACAACTTTGATTAAACTTCCTTATTTCATTATTATTGATTCTATTATATAAATTTGTAAGTTTACTTGTTTATACTTTCCCCTCCCTTTTTTTCGTGTTATTTATGAAGAAAAACAAAAACAAGATAAGGTATAATAAATTTTCCTTAAATATTCAAAAACGTGTGGGAGGTAAAATAAAATGAAAACATAACATCAAAATAAGAAAATAGAATCTACATGCACGTATACATGTACACCTTACACACATTCTGTGTAATTATATAGTGTAGCAAAGAATATAATGTTGTATAAAAAGATAAAATTCATCACCAATTTGTTTTCAATTTTGTCATTAATTTATTTGATAGCATAGCAGATTTTCTTCTTTACTTGTATATAAATTTTCTTGTTTATTTACATTATTTTCCCTTACACTATAATACATATAATAAATACGTATCATAGACATATGTACGTATATGTATATTTCTGTATATATTCATGTGTATCATTGATTTTATGTATACGAAAATAGAAAATGATTTAATTAAAATGTGCAAAAAATATACACATACATACATGGACGTATGTACATATACAGGAACAAGTAAAATATAAAGATCTAAAAAAATGGTACAAAAGCAAGGATAAAATATAAAAAACTGATATCCCAGATTTAACACGAATACAATTATGTTTGTTTTGTATACTCATGAACACGATATCCGTTTTAAAGAAAACATTGAGGAAAATAAAATTTAAAGATGTTAAATAATTTCAATTTTACTTAGACACAAGATATTGTAGAATTTTCAATATATCAAATTGAATATGCAAGTACATATACGCATGTAAAATGTATGTAAATATGTTCACATATTACATAGTTTTATAAGTAATCGGAGAAAGTTATTTTAACTGTATTAAAATGTTATCTTGCTGTTTTACATCCAAAAGTGTATAAAATAAAGTAAATTAACTAAATAAAATAAAATAAATGAAAGGAACACGAATATCACATCAATATACTACAACAATATATTTAGTATTAGTTTAAATCAATTCTAAATGAAAATTGGCAAACAAATATACGTATGTATACTCGTACATTTTGAATACATACAATATTATTGTGAGTAAATAATAATGTAACAAATAAAAATGATACTAATGCTGTATAAGGATTTTCAATTAGTGAAAATCTTCTCAATTTTCATTATTTAACATAATTTTGATAATTTTAAATTTATTTGATCATGTAGTTTAATAAGTTTTTGCCTCCTTTTTACTGTAGTATCTCTCAATTTTCAATTTATTTTTATTTGAATTTAAATGCAACTGATGATAGAAAATCAATATTAAATAAACATAGAATACATACAATGTATACGTATAAATTGTAAATAATGCTATAATTAATAGAAGTAATTAGATAACTTTTTGTTTTGTTTTGTTATAATGCAAACATGTAATAAAAAGTTATATAAGAATTTAATGAAATGTAAACATTTTTCCCTTGTTTTTATTATTTATTCTATGGTAAACTTTTATATATTTTTTCTCAAGAAAACAACTTTAAAAAAAAAAAATTCCTGGTTTTTTGCATTAAAATTTGCGAGTTGTTAAATGACAAGAAATTTAGAGACGTAGAATTTGAAAATAGAAATACTTCAGAGCATCTCTAATTTTAAACTTTTCAAATACTGTATAACATTCTACATAAATAAAATTTAAATTCGTCTAATTTAAAAATGATTTTTATATAAGTTAAAAAAAAAAAGAAAGTAAATAATACACAAAGTTAAATGACAATTCAATACATTTAATATCCTTATTGTCAGCTGGTAAATATGATCTATAAAATGTTTAAAATCGTAGATATGAAATACGTATACATAAATTCACATATTATGTACATGTATGATTACAAACTATCGTAATGCATTATGTTATTTTCATTCTTTTTTTTTATATCTGTAAATGTGTGTGTATAGTTCAAACATTCATACATACATATGTATATGAATATATATATTGCATATGTATGCAAGGACAATATCCATATAGGATTTCATAGTTTGCTAAAACAATTTTCAATCAAAAAACGGAAATTAAGAATGAATACTGCTTTTGTGTAATATTGTTTTATACTACGTATAAAACACACACATAAACATGTGTGTACGTATACGGTATCCATACATACAAATTTGTTTAACAGAAAAAAAAAACAAAATAAAAAAATAATGAAAAAAAAAATCAAATTCAAAAGAAAAATGAGAAAAACAATCATGAATCCTTGCAGATGTAGGTAAAAGAGAAGAGTAAAGAACAAGCAAGGTTAAAAACAAAAAAAAAAGAGCTTATTATTAAATTCCAGCAAATCCAATGCTTCATACATACTTATATGTATGTTTGTACATAATATATGCACTGTGTACAACGTATTACACACAAAAATAGTAATATATGTATATACGTAGATCCTGTAGCCTTTAAATAAACGAATTTATGTTTGTGTGCAAATAGCATTGTGTTTTATATACACACATATGTGCATAATACATTTTTGTGGATATAATATCGATAAACAGCGGATGTCCACTGAAACAGAAATGTAAATAAATGAAAATAATAATTTTCTTTTGTGTATATATACTTTTTTAAATGTTTGTGTATGTAATACGTTGCATTAATTTTTTATATCAATATATGTATGTATGAACGTTAGTTTACATTCATAAAACACAGGCATATGAAATCATATACATATGTATGTACATACATACATATGTATTTAAGGTCTGAATAAAAATGTAAAAACAAAAAAAAAAAATTAGTACCTATTTGTGTGTTTTTCTTTGTGATTCTCTGATGATTTGATTTACTAGGCATGTACATACATACATATATTATGTGTATAAAACATATAAACATATAAGAGAAATTTTTTTTCTCAATCTGAATGAAATGATAATACTTTTATTTTTGTAATAAATAAATGAATACGAGTATATCATGTACGGTATTTTACTGTCCATGAAATAATAACAATGTATTTTCATTGTTTTTAAATTAAAATTTTATCAGCCTTTTACAAAATTCATTGTTTTTTTTTTTCATCTTCTCTATATATATTTTTTTTTGCAACATTCTGTTTATTTATTTTTCTGTTTGTTTTTGTTTTCTTCAAAATTTTTATTATCAAAATTCATTGCTTTTGAATTTTCATATTTTTGCTGTGTATTATAAGTTCACATATGTATGTACTCGTGTAATGAATTTATAAAGAATTTTTTTGTTGATTTCATTCTGTTTGCTGATTAAAAATGTAAATTTTTTATTGTAACCAGATTTGATGTTATAGTATATAGTCATATACAAATTTATAAAGATTGAAAAATTGTATAGAATATCATTATATTTATATGGCTTTGATAATTCAATTTTAAATCGAGTATTTTCACGAACTCACAAAATAAATCTATAAATTATGTATTTATACGTGTATACACGTGTATGAAATTAATTTTAAATAATTTAAAAATAATAAATTTGTCCTAGAAAATTTTTTACAAACTCATAAAAAATTGAAAAAAATTTATTATTTATTTTAAAAAGTTTCATTCAATTTCAAAATGTCTTTCATCAGCTTTCATTCAATTTCATATTCTACAAACTATAAAAGAAAAATTAATTTTCAAATACATGGTAATGTTATTTAAATTTTATTTACCTTTTTAAATTACACATTACAAATGTCACAAAAGAAACCATTAACAAAATTTATAAGTCAATTTTAAGAATTCTTATTAAAAATTAATGTGTTGAAATGTTATTATTTTCTTTTTTCTTTTTTGTCATTTACAAATAACAGTTTAAATGTATACATATGTACATACATATGTAAGTATATAATGTGTTTTTCAGAAAACACCAATTTTCTTTACATTTCGACAGGAACAAAAATTGAGTACAAAAGAAAACTATTTATTTACTTCAATTTTTTATTTGTATTAAACAAATATCAGTCATTATAAAAATGAAAGAAAACGTGAAAATGTACATAAACAAACAAAAAAATAAACATTGGTCATAATTTATTTTCGCAATATTTTTATGTCACATAAATGTCAAAATAAATACTAAAATATTTCAATATATAAAAATTCCTTTTGTTGTAAATAATTTCATTTTCTTGTTTTATAACGTGTAAGGTACACGTTAATATATGTATATATGTATGTACGTACATATATATGACGATATGACTGAGACTGTAATTATACATCAATATTACACAATATTAATTTTTTGTATATGTACATATTTAATAAACATCAGATCATATCATTATTTAGATTTGTATATACATATGTATGTACATACAGTATGTACTTATTTTGTTAACAATCCATATAACAATTATATACAATTGTTTATTCCCTACATTTAGCCCATAATAATAAACTGCCAAAAAATAAATAATAATTTTTTTGTCTTTCACTTTATTACATCATATTACGTATACGTTCCGTATGTACATTCATATGTCCTGTATACCTCTTTTGCCTCTGATATAATTATTATTGTCATCAACATTTATTATCAACATTTTTAACATCATCATTATTCTACGTATGTTCTCATACTTATTACTTGTATATAATGCATTACATTCGTATGTATGTATGTACATACGTCATATTCATCATATATGTATATATTATCAAAACGATTACATGTTCATATTTGCTATGGTATTAAATATTTAGAAAGGTCGGTCACAATATAATAATAATTCTTTTAAGCACGTGCTCATAATAATAATAAAACACATTCCAATGTGCTATTTAATTGCCAAAAAAAAAAAAAACAGCAACGACAAAAGACAATAACCACAACCATATTGAAACGAATGAACGAGCACCATGCAGAAAGGCATAAGAAAAAAAGACTTAAAAGGATAAATGAAAAAAAAAAGACATAATTCTAATTTCTTTCACCTTTGACCGCAAAATACACATTGTCCCAATTGAGAATTATTCAGAAGGAATTTTCATTCATACATATATGTTTATGATACAAACAATGAACGCTACATACAATAGAATGATATCCTTAATAACTGGTTTCACAATAGATTAATTTAAATTCAAGAAAATTTTTAGTTCAAATAAAAAAGCAAAAAATAGACATAAAATTATAAACCACTTTTTGGGCTATGAAAGTATAATTAAAAAAAACAACAAGAAATCAAAAAGAAATGGTCTTTCACCATTCAATTTACCCCACTATTAGATTAAATTTAAAATAAAAAAAGGGTACGTACCTTTTACAGTTAAACGTTTCACATTCCAAAACATAATTATTATAATCAACATTGTCTTGTCATTACTTTTATGCTCATTTTTTATTGTTTGTATAAGAAATACATTAGAGAATGAACAAATAATCAGAAAATTTAAAATAAAAAATCAGGAACGATTGCATATCCGCTCAAGTTTTTTTTTTTTTGTTTTGTTCTCTTAATCATTTTTATAATTTAAGTGAACGAACTATTGAACCCATCACAAGTCGAAAATTATACAAACCTTCTTCTATTATTTTTCTTTTAATAATAAAAATAACACCCATCCCATTCAAGAATATCCTTTCTCTGAATACTGTTTTCTTTTTTTTTTTTGTTTTTGATATGTGTAACCCTTTTTTAACTGATATCCTTTTTACTGCTGATTTGTTATGTATCTTTTATTTTATTATATTTTTTTTTAACGAAGAAAAAACACAAAGTAAGCGTTTAAAGTTCAAAAAGAAAATAATGATGATAAAGATCATCATCAACATCGAAAGTGTGTAAAAACCACAACAGTTAGAATACAAGAAAGAAAAAGGCCAAAAATGATTTTTAAATTCTGATTTGGGATGACACTCTATTTTACCACCATTCCTATTCTCAACAAAACTTTTCTATTGTTGTCGTTTTTAAAATATATATTACACAGAAAAAAAGATGTCAATGATAAAAGAGGATAAAAATGCAAAAAAGGTGAAAGAAGGTATACAATTTAATACAAATAGGATAATAATGACACGAGCCATATTGAACCTTTTTGATTTCATTCTATTTCGTGTTTTTTTTTTCTTTAATATTTTGTAATGATGTTATAAATTTCTGTGTATGTGTACATACATGTATATGTAATTAATTCATAGAAGTATCCTTATTTGGGACACGCGACTGTACATATTTTATACGTTAAACCGAATATATACAAGAATAAATTTATAAATTTTGTCCTTTAACTGATATTAAGAATTATGAAGCAAGAATATATTTATTTATTTTTTTTTTTGTTAAGATTTTTTGATATCAAAAAATCGTTTTACTTTTTTCACAAGTAAAAATTATGTATTTTTACATAAGGGATAAAATTGTGAATATATGACCCTTTTTCATGTATAGAAATGTATTTTGAGAATATTTTGTAGATGGTTATGTTGTATAACTACATATATAAATATTTTTGTTCCTGTGTCATACTCTGTAAATGCTGATGTTGATTTTGTAATTCTCATTTCATTTCATTTAAGTAAGTCATCCACATACATATATGTATATACATTCAAAAATTATAAAAACCGGTGAAACAAGATTGCACATTAAAAACGGAAAAAACTAGTTCATATATATATGTATACTTTCCAGATTTCACTTTTATTTTAATCATCTAAAGGTTGGTTACAGTACAACCATTATACGTGTACATATAAAATATAAGAAGGGAACTTAAAAAAAACACAATTATTTTTAACGTATATAAAAATTTTTACAATTTCAATAAAAATATTTATTCTATACATTTATGTATGTCTTGTGTGTTTGTTTGTACACAGCACTCTGTCGTGGGAACATTCTTTATTTTACTTTACTTTTGTTAATATCGTCATCACATTTTTCTTTTTAAATTCATACAATTTTCTTTCACCCTTTTTTTTTATAAAATCATTTTTATAATGATAATCATCTAGTGATGCTGTATACATCAGTATTTTAATATTCCCGACGTATTCTGTATTACACGTTTCCAACTACTAGTAAAATTCATTTATGTAATACAACTTAAATACAAGAAAAAAAATCTTGTTTTCTTTTAACGGAAGATTTAATTTAATTTTCAAAAAGGTCTGCATTTTGTTACTATACAAAAATTCATTTTAAAAAAAAACGAAATCTTGTACATAGGTCAAGAAATATGTACATACATATATGAGTCCTTATGTATGTATGGATTCGTTTGCAATTACAATTATTAAAGTAATGTCATGCTCTTTCTACATCCTTTATTTTTATTTTTTAAGCCTTTTGAGAATTTTCTTTTCTTCTATTTTTATATGCATCAGATGGTCAAGACCTTGAAGGTGGTGATAATTCCAGTTTTAAAATAAAATAAACAAAAAAAAATCTGAAAATTTCGTTATAATGGTTTAAAATTTTTATATTAATATTACTTTTATAAAAGGTAACATTTTATTACACAATATTTAAAAATAATTTATTGTAAACAAAAAAAAAACTACAACAAAAATTAAATCTAGAATTTTTTTTTATCTAGTATTTGACTGGCACTTAAATTGAATTTAAAGAAACACAATTTAAAGAATAATAAAACATGCAAGGAATGTAATGTAATATTTATGTAACATAGGGACTTTATACATACTTATATTCCTTTTAGTAAAAATTTTAGAAACAAAAAATAATTCGATTACAACAATTCACAACAATTCTGGTATAAACGATAATTTAAATCCATACATATACAGTGCCATATACATATGTATGTACATGTACACATAAAATAACAATTCAGAAAAATGCAACCAAACTTAAAGCAAAAATTATCTTATATTTCATAGTATGGAATAGTAAAAGAAAATTAGATAAATAAAAAGGAATATAAAAAAAACAACAAAGAGAAGAAAATAAATCGAAAAATTATTGTACAAAAGAAAAACAAAAAAAAAATATACAAACGAAAAAATAAATGAAAATCTTTTAAAAAGATTGTAAAATACAAAAGGGTAAATGGATACACATGTAATACATATAATTCTTTTCTTGATTGTAATGAAGCTTTATGTTGCAGATAATTGCATTAGTGCAAAAAAACAAAACAAAACGAAAAAAAAAATGAAACAAATAAAGAAATAAATAAATAGATAAACATCTGTTAAGCAAAGCAAAATTCTATTTTGTGATATTATACAATTTCTATAAACGTATACTATTTGCTGAATGTATACGTGTATATGTTGCTGAAATATCATAGCATCAATGTAACTCATACTTATTCACTTTTTCAATTCGGATGACATAAACTAAAATAGCAAGCAACCAAGCAACAATACTTGTATATTATGTACTCTATAAAGTAAACATTGTATAATGTATAAAACTAAAAGTATAAATGTACATATGTACTTACATTTCAAATAAATGAAAAAACAAAGAAATGAAAATATATTTTCTATATACGAATTGTATCCATAATAATTTAGTGGATTTCTTACAGTTTGTATTGTATTTTGTGATTATTGTACCAATGTACATGTTATACAGTTTTTATCAAAATAACAAAAAAGATATATATCATATAAAAGATTTTGTGTAAATACAATAAATATAAACAAATAACTTAACAGAAGTGAATATGACAACAACAGCGAAATATATAAATAAGAAAAGAGGGATATTATTATTTAAGTAATTTATTGTTATGAAAATTTCTCTATACTGTTGCGTTATTTATTTATTAAATCTTCCAATTTCACTGGAAGAATATTGATCGGAAATGGTAATTTACTAACTTTAAAAATTTCGATAAAATTCATTATAAAAATTTATTTCAAAAGTCATATTTTAGTTATTCAAAATTGAATAGTGAAAATATTTTACAACTGCGATATTTAATTAATTTTCCATTTTAAAATTTGAAATATGGAAAAAATCACCGGAAAATCGTTTTAAAATAAAGTACAAAAAACTGAAATCACAATTTTGTCGCTGATATTATTGTAAAGTAAAAAAAGTAAAAAAGGAACGTGTGTACAAAACAGAGTATGAAATGTAAACTGAAAAACAAAGGTTACAGGAAAAATCCTTTATAAAACATTTGTGTGAATGAAATATCGTAGAATAATTGAGAATTTTTATTTAAGGACAATACTAAAAAAAAAACTGAAACAATTGGAAATTGGGAGTAAAAATAGGATTGAAAAATTTATTCGTTGTATTCATGTTTTTAAATGGAAAATTTTTACAATGCGTATAAAGGCAAAAACAAAAGTAGAAAGATATAAAACCAAAAATGCGTATGTATGCAGTCATATTGAAGATTTTAATTATGTTCTTTTAAAGCACTGTAAAAGAATGGAATAAACTATACAATTGTAAAAAAATAATGCATATAAGTGAATGAAATGCAAAACTAAACTGGAAAGGAAATAAACGCTTATTCGAAAAGTTTCTGAAGGCCATTATTCAAGTTGTCTACTCTTGAGAATTTCAGGCACACATTAGTTCATGTGTGTAGCAGTATTAAAAAATAGAGGATAACCGTAACATTTGAAAAAAAAAATCAAAAATAAAAATAAATGTAAAAAAAAATGCTTAAAATAACTGACTTTCAAATGTACTTACTTTATTTTATTTTGCATTTTTTTTTTCATAATGTATATTTACGTTGAAAAAAAATATACATGTAAAATAAGAAGGATAAAGGATCAACCATCTTTAGCAAATAAAAAATAAATAAAATGTGAAAGTATATATAATAGATAAAACAAAACTTTCATTTTATGCATGTACATATGTATATAGAGAGACGACAACAACCTGTCACGTAATTTTCAACTGTAATTTATTTGAATTTCTTTGTTTTTATTTTTATTACAAACACTTTTATTTGATTATTTTCTTCTTCAAACACAAAAATAGAGTATAGGAAATACAAAAACCAAAAAAAAAAAATTGTTTGTCAATTTTCCTTTTTTTTTAAACTTTATTGCCACCATCTTATACTACCGTATATATGAAATAAGTAGAAAATTGTATTAAAGTGCAAAATAGGATTTACAATCAGTCGTACAACATCTACAAATGAACACAAAAAAATACACATAAATTGAAATAAAAACAAAATAAAATACATTAACAGGTGATAAAAAAAAATTTTAAATTAAAATATTTTAACTTAAAATTCGTCGTTATTTATTCGTTTACTTATTTTTTTTTTTTCAAATTCGTGTTTTATTATTTCTAAAAAAAATTTTTTTTGTATAAGCGTGGATGTGTGCTTTTCTCATTATTTTTGTCTCTCAACACATTTTCGATTTAGTATGTGACAATGATTAATTACAATTTAATGTAATTTCATTAGTTTGTGTAGAAAATATTTTTTTTTTCTTACTTATTTTATTTTTAAATTCATTTAACTGTAGAATAAATACAAAAAATCTATTTTCCTGGTTTTCGTCTGGTACAAAATTATCATTAAAAAAATATACACAAGCATAAAAAATTTGTAATTAAAAAACTATTTTGATAATTAACCAAAAGAAAACAGAATTGCAAAAATACAAAAGTTTAAAAAAATTTTCAATTCAACTTGAATTTTTTTATTTTAAATGAAAAACTATATTGTTAGGCTAAAGACAAATACCTAGAGTATTGGTATTAGTATATATCAATCATACCATCATGTACAATGATATGCAATTTTAATATTGCATTAATAATTGCATATATGCAATTTTAATATAATGGTCTATTACTAGATAAATTATATGGATTTCGATCTACTTCATACCAGCTTCATACTAGGTTTTTTCTTGCCACAATATCCTAGTTACTAGTATCAACTATAGTATTAATACTATACTCTGTCTACTAATATTATGCACTTAATATCAATACATATAATGATATAAAATGGTACCATTTTAAGTTATCTTCATAAGACCTTAAGTGCATAATATTAGTAGACAGAGTATAGATACTTCTATTTATCATTGAATTTAAATCGATAATATTCGAAAACTAAAATAAAACAAAAAATTTCTATAAAGTGGAACGTATCCTCGTGGATTGTTTTTTATTTCCACGATGAGTTAAAAAAAAGTATTTTTAATATTGAAAACAATAACAAATTTTCCTAAAAAAAATTTTTTGATAGTTTTATAATTCATAAAGTCATGTTTGAAAAATAAAAAAACATTCAAGTACACTCATATCACACAAAAGAAGATTAATTAACTCATTTTTGAACGAATTAAAAACTAAAAATAAATTTTTTTTTTTTATTTACTTGTTTCTTTTTTTTTTTTGTTTAAGCTTTTTTCTAATTTAATGCTTTTCTCGTGTTTTTAGGGTTGTTATTTTTTTATAATATCAAGGCAAGTAACAAATAAATATTTACATCACGTAATAATTTTAATTTCGTTTTTTCTTCATTTTCTTTTTGTGACATTAATTCTTTTCCAAGTTTTTTTTTTTATTATTATTATTGTCATTATTATTGTTAGCAAAAAAAAAAAAAAACATATTTTTAATGATTGTCGTAAATTTTCCTTTTTAATCCTTTTTGAAATATTTTTTAATTGCGATTATATTTTCTTTTTTTTTTTTCATCCTTGTCTGTTTTCAAGAGTAAAAAAATAACTTATTTATACACACTTCAATGGGTTTCTTTTCATGTATGTACATATGTGCACAAGTATACGAGTACATACTTAGTAATCATATAGTGTGTTTTCAGTTGAATATCATAACGAACTAATCACAGTTCTAGAATTTATGTTTTTGTTTTGCTTTCCTCATGTGTATAAATAACGTATAATCTATATTGGTCTTCATTTTCTATCACTTAGTTTATATCATTCATATTCATATCATCACTTCAATTTGAACTTTCTAAATAAAAAAAAATAAAATTTTTTTTTTGTTTTCTCCTTTTCATTTTTATTGTTGTTTTTCTTTATTCTCCTATTTGTAATCTTTTCTATTTTCATAATAAAAATAATAAATTTTGTTACTTTTTATTTTGTATGTACTTATATGTATTTATATACATATTTCCAAATATTGTATAAATGTATAATGACACCATTAAAACTGTACATAATACATAGAACTTTTCACATTAATGATCCTTACTGATTGCACTTACAAAAACGTGACTATTATTAGAAATAATTTTATTTTATTTTTATTATTATTATTATTATTGTTTTCTTTTTTTTTTTTACTTTAATGTGTGATATGTAAGATGTACGTATATATTCATAGATACGTATACGAGATACATAAAATCATACAAAAATAGCTATAACAAATTTATAAAAATTGTTTATGTATGTATGTGTACAAACATTTATTGGAAAACGAACAAAATCGAAAAAAAATGCTTTATAAAAATGATAAGGTAATAAAAATCAGTCAAAACGTGATGCATCGAAAGAAAAACAAAGTACAAACAAACATGAAATGAAAACTATATTTTGCCAACTCAAATAACTTCATTGGCTTGGAGTTATTTGTGTCGTTTAGTACGTTTTTTTCTTGAAATTTTGAAGCATTAAAACTTATAAGGTTTTCGTAACGTTTCAACGTTAAAGGTTTAAAAAAAATTGATTTCGTTCAAAAAACGAAAAACAAAACAAATACTAATATGGGAATAATAAAAACAAAACAGATAATTAAGTGAAAAACGAAATTTGCCAATTTACCGAAATAAAGTTCATATAGTATCCCAAAAATTCATGAAATTTTGAGAAAAAGATTTTTCATACTCTCATTATAGATTTGTGCATCTTTTGTTGTTCATCACAAAGCAATCGCAAACATGAGCATACGTAATATATAGCTTGTATAGCTTGGCGTATGTATGTGCATCTGATATTAAAGTAATGACAAAATGAAAATAATGAAAAATAAAACAAACATGAAATAATCGTATTTTTTAACAAGAAAAGAAAAGCAAACAAATCTATTTATCGAATAAATTCAGTATTTTAGAAATAAAAAAAAAGTATTTAAACATTTATGTTTTAAGAAAAATTTTCTAAACATTGATCGAATGATCTTTTAGAAAATTATTTTTCTTTTCATTCATTATGTGAAAGTGGTGTATTCATGCATTACATATATACGCCATATAATATGTACCTGTGTACATTATGTGCATATGAGAAAATAAAAAATAAAATTTTAAATGGTTTTCAGTATTAACACACACATGTGGTACATGATTGTATTTGTGCAGAAGAAAAAAAAAAAAAACAAGGAAAACATGATGACTGTCTTATTTTTTCATTTTATTTTTTCGACATTTTATTTTCAATATGAAAATACGTGATTCGAGTATTTATTATTGTTGTTAACTAAAAATGCGAGAAAATTGCCAACAAAAAGAAAAATAAGCCAAAAAAACAGACACCAGTAAAAAGTAAAAAAAAAAAAAACTGAAATTTCATTTTCTTTTCATATTTTCTGCTTGATTTTCTCATTGATATTTTAAGTCTACACGTATGCAGTATATACACTTTATATTTCAGATAATGTGAAAAATCTTGTATGTAATTCTGCACACATACAAAGTTAAATTATATTTTCTAGAAGAAAAAAATAAAAAAAGAATTTGTCGTCATATAAAGCCAAAAATCAAATAAGCTTGAAAGAGCAAGCAAATATTTGAAATTTTCTTACTTTTCTTCATTTTTTTTGTTTAATACATTTATGACATTATAGTTTTGAAAGTGTATGAAAAATTCACCCTTTTTAGTTTTTCTTTCATTTATGTAGTTTTTGTGTATTTTTTTTATTTGAGTTTTTTTCATGATTATGAACATATACGTATATATGTATTTATGCTTACCTGTAAAAATAGTAGTTACAATTTTCCAGTTAGTTTAGATAAACATTATAGAAAATCAAAAAATGTATATGTGTTGGAAAATATAAAAACGAAAACAACAATTTACACGTATTTTTCTTTATTATAAGGATATTAAAGTAAAATGCGTGATTTCTAAGTGAATTCACATAATGATCAATAATGTGTTCATTTATTTATTTTTATTTTTCTTTTTTCATAATTCGTAAACGATAAGTGACAAACTGATACACATTTTGTACAACATGACACATACATACATACTTAATTTATTTATTTATTTATTTTTTTGTTCACGAATGAATTTTCGAATTCATTCAGTCAAAATTTTATTTCACATATACATACATACATACATGCATATGTACATATGAGACCCATCTGTTTTATATATGTACGTATTTGGTGAGACTCTACGTATATGGTGTACTAAATCGTACAACATATATATGTATGTACATATGTATGTACGTGTGTTTAAAAATTGTTATCATCATCATCAGCATCACCACCATGACTGCAGCTAATTTTTTTTTTCAAGGTATTATCATGATTTTGTTTTGTTTGAAAATAAGAAAAAGCAGAAGAAATTCGTTTTTTTTTCTTTTGCCCGTTTTCGTTTTATACTCATCATCCTCATCCTTTTTATATAAATTTTTTTTTTCTCAGTTTTGTTTTGTTTTCTTACAATTTAACTTTTTTTTCGTTACTTTTGATAATCGAAAGCAATCGAAGTATGTGCCAAAAATGTGATCAGCATCCTTAATGATTTTTTTTTCCACAAATTTTTTCATATGAATATGTATGTATGTGTCAGTGTGTACATTTGGCATGTACATTATATAATACTCTTTCAAATATGATAGCATAATATCTTTTATTTTTTTCTTCATTTAGTATTTTATATATGAAACACGTTTTAGAAAAATAATGTATAATATGTATAAGAGGGTAAAATATGAAAGAAAATATAACAGCAAAAATAAATACTTCAAATATGTACTGTAACGAAAATTCTCTTATGTTGATTATAATAAAGAGTAAAAAAAAATGTAAAAAAAAAATAAATAATGGTACCATACATACGAATAAATTTATACAATAATTTAATGGATGAAAATAAAAAATAATGTAACATTGATACTAAATATGTTTAGTGAATACGTTTACATACGTTTGGTTTCTGTTTTTTTTTTCATATTTAATGCAAAAATGCGAACACAATCGACCGCAATAACATTAAATCATGTATGAATGTATTACATATTATTATTATTATTATTATTTTATTTTCATATCTTAAAGTATACCGTTGTATGAAAATATAACCGATATACATTAGTTACTCTTAAAATGTACTGTTCGTTCCTGATATTGTGGTTATAATTTTACGTATATCATAAATACATAAAATAATATTATTGCCATCGTACATATGATATTTGCCACCCCCAAAAAATAATACTGTGCACTTTTCTTGTACAGCATAATATATACACATATGAATATGATAAGAAGAAATTTAAGATATTTAATGGTAGTTAATAAGATGACATATATGTATATAAGTAATATTCTTCATATATGTACATGATTTTAGTCTCTGTGTGTACGTACATACATATAAACACACGTACATAAATGCTCGCATCTGTATGTACATATTTATGTGTGTTCGATAACACAAAATTATTATTAGCGTATATTATTACAATTATTGTCATAAATGGGAAATATGTTACAATTTAACCGTACACAAGCTGTATTCATATGTATATGAAAATAAATACACAAACGCTTATGAGTTATTTTAATATGTATATGTATGTAAAAAAGATATACAAGAAAAATAACTTTTTGCTATAATTTTTTTTACATATATTAAACATTTAAATGAAAAACTCAAAATTACACAAACGTGTAATATGTGATTTTATTAAACGTGCAAAATCTATAATACATACATACATATATACAATAAGAATACATAAATGAATATGTGTACATGAAAATATTATTTTACATTTAATTTTTAGATTTTATTCTGATATCACATCATGAATAATTTATTTCAAAAATAAGTTTCTATTTAAAATGAAAATTTATTCTTTAATTCTATTTTAAATAAGAAATTTTTAAAGTTTAAAATTAAGAAAAAAATTTTAATGATTTATTTTTTTATATTTTTTTTCTTAAATAGGGTCGTTGTAATCGAGAAAAACCTCCATGCAAATATTTTCATCCGCCACAACATCTTAAAGATCAGTTATTAATAAATGGAAGAAACCATCTTGCCTTGAAAAATGCATTAATGCAACAAATGGGTATTGCACCCGGACAACCAGTTATGCCTGGACAAGTGCCGGCAGTGGTAAGTTTAATTTGTATTCCTAAATACATATTTTTATTCCTAAAAAAATAAAAAATAAATCTTACATTATTCTCAAGTTATATTGCATGAAACTTCATTGAGGTCATACAAGTATTTTAACATTTGATTATAAATATATGTAGGTCAAATGACATTTTACTATGATATTCAATAAAATAGATAAAAATATGCGATTACTATTTTCAGTTGACAGATCACATTTAACAGTCAAATAATTGGTTAAAAATACATATATCGACCTTTTAAATTTTCAATTGTCTCAGAATACATATCACTGTATTTTTGTTAATCTAAATATCATGAACTTTTCAAGACTAAAAATGTTACATCAAAAATTATGTAAAATTTTATGGGAGTGTTAATCGGAAACTTGAAAAAACAAAAAAATAATACAAAAGGTAAAATATTCGTATTTATGAAAATCTATGTGTAACAACATGTTACATAAAATGGTATCAGTTTTAAAATTGAATCAAAGGAAAATTTTGCATATCATCAGGAGTTTCTTAAATTTTCGTCCTTTGAAATAATCTGAACTTTTTTCTTAATATTGTTCTATCAAATTCGATGTTTTTATTTTATTTTCCCAAGTTCAGGTTCAGTTTATATTGAAAATTTTGTGCAGTCATTAAACACATGTGAAAATTGTAAACACTCCTTTATCGATGTATAGACAAGCAAAACAAATTTTTTTCTTCTTCATAATTTTATTAATTCTAAGAAATTTTGAAAATTTCCAACAAATCTTCTACATATAATATCTACATATGTATGTAAAATAAAAATCATATAAATTTAAAATTTTTATTTTTATTATTTTCAATATAAAATTTCAATTATAATATTTTATTTTTGAATTTATTTATAGTTGGAAAATATAAGTTCTTATGTACACACAAATTTTTCTATTATCGTACAAAAATGTAAACTTCATAAATTATTTAATGCAATATACGTAGCTACACACATATGCATATTTGTATGTATGAACGTGTATGTACATACAAAAATAAAAAATAAAAAAATAAAATCAACCATACTATGAATATATGAATACATTTTTTGTGTACATTTGTCGTTCTATTATCTACATACATAAGAAAAAATTAAATAAAATAAAATTGAAAAAAATTGAAATTTGTACAAGTAAATTTAACAATTTTACGTTATAAGATTCCATAGTATATTTTTTTTTACTTTTTATCTCGTCCTATTCAACCACAAAAAAGTACTTCAAAATCTTTTGCATAAAATTTTATATCTTTTATATACTCCATAACGTGTACATATGTACAATAGATCTAGATATCCTATCGAATATTCATTCGATGTCATATGTATCGTCCATTCTTTCTATACTCTCCATACAGAAAGGATTCAATTCCAAGGAGATTTAATTTCGTAGTACATTTTGTCATATCCATATATGTACGTAAAATAAATTTTGTATAGTCAGTCAGTCCGCCTTTCGTTTATAATTCCTTATCCTTTCCCATCAAAATAATATCTCAGAACGAGAAAAAAAAAATACGAAATACTTACTACATCTACATAACATAAAATATATGTATATAAAAGACAAAATTTATGCACTCATATATGTACAGGACATGTAGAAAAACATTTTCCTCTCAATCACTTTTGATGACTGCAAATTTACTCCTTGTGTAATGTACATATTTTAACTGTACGTACATATATGTACATAAATATATGCTATGTAATAATATAATAGTACATAAGTCTGCAGACAAATCTCAATTGTTTCTTTTTATTATCAACTGACCCATGTACACATTTTGATTACTTTCGAAAACAAAATTTCTGAATTCATCTATACCATCGTAAGAATCTATAATAGCTATGTATAAATATGTACAAATGTACATGTATGAATTTTCATTTGTACTTTTATTTATTTTTAGTTGTTGTTTTTTTTTCTATTTTTACAGAAAAAAGGTACATACTTTCATGTAAAATTTAAGCTTAGAGCAAAATTTTATTCAATTTTTTGTATATTCGTTTATTCTTTTGCAATTTGAACGTTTTAAATTGAAATGAACCATGAACTCTATGTATTTGATGTACACACATAATTTAGAAATGTTACACATAAATTTAAATTCAATTCAATCATGTCAAATATTACAATTAAACCTTGCAGGCAGTTTATTTTAAAGTTATGTGACAGGCATAAAAAATAACATGGAACAAATTTTTTAAACAGTTTAAAATCCTGAATTTAAAAAAAAACGACAAATACATTTGATTGTAAAGTTATATGTTCGGAAGAGTGTAATGTGTACGTGTTACATGTTCATTATCATGCTTAGTGTCAAATTATATCATCATACGCGTCGTATTCGTACGTAGATTTAATTGTATATAGTATATACACATGTCATGTACAAATGTGCATACACAGATTTACATGCATATGTATATGAAATATGCATGATATTTTACTTATGCTATACACGCATCAACTACATCCCAAAATCCCAAAATCAAATCCTCAAGTTGATTCCAATTAAATAAAATGCAATAAGCCTGCACCAATAGCGTGTTTTTATATACATATTTAATACATAAATGTACATACATACATACATTCATATTTATTCCTGGACTGTATACATTCATTTATGCAAATATGCATGTATTCATAGAGGATTGTAAAAGTACTTTTAAATATAATGCATAGGCATTTTTATGAATGTATATATAGAACCAAAAACCATTCACATCATCGTCATCATTATCATCATAGTCATTATTATTATTATTATTATTTGGTTTAGAGATGAATACCACATATGTATACATACGTAAACGTATATACATATGTTAAGCATTTATGCAGGCAAGCGTGATACGAATGCGAATTTAATATAGGATTTACATATATACACGCATTCATAAGGAGTACTGTATTTATACATTCTAATATAAAATTAATACATATAAACTCATGTATACATACGTATATGTATGTAGACGCATATAACAACATAATTATAATCAAAATTATTGTATTACACGTTGTCCTTATATTTTCACATATGCATTTTCGTTTCTTTAACAAAATTTTCTGTGCATTCGATTTGTATGCACTCAAAACATTATACACACATATTTTCATATAACAACTGTTTTGAATATGTATGTACATTTACGTTGTATGTACTACATAATATAATTTTCCTTTATTAAAAAAAGGGAAAACAAGATATGTATATCAATGAAATCCAAAAATGAATAAAAAAAAATTTTTTAAATTAATTTGCTTAAATGTGCGAACGCATACATTTAAATTTCATGCAAAAGGCTTAAATATAAATACTAAAGCACTGATTTTTTCCTATCAAATAACAAATAAATCAGTACTACACGTACTGTGTACTCATTCTATACGTGTCAATATTTAAATTTTTATTTTGATAATAAAAATCAATTTTCAAAAATTTTTTTTTTAGTTATTTGATAATTACACTACCTATACCTATGTATGTATTTTGATTTTTAATAAATACATATGTTTTATAATTTTTTTTTACAAAATCTTAGTTTCGATTTCAATTTATTATCAGTATGGTTTTTATTTTTATTTATTTTATTTCTTCCCTGTTTCAACTTACTCATATAGTTACATCCAAAATTTAACACATTTTTATAAAATATGTACATTAAAGAAATACCCTTACTTTTGTTGCGTTATGAATAGAAAAAGTTAAAAGCAGGGAAAACAAACTAGAATTTATCGAATTTTATTAAAATTGCAGATATTTGAATAGAAACGTAATGTACATACATACATATGTATGTGCGCATATTTATTTGCATTGTGCCAATTTATACGTACACGCGTACGTTCTTAAACTGGCTTTGAATAGCAATTATATGTTACATACAGTACGTGTTTATGTGTATAAAATTTTTAATTCGATAGCCAGGAAAATATATAATTTAGATTCTGAACACATTTATGTATTTGTAAATTTAATTAAAATTTAATTAACTTATAGAGGTACATAAATGTAATGTGCATATTTATATGTGCATACATACATTATGTGTGAAGATCTATACATGTATAAATTTTCTAATTTACCCATATGGAATTCATCATTTGCCTGCACAATTATACACCTTACACTATACGATAACACCATATCTAACCTTCATATCAAACGTATATTATATTTATAATTCTTGAATTACGTATATTTTCTCGCTTCTCTTCCATCCTTACACCTTACGTACGAATATATAAAGTTAATGAAATTATAAGTGACATGTATGTTTGTATATCTAGAATTCTAGAAATATGAACAAATGAAAATGTGCACACATATACATACATACGAATTTTACTTTTATCTCGTATTTATAATACGTTTATACCTTAACCATTACATAGCAGTCATATACGTGCATATATACTTATGTATATGTTTTAAAGCTTTATAGTTATTATTCACATCTTTAAAATGTATATTCCACATAAGTACATACAAATAGTAAATTATGTGTATTTACATCGTTCATTGTATATATACACAAATAATATGATTTACCTCCACCTGTACTATAACTCATTATTATTATGTATTATTATTATTATGTGTACAGGCAACAAATCCTTATTTAACTGGAATACCAGCCAGCACGTACAGTCCATATTTTGCTCCTGGACACTTAGTGCCTGCATTATTAGGACCAGATCCTTCAGCCGTTGCATCACAATTAGGTCCAGTTGTACCACAAGCAGTTCCTGTTGCACAACAAAAAATCCCTAGATCCGATCGATTAGAGGTAAGTTCATGTATATTATACATGTATATAATTTGAACGCATAAATATATTTTTTTATACTGTTATTTTTAAATCATATAAATAAAATATTTTTTATTTCGTTTTTTTTTTTGTATCAAAATTATTTTGTTTTTACGTTTTATAATATTTTACAAAATGCATAAATTTTAATTATAATTTTCTTTTTAAAAATAATTTATTATATAAATTTTTATATAACGTTCGTTTTGTTTATTCAACAACAAAAAAAATGGTTTTAAAATTTTTATGTTTGGCTTGTATTCTTATAAAAAATAAATATTTTAATGTTTTAACAATTTTTTAACAGACAAACAAAAAATTAGAATAAAATAAAAATATTTAATTTGGAAAGATAACAAAAAAAAAAAATAGTAAAATAAATTTTGTTAGACATATTATTAATATCATACATACATACCATATACTTCAAGTATTTGGAATAATAGAGAGTATGTATGTTTTTATAACGTTTTTTATTTATTACAAAAAAAAAAATACGTATAAAACTCAATGATATGTACCATGAAATTTTACCTGTTAAACTCGCATTTTGCATTCATTTTAATCCGCTAAATGCAACGTTCACATTTTAAAAACAATTTAATTAAAAGAAAAATAAGTGTATTATGTATGAATGGTTAAAATTTCATGGTAATTACTTATGTTATGTCTGTTTTTGTTTATAATCTCTCTTGTCTGCTATTGTTTTATTAAAGAAAAATTTAAAATATAAGTATGTATGTATTTAATTTTTTCTTTCCATTAATTTTTTAACGTTGATCTATTAATTTATTTACGAAATAAATTATTTTTTTTTATTTGAATGCTTTGAAATTTAAATTTGTGTTAAAATAAAAAATTAATATTTTTATTCAGTTCGAATAAGAATTTTTGATATCTCATTAAAAATGTGAATTATACTACATTTTGACAAAATTTCTAAATTTTTTTAATGAGTTTATCATTTTCATGATTATGACCATAACTGGTTTTCTACAAATTAAAAAAAAAAAAAAAAAGAAAAAATTGTAATTCACATTTGAAAGGATTTTTTTTCTTCTTATTTTTCTTATTCAATGTAAACAAAAATTGATTGTGAATGTAATAATCATTTTCTTTTGCTTCAAATTAATTAAATACAAAAATAAATTTATTATGATATAAATCAAATATTTAATCATTAATTTTAATCTTATTTTTTTTTTTTTTTTTGTATATTAAAATTTTTATTAAAAAAAATCGTATGTGAGCTTTTACTATTTCAGTTTTAATATTAATAAAATGCAATATGAAATTTAATAAATATGTAATAGAAGAAAAATATAATTTTTTTTTCTTTTACGAAATTTTAATAAAATAACAATGAGAATGCTAGAGTGCAGCTTTTTCAATAAAAAATATTTAAAAAAAAATAAAGAATTGTTAAATGGAACAAAAATATTATATCTGCACGATTGTTTTCTTATTTATATAACAAAATAAATTTTATGTAATTCATATTTTTATTATTTACATTTGTGTATATTTTGAATATTTTCTTTTAATTTTTGATTATAACTACGTTTTTTCCATTATAAGAAAAATAATTCATAGATTGCAAAAAATTTATTTTTTGACTACTATTGGAAAAATGCAACATGAATAAATTTTTTGATAATTTTTGTAAATATATTTTTTTTATTATTAGTTTTTTGTTTTATTTTTTTATACGAAAAAAAAATTTTTTTTATTTTGTTTATTACAATTTATCATTATTTTTTTTAAATGATAATTTGAAGTATTTTTGTTTTCTCTTTTTTTGATTTTTGTACAAAAAAAAATTTTTTTTGTTTATTTGTGTACATAATGTATAATCAGATATACAAGGTCTTCTTTAAAAAAAAAAACTGGTAAAATATATTTAAAAGTTAAAAAATGAAAAATCACACATTCGTAAGGGTAAAAATAATTTTTCTTCTTTTTTTATAAAGTTTAAATAGTATAAAAAGTCTATTAAAATTTTATAATCTGAACAGATTAATATAAATTTTTTTTACATTTTATAATTGAAAATATTTTTTTTTTGTGTTTTTATTTGATTTTATTTTTTTTAATCGTTAGGTCAAAATTTTCAAAAAAAAAAAAAATTAAATTCAACATTAATTTGTTTTACCAACACAATTTTTTTATTTGTATTTTTTTTTATTTTATTTTTCTCAATAATTAATACTATCATTTATTTATATGTATATTTGTTTATTTCACTTTCTTTCAATTAAATTTTATTTAAACAGATTTTTTTTTTATTTTAAGTGCAATTTTACATTTTTATTAATATTTTTCTTATATTTACATCTATCTTTTTTGTTGTTTCTTTAAAATTTAATTGTCTAAAATAAAATGTAAAAGAAAAGGAAAATGCATTATTCATAACATTAAAGGTATGTACCTATATGTACATCGTACGTATCACACGTCATTGGTCATAGAAGACAAGTAAACTATTTTATTTAAATTTGAAAAAGAAATTTTAAAATAAAAAAAAAATGTTTACAAAATCGATGTAATGAAAATGATTTGTAAATTAAGTAAATATAGAGGCAAGGCGTCTAAAGTTTATAGAAATAGAAAACAGGAATTTCAAATCTTAATCTTCCCTGCTCAGTAGTGTAATAATAAATAAACAAGTTAAAAACCAATCAGCCCGTCGACTAGTACAAGTAGTACAGCATGTAGTACCTTTTTCATATTATTTCCACATAAACACAGAAATAGAAATTCTAGTTTATATTTTGTATAATCTTCTTAAAAGGTTCATATACACTTAGGCTCGTGAACTGAACGCATCGAGAAAATCACAGAGAAAATTTTTATTTTTTTTTATTTTTATTATTCAGTTTTTGGGGATACTATTTGGTGGACTCATAACGGGTTTTAGTATAATGCTTTCTATACAATTTGAGGTAAATTTTGTAGAGAGGTTGAAAATATAAATAAATGAAAAAGATTTATCGCACATCATTTGTATTACATCGATTTTAGTACGTGTTATTGATTTATTATAATTATAATTCACAAAAATATATACATTTAAGGATGAAAATATAAATTCATCGTAAATTTTTTTTTTCTTTTCGTTATGCTTAAAGTAGTAAAATAGTAGAATTGCATAGAATTTATTAGAAACAAAAATATTTTCTATTTCAAAAACTGAAAAATAATTTTTTAAAAATTAAAAAAACGAACATTACATATAAAATTGTTGTTTCATACAAAACGAATAATGCATTTATCCTAAAATTTCTTGTAAACATTTTCAATTTAGCTGCTTAATAATAAATTAAAATGAAAAAAAAAAAGAACAGAGTAAATAAACTTTTATTTGCTTTCACTTGCATACGCTTTTATATATACGTATAAATTTATTATAATATACACAATTTAGCAAAATATTAAAATACAACAAATAATACACACATTATTATATTCATTATTATTTCTTTTTTTTTTCTTTTTTGTTTTGTTCTGAATTCTTCTTGTAAAACACAAAATGCTGTTCTGTGCTTTTTTGTTTCTTTTCTCTAATAAAAGTATTTATAATATTACTTATGTATATGTTTTATTATTTGTTTAATAAAATTCTTTAATATGAACAAAAATTAAATCAAATAAAATGAAACTCAAGAATTGTTTATGTTTGTTTATTTTTTTTTTTTTTTTTCTTTTAAACATATCATATTAATTTATAAAATCTCAAGTTTGTTATTTTACATAAAATATAATATGTATTAAGATACGTTCTTCTTTTCTAGTTAATTAATTAAATAAAATTCTAATTAGTTAATTTTAAACAAAAAAAAAAAACAAAATCTCAGTTAGATATTTTATTTGAGAAATTTAAATAAAAGTTTAAACTTTTGGAATGATCTCTAGGAAGTCTTGATAACAATTATATATAGTCTTTTTAAAAGGAATACAAGAAAATATAATACATGTATACATGAAAATTTTTCAAAACAAAAAAATAAATTTTGAATTGAAAAAGTTCTTTTAATTTTCATGTTTATATTTATACACAAAAATACAAACACAATAATATAAATAAAAAAAAATGTGTAAGTATAAATTACACATAATTTTCCGTTCCATTAAAATTAGTTGGCTCTTCTTTTTTGTTTTTAAAATAGAAATAGAATTTTTAATATCTTTGAATAGATAAAATTCTAAACAACAAAATTTTAATTGGTATTGAATTTTATTTATATTTCTAAAATTCAAAAATTGTTTTCATTAGGACTTTTTCAAAAAAATTATATTAATTTATTTCTATTCAAAGAAATAATATTAAAATTTTCATTTATTTTTCATATGTATAGCCTTTTAGTGTAATTAAAATTTGCAAATTTTTTATTGGAAATTGTAATCTTTATTTAAATGACGAATGAATAACGCAAATTGTACTTAAATTATTTTCTTATGCACTACGAAAAGAAATGATTAATTTACTACAGAAGTAATTCAGCGCTTATAAAGCACAAAACTAAATTATTCAAATTAATTAAGTGAGCGTCATCATGCAGAAGTGACCATAACGATTCAAATACATGTTGTATTTTTTGCGTGAATGATGATGTAAAGTTTATACAAAAATTTCCATTAAATTTGTTTTTATTTGAAAATAAAAAAAAAAAACATTACTAATATCTATTTTGTAAAGTACCTAATTTACTTTAAAAAATGTTTAATTTTATTTTTCACTAACTGTACCAATTAACAAATCGCACAAAATATTCATTAAAATTATAATAATATTTGAAAATAAAATTTTTTTTCTTTATTCATTCGTCTTTTAATTCTGTACATGTTCGTTTTGTTTATCTTACTTGTCTATTTAATTTTTTTTAATTTCTTATGTTGTTAATAATAAATTGAGATAATTTTTAAAATATAGTAGATTTATCTAATATTCGCATGATAGATATTTGAAATATTTTTTAGAAGAAAAATATGTTGTATACACTAGGCAAATATATGACACAAGAGGCATAATTCAAAAGTTTTTGTTGTTTTTTGTTTTTTTTCAAATCTAAAATATACATAATTATGTATAATACAATTTCGCTCATTGTGTTTTATATCATTACATTAAAATGAAATTGAGATACATATATGAAAGGTAAATAATATTCCTAATAAATAACACAGCATTGTAAATTGTTATATAATACATACATATAGAATTTTCATTAAAAAATAAGATCAGCATCAATGATTGCATACATATGAACGTAATAAATTTGGACTTTTAAACTTAAAAAAAAAAATAAATAAATTACAATTTGTACATATTACTTATCACATTTGCATAAATACACATTTATTACTATCACCTCCAAATTTTTCCAAAATATTATACATTACATTATTTAGGTATGTCGTGAATTTATGCGCGGTGCCTGCAAGCGAGCTGAATCTGAATGCCGTTTTGCTCATCCTCAGGAGAGCGTTACAACACACGATGACGGTACAGTCACGGTGTGCATGGATGCCGTCAAGGGTAGATGCGCTCGTGACCCCTGTCGCTACTTTCATCCTCCCTTACACCTACAGGCGCAAATAAAAGCAGCTCAATCACGTGCTACCGCGGTATGCCTTTAATGCAAAAAAAAAAAATCACTTACTGATAACAAAATTTAAAAAAATAAAATAAAATAAAATAAAATTGCATAATATTTCCTTCCCTTATTTTGCAAACTAAAAATAACTAAAAAAGCAGAAAAAGAAAAAAATAATCAGTGAAAATGAAAGCGATAAGCAATGTTTTTTTTTTTTCAAATTGTTTTGTGATTTCTTTGTTGTATTAACCAATAAAATTTTTTTGTTATGTTTTCCTCACATACTTATATAATTTTCTGTTTAATTTTGTTTTCTGTTTTTGTGTTTTTAAATTTTCCTCAGTACCCATGGAAAAAAAGTAATTTTGAAACAAAAAATAAATTTTTTTCCCATATATCCTTACACTGACCACATATGTACATATACTATAAATACAAATAATTAATAACAGATGATTTAAAATGTTTTAAATAATGCAATTGACTTTTAGTAGAAATTATTGTTACCAACCAGAATGCACATTTTAAAAAATTCAATGTATATACAATATTTTGATATGATCAAACATGAGCTTAATAATATAAAAATATATATACATATGTATGTACATGTATAAATTTTATTCACTACTAAAAGTCAACTGTAAATAAATTTTGTTTATTTCATTTGTTACATTTTTTCCTCAAATTATAATGATACATACATACAATTATATAACATAAAAATCACAATAAAATACAATTAAATGTATATTATTTTTTATACATGTACTTTTACGTACTTTTACTCATATTGTACGACTTTCATTTATGAAAAATTTTAATGCTGCATTAACAAAACGAATTTATTGCTTTTTTATTTATTCACTCGTACAATATAATTTTATTTATTTTACCTTCTTTTTTTTTATTTGTTCATATACGTACACATGTATATACGTTTTAAAAAAAAAAGAAAGAAAATGAATAGATTTTATACGTGTATCCATACCTATACACAGACACTTTTAACACATACATACATGTGAATATATCAGAATATATGAATACATTTTTTTTTTTCAATTTTAAATTTTGTTTAAATACAACAGATTTTTATTATTTTAGCTCAATTTTAATAAACAATAAATCAATTTATATTAAATTAAAAGGAAAATAAATACTGAAATCGAATAAAAATATAATGTACACATGCATACATACGTGAAGGATCATTTAGGCTATAGTTAGTTTAAAAAACAAAATAAAATTAAAAAAAATAACATTTTAAAAACACAATAACGATTCACAAAAGATTCATCACAATTGTATGTTATATGTACAAAATTTCAGAATTTAAATTTTACATATCATGGTGAAAATACACGGCAATAGAGTTCTATTTTGAGTATTAAATCCGTAAATATAAAAATCTTAAAAAAAAAGTCTTCCTAAATAATTTGCAATTTCTATTAATTTTATGTAATCTGTACTGCCAAATTTTAAATATCTGATTATTCTTCAGAAAAATCAAAAATGGCTTTTGAAAAATGAAATTTCTGATAATATAAGTATTTTCACCTTTACTTCTGCAAATAAAATAATTTTTTCGACAATTTATCATCGTTTCAATATTTAAAAAAAAAAATCAAATCAAATTCAATTATTCTTGTATCAGAAATTATTTCAAAAATTATCACCCATGACATTAGCCAAGTTTATGTAATATAAAATTTTAAATTTCAACAAATAGAATCCTTAATTCTTACACATTTATTAAGTGTATAGTTTTGTTAATACAAATTTTAATCTAATAATTTACTAGAATGAGTTTATAACATACATATTAGTAATTTGTAGGTTAAAATGTAGAAAACCCCTGTCTTTTCTTTTTAATTTTTTATTATATATTTTTATTTTTTTGCTTTCTTTCATTTGTTTTTCCAAAAATAAGTTATAAATATAAAATACATGTACATAATGCAACAAAATTCCCTCTTTGATTTTTTTTCCTACAAGTGAATTTATTGTATTATACGTTAGCTTGCCCGATGCAGCGCTATACAGCTATATTATATACCCCTATCACTGTGTTTTAAATTTGTTATTTTGTTCCCTATCTTTCTTTCTTGTTCATTTATTTTTCTCCCTCTATTTTTTTTTTTTTTTGTATAAAATTTCCCCGCGAATATGTATTAGCAGTTTTTATTATTTTCCCTTTTCCAAAAAAAAAAAAAAAACAATAATTTTGTTTTTTGCTCTATAATACAGCTATAAACGTTTTATATAGAACTTAAAATCATACCCATACATACAATATACAAAAAATTAGAAATTCATTTATTCACTGTATATTTACACCTATAAAACACAACTCTGTAAATTTATCATATCTATATACATATTTTCAAAAATTTACTTTATATTTCAAATAAAACATTTCATTCTATTTTCCCAATATCACTATCATTTTAACCTGTACATAAATTGTGTGTATACATTATAAAGAACATATAAATTTATTTATTTAGTTTTATAATTATATCTATAGATAGAGAATATAACAATATATACATAAAGTTTATCGATAAAATTTATAATAAAATCGAAATTTATTAATTAGATTTAATATAAAATTACTAAAAGTGTTCAAATTAATATTTTATTTTTCTTATTTATTTATTTATTTTTTTTTTAAATGAAAAATTTTATAAAATAAATTTGTATTCGAAATGGTACAATTTATTTTACTTTATATATTGAAAAAAAAACAAAACAAAAGTTTTAAAATCTCTTTCAAATGTAAAAACATAATTATTATCCTTTTATTCTATTTAAAATATTTCAATTTTCATTTGAATTGTTTTTCAATAAAATAGTAATAAAATTAATTTGAACACATTTTTTCCCTCTGTTTTTTTTTTTTCTTTTTGTTTTTCAATTATTAATATAATAATTTTTGTTTTTGAGTAGATTTTACCTTGAACGTATTATTTAGAATTTATAATTGAATAAAAGGACGTATACAATAAAATTTATTTTTCAAAATATATTATAATTATCGATTTATTATTTGTATCTTTAAATATAAATTTCAGTATAGTTAGATAAGTAATTTAAAGAAATTTTAATTTTATTATGTATATAATGTATAATGAATATTTCGTAGTTAGGAAATAAATTAAAATTTAATCATTTTGATTTTATTGCTATACACATATACGTTCATTAATGAGACACGAACACACATACACACAACATAAAACAATTATGTATTATTTAATGGACAAAATTACATTATATAAACTCGTAAAGAAGAAAATTGTTTATAACAAATGTTAAAACATTTACAAATGTCTTTATAATTTACTGTTTTCCTTCTGGTTCCCTTAAACTTGTGTAAAGTACTTGCAAGTTATTATTTCAGCAATACAATAAAAAAAAATGATACGTCGTCTGTTAGAAATAATGAGCGTAACTGCTAAAAAATTTATAGAAATACATGAGTGAACCGTTTATCTGAATTTAGTTGAGCCACATGAGCACTTCACAAAAGTTTCAAGAAATTTTCCGAAAATGCGATTTCTTAGATTAGGATGAAATTTCCCACATACTTTGGAATCTGTTGTCCAAAATCATAAACTAAAATCATCTTCAACAATTTATATCTTAGAGCTTGAGGAACAATTATTCTGTTGATAAGCCAATTACAGAATAACAAAGACTATAACATAATAAAATGTGTTAGGAAGTTGAACGTGAGAATTTCGTTGTACAAAAATTGTTAATTTTCAAACATCTTTGAATATTTTTTGTTACAGAATTTCAATATAAAAATTGAAGATTATTTGAAAATTTCTTTAAATTAGTTTATTTTTTTATTTGAAGAGTGTAAAGCGTTGCATCGGATAAGTACAAAAACACATTACGTAAGTATATGTAAATACGAAATTATAACACAAAAATCAAGAAAAAATACACTTTATAATGAGTATTTTAATTAATAAAGATAAAAAATAAAATGAATAATATTTTATTTTTACGAATGTGTGATTTGAAATTTAAATTTAAAAAAAAAAAAACAAAAATGATATTCAAATATTTAAAAAAAGGATTTTGTTGTATAAATTAAATAAATTTCTTAATTATTATATTTTCTTTTTTTATTTTATTGAAAAAAAAAAATATGTATATTGATTTTCCTTATGTACATACCTCAAATCAATTCATAAGGATATTCAAAATTCTTTATTTTGTAGTTGAATAAATTACATGTTTACATTTTAAAAAAATATTTATTTATGAATTGATTGAAATTTACTTTCTTTAATTTACATTTTTCCATATAGCTAATTATGTTTTCTTTTTTTTTTATAATTTTTTTTTTTAAATAAACAAAAAAGAAAATAATTGTGAATACGTTTAGGTCTAATACAAGTAAAATAAATTTTTATGTTTTCGATAAGAAATTTTAATTCTGAAATTAATTGAAATTAAAAAAAATATATATTTGAAGCAAAAGAAAAATAGATATTTTATTTTATTAAATAAAGATGAAATTAGATTTCAACGAATTAATAATATTTAATAATTTTTTAAATAGCATCATAAAATTGTATTTGTAAATTTGAAAAATACCTTAATACATAAATGCTTCAATAAAAAAAAAAATTAAAATTTGAATTCTAATATAATTTATTATTTTGGCCTTAAATTTTAAGACTCAATAAAAGGAAAATGATATAAAAATCAAAAGACAAAAGAATAGTTTTAATAATATATGAAATAATTGCTTAATTGTAAAATTTAATGATGCTTTATTCATAAAATGGAATTACTTATATGTATAAACAAATATAATATATACATATATAGATAAATATTATATCGAAATTGCTTCTTTTTTTTTGAAAAATTTAATTTTAGCTTCTTTTTGCTTTTATTTTCAAGTACATCAAAAAATATTTAATATAAATTGGCCATACTTACTAATATAATTAAGTTACTTTTAAAAAAAAATGAATTATAAATTAATAATCAAATAAACTAAGTGCCTTTATATGTACGCATATTGCCTTTATAACTAACATGGATTATCAAAGAATCATCTGATGATAAACATTTCTTTTATTAAAAAATTTTAATTTACTTTCAGTTTATTAATAACACATTTTAAATGATAAAATTGAAATTTTTTTTCAACATTAAAAATTTTTCAAAATGAATTAAACATTAATTAATTCTTTATTTAATTTAAATAGAAATTCTATAATAGTTTTAAATTGAATAATTTTTGATTCGTGAGAAAATGAAGTTCTGATACCTTCATGAAACAAATATAAACTTTCGAGTTTAGTTTACCCACGATGCAAAAATTTCTTAATTTTTTCCTATATAATCGTGCTCCTCGTATACTAAATTGATTATATTGGTACCGAATATCTATCAATTTTAGTTTTTATTACTACTTTCGTTTTATTGAAACTATGTATTTGATAAAAATGTGAAAATTCTCGAACATTATCGAATTTTAGTGACAATTTTATTTACACAGTTTCCTTATCTTCTTGTGTAGAAATGTGTAAAAATGTATAAAAGAAAATGTAACTTAAATTCATCAGCAATTCCTGGATTTTCACCGAAGAAACTAATTTTAATCATTAAATTATATCTTAATTTTAAAATTTTTTTTCTTATACTATTTTACGCCTTTTTTGTATTCGTGGAATCTTTTTCTTATTTATTTATATTTATATGTTTTTTTTCTTTTTCTTTTGTGTATTTTATTTCTATTTACCTGTTCGCCTGCTATATCAAATTGCTTCCTCGATGGATGGTCAACCTCTATATTTTGTATTTATTATTTATGTAATATGAAATATGCACATTACAAAATCAAAAAAAAAAAAATCTTGAAAAAAATCCAAAAATAAAAACAAATGCAATTTTATATTATTACTTTATTCAATTGCTTGTGGCTTACGCATTTTATCTAACATTTATTGATCTTCGCGCAAAAATGTATTTTGAACAAATTATAAAAAAAAAAAAAAAAAAATCATTTGCACAAAATAAATAAATTATGGAAATTATGGAAATTAAATTCAAATAAAACGAAATTAAAAACAAAAAAATTGAAATAAGAAGACCGCATCTGCTAATGCGGCTGCTGGTTCTGTATTGACCGCTGCCGCTGTTGCTGCTGCTACCATGACACATCCCATTCCAACGCCTGGAGCTGCACCATCAACTGCTGTTACTATTGGTCACACACTGGAAGTTGGCAAAAAGCGTGCAGCTGAAAATGATATGTTTCAACTGGTATTGCTTTAGTTTTCTTCTTTTTTTGCAAAATATTCTTTTTTAACCGTTTGATTTGTTTTGCTTTTCGTCGTGTCGTAGTTTTTTTCGCTTTTTAATTTAATCTGCATGTTAAATGGGTGGAATGCTAAATGTATAGTAGTATTTACGAATTGTAATCATTTTATTTTTTAATAGTAATAATGATAGTTCACAAAATAATATACATATAATTTATTTTTTTATTATCGTTTTTTTTTTTTATTTTGTTAAAAAAATTAATAATTTATTAGAGGTTGATATTCAAAATGTTTACATAATGTAGATAATAGAAATATTTAGCGTAAATTATATCATTTTCAAATTTATATGCAATGCTTATTCAGAAATCAAATAAATTTTAAGACAGCATCTAAAACCGATTTTACATTCTAATTTAAACGTTTGAAGTCCATTGATATATTCTACATCAATTTTATCTTAGCATTCAATCCCGACTTTTCGATATCAACATGTATCATATGTGTCGTAGTCATATTTATAGACAGAAAGTAACGCTGGCATCGAAAAATCAAAACCTAAATTGAGCTAAGACTCATTTGAAATCTATGAATTAATTCTTATAATTATTAAAGAGAAAATTCTCAATTTTGCAAAATACTATGTTTTTTAATCAAATTTCAACAATTTAACAGAAATTATTCTCTGTTGTAATTAATATTAATAATCAATTATTAAGAAGCTAAAATAGCAAAATTTTAATTCTTTCATTCAATTACATCTTTATTTATACATAAATATATAAATTTAATTAAAATAAAATATACTTCTACTTGTACTAAATACTTATTAGTCAATTTCTTAAATTAAATTAAATATTATATATGATAAATTTCACTTCATACGTGTACATATGTATGTACATATGTATATGTTAAACATTGAATGTTGTCAATCAATCAATTTCATAATGATATTTGGTTAAATTTTAATTTGCATACAGCATAAATATTGACATTTGTTAAATTTATATTGTAATAATGTATACGTAAACGTACATACATATATGAATAAATGTGACAGATATTTACTCATACATTGTAAACATACATATGTATGTATGTATGTGCATATGAACTTTGCGTACATAAAATCTTTAATTATATTTAATACATCATTGATAACAATAATAAGGTGCCACACTAATTAAATAATTATTTCTTTATAAATTATGTACGCATATATGGTAATGTAGAATAAACTCATAAATTTATCTACATTAATATAAAGACATTTTAAAATCATTGAATTATTCAATTGTACCAAAGACCATTTAAATCATATAAATGAAATGAATTGAAGATGTGTATATTATGTACATAAAATGCAGATCGTGTCGTTTGTATTAAAGTTTATTAAATGCTCAATATACATAGATTTGAAAAAATAAAATTATTAATTAATATAATTGTGTTAAATTATTATTATAATTAAATAAAATTTTATTACGGATTTTTGCCTAATGTATAGCAAACCTTAACTAGCATTTATTATTTTATGTTTGTTTAATAATTAGAAATATTAATCATGTGATTACAAATCATCATCAATTGAGATTAAATCGACGTTAATACAAATCAATCACAATTATAACGTTATAACATACTTTTAATATGTACATATGTATACATACATTGTATAAGAAAATTTTCTTACATTATGCAAATTTTCAAAATTGTACAACATATATGTACAATTCCATTTCATTATTAAATTCTTTTTATTCGTTAATCAAATTATAAGTAGTATGTGCTCTTAGAAGAATAAGTCTTATTGGCCTACTCTCCTTTTTATATTATTTTTACCATTATTGTTTTCATTGCTTCTTCTTCATTGCTGTTTATTTTATTTATTTATTTTTTTATTTAAATAAAATTTATAATTTTAGCGCAAATATCTATTAAAAAAAAAAACTAGAATATTATTGTATAAAAATACATAAATCATTAAAACTATTCTGAATGTAGAAAAATATAAAAATTGAAAATTTATTGAAGTGAATTAATTTAAATTGGAGCACTTTAGTATTAAAAATTATAAATAAAAGTTGATTGTTTATAAAAATATTTAATTTATAAATTAAATGACATTTATACATAATTTAATAATTAGATATTTAAATTTCGTTTTAATAAATTGAATATTTTATTTTTTAATTTAATTTCATTTTTAATATTGAGCTCTCTGTCCAGTATAGAGATATGTATTACAGAAAATCATACATACATTTAAAATTTTCATAATAATTTTTGTATAATTTTTTTTTTTTGTAAATTTAATTGGAATAATTATTTCAGTGAATTATTCGATAAACTATTTTACATTTCTCAAAATGAAAAAGTCTGAATTAACAGAAATGGGAGAAATATACAAATTAAAATTTTCTGTATATTTTGAAATCATAAATATACATAGTCTGTTAGAAATATAAATAATTTTATATTTCGTTTACCTGAATTTTTTTTTATTATTTTACTTTTTTTTTTTTTTGTTTTTCATTAGTTTTGAAAGTATCTTTTCTCATACGAAATACTGTAATAATGTTATACTAGTATTCCTAATAAATTATTTTTTTTTCTAGTTGTTTTTCTTATATGTAACATACTTTTGAAAATAATCATATAACATTTTATATTCACATTTAAATAAATTTAAAAATTATATTATAGTTACGTATATTGTGAAGCTCTCTAACAAAAAATTTTTTTTTCTATTTTTTTTTTCCTTTCCTTTTTTCTTTTGGTTTATTAACGTTTGTTTTTCTTTTGTTTTTGTTTTTGTTTTTTTTTTGTTTTTTTTTTTTCATTTTCATATATATAACAACAAATTTACATACATAAAGATGGATGTTAAAACAGTTGGTTCATTTTACTATGAAAATTTCGTAAGTAATTATATTAATCTCATTAAAAAAAAAGAAAATAAAATATACATACAATAGATATTCATTTATAAACATCATGTAAACATAGTACTTACAATTTATTTTATTTGTATTTTCATATATAGAAAATTGGTATTTAAAATTTTGTTTTTATTTAATTATATTTCAATTGGGTTCTTTTTTTAATTATTATTTTATTTTATTATATCCTTCTTAGATTATGTGTTTCTTTTAGTTTTCATATTATCCTTGTATATTTCTTGTTCGAAAACAAAATTCTAAAACGTTTTTTTTTTAAATTTGGGAAAATAATCATTAATCGATTTTTAAAACAATTTTTTAAAAAATTCATTTAAATTGAAATACAACTAAAATTTGAATAAAATTAATCAAAAAAGTTAAAAATTAAAAGAAACAACAATTTTTTATTCATGTTGCATTTTTTTTTTTTTAAATACTTGAGAAAAAAAAGTTTCAATATCTTAAAAAAATTTATGCGTAATTTGGCAATAACATTTACTTTCAAAATTTCATTTTTTTTTCTTAGTCACTGGTATTTTGCATTCGTATAAAATTGAATTTGTTTTTTGTTTTCGTTGTTTTTCTTTTCTTTTTTTTTACTAAATTTATTCAATTTAGATTTGTTATTTTTTTTATTTTATTTAAAAATTTAAAATTAAAAAATTCAAAATTTATTTTATGTGATTTTTGAAATGATTTACGTTGTTTTTTCAATGTGTTGTTGTTTTGTTTTTTTCATTTTTCATTCACTAAAATAATTATATAATTATTAAGTTCAATTTAATTCAACTCAATTTGGTTCAATTATTAAAAAAGTTTAGCAGATTAACTAAGTTTTCCTTGAACACTGTAAATTTGAATGAAAAATATAAGGAAAATGTGTACTTTGGTAATTAGTGTTTACTTAATTTAGTAATTTATTTTGAACTTTTTGTTTTTTTTTTTTCAACAAAAAATAAAAATGTATTTTATAGAATTTAAATTTAATGATTGCCAGAAATAGATTCTTGAAAGAAAAACGATATCATTCTGTACATTGAAAATGTTAATGTACACGTTAAAATAATCATCCAAATGAACATAAATCCGTTCATAAATTATCTTCATTTAATCAAGTAGAGTAGTAAATTACAAAATTAAGTAAACATTCTTATCATTCAAAATTAGTCATTACCGCTATAGTTTATCTTTTGTACAATGACTATAACTCTTTTATTTTAATAAGATTTTATTTTTGTTTTATACTTAGTTATAAAATGAAAAGACATTGTCTTTTTTGCATATTCACATTTGTTTATCAATTTCTAATTTATTTTATTTTTCTTTTGTTTTTGTTTAACATTTATTTTTTTTCTAAATAGGCCTTTTCTGGAATGGTTCCATATAAACGGCCCGCTGCAGAAAAATCTGGTATACCAGTTTATCAGACTGGAGCGACAACGTATCAACAACTAATGCAATTACAGCAACCATTTGTACCAGTTTCATGTGAGTACCCTAATCCAACTCCTTCAGCTACAACAACAAATCCACAACCACAATCATCCACGGCAAATCCAATTATTGCTAATAATAATAATAATTTTATCAATAATAATCATTTGATTAATAATAATATTTACAAAATTAATAATCAAATCAATAATACAAATAAAACTTTAAATAATAATAATAACAACAATAGTAATAATAACAGCAGTAATAGTAACGGTGTTGTCGTAAGCAATAGTCATTTATTGAGTAATTTGTCAACCATAAATAATAATAATAACAATAATACAAGTAATAGTATATCAGCTAGTAGTAGTAGTAGTAGTGGTAGTAGTAGTAATGGTATTGTCGTAACAACTGTTGCCTCTGTTCAACCATCTACAACAACATCGCAGAATATTAACAATAATAGTAATAATAATAATAACAATAATAATAATTCACTAAACAATAAATTAAGTAATATGAGCGCTATAAGTAGTGCAAATAATACCAATGCAGGTAGTAATAATAACAATGCTAGTAATAATAACAACAGCAACAGTAACAGTAACGATAATAATGCTGATACCAACAATAGCAATACTAATACTAATAACAATGCAACCAGCATTGCGGTTAGTAACAACAATAGTAATAACAATGGCAACAATAATAGTAATAATAGCATTTTGCCAGTTGCAACTACTAGCGCTATCAAAACAACAACCTCTACCGATAATTCGATGACAGTCAGCAATAAAATTTCAAATTCAGTCTCTGAAGTTACTGTTTCACAACAACAGCAACAACAATCACAACACCAACAGCAACAACAACAATCATATTCACATCATCATCAAAGTCAGCAATTGTTATCACAATCACATTCGCAATCTATCCATCATTCGCATAATCATCAACAATCACATGCGCATGCACATGCACACGCACACGCACATGCACAAGCCCTTAAACAAAATCACCACTTACATTACAGTAATTCCCAACCATTATTACAACATCCATTGCACAATGCATACCATTTTACAAACTCTCAAAATTCGCTTGGAACTAATTCATTACTAACAAATTCGACGCATCCGGTGTCTAATGCTATCACAGTACCATTCTCTAGCGCAGCACTGAGTTATACTACACCATATTCGATGACAAGCACATACACACATCCTACTTATTATCAAGACGCAGCAACTATTGCAAAAGAGGTTGCACAAAAAAATTATGCAAATGCCCTTAAAATGGCTGCAGCATCAAATGCTCTAACTGGTAAGCCATTAAATGCCCTAAATTACACCGGTGTTCCTTTAAATAAATCACTGATCTCTGCACATCCAGCTGCTGCTGCTGCTGCAGCTGCAAATCAAGCCGCTGTTGCAGCATCCCGATTGTCAACACCAATGGCAGCTAACGTAGCAACTGGACAAACAGTTGCTGCCAATGTTCCTCATTCTGCCACGCATATAATGCAGTCACGTCCACCAAATCACGCTGCAGCCGCTAATTATATGCAAGCTTCACAATTAATGAGATCTCAAGTACAATATTCTGCTACGGCAACAAATCCTTACGCAGCAAATCCTTACGCTGCTGCCGCAGCTGCTGCAAATCAACAGTTCCTAAGTCAACATCAAGCAGCAACAGCTGGCCTATATTATCCTGGTTTAATTGCGGGATATCCATTTGCTGCTACCGCAGCCACTATGAATTCCGCAAATCATAATGCTGCTGCAGCAGCAGCAGCAGCAGCGGCATTTCAAGGACATGCTCTTCCACAAGCACCAACAAATCATCATTTAACAGCTGGTATTCATGCACAAATACCAGGTATGCAAGCTGCAATCGCTCAAACGCATTCTGCATTATCTGGTACTGCTGCAGTATTAAATCCATATAAGAAAATGAAAACATCTTAAAAAAAATGAAAATCAAATGTTAATCACTGCATAAAGTGAATTTAAGAGTTTCTATATTATCATTAATTCCACAATAAGGAATTGAATTGTATTACAATCAGATCAGATTCATTATTACAATAAAATTAGTTACTTAATGATCTCTAAACATTGTTTGGTCTTTTTTGTTTTTTTCTCGATTATTTAAAACAATCAATCAGTGTACATTTGAATACACACATACAATAAAAATAACTAAAATACATATAATGTGCCTAGATATTTTTATTTTAAATATTAACAAATAAATTTCTAATTAATAAAATAATCGAATATGATAACTCAGTATAGAAAATCTGTCAAATGAAAAAATAAATAGAAAAAATGAAATCAGCGAAAATAAAATGAAAATATTTCATTTTCTTTTATAATTTTTTATAACATACTTAAAAGAAAAACGTCCAAAAAATAAAAAGATGAGAAAATAATACAAAAATCAAAATAAATACTTTAATCACAACAATCTAAAAATTGTTTCAAAAAAGAAAATTTTTCCAACAACAATAACAAAAAAGTATACATACATATATAAAATGCAAATTAAATAAAATAATGTTCTAAAAGAACGATAATATAAGAAAATTCTTTTTTGAATTAAAATCATAAAATGAAAATAACAAAAAAAACAAATAAAATTAAAAGTTATTCATTTTATTATTGTGATTCATGTTTGAGTATTGTACATATGTACGCATGTATGTATGTACATAAAATATTATGTCCTTTCGTAAATTTCAACACCAATTTAAATGCACTTTGTTATAAAACAAATTAAAACAAAACAAAAAAAAAATCATTTTAAATGAAATTTTTACACAAATCAAGAAGATTTTCAAAAAAACAAAAGTAACGATTATTACTTATTCATACGTGTTATTTGTAAATAGAATGTATTTGTTTTCAATGTAATTATATATACATATACAGTATAAAAATAAAAGAAAATGAAAAATAAAATAAATTTTTAGACTGTAGTGAGTTGTGATGATGTTTATTACATTTAATTTTTGTTTTAATTTTATCTCTTGTCATTCATATACGTATAATCTTATATAGTTACATACATGTACGTACATAATGTATATTTTAATTATAAATTGAAAAACTTAATTTTTAAATTAAATTAAAATAAAAATAAAAAATATTTACAAAAAATAAATAAAATAAAATATTAGGAAGAAAAGAAAAAAGGGAATAAGTACTGTGATAGCTAACTTTTCCCCTATGTTAATATCCCCATGCATGTAAAAATAAAAATATAAAAAGAGTTTATATTTTAGATGTATAATGGAAAATTTGTGTCCTTTGCACATTTAAAATTTATTTAAAAATTAAACAAACAAAAAATACGCAAGACGACACAAATACATATATAAAACAAAAAATACATTAAAAAAAATAACAAAAAAATAAACGGTATACAGAATTTGTTTTGTTCCTATATACTTTTGCCATACTACTTGTAATTATAATTATGAAATTACAGACAAAGGAAAAGATAAAATATAGAAATAATAAATAATGAAAATAAATGGTTGATGTTTTTGGATTTAATTTTTTTTTTAAATTAAAAAAAGGAGAAAGCATTCAAACAATTACAGCGACTAAATAAATGAAATATATATTAAAAAAAAATTATTTAATAAAAATTTAAAAAAAAAAAAAATTAAATTTTAGCGTTAGAAATAATGTATTTTAGAGAGATGTAATTAGGTTAGAAATTGAAGTGTGTGTTTCGTAATTATTAGTACGTCTTATTATATGAATATTAGACTATTAAATATTTATGGTTTAAAACAAACAAACAACAACAACAAAATACGAAAAAAACTATGCATAATACATTATAGTACTACTTACACTTTCTACTAGAGATTGTGTATTTATTCATATATTTACTGAAAAATTTAAAAAAAAAACTAAAAATGAAAATACGAAAAAAAAAAAATAATAATAATTACATACTTAGATGTTATGTGTAATACACGTATAAATTTTATCCTATTTTAATTATTTCTAATAATTTTTGTTTGTCTATGTAGCATTTTAGACCATGTTTGAAAAAAAAAAAAGAAAATCTTTTTCTTTAACTTAAAAAAAAAGAAAAAAAAAACCTAAAATAATTGTATTATACTAGCTACCAGCTATTGTAGCTTTCATATAGGAATTTGTTTTGATTTTTATTTTATTTTTTAACATTTTAATGTTAGTTTTATTTTTCTTCTTTATTGTAGTAATTATGTATAATATTTGTTGTTTGATATTTAAAAACAAAAATCAACATGAAAATGTAAAAAATGAATATAAATTTTGTTTTCTGTTTATTTTTAATTTTATTTTCTATTTTAGAAAAAAAAAAGCAAAGTATGAAAATTTAATTATTTTTGTGTTTTTTTTTTTTTTTAAATTATTTTTATGTCATTTTAGTTTGTTTTTGCTGAAAGCTAAACATAATTTCCTTAAGTATATAATTTTAGTTTAATATAATACAAAATGAAAATTTGTTTTTTAAGAAAAAAAAACTACTGTAAAAAAGCTAAATTTGTAGAATCAAAACTAAAAATTTGTTGCTACCAAAAAAAAATAAAATACACATACTATATAACTTATAAATTACAATTAATGTAGGATAATGTATTTTATTGCAAAATATTGTAGTAGAATATCAAAAATGAAAAAAAAAAAATGATTGTGATTTCTTTGTGTATGTATAACTTTATCTTATTCTTACAATAAATCTTTAATATCTGAATGTATATGCCTAGAGTTGTTATAGATATAATCTAAAAACTTAAACAATATGTATGTATACCTATTACATGCAAAATTTTAAAAACAACAATTTTTTAATTAAATATGTGTATCATTAATTTATTGAAATTTAAATAATTTTAATAGCTATTATACATACACATGTTAATTACTACTATAAATTGCTATACAATTTTAAATTTTATTTAATTAATTATTATTATTTATTATGGCAATTTTTATTTCTACATTTTCTTATATTTTCGATTTATTTATATATGTTATTTTTCTCATCTATTATGCAATTTTCCCTTATTTTTTATTTTTGTTGTTTTATTATTTTTTTAACTTTTACTTGAATTCTATTATTCTTACTAAGCTTGAGAATTTTACTATTCTCGTGTCTTCAAAAATCAAAAAAAAAAAAAAAAAACAAAAAAACCTTATTTTACTTTCTTTGCAATCATTCTTTTTTTTTTGATTATTCTATTATGCTAAAAACATTTTATGTTAATAACACATGCATACTATTTTATTTTTATTATAATGCAAATAAAACAAAACAAAAAATTTCTAATTATTTACATACTATATATAAAAACACATAAATGCGGAGCTTTTTCTTACAAAAATATTTAACTATAATATTCACTTATAATTGAAATTTGCTAAATAAAAAAATTTATATAAAAAAGAAATAATTACATGTATCTACTTATTAAGTTTGGCTTTACACATAAATAAAAATAAAAAGCAAGAATATAATATGTATAGTGCAAAATTGTGTAATGGATATGATAATTTTGTAGTAATTTGTATCATTATTAATTTTTTTCTTTTAATCAGCTTTTATTTTGGTTTACAGAAATAAATATGAAATAAATTAGGCAAATATAATTTTAAGTGTATTCTTAATATTTCAATGTTAATAAGTTTTTTTTTTCTTTTTTTTTTTTATTTCTACATAAACTTTTGCTTATAAACCATTCTGATGTATACACTCGTCCTTTCTAATTTTTTTTTTACTTCCCTTTTAAATTTTAGAAAGAAACAAAAAACATTCGCTTTAAAACAAAAAAAACGCAAACAAATAAATATACCAATGCATTTTACTTAATCTCTTGTAAATGATTATTATATAGGAATATAATACAAAAATACATATGAAAATACCAATTAAATTATACTCAAACTCATTGAAAGAAGAAAAATAAAATTTAATTCTAATATTTCAGGAACTCTTGTAAAATTGAACGCAATATAATATTATGTATGTAACACTTTATGTATATACGAAAAATTTAGATTTCCTTGCTTTTTTATTCCAAAAAATGAAAATTAAATATTTTGCTTAAATGAGTAATTAGAAGAATTTTTCATTTATGTGTAATTACATTCTTCCATAGGTATCACATTTAAAAAATAGTTCGATCCTTTTACTTTTAAGATTTTATCAAAAATTAAAAATAAATTAAATTCTGCTTTAAAATAGTAAATTTGAATTTTTTTTTCTGAGCTAGCATGGAAAATCTATATATAATTGATGCTTTTCATTAAATTTCTTTTTCTTTACCTAATTGACTTATTCTTTTGTTTTAATTTTTGTATCTTGTTTACATTAAAATAATGTGAATTACAAAATAAGCACAACATAAACGTATTAACAATTTAACTCAAACTACCTCTCTTCAAAGTATTTTGATTTTTGTTTTTTCTTAATTTTAATTCGAATCTTTCTATCTAATTAAATTTTATTTATATGTAATTTATAAACGTTTATTTATTATAGGGAAAATAAAAAAAAAATAAAAAATTTTATAAAAAAATTATACAAATTATCAAATATATTTTCGTTTTATTAATTATAAGTTTTTTTTTTTTTTTTAATAAAAAAATAAAAAGTACTTAATTACTGAAAATTGAATATAATTTTTAAAAAATTTAAAAACTGCTTGTGCCTTCAAAATTAAAAACATTGATTAAATTAAAAAGAAAAAATAATAATTACATGATGAAAATTGAAAGTATAAAAACATGGAAATAACAATAGAATTTAAATGAAATTAAGGAAAATAAATGTTTTTTTAATTTTTATTAAATCCATAAAAAATATAAAAAGAAAAATAGTTTATGATGCCTAATTTTTTTAAAATATAATATTATCATTCTTTGACACAATATGTGTCCAAACATTTTGTGCCTGAGAATTTTTATGTAAATGAGTCAATCATTATTACAATCATTCAAAAGGGGAAATGTTTATTTTTGTTATCAAAAACACAATATCGAGATAGAATATACAAAAATTCAGGAAATAAAAGGTTCTCATATAAAGATTTGTAAAAGTTTTTTTTAATACAGATAAAATAAAATACATTGTAATCATATCCAATTGCACAATGAATCTGAATCAAATTATATTTTCTTATTTTCTTGATCGTTATGTAAGAAAAACTCCATATTTCTGTGATTTTAATTATTTCACATTTTTAATATTTTTTTTTTAATTGATTTGATTTTAATGTAATAAAGAAAATATCTAATTTTGTTTTGTTTTATTTACAAAGAAATTTTTTATTATGTACTATAAATCTCGTTAAGTTTAAAGAAAAACAAAAAATTGTAATTTTACATCTTAATTAAATTTTAAAATAAAATTAAAAAATTGATAAACTTTCAACAATATGTGTTTAAAAATAAGTTTTAAATATTTAGAATTAATTCGTGTAAATGTTCATTTGTTAAATTAATTAAAATAATTCATAATTTTAAATAGAAAAATGTATTCTTTGTTTTAAACTTTAATTTTTGTGTTCGTTTCAATTTAATTTAAAATTTTGATTGAAAAAATAAATAAAATTTAAAATTACGCTTTTAATTTGAAATATCGTAAAATTTGTGATTATTTTGTTTTTTATTTTATTATTTTTATTTTGTTATCCATTTTTAATATTTTCATTATTTTAATTTTAATGTACTTAAATGTCTTGCAATATTTTATTTTCAAAATTTACATTTTTTTTTTTCGTTCTTTACCTTTTTTCTTAATTATTAATTTAAACAAGAATAATTTTTCTATTTAAACACTTTCTAAAAATAAAGGGAAAGTATAGGAAAATAGCTAACACCACAAAAAAAACAAAAAACAAACAAAAAGGATATGTTAGGTTCCTTACAAAAAATAAGAGTATTCATTAAAAAAATATATGTTTTAGAATAGACTAAAAATTATTTAATTTTTAAGTATATGAAAATACTTATGCACATATAGTATAATAAAAACAACAACAAAAAAGAAAAACAAAGAGTGAAATTTTTTTTTCTTAAATGGAAATGTAAAAAAAAAATAAAAAAAATTCAAAATAAAATATTTTGAACGTCTTCCATTTTTTGCGACGAACGTTTTGCATATACATACTAATAAAATAAAAAATTTAAATAAATGTTTTAAAAAAAAATTATACAAATGAAATACAAATATAATCGGTTCACAATTATACATTTTAAACTTTTGAAAATTTTTCAAAATTTTCTTTTCTAATTTTCTTGACCATAGTAATTTTTTATTTGAATATTTTAAAGTTTTAAAATCTTCAACGAAAATGGTCGCAATAATTAAACTATATTACTCGAAAACTAGAATTTTATTTTATTTTTCTTCTTCAAAATTTACATACTTACGTTTATAAAAATGATAAATTTTTTTCTATGTATTATGTGAATCGAAATTTTTTTGTTAAAAATTTTTCATTAGTTTTTCATTTAAAAATAATTCATAAATATAAAAAAAAAATGAAATAAAAATAAGAATAAATTAAAACGTTTTTGAGTCATATACAAAGTAAGATAAATATTTATAAAGTAAACAAAAAAAAAATGAAATGAAAATTTTAAAACAAATTAATTAAGAAGTCATACTTATTAATAGAACGTCATTTGTGTACTTGGCTGTTTAGATTCATATTAATTTTATTAGAGAAAAAAAAATAATATTCATAATTATATTTATCCATAGAAAAGAAAATTATTGAATATTATGAAAATATCTACATTAAAAATAAAATATACTATGTGCATAAACTATTGATAATAATGTATATTTATTAAATATTTAAATTAATTAAGAAAAAAAAAAAATATTGTTACATAAAGTTATGAAATTAAAAAAAAAATAAATAAATATGTATTGTATAAGTGAATAGATGAAAAATTAATTTTCAATGTAGATAAGAAATTAATATGATAACTTGTAGAAATTAATTGATACATGAACACACACATGCACTTATTATCCTTCTCATCATATAAAAACAGTTATATGAATTAAGTTTATCATTTAACTTTCTTTTTACAAAATACTGCAATTATGTAATTACATAGCTAAAAACCTAGAAGACAAACATTGTGCAATTTTTTTTTTTATGGATTCAACGTTTGATTTCTAACGTTTGAAAATATGAAAGCCTAATACAATTCGTAAAATTTGAAGAAAATTCACGATTAAAAGTGCAATTTATAAATTTCTGAATAGAAAAAAAAAGGATTCGAGATCGAAAGTTTCGTCGCCTTTAGAAAACAAAGGAAAAATTAAATTGAAAAGATGACATCAACAGTTGCAAATACTGGAAAAACACCATAACACAAGAAAACAAATTTTTAAAATTTAAATTATAATTTAAATGGAAAATAAAAGTAAATGAGCATTTATAAGAATTAAATTTTTAGAAAATCCATACATAATTTCAGCTGAAGACAAAAAAAATTGGATGGCATTGGCCTAATTGCATTAATTCAAGATAAAATGTAGAGAACTAATTGAAATAGATAGATATTAGTAATTAACTAACACAAATAGAAAATATGGGAGAATTCAAATATGTACATGGCAAATGGTTATTAATAAAACAAAAAATAATTTAAAGAAAATTTAAATTAAATTCTAAAAATTAAAGGCAAAAACAAGAAACCACATATATATTTGAAAACAACTTTATATTACCACAAATAATAATTTCTATCCTTCCTCATATCCATATCACAAACATTATATGTTAATCCATATTATCGCATTTCATACACCATAAATATATGCATTTTGAATTTGAAATTTTCCAATAAAAATTTTTAATTAAAAAAAAAACTAACGTAAAATTTGTGATTGAATTATTAATAGAATACACATAATAATAAATATATTATACACTAGAACACAAAATAATTAATTCACAATTCAAAGAAATGAAGATAATGGTCGTCATAATTGTTAATCAATAAAAATATAAAAAAAACAAAAAAAAATTATTTATATCCTTATTAAATGTTGTTGTATGATAAATAAACAATTACGCAAAAAAAAAATTATAGCATTTAACAAAGCAAAATTAACGAAAAAAATTGAAAAAATATTTAAACATGTACTTTGTTAGCTTATTTAATTAATTTATGTTGCGCTTTTTCCCCGTCTTCAATTTCTGTTTTTTTTTTTTTTAAATCCAGGTGATAGAAAAATTTTGATTAAATTGTTCCTCAAATTATAACTAATTTTCAATATCCTTTTTTCTCAAAAATTTTTTTTATTTTTTGTTTTATAAAAATTGATTTGCTTTTTTGTAAAATTATTCAAAAACTATTAATTAATAGAATATTCTTAAACAAAATGCAAAGATAAAAAAAATTTAAAAAAAATACAATTAAATCTACACATTTCTATGTATGTTCAGCAAGATAATGTTAGCTGAAAAAAAAATAATACTACTATGTACTAAACATTTCTTAATAATTAAATTTTCTTGTAATGCATTCATAGACGTGTATTTCTTAATTTTTTTTCAATGCAATATACATTCATTTTATTATGAAATTTGTGAAATTGAGAAAAAGAAGGGTATTCTTATAGCATGTACTTATATAAGAGTTTTAATTTGTTTCTAATCAATTAGTATATTTTTTATCTAAAAAAAATTTATTAAAAAAAAAAAATTCTATTTATAAGTTTTGATTTGATTTAAAATACAAAATAATTTTAATAATTAGCCTAAATAAGAATGAAAAAAAAAATATATATATATACATATATTTAAAAGATATGAGAAAAAAAAAATTGATCATCATAATTTTTTAATTTAGATTTTAGTAATTTTCCTCAATTCAATTTTATTTTATTTTTCATATAAATAATTTTATTTTTTTAATGTTTGTTTATACAATTAAATGCTTTATACATATAAAATAAGAATATATTTTGTGATAATGATATAATTTAATTTTTGTGAGATATTTTATTTTAAATGCGCGTTTGTTTTTTTTTTATATATTTTTATTATTATTCTTATATTTCGTAGAATAAAAATAAATTTGTTTGTTTTGTTTGTGTAAAAAAGCTCCATTTATAATAAAATGAAAATAAGTAATTGCAATAGCTGATGAGAATTTAAAAAAAAAATATTTCATTACAAATATATGCAATAATGTAAATATTTCAAGTATTTGTTTTTTTATAACTCTTCTACAACAAAGTAGTATTTTCACACGGTTTCCATATAATACAATACAAAGAATTTAAATGTTTCTTAAAACATTCTTAAATTTAAATATTTAAAACATTTCTCATTTTTCTGTTACAATTAATCCTGTTTATAATAACTTGATTTTCGTGTAACATAAAATAAATTTAAAATAATAACAAAATAATTTCACATAATTTTACGTTTAACGTAATTCTCTTAATTTTTGAATTTAATAATTTTGCAATTACATATCGCGTACATTATTTTAAAAGAATTTTCAACAAACCATTCTATTTTCTACTAAGAAAAATATTATTAAAGATTTTAAATCCGTCCAGGTAAAAATAACAACGCAATAAAAACAAAAATAGAAATAAAAATGGATAAAAAATAGAAATTACATTTTACAAGAAATTTAAAAAAAAAAAAAAAAAACATATTTAATTTATATTTTAAAATAAAAATAAAATATGAAAAAAAATTGAAGGTTTCAATAAAATAATTTTCTGTTTATAAAACAAAATCAAATCACTTAAAAAAAATTACCTTTCATCATGCATACCATCTCATTCATATGTACATGTACACTTTCTGGAGCATTTTACACATTCATACATACATAATAAATCTAAAAATCATTTTATAATATGCGATAAAAAAAAAAAAACTAAAAGAAAAATTGGAAACCAAAAATTACAAAAAAAAAAGAAAATTTGTTTTTAATTTCTTGTACAATATTACGTTTTTTTTAATTGTTTTTAATTTTTGTTATGTACACAAAAAAACGTAAAAATATTAAAAATTATTATTAAGGAAAAAATTATGTTGTAAAAAAAGAATATATTTGTAATAACAATAATGATTGATTGATTAACAAAAACCAAGAAAATCGTTTAATTACGCTGTTATAGATATTTTGAAAAAATTAAAATTTAAAAAAAAATAAATAAAAATGACCTAAAGGTTAAATATCCGAAAAACAATGTTTAAGAAAAAGAATTAAAAATTTCGATATATTTTGAGGATAATTAATTAAATTTACTAACCCATACTACAATACAAAAAGTTAGTCAAAGTATTTTGTGTAAATTTTAACAATAAATGGAATGTTTCATTGTTATTTAAAGTAAACAAAAAAGGATATAAGTAAAAACACAGGAAACTACTATCAAAATGAAATTTATAAAAATTTTGAATAAAAAAAAAAAAAAAGAAAATAACCGAAGGTACTATTATTACTACAATAGAATTACAATAAACACAAAAAAAAAAAAATTTAAATAAATATAACGATAAAACAATAGTAAAGTAAAAATTAAAAAACTAAACAAAATATATATTATATTCACATTTAATATATAATATAAATATATAAATAATGCATACATTATATACATTTAAAATTTATTAATTGATAAATAAAAAAATAAAAAAAAAATAAAATAAAAAACATAAAATCAATAAAAAATGCATGAATGTTTAATATAATATACAATTATATATAAATATATTTACATATTATTCTTGACTTTTTACTTGTACTTGTAAAGAAAAATGTATAATTACAAAAAAAAAACGAGAAAAAACACCAAATATTTTCAATTTGCTTTTATGTTTCTTTAATGTTTTCGTGTTTTCATCATTATTTTTAAGTTATCTATTTTTTTATTTTATATTTTATTTTTAACATTTATTTATTTACTTTTTTTTTTTTTTTTGCATTTTATTATTTTCATTTTTATTTCTTATTATAAAGTAAAATTAAATATGGTGTCCTTTTAAGCAACCTTTCAAATTACACATACACATACAATAATTTCATTTTTCTCTTTATTTGTTTTTCTTTAATTTTATTTTTTTGTTTATTTATTATTTTAATTTAATTTTATTCTTTTTTCTATTATAATTTTATTTTAAGCCAAAACGAAAACAACAAATTACCTTTATTCAAGCAAAAATATATGATTTTTTTTTTGCGAAATTTTTGTAGTGCTAGTGATTATTGAAGCGTGAAAATTCTTTCGCTTTTAATATACATACATACATACAGAATACACTATATATATATAATATACAAAATAATTAATTACCATATTTATATATTTTGTATGTAATACAAATACATGTATTCAATATATGTATATAATATTTACATTTACAAAATAATTAAAATATAAAGAAAAAAAAATTTTTTTTTTTCCTATTGTAATAGATAAATTTTGAAATTATAACGTCTTTCTTCATTACATATGAATATTACGTATTTTTTTACAATTATTTTAATTTATATCATTTATCCATTTTTTATATGTACATTTTTCATTTACCTAGCATTTAATTCTTTTTTTTTTTTTGTTTTTTTTTATTCTGTTTGCTTTCCTCTATAATTATATTCCTTTTTTAAAAATAAGTTAAAAATTTGTATAAAATTTTGAAATGAATTACATTTAAATATTTTAAATTTCCATTTGTCTAAATTCATCCTGTAATAATTTTCACGTATCTAATTCATTTGTATCCTTAGCATTCTTTTTTTTTTCTCTTTAAAGAGCATTAAATAAAATCACAAATAAATTTTTTTTTTTATGGTTTGCAAAACACCTGATTACTAACATGTAAACATATACACGCATTCAATTTTTGTTTCTTTTTTATTTTCTTGGTCTTCCTTAGAATAACGTCATACAAACGTCTAATGTATATATTTTATGTTATACAAATTTTTATAGAATAAATATTTTAAAAACCAAAACGATTTATTGTACAAAAAAATAATTGCATTATAATTATTGCTATCGCTCTTGCATAAATTAGTTTTTAATTATTTACCTATTTGCTTGTTATACATTCGAAATATTCCTTCATACGCATCGATGCATTTATCAATTTTTTTTTTTTTTCATTTAATTTATTACAATTTTCTTTATTATATTTTGTTTTTCTATGCTTATAAGCAAATATTTAAAAAATATATTTCTTTAGAATCCTGGATTAATTTTGAAAAAAAAAAAAATTTAAATCTACATATACATATTTCTAAACAAAAAATTCCAATGAATAATTCAGATGAATTTAATGAAAGATTTTCTTAAATTTTTCTTTTCTTCCCTATTTATTTAATTTTTTTTTTTCTGTGTGAATAAATATTTTTTTGTGTAAATTACATTCAATATATTGAGAAAATCTTTGTTTATTTCTAAGATATATGCAATTAAAAAAATTTATTTTGTTTACTTTATTTATTTACCTACTTTAAAGAGTAATGTGTTAACGCAAAGAAAAAATATATATTTTTTTATCTCTTTTAACATAACGTATGACATACAATAAGTACAAAAAAAATTTTTTTTTTGTTTTTAATTTTTTGTTTTTCTCTCTCTCTTTTCCTTTCTCTATATAATTTATAAACGACACATCTGTTCATATACATAAATTTATTCTTTAAAAATATATTTTATTTATTAGATAAATTAAATATAAAATGCTTTTGTAACGTTTCAGCAAATGCTATATACACACATACATGTAAATGTATTTAAATTTGTAAGCTAACATTAGATTTACAATAATGTTATTGGAAATTATATATTTTATGTGTAAAAAAAAAAATTTCATTATTTTCTGTATCTGAACATTAGTGGGCAAAATTTATTTTCATAATAATGACAATCCTTTCAGGACAAGGTCGTCAAATATGTAATAATTTTTTTTTGTTCAACAACTGATCCCCATATTCGGCAATTTAATTTTATTTTACTACTTACACAAAACATTTCTATATGAAAATTTATAAATTAAACCCCAAAGAAGCATTTTATTTTCTTTCAATTTTTATAAATTATATTATGTATTTGGGTAATAATTACATTGTATCATATTAATCTGCACATATAGTGTATACATCTTAAATACTACAAATATGTATGTATAATTTTCTGTTATGTTAAATTTTCAATTTAAAAAAAAAAAAAATTTTTTTTTAAATGCCTGTTATTAACAATAAATACAAATTACTATATATTTTTCATACAATTTGTAATGCATTAAATGTTATTTTAAGATCGTTAAAATATGATGGCTTGACTAATCCAAAATATAAAATGTGCAAAAAATATTGAATCCTCATAATTTGGTAAAGAATTATTAGTACATATAAAACAATATTGGAAAATACAAAAACATAAAATCATTCTTAAATAGATTGTAATGTTGCATTGAATATAAATACTTAAAAACATTTTTTTTTTTTGTAACAGCAAATTAGGCTTAATTACTTATTATTATTTTTTTTTGTAAGTTATATTATGGTATTTGTCAGACTACTACATATATACATTTTCTAAAGCATATAAACGCTTCTATATTTCGATTATGTAAAACAAACAAAAAATTATCTAATTTAAAAGCTTTGCATGATAAATAAAAGAGAAATAATGAAGTATAAAAAATAGCATCGGTTGGAATAAGGATTTTTTTTTTTTTTTTTAAATATTGGTTTTGCTGTTTCAGTAATAATCATTTTTGTACAATTTAATTACAAAATTATGAAATTGGCAACAAAACAAAAATATTTGATAAATCATCATCACCCACCCATTTATTAAAATTGTACAAAACAACGATGCTTTGCAATTTAAATTATTTTATTTTAGTTTTTCTTTTAATTTGCATTCATTTCTGAAATTATAGCAATATACGTATTTCCAATTTATCGCAAATTTAATTTTTAAATTAATTCTATTGGACAGAGATGAAAAAGTTTAGAATTTTTGTTTAGTTTTGCTATAGAGTTCAAATGAGGATTTTCAAAAAGGTTTAAGAGTTTATAGTTTCATGAAATTCTATATATTATTTAATAAGATAATTGAACCATGTTTGCTAATACATAAGTAGGTAATGAAAAAATAATTCGATTTAAAATTAATTTTATTTGTTCATTTTTCAAAAATTAAAACAAATACTGAAGGGACTTTATAACGTGATCATAGTGTAAAATAACTGCAAATACATTGAATTTTTTTTGTTTTGCTTAGTTATAAGGAATTAGGACCACCAATGTTGAATCAAATAAAATTTGTTTAAATTTTGAAAAAAAAAAAAAACAAAAATTTGAAATTAACGTCTAAATTTAACCAAAATAAGTATATTTAACCTTCAATTAAAAATGTTAAATGCTATGCCGAAACATTACAAAAGCAATTTTAAATTATTTACATTTATGATATTTAATTTCGAAAAATAACAGAAAAACAAAACTATCTTCAATAATCATTGGCACTTTCTCTGGTTAAAAAAAAAATAAAATAAAAGTATTGTTCTTGAGTCTGTTGGTTGAAAATAAATCCCAAATTTAAATTGTCCTGATTTATCCTTGTTTGTAACAAAAATTTTTTGATATTGTGGTTTTTCTTTTATTTGTAATAAGAACGTATTCAAATAGTTGAATAAACAAATAAAGATATTTTGAGTCTCTTGATGTTGTTTTTCTATTGTTGTCTTAAATCAGGTGGTGGACGTTTTCTTTTTCTTTTTAAGGAAGTTGAAAGTAATTTAAAACAAAATAAGTTTTTGTGGTAAAATTTCGTGTGCAAAAATTAAAAAAAAAAAAAAAATTGACTTTTAGTTTTAGAGTTGGATTTTTCTTAATGTTTTATCTATCATTTATGTATACGTTGTTTCATTGGATTTTCTATAACAAAAAAAAAATTTTTTTGAGTGAAGTATTTTCAGCTATATTTTAGAGATGCTCTTAAAATTACATGATGTATGTATTTTTTCATTTTCTTTGACGATAACATTTACAAAATAGACATAAGAAAACAGCAACAACAACAAAATTGTAGAAGATTATTTTAATTGTATTCTTATGCTGATGCTGAAAGTATAATTATGTAAAGTATATAAACACGCATAAAGCATTCAATTAAAGCAACAATTTAAAAATATTTATTTAGACAAAATTTTTTGGTAAATTTTATTTTATATATACATATATATATTTTTTTTAATTTTTTTTATAAACAATTTGCTATAATTTCAGTAATTTGTTTCTTGTTTTTATTTTATTTACATTTACATTATATACATGCGTATTATCAATGATGAAAAGTAATTATATACATATATATTTTTTTTAGATTATCTTTTTGGTTTATTTCATTTCATTTAGTTTTTTTTTATGTTTTTTTGTTTATTTAGTTTATTTATCTTTATTTATTTTTGTTTTTTAAATACATTTTATTGGAGCTTCAATTGATGTTGGCACTCTAAGGTAAGGTGCGCACTGCCATTAAATAAATTTAAATTTTTCCTTAACAAAAAAATTGAAAATAATTTTCATTTATTATTTTTGTTTATTTGTTTTTTTTTTGTGTTAACATCATTTAGGTCAAAATTTTTAAATTGTAATAACTTTTCTTAGTAGAAATATTTCATTTCTTTTTTTTTTTATAATTTATGATTCAAGTCCTTAATTCACGCAATTCGACTGTAACGTATAAAACTTTTAAATTAAAAAAAAAAAAAACAACGTTTATTCAAAAGAAAAAGAAATGAAAAATTTCACTTTGTTAATCTCATTTAAAAATATTTATAATTTTAGTATATAATTTGAATATAACGTAAATGTTGTATGTATTACAGTTTGTAATTTTTTATATTTCTTTTTTTTTTTTAATTTTTCATCTTTTTTTCTTTTGTTTGTTTTTTAGTGTGATGTTAAACTTTAAACTAACATTTACATAAAATTAATATACAAAAAAAAAAATGAAATTTGAATTTTTGAATATTTTATTATAATTTTATTTGATTTTTTTTTTTTTTTTTTGTGTGTTCTCAAATGTATTTTTCATGATAAAATAAATTTTCCTTCTTTTCTATAGGTTAAATTCTGCTTCATATAAAATAGGAATAAATTTAAAAGCAAAACCAAATAAATAAAAAAAAACGAACAAATTTGAGTAAAAAAAATGCTATGCTTTTTATCATCAACAAATTTAAGAAAAAACTAAAGATCGACTTTGTGTCATTTATTATTTTTTAATTTTATATTTCTCTGTACTATAATTCAAAAATTAAATGTAGTGTGTGACATGTGCTATAAAAATGATGAAAAAAAAAATTTAAACAAAAAAAACATGAATAAATAAAATAAGCGCTTTACTAACAAAATAAAAAATGTATAAAAATACTGAATTGCTTCAGCTAAAATTAATATAAATTAATAAAAATACAATTAGAGGATATTTTTATTTTTTTGTATAATAAATAAAAAGTTTAAAACCTAATAAAATAAAGAAAACAAAAGCAACGAAAAAAGAAAATACATTTACGCTCTTCTACACAAAATGTAATTTATCGCATGAATTTAAAATATATCTACGTCTAATGTTTTAAATTAAAATATGTTCATTATTTTATTTTTATATACCTATTTATTGTTTTTTTTTGTAATTAACATTACATAATAATTTTTAAAAAATTTATTTAAAAAACAAAAACATGTTAGATTATTTATTTTCTTTTACAGCTATTTTGTGGTATGTTTTCAAAACTAAAATTTTTTTTTTTAAATTACAAATACAATTTGTTTGTTTTTTTTTTTCAGCAAATATTCATTTATTTCATGTATATACGTAATCTATATATTTTTATTTAAAAATAAATTATACAAAATTCATATAAAAGAAAATTAGATACAAAAATTATACATCTTATATGCATACACATCTATCACATAATCTAACATTCAGATAAAAGTAATACTTTAGCTACAGTTATTATTTTCATATTATTTTCAAATGTTAAAGAAACAGTTATAAATCAAATATAATTTTCATATTCAACATTAAAATGAACAAAAATCCCACACACACACACACTACTAGAAAAATACAATCCTTCAAAATATCAAGCACATAAGTATAATATAACTACAATGTATACTTAAAATTTAAATAAAAGGTCAAAAATACACCCATGATATTAAAAGAGATCATATATTAATTACATATATTCATATTCATGAAAGAACATTTTTATTTTAAATTTATTCATTTATTGCCATAATGGAAATTTTGTATTTAGTAAGTATGTATATGTAATAGAACTTTATATTTAAAATAAAAAATTTAATATATTTATTTACATTTTTAAAAATATAAAAAATAAACTAATTTTACATACAAGCACATACATACACACAACATACATATGGGTTCACATTAAAACTAATAATAACGTATTTTACAAACATTTTAATATTTCTAATTTTGAAATATTAAAACGACAGAAGACAATTTTTATAATTAAATTATTATACTTAATTATAAATAATATGAGTAATTAATTAATTTTAAAAAATTTTTTTGCAGCTTTTTACCAAATTTGCACCGTAAATATTATGTACAATGCAGCTTATTATGTATACCAGTATATATTTGAAAAAAATCATTTTATGTATTTGAATGAAAATTTAATTAATATTTATATGCTTTTTTTCTTTTCTTTCCTTTTTATTATTTTTTTTTAAAGTGATTTTTCACAGCTTTTACATTATCATCCTTTGTGAATGTGATGCTTTTTTAGCTTGGACACGTGCGCTTATTAATTACAAACACTGCAAAAAGTACTTACATGTATTTAACATTAGGATGTATTTATGAACAAATTGATTGCATATAATAAATATATAATTTAGAAACATTGCGTTAACGAAAATAGAAACAAAAAAAAAAAACAAAGTATAAAACAAAATTTCTTCTGATTCTTTAAGCTATTTCCTATCCTGTTCTTTTATACTCATAAGCAATGTAAAAGTTTACATATTATCACATTCAGTGCTGCCGTTTTTCGAAGAATTCCCGAATATTTCATACAAAGTAATTATTGTATGTAATTTTTAATGTAAAACGGTAGTCTTGTTCTGTACACTATTTTCATCCTCATTTCTCAACCAGTTTGCTTTCGCATTTTTTTTTCACTTTAATGTCTCATGTATACTGGTCTGATCTGGTAAACATAACAATGGCATACAGTATAGCAGTCAAGACTCAAGTAGTCTAATCAGTAGTATAAATGAGTCTTACAATGCGTATTCAATTTAGTTCCCTTTTGATCGTACGAGAAGGCAGGTGGTAGTGTACAGTAGCTCTTGAATATTATTTTATTTTTTACGCGTCGTATGGAAGCGATATTCAAAATTTGAATTACAAATTCATTTAAAGTTTTCTTTATTACATTTTAAAATAAAAGTAATTCAAATCAAATTAAAGGTGTGTCATTCTAAAAAGCAATATTTTCATCTAGGAGACAGTATTGCAATATCAGACATTAAAAAGTAATAAAAACATTCAATTCATAAGAAAAAAATCTCATCAAAAATAAGGTCACGATTTCTTGAAAATGAGATTCTTATTAATTTTTTTTAGTTCAATTTCTTAATCTTTTGTTGATACCACATTCAACACAAAATTTGTACTCAGTTTGTTTTTCAAATTTTAAATGAAAAACTGTTCTTGAAATCAATTTTATTTTAAATATTCGTTTATTTTTTCCAATTTTAATTTAAAAAAAAAATGAAAAATAAACAAAATTAATTATAACTTATTCAAATGTAGAACGTAACATAAATCTTTGTTTTTTTTTTTATTGTTATGTAAAAAATGCTATTTTTATCATACTGCTTTCGCTTATTATAATGTTATATTTTTCCTCTTTGTAAGATTTGTTATCATCATGCTTATGAGAATTAAATAAATTTCTTCCCTTTTTTGTTGTCACAAAAAAAAAGCCACATAATTTAAAATGAACATTTAAAAAAAAAAACCAAACAAAAGAAAACTGAAATTGAAATTAACTATCGTTTTCTACTCTTCTAAAATAAAAATTAAAAACATCAAAATACAAAAGGATATCATTACATGCACACTACGCTGTTCAAAAAATGAAAATAATTTTAATTTTCATGTTATTGTCCTTTTTTTATTTATTTTTTTTTTCTTATCATATTATTCTGATTTCCTTATTTAAAAAATTTTTATTTTATTTTTCTTCTACTTTCATTTGAATTTAGTTATTCTGTAAAACATTAAATAACATATCAACATTTCATTTTCTTTTTTTTTTCTGTCATTTAATCATCATCATCATCATCGTACAATGATTTAATACAAAACAGATTATTGTAATAAAATATAAAGTACATATATATATGCGATACTATGTATTTAATTAAAATATAAATATGAAAACGATAATGGAAACAAAAACATAAAAAAGGAAATAAATACAAAATGCATTACATAGTCTTTAAATGCTTTTGCCTGTTGATGACGATGATTATGATGATGTTGATGATTTCTATTGAAATTTTATTTCATATTCGCGTGTATCTACGTATACATTTTCCAGTACTACTTGAGAAATTTTTATTTATTTATTTTTATTTTTATCTTATCCACGTTAACAGACAACATACACTCTGTTTGTTACAGATTCAATTTTTATTTATACGAAAGAAATATTTTTTTTTTTTTTTGATTTGATAAATTTATTTAAAAATAAAAACGTAACATTCGTACATGTTCTCGTGCATACAACAACATTTTTCTCTCAAATTCATTTGCAATACACAATAGTACTGGTTTTTTCCGAGGATTTTTTATAAACTTAAAAGATGTATAAAATAAACAATTTAAATCATTTTTCTTCTTTTTTTTTCTTTTGTTTATGTTCTTTTATATAGTATAACATTTTGATTTCTTACTTTCTGTTCTAATTTTTTTTTTTTTTTCATTTTCTGGTATGTACCTACATATGAACATAACCGCTGATCATGTACATAATGCCATGTGTATACATATGTATTTTTCGTTAGATTTAAATTTCAATTACATAATAGTACAATATAAAAATATTCAAAAATATACGGTCGAAATATGTATGTTTAAAAAAAACTAATTTCAATTTCAATTTTCTTTTATTATTGTCTTTCAATTTAGGATATTCTAATAAAGATTGAAATTTTTTTTAAAATTCAATTGAAATTTTCAATTTCAATACATAAAGATGTTTTAATTGGAATATAAAGCAAAAAAAAAAAAAATATTTAGAATATCCTAAATAGAAAAAGAAGATACCAAAAATATTATTGTCCTAATTTTCTATAATTTAAAAAAAAAAATTATTCATATGAATATAAATTAAATTATTTTCTTTTTTTTTTTTTTTTTGTGTTTTTTGCATGCCTTACACGATATAAAAAAAAACAATAAATACAAAATGAAATTATCATTACAATTTTATTGATTTTTATTTTTAATTTCATGCAACAATATAACGACAAAATTTATATTCCCTCATCGTCATAATATTATTATTATCTTCTGTATTGGTGCAATCATGTTACACTATATCTAACAACAACAACGAAAACAAATCACAAAAAATAAATGCTTTTCTTTTAAATACTAATTTATTTATCTGAACACGAATTGAATGAAATGCTTATATTTTTATAAATAATTGAAATTTAAAATTATTTTTTCTTATCAACAATTTTCATTTATACATGATTTGTAATTTAATTGTTAATTTATATCGAACAAAAAAATTCGAACACATAATGTTCTTATAATTAAAATTTTTAAACGAAAAATTTTCATAATCATGGTGTTTGTTTGTTTAATTTTTTTTTTAATTTTTTTTTAAATAATGAACCCCACAAAAATAAATAAAATAATACCTAAAATACACACTAAATTTTTTACGTTACGTATTTTCTTTATTTCTGATTTATAATTAACCGATTCTTTTTTTTTTTAATTCATTTAAAATTTTTGTTTTTTAATTGAGTCATATTTCCTTTCAAAATGTAATCTTGATTTTACATATTTAAATTTAATTATAAATTTCCTTTGTTTGTTGTAAATTTTTTATTTAATTATCTCTTCATTTATTTTAAAAATAAAATGAAAAAAATTTTTTAAAAATTAAAACAAAATTCATACAAACGAAAAACAAACAAACAAAATAAAAACCAAAAATGAATTAATTTATTTTTTATTTTTGCATTTCATTTCATTTCATTAATAATAATAATAATTCTGTTATAATTATTTTAAATTTATTTAACACATAATTTATACAAAATATTGTTCAATTTGTAATTTGTGATTTGCATGCGTTTACAATTTTTTTTTTTTAATGAATAAATCTATTAATTGATAAATTATTTAATTAACATAAATGAAAACATTTCTTATGTATTATTAATTTTTGAATAAAAATTTTAAATTTAAAAAAAAACAAAAAAAAAACCTTTAAAAATAAATTTTGTATGCAACGCTTTTGCTGTATTATTTTGTTTGGGTGGCACGGGGTAATCTGACCAAGAAAAACTTTTAAAAAAAACAAAATGCAATGTTTACTATCTTTTTTTTTGTGTGCATTATAATCTAAATAAAAAATAAAAAAAAAAAAACAGCATCCAGTAATATACCTGCAAATGCTTCTTATGTTATCTACACTGATGCCAATGGACAGGTACTTTGCTTTAAATATATATTTGTTTTCTTTATTTTCTAACATTTTTAATGTATTTAGATGAAATATATAAACTAAAATTAGTGAAAAGGAAAAACAGAAAAAAAATTTTATTTTTATAATATTTATATGCATAATAAATTTAGCTAACAAAACAAAAACATTATTTATTTAGTTTTTTTTCTTTTCTTAATTTCGTCAGTCTAATAATTTTATAATCTTTTCTCAAGATTTTTTTTTTTTTCAATTCAAATTAAATATTAAAGTAATAATTCAAGGTTTAGAAAGAATCGTAACAAAATATACACGTACATATTATTAAATTCACACATTTGTGAATTTTAAAAAAAAAAAATATCACATACATATAATGTACAATAAGGAAAATATATTAATAGATGTTTTTATTCGTAACGCTTTTTAGTTACAATTCTAACGAAAAGTTCGAGTTTTAATTCCTTCCAATTTTAATTTTCAAATTTAATAATATGACAATCAAATAGAGTCCAAAATAGAATTTTTATAAAATTTTTTAATGATTCTGTTTTTGTAATTTAATTTTTATTTATTTAAATTATAAATCAAGTATTAGAAATTTGCTAAGTAAATTAATATTTTTTTCTTAATTTTCTTTTCCTTTTTTTTTTGGATTTTATTATTAGGCTTTTTATGCTTTTAAGATGCAAAAAATAAAAATACGAAGTAGAAAAATTTAAGAAAATTAATCAAAAAAAAAAACAAAAAAAGATTAATACAAAAAAATCAAAATAAATCTAGAACTGAACATAGCTTACATATACATATGAAATTTTTGCAATGCTTTAAATGTAATATTATTATGATGATTATAATAATAAAAATGATAATAATAATGACCGATAATTGATAATAATAATAATCAAATGAAAATACAAATACACCTATATAATAGTTTTGTGAGCCTTATAAAGCCTTACAGCATTTAAAGCTTTTTATCAGTTTGTAAATTTTTGATTTTCTCTTTATTTATGTTTTCTTTTTTTAATCATATTATTTACATATTACATACAATACTAGATGTAAACATGTATTTTATGCCGTTCTTTTATGCTGGGAAATTAGTGCGTGATCTTGAAATTTCTTTCTTTTTTTTTTTCTTTCAAGTACAAAAAAAAAATAAATAAATAAATAATAAAAATAAATGTATTCATTTAAAGAAAATATTTTGATAGATTCAAAATACATTGTAATTTAATTAAAAATAAAAAAAAATATATATCTTTTACAAATGAAATAAAAATTAAAATAATAATTAGAAAAAGGAAAATGCTTTTAAATATTAGTTTCGTCAACTCCGTTACTTTTTACTCAAATAAAAAAAATAATTAATAATAAAAAAATTAAAAACAAAACAAAAAATTAAAAAAATAAATTGTAATCAAATGTTAAAAACACTTCAAAATTTAAAAAATATAAAATACATAATATAATTTATGAAAATGCTTTTATCCCATTTGATCTATATCAAATTTCTGATAACAGAAATTACTTTTTTTTTTTGCAATAAAAAAAAATTTTTTTTTTTATTTTCACAAATATAAAGCAAAACAATATAAAACAATAAAATTCATTAAATTTTCCAGCACCTCCGGAGACGGGTGTATATTATTCGCAGTGTCCAATTTTAATGAATGGCATTATATATGTAATTAGGTAAAACAAAATAATATAACTTTTTACTTTATTAAATAAAATCAAACCGATTAAATGAATTTATATTTTATTACTTTAATTTATTTTTGATAATACAAGCTGAAAAAAAATAGTGCTTTCTTGTTACTATTATTTTTTTTTTATTTTCTTATCATTCTCCTTTTTTCTTGTTTAAAAACTTTTCGTTTTTCTTTTGTCTAATATTTTTCTTAACAAAAATTAAATTCAAAACAAAGCACATTTAGTTTAGAATTTTATTTGCTGCTTTGTAATCTTTTCATTTTCACAAAAAAAAAAAAAAAAAAAAACATAATAAGGAAAATAAATTCAAAAATACTTTTAATTCTCCTTACGCATATTATCTATTACAGATTTTGTAAATAATTTGAAAGGAGTTTTCCAAATCCTCAAGGAGAATCAAAAATTTAAAAAATAAATTATATAATTCGGAAATTTAATCTATAAAATCAATGATATCAGTTCAAATCAATTTATTATTTTCTATCTTTATGTTTTCATATTTTCTTATTTTCCTTTTTTTTATTCTGATTACTATTTGTTTCGAATTGCAAAAATATTTTTTATCGCTCTTTTTTTTATTGTAATTTTTTTTTTTTTTTATTTTATAAAAATTTTATAATATTTAAAAAACAAACAATTAAAATAAAAATAAAATAAAATGAAATACAATATTTATTTATAAATATTTTTTTAAATAAAGAAAAAATTCGCATCCAATTTCTAGTGCCTCATATTAAGTATATAGGATATGCGTGTACAATATAAAATCATCAATGAATTTATTCAGTTTTAACAGTGACAAAAGTAAACAAAAAAAATAAAAATAAAAAAACAAATTACAATTTCATATAGAGAAAAAAAAACAATAAAGAATCTTTTGTACAGAAACAAACAGATTAATTTAAGAAAACCAATAATGAACTACAAGAAAAATATTAAAGAAATATTTTGAAAAATTATCAAAGCCAGATAAATCCAAATAAATAACAAATCGAACACAAAACAAACCAAAAAATAAAAACAAAAAATCAAATAATAAATTAATGTGAGTTCCATTTATGATTATTATTATTATTATTATTATTATACAAATTAAATTTATATAACTATTATTATTATTATTATTATTTATCATATTGACAAAATAATAAAGTATTGCAAATAAAAAAATTTATCATGCTATTTTTTATATGAATATCAAAATTCAAATTAAAAATCAAAATTCGTATATGAAAGCTATAGCCGATCAAATGCATATTTACAATGAATTTAATAACAACAAAAAAAACAAATAACGAGAAAAAGTAATCTTTAAGCTTTTTTGATTAATTTTTAATTTTCCATTAATTTTTTTTTTTTTGTTTTATTTATAAAAGCAAATAAATAAATGGAAAACAAGGAAAAAGCTTCGATGCTCCGTATATTATATTTCAATATCTTTTCTCTTATTTCTTTTGCATAAAAATTTAAAATTAAGTTGCAAATTTAATTAATTTTCTTTTATTTTTGTATATTTAAAAGTTATGAAAAAAAAATGTTTTTAATGCTTTTTTTTATTATTTTTATAATTTTCAATTTTATAATTAAAAGAAAAATTCTGCTTTCTTATAATTTTTATTTTTCGCTACATTTTATAAAAAAAAATAAAACAAAAATAAAAATTTTATGAAAAATATGTAATGTTCATACAAATTTGAATACTTGAAAAAAAAAATTATTCCGTTGAAATTTTATTTTTGCGTAGTATACATAAATAAGTAGATAAAAATCTGCTTAAAATTTTAAAATAAATCTAATATTCAAAATGGAAAAGAGTGTAGGAAATTATTTTTAAAAAAATTAAAATTATAAAAAAAAAAACAATAATGATTTTCTAAATAACAATCTGAATCAGTGACATTTATTATTATTACCAGAAATAAATTAATGAAAAATTCAAATTTTCTTTCATAACGTCTTTAAATTCAATAAATTTCTTATAAATAAATATTATAGAAAAAATATAGGTTTTAAATTTTAAGACTAAATGTAATTTAAGTGTAATAGAAGTAGATAACATAATGATGAAATTAATCAAATTAACATCAAATCACAAAAAAAAAAAATTAATTTCACGTTTTTTTGCAGGGTATCATAATAAAAATTTTTTTCATCCTAAAAATATATATGTACTATAAATTAAATATAAGCGATAATTTTTGAGTGTTTTTTTATATAGAAAACAAATGTCTTTTTTATATTTAATTAAAAATTAATAATGAAAAATTCTAATATATTCTTTTTTCTATCTTTTTTTTTTTTTTCTTTTTAATAAAATTTATAAAAAATGCGAATTAATATGCTACGTATATAGTTACTGGACACCCTCCCGGTGTGCCAAGATTTTAATAGATCTATGTGCAATCGGTTAAATTGTAGATTTGTTCATTTAATGGAAAGTAAGTATCATTGATTTATTATTTTATTGAAATTTTAAAAAATTCAAATAAAAAAAATTATGTAAAATACGTTTATAATTTATAAAAAATTTTATTTTTAATTCTTTCTTTTATTCGTTATTTTCTTTATGTACATATAGGCGATAAAGTTGAAGTATGTGATCAAAGAGTGGCTGTGTGTCGTGATCATGCAAATGGTCAATGCAAACGTAAACAATGTAAATATTATCACATACCAATTGTCCTGCCACCAGCTAATGTTATGGCCACATTATTTAAAACGCAACAACAGCAACAGCATCTATACAATAGCAACAGCAACATTAATAACAACAATAGCAACATTAAAAATAATAACAACAACAACAATAACATTAGCATTAACAATAACTCAAATTTACTAAATCCATCACATCAAATTAAAATTGGAGATTTAGCAGGAGGAAGAGGAGTAACCGTCACAAAACAATCAAAAGTTACTGCAACATCATTACCATCAACATCATTTTTATCAGGATCATCATCATCACCATTATCATCAACATCGTCATCATCTGCACCATTATCATTGTCATCATCGTCAACAACAACAGCAGTTAACACAGCATCAACAAAATCGTCATCCATTGTATCTATATTAAATAAATGCGAAAAGTCTGGTAATATTTTTAATCCTCATAGTACCGTTAGTGGTAATATTACTGCTAATACTGTAGTTACGACATCAACTAATCATAATTTATTGAATGCAACTCTTCGATCGATAGTTACAAATAATAATAATAATTCGATGGCAACAGCAGCATCAGGTAATATTGTTTTATTGGCTACACCAACACAATTACCATCAAACACTGCTGTTGCAACAAATAACGGTAATATTAATCGAAGAATAGATATAAATTCTAAATGTATAATTCCACCCAATTTAACAACAGCAACAACAAGTGCAATTGGTCAACAAAATAGTATTAGTGCTAATTTAGCTGCTACTGCTGCTGCTGGTACATTATTAAATGGGCCAACAGCAACAGCAGCAGTTGTAACAACACAACCAACAACGGTACTATTTACAGATACAAATTTCAATAATATAATAATATAATAAATTTTTGTAATAAAACAATATGAAATCAAAAATATATATACACAAAAAACTAAAAAAAAGAAATGCAAACGTTATGTTTTATACAAAGACAAAATAATATATTTGCATATTATGTGAATGACAAGTTACTCTAACTTCTACATCAGTAACCTTAAATAAAAAAAAAATTAAACGAAAAGTGATGAACTCTACTACTCTGAACTCCAATAAGTATATTGATTATATATACATTTAAATTTACTTACGTTTAACTTTTACATTCAGAAATAAGTTTACTATAATATTTAAAAAACAAAAAAAATAAAGTAAACGTATCTGTTGAACATACAAAAACAGAAAAAAAAATAAATAAAATAAAATTGAATCAGAAAAATATTTAAAATAAAAAAAAAAATAAAAACAATGAATATAAACTAAAAACTTTACTATCGAATAAAATTAAAAGGAATTTTCAGAAATAAAAACAAAAAATAAAATAAAATAAAAAAAAAAACAAAACAACATATTTTTTTATATTTTATAAAATAAAATGCAAAAAATAATAAAACAAAAAATTTTTATGATTTAAGAATGAAATAAGTAAAAAAAAAAATAATTTAAATTACATAATAAAATTAATTTTTAAATTTGAAAAAAAAAAAAAAACATTTAAAAAAAATACTAAAAAAAAATTTTTAAATAATAGAAAAAGTAAAACACTAAACTAATTTATATTATTATTAAATGAAGAGGAAAATTCAGTATGGACATGTATTTACTTCAAAATAAATATTGAAAGAATGAGATATAAAATACAACATAGGATAAAATTAAAAATATGTTTATAACATTAACGTATATTATGTATATTAATTAATTATATAAAATGAAAATTTTAAAATAGTAAATAAATAAAATTTATAAATTTCATATAGTTATAGAGTTATGAAAAGTAATTTTTTTTCCTTCTATTTTTGTTTTATTTTTTGAATTTTTATTTAATTTTTATTTTTTTAATTTTTTAATTTTTTGATAATTGTATAATACATACAAATATTCATTTTTTTTTTTTTTTTTTTTTTTGTATTTCGTTATTTTATTGAATTAAATATATTATCAATATGTATTTTTTATTATTCAAATTATAATATCACATTCACACATTTATATTTAATATGTAAAATGTATATGTATAATTGTAATTTATATTATCATTATAATTGTATTTAATAAGGATTACATAATAATTATATAATTTACAAAAAAGGTATATATATATATATATGTATATGTATTTAAACAAAAACCGCAAAAATATATGTGAAGAACGAAAAAGAAATATTTAAAAAAATTTTTAAATCATTTTTATACACACTTACACGATTAAAACAAAAAAAAAAAAAATATATGAAAAAAATTTAATAAATTAATTAGAAATTAAATTTTAACATAAATTAAAAAAATATTTCTTAGTTCTAAAAAAAAATGAATTTTTAAAACAAATGAAAAAATTTATTTGTTTATTTTTTTATATAATTTTTCATTTTCTTATTTTTTTTTTCTTGTTTCATATTTTGAAAAAAATTTTGAACAAAAAATAACAAATCAAATATACATACATAAAAATATGACAAAAATGAAATTATTGTTAATTTATTTATTGTTAAATTCACATTTTTCTACAAAATTATATATATAATTTTTACTCATTATATATATTTAATATACACACATACATACATAATACACAAGAAAAAAAAATGATAAACACACGTTTTAAACAATACAAATGTAGATACAAAAATACAGATAAAATCATTATAAAGTAATTAAAAATAGTGTTCCAGTAAAAAAAAAAAAAATTTCTTTTTTTTTTTTAATTCAAAAGAAAAAAAAATAGAGAATAAATAAAATGTTACAACTAGAGTTGAGATGATAAATAAAATGAATAAAATATTTTAAATGAAAAAAATTCAAAAAAATAAAATAAAACAAAACACAAACAATGAAAATAAATTTGTAATTTATATGAATATTTATAGAATAAAAGTAGAAAATATATACGAAAAAAAAAATATATATATATAAAATAAAATAAAATAGAAAACAAAAACAAAATTGCATTCATGTTTGAAATAGTGAATAAAATAAACATATATAGTTAAATAGAATACAAAACAAAAAAAACAAACAAAAAATTAAAAACATATAAGATAAAATTAATAACATATTATCACGTCCTATTTTTGCAACGACTTATAGAAAAATTTGTAAAAAAAAAAAAACAAAAATTACACACACACATACAAGCAGTTAATACACACATTAACTTAGAGAAATAAATAAATAAATATTTTAGGGAAAAAATCAGTTTTGTTTTATATTTAAAAAAAAAATACAAAAAATAATTTAATGGTAAATTATTTTCAATTTTTTAACAAAAAAGAAGAAATATATTTAAAATTTTAATACGGAGACATGGGAAACTATATAAAAATAAAAGGAGTAAATTGGTTTTTTGTTTAGTTATTTTTACAAAAAAACACTATCAAACGTAAAATATGAACACACCACAACCACATAAACAAATGTATAGTGTGTATAAATAAACACATTCTACATATATCATTTATCACACAAAATACATAATATACACAACATTATATTGACAACAAACTATACTAAACACTCATACACACAAACTATTTAAATTAATTTATAAATTATTATGTTTAATTAATTAATTAAAATATTATTATTATAATTACAGTGATTATTATTCAAAAAGAAATGAAAAATACAAATTGAAGTTCCATTACGTACAATAAGACAACAAAATAAAAAATAAAAAAAAATAAAAAAAAAATTTAAAAATTTAAAAATTTATAATGTTTATATACATACACAATTACATATTAAATTATATATTATTATACATTATGATATACATATACTTATATTACTACAAAATGAACAAGAAAAACAACAACAAAATAAAATAACGTATGAAAAAAAGGAATTCACATTCTCACACACATACATACATAAATACACAAACACACATACGTACACATTCTTTAAGACTTGAAAAAAAAAAAAGAAAATCATATATAAAGATATGAAGATTTTTATTATGATATTATATACATACATATATTTAAATATTATGAAAATCTCTTTAAATTTTGCGTATGTAAACGTACGCGTATATAATGTAAATTTTATATTGTACCTAATTTATGTTTAGAAACATACATACATACATTATATTTTATATATGTATAAAATTAAAAACAAAAAACCAAAACAAAATATAATAAAAATAAATAAAATTTGAAAAAGAAAAAAAAATTAATAAATCAAATCTACAAAAAAAATTAGAAACACACTAATATAATTCAATTTAAAGTTCCTTATACATATGTATAATTTAGGATTTCAGTTTTTTAGAGATAATTTTTTAAAACGTCTTTTCTAGAAATTCTAAGTCAAAAATATAAGAAAAAAAGACATTTAAAAAATGATTAATTTTTTTGTTACACATTCATGCATATATTTTCAGTAAATTAAGTATCTTTATATCTTTTTATATGATTTTCTATATATTCCTTCATTGATTTCCTTTCATATATACGTATACAATGTATTATGTAATTGTTCCTTTATTATTTTTCATTTTCTTTATTCAAAAATTAATTTTTTTTATTTATAAATTGTAATTAAAAGAAAAAAACTAACTAAAATGTATAAAATAAAATAAATTTGAATATACCTACATTTAAATTTCTACTTCGACAAGAAGAAGAAGAAGAACGTACACTATATATAAATATACAAATACAAAAAAAAAAAAAATACAACCTTACACATACACATTTTTAAAAACACCTATTAATATTGTTATATTAAATTATATATTCATGTACACAAAATACAAAAATAATTTATACATTTAAAATCAATTTAAAAACAAAAAAAAAAGAAAATTAAAATTATACACTTATGAAAAAAAAAAATCTACATCAGAAAAAAAAAGTTTAAAAAAAATTTAAAAAATTAAAAAAAAAAAAATACCAATGTGAAAGTGATGTTTTACAAAAATCATTAGTGAAGATTGAAATCTTAGCAAGAGTTATATAAATTAGAAAAAAAAATAACACATTTTTTAGTTATGAATGATGATAACATTTTACATAATTAGCATATATTAACTTTAATTAATATGAAAAATAAGAATATAATTAAAAAAAATAAATTTAATTTAAAAAGAAAAAAAGAAAAGAAATGGAAAGAAAAAATAAACCCGAATGTGATGTTTTTGAATAAAATGAAATAAAATAATAAAAATAAAAATTAAATTAAATTAAATTAAAATGAATCATTTAATTAAAATGATAAATAACGTCTAAATAAATTTAAAAAAAAAATAAATATATATATATATGTATATTAATATATGTATATGTACTAAATATGTGTATATTTAAATTATTAAGATAAATATTTAATTTTAAGATTTATTATAATTAAAATTCAAGATATATGAAATGAAATAAAGGAAATAACAGAATGTTTACAAATAAATAAAAATATTGAACAAATAATAATAATAATAATAATAAAAAAAAAGTATATATATATAAATAAAATGGTTTTTACCATCATCACAGATACTCCGTTAGTTACTATATGAGATACAAAAATGAAAATCTTGATTAAACAAAAAAAAAATAAATAAATAAATATAATTTATTATGTAATAAAAATTATAATAATAATATGAGGAAAAAAACATTTTTTTATATTATATACAATTTAATTTTTGTATGAATAATGATAATTAAAAGATGACTAAGTACGTATGTAAGTAATGAAATACGATTATAAAGAAAAACAAAATACAAATATCGAAAATGAAAAAAAAATAAATACATAAAAAAATAAAATAAAAATAAAAAGGAAATTTAATCAAATTTCCTACAATCAATTCATATTGTTTACATTTTCAATCATTTACATAATTAATTTATGTAAATGTTTCATTTTCTAATTTTTTCTCGCTCTTTTTAATTTCCAAAATTTCTAAATAATTCGGTTTTATCATGATATATGTATCTTAATAAACAATAATGCAGTATGAGTACAAGCCAAGATGTTTTAAAATAAAATAAAAACAAAAATAAAATAAGAATTTTAAAAATTCACAAATATTTTATTTTTATTAGTCAAATCTGAATGAAAATTTAAATTTTATTTTTTTTTATTTTTATTTTATTTTATTTTTTATTAGTCAAATCTGAATGAAAATTTAAATTTTTTTTTTTTCGGAAAAATATATATATCAAAGAACAAAAAATTTAACTTTTATTTATTTATTTAATATTTTCTAAAGTTTTAAAGAGAAGCATATCAGAATGGAAAGATAGTGTACAGGGATAATGTAATGTATCAAAAGTATTTTCTACTAAATTAATTTAATTTGAAATTCATCAATTTTTATTTTTCGGATCAATATATATAGTCTGTTGTGTACAGATTTTCCTTATCGTACTGCATTAAATACAGTTTCATTATACGTACATATGTACAACAAATGTTTTTTTTTATATTTTCATTATTTTTTACCTTTTCCTTAAGACTTCGAATTATCTCCTTTATACGAAAATATTTCAATAAAACCATTTAAAATTATTTTATTCCACATTTGTATATTACTGTAATGTAAAATACATTTGAATAAATACATAAATAAATAAATAAATTTAAAAAATAAATAAATAAATAATTATATGTATATTGTATGTACACTAAAAATTGTGAATTGTATATTTCGAATAAAAGCATTATTCATGAGAAGAAAATAAAAAACAAAAGGAAAAGTTAATAAATAAAACGAATAATAAAGACTATTTTAAAAAAAATATATGTATGTTATATAGAGAAATACATTGAACACGAACACGAAGAGAAAATATTAAAATATTGTATAAACAAAGAAAAAAAAACAAGAAAACAAAAGAGAATAAAAATTTTGAAACGATTATAAAATAAGAAAACAATTAATTTTTTATTATTATTATTATTATTACTATTATTATTACTATTATAATTATTTACAAATAGAGAAAAACATAAAACAAAAAAAATAAATATAAAATTATTTAATAAAATAAATATAAAAACAATAATAATGAAAAAAAAAACTAAAAACGTAAATAACTTATAAAAACATTTAAAAAAAAAGTTTGAATTAAAATTATTATTATTACTAAAGAAACAAACAAACAAAAAATACTTTTGAACAACAAAGAAAAACGTATAGAAATTATAAATGATGAACAAACAGAACAAAATACAAAAAACAAAAAAAAAATTATCTAAATAAAAATAAAAAATTAACAAAAGAAAAAATAAAGAAAAATGAAAAAAAAAGAAAACAAAAAGTAAGAGTAACTATATATTATTATTATTATTATTACAAAATATAATTAAAATTATCATCAACTGTATAAAGATTGTGATTGTAATTTAAATATTGAAAATGGAATGAAATAAAATAAAATAAAAAAAAAATAAAAAAATAAACAAAAAACAAATTTAAAAAAAAAATTATAAAATAAATTATTAAATTTAAAAATAAAATAAAAAGAAAACAACAAAAAAAACAAAATCTTTAATTTAATTTTATTTTATTTATTCCTTTTGTTTATTCAGAAAAAAAGGCAAAAAATTAAAAAAATTCTTAAACGAAGAAAAGGTAATATCCATTGTAATATGTAAATTTCGTTGTTTCACATCAGGATACAATTTTATACACTATGTGGGTATTTTCACGAATGCATCGTCGACGTGTGTTAACGACACGAATGCGCTGGAACTGTAACCGTGTATGCTCGCATTGCAGAACTTAATTTATTTGCCGTCTGCGTCGGTGACGCATTTATGAAAGTACCCTCTGTGTTAATAATTTTTTTTTTTTTTTCATTTTGATATATGTATTTTGTTCGTTTTGTTTTTTTAATTATTATTTTACTTTTAAACCATTAAATATTTTTCATGAAATACAGATTAAGGGAAAAAATGTTACTCATTCCTTTGTTTTAATTTTGTTTCCCTCTACCGGTTTTTGTTTTCTTTTTTTAAGTTATTATTTAAATTAATTTAAAATAAAAGAAAAAATATTTTTAAAAAAATATTAAAAATTAGCAAGAAAATAATTTTTGTGATAAATAAAAATTATGCACATATACATATAAATATACATACAATACATTAAATATATTTTTTATATGTATGTACATCAGTTATAACAGTTATAATTATTGTAATTAAAATTTTATTTTATATTAATTTTCATAGTTTTGTAAAATTGTGATTATTAATTATTTTATTCATTTATTTTTTTTAAATTTTAATTTTATGTCAAACAAAAATTTTATTTATTATCATTATTATATATATACATACATACTTATATGTATGTATATATTTTTAATTTTAATTTTAATTTAAGAAAAAAATTTTGTTTTTTGTATTTAAAAATTAATTTTATTCCGATGTAATATTTTTTTTTCAGAATATCCATCACTTCTTATTTTATTGTTCTTTTTATTATTATTATTATATTAAACAGATATTATTATTGTAATATTATAGTTAATTATATATTATTTGCACGTAAAAACAAAATATATCTAAAAACAAAATAAAGTTCATCTAATTCAACGCATTTTTTAGCATTTTTTCATTTTGTTATGGTAAAACAAAAAATAAAAATCCAACGAAGGACAAAAAGGATACTTTCACAAACGCGTCGTCGATGCTGACGGCAAAAAAATTATAAATTTCTTTCCAGTGCAATCGAAGAAATATATCAGGTTCATTAATTCAAGCAGTCTGTAAAGTTTACAGAAATTACTCAATCGCTTTCAAACAACTGCAATGCGAGCATGTACAGTTGACAATTCAGATTACAATTCCAGTACATTTAGGTCGTTAACACACGTCAACAACGCGTTCATGAAGGTACCCAAGGAATAATTTCTGTATTTATTTGTGTCAAGCGGAATTTTCAAGTGAATTTTCTTTCTAAAAATATGGACTTCCAAATCTTTTTTAAATTTTATTTTATTTTAAAATTTCAAAAAAAAAAAAATGTAGAAAGCAAAATATTTGAAAAAAAATTATTTTATCAATAGTAGTCCGATAGTGTTTTCAAATTGTGTGTACGTCATGTATGATGCATCATGTGATTTCCCTCATCTCATCCTAAATTATGCACAAAATATGCAAAAGACAGAACAAAACATTTACATGAAAACTATATAAACTTTTAAAATACCTTCAATGTAGGTAATGAATTGAACAAAAATTGAGTAAACTTAAAAAATTATTTTAAGTAAATTACAATATGCAAATACATACCTATAAAATTGACAATCATGCATACCTCATTTTACTATGCATATATGCAATTTAAGTATCAACAAAATTATATAGTTACACACATATGTAAGTAGCAAAACGTTTTTAAAAAATAAACATATCGAAAATTTCATTCACAGACATGACATTCAATATAATCATTTATGATCATGATGATGAAAATTCATAAGAGAATTATTTACATGCATATCCTGTAAGGTTAATGTATGGCACTGTACAAATTTACCAACATACATATCTATATAACAATTAAAACAAAATGGTAAAAAAGGGAAAGACAAAAATAAAAACAAATGAATCCCATTATTTCCAATATTATTTAGTCCTCAACCTGAATATTACAAAATATTTATGAAAATTGCATTTACATGCATACAGGTTTGTATATTTGACTATGTATTTACAGTAAATGTAACAAAATATTCATTTGCATAAAGTATCTTTTAAATTATTCAAATACATATACATGCATCGTACATATACATGGATTGGATGTATACAATATATGTATGTACATGAAAAAATATACATATTTTCACCGTTCAATTTTATATACATACCATATCAAACTACACATTATATGCACACATATACGCAATTATAAGTATATACACATTACACATGAACACATGCATATGTACATATGTAGTTACATATGTATATTGTATACTAAAGGTTGCTCCGAATATGAATGACTAAATTAAAATAATTTTTTGTTGTTGAATTCAACACCAATTTGATTATGTTTACTTTAAAAATTATACTAATATTTTAATTAATGAATATTTAAATTGTTTATGTATGAAATTTTCATAATTTTATATTTATAACACGTATGTACGTGTATGTATACGTTCACACATTATATGCATATCCTTTTATTAAATTATATGAATAAAATGATTTATTTTTGATTTTATTTTAATCTCATTTATAAAATAAAAAAAAAACATAAAAAGGAAAAAAAAAATTAAATTAATACTAATTATGATAATAATTTGTTTTCTTTTAAAAATTTTCATAAATTTTAATAAAATTACATTTTGCTGAAGATAAACATTTAGATACACATAAAACATTTTTTCGTGGAATGGAAAATTTCTAAAAGAAAAATTCCTATCACTTTCTTAAAGTAGAAAATATGTATATGAAAATATTCACTAAAGTATTTAAAATAAAATTTATATAATAATAAAATATATTCATTTGCATTAAAATGTATCACATATTCGCTACATATTTGGCTACATTTGTATAAACATTTTTGTTTTTTTCAAAAAACAAAAAAATTAAATTAATTAGTCTAATATAATTATTTTGTATGCATCATTTTACATTAAAAAATCTTCTCAACGAAATAAAATGAAAAATGATCTTAGTACATTGTGTATGTATACATTGTATCAAAGAAATTTGTATCTAACATACAAATGTATTCTTAACAAAATAATTGATTATATAAAATACAATACAAACAAGTTAACATACAACCATGACATTCAGTATAAATTAAACGTAAATAAAAAAACAAAAAAAAAAAAATGTTCAAACAAAAGTATCTTTTGAATTATATAATATGACACAAATATGTATACATATGTAAATGTGAAATGTGTACAATGTATCCTTATAATAGTTTATTTGTTATGCGGTTGAATTTAAATTCACAAAAGGTTTATGTTTTTATTGTTGATTATAATATATTTTGATGGTTAAATTGTAATGTAAATAATTATAAAGTATTCATATATGCATATACATATGTATTTATATAATCACTGCTATATACAATATACATATTTATGTGTATAAAATCAAAACAAAATTGTATTTAAGTATGTAAGTTTATACAAAAACCAAAATGTATGTATATACGTACATATATTGTCACACCACTCAATTGTTCAATCTACATACATACATACATACTATACAATGGTCAAGTGAAATGAAGTTATTATCCCTGCAGTGGCGTAAATCTCTTTATGTGGTTAAATCATCTCTGCAGGGGCACCTAAATTATTAAAATAAACACAACTAATAAAATATGGTCATTTAAACGTGTTATGCATATGAATTTGTATACAATTTCATATTAATAACATTGTATACATTTTACACTACATATGTATATACATATGCATGTTCATTACATTATACATATATGCATGCATGTACATGTGTATGTATATATAAACTTGAAACCAAATGTATAAGACAAAAACCAGAATATGAATAAAATAAACAAAAAAAATGTACAGTATAAAATTAACAATATAAAATACCTACATAAATTAAAGTATGTACCTGCATACGTATGTACGCTTTTATTTAGATAAATTACGAAAATTGAGTTAGTACATTATAAGTTGTTTAAAATATGCGATGAAATTATAAGGATAATAACTTTAATGATATTATTGTGTACATACATTTTTATATAAATTCTGTATGAGTGTACAGCATTGAGCTTATGCATATAAATTAAAATATAAAGGATATTTTTGATAGAAGTATCGGATCGTATACTAAACCATCGCTGATAATATAAGTACAGCGATCAAAAGCTTTTATGGATCCTTTTTGAAATTTGCCTCGATTATCATGGTACAGAAGTGAAGAAAGGTTTGAAGAATACTCATACTTTGTGTATGTTAAAGAAAATTCAATGTAGAAAGGTAATATTTCTTATGATGATATTGTCCCATTATTTTTTCATATTTTATATTTGGCTAAAGCTAATCGTTGTATAAACAGACTTTTTTTTTTATTTCAAATGACAACATTTTCTTAATAATAAAATAGTGTAAAAATCTAAGGTTAACATTAATTTTCATTGATTTATGATTAAAGTATTTAGAATAGATCAAAAATTGAAAAGATTTCAAGACGTACCGTATAGCTTAATTTTAAAACCAAATTCAACAAACAAAAATACGAATTTAAGTTAATATATCATATTTAGATCAAATTTGAAAACGCCTATGTAAGAAGAACTCCATCCTAGTTATATAATTATGTATCGAGAACAACAACAAAAAGTTATAATAATGTACCATATAATTACATCGCTTTTCCGTTATTCAAAATAATTAATTGTCTTTCTTTGTATACATACAAAACAAATAGAACACACATAATTTATGTTTAAAGATATAAATTCATTTTATTATAATCGAAATTACAACGTTCTCCTTTTTTTTTTAAGTGTTCAGTCAGTTAGTTCCCTATAATACAGACAAATTATGTGGGATAAAACAAAAAAGCCACTGTTTAACAACCCATCAGGCTCAATAAAGCAAAACTTTTACACCAAAATGTGTATCGTGTAAAAGTGTGTAACGCTTTTTCTTTGTTGCAGGGAAAATGAATCAAAAAAAAAAAAAAAACAAAAAACAATGTAAAACATGAATTCAACAATAATGTTAGAACCCATGTCTTACAAGGATATTTTACTTTTATATACTCGTATACGTTTAGTTTACATCAACTTTAGTTTTTCCTTTTTTGCTTTTTTCACTTATAGATAATTTCACATATAAAGTTATATTCATCCTATATAAAAGTATACATAGTATGTACATATGTATGTATGTTGGTATAGGTATTTAGGTTGTGTAATAATATGGTTCAGATGTTCAAAATAAAATCTTTTCACTTCTGTTCATCATTATTTCTAAAAGTGAATTTTATACATACATTGTCTTTAGAATTTTAGGTAGTTATATGGTATTTAAAATTAAAATTTATCATCAACATAAAAGTACGTTATTCATTCTATACAAACGTACACATGTATGTACATATGTGTGTATGAATTTCTACATGAACTTGTGTTAGTTCAAAACATTTAATTTCAGGCCTTCTGATCTTTTACCTAAACCTATCTAAGTTTGTATACATGAGCATACGTTTAAACATACATACAACATACATATGTGTGTATCTATATTCCAACGAATATATAAAATAGTCAGTTTTTTTTTTAAATATACCTATTTATATGTACAAATATTACTTACATACATACATACTCACATATATGCCAAAATATTTTTCCATTACACTATGATAGCAGGTGAAATGTTATTTTGTCTACTCAAGGGAAACTTTTTAAATTCGCTAACACTATAAATACGTATTATATTGTGATATTATGGTGCATATTCAGTATACAAGTGAGTTTAAAAGTATACTATACAATATATGTATGTACATATATAAACATACAATACTTAATATATAAAATATCTAACAATTACATACACTTAATTTTTGCATTTGAACAAACACCTTTCTAATAAAAGTTGCAATTTTAATAGTATATCGAATATAGAATAAAGTATGCATGTATAAATGTAATTTTTACCTTAAATTCTTACACATATAGACTTGTGCTCTATACATACATGAATATAAGCACATAAATATGTACTTGTGTACAAACATATTAAAATGTACATAAATGTCAGCCGGTCATATATTTAAAGTTCTTGTTCAACAACTATACCATAAATTACCGATAGTAATTTCAAAGTTGTGTTCAGGTCGTTTGTTAGTTGCTCCCTAGGGTAAAAAGGATCCTGTATTAACTTAAAGGTGTTTTATATACATAATATATACTTTTATTTTACGAAAATGTTATATGCATCTACATACATATGTAAGTTATATGCATGTATGTACATAAGTTATACATTCGTCTACAAAGCTTTAAAAACATATTTATGTACAACTAATATAAACATTATGCCTTTACATAACATTACATACATACATATGTACATATATTCGCTAACCAAATTTAAATAGACATGTATCAGAGCGTAACATAGTATATATTTGAGCATATAAGGTTTTAACATGTATTCCTCTGAGAAATATTGAATGCAATTGCAAGTTGGTAAGTCGATCTAATATGTAAGTTTTAATGTTTTATATGTAATTTTCTTTTTTGTCACTTTGTTATTTGTTCTTTTTTTTTTTCATTTTATCTTATATTTTTCCTTACATCTTGATTTTGGTTTACATGAATATATATATTTTTTTTTTTTTTTTTTTATAAATAGAAACATAGTAGTTTTGTCTACTTGTACACCAATTCAGAAATAAATATATATGCTCATATGTATGTATCACATATGTATCTCAAAAATACGGAACAAAATGTGAAAAGGAAAACCAGGAATCACAAAATAAACAGCAAAAACAAAAACTTAAATTTCATTGAGATTGAGAATACGAACTCATAGTTTTTAAAAGTTCAGAAAATTGTGTGACTGCCAAAGGTTCTACTTTCTCTCTTAAGCAAATTACGCAAATCAAATTTACGAAAATCGAAATTAACCGTGTAAGCTTTACTTAAATGAAATATGAAAATTTTCAAAATTTAATTATAAAAGCCTTCAATATGAATCAAAAATTTGAAATGAGTATCTAAAGAATATTTTCAAAATTTTTTATTAATTAATATTTTAACGTTTTCTGCATATAAAATACATGTTACGTATAATTATTATCTACATATGTACGTGCAAACACGATATTATAAATTTAATGTGCCTTATAATATGTATATATGTATTAAACATTTTTTCCTTATTTGTATGAGAATATAATTCTTTTTTTACTATCTTCCTGTGCCTTCAGTGTTATACAATGAAAAATTTAAATATTTTCCTTTAAAATTTTCAACGTTCACTTTTTTTCTAAGTATAATCAAGTATAATCCAATATTTTACTTGAATGAGAATCACTTTAAAAATCACTTTATTAAAATATTAAAATATTATACTGTTGTAAGTTTTTTATTTTTCTTTTTTTTTTTAAACTTTTTGCTTTTCTATTGTGTTTTCATTTGGAAGCATTTAGCAACAGTAGGTAATAAAACATGCATTCATGTATTATATAATGCATATAAGTATCACACACATATGGTAAATACATACATACATTTTTGTATAACTTCCATATTATATACGCACTCATGAACTTATATATTTATAGATATTATTATATGTTCGAATAAAAACATTTATAATCCTTGCAATATCCTTGTCGACTAATTACATTAATATCCTGCTCCTGCTGTTTTATTCACCATATTTTATCCAATAATATATAATACAGTTTTACATATACGTGTATATATGTACATATGCATGTGTGTATCTTATATACTCCAATATTATACAGATTTCATCAATAAATGGATATCTATAAAATTAAATGTATTAACTGACCTCTCTTTTACATTTATTTTAATGTACATGTAGATACATACATATGTACATACATACAATATATAAATATTCCATACGATATAGATATGTACATTACATACATCCAAATATCTATAGATTTAAATGTATGAATACTTTATCCTATCATATAATTTTATCTTTATTTCACTTAATCGATGATATAATCCGAATATTTTTCGTATCATAATGTATACACGCATTATGCAGTACATGAATATGCGAAGTATGTATATTGTACGAAAAATTTATTCAATATATTGCATGCAATGTGCAGATTCTTATGCTTTAAATAACATGATGTCTTAATGAATCAAGCAAAAAATCATGCAGGATAGAGAAGGTTGACCTTGATCATTTAGCCTCTAGGAAACGCTAAAGATTTCTGATTTTTTCAATTTAAAAAAATATATACATATATAAAAAATCTATATTTTGTAATGGGTAAGTCAGTTATAGATACATAGTCGTGAAGATCTTACATTTAGTGTTATGAAAGATTTTTTAATTTCTATTTATTAAATTTACTAGTTTTTGGAAATACTACCAAATGAAATAGTTACCTGAACATAATAATAAAATTTGGTTCCCTTGTTTTTATTTTAAACTCATATTTTCCAAGAAGTCCTATCTTTTACCTTGGAAAAAGTTTTTTTAGGATATTAAACAATGTATCCTTGTGATGCAAATTAATATAAAAATTTTGAATTTGCTATTTTTTACTTGCTTCAATTTCAAAATAAACGGCTCAATTAAGTATTAATATTCCTACAAGTTGATTTCATTTTTTTTTTTTTTTTTTTTTTGTATAATCACAAAACTTATTTAATAAATTAGTCAAAATGAAATTTTTCTATACACCACAATTACAGCGAATTAAAACAATTTTCTAATAATACTAATTTACCTGTTTTCTTATATCAATTACCTCCATAAATATTTATTTAAGAATAAATACTGCTTATTTTAACGTACATAATTTGCGCACATTCATTTACATAATGCACAGCTACAACTTGAAAAAAAAATCATTTCCATGTATACAGAATAGTACTATACAGAACGTGAAATAAAAAAGTATGAAAAATTACATTAATATGCAAAAAAAAAAAAATGCAATAAAAAAGCGTACAGTTGTGCTTTCATCTTTCATAGTTTTATGTATACGCAAAGAACAATCAAGTTAATATGCAGATATATACAGCAGAAATTAAGATACTTCATTTATAAAATTGTAACTTAAATAAAAATTGATATCTATGTATATATAAAATAAGCACCCATTGAATTACAGATATGATAAAAGTAAATTTTGTCTTTATAACGTTCATTTCAATGTACCACATAAAAAAGTCCTTTTTATAGTCAGTATCGTCTACAAAATCACTACCACCGTTTTAACCCAACAAGTGGTATTTTACAAACAAAATCTTTTATCTTTTGAATAATTCATAATTTTCCTAACTGTGTAATGTGTGTACATATATACAACACACAATCATACATAATATAAATGAATAAACGAATTTCTCATAGATTTTCCCATAATTTAAAATATTTTCTAAGTAGTATATATTGACTTTTTGATGAATTTTTCCTTTTATATTTTAATATTTGTTCAAGAAATTGAATTAAACTTTAATAAGGTGTCATAGCTTTTAAGCTCTACTTGAATTATAAAATCCCAATTATGCAAAATATTATTTGTGAATAATTGAATTTTGATAAATATCATATCCTAGACGATATGTAATTGCAAACCATATAGTGTAATATTTTCTAAAACATATATGTAGGTCTTATTTTCTTCTTTTTTTTTCCTGTGTATATTCTTATAGAATTTAAAATATTAATGTAATTCAAAGACGCATACAAATTCGTATGTTAAATAAACTAAAATTATTTTGTAAAAAATAGGTTTTAATTTACAAAAAAAAAAGTCGTTCGTTCATGTGCCTTTCTTTAAAGTCACGTGAATTTAAAAAAATATATATAAACAATTCTATTAAATAGTACGCTTTCACGTGTACATACATACATATGTACTTGTCCATACGTACACATGTGTATGAAAACGAAACGTAACTAAATTCTGTATTTATTAACTTTTTTTATTTTCAAAAATTTAAATCCGACTTTTTTTTTAATTATCTCATCAGTTTATATTTCTCAAAAAATTTTTTTTGGGACAGAAAATGATGCTTTTTTGTTAAAGGAAAAATATAGAAAATATAAATACCATAGAAAATCGTTTATTAATGCATTAGGCAATGCATACATACATACATAATCTGTATACAATAATCTGTAAATTTTTCAATAAATGATTAAATCCTTTTTAATTATGTATATTTTGCAGTTTTATAAAAATCAAAAATTTATTCATTTTATTGCCAAAAGGCATTTAATTATATTTAAAGATAATTCCAATGAATTCATTTCCGACGGTACTATCAGGTCATACTATCAGGTATAGAATATTTACATTTGCACGCATAACGTATAAATGAGACTTTTAAAATAAAAAATAATGTAAAAAGTTCAGAATAGATTTGATTCAAAAATAAGTCTTTTTAATTTGTTAAATGTACAAAATACTGAATGTTTTTCACGCTATTATTTTATTTTTTTTCTCTTAAAATTAAAATACGATAGTTTATCGAATAATGATTTTTAGTGTATGCTTTGTGGAAATTTACATGTCTTTTTTCATTTATCATTATTTTTAATAAGAGTGTTTCATGAATTTTATTCTTAGAATCCTCGAATACTCCATATAAAATAGAATAAATTATTTAAATGATGATGTAAAATATTCATGTTTTGTACATACATATCATCACCTCCATTATCTTAATCTTATCCTTTTTACATCACACTATGTATTCACACTCAAATAATTTAACTAATTTTTCATTTTTTCCAGCTATCATCGGTTATTCTTGTTTGCTTGTGCAGTTTTGTTCATTTTCATTTCATTTTGTTCATTTTGTTCATACACATAGCAATAGCACACAGCAGTCAGCAAGGAATGGCAAGGACATGTAGAGATAATACAAAATGGTTGACAATGACTATTTAATTCAGTTGCCTTTTAGACGTGGTGGAAGATGGATGGTATTGTACAGTGTCTCCAGAATTTTTGAAAATTTTTTATAGAAGAGGTAGATAGAATTGCTAGATTTTTTCGTACCCTCTATATTTAGAGTGCATTGTCAGTAAACATTTTCGTAAGACGTGCACTGAAAATTATTAATTGACTAACTATAATTATGGTTAACTATTTGGTAATTTTATTGGAAAGTTTTTAAAAAGGTAGGTGTATTTAATATTCAATAATTTGGCCAAATTTGTAAAAAAATTAGTAACATTTTTTTTATTATTGAGTTAACAATTTTTTTTGTTAAAAAATAAAAACAAAAAAAAAACACTTATGAACGAAGAGAGGAATTCTACATAAATTTTAAACCTTCAATTTCGTTATGACAGACGACAGTTTGAAAAATTTTCGCACGTTGAATGATACTCATGGACAAAATTTTAAAATTTTTGAATACAATACGGTATTACAATTTACTGGAAAATTATAAAAGCAACAAAATATATATCCTTTACAATGATTGTAAAATTATTGGTGCACAAAAATAAAATCCTATAAAAGGAAAAATAAAATCATAAAACCAAATTTTAAAGAATAAAAAATAAGAAACGTACATATTTTTTTTAAAAATAAATCTTCAAAATTTTTGAAAATGTTTTTTATTATTGTGTATAAAAATACAAAATATCAGAACATTAAAATCGCTTTAACTTAAATTATTATACCAATTTTGCTTAAAGTAATGATAAAATTTACGTACTATTTGGTACTATGAATACATGTGTATATATTCAAACGATTAAGTACAAATGAAATATAAAATTAAAGAGATATTGAATTGAGCGTATTTTGCGTACATATTCATACAAAATATAGATAACTATTGTTCATCTATCATGATCTACATATATGTACACTTTTGTATATTTGTATATGAATGTGAAAATTTTGAAAAACGCCTTAAGGCTTATATACAAATCCTAGTATACAAATATAATTGAATATTACAAATGCATTGATCATGTATAGAAAATCTTTGTTTATGCACAGACAAAATTTTATCTACATAAAATAAAATGAACTTATGTGCGTGAATATGTTTTATACATACACATTCATATATATCAATAGTTGTATTTGTATACGAACGAAAAAGGAAAATTGAATGCATCTAATAATAGTATACTATGCGTGTAAAGATAATAAACAAAACAGAATAGAACAAATCTGATATTAAATTTAAATAGAAGAGATATCGTATAAATATACATAAATATAGTTAAATATAAGAAACATATACAAATGTATTAAATGCAAGAAATAGAAAATTTTCTATATAGGTAGGATGCGTTTTATATTCCATACAAAATACAAAATTATTATTTATATTTATATACTTGAATAGAATATAAACAAAATGTTTTAGATATACATATGTATGTACATATGTACATGTTGTACATCCATATAAAGATATACAACATAAACGTAACTAATTTTAAAGAAAACCAAAACAGAAAATTTGTATTCTATAGGGAGTGTCAAACTAATGGAATTAGCTGAAGTAGTATATATACAGGAGTTGATATTTTATGAGATTAGTCGGAGAAAACTTTAGATTTTCAATAAACATTTTCATTGTATTTTGTATTGTATATACATACGTCTATTCGTTTATTTCCCTTAGATATACAACAAATATGTAATTTATTCTACATCATCTGTACTGATATACGTAACATACATGCATTCTTGTATACTTGAAAGTTAAATTTCTACATAGATTTCATTTAATTCGTGTATAATATTGTGTACAAATTTCATTTAATATAATCATAATAATGATAATCTTATACACATGCATACAAATTCATTTCACTCATCTATATTTATATGCATTATATTAGGACTAGTACAAAAAACTATTATACTTTATACATGATATAACAAAGAAAAGAAATTGTTGGATTGTTTAGTATTGTTTTGCAACAAAAGGACGATAGTAATTTTCTTTATTCAACCTCAAGAGAAAAACTCTACAGCATTTTCTTCATTACTTATCGAATATGTATAGAGTTTTGTATTAAAATTTTCATCATTGATGAAAAATTTTTCGTCTACCTATACAAATACAAATTTGTGTTTGTACAAATACACGTACATATGTACATATATAAAAATTTTTATATCAATTTCAATCGAAATTCTTTTAGTCTATGTATATGGTATAGAATATTTTTGATGCATTCAAATTCAATGATGCAATTTTCTTGTCTGTACGGAGTATTCTGTTGTTTTTATTTTTATTTCTTATTTATTTATTTATTTTTGTTTTTTATTTTTAGTAGATCAATTTTATTATAAAGGACAAAAACAAAATTCTCATTTATTTTCCTTTCTTTTACCGATTTTTCTTAGTTATCTTTTTTATTTCATGTTATTTCAATTGAATGGATCAAAGTTAAGTTACTCTACTCAAAACCATTATCAAATTGTCTTTTAAATTACGAGATAACAAAATACACTGATTGTGTATAATATGTTTGGAAGATATTTTTAAACGTACGTACACGTAGATATACTATATCATGAAAAAAAATTGAAAAATCAGCAAATCAGATAAAACCACCAAATTGATGGATTCATTTAATTTTTCATTTGATTTTTTTTTTTTGTGATAACTTTGTTTTTTAATTTAATAATAAAATTGATTTTATGAATTTTTTTTTTGCTTTTTTTGCAAAAATTTTTTTCATATTCATTTATCTAATTTAATCGAGAAAAACCGGAAAACTTGTATGTATTTGTTACATAATCAGAAAATTCGTGTATTAGATCTGTCTAATATTATATATAGTTTAAAAAAATTTCAATACTATTTAATTTTTATTTTTTTGTTTTTTAAATTTTTGATTTTTAACATTCTTTTTTTATAAAGGACACGTTCATACTTTAGAGTGCCTTTTTAAAGAATAAATTTGTATCTTAACATACCTTTCAAAAAACAGAGTGTCATATAGTATGTACACTCTAGGATGAAACACCCTGTATGTGAACATAATAAATTCAACTTTTAAAAAAAAACTTTTTTACGCTATCATCATTATCATCTTCATCATCATATACTAAGATCATCGCACATTATAATGAAACAAAAAAAAAATGCAATCCTTCAAGTTACATACATATATACATATTCCTTATATTAGAAAATTTCGTGGTTTTTCGTATTCATATCATAAATTTTTCATTTCTTATATTACATACATTTGATGCATTTATATAACATATTACCACTTTTGAAATACATTATGCTCGTATAATAACACATAAAATATTTGCATGCACATGCATCAACAGAACTACAACATTGGAATGCAAACTGTTCTCTCATCGTTCCTTTTTTTATTTTCATTTTTCCAGGTTCTTTAATTTTCCAAATTTTCTTTTCTTTTATGCAGTAATAAATTTATAAATGTCATATGTTTGCATTTGTATCACGTAATAAGTACACCTTATTACACACTGCAAAAGGAGTACATTCGTATGCTTATATGTACATATGTTCGTATACTATTACATTTTCACACTTTTCATATCAAATAGACGTTACAAAAATTATATATATAAGTTTGCGCCCATATACATACATATGTAATCGCATATGGTAGTATACGTGTACTGTATGTGCTTTATGAATAATTAATCTTTTAAAGTTTCGCAAAAGAATACATTTTTATTTTTTTAATAATCCACAAAGAAAAAAATGCAACTCTTCATTTACACATAAAACATGTATAATATTATAAAACAGCATTAAAATATGTACATATGGTAATAACGTGTTAGTATGGTATATATGTATGTACACATACGTATATTCATTATAAATTGCAATTTGTAAATCCTTCCTAAGCTTAAGCACTTATATAGTTCGATGCCAGTATGTATATAATCGAAAGATATTGTAACTGTTAAAGGGATTAATTAATTAGTATTCACGCAGTATGTATGTGTGTATGTACGGTGTCGTGTAAGCATTTATACAAGAAAAAAGATTTTTTAAAGCATGTTAATAAAGTCTACTTTACACTATATTCGCTGAAAGTTAATTCAAAATAGTCGATGCTTTATGTTAAGTTCAATTTTTGATGATTAGATAGTCTAATCAAAACACTTACATATGTACTCGTACTTATTAAAATCTTTCAATTTTCAAAAAATTTTCATCATAATTAATGAAAATTAAAAACAAATACTATAATTTTTTTCAAATAAAATCGAAAATAAATAATCAAGTATCTGAAAGCTTTCATCTGAACTTATTGGATTTTATTTCTTTTAATGTGTATACAAATCTCGTAATATAAATAAGTATTTCATTTTTTTTTGTATTTCGAAATAATAACGAGTATACAAAAAATATATTTGATACACCAAATACACAAAAATTATTTATTGTATCCTTTTATGTCTACATATACGTATGTAATAAAATTATGCTTAAGATTCTTACATGTATGTGCTAAAAATGAAAACAAAAATACAAAAAAAAAGACATCATTGTCGCTATTCCATTTGAAAATTTTATGATGATGAAAAGTTTTGTGTAAAAAGTTTTTACACTTTATAAGCATTAAGTAGTTTTCATAATAAAATATTCTTTAGCATATTTATGCATAGGGAAATGTAACATATGACATATGTACGCATATTTATATGTGTCTCTAAAATCCTAAAACCAAAATAAAAAGTATTATTACATAAAATCAAAACTTTTTCATTCATTTATTCATTTTTTGTGATTTCTCAATTTTTTAACATTTTTATAATACCTATATACTCTCTACCTATTTTGTTTTTACCTATATGTCTTCTTTGTACATATTTTAATACATTTTCTTCAAATTTTTGATTTTCATGATAAAAAATTTTCTTATGTACATATTTTACATTGTATTACCTCTGGTATTATGAACCTTAACGAATATGTATGCACTTAAAACTTAAAACTTTTGTAATATGATATACATAATGCACCAATCGTATTTATTCTTGTTTGAAAATTTCGTTAAACTTATTAATCATATATCACCTTGTTATATACTTATGTACTTCATAAAATAAGCATATCATATTGAACTTTTAAAAATAACGAACTAACGATATACTTGATAAAATCAGTAAATAACTTATGTATTTGCATTAAAGAATTTCTTATCAATTTAACATAAAGAAGAAAGGATTTAAATATTTTTGAAGAATTGAACAAAATGAACATTTGAATTTATTACAGACAGGTATGTATCTACACACAAATGTATACGTATGTGTTAACTTTTCAATACATTTTAGAAGATTATGTAAATTGATATTTCAAGAAAACAAATTAAATCTTATACGTGGTGAACATTTTTTAAAATCAAATTAATATAATAAAATTTTCACACTTTTGTAAGAAAAATTTAATGAACATGATTCTATTCCAAGAAATAAGAAAAACTTCACACATTGACTGATCCACGTGAAAGAAGACCAATAGGTATAGGGTGGTTTGGTAATGTGCGTTGGATTTGCAAAAAATTAAGAATTGGAGGTTGAAATTCGACTTGGACTGTAACACCGAGTAAAAAAAAGAACGAATTTACACATTCTTATACATAAACTTATTCTTATTGATTTTCATTAATATGTAAATGTTTAAAATATTTTTCGTTCATTTAAATACATATGTGGAAATATTTGCTAAATTTTTCAACAATTAAATAAAATATTACATGAACATGATGGATGTACATGCATTATTTATTTATTATAAATTTCTATTTTTGCATATGCACATTTTGTATTTACATTACATTTTTGTAAAATACTTTAAAATTCCAACATGATAATCCCACAAAAATGATTTAGGATTACCACATTTTTGGTATCTTCAAAGGATTTATGTTTTCCTCATATTTTTATCTATATATGTACATACATTCATTCATAATATAACTGAATTTAGTATGTGTAATATTTATTTGAGTAATCCTAAAATTTATCTGATATATGTACACGTATGTATATGCCAGAAATACGTACACTTATAAATGCACACGTATAAATGATATGTACTTGTATAAATAGAATACATTTTTTGAGTTATTCTCTTTGTAAAAGTTTTAATAACTTTTGACCATAATTATTCAATTTTAATGAATTTTTTTTTTTTTTTTTTTTTTAAATAAATAACTAAAGAAATCCTTGAAAATAAATAACAATAAAAATGAATTAAATGTTTCTTTATAACTTTTTTCTTATACTTACTGTTTTTAATTTACTCTAAACGCAAATGAAAAATAAAGTAAAAAAAAAAAACAAACGTTTATCAAATCATTAAAATAAGTAAAGTATTTCAGTAAATAAGTAGAAAAAAACAAAACAAAAAAATGGAGAAAATAATATAAAAACAAAAATAAAACTTTTTAACTAAGAGATAAAAATTTTAGAATATTTTAAAATATAAAAAAAGAGCAATTGGTGTACAGGGCGTTTGAAATTTGAAATATATAGAAACTACAAACAAGGTTTTTAAATTTCGATTTATTGAAATTGATTTAAATTTAAATTGAAAATTAAGAATTTACAAATGTACCCTGAAAATCTACAAAAAAATTAAACAACTCTTCCATATAAATTTGAGTATCTCAATCTTGTTATGTGCTGTTTTTTTGGATACATGAACTTTTTTCACATTTTTATTTTAAAATTATTCTAGCTGAAACATCCTGTGTACCAAAGTACGTACGTATGTATGTACATGTCACGCAATTTTAAAACAAACTGCAGTTAATGTTTTATATTCTGTGGTATTCTTTACCAAAATACTCTGCAGTATGTACAATATCTATGCATGTAGATAGATATAAAAATCATGCAGATGTTGAAAATTCTACTGATTGCATGTATGTAGACGGATATTTGCGTATATTAGGACCAGACTAAAAATAAGTAAATAAATTTGCATTTTTAATTAAAATAATGTTCTTCTGATTGAAGAAGATTATGAAATTATGATAACGACAAAAAAAGGTGAGAAATTCATTTCTATAGCGTACTCATATAGTTAATATTTTCATTGAAATAATTAAATTTTCAAAAGACAAAAACATTTCTTTTAGAAAGTATAAGGTAATCTGTACAGTGAAAAAAACAAATTGGATTATAATGTAAAAGGAAAAATAATAATCAAAAAATTATGAAAAAAATTGAGAAAAATAAGTTTAAAAAGTAGATGAAAATTTAGGATTAAAAAGTTAAAGAAAAATTCGTTAAATTTTATCTGATATTTATATTTTTTTTTTTTTTGCAAGTCCTTAGAGGATTTTAATTTTCTCATCTACATAATTAATAATTTCAAAATTTAAATACTTTGTCAATCAATTATTAGATACGTGAATTATTATTTTATTATTTTTTTTTTGCAGATTTTGCCTCTTAAATGAGTTTATTTTAAACACGTGCTATAATCAATAAAAGTGTCTATTTCGACATTATCAAATAACTGAAAAAAGAATTTCGTCATTTTTGAAAAATTCATATCATAAGATTCTGATAATTTAATACATATTAAATTTATATGATTTTTATTTTTTATTTTATTTCAACGCAATTTTCCATAAAACTGATATACAATTTTTATTGTTTAATATTTTCCAATATTATTTAAAATAATTTGCTTATTATTAAAATTAAATTAACTGTTTTCTAATGAATAAAACAAATTATACAAACAAGAAAACAAAATTATCTTAAAAATTAAAATGAATATAATTAATATGTATGTATGTATGTACGTTATTCTTTTTTTTTTATATTTTATCAAAAAATTCTAAAATATAATTATGTATTTACAATGAAAAATTAAACACGTGTACAGAGTATATAAATCAAAGTATGAAATTATAAAAAAAAAAATTACAATTTTATTTTTCTTATTTAATTAAATAGAATTAAAAAAATTTAATAATTATAAATTATTAACTAAAATAAAAGGAAAATCCAAAAATTAACAAAATTATAACTAGGAAATATTTAAAAAAAAATCTCATTCACCATCTAAGTATAATTTTATGTTTTGCTTAGTAAACTTAAAATTTTATGAAAAAGTTAAGAAAATTAAAAATAAATAAAAAAAATTGACTTTCTTCTTATATTATTGATTGCTAAATTAATTCGTCAAATTAATGTATTTAACTAGAATAAATAGCCTGAAATAATCATTCAAATTTCTGTATTTTTCTTACCTTGTGGTTCTGTGATCTCACAGTTTCAAATCTCTAGTTTTTAAATCTCAGTGAAAACAACGATGGTGAATAAAGTACATAAAAAATTCACTATTAAATTAAAAGTTATGTAATGCTTTATAAGTGCATGATTATTTGAATAATAATATGTAATAAATTAATAACACCATAGTATTTATCTATTTTTTTTATTTTTTTTTTATACTTTATTTCTTAAATTTACATACACATGTATATTTTTTAATTGCAAGAAAAAAATATTCTTTTTTCTTTAAACTCCAAGTATATATTTATACATAATATTGTACCAATACAATATAACTTTTTTTAAAGATGATAAAAGGGAAAAATTGGAAAAAGGAGGAATAAAATATTTTTAATTAATTAGTTGGTAAATAGAATCATAAAATTATTAACTTTAACTAAAATAAAAGCTTTCAAACTTTTTTCCTCAATCTAGTTTTTGCTTAATTTTACTTTCTTCCTTTTCTCTGTTTTTTTATCAATACGTTGACTGCGATATTAGTTTTAACGAATTTTCCATTTACACGTTATACATATGTTATTTAAACGTTTGTTTCAAGCATTATGGTCATTTAGGTATATTAACAAATTAAAGGATATTCCAATTAATTTTGTTATTGTATTATATTTTTTAATTTTTATTTTTTTGAAATTTTTCAATAAACTTCGTGTAAATGGAAAATTCCGAATCAATTTTTAAAAAACAATAACGCAATTAACGTATTAGTCATCAATAATTAATAAAAATCTTAATATTATTACCTTTGTAAATTAACAAGAGCTGATATTACAGTTATTATTTCAGTTAAATATGTATATAGTTGTGGTTCTAATTGATTATATGATTGAATTATTTTAAATTCTTTCATTAATGTTATTGTATTTGTTATTTGTGTACGGCATATATTATCATCAATAATTTTAACTGTTGGTATTTGAAATGTTTTCACATTTTGTGATATTAAATGTTTATTAGAGATTTTCATTGAACGATTTGATTTTGGTATATAATTTTTTAATTGTGATTTTGTTAATAGTGGATTGCTATAATCGTTATCTTCAGTTAAATCTTTTGTATCAATAATATCTGTATCTTTATCATCATCATCATCGTCATCTGATAAAATAATTGTATTATCATTATTTTTCGATTTTAAATTTTCTGTGTTTGATTCAGTTTTATCTTTAGATGAGGTATTCGTTTCATCATTTTTATCATTGTCAACTTTATTATCATGATCATCTTTCTTATCATATTTTTTCTTATTATTATTATTATTTTTATTACTATTATTGTTATTAGTAACGTTAGAATCTTTATCATCTTTATTTTTAGAATTCTGTTCTTTTTCATCACCTTTTGCATTATCATCATCATCGCTATTATTGTTATTTTTTGAGTTTTCATTACCTGATTTTTCGTTTAAATTTTCATTCTCATTCTCATTTCCATTATTATTTTTAATTTTATTATTTTTATCATCATGTTCCTTGTAATATTTATTAAACAACTTTTTACTTTTATATTTATTTTTAAATGCAACACCTGGATCAACAACTAGTGATAAATATTTTGGTATTTGATCACGAAATTTGCATGCATTAAATATTGTTATGTCATCATAATAACCAGCACATACATCTGATATGTATGTAATAAGACCATTTGGTGTTAATGTTATTATAAATTTATAACTTTTTAAATTTGATGGAAATGGTATTGATACAATCTGTTGATCATTATTTGTTGTTACTGTTTGCTTCGTTGCTGCTAATGCAGTTGACGATGATAATGTTGCTTTTGAATATAAAAATGTTGTATTAAATAATGGTGATTGTAATTCAATTTCAACACATTCAACTAATGATTGAACAAATGATAATTTTGAACGATATTGTATTGGTAAATTTTTATGACGATCATAATATTTTTTACCTTCTGGCCATCTTATTAAGTATTTTAAATATTTAGCCAATTTACATATTGTACGTATAAATACATTGATTACTTCGCCATAATTAATTATAATATTACCATCATTAGGATTTATTTCATCTAAAGATGATGATGATGGTGATGGATATTCAAAATATTCTGATAATAAATTGAAATCTTCATTATGTCGTAATTTTTTTAATGTCATATATAAATCAATAATTCGTATATCAGCTATTGAACAAACAGTTGATTTCAATATACTTAAACAATCAGCATTTATACCTAAATGTAATTTAGGTGATTTATCAATTAATTCCATTGTAGTTTCGCGCAATGATTTCTTTGGTGGTCCTTTTATATAAATTGTAGGTCTTCGTGTTGATTGCTGTTGACTTATTGGCGTTAAAGATTGACCAATTATTCTTGATGTTGATGACGATGATGGTGTAATAACGGCACCATTTGCTGATACTGTTGTATATTGTCTACCACCAGCTGTTATAATATTACCACCACTGCCTAATTTAAGCACTGTACCTGGTTCTATTTTAATACCACTAGAACCGACATCGTTTATTGTTATTAATTTTTGCGATGAAGAAATTAAATTTCCCGATATCTTTTGAACTGAATGAACCGGGATTGGTTGTCTACTAGGTGACGCAATCTTCTTAGTTGCCATTAAAACAGATTCTGCAATAAAATTTTAATTTAACATTAAACAAAATTAAATACATAATATAATTTTATTTTTATATTTTACCATCTATTACAATCGGCCTGTTTCGTTTTAGTGGCTGGAATTGTGCGTTTGGTTGTGACCTCATTTTAGCTTGTATCGATGGTCTTGCCATCTTTATCGTAGTGTTCTAATAAACGAAAAAGAAAATTAATTTTTTGATAACATCTTAAAGTGGTATAATGTTAGCACATATTATGTTTTCTTTTTTTGTTTTGTTTTGTCCTCTACAAACTGTAAAAAGACCTCACCCATTTTAATCTTTAAATTTACTTTTAAATTTATATCAGATTGTTTCATATTCGAAAACTTAGAAAAACCAAGTAATCAATAAAAATACAGTAATGTAAAAATCTGATTAATTTCTACTTTCATTTTACAATGGAAATGAAGGCTGATTTTTAGAACTTAAAAAAACAAAACATTTCGACTTTATTATAATTGATGATACATTCATTATTTTATCAGATAATAGATATCAAGAAATAAATCAAAACGAATTTATATATGTAAAAATGTACCTGTCCAAATTGACAAATAATAAATTTTGATAGATATCATATGCCATTTTTAGACATTTCTTGATTTTGAAAGTTGACATGAAAAAGAATTCTTTAATAAAAGGACAAAAAGTACAAAAAAAAAATTGGCAATATTTTGATGACATGTTATAAATAAACGACAGCAACAAAAGTTAAAGTACATGACTACATGACATGCTGGTGAAGTATAAGTAACAGGATTGAAAATATATTCTCATTTGTTTGTATGTAGTGCTTAAAAAAAGATAGTCTGACGTCTATTTTCAACGACATAATTTTTTTTTTGTCAATCATTTGATTTAGTTAAAGTCAAAGTCAAAATTCAAAAATCAAAATTCTATTGTAAAATCACACTATTTCGTTACACTACAGATCCACTTCATATTTATTTTGTACAAATTAAAATTAATAAAATATGTTTAATTTATGTGTTAAAATATAATAGAAAATATTTGTGTAAAATTACCTGCGATAAATTACCAGTAGCAGCAGCAGATACATCATAAACATTCCTATGAATATTTCTATTAGCCATTGAGGAAGCGTCTTGTATTTGTGCCTTTTTCACTTTGACCACAGTCAAAGCCATTGAAAAGTAAAATCGATATATTAAAAAATTTTTCCCTTATTTTTCTTCAATATGTTTATTTCTTTTTTTAATTTATAGAATTTTATATATATATAACATAAAATAAATAAAATTTATAACATTTATTATTTTGATATATAAAAATCACTTGTCAAATTTGAATTTGAAGTATAATTATAATTTTTGACAGAATTCTTTTTTATTTGAGAGACGTGAAATGAAAGAAAAATTAGATAATACACAATATAAATTAATAACTATTTATGCATGTACAATATATCTATGCTTATATGCACATATCGTATCGTACAGCAATACGAAACAGCAACATGCGTTGCGTATAAAAAATTTCCCAATTATGGCGTCATAAATTTATGTTGCTGAATGAAAAATTAAAACGGAATATGGAATATGTATGTACAGAAAAATTAAAAAATGGATGTTTCTTATTCTTTGTTCAAGTGTTTCATTCGACACAGATTTCAAAAGTAGAGGGAAAATTGAAAAACAAAGCAAGTGGAAAAAAATGTGCTTCGTCGTAAATGCGACATTTTTGTTTTCTTTTTTTCTGTAGTATTGCCATGTCACCTTAGAATTTCAAAAGCGCCATCTTATGATTCAAATATAAAATAATAAAAAAAAAACAATCCGTACAGCCTTATAAACTTATAACCGTTATTTTTACAAATTTTAAAATTCAAAATTTATAAAACGAAAATAAACAGAAAATTGAGTTTAAATCTTTTCAAAAATTAAAAACTTGGATTAAAATAATTTTTTCTTATACATATCTGTATTTTAAAATAAAATTTCAAATATTTATATTTATGTATTTCATTTTTTTCTCTTCAACTTCTTGGTAATAAAATCTAGTTCAAAACAAAGTAGTCAAACTTTTATGTAACATCTTTTTGTAAATTTTAAATTGATTTTTATAAGAAAAAAATTGTTTGAAAAATTGCAATTAAAAAAAAATAGAACAAAGAAACTAAAAATAATAATTAATGGCTGATATTGAAAATATTGTATATAAATTATTAGAATTACGTAATGGAAAACCAGGAAAATATGCGAAATTATATGAAAATGAAATTCGAGAATTATGTACAAAAGTACAACAAATATTTTTAAAAGAATCAATAATGTTAAATATTGATGCACCAATTAATATATGCGGTGATATACATGGACAATATCAAGATCTATTACGTTTATTTGATAAAGGTGGTTTCCCACCAGAATCACAATATCTATTTTTGGGTGATTATGTTGATCGTGGTGATAATTCAATTGAAGTTATTTGCTTATTATTAGCATATAAAATAAAATTTCCAGATAGTATATACATATTAAGAGGTAATCATGAATGTGCTAATTTAAATCGTTTATATGGATTCTTTGAGGAATGTAAACGTCGTTATAGTATAAAAATTTGGAAAATATTTGTTAGCGTATTTAATTGTATGCCAGTATGTGCTATTGTTGAAGATAAAATATTTTGTGTACATGGTGGTCTTAGTCCAAATTTAAATTCATTAGAACAAATAACACAAATTCGTAGACCAACTGATGTACCAGATCAAGGTTTATTATGTGATTTATTATGGTCAGATCCAGATCCAGATATAAATGGATGGGGTAATAATGATCGTGGTATTAGTTATACATTTGGTGTTGATATTGTTGAAAAATTTTTAGAAAAATTTAATTTTGATTTAATATGTCGTGCACATCAAGTTGTTGATAATGGTTATGAATTTTTTGCTAAACGTAAATTAGTAACAATATTTTCTGTACCAGATTATTCAAATTTAGATAATAATGGTGCTATGATGATTGTTAATAAAGATTTAATATGTACATTTGCAATATTTGAATCATCAATGCGTCGTAGACCATATGCAGGTAGACTTGCTTTATTGAAAGAATTACGTAAAACTACGTAATATTTAAAAATTAATTTAAAACATGTTTATTTTGCAAATTTTACATTTATTTTCTTTTTTAATATAAATATTTTATTAAATAAATAATAAATTATATTTTTATTTGTTTATCATTTTAAATATCATCACGATTTACTATATAAAAATGGTATTAAATACAATAAAATAAATCTTAATATAAATAATATAATTAATAGAGCTATTAAACAACTAACGACTAAAGTTGTCCATTCAAACATACTTAATTCATTACTAACAGGATATACATGTGTATTTAGTCCAGTCTGAGAATAAATTTGAAATGAAATTTAAATTTTAAAAAACAATCCATTATTAAATTTCAAAGAGAAGCAATCCTTCCATCATTTTCTTACCCATCCACCATTCTCATTTATCCATGGCACTAGCTCGTCTTCAATTACATCACTAACACCTTCAATTAATTTTGGTAGATAATCAGGATGACCTTGACGGACACAATCCACCGCTAAACCACCAGCAATTGCAAACAATGATATAATTTTACCCCATGTTATATCAGAACGAAATAAATCTCTAGCTACTGTACTCAATAATATAGGAACTGTATCAGGGGATTGTAATTCACCACCAGATTGCCTTGATATTTGTCTAGCAACACGGCTATATACACGTGGATGCATTCTTTCTAATTCATCACCTAACTATATCAAAAGAGAAAAGAAAATCATAAATTTCCTTGGAAAATGTTTTAATGTTATGACAAAAAATATTAAACTTTTCCTTCTTTTTTTTTCTCTTACAATCATTAATGCTGGAAATACTTCTCGTACAACTGAAACTGAGGCCGTACCTAAAATACTTCGTATCCTTTGTAAACCTAATTTACGATTAAATAATCCAGAACGTCGTAATCTTCGTTTAATATATTGACCACATAAGCACTTGCCCTGTTCCAAGGATTTTATTCAAAAAATGAAAATTAGAAATTTTATTATAGGATACTCATTAAAATTATGAAAGTGCATAACTAAGTGTGTATTCATATATTATAAACGCATGTACTTGTGTAATAATATCTTGAGCGGGTATTTGTGCTGCTTTCCAACCAATTGTATATGACAATTTCCTTGTAACAGCATCACTAACATTACTTAATCTTCGACGAGCTGATATTGTATTTACATCTAGTATTGATGATGAATGTAATGTTACAGGAAAACTAAATTTACGACGAGTTAAATTGTTGTAATTATTATTGCTATTGTTGCTGTTGTTGCTATTATGATTTGCATTATTTTGCGACAGTTGTAATCGATCGTAAAATATATTATTCTGATTTGAAAGAGTGTTTGCCATTATTTCCCATATACTATACATTTACTGTTAATATGAATAAAAACTGAAATTTAAAATGAAATAAATAAAAAAAATTCTATGAAAATTTTATTGAGATTAATAATTAATTCAAATATTTTACATTAGGGCCTAAGCCTAAGCCGTATAGATAACATTAAAAGAAGCATTAAAATTGAATAACGTGAATTAAAAATACACGGGCCTAGTGCATTACAAAATTTCTAAATTTAATTTATAAACAATTTTAATAGGCAAAAAATTTAATTTTTGTATTTATACAAAATATAATTGTACATGACAATAATTACCTTCATAAATAGGTATGGTCACATACACACGATTGTATTTGCAAAAAGTTTTATTGAAAATTTAAAAATTAACATTTTTTCACGTGTAATTTTAAAAATGATAAGCATTAAACATTTAATATTATAACAACAAAGTTTATGTCTAAACTATAAAGTTATTCTCCATAAGCCATACAATGCGTGCCCACGTATACATTATGTAGATAATTATAAATAAAATTATTTACGAGTAATTACATTTAATAACAACCAATTAATTATCAATAAATTTATTATTGTGTATAATTACAACGATTGATCAATACTTTGTGACTTTTTCAAAATATGTATGTAATTCATTTGGACATATATATGTACTTATGCATATACATATGTATTTTATGTATGCTGTATTCTTTTAAAATCAATTAAATCATTATGAAAGTTTTAAAATTATTTGATTGTATATAACTTCATAAATAGAAAAATATATAATTATACACAAGTAGATATTAGATATATATTTATATATTCACATAATTAAACTAACTTGTGTATATGTATGCAATCATATATGTGCTTGAATAATGTAGTATGTATGTATGTATATTGCACATTTCTTTTATACATATTTTCTAAGATTATACTTTCATATCTATTTATAAAATCAAGAAATTTTTAATCGTTAATTTATAAAAAGATACATTTGTTTTTCTTTTTTTTAATAAAGAAATATTTTTTAAATTGATTTATAATTAATTCAAGTAAAAAAAACTAAAATTCATAGATTAAAAAATGTGCAATATGCAAATGATCGTTATACATATGATTGATTTAAATTTATTTGATATTTGATTTTTAGAATAATATTTAACATTACAAATTTAAACAAAAATTTAAAGAAAAAAATTGTAAATGAGAGAAAGTCGATTTATAGGACAATAAAATAAAGGAAATATGCATACATACATATAATATGTATGTACATATTTTTTATTTTTATTTTTAAAAACCAGGAAAAATGAAAGTTACACACTAAAACATTACCATTCCACGACAAATACTTAATAATGTCATAATGTATTAAATTGTAGAAAATTTAAATGTCCAAAATCGTGATCATGAATTTTTGTCAATTAAATGATACATTTGGTATAGTATAAGGTACACATAAGTATATTTTAGTATTTATGATCTAAATACCGAATTTATAACTGAATTTCGTGAATGAACAAAAAAAAAAATAACACCAGACATTATAAAATAATTTTTCTTTTATTTTTGTTTGAAAATTTAAATTATCATAAAATTATATTGGAATGGGTATTTGCTCTAAATTAAATCAAAAGGCATACATATATAAAAAAGAATTTCCAATAATTATTGTCATTTAGTTAATTTAAAACTGCGGTTGATAAAATATAAAAACCAAAAAAAATAAATAAATAAATAAAAAAGATGTGCAATTTTCGTTTAATATTAATCATAAAAATTTGTATAGTGTTCGTGAATAAAATTTCTGGTGATATTTTACATTATTACAATCCTCATAATAATCATGCTTTACGATATAATAATGGATTATTATTAAATCACATAAATAGTTTATATGGAGCACATTATTTAACATCAACAATTTCTCCAGCTATCATTCAAACTCCAACAACAAACTCGCCAAATATATTTCAATTACCAGAAATTATAGTTAATAGAAATTTACCACAAGTGGATAATAGAAATAATAACGAAGGATACCATTATCCCAAGCCTAATAATACGTATATACCAATTTCAAGTAATCCTGATTATGATCAATCATATCTTCCTCCTACTCCCCCTTCGAATCAACCATCTCCAATACCATTTCCTGATATTCCTCAAAATTTTCCTGAATCACCATCACCTACACAAATTTCACCCCCAAACGATCATTTTTTTCCTTCAACACCAGTGTTTTTACCACCATCAGATGAAAATAATATACCGTCATCATCACCAGTTCCACCATTTCAAGGATATTTGCCATCATTTCGTGGTTCAAATAATGTGATAATTGGTGGTTCTACAACTGATGATGACAATAAACCAATTGATATTGTTATTAATTATGAAACGCCAACTGACGACCATCAACATGATATGATAAGTAATGGATACAATTATCAACCACCTACAACGACTACAACAACAGAGAAACCATTTATTCCACCTGACTCAGATGTTGTTCCAGATTATGATAATCCTGAAAATCCAATAACAGATTTCCCAGGATACGTGTATCCAACACAATCTTTTCCATTACCATCAAAACCATATTTACCACCAACACAAGAACAATCAACATTAGTCAAAGGACGAAGTAATAATTTTCAAAATATAAACAAATCAAAATTAATCCAATTACGTTTAAATGAAATGCGCTGTTTACTAAATCGAAACAATAAAGTAGGATATTTTCATGCTATAATTACACCAGAAACAAATTTCAAAATAATTCCAATTATTGATAATGAATCAATAAATCAAAATAATGGTGATTGTCGAATCCATTTAATACAATCAAAATTGATAATAAATATTAAATCGGATAATTTTAATCATTGTAATGTTTATGATTGTGATAACAACAATAATAATCGAAATTCGAAATATTTATGCTTAAAAATACGTTTTCCATTATTACAAAATATTAGAACAATTTATGATTCAATTTTAATTTTAAAATGTAAATTACAAGAGAAAATTGCAATTAAAACGCATACATTAGAAATGCCGGTATCAAATGAAATGTTCGTATTAATTTTCAAAATTTTTTCTTTTAATTTCATTTTTTAAATATTTGAAAAAAAAAAATTATTTTTTTTTGCTGTTAATATAGACAAGCTAAAAATTTTGGTATATACGCATTTGGTGGAAATCAACAACCATTTAAAACTCATGTTGAACTATTAAGAAAATCAATAAACGGTTTTACACGTCCATTAGAAAAGAATGGAATTGTTCAGTTAGGGGAGGAATTGTTATTAAGAGCTCATGTACGATCTGGTGATGGTAAGTGATTACAAAAAAAAAAAAAAAAACTTGAGAAAAAATCAAACAAAATAAATTTCATTTTATTCAAATTTAAATTATAAAATTAACATAATTGTGACGTCATAAGTATATATGATAGAAGTTCTAGAGGATTATATGCAATTTTAAAAAAATCATATTCGTAAGATTAAAATTTCTTACGTAAATGCAGACAAATTTTTTGTTTTTCACATATATGTATGTATATACGTATGCACGAGGTCGCGCATAAATAAACGAAATAAACAAGAACTTGTAACGAAAAATGAAAATACATATTGAAATTTAACATATCTTAAATTCACAACAATTTTTTTGTATTTTTATTATTTTCTAAATCTTTCAAAGCCCTCAATAAAATGACAAAAACAACATTTTAATTGACTTGACGTCAAATAAATACAATATAGGTATACATATGTATGTACGCGTATATTTTATTTTATAATAAAAATCATAAATTCACACGTACATTAAAAAGCTTATTCAATCAAAATTAAAAATAAATATGTAAATAAAAATTTTACGATTTTTTTTACTACATACCTATTCTTTTCAATGATTTTCTGTTTATTTTTAAATTCTAGAAATCGTGTATTTTTTTATCTGTTATGACAAAGTTGAAAAACTTTCAAATTGAATTTTGATAACAACTACGAAATAATACCACATAGGTATGTAGTTATATCATTCATTGAATTAAATGTATAATTTATCAAAGATCAGAAAAAAAGACAAAAAAATATTTGTAAATACTTAATACTGTTAATACACACACATATCTTTTGAAATTCAAAACAGAAGGTGCAAAACAATATATAAAATATTTAAATTTTAAACCGACTGTTTATCCTCACTTCATTTAATTACTTGTGCCACATACATACGTGTACATATGTATGTATGTGTGTGTTTTTTGTCAATCAATAACAAACCACGTGTTTCTTTTGTTCATTTTTTAAGTATGAATTTTTATTACTATACCATTATTTTTATTACTTTTTTTTTTTTTAATTTAAAGAATTTGAATACTCATCATCTAGTCAAGTTTATAAAATCAAGTTCAAGTTTTTAAATTCACAATTTTATAATATAATAAAAAGGAAACACATACAAGTATTTGTATGCATGTATTTATTCATACACTTTATTCAAAACAATCACAATTTTTTTTTTTTTTTTTAAATAAAATAAAAAATGAGCCAACCAGTATGAAAGGTCCTATAGATGATAAACAAAGCGCCGGATCGTCCATAGATATAAATTCAAAGTTGTTGACGAACATTTTTGGTCAATCAACAATTGAAAAAAAAATTTAAATTTTTTTAATTTTTGGAGGACGGAGCTAACAACCAAATTTTAGTGACTGTATCAAAGTTGATAGAAGAATACTAAAAGAAATGATAAAAGATGTCCAAAAAAACTCTTCATTCAATTTTTTAATTCATTTCAATTTTATAATATCTCCAAAAAAAATTTTCCGTGAGCTGTTGTCCAAATAATTTTTTAAAATTTTTAAATGGTATTGGCGCTTAAGTTTATGATCTATGTATTTTTTTTTCACAGGGGATAACCGTGTTTATAATGTAGGCTCTTTGAAAATGTTTGTTTTTACTAACTGTAAATAATCCCTGTGAACGAAATATATAACTTAAAAAGAAAACGAATTTAAATCTTTTCCTTAGAATTAAAATAAAACAATATTAATTTTTGTTTAATTGATTTCTTATATTTTTATTGTCTTTTTTTTTGTACTATAGGTTGGAATTACTTACGATTATCAGATGTTATATTACAACATATTTCATTAATAGATGGTAAGGTATTGAATTCAGCTGTACTAATAACATCATATGGTTGTTTAAATCCGATAATGAATTTAATTATAACAAATCCACCACAATACGAATCACCATTAGGATATTATTTTATATTTAAAACAATTATGTTTAATGAAATGAAAAGTGGTGATAAAATTTTAATGAGTATTAAAATAACAGCATGTATAGAAAGAACAGATTGTTTGATAATTTGTAATAATAATAATAATAATAATAATAATGAAAATAATTTAAAAAATCGAAAAATACGAAGAAGTATTATTTTCAATGATGTTATTAATAATACAAAATTAAATGAAAATAATAAAAAATCAAAATTAACATTACCTCAATCACCGTCATCATCATCATCATCACATTCAGAAATTTCAACAATTTTATTTCGTATTGAAATACCATCAGAAAAACAAAAATATTTTATAAATGAAAACACTACAAGCAAAAGTAATAATGGTAATAACGGTGATAGTATGAAATTTAAAATCAATTATAATCGCATTAATGATTTAATTAATTTGGAAAGAAATCAAATTAATTATTTTGTAATTGGTATCATATTATGTTTTATATTTTTAATGAGTTTATTAGCTATTTTTATTTACTATTATTATAAATTAATTTAATGAAATACATAAAATTTAAAAAAAAAAATAAAAAATTAAATTAATCATTAAATGGCTTTTTAGAAAAATTTGGTAACTTCAGAAACAATTAGAGCTATTTCGGTCGTAGTTAACTAATTTTGCTAAATTAGCATTCTGCTATGTTTTACATAAAATTTTGACTGTTAATTAAATTTTTGTATGAAAGTTAGCAGAATGTAAAGTTAACGAAATCTGTTAATTACGACCAGAATACCACCTAATATAATACAAATTATTGGTAGGTCTAATTATAAAAAATTCAGTATAATAATTCAAATTAAATTGAAATCATTGTAATATGTAAACCTTTCGTAATTGATTAAATTCGTTATCAAAAGTCATACCGCTAAATAAATATTAAACTACATTAATTGAATAAATAAAACAATAAAATGAAATATGTATTTGTTATATCTAAAACAATTAAATCAAACAGAAACAGAAAAAATTTAGAATTAAACGATATACCAGTAGATGACAAGATAAACTCGCATATAATAGAAATACATCAGAAAATATTAAATTTTGATATTTTTCAACTGATAAACACTATAGAGTATAGACATATGTATACTTAAGGCGGTACATATAAGTACAATATGTGAATCCTTTATTTAATTTACATTACATTTTGGAATCAAAAAATATACAACACAATTAATTAATAAAATTTAACCTACATTATGTACACATGATTGTATCTGTACAAGTACATATGTACATAAAATTCCATCTAAAAAAGAAATCAAATTATCTGATATCTTATTAAATAATCTTTCTTTTTTTTTTCTCAAAACTAAACAACTAACAACATACCTTTAACCAAATAAAGTAATTGTTAATAATAATAATAATAATGTCTATACGATTGTGTCGTATAAAAATTTCATGTATTTAAAAAGAAAAATAAATTGGTAAACTATTAGGTTGTACAATAAGTTTAGGTCGTTTATATCAAAATATCGTTTATTTACCATGTTATGTTATTTATAAATTTTTTTTATTGTTCCTTTTCTAAAGCATTCGTAGAATTTTTCTCATTTTGATCTATTTCATTGGCATTATAATCGTAAATAAAGGTCCTTTCTCTTTTATTATGTGATGTCAAGATTATTATCGTAGATAAGTTACTCATATATTTGTTAAAATTTCTATAAACAAAGCGGTAACTTATAAAAAATAATACTAACTTGTTGGACAATCTAAATAATAAATAAATAAGAAAAAATACATAAATAAAATTATATAATTATATTTATAATGTATGTGAATAAAATGTACATAGGAGGATAGGGTGAAAAAATAGACACTACAGTCTGTCAGATATAATTTGATAAAATTAATTTCATATGTCTCTGATTGTCTATATATACATACATGTATTTATGTACATACATTTTACAAGTAGTATGTACAATGAATTATGGACATGTACATGCAATTTAAAAATGAATTGATCTTCATTAAAAATGAACATTTTATTACAGATTTTGTAAATATCTAGATTTTTTATAAATTTTCCATATTTGTGTTATGTACAGTGGTGTACTGAATTATTTTCATTTAAAATTTATGTTCATATAAAATTTATGTTTCGAATCATACAAAATACTATCACGAAATTATCTAACTAAAATTTTGATTTCTTATAAAAGAGGAAAATTACGAATTTTTTTTTTTTTTCTTGAAAATTTTAAATTTATATACTTGTTTATTAATCCAACTTACTGTATGTTTAGATTTAAAAATGGATATAATATTTATTTTCTATATTTTAATGATAATGAACTTTTTAACTATATGATCGAATTAATCGCACCAATCAATCGATAAATTTTAAAATTTTAATTACAGAAATTGTATCTACTATAGAACATATGTACACATGTATCTCTACATATACTCGTACATATGTACATAAGTTAACAAAGATTTTGTTTTTTAATTTTAATTTAATTCAAAAAAGATTTGTACTGTTGCTTTTTAAGATAAATAAATATGAATAATTATGAGCTACTACTATTATTAGGTATAGCCTTTTTTTGGAGTTAGCAATTTTTCTCATAATAGTTTGTTTAGAAAATTCATTAAAAAAAAAAAAAAAAAGAAAAGAAAAATTAATAACACCGAAACATATTTGTATGCATTTTTATTTTGCACATTTGTCATTAATTTACTTAATCAGTGCATCAAGGTATAAATTTATCTGTTATTTTTTAATTAAATCGGACAAATGATTTGATCAAAATGTAAATAACGGATATCCGTTTATGTTTTAAATTTTCAATCTAACAAAATGGATAATGAAAATTTTTAATTTTATTTAAATATTTCTGTTATTTCGAATGGCTATATACATACGGGCTTCTATATGGTCTATACAATAGGGAAAAAGAAATCCCCTCACATATCAAAAGATTGTTATCATTTTTATTTCGTGTTTTTTTTTTCGTTTCTGTTAAGGTAAAACACCTTGTGTGATTTGTATTTCTTTGAATGACAAACAAAAAAAAAAAAATATTGAAAAAACCAACAAATTTGTTCTTGACTGCACGCATTGTTTCATCATTTTTCTGTTAATGAAAAGACCTTAATAGTTAAATTTAGCACCTCCATTACTACACATGATACAATGATGATAAAACATTGATCGAACTTAAATACTATATGCCATCATTCACATGAAATTTAAAGAAAAAAAAATTATAAAATGTGATTAGAATAATTAATTGAAAATGTTTTATTGGTAAACGAATAAATGAATACAAAATAAAGAAAAACATACATTTTTTTATAAAAATCAATATCATTGATGTACGTAGCATGTAATGTACTTGAACAATTTATTAATATTCTTTGTAATGTTTTTTTATTAATTGAAGTAACTTTGTTTTTTAACTATGAAGTTTTGTTTTTCTTGTATTATGTATTATTATTATTATTTTTTTTTTTTTGTTATGGGTCAATATCGACATAAAATACTTTTTAGTAGCCTACAGGTATGAACAAGCACGTACAAAGAATAAAAATTGAATAGGTGCTAATGCGTTTTTTTTGCTTTAGTTTTATGAAGTGAAATAACAAACGCTTTTTTGCACTAATAAAGAATTTTTTTCACAAGGCATACATACATACATATGTACACACCATGCATTTATGAGCGTTCGCTATAATATTTTTCTATTTCATAAAAATAACGATATAGAAAAAAAATTATAAAATTTTTAAAATAAATAAATTATTTTATCATTGTACGTACATTAGGTAATTTTTTTAATAATATTTAACACCATTAACCTATATCTATTTTTAGACAGAAATTATTATTAATTAATTTACAAAATGAATAAAAACAAGATTGGGTAATTTTTGAACTTTACAACTGGGAAATTTTCATTATTGTTATGCAAAGAAAAATCTCTAATTATCAACATAGATACTTTGACATCTTACAAGTTTTTAAACATGTCCATAATTAAAAATACAAAAAAAAATTTCTTTTGTAAAACTTTAGAAGATTATAAATATTCACAAAAAACATATACCTATATAATACAATTCATGTATATTACCATATGCGATTAAACGGACGCAAGCGTATGTATATACACTTGTGTAACGTCTAATAAATACTAAACAGATGTTTTAAAAGCAAATTCTAATGAAAAGAAAAAAATGTTCTAATTTCTTTTTTAATATTGAAAAATTATCTGTCTGAGAATAAATATAGGAAGTACCTATTTCAAAAACAGATTAAAATTTGTCATGAACATTTAACAGATATTTTATCTTCAGTATCAATTGAAAATTTTAATTTTAATTCCACATTCTTTTTTTTTTTCAAATAATTTTTTTTTTCTTTAACAAACACAAAACATGATATGGCAATGAAATTGCTAAAATTAAATATAACGCAGCTTCTATAAACAAACGCTATACCAGACATCATCGCATTCATTCATAAACAAATAGAAAAAAAATACAATATAAAAATTGTTTATTGTCTAATTTCTGATATTAAAAAAGAAAAAAATATATATAGTAGAAATATTAAGTAAACAAAATATATTTTATGAATCATTTAAAAAAAAAAAAAAACAGTACACAAATTGTCTCAACATACTAAAAAAATTAAATAAATTTTTGAAAGTGATGTAAGTTCATTATTTCAAATTCTGAGATATTTTAGGTTTTATGTCTAAATTTTCAACTAATCTCCATAAAAAAGAAAAACTTTGGCTGTTATAAAATTTGTAATTTTTTAAGAATTTAAGTACAAACTCGTTTTGGAATATCAAAGAATACACACATACATATGTATATACATATGTATACATGCATATCCTTGGAATACGAACAATGCGAACATTTTTGTTTTGAAAATTTTCGACTTGTTTCACTTTCAAAATCTAATAAAGGGGCGTTTTATCTACATGTGAAATTATGTCATCTTATCTAATCAAATTTTAATTAATTTTAATCGTTACTTACTGAAATTTTACTTTTGTTTCTTTTTTGAATCTAAATTTCCTATTGGTTTTATAACATTCTTTTGAAGTTTATTTCACTTTATAAACAAAAAACGTATTTTCACCAAATTAATTTTATTTTTTAGGTATTTTAATAAATCAATTGAAATTGTTGAAATTTTAAATTACGTATATTGTTAGATACAATATTTTTGTTTTTTTGTTACTTATCACAAACAAATGTATTTAAGTTTTTGTTTTTTTTTAGTTTCACTTTTATTTTTTATTTTATATTATTGATTTTTTTCTTATCATTTCAATTTATAACTTTTGTATTTTATTTGAATTTTAGAGAGACGAATAAACTGTAAACAAAATTACAAATTTCAAAAAAATAAATAAATAAATAAACAATTTTGCATTATGCAATTTTATAGCATAATAACTTGAGTAATAACCGTTAAATTTTTTTTCTTTTTTCCAAATACATAATTCTAATTTGCATTTTACATTTTTTTTAATGATATTATAAATACACGTTCGCATTTAAAAATTTAAACAAAATATATTTGACGACATGAGGTAATATAAATTGACTATATACTGTAGGTGTAGACTGTGATGTGTAACATTTTATTTTATAGACATAAATAGATAGATAACAAATAGAAAGGAAATTCAATTATATTGTACACCTTTTATGCTCTGTGGTTTATAGTGTATTTAGTACTATGAAATATTTTGACCTACATACATATATTCATATTTATGATACATTCACATACATCCATACATACACATACGTTATACTAATAAATAAAATAAGGAACATAATAATAATAATAACTCATAATTTAATTACATGCATATAACTTGATCGTGAGTATATTTATCCATACAACCATATGTGTACTGTACTAAAGAAAATTATTTGCCCACTAAGAAAAAACTTAATTTTTTATTTAAATTTTTAAAAAAAATTCAAAAATATAAATAAAGCACTATTTATTATTTGAATTTTAAAATTTTTATAAAATAAGTTAAAAATATAAAAATAAAACCTTCAGATTCTACTAAAATTTTTTAAATTTAAAAAAAAACAAATTAATAAATTTCTTTTAATTAAATGAATAAAAATCACGTTTCTAAATACCGGTTTTAATTATGTATTTTTTTTTAAATAAAAAAAAAAAAAAAAATTGTATAGTACAGCATTTACTTTCGATTTCAATAACACACACATGAATTTTTATTGATTTAATTTGTCTCTTTTGTATTTTAATTTAAACACTTTTTTAGTTGTTACACTTTAACCACTAATTAACTTTTTCGATTCAATAAGAATTTTTAAATAATTTTTTTTTTTTAATTTATAAAAAAATTGCACAACGTTATAGAGATCGAATTTTAACAAACACGATCATAATTACATTGATAATGGTCACGCGACAAAAAGTGAAAAAAAAATTTTTTTTATATTAACTCGAATTAAAATTATTTTTTAAATTACAAAAATAATAATTATGATAAAAATTTCAAAAAAAAAAAATAAATAAAAAAAATAAAAAATTTAATACTTATATTATTGACTAAAAAACAAAAAAATTTAAATTTACATGTTGAATTGTAAACGATAAATGAAATATTATGTGTCTGTGTCTAGTCTTTGAATCTGGTTAAGTACAAATAACTCACAGTTATAAAAAGACAAAAACAAAAAAAAAAAAACAACAAAAAACAAAAATTTAAAGTTGAAGAACTAGATGATGATTGGAGTCTTAAAGGCCAATTGAGACAGTGAGCGTACAACCAATTTTTAAAAGGTATGTACGCTTACATTACGTATGTATCCTCAGTGCCAGTTTAATATTAGCTTTTAGTACTCACTATAATATTGATTTTTATTTAATATGATTCACAAAACATTTAATACAATATAACTTGTAATTTTTTTTTTCTTTTTGTACAATATTAAATGTGAAATATTTTTTTTTATATAAAATCAAGTTTTATTAAAAGATACACTCATATGTATACTTAAACGAACTTCAAATAACTTAATAAAAACTTATGGTACCTACATACATATATCTACTATACTTAATACAAAAATTTTGTATAAAATTAGTAAAAGTATTACCAGTATATTGAAAAGTAAACTTTCACTTTTATTTTTTAGAAATAACTAAAAATAAATTTTACATAAATGAAAATAGCACTTTTATGTGCTACTACTTACATTGAAATAAGGAAACTATGTATATAGGACTATAGGAATAGAAGCCGTTACTAAATTAAAGATACGATTATTATCTGTTTGAAGAAGTACAAGTCATTGATTTTTCAAAAACTATAGTAACCCTAAAATTTATGATCAATATAAATAGAATCACTTTAAAAAAATAATAACAATAATTTTTGTGTTCATTTATGTATTGTATCTGAGGCACATTTTTCGTTTTATTGATGTAAGTAATTTTATATACAAGTCAAATTGAAAAACAGGAAAAAAAAAAAAAATAACGAACAAAAGTTACTATAAAATTATAGAATGGGGTATAAATATTTTTCTTATTTTTATTTAGTAATTGTACAAGCATTTAAATTATATTTATAGGCTTCATAAAATTTAATATAAAAATAAATACATACATGGTATGGTAATTTACACATGTACACAATTAATTGTAGTGTAATGCATGTAAATGTACTTTACTGAAATACATATTGTTTTTAATTCTGTTTCGCTATTTATTTATTTTTATTACCCTTTGGAAAATAAATTTTTATTTATTTTTATTTATTTTTTTTTTTTCAATACAAACAAAAAATTCTAAAAATAAATGAAAAATAATAAATTATTTATTTTAGTTACTACTTGTATTTTTCTTTTGTTTTTTTTTTTTTTTTTTTTTGTATTTTTCCATATTTATTTTTTATCACGTTTCTATAAGACTATAGTATTTTTTTTTTTTTGAATTTTTTCATTGTTCAATAAATTTATGGTTTTAAGTTTTCATGTTTGAAGCAATCAATTTAGGTCGATTCAGGTCAAATTGATTTTCTTATTTATATCAATTTATTAAATTAAGAAATTCAATTATTCTTTTAAAAAATTAATAAAAATAATATAAATTAATCATCGATCCTTTTCAATTATAATTTATTAATCATTTTACAGGAAAAAAATTTTTCATTGGTCTTTCAATTGAATAGAGCAAAAATAATAATAATTTTATTAATTCAAACATACATTTTTCAGCATATCATTTATTCTAAAATTAAAGACTTTTCGACACCTTTTATTAAATGATGACAACAATTTAAAAAAAAAAAAATTTAACTTTTAAGTGAATTTTTTAATTAAATATGTTATTAAATTTCAAACAATTCATTAACGACTTCTATTTAAAATTCATAAAAAATAATAAATCTTTTATTACTATACGTTGCATTTTAAATTTATCTATAAAAAAAATCAATTTTTTGTGTAATTAATTTTATGTCATTGTTTCTTTTTATGATATAAATTACATGTTCTAATTACCTAAAATGATGAAAATCATTCATATACAACACATTTGATTTAAAAAAAAAAAAAACGATTCAATTTTACTTTTCATGTTCATCTTCAAAAATGGTTAAAATTCTATTTAAACTAATAAAATAATTATTTGAAAAAATTGAGAGAAAAGAAAAAATTCAAATAAAAAAAAAAGTGAAATATTGATGTTACAATGATACAGTGTTCATCAAAAATAATGTTTGATTTTGAAATCTTTATTAATTTTAAAATTAATGCAAAGATAAATCTGTTGCTACCGTTACTGATTTATTTTATCCTACAGTCTGGCATATCTATTCTTCAGCTTTAAAAAAAAGAAAAATTTAATAATTTGTACCTTGTATCTATGTATACTTTATTCATAGATATTTTCTAATATATGAAAATCTATTTTTATTTTTTATGTGCCTGTTTTTATAATGGTAAGGATGATTCTTCATATTTTTTCTCTTTTTATCATTACGAAATTCTTAACGTATTCTATATATTACAAAACATAAATTTTTTAATTTTGATATAATTAAATTCAGTCATTATTTTAAAAACTAGAAAACCTGATGACCCAAATACTTGAATTCAAAAAAATAAAATAAATAAATAAGTAAATAAAAAAATAAAATAAAAAATAAATAAAATTAAAATAAAAATAAAATAAAAAACAGAATATTTAAAAAAAAATGCTTAAAATATAATACAACATAAAAATAAAATAAACAATTAATTTTTGTATAATCCTGTATATAATATCACAGTATTATTACTACATGTACTATGTACATTGTACATACCATTGTAAAGTTAAAAACTATGTAGTTATACATTCCATTACATCACATATTATGCATTATGACAGCAATCTGTTACTTACGTTTATGTATGTACATGTAAAGATATATTTGAAAACTTCATGAATCGTTGTCCAACGGACATACATGGGACATTCATATCTATATACGTACGTTATTATTTTGATCATAAATATTTCAAACATCAACACACAAATTGTAATTTATTGACAATATGTCAATTATGTTTGAATTACTTTATTAAAGTCATAAATTTCAATAGTTAACAGACGAGTTAAAAAAAATAACAGTAGATCGCGATCTTGTTGCAGATACAATATCGATGTTTATTTTTTTATTTATTTTTTCAAATTATGGTACGTCTTAAAGACCAATTTAAAAATTAAGATTGCAATCTACGTATTTACGTACATTTAATGAAAAGCCCACCTGGCTTTTATTTTGGTTGATTTAGGTATTTATTTCTCTTTTTTCTTCTTTTTTTGTCAATTTTGGAGTTTCTTTCTCATTAATTTTATGGATTTCATGATTTCTGTTAAACAATTGTAAGAAAAAATAAAATAAAAACAATTAGATAGATTGAATTATTCGTAAATATAAATGCAGAATTCATATTTTGTATATCAATATTTGATTGTTTTGTGGTATTATGTTAGAACTTGGTCAGGAAATGAAGATCATTAATTTAAATTAAACATTTAAACTAGATGTGATATCGTTATATTTTTGAATACAAATTGAAATCAATGAAATGTTCTTGGTAATTGAAATAAAATTATTGGCGTTACCTATTAAGATTGATTTATTAGTCATGAAATTTTAAACAAAACTCATTTGTCCTGCAAAACTTCTTATATGTAAGAATCCGATTTTAAATTTTGTCTGTTTTATAAACTCTCAAGCAATTTTTAAACCATTCATATAAATTATGCAATACTGATTATTTTTTGTTTAAAATTTTCTTCCAATAAATCCATTAGATAAACTTTGAAAAGATTTTACAGACATTATAACAAATAATTCATTTATGATTAATTATGTTTCAGAAACATCTTCAATTTTAATTCTAACTAAAATACAAAAATGTAATTAATATATTTACAAATTTAATTAATTGAAAAATTTTTAATTCTACTTTAATCTTAATCATTAAAAATTCATGGCACCATCTAAAAACATTAGACTATCAATTGAGCCAATTGCTAAATCAACATCACGTTTTTGAATTATTTTCTTTTTAGCTTGTGATGTAAATGAATACGATTCTTTAGCTAATGAATCAATAAATAATTCAGTTGCTTTTGTTATTAAAAATACAGCTTCATGTGATGCTAATTGTAAATCTGGATCTAATTTCATAATGCTACGGATTTTACTCAAAGGCAATTGAGTTAACTTATTTTCATTTGATGAAGTTTTTTCTGCTAAATAAAAACAAAGTTATTCGAAAAAAAGTCTTGATTTGAAAACCAAAGAAAAACCTTTATCGTTTATTGAATTTTTCTCATTCTGATCTGTGATCACTGCATCTGCGTCTACAGTTCCTGTTTCTTGTTGTTCTGTTTGTGGTGCATCCGTTGATTCTGTCACTGTTATATCTTCATTATTTTCAATTGAATCTTGTTTCTTTTGATTGTATTGCTGTTGTTCTACAATATTATTATCGGAAATCTCTTCAGAAAATTCTAATACATCAGAAAACATTTCTTCACTCTCCATGTTTATTTGAAACTTATTAATTAATTTTTAGAAGAAAAAAGTTTAAAATATTTAAAATCTTCGTATTTTATTTTTAGCGGTACGGTACACACACAGCATAAACTACACACACAATTCACATAAAATTTCCAACCTTTCAAAATTTTTAAATGTCGATCTTGGTAAACAAAAACAAAAGTATCAGCTGTCTTTCAGCAGTTTTGAATTTAGATGAAAGCGAGACGAAAACGAGACAATTTATATCATTGCCAGTTTATAAAATAATTGCAGAAGAAAAATCTTCTGACCACTTTTATGATAAAAAAAGGGATTTTTAAAAGATTTTGAATTTGAGTATCCTGTGTCATGCATACGATTTACACACCATATTGCACAGTATTTTATATTATTTCCAAATTTTCATTGATACTGTGATACAAAACTTTAAATGTCTCAATTAGGATTTCGGATAAATTTTTCCACATACATAAATTGCATACAACAATCTGACCCAAAAATCAATTGAGGTTTTCCACGAAAAACGGTATTTTCGAACTTTGAACCTTCATAACTCCAAGTGTTTTTAATCGATTTCAATAAACATTAACTTATTGGGCTCAAGCCTCTGCTTCAATTTTCAGTAAAGTTAACTTCACAGTGTACGACACCGTTACCGTATTACATGTCCATTGTCCAAAAATTTTCAATTCAAACATTTCAAAAGGGCTACGGGTACAATTTAGCATACAATAACTATTAATTAGACACTTACTAAAAGTCGTCTAAGCTGCAAGAAAAATAGTTTAAGGTACACCCTGTATTGTATGTACAATGTAGTGTACACGTACACACTACACACATGCATGATGCGTGCACTGGCACAATGTGCAACCATATTCCAGCAATGTTTACAATTTACATTGAATTGAAAATTGAAATGGGTAATTATGTGAAATGTGCAAGTATTATGCGCATGATAATATTATTTTTATTTATATATTATTATATTGTCGATTTTAATTTTTACTTGTCGATCTTGTTGATCTTGTACTTGTAAATTTATTTGAATTATTGTTGTTTTTTTTCAGTTTTTATATACTTACGTACATTGTACAGTGAACAATAGTGTTTTTGCCATAATTATATGCTGTTAAACGAAGATATTGATCCATTAAAAAATAAATTACGATGGACAAATCGGAAAAATTCAAATTTCGAGAAATACAAAGAAGAGTTGATAAATCAGGTAATTTCTTTTTTTTTTCGTGTTCTTTGTAAATTTTTTTTACGAGGAAAATTCAATTTTCAAAATGATCGTGAAAAGTGAAAGGAAGAAATAAGTAATTAAAAAACATATTCAGGTTATGTTTATATAACAGAATTTTAGATATACACAATACATACAAACGTAGTATCACGATAAAAGTTGGTAAAAGCATCAGTAAAAATAAACATTTCTTTTAATGTAACAATAAAAACATGATTTTATAAATATCGAATTTCAGATTAAATTTTGTGTTTTAGAATTTCAATTCAAATATCATGAATAGATCATTAGACCATCAAATCTTGTTCATGTCCATTCCAATTTTAAGCATAATATCGATGTCATGGTCATTATATTACAATAAATAGATTTTAAATATTTTTTATGTATTGATCTTGTTTGATAATAATAACTGATACTCTCTTTGCGGCCATCATATTTTTAATCAAAAATAAATATGTAATTACAATTCTTCGAAGTTTCTAGTATAATTTTTTTTTTTAAATTTAAGGGAAAATGTTTATGTGGCCAATATATTCGTGCTCGTTTACGAAGAGCTGGATTTTTAAATAGGAAAGCAATCCAAAGATTACGTGCAATATTGGAACCATCATCAAGTATAGTTTACGAGGTGTTTCCAACATTGAATAGTGTATGTATATTTTTCTTTCTTTTTTTAAATTGTAGCCTTTAAAGATCTCAATGAAAATGTAATTTTTCAGATGGGTGAAGAGTTAGAACGTATGCATCCACGTTTATACATGAATGTATCACGGCAACTATCATCAGCACCGTTTGGTGAATTACTAGATGGTGATCAAGCACCAATATTATTAAATTTGATTGCCAAAGAATTATTTAAAACGAATCAAAGTAGTAATGTAAATAACAATAATATAAATAATAATAATAATAATAATAATAATAATAATAGAAACATTTATAATACAAATATAACATGGGGTAAAGTAATATCATTATTCGCTGTTTGTGGTGGTTTTGCTGTTGATTGTGTTCGTCAAGGTCACTATGATTATTTACAATATTTAATAGATGGTATGACAGAAATAATCGAAGATGATCTCATTATATGGTTAATTGATAACGATGGTTGGTTAGGCTTACAACATCATGTTACAAAATATGTACAAAATTGTAATTTTGGTATTAAAAAATTATCAATAATCGGTTGGTTAACAATATTCATTGTAATATCATCAGTTATTTATTTTATAACGTATTTAATTAAATACATTGGTTGCCATTTATATTCATATTTATTTTAAAATTTTTGTTTTTCTTTGAATTCAAAAAAAAAAAATTAGAAGTAACGGTTAAAGAAATTTTATCATTTAATTTGATGTGATATCACAAAAATAAAAAAATAAAATTAGATTTAAAATATTCGAATCTGCCTAAAAAATTTAAAATTAATTTTAAAAATGTAAAGTCGTGACCATTTAAAACAACGAATTCTCAAAATAAACCAAAATCAAATATTCGTTATATTTGGTGATATTTAAACACTAATCTAAGATCGAAATTAAAAAAAAAAAATCCTATATACATAATCTACCTATACTTTTCTCTAAATTTGAATGAAAATTATTTTTGGGTTAAATTTTATGTAGGTAGGTACTTGCATTTTTATTCATTAAATTTTCTAGATTTTTTGTTTATTGTTTTAAGTATTGTTTTTAATTTTATTTTGAAAAAAAAAATTGTCTTCCATTTGAGTATTGAAAAAAAAAATGAAATTTTTTAAATACCATATCTATGTATGTATGTAATAAATTTGTTATGTAAAAAAACAAAATTTTTATTTATTTAACTTATTTTCAATGCTGTGTACGTTTGTTAATGTACGTATGTACATTTTTTTCTTCAAATTGGTTTTCGAAATTGGGATGAAATGATATAAAACTAAATTTGTCTTATTAAGAATATGAAGTTAGTTTTAAGATTTTGAGAAGGTAAATGGTAAATTAACAGTGATTTAGTGAAAAATGTGATCCATTAGAACATACAAAACTTGCAGTAAACCTCAACATTAGTTTTAGGGCTAAATTGGTAGTTACAATAAAAAGTATAAAACGCATTTATTTTTATCTTAAAAATTATTTTTATTTCCATTGAATTTATCATTTAAAAATAATTAAATGTTTATTTGTCGACGTTAAAGAATATACATAGTGCATAAGTGTTTGGAAAACTGTACATACATATGTATATTTTTCTTTTTAACGATAAGATTTTTGATAACGTGCGCGTGCACCTGGACCACCAAACTTCTTTGGCTCACAACGACGTGGATCACCAACTAATAGTGTTCTGTCATATTGAATCAAAATGTCCTTAATTTCTTTTTTTGATGCTTCGTCAACATCTAGAAATACAAAAAGAATTAGATAAAAATTAGTACTAATTACGAAGAATTCAAAACTCAAATTGTTTTTTATTTTTTAATTTAATGTCGAATATACAACACCCAAATTAATGAATTGCTTTTTTAATTTGGTTGGTAATAGTAAATACATTTTAATTTTCCCTTCGTTTATCTTTCGTGAAGAAAATAAAAAATGAGATTCTTAACGAAAATCTGGTACAGAAAGGGTTATGAACAAAAAATAAATTATAGGAAGTCCAATTAAAATTTGGTTACTTACATTTTTGATAGAACGCCACTAAAGCTTTAGATATGGCTTGACGGATTGCATAGATTTGTGCAATATGACCACCACCGCTTACACGTACACGAATGTCGACACCAGCAAATTTCTCCTAAAAAAATAATAAGACCAATATTACGGTTTACATTCATAAGTATGAATTTTTAGAAATTAAAAACCGTATCAGTGAAAACTAGTTACTTTCATTTGTTCATTCAATTTCGGGATAAGAATATTTTCATCAATTACGATTTTTATTTAAATGTATCTCGTATATGTTTACGTACCTTGCCAAGTAATAAAAGAGGCTCTTGTAATTTATATTGTAAGATTTTTGGTTCAATCATATCCAATGGACGTCCATTAACTCGAAGCAATCCACGACCACGTTTGCAATATGCAACAGCTGTTGCTGTTTTCTAGAAGAGAAAATCAAAAATATAGTAAATTGAAGGTGCCATATATCGGTTATCATTTTCTTTCATGTTTTAAAAAGGAATATGTAATGTCGTGTCTTTTATTTAGCATGACGACATCTTAATTCTCGAGCACACTTGGTAAGGAAGACACTACTACTTATAATTTTCTATCCCTCAATCGATCTCCATGTAGACGCTAATTAACCATACTGGAGTCAGTAAAGGGAATTCTGGTGCTTTTTCAATTTTTTATTTGACACGTGCCATTAAACACTGCATTTGAGCACCCATTATTGCTAGCTAACACAAACTTCATAGAATTTTTGCTTTACTTACTTTACGTCCAAAAACTTGAACAGCATGAATTGGTTCTCGTCTCTATAAAATACCAAAAAATTATTAATTTTCTATTTTAGATGAATTATAATATTTTAAATTTAATAAACAAATTTTACCTTTTGTTGCATTTTGACTGCTTAGGTTATGCTTCGTACATGCGAAAAGAAAGAAAGAAGGAAAATTGTTGAAATATTGAAAGTTTTCATTAATTAATTTAATATATTGAAATATGAAACGGAAATATTAAACTCGAATAAATCATTATTAATCCAATGAACAGTAAGCAACAGTAAGCTAGTATTAAAGCGACATCTAAAAGTTTAAGTTCGAAACAGGTCGAAATAATTTATTTCGCTTGACCAAAATTTGATTTTTTTTTAAATTTAGAAATTTTTTTAGTTTGTAAATAAGAATTTGGAAAAATTTCAGAAAAGCTACAGACAACAATTTGAAGTGTTCAATATTATTACGAGACATGTTATGAGGTCACTTGTTTCGAAGCAAATGAAATAATAAAATGGGCTAGAAGCTGTGGCCCATAAATGAATCATTTGTTCATATTTTATTTCTTGTAACACTTTTTTCTCTTTTTAAAAATTACTGATTAGACCAATCAAGAATTCGTTGAATTTGTTAGGTGCTGATCAGCTGACTTAACTGGCTGTAATTCTTTTTCAGTTTAGTTTCCATTTCCAATTATCCAATTGCATTTTACGTTTATTTATATCATTTGTGTTTTGTGTGTTTGTGTATAGTTTGCCAGTTTTGTGTTGAAAACAACAAAATTTCGTCAACAAGCCACGTTGGAAGCTTTGACGTTTGATAATGACAATACAATTACCGATTACCGACATTGGTGATTCTGCTGTGCTGTGTATTGAGTATTGTGTATGTCGAAATCAAATAAATTTCTTATAAGAAAAATTACAAAAATCGAATTAATTATTTACATTCTTTATATTTTTGTTGATTTTTAAACAGTGAGTATTTTAATAAATAAATATTTAAAAAATAAAACAGAATATTTTTTTCAATTTAATTTTCTGGTTGAAAGAAAATTTTCCAGTCCTGTTGGCATCGTAATTTCTAGCCAACCATATTACAAATACATTACATATTCACTGTGATTTAAATATGCTATGACCTAGAAAATAAAGATTTTTCTTTTTAAATTACATGGAACGGAAGTGAATTTAAGATAAGATATTTTTCAATTTTTTTTCAGGTTTTTTATAATTTAATTTCGAAAGGCAATTTTCCAAAAAAATTTAAAAATGAAAATAAAAGAATTGCAAAAAACTGTTAATGTTGCATGGTCACCAGGACAATTAAATGAAGTTTATTTATCGGCTGGTACAGCAGCACAACAATTGGATACGTCACCGAATACAACATCAATAATTGAAATTTATTCAGCAAATTTATTAGATCCTAATTATGATCTAGAATTAAAAGGTACACAAACTAGTAAATATCGGTAAGTGAAAAAAACAAAACAAAAATGAATGACGTGTACATATTCTTGCAAGAAATATGAAAATGTTTTATTTGAAATTTATTTTAAGATTTCAAAAAATTGTCTGGAGTCCAACTGGCATTAATAATGGACAAAATCCGAATGGTTTAATTGTTGGTGGTTGTGAAGGTGGTCATATACAAATTTATAGTGCCTCAAAATTATTAGCTAATAATGATGGTGTAAATGATGATGCGTTATTGGCTCATCAAGATAAACATACTGGTACTGTACGTGGCCTAGATTTCAATCCATTTCAACATAATCTATTAGCATCAGTTGCATCAGAATCTGAAATTTTTATATGGGATTTAAATAATACAACAACACCAATGGCACCTGGTACTAAAACTCAACCATTAGAAGATATACAAAATGTATCATGGAATCGTCAAGTACAACATATATTAGCATCAGTATTTAGTTCAAAATGTGTTATATGGGATTTACGTAAAAATGAACAAATTATTAAATTAAATGATTCACAATCAAGAGTACGTTGGAGAGCGATACAATGGCATCCTGATGTCGCAACACAACTGTGGTTAGCATCTGAAGAAGATCAATCTCCCTACATTCAGTTATGGGATTTACGATATGCGACAGCACCAGCAAAAACAATGCAAATCCATCAACGTGGTGTATTAGGTTTAACGTGGTGTCCAAAAGATTCAGATTTAATGGTTTCGTGTGGTAAAGATAACAAAATTTTGTGTTGGAATCCAAATACAGAAATACCAGTAAGTTTTGGTTATTCTACTTGTATTTTATTATTATTTACTTATCGATGGTAAACCTTAGGAAGGTGAAATTTTATCAGAGATTGCGACAACAATTCAATGGTATTCTGATGTTCAGTGGTGTCCACGAAATCCAGCATTAATATGCAGTTCAAGTTTTGACGGTAATGTGTCAATTTATTCGATATTTGGTGGTAGTCAACAACAAGTTCAAACGTCAAATAAAATCGCTGATTCATTTCCTGGAATGGATCAATTTGCTCAAGTACCGCATCCACAACAGACAACTCATATTACATATCCAGATTTAAAAAAAGCACCAAAATGGATGAAAAGACAAAGAGGTGTATCATTTGGTGTAAGAAAACAAAAAGGGAAAAACCGATTAGTGTCTTCTGTTTATTTGAGATTTTTTTTCCATTTCAGTTTGGTGGCCGTCTTCTAATTTTTGATAATAAAAATTCATCAAAAGTCGTTAATATTTGTCAAGTTGTAACTGAACCAGTTTTAATTCAAAGATCGAATGCACTAGAGAAAGCAATCGATGAGGGACAATTCATTGAATTTTGTAAACAAAAAGCAGATCAAATGCAAGACCAACATAATCGTTATATATGGTATTTTATAAAAGCAAATTTTGAACAGAATCCAAGAGCTGAAATGTTAAATTTATTAGGTAAAATCAAAAAATAAAAATTTTAAAAACAAGATGATTGAAATTCTTCATTCCACTTTAATTTAAGGATATAATTATGAAGATATAAAACAAAAATTCGATAAATACATCAATAAAAATGACAACGAAACGATTGTAACAGAAACAATAGCAAATCATCAAGTTGAACAATTAACAAAGCAAATGTCTGTTTTATCTCGTGTAAGTACAATTATGTTTATTTTTTTTCTTTTGTTTTCTCTGATTTTTTTTTACTCTTTTCTTTCACAACATTTTTATTCTAAAATTTTGAAAAGTACAATTTAACTTAATTTGTATTTGTAAATTCGTAATTGTTATTAATTTTTACTAACAAAAATCACAAACTAAAATCACATTATTTAACTGTAAATGTAAAACGCAATGCACGCATAATTTAAAAAAACAACAGAGTGATTCTTCTGAGGTTGAGGGTGATCAAAGCACTGATGATAGCACTGATTTGTCGGTAAGACTTCCAAAGAAAAACAAATCCTTTAATACACTAATTTCAAAGTCATCAAAACTATTTGCTTGTTAAAATTCTAAATTAACAAGAAAAAATAAATTAAATAGATCCTTTTTCTATATAGGGTGGAGATAATAATGCGATATTTAATGCGATTTCATCTGGAAATAAGATTTTAAGTAGCAATGAAGAAGAAACAATATGTAACACTGAATCATTTAAAATACCAACTGGTGATAGTGATGAATCGTTAATTTGTCAAGCGATATTAACTGGAAATATTGAAGCAGCAGCAGAAATTTGTATGGAATTTAATCGTCCAGCAGAAGCATTAATTATTGCATCAACAGCTGGTAGAGAATTGTTGAATAAAATTCAGACACGTTATTTAAATAAAAATCATAATAATGAATTATCGAATATAATAAATGCATTAATAAAAAGCGATTGGTTTGATATTGCAAAACGTTGTACGATTGATTCGTGGAAAGAAGCATTAGTTGCAGCATTAACACATAGTGAAGATCAGACATCGTATTTATGTGGTATGATATAATTTTTGTTAACTTTTTTTAATTAGAATTTTTTATTAGAGAATTTTTTACTTTCTTTCTTTCAGATAAAATTGGAGAAAGACTACAACATGAATTGTCTAGAGATAAAAATTTAGCTAAAAATTCATTACTTTGTTATATATGTGCTGGTAATATTGAAAAATTAGTTGAATCATGGTTATTAATAAAAAAATTTGAATCAATGTCATCTAATGATGGCAAATTAAAAACCGATGAATTACAAGATTTAATTGAAATTGTAATGATATTAAAAAAATCATTAGAAATACGTGGACAAAATTTGTTGGTAATATTAAAAAATTTTTAAACTTACTTTTAATTTAACACTAAAAAAAATTTCTTTTAGCCTACTGGAAAATTAGCTGAATTTTTAGCCCAATACGCTGGATTATTAGCAGGACAAGGTGCATTAAATTCGGCATTATCGTATTTAGGACCATCGCAAGATCCGGAGTTAGAAGATTTACGTGAAAGACTATACTATGCATTGGGACATAAACGGCAACAAACTTTTTCTCGTGGAAGTGTATCTCAAAATCAACAGACCCAGGCCAATATGTATGGGAAACAAGCGACAGTTGCTGCTAACAGATATGGTCAACAAAGAACGAATTCTTTCTCCAATCAGTCAAACACAGGGTTTGGTGCACAGCAAAATAACTTCAATCCAACAATGTCTGGTGTTTTACCAGCATCGTCAAATAAAGTGCAACAATGGAATCCAACACCGATACAATCACAACCACCAGCTCCGTGGAATACGAATCCATTACAACAACCTTCATCAGCCGCGGCGTCACTACATAATTATGATTCACAACAAAATCTATTGACTTCGATGCCACCACCTTCATCAACGTCGCTAGGTGGTCCACCACCCTCAGCTACTTCACAAGTACTGTCTCCAGCATCTAAGCCTCCACTGACGGCAGCAAATGATAGTCTCAATAGACCTCAAAGACCATCAAGTGTTGGTTCCCAAGGTAGTGAGTTCTCTCAATTTAAAACTAAAACACTAACATATTTTTTATACGTCTGACTAGGAACTACACCACTCTCTAGGGCAAAATATGTTTTAGATCCCTCAGTTACTTCAGGTCCAAACTATGGTCAAACAATGGGAGTGTATAATCCACAAACAGCATATAATAATTCATCTTACGGTCAGTTTGGTAATAACAATAACATGCCGCCAACTTCAACAACTTTCTATCAGCCTTCTCAAATTTCTCCGGCAAATCCACTAAATTCCCAACCAATCCAAAATAATTTTCAACCTTTTACGCCAACTCCATTAGTGCCACCAGCAATGTCAGCAACAAATTTAACAACAAATTCTTCTGGTTACTTGAGCGGTATTCCTCCAATTGAAACGGCTCAACAAGCATTACCACCACCTACATCTTCAACGATTCAAAGAAATCCAACGCCTCCACCTGGCTGGAATGATCCACCAGCGTTAAAAACTCGCCAGCAGGTAAATATTGAATTTCTCAGTGTGAATCTAAAATATTTCGGCAATAAGAAAAAATTTTAGGTCGTAAAATTATTTATTTTGTCTTTTCTTTCGTGCTTTTTTTAATACAACAAATAAATAAAACAAATAAAATTAAAAACGAAAAGATTTTCTATACACAAAAGAATGAAATGTCTGCTGAACATGCTGGTACTAGAAAATGGAGTAAAATAATTAATAATAATTCATCATCATTATCAACAACTATAGTACCAACATCAATAATATCCCAACAACAGCAATCACAGCATCAACAGCACCAAGTGCAATACCAGCAGCAACAGTGTTATGATTTCAAAAATGATATTACTTGCAATAATTTACCAATTTCTAATGATGATTTATTATTATCTTCTTGCTCTCTACAACAGGTATCTGTTGTAAAAAAATGTTGATTTTAAATATTTAATTGATTTTTTTCGCCAATTTTTTATTTTTCAGTTTGTCGTTATTTTTCGTCATTATTTTTTTATTTTCATTTTTGTAATGTGCGTGCTACTGTTAGAACATTTTATGCTTTAAAAAAGAGTTTTTTCATTTTGTTTTTTTTTAATTTTATTTTCTTTTCGTTTTAAAAATATTGCAAGTACTTTCAAGAACATATCTAAATGCACATATACTCGTATGTATCAAAACAAAAGAAAATATGTAACAACGTAATTTTTATACGAATCTTCATAAAGTCACTATAACTAATGTCGTACTCATTTTAAATAAGGACTTTTAAATGCTACATTTTGAATCAAAATTTACCCAAAATTCATCTAAAACGTAGAAAACTCCTTTTTGAAAAATACAATAAATCATCAAACCCTAATTCTCTTTTTATTAAACAATTTATTTTGGATTTAAATAAAAGCATGACACTCTTAACTTTAAAGTTTAATTCATTGGTTTATTTTACGTAGCCGTGATAGTTTAAATTTATTTTGTGTCTTTTAATAATATCTATTTTTCAGCCAAAAATTGAATCTGGACCTCCATTAAATCCTATAACTCATCCAATATTTGGTGTTGATCCAAATCAACAAGGACAAAATGGTTATCCAGATCCGAATCTTAATTATATGAATGCTCAATATCAGGTAAAAGAAAACTAGAAAGTGTTTATTTATAAATTGCTAGATTTTCTTTTTTATTTCATTTTTTCGCTTATTAGAATCAAGGAGGAACATTACCGCCTCCCCCACCAACATCATCATCGTCAGTAGCATCAAATATGTTATCACCACAAAACCAAAATATGATACCATCAAATGCACCAATTGATTCTAATAAAATTTACAATCCATTAAATTTCCAACAACAACAGCAACAGCCAACAATGCCAGCACCACCACCATCGAATCAATCCCAGATGTACCAACCGTATCACCATGAACCTCCACAAGTAACAAATCCAGAACCAGTTAAAGAAAAGCCACCATTACCAGAAGAATTTATTTACATGCAGACAGTATTCGAAGAATTAAAAAATCAATGCCAAAATGTAGCACCAGATCCAGTATGTATTTGAGTATTTGAGTAAATGTGTATATTGTTATTACACATTTATCTACTTTAGGCTTGAGTTCAATTCTAATTTATTTTCCCATTCTTTTACTTTTTACAGCGAACAAAACGAAAATTTATTGATGTAACAAAACGATTAGAATCATTATACGATGCTTTAAGAGCTAAAAAGGTATGTCATTTTTTATTTTTAAATTAAATTATGAAAATTATTATTTTTTTTTCTTCTTTTTAAAAATTACAGCTAAGTCAAAATACAATATCATCATTGAATCAAATTGTGCAATGCGTACAAATTGGTGATTATCAAAATGCAATGAACGTGTATATGGCAATAGTATCTGGACCAGATTTTTCACAAACAGCTAATTTTATGCCTGGTATAAAAGTTTTAATACAATCGGCATCTGAATTAAAAGTTTATTTAAGATAAAATAAAATTTCCTAAATATCAAGAAAAGAATTTATAGTACATAATTGAAATATTTGAAATTTTTATCGTTTAAAAAAAAAAAAAAAAAACAATAAATATAATATATATGTATAAGAAAAAATATGCATAATCTTATTAAATAAATAAAAAATTCCTAAATTGTTATAATATATTTCGTTATTACAATTTATTTTCTTTTATGTTATAATGGTACTATAAGTAAAGCTATAAGCGAAATATGGAATAGATACTGAATAGATATTTCACTGTATTACAAAAGAAAATATATATATATATATAGATATATATAAAATAATACGAAAAACATTTTTTAAAAATTATTCATGCAATAAAAATAAAATTTAAAAAAAAAACGAAATTTATTCAAAATATAAAAAATATACATATGTGTTTCAAAACTAATCATTCTTATCATTTGCATTTTTAAAAAGCAAGAAAAACTTTAAAGAAAAACAATCTACCGTTAACTTTTGTTTCTGTGTTTGAAAATGAAACATAAAATGTACGTCTTCATTTTTGTTTTTGTTTTTTTTTTTTTTTTTTGTTATAGATTTTAAAGATAATATAAACATACTTTAGAAATATTTGTTATCAAAATAAATGTTCAATAATAGCAAACAATAATAAATATTTAATTTAATAAAGTACTACTTATAAATTGTTTTGTATGCTTTTTTGATTTCTTCTCAAGGTTTTTTATTATACAAAAGGTCTCGGAATAAAGGTCGCAAAACATATTTTTGGAATATGTAAGACCATGATGTTATAAAATGTCCAAAAGAGGTTTAGAGTTATTAAAGCATTTCAAAAGTTTGTAGTCTTTCATTATAAAAAAGAAAGAAAAAAAAGCAGTATAACTTCAACAGTATTTTTATTTACTTGTTGGAAATTAAAATCAAGTTTTAAATTATATATGTTATTTTATTATTAATTTAAACATAATGCATTAACAATGTTTAACTTATCTACAATTCGTCATTTAAAATATTGATTGTCTAAAAATAATTTAAATTTAAATTTCTTTTTTTCCAATTATTCTTTAACCCAAAAATCAGTTATAATTTCTTCAGTATGAAAATCTCCAACATCAATAACAGCCATCTGAAAATTAATAAAAAAAAAATGCGTATTTAAATTTGTAATTCATTTTTTTATAATTTTATACTTCATCAATTTTATTAGTGTCTAATAATGATTGTTGTTCAATAATCATGGATGATGGTGCATCTGATGTTGTTGCCATTATAATTTCATCATCTTCTGTTATTATTTCATCAGTAATTATATCTGAATCAGATATTATTTGTACATCACTATGTTGTTCTTTCATATGATCGCGTAAAGCGAAAATTTTCGCGTACACAGCACCACATACAATACAATCATGTTTTAAATTTGTATTCGTTTTCTTATGTGTTTCCATGTGTGTTTTAACTGCATATAATGAGGCAAATGGACGATTACACTCTACACATGTAAATGGTTTTGTGTGACTTTTACGATGACCAGCTAGTGACACAGCCGTTTTAAACGTTTTTGGGCAATGTGTACATTTATAAGCTCTTTCATCTGAATGCGATGCTAAATGATGAGTATAAACCGAGACCGATTTAAATCTGTTTCAGAATATGAAAAATAAAAGATTTAGGAAAAATGCTCAAGAAATAAAGAAATTTCTATAGATTCATTTTGCATTTAGAAATTACGTTGGTAAAGATAATGTACTTTCAATTTATTAATAAATCGATAAAAATTAAAAAAAAAATGTTGTTCACCTTTTATTACATGTTGAACACACATATGGTCTAGCATTGGTATGAGTTCGTACATGTAATGTTAAACAGTACGCAACCCGAAAACATTTCCCACAAATATCACATTTATGTGGTTTTTCACCTATGGTAAAAAAAAATTATAAAAACAATTATAATTAACTCAAATAAATCTATTTATTCAAACTTATTTCATATTAACCTGTATGTATTCTTTCATGCTTAACTTTTTCATGTGGTTTTTTAAATTGCCTACCACAATATGCACATTCGTATGGCAATGTAATACCAGCACTTTCTGCTTTTGTAATACCACGACGTTTTGGTTGATTCTCATGTAATTTCATGTGTATTTGGCATTCAGTATCATTATCAAATTTTTTATTACATATAAGACAAAAAATCTTTGATTCAGTATCATGAGCTTTTTTATGAACATCTTCAAATACTTTATCATACCTAAAAAATAAAATTAAAAAAAAAAATAAAATAAAGACTGAAATCAAGAATCTCTTATAGAGTATTTGAAAAACTTACTGTTTCTCACAAACATCGCACCAAAATAATTCATTTGAAAAATGACCACTTTTCTCAATGATTTTCTTTTCTGCATTTATAATGCGATCAAACGAGTTTTTTATTGTATTTGGATTATGCATTTTTGCATGTAACCTGGTGAAAAAAATTTTTTTTTCTTAAAAAATTTTAAATCATCCGTTTTTGTGCACTTACTTTAAACTTTTCAATGTTGCAAATCTTGTATTGCATTGTTTACAGTAAAAGTCATTCATAAGTTCTTCTGAATTTGATTGAGTATCTTTTTTCAATTTATTTTTCGATCCCAACCCTTGTGATGATTTTTTATTATAATGAACTCTTCGATGTAATGTTAATGAACGATTTGAATGAAACGTCGCTCCACAATCCATGCAGATATGTTCTTGCACAACCTTTATTTAAAAAAAGAAAAATGAAATAACATGTTACAAAGAAAAACCAAAATTTGAACACAAGTCTAAAACCGTTACAAGGTTGTTGAACCGTTACCTTCTTTTCTATACTCCATACACTAATTCGATGCAGTTAAGGTCTTATGAAGGTGACATAAGATAGTACCACTTTACTTTTTATAATTATATTTAAAAAATTCATCTCGTACTATATGATAACTTTACAGATTGTGGTAACACTACTAGTGAGATGATTTATTAAAAATTACGAGAAAAGAAAAAGGACACTGCATCGAGTATATATGGAGTATAATTTATTATTCCTATCTTAATTTTTTAAAAATAATGAAGCCAAATTATAGTTACAAAAAAATTTTCTAAAAAACATAATATTTGCCTTACTTTTTTTAATCCCGTGAAAATATTTTCATTATGATTATTTGAATTTATAAATTGGTAATTTGATTGTTTATTTTCATTTTTAATTGTAATTAAATTTTCACTGTTATCATGAATTTCATTAGTATTTTCTACAACTTCTTCAATTATAAAATATTCTGTATCATCTTGATCATTATTTATCATTTCAGTTACATTATCATATACAACGAAATCTTGTTTATTCTTATCATTATTGTCAATTTTTATATTTTCAATTTTAAGATCATCACCTTTATGAAATTTTTGCAAATGTTCTTCAATTGATTTAAATAATGTATTACATATATTACAATGATACAACTTTTCATCTTTAGACTTGTAATCAGAATTTTCACATTCTACAATAGATTGTTCAATATTATGATCATCTTCAATTGCCATATTATCATCGTCATCATTATGATCTTCAAGATATACAATATCATCGTATTCATCGTTATTATAGTTATCGCTATCAGTTCTAAATTCTGGTTTTATTTTTTTAATTTTATTCTCATTATCTTCTTCAATATATGAAACATATTCGATATTTTCATCATAGTTATTATGATTTCCTGCACCATCGTCATTCTCATTATTTAGCTCTAATATTTCAATATAGTTCATCTCATTTGGGGCTTCTATTTTTATATTTTTTTGTGTAATTTTATTGTAACTATCAGATTGTTCACGTTTTAATTCCATTGTTTAAATTAAAAAATAAAATGATCTAAAAAGAAAGTAATTTAAAATTTGATTCATTTTTAAAACAATTTGAAAAATATCTAGGTATAAGTTCATCCTAGAAGCTAGGGAAGTCTTTACTTAAAAATATAATTATATGACACAGTTTTAATTGAATTTATGGACTTATTCATCTCTTTTTTGGTTTTTAAAAATATGTTACTATTGATAAATTAAAATATTAAGAAAAGTATTTACAGATTTGTTGTGCAAATTATTAATTAAATTTTTATTAAGCAAAGATGCTGTTGAAATATTGCTGTGATTTTTTTAATATTTTTATTAAAATCTAATTTATTTATTAATTTTTGTAGTTAATAAAATTTCTGTTATAATTCGGAAATACCTTTTTATTAATTGTTAATAAAATTTATTTTTATTGATTGTAGCCAAATTCACGTTTTATCAACAAAATACTTCAAGTGAAAAAACTTCACATTAAATTACTTTCGAATTTTGACTTTATTCCTTTTTGCTTATATTTTTAATTACCTATTACTTCACATCAAACTAAGTTGTTTTTGTTTGCGTACAAACAAAATCTATTCGTCATAACTCATAAGTCACTGAACTGAAATTTATACGAAGATGAAAAAGCATGATGAAAAACATTAAAAATAATTGATGATGACACTTCGTTAAAAATAAATGTATTTATTATGAGTTTGAAGTGTGAACGGTCGCAATTTGGGACGAAAACGAATCACGAATAACAAAATTCGATGGCGAATTCCGGTTTGTTTATTTTTATTATTAGTTATTACAGAACCAGACATTACAATTTATAATTGAATAAGCTGATAGCTGTTTTATTAAAGTGAAGTACATATACATAATGTATATTTAGTAATATACATTATTATTGTGAATATGTTCGTGGTTTAAAATTCTTCGATTTAGTTTAACGTTAGATAAACAAGAATAAAACAAAATCAAATTTCATAATATGATGTATATTTTTCACTTCCATCGTCCAAAAACAATTACATTAGTCATCAGAAAAGGGGAAAAACCAACAGCAACATTCAACTTGGCATTCAATACCAACTATTTACTTACCTAACAAAATCATATAAATATAAAATCAAACTTTATTGATAAGGCATAAGATAAAAGATAATATCATTAAACAGAAGTGTACTCAAGCTTTCATAAAAGAAGTGCAATAGAAAATGTCTCAATCAAAGTCATCATCATCCACAATATCATCAAGATTTGGTAATAAATTTGATGAAATTTGGCCTAAGAATGATTTGGAATTTACACCATTTACTTTAAATCTACTAAAATCTTGTGAAAATATAGGAAAACCAGGAAAAGTGGATTTAAAAGAAATATGTGAAAATTCAACAAATTTCCCAGTTAAAGTAAAATAATATTACATTTTGTAACTTATGTAAAAGAAATATTTTTTAAAATTTTGATTTTTCAGTTTCCTATAAATACATGTCGAATAATGAGCCAACCAAAGGATCGTATAAACTTGATTGAAGATGAAGCTAATTCAGCTTATCCATTGATACATGAACGAGTTTTATGGCTATACCTCAGATTTCTTGAACACAAAAATAAATATGGTAGGTAACTTCACACATAATAAAAAATCATTATGGATCATATTCTTTATTCTACATTAAAGGAACACGTATTGAAAAGGAAATGTATTCTAATATGTCGCTAACTGATTTTGTTCAACGTTTATTAGAAAAAAGATGTGTTTCATTTATTGGTAAAAACGACAAATACCTATTAATAAACGGAGAATTTGGTTTTAGTGGTTTCCAAAATATTGGAACGAATGAGGAAAAATCACCATTGTTATTAAAAAATGTTTTGAGTTATGATGAAATTAAGGTAGAAATTCTCAAGATTTTATAGTTTAAATTTTAAAATATATCTCTTTGTAGCTATCAGCATTACTTTCAATTTCATCATATACTGAATTTTTAAATGATGGCAATCGCAAAAATTGTGGCGTAATAGTAAAAGATAAAGAGGCCATCGAGAATTATGGTTGTATAATTGGTATTATTGGTGCTAGATTAACTCGTAGACATTTTATGGAATTTCAAGATATAATTATAAGTAAAATGCAAAATACTATAGAAAATGGCTATGGTGAACAAATAAATGAAGATGACAAGAATAATGATAAAGTCAAGAATATAGATTATCGTAAAGTATGGAATGAATTTTATGATGAGACTATTCCATTGTATAAAAATTGTTCAATAAATGGCAAAGAATATGATGAAGCAAGGAATAAAGATGATATTTTTAATAATGTTGTTATGAAAAAACGTTATACCATCACATTCGATACTTTGTTACTGGATAGTGAAAATCGTGCAAAAGAATCAAATAAACGTGGATACATTCATGTTGTTGGCATCGGCTTAGGTGTGTGGTGTATTGCTAAACAACAAGAAGAAATATTCCTACATACATTTGCACAACGTATTAAAGTACTTAGTCCAAAATTAAAACACATTTCTTATATACATTTTTCGTGGTTTAAATTAACTGAATGTGGTGATATAAAAAATAATGCATTTTTCAAAATTGATGATCATCCAGATGGTGGTATAAGAATTTTCGTATCAAAACGAAATCCAGCTGATAAATTGGTATAAAAATTGGTTTTTTTTACTTTATGATTTTTCAAATGTTCATCTTTTTAGAGAGATCCAGAATTTGATAATTGTCTTGTAATTGTTTCATATGCATGGGATGGTAATGCATTGCCAGGAAATGAATTTTGGATGGTAATTATAAAATTACTGACTATTAAAAAAGTTTTTAATTCTTTATTTTTTAAAGGGCATGTTATCTTCAACTGGTGATCCAGCTGCAGCATGTAGTACATTAATAACAGAATTACATAATCCACATATAAATAAAACAAAAATCTGTGGAGAAAATTTACACATAGCATCAGAAAAATATGGGATTTTACATATATCTGACTATGCTAAAAATATATTACAATAAAATTAAATCATTTTTTTTTTTCTTAAAGAATTAATAGGTATACTTATTGTTATATTTTATGAGAGTATATAATTATGTACATATGTATTTATTTAAAAAAATAAAATATTTTTAATTTATTTTTTCAAAAATTTAAAATTATTGTTTATTTGAAAAAAAAAAATTTTTTTTAACTTATTGAAAAATAAAAACTCGTTTAAAGTTGAAGTTGAAAGTTGAGGTCGTCTGACAGCGACAGGAAGATAAATGGACGAAACATAGGACGAAATTATCAGTTCAGTGTACAAAAAATTTAAATTTGTTGACAGTGGTTTAATTGTCAAAACGGTCATCATTAAAAAAATTAAAAGAAGCGCGAAAGGATAGAATTAGAATAAAGTAATAAACATCAGGATATTGGACATTAGTTTATTTTTTACATTATTTGTTTGGTTTATTTTTCTTTTGGAATTGAATTTACATGACTAGTAAAATAAAATAAATTATAAAATTAAATACAGTCATGTATATAAAATCAGTAATTATTGATGGCTTTAAGTCATACGGTAGACGTACTGAAATACATGGCTTTGATCCAGAATTTACGGCTATAACTGGTTTAAACGGTACTGGAAAATCAAATATATTAGATGCTATATGTTTTGTATTGGGTATTAGCAATTTAGGACAGGTAAGTGTTCCTAATCAAATAAAATTTGTGTAAAAAAGATCTAAATATTGAATGGATTATAGAAATTTAATTTTCATTTCTCTTTTATTCTAAAAGGTTCGTGCTGCATCTCTACAAGATTTAATATTTAAAAGTGGACAAGCCGGTATTACAAAAGCCACAGTTACTTTAGTATTTGATAATACAGATCAAACACAGTGTCCATTTGGTTATGAAAAATGTCGTGAAATATCTGTAACTAGACAAATAGTATTAGGTGGAAAAAATAAATACATGATAAATGGAAAGAATGTATTAAATAAAAAAGTCACAGATCTATTCTGTTCTGTACAATTGAATGTGAATAATCCGAATTTTTTGATAATGCAAGGGCGTATTACAAAAGTATTGAATATGAAACCACAAGAGGTAATTTGTATCATGTACAATTTTGTTGTGATCATACTATTATCGTATTTTGAACTTTTTAAATAGATTTTATCAATGATTGAAGAAGCTGCCGGTACATCACTTTATGAATCTAAGAAAGAAGCAAGTTGTAAACTAATTGAGAAAAAAGATGCTAAAGTACGTGAAACTAACACATTACTTAAAGAGGATGTTGAACCGAAATTAGAGAAATTACGTAAAGAAAGGGCCGCATATATTGAATATCAAAAAATTTGTCGTGATATTGAATATTTAACTCGAATCCATATATCATATAAGTATTTAAAACAAAAAGAATCACTACAATTGACTGAACAAAGTATTAATGATCTCATAACGTATGTGGAAAATTCAAAAAAGAAAATTAAAGACAATGAAAATGAAATAATACAAATTGAAAAATCATGTGAAGAAATTCAACATTTAATTGATAATCAAAGTGGGGGAGATTTAAAAGAATTAGAAGAAGAATTAGTTAAAAAACAAAAATCTGATGCAGCTAATTCTGGAAAAATGAAAGCATTAAAAGAATCAATTGAGCAGGATAACAGAAAAATCAATACATTGAAAAAAAGTATTAAAGATGATGAGAATGCATTACAAAAAAAGCAAAATCAAATGATAAAATTTGAAGATTTATTCAAAGAATTAAAGGAAACAGCTGAAAATGATTCAAAATTATATTTAGATGCACAAAAGAAATTTGAGGCCGTTACACAAGGCTTATCAACGAACGATGATGGTCAAGCAGCAACACTACAAGATCAATTAATGAGTACGATTTAGATTTTTTAAATATTTTTTTAAGTCATTCTCAATTTATAAATTTTTTTTCTTGTTCTTTTCATTTTTAGCTGCTAAAACTCAAATAATTGAAGCACAAACGACAATTAAAAAATCAGAAATGGAATTAAAACATACAAGAACTTTACTAAAACAAAAACAAAGTGAAAACCAAACGAATGATTCAGCGTATCTAAAAGATAAAAAAATGTACGATCAAATTGATGCTGAAATTAAAAGAATTACTGTAAGTAGTGAAAAAATTTACGTTTTCAAAGTTCATGAAATTATTTTTTGAACTGAATTTTCTTTTTTTAGTCTGAAATGACTGGAATGAATTATGAAGATGGTTGTTTGGAAAATCTAAATAAATCATGTCAAGTGTTAACACATCAAATCCGTAATTTAGAAATTCAACTAGATCGTAAAGGTGCATATCGATATGAATTGCAGTATCGTGATCCTGAACCAAATTTTGATAGGCGTAAAGTACATGGTATGGTTGGTAAATTGTTTCATGTTAAAAATGAGAACGATTGTTTAGCGTTAATGATGTGTGCCGGCGGAAGTGTAAGTATAAATAAAATTTTGTTATCATGAAAGATCAATAAGTGTTGTATTGAAAAAGAAAAAAAAAACATTGAATAAAGTAACAAAAGTCAGTAATTCAAAATATTTTTAGCTTTACAGTCATGTCACGGACGACGATATAACAAGTAAAAAAATTTTACAAAATGGTCAATTGCAACAAAGAGTTACAATTATTCCCATAAATAAAATCACGTCATCACCAATTCAACCACAAGTTGTAAATTTTGCACAGAATTTGGTGGGTAAAGAGAATGTCGCCAGTGCACTATCATTGATTGATTATGATCATTATTTTGATCCTGTAATGAAATATGTATTTGGCCATACTTTAATTTGTAAAGACATTAATATTGCCAAACAGGTTGATAGCACTAAATTTAAAACATATCCATCATATGGAAATTAATTTATTTTTTGTTTTTAGGTAACTTATCACAAAAATATTATGTGCCGTTCAGTAACATTAGAGGGTGATGTTGTTGATCCAGAAGGTACGTTGTCTGGTGGTTCACGTCCAAAAGGTGCAAATATTTTGCAAGAATTGTCGGAAATAATGAATATCGAAGAAGAGATACGTAATAAAAAACAAGAATTGTTCAGTGTAGAAGAAAAAATCGAGTAAGTAGTAAAAAAGAAAAGGAATATTTTGAAGATTCAAAGATTAGAAAATATTCTCAAAAATTGGGCTTTTCTTATTTTCAGATGTATTAAACGAGTAGCAAATTTATATAATGCATTAAAAGAGAAATTAGAATTGAAACAACATGAATTGTCAGCATGTTCACAACGTTTAGCTCAAACAACATTCCAACAAAATCAACAAGAGATTAAAGAATTAAAGCAAAAAATCGAAATACTTGAAAAAAATTTAATTGATGCTAAAAAAGTGCAACAGATTAGTAATAAAAAGGTAAAAGATATTGAAATGAAATTATCTGATGGAAAAGGTTATCGCGAACGTGAATTAAAATTAGCACAAGATGAAATGAATAAAGCTAAAAAGAAATCAGAGGAAAGTGCAAAAAATTGGAAGAAACACGAGCAAGAATATGAAACATTAAAACTAGAAATTGAAGAAATTCAAAAAAGTATAGAAACATCGAAACAACAATTAGTCGAAATGGAAGACACATTACAAAAGTTAATGGATGAAATGAATGAATATCAAACAAAATCACAGGAAACAACAAAAGAATTAAATGAGTTGAAATTAAAAATTAAAGAGCAAAAGGATAAAATCAATATACAAAATAAAGATTTAAAACAACATTATCATCGTAAAGAGAAATTAGAAAAACAAATAAATGATTTAGGCTTAGAAATAAAGAAAAAAGAAATCGAAATAACAAAAATCAAATCAGATAATTCAGACAATTTTCAACATTTAAAACAATTAGAGAATAAATATGCGTGGATAAAGGAAGATTTTGAATTTTTTGGCACAAAGAATACACGTTATGATTATTCAAAAGAAGATCCTGTGGCAGCTGGAGCGAAGCTAGGAAAAATGCGTGAATTAAAAGATAAAATGGAGCGTAGTATAAATTTAAAAGCAATGATGTTATTAGATCGCGAAGAGGAACAATATAAAGAGACAATGCGTCGTAAAAAAATCGTTGAGGAAGATAAAGAGAAAATTAAAAGTATCATTTGTAAGATGGATGAAAAGAAAAAAGAAAAAGTTGATACAGCTTGGAAAAGTGTTGATAAGAATTTCGGAAGTATATTTAGTACATTGTTGCCGGGTGCACAAGCAAAATTACGTCCTGTATATCATAATAACAATAATTTGTACGGTTTGGAAATAACAGTAGGATTTAATGGAGTATGGAAAGAATCACTGGGTGAATTAAGTGGTGGACAAAGATCTTTGGTTGCATTATCATTGGTACTAGCTATGTTGAAATTTTCACCAGCACCTTTATACATTTTGGATGAAGTTGATGCTGCTCTTGATATGTCACATACACAAAATATTGGGAACATGTTAAAAACTCATTTCACAAACTCACAATTTATTATAGTTTCACTGAAAGATGGTATGTTTAATAATGCAAACGTTCTGTTTCGAACATCATTTGAGGAAGGTGTATCAGCTGTAACTCGTGTTGTGAACATAAAAAGACGAAATTAAATTTTTTCAAGAAGAAAGATAACAATTATTTTTTTATTTTTTTCTGTATATTTTGTTTTTTTTTCTTATTTGAATTTTCATAAACATGAAAATATTAAATTCTCCTTACCTCATTTTAATCTGTAATTATATTTTTCTTACATTGCATTTATTATTGATTAAATACTTTTTTAATAGATTCTTCTTGTATCATTTAAAATTTTACATTTTGCTCATTTAATTAAAGAAATAATTGATTATGTAACTGAATTACAATATTTCCAGTAAATTATTAAAAATTATAAAAACTTACATAAAAACAATTTTTGTGTTTTAGTTTATTCAATTTTTAGCATGGTATGAGTAAGATTAAAAGAAAAAAATGTGGAATACAAAAAATATATAAATAAGGTATTTAATATGTTTAGTGATTTTTTCAGTATGAAATTTTTAAACAAATTCTTTTTTAAATTATGTACAATACATATTTACATATGGAAAGTAAGTAGTTTTTATAATAAAATAAAACTATGTATATAAACATGGAGAAAAAAAAAAAATTAAAAATAAAAGTTAAATAATTTACTATATCGTATTCAAATATGTATATACATATGTACGTTTTAGATTAAAGAAAAATAAATATAATTATAAAACGTTAAAAATAAGATGATACAACGCGAATGCAATTAGATCAAATATTTGCACATCACACAGAAAACAAGATGCAAGGTTGTAAAATGTATAATATAATAAAATGAGCATTAAATAAATAAAAATAAAAAATTTATTAAATAAATGATTAAATACAAAATAGGTACCACAATACTGAATTTTACCACCGAACATATGTACACTTATTAAAAAGCTTCAGTAAAAAATAACGTACATATTTTGAAATTTTTCAAGTTTTTTTTTTCATTTCAAATCAATTTAGTTTAGGTTTAATCAATTAAATAAAAAATTTGAAAACAAAATTATATTATTTAACAATATTTTTAAAAAAATTAAAAAAAATTTGAAATTTTAAAAATTTTCCACTAAAATTTTTTAATCAAATTTTTTTTCAAATATCATTTATTCAATATTTACAATTTTCTATTTAATTATACATACATTACAAAGTGTATTTGACTTTGTTTTCTACTCTTTTATTTTATTTATCAAATTATAATAACTAAAGTAATTTTATCAATTGTTGGCATTATCAAAATATGTACAATCAAAATATTTTAAAGTCCTAAATCAGTATGCAGTTTTTTAAAGTACTTAAGTATACTCAAGTATACACAAGTATATACACAATTAAGTTTATGTAATTTTCTGTTGTCATAAATACACAATGATTACATTATGATATGAAAATTTGAAAAAAAAAAAAATTTGAAATTCAGTCTTATTACTATTGTTTATATAATTTCTTACGTATACATATACACGTAAATAAAAAGTTCGTTACTAATTAATATGATAGATGTAAAGTGTACATATAAATTTTGTAATACGATTACATGATAGTTCACACATAATTTTAGGGTATATACTTGAAAATTTTAATATTATCGTTTTTTTAACCTATTCTGCACACAAATCTGGAACTGAATTGTAGGCAGACGTTATACATTTTCCTTTATCTTTGCTAAATGCAATTTATTCAATAATATAAAAAAATTTCTAGATTCTACTCGCTAATACTTTGAAATTTGAATTGCCCTTTCATGAAATTACTCTGTTTTTAATAGCTTCATTATATTAATTATTACATATGTATTTGTTTATCAACCTGTCGGTTATTCAATAGGTCATGGAATATCAAATGTGAAATCAAGCAGTAAAAATTCCTGTTTTATTTATTATTATTAATTCATAACTTTTTTATATGAAATCTATCTTCATATAAAAATAAGTTAAAATCTTTAGTTTTTTTTTTTTTTAATGTGTTAATAATTTATATCTTATTATCTAATTATCAATAGTTATCACATAATCATATAATCTCTTCATACATGATTTGATAAGAGAAATAGAATATCAAAAATTTAACAAGTATCATTTTATCGCTGTAAATAATATTGTGAAAGTATCATGTGAAAGTACAAGAGGGTTGATCTAAAATCATCATTAAATCCAATGTCGAAAAATGTTCATTTTTTTTAGTCTGACAACTTGAAACTTTAATAATTTTAAATACATACGTACACAGAAGTAAGTATAGTATTTGGTAGTACATACATGTATAGAGTAATGAAGAGTGTAGGTGTAGGCTCTTTGATCATTCGTCGTAAATGTATACGTAAAAGAAATGTACACACATCTACTGTTCTATCTATTATACTCGTATCTTTATGACAGATTTGTATGCATTAAATAAAATTCATTACGATATTCTGTGATAATGGAAAATACTATTTGATTTGAGTATAAATTACATACAAACGTATGTGTACTTTAATTAATAAGGTATTCATGAAATTAAATTATGGACATGTATGGAAGAGAATGGTATGATCAATTTATGGTTAACGTTAAAGTAATAATGGAAATGATGATTCTCTTTTAGTGAACATTGCTATTTTATTAATCTGTACTTTTATATAATCTTCTTTATTTGAGATAATCTGTCGCGTATTGTATTAAATTTTATCATTTTATAATTTTCATTTCTTATCATGCAAACACCCTGTATATATTTGTGATTGTTGCTTAAACTAAGATTGCATTAAAAATAAAAAAATAAAATTCATATGATAAAAAGGTACATAACATCAGTAGCAATATTATGAGCAATAATACTTATGTAAATATACATATTTCTATGTACAAATGTACATAAGTCTGTATATATATTTACAAAAAAAAGATATATTATAAAATATGTATGTATGTACATGCTCTTATTATGACAATAATTTTAGTTAATCATTTTACCCCGTGTATATTATTCAAATCAAATGTTGATCTATAAAAATGTACATAATACATATATAAATTCGAAATTTTTAATTTAAATAATATACAATACATATACTTATATAATGTGTATAAATATCTTGTCATTATGATTTTATTTTTATCATTTTTTTTTTCTAAAGAATAATAACAATAAATTCAAAAAGAATAAAATATACAATCTAGTTTCTTCAAGATTTTCATTTTACTTTAAGATAGTACGTGGTAAAGTAAAGTTATAAAACATCTTTTATTCTGTTCATACATACATATGTATATATTAATGGACAATTGAAATGTAAAATGAAAAATAAAAACGTTTCCAAATTTTTAAAAATTTAATAAATTTTAAATTAGTTTATGATCGTTATTTCATATTTGTGATTGTCGTGTAATTGTTAAGTCGATTTCTTTTTAATTTAAAATTTTTATATATAGGTAATGAAAAACGTATTGTGAAAAAAAAAATAAAGAAACTATAAAGTGTATTAATTAAAATTAAAAATTTTTAAATATCGTGTTAATATGTAGTTTTAAATAATTACTACAAAAAAAAAACGACTAATGAAAAAAATTTGTTTTTTGAAAACGGTTACTTAACATTCATCATAATGGGTAAAAATATGAATCCTTTTTCGAATTTTTGTTTTTCAAATTGTTTTTTTGTTTTAATTAAATTTTGTTTTTGTTTTTTTTTTTCTAAATTTCTAGTACAAGCACGTACATCATTGTGGTATTTAGTATTTATTGGTTTTGCTGTTAATTACATGATACGAATCAATTTAAATATAACTATTGTTGATATGATTAAAAATAGAAATCGTCTACAACATAAATCAACTTTAAATAATAATAATAATAGAAAATTATTAAATGAGTGTTTAGCGACATCATTAGTGGTCAATGATATTAATAAAAATAATAATAATAATAATAATACCAGCACTAGTAATAGTATTAGCAACAATAGTGATGTTAGTGATAACGATACTGATAGTACAAAAATAATAAACCATAAAAATTTGAATGATAAATTCCGTGATATATTAAAAAATAATGATAATTTTCATATAAATGAATTTTCACATAATAATAATGGCAGTAATGAAAATAAAATGTTTTTATTAGACGAAGAAAATACAACAGTAGCAACATTAGAACCTGGAGAAATAATAATTACGACAACTATTTCTAATTTTGATTTTGAATCAATTAATTTAACGACTATCATTAACGATCACTACAATGATAGTAGTACTACTGATAGTGTTGTTGAAAATATGAGTAGTAATGAAATCCTTATGAATGAAAAGAAAATACAAAAAAATGTAAAAATGGAAAAAATGATTATCCTTGTTAATGAGGAAAATCATCGATGTTTTACAATTGAAAGATTCATTTTTGATACATTTAATGTGAGTATAAAAATTCAAAATTCTAAAAATCGTTGATAATTTCATGGGTGAGTTGTTTGTTATAACCTTTATAAACTGATATCAAAATTAAATCGTATTTCAACTAACAAATTATTTTCATCACCAAACTTTCTGTTGAAATCATTTCCAATTAATCATGTGTCATCAATACCACGTCACAAAGAGAAGAAATTTTGTTAATCAAAAATTACAGGAACTCTACATACACATACGTATGTATGTATATTTTGAGTGTAATGTAAAGTAAATTGTTAAGAAATTTTAAAAATTAAAAAATTAATAAAAATAATAAAATATAAACAATAAAATGCGATTATCAAAAATACCTAATAATGATAATTTCGTAAATGAATGATCATTTACATTAAATTGTTATCTACATATACATTTATAACTTTATACAGAAATATTGTAATCGTATACGTAAACCCAGGTTTAAATTTAGATTTCATGAAAAATGAAAAATAAAAAGAGATTTATAAGTTCATTCACATACATTGTAGTAATCAGTATTGTTGCTAATGAGTATACAATCATTTGTTTAAGATCAATTTACAGTGTATTTTAAAATTTATAAGGATACGAGATTTCATCATATTTTTATTATTTGTTGAATTTTAAAATTTTAAGTCAATATTCACAACTAAAAGATCATTTATTAATGGCTATCTCGTACACATTTTAACGGTTACAATAATTATTAGTACATACATTTAATTGGTAAACAATCATGATTTATCACGAGTTTTAATTCAAGCATTTTATAATATAATTTGTTTATAATTTACTTTCATTATTGTCATCATTATTACTATTGTTGTTTTAATTATTTAAATTAAAATGATAATAAAATATAAATTAGTTTTTGGTATTCATAATATTCGTTTCCGTCCAGTGTGTCGTATATGTTCATATAATTGCATGAATGGTATTTAATCTTTGTCAGATAAATGAATGCTAATTTAATTTGATTTATTATAAATTTTTTTTTATTTTATTTTATTATTTTTTTTTAATTTTCAAGAAAAAGACCATGTAACCTTTTATCTCTAATTTGTTGTTATTTGATTTTTCTGGGTTTTCTTTTTATTTTTCCTAATTTTTGTGAAATTTGCTTAAACATTGAAAAATTATCTCTAATTGTAATTGTATAAAAATGATTTAAAAAAAAAAAATTTAAATTAAAAATTTAAAATACGAAAGAAAATAATAAAAAATTCATATGACGTACAATGCAATAAACAAAAAATCTTTTTTTATTTTTAGCACGTGAATTTTATATTGGAATTTGCATTGTATATAAATGAAAAATATAAAACATAAAGCATTTGTGTAAATATAATTAATTTGGTTTAATTTTATTTTAAGATAAAATTTTTGAATATAAATGATAATAATAATTAAACGAGTATATATAATACACTATAACAAAATTTTATTGCATTCTCATAATTTATTGTCTTTATAATAAAATTACGTATACGTTCTAATAAATGTTAATGTATCTAACCGAGTATAATCATATTTTGTTTTAAATAAAACAAAAAATCTAACGATGTACATAATGTACATAATTATATGTAAATGACATACTTTTTATTATTTAAATTTAAATTTAAAATTCAGTTATTATGTTTATTTTTGTATATGTACATAACTATATTTATAAATTCATAATTATAAGCAATAAAGTTATGTATGTATCTATAGATGTACATTTATTTACAACTTTGTGTTGTTTTTAGGATGTCTTGTGACCTTTGACGCATATACATATATTAAATAAATATGTATAATTACGTACGATTTTTCGTTATAAATTTAAAATTTAAAAGTTAATTATACATGGATAATAAATTTTATATTTTCTTTATATGTAAACACACGTATTTTTAGATAAAATATGAGGAAAATGGTTTTAACTGGAATGAATATGAACAGGGACTTGTGTTAGGCGCATTTTTCTGGTTACATTGGATAACACAAATTCCAGGCGGTTTATTAGCTAAAAAATATGGTACAAAATTAATATTTGGTCTTGCAAATGCAACTGGATGTTGGATATGTTTTATATTACCTTTTGTATCATACATAGATTATCGTTTATTAATATTTTTTAGAGTATTACAAGGATTAATATGTGTAAGTTTTATTTGTAAAAGAAAACTGCTATATAAATTCAATTCAAAGCATTTTTAAAAATGATGTGTAAATGATGGACAGATTATTTGTATTTTTTATTGTATAATTTATAGGGTTTAGCATGGCCAGCTATGCATCATATGACTGCCCAATGGATACCACCAAATGAACGTAGTAAATTTGTTACTGCATATTTAGGTAGCTCAATTGGTATTGCGATATTTTATCCATTATTCGGTTATATAATGTCATGGATATCATGGGAATGGGTATATCATTTATGTGGTATAATTGGTACAATATGGTATATAATGTGGTTATTTATGGTTTATGATACACCAGCCAAACATCCACGAATAAGTGATAAAGAACGTAAATATATTGAAATATCATTAAATGGTGAATCAACTACAAATGGTGGTAACAATGAAAATGTTAGTAAAAATGATAAAATACCATGGAGGCATATATTAACATCAAAACCAGTATGGATGAATGTTATTGCACAATGGGGTGGTATATGGGGTCTATTCACATTAATGACACAAGCACCAACTTATTTTAAATTAATTCATGGTTGGGATATTAGAATGGTAAAAAAATGATAATAATAGATGAAATGGCTAAAATACATCATAAGAATACATTTTTCTATTTATCTTTTAGACTGGAATCTTATCTGGATTACCACATTTAATGCGAATGATATTTGCGTACTTCTTTTCAATGTTAGGTGATCATTTATTAAAAACTGAGAAAATGAGTAGAACAAATGTAAGGAAAATGGCTACAACAATGTGTAAGTGTTATCTCACATTTTTAAATTTTTTTGACAATTCAAATTGTTTTTAATTTCAAATTGTTTTATTTTCGAAAGGTTGTATTGTTAAAGGAATATTTGTATTAGCGTTAGCATATTCGGGTTGTAATAGTACTGCTGCTATTTTATTCTTAACTTTAGCTACAGCTGTGCATGGTGCAGTATCAACTGGTCCACTGGCTAGTATCGTTGATATTGCACCAAATTATGCTGGTATTATATTAGGTATTAGTGGAATGATTGGTGTATTACCAGGTTTTATATCACCTGTAATTGTTGGAATTCTAACATACCAAAATGTATGCTAAATGCTAATTTCATTATGTTCAATCAATCACAATTTTTTTAATACTCATTTCTCATTTTAGCAAACAGTTACAAGTTGGAAATATGTATTCTTAATTACATCGGGAATGTTAATTATATCTGGATTTTTATATGTAATAGCATGTGAATCAAATACACAAAAATGGAATAATTATTCAAAATTATTAGAAAACGAGAATTTAATTGAAAAGGAAATGAAATTAATTATAACAAATAATTGTTTAAATGATGATATAGAAAAAATGAAAAATTATAAAAATAATGATAGTATAAATTATGAAAAATGTGATATTAATAATGATACAACAGCAATAGATGATAATTTAAATGTAAATAATGGATATTATCCTCTATTAAATAATGTAGGAAAAAATCCATAAATTTTATTAATTATAGTTCTTTTTGTTCAAATTTTAAAAATCTTTTATGCACAGTGAAAAAAATTGTATTTATATATGAAATCGTGATTGGAAATACATTTTACTGTTTGTATTAAATTGTTTTATATGTACTTCAGTTTAAGATTTTATAACAAACTTGTAATAAAGAAAAATACAGAAAATCAAAAGAAAAAAAAATAAAATAAATAAAAAACAAAATTTTTATTAATTTTTATTTGATACGAAAGGCGTTAAGAATCTCAATACTCGTACGATATGTTCTTAATATATGAAGGGCGGGTTCTTTGGAAAAGTGTACAAAAAACGCTTCTAAAATTGCGCAAAATCATGCAATTCCATTAGAAAGAAAATTGTTTCAATTTTATTTCTTTTAAAAATGGAATAATGAAAAAAAAATTAAATAAAATAAAATTATATTTGAATTTTTTTTTTTCTGATTTTTAATGGAAATTTTCAAAGTTGTTTTCAAAACATTTTCTATAAACAGCTTTTCTATCAATGTTCGATTATATCAATTTTAATAAAATATTTTCGAATTGACTGGGTTAATTTCATTAGTAGTCACTGATAGAAGTTGAGATGAGTTTTTCCTGAAAAAATCCTTTAAATATAAAATTGTGAAAATCTGTATATAAAGTGCAATATAAAAAATTATGAAACATTATTGCATTTTAAATTGTTTTTCCTATTTTAATAGATATTTAATATATACACATGTGTCCACTTGTACATCATTTATTTTAATAAATTTCCATGTAATTACATTTAATACAAAAAAATAAATAAATTATATTTTATCCATATAATGTCCAAATTCAGATAATAATGATAATAATAAAATAATAGTATACATAATTATTAAATGAATTTTAAATTTATTTAATATTAACAAACACCTGAGTACAACTTCATCCAACAAAAATTTATAAAAAAATTTTTTTTATACTGATATCTCTATATGACGTGTGTATGAAACATTTACGTATGTAGATAGAAATGCAAAAAAAATTGTTTTTGTTTTTTAAATCGATAAATTTTCGTACATATTATATTTAAAAATGACCATTCCAAATATAACATATTTGTACGTAAAATATTCAAAATTAATTTTCAAAATTATGTAGTATAGGTATGTATAAATTTGTAAATATATTACACAGAGAATGAGTGTACAAAATTCATTTAATGTTTTGTGGACTGTATAGATTATTATTATACATAACAACAGGATTATATACTTATTCATTTAAATGTAATGTATAAGGTTTTCTTTATTTGTGTACATTTAAGTATTCACATCCAATACACATACGTATGTGTGAATACAAAAAAAAAACAACATGTGAATCCTTTCTTTGAGGCATTATATTATAAAGGTTTTAACATAAAACAAAAAATTTTTAATAAATAGCTCCCATGAGATTATTAACAAAATATATATACATACATTTTATTTTGTTTATTCTTAGTACACATAATAAAAACACATGTATATATGTAAATTTATTTACATACATATATGTACACATTTGGTCATATACACTTACATATGTATATGCATTAACACCATATATAGCGTATATACATATAATAAGTATGTCATTTAACTTAAAAATAAAGGATATAAAATTATACTATACAATATTATCCTTTTATATAAATAAATTTTAATATATTTTTTAAAATAACAAAAAATTGAAGAACAAAAAAAAGAAAAAAAAATGGAAAGTGAATAAAACTTTTCCGTTGTACATTTCATTGTGTTCGTATTGTATATATGATTTGTGTGTATGTGGTATACATACTTACACACATATATTACGTACTGAAATTTTATACGTACGTATGTTTTACTTTCAATAATACAAAAATAAAAAAATTTTTTTTTTAAAAAAGCTAACGTACGTCGATATAAGGACTATGTACATATATATATCTGTGAAAAAAATAACAAAAAATTAGAATTCAAAATATGGCAACTTTTTCTAATCAGTAGTTTTTATATTTTTTTAATGAAAAAAATCTTTTGGTTATCTGTAATGAGTAAATATAATATTTGTAAATGAGTACGTTCTTCCACAATTTCATATATAAGAATAGAAGTAAGTGACTTCTAAATATCTTATTTTTTTTATTTTCTTGTGATTCACTTTAACTTTTATAACATTTCCATAACATTTCATATGTGAATAACCCATTCATAATTCAAAAATCATATTTTACTGATACCTTTGAATTGTATATTATGCATGCATCCATTTACATGGCATGTATATAAGTCGTAATGGTTCTGTGCATATGATCACATATGTATGTACATACAAAACATTATATTTTCCAATATTGTATTAGAAGATATTTTGTATATGTACTTAAAATATTCTATGTTCTTTGACTGAATAAATGTCTATCATGGGAATTTTGTATACGTACGTACAGGACACAATTTGTTCAGGTATTCATATTTTTATGTGTATTATTCAATAAAAATACATACAGTCATATTGTAAAGGTATGTATGTATATATGTACACAGTTTTATGTTTATGTAATATGTTAACATTATATAATAATGTTACTTATATTTTATATTAAATAAAGTGAATATATAATTCAATTTACATAGGACGTTCGTTTCAATTATGCAAGCATTTTAACGTACATATACATATGTACATATAATACATTAAAGCAGAATGTACATATACTTATGTGAAATTTAAAATATCTGAATGGATAACATAACTTGGTTATTTCATAACATAAATTATCTTAATTTTTTCGTTACCTAAAGAAATGCTATACTAATATTTATGATTTGTTACATGTTTAATTTGAATCAAATAATTTTTCATTTTTGTTGCCCACAAAAAAATATCCTAAAAATTGAATAAAATAAAATCTTTGGTCTTTAATTTTTTTATATTTTTAATCTATTTCTTCATAAATTCTTGTAATTCTTATCATTCAATATAAACAATTAAAACGAATTTTACATTATGCCTTATTTTAAAAATGTTTATTTACAAAACAAAATAATTTACTTACACGTCTATTATCAGAGCTCTCCCTTTTTTTTTCTCAAATACAAAACAACAAATGAATTGTATTTTTTTATTTCAATTTTTATGTGTACAAAATAAACCGCATAAAATACTATACATGGAATAATTTCATTTTTTCATCAGTAATAATTGTGTATTCAAAACATCTGTCAATATATTCGAATTTTTTCTTTATTGTATATGCAGGATAATATACGAGTATTTGATTATGATTGTTCTCTAGAAATAATACGTATAAATTTTCATAATCACATACATGCACATATACATAAATGAATATATGTAAAAATATGGATATGCATTGACTTTTTAATTGAATATCCTTGAAATGTCGTTAAATTCAAATTTATTATTTTTTTGTTGCTCTTCTAATGATTACTCATTCAGTTTTCAATTTTTAGTTTATTTTGTCAGTTCGTTATCGAATATTATTCTTATAAAATTATTTATTCAATAATTAAGTAACATGCATTTATAGTAAATATAAACATACATATATAAAAATACGAACGTACATGTAAATGAATTTATTTTGCGATTATACGTACATACATAAAATCACTATATGCATTTACAACAAAAATATTCTAATTTTCTTAATATGATAAAATGTACATATACATAAATATACAGTTTGCTGTGTAATGATATAAAATTCAATAAATGTCAAATGTTAATTGGAATTGAATATTAATTTTATATTGTGTAATTAATGTATAAATTGATAATGAAAATTTAATTTGAAATGTGTATGAAATTTTAATATGTTAATAAATTTCTACATAAATATGCGCTTAGATATATGGGGCTTAGATACAGATACGTTTGCACATACATATGTATGTATGTATAAATATGCATAGTAGATGTACTTAGATGTAACTTACAAATAAAAATGTTTAAATCTGAAATTTTTAATTTGTTAGTTAATATGATGTAAGAAATTTTGAAATAAATTTGTGTGCAATATACCATTTACATTCACTTCAAGGATTCTACAGTTTTGAGATTTTTGTTACTGAGTTTAAATTTTTCTGTTTTTTTCATGTTTGTTTTTTAAACAATTCCTACCAATTACCTTTAAGGTATACTTACGTTTACGTATATACTTTTGGACAAGACCAAATAATAATATACAATATGTACGTTTAGGTGTACATGATATTCTGTATAATAAATAAACAGTACTGAGTTAATGAAAAAATAAAAATACCAGATATATATACATAGGTACATAGTATATATTTTTCTTTTTGATATGATCCGTTTTATTTTTAAATTACATTTTAACTTTGACTCTCTTTATGAGCATATTGACTTGTTATATCGAGGTTAAATTATATGCCTCGTTATAACACGTACTTATAGGATTACACCCATGGGAGCTGTTGTAAATACCAATAAAGAAGATTCTATTTCAACTTAATGTACATATGTATATGTACGAATTTTTTTCTCTATATGTTTTTTTTTTCTCAATATCTTATAATGCATATTTTGGTACTACTTTTTTTTTGTAATGTTCCTTAAATAGGAAATCAAAGCTTGTTAAATTTAATAAGAGTGAGAGGTTAGATTGTAGGAAACCTTTTTTTTTTAAGTTCTTTATTTTTTCATTGGTTTTAAATTGCACTTTTTCAACGAAAACCTATTTGAATAGTAATTTGAAAAAATAAAAACCGATAAAAAATAAATAAATTTATATGCGGTTAGTAAAGCAAACATTTTTTTATAACATTATTGAGATATCAATGGATCAATTAATCGCTTTTTATCTTTTATGTGAATAAAAATTATTTTTTAGCCCAAAGATATACGAATTTAAATGGAGAAAATAACGAAACTTCTGAATGGATAATTTAAAATAAAAAATATTTGAATGAATAAATTTTAACTTTTAATTTAAAATTTAACTACATATTTCATGAATTACTTATTAATTTTATTTTATTTATAAATTTAATCCTTTCGAGCTTTCATCAAGAACATGTAATAAGTGAAAATTCCTTGAAATACCTTGAAAAGTAATGTAATAAAATTAGGAATTGCCAATTGGCATTTTTAAGTATATTTTATTGAATTGGATTTCATTGGAAATAAATACATACTTTTTTCATAGTTTCACGTGACAAAGGCATTATTTGTCCAGCACGTATAAAATGTTCTTTTTGTGATCGTCTCAAAGATAATAATACGATTTGTTTAAAATTTTTCGTTTGTTCATACCATTTACACATACGTAAATTATTCCAAAAATTTTGATTCTAAAAAAAAATACGTATACAAAAGAAAAATTGTTTATTGAAAATGCTTTTTACTTCATTTTCTAATCCTTGTCCAAAATGACAATAGGTTATAAGTTGAACAGTAACTGAAGATGCTCCTCCAAACATTGATAAAAATCGACTGCCAAATGGTAACTTAAATAAGAAAATAAACTAAATCAGTTCATCAAATAAATTGAAAAATTATACTTTACTTTTGACATTTGATACATGCAAATTCCCATTACAATGTAATTGTAACTGAAATGAACTAGACTTGATATCATGTAAGTTTCTTGTATAGTATCCATAAATCTGTCCAATTGAAAAATATTATTTGATTTATTTTATTTGAATAAATGTAGATTTATTTTTTACTTGGTTATTTCTATGTATTCTTCAACACAAGCTGTTAATAATTTTTCTTTAGATTTTAAATTTCCATTAGGAAAATCATGATCATTAATTAAATACTTTTGTATAGATAAATTTACATTTTTAAGCATTGATGCAGTAACCGCTAATATTCCACAAAACATCTTTAAATATAAAAATCCAAAAAAAAAAAGTAAAAAAATTTTTTTTTCGAATTTTGAAAAGTGATCATATGAAATTAAATAATTTTTTTTCTTACATACCATATCAAATGCCATACACATTGTTGTATTACTAAAAATTCCAATAAATTCATAAGTAACAAATATTCCATAATATGGCATTTCATGCATATCAACACCATATGTTATTGAAGTATCCATTGGTATAATTCGACCTTCTTGCCCTAATACTGGATACCAAGAATATGTAATAATTGTAAATGCAAAAATAAATTCACCCAACCAAAATATCATTGAATATTGTTTTAATGCTTTTTGTACATTTTTTATTTTTTCAGTATCATTTCGATATTCTAATGTCCAATTTTCTAATTGCCTTATAATATTTTTAATACGCTTTTCATTCATAGTAACTATAATACATTTTATTTGAAATGTAACAATGGCTGTGGAATAACTTAATGCATCTACTAAACGATCAGTATCACCCGTTGCTAAATAAATTGGTACACCAGAATATGTATTACAGTACAAATAGAGTCCTAGACAGAAAAATACCTGTATATATGTGCATATTAAAAATTCAAATTATTGAAAATCTAAAAATAAAAAGAAAATAATTTTTTTTTTTAAAATCATATAGGTACTTACATTTATTCTTCCAAGTAATATCAATGGTTCTATCCATATAGAGTAATTTTCTGGATACCATAATCCGTATCCTTTAAATATTCTTGCAGATTGATAAAAAAAATCTCTGGGAGTCTCAGTGTTTTTGTTCATTTTCTTTTTTCTTTAATAAAAAAAAAACCTCAATGGGAAATGGAAAAATGATAAGTTACCCTCACAAAATTTTTGTTAGATATGATGAATTTAAAAAATTTCTTGTATTTATATGATTTTTCATTTCAATGCGTAATTTATAATAAAAGAAAAAAATAAAATAAGGTCTTTTAATTATTAAAATTTTTTTTTAAAAAACTTTTCACATTCTTTTTTGTAAGTTTTTCATTTAAAACTTTATTTCCTGACAATTACTTGCATGACATGAGATAATTTGTAACTTTCTTATATCGAATTACATATTAATAAATCGTTTTTTTTTTTTTTTGTGTGTTTGAAATTAATAAAACTTAAATGTAATTTAAAAAAAAATTAGTTTAAAATTAAATTATGATTTCATTTTATTCCATATTGACAATAATTTTGTCATCATTATTTTTGACGATTTATTGAAATTTTAATTGATCATATGTATGTACATACATATGTATGTGGTATTTTGGTGGTATGTACACGTGTACTGAAATTTTTCCCGCCAGTTTGTAAGTATGTATATACTTAATTATTCATTTAATGAATTTAATGAAAATAAATTCATGAAGTGAAATTAAAAGAAACATTAGGAAAATCCTTGTTGTTGACATAATTATGTCTTTAAAAGTATTTAAAAATTCAACTACATATCTAAGTTTTAATTTAGGATTAGAATTTATAACACTCAGTTTAATTTGTTAAACTTTGTATGTGCTTCAATATTCTTCAACTTTATCAATTCCACATACATTTTCCATCATATACTTTATAAAGTTAGTAAAATACATCATATATTATGTGTATACATACTATATATACAATATAATTATTAATAAATACATACTCCATCATTTTCATACAGTACATGTATAATACATTGATAATTTAATTTAGTTAGTTATAATACATAATTTAATTATTATTTCATATATCTCATATGAAATTCCTTCACAAACTTTTACTCTATTAATAATTCTCCTATAAGTGCATAAGGCAAAATACATATGACTATATAATTTTCTAAGTTTTTGTACCGATATATGTACATATATGTATATACATGTGTAGTAGGTGGTATATGTATGTTATTACATAAACTAAAACTATATAAATTTGTTGTAAAATAATATTGCAAGATAATTGTATATATGTCTATGTACATACATATGTACATTATGAAATATTAAAGGATATGTGCATATGTTGAAGTATATACATGCATATAAAATGTATAGCGAGTAAAAATAGAACACATAAACAAATTTAAACATACATATACTTTTCGTGTACATATCCACATACATATATGTACAATATATTTATATTACATATATTGAATTTTGCCAATAATTTAATTATTCTCAAAGTTTACGTTATTAGAACTTTGTCTTATTTGTACATATCTCATAATTTACTTTCTTGTTCTTGACTTTATATAATATTATAATGATGTATTCGTACGTAGAAATAATATATGAATTATTTGAAATTTAGGAAAATAAATGGTGAAATTGATTAAACTATTGTTTATAAGTATATCGAATATATTTTGAATAAATTTCATGAAAATTTTTGATATTTACTATTTAGTTATTTTCTTTGTCAATTTTTATTGCTTTTGATCTAAGTTATTTGATATAAGTAAATTTTTATCTTAATAATAAAAAGTAATTTAGAGGCAGACAATTACCAAATCAGAAAAATTTGTAACTTGAGATATTCATGTACAAATGTTTCATACTTATTCTATAATGTTATGGAAATCTCTCAGTGCGTAAGATTCTGTACACCTACCCATATGTGTATAACATCGTTAAACCCTGTATCTCTGTTTAAAAAATACAAAAAAAAACTAATGCATTTTTAAACAATCCGCAGTATCAAAAAGTGTGATACTATATTCACATGTTGTATATTTCAATTTTTAGACAATATAACTTTTAGGACCGCATACATAATTAAATTAAATGGAAAAAAAGTTATTACCTTTTTTTTTCTATTACACTCAGTATCACAATACAATTTTTGTATGTCAAATAGTAAAAACATGGCAAGGAATAATATTCTCTAGAGGTTTAAGATGTAAAATTAAATTCGAGAAATTTTGAATTTTTTTATTTTTCGTTTGTTTTTTATATTTGATGCAATATGATTTTATGTGTACGCATTGTGTATAAAAATTCAAGTCCAAGGAGTATAATCAAAAATCAAGAAGGACAAAACAACCACATTTAATTTATCAACCTTCACTTACAAGGCCAATATGATACTATATAATACAACAGTATGGCAATTTGTCTTTTCCATATACACGTATCCAACCATATTTTTCTTTTTTACAGAAATCCTGTGTAATTTTTTCTTTCGTAGACTTTTATATTACTTCTATTTACATATATACATATGTTGGTATAGCGGGTGTAAAGATAATGAAGGGAAAAATTTTGTTTATTTTTATTTTCTTATTTTATTTTTGCACTTTATATTGAGGACACATGTACATGTGTTAACGTATACATTGAAAGAAAAAAAAAATTAACTTAAATTAACTTAAACTTGGGCTGACTGGTCATAACTTAAGTCTACAAATCGTAACACAAGTATCTATATACATATATATATACGTTGTATACTTCATTGGATGTAGAATTGTTTTTCAAGTTCAAAAAAAGAAAAAAATAATAATAATAAAAACAGTAGATTTTTTTTTAATTTGCTAATATTGTCGTCCTTATAATTTTTATTATGAAGTTTTATTTGCCTTTGGTTATATTCTAAATTAAATTTAAAATTCATACGAATTTTTTGTTTTTGTTTATTGATATACATACATACGTGCATATCATACACCTGAACAATAAATTTTCCTTCTCTAGATTTTAATCATTTTTTTCTTCTTTTTTTAAGTTTTTCAATTAAATATTTTCATGAACGAAATTGTTTACTTTTTCGTCATTCATAAAATATTGCATTATAAGTGAATCAGCTTCTGGACGAAAAAACATGAAAATTTTTTTACAACGAAATGCTGTTTTTAATTCCATTAATTTAAAATTTTTATTATTATTTACATTTATTTAAGAAAAAAAACTGTATATCCAAAGAAAATAATAAGTATAAGTGTATGAAAAAGAAAAAATGAAGAAAAGAAATCATTTTCATTTTCCAATTCAAATTTCAATACATTTTTTGTTTTTCTTTTTTATTTTTAAAATCATTCAAAACGCTTTTAAATTAATTGCTAGAATTATTTTATTTTTCTGTGTATTCAGAATCCTATAAATGGCAATAAACTCTTCATTATTGAAATTTACATTTCATTTTTTTTTTCGTTTTTTAAGTAAAAATATGTAACAGTTTGAATTGTAACAATTTCAACAAAATTGAAATAATTACTGAATTGAAATCACAGATAGTGTATTACATAGGTATTTAGTAGGTGTACAAATTATATACAGATAATAATCGCGACAATAAATGTGTCTTTATGATGAGCATTCATGGAATAACAGATATCCTGTCATGGTTGTGGGTTTTGTTTTTTCTCTACATCCTTTTTACGAATGAAAATTTTCGTATATATAAATGTTGTCACAATCAATTGAAATATAACGACAAAGTGATTAAAATACGTGCATTGACAGTTGATTAGTTGGTGGATTTTTCATTACCCTATATAACCACATATACTCATACACGATATGTAAGTATAAGTATGTATGTATATACTACACATCACTTAGCAGATATTTCGATAATTAACAAGATTTTCCCTGGGGATTAAAATATATTATCTATAAGAACTTTCAAATGTATTTACCTATATCGTGGATGAATTATAAAAGGATAAACAAAGTATACGGGAAAAATTGTCACTTTTTTGGCCTTTCATAGGCTGGGGAAGTGGCCTCTAATGTTAAAAATATCTTTAATGAGAAATATTCTCATCTACTTTTTGGGTTCAAAGTTTTATTTGTGTGTGTAATTATATTTCTCGAATTGTTGCATGTGTATGTAAATTTTTCCCCGACTCATGTTTAATATCTTATAAACTACAGTTAGGCAAAAAAAAATGAACAACTTTAAAAATTACATGTATTCTATTCTTCCATACAAATTTTTACGAATTTCTATGTAAAAACAACAAAACATTCGAAAAGTGTACCTTCAATTATCCTTCAACTGTACTATTTGTACTTAGTCACAAATACATATGTATGTTTCAATCGTGTATTTTCTTACACATTTCAAACAATTTCGGTTAAGTGTAATATTACACAAAGTACAGTGCATTATCGATACACTTTTCATGTTTATTTTTACTTAAATATCATGTCTTTTTACAAGGATTTCTAAACATGTTTATCGACTATTCCATGTAGTCCGCATGGATTGGTTGAAAATAAAAGCAATAAAAAGTACGTATTTATTTCTCCTATCTCATGTGTAAAAACAATATTTTATGATGATTCAATATTTTGTATGGCAAAATGATATTTTTGAACAGGCGCACATGTTTAAGCGTAAGGATTAAGGAATAATATTTTCAATTTCATAATAAGTGGGAAAGAAATCCCTGTACGCGCATGTGCATTAAACATTAATAATACATGTGTATTTGTAATAAAATGTACATGTGAACATCTTATATTAAATATATTACAGGCCATGTACATTTTGTTATTGTTTTTCTTATAACGATTGAAGGCCTAATCTGTTTTACATTATAATTTTTATACATCAGGAATGAGAGAAAAATTATTATATTTGCGCAGATGTATTAGTTAGTTTTACGTATGCAATATATTCTAATAAATAAATGAAATAGAATACAGTACGGTGTTAATAAATTCATTCACTAAAGCATTTTCCTGATTAAACTTTTAGACAATTTTTGAAATTTTTAAGAACATAACATAATTTGAACATTGTACAAATCGGTGAAAAGATAAAGACGTTGAACATTATCGAGACTCCAATTTCACTCCACTTTTGAGTAATTTAAGATTAAGTCTATTGATATATACATATGTATTAAAAATCGTATATTATCTTGTTGATATTAAATTTCTTAATTGAAAGCAATTTTTACATTTATTTTCAAAGTCCTTAAACTATCATAAGATTTAATAAAGAAAAAGTTTCAGTAAATAAATTTATGAACGTCGTACTGTATTCTATTTCATATAGTTATTAGAATATATTGTACACGTAAAACTAACTAATACATCTGCGCACATACATTTTATTTCTCTCATTCCTAATGTATAAAAATTATAATGTAAAACAGATTAGGCCTTCAATCGTTATAAGGAAAACAATAACAAAATATATTATGGCCTGTAATATATTTTAACATAAGGATTTCACATGTACATTTTATTACAAATACACATGTATTATTAATGTTGAATGCACATGCGCGTACAAGGATTTTTCCTCCACTTGTTATCAAATTGAAAATATTATTCCTTAATCCGTACACTTAAACATGTGCGCCTGTTCAAAAATATCATTTTGCCTGTAATTTTCAATACTTTTGCGTATATAGATTACAAACATAATGTAAAATATTGTGTTTACACGTGAGATAGGAGAAATATATATTTAATAATAGAAATCTCTATATTTATTAGAATTGTACGTAAAATTAACTAATACATCTGCGCACATACATTTTATTTCTCTCATTCATGATGTATAAAAATTATAATGTAAAACAGATTAGGCCTTCAATCGTTATAAGAAAAACAATAACAAAATGTACATGGCCTGTAATATATTTAATATAAGATGTTCACATGTACATTTTATTACAAATACACATGTATTATTAATGTTTAATGCACATGCGCGTACAGGGATTTCTTTCCCACTTATTATGAAATTGAAAATATTATTCCTTAATCCTTACGCTTAAACATGTGCGCCTGTTCAAAAATATCATTTTGCCATACAAAATATTGAATCATCATAAAATATTGTTTTTACACATGAGATAGGAGAAATAAATACGTACTTTTTATTGCTTTTATTTTCAACCAATCCATGCGGACTACATGGAATAGTCGATAAACATGTTTAGAAATCCTTGTAAAAAGACATGATATTTAAGTAAAAATAAACATGAAAAGTGTATCGATAATGCACTGTACTTTGTGTAATATTACACTTAACCGAAATTGTTTGAAATGTGTAAGAAAATACACGATTGAAACATACATATGTATTTGTGACTAAGTACAAATAGTACAGTTGAAGGATAATTGAAGGTACACTTTTCGAATGTTTTGTTGTTTTTACATAGAAATTCGTAAAAATTTGTATGGAAGAATAGAATACATGTAATTTTTAAAGTTGTTCATTTTTTTTTGCCTAACTGTTATATAGGGGAATAAGAATAGCATTTTTCAATCTAAAATTAAGAAATTTACGTTTCTCATCTAAGAGAAAAGTTCTCGTGCTTCCTTCACCCTGCCCGAATTCGTCTAAAAGCTTGAAAAATTTTGGGTACAAAATTACTACCTTACTTTAAAATATCTGATATAGAATACTTCATCAATGCCTATATATACGTACATATATTAGTATACATATTCATATAAGTAACTGTAAGCTTTTAATGATTTGTATTGTATAATATAAATGAATGACCGGAACTAACAGCTATGTACATATAAGAAATATATCAACTATAGCAGTGCAATTACATTATAAAATGAATGTAGAATTAATTTAAGATAGATTTGTGTCTGTGTACGTGATAAAAAAAGCCACATATCTTTCTTGTTCAAAAGTTTATACTTATTTTGAATAGTAAGGTACATGTTTTCTTAATATATAAGGTGCTCCAGAATAAACGTCATTCAGTCTCTTATTCTAGATATTGATTGAGTGATATATATCCTGAAATACTCTGTCGTAGTTATATAAATAATTTTTATAGAAAAAAAAAAACTACAAATTTTCTCTCACTTTTTAAATACAAATTTAAGAAAATAAATAAAATTATAACAAGGAAAATAAACTAAAGCTATATACAAGAAGCTTTCAATTTTCCTGATTTTTCTTGGTAATTCTAAAAAGTAAAATATTTTTGAAAATTCATTATAAATTCTATACATTATGTTTTACATAAATATGAACACATTTTTCTTTCAGAAAAATTGTTTTACGCCTTATAAAATATTTGAATTAGTAGTTTCTTATGAATGTACAATTTAATGGTATATGTACATATATTATTTATTTGTTGTTTTTGTACCTACATATGCATTTATGCACAATTGATTGGAATTTTATATAAATATAAACAAACACAAATGAAAAAAACAAAGAATTGAGAATAAATTTACAATTATGTATTAATTGTTTATCATTAGACATAGATAGTTTTTCATACATAAATACATATATATAAATTATAGACATAAACATAATTGTAAAATTAATTAAATTTAATTATTAACATATTTATGTTACATTTAAAAAATATTTAAAATATTATATATATTTTATTCATTATACATATGTATGTATACATTATATATTGTAATTAAATGATTCTCTTGAAATAAGATAAATAAAATTGTGAAACCTAAATTACTGAAAAAATACCCATTTATTGTATTGTAACATAGCAATGTTTAAATGTAATTTTAATTTATAGGTGTGTATTAAAGCCAATTATAACATTAAATGTACAGGTATGTATACTAGCACTAGCACTTTTATAATTCCCACAGTGATATAAAATTTTCCGCATTTATTTAATATACATATGAAAATTATTACATTGCGGATTGTATTTATAGTAATTACTTGCTTAAATATGAAAATATTTCAAAAATTTTATTATACTTTACAATCATTAATACATCATTTCTCATTAATTATTATTATTTAATATATTGTTATATATCTGTATGTAGTATGTACTGAAAACACAAAAATTTAATTACTTCAAAAACGTTTTACACGACTTTATGTGTATACATATGTATGTATGTATATATTTTAAAAATTCTGGAAATTTTTATTTTCAAATTTATTATTGTTTTGCAGATATGAAAAAGTTCTAGTGATAAAGGCGAGAAAATGTAATTACATATTTCTGTTTTTTAAGAATCCTTAAAGAAACTATAGAGTCAAAATAACAGTAGCAATAAAATTTTCATATATATACATATGTATGTATGTATATACTAACCCATGGTTTGGCATTTTAACGCTTTTTTAATATATTTTTATGTTATGTGCTTAAAAACGTACATATGTATGTCTGTTACGTCTTTTCGACTGTCTAAAAGAAAATTTCCTTACATTGTTTCTACATTACGTATGGATGATTAAGGATCATAGAAGAAGAAGGTGCTTATATATACATATGTATTGTCAATGGCGGTAATTGTATAGATAATGTTACGTGTAAAACACATACAATATAATATAATGTGCATATCACACAGACTACAATGATACACTTGAGTATTATTATAGTTTGTGATTTTGTCCTTTTATATAACATACATATAAAATTAACTACAAGATTAACTTTTGTCAGTTTGCACATATACACAAATTATTTTACTCACAATGTCGTATTCTTTCCAGAAGGAAATTTTTATACTTTCTCCTGTGTCCTTAAATAAATATTTCAAAATATTTTTAAGTATACATATATGTACTTATGGAAGCATTGTTTTTTACATGTATTTTTATTTTACATATATGTATATAGGTACATATACAATATGTACATTATATACAAAATCAGTTTTCAAAAGCATTATTCATTTGTTAGCGGAAAATGTCTTTTAATTTAGAAATATTTTCAATGAGTAAATTAGATATGTATTGGACATTCTTTTAAATTCTCATTTATCAAAATCTATTAATTTTTTTTTATTATGTAAGCTAGATAAATAAATAATAAAATAATTTTCAGTGGTTTAATTTTTTTAAATCTTTTTATTGTCACTTCTCAATTTGATTTCTCCCATTACGTATGAGGAATATGTATTGTTCAATAACAAACAAACTAATTTTTCTTTTTAAATTTATTTGTAGCATGTATGTACGTAATTTAATTCAATATTTGAAGGTTTGAGTATATTTTTATATCATCACGATTTATTGCAAAAGTGTAAACTTGGTAAAAGGTATCTGTATGAGAAGAAAAATTACATTTTTTGCAAATCATCTTTTATTAATAAATCATAAAAAAATATTGATTTTGTATTGTTCGCTGTATACACGTGTAAATGCGTAATAGAAATTATTATGACATTCACTATAAAAGAACTATAAATCATAACAAATTCCTTGAAAATTATTATACTGTCCATACAAAATTATTACAATACTCACATATGTGATACTCAATGTATTTTGTACATACATAAAGCCTATATATATACTCACTACAAATATTTGATCATCACACGAAAAATATATCAAATATGTGACCACCATCAAAGTTATTCTGTGAATGTAACTGAAAAAAAAAAAAAAAAATATTACTATTAAAAAAAGGATTCCTTTGAGACTTAAACACCTTTACATGATGTACCTACATAACTTTAATACAAAAAAATAAATAAATAAAATAAATAAAATTAGAAATTTGTAATTCGAATAGTTTGAAACAAACGTGAAAATATTGATAATTGGCAACAAATAAAATTAAGCAGAAAAAATCACTGTAGGTAATATATTGGGTATCGTGTATAAAAAATAATAGGTTAAATGAATAGTCTTCGATACAGTTTAGGCAAAGAATGGAAATTTGAAGTAAGTATAGATAAGTATGTACCTATGTATATCTGCTTTGCAAAGTTCTGCTATATCTGTTCTAAAGCTTACCTTAAAAATTTTTGATTAATTTCAAATTTTTCATATCTCTAAAAAAAATCTGAGGCTTTTTGGTTTGTGCAAATGATAGGTATGTATTCTATATTAGATATTTTGAATGTAATTTCAAGAAATTATAAAAAAAATCAATATTATACACATATTGTATCGCTTTTTTTGTTATATACATAGGTAATAAATCCTCAAAGGATCGAAAATATGTTTTTTTTTTTTTCAATACTTGAGAGAAGAAAAATTTATATGACACGTAAATATTGGAAGCTTTCATTAAAATTATTAGATTTACATTAGATAATATTGAAATTTATTTTTATAAAAATCTGTGTACTAAAACAAAATTATATTTAGGTAAATAACAAAAATAAACATAAACAGCACATTACATAAAATAAAGTAATATAGTATGCATTACACTTCTTTCTTAAAGTTTGAAGGGACATGAATATACTATATATATGAATGTATATGTTTACATACAACGTACCTTTCTTAATAAATAATGTATGCATTACAAGTAAAAAAAAAAGATAACGCAAAAAAAAAACTGGAACCAGTAGGATGCTTCATTATACAACTCAAGAAATTTTAGTTATCCAATAAGAACAAGTGTTTATGAGACGGTTCCCTACACAGTATACATACATACTTGTATAGGCGCATAGTCAGTTATTGTTTATAACAATTTGAATGTCATGCCATCATCATAAAATGTTCAATATGTAGAAAAGTAAAAAAGAAGCTATAGATATAGGTAAAGGTACCTATCTATCAAAAATATTTTTCAAAAACTAAATATCTACGTATAGATAATCTCACTTGATTTCAAATTTAATTACCTAATTTTAGTCAAAAGTATAATTTAAAAAATAATTCTAGGTACGAAAAATTCGAATCTGTTAAAAAGATAAAGGTTTTTATCTGTACACATGTACATAGTTGCATGTAAGTACCTTTAATATATTTTTAAAAAACGTATAAAAAACGTCTTGAACTGTATTACCGATTTATAAAAAGGAAAACTGCGGAAAAAAAACAAGAAAAATGTATTCCAATAAACTTCCAATTAATATAATGAATTCATTTTTAATACTTTTAACCAATCAAATAATAGTTTAAAAAATGTTTAATGATCGTGAAAAATCGTACTTTTCACGGGATTTTTATTTTTAACCTTATATTTGTTACATTGGAAATAAAATGTTTTAAAAATGAAAAGTTTCCAATCTATAAAATGTCATCCATTCTGAGGGCGGTGCTTATTCGATTCTACGTTTTTTTTCTCTTTTTATTTTTTTTTATATATTCCCACTTCAGCGGCGCACTAAAGCACAAAACACAAAACTCGAAATTTTTAATCAGTCGGGAATAGAATGAAATAGATTGTATTTGAAATGCATTAGAATAAAAGGAAAAATAAAGCAATGTCATGTTACTGCTTATGGTGCGATATGACATTTTACATTCTTGTCAAACACCTGGGATTATATATCCTATGGTCCCCTTTTTATTTTCAATTCCATGTCAATGCATCATTTTCATTGTATGTGGCCAATATCGGGGAATGTTTAAATACATAGATGTCGATAGTTATAAAAAAACACGGTATATCTTTTTCATACATTTTTCACAAGAAAAACATGTAAAAATAAAGGGTAAACTTTGCTGTTACATGCATCCTTATTTCTTGTTCTTCCACAAGTAAATTATCCCTTTCATAGCATTTCATTTATTTCTACATGTATAAGTACTAAAAATACCAATACAATAATGATTATGACAATATGTAACGATAATGATGTTTTTAACGACAAGTTTACGTACATATAACAAAACGAACAACACAGAGGGGATGAAATTTTTATAGCACACCCTGCTTAAGAATATTATCCTTAAGGAGATACTATACATTGACTATTATAACATCATTGATTCCGTAGTCGTGTTGTAATAGAAGCTGTAAGTGCGTGCATGTAACAAAAATTTTTGCTGTACATACATGTAACCCAGCCACTCTGGAGGTTCAGTGAGTGGTCTCTTTAGAGGTTCACCATTTACCACATGTATACACACACAATAATATCTTATACATGTACAGCAATATTATATACATTGTGAATTTATATTCATCCATCCATTAATGTTCTTCCATCTATTATTATAATATTGTAGTACATTTGCGCCAGTATCTGCCTGCCAGCCTGTTTAGGCTGACGATGGTTGTGACTTGATGATTCCAATTGAAGTCTAAAAAAGATATATACAGTATACGGTATCTATTTTGTGTGAATTGTAGATTGTACATAGGAAACAACAATCTTGTAGAAGTAGTCACTAGAGCAATGTCGACATTCGACATCGACATGGTGTAATATAACGTGTGTCACCACGGGATTCAGTTGGGGTTTAACAGTCACTCGGGACGAACGTTCGGTTTGAACGGTACTGTAATATATATAACTGTTAATAATAGTAATAATAATCTATACAGTATTTACCTTTCATTTATAATAAAATAAAATAAAAAAATAAATAAATTGTGAGAATATAAATTGATGTGTTTCGTATATGATATGAAAGTAAAATAAAGAAAGAAAAGGTCCTTAATCTCTTGAGAGGTGTGAAAACCTTTCGTTTTTTTATTTGAATAAAAAAAAAGTAAGTGCATTGCATTACATTTAGCATAACAAAATTCCCTTACGTACAAAAAAGATATCATTATCAAATCGGCCACATATTGAACGGTTGTCATTTTTCGTAATAAAAAATAACTTTTGGTCATCTTTTGAGTATTTAAAATGTCAAATATCTAAGTATATCTATTAAAAGTTGATGTGAAATTACCCTTAAATGTTATAAGGATCTTATAATTTTAATGTGAATTTATGTAAAACAAGTTTTTGCAAAAATATCATTATAACATATCATACTATTAAAAATATTTAATTTATCTTTAAATTTTTGTAACGGAAAAAAATAAAAAAAATAAATCAAGTTATAAAAAAAGAAATAAATCGCGACTTGATTTTATTTACAAACGGTTAATCAAAGAAAAAATATATCCTTTTTCTCGAGTATACAGTGTAGTGAAGTTTAATTAGAATTTTGTAGTTTTCAGTTTTAAATTGAAAAAAAAAATACCCAAAAAATTTGGTTAAATTCGTAATACGTACATCTCTACATATCATCGAGTTAATTTTTATAAATAGTTTAATAGAATAAATTCAAACTGCGTTCTGACGAACCGGTGCCGGGCTTTAGCTCGGCTTCACCATGGCCAACATTAGAATTAGAATGGGGTCGAAAATTATATCCATCAACTGGACCTCGTACAGCAAGTGGCCTAATGTTTGGTTTACCACCAACAGCAACAACTGGTACAGATTTAAATCAACCAAGAGGTCCAATGACATCATTAAAAGAGGAACCATTAGGTGCTAGAGCATGGATGCAACCAACAGTTGATCAAACAAAGTAAGTTTTCTTACAAAATACATATATTATAATTTCGAATATGCATAACTGAAAAATTAATTTTGAATTAATCTAATGTCTAACCGTTATAATAAACAGTCTGAATTCAAAATGTTCAAATTTTCCTTAAATATGTACAAACAAACAAACAAAAATCTTTCTCTGATATGTTTTTTGACTCTCTTAAGAAAAAATATATCCTGTTTTCTACAACTGTATAAATAAATATATTTTAGTGTTTGTCTTCTGAATTACGTTTTCTTGAAAAGTTCTTTTCTTATAAAGAAGTTTTCTTATGTATACGTGTATACTTAAATAGCTTTTCTCATGAAAATAAGAATTACCATTTTCATCACATTTTTGAAAATTTTTTTTACGTATGTATATTAATACTTTTATGTGTTACACGTACAAAAATGTAAGTTGTTTTCCTTTCAAATACAGATGAGTATTTGTATACAAATTCCGTTTAAAAAACGAGATATTTTCTTGTAGGTACACAAAATGCAGAGTATTTTGATTTTCTTATAAATTTGCAGAATACAGAGGTTAATTTAAACAGATCAAGAATTCCAAATAAAAGCTCTCCCTTTGATTCAGTTAATATTCGTACGTACGATGTTTTGTAAGGATTCATTAAATTTTGTGTAAATTTTTGGTGTTTTTTCAAAATTTTGTTCACATTAAACAATTCAAATGATATAATTTCTTTTTTAAATTTAATTTCTACATTGAAATTCAAAATCTCAAATTAATGAATTTTGCACTATCTTCTAAAATGTGCAATTGTATTTTAAATTGTGGAACATTGAAAAATTTAAAATTAAAAATTTCCCAAAGTGTAGTGGTAATGACATTGATTTTATTTAATTTTTTTAATTATACGTGCACACGATGATGTTTTTCAGAAAACAAAAAAAATTTAAATAGTATGATTTTTTTGCAATTTATTAATATTTTTTGTCTTATGAAAAGAAATAAATTAAAAAAAAAACTTATAAGTCTGAACTAAATTCCGCAATTTGTGAAATTTAATTCTGAATACTAATTTTTTAAATTTTAATTGGAAATACTATATTTTTAAAATTCTATTAAGTTATTTCAATATTTTTATCTGTGAACTATTAACAATGACTATAAGATAATAATAATTTTTTTCGTTATGTTTAATACATGTTGTGTTTTTTTACGTGTAGTTATAAGAAAAAATTCATACCGTATAAGTGCCAAAAAATAATTCAATTTCTGTCACAATAATCACTTAAAACATTAAATGAACACATTTTGAGAATATTATTATGTTCGTAACAACAAGGTAAATATTTTACTACTGCAAATTTTTTTTTTATTAATTTTAAATTATAAATGGCAGAGATAAAAGACATTTTATGTAAAGATATAAAATTAGAATAAATTAAAAAAAAAACATAATTAAATTAATTAAAATGTTCAACGTAATTTAAATTTAGAAAGGAATTTGAAATTGTATCAAAGAATGAATTAAAAACTAAAATTATTGCATCAAATTAAAGTTTGTCTTTAATCGTTTGTTTATTCTTTCCTTTTGTTAACAATATGATATTTATCATATACACTCATATGATTCGCATTTGTAAATATATATAGGCATTCTTTATACAAATATTAAATGTTAATATAATAATAAGTTTCTTTTAATTACACATATGTACATATGTAAATAAATCGATATCGATTTATATTGTATTTCAGTAGAAATTAGTGCAATTTTTACTTCTCATTGACTTTTGAACATATCTGCAAAATTTACATCTTAAGGTATGCACTTATACGTACAATTGTATACATAATAAAACGAATCGATTACGCCATAAATTAAAGGTTCAAATAATGAATGTAATAAATATTTCCAATTTTGTGATAAATGTTTAGAGACATATTTATATACGCTGTACCTAAATATATATTTTCTTTTTCATTGAATGTAAACTATCTTCTTTTATACATACATATGTGATATAGTACACAAGATACCTAGAGTATAAACTCAAATAAATCGAAAGTTAAAGTTTAATTTAAAATTTATAATATAATTATTGTTCATACCAAAGTATATAATAATTGGTACATTTTATTGTATCTACAAAGAATAATTAGAGATTTAAATTTTACATGAACTAAAAGTGTTTTTATTTTTATAAAATTTTTATTTTATTCTCATATAGACACACTGGTATTTTTTGTAGTGTATTAACATTTCTTTCTAGGCATGAAATTTTTTCGAAATTTATATGTGCATGTCTGTAGAGATCTTTAACTACATTTTTCATCCTTATTCACCTACTGATTTTGTTTTTAAGTTTTTATCAACTTTTACCTCAATTTTTTTACATTTATTCACATGACATATTTGCACACAAAAAATTTTGCTTATTATTTATTGGTAACATTCCAATAAAAAATAAAACCAAAACACACATTTCATCAAAACGTAACATATCAAAATAAAACCAAAAAGAGAATAAATTTAAACGATCATAAATACTCCACATTCCAAAATTCTTAACTTCATCAATCGTATATCAAATCGTCAGTGTAATAGACTCTATTTGCCATATCAATTTTTTCACATACAATATTGTATAATTTCACCATGTGTAGCCAATTCAAAGTAAACAGCTTAAGGATCATAATGTGTATTTGTATATGTATGTAAATCGTATGTAGAATACTTATTTTGTACATTTTTGTTTGTTAGAATAAAACAAACAACTTTTCCCAAATTTTGTACAGTAATCATTTTATATACACATATTATACATATTTATATGTGTTTCATGTGTATTTTTATTCTTTTTGTGATGCACATGTTATAATCGTGTGTATATTTCAGTGCATATCACCTCCACCAATATCTTCCTTTTATGTGAAAATTGTGTTGGAAAAACAACTCATATAAGTAAATAGTATCAATATTATTCTGCATGTACTTATGTATATATATTGTATACTAACAATTGCCTTTTATCAAATTTAACAAGCATCGAAAAATAATGTGAAAAATAAAAAACGAAAATAAAAGAAAAAAATATAAGAGTGAAAAGAAAAATTTGGAAAAATAGGTGAACAAATGATAAAGAATAAAACTAAAACGGACAAAAAAGACAAGGCCATGAAAAACTACGACCAACCAAACCATTACAATGTCATTCACTTTTTTGTATGTGTTAGCACAACAATGTCCAAAAAATTTTTTCTTGTTTTGTATGTGTAAAATAATGAATTGTGTGGACACAAAAATGCTTTTTATTTTTAGAGAAAACGAAAAACAAATAAAAAAACCAATAATACAAAAAAAAAAAAAAAACTATTTTAGCTTCGAAACCAAGTTCAAAATAATGTAGAGCAACCAGCCATCATCGTCACTAATAATTGTATCTGTACTTTTGGCAAAAAAGAATTGTAAAAATAAATAACCACCCACTGAAAAGACTACTAAAAAATACGTTGCAAAATATGAAAATGGATATCGATTATGAACATGAATACTAGTGTTATGGTGGTTTCAATTTTTGATCATTCATGGTATTTATTCGTTATCGTATCTATATCAGTTATATTTTTTGTAGATGTGCAGCACATATTGGACCGATTATTTGTAAAGCACCACAAAAAAAAATCAAATAAAATATAAAAAAAACATAAATAAAACATAAATGTGCTATCAATTTGTTGATTTGTGTTATATAAAAAGGAATATAAAGTGACTTTTAATCAGTAAAAATATCTTCTATATACATAAATATGTACGTCTATACGCATACATGTTTTTTATGTAAAATTTTTGTATGAAAACATGTTCAAAATAGGGAAAACAAGGAAACTGAAAAATACAAAAAAATAAAATAAAGACATATCCTAAAATATTTGGTTTTCGGATATGCCTATACCACCTTCAGCATTTCCAATATTACAACACACATCACTGTAATTACAAAAAATTTTAGGTTTTTGCCAACAATTGTAAATTTTTTTCATTTTCATTTTCATGTGTGTGAATAAATGAACAACAACCCAATCAATTATATTTTCATTTTATTTTTCTTTTAATTTCTTGATCAGAGGTCAAATAAAGTTTTTGCAATAAAAGCATTATGTACTTTTATTTCTATTCTGTGAATTGAATTGAATTTAATAATTTAAAAGAAAAATTTTAATTGATAATTATAAAAGTTTTACTAATTTTATATTGTTTTGTTTTCTTTTTTATATTTTTTGTTGGTTTAGTCTTGGTATTGGTCGAGCACATTTTGAAAAGCAACCACCTAGCAATTTAAGAAAATCAAATTTTTTTCATTTTGTTATCGCATTATATGATCGTGCTGGTCAACCAATTGAAATTGAAAGAACCGCATTTATTGGATTTATTGAAAAAGATCAAGAATCAGATGGACAAAAAACTAATAATGGTATACAATATCGATTACAATTGTTGTATGCGAATGGTAAGTTTTTGGTTTTATCTAATTATTTTTTTCTTTGATTTTAAAATTTTTCGTTATTAATTTATGTGTCGTTTGTAACAATATGAACCTTTTTTTTCAGGTGCACGACAGGAACAGGACATTTTTGTTCGTCTCATTGATTCGGTGACAAAACAGGTGAAATTATTATTACTTTTTCTTTTGCATAAACATATATATACATTTTTTTAACCCATATTTTAGTTATTCATATTTTGCCCATAAGTATGAAAACTTCTATCGATTAGAATTTGTTATAAATTTAGTTTTAATATCAAAGGAAAAACAAAGAAAAAAAAATTTGATACACGTCACTTCTTAGTACTTTACCCTTATTATTGTCTGAAATAAACTAAAATAGTTATAATAAATACAATAACATGTAGCCATATCAGGTACGGAAGATATCAATGATTTGATAAAAAGATTATTGCTACTTACATGTAATGGGTATTTGGTACAGTGCATTTTTGATGTCCTTTTTTAGTGTACACATGATATGTGTGTAATTTTTATTTGAATGACATTAAAAATATTTCCTTCCTGAATAAAAAAAAAATATAATTTTAAAAGGGGAATTTATGTCTTTCTGTACTTGCATGTAAGGCCTATATTGACTGATATGATTATATCGTGAAACACGCGTTTAATATGAGTAATCCTTATTAAGTGCAATATCTAAGGACCCTTAATTCAAATAGACGAATGCAAAATAAAGTTTCACAGGAAAAAAAATAAAGAAATAAAAATTCGTTTGGTGTCAACTGACTAAATGATCAGTGCTGAATAAATAAACAAGTATGTTAATTGCAAATCACACGGGAAAATTGTATGTTGAATTAAAAATCTTGAGAGAATAAAAACAGATTTGATTCAATTCTAATATAGACTTTAAAAAATTTTGACAAAATTTCTAGTAAAGTTTAAATCAGACTTGTTAATTTATTTCAATTTAATTTTTCTTCCAATACTAATTACTCGCATTAATTCAATCATATCTTTTCTTCTAAAAAATAAACAATTAAAAAAAATATAGCAAAATAATTTATAATAAATACGAAAAAGTAGATTGTTAATTTCTTAAAATTTATAAATTAAAAATAAAAATATTTAATTTCCAAAATTTAACTTTAAAATTTGTTAAGTTATTTTTACAAATTGACTTTATGCTTATATATTTCTTCTTATATGTATTCACTTGTAAATTATAATGTTCTTTGTTCTTTTTGTTTTAATGTGTACTTTTTTGTATTTCTTTAATAAATTACATTTTAGTTGAATTTATGCATAATCAGACAAGGTACAGAATAAAAATTTTCTAATATTATGCATGGTTATTATAATTAGCATAATATAAACGTTTTATGAAAATGGATAAGGGTGTTTGTCCTTCATTCATTTATATCTATGCAGATTCCAGTAGTAATAATTCTTGGTCCCTCTTTTTCATTCTATTACAATGTGTACGGGCTAAAAAAGCGTTTAATTTTCAAATTTTACCTTGTGGTAAAACAAAAAATAAAATCCTTTTTTGTACTTCTAATGACTATAAATATACGAGTATGTACATACATATATATCTAGCACTGACACCAAACAAAAATTTACATACTTAAATTTTTGTTCATGAAAATAATCTATACCTTACATATAAAATTCTATAATAAATGGTAAGAGCAAGGTTCATTTTCTCATAATAGTAAAGATGAACCATTTGTGTTATACACATATGAAAAGGCTTTTCATTGCTTCATTACTTTTTTAAATTAGGACTATCGTCTAATAATGATGGAAAATTATTCAAATGTATTAATAATATAGGAGAAATTATTTGTTGTATTATAAGAGGATCTTGTATGTACGAATGTATATGATATACATATGTATTGAACTACATGTGTATGCAAACCTAATAAATTTTTCAATGTATTTGTTTTTTTGTGCTGTAATCTGTAACTGTTAGGTATGTACACGCATACATTTAAAATTGATGAGAATCCTTATACACATTTTATTGTGTTGCAACTGCAACTCATTCATATTCACAAAAATATAACTTGAAGGCCTTCCGTTATCATCATCCGTTAATACGTACACATATACTGGACAATTTGATGATATTTATTTAAAATATCTTCAACATTTATGTATAAAATTGATACAAAAATTCGTTAATGGTTTTTGTGATATCACTAATATATTGCATTTATTTATACTGCAGTGAAAAATGATGCACATATTGTATGCAGAAAAATAAAAAGTAATAATGCATTCGCGAAATTCGCAGTTTCATATCATATTGAACATGTACATATATATATATGTAGGTATGAATGTGCATGTTGCGAATTTTATCTTTATACGCTTCTAATGCTTATACACACGATACGCTATACCAAAATCATTACATTTTATTTGTATATGGTAAAGTAACTCAAATTCATTGACCAATCGATTTTTAGAAATAATAATAATAGAAAGGCAATCATATTCATATGCGCGTGTATATCTATGTTCGTAAAGGAGTTCCCATTGGGATTAACTTTCAATGAATATGTTTTAGATAATAGATACAAAGTCTACATGGCTATAATATAATATTGTACGTATAATAAATGTTTGTCATCAAATTTTATTTTCGATATCTATATAATATGTAATATGTATACACATTTGATTTGAGCATTAATAACGCGATTTGGTAATATATGTAGGTATTTTTTTATAAAAAGATATGTATACACTTTCAAAGATATGTATGTATATACATACATACGTGTACACAACATGTATAAAATATATTTATTATTAAAAATTAAAATTTTATTTAGGCGTTTTTAGTTAATCAATCCATAAATTATAATATACCTACGTTATGGACAATAACTATTTACCATTTTTGTCATTTATAAAATTCTTTTTATCCAATTAAAATTAAACAAATTATTATTTTCAAAATATTTCACATTATTCATAAAATTTCTATATGATAATTAAATTTAATTCTAATAGAATAAATAATTTCAGAAATTTTAAAAATGATTTTTTTTTTGACTTTTATTTTTTATTGAAAATTATTGTTATATTTTTATAATATTGAATTATGACGGGAAATAATCAAAAATGTATACATATATTTCTATGACTTTCTATGTATATTAATATTTTACCGCCCCTTTTAAATTGTACAAAATATTAAACAATAAATTGAACATCATGTCTATAATCTATATACATTATGTATCATACATGGTGTATAAGTATGTATGTATATATGTATGTATGTATGTACACGCGCACTTTCATTTTATTTTTAAATGCAATGTTGTTAAAATATTTCATGTAGATAAGTAGCTCTAAATATCAATAGTATGTACGTTTATAATATGAATATGCATTGACAACCAGAACCAAAAGTAAATTAATTTTATCGCTTAATTATCTGGCACTTTGTCGAAGCAATTATTTTTGGAAATTTTTTTTTCCTTTCAGTTTAAATATATGTTTTTTTGTTGAACATTACATAAAATATTTTATGTTGTGTTCATACATGATTATGAAACCGTAAAATAAACATAAAAGTGTTAATTTTCAACAACAAGTCATCACTATATTGATGATATGATCATATCATTTTCATTGTTATGTACCATATTATATCCTACATTATGTATATACACATACAAACAATGTAATTATGTATATATACGTGTTCAGAAGTTTATGTAAAATGTAAATGCAAAATACAATATGTTAATAATATGCACATACATATGTACATATGTTCACAGTATACATTATGCTCCTCTTTGTGTATTTACGATGGTTTAAAAAATGTCACTCATTTTAATATTGTATGAGTTTTATAAAGTTGTTTTATGCGTTTTACATGCATACATACGTGCATGTAACTTTACTTTATGCAGTATAAAAAACTCAAAAAATTTACATATTACATGTATTTACACATATGTATGTATGTATGTTCATATGAATACGTTAAACATCTATTTTCTTTTTTTTTTTATTTTCTGACTTTTTCCGTATTTTATCAATTTTTTTTTTTTTCATTGCATTCGTTCGAGTAATCTGAAATTCAAGTTGATAGAAGCGCATTTAAGGATACAAATGACTATATTAATCAATTCATGTACATAGGTGTGCGTATGTCCTACAGGTATATATTTATGTGCATTACGAAATTTTTGTGAAAATAAATTGATGACATGACACTATGTACCAGTTTTTCAAAAAAAAAAAAATCAAGTAAATAAAAACACAAGATTAATTAAGAAGAAATTAACGATCATATGTATGTATGCGTTAAAATAACAAGATTTGTCACTTATACACGTATCTATGCATAAGTATATAATTCTTTTATATGCTATATTTTAGACGACTTTAGCTCCTATTACTACGAGTGATTTTCCAGATTTATCATTTTATGCGTGTAACGTTTATCAAAATTGTTGCTCAATTTTTTAACTGAAAAGAAAAAAGGACATCACAACTTGCAAGTTTTTATTGTGAACGGTTAAAAAATTACATGATAATACGAAAAAAAAACATTACATGAAATGTTTTATATATTAGAAAATATTTGTATGAAAATCCTAAGAGAAATTGTGATAAACGAAATTATCAACAAGAGAATGCAGATAAATACAATGGCTATAAAATAAAATGTAGTAGTGCAGTGTTTTTGAAATACTAAGAAGAATTGAAATTCATAAATCATAGGATACGCACCTATGCTCATATAAAGCTTCTAATGTGGTGTAATTACGAAAATAAATTATTTTAATTGCCAGATTATTCATATAATTTCAGTTAAATCTGATTACAATGAGATTTTTTAATTCTTAAGTTGGCATTCTTTTATAGTTTTATCTGTTCTCTATTATTTTAAATAACTATTACTTGACTATTACGCTATTACTTAGAACATGAATTTGAACAAATATAAAAATTAACTAATGACTTAATTTAATTTAATTCATCATTTTTTTTTTCTTACAAATAGTTAAACAGTAACTGTTGCGTATTCAAAAAACAAAATAAATAAAGAAAGGAAAATAGACAAAAAAATAAAAGAAAAATTCATATACTAACAAGAAATGACAAAAAAGAAAAACAAAAACAAAATAAATAGAAAGAATTAAAAGAAACAAAATTTGATTTAAAAAAAAAAAATGCATATATAACCCGTGAGGATTATCTCATCCGGAAAAGTGGACTTTTGATTTATTTACTCATTCATTTGTCACTGACTATTTATCTACAGGAATACAGCAATAATATTACACAAATTCATACAGTTAAAATGTCAGATTCAAAAAAAGAGAAAAAAAGGAAAATAAAAAAAATAAATAAAAGCAAGAAAAATCTATAAAACGGACTTGTTACATTCATTTGAATTTGTACAGGAAAATTTTAGTGAAAATGCACGTTCATGTCTGTTTTACTACTCGCGTTTGCATATGTATATTGTACATAAATTGTATAGCAAAAATATAAATGGATATATACAAACATATTTACATACATGCTTATGTATATAAGTTAAATATAACAGTTAAAACGGAAGATGATTTTTGTCTGTCTGTTATTAACGAATTCATTGTTAACATTTTCCTTCCTGAAAAAATTATTTTCACTTTTGTTTTTATATCGTTTTTTATTATTTTTTTGTATGATTTTTTTCCTATTATTTTATTTTTGAAAAAAAGCTTTAAAGACGATAAGTGATTCATGATATCTCTGTAGCTATTTTTTTTTGAACTAACATTTTGATGAAATTCTGTGTAAACATTGATTAAGGTCATATGTATTTGTGGGTAAATTCATACAGGTAAAATACTTAATTTAAATTTTATTTGTTTATAGTTAGTTCTTCAAACAAAAAAAACTAAAGTATTTTTTCGATTGGAAAATTAAAAGTTAAACTAGCTGAGTTGATATTTCTGTATTTATATTTTTATAGTGCAATACTTCATAAAGAAATTCATAAAATAAACAATAGATGCATGTTAGGTATTATGTAACCTAAAACTCACAAACCTAATTTAAAGAAAATTATTTAACAATTATTATTAAGGGATGCGCATCAGTATAAATAAATACAACCCTCGAAATCTTTTGGTTAAAAATTAATTTGTGATTATCTATCTGTCTACATTGCATATGAATAGTGCGGTAGGATTACTCTTCCATATGTGCACTATATATGGATGTACATATATGTGTGTATGTAACAATGTAAGAAGGGTGCAAGCAGGTTACTTAAATACTAAAAATGATGAGCCTTATATCATTTTTGACAATTGAAAAGTATTTTCATGTTTGTTATCTATTCATTCATTTGACTGGTACATTTTGTGTATATGTACATTTGAAAAATAAGGGATGAAACATAAATTTGCAAAAATCTTAATTACAGATACAAAGTATAAAGTTACAAAAAGGTTTTTTTTTTCTTTTGTTTAGTATTGCTTGTCTTTCTAGTAGGGCACTTGTGGTTAAATGCATTTATGAATTATGAATTTGTTTTTAATACAATCTTATTGTTGTTGTTTTTTGTAGATTTTTATGTATAGTATACATATGGTCACATTTATTCGTTTTTAAATCATTAATAACATACAAGTACATTATTCAACTGTGAGTGCAGCCCACAGTTTGATAGTGTTTATTTCGCTGAATATTCTTTTTAAAAATTTTCAACATTAGATTTTTGTTTTAAATAGAATTTTATAGATTAGAAATACGAATAAAATGGCTATGCGCTTTAATGATAAATGACACGTGTCTAAAATTACATTTATATATATTACATACTGCAATACTTTATACTTATTATTTATCTAGTTATTATTGATGTATATAAAACTGATGAGATAAGAAAATAATCGATTGACCTCAAACATTATGTGTACTACATACATATATATATTATATATATTGTCCAATCTACATGCATATGTTTAAATGATATACCAAAAATATTTCATTCTTCCAATTTATATATGTATGTATGATTTAAATATTAGACGCAAATGTAAATCAACAAATAGAAGTGTATATAGACAAAAATAGGACATAAAGCAAATAATAAATACTATATTCGTATGTAATATTGAATTTAAAAAAGAAATAAAACCCAAAAATGACCGTATGTCAATGTGTTTACATTGTCCTGTAAATTATGTAGGTACATCAGGTCATTACTGCAGTGTGATATGATCAACAAATATTTGCAGACTGCTAATGAAACTTTTTTGATAAACAAAAAAATAATAGAAAAATAAAAGAGAAAATTTATTTTACTCCAAAAAATTTTATATACTCGTACATATGTATTTATTGATATTGAACATTTTATTCATTTTCTTTTCAGGCGATTGTATACGAAGGACAGGACAAAAATCCAGAAATGTGTCGAGTTTTGTTAACGCATGAGGTTATGTGTAGGTAAGAAAATTTCATGTAAAATTTTTTACTTTCAAATCATATGGAAATTTTGTTTTTAATTTTCAAACCTAATAATTCAGTGCAGTGTCAATATTTAAAAATATTTATCAATTATTAATTTTTAAATTAAGCCCGAAATAACATGAAAATTAATTAAAATTTAAAATTGGTTTGTAAGATTATTTAACAATAATTTACTTCTATTTTGTTTATTTACATAATTATATGAGTATGCACTTGAACACTTCAATAAAATTATCTAATAAAATTAAATAATTTCAAATAATAATAAAATATCGTTATTGACTAATGTCAAAGAAATAACAAAAAATAAAAAATCTAAATTCATGTGTACATATAACCGTACACCATATAATACATTTACAAAGTTTTTTTTTTGAATCAAAAAAGTTAACAAACTTTTCCAATACTTTTCAGTGTAGCATAAATTATTATACACATTTATACATATACGCTACTAACATATTTCTGATATTCTTAAGAAATATACTACCAGTTTGGCTGTATTTTATTTGACAAAAATCCATCAGTACATGAATACATATATTATGATATGTAGTTGATTGCAAATAGAATGCTAATTATTATTTGCTGTTAAGCTTGCTTTGAAATTGGTTTGATTCAATTTTTTTCAATTGTTTTATCATCATACATATATACATCAAGAATTTTTCTTGAATACTCGTTAAAGTCTATAATATTTAAAAACATTGATGTTTCGTGCTTTGCAAGTAACAAAATACAATTAAAGCTCGCTAACTCTGTTTTTCCATTTTCATATTCTTTGTTTTTTCTCAAATTTTTCTTTTCTATATTCTGATAAAACTTTCACTTTTCGCCATTTGTAATATTTGTATTCTTATGCTTTTTTTCTTATCCTTTTGTCCTTTGTTGCTCTTTCGACCGTTTAGATTTGTAAAAATCTTCTTTTTTTTTTAATTTTGTGGCGTACTTCAAACACACATACATATGTATGTGTATATTCTTCATATGACTGTAACATTAGAAATGGTAAAACAGCAATAAAATGGAGTTTTTCTTATATATATTCACATACATACGTATTAGTCCTTACATACAAACTTTTGTAAGACTTTTACTTATAGTTATATTTATATATACAATAATACATGTGATATTATGTAGTTTATTCACGATTACGTACATATACATACATACATGGCATTTATTAACACAAGTAAAGACATCACAGAAATCATGATACATTCAGAATACGTAACAATGGATAAAATAAGATTATTATAGCAGAGTAAAAAAAAAGTGAAGAAAATCAGTAGTTTGAGTTTATTCAGTGAAATGTTTAGTGGGTGGACGTATAAAGTAGGCATCAATCACATTTACAATTCCTTGTGTATATATGAATGTAAATGGAACGTATAAATGTAAAAAGGAAACAGATATATTAGGAATAACCATGTGTACAAGAGTAACATTTAGTGTTGTACCATATATAGGTAAACGTACGTGTGTATATCTCAAGGGATCTTACCCTCTTGAGATATGAAAAGACTTTGCCACTGGGGAATATTGACTTTTCTTTGGTCGTAAACAAGGGCGATGTACATACATACGAAAATATGTACGATATGTGTAGGAGATACGTTTGTGTTGTATATGATGACGATAGACTCCCGAAAAGTGCTATATACACTTGTATCCTTTCCTTATAAAAATTGACTAACTTGGTTAATTTTTTAAAAGATTTGTATTTTGAGTCATCAATATATTGAGTCTAAATGATTTTCAAAAAAATTTTATGTGTATTTGTCTCGTATAGTATACCTATATATAATACTCGAATATTTAGTAGTATCTTTTTTACTTAACATTGAATTAGTAAAGATTTTAAAGAATAAAAAATTATTGTTTTCTTTTGTTTTTAGTATTATTTTGTATGGTACCTTAGCATTTATTGTACAATGGTGTTAGGTTATTTGTTCTCCTATAAAATCGTTAATAGGTGTATATCAATTTTCATTTAAAACATTTCTTACAAATTATACGAAAATATCATTTAAAAAATAAAAAATATAAAACGGTTAAACATAAACTGACTATGCATTGTGACCATAATAATATAGCCAAGTTTGAAATAAATATGTACATATGTACAAACAATAAAATTTTCTTAAAGCGGATATTCCTTTTTGAATGTTTTTAAACAATTGTACATAAAAATGTGTACATTTAAAATTTTTTTTATTATGAACTGCGTGCATATTTTATCTACATACATATGAACATAAACGGAATGATGAAGAAGAACTCTTTTCGAACTCTTAAGGATGTGTGTAGTCGAATACAGTACATATGTATCTATGAATGTTTTTTGCTAAGATACGTTGCGTAATGTATATATAAAGTGTACAAAAATATGTTTGTATATTAAAAGTAAATGTGGTCCGAGAGTTAAAGGAAAAATATGAAGAAAAAATGAGTAAGAGGGTTCCTTTCGATTTTCTTATATGTATGAAGTAAAATACAAAAAAAAAAAAAAAGTTTAATTTTTTTTTTGTTTATTTTGATAGAAAAAAGGGGGGTTTATTTTATGTTCTTTTTTCTTTCTACTTTTATTTATATATTTTTTACTATATTTATATATATGGGTTGTAGTCCTCGCAGTACGTTTAGTTTTAGGTTACTTTTATTGAAATGAAATTTTTACGGGATTTTGACTTAGAAAATGGCGTTAAAATATTTTTCAGGGACACTAGCTATATACATTCATATATGCCTTCATAATTGTGTATAATATGTACAAGTATGTAGAGTACATACATACAAAAATGCAAAAAGAAAACAAAACAAAAAAAAAATGAAAATAGAAATAAAATAATAATAATAAAAAAAACACAGAAAAATAAATTGAAGGTGATATAGTTATACTACATGAGCTATGTACATACATATACATCCACATACATATGTATGTATATTTTTGGTTCATATAGACATTTACAATTTAATATTTTTAAATTCATATTGAATGACAAAAAAAAAAAAAATAAAATAAAATAAGAAAAACACATAAGACGGAACGCCGGAAAGACGAAAAATGCGATAAAAAAACAAATAATTGAAAAGGAAACACGACGAAGAAAACAAGAAATAAAAATTTAACTGAAAAGAAAAATTGAAAAATTTGGATTTAAATTAACCTTGACAGGTTTATGATAGAAGAAATTTTATGTGAAAATTAAATTTTTATAACGTGTAATAATAACAAAATAAAAACAACAAACTTGAAAAAAGTTTAACCATCAAAAAAAAATTTTTGTTTTTCTTCCTTTTGGACTTTGGGCAATTTATTTATTTAATAATTTTTCTTAATGCAAAAATAATTGTATTTATTTTTAAATTTAATTGATAAAGAATCTTTCAAATATCTGTCATTTATTAAATTTTAAATTTAAGAATAATAAAATGAATTTTTTTTTTTTGTTTTATGAATATAACATGCTAACATCCTTTTTGACCTTAAACATTTATGAATGAAAAATCTTCCACCTACATACATATTCATGAATTTTAATTTAATTAAATTTGTAGTGAAATAAATATGTACTTACAAATAAAAAAATATTGTTATATAAAAATAATCTATTTATATTCTATTAAATATATTTACAGTCGATGTTGTGATAAAAAAAGTTGTGGTAACCGAAATGAGACTCCATCGGATCCTGTTATCATTGATCGGTAAGTACATATGCAGTATACTTATATGTATGTATATGCATAATATAATAAGTCTTCAACTTTTATAATATATCAGTGATAGATGAAAACAAAACATGAAATGTTGACAATTTAAGCTTCTTATGAATTTTTTTATATTCTTTTTATTTATCATTAATACAAGAAATAATGTTTACTGATTTTTATTTTTCACGATTTTTTTTATTGTACTTACACAACACTAGAAAATAGAAGGGCAAGTCGAACGTATAACAAGAAAAGAAAATTAAATTGTATAAAAACAGCGATAGTATAGTATTTATTGAAGTTGTTTCTTGACTAATAACAATACTGTTCTCATTTTTTAAAAATTGATTGAATGGATTTGATTTCTAAATTGAAAAAGACGTAGAAACTTGTGCTTTTTAATTAAGTATTAAACAGAAACTATTTTTTAAAAATGTCCAAAAAGGATGTATTGTGTATCTATCACTTTTCTTCAACAATAACTGTGAAAATCTATTTAAAGGTAGTTAATTGGTACAAATGCATGAGTACATACATATTGTCATATACAAAGGTCATATACACTTACACATGTATTCTGTTATATATTTTCGTTTTCATCTCATAAAATATTCTCTGATATGTTGCATTTATCATATCAATTTTGATTTTACTAAATAGGGTAAAATTAATAAATAACTATGTGTATAAGTAGTTGATGGTCATATATCTTTGCCAATTTGTACACGAAAAAAATAATTCTAATTGCTTACAACTGTATTGCAGTTAGTGTACAAATATATATTTAGTATTTTATTTGTTTATGTATGCATATGGGTCCCATTTTACAACACGTTTGACACGTGTCATTTAAATTACGATAATTGAATTTTAATTCGAATTTCGAAAGATTGTTTCAACTTTTTTTTTTTATTTTACACTAATTGAATTATTGCAATATATTACTTCATTTATATGATTAATCTCGTTCAATCCCCAACAAATAAACATTTTCGAAATTAATTCAATTATGAGAAACGTTTTACTTGTAAACTTGATTGCCCAGAAAATATAGAATTGTATAAAACACAAACGAATAATTTTCTAGATGGTTTAATGTAACTATAAAGTGCAATAAATTTGCCTATATGGGCGTGCATATTACATATGTACATATATGGATGCTATGCACGTGATAGTTAGAAATATGTTTCGTGAATTAGATAATAATAATTTGTCATTGTTATTTAGCAAAAAAAAAAAAGTCATAGTGAAAACTTATAACCATTTTGTGGGTTTTCTAAAACCTTACCCAATGTATAAGTCGAAATATAGTATATAAGTGAAATGCAGTTACACCATAATTTTTAATTATTTTTAAATTGATATTTAAAGAATGTATTACATTAAAATCTTCTACATAGAATACTAAGGTTTTAAAAAGATTTACATTTTACCAGCTTGTTTGTATATTTTTATAGACATGAATATAAAACTGATTTAATTTGATGAAAATTTCTTAATGTAAAAAATATAATCCCTTGAGTTTTTATTTTTTTAATGAAATCAGTAAAAGTTTTCTTTGAAGTACTATTTATTAAAACCTATACCATATAATTTTTCTGTTATTAGACTAATTACATTATTATATGTACATATATGTGTGTGAATAGCATAGTATAGTGGTCAAATACAAAAATTAAAAAAAAATTGATTCAATTATCAAAATATTGAAGATTATATGCATAATTATATACTATTAGGAAAATTATTATTATTTTTTTTTCATATTTTTATTATTAGTAAAAATTGAAATAGTTTTTAGATTTATTTGTTACTTGTGTACATGCACACGTTTACTGTCATATTTTTAAAATTGATATAAAAAGGTCTTGATGTAATATTTTCATGAAACTGACACAAAACACTATATCACTATTATTGTAAGTGATTATTAATTTTACTATTAGTTTGCGTGACACTTTAATACTATTTTTTCTTATGGTTGTGCAACGTAAACATACACAGAAATTGTCATTATCTAAACATGAATATGATGTATAGAATATACAAGCTATTGATGAAGTATAAAAATATTTTTCTTCCAAGTTAAATTTTACTTATTAAATGGATACTCTTCTATGATCCGTTACATAAAAAGAAATAAGGAGATTTACCACAATACAAACAACCTACATACATACATACATATGTATGTATATGTGTATATGAATTATAATAGAAAACTAAACGTTAAATTGATGATATAAATACAAGTGTATGTACGTAAGTGTGTACAAGTGTATAGCATGTTCATGCACAGGTAAAACAAAACATAAAAAACATAACAAGGATAATAAGTGAAAACATGAAAAATGTGAAAAACAAGAAAAATTTGTTGTTTTTTCCGTTGAAATGTAGTTTATACTATAGGTACATTTAGAGCTTTTGAGTGTTGATTACCCCCCTTTTTTAATCTTCTAAATGCATTTTAAGTGATAGTAGTAGACTTTCAGTATAAATTCATTCTATTTCATTATTATTATCATTTCATTTTCCTTTTTTTTCTGAAATTTAAATATCATTTTTCAAAAAAGTAAAAAAAAATAATCAACATATTAGTGTCTCAATCATTTATTTATCTACCATTTATTTTTGTCCTTTTCTATGCTAAATTATTGCATATACATAAGTACATATATGCATAAAAGCAAATTTTAATAAATTTTCAATTTTTTGTTTTGTTTTCGGACTTTTTTGTATTTTATCTGATTTAACAGTGAAAATTAAAATGAATAAAAATGACAATTCGCGATATTTGTAAAAGTTGGGGTAGGTTTTGTAATTTGAATAAATGTATGTAAATATATATTTACATTTTATTTTTAATGCACTAAATTTATTTTTGTCCGTATACTTAGATAAATTTGTAATTTATCAATAGAATAATATTTTAAAATTACTAGAATAAAAGTTTTACTAATTAAAAATCTGTATAATAATCATTGAACGCAATTTAAAATTGAATATTTTTTTAATACATAATCTTAATGAATTCTGGTCCAATTTAAAATTCAGCAATTCAATTATTATCAATTTTCTGTATAATACACACTGATTCATGTATACATATTTAAAATTCCTTATGTGGATACCAAACATATACATATGAAGAGCACTTAATATATATGGATAAATAATGATAAAAGGACACACACAGATCAACCATTCTATTATTTTATTTTGCAACTTTGAAAGTTTTCTTATACTCATATAACGTATAGTGTATATACACATATGATGAATAGTGCGTTTCTTGATCATCAAGTTCATCAATAAAACATCAGTCAATATGTAGCAGTAGCTTTAATATATGTATATTAAATCAGAATGAGTATGTACACATACATATATACATATATACATATGTATGTATGTACATATAACAATGTTAAAAAGAACTTCGTCTACATTATACATTGCTATATACTACATCATACCACATAGTGTGGAATCTTGTATAAAATTCTTACTAAAGTAAGTAAGAACACGGATATGGAAGTGATTTAATGACAAGGACCTCCAAGATAGCGGCAGATTGTTGTTATTTATATGCGTATAAAATACAATGTTTTGATTGCTGTACCTACACTAGTTATACATATGTGTAACGCATGTACATGTACATACATATGTATGTGATATTTCATAAAAGTTCTTATTATCATTAATCTGTTATTTTTATTGTAAAGTTAATACACCTTACACTCTGGTATGTGCCTTATATCATTCACCTTCAAAAAAAAAAAAAATTATTGTGTGTAGGTTATATATTTTTTTTGCCGCTAAATATTTTCCAGATTTCGTAATTTCAATTCACATATCACAAAATGACAATAATGATGATGATGAGAATTATACATAGAATAACATTGATATTTATATAAAACATTAAATATTATCGAAAATAAGTAATGATAAAAGTGAAGAGACTAAAAGAAATGAATTTCAAAATCAAAATATTAAAAATAAATGAAAATAAAGCGGAGCGGTTCCATTGTCATCATCATCGTTAACATCATTGTGAAAAAGATTAACCAATTTGGTAATGTTCACTCGTTAAAACTCGTTTACCTTGTTATCTTAAAAAATGAATCAATAATCATAAATATCTCGCGGCTATCGTTATCGATTTGATGATCTGATCGATGACGATAATAATGATGATGATTTGAAATCGATTGACTTACTAAGTAAATTTATGTATGTACATACATATATGTACAGTGGCGGTATTGTAGTTTAATCAACCTGATGATGATCGTCTTCATCATCATCATCATCATCATCATCATCATCGTTCGTTTTAGATGATGACCATCTGAAGAATGGTTAGAATTTTATCAAAATCAATAAATGGGCTAAGAATAGTTTCTGTTTCTTTATGTTATATTTCTACGTTACTTTCAAGCATTTTCAAGTATGTAGTTCAAAATTCTTCTTACAATTTTAGTGATCTTTAATTTAATGGTAATTGTTGTATACAGTATTGAATATCTGTTAAAATTCATGTTTAAAAACAAACGTACAACACATATTACATACATTAATAACATGGTTGATGGTAAAGTTATACTGATGATCGAATATTCACACTGATATCCACATATATAAGAAATAATTGAAAGAAAATCTTTTTTTTGTGATTTAAACGATCATCATAGAGTCACAGATCAATCAGATCGTCAGCGATCTATGAAAAATGTTCAAAAGATAAGTCGATGAATCAATATAGAAAAATGGTTTGAATTTATAGATATAGCAGTAGTAAATGACAATTACTGCGTGTAGGTTGAGTGCCGAAAGTACAGATGATCCTTATGATCGGTGTATTTTATCTTCTGCTTCCTCTTCATTTTAGTACTTTGATTAAATTGAAAAAAAATAAATAAATAAATAAATAAATGAAACCATATGTTTACGAAACACATATTATTATCTTCAGTATTATTGTATTGTGTCATCATCGTGAAGAAAGGTACGATGCAATGTGATCCTTGAAATGTTTATATAACTTAGCATAGAATATTCAGGTAGGAAAGTTGAAAAGTTGAATTGTTATTGAATTCATTTACCGATTCCTATCACGTGCCAAGTTTGACAATAAAGATGACGAAATGGGTAAAACAATCAATGCCGTCTTTTCATATCCAATTAGCATCGTTCGATTTTTTGTAAAAGTCGCGAATATAATACTTTAAAAAAATAAAATCAGAAAAAAACATAGTTAGTCAGACAGATATAACGCATAAATACTATATATATATCACGTAATACATACGCACGATAGAACCACAGACAATCAAATATATAGAAAAATAAAAGTATATTGTATTATTTAAAATGACTATTATAACTGTGCCATGTGCAATTCTCCTATATATGTTTGTATAATTTCATAGACAAAACTATAAATATAAAACGTAAAGAATTGCATTAATATAAAAACCCAATTAAAAGAAATAAGGTTTCATGGCTCATTTTCCTATGACGTATGGTTCAACTTTTTTTTAACCGATTTTGCCGTTTTGTAAAGAAATTTTTCTTTTACTATGAAACCATAAAACACGATTTGTGGCGGCAATCGTATCGTTAGTCGCCATAAGTCAATGTATAATCAAAAATATCTGTAGATAGATATTGCATATTAAGTGATTCATGAATTCAATTTGCAGTTAAAAATTCTTATATATTTTTATTTTTAAATTCAATATCACAAATGCATATTTCATATACAGAATTTTCATATGGATAAACCTTTGTAAGACGTATATTTTAATTTTAGTTTTGCAATAACTTTAATAGGAATTTATTATCGTGGCAGTAATACAAAAAATTATTAATTTTTTTTTCAATTTTGATTTAAGGAGAATAATTTTGATGCCTTATACTTTATTGTTTTATTGAATAGACAAAGTTGGATTTTAAAAAAACAGTTTTAAGTGGAAACTTGAACGACGAATTTTGTTAGGTAAATCTTTAAACTATTCTCTATTATCTTGTTTTTGCCCCATCATTCTAGCATAAGCCAAACTCTTGCTGAAATATGAAATATACATATAGTATGAGATTCAAAATTTCATGAGAAACATTTAAACGATTTATCAAATTTCAACTATGATTCTTGATATCCCTGGATCTCAAATTTAAATTACTTTATTTATAATGATTCCTAGTCTTACCAAATATTAAGAATACATTCTCCTTAATAATTTAATTGTACTAGAAATAAATTTAAAATGAGCCTTTTTTCATCGTTTCAAATTTAACACATAAAGAATGATGTTTTAAATATATTATAGAAAATATAATCGAATTTTAATAGATGTTTTTGTTTTTTGTTGTAAGATTATTTAGTTTTCATTGATGACCATTAAAATCTGATTTTATTTTTAGTTGATGTTTTGTTTTTGTAGTTCTTTGAAAATTTGAGATTTTTAACAAATAAAAATCTGCTTTTATTGCTTGAATCTATGTAGTCTGATTTAAAAAAAATTAAAAATAAAAATCTATTGATTTTTTTGTTTCATGCAAAATTATGTATCTAAGGTATTTATGTAAGTAATTTTTCTTTTAAAGTTTGGTACACAAGACGGAATAAAAGAGAGGCGAAAAATTGAAATAAAGTGATATTTGCATAACAAAAGTTATTTTTAGTTATTTTTTGTTCTTTATACGTGATATTTTGATATTTGAAGGATCAAATTTCAAACTGATAAATGAAATTTTCATCAATTTATTTAAGTACTTTCATGTTCACTTTTTGAAAAAATGAAATTCGTGTACATACATATATACTCATAAACGAAATTTGTGTGGTAGAATTTTTTTTCAAAAATAATAATACTTACATACTTTCTAAATCATTTTATCTCTTGTATGTATGAACAATTTAACGTACATATATACATGTACATACATTTGAGTTATGGATTGTACTCGTATATAAGTACATATATGTTCATATCATCGAGTATGATAAAATATCTTTTTTTGTATAAATGTATGTAAATATCGTTAGAATTGTTTTTATACATACACAGTGAAAATTTGATTTTGTGCATGTACACCTACATATGTACATACACTTATTTACATGCATTACCAACATATAAACATATTATGTAAATACGAATGCTCTTCGTTCATAAAAATAAATTTAAGAGGGTGTATATAAAGGTTAAAAATACACTAATAGAAATGATTCTTCGTTATTACATTTTAAAACCTCTTGTATAGAGCATACAAACAGAAAAATGTTTTAAATAATACTTTTTTGTACTATAACTTTAACATGATAACATGTACATACGTACGCATTGTTGAAATCATTACTAATATATTATTAAATTTTTATTTGTTTTTAGTTATTTTTTTCTCAGCCATTTTCATATATAATAACTAATAAAATTTTAAATTTCCACATCAATACTACACGAGATAAATTTTATTTAAATTTAAAACGATTTTCAATGTTATTCATTTTAAAAAAAAAAAATTGCCTGCTAAATTTTATATAGTAATGTAAAGTCCTTAAATAAATTGGTTAACTTTCACATGTAATATATCTAAAATGAAGTTGATTTATTTAAAATTTCTTTAGTTTCGCTTTCATTTCAAATTTCATTACATTAACATGTGTACATACAGTAGAATACCATGTTTGTATATTCTCACATCTTTACATGAATAGTGTTGATATTTATATCAAATAAACATCAGAGCATATCTTATATATGAAATTGTTCACCTCACATTTGTGTATATGAAAAATATCTTGAAGTCATGTCTTGTTTGCATTTTTATGAAATTTACATTATCATTTGTAAATTTGTATGCAAGAAATATCATGCCATATAGAATCTTCTGAATTTTCCGAATATAGAATAACAAAATACATTTAATTCTGTGTATATGTTCATAAAAATTTTCTTTATATTCAGTGCATGATGGTAATGCTCATCATATCTATATTGTACATACATATGTATATGAAATATGTTGTACTTTACGAAAGTTTATTCACTTTCATTTTGAAATTTCACTTTCATTTTTAAAAATAAAATTATTTTGTATTTTATATATGCACGTGTAAAAGTTTCCATTGCAATTATTTTATATTTGTATACGAATTGTGTATACGTAAAGCACATGTATAGTTACATGTAATTAATAGAGAATGCATTAAAATGTTAATAAAAAACTAAGTCTTACATAAGAAATTAAAATCATAAAATTTCGATTAAGCCAAATAAGTTTTCACTTTAAAAAAAAAAAATTTGCCACAAATTAAGACTTAAGAAAAAAATAAAATAAAATAAAACAATACAATGTTCAACAAAATAAATAAACAAAATAAAACATTTAAAATTCAAATCGAAAACTTTTTCAAAGTTTTTTTTTTCTTCGTTCGAATTCAAAAATATTTAAGGCAGTTTACAAATTGTTTATTTTTTCCTTACTTTGATAAAGTTCTTTTTGCCATCGATAAAGACTAAAACGATAGACAGCATAGAATCAAAAAAGAAAATAAAAATAAAAAGACATATAAGATATTTATTTAGACTGTATTATTTCGTTTATGATTACTTCTTACGTCCCTCGGTGTCGAACTTTAATTTTTTTTTCTCCATTTTTATGTTTAAAATTATCTATATTTCACCATTTTTACCCTATAACATAAAAATCCTTCGTCTTCTTGTTTTTTTTTTTTTGTTCATGTTTTTGACTTTATGCTCATTTTATTTTCCGCCTTTTGACTTTAGCAAAGCTTTTGAATGACATAAAAAATAAAGTTTTCCTTTTTTGTTGTTTTTTTTTCAAACATACCACTTAAATATTCCTTTATATACGTGACGAAGAAATTTGAACTTTATACGTATAAATTAAAATTTTTTTTGAGTTCATTTTCTGATAAAAGAGGGTGACGAACGGAAAAGAAAATTCATAAAATACATCAACATAACATATCCTTTGGCTAGCGCGTTTTCTTGTTATATGTATGTATATTTTCATTTTATTTATAATTTACTAATACTAATAATAAGTTTGTTTTATACGTATACAAATATAGAAATATATGTAATATGTAAACAAGAAAATGAAATTTTCTCAAAAGTACGTATAGAGAAATTTCAAAATAAAAGAAATTTCATAATAAAGAAGAAGAGTAAACTAGATTTTCTCTTAGTAAACTAAAAAGAAAATGGGAAGAAATGGGCATTTTCCTTTTATCAATTTAATATTTTGGAAATATTTTAATTGTTACTCTTGTATACAAATGCTTTGATACTTAAATAAAATGAAATTAACAAAAATAATTTAATTAAAATAATTTCATCACATCTGTATTTTGTAGCAAGACTGTTTAATTTCCATACAAATAAATAATCACAAAATTTTTTAAATATAATGTAAGAGAAAATAATGAAGAGATAAATTTTTCTTTCTATGAAATTACTAAAAGAAAATAGAATAAATACAGAATGAAAAACTCTTAGAAAATAATTTTGTAATAGTATTTCATCTACATATATAAAAGTGATTTTTTATAAATATACGTACAACTTTTAACAATTACATTTACATACGTATGTATAGTATATGTCCATAGAAAATCGTTTAGGGAGGTAAAATTCCATGGCAACGGTATTAAAATGTATGGAATGATTTGAAAAAGGTTTAACACAAAAGATATAAATTTTTGTGTATAAGTTTCTTATTATGTGCATACAAACTTACGTACATTTTTGGGGGTTGCTTTGGGATTCAAAGTCATGCTGTTGGGACCAGGGAATGCCTTTTTTTGTTATTTATTTACATCAACATATACATGTGTATATACATAAGTATGTATACATTCTTATAAATGGTATTTTGTTTATATAAATAAATAAATAAATAAATAAATATAATCTTCGGTGATGGAGTCTACACGTAACGTATAGACATGAATTTTATGTTTTTTGATGGATACAAAAGGATACCCTTCGTTATTTGTATACATATACTTTGTTTTGTGCCATATGATTTAAGACATGTAGAGTACTATACATACATATGTACATATATATATATATATATATATATATACGAAATATATACGTACACAATACGCATAGAAAAAAAGCCATTATCATCATATGAATACTAACTGAAATTGCTTCAATATTCAACAGAATACATGAGTATCATTTTTGTTTTTTGAAATTACAATAGTTTCAAATGATAGGAAAAATGCGTGGAACGCATAAAATTTACAAAAGAATAAAGTTATCTATTTTTAAGCATTTTTACATTGTTAAACTTTCCTGTACAATTTAGATCTCTTATTTCTTTTTCTTATTGTTGGCGGAGTAAACAAATTTGTGTAAGAAATTTATTCGATTTTCTTTCAAGTTTATTGTTGCTGGTCTAGGTACGAGTATACTTGATAGTTCTTTTATTTTATCCGTTGTCTGTAAATTTGATTATTTTTATTTTGTAAAAGCTATTTTTATCATTGAAATATTGAACGTTCATGAACTTTTGTAAATTTTAAATATCAAATATAAACGTCATCGATTTGACTTTTTTTGGATATTTTTAAATCATGATTTTTGATTTAAGTTTACTTTAAAAATGCTTCAACTTCAATCACAGTATTATCATTCGTATGGGTGTTTTATTTTGAATTTATTAATTATTTTATTAAATTTTTTACTAGATTTTGTAAGTAAACCAAAATTGTTGAAAGTTAAATTCATTCATGTTTACCTTTTAGTATATCCTGTTAATTGTATACGAGGATACGACTAACTTTCATGCATACATTTTCCATGTATGGTGATTGATATGTTTAGTTTTAGTTATTTTCAGTTTTATTTTTTTAGATATCCTTAAGGCAGACATCTGTTTCAATGTCAATAAATCGACCACATGTATAAAATTATCATAGACTCGTGTTTTCACTTATTGAATTATTGGATAACTCATATTGAAACGAAATTTTACACAAAAAGGGTCCATTAACGAAACGGAAAATGAAAAGGGATTCTTATTACACTTAAGTGGCATTTTGCGTAAATGAGCAGAGTAGTAGAAACTGATCAGTTTATATATTTTTTTTATTTGAATGTGTTATTTGTAATAATTAAATTTTTTCAAATTAAATGCTACACTAATTTTAGATAATTATTATAGCTATAAGCGATATGTATTTCAAATTTGATACCCTTTTTGTTTACTGGTTTTTCGTATATTCTGTTTTCTTTTTATCATAATGGTGGCTTACATAACTATGTACATGCATATGTATGTAGAAATTTATATGTATTGAAAATTTGAACTTTTTTTTTAGAAATTTTTTATCCCATATTTATTTTGTACAAAGTTAAATGAAAACAAGATATTGACACATATGTCGATTTTATGAGCCTATTATAATCGAATACAACACACATATACGTACATGTATTTATGCATACATATAATTAAATATTAAATACTTGCTGTTTATTTATTGAATTTCTAACATGTTAGTTCATAAGAGTATTATAAACTAAAAATGTGATTGAATTATCATTTGAATTAAAATTGATATTTCGGTGAAGAAATTTTGAAATGATATCTAAAATTTTTATATTTGTACTATTTTTTTTAAAGTTATCTTACTGTGTAAATTTTTTATGTTTTTATTGAAATAACCAGATGGCTTGTTAATTGTTTTTATTTGAGTGATAAGAAACCATTTATAAAAACCAGGCACATTATTGTGACAAAAATACACATAAATGTATTAAAAAAAATTTTTTTTACTCAGTATTTATAGTTTTCTATCTATGTAAATTCAAATTCGTATCAATTTTCAAATCTTTTTAAGTGTCTTATTGCAATTTAAATTTTGTAACTAACAAGACATAACAAGATCAGCAATAAATTATTCATATTATTATAGAAATGATGTAATTTTTCAGCTCATTTTAACATACTATATATACATATTTCAATATTTATGCGTTTTTAAACGGTATTCTCGAGAATTTGTTAAAAATTTTGTTACAAATGATAAAATAAAATTAGTTTTAAGGTTAAAAGTTAAACTTCATGGATAGTAAATAAAAACACAATTTTTGGGATCAGATGAATTTCTAAAATAATTCAGGATAAATGTACATTTTTATGGTAAACAGACAAAATTCATTATTTCTGAATATGTTTTTATTTTTTATTGGATGTGTAGACAATATGTCATATACATACATACATATCAATTAATGTTCTTAAAAATAGTATCAGTATGTTTTAATGACTTACTGACATTGATACGTATGTGCGCTCGATTTTTTCATATTTCTAAAATATGAACTAACATTTTAAATAAAACAATACCAACTCCTTTTCATCAGTAACAAGTATTGTAAAAATTGAAATTTGTTCCTCTGCTATCTATCCCCTTCTTTTTTGTAGGTGATATAAATTTTATTAATATAAAAATAAGGTGTTAAAGAGTAGTTCTCATCTTTAAAACACTTGTTTTGTTTATAAACAACTTTAAAATATAATTTTTATCATGTACATATGTATCTAGAATTGTGTATATATGAAAGCAATAAATTTTTGTATGTGAACATTGTAACTTGCCGTTAAAAATAAATTATATCATAAAATTATGTTTGTTCATAAAAATCAAAGCTAAAATTATTATAAGTATTAACACATGCTGACTTGACAAAAAAATAAAGAAATTAAAGAATGTCAGTATACACACATTTATAAACAAAAACAATTTATGAAAATGGAAAAAAGAAAAACAAAATCATTATATTGTCGCATTTAATTTAATATCGTCTAAAATAATCAACTTTATGTATAATACATGTTTATCGACTATACACTTATGTATATGTGTATGATTGTACCATATCATTAAATTGTGTATAGCATGTCCTTGTCCTTTAAATTACTTATATAGGGTGACACTACAATTGCTAACAATGAAGTATATTGCAGCTTTGTAGAGATCATAAAAATATAACGATCTTTGCTTTGGTTCGCAATGATCACCACATTACAACTAATTTTCAGTTTAATTATATTTCCCTTCATCTGTAGAAACACTATTTTCAAATTTGAAAAAATCTAAAAATATTTCTGACATACCAATGTGTTCATATATCATTCATTCTATGTGTCACGATAGATTTAAATATTGACATAAATTTTTGCTGTAAACTAAATTTCTACTTCATATCAAAAGTAAATATCTTATGTTGAAATTTTTTTTTTTTTATAGTAGTGTCATTATATTATTGTCATCTTCATCATTATCATCATCTTTGACATCATTTATTGCTTTTTTATATCTTCACATTCCCTTGTATCAAATATAAAACGTTTTGTTTTGATAGGAACGTACCGACAGACATATTTATATATACATATTCACATATGCATAAATATGTATATATTTATACGTATAGTAAACATATCAATGAAATTTGTTTGAAATTATTGTGGTATTTAAGTAATTTACACCTTAAAACAAAACTCCCTATAGAACAAAAATAAAAATTAACTTTATAACATTCTGAATATTTCTAGTAAGAATTTTCCTTATGTCCCATGATGGTATACATATGTACTTCTTAAAAGTAGATGCTGGTATGCAGGTATACATTCCCATTTTAGTTACAGATTTCTTTTTTTGGAGAAAAATATACGAGTGCCACATGTTTTGATGACATTGAAATTTTTATGTTTAGAATTAAAAAATATAAAATATAGAAGAAAAAGATAGTGTTATTTCATTTTATAAAAATTTTTCTTCTTATTTTAATCATCATCATATAAAAATCATAAAATATAATTCTCAGGAGAGTTCAACAAGAGAATGAAGAAAATACCAAAATTTTCAGTTGTTGTTTTTTTTTTTTGTTTTGGTTTTCACCGTTTTTTATTTTATGTTTAATATACAATTAACACTGATTTTAAAATGAATGTAGTATCATAATTTTGTTTGTAATTATAACATAATTTATTGGGAGTACAATGTTATTTAAAATGTGTTAAAAACAATTTGGAAACAATTTAAAAGAAAATACAAGTGTTAACCGAAATAACAAAAAATAAAAATTATTTTTATATAATATAATGGCATTTGAAAATAGTAAATATTTTAGATATAGTCTTCATTTTCATGTTACAATCATTTGAATCATTAGAATTAATGAATTTAAAAAATTTTCAAATTTATAATTTTTTTGAGACTTTAATTTACTGTCTATATTTTCTTTGCAGATTTTTCTTAAAATTTTTTTTGAAATGTAATCAAAATTGTCTTAAAAATGCTGGTAATCCTCGTGATATGAGACGATTTCAGGTATGAAAAACTTAATATGTGCAAAACAAAATTTAAAATATCTCTAATTATTATTAGAACTTTTAATATAATAACGATGTATATTCTCTTTTTAAATATTTACAGGTTGTGATAGCAACACAAGTATCTGTTGAAGGACCATTATTAGCTATTTCAGATAATATGTTCGTTCATAATAATTCGAAACATGGTCGTCGTGCTAAACGTATGGATGCAACGGAAGGTACAGGAAATTCTCCTCTCGCTATATCAGGGCATCCCCTTGCACCTGACAGTACATACGACGGTCTGTAAAAAAAAACCAAAATACTAAAAACAAAACAAACTATTATTTTTGATTTTTTGTTTTTCATTTATTCATTTTGTATTTTTAAATTTAAGAAATTCAAAATTTAATTTTTATTTTTAATTATTATTATTTTCCTTTATATAAGTCAAAAAAATCGATTACTCTAATTTTTGAATGTATTTCATTATTTTATGGTGTACTAAAAAAAAAAAAAAATAGTTTCAAACACATTTAGTAAAATAATGGAATACACATTTCATTAAGTAGAGAATTTTTTGTTTAAATTTACTGATTGGAAATGAATGGATTACAATTTTTTATTCAAATTTGAATTTAAAGAAACAAAAAACAAACAAAAATAACAGACTCTAAATTCAACTTTAAGTGTACTTACAATTAATATACTCATAAATGCTCATTTGTATTGGGTTGTAATTTTAGAAAACAAACTTTATAAAAACTTAAATTTAATTGCTGTTCAGGAGCAAGAGGATAATGATTAATATAATTTTGCTTAAAAAACAATTAACAAAATTTTAAAAAATTCTGGATTATTATTTGTTTAATTAGTTTTTTGCATGACTTTTTCTCAGCAAAAAAAATAAACGAAAGTTCATTTATCCCACGATTAAATCAGACGTTTTCCGTTGAGAAGCTCATTTTAATATTAGAAAATTTAGCAACACAGCTAAATAATTTAATTATAGCTAAATTTAAAAATAAATTCTTAATAATGGAATGCTTAAGTTATTCATATACTTATCTACATTCGGATTACAGACAATCAATTACAGAAAATAAATTATAATTTTGGTTGAAATTATTAATGAAATTTCAACGAGAAAATTACGTTAGGCTGAAAAAAAACGCAACTCATTCATGCTCTAGGCAGATTAGTTTTGATATTTTTTTAGGCTTTATATTTGGTTAATTAAATGAAATTTGCATAAGTACGATGATGAATATTGAAATAAAATCGTTAAAGCTTTTTTGTATAGCGAAAATTTAAAAAAAAAAAAATTTCTAACAAAAGCATACAGTGAAAATTCTGAATGTTCTGATTTATGCAGCATATAAGGAAAATCATGTACCTACTCATAAAGAAAAAAGTTATTTTTAATCAAATACGGTATAGAAAATCATCCATTTATTTATTTAAAATATTTTTACGGAACACCGTCAAAAGTTTGGCGAAACACAAATGTTTCGGGGTTCTAGAAACACTGAATTAGATAATATTTAGCTGTTTTGAAATTTTTGAATTTCCCTGTATAAATATCCAAAAATTCTTTTAATGAATTTCTTGTATACATATACGTAAGAAATTTTCAAGGATTTCTATTTATTATGATAAAAAATTTCTCCGATATTATTTTTAAGCTATGTACATTTTCTTATATAATCGTAAACTTATGAAATACCAAAATGTTTATATCAATATATTATATACAAGAATGAATTAAGTGAACCAAAAAATTACTCGTATATTTTTGCTTTCTTCTATATTTTTGTTTTTTAATTCATTCACTTTGTTGTTTTTATTTGTTTATTGCCGTTTTTTTTTTGTTTTCTTTTTTTTGTTTTATTAAGGATACTATATCGTATTACAGATTATACACTGATGTTAATCGATGAATAAACGCATGACATAAATATTGAAAAGTTTTATCCTTCTTTTAATTTTATGTGTGTATTGTATATTTTTTTTCTTCTTATTTTTTGTATAGAAAACAAGATTTGTGTATAACGAAAATATTATAATTTAAGAATAAACAGAAAGAATAAAGAGTGAAAAACACGAAAAGGTTCATTGGTTATATGGAACGATTTAGAAAGGGTTTTCTTTTTTTTTCATTTTTTTCCTAATTTGTGTTTTTCTGCTTGTAATTCTTTTTCCAAAATTTTCTTCATTATTTGTTATTTGTTTTTATTTTATTTCTGTTTATTAAAGAGGAAATATTAAAGAAAATCGGTATAGAATAGATTTTAATAAAATTATCCACAGATATTTGTATATAGTTAGTTACATGTACAAATTGTACGTATATGTAAAAATGGTTTACATTCGATAGAAGTTTAGTATATAATTTAAATTCGATGATTGTACATTTTATGTGGTCAGAATTAATTATTATCATAATTCAATGATACATAAAAATAGACAAAAAAATAGGTTATACACAAAATGTTTTAAAATTTTTAAGAAATTCTTTTTTTGTAAATTATTTTCGATTCATTAATTTTATTTGTTAAAAGTTTTAAACAAATTTTCATTATTATACGTTAATACGTTATTTTCATTATTTCAGTATATTATACGTACATTTGCATTTAATCAAACATTTGTAAAAATTTCGTATCTTTTACACTCATTTAATTTAAAATTTGAAAAACAAAATTAAAGAAATTTTTCTACAATATCAAATAAAATCCCTAGTGATGACCAAAATTGTTGTAAACTTTAAATAATTCAAAGTTTACAAGTCTCGTTTTCAAGATAATCAAAAATCTTGAAGTTCGTATGATTTTCTTTAGAAAAACATTTTTAGAAGGAAAAAAAACCCACAATGTAACCAATAACTGAAAACCTTTTGCATTCATTTTTTTTTCTTTTATTTTATTTATATTGGTTTTCTCTGTGTTTAAAGAATGCATTGTATGTATCAATTTACAGGACTTTATCCACCCTTACCAGTTGCGACACCATGTATTAAAGCGATATCACCTAGTGAAGGATGGACAACTGGGGGTGCAACTGTTATCATTGTTGGTGATAACTTTTTTGATGGCCTTCAGGTTGTTTTTGGTACGATGTTAGTATGGAGTGAATTGATCACATCACATGCAATACGTGTTCAAACACCTCCAAGGCATATTCCTGGTGTTGTTGAAGTAACTCTATCATATAAGAGTAAGCAATTTTGTAAAGGATCACCAGGACGATTTGTTTATGTCTGTAAGTAGCTTTTAATTTTACTTTCTTATTGTGTTGTTGTTTTTGATTTTATCCTTCTTTTGTCATTTTATTTACTTGAATTTTTATTTGATTTTCAACTATGCAATTTTTGTGTTTTGTTCTCTGTTTGTTTATTTGTTTGCATTTTATATCTGTCTTACAATTCGATCTGATTTTTTTTCTGTTTGTGTGTATATATGTTTTGTTTTTCTTTTGTTGTGGTTTATGTACTGTTTTTTATTTATATTAGATTATTTTACAGCATTAAATGAACCAACAATAGATTATGGATTTCAAAGATTACAAAAATTAATACCACGACATCCAGGAGATCCAGAAAAGTTACAAAAAGAAATTATTTTAAAGAGAGCTGCTGATTTAGTTGAAGCTTTGTATTCAATGCCGAGGTATGTACATACATAAGAAATAAAATTTTTGAATTTCAGTTATCATAGCATTTTTTTTTTAAATAACAAAATTTTTAATGAATTTGTTTACGTATTTCGTCAATATTTCGTCAATTTATGTAGGTCACCTAGTGGTACCAGCGGTTTCAATTCATATGCTGGACAATTAGCTGTTAGCGTACAAGATGGGACCGGTCAATGGGGAGAGGATGAATACCAAAGAGCACAAAGTAGTAGTGTTAGTCCTCGTGGTGGTTATTGTAGTAGTGCATCCACGCCACATTCATCTGGTGGATCATATGGTGCCACAGCAAATGGTTATGGACCAGCACCAAATATGGGCACATTATCATCATCACCAGGCAGTGTGTTCAATTCAACGTCAAGTAAGTACGGAACTTTTCTATTTACTTAAAAATCTCTATTTTTGTATAGTTTTCTTTTTAAAATTGGAAAATAATTTCTTTGTCATATTGAAAATTTTAGAATTTAATCAAAGAATTTATTATCCAATTGTATTAAGGTTTAAAAAAATTTCCAAAAATAAATTAGAGCCTAAAATATATTATAACAAAGAATTATGCAAACAAGTTTTTTTTAGTATTATTAATTTGATTTCTGATTTCAACATTTTTCTGGTGAAAATGGTTTAAATTTTATTTTTGTTCTTTCAATTTCATTATTTTTTAACATTTCAATAAAAAAAAATAAAAACAAAGAAATAAGAAATATTTTTCTATGTATTTTGAATGTAATTCTGATTATGTATTAATATAATATTTTTCTTCTTTTTCTTATTATCAATATTTTATTAAATTATATATTATTTAGGCAGTGCATTTTCACCATTAATTACAACAACAACATCCCCATGGCATCAAACATTTATTCCGCATCACCATCAATCCTGGCATAATCCTCAGACGACAGCGGCTGCTACAGCTGTTTAAAATAACAAAAGAATATTAATGAAAATTTTTTTAGTTAGTTTCATTTTTATTAATTTTTCTTTTTCTTTTAATTTTTATTTTTAGTTTTTATTTCATTTTTTCTTTTATCTTTATTTTTAAATCGGTAAAAATTTTTTTCTATATCATAAATTTTTCAAAAAAATTTTGTTTTGGAAAATAAAATGAAATAAATAAAAACTAATTTTTATTTGGAAATTAATTTTAAAAAGATTATTAGAAACAAAAATTAGAGAATTATATTAATAAAATTAATTACAAATAAATTAACAAAACTTACTAATATTTTTCTTTTTATTTTTGTTTATTATTTTTTTTTCAGGAGTTGGTGGACTTGTTAGTGGATTTAATCCATTTGCCTTGCCAACATGTAGTACACAAGGTTATAGTACCAGTCCATTGGTTAGTTCAACTAAATAATATTAGGCTTAAACTTTAAAAAATAAAATTTAAATTAATTAAAATATAATTCATTATGAAAAATATACTACGCATTCTTAAAAAAAAAAAAAAATTCATGTAATCATAATGATGTTTTTCTCGTTTTGTAATAATTTAAAAAACTTTAGATATGCATAATTTACAAAATTACATTTAAAAAAGGAGAAAAAAAAAATTATGTGTACAAAATAATTTAAAATTAAAAAAAAAAAAACAGTTAAAATTTTTATTTATTTATTAAAAAAACAAATTAATAAATAAATTCTGTGCTATTTTTCATATCATAATATCTTACAAACATACATATTTGTATACTAGCCAAATGTACTTATTGCTAATTGAAAAGAAAATTCATACTTTAAAAAATGTAAAAATATTTAACAAAACGCAAAAAAAGAATATCACTTTTGTACATTACTTTCCTTTAATTTTTTGTTTTAATTTTATTACTTGTAATTTTTATATGCTTTTTCAAAGATAAATGTATTATATGTAATGTTTAATTCGTAATTCAATGTACATATGTAGACATATGTAATGTACACTTTGTATTATAAAAAAAAAAGGAAAATAAAAACAAAATTTTCTCTTTAATTTTAATTTGTTTTTAAAAACAAATTTTCAATTAGAAAAATAAATAACAGTCCTAAGTTCATAACAAAAAGAAAAAAAATAAATAAATAAGTGGAATAAATTAATCATAAAAGAAAATATAAAAATGATATCTCATTGAAAAGGAATCTTAAAATAATTGAATGAAGCGAAAAAAAATTAAAAATATTAATTTAAAAAATTTTTTATTAAAATGTGCAATATTTGTTTTTAGTCTATTTGTTATGATAATATTATATCCGAAAATATGAATAATATAAATGTAAGTGATAACAATAAAATACATATACAAAAAATTATTAGATTGAAACAATAAAAAAAAAAAATATAAAAAAGATAAAATAAAAATAAATAAATAAAATTATAAATTTATCATTCTCTTTATAAAAATAATATAAATAAAATATTTAAATCGATAAATTGTAAACATAAAAAAGCAAATCTATGAAAACTATATCAATTAACAAATACCAGAATATGTTATGTAAAATGAGAAAAAAAAAAGAAGACAACAAAATATATAAAACATTTAAATTAACACATATCTGTAAATATATAGTTAATTTAATTAATTAATATTAATTATTATACATTAATTATATGAATAAAACAAAATTTGTGAAACAGAACAAAAAATTAAATAAAAAATGGACAAAACAAAAAATTGTTATTGGAAAATTATGATTAAATTGAGAATAGATAGAAGACGGGAAAATTGAAATATGTGATGGCATTGTTATGAAAAATCTCATCAATTATTAAAGGTCTTGGCTCATATTGGTTTGTTGCATAGCGCAAGAAGAAGAATTTAGAAATAAAACTAATGACAGAGCAATAATATAATGTACGTATTGTTTTTTTTATTGTATTTTTTAATTATACAAACAAAATTTTATATTTTTGTCAATTTTTTGAATTTTCAAAGATCATCAATACAAAATCGTAAATCTTAAAGGTAGAAACAGGTGTCAAGTAACTCTTCAATGAAAACAAGTAAAGTAACTTATGTAGAAATATTATCATGATTTCTTAAAATGAATCTTAAAATGTATTTTCATCTAATTTATTAGAAAAATATTTACTTTCTGTTCAATCTGTGTACATACATACATGTATTCGTTTATTTGTTTTAATTTGACTTTAATATGTGAAATTTATCGATAAAAAAACTGTAATGTTAAGAATTAAGGAAAGTACAATTCAAACAAGATAAAAAAACCATCGAATTTTGTTTGTTTGCTTTTAAAATCTTATTCGAAGGAGTGAAAAACTTTTTAAACAAATAAATTGAGTCACGTTTCACAAAAGTAAAATAAAAATGTCATTTTCATCTTATATTTGTGTATTTTTTTTTTTCGTGTTCAATTACACTGGTATTCAGGAAAAGTTTCAAATACTATTTAACCGCAGACTATTATTCTAAGAATACGAATTGCAGTAAATCTATTTATTTTATTTATTTATTTTTATTTATGTTTATTCTTTTCGCAATCTAAAATTTGATTTTTCCATGTTCATACACAGATATTTGTGTAATTTTGAATTTTTAGAAAATAAGACTTTGTTTTTTTTCCATATTTTTTTTTTTTCAAGTTTTAAAAATTTTGTTTTTCAAGTTTTTGGCGTTTTACTTTTTAAAAAACAAATTTTGAAATTAGGAAAAATAAACTGTCAATAAAATTTAAAATGTTTAATTTAATTTGAATGAATTTCACATGGAAAATATTTGAATATGTTCGTTGAAAAATAAAGGTTTCATTGAAATGCGTATGATGTTGGAAAAAGAAATGATTTCTTAATTTGAAAATATAAATTTTTAATGTGAAAATAAATTTAATTAAAATAATAAGAAAAAAGTCACAGTTAAGAAATTTCGTTATTGAATATTCTATGAACTTCCAATTGTATGAATTTAAGATAACTCTTTGATTGAGTAGATAAACAATTTAACATTTCTGAAAAATACTTGAAATGTATGGAAACGTGCTGTCAATTTTTAACATTTAATTTATAATTAACCCAATTTAACTCCATACTTTATTCATATCTTAATACAATTTTTTCTTATAGAAAATACGTTTTTCCTTTATTAAATATTAGAATATTTCTTAGACTTATAAAATCAACTCCTGTTCTGATTATTTACGTTTCTGTTAACGTTACTGTAAAGAGGGTAAAACGAGGGTGTTTAAGTTTAACTTTTTCCGATAGCCTCAAGGTAAACATCTGTTTCTTTTGTATATTCATGTCAATAATAATTTAACCACATGTAAAACATTATTGGTAGGATTTTGAAAATTTTCACTTTCAATACAGATTATTGGCTCATATGTCTAAAATATTTTACGTAATAAACGTTGAAAGTGTGATAACTTGAAATAGTAGTTAATTAAATTTTTTCAACAAAATACATATTTATTTATTATACTAATTATTGCTTCAAGGTAATTTCATTTTTACAAAAATTTGTTTATGATATGTTTTGTTGACAAATGTAGGTAGTTGTCATAATATATAAGTACGTGCAAATATTATATTGCCGCATATGTTGATAACTTTATATGATTATTAATTCAATATTTGCAGGATTCATTTAATATTTCATTTATGACCTTTCGATAAATCTTTTTTTTTTTATTTCTTGAATATTGTATACCCTTAATTTACAAGATGATTTTCAAATGAATATTTAAGTATTTATCAGAAATTTTTGACTATATGAAATTAAAGAAAGGACTTTTAAAATAGAATATTATATGCATCAAAAAATCTCATAATTTTTTTCTTTAAATATTTTAAACATTTAATATCTTTTGACACAATTTGTTTACAAATAACTAACTGAAGTTAGGATCTTATTACATCAAATGTTACTGTTACATATTCGATAATTGATGCACATAAAGTGTCACTTAAGTAAATTATGGAGCAAAATTTCTGTTACATAAATACAGAAAAAAAAAATCCGTATTTAGTGAAACCATATGGTGTGAAACATATAATGATTTTGTAAAGTTATTACATCAAACACAAGAGGATATTTAATGTTACACCATAACATTGATGACAGGATGCTCCTATAAATTTGACATATTGTTGAAAATATAGACATACGTTTGAGTTTAAATGTTAAATTATTGTTATGATTTTTCTTGTCAACGGAAATATAATTTGTTCATAACATGAAAATATTTTACAACAAAATTTTTTTAAAGAAAAAAAAAAAAAGAGAAAAATGTTCTATATAATTTCAAGAATTTAGTGTGAACAACTGTTTTAAAGGTTTAATGAAATCATAAACTGAGGTATATATATATGTAACTATGTATAACTAAATAGCACAAACATTAAATTCAAATAAAAAAACCGTTTTATTTTTTAAAAATCGCAAATTTTACTGTGGAAAATGAATTTTTACTTATTTTCTTTAATTTTACTTTCAGTTATTTTGAAAGTGTGCTTGACGTCGAAATATTATGCCAAGTTATACGTATATTATAGATCTGTACTTCCATCACATGTATATGTACACATGTACGTATGTACATGAATGTGTATGAAAATGTAGACATTTCCCAACAGCATGGCTTGAATCCCAAAGCAACCCCAAATATAAACATAAATTTGTAATTTATCCCACCTCCATTACTGATTCCATCATTAATGTTTCATTTTTTTTTTTTTTTATTTATTTACTTTTTTTTACTATTTTGACTTTTATCCATTGTAGTAGCTATTCTGGATACATGAATGCAACTCTATATAGGTATATTTATATGTATACTTATAGAATATGAATGTATAGTATTGTTACCATGGATTCATCTCCCGCTTATGGAAAGGATGCCATCATAATAATATATGTATATACAAAAAATTTATACATACATGCGTAGCTTAAAAAAATAACAAAAAAAACAGTAACGCATGATTATGAGTAAGTGCGTATACAATCGTACGTATTAGTTCTTAAGAGATTTCCTTTGAAGAGATATCTGCTTATGTTCATACATTTTCTATTCAAGTTCAAATAAATACAAAGTCAATTTTCTCTTATTTTATTTTCAAATTAAATAGGATTTTCAGACGAGAAAAATAAAATAAACTTTTTTTTTTAGTATTGCAAGATTCAAGAAAACTAAAAAAATTGAAAAATTTGAAAATTACTCTAATTTTTTTACCTACTCCTACTTTTTTACAAGATTTTAAGGTGATCTTCAATTATTGATCTTTAATGATTAATCTTCCATATCATCTTTGTACTTTTAAAATACATTGAATTTTATACTACATTTTCAATATTAATGATTCTCATCACGTGTGAAATATTGCAATAAAAGTTAACAAAACGTGAAAAACGTAATCGGTAAATGATCTTTGTTTGTTTAAATCCAATTAGTATTGTTCAACTTTTATTAAATGTATGTTTATATGTATATCCTTTTTTTTCCTTTTTGACTTTAAAATTGTTAAAGCGGAACAAATATCAACAACTTTTTATTGATATTTTATTTAATCACAATTCAATGATCGTTGTAGATTTCAATCCAATATAAAAAATTTCGATTAAAAGGAAATCTAAGGTATCAAATATCTAAGGTATGAACACAATAGATAAGGAATTTTTTTTTTCTAATTCATTATTGGATAACAATAAATTATTTATTATACAAATTCATTTAAGTCATAAAGTATACACGCGTTAACGGATATTATGGCTTTTTATTTTTACATATGTATGTACGTACATGTAGATACTGTAATGGATGATAACCTGTAGTGTAACTCATCAGAACATCACTTGATTGTGAATTCTTAGGTGCTCAAAACATTGTTAATATTGAACTTTTCAAGAAATTCTTGATGCACAATAATTTACTACATATGTATGTACATATGTGTTATGCAGTAAGACAATTTTGATACCTGCATAATGTAAATACACACATGTACACATACAGAATCATATGGTTTAACTATATATACATACATACATGCATATATGGCTATGAACCGTAATTGCGTCCAGATTTCAACATTTATCAACAATAAATTTCTTGCTATTCTGAAATGAAAATTGTAATATACTTCATCTGAGAACAAAATCAAGTTGAATTCACATTCAATTTTTTTCCTTGGCCTCATCATCTTATTTGGGATGCTGCGATTGTTACAAAATGTGCACTGTGTGCAGATACAATTTTATACAAAAAGATTTTACCGTATATATATGATCGTTGGTATATTTGCTTGCAATCGCATATGTATGTATGTATAAAAGCAAAGTATAAATAAAACGTAAAATTTTTAAAAAATTGTGCAATGAATTTTAATTAGATAAAATGAAATGAATTTGTTTTAAATGAAGTAAAACATAATAATTTTTTGACTTTGGGTGGTCGCACTTTTATTGCATAAATCTTCTATTGCTATACCTTTGTGCGTAAGTACATATGTACATATGTATATGTATAACACATACGTTTTACATTTAGACGTCAAAAAATCATGTCTTTTAAAAGAGTATACCACCTGGATTCAATGAAAATAAAAAAAAAAAAAAGAGAAGCTGATTAAAATCTTAATCTTTTAAAAAATCGATTGAGTTCTTGAAAAATTGAAATACTGTAAATAATGATAGCGAATTACTTTAAACAATTTTTTTTTGGTATTAAAATGTTTCAATTTCAACTTTAAATAATGCATGTAAATTTTAAGCAGAAACTGAAATAACCTACTGTAATTGAATTTCATTTACGTTAAAGGTACTTTGGTGAATGAAAAATTCTTTTCGTAATTAACGTTTAAATGTAAAAAAAACAAAAAAATTAGCATAAAATGTCAAATACATGATACCAAAACCGATAAGGATTGTAAAAATGCACTTAGAAAAATTAAAAAAAGCAGTGGTCAAACATAAAAAATGTTCCCCTCATTCATGTCTAATTCAACTAATATTCAAGCTTATATTAAACAAGTATATAGGTGTGTGTGCGTGTACTGTCCTTCCTGGTATATTTATGTCCAGCGTTTTTTTTTTTTATTTCATGCATACAATGTTTTTATTTTCTATATTGCAAGTATTAAATTTAGTTTAATTTCTAAATAAAATTGTATACATATATGTCGTCACGATATTTTTTTTCTAATAATTTTTATTCTTTTCGGGCTTGAATTGCATAAAATGAAATTAAAGGTCAACATTCATCATATGATAATTCACGTTCAAATCGATTAAAATTGAGGATCTCCTTATGTAAAATTTCACAATATTTTTAATTCATTGCTTTTATAAAAAGTTGCATAAGTCCTAAATCTTTAGAAAAAAAAACATATTTTTTACAAATTTTAAAGGAATATAAGGAGTTTTCAATAAAGTCCAAGACAATAAAATTATGAAATTTAGACTGCGCACACGTACATATTTTAGGATTTTTAAAAAATGTAATTTATACCATTTTTGAAATACAAAGATTTACATACATATATGAACATATCTTACAAATATTGTTCTTACAAACCTTACAGAGTATCTCAGAATAAATGCAATTCATCCTTTTTCCAGGAAAACAAACTGAGCGCATTTATTCTGAGACATCCTGTAAATTTTTTTATTGTATGTAGTTGTATATATAATTGATAAGTACTTAGGTTCAACTACTTAGCATATATGGAAAATATCAATATGACACGCAAATGAATAGTAAAATTAATAACCACTTACGTTAATGGTCATCATCCTAACGAAACGTTTATACACATTTACATGCATATGTACATTAATAGTTTTCAGGATGTAAGTAGTTTTGACTTTGAAACTCTATTCCATACACTTTTAATTGTGTTATACCTTTTCGAAGAATTTTATTTTTTTAATTCCATGATCGTATTTAGATGATTACATGTTTTTTTTTTTGTTGAACATAATTTTCTTGTCATATTTAATAGTTCAAATTAATATTGGCCACTTAATATGGTACATATATGATTTTTATGATATTTATTATTTAATATATCCTTGTTAATAAACGTAAATGGATGATTTCTAATTAACTTATGTGTACGTATAATTAAATATACACAACAACAACAGATGTACAAAATAAAAACAAGTAAGCAAAAAAAAAAAAAAAACAAAATGAAAACAAAATGTTTAATTGTTATTTTGTCTGTTTGTTTTCTTTTTTTTATGTCTATTGTGTGAGAAGTAGCAAAGGGAACTAGAAACCTCAAAACTCATGGGACGCATGAACTTTGGTAAAATTTGATTTTTCATATGAGAATAAAAAAATTGATAATTACAAAACTTTAATCTGTTTTACGGTTTTAGACTTAGGATGCATTTAAAGATTTTTTATTTAATGAAAAATCACGTCTAATATTACTTATTTAAAAATTTCTTACCGATTACTTTTGTTTTTTGATAGTATTTTGATCTTCAATTGATATATCCTCTTTAAGAAATCGCTTTCATTTTATGTATTTTCATTTTCCTGATATTGACTTTGATAAACAAAAAACTACGGAATATGACACACGATATAGTTAGTTGAATTTTATATATACATAAATACATATACTACGTATATATATATGTACATTCATGTGAGTGTGTGATATCTTAACAGGACATATCTAGCCAAAAAAAAATACGAAATACAAAATATAAAAATGATCCTTTTTGCATTTATGATTTCAAATAATATTCAACATATTATTTTGTAGAAGATTTTTACGTACATTCTACTAAAATAGAAAAAAGGGTGATAGATACATAATGTATCGATGTCGTAAACTAGAAGGCCGTTTTTTATGTAAGAACCTTAGTTTTTTTCTTTTTTATTCAATATAAACATGTATTTAGTACACACATATAAAATTTAAGTTTGAATTGCTTAACAGTAGACCAAATAATATTCTTAACAAGTAAAATATGTACAATATCTAAGTTTTGATTTTTTTTTCATATAAGAATAAAGATAACCACTGTCCTTTTATCTCATATTAGAAAATTTCTTAGACAGAAGCTAATAACAAAAATACTTTGTAATACGTATACTTGCTTTATATATAATATAATGTAATATGTATGTGTTATATAAGAAAGGGATATTTTTATATATTATATATTTATGTGTTATCGCATATATGTATGGACACGATTTATAGTGTTAGTGGACTTTATACAAAAGTTAAAATTCCCCAAAGAATAACAATTTTTCCATATCTCAAGAGGGTAAATAAGATCCCTTGAGGTATATAGTATACACAATAAATTGATGTGTGGTGATACAATAGCACTTTTGTTTCTGTTTTTGGTTTGTTGTTCATGTTTTTATTGTAATCAATGTTTTTCTTCTTTTTTTGGATACATTTCTGTATCCAAAGTTTATCCTATATACGTTCAATACAATTTGGAATTTGGTTACTTTTCATGTATAGAAAGTCACCCTATTTTTAGTTTAACTTCATCCCAATGGCGTTTCATACAAATGGTCAGGTAATAAAAAACAAAATGTATCTAAAATAGAAAATTTGAATTCAAACTCCATTTTCATTTTCTTTTTTATTTGTCAAGAAGATAAACGAAATTTATTGAAAGATTTTAAATGGCTGAAAATAAAAGATTTTTGACGGTACTATGATTGAGAACTGGGTAGGAACATCCAGTGGGATTTGTTTGGAAATTATCCATCAGTGTTGATTTACTTTTCAATTTAGCGGTTTTATATCAGTCAAGGTTAAATACATGACGCAAGCATTGCTATGTACATATGACGTAAGCATTGTACATATTGTACAAACATGAATAAATTAAGGAAATATTTTAAAAAAAATTAAACCAGAAATTTTAATTATACTTAAAAATTTTGAACTACATACATATTTGCTTAACGTTCATTTAATTTTTCAAACATATTTAAAAATAAAAGATATTTGGTTCATCTGAATATTATGGTCAAAATGAAAATTCACAAAATATAATCTTGCCATATGTGCAAGACACATGTAATTCATTAAATGCATTCAACCACAAGTACACTACCAGATTTTCATAATACTGTAATATAAAAACAAATTTAAAGAAAAAAAGAAAAAAAAATCGACAACTTGTAACCTAATATGTGTTTCAATTTGTGATCAAGTTTCTAAGATATTTTGTGCCACACATACATATAAGTATAGATATACATATGTATGTAATTCTTTTCTATTTATTCACCAATTAAAAAACTCACCCCATTTGAATGCAAAATCTATAAATATGCATCATGAAGACCTTATGATTGTCAAAAATAAAATAAGGCTCATCATTTTAGAATTATACATGTAAGTACACTAAACAATATTTAAAGATTTTGTACATAATTTACTATCATTTTTTTTTTTCAATGACGAAATGCTAAACTAGCTTTTAAAATTTATGAATACATATAGTGCACATATGGAAGAAAAATCCTACTATAATTTATAATACAGACAGATAGATAATCACAAATTAATTTTTAGCCAAAAAAAAGATTTTGAGGGTTAATGCTTTTGTGTTTAAATTTTTGTGTGTACAGAGTACGATATGTATATACTCATATATCCCTTTATTTTTTGTTTTATTATTATCCTTCTGATTATGTTTATATTTTTGTTTTTCATTTTTAAAAAGGATGTCTGTTTATTTTAAGAATATGTTTTTGAAATAATATTACAATCCAAGTATTAAATGTATTCATGTAGTGAAAATGTTTATATAGTTTCCTACATAAATACTGCATGTTAGAGTTAAACCAAAAAAAAAAAAGAAGAAAAAAAAGATAAAAGTTATTATGACCAGGATATACAGATTACGTTAATAATATTCTTGTAATACCATTTATTATTGTTATCATTTTATGTTTTCTCTTCTTTCTTTTTCCTATTTTTGAATTAATAGATTTTTTATGTATTTCGCCATTAAAATTTATGCAACGCAGTAAGGATAAAGTGTATGTAGGGTAGTTTTATTTTATTAGAATAAAAATGGTTGCAATTTTCAGTGAGTTTACATTTTTTTTCCGTGTGATCCAAATATTATCTTTTGTGCTAATTAATTTTGTATCTTGATTAACAATAACTTTTCATTGTATTTCGATTTTAATCATAAATTACATTATCAGGTGTCTTATAAGAAACATTTTGTCTTTTAAATTACAACATAGATATAATCAATGTCATGGTAATATGCAAGGATAAGAAAGAAACGATCAGATGAAATTAAAGTGTGTTATAAAAAGATGAATCCTTTATGATAAATTTTATTCAACCTGCTTAATAAAACTAAAAAAATACCTAAAATTAAAAGAGAATAAAATTATAGATAACATAAAAGACACCCTTCACATTACTCTCATACACTTACAATGTATACAATGTATTGTAATTTAATCCGATCAATGGGGTTGATTATCATTACTTCATATCATAGGTAAAATCAAAAAAAACATTCAAGAAAGGGAAATGATATATTTTTCTAATTTTATTGGCTACACATGCATTTATAAATATGACGATATGATTTTTGACAGGATTTTAAATAAAACAATGTAATAACTGCAGTAAGTAGCAGCTCTGATAGCAGTCAGTCAACTGTCTGTTGTCTACAATAATTATAATTTTTTTTATTGATGTTAAATTATTGTGCAGTATATGTTAAATCCTTTTCTTTGTATAATTATATCTCGATTACAGAAATGTCCTTAGTCTTTTTAAATTCATTCATTTGTCGAACATGATTTTTTGAAAAATATATGTATAAGAAATTAAATTATTCTTAAAGTCCTTTTTTAAGAAGAATTGTTCTTATTCAATTATTTGCTAAATATCATATCAATGAACCACAAATAACTCATTGATTTTGGTTCTAAATTTTCAAAAGCAATTGAATATCTAAAAAATAGAATACAAAAAATTAAATACCACAAAGTGTATTTCAAAATCATTTGTAAACCTCAAAATGCAATTTTTTATTTATTTTTCATTAAAATAAAAAAATAAAAAATTGTATAAATTGGGCTGCAATCGGAAAAGCAAATATAGATAAAATAGAACCAAAAAAATAAAAAAACAATAAATTACAAAGCTTTCATTTTCATATACTCCATTCATACAATCATTGATCTCAAACTCAAATACAAATAATGTGCATTCAAAGTTCAAAATTAATGTTTTGGAATAAAATAACAAACTGCATTATAACAGGAATATAAAAAATATTTTTGCTTTTGTGTTTTTTCTTGTAATGCAATAAATCTCTCATCATCAGAGTACCAGAATATATTCGTTCACAACTAATAGTCATCAAAATCGAGTAAAATTATATGATGTACGAAATTGTAGTACGTATACCCTATATTCATGTAAAATTTGAAAAAAAAATTGACACAGTGAAATTTATTTGTGGTCAAGATATTCGATTTATTGATCAATTTAAATATTTTTATTTTAATTTTTTTTTAAATTTTTTTGTTTATTTTAGTAACAGGATGTTTCAGGTGCAATGAAATTTGAGGAGGTCCAAAATTAAAACACAGATGAAATCGAAAGCTTTAATTACCATGTGATGGTTACACTAAAAGACTTTTATGTTTCTATTTTATAAAGGAAAATCTACATAAGTGTGTATTTCTCCATATTTTTTATATTTATTCTAAATATATATTTTAAAACCAAAACTCTTATTGAAATCTCAACTAAAAAAAAAACAATTCTTAAGCTCAAAGATATTACACAGAGGTTTGACAAATATTCAACCAAAAAATACAAAAATTTATTACTTTTCTTTATTTTTTTTTTTTATTTTTTAAATCAATTAATTAAACTTTTTCAAATGCAAAGCATAATAATAAATTTTCCAAGAATACAAAATTACACAAACATGATATTAGTACAAACTTTTAAAATTTTATTTTGATTTACGAAAAAAACAAAAATTTGAACACCTATTTAAAAAATGAACGTAAGAAAAAATTAAAAATTAACATTCAGATTGAATGTTAGACCCTAACTAATACTATAATCATCATTCATCACAACTAATTCCTCCATTACAGTTCCTATCAATGAAAACTTCAAAATCACTGTCCTGCCAACAGAATGAAAAGTTTTAGTGGGGAGTTTTTTTGGAGTACTACTAACATTTACGTAAGTACTCTTGCACACCATAATGTTTCATAGCTTTTTACGTTATATAAACAATGTGTATCAGAGTAAGGAACCTTCCCACAGGAAAATATTTTGAAAGTATTTTTACATGTATGCGTTTAAGTTATCACACATACATACAAAATTTTAAAATATTTTTCACTAATCCAATCACAGATTTTAAATATGTGTTCTTTCAATGTAATTGTAAATTTTCTTAGTATTCGTTTACCATAAAAATTTTAGCTCTCCTCTTTTTCAACTACATGAAAAAGTTGTGATACGTTTTTTCATGCCATTGTAAACATGAAAAAAAGTAAATTGTATGGAGCACGTGTTTATTATAATTTCTTTAACAACAGATTGTTTCATTTGTTACCAACGGCTTTTTATACGCTAAAATGATTTCCACGATAAAATATAACAGAAAACTAGACTTTTCCTTTGAAAATAGAAAACTGTCATCAGTTTCATAAAAATAAATTCAAAATATGTCATATGGTAGATGCCTTTCTGAATGCGTGCGTTTTTCACATTTTGTAGTATCTCTTATGTACTCCCACTACATAAATACGTATGCATATGGTTTTTCTTTTTTGTAGTTATTTAAGAAAGAGGGCTTGTGAAAATTCAGAAACGCCTGAAATATGGGCGATACTTTATTTTTATTAAATTAAATATTATTTTGTACACTTTTCTTGTACAAAGTTTATAAAATTAATAACTTTCATGACAGGTGGTATTAACATTTACATTTATTTTTCTTACTTATAGCAGTTTGTCAGAAAATGCAATTCATTAAGAATAAATTGTAATTGGTTAATTATAGTTTCCATAAATTAACCAACACTTCGTATTCTTACTTTATAATTTTCTTTTATTTTTTTTAACGATTTCTATTTCGTAATTTTTGCGAAATATTATGTTTTTTAGGTTTAAATTAGAGGATGCGCCTGCATTTTTAAAAAGAATTATTTAAAATTTTTGATTGGTTATATCCTTTTTAAATAAAATTATATATTTTCAGTTCTTTCGTACATATAAATGTAATATTTTCATAAATTTGTGCATTTCAATTAACGTCTTTTTTTTGTAAAAATAAGTTAAAAACAAAAAACTATGTTTATACTGTTTATAGTTTCCATTGACCAAACAAATTAATATATCCAGATATAATGTATCTACATATATATTAGCACTTTTTTAATTTTATATAAAATAAAAATTAAGAAGATACATACATATGTAAGTATTTTTATATGTACATTTATAGTATATTCAAAATTGAATCAGATTTCGTTTTTACCGACATACGTTACTTACATTTCATTTCAAAAAGTAGATTACGCTATTTTATTTCAAATTTGTGTTCAAGTATATTGATTACAAATTACAATTCAAATTTTGTTCGTTTTATTTAACACGTGTATTAAGTCACGTGTCATTATAAAAGTAAACACGATTTCATTATGTTTGCATTTGCATATACATATGTATGTACATATATAGATAAATTAGAATTTATCCAGTTATTTATTTACAATTACATTGTGAAAAATAAACAATTAAAAATAAAAAATTATGTTAAATAATTTTTTTTCGGTTTTAAGTTGATTTTTTTTTACTGTTTAAACTTTCAATTTTTTGTCAGTCTTAATCTGTACGACATGTATCCAATAATCATTATCTGTTCATTTTGTAATTTTTAATGAATGTATGAGAAAATACTAAAAATTTAAAATTAAATCTATATTTCTAACAAATGTAGAGTAGAGTGTCCCAGACTAAAGATCACAAAATATACCATATTTGGCTAGCAAAAATTTTAAAATTTCCTAACAAAAATAGTCTATTAAATTTGAGATTTGGTTCCGAAACTTTTCAATGCATTTTGCGATCTTTATTCTGGCACATTATGTAAGTATTCGTATAAGTTATTTGATTTTACATAAAACATAAACTAATTTACAAACTACACTGAAATTTATTTTTTAAATTGAGTGTGTGTAATAAAATAAAATCCTATATATCCTATCGTATACCAAATATTTTCATTAAAAATTAATGAATATCTACAAATATATTATTCAAATGTTTTATAAACACATGTACAAATGGAATAATAAGGAATTTAATACATTTATCTGTCAAAAATCATGATTTATAACTTATCCATTTGATGGAATTCATCATACATAGAACTTCCATCATTTATACATATATGTACCTATACATACATATGTTGCACATAAAAAGGTCAAGAAACCATAAAATTAATATCAGTATACTATGTAGATATGAAAGTCAAAAACCAGAAAAAAATGAATTCATATAGAAATAAATAGATATCATTTGAATGTTTTTAATTTTAAATGACCGAAATGTTGTCGTCTTCGTTATCATCTACATAACATCATCAGATATCCTTTGAGATTCTCCGTATTTCGTTTTATATTTCTCAACTCATAAAATACATGTTTAGTTTTAACTTCTGTCCGTATTCATGTTCATACAAACATACGTACGTATATGCCACAAGATATAAATGAAAATTTCGGTACAATGATGAGAAGGGAAATATTTTAAATTCAACAGAAAATTTACAAAATAAGAAAATTGTATGTGACCTAACATGAGTATATGTGATACGTACAATAAGTATGTAGTACATTAGAAGTCAAGTAAACATCCTTAGATATTCTCAAATTTGGATATTTGTTTTGCATTAATAATGAATGAATGCTCGGTTTGATTAAGGTTATAGCATCCTTAAAATGATAGGTATGGTTAAAATATCCATTATGTGTGGTAAAGAAGATAAGGTAAACACATGTATGTAACAGAAATGGCAAGTGTGGTAGGTGCTTTTAGAATGGTTCGACGATACTGGTTTACCCTTGTGGTCTAAAACTCTAATGTGAAATGTGAATTCCATTTATTTATTTTTTTTTTTTCAAAAAATAAAACTTTTTTTTTGAATTTAAACATTTTAATTTTTGTCAACCAACTTCAAAATTATTTATTTATATAGTTGGGTTGTAACTGTGGGTAATAAATGAAATTCAAGTGGTTACCAAACATATACACCAATTAAAGTAACTCAATAAAAATTTAAAATAGTTAAAATTATTATTATTTTTTTAAATTTTCAATGTATAAAATAAAGCAAATTTTTTCCATCAATTTGTTCTTATAATTTTCTCAATTACCGAATCAGTAAAGTGTGATTTGTTCGACTCTTTGGAACACATTTAAAAAAAATCAAAATTCTCAGGACGAAATCATTTTTTCTTAAATAACGAACTATATTCCCAAAGGAGTCTGAAAAAGTAATACTATCGGCATTACACATTAGAAAAATCTCATTTCATTCATTCATCTACTTTTTGATTGCAACTCTAATAAAGACACAAACAAAAAAAATTTTTTTTCTTATGTGCTGTATAAAATAAACACTATCATATACGTCTCTCATATTTGCAGAGCGAAAATGTAACAGGAAACAGAAATAAAAAAAAATTAAGAAAGTTAATCAAAATCTGAAATGGATGATTTATTATTACCAAATCACGGAATGAATTATACATATACATACATACATATATGAACATATGTAGAATCACTTCTTTTCATTTCTATGTCTATTGCCTTATGCTAAAGATATGTGTACATTCATTGTTATTTTTTCACATTGGTAATAATCTAACGTGTGAATTGATGATTATAATATAAAATGTAAAATTTGAGAATAAATTTAATTTTTAGTTTTGTTTAATTAAATGAACTTTTCTATATTCTATTCGTCAAAAATTCAAAAACATGAAAATCGGAAAGACAGGAAAAAAATTTTTCATTCATGAATTTTAATAATTTGCAATGTAAATCCTGGGTGGAAGTTAATAAATCTTTGTTGATTTGAGAATTCTAAAGTGTTATGTATTCTCGTAAGTAGACAAAATTTTGTAAATGAAAAGAGTTTTCTTGTGATTTCTTCATGGTTTCATATCACATACTAATTTATACGAACATACATATGGATGTGTGTGCATGTGAATAAATTTTCTGTTTGGGGAATTGAAAATCTCAACAGGTTCTGGTACTTACGTTTTTATAACGACTAACTGAAGACATGTAAGTGTAATTATTTTTCATCAAAATTAAGATATATTTAATTATTTCAAATTTTGATTAACATTATTTTGCTATTTTAAACTTTGTACATACATGCAAAATTTCAGAAAGCGGAAGAAAAAAAAATTTTTTTTTTTTCTATAGGATAAAAAATAATGATCTGAAATTTAAGTGAGAGTAAAATATAAATTTTTCATGAAATCTGTTCACATTTATTATCTTACATATGTAAATCTGTCGAATTTTCATTTATATTTTATGTTACAATTTCGCATACTTTTATATTCTTGTTTTAAAAATGATAAAAATTCAGTTAAATGTATATACACATTTTTTTTTTTTTTACAAATAAAAAATTCATTTAAAATTTAAAATACAATGTACATTATGTGTCAGATGAAATCTGCATTAATTTTCTTTCAAGAAAATTACGATTTTGTTTTGCGAATGTTTAACATGTCTATGAATATTTTCATAATATCTTCATTTACATCAGAAATCCATTCTGTCTTTATATATAAACATACTAACGAAAAGAAAATAATACCACTATATAATTTCTTTATACGACCATATATGAGTTGCGAATTAAAAAAAAAATGTTTCTATTTTATTTAAATAAATTTCACATTATAGACGTTCTTCTTAAGACATATTCAGATAAAAATTTGCTACCTTCACTATACATTTTTATCCAAAAAAAAAAAAAAAATGTTTGTATTATTCTTTACACATACATTCTACTGTGATGTATGGAATTAAATTTCATTTTTGAACCTTTAATTGAGGGGGAATGAATTGAGTCTTAATTCTATATTGAAGATTTTATGACACCCATGGGGTGTAATGTCGATTAAATAGGAAAATGTATATTTTTTTCGTTGTTTTTCCTTTTTTTTTTTCATATCTACATATATGATAATTTTATCTTTTCCATACGCTTTTAGTTTTTTTTTTTCATGTTAATTTCATTTTTGATTCTTCAGCGAAAATTTTTAATGCATTTCATTTGAATATATTTTCAATAATTTAGAAAAAAAAATGCCAATGAAAGCAATAATTTCTCTTTTTATTTTTTATTTTCTTCTAAACCATATAGAAAGGAGCCATTAAAAATTTGTGTAGTAATAAATACATGATATATGGTATTGTAATATTACAAATGTTTGTTAAAACTTCTTTTTGTCAAATACACCAAAAATAAAAAATTTTTTAAAAGTGTAACTATCTAAAGGATTAAATTTGATACCTGTCTCTGATTAGATACACATCTAATTCACCAAGCCTATTTTCATGTCCTTTGTTTTTTTACTTTTGTTTTCTTATTTTCACAAATAGTCATGGTATTTTTTTTGCTATAATATTGGCTTTTAAATAATTTTCTTAAATCATTTAAAATTATTATAGACAAATAATTTGAAACTATAAGGTTCATTTACATTAAAGTAAAAGGATTTGAAATTCCGCAGCATCTTATTGATATTGCTTTACGATATTGATAACTCATTTTACTTGACTATAAAACCATAATTCGAACTGAGGATGAGTATGTATACGAAAATCATTTAATGATGATGATTGAATAAAATTTAATTGATTTGAAGAACAACAAAAACAAAAAATTCAAGCATTGAAAATAATACAAATATGTACATATAATTTAAAACATTGAAATATTATCAAAACAAATTTATTGATAAGTATAAAAGTATTTCACTGTTATGTCAAGAAATGTTAAAAAGAATTCTTTTTATTTTAAATATTTTTTATGCAGATTTTTTTTTTTATATAATTCAAAAAAAAATTGGATTAAAATGATTTTCGAAATCATTTTACCCTCGTTTTCAATTCAATCAAAACATTTTATTCGCATACATGTAGTGTATTTCTTTTTGGATTTCCATTTAATTTTCATTCAATAACAAGAACATTAAAATACTTTCAACTTCCTAAACAAATTCTTACATACATACATACATACATGTACTGTATGAATGTACATACTGTATATATTGGTATTTTAAGTATTTTATTTTTTGATGTGTCTAAATTATGATTGAATAAATTCCTATAGTAGTAAAATGAGTAGACACATTACAGTATGTACATGTACAAATATTTAGTAATATTATTATAAAATATTTGATAAGGATTATTGAAGAAAATTCATACAAAAATTTGTATTAAAGAGAAACAAAAAGTTAAAGAAAAAAATTAAAGAAAAATTTTTCATTTATTTTGACATATTCTATATTGTTTGACAGTTGAAATGAAATTAAATACGGTCGATAGATAAGGAATAATTCTTATACTATGTATTTAGGTGTGAAATATTTGGTTTTTTTTTTATTTTTGATTTCGATTCAATGTGTAAAATACTCGAGAGAGTTATCCTTAAAAAATAAAAAAATGAAAACAACATAGGATAAAATCCAATAAAAAAAAAATTTCTTTTTGTTCATAGGTTGTAATCATTTGTTACAGCAGGATAAACAAAATAAAAAGAAAAAAGGAAATATGATTTATGAATTTTTAAAAAATGAAAAATGAAAAATGCTTACAGAATTTTAAACAATGAAACTTTTATTTACATTGGTTACAAATGTTTTCTGATACTTAAGGCCTATCAAAAAATTAAAATTCTGTTATACAACTTTGTATTTTCTTAAAATAAAAGTTAGTGATGAAAAATTGTTTAGTTCAAACATGTTTAAACTAAAAAACCAAATTTACAAGCACATTACAATAACCTGAGCATGTAAGTGCGGTTTTGGGCTGCGTTTACAATACAATCGATTTCAAGATATTTTTAAATACTCGACGCGATATCTCTCGATTTCGCTTCATGTTGCGAAACGTATAGAGAAGAGATAAAAAATTGAATTCACTTGAAGTTAGAAACCCAAGGCGCTATATTTTTCAAACGACATCATCCAAAATCGCCTACACTGTAACTATAGCTTTATACTTATTAATGGTGCACTTGATGCAATTCAATACTCTGAGTTTAGTACTTGAACGAAACTCTTTACCAAATATATTTTATTGTTAACAAATAAAATCCATAATTTCTAATACAAAATCATTTACAATGTCTTACATAATACAGTAGAATAGAAAATTTATGTATCAAAACAACAAAAATAAAATGAACATATACAACATTTATTATAGATATGTTTTTACGATTATGATTCTTTGACTGGATAAATGCTTATCTAGGGAGTTGTGCATTTCAATAAAAACAACATTTATACTCATCATTATATATTTTTATATTTTTATATGAGGACATAATTCAATTTGCATAGAATATTGATTTGAATTATTTAAGGAATATAAATATGTATGTAAGTACATACACACCTTTTGTATGAGTGTTGCACAGAAAGTTGTGTGTGATCAAAAGTAGGAAAATAAATGATATAAAAAGTACAGTAAAACGAATAACCATTAAATACTTATTTTTCCATTTTTATTTGTATCTCTTAACATATTTTTTCTCTTATCGCTTTTATTACCGTCCTTACATAATTTCTTATAATTTTGTGTATAATCTTAATATTACAGGTACGACATAAATAAAAATATATTTTCTTATTCTGTTATATTGAAAGTTATTAAAGAAAATACATTTTCTTTGTCACAAATTTCTTCCAATAGCCTCATATTCCAATATGAAGATATTCGAATCGAAAATAGTAAAGTATTGTATCAGTGATGGTTTCCAGTAAATGAATTAAATAAATTATGCAGCGAAAAAAAAGAAGGATGCAATTTTTTTTATTATTTACATTCATATTTTACGAAAAAAAAAAAAACGAATTTTTTTTATAGTCCTTTTGTAATTAACATGAATTCATGATACAATCTAAATTCAACAGACTGGAATGAATAAAAAATTAAGTAACATTGCGGTTAAAAAATGAAAAATAAAAAATAAATAAAAATTGCAAAATGTACGAAAAAAAAGTTGAAAAAAAATCCTTAATGCTCTATTGTGTATATGATACATGGAAAAAAAAATCAACAAAAAATAAAAATACAAAATAAAAAATTATGATAAGCTTATAAAACAATGACGATTATTCATATAAAAAAAAGGTGGAATGTTTAAGTACAATCTAATTGAAAAATTTTCACCTGAAAACAAATAAAAAATAAATGACAGAAAAAAAAACCAAAACAAGAGAAAACTCGTAAAATTTTCAATGGTATATATTTCATTTGGGAATTCATATAAAATAACTTCATATATATTTCTTTCTTTTTTTTTTTTTTATTTAACCATAACAAAACTCATATTCATTTATTTTCAGTGTTTCCATTGTTTATATTCTAAATTCACTAATACAACTGATTATGATATTGTGTTATGATTTAAAATTTTACACATAGAAAGTTTTAAACAAATGATTAAGGAAAAAAACGAAAAAAAAAAGATTTTTTTCATTCGCTTATATCATAAATTACTGAGCGTATAGTATTTGTTTTTCTTTGTTTTTGTGGTTGTGATATTTTTCCAAAAATTTGATTTATGAATCTATAATAGTCGAAATTTATGAAAATTTCTTTACCTATATACAACCATCTGTAACATTAGCGAAATTTTATATTCTCACGCCCTCTTCATAACATTGTTTATATACATTTAAAAATTATGTATTCCCTGTTTAAAATAATTCCTTCCTATTTTACGTACATATATACATATCATATATTCATGTTTGTTTTTCTTTTTATCACGAATTATGTTTCACAGAAAGAAAAACAACAAAAATATATTTAAATAAAATAAAATGAATGTGTTTCATATCTACAAAATCGAATCACCGAAATATTTTACTTCGAGCTAAAAGTTCTCAAATTGAATTTATGTATATGTGCTACCCGAAAAAAAAGTCAAATCCGTACAATCTTTTTTTTCTATTCATATGCAAAAAAAAAGAAATAACAAAAACAAGTAAATGAATTTTTTTTTTACCTTTGCCTTTTATTCAAACAAAAAAAAGGAGAAAGGAGAAAAGGAACAAGGATATATAGGGATCTCTGTGACTGATTTCATTTTTTACCTTTTATCTGTTTTTTTTTTTTTTTTTTTTTTTTTTTTTATTATTATTATTTTACATGTACATAATATACATTTATACCATTATCTCCCAAACTCCTTCTAGTTGTGTATTATCCTTTTTTTTATGAAGAGAAGAATGGAAAATCATTTAATACTCCGCGAGATGAATTTTTGATTGCATTGTTTACGATTGAATTTTCCGTGTAAATTATTTAACAGCGAAAAATTATTTTTTTTTTTAGGGTTCATAAGGACATGTGCACGTTTATCCTGTGTTTATTTGTTATTGTTATTTTTTGAAATTTTTTATACGTAAAAGATAAAAAAAATATTTAGTAGATTTTTAAAAATCATTTTTCATGGAACGGATATAGTGGATTCATACTTAGGTTTTAAAGTATCTACTGAAATTGATGTAAAATTTGAAAATATTAATTCGAAAATAAAAGGATAAAATTGAAGGCGAGTACTTCGAAAAGTTATAAAAAATAACTATGAAGCTATTATAAAACTAAAATGCAACAAACATTCTAAAATTTTTATTATTATAAAAATTCATGAATACTATACTATGGTCTTCGAATCACCCTAATAAACATAATTTTCATTTTGAATTCGTTTTGTGGTAATTAGAATGTAATTATGTCACCAATTGTATACGTATGCAATACAACAAATGACAATTGAAATAGAACGTTTATTCATAATTAATGCAAATTGGCAACAATAATGCGTTAATGTGGCATTAACAATAAATCATTAAATACGGAATTTTCATACTTACATACATATGTATATACTCGTACATACATATTTTTAATGCAAGTTCTTCATTCAAACCTATAAGCCAATGTTATGTGTACCTTTATCAACCACTTGGTATACAAATTTACAGATTTATATTTCTATGTTCTTTATCATACCTCCAAAAAATTTTTAAATGATAACTACAGAAGTACAGATTTTATAGGATGTATACAAATTGTAAACAATGACAATGCATTTAGGTTAATCAGTGTACTACATTATGACATGTTGCAATTTAAAAATAAAAATTTCAACAAGGGTCGAAAATTCAAGCAGAATATACATACATATGTATGTACATACTTACATGTACGGATGCAATTAATTGACATTTGCAAAATTTTCACTAATTTGAAATGAATTTCAGACAAATGTAGTAACATAGTCATTTTGTAAGGTACGAGATTTAAAGAAAGCAAAACAAAAAAATGTTGCGGTTTTTATATTATGCAAAACAAAAAATTGCAAAAACAGATCATAGGGTTTAAAAAGAAAACAAAAATTTCCATTCAATTATGTTACTTGTCTATTTATAAAGATGTCATTGTGAAGTATTTTTGATTTTTATGGTTACAGTTTTTCTGTTCAATTTCCATAAAATCGATTTTATAGTCATATAATTCAGAAATAAAAATAAAACTCTTAGCAGTAAATTTTAAAGTTAACCTGACAACCAACAACTGGACATTGAAATGGACATTTAAATCCAATAATTTATTTATGGGCTTACAATCGTATTAGTAGTTAATAGTATTAGCATGTATTAGCTACATATAATTTGAAAAATGGTTTCGTATAAACGTATTTGATATCTCATTTATGGGCTAGTCCAATGGGAGATATTAAATCACCACATTCGATGTGACCATTGGTTAACCTTTAATTTATATGAATTTATTTCAAATGAACAATTTCTTTCAATTTTCACTGTACCACAAAAATTATATACAGACTCATATATTTACGTATTTATAGAATAAAGAAAACTTAAAGCTTAAAGTTGTTAAACAGGTATCATTCGTTTCTTATTTATTACATAGGTGGTATCCCTCTAGAAAAAGGAACAACATTTTTATGGTGTACAAAATAAAATTATTTTATTTTACGTTACGAGTTTTGGCCTTTTTTTTATTGAAATTCACGAGTAAATTTCATACAGTAATCAGTATAGAAAAAAAAATAATTGTGCTGTGGTAACAGAAAAAATGAATTTACAAGCAGGCCTTTTTATTTTTTAACATTCTTCGTATTTTATAATAAAAGTCACAATCTATTGAATTATTAAGAATATTTCTGCCCAATTTGCAAAATGTCACCGACATAAACTTAACAAAATTGTTAATTTTTAATGAACGAAAACAAAAATAAGGGTGAAAAGTTGTCGTATTACAAAAAATTTCTTACAAGGCAAAACAACATTCAAACAGCCTATATAAAAACAAAAAAAATGAAAAGGAAAATATCAAGAATAAAATTTCAATTTTCACCTTCTTTATAGAACTTTTATGACCTTATACCGTTATAAAGAAATTTATACATTTAAAAAAAAAAATTCCTTGTATACTTACTAATGTATGAAGTCAAATTTATGTATAATTTTTTTTTTTTTTTCAGTAATACTGTAAAAAATATTTTGACTGGAAAATCAACTCCCCCTCAGTGATCAACAAACATAGTATCAATTTTTGACTCTTGTGTTGATTCCGTTCTGGAAGCACACAAAAATCCCACAAAATTGTTTAATTGATAATTAGATTTTTTCCTAAATAATCAAATTGATTGAAAATGATTCAACAATTCAATTAAGAATCACATAAATGAGTAAACGGTTAAAACACTGAGTACAGCGTTTTGTACGGTAAAGAAGGATATTCTGAAAATTTCAATACACATTCATATCACAGACAACTAAATTTTTGAATACATCCTCAATGTTCATATCATATACGCTATTTATATCTAATCACTCACAACTCTCTTATCTACGTATTTGATCGAGTATAAGAGGCTACATGAAAAATTTGTAAATGAAAATCATAGAATTCTACAATCTGTAATATCAATTTATTTGTTATGTCTCTCGTAAATGTAATTTTACAATTGGAAAACTAGATAGACAAATTTTTTGAAACACTAATTGACTGAAATTGTAAAATTTTGTTTAGTATGTTCTTGGGAAGTTTAATTGACGTTTACCAGAAAACTTGATTATTCGCTTAGTTAACAAATTTTCAACAATAATCACTGTACATTTGTACATCTAACTGATGAATATGACTTAGTGGTAAATATAAAATGCAAGTTCATTACGTAAATTACTACCGTCTGTGATATAAACTAATGCTTTATTGCTTTCCTTACAACATTTCTTGTTCATAAAAAATTTCGCGTATTAATTTTGTGGCATAGAAAAATGCATCCTGTTTATCAATAAAATATTACCTGACTGTTTTTTTTTATCCGTTTTTGTTATGAAGGTTTTCATTGTTCTTTGGTGTTCATTTTTTTATTTATTGTCATCATATTTTTACAATTGAGTGATTTTCATGTTTCTTTACAGCGTATGCTTTTAAAGTAATTGCAATGGTTATTGAGTTCTTCATTTGATCCATGTACGAGTATATTACATTTCTACCACAATTCATCATTAACATTAGTGAAATGAATAAAAAAGGCGATGGATGTTATTCGTGTATCATCCGTGTATTTACTCTTAAAATGTTTTTTTTTTTTTTTTTTTTTTAAATTTAATTTAAAAAAAAAATTAAATTGTTAATTTTATCCTAAAATGTTCTTAGTGTATGTTGTCTGCTTTATTTCATACATATGTACATGCATATTTCATATTTATGTATAAAGAAGAATTAATCTCTCGGGGTTACATAGTAAAATTTCACAAGAAGTAAAACTTTTTCAACTAAAATAAGCACACATGAATATCTTATACGTACGAGTATGTATGTACATATGTACATACATGCATGTTGTTTTTACAATTTAATAATAATTTCATATTTTGTTTACTGATAGTTTCGTTATCCTCCGCATCCTATACCTTAGAGTTCTAACAGGATTTATATTATGTTACGTATTCAATCATATGTAGGTATGCATATTCGTATACATACATATGTATGTATATAGTACACATGGATAAATGTGTAACTAAACTCAATAGTAATTTAATTATTTCTTTAGATCATGTAAAGCTTTTATTAAACTTATCTGGGTGTATGTATATTAATATGATGTAAAGATATGTATGTACAAATAAAATACATTAAAACTACATACATGAAACTTTATTAAAACTTCATCTTTTTCATATACTTGATGTCTAATAATTCACCATCATTCATTTAATTTTCTTCCCTGAATTATAATTATGAAAAATTAGTACTTTTTTTAAATAATATATTTTTTTTATTTTTAATTAAAATAAAATTAAATTAAATTCTTTAAAAATATTATTTATGCCAAATGGTAATTTTTTTAAAATTAAATTTTAAAGAGATACCGACACAGAACATTTTTATTTAAATGGAGCGAAAAATATATTCATTTGTAGTTTAACTAAATAACAATTCCCAAAAGATAATTCTGTTAATAATCATAGCAATCAATCAAATACCGAAGAATTATTATGTTAGTAGTTAAAGAGGAGATTACACAATCATTAGAAATTAAACATTCGTATAGACATATATCAATCTATTGTTACAATATTTCAATCAGGTGTTGTATCAAGTGACAGAAAAAAATCATACACACACCATCTTTATCAGAAATTATTATCATCGTAGCTTTTATTTGCATCTACATACATATGTACATATTTTCCTGCATCGACATATCTAATCGATATGCCCGCTATAATAAGTTAAAAGAATTTTAAACAGTGTAGTTTCGATGCAATGTAAAGTTAGTAAATTAAAAAAGCAAATATGCATTGCAATTAATTTAAAAGCATTTATTTTCTCAGCTATACAAAAAGAATTAAATGTTGTCGGTAAACTGAAGAATTGCTCGACTGTGAAAAGACGACAAAAATAAAATGAATGAATATTAGAGAGAAAAATTTTTACAATAATGGTAAAAGAAAAGCAAGTTACATAGGTAATGTTTGGTTTGGTTGAAATCATTTTTGTCACAAAATCGTAGACGCTGGTAATTTCAATAAAGAATCTCATATAATATTTTTTAGTATATTTAGGGTAAAAATTGTGAACACAATGTGGTGGCGACGACAAGCAACGACTACGAAAAAAAAAGTCAAAATAGGTACATCAGGCTATATTTTACATTTACATCCAGCATTGCATCCAGTCAATTAATGTCTCGTAAATTTTACTTCGACATTAAGCGGTTTCTTTACCTTTTGCGCAAATAACCGTAGATTGTGCATTAAAATTTTCAATATTTTCATGTTTCAAATAAAACCAAAACAGTTTTCAATATTTCAAAATTTAAAAAAAAAAACAATTGTGTGACGTCATCATTAAAATTCTTAAACTTTTTTTTCATTTTCCGTAATAGTAAAAAGTTTTTGAAATTTCAAAACAGAATTTTTTCAGTTTTGGGTATTGATGCTTTATGAAACACATTACTTTTTGTTATAAACTTTATTTTTAAATAAGAAATATTTCATTAAACACATGCATAATATTCTTAAGGTAGTTAAAAATGTATAATTGAACCATTTTATTTAAATGTGATATATCTAAGTTCGAGACTATCAAAATCTGATTTTTTTTATATACATACGTAAGTCGTCTTGAAAGAAAATAAACTTTAGTATCCTAACAAATTACTAATTTAAAATACTTTATTCAGAAAATTCTGAAAAGTTAATAATAAAAATACTATTGACTTTTTTTTTCTGGTACTTAATCGTTTCATATTTTCATGTACATACATACATAGATTCATACATAATATGTGAAAGCCTTTGGAATTCATTTTATTATCCAACTACAAATATTACAACTTGATAAACTAAGAAGTTGGTTGGCAAATTTTAATTTTTTTTAGACCAAAACAAATATAATAAAATTAAATTCAAAAAGTTCATGATGTACATACATTAAATTTTTAGATCACGGTAAAAAACCAGTAAATTAGTTCAACAGAATCAAACAGAACTATGGAACATGATTAAATTATACCAAATACTAAAAGCGCCTACCGCACCTACATACATGCATACCAATTCTATTGCATATTTATATAGCTATCTTTTTTGCTACATATGTACATTTTATGAACGTTAATGGATTTCTTAACTAATGCATCATTTTAAGGATGATATAACATAACCTTAATCAAACCGAGCATTCATTTATTATTAATTCAAAATAAATATCCAAATTTGAAAATATCTAAAGCGATATTCTACTTTTACATATACGTAAGCGTCTGTACATATTATTTATATACATACATACATAATGTACATACTGCATACATATGTATATACATATATCATTCATATGTTAGGTCAAACAAAATTTTTCTAAAATTAATAAGAGTAAATTTTTCGATTGAAATTTCGTCTATGTATGTATATTTTGTGTATTTAAAAATAATAAGTAATAATGTAGCGATATATGTATGTATTATGTGTGTAAATATGTATATAGGTATGTATGTATAAAACTGAAAGAAAAAAAAAATATGTACATATGTATGAATGTTTGTAGGCACAGAAGAAGGCACAAGTATTTTTGAGTTGAGAAATACAAAATGAAATAAAGAAAATGCGGATATCATTATATGTGTATTATAAAACATATACACATAGATGATAAAGAAAGTGATAAAATTTCGGTTATAAATAAATTCCACCACCTTTTCCTATTTTAATAATTTTTCTTTGAAAAACACGAATTAATTTTTTTACATTTTGTAAAAAAAAAAACGAATTCTTTTCTAAAATAACGAATTCAATATGAAAAACTCGTAAAAACTTGGGAAAAACATTTAAAAATTTCCTTTATTTTTGTGGACATATTTGTGATATAATAGTAATAAATTCACTTTTTTTTTCACTTGATTGCATTGGATTGAATGTTGTTCTTATAAGTCTGTTTTGTTTTTTATGTTGAAGTTTTTCAATAATTATTGTTTTTCTCATCACAATGTAGATACATATGTATGTACCTACTTAGCAGATTTCATGAAAATCTTTTAATTTTTCTCAATTTTTCTGTTTCCACTTTTTAACATTTGGAAATAATCAAAATGAGTCTATAAATTCAAATTAAAAAATCCAAATAATAAATTATACATCATACCTTTTTTGATGAAAACAAAATTTAAAATAAAAGCATTGAAATAAAGCAAAAAAAAAATAATCTTAAAATCACGCATTAATAATAGACTTTTGTATTTTCAATAACAGAAGAGAAAAATAAAAAAAAAGGAAAATCATTATAAAAGGGAGAAAAATATATGACATTTAATGGTGGCTAATTAAAAATCGCGATTTTTATATACACATGCATATGTGTATATGTACATGTGAGTTTCTTTAAATGTAAGTACCATATGTACCCCATAACCTGACGAAATTAAAAATTGGGATAATTTTAAATTTGTATTGTATAAACATTATACCATATACATACATACATATGTCTTTTTACGTACATATATATATGAGTTGATTACATATGTATGTATATATTAAAAGAGTTAATTGTGTTGTATATTTGAAGCCTCAATTATTTGTGGAATTTTTTTAATTTGAAATTATACATAGTACATTAAAAAGATATTTGTGTTTTTGAAAAAAGGTTTAATTATACAAAAAAAAAAAAAAAACGAAAAATATTGGTTTGATTTTTTTTATTTAAATTCTCTTATTTTAAGTGGTATCTAAACGTGCAAAGGTGGATATAGACTCTAATAACAGTGTATTATTTTGGTCACAAGGATCCAATACTATTTAATCTATGTGAAGAAGCAAATTTTGAATTTTTCAACTCGAACATTTTGAAATGTATCACTTGGGTTGTTTTCAATGATTAAAGCTTACGGTAGCATTTACATTTCATTTTAATTCATTCAACTAAACTTCAGATATGAAATATCAAAACAATCTTTATCAAGATCGACCAGGTATATAACCATATTGCAACACTTGATTTGACTAGTAATGTTGATTTTTATAATTATACCAGTCATTATTTATTAATCATACATTACATGATTATTATGACTGTATTACTTATTTTAAATTTTATTTCATTAATTTTATTAGTTGAAATATTTACAAAAATTACAAATAATGTTCAACTATGTTGAACTTCTTAATTTTAGAAAAACCAATTGTAAATTAATAAAACCATGCTTAATTCATCGAAAACACTCTTAATAATAAAAATTGTCATGAATACAAGTTTACGATAACGGATTGCTTTACCTTCATATAGGTATGTACATATTTAAGGTTATTTAGCTTTGGGCAGTATGCCAAAATATGCCGTACATATTGTGTAATGTATAAAATATGTCCTTTTTGCCTTTTTCATATTTTTGTACACATTATTGTACATATATACATACATACACATGTGAAGTAGAAACCTATGTCACCTACATTGACTTATGTATAATCTATGGAAAAAGTTGCAAAAACCAAAAAACGACATGTTTCGACTTTCATTATTTTTATTTTTATTATTTTTAAGGATTTTCATATATTGACCCTAATAAATTATATCCTTGATTTTTTGTTAATGGTAAATTTATGACCAAGTAAAAATTATTTTGTGCTTTTTTTTTTCGTAAAAAATAAATATGAAAAGTTATTTACACGTACTCTTAAGTTGAATATTTACAGGACTTTAAATGAGTTTTTAGAACATATAGTAAAAATGATGAATTTTTTCAAAAATCTTCTACAAACTAGATGATGCTAGATGTAAGAAGAATTTTTTGTTTGTTTGTTTATGTTTCATTGTTATTCCAATTTATTGGTTTTCTTTGATGTTTACAAAGTAAAGTAAATAAAAATTCTTTGTAATATTTTTCGTCGTGTAATAGATAAAAAGGAAATATACAAATAAATAACCGTGGAAAACATTTTTCTTTTCTTTTTTTTTTTGTTCTTCTTTTTATTCATTTATGAAAAGAAAAATGTAAAATCCTTAAAAGCATTTTACATTTTTATAGATAAATTTCGTTTTAAGAAAGACGACAACACATCAATAATGTTTACATTGTTTGTCATTTTATTGAAAGCCATCATCATATTATAAAGTTATACAATACGAACGTATAAATTTGTACGTACGTATCCTAGCTAACTGGTATGCATTGATTTTCTTTTTTATATTAAAAGAAAAATATATCTCTTTTGTATACACATACATACATACATGTATGTATGTACATGTAATATGTAAACAAAATTATATGTAAATATATTGATGAAGTGCTTTGGGAATTGAATATTTTCAAAACAGTATAATGCTCTTAAGCCTTTTTATATGTTTACATTGGTTCACAGTTTAATAAGAATGGCGATGATCATGATTTCAATGATGGTAATATATAATACTTATGGTAATAGAAAATTTTTGAAATTAAGAAAAATTTTTCTAGATTTTATAATCAATTGTGAGCATACAAAAATTAACAGACTGCATACTTGTAAACCAATTCTTTATGTAGAACTAAGACTGGTTAATCGCATTTTTTTAAAATTTTTTATTTTCTGAATCTATTGTTTCTCGTTTCTACACCATTTGATTTTCATATGACACTATTAAAATTCATGCGATAATTCATACATTCTGTTCCTATAGAATTGCAAGAAAATCGTATGAAAATCACATGATGTAGAAATGGGGATTCAATACATTGAACTATTTTCTTTTTTTTTTTAAATAAAAATCATTTTTTTACAAAAATTTTCTATTTTATTGAAAGTTTTTCTAAATTTGAAAATTTTTTATGATAAATGCACTACAATTCACTTGAGATCAAATTGTTTAGTATTGAAAATTCAATTGTACATGTCATTCATAATTTTGTGTATTCATTAAATATAAGAAAATTCTTTCAGAATAAAACCATAAACATTTTTTTACAAAATTTATGAAATTTATAACATGAAAATTCAATTTTTTCCTCAATATAAAAAATATATTCCTTTCTATGTAGAAAATCAAAAAAAAAAAACGTCCAGTACTTTTGTACTTTTTCATCATTTTTTGTAACGAGTATATGTGGAAAAAGCACGTAAAACAGAAAAAGAGAAAAAAAATCAGAAAAATATGAAATTACTAGTGGACATTTGCTCTCTTTTTTTATAAAAAAAACAAATGTAAAATTTATTCACAAAATTTTTTATATATTATTTGCATTATACAATCAAGAAGAAAAAAAAAACATACCAGTGGGAATTTGATGAATTTGGTTAAAATTTCCATATTTTTTTTATAAATTTGATTTTCTTTGATTTTTCATAATTCAACAAAAAACAAAAAAAAAACTAACATTTTTTTCTACTTATTTTTATTTCACTATTTTATGTGTGTGTGGTTTTTTCATACATTTCTGGAATAGTATATATTTTTATTTATTTGATGACAATTGAAGTGTAATGAAAACCAAAAACAACAAACCACAACCACAAAAAAAAAATCGCCTCAACAAAAAGGACACATGTGCACACAAATAAAGTAAAAAAATTTTTTTTCCCGTCTTTTACCATATTTTTGTTTTCCTTTTTCTGTTTTTATTAAATTTATACAGATTTACATTTTAAATTTTTATTATACAAACCGAAAAAAAAAAAATGGAAAACATCATGAAAATAAGAAATATTGTATTTGTCACATGTTTGATACAAAACATGTAAAAGATGTGAACTCCCTTAAGGGTCATCAATTTACATATAATATTATATTTTGTATCCTTAAGACAAGCTTTTTGTTTTAAATTAATTTGAATGTGTTGTAAAATTTTTTTTATAAAATAAATTCGTCAAAAAAGCTAAAATGATAAACAAAATAAAATCAACAATCTTTTTTTTTTTGTTGAATTTTGTTACATTAGAAATTAACAAACAAAAATACAAAAAGGAATAAGATAAACTTGTTTCAAAACAAACATATAAAACAAATAAATAAATGTTTTTTAGAAGTCAACTGATGCAGTGTGCACTGTGCAGTGAATTTAGAATTTTTGTTAAACCAAATCACTGGCCTTATAACGCTGCTTGTGACCTTATGTTTTCGAAAATTTTTGAAATTTATTCAAATTTAATCACATCTTTTAAATTTCTGAAGAATTTGCATGTTTTGTGTTTTGATTGCAATATCCTTAATAAACTATTAATTACGAAATTCATTTCGATTACAATAGTGACATACATATATGAATAATACACGAAAAACAAAAATGATGATGTTTTCCCATTTATCCTGAACAACTACTCTGAATTTTCTGTTTTTAATCTTCTTAACGTTGTTGTAATTCACTACTATACATGGTATCTAGTTCAAAAAGGAAAAAAAATCGTTTTATCCGTTTACATTTTGTTGTTCTTTTTATTTGATTCGATATTATTTCTTATCCACAATTTTCACGCCCATTTAAATAATTAAACAAAATACTTGTATCCTTTTATTTCATACCAGTTTGTTTCAAATACATTTTTATTCTGTTCTTATTTCGATTTTTTTTTTTTTTTTTTTTTTTTTTTTTTTGTGAATCACACACGTGTCTTAGCCACGTGTTGAACGGAAGGACATTATGAACCTCACATTATTTGCAATCAAATCTAGAATAATGTACAAGTTATTGATGTAATTTCAAAATTTAAATATCCTGTCTTATGTAAATGTTATTATAAAATGTAATACAGTAAACGTACTGATTTGTTTGTTTGATAACAGGATATAACAAATAAATTTTTTTTTTATTTCGAATTTTAATCAAAGAAGAAGAAAACAAAGTGTGTGTATTTAGGGGTGATAAACGATCTAGGGAGGGAGTGAATTCACATCATATATATAAGTTTTTTTTTTAAATGTTTTTCAAATGAAGTCATGTTGTAAAATTTATATCATATGAGATTACAGGGTATTGTTACATTCCTTAGTTTTTCAATATTTTTGCAATCAAAGTTTTTTTTTTAGTTCATTCAATTTCGGTTTTTTTATTTGTGTTTCACATACATACCTTTTTATAGTATCCTATACCTTTCTTCTATCAGAAAAAACAATTTCTTGTTTATTTTTACGTTATTTCATAATTCACAGAATTTATGTGGAATTAAAAGATTTCTTATCTACTTAAGATGTACTTTGTAATATCAATTTAAGATCAAGATAAAATTCAACATCATGTACATAGAGAATAAATATTTAAAATTTACTAAATATGGTCAATAAAATCATATTTTCAATATTTCATATCTTTATGATCGCATTTATGATGAAATATTAAAGAAAATGCGAAAAAATAAAAAAAAAATAATTTAAAAAATGCGTGTTTACAAGATCATGTTCTGGTATTGTATGAATTAAAAATTGCGGTTAATCAAAAGAATTTTTAATTTTTATTTTTCTATTTTTACTTTTTATGTTTAGTTTAATAGGATTTAAGTTTTCAACTTGTTTGTACATAGTTTACTTATTCATTTCATCTTCAGCTTTCTTAATGTGCAGTAAACATGGTGTAATACATTGCATGAATTATGTTGTGCACAAAAATAACTTAAAATGTATAAAATAAAGGTAAGAATTGTTGTCATGTCTTTTTCTTTATTTATTATTTTTTCAAAAATATTTTATTCCATTATTTAAAATTTCATACCAATAAAAATTTGTCATTAATTTTAATATTATCATATACGAAACTATAAATTAAAAATTTATATAAATTGTCTGAAAATTCAGTTCAAGTATGAAAAGTTTTTAATTTGAATTAAAAATTTATTTATATAAAATTTATAAGATATACACCAATCATTTAAAATTTATTTTAGGCATAATTTAAATTTGTAATAGATATATGTAAATTCATATTCTAATTTCTTATTAAAATGAAAAATAATTAATTAATTTAATGTAAAAATTTTTCATAACAAATAATAATAATAGTAATAATAAAAATTAAAACGCTATAAATATTAAAATAATCATTATTTTCATATTAAAATTATTCCCTTGAGTTATATAAAAAATACAAAGAAACAAAATAACTGTTACAATCATCATTGTCATCATTGACAAGAAAAGGGATAAAAATTTTATACAAATTATGCACAAATTTTCATCAAAATTCTTCGTATAGCTTAATTATTCAAAATGACAAAAGCAAAGAATGAATGGAGAAAAACCACGTTTTATTTAATCATTATTATTCTCATTTTTATTTATCATCATTCTCGCACTTCTTTATAACGTAAACAAAAAATAAAATAACCAAGTGATTTAAAGCTTCATAAAGTGGTTAAGAAAAATTTCATTTTCTTACTAGATTTTCTTCATGAACAAATAAAGGATTAATAAAAGGATAAAAAATTATTTTACATAATTTCATGTTGTTTTTTAACTATACTATCATCAAAAGCTAGGGATGTATTATATTGGATGAATTACTCAAGGGATACAAAATTAACTTTTAATATATTTTCCAAATTTCTATCCTGTTGTTATACAGATTTGTTTAATTTTTTAAAAATTTATTTTTGTATTATGTAACGAACGATGAATAATTTGCACATTTTTATAAATACCTTAATGAAAAAAAAAAACGGAAAAACTTTTAAAATGATTAAAATTCTAATGAGCATTTGATATAATCGTATAAAAATAAATCTTTCTACATAAGGACAGATGCAATAAATAACTTAAAATGTCAATTTGCACACACATAACACATAATTTGTTGTTCTCATTTCAACATTGTGTATATACGATTCGATTACCAATTTACAATAATTATTGCACAAATATTCTTGATATTTCGTTTTGCTCAATTACAATTTTTTGTTAGTAATTTATTTGATAGTCTTTTGGTCTTTACTTGAAGCATCGTTCGTAGTCCTTTTAGTATCGAATTTGATCATCTCAAATAAGTGAAATGTAACATTTTACGATTATATTTCAACTTGTTTTATATGTGCATCCAATTTTCCAAATGATGTATAAGACTAATATCAAATTAATTCAGTGAAATGAAGAAATAAAAATAAAAATAAAGGGAAAGTCCTTGTATATCAAATTGTAATATTGTACAAATTATTGAGTTTAACAAATGCATTTTTAAACATTTACTTGTATATGCATTTAATACGGATGAAAGGAATTGGGATAAGTATATAGTTGACATTTAATTTATTGAACATATGGTTGGAATTTATATTGTAAGGATCATTGACAAAATTTTGTGTTTTTTATTTTATCGATTAGTCCAACATTGAGTGTGTGAAGCAAGCCTGAAGAAAAGAAAAATTTTGTAGGATATTTCTATGATTTAACTAGTTCATAAGGTTGTAACCGAATCCACAATTCGTCGATCAGCTTTTTAATAAAGAAAATTATTAAATTTAAGTCCTTGGAAGTAAAAATTTATTAAATTATAATCTCAATATTACACGTAATAACGAAATATTTTTTGTAGTCCAAAATTTCTTTGAAAGCAACATTTGATAATTTTTAGGTGAATCAGAACATTTTTTGATGACTTTCCTTTCAAAACTTTTTGCATCATATGTAATTCAAAATTTTTGAAATACTTATATAGAAATAATAATCTTTTTTTTTTCAAAGTTCTGAAAATAAAATTATCCAAAACTAATTTCAAAAGAAACCTTTGAAGTATCTTAGAAGTGCACAGATATATACGTATATACATATTTGTCTTCATACTTTCACTATAAAAACATTTTTCAATCGGCGGTATTTTGATTGACATGTATACTTATGCAAAATAAATACATTTTATTGAAAAGTGTCGAAATTCAATTTGAAATCCCAACTGAGAATAAAGGGTTTTCGATTTTGCATGTTATTTGAATACACATTGACTAAAAGCAACTGAATTATTGTCATGCTAATATACATATACGCATACTTAAAAACTTGGTAATACATCATATGTACTATATGTAAATACAACAAATACGTTATTTACTCGGTGCTTATTATGCGTAATGCATTCAACACAGTAAAATATATGAAACATGTAGGCATATAAAATATTGATATATTAACAATCAGATATCAAAAAATGCCAATAGTGTATAACACTATCTATCAATAAATTCACTATATTCAATAAAATGTATTTTATTATATGCAGTGAATTATTTTAACCGCATAACCATTTTCAAACGTAATTTTCACATTTCCAAAAATTTATAGAATTTTCATGAATCTAGAATTTACACTATATGGCATATTGATACATTTTACATGATTTCGTATTAAACTTGCAGAAGAGTAATGGTTTAATATATAAAGGTACAAATAATCATTCAATAAAGTATGTAAGTTTATATTCTATATATGAAATGAAAATAAACTGTTTTCAGTTATTTTCTTTTTTTATCGAATTCAATTTATATTATGCAATTCATTTTTCATTCTATTTTATCTTTTTTAAGAGAATTTCCTATACAGTATACGTTTATTGGTACGTACATGTACGTACAACGTATATATGTATACGTCTGTAGATTGTAGATACTCTCTTTTATATACAGTGAATAAAATTTAAATTTTCTCCTATTAAAATATGCACGGAAGCGATATTCATATTTTATGCATTGGAAAATTCATATGTAACTGCATAAAGTCTGTTTTCAAATGTGTATGTACGTATTGCAGGTTGGTTCATCAAAAAATGTACAGGGTTAAAAGTAGCTAAACACTATCAATGTTAATCTGACATTTTACTGTTTTTATAGATTGGGAAGACTTTTTGATATTTTCGACCAAAAAAGTTGGAGTAATTAAAATGTAATCTCAAAATCCTTCTTAAATTTGAACGGTTCATATTCATTTTTCATTCAGTTTACGAATTTTTGGCTTACATACACTTTTCAGTGAATCACCTTGTAAACGTACATGCACATATGATTTTATCCTTTTGCAGTTAAATTCGAATTCACAGCATAATGTTTTGTAATTTACACGTAAAAGAAATACTCATGAAATGATATAAAAAGCAAGAAATATGCAGTTAACATTAAAAATGTCAATACAATATTGAATGTCTACCAGCAGAATATGAAATTCGAGGACCTTCAAATTATTGCATTAGACAGACATGTTTTTATGAAATTTTCATATGCATGTACATATGTATGCATGAATTATTTTTATAGTAGTTTGAATCACTTTTGTGACAATTTATTTATGATCATATTCAAAGTTCATAACATACAGTATATCTGAAATTGCAATGAAAATTGAAATTTTCAATTGAAATGCAATTTTTGAATTTTTACATTTGTATATGTTAGTATAATTGTAGCACATGTTACTGTAAGAAAATCATACATTTGATTATTATTTGTAGGCAAAAATTAAAAAAAGGGAATTTTTATACTATAAAAAAATACTAAGCTGATAATAATAAAATTACAGAAATATTGAAATGTTAATATTGAAAAATGAAAATGAAATATAAACTCAAGAAAAAAAAACTTTTTTGTTAACCTTAGGGAGAAAAATTTCTGAATACTCAAGGCAATAATATTTAGAATATTATTTTCAAACTCATATTTGATTTTACATAAACAGATTCTATTGTTAAAAACACCATTAGAAAGTTTTTAGAAAATATCAAAACATCAAAAGTGCTTTAATTACAGCTTTGAAACATTACATATGTATGTATGTATATGTATTTTCATAGTTAAAAAATACGATGTACAAAAGGCACGTACTTATGTACATAATATTATCATTATAATCATCGTAATCATGAAAATTACTTTAGTAGAATACGTGAATATTCCATTTATTTCATATTCATAATTAATTTAACAAATATGACCAAAGGATTCATTCGATTCTCTTGAGATATAAATATAGGTAAATGAGTAATATGAGTGAGATCTTTAATGTATGTCCAAATATACATATGTACATAATGTATATAAGTATACATTATATAAATATTTTGTTTGTATTGTAAATTATTCGTAAATTAAAATGTACCTGGATATATACAAAGATGATAATTCATAATATTTAATAGTACGTGAGATATAAAATATTTTTACATACGAGAACAGCCATATACATACATACATATCACATTTTCATATTATATGTTATATTGTATACATCATGCCATCTCACACCATCAAATTCTCAAGATCATAACGATGCATATAAATTTGATTATAATTAAGTAAGTTAACATATGAAAGCAGGAGAATCTATCCTTTATAATTTTAAATGTTAACCTTATATGAGTAGGAAAATATGTGTACAAAAATTGTGTGTTTATGTTCATGAGTAGATGGTACGAATATAAAATCCTTCTTAATCCTTTCTATTTGTACAAACGTATACATGTACATATGTGTACGAAATAAATACGAAAAGACATTTGTATTTGATGACTTTTCAACTCTATAATAATGAAAATACATCGAATTTAATGACATCGTTAATTTTAATAATAAAGTAAGAAAGAATATCATAATAATTACATTATACCAAATTTTATTTACATATATGGTACATAAGTATATGTATGTAATGTGGTGCATATATGATGATAACATGAAAAAGACTACATAAATCCGTACATATGTAAGAATTTTCCATTAAGAACTGTAAAATAGTAAGAGAATATTTTTAGCAGACATTTAAATGAGTTTGAAATAAATTTGAGTCTTTCGGAAAGAGTTATTATGGAAATTAATAAATTCTTTCCATTACGTTTCAAATTCAAATCTGTTTTAATATTCAAAAATTTTCTTTCCGTTGAAACTAATTCCGATCTGAGTGATTTTATGAGATAAATTTTTGTTTTTTTTTTCTAATTTTTCCTCATAATTAGGAATCTAGAGGAAATTATATATAAATTTAATTTTGAAATTTTGTTTATTTAAGTTTCATATTGTTTTATCATTTTCACAAAACTGTAAATATACGCATTTTATATGCGTATCAAAAATGAAATTTTGTTAGATTGCAATGAAATATCATTTCTCCTCAAGGAGTTAAAGTCATTTATTTTCGTTTAGTGAAATTCATTTCCCAAGAGATTTTTCTTCTATATTTGTATACAAGTGTGTGCATACATATGTATGTACATATTCATGTGTATATAAAACGTTAAGCAGAAAAGAAGTAAAGTGAAGAAAAAAATAATACGAAACGCAACAAATATCAAAATTATGTGTGTAATAACACAACACGTACAAATAATAGTTATGTACATTTATTATATTGTTTGTACGTAAAGAATGGATAGATGAATGTTTATGATACAATATTCTGAGATATAAAGTTAATTCTGTGGTCTATATAGTCTATATTTTTCCGTCTACAAGAAAAACAAATGAAAAAGGCAAAAACCATTACACAAAATATATTGTACAAAAAAAAATATAATAAACACAGAAAAAATTACACTAAAACAAAAAAAGGGGTAGTACCGGTATGGTACAACGAATTTATTTTACTTTCTTTTTTTCAAGTTCATTCCATGAAAATTTTATTACATAAAGAAAATGAAAAAAAATGATTTTTATTCTTATATGTTTTGATTAATTGAAAATAGGTACAGAAAATTTTTTTTATTTTCCATTCCAACATATAAAAATAAATAAATAAAAAATTTTAATCAAATAAAAGTAAAGAAAACCCCATAACAAAATTAAATTTTTGATTTTTTTTTTTTTTTTGTAAATATAAATTAAATTTTCGACAAAGTTTAATTTTATAACTTGAAAAAGTATAAAAAATATTTTAAATTTGATAGGCTGTTACCATTTATATGTATATAGAGACCTAGTTTTATCTCATTTACATTCACGATGTATACATTTTTTATGAGATAACAACAAAGCTCCAAAATTATCATAAAATTCACTTTTTTACTATATAAAAAAAAAACATTGTTGAAAAATTTTCACATATACATGAAAAGTTTTAAATATTTTGAATATGAATTTTCATGTTAATTTTATTAAAAGTTTTTTTAAACTTTTCATATTATCTCATTATTTTGTTAAAATTATACGCAAAGACTTTCTTAAAGATTTACTTTATTATTACTTAAGATTAGAGTGACACAAATATTTCAATGACACGCTAGAGAGTCATTATAATTCATAACTTTATTGTAGGCAATTTATATGAAAAACAAAGTAAAAAAAAAAAAAAGAGGAAAAGTATTCTTATTTTGCATACATACATATATTTAATTTTTTTATAAACATATGGCTCTTAAGTGATAAAAAAAATAGATAAAAAAGAAAAACACTTATGAATGTGAGAAGTTAGTGACAATCTGACAGGATATAATTAAATTGAGCCCAAATTCATTTTTAGACGTTTACGAGATAAAGTTTTTCTATTGTGAAAAATTTTAAAAAATTAAAAAGTTTTATTTTTAATTTAAAAAAGAAAAAATCAAAATTAAAATTTTTACATCCCCCGGAAGTAAATAAAGCGCAATATTAAAGAACATTACATTTTATAAAAATAAATACCATATAGAGGGTAATATTTTCAACAAACATACTGTGAAATTTTTCAATACAGAAATAATTTTTGTTCATACATATTTTGTACAAGCAATTCATATAAATACAAATTTTCATAATTTATGCATTTTATTTCGTCACGTCTTAAACGTAAATAATTTTATATGCATGCATATAACAACATATTCTTCCGTACGGTACATTTATATGAACATTCACGTTTTAAATTAATGAGATCACTTAAAGGTATAATGTTCGTGTTAATTTGATTAAATAAAAATGATAAAATCTTTACGTTTGTGTACGAAAGAGGAAAACACAAAAAAAAAATGGAATAAAATAAAAGGACACACTTACTTAGGATAATTAATTGAATTAAGTAAAGCTTTTGTAATACTTGACAAAAAGAAAACAATATGTTCATGTTTTAGTTTCTTTTACCTTCAAAAATGGAAATAAGTCAGTAAGTTATTTTTTAAAAATTAACAACTTTTTTTTATTATTATTATTTTTTATTCATTCCTGCTATTGTTTTGTATGTGTTTTCTTGTAATAAAAATCTTTATAAAACATGATCATGACAACCAAATTTGCATATTTATCAGTATTTTGTAGAAAAAAAGTCCATTTATTTTCTTATCAAGAAAATTATAATATTGTAATTACATTAATTTTTCAAAAGAAGTCACACAAAATTTATTAAATATCTTAGTATGTGTTATCTACGATGAATTAGGATGAGTTAAGCAACTTTTTTATATTGAAAATTTGTACTACACACATTCTACACACATTGCGGTGATGTGAAATGAAAAAATTAATTTTCCAAATGCTTATCCCTTATAGATTTTTTGTAATTTTGAATTCATTAATTTTATGTTCGTTTTTGTATTATTACATTTAAACATTTAATCAGATCAATTTACAATTATTTAAAGAATACATGTGTTTATATTGAAATTCAGAATACATTATATGGTGCTTTTATGATTCAAGGCACGTGTAATCCATAACAAGCAATAAAAATTATACATGTTAGCCTTTTACCGCTTTTTTTTATAATTTTCTTTCTAGTTGTCTTAAATTTCTTTTTATAAAGCACAGAATTCTTTTCTAAAGTCAACCGACATTATTGAAAATAAAGTGGATTAAACATTTGATAACAAGTTTTAATGTTATGAGATTTTTTGCATTTTTTTTTTTTTTTTTGTTTTTTTATTATTTAACGACACATCAATATACATAATTACATTTTGAAAAATGTAAAGGAAAATTGATTGCAAAGTATAATCATATATTGCGATGTGCCACAAATGAAAAATTAATAAATAAAAAATTTTCGCACTTCCATTGTAGACAATTCTCATGTTATACTGGAATATTGGGTATACTCATGAAATATCGATAGATTGTTACACTAATGAATGACGGACAGACGACTTTTGATTTTCATTACATATTAGTATTGCCGTCATCATCATCATCATTATCATCATTATTTATTGTTGCATTTTATTAATAATCTCTTTCACTTTACTTTTGAACACATCAATATCATTGCCGATATTGATTTTTAATGAATTACGTTACATTCCATATTTTTACTTAAACTAAGGCGTCAAACACATTTAAAACAGCTAGAAGAAATCTGCTTTTAGCAGCATATCATTTAATATTTTTCACATAGATACTGACATAATGAAAACAAAAAATATGCTGGAAACCGCGTTTGAACAAAGTTGGGAAGTTTTTTCTGTCTGCCGTAGTGTAATCAACACCATAATTAATTTTTTGAGTTTTAACAGCGCTGAAAACATTGTCGAATAGAAAATCTTTAAAATGTGTTCATTTTGCCTTATTATTTGTAAATTAAAAAAAAAAAAAAAATTAAGCGCGTATTTTAACAGCAGCTAATTTGTTCTAAAATGAAATATGCACATGTTTTTGTTTATTGTAATAGTTAACTACTTTGGTTGTGTCTCGTGCCTCAGCTGGATGGAAATTCCTTTTGGCTTTTTTAATTTTTTTGTTTTGTTTTAAGATGCAAGAAGAACTTGTGAAATTCCATCATCATCATCAACATCAATATAAGTAGCACATTGAAAATCAAATATACATATCTACTGCATTGATGAATAAACACACACATATGTAAGTGTATAAGATAAATATGTACTTGATTATCAAGATCAAAAGATAAAGTGATTAAATGATACGATAACAATTTAGGAAAAATATAAAATTGTTGAATATGAATTTATATTTTTGCTTTTATTATTGTTTTGTTCTATTTATGGTTATGTTACTGCATTAATTTATATTGAATTGAAGAATAACATTTGAAGATGTTAATGACAAAAATGACAATTTCCTTTGAAATCAATGATGTTAATGTACAGACAGTGGTTTATTAAAAAAAAATCAATTTATTATTCATTTCTTGTATTACACAATCGAATTACAGAAAAATGTTTTAATACTTGTAAAATGTTACAATTTATACAATTCAAATACATAATAAGGATATGAATTTGTTATCCTTTAAAATATTTTAACGTATTTTGTTGTATATGGTACCGGCACATCTTGTACAATATATTAAGAAAAAAAATAAAAAAAATTATTTCAACTCAAAATCATATTAATACATGTATACATAAACGTAAGAATATCATGTTTTGTTTGTTTTCTTTGTAATAATTCTTATTTCAGTTACAATTTGATGATGTTAATGTCAAACAATAATAAAACACAATAAAATTAAATCATATATGTAAGTAAGTATACAATACAAAAAGTTAATATCTTTTCGTATATTATATTTTTCCTTTTGATAAAATAACACATTTTTTGAAAACAAAAAAAAAAAAAAAAAGATATAGTATAGAAAGAAATTACTTTTACAATTGTAATTGAACTAACACTCCCCATGAGTACTATTTAACACATATAATAGAACTTTAGATGTGGTTAACCTTAAAAGTTAACGTGAAAATTGTGAACATCATTTATCGTTCGTTATATTACCGACAAAAACATCATATTACACAATATTTGCAAATATACAGCTGTATGTGTATATAGAAAAATATAGTAAGAAAATTACACTTTTTTATTTCCTTTTAAAGATATGTGTAAAAATGTTTTAGTTTTAAGATCAAGGAAAAGTATACGAAAATACTAAAATGAAAAAAAAAAAAAGTAGTTGTAACTGGTGAAAATTATATTGGAGAAGATAAGCATTTAAATTACTACACATTGTGACGATTAATCTTTATATGATTTTTTTTTGTTTTTTTTTTTTTTTTTGATGACACAACATCAAATTTTCACTTCATTTCATTTTTATCTTTTATGAAGGAACATTTATTTTTTTGTATTCTTTGAAAAATGATATGATATGTGAAAGATGAAAAATATTGAAAAGGGCTGAGAAAATTGGAAAAATTTTGAACATGAGATTTGAATTCAATAACCATAAACCCATATTTGTATTTTTATTTTCTAATTTATTTATTTTTTCAAAATTCATTTTTTGTTCTTTTATTTTTTTATTTGTACACATATACACATGCTAACACATGTGTTTTCATTACAAGTACCTATATTATATTTATTAAGTGATTTAGTTTATATTTAATCATTTTTAAAACCCTCAAATCAATTATTTAAGCAGCTGTGGTTTCAGCCTTCTCAATATTATTTTCTATATAACATTCTAAACATTTTGTAAAATACTTGCATGCGTCAGGCACGCGTTAAAAATAATTAAATTTAAGTAAATCAGTTGTTTGCATACTTTTTTAAGCTTTATACATTTAGTCTAAAAAATAAAAATAAGACAAGTTTAGTAATTTGAACTGAATTGAAATTTAAAATTTGCTTTTTAAAAAAGCAACAAATTCACAAGGTTTAAAATAGCATTAACCTTACAAATTTCTGATTATTATTTCATTTAAAATAACAAAAACAAAGTGAAAAGGAATAAAAGTAACTGATTATATATGACACATGTATACATGTAATGTATGATGTAACACATAAATCATTTATCAAAAAAAAAGTGAAATTGAAAAAATAATCTTGACTTGTTAAAGTAAAATGTAGACATATGGCCCACCCATTTGATCTAATCAATTTCTAATTTTTATACCTATCTTTTTTCAAATGAAATATGTACTTCTGTGTATATATGTATGTATGTACATATACATGTGTAAAATGCAATTGCATTGAATGTAACTGCTTTAAATGTGATAGTTCGGGAGAGAAAAAAAAAGCAAAATAAAAAAGGGAATCATTTTCAGTTGAAAATGAATAATTATATTAACATATGTGATATGTACAATAGTTAAACATGCCTATGATCTGGAACACCCTCTTCTATTCATTTAATGCTAACAAAATAACAAATCAAATATTAGACAAGCAAGCAATAATGTGTACTAAAAATTTTTATTCTATGGGTATTCATGTATTTCATTATAATCGCAGGATAAGTAACGTGGTAAGAAGAAAAACATAGGAATTGTTTTCAAAATATAAGTGGGTTTTCTACAATTGAAATAAAAAAAAACTATAAAGGGTGCATATTTGTAATGAAAAACAAAATCATCATTTAAAATCGAATTCGGCCTTCAACAAAATAAAATTCTTAGTGGAATCCTTCAAAATGGTATATGATTTTTCCACACATATCTGTAATCCTTAAAGTCCATTCGTTATCCTTAAAAATTTTCTTGTACGAATGCTTAGTGAAAAATGAATTTTCTTGTCACTATGCACATACATACATATGTATGAAATAACCTGTCAAACTAAAAATGAATAATTTAAGAATACACCATCAGAAAGATGAAATTTCTTTTTCTATTTTCATTTTGTTTTTCGTTTGGTCATTTTTATGTTTAAATAATTTTCTATGTGGTGTAGATTTTTATGTGCTCATGTATTCGAATGCATAAAACTTTTTTGTAATTTTGAATTTTTTATAAAACAAATTTTACGCATTGTAGTCACGTTTCAATTTAGAATTCAACTCGTAGAACAAAAAAAAAAAATGTAACAAATAAGTAAAATACAACAACATATGTAACAAAAGGAAAAATTGCAATTTATTTTTAGTTTTTCAAGTATTCTTATTTTTGTTTTTTGTTACTTCGTTGTAAAAGTACTGCAGAAGTTATAGTGGTCATCTTTATTTATTACATTGTCATCGTGTAAATACCTCCAGACATTATGAAAATTGCTGGGCATTTTTATATATTGTATATGTATGTATTAAAATAAATTCAATGTTATAAAAAAATAATAATAATAATAATAAGAGCAGAATACTATGCCCATATTGATGTATCACAGTTCCCTGACGTATTCATTTTATTGTTTATGATGACACAAAAAAAAAAAGAATAACAAAAATAAATTATCAATAATGTCTATAAATTTTCCTTTGCTCATACATATTTTCTTTTTACTAAAATGAAAAAATATTTGAAGGATTTAAGTAAAAGGATTTATGTAATTTATTTGTGTGGATAAGATAAATAGTACAAACTGATTAGTAGGAAAATTTTCTTGGATGAAATGTTAGAAAAATAAATGTAGATAATACCTTTAGAAAATGAAATATCCTCGAGCTTAATCGTAATATAAATGGCAACGAATAAATTATTAGACAAAAATTAATTATGTTCTTTTTTGAAGGTGTAATACAAATGCAATACCAATAAATCAGAACATTAACATGAAAATTATGAGTTATCACATTTTTAAAGTGACAATTAGGTATCACACTTTTTACTTTTCGAATTGATACCTAGAAATAAATGAATAGAATTAACGTTTGCCTTAAAAATAAATTTGTAAAATGAAAATCCTTTCTACACAAGTCATACCTGTGAGTTCCTATAATGTAAAAAAATTTAAGTGAAAAAATTTTTTATTGCTTTATTTTATTTACATAATAATATATGCAAAATAGTAACATTGATAAAATAATTAAGAAGGGCTGAAAATGTAATATTTTATATAAATTGCATAATATTTATAATCGTACATATTTGTCATATAATAAAAAACCCAGCGTGAAATCATTTACCCACTATGACACTAATAATAAAGAATAAAAAAATATAAGCATAATTTTGATAAGCAAAAAAGGGATAAAAATTATTAAAATGATACAAGTACTTGAATTTACATTTTTGTTTTGTGTGCTTTTATTTCAAACCTGTTATACAATGTGTATAAAAACTTGTACTTCAAATTAATAATAATTTTCTTTTTTTGTGATATGTTAACTTTTTTCGTATAGAATTTAATTTTTGAAATAGACGAACACATACATATGTAAGTACACATAACAACTAAAGTATGTGAAAAAGTAAATTACAAGGGTAGTAACTCCCTTTTATCATAATTTGTTATGATTGTACCATCTTTAGATGTACAGTATGAAGGACACAGTGGCAATTATAATGATTTAAAAAAAGAAGAAAAACCTAAAATAAATTCATATAAAAATATAATTGAGAAGGCATATATGAAATCTAATACACAAAAAAAATATATAAATTTATTGTATCCATATAACAATGAAATATAAAACTTTCAAAATTATTTATGATTGCAATTAAAATATAAATGCCAAAAAAAAAAAAACACTAAAAATAATATAAAAGAAGAGGGAGAATTAGGATTCTATAAAAGTAAAACTAAATAAAAATGAGTGCATAATGCATTTAATTATATTTTACATTAAATCCATCTGTACTTTTATGCATTTAAGAGTAGCTGGAAAAAAAGGTAAATCAAATACGTACTGTTTTTTACATACTGTATTTTTTTTTTTTTTTTTTTTGTTTTCATTTTGTCGATTTTGGAGGCCAAGGCCCAACATGGAAAAAAATCTAGTTCGGTAGCTGTAGAACCATTAAAGATTCATTGAAGGACAAGGAAAAAATATCTACACAATTTCAAATTTAATTATTTTTTTGTTTATTTTTTTCTTCCTTTTTTTTGTTCTTGTTCTCGAAATTTTTATGAATGAATGATTAGAAATTAAAATGTCCAGATAATTTACTGATGATCAAATAATGTTATCCCCTAATCAATTCAAAAATGTAATTAAACGTATTTTGTAGAAGTTAATTTTAAATACAAATACCATAAAAATGAACAAAAATCTATTACAACAAGAAATGGATATCCTCAACGTGTATAAATAAATTTTTTATTTTTATTTTTGTTGTCACTCAATTTAATACCATCGTAATCTTCTTAACCAATTTATTTATGTACGCATAAAAATTGTATAGTTGTCAGTATGCATATTTCCAAACTAATTTACATTTATATTACAAAAAAAAGGTGTCAAGATACCAATAAAATAATTAAACACAAGTTATAAAGTTGAAAAATAAAAAAACAAAAAAAAATGTATGTACGTGTACGTAGGTGTTACACAAACACTAAAGCAATTATTTACTTTGGTTTCTCTAAACAATTCTTGTACACATTTACTTGATATGTATAAATCGCCTTTAGAAAACCAACTTCTTCCTTTTATTTCCTTTTTAATATTTCTAAGTATAAAGCTGTTCTTCATTTACGCATAAAAATAATTTCCCATGAGACAAAAAAAAAAAATAATAAAAACCATCACCACAAACAAAAAGTTTTGTGTGTTTTTCTAAGTAAAATTTTAGGCTTTACCGTACACAATTACAACAAACCTAAGGATATGATTTCTATAAGGATACAAATTTTCTGATTAAAAATGTACACAAATATTTTAAAATATGTAAGATTTGTACATATAAAGAAATTAGAAACTTTGAATAAAGTACACAATAATGACAACATGATTGTACATTTGGAAGAACATTTAAAAGCACAGGAAAATAATTTAGAACTTACTCTGTTTTATTTGTGACGTAAGTTTGAAAATTTAATTGTATATTTGTTGAATTCAAATCTTTATTTAAAATTTGCAAATAAATTAAATTATTCAACACGCAACTGATTATGAATTTATGAATTAAAACTGCCACAAAAAAATAAAAGAAAAAGGAAAATTATTCGAAAATAAGAAGGAAAAACAAAAGTAAAAGAAATTTTATAATTATGATTATTAGAAAATCATTAAAATTAACATTTTAATTGGTATTTTTCAGTTATTTTTAATTGTCATAAATAATTCAACATGAATGAAAAGTTCTTCATGTTTAATAATGTAATTATATAATGAACAATTTTGTTCTTAATACAAGTTAAAGTTAAATATTATTTTGTTGACAAATTTACTTATGAAGATTTGAAAAAAAAAAAGAATAGAAATATGTACTTGTTGTATTTGTATATCAAAAATGTTATGTAGATATTTACCTTTTCTGATTTTATAATGAATCATATTTTAAGAAAATTTAATTAATATACTTACGTTTAAACTTCCAGATAAGATAAAAATATATTTTAGAAGATGACAAGAAAATGATTATGAATTTCAGAAACTTTATGTATTTATTCAAATTTTCTTTTTTAATTTCAATTTAATTAAAGTGAAAAGTTTAATTACAAAATGACATGAAATGAAAACTAAATGAAATTCAACTACTACGGTAGAATAATAAATTTAAGAAATTTAATTTTCAAAATTTTTTGATTTAAACGAATAACATGTAGAAGAAATTTTTTATTTTATTTTTAGTTTTGATTTAAATTAAGAATTTCTTTAAATAGATTTAATTTTTCTCATAGTTAGAAAGTTATATTAAATTTTTTTTTGTACAATACCTAAATAGACATGTGTACATTATTTCGTTATAACGCATATGTCTACCACTTGAAACAAGTGTAAATAGCACTTCAATTTTAATCATAACATGTGCACTCAAAAATCATCATTTATAGTTTATAAGAATGAATCAAAAAATAATATTTAAAAGGACGATAACAAACGCAAGAAAATAAACAAAAACAAAAAAAAAAAAAAATATAGCACAAATAAAATGAAGTTCGTTAGCTAGTTAGTTGTTTAAAGGACCATCATTTATCATATCAATAATATAACAATGAAGCACAATTTAGCCCACTTTGTTTGCATCAAGTGTTTGTTGGTTTTCCACCAACACAAAATATAATTTGAAGTGATCCTGATAATAACAATAAATGCGAATTTTTTGGTGCTTGATGACTGATGATGGTATTGGTGATGGTGGTTCAATGACATATTATCATCACCCTATACCTCTCTATCGTATATTTACTGTTATTGCTGTTGCAAAATATACATATACATATTATATAAGCAACCCTAAAACCTTAATTTTCGCTTTTAGAAAAGGCATTCTTTATATTTCCTTTTTTTGATTTTTTAATTCATACATACGCGTATAAATAATTTGACCTCTTCATTGCTTTTTTTTAAAAACATTATTATTTTTTTTTAGAGTATAAATTCTCAACCCCTCAATACAGTGATATGTATAGGAAGGAAAATACGTATGTACATATATAAACATAATTAAATGAACACATATGTGTGTACGTAAGTATAGACTTACGTATTGTGTTATTACTGTTAGTTATGTGTACATTATACAATTTAATTGAAGGGATGAAAGTATTCTGTTGTTTAGTTTTGCATTATTTATGATTATATGATGTGCTTCTTTATAATGTACATACATACATATAATGTCCTTTAGTCAAAAATGTACCTATACATCATATACCTTAATATTTTTTGTTCGTTTTTGATATACGTATATATAGTATGTACATACTATGTAGATGAATTACAGTTTATGAGAAATGAAAAGTACATATGTACATACATACGTATATTTATTTACATACACATATATATGTATATGTTGTACATTTATTATATTATTAGAAAAAGGGAAAAATATTTTTTTTAAAAAAAAAAAATTTTTTTTGATAGATGGCAATGCCAATGATGGACTTTTATTTAATTTGTTATCTTTTTTCATTGATTATCTTTTTATTTGTATACATTATGAAAAAAGATAACTTCAAAGTTTTTATAATCAATAATGAAGGACATTTAAAACAAATGTTAAAATTTTTTCTAGTTTCAATTTTTTAAACATTTCCATATTCGCAGCGTAGTGAAAAAAAAAAAAAAGAAAACGCAAGAAAATCCTAGTATGCATAAATCAAAAAAAATATATATATACATACATATATCTTTTTACATAATGTAAATAATATATGTGCGTATATATGCATCCATGGTACGTGATGGGTCATATACGCATCTCAAGGTTAAATTGAAAATTAGAAATTAAAATTTTTTGAAATGAAAATATAACGAGAAATTAATAACGGAAAATTTTATTAATATGTATGTACATTCATACAGGTTGTATATGCTAATGATAATTTGCTAATGTGAACATACACAACTTGAAGCATGAAATACAATAAAATTATTCAATCTAGAAAAAAAAATTATTTTACATATTTTCACACCTTTTTTCACCTATTTAGACATTGGTAAATAAACGAGTATTACTCGGAATAAATTAAATATATAAAACTCGTATGTCCTATCAAAGGTCATAAGTGGATATACATATTTATATTTATCCGAATGATATTTTCATATATGTATTCACATAAAATACTACTTTCATTCAAATAAAATAGAAGTAATATGTATTTTTAACTAACTACACATAACTGATTCTTAAATGAAACATTTGAGACTATATTTTTGTTTTTCTGTCAGATATTGTATTTAAAGGTTATAATGAAATTTGTATAAATTTTCATCAAAACAAAAATTTGTGAGTAAAAAAGGGTGTGAACTAAAATTATGATTATATAAGCATATTCAAAACGTTTAGATGATTACTTTGATATGTAAATGCTTTGGACATTATAAATTTTCAATATATGTAGGTATGTCTGTATGTGCGTACGCTCTAGATATATGTGTAAGCTGTTTGATGTATGATATTCAAAACTACCGTAAATTTAAGTACTAGAGTATAATGCGGTATAAATGTTGAAATATTTACTTATTCTATACTTCAGCCCCTAAGGGATGTATCATCATCGTCATCATCATAATCATCATTGGATCATGTAAGGTGCATATACATATGTATGTAGTGTTTACGTATAAAATGAAAATTATATATGACATTTTATTGTACATTGAAAAGTTTTGTATTATTTTAAAAATAATTTCATTATGACATGTTAAAGTTTTAAAGATACTATCAAGGATCATATTATCATTATACAACCAAATAGTAGTATTTCGATGTATTTTTCTAATTTACAATTTAGTGGTGATTCTTATAAATAGAACGTGTTATAAAATCATTTTGTCACTTTATGCAAACATGTATGGATATGTATGGAATGTATGTTAATTCATAACTAATAGTTATACATTCACATTATATGTATGTTTTTTTCCAATTTTCAAAACCTTGTTATATGACATAATTTATGAAGAAAATTACGATTATCATGTCATTAATGATATGCATAGAAAAGTGGACTCTATAATAAAGCAGAAAAAAAAAATAAATAAATAAATAAAAGTATTCTCAATAGTGTGAAAAGGGTTTGGCTTATTAGACATTATCATTGAACTTTTTAATTTAAACGAAAGTTATAATGCAAAGTCATTATCATTATCATTTAGAAGAAAAAAAGGAAATATAAAAATAGCATTCAAAAAAATAAATAAATGATGAATTAAATAAGTAAAATATGCAATATATGTTTGTATGTACAAACCTGCAGTTATGTAGACCAATGTGCTTACATGTGTTTATCTATTTTGTCCACTTATTGTATTTACAGTTAATTAACTCTACTATTTGCACACGATATATCTACATAAATGTCATTAGTGATTGAGTTCTGCATACAAATACCATGAGTGACAATTAGAACTATTATCAGAATAGTAATGTAAATGCATTGTACACAATGATGTTTACATACGTAAATTACAAGGTGTTAAGACAAGATTTATGAGCGAAGCCTTTTATTTTTAATTCCTTGATTAAAATACATATACATACAAAAATAAAATATAATATTAATTTAAGTGCTCATTAAATGGGTGTATTTGAAAGGATCATGCAAAATGTAATTTAAAACTAAATAAAATTAAATAATTAAAACTACGCTAAATATATGGTATATATATGTATGTACATGTCATTTATTAACATAGGCGTGGAAATTATTAAACAAAGGGGATTCAAAAAAAATCCCATAACACTTGTGAGAGCATAAAATAATTTAATAAGGATTTCAATAAGAATTTTTTGCTTTTCTTGATAAAAACAAAATTAAATTCATAACAAAAAAATTTAACAAAAAAATTAAATTATTCGAAATTTAAAAGAACATTTTATTTAAAATAAAAAATTTTGTGGTAATTTTCTTCTTAAAAAAAAATAGTAAAATCAAGTAAAATACTGTTTCAATGAAAAAAGTGAAAAATGAACTGCAGCATTTCATATAATGTAAATATAGGTCTTAAGTATAGGAGCGGAGCATCCTAAAAACAGACGTATGTATAAAATATTCAATATGCTTTTACGTAGAATCGAATAGAATGTTTATACAAAACATAAAAAAATTCATAGAAACAAAAATATAAAAAAACAATGTTCGTCATTTATCTTGTTTATACTCTTTCATATTTTTTTAATTCTAATTTTTTGTGCATTTTTTCGTATTTATTATTTTTATTTTTTCAATGTTTTTTTACCTTATTTCTTTTATACGCATAAAAACAGAAAAAAATCACTACTGTTACTGTACGCAATGTTTTATAGTTTTTATTCTTTTTTTGCACAAATTTCCCGATATTTTATAGATAAACATGTACATACTATATGTATACTATGTTACATGTATGCCACTAATATTGTATTCCCCTGAGAAATTCATATTTTTCCAGAATCTCAGTATTTATACTATATATCCTTTTTAACCCTGAAAATGTGTATTTACTCACATCTAAGCTATTCGTAGATGTTTTTCATAAAAATATAAATAAAAATACGTATGTATAAAAATAATTTAAATTTAACTTTTTGAAAAAAATAAAAATAAAGAAAAACAAAATCAAATAAAATTCATTTTAAAAATAACAAAACAATAACATTATCGTCATTATACTTTTAAAAAGACAGTATATTGTATATTTATATGTAATATGAAGAAAATCGTTGTCTTTTGATGTTGTGTAAACGCCCACAATCACAAGAAAACAAAAAAAAAAAAATGTATACTAGAAATCAAAAACTGTATATTAAAAAAATAAAATAACCAAAAATACCGTTAACATTTTATTTAAGTTAACATTTTAAAAAATAAAAAATAAAAAGAAAAACAATGATAGAGAACACAACAAAAATGAAATGATAATAATGACTTTAAATGTATACCTTTATATGCATGACTTTTTTTTCATATACATAACATTATTTTGTTAAGAATGAATAAACTTCAAATTGACTTTTAAATTTTTAATGATTTACAATGGTACACATGAATAGTAAATGTATGTTTTCAAAAGGATTCATGTATACTATGTGCATATATTATTTTGTTTGTTTTGTATCAACAAGAAAGCAAAAAATTCATCTTCGAAGAAATAAGGACATGTACATAAATTTTTTTTTAACTCATTCACCCAAATAATGTACATACTTTGAAAAAAAAAAAAATGTAAAAAAGAAGTACACACATCCTTTGAATGTTTTTATCATTTCTGTATGTTACACCTCAAATTTTTCTTCGTATTCCTTATAAAGAACGTATACATACTTACATACGTACAAGAAAATTGATTTATGAGCCAAAAAGAAAATTTGTTGTCAAAAAAAAAAATTATAAACAAACAACGTACAATGGTAGCTACCGTGCATATGTATGTACACAATGTAAAAGGATAAAGATGATAATGCTCATATATTCATAATAATTTCATTTTGTGTACAATTTCATTTGTCGTCATCATACATAAATGTATAGTGACAGTTTGTTTGATGTGAGAGATTTTTCTTTCATTTCGTTCAAGAAACATTATAAAGGATACATCCTTTTAGATTCATATATTTATTTGATGTTAATGTAAAAATTATTCAAATGAAATAAAAATATAAAATACATATAATTAGAGATAAATATTAAATGGGAGACACATACTATATATGTACGTTCAATTTATCTAATTGAAAATTCAAAAATAATTTTATCAGAATCAGAAAATTAGGGAAATACAATTTTCTTAAAATTAAAAACAAAACTTCAATATATGTATTTGGGAATTTGAAGCTTTTAAACAATTTCAAAAGTCCAATCAAACCATTTTGAATTCATTTCTTGAATATGAAATATTTTATAATATGTATGAAAAAGATAAAAATGAAAATCAAATTTCCAATTGAAATACATAAAGGATATATAGATAATTTCCATATTTTCAGAAAATTTTGTATACACATAGCATATGATTTGCGGTTACAAAATTTTAACACTTTATGATCCCAATGTGATGATTTTCCTGTGGTTTTTTTATTTAATATGTTTTATGGTATAGGCATATGGTAACAACATGAATTTGTACATTATGTAAATATGGCATTTCAATCCTTGTATATTTACATATCTGCATACTACATATCTATGTATGTATGTACTTATTTAGAAATATGTATATCGAATCAAATTAAACTCTAATGGGATTACTAGCCCATATACACCTTCAATTTTGAAAACTAAATGAAATGAATTTCAAAGTTCATTTATTTTCTACCGCACACAATCAATAAGAACATGTTTCAGTCCGTTATCTAGTATACAGTTGAATTTTATAATGAAACATAAAATGTGCAAATAATAATCAAAAATTGTTTTAAAGTACACTTTTATGTACATATTCGTGCTGCTAAAATTCAATGAACAACATGGATGTGAAAAATCGAAAATTGCCAAAAGGATTGTATTATAATACACCTACATATGTACATATGTATGTGTGTATTATAGATTTGAAATTCTTTCCGTAATCATTGTCCTTTTTGCTTTTTTGAATAAAACAATAACCGTATAACCAAAATCAAAGTTAGAAAATGTATGATTCCCAAACCGATCCATATGTGCGTACACAATAAAATGACTACAAATATGTACATGAATACACGTGATTAGAAAGACGTGCGAAATATGTAAAAATGTATTGATAATACACATATGTGTTGTATTAGTACATTTGACCAATTTAATGTGATTAAAATTCAATTGATGCGGTTTCTCTGCATCCTACTGTGATAATTTCAATTGTATACTTGTATTTTTATTATTTGAAACAAAATTAGAAAGGAAATTTTGTATACACACATACACATGTGGGTAAACATCTAAAAATCAACAATTATAATCCTTCAAATTTTTTGAAAAACCAACACAAAATTTGAATTTTCATTTCTAAGTATATAATATACACAAAACAATACAAACATTTAACCAATATTTGCAATATCCACAGAGGATACCATAAGTGTAAAGAACTAGAAAGGGTCTACCTTTGTGACTTCATTTGACTTTTTAATCCAATCAGTGACTGTAACCAACCATCTATGTATTTTATTGCATGAAGTCATAAAAATATAATCTCGGGTCGTTCTCATTTACTGTATCGACATATGTATGTACATTCATGCGATTACACATATCGAACCTTTAATTTCTAGTATAAACTGTATACGATTTATACTTCAATTATTGTACATACAGCAGGACTTTTGAGAATATTTACAAAAAAAAATGTTTTTTTACAGTTCAATACAAAAATGCCTATGTACCAAAACGAAGTTATATACACACATATGCTGACTTTCTCTGTTTAAAATTATTCTATTTACTTCTTTTTTTATTTTTTTATATTTGGTTTTGAGTGTGACAATCAAAAATCAAATGTCCTGTGTAATGCTCTTTTTATGTTAGTATTTTTTTGTTCCTAACAAATTATTAACTTATTGCTGTGCAATACGTACATATTTACGGAAACAAATTGGTGTAGGTGTGACAGTACATTAATTAAATATCATGGGAATTATTGGTGTTTATGGTATAAATACAAAACAATAATTTACATATATACATAGATACATTTTATGGTTATCGATGTGTTTGGATCACATTTTTTTCGTTTAAAAATAATTTTAAATTATTTAAATGTTTTTTCATTGATTTATGATTTTTTGTTTTGTATTTTTATATTTAAATAAATTTTTGAAAATTTAACATTGTACAAGTGCAATAAATGAGGTGACAAATCGTATAATTCAAATGTATTGTTTTGACACATTATATAGTATTATCGCATTTCACGATGTAACATACACTCATTGGGTATTCATATGTGTGTGCATGTATAAAAAAAAACCCCCGAAAAACTGTTGGAAAATTTAAATTTGATTTTATGAATTTTATACTTGCAGTTGACTTAATTATAATTTATGTACACAAAAATTTTATTTATTTCCGTGTCAAATTTTACAGTTATATTGTTTATATTTTTATTTAGCGTTCATTTAATGTACAATATTTACTTTTAAAACTATAGATAACTAAAAGTAATTAAAGCTTAAAAAATTTATTTATAGTTTAAAATGTTGAATTAGTCAGATATCAAAAACTTTATATGCATAAAGAGAATTTAATTTTATTCTCTAATTTTAATTTAGAAAACAAGAAAAAATGAAACAAATTATCAACTTTGCCCAGATATAACATACAAATACATACATATATGTATGTATGTATGTAGAAACACACTTAGTATCATGGAATAAAATTTAATCATCAAACAAGAAGCAAACAAACAAATTTTATTTTACATTTTTATAATGATGTGCGTTTGTTTTTTTTTTATGACAAAAAATTTCATTAATTAGAAAAACAGAGAATGAATATTGTGTATACACATTACATATAATTTACTATATGCATATACGAGTATATTGTACAGACGTATAGGTATATGAAATGGAAACTTTATTTAATGTATAAAATAAATTCTCAAAGGATATGTTTTTGTTAAGGTTTTTTTTTTTTTATTAAAAAAAAAGAAACAAAAAAAATAACAGAAATAAAATTTCTTTCTATACGTATTTGTACATGATATTTTATACACAGTTACGTGCAAGTGTAGGTTATTATACACATGTATGTATGGATATGAAAAATATTTAAAAAAAAAAGTAATGAAATGCTTTTGCAGTATATTTTAATCACATATATTGTATCTATGCTAAACAATAATATACTATAAGCACATATATATATTATGTTGTTTTATATTGTGATACAATACGTAGCTGGGAAAAAGAATCTAAAAATAAGACAAGTGCTGGATATATGAATTGTATCTAACTTCGGTATATGGAATAAAGGTATACACAAAAATGTACATAATTTATAAATAACATTTAATACATAACACTTATATACTGAATTTTTTTAAGGACAAAAGTAGTCTTATGTATCTGTATTTGAACTTAAGAAAATAAGACCAACCAATAAGAGTCAAGTCATCAGAATAGGTATCCTACAATTGTAGGCGCATACTCTGATTTAAGATTATGTATATATATGCATGTAGGTATATGGTCAAATATATAAGACTAAAATTCTTATGTATAGCGAGTACTATGTACAATATCCTTAAAGATTCTTATTTACTAACTACAGGTACAAGGAAACGATGAACGATTTTTTTTTTCAAGTTGATGACCAATAAGAAAAAAAGTTTTCAAATGTTCGATTGAGGATAAGAATCATGATTTTTTCTAGCCAATTAGAAAATTGAAGTACATATCCTTAACATATTTTTTTAAACCGAATTTTTCTGTGTCACAACAATATATCCAAATTATAAAAAGAAATTTTTCCAAAACAAATTTCTGGTAGATGATATTACATTTTTAAACGGAAATCGAACTGCATTAACGATTGACTAAAAATTTAAATGAACGATAAAAAGAAAATATCCAAAAATTTCCAGTTGATGAATTTTTATTTAATAACCAATCAGCAACAAACACAAAGTGTATGTTTTGCTAAATAAAAGTATATTATTCTTCATTTAGTTCCAGTTTAATTTTGTGGATTATTTTCCAAAATGAAAATATCGTCCATATTGAAGGCGGTGCATGAAAATTTTTTTGGAAAAATCCAGGAAATGGGAGAAAGTCCATTATTCTAACGAACATGCTTTCTCCACATTACAGCAAGGAGAACTAGGAAAACTTTCCCCAATGCATTCTATTTTTATGTAACTAAACATTTACAAAACGAGGAAATCACAATTAAATGGGGAAGTATCTACAATTTTTATAGCACAAATACAAATGATAAAGTCCAAGTTTTTCGTATGTGTGTAAATAATTTCCGTATGTGTGAACTTTTTCATCCATCGCATATCATTTTCAATTTTATTAATCTGATGATATGTACTTCCGAAATATCATTTAATTTTATTAATAATTGTGATAAAAGTTTTAGACAGATTTTCTAAAGATATATGAACTCAGTCTTATTATTATTCACAGCTTAAAATTCTATGTTCTAAGAAATTTACTAAGTTTTAATACAGGTTTATGTTTATACGTTTTACATTTTATGTATTTAGTATCATTGAAATTTAAAAAATTAATATTACGGATTTATGTACAGTTTATAAAGCAAAAATTGAATACTTCATGTATATTTTATAAACGTATTCATAAGAATTTAATTCCTCTACTTTTAGTTATAAAAAAGAAGGATATCTTACGTGGTTAATCTATAAATCTGTAGCTGTATATACCTATACCATTCCTATACATACATATACCTTTTTTGTTTAAAATTGCAAATTCAGCTAAAATTGGATAATTACAACAGATTTTATAGTGCACTCAAAATATAGAATTTATTCTAGCATTTTATTTACGTACCTATTTGTTTTCAAAACGAAAACAAGAAAAAAAAAGTTTAAGATAAAGTGTAAATCAACTTACTTATATCCACCCAATTTTCACGGTTCAAGTGAAATATAGAGTCAGTTAAAATTTATTGCAACTTTATACATGTGCATACATTTATATACATAGGTATATATTTTTACTCTGTAAAATATTTAATAGGTGTGGAAGTTTTAAAATTCATATCTATACATTTTTTACTATCGTTTATATAAGTGGAATACTTGGATACAATGATTTTGCACGATTGCTACTATAAAAATGCACACATTAAAGTCAAATATTTAGAAATTGAAAAATAAAAAAATGGAATTTTTTTTATCGACATTATTATTCAATTCATGTATAATCGAATCGGTAATATGTAGTATGTTGTTAATGTAGCTTTAAACGTATTATACAGATTATAATGAATTTAAATCGTGAAGTCAGTTATAATTGACACAGAATTACATTTATTGCAATAAACTACCATTATCCTATATGTTTACAAAAAAATAATAATAAAATAAATGGTGCAAAAGGTTTATGAATCAAACAATTTGCTACAATGTATACCTTGAAATTTACGGTTTATATGATATTTAAACAAATTTTTCATTTCTTATTAATGTTCTTCTAAAAAATTTTCTTTTAAGTTTTATTTTCCCTTTGTACTCACTTTATTTGAACAAAAATTTTGAATGGTCGGTATTTGTTCATCTGTTTTAGTATATGTTCGTACATATTTTCTCTTTGAATAACATGCATATGTATGTATGTACTTACGAATGGAAAATGACCATAAGTTCCATTTAAAATCGATTATAACACAAAATTTAACATAATTTGTACAAAGAACAATAATTACGTGTAAAACGATATTATTTGTCCAAACACATACAATAATATAGGTATACCAGTCAAACATTAAATTAAAAGATAACTGTAATTAATTGACCATATGGTAACACATTACATATAAATTTTCTTTTACGAATTTATATATGCGTGTATACCAGTATGTGTATAGTTACCACTATAAAACTATTTAAGGTCAATTAATTTGTGAAATTGTCAAAGATAGAAAAAGGAAAAGGAATCGTAAAATAGCAAGTGAATTATTAATTTTGTTAAAGAAAATGAAAAAAAAAGAAACTCTTTTCCTATAAAAGGAACACAAAATGTAATGAATTTTGAATTGAATTTGATACAAACTTTATTAGACATAACAAATTGAATTAGATACACGGAGTACATGTAATATGTAATGTAAGGTATTTTTTTTTTCAAATTTACCCTTTTTTTTACTTTCATACGTGTAACGTGGGCACATGTTCATCATCAATAGAATGACTAACAAAGATATAAATGATTTGATAAAGAGATCGATGAATTGATAAATGAATGGACGAATTATGTATGTACATGTGTATCTTTGTAACACGATTTTTATACATACATATGTATATACGATATATGGTATGTCTATATACATATGTATGTAATTGTTCATTTTAGTTATCATGTACACCTTCATCATTATTGTATACATAACTTTTATCAAGTTTTATCTAATTTTTATTTTTCTCTTGGAAAACTTTGTCACATCTATGAATTATAGGTGAAGATCAATTTTACTGTTATTGTTTTGAACATTTTTTGCTTTCTGATATTCCTGAACCTTGATTTCATATAATACTGTCCTTTATTCATTTGAAAAAAAAGGGATACTTTTTGTAGTCACGTATAGAATTTATACAAAATGAACATTCAAATCTTTGAAATCAGATCAAATTTCATAAACTAAGGGTGCTGCATATTAACAAATTTCATTGCGTTGTTTTTCATGCTGTGAACTATGTACGTCGAATGCTCTTTTATTGTAAATGATTGTAGGTAGAATAAAAAATGTAATAATTTTGTAATGCAGCATATCAGATGCAATGGATAATAATAGTACGCTACTGCAAAAATTATACTGTTATGAGAGATCTAATGAAACAATTACTATAGAAATGATGACTATAAAATACGTATGAAATACGTATAAAATACGTATACAGATATAATGCATAGCTGATTTTTTAAATGAATAACACTATAAATATAATAATGTACATACATACATACCTTTTATATAAATAAATACATTTTTTCGTCTACCTTGTTTTGAACATACACGTACATACACACACATAGATATGAATAATATGCAAATATTTTTCTAATGTTTGGGCCTGCACCTTTATTATTATGATTATTATTATTATCATTATTTTGATAACAAATTACAATGCAGCATACTTGTATATTTATACTACACTTGATTGCACATAAAATGTTATCTGACGATAGTTACACAATATTATATTTCATATTTCGTATATTGTATATCCTTTTTCCTAATTTTACTTTAGTGTATGCATTGTAGACACAAATATAAAATATGCGAATATTTTTTCTACATATAAATATATAGTGGAAATTCTGAATGGAATACGACGCGGAATATTTTTTTAAAAAAAATTCATACACATGTATTCAATAGCCTTTAAGCTATGATGCAGAATTATTGTAGTTTTATCTAATATTTATTTTATTTTAAATCGATAATCGATATAAAAAACAACACACGTATAACTTATTTCTTCCCATTGGGATCATTTTTATATAAATTTATTTTTGATTTTTTTCATAGTGTAATATCTTTTATGAAAGTATTGTCTATACATAATGTTAACATGATTTTATAACATTGCCATGCTATCTGTAGAGTGTAGGGTGTCTAATTGTTTATATTATTTAAATTATTTTACGCTAATTAGATGCATATAATAATATGGAACTATCGTGTTTTTGTTTGTTTTTCCAAGGAAATCAAAATAATTAAAATATTTTAGAAAAAAATATAGATAAAGGAAGAAAACGAAAGAGTTATACTGCATGGACTGGAGGGAAAGTGTAGAGTATGTTCATAAGTCGAATTTAAGATAGATGGATTGTGTTAGACGTTAGACAGGATCTTGAGATAGTGAAAGATGAAAGTCCAAAACTGAAGAAGCATTGCAAATGAGAGAGCAATAGAAGGTTGAAGGAGTTTTTAGAACCGACCAATATCCAATATACTTAGTTTAAATTAAAAATAAAATAAAAATGTAAAAATTTAAATTCGTCTTGATTACAAACAATATAATGATCAACATCAACACAATATAGTACGTATATTTATACACACACATAACGTAAATGAGTCAGAACGTACATACATATATATGTACACATATACAAAAAATAAATATAAGAATATTTCGAAAATTTTATATTTTGTGATAAATTTCAAAAAATAATATTTACATGATGAAAATGTAAATTAATTTTATCACTTAATTATCTGACACCGTTTGTCATAGTAATTATTGAAAAATATTTATGTGTAAATTTTATATTCAAAAAGGTATACGTAATGAAAATAATTCAGAATTGCGTAGTGTATACAGATCAAAGATATAGTAAATATTTACCAATTACCAATACATTTCGTTTTAATAATAATTGTTAACTTACGTATATGCAATCAAATGTAAAATAAAAACATAAATTTTCAATATGTAGTAATTTATATTGATCACATATATTAATGATAATCATACTCATTGCTACAATGTATTACGTATGTAGATATACAAAAATGTATAGGCTTACCTACATACATCCATTAAGGGTGCATTTTTTAGCATGTGCCATAAAAGGTATATCAAAACCAGCAACGGCACTTTATTTTGTGTCTCAAATTTTACTTAACATTGAAAAATTTTTATTCTATACACTCGCATTCAAACTGAAAAACAAGATTTTTTCTTATCATTTCTTTAGTAATTATTTTATTATAAACTATTAATTTCCTTAAACTGAGCCTTTCCTCGGCTATGAATGTCTTACTGAGAATACTGTCGTATCTCTTATTTTTGTTGATTTGTGGCAATACGTACCTTTGTGGCACATGAAAATAATTTAATATTTGAAATTTTATATATCGTGTCGTGATAGTGATCTACAAGTGTACGCAAAACGTGTTAATGTGTATATGCTGGAAAATGAAGACAGGTATTTGAAATAAGTAGTAATATTTTTTTAACATACTTTTCTTGTGTACATATGACAATTAAATTTTTTATTTTTCTCTCAATTTTCATATCCTTAAAAAGGGAAATGGATAAATTTTGAAGAAAAAAAGGTTTTGCCCACCTAACGTTTAAAATATGAAGCAACATTTGGAAATAACTTCCAAACCTAGGCATGAACCATTTGAACCTAGTAAAGATGAACAGATTTTCAGTAACTTCTATATAACAGTAGATGACACTGCTATAACTAAAGTTTATCCAAAAACTATCAGTGTCATTGAATGAGAATATTTTTGAAACGTACTGTTCAACATCTTTTCAATTTTTTAAAAAATACCTTTGACAGTTATTATTTTAAAATTAAATTTTAAGTATTTGGCTATCCTGTATATCTTTTACTTCTTTCAAATTCATTTATTCTTCTTCTTTCTTTTTTATCACATACAAGTAATATGGCTGACATGCAAATTAAAATAGTAATAATAGAACGAAGTCACAAAATTCGGTGAAAAAAGTGCCGCAAATTTTCTAATTAATTTAAACTTAAATGTAAAAAAACATTTTGCATAAATAAATTTGAAATTAAAAAAAATAAATAATTACTCGTTAATAAAAAAACGCAATTCGTTAAGAAATTTGGGAACAAAAAAATGTTAAATGAAGACTTTTTTATGTAATTTGTCAAATAAAATCTGTGTATTTGCAGTGAAAAATTAGTGTATTGAAAAGAAAGGAGTTTTTTTTCTTTTTAAAAAGATATTGCAAATTTTCTTAGAAAAGCTGCAAAAATAATACATATTCTATGTTAAATGGTAATGACTACGATCAGGATGTTATTGAACTAGATTTACAGCAGTGGTAAAAAAAACATATTTTGCATTACATTTCAATTTCTTTTTTTTTTTTCACGTTCGTATTCATATAGGTAATGTGCAAAAGGAAAAAGAAAGAAATTGCAAAGTGATGATGAGTTTTTCATATAAATACAAAAAATAATGAAAAAAAAGGGGTAAAATAAAAAATTGAAATGAAAAATCCTTTGTGTTTTGTTATGATGTGATGAATTTAATTAGTAGAGAAAAAATCTATTTGCTAATTTTTGAATAAATATAATAAAGAAAAATAACAAGGAAAATATTTTTTTGAATGTAATTTTCATAAACTTACCCATGTTGGGGGTAAGTTGACAGTAGTGATTGTATCCTTTAAAAAAATTTATAAAATTGATGTATAACACTTTTTTTTTTGTTTTAGTAATGTAATGTATCATATGTAGTGTTGCATTTTTTTTTTTTTGCATATTATCAAAATTATTCTCAAAACGAAAAACGGAATAGTGAATTTGGTTTTTTTTTTATACCTGTTTTTTAATTTAAATAAACATTATAAATAAGTGAATAACTGTGAACAGAAAAAAAAGGATAAATCAATTTTAATTCATCTGTTTCGGGCATAGAAAAGAAGAAAGAATGGATCGACAACAGCAACAACAACAACAACAGGCTACAATAGATGTGGAGACACATGAAATCAGACAGGTATCTATTTCATAGCATTAAAAACAACAAAACTATTTAGAGCAATTGTTTTTTTAAATCCTTTTGTTGTTGTTTTCTTTTTATTATTATTTTTTTTAAATAATCACATGAATGAAATAATTTTCTTCTCCTTGGAAAACTTGTTATCTTATTTTATTGTTATTACAAAATTTTCTCTTTTTTTAGAAGTATTATTCAGCTTTTTTAAAATGTTTTTTCTTTGGAAAAAAATTGAAACTAAAGTAGAAAAAAAGCTAGTTTCCTGTGTTTCTTCTATATATGTAAAAGACTGGTATAACATATAATATAATAAACCAGTCAGACAGATCAATTTTACATGTATTACATACTTACCTCCTACTCATCATTATCATTTTATATGCCAATATTATTATTATGTAGATATTAATTTGAATAAAATATAAATTGTGCATATTTTATTACATATACACATAAATTTTTATATGAAATATCTCTATACATACATAATAGATACACCTACTATTTACCTTTTTTTTTCATTGAACATTTTCATCGAAAAATAACAACAAAAACAATGTTTAATTTTATACAATACATTGCTTTGTACATTGAAGATGACGTAAGTCGTAAGCTAAAACAAAAAACATTATTGAAGTTGAATAGAGAAGCTGAACGTCCAATAATATACCTAATATGAATGAAGTTGAAACATTATAGATAGTGTATTGATGTGAATAGTACATAGTCATAGGTATACCTTTAATGAAGTACCGGGAGGAAACGAGGTAGTACCTAATTCTTTTTTTTTTAAACCAACAAATGAACAGTAGCAATACATAATTAACAGTTCAATTCAATTTGATTTTTATTTTACCTTACTTATAGTCATCATAATCATTTTAACATACAACTACAGATACACAGAGATGTACGCTGTTTCTATTCATCCATGCCATATGAAATTTTTTTTTTGAGTTTCGACTTTTGGAATTCGTTCAAAAATAATGCCTACACTGTACGTGCATATGCTATACGTAAAATACGAATAAAATAAAAACAATATTCTTTATAAGGATCTACATACATATATTATTAATTGCGTTTTTCTCCTTTTGTTTATGGCATTATAACATTTTAACTGTAAAAAATGTTGATAATGTACAGCACAAAGGTATGGAATATGGATTTTTATCAACGTAACTCTTTGTTATTTACATAATCTGTGAGTGATTAAAAATCGAACACAGTAAAATTTAATAAAAATTCGCCAAATATAGGTACATAACTATTTTCTTGTCATCTGATTTATTTATTTGCATTAATCCGTATTCTGTCATTTTTCAAACGTATTGTATAAATATCTATCTATTTACTATGTATGTATGTATCTTTTATCATTTTATAATAGTTTTATTGTTCGAATTTGATTATCAACAAAGATGTGACAGTGGTATACAAAATGAAAATTTTCTCTTTTACAATTGTACAGAGCAAATGTAAATTTTTTATTTTGATTTTACAATCACAATGTACCTACACATGCATATTTTGTATTGTACGTATGTATGTTTTCGTGGTTGTCTGACTTGATTCTGCTCCATAAAAAAATGAGGTGTCGTTGTCATTACAGTATGTTGTCTCTTTTAAAATTTCTTTTTACATGAATATCAGATTCCTAGTTTAACTGACTGTATCTTTTATTACTACGTACATATATACATACATACGTTGCACATTGTGTTGTATGTAGGTGTGTACACTCCTGTGCAATGCATTGCAATTTGCAATATGTACCTATCTATGAAATGAAATGAGGCATAGCATATACATAAATGGTATGTACGTACATTAAGCGCTTTTGCATTTCTTGTTACAATTAAAACATGGATACATACACTTGTACATGTATTCCACATAAACATCAAAAGTTATTCTTTAAAAAAATTCTTAATGGAAAGATTCCTAATAAAAAATTAAAATTATCAAATAAAGTAGGTACATACCTATCTATTAAAGAATTTTATTGTCAATAAACTCAAATTTCGAATGTGAAGAATAAAATCAATAATTCGAACAGATTTCAAGTTAAAAAAAACTGAGCAATTATACAGACAGAGATAATCGTAAACCAGTTTTTTTAGCTTTATTAAAAGAAAAAAAAGAAAATGAATAAAAAAACCGAAAGTTAACTCGTTTTAAATTATTTTAATAACGTATTTTCAAAAAACAACCTTATAATTTTTTTTTCTCTCTGTGATGACAATTTCAAGCTACTTCTAAAGACCTTGAAAATAAATTTGGCTAATGTTATTTTAACGATTGTGGATAGCGTTGGCTGTTTTACGTTTTACATTTTTCAAATATGTATCTTCATAAAAACATAAAAATTTACAAAGTGGGAAAGTAACCGTTTTTATAGCAATGTCATTTGGCTTTATCTTAAATTATAACATTGATAGAGAGCATCTTTTTTTATAATACTTAGTTTTTTATAATTCAAAGAATAAAATTTCTTATCAATTCAAATGTAGAAAGTCAGACAGACGGACATCATTTCACTTTTTTTTTGTTTTTTTTTTTTAATCAAAATTCTTATCATGTTCACTAAAAATAATCGAACTAATTTCGATTAAAATGAAAAGTTTTTATGAAAACTTTTTTTTCCTTTGAAGACAGGAATTAGTTGGATTTTTTTGTTACAGTTTTCAATAAAACTTCATCAGATGTTTATTTATTACAAAAGTTTGTATAGGTATTAAGCACTCATGTTTGAAGACTGTCCATACAATTTTAATCATTAAAAGTAATTTTATAACAAACTGAATTCACATTATCTTGGTTTCATTTATTACAACAAAAATACGACAAAACTTTCAATTTGTTTCTAACATAATTTTTTTGTTTTTTTAAACATGTTATAACAATTATTGTAGAGGACATTTTTTCTTATAATTTATTTTTGTCGTATATGTATTCATTACTTAGATAAGACCTTAACATCATTTGTTATTTGTGTAATTCGTTGTTATATTATGTATAAACAAAATTCAACAAAATCAACATAAAACATAAATTTAAAGTTTTTCATTTTATCTAATGTTTATAATTTATAATATACCTTGCAAAGCACTTTTCTAAACATGCAATTCTGTTGTATAATGATTTTTTCTTTCTTCCTTATGCTTAAATATATTATTATGGAGCTGTATTATTTACTTAACATTTTTTCTATAATTTCATGTTATTTAATGAAGTAATTTAAAAATAATAATAATAATACTTTTTTAAAAAAAGCCACTTAACATAGTTTGTAGATTATTATTATAACTATTTCTTTGTGTTCAAAAAAAAAAGCAAAAAGATTATTGATTTATTATAAGACTTACTGTATATAAATTGATTGCTTATAGAAAAACTTGAAATTTTTAATATTGCGTTTAATTGATTTTAAATTTTTAGTTTTTTTGTTTTTAAGATTTTTTTTTTTTTTTTTTTTTTTTTTTTCAATAGTTGTCATCTTATAAAAATGACCATTTTAGTTCAAATCAGTCAACTGTTTCGTATTCGGAAATTATACAAAAATTTTCTTGTTGAATTTGTCTTGTAGATTTTTTTTTTCAAAACATTGTATCTACATACTAATAATAATTTTTCATTACGTACATTATTAATTACATATTTCGAGTTTTAATCATTGATCAAAATAAATTCATTTCATTTTTATTTCTGGGAATTCTCTAAGTATTAGTATGAAATTTTATTAATTACGTATTGCAGTAACACAGAAATTTTCTTTTTTTACGATAAAAATACATGTACACTTAGTTATGGATATTTTCCTCTTGAGAGATTGTTTGAATAACAGTTTTATGTAGTAGTGTGTGTGAACAAATACCTTTGTACATTTGCAATGAATTGCAGTATTAAATTCTATTTTTATTTTATGATAAGAATTATCGTATAAATTTTATATTTTTGTTTATTTTTGATTTATTTACATCGAAAATTAGATTACAATGAGAAATTTTCTTATCTTACTTTGTGTTATCAAACGATATAAAAGAAATAAAAATATGAAATGAATTTTTAGTACTATAGATTCTTACTATGTATACGTATGCGCTCTAGATGCATTTCCTATGACATCGAATTAAAATTTTTCTTTTAAACAATTATTGAACTCAATTTTTGGTTTGGACACCAGATCGGCCTGGGAATCCTGTTTTACTTTTTTGGTGCCATATTAGGTGAATTTGGAAGCTATTTAATGGTAGGTACTTTGTCTTGTTCTTGACTAAAAACTCCCGAATAATCAATACATTATGAGATGATGCATTATCTTGCTTTGCTTTATTATTCATTGTAAGACACAAAAAATTTCATGTAAACAAAATGTAATTATGACAAATGATAAGCTATCAAGCTAAAATTTTAAAATAAATATGTATGTACGCCTGACTCTTAAATAACAAATTTCTGAAACTTTTGGAACGTGATGGTATCAAAGGACGTAAAAAAAAGAATTTAGTCTTTTAAAAGAAAATATTCTTTTAGAAACAATCATTTCGATTTTTATAATTTTATTATATTAATAGAAGAAATATAATTCATGATGAATCATTTTTTGAACATGAATCATCATAATTATAAGTCCACTATGTTTTATCTGTATGTGCATAATCTAAATTTTTTATGTACATATATAGTAAACGTTTTAAGATTATTGAGTAGATATTTAATAATGATTTTTAAACTAATTTTTAACACAATAAAAGTCAAAATCAAAGAAATGAAAATATTCATTGGCATACAAAATATATTTTGTAAAAAAATAATTGTTTTTCTACATACAATTGAATTTTCTTTCTATCGTTTTTTGACGTTGATATGTTTATATATGTTTCCATTTAATTCTTCATTTATTCATGTAATTCATTAAATTTTAATTTTCTATTTAGATTTTCAATTTTTCTAAAAGCTTTTTGGCTATGTCTAGTTCTGTTCTGGTTTTTTTCTGTACGTATAATTCTTTTTTTGCTCTATTTTGGTTTCGATTTTTTCCAGTAGTCATTCGATTATTTAGTGATTATTCATAAAATCAAAAATCAGTATAGCATAACAAACCAAACTAAACCAGGAAAAAATGAATTAATCTATGGATATATATTATATTACCTTCGTGTAGGTCGGTATAACACAAATACAATTAAAACAAAAAGATTGAATGGAAAATAATGTATAAAAATTACTTTAAGAAAATCCATTTAATAGGGTCATGACTCACTTGTTTTAGTCGCGTGCTTTAAATATATTTTTTTTCCTCATTTTTAACTTTGTGGATCTAAGCATTAAAACCAGATGAAAAGAATGTTATCATGTCTATAAGGTTTGAATTTTCGTTTTTGTAAGGTTTTTCTTCTGATGTTCAATTAGAAAATACTTTATGTACAGTATGAATAGTGTATATATAACACATAATTTTTTCCTTTATTATCTACTACGTGCAAGCACATAATTTTACACAGGGGTTATTTAAAAGATAAATAAAGGAAGATAAAAATACATACATGAATATACTGTATGTGTTTCATATGAGTACATTAATTTTTAATTAAAAAAAAAAAAGGGAAAGATATAAATGTTAGTTATATTAATTGCATGTAAAGAATTTTTATTCGATGTTTTGAACCATTGAATTTAATTCTAAACTCAGTTATAATTACTGTTATAATTATTTTTTGAATTGAAATAATAAATTTGCCCGTATAAATTTTGTCATCAAATTTATGAACTAGACTTGGGCTGAAAAATTTAAAAGTGACTTTGAAGTTTGAACAGGATAATAAAAAACCAGTTTCATAAAAAAATAATTATTATTATTTATATATATGAACATGAATTTAACCAAAAAAATTTTTTTTTTTTAAATTTTTATTTGTTGTGATTAAAATAATTCTTACATTAATAAAGTATTCTTTACATATCCTAACGATGCATGTTTAACCAAGTTTAACATTCAGTTAACAGTATCATAATCAACGTTATATTCGATTACCTGTATAGTTACATACATACATTCATACATGTTTATAAATACATATGTATGCACTCATCTGCATCTCTGTTATACACCTATATGATTATGCACATATTGTTGCACATATTATTATCACTGTAAAAAAAAAGCCTTGAAATAAGTAAAACAGCATAAAATGTCCATTAACAGAATTAAAGTTTGTTTTGTGTAATGGGTATATATTATACCTGTTACATTAATGAATTTTTATTTTTGTTTAAATTGTAATTAAGCTAAATATTCAATATAAAATATTTATAGTACCTGTACAGTGAACAGTGAACTTGACCACATACAATTTTAATGAACTACACAATACACATAATATTACAACCTAAGTATGTAACATCAGCAAATGATAATAATGGCACGTAAACTTAAACAAAAAAAAAACAGAAAAATTATTATAAATAAATAAACTACATATAAGCTCAAAATTGTACACGAATCTCTTCATCCAAATCAATTTCAACCATCATGTTTATTTGTATATAAGTATAAGAAAGAAGCTGTAACAAAAGTCATAATAATAAATTTAGCTCTTACCTAATTGTTTAGTCGAGCATTTGTTTCTTCTCTACGTGTACAACACCATACCTACACATTACAAGTATATATGTACACATACTGTATTATACATATATATATACCCATACAGTAAAAGTAAATGTTATATTATACGATTATTATTTTGTTTTTGTATTTTTAATACTTTGATTTACATTTAATTTGATGAATTTTATATATTAAAAGATTATAATGTATACGAGCATATTTAACAGGTTATCAATCTACTTTTACACGTTTTTCTTTTTAATCATTTTTTTTTTTTTTTGTAAATTTCTTTATATTCATTAATTTAATTAAGTTAGTTTCTTTTTCTTTAAATGCATTATTCACACTGTTTATGTTTGTAAGTATTTAAAAATTAAAATCCACTAATTTTACACCTGACATTATAGCGTTTGTTTTGAAACAATTTAACGTACTTGTCTACTTACATTTTTTACGCTATTCCATATATGTATGTATATATATATACTAGCTGAAAATTTTAGTTTTTAAAAAAAAATCATTTTTTGAATACATCTAAAATCACCTTAGGCAAAAAAAGATACCATCTACTATTACATATACATATGTATGCCTAGAAGTTGAAAATTTATTTTGACAGTAAAATTTAATTGCATATGACAGTAGTGTTACATAACATTTCAGCAAAAAACACAAACTAAGAAAAAATAAATTAGTAGTAGAAAAATGCAACGTTTATATTATGTACATGGTATGTACATTCATACAAACATCAAATATAAATATTTATGTACGTCACTTAAAGTTGACACATTTTCATTGACTCTTTAATTAAATAACAAGTGCATTGCAAGTAACTGTCTTATAAAACCAACTTAAAGTTAACAAAACATGAATGACACTGTTGTTTTTGTTTTAATTTCATTGTTTATTTTTGAGACGTTTGTGAAGGATTATTTTATGTGTGCAGTTGAAAATCTACATAGTTAAAAACCAGAAATAAAATTGATTTTTTATTGTTGTCATTTCTCTTTCATTTTTTATTGGGCGTCCAACAAAAGGTTATTGAACTTTTTTTTGTTTTAGTAAAATAATTTAACAACATTTAAGATGAAAAAAAAAAAAAAATTGATTTATTTGAAAAGAAAATTTAAAAAAATTTAATTATAGAAAAAGAAATTGAATATAATTCAAGGATAAATGAAAATAAAAATTTTATTTGATCCAATTTTCATTTGCAATACATAGTCCGAAATTTTTTATTTTAATAATCGTTACTGGCAATTTTTTTTTTTTTTTTATATAATAAAAGGAAATTATTTTATGTCAAAAAATAATAAAAGCTTTATATGGAAAAATACAATAATAGAAAATTGAATGCACATGAACAAATAATAAATGACCGACTTTTCTATCGATTTTTATTCTCAACATGGAATTATGTATTTGAACTAAAAAACACATTATTTGCTTTTTTTGGGTTCATAATAAAACAAAAATAAATAAATATAGTTTTGTTTAAAATAGCTTGCATTATGAATTTTTATATCGTCCTTGCTGCATTTAAAACAATTTTTGTGTTCATTGAATTTTCAAAATTTAACATGAACAATTACCAGTATTTAATTAATAAAAATAAAATAATTTATACTAGAAATAATGAAAAGGATCAGTAGTTAAAGAACAGCTGTTAGGCTAGAATATTGATTTGGTCAAGGATTAAATCTGAATAATGTTAATTCAATTATATATAAATGGAAAGGCCATTGAACCTAAAATGCAGTTTTTTTTGAAAGTACATCCATTTGTATTCAAGTTTTATTTCATTTACACATAATACACTGCAAAATGTCATAAAATCTGTTATTGGAAATTACATTTGAAGAAATTTGAGGCAAGTATTTCGTTTAAATATAAATATGTGTATAAAAATTTTCATTTTTTTTTTTTTTTCGTTTCATATTATGTGCATCACTAACACGTATAAAAACATTTATATACACACATTTGTACATACATAGAAAAACATATTTATTGATCATAAAATTTTTAAATTTTCTTCTGATTTTAATGACTGATCATTTAGTTCAATCGAATACACTTCAATATTTAATATTTATGTATTTTTTATATATTTGTGTGCATATTTTTCTTCTTTTTTTTTTTAATTCATGCATCTTCATTGTATAGCTGTACAAATGTATGTATGTATATATAAATTTAGTTCTGATACAAAAAAAAAAAAAAAAGAAAATCAAAGTACATAAATAAATGAATAAATAAAAAAATCAAAATAGCATGATATCATGTTGCATTTAATAAATTTTTGAATTTTATATTATGTTTACTTAAATATGAAACTAAATTTTAAAATTAATAAACATTTGTGGGTAGATATAAAGGTACACTAGCATTAGAAGAATACTATAAGAAAAATTTAATGAAAATTAAAAGTAAATAATATCTACAATACTACGTTCAAATATAAATTAAACTTCTCAGATATAAGTATGTATAATATATAATTTATTGCACACTTCTTAATTCAGGTCACAGATGACTGATCATACTTAATTGCTAAATATGTATATATATATTTACAGTCCATGCCTACATTGAAGTACAAAACATGATTTTAATGTTAGAAAATATACAAAAATGGGTAAAAATAATGCAGAAAAAAAAACAAAAAATATTAACAAATTGTGTTTGTGTACCATTTGTACATAGTCATACATACATATTTCTAAAAAGTATACATATATACAAGTACATGAAATGAAACATATGTTGTGTACAAAACAAAATATTATGCTTATCGTACATGAAAATTTTTAAAGGCGCGGAACATGTTATAAATTTCAATTTTATTTTGTATAATTTTAAAAATGATAGTATGTACATATGTGTATGTAAAATGGTCATGATTAAAATGAATAAAAATGCCGTCAATGATTGATCATCAAAATTGATAATAATTTTTGTTATTGTATGGTGTATACTTTTGGACACTTCTGTAAATTTTCATTACATGTGTATTGTATTCAGTTTATGTAGGCATCATCGTCTAAATTATCAATTAGATATTTTACAGGGCACTTAAATTGAAACAATACAAAAAGAATTTTAATTGATGTAAACAGCAAGAGACGAAAAAAAACCAAAAGCATGATATTTGGTCACGATTAGATTAGGTTTTTTTTATTTTTTTTTTTTTAATTAAATGAAGTTCGTATTCAGCAATTTGAAAAAGTTAATTTTTATTGCATTTTAATAGTGAAATTGTTCATTTCAAGGTATATGTAATCTACATATATGTATGTATATATACTACCCTCGCTGTCTAGATTGTATCCTATTCCTTACATAAATATAACTATACGATTTCTATGCTTTTTCAAATAAAATAATTAAGATAAATCGTCGAAATACCCTGTAATAATTATGATTTTCAATTTTGAATTTTTAAGGTTTAACTACATACATATGCTTTGGAGTGAACTAAATTAAGTACAATATGTCTTAAATAGTTTTTGTTTATTTTTTCATAGAAAACTTATTGTTCATATTACTAGTTATTATTTACAAGTATATATGTATGCAAGTATATGTATATATACTTGAGAAATATTTTTATTATTTATACATTTATTATGTACCTATAAGTACATTATGTTGTGATGATGATATTTTTCCACGCTCTCTAGATTCCACCACTGTTGTACAACTAATCAAAAATTTGTATATGTTTGTATGGGAAACATTTATGGAAGAGAAAAAAAAAAACTAAATTATAAATAATATATTTAAGTTTTCATTTTTTTTATATTTTTGTTGTTTTTGTTTTTTGTAAGATATTTCAAATGACTGTTGTAAGTTGTAACACCGTATACTGTTTTACACATTTACAAACTGGTAACATTAAGAATGTAGTGGTATTTTTGTAAAAATTGACTTTTGAGAAAACGAAACATAAAAAAAACTTAAGATATTTTTTTATAAGTACTGTACCTATACAGATTACATTTGAATAGCATTAAAGTATCTCGAATGAATCAGATTAAAAATTAAACATTTACATGTATGAATGGGTATAATACATGTACATAAGTACGTACCTATGTAGAATAAAATTGCAATTTAAAAGATTTATGAGAGCAATGTAATAATTGTATTAACTGTAGGATGTATGAATGTATACATTTGTATACAATTTGCATGTAAAATAGTATTCCCTTTTCTTTATTCATGCATCCTAGAGTTAAAGATCTACGTACATGTGAACAGATAGAACATATGTATGTATATTACATATTTCTTAACTATGATGTTGGTGATGATGATGAAGATGATCATATCACGATCAAAGCAGCAACTTCATGCGCATAATAACAAAATAGTGCTGAGGACAATTAATATAAAAATAGATGCATATATAAGTAAAAAAAAATTTTTTATAATTTTTTTTTCTTCAGTTTTACATAGTCAGAAAATATTTTACATTGGAAAATGTTGTATGATATTACATAGTACAATATACATATTAAAGTCATTGGACCTCTTGAATAAATTTTTTATTTCTTCGGATCAGTCACTAGTTAGACGTCTTGAAGTATCTACATGCATTTTATAATACATGTTGTATGTATGCTTGATATGTAGTGCGGTGACATATACTTATACATACGTACGTACTTTACACATAAAACAATATCCGATTTGCATACGTGAATTTATATTGAAAAAGTGAGAAACTACAATAGAGTTAGATACATGCGCGAGTAACTTGTATTGTAATACAACAATCTTGTCTATAAATAAGTAAATACCCGTACCTTGTCTATATATACATATTATACTATACATCTCATTATCATTTTCTCATTATCGTGATTCGTATTAGAGAACAGTTTAATTAAATAGATTAATTAAAATAGAGAAAACTTGAATTTTAATTTAAATTCTTGATTCTATAGTTTATTATGTTTCTTAACATAGATGATACAAAATCTATGAGAAGTACGGATAAAAATCTATTCGTATTGTAATTTAAAATTTTTGTTAAAGCAATCGGTTGAGAAAAAAAAATGTAAAAAAATTTAAAAAATTACAAATAATTTATTGAGTTTAAAAAATTTTGGGATTTAAAAAAAAAGTGTTTAATTTAACTGTGAATTATTTAATATTAGAAACCAAAAAATTTTTATTATTTTATTAGAAAAATTTCTACGACATCGCAGAAAGTTAAAAAACAAAATTCAATGCATACAATAACATTAATTTTAAAATTAGTGATTCTATTGTTTTGTAAATTTTAAATTTCATATGGTAATCAATACTAAATATAAAAGAAATCGATCACAATAAGAAAAGTAAGAGGGAAAACGATGATGTGTAAAATAAAAAATTACGAATGAATAAATTTTACTTTTATGTTATTTAGATACATAGATAGATGTGTCATATCAATAGTGAATAAAATTTTTATAATTTATACTTGATAAAAATGAGAAAAAAAATGTTTTCTATCGTGTGTGTTCAATAAATGAAAATTGAGAAAAAAAAAGTAATCAAAGAAAAATGTGAAACGGAAATTTTATTATAAATATAAAAATAGTGTATAAGTAGAAAGTGAAGTAAAAAAAAATTGCTATTATAATACATATTGTTATCATTGTTGTTATGGTCATTACCATCGTTATAACATTATCATCATCACTGTCAATTGTCATTTATTATCACTGTGGCGTTTTGCTGTGAATTCAAAATTCCACGAAAAGAAATATTAACTTAGAGACAAAAACAAATCATTTCTCCTTTATTATTTCATTTTTACTTTAATTAATATGCGAAAACCGCTATTGTTAATTAAAATTATACAATAACTTAACATCCATAACTTTATAACAAAAAGGAAAAAAAATCATACAAATGTATATGTGTAGAAATTAATATATTATATTTTTCTTGTACATGTTTTATGAATTTGAAATTACCGTTTTAATGTTTTTATTGTATTTTATTCTTTTTATATATTAAGTTATCATCTTTTATATATCAAGTCAAGTTAAATTTGTAGCATAGAGCTACACCAAAATATAAACAAACTTCACATAAATTAACTTGTATGCATATAATTTTGTGCATAAATTTGTAGATTTTTTTTTAATGCACAAAATATCTTCAATTATATTCGCACCTTTTCCGGTTTTGTCCACATCATCCATGTATATATACTATTTCATGCTATGTACGTAAATACATATCTGTATGTATGTATGTACATAAACGTAATTTTATTTGCAGTAGCGTAAATATTATAAATTTTATTTTATATTTTATTTCAGTCACGTCATACCATATATTTTTCATTGTACACGGTATTCACGCCTTTCATAGTACTTTTTCATATATATTTTATGTATATATTGTTACGCTAAGCACTAAGGTTCAATTTTTCACTGTCTCTAATTTTTATATTTTTATGTCAAAAAAGAAAAGGAAGTTAACGATGAAGCATACATACATAAGTACAAATTGCATGTATAGATTGTTCTACTAAATTCTTTTATTTTTATTTTTTTATTTTCATTAAATACTTTTAAATTTGATAAACATTTAAGAAAATATTAAATTTAAATATTTTCAACAAAATAAAATAATTTTTTTAAATTTCAAAATTAAAAGAATTTCATTGAATTTGGGTATGAAAAATTTATCCTATGCACAACTAGAAATAATAGGTCATGTCACTAGAGTCATTCGAAAAAGGCAAGTGATAAAATAAAAGTGATGCAAACAAACCAGAAACTGTTAATGTTATTTGGCACAATAGTTTGATTGACCTTCTAGTAGGCTTTAAGTCTATAAGATTTTTGTGATCGACTTTGTGTTTATTAAAATATGGCTCAAAAATTGTTTTAAAAGATCAGCTTATTTTGTTTGTATAAAATTAAAACAATTTTTTTAAACCGATTCTACTAAGAATTTGAGTTTAATCTTTTAAAAAGCTGACAAGGCCTTGAAGACAAGATAAGATTTAAAAATAACAAATAACAATAAAAATGCATATCATATAAACCTTTTTATATGATGTGCATATTTATCATTGTATTTGCACATGTATTTGATTTGTTTTTTTTTTTGCTTTTGAAATAAAGGGTGTGTAACATTCATGTGAAGTTCAATAATTTTAGAGAAATGTTGGAATTGATAAATTTAAATGCTTATATGGAGTATCAAATTGATGTTAAAGTTAATTGCAAAAAATTCTTCTTTACATAAGATACCTACCTACCTATGTAATTAATATACAATCAAACACCGGATTACCATATAAAAAAGCCATTCAATATTTATTCTGAATAATGCTATAGTACCCTATTGTAATTAGCCTTATAAAATATACATTCAAATTATCAAAGAAGTTAGTGTGAATAAATTGTCTGCAGTTTATAATTAATACCGTAATAATGAATAAAAACAATGGGAATAGTGTGTATTAGTTCAATATTTATTACCTATATACTAGCAGATATATTTTCTTATAATACAAGAAAGTTGATTGTTTGAAGTTATTTCTCTTTTCTTTTTAATAAATCGTCACTATTTAGAAAATAAGAGAAATTATACACTTATGCACATACATACATAATACCAGATAATACGTATATACATATCTAAATATACTCGTTCTACAAAAACCTTTGTAAATTTAAATGAATTATATACATATGTATATATGTATACACATGTAAATGAAATTCAATCTATCTGTATTTCATGGTGCAAGTAAAAAAAATGTAGGTCTTGTATTATCTTAAAACCAAAACTAATAGATTTTTTCAATGGTATTCTTTTGTATAAATAAATTTCTTTCAAAGATAATTTCGTGTCAATAATCAATTCGTATTGTAAGGAAAAAGAAAATTATAAAGTTCATATGTATTATCGAATAGTTTTTTTTAACATTTCATTATTGCATATGAAAAATAATATAAATTGAGAGCCTTTTAATGAAAATTGAAGAAAATGAGATTATAGGTTACTTGGAATTATCTACAGAGCTATAAATATTTTTTGGTTTAATTTCTTTAAGATGTGGATAATATTTAAATGCGTTTTTTTTTTTTTTTTGGTATACTACAAGTACTCTACTCAACGTCCTATAATATTGTTTCAACACAAAAAGGTTTACTCATTTCATATTCAAACGCGATATTTGATGATTTGTAATAAATTAATCTTAATGACTTCTAATTCTTTTAAACTTAAGATCATTCTACATATTTAAAAAAAAAATGAAAATATCTTTTAGAAAAATTTTTTTCTTGATTTCCGTTTCATCATAATTTCAACTTATAAAATTTAATACTTTTCTGAAAAAAAACCGGATACATTCATATTCCAAAAAAAAAAAAATTCTGTATTGATTTTCAAATATGTATTTTAAATTTATTTTTATCATATGTTTCGTCAGCACTTGAAATACACAAAATTTAAACGAAAGTATTTTGTCCAAATTTTCGAAGCTTATTGAAGCCTATATAGTTTTATTAAATATCCAAAAATGTAAACACAAGAATGATAATGTGAGAACAGATATGATGGGATTAAGTGAACAACCAACGACATGCATTTTAGAGAAATGCACTGTACATTTTCATTAAAGATACGATGTTATTTAATTGCATAACAAAATCGATCATTCTATTGAGTCATTTAAATTTTTTATGTTCTAGTATCTACATATGTATTTGTATTCTTAACTAAAAATAAAATGGATAAAAAAATGTAATTTTTGAAGACAGCATACCTACATAAATATACATTTTATAGTGTATACACGCTAACACTAGTGTGTATTTTATTATTCTAATACCAAATTTTCGAGTGAAAAATTCAAAATTTATGTGTCTATTTTTATAAATACATATGTGTTTATGTACAAAGGTACACGTTTATGAAATAAATTTTATTATCGTAGAAAACACGTGGTTAACGTCAAAATTTATTTTATTTGACATAATATGTAAAAATTTACCATTCTTTGCTTTGTACTCATTATAATAAAAAAAAAACGACAAATATGTATAAAAATTAAAAAATGAATAAAAAATAGGATATCCTTTGACAAACATTCATTCACTTTTCATGTCCATACATATATGTACATATGTATGTATGTATGTAAATGCATTTTATGCATTAAAGAATTTTAAAAATATTATATTTAAATTGTGTACGTACATATTTGAAATTTATAAAAGAATTAATTTTGAAAATATTTATTAGAGCGAAATATTGAAAATAATACAATAATGAATGATTTTACTGAAATTTTCATTTTAAAAGGAATATCTACTTTAAAATATAAATGCAGATGTGAACGAAATATAAATTTAATTTTTTGAATTTTAATGCATACACACTTGTATGTTGGGGGAACTTCTGAAATTAGGTCATAAAATATAGAGTATGGGACTCTCCAAATTCTGATTTTAGTTTAGAATGTGTACTATCAATATCCCATTTTGTATTTAAATACATTTTGTATTTAAATACATTTTGTATTTGTATGTTACAAATCTATAATTTTTTTTGTATTTAGTTTCACGTTAACAAATTTTCATTAATTTTGTTTATATCGAATTGATTTTTTTTTAAATTTTTTAAACGTGTTTTTCGATTATTAAATTGAATTTCTGTCAATAAAATGCGCCACATTGTACATACAACTTTAAACTACGATTCCTTTTCGGAAATTTACCCAAACATGTGTACAGGTTTTTATATGTAATTTTTTAAAAAAATTTTTGAGATTTAAAATTTCAGTGGGCAAACAAACATTATGTGTAGTTTTTACCTTGACATAAAAAAGTCTTTCAACCAGTATCTGTTTCATTATTTACATATTAGTTTTTAAATCCTATAATAAGATTCCATTGTTTTTATTTCATAAAAGAAGATAGTGATTTATTACACAGAGACCAAAATAAAAATTAAAGCTCTTTTTCCAAAATAAATTTTCCACTTTTCTTCATTTAAAATGAAAATAAAATTGTAACATTTTCAAAGTTCAAAAGAAAATGATATTTAGTAAAGAAAAATAAAAATAGAATTAAAAAAACATGATACTTTTTTATTTTTAAATATTTTTTTCTTGAAAAATTTCACAAATGAAACTGATTAAAATATTTTGTACACTTTAAATGTAAAAACAAAAACAAAAATTAAGTAACGTAGTTATTAACTTGTCAAATTCAAATGTTTAAAACAAAAAGAATTTACAATTTTATTCTTCGTAGGTGTATATTAAAATTCATTTAAAAATTAAATTAATATTCACTTTCAATCCAAACTTATTTATACATTCATATGTGTACACCATGCACGTACTAAAGGCTTTATTTTTGATTAAATTAATTTGTTTACTTTAAAAATTTAACGCCTTTGCATGACATTCATCACTTAAAATTCAAATTGAAAATTTAAAAAAAAAAAATTCTTTTTTCGACATTTTTGTGTTTTGTCTTGATTTGGTATTAAAGTTATTCAAATTTCAAATCATTGTCATTGAACCATTTCTTTGATTAGTAGGACTACACACATTGCATATTATACTACTATGTATTTTATAGCTGTAGCTGTCTAGCGTAATTTGAAAACAAATAAATTGATTCGTTAACAATTTAACTTCAGCAGCAACAAACAAAAATATATATTGTATGTACATATGTACAATAAACAAAGGTGCTGTACAGGGTAATAAGATAGATCAAAAGATTTATCAGCAGGGTGATAGAAAGTTCATGCCGAGAAATACAAGTTTATTTGAATGATTAATTCTCAATTTAAATGTTCTCAAATCTAAAGCTTTCGGACATTTTTACATGTTCTTGTTTTGTTTCTTTTTTTTTTTTATTGATTTGTTGACTGCTTGCTAGCTAAATGAAAAGTTGTTATTTTAAAACGAACATATGTTTCCTTCTGTTTTAAAAAAAAAAAGTAAATTAAATCCATTGAATAACAATCTACAAACGATTGAAATTAATACTCGAAAAGAAATTCTCTATCGAATATGTATTGTTATTTTTCATATAATAATAATACCGGCTATTAGCATTTCTTTGGTTTTAAAACATTTAAAAATTTTTCCGCACATTGTAATGAAACATACTGTATATTTCATACAAAAGATTAGATCACATCATACTAAAAGTTATTTGTATGTACTCCACTGCTACTATTTTATTTTTGTTGAATTAAAATAAAAATTGTGAAATAAAATCGAATACATTTACGCACACGTACGTATGTACAGATGTGTTTTCGTATACTTACAATAAATATGTGAATTTTTTATTTGCTTTTATGTACGCATGTGTATATGTAGTAATGTAAAATATTTTGAATTTCTTATGATATTCGTTTTATATTTTGCTATCTTCTTATTTCTATCTATTTTCAACATTCCATGATATCATTCATACTGTTATATTTATAAAAATAACAGATTACATAGTATATGGACTATGGAGACACAAATAATCTGTAATTATTTTTATAGTTTAATAGAATAAATTCAAAAATTTAATATAATTCAAATGTGGTCTCATACATATGTATATGCAAAAATATGTCCAACTATGAAATCATACATTCATAACTTATAGTAGAATAAAAATTTATTAATTTTTTTTTTCTTATTTTTTTGAATTAAATAATGTCACAATATTAAATGAAAATCGTCGACTAATTTACTTATGTAATTCATATTGTATATAATTATATATGATGACCGTGAATATTTTTTAAAATTTTGTATTCTATATCGTGTAAATGATATTCATATTTATAAGGTCTGAATAAATTCTAAGTTAGGTACATAAAGTATTCATTAGATATGCAAAGTACGTTAATTTTCTGACTTTTATTTCTATTTTATTCAATTCAATTTACTTTAGAAAGAAAATACATTGCTATGCAATGTTCGCTGTTGATTTAATTTTATCACATTTACTCGTTCTAAGGTATAAGAAGTTTGTACAGTTTTTTTTTTTTTTTTTTTTTTTTAAAAAAAAAGAAATAATGATGAAAATTCAAAGGTTATTTCTTCTTTTATTTAAGTATTATACTACTTTATTTAAGTGGAAACTGAAAGAATTAAATTTAATAACCGTTTAAACTTAAATGTGACATAGAATTTTTAAGCGCTTTTATAGATTATTTGTAATTTAAAATTACATACATATGTATTCATTTTGATACTAACTTTTATGTTCATATATGCACATTATATTACGCCCAATTATCAAAATTTAAATTCATTAAAAACTAATATAGGTAATTACTTGTAATTCGTCTTGAAAATGAATAAGACGTTTTGTTCTATTTTTAAATGAATAATTAGAGAATAATTAGGTGTGAAAATGATTTCGGTTACAAATAATGATTATGATAAATGACATAAAATACAAATACCAGGACAGACATTTAATAGTTAAATAAATGAGATTTAAAAAAAATTACTTACACATATACATATGTATGTATGTATGTAATGTAAATACAAATTTTTTCTTAAGATAGTAAAATGTGAAAATAATTTCATTTCTTGCCAACAATTTACTTTAAAGTTAACGAGACTTATGTACCTCTGATTTGGTTTTGTATATTAGTAAATTTATTTAAAATCGTAGAATTAAATTTAGATAAAAATTCGAAAACTGAAGAAAAAAAATTAAAAACTTTTATAACTCATAAGAAGATACTTTAACGTAATGTGTTATATGCAATTTTGTAGCTCTTCTACTCAACCATTTTCCACAATGCGTGATAAATTATGCGAATACATTTATTTCAATTTAATGTTTTATTATTCTGTAACTGCATTTATCTGATTATAGGATTAAATATAGATCAGAAACGTATAATTTGATTTCTATGGTATTAAGATGTTAATTCCTAGCTTTTCCATTGTTTCTGTTTTTGTTCTTTTTTTTCATTAAATAAAAGTATTTACAAATTCGTATTTTGTTATAATTCAAAAAACAAAAAAAAAAAAAAAAATGTACACCCACAAAGAAAACCCTATACGAAGAAAGGCGATAATGTAATGCCAATAATCATATTTGTATATTAATGTTACAAGATGATTATAAATTTATGAGAATGAGAAATTTATATTTATACATGTACGTACGTATCTATAAAAGCGCTAGGTATAATGTGCTTTTGTATCTACCATAAATGTATACCATGTCTATAAATTTGAATTTGACTTAAATGTTATAAATAGAAAATTAAAAAAAAAATAAATAAATACAAAAAGCAAAAAATAAAATCAGATACTTAAATCTTAATTATTATCAAAAAGTCAATATTTAAACACAAAAACAAAAAAATCGAACTTCTTCTACATACGAGTACACACAATCTCGTATGTATAATATAATATGTACAAACATGAAAAAATGAAATTAAAACTTACAATGTACAATTATGAGCTTGTCATTTTCAAACAATCAAGAAAAGCATACATACTCTACTTAATTTTTTTATGATCGCGTTAAATTAATTAAGATAATGAATTATGTATTTTATACTTTTTTTGTGGTTATTGTTTCATGTTTTTTTTTTCTATTTATTTATTTTTTGTTACTATGTAATACCTACAAAGCTTTATTGTATTCAGTACATAATCTGTACATATGTACATATGTGGAATACATTTTGTTCAACTGAAAAGTTTGTATGTAATATGATGCACAAACAACATTATGTATGATGATGACGACAAAAGGTCAATAACATTTTTATCGAATGATTGTCAGAATTCAAAATATTTTTTTTATTTATAGAGGAGAAAAAATAAAAATATAGAGACAGAATAAAAAGAATATTAATTTTGAAAGTTTATAAAAAGAAAAAGTTGGCAAAAGCAGTAAAAACCACGTACGATTATGTTCAATAGACAATACAGTATGAAAAAAAAAAACGACCAAAAATAGATGAAACATACCACAAGATAAATAGACTAGCAAATGAAGAAAATTAGAAAACGAAAAATATGCACACATTTATAAACTATAAAATCACAACATTCATCAATTAATGATACATATTTTCTTTTTTTAAAGTTTTTTTCTTCTTATTTTTTGTATTTCTCTCTAAAATCTAAATCCAAAAATATCATCGTCGATCTGATGCATCATTCGATTACGTCGTAAAGAAAAATTCACAATCCACAATACATACATATGTGAATATCACTTTGTTTTTTTTTTGTCCCTTAATTTTTACGAAAAAGTCTTTTGAAATTTTCATTTAAATAAATTCATATGAGAAAATGCGTTAGTTGCAATGTAACAGTTATTCAATATGACAACTAAGATAATTATGTACACATCTTTGAATGCATCTAACAAATATTTATAAGGTGCATGTGTAATGCTATTATTTAACCCTAAGATTCATGGATGTTTGTATTTGTATAGAATATTTCTTCTTTTTTATTCATGCATCCTAGGGTTAAATTTAAGATCAATATACATATTAAATTGTCCCCAAAAATAACGTAACAAAAACGCAACATTTATACAATCTATTCGTGTAGACTTTTCATTTTATATTTCATTGTAACAAATCAGAAATCTACTGTAAAGTATAAAGACAATTCATTCTCATTTTTCTTACATATTTAGTTTTCCTATGTATTTCTATGTATGTGCAATAGTTTCAATTTTAGTACGTATTTATGTGTACCAAAAAATCTTGGCTCATAAATAAGGAAACTTAACTTGTTTATTACTATACGTGGAAAATACAAATGTTTTATCATTTTGTAATTTAAAAGTTTTTTTTATATTTTTATTCATGTTAAAATTATCTTATTCATTTGACATATAGAAAAATTTATTATGTGTACATATGAATACGTTTTCAAAAAATAAATTCTTGTACACATAATATGAGTATAAAAAATGTAATTATGTCCAGTAGTTTTTATGTATCTAATAAAAAGGTGTTTGCAAACCAAATAGAAAAATGTACATATACATGTGCATACATTATTATTAACTATATTGTGAAAACGTATAAAATTTTAATGAATAACGATTTACAACAGTATTTGATTGTGATGATGGTAATAATGATGAAGATTAAAATGAAATTGAAATACAAGCAGCTACTTGTTATTCCTTTAACAATTTCAAAGCATATACGAGTGTAATAATTCATGATAAAATGCATGCATGTATATACATATACACATGTTCTTATGTCAGATACATACAACAATAATAACAAAACAAAAATTTGTGAATTTTATAGAAAAATATAACATAACATAACCGGTAAAAATTGTATAGGTATATATAATAAAAAATATTATGTTCACAATTAAAATCTAGAGAAAATAGGAGAAATAAAAAATTTTATGTGCCACAACAATAATAAATGTTTATATACAAGTGTATAAGCAGTTTTTTTTTTAAAGTAGACGCATTTATTCTTATATATATACACGTACATACATACTTATATTGTACACATGTAAGAAAATAATGTTAAGTGATTTGTTTATTGTGATTTAATCAAAAACGAAAAAAATAATGAATGAATGAAAGAAAAGCAATACAATTTTTTCTTTTATGAATGAAATAAAATTTTGAAATGAATTCAAAACGAGGAAAAAATGTTTTGGGTGAATATATAAAGAAACAAAAATGAAATGCTAATTTTGAATAAAAAGAAAAAATTTTCTTAAACAAAAGAAATCAAAAAAATAAGAAAAACAAAATAAAGGAAATAAAGTAGTTCTTCATTTATTTTATTTTATTTTATTTTATTTTTTTCAAATGTTCTGTAACGATAAAATGGTTTTCAATTTAAGTGTTGTACCTCCAATTGATTGGAGTTTAAAAACAATTTATGAAGTACCAACAGTTGCCGTCAATGATTCAAATACTGTAAGATTATTATTTTTATATTGTAGAAAACAAACGATTAAATTTAAAATTTGATTTTTAAGCAATTACACATTTATTAAAGCATTAAAAATTTATTTCAAATTAAAATTCAATTTAGTTGTTGTTAAATTATACTAATTATTGAATATTTTAAATGCAATTATATAGCTTATGAAATTAAAAATTGAAATTTAAAAGATTTTTAAATAGTTTTTCAATTAATACATTATAATAATTGTGAGAAAATTCTGTTCAAATTATCAACTGAGTGCGGCATATATGCAGGAATATACATATGTATGCTGAACGCTTCATAATTACAAAAATTTCACCATCTCTTGTCTTGTTTAAATCAATTTATGAAATTTCTATTTAAAAATTAAAATCATAATTTTCACGTTTCAAATATAATTTTCATTTTTGCATAATAATTTTTGGCATTATATTCAACTGTTAATTGCAATTTACTTTCAACTCAAAAATAAATTTTTGAATTTTGCAAGTCTAGCCATATAGTCATTATCTATAAAATTAAACTGCTGAGAGCATAAACAAATTATGCTGCATAAACCTCAAACGTTCATTGATACACATGGATGTAATCTAAAATAGCATAATACGGTTACTAAGAATATTATTTTGCTTAATTTGAAATTATTCATATAAGTATAAACAGTAGTTTTATATTTAATCATAAACAAAGTTTCCTGTAGTTTACTTTACAAATACACTTGTAAAAAATTTTCTTCAGTACCAATATTTGTTTCCTTTATATATATCGTTTTGTATATTTAACTCAACTTGGATGTCATTATATATTTCATTATGAATCTATTTTAATTCCAATCATTAATTTTATACAGTAAAAGTAGTAAAAACAAAAGAAGAGAAAACATAAAAACTAAAAGAAAGAAAACAAAATGAAAAGTAAAATTTTGTGCTCATTTCAAAAATAATTCATATAAGTTTAAATAGAAGAAAATTTCATTTTATGTGATGGCTCTTATATCGTAACTTTATAGGAAGAAAAAAACAAATTCTAAATTCTAAAAATACTGGAATTGTTTGAAAAATGTATAATTAACGTTAAAAAGTCGTAAATTATATGTTTGTGCTTAATGAAATATGTACACATGCTATACTCATCGTTTTGGTCAATAAAAAAAAAAAAACAGAAGAAAAAAAGAAAAGCCGGAAGTCAAAGTGCATTTAAAAAATAATAAACAGAGACAAAAAAAAAAAAAAATAAAGAAAATTAAAATGTGTTTGATGGCGATGATGATGTCGATGAATGATGTACGACGCCCTTTTGTAATCGATATGTACTTGATAAATCCCAGGAAACACCAAGAATAAAGTCTCGTATTTTCACGAAGTGAATACAAATGAACACAATACATTTTACGTGGAAATTCACCAAATACCAATTTTGAGATCCATGATTTAAACTTTTAAAGGGATTAAATATAGAATTTGATAAATTTTCGTATGCAATATGTATTGTATAGATTGAAATGCCACTCATGAAATTTTGAACCACCATAATAGAGCTGTTCAGGGATTTAGCTTGGGAAATTTCAAATTTCTAGCCCCATTATTTCATACAGAAAAGGGCTTTTATAGTCAAATCTATGCAAATGTGTATAGATATCTGTGCATCCTAGGGTTAATTGAATTGCATTGTTGTATATCGTAATATTTGCAAATTAAAACATAAAGCGCTAGCAGTCAGAATGCATGATCCCTGAACAATTAATTAAAGAATTTTTTTTTAAATCTAGAAAATTCAATAATCAATAAGGAAGTACTTAGTTATTAACATGAAAAATTGATTTCATTAATTTCCTCAGGAATTTTTCAATTTCATACATAAAGTTCTTATTTTATTTTGGATTGATTATAACTTAGGTTAAAAGCTGCTAGTTGTTTTGTTGTACAAAATTATTTTAAGAAAAATACTGTTCTTATTTTTAATTGCAACATTACTGAAATTGTTGTAAAAATAAAAAACCCATATACATTTTATGTTAAAAGTACACATACTCATACATATTGTGTTATGCAGGTTATAGATTTAGAAAACTTGAAGGTTATCAAGTTCTCTATAAATTTACAACAAATCACTTTGTACGTTATCCTATATACGAGTATAATTCAATCTCAAGTAGCTACAAGTTTTCTAACAGTAAAATAATTTTCCTATAAATCTTTACAAGTATGACGTTCTTTGCTACCATATTTGTTTAAATAACAGCAACCTGATTTGCTAAAATTGCAAATTTTTTTCTTAAAGAAATAAAATTATATTTATTTTTTTCCGTTTAAAACTTTACAAAATCTCTGTATATTAAAAAAAATATCTGTTTTGTTCAACATGTATGTATTTAGATAATTAAAAAAAAATAAATGATTTATAGAAAATAAGGAAATTAACAACATTCTTGATTGTACAAAACTTGTTCTTAATTGATATTCATATTAAAATCTAAAAACAAAAGGAGAAAAAAAAAATTAAAAATTCGTAAACATCACTCATATGTGTGTTAGTATATTATTAGGTTACTATTACATTATTTGTTATTTAAAAAAAAAAAAGTAATTAATTGATTTTGTATTATAATCAAAAAGAACAAAAGGAATTTAATTAAGCTTTGTGCGTATTAAAAGATATTACGACATCTTTGTGTTTTATGAAATAACAAATAAAAATAAAATAATGAGAAAATAAAAATAGCATAAGTTATTTAAATGTAAAAAAAAAATCAATATCAAAATTATAATAATCTAAAATTCTTTTCTACTCATATTTATTTAAAATTTATTTTGTTTTATTTTTCATTTTTAGGCACGACACAGAGCATGTGTTAAATGGCTATTATCAAAAGCATTCAATAATCGTGTACCAGATAATTTAAAGGAACCATATTATCGTGATCATGATAATCAAGAGCATTTAAAACCACAAATTGTTGTTGGTTTAGGAAATGCAACATTATATTGTCAAACATTATCAAATTTATATTCAGATCCAAATTACCAAAGTTTAAATCACTGGTCAATATTACAAACATTAGCAAGAAAAGGTGTACCGGTTAATGAAACACCGGATATGCCATTAACGGAGACTGTTTTAATTCAAACAAATCCATTAAGAATTGTAAGTACCCTTGGAATATTGATAGAATTTTATTTTAATTTTCTGAAAAATGTAAATTTTTTCATATTTATGCTATTTTATTATTATTATTTTTTTTTTAAATTGGACATATATGTAATTGTATGTTCAATAAATTTCTGTTACATGTAAAACATTTTAAAAATTTATTATGTCACTGTTACCAATTTGTAATTTACCTGTATAATATTTTATATAAATTCAATTTTTTATTACACGAATATGGATACAATTACAGAATAATTTTATCTAATTTACATTCGTTATTTACATTTTTTTTTCTTATTGTACACTATTTGTTCTGTGTGCTCATATTTTACATTTTTTCATATTTTAATCGAATGAATCGCAATCGACTACATTTACACACGTGTAAAACATAATGATTTATGAAATGCGGTAACCGTAGGAAGTTATGAGTTTATTATTTATGTATTCTTTAAAAGATTTATAATTAAGTAGGTGTATTATTCACAGCATACACAGATATGTTTATATGCCGTGGTATATGTTATTCATTTTGTTTTATTTTTTATAGGTAATTCTGTTTTTTGATGATTATGAAATCTCTGATATAATTCTGGATTTTTGTATTTACAGTTCGATATATGTATGTGGGAATGAGAAAAAATAGTAATAGGAAATATATCAGAGGAAAGTAATCCAGTTGGATGGCTTAGTGGGTAAAGCGGGTGGCTTAGTAATTCAGAAGACGTAGGTTCGAATCTCACGGGTCGCCACACTTCCAACAAAACTTTTATTTCTGATATATTTCACATTGTTGTTAGTTTTTCAGAAAACATTACAAATGTTTTCTACAATTAATTTCCTACAAATTAATTTCCGATCTTACATTTGGGGGCTCGTCCGGGATGAACTAGACTTAGGGACTTACCCTAGACACAGACTGAAGACTTTTGTAAGTTTAATGGCGACGATGAATTTGTTACGTGGACGATGTTATTATGAGTTATTACGTGGATGTAGAAAGAAGGTAGAAGTACTATTAGTGTGAATAGTACAACCGGTGATAAAACTTTACTATATAGTGAGAATATAGTAGAAGTTGACAAACGATGACAGACAGAACAAAAAGACTAACGGAAAAACGGTAATACATCTGAGGGCAGATGTATAGTCAGGAATGGCCGAATGTGGGAATGAGAAAAAATAGTAATAGGAAATATATCAGAGGAAAGTAATCCAGTTGGATGGCTTAGTGGGTAAAGCGGGTGGCTTAGTAATTCAGAAGACGTAGGTTCGAATCTCACGGGTCGCCACACTTCCAACAAAACTTTTATTTCTGATATATTTCACATTGTTGTTAGTTTTTCAGAAAACATTACAAATGTTTTCTACAAAGTAATTTCCTACAATTAATTTCCGATCTTACATTTGGGGGCTCAACCGGGATGAACTAGACTTAGGGACTTACCCTAGACACAGACTGAAAGACGAAGTTTAATTGCGACGATGATCGTACCGTGGGGGTGGACACAAGTATTTAGAGTAGAAGTTGACAAACGATGACAGACAGAACAAAGAAGACTAACGAAAAAACGGTAATACATCTGAGGGCAGATGTACAGTCAGGAATGGCCGAATGTGGGAATGAGAAAAAATAGTAATAGGAAATATATCAGAGGAAAGTAATCCAGTTGGATGGCTTAGTGGGTAAAGCGGGTGGCTTAGTAATTCAGAAGACGCAGGTTCGAATCTCACGGGTCGCCACACTTCCAACAAAACTTTTATTTCTGATATATTTCGCATTGTTGTTAGTTTTTCAGAAAACATTACAAATGTTTTCTACAATTAATTTCCTACAAATTAATTTCCGATCTTACATGTATATGTGCTTGAATGACAATTTTAATTAAAACGTGATAAAATATTATAGAATCTACATTCTTACATATGTATGCAATCGTATCTGTTTTAATTTTGTATAAATTTTTAAAAAAATGATAGATAGTTTAATTATGATTATAGATAGTTTAAATAAAAGAAATTTCAGTTAAGACTCCAAATTTTAAATCTCTTGTCATTTTCGTAAATTATTGAGAGATTAATTTATAGGTTGATAAATGATTGCTCACATGCATTTCAATATTTACATATTTTTACTTATTTATATTTTTGCAATACTTTATCTCCCAATATGTTTTTTTTTTTTAATATTATACATATTTTATTTAAAAACAAAATAAATGTCACAGTGTCAATATTTATGTCATGAACAATTTTATTTTCAATTAATTTACGTATATGTATGGTATTACAAATATGTATGCTTATACATATGTATGTATGATTACATATTTTACTATGACTTAATATAATTGATTTGCTCTTATTTTGTTATTCTCATTTTTTCTTTTAATTTTCCTTTTATTTATTTATTTAATTTTTTTTTCTCAATTTCCTACCTACAAATAATCCTACACAAAAATATTTAAGTTTAAAAAAAAAATCTACAAACACGTACATACGTTGCGTATAAAGTTTTGTTTTCTTCAAATAAACTGATCAAAAGAAAAAAAACTTGAAATCTAGATCAAACCGAAATACTTGAAATTACATTGTTTTGTTCTATTTTTTATTTGTAGAATGCCCACATGTCTGTGATAGAAGCGCTTATGATTTTATATGCAAAAGAAATATCATCAGGAGATCGAATACCAAATGCAATAAGAAGGTAACTAACATTTCTTTATTTTATGTAATGCAAGAGGCAAAAAAAAAAACTTTTCACTTTATTCAGAATTTCTGGAACTAATTCAACAATAACTGGACAAAATTATGAACAATCGTTGTTATCATGGGTATCACATTCTTGTGCAGCACTTAAAAGAAGAATAGATCAAGAAATTGAGAATGGTGCAACTGACGAAAATGTAAGAAATAAAAAGTATAAATTGGATAATTTAAAATAATTTAAATTGTAATTTACAGGGTGTTCGATTACAATCACCAGATATACCACCTGTACGTGATTATCAAGATTTATGCGATGGTGTTTGTTTAGCTCTTTTAATTTCATATTATTGTCCCAAAGTTGTTCCTTGGACTAGTGTAAGAATAAATTATTTGCCAGCAGTAGAGGTAAATGCCATTATTATTGATATAATTTATGAAAAAAATACTAAAAAATTTGAAAAAATAAATTTATTCGAATTTTAATTCATTTTAGGATTCTATACATAATGTTTTAATAGTTAGTAATTTTTCTCAGAGATATTTGCCATATTCTGTGTTCCATATGACTCCGGAAGATATAACGTATATGAGAGGGTAAGTTTATTTTTATGTAGATCTATGTGATTGGAATCATTTAATTTTTAGTATATATATTTTTCATCATGAAAGAATATGTCTAAAATAATGTGGATTATGTCTATAATATAAATTAGCAATAACTTTTTTGAACTTTGAAATTCTTAAAATCAAAAAGATTTATTACAATTGTATTAATATGTGTATGATTAAATGTATTACAAACGATTTAAAAAAAAAAAATTCAAATTCATAAACAGTTTATTTCAAATTGGAATATTCTTTATGTTGACTACCAAAGACAGTTTGTAATTAAGCAATGAAAACACAAGTATTTCTCATGTGTATTGTTCAAATTTTGGCGACAAATCGATGAGTTATAGGTGTGTCTTGCGTGATAATAGTATACATTTATACAATAGTATACAATTTGAAAACTGTAATGTACATAAACATGAATGTATGTACGTAATAAAGAATCTCTTACAGGTCAAGGTTATTAGTAAAGAACCAAAACGTAATAAAACGAATTCTTTTTTAAAGTTTAAAAAGTACATAGTTCTAAATAATTATTTTCTTTTCATTAAAAAAAAATTGTGTTTCAAATATGTAGTTAAAAAAATTATAATAGTTACAAATATTTTTCTTTTTTTCTTTGATGTCTATTTTCAGTTCTATGAAACATAATTTAGTTGTATTATTAGCGGATTTATTTAATCTATTTGAAATCCATCCAGCTAAATGTGTTTGTTACCCAGGAATGGAAACACAAGGTAAAAAAAGAATTTTCATTCTGTTTTTTTTTTTTTTTTTGTTTTAATTTTTTGCTTAATTTATATATAAGTATTTTACATACCCCTACCATTTTACCGTTATTAACTTTAGTTTGAAAAATTATTTTTCGTGTAAAATGTTGAAAGAAAAATTTAAGATAAGATTTAAAAATAAATTCGTGGTATTTTCACATACATTAGGTTTAATATAATAAATTTATATCATTTATTACACTTTAGTATTTTATATTTTATTTTTATTTTAAACATTTGGTGAAGGACTTTAAAATTTAAATCAATCAATTAATTTATTTATTAAATTTAAAATAAAAACAAAATTTTAGTTAAAATAAAAAACTAAAAAAATTATTTTGATTGCAAGAAAAAAAAAAGTTACAAGAATCTAAGTTTTGCTTTTAATTAAGTTTTTAGAAAATTTCTTAATTTATTAGTTCCTTTTTCTATTATTCATTTTTTGTATTAATTTTTATTTTTGCTTTTTAATGAATATGTTTGTTCGTTAAAGATTAAGTTCCTTATTTATCTGTTAATTACTTGTTATTTAATTACTTTTTTTTCATTGTTCTTCTTGTTTTCGTTAATTTAAATTTTTTTTTTTTTTCGTTGTGGCTGAATGATATATTTAGTAAAAATAAACTGTGCACAGAAAAACAAAGATATTTTTTGTTTTTTTGAAAAATATGATTTAAATTAAGTATTTACAAATGTATGTATGTGAAATTAATGTACATATAATAAAAAAATCGATGAATAAGTGAAAAAATATTAATAATTTATAAAATAAAAAATATGATTTCTCTTTTTTTTATTTTATTTTTGAAATATCTATTTGAAAACAGATATTTTTTTGAAATTTTAAGTATTACTCCAAATTTTCCTTTTTCAATTTCGAACAGACAAACATATTCTCCTCATATTTCACTTTTATTATTTATTTATTTTTAATTCCTTTGGTATTCTATATACACAAAAAAAATACAATAATTCCTTATACTTAATACAATACAACACAAAAGTTTTCGTTATTTCAAAAAATGTAGGTAGTTATCTATTTTATTTTTTTGACTGTAATATTTCGTTTTTTCTTTTACGTATTAATTTTTTTTTTTTTTTGTCTTTTATCTTTATTTGCTCTTGTTTTATTGTATTCATTTTCATTAGTTTTTTTCTGATTTTTTTCTCTTACCAACTCCACATATGATTTAGAAAAATAAACAAGAAGAAATAAGACTTTAAATTTCTTTTTATCTTATAAACAGTTAAATTTTTTTTTATTTTTTGTTATAAATTTATCACTAAATCAAATATTTAATTGAACAAGAAAAAAAATTATCTTTCAATTTCCTTGTTTTTTTTTTCGTCTCTTTTTACCTCTATTTTTTTTTTTTTTTTGTTTTTGTTTAAATATTTTAATTTCTTAAGATATTTGCTCTGATATTGGAATTGATGATAAAAATTCAGGTGAGTTTCATCGCAAAACGACTAAATTAAATTATTTTCAAAAGCAAAGAAAACATAAAACAGAAATAATATTTTATCAGCTTTCACTTTTTAACTGAAAAAAAAAAATTGTATAAATGAGCAAACATGCTTAAAGATCTTTATTTTACTTTTTTTTCACAACGCAACATATATTTTGCTGTATATATATAATACTACAATTCATAATGTACTTATTCCTTTTTTTATCATTGATAATATGAAATATGTTAATTCCATAAAATTTAAAAATTACTTTTACGTATGTGAAAGCACTATACATACGTACACCCTTACAATGTTACTATAAAACAATTTTGAATTTAGATCTGCATAAAATTCAAACCATTACATCTATTATACCTGTATCAAAATGCAGATTTAAATGAAACAAATTTTGTTATCAAAGAAAAAAGAAATTGCTAGGCTAAAAATTCCATATCTGTTTTATTCAAATCTTGTATTATCTTTAAGTAACTCAAAAGAGTTAATAATTTAAAAAAAAAAAAAAAAATTAGCGTCATAATATAATAATAATAAATTTTGTCACAATATATTTTCATTATAGTTTTTATCAATTTTTTTAAATGCTAGTTTTAAAATAAAATTAATTATTTTTGACTTTTTAATTAGTTTTTGCTTATTTAAATCATCAATATTTCCATCAGAAAAGGTTTTTTTTTTTGTTTTAATTAATTTGATTTATTTTTTAGTTAATTCATTCCACATTATATGCATAATGTATTAGTACTTAGAATGTAGGCAAAATTATTAGCAGCAAAAAAAGAACAAACAAAAATCAAAATTAATAAAAAAAAATTTATAAACATTATTTTGGTAATAAATTCCGTCAACAGATATCGAAAAAATGTCGTCTGGCGTTAATGAACACGGAATATGTCACAGAAGAGGTTTAACATGTCAACCTGTAACTCCAATCCCTGATCTAAGAAGTGGTATTGATTCTCCTTCAAGTTCGCCTTCAAATCGACCTCCTTTTCAAGGTCTCTATTAAATATTAAATAAAATGTGTTGTTCGATTTTGAACAACATCAATTTTTTAAGAAAAATTTTGAATTTGTTTAAAAATTATGCAAAAAATTAAAATTTTTTCGTTTTTAAAGTCGATTTATTATATCATTATGTTTTGTTTTAATTTTTTTTTTTTTTTAAAGAAATGAATTACATTCAATATAACCATCAGAATTTATATAGAAGTTTTTATTTTCAAATTTTTGTTTTCTTTTCTCACTATATTTTGTCTGTCCAAATAAAATGTTTTATTTACTGTTTTACTAACCAATGTTTTTTTTAATCTTTTTTTTATTAAACTTAAATTTTTCATTTGTGTTAAAAAGAAAAAAATTGATTTGTATATTCGTTTGTTTTTAATAACAAAAATAGGAAATGCTTTTCTCGGAAAATTATGTAAATAAAAAATAATTGAGAATTACTACGCTGTGATTGATTCATTTTCCTATTATTTTTCTAATTTTTTCACATGTTATGTATGGAAAGTTTTATGTATTTACTTCTTTATTTTTATTTTCCTTTAATTTTTTAAATGTTACAAAAACATAAATCTATATGCATTTGTTTTTTACTTTCTTTTAATTATTATTTTGTTTTCTTTTTACTCTTGATATTTGTCCATATTTCATATTCGATTACATTGTGTTATTCTATCTCTATTTACCTGTTTATCTTGTTTTGTATATTTTCAAATATACCCAATATTACTAAGTACCACACACTAACAGTAACAACAATATACTTTTTTTTTTCATTATCCAACACATATAAACGCTTTACCCAATGTATCACAAAGTATACCCACCACCGTCATATTATTGTAATTCGCTTTGTTATACATATAAGATTTTCGCACGCTAATTTAGTCAGTTTTTTTTAAAAATATTTAAAAACGAAATTTATAATTTTAAGATACATTTTTTTAATTTTAAATTTAATTTGCTCTTAGATAATTTTTATTTCTTTTCCTATATATTTTTGAATTTTTGTATTTTGTATGAATTTTATCCATGGTCCTCATAATATTATGTGAATCATGAATTTTATCTAAATTATTTTTAAATGCATGCTTTAATTTATTTTCATATGTATGTAAATAATTTTAATTATTGACAAGTTAATTATCAATTTGATTTCAGAAAATTTCCAAATATAAAACAAATATTTGAATTACTAGAGATTGGTATGAAATAATATATGTAATGTATGTACTTACATATCATTGAATACAGAAATTAGAAAAAAATTTTCATTCCACAGAAATTTATTTTGTGGTTTTTACGTTCTGTTTACACTTTTATTTTAATTTAAAAAAAATTAATTTGAAAATTTTCTGATTTAAAATTTTATATTATCAGAATTAAATTTGTTTTTATCAAATATGTATATTTTTTTATTTTATTCTTAATTTATCCTTATTCTTTTGGATTTTCTTTTTGTTTTTTCTTTACAATTTTTTAAAACTTTATATATAGTATGATTTACGTTTAAATAATTTTTTTTGTTTTTTTATTTATTAATGCTTATATTCGTTCCATAAAAAATTTTTCAATTATTTCGTTGTTGTATTTAGTAACACGTTCACCATCTGCGGTATCGGTACGAAGAAATACACCACCAAAAGATTATCAATTATATGACCAAACAACAAATGCCGATGAAGGTAAGTTCTTATTAAAGTAAATATAATAGTAAATTTATTTTTATTTAAAATTTTTTAGTTTTTGTTTTTAATTTTATTTAATATCAAACTGTATTTACTGTTTCTTTATTCATTCATGATGTTTTTTTCTCTTTTTATTTATTTATTTTTTTTTTTCCTTTCGAACTGTACAATGACATCACACACATTCACTTCATTTCAAATTATATGTGATTTATTTACATGAACGAATATACAGGCTTTGTTGTGCACAAAAGCAGAGGTATTACAACATTATCATCAATGCAAGAACCTCTTGTTCCTGCACGTTTACGACAAGCTAAAGAAAAAAATAATATGGAAACGAAAGCTGATGAAAGAGGTTCGAAAAATATAATACATTTTTTTATGTGTACATCTTTATTTTTTGTATTTCATATTTTTCTTTATTTTATTTTTTTAATTTTTAATTTTTTTCATTTATTTCTTTTTCTAGATAGTAATATTCTCTTAGATTATTATTTTTTTAGTTTTTAAACGTTTCAAAATATTTGATTTTCAGTAGTTTAAAAATATCTTAGAATCAAATAAAACAAAATTCATTAATTTATTTAGATGCATAGTATTTAGATAACACAATTCGCTTCGATTGTAGTTTTTAAATTTTTTTTTTTTAGTAGTACATTATATATAATCCGTTTCTGTAACTTCAGTTTTCAGCTGAAATACTCAATTTAATAAATGAATATTCTTATATAGTTTATCAAAATATTTTTAAAAATTTTAAAACAAATATAAAAGAGTTGTAAACTCAAAGTTACAGAAATGTCTCATCAACTACTTAACTTACAAAACTAAAAAGAAAATAGATTTTAGGTGTTTGCTCTGATAATCAATAATTCAATAACAACTTTTGAAAATCTTAAAAATGTTAAATTGAGTGTGTGATTACATCTGGGATAGTTTACTGGTATTTTGTATAGAATCTTCTTTTAAAAATTTCTGTTATATACAGATTTTTATATCTGTTATATTCTGTTCAATCTTATTTAATTCTGAAATTTTTTGAAGAAATTTTCTATACTAATTAAATAAATACGTGATAATGAAAGATATTCTTATATCGATCAATACATAATCTACGTACATATATGCATAATTGAATAAATTTCAAAAAAATTAAAATAACGTCCATATTTTTCAGTATTTTCGAACTTTAACTTTTTAAGTGCACCATTTCACATCAAACAGAGCATTTTTATTGCACCCCATGGTTTTTTTTATTTTTTCATTTATTTTTGCATTGTAAATATGAATAAGATTAAAATTATGTTAATTATTCATCACAAAAAAAAAAAAAAATTATTTTTTACAATTTTATAATTTTTTAAATTTGTTTTTACGTTTTGTTACTGTGCATTTTTGACACTATTATTGTTATTATTGAATGCCCCCTTTTAGGCGATAGTTTACCAGCTGGTCGACCAAGTAATTGGGAAGAAACAAAAAGACCAAGTTTTTCAGGTAAATCAAATGCAATTACATATGTGTGTTTTATTTTAAAGTTAACTTTTTTAAATCATTTTTTATTATTGTGCTTAAAATTGCATGAAATAAAAAAGAAGACTAATATAGTTATTAAGTAATTTTATAGCAAATAGTCATTGTGACAAAATGCTTATCCACATGTAGATTTGTAAATACTAAAACTTTTAAATTGTTTGTTTTATCTTTATCATTATCATCAAATAATGCTAGAATATTAAATAGTATATTACATTAACATTTTGATTTTCCTTTACGATTTGTTTTTATTTTAGTTTTATATATTTCTGTTTTCAAGTTTTTAATTTTTGTAGAAGTTTTTTTGAGAAATTAAAAAATGAAACTAGAATTTTAAAAATAACTTTAAATTTAAATATTAAAATAAAAACAATTTATGTCTTTAAAGGACGAAGATCAAGACGTAATTCATCTAGTGAAGAATCTCAATTAACAATTGAAAATTTTGGTGGTTCACAAGATCAATTAAATATGATTGGACGTGAAAGAGAAAGAGAACGTGATAGAGAAAGAAAATTATCTAGTGCCAGTATAGGTAAAAATTGTAAATATCAATTAAAATGATGTACTCGATAAAATTTTGTTTCTGTGTAATAGTTTTAGAACCAGCAGTTGCTGTACGATCATCAATTGCTGATGCTAGAGGTACATTACAAATTGGTTATGATACTGATTCTGGTTCTGAAAAACAAGATAGAGAAACAGAGAAACATATAATAAGAAGACAAAATAGGTAAATGTAAAATTAAAAGTAAAAAAATTTATATAAAATTGTTTGTAGAAAAGCGAAAACAATTTTTCATTTTTACTTTATTGTACAGTATGGACAATGTTTCTCTTCGTAATATAACACATTCCAAGGAAAAAGACTATATAGATGGTGATCTATTAATACAACAGCAACAAATAAAATCGAGTGCCTATATACAAGACAATGATAGTAGTACGCCAAAACGTAAAACATCATTTGCAACATTACCAAATACAACAACATGGCAACAGCAATCACATTTATTAAATCAAATGGATCAACCTGGTAAGATGCTGCAAATATTATGGGTTCATCTCCATATATCAATTTTCATCTTTTTTAGAAATTTATAGTGCAACAGAAGATGATCGACCATTAGTTGATGCAACAAAATTATCAACAATACGTATGAAATTGGAGGAGAAACGTCGTCATATTGAACAAGAGAAAAGGAAAATGGAAATTGCAATGTCTAGACATCAGGAGAAGGTAGGCAAAGCCGCCTTTTTACAAGCGATTAATAAGGTAAGTTTTTTAAATAAAAATCTATGAGTAACTACGTAAATTCGAAATATTTCATTCATTTGTTTCTTCGTTCTTTTGTTTTATGTTGTTATTTTGGTTTCTTCTTTAGACTATAAATTAAATGCACCTTCATAATACCCACTTTGTTCATGTGTATTTTTTTTGTGTTCAAACTAGAAATAATTTTGTCAAAAATGTTTTTATTGGGTTTTAAAACGGAAAAGAGGATTAGTTTTTTAGATTTATTATTTCCTCGTTAGTCATTCCCATTTTAAAGCTATGGATCTTTTTTTTTTCTATTGTTATTATGCATACAAATACAAATAATTGATCAGTCAGTCATTAGAGAATTAGGACATGTGTGCAATTTGGTGTTTTTTCCCTTAAAATCTAAGAGAAACAAAATTTCTATAGCTAGATATAGAAATCAAATAAATTAAAAAATTATCAAAACTTGTCAATACTCTTAAATTTTATCATGACCGACCATTGAAGAAAAAATAAAAGTATTCATTGACATGAAAAAGCATTACCAAATTCATTCTTAAATCGAATACACGTAACATACATAAGTAGCTTTCATAGCATTTCACACTTTATTTTTTTATTTTTATTTAAAAAAATTACAAAAAATTTAAATTCAAAATAACAAAAAATATACAAAAACAAAATACCTCCTCCTACTTTCTCAAGCAAATAGAATACTTAAAATCGGAAGAAATGACGGTAAGAGACATTTACCGATTAACAGTTATTTTTACACAGTTTTTTTTAAGCATTTGAAAAAAGTTCTGCTTATTTTCAGTTTATATTATACAATTTCGCACTTATTTTGAATTACTTATTATAGAGTGTAGATCTAAAACAATAAAAAAAAAGTTCAAAGAAGTCAATTTATTTTTCGATATTCATTTAAAAATTTTATGATCGGCTGAGTAATTTCTGTTTCTTTTTAAAATTTGTAAAAATATTTCAAAACTTAAAACCAATTTAATTTTGGAGTATTTTATTTATATCTAAGCAATTTCTTGCATAAAAACGAATTTTTTATTATAAAAAAATAACAGGATCTCTGTCTTTGAACTTCTTATTAACGACAGTATAAAAAGCAGATTAGATTACTTTTTTAAAGTAAAAAAATAGAAATTTAAAATTTTGCATGTTTATTTCTTTTATTTCATAGGAATTGAAAATTTAGACAAAATTAGACTTTATGTTTCAAAATATGTATTTTGCCTTTTTCTTCCTTTGTATTTAAATAAATTTAAACTCCTTTTTAAAAATTGTTATTAATAATTTGAAAAAAAGAGTATAATAATAATAATAATAATGAAAAACCATATTAATGCGGTGATGGTAGTATTTTCTTTGGTTTTTTTTCGTCTACTTGTATATATGTATATTTTTATAGGGTAAAAATCAACAACAAACAGATGTTGAAAATAAAGAACAAACAATAAGTGCAGATAAAAATATTAATACAATGGATATTGCAGATAAAACTAGTGGTTTACAGGTACAATCATCAATTAAAAAAATTAATTAAAATTGTTAAAAATAAAAATATAAAAAAAATGTAAAATCATTCGAAATTGCATATTTTTCTCATCTCTCTATCATCATTTATTACTTTCGATTTAACATTTTTGAATGCTCGTAAACATTTATTACGTACCATATCCCAATCTTGAATACTCCATCTAGTTTTAATTATATACTTGTAATTATTTCAATTATATTTTAAAAGTAGTTTAAATTTTTGAAATATGTCTTTATTCAACCATTTTTCCAAAACCAATAAACTGAAAGTTTAGAAAGTATATTTATGTTATTAAACAATTTATCCAAAACACACATTAATTCATATTTGCAAGCACTTAAAAATATTAAATCGAAAGCAGCTATTTTCATTAGTAATTATTACTAGAAAATTCATACCAAGCACCGCAAAATATTAATAATTTTTGTTTTTAATTTTTTTGTTGTAGTTAAAATGTTTTGTTTGTCGTTTTTATGTTTTATTTTCATTTTATATGCTTGTAAAAACACATTCATATCATCCTCATAATTTCTGTAAATGGTACTAGTAAAAAATTATCATTGCTAAAAATTTGTTTTTGTGTTTTCTTTCTTTTTGTTTTGTATTTTATTTTTATTTGTACAAAAGAACAAAAAATTAAAGAAAATTGATTTCTAAAAATCAAGATTTTTAGTTATACAAGTAATGTAGCATGTGATTAAATTTTCATTAGCCCTAAATTAATTTCCATCTTTTGTTTCTTTTTTGCTTCAATTTGATTTCTTTTTATAGGATGAAATTGAACCAACGCATGATACAAAATGGGAACAACAAATACCAACAGATATACAAAAACGAACACCAGAAGTTGACCAAGTCGATTTGGAAAGATATCAGGTAATAAATTTTCAAAGAAAACCAAAACAAACGATTGGTTGTTCAATTTATCATTATTTTGTCTTTGTATTACGTATGATATTATTCTAATAAAAAAAAATTTTTTTTTCTTTGTTTGTTCACATGTTTGTGTGTTGTCTTGTCATTTTTGTCTTTGTTTTCTTTTCATTTTTTTTTTCCTAACTTTTTTTTTAATTTTCTTGTAACCAAAAATAATATAAAAATATTATAGCAAAGTATTGCAATTATGAACTCAAACCTTCAGGATATACAACAAGATATTCATAGATTAGCAACGCAACAAAATCAAATTCAAGCTCAACATTTACAGGCACAACAACTAATGCAAGCCCAACAGATAGCCAATATGTTAAATCAGGTGCTTTTAATTTGTTTTCTGTTATTTGTTTTTTGTCTGACCACACAATTTTTTTTAATGGAAAACTGAATCACAGTATTAACTAAATATTAGAAAAAGAAATAAAGCAAAATCATGCAAAAAAGAAATTAAAAATGTTATTCCCAAATATTCCTTTTACGAAAATTCATATTTGAAGTCTTTATAAAATAAAGAGGTTTTGACTCATTTACTGTGTTTTTGAAAATGAATAAATAAACAGTAATATATTTTCGAAAACACGATTACTTTCAATTGAGTAAAAATCAACCAATTTGCTAGAATCTGTAAAAATTACGGTTAAAATATCATTTTCATAAAATATAATGTAGATAAAAAATATCTACACTGAAGAAATTATTGATCTCTGCCTTAGATTTAGACCGCTTTACAGGTCATTTTTAATCATTATTGTTTTTTAAAGGGATAATTTTTAATTATGCATTTTTGCATGTTATTGCGCAAATTACACTAGAATTTTCATTTTACACATATTTTAGATTTTGTACAAAACATTTTTTAATAAATTGGTTTGTAACACTCACATGCATGGAATTTTTCTCTCTTTTTTTTTAATTTTACTTTTAATTTTGAACAACTTTTTCAAAGAAACAATATACAAAAAATTTATTAAATAGAGCTATTTTTTCGTTTTGCTAACATTATTTAACATTTGTGTGTACTTTATAACAATTTTATGTGAAATTCTATTATAAATAGCAGTATGGTTCTCAACATAATCTCCCAACACAATATCGACCTTTACCACAAAATTTCGGTTCAACACCACATATACCACAAACATACGGATCACCGAATGCATACAATTCACGTCCGCCTAGTCGAGATCCTTATCAACAATCAATGCAATATATAAATGAACATGGTCAATATATTAGTCAACCGCCACCACAACAACCACCACCACCTGCAACTGGATCATATCAAAGTAGTCATACACCACAACAAATGTATCAACGTGATAATCAATATATGGGCGAAAATGGTGCCCTTACATTTCCTTATGGTAACCAATATTCTGGTGATCAATACCAATCGAATCAATTTATAAATCGTCCTCCTCAAGCACCTCATGATTATGATGATTACCGATCGGTTCGTGATCATAATTCACCTCAGCCAGGACAATTTTACTTGCATGAGTCATCTCCCCAGCCAACACAAAGACGAACTTGGGCTCAATCTGCGGCACAAAATGCTGAATTGCAACAGCAACAGCAAATACAATTGGACATTAATGCATGGCAAACACAAAATGTACCAACAAAAATTGATACTAGAACATGGAAGTCGCCAGGTGGCAGTTCAAGTGGTGGTAGTAGTATGAGTGGATTTATGTTACATCAAAATGGTGGTAGTGATTACGGTCATCAAGAGAAATCGTATCAAAATCTTTTCCCTGTACATTCAAGCCCTCAACATAGTAGAACGCCGTCTAGACAAACATCAAATGTGATGAGCAACCATAGGGTAAGAGAAAAAAGAATGAGAATTGTGGTTTTTTGTGGTAAATAATTAGAAGATAATTTTTGTATTTAAATTCAAATAATGAGCGAAACGTCATTGTAGTTGATTTAACAAACAAAACTAAAGATTTTATTTTTATTTCTTTTAATTTTTTCAGGATAATCGGATACCTGTAGCCCCGCCACCAGAAGACATGGCTCCACAAAGTATTTCATTTATTGGTGATGATGATGATTCTGTTGATCAAATTGAAATGAATATCGAAATGATACCATCAAGAAGATCAGAATTACAGCAAATTCGTTCACAAATTGCTCCGGAAGATGTTAATGAAACTGACATTAATTTAGGAAAATTGAATATATCAAGTGGAAGTCGTACTTATCGAATACCATCACCATCGAGGCCTTCATTGAATTCAAATAGTTTTCAGGTTCGAATCGAAATATAAAAAGAAGTCAAATTATGAAATGATAACATTTAATTATTTAAATTTAATTTAGGATCCTCAAGATGAATTTAGCAATGAAAAAGGATTTTATATTTCGTTTGATGATCAACCAAAACGGCCAAAACCACCTCTTCGTGCTAAAAGGGCATCACCTAAAAAGGAACGAAGTGTAGATAATTTAGATAAACGCGAACAAATTTCACAATTACAAAGAGAGTTAGAAAATGACGTTATGAAACAAGGTTAACTGTTTACGATAATTTGTTTTTCAATTAAAACTAATTGTTCTTGTATTTCTATTTAAATCGCATTTAGAACAAAAGAGAAATTCTGTAATGTTATTAAACAATAATAATAGCGAAAATAAGACGAATACATTTAGAATTGATGGTTCACCAATACGATCGAAGCACTATACAGATATTCAATCAACATTAAATTCATCGAATCAAACGAATAATACAGCAAATACAAATAATATTGATCGACGTCATTTAGAAGATGTTACAAATCAACAGCAACAACAACAGCAACAAATACAACAAAATTCTCATGGTTCCTCGAAAAATATTGATAACAGCAAAGAAAGTAAAGCACTTATTATTGGAACCGAATTATCAAATTTAGATCCTGTATGTAGTATTAATCTTAACAGAAATTATTTTTTAATTTGGAGAATTTGCATTTTTTTTTCGCACAGAATTCTATTGATGAAATGGAAAAGAGAAAAGAAAAAATCATGTTACTATCATTGCAAAGACGACAACAGCAAGAAGAAGCGAAAGCTCGTAAAGAAATTGAAGCAATGCAAAGAAGAGAAAAAGAACGTGAAAAGGAAGAGGAGAGAGCTAGAAAAAAAGAAGAACAAGCTGCACGTAGAGCTGCTATATTAGAAGCGCATAAATTAAAAAAGGCTATGGAGGAAGCTGAAAGAGAAGTAAAATTTCAGATTTTAGAAATAAAAAAAAGGGTCTTTTAAATATTTTTTTTAAATTTTTTTCCTTCCAGGGGAAAGTTCTTGACAAAGCTGAGCTAAATATGTTGAAACAACATAACATAACACAAACGACAACACCACGTTTAAGGACGCAAAAGGTAGCACGACCTCGACCAAAGACAATTCATGTTGAAAGTGGATCTGTTGATTTAAGTGAAGCATCTAGTTTATCAAGTCGTGGAAAAAAAGGTTCAAATACAAATTTAGTTGGTAAGTCAGAAAAACGAGTTTATATTTCCAAGAACTTGATTTTAATTTTTTCTTTGATTGATTTTTAAAATTTTATTTTTGATGATTTTTTATGGAGTTTTTGTTGTTTTTTATTTGTTTTTTTTATTACGTATTTTGAAAAACAAAATCGATACGTTAATATTTTAGGCTATGGTCAATTAAGCTCAAACTCAATGAGACGAGACTATTATAGAGGATCTCAAGATTCTTTAGCCATTAGAGGTAAAATAAAAAAGGAACAAATTTTATTTATTTTTTTTTATTTTGATTAAAAATTTTATGGATTTTATATTAATTATATGTACCATAGAAAGATTGAATTTAAAAATTATTTAATTTAAGAAATAAAATAAAAATTGTAAAAATCTTTAGAGAATTTCTGACAATATGGGAAAGATCTAGATTTTTTACTGCTCGATCTTATATAGCACCGCCTTAGAAAAATAATTTGAGATCAAATATAATTTAGAAGTTGAAATCAAATGATCTTAAATCAAAATCATTACATTTTCCACGTATAGGAAATAAAAATCATGTCAATAGAGTTCTTTTTCTATGTTAATCTTAGTTTTATAAAAATATCCAAATAATTCATTTATCTTTTTCCATGAACAAACTCTACAATCTACATGAATCGATTAGTTTTGTTATTGTTATTATTTTTTATTTATTCATTTATTTATTTATTTTTTTTATTAATTTTCTATATGGTTTACATTTCGTTTCCTTTTTTGTATTATAATATTGTCTAAAATATTGTTTATAATCTTAAAAAAAAACTCAAATTAATTTAATCATAATTGTATGTTATTTGTATTTAACATTTTTGTGTATTTTTAAAATCATAAAATTCTATGTTGAATGTTTCCATTTCACAGAATCACCAGATGAATATCCAAGCACTAGTTCTACTCCTATCGGTCGAAGGGGATCATATAAAAATTCAAGAGGTTGGTGGTGGGCTTTTATTTATTATTTTTCTATTATTTATTTATTCTAATTTCATTAATAAAAAAATAAACAAAAATGAAATAATTAATAACTTTTAAATTCAATATTTAACAATAAAAATAAAAATCGATTATAAATTTAAAACTTACACTACATTAATACTAAAAAAATCATTTGAAATAAAAGACAGAATCAAATTACTTTTAATTTAACATTAATATTCTTTGAATTTAATTTTTTTAACAAATAAAATCTTTAAAAAATTGAATAATATTTTTGTGCTAGAAGATTCAAAATTATGTGCTTTATAATAAACAATTATTTAAAAAAAAAAAAATCAAAAGCACAAAAGAAATCTCTAGAACTCTTTTGTAACTCACTAAACTTCTATGTTAACAACACAATAACAGAATGTAGATTTTGATTTTTTAGTTATCTAATTTTTGTTTGTTCTTGTATGTGTTTACGTTATTTATTTATATCCTTATTTTTTCTTTATGGTTTAATGAATTTTGTTATTTCTTTTATTTTTATTTATTTTTCTTGGTTGTATTTTTATTTTGTTTTATTTCCCTCGTTTTATTGTTTATTTAGCACACTAGAACGTTACTAAATGCAATGCTTTTCCTGGATTTTTTTTTCTTATGCTAACCTTAATAGTAATAATAATAATAATAATAAACAATTGCAAGTGTGATTTTTGATGATGTAGCACACTTCAAAATTTTATTATTGGTTGCATGATAATTATAGACAATGCAAATGGATAGTATACATTCATTTAATAATTTTCATAAAACATCTAAAATAAAGAATTCTTTTGCAAACCAATAAATTTATTTAGTAACAATTTTGCTTTAGAGGAAAAAAATTGGGGTTTTTTCAAATATTTCAAGTCAAAATTGGAAACAAAAATTAAAATTAAAATTGTAATTTATATATTTCATTTAAAATCGAAATAATATTCTTATTTATTAAAGAAAAACCCTAATTATTGTAAATTCTATTCTGTTACAATCTCACTATGTTTTTTTCCCCTCACAGAAAATTGAAGCACGTTATGTTTTCATTTTTTATTCCATGATTATTCTATTTATTTTTTATTCCTTTCATATTTATTAAAATAATTTTTATTTTCACCTACCATATTTTTGATTAGGAAAAAATCTTCTGTTTTCTATAAATACTTTCATAAATCCTCTCATATACATTTTGATTATTAAATTAAATATTTTTCTTTTAGTATTATATCAGATGAAATGAATAAAATTGAATATTAAAAATTCTTAAATTCTAGTTTAGACATTAAAAAAAAAAAAGAACACAAAAATTAAAAAAAAAATTAGTATTTTTTCTGATTATATATTTTTTTATTATTATTTTGTTAATATTCTAAAAAACTTAAAGAAATAAAAAAAGATCAAAATATTTTTTTTTTAATTTAAAAAAATACAAAATTTTTGAATACAAAAAATCAAAACAAAAAAAAATTTCCGTGTTTATTATATCGGCATTTTACAGAACCAACAATTGAACGAGGTCGTACATTATCACGTATATCGATAGCAAAAGGAAGTTCATTAAATTTTCGAGGGCGAAAATCAAATTCCCTGATGAATTTGTGCGGTAAGCCCCAAATAAATAGTAATATAATCATCATTAAAAAAAAAAGACTACAAAAACCAAAACAATACACAAAATAAAAAATTTAAAAAAAAAAGTTTCTTAGGAAAAATAAAGCAAATTGAAAATGGCAAAGAAATAAAATTAATCAGGAGAACAATGTAAAATTATATTAATTAGATGTACTAATTTATTAGATAAAAAATTTGAAGATTCATTTTTGCAAATCAGTGTTGCTTTATTTTTCACAGAGAAAAATAAATACATTTTATATACATTATTACATACAGTAAAACATATTTGTTGGGGCTTTTTCTTTTTTTGTTCTTTTGTATATTATAATTAAATATTTATTTTATTTTCTATATATTATATTCCTTCATATATAGATATACGTATTTTTAGTTTTAGTTTTTTTTCCGATTTCTCATTTTTATTCCTTTTTTTTTAAATCTCATTTATTTATTCATTTACTTGGTAGCTAGATACTAGTTTTTCACTGAAAATTTAAAGTACATAATAATTTTGAGCCTTCAGCTTCCATAAATGAAATAAAAAAAAAACAAAAAATTTTTACATTTCAAATATAAGCATTAAATTAAATCATGTTTAAATTTTCATTGAAAAATTTTAGCACTTTAATATTTCGTTGCGTGTTGTACAAATATCATATTTTATTTGTTTAGAAAAATTTCGATTTTTTATTTGTTTTCATTTTATTCTTTCATGTTATGGTGATTGTTTTTTACTTTTGTCTATTTTATATATTTTTTTTATTTTTTATTTATTTTTTTTTTTTTTTGAATTTAATAGAACTATATAATTTAAAAAATTTCTAATAATATGAAGTTACAATTAGTAAATTTAAATTTTATTTAAATAAAATTGATAGTATCAAGTAAAAGATAAAGTTTTTATTAATGTAGGATATACAAACAGAATTTTTTCCAAAAAATGTATTGTACTATTTTTGTTTTTAAATAGTGATATTATAGAAAATCATTCTAAAAATTAAATACATACATAAAATTATAATTATAGTTATTAATGTGACTTGCTCACAAGATAGTATATTTATTGTACTAATTTTCTTGTATTATATATACTAGTATGTGAAGTATTCTTTCAACCTATTGTTACGTTATTACTAACGTAAGAGAAATGTATGTTAACAATTTACCAATTTGATATATTCATATATACATATATATGTACGTCTATAACAGCTCATTATTTCGTTTCGATAGCTCCTTCCGTTTGCCTTTATTAATTTTTATTTCTTTAGATTTTAATATAGTTCGTTATTTATTCAACTTTACTTAAATAACTAGACATTGTAAATTTCAGCTTGAGATTATCAAATCAAAAAATGTACATACATCTATCTATCTATTGTAATTTCAATATTTTTGCCATATTTTTCAAGTACGTAAAAAATGATTTCTTCCAGATATTAATCAAATATTACACACGAAATCATAAATTCATACATTTTCCAATCGAATCATTATGTAATGAAATCATAATAAAAAGATTTTTACTTTCTTTTTTCATATATAACTTTTTTTTCTTTTTAATTTGATTTTGATTTGCTTTTTTTATTGTAGTAAATTGAATTTTATTTTCTCAAATTTATGTGCAATTAAAAATTCAGAATGCATTTTATTTGTATTTAAAAAATTAATTATTATTTTATTTTTCATAAAATTGTTCTTATGCATTTTGCAAGTAAGTTTTATTATTTTGAAAATAACAAATGAATGTTTGAATTTGAAAAAAAAAAAAATTTTTTTTTTGTATTTAATTTGTTTGCAGTAATTTTTTTTTTCAATTAATTTGATTTAATTTGTTTTAATTTTATATAAAATAAAATTATATATTTAAAAAAAAAAAAAAAAAAAAACAAAGAAATTGGACAATTTTCAGCTGCTTCTAAGTAAGTAGTTTCAAAAATTTTATTCAAATAACAGAAATTTTGATGGAATTTTTCAAGTAGGTATGCATATATACGTACATTAAATATTATCATTACATGTACCATACATATTTAATTTCTTGTACTCTTTGTACAGTTGTAAATGAATTCTCTAAAACATTTTGCATTTACATAATCTTAATTCGTTTCAGTTTAGTTACATAACTTTATAAATATTTATGAATTTCATTTTCTAAAAATATTAAAAACCGAAATAAACAAACTATTTAAACTTTTAAGTTCTTTTAAAAATGATATAATAATCTGTGATGTCCTGAGGCTAAGAAGAAATTAAGAACAGATTACATTTGAAATAATTTATCGTTTTATTTGCATTTTCTTTAGTTAATTTTGAAACATTTTTATTTTATTTATTTACCTTTTTTTTATTTATTATAAAAATCGATTTCCTTTTTATATTGAATTCAATTGCTAAAAATAACATTTTTTAAATTTGAACAAATTAATTAAAATTTGAATACACAAAATAAATATTTTATTCATAGGAAAATCAAAATTATCAAATTTTACGTAAGAATTCAGTGTATACATATATATATTATTTTCTTTTCAAATTATTATGATTTATGTAAATAGAAGTTTTATACTTTATTTTATCCAAAAATCCAAAAATTTCTCCTTAGAAATTTTGTAAAACACCCATGATACTATAAAAAAGATATGATTGATTTTTTGGCTCGCACAAAAGCACCAATATCCAATTTAGACTTTATGATTTGTGTATGATTTACATATATAGCACTTCAGACATACAACAGATTTTCTAATTTTTTAATCTAAGGTATCCTACCTTACACAGTTTGGTAGTTTATTTAAAGCTAAAATTTATAAAAATTTTTTGCTGATTTTTAGAGTCAATTGGTTTCTGAAGATACATTGTCTGAACATTCTATTTTGTTCCATTCATCTTATACGTATTTGCTTTCAAGCAAGTGTAATATAAACTCATACAAATAAGATTCCTGACGTATCTTTTTTATAGTATTGTGTACTTAATCCTCTTTCTATATGTGTTTGTGTGTGCACCTTGTACATATGTATTCATACTGCCGGCTATTAAAATTTTCAAGATTATTAGAAAATGTGTTCGTAGATTTAAATATTAAAAGAGCAAAAATTTGTTTTTTTTCTCCTCAATTATTAACGTTTATTAATTATTTGAAGATTCATAAGAATATTAATGTTTCTACTGAAAAATATTCAAAAGTGATTTTTAAAAAAATATATATATTCTATTCAATACATAAATTATTTTGTTTACTTACGTTTTTAAAAATCTTTTAAATAACATTGCCATAAATACATCTTATAAATTACAAAGCTTTCATTGTTTATGGAACAAGAGATTTAAATTTCATCAAAAATTTTATTTTAATCATTCACTTTTTTCATTCTAATATAGAATGAAAATAGTTAGTGTAATATAAATAGTTCTAATTTTATAGTAATAATTTTTTTCTCATTTAAACTGAATCATTCATCATTTCACATTTTAATTTTAACCGAAAAGTTTATCATCTCTTTAATTTTTCATATTAAGTACATCTGTGCATCTCTCACACTGTTTTTTTTTTTTTTTGCAAAAAAGGGATTTTGGTTTTGGATCCATTTATTATTCTTGTTTTCTTTTTCTCAGATTTTATAATTTTTATTTCATTTTTAATTGCATAAATTTTAACCACCAACATAACTCAAAAGAAAAGAAAATTTACCAATAAAACACAACAAATACAAAATAATGAAAATAAATAAATTTAGTTATTTTTTTTTAAATGGATATTCCCATCTAATTCAAAATTTTCTTCCTTTCCCTATTTTTTTTTTCGTGTTTTTTGTTATTTTTCTAAATTTCATTCAAAAAAAAAAAAAACATGAACGTTCTTGTCATAATGTATAAAATTACCAAATATTCAACATATAATACACATTTCTACCATCATCAATCATCATAAAATCTGAAATATTTTTTTGGATAATCATGGCCAAAATAAAAAAAAAAAATCCAACAAAGATACAGATTCTGGTCTAGGACGTGCCACACCACCAAGACGTGCACCTTCACCTGGTATGGGTCCATCATCATCAACGGCATCAGGTAGGCATTTACCATCACCATCTGGTCCTGGCTCCTTACCACCAGGACTTATGTCAAAACGTCGTGTATTTGATGATGGATCAAGTGATATCTCATCAACGCCAAGTTCAATGATGGAATATTCGGGTTTGTATAATTTTCAAATGAATAACACTAGACATATTTAAAGAATAAAAGTAATTCAAGTAGATTTAGACGTAAATTTGATTTTTTTTTTATTTTTATTTTGATTAGTTTTTTTTTTAAATTGTTCGTTTGTTGTTTTAAAGATTGTTTGATTTATTTGTTTTTAATTTTTTATTTGGCTTGCATTAAAAAAAATTTTATTTTGAAATTGTATTAAGTGTTTTGATTTGCATATCCATTTAATTTTTAAAAAATTTAAAATCAATTTAATTAGCTCTTAATTTTCTAAACATTAACAATAATTTTAATTAATTCTTATAATCATTTTTCATTTTAGTTTTTTTATTTCACATCAATAATTTCTACATTTCTTTAAAAAATTTTTCTTCACATTTTTGGAGAACAACACCAAAAAAAAAAAAAATTTCAATTTATTTTTAAACTCATTTTCATCCAATTTAGAATTCTCATCTGATTTTTGTTTTTCTTCTTAGGTCCAAAATTGTATAAACAACCTGCAGCTAAATCAAATCGTGGCATTATATTAAATGCGGTCGAATATTGTGTATTCCCAGGAGCTGTGAATCGTGATGCTAAACAAAAGGTGCTCGAAAAGATAGCTAGATCAGAAGCAAAACATTTCTTAATATTATTTCGTGATGCTGGTTGCCAATTTAGGGCATTATATAGTTATTGGCCAGAAAATGAAACTGTTGTTAAATTATATGGTACAGGACCTAGTCAAGTTGATGAAGTCATGTTTGATAAATTTTTCAAGTAAGAATTTTTTTTTTTTTTTTTTTTTTGAGAATTACTGAAATTTTAATATTCGTTAATTTATTTTGTATTTAACAGATATAACTCAGGAGGTAAATGTTTCTCTCAAGTACATACAAAACATTTAACAGTTACAATTGATGCATTCACAATACATAATTCGCTATGGCAGGGTAAAAAAGTGAATTTACCAAGTAAAAAGGATATGGCTTTAGTTATTTGAATATAAATTTCTGTAATTTTAGTAAAACAAAAAAAAAAATATGTAATAATAAGAAAAGAAAGTAAATTTGCTTAACATAGAAAATTTTTTCGTTTTTTAAGGAAAATTACTAGTAAAATTGAAAAAGAAAAGACAAAAAAGTAACAAAAAAAATTTAAAAATTTCATTTTAATTTCTTTTTTCATCTCGAAATAAATATACACAAAAACAAGACGTTAAATTAGAAAATGGATAATTTCTTATCGTTAAGATTTCAGAATTGAATCAGTGTACTGCCATTCAAATGAAAAATATATTTAAAAAATTCTTATTTGTGTCAATGAACATTTTATGTAATGTGTGCACATTCGTATTCAAAATTTGTTTTTTGTGTTCTGCAAAAAATTGTTCATACGTATTTGTAATCTTTAGTTTATTTGTAATATGTGTAGGGCTTTTTTTATGTGTAAAGTTTAAATGAAACGTTTAGCAAAAAAAAAAAACCTTTTTATTATTAGTTGAAAAAATTGTATGCTATCTGTTATAAATGTCTCTTTAATTGATGCATATAAATTGTAAACAATATATTCGTTTCTCTTTAAAAAAAGAAGAACTTTATTATTCGTTTTCTAAAACATACACCAAAATTTTACTTAACAAAACAAAACATGAAGGAAGAAAGTGAATGAATAGTAGTAGCCTTACATGTACATATATACATATATAAATGTTTAAATGATAATATTACTTAATGTAAAAAATCATTAATTTACCGTTATTTCACTTTCAATCATTTATTACTTTGCGATTATTTTGCTATTAGTAATGTTGTATTAATATGAAAAAATTATTTTCAGAATTTACTGAATGTAAGATGTCCATCTAGATTGCCTCAAATACTAAATAATATTAAATTTTGATTTATGCTTACTTTAAACATAAGTAAAATCTAATTAAAAAAAATGAAATATGTAATGTAATAAAAATGTCGATAAGAATGTGCACACAGAAGAAAATACATTGCAAAAACCAAAAATAATCGTTTTCTTTATGTAACTTGTATGTATAAGTGCCAACATTATAAGTGTAAATGTAGAAATGAAATTTTGCTTTACATGATTTTGATACAATAAATAAAATAAATGAAATGAAATGAAATAAATGAGTCAAACAAAAACATTACAAAACAATTAATTCAGTTATTTCAGTAACTATACGAAAGTAAAGTATTGTCTTCTTAAATTAAAAAATAAATGAAATAAAATTAAAATTTACTTTTAATTATAAATTAAAAAAAAATAAATTAAAATATATCAGACTATACACTTACACAACGTAATAAAAAACTATTTGAAAAAAAAAAAAAAAAAAAACAAAACAGTACATCTTTTTTAAATGTCTGCTACTATTTCAACTTAATTGCTTCCAAATATCTTTAAAATTCTTCAAAGAATTTTTCACATTTTATGCAAAATAAAAAGAGAAAACGAAAGAAAACGAAAAAAAAAATAAAGCCTAGATGAACAAAACAAAGCGAATAAAAAAGATTAAAAAGGAGACAGAAATTCAACAAAAAAAAAGTAAACATATTTTGTATAGAAAAAAACCATGTCATATTAAAATTTTATGCTTAAAAATAAAGTAAATAAATAGAAGTAAAATAAAATGAATGCGCTTCGCTTCTTTATTAAATGTTTGAAAACAATAATACTAACAATTGATAGTAAAATAATGAATATGAACAATAAAAAAAAACATTAAAAGTTTGAAATATAGAACCTAGAAAAAAAAAACCAGGAGTAAATATATAAACTAACAAGACTTGAAAATAAAATATAAGAAAAATTAAAAAAAAAACATAAAGAGTATACATTTAAGACAAATTTATTACCTACAAATACCGAAAGTTAAAATTAAAATTACTTAATACAATATGAAATCGTAATTAATTACATATGTACACATGCATACTTATACTGTCCACATTATTCAATTATCACGTATTATACATACATATATTAAATATCATAAAAAACAATAGTGAAAAAAAAAATCAAAAATAAAATGAAGATAATCCCAGCTCGTGACTAAGATAGTAAATGCTCGTGCACGATTTGACATAAAGCCAAATATTTCTTTACATTTTGGTGGGCAACACAAATAATTAATGTTGAACAAATCGGTTCAAACATATAGACAATTTTTTCTTTTAACAGTTTTTATGTTTCTTATATTTTTTATGTTATCGATATCGAACAAATTATTATTTTTCCTTTTTTTGTTTTTTAAATTTTGCGCGGTCTATCATATGAAATTTGTATTCGTCCGGAAAAGTAGACAAATAATTACGTCGTTTCAGTAGTTTTTGTGAAAAAACGTTTTGAAAAACAAAAATACAGAAAATGTGTAATGGATAAGCGAATAAATGAGAAAATATTTAAACATATGATTTTGAACGAATACAAAAAAAAAGAACGGAGGAATTATTTAAAATTTAAGCTTATAAAATAGGAATACATAATAAAAATAATAAATATTGCAAGATTTAAGCGAAAAGAATACATTTTTATGTGTACAATAGAAAATTAGAAAATATGTAAAAAAAAAAACAATACATACATGAAATTAAAATGAATAATAAAATTTAATTTAACACATTATTAAGAATTAATTAAGCAAAGCGAAAAAAACTAAAAAATAAAAGTAAATATAAAAATTCTTTGTATGTGTATAAAATGGAATAAAAGCAACAAGAAAAAATGAATAAAAAAAGAAATTTCAATATAGTCATTTGTTTTTTATATATATATACATAATTATATAATATTATATTAATGAATTAATTATGTATGATGTTTATTTTTAATTAATATATATTATTAACTAATTAATTAATTATGTTTTATTGTATATTTACATTATATGATAATCACAAGTAAATAAGAAGAAAAGAAAAACAGAAAGAAATTAAACGGATTCTATTTCTTTTTAAACCGAAAAATTAAATTAAAACTTAATTTTTATTAAGTATTCTTTTTTATATATTACATGTTTATTATAATATAATTAATATATTTCAATGTATTCTATTATTTTCTTTTATAATTAATAATAATTTAATCAAATTTTCATTTTTCGAAAAATAAATAAGTAAATAAAAATAAAAATAATAAACTAAATAAAAGGAAGCATATTTTTTTATTTCTTTAAATGTTTAACGCGTAATGCTTTATGTATTTAATGATGTAAGAAAGCAAGAAAAAAGTCATTACGTTTTTTTTAGTCATTTTATCGTGTTGGTTATTATTACATGTATTATTCACTATTTATAATGTTATTTCGTAATATCTGTAATGTACATATATTCACTTTTTTTTTTTTTTTTGTTTTATTATATTCATAAATTTTATTATTTTTTATTGTAGTAAAATTTTTGGAAATGGAATAAGATCCAATCTATAATATATAAAAAAATACATTTTTAAATACAGAAATTTCTTTATTTTGCATGTAAAAAGTAACAGTGCTTGAAAATCACGAGATATTAAAGATTGTGCAAACAAAACTATAACAAAAAGAAATAAAACAATTTTTTTTTTAATAATCACATTAGTAGTCCTGTTCAATAGTTTTAATTGGGAAAGTTTTAATTTTTTACATTCCATCAAAAAAAAGTAAACCGAAGAAGGTAAAAAAATTGAGTTCTTGAATCAATAAATATTCGTAAAACAAAAATAGAAGAGACCATCGGTTTACTCAAACAGCACATTAATAAAAATGCAGACACAGTTTTCGTAAAAGTTTCCATAAAATTTATTTTAAAAAATTGAATTACAAAAGTCATACTTTCATTCTACTATCTGTCATTATAATTTTTTCATTTAAAATTTATGATCATTATCTTTATTTCGAGCATCGTTGTATAGGTCGTCTCTTATTTAATTTTATAAATTACAAATTTTTTCGTACTATTTCACTGACTCAAATTCAAAATCGTATAAAGTGAAAACAAAAAAAAAAAAGTTAAAAAATAAATAAAACAATTATTTCTATTGAAGTTAATGTATCAGAAAGACTTATTTATTTTTACATTTTTTATTTTAATTTTTATTATGTATCTTGTATATTGATTTTATATAAACGTAAATTTTTAATTAAATATAGTGAACTTAAAATAATTTTCAATTAAACATACAGTATGAACTATGAAATACAAACACGTAAAATACAAACATACATACATATGAAAATAATATTTACTTATGATTTAATAAACAATAAAACATAATGAATTGATAAATAACAATATACTAAAAAGGAATAAAAAATCAACAAATATGAAAACTTAAAATAATGAATTATTATAGAAAAAAAAAATGTAATAAAAATCATAATGATATAAAAATATTTACTATAATTATTGTAATTGATTATAACAAAGTGAAGACATTATTTAATAATGAAATACAATTTTACATTTTTTTGTCATTTTTTGTTATTTGTAAGCAAAATAAGACGATTATTAAAAAAAAATACTTTTGTTGAAATAAAAATAATTTTTTCAAAATAATAAAAAAAAGTCTAATATGAAAATTCTGTTTTTTTTTTTTTTTCTTCACAAGAAATCTATCAAATAAACTTTATTACATGTTGAAGTGGATGAGTGGTACGAGCGGTACACTACAATATACAATGGCTTTTATTTCTATTTCAGTTTGTTTAAAATTATATATATATGTATGTACATTATGCAAAATTGTATTATCGTTTGTACCACGCTTAATATTTTGTGATTTATGATAAAAAATATACGAAACGACAAATACGATATTGCATATTACATACGTGGCATTACTATAAGTATCAGATATAAAACAAGTTTTAGAAATTCAAAAAAATTTTGATCTGATCAGTAAATTACAAACAAAAAAATGATTTACATACATACCATACACATCGGAAAATTTTTTACATGTTGTCTCAGAATGAATGAATTTCAGAGTAGACGAAGAGGTGTTGATTCTAAGATAATTTTCACTAGGAACAATTTGAATAAAACAAAACATATTAAATGACCTCGAATATCCTGTATGCGAAAAATTTCCTAAATTTACAGACTCGAAATCGAATTATACTGCCATGAATGTTGATAATGATGATAGATCTAAAGCGATTTAAAAGCAAATAATTCCCAACGTTGTTGTTCTCTATTTAAGCATGGAAACTAACTTTTTGCTAAAGGAATAATAAATAATAAATCTTTTAAAAATAATTTATTTCTTTATTAATTTTTTTTGTTTTGAATTTTAATAGTAATTAATTATTTCAATAATGTAAAATAGCTGTTGGTTTTTATAAATAAACATGCATTTTGAAAAAAAGATGAAATTTAATTTTACACAATTGTAATCTTTTTTATTTTTTATTTTACTATTTTTTTGTTTTGTTTTGATACAGATACAATTAAAAAATGGATAAAGCTTAATAAAATTGTAAAAATACCGTGTTTATGGAAATATATTTTGCATTATTTTTCGTCTTGCCCATTGATTCATAAACCACCGCTTTATTTTGTCAGGGTAAAATGTATTTGTTTCTTAATTTTTATTTTAATTAAAACCACAAAAACATAATTAAATATTACATATATTAGTAGTTTAGTATTTTTATTATTTTTCTTTCTTTAATAATTTTTTGTATAATATTTTGGTTTTATTCACTTACGTATCTTTATTCTGTATTTTTGACTTTGATGTCTGTATTAATACTAATCTCTGATTCTTTTTATTTTTCTTACTTCATTTTTCTTTAAACTTATTTATTTGATTTTCAGTTGTTTTTATTTATTATTCAATTTAATACACCAATTGGTTACACTGCTACTGTATAGAAGTTTATTTTAATAAAAGAATCTTTTTGTTTTAATTTAATTTAATTTTATTTTTTTTATTTTGTGTTATGTGTTTAATTTTCATTTTACAAATTTATTTATATTCTGTAAATTGTTTATATTTTTAAATTTATTACAATCATCTGTTGCCTTCTAAATTTTTATTAAGATGGGGAATCGAGAATTAACTTTTTACGTTTTTTAAGTGAAATTGCGACATAATTTTGTTACAATTTCACAATAAAACCACAAAAAGTGGATTCTGATATACCCACTTTTAATTTTTCATTTTTGTTTTGTCGTTTTATAAATAGAGAAAATCATAGCAAATTGATATACATATGTATGTATGTATGTAACTGTAATGCATGCAAATTGTTTTGTATATGTGTATGAATTAATTTATTTGTTTATTATATATTCAATTATACTGATTTAAAATAAATTTATATATTATTATGAATAAATTTAATATTGTATGTATGTACTAGTATCTGTATAAATTGCATATATGTATATATATTTATTATTTATGTCTATGTGTATATTTATAATAAAGTGTACTATACGTGTTATGCTTGTTCTTTTAATAATATTATGTTATAGTGCTGGGTAACAAAATTGTATTTTTTATATCATATGCTATAATGTATTACTATAATATGTGAGTTATAGAGTAATTTGTTTATTTTTTTGTTGGTTTGTAAAGTTATTTAAAAATTTTTTCTTTGTTCTATCGTTTTATTTATTTGTTATCTTATTTTTCACAATATATTTTGTTTAAATTACAAGTAATGCATTTTATTTATTTATTTTTTTTTTATTTTTTTTGTGTATATATAATTTTTATTTCATGACAACAAAAATTACTTCAGTTAAAGAAAGCATTTATAGCATTTTCTTAAATATTAACTGTTTTATTTTTGTTTACTTTCTTACATAAACTATTGGTATTATTTATCAAGTTTTATTTTTTATACTACTATTTATTTTTAACTTCTAATTTTATTACTTTTTTTTTAATTTTTATTATTATTTATACTGTAATAATATTGTAAAGTTTTCATATAAATCTTTTTAATAATTGCATATTTTTATTTATGCTTTTTTAATTATATAATTTATTTATTTTTATTATCATAATAATTATTCCTATACTTAAATTTATAATATTATATATATATTTTAATTAAACTTTTTGTGTTTATTTTTTCTTTCGTTTATTTAATTAATTACTTTTTTTTTAAATTTTTTTTAAATATTTTTATTTTGTATAATAATAATACATGATACAATAATAAGTATGTAATAATAATAATAATTAATTATTTAATTACAATAATTAATTTTGTAATAAAATAATCATTAAAAAAAGATATTAAAAATTTTTTTTCCTCATCCCTTTCCTCGTTACTATGTTCATTTTTTTAAAAAAAAAATTCATTTCTTTTGTTTTTTCGTTTTCGCTAAATCTTCTTATTTTGTTTTAATGAAAAAAACAAAAATAAAAACAAACTATTAATACAAATATTTACAATTAATAATGATATACAAAAGACAAACAAAAGTAAGGAAAAGTTTTGTATTGTATATTCTGTACTAAAAAGTCACATAATTGTTTTCTAAATTTATCTGAAAATTAATTTTTAGCGATTCTAACACTACAGATTCTAGACTTTATTCCTTTTTTTTTAATTTATCCGAATTAATTTTTGCTAATTTGATTTAAAATTTGGTTTTCATCCTAATTTTATTTGATTTAATTTCTCGTTATCTCTTTGCCATACCCATGCTAATTTAAAGAAAATTAAAGATCATAAATGAAATAAAGAATAGAAGAAAATAAAAAAAAATAATCAACATGCAATTTTATATATTGTGATGATTGTATGTAGCTTTTATGCGTGCAATCTGATGACTAGACACACGCGCTTTTATTTTTATTTTTTTTTTTTTTGTTTTTGTTTAAGTCTCTACAATCTATATTTAATTTACTTTTTATGTTAATTTTTAAATGTACAAAATGTATCGTAAAAAAAAGATTTTCCCTTTTTAAAGTTTATGTTATTTATTATTTTGTAAAATTTTTATCAAAAACTTTTCGTTTTTTTTCCTTTTTAGCTATGAAAAGTGGTCTGTATATATGTAAATGAAGTAAAATTCTATCAAAAAAAGTTTCAAAATGTATTTGTGTTTGAATTTTGTTGTTTCTGTATTTTACTAATTTTTATTAGTTTCTTTCTTTTTTTTTTTTTTGAAAAATATTCCTGTGTAGAAAGAAATATCGATGAAAAAAGTAAAATTCAAACAAAATGAAAAATGTAAAAGATAAATTTTAAAACAAGTGACCTCCAAAATATCATATTTAACAACATGTAAATTTACACAGTATTTAATAGACACAATAACAAATTTTTCTTATTTAATTTTTTCTAAAAGAACTTTTCTTTTCTCTTTTACCTTCACCTTAACTGAACGCTCTTAATAGTTCAAGAATAAAGAGAAAACAGAACAAGAAAATCTCGCGTTTTCATTTTTTAAATTATATTTCTGTCTGCGATGAAATTTCTTCATAAAAATATTTTTTGCCCCCAATTTATTTTTTTTTTTTTAGTTTGCTTCAAATTTAAGTTTTTTTTAACCTGTTCTTAATCTTAATTTTCTTTAATTGCTGATGGATTTGATTTTTCAGCACTTGTAACTATTGACGATGATGTTTCTTCGTTATTATCCTGTTGTTGCTGTTCATTCTTTTTGGCACTTTCGGTGATATCTGGAGTTTCCTGAAATTCGACATTAAGAAGAAAAAACAAAAACAATTATCCAAAAAAGTCAAATTGTGAAGAAAGTTCAAAAGTTTTATTTACCATTTCTTCTGCAACTCGCCGGTTTTCATGCATCGAATTAAGTAGTTCTCTAAGACGTTGATTCTCACGTCGCAGTCTTTCTCTTTCAATTTCACGTTCATTTATTTTAGGCTAAAAAAAAAGAAAATGAAAAAATATAATTTAAAACTTTTCAATTTTATGATTTTTTGAAAATAAAATTTTCTGCTTTTACATACCAAAAGTAATGATATTTGTGCACCAAGTGCTGTTACAATTCCGTTTATTAAATGGCAGGGAATTGTTGGTTCTAATGATTGTACGTGTGATAAACGGTTTGGTCCGCACAGATCGACATGTCCAAATGTACTTTGTAATTGATGTAAAGGAGTAGACATTATTGACTTATTAATGGAATTCTAGAATGAAAATGTGAACAAAAAATATGAGTAAAGTAGTCATAGTCTAACAAAAATTTAATATAATGTCATACCGTCGTTGTATCATAGGTTTCATTGATCTCAATATGCTCACTGTTGTTTAGTGAATCATCTAGGCCTCCTTTTTGCTGTTGTTCATCACTTAATGTTGTTGATTCACTTTGCATTGCTGACGTTGACTCTTCATCAACTTTACTGACAGCCAATGATGATGATTTTGAATTGTTTGTTGCTTGTTCGTCATTTGTAATATCCTGTTCGGTTTCTTCCGGAATGCTATCAGCACTAATTGTACTTTGTCGCTTAACTAGTTCTGGAGTACTGCTCGATATGTGAACAGTTGGAGGTGGGGGCGGTTGTGGAGTTGATGCTACAAGAGTTGGAACCAAAGATTTTTGTTGCTGCTGTTGTAATTGTCCAGTTGAAACTAAGTTATTACTGTTATTCAACGGATTTGGCATAACGGCTGGTAATCTTAGTTCATCAATTTCACAATATCCATCATCCTCTTGTATTATCGTGTCATCCAAGGACACATTTCTTGCCCCATTACTACTACTATTGTTATTGTTGCTGTTCTGTGCATGATTTTGCTCAGGATTTGGAATCACTGTTGTACCTGTATTCGTTGATCCGATACTGGATAGCATCGGAGACGATACTGCATTCATGCTACGATGATGGCATTGATCACAGACAGCTGTTGATACAGCGGAAATTTCCTGCACCGTTGTGACTTTCATATGTTCATTCAATACTTCAATTAAGGACTGAACTTGTGCGAATGCTGCCAATGCAATATTAGCTGAATCTTTTGGTGCCTCAGGTTGCGCAGCAACATCTGCTATTTCAGAAAAATGTTCATTTGGTACACGGAACATATCACATATGATTTTCTGTTTCTCCGCCAAACGATCACGTATCACCTGATCCAACTGCTTAAGACGTTCGGCTGGCGTCACTACTGGCTCAGCTACTGGCGCTGGGCTAATACTAATTTGAATTTCACTAGGCTCTAATAATGGGCACATTTGCATCAGAGTTCGTGTGTCATTTGAATTATTTGAATAGACACTATCACGTCTGCCATTATCATCGAGATTGGGTCGCAGGCCTTCCTGCTTGTCACGTTCATCTGTTGATGATGATTTCTTAGAGGAAGCGACAGTGATACTTGTAGGACCATCATGATTGCCATTATTACTATTGACAGCCTTTTCTGTTTGATTATTAGCATCCTCAGTGAAGCTTTTGTTCCTTAGATTCGAAAAGCTGTCGTTTCTATCTCTAAGCTGCTGATGTGAATGCTGTACATTATCTGATATAGGAGTCGTAGTGCTAGTAGCTGATGCTGTTGCTGTTGTTCGTTCCGGTGTAGATTCAAGTGATTCTTTGGTGTTTGAATGAGGTAATGTTGCACTAGCTGGATCTTCGACCACATCGTGACTACTTTTTGAACGTGGTTTATATTGTTCAGCCGCATCTGATATATGCTTGAACCATCTGAAAAAAAATTTTAAAAAACAAATGTTTTACTGTTCTTTTTTACAAGAGTTCTTTTCATTGCTAATTTTCGTTTTATTGCGCACACATTTAGGGTAACCTTGAACTTCATTATTTCCGCGTATACAGACATAAATAAAGAGTATTTCGTTTTTCTGCCTTTAAAATTTTTTTTACCTTGATACCAATGATCCTCTCCTTCCATTCGTTTCACTAAAACTACCGCGACGTCGTTCTTTCTTTTTATTTGATGATGATGATGATGATGATGAATTTTTATTACTACTACCAAGTGTTAATATTGCACCATTACATAAACTTTTTCGACGAGCACCATTTATGATATCATCCGGTGATAAAAGATTCATTTTTCTCAAATTATTATTTTTTTTACTTTAATTTTATGAAAGTTTTATTTAATTTTCTTTTTTATTTAACGAAGTTTATTAAACCGATTGTTTATTTATTTTTTTCATTCAATTCCCGAAATTAAAAAGAAATAAAACATTTTGTAGGAAATGTGCAAAATTTTCATTAAATTTTTTACTCTTTTACATTTTTATACCATAAAAATTGGTATTTTCTTTTGTTTGTTTTGTTTTTTTTTCTTTTTTTTTTTGTTTGTTTGATGTTTTTTAATTAAAGCTATAAAAATTGAAATTTTCAATACGGATGTATAATTTATCGTGATTTGTTTAAAAAATTCATGAAAAATATTAACGAAAAATGTTATTAACCTTCGTGGAAAAATGTTTTTTATTTAATAGAGGAAATCAAATAAAAACTGTGAAAAGAAAAAATTTCCAAATTTTTTAAAATGGTGTTTTGATTATCTAGAATTTTTCGATTTACAGGAATTTGCTGACAGATCGTTTCATCTTATTTCAGACATTATAAAAAGAAAATGAATAAAGTCGTTAAGAGACAGTCTTTGATTTTATAAGTGAAACATGTTCAAAATTTTCAAAAATAAAATTTACACAAAATTCTTATCACAAGGATACACCCTGTTATATTCAAAAAGGGTTTGTACTAGCAATACAAAAATTACAGATTTTATAGCAATCAAAGTTATTTTTCTATAGAATTCTATTATCTTAGAATTTTGAATAACAAATATGCACCACTTTCGAAACCAATTGCTCAAACAATAATTAACAATAAAAAAATATGAAATAAAGAGATTATAAAAATTTCAAAAAAATCATTAAAATTTAATTTAACAAAATTTGGATCATAGATCACCATTAAATTTTATACATATATATGTTTTTGTTTTTTTTTTGATTCATTTAATTATTCAAATATTTCACTTTATATTTTGTTAATTAAAATTTACGTTAAAAAAAAATTATTTATAAATTCACTTATATTCATAAAAAAAGAAAATTTCTCCAATTCATTTAAGCAAATAAAAATACGAAAATTGAAATATGTACATATTTTTAAAATGAATCAGAAGGATTTACGAATTTACGAACATTCGAATGTGACAACAACCGCATGAAAACCACATTTAAAAAACAAATGTTTCCTTTATGACCACCAAAACAAAAATTTCCTGAATGAAGAATTTACTGTATACAATTTAAATTTAAACGATTTTGTGTTTTTCTTTTTTTTTTTTCTTCCAATTTAATTACACCTGTGTGATAATATAAAATGATGACGGTCAAGAAAATTTAAAAAATGTATTCGTATAACGTACACTGTCATATGCATAAAGGAATTTTCATTACACCGCAAAATTCATCCCACATGAATTTATTTAAAAATACGTACATATATATATGGATGCTTATATGTACGTTACAATTAAAATTTAATAATTTGTATGTAAGATGTGGTACATCACATATGTATGTACGTATGTGTATACAAAATACGACATGATATATGTATACTGTATGTTGATGACACAAATTCATTTTCATTTTTATATTTACATATTGGTTTATAAATAAAATTAATTTTATTATATGTATATTTCTTTTTATTTTATTAATATAAAATTATTTTTAAATCGCTTTTATTTATCTTTCATTTTATTTTTAAGAAAAAATGTTATATCCGGAGATAAAATGATAAAAATAATTCTTGATTTTGAATTTAAAAAAAAAAAAACAAATAAAATAAAAGGAAAAGAAAACGAATATAATGTATTTATAGATGTACTACTATATTTAATTAATATATTTCAAAATATCTGTTTTATTTGCAGGAAGGGTCAGTCATTCGATTACCAAAAAATGATTTGATTACTTACGATTGCGATATATGAAAGCATTGTGAAAATTTATTAAAATAATAAGGAAAATAAATTTAGTTTAATTTAACGACAAAGTTTCGTGATTAATTTTTAATTGTTTTTTGTATTTCACTACAGTTACAAAGTGAAAACAATCAAAAGAAAAATCTTTTGACTTACAGTCCAAAACTCTAAAAATTAGAAAAACTACAAAATTCGATTATCATTGAATGTAGAAGAATACATTATCGTGAATCTAATATTATCATGAGTTTAAATCGATCTGTAACTGAATAACATTTTGAAACAAATTGAAAACCATTTATTATATGGCTAATTTTTTTTTTTTTTTTTTTTTTTTTTTGTTTTCCAAAAATATAAAATAAATTGAAAGCAATCAATTTGATTTGTATTTGCTATTTTGTTATTTTACAATTTTTTATACTAAAAATAAAAATTTATTCAACAAAAAATGAAAATTTCTTGAAAAAGGAAAAATGTTTTCACATCATTTAAAAACGAATAATCTATTAAAAATGATAGGGTCAAAAAAAAAAAAATAAATAAATAAAATGTTTTTTTTTTTTATTATATTTACATACTTATATACGATAATTTAAAAATAGTTACAAATTTCTCAAATTTTATTTTTTGAGTTTGTTGGTATAAATTCGAAATTATGTTTTTTCATTATTATTCAAATTATGATTTTGTTATTATTTTATTTTTTTTAAACGCCATAAATAATAAAGCGGACGTATCCAATTTTTTTTTTTTTTGTTTCATTCATTGAGTGTTAAATGCTTTATTCTCACAAAATTAAGCAAATTGTTGTAAATTGAAAATGAAAATTATGATAATGTTATTAAATTTCCCTTGATAAATGAAAACATAGAAAAAATTGACGTATATTTCCCTGGCAGATTGATCAAACGAATGGAATATTCCTTTAGGAAAACATTAAAACATTTAAAAATAAAAGAAGGCGTTAGAATATCGCATAATTTTGGATTTTATATAATTTTAAGTTTAAAATTGTTTGGAAAATTTAACAAGGTCAGATTTTTATTTTTTTTAATTAAGTTTTTATTTTTCTAATATGACAAGTCTTTTTATTTTATTTAAAATAAATTTTACGAATATAATTCATAGCATTAAAATGAAAACATTTTAACTAATCCTTTTATTTTTAAAGCAAAAAAAAAAATTTTTTTTTCATTTTTTAATTTGCCAGTTATTTTTGAATTTAGAAACGAAATCAACGATAATAATACGTAAACACTTTTATGCTCCATTAAAAATACAAATGATTATGTTAAATAAATGAATTATACATAACTGAATTTCAATTCAAAGTTATTCTCGATAATGATCAAAATTTTTTATAAAGGTCATAAGGCGTTTAAAGTTAAATCCCATAAGCAATTAAACAAAATACAATTTGAATAGAAAAAGGCAATTTTATACGATTTATTTTTAAATTCTTTTTTTGTTAAAAAGAAAAGAAAAAATTCATTATAGTAAAATTTATTTAAAAACTAAAATTTTGAATAAATTTTAAAATAATTTCAAAATAAATAAAAATAAAATTTTCTATGTAACTAAAAGTAAAAAAGACACTTAAATTTTAAATATGTCTAATATTACATAAAACACAAAGAAGGTTGCCTTCAATCTCATCTACAAACATTACAATACTTTAAAAATTCATTTGTAATATGATTCTATTTTTAATGATAATTTGAAAACTTTTGAAATTCTTATTTTCATTTTATCTACATTTTTTTTTATGAATATAAAAATTTCGTAAATTATATTCAGAAAAGAGAAAATATGTGTTACAACACAATTTTTGTAAAAAGATAAAAATTAACGTAAAAAAGCAAAAACAATTAAATGAAAAATAAATACATTAAAATTAGATGAAGAGGAAAAAAGGCTAAAATTTCGAAATACAATTTATTTTTTTAACATTCAAAATATTGATACGTAAACGATCCCACTATGTATGTATGTATGTATAACTCATATACAGATGTTCATGTAACAAATTTTCCTCAATATTTTTGTGTCATTAACAAAAAGGAAAAATTATTACAATCAACCCAAAAGACTGAAAGCTAAAGTAATTTTTATGTTTTTTTTTTTTTATTTTTTTATTTTTTTTTTTCGTTTTCTAATTTAATTATGTACTCGAATGAATATCATAACGAATTTAATTTGTGTACCATTTATGATGATCTTCACCTTGTTTCGTGTTCTATTAATGTTTGGCATTCATCCAGAAAAATGATTTTTACTCATTACATTTTCTTCTTTGTTTAAAATTTTGTTATCATTTATTTATACATATGTACTTTTTATTTTTTATTTTTTTTAAATATAAATTTTGCAATTTAAGATAAATTTTATAACAAATTTGCATATATTCTCGTTGCATCATGTTATGATGCATTAGAACAAGAAAAATTCACGTACAAATACATTACATTCTCCCCTGCTTTGCAAGAAAAAAAAAAAAGAAATATTATACAGACCAAATATACAAATGCTGTATCGTATGCCGATGACTAAAAGATCGAAAATTTTGTACAAGATTTTGACCTAAATTCTTGCAGTATAGAAAAATCAAAATTACATACATATGTATATGTATTCGATGAGATATTACATGATGATGATATGAATGCGACTTTGACTTTGACTTATAATATAAATACATGTGCATATGTTGTGTATACATAATTTAAATTTCGAATGAAACATTGTCTTAATATCAGTGTCAATATACTCATTTTATTTCTTTTGGTTTTCTCAATTTTTTTTTTTTTTCTCATTTTCTTTTTATTAGGTAAATACATAAAATTTACATTTTACGAAGATTAATTGGCGTCCAGGTTTTTACTCTATTTTTTTTAATAATAAATTTAGATAAATAAATTTTTAAAATTTATTACATGAATTTCCGTTAAATTTTCTTAATTTCTAATAAGCAAAAAAAAAAAAAACGTTTGATTTAAAAACAGTGGTGATGGGGTGATTATACGAATTAAATACCATGAAAATCAATCGAGGACACATCAAAGGAATATTTAAATCATTGTAAAATAAAATAACATAAATATTATTTTATCATTCAAAATATGATTATTAACTGGACATAAATAGTATGTGGTTAGTAGTCAATCGATCGGTGGTATTAATTTTTTAAAAAAATAATCGAATGCACATAACAAGATAAAATAAAATAAATAAATAAATTTGTATTTGTTTCTCTCAATTCTACAGTGTTTATTTAAATGGGGTTTAACAAAAAATTTATTACAAGGCCTTCCAATGATTTTCTGGGAAAACAAATATAAAAGACTTTGAATTAATCAGCATGTGAATTATTATTGTTTTTCTATTTGAATTTCGAGATTCTTTTTAATCACCACAAGTGTTAAAATTTAGATTTGATCTCGGTCATTTTTTTTTTAAACAAATATTGATTTTGTTTTTGTTTGTATTTCTAATGTTGTGTTGCGTTTTCTTGTCTCACATTTTCGTAGTTTTTAATTTTAAAAATAAAAATGATAAATTAAAGAATTTATCTAAAGTATTTATTTGGAAAATTTATTAAGTAAATATTGACAATTTTTTTTTTAAATTGTTGCTAAAATTTTGTAAAATTTTCGCCTCAAATTTCGTTATTTGTATAAGAAAAATTTTTGTAATGTAAATTTATTTTTAAATTGAAAATTTCATGTATGTACATACTTTAAAAAGTTAACTTTATTTTCAAGATAATTGAAAAGTTAGAAGAAAATAGTATTCTACGCAAGAAGCTTTGTAAATCTGAAAGGTTCAAAAAACTCAAATAGAATTGAATTTGATCAACTGATTAACGATTTCTTAACTTTACTCAAAAAAGAAAATTTTCTGTTATCTGAAAATGAATAAGCTGTTAGCTAATAGCCTTTTATTTAGAATGGGAAATAGTGGGTGGCAGGCGGATGTGAACATAAAAAACCTCTAATTATGTTCCACAATTTAAACTACAAAAATAAATAAAATAGAAAAAAGAAGAGAACTTAATATTAACACGCATGCAAAAATACTACATGAACTGAAAACCAAATAAGTAATGATAAATAAATTCTAGATGTTCTAATTCAATTTCAAAACAGCAGTCTATTAAATTTACATTTAATTATACACACACATGTGTATTTACGTTTATACACCTGGTATTATTCTGTGAGAATTATTAAAATCTTTCTGTAATGCAATTATTTATCTCAAATGATAAGTACACTTATCTGTAACCGACATCTTAAACTTTATTAAAATTCTATGTACATCATCTATAAATACACAAACGTACAAACATACATAATGGATTCGAATTTCCTTTTTCCCTTTTTCGAAAAAAAAAAAAAAAAAATCAGGTAAAACTTTTATCTGTGTATCAACTTTTACTTCTCTTTCTCAACATTTTTAATAAATGATTATTTTCATACGATACTGTACAACTGTAGATGATATCTGTATGGTATTCTAAAAATAGTTTCTGAAAACTTTTTCATTTATTATCCTTGCTTTTTTTTGTACATATTTTTTGCCCTTTTTCTTTTTTTTTGTTTTTCGTTTAAATAAATTACAAATTCGTGATTTGATTTGGAAAAAGATACAAGTTTTGAATTCAATTCTTTTTTTGTCTTTTTTCCTACATTACATAGTTTTTTCGCTTTTTGTTATTGTTTATAGTAACTAGAAAACTTTTTCTATGAAAAATTTTAAATTGCATAAATACAAAAAAGAAAAAAAAACATTTATGTCTCGACAAAAAGCCTCACAGTTAAAATTATTTTTTGTATTTTAGCTTTTATTTCGTATTTTATGTGAAACAATTGGAAATAATTTAGAAACATTTTAGAATTTTTTGCCAATTTTTTCATTTATTTATTAATTCAAAAAAACAAAAACGTTTTAAACTTACAAATACACAAAGTGTAAAAAAAAATTTCCCTATTTTGGTAAACTTTTACTAGCTCTAGCCGACATTTACAATGTAATCAAAAATCTGCATATGTGCGATTATACCTATGTTATAAAATTTCATCTGCTCTATTTCATATTCTTTTGTTTTATTTGATTTATTTATTAAAGGTCTTTATTTAGCTTTTAAAACGACTTTTTTTTTATCATCGTTGTTATCATCATCATTCTCGTTGTCATAACTTTATTTATAATCAAAACATTTCACGTAGAAATAATTACAATACAAAAAAAAAACATTTAAAATATAAAAATAGCCATCTGCCTTTTATTTTTCTATTTCATATCAGATTTATTTAATGACAAAACCAGTAGTTATTCTATTTTGGTGTTTAAAGTGATTTTAATTAAATCAAAGTAAAAAAAAAAAAAAAATAAACAATTAAAAGCAATATTAACGCGTATACATACACATTCTGCATTCTTTACACGTGTTACGTAACGATGATAATGAAAAAACAATGACATTGCAGTACAAGGGCAAAGGATATTTTTCGTTGTTTTCTACATTGATGAATATATTTTATTTTACTTAATTGACTGTGTTTGTGTATTTCAGTCAAAAGGTCAAAGTTAAAATTAAAAAAAAAAATCTTTTTTTTAACCAATTTGGATAAAAAGTTTAAAATTGATAATTACAATTTTGTAAGTGTATTAAAAATGTCCTGCAGCAAAATAAAAATGAATCTTGCTCTAAATACAAGTATGTATGTGTACCCAAACACATAATGTTAAACGTATCATTTTTCTCTTTATTTATTTCAATTAAATTTTTACTGTATATTTTTAATTAAATTACAAAACATGACGGTGACTTTAACGAATTTATAAACACATTTCAATCTATTACCCGAATAATAATTTCAAAAACGGAAAAAATTGATTTTTTTTTCTTTTAATTTAAATGCATTAATTAATTTAAAAAAAATAAAAAACTGTAAAATATTGTCGAAATATTTTGCTATTCATAAAGAAAAACTTTTTAAAATTTATTACATTAAAAACAGATGTTCATAGATAGATAGCCAGCAATATTTAAAAAAAGGACACATGGAGCAATATGGGTTTATGCCGTTTATGGTGGAAAATAAAATGATTATGAAAAATTTCGTTTTATTTTATCCTTTTATGGGTATGACATTAAAATATTCAATGAAAATTATTTTATTTCAGTTGCAGACAATTTATCAGAACATTGTTTGACTGAACCATTTATTTGAAATATTGTATTTTTAATTTAACGTTTGGATTCTAGGCGATAAAAAAGATAAGAAAAAGAAAATCCTTGTATTATTTGAAAATTATTTTGAAAATTTTAGATTTTCTCCACTTTCAAAATAAACAATTTAAATGTTGTTCATTTATTTGTGGCAGTAAACACACGTTTAAAACAAAATGTTTGTAATTTAATTAAAGTTACACATTCTGACTTTTCATTTTATGTAGTAAGAATTTTATTTTATTTCAAGAATAAAATAAATTTTAAAATTAAACACATCATGTATATAAAGAATAAAATTTTAAAAAAACCACAAACACCCATATTAAAGTTTTTACTAATTAAAGAAGATTTGAAATTATTTTTCTTTTTGTTTTTCATTTTTATTAATTAAACTTTTTACACGATACCTTTAAAAATATTTACACAAGTATATTTTTTGTTTTTTGTAAAAAAAATGTTATTTATACTTTATTTTTGAATGACGTAAATAATAATAACTTTTTCAAGGGAAGTTAATCAAAATTTTAATAATATAAAATAAGAGTAGGTTAAATTTTGAATTTTCATTTCATGTTCTTTAATTAAACTGAAAGTTTTAACTAAATTAAAATTTAAAAATAGAAAAAAAATTAATATTTAAATCAAAGTTTGAAAATAAAGAATAGAAAATAAAATAAAATTAATTAAAATATGTATGATACAGTATACATACATATGTATAATCTTTCTAAAATCATCTATAAAACTTCAAAAATATTAATGCTATGGCGTACGGCTGAATGGTTTTCACGACAAGATTAGATTTCATATTGATTATTGTATAATGGCCCTAAGTGTTATAATTAACTTACGTATGTAAATGCTTCGTACAAAAGTTTTTCAAGGATTTATATAATTTAAATAAATTACGAGTAGAAAACACTTTTATCTATTTTTCAATTTTAAATATTTCCGACAATTTAATTTCTATTAAATTTTAAAAATATCAAAAAATTGCGGTCTTTCTTTAACACTATACAAAATTACGTCAATAAAAAATTTATAAATGATTTGGATGTCGTTAATTTCAGATTTGTCATCATAATTTTTAATAAAATTTTTCTAGATTTACATAATTATAATTAGCACAACAAATCAAAATCATATCTTTATATATACATTTGCGACAATTTTAATTTATTTGCGTTGCATCTGTATCCTCTAAATTTTAATTTGTAATTGTATTTATAATAACAGCAATATCAATTTTGTAATTGCCGTTTATACTTCATAAAATGCTCAAATGCATGCAATTTTATGCAGTACATACTTAAGAATCACATACGTATAATCTGTGTACAATATTAATATATTTATATATGTATGTGCCTCTGTATATATATACATATCTACTTAGACATTAATGTAAATGTAAACATCATTGACTTTACATTGTCAAGAAAATAACTTTATATATGTAGTACATTATGGATGAAATAATCAAATGTGAAATGAAAATTAAAATAAATGTTTACAAATGTTTATGTCCACACACATGTATGTAATACTTAGTTATAGATTTTTTATTATATATTTTATTGTTTTTCTTATTTAAATTTGTATTGTAAAATTTTATATATTCATGTATATGTATGCGCTGTGCATGTATGTATTTAACGTACGTGTCTATATGTGTATATCTGTTGTCCATATCTGGAATATAAGTTGTTACTTTTATATACATTGAATTTTTATTATTTACTGTTCAGTATCCGACGACTGGACATTGTAATATTTTTTTTTTTTTTTTTTTTTGCTATTTGCAATCAGTTTGATTTTGAATAATTTATCTATATTTGTTTATTTACTTATTTGTATATGTTGTGTATTGGTAATGTAATTTGTTTAAGTAGATATATTGTGTTGTATACATTTCTCATTATTAGGTAAATTGAACTTGAAAAATCACATGTCAATAATTACTCTATACTAAACATAATTTTTTTATTTATTTATTTATTTATTTTTTTTTTTTTTTCTAAAATTTAATGACTGTATAAATGTAAACTTTTAACTACAGATTTATAATAATAACAATTTATATACACGAATGTATTTTAAATCTTAACGTATTCATGTCTTATTGTGTTGTGAGTATAGACTTTTCTCAGACTTTCTATAACTTTTGATGTTATAAAACGTTATTTGCAAATTATTTGCAATCTTTCCATTTTTTTTTTTAATATTTTAATTTTGATTGACTATAGCGTGGTGATGTCCGTACATTTTTTTTATTTTTTTTTATAAATGATATAATAAAGATGATGATGATGATGTTAAACTATCTGTACTGGATAACATACATATGTATATCCATGTTTGTATGTATACAGAATACATTTTACGTAAAATGTTAAATCAAATTCAAATTAATGAAATGAGAACCTTTTCTTTCTTAATAGATTGGCGCCAGCCATCAATATGAATATCCCAGTTCCCAGACAGTTTATTGTACAATATAAATATTAGAATATAGTGAGATATGGAAAAATGACAAAAACAAAAATCTATCTGATTATTTGTAAATAATAAAAATTCATGTAATATTGTGTGCATTATAAAATCAGAAAAATAATTTCAAGGTTTATTGAAGTACAAATAAAATGTATAAAATCTTTAGCATAAATATAAGGACACTACGTCAATCAAATGATGTTAATTACATAAAATTTAAATTATTTCATACAGAGCAGTGAGAGATATTTACGTTTTAAATAAAAGTGATTTGAAATTTAAGTTTACTGGACCATTTTTAATATTTGATAAGTCTAATAAATGATTTTAGTTAACCTACTTTACGTTTGATTTATTAAGTATTTTTTTTTTTTTGTAAAACGTAACTCTAAGTAAAATACAATATTTCATAAATTCATGTTTGTTATATAAGGGCATAGCGAAAATTTCAATTTATCATTCTTTTATATAAATTTATGACATTATGTATATTACGAAGACATGACAAAGTATATAAAAGTATACAAAAGGACAAAAATAAAATATTCAAAAAATATTTTCCTTTTCTTCCAAAACATCTACGTACATATGTGTATGTACATATATGTATAGGTACAATAAATGACTTAAGAATTCGATTAGATTTTTATACAATCTTTATATACATACATACATACATCAGTAAACACATCTATCACATATCTTATAAAAGTACTACGTACAATCATGTACAATATAAAAAGAAAATTTTCGATGATGAAATATGAAATTACGTGCACGAAAACTTACTTAAATAAAAAATAAGTTATTTGACAACACCAAAAAAATTTATAATAAGATATATATACTCCAACGTCATTATTAAAAGCAAAACAGACTATTAAAAATAAAAAACAAAAAAAACATATTTAAAACATTCTTATCGAACAAAACAAAATTATAAAAAAAATATTTTTCTTAATGGTTATTGTGTAATAAAGGTTTTATGAACCTTTATAAAAATAAAAATAGATACTTACAAAATAGAAGGAAAATACAACTCAAACTCCCACTTTTTAGATTATTGATGAAAATTCTTGAATATGAATTGTATTTTGAGTATAAGAATGTAAAAGAACAATAATGTTAATTTTTGATATTTTACTCGTTTTTTTAGATCATTTTTTCATAGATTTTTAAAAATTATTTTGCTACAAAAAAAAATGTATTACTATTTCATTTTTCTCCTTTTCGCAAAAACAAAATTATTATCAATCATTTAATTCAAAACAAAAAGTGAACAAAAAAAAAATGAATAAAAAAATATGTCTCTTATCTTTATTTCGTGTTGACATTCAATAATAAAAAATCAAATACATGCAAAATAAATAACACGTGGTAATTACTAATAATTTGATGATAAGAGAAATTACTATAAATTTGATTCTTTATTTTTAATAAATAATAATCAAAACGTTTTTAAATAACAATTTACAGTATGATACAAAATTAAATGAACGGGAAAATTACTTAATAACGAATTTTTTTATATTACGTAATAACGTTTTAAAACATATTTCTTTTTTTTTGGCAAGTTATTGTCAATCTAATTTATTTTATTTATTTTTTTTAAAAAAAAACTTCTAAAATATGTAATTTATTTCTATGACAAGGAAATAAATGAAAATGAACGTGGAAAATAAAATACAAAACAAAAAACAAAAAAGAAAAAAAAAACAAAAAAATAGAAAATTAATTGATAATGATGACAAAAGGCAAATTTTTATTTATTTATTATAAAATACATACGTATTATATTTTTACTTTATTTATGTAGTCATTTAGTTTTTATATACTAATTTAAGCCAAAAGAAAAAAAAAAAAAAAAAAAAAAAAACGAAGGAAAAAAACATTTTTTTTTACAGAAAGAAAATAAAGTAATTTTAGAAAAAAAAAGTCCACGCGAATCATTTTTAGAAGAAAACTTCCTGATTTATAAAAATAGAATTAATATTTGCAAAATAAGAAAAGTATAAAAATAAAAATTAAAACTGATTTCTTAAAATAAAACACAGTTAATAAAGATATTTTTCAAATGAGCTAATAAATAAAGAGGGAAATAATGTGACAAAAAGAAAAACATGAAGAAAAACGTATTTTTCTTTAAATTGTAATCAGTTCAGTACGTTTGGATTTTTATTTTACTGTCATATCGTATTCATGTCTGTAAGCTTTTTGATGTATAAATGAAATTTAAGATATTTCTTCAAATAATAATTGGAACATAACGAACAAATAAAAAACCAAATACAGACAATTTTGCCTCCAACGACAATTCATATCCAATTACTGAAATCTTTTGTCTTATGAATTGGACATACTCTATAATGAATGGAGATGTTTTTTTGGTTTTCAAGTGAAACCTGTACGTAACACTTTACACCATGTATATTTTATGCCTCATTTTATATAAAACTATTCAAAAAGGGAAAGTGAAACTATTGTGTCATCATCGCCTGTGTGTAGAAAAATTCATAACTTGCAAATAATTGTGGTCAGTTAGTCGGAAAGATTTTTTTAAAAATTCACTTTTACTTTTAACTTTTTAGTTAGACAGAAGGTTTGAAGACAATTTTTTTCATGATATTTTTAATTAGAATAAAAATTACTTTCTGTTTTTCACATTATTAGATAACGTATAAAGTACTTGCTTGCTCACATTCAACTTGATTATATGTACTACTGTCGAGAATTAATCACGAAACCGTCACTAGTATGAACGTAAATTTCCTATGATGATTAGTTTTTAAATAAATTATGATGCAATTTAAGAACACATCAAAATTATTTGACGCCTATACTGCAAAATTTATCTTATACATTGAAGTGTCATAATTTACAGGTAATAAATTAAAAATCACAACTTAAAAAAAAAATTAACGCACTAAGATAAATATTCTATGATTAACACTTTGAATCTGTTCAATATCCACCAATAACATTCAGATACACGTTATAAAATTTTTGTTAAAATTTAAATAAAATTCTAGTCTGCCTTCAATTCAATTCAACACAATTAAATTTGATTTCCTTCAATTATACTTGGAAAAAAGTGCAAATATTAGAAAAAAAAATCAAAAAAGTTCGATTGTATTATTTTATAATAAAAATTCGAACTCATACACTACACTCAATAGGACCAATGCACATTGGAAAATTTATGACAAAATTTCACTTATTTTGAAGGGTGGTTTTTAGGGGCGAAGAAAAAAAATCAAATCAGCCTTTTTCCAACTTCTGTTATCCTGTGTTAGAAAAAAAAACCGAGTACGATTGTTACGAATAACTGCATCGAACGCCAAAAGGATACTTTAAAAGTTTTTTTTTTTTTTTTTTTTTTAAGAAAAAGGAAAATTTTTCTCACAATATTTTTTCTGATTTACAAACAAAATACGACTATCACAAGACAACGATAATGACAAGAACAAAATTTTAAACATACATAAACGCCTTGTCTAGAACTGAACTCGAAAAAATGAAATTTCTGACTGACTGAAAATGAAAATGAAAAGCTCAACGTATTTTATGTACTATGTGAATATGATGTAGTCAACCGTCGATGTATTCGTCATAGATATAGAAAACTACCAGTTCTATGTACATACTACATACATTAAAATATGCTCTATACAAAAATACAACACAATTTCAGGGGAGCTGGAGGTTGAATTGATTTTACTGTGATAATGTGGAGATGTTTATAGATACGAACATTTTACTCAAATATAAAAGCACATTATAGACGCTTGAGATGTAAAAGGCGAATAGTCTCAGATAGGATTGACTGTTTTTTATATTTTTATTGTATATATTATGTCTGAAAAGTAGCAAGGATACTATTTGGTAATTTAAAACTGGCAAACATAAAAAACGATCCTTGTATAGATGAAACAAAATACAAACATAGTTTAGGCATTATAAAAATTTTTCGTTTTGCCGTACAGACAAAAGTACGCCAAGCATAAAAAAAAATCTTTAAAAAGAAAGTGAAAAAAAGAAAAGGAAAAACTCAACAGTACATTAAATACAATAACGGATGCGGACTTTTAAAATTTTTCCTGATATTTTCACACACAAAATTAAAAAAAAAAACAAGGACTAGACTTTGAAGAAAAAAAAGCGTATTAGAAAAATTTTCTTTTCACGTACAACGTGTTTCACAAATGCATACAAGCGTTGTTAGTAATAAATCAACTGACTAGCTACGATATCTGTATGAATAAAAGTCATGTATGTACATGCATATGTGCTACAATCTTCATACTACATTGTTGATGTGATTGCAATGATAATTTTCTTTACAATCGAAATTTTCCACTTTGTTTTTTCACATTTTCCTATAGTTTTTCATCTGAGTAAATGCATTTTTTTTTTCATTTTGTTGCAAAGTCAAAATATATGTACATACATATATGTATGTATAGATATGTATCAAGATTACAAAATGATTTACAGGCGTAACTAGAAACACTATATGCGACATTACATACATGTAGTAAGTAACAAAAATATGAAAAACTTAAAAAAAAACTCAAATGAAAATTCATGAATTTTTAAATTTTTTATGCATATGCTTTTCTTCGTCTAAAACATTTGAAATGGTAAGTAGTGAAAGTGCATGATATTACAAAGAAATTCCTGTTGACTACCTGTAATCTGTAATTTGTAACATACATATGTAATAATAGCGCTGCGGTAAAAATTATTTTTCTTCTCTATACTACTCTATATCCTCATCATAAGTGTACAGATGTAATTCTATTGCTTGGAAAACTTTGAAGTAAGAAAAAATCTCAAATAATTTTCAAACGTACAAGAAAATTTTTATGATTTTCTTTTAATATTTTAAAGAAAAAAAAATATATCTGTGTACCATATTAAAATTTAAAAGAAAATCTATGTTGACAGGATGACATTGATTTTGTTATATTATTTGACATTTAAATGGTGAATTTGACAAGTAATTGGATATGAAATTACATACATACTTGCACATAAATAAACTTAGAAATCTGATTACGAAAATGTAATGTATGCATTAATGAAATTCTCAAAAATACAACGTAAAATTACGTAACGTATAGATTATTATTTTTTATTGTTTATGATGGTTTTGACATAATATTCATGTGAGTATCAGATAAATTAAATTTAATCTCTCCTGCCTTAATCTTTTTTTGTTTTTGTCATTTTGTAGATACAAAAGGATCAGCATGCGGTATGTGTAGTTTATATAATATGTTGTACACAGTTTTTTAATTTTTTTTTTTTTTTTTTTTTTTTTTTATAGATAAATTGTTACATCTATACATAAAGTATATAACGACATAAATAATCAATGTAATTGCTTTATTTTCTAGGTTTGTTTAAATAATTATCTAAAAACTTTTTACTGTTATTTTAAACTTTTTTTTTATTACATATGCATTAAAACAAAATATATTTTACATACATACATTTTCTAATAAAATAAATTGATTTAATTATTATTTACGTAGTTAGAAAATTTTCGAATAAAAATAAAATATAAATTCATATTTATTTTAGTTATTTTGGATTAAATCCAAAAACAAAAAAAAATTCATGTATTTTAATTGTAATGTGAGTAGAAAAGAAAATAAAAGAACAAAAAAAAAAAAAAATAAGAAAAAATATACACACAACCATGCATCCAGTAAAATTATGATGAATATATTATTCAATTTTCGACAGGATTTAATATTTGATTATTAAATTAATTTTTAATTTGAATGTGAAGTTTGTAAAATTTTACAGAATATATTGTATGTATTGTTCATGAATTTTATATGATTCTTTTTGAATATAAAAATGGTCAATATAACATTTACTCATTTTTGAGAATATTAATGAAATAGAATAATTAAACCAAAAGTAAAGAATTGAAAAAAAAATACAAGATTTCTAAATAAATTTTCTATGTATAAATGCAACAAAGCATTTCAATGCATTTTGGATGAAATTCAGAAAGAGGGTGTGGTACATTGTATGCACTCGAATGTAAATTATTGCAAAATATTAGATGCAATGACGACGACTTTTGTTACTCTGTCTGCCTATTATTCTCATCACCAAGAGCACATATGGGAATAGTTATTTTTATTGTAATTTATTTTAAAATTGTAATTATCTATTATACATATAAATACATATATTCATATAACATAGTTTTTCCATTTGAAATGTTCTTGTCTAAAATGGATTACTTAAGTTTTTGACATTCATTTTTGTACTGAAATTTAAAAACAAAACAAACTGAGATTTACTGAAACATTTTTAAGTTCATAATTACACAATTTGTGGTAATAGTAAAAATGCTCTCGAATCGTACATAATAAATATGTATATTCTATGCAATTGAAAAAAAATAGAAGGTGAATATCACCTTCTCAAATAACACAATATTGCATCAGTTTTTCCTCAGCTATTCTATCAAACAAATATGTATATTATGTATTATTTGAAAATTCAATGTAATTTTGTGAATGAAATAAAAGAAAATATATAATGGATATTAAAATATCTGACTGAAATGTATTTTTTATATATATTTAGGTGTATTTTTTTTTTTTTTTTTTTTTTTTTTTTTTTTTTTTTTTTTTTTTTTTTTTTTGAATTTGTTTAAGTTATTTTTTATCTCATTTCAACATTGAATAAAGAAATTATACATTCATATACAGGTTGTCTCAGAGTAAAGATCATAAAATTTCAAAAAAAGTCGAAATTGAAAAGTCGACTGAAAATTTTCTGACATTTCCTAAATCATCCTACTATACATGCGTTTATATTTGTTCAAAGCTGAATTTAATATTTTTTAAGATTCCAAATTGAAAAATGAAGTTTTTCATAGAAAAATATGATGGTTTACTTTTACATTATAAAAATATTACTTTTGCATTATAAATATAAATTTAAAATTTTTGTGAAAAATCAATTCTTTGAGTAATTTTTCAAATTGATTTCTTTAATTCTTTTCGTACAAAATGCAACATTTTAAGATAGAAGATTATAAGAAAAATACATTTTATTACCTTTACTCTGGGACACCCTAGACAATCAGTAAAAAAAAGTAATGGAAAAAGAAAACAAAAATCAATTTGTATAAATATTTATCGTCCATAATAATATAAAAAAACTTTTAATGATGATAGATACAAATGATGAAATATTGAAATGAAATCATTACCGGAAAAGAAGTAAAATCTGTATGGTAGCTTAAATTCAATGTCACAACTTATTAATACAAATCCTCAATGTTTAATACAAGATACAAGATCATATCATTAGAAACAGACAAGGAAGAAAGGAAAAATACTTAATAGAATCTCAATAGTTCTATTTTTCATATGTACATACTGCTGTACATAATTTTCATTTTTCTTCGTCTGCTTATCCTTTTTATCTTATAAATAATAAATTTGTCTTAATTCTTTTTTTTTTTCACTTATTTATACTTTTGCATGGAAAAGCTATTTCTTCTTTTTTCTCAAATTCTGATAAAGTTCTATCTTCATTGCTTTTAATAAAGAAAAGAAAAAAAAAACCTAATCTTGACAGACAACCTTTTTAGTCTTTAAAAGCAAACAAATGGATAAGAAGAATAATAAACTTGTTCAAAAGTATATGCAATATTGCATACGAAAGCACATACATATTTACATATGTACGTACATTCCTTGACAAGAATAATGGTACATATATGTATGTACATTGAATAACAAAATGATTTTATAAACATTGTGAATATCAGAAAAGTGTATTATATGTTGCATTAAGAAACTATGAAAATTATGTGAAAATTTTATTTTTCTCAATGACAAAACTGTTACCAAGTTTTTTTTAACAATTTTTTATTTCTTTAACTCCAAAGTTGTAAAGAATTTTTACAGTTGAAAAGAAAGAAAAACAACAGATGATAGGCCTTCTTTTCTGTTTTATATTCACTTTTATATGCAATGAATTTTGTTGCATTATCAGAAAAAAACCAACAAATATGGCACACGAATGTAAATAAATTCTACTTGAGAAAAAATAAATCAACATAAAAGAGCACAAAACTTTTCATTTATATTTTGTTTTTCTTCCATGTGTTGACTTTAATACTTTGTTGATTTTATTGTGTTTATATTATCACAAGGATTCTCTCTGATTGTAATCTGACTAGTAAATATGCAAAAAAGAATTTTATTTATTTAACTTTTTAATTGAATTTAAAATTTTTGGAAATCCTCGTTTAAAAAGACTATAACATACTTGAATAAACTTTATTAAGAGAATTTAAGGTTGATTCCCACATTTTCCCCTTCACTCCGTCACAAAAAATTATTCTTAGTAATTTTAACATTTTTGCATGTAATTTCCGTTCCGTCAGAATTCAGTTATCGATCCATCTCGATGACCGAAATTATGTATATCGCCATCAACTATCGGAATTTGAATTCAAACTTTTTGTACGTATGCAATGGTTATGATATGAAAACAACAAAATGTTAAAAGACTGAAATGTATAAATATAAATAATGGAAACGTAAATGCAACGAAACTGCCGGATCGTAGATGTGATGCTTTTTTTCAATTTAGCAATGGAAGCATTTAAAATTTTCAGACTAAATATATTAAAGATATTATCCCGCCTTATTTTATCAATCGTTGTTACATTCCTGTAATATTTGATTAAAAAATGTTCCTTTTTATTGACGTCGTATTGATGATAATTGAAAATTATTTCTATAGAAAATTATTTGCCAAAAAATTTTGTAAATTGAAAAATTACATAATCTTGATGTGAGACAGTTAGAAAATATTTCAATTGGAATTTACAACAATGCACTTTTCATGTACATTCTATTCATAATTTCTCCTTGAAAGTTCATTTTAAGGATTTATTATAATTTAAATTATAATAAATTTTAAATTCAAATATTCCATTTTTCATTATTTAATTTAATTTTAACTTTAATTAATTCAATGGCAGAAATAAATAAATTTTATTCATTAATTAGAAAATAAATTATATGATTTTAATCAATTTGAAATAAAATTAGTAATTGCCATTACATACAATACGTTTTCTTCAAATGTATAAACAGATAAAAATTAAATTTCTAATTAGAAAATTGAATAAACTTTGAAAACAAAAGCGAATGATTATATGTATAAATCAAATCATTCAAGTTTATAGTCATTTTAATATTTTATTTCGAAGGTTGTCCTCTTCTCTCGACTTTTTTTTTTTTGTATATGGATGTGTGTGCTTTGTTTTCCGTTTGGAAAACAAAATTTTCCATAATGATCGATATAAAAATAATTATCGTCATATAACAAAGTATACAATTTGAATTGCGTACAAATACTACATACCATACATATACATTTTATTTTCTTAATACAACAATGCAACAGAAATAATATCGATTATAATAAAAATAATGGAATAATTCCAAAAGTGATATAAATCAAATAAAATTATTTTTAAAAAATAAATAAAATTATAAATACAAATTCATTGAATTAACATACCAACATAGAGAGACGACATATTGATGATTTCGATCTTAGTCAAAAGATTTTTTATTTTAAATTTTTTGCAATTCTATTTATAAATATCTGATTGACAAATAAATAGAATTCATTATAACGCCGTTTTGTCGTCATTTATTTATTTATTTTTTGTTTTACATTCTCTAAAATAGCATTTATTTTGAATGATATGTAAGTCTTGAACTCAACCTCATAGATCATCATCCAATAGTCTCGTTTTTTAATTTTATTTTTTATTTTTAAAGTTTTGTAACTGAAGTTCCCTCCATAAACTTGAAATAATGAATTTTTATTTTAAAAAATTCATGGCAAAATTTTGTGCAATAATATATCAGAATAAGAAGTTATAATTATAAAATCGACTTTAAAATTTATTTAAAAAAAAAAGAAATTTTCCTTACAGATGAAATTTAACGTCGTTAATGAAGTACACATTTAATATATAACATGCATTATGGACAACGTAAAATAGCCTTATACATACATATTTAAATTGAATTGCCATAATTTACAATCAGAAACATCAAAAAGTACATTTGATTGGTAATTTAAAGGAAATGGCCCGCGGAAGTGTAAATTTTATGCAAAATTTTTGACCAGAAGAATTAAACACATACTTTTATTTTACGTATATATATGTTTAAATATAATCTTAAATATTTGTTTCTTTTTTTTATTTCTTAATTTTGCATACATATTCCAATCCAGTAAATCTGAATAAGTCAAATTTTAATTTTGCTAGTATAACCATAAATAATAAAAAGATTGGATATAATTTGGTATCTATTGGGTTGTTCGGAAAGTCATTTCGTTTTTTTTGGGGAACATGAAAGACAGTTTTCGTATAATGAATAAATATTTTATTAAATTATATATTGGCCATTCTGGTCCAACACCTTTTGCCATCTTTCTGGCAGTAACATAATTCCCCTCTCATAAAAGTTTTGGTCCTTGCTGGCAAAAAACTGGTTCAGGTGGTTTTTGACATCTTCATTTGAGGTAAAGGTTTTGCTATCCAAAAAATTTTGCAGGGACCGGAACAAATAGTAGTCGGAAGGCGCCAGATCTGGAGAATATGGTGGATGTTGCAGTACGTCCCATTCAAGCTGTAAAAGTTTTTGGCGAGCGACCAAACTTGTGTGAGGAAAATTTCGCTCCGTAAGGACATGGGGCACCCACACATCGAGCTTCGCGGTAAAGCCCATGCCTTTCAAATGGCCATAAACAGTCGAATTCGACAAATTTAATCTCTCACCGATCTCTCGTGTGGTTATTCGTCGATTTGCATCAACTAATGCCTTTATCGCATCTTTGTCAGCTTTAACCGGCCTTCCAGACCGTGGTGCATCTTCGACATCAAAATTGCCGGATCGAAATTTTGCAAGCCAGTTCTGGCACTGGCGTACTGTTAACACGCCTTCTCCATACACATCCGTCAATTTTTTTCTCACTTGGACAGCATTTTTACCTTTTCTGAAGTAAAAAAGTAAAATATGACGAAAATGCTGCTTATTGCTCTCCATATTTAAAAGGGCACCAACCAAAAACTACTGCGTAGAATTAATAGAACTTTTTCACACACAAGCCTTGCAATATCAGCTCTCAAGACATATAATGGTTATGCGGTTTAAGTGTGAAGTTGGTTTCGAAAAAACGTAATTAAGTCCTCTGACGGGAAAAACGAAATGACTTTCCGAACAACCCAATATTAATAAATAATTGCACAAACTTGTTAATTTAAATTTGTAAAAAATTAAGACATTTTTATGTGTAGGAAAAAGTTATATTCAAATTAAAAAATTTTCACAATATTAAGTTTTATTAAATGTAAAATACATCAAACAGAAGGACGAAATGGCAAATTGATTTCAATGTTATCTGAGGATAAATTTACCTTCAAATTAAGTTTTATTTAAAATTACAATGAACAGCGTAGTAAATAATATTATATTCAAATTTAAATTTCAGGTACAAAAATATATGAACAAAACATCTTATATAAATGTATAAATCCATTTTCATTGCCACATTACACAATCAATAACAATGAAATAAATAACTAAATCAATTTAATAATATTTATTCATAATTTTATCATTAGCAGTGATGTAGTATAGTCTGGGGATGACAACAACCTTGTCATTTAAAAATATTTCCTTAATAAAAAAATATACATCTTATACCTTATATATATGTATATTTTGTGAAATTCGAAAATACTGTAGAAAAGCTTTATTCAATTTCTAAATATGCACGCAATTCAATGACGATTAAAGTAAAATTGCTTTAAAAAAATATTGTTTACTCACTTTTTACACTCTGAACTGCTTGGTGCCCTTAATTCCAACATTTGTGACGTTTTAGTTATGATTAAAAAAAATGCATTCTTATCAACAGCTGATTGTCGTACTAACGTTTGTTGTCCAAAATGTGTTATTGGACTTATAAATTTATTATTCTCATCGGTTTTAGCAGCAAGATTTGGAAAATATTTTAGAAAATATTTGTCATCCTGAAAAATAAAATTAAAAAAATTTTAGTTTTTTTTATCTAATTTTTGTTTTTTCTTTATCTTCAATTTTCATTTTGCACATTTTTTACATACCTGTTTGTGTAATAAAACCATCATATTTTCAAATAACAGACCATGTAATTGCACACCCGGAATTTTTTTCATAGTCAATTGACCATCATGTATTAATTTATACTGTGTTAAATCTAAATTCTGTAAGTATAAAATTTAAGAAATAAAACAAAATTTTATTAGAATATTGTTATGAATTTTATCTACAATAAGATTACTGCTAAACATTAATGTTGTATCAATCAGAAAATGAATTTTATAAATGTTGTATCCAAACTAATCACTAAAAAAATTATCTTATAAAGTTGCCGAGTATTCTAATGATTACTTTACGTAATGATAACATTTAATTTCAGACTTGAAAATCATATAAAATTCAACTTCAGATTGTAAAATAATTATACATATACAACATATTTATTGAAAAACTTACTCTAAATTCATCTTTATCAAGGCCCGATTTATCTAATTTTCTTTGAATAGTTTGTAATCTGAAAACAAAAAATATATATTTTTAAAATACATATTTATAAAAAAAATACTTAATATTTATTTCATACTTATGTGCATCTTCAACAATCTTCACAGCCTGATTAACATCTGACAATATTTGTTTAGATGAATCTAATGCTTTTTGTATTGCGTCTGCCTCTTGTTCATCATCTGGTACAACACGTTTTGTTATTTTATATAAATTTTCAAATAATAATGGGTATTTGGTTAAACGTTGCATAACAGTAGGTAATAAATCTTTTAATTGTAAACGTCTACATGCTTTGTGCGATTCAGCTTTGGTTAATAATCTTTGGAGATTTTCATCTTTACGTCGTTTCTCTTTTAATGCTTCTAATGCAATTTGTTGTCGTAAACAAAATTGTGCCGAATATTCACGTAATTCATCACCAGAATGACCATCAAACATTTCAATTAATAAATCACCAACATTTTGTACAATATAACCATGTTCAATACGACGTTGTTTTAGTTTTTGTTCAAATGCACCATGTAATTCTTTTAATGAAAATAATGCTGGTGGAAATAAAATTTGTAAATGGTCATTTGGTAATGCACCAGATTCTTGTAATGGTCGTAAAAATAAGCCTTCTAGTAACCTTAAAGTACGAACATGATTTCTCTCAGTTTGGTAGATTTCTAAAAATAAAAAAATGAAAAAACAAAATGAGAACGTGTTAAATTAAAACAATACGATAATTATAATTTGTCTAATTTAAATAATTACCATTGATAATTTCTTGACGTTTCTTTTCTGCATCTGATAAGGATCCTAAAACTTCAGCTGATAAATTTGAACTCCAATCAATTTCAGTAAAATCAGTTTCATCTTCACTATCAACCCATTGCCTTGGTGTTTGAACTGTTCCTGATGCAGTTGTCATCGAAATAGGGAATGATGGTCCTCCCGGACCAGGACCTGATAGACCGGCTTGTGGATGTCCACCAGGTAACGGAGGTGGCTGTGGACCACCAACTTGTTCAAGTGATGTACTTGGACTTTCGAGGCTACTTGATGATAGACTAGAACTAGAACTTGCTGTGTAATTAGCATTCGATAAACCCAATTCTGGCTGTTGTTCATCACTGTAAAAAAAACAAAAAAATAGAAGTGAGCACAAAAATGTTTATTCAGAATAATTTTTTTTCATATTTGTTCATGATTTCCATTTTGTTTATATACATACTATATATTTTTTTCTTACAAGATATTAAGCTTTCTCTATACATTTGAGAATTCTAAATGATAACTGAAATAAACACAGTTATGTGTACAATTTTCCAGCATATTTCTTACCTTTCCTTACGTACTACCATGTTGACGAGTTTTATAGCCATTTCTTCTTAATGTGTTCTACACGTAATTTACATTCGAACAAGAAAATATATTTTTTTATTTCATTTCACTTAAATAGGTTTTTTTTTAATTTGCACAAGATAACTTTTCTTTCTATTTTTGCTGATTTCAAATGTGATCCTGTGATTTTCTACTTTCGATTCTCTTAGGAGAAAGAGTAGAAAACGTTAGGAAAATGAATTTTCTTTATTTTAAAATTTCAGCATATTTAAAGTTAATTTTCTTTTTATTTTGATTAAAATTTAAGCTATTTATCTTGTTAATCATTTTAGAAATAAACGTGAGAATTTATTTTTAAAATTCATGACTTATTCAGTGAAAACCTTTCTACCGACACTACTACTATCAATTTGTTATTTACCGTGTACTATCGACTTTTTTATGACTATGTTACTTCCGCAAAAAGTATGTTACCATGATGTTGACTACGTATTCTAAATGACAGTCAAATAAAATGTGCTGTTTCATTTAAACAACATATGTACGTATGTATACACATAGATAAATTGTAAAAACATTATAACATCGCAAAATGAGATTTTGTTACCTAATGGCCTACATTTCTATTTTAATGATAATAAAATGATTTTGCTGTTGTAAACTACAAAAAGAATTACTTAGTACCTAAAGTTCTCTAATTACAATAAAACAAATTGAAAAATAGGAAAAGTGAACAAAACACTTCTACGTTACTAGCTCTTCTACTAGAATTACACAATTAATCTCCGGTTGTCGTACTTTTATTTTTTATTTTATTTTTTTCCAACATTTCCATTATTTAAACCTGTACAGGACTGATATCACAAAAGTTATATATGTGTGTACAATGAAAATACTTGCATTATTGTTCTTGGTTTGTTTTTATTTTTCACTTGCTATTCTTTCTTTTTTAATTTATTAAACGATGGGTTAATGGTATAATATAGTACATATTCAAGGAAAACCATAACAAAAACTTTTCACATTAAAACAGAAAAGAAAATAAAAATGTAAAAAAGTGTAATAATTAAATGAAAAAAAAAATGTACAGGAAAATGAAACACAGAAGTATACAATTTTGTAAAAAGTTGTGTTTATTAGTACACTTTATTTTTACTGTTGAGAGATGGGAGGGGCATTGGCATTAGTACTATAAGTCAAGTACACATAATTGCAATGGAATTATTTCGATGAAATGTGTATCTAGTATACTGTGTGTAGAATAATTAAAAATGACTAAAACGAGTTAATATTGTAGAAAGAAAATGTTTTTGTTTACAAGGACTTTTCCTCTGAATCTTCATTTTTTTCTTGTAGCATTTTAGTTTTCATTTTATATTTATAACATATGTATGGGTGTACACGTAGTAATGTGGTGCTAAAGTGAAAAGAAAAAATTTTCCATACATATCTTTTTTTATGACACACGTTTCATGAAACACAAACATCGGATTATATAATTCATACTGTAGAAATTAATTTGTTATGGTATATTATTGCTGTTAATTATTTGTGTATGTATGTATATGTACATATACATATACAGTATATGTAAATAATAATGAACGACACTCATTTCACAACACAAAAAAATTAAAAACAAATACTCAAACGTGTTTTCCTTTCACATACATATGTATATAAGACTAAGCTAATTAAAGACAGTATACAGCTAAATATTTGTGTTACGAGTACAGTTATGTGAAATATAAGAAGAAGTTGTAAACAATTTGATCATTTTGGGAGTGGATTAATGAAGAAAATATAACATGTAAATATGTACATTTAGCACAAGTAATATGAGAATAAGAATAGAATTATATAAAAAGATTAAATAAAAGGTTACCTATTTTCTGTGTTTGATAAATGATGAGTATCTATTGACTACAGGAAAATTTCCTGAAGGCCAATCCTTGAGTTCAACATACTTCTTGTTACAGATACGTCATTTTCATTTCGGAAAGTTACTCAAGGTTATAAAACAAAGAAAATTTACAATATTTGTTGACTTAATTTTATTTAAGTCGACTACAAGCTCACAATTAAAGATGCTTTAGGCTATCAATTTAGTATTTTTTCCATTATTTTTTGTTTTGTGATTGCTATATATATATTATCACCAATCGAATTGTCGAATAGAAACAGTCTGAGCTTTAAAAAATATATATTTTGTGACATTTTTCCTAGAACAATCTATACATATGTATATCAATTCTACATAATATTAGGATATGAGCTTGAATATTATTTCATTTTTCTCTTGCTTCTTAATTGAATCCTCTTTCATTCTACTCGTGTAAATTTGCTTCATCTTCATTGTAGTGAATAAAAGGATTTAAACTATTATCCATTTCCATTATCTTACTTTTAATATTTTTAATTAATTCTTATGAAAATAATATTTCTAAACTTATTATTGCGTTATATTGTACTGATAGTATGATTGACTTCACCATTATCAACATCGAATTTAAAAATTTTAAATAAGCTCTCATATCGTACTGTACGTTTTCATTCATGTGTGTAGTAGTGTTTTTTGTATCCTCTTCCCAGATAAACACATAATAATAAAGATATCATGTAAAACTTAATTTTCTCAATTTCAAAATCTTTTTATCATTTCTTTTTTATAGTACATACATACATATTATGGTACGTATGTGCGCTACAATAATGATTATGACATAGTCGTGACACAACACACTTATCACACATAAATATGCATACGTACAAATGTACAATATAATACACATTATTCTCATATGTACAATAGGCACACATGCTATGCACGTATATGGTATGTCATTAGCTATAACCATATGAGCACATTTTCTATTATATAAACGCGCGATATACTTCATATTCTAGTGACAATTTACAAGGAAAACTTTTCTTTTATGTTATCCTTTTAAAATGACTTTTTCAGGAACCAGGAATGTGTATTCACTATACACATACGTACGTACATATAGAGGACATACATCCATATGTATATTGTTTTCTGTGAAATCTAAACACAATGAAAAGTAGATTAGGTGCGATATAACACAAGTATATGTGCACATTCAAGGAACATATCATCTCTGTAAGTATTGTATATAATATCCTGATGCTGTCAAGAATATTGACCTATATAAAGTTGAAAATTTAAAGATTACATTGTATTACATCGAAAAGGAAAATATATACATTTTGTAATTGAAAGTGGAAAAAGTATACTAAAACTCTCTATTTCAATGTATGTATGAACATACATATGTATGTATGTACGTGCTCATATGTATAACTTGATAGTAGCTCAATACAAAATATAAGTATACGATATCTACTACGTGTGTTCTATCGTAACTGTGTATTATACTCATAATGAAAGGAAATAGGGAATCTTTTCTTCCTTTTTATTTATTTTTGATTTGAAATAAATCAAACTAGACTAAAAAATATTTAAAAAAGAAAAAGGAAAAAAAGAGAAAATGAAATATAAAAATAATTGAAAATGATTTGTTCTTTTATTCAATGGGTTGTATATGTTTTTATTATGAATATATTTTCTAATTTTCCACTTTTTTCTGGTACATAAATATTAATATTTTTGTATTTCGCATATAAAAAAGGATGTTATCTTAAAAGAAGCCTACATTTCAGTCAAACTAGCTCATGACAGAGCCTATTACTTTAGATTTTAATTTTCACTATTCCCTTTTTTATAACAAAACAAAATTTTCAGATATCGTATAAAATGTCAAAACTTTAAAAATTATTTTAATATTCTCTTTCTGTCTTTATACAATAAATTATGCATACAAATATCCCTTAAAATTCAATTAAAAAGGTTTTCTTGATATTTTTCTGGTATATTTTTCTTTTTTATGGTTTTTATTTATTAATTTAAATCTACAATTAAGATACCCATGCATTTAAACATTCAACAACACATTTTTTTAGACCTTTGTACATGTACATATTCTATACGAAACTGTTATCATTCTATCATATCAAAAATCCTTTTCAGTCTAAAAGTTTTTTTTTTTTTTTTTTTCTAAAATGAAAACAAAGTAGTAGCCAAACTTCTACACAAGAAATTTCGCTTGTATGTTGTGGAATTTGTTTTCATTTTCATCTGTTCTAATCCAAGATCTTAAAGAAAATAAATGATAATCCTTACACATAAATAAACATTTAAATGTGTCATCATTTTTCTCAAATTAAAAAAAAAGAAGAAATGTTGACAATTTTTAAAGCAAGGTTATAAGGAATAAAGACAAATAGAATCTTTAAAAGTTTTGGGAATTTGTACGAAAAAAGGTTATTTGAAAATAAAGGACAAAAATAAAAGAAAAGAATTATTCCCCGAGAAAAACAATTTTTTTCATTGAATAAATTGTGCATATGCGTTACAAATTATCAAATACAATATACGTAAAATAAAAGCCACATATAAAAATAAAAATTAAATTTTTGAAAAAATAAATAAAAGACGATATAAAAAAGAAAATCAGGAAATAAAGAAACTTTTCTTTATATACATACATACATACATATATGTACATTCATTTGTATATGTAAGAATCGAAATCGATTTTCTCTTACTTTTTACAATATAAATGTACACATGATGCATGAAAGAAAGATACGATGAAAAAAAATTATATTTTACCAGGTGTATGTGTACAATTGTAGATATGTGTATAGTCAAATATTTTCTTTAACAATAAAGGAAAAATTGAGCCTCCCTATTACATAGCCTACATGTAAAAAAAAGTAGCACAGCTAATAAAACTGATGCTGTTACTTTTATTACAAAAAACAGTCCTAGAGTCTAAATTCCTTTGAGAATATTTAAAGAAAAAGGATATTCAAGTATACATAGCAAAAGAGGAAAGACAAAATATTTATTTTTTGTCTTCAATTTTATTTTAACATGTACAAACTGTCTAAAAGAAAAACATATACTCCATAAGGAATATTAGTTTTTTATCCATTCATTCTATTCAACTTTGAAAAAAGAAGATGAAAAGGAAGAAAGAAAAAAGGAAATTAAAAAAAAAGTTCTCTTCCTGTATTTCTTTATATGTTGTATCAACGTATAACACAGAGTATGGTGTATTGTGTATTTTCAATCTATTTTTTAAGAATGACTACCTCTTTTCATCAAAGCCGAAGAACAATGAATAAAGAAAACTCAAAATAAACAAAAATTTATATTTATTGTTATTTCATCAAAATTTCGCCAATAAATTAAAAAAAAAAAAAAAAAGAAATGTAAAATTGAAAACGAGACTTAATACGTACATACATATGTATTGTGAATATCTGTGCTATTTATTACGTTTCTAATTATGTAGTATATTCAATAGCCATCCATTTGTAATTTAGATAAATTGTCTAAATGTTTATCTTAATTATAAGATTATATTGTTTTATTGATGGTGGTCATGCATGCTATGAGTTTATTTTTCATTATGTTACGTTCTAAATTGTCCTTTCAGTATCCTTTCTATTTAAAGCGTTCATTATTATTTTCAGTCATTCATTCAACAAATGAAAAAACGAGTAAAAAAACAAATTAAAAAGAAATAGATTTTATTTTTTTTTTTGTTTTAGGTTTATGTTATAATAAATAATAACACATATGTACACATGTATGTACGTATTTCATTAAAATAGAATACCTCTATAGTAAAAGAACTATAGTACATACATACATACGTACGTACGCAATGGCTGCAAGAATATTTCTTACAATAAAAGAAACAGCAATGAGAATATGCTTCATGGGAAACTTTGATGACATGTCAACACAGAATAGATTTCGTAAACATGAACTACGGTACATAAATTATGCACATATCCTTTTCATGACCGTTATTTTTTTTTTTTTTTTTTAGTGAATAAAACTAATCTCATGATACGTAATAAAAAAAAAAATCAAAGAAAAAATTGTAATGCTCTAAAAATTATTCTGTGATTTCAGTTAAATGAAAATATTATGAAATGCGTTATTGAGTGAAAAGTTCATTGCACCAGAGTTTTTGCTAAACATTTTGTTAATAAATTTAATAACAAGAATAAAAAAATCTTAAAAGCATTAATAAGTAATCAGCACACATTTCAAAATTACTGTAGAGCTATGTACACGGTACTACATTGGAAAAATAACATGGCTACGAATTTTTCATCATTTTTCATTCAATTTTAAATGTGAAAATTTCAAGTTTTATCATTTTTATCATTTTGTTTAAATTTCGTTCTTTTACACAGGCAAAAGTGCTTTTTTATAATTTTGATTATTCAAAGCAAGCTTTTTAATACGTTTTTTTATGTGTGTACATACAAACGTACAATTTTTTTTCTTTTCTTTAATTTAATTTAAAAATTATCAAAAACGGACGATAAAATTCATTTTATTTAGAAAACCTAATACACGAGGAGTTCATAGAAAAGTACGATTATTTGAAAATTTAAATAAATTTACATAATATAAAAATTTTGTTATTTTCTCCGCGAACGTTTATATCATGTATCTTTAATTTGTTCTTTTTTATTGTTTTTTTTTTTTTTAAATTACCCATATGACCACCCTCTACTTGTAAACGATCTCAATTAAAGCGTGATTGGATCATTTATTAAAATACCAAACTCCATAATCGGGCATACATATATGTATATCACAATATTACAATATTATATGGCACATCGTTTTTATTCACATTAACCGTTATTACACTCTCCGCAAAGTACGCATATAATACGTACATATTTTTTATGTTAAACGTTATATTGGTTATATCAGGAAACTTTATTGCACACGCCATACTTTTGCCATATTTTAACGATCCTAATCCCATTTTCATAACCATCATTAAGACGGTTGGTGGTAATGGGTATTTTCTTTTTTTTTTTCTTTGTTTCCTTTATTTTGCCTTTTTACGCTTTTTCATATTACGTTTAATATACGGATGGGTGGTGATTTTCCATCTTGAATAGCCATAAAATAGATGATTTTATCACCTTAACTAGGGTCAATAATATTTTATTTTTACATCACCATTAAACAACTAATATTATCGTGTAAATGTATGTAACGAACATTGTTTAAAGCTATAAGTAATCAATGTGCTACGTCCGTTTATAGAGGTATGAGCTATGCGATAGGTGGATGGTAGGTATGTAAGTATATAAATTAAAATTGAATAATCGTTAACTATTGACGTTAAACCATTTATTTCTAGAAAAAAAAAGGAAAAAAAAATTCTAAGGATCAATATGAAAAAAATATAAATTTACGTACGATATACACAGTTGAAGGTTTTTTATAGCGCTATTTTTTTTTTACTAGTATGACATATGTATGTATGTATATGTACCTACGTAAATATGTACACAAAATGACCAGTATAAATCATGAACTACATTATAAATTGAATTAGTGAATTAAATTTAACTATTTCAAGATATTAATTGAAAAGAAAAACAAAAATTGATATAGAAAAAAAAAAATTCACGAATGCTTGAATATTCTGAAACGAACTGAAATTAATTTTTAAACTATTTTAGAATTATGATTACTAGTATAAAAATAATCAAATTACAATTTGTTTTCATTTATATTATGATTTGTAAATTAATGAATAAAATAATTGCACATTGTTTGAAAATAGAAATTTTTATAGTTTAAAAAACGTAAAAAAAATATGTACTACATCATTGAGGAAAATATTGGAAAAATCATGAAATTTTCACAATATAAAAAATATGTATAGGTATACAGTTTTTTTTTTGTTTGAATATGAAAACATGTTTTTAATTTCAATCTTAATTAAAATTTAATGATTTTATTACATCATATAAAAAACCTTTATATGATAAAAATTCATATAAAAATATGTAGAAAATGGATAAATTTATTATTTAGGAGAAAAAAAATCGAACATTTCGAGTTTTTAAAAATTTAATATCAATTTCAAAATTTTCGCCTTTATTATGATGTAATTTTGATATCCTAGGAAAATTCTCCAAAATTTTTGAAATATTTACTGACAATACGTTATGATATGATAATTATATTTTGACTTAGATTTTATCTTTTGATTGTATGTAATAAAAATTTTTCTTATGGGACTAATTTTTCAATGATTTAATATTATATCCATTTAACATTTTTCTCAAAGCATAATAATTTAAAGAAAAACAAAAGCAAAGAAAAAAACGGGAGAATTTTTGTCTTTTTATGATTTAATGGGAATTTATAACCTCAGGCATTCAAATTTTTATTTTACATCAAATTTTGTCATATATTGATGCAATTTACATACATTTTATTTAGCCTTTATAATAATGTACATGAATGAAATTTACATCGCTTATATTATATATACATATATGTACATGTGTATGTATATAAAATACAGTATATATGTACGTATGTTCGTACATACATTCCTGATAAAATTTTATTAAAGAAAACGAAATATTAAGAAAGACAACAAAAATTCAAAGTATACTCGTAAAATACCATTAAAATGGGAGGACTAAAATAAAATTTTAAAACATTATATCAAAATAAAATGCAAAGAAAAATGTATAAAAAATAAATGAATCATTCGACTAAACGTATGTACTATATTTACATATGTAAATTGTGTTGTATTTCAAGTCTGCGCGGGAGAATGATAAAAATATATGATGTATACAATACATACATATAAACGTATTTTACATGTGAGTCTTTTTTAATATGAGAAAAAGGATTCTAAAAGAATTTTCTTCAATACCATTTCATGTCATTTTATTGAATTTCCAAATTTTTCATATAAAATAAAAAAGTAAGATAAAAAAAAAAAGCTACAAATTTTTACCCTAACGAAAGTATGTGATGCCAAAAACAAAAAAAAAAAAAAATTAATATATGTACTACATATGTAATTCTTATTTGTAATGGATAAACATATTTTATAACTCCTATAATACTTTTAGAAAAATAAAAAAGTTACTTGCACATATGCGTATTTGTGTTCTTTTAGTATTCTTTTGGGAAGTATATGATTACGAGAAATTATCTTTTTTTATGGGAAAAAAAGAAATTTTAATAATTTGTTGAAGCATTAAATTAAATATTTTTCCAGAAGAATTTTGACACAATTTACATATATTAGAATTTAGTTAACAAAATGACAAAAAATTGGAAATTTTTTCTTTTTTTTTCAGTTTAATTTTTTTTTTCAGTTGGATTATGTTTTCATAATTTACGTTCAATTGAATATTGTTTTAGTTATATCTTAGAAAAACTTCAAAAAATTTCAAAATAAATTTCTGATTATTCAATACCAGTCACCCTGCATAAATAGTTAAAATTATATATGAAAATAATTTTCAATTTTTAAAATAAATTAATTTTTTAATTTTTGATTATTACAGAATAATTATAAATAAAAATAAAAACTTGTTTTATATAATATTATTTATAAAAAAAAAAAAAAAAAATAAATAAATTTAAATTTCTTTATAATCTGATTTACTTGACAATTTAAATGTATTCTAAATTTTTAATTTAATAAAATATAAATTAATCTAAAAGATAATGGAAATTTCGCTTTACATATAAAATATGAATTATATTTACGTGTATATAATGTGTTTTTATGTATAGAATTTTATGAACATACATAGCATCTGATAGCAAATATAACATTTACAATACATACATATACATATTTACAAAATATTCAAATCAATTCATGTGGTTTACGTTACATATTTTATTTTTCTTCCCTATTTTTCCTTTTGACTGTAAATATACAGTAACAAAACAAGAAAATTCGATGATTATGTAGTTTTGGTATTTTCATTATAATAAATTAAAATTTAATTATAATTTTTGTGTTTATTACTAGAACGTGTGAAATTATTTATGAATATTGTAGCGAAAACAGCAATATTTAAAAGATTATTATACACAGCATATATATATATGTATGTGTGTGTTATTATTATATAATTTATGAACATTATAGTTCTCAATATTATGAATATGTATTCAAGAATTACATATGGGATAATTCGACATATTATTCAACAAAATATTTAAATATGAACTACATATGTATGTAATGAACTATAAATTGTTATTAATTTTTATATACAAATTTAACTTTCATTTAGTTGTTCTGTTGATGCTTATATATGTAGATATTGGTGGTTACGTGGTGGTTTATAATATTTATGAAATGTCATCAATTATAATTCTAATAAACAATAAATTCATTATATACCTTAATGATGTTTAGTTATTTATTAAATGAAAAATAGTTTCTTGTATGTAAAAGCCATGAAATTGTTTATTTAATAATATGAAAGGTAGATAAAAAGAATCCTTTTTAACTCTTGGTGGAAAATTTTTATGGTATGGTCCCAATGTTCAAAAACTACACTGAATATTTATATTCACTTTTCAATTTTTTAAAAATATTATTCCACAAATTTAAACAAAAAAAAAATAATTTTACCACTTAAAAAATTACTATTTTCATGTTTTCGATATGCCCTATTACGTATTTTTCAAATTCAAAAATAAAATATTGTTTTTGCACTTTTTATGTATGTAAGTAAACAAAACCAATTAGAAAACGCAAACCAATATAATAAAACAAAAATATTAAAAGAAAATTAGTATTTATCACAAAGCAGATTATTACAAAGTTACAGAATTAAAATTTAATTAAGCAAAATAACTTTATTCAAAGGAAACAATATAAGGAAAATAGTAACAGTAAACATTTACTTCACATAGAAAACTGAATAACGATACCTAAAATATTTTGTTTAGAAAAATACGAGATGTATGTACTAAAAGGAAAGCATAATTTTCTTAAAGTTTCTGCATGCTTTTTTCAGTTTTCAAAAGTATAGAAAAGCTTTTTTCTGATTTTTCTCGTTTTTCTTTTCGAAATTCTATAATGAAATATAAAGAAATAAAATCAAAAACGAATATGTGAATGTAAATAAAATTGAATAAATATAGTAAATGAAGACAAAATATAAAAATAAGAAAATATAAACATTAGGACTAACACGAGCTATGGCTAATTTATTAAATTTGTAGGAAAATAGGAATATTGAAAGTAAAGTATAGTACCGAAGGAGAAAATTATTGTTTCACACGCATGATTGTCTATTATACGCGCGGGTTTTTTTTTTGTTCATATTTCTTTTTTGTTTCTATTTTGTTATACTCGTAATCATTAAGGAAAAGCTTTTGCCTCGTAAAATTTTATTTACTGATGATTTTTCTTTTTTCAATTTTTTCATATACAAATTTTTTATTTTTGTTTTGTACTTTTTTTCTATCTTTTCTATAACATTATCAATTTTCTCTTATTCATTTTCATCCATCCAATAAATTTTCAGATGAAAATAGTTCACTAGACTAGAAGTAGAAGATTATAACATGTAGCATGTTTCTATAACATAATATACAAAAATATATTCTGTATCATATATACAGATTGTATTTTATATGACTATATAACACACATGTACGTAGAGATACAATGTAAAAAAGAAACACATACGTATATACATATGTACATATTGATATATGGTTGCGGGGTACATATTTACGTGGTGTGTGATTATTAGATATTTTCTTTAGTGTTGTTATTACATAAAGTATTTAATTTAGACACGAGAATTAGATTTTTATTGTCATATTCCTTTTATTTATTTTTTTTTTTTATTTTTTTGATCATCATTTATTATTGTATCTCTATTTATGTTATTCTTATTTATCTTGAATTATATTCATGCAACACAAATTCATTATAATCGTCTAAATTTGGATTTCTTTTTTTGTTAACAACTTTAGCAATAAAACAATCTTAACCATGAAGCGAATTTTCTTTTCGTGAGATAAGTGAGTATTATTGTTTTTTTTTATTCACATTTTATCCGTGAAAAAAAAAAAATAATTCAAGGAAAATTCGTAAAGAAATGAAAACAATGAAAAATCTCTTCTAGCTAAAACATACGTAAATACAGTATATTAAAACAAGGGGTGAATATAACTTACATAAGAGAGAAAATATTTATTTTTTTTTTTTCATTCTTTATTTTTCAATGTCAGAGAAAGCTTAAAATCTTTTTAATTCGCGTTAAATAATAATGACTAATTTTAAAATATTTTCAATATTTTGAGAGTTTTCATAAGAGTAAATGATACCAAATTATACACTTACTTGGTTTTTGATAGACTTGGATCAGATGTTTTACGTCGATTTGTCCGATTACGTTTATGTGATAATCTTTCCTTATATGATTCAGAACGATTAACAGAAACAGGTGCTGATTTTGATTTTGATCTGAAAATGAATATTATTCATATACATTTATAGTTTTTCCTATTCCTGTTAAAATCGCAATGGAACAAAAACAATACAATAAAGTAGAAATGGTATTTGTAATAAAAACTACAGTTTTATAATAATAATAAAGCAAATTTAAAAGTAACAGAAACAATCTTCATAATCCAAAAAAATAAAAAATAAAATAAAATATATCTAACGCATATTTTGAAAAATAAAAGCCCTCTTATCATAAAAATTAGCGGAATCTCTTGAATGAGATACCAAACCAATTAAATCATGAGATGGTGCGTTTGTGTTCTTATCTCATTCAGATTAACTAGATTGCAGCTATTAAGATACTAAAAAATTTAAAACATTAATAGCACAGACTTTAAGAAAAATAAATAAATACGAGTGTATTATTAGCAATTATTAAATGATTTTCTATAATCAAGACATTATCCAGAAATTTAAAATAAAGTCTTTAATCCATGATATTTGAAAATTAAATGATTTGAAAAATAAACAAATTATTATAATTCCTAATATTTTTTAGAAATATATAAAATATCACATATCCGCATATTATATATTGTATATATACAACTTGAAAAATAATGAATTAATTATACAATATTTTAAATTCTAGCTAATAAAAACGTGAAATAAAGTAAGAAATTTATTAGTATTTTAATTTCTTTGAAAATAAAGATGATGTTTTAAGTGCTCCCGTTAAAATCAAAATGTATAAAAATATTCTAGACGTCAAGTAGCTTAATTTTAAAAGTAAAATGGAAATAAAATAACAACTACAAAAATATGATACTCCTAAATTTTAACTTACCGATCTCGTTTAGAATCATTTTCGGTGCCGACCAGAGCATTTGAATCTGTGTCAAATGATCCATGTGATGGCGTTAAATCACTAGTATTTTGCGATGTTGTTCCACTTGAACTAAATGATGTACTTGCTAAATCTGGTCTACGATCAGATGGTTGTCGTACAACAGATGTTGAATGAGGACGATCTGAAAAGTATAAAAAAAATTTTCAAAATTATATTATTGTAATTAATTTGCATTTTTTTAAAACTAAAGATTTTTGCACAAATAATTATCCAAATTAAATGTTTACAATACTGAAAATTGGTAAATTTACCAAAAATAAAAATTTGTTTACATAAAAAATATTTATTTTCATTAATCAAAAGATTTCTTGAAATTGATTTTTTTTTAAATCATTAATTACCAGTACTATTTTGTTTATGAAATTCAGAACGTCGAGAGTTTTTACGTTTTTTTGGTGTTTTCGATCTACGGTTTTTATAATTATTTGTTGTTTCAGTTATTTTTGCTGCCATTCTTGACGTCAATGATGGCGAAGAAATTTTCTTGTTAATACTTTTATTTTCTTTGTGATCATCATTATTATTCTGTTCAACATTTGAATTACTCAAAAATACTTCTTCATCTGTATTTTTTACATGTTCAGTTTCCTTATTATCACCATTATTTTTACATACATCGCTGTTAATACCATCAAATTTATTATTTACGTAACAATTATCACCTTCGTCATGATTTGCATTTGTATTATCCGATGTTTTAGCTAGATTGCAACTGTTCCCATTAAGATTGGTAGTCGTACAGTGATTATCTTTATCACGACATTCCTCATTGGAATTTTCCTGTGTTCCATTACTTTTTAAATCAGCAGCTTCCTTTTGAAGTGACGTTGTTCCATTATTTGATGCTAATGGCAATTGTTTACTAGTAGCTACTGCAATTACAGGAGCTGCTGCCTCAGACAATGATTTACGCCGTATCCGTTCAAAATCTTCACTACTTAATTTTTTACTACCTGAACCGACTAGCTTATAAAGTGCACTTAAATTTAAATTTGAATGTGTTCGAGAATTTTTCTTCACTACTGCTACAGCTGGAGATAATATTCCACTTCCAAAACTCGATTTTGTTCCATTTGTTGTAGCTGTTTTACCATCCAATATTGGTGGAGCTGATATTTTCCTTGGTTCACGACGACCTTTCATACTATCTCTTTTATCTAAATCATTTAATCCTTTACCTTTCGATGAACTTTTTTCAACACGATTATTTTTAAATTTACGATCAGTTAAAAGAACTTTCTCCTTCTCTGGTTCTTTTTCTTTTTCACCAAATGATTTACCAATTCGTCGTGATAAAGACGAATGAAATCCAGTCGAAGATGATAATGGATCATCACCGGTTGATGCTGACTTTTTATGTTTACGTCGTGGTGGTTGTAAAGGTTTCTGTTTTCCATTTTCTTCCTTTTCATTGTCTTTTGTTGTTGATGTTGACGATTCAGTCGAATTTGCTTTTGATAACACTTTTTTCGGTGTGATTATAACATTTTCTGATTCTGTACTAGAACTTTTTTCTGGTGTTTTTCTAGCACCACGTATTCGACGTCTAAAACTCGAAACACGAAATTTATCAAAATCAACTGATTTTTCATTACTTGGACGAAACCACATTTTATATATTTTCCTTTTTATTTGCTTATTTCACAATTTAATAAAATCTTTTTTTTTTTTAATATAAATTTCACTACACTCTATAAAGCATTTGAGACATTACTGAAATTTAAACAAATTTGATGTTTTAATAAGCGTAACAAAAAAATTTTGGTAAATTGTATCGTTATCGAATTTTGATTTTTCGAAATTATTGGAAAAACCTTTTTGTCGTTTCGCATTTTCTTTTTTTTTTTTGTTTTTTTTCGTTAATCGTACACAAAATTGAAAAATTATATTTGTACTCTTCAAATTACATCCAAGTTATAAAATTTCTTCGTGTTAACTAAATATAAAATTTTACATGAGTATAGTAGGAAAATTTTTTATAATCAAAAACAAAATAAAATTTTCGTGCGAAATCATTTTAATATCCCACGTAAATAATTCTCATTGAATATGAAATTGAAATATAGGGTAGCATATATAAATGACTGTGATGTGATATAGACATGTAAATCTGTAGATGCCAGTTGTTTGCAACAATTTTTTAAACAAATCATTTGTATGTCACCCGTTTTCATTTTTTTTTTAATTATAAACTTTTTTTACAAATATAATGATATTGGTTTGGCAAACACGCAAAAATAAGCATTTCAATTTAAAGTATAAAGTATAAACTCGCTGCTCACATGTATGGGTAAATAAATTCTATATACTATGTACGTACACAAAATATACATATGTATGTATGTAGGTATGACATTATTTATAAACGACGACTTTGAAATTTAATTTTTTTTTCAATTTCAAATTTTTAAAAGTTTAAAAAAATTCTCTTCCTTCTCTCTCATATTCTCGCAATCTAATCCTAGATATTAAAAGCAACAAACACACATACATATGTATGTAAATATGTATTTATAAATGTAAAAATCTAAATATAAAACGCCAAATGCACATGTACATATGTTTTAAACAGTACAGATCTCTAATGCACTATAAATGCAAAGTAAATTAACAATTTGAAATGTTTATGGATTACAAGTGAAAAAAAAAATAAGTCTTTAAATAGTTAAGTAGGTAGCTACCAGTGGCAGCCCCAAATCAAACTAAAGCTTAAAAAATTCATTGTGATTGTGATGGCACTGTCATACATTGAGGGTCAGTCAGTGTGTGGACTGTGGATCAAACCATTTTCAACTCCATAAAAAGGCTAGTACTTTTCTCTAATGAAATCTCTCTCTAATCCCTATTCCCTATACAAGAAAGGATCATGGAATGAGGTGACTACAAACCTGAGTTATAATGTAATACTTTTTTCTAATTCTTGAAAGAGCAATACAACTGCAGAAAAGATGTTATATTCTTTACTTCTGCTTTCCTCATCTTTTTTATTTCAACATACTCTATACTCTAAAGAGTATCACTTAAAGTGATTTAAAATTAAACGAATTAAAAATGTTTGTATTGTACTAAATAAAAAATGAAATTTGTAAAATTCAAATTATTTATTGAAAATTCACAATCGATGAATAGTAGAGAAAATTTTACAACGTTTCTACTAACAATATTATAACTTTAATAAGAAAACATTTTTTTAATTAAATTAAAAAAAAAAAACAGAAAGCTATTCAAAGCTATTATACAATTTTCATATAAATAAACCATGACTAAATTAAATTTTATTTACATATAATTTTGTAAACATACGTGCAATACAATACAAAAACAAACACTATTTAATACATACCGGTCAGAATTTTCATATTAATAAAAAAATATTACATTCAGTAAAAATAATTTGTATTTTGTATTCATACCTATACAAAATATTATTTTAAGTTTTTGTTAGAAAATAGAAAAACATAATTTAAATGACTAATATTTTGTTATGACATATTTTCAAGGTAAAATACCATTAAGTATGTACACAGCAGATATATGTACATATGGTAGATGATGATTAGTTGTTGTAACAACGGCAATGAACTACCACTGTTTGCCATTCGTTTCAAGTGACAGTTTTAATATTTTTCAACATAATTTAAAAATTAGGAAAAATAAAAATCTGATTAGATCATTTTATCACTTTGATTCTAATTTAATTAATTTTTTTATTATTTTTTTTTATTTGACGTTATATTTTTACAAAAATAAATAAAAAAATTTATCATTTAGGATATGTTGAGATAAAAAAAAAAACTTAAACTAAGCGTTTTATTGTGTTACTTAACATCAAATTAATCCATTCGTTTCTTATTATTTCAACTACTATTCAGAAGAATTTTCTGAAATATTTGTATTATATACAAGATGTCCTAAAATTACACACTAATAACGTAATTCCTTAAATTGAAGAAATATTTTTAACAAATTTTGGTTTAAATTGAAAAATAAATTAAATAAATAAAAAATTTTAAACGAGGTTAAAAGTAGAAAATATTTAGCTTAAGTATTTTTAAAATAACATATTAACGAATTTTTATTTCCAATTTTTACAAGATACATGTACACATACATATAAGATATGAAATATTCCAGATTCATTTCTGTTTTTATTTTTTACGTATACATCTATGTGAACATTAAAATTTCAAACATTTATTTTTCTTAATTTTTTTTTTTTTTTTATAAAAACATATTTTTGTAGGTAAAATTTAAACCATACATATAATGAAAAAGAATTACATGGTGTTTTCAAGCACTTTCATACGTAAAATACACATATGTAGGTATGTGTATATATTATGCAAATGGTTTTTAAAAAAATGGAATAAAAGAAAAAAGCTAATTTACATCCGAAACGCACTTTCTATGTATTTTTTCGATCTTGTGTGTTTTAATGTTAATTTGAATTTAGTAAACATCTGGAGTTTTATTTTCGACTAATAATAATACAACACATATGTACATAAATGTGATTATTTTTTTATTCTGACAAGACAATACATAAATATATTAAATTTCCATTTTAATTCGTTTTTACAATATTTCATATACGCGTGCGGATTTTCTTCATTTTCTGTTTTAAAAAGAAAATTTTATTGATTTGATTTTCTATAAAATCAAATCATTCTATTTTCATTTCGATTTTGAATTTAATTTGTTGCGATTGAGTATAGTACAGTACATATGTGCATACGTACATATATATGTATATAAATTGAAATTTTCAAATTGAAGATTTCACGAAAATTGAAAAATACCATTTTAAGACGTTTAACATTTTATGTGTAAAACTGACAAAAAGATTAATTTTTTTTAGAGATTTTTGAAACAATTCTATACTTTAAGAAACATATGGTTTGTGACATTTATTCTGGGACATTGTGTATATTACAGAAAAGATCTTTAACTAACATAGACGAATCAGTTTTTTAAAAAAAACATGAACGAAAAATTCAAAAAATTTAAAATATTTCGAAAAAGAAAAATCATTCCTTGAGAATATTTATTATTTGTTGCTTTTTTAAAAATCTGAATTTTATTAACTCGTTCTGTGTGCTATGCAAATAATTACAATGCTTTGAAGTTTTACACAATATTCGAATATTACACAATACAGAAAATGAAAATCACTTATTTTGATTTGAATGCTATGACGTCCTAAAATTTTCAGTAATTTTCATTCTTCGTTAAAAAAAAATGTTTTATAAGTTTTAAAAGATTTGATGGATTTTCACCAAATTTTGATATTCAAAAAAACAGTCTAAATTCTTTTAAGGACGACTTTTCAAATCAATACAATTTCTTTGAGTTCAAACAAATTTTTGTCTATTTTTCTTTGAATAATAAATACTACATTGTTATTGTGTGATAAATGGGACGAAATAATATTCATTTTGAATAAATAAACAGATAATACAAACTTCTAGATTTTCTTTCTACTATTGACAAATATGTACATATGATACTAGTTGTATGGCGATATTATATGATGTTTACGCAATTGTTTATCTTGTTTTTCCCAAATACGTACACAACTATATAAAACTCTATACATTTTTTATGCGATTTTCTTATTCTTTTTAATTTATTATTTTTATTATTTTGTATACTTCATTAATCAGCAGGTGATGTGGGTTGCTACAGAATGAACTAAATTTAATAGATTACATACAATTCTGTTGAAAGAAAAAATGTGAAATATAAAATCAACTTAAGTTTTTTTTTTTAAATATTGTATGCATAACATGAAAAATTTATATATATGACGTAACAAGGACAAATAGGCACGTGTCGATATGTCGAAATAAACAAAACATTAATCATACTCTTATAAAATAAATTTGTAAAATTCAAAAAAAAATTAATTTATTTTTTCAAATCTCCAGAAAAAAAGTAAAGATTATTTGTAATGTAATTAAATAAATAATCCAATCGAAAATAATTTCACTTGTGATTTCGATAGAAGGTTAACCACTTTCATTTTAACTTTGTCATTTTATTAAAAAATATAACTTTGCTTATTGTATTTGGAGAATATTCTTAAGCTTTCATTCTAAAAATATTAGAAAATATTGTCACGTTCATAAAGGGAAGTTATCTATATAACCCGAAACGATAGATAAAAGCGATAATAGTGCTTTATCCATCATTCTATCATACTTAGAGCGAAATACTATATAATATGATAAAGGGTACTTTCAAAATTTTATAATTAGCATGCACATGTTGTGTATATGAACACCTTTACCTACTAACTGAACATACTAAGTGTAGAAAACCAGGTCGACTCAGTTTGCCAATAACAATTGATATAATTTGTTATTATCAAAAATTTAAAAAAAGTGTCCTTTTTCTTTTTGAAACGATAGTATTCAATTTACTGGCAGAATTTGTGCATATTTCTTTGGTCTATCAAAGTTTTATTTTTTTACATTACATATATTTGCAAGTGAACAGTATGCCTTTGCAATGTGTGCTAAATGCTGAAAGCAACCAACAATTTTTGTATGTACAATACGTAATATGATATGTACATGTATGTATTATATGTTTGATGAATACATGATTACATGGGCATGGCGTATTTTCTATTTGGAATTTACGCACGTACATACGTGTACACGTATAGATTTGAATTATAGTGCCCTGACCAACAAAATCCATTCATTTATTTATTCCATATAATTTATTTCCTTTTGTCATGTTCACATAGTTTATACACGTTTATCGTATATATACATATTTTTTGTGCTTTCATTCATCTATTTTTATTAGCTTCAAACTCCAAACCAAACAACATTAAAACTTTCCTAAGATTCTCAAAAAAAACTTACACTCTTGACCCTTTTTTATGTTATTTTAACTACTACTTTTTTGTGTTCCTATTTTAATATACTATTCTTATCTAATATGCTTATAGTACTGAATAAGAATGGGCAAATTATCATGGCGATACAAATATTTTTATGAATGAAAAACTTCTACTGGCATTAAATAAACTATGTAAGTAAGAAAAAATACATTGAAAATAACAATCTTTTTACACATTATTATTTTTTACAACTTTGAGTTTTTTATGTATGTACACTTACTGAAAATACTTATACTCAAAAATTCAATGTCATCAAAAATAAGGATTAAAAAGACAGAAAAAATAAAACTAAAAATAAAATATCTGATCACTTTATAGGTATTTTATCAAAATAAATGATCCAGATAAGATAAGATAAGCATAATCTCATCAAATAGTAGATATTGAAATTCTTCAATATTACATTGATTGTTTGTAAATAATATAAAAAAAATTTCATATTTTTATTAAAAATATTGAAAATAACGACAATTCAAAACAAATTATGTCATTATATCAGTTTTCTTTAACATATTTTAATTTGTGAAATTACTTTTCATCAATTATTATTGCTTTTAATGAACCAAACGGAAACAGATAAACTTTAAAAACCACAAAATTTTTTCTTTAATTTCAATAATTATGTATCAATTTTTTGTTCAATTAAAGATAACTTTCGGCAATAAATTTAACTGACACTTAAAATTGATAATGCACAATCCTACAGATAATAATTTTGAATTAAAATATTTTCCAATCGTCTGATGTCAAAATTATATATTTCAATTTGAAAAAAAAAAAAAAAACTTTTCAATATCTCTATTGAAAACATGAAAACATTCCCAATTCAACTACCATCAAAATGACTTCACAAAAATTACTCCTCTCTGAACTAACCTTCTTAATATTCAAACAAAAATATTCGATTCTTTTATTCAAATTCTTAAACTAATTTGAAATATACCTATACAAATAAGAATAATCAAGTACATATTCTTACGTTACCCGTACAAGTTTAAGATATTTTTTATATACCTATTTTCAAAAGTATAACCATGTGAATATTTGACCGTGTGAACAAATTTAGATTTTTTGTTTCTTCACGATTAAATAATTATCATAATTAGCATAAATCAACTTGAAATGAAAAGAAAAAACGATTTTTATACGTTATGATAATTTAAAGCATTTTTCTAAATTAAAATTTTACTTTTAACGAAATAATTTTTCTTCAGCCAACAGAAATATGGCTAAATATTTATTTGGTTTGCCAAATTTATGGAAATAATTCTTTTAAAAATGGCCCAGTTAAGTATAATGTACTACTAAAATACTTTTCTTTTATTCACTTTCTGTTCAAAAGAGCAAAAGTTGTTGTCGTCTGACTATATCACATCATCAATAAATGAAATCCTATGTTGCGTTACTTTTATCAAACAACAAAACGAAAAAAAAATTATGATTCAGGAAATGATCGCGCCTAAACATATTTAATGGTGATTTTTTCTTGACAAACATTTAAAAGTCAATGAGTTTTAATCAAATAAATTATGATGTATCATAATGAATCATTGTATATTGTACGTACCCACAATATGTACACATAATATTTATGGTCTTTAAAAAACACAAAACGTTTGATACTTATTTTGTAATTTGTTGTAGAATTTAAAAAAATGTCGGTCAAATATTGAACTTTAACATCTAAATAAATCGGATGCATGATATTATGTAATTTTTACATGTCATCCATACATAAACATTCTAATTTTACTCAATTTAAAATTTGAAGTATTAATAAATAACAGGAAAAATATTTTAACACAATTTCTTTTCTAAAGAAGAAATCTATTTTTATGGGATCTTTCACCCTCCAATATCAGTTTTTTAATTACCTTAAAAACACAACTATTGAAATCATTTACAGTTTTCTAAAAATAAACAAATACAATACGATTTACTTCAATACACAACAGACAGAACCTCTAGATAAGCCCCTTAAATGATAATCAAAAAAAAGATGTCCGGAAATGCACGTGGAACTAATATTTTACTATGAAACATCGTAGAAAATGTATACATTTGTTGTTAACTCGAAACTAATTTTGAAAAAATCAATTTCGATTTTTTTTCTTCAAATCTTCGAATAACTTTGAACTATAAATAGAATTTGAAATTTTACTGATTTATAAAAGAAATGAAACAACCTCATGATGCATGTGCAACATACGTAAATATTTGTATGCAGTTTGCCTTTTTCTTTATTTAAATAGGTATATATATCAAATTCAATTTATTTTATATTCCTTTTATTTTTATTTCATTTTTAATGTAACAATAATTAAGAAAAAATATACCATTTAACTAACAGAAAAAGATCATACACGCAGTAATTACACATCAATTCTAATACGCATTTGAATGAGACAAAGAATAAACAGAATTCTATTTTTAAAATTACTTTAATGAAAAAAATATAATCAACAAAAAAATTTTGTTCTTTTTTTTTTCATTTTATTTTTTAATGTGAAAATTATTAATTAATCGGACACGAGACACAAATTTGTTTTACTTGGAAAAGAAAATGGAAAAAATGTTATCAATTAAAAAGTTTACAAATTTTTATTAGAGAAAAAAAAATTCAAATTTAAATTAAACACTATTACAACATTATTCATTTTATCAATTATGCCAATCAAATTTTTTTCTTATTTTATTTTTTGTTGCTATATATACACAAACGGAAAATTCATGTTAAAATTAATAAATTAATAAAATATGATAAAGTGCAAATAACCGATTGAAAATTTTATATGTAGCTATATAGAATTTTTATATCAATCAGCTGATTTTATTTATTATTAGAAAAAAGAGAGAAAAAGAAGAAGAAAATTGTGTCCTTGTGAATAAAATAAATATTTACATGTATGAGTATAATTTTTTGAAGTATGTATGTGGACTTTTTTAAATGTGTATGTTGCATTCAACAGTGTTTCAAAAGAACATTTTTTGCTTATACATAGATCAGTTTTCTAGAATTTATTGAATTTATAGCCTTACAATCTACACTTTACCCTACACATATCATTTCTCTTTATATCATTTTTTATTCTCTACATTAATTATGCATGTGTATTTCTAAACATGAAATTTTTACAATTGTAATACATATACGAATAATGTACAACACAGACACAGTGTAATTAATTAATAAAATTAACAAAGAATAATCAATATAAAATTCGCTTTTTATTCATTCCAAAGGTCAGATAAGAATTTTTTTTTTTGTCGCTTCTAATAATGTTTGTATTTTTCTTTTTTTTTTTTTTGCTTTATTTTCATTTATAATAAATTTTCATTTTTGTTACGCTTATTAAAAATTTATTTTTGTTTCATGTTAATTTACATTTATTTTCATGTACATGTGTATTACTATGAACATTTTTAAATCACTGTTCTAATATTATAATGAAAATTTTCTACACATAAAGATATTTTATACGAAAACTTTTTACAAAATTTTGAATTTTTCATACACTTTAAATAATGTCGTAAATGACAATGCATTATTTTTATTTATTTATTTTTTTGTTTTAATTCAAAAAACTATAATTATAAAAACTTATTCAATGTTAATTGCTTGTATCTATCAAACACATGAATAACAAACAAATTTTGAAAATACATTTTTAATGTTATTTTTCGTACACAAATTAAAAAAAAAAAAATGAATACCTATATTATGAAATTTTTTTATATTTTTCACGCATTATTTTTTTTAAATTTTTTTAAATCTTATTCTCACTTTTATTTTTTTATTTGATATCAAGTTCACTGGACTTGATCAAGGAATTTTTTTCAAATAACCATACATTATATCACAAGTATTTAAATTTTTTACACATATGTACGAGTGGTACAAGAGCACATAAAAAATTCAAAAGAATATTTAAGAAAATTATATAGAAAAATATGTATCTTGAAATTTTATTCATTTAATATATGGAAAAATTATAAAAAAATATTTAACACTGTTGTTTTGTTAAACCACATAAGTTCAGTAGTTTTATGTATGTATACTGTATATGTACACATTATTTGTATAATATCCATACCATGATCCATACATGAACATGATATTACACTATGTTACGTATACAATTATTGTGTAATAAGAATAGGTCATCATTGCCGACAATATAAAACAATTATGTACAATAAATAATTCACAAATTACAAACTTATTAAACCGTATAACAAAAAATAATAATAAAAAATAAAATGTATGTACAACAAAAAATAATAATACTTTTGAAAAGAAAAAAATATCGATATGATTGTTATTTTATTCACGTACTAATTGAACGTTGTCGTTGCTGAATTTGAAAGACTTCAACTGAACATTTAAAAGTTAAATAAAATTCATATTACTACGAAAATTTACTCAAATTCTAAATTTAAATTCTTTTCTCAACACAAAACACATAATATCGTTTTAATAATCAAAAGTGCTGCCATTTGGATTATTATTTTTATTATAACAAAAAGATCTTTTTATCTTGAGTTTAATTTAAATGTTTAAATAATTTCAATTTAATTTCAATAGTACTCGAAAATGTCAAATGAAAAACAAATAATATTGCAAAACGAATTTTCATAAGATAGTTCATTTCCATATTGTGAACAATTGAACAACTTTATTTGAAAAAAAAAAAAAATTTAAACAGCAACCCTGACAATAAATTTAAATGTTTAAGTATATTAAATATTAATGGTATTGGTCTCAAGAACAAGAATATCAAATATGAATATAAAATTAAAATATGTATTTTTTTTTTCTATTTTAGATCTTACTGAATTGCTTAAAAATTCTCTTTGTATAGCTATCGCTTTATTGCTATTTCTAATCAAGTTTACAATTGATACCAAATTACCAACACTAACTTAAAATTCAAAGTTGAAGCCAGCGTTAACGTTAACATTAAAAATATTGAGAAAACTTGTAAACGAAGCTCTTTAGAAACTTGCAAAGAAAATTACATACATACATACATATATGTATATGTATTTATATTTTGAATTTTGATCGATAACAGATCAGACGATCAAAATGTATGAGGGGATAACTAAAAAATTTAATGTTTATTTGTAATATTCTTTATCAACGAATTTTATACATGAGTATGTCATTCAGATATTGCAAAAAAAAACAAAAGGAAATGATCATGAATTTAAATAGAAAACGCCGGTTGGCCGAACATAAAAAAGCAAAGGAAATTCAGCTAAAAAAAAGTATACGCGTTCTAAAATTTATATTACTAAAAATTCACATAATTTCGTTCTAATTTAGAAGAAGAAAACTAGAATCCAGAAGAAAAATACAGAATTTAATCAATATTAAGAAGATAAAAAATTGGATTCATCTGATCTATTTTATGTTATTTTAGTACGATGTAATTGAACTGTAAATAATTTTCATTATAATAAAAATAAGACTGATAAATATCAATCACAGAATATTTGCATTGTATGTACGTACATATGTACATTATTTTAATTTTCTGATCAGTTCAATTTCTTACATGTACGTATATGTATGTATTAAAGTTAAAATGAATGTACATATATGAATAGATGAATGACACCCAGTGTGATGGATTACAGATGAAGCCGAAGGTGGATGGTTGAATGAATACTTAAAGGTCATATTTATTTACACATGTTCTCCTCACTTGGGAAAAACGGAAAAGAATGAAGAAAATATTTTAATGTGTTAAGAACATTAATGTACGATCGAACTGAATTTATTGAAATATTGCTTCATGAAACTTATAAAAATCCATTAATCGTAATAATTCATTTACAACAATGAATAGTTTTACATCTGGCTAAAATTTAGCAAATATTTCATAAAAACAACTTTGTAGGTACATATGTATGTACACATGTATTTTAAACAAAAAATTATTTTTTCACAAATGAAACTAAGAATTTACCTTTGATAAAATTATAAAAAGAATTTCGTTTTAAAATCTTCATTTAAAAAAAATAAAATTTGCAACTGTCTTCTATTCGTTCAAATTTTTAATAAAATTCGCTTGGTTTTATTTTTAAAAAATAATAATTGTTGTTTATGAAATAAATCATGATAAATTATCTAAGAATTTTTCAGTGACAATTCATCTATCAAATAAAAATCAAATTAAAAATGTTGACCTACTAGTTCTACATAGTTACTTTATAGAAAATTACATAATTTATTTTTATTTTATTTTTTATTATTTTTTTTTTCTTAAATATCCTGTCACACTTTGTCAATCATATAAAATAAAACGCTATGAAACACATAATTGAGATAAATACGAAATAATTTGTTTTAATTCATCAACCGAAACTGATTTTATTTTAATTTTTTAAATTACTGAAAAGCTTTCAAAAGCTTTAAATTTCATTATAAAATGAGAACTTTGCAAATTAGCCAAGTTTTAAACCAAAAATGAAGAAAATTTATTCTTAATTTAGAAACATGATAGAAAACAAATTTTCGGAGTTCATTTTCTACATATTATGTACATACATATATTAAATGTATATTTATTAACTAACTGGAAAAATTGTTTTGTAAAATGAAAATTATTTTGAATTAAATTAATAATTATGTATGTATATATACGTTGTTTTTCCGTTTCATATATTCACAATTTGTACTGTAATTATTTTGTTAATAAATTGTTATTTGTATTTTTACGTTATCTCAGAAATCTTTTTGATCTTTTGAAAAATCTTTATACATTTACCAAAAGTTTATAAAATTTTTAAATTTTTATTTTCTTTTCAAACATAGAGTAAAAGTTGTCAAAAAATCAAAAGAATTTTTTAAAAATATAAATACGTTATGTATACGTGAATATTTCCATCCACTCCATCATCAAATAAATTAATTCGATAGATAAATAAACAAAATACGTAAGTACATGTGTACATACTTTATTGAAGGTAATTTTTATTACTATGTGCATATAATATTAAATTAGAACAAAAAAAAAAAATTTAAAACTCAATCAATTGAATAGTATATTATTATTTATCGTCAAATCAATTCTGTGCATAATCTATAATTTACACAAGGTGTCTCAAAATAAAAGTCTCTCAGTCTATTATATTCTTAAGTTTCAGATTGTTACTAGCCAAAAACCAATTTCTCTATGATTGAACATTTTCATACAGGTGACACAAAAGATATTAATTCTTTTTATGATGTTACGTGCTTCACGTGTCCGAATGTTTTCAAGCTATATTTTTTAAAAGGCAAGGATTTTAATGTGACAGGGAGCGTTTTTTTACTAGAAACACTTTGTGACCTTTATACTGGGACACTTTTATACACTCGCAAATACATACATATACACATGTTTTGATGTACATATGCAATTTTTCTCATCTTTCTAAACAAATTTAATTAATGTTTTGTTTTAAGTGATTTTGCGTTTACAGTTTTATTTTTAATGTAAACAAATCATTTCGAGAAAAATATGCAATATTATTTGTTGATATACATATATAAATGTACTTTTTAAAGAATATTTTCTGGTTAATAAACGTATATACCCATGTACATATTATGTATGTATTTATTTTATTTTAAAAATTATTTTTAAATTTAATTTAAGAATTTATTTGTATAAAAATATTGTATTCGCTTTATATCCTTTGCTATTAATTTTACATAAATACATATAGATTTAATGTATATGTACATACAATAAATTAGTCGTATTATTGTAAATTATTGTTTGTTTTAACAATGGTTTTTGGCATTTGTTAAAACATTTTTTAAATTAACTTTTGTTAAAAATATAGTAAAAACAGAAAAAATAAAACTAAAACAAGAAATACGTATGGTAAAAAGCAAATCAATAAAATGTATTAATACAAAACAGAAAATTACATAAACAGGAAAACATGAAAAATTTAAAAATAAACCATGTATTAAAAAATAAATAAACGATTTAAATTCATCTTTTACAAAATTTTATGTTCGTTTTTATGACAACGATAGGAATCCTATGTTATTTATCTTATATGTATGTATATACAAGCAGCAGACAAAATGTGAAATTACTTCTGTTTATATCCATGCACACAGTTTTGTACATTAACTGAAGTTAAACAAAAATATTCTTCACATTGTATGGCGATATATGTACGAGTGTATGTAGATAAATAAAAGAGTGGTTATTTTTGTTATATCAAAAACTTTTCTCATTTTCATATGTTACATGTCAGCAAATACATGAAACAAATCAATTATATGATTAAGTAACCATGGAAAATATTTCACCAATATCGCGATTTAAAAATAGATAAAAATGATTACAGAGTCCAGGTTATAAAACTATTCAAATTTTTTAACAATATGAAATATGGATACATGTATATATACATAATGTACAATTTGTCTTTTTTAGAATTTCCTTTTCTATACGTAAAAATTAAATTAAAGTCTCACAAACAAATAAGGTCCTTAAGAAGTTTACTTTAAGCTTTGAAACATACAAAAAATTTGAGGCCTTTTCTATTAAGGATCCTTAGATAGAAATGATCAAAATTGAAATTTGATAAATTCCCACGTAAAAAGTAAGTATTATGTACGTATATATACATTTGTATTTTTTTATCCTATGGTTAATTTCATTACTAAATAAATTTTTTTAAACAAAAATATTAATTACAAAAAAAAATAATAAAGTTTTCTATTTAAATCAAACTATTAATAAATGATACAGAGTTATTTATCTTCACTTAATTTCCTTCACATTTGATCTATTGATCTTGAATATAAAAGAAAAATTATTTGAAACGTTTTTTTTTTTCTTAATTTCAAAAAGAAAATAATAGATATGTTTATTTCCACATAGTTTAGGCATTTACATCGCTATAAAACAGTAATTTAGCAAAAATAAAATAAAGTAAATAAATAAAATCTATTCTAATTAAAAAAGAAACTCCATATTTTATATTATACAACAGTGTATTGGACATGATAAAATAAATTAAATTGTTATAACAAAATTTTTTACTAAATATACATAAGTACATTTACGTATATAAGTAGGTGGTGATAAACCACATAATACATTTAAACTCAAAAAACAGGAGTATTAATAGATTTTTTTAATGTTTAATCTCTACTTTGTGTATAGAAACAACAGAATAATTGATGTAAAAAATTTCATGATCATAAAATATTACGAAAATAAATTACACGAAAGAAAGAAAAAACTGTTGAAAGATAAACATTCTCACAAATGTAACGACTACAAAAATTTTTTAAATAAATTTCATTAAAATGTTGTATTAAAAATTTACTTTTGATTGTTATATACTTATTCGATTTTTATATTTTCATGAAAATTCTTTTCATGAATACTGGGCCCTAGCCCTTGATACATAAAAATGTCAGAGAATAGGTCAAGGAAATTTATTTTCTTTTTATTTTTCCCTAAAAAAAAAAAGAATAAATTAATTGTTGAAAAGAGAACGGAAATGTTCAGAATGTACATAAATGTATGTCAGTGTGTACAAAAAAATTTTCAAAATTCTTGAAAATAAATTTTCATATTCTTCTACATAATATATATGTAAGTAGATAGAGAACCTTGAATTAAGAATCAAGAATTTTTGGGTGTCGGTCAAAAATTCCATTACAAATACTTTAATAAAAATAATTTTAGAAATTTTTTTAATGAAAATTTTAATACATTATTATATTCATAATTATGAAAATAAAAAACAAGTAATTTATTATTAAAAATCATTTTTAATTACTAAAAACATAACAGAAGTCTTGTGTAAAGGACTGGAAAGTTAATTAAATCAACAAATAAACTGAAGTGGAAGCAGATTCTCGTAGAAGCGAAGGACCCACAAAGATATCTATCTAATTTAATTGACAGTACTTTCTTTTAATTTGCTGGAATCAAATATTCCATTATACAAAAGAAAATTTAAATTTGTTTGAACTTTTTAATTATTTTTATACTTAAATCTTGTCATCTATGACTAATATTAATGAATTAAAATATTATTAAACTCTCATTCTCGTATGTATTATTTTCACTCTTTTGTCTTAAAATATCTAGTGATTTTTTAAAAATGAAATAACATCTTTTTTATCGTGTGGGACAAGTTTAAAAATAAACTTTATATAGAAAGTTGTCATCAAGGTTATAAAATTTACGTGGAAAAACATGCATTTTATCATACGTGTATGAACACATAGATGTATGTCAATCTAAACAAAGCAATTAAAAAAAAAACAAACTTGTAATGTATTCAGTCGATTGTCTACATCATTTCAGTTCTTTTTTTTTTTTTTTTATTAACTCGTAGTTACTCTAGACATGAATTTCAGCTCAATTTCATTTGAAATTAAAATAAAATAAAAAAAGGCTATAATGAACATCGAAATGCTTGCTCATTTTACATGGAAGAAAATTCCAAAAATAGAAACCTGTAATGCTTCCTTTTTTCTATGATGATCATTACAATGTCATACATATGTAAACAAACATTTTATTAAGAAAGCAAATTTCTTTCCTTTTAAGTGATTTTATTAAACTGATGGAGTGTAACTAATTTATATCTAATTCGAAACTTTTAAAAATGATTAACTTATATTAAGTGTAATAAAGAAAAATTTTCGTTTAATAACTGAAATATACATTGTACAATAATAGAAATAATTTTATTATTTCTTGAAATCAATGAAATTAGGAAAATGTGACTTGATTACATCAAATAATGATCGAAATCCAAATATTAAACTGAATTAAAATTAAAAAAGTTTTTATAAGGTTCTATTCTGCAACCTTTCTTCAACGAAGAACCAACGAGTATTGAAAGGACTTTTCCCTCACTAAAATATGAAATATTTATCTGTTTGTATTTTTAGATTACTCTTTAGAATTTTTGTATGGAAGTTATTCATTTCTTTTTATTCACATATAATAAATTTTCATTAAAAATTTTTTTAATTGTAATTTCTAACTTTTTATATCAAATGTTTAAATTTTAATAAAACTGCACATAACATTTGTAACAGGCAAAACAATGAACAATAAAAGCAAATTAAAAAAAATATATGTGCATGTTAATTCTGAATTTACTTCTTTAATTTAAATCACAAAGAAAAAGGACAAATTGTATGTACACACCAAATTTATAATCCTCGTGACTACTACTGCTATTATCTTTTTTTCGATGCCGTTTAAAATAGTGATGAAAACGATGAAATATTTTAAAATTATATATTTCACCAAAATATAATTTCCTTTTGGTTAAAATTTTGATTGATTTTTTATTATAATTATACGTTAAAAGGTCACAACAGTAACTACTTTTATTTAGGAATATTTTTTTAATTGTTTTTATTTTTATACATTTAACAATAATTATTGAAAATAATGACACGATATCGAATATAGTCTGAGCTAACCGCAATATAATTATGTACGATAGTTTACTACCAAACTTACTATCAATAATTTTTTTATTATTTAAATTATTGTTATTGTTGTTTTTATTTTTATTGATATTGTAATTATTATTATAATTACAATTATTATCACTGTTAATGTAAAAATGAAAACACATTAATTCTGAATCTGGCATTGGCATAATAAAAGAAAAAAAAATTAAATTTTATCTCTTTATACACACAAATTTCAGTTATAATGGCTTGTACTTTTTCACGTTTTTCGAAACTAGCGGAAAGGATAATTTAAAATAAAATGAAATAAATTTAAAAAGAGAAATTTATGTTTTATTGTATTAAATATTACGTATGTACATACATATATACAAAAAATTTATGTTTAATATAATTAGTATCGATTATTTTCGATTACAAAATAAAGAAATGTATAAAAGAAAATACAAAACGGGGTATCTGAAAAATTGTAAGGGATTGTGTGAAAATTACACAAACAGCATTTGGTTGACGTGAAGCAAACAAGAAAAAATCAATACATTTTTGGAACATCATATTTTAGCATATACAAGTTAGTGCGAAAAAAATTATAAAAAAAAGCAAAACAAACGTCTTGGTATAAATATTTAATATTCGTTATGTGTAAAAACCCATGATATAATGTTTACTGAACAGTACATATTAAATTGGAACCCAAACCTGATTTTATTTCAATCGATTCGGATTCAAAAAAATCGCTGGGCCAGGTTCGGTGCTATTCGAAGCCCTGATTGTAACACATAACACATGAGAATAATATTGCAATATGCATAATAATAAAAAAATCGTGTAAATTTAATTAGCTTAGCTGATGATATAATAAAGATTTTGAAAGTATTAAAGTTCCTACATTACGTATTTGTATAACGAATATGACAATGTAATGAAAGCAAAATAGTTACAGCTTAGAGATAATTAAAAATATACACACATCAGAGCAACAATATCTACATATACATATGTTATATTGTAGTAATACATAGATGTGTATATAGAAAATAAAAGACTGAACAAAATATAATAAAATCTTGTGAATAAACAAACACTGAAAAAATGTTCATACATATGTTAACAATTTTCATACCCATGTATGTAGTCAAGAAATGATTTTCTTTTCATTTTCATTATAATCTGTCAATGCCATTAAATAACAGTATCAAAAAGTAAAAATTGATTTAGATGTTCATATAATAAAATATAATATCATTTTCGTGATGGAAAAAATAGATTGTTACCATACAATACATAGCAAATTTTTTTATTATGTTTGTTAATACATAAAATCTACTCTATGTGAATAAATATATATAATTTGTCAAATTAATGTTTTCTTTTTTCTTATTTTCTAATTTAGAATTTTCTTGTATAAAACCGTGTGTATTATCATCATGTATCTATGGTATTGTCCTTTTTATCGTTTGTGATAGAGACAAGAATTTTTTTTATTTTTTATTTGTTATACCAAATTATGTCACATAACATAATGAAGATATGAAAATTTAATTAAATTATATTATGTGTTTCTAATGTAAATCTGTAAAATTTTCATTACCTAAAGTCTAAAATAATTTAAGATTTTCTTTTCAAGATTTCATTTATTTTATTTTATTCTTAGAAATTTTCAATTAAATTTTATTTCTAATATTCTATAGCAACGAAATACAAAATAAATTGCTTTTGCCATACATAAGAAAAAATTCAAACACAAATTTTTTTAAAAGCATTTTTTTTTATAGATTTTTATTATAAATTCAAAACTGTTTAGTTTGGTACTCAATTTTAATATTAAATAAAAATGTGTATTCAGAAAGAAATAAATAAAATTCTATAATTGAAATATGAATGTGTATAAATAACAATGTTTCATACCTCCAGATCCCCACATTGGTAATTTTAGTAGTTTCTTAATACTTGGATTTCGACGTACAGTATGTGTAGCGATAACTGGTTCATCGGTGACATCCATTATGTTATCTAGTATTTAACTTATTTGTTGGTCTTTTAATCACTTACACAAAATTCACAAAAAAAAAAATAAATAACTTTTTTTTTTTTAATTTATTTTAAATTAATTCTACACAATTAAATATTTATTTTCGGTAAACATAAACAATAATTTGCTTGTTGCAAATTACATGTTCTTTTCTACATTTGTAAAATATTTATTAAATTTTAAAAACTGATCCATGTGTATGTGCATATGTACGTAAAAACAGTAGACATTCATGTATTTTATTAACGTGATATTTTTTTTTTTTTTGTATTTTTAAATTGTTGAAAAATTGTTTTTGGTCATAATATTATAGCATTTTTGCTTCTCATACAATATCAATTACCTATGTTATAATTATAAACTAGGAATAATAAATATACATATATTCATTTTAAGGGTAATATTATACGTACGTACATTTCATTTTTATATTAGTTCGATATAATCGTATAACTTTTCTACATAATGCCTACAGATAGTCAATTTATAAAATTTCTAATGTACAAATGCTTTTAACTCTCACTTTATATTTGTTAAATTTTTGTAATAAAATTCACTACTGCCTACTTAAATAAAAGAATAAATTAACTGATTTCCAATATTAAAAAAAAAAATCTTTGTTTTATTATGATCACATGCATCAACATAACAGCACAATGATTAATTTCAATTATTAAGATAAAAATAAAAATAAAATAAAAAACTTTTTTTAACGCATTTTTGGCTCCATCATGAGAGTCACCTCTATACTGTACCACATCAGAATGATTCATTTCACTATTAAATGCCATAAAAAAATCACATTAGAAAAGAGTAAACAAAATGAAAACACTTGTGGCCGTTGCAAATAATGATGTAATAAAAAACAATGCATCATGTATTCTACAATAATATACATACGTAAATCATAGGAATTCCAAGAATTTTCAACATTTTTCCTTTTCATATAAAAAAAATTCAATTTTTTTAGATATTTCTAAAGCGAATTAACATTTCATTTGTACAAAAATTATAGTTCAAATACGAAATAAGAAAAAATTTTTTTAAATTTTCATGAAAATTAAAATTTTATTGCAAAAATTTTCATTAAATCATTCACATGTGTACATTGATACATATGTATGTATGTAGGTCGAGTAGATTCTATAGTGTTTGAAAAATTTTCTTCTAAATTTTAAAGCAGTAGTAAATAACTTTTTCTTAAGATAAAATTATTAATTAATAAAAAATTGCATTGCATTTTAAAATATGTTCAGTGCTCATTTAAAATTATTTAAATTCCCACAAAACAGAATAGATAAAATGAAATTTATTTAATTTATATATGTACATACGTTCATGCTCGTATGTAATTTTTTTTCCTTTAAGAATTAGGTCAAAATAACTTTTCAAAAATCAAAACCAGAACACTATAATCTTTTCATCAATTTATTTTAAATGATCAGACCATATACATATGTACATATGTATGTGTATACGAAAATACATGTGCATACATATACATTCCACACGTTGTAATTGTAATATTGAATTTACACATAAATAATAATTGTAGTGTAATTTTACATAAATCTAAATTATAGGATTTTCTTTCAAATACAAATTTTTGTTTTGGTGTTATTGATGAATGCATGATATTTTCTATATGTAATGTTCAAAATTTTTGGATTAAGTCACAACATCATAAGATGGTATGGCATGTATGTATATAACGTAATATAGATACCAGTTCCCTGGCGTTTAACATTTTTTTAAATTCATAATCATAAACACATTTCTATTTTCAATTACATTTGGTTTTGTGCACTTAAACAAACAAACATACACGAAAATAACAATCACCCTCATTTTTCATTTCGATTTGAATTTTTTTTTTTTTTTTTTTTTTCGTTTTTAATCTTTAAATGATGTTTTTATGAAAATGGAAAAATTTGCTTTTTATATTCCTTTTATTTCTTCTGTTCTTTGTACATATACGTACATACATACACCGGAACTTGAGAAAATTTATTACCTACACTATATACTCTAATGTTTGACTATGTGGCGCCATATTTACGTGTTTCACTTCGTTTCTTTGGCACATTAGATGTACAGTAGTATGTACATATGTATTTATATATGCGTACATATGTGGAAAAGCATCAAAGGAAAACAGCTGTTCTATACTTTACTGAAGAACTAGAGCGTTTTAAAAAATATAAACGAGATTTTGACGTACGTCTATTTAAAAATAGAAAAATAAAAGGGTTGCAAGAAAATTGTCACAATTCTATGAACATGATATGATATAACAAAACAAAAAACAATACAATTTTTAAACACACTTTTTTTTATTTTTCATTTAATTCATTATACGCCTTTGTAAAATGCAATTAGTCTTTTAACACACAGACTTCAAATAAATACTGAGTTTTCAAAGAAAAAAATTAACAAAATCCTTAATACCGCAATATACTAAATGAGTTTACCTTTTAACGTGCATTCATCATATGCTTATACAATTTTCTCTACCATACAGATAAAAGTTATGCAAAATTTGCAAAATACATACATATGTATTGCATGTATATATGTACATTCAAAACTTTAATATAGGTATAAATTGCTTATTTTCATCAAAGAAATATGGATATATCATATACCAATTACTAATATTACAGAAGTACATTTAGACAATAAAATCACTAAGGATATTCTTTTTTTATTTTACTCGTATATTATGAATGACTGATTCACTGAACTGACAGTCATACAACGGGATAAAATATACATACATAATACATATAAGGTATGGCAGAAAATAACAACGTAAAGTTATAATCATATTAGAGTTCGAGTTTAACTAATTAATTAAAGGAGTGGGTGGTGCAGTGTTTACGACGTTGCTGTAATACAATATATTTAGAGTGTGCAATATGTAGTAATACTTGTTATTTCGTTGTTATAATGTTTTTGAAATTGAATCAAAAAGCGTGTAGTATGAAGAAAAGATGAGGAAAATACATAACGTACATACATATGTATCTTGTGTTATATAAAAAAAAACAAGGAGTTTGTATGTACTGTGTAAACTGTATATTCTCTACTTTCTATAATGTGAAAATTTTTTTATTATTCCGGCATACAGAAGGTACCAAGTACACTTGCTTCAATATATTTCTCTCCGTCTTTTTGTTTAAATATAGGTACATATGTATATATACATACATATATATGTATAGGTACATACACATTTTTCATACGTGGTATATTTCATGTCTGTCTAGACAATTCGACGATGAAAATTAATTTTCCATAAACGTATTATCAATACATATCTATATAAAAACACTAAAAGTTAAAAGTCAATAATCAGCACATACAAATCACCATAAACAATAAAATAGTATACAGTCAACTATCAAACAGTCAAAAGAAAATTCATAAATTTTCTGACAATTTATTATTTCAAAGTAAGAAAATTTGAGCTTCTTATTTTGAATATGTTACAAAACTATTGTACTTTATAATATTTATCACTACAACTGTACAACTCTAACTTTTTTCTAAATCTAATCAGCTGCATTGATTTAAGTTTTGTTAAACTGCAACACTAATGTTGGTTTACGAATTTTACGATTAACAGGATCAATGTTAGAAAATATTTATCAAAAAACAAATTTTTCTCATTCGTATAGAAACGAAAAACAAAAATAAGTAAAATAAAACTGTCAGAATAAATTATTTTTAAAATAATGGACAAAGTTTAGATGTAATATGATGATATTATTACGAATATAATAAATATATTGTTACACGTTTAGCAAATCATTATATGAAAAAAAAATATATATCTAACTAATCTAAAATACTTAACAAAAACGAAACAAAAGAACTAATACTATATTATAAGGAAAAATAAAAAAAGTCCTTGAGACAGACAACAGTCTACACGTGTCTCATACTATCTAGGATATGTACATTTGATAAAATTTCTTGTTTTCTTTATATGGTTAACTTTCTTCTAATCAAAATTACTTTATCTGATGTAGATATGTCATATGATATTACATATCAAATATTATCTTGATTTCGGTATTTTTTAATCTCAAAACATCCATGTAAAAGTATGAATGTATATGTGTACGAACATGATGTAATATAAACGTCACATATATTTTACTTCAGAATCCTGTCCAATATTTATTATGAAGTTTATATTTTTTTTTCCTTTTTTTTAACATCATTAGTTACAAAATAAAAAAATTAAAAAAATAAGGGATAAAAAGATTGAGCAGGAAATAGTTATTTAAATGGAAAATCATTTAATTTCGAAAATTTAATTAAAAATATTACGAAATTGATAAAAGATAAAGAAAAAAGGATTTTTTTATTTCAATAAAGAAGATCAAGAGAAAACAAGGATCAAATTTATTTTTATACGGAAATTGTATAATTCAGTATTTTAAATATCTTGTTTTCGAAAATCACAATTTCTTCAGTTTTATATCTTCTTATGTAATTGTAATTATTGATCTTGAATCATACATGATTTTTAATATTGCATATGTATATATTTATTTTAAAAATCTTATAATTTTTAGAATAAGTAATGCCATCATTTGTGTAGTAAAAATCCCCTTTTATAAAAAAATCTATTCATGTCTGTGTGCAATATCTTTCTTTTTATGTGTTAAATTATACTCTTGACTGACATTTGAAAAATTACCACATTTTCAAAATTATGTTCGTATTAAATTTTGTTTTGTTTTTTCATATTTTTCCCCTTGCTCTATTACAGACACATTTTAAATATAAAAATAATAAATATGATACACACGTGTACACACATGAAAATGTACACACACTATTAGTATTTTATATTTGCGTTGAAGAATTTTAAAATGAAAAATATATTTGAAAAGGATAATATTATGTTGTTCCATGCGAAAGCTAGCTAAAATGAAATTGTTTTCATTTTTTGTTATACATATGTACATATTTTTAAAAAGTAATAATAATAATGATTTTCATCATGTTAGACATGCACTAGTTATGAAAAAAATAAAAATAAAATTTTTCAAATTAAACAGCAAAAAAATGTAAAAACATTTGATAAGCGACTTCAGAAGCCAATGTGGTTAAATCCATAAAAATAATTGAGAAAATTTATTTATTTATTTACTTTTTATTTTTTGACATCGAAAAAAAAACAGCAAGTAAATCATTAACTAAAGAGGAAAACCATTTTATTCGATGAAAATTCACAAAAATTGTACAATTGTTGGGTTGTTGTAATTTTTAGTGGAAAATTTTCTCTTATTGAAAATAGTTGGAAATTAGAGATTGAAAAAAATTCATTAAATTATATAACGACATCACACGACTGAAAATTATTTCACAATTATAAAAATATACCTAAAAAACGAATACATAACTTAACTGAAAATACTAGTTAGGCTTTATAATGTCCTCCACTTAATTTTCTTTACCTTTATGAAAGTTTGAGCGAAACCGATAATTTTCAATACGTTAAAATGTTGAATTAAATTTTAACTCTTTTTTTCAGAATAAAGTGCGCATTTATCAAAATTTTGTTTTTAATTGTTATAAAAGAAAGTTATACAAGAATTTGTATCGCATTTAAATTTTGAAAAATAAAATTATATTAATAATAATAAAAACACCTAAATAAATGAAACAACAAAAAATTATTTCATTTCAAACGTAAATAAATTTTTGAAAATCTTATCTTGATTTAAATTTTACGAAAACTAGAAAAAAAAATTGGTCTTATCAATTAAAATATTTCCATTTCAAATGAATACCAAAGTTCATTTCACCTCAATTGTACACAATCATATGTATGCATTTTTTATCTTTAAAAATGTAAAATATAAATATAAAAAGTTTAAAATGTGTACATTCAAACAGAAAAATATGTTTGTTTAATGTGGGTGCAGTTAAAATCGCAATACATTGCATGTTTTATATTTTTAAAAGCAAAATCTAATTATAAATTTATCGATTAGATCATTTAAATTTTAAAATATTAAACAATAGTAGTTAGATGCTTATTAAACAAATTAAAAATTAATTACATATATTAATTTATTTTATTTTTTCAAATTAAGGAGTGTCTTAAATTTTTTATGTGGGTAATTAACATTGGAATTTTTTATCTCTAAAATAAATTTGAAAATACACAAAAGGGATCATTTTATTTATAAATATAGACTGTTTACCGAAATTTCAAATAATTTAGTACTCTCAATATCATTTAAATAAATAGTATTGTTCAAGAAGTAATTTTAATTTTTAATCTTGCAGAAAATATAATTAAGTATTGTGCTAAATGCTAATACTTTTTTGATTGAGTGTACATAAATTCATTGAAAATTAAAAACAAAGAATTTGTATTCATAAACTTTATGACAATTTTACAATTTATGAACAATTTTTTTGTTGTTGTTGTTTTTTTCGTATAATTTTTAAAAACTGTAAATTTTATTTTAATTTTAAATAATTTTTATGCTAGAACTTTTTATGTGAAAAATGTATCGTCTAATTCTTAAATGAAACTAAATAAATTGCAAAAAAAAATTTGTTTTATTTGTACAAATATTTCTCAAGTGCTATAGTAATTACATACTTGCATAGTTTAATACTTTGAAATATGTATTCGTATTGAATGTATAAGAAACAAAAATTTTTTTAACTTTGTTAGTTAACTTCTTCTAATTTTTGATTTATTTTTTTATATTTTTTGAATTTTTAAAGTCAAAAGACGACCGAAACATGTGAAAGAGAAAACATGTATAAATTTTTAAAATTACGTAAATTTAATAATTTTATACTTTTTTTTTTTAAATATGACGAAAATGTTTTTAGTTTTTCTAGTAATTATATTACATGTATGTATAAATTAAATACATACATACGTATTTGTGCATGGCATTGTGCAAGGTGTCTTAACTCATCATGCTAACTGTTTGCTGAATGGATAAATCATGTCGAAAAACTAAAAAAATCACTTTAAAGGAAGTAAAACTAAAATTTATTTACATTGAATAATGTTGTCCGGTATAACTTTCGGATCGATATTGGAATTACTTTAGTCTCAAACTAAAGATTATAAAATATCCTTTTTACCAACCATTTTTTCATAGTTTGTTGTAAAATGACATTAATAACTAACTCTCAGTCGATAACATCTATGTATAAATAAAGGACATGAATTATGTGTCTCTGGACGAATGATAACCATCCAAAATTGAAACACCCTGTGTATATGTGGAAAAAATGAATGAACAACGAAAATTCAACTTTTTACGTCAATTATTTTCACATCTATTATATACACAATAACATATTTGAACTTAAAAAAGAAATAAAAAATTTCTCATAATTTTAAAATTAAACACAAAATAAAAAAATATATATATCAAAATTTTACAATGTATGCAAAAATGTTTAAAAATACAAAAATAAAAATATTAAATTTATAACAGGGTATGATAAACTGTAGAGTATAATTCTGTCATTGTTTTTTAGTTTCTGTTACCGAAAATATCCCTGTTTTTTCTTTTTTTTTTTAAATTCCTTTTATCGTTTATATTGCAAAATGAAAATACGTACATACACACATATACACATTGGATAATTAACTTAACCATACAATATATGAAAGTATACATGTAAAATTTGAATAACATATATTTTACATATATTTCATTTTTTTTTTATTTATTTATTTTATTTTGTATTTTAGAAAAATATGCCAATTTTCTGTCAAACATTAAAATATGTGCACACACTTTTTTTGTTTTATTTTATATTTTCTAATTTTTGTTTTCATTCTTATATTCATTTGTTAACATTTTTATGAGAATTTTATGTAGTAAAACACCTCATTGTCAGACAAGCACATGCACAAAATAATATACACATAAATCTTCTATTCCAAAAAGAAATAAAATAAATAAATAAAAAATTAGTTTTTTATTTTATGTACATACATACATACATATATATTTTTGGCATAGGATTTTATGCAAAAAAATGTACTCTGACTTTAAATTATGTCACTTTCCTTATTTTTGTTTTTTGAATAAAATGAAACAAGATTGTCTATGTTTTATTTTCCGTTATTAAGCATTTAGGTACTTATTTTCTTTTTAAAGTACTTATAATTTTTTATTTTTTTAAACAGAAATAAATTTAGAAAAAAAAACTTATTAATGAATTGCACTCATGAAATATCAAATAACAACACAACTTTTCATAAAACAAAATTTAAAAAAAAAACATTCATTCAAATTTAGAGATAAATTCATTGGTACATATCGTTATTTTGTTTCTACATATCACAAGATATAAGTAAATACATGTAAGAAAGTGTTATAAATATTTCGTAATCATGTAACAGAAAACTTTGAAACTTTGATTTCTTTTTTGTTACTAGACTAAAAATTTTTATGTATCTCGATATTATTACTACATTTTAAAACAAATATTTAATTCCTTTACAAAAAAAAAAAAATTCCTTTCCCTTTGTACAGAAAATTAATAAAAACAACAACAAAAATGTAATTCATATCTTTATGAATATGTACACTTATAGCATACATAATATCACTAAAGTTTATTTAAATCATCAAATTACCGTGATACAAAATTTAATGTACACAACAATATAACTTAACAAACACAACAAAATAACATTAAATGAAAACACAAAATATAAACAAAAAAACTTTTTGAATTCATGAAGATTTATATTATCAGACTATCTGACATGCGACAAGACAGAATCGTATTAAACGACTAAAAATTGGATTACAATCAGTAGTTGTATCTTGTATCTTGTACATATCATCATCATCACTTTTGTATTATTTATAGTACATACATCACTATATAGACTGCAGTGGCTATACTATTATATGTGCGTGTTATATCCAGTTTAGTCGAATATCCAGATTTTCAGAAATTTTCATTTATAGAGATTAGACAATAATTCATACGTATGTACATATATGTATGTATATCCATACAAATACTCATATATACGAAAATGTATGTTTATGCAAAAAATTTTCTTTTGTCTGTTATTTTGTTATGTTTCCCCTCTAGCATTTTAATATTTTACAAAACATTAAAAATAAAAATCCAACTAAGCTAGCACAAGTAATTTTTCACAAAAAGAAAAGTTGGGGAAAATATTTTCTTTTATTCCTTTCTGTTTTTTTGAAAATTTGTATTTACTTGTGAAACAAAACTGTCTGACTGAGTCTGATATAAACTCTAAAAAAAATATTTTATCATCATATACTCTATAAACAGTTAGCTGATTTGAGTTAAAAACATGAAACTCAAACAAGGTATAATGTATTTTGAGTGTAATGTAATACGTACGTATGTATATACTAATAATAAATACATAGTAATAAGTCATCAGTCAACAGTAGCAGCTTTAAAATACAGCTTTACTTTATTGTACATTACTGATACTAAATTTAAATTTTCATTTACTAAAAATGAAACATGTAAAAATTATGTTGTATTTTGTATGGTAAGCATCATTGCATGTTGTTACATGCGGTATTCTACACTATAAATGCCGTGCATACAATTTTAAATGTACACTAAAATAACAAATTACAAAATATAATCATAAAATTTGCACCATATCTAGCACACAAGCAATTTTCCTCGTAGTTTTAAAATAATTTGTATTGCATCTTTTAGAGCAGTGATAAATACATAAAAGTTATCTTCATGTTAATAACAAAACTCAATGTTCCTTGAATACAGAATATTATTATTCACTACATGTATGTAAACATTTAACGTGAAATATTCAAATAAAATTATATAAAGAGACTACCAAACATGGTAACATATAGTGTACGTATTACAATTCTGTACTGCAATATACTCGTTACCATCTATAGGATCTGAACAGAAGAAACTTGATTCAATTAGATGTCATCATTATTTATTAAATTGAATGTAAAACAAATTGAAATCTGGTTTCTATTGTTTGCGATTTCGAATTATTACCACCCCTCGATTGTGTAAATGGTAAAACACGTTACTCATTCTCTTCGAAAAATACATACAATTCAATATTCTGGTACTCAAATTGCCAAACTGAACCTGGACCACCGACCAGTCATTCAAAAACAATATACTAATACTACGTGTATACAAGACCATCAATGAAACTAAACGGAAATGTTGAAATATATATACGTACATATTATATTTTTTGTACCTATAGAAGTATTAAAACATTTACATTTAACATGTTCGTAATAATACAACGAGTTTGATTTTTTGTATTTATTTGTATGTGTAACTTTTTCTTTTTTAATGCTTTGCATCAATTAAACTTGCAAAAATTGATATGGAACGATGTAAAAAACCGAACGCTACTGTACCATTCCAGTGTAACAACGGAAGGAAGTAGATATTTTTATTTCGATGTTAAATTCATTCACTCGCTTTAATATCATTATTATTAGATTCACTACCATACTCAATTCGCTACCATATAGAAGAGGGTCGTAATAGAAGAAGTCCGTCCACATTTTACAAAATAGTACACATTTCTGTATTATTTACCCTCTATAAATTTTTAATTACTTTATTAAATTCCTCTTTCAGATATAACTACAGTGCAGTGTCATACGATGGAATATAAGGGCAAAACCTACTATGAATGAATAATGATGATCTTCCACTATCTCATCATATCGCACGTCATAATACATACGTGAACTTTTTATCTCTTAAAGAAAACTAAAGTAGAAAATGAAACATTTACCATCAAAATAATAACTTAACGTTACAGTACCAAAACATTAAATTATGGATATAGTATATCCGTTTTAAATTTAAATTAAACTAATACACCACAAATTGTGCTTCCTAAAAAAACAAAAAAAATTAAACTTAATGTATTTATAAATTTTTGTTATTTAATCGCTTTAAAGGTTAAATTTCTATACAATTTTGATCGATTTAGCATCGATATTATACATCAGTATTTTTACTTTGACCCAGTTGTTTACATATATGTAAATAAAAAATTACTAACAGAGAGCAATTATATTATTACTAATTATATGTATTAAACTTTAACAGTCTGAACTCTGAAACCTGTTTGTTTATTAAATCAAAGACATACTTATCTATTGTACAGCAAAATTTCTATGTTTGAAAGGCCATTAAATTATTTATTAATCATTTTACTAATCTATAGTTTTAGGGGTCTAATACATATTTTTCCAACATTTTTTGTTTTAATTTATTTAAAAGTTATCTCATTTGATCAAAGCGGCATTTAACACTGAATTGTCATTGGAATAATTAAATATGCACGTTAGCTAACATTTTTCTTAGAATTATAATTAAAAATTTAAATTAATATGCATACATAAAATGCAACAAGTTTCCATTAAATTTAAAAAAAAAAAAAATACTGTGATAAAATATGGCTATTATGACTGTGTCAAGATTTATTCAATATAAATTTACTTCCTTAAATAATTTCACCAATTTTCAGTAGATAATTTAATTTAAAAAAAAAGAATGTAATTTTTTCTGAGTAAAATATAAAGATTAAAAAAATAAAGCAAACACACTTACCAATATGAGAAAAATCATCATTAGCAGCCTCCTCTTCCATTCGACGTCGTTCATCTTTTAAAAGAAAAAAAAGAAAACGAAAATTATAAAATTAATTATTGACCTTGAACATTGTTTAATTTTTATGATAATATTATCTCACTTTGAATAAAATGATGTGTTGGCCTTATTTTTTCCATAAATTTACTAATTTTATTATCAGCATGTTGCTCTTTACGTTTTTGTGGTACTGGACCAGGGCAACTTTCTTCTAAGACTTTTGAACAAGGACGGTGAATATTTAATTTACAGTCTAAAAAAAGAAAAAAAATTAACAAACATGATTTAAATGAAAACTTTCGTTAATTATTAAATTATGTTACCTGTACAATGATAACCCTGTGGACTAACACCCCAGATAATTGTTTGACAGTGATTACAGTGGGTCACTTCATAATATTGTCTCAATACTAGGGGATGACCACGAACCACTATCTGTAAAATTTTATAGAAAACATAAAAAAGGGTTAAAAAAAAACTGCCATTTCAATATAAGATTATTCTATTCAAGTCAATTACTTTTCGACTTTTGCCCATTAGTCTACTTTTAAAGCTTTTCTCACGGCTAACAAAGTGATGTACTCTATCGATTGGACTACCCGGAATTGGTCGTGTTACAAAAATTCTATGTAATACAGTCGATAGCGCTGAACATAACGCTGATTTTTTTGGACATTCAATTGGTGCTTCTTTATCTAGCTCCTCACTATCAAAAGAATATAAAGTGAAAAAAAATGTGAATTCAGAAAATAGATGTATTTTATATCCAATCTGCTTTTACTTACACTAAATGTTGTAATTTTGGTAATAACGTTTCTTCAAAGATTTTTTGCTCTTTCGCTTTATCACCTTTTGCTTCAGCCAATTGTTGATCACTAGGTCCGTATATTGTACCTAAACCAGCTGTACGCTTCTGTTGAAATTCACGTAATTGATCACAGATTTTCTCTTTAGCTTTTTTACGACTCTTATAAAATACTTTACGTAATATCTCAACTTTATCATATTCTTTTTGTAAAACACTATCAACTTCATGTGCCAACGATTCGTCAACATTGAACCATAATAATGGAGCACATGGTACAAGGAATGTTGAGTGAATTTCATATGCCCATTTACGCATATCTTTAACAGTACCTTCTCTATATAGACCCGTTATTAAATAAAATAATAATGGTGATGGATCTGAATTTGATAGAACGTAATTAAGAAATACTGCTAAATGAGCAGTATTCTCTTGTTCTAATAGTCTTTGTAAATAATTGAACGGACCATGCTCATCAACAATACATTCTTGATCGGAAGTTTCTTCATCTTCCATTGATATGATTTCCTTTTGGACTGTATTTGCTTGTGCAGCTAAAATTTGATTTGGGAATGCTGAATGTTGTTTTGGACTACCAATTATAGCCGGTGTTGTTGTATGATCAATGAATGGATTTTCATTATCTTCTGTGTGCATAGTCTGTGATTGTGTTAACTGTGAAGATAAATATGGTGGTGGTGGAGTACCAGGCGGTGTGGCTTCATTATCTTTTTCCATTAGATCCCAAGAACCAGATGATGATTTATTATGACGATCTAAAATTTACAAAATTTGACTAAGAAAATTCTGATTTTAACAACAGATCTTTTTATACCTAGATGTCTTTCATGCCTTGGATGCATATGCTCTGGTGATGATACAACACGCCTGTGTTTATTGAAATGATTCATATGCTGCGGAGTTTGACCTAAAGCCTGTGAAAATGTAAAAATTCTTGTGTTCTATTTTTCCATATTTATGTATACATTTTTAATTCATTCGAAACAAAAAAAACAAACACACAAACATTTAAAGTGTGCAAACTACTTTTAAATGTCTACAAATTCAAAATTTTTATTTTCAAATTGTAGTAAACACAAGTACTACTGGGCAAATTAAATCACAGAAATAAAATTCATTTTTTAAAGCAAGATAATGCAAATAAGCAACACAACGTGTAAAGCAAAAATCATGCAAAGGTACAAAAAACAATAAAATATTTAAGCAAACACTAAATACAAATACAAATTAACTTAAACAAATTTTCATGCTCATGTTTCAATCAAATCTGGCACATACCAATTCTCCAAGAAAAGAATTTGTGTTACACTTTGATAAAAGGATATCTAGTTTTTGACGAAAGGAAATGTAGGAAAGGGGCGCGGTTTATATTTTCGGTTTCATTTATTTTATTTTATTTTTATTATTATTATTTTTTTTTTTTGTTAGCAATATTCTTGTTTTTAATTGATTCTTTGTAGAAACTCTCAATTTGTGCGTCTTTATTGTCAACTTATCGTTTTATCTGATGTTGTATTATTTATTTTATTTTTTTTTTATTCCTTTCACTTAAGATGCTCGATTATTCGTTTTGTAGTAAATTGTACTCCTTTCAGTTTCTTTCAATTATTAAAAATTAAAATGTAATGATTGAATGTTATGAATGTTTCATGTACGGATGTTAGTAATGATACAATATAAAGAAATTTTTTTTTTATTAATATAACTAAAGTAGTAATTAGTCTTCGGAGTTAAAAAATCATTTAACTAAACTAGTTAACGTTAAATTGTAGTAATAAATTTATTCAAAATCAAAGAAAATTCACCAGATCAACAATTACTTTATATTTTTATGATAGAAATTCAACATTACCCAGTAAATATTGTTATCATTTTCAAAATACTTGCAATCAGACAATAAATAATTGATAAACTAATTAATCAAAAAATTGTATCCACCGGGTGTATATATAAAATTTTGAAAAAAACTTTATGTATACATAATTACAAACATAAACTAAAATGTTACTTAAAGTTAAATCTCGAATAAGTCCTTGAAAAATATTCTGATAAAATCAAAGGATTAAAGAGAAAATACGAAAATGATGATGAAATGATACTAACTTAATCAGACTAAGACAGAATAAAATGTCAAGAAAAAGAATTTTGTTTCATTTGGAATCATTAGTATTATTTATTCATTTAATTAAATAAAAATTAAATAAGTTAAATGTTTGCACATTCTACTACGAGTAATTTATCAAAAATTACAGCCGTCTATATAATATTCATGCAATTTTTAACGTTTCATTTCATCTCATTCTCGAAAAGTTGAAATTTAAAAATTTTTAATATTCGTTCATCAATCTAGTTTATCAAAAAACATTGATATTCAACATAGCATGATATAATTTAAAAATTGGAAAATATATGTACATATTATGTAAGTGAAATTTCAATAAAATGTAATTTTTCTATAACGGCAAAAATCATACATAATGCTTTTATTTTACATTTATGTTATGTTATGTTGTATTTTCTTTGTATCAAATTTTAGTCCACGGTTGAATTATATTTTTATCCTTTAAGTACCACAATTTTTTTTTTTTTTTTTTTCAAATAGAAAAAAGTGCAATCGTCGTTTTTCAAAGAATTAAAATATCCCATCACAATGACTTTCACTATTCTAAGTAGTCATAATGACTATTTTTATTATAAAAATGAATTTTTAAAATGAATGAAATATGATAACAGAATAGAAAATGTAATACATCATTTGACTTCAAGAAAAAATAAAATATACACACACAATACAAATTATAACTACTTTAGATATATTCTGTTTGCTTGTTTTTTTTTTTTTGTTAGTAAAATAGTACACAAAACTCGCATAATGTTGTATTTTAGAACCCTCCTTAATAATTATTTGAATATATATAGTATAAAAATCATACCATTCCTAAGAAGTTTATTAAATCATAGAGACTATGCAGTAGATACAAGTGTTTAAAAGAGTGCGCAAGTTGTTTTGCTATTTTTTTGTGTTTTTTTGGTTGATGAAGAGAATTACTTACAGCAGATTTATTGACTGTAGAAGAAAGATGATGTGATGGTGATGGAAGATTATGATGATAATGATGAAATTGTTGTTGTTGTTGCTGTTGTTGCTGCTGCTGATGTTGATGTTGTTGCAATTGTTGAACTATATTTGGCCGTTGTGATAATGGGAATGCGGCCGACATATTATCCCGAACTGCGGTACATGTTGCCACAAGTGGGTAATTCATTAATGTTTCTATACTATTTGGTAATGGGCGCGAATTGTGATTTCCACTTGATAGTTTACTATTATTAATCATATTTTGATTTTCTTCTAACATTCCAGGTTGTCTCGGTGGTAAAGGCGGTGGCGTTGAACTATCAATACCATCACCCCCATGCCCATCCTTTTCCATTTGTAAAAACATTTGGGTGCTCATTTTTGGATCTGACAAAGCCTTTGTTTTTGGTTTTGGTCGTTTATTTTTGTTCGATGATGATGACGAAGACGAAGATTTCGCAGACGCCGAACTTGATATATGATGTGATTTTGAACTTGCACTCGAATTTGAATGATCCAGATCTGAAACCGGTGTATTTCGTCGCCAATCATTTTGCTGTTGCTGTTGAGCATTCGCATTTAAAATATCGATTTGATTCCTTGATGTAGGATGTCTTTGCGGTAACGGTGGCGGAATATCTTCACGTAAATTTCTTTCACTTCCCGTAAAACGTTTTTTAACCGGTGTCATGTTTGATGATGATGGTGGTGATAGTAAAAGTTGTTGTGGTTGAGATGATGGTGGTGTTTGTTGGTGATGTGAAAGTGGATTTGTTGGATTCACTGAAGTTGGTATTATTATTGAGGGATTCATTTGTTGGGATGGACTTGGAGTATTTAAAAAATCATGTGATTGTATTGATGACTGCGGTGGAATTATTAAATTATTAAGAGGTGATGTTATCTCTTTATCGTTTTTCTTTTTGGTACCAAGACTAAGTGAAGACAAAGATCGTGGGAAACGGGATAAAAATGCAGGGCTAGATTGTTGAGGTTGTGGAGTTGTTGCTAATTGATGATGTATTGAAGGAGTTGGAGGTGTTGTTATTAACGTTGTTTGGGAAGTTGTTAGAAAATGTAATGATGCATCCTGTTGACATAATAAATATTTAAGGATTTTATATTTTTTATTGATTCCTATTCTTTTTATTTGTTTTGTTTTCTATTTTTCGTATCTGATTTTAATTGTGTCTTTGTTTCAAATTTTTATAAAACAAGCGAGATAAAAAAAAAATCTTTTCGATATGCATAAAATATGACATGTGTAATACAATAAGAAATGGTTTACTTGTGCGTGCGTAATTTCAAGTTTATTTGATATGAAATTATTTTACAATGTTTTATAAAAAAAAAATTAAAATTTTAATTTTATATCAAATAATTTAATTTGCAATATTATTTCCTTTTATTTCTCTTGCAGTATGTATATATGTAAATTAACAAGAGAAAAAAAAATTAACTGACAAATATTCTAAGATTTGTACGATGTTTGTTTTTTCCTATCATGGATATGAAAATATTTTCAAATTAAATTTCCATTTGATTTCCAATTAAAATCATGAACCATTTGTTAATTTGATCGAATTATTGAAATTTGTTAAATTTTAGTTTTAAAGTTTTAATGTATGATGATTAGCATGAAGAAAAACAATGCAATGTGTAAATTAAATTAAAAGAAAAAAACAACAACAAACGACTTTTTCGTTAGAAATAGGATTACAATGCGTCTAGCTATTAACAACATTTGAAATTAATAACAGAAAAAATGTGGTAAAAATATTTGAATGTTACATAAATATGAACAGTTAAAAATTTCAAAAATTTAAAAGAAAAAAAAACTTATGAAACAGTATTAATCACTTTGAATGTATAAAAAAACAAAACAAATAATTAAAAATAAAAAGAAAAACAATACATTCATTACTGGGAATTTGTAACATATCGAATTTAGAATTTCGGATTTAATCATTTTAAATATCTAAAACATTTTCCTAAAAATTAAAAAGGACTTTTTCTTCTTAAATCTTCAATTTATATAAATAGCTTTAATTAAAATTTAAAATAAATAAATGAAGAATTAATTTAACGAAATATAGAAAAGTAAACAGATGAAATGTAAAAATATATGGTGTTAATTCGTTTTTAATCATTTTTACCTCTCCACCAACTTGTCTTAATTGCTCTTGTAATTTTCGTATGTTCGCTTCAGCTCTAGCACGATCTTGTCGATTACTATTACTATTACCACTAGCTTTTAAATTTTCTAAATTTTTCTTTTCCTGATCAAGCATTAATTGTAATGTTTTAATTTTATGAAATTCCATCTCTTTTCGCATTGCATTCTAAAATATTGAAAAAAATATATTATAATTTTAATTTATAATTTTTGTTATATTCTTGTTAATTATTTTATTGTATGCATAATCATATGCACATAATTACATCGACTGGTTGTGGTCCAGTTATTGATGCCGTTCTATCACGTTGTAGTAATGGTGTCGAAGGTGTTATGCCAACGGATGTTGGACGTTGCATTTTTTGACTTCTTTTTACAGTAACTTCAACAACAGTGTGTGCTAAAAGAACCATTAAAAAGGAGATATTAATCAATTTTTAATTGAATAAAACAATTTAAATGCACGATCTTCTAGTAAATAACATAATTTGAATTTTTTAAATACAAGAATCTACTTTTAACCTAAGTTGAACATAATATTTTATTTTGTTATTTATTTTTGCCTTACGTATCTTCTTTTGGAATTTTTAATTTCTATATTTGATAATTGATTTTATTTGAAATTTCCAAATGAAAACAGACTCACGTATATATATGTATATACATGTTTAAGGTTCAGCTAATGAAAGTTGAGGTTTCTTGTGTTTTAAATGTAGGCACATATCTATCGTATTTATTTCATGCTCACACTACTAAGGGCAAAAACAGACTAACATATAATAACATGCAGTGCAGTGTAGTGCTTTCAAATCACTTCAATGAATCAGTGTTCAGTCTAAATTCTAAATTCACTGCACTGACACACACTGAAAATTATGTAAGCTGCACTATTTGTCAATATATTCCACCTGGAAATTATTTACAGGTAATTATTTTTTGGCTTAACATCACATGAAACTTCAACTGATGTTAAAAGCACTACTGTATACCTTTCTTGTAGTGTTACTGTTAATTAAAACTGAGTAAATCTCAGTTAATTTATTTTACTACGTTTACAATGTCTACCAATCATCGTAATTCATTTTCTGTGTATAATTTTATGTTATGTTGTATACATATTTGTTTATTTGTAGGTACTGTATGTATAATAAATATGTTTACATACATAATTCGTGTGAAAATAATGAATATTTCATGACGAAAAAATTATATTTTTCATATATTTCTTATTTTTTAGTTTTATTTGTTTTATTTTTTAAAAGTGATTTAGATAAAAATATAAAAAACTTTGTAAAATGTAATGTTATTAATTCGCAATATGAAAAATGATGATTAATAAGTACTCCCATATAATAAGGCTATGGGCACATTAAAGTGATAATGATCACGATCGCGATATCAATAATATTAATTCACGCCAAAGCGATAGAGATTGATTTTTGTACAATCTTTTGAATTTTCGAATACACACTTGAATTGTGTACATATAAACATTGATTTATGGAATAGACAATGTATTTTGAATCATTCTGTGTTTTCAAGTAACGTTTATTAATAATTAAAGAAAAATAATAATTTTTAGAAAAAATATGATTTGTAATCTTAATTTTAGTATATCCTTTACAACATTTTACAAAATTGAGTAATTTTTGAAAAAGTATTTTCTCATAATCTTATCCATTGTCAAATAAACAATTGAGCGATTCATTTTGGCACACCACAGGAGATGTAATCTGCCGTGTTGTGTCAATCATCTTATTTTTTAAATTTTCGTTTTTCGACTTATCGCAGTCGTTACCGTAATCGTAATCGCTGTCACTTTGATGTATGGTTGTGCATACCTTAAAATAATTATATATCGAATGAAATTGCAACTCATACTGATAACAGTCAGTTAAACAATAATTTTTTTCATTAGACAACAAAATTGTAAGAATCATAGTACAAAAATTAAATAACGTACATGGATGTTTTTTTTTTCATATTATTTTTCGTTTTCTCATTTTAATTTCAATGATAATACCGATACACGTACATATCTATATATTTTTTAAATGATTTAAAAATTCGTAATCAATGTAAAAAAAATAAATATTATCTACATATATGTATATGTAATGTACATATATATATACATATTTTCATAATTATACTTACATTTAATTAAAGCGCAAACAGTATTATGTTTTTCTGAACGAACTTCTGCACCATTGACCTAGTATTGATATAATGGTGTAATTGTTTGATTGAACAATGAAACAGGAACATTGCAAGAAAAATACATAAATAAAAAACAGAAGAAAAAAATATACAGTCATATATTTTAAAAGTTTAGTTGATATGTATAAAAAAAAATGTAAACAATCTATGTATAAGATACCTACTTTCTAGTTTTCATCTTTTTTCTTACCTTTAATATCATATCACCTGGTATAAGACCAGCTTTATATGCAGCTCCACCCGGTGTTACACTTTGAACATAAACTGGCTTATCACCTGATACCTATGTTATGTATTTGAAAACAGAAAAACAAAAGAAAAATTATGAATTAATTTTATATAATTATTATTACATCAGAAAATATAAATTTTTTATCGTTCTTTTATTCACAACAAAATATCTCTCTCTTATTACAAAGAAATTCTTTCATCAGAATATTCATTTATATTTCAAGTAATAAAATTTTATAAAGTACAAAAAAAAAATAAATAAACAATTTCTTAAAAGTTCATAATAACATAATGATATACAATCGTAATGTAAACAATGCAATTATATCATTATAATAAAACACGTTATTTGTGTAGAAATATTTTGACCTTAAAATAATTTATCTCAAGGTTCTTTTCTTTCTTTTTTTTATTCATTTTCTTTTTAACACCTTTTTTCGTCACAAATACTCATATCAGTGGTGTTAAAATTTCACTTAAGATTTCTTACAAATTTATATACAGGGTGTCTCAAATATTTCAGAAATTATATAGGGTGACCTAAAAATCAAATTGTATTTTGCATAAAAAACGACGTTCCTGGAATAATAAACTTTAATAATTCCTGACGTTCTCTGACCATATCTTTTTAAAAGGGTCCAAGTTTTACATGTAAAAATTGAACATACCAAGTGACTCAAAAGATATTGTTCTAAATATGACATCATGCACTGCACTAAACATGTCCAGAAACTTTGAACCCATTATATCTCAAATAATAAAGAGATAATTATACTATAATTTAAATAATCTGATCTTTCAGAAAAATAGTCTGAATTGCATTTATTTAGAGACATCCTATATACATTTATACAAAAAATATAAAAACAAAACATTTACTACTTTGTTGATTGAAAAAAACACATACATTGAGTAATGTGCATGCACGGAATATGTGTACTCAAATCTGTTTTCTGTGTTATTTACATGTATAATATGTTGTATGTAGTATTTATGTCATCATCATTATAAATTAATAATATATCATGACAAGAGATATGATTTTCATTATTTTTCTTTAATATTTTTATTCATAAAATCTGTACATTCATATTCATTGTGTTACATATACAAGGCTCTTACTCACTATTTTTTTTAAAAAAATAGTGTTAAAATATCATTTATTATCAACGGAAATAATATGTAAAGATATATATGTATATTTTTAAGAATTTTTTAATCTAAAAATTGTTGGTAAAATGATATGTGTAACGTTAAACTTACGCATAAAACGTATGTTCAAATACACATATTAAAAACATGTAAAATATTTATTTAACAAACATGTACAAAAGAAGATTGAAATATACCTACTTTTTATCTTTTTAGTACTGATGCACACGACACGAGCAACATTTTTATTGCCACACTGTAATGTAACATTTTATATAAGTAACCATAATGAAGTAAAGTCAAGTTAAATTAAATTGAACGAAACTGTCAATTCTTTGTTTCTAACCGTTTCTAACCACATAAAACTGTGACGTATGTATGTAGAAAAATATTAGTGAAAGTTGGTATTTCGATGGTATGTTCAATAATACGGCGACTATGAACATTCATTTAGATTTATTTTACTGAAAACTAGGAATGAGTTTTTATTTATTTATGTGTACACACTCTCGATATCTAAAAACATCGTTATGCAAATTGAGTTCAAACTTATGAATCGTAAACTTGTATAAGGAAAACAAACATTTTTTACAAATCATTCAAAACTATTCATCATAATTTGTTGAAATAGATAAACTGCAAGGATATATATCCGTAGAACCTAAATACTACCTAATTAATAAAAGAAAATTAATAAATTAATGTCAAAAGACAAAGAACTTTAGAACTATTAATCTTTCTAAATTGAAAAAAAAAATACGATTTAGATTTTGGAAAAATTTCAAGAAAACAAAAGAATTCTCAAATATTTTTCGTTTTTTATAGTGCAAATTTTATTATTTCTCTTCTATATTGTTGCGTTGCTGTAAATTTTTGGTTAAAAAATTTTCCCCTTTTAGTAACGTACTGATTACAGTTGAATACTGATACGTATTGATTATAGTTGAAAATGATTTTAATAGAGAATTGAATATTGAAAAATATTTCGTTAGTCGAAAAATAATGTAATTTTAATTTCAGAGAGTTAAAAACAATTTCAATTCGAAGTTACAGCAACGCATTATATATATATATTTATGTCTAATAAAAATAAAAAATATAATAATTAATCATTGTTTAAAATTATTATTGGCATTTATCCAAAAAATTTATTATATTTCCAATCTTTTTTAATTATTTATATATACATATATATATATATATATATATACATATTTTAAAAATAATTATTTTGACTTTTTTTTATTTATTTTTTCGCCTTTTTTTCCAAATTTTACATGTGGTATAAAAAAATAAACCTAAAAATCTTAAAAAAACAACGTAAATATTCATGTTATTTAATTTGTTGAACATATGTTTTACACGAATTATTTTTGAGAACAGGTGATAAATACACGAATCTACCATTTAAAGAAAATAAATAGAAAGAGTATCTGATCATCTTTTGTATACATTTTGTTTAATGTTTCGGTTTGAGGTTGAATTAATAAATCAAATTACTCATTAACTATATTTAAATAAAAAATTAAATAATTTTTTTTTTCATGTTTTTACTTTACAAAATTAATAAATAAATAAAAACAATGAAGATATTTGTATTTGAAAATTTACACATTTCCCAAAAATTTATATACAGAGTGGTTCAAATGATCCCAAGAAGAAAAAAAAACAGTTCTCGTTAATACTGTTTAAAAAAAATCACGAAAATCGAACGATTTCGTCTTGAGATATCAAAGTTTTGTGTTTGTGTAAATTCCATTTTCGAGTAATTTCTTGTTTGACTCGTGTACGTAAATATATATACGTAAATTGCATCGTTTCATACTAAAAAAATTGATATATGAAATTATAGTGACACATGAAAGATAATATTTTTTAAGACACACTGTGTATACTCAATGTTTATTAACAAAAAAACAATCAAATAAATTATCTAAAATTTCAATTTATTTTTGTCATGGAATTTCTTCTTTCCTTTTTTTGTGAAAACAATGAAATAAAACTTAGAAATTATTAAAAATAAATAGTGTGCGACATTATATTTTTTTTTAATATACGACACTAATGCGAAAAAACAAAATAACAAGAAATTTTAAATTAGAAATGAAATAATTTCTGTTTTTTCAAAATTGTTGTCATAAATTTTTCAACAAAAAAAAACAAAATTGTTTCCTTAATACTCCCTAAATGTTAACAAAGATATTTTAACTGAAAAATATCTCAATGAATGAATACAAGAGTTATAAATGTGGAAATAGTGTAAGGGCATGTAATATTTTTAAATTCAATACTCATAGTGAACATTTTTAAAAATAATTAAAAACTAAAATTTTCTATGAATAAAAATTTGTTCTACGTTGAATAAAAATATAAAAAAAATTTTTGCATTCGGAATACGATTACATGCTTCAAAAGTATGGATTTTTTTTTCTACTTTACATGAAAACAATTAAGTAGGAAGGTACTTAAAAGCCAATAACCCCAACAAATTACCATAAAATAGAAGGAAAATTATTTGGATAAAAATATTTTTAATTAAAATTTTAGTAACAAAAAAAAAAAAAACAACAAAAATTAAAAAAAAGGGACATACATACCTTCATACCATATCCAACAGAATCCTTATGAATGGTTAATGTTAGATATTGTGGTGGTGATAAAATTTTTTGTTGCTGCTGTTGTTGCTGTTGCTGTTGTGATTGCTGTTGCTGATCCATTGTTGATGATTGTGTTTGGGGGCGACGTTTCGATAATTGATTTGCACCTACGCCGCCCCCAATTACACTAACTTCACTGTTATTTGTTATATTTAATCCACTACCTGTACCACCAGATGCAGCACCGTTCATATGTGGAAGTGTTTCAATCGAATTTGAATTTAAATTTGTTGTTGCCGTTATTACTAAATTATTATTTAATAATTTGTCTTCATTACCGTAATTTATCGTTGTAGTCCTGATTTTTAAAATATTCCCAAATTGTTTTTTGATTTTTTTGTTTTGTTAGTCCAAGCATTCGTTTTATATTAAAATCAAAAAAGAAAAAAAGAAAACAAAAAAGAAAAACTAATATTAACTACTTTCATCTAAACTACAACACTCATTTTAAAAAATAACAATAATAAACAAATAAATGATTAAGTAGTAAATTTGAACAGAAAATACATCAAAATAACTGTTCAATGAACAATTTAAGACTACCAGCACTTTATATCATGTATCAAACGTGCGATTTTCGATTGTTAAAATTCTGACGGCTGCTTACGATTGATATCATACAAATGGGATCGGCTGCGTTTCACAATGTCACACAATTTCTGACAATCGAAAATTGCAAATATGATATAATGTGCGAGTAGATTAAAACAGTTTGTAAATTTAAATTTGAATGTACATGTATTTGAATGTACAACAGTTTGTACATATATATATACATATTAGAACAACTTTTATATTCAAGTATTTACGCACAAACAGATTTCATGCATAAGAATAGAACTTTTACTCTAAAAAGAATTGTACAAGAATAAAAAATGGATAGATTTAATTTCATTAACTATTTTTTTTTTCAAGTATCTGTCAGAACAAGAAAATTGGAAAATTACTAGATATACAAATAATTAGACATTCATTTTTCTTTCCTAGCTGATTCAAAATGATAAAATTTTGTTCACTGTGATTATTTCTCAACTACATAGTTACATAAATATGTATTTAAAATTTATATAAGTAAACAAATAATTTTTAAAAATATTAAAATTCGTTATTTCTTTTATTTATTTATCTTTTCAAATAAAACTTTATGTGTGTGAATAAAATAGCCTACTTGCGAAAAGATGTTTTATTTTTTGTATAAAAGACAATAATAATGATAATTATCATATTGTAATAAATAAAACAAAGCTAAAATAATTTGAGTATCCTATCATAAATTTTATCATACTACGCGTATCATAATATTTCTAATAATTTAAAATACACTGATGTTAAATTTGCTTTTAATGCTTTTCAGATGAAATGTAATAAAATAAAACACTAAATAATAAAATTATTCAGTGTCAGACAAATGAATTGATCATAATTACAATATTGTTATGAGAAACCAAAAATAAAGTGAAAATATTCACAGTCTCTTTTTCTTTTGACTTACTAATGTGATAAATGTATTTTATTAACGTACATATATGTAGACTTTATTACATGGATATTTTTAAAACATTGACAGCTGGTTTTTACAATAAATTTTTATCATAATTGGTAATAATAATAATAAAACACTTGTGATTTTTTTTTTTTTTTTTTTTTTTTTTTTTTTTTTGTTTTTTCTAAATAAAAATCAAATACTATTATAATCATCGTCATCAATAATTATAAATAAAAAGGTATATGGAAATTTTCTGAATAAAAAAAATTTTAAAAAAATTGTTTAAGCACCTGTAAATGATATACCTATGTAATAATTTAAAACATCACTGTCAGTGTACACTCTTTTTGTTAATTGTATCGTGCAATTGTATAATAAATTTAGCATCATCAAAAAAATAAACAAATATGTAAAATGAATGATTTCATTTAATATTACAACAATGATTCAAAAACGATTTTTTTTATAGCATATTTTCTAAACATAAGCACACTTTAACATGTATTTGTATTCATATATATGTACATATACGTTTAAATTGAATTTTTAGTATAGATTTGGTATGAATATCTAAGTATCTAACAACTTACAAAAAAAAAGTTTTTTTGAAGGTTTATTTTTATTTTTTCAAAAAAACTTTTTTTTTCTCACAATTGAAAATATGTAATGGTATTATATACTTTTAAGTACGTATTTTTCCATGAAATTTGAAATTATATTTTCATATAATTGTACAAATACACCTAGTTTATATGATAAAAGTGACAATGAAATGGTTGTATATATATATATATATACGAATATATTAAAAGAGTTATATGAAACAAATTAATCTGAATTTATTGAAAAAAACAAATATTTATTTATATATATACTTTTTTTCTATTACTAATTTAACTTAAGTTATTTTTGGACTCGTTTAAATATATACATATGTATATGATGTAATTTCAAATATAAATAAATAAAAGAATATTTTAATAGTGTTTCAATATGCATTATAACTCAAATTTTTACTGAGTCAATGTGTGTCACATCAGTTTGTATGTTTGTTATTACTTAAGATAAACTTATTTTTCTAGTGATTTTTTCTTTTCATACTGAAAACTTTGATTAAACTCAAATAAGAACATTTTGAAAAACAAGCGATTTAGTGTATTTTACATAGAGTCAAAATCCAAATCTGGCGAAATATGGAATTTTAATATTTTACTTCTGATCTTAATAATTATAAAAAGTTCGAAGCAATTTAAAAATGAATCGATATAAAAATCGATATGTACTTTTCGAAAATTCCAAAATAAAGTAATTAAAAAGTAGTAAGGTAATAAAAAGGTAATTGAATAAATAAATAAAATTTTTAATAGTTTTAAATAGTAGTGAACGAGGGTATTAGAGACTTTTTCTACAGGCTGTATATATGTATGTACATGTACATATGTACATTTGATTTCATTATGAAAATTTATAATGAAAACTAATAAATAAATAAATTAATAAATGCGTGTAAAAGATATGTAATTTAAATGATTACACATTTTGTTGATTCATGTACGTACTATTAGGCTGTATTCTATTCAAGGTGGTAGGTATGTACATATACACATACATCAAGAAATACATATACTAAAAAGTTTCTAAAAAAATCATATTCGACATTTTATGAAGAAAAAGATAAAAAAATTTTTGCTTACACAATCATCATTCATTTATTACGATAATTAATCAATTAACCTTGTATGTGTATATGCAATTATAAATATTGTTGATAATTTTTTCTATGAATAAAATTTTTTAACTATGTACATACATACATACTTTATTTTTCACAAATAAATTTTTTTTTAATTTTTTAAAATATCATCGATGTACAAAACATCCCCATCTGATGTACCACAGGAAATCAAATACAGAAATTACCACATTTACTGTGATAAAAATATGTGTTTCAGAAAATTAAATCAACAAAAATATACATACATATATAAATATATATATACATAGGTATGCGTACTGTGTATGTATAGATAAGAAAAGTGGAAATATATGTATATATACCTAAATAAAATATAATAGAAAAGTGTACAAAACTCGATTTTTTATTTTTCGATTCAAAGATCCTTATAACTCGCAAACCATTGATTGTAAGTAAAGTGTAGTCAAGCAGTCTGACCTTTTCAACCAATTTTTGGCTAAAATCTTCAAGAATTATTCAAGTTCAAAAGCAAAAGTTTGAAAAATGTTAATGAATTTTCCCATCACTTTAATAGTTTCTGATGATTTCTGAAACACCATAATGTACCAAAGTAATCACTTGAGTTCAAAAATAAAATCTTCACGTACCTATTTACTCTTAAATCTTTTTTTTATCTAAAAGACCTATCTTCGCCTCTTTTTCGCTATTCACTTTCAAAAAAGTGCAAACGTTATGTATATATACGTACACACATACATATGCATAATTATAACAGAATTAAAATATATTATATAGATAATTAAGTCTATTAATTACAATTTTTTCTTTTTCTAATATAAAATTTTCTATCCATACATTACTTGTTACCTATACAATCATTATGTCATCCGTCCAGTGCGTAAAACAAAATGAGATGATGACGACTACAATTTAATAAACTCGATTCAATCAATTCAATTCAACTAAACTAACTGGTTATTAACAAGTTGATTTGTGACTAAACTTTTCATGAAAAAAGGAATTCATATTATATCTTTTTTTCAAGTTTGCATAATTACAGCCAAGCACACATGTCTGATTGGTGATGACGATGATGATGACATTTTTATTTTATTTATATTTATGAGATTTTTATTTATTTTTTTTTTTTCTAAATTTTTACTAGGTGGGAATTCGAAAAATACTTGAAGCAAAGGAACGAATTAAGATACAAAGATATTACGTATTCGTTTTTAATGACAACTAAAACTTTACTGACATATCAAATAGTAAAAACCAAATATCAGTTAAATTTGGTTAAATTCATTAATAAAGAAATGATTATTACTTTTGTATTCTGATCCATGAAAACATGCAAATAAAACATTGTTAATCTAATTATCTATTTTCAAATTGTGAAAATTTGAAATATCTACTGTACTAAAGGACTGTACGATAAAATAATTATCTTCCTTAGTAGTTAATTTAGTCCTGTTAATGTCACTGTGATAACACGAAAAAATGTAAACAAACCGTAATGAGCATAAAAAGTTATGTGAAAATTTACGTTTCAAAAACACACATATGCATGTGTATATTATCAATCAAAATCAGGTCTTAGGAGTTAGCTAAAACCCAATAAAATTTTAAAATACCGATAAATTTTGTTTTTTGGAGAAAAAGAGTATGCGTAATGTGTGTGTTTATATGTTTTTTCTGTACATATTTCAATATTTTTGTAACTCTGTTTTTGACTTTTATATCTCATAATCATCGTACATTGTATTGAAGTTTTTTAAACAGATGAAGTCATCGCCATAAAAAATTCTCTTTGAATTTAGGTAGATATAGGTATGCGATTTTGAATTAATAATAAATGAATACAATGCGTGTAATGTATGTAAATCACAACGACATATTCTTTATCAAAGTAAATATATATATGTATACTATGTATGTATTAAAAATAAGTATATATATACTCTGTCCTCTAATTTTATGCATTTAAGGTTTTATGGAGATTACTTAATGTGGTACCATTTTACATCACTTTGAATTGATATTTAAAAAATTCATCTGATATACATATATGTATAATAAAAGCTTTGTGGATTGTGGTAATACTGCTCGTAAAACAGTCTAATCTAATTAAAAATTATGAGAGAAGAAAAGAGACATATGTACTCCCATAAGACCTTAAGTGCATAATATTAGTGGACAGAGTATAGGTACTTAAATATCATGCATTAATACTATGTAAAGATCGTTCATATGACTTCGCAATTTGTATGTATGTTTTATCGTTCAAAACTATGAACTAAAAGAATGCCACTGCCACTAGAGCATGTTAAAATCATCTATAAAAATAATCGTACAAAACATTTTTAAACAAAAAAAACGTATGTAGATAAAAAATTTTATAAGTTAAAACTTTATTTTTAAAAAAATTTACAAATTATTATGTTCTTTTTCATTCACAAATATACATATGAATTGGATGGATTGTATGTTAATTCCAAAGCAAAAAATATTTTTACATATTTTAAAGCATACAGTAAAAGTGAAATATATTACAACAGACAACATTGTATGTTTCAGCAAACAAAGTGACAGTTAAAGGAACACATTATAAATTTAAATAACTTAAAGCGATAATTTGGTGATATGTAGCTTGATGATGAAGTGGTGACTTTCAATTCTTCATATTGATTCTTACATTTTTGATCCGCTACAGTCATGTCTTCAATCCGGCCGTTCCATCTCCGACACATTTCAATCCAGGTATAGGCCAGTTTATTTCGGTCAGTATAGACCGTTATTTTCACCCCACAACAACAATATGCGTGAAATCTGTGCAAATTTTATTAGTAATTGAGACGGATCAAAAATGTGAGAAATATAACTTTTACACATAAAATTCACCAGTCAAAATTTAAAAATCCGTACTTATCTATGAAACTGTTTAAAATTAGAACCGTTGGATTTTCAAGCTCTGTTTTCAGCTTTGAAATCAGGATCTTGTGTTTTTGATAATCATTATTACAAAATACTAATGGTCATTTAGTTTTATTCTGAAATAAATAAACAACACTCACACACTCGTGGTTTTATAAACAAACAAAGCGAAATTGTCTGTAGCTGATTGTCCGTGTTATTTTTAAGCTATTACTTCTTTTAAATGGAACCAAATTATCAACTACAATACCAATTTGATTAATATGTGATAATACAGTTATGTAGCAATGGTAATGTGCTATAATTTTAATAATTCATTTTTGTCAAACGTACATCTGTTTGTTTAATTGGTTATTCAACAAACAAAATTTTTTTTAAAAAAAAAAAAGCTTGTTAAAAGCCATTTTACGGCAGTTTTGTTCTTATCATAAATTTGTTTAAAAAATTATTTTATTGTTATCGCCATGTTTGTTGGGATATTACACACTATTTAATTTTGTAACAATAAAAATTATTAGGTACATTGTTTTATATTGCTTTGTACGAGTATGTTGTTTTACGATAGCACGACACGACGATGATGATCAAATGTACAATTAAATACATACGCGCAAATATACATATATGTATATATATCTACACGTATTCATGTATCATGTATGTATGTCTGAATATATAGTGTACATATTATCTTCATCCATACAAGAGAGCCAACCTACTTCATTTTACTGTTATATAGATACAAAAATTTCAATGCAAATTTATTAACTAAAGAAAAAAAAAAGTAAAAGATACTAAAGAAGTAGAAACCAAAACAAAACAAAATAAAGAAATTAGAATAAAACTATAATAAAAGAGTAGTGTATAGATATTGAAAAGATTGGTGGAATTTTTGTTACTCATCACGAAACAATGCTAATGCGATGACGATTATTAACTTTTTTATTATTTACACGATTTATGGGAAAATTTTAATTTTTTTCTTTTCTTTTTTTGCTGTTTTTTAGTGGCAAGAAATTTAAAAATGTAGGTATACTCTGTCTACTAATTCGATACATTTAAAGTCTTATGAAAATAACAAGTAGTATCAGTTTACGTTGCTGTATATTGATATTAAAAACATTCATCTCGTATTATATGATAACTTTTAAGATTGTGGTAAACAAGTGATAACATTGCTCATGAAATACTCTAATTAGAAATTACAAAAGAAGAAAAAAGACACATATATTTCCATTAGGCCTTAACTGCACCGAATTAATAGACAGAGTATAAACATATGCGTATGCATTGTTATTTGTTATTATTTTTGTTATAATCTTACCATCAAGTTTTTAAAGTTTTTGTCAATTAATAAAAAATTTTAAAACATTTTTTTATTTCTAATACAAATATTAAGGAAACAATATGTATAATTATTTCATAATTTTTAAAATCATCAAGTAAATCTGATAAATAACTGTTTTCAACATTGTGAAAAAAAAATTCTTACAAGTCACTTAAGTTTTCATCGTTTAATATTTTTCAGTAATCTATTGATACACTAATATACTGTTCACTATTATGATACAAACAATATTATACAATACATAGTTTATTTCAAACGGATATCAAAATAAAAGTGGTTATGTTTTAAATTTAAATAGGTACCTATAAAGAATGTATTATATAATAGAACTTTTATCACTAACAGAAAACTAGATTTTATAATCATTTTATTTTTTTAAATTTGCCGCAACTATATTATATACAATGAAAATTAAAAAGACTCTTTTATAAATTTTTTTAAACACAACAATAAGTTATTATAGAAACGAATCCTTTGTAAATTTTTATAACACACAACCATTATTGCACAAACGTGCAATACGCAACACATATAAAATATCCATGTGTGTACACACAGACTTTGACAAAAACTAATATTTTAAATAATAAATTTAAAAAAAAAAATTCTATAACTATACATATTATACTGCAGGTGTACAATGTGAATTTGTATAATAAAGACAAGTACAAGTGTGGTACATAAAAATACATAAATTAAAAAAACAAAAAACTTTATCAAAACAAACCCCCTAAAACAAGATTGTACAAAAGGCAGACTTCGAAGAAAAAAATCTACAATACATGAAGGTATATGAACGATGATGTGGGCTGGAGCACTTCCTGTTTCTCACAGGCCCATTTACAAATTTTTATGTGTACCCTGTTGTATATGTTGTAGATATCATACACATCTATGTGTTTGTGTTTTACTATATATATAGGTACCTATATTAAACAAAGTCTTTGTATAAGCATATTTTTGTTTTTATTTTTATGGAAAACGAAGAAAACGTAAACTTAAATTAAAAAATACACGATAATACAGGAGAAAAGGATAATATAAGTGTACATATAATTGTACATTTTTACATACATATTTTAAATGTATATTTTAAATGTATAAAAACAGCATAACGTAGCAGACGATCTAAAATTTTATTAAAAATATTATACATTGTGCGCATCATGTGTTTTAAATAAATGGACACAAATACATGTAGAAAATAATACAATTCTTTTATTTTCTTGATACCACCCACTACCTTTAAAGGAACTGCTTTATTCTTGTGTTTATATTTTCTTTTTAAAGCTCTAATGTACTTATTCGTCTTAGACATACATATATAAACTGTATACATATGTTTGTATATATATGTACATATATACAAATACAATACATGTATGTATGTATATATACACAAAAATACACGTGTGTATTTACATATATTATTTTTGAACTTTATAATTTTATATTAACCGAAACCGGCTGTACTATACTGTTGATTCAAATACATTTTACGTGTACACATTTTATTACGACAAAAAGGTTTAAATTTTAAATAAAACAAAAAATACCAAACAAACGATGTAAACAAAGAAAAAATTTAAAAAAAAAACCAAAAATATAACAAGAAGAAAACAAATTGTGTTGGTCTGGGATTACACCTTTTTTAGTTCAATCAATAACATAAAAAAATAAAGAAAGCAATTGAAAAATAAAAATAAAAGCGTACAATCAGGTATTAAAATGAGTTCATTTTGATTCATTTTTTGTTTTTGTTAAATTTAAAGATAAAACGAATAAAAATAGATTTGTAGGCGAAGAAGGACGTTTACATGCTACTTTCATTTTTTTTTTCTACTTGTATTATTTAATTACTCTACTATAAGTTACCACATTATTAATGATACACATATGTACTGTATAGTGTATATGTATACGTATCCGTAAAATGTTGACCTGATTTATTTCTAATTTCATTCTTTTATTTTTGTTTTATTTTACACATAAATCCAATTTTAAACAAGAATTAAAACTTCATACCTACAAATATGTACATATACGTATAGATATTTTAACACTATGTTGTTTAGAAAAGAATAGAGACAAAGTACCTAACTAAATAAAGACAGGTAAAAAAATTGAAATTTTCATTAAAAAAGAAAAATTATTTTTTATGCACTATATCTTCTTCTGTAAGTCATTAACTAATAAGAGTTCTTGTTCAATTAAAATCCAAATGAAAAAAAATGTGAATATGGTATACAGTAAAGAAAATAGAAAATAGAACAATGACTTATAATTAATTTAGAAAAGAAGTGCAAAATATAAAAACAAGTATGTATTAATAAATTGACAACGAAAATTTTACGTTTACTAGAAAAAACAATAAATAAACAAATAAATTTTCACAAAATAATTTATTATAAATTTCAACGTAAAAAACATTTTCTCATCACCGATACTGTTCGTAAATAATTTTGAAAAATTCTTAGATGTGGTGTTTACAGATTGTGTTCAATAAATTCCTACCATTGTAGAAATTTTTCAGTTTTGTATTATTGATTATGTTTCCTGTGTAATGTACGACAGCTTTTATTAAAACCTTTGGTTTGATTATGTTTAACTTTAATAATTTCAACCAAATTTAATATAAATTATTATTTCTTTCAATTTAACTAACTTGATTTAAAATTTAAATCATGTTTATTACTTTTATTAGTCTACCGTAGATTTCTCCAATATACTTCTCGAGTTATCACAGTAATCAGGATTTTAAAAGAATATTGAACTTAGATTCGAAATTGAAAATTTACTAATTTTTCATAAAAGAACACCTATCCTAAGTATATGTATTTAAAATAACGAAAATCATTTTAACGCGTGTAATCGATTGATCTTGATTCATTGAATTATTAATTCATTGAATATGATTTGTCTGCACATACAAAGGTATGTACAATACATACATATACGAGTTGAAACTGAAATTTCAATGAATACAATAACCAAAATGCATAGTAACAGCATATATAGTATTTATGTATGTATTTATTTTATGTAAAATAATTTGTTTTTAATCGATTGTATTTAAATAATATCTTCCTAACTAATACTGAATATTGATATATATATATATATATATATATATATATATTGAATACCTTTGTTATCATAAACATATGTAGATACATTTAAATACATATTAGGTATATAAATAAATTTTTTCGTATTCAATTTATTTTGAGTATACGTAATCAAGACCATAGTATATAAAAACATGCATAATGTTTTAATCTCCAGCAGGCACACCCAAATATTGTATTTTATACATACATATTCGTGGATGTATTATAAACTAGTTCAGGGTTGAGAATTTATTACTTTTTTTTCTTTTTTTTTTTATAGATATGATTTGATTTAATGAAATTCTCATGATGTATAAGATACATATTTTGCATTAAGTAAAGATATATATTTTACTTGTACATAATGTAATATTTAATGGACATATAAATAAAGAAAAAAAAAACAAATTACTGTCGCTTGGTACACAAATAAAGAACGTGAAATAATTTCAAAATTTATAAAAAAAAAGAATGATGCTAAGAACAAACATCAAAGAGTGTTCCAAATATAATCAAATTAAGATTTGATTTAAAATATTTTTTTTTTTAAATCGAGCTACACACTTTTGTTTCGCCATCAAAAGTACGTACGAACTGCTCGAGGTATAACATTCAACAATGGCACTACATCCTTTGAAAAGAACATTACCTTTACTTTGTCACCGAAATCGTGGAAATATTGTATTCAAAAATCATGTTAGATAATGTACATGAATGTCGTTCGATATGTAAAATTTTTTAAACAATAGTAGCAGAGTGTGGACAGAAAATAGATTTTCCCTTTAATAATTTACCTTTTTATTTTTATTTTTAGCATCTTGTCATGGAAAAGTCTGTACGATTTAATGTGTGTTTACTACTGAAGTTTATTTTCGATTGCTTTGTATTGCAATTTGTTGTTATTTCAGATCAAAAGAGTAATCCATTTTAACAAACATGTACGTTTTTATAAAATATACTATATGAATATGTGGGTGTATATTTATGTGTGCACATATAATAAAAATAAAAAAAAAAACAAAACTACAAATATGATATTTAAAAGCTTTAAATCAAAAACTTCAAAATATATACATAAACATTTTTTAATAAACAAGACGTATGGTAGGGTGCATACTCTTTTAACCTCTAATTCATTTTTATTAAACAGTACAATACAATTTTATTATTTTTTTAAAATAATTTTCGTAATTATGATTTTTCCTGAACGTTTTCTTTTCTTCCAAACAATTAATAAAAATAATATGAAAGTACACACACACACACGCCATACATACATACATAAAATTCAAAACAACAAAATACACAGCCATAGGAAAAGAAAATGAAAATTATTATTATTATTAGTTTTGTTTATTTTTTTTTTCTTTTTGTTATGATTAAATCGGCCCAAGTCTGATAATCAAAACTGGAGTGCATGTATACGTACGTAGTTAACTATGTACACAATATTCAATTAAATCGATTATGATAAACAGCATTAAATACAATAAAATATAAACAATAAAAGTATAATACATGTGTGTGTGTGTGTAAATTGTATACTTAAACAATATATATAAAATTTTCATGAACGTATACACTATTCACTGTAATTCCTTTCAAGTAGAAAGATAAATTTATTAATTACGGTGAGAACGATAAAAAAAAAAAGCAACACACAATCACAACATCATCAAATTTCATAATTTTTGTTGCATGCAATACAAGGGTTTAAGTTTTTTTTAATCAGTTTGCCATTTAGTCTTTTATCTTATACTACGCTAACATATTAATATTTTACGTACATTTAATATTTTGATAAAAGTTAGGTCTTAGGTATATAGATACATTATAAAAAAATACAATGTATAGAGATGCATATACTACATATGTAATTGTACACAATACGATTTTATATGCAGAAGTATAACTATGAAAGCCAATTGGCTTAAGTACAATACAATATATATATACATACATAGTAAGGATACACAACCTATTATGGTGTAATAATCGTGCATCATATTAATTTGCTTTTATAGCTAATTTTTCTTAAAGAGGAGTAGCTATAGATATACCTACAAATCCCCATTTGTATATGTATCAAACAAATAATGCAAAAGCTTATGTAGTTTATCATAGAGCCTCGGACAAAACAAAATATGTATAAAAATGTTTCGATGTTTTCACATTTTATCGTTGTGGTATTGAACTCTCAAATGTATAATAAACAATGAAAAATAAATTTTATATGGACTTGTACATTAAGTCATACACATATTTGTATGCATGTACACATGATAATGCTGGTTAAGTACAGCAAATTTGTTGTTATTATCGCCACAATTATGTATTGCAATGTAGTTGCAATAAAATGCATTTCCTACATTATTATATGTATACATATATACAATTTTCTGCTGATTATATTTACATACATATGTATGTACATCTTATATACGGATTGTACCATATGTGTGTATATCGCCATCAACAAAATTTTATCATCATGTATCTATGTATGTATAAATAAACAGAGATATAAGTACGAATGTATTTCGCGTACTTTATTTATGTATGTATATTAGCAATATCTTTTTAGACGTTGTCGGCATTGCAGTATGATAACAAGAAAACAAAACGTCCATCTAATATGTATGTGAAAAATTACGTTTGATGTCTACAGTGCAAAAATAGCAGGAAAAATTCCAATGTAAAACTGGGTATGTACATACATATTATATACATTCATATGCAACTCAAATATTCTATTCTGTTGGCGGTTGATGTTATAAACACAAGCATATCATTTCATCTTTATCATCATGTTCATCATCATCATCATCATCATCATCATCATTATCATCTTTATAATCATTGTTTTTAAACGTGAGCATTTAACATTCCAATATCGTACTTAAAAATGTAAGCATTTTCATTTTTATATTATTTATTTTCATCCAATTTTTATTATTCTTGTCTTTATATCATTTTTAATGAAAATTTCACATTTTCTCTGATGATTCAAAGTCAAGAATTTATCCTCATACTCCTAAGTAAAAACAAAAATATAACATATTTTGTGTTTGTACATGTTTTCATTCAACTCGAACAAACAACCGTATGTCGGAATTTTAAAAATAGCAAGAACAACAAGACAATTAAGAAATGTAATAATGACTATACAGCGCTAACTGGAATGGTGTTTAGATGTTATAAGATAACATAGATTGTCATATCAATTGGCATATTAGCAGTTACAATGGTCCCTTATTTTTCGTTAAACTTCGAAACTTTTTCAATAATCTTAAGGTATACACTTTCTAAATTAATAAATCATAATAGTTCTATAAGATAAATAATAATAAGAATAATAATACTTTCTAAATAAATAAATTATAATAATTCTATAAGACTGTTGTAGTTAACACTTAGAACTTACACAAATTTATGTTTATGAAAAGCGAAAAGAGAACGTAATATGTAAATATGTACATACACAGATATTTTCATTTTCTCTTTAAAATTTCCTTTGTTCTCAAATTTTACATGCGGAGAAACTTTTTGTGTTTTTATTGAATTTTCATTGTATCTGGATAATTTTCATTCTTCTTGTTTTAAATACGCGCTGTGTTTGTAAAAATCACACTTTTATATAGCATCAAATCCCGTTTATACAATCAAGTAATTAAACCATCCCGATCCCATTTTATTCATCATCGTCTACATTATCCATATACGCAAACATACTTATGTGTGTATGTACAATGTACATCGAAACAATAACTTTCAACCAATTGTATATTTTGTATCTTTTGTAAATAAAATATGATGGTTTTCAGAGAAAAGGGTTAAGTTAATCAACATACAGTTCACATTATGCACAGACCACATGAACTTTATGAAAATTTAACAACTATACAATGGCAATCATCGTTAACCACCATATTATATTGTCATATCATTAATGATGTAAATTTGTACTGTACATATTGTGTTTATGTGTATGTAGAATACAACTTGCTGCAATCATTTACGTTAATGCATAATTACTGCATTATAACCAATATTTGTTGAATGCATGAAAAATTTTCATCATATTGGATTAGTTTCAAAATGTCAATATTGAAGGTAAGCATAAGGCTTAGAGTTTCTAAATACATTTTTATTTACTTACTCATTTGATTTTAATGTTTTTTAACGCTATGTTAATACAACTGTCTTGTTTCTATAATTTTTGATTGAAAAATTTTCTATACGTTGTATTGATAACAATTGGGAATAATTTCAACAGAGAATTATAGATTAAGAACACTCTAATTAGAAGTAATGAGAAAATAAAATAGATATAAATGTGTGTATATATATGTATATATATACTCCAATAAAATATGAACTAAAAATTATTAATAGACAAAGTATAATAGTTTAGTAACAGGATGATAATATTTAAAAAATTAAAAAGTAAAATGTAAATTTAGTAAAAACAAATTGTAATAGAATATAAAAATAACTTTATTGTGTACGTGCATTTCTTTTTTTTTTTTTAGTTTTATAATGAAAAATATTTGAAGTGTTTACAAAATGAAATATCAATTTTCATTTTTCTTAGACTTTAGATATAGTAGAGATAAAACCGAAACATGTACATATACATATATGTATAGTATAGATAGTATATAAATAAAATTGTAAATGTACATGAATTTGCTACATATGTGTACACGTATATAAATAAATGCATTTATTCGTATTTGTATATTTATAACTCACAATACATAAACTTGCAACATCTCAATATAAAAAAGTTTGTGGGTAGATAGATACAATTAAAAAATTATAAACAAACAACAATGTTTGTATTTTTGCAAACAGAAAACATACATTTATGTACATATACGCCATACATATAGGTATAGGTATGTGTGATTTGTACGTATGTATTTACATAAAAATGGACAAAAAATAATTTCAAAAGTGCTTGAAGCAGTTTCAAGACAGCGGTGCACAAAGGTGGCATGTGTGTTTTATTGCTTATATGCTCTACTTATGCATACATTTACATGCATTTATATGTATGTGCATATTATGTTATTCTTTTTTTTTTTCTCTGTTATATTGTGAATTGTGGATTGTGGGGGTGGATAAAACTATATAATAGCATATCTCCTTTTAGACAAAATAACAAGACAAAAACTACAAGCCCGTCCGTACATATTATATTATAAACTGAATATTTTTCTAGTTACATGCATATAACTTTTCTTTTTTTTTTTTTTTCTGGTTTTATTTTGTCTTTGCCAAAAGGGAAATAATTTATAAAAGAAAAATTGAAACGAGTTGATGGAAACGAGTTAAATGTTTATACGATACCTACATATACATACATTTCTAGAGATATTACATGTACACTAGCATAGAAGTGTGAACATAAACGCAATGAACTATGTATGTATGTATATATTTAATCGCTGTCATGAATGGAACGTAAAGTCAAAATAAATATGTAAATATAATAACGTACACTAACACATAAATGGAATGAAAATGGGTACAAATGTGAAATAAATTGTATTTTGATTACAAACATTTTCGGTATTATATCAAAAGACAAAGAGACAATATGTAATTTTCATTTGAAATTTTAAAAGAAGTTCAACACGATTACAAATTTAACTAAAAACAAAAAAACAATCAAGAACTATTATGGTCTTTGCACTTTGCAGATGGCGACACTCTGTAATGTACATATTTTTTATTTTATTTTTATGATATTTATGTGTATGCCTATTTTATGCATAATTTTATATTGTTTGTTTTACATGCCTATACATATTGATATCATTATCAGTAATACCAGGTAATACATATTACATACTATAATTTTAATTTTTTATAATATTATTAGGGGTATAGAAAAATAAAGAAAAATTATTCCTAAATTTTTATTCATTTATTTAATTTTCTACTTTATGTTAAAATTGCTTATGATAATCACACATTCACCACTCGTAATAAAATAATCAAAGGTTACCCTATAATTTATATCCACATATAAAAAACATGTTATTAGACACATGCCTCATTTTACTTTTCAATTGCATATGACTTTTATAACTACTCATTCATATGTGTATGTAGGTAATATATGTATGTATGTGTGTAATATGAAAATATCTTTCATAACAATTACTTCATACCTAATTTTGCTTACTTAAAAATTTGCTATATTTCCAATAATGAACCTAATTGTTGCACGTCCAATAAATGCTATATATACACATACATACATATGTGTACGTATATGTTTAGATACAATTTCATAGAATTACGTGATTTTATTGAATATGATGTAGTAAAAAACAAAATTTTTATGTGAGTAGTAAGAATATGTCTTAAAGATAATCACTAAAGAAATATACACATAACGTACTTAAGTACGTGTACATATCATGTTACGTAATTTGCTGATAAAATGATAATAAAAGCTAAAAGACCTAAGTAGATATGTATGTATGTATGTACATACTTATTTATGAAGGTTTATTCATTTTCTACAAATTTAACCTTCAATATTGATTTTGATAAAGAAAATTAATTTCTATTTTTATGTAGGCTCTTTGCGATTATACTTAATTATCTGAAATGGCAATTATGACAGTACATTTAAAATATTTTAAAAACTATGTACATTTATGTAAAACTATTCTGGTACGCCAAACAATTTTTTCAAGCTTTAACAAAACCAAAACCAGAAGAAGGGCTAACAGGGGCAATAGATCAAAAGCATTACTTTAAAACTCTTGATCAGGTGTATTGTGTGTATTGTTCGGTATGTTCTACTTTTTAGAGGCATTTACTAAAATATTTTTATAAAATGATAAAAGACAATATTGGTGTCTAATAAAAGGAATTGTAAAGAAAGAAATACAGGTTCCATTTTCAGATGATCATTTATTTTACAAGGCAATATTTAAAAAAATTATCTTTTAATCATGAAATGTATAAAATCTTATTTGATATCTCATTTGAAAATTAAGAATGCTTATTTCAAACTTGATCAGTCATCGCCAATGGTTCACTATTATGAGTTATGATGTATGTTAATTAAAAAAGTCAAAAATTTCTTCAACGATCTCTAGCAGTTTCTATAGTAACTAAACCATTGAGATATAACCCCCCAAACCCAAATAAAATATTTTTTGTCTTTGCTTTTATTTTATCAAAATTATCCGTCAGTATTGACATGATGTACAGAATATGTATATTATCGTTAGAATCACCTTGTATGTTACTAATGCAATGCTGTAACTTTTGCTTTGAAAATATCCCTTTTCCGTGAAGTCATATTAATGATAATTAAAAATGATTTTAACAGAAAATTAGATATTGAAAAATTTCTTTAGTTGAAAAATATCGTAAATAAAAAAATTGAAAACCATTTTAATTCGGAGTTACAGAATGCACCCAGTTTCAATAAATTCACCTGTCATTTACCCAACCATCTTACACAGGCTGTAATTTTGTTCATAAATATATTTCTTTTCAATTCGTGTTCAGCAAAAATATTAATTTAAAGGAAATGATTAAATAAACTAAAATTAATATCAATAAACAGTTAAGCATAAATGTATTACATTCATTCATATAAATACATAGATAATATAGGTATGTACATATTCACATACAAATGTGTACATTTGTTTGTATGGTACCTATATGTTATACATTTTGCAACAATCTTGTAAACAAAAAATTATTCATATAGGAAAAAAAAATTATTTTCTACCCAAAAAATGGATAAAATAATAAAAATCAGAAAACGAAGAAGAATTTATAACAATACTAAAATAAAACAAAGCGGAAAAATTAATGAATGGAACCAAATCATATACCTACATATTAAATCATATGTAAGGTAACTATGTATATATACATATATATAAAAAACGAAAAGAATAGTTTTACATATAATTTTATAAAAGAATTTTTAAAAAAACAAAAAAAAATCATTAACGTAAAAACAATTAATTTTTATTGATTATAATCAAATACATGTAGAAAAGCAAAAAAACCACACAATCTTTTCTTCCTATTTCTATATATACATACATATGTATGTATACAGTGCCGGACACTTGATTACCCTCACTTGAATTTTTTCGAATTTGTTTAATTTTTCCAGTTCTTTCTGAAAACTAATGATGGATTTTTTTGATTTAATCCATTTTCAAACATTTCGGGTGAAAAAATTTCAGAATTTGGAAAAATACAAATAATTATTCAAGTTTATAAAAAATTTACCTTCAAGCAGAAGGACACTTGTTTACCCTCACCCATTTTATTGAGGAAAAGGGTTAAAATAAACGGGAATTTTCAATGTTTTTGTTGTTATTTCTAACATTTTATTGAGTTATCTTTATATTCCATAAATTTTAACGAACTTTTGGGTACAAAAAATGGGTAATTTTGGGTAATTCCAATGGAATTTCACGCCAAGCCTTTAAAACTGCTGTCGCCAGTTCTTGCTTAGCGTAAACGTGTCCCATCAGCTTGAACGTGTCGAGAAAGGTATCCCCATACGTTTTCAATGATATTGAGGTCGGGCGATAACGCAGGACTCTCAAGGATTACAATTTTGTTTATTGTAAATAAGAGTTTTTCTCTTTCAACTGCGTGAATTGCATCATTATCTTGTTGAAACACCCAATGCTGACCTTCAAAAATGTGGTTCATTTTACCAATTTTATTATCTAGAAGTTCTAAGTACTTTCCAGAATTTTTCCGGCCTTTTAAAACGACAAAATCAACAATCCCATAGTACGAAATTTCACCCTATACCATTATTGACCCGAGAGCACTATGTGGCCTGACCAGACATGGTCCAGACCTTTTCTAAGATAAAATTATTATTATTTTCATGATTTTAGAAAAGAAGAACCGTGTCTGGTCAGGCCACATAGTCCTCTCGGGTCAATAATGGTATAGGGTGAAATTTCGTACTATGGGATTGTGGATTTTGTCGTTTTAAAAGGCCGGAAAAATTCTGGAAAGTACTTAGAACTTCTAGATAATAAAATTGGTAAAATGAACCACATTTTTGAAGGTCAGCATTGGGTGTTTCAACAAGATAATGATGCAATTCACGCAGTTGAAAGAGAAAAACTCTTATTTACAATAAACAAAATTGTAATCCTTGAGAGTCCTGCGTTATCGCCCGACCTCAATATCATTGAAAACGTATGGGGATACCTTTCTCGACACGTTCAAGCTGATGGGACACGTTTACGCTAAGCAAGAACTGGCGACAGCAGTTTTAAAGGCTTGGCGTGAAATTCCATTGGAATTACCCAAAATTACCCATTTTTTGTACCCAAAAGTTCGTTAAAATTTATGGAATATAAAGATAACTCAATAAAATGTTAGAAATAACAACAAAAACATTGAAAATTCCCGTTTATTTTAACCCTTTTCCTCAATAAAATGGGTGAGGGTAAACAAGTGTCCTTCTGCTTGAAGGTAAATTTTTTATAAACTTGAATAATTATTTGTATTTTTCCAAATTCTGAAATCTTTTCACCCGAAATGTTTGAAAATGGATTAAATCAAAAAAATCCATCATTAGTTTTCAGAAAGAACTGGAAAAATTAAACAAATTCGAAAAAATTCAAGTGAGGGTAATCAAGTGTCCGGCACTGTATATGGCATTTACAACTAAAAAAAGCACTGAAATGTTAACATGAATATAATAAATAAACGACAAAAAAAATTGAAATAAAATGATAAGGTTCAAAGTAGAGAGAATACATAAGCTATAACGAAGTTTTTGTTAAAAATGTAAATAAATGAATCACTAACAAATATAAAAATGAAATCAAATGAAAATATGTAAAATAAAAATTTAAATTAATGTAAAAATAAAAAACAAAAATCATGTATGTATGTAATGTATTATATGTTATATTAGTTAATTAAAAAGAAAAATAATTTCTATTAGAGGAAAATATTTATTTGCAATTTCACTTTATTATTCTATTTCTTTGCATTTATATTTGATGAATTTGATTTTATTATTCAATAATTTTTTTTAAAGTCATACAATATCATCATCATCATCAACATCATCATCATCGTTATCGTCATCATAGACATTTTTAGACTTTTAGAAAAGATGATGTCAGACAAATTTATGTTACAGTACGTACACACATATGTAATATAGGTACCTACATATATACTTATTTTTATATTTTTTAAATATGCATAGATATTACACAATGCCTCGTAGTACACATTATGTCAAGGTAAATTTAACTATATTCCTCATTTTATTCTACTAAACGTAATGTAGATAAATACTGTATACTGTATGCATTACACAGGGTATTCCACAGTAAAGATTACAAAACTCATTTTTCGTATAATTCAAATCGCTTTTAGCAGAATATTCTTATAAACCTCACTTCTCCTCTCCTCTCTTAAAATTCATGCATATTTTTTATACGAAAAATAACAACTTAGAATTTTGATCTTTAATAACTTCACCAGTTCCATCAAATACCCTCTGTTGGAAAAATCTAAAGCCTCAAACTTAGTCTACAGTGAACATAAATTTAATAGATAGATATGTATACCTAAAGACATTGTCCACTATATGACGTCATGTACCGACGTCACGTGTCCAAAAATGTTCGATTTCCTTTATCTCAAAAACGGTGAATAAATAGGACAGGAGTCTAAAATGATTACGTGTTAAGAATAATTTGAATTAAACACAAAACTACATTTTATGAACTCTACTTTGGGGCGCCCTGTATACTGACTATTATGTATCTGGCCAATTATAGAAAATTATTAAATGCGCATTAAAAATATATACCTACATATAATGTAAACGTATGTACAAGCATTTATGCATAATCAAAATCATAATTTAAAAATAAAAAAAAAAACCTTTCTAGGAAGAAAAAATTTATATTATATAATTTTTATTACTGTTGCTATTTAAAAAAATATACTTTTATTCCAATTAAGGGAAAATATACAAATCTTTTACATTAGAAGCAAGAAAAATTGATTCTTCAAGTCAGAATTACTCAATTATTTATGAAATAAATTTTAAAATTTATTCAAGTGCAGCCAAAAAAAAGAAAAAAATTTTCAGTTAAATTAATGAGTTTTTATTGTATTTTTTCGATTGTAATCAAACTACTTTTAATTTTATTTTATTTTATTATTTTAGAAAGAAAAAAGTAAATAAATACATATTATAGGTACAGGTTATATTTTTTATCATTTCAGTCAAAATGAAGTTAAAATAGGAAGAAATATAAATTGAGTGACATTTATTCTGAGTCACCCTGTATATTTTTTGTAAATTTTCCAAAACAATTATCATAGTTGAAATTGTTTATAAATATGTAAATGAAAAACTATTCGAAGTGTAAAATTGTAAATTTTTTTAATATAATAATTTTTCCCATGTTATCCACAAAGATACAAAATGCATGAGAAAACTGATGTGTCTAAAATATGATAGCAATTAAGAACAGTACCTACTCTAATTTAGTTTATTCACCTTATCTTTTGTTACACAAATACTTCTTTTAAATAGTTTGAGTACTTATTTATTTTTCTCATAAAACCAATACCTAATTTTTTATTTCATAATTTCAAACCTTTTTTCAAATTTTAGTAAAATAAACAAATAAATAAGTAGAAAGTTTGTAAACATAAGTACCTATTTAAATATATGCACATATATATATATACAAATAATGGAAAATGATGCTAATTGTGGCTAATTGATAATTAGACTTATCACAAAAAAAAGGAATTAAACAGTTCAAAAATTACCTACTTAGAATTCACATTAAGTAAAAACTTGACATTAATTTATTAAAAAGCTTTACAAAATAAAAAATTCCGATTATTCATTACATACAAACAGTTCAATCTTTTGATAATCTCTAATCATGGAATAATGTAAAGTTCGCTTAATTTGATGAAATATACAGGGTGTTTTAGAATAAGTAGGTACATATCAGTCAGTCTGTTTTTCTAAAAGTTTAGACTGTTTCTAGCCAAAAATCGTTTAAAATTGATGCCTTACCGAAGTCCTTGTGCTAAAGATACCTACATATAATTTTAAGATAGTGGATGAGTGTACAGTCTGAACTTTCAGAAAAATAGGTTAAATGACACTTATTCTGAGACATTCTGTAGATCGATAAACAATAACAAAATTAATACAAAATGTAATTTTAAAATTAGGTATTTCAGGTATTTATTCATATACTTAATTTACTAATTAATAGACGTAATTACCTTCCTGATGTTTCTCCTTTATTTGTTGTTGTATTAGACGTCTGTGGTGAGGATGTACTTTCCATATAAAAAGTTATTTAAAGGTAATCCAAAATAAATTATAGTTTATTTTCACAATAATCACAAAATTAAAAAAAAAAAAACTGATTTTGTATACGAATACATAAATTTATAAATTAAATTAGAAAAAAATAGGTAGGTATATCAAATATTAAAATACTCGTAAGTGTTTTCGGAAAAAAATGCTTATGAGAATTATATCACTCAAAAAAAAAATGGAAACACCAAATTTTCTATTTGTATTTAAATGAATACTTTGAATATCATATTAAATGCAATTTAGAAACCTAATAAAATCATAAAATTCGTTCTTAAAACTAATTTCTGCATTTTAATCAATAAATCTTTTTTGTTCTTTCACTTGTTTTCTTTCTATCTTTTTTCTTCACTGAAACATCACATCATATTCTTTTATTTAGAAAAGAATGGGTTATTATTATTTTGGCCATAAACTAATAAATTATTTTAATCTCTGTAATTGTATTTTATTTATTATTTTCAATATTATGTTATATTGATTTTATTAATGGGTATGTATAGGTACGTGTACGTATAATATATATTAGGTATAGGTATCGTATCTTTATTACATTTTATTATAGTATGTGTAATGTGTATAGTACATAACTATGATCATTGGTAAATAATAAATAAATAATTAGATAGATAGGAACGTATGTGATGAAATAAATTGAATAGAACAAAATCAAATATGTACGAATAATGATGTTATATAGCACGTTGTCACTACATATTACTATATTTGACTATGTAGGTATTTACATTTTATTTATTTTTTTATCAAAAATATGATAAAAGTAGGTATATTACTTTATGTATTCTAAAAATCATAATTTGATCAAAACCTCCTAGTAAAGAAAGTAGGAGCCAGAAATAAAACAGCATAAGCTTCTCTCGCAAGTCCTATTTAATATTATTTGTATGAAATATTAAATCCATATAAGTAATACAATAATAAATATAATCAGCAAAACATACTTTGTAGTCCTCTAAAGTAATATGTTAAAAATTAAAATTTTAATTCTCTTTTATAGCCAATTTTTTGCATTTCTACAATAAATTTTAAAATGAAAAGAATTTTAGTATGTACCTAACTACTATACGTATGTTATAACATACACATATCACAGAATGTACCTAATTATCGAAATTGATTTTTTTTTAACTTTTTAATTATTATTTCATCACAATTTTTGTTTGGAAGAAATTGAACAGTGATTTCAAGTTGTTTTGCATTAAATTAATAAATTTAAGAATTCATACCTAATACATATGTATATATATACATATATGTACATATGTACCTACACAAAATTTATGAGAAATATTTTATTAGGTTTATATTTTTCATTTGTTTTATTTTTTCTTACTTAATTTTTACTGGTAAAAAACTCCACGGAAAACATACATATGTATATCCAAATAAAGACCATTTAAGGGTTATGAAAAAAAATTGTGTGTAGTATGATGATGAACGAAAGGCACTAAAAAGCAGCACTTATTTTTCTTTTAACTTTTTTTTTTTTCAGTATAAAAAATTTAGAATAATTTTTATAAAATTTTAAGTCATGCACAAAAAATTTTATACATATAAAAAATTTATTATATGGTGTATCTCTTGATTGCACAAGTAGCAAAAATTAGAAACCACATTATGTATTTTCTTTTTTTCTATAAAATTATCGCATGGCAATCTAACTAGCCAGATGATATTTATTGAAATTCTTTATTTACTTGATGGAGATTGAACTTATAATTACTCCCTTTTTTTGTACATCTGTAGTGTTGATGTTGTTGCTATTGATTTTTTATTGTTTAATTACCGATGTTTAGCATGAATTTTTATTATTTTAGAATTTTACACAATTAAATTATATACATATGTAGATACTTTGTGAATCTTTTATAATTTTTGAAAGACAAGAGAAAAGTAAAATAAAATTTTCTAAATTATATATATTATGTATTACATACGTATGTACGTATATATATATAACCATATAAAAACATTAGTTTATACATGTAAAATTACTAAGAAATTTTTTCGATAAAATATTTGAATGTATGATGTACATACATACATATTCATTTTCATTTACACGAAAGAAAAATTTTTTTAAAAATTTGCTCACTGATTACTACACTAAATTTATCACTTCAAAATTTTTTAAAAAACTGAAATTTCTAATTTTACTTGCAAATTTATTTTTCTAATAATGAAGTTTTATAAAACTCCCATATAAACTTGATTTTCTAAGTATAAAAAAAAAACACTGAGGCACTTCAAAAATATTTTTCTTTAAATTTCAGCCTTTTTTCCACTTATTTTTAATTTTTATTACAAATTAAACAAAATAAAATTTACTAAACATAGAAATTATTTTTGTTTTCTTTTCCTCTTTCCAATAATTTTATATTGATAGAAAAAATAAAATATAAATCACCCCGACATATCACTAAACATCCAACAAGTGTCGGCCATATTGCTTCACTTCACTTCAATTCAATTTAATTCAATACAATACTTTTGTCTATCAGATTCAGAAAACAGAAGTCAAGTATTTCAAATTCATACTGTTCCTATGTATACAACAAGAACGAATGCGCAATCAATTAAACTCAGCTGTTCAGCCGGTTCGTCAGCAAACTGAATGTCAACGAATACCTTATAGTTTATACAGCACACTTAAACAGTAGGATACAAGTTAAACCACAAAAACAACGAACAACCTGACCTGCATCTCAGGGTTGATCGGTTGATTTTAATCCAGTGAAATAAAAAACCATTTAAAATTTCTGTCTGTTACCATTTACAATTTTTTCTATAATACATTTTTATGAAAACGGTAAGTTTTCATCGTCATTACATAATAAAAAAAAAAAGATAAAACGTTTTTTAGCAAAAAGGAAATATTTATTTTTAGTATAAATTCGAAATGTAAAAGAAATTTAAATTTTACATATTTGCAAATAATTCGTCCACCGTTTCGTCTTCATTTCCCCCAGTTGTATCAGTAGTTATTCCACCACCAATAGTATAAAATTCTTCAGCTTCTTCATCGGTGATAGACGTAACAAGATCGCTTTGCGATATAGGAATTAACCCCAATTCATCCTTAATAACAACTTTCTCCCAGAAATCAAACTTTTTTCTCATAATGATTTGCGATTTTAACTCTTTTATCCAATCATTGTATTCCCATGGACCATGAAATTTAGCTTCTTCACGGAATGTCATCATAGCTTCAGCAATTTTTTCATTTTGATTTGTTATTGATTTAAATATAAGGTCACAAATTATGTTACGAATTTGCGTAGAAATTTTTTCAAAATCTTCACCACGTTCTGATAATAACAAAAAATCTTTTCCTGGTGTTACAGTACCAACTTCAATTAAAACATCTGAGTTATTCCTAACAGTAGAATCTCCTTGATTTTCATTTTGATTAGCGCTAAGATTTTTTTCAGGTAAAGCTGGAATATCACCAAGATTCCTCACTAACTCTCGTTTTCCAGGTTTTTTAATTTCTTTTAATGAAAATGCACTTTTAATTTCGGTAAGCGGTTCTGTCATTTTTCGTTTAATTTCTGAAGGAATTTCTAGTGCTTCAGCTAATTTTCCATTTAAAGTTGGAACTACTTCTTTAGGATTTAATGCTCTTTTCGTAACTGTTTCATATACATGTTGTAAACTAATATGAGGTAAACCGTTAGTTGGAAATAGTTCTTTCGATTCAGTTTCATTTTCGTATATATTTTCCAAATTCATAGCATTCATAAGATTTTCAATAGCTAAATTTTGTTCTGATGTTATTTGCGTTTTATTCGTTTTTAATGGAGGAAATGACCAATAACAATAATGATCACCATAGTACATTTCAACCATTGTCATACATGGATATTCCTTTTCTGTGTTGGGAGCCAAGACAACAACTTTTGGTTTACTACCTTTCATATGAACTTTCTGCCCAATCATTACGACATTAGATCTATGCATTGCTTGGACAAGGGCCGCAAACTTTTGCTCGGAAGCCTTATTACCCTTTTTTGGCAAAACTATGTAAGTTCCATTACCTGTCAAGAATTCATCATTTAAACGTGATCTTGTTACGAAACCAATACATTTGAGTCCTTTTTGTGTTGGCTCCTTTAGAACACCAAGAGATTCATCATGTGGAATTGGAGTCGTACCAAGCATATAGCCTTTTATTAAATCTTCTTTATCAGGATCAATTTTTTCACCATTTTTATAATATTCATAAACAGTAGTAAGTTTTGCGTTTTCAATACCACTTTCAGTTTCCCATTTTAGGTGTTGGTCTTCCTTCACCTTAAAGAAAAAATCGTTAGCAACAAAAATCTAATATTTATTTACAAAAGTTGGTTTACAGCAATTAATGAAGTTGTTTCAATTTGGATTTTACTACCAATTTCAAGTGTACAAGTCCAATACCAAGGACGTGCTTTACGCCTTTGAAATTTAATTAAATGTTGAACAGCAAAATCAAAATTACATAAATCTCCATTAGTTTCTTCAACAATTCTAGAAACAAGTTCTTCACTTAATCTTTGATTTTCACTTTTATCTTCTTTTTGACTAAATTTTGTCTGGGATTGACGCTCATTACCTTGAAAATTATCCCCATGTTCTATAATATCACTTCTATAAAAGATAGAAATATATGTATAATTGACTTTTTACTATATTTTTTCCAAATTTGAAATTGTATCTTACATAACAATCAATTCAATATCCATACTTTTCAATCCCTGTATAACTGACGATACATTATCATCGTTTACGTATGTAGAAAACGTTGTAAATAAAACTATTTTAAAATTCTGAAATTTTTTTGTTCTTAAAATAAATTGAAACATTTTTTTTCTTGTTAGTAAAATTATACAAAAAAAAAATTATATCTAACCATACTTACTCTTTCTCATGTCGTATAATATCCATTGCAACGATTACCGCATCTAACCAATCAGCACTTGATCCTTGATATTGAACATTGTTAATAACGGCTCTAATAACATCCCATGTAGGTATAGAAATTTGCGTAACTTTACTTATATTATCGTAACCCTCCATAGTTTCGTTTAAATCATTATTAGTTTCTTTAGTTCCCATTAAAATTAAGCCAACCTCATCATCTTTTGCACTGAAAATCTGAAAATAAGTTATTATTTAAATTGAAGTGAAGCATGTAAAATAATATTTATATATGTAGGTATGTAAAAGTAAAACCTTTCTTTGCAATAGTTTTATACAACACTTTTTTTCCTTATCAACAAATGTTTCTTTAGATCGCTCATCTTTCTTCGAAGAACCCTTACCAACATCTAAAATAATAACCATAGCTTCCTAGAAATTAAAACAAATATGGGTATATATATATACGAATTTTTCTGTACTAATTACATATTAACATTGTTTGATTTCTATACTTAATTATAATAAAATCTAAAAATTATTTACCTTTGCCGCCATCGTCACTGTATTTCAACCTATATTTGTTTGTGGCTTTGTGAATTTACGAAATTAACAACTTTTTTCAATAATTTTCGATAGTTTTTTAAGCAAGTGTACAATGTTGAAGTTGAATGTTGAGTTGAATGTTGAATTGAGTGTTCAAATTTCAAACTCTTCGATTTCATTTCATTTCAATACATTTCAATATGAATGAAACGTCAGGGCAGTATTCTCTATTCAGTCACAGATCACAATTCATTTAGCCAGTAGTCATTAAGTCAAATAACGTTATTTTACGCATTACGATTTAAATAACGAATTTTCCGTTTTGTTAATGTTATGAGGTAGAGTAAAATTATTTTTATTCATTTGATTTTACTTTGGATCTTACCAAAAATTTTTTGTTATTTCAGGGGATTTCTACAAAACTTGTCTGAACAGGTAGCATAACCCAACCCACAGTGCACACCTATCAATTCAACAATTTGTACCAACACGATTTATTTTCCAAAAGTTCATTTTTATTGTTCAAAGTTTTGCTCCATACTACTCTTGAGTTCTAAACTTTTGATCTGATCTGATCCGGAATAGACAAAATGTAACATCGGAATGTAATCGGAACGTAGCTATTAATTGGGACATGGGATAATTTTAATTGAAATGTCAAATTTTTATTTGTTGGGTCGCCTATGGGGTCGCTGTGGTGCTGTCAAACGTCAAAGTTTCAATTTTCTTTTAATACAGCGAAGCGATTAGCGACAGCCTATCTGTATCTAACAGAGAGCACAGATGACAGGCAGAAGTTAAATCATGAAGGGCTAAATAATTAATAAACATAAATTAATCAGTGAAAAATAGTTAAATCTTAAGTTTAATACTTAATATTAAAATAGTTTTTTAATTTTTATCAATATTTGTGCAGTAACATGAATAAGTAAAAATTTGTGTGCAAAAGAAAACAATCAAAATCTCGTAATAACCACATTTTCAAATAATATTTTTATTATTTGTGGTAATATATATACATACATACATATGTATGTACATATGTATATACTTAACACAAAGTTTTTATTTTTTCTAAATAGTGATTTAACAGTATTTTAAAGTCCTAGCATTAAAAAAATATTTTTTTCACTGTGAATATTTTAATGTTAATCATTTGCCAAAATTTCCGTATTTCTAATACAAAAACTTAAAAAAAAAATTAATAGAAATTAATTTCAACTAAAATTTTATTTGAATCAATAAAAAAAACGTATTTGTGTTTAATACAATATAAGAAATGTTAAATATTATACGTCTAACTAGTGGTGTTCTGAAGAAACTTCAGTTAGCTGACCTTGCAAAATTATTTCTAATATCGTCATCAACTTCTACTAAAACTAATTCCTCATCTACACTAGCTGAACCAGAATTAAAACAGTGCATATCAGCAATTGTAGCAGCAGCAACAATATCAGAGAAAATATCTGGCGATTCGAAAATTGAAAGTACAACAACATCGACGACATTATCGTCATCATCACATCAATCAGAAATACTTCGAAAGTCATCAGACACGACGAAAGTTAGTAACATCAAACCTACATCAACAGAACCTATTGATAGCAGCAGTATTAAGACGTTAGTAATGGAAATTAGTAAAAATAAGGAACAGTGTTGTGAAGTAGCTGAAATGTCGTCTTCAATAGTGCAAAAAGAAATTACATCATTATCATCATCATCAAAAACACAAGACAAAGAATCATCATCAATCTCATCAGAATCAACACCATCCGCCTGCTCAACATTTTCATCGTCTGGAAAATCTTGTTTTACGTCAAGTTTAACTGACATACTTAAATTTCTTGAACTTGTTGGAAGTTTGAAGGTAAATGTTAAAAATATTTAAAACGTGACTATTATTGATTTTTTCTTTTGTCACATTGTTTTCTACCACATTGCGTTTTCTATTATCATTTTTCTTCTTGTGTAATCGATAAAACAAAACTAAAATACGAAGCTTTCACTGTTACCAAATGGTTGCTGCCATTCACATAATCTATAATTTCTTTATAATTTGTTGCAAATGTGGTTTTAATGGATGCATTTTGTTAAACACTACCCTATCAAGTATATATTATGTATTATATGTCCTTTTTGATGGGATTTGCAAGCAAGCGTAATACAAACGAAAAATTGCAAAATTTAGATAATTACATAGATAGCTTCTACCATTTCGATTATTTTTCTTTTTTTAAACATTTAAATTTGGTGATTATGATTAGATTCATTTTTTCAGTAAAAAACGTAAGTAGATACGTACATATATGTATATATTTAGGTATGTACGCACGAATATATATACATATGACATTATGTGTGTCCTTATACATATACACGAGACGATTTGTTGATTTGTTTCTGTTTTTCATACTTCTAATGATACATATAGGCCATAGGGTGTCCAAAAGTAATGCTCATTTTTCTGACATCTAAGACGGGTTTTAACAAAAAATTTTCTATACGTAGTATATTCTTTAAAAACTACCTCTAAAAATCGGAGACATTAACTATTCGAAAAAGCTCGAAAGACGATATTTTTAAAATTTAAACTTCAAAAACAAGGGACATATATACAATGATTGTTTGCTAGAAAATATCTTGAATTTGCACTTTGTAATACATATGGTATAAAAGAAAAACGGTCTATTTAATATTTATTTTGATACGCCCTATATTATTTATTTATTTTTATAGTATGTGCTCACATATTGTACAATATAAAATGTATGCGTAATATTTATGTGAAATACGTGAAAGCTTTCTAAATTAAGAAACGTGAACCAAAAAAAAGTACTGTGTAATATGCAATACATACATACATATTATATCAAAGTCAACCAAATTATATCAAAAAATTTTACCAATGTGTACAATAATATTACTTGTCTATATTGTCTCAATTTTTTCTTGCTGTTCGTAATTTTTTTTTTTTTTTTGTCACATATATGTACATATACAAACATATGCACATTAAACATTTATTCAAATATGAATACATATACATATACATTATACCTTACATATTTCATTATATTGAAATTCGTCCAACGTCTAACTAAAGCTACGTCCATGTCACTCAAGACGTAAAATACTTTCAAACGATAATAAAGAATTGGGGGTGAAGATACATTTTCGCCCTTCAATATATTTTTTTGGATTTTTTTCTAATTACTAATCACTTAGCGAATGATTAGCGTACAAAATTAAAACAAATTTACAACTTACAATAGTTAATGAATGAATCTATAAAAAAATAAATTATATATTGTGTGTCGTACGTATGTACGTATGCAAGAAGAAACGAATTCACCAGCTGATTTCTTTTACTACATTTGGCAGACGTACACGTACACTGTACATACATATATACATATGATGTATGCAAACATAAAAGTATACACAGAATTATATAGTTTGACTTGCTGATCGGCCAGGTGATGAATGATGGTAGTTCTTGATGAGACAAACAAAAAACCGTACGGGTGAAATGAGGTATATATGTATTTACCGTGTGACTCTAGAGAGCGCTTTTTAAGAAAGGCTCCTTAATGATTTAGGAAATGTTATGATAGGTAATGAAAGCCTTTATCAACAAAAAAATTTTTTTTTGCAAAATTGAAAATTAAACTTCTGAATCCTTCACAAATAAAAAACGTTTTGTAAATTCTATTAAATTAGGTACTAATTTTTACGTAAAATTTTTAATTGCTCATTTCTATCTCAATTTAGAGATAAAATAAATGTAATAATCAGCAGTTTATATCGGTAATACAACTGATATTTACAATAACGTACATATAGGTATACAGGGTGTTTCGAAATAAGTGTCATAAACCATACTTTTCTAAAAAACTGTTTCCAGGTCAAAATCGCGTAATACCTATCCTCCCCCTCTGATATATTGTACATTGAAAAATTTCAGACACATGGGCGTCATGTAACGAGCAAATAAATATATTAATTATGTTCATATGTACATATACTTATTTTCTAGAACTAAGCTTTTTATACCGTTCTATTGAATATGCATAGGTACTTTATTGTTTTTTGTTCATTATATTGATAGATACGTAAAGTACTGCTCGTTTATGATTTTTTAGGTTCATACAAGTCTATGTAATGTACATATGTACATACACGTATTGCAAACTTTAAAATACAAGATACAAAAAATCATTAAAATGTGAAGCAAATAGAAAGCCTTGAACTTATCAATTAATTCATAGTTTTTCTAATTGAAATACAAAAAAAATATGTGAAGAAATTTCAAATACTATGCTACGTTACATAAATAATACACAACAAAACGGGATTTACGTCATGTCACGTGAAAATGTGAATTCCTATAAAAATAAAATTTTGATTGAGACAAAAACATTCGTATGTAATATGTAGACATATTAGTATTGTACACACGTATATGTATTGTACGCGTAGAAAAAATTTTTATTATATTTTTAAGTTTTTGTTTTGTTACAAGTACATACTATACATACGAGTATGTATATACAACATATATACTTAAGATACTCGTGTATGATTTGGTAGAATGCCAGATAATTAATAAGTTTTTAATGTTCCCTAAAATTTAAAATACTTAGTTCAAAGAAAATATAAAAAAAGTTCAAAATTTGTTAAGAAGGGTTTAGATTCATACACCTTGTAAATGTAAGTGTAACATTCCATCAAATATAAACAAATTTATAAATGAAAACAGCTAAGTACACACAGTTGAAAGTTGAACATTATTAAGGATATAAATCTAACATAATATTGTATATACATTACAAATGTGAACGTACTTTAAACTTTTGCAAATACTTAATATTCATTTTTTCTTTTTCTTCACTTAAATGTACCTATAAGTTTAAATCTACCTTTAAATCACGTATGATTATTTTTTATTTTATATGTAATACATACATATGTATATAAAATAAAAATCTATTATTAGATTTATTAATAAAATTTATTATAAAAATCTTTATTTTTTCAGCATGTAAAACGTACAGGCTGGGTACTACGTAATGTTAAAGATTGTGAATCAATATCCGGTCATATGTATCGTATGAGTATTATGACATTTCTGTTAGATGGAACTGAAGGTTTAGACAGAACAAAATGTATGGAATTAGCCCTTGTACATGATTTAGCTGAAAGTCTTGTCGGTGATATAACACCGTTTTGTGGTATTTCAAAAGAGGAGAAAAAAATGCGTGAATTAAAAGCAATGGAAGATATATGTAAATTAATTGAGCCACGAGGAAAAAGAATACTAGAATTATTTTTGGTAATTTTCATTAAATATTAACCATTGATGAAGTATCATTTGACATTCATTCAGTTATTTATTCTTATTTTTATTTATGTTTTTCCATTTAATTTAGGAGTATGAAGAAAGTGAAACACCAGAATCAAAATTTGTGAAAGATTTGGATCGATTAGATATGGTATTACAGGCCTTTGAATATGAAAAGCGTGACAATTGCGTATTAAAACATCAAGAATTTTTTGATTCAACTGATGGAAAATTTTCTCATCCATTTGTTGTTAAATTAGTTAATGAAATTTATTCACAAAGACGAACTCTAGCTAAAAATCAAGAACAACATCAACAGAACCAGCAGAAGCCACAAGAACAAGAGAACGGTTTTGTTAAAGAATCTATTACGATTACTGAAAATGGTAGTAATAATGATGGTGACGAGAACGTTATACAGAAAAAAATATCATCGAGTTGATGCCAAAATATTTTAAATGGTCAATAGCCAAAATAGTTTTTTTTAAATTAATTATTTTGTTTGAGTTGAAAGCTTTGTATTTTTTTATGTCTTTCTTTTTTTTTCTCTTTGATTAATCAACTTTACTGTACATATTCTATACTCTATACGATTTAATAACCGAAGATAATTGTCTCGTTTCGAGAGTCTTACAGAAAAGAGTATTAAGATATTATATGTACATATATACACACAAAAAAAAATAAAACATTTAAAAAAAACTATGCTTTACACTTTGCGAAATATTTAGAATTTAAAAAAAAAAAATTTCTTGATATATCAGAAATATCTGTTACTCACACGTGAAAAATAAAATATATAAAATAAAGAATTAACCAGTTATTTGCATATTTAAATAATCAAAATAGAAAATGTGGTTTTTTAAACCTTGATTTTAAAACTTTACATACCAAATAAATAATTTATTACAAATTAATTTTATTTGATTGCAAATATAAATCATTATAATTAGTTATAATTGAATACAAGTAAATAAAACTTATGATAATTCCCCAGATATTTCTTATTTCATACCATCGAACGCAAATGTTAAAGAACAAAACGTCTCACTCAGACACTCACTGTTAAAAAGAAACATTTATCAATATTTTATCACTCTCGAACAGAATTTTCTAAACCTTTATGTATCATAAACGTGTATTACAAAAATGTGAAACTTCTTTATTCAGCTTTGAAAGTGCAAAAATCATATACAATAAATAATTTTAAATATTCAGATCAATAGTGTATCCAAGTAATTTAATAAATTATGCTTTAGTACACCTTTTTTTTCTCAGTGCCATTTAAAACTTGGCTAATTCAAATTTACTTCGATCTTAAGACCAAAATAGTAATACGTGGTAAGACATCTTAGTATACTCCAAACAGGTATTTGTGAAAATTTTCGAATATGCATTTAAATACACGTACAAAAGCAATATGTATACTCTGTCCATTAATTATATGCAATTAAGTAATACAATTTTACATAATTTCATATTAACATTGAACAAATTCTTCCAATATTGTATGAAAATTTTAAAGATTGTGATAACACTGCTCGTGAAACATTTTAATTAAAAATTACGAGAGAAGAAAAGAGACATGTATTTCCATAAGGCCTTAAATGCGTATAACTAGCGGACAGAGTATAGATATAAGTTAAAACAGTCGTGTGTTTTCTGATTTTTTTTTTCATTCATTTATAACTAAGGGAAATGGAGCTAATACAGCCTTTTTTATATTTTAATTTTATGATTAGCAATGTATTTTTTTTTTTAATTCGATATATACAAAGCGACTCAAATAAGATTCACAAGCTAAATTATTCCCAGCAAAATATCGTTCTAGACACCTGTTCTCGTAAAATTTTCTCCTTTTAAGATATCATGAATTGAACGAGCAGATTGGATACGTGAGGCGTCTGACTGCCTGACAGCATATACTGGGCAATATTTTTTGAACCACCTTGTGTACTTATTTAATTATTATTGGAAATAATATCGTAGATCTAGGTTCTCTCAACAAGTTATTATTTATTAACATCAGACAAAAATATCCAGAGTTATTAAATTTAAAAGTTCAAAAATTTTTTTTCGTATAAAACGTATGATAGTTTTTAGGTCAACTCCGCATAGCTTTATTGGACATAGGCCCAATGAATGAATATAGAATGAAATAAGTATTGCGATTTTATTATTTTTAGCTTCTGGAATAATTAAAACTGTAAAAAAATTCGACAATTAATGTTTTAATGATAATTTTAACTCTTACATAGCATTGACGTTCTCATTAGTCTTTTCATTGTCTTATTAGTCATTAGTCTTTTATGTCCAATTTAGTCGTACTTCTTGTTAACTAAAAAATTAGTTAATGCTAGCCTAAACCTACATATTTAAATTCTTCATTTCTCTGGTTAACTTAAACAGAGGATAATCAAAAAAGTGAATAAACCGGGCATTAGTATAGGAATTACAATTACGAATACGATCACATACGATCATATTCGCATAATGTATCAAGAATGTAGAAAAAATTTACAAAATAAAATATCAAACATGGATATAGGTGAAAATTAAGTTTTTCGCGTATTATATTAGACAAGCGAACTTTTTTTTATCATAATTCTGATGAAAATTTGCGAACAATATATAAACATTTAAGCCAAATAAGCAATATTTTACTTGTTAAAGATAACAACTGTGGGGATTAAAATTTTCTTAACTTAGGCGTTAGGCATATACATATGTACATATATAATTAATTTCACTAAAATCTTATTATTACGGTTGTTATTTTTTCAAATGTATATTTATGATGTACTTATTCTTATTATATTCATTTTAGCAAAAAAATAAACTGTAAATAATAGTGAATGTATGTATAATCATATATTTATAATATACTACATGTTTTATTAAAAAGGAAATTATTTAAATCTGTAAATTTTGAAATGTAAATAGAATGAAATTATTTGTATTATACATGCATGTACCTATATCTCTTATTATTTATTCACAATAATATGTAAAAAAGTAAAAACATATCTAAGCATATGTAGGTTAAAAGTCCAGAATCTGGGTGTTCCAGAATTCGCTTTCCGTAATTTCAATTTAAAATTGTAATGAAAATGTGTTGCAATTTCGGTTCAAAAAGGCAAAAATACTGGCACATCCTTTACATTATCTATATTGTTATACCACAAATGAGATTAATTACATTTTACATTTATTCAAATCGATAAGTAATTTTTAAAAAAATATTTAATAATTAATAAAAAATCAGTTTCCAGTTAATTTATACATACTTACAGAGAGTTGAAATGAATTTGAATTTTTGAAACTGAACTACAATTAATTAATAACATTGATTTAAAAAATTTTAGTTTGAAATCAAAATTATGCACAATTAATACAACTATATTGTGAGATTAAGTGTTTTTTGTATTGAATTTATGTATATTGTCCAAAATGTCTTTTAATAAAATATTTTTTCACATGAATAATGTAATTTTAACTCAAACAAAATATCAAATGCAAAAACAAAATTCACACCTATACCTTTTATTTAAGAATTATCTTCAAATGCCTGGAGCATGTTTTTTATTTATTTGATTATTTAAATTAAACTTTTATGTATATTTTATTTGTAGAAACAATAAAATAAATAATGATAAACATAACTGCTTAATTATTGTTTTTTATTTAAAAAATAAGAACGTCAATATTTTTCATGACAATATAGAAATTATTTTGTCGAAAATAGATGAAATATTTCGCTTTAACAGACTAGGCTCCTCTTCGTCTTCTAAAATTTATTCGATACCGATCGAATTTAATTTTGAGATAAACTGAAAAGAGTGTGTTTAAATTTAAACAAACTAATTGTCTTCAAAATTTATGAAGTCAAAAATAATCATTAAAATCAGGTTTCTAGTTAATAATTTTTATATTTTAATTTTCTATACAAAATCATGAAAAACAGTATAAAACAAATATTTCAGTTACAATAAATAATGATATGTATCTAAAACCATTTGTTTGAGTGAATGAGAAGGATGATGACGATTTTACAGATAACTCTAAAAAATTTAGAAAATACTTTTGAACAATTTTGAAAATAAAATCATTTCATAATTACCAGTATGAGTTAAAAATAAATTATCAGAAACAGAATTTTTTCGTACTGGTGATTTTGCAGCGGTCCCTCTTTTTATTTTATCTATAATAAAAATATTTAATTTATATAATAAACAATTGAATTTGAATTAGTAGCAAATACAAATAATCATCAATTGAAAATATTCAGTAGTTTAACGTATTGAATAATTAACACTTGCAATTGATGATTTTATTTTTTTCGTATTCAGACTCACAATGATGAACAATTATTGATTTTTCTGTTTCTCCAATTGAATTTCTTGCTATACATTTATATTCACCATAATCTGTTAATTTCATTGGACGAATGGTTAAACGCATTACAGTTTTAAAAATATTTTCCGATGTTATTGTTTCATAAGCACCACCTTGTATAATTTCTTTATCTTTAATCCAGTAATTAATTGATGATGGATGTGATTCAATAACGCATTCTAACACTATATTTTGTCCAATAGTTGCGTAAATATTTTCATAACGTGCTTGAATTGTAGGAGCAACTAAAAATTAAAAATTCTTTTTATTACACCACTTTAAAAAGAAAATAAAGAATGCTTACAATTTATAATAAGAAGAATTCTCTTACTAACTGTCGGTGGTACACCATTTGATGCAATACATAAATAAGCACCCATTTGATGACGACTAACATAGTGAAATGTTAGATTTTGACCTTCGATACTGTAAATTTCTTTTCCATCTAGAATTTTAATTGGTTTTTCTTTTTCCCGACGCCAATTTATTGTTGGTAACGGTAAACCAGTTGCTGTACATACTAAAGTTGCATTTTGACCTTCTTCAACAATCATATCATGACTTGTTTGATAATCTAAAATATCTGGAGGAACTAAAAAATAAAAACAAGAAAAAAATTATATCATTCCATTTTTGACAAATTTAATTTAATTTCATTTAATGTGTATATTTTTAATTTTATTTACCCACAACGTCTAAGTAACCAACTTGACTTTTCATTGGATCTGTATTTATTTGGCACATATACCAACCACGATCTGATTCTTTAACATCCCTTATCTTTAATTGCCATATCCTGTACTCCGTATGACTAATGCCAATTCGATGATTTTTCGTGATAACGTGATTTTGTATTGTTAAAATTGTTTGAGTGTCTACACGCAGCCATGCAACCTTAAATTATTTTTTAGAAATATAAATGCACACATACATAAGTATGTACGTAATATGATTTTCAACTTTTTTGGTAATATGTAATTTCAAAATAATAGCAAAATTTCAGAGTTTAGTACAGAGAACATAAAAAAGTGCATAATGAATTACCGAATTATGTACATACGTGAAACAGAAAAAAAAAATTTAAATGATGACGAATAAATTTTAAATGTTTAACCGCAAAAATGTTTTTCATTTTTGATTTTTTTTTAAAATTAAATTCTTTATTGTAGTGTGGAAATTTAGCAGTAATATTTTGTTGCGCGAAATTTTTATAAAAATTTCAAATTTTGAAGGCGTGTAACTTTGATATACAGAGTAGTAGATCAGAGTAAATCTACTAAACTGATTGTTCTGAAAGTTCATCTCACCTCACATTTTCAAAAATTTTTAATCCTTCAATCCTCAGAAGATGGAAATTTTAGGTGAGGAATATGAAACGATCTTTTGCTAGCAATAATCTGAACTATATTTTAAAAAAATCTAATAACTGACAAACCCTATACAGAATTTTTGCAATGTTCATTTGCAAGATATCGACCGTTTGGATTTTTTCAAAATGTTCTACGTCCATGCATATTGTAAACAACAGAAAACAAAGAGTTATGTCCATGTAAGTCTTTGTTCCAGGTGATCTAATTTATCGGTTAGCAAATAAATTTAATATGTTCGTTAAAGTGCATTTAAGTATTAAGATTAATTTACCCATATTTTTTTTAAAAAAATAATAAAATAATTTTATGTATATTCAAAACAAATTATTATATGTATTTGTATAATGTTTAATAACTTACTTTATATGAAATCAAACTGTGAACATTACATGTAAGAACTGCTTCTCTTCCAACTGGAACAGTTACATTCGTAATTGGCGCGCTAAATTTTGGGTCAACTGAAAAATTTTTATAAAGTACAAAATAGTAAAAAAAAAAATTAAATTCAAATAATTTCAATTATTATTATATCCATTTTTATGAACTTGTTAAGTCAGTAAATCGTTCGGAAAAATTAAATTGATAAATTCAACACAAAACCTTCCCCTTCGTTGATTTTCAAATTTACTTTTATATTTGTTGTATGTTAAGACAATCGCAACATTTAGACTGTATAGATAGTAATGTTCATGTGTGTATTTATTTTCATATGAACTTTAATGTGGCGTTAATAACTGGTATACACAGATTGTTTCAAAATAAAATCTACAAAAATTGTTTTTCTTAAATTAAAACCGTTTTTAGCAAAAATGTGTTTTAAACATCCTTTTCCCGTCGTAAAATCCACTTCATTCATGGATTAAACATTTTTTAACACATAATTACATAATGTCGTAGATTGTTATAAATAATCCTATAGGCATTAAAGTCGTTTTTGCCGAAAATTAATGCTAAAACTTAATTAGGCTGATCAGAATATCAGAAATGTTGCGATAATTCACAGAATTTCACGATAATTTATTACAAACAATGGGAATAGGATCATAAAAAAATTTTCCTCAGTGTTATAAAAACTGTATATACTAACTGCCTAAAAAAGATAATTTCTAAGATATTTTCGAAATAAATAAAGTTTCACGAAATCAAACGATATCGTCGATATTTAAAGTTTTGTGTAATTTTTTTTCTGTTAAAATAGGTACAAAATTAATTAACCATATTTTGCTAGAAAAGCTCAAGTCTCATCTTTAATTTGCCGTAAGCATAAATCGAATATGTATATGAAGTAATTCAAAATATAACGACTATTTTACGATGTTATATAAAATGTTTTCCAGAATAAAATTTTGTCAGAAACAGTTCGAATTAAAGAAAGAATATTTTTTGGCCTTAATTCTGCCACATGCTGTGTACGAAGGCATGAAAATGTTTATAGACAAGTTGATATGATATGATATGTCTTTTCTTATTTATATCATCTACGTATTCAAGTGAATATTTTACCTTTTCATTCACGTTTTACTTTTTTCATATTTTTTATATGTACATACATTATGTTTATACATGATATTGTGTATTAGCGAAATATGTTTTATAATATAATTTTAACAAGGAAATAAAATGAATTTTACACAAATATTTTATTCTTTTCCATTTTAGTTTTGATTATCCTTGGGGAGTTATAAAATAGCAACGTGACATTTAAAGTGTTATGGAATATGCATTTATATAATTATACTACGTAAATTATATTATTTCTATTTTTGAAAGTAGGAAATTTTTAAAAGGTTTAAAAAACAAAAACAAAATATGTGTGGTTTTTTTTTTCTTGTAAGAAAAACTTTGCCAGCCTTGAAAAAAATCTTACAAAGTCGATGGCAATGACACCAAACTACTAAATGGAGTATAAGATGAAATTGAAGGATGAATGATATCCAAGTTAAAGTATAGAGTTATACATTAGTAAATGGCAGTGTTCAATAACTCTAAGGACGAATGATGTGATAAAGCAAAAATTTAAAAGAATAATCTTCTTACAAGAAAAACAGACAACTATGTTGGTATCATGTTGGAAATTTGGCAATCATAAAAATAACCCTAGCTTGGCATAGAATAGGATTCAGAATTCTTTTCAAGCTTTCAGGACCTTAAGAAGTTGTACAAGTCAACATATGTACTTGTATGTAAGTAGATATGTACATATGTATATATAAGTGTACGTTTGTATATATGTATGTAATGTATGTTTGATGTACATTCATGTACGAAACGTATGTTTAATGTACGTACATGTTTCAAAATAATATTTATTTGACCTATAACGCAAGAACTGAATAACAACTAATTTGTATCCATTTGTATTTATTTTCACAAATATACACTCTGTATGGATTGGTCATACAAAAATGCAACAAAATACAATGTGTTCGTTTAAACGTACATACGTGATAAATAAGGTCGTTTTAGTAAATATTTTCTACCATACTTCTGAACTCATTATGTAAGTTTTTAGGCAGTTTGGTGAACGGAAATTACATTCACAAGGTGAATGGTCGCAATTTTTTCTTTATATAAGTTATTTTATAAGAAAATATGAATAAACTCGAGAAGGAATTGAAAAAGTGGAAAATTTCAAACAGAAAAAATATTTATTTGAAAGTACGTACATTGATAGGGGACATCCCGTACATGAAATATCCTTTACAAATGTATGTATGTATAAGTCTAAAACGTCAATAGAAATAATAATATAATAGTGCAAAAGGTAAATTTTACAATTTACATACAATTTGTATACAAAAACCTATCATTTGCGATCGTAATAATTTGGTTGCTACATGATAAAGAAAGTACACGAAGTAACGAAATTACAGGAGAATAACAAAAAATGAAATAGAAAGGAATAACTTATGTTTTTCATCATCATCATCATCATCACTATTTGTGGGCATATTAATTTCGTTTGTTTTTTTTTTTTTTTTACATTATGAAATACAGTCATTTATACACATGTTCATGTATAACATTGATTTAGGAATTTTGTTTAATTTAATTTCTTTGTTTTATTTTTTATTATTTCTCAAAACGTATTCCCTTTTTTGTATATTAATTTTCATAATGTTTATTTAATAGGTCGACAAATCATGTTTTTTTTTTGTAAAATTATATGTATGTAGATAGGTATAGAATTATATTAACATTTAAATGTATGTACACAGTCATGTATAAAATTTTCGCTGACGCGACAACAAAATGCATGAATTATACATACATTAATATAAGAAAGGGATTTTGTAAGTACATAAATATTCTTTATTTAATTATAAAATGTATAGTGTGGGCCCATTAAATAAAAATTTAAAAATTACAACAAAAAAAAAAACAATATTAGAAAAAATATAATTTAATTGATAAATAACATTTTTCAGTACATAACTGAAAACAACCGACTGACAAAGTAAAAATGAATACAAATGTATGTATATGCAGATGTATAAACATTGATAATTGGTATGAACCATCTAAGATACATTCGTACGTATACAAATCGTACACAAGGTGTTCCGAAAAAAGTATCAAATTTTTACTTAATTTTCAGACTATTTATAGTAAAAATTCATTTTAACACCATTCGCTTCTTTTAGCTTTAAGATAATGGATTGAAGACATTCTATGGCCATTTCAATGATTGGTATTTGCTCACTATTGCATTCGAGAAGCCGTAACTATTTACAATCAAAATTTAAAAACAATATTTTACAGAGGAAAAAGAGTCTAATGTTAATGCTGATAAAAACAATCTGATATTCAAGAAAAATATGCTCTATGATCGTTATTCTGAAACATCCTATTATTTCTATACGCATTATACGCGTGTTTTGTTTCATCTTAGTTTGGTTTTTGTTAATTTAATGATAAAATTCAAGTATATGTATGTAATATACATTATTATCTTATTTATTTTAAACATAACACAACACACTTTCTTTTTAAATATAATTTTAACGTTTTGGAAAAGTAAGATATGAATAGTAAAAAGTAAAATGAATATGCTCACGCTAGCATCCATTAATAATATAAGACACCATAAAACGGATTAACGAAATACAATCCTAGATAATTATTTTACAATATAGAATCATCTTTCCCAGTTAATTTTTTTTTTTTTATTGTTATTTTCTTTTTAAATAAAAATAAATTGTGAAGGCATCTGTACAGCTGATTTTTTAATGAACATTTTTTCATACAGAATATTTCACAAACAATCTTATCATTTGTGAAAACATCAGAGTAATATTCAGAAAAAGAAAAAAATGAATATTTCAGTTAAAGAAACACAGTATTGGTCTGTGTTGATTTTTTTTTACTTTACTCAAAATTTTTCAAATTAAAGCAATTTTTCACTTTTAAAATATCTTCAAGAATTTTTTAAATTTCAAGAATAAAATATGTTTTGAACAAAAGAGAATATAATTGTTTATAGAAAACTCTAAAACTCCTAATAGAATTGTTTGTATTTTAAGTAGGTAATTAGTTTCAATTTTAACCAGGTTTAAATCCATATTGATACCATAGCATCATATTCATAACATTTGAATTTCAAAATTTGAAGAAATCTTTTTAATGTAGATACCAATAATCTATCATCTTAATGTTCGCGATTAATAAGATTTTTTATTAAAAAAAAGAAAAAAATCTTCAGTAACCAAAAAATACATAAACATTCACAATCCCCCTTTTAATAATTGCCAATTTTGCTTATTTTTTTTAATTTCATCATTTTATTTTATTATCAGCCAGTCGTTCTGCAATTGACACAAATTCACCCTTTATTTATGTGCATACAGAGAATATTTACGTAATTAATATAAATTAATTTTTTTTGTGATTAAAATCTCTTACTTTCAAAGTTATTGTTATTTTCAAATTAAGTAATAAATAAAATGAAATTATAGGTACTTAGTTGTGCCGATGATTATAAAACTGGTCTGTTTTATAAATTTATGAAAATTCAGAAACCTAAATATAAACTTGAAAATACCTCAAAATTATAAAATAGTGATTTAGATAACTTTAATAATTAAGTGCATAATAATTTTCAAACATAAACACATTAAAAAATTCGTTTTAACAAAAGTCGTTGTATTTGTATTTTAATTTTATTTAACAAAATCGATGGTACAAATAAATATTTTTATAGAGCAATCCAAAAGTGATCGATTACTACGCACTCTACATATGTATACGTACATTCTAAAACAACGACTTTCAAAAAACGATCAGTAACCGACAATCGATAACTGCAATGGACACCTATATATGTACATATATTTAAGTATGTATGGCTGGTATTTAAACAACACTTTAAATATGTATATTTAATAATTTGAAAATAAAACTTCATTTTTAAATTTTATCCTTTTAAATTCATTATTTATGTTACTTTAAAAATTCAATTCTTAGTAATTTTAATTAATATAATAAATTAATTGACAATCTATATAAAAATTAAAATTTAATACAATTTTATAATGATCTAATAAAATTATACATACGATTTACATCGGCTGCTAACACAAACTTTTGAATTAACAACTTAGTCAGCAATATAATAACGTATACAAACCACTTCATTTTTTTATTGCTTATTTTTACTTCTTGTATTAACTTACTAATCTAACACTTCTAATCAACTGACATTGAAATCAATGTGTACATCTAGTTTTAAATATCCGCAAAATAACAACAAGAAAAAATTTATTATAATGAAAAATAAACAATTCACGTGATTTTTGCGGACACGCATGTCCTGTAACATCATAAATAGGAAATAATTTTATATGTAATATAATCATATTTTACTTAAGTTGAACAGATTGGTACATCAATTTTAATGTATATATGCATATGTATATGTAAATTACAACCGATTTATATATTTATAGAGAGGGAGCAGGGGAGAAAAAAATTTAAAAATAAAATTTACTACGAAGAAGGAGTCACGTGTAAACAGATACAAATTTTTGAAATTGAAAGTAAGCAAATACACGTATATGTATAAAAATTTAATTGAACCACGAACCACAGGTATCAAGTACATACATAAGGTACATATGTACACGTAAAAAAATTTGGAATAACCCCAATTAGATCGGGATTACTCTAAAGTCTGAATTAACCAGTTAATTGCATAAGGATTTGGAAATAGACCAAAATTCGATTTAAAAGCGATTTGATTAGCTGTTAACTTTCTAAACTTTTAGTTATTTTTTGAATAATACATACATACCATTTTTACCTTGTTTCATATAAATTTTCCAATCATCAAAAATCATCAAATCAATTATCTATTTGTAAATATACAACAAAAATAATCACATCAATTCGATCTTCATCAATATCTTTTTTCACGCATGCATAACTTAGTGTTTCTGAGATGTGATAACCGTCATCATAACAGAAATGTGAACCTTATCACGTAAAATTAAAACATGCATCATACATTAGTCAAGATGATTAAAAAATTATATGAAAATTTTCAATTTCATGCCAATTGAATTTTCATGAATCTAGTGTTTCTTGTTGTGAATATACAGTTGAATCACCATAAACTCCAGAAGTAATAATGAATCAATCTTTCACTTTAATATTCGACTTATTAAATTCCCATTTTGGTAATACTCTTTTTTAACATCTGGACATTCGTCAGTTAAATCACGTTTTAACAATTTTTCAATAAATTTACGTAACTTAATATTAATTCAGAGTGAATTCCTTTAATTACATCTACTTCCGTTATGAATTTGAATTAAATCTGAACTGAATCATAAATATTCGTTTTGCTTACAATTTTTGTTTACTTCCTCTTTTTTATGACACTTCCGCAATATACTTGTTAAAATTTTCCATTTTTCTATGGTAGCACACATTGCATTCCGACACTATAGACATCTATTAAACATTAAGGAATTTGAAATATGTCAAATAAAATCAAAAAAATGAAAAAGATAAAAAGGATATTATACTATTCCTGAAGGATACTTTATAAATATGCATTTAAGGATAACATACGAATTATTAGCTATTGACTTTTTCATATCTGTTAGAAAGATATTTTGTTGTTTTATTTGGTATACAAAGTTCTATTATATATAAAATTTTTGCTTTTATATGGATACCGCTGATCGCATCCTTGAACGTAAATATGTATTTAAAAAATTCATTTTATACCCTTTTTTCCATTGACAAAAAAAATAAATAATCTTTGAAAATGCTTCCCCGTACTCTAAAACTTGATTTTGTGTTTCATTTAAAAATATGTGTCGACGTTGAAATCAATTTTTTCTCGTTATTTTTGTAAAAATGAAAAAATTCAAAGTAGATTGTAGAACGTTAAAAATTGAGTGACGAATAATTATATGATTCAATTCAATTCGAAAACTGAATTATATGTAATTGTGTTTGAGATTTTAAAATTAGGAAAATATAAGTAGGATCGAATTAAGTATGGTGTATTCGAATTATGAATTCAGTCACAGTCCCATAGATTAAAAAGATAGACACTGCAGTGGGTGGTATGGGAGAAAAAGCTCAAATAACTTTTCCCATAAGTTAATAGTTATAATAGTAAGAAAATATGACAATTGAAACCAACTTTTTCAGATTTTTTGAAAACCCTGCAAATATACGTGCATATCTACTTTTTAATTTTTTTAAGAGGAAAATAGTACATATTTCGTTGCTGATTTTATAGAGGCACCTATTGTGATTTCAGTTTTTATTTTAAAAAGAAATTTCTAGTTAAAGGGGATTTCCCTCACTATTAACAAATTTAAACAATAAACATATACTATTTTCTTCTCTTTATGTGTACATATTATTATAACAAACAATAGCACTTGAGACTGTATATCTATACGTATATTATCTTTTTATAATACTTATATGCATGTACATATGTATGTATAGATATTTTTTTTTAAATACAATTAAGCATGATGATTCAATTATTAACTTATTTAAAGAATAATATGATAACAGAACAGGGCGAACGATTTGATTTGCATCTTGCAGCGTGATATTTTGAATAATTTATGTACATATTATTTGCAATGCATGTATGTAAACACAGAATTTATTTCAATATGTACGTTCATTTTATATATACCTATATAAACATATATACGTACGTACATACACATGTATAGTTCTTATATACATGTATATCTGCAGTTGTACCTTGAAGAATTATGCAATTATTAGCATACCAAATAAAGTGAAATTTTAATTTGAAGAAAATAAATGAAATTTCTAAGATTGCGAAACTTTAAAATATATTATTAAATTAATTTATATATGCATGTATGTATGTACACATGCAAAAATGAAAAACTGCAATAGATCATACATGCATGTTATGTACGTATAAGACATGCATGCTATGTACGTAACGTACATGCAGATACCTACATAATTTTTCTTTTTTATCGTGAACACCCTTTATATATGCAATATATGTACATAAATACATACATATGTATATAATATAGTAAAAATTATCATGACGAACAATAAACAATTTATTTATCATACAAATTGGCTTAATGATGTTTTAGTTTTCTTTGACCAGTTAGTATATTATGATTCAAAAACTATTTATATAACTTGATTTTTGTATGTATGAATTTGTGTATGAATACACACAGGATGATTCTGATTAAATGTAAAACGATTTCTTGATAGTAGTTCTTAATGTGACCAGAAAAAAAATTATAAATGTTTTAAAGAAGATAAAAAGACGAAAGATAGAAATGTGTAGAACCTAAGACACTTCAAACAGAATCATCCTGTGTACATGTATATTTTTTATGAATATGTATTTATATTCAAATCAACCCAGACACAATGAATAAATTGTGTTTATTTGTATAATGTATAATTTTCCAAAATAATCTTTTATTTAAAAAATTAAAACATGTACTATATATAAACAGATATGCATATAAATAAACACAATTTTATAATATTACTTGTTGTTTTACTTTTCTGGTCATTTATTCATTAACAAGAAATTTTAAATTCTCAGTGCTATTGTATTTTGTTTGGACTAAAGATTTAAATTCGTTTTGTTTAAAAAATAATTTATTTTAAATTTGGAATAATAAATTTTGATTAAAATGGCATCACAAATGAATTATTGTAATAAAAAATCATCATTATTAAATCAAGTAAATAATTTACGTAAAAATGAAAAACTATGTGATTTTTTATTAAAGACAAGTGATGGAAATTGTATTAAAGTTCATAAAATTGTATTAATGTCTAAAAGTTCATATTTTTCAAATATATTTGAATTAAATACATCACAAAATGAATTAGAAATTAATAATATCAATTATAATGATTTAAATAATATTATTGAATACATTTATACTGAAAATATTTCATTAGATTTATATAATATTAAAAATATTTTAAATATTGCATTACAATTTGAAATTATGGATTTAATAAAAATTTCATTAAAATTTTTTAAAAATTCTATTAATGAAAATAATATTTGGGATTTATTAAATAATATTAATAAATATGATAATAATATAATTAAATTAAAATTACAAAAATATTGTTATAAATGGATATTAAATAATTTAGAAAAAATTTATTATTCAAAAAATTTTGAATTATTATCTTTATATAATATACATGGATTATTATCAACAGAACGTCCAATTGGTTTTTTATCTGAAAGTAAACTTCAAGATATACTATTAAAATGGATTGAATATGATTTAAAATCAAGAAAACGTCATTTAGATGATTTAATTAAATTTATTAAATTAAATAAAATTTATAAAGAATCAATAATAATTGATGAAAAAAAAAATTCATTAAATAAAATTGAAAAAAATGAAAATTTCACAAATCGAATGCATGATTTATTTAAACGTTATTTTAATCAAACAGAATCATCTGATATAGAAATGATAACAATATCAAGAAATTTTCATCAAACAGAAACAAAAAATATAATTGCAATTACAAATGAAGGAATTTCTATATTTGATCGTAATGAAAAAAATTTTCAATTTTATTCACATTTATTTCCTAAAAGAGATAATTTTGGTTGTACATTAATTGATAATAATAAAATTTTTATTGGTGGTGGTATTATAAGAAATTCATCATTTATACAAAATGATGTACCTTGTCAAATTTTTTCATTATCAAATAATACATGGTCTGATTTACCATTAATGAATTCAACAATAAATGATTCATTAGCAATAACATTAAATAATAAAATTTTTGTAATTGATAAAAATAGTTATCATTTGGAAATATTTGATCCAATTACTAAATTTTGGATATCAATTAATACATTGGCATTAACAAAATGTAATTATTCTTTAAATTCATTATGTACAGTAAATGATTGTATTTATGCTTTAAATGGATATGGATTTTATCGTTTTGATCCCAGAATGTTAAATAATAAAAATTATTATTGGAAAATTTTACCAAAACAAAAAGAATATTTTTCAAATGCAATTAGTAATGGATATTATCTTTATGCATTTAATTATCGTGGAATATGTATTTTTGATACAAGAATGAATAAATGGTGTGATAAATCTGAAATTTATATGAGAAATACTTTGAAACAATGTAACAACAGAAAAAAATCAATATGTTTAATTAAATTTAAAAATGAATTACGATGTGATGTTAAAGCTTGTTTAGTAAATAATAAAATTTGGTTTTATGATTGTTCACAATTACAAGTTTACAATAATTTAAAAGATTTTCATTTTTGTAATAAAATTTTATTTAAATCATTCGATACTGAAAATTTATATAATTTATTTTATATAGATTAATTTATTAAATAAATATTGATTATTTTTGTATTAATTTGTTTAATAAAGATTTTCAATACAATAAAAACCCTATGGAAAAACTGGATGGTACTGGTTAGGAAGCAAGAAAATATTTAACTTTTTTTTATTTGTATAGATAATAAAAAAAAAAGAAAGAAAACCATAATAATCGACCATTGTTTACTCGAAAAAGTAAAATTTAGTTCGTTCGACTGGGGTGCGATGTACATACATGAATATGTAAAGAAAATAATAATAATAAAGAAGATTATCACACGTAAATCATTATAAGCTGTAATAATTGTATTCTCATATAAGTTGACAACGATCAGGAATTATTATTATTATATAAATTTTATCTGACATAAAAAAAGCTCATCTGGATGATCGAAAAAAATGAGACATCTGTTCTTTTACAAGATCTGCATTGAAAATCTTTAAAAAAAAAACAAAATCTAAATAAAATAATATCTAAGTAAAATTAATCATTCCAAATACACGCATTTATTGTATACTAAAAATATTCAAATAAAATAAATATTTAAAAAATAAATTTTTTAATTTTTAATTTTATTATTATTCTGGCCTTTCCAAAAAAACATTAGTTAAAGTTCTAAAAATCGAAAATTAGTGAAATTTCGACGAAGTTTTAGAAATTTCGATAATTTCTAAAGACATGGTTATATTAAATGGTCAACCGAACAACCAGATGCAAAAAGTTTTTTTTGCATTCGCTGTCAGAGGTTCAAACGTACATAGGTGTATTCCAGTTTTCCTATACGAGATTTCTTACAGAATTTTTCCAATAAATCTGGTCATTTTTTACAACAAATTATTAAATCTACTTATTTTTACATTAATCAGGTCAGTATTGTTTCATTCATGCTTATATATGATGACCGGTCAGACCATATTTCTCCCCATTTGATGTATTTCTTAATATTGCACTTTCCTCTTGTTTTTAGAAAAGAATCGTAGAACAATATTCAATATTGAAATCTAAACGCGTTGTGCCTTAGAAGGTGGATTGAAGAATAGACAGTAGCAAATAAAAGCTTAGTTAGAATGTTCATACCAAAATGTCGTTTAAGAATAAACTAATTTTCAGTTTTGATGTACAAAGTATATGATCCATGTACACCAGATGATTTAAAAAATTTTGTTACACATACTTACATACATATTTATTTAGTTCTCAGAGTCTCAAAAGAGATGGACTTTTGGGTATAGAATTATATTTTGCATACAAAAAATATTCCAGTCTAGGATTACAAAGGATATACTCTGTGACACTTGTTCTGGGATATTCTATATTTCTGCACTTATAGAAATTAAAATTAATCTAATGAGTACGTTTTTGTGCATACAAAAAATTAAAACAAAAACAACACATATTTATGAATTTATGTTTTTTTTTTTCAAATGATTGTAATTTTTTTCTGTATATAATATTAAACGTTTGAAAAAGCATCTTTCAAGGATTTTAGTAATTATTTCTAATACCAAAAAAAAAAAAAAAAAAAATGCTATGTCTGTATGTTAAAAAATTCATATTTGCACGTTTGCACTGCATTTGTGTATGTAGAATTTAGAATATTAAATGTATTTCTTTTATAATAAAAATAGTGCGAAAAAAATTTTTTTCAATCAGTTTTATTACTTTTAGAAGAAAAAGTTCTTCATCTCTCCCTAATATACGTATCCTTGTTCCATATTTTTTATATTTATTTATATTTTTGTTTTTTTTTTTAGGACACCATTAGAAATAAGGTTATATAAGGTTTTTTCGTTCAAATTTATTTGATGAAAAACTGTACATAACAAAATATAATTAATGATATTGCAAGAACAAAACAAAGAGACGAAAAAAAAATATATATTTCATATATTTTAAAACATAGTTTAGAACTGTAATGTATATTTGTTTTTGTTTTTTGTTACGTTCATATATGCTTTATTTTGAATACATGCATGTTGAAATATGTTTCATTTTCAGCATAAACTAATGATGAATTATTAATTTAATATATGTATAAAATGTATAGTACATACACACATACATGTATATACGAATATATCATATAGAGCATTAATGACATGCAAAATCATTAAATTTTGTATTAAATGTGTTATCCTGTATATGCATACATAAAGGAGGTAACATAATTTATTCATTAATTTTAAATGACTTTCTATATGCTAGAGCCAGAATTTAATTTTTTGGATGTTTTTCTTTTTATTTTATATAACTTAAAAATTTTTCTAATTAATGACCTTAAAATATGATACGTAAATTGAAAATCTTCATGAATTCACGTACATATATATGTACGTATACCTTTTATATAATATAGGGTGTCTCATAGAATAAGTGTTATAAAATACATTTTTCTAAAAGAAAAGTGTAATCTTAGATAAAAATCGTTTTTGCCATATACCCCTTCCCCCTTCTCTTGAAATACAATATTCGCTCTGACTCTATTCAATACATCGTACATTAAAAAATTTCTCATACACAAGAAAAATAAAATCAATAAATTTCCATATATTTGAATTTACCTTGTATGCATACTAATATTCTATGTTTTTTATGAACTAAATCTAACGTCTATTTTCTAACAAGTTAAATTTGAGATGAAAATGATAGGGTTAAAACGTATACGTATGTACAATACTGTTTTTATTGGTATTATAAAATTTTCATACATACAAAAAAATTTAACAATCCTTGAATTTATAAATCTTTTTTAACATTAAAAAATAACAAAAAAAAAAAAAAACTTATCATTATTAGCCGTTTTTTTTTGATTTAAAGTCAGTTTTAAATTTTTCGAATAAAAAAACGAGGATGCAATTTATAGTAATTATTTTTGGGTACCCTTTATGCAAATAGGAAACGTATATGAAATACTTAAAATAAGTAAAATATCTTAATAACACCTAATAGGCTTATTGTTAGATTTGTTAATAAAATGCTAAATTGTCTGTGAAATTAAAATATTCCAAGAGGAAAGTTGAAATATCAGTGTACGACTTTTATACTGCTCCTTTTATGGTAATTTGAAATTTTGATTTACATAAAAATGAATTAAACAAAATTATAATTGGTAGTTTGAATCTCTCCTCCAGAAAATTGTATTCTTCAAATGAAATTCTTTTTCTCTGTAGCTACGTATGAAAATTATTTTGTAGCTAACAGCTGGAAAAGATTTACTAATACATTGTAGATACTTAACCATTGATAAGACAACTAAAATTTTCAACCTTTATACTTTTAAATACAGACTGTATACATACATATATGTATGTATGTAAATATACCAAAGTACATATTTTCTAAAGGAAAATAAAGTACGAAAAAATATAATAAAAATTTTGTTGTACGGTTTGTTATGGTATGATTTAAATATAATTAAAGATATTGTTGTCTGTTTTCTTAAAATTATACTGTGTTAATTAATTTATTAAAATATAAACATTCAAAATCAAACAAAAATTAAAACAATAATAAAATAAAAAATTTCACTTCATTGGATTTCATGTAGTAACCTATATAGGGGTAGCTATACAATAACTTAACCCCTTACCCTTAAGATTACTAAAACCACGTTTGTATGTACGTACGTCGTACATATGTATGTAGTTAACTTTAGATTGGTTGTGTGTTTTTGTTTTGTTTCAAATTTAAATTTAAATTGGATAGAAGATTAGAAGCTAAAAAATGGCAAAAAATTGATAAATTTGAGAAACTAAAAAGCATAGGAATAAATGTATGATTAGAAAAATTAAATCCGTACATACGTAATGTATACATATTTATAAATTTCAAAACAATATTAGATGGTTATTATTTCATGTAATCGATGATAAAAATAAAATCTTCATTTTAAATTCCTATTACGGGTCTCAAGAGGTTTAAGTTTTAGCTTTTTTTAAAAAAAGCAGGGTAAATCATGAATACTAGAACGATAATTTTTAGAATACCTTGTGTATATTTTTATGTTATGATATTTGAAAATTAAATAATTTAAAATCAATTGTAACGAACAAATTTTATTATTTGTTATTTACGTTATATAAGTAGGTATATTGAATTTGGATATCAATAAGGTAAATTTACAGAGAAAGTAAATATAGTATACATACACTTATTATTGTGTATATGGTGCATACATATGCATGTACAAACAATAAATGAAAAAATAAAACTAATAAATAATATGTTAAAATTTTTTGAAATTGCAATTACATCAATCAAAGAACGTATGTATGTACGTATGTATGTATATAAAATCGGCTGGATAAAAAAAGGTATTGATGATGATGAGACAAACAAAAAAACGATGGGTAGGTAAGTAAGGTAGGAGGTAGGTAATTATTTAAAGTTTGACCGCCAGAGGGCGTCAAATGTATTTTTGCCTCTTTTAAAAAACGACTCTAAAACTCGTAATTTAAAAAAAATAAATATTAAAAAACAATAACAAGAATAATAAATGTAAATATTTGTATGCATATGTACATACGTATGCATATGGTTATGTATACATGTAACGTAACAAAACAAAACGCATATGTGCACAACGTAGCAAAAAATGCAAAAATTTTTATTAATGGCACACATTTAGGACCGATCCGATAGTCGATACTACCAAATACGAATCTTCAAAATCATATTAATTACTAATGTGTCACTTAGTATTGCATACCTTTACTCTATTCGATGCACTTAAAGCCTTGTGAAAATATACATGTCCTTTTTCTTCTCTCATAATTTCTAATAAGATCATCTCACGAGCAGTGTTACCACAATCTTCAAAGTTATCACATAACATTAGGTGAATTTTTTAAATATCAATATACAGCGGTGTAAAGTGGTACTACTTTATGTCATTTCCATAAGGCTTTAACTACAGCGAATTAGTGTATGGAGTATAGGAAAATAAGACTGTGTTTTCGAAACTCAATGGTATCAATTTCATAGTACCAACTCGTGGCATATAAACTATTGAAAAGTTTACAAATCTCGCAAAATGCTATATATTGATGTTATATGTATGTATATTAACTTGCCTATGATGTTATGTCCTGAACAAAAAAAAAAAAAATCGACATCAACGATATTTTCATTTGTTTTGGAATTTTAAAAAATTTATTCATCCATTAAAAAGTACTCATTTCACTATATTCTTAAATAAAAAAATTTAGTTGAAAATTTTTAATATCTCGAGATGATGTTTTACGATTTGCATAAAATTTTCTGAGTATGAGAATTTGATAGTGGCCAATATTTTTTTATTTTTGAACTGATGCAAATTTTTTCATACCACTTAAATTTTTGTTTGAAAAACGACATTGCTTGGAAACATCCTGTATACACATATTTTCATTTATATTCATGTATATATTAACTATATTTTAGGTATGAAATGCATGTATATGCACATTTGTTGGAACACATATTATTGAATTCAAAAATGAAAAAAATGAAAATCAACAATATGTATGAATAATGAGAAAATGTGTGGAATGGTAATAACAATAATACAGTTATTTCCTTTGAAAATTACAATATTGTGCAATTTTAAATTTTCACGCCTTATTAAGTTTAATTTTTATTGGTTTATGTGTAAAAATGTAATTGCATAAATTAAATTTTTTTTTTTAATTTTAGTAATAGCTACTCTTTTGCAACACTAATTTATTTAATTTGATTTAATATAAATATTTTTTTTATGCATTCAGAATTTTTCTCTGCCTTTACCTACTGACGAACTTTTCATATACATATGTACATACATGAAACTATTGAAATTTTGCAAAATTTAAAAAAAAGTAATAAAATTATATATTAACATCATAATGAATGACCATTGATGTGAAAGAGGAAGCGTTAACAAATTGAAAATTTTTTAATTATTGAGTGGTATTTTCCAAAAAAATTGTAACAACTGATTTACAGAATTTGTTAATCTTTAAATTCCATATTCAGCGTATCATACTTTATGAAAATTTGTAAAAGTACTTATAAAGATTCTTTTAATGTAAGATGTAAATTTTTTGCAAAAGAGAAGCAATTTTGCAATTTAGCATGTATTTCGCACGAAACCTTACTTTGTTTTCTACAAAGTTCGAAAGGTCAAATTAAAAGGATTAAGAAATTATTAAAATACATATTATAACAAAACTAACATATAAATCAATGTATCATAATTTAATAAAATTAAAATACTTTATGTAAATTTTAATAAAATTTAAATTAAGTTTCGGTTCTACGTCTTATTAATCATTTCAATTTTTATTATTTTTTAACTGACACACTTAATCATTATTAAAGCATTTAACTAACTGGAAATAAAAATATTTTCCATTTTATTACGTAACGTACATGTATGTATGAATATGTAGACATAAGATATAGTATTTAAAAAAGATATGAGCAAAAAAAAAAATGAAAAATAAAAACTTAAATAAAAATAAACAAAACTTTTAATGATAAAACTTTACTATAGTGTTTTGAGGACAACAAGGAAATTTTGAGTTTGTTTGGAACGATTTTAATGTTAAACATATAGGCTGGTATATGAACTGTTATACGAACAGTTTGTACTTAATGTGTATTTAAAAAGCTATTATTTATGTTGAAAAGTTTGGGAATACACAATTTAAAGAGGAAAAATTTGTAACATTAAATTGGCTCGAAGTCTGAAGGACATATCCTTTGAAATTAAATATAAAACACTCTTTTAGCTTTTTTTGGTTGGTTTTAACAAACATTATGTTAATGCGTTTTCCATTCGATTGCATGGAAATTTTATTAATCTAAAAAGAAACGCATGGTTGTATCCATATTGATTTATGCTTGGAATAATTTGAGTAATTGCTTTAAACACCAAAAGGGTAGTGATCACAAGTCGAAACAATTTAAAATTTTCTACCTGAATATAATATATACAGAGAATTCTTAATCATAGAAATAAAGCGTATGCTAATATTCATGCATATAAAATATGCGTTTATCTCGTAAATTATTACAAAAATAGGACAATAATCTCATCCTTTGTAAAAGTTGGGTAATGTATTTGTATAGGTTTTTAGTTTTTGTTAAAAAAAAAAAAAAAAAAACGAATCCTTTGTGCAAAAAAAGAGTTTTTTTTTTTTTGGCAAAAATAAAATTTGAAGGTTCAAAAATATTAACATTCAAAATTCAAAAAATTTAGTTTTCCATATAAAAATTAAGGTAATTTGTGAGCCATATTTTATGACATAAAGTAAAATTTGTAATCATAAAAAAATTTCGTCTATCAGTGTTTCCAAGCTCTAATAGTTTTATGAATATCGGAGGATATCATTTCGAGATATTCAGATCTGAAGGATATGAGGTGTTGAGTTTTTCAAAAAATTAGGACCTTTTTTATGGATTCAAATATTATTGCGCGTAAATAATGTAGGAAAAATAGACTAATTTGTACAAAAATTTGCAAAATTTTAGAAAATTTGAATTTTAAAAACTGTTTATAACGAGAATGCGTCGCTTTTTAAAAAATTAAAAAAATTATATCTTTTAATTTTGTTATATGATCGTTTGTTTCGCATTTTCAATGATTAATAGGTGAAATTTTACACATATTGTGTGTGTAGACGTTATTTAATTTTCTTTTGCAATAAAATTGAAAAAATTTTTTGAGCTACATGTATACAAAATTGCATTTGTTTAATTTGATATCTTCTAAAACATTTCTGGAAGGAAATTTAATATTGTACGATTTTTTTCTACTAAATTTACTTCAGAATTAGTTTCATATATTAGAAATGGGTTGTTTCATTGAAAAATGAAATCTGTACGCATTCGAATAGAAAAATATACAAAATAATATTTAAGACACGACTACATACATACATACATACATAACTGCGAATGCATTTTTTATGTTTCATTCAAACTTTTTCAATTAAACATTTTTGAAAATTATATTACATTTTTTTTTTCATTTAAAAATTTATTGCTTTTTTATCGAACAAGTTTCTACAACGCAATGCACTTTGCTCATATGTAATTTTGTTTTAAAGCATGATTTGAAAGCACGGCTACACATCTATTTACTCATATATGCCGTGATTTTAAAATTTGTACAGATTGCCAGTTTGAATGCAACTGCAGAAATATCATGAAAATTTGAAAATTTTTAGTTATGTGAGATACGACATACATATTTTATAATTCATTTAAATCACTCTGTTTGTTCATATTTGTAATTATGTGTACTAAGTACATTGATTTTTGTCGCTGTATATTCATATTATTTTTTTTAGTCATTTAACGTTTTTCTGTCACCGGTTTTTTAAAAATTTATTTCGACTTTTTTTTTTTTTGCTTTAATGACGGTAATGGTAATGAGAAGTGAGATACATTGTATGTACATTTCATAAAGAACATCAAAGCACGAAAATTCCTATCGTAATGATAAATATAAAAAAAAACAAGGAGCAAAAACACATACATACATAAATGTGTAATGAATTTAATAAATGCTATTTTGCTACAATTAATTTTTCTTTCAAATCACTTAATTCACCGTATAAAGTAGTTTTAAACAATATAATTATATTTTAAATATATTTTAAAAAATATTTTGCTCAATAAACGAGAAAATACAAAAATTTTATATGCATATGTGTGTACATACATATATATACATACATGTTTCAAAATGAATAAAAATATTCTATACATAAAATTATGCAAATTCGAACTTCAAAGCAAAACAAAAACAAAAAAATGATAATTGCAATGTGAAATGTTTTCACATTTCACAAATTGTGATAATATTTTGGACAATTAAGTTTTTTTTTTCTTTCTAATACGTTTAGTTTTATGCGCAAATATGTTTTCTCGCAATATAAAATTGTAAATACAATAGTTTTCAAGCAAATATGTATGTATACGGACGGGTATATATACAAAAATTCGAAAATTACTGGAAAAATATCTTTAAAAAATAAATTATTTCTTCTCATTGCAATCATGCGCAGAATTCGTAAAATGACAAAATATTCTCCATAGAAAAATTTCGTAAATTATATAACAAAATTTATATTTGACGCAGGTTTTTTTCTCCCTTTTGTAAAACAGAATATTCCAATTAAAAGTAAATTTTGTATACATAGATAGGTATAGTACTTATTTATTTACATGTATGTGTGTGTGTGTGTATTCATACAATCAGGCATTTATACTTAATTTTATTCGTATAATAAATTAATCGAAATTAAGCTTTAATTTACAAATAAAAATGATATCATTCGTCCTGTTACACAAATGTGTGTACACATAAAAATAAATGTATTACTAAACATATAAACACAAGTATGTATAATAGTCAAGTTATGCAAACGTAACAAAAAACATTTATAAAAATTATTTAATGTAGTATGTATATGTGTAACATTTTATTGATATTCATTAAAATCCTAAAAACGTATACCAAAATGTGTATTCAAATAGAATTAATTCCTTCCAATATCCTTCTATGTATTTTGTGACTGCTCTTTTTCTCTTACATTTCATATTATTTAGTTATCATCATCAATTTGATTATCTAACATATACATGCATTGATTTAAAAGTACGTTTGTATAGAAAAAAAAAAAATTATACATAATGTATAAATGAATGTATGTATATACAATATATATGTATGTATGTATGTATGTATGTACAATTTAGCACATATATATGTACATGCACATGCACATATAATGAATATATGTATGTAGTAAAGTACCATTGAAATATGTTCGAATTATTAAACAGTGCTATTTATAAACATATAAAAATTAAAATTTAATAAATTTAAATGCAAAATTTGCGACTCAGTAAGGGGCTTTTATATATTACGTATATGTAATCCTTTAATTTTTATATGATTATTTTTAACTGCAAAATAAAATACACTTGAAATATTTTTCCAATAAAATTCATATATAAATTTACGTTGTGTATTGTATATATGTATGTATATAAAATAGATATTTTTAGACGTACAGGATGTTTATATGAATTATATCATTCAGAAGTTAAAAACTTGTTGACCAATGTTACGTTTTCTAGGTGTCAAGCGTCTTTGAAAATAATCTCAACCAAACTGGGTCTTGATCAAATATGTATAATTTTCAGAAAGCAAAGATAATATTCAAACCTAAATATTTACAATCGGGAATAAAACACATGATTAATTAATTTATATAGTTTTATATAGAACAATATCAATAACCTATATGTACATGTACATTTAATGGAAAAAGCGTGTTAAAATGTGCATGTTTTTGTGCTCATATTTTAAAATCAGTTGGGAATTTTAGAAAACAGTAAAGGGTTGATAGAAAAAGTTTTTCAACGTTCAACATTAGCGATATACATACTATATTTGAACTGAATGTTGTCATACCAAGTTGAACTGGTATGAATTTGAAATTTCCTTATTTTCATTCGATTTATTCAGTGATAATTTCTGTTATAAATATTCTTAGAAATAACTGTCACAAAATCAAAATTAAATGTTAAAACAAAATAGTTTGACAAAAAGTTCGAAATTTCATTTGAATGCTTAATAGGATTATTTGATAGAAAATGCTTAATTACCATTACCGGTCAAACCAAAAAAAAAATGTTTGTTAGAAATGGAAGTATGTTGAAGATGAAGGATACTACTCAACCTTCATGAAGATGAGATTGAAGGTCACCCTATGTCTGAATGTTCTGATCCTCATATATACATACATATGTATATTGTTGAATCTGGTTGCGGTAGATTCTTAAAGGCAAAGACTTGTGTTTTATATCTAAGCGCTTGCAAACCTTGATTGAATTTAAATGTTGAACCCAACAAAAAACTATCTGTTTTAAATGTACAATAACAATTTAATGGTAATTTCAAATTTGTTTTTTAATTAAGTGGTAAACAATTTAAAAGCGAATTCAATGGTGTCGAAAAAACACTTCCTTGAATTGATTTAACGCTAAATCATTTTATCTCTTAATATAAAATAAGCAAAATAAATAAATTGGAATAACATTAACAATTAACACATCAAATCTGTAAATCTTTATAAGATGAACAAAATAAAGATGCCAACAATTGAATTGAATGATTTTTATTGTTAAATACTTACATGAAAAAAATATGAGTGTAAGGCATCCAGAACATAAGTAGCTATTTAGAGATATTTTTCATGGTATAAATAATTAAATAAAAAGTATATGTTGGATTAAAAAACAAATGTTAAGAAACACACGTACATTATTTGAAAAAGATAATCTCGTAAATCTTTTTTATGTTAATATTGCCCATTGTGTTGAGAAGGTAGGACGTATCAGTTTTACCAAATAAACAGACATAAGATTTTTCAGATTGAGTTTTTCCATGCATAGAAAGAATTCGTCTTTTTAACAATTAGAATTCATATTTTTACAATTTTTCTATAAAAACACATTTTTGTGATTTTCTTAGGAACCATTAAAAATCTTAATTACATGTTAAAAATGAATATTTCAAATTAAATTTTGATATTTTTTTATATGTACTATATATACATACACAATAAAATTCGATAAAAAAGTTTTGTAATATGTAATTACAACATAAAATTACATACAATAATGAACAATAATGAAATGTAAAATAATCCTGTATGTAATTCTTATGGATTATTTTAGCAATAATTTTCTGAAAACAAGATTTAACTATCATGAAAATAATAAGAATAACAATGAAAAGGATAAAAAAATTTTCATGTCAATTGGATTCAAAGTTTTTGCTTTTTTTTTTTTTTTCAGTATATTTATCTTGTCATGCTTCTAATTTATAATATATAATCGATAAACGAATAATAAATCCGACTGAAGACTATTTACTTTGAATAATAATGAGCTGCGAGCTTTAATGAACAATCTATACAAAAATGACCATAGTGCATATGTATTTACATATAACATTGGGCCAGTTATAGAATTAAATGGTAGAATACGTGTTTGTCTATGTGTGTTGTAATATAAATAAATTGTTTGACAAAACTTTTATCTTTTATATTTAAGCACACGCATGAACATAAATTATATATACAACATATTTTAGATGAATTTTATTTTTACTCACTTGCAATATACTTCGGTTTTCCTTAAATAATTTTTAAAAAAAAATATAAATTATTTTCCATACTATTCATTTTAAACAAAACTCTTTATAATTACAAATAAACTCTTTATTTTTATAAGACAAACTTCTTAATTTTACTTTGAATATTATATTTTCTCACAAAAAACAAAAAAAAACAAACAATCTTTCAAAACTTTTTTTTATTTGTTAAATTTATTGAACATAATAATTCTTACATGAAATTGCTTTGCTAAGCACTTCCTGTTTGTTGCAAAATTTTAATAATTTTATTAAAATAATAATTGTCACGAAAAATGAAAATGTAGTTAAATTGATTCTTTAATTGAGAGTGTGCGAAATCAATGTTAAATATGGCAAAAATGCAAAATTATTTTCATTTCCATTCAATAATGAATTTCGAAGCTTTTAGATGTGCGAAATGCCGAAATGCTAAATTATTGCCATTTGTTGTCAGTTAGCATTTATTGTGTAAAAATTTATTGTTTTAAAACGAAGTTATTTGTACTTACATAACTTGAAATTTTGAAAATTACATAAAATATCTAAAACACAATAACTGTTCAATTTAGCACTTTAATCATGTTTAGCACGCATTTCGCACACATCCTTTATATTGAATATTTGTACAATTTTTACAGTTTTTAAAATTAAATATTGATTTTAAAATTATTTATCTTGTTTGTGCTTTGTTAGCTTTCAATATTAGTTATATTGTGAAAATATAAATTTTTTTTCTCATGACTTACGTTTTTTATCAATTGTGCTTAATCATAACCATAACTCATTATATTTTTAGTTGTCCTCATTAAATTGGTATATATACTCAGATTTGTACTTTCTTCCTTTCTTCAGAAAATGCATGCATGTCCAAACAACCGGTCAAAGTCATTTATTTCAATTTTAAATTTGCTAATCTTTAAGCAACTTTGAGTTATGATTTTCCATAAAATCGAATATAATTTTATCCTTTTGGCCATTTTTATGTTTGCTTCAAGAAAGTACATATGAAATATTATAAAATAAAAATAATTCTAATTGATTGAAATACAACTTGTTTGAAATCATTTAAAATCATTTAATACAATCAACCATTTCAGATACTTTTGATGTACCGATTTGAATATGCAAAAATTTTAATAAAATTTGAAATGAAAAGCATCTATATAAGTTTCATATTGGAAAATTAATGTGAATAAATATTATGTACATGAGTATTCAAGACTGTAGCTGTAGATACAATATGTTACGTTGCAAAACAAGGTATAGAATAATTTTAAAAAATTTTTTATTTTTTTACCTGTAAATAGATTTAGCTTTTTATTTTTACTTTTGTTACACAATAAAATAACAATCCGTTGTAAAATTACATAACACATTGATTCACGCATAATACAATGCTATTCAAACACATGCCATATACTTGTATGTATCGTACATATTTATGCTTGCATCGATTGGAATGTGATTGGAAGCTTAATAATATATTCTTTACACGAATTACGTTTATCCTCAGAAATATATAAAAGTAGGATTTTAAGTGTAAGGTATTTTTTCTTCTTTTGCTATATATTCGTTCGGTTTCGTGATTTGATCGCAAATGTGATTCAATAACAAGATAACGCATAAATAATGTTTTGAACAGGAATTAATTGAATTATTATTTATTGTTTACATACATACATATTGATATACATTTGTATACATGTACTAATGAAACGTATTTTTTAACAAAATTTCCGGGCTGTCAATTTCTTAATCAGCGGTATTTTAAAAATATGTTGAGATGTAAGTATAGAAAAAATGGAAATAGATACATTTTTAAAATGAAAATTTATATATTTCCAAATGTTCAAAATTTAATTAATATTGATACTAAATAAACAAAGAAAAAAAATTTTATTTTTAAAGACAAATCGGAAGATCACAAAGAGCATGAAGGCGTTTGATATGCATAATGGAACTTGACAAAATAGAGACATCCTGAGAAGAGCCAAAGCTCTGAACATGCTGCAGTGCCATAGAATAGTGGTTGTAGTAAACAGCCACATGGTCTATGAATGAATACATGCTTCTCCATAAGGCCTTTTCTGAAAATCTTTTAAAAATAAACTATAGGCAAAAGAACGAATAAAAGAAATAAAAATACAAAACAAAACCTTATCTCGATTTATCATGCAAAATTAGACGGTAATAAAATTTTCTATGTATGCCAATAGTTTTGAAATGGGTATCATTTCGTCTTATCACCGGATCGAAATTAGGTCCATTTTTCGTTTGAACTTCCTTTACGTTTATTGTTGTTACAATCTACATCAAAATCGAAGGTTTTTATCATTAATGTTTCTGTTATTCTTTCTTTTTTTTTTTTTTTTTGTTTTTCAATAGAAGTTACAAAACGCTTACGTATACACAAACGTGAATACATATATCGATTTAACGCATAATATTTAATTCTTTAGTTATCTTTAAAAAAAAAAAAATACGTATTCAGATAAACATGAAATTTCCCAGTTCTTCATAGTGCATTACATTTTTCACATACCACAATAATAGCAAGATTTTTCAATGTTTGAAATTATCCTAAATATGACAATTTGTATTCAACTCATAAGTTCTAAAACGAAAGCTACATTATGGCTGCATTTAAATATTCCATTCTCTATTTTTATTATATGTATATATGTTTTCCATGTTGAAAAAACTGATATCGATTTCATTTTTAACGTATACATATGTGTGCATATCAATAAAGTAGATTTAGCGAAAAATACACACAATTTTTTTGTTTGTCACTATATACATATGTACGCTTATACATACAAGGTATACACATGTATGTATAAATATTATTTTTGCCCACTTATGTATAGCAAAATGATATTATATATGTACGTAATGTGTAAATACATAGCATCTGATAGTATATACATTTTTACAAATGTTTATCAAATGTTAGCGAAAATTTTCAAATATCTTGCGTCAATTAATTCTATACAACCTGAAAAACAAAGAATCAACTGAGATCTTATTTGTATCAAACATTTTGCATACATTTGCTTTCTGTTTTTATATTTTCTACTAAAAAATTTTTCGATTAGTAATAAAATTAGCAAGGTGACCCGTAAAAATTTTATTTAGTGCAATTCATACGTACAATCTATACATGATTATGCATTTGGCTTAGAAAAATATTGTTCAAATTTTAAACAGTTAAACTTTTAGAATATTATTAAACGTTGTACAATTTTTGTATGAGAAAATTTATGCCAATTATAAAAAATGCCCTTCATCACTTCCTTCAAACTTTGATAATTTAACTAAAATCGGAGAATATTGTCTTGAAATAATTTGAAATTTTATCAGTTTTTCCATTGAAAACGAGATATTTTTCTGAATAAGTTCGTTTATGTTCGAATGATTTCATATGAAAACACTAATTTTACTCCATTTTCACGGGATTTTGTCCATTGTAATAGGAACAATCTAATCTATAGGAAAAACGTGTTCTACGACCTTTATTTTAGGACATCCTGTATATGTTTGCGTAAAGTGATGGAAAAAATGTGTTTCGATTATTATTGTACATTCAATTTTTTTTTTTGCACATTTTTTTTAAAAAAAGAAAATAAAAATTATTCGATCGTATGAAAAAAAAAGGAAATCTCTTTACGACATGATTTTTTCGTTTGCAATAAGTTACACACTTTCGTTTAAAAATTCACAACATTTCACAGCATAAAAACATATGCGCGTATAATACGATCATGTAATGTGATTTGTGTGTTAAATGTGTTTGAATACATTTGAACCGTAATGAGAACAACCATTTTATACAATATTATTATAATAACACTTACATACGTACATACATATGTATGTACATCTCTGATCGTCTTTAATACCATGATGGAATAAGTTTATAAATAAGATGTATCATTCCGAAATATCTGCTTCAGTTGGAAATTACCAAATTTTGTTTTCAAAAAATTTTCAAATATTCACATTATGATTTAATAAATTATTATTTTCAATTATTTAAATTTTCATGAAAAGAAAATTTCAATTTTTACTTACGCACATCACCAGTACTTAAATTAACAAATGACTACGACGATTCTAGTTTTTACTTGTAACCGTCAATTTCCTTTGTTAAAAAATTGTTCTCTGATTGTGAACTTTGGTTCTTCATTGTTTGCATCTGAACCCTTTCGACAACTCAAACATATCTTATAAAGTAGCCAAATCTTTAAGAAATCGCTCTCGAGTAGATAACAGCACCAATTTTATTGTAATCTCTCCTCTTTTTAAACAGATTTCAGTATAACACAAGTACATACATATGTACATATATGACTAACGAAAATATTTTTTTTTTTTTGCTAATTCATTTAACTTTAATATCATCTTTGTAGTTTCATCATACTAAGATCGTCATAAAAAAAGGATAATTTGATCTTTTTGTTGTAAATTTTCTTGAAAATTATCATTTTCACTTTGTTTATGTAAATCTTATTTCGTTTTTAATTCTACGATTATATGCTTAAAATTTTTCGCTTTTGTTTCATAGATGTTATTGCTACAACAACATAATATTTAAATTTATAGAAATAAAGTAGAAATAATATTTGTTTAAATACAATGACAATATGACAATGTGTGTCTCAAACTAATATAAATCATTTAATTTTATATCTTAAATATTTAAGCAATTCTTTTAAACTTAAATATACTTATATATTGTATGTTTATATCCTTTTTTATTTTATTTTATTTTTTTATTTTGGCCAGTTTCAGTTTGTTTGTTTTTTCTTTTTCATTTGCTTTTTTTTTTGCACAAAAAGTTCTTCTACAGAAACACAATAAAAGCAAAATATCATTATCGTTATCATAAACACAATAAAATTTCAAAATAAAAGGAAAAAAGGTATAAAAGCACAACGTTATCCACTTTTATTTTTATTACATTTTTTTTCTTTCCTTATTTAGGACGAAAATTCTTACAATAAAATTTGTTTTTTTTTTCATTTCCACGCTCTCATCCTTTTAAAAGAATATTTTTGTCTTTGCTTTAATACAAACATGAATTTCAAATCAAATTTTTGGTCCTAAGGATTCGGGGCAATATTTTCTTTTATTTATTTTTATTTGCATTTGTCTATGTACGTTTAACTTTTTGTGTATTCATTTCAACAGTTAATATTCTGTAATTCATTTAATGTGTGACTGTGTGAATAATACATTTTAAATGGAATGAGTTAAAATAAAATGTGTGTTATTTTCTTGAATTTATTCAAGAAAATAAAATATAAATGAAGTTGTTATGAAAGGATGGGAAATTACTTTGGGTATTTCATGTTCACTACTTTTATATATGTCGAAGTACGCATGAACTTTATATTTCAATATAATATAACAGCTGTATATGTTCGTACGTGCATAACATGAATTACTTTAAACATTCAAAACAAACTTAAGGCAAAAGCAAGTAAGATCATTGAATATTTTTAAATTTTTATTTTATTACATTCATACACTAATTTAATTTCAATAAAGTAAAGTTATTAAAATTAAATTATTAAGTGTCGAAAAAACGTTTTTGTTATACATGTTTATGTTATGTATGTACATATATTCATTTATATAATTGGAATTGATGTGAAAAACTTTGGTGCACATGTCGTTGATCTAATGTTTATTTGTTCAATAGACCGTTTTTAACGAAATTAAGTTAGGTAGGGTATGAATCGATCAAAATTTTCCCAAGCTGTTGTTCAAATTACACATTTTCTGAGATATCCAAGTCCAATGGCTACAATTTATACATACATATGCTCCTGTTCAATCTCATACACGCATTACATATGTACGTACATATATGAACCAAGTTAATAGTTTAGTGGAAAATAAAGGTTCACATTTTTATCTATAAGAAGTAAAAGACATACATATAAAGACATATAAGACAAACTGAGGCATTGAGTTTGCAAATCATATGCTCAAATTTTATAAAGTTAAATTCGATCAGGAAGCAAACATACATACGTGCGTGTATACATACATACATACATCAATGCATTGTATTAAATTGTAAAGTTGAATTGTATATTTAAAGTGAACTATTGAATTAATTAACATCTATTTAAAACCAACATTATTCTATGTATCATTGTACCCCTAATATCCTAATTATATCAAATATATGGTACAAATACAATTATATGTTACAAGATATATCTCCAGTCCAAATTGAAGTGTGAAGCTTCAAAGAGTCAAAATCATTAAAGTACCACAAAAAAATAACAATATATTTTATGACCAAAATAACATATGCACATATTGTACGTGTGAAATATCATATGACATATAATAATCATATCATACCATTTATCACTGCTTTTTACTTCTAACTTTTAACTCATTTGTCTTTTTTTTTTATTTTAACATCTATGCAATAACGCTACGTGACAAAAATTTACAACTATTAATCATATAAATTATGACAGTTAGTGTGGCTTTTTCAAAATGGAATATTATACGTATATTATATCCAATGATGCACAGGCTACATACATATCCATATGTACATACCAGGTGGACTTAAGTGGACATAATAAATTCCGCTTATTTCATATACGAATGTAAGAATGTATGTATGTTAGGATTTATATACATACATATACAGGGTGTTTCGAAAAACGTGGACTATATTTCAAGAGGTGAAAGTAGAGTTGTTGTTGTAGTAATAATAGTCGTTTTTGAGTTATTGCTTCTTTAACGCTATGAGGGCGGTTTTAAAAAAATATAACTCAATTCTCGGTTGAGAAAAAATGCTTTATTACGCAGGTAAGGGTATGATGTGCCAAAAAAATCGATTACCTTTTTAACAAATCCAGGTTCATGATCCTAGGCCATATGGATCGAAAGTTATTGTGAAAAGAACATACGAAAACACCACGTAATCTGGAAAATTTTAGGTCAAAAGCACAACAGCATCAAAAAATTTCAAAAAAGAACAAGAGCGAAAGCTAGCTGATTTTCGATTGGATATCAGATATGGCATTTTCGACTGGAAATTACCTCTACTTTCACCCTTTGAAATATAGTCCACGTTTTTCGGAACATCCTGTATAGCATTCTTACAATCAATTTGTGAATGATAACATACATACATATTTTGGTTCATTTTTAAAGAATATCTTCTTGTTTTTTGTTAGACATGATCTGGAATTAAAAAAAAATGGATTCCATCATATATAAGGTGTCTCAACGTAAAGGTCGCAAAATGCGTTTCTAGTATAGTTCAGACTATTTCAAGAAAAATATCGTTCTAGATCCCTCGCCCAAAATTCACCTGTATTGAGATACATATAAAAGATTGAAAATTTTCCTCTATTAAGTTCATAAATTTTCAATTTTTACATATGGTAAAAATAAGCGAGCCCTGAGCCTTTCGGACAACCAAAGTCTAACTCATTAAAATTTGATGAGAAAACCAGAAGTTACTACCATTCAAAAATCAAAAATGTCGTTTTTCACGCAAGAAGTATAGTAGCTTTTGTCACCCTATATTATTTTTATATAAATAAATTTATATCGATTGAAATTTTAAGAATGTCGAATGTGATATAAATCATTAAATTTTCAGGATGTTTCAAAAGATATTCCTCAACCTATCACGTCATGTACTTTAAGGTCTTGAAATTTTTCAATTCCCTATATCTCAAAAACGGTGAATTTTAGGACGAGGAATCTAGAATGATTTTTCGCTAGGAACAGTCTAACCTATACAAGAAATGTACGTATAAAATATATAATGTACATATATTCTAGGACATCACTGCATTTATTTTTCATTAAACTGAACAGTCATTTTACAAACTAGTCCTCTGCATGAATTTCATTTGGTTTCGCCAAGTTTTGCTAAAAGGACAAATAATTATTCAATTCATATGAAATGTTTCTAAAGAAAAAATTCAAAAGAAATTTTGTAATTTATTGAATACATTATTGAGAGCTTTACAATAATTACGGCAGTTTGCCAAATTACGTTACAGTTTTTTTACATTGACAGATCGAAAATTATTAAATCAAACGAAAAAAAAAGAGAATGAAAGAAAAGAAAATAATTTTTAAAATATAATTTAAAATTGAAACAGATTCCCTGCTGTTTCACTTTTTATATGAATGGGTAAGTATTTATAGTATTGGTAATATTTACCTACATATATAGAAAACTCTTTGTAAAATATATTATCAAAAATGAATGTTTTGTACTTTTGTAGGAAGTATGATGGTTTGCCTCATGCTAGGCTACATGTTTTATCATTAATGCCAAATTTTTCCATGTCTAGTTATCCTCCTATCAAAGTAAGTAAGAATTAAGTTAAGAAAATTTGGTTTTTTTTCACTTCTTATTAAGAGGTGCTAGTTAAGTACATGCTAGCCTAGCGCCGTTTTCCTAATTATAAGGATTACCTAGCTGTTGAGCAGCTGTTTAATGAGATTATCAAACTTAAATATATTTTATAATGTAATTTTTTTGATTTTATTTTTTTTTTTACAATATTTAGAGTCTGTAATTAATCTTTTTTCTATTTTTTTTTTTTTTTTTCAACAAAAACAAAACAGAAAATATTGAAAATCAGCTGTTAGTATAATGTAAAGCATTGTTAAGTTACTAAAGTACTCAGAAATTAAATAAAAACAAATATTAAATACATTAGAATCAGATTAGTATGCATATAGTAACTTATAATACACAAGCAAAATTTTATTGTTTCAATCAAGTAAATTTAGAATCATTCAATTTATTTAATCGAGAAAAATGACTCAGCTACTAATTAGTGTGGCAAATAATGTTTTGTATAATTCTTGGAGGAAATTACTGAATGATAGACATTTCAAGTTTATTTGTATAATTATTTTTATTAGGGTTTTTCTGAAAAGAAATAAAGTATCACTAATCAAAACAGGGAGTTTCACCGTCTTTTACTCTTTAAAAAAAAAAAATTACAAATTTTGAATCCCGACTTTTTTTTTTTGTAATGCACATATACATATCATTTAAAAGTGCTTACTTGTATGTTTGGTTAATTTGTTTATTTGATGTAACATACATATACTATATGTACATACTTCAAATTCATGCTTTATATTATATAGTCACAAAATATACACACATATTACGTAACGTACATATATTTGGGATAATTTGGATGTTCATAAGAGTTACTAATATGCGTACATTACAAACCGGGTGATTCTGTAAATATTTACCATTCAGGGGTATCGATATAAAAAGCCTCTATCAAGTGACGTTTTGGAAAATTTCTTCATCGATTTTCAGCGGACCATTTTCAAAATTTTATTGACCACAAAAGAATCTAGGTGAACATCCTTGAGAATCTGTGCATAAGATCAACGATTACACATTATGTAAAATTAAAGTTATCGGTTTACAGTCCAAATAAATGTCACTTTTGCTCAAAAACGGAATTTCAAAATTTAAAATTTGTTTTCGTATTTGTTTACATACAAATTATATCATGTTTCATTTACCTTATAAGCTGTCACAAGTTTAACATCCTTACTCGTAAAACCCCCTACATAATATTTGTAATTGTATAATATGTATTAAATATGTTTGGTATTTTTTGTTTATATCTCGGTCATTAGTTCTCTTAACTTTGAAATCAGTATTTCGGGCCTTGTGTTTGCCTGTTTGTGAACAAAAAGATACTTAAATAATCGTAATGAAAATTTGTAAAATGTATTATGTATATTATACAAGTCGATGTGTAAAATGAAGCAAGTAGATGATGTTACTTTTCATTAATTATGCAAATTTTATAATATTAAGGAAATAAAATTTAAATTTATATTTGTAAATTCACTTTGTTGATTTTATTTCACAATAGAATTTTAAACTTTGAAAGTTCACATTTTTTTCATTTTGTATTCATTGTTTCATATTTCACAGTTTTTCCACTTTGTATTCAATAAGAGAAAAAAATAATTTGTTTTCCCTGTTTTTTTTTCTCTAAACTTTTCTGAATAAAAATAACCCGAAGCATTTATTTTAAAATAAAATATTTTCTTTTTAGGCAAAGACCAGTTCTTTCTTTTTTTTTTTTTTTTTTTTTTTAACTGAAAAAAGTGAACAATTCGATCTTCAGCTGAAATTTTGTATCCAAGTAAAAATTTTTAAGTTTATACTTCTCTAAAGCATTTAAGGCATTTATACTAGAAAAATATATGTATGTACAAATGAAAAAATCTGGCAACGTGTTCAAAATAAAATTTTACATTGTTATTTATATTCTGGTTGCTATACTTTAATCATCACATACAACATGAATGTTTGTCACTTTACACTTGCTACTTGTGTTTTGTGTTATTTTTTTCTCTGTGATTTTTGAATATTTTAGTTAAAATCATGCTTTTGTCATCCATAAGCCATAACTCGGTTACTACACGATTATCATCATACTTAAGTACAAGGAAACCCCAAGTAAGGTATCAAAATTCAGTTTTTTGTTGTAGGTCAAACTATTTTTACTACAATATTCGGTTCCATACTCTCACCTAAGATTTTAAATTTTATGATATCCTAAATTGAAAATTTTTGGATACATACGTAAAGTATATTTTTAACAATCAAATTTTTTTAAAAGAGTTTGATGGGATATTTGAAAATTTTTACTTTTAAAGGCTCACAACCCTTAATAAATAAGCTGGTATGTACCTAATTCTGACACCATAAGACTTTGATATTAGGCTTCTGTTAATGATTTTCACAGTTTTCAAACTGTTAAAGTGTGAAACTTTATGATTGTGATTGTATTAACTTCTTAATGTTTATGATTTTTTCATTGTTGACAAACTTTCAAAATATATGCGTCTGCATGAATTATCCTTCGAGTAGTCGCGCCAGTGAAATTGAGATGAAATTGTTATTGTAAGTATTTATTAGGTAATATCAAACTCGTTAAATTTTTTTATTGAGTTTTCTTATCCAAATTTTCAAGAGAGTTTTTTTCCCAAAAATACTACATACCTACAAACATTATTTCTATTGTACACACATTTCAAGTTTTTCAAGTTATAAAATGTACATATATACGTGCATATACAATCAAAGTTAAGTCATAATGTTATCATTAAAAGCCTTAACGTACAAAGTGCTAAAGATTATTCTAAATAATCACAGTTAATAAAATTATGAATTTAATGTAGAAAATTATGTACATATTAATTTTGAATGATACTGATTAAACTTTTGAAAAGTCATTTTAAAGATTGATCAATAATAAAAAGTTAAACGAATGTATGAAGCTATTATCATAAACAAACAATGTTGTATACATATTCTACAGATATAAAAACTATATGGAAAAAATTATCCCTTATTTTTGTTTTGTTGTAGATAAAGTCACTGGAGGCCAAAGCCAAGACTCGAAGAAATGAGTTGTAGCGCCATCGAAGAAGAAGTAGATAAAGACGAAGGGTGAATTACTTTGATATACTTTCAGTGCCCAAAATTTTATATTATTTTATTTATTTTTTCCAATTTTTTTTTGTGTACGTGTACGTATGTCCTTAAATAAATGTTTAAACCAAATCCGTGCTTTATTATTCAAAGTACAGTTGAACATCAAACAAGAGATCTTCCACTTACGCACACAAACTTTCAAGATTTTGTATATGTATGTAAACAATCATAGAAATATTAATGTGTGTACGATAATTACTCATCAAGTACAAAAATTTATCCTTGCAAACGTTTCAACGAATCGTGTTATTTGAAAATTTTGTTGAAGTCTAAGAACAAGTTTACCATAATTGAATTGAGGTTTTAACAATCTATCGTTATCGATTCATAAATTATTCAGTCTTTTATTGTTTTGTTTTTAATCCACAAATAAACATCAAGATTGAGAATAAATTATCTCTGTTTGAAAATTAAATTAGTTTAAGTTTCATTTCTCGTCGAAGAGAAAAAATATCTACATTTTTAAAAATACGAAAATTTTTTGGAACATTAAATTAAACATTAGTTTAAAATTTCATCTAAAATATATTTTCTATATCCTACTAAATATGAAAAATTTTGAATAAAATTTAAGACGAAAATCTGCGATAAATTTGAATTTTAATCGAATTATTCACATAATTTGTTTGTATTTATGTATATTATGTATATATTACGTATACATGAGTACACACTAAATTATTATCTTTAAAAGTAGAACTTTATTGAAGAAGATTATAATTTAATAGCAGTAATATTGTCAACGTTATTATCAGTCAAAACATTAAATCACAACTTTTGACATCGTAAGTACAAACTGTTGACATTGTAATCTCTAAAATGTTTAAAAAAAAAATTTTTTTTTCCTTCTTTTCTTCTTAAAATATAAAATAAATAACGAAGTCTTTGACACCAAGGGTCAGGATATTTTAATACAAAAATTATTATATATGTGTATATAAAGATATAAATAGGTATGTAATGTATGTATCATACATATATACAACTGTCTGTCTTATGTTGAAAAGGTTTCGTATACCGGGAATACAATCGGTTAGAAGTTTTTATACACGTAGGTCAATCAATCATGTAATGTGACATATACGCATGTTCAGCTATAAAAGAACTTAAAATGTCATTTGTTAGGAATTTAACTTTCTTATTGTTTGGTAAAAGGATATAGAATACGGATCAAATGATAAAAAAGTTATTCCCATTTTTTAGAAAACACATGACGTGTAAAAGTATGTATTAAAAACAAAAAAAATAAATAAAAAAAACAAAAAAAATAAAAAAAACCTTTTTTGCTTTAAAAATTTGAAATTTTGAAATTAATCATTGTAAAATATGTTGTTTTCTTTTTTTCAAAATGTACAAAAACAAATTTCAAAATACCTTTTATGCCCAATCGATTACAGTACAGTTTTATAAACTTAAAGGGACATAAGAAAACAAAAATGTATAAAAAAATATGTATTACATGCGTTAAACTAAAGCACGTACATTATACATATGTGTATTAATTTATCAGAGCTTTACAACTTTTCACAACTGAATACTAAATTTTTTTTCCCTAAAGCTATAACAAATATATTCCTTTTTTTTTTGTTTTTTAATTCTAATACTTAAAATATTTATTTGCGCATCGATACATACATATATACATATAAAGTTACAAAATTTGTTAAAATTCATTGATTTAACGAAGAATATACTGAGGATAGTTAGTTACATTACATATATTTTGCCCATAGTTATGCAGTTCAAAATAAATTATTTACACCCGAATGATTTCTTAGATTTCTATTTTATCCCCTTTTAAAACATAAATTGAAGCAGAACTTCAAATATCTCACGATAGTTCCAAATTTTCGTGGTATTTTCTTGTTTGAAATGCATTAAGGGGGATTTTCTTTTCCCATAATTGGTACAAATTTTTTTATACAGAAATTACAGAGGGTGATACAAAACTCACTAATTTCTTACTTGAAAGGTATGTAGCATTTTTGAAAGTTTAATATTAATTTTGATTAACTAATTTGATCAACAATATCTTTGTTAGAAAACTCCACTGGCTTTCAACATACGTATTATAAAACTCATACTCTGTCTACTAGTTTGAGGCCTTCTGAAAGTATATATACGAATGTATATGTATGTATGTCTTTTCTTCTTTTACAATTTTTAATTAGTGTTTCATGAGCAATGTTACCATAATCTTTAAATTTTTCATACAACATGATATGAGTTTTTTGAATGTAAAATGATGTAAAATGGTAATATTTTACCTAGTTTCCATAAGGCCCTTAGTCCTAACTGAATATAATTAACGGACACAGTATTAATGTATGTACAATCAAAAAGAAGATTTAAAAATTTGAATTTACGACTTTATGATGTCAAACAGACTACGTTACGTTATGATATTAAAAGGTTACAAATAAAATGTTGATCTTTAACGAAGAAAGATTTCTCTTAAAGTTCAAACTATTTCTAGCAAAAAGTCGTTGCATGTTCCAACCTAAAATTCATCCTTTCTGAAAAACAGAATATTGAACATTTTTGGAAGCGTAGAAGTATAGCGTTAAAAATCGGGCTTTATTTTTTAAGATACCCTGTATATTATGACCGTGTGTTATAGAAATTACATTTGAAATCTAGATTTTTCCGATAAATTATATTTCGTTGAAATCAGATGAGAAAATCCGAAGTTTTTAAAGTCTAATTTTAAATAATGCACCAGATTTTGGGTCACCTTTATTATTTTAAGGTAAAATAATTAGCGTCAATTACAAAGGAAAGTTGAAACAAGTCAAAGTTAGAAACTCGCAAAAATCAAAGGATTATTTTGAATCTTGCATCATTTTTAGTATAACTATACCTTGGTTTTTTTTATAACATTTTTTAACATATTACAAATTGTAATAGCTTATGTATACTTGAATACATAAAATCATAGAAATTATCTCAACATTCTTTAATTTTCTTACAAGAAAGCTATAACATTTAAAATATTTTAATCACAATTCGCAATCTTTTTTTCACTGGATTAAATTTTCACTCAATTAATTTTTGAACTGCGAATATGAAATAATTGCCCATTTGTCAAGTCAATTAAATATAATCTTTATTAATTTGAGTTTACAAATATTCATGAATAATATACTGTTTCTTTATTTTTATTAATTTGTTTTGTATTTTATCAAATTGTGTTGCGATTTGATATTTTCATTTGTACAACATTTTTATTGTAAACCATTATTCGGAACTGTTGTTAGAAAAATATTTTGTTAACAAAATGTAAGGACATTCAGCGTCGTTATAGATGTATTGAATTAAATTATATTTTGTTCTGTTTCTTGGCATAATGTGTTCATAAGTACCGTCCTGTTTTATTACTCGCAAATCATTTTTAGTAAAATTTTAGTATCAGTATACAAGGTGTTCTTTTTATGTAGATAAATAGATTAATGGAAACAGCAAATCTTTTAGGATATATCCTTAATTTCAAACGTCTTTTGAAATATTTACAATATTTTTTCCTTTTTTACATTAAAGGGCCCTTTACCCACAAACCTTTGTCGTGATTTCCACCAATTAGCAATTTATTCAAAAAATTTCAATAATTTTTCAAATATAAACTGAAACAACATTTTGTGGCATAGGATAATTTTTCAATGGAATTCTTGTAATGAATGTTATAGTTTGGCTGAATGGATTTCACTAATGTTATACATATACATAATTAACATTATCACCCTGTATGTATGTATGTTTAAAAACAACTTGAATATATTAATGGTTAAAACTTTTGCATTATGCAGAAAGTTTTTTCTTTACTTCAATTCTATTCTTTTAAATTCTTTGATTTGTGAAAAAAAAAAAAGTTATGAAAAAGAGTTTTATGTTGTATGAGAAATAAAATTTCTCGTATATTATCATGTAACCGATTTTTTTATTTTCGCTACATCAAAAGTTTTTTAGTCAAAACTTTTCACAATATACATGTCTTTTGTAATATTTTTATTTTTTTCCCTTTCTGTTCATTTGAAGTTTTCTACTTAAATTCAAACTAAAGGATTGAAAATATAATTTAGTTGTAATGCAAATAAAGTCCGAATTTGCGTCAGTTTATTTTTGAAATATTTTTAAATTAAGCATAAGAATTTACCTGATTTTCAAATTTCGATTTTATAAAAAATTCTCGACAGTTTTGAAAAATTAACTATTATTTCACTATCTTGAGTTTATGTGATTTTCTTATTGTTATAAAGATAGACAACAGATGTGTACGTACACATACATATCTTGAATTTTTGTTGGTTATCAAATTTTTTCTTTATTCACAAGACTTTGAAATACAATCAAAACCTCTGGTGTTTAAACATGATTAAATACATTGAAAAAGAAAAGTTTATTTTTTTTTTTTTTTTTTTTTTAGAAATTAATGTGGATGAATGTATAATATTTTGTTAAACCATATTGAAAACTTATGGTTTCTTAATTTATTATGGAAATTAAGAAAAACAGATGTTTTGAACAACTTAAGCGTAAACGTACATATATGTCGAAAGTTTAATAGAGTATTTTATCAAGTGTTCAAAATCTAAAATTCCGAAACATAAAGCAGAAGTGTAAAATTAGACCAGATTTATGCGTATAATTTTATATTTTTTATATACTAGCACATATACACATATCTATGTATTTACGAATTTTGATGAAGTTGTTTTTCTCACAATGAAATTTAATTTATATTATATTAGCAGTCGATTAGTAAACAAACATCATATGCATATACATACATACTTATGTAAGATCTATACGTATCTAGTACGTGAAATTTTTCTTATTTATTTAACTTTTTATTATTTTAACTTGTAAAAAGAAAATGAATTGTTTATACATACATTTAAATCAACAAAGACGTATCATTTTTGTTAGTAGTGTTACGATACAATTGTACTTTTGCATGGAACGTCAACTATTGGGTTGTGTATGAGGAAACCCACCCTATTTATATAATAAAAATCTAGGATAACTTTTGAATTATTATTTAATAGGAAAATACAAATAAAAAAATTTTAAACAACATAAAAATATTGATGAAAACACATCCACATCAAAGATTTCAACCACATAAAATAAGGAAAGATATTATTTAAAGAAATTGAAACTTATATGTAAATTGTGATAAGAAAACTTAAAAGAGTTGCTTATATTTTTCAAGAAAAAACGCAATATGTAAAAGCATTAAAAAACAAACGAAACTTTTCTGTACACATGTCAAAGAAAAATCATACCATTACCGAACTTCTATCCAATTTGAATGAAAATTTAAAAACGTGTATAAATACATGTTTAGTTGTAGCTTGGAGCATTCACGTTTTCATAGATGAAGATTCACATACCCGTATATGAAAATTAAAATTTTATTGTATTTTGATTGTATAAATCAAATTTTCACATATACAAAAATTTTTAAATAAACATTTAAAAACTTTTTCTTTTAAACAATAAAAATTTGAATAATATTTTATTTCACATTAGATATGTATCTTTTCATTTTCTTAAAATTGTGACTTAAATTATAATAATCAAGTATAAAAAAAAAATCACATGTGGAGATTAAACACAAAATTTGAGCTTAATTTAGAAGTCGTTATTTTTTTTTTTACTGCAGTCTACTTTTTCTACATCATCATATATCATTTATGCCTGATTTCTTCACAGTACATACATAGATATGTACATGTATGTATATAACATGAAATATAACATTCAAAAATTCCTTTAACTAATGAATTGATGAAATAATATGGTACGTCCTGTCTTTAACATATACAATTACTTGAAATCTATCGTAGCTATTATTTAAAAAAAAAAACATTTAATATTGTTTGCGAAAGCATAAGAAATGTGGTTCAATATTTGTTGTTGACAATAAATATGAATTTAGAACATATGCACGAAAGTCTATGTTTTGTGGAATGCATTTGAAATCAACATAAACAACAAATGAAACTATTAAAGACCTAGACACACAAAGATCGAAATCATGTTTCAACAAGGAAACAAATAAACATATTATAATATGTATTTACATATATTTTTAACATAATGCCAAACCAAAACAACTCTAAATGCTTTTTAATGAAGGCTAGTTATTTCAGTCCGATGTAACACAAATATACATATATAAATACTTTACTTTTGTATGTTGTTATAAAGATCTAAATATAAAATAAAATTAATTTTATAAATGAAATGCTGAGTGTCCTTATAAATAAAATAATGTTTCTTTAACATTTTATTTACACATAAACGTTTCATACTTCCTTTTTAGCTGTTGTGGAAAACGTTTCCTGAATTCATAAATTTTATCAAAACGACGAATATTTGGAAATAATTTAAGTTATACAGAATATTTCCTACTTTAAGGATGTGATAAGTTATATCGAGAAAAAAATAGTATAACAGAGGGAATTTATCTCCAATCTGCTCTTCGCTGTGAACATTATGGAAAAGTTTTACATATCGAAATTACTTTGTAATCATTTTCCGAAAGAAAATATAATGTTCATACCAATGAGTCCATGTAAAGTGTACTCTTTTTGTTAGTTCATTAGTTTGTAGTCTTCGAAAATTATTATTTTTTTATGTTAACTTATCTCTAAAGCAATAAAGTATCTATTATTAAGTCATTATAGGTACAAACTTATTTCTATAAATGTATGCATATAGTATAGGTAAAATCATATACACAGACATTTTACAAAAAAAAATGTATACGAATAATTTTCTTTTATTTTCAATAATTGATTGTTCTTCAATCAAAACGAAATACTCCGAATACTTCCATCTAATGTTAAAATTCCTGGTTCTCTAAATATTGTAGTTTTTCTTTTAAAAAGCACAATGATAATCCGTTCACAAAATAATGGCAGAAACACATTCAAGCTATCATTAAGGAAAGTCTGAATGACGATCCCTTCCGTTGCAGTAAGTTTCAACAAAATTTGACGAATTATTTCTACCATTTTCCGTCTAAAATAAGGCCAGCATTAGATGGTATAATATCAATACAAGATATTTGTCGCTAGCATTATATTAATGGAACACATCTAATACCAGCTGGTATTAATGCTGGTATTGATTTTAACCAACATAATATCGAAATTCGAAGTATATAACTGTGAAAACCATACATATGACTGTTATGGTTTTATTCTAATTAATTCTTGTTATATTTTCAAAATTTCAAATTTTCAAAAGTTTAGCACAATACTACAATATTGATTGTTTGAACACGATATATGATTTTGAAATCTGAACTTTTTTCATAGTGTTCGGGCAATGTTATGTAACACTACGTAACACAAAGTAGTATACGCATGACTTTAAAGATTTCTAATATCAACGTTAAATGAGTTGATTTAGTATTAATATAATAATATATGTATATAATATATGGATTATATACATAACATTAAAATCATTTAATTATTTTATATAAAAATAAATTTGGTTAAAATTTAGCCAACTGAAATGTATAAAGTAAAAGAATTTTTTATGTATTGCAATTGTCTTCAATTTAATTTAATTTTACGTATTTTATTTTAACAATTTGAATTTATACATAATAAATGAATGAACATTATATGTATGTTTCCTATATGCGAATATTTTATCTCAATATCTGAAACCTCATATACCTAATACACATGTACATACATTCACATTTATAATCTTCCATTACAAAACTTAAACTTTAAACTTTATGAAATAGTTGTTCCGTTTGGATAGAAAAAAAAAAATGTATATGAACATAAAATAATTCTGTGTATGAATACACAAATGAATATACAAACTTTTTCAATTAAATATTTTTAAAACCATTGCCATTCTTATTTTTGCATTGGAAAAATACATTTTCTATTAAAAAAAAAAATTTCAAAGCGAAATTACTCGCAAACGTTCCCTTCTATTTTTAATTTTCAAAAGTTTCAATCTAGCTGTTGTAAGCTTTTATTCTGGTATTTCATTTTATATTGAAAACAATTCTGAAATTTACATTCCGAAAAATTATTTTTTATGAGCCAAATTTGTAGTACCTAAAAAAATTGTTCAATTTTGCCCACAATTTTCATAAGAATATTTTAATAATATTTTCACGGTAGTTTTCCACAAATAATTTCGTATAAAGTGGAATAGGTTTTAGATACATTTTGTTTATATTATTTCAATGAATTACAAAAATCACATGTTTAAATAATTCATCAAACTTTAGTTTGATAGTAACCTTTTCTACAAGATATATTTCATTAAAATCGGATGAAAATAGGTTGATTTTTTAATGTTTAAAATAAACTACGAAAATGCTATTTTGATATTATTCATACGAATACATACATACATACACATGTGTTACGTTATATTGTACGTCCTGACCGACCTATCGATTTTCTTTAGGATTTAAAAGAAGTTAGTATAACGGTTACCTTAAAATAATGAATAAACGACCAGAATTGAACATCATGAACAATATGTTTATTTAGGATCGTTGTTTTGATGAAAGTTTGAATTTTTTCGATGGCTTTGAATTAGTACGGGTATTTTCCCATAAAGTATCTATATATGTATTTAGTATACTAAATTATTAACGTAAAAGCCAAATTTTCCAAGTAACGCACAGTAAAGCTTTTGGCTACATAACGTCTTGTGTATAAGTGATCGAGATTCTATAGGTATAATTTATAAGATATGTAACATGAATTTATCTATTAATTTCAATTTTTCATCATTAGTGAACATTGAAACTTTTTATGCCTATTTTTGCGTTTTTACTTTCACTGTTAAGTTCTAAGACTTAATAACATGGTATTGACGAATATAATTATTTATTATAAGCATTACAGTCATTAGTGATACTATATACATACAGGTATTTTTGCTCTTTTAACTATTTTAACTAATTCAAGGACCAAGTGAATACTACAAATCTACCATACAAGGCAATAATTTGATTTTCTTTTAATGTTCATAAATATATTATTATCTCCATTGGAAAAAAATTAGTATTTTATTTTTAATTTTTAAATGTAATTATACCTTATTTGTTGAATACTTTTTAATACAAATGAATAAACATACAAATTTAAAATATTCCTTATACATATTCAAAATAAATATAGAAATACATTTAATATGTAATTTTTCTATTTAAATGAAAATTCTAAGATAAATGGGAAATTTTATTTTTAAAATTTTATACTCTCAGTTGTATTATGCAAGTGCATTTCACTTCCATAAAAGTACGAATTATAGCTTGCATTATATTGCACAAAAGCATATGTCTCCTGTGGTATAAAATTTTAAAAACTGAAGTACAGCTACTAACACTTTGTTTTATGTAATGCACATATGAATCTAGGTCAATTTATGCAAATTTGACGCTGTAATTGCAAACGTGAAGTGACATTTTATATAGAATATTATAATAGACATGATTAAACCATTTCCATCACTCTCATAAATCGTTTAATACTTTTATAGTACTATTATTATTATCATCATTGCAAACAATTTAATTGTTTATTTCACATATAAAAAAATAATATTAATAATTAGAAAAAAAAAACTGATATACATTTGTATGTATGTACGTATGCATAGTGTCTGATTATGTAATGTGTACCTTCATAGGTACTTTCATGCATACCCATACATAAGTAATCGAAAAATGTTTATTGAATTAATTTTGAATTTGCAAGGTTTGCAAGTCAAATAACAAAATATAATTTTGAACCTGAACGTTAACCCAGTTTACTGAAAATAAAAATAAAATAAACTGCTCTTAGCAGTTCGAAATCCTTCTGTTTAATAATTTATCATCAATACTAATGATCAAATGATTTTTCATAATTTTTTAACATTTACTAATGATCAAATGATTGAAATACTGGTACCGTCCATTCACTTAAACGACGTTTTGTGGGTTTCAATAATTAATTTCATCATCCGGCAATTGTGTAAAGTAAACAAAATCACCCTGTGTAGATTATTTCGTTTATAACTTTAACATTTTTGAAAATGATAAAATATCAAATCAAGCTTAACGTCTTACTATTTTTTTTTTATATAAAGAATAAAATTAGTTTCTTCAGTACTATTCGTAAATAATGTACACTCGTATATAAGAATGTTATGTATAGATTAAGCTGTATTTTATATTGTGTACACACATAGAAAAAAAAACAAAGGAAATCCCTAGAGGATCACATGAATATTTCATGAAATAAAACTTTATTCTGAAGAAATTGTACAGGTATAATAACATCAATTTTATTGTAATCATTTCTCTTCATGGGTATTAAAACACAAGCCCATATGCCTAACAGACATACATAACATTTTTATCCGTGGGATACTTTGTATGTTCACTTGACTTTTATGTTCCACTTAGTTTAGAAATTGTAAATAATCGTACACATACATATTTATATATGTAATATATGTACATACATGTTTGTTTGTTTATGTATGTATTGTACATAATGTGTAGTAAAGAAAAGGGAAAATTTGATGTTATTTACGATACGTAACTTTTATGTGAGAATTGACTTGGTGAAAGTTGCGTTAATCTCGATTTTACTTTTTCTAAATCTTTTTCTTCTTTATTTTTATTTTTTGGACGTATGTTTATACATTTATTATTATTTTTTTTTTGTTTCTTTTTACGAATGTTTTGTAAATTACTCATAATGATATATGCAATTGTAAATGTTATAAAAATTACAATATAATCTTATGGTTATTGGGAATAGAATAAAAAGTAAATCTGAAAAAGTGTTCTGAAAAAAGTAAATCTGAGTGTTTTAAACTGTTTAAACTAACATAAATCTTTTTGCTTTGTATTTCGAACATTTTAGCAATTTTACAAAAATATGTTATCCTCATACCTAATTTTATTTCTATATTTTCTTTTACAGAAGGTGTTCCTTTTGTAAAAGATACAGAACAGCTCTCAAACAATATCTAATAAAATACTATTATCATAAATTAAATAAAACCAAAAGAAAAAAGAGGTTCCATTATAAAGTTATAATAAAAATAAAATATATTTTACTTATACCTTAACTATATCCTTTTGTTTTTTGTGTACGGGGAATGATTATACTGTGATTTTTGTTTTTTTTTTATTTTTGTTTTTATTTTTATTACGTTCTTTCAAAATAATTTGTTTTTGTCTTTGTTGCGCAGAAACATGAATTTCGAATCAACTTTATATATACATATTAATCCAAAAACTTTTGAGTACTGTATAAATGAAAAATTATGGTATAACTAAATATTTCACAAAATGTTTCTTAAATGTTGTTCCTGATTTACATATGTATATGATTTTAGATGAAACTTTTCAAAATTAATTTCATATTTGTGAAGTTCCTAGAATATTTAAAAGTAAATCAAATTTAGATTTTGTCATTAGTTAAATACAATAGTTTTGGATTGATCATAACATGCGAGCATGATAAATGCAAGGTCGAGTTATACCAATAAAGTGGGTTATTATTTACCTCTAGCTGTCAGCAAAACCACTCCGCCATGCAACAATCCATGACAGAATTGAATTAGGACAGTTGTAAATAACACACCTTGTAACTATCATTCCGTCATGTGGTTAATATATGTATGTAAATGAAATTGATCAAATTATCCTTTCTACTTAATATGTTTCCTATTCTTTTAGGCAATATCCTTTTTTCTCATATCGTATATTCGGACGATTATATCAGGAATTGCCATTGGTAAGAAAATGGTAATAATACAAGGAAAAAATATTTTTAATAAAAATTTTTTTGATGAAATAGAATAGTTAAAAATATTTGAATTTTTGAACACAATTATTAATAATAAAAATTAGGAGAGATAATATTCTATAAAATTGAAAAATTATATAATTTATAATTTCTTCTTAAAAGTTTATTCGGTTTTATTTCTTTATGTATAGTCTAATTTGTGTGTTCTGTAATGTACAATATTAAATTCGTTTTATTTCTCCAACAGAATAAATAAAAAGAAAACCAGCCAGTGTTAACAAAGAGTGAACAATACAAAAGATTTTCATGCGATTGAAATCTTCAAGTATACGCAAAAAAAAATAATAATAATAATATAAAGGACAAAAGGCATAACATTTTTCAAAAGAGCATTCACACTTGTGTTAACGAAAAGCAAATGTTTACAAACTTTTCCTGGATTTGTATACTATTTTTAACATTCCCTTGTTAACTGTGTACAATGAATTGCAATAAAACACTTTTTTTCTTGTTTCTTTAAAAAAAAGCGATACAATAAAATCTAAGAAAGCCCTAACCATTTATAAAGTTATTCGTATGATTGTCTATCATGAAATTCTAAAAGCTCATGTCTAATGTATATTTTAATTAATTAAATGTTAATTTATGATAATTATGAAATTAACGAAATAATGTGAATTTAAGCTTTGAAGACAAAAAAAAATAAAATAAAATAATTAAAATGTAAAATGTTTTTACACCGAGCGATTAACAGTGATTAGTTTTTCTGTATCACATATTTTGCCTTTACACACGCAAAATATGTACAATACAAATACATATTTTATTGTGTGTTATGTGAATGTATGAAAAATTCGAAAATTATTGAAATAAAATCAAAAATATCAAATCTTTTATTTCATTGAAAAATTGTAAGAGTACATGCGTAAAATTTGTGATAATTTTATATAAAAAAATGAACAACAAATTCATATTTGACGCAGGATTTCTCTTTCAAGTTTTTCGATTGAAAATTCAAAACATGTACGTTGGTCCTTTTGTACATATACATGTGTATACATTTATATTCTGTTTCTGTACGGCTTTAAAGTTTTACTCTACATTACAGGAATTTTCTATGGGTGAATACAGAAGAGTACAGTGTAATATGTATACTGAATGAAATAGGGAATATCTACTTACATAACGTTATTCGGAAAAATAAAATAAAACATATAAAGCGTAATATACAAACTGATAAGAGCGTTTTAATACAAGAAAAATTAAAGATATGTATAGGTATATTGTATATAAAACACATATTATCTATTATCATTATAGACGGCTTTACACTTCAATATACGTATACATGAGTGTACTGTGAGTTTGTTAATTTTATTTCGATGTTATATTATTGAAATATCAAATATATTATGTATATGTAACATATTTTCCGTCCGAGATTTAATTTTTCTCTATTGTACGTATTTTCATGGTATTTTCTTTCTCTCAGATTTTTCTTGAATTTCGAGAGTATTTTCAATATCGAAAAAAAAAATAAAAATAAATAAATAAATTTGGAAAATACATACAAATTTCTCAAATTGTATTAGTTTAAAAATTGTAATATTAGTCACATTAAAACAAAAAAAAAAAAAAAAAACAAACAAGGCTTTATATTATATAGTTATATTCGATTTTCCAGTACATCTGTAGAATTCATGCGGTGTAGAAATTGAGAATCATTATTAAAATATTTCCGAATCATCAAGAATATTATACTCATTAGGAGATATGCATATTAAAAATTAATCAGTTTATACATACAAGTTGAAACCAAATATGATGTTATAATTTCCTGTTTTACATATGTTCGTGTAATAAAATTTACTATAGAAAATTTTCAATTTATTTTCTATAATCAAATGGAATAAATTGTCAAGTATAAATATATAATATTTATTTATTATATAAATATGTACGTGTATATACATATATATTACTAGAGCTTATGTAGTTTTAATTTAAGTAGGTGGTAATTATTATCGTAATAAATTTTAAGAGGATGCATTTAAGATTTTAAAATTGTCATATCATAAATATTCAAATCAAATCAAAAAAAAATAAAAAATAAAAATAAAATAAAAAAATAAATAAAAAGTATTTTACAAGTGATGTTATAAAATTGTGACAGAATTAATAGAATTATTGTGAATGTGTATTTGTACATAATTAAAATTTTATATTTGAAATGTGAATTACCAATTAATTGTAAAAGTGTGTTAACACTTTATATTTTAATTTATTAAATTGTTGTTGTTGAAATTTGTATCCTTTTCTTATTGTTTTTTTTTTTTTTTTTTTTTTTTGTTAAACGGATAAGTAGTGTTAAATTGTGTTCAATTTACCCAAAATAAATAAAAGTATAAAAGTAGCTTTTGAAATTTTGTAATGTTAAAACCAAAGTAAATTACTTGCAAGTTTTTCATTTTCATTGAAAACTTTGAAAAAATAGAAAAAAAAATTGTTTTCAAGTAAATTTATTTAATTTAATTCATTAATTTTTATTTTATTCTTTATGAATGATAAAAATAAAAATACTCACAATTATATTATTACAGAAATTACATTAATTACGAAAAGGTGCACAATTGTTATTTAAAAAAATGAAAAATAAAAAATAAAAATAAAAAATTAAACAAAGTTTGAAAGCAGTGAAACGTTTTTTGTATATATGTATGTACATATTTTATATTTTATTTCTATTCAAAAGTGATAATGTAATAATGTAATAATGATCTAGCATAAATCTTTGTCATAAAATAATAATGTACAAAAATGTATACATACATTTTCTCTTGTATATAAAGATGACTCATCCAGTTTGTTTTTATTTTTTATTATAAGTATTTATTATCATTAATATTCATTGAGTATAATTAAGACTGTAAAAATGTTTTATCTAATAAGGATGTAAAACTGTGATTATAACACATTGGTGTTTATTATTATTTTTACATTACTTATAATATGTATTATTTCATTATATGTAATTATATACATAACATATATTATTAATATAAATGTTACTAAAAATGACAGAAGTTATGAGGATAATTGCTTGGATTATTGTTATTTTCACTTTAGTTACTGCATCTCCGGATGTATCCGGTAAAGGTAAATTAAAAACAATTTTTATATAAACATATGTACACAAACACAAACACATAATATATATATTAAGCGTTCTAAAAAAGGTAATAAAAACAAAATGTGATAAAATTATTTGAATTAAAAGCAACAAGGCATTGAAAGTGTTTTATTTCAAATTATCTCTGTAGAAATTTAATTTTCTGGCAGTTAATTATTTTTTATAATGAATTTTTCAAAATGATGTTTTAAAAATTGTTTTTTAATTAAATGTCGTGAAAATCTTATTCACTTAATAAAACAAAAAAAAAAAAAAAAAACAAATAATAATATGCCGCATTTTTGTATCCGTTAGTTTGTCGTATTATAGTATCTACATATACTTGTATTTCTTAAGAATAATTTTGTACGGTCGGTTTTGTAGTGTTGCATTTAACTTCATTCAACTAGAACTCTGGTCGACAAAACAATCAAATTAGACCGTTAAAAATCGTTTTTTGTTTATAAATAATTAATGAAATAATTGAATTAAAAGAAAAACATGACAGCGTGAAAAAAATAGTATAGAATTATTTTTACTTGTAAATGTTCAGTTTAAAAGGTGCTAATTGAATCTACTCTTAATGCTAATGAGAATGCTAATCGTCTTGGTCACGATAGGTCATGCCGAAAAATGAGAAAAAAAAAAAGAAAAATTATACATATATTAATTAGGAGATCTGTCTTCACTCCCTATTCCTTTGAAAGATTTTGCACGTTTTGTACAACTATTGAGTACGATACGATATTGTAATAAATTGTAATAAAATTCTTTCAAAAAGTGTAAACTACTGTCTTTTCTTGAATGGTTTACAGAACAGCTCAATTTTTGTTCAAAAGATATTCGGTACAAGTTTTATCAAATTTATTTTACTGTTTAGGGTACAAAAATATCTCGTAATTCTGTCCGTTTTACCATTACAGTATCGTTGAATAGCGTACGTTTTATCATAACATCCGTAAATAAATTAAATTATCAACTATATCATTAGTTTTGTGTACATATTTTTTTATTTATTCATTTTGTATAAAAACGTTGTATGTACATACATATAACAGGAAATCTATAGCACTCTCACTCACTTCCATCTAAAAAATCTAGAAATTGACTATTGAATAAAAGTGCGAAAGAATAATCGACCAAAAAACCATCGACCATCGATTAAAAAAGTAAATGTTGGTTGGTTCGACTGATGAACAAGAAAATCTTTATTATGTCTCGTCTGTTGTTACCAATTTTTCACCTTCATCACTTTAAGGTCGGTCGTTTACAATATTATCCTTTCATCTGCTTTTAGGTCACCTTTTGCCATCTAACTTGAACATCCGTTTTGCTATTTGGTTTTAATGCTTTACAAATCTGACTGTATCTTCGTTTTGAATTGATTTGTTAATTTAATCATTTTTCAATAATCTCCCTTGGTCATTTTTCTGAACTGGACCATATATTTTTTCAAGAATTTTTCAAGAACATTTCTAAAAATAACATTTCTGAGCTTTTGTACACATGTCACATCCACATTACATACAGACATACATATTTAACTAAGTTATTCATAATCTTTATACAACAATTTTTTCACAGGTAAACAACTACGGATATTAGGTCCACAATCCGATGGAAGTAATGGTACAGCAAACTATTCATAAATTTCAAAAAATTTTTCAAATATATGTAATTTATAATGTTATTTTATTTTTACATGAAAATATTTTACCTTAAGACGTTGGGATGCCAAGGTTTGCGGAACCAATTCCAAATGTTACAGTTTCTGTAGGAAGAGACGCTCTACTAGCGTGTGTTATTGAAAATCTAAAAGGGTACAAGGTAAAAACAATTCTTCATAAATGAAAAGTATGATAAATAATTATCATAATTTACAAAAAAAAAAAAAAAAAAAACAAAGAAAATTAATTAAAAAGTTTAAATATTATTTAGAATTATCATATTTTAAAATATCTATGATAGTTAAAAAGTCTTAAATGAACTACTCACATTTATTCGTACACACATTACATGTCTAAATAAATAAATGCACGTACGAGTATACTATGAACATTGAATATTTTAATTTTTTGACAAACATTGCTTTTACTAACTTTTAATATTTTTTTTTTTTAAAATCGGTTTATGCATGTTATAAACTGTATAGCAAAGTTTACTTAAAAAATTCATAGACTTTGGAATTTTGAAGATAGTTCATGTTGAGAAATTAAAACAAAAAAAAAAACTAATAACGAAGATAAATAACTAACCAAGTGATAAAATATGTTGAGATCCTCGGTGAATAGAATATTTTTCCGTCGTTATTTTATGCTTGAAATTTCACTATTTTAATATAAATATGTAATGTAAAAATCACAATAGACAGAATTTTAAAATTTAGCATGATGCATAATACAAAAGCTCTTGATATCCTAACATTCGTAAGGCAGTACGGAAAATGTTGTATTTTTTTTTCTGCAAAATTTCAAGTTTTGAAGGCCCATTATCTTTAAATTGCTAAAAATATAGAAATGATAACACGTTCATTAAAAAGGATAAATATCAATAAAACATAAGTGTCAATCAACATGCAAAATTTTTAAAACGGACGTAACGGAGTTGGGTGTAAAGATAGAAGTTCCCCCTTTAATGTAGCTTTCCAGTTTGACTGAGCTTTCCACTTTATTCCAGTATTGAGTGTGGCAGAAGACAAATATCATCAGCGAATTTTAGATCTTTAAAATGAGTTGTTGACGACCATTGTACCTCATATTTTTCTATTTCGTTGTATATAAAAGACAATAAATTGAAGAATATTTCTTCATAAATACATGCATAACAGTTTTTGAAGGTTTGAATTTTGAACAATTTTGAATAACCGTTTTTATGTCGTTTTTATTATACCAATGAAAAAAGTATTGTTTACTCCAAATTCAATATTTTTCAATTTTCATATTTTCATCTCAATTAGAAAAGATAAATTCGTAAAAACTAAACTAAAAAGTGGAAGATTGTAAAATTTCAGGTTTTATTACCTTTTTAAATTTCAACGTTAAAAAAGTTTTTTTCAATGTATCAAAAAATGTGTTATCATTTTGGAAATAGCATAAATACATACATATTTATTTCAAATCTTAATAGGTTGCCTGGGTACGTGTTGATACTCAAACAATTTTGTCCATTCACCATAATGTGATAACACAAAATCCAAGAATAAGTTTATCATATAACGATCATAGATCGTGGTATCTTCACATAAAAGAAGTTGAAGAATCTGATCGTGGATGGTATATGTGTCAAGTAAATACAGATCCAATGCGTTCAAGAAAAGGATATCTACAAGTCGTAGGTAAAAATAACAAATGTTTTTTAGTAACTTAGAATCTTTAAATAATGGGGAAATTAAAACAGCGACTTACAAATATCTTAACCTAACAATTTTTTTTTTTTAAATCGATAATTTTATATTCAAATTCAGTCCCTCCGATGATAATTGAAGGAATAACCAGCAATGACATGGTGGTTAGAGAAGGTACAAATGTAACACTTGTATGTAAGGCAAGAGGTTATCCAGAACCTTATGTAATGTGGCGACGTGAAGACGGCGAAGAAATGCAAATTGGTGGTGAAAATGGTAAATAAAATTTTAAATAATAATTAATTATAACGTAATTTTATATTGTAGAATGTAGAATAATACAAAACTAAAAAATAAGGATTTTTCAATTTTCTAATAAATACGTATCTTTTCATTACAGTAAATGTTGTTGATGGAGAAATTTTGCATATAACAAAAGTTAGTCGACTTCATATGGCAGCATATTTATGTGTTGCATCAAATGGTGTGCCACCATCGATTAGCAAGCGAGTTCATCTAAGAGTGCAATGTATGTATGCAACTCTATTTTTATTGCACTTAACTAAAATAAAAATAATTATTACACAGTTCCACCAATGCTTTCTATACCAAATCAACTAGAAGGTGCATATATAGGACAGGACGTTATTTTGGAATGTCATACTGAAGCGTATCCGGCTTCAATAAACTACTGGACGACCGAACGGGGGGACATGATCATATCAGGTAAATTTTTGTAATAGTGTTGCATATAATGTAGTACGATACGTAGACTTACGTACAAAATAAAAATAAAACAGAAAAGGTAAGCAAGTTTTAAAATTGTTTTAAAAAGGTAATTAAAAATCATGAAAAATCGTACTTAAATCCTTGTAAGAGTACATCAATTCTGTGATCTCTTGTAAAATTCTTAAGATTAATCAAAGCTTTGGAAGTACAGGGAAAAGGTTTTGAAACCTGATTTTGTGTTGGGAAATTTTTAGAAACCTCAATGTATTTCTATTTTCTACTATATCTCATAAACACTGAGTTTTATTCTAGATTTCTGAGATTCCTCGTTTTCCTCAAATTAATGGTTAATTTTGTTCAAAACTTCGTGTATAGTATAGAATTGTTTAAATGGATTTGTGTCAATGTGCGCATTTCGCGTTTTTCTTTTACTGATTCAAAAATAACGTATGGTTGACATGACAGATTTGTAACAAACATCGACGCTTTGATTATAGTACCAAAAATGTTGTATATAATCAGTTACATATTACATAAAAAATGTAGAAAGCTAAAAACACAAAGTACATTTTGACCATACGCATTCATTTCTTACTGGAGCAATAAAATTGTTTGCCATGTTGAACGAAAATGACAACAATTTGTATTTCCATATTATTGATAAAACAAAGAATATACATATATGTACATTATATGTACATACATACATATGTAGGTGCTGGATACGTGTATGCATACTTACGTATGTGTGTATGTATTGTATACATACTCGTATACTATATTCTCTCATTTATACGTAAATTATATAAGGTGTCCCAGAACAAAGGTCTCACATACATACATTTTTATGGTATATTTTTAAAAATGCGATAAAATGGCCATTACTTTTGAAGTCATTTAAGTGCAAATAATTTGTTCTGCAAAATTTTAGACGAAAAACGAAACAAAATTCCAAATACGAGTATCTTAAGATAATATCCTCTGATTTTCGGATTTTGAGAACATTCATGAAAGCCGTTTACCTTATTTTTTTTACATTATTATAATAAAAGGTGATCTAAATTTACAATTTAAATTTAATTTGTTTAACGTACGATTATGATGTACAAGGTCATTCAAAACATGAAGTCCATTTTTTAACTTAATATTTTTACGAGTCTAAAAACAGCATGAACTTTAAAAAAAACATGATTTATGACCTTGATTCTGGGACACAATATCCATTTCGTTAATACTTTAGTACCATTTGCTTTCAATAATACATACTTTTTTACAATTATACATATAACGTAATCATACGTTACATTAGGTACACATAAAGTATAAAATTTTTACTTGCTTAGCCTTTATACGTATAGGCATAAACTAGCACTTTTCGAAAATTTATTTAATGGTTGCAGTTGTGGTTTTGGTTATATGACAGTATGAGCTCTGAAATCCTTAATACGTGTATATGTCGCTTATCAAGTCCACAACAATAAATATACATACATACATATACATATGTATACAATATGCGATTGATGTCGTTAAAAAAAGAAATAAAAATCTTTTTTCTACATACGAGTATGTAGTATTAATAAAATTTCAAGCTTAAAGTGTACCATAATTTTCAAGGTAAATGCGGTACTTTGGTTTTGCATCGCTTACAGTACAATTCAATAAAAACATATGTATATACATAAGCTTGACTTTTATACATTGGAAAAAGGATTTTCTTTTGATTTCTAAGATTTATTTATTTTTTTCTTAAATAATTCAATGAATAATTTTGATAAAAAATTATTTTAAAAAAAAAATTAAATTTTTTTCAACTTTACGAATTTCTCGAATTTTAAAATTTATGATTTCGATATTCAAAAGCTAGAAAACAATTTTTTAATCAAAACATTTTTTTTGTTTGTTTTTATAGGCATTATTGATTTTTGGTATACATATGTATGTACGTATTTTATTTTCATTCATTATTGTTTACATATTAAATATAAACGTATACATGTGTATGTAAATATGTATATGTACAAAAAAGTGTCACAATCAAAATTGTTAATGAAACTCATATTCAAACCTTGTAGTTTTGATTCAAAGTTTGAAAAATAGCTCCTTTGAATGTGTAAAGTTTTTTATATGAAATTCCTGGAAGGCTCTTTGAGTTCTGACTGTATATAAAACATCGCACATCGTGTTATAGAGTTGATACTTTGCCTTGTTTGAAATTTTTCTTTAATATGAGTGTCCTATATGATACGTATCGTATTATACACACTTATAATAAAGGCTGTAATATTCAGATATGATTCAGATTATCGGAAAAATAAAAATTTAATTGAATTAAGGCATTTGGATCTTTTGAACATTTTGAGCTATATGAGTATAGTAAGTCCGCATTAATTTTAATGAGTTTACATTTTTTGGCATTGCCAGCATTGCCTTCTATTTTTCCATCTGGATATCCTTAAGCACTTTATGTTGTCTTGCAAAGCAAAATATAACGATCACTGTTTGTGTCTGTATCATTTTATAATACAGTACTTTAAAAATGAAGTGTATATAAAAAGCAAATCTAATTTATTTTTAATCATTCATATTTTTTCACAGACACATCAAGAGCTGGCGACAAATATGAGACAACATCAACAACAAATGGATACAGTAAATATATGAAATTAAAAATACGTAATATTGGACCAACAGATTTTGGTTCATACCGTTGTGTTGCAAAAAATTCATTGGGTGAAACAGATGGTGTTATAAAACTTGATGGTAAATAAAATTATAAAAAAATACTTAGTCAATTAAATGTTCAATTGAACAATTAGATAACTGAACAATTATAATTTAGATAACAAATTTATTTTAAATAAAATTGAAATGGTCAAAAGGGTTAACAATAGGCAATTTTATTTTTATTATGTACTTATTCAAACGAATATAGAAAAATTTCTATATAAACATCACGATAAGCTAAATAATAAATTTTGAAACTTTCCAAAACATTTTGGTTTTATATGATGTTAATATCTTGTAACACAACATCTTGAATATTTTGCCCTTTTGCCAAAAATTTCAAGGACTCATTTTTACCTTGATTTTGTAATTTGAAATATTAAAGTATAGTCTTAAAAATTCTCATTCAAATTTCAGAAATTCTTGCACCAACCACAACTGTTATGTCAGAAATAGTCACATATAATCGTAGTGTCGGTAAGTGTACATATATACGTAAAATTATATTAAATAAACATTTAATTATTTATGTTAAAAACAGACCGTACTTTTCACACTTTAATTAATTTGTATTATTTGAAAACTGATGTTGCTTTCAAAATATTATTTACGCCATTAGTATAATTACAGATTAGTGTATGTATTTGTATACAAATTAATGTTTTCTTTTTGTATGTACATACATGAATAAAATCGGATGTTTATACTGATTTTTATTTTTATGATTCTTTTTTTTATTAAGGAAAACGACCACATAGAAAATATGAATCAAATGCTTTGCCTGATTATGGTGCTGAAGAATGGAGAAATGAAAGTAAGTAACTGGCTATTTTCAGAGCTTTTATTGGCTACTGCGTGACAATGCAGAAGCCAATCACTTATTTGCGAAATATTAGCATATTTGAATGTTAACTGTTTAGATTTAAATATGTAAATAAAAACGTAAAATCTATGTATGTATATGAGTTTTTCAATTTTTTGATATTATTCATCATGCGTGTGTTATCGTTATGCAATGTACCTATGGCCACCATGTACCATGTATAATTAATTAGGTATGAAAATACTATACAGAAGAATAATTTAAAATTTTTTATTAAATTAGAAAAAGCGTTTATCTAAAAATAACAAAATTTTAGATTATATAAATATTTAGAATAGCAAATTTTAGATTATATAAATTTTTACTGCATATAATAAAAAACAATTCAGGTACAAAAGTATGCAATCTAAAACAATATTGTATGTAATAAGAAGCTTTTGGTTGATATCAAATAAAAATCCTTATTGTCAATTAAATATGATAAATTGATTTTTATTTGTAATGTATTTTAACGATTATCATAATTTTTTTTTGTTTTAAAATAAAGCAATGAAATTTTTTCCTTGTGTTTATTACTTGTATTTTTCAACTTTTTGAAATTTTTTTCGTTTTTAAACTATGTACTTATAAAATCATTTAATTTTCATCCTTATACGGATAAAGTGTGTAAGTACATGAACAGTCTGAATTTTCAGAAAAATTAATTAAATAACATTTATAAAATAATATTATGAAACATCCTGTATGTTATTTAGCAAATTAGCATGAAAAATTAATAAGGATTTCAGTTAGGCTTAACTGGGCTGTTAGTTAAGTTAACAAGAAAAAATCTTGTAATTTGAATCGGACCAGAAAACGGATGTTTCTCGGTTTCAACTTCACCTTGTATTATAAACGAAGCGTCATATTCTTTATAATTTATTAAAACCTACCCCTGTTTATATGTGAGTTTTTCATACACTTTACTAAGTATTGTTGAATAGCATCGAAATATACTAATGAAACAGTAGAAAAAAAAAATATTAATTTTTTGATGTAATCTGTAAAAATATTTAAATTAAAAATTTACCACATTTGAGAAAAGGTAACTTTTCGTTTTATAAAATTCAACTAAAAATGAAATATACATGTACGTGTGAATGTAATTATTTCCACATTACGATAAATTTCGTGCATAATTAATTCATTTGTGGCTATTTAATTATTAAATTCATTATATTAAATTTTCTATTGAAAATTATTGTAAAATAATACATACTAATTATTATTCTTGTTTTATAGTCAATTCATTTCTAATGGCTTTATATCCTTTTTTGTTTATCTACATTTTTTAAATATTGGTTTATTTATTTATTTTTCTGTTCTATTAAATAAAATTACGTTTTTATTTACTATGTATCATGTTATGTATGTATACTTATTTAATTATTTATTTATTTGTTTATATTTTTCATCAATTTATTTATTATTATTTTTTTAATTTTTATTATTTTTTTTTTTATTTACTTTTTTTTTTATTTTATAGGTGACATGAATCAGCCATCTATAAGACATCCTCCAGGTGCTTTTCACAATAAAGCAACATCAGTTTCATTCATATCGTCGTCATCACCATCATCGTCCTCGTCATCATTATCATTATCATTATTTGGTTGTGAAACTTTACCCTCGAGCATTCTATGTTGGATTACGAAAATCTTAGATGAATTTATTAGTTTTATTTACAACATCAGTATTAAATATTTTAATTACATTTTAAAAATTTCATTCGGCTTTTATAGTAACCATAATGATATCGTTAATTATAATAATAAAATTAAATATAATAACAATAATGATAATAATAATAATAATAATAATATTAATATTAATTACAATATTCCTTATAATAATTACAGCAATAAGAATAAACAAAATTTCTATTTGAAATTTATGTCAATGAATAACACATTTCAATTTTTACAAAGTGTTAGAACAAAATTACTATTATATCAACAACATATTTTCTACATGATTTTTTGTTATATGATCAGTATAAATTTATTAAAACGGATATTATTAAAGTAGTAAAAGATATGAAATTAAGATTGTAAAATACTTAAATAGTTGTAAATAAAAACGAGAAAAAATTAATAAAATTAATTTAATTTGCGTTTTATCAAAAAATTTTACAAATATACACATGAAAATAATTTTGAAATACTTTAACAAAAATGTTATTTCTGACAAAATAAATTAATTATTTGAAAATAATTAAATTGATAGCATAAAATATGTATCAAAAACAATGTATACAATTTATTTTACACACACTCACGTACTGCTTTATAAATATGTATATACTAATAACAAAAACGCGTAAAAATAATAATTTCGCAATGGCAATTTCAAGAATACGGTTAGAGCTGTCTTTAAAACAAGTAAAAGTCCTTATTCATAATTGGAACTTTAAACAACCGATATAAACAATAAAATACAATTTTTTTACATACTGAAATATCTGAGTCTTAAATATCTAAATTATATACATACATACATACATGCACATTTATTTATTTTTCGAAATAAACACTGGCCATTGTATCACTCTGTTTAGCTTTTGCATGAAAAGATGCAGTTGAAATGCAAATATTGTACAAATAAGCAATTTACAGAACTTTGTAGCCGACTGAAGTACGATAACAGACCTATTTATTTTTAAATCCTTTATTTGTATGTTTTATGTCAATTAAAATTACTCTAATTTATGGAATAACGATTTTTTTTTATTGACAAAATAAAACAAAATACGAAAAATAATTTTTTAATTGATTGGTTTCATTCATTGTTTGAATTGCTATTATGTGTATGAAGATTTTTCATTTAAGGAGTGAAAAAAATTAATCACTGAAACTGAACAAAATAAATATGAACCAGAAAAATTTGAAATATACACATACACAAGTTTTCCGAATTAAAACAAAAAAAAAAATCAAATGTCCTAATTACATTAAACAGTCGTTATTGTTAGATAAATAATAAGTTCCTTCACTTAGAAAAGCGGCGTTAACATAAAATTAACTGGCAGTTAACTTGTTAATTGGTACTTCATCTACTGATTACATTTATAGGCTTTTCAAATTAAATTTGCCGTTTTACAAAAAAAAAATCGTTTTTTTTTTAAACAAATATAACTCACGTTTTTACAAATATTTTTAAATATTGAATATCTTAAGATAATACCCTCAGATTTCCACCAAATTTTCAGGATTCGAAAATCATAGGAAGTGGTACTAATTTTTTTACAAGGCAAAATTATCATAAAATTAAAATTACTACTAAATCTTTGTAAAAAGAGATGAAAAAAGAAAAAATCTCCTTGTAAGTTCTTGTCTTGCCAACTTTAACAACAGGATACCCAGGCTAAAAGCGAGTAAAATCGGGCATAATATAAATATAGGTTAGGTTTAATTGGCAGTTAATTATCGAGCAATTTTTGCAATCGAGCAAAAATTTGCAGGTAATTTTTTACGATTAAACATGATTTTTTTTCTTAAAAATATTTGTATGTTCAAATTAATTTTGAATAGAATGAAATGAGTACCGATAAGATGAAAGTAGGAAAATTTTGAATTTCGTACACCGTTAGATATGAGTACTTCATTTCAAGTACAGATGTCGTTAAACTTTAAAAACAAAATTTAAAAAATTTTTCTAATCAATTTTCTTTTTCTTGTATTTGTATTTTTATTGCATTTGCAAACGTATTAAATTTTTATATTTTATTTATTTATTCTATTTATTTTTTTTTTTGTTTTTTTTGAATGGAAAATTTAAATTTATAGTTCACAATTGCAAAGCGTGAAAATCTGTGAAAAACAAGAACAAAACAACAATAAAAAAAACAAAAGTCAAAGTCATCAAAGTTGTAAAATAAATGCACTGTATAACCGATAAAATGTTTTTCATTTGACATTGAATCTAGGATTATTTCATTCATATATAACTTTGCTGTTAACACTACTAATTTCAAATTTTTGTCTCCGGTATTTTTGTTACATATCTTGTTTTTAATTTTAAATATTTTAATTTAATAAAATTCACAAATTTTTATAAATAATAAAAATTTTTATTTTGTCATTTATTTGATTAATATAAAAATTATTTAAAAAAAAAAGACATGTTATCATTACCATTATTAACATCAGAACCAATTTATCAAAAAATTCAACAATATTATAATGAGAATGGTACAGTAATTAATATAAAAAATTTATTTGATACTGATCCTAACCGTTTTTCAAAATATAGGTAAGTAAAAGTGATAAAATTTAATTGACTTTTATTTTTTTATTAAAAATTCATATTTTTATGTATGTATTTTGTAAATTTATTACTACATTTTACTCATTTTATAATTATTATTTATGTCCACGTATACGTATGCATTATTTAATCAAATCATATTCAAATGCAATATAAATATATGTAAAGGTGAAATAGTAATTACTCTTGTTGTCCTTGAACTACAAAAGAAAAAAAAAAAAATAGCAAAAGTTTGAAAAGTGAAAGTGAATGTACCTTTCTGCCATTGCACTACACGTTACATCACTACTACACTTACTCTCGTGTAATCTGTTATTGATGATTGTAAATATACATATATTGTATATTATTATCGTACATATTAAAGTTTCAAGATTTGCATTTTGCACTATGCGCCAACTATTCCACATTCCATTCATTCAATCACTATATTTCAGACGAATGTTGTATACGTGACATTCTTGCGATTCATTCAGAAACAAGAGTTCATTGACCTAAAAGCAAATAGTATTATTTAATTTTCTAACTAAAAACAAAATATGTAATGCAAAAGACAAATAAAAAATAAACAAATTAATTTATTTTTAAATCACATGTTACATTATATGATTACAATTTAAAATAAGAATATTATTATGTAATTTTACAATACAATTTTATTTTTCAGTCTTCGTTTAAAAACGCCAAATGATGGAGAAATTTTAATTGATTATTCAAAGAATCGTATTACCGATGATGTATGGAAATTATTAATTGAATTAGCTAATGTACGTAAATTACAAGAAGCACGTAATTCAATGTTTTCTGGTGAACATATTAATATAACTGAAGATCGTGCTGTATTACATGTTGCATTAAGAAATCGTTCATCAGATCCCATTTTAGTTGATGGTAAAGATGTTATGCCAGATGTACGTTCTGTATTAGAGCATATGAAACAATTTTCTGAACAAGTAATATCTGGTGAATGGAAAGGTTGTACTGGTAAACGTATTACAGATGTTGTTAATATTGGTATTGGTGGTTCTGATTTAGGGCCATTAATGGTTACTGAAGCATTAAAACCATATAATAAAGGTTTAAATTTACATTTTGTATCAAATATTGATGGTACACATTTAGCTGAAGTTCTAAAAAAGATCTCATATGAAACAACATTATTTATAATTGCATCAAAAACATTTACAACACAAGAAACAATTACAAATGCAACATCAGCTAAAAATTGGCTATTAGAATCTGCTAAGGATGTAAAATTAGAAATAATTTCAATTTAATTTCAAAATTTATAAATCTCGTTTTTATAGCCTTCAGCAGTTGCTAAACATTTTGTTGCGCTGTCAACAAACAAGGAAAAAGTTACTGAGTTTGGCATCGACAGCGCAAATATGTTTGGTTTTTGGGACTGGGTTGGTGGACGTTATTCATTATGGTCAGCAATTGGTCTATCGATTTGTCTATCAATTGGATTTGATAATTTTGAAAAATTACTAGAAGGCGCGTATTTCATGGATAATCATTTTAAAACTGCTCCATTTGAAGAAAATGTAAATCTCTATGGCTTTTTTTTATAATTGCTTGACTATGATTACAATTATATCAATTTTTAGGTACCAGTTATACTTGCGTTATTGGGTATTTGGTATTCAAATTTTTATCATGCTGAAACTCATGCGTTACTACCCTATGATCAATATTTACATCGTTTTGCTGCTTACTTCCAACAGGGTGATATGGAGAGTAATGGAAAATTCGTAACAAAGAATACACAAATTGTTAATTATAACACTGGACCAATTGTATGGGGTGAACCTGGTACAAACGGTCAGCATGCGTTTTATCAATTAATTCATCAAGGAACACGTTTAATACCATGCGATTTTATTGCTCCAGCAAATACACATAATCCAATATCTGGTGGTATACACCACAAAATTTTGTTGGCTAACTTTTTAGCTCAAACAGAAGCATTAATGAAAGGTAAAACAACTGAACAAGCACGAGCCGAATTGGAAAAATCCGGTGTTAAAGGTGAGAAATTAGAAAAATTGGTTGTACATAAAACATTTGGTGGTAATCGTCCGACAAATTCGATTGTTGTTAATAAAGTAACTCCATTCATATTGGGAGCATTGATTGGTAAAAACAGATTATTAAAATTTGAAAAAATTGTACAGTCCCATTTACTTATATTTTTTTTTGTATTCTAGCAATGTATGAACATAAGATCTTTACACAAGGTATTATTTGGGATATAAACTCATTTGATCAATGGGGTGTTGAATTGGGTAAACAACTTGCTAAGGCTATTGAACCAGAATTAGTTAATCCAGATCAAATAATATCATCACATGATTCCTCAACAAATGGTTTAATTAATTTTATTAAATCAAATTGGCGTTAAATGGGAAGCATTTTGAACGAAGAAGAAAATTGAAAGCAAAAAATTAATAGCTAGGGATGAGGGTTTTCCTGTAGATTTTTTGTAATAAAATGAGAAGAACTACATATTTTTTACATTTTTGGCGTATACATAATTTATTGTTTGAGATAAAAATTTCTCTTTTCATTGGCATTATTATTTGTTTTCATCATTAGCTTTTTTTGTAACATTCGTTTATTATAAACATTAAAAATGTTTGTTGTTATTTACAAAATATTGTCTGAGACAAAAATAAAAATAAAACATATTAATATAATTGTTATTTAAAAAGAAAAAATATTTTTAGTGGAACAATTATTCATTCATATTTTTATAATTGTTTAATATAAATATAAATTGTTGTCTTTTTTGCGTTCATACATTTCTAATGTTTACGCACAAATAGATAAAATAATCATACAAAAATGCAAACGATTATAATGTTTCGTATATAAAAACAAATACGAGAATAACTTTTAAAAGCTTATACTGAAAAATCTATATAAAATTATATTTTTAAAATTAAAATAAAAGTGTAATATGTGTAATTTTATGTATTTTGATAGTTTTTTAGTAAAAAAAATCGTTTTTGTTCTTTTATTTCTTAATTTGCATATTGTTATGTTGTGACTTTATGTAAATTTTATTGTATTTAATAAAATAGCCGTTTTTATTAAAAATAATTTTTAAAAAACGATAAAAATTATTTACAATTGCCTTTAGCCGATTTCCTACATACATACATTAGTTTTCTATAATTTTTTTTTTATCGATTTATTTTATACAATTTTACTCACTTTCTACATTTCTTATCTCTCTCTTTTTTTTTTTTTTGACACAATTATTTTCTAATTCCTAAGTTATACCTTTTTTTTTAAAGTTAAAATAAAAGGATATTTATTTCATTAAATTTTTATTTTATTTAATTTACTTATATTTACAAACAGAATTATAGTTAATATTTACACAATGTATTGTGTATTTCACTATATAATGAAGTTGCTGTTTCCTTTTTCTTTTGTTTTTGTTTAGAAGAAAAAGTAATTAAATATATAACGACATAAATACATAATATAAAACATTAGTTATAAGTTTCATTGATAATTTATAAATCTGCATATAAAAATGATGAAATGAAAGAGATCGAAATGATGAATTTTCTTTAATATGAAATGAAAATTTTATTAAGATATTCTAATTCATAATTATTATAAATGACCAGATTTTTTTTCTCAAAATATTCGATTATTATTTCGAATTTTATGTAAATACAAAGGTCCTAACTTATTTACGCACTTCATAAAGTGAAAAAATTTCCTCGAATTTTAATTTAAAATTAATTTATATCACATATTTATGATTAATTTCTGAATATTTCTGATAATGAAATATAACTTTAAAAAAAATAATATTTCAGAAAAAAATTATTATGGCAAATTTAAAGACAAAAGTTGCATAATCAAATTTAAAAAATATATTTTTGCCTTTCGTACGGTTTTACATAATTAAACTAAAAGAAGATGAAAATAAAATTATTTACAGTTCAAAGGCACTTTAAAGTTCAAAGTAAAGAAAGTAAACTGAGTAAAATAAAAAACAAAAAATAAAAATTTTGATCAATTTATATAATGAAATTTCTGTTTCTGATGGACCAATGATAGTCTGGTGACTTATGAGTAGTTGTTAAATAAGTGCTTGGAAATTATTGAAACTTCTTTTATTAGTAATTTATTTTGAGATTTTCTTTTTGTCATTTGAAAAAAAAAACTTAAACAGATATGTGTCTTTCATGTAATATATTTTTCTTATAAATTTCTTTCTTTATGATTTATAAACTTATATTTACTGAATTAAATTATTGAAAATTATTTGGTTTCATTTGTAAATTATTGCGTAATATATTAAAAATAACAAAAAACAACATGAATCATGTGTACATATCAAATCAAAAAAATTGTGAAATTATAAAAGTATCTTTTTATATAAAGTAATAATCGAATAATCGTCAGTAATCTGCCTAAAAAAAAGTTATATTCTTCGCCGTTTTATCTGTGGTCTTACCATGCGAGTTGATTTTATTTATCGATACCCAAAGTAAGATCATTGAATAATTTGTGTGATTCATCATAAACAATTAAAAAAATTAAGTTATGAATAAATATAAAATGAATACACATTATACGTATGTTTAAAATAAGACATTCTAGGAATGTTAATAAAAAATAAACTTAAATATACAAGTGCAATATTACAATTAAATTATACATGTTTATGTATGTTTAAAATATCATATATTAAACTTATAAACTAACAGGTTATCTATATCATAATCATAATAGATATAATTTTACAATAAAATTTTTCATTTTAAATATACATAGTTACTTTCCTTGTTTTCTTTTATATTTTTTATAGTTTTTCTCTTTTGTTTTATTTTATATTTTTTAAATTCTTAATGGAATTATTATATGATATAATATTATCATTTTATAGTAATTAGATAAAATCGTAATTTCTAACATTATAGCACATAAAATCAATTTGGTAATTTGTTTTTCTTTTCTTTTTTTCTTATATATATTCTTATCTTGTATTTTTTTTTTTCTTATCATCAATTATCATCCAATGTTTCCTTTAATATGTGTATCATATTCTACCTTGATTTAATAAAAACAGTATTATTTTTCTTATATTCGTCGACGTTTATTATTTTGTGTTGGTGGTGGTGTTGTCGATGGACTATTATTTGATGATTCAAGGCACATTGAACCTCTTGTACGTTTTGGTGTATTACGTTTAGGAATATCAGTTGATATTAATTTAACAACAACTTTTTTATTATCAATATTATCTTTCTGTTGTATTGTTTGTTTACCAATTAATGGTGATTTATCTGCTTAAAAAATAAAAGAAGGAAAATCAGGCATTTGGAAAAACAAGTTTACGATGTACATACCTTTACTATCAGATGATCTTTCTTTTTTATTTGTTTCTTCAATATTTATTTCTGACTTTTTACGTGCAATTAATGTAGTAAATTCTGGTGTATCTGGTAAATAAAAATCTGTCTGTTCATTTGGAAATGGTATTGGTTCCATTTCATCTAATACATCTAAGTTATACATAGTACGCAAATGTGCCCATATACATTCAGCCGGTATATCACGATTTAATGATTTTGATAAACGTTCAGCAATGCATGCCATATAAAAATGTTTATTAACACCGACTGGTTTTAAACCTTCTAATGCAAAAAATAATTGAATTTCTTCTTCAGCTGACCATTCCATTTCTTCAATTTGTTTTTCTTTTGATGACATTGTCATAATATTTTATGTGTGTTAGTATATGCAAAACTTTTTCAATGAAAAAAAATTACATATAATAAAAATGAGTGAATATGCACTAAAATATTATATTCTCTATAATAACTCAATTGATTTTAAATTAAATAGAACTATGGTGTTTTATCTTTTCTTTATTTTATTTCTATTTTTGAAAACTGCAATTTATTAAATTGTTATTATTTCCACTTAATAGCTTTTTATTTTATTTTGCTTTTTTTTTTACTTTACACAATAAAATGCACTTTTATAGGAAAATTGCATGAAAAAGCTTTTTCACCTTCACCATCGCCATAAGAATATTTTTTTAAACAATTCTGGATGCACATATGCATAATTAAAAATGTACACATGTATAATGCTTAAAATTGCAATATATATATATAGACTATAGTTATATATTATAATATATTGTACATTTAATTATAACCTATGCAAGTGCAAGTGAAGTAAACCATTATTCGGTATACACATGACCAACCTGGTTGACACTCGCCATGAGTAAAATAAAAACTAAGTAAATTAAATTTAAAAGTAACAGCAATCAGCATATACATTCAATCAGTGCTATCGTTTTGTTTGCAATTGCAATACTTTAACTCCTTTTTGATGTCTGATACTCTTATTTTCAAATGTTACAGAACAGGGAATATTATTAATGAATTTGTATACAAAATGTAAATAATTGTCATTTTAATTATTTTACCAACAACTAATTATTTCAGACTATTTAACATAATTGTTTATTTTAGAATTCAAAAATTTGTTTTTATTTCATATCGGCCGATTATAAATGCTAATTACCAATCCAGCGTTACCATGCGCCGCAAATGAAAAATAAAATATAAAAATAATATTCAAGAGCTAGTGTACAATACATCCGTCTTCTCTTACGTTCAAAAGGTAACTGATTGATTACTGAACTATGACTGAACTAAACTAAATTTAACTAAACAATCATTACCAATCAATATTTATGCTACTGACTAGAGTAGATTAGACTAGCTGCTATTCTGTGTGCTGTGTCCACTAGACCAGACCAGAACCAGACCAGTATACATGAAATATGAAAGTGAATAAAAATGCGAAAGCAAACTAGTTGAAAAATAAGAATGAAGAAATGTATAAAATAGCATACTTGTACAGGGTAGAGGACTACTGCTTTATTCTGTTATAACTCATACTTGTCCATGCTCATACTGCTTACAAGTTTTGGGAAACGATAGCACTGCGTTTAATGTGTATTGTATTGGTTGTATTGTATTATGTATGATCAAAAGTCAAAACCTAAATTGTGTTATTTTATTGGTATAATGTGATTGATGTATGAGTATGATAGAGACTAAAGAGAGATAGCCATTACTTTTTGACCTGTGTTTTTGACATTTTAAAAAGAAAAAAAATACTGCACGGACACGCACATGTGAGATGACTGAGATGTGGTTGTGAGTTGATTTTGATTACTTTTACTAGCTACTAAGTACTAAAAAAATACTTTGTGTTCGTATTTTGGAAAACAAATAAATTTATTAATTTTTAATAATTGAAGGTAAACAAAAAAAAAAATCAAAATTACTACAGCTCAAACCCATTGAAATTTCTTGTACCCTGGTTTTTCAAAACGTTTTCGAAATCGTTTAAATTAAATCAACATTTGACTTGATATTCAAATTTCAAACGAAAACACGTGTGTTCTAAAATATAAATAACTAAAGATTTTGTTTTTTTTTTACATTAATTTAATCGTAGACAAGAAAATTTTAAAATAAATAATGGAGCAACAACATATATTTGAATTTTCACCGGATGGTAAATTATTTGCATTAATTAATGAACACGGTATTTTAAAAATTTGGGACACAGAAACGAATGAATTAAAACAGGAGTTCACACCAAATTTACACTTATCATGTCCATGCACATGTTTAAAATGGATAACAAGTCAACAGAAGAAAAAGGTATTTTTTAATTTAGATAATTAAAACATAAAACAAATATAAAATTTTCAAACATTTTTTTTATATTTTGTTTTAGACTAGAAAAGATAAATTAATTGAAAATGAATCATCTAAATTATTTTATCTTGCGATGGGTACAAGTAAAGGTGGTGTTTCATTGTATTCATACGCTGCAGGAAAAATTGCAAGAAATTTTCAAGGTGATGGTCATTCTGGACGTGTAACAGCTATAACAAATGATAACTTTGGTAATTTATATACTGTTGGTGAAGATTGTCAATGTATTCTATGGAGTGTTCAAGAAGAGAAAAAATTAACATCCTGGAAATTGAATAGTAATAATGAAAAACCATATAGCATAGAACATTTATCAAAATCAAAAAATCTACTAATTGGTTTAAGACAATTAATGTTGTATTCAAGCAATACAAATGAATTAATTCAAACTTATAACGGTCATACATCTGATATTATAATTTTAAAGACTTTTGTTTATAATGATATTGAATATGCAATAACAGCATCAAAAATGGAAAGAATAATATGTTTATGGATGTTAGAAAAAAAATCAAAATATAAAACTGTAATGTGTACATTTTTAATGGAAGATATAGCTTATTCAGTTGATTGTAAAATTGTTTATAGTAATGAAGATGAAGAGAATGGTGAATTGAAAATTGTTGCTGTTACAAGGAGTGGTCGAATTCATGTGTATATGATTTCAATGAATAAGTAAATGAATATTTAAAATTTATTCATGAAATAATATTAAATAAATAAAAATTTTATTTTTAGTATAAAATCTGAAAAGCCAGTAAAACCAAAATTAACAATTGAAATAACATCATCAGAGAATACAAGTATTGTTGAACCATTATCTGCAATAGCAGCATCATTTAATTCAAATGATAAAAATAAAGAGATTATTTTTGGTTATGGTGATAAGCATTTCTTAATATTTGAAAAAATTGTAAGTTTTTTTTTTTTTTTTTTTTTTTTTTTTAATTTTATTTCATTATTAACGACAAAGTAATTTTGAATATTTTTTAAAGGGTATAAATTTCAATGAAAAAGTTCAAGTTCTTATTAGAGATGATCCAAAAAAATTATATTTAAGAAATACAAAATTACAAGGACAACAACAAGAAAATTTACTAAAAACTATAACACCATTTGTGAATATGAATGATGTTGAATACAAATCATTAGGTACATCAACAGCAATTATTAATAAAAAGAAAATAAAACCAATACAAATACCAATGGAAACACGTTTAGAAAATTTACATTTAACAAATGGTGAAATACCACAAACACAAAGTAAAGTGCAATTATTAATACAAGCACTACATAGTAAAGATAATAAGTATGTTTCATCTCTTTTTTTGTTTTATATCGAATTTTTAAATATATTTATTTTTTTTATTTTTATTTTAGCCTTATAAGTAATGTATTAGCAACAAAAGATCCACAAGTAATTCAGTTAACATTGCAAAAATTACCAATACAATATATTGAAAGTTTAATACATGAATTAACAATGTTGATGCAAAAGAAACGATCACACGTTCAAATAGCAACAATTTGGTTAAAAGTTTTAATTAAAACTCACACAAGTCAATTAATGGCACTCGGTAGTAATGATTTACTGACAAAATTTGGACCATGTTTGGGTATCATTGAACATAGAACAAATTCATTAAAAGTGCTATCTAAGTATGTAAATAAGTAGAAAAAGAAATCCTATATTTTAGCACAAACTGATGTATCATTTTTTTTATATATATTTAGGCTAAATGGTCGTTTGCAATTATTAATTAATCAAATTAAAAGAAATACTGAAGAAGAGGAAAATCTTTATAATGAAAATGTTCTAACATACGAAGATAAAGGTAAATTAAAAACGAAGTTTTCCAATTTTATATCAAATACCTAGAAAAATTTGTTTTTCATTAGATTCAGATGTAGAAGAAGATATACGAGATAAAGATTTGTTATCAGATGATGAGTGGAATGAAAATGAATCAGATGAAGATGCTAACACAGATGGATCAAATGAAGATAATATGGACGTAGATGAATATGATGATGAAAAATAATCCATTGAAGTTCATTAGACATGTAAATGCATTTTTACATAAAGGAAAAAATTTAAATAAAATTCTGAAAATCATAAAATGAGCATGCGTTTTATTTTAAACAAATCTTTTAACAAAAATGAAATTTCTTTTTTCCGTTAAATGATTAAAGTTTTCGAAATTCAACTGAAATAAAGAGACCATCTGAATGTGAAAATTTGAATTAAAATTTGTGTTTACGTTGTTACGCCATCTTAAGACGCTTGGGACAGGATCACATTAATTAATGTATAGTTTGTTTGTATAATATCACATGTATTTGATATTTTGTCATTGTATTTCCTAAAAACTAAAAAACAAAAACATAGAAATCGATCATGTAATGTATTTGCACGTATAATTAAAATAAAACAATTATGTAGAAAAATGATGGTGAACTTGAAAATTTCTTTTGAAAAAAGGTGAAAATAAAAAAGTGACGCCTCAAAAGATGGCGACAAAATTTAAAACAACAACCACGCCAGCAGTTAACCAAAAAAAAAAACAAAAAAAAATTGAATTGTGTGTTCCCTTTTTGTAGTATATTTTCAATTTTGTACAATTTGTTCTACTCACGTTCTACTTCATTATAATATTTGTATACACAGTAATTTAGCCACCATTTATTTATTTCATAATTTTAATTTTGAATGATAGAAGGCTAATAAAATCCATAGCAGCCATAATTATTGTGGTGTTGTGTGTTGCATTTTGCATTATGCAGGAAAAAGAAAGTTTGACATTGCGGGAAAAATAAGATTTTTAATTTTGGTGAAAAGTAAAAAAAAAAGAAAAATTGAAGTGCAAAGGCAGAAGGTTGAAGTAATTTTTTTAATATATATATATTTTTTTTTTTAAATAGGAAAATATTTTTGTTTTCTAATAAAAATGAGGATGAAATAAAACAAAAATTGAATAAATGAACTTTTAAATAACCGGGTTTATGAAAAAAAATTTACGCCAAAATATATTGTGTTATTTAAAATCAAAAACATTTTATACAATAACTTAAGGTTTTGTTTTCAATTAAATGAAGAAATTCCATTTAAAAATATTAAAAAAGAAAAAAGTGAAAAGATTATACAAAATTTAAAGTAACTTGAAAGAAAGTTGTGGACAATAAAAAAAAATACATACTTTCTTACTTTTTATTATTTACATTATAACTATTTTATTTTATTTTTTTTTTAAATATATATTATTTTATGTCGACGTCTTCAATAACTATACTTATTTTACTGTAATCATCATTAAAAAAAAAAAATAGTGTACGTCTACTATACTCAATATTGTATTGAAGGAAAAGTTCTAAAATTTTCGTCCTTGTTGCTTGCGTGTTAAGTAAGTTCATTTGTTTGTTATGTATGTATATGCCTCCTTTTTTTTCACTAAGGATTATATAAATTTGTAGTGCATCTGGAAAGTAAAATAAAATTATGAATTTCTTTATCTTATCACGATCTTGTATGCTTTACAAAAATGCACTTTTATTGAAATTAAAAATCTCATTCATTAATGCCAGACATTAGGCAACAATAAATTCATCTGTATGTAATGTATGCACATATACCGTACCATTTATTAGAATTCTATCTAATTAAGTCGTATACCTACATACATATATGTATGTATCTATGTCGATAACTTTTTTTTCTACACAATACGTTTTAGATATATATTGTTTTGATATTATAATATCATAATACAATAATACAATACATATTTTGTTGTACCAGCTTTCAAATGTTTATTTTATAAATATTTATTATTTGCTGTTATTATGTCAAACTGCTATGTAATATGTGAAAATAAATTGTAAAAAATCTTATGCTTTAAAATACTTGTAATTAATAATTGTGCTTTAGTTTAATTTAATATAGAAGCATAACAAAATTACCTACATACATTTTATTTTTACAATTTTTTATTTTTTAAATACGAGTAGATACTTAGTTATACAATATTTCAATAAACGTTTAATTATATGATTAATACCCACAAAAATAAATAAAATATTGAATAATGTTTCAGTTTGATTTTTAGTGTGTGCACCTCAAAATATCGAGAAACAAGTGTCCAAATAAGTTAATCATCACGTTGGTAAAGATCACATATCACGCTTTATCATAAAAATTCTAATTTAAAAAAAAAAAAATACTTTTTAAGTCGTCTCTAATCTCATATTCTTTGTTCTTTTATTCATTTACTTATTTTTGTTAATCTTATTGTTATGTTTTTTAAACGAAATTCATAATTTCAGTAATACAAGCCCCATTCAATAAAAATGGGTGATATTGTATACCCACAAGGTTGTAAACCACTAACAGAAGATCTTGGTCCAGATGAGCTTATCCGTCGACTTAAGGTATTAATTCAATATTACTTTATTTTATTGTAATGTTTAGTATATTTGTCAGTTTTTATTCTTTTAACTTTTAATTATTTTTAAATTTTTATATCAGACTTTAACACATACCTTACAAGGTATGGGACAAGACGATGGCCTTTATCAACAATATATACCACTAGCATTACATTTAGCTGATGATTATTTTTTAACACATTCATCAAAAGATGTACAACTATTAGTTGCTTGTTGTATTGCTGATGTATTAAGAGTATATGCACCGGAAGCACCATATAAGGATCAAGAACAAATTAAGGGAATATTTATGTTTTTAATAAAACAATTACATGGTTTAAGAGATCCAAAAGATCCGGCATTTAAGCGTTATTTTTATTTACTTGAAAATTTAGCATATGTTAAATCATTTAATATGTGCTTTGAAATTGAAGATTCTCAGGAAATATTTTGTAATTTATTTTCATTATTTTTTAAAATTGTCAAGTAAGTGTCTATAATTATTTTTAACATTATTTCGATTTAGTTTAACTAATTTTTAATTTTCTTGTAAATACATAAATTTTTTTATTTTTGTAGTGATGAACATAGTGCAAAAGTTAAAAATTTCATGTTAGATGTATTATGTCCATTAATAACTGAATCAGATAATGTATCAACTGAATTATTAGATATAATATTAATAAATATTGTTGAACCAAATAAAACACAAAAAAAGAATGCTTATCAATTGGCTAGAGATTTAATTGTAAAAACCAGTGACACATTGGAAGTATATGTTAAATTGGTAAAAAAAAAAACAAATTAAACGATTTTTTTAAGTTGAGAAAAATAAAAATTATGTCTCTAATTTCATTTTTTCAAAAATTATTTTAGTTTTTCAATCAGGTATTGATTATGGATCAAGCGAATAAAACTTATGCGATATCAAGCAAAGTATATGATCTCATTTATGAATTATATGTTATTTGTTCAAAAATACTTTGCTCTGTATTACCACAATTAGAATGTAAATTGAAATCATCTAGCGAAACAGAACGATTAAGTAAGTTACAAAGACAGAATTATTGAACATTGAAATCACATTAATTTAACTTTCTTATTTGCTAATTTAATTAGAAGCTGTATCACTTCTTGCTAGAATGTTTTCTGAAAAAAATTCAACTTTATCAAAAAAATATCAACCATTATGGAGACAGTTTTTAGGACGATTTTATGATATTGCGGTACCAATACGTATTAAATGTGTGCAAAGTACTATGCATTTTTTATTAAATCATCCACATTTACGTAAAGATATAATTGAAACATTAAAAATACGACAACATGATTCAGATGAAACGGTACGTTATGAAGTTGTTATGGCTATTGTAGAAACAGCTAAACGTGATTTTCAAATTGTATCAGAATCAGAAGATTTATTAGAATTTGTTAAAGAACGTACATTAGATAAAAAATTTAAAATACGTAAAGAAGCAATGCATGGTTTGGCGTTAATTTATAAAAAATATTTAAATGATTCTAATGTACCAGATGCAACTAAAAAGGCTGTTAATTGGATTAAAGATAAAATATTACATGGCTATTATATGACTGGTATTGAAGATAGATTATTAGTTGAACGTTTACTAATAACATGTTTAGTACCGTATCAATTACCAGCTGAAGAACGTATGAAAAAATTATATCAATTATTGGGTACTATTGATGAGAATGCAATGAAAGCATTTATTGAATTACAAAAGAATCAATTAAAAGTACGTAAATATGTATCAGATTGGGTTAAATTACATTGGATACGTGAAATGACAACAAAATTACAAAAAGAAATGAATGCTAAATGTATATTAATATCAAAGTAAATATTGATTCTATTTTTTTTTTATTTTTACATTACAAAAACATTTATTTTTGTTTTTACAAAAAATAAAAATAAATAATTTTTTTCTTGTAGACAATTACCGGAACCAATAAAAGCCATGGAATTTTTAAATAAATTAAGTACACATATGAGAAAAGATCCAGCATTATTACGTGGTATGGAAACAATCTTAAAACGGGATGTCTCATGTAAAGAATGTGCCGATACAATGGCAAATGTACTTAAAAAGCTTGGACAACCGATAATGACAAATTTGTATTATAACACAGTTAAAATGTTATTAGAACGCATTGCGTCTGTAATGGTTGATAAAGATTCAATTGAAATACTTGTCGGGTAAAAAAAGAATACTTGTCTGTGAATTTCTTTTCTGACTTTCTTTTTCTTTTTAAATTATAGATTAATTGAAGATTGTATGAGAGGTTGTGCAGTTATAGAAGAGATTGGTTTACCGCGAGAAACAGCTGGTGAAAGAGGCTTAAATTTGTTATGTGTATGTTTAAAAAGATTTGACAAGTCTAAAAAATTGTTTAAACTTTGTCCTTTTTATTTTAATCTAATTTTATTTTTTCAATTTATAGGTATTAGCGTACGTATTTTCTGCTCATTTTCAACATGAATCCATATTACATCACATGATTGCATTATTAAGTTTTGATGATGAACAAGTAGCCCCATATATATTAAAAGCATTTACTCATTTAGGGCGTTATAAACGTTTATGTGAAACAAATTCAAAAATTTTAGATGAATTAATACCAATATGTAAAGATTTTGCATTAATTGGTACACCAAAACAAGCTAAACATGCTATACGTTGTATTTATGTGAATACACAAAAATCAGATGAAGAACCATGTTGTGAAATCTTTCATGATATTGTTGAATCATTTAAACAAACATTATGTTCAGATAATGATAATTATCGTACAGCAATTGTTTCTTTAGGACATATTGCATATAATTTACCGCAAAAGTTTTTAACACAAATAAAAAATTTGATTGCACGTAAAATTGTTAAAGAATTGTTAATAAAAGATGTTCCTGAAAATCGTAGACATTTACCAGATGGTGATTGGTGTAATGAAGATGAATTGCCAGAAGAAACACGTTGTAAAGTAGAAGCATTAAAAACCATGGCTAGATGGTTATTAGGTTTAAAAAATGATGTATTATCAGCACAAAAAACATTTCGTATGTTAAATGCATTCATTAAACAGAACGGTGATTTATTAGAACAAGGACGTTTATCGTCAGCTGAAATGTCATGGTTAAGATTAGCAGCTGGTAAAGCGATGTTAAAAATATGCGAACAAAAAGGTGTTGGTGATCAATTTACAGCTGAACAATTTTATAATTTATCAACATTAATGGTTAGTTACTTAAAACAGTGTTCAATTAATGATAAAATAATTTTGGATTTTTGTTTTTTCTTCATAAAGATTGATCCAGTACCAGAAGTTCGAGAGCTATTTGCTAAAAAATTACACAAGGGTTTAAATAAAGGTTTACCACAAAAATGCTTGCCATTAGATTTTATGGGCTATTATATTCTTGGCGGTAGAGAAAGTGATCATAGGTTCATTCTATAAATTTTTATTAAATTCATTTTTCCACATTTTTTTTCAAATTTCAAATTTTTATTTATTTTCACAGATTGCATTCGTTATTAAAAACATATATTGAGACTGATGTTGCTAGAAGACGTGAATATGTAAAGTCATATGCAACAGGTAGTTAATTAATTAATAATTGCGATTTTTTTCCTTAGGGTATTTTCCTGTTTTTTTTTTTTAATCTATAATTTTTATTACATACATAGTACACATATTTTTTAACTAAAATATTTTTAGCTAATTTACTTGTAGTTGAAAAAGCAATGAGCCAATTACCACATATATTACCCGACTATATGCTAGTATTTGCTGTTCCGGTGTTAACGCACGATCCAAATTTTACAAATTATGAAGATCGTCAACAATTAAAACAAATTGAAAAATGTTTGTGGCTTATATTAGAGCCTTTAATGTCAAATAAAGAATTTTTTTGTTTAGGATTTTATCGAAATATTGTTGAACGTATGAAAAATCATAAAGATGCATTAAATCCAGATGACGATACAACAAATTTTGTATGTACACAATGTAATTTTTTTTATTCTCTTTAATTTTTCATATCAATTTTGTTATAGAAAATGTGGTCTATTTGTGATATGGCTATGCGTGTTATTTTTTCAAAAACAAAAGTTATTGATCCTAGAGATATTATATTAGAAGCTAGAATACCATCAATGTATTTTAAACAACAACCAGATGATTTTCAAAATACAAAAGTTTATATACCAGTCGATTGTCAAATAAATTTTAATAGTAATAAAAAACAAGGTTCAAGTACAACATTATTAGTAAGTGGTGGCGGTAGTAGTAGTAGCATAGCAGCAACATCAACAGCCAATGATAATAATGCAAGAGGACGAAAAAGAAATATAAGAAGAAAATCACAAAATAAAACAAAAGACAAATTAAATGATGTTCAGGTATACATAAAAATGAAATTTATTTTATTTTATTTTTTATAAATTTTTCGCATTTTCTGTAGACATCACTATCAGTGAGTAGTATAAATGAACATAACGAAAGCGATGATGATGATGATCATAATAATGCAGAAAATGATGATAATGTTGTTGACAATGACGATGATGACAATGAAGGTATTGACGAGCCGCCAATTAAAAGATCACGAAGTCCTTATTCTGATGATTAAAACACAATATACACACATATAATTAATAAGTAATTAAATTCTACAATTTTTTTATTTCGAAATTATTTTTTCTTATTTTTAAATTTAAGATTTACATACATTTTAAGAATAGAAATTATATATTTTTTACAACCAACTACATACATTATTAGTTTTCTCTTCTTTATATATACATATATATTTTTTTAATTCGTACACATTTTTATTATTATTCTTCTTTCAAAATACATTTTAATTATGCCTAAATTGACAAATAGGTAGTTTTTCTTTTTGTCCTTAAGTTCAAAAACTTGAAACATAATTTTTTTTCATTCTTTTTTTTAACTTACAAATAAAAATAAAATTAGAAAATTTATATGGAAAAGAAAATAAGAATAGATAAAAAATTAGATCTAATGTAATATATATATAAACATACATATATACAAATGAAAAATAAATTAGTTAAACAATCATAAAATAAAATACAATTTTTTTTTTATTTTCTTTTTTTCGTGTTTAAATGTTTCATGTTTCTTTCAATTTTTTAGAAAAAATAAATTAATTTAAAAAAATATATATATATATGTATATGTTTAAAATTTTTATTTAAAATTATTTTTAAAAGTAAAAGTATATAAGTTGTTAAAAAAATATTTTCTTTAAATAAAAAAAAAATACAATTTTCTAATATTTTAAAAAATATTGAAAATAAATAGATAAATTAATAAATAAATAAAAGTTATAAAAGAAAATAAAATAAGAAAAATAAATTAAGAAATTAAAAAATAAAATAAAATTATACCGTTTAAATAAACAAGTAAAACATTTTATTATTAATTAATTGATAATTTTTATATAATAAATAACATACTGTATGTATAAAAATAAAAAAGAATATGAATGAAATACAAAAATACAGAAAAACATGATAATGATTGTGTGAACCAAAATCTTTTAAATTTAATCTTTTTCTTGTTGTTTTCCCATTTTTTAATCTATTTGTGAGATCGAATACCCTTGTAAATATTTTAATTTTATATTTTGGCTCAAGATTATAATCCTAATTTTGTAAAATATATTAGAACAAGGAAATTAATGTTTTTATTTTGTTGAAAACTCTATTTTACCTTTTCTTTATTTTGTATTTTGAAGGTTTGAAAATCATCTAAAACCCAAACGTATCAAAGAAGCAACAATAAAATAATTACATATATTTTACTTTTTTTGTTATTTAGAGCAATTAAGTATTGAAGATCTTTCAACAAAATTTGCTCTGTTTACAAAACATTACGATTTACTTGTTTTTTTTTTAAAGTTCTAGGAAAGTAAAAATGAAAATAAAATGAAATAAAAATATAATTTAAGAAAAATCAGAATTTATTTCTCATTTATTCTTTTCTCTGTTTGTATGCTTTTAATAATTGTTATTAAACATAAATAAAATTTTTTTTTTATTTTTTCAATTTTGTTTATTTATAGGAAATACTTTTTAAATTTAAACTTATTTTTTTTGTTTTTGTTTTCATTGTTTTTTCTTTTTTTACTGGTTAGAAATTCATATGAGTTTAAATGTTATCGTAATCTTCATCAAGTATGAGATTTGAACTTTGTTGTGAACTAATTGAAGTTTTCGATTCTATTTTCGAGTCTATTAAATCATCCGTTTTTCTTGATAATGCTGTTTTTGTTGTGGCAATAATGTTGGTTTTGTTTTCAATTTTTGATGATGATGAGGTTAATGTTGAAGACAATGATGATGGTGTTAACGTTGATGTTGATGATAAAGATGATGATGTTGATGGTAATGGTTTTATATTAGATAAATCTATATTTATGACTGGATTAATAGTTATATTAACTGTAGGCGTTGAACTACTTAAATCTGTTGTTATTGTTAAATTTCTCTCATCAACTGTAGACTCAATATTTTTTATTAATAATGATGATGATGATGGTTTTGCTATTGTTGATGATAATTCAGTGTCATGTAAAGCTAAATTACTATAATCTATTTTAACAATTGGCTTATTACAAATATTTTCTGCACTGACAATTGGTGGTGGTATTGTTGTCGGTGTACTTGGTAATGAATGTATTTGATGCGATGATGATAATGATGGTTTCATCATTTCTTTGGATAAGCAAGGTACAGATTTTGACTGATGCTGAAGACGTTTTACAGAATTTTTTTCTAAAATTAAATATAAATGGTTAACAAAGTCTCATAAATTTCAATAATTTGTTTTATAAATTACCATTTTTTGTATTCGGTAATGAATCCATTCTGGCTAGTTTTGATGGTGTACATTCATCCTTGTCGATTGTATCAGAAGATAAATTTTCTTTTGAATAATTTACAGCTGTAATTGTCGTATTCTTTTCGGAAAGTTGCTTTCTGCATGCATGGACATTATCCCATTGTCGTTTTAATTCAGCACGAAATTCTGTTATTGAGTTTGTTGATGTCAGTAATGGTGATGATGAAGAAGATGATAATAGTGATGGTGATGATGTTGTTGTCGTTATTGTTGACGGTTTTATATTAATTGAAAGACCGCCATTTCGAACAGAAAGTATTGTTGATGATGGCATTTTTGTCTCTGAATTTCCATTTGTATTAGTTGATGATTTATTCATACTCAAATCATACGGCTGCATTGAATTATCTATTGACGATGATGATGATGATGATGATGATGATGATGATAATGCCCCACCACCATTACCACCATATCCCATGCCACTTTCAGTAATTCCTGTATTCGTTAATTCTAATGGTGACGTACCATCATCATGTCCAATCTCTTCAGCTACACTAATATCTGGTATATTTTTAACTAACTCACGTAGAAAATCAAAACGATTTTCAGACATTATACATTGTTTCATATGAGATGGTGATAGAGTTTTTGCATTTCGTGAGTTTGTTATTCTAAGCGTCTTTGTTAATAATGATTCGACAAAAAGTTCTAGTGTCCTAGGTATATAACATACAATTCAATTAAGGAAAATACAATTTAAAAAGGAAAATTATAAAAATTAAATATGATTTCTGCTTAATAGATAAAAAAAGTGAAATATTATGTTACATATGTGCTTTATGATAAAACGATAGAATTAATCGTTTTTTCATTTTTGTATTTCCTTTAGTGATAATAAAACAATATACTATTATCTCAGATTACCAAATACATATGCAACATGACACTCATTTTTTTTATCTCCAATCAATTTAATTAAAACAAAAAAACAAATTTATGAAATTTTTATAAAAGGATATAGATAATAATTGGAACTGCTTGTGCAACTTTTCCAACTTCTTCATCGCTTTGCATAATTTTTTTAATTCGACCCTGAAAAAAGAAATGCAATCATTTTTCAAGATATATAAACTCATAAATAAACAAAATAAATTAAAAATATTGAAATTTTCTTTTTTCTCAATTACTACTATTATAGTCCGCCTACAAAACATTTATTATAGTCCAATTCACTTTGCTTTTAATTTGCAAAAACAAAACAAAAATTAATGTACACAATCGAAATATTATAATAAACTTACTGCTGGAAATCTTGCATTATATTTTTTCTTTTTTGATGGCATATTAGCAATAAAACTAATTAATTAAACTTTTATTTTTATTTTTCTTTTATGTTTAACTTTTATGTTTTTTTTTTCTATTGTCAACAGTAAAAAATCATTAAAAAATTCTTTCAAAAAATGACATGGCATGCCTTTATTTTGACATCTTATATATACAGATTATGAATTGGATTTTAGCTGCTGCTAATTTTTTTGATATGTTTTTTCTTTTGTTTTTGCTTGCATTCACTATTCAGTCCTACTGGTGCTAGAATGCTAGATTAAAAAAACAGTGGATTAGATTATAAGTAGATTTAAAAAATGTACAAAAAATAAATTTTCAGAATTATATTAGGAAGTTTGCGCAAAAAACGTTAACTTAAAGTAGAAGTGACAAAAAATACATAAACTCTAGGTATACATAATTATCACTTTGGGTAAGTAAAACGTAAAAGCAAACATAAGTCGTATGTTATCACTTACGCAAACTAGTTGAAATTTTTAAAAACATATGTAATTTGTGTATTTTTGACATTTCTTAACGCATTATGACATTTATTTTGTTTATGTTACGTTTCAAATAATCTTGCGCAAACTTTGAACGCAAAATTAAACGTTTAATGTACGTTCGACGTAAGTTACAACGTAAGTAAATTTGATATTAAAAAGGAGTTAGCGCAGCTGACATACGTCGTACGTAAACGTAATGAAATGTCAAATTTACGTTGTAACTTACGTCGAACGTACATATGTTAGACCGTACGTTATACGTTCGTTTACGTTTACGTACAAAGAGTTTGTGCAAGATTATTTGAAATGTAACGTAGCTATATGTCATGATACGTTAAGAAATGTCAAAAATAAGTAAAAAATACGTTAGAAAGAAGATTGTATGCACATACATATGTTCGTCATTATTCAGTTTTAAGGTTATGTTTAAATTCAAATTACATATGTTTTTAGAAATTTCAACTAGTTTGCGCATAAGATTTATGTTTGCTTTTACGTTTTACTTGCGCAAAGTGATAGTGTAGTATACGTAAAATTAATGTATTTTTGACACTTCCACGTTTACGGTAACGTTTTTTGCGCAAACTGCCTAATTACGTTCACGTACGACGTATTTCAGCTGCGTTAACTTCCTATTTGCTTGCACTAGATTCTGAATAATTTTTTTTATTTTCAAATTTGCTATTTATAGTCCTTCATTTACCAGTCACTATCACTACTTTAGTACTATAACAATTCACCTTCTTATCTTAAGTAAATTATATCAGAGATCCTATATTAAAGAGATAACTCATTTTTGAATTTCACGCTAAAATTTTAAAAAACCAGTGCGAAAGATCAGAATGAAGTTGAAGCTGGGTAAAGTTCAGCATTTACCAGCTTCAAAGTTCTATCCATATGATCTTTCTATTAAGAAACAAGACTTTATATTACAGCCATATGATAAGTCACGATTTTACATACGTTTGATTGTGTGTATATTTAAATATATGACTTCAATTAGTTACGCATGAATGATCACTGGGTCTTTCGTTTTGTGCAATACATTTTGTTTGTGTATTCCTAGAATTATGATCGGATCTACATTTTTTTTTAAATTAAAATTTGCAAGCATATATTTTGTTTGTGTAATTTCATTACACACAATTTTTCTAATTCTGGACTATTTAATTGTTCATGATCATGAATATATTTTGTTTGTGTATTCTTTAAAGTTTGAATACAAAATTTTAAAAGTCAAAAATTGAATATTGAGTTTATGAAATTTTGTATTGCATAATTATAATTCGCATGGCGTATATTTTGTTTGTGTAATTTCATGACGAAAAAATTTTCTGATTCTAGTTTTTGATCATGAAAATGAATAATTTTTGATTTTTGTTTTGTAAAAGGAATGTACGTACATATGTATATACATTTGTACGTACATATGCTCATGTACTATAATACATACATGTATAGATACATACATATAATTATTGCACACAAATCTATGTATATACATTTGTATGTACATACGTTTATACATTAAGTATTAAGATCAATATATGGATATATAATATAACATTTTATATATCCAATCATCATTGCATCAATTATAGCACTATAATAATAAAATATTATTTTATTTTTTTGATACATAATAAAATGTTATTTTATATATCCATATATTTGTATGCATTAATTATATGCATGTATCAATGTATATATGTATATATGGACATATGTATATGTATTATAGTACATGAGCATATGTACGTCATCAAAAAGAAATCAAAAATTATTCATTTTCATGATTAAAAACTAGAATCAGAAAATTTTTTCGTCATGAAATTACACAAACAAAATATACGCCATGCGAATTATAATTATGCAATACAAAATTTCATAAACTCAATATTCAATTTTTGACTTTTAAAATTTTGTATTCAAACTTTAAAGAATACACAAACAAAATATATTCATGATCATGAACAATTAAATAGTCCAGAATTAGAAAAATTGTGTGTAATGAAATTACACAAACAAAATATATGCCTTCAAATTTTAATTAAAAAAAAAAATGTAGATCCGATCATAATTCTAGGAATACACAAACAAAATGTATTGCACAAAACGAAAGACCCAGTGATCATTCATGCGTAACTAATTGAAGTCATATATTTAAATATACACACAATCAAACGTATGTAAAATCGTGACTTATCATATGGCTGTAATATAAAGTCTTGTTTCTTAATAGAAAGATCATATGGATAGAACTTTGAAGCTGGTAAATGCTGAACTTTACCCAGCTTCAACTTCATTCTGATCTTTCGCACTGGTTTTTTAAAATTTTAGCGTGAAATTGAAAATTGATTCTTCTTTTTAGATTAAGTTTCTTTGATTATATGTAATAAGAAAACCATATGTTTATTAACATTTGTAAATGACAATTTTTAAATACGAATACGAATCGATATCGAAATACGAAACAAAGGAAGAACTGAAATTGAAAATCAGTATTAATATGAATTGAGGTTAAATCGTTAAATTTTGGATAAAGTAAAGTACATGGTTGGTAAGTGGTAAAACTAAAAAGTCGTGTAAGGTTGAATGATTTAATTTCTGTTGTGTATGACATGCCTTTAGGAAAATTTGGAAAAATTGCTATTGGATGGTAATTATTATACATTTATTAGTGAATCGACATTCTCTAAATTTATCTATCGAATTTAATTATTTACAGGTCAATTATTACAGCAGTTGGTATATATTCATTTATTTTATCAAAAAATTCAATTGAAAAACATCGTATAGAGAGTATGAGAGTTAGAGAACGCATGAAGAAGTCAAATTACGGTGAATATAATACTGAAAGTCAAAGAAAGTTTGAGGCATAAAAAATAAACTATTAAAATAATAAAAAGAAGAAGGATTCAATTAAATTTTTCTCTGTACAATTTAAAAATAAAAAAGTAATAGACAGGAAATGGCAGCTGCACAACAAATGAGTACAGCCGATCAGGCTAAACTACAAATGATGCAGGATATGGAAATAGAAATGATGTCTGATTTATACAACCGTATGACAAATGCATGTCATAAAAAATGCATACCACCAAAATATGGTGAACCAGAGTTAGGTAAACATTTTTGCTTTCTTAAAGAAAACAAATCATGTATTTGAGCATTTTGAATTTCTTGTTTGATTCTTTTAAAATTTTAGGTAAAGGTGAATCAGTATGTATTGATCGTTGTGTAGCTAAATATTTGGATATTCATGAACGAATTGGTAAAAAATTAACAGCAATGTCAATGCAAGATGAGGAATTAATGAAAAAAATGTCGGGGGAGCAAAAATAAAACTTTGGTATCAAAATAACAGTAAAAATATTGAGTGCTTGAAAATCATCATGTTTTAATGGAAAAATAGTAGAAACATAATAGTTTACCGAAATACAAACATTTAAAAAATGTTTACGTTTAAGTTGTAGTTTTTTTTTTTAATTATTATTATTGTTTTCTTTATCTTTAGAATTTTATACCTCTGTTTTGATTAGAGAAGAAGTAAATGAAAATAAAATTAATTATCGAAAATAAACTTTTTAATTTATTTGATATTAACAATTTTTATAAACATATCCTTTTTTTCTGTTTGTGAAACATTTTTATAATTATTACCTACTCAATTTTTATAATTATTAGCTAAATGTCGTTATATACCTCGCCAGTTTTGGTATAAGCATTGATATATCCTGGAAAAAATAAAAATTTTTGTTTATTTTGTTGATTTAAAATTACATACATAATTCCATAAATTATTAAATATAGCAATTTACTTCAATATCATGTTCATTATCACTCTCATCAGTTGTATCAATATCACTGGTTTCTATACTATTTTCCCAATCAGATGTATCATCTTCGTTATCAGAAACATCCAATTCATTTTTATTAAGATCATCAAATACAACGTGTGAAAAAGTCTAGTTAAAAAAAAAAAAAAATAGAAAAACATTTTTATTCATACTTTTTATAACATGAATGTAATATTTACCTTTGTAATTTTTTCCATTTGTTCTCTCGGTAATGGATTTTCAGATAAATCTAATACTTTTATAAATAATGTGTTTTTAATAATATTATAATTATTACTATATGAATCAATTTTACATATATTGTTGCCATTTAAAAAACAATAACGTAAATTTTTTAATTCACATATAACATTTGGTATTTCATTTAAACAATTAAAACATAAATTTAAATGTATTAATTTATCTAAATATATAAATGTATCTGGTAATTTATATATATCATTATTTTCTAATGTTAACCATTTCAATTTTTTTAATAAACCAATATTATTTGGTATTAATTTTATTTTATTATTTCTAGCACCAAATGTTTCTAATTGTTTACAATTAAATAATTTATCTGGTATTTCTAATAAACCAGTATTATTACACCAAAATATTTCTAATGAATTTAAATTTTCAATATCATTTGGTATTATATGAATATCATTACAGCTAATATTTAAAAAACGTAATGAAGTTAATTTACATATAACTTTAGGAAATTCTTTTAAACAATTATAATCTAATGTTAATGTATTTAGATGATTTAATATTGCAAAATTATCTGGAATCTAAAATGAAACAGGAAGGATAAATTCATTTTTTTTTGTACTTTTGAGTATTTTTTTTTTCTATTCTTACCTCAACAATTTCATTATGATGTAAAAATAATTTGAATAGATTATTACAACTTGTTACCAATTCGGGTATTTCAGTTATTTCAAATCTTGATAAATTCAATGTATATGCTTTTCTCATACATGCAATTTCAATAACAGCTAACATATGATTTTCTTTAATAAATTTATAAATAGAATTCATAATTTTTGTTTTTTGCTCGTATTCCGTTCTTTTTATTTTTTCTTTTCTTTTTTGAATTTGTTTATTTATATATTTTGTGTGGCGTAATTTATGCAATAATTATTAATGTTATTATGAAATATGAAAATGTAATAGTAGATAATAACGATGTACGTGGTATTAAAGTCTAAAGATATGTATCGGAAGTCCAGAACTTACATATGTAAATATGTAACTTTTTTTATTGTATAAGAAAACAAAAAAAAAGTCGACTATTAAATTTGTTTTTTTCCCTATTTGTTATCTTTTTGAAATAATAATTTTTGCATTAAAACAAGAATAAATTATAATAACACGTCAAACATCCACAATTTTATTTTTATTATTATTTTTTATTACACCAAAAGTGTTTGATATGTTATAATTATTGTGTAATTTAGTTATCATCGAATTTATTTTTTAAATCTTTTCTTGTAAACTGTAAATATTTTAATTAATTATTAAAAATTATTAATGCCAAATTTATTTACTAAAAATTAAAAATTTCCTTTTTGTATTTTATTTATTTTACCTATCTACTATATATAGTAGATTGAAGTCGTGAATTTGGTTGAGTTGTATGTCAAAATCAGGTGATTATTAAAATTATTTATGATGTAAAATTAAAATTGCTTTTTAATTACATGCTTTGTTGTTGTTTTAATATGGTTCGTTATGTACATATGGATGGTTATGTTTTAAGTCTACATTCTACAACTACAACTCATTTGTAGTCTACATATAAAACACATAAATTAAAAACAATAAACAACAAATAACTGCTGCTGCTGCTAGCGCCAGTTTGTGTACATCGAACACACCATACGTAATCAGTCAAAAAGTAAACATTTATTTAAAATGTCAAAATTTATATTTCTATCACCCACTCACTTATGAACTGAGTATTATATGTTTCTTTTCAATTTTTTAATAATGGCGTTAGGTAATAGGTTAGGAATATTTGTAATTTTGGTAAATATAATTTGTGTATGTACAATTGTACACTACCCCTACCAATTATACATATTCATAATACAAAACAAACACAAACAAACAAACATCCGCCACTGTCAGACATTGACTGATCAGACGATAGACGACAAACGGTGCTAGTGTTGATTTGATGACTGCTGACTAATTCGAACTTGTGTATTTTGTGAATGCATTAAATTGGATATTTTAAATTTCCTATTTCTTAAATAGTATATTTTTCCATATTTTATTTATTTTTAATAAATCTTCAAATATTCAATTAATGAATAAAATTTAAAAAACAATTGCATTTACATAAACATAAAAATTCGATAAAAATAGTGATAAGGTGTGGAACATAATTTCTACATGTATACATATGTACATATGTCTATATAATTAACAAACGAGTTTGAAGGGAAACTCAAATTGAAGTATTTAAATTTCGAAGAATTTAGTTAATTTTTGTTATCATTTTTAAGTACAATTTAATTACTTTCAATTATATTATAATTTTACTGTACTACTTTAAATTGTTATTAAACGTGTTGACTGGTGAATACAATAGTGATATATTATATCGAATATCAATCTACAAAATATATAGAAATAAAAGAAAAAATTGTTTTATGCATTTTTGTATGATTAAATAAATTTTGTTTGATGTAGACGTGTGTTGGTGGCGTAGCCATAGCACACGGACGGTGACAGAACGACGTATATGTAAACATTCATAAATATTAAATATACACATCTATACATATACATATTTTAAATTACATACGCTTATATATATATACAAGGCGGTGTGTGATAAAGCTAAATAGCAATACACAAACATAAAATACACACGATACACATTAATATATAAGTCAAAAGCAAGTGAAAAGAAGCAAAAGCAAAGTTCGAGAATAAAAACGCACAGTGGGTAAAGAGACAGAAAAAATATATTCAGAATTTTTGATTATACATACAACAGTAACAGATTAACAAAATAATAAAAAAATAAATTTAATAAACCAAAAACCTTTTTTTTTAATTCTTTTATACAAAAAAAAATTTTTTATAAATTTTTATATATTTTATTGTATTTTTAATAATTTTAAGTGTTTTGTAATTACGTGAAGAAAAAAGTAAAGAAGGAAAAAAAAAACAGACGGGCAATTTTTTTTTTCTGTTGCTTTTTCTGTGTATATGAATTGTGAACTGTGAAGTGTACAGCAACTGATCATAACCAATAACCCTGTACAGATTAAAAAAAAAAGAATAGAAGATTCTCATGAATCTTGTTTTTGTATTCCATTAAAACACTTTTTTTTTCGTTTGTTTGTTTTTTTTTTTTATATATATATATATATAACTAAAATATAATAAATAGAATAAATAATATAAAAGTGATATTTGAATTTTTTTTTTTTTTTTTTTATATAAGAAGAAATACAGGACAAATTATTTTGTTTATTTGTTTATTTTTGGTTTTAAAATTAGTTAAAAAAATTTAAAAAAGAAATAATAAAAGAAAAAATGGAAGCAATTGCCAAACACGATTTTTCTGCGACTGCCGATGATGAGCTTAGTTTTCGCAAATCACAAATTTTAAAGGTATCAAATTTCATAAATCATAAAAGTATTAATCGTATTCAAATTGAATAAAAATATTTTATTATTTTATTTTAAGTATAATTATTTTTTGTTTCTAGCTTTATATGAATATTCATGTACCATGTAGGTACTTATTAAACAAATATCAAGTTTTATGTACTTTTATATATATGTACATATGTATGTATATTACATCTAATATACAAGTACATATGTAAAATATATCTATAAAATGCATAATACGTACATATCTACACTATATACTATATAGTATATACTTTATATAATATAAATTTATTTAAATATACATATGTATATTTAAAAATTTCAGGTTTTTTATTCTGAAATTTATATACATAGATACACGCGTATATAAATAATACATGAAATACTGTACATTAGATATATGCACATACATACCTATGTATGCTAAATGTATGTACATACATTTGTATTAATTTTGATTTTTACATATATCTGTACATACAAAAAATTCAAATTTGTATTTGACAATGTAAAATATGCAAATATGTATATTTTAAATATTACAAAATATAGATATGCTATACATGTAGGTATGTACACCAATTTTATTTGTAGATTATGTACACGTCAAATTCATGAAAATATTTTAAATAACACGAAAATTAAATAAAAATTTTACTTATAAGAGAAACTATACCTTTGTAGTTTGTATTTAAATTGCATTAATTGATAACAAACATATATAGGTATATGTACATGAGCTTAGAGTAATTATACGTACTTACAATAATACAGTATATATTGTACTCAGTAGGTATTTATAATTTACACACGTATTTATCATATGACATATAAACAAAAAATCTTATACATTACGTAAAGTAGGTATATTAATATGTAACTACTCGATTACAGAAATGTACGTACATCTTGCGTACATATATATACATATGTACATAGTTGCAAATTAATTTTATACTATTATTAATAATTTTTCTATTTTGTTTCTCATTATTTTCATTGTAAACATTGTAATTTTTAAACATTTCTCATTATTTTAAAAATGTATACACTTACATATGTTTACATTATGCATGTATATGAAATGTGAATTGATATGTAAATTAATGTCATAAATAACATTGAAAAATATGGGAATAACAGATCAATTTAAGTAGGTAACTGTTTTAACAAATACCTAAAACAAAAAAAAAATTGATTGATGAATGTAATTATTTGAAAAGTATTTATTGTAAGATGTTTGAATATTTGATGAAAAACGGAAAAAATCTGTTTATATGTGTGTGTATAAATATGTATACATATGTGTGTACTTAATGTATATATATTTTTTTCAATTCAAAAATTTTTTAAAAATCATTTTGACCATAGCCTGAAAAGAAAATGAAAGATTTTCTCCATAGATTTTGTTTTCTTGCATTGTATCGTGAAATTATAAAAAGTTCAACAATTTTAATATTAACAATCAAGTTTTTTTTTTTTTTTTTTTTTTTTTTTTTTTTTTTTGTCTTAAAAGAAAACAAATTTAATTAACTGTCTAATGAAGAGAAATAAAACTGGCTTTAAAATTTCTAATAGAGACAGGTAGATTATCTTAAATGAATTTAATTATGGCGTGAGATTAGCAGATATCCGTTTTGTAGTATTTCAAATTTAATAAAGCAAATTAGCACTAGAAAATTTTTTTAGATACAATATGATTTTCATTATTTCCATTTATTCTTTGAATATGTACCTAATTAATCATTAATCAATTATAACCAGCATGTTAATAATAATTAAGCACATTTATTCTGTTAAATTTTTTTAATTTAAAATCAAAATTCTTTCATATACTATATATCTTGATTTAATTTTTAAGTAATAAAAAGAAGCATTTCTTGGTCTTAATAATTATCGAAAAATTGATACAACGAATAAAATTATTTTTATTTGTATAAATTTACAAAATAAATTTTAAATAACTGCCAACACTAAGGATTTAGGCATTCGTTTTGTAACCAAAATTAGAAAATATGTAGGTACCTACCTAATTATATATACATATACATATGTTGAGAAATTTGTGCTTATTTTATAAGTGTAGTTATACAATACGTACAATTATTCTATCTTTCTAAAGGTAACTACGTAAAACCATTTTATATAGGTATATAAAAAAAAATCTGAATAATTATTGTATCCATCCCCCGCATTAAGTTTATTCTTTTCAATTTTTTAGTTTCTAGTACAAATAATCACAAAGCAAAGGGGGTAAAATCATCAAGTTTTTTTTGTACATAACTATGTATGTTTGTTTTCGTTATTTTATTTTGCTAGAATTGAATTGAATTCAATAATCTAGCTAGTATAGCATTGTACAGACAGCAGTTTTGTGTAATAGCAATGTATGATAATGATGCGTTTATTATCCAGGTATGTACAATGATTAACATATACAGGGTGTCTTAGATAAGTGTCAGAGCCAGAGTTCGTTTCGTTTTGAAAGCTTAAACTCTATATTTCTATAACAAAAAAAAAAAAAAAAAAAAAAAAAAAAAAAAAAAATTATTTTACATTCACTCTTAAAGTACAATAGGACTGTAGTACATATGGTAGTACCCTAAACTTCTGGTGAATTGAAAATTTATAGTTCAAGAATGATTTTTTGCTAGAAGTGGTACCTACGTTTTTGGATAAGTGGGATTTGTGACACTTACTATGGGACATTGTAAATTTATGTTCATTTATATACACCTATAAATTTATTCCAAATATTCTACATGCCCGTGCTGTACTGTACATATATTATCCGTGTAGTGTATGTAATATGTACATTCATTCTCATTTCTTTTTATATTGTGAAACTTAAATAAAAATGATTAAGAATTTAAAAAAAAAACTGGTATTATATACATATCTACATATTTGCATCGTATTATATTACAAAAGTTTTATTTTATATGTATGTAGATTTTTAGAATTTGAAAGATTTAAAAAGAATACAAAAAAAAGTAAAATAAATAAATAAATAAAAAAGGAAAGAAAAACAAAAAGGAAAACTTGTACATTTTGTATAGACATATTTAATCGTTCATGACATATTCTCTCTCTGTTTTTAATATAAAAGAAAAAAAAAATAAAAAGAAATGTATGAAATGCTATGGGTATTGGATACCTACTGCTGGTATTCTGTTCTATTATATATAAGTACTTACCATAGGTGTACACATGGTGTATATAAACATGTAGTATGCACAATATATGTATAAATACCAATGTATACTGAAAAAATTCTCTTCAATTCTTTAACTAAATTCTGGCTGGTTGCTTTGTTGATTGGTTAGGATGCCTGGTTATTTAGTTGGTTTGTTGGCTAAACCTTTAAAGATTCTTTTAATTTTTATTTACCCATTCCTGATGATGATTTAACCATTGATGATATAAAATGAAATAAAAATAATATGTATGTACCTATACATTCATATAATATTGCATATACCTAGATAGAAAACAAGAATTTTTATACCCTAACATCTTTTTTAGGTATAGTTTTGTTGTATAAGTAGTCGTAAGCTTATACAAAAATTATTTTTATATTAAGTTTTTCATTTTTTTTATTATTTTTAAATAGCTTCTCTACCACCATCATCATCGTCACTATATCATTACCATCATTTGCCACCTTTTTATCCTCATTTTTTTCTTGTCATCATCATCATTATCATCGTTATCATATTATTCCTTTTGAACTTTTTTTCTTTTAATTTTCACTAGATGTATAAAAGAGAGCACTCTCCTACTTTTATTTGTAGTTTATATGTGTACATATGTAGGTATGACCTTTTAGGACTTTAGAGTTTAGATACATTCAGTCCAGTAGTTTGACAATTTCACTACTGTATACAAAATAAAAAATAACGTTTTGCTCTTATTAAAATAATTTTCTATTCTCATTTAAAAATAATAAAAAATAAATATATAAAAGAAAAATCCAAATTTTACATTTAAATTGATGCTGTCATATATTATAATTTTGGTATAAAAAAACAAACGAAATAGTGTATATCAAAAAGAATAGAATAAACTATTAATATAGTTTACATTGTAATACAAATAGAGAATAGTCTGTAGTCTATAGTAAAGATTTTGAATATGATCTCTGGTCTACATATGTATGTATGTACATATGTACATATAGAATCAATTTGAAAATATGTATGTAGGTATATTCATCAAAATATGTACATACATATGTATGTACGCATATATTATTTGACTTACATAATACCATTACATACATATGTACATACATACGTTTTCTATTTTCGTTTTTGAATTTATAAAAATGTTATAGCATACCTTTTTTTAGATTTTCACATACATATGTGCATATGTATGTATGTATGTATATGTATACGTTTTTACATCATGTATGTATTTTTATTATGTGTAGGCATTTTATGTTCTTGAATATGGAATGATGCCTATCATCATCATTCATTTAAATGAATCGTTTAAGTTGTATGTTTTAATAATGACAATAACGATAATGAAGAATTACAATAAAGGTATTCTCTGTTTTTTCATATTTACATACATATGTACATATGTATGTATGCAGATATAAGAGGGAAAATATAAAAGTCAAATAAAATTTCAACCTTTTTATAATATGTAATTTAGTTTCTTTTATTAATATTTTCTTCTGTGTCTGCTTTTATTATTAATATTAAATGAAAATTTAATTTAATAAATTTTTTCTTTTTGTTATTAAAATTAATAAACATTTTATTTAACACATCTAATTATTAAACATTTTAACGAAGGTTTTAATTATTTTAATGTTTTAAAATAATTTTGCATTCATTTATCAGAAAAAAAAAAAATAAAACTGAATTATGTTACACAACAACAGGTCATTGATTTTAATTTAATTAAAATGGCTTATAATATTGTATTTTTATTTTCAATTCTCATTCAGAACTTAAACATTCGGAAATAAATTTTTTTTTTCTTTTTGAATGCGTGCCAAAAATTATTTTCTGATTATTGATTCTCTCGGTTGTTTATCAAAAAAATCAAAAATAAACGAAAAAAACATAAATAAATAAAAATAAAAATAGATAAATCTGTTTCTGGTATTTATCGTTTTGTAACTATACAATCTGTGCAATTTTTCATATTAAGAGCATACATACAGCATACGTTTTTTTTTGTGTGCATCATCATATTTGAATTGAGACTATGTACTCCATTATGTATGCGTACATTCGGTACATTCAATATTTCCGTTTTCATGAAAAAAAAAAATGGTCTGTATAGGATATCTACAGCTACAATAGATTTTATGCTTTCATTTCAAGTAATCAATTGCAAATTTACTTTTGTTTTCATTTTTTTTTTACAACAAAATAATTTATACATTTTTTAAAATAAACGGGAAAACACAGGCGTATTGACATGAATTCGATAAGAATTTTCCTAATTTTTTATTTATTTATTTTTTTTTTTTTTTATTTTCTTTAAAATTGAAATTTAAAGAGAAGGAAACAAAACTGGATCATAAAGGGGACTAAAAAAAGGGAAAAATATAAAATTAAGTACTTAAACACGAGCTAAAAAAAAAAAAATAGAAAAAAAAATTAAATTTAAAATGTGTAAAATGCAAAATAGAAAATATTTTCATGGAAACATACAACATGCATTACGTCGTCATGTGTACCTTATATATATATATACATAAATACATATGTTGGAGTTTTCATTCAGAATCCCCTTACAGCATTTTAATTTGCACAAGATGGTTTAATATTTATGGGGGTATTATTATGCCTTAAGGGATTATATTTCTATATGAAGGAAAATAGCCGTTTCTACTAATTAACTTTATATGTATGTATGTACAGAAAATATGTAGGTCTAGGTATATAGAAAATGATTAAAAAAATAAAGCAAAAAATTATTTTTCTTCTGTATACATTTTATCAAAGAAAAAGTTTTTATTCAATTACCCGAATTCAAAGGAGCAAAGCATTCAGTTATTTTTTTTTTGCCATTAATTAACAAACAACAATTAAATATATGTAGAAAAATAAATTGAATAAATCTACAAAAAAATAAATATTATTTTCCAGTTAATGTTACAATTTGGCAGTTTCAATCTAATTAACTTTTTTATTTTTATGTTAAAATATGCAAAGAAATAGAAAAAATATACATACATACATACATATGTATGTACACATATATTTTTCTCTTTAACTTTTTTAATGTTTTGTAATATTTTATTTATAAAATAATTTTGAAAAAGAAGAAAAACAAGAAAATATAGAGAAATGATGACGACAAATTTAAAAATGATAAAATCGATATTCAACAACTCAACAATGAAATAAATGTAACGTATTAGATTTAATTTTATTGTAGCTTATATAATCTATAAATACAGATTTAAAATGTTAAAAACGTTAAATATTTTATGACATTTATTTTATTTTTGTCAACATTCTAAATAAAACTAATTCATGTAGGATGTTGAGAAAGGTAAAAATTAATTTTAGCTTTCCAAAAATAGATTGGGTTCATATAAAATTAAACACACAAATATTTAGTAGAATTTAGTTTTTTCGTTTAAAATTAGTCACATTTGAATTTAAAAAAATATACATTATATATTTTAACTAAAAAATAAAAATTCTCATTTTTAATTTGAATTAGAAATTTAGCTTTTTTTTTTAAATTTAAAATTTGAAATAAAGCTTATGTTCTACATACATATTCTACATACATATGTATGTACGTATATGTAGACCTCTACCTACCTTACCTGTATACCTTGACCTCTAGACTATTTTTCTCCAATAAAACCTAACTAAGAATGATCAATAGGAACACTTTTTCAAACCTTTGAACGTGAACAACTTTTCTATCTGTCTTATTCTTCTAATTCTTCCCATATTTGTCTTGATTTTTCAAATGATCTTGTACCAACAAATTGTTTTGTAAGTTTTCCCATTGTTACCTGTTGAAGTGATACTAGCTTAGATTATTATTTACTAGTAATATCATCAAAACATACTATTAGATGTTTTATTAATTACATAAAAATTCACGTCCCTTTTTTGTAACGACCTTGTGTAGGTCATTATTCATATTTTATAACATTTTCATTCCATTTCTACTGTCTACATAATACATTAATTTTATTTAAAATTTTTACTACATTATTTAATGTTTAATGTACATATGTAGATACAGATACACATTTCATTTACCAAAAAAAAAAATTTTTTTTTTCAAACAGTTAGAACTAATTTGAATCATTTAACATATTATGGAAACGTTAGAAATAATTAATTGAAATTTATCGTTTTATTTATACTTTTTTTATTTACTGTATTTTTTCCCATTTATTTTATGTAAATAGATAAAACAAGCATATTTAAACAAATCGTGAAATATTTGAAAGAAATACATAAATGAAAAATGTCTTATTTATTCCACAGTATTAAGATCTTATCATAAAATTTTTAAGTACTTACCTACCAAAATTACCATAGTCATTATTTCATGTACACAAACACAGTGAAAAATTGTGGTATACACATTATTTAATCGCTTATTACTGAATTTCTTTTAAAATTATTATTTCATAATCTTTTATCTTCGTGTGCTTGAAGTTAATTATTAATATATATACATACATAATCATAAAATATTTCAGATATTTTCATATTTACTTTTTCTGCCAATTTTTTGATTAAAAAATTACATTTTTATTAAAAATTAAACGTAACGTATTTATGTTATACATTTCATTCATTATCATTATAAAGAATTGAATGATTAAAATTTATTACGTAAAAATTATTGTAATAAATTTGTGTATGTTTATTTAGTGTTGATAGCGTACATTTTCGTAATAATCTTTAAAATAAATGAATTGATTTTATTGATTTTTAAAATATCTAATTAGTGTTAGGAAATATGAGCCTTTTTACTCACTTTTACATATGTACGTGATATCAGCAGATTTTTAAGCCTTACATTAAAGACCTTTACCATTTGTTTATGTATAATACAAATATGTATAAATATATACAATATACGTACATATGATACCTTTGATTTTCTTAAAAAAAGAATCCCTACTAAATATTATGTTTCATTGGCTTTTCCACTTTTTTAACATTTTATCCTTTTTACTTTTCAAGTTCGTGTAAAAAAGAAAATAATGACTTTTATAAAGTTTTGTTTGGTTAGCAATGTCAAGGTATTAAAATAAGTTAAATAAGAATTCACGTAAAAAGTATTTTCTATATTATTGTATTAATAATTTTCTTTAGAGAAAATAAACTTATAAGAAAATTTTTAAAACATTTTATTGCACTTTGACCTGGTATTCTTCTACAATTTCATTTTAATTTGAATTTTAGATTTTAAATATGGAAGATGATATGAATTGGTATCGAGCAGAATTAGAAGGAAAAGAAGGTTTAATACCAAGCAATTACATAGAAATGAAAAATCACGAGTAAGTTGTTAATCACAAAATATTATATTTATGTATCTACTTAATTTTTATGTTTTTTAATTTTGTTTTAGTTGGTACTATGGTAGAATTACAAGAGCTGATGCTGAAAAATTGTTATCGAATAAACATGAAGGAGCCTTTTTAATAAGAATTAGTGAATCAAGTCCTGGTGATTTTTCATTATCTGTAAAGTACGTATCAAAAATAAATAAAAGATAAATCATAAATAATAAAATATAATTCTATTATTAAGTATATATACACATAAATACATATTTTTATTTATTTTTTTAAATTTTAGATGTCCAGATGGTGTTCAACATTTTAAAGTACTACGAGATGCACAAGGTAAATTCTTCCTTTGGGTTGTTAAATTCAATTCATTGAACGAATTAGTTGATTATCATCGAACGGCTAGTGTATCACGATCACAAGATGTTAAATTAAGAGATATGGTGCCAGAAGAAGTAAATAAAATTTTTGTTAATTTTCTTAATATAATTTTATCATATGATTATTTTATTCAAGGTTTTGGTTCAAGCATTATACGATTTCGTGCCACAAGAATCTGGTGAATTAGATTTTCGACGAGGGGATGTTATTACAGTTACTGATCGTTCTGATGAACATTGGTGGAATGGTGAAATTGGTAACAGAAAAGGTTTATTCCCAGCAACATATGTAACACCATACCATTCATAATAGGTTTATGCAATAAAAATATAAAAAGAAATTAAAAAAAAAAAGAATACACAAAAATTTAAAAAACAAAAATAGAAAACAAACAAAAAAGAAGGAAATAATAAATAACTAAAAAAAAAACAAACAAAAAACAAGTATGTACACAAATTATAGCTGTGTCTTCTGTCCCCTATCTGTGTATCTATATCTATGACTATTTATCTATTTAATTAGTTTTTTCTACCGAATTTTTATATATAAAGTAATCATCCCTCCTTCTAACTTTTATTTGCAAATATATTCTACATTTTTAAAAGATATTTTTATTTTATTATTTTGTTTTTTTTTTTTTTTTTGTATTATTTTTCGAAATAAGAAACAAGTATATAAAAACAAAAATAAAAAAAATTTACAAACGATTAATTTATTTTTTTATTTATAATTTTTGAAATTCCATTTTTTCTACACAATAGAAAAAAATAAAAAAACGAAACGTTGGATTTTGGATAGATAATAAATGACAAAAATAAAAAAATAAATGAAACTTATGAAAATATAATTTCAATTTTTATTTCGCTTACAATTTGTATTTTAAAATATTAGAAATGCATTAAATGTATGTTTTTTTTTTCATTAGGATTTATTTTTTGTGCTTTTTATGTTTTTATAAAAATATTACAACTAATAACTATACATATAAATTTATGTAAATTATGAAAATCAAACACTAAAATAAACACAATTTTTTTTAAGACGTGAGATAAAAAGAAATTTACATAAATATTTTTTTCTTACTATACAAAACATATATACAATAATAATACACTTAGTACATTTACATAATACACTTAAATATGTATAAAAAAAAAACTTTGTTTTTTTTTACAATATTTACAATATTTTTACATTACATATAATTACAATTTTTAGAAAATAAAAAATGAAATGAATATAAAGTATGAAGTAATAAGAAAAATTAATAAAAAAATATGAATATGAAAATTTACAAGTAAAAAAAAGAAAAAGATCTGTGTTTCAAATTAATTTAATGAACTACAATATACCAACCGTTCTTTTAAAAATAAAATCGAATATAAAAATATTTGTCTGATTTTGAAGAAAATTACATACTTTTATATATTGTTACGTAACGAAATGAATAAACCCCGGTCTTTGAATTTTCTTTTATTTTTTATTCTGGTAAATGATATTATTTACTGCATAAGAAAAATAAATAAAATTAAAAAAGAACAAAAAAATTATTTCAAATAATTTCCTATTTTTGTGTTTTATTACTATTTTATTATTACATATTATCATTTTGTTTATAAAAGCGAATTTAAAATATGTAATAGAACAAAATATTCGCTATAATAAAAAAGTAACAATGGAACACAAAAAAGTGTAAATGTTTTTGTAATCTGCTCGTCTTTTAATTTTACATTTTTTTAAAAATAAATTTTAATTTTTAAGGACAATAAAAATTAAATTTATTACATATTTTAGAAGAAAAAAAAAATTCATGTGTGCATACAAATATTGAATAAGAAGGAAAATAAGTTATCATTTAATTTAGTTTGATTCAAAAATTAAATTTTAATTTATTTTATATGAAATTGCAAATGGATAAAATATTATTAAAAATTTCTAATAAAATTTTGTACATTTTATTTGCCATTGGTTAAATTCATACATACTATATAATGGAATATAAAATAAATCTTGATAATATTATACATTATTATATATATTTTACTTTATAGTTTTTTTTTTTTAAAACAATAGAATTATATATTTTCTTTTTATTTTTTGTTATTTTTATTTTTATAATTTTCATTTTTCTTATAAATTGTTTTTATTTTACATTTTTAAGAGATAAGCAATAATTAAGAAATTACATACATATTTTTTATTTCTTTTGTTTGAATGTACAATTTTTATATAAAAGTAATGTAAACTTTTTTTTTTCTATACAGTTTTATATTATATACACAATTTATTTTTTCAATATGTAACTACTATACAGAATATATTTTGTTTTTAGACTATACACATATACATATAGACTTTTTATTTTAATTTTTTTTTCTGTGAACGTTATACATAGTGCTAAAATATGAATTGAAAAAATAAAATAAAAAACGGAAAAATGGTCAAATTGTGAAATGTAGATGATAAGTTCATAACAATGAAAAATGTTTGTTAAGACTTCAAGGAAAGAAAAAATAAAATATAAAATGATAAAAATTAAAAATAAATTTAAAAAATAATACAATAATAATAATAACAAATAATACATTTAATTAATCTGTAAAACATTACATACATAAATAAATGTATTTGATGTGCTTATGAAGAAGACACCAAGAAATATAAATTTTATGAAGATATTTATTTTTGTTTGTATATATATGTAATTATTATTTTAATTATGAGGTATCTTTACTTCAAGTACGTAGTTAAATATTTGATGCATAGAAGTTGAAAAATGAATTTGAAATTAAAAGCCCATACATGTAAGTATGTGTACTCTAGTGTGTGAAAATGGATAAATACACTAGACTGAGCATGAATCAATGAACATTGATATAATTGAAAAACTACTGTTGTATTCCATCGGATTTGGCTAAATCCTAAATCAACTAGTTGTAGTCGTCTTAAATATGATACTTGGCCTGGGACTCTTGGGAGTGACATTATCAAATCCATATTCTTATTTGTGTGTATTCTACTCTAATCATGAACTAAGAGTTTTGATTTTTGATATTTTTTAAAAAAATAAATTTTTTTATATTTACACCTATATGATTCCAATTCCAATACGTTTTCTTGCTTGAAAGAAACTGCAACTTGCGCATTGTGATCACTGCTGCCGTTTTTACTCCGATCGGAGTATTTTACTTCTATTTCAGTAAGAGTACTCCGATACTCCGCTTGTTAGGATTTTACTACCTTTTCAGGTTTCAAAACAGCAGCGCTGATCGTGATTCGTGCAATCAATGTTCGGAAGGCAGACTTGCTGTTTTGAACGTTTCGAATGTGATCCAACGGAGTACAGTTCCCCTTTTATTTTTTCATAGCAGTTAGTTAACATTACAAGCCTTACTTTTTGTTATTTATCACATCAGAATCATTTTATTCCAGTTTTTATGAATTAATTTTATTATATAATAAAATTTAGTTATTTTTGAAAAATAGTCCGAAATTTCGAACCTAAAAAAGAGGATTTAATTTCTTGAACTCACTCACTCAAATATTTTCGAAATCGAATAATTTCGAATCTTTGTAATTTTAAATTTTTGTTTACATCTTTTTTTATCAAGTTTTCTTTGTGTTTATTTTCGTTTTTGAAAATGTCAAATTTGACATGTCGTTTAGTAATTTTTTTTTCAGTTTTTTTTGTTGAATGCGATGATGTATGACATGTACGATTTGTTAGCGTTAAATGGTTAATAGTTGTATAGTAGAGCAGCTGTTTTTTCAATTACATATATTTGATTAGTTGAATGTAATTTAGTGTGTATTTTTATGTTAAAAATATTAAAATAAGAATTTCATAAATCTTAACTAATAAATTTTAAAAGTATAAAATTATTTTTTTATTATTTTTCATAGTTCAGAGTGTAAAAGAAATTTCAAAGAAGAAAAAAAAAATTGAGTGAATTTAAAGTCCGAAATATTTTTTTTTTTTTGAAAAGAAAAAGGAAAATAAGAAAAAAAGACATTTATAAATAAATATAATGAGTTGGTTATATAAAAAGCGTTTATTAACACCAATTCAATTAAGAAGATTATCGGAACATAAATACAATTGTACTAATATTAGTATATTGGATCCTGTTTTGCAACCATGGTGGTGTTGGTTAACATCTGTAATGCCAATATGGATAGCACCAAATTTAATAACAATTATTGGTTTAATTATTAATATCGCAACAACATTAGTATTAATATCGTAAGTAATTTTATTATTTTGCATTTGAATAAATTTTTTACCAAATAAACGTTAAAATGTACATATGTATGTACGTGTAAAAGCATTAATAAATGATTTAGTAACTTATCTAATTTGTATACCTACACAATTAATTTAAAAATTGTAAAATTTTTTCGTAGGTTATGTCTGAAGTAAAAAATAATATTAAATTTCCTTTTATCTAATTACAAAGTCATTATTTTTATGAAAGTGTCGATAATTATGACAAAGTCATGGTTATTATATGCCTAGCCAATACAGGAAATTTGTACATTCAAAATATAATGCAAGGAGAAATTTTAACCTTGGGTTTATTACAATTACAAATAATAAACATATAGGTACATTATACACATGTATATGGCAGATACAAATGCTGAATGCACATATGTATGTACATATGTGTATCTTCAGCTTCATATATAATATAACATATCAATACCTATAATGATATTTTCTGTTTATTCATCAATGTTGCACTATACAATCTCTTCTATTTAGTATTTCATAATCACATACCCATGTATGCAATATGCATATCTACACATTTGTACTGTACATATAAATATTCATATTACACATTTATCTACATGTGGTTTTTTTATTGCACAGTATTAACTTGTGTATATTATACATATGTATTTATAAAAAAGATACTTATCTAGCTAATTTTTTATTCTAATGAATAAAATACTTTATTATAAAATCAGAATAAATAATGAATATGAATGATAATGATGAAGATTATGATGACAATGATTGCATAAAAAGAGGTCATTTTATTATTATTATGCTATTAACACCATAATAAAAGAGAATAATCATTAGATTATCAGGTGCACAAAGTAAAAATGAAAATAATTAGGTATATTTGAAAAATAATTTTAAATTCAATTATTTGTTAATTAAGCAAAATCTATGAATTTTTGTAAATACTACAATTAAAAATATGGTTGTTAAATTATATACATTTGTACATAGATATACAATTCTATTAATTTGTCGTGGATTTATGGCTTTACATTGATAATTTGATCACATTACAAAGAGGAAAACCAAAAGAAAATGAATAAAAATTGAACATTTATTTATTTATGAAATCATTTTATTTTCTAGTTGTATTTTTATTAGTTAGGTACCTATAATCAGAATTTATAATAAAGAAAATTATTTTATGCAGAATCATCATTGCTGTAAAAAATTAAAAACCCTAATACATATTATTTTATTTTATAGCCATTGTATTTTATATGAATACAACACTGTACATTTTTAAAAACATGCATATTACTACATACATACATATATTCATTTGTATGTACTTACATACGTATGAATTTCAAAAGTCAAAAATAATGACCTTTTTTTCAATGTGCGTAACGACACATAACTATATATATACTGATAATTATTGGTATATAAAAAGTATACGTCTACGTTTGTACAACACGTTATAATAATCTACATAAAGTTTTGTTTAATCTATATTTACGATATGTGTACATCATACGAGTATAAAAGTATGTGTACATATATACATATGTATGTTTAATACATCATTGATTAAAAATAATAATCTTTTTACATTCGAAGATAAAATAATTAGACAAATTATGAATTAATTTATTTTTTCTTTGTAATTAATATTTTCGTTTAAATTTCATTAAAATTATTGTATGATTAATTTAATAGTGATAAGATACATTTTAGATTAATAAAGAACCTTGAAATTTTAACTGTAAATACATATAATCCCAGAATTGAACTCATAACACATTTGTAGTACAAATGTAAACATATTATGGCATAAAATAAAATGAAACACTTCGATTTATACATACTTATGTACAAAAATTTAAAAAAAAAATACGTATTTCTATTTTTACTATTATGTGTCTACTATTTACGGCTTAAACTGTAAACAGCATGTTAAACTGTGTAGAAAAATAAGCAAAACAACAAATCAAAATTATTATTGTAATAAAAAACTTTCACTGCTTTCATATTTTTCTAATAATATCTTTGATTTATTATTTTATTATTTTCCACTTTTTAATTTTATTTCTTTTCTTTTATTAAATTTTTAAATAGAATTAAAAAATAAAATAATAACCGGTTTAAATATAATTAAAGTATAAATCGATTGTAACAGATATTTCTTATCATACATATATTCAAGTATATTCAAAATAACCGCCAACGTACCACGTATCACACATGTACATAACGTTTTTACGTAAATGATAATATAAAAATAATTTTGAAATTAAATTTCTGTTTACACTTTATCATGTTATTTTCCTTTTTTGTTCTATTTTAAATTGTTCCTTTATTTTTATATTTAAATTATATGTATGATTCATTTAATTTATTACTGTGTGCATGTTAAGATAAAAATCGATCAGTTTTTTTCTATATATTTTTTTGATTACAACAAAAAAAGAAAATAAGATTAAACATAAATATGTAAAATAATAAGATTAAACATAAATATATTAAACACATGCGTAAATAATTATTATATTAATGCAGCCATTACGTATGTTTTCATATTAGTCATCTTTTAGTTGAAATATGTACATATGTAAATATTAAAATAAATTGATATATTTTTATTTATATTTTTCAATAAATGTTTGTTTAATTTCATAAAATTCGACTACTTAAATTAATATATAATTTTTAGTTATAGTCCTGATGGCAAAGCATTCCCACCAAAATGGGCATGCTTTTTATGCGCATTCGGATTATTTGTATATCAAAGTTTAGATGCTATTGATGGTAAACAAGCAAGAAGAACAAATACATCAACACCATTAGGTGAATTATTTGATCATGGATGCGATTCAATATCAACAATATTTGTTGCATTATCGGCATGTATATCATGTCAATTGGGTGCATATCCTAATTGGATGTTTTTTCAGGTTTGAATTATATTATAATCATTCAATTTGTTTATTAAATTGCTTTTCATTAATTTTTTCTAATTTTTTTTCAGTGTTTTTGTGCTATAACATTATTTTACTGTGCACATTGGCAAACATACGTTTCAGGTACATTACGTTTCGGTAAAGTTGATGTCACCGAAGCTCAAATAACGATAATTGGTATACATATGATATCAGCAATATTTGGTGCTGATATTTGGATGTCTAAGGTAATTAATTTTGATAGAATAAATTATAATATGAAAATTGAATGAAAAGAATAATGTTAAATTATTTAATCTGTTTAAATTCTGTAACATTTTTGAAGAAAAAAAAAATGAATCTGATATTGAGCAACGTACTATGTTTACATATAATACAGAATACAAAATCTGAATAAAATTTTCTTCATAATATTAAGATAAAGAAAGGAAAAGGATATAGAGAAAGAGAGAATTTAATGATTTAATTCTGTAGGAATTTTTAAAAAAGTATTAAATTTATAAAATTAATTTTATTGACGACCTAGACATTTTTTTAAAAAATTATTTGTTAAAATACCGATGTATTCTATGTACATTTCTATTTCATGTATTAATGTCGCAAATATGCCTATATATGATTTTTTAACTGTACACAAATATATAATGTATAGATTATTGGTAATCTTGAATTATGGGGAAGTTTAGTTATAATGACAATTATATGCGGAGTTTGGTCTTTATCACATATATATTCAGTTATAGTGGCTGGAGGAGTTGGAAAAAATGGTTCAACAGTGGCAGTAAGTTAATAACAAAATATTACATCAAACCAAAAAAAAAAAAAAAAAATGAATGCAAACATAAAATTCAAGTAAAAAATAATAAATACAATCTTTTGGCTGATTATTGAAAAAAAAACCGAAAACAACAATGAGGCTTGTTATACATAAAACATGTATAAAAATTTTTAAAAAATCTATACGAAAATTATAAAGTTTTTCCTCTTCAAAATTTTAACTATACAACTATGCATTGAACTAATAAAAAACCCTTTGTTTTCCTACCTTTATTATTTTTAAAATTATTTGAAACCTTTATATACTTTTACAATAAATCATTTCTTTTCAATTTTATTTTACAATTTTCTTAAATTAAACACAAAAGTAAGTTTGTCTTTTTTTTCAATTAGTTTTTATAAAACTTTTTAACTCAGAATGGAATGATAAATTTAGACGAAATAAAATTTAAAACAAAGAATAACGAAGATTGTTTTAAAATTGATTTGAAGAAAAATCAAATTATAATTAGAAGATTGAAGTTTATATACATCTCATTATACATTATTATTTGCCAGTAGTTTTCTTTTTTTTTACTTGATAAAACTTACTTGATTGCATTTTGATCACAAAGATATTTAAATAACAACACATTACCTAATATTATCTTATGTATTAGATGAAATGCATTTTGTTTCAACAATTTTAAAATAAAATAATAAAATAATAAATATCAAAAGTATACAGATATACAAAATAATTTTATTAAAAAAAAAAAAAAAATTATTATTTATACTTCTATTTGTTCTAAAAGTCAGAGACAATCTCTACTGCCTTTATTTGTTCGTTATGTTATTGTTATTATTTTTTGTTTCCTTTAACTTGACAACATACAAAAATGAGAAGGTTCTATTGCATAATTAATTATAGTTTTCGAGTAATAAATTAGGAATTCTACAAGAAAGTTATAGTGCATAATATTTACTAGGTGAGTACCACAAATTTTGAATAGGCAGGAATTTCAATGTGGTCAAAAACTATTAATACTCCTTAAAAAAAAAAAAAAACAAAAACAGATGATCGCACATTTTAACGTCGTTATTTCAAATGACACTAAAATTTTGCATTGCAAATTTGAAATTATGAAAAAATAAATACTTTTTGAAAAATTTCTAAAATAAATATTTTCTTATATGTATATAATGCAGATACCAATTTTAAAAATAACATGGAATTATATACCATGCCTGATATTCTTCTCGGGATATTTACGAAATTTGATTACATTTTCTCATATATTTGTTGTTGGAGGAGTTGGAAAAAATGGTTCAACAGTTGCTGTAAGCTAAATTCAATAGATCTTAAAAAAGTTAAAAAAAAAAACAATAAATCAAATGCTACATTTTGTTTTTATTTTTTGAAATAACTGATATTACTATATGCCCGGTTACACGGAAATGGAAAGGATTTTTTTCTTTTTATTTGTTAAATCAGTTAATCGTAAATTTTGTAATTTAATTTTAACTGTGGTCTGAGCAATATAATAATTCACTGAAAATATTTTGCAAAGGTTTTGGAAATTTATTTATGATTTTTTTTTTCACTCTTTAAAAATAGATTAATAGATTTTGTTGGATAGCCCGAGTAAAATATAATTCATTTTTTTATGATGTTCACGTTTAAAAGATAACTCAATTATTTTTTTTTTTTTATTTAAATTAAATAAATACGATTGTAATGATTAGTTTATTCGTTAGGACAATAAGATCAAATATTTTTTTATTAATCCGAAAAAAGAAGAAAAATGAAAACGTAATATTTTGCATGTTTTTTTTTTTATTAACTTAATGATAAATGCTTATTTCGCTTAAATTAATTTAATTTAATCATGCTATTAATAATGATGGTGGAGGATATTAATTAACCTCTAGAATTCCTTTTTCCTTTCATGTATTTTAACATATTGAAAAAAAAGAAATCATATCCAAACTATGTTATTTATAAATTTCATGTGGGTTCATATGAAATTTCGAATTTTCTATAATTGAAATTAATAAATAATTTTATGAATAAGTTTGAATTTAGTTTCAAAGAAAACAAAATCATGATAAGCCTCAATCATAATTATTTTAGAAATCGCATTCGAAAAATATTAGAATTTCAATAATTATACCTTGATATCTTAACTATGATTTTCATTCTTATTACTTATTATATACATGTATCTCTTTCTTTATTATAAAAAAAAAAAGATATATGTATATACATATATATGTCTACAGTATCTTTACAAAAATAAAATGTATAAATTTTAAATAATGAATAATTGTAAATGTATATGTATAATTTAGCTACCATATACTGAACTGGATCTAAGAATTTGTCCACTTTATTTTGCATTTGGTGTCCATGCAATTCTAGCATATCGTTATGCTAAAGTAATAATATCTGGCGGATGTGGAAAAAATGGATCAACAGTTGCTGTAAGAAAATTATAAAAAAAAAATACAAAATAAAATAAAAAAATTAACAAAAAAAAAAAAAAACAAATACACATTCAAATTCTAGAAACTAAAACAAAAATTTCTGAAAAGAAGTATGTACACATACACATACAATGTAAATTTTTATAATACATTTAAATATTAACTACATGTATATTTACATTTGAAAATTACATAAATGTTGTTAAATTGCTAAATTATGTTGCTATAAATTATTAAAAAAATATATGTACATATGTATGTATGTACATATACTTGGTAAAATAAGAAACAAAAAGAAAGGAATTATATTCGTAATATTTTTGATGTTATTAAAGGCTACTACAAACGTAACGACTCTTGGTACAATTAAGTTGTAGTACCATATCGAAACTGAAACCACAGACGTAACTACAGATCGTACAACGTAATTTTTTTGTTTTTGAATGAAATGTTAAGTTATCGTATAATTGAAAAAAATTTTTGATTCAATTAGGAAAGTGAATGGTGTTTACTCAATACTCAACAAATCTTAATTTATAAATGAAGTCGAAAGTGTGGTTGTACAACTGTGCTACAGGCGATGAGACGGTTTGACAAATGGTCTGATAAAAAAAACTAGTTTAATCTTTGTACGACCATCGTTTCGACCTGAAATTGGTTGTACAACAGCACAGTAGACGGTACGATCTGTCGTACAAGATGCCCAAGTTGTACGACGATTCGTTACGTTAGTAGTAGCCTTAAAGCACATACAAAAATTTTTGTTTTTTTCTGTAGATATTTGCATATAAATAGTATATTCATATATTTTTATTGGTATTGAAAATTAGTGTATGTGCAAACTATGTATTTGATTAGAACAGCATATAACTGGATATGAACTGTTAATTTCTATATTAAATAATCTATTGCATAACATAAAAATCTATCTTCCTTAATGCTAGACACTTTTCTTTCATTATTTTTACTTTCAATTATTTCTACAACATATTTTTAACAAAAAATAAAAACTAAAACATTCTTTCAAACTTGGTAACACATTCCTTGTACTTTAACGAATGTTGTATATATAAGTCTAGAAATTTTATTCCTTATATTTCCTATTTTTGTCCTATATGAATATATGATATTTATGTGATTGTATCTTTAAACATAGTTTGTAATTTTGTGTAAAAAAAAGACTAAAAATATTAACAAAAAAGAAATTAACACTTAATTTAGATTTGTATTTTTTATTTGTTTTGCATTTTGTATATTTTTGATTTTATATATATATTTTTTTTTTAAATACGAATACAGCATTTATTCTAATTTTTATTGTTTGCCATTGTGTGATTTTTTGTTTGTATTAAAGTTTTTTTTAAATGATTTTGTTTTTCAGCTAATGGTTTATTGCTGTATATAGAGATGCACAATATTTTGTTTTTTAAATTTTTTGTAAATTTAAAGCCAAAAGAAGTATTATTGTTTTTAAAATCATTATTATTGCTATTTGAATTCTATGCATAAATAAAATTTATACAATGAATACACAAAATTTTTTTCTAGAAATATTATTTAAAATTTTTTTTGTTTTTTTTTAATGAAATATAAATTTAAATTCCAATTTGCAAATTTTATTTTATTCTTTATTGATTCATTTTTACGGCTTAAAAAAATTATTTTAAGACTTAAAAATAATATTTCTGGACACTAAAAAAAAAGAAAAAAAAAAAACAATTAATTAATTTGCATTAAACAATATATGAACTGTTACTGTTAAATGCATTTGTATAAAAAATTTTTGCACTCTATTTAATAATTTTACTGTAAATCTGTACTCTGTTTTTAGAGAATAAATTCATTGTATAAAATTCATTTAACTCTCAACACACAACATTAACATAATTGCCCATAACTATTATTATAAAATTTTAATATTTTTTTCTTTTTCTCTCTTCTTTTTAATATGAAATTAATAAATAAAAAAAAAATTAAGGGTACAAGCGTCCTATCTCCAATTATACCATTATCATTAGTAGTAGTTCCAGCTTTTATAATTGCCCAAAAATCTCCAGATGATATATTTGATAAACATCCAGCACTTTATATATTAGCATTTGGTATAGTTGCTGCAAAAGTTACTAATAAACTTGTTGTAAGTGTTTAAAAAAATTTTAATATAATTATAAATTTTTAATAAATGAATATAATTGTTAATATAATTTTTATAGATTGCTCATATGTCTCGCAGTGAATTGGAATATTTAGACTCTGGTTTAATTGGGCCATTAATATTATTTTTAAATCAATATTTTAATTGTTTCCTTCCTGAATTACCATTACTATGGTTTGCATTAATATGGGGTATGCAAGATTTATTCCGTTATTGTGCTCAGGTTCGAATTTATTTATTTTTTTAATTTGTACCTTATCTCATAAAGCATTTGTTAATATCTCAATTTTTTTAAATTAATGTATTAGGTGTGCTTAGAAATATGTGATCATCTTCATATAAGTTTATTTAAAATCCCGTATCCACTAAAACCACAATTAATTAATCAAAGTACAAATATTGGTGGTATTGCAAGTGCTAGTGGATTATCATCATCATCAAGTACTACTTTACAAGATAAAAATGGTACACAACAGCATCGAAAACAAATTAAATCCAGTAAAAAACATTAAAATTTAGTTGTTTCTCCTTTTTTTTTGTTTTTTAAATTATTTCTTTTTTAAGAAGAAAAATTTAGAACAGTATTTTAATAAAAAAAAAAATAAATAAATAAAATAAAAACAAATTAAATTATAAATAAAATAGAGGTATATTACGTCTTGTAATATTACATTAATAATATAATTTAATAATTGCAAATGCAAAGAAAGTGAGAAATAAAAACATAGAAGAAGAAACTTTTAAAAAGCTCTTTGTAATATATTTAATACAAATAAAATCTTGTTTAATTTATATAATTTCAAGTGTACTACAGAGTCTATAACAATAAGGAGGAAAAAATGAAAAAACTATGAAATTATAGAAATTGTAACATATATTAAATTAGATAAATTTCAAAAGTACTAAGATGAAGATAAATACTATAAAAAAATAATAAGATATTTTGATGTGAATGCATAAATTTCATTTTTTTAGATGTACGAGTATTTTTGGATTTATCTGATTAAATTAAATTGTAAATTTTGTTTTGAATAAATAATATCCATGTGAACATGAGAAAATTTTGTTTTTCAAATGAAAACAATTTTTTTTTTAAAATTTTTTTTTGATTTTGTTTTGCTTAAAGCTATTTTAATTTGAAACAATAATATTAATTATTTTTATTCAATTCTTTATGCTCAATATACTATAGTAATATTTAATATTAATTAAAAGTTATAAATGTGAATATATTTGTATAACAAATGTATAAGAATATATATATATATATTTTTTTTTGTTTCTATTTTTATAAAAAGAGAACATTTATTTGTTATAAATAACTCCTTTTTTTTAAAAAAAAAATGTTTGATTCAAAGTAAATTCTTATGACTGATCTATTTTAAATGAAATTTTGCCTATAGAATTAATTTTGAATCGAATAATTAATTTAAGATAATAATATTCAATTTATGTTAATTGTATTATTTTCGTTTTTAAATTTTATTTTGTTTAATTGCTTCTTTTTTTTTTCTTTTGATTCGCCTTCAAAAAAAAAAAATACTTATTAGAAAATTCGAAATATTCATTGATGTGGTATAGAGATTAAATTTGAAAAAAATTTTTATCTTATGTTAAATAAATTTTTTTTTTTTTTTAAATTGATTAATTAGTTAGTTTTTTTCTCTTTCTTGTATTAAAATGTTGTGTATTGATAAATAAAAAAAAAAAAGAAAATTAATGTAACATTATATGTCTATGTGGTATTTGAATTTAATAATTACAATAATTTGAAAATTATATTTAGAAATTAGTGTGTAAAAAAAAAAAGAAAAAGTAAAAATAAAATTGAAAATAAATAAAAAGAAATAGGTATTTAAAGAAAAAATGTACTAAAACAGAAATTATTAATTATAAGAAAATGAACATTATTTATGGATCTTTTTATGAAAATGAAAACAAGGAAAGTAAAATTAAATAATAAAAAAAGAAAAGAATATACGTTTTTCATTTAGCCTATATCCTGTTTTTAAAAGCTTTTATTTATTTAAAAAAAAAGATCTTAAAAAATTTAAAATAAAGACAACATAAATTTCATGTGACGAATCGTAAACAGGCCCAGTGATACTAAAAATTTCTAATTGTCGTCAGTATAAGTCCTATTTTAAATGTGGTAGATTCTGCGACAACGGTGATATCTAATAGTTGAAAGTTTTTCTAATTTCAAAAGAAGATGATTGAATTTGAATCTTTAAAAAAGTTATAAGCTCATTTTTTTTAATTTAAAAGATTTACACAAGAAACATAGGTGAATCTCGTCATATATTGGGCTAATCATAAAGCATAAACTATGTATGTAATTGCTGAATTTGTAGTTGTCGCTCAGGGCATATCCACATTCCACAGAGGCCGGATGCTGTGGTTGTGTTGTGACTAATGCTATCATTGAAGTTTAGGCGTTGTAATCCCGTTTAAAGGTAAAATGAAATATTGTTAAGAATTTCAATAACTTTAAGTATAATGGGAACACCGACTGTATACAAATTTTTAAAATGTGACTAATTTCATTCAATTTAAAATAGTCCTTCCTTTGTCAGATGATTTAAAACTCTACTATATTTTATCAAGTTTTATTTTTATTCTTTATTCGTTTTGCGTATCTACATGTATATACATGTAATTCTAATATAATTCGAGTTGGATATCGTCTCAATTTTAAAAATTCTGTATGCAATTATAATTCGGGTTTTGGGTTAAACTGAAATCATTTTGGTTTAATATTGACTTTTCGAGCATGCGTGTTTAGGAAATTTTCAATGAGTTAAAAATATATACAACAGGTATTATATGACATTTGAATATTTTATACGTACATATGGGATATGTAGGTGTAGATAAAATCCAAATTCTCGATTTTCATCGTTTATATGATAATTCCAATTTCGGGGACGAACCTATTTTAATTTGAATTAGTATTTATCGTGTATACGTATACTATCTGTATCTCTTCTTCTTATGTTTGACAGTCAGAAATTGACAATGGTTTAATTGTGTTGAGGGTGTTGTGTTGTATATACATTTGATATACATATATTGCTTATTTTGTGAATTGCGTGTACACATGTGTATGTTTATATTTACTGATGTGGGTAGATTTTTTTGTATACAAGTTTTGATTATATTATTTTGTTTTGTATTTTTATACTGCTGTGAGACGACGAGTGACAGGATAGTACATAAAGTGTAATATAAAAACGAAAGAAAAATGAAGAATTTAAAATAATGTAAATGTAATTCATCCATCATTATAAGTAAAAGGATGCAAGAGTGGTGTTTTACGGATGGATATAATTTATTTTTTATTTTATTTTATAACTTTGTAATCAGTTGTAATAAATGGATTTTTAAAAAAAAATTTTAATATTAAAAAAGAATTACATATAAATAATATAAATCAAAATATAACCTAAATTCATTGTGTTTATGTAAAACAATTTAGAGAAAGAAATAAAAAAAAACAAAAACAAAAGCCAAAATAAATTCTAAAGAAAAATAAACTAATTTAAAAATTATTCTAATTCTAATTGAAAAGAAAAAGTGCAGGGTGTATTAAATTTAAAAAAAAAATATGTCATAGTAATACAACAGAATTTAGTGGAATAAAAAATGAACAACTGAAGGTTATTTTATTTATTTATTTTTTGAGTGTACATACACACCGTATTACATATATATTTTTATTCGACAAATATCTTAATTGTATTAATGGTGCATAGATGATTACTACATTATTATACACATAGGTACCTATACGTTCGTTTTGGTTCATATAACAAATAAGCAATTTAAAGATTTACAACAACGTATCTAAACGCACGTCATACGGTTCATAAAAAACATTATTGTTTATTACAAAAACAAAAAAAAAAAATAAATAAACATAAATATTTAATTAAAGATTCTCTTATCTAAACGAAATGTATCTACAGAGTGTACATGTAGATTGTAGATACATATAAAATGTTTACAAGTGTAAATTAGGAAAATAAACGAAAAATAATCTTTTGCTTTATTTAATTTTCAGTTTATTTTTAATTTCTACTGTTTTTTTTTTCTTCCGAAATAGAATAACACATAATACCATAGTAATTTTATTTCTTAAAAATGAAAGTACATAGCAATGTATACAGAAGTGTTTAAAAAAGAAAATTATACTATATGGGTGTAAGAAAAAGAAAATATCTTTATTTTAAATGTGAAATGTGATATTCTGTTTTATTATTTTTTGAGGATTTTATGTCCTCTCTGATTGTTACATTAATTTTTAAACATCTTATAAAAATTTTATTTTTTAATAAAAAAAAAAATTATTTAAAAATTTTTCAAAAAAAAAAACAAAATCGAAGCAGAAAAATGTAAATATTTGTAATCATTTTGTTTTTTTTTAAATTCTTATAAAATGATTATAAAATGATACCAAGAGTTAAAAAGAAAATAAAAAACTATTGTGGAATAATGTCATATTCGAAAATGTTTAGTGTGATTTGTATTTTGTTGTTATTAATTACAAAAGGTAAGTTTTCATTTATACATATACCTACCTAAATACTATGTAGCATATTTTCTAAATTCTATTTAAAAATAGAACCTTTTTTTTCCTTATTTTATTATATATTATTTTTGTCACTTTAAAGATAAAATCTGTTTTGGTTCTTTTGAAATTTTCTTAAAATTATTGCATTTTTACAATATGCATCCTTTTACATACATATGTAGGTACATGTAAATATACTCACATTAATAATATATCCTAAATATGTGAATGTTTTTGTCATGTACACACATATGGGGCAGGTATTTTTTTTTACTATTTTTGTTATATGTGTACACATGTGTGTACATATTTTTATTGTACATCAAAATCATTGTACATAAATGTAAGAATTGTTTGTGACTTTGTGAGTCAGTCATCTTTAGACAATAATACTTATACATACCTTTTTTTACCTCATTGTGTTCTTCTAGAATTGTTTGTTCAGTTTTATTTAACTTTTCCATTTCTTTTTTTTTTATTTTCGTTGCTGTTGTATTTTTATGTCTGATGTCTAAGTTGAAAAATATGCCACTATGCCACTAGAGGCTTAAAAAGAGATGAAAAGAATGGAACATTGAATTAATTAATGTTAGAAGGTTAATTCTACACATTTATATACTGCATGTTATGTACATTTTGCGTATATATACAGTAAACGCACATACAATTTATTGTACAATTTTTTAATTTTGTTTTTTTTAGAATAGGATGTTTGTACCTATATGATACAGTCGCAGATAAACATGAAATACTATGAAATAAGAGCTTCTTCATAAATGAACAAAATATGTACCTACTTGGCTATATTTTTTTAAAAATTAGGTACCAAATTTATTCATGATGATTGTTCTTGTATATCTTTTACTTTTCGTTTTATAAACAACAGTTCACAATAATAAAAAAATACATTTATCTTACGAAAATTAACATTTTTTCTTTGATATTTAAGTAGTGTGTATATTAAACATAAAAAATCTCCATATATATATATATACCTATAATAATATGTATACATACCATACATATGTAATCATTTGTATTTATATTGAATGAAAAATTTAAATTGCAAAATCAGAAAATGATTACATGTCCTTTTTGTGAGTGGACTTTTTTAAAATTACTAAGTTTATTGGATTTCCTATGTAGGTACATTGTGCAATCAGTAATAAAATGAATATAAAATAACAAAAAGAAAAATAAATAAAAGAAGAAAAAAAGTCGAATGTTAGATAAAAAATTTATCGTATCACATATTTATACATGGAAAAAATAGGGAAAAAAAATGGTAATAACAACTTATTTTTCAACATCAAAGGAATTTTCCTTAAAGTCATTTGCAATCGAATTTCTATATCATCACATAAATTCTTACACATATGTATGTATGTATGTATATAACATTATCGTCGTTATCATCATCATCATAAATTTGTTTCTCTTCATGATTTTTATGAAGTTAAATAAAAAAATGTCTACTTTTTCTCATAAAAAAGTTGAAAGAAAAAGTCCTCTTGCTTAATTTCAAAAATTTCTCTACAATAAATAGGTACACATGCATATATATATATATTTTTACATATACACATTTCTTAGAAATAACATACAGCAATTTCTAAGTTAGATAAGGCAATAAAATACAAATTTCTGATAATATATGTACATGTATAGCAATAAAATCAAATGGTATTAAATTGGAAAAAAAAAAAAAAAAAAAAAATAAAGAAAAAAGGAAGCTTAAGCTTTAGGAGAAAGAATATCGTACATATACGTATATATAGTTCATATCTAAATGTCGCATGATCCTTTTGGTATACTTGTATTGATGATGGTGATAACGATGCGCTTCACATACACATGTTATATGTTTGTATAGACTTATAAAATACTTTGAAATTTGAAAATTCAAGCATTATAAAAAAGGTGATTGACTTTATAGGTTTATTTTTGTAATGGTTTTCACAAGGCTTTTACAAGTTACTTTTAGAAAATAGTATATTTTTACTAACAATAAATTTTTATTAAAAAAAAAAGTATAAGAGGACAGATACTTACAAACAAGTATATATATACATAAATGAAAAAATTCCAATTTTTCTTATTCAAATTGAATGCAAATTATTGCATATTGTATTTCTCAATAAAAGTAAGATAATAATATTTTATGTCTTTTGTTATTTATGAATAAAACAAAAAATAATGATAATTAGAATGACTAAATTTTGATTAAAATAAAACAATGTATCCAATTTTTTTTTTCAAACAAAGGAATATACATATACTTTAATGTACAAGAATCCTTTAAAATTAACTATGAACCAGACAAGTACAAGTGGATTTTATAAAGTAAATGAAGAACAAAAGCAAAAATAGAATGTACATACACATGTATGTGTGTATATATAAGTATATAATAGAAAACGCTGAGAATAATGATAATTATTACAATGATATTATTATGATGATGATGATGAAGTTGATAGAATGTGGTTTGCATAAAAAATAATAAAACATCATTATGAATTCCTGAATGAATTCAATGTAGCTAACATATTATAGAAAGTAAATCAATTCTTCGATATTACATTTTTTTCTCTTTTTTTTTTTCAAGTATGAATAAACTGCATTAATAAAATGTATAACATTATTTTATATATGAATGCATCTACACAATTGTATACGAATGAGTACATGTCTACTTGTATAATTTCTTGATACCTCTCAATTGCTCCTGTTATTTTACGTACGTTTTATATAATATGTTCGTATATATATACTTGTACGTATATATACATTCACGTTGTTGTTGATGATTAAGTAAATTTTTCATTTTTTTGTTGTTGTAATAACTTTATTTTTTCTCGTGATTTAATGTTTTTATTTTTATTTTATTTATTTATTTTTTTTAAATACTATTTTACTTCTTATTTTATTTTATTTCGTGCTTTTATTTTTGTTTTTATTTTATTTTACTGTCGTTTGTATAGAATGTATCTATACAATAAGGATACGTACCTATATTGTACATACATACATCTACACTTAACATGATATTAAACTCATTGAGTTTCAATTTGCAAGTCAGCATGCTGCTATACAATTTTAAACTTTAGCTACTCGAGAAATTTTCTTATTTTATTTTCATTACAAAAAAAAAAAATGTTTTTCTTGTCAGATTCAAATTTACATTATAGAGTATATATATTTTTGATAACAACAAAAATATAAATACAGCATAGGTATATATACTTGAACATGTTCCCGAAATAAGTGCCACGATTCATATCATATATTGTACAATTTTATATGTATGTATTTTCACATCATACAGGGTGTGTCATGTCAACATGTCTTTAATAGCAAAGGTCCAAGCTCTGATTTTAAATCTGTACACATTCTAAATAAAAATATTAAGAAAGCAAAGTTTATATGTACATATTACATAAAAGCAAAGGTAAAAGTTATGTAGAATTCAGTAACTTTGGATCATGAAATAATTTATTAAGAAATACAAAAAAAAAAAAAAAAAAGAAAAAGATTTTAGCACTTTTGGTTCATAAAACGTTTGAGATTGTTTCTATTCTTTTGTAAAGTTTTTTGCTTGTCTCATCAAAATCGATCACTTGACTTTTTCATGATTTTATATCGAAAGATATGAAACACCCTGCATGTAAGGCATAAATAAATTGTACAATATCTAAATTCTAAACACATGAAATATCTTCCATAAAAACACATATCAGCTTGTGTGCATATTGCATTTTTCATTCTATTATTCATGAAAATATTCGTTCTAGATGTGCATGCATAGATTCTATAGGTACTAAAGGACTTTATGTCAAATACATATGTATAATGTATGTATATATCATTCAAGTTAGCAATAATATGTACCTATACATACATATGCATCATTTACTTTACATTTTCACCTTGTCCTTTTTCTCATCCTTGTTCTTGTCGACCAATTTTTCTTCCATCTATTACTATATATCCATTTTCTGGCATGTGAGAATAATGCAACAATTTATAATACGGTTAAGTTATTTATACGTAATACGCCTATATACACGTACAATATGCAATATATGTATGTACATCTACGGTTGTACGTACAGATTGTGCACGTTTCTGCTTATTTGTTTTACTCGTATGCACATTGCACATCGTACTAATATAACTATAGATTAAATACAGCATAGTTAAAAATACAAGAGAACATCAAGCATTAAATTAAAATGCATAATGCAAGTCCGATACATACATATGTATGTATATACTCACATGTATAGAATTATAGATATATGTACGTTCGTATGCAATGTGCATAAAATATGTACATGCACATATACATATATACGAATCAAGCAAATCGTCAACACACGCACATGTACATGAATTTTTGTTGTAGGATTGTTGAGCATAAGCATAAGCACCAAGAAGATCCTCATGAAATTTAAAATTTCTCTTTCCCTCTGTGTGAATTGTGATATATTTGTACGTTATTCTGTACCAGGTTATGCACATATGAATGTATTTTCATATCATGTATAGGTACTAAAATAAAATCTTTTAATGATGAGATGAGGGTTTAGATTAGCATTTAAACGCCTCCATGAAGCAGCAAAATGGGAACAAAACAAAATTGAACTCAGATTTTTTGTTTCAAGGAAATAATTCCTTATAACTACAAGTATATGTATGAGAAGGATCACTACTCCATTACTCCATATTACATAAGTATACTGTTGAAATGCAACAGAATAAAATTGTTATAATATATGGTTGATATATAGATGCATACATACATATATATATATATATATATACGTATGTATACATGTGTTTGTCAGTACGTATACAATTAATTTTTATTCTTGGCTTGAATTGTGGGTATTTGAATAGTACGTATTCTATGTATATATAATGTACATATGTATATGTATGTATATAAATATTGTTATATGAACTCAATATGATATACCTAATGCATATTTTTTCTGAATTAAATGAAAAAAAAACGAAACAAAAATAAATAAATAAAATAAAATATAATAGAAAAAGAAGATGAAAATTATGAGAGCAGTAGAAAAAAGTTAATATAAAATAATAATAAAAATAAAAAAACAGTAAGAATTGAGAAAAAAAATAAGAACAAATTATTCATCATATTATAGTATAAATACCATGTAGTTTGTGCATTCAAGTGCAAGTATATGTACGTATACGTATACTTACAATGTAGATATATATGTAGGTACATGAATTCTCATGCATATATACATTTTGAATAATAACATTCCAAACGGATATTATGAAATGTTATTTAAATATTTGCATTTTGGTTGACTTTTAAATACGATTATAATCGTTGAATATAATATGAATTATAATTTATACGATGCGATGCGCATATTATGTTGTTACTATACGTAAAAATACGCTACTTAATGTACATACATACATATGTATGTATAGGTACATCTAGATGTACATTTATCCACGTGTATATGCAAATAGGTATGTATTTTAATAGAATTGAAACCAAAACGATTTTATGCAGATATACAAATTAAGGTATTTAACATACAGGTACATGTGTATGTACACATAATATATACATATGTATATATGTATCTATATAAATTTATTTTCTATATGGGTACGTATAGGTAGATGTAGATACATACACATATACAGATATAAACGTATACTAAAATAAAGATATGTATGTACGTATTGTGAATTGAAATTTATTCAATTTTCAGTTTTAATATTAATTTATGAAAAATCTTATGTACCTATTATGTTGAAAAAAAAATTTTTTTTCTTTTCTTTACAATGTATTTTTTTTCGGTTTCGTTCTTTCTCTTGTTTTTAATATATAAAGTCTGAATTATTAAAATAACAAGTTCATATTTTAAAAATTTTCGTGTATAGCATCTTTTATTTTATTTTTTATTTTTTATTTTTTTTCTATTTTTATCTCTTTTGAATTATTTAGAATTAATTTTAGTTTGTAGATACGTATAATAATACCTAAGTAGAATTTTATATTTCCGTATTTCAATACAATTTGTGTGGCTATTATGTCCTTTTATTTTTATTTAAAAAGAAAAATTTATAAAATGATGCTTTCAATTCAATTATATGTATATATGTAAGATATTTTACATCAAAATAAGAAAAAATTTGAGCAAATAATGATCATTATTCTTTTCTTTTAAATATATAAATAGCGAGAAAGTTGATCTGATGAAATAATCTGATTTATTTTCTCAAATTAAGAAACAAAATTTCTGACAATGTTCTCGTATGTCAATGTTTTACATAAAATACCTATGTAATTCTTTTAATTTGTTTAATACAGAAAAAAAAAACTGTACTGATAAGACAAAAATATCTGTCTTATTCTTAAAAATATCTCCGTACCTTCATATTTCATTTAATTAAAATAAAAAAAATAAAAAAATGAAAAATTAAAATCATAAAAGTTGTCAACGTAAAAATTAACACCTACTCATAATTAAATTATCTTTCTTTCCTTTTTTTTGCATTAAATTTATGTATTTAAATAATATATGAAAACATACATAAAATGAAAACAGGAAAAATAATAATTTAATCAATTATATTACTTGATTAACACCATTTTTTTTTTTACTTATTTTTTTTTTAAAAATACCTACATACATGTCTTATATTAATTCTGTTGTATACATTATATTTATTATCTATAACTATACCTATACATGTGTACATATAAATTTATATGATAATAAATAAATAAGTTAAAAATGTGTTAACTTTAATTTCTTTTAAGTATATATCGTTAACTTATCAAAATGAAAACTTGAACAAATTATATATGCAAATTTATAACATGCAAAAATATTTATATTATGGTAATTACCAGTTTTTTATGTGTGTATGTGTACATAAATAAACGTTACAAACCTACGTATAAATTACATAAATAAATGTAGAAAAAAATGTATGCATACATATATAAATATTGAAGAATAACAAATTTAAAAAATAAAAAAAAAAAAACAAAAGTTAACAAGAAAAGTGATTTGAATAATTATCATATAAAATAGCACATAACATGAAGATATACAAACTCTATATGATCTTAAAACATAAAGGAAAGGAGACTTAAATAATAAAAAAAATAAAAAAGAAGTATTAAATAAACATTATACAGATTCTTTAGTGTCTTTTTTGAAATTTTGCATTTAATTTTCTCTTTTGAGTAACCAAACTGTACCAACATTTATGAGCACTTTCGTATATATAAACATATAAAGGGGGTCCACATCAAATGGATCATATTTAAATTGTATAGGTATATCAAAAACAAGGTCTATTTGATCTTCAATTTGATACCATAAAATTTAAAAAATTTTTGTTGATACGAGTAATTCTTGAGTTAGTTTTGGATTACCCTGTTTATATATGTAGTTACAGAAAGAATTAAATTACCACTAACAAGTTAAAATCCCCATACTCATTTCCATACACGTACCTTGTTGTTACACATACATATGTATCATGTAGATTATGTGTACGTATATATACCTACGTAAATGTATGTGTAGGCACTTTTATTTAAAATTTTATCTGAAATTTATATCTTATAATATAACAAAAAAAAAACATACATACATAGGTATGTACATATATGTATATATATTGAGATATAGTTGCATGCATGCATAAAATTTTGTATCGTGTTATTTGGTTATTTTATTGTGGTATCTTTTGTGTGTTATGTATTTAACATCCACTTGATATATGTACCTATGTATGTCATGTACATATGTATAATGTAGGTATATGTACCTATATTTATACAAAATTTTATATTTAATGTGTATGTACAAAATTAATTTTAATTTTTGTACGTATAAATCCATTCACTATAAATTCAGTCAATTTTACTTTAGGTTCATTTACAATTAAAATTACGTAGGTATTTTATAATACATATACATATATATACATACAAAATATGGTTACATGCGCAAAATATAAGGTACAGATGCATATGAATAAACGTATATATATATATATATATATATATATATATATATAGATATATGTATATATGTATGGATACATATGTACTGCACGATTTTCATTATATTGTTAGTAAAACAAATTTACATACTTATATGTATGTCTATTAATATATATGCACATATGTACATACATATAAAATTCATATACGAGACATAAAAGGACTCAAAATTATCTGTGTGTACTAAGAGACTTTTTGCAGTATACCACATATGTATGTATGTATGTAGGTACGTATTTTGTACAACATTATGTAACTGCATAGGTGCATAAGTAAATACATTTAAGTAAAGTGAATTTGCATACATCTATATAATTGTTTTACAATATGTGTATACATATATAAGCGAATGTAAAGTTTTTCCTTTCCATACAAATGTACGTATATATATATGTACATCAGAAAATTTCAAAATGTATAATATATTAATAAAATTTCATTTGATTTCCTTTAAAAGTGGGAAAAGCATTACGTATGCATACTGCATAAACTCCTGTTATTATCCTACTGTATGTTTTTTTTCCATTACATTATCACAAAAGATGAATAAAATGTGTATATGTATACATACTTATATTTGATTAATTCCAAAATTAATTTGTAGTGATGTCCTTTTTTATAAGTTTTTAAATGTAATACAAATGTTCGTACATACATATGCACATATATATAGGTGTGCAACATTTAATTAATAGTTATTACGATCCTAATGATCACATTTAAAAATTATTTGTACATACATAATATACATATCTGTTTGTACATGTTCCAAAACTAAATTTAACTTTCATAAATTGCTTTAATTTAATTATTTGAGTTTTAATTAAACTTTTTTAAAGTATACATATGTATATGAAAAAAATCTTATTTAAAATATCAATTTAAAAAAAATCATAAAATTTTATGTTGGTATTTTATAAGTACAAGCACATATCACACATTAAATGTGTGAAAAATGTTAAAAGAATTGAAATTATTTTCGCTCATTTTAATTTACGTGTCAAATTGCTAAAGTGGTTGTTAAAATTTCAAAATGAAAAAGAAAAATCTCATGAAAACTGAAAGGGGCACAGTTCATAATGATTTGATTAAATCATGTAATAAAACAAAAATAAAAAAAGGACATAAAATTTATACATATGTATGTACATATAAAAAAAAAAAGAGAAAAAACTCAAAACAAAACGAGAAAAATACAATGGAAAATTTAAAGAAGTTACATATAAAACTCATGGTCGTGTATTATATGTTTGTATATTATGACTGGCTATGTTTATATGTATGTAAAGAGGATAAGCAGTTGAGTGAAAGATTGTTAATGATTGTTAAATGTTAGTTGCTGCAATTTAAATTGCTATGGTAAAAATGACGCAGAATAAAAACAAAAACAGAACGTTAATTTTTTGCAATGTAGCCTTTAAGAGCATAGCTAAATACTGCACGACGAGTAACGTATGGTATTGGTATAGTATTCTATATACATACCATCATCATCATCGTCATCATTATCAAACATGCAAGCATGCAGAAATATAATAACAACATTGGTTTTGTACCTTTAAATAAATATACACACATTTGTATATGTACTAGGTGTGTACATACTTATAAAACTAACAGTTAAACCAACAACAGCAGCAGCAGCAGCAAGTTAACTGATCAACAAGATTCCAATTCAGCCCAACATTTACCTTGTTATATGGAAAATTAATGTTACAGGTTAAACGAACCAAAATGGAAGGTAAAAAATAAAATAATAAAATAAATTTTAAAAAAGATTTAAAAAAAAAAACAACAACAACAAAATAACGACATTATTAAAATAAAAACAAATAAACATAAAAATAACATGAAAAGAAACAGCTGAAATAACAGAGATGGTCCATTACCATATATGCTTGAAAGCGTGTGTAGGATAAATACAATATATTTAAATATACAATAATATTTTTAAAAAATGAAACAAACCAAAATAAAAAAGAAAACCATGAACATTAATATAAGGATTTGTCGTGTTTTATACCACGAAGAATTATTATAATGATTTTTGTATGATGATGTATGTAAGTACCACGTAGCATTATGATCATTAGAAACAGAATTTTATTTTTACTTTATGTACATACATACATATGTGTACATGTACACATAGTAAGAAATCAACAATAGCCATTAAATCCAACAAGAAAATGTACAATATAAAGATCGTCAACATAACACTACTTTAATACATATGTATAATTTGAATGGTATCTAAAACTTCTTCTAGATAGACTTTGAGGAGTTAAAAGTATGGATAAAATTGGACTTTGCTGACTGTTTATGAGGATGGATATGAATGTATGTATATATATTCATGAATGTAGAAATATATTTACATGGACACGATAAGATACAAAATATATTTTTTAATGCATATACATAGGTAGACATATATAAACATGTATGTATGTAGATAAATATATGTACATATATACATATAAGACCCACATCAAAATATTTATGCTTATACAAGTATGTAGGTATGAATTCGTAAAGGTGATAATTTGTTTCTGGTTTATGGTGTTAACTTAAGTATGTAATCTGAAAGAATCGTATGTTATATGTATGTACTAACGTGTTTATATATCTACAATTTACATATTTTTAAATTGGTGTTCCCCATTTAACGTATAACTTTTATTGTATTAAAAAAAGACACATTCTGTGGTGTTGTTAATGGTGTCATACTAGAATTTTTAATATGAATATGAGCACTTTTTAATTTTATTTTGAATATAAAATTAAAATGAAAAGAAAAAAGAAAAAAGAAAAAGAAAAAAAATGTACATCCATGACTTTAGAATATTCTAGAATGTTTTAACTAAGTTTAAAAACTGAATTTACTTTTTATTTTATTTTTATAAAATTATAATCTTTCGATTACATATTTGTAAAAAATAAATATATGTAGATATTTTACGTACATAAATCAAGTTAAACAAATTACTTTGAAAATAATGAATATTTTTATTATATAAATAAATACAAAAAAAAAAAAAAAAAAAAAAAAAAAAAATAGGTAGTTATGTTTTTATTCAATTGAATTAAAAATTTTATCGAGCTTATGCGTAAAATGTAAAATTAAATTGTCCTTTTTGTTTTTACTGTATGTACGCAATGAATTTCAATTTATTTTCATAATTTTTACAATAATCAAAATAATTATGATTATTTCTCAGATTAAAAAAAAAAATAAATACTACATATTTCTAATTTTAATTTAATTTTATATACATACTATTAAAATAATCGTTATAAAGCTAGAAACGTTGTTATAAACGAAAATTTATACAGTGAAAAAATAGTATTTCAAAAATTGTCAAGAAAAAATCGTTAAATTGAATTTAAAATCAAAAAGATCATTATACATACATATACAGATAAAACAATAATTTTGGTAAAGATTGATTTATTAAAAAATATAATTGTAAAATGATTTTCATATATTCTAGAACATTGTGGAAATATGAAAATATTATGCACGTTTTTTAAACTGAACATACTATATAATAATTCGTTTAAATAAATTCTATTCCAATCAATAAATAATTTAAAAAATTAAAATCATAATTTATTTGAAATATACATATATGTACGTATAAACAATTTTAAAATAAAACACGTCAGGAATTCAGTTAATAAATTATATATAACAAATTTTATGAACATTTAAAAAAATTAACAGTTTTTAAAAGAATTTTTAAAGAATTTAAGAAGATTTGAATTTTTCAAAGGTAAGAAGTTTACATGATTCAAAAGATACAAGTCCAATGAAAGCCAATTTCGCTTTGCGCATTGAAAGTCTCATAAGATTTTTAGTCATTTTATGATTTTTGGAAAATACTGTACAAATTTATAAATATGAAAAAAAAATTTCTTTTTTTAATGATTTTATGTTTGAAAATAAATAAAAAAAAAAAAAATCCAGATGCAACTCGTTTTATTTTTTTTATTGTTTAATTCCATCAGAAATGTGCAGAACACATATTACTTGAGTTTCATTTATTTTTAATCATATGTACATATGTGTTTATACATACACGTCATAATATACGCATGCATAACAATAAAATTTTATGTACCTATATATGTATCATTTTATATTTAAAAAAAAAAAAAACATCATAATATATTATGCATGCACGTATGCGTGCGTACTTATTGCTTATAAACAAGCATATATTTAAATGAACGAAAAATTTTATTTATTTTTCATTTTATATTTAGACAACGTATGTTCATACAAAAATATGCAGTACAATGTTCGCATATAAAATAAAAATGTAACATTCAAAGAATGAAATCATCTGCTGCAAAAAACATCATCGAATCAAATGAGAAAATTATGCACAAAATTTAATTCATGTGCATGTTTTTCTTTATTCATTATATATATTATATATACATACGTTGATCGTTTTTATTTTCTTTTTAAAATATTCTTTAAGGAATAAAAATCAAAATTGATACATTGATTTTTAAGTATACATTTATATAAATATATACAAACATTCTTTTATACATGCATACAAATGCAGGGCATTAATAAAAAGAAAACAAATATAAACACATTGTAAGTCTTAATAATTCGCAATTTAGTCGAATAGTAGAAAATAAAACAAAAAAAAAAAAAAAGGGAAAATGTAATTGAAATTCAAATATATGCATGAAAACGATAAATTCAGTAGTTTCTTATGCACATAAAATAAAATAAATTATGCAAGTTAACATATGTACATCATCATACATGCATGCAGTTGTGCATATAATATAAAAATATGTGTGTACGTAATGGTTAGTTTTTATTATTGGTTATTTAACTAACGATCCTTAAGAAATGATTGATGTTACAGTAAAGAAAAAAAAATTTATTGAAAATTTTAAAAATGTTGAATGCTGACATTGTATTAAATTAAATACACGATCACATATAGAATTCCTTTTCGACAAAATCATAATGAAACTGATGATAATGATAATGGTAGAAAATCATGAGAAAGAAAGAAAAAAAAAATGACGAATACGAGGATGTACGCAATGGTACATACATATTTGTATGTATTTATAATATGAAAAAAATGTGTTCAAATAAAAATATTCAACTAAAGACTTTTGTAAAAATTTAATTTGACTTTTGTTACAAAATCATGAAATGAAAGATTAAATTACTAACATTTTTTATATGCTTTCGTGTATTAAAATAACATCATTGAAAATATTCTATGACGAATCAATAATAAAATTAATGATCTGTTGAATAAAAATTGAATGTACGTTAAATCAAAGCCTCTAGTTTTTTTTTTGTATTCAAAAATGAAATTGAAAATTTTAATGATAATGCTTATACTCCTTCAAGGAGTGATAAAATTTATTAGTTTTGCTAACTTTCGTATTTCATCAATCGATTTTTCCGTTTACTTCACCGTCATTTTTGGTCTTCAATTATTTTAAATGTACCTAACTATGTTTTATTATAAAGCTACATGTTGTTAAGTTTATAAAATATTCTATTAAATTCTACTTTAAATTTTGTATTCTTGTACAAGATGCAAAATGAAAAAGTCATTACGAATTTCATTTGGTATTAATTACAAAATATAAAATATGGAAAACTCTGAATATGTTATCCTATTAACACCAGCAAATTAATTTGCTATTTTTTTGAAAGTGGTATAAGTCACGAATTTTCAAAAATAAATTTTTTCCAAAATTCGCATTGCAAGGATATATAAACCTTGTTGTTTGAAAAACCAAAATTTGTAACAATGAAGTTTTAGATAGAATTCAATAAAGGATATGAATGAAAATTTAAAATATTTCAAAATTTTTAAAATTGACTTATGACACTTTCGAAATAATGAATATCATATGTACATATTTATGAACATACAGGTGTATATATATACACGGATTATAGAGTACAATTTTAATTGTAATGATATATGCACATACATATATGTATGTGTACGTGTGAATATTCTTAATCCAAACCAATTTGTGTATGCATACATCGTACTCGTCTAGGACTCATTAATAAGTAAATATAAATAAAACCAGAAAAAAAGTGCAGTAGATAAATAAGTAAATAACCTATAATAATAATCATCGTGTAAATAAACAAGCAGGAAAGAAAAATATAATTTATGTATACTGTATGCCATGTATGTACATATATGTATGTACGTATACATATGTAAATTTCACATTACAAATTGTTCGTTCGTCGTATATTGCATTCTGTATGTTCATATACATATCATATGTATGTCCATGTACAATTTATTCCTATATAATTTGTAATAAAATGTAGGTGTGTAAGATTTAAAATTGTGTCTGCAAAAAAATGAAAATTAAAATATAAAAAAAAAAAAAATTGAGCTAACTACAGGATATTTATGTACATACAAATATATATCATATGTATAAGAGTAAATATATTTATGTACGCTAAGTATATATACAAGTATGTATCTATAGTAATTTTCAGTTACATTTACAAGTAATAAAAATAAAACCATCGTCATCATTATCATCGTTAGCAGTCATTATAACTGTATAAACATACAAATATTGTACAAACATACAGAATACATGTACACATATACATACATAATGCTTTTAATTTTTATATGGATGTACCTATATACATATAATATATTTATTTTTACTATGTTTGGCATGAATATATGTACAGGTATGTACATATGTATGTATACTAAAAATTTGAATAAGGTAGGTAAGTATTCATCATCACATCATTACGATGTTCACGATGATGATGATGTTGTTCATGATGATGACGATGAATACCATCTGTATATCCTGTTGTACCTGAAGGTTTCCAATTTATATTTTTGTTCTTCACAATTTTTTTGTTGTTTTTGGTTTTTTTTTCAACATTTTCCCTTGAGTTAACAGCAGAATATTGTTGTAATTTAGGTTTTTATTTACAAGCAACATACATTAATATTATAATTACAATAATGTATTTTTTTTTCTTCTTAATACTTTATATAGATATGTACATATATGGTATATACAGATTAAAAAAAAATTGTATACATTCTACATATTGAATATTATGTGCATATTTTTGTTAAATTTACATTACGTATATTATACATAAATTTAACATTATTGCCTATACACAAACACAGATGCATATAACATATCTGATTTTTTTATGTGGTATACGTATAATAGCGATGGTTGTGGTTATGGTGGTGTAGTCTCTTGATTTGTCTTTATTATTAATCTAGAAAAATTAAAAAAAAAGAACACAGTATAGTATGTATATCTTGATACTCATATTGATGTACATACATATGTACATATATACAGGATGTTTCAGAGTTAGTGTTACAAACTGTATTCTTCTCAGAATTCAGAAAATTAACCATTTTAGACATCACCGTCCAAAAATTCACTTCTTCCGACATATAACTCACCAGAATTGGATGAAGAAGTTCAAAGTTATTAACACTCAAAGTTTAAAAATGATATTTTTCCATGTAGAAAATACAAATAATTATTTTTGGGTCAACCTGTATATGCAATGGTACATGAACGTAAAATATATGTATATTTATCTATATGTGTATGTAGGTATATAATATACATATATGTATGTACTTTAAAAAAAATAAAAATATCATGTCATTAACATTTTAAATATTTCATTTTGCATATCGTTAATCATTAAGAGGATAACAAGAAAAATGTTTGTAATAAGCACTAATACACATGAGTAGCTATTCACACGAGAATTCATTTTCATAGCATATGTTTACGTACATATGTAGTAGATTCGTATGTGAAAAATAATATATCTATATATTATAAATAATGTATATTTTGGATGTTAATTTTTGTTAAATAAAAAATGATTCAAAAATTATATTTTCATCATTTCGTTTCTCATTCATATTTAAATTTTAATATGATATAAAATTCAAGTTGGTCGAATAAACAAAAAAAAAAAAAAAAAAAAAAATAGAATTCCTTTTTCCAATATACATATTTTCATATGCGTGTATGTCTTCGTATGTATTTTTTGTATGCAAGAACGTGTATGAATATAAATATTTAAATATGTACATGGTATCAGTGGTATCAGTTCATGTACTTTCGAAAAAAAAATTAAACAAATAGAGTAGTCGAAATATCTTGAAGATGTTCAATATGTCATACTTGTACAAAATACACATAATTTTGTATTTATGTACAAATTAATATGAATGTTGATATTAAATCATTCATTTTTTGTTTGTTTGTACATATGCAACTAATATTTGAACACATTTCGCTGTTAAAAATAAATAAATTATCGCCATATGTTATTATTATTAATTTCTTTTGTATATAATTTTTTATTATTTCATTTATCAAAAAATTTTATTAAAAAAAATTTGATTAAAAACTCAAATAAAAATGTCATATAATTTTATACATTGTAAATTAACCATCTGGGAAAAAAAATTCAGCACATGTTTTTAAAAATACAGAATTTATTTCATTGTGAATAATGACACACATTGAATTTAAGACTCTATTTTCATAATATTTTACTAAAATTTCAAGTTAAATAGATTTAAATAAAATCTTATAATAATATTTCGTCTATATTCGGTTTACTATATGGTTTACTAAATGTATGCAGTTATGGCTTAACTAGAAAGTTTCATGGGCAGTATTACCACAATCTTTAAATATTTACACAATATGAAAAGAATTTTTTTAATTTCAATATACAATGATATACAGTAGTGCAAATTTAAGTAATTTTCATAAGATGAAGGTCTTAACTGCATAGAGTTGAAGAACAGAGTATAAGTAAGTACATAACATACACCCATTTTAAATTAGATACATTAATACATTTTGATTTTATAAATTTTTTTATTTTTTGCTTTTTAATCATGTTTTTCGTTATAGTATTTATAAATTTTGTTTATTTGAAAAAAAAAAAAAATAATAATATTCATCAATTATTGTTATCACGTATAGAGTCTCCGTATTAAATTTTTGGCTTTTAAATATCCACTTCAATTTAATTTGATATCATCTATATCTGGTTGCTTGTATTCATTTAATCTGAAGTTTTCGTGACGTATATCGATAAATGTATTGTGTAAAATGAAATATTACATAAGAATAAACATTGAAGTATAATTAATATTTTTTTATTTTTTGTTTTTATTTTCTATTGATATATTTCCGTACAACGTGCCTACGTATTAGAACGTACATACATAAGTATATGTTATGTAATATAATGCATGTAAACAATTAGAACAAAAACATTTTTATGCAATTTATTGTAAAAGTTCTGATCTATTATTAAAAACAATACAAGTATTTTTCTATTATTATTTCTTCAAGTAAACAAGAATATAAATAAATTAAAAACGTATACAATGACTTGATGAAAAGTAAAATATTAATTTCGCTAAAATTATTTTCAATTATTTAAAAAAAAAATCAAAGTATTAATGGGTATTTTATATCTGTGTTTTCTATACATTCTGTTTTATTTACATATGTATGTACTGCATATGCATACATACATGGGATAATTTTTCATAGTAAGTTGAAAATACATATTAATAACGATTACTTACCACAAAAAATCAATAATAATCAATATACTGTATATAGCAAGTACATATGTATATCATTATTATGTGTACGTATGTATGTATTTAATTTACAGTTTTATTCCTTCTGGTTAGGAGAAAAAAATATAATTTATCATATCATATTTATTTTATTGAAATAGTATACATGAATTTACATGTGTTATACATACAAATCATAATATAAGTAGATGTACATATAAAGTATATATAGGTACATACATATATATTATGTACTTACTACAAACGAGAAAATATATATTCCATGTTAAAAATATACATTATAATCTTTATATACATATGTACTTATGTATGTACATTATATACATATGTACATTCATACATACGTACGTACATATTCTAAATCATATATATACATACATCCATACACATGTATTTTTATATTTATGTATATATGTCATTTTGTACAACTGTAATAATATTTCACACATCAGTTATACAGGACGTTTCGCAAGTGAATGCTACGTCGTCAGATGACAAGAAAAGAAAAACACTATTAAGGAGGATAATTTTTACTCTCCTTTCTAATATGACCATTTGAGAAGCTTTTGCAATGACACAAAGAAAGAAGTATGTATGTACATACATACATATACCTATGTATATTCAAGACGATGAGGGGGGATCTTACACCTCCCACAATTTTAATTTAGGATCTACCACTTGTCGCCTATACTTGTTAACATCTACTCTGCTCGCAAAACACACTGTATAGTATTAATACATTATTGTTGCTAGGTACTTAGAATTGTGATTATAAGTACATCGTGCAGTGGGTTCAGAATGCATCCTGCAAAATTGAATTGAAAATTAAAAAAAAAAAAAGAAGTTAAACTAAACTCAAATACAAAAAATCTACTTGTATAATCGAGATTTAAAAAAGAAAAATCGTACAATATTTTCTAACCACAAAGTAATTTATCTGTATGTTTCATGTAAGCAACTTTCTGTTGGATTTAACACTCTTATCACTCTGATATTCTATTGTGTAAAAAGCATACGTACATCAGTCTTTTTTATGTACATGTGTTTGTAAGTGTACGTTTATTATTATTATTGCTAGAAAACTGTACAGTACATTATAAATGAAAATATAAAAAAATTTCTTATGAGGATCAACTATAATTCAGGTGCTAATATAACGTAGGTATACCTATTTCTTTGCAAGTAAGAAATAAAACAAAAGTAAAGCCGATGAAGCGATGGTTCATTATAAGGATAATTGTAGTACAGAGCAAAAAAAAATGTTCACATGTATTAAAAATTTTTCTTAATATTTTCTTATATTTTTCTTACATCAAATTAGTAAGTCATATTTTTTCTTAGAGAAATGATAATTAAAATAACACAAAAAAAACTGTCGCTAGATTTAAAAAGGACGAGTATATTTGAAATGTTTACTGATTTTTGCATACTATTGTGTTTTATTAAGATTGCAAGCCAAATAGAAAAACTTAGATACATACATATGCAATTGTATGTAACTATATAAATTAAGATACATATGTACATAAGATACATGTGTATATTATTTATTAATGGAGGTATTTACATTACAAGTACATATAATATTTATTTTATTTTTAAACAGTACTGCAAACTGCAATCATTCAAATTGTTATACATGTACAAACTTTATCATACAACGTATGTAAGTGTAGGAGTATAGGGTTGTAGGTAAATATTATAAATTTATATGCACAATTTTTATGTATTTTTTTTATTTGAGTACAGTACTTGATATGAGATGAGAAGCTGAAAAAAATAAATAAAACTCTAGATTACATGGATCTGTATGCTCGCACGTACGTATATGTATGTACATATATAATGTATGTTATATCTAAATTTAATTTATATTTATGGGAGGTATGATATACACCTACATACTTTATTTGTTAATTTTACATATTTTCCAAACGCACACATGTTACATATAACATTTATATGTCAATATAGAATCTTCGTCAAGCCAGTAATATGTACATATTGGTATGTAATATTTTATATAACGACTGCATTTTGTATACCCTTAAGGGATTTCTCGTTTACTTAACACGGAAATATACGATATACATAAATACAGATATGAGTAAAAAGTTTGCATTTTTTTTTAAATTTTAATTCATATACATATTAAAAAAGATATACACACATACATAAAAAGTATATACGTTGATAGTGATTGGCTGTTGATAAATCTCTTTTATTTTCACTTTTGTTTATTTTTTATCACTATACACATTATAAATAATTTTTTAATTTTAACAATATGAATTTAATATAATAAAAATTCATTACCACTCCAATTAATATTAAAAAAAAAAAAAAATGAAAACAAATTACATTCTGTTAATTAAAAAAAAAAAAAAAAATTACAATTTACTTGTATTTTATACATACAAGAAAACTTTTTCCATCATATTAATTTTTTAAAGCCATTTTCCGTTCATTCCATAAATGTAATGCATGTATGTGTACATTTAGTATTTAGTTTTTTTTTTCATGTTTGAAATATTGTAGATTTAAAGCAGAAATTAATTTTCAAATAAAATTTGACTCAAGGATAAAATATGACATTCAATTTGATGATGAAAAGTACAAACTAGAAAAAAAAAGCATATAAAGTGCAGAAAAAGTGAAAACAGAAAAAGGAATCAAATTTCATTTTACAATAAAAATAGCTACATACATATATGTATGTACATATGTATATGCATATGTAAAGAATGCATTTAAGCATGTGTGCCACATATACATATTTTTGTAGTTTAATATAAAATTTAAACTTTTTTTTTTTTAGTTTTATATTTTCACAAAGAAAAAGGCAAAAAGATGGAAAGTAAAATAAAATGAATTTTAATGAAAATTTCATTATAGAAAAGGGAGTCTGTCAACGTTTTAAAATTCATTATTATACAAAATAATGTACATACATATGTAAATACAGAAATTTTTTTTTTTTTTTTTTTTTTTTTTTTTTTGAAAGAAAGTGTGAAAATATATCAGTAAAATCTGGTAAAATGCATGGTACATTATTATATGTATTTGACATTTTCTAAGAGCAGCAATGGGTGGTACTGGTGATGTACTTACTTATTATAAAAGATGACGACTGCAATAATAACAAAAACAACAGTAACAAAAGAATTTTCCTTTGAAGTTTATTTCTTCTCTTTTTTAACAGTATTTTTTATTTTTTTTATTTTTTATTTTTTTATTTTTTTCATAAATGCATTTTGCTCAGTGAATTGCAAACACTTTGTAATGTCCTATTCCTTTGTGAAAAAGTGATGATTTTAAATGTACACATATGTAAAGAAAAAAAGCAAAAAAAAAAGACGAAAACCATTTTTTCGAATATTTATTTTTTCGTGAATATTTTTATATGTGTACACATATTACAAATAAAAATGCCTTACTTTAAAATACGTACTATAAAAATGTATATTATATAGCGGAAAAAAAAAAAAAAGAGAGAATTAAAAGAAATGAAATGAAAAGAAAAAGAAATTCAACTGGGAAAATATACATATTATCAAAGGAAAAATTTCTACATAACATCTATAATAATTTATGTATTTTTTTGTTTACTTTTTTCTATATTGTGATATTCAAATTTTAACGGCTTTAATTTTTTTTCAACATTCAAATTAAACTTTTACAATTATGCAAAAAATTTTTGAATGAAATATAGAAAATTTACTAGGGAATATCTATTCCGTATGTGAATTATTTTCAATTTATTTAGTTTTTTTAATTAATGTTTTGCATTAATTTCTAAATGTCGGTTAACTATTTAAAACATAAATACTAAAATAAAAGGAGTGATGTCCTTAACATTACACCCATCGTGTTGCATTTAAATATAATATGGGAGTTGAATACAAAATTTAATACTTAAAATAATAATTAGTAAACAAAAAATTTAAGTATCTTACATGATTATTGTATGTAGTACAGGTAACACATTCAGGTATGATTCTGGTAAAAAAGTTATTATTTTATACTTTTTAAAATGAAAAACAAAAAAATTAAAAAACAAATGAATTAAAAAAATATGAATATGGATGTAATATATTATAAAGATATGAAAAAGAAAAAAATTTAGAAAAAAAAAGTTTGCATGAATGCAAAAATTTTTATTACATACATAAAGGAAGAGACATATACACGTTAATAAGGCAATATTATGAAAATTGTACCGTTGTTGAAGGAAAAAAAAAAAATTCAAGAGACTTTTGAATGAGTATTAAGTACTTTATACTGCATGCATGTATGTATACCAAATGCACAGCACATTAAATTATGATCTCATTGTAAGGAGATGTGTGTAATTAACGTCAACACTATATATGCACATTTGTACGTACATATATGTATATGTGGTCATGCATATACGTTAATGTAAATGATATACATACGTATGTGTACTCAAGAAATGAACATTATTATTATTATTATTATTATTATTATTATTACTTTTTCTTATAATTATTAATATTATTATTTTTCATTTACAATGTATTCAAATATTATATAATATTCAAAAGCATACATTTGTATAAAAAAAAATTTTTTTATCCTTCAAGTACGTATATATATATCCGATACAATCACGTAGAAAATTCTATTCACACATTATTTGTATAGAATAAAATATTTAAAATGAAAATCTTTAGAATTTCATTATGAAAGTTAAGAATTTTTTTTTTTTCAATGTGATTATAAAATAATGTAAAAACGCTATGTATGGGTATATACAATTCATTTAATAAAAAATTGAAAGATGGTTTGCTTGTATAATTAATAATATGATTAATTATATTTATTTACGTACATATGTATGTAACCATTTGTTTACACTATGATACAATTGAATATGGGTAGATGCCGCGTTACATAAATTAAAAATTTCTTTTAATTAATAACATTGCAAGAATATCTTTATATTTATAGAATTATTTTATGTGTGCGTAAATTAAATAACAAATTACTTATGAATTTATAAAATGTACATATATGTATGTAGTGATTGAATTTATGCAAATAATTAATGATATGAGAAGAAAATATATTTATTTGAAAATTTTAAGGATATCTTGTTACTCAAAAGATTATTGCTTATACATTCATTTGTGTATAAATTGGGTCAAGGTTTACTTGTGTATATAATACTGATTTCTACATATAAAAGAATAAATTTTAAATTCAACAGTAAAGAGCAAATCATGCACATAGCATGCACATGTGTATAAAAATTGCAATATATGTATGTAATTGTCCATTACCATTTGCAATATGCAGAATTTAACGAGCTCTGTTCTAGGTTAATATTAGTATAAAATTATTACATTTTGTGACTTCAAAAATTATGTAATTTTATATTTGAACTTTTTGTTTACCTTCTTGTCCTTCAATATATTGCCTTGAAATTTCCAAACAATTTTTGTATTATAAAATCATAAACAGTAATCACTTGAAAGAATGAATTTGTATGATTAATTTTATAACAAATAAATTTTATTCAGCCATACTAATTCATTTTTTTTATTTTTTATTTTATTTTTTTCTTTGAAGAATCAAAAGCTGTAATTGGAATACCAACAACGTTATTATTTACTACATATCATGATATACGTATAGCAAATGTTACAAAACCAATTGGTTCACCACCAATTGATATAGTTATAAAGGATTTACTTGAAGGAATGGCATTAGATTTTTATTATGAAAAGCAATTAATATGTTGGGCTGATTCTGGTCATGAGACAATCGAATGCAATAAAATAAATTTGTTATCATCATTAACACAATCATTATCTATGTCATCTACGTTATCACCATCACTATCGTCATCAACATCAACGTTGTCATCATCATCATTACCATCATCGTCGACAACTTCAACGTCGATACAACAAAAACACTCAAAATATAGTGTAATTTCTTCTGGTATCGATAAGCCTGAAGGTCTAGCAATCGATTGGTACACAGATAAAATATACTGGACTGATGGTGAAACAAATCGTATAGAAGTTGCTACATTAAATGGCAAATATCAAAAAGTATTATTTTGGACTGATTTGGATCAGCCTCGTGCCATTGCATTAGTACCATCTAGTAAATTATTAATATGGAGTGATTGGGGAGAAAATCCGAAAATTGAACGCGCTAGTATGGATGGTGATCCACTATCGAGAATGGTATTAGTTAATGAAGATATTTTTTGGCCTAATGGAATTACAATTGATTTAGAAAAAGAATTGATATATTGGGTTGACGGTCATGAAAGATTTCTAGATGTGATGAAATTGGATGGTAGCAATCGTAAAAGAGTTATCGATAATTTGAAATATCCGTATAGTGTTACGTTTTTTCAAAATCGTTTATATTGGACTGACTGGAAAGTAGGCTCTATTAATACTTATGATTTAGACACAAAAGAAATAAAAGAATTGATTGATACGCCAGGAACACCAATTGCTGTTCGTGCTTGGGACAAATCATTACAACCATATCGTGATAATCCATGCCAAAATAATAACGGAAATTGTTCACATTTGTGTCTTCTTTCTACAAATCAAAACGGGTATAGTTGTGCATGTCCAACAGGGATAAAACTATTATCTGAAACTCAGTGTGCGAATGGACCACAAGAAATGCTTTTTCTAGTACAAAGAACTCAAATTAGTAAAATTTCACTTGATTCTCCAGATTATACGAGTTTTCCACTACCTTTTGGAAAAGTTAAATACGCCATAGCAATAGATTATGATCCAGTAGAAGAATTTGTTTATTGGTCTGACGAAGAATTTCATGCTATTCGAAGAGCACGTCCAGATGGTAGTGGACTAATGGACGTTGTAACTTCAGAAGTGAAAAATCCAGATGGTTTAGCTGTAGATTGGTTAGCTAGGAATTTATATTGGACAGATACAGGGACTGATAGAATTGAAGTTTGTCGATTGGATGGGACTTCACGAAAAGTTATAATTAATGAACACTTGGAAGAACCGCGTGCTATTGCTTTAGCGCCATCCCTTGGATGGATGTTTTGGAGTGATTGGAATGAAAAGAAGCCAAAAGTTGAACGATCTTCATTAGACGGATCAGAAAGAGTAGTTTTAGTTTCTGATGATCTCGGTTGGCCAAATGGAATTGCGCTTGATATAGAAGCAAAAACGATTTATTGGTGTGATGGAAAAACGGACAAAATTGAAGTAGCTAACATGGACGGAAGTGACAGACGTGTTGTCATTAATGACAATCTACCTCACGTATTTGGTTTGAGCTTGCTTGGAGATTATTTATATTGGACTGATTGGCAAAGGAGATCAATTGACAGGGCTCACAAAATAACTGGAAATAATCGAATGGTTATTGTTGATCAATTTCCTGATTTAATGGGATTGAAAGTAGCGCATTTAAAAGAAGTGAAAGGAACAAACGCATGTGCAATTAAGAATGGCGGATGTTCTCATTTGTGCCTTAATCGCCCTAAAGATTATGTATGTCGATGTCCAATTGATTATGAATTATCGAAAGACAAAAAAACTTGTGTGATACCAGCAGCATTTCTTTTATTTTCAAGACAAGAAACTATTGGAAGAATTTCAGTTGATTATAATGAAGGGAATCATAACGATGAGACTATTCCATTTAAAGACGTTCGTGATGCTCATACAATAGATGTAGACATTAGTGAGCGTAGAATTTATTGGACTGATCAAAAAACTCGTTGTATATCAAGGGCATTTTTGAATGGTTCTGATGTTCAAAGAGTTATTGATGCCGGTCTAATTCGTCCAGAAGGAATAGCCGTAGACTGGTTGGCTCATAATATTTATTGGACTGATTCTGAAGTTCGTCGAATTGAAGTTGCTCGTTTAAATGGTACAAGTCGAAAAGTTTTAATTTGGAAAGGAATTGAAGAGCCAAGAAGTTTGGTATTAGAGCCCAAAAAGGGATATATGTATTGGACTGAATGGCCATCAGATTCGATTAGAAGAGCTGCAATGGATGGATCCGAATTAATAACAATTGTTTCATCTGCAAATCATGCAAATGGTTTAACTTTAGATCCTGATACTCGTAGATTATATTGGGCTTCGCAGAGTAGACCGACAGCTATCGAATGCGCAGACTGGGATGGAAAAAAACGACAAACGTTAGTTAGTACTGATATTGAAGAACCGTATGCTGTTACACTCTATCAAGATTACGTATATTGGAGTGATTGGAATACAGGTGACATTGAACGTATTCATAAAACAACTGGTACGAATCGTTCTTTAGTTCACAGTGATTTACCATATACAAGTTCATTGTTAATTTTCCATTCATCTCGTCAATCTGGTACTAATCAATGTCGCATTAATAACGGAGGATGTGCACATTTGTGTTTAGCATTACCAGGAAGAAAAGGCATGACATGTGCTTGTCCTTCACACTATACATTAGCTAAAGATAATGTGTCTTGCATTCCACCACGGAATTACATAATATTTAGTCAAAGGAATTCTTTTGGTCGATTAATGCCTAACACAACAGATACACCCGATATTCCACTTCCAGTATCTGGAAAAAATATTAGAGCTGTAGAATACGATCCGGTTTCGCATTATTTATATTGGGTAAATAAATTTGTTTAGACATTTTTTTAAAACAAAATTTCTTACAATATTTTGATAAAATAGGTTGAAGGACGAAGTCACAGTATCAGGAGATCATTTGCAAATGGAACTCGAGCGTCAATTTTTGTTGGAGCTGGTTCACAACCTTTTGATATTGCTATTGATATTATTGGTAGATTACTTTTTTGGACTTGTTCCCATACAAATACCATTAACGTTACAAGGTATGTTTATAATCTTATCTTAAGAATTTAAATTACAATCTATCTATTCAAATAAAAAATTCGCTCGTATCGCTTTTAGTCTTGACGGATACGGAATTGGAGTAATTGATACTGGTGATTCGCAGAAACCACGAAATATTGCTATTCATGCAGTTAAACGGTTTCTATTTTGGACTGATGTTGGTAGTCAACAAGCAATATTTCGAGCAAGAGTAGATGGAGCTGAAAGAATGATGCTTGCTTTTAAATTAGAAGGAGTTACTGCTTTAGCTGTTGATCAACAATTGGATTTGATATTTTACGCTCATGGAAAACGAATTGATTGCATGGATCTTAATGGAAAAAATAAGTAAATTAGTGACTTATCATATGTTTATAAAATTTTGTAAAACAAAATTATTTTTTTATATTTATAGAAAAATTTTGGTTTCAACACACATAAGTCAAGTAATATCAATTGCAGCATTACAAGGATTTGTTTATTGGCTCGATGATAAAACAGGAATTGAACGAGTAACTATAAATGGAGATGGAAGACGTCCCGAAATGCAAAGATTGGCTCAAGTAACAGACATTGTTGCTGTTTGGACACCAGATATGAAACTTTTGAAAAATCATACCTGTTTTCAAGCAAGAACTAAATGTTCTCATATCTGTATTGCAACAACAGAAAGTCGTACAAGAAATATTTGTTCATGCCCACAAGGTTTAATGCTTTTGGAAGACAAACAAAATTGTGGAGCGTTACCAGCTTGTGGCCCAGAACATTTTACATGTGCAGCTCCTGTACCTGGTAACGGAGTAAATAGTGATTTAAATAAAGATTGTATTCCAGTTTCTTGGCGATGTGATGGACAAAATGACTGTCCAGACAAATCAGATGAAGTTGGATGTCCATCTTGTAGACCAGATCAATTTCGATGCCAGTCTGGAGAATGTATTGATAAAAATTTAGTTTGTGATGGTACAACAAATTGCGTTAATGGACATGATGAAGCGGACTGTTGTAAACGGCCAACAGATTTTCAATGTCAAATAAACAAAGTTTGTATTGCTACATCATATTTGTGTGATGGTTGGGATAATTGTGCCGATGGTGAAGACGAAAGTCCAGAGTTGTGTAATCAAGCAAATCCTAGACGCATAGCACCTGCATCCGATAAAAAAGCTTTTATGATTGTGATTTTTGCAACAATGGTAATAATATTTTCAGTTGCTTATTTATTGCAAATATGTCGAACAAGGCTTGGTAAAAACCGTAACGAGCCAAAAGATGATCAAGCGGCTGATCCTTTATCACCTGGATTGAACAATCGTGTCTCGAAAATAGCATCAGTTGCTGATGCAATGCGGATGTCAACGCTAAATAGTCGAAATAGTGTAAACAGTTATGATCGAAATCATATAACTGGAGCATCGAGTTCAACAACAAATGGTAGTAGTATGGTTGCGTATCCAATAAATCCACCACCAAGTCCAGCAACAAGAAGTCGTCGTCCATATCGTCATTATAAAATTATTAATCAACCACCGCCACCTACACCATGCTCAACAGATGTTTGTGACGAGAGTGATTCAAATTATACAAGTAAGAGTACAAGTAATGGTACTACAAAAGCTCTCCAATATCAATATGATAGTGAACCATATCCACCTCCACCAACACCAAGATCTCATTATCATAGTGATGTTCGAATAGTACCAGAAAGTTGTCCACCATCACCCTCATCAAGAAGTTCAACATATTTTTCACCATTACCCCCACCACCATCACCAGTACAATCACCATCGCGTGGTTTTTCATAGCGAAAATATAAAAGTTGTATAATAACCAATAACATTTTTAATTTAATAATTATTTTTTTCAAATATTATTTTATTGTTAAATATTTCATTTAATTTCATGCAAATACTGTAAATATTTTTAAAAAAATATTTTAAAAACACCACATTTGGATAGTAATTAAAAACTAGTTTTTTTAATTGATTATTATTATAATTTTTTAAAACTAAAAATCATTTAAATCTAAAAAAACGAAAACACCATATAATTTAATAACTATAAAAGAAGAAAAAAAAGAAAAAAATAACAAAAGTAATAGAGAAATGTGAGGAGATATTAACCAAAAAGTGCCTGTTTTTATGTTTATTAGTAATTATTAAAGTTTTATATAACAATAAGAAGTTATAGTATAAAAATAATGTTAGTACGCAATTATAAAACGTTAATTTTAAAAGAAATTAAAAAAAAAAAAAAAAACAAAAAACAAAATCAAAATTTCAAATTTAAGAGAATTTAAAAAAAAATCAATGACGCAAAATTATTTTAACTGAAAATTCGTGAAATTATCGAATAACTTTCATTTTAGATTATAGGCTATAGTTCTTTCTAACTTGAAGAAAAAAAAAATACAAAAACAGAAATTATTTTTAAGATGCTCCAAATAAATAATAAATTAATTGTTGTTGTTTATAAGCTTTTTTTACGTTGTTAAACTGTGCGTTTTTTCTGATTGGAGATTTTACGATAGTTTTATTGGGTAACTATTCTTGTAAATTACATCAAACTTTCACTTTTATTCTGATCAAAATTAAAAATTAAAAATAGAAATAGAATTTTAGTAAAAGTTCAAAGTTATAAATGAATAAAATAAAATATTTAATTTTTTAAAAATAAAATTATGCTCCCAAAAAAAGACTGATTTGCCACAGTATAAGCTAATATATAAAAAACATAATATAAACTAGAGGTAAATGAAATAAACAAAGGAAAGAAAAAATAAAACAAATTGAAAAATCAAAGATTATGTAAGATAAAAAATTACACTGAAATTAATTAAAAAAAAAAAAAAAAAAACGAATATAGAAAATTTAAAATGTTACATGCATTCATACGTATTATATAAACTTATTTGTATTACATTGCGTAATATAAAATTAAAAAAAAAAAAAACACAAACTGTAAAATGATTTGAAAAAGGAAACTAATAAAATTAAAATTTCTATTTTTTTTATTCAATCGAATTTTTATTTAATACACATTTGTTTTGGATTTCCACATAATTTTTTTCTATTTTATTAACCAAATATATTTTCTAAAATTTGATTTTGAAATTTGTATTTTTGTTGTTGATATTTGATATCATATTGATATCTTGTGTATTTAGCGAAGTTTTCTTGATTCATTGGTCCCCATTGTTTAGCAGGTTTAAATGCTGATTTAATTTTCTAGAAAAATTAAATGAAATTAGAAATGATTTATAATTCATAATCGTAAAATATTTTATTACTTTCATAATTGAATTATGTTCTTGGTTATAAATTGTATAAATTGCCCATAAAGGTAATTGTGAAACGCCTATAGAAAATAATGTCCATCCAATAACTAGAAGTATAATTAAACATAAAATTACATAAGCCCTGAATTGATCAATTAACTTTACCGTATGCGAAATCTGGATATGTTATATCTTTGTAGGTCAGTGGTTTATATTCTAAAAATGTGCAAATAAGACCAAATATTAAAAGTGCTGGTGTTATAATTCCCCAACAAATGCGCCAGTAAATCCCAATTTTAATTCCACACATAAATTCTATATCTTTACAAAATCTTTTTACTCCATAAATCCAACCGACCGATATTAATTCACCGATTGCAAGTACAAGTGCTGGCATTGATGAACCATAAAAATCAACAAGATTTAACATAAATTGTCCTCCTGGAGTCGTATAAATAATTCCTATAGCAAATCCTAACGAACAAATTGTAATGGCTAATATCCAATTCGGTAATTTTGTGAAATGATCTTTAATGACGGAAATTAAGGATGCCAACATACCAACAGTACTGCCAATACCAAGAACAAAAAGCATTGAGAAAAAGAGGACTGCAAAAAACTAAAACAAAAGAAAAAAATTACGACGTTAAAAAAAAAAAGAAAAACAAAGAATTTTTTACTTGTGGACAAAATTCAAATTTCGAAATTGCTTCTGGATACGATATAAATGCTAATCCAGCGCCACCTTTAACAACTTTAGAAATATCAGACACATTCGTTTCGTAGGCTAAATTACCAAGTATTCCAAAAATTATACATCCAGATATAATTGATGAGCATGAATCCATTGTTGTTATAATTATGATATCCCTAAATAGAGAGAAGTGAAAGATAAAAACGAAATGCAAAAAAAGAGAATTACAGATATACATATATTAATATCAAACCTGTAAACATTCCTAGAAAAGTTATTATATGAAGCGTACATAATCAATGTACCAAAACAAATTGCTAATGAAAAGAAAACTTGTGTAACGGCAGCATACCATACATTAGGATTTAATAGCTCATTCCATTGTGGCTTGAAAAAATATACAATTCCATTAAGAGCTCCTGGTAGAGTAACAGCCCTCACAAGTAATACACACATTACCAGATACGGAAATGATCCCAAAAAGTACGACACCTTTCCGGAACTTTTGATACCTTAAAGTACAATTAACCGTTTTGGAAATTATATTTTATTTTGCTTACCTTTTATTAGAATTGTTGCAATTATAAACCATGATAGAGCCAAACAAATCATTAATTTCAAATTTGGAGTACCAATTCCATCCTCAATGTTTTTTGATTCTTGAAGGATTTCCTTTCTGTGATAGAAAAAATAAAATATTCAATTGTAACTGTTTTTGTTTTTTTTGTCTAACTATTTGATTATTGATATATGTACGTGAAGTAAAGTTCAGCTGATGTTATATTGCCTGAAAAATTTCCTGAAGAAGATGATGGAGCTGAATCTAAGCAATTTACACCCCATTCAGGCTTACAGTGTGACCATGGAAGATCATAAGAAACTGAAGCAACTAAATATCTCATTGTTAATGCCATGATACATGCATAATAAGTGATAGCCATACAAGTTATAAAAACTTGTCCATATGCTACTCCTATAAAATATAAAATACTGGTTTTAATTAATTTGAAATAAACAAAGTAGTTTTTATTACCTCTCATTGCTGGTGCAAAATTAAATGCTTTTACACAACTTTGACTTGAAAATTGCCCAATTATAACTTCCATATAATATACGGGTCTTCCAATAATTAGTAAAACAATAATATAAGGAATTAAAAATGCTCCACCACCATTTTGATATGCAATAAATGGAAATCTCCATACATTACCAAGTCCAACAGATAATGAAATGCATGAGAATAAAAATTCGATATCACTACCCCATTTATCACGATTTTTATTCTGAATTATGTATTAAAAAAAAAAAAAGTGAGAAATTTCATATAGTAACTATAAAAAGTACACTTACGTTCTTCACATTTTGTAAATTTTCAAAATTATTTTCTTTATTGTTCATAAACTGTTCACATTCTAATTGTAATTCTTTTTCCATCATTTTTATATTCAATAAAACAATATTATATTTTTCACGACAAAAATCTAAAAATTTAAAATTGTCTAAAATTATACAATCAAATTATTACACAAGAATTAAATCTTATGAAAAACGTTTATACGTTTTGTATTAAAATTTTATAACGGATATGAATGTTTAATGCATCTAATATCTTGCACGAATTCTTATCAACTAAATCATTTATATCACGTTTTTACTTAATATGATATATTTTTTACCTTTTCTTATTTTTGTAGATAAAAAGCATTTTATTATACTTATCATAAATTGGATAATTGCTTGAATTTATTATGCAAATAAACATATAATGGTGTTATTTAAAATTTATAATTTTTTTTTTATATATTTATTTTGCCTTTTTACATATACGTACGACATAAACTTTATGTTTAGACATTCAATTAAATTTTTATGTAAAAATTTTAATATATTCAATGTCTCATCGAGGGAATGGGTGATTTTTGAAAAATAATAAGCAAAACATCAGAAAGCTACAAATCATAATTGGAAAACCACAGCTAAAAATCGTGACGTGTGGAGTCTCATCTTAGAGAAAGCCAAGATTCACCTTGAGTCGTAGTATTAACGAATAAAATGATTGCACATACGAGTATATTTGTATGTTATTTCTATTAGATTAATGTTCAGTACAAATTTAGATAATTTCTACATTGTAAAGTTTTAATAAAATACAATAAGTAGTTTCGATGCTAAATGTTGGATGTTAGAATAAATTCATAAAAAGAAAACTAGAACATATTCAAATTATTAAAAAACAAAAAAAGTTTTATTTTTTGGTACAGAAACCTTTAAGTTTTGGCAACCTATTGGGGTGCATCAACAATTCCAAAAAAATATAAGAGGTGCTTCCCAAAATACATTCGGGTCTCGTAATAATAACACCAAAATTGGAAATGATTTAAATTTAATCGTAATTTCGTAATTGTTTCAAATATTCAGTAACTAACAGCTCTTTGTATGTAATCGTTGACCAATAACTCACTAAACCATTTTTACTGATTTTCGTACTATTTTAATGATTTACGTTAAATTAGTGACTAATTTTGAAATGCCCAATACTGCCACTACTAAAACGTTACTCGTATATGTATCTTTGTGATATGAATAGAAACGGAGAATGGGATAATTGGTCGTATTTGTAAACACATGTACCATTTGGCAGCCAGAATTATGAAGAGGTTTTCATCTTTTCCAATAGAAAATCCTATTATTCTCGAACTATAGTCAAAATCTTTTATTAGGCGGTTTAAGACTTTTTCAAGTTCAAGGACGAAAATTGTGGTAGTTTCTGAAAACAGACTGTATAAAATGTTGACTTAAATTCAAAACTAATCTTCACTTTTATCTGGATTTTGAATTTTTACAAAGAAAAATTGTGTGTATTTTTTTTTTTTAATGTTTACATATAATTTTCTGAATGATATTTTACAATTTGAATTTCTTCTTTGTTATTATTAAAATCTTTATTTTTATATTTAAATTTTGATATTGAATTTTCTGTATTAGCAAAATAATTTTCAATTCTATTGGTAGTAATTTGTCTTAGAATTGTTGTATCCGTATAAAAATGTAAATTTCTAATACCAGTACCAATGAATTGAACATCATTATTTGTATTATTTTGTTTTTTTGATTTTTTTATATTATGAAAATATTGACCAAAATAATTTTTCCATTTATAATTCTATAAATAATAATAAAAAAAAAAAATAAAATTAAAAATTTTTTTAATTTTATCTACACGTAAATATGTCTACTTACTTTATTTTTAATTAATTTTGATCGATAATAGCATGGTAATAATGGTGTTTGATGATATGCACGACGAAAATTATCATTATTTAAACCATATATTACTGGATTAACGGCTGCATTTAAAAATATTAAATAATGTGCTGTATACCATAATATACGAAATCCATCATTTATTTGATTAACATCAACATTAATTAACATTTGATCTCTGATAAATACCAATACATTAAATGGCATACGTAATAATACAAATGTTATAACAACAATGAATACTGTTTTAGCCACTTTTGTTTTATATGAAACAGACATTGGATGTTCACGTTTTAAAACTTTCTTTTCATATCGATCAAGCTAGAATGTAAAATATTTTTAATTAAAATTTAATTTTTTTTATTGTATTTTTTTTTTTTTTTTTTTTTTTTTACTTTATGAAAAATTGTTGAATAACATATAATCATAACTCCTAATGGAAACCATACTAATGCAACAATTAACACATGCCAATACATTCGTAAAACTGGATTTTCCGTACAATATGATTCATGAAAATCTTTCCATATTCTTGTCTGAAAAAGATTTGAAATACAAATCATAATTAGAATATATAAATTGAAAAAAAAAAGTTTTCATGTACTTTATATGTCCTGTAAATAGCCAATGGTATTGATAGAATTGTACCAGTTATCCATGTACATAACATAACAATTTTTGCACCATTTATTGTTAATTTAGCTTCTAATGGTAATACAATAGCTGTTAAACGATCATAACTGATTGCACATAAATTTAAAACGGCCGTTATTAATAATAAACCTTCAAGACAACCTTCAGCTTTACAACCGAATGCACCTAATTGATAATTTTGAAAAAAATCATGAAACATAAATAATGTTGGGCATATAATTAATGTAGCCATATCAGCTGTTGCCATATTAGCAATTAATAAATTTGTTGGTGTTCTTAATGCACGATTTCTAAATATTATATTTAATAATATTAAATTTCCAATTAAACCAAAAATGATGACTGGTGCAAATGTTCCAATTTTTAATATAACTTGCCAATTTGGTATTATTATCCATTTATTTTTTGGAAAATTATAAATTGTATAATCAAGCTAAATGTTTTGTTAAAATAAAAATAAATTTATAAAAATTAAAGAAGAAAAAAAAAATTAAAATAAATAAAAAACGTTTGATTACCCCATCATCTTCGTAATCGTAATTATCTACTCCATTATTAGCAGGAGTTGAAATAGTTCTATTTGTTTCCATCAATTTTCGTTTTGGAAGTGACGAGAGTTTTTCCTAATTCATTGTTTAAAAAAAAAGTAGATTTAAAAATATTTAAATTTATTCACACTTTATTCAATTTTATTGTTATTTTTTATTTGAATTTTAATAAAATGTAACTTTTGAATAATTTCAACTGATTCAAAACAGTTTCAACTGATTTCAATGTATGATTTTATTCAAATTAAAATTATTCTTTCTATTACACGAATTCGTTAAATTTGTCTTATCAAGAATAACAACGAAAATGTATTATCAGTAAATTGACAAAAAGTTACGCACACTTATTCATGTGTAAATAAAGGATCGAACAGTGTACAGATGTGTGTTTAGGTATATCAGTTTTAATACTATTTTACCACTTTTCCTTTTTTTTTCATAAGTTTTTATTGATTATTTTTCATAAGATAAAATTTCATAGATAAAAGGAATATAATTAAAAGGCATAAAATAAATTGAGGACTCTTTTAATTAATTATATACATATGTTTGTATGTAAAAAGAGGATGACTAATGTCGTACCATCGAAAACATGATTTTTTGTTGTCTATTATACAAAAGGTAAATAATTTTTAATTTACCACATTATTTTATCTTATCTGCAATAATTAAAAAAAAAAAACCGAAAACATAAAATAAAAATAAAAACTCATCATTGTACGATGTTTTACGTTTTATCTAATTTTATTTACTATACATAAAAGCATTTCAATTACAATAATTTAAATCGAAAAACCGTTAAAAGGAATTCAAATTAAAGAAAATTCAATTAATGATCTATTGGGAAAATGAAATTGACTCCACTTCTAATTCTTTTGCATTCATTTAGAATAAACTCCTTTTTTACTCTAAGCTTCTTATTGCCAGTTTTCTGTATTTTATTTTGTATCAGAGTAACATTAATCACGAACATAAATGACGCAATATTTTTTTGATCTATATGAAAGTGGCTGTGTTTAAAAAACGGACTATAGATGCTCAGTTTTGATTTCTTCTATAAAATGTTCAAATTTTTATGCAAATTTTTAAAAATCAGAAAATAATAAATTTAAATAAATTTACAAAATAAAATTATTTTAAAAATGATATGTACATATGTAAAGTGTAAGACCGATGAACTTTTGAATACAGAATTTGATGATTACATAAAAAATTCGATTAAAAGTGTAAGCACTAAATGAATACTTTTATGTTACGTATATACATATGTACATATGCATGCCTTTTTATTTACAACCTTGACTTTTTCATAATTCCGCTCGTATGTAGTTTCACTATTTGATCTTTATTATAATTAATAATACTTTTTTAAATTCATAATTACTGTGGTCCATATGAATTAAATATGAACCAAATGTAAACCATTTTTTTTTTCCAATTCATTTAACGTTTTTCCCTAGTCATGTATTGAAGTAATATGAGGTCTTATTATTTTTTATTTTTTTTTATTTTTGGATGAACATATGTGACACAAAACATGTTCATTTGGGGTAATACTAAAAATGTAATTAAATTTTATTTAAAAAAAAAAATTCAGTTTTATTCTCGATTTTAATCGAACTAATAAGTACATACATTTTGTACTTTCAAATTTAATTTTTTTTTTCACATTTAAAATAGGTACATTCAGTTTGTTTTAATTGTAATAATATTTTTATTTAATTTAAGAATTTTTATTGTTTTAATTAAATTAAAGTAATTTTAATCGATATAAATCAATAATTAGAATTTTAGAGAAAAATTAGTTATTTTGTTTATTCTCGTTTAAGTACATTCCTGCAGTTAAGGAATATGTATGTACATTGTTTTATAATTTGTTCGATAATACATATTTGTGATTTATAACACACGAATAATGAAATTGATGTTAATTTCATGAAAAGTGTTAAATTTATTTAAAAAAATTGGACACAAAAGTGATCATAAATTTACTTACAAAAAATTGTACCTATTACTTACAAAATACATACAGTGCAGATACGAAATAATGTCGATTGCATATCAAGTAACGAAAATATCGCTAATTGTATGTCCTTTAGCGTTAGTGATTTTATATCTTATAATGGCCGGAACGAATTGTAATAATCAAAAAGAAGGTAAATAATATGCACACGATCACACAAATAACAGAGTAGGGATTCCTCAGTTGATAATTTTTTGGTGTTGATTTTTGAAATTTAATAACGAATTTTTAATAACATTTTTTCCGTTTTATTTTCACAGAAATTTCTAAGTCCAATGAAACCGATGATAGTGTAAGGATGATAAATTAAAAATAAAATAAAATAAAATAATGAAAAATAAAAAAATAAAATTTATTTTTATATTTTTTTTAGACTGGTTTAATTTCAGCATCAGATTGTCATGTAACGAATTGGTCAAAATGGTCATCATGTACATGCTTACAAGAAAATTTTATGTATCGTACACGTGTTGTTCGTTCAAATTATGATTCGAATGTATATAGGAATGATCCATGTTCTGATATTGATACCATACAATATATAAAATGCCAAGATTCTGATTGTGGTAAAAGTGATTATTGTAATATAACAAGAGAACAAGAAAATTATAATCATTGTAATGATGGTAAAATAGTTGTATATTGGTATTTTAATCCTGAAGAATTCTCATGTACATTAACAACAATAAATGATTGTATAGATATTGATAATATTAAAAATAAATTTCCAACATTAAATCGTTGTGAAGAATTATGCTTTTTTCAACCAATTAATTAAAAAATTTCAAAATTATTATATGGCAAATAAGAAAATTTTAAAATTTTTAAATTATATGAAAATATTTTTAAATAAATAAAACAATCAAAATATAATTTTCTATAAGAATTATTTTAATTAACTGCATTTTTTAAATATAAAAAACCAAATTGCATATTTAAAAGCTATAATAGAAACAATAGCAATTGTTGCTTTTTGTATTTTCGTCATTTTTTTAGTTTCATCATTCTCATTACCATTATTGCCATTATTATCATCTTGATCTAGTCATGATTTAGTTTTATCAATTGTTATTGGTAAAATACTAAATTTTATATTACCATTTTTAGTTTGCTTTTGTACAATTTTTCCATTATTTGATTCTTTAATTGATGTCTCAATTTTATTGAATACATGTTCACAATTAGAATTATCATCTGTTGTTACACCTTGAATAAATATACGTACTTCATATCCTTTTATTAACCATTTTCTTATATTTTTGATGCGTGATGATAAATCATGATCAGCTATTTTACTGCCAATCGTTAAATTCTTTTCAGTCTTTTTACTAAAATAAAATAAAAGATTAATCTTCGAATACACAAAAAAAAAAATGGAAAAATAAGGAGGAGAAAAGCTAACCTTTTTGTTATTTCCTTTGAATCTTTAAAATCTTCTGTATCATCAGAAAGCAATTCGGATGGTGTAACTAATCTAAAAAAAATGAAAAATAAAATTTAGTAAATATTTTAATCTATTGAAATTGTATTTAATGTTACAATTTCCATTACTTACTTATATATTGGTCTTTGAGTTTTTGGATCTAAATCTTGAACTTTAATTAATTTCAATTCACGTCTCTTTGATAATTTTTGAGCTTCTTCCAATGATGTTATGGATATTGAATTATTTGAATTAATTAATGTTATTTTAACAATATCCTTTTTAAATGGTTTTTTAGATCCAGCTGAACTCGAGGAATCCTCTTTTGATAATAATAAATTTTGATGTAAAATTACCAATGAACGATTACATTTCACTTTTGATATTGATGAATATAAAACATTTAAACTTTTTCGATGTAATATACTCAGAAATAGACTAGTGCTCATGTTTAATATTCAAAAAATAAAGAATAAAATTTTAAATTAAATATTTTGTTAGTAAATATTGTTTGAAATGTAACTTTTTTTCTATTGACATTTCTTTACACTAATCAGTAATTCACCAATTGATAATGAAAATAAAACAAAACATGACAAAACAAGTGTTTGTCAAATTGTGCTTTAAGCTTAAAATTCAACTTCACCTCGTTGGAAAAAAAAAACAATAAAAACTTAATGGAAAAGTTGTGAACTTATTTCGAGTTAAATAACTTTTTCAAATTGTACGCTAGGTGTCTCTGTTACAACTAAAAGACCAACTGCAATTGTCTGATGTATTTCCGGCTCCGGATAATTTGAAAAATTCAACTACATAATATGTAAGTAAATACGAAAAATCAAAGGATAAAGTTGACAGAGGGGATATAAGATACAATCAGAGAACCACCTACGAATTTTATAATCTGGGTAGCTGGTTGGTATTGAATAATAAAAAAATTTTTTTTTTTTAAAGATTCACATTAAACATAAAACGAGTATACAGATTTATTTTCACAAATAATCACAACCATATAATAATGATAAACAAACTTTTTTAAAGCCAAAAATCACTTTCCTTTCATATCAATTTCTTACATTAATTTCTAATTTTTTGAATGTTTTATCATCTAGAAATGACCATCTTTTACCCATTATTTGTCCAACTTCTTTTTCAGTTAATTCATAGGTTCGTGAAGATAACTTTAGCCATACATAAAATTCATTTGACCAATCTGGATTTTTTGGCCAATCACAACGTATTATAACTGCATTTCGACGTACATAAAAATTATTTAAATTTTTCGCTGTATGCGCTAATAATAAAACTGTTGAAGTTGAAATTTTTTCTCGTATAATCTGGAAAATGAAAATTAGTTTTTTTTTGTTCTTTGCTTAAATTAAAAATTGAAAATTTTTTTATCTTACCAATGTCGTCAAATTGTAACATTGTCTTGCTAAAAGCATTAAAACACTATCAATTCGGGTATGAAATGATTTTGGACTTGTAAACCTTGGTAAAAGTTCATGCCCATAAATTGAAAGTGTTGTTCTGTAATTGTCAATTATGCGTAACATAAGATCCGTTGTTATCTACAATTGCAACAAACAGTAAAAACAAACGACAAGTCAATTAAAATATTGAAAGGAAAAATTCATCTTTGTATGTGTATTTACCTTTGTTTTAGGTGATGAATAAAGAATACTATAAACTGGTGCTTCTGGTTGAAATACAAATTCATTATTTCTTGTTGATTCCGTTCGGATATGAACTTTAAGTAATGGATTACTTGATTTCAAAGTTTTCCATGCTTTAGCACTGCAAGGACTTATTTCTAAACATGATGGTGTGTAACGATTTTGCAATAAATGTAAATGCTCAATTTTAGAATCACCAATTAAACATACAACATCGTCATCAATATTTTGTGGTGATATTACAAGAACCTAAAAAAATACATCAAATAAAGTTAAAAAATTTGAATGGAAACACTGTTTAAAATTCATTAAATTGAATTACCCGAAGATTAAGAAATAATCCAGTATGCATAATTGGACAATGTGTTGTCGTTACATTTATTAAATATAAAATTCTTAAAACTGTACAGCATGAATCCAAAACTTCGTCTAGTAAATGATTAGCTTCATAACGTTCCAAAACTAAATCAATTAATTTGAGTATTTTTAAATTTGTTAATTTCTTCATAAGATTTTTTAATGCACCCAAAAGTTGTCCTGAAAATTGAACAAGATTTCGTTTATATTGATTTAAAAAAAATATATATGTATATACATATATGTATTCGTGAATACCTCCAGTACCAAATAATTTAATTCCTGAAGGATCTTCCGTTTGTGACATATTACATGGGAAAACATACACTAAACTTTTAATTTTAGCTCCGATACCTTTTAATTCTTCAATGGATTTCTCTTCTTGACTCTGTTACACATTATTTAAATATCTTCATTTATTACATACATACACCGCTATGATAATTATGTAATATTGAATTTATTTTACCTTATCCATACACCAACTTAATAATGTCATAAATTGAAATAAATTATTAAAACTATGTTCTGGACGAAAATCTAAACCTTTTATATAACGTCCAACACGTGATAAACAATTTTGTGTTCTTAAATGATCTAAACAATATTGCCATCCAGAATAATAATTATATTTGGCACGTGTTAATGTTCTATCATCTATAATGAATGTTGACCAAACAGGTGGTAAATGAAATGCACGATACCAATTACGGCAAACCTAAATACAAAAGTTGTTATAAACAATTTTAAAAATATTTTTTTTTTATTGAAAAAATGAAAATACTTCTATTGATATATTTTTCTTACAAGGCTTGCATAGTATCGTTCACGTACTGTTAAATATGAGAATATTTCTTCTAATAATAAATCAGGAAGATTACACCAATCTGAATATTCTTTATTAGAATCATCATGTTCTTCATCTTCTTCTATATCTATGTAACATGCTACATTAAAAATAATATAACAGATGAACATTGAATTGAATTAAATTTTAATAAATAATAAAACATCGTTTAATGAAAATTAAATTTTTTTTATCTTTTATTTTTACAATTGTTAAAAATACCGGTCATTATAACTTAAACCTTCGGTTAACAATTTTTTTAAAATTTAATTTAGAAGACCGAAGAGAACACAATATATGCACGTGGAATATACATGCATACATACAAAAGGATAAATTGTTATGGTAATTTTTATTCTGGCTTTTTTTCAACTGAAGAAAACAAATTGTAATCCAGTACATCATATCTAATTTCACGTAAAATATAAAAGATAAAATAATCATAAAATGAATTGTGTATCAGTAAATGTCATGATTCATTGTAATTTCGGTTACTGAAGAAAGAAAATTCGAAAATTTGTATTCTGTCCACTAACTGTATGCAGTTAAAGCCTTATGAAAATATATTATGTTTTTTTACTTCTCTTGCAATTTCTAATTAGAGTGTTTCATGAGTATTATTACCACAATCTTTAAAATGTTCATACAATATGAGATTAATTTTTAAAATATCAATATACAAATGTATATACAGTTATGTAAAATGGTACTACCTTACGTAGATTTCGTAAGACCTTAACTGCACAGAATTAGTGGATAGAGTGTAGAAGTTTATTGCATTTTAAATGTTAAAACATATACACATACGTATGTAAACACGTATTTTGCAAATATTTATTTTTTTAAATTATTGTACAAATAGATATTGAATTTATTGATTGAAAAGCACGTCAGGGAAAACAATTAAAATTTAATAAACGATGATGGAAAATTTGAAAACACAATTTTATTTTAAAATTTAAATTTGAAATGTATTAATTAAAATATAAAAAAAAAAACGAAAAATTTTTTTGTACAAAAAGCTTTTCTGTTTTTAAAATAAACATGTTTTAATTGTATATGTGTAAAATACAATACAATATTTAAAATTTTGTATAAAAATTTTCATTCACAATTACATGAAGAAATTCAAAACTTTAGAACTTAAAATGATTTTTAATAAATTTTTTTTTCTATATTTTTGGGCTACATCTTACGAAACATGACAAAAAAACAATGAAATAAATTTGTGCGAATGTAATTAAAATGATCATGTACATTTTTTTTTATTTTTAAATTCAACAATTTTCGTACCTTCATCATTTAAATCAATTTTCCAACAACCCTTTTGCATTTTTGTATTATTTTATTTTATTTGAAATTTAAAACAAATAAAATTAAAAATGTAGATATGTTTCACCTATTAAATTATTTTATTTTGCTTTTATAATTTAAACACTTTACAATTTATTATTATTTTAATTTTTTCTTTAAAAGAATAAATAAATTTTTTTACAACGAAATAAAAACATAAATAAAATTATGAAACTATCAAATAAACAAAGTTTCATAACTTTTTGTTATTTAATTTATTTAAATATTTAAAAAAAAAATAAAATAAAATAAAATAATTATGAAAATTTAAAAACAAAAAATAAAATTACGATAAATAAGAATTAATTTTGAATTTTAAAATGAATTTTATACAAAAATCAAATTTATAGAATTGATCGATTCTGTGTGTTGTTCCCGATTCATTATTAGACTGGCATATTATATATTTAATATGTTTTAAAAGAGAAAATTATATCAGCAAAGAAAAAATATGTTTTTTGTTTTTTTTTTTTGAAATAGTATTTTCACATTGCCTGTACATCATATGTAGTATGTGTAAAAATTTAGAAAATTCATTTGACGTAATGTGCACATATCATACTAAATGAACGAAATTTATTTTACAAAAATAAATCCTATAAAATATGTACATATACGAAAATAGACAGGTGTTTGTTTTTTGTTCTATTTTTTTTTTATTTATTTAATTTTTTTTTTTTTTTCGTTTTGTAAATGTACTACTACTTTATAGATGAGTTGTATTTTAGATTAAGAAACATTTCAAAATTAAAGCAAAAATAATACTGTTCTGTTTGAATTTATATATTGTGTACGTATTTTATAATTGAAAAGAAGCTTTCTATCGAATAAGTATATCTGTTTGTATCCATATGTTTTGATTGCTTAATACAAAATTGTTTGTGTATATATTTATCCCATTTCAAATGTATACAAAACAGATTTTTGTATGTTATAATCTAAGAAGATATGTACATACATATGTACATAATATACAATACTGTACGGATATGTATTCATTTTATTTTCAAAACTAAATCAAAAAGATAATATTCATTTGTATTTTGCATAATATGATTTTCTCATGAAAATCATTCTCATGATTTTATTTATCAAATGAAAGGGTATTGATAACATTATTATTGTCATTGCATTACATTTCTTGTTTTTCTTTTCTGTTTTTTTTTTTTTTTTTGAAGTTTAAATTAATCTTTTGAAAACAGAAATGCATGTCTTTTACGACAATAACAGAAAAATATGCAAAATACTTGATAAAGTTGTACAACAGATTATGTTGTAAATAGAATTAAATTGAAATATGCATATGTATGTAGATGCATATACATATGTAAATGGGTGGTAATTGTTAAAAAAATCTGTTTACAATAAAAATATTTACAAAAGTAATATGCATATAGTATATGAAAAAAGATTTTTCATTGCGATCATATGTAAGTTAATAAATTTTTTTTATTAATTTTTTATTTTCAAACATTAAGTTCATTCGATTTGTTTTAATTAATTTTATATCAATCAATAGTTGTACATACGTATATATTTTAAATTCGAAATACATGTACACAATAGAACAGTAATAAAAGTTAAATTATAATAAATTACATTTAGTATAAATCGTATATAAGGACATAGCTTTTAGTGATGAACCGCTTATAGTGACCAAATATCAAATTCTTATTGTATTAGCATGGATCATTTGAAGTGATTAGACCGATCTTACTTTGTTTGCATATAAGGCTTTAACTGCACAAAATTAGTGAACAAAGTATAATTCATATTTTTTTGTTCATTGTTTTAATTTAGTTTGTATTTGATCAATTAAAGTTTAGTTGATTTTTTGTTATTAAAACATATTTCTAATTGAACATTAAAAAATTCACAGATTTTTATATTAAATTTTCAGTACATTCAGTGTACATACATATATATTCAGTTTGATTTTATATTAAATAAAGAGACATACACTCGAATCTGCTTACCAAATGAATGAATTCATAAAAAAATAAAATAAATAAAATAAAACAATTTTTATTTTGAGATGATGAAATAGTTTTTCTTTATTATTATTGAATACAGTATTCGTTTTATGTATATTTTATATTGAATTTAAAATTCATTTTGTATATTTATAGAATTTTATAAGTAAATTATAATTTGATTTTGTTCTTATTTATTATTATTTAATATTTTTATGTGTTTAAAGAGATAATTGTATACCAGGTATACGTTTGTTATAATTTATTATATGGTATTTAATAATAAAATTCATGTATGTATGTTATTTCAATATGATATTGATTTTGATTTTGATTTTTGTTTAATTAATTTTTTGTTTTTTTTTTTTTTTTTTAAAGATATTATATATTCGAAAATTTAGATATAATGTGTATATAAGATAATAATATAGTAATAAAATTTACAATAATAATAACGATCAAAAAGATATAGGACATTTTTATATAATTAATTTTAAATGTTCCTTGTTTTTAATTTAATTTAATTTTGTTTTTTTTTTCTTTTTTTGAGTTGCAGTTTTTAAACTACAAATTTTATTCGTTACAATTTATTTAAACGTTTAGATATTCAGCGAATTGTATTTTTTGTTTTGATTTTTTTATTTTATTTTACTCTTCTAAATATAAATACATACTTTACATATAATTTAATTATTATTGAAAAAAAAAAAATATTTTTAAGCTTTTTTTTCTCTACTTATTATATGTTATGCTATGCAAATTTAATGTCACATAATAGTAGGAGTTAATAGTTAGTACAAAGTATCTTCTAAATACGTTCATATTTGTATATTCAGTATATTTTTTTAAAGCATGTTTTTATTCATGCATGTATAGAGATTTTTTTTATTTTATTATAATAATGCATATACATATGTTTGTACATGCATTTAGATAATATTATAAGGAATCTATATTATTTTTTATTTTTATTTTTTGAAGATTTTTATAGTTATGAATTTTGTTTGTTTTTTTCTTTTATTTTTATATATAGTTTTTTTTTTCTAAACATTTTACTTATAAATTATACCTAAATGTATATATGTATGTATCTATATATATATATGAGTATATAAGTTATATACATATAAAAGTATATATGCATATTGTATACAATAATAATATTATCATTTTCCCCTTTTTTATTTTATTTTGATAAGACAATAATTCGTCTACATATCTATATTTATTTAATGAAAATTTAATGTTTATGTTTGATTTATCTATTATATGTATGTTATGTATGATATCTAATAAAATATTGGTGGTAACAATGTATGTAAATTTTTGTATTACATTGATTATTGTAAGTAAATTTTAAAAATTTTATGTCTCTTATCATACAGAGTGAAACTGTTAAGCTTGCAAATGGTTGAGGAGGTTAAAGGTTTGGACGAGATAAACAGAAACTTCTCCCCTTCTGCTTCTTCCTTACATGATTTTTTTCTTATCTGTCCAGACCTATGACCTCCTTAAGTATTTGCAGACTTAATTGAATCACTCTGTATATTATTTCATTGGAATGTTATTTAATTATTTGTTTCATTATTAAGACAAAAAAATATTAAATTAATTTATAATGGATATAATTACAGTATAAATTATATAAATAAAAAAAAATTAATACTTTCTTATATTTTATTTCGTTTGAAATTAGGGATTGTCAAAGGTTCAGTTTAAAATTATTTTCAATTTTTTGTTCTCATAAATTCATTTTTTTTAAATATTTTGCTGTGTATTTTTGTAAAATACTGGTTCAGTGTTCTATTTTATCAGTTTACACATATTTAATACGTTTTTTTTTTTAAATATCTGTAAAACTTTCTTTCACTTGTTCGTTTTTCTCTGTTGTTATATCAAATTATTTGATTTGTTTGGGGCTTACATTACAATTGTATCAAATATAAAATTAAAAATTTTTTATTTCAATCCTTTCTGTTTTAATTGTTGAATCTATGTTTTAAGTATTTATAAAGCATATTCTAAACGTTTTTTCTTGAAACTACTCACAGAATCAAAAATGTAAATATGTACATATAAATGTATAAAAATGTTTAATTTGTTTTGTTTTTTCCTTGATACAATAAATTAATAAATGGAAAAATTAATTTTTAATTATTATTTTTTTTTTCTCTTTAATTTAATTTACACAAAATTATTTTAATTTATCTCATGTAATATATTTATATTAAATAATTACTTTTATTTGTTGTTTTCTCTTACATGTTTTTTTTCATTTTCATATACAAAATGAAACATAAAATATAGTATAATAGAGCTGAAAAAAAAAAAAAATTAAATAAATAAAAAATATAATGATAATTTAATATATAATTTCCTAAAATAATTTTTTCTTAATCATTTATTTCTTATTTATATATATTTTGAAAATTTATAAATTTCCAGAAAAAAATTTTTTTGTTTACTTTTTATATATTTTTTTTTTTGTATATTTTTCAGCTTTAAAGAATTTTATTTTTTATTGACTATAATGATTTTTATCTACATATTTAAATTTAAATTTTTTTTTTCTAAGATATTTTAATTTTATTTCATCTATATATTATGTATGCATGTGTAAGTTGAAAATTTAAATTATTTATTTGTTTATTTATTTGGTTTTTGTTAAAATTTATACATGTATACATATAATTTTTTTTTTTTTTGTTTTATTTCCAATTCCTTTTTTGTGTTATGCACTTTAATATTGCACGAATATGTTATTTATGTATATATATATATTTTTAAAAAGATAACTACACATTCTACATAGGTAATTATCATGTAAAAATTTTTCTTTCTTTCTAGTGTTTAATTATTTGTTTTTTTTTTTTTCTTTCATTTAGAGTAAATATAAATTAATAGAAATATCACAAAGATAGTTTTTGTTTGTCATGTTTATAACATTCATAAAAATTGTATATATGTATATAATTTTTTTTCTTCTGGTTTTAAATAAAATACACATTACTTGCTGTTTATATTTTATTTGTAATTTTGATATATTAAATACTGCGGTTTATATCAGATATACGTGTATATAATTTCAATGTTGTTGTTGTAAATAAATTTTGTAATTTTATTTAATAATTTTTACAATGAGCTCAGCAGTATTAATGTGGTTTATACAAGCAAAATAAATGTAAATAATCCACATTTATATTGTTTAGTGCACACATATGTATACATAAATTTAAATAAATACATGTATACATGTAGATAATATGAAAATTGGTAAGGTTTTGAACAGCTTTATTCAGATCTTATTTTATGATCTATGCATATACACATTTAACAATTAAATACAGAAATTATTATTTGGAATTTTTTTAATTATTATCTTTTACATATTTCGGTTTTATTTGTGTGTAATAAAATTTTTCAAAATTTTATTTTGTTTTTATTTTTCTATTATTTTCAAGAAAATTGTATTTTGAACATATTTGGTCCAATATAATATTAAATTTTAATAAAATTTTTGAAATACTTTGGACATTATTGTTAGGAATTTTGCATTTCTGATATTATCATTTAAATAATTTTTAATTTGAAATGCTTAAAAGATTTAAAAAAGTTTTTTTTAATTTTTTTTGTAGAAGAACTACGAAATGTTTCTTTTTCTAAAGTTTTTTTTTTTTTTTTTAAATAAATTCGATTTAATTGTACATGATAGATTCATTTAGCTTTTGAATGCGTTTAATTCAAGTGAAATTTATTCATTTTTTCAAATTTTGTTTTTATGTTTTGTAAATCTTTTAATTTTCTTATTATCTAAATAAAACATAAAATGTTCACTTTTATGTTTTTGTCTACGATAAGTTGAATTGTTATATTTTGAGTAATTATTAAAAAGATTTTCCTTGAAATAAATGAATCTTATTTTATTCATTTGTTTTTATTTTTTATTTATTTTTATTTTTATTCATTTGCTCTTTTTATTACAGAATAAACAATCACAATAATTGTGAAAGCTATAATACAATTTTATTTTCTTTTCATTTTTCTTTTTGCATTTCCATTTCTATAATTAACATTTTTCTTTCACATCGTTTTATATATTCACGCAATACTATGCCTATGTAATGTATTTTCCCGATCTCGATTTGAGCTTTTATTCACTAATTATCATGATTTTAATACATTTTGTGTATTTTATGCATGTATGTCTTTTAATTCCTAATAACTATATTATAATGGTTTAATTATTTATTTTCTTTTCAAATGTAATAATTACAAATATTAAATTTTGGTATAGGATAATTTTATACTATACAATAATATAATATATACGTGATTTAATATAATTAGAAAAGAATTTTTTTTTGATTTCTTTAGCTCGCGTTTAAAAATTTAAAGTTATTTGTTTGTTTGTTTTTTTTTTTTTTAAATTTTTTATTCTTTCAACTAATTTAAAAAAAGAATTGGTTTCCAAAGAATGGAAATAAGAATGAATAAAAATAATTTTTTATTTTAATTTTTTTGTTAACCAGGTAATACGTAAAAGAAAAGTTTTTCTTCATTCCCAATACGAGATTTTAATCAAATGTTAAAAATTATGAATACTATCAATAGATTACACATTAGACAAAGTTAGCAAATTTCCCTAACTTAATTTTCTGTTAACTTTTGATACAAAATTTTCACAGTTGATAAATTTTGTATGAAAGTTAGCGAAATTTGTTAACAACGACGAAGAATAGCTACGATTATTTAAATTTTTATTCAAATTTTTTACGTTTATTGTTTTCAAAAAAGAATTTTTCATTCCAAATTCATATACTTACTTTGTTCACGTTCATCCATCAATTTATCAAATATTTTACTTTTCAAACGTGTGTTATTGAATGTGTGTTATAATTAAGTATATATGTATGTATATTTTCATTTGTTGTTTATGTATTGCATGTTTGTATAATATTTGTATTGGTTCCCATTATTATAAGGTATATGTACGATATGTATATATCATCAATTATGTGTGTATATATGGTTGTGTTTGTTTGTATATAATCGCATGTTATAAATTTAATCAGTCATTTTTATATTGTACGCAAATACACATACATACATATGTAAGTATGTAAACTGACAAAACCTTTACCAAAAATATTTTGTTAAATATTTTATATTCCTTATCAATTATAATTACACATACATCAGTGTTTTTCGTAAAAGCTCAATGCACAATATAAAGTCACAATTAATTAAACACAAATTAATAATTCTCTTTTATTCAATAAAATTAATGTTATACAATATATCGATTTATCCTTTAGATGTATAACTACATAATAATATAACTAATAAAATAATATATAATTTTTGAGTAATGAATAAATATCTTTATATAATAAGTTTTAAAATATATATACATATATATATATGTTATATATATTTTGTTAAAGCTTTTTAAATTATTTTGAATAAATTTAATTGATTTATTTATTTTTCCTTTTTTTTTTTTTTGTCTAATATTTTATTTTAATTCTGTTTTTTTTTAAATTTAATAATTATTTTTCAAAATTTAAAAATAACGGAAATTCCAAAAAAAAAGGAAAGAGAAATTATCTATGTCACTTGTTTTCTTTACTTGTGGATTATGTAGACAACCATAAAATATTAATTATAAATTCAAATTACATCGATTTTATTTTTATGTCATGTTTTTTTTTTTTTTCATGTTTTCAAATACATTTGATTATACATTATGTATAATTTTCATTTTATTTATATTGTTTATTTTATAGATAATTAATATATTCTGGATTTAAATATGAGAATCCTATAAATTCATTTTGATCCAAGTTCATCATGAATAATTTATCAGTTGGTGTTAAATCAGTTTTCTCAGATGTAAATTGTTTATCAAAGTTTGATACATCTTTACGATGTTTCTAAATTTTACAAAAAAAAAAAGCAGCACGTGTACATTTTTAATTAATATTTAATTATTTATTGAAAAAGGAAATGTAAACAAAATTAAGAGGGATAAAAATTTGTAGAAAAGAAAAATATTTTATAAAGAAAAATAAAAATAAACGGAAATTAGATTATCCTTATTTATTGACATACAGAAGTTTGTCATTAATTTACTTACAATTTTCGGTTTAAATGGTGGTTGAACTTCACGATTTTCAATTTTTTCCCAATCAATACGTCTAAAGAATGCATGTCCTCGTACATCCTCTTCCCCAGATGATCCACAACCTAAACGCTGTTGTGGCTTCTTTGTCAAAAACTTTTATATACATATAAAGTAAAATATAAAAGCAAAAAGCAAAAAGATAAAAAATTTCGATTTTATTATTATAATATTAATTGGATTTGCTTTTTTTTTTTTTTAGCCGGAAGAAAATTTCATAAAAATAAAAAAACAAAAGTTAATGAAAAAAAAAAAAGTTTTCTTACGCCTTTGCATGCTTCTTTGGCCTCTTTGCTTAAACTTTTCGGATATGAAACATTATGATCAGTTATAGCTGCAAATAATTCTTCTTCATCTTCACCATCAAATGGTGGCTGTCCAACAAGCATTTCATACAATAAAACGCCATATGCCCACCAATCAACAGATTTATCATATGGTTGATACAAAATTATCTAAAGAAAAGAGATATGAAACAAAAACCAAATAAAAAGGATAATGAGATTTTCTTGTTGTTGTTTTTTTTTTTTCTTTTATACTTTTAATAAAACGTGTTATCAGAGAATAATCTATTTTCGTTTTGTCATAAAAATAATATGACAATGTACACACGTATACATGTATAGATTTGCTCATTATATTAAATATAAAAAATTTTGCATACATAGAAAAAACTTTATAATTGGAACAGAAAAGATAAAAAAACCTTTTTTTTTGTAAGTATAATGCGTAACATATAAAAAGACAAAAATCAAGAAAATAGTTTAGTATTCATTAACGAATAAACAAAAAAAAAAAAAGAGTATACATACATGAATAAATATTTACCTCTGGTGCAATATAATCAGGCGTTCCACAAAATGTTTTTGTTGTTTTATCACCACTAATACCTTCTTTACACATACCGAAATCAGCAATTTTTACATGACCATCAGAATCAAGTAATACATTATCAAGTTTTAAATCTCTATATAATATACCTTTTGAATGTAAATAAAATAGCCCAATTGCGATTTCAGCTGCATAAAATCTATATTGAAAATAAAAGAAAGAATATAAAAAAATATTGTAGAAATTCTATAAAAATGAGAATAAATATGTATATATGTATGTGTATGAAATAAAGTAGAAAAATACAATAATTGTTTATTTTAATATCTTACACAGCAACTGGTTCTTTAAATCTACCACATTGTTGTATTTGAAACATTAAATCTCCACCATTCACATACTCCATAACAAAGTATAAACGATCCTTTTTTTATTTTGTATATGTGTATATGTATGAATGAAATAAGATTAAAAATATAAACAAAAAGAAAATTTAATTAATTTCAATTGAAAACCTTTACAGATAAAAGTGACTATAATAAAAGGAATTTATTTCTTTTAATTGTTTTTTTTTTTGTTTACCATAGTTTGGAAGCACGAATGTAATTGAACTAAGAACGGTGGCTTTTCCGATAATGCCAATACACGTTTTTCTACCATTGTACATTCAACATCGTCATCTTGTATAATTACATCCTTTTTAAGGATCTTAATAGCATAAAGCTCATCTGTACCTTTGCGTTCAGCTAACATTACCTGTGTTCGATTAAAATATAATTTAAAAGTTAAAAGAAGAAAAATAAGAGAACACAGTAAACAATAACCCTCAGTTTAGAAGCAATTTATTATGTTACGTTCACTTAAGAACATAGAAAATATTTTAATTGGTTATGTACAAGCGTAATACGATAAAAGTAATGTATTCAAGCACTATTGTATAGGTATATTATATAAGTTGTAATGTTACAAGTTGGTAATGTAACATACATACATGTATACGTACACGTAGTGCGTTCTCATTATAGGAAAAATGAAATACAAACCTTGCCAAATGATCCCTTTCCAAGGACTTTAATGAAATTGAAATCGCCAGCTCTTATCATATCTCGTTTAGTCATATTATGTGGCAAATCAGCTGTATTACGTTGAACTGGTTTTCTAGTAACTGAGGATTTCTGTATACCATTTTTGTAAATTACGAATAATAAAATAAAAATTAAACATGTAAATTAAAAAATTACATTTTCCACAATTAAAAATTTTTATATATTACGTATGTGTACGTGAACATATATACATACCCTCATTTGGCTTCTTAATTTAGCTAAATCAGTATTTGCATCAGTGCATGGAACATTATAAAATTCACCTTCCTCTTGGGTAAGTAATTTAAACCATCCATCTACAGGATTCTATATAAGCAAATATTTATGTACATATGTATATGTGTGAATATTTGTACATATTTTAAAGGCAAAATTTTTCAAAATTTTATAATGGTAGTTTAATTTTTACCTTCATCAAATAACTTGAATGCACAATATTCTTACCTTTATTATTTCAGATACTCCAAAAGATAAAGATCCCATAAAATCATTTCTTGAAGTTCTATCCCAATCCCATACCTCAATTAGAATACGTTTGTCTTTGTCTTCTGGCTTTAAATCACTGTATATAATTGATATAAAATATTATTAGATTATGAATTAAAATTACCCAAGCGTGTGAAAATATGCTGTATGTACATATATATGTACATATATAATTTATGAACATGTTTTATGACAATATGTTTATGACAAATAAATTTTAAATTATTTTTGAATTTGTGAATGACTTATTTATCAATATATCATGCATATATTTATTTGTTGTACATATGATGAGAATGTTGAGTTAAATTGTATTATACGTACATATTTAATATGCATGGAAAATTGAAAATTCTAAATGAGAACTTACTATGTTATGCTCTCATTCCATTGAGGATTCAATGATGATTTTATAGTTTTTGTCTTTCTTTTAGTTTTTTCTTGTTCATCGGGTATAAGTTTGGTTTTGACATACGGATCACTTAAACCATTTGGATCCATTGGAATTAAATTAGCTCCTTCTTTAACTATAATTGAATTAATCAAATATTCAGAATATTATATAGTAAATTTAAATACATACAATTTACATTTGTAATTAGATTTACATATTAGAATATCAAATAATTTTTCAAAACAAAATTTATTTAAATAATAATCAAAACTAAATTTATTTGTTTATATTTGTGGTTTTTACCTATTTGCATACACATATGTACATGTATATATATAAACTTTTATACAAATAAATAATGTCGTGTGCCAAGAATAACTTTATGTATGTTTTTGCTGTGTTTGTTTATTATACATAATATATGCCATTTTTGTTGATATTATCTTTCACGATATGATACAGGAAATATCTAACACTATTTATTTTTTTTAAATGAATTTTCCACATTCTAAACATAATCATACTGTGAATCATTATGTATGTATGTATTGTCTCAGATTGGTAATATTAAAACGCGCTATATACACGTATGTACATTAGTATCTATTGCAAACATTATATACGAGTACATAAGTGGTTAAGTGGGTGGTATACCCTATGGGCATGTATGTATGTACGTATACACATGTTTATATTTAATCAACACATTTTGTAAATTGAGAAAAGAACATAGACACCATGAGCACGATTATGTACATATAAGTATATATGTATTTTAAAATGTAATTATAAATAAATATCGTATACGTATGTGAATATGTGAATTTTTTAGACAGTCAGTTAATACGATAAATGGTAAATGTGGAAAATGTATTATTGATGTGCAATGCATAAATGCATACAGATACATAACAACATTGCATTATGTACACTGACCTAGTAATGATAAAAGAGAAAATTTTAAATTAAAAAAAAAAAGGTAATTGAAAAGGAAAAACAAAAAATAAAAGTAGAACACATTATTATAATAATAATGTGCATTCATATAAAAACAAATACATATTTATTTATTAGTTGAACTATTCAAATGCTTTACTCGTATATATACGCAAGCACTTATTATTTGCTTGCATTCAAGTAAAATGAATTATTTCAACATTTAAATAATGAAAAATGATATTTATATATAAAAACAAAAATAAAGTTATATTTATTTATATATATATATCTCATTCATTTAAAACATAATGTAGTATGTTTTATTTAATTTAATTTTTTAATTTAATATTTAATTTAAATAAATTAAAATTTAAAATAAAATTGAAAGTTTGTAAAATAAATTAGATATTGAAAATTTTTTTTATAATTTTTGTACATACTTTAATGGATTTTTATATGTACATAATTATGATTTATGCAAAAATTAAGTAGAAAATAATTATATAGCTGTGTTCATTTTTATTGTACATATAATTTATAGCTGTTACAGGAATATATAAAATTTCAAAGAAATTTATAAAGTATTCAATCAGAAAATTATGTTCAAATATTTCAAAACGTTTATAAAACATGCAATCATGCAAACTTTAATGTGCTATTGACCTATTCATGTTTAGTACGTTCGTACATATACGTACATACATATTTAAATGCACATTAGGGGATTGGCTTAATTATTATTATTATTATTTTACCTATTTTATAGGAAAAGAAAATTAAAATTTGTTATAACAAAAATTATACCTTTTGAGAATTTAAATTTTAAGTTCTAAAGTTTAAAAAAAAAAAATTTAATATTAAATATTTTAGTAATACTTGTAAAATAATTATATTCTAAATAATTCAATTTTATATTCAGTTATTTTCGTATTTTAAATGTTTTTTACAATTTTATAAAAATAAAAATTCACAATTATGATTTATTTAACATAACATTTCACCTCGTTCATATTTTATATATTGCAAAAGACCTAAATGTTGTTATAGTAAAAGTTTTCGACCTTCAAACTTTTAGCTTTTAAATTTTTTCATTTATTTATTTTATTTACATTTATCTTTAAATGGAACAATATATGAAAATATTACATTTTCATTAAATTTATCTATTATATGTAGAAGGAAAATGTTATTACACATATAAAATGTGAAGTTTTATAATTGCTTTGACCGATATCTGAATGTATGTATGTATGTATCATTGAAATTGTATCATACTGTGATTTTCAAGTTTATATCTTGAGAATGAACATTAAAGAAAAAGGATTGCATTTAAAAAATAAGTCTGTATTCGGGTAGATTTATTTGTCTGTTATTTATTTATTTATTTTTTTTATATTTCCGTTTAAAGTATGAGTAAGGACTTTAATATTAATTTTTAATGGTGAACAAAATCAGAGATTTTTTTCTTTTAAAGGCTTTTCTTTTTAGTTTTTTTTTCTGCAGAAAAATAAATTTTTAAGAAATTCAAAATTCTACAAAAAAAAATATATAAAATAAAATTTTAAAATTAAAATTGTTACAAAATGGCAAGTACTAGTAGAGATTCTCTAAATTAATGCAATTTATTTTATGTATATTTTTTTAATTAAACTAAAAGTTATTTGAAAATAAATTTTCAAAATATTTACTAGAATAAAATATAAATAATATTCTTTGAGTTTACAATTTAAATACAATAAATTTGCATTGTATTTAATATAAAATGAAAATTTTTTAATACTACTTAATTACCTTCAATTGTTAAAATATTTCTGGATACATAAATTTCCAAATAGATACGTCCTCTACGTTCAGTGTGATCACATCCGCATAAATTTGGTACACTCTCTTTACATTTATTATGTACGTTCATATCACATGCTATATTTGTTGCAATTATGTGTTTGTTCGCATTCAGAATAAATTTAGAAAAAAAAAAAAAATAGAAGAAAAATTTAAAAACCAGGTATTAATGTAATTTTTAATTCAATTTTCAAATTAGAATTATACATTTGTAGAATTTTAAATATGAAAAATAAAAAAGAATTAAAAAATATGATTTTATTTATATGATATTGAAAATGAATGTGAACATTTTAGATGAGATGTATGCAACAAGTTAGAAAAATGTAGGAAAGGATAAAAGAATAAAACAATAATCATACTTAACTAAGATTGGAAAAAAATAAAAAAAAATATTATTGTATTTTAAAATTCATGAAGTGAATAAAAAAGAAATGTTGACAAATGCAATTTTTCAGTCGTATTATTATTACTTTTTTTTTTTAAATACGGAAAAGAATAAAAGGTTAAATGATGATGTTAATTGCATTTAAATTCAAAACTAGAAACAGAAAAAGGGAAACGCGAAAAAGAATAATAAAAGAGTAAAATAAAAGCAATGTTTCTAAAAAGCTTTTTTTATATTCATTCTTTATTCCTTGTAGAAAAATTCTATTTAATTTCGATTTATGAATAATTTAAGTATACACATACGTGTCTTCTTTTTTACAATTTATATGTTTAGCAGTAGAGAAATTTATTGTGCTCCTTTGTATTTCATAGCATTAAAAGCATAAGTATTTGTAAATAATTTTAAATTATTTATCGCACATTTTATATATGTAATTTTTTTTTAAATCGTTTTAAAAAAAAAATAATTTAAATATTTGAAATGAGATATTCAACAATTGAAAAACAAAAAAAAAAAAAAAAAATTTCAGATTTTGTTTTTCCTTCGCCCTTTTTTTGAAAAAAATGAAATGTAGCATGAATAAACAAAAGGTGGGAGGCGGTGTAGGTGTAGGTCATTGGGGAGCAATTATGAAACGTGAGATGAAATAAAATACAAAGAAATAAATAATAAAAATGTCAGTAGTAGAAATAAAACAAAAATATAAAGAAAATATTCATGTGTATATGTACATACATATGTAAATATTATAATAAACAAAACGGATGCTGATAGCGAACTATAATATATCTTGGATTTTTTTAACATCAAAATTTTCTATTTATTCTAAATCATATTTATTGTTTTTATTTGAATACATTCAAATATTTTGTGTATTGTTGAATTTCAATAAATTAATGATTTTTCTTTTTGTTTACTTTAGATGTTGAATGTAGTACATTCAAGGCAGCTAAAAAGTTTATTATTATTATTTATTAGTTTCTTTCTACGACTATGAATGAAAAATCTCTGACAATTAAAAATTTATTATTTCTTTTTTAATTGAATCTATAAGTAAATTTTGCCTTTAATTTAATAAATAATTTATATTTAATATATTTTTTTTTTATTTTATTTTTAAATTGTATGATTTAGTGAGGCGATTTAAATAAAAAAATTCTAATAAAATTCTCTTATGATATATTTCAAATTGTTAACAAAAATAAAACAAAACAGAACAATAATAAATATTTGCATGTACATATGTACATACATATGTTTGAATATTTTTATCTGTGTCGGTAAAAAGATGTGGGCCTTTTAGCTTTTCTGAAAGCAAGAAAAGTACAATAAAAACGAACGTGAAAACAAATTTGTTTGAACATATTTTTTTTATTTTTGTCTTTTATTCTTGAATTTTTAGTATGTACATACATATGAATGTAATAATTTAAAAAATATAAAAAAGAAAAAGAGAAATATGTATGTATGTATTATTTACTGTGATAAAATATGTAAAATTCATTATTATTTGTCAGGTTATTTTCTTGTATTTGATCACACAACACCTATTTTGCATATTGTTATTTATAAGGCAAACGAAAAAACCAGAAAATGCAAAATGAATTGCAGATAAAAAAGAAATAAAATATAGAAAATAAAAATAAACAATATTTGATATGGTATCAAAAAATTTTGATCTTTATATTTTTGTACTAAGCGTACCAGAATAAAAGCAATATGATATGTTAATTGTACATTGTTATCTTATATTCATGTAAATAACAAGTTGACAATATTATGTAACATTATCAAGTAGTAATTTTATATATAAAAAATACGTAATGTTTGGTAATGTGTTCATTTTCACTTTGAATTTTTTGTTTTTAATTTTATCTCGTTATTATCAAAAGAAATTTTAATAAACAAAAAACCAAAAATAAAAAAAAAATAAAAAAAATAAATAAATATATAAATAAGAAAGGTAATATTTTTATTTCACACTTTACTGTTTTAGAATACAAAATAAAATCATGTAAAATATTAATACGAGACCATAAATAACAACTTCATATCTACATATACTCCAAAATATTTTGAGATGGAATCAAAGTGAATTATTCATGAAAATATATTTTGTGTTTTCATATATATATTTTTTTTGTTTGATTTTATTCACAAATCATAATCCCTTAATACAAAATAATAAAAAATTCACATTCAAATTTAAAGTTAAGAAAATTTTTCTTCTTTTAAAAATGTAATGTAACCCATTTTTGTTGATTTCATTTCGTACATACTATATAGTTATGCAATCTTTCTTACTTTTGTTGCTCACTTTTTTTCAAAAAACAAAATTTGTAACATATTTTCGCAATTTTTTAAACACGTACATACATATTTCATGCAAACGGATACGTACACATTTTTCTTCAATTTTTGTTTTTTTTTTTGTTTTTCATTTCTTTTCTTACATTCAATAGAATCAGAAAATAAATTTTTAATCAGAAAACTTTTTGTAAGATTAATTTTTCCCAGTTGATTTAAGTTAAAAAAAACAATCTAGAAATTCTGTTAAAGACAATTTGAACAGAAGATATGTTTAAAAAAAAAAAAAATTCGTTTATTTTTTTGATTAACTTTGAAAAAGTGTTTAGTGTGTAGGTGTGAAAAAAAAGGATTTGTATTGCTCGTTTTTTGTCAGATATAATAATTTTAAATTCCAATGTGAGTATTTAAATCGTTTTTACTTGTTATCTTCAACACAAAAATTATCTATCGTATTTATGCGAACTTTAAACTTACTTTAAAAAAATTTTAATTAAAGACATTCTTTATTCAATATTTAAGATTATATTGTTCATTTTAGTTTTGATTACCATCATAACTACTACAATTTTTTATTAAATTATTTAATTTCAAATTTGTGTTCATTGAAATAATTATTCAGATAAATTTAATTTTTATATAATAAATTTGAAAATTCTTCAAGTGAAAAATTCATATGAAATTGAATCAATTTTTTTTAAATATATTATTAAATATGATTTTTTTTTTTAAAGATGTAACTTGATTTTAACAAGAATATTGTCAATATGATACATTTTCTTCGTTATAATTTATGGGTGTACTAGTTCACATCTTATTCTGATAAAATGCATTTCTCAATGCATGCTGTTAACAAAATATACATGTGTACGTATAGTTCAAGGTATGTACATATGTATGTAAGTATATTAAACGCATATTCATACAATGTTTATTTTCATGTTATTTTTTCTTTTTATCATATTTTAGTTTTCTCAAAGTTTATGCCTGCTTTTAGTTGAAAATATGTAGATAAGAAAATTGCATATTAATCAAGGATAAATCTGTACAGTCGTTCAGTTATACACACATGTATGAGAAAGTTTATACATATGACATATACACGAAAACGCATCATATTAAAAATTGTTCTTTTGGAAAATTGGTTTTATTGAAATCTCAGGGTATTTGAAAATGATGCAGATTGCATTTTGCATAATATCGATTTAATATGATTCCCACATGTGAATTATATTTTTTTCTTTCTTTATTTTTTTTTATACAAAAAATAAATTTAAAGTTTATAAATTTAGTTGAGAGGAAATTTCTTTTTTTTTCATATCAATGAGTAACAAATGAAAAATCGATATGTATACTTGGTAATGATGTGTTTTTTTTTTACATTTTTTTTTATTTTCCTCAAAGCCATTTTATCAAATTGCGCAAAATGATGATATTCATTTTACAAACAATTTGAAAAAAAAAAAAAATAAATAAATTCACATAAAAAAGTAATTTTTCCTTTCATCTTTATAAAGCATATTAAAAATCTAAGAAATTAATTAAAAGTTATTCTACAAAAACTTTAAAAATTCTATAAAAAGATGAACAAAATTTAGATTTATTTGAAACTGATTATTTTTCATCTCATAAAAAATTTTATTTTTGATTTTTAATTTTATGTTTTTATTAAGAAAATGTGAAAAAAATTTGATTATATTCAATTTAAATATTTGATTAAATTTATTTATTTCTAACATTTAATAGAAAACAAAAATACAATATAAAAATGAAAATAATAGAAATAATTGAAATACTCAATATTGAAATTGTTAAACAAATTTAAAAAATACGTAACATATATTTTATTGATCAAAAGAATTCTTACATACATATTCGTACGTATTTCAGTATAAATTGCAATTTAGTTTCTATTCGAAGTGCATACATTATAACGATCAGTTATTTGTTTTCTTTCTTTGAAAAACAATTTCTTTTTTTATTCTGAAATGTAAGAAAATTTTTCACTTTTATTGCATTTGATTTATTTTCAAAATGTATTTATATATTTTTTTTTTCATTTTTTTTAGCTACAATTTGTTAGACAAATGCTTTTGAAAAAAAGAATATTAAAGTTTGTTATAAAAAAAAGTATACATACATACGTATATATTGCATTTTTCCATAGTATATTAAACTGTGATATGTGTGTGTACACATGTGTACTTGTGTGTATCATATGAGTTTTAAAGTTCACTTTGCCTTTTTCATGCAGAATGTTGATATATGTATGTATGTATGTAGCTTGTTTGTAATGAAATGCATTCAATTTATTCAATTTATTCCATTATTTGTAATATCAACAATACAATGACACTTTGAAAAATTATTTGAAAAAATATTAATAACTATTAAATTGTGCATACATTAAAGCACTGAAAGTTAATTTAAAAAAATTTTCTATACTGACAGTTGATAAAAATGTGATAAATATTTCAAAAATGTAAATGCATGTATGTTCTACTTGGTCTTGTACACACGCTTGCATATGTATATGTACATATGTATGAACAGGATAAGCGTGTTTGTTATTTTGTCATTTATCAACAAGTAGAGTTGTCAACGTCTTTCCACTAGCATAGACGAATTTAAATTAAAATGTTGAAAGAATAAATGACATATACATACATACATATGTAGGTAATGCATGAATGAGTTATTTGCCATATGCTCAAAAAAAAAAAAGGAAATTTAAGTCATGTCCAATAACTTGCACTAGTACTGAATCTAACTTTAGAGCACTGAATTTGTTCAATGGTCTCGCAAATACTACACTAGATTTTTGCTAGCAAAACTATTAATTTTGAATTTTAGTATTGTTATCAGAGTACTTTTGAGGCAATTTTGGACAAAATTTAATATTTAATGTTACTGTTCAGTTTAAGGTGTATGTTTTCAGATATGTCTTAAATTATATTTTGAAAATAGTGAAAATTATATGTATGTACATACATCTGCATATTTTTGTTATTACCATTCATTGGTTAACAATACCATTCTTAAACAGCGCTCACGTGTAAAAATAAATACGTTCAAAGAAATTTTCATTAAATCTATTGTTTAGTATGTAATCCAAATTAATGCTGACTACTCATGATTATGTTTATAATAATATGTGAAAAATTCAAAAAGAAAAATAAATTAAAGAAAAATAATGAGGCTGATAAATAAATACGAAATCGCTTTAAGCGATAATTATCGAAATATTTAAAAAAAATAATGACTTTATTCTTGTTATCACAATAATTTCAAAAGTCCTTTGATGGTTTGTAATTTGGATTTTATAAAATTGTCTTTTTATAGAACAAATAAATGATTGCAATTAAGAATTAAATAAAATTGAAATTATTCAAAAGACTTTTAGTAATTGAATTTTTTCTTCGTTATTAAAATATAATAAAAAAATAAAATAAATATACAAAATTTGTATTAGAAAGTTTAAGGTAACATATATTTGTTTTATTAAATTAAACTGATAAAAAACAAAATTTAAAAATTGATGGAATTCTTAAATTTTTTCTTTTGTCCTTTTTCTTCAGGCTTTTTCCTGTGAATTTTTTGTCAGTAAATGTATTATTCATGTTTTAAAATAATATACATACATATATAGGTATACAATTTAATGTATGTAAATGAAACAAGTAAATATTTTTCGTTTTTTTTTTTTTTTTAACGAAATAGAATTTATATATTTAAATGATTGTGTTGTAAATGTGGTTTATCTCTAGGCGATATAAAATGCTAACACGATTTTACTAAACGACTTGTACGACCTTCAACAAGAATTTTTGTTCAATCAAAATTTGTATGGTATAGTAATTGATTTTGTATTTGCCTATGTTATATCCATTATTCGATAAATAGAGGATTCAAAAAATGTATATTTCGAAAAAAGGCAACTTGTTTTATTGTGAATTCAGTAATTTGAAATTTCATTTTAAATTTTAATGGTTTAAATTGTTATTGAATAATTATGATTGAAATTTTTAGTGCATATATTGAAAATTAACGATGAATAAATTAATTGTGAATGAAATGATTAATTAAAGGAATCAATAAAATAAAAATAACTTTTTTTTGGACAATGAAATGTTAATAATGCATTATTTTATATTTAATCCTCTCATATTTTCCAGATATTCTACTATTGTTTTCACATACACTTCATATACATATGTATGTAAATATGTGTTTATACATATTTTTGTACCTTGACATTTAAGGCCTTGATGTGCCAATCCATGTAATAATGTACCACATTGATCACAAAATGTTGGTGTTAAATATGTATGTCCTTTCCATTTATGTCGATTATGCCATACCTGTATTTATTGCGAAGAAATCTATATTTAAAGTACAAAAATCAGGAGGGTAATAACGAATAATGGCGACATCATTAAAAAGAAAAATGAAACAATAAAGGACACAATAAAATATTAGGTACAGAAATACTAATAAATTTAAGCCTATATATTGTTTTAGTATATAATTAATTTAAAAGCGAAGTGTAATTATTTGGTGAATTATTAATGTGTTCAATAAAAAACTGTTAATTAGTGCAGCATTTATTTATATATATTCATGTATGTGAATGTACAAATGTACATACATAAATACCTTAATATTGAACACTATTTTGAACAATATCTACTTTGAATATTTTGTGCATTCAAAAAAAAAAAAAATTATAATAATGAAAAAAAAAAGAAAGTAATTAAAGGTATTTTCATGTCCATTAATTATGTGTCCACAGTATAATTTAATTATTTCATTATGAATAAAATATTATTGATAAATATATGCATATACGTATATATACGCATAAATAAGCTTGCATATCAGGACATTACACATTTCATATAAATTGAAATAGAATTATGGGAAAAATCAATAAACATTAAGAAAAAAATTTAAATTAATTTCAAGGTATGTTACCCTTTTTGAGCAAATACATTCGCATTGAAAAAATCTACACTTTATATATGTGGGTGGGTGGTAAAAACTTTTTACGGATATAAATCAATATACATACGTTCACCTGTGTAAATAAGCTTTTAATATTCTACTTTGATATATGATAGTTCTTATATTAACAGGTAATTCAAATGTATACATATCTACTTATGTATAAATGCATGTAGAAAATATATTAAACTTTATTAATATTAAAATACAATATTATGTGTATTTTGCACATACGTGCGTACATATATGACACATGTACACATATTTAAGGTACAAATATGACAGAAAATATTTTACCAAAAATCAGAAATATTAATTTTGTACAAAATTTTTTGTTATTGCTACAGGAATTGAAAATCACATATTCTTCTGTACGTTCATACGTGTACATATGTATATGTATGAGTAAGAAATGACTATGACAAATAATAATGACAAAAATATTTGTAATTGTAACAAAATTTTAAAATATTTTTTGCATTTACAAAATTATTTATATGAGCTAAAATTGATTTTCATATTACATTGTGTGTACACTGAAAATACTATGCACGTACATATGTATATAACAGCATTGAAAAACTAAATAAAAAATAAATATAAATAAAAAAAAAAAAATTTTTAAATAAATGAAAATAACTTACTCGAATAAATTTTATGCACTTATATGAATCTCATAAAAATACAAAAATACTTTTAATGTAGAGATAAACAATATTTTTTTTTGTCTTTGAAATAAATCGTGATGAAATTCTTATTTTAAGGATTTGCATTTTTTAAATATTTCTTTAAAATTGATGCTTTTAGTCCTTTTTACGTAATGAAAATCCTAAGTATTTATTTACAGTGTATATATTCACAGAATGTTTATTTATTCTAAAGGTGAACATTTTATTGGAATATTTTCAATTGTGTAGTGTTCATATACTTTATTTTCTTTTGTATTTTTATTTTTATAATTTCATTCAAAAATGTTTTCATACTTTATCACAGACCGTAATTATTTTACATCTCAAACTTTATTTAAATTTTATAAAAAAATTTTTTTCATTTTTTATTTTATAATATTCTGATTTTTTTTTTTTTTTTTTTTTTTTTGTTTAAATAAAAATAAAACAAATATTCATTGTATGTGCATTTTAATGATTTTTATTGCCTGTAAGATATGTCATGTATGTATATAAAATTAATGTTTAAATAAAAATATGAAATGAAAATAAATTTTTTATGTACAAGTAAGAATTTTACGACAAATAATTTAAATACAAATTTTTAATTGATTATGACATGAGCTAAAAAAAGAAAAAAAAAATTAAAATAAATTAAACGCATTTCAAATATGTATATACGAAAAATACGAATTAATTTGATAAATATTATAACAAAATTATATAATTAATTTATTTGGAATTAATAAAGATCGTTAGTGTAATGAACAGAATATAATGACTGTCATTTTTAATTATATTCCACTTAATTAAATAAAAAATTTGTCCGAATTAATCATTATCCGTTCTAAATGAATGAAAAATAATATGATAAGTATGTAGGTATTTATGTTGTAATTTGATTAAATAAAATATGTTTAAATGTGACAATATTAACATCCTTGATTATTTTTAATTATTCTTTAATTACAAAAAATATATAAATTAAAAAAAAAAAAAACAATTTTATTTCATTTAATTATTATGATGAAGTGAAAATACAAAAGGAAATAGTTCTATTTCAAAGGATATATAATTTTTCCTCTTTTTTTCTTGTTTTCAAATACATACATACAAGTTTCCAAGAATTTAAGAATATTCTCAGTCTAAAATAAAATAATACAATAAAGTCGTGTATGAGAATTCTTATCTATATGTTATTTAAATTAAAATTATAATGTGTACGTACAAGTGTGTACATTAACCAGATTGAGGCTAATCACAATGATGTAACAATATACCATACACATATGCAGTTTTTTAAACAGGACAAAAGAAAATTTTTCTAATGAGAATTTTCTATAATGACATTATTATGTTATGTGTGTATATGAATTTATACGCGCATAAGTAGGATAATAAAAGTAATTAAAGTTCTTAATTGTTTATTGAGTATGTTATGTACATATGAAATGTAAATGCACTATGAACGCAAGTTCATAGAAACAATCAGGATGCCTGTAATTCTATTAAATAATTTAAAATCAGTAGGGAAAAATGATTAGATTATTATTATTGAGAAACATTGAAAATTATTGTAATGAAAATTGAATTTTAAATTTAATTTTGTAAAAAAAAAAACAAATTTTCATTATATTCCTTTTTTATAATAATACTTATGTATTAGAGTTCGAATCACTGTATAACTGATTTGATGATTTTGATTTAATTTAAATTTTATAATAATTTTTTTTTCTTTCGTAAAACATTATTATATAATATTTTGATCAAATAAAAAACAATATAAATAAAAAAAAAACAAAATGTATCAACATTTTCAGAGCTAATTAAGCAAAATAAAAGAAACAAAAAGTAATGAAAATATTTTTCCAAGTATATATACATTAAGAATAAAATATACCTTTTAAAAACCAAAAAATAAATTAAAAAAATTCATGATTATTCAATACAATATAAATAAAATAAATAAGTGTATTTTCCAATGAAAAATTTTCAATTTAAAGAACAGATGTTCTTTTCTTTAATTTTTTTTTCTTTTTTCACTTTAATAAACACAAGTACAGAAACGTATAAAAAAGAATTTGTTTTTTTTTTTTTTTGTAAATTTATTTGTTATTTGAAAACAATTTGCGTTTGGATGATAAGAAGAAATTTAAATAAATTTACATTACACAGGGGAAAACTTGAAAATATTTTCAAAACTCTTTTATAAAACAAAAAATTAAAAAGGACATAAAATTTTTTAAATAAAAAAGATATCATTCTTCTTTTTAATTTTTTTTTCTTTTTTTTGGTAAACGATTTAACTAAAAATGTTTATTTATAAGAAAAAAATAATTGACGAGTTTTAAAATTGCAAATTTTGTCAATATAAATTAAAAATAAAAAAAATGAATTTAAATATGCTATTGCATATTATTTGCATGAATTATCCTTTTTGTAACCATTGCCATTAGATATTCAAAACTAAAATTTAGATAAATTAATATTGACAACTCATTTCTGATATTGTTTATAAATATTTTAAATATTTATTATAAAAATAATAATAAGAATACAACTTTGATTCACATTTGTCCTTCATACAGAACGTACTTGTATACACAATGAAAATTTATTTATTTAAAAGTTATTGAAGTTATATGTGTACAAAACATGTACAAAAGAACGTTATATAGTTTCTCGTTTTCTTTTTCATTTTTTCATTTTCATTTTTTGATTTTTTGAAATTCGTTTTTCTTTTATATTTTATTGTTTTTGTTATTATGTAAATAATATTTTGTGTTTTGCTTTTCAATTCTTCTACAGAAAACATTAAAAACATTGAAAAAATAAATATGTAGCAAAACACAAAAAAAAAAAAAAAAACAGGAAAAATAATATCTCTCCATTGAATTACTATTCATACGGGCGTCTATTGTATTATGCATTTAATTAGGTTTTCTTGTGCGTATTTTTGTTGTATACTTGTAAGGCCATATGTTACATTTCTGTTACTTTTTTTATATTTTATATAAACTTAACATTATACGTTATGTTATTAAGTATATTACATACATGTATGTATATACGTTGTGTACGTACGTAAGTGTATGTGTCTCTAAACTAACAAATTACTTTTTATACTATTCATGTTAACAAAGAAAGAGAAAATATTTTTTTTGTTGCAAAAAACACTCAAAATAAAATCGATTGGCCTTCTTCAAGGAAAACAGGAAAATTTAAAAAAATTATGAATATTACATATAATTTGTTTGTGTGTATGTATAAAAATTATAAAAATGAAATTTACTGCCATGAGATTTTTAAATGTGTATTATGCACTTTGCATCTGTGTTTTTGCCATTCAATGCTGAAGTATCTACAAGTACATATTTTTCTCGATTACTTTAATTATTTTCTTCATATTTTGTGTGACAAGTCTTTTTTTATTTTATATTCTCAATGATCCTTTTTTAACATTAGTTTAAATACGTGTTTGTAATATGATAAATATATGCAAAAATTAAGTAAAAATATTTCTTTGGAATTTATTCAACATTCATTACGATAATTTTGTGCTTAAATCAATTGAAAAAAAAAAAATGAGAAATAAAAATAGTAAAACTTGACGATATACTAAATTTTATTGTATTCACATCATGACGTATTGGTGTACACTGTACATATACATATAATAAATGTTCTCATTTTAGTAAGTTAATCAAATTTATGTAAAATGTATTTTATTGTCGTAATATATCTGATTATCCAAAATTTTATAATTTATGTAATTTAAATTACATAATTACGAAATAAACAGATGGAAATTTATTTAACACTTGATGTACATATTTCTTTACTAATGTAATGTATTATATGTGTGTATTTACTTTTTGCATTTTAATTAATTTCGTATATACATATAACACAATTTTATTTTACTTTTAATGATTTAATGGTACTTGTATGTTACATAGAAAGTATTTCGAAATGTACTTAGGTAAGTGGTATAATGGTATATGAGCTCAGCATTATTGATTGTTTTTCCCATGTTTAAGTTTATATGATGATGACCACCCATGAAGAATTTCATGCAGTTCATATGAATACAAAATTATATTAGCATTTAATGAGATATTTTAATAGACTATTGACTTTTTTTAAATATTCATTAGTTATTGTATTTTGAAAGCCAAAAAAAAAATTATATTAAGATTTATTTTCTTCTTTTAATAAAATTTTTCATATAGGTAATTTCTATTATATGAGCATATTTTCATCAGAAAATAATGACGTAAAATGATTATTTAATAAATTCCGAATTATAATATCGAACAATACATGCTTCATTAAAAAATTTATTTTTGAGAAAATTTGTTATTTCAATTATAAGACTATTTCAAGGCTTTTTATTATATTAATTTTCATTAAAAAATGTACATTTTATCAAATAATACCTGGAAAATAAAAAATGTTCAATTGTATTTAACGTGCAAAAAATGTGTAAATTTAGTCAAACAGAAAAAATTCATAAAAAATTGAGTATTTAAAAACTCAACATATAAACTAAAAGAATAAAAATCATACATTACTATCGTACAATTGTATGTTTGCATTTTTGATGATTTTATTGTAAAATTCGTATTTTATTCATATTTCCGATGGCTTATGAAATTATTCAACAGGATTACAAAAATGTACGTACAAAACATAAAATAGATGTGGTGAAAGTTGATATCATGAGTACATAATTTTTGAGAATACATACATATATGACTGATCAGCTTAAAGGATTTTCATTTTACTGTACATTCAATGTACTATTTCATTTCAAATATTTAATCGATTTTCAACGAAGTCCTTTTATGAATAATATTTGCAACGCAATGCAATTATTGTTGTACTTTTTAAATTTATTATTATGTGACACGAAATTTTTGTAAACAATTAAAAATGTATATTTGAATTCTTATTATTATGATAATTAAATTAATGGCATGAATGAAAATTATTAAAAAAAAAAAAATTAAATTATGAAACAGATAAACAAATAAATATTAAAAATTTAAATGATTTGATGTTTACATTTTCTTTTTTCTTTTTTCACAATTATTTTACCTGAACATTTAAGTCCTTGATGATAGACACCATACAATAAGGAACCACAATGATCACAAAATGTGGGACCAGAAAATGTAAATGGTTCAAATTTGTGTTTTGTTTTATCCGAATCCTTAATTCATTGTAATTTGTTATATGAATATAATGATGTATTTCAAAAACAATGATGATGATTTATATTGAAAACAAACACAAAAAAGAAAGAAAAATAACAAATAATACGTTAAACATACAAAATTCATGTTAATATTGTAGAAGCATTTAATTTATGAATATTTAAATTAAAATTATAAATTTAAAATATTTTGAATATAATGTGACTTAAAAAACTGTCTCACAGTTTCAATAATTGTACGAGAAACTTATTACAATAATATAAGTGATATACACATATGTGTGTATACTATATATAGTACGTTATTATTTTTTGGTAATTTTTAAAAGTGAAAAACCTTTAAAAATGATTTAAAAATAGTGCTTATAGCCCATCGTACGAGCATGTTATGATTAACAAAGAATAATATTTATTGAAATTTTTTTAACCTTTATATTGATTCAACAAAACAAAATGAAATGTAAACAAAATTTATAATTTAGTGCAAAATTTTGAAATTGCAATTATTACGATATTACGAACCACAATAAAATTGTGAAGTACATATCATATTGATTTAAATTTTACTTATATGTGAGCATAGCTTTTGTTTTTTTCTTAAACAAAATATTATTGTTTTTTTTTTTTGCTATTTCTAATTGTGCTTAAATTTTTACGCTGTGTCACATAAATATAATTCATCAACTTTACAGTTGTAAAATAATTAGACATTCATTTTATTCATTAAAAAAAAAAAAATATCGATTAACACGAACAAAATCTACTGAAAAATAAAAGTAAAAGTAAAATCTATTTTTCTTCATTTTCTTATTTATCTTGATTTTCTTTAAAATTATTTTCAATATTTATTTAAATATTCATTTCCTATATTCAATATTCATTTAAAATTCAACATAATTATTTACTTACCGTATCAACACCTTTATCTTTTCCGGGACATTTAAATGTGACATATTCGTGACATCTTTTGTGTACCACAAATGAACAAACTTTAAAAGATTAACAAAAAAAAAAAAGAAAAAAAAATAGAAGTATTCTTAATCACATGATTTCGTTTTTTTTTTTTTTTGTTGAAATTTCATCTCAAATTTAAAATAAGTTTTACTTTGACATTGAAATCCTTGTTTTCCAAAACCCCTGTAAAAAAGAAAAAATAAAAAAAAAATGAAAATTTTCATTTAAGATTAAATCAGGATTAAGTTTTTTGCTATTAATAAAATGCATTTGTGTTAAATTTTATTATATCACATGTAATGCCTAAGAATCAATATTTCTAAAGTAAAAATAAAAATAAGGAAAACCCAAAAAAGCTAAGAATTTAAAATATATCTTTTTAAGAGATATTTTTCATTAATCTAGGAAATGGTATTGTATAATTTTTTTTTTTTTTTTTTTGATAATGTCTAGAAAATTGTGTATGTAATAATTGTTCATGTAGCGTATTGAGTGACTAGATTCATATATTTTTATAGTATCAAGAAATATATCTTTCTGGATAAGGATCAAAATATTTATTTACAAATACACAATGACCTAAATATGAGGATACTAAAAACTGTTAAAAATAATTTTCCTCTGTAATAAGATATCATATCATTTATCTATATTTTAATAAAAAGCCTGTTGAAACCTAACAAAATAGGATATTATATTTTTCTTATACATGTACAATATACATAAGTAAGTATAATTTATTTTTGATACATAGTCAATTTTTAAATACTTTAAAATATATGAAAAGCTTTAATAAAAATATAAATAAAATTGTTGTATATATTTAATATTATACTAGACGTACAAATAATAATTTAATAAATGTATTAAATTTCAGTTTTGTACTTTAAATAGAAGATGATGTATTTATACTTGTACTATATTTATATGTATGCGTCTGCGTTTAATCGTTATTGTATACGTATTTTTGGAATTTATTTTTATCGCATCATTTGAATAAACAATATGATGATATAAAAAATAGGAATAAAAATGATCATAATAGTAGAAAAAGGAAAATAAAATATTTTCAAATATTAAGGTCCTTTTTTTCTATTCATATTTCATTTTGAAATGTAGACAGATCATATTTTTTTGATTAAAAAAAAAAAAAAAATTTATTGGAATTTCTTAAAATGTTTATCATGTCGTTAAGTGGACTGTAAATAATAGACGTACAGATTTGAAAACTTTAAAAAAAAATAATTCTAAAGAGATTAGAAGATTAAAAAAAAATATGCTTAAATCATTAAAAAAGAGAGTACAAAAATGGTATTTCATTTTTGTTTTTGTGGTGTGTTTTCTTTCTTTTGTTTTGTTTTCCTTTTATTTTTCTTTATAAATTTGATTAAAGATGATACAGAATAAATTTGAATATTTGTTAGTAAATAAACTAACACGTGTACATAATATAATTTTAACAGTTTGCTGTACATATACACACACCTATATCATTTTTAAATGAAATTAATTTTTGTTTCACATTATTTAAAAATTTGTATATGTACATAATGTAAACAATTTATAGGCATTTCATAATATTTAATTTTTGGTTTAACTTGTAAATTTGTTTTTGTTTACTTTTTATTTCGATTAATTTGATTAAATTAAATTTACTAAGAGAAAATGCGACTTAAGAAACTTGAAAAATGAATTTTTTTATTTTTATTTTTAACTTTTTAAATTTTTAATTATGAAAAACAGCAAAAAGTATTATAAAATTGAAAAAGACAGGAAGTTTACAAACATAATTTGAGGATGAAATATTAACTCTTGTAAATGTCCTCTTAAAACTAAATTATATCTTTGTGATTTAGATACTTAAGTAATACTCTTTGTTTAGGTTTGCTTAAGACAAATTTTTATTCCTGTTCTTTAATTTATTCTAAATACTTTATAAGAATGTGATCATTACATCACAAAAATAAAAACAAAAGAACAGTGAAATTTTGTTTTTGCCTCAACAACTGTTTTTCTTTAGTAGAAATTTTTCATAATGATTTTTAATGTTTCATCAAATCTTCTATGAAAAAAGGAAATTGAATGTAACTAGAAATTTTTGTAATCGTTAAATACAAACAAAATTTTATACAATAAAAAAAAAAAAAAAAAACAAAAATTGTACAAAAGAGATAAATATGTATGTGAATATTATATCTATAGAACATACAATTTTACAGTATTTTATTTTCTGAATACGTATACTTAAAACAAGGACAATGATACGAATGCTTTTAAAATTATTATTTTTTTGTTTTATTTTAAAAAGTGAAATGTTTTTGTTTTTAAAAAGCATCAAAATTTGTATATTTTTATTTTCCTATGTTACATATAAAGATAAACAAATACAAAATTTTTTTTTTTATAAAGTATGTACATAATATTAAATTTATATTTTCACTTGTGTACACTTACATAAAGTGAAACAGTCATATTACATTTTTTTTTAGCATATTTTAGCTACGAAATGAATACACTTCTTTATGTAAATGTATTATAATATGTACATATGTGTAAAAATTTACTAATGTGATGATGAAATATAAATCTTATTTTCTTTGCTAAAATTTAAATGAAATTTTGAATGTGCATACATTGAATGTACTTATTTTGTTGTTTTTTTTTTTTTTTTAAGATATATAAATAAGCTTTTATGTTTTTAAAAGCAATAAATATAATAAAACAACATTACATATAAAATACATTTTTATAAATTGTGTATACATACATGTATGTACATATATGTAATGTGTCTATGATTATATACACAAATATTTTTAAAATTTTTTCTGTGACTGTATTTACTTTATTGTATATTAGATGTACAAAAAAACATATAATAGTGTAATACATACACACATACTTTATGTATTCTGTTAAAATTAAGTAATTCTGTTTTGCTTATTTTACAGAAATGCTTTTATAATATTAAGGTAAGCAAATTTTAGAATATTTAATTAATTTTATTATCTAACTGTATAATGTTATAAAGTGTGAGTAATTTTCATATTAAAACTTTTATGCAATATATATTATGTATGTATGTATGTTTATGTAAAGGAAAATTTGATTTTTAGAATATGTCGCTTGTATACTGTGAGTGTTTATAAATGATAACTAGGTATGTAATTTTTACTTAAAAGATTTTAAATATTAAAATGAAAAAAACACACAACATTGAATTTTTTTGCTTACTACATCTATTAATTTGTAACTAATTTCAATTTTATATTAAAATTAAATTTTAATATACAAATATTATTTGACACTAAACAAGAACATATTAGTTAATTATTTACACAAGAATTAGAAAATAAATCCTTTTTCATGTAAATAATTTAATTTTCCTTTTAATAAAATGTATTTCTAAGTATATGAAATAAATGAAAATTTTTTTAAATTTTTCCTATGAATTTTATAAAAATCAATTCATGTGAAAAGTAACCGTTGAAAATTGTTAGTAAAAAAAAAAAAAGAAGAAAATGATCTTTGATGAATAATTGAAGAGTTTTAGGTCCTTTTACAATCAAATCACCATCTTTTACAAATGAAATGATAAGTATACTTTACAAAAAAGGTCAAAATGAAGTTTGTTGTTTTTTTTTTTTTTTAATTTCAGTATATTTGTAACAGAAGTAATTAAAGTTGTTTAATTATTTTTGTATACTTGAATACGCAAACAAGCGGAAAAATGATATCAAACAGAAAATATCAATATCTCTCTATACACAATTATTACTTTCATTTTTATTGTTTCAATTTTTGTTTCTGAAAATTAATATGTAACAAGGGAATTTGAAAAAAAATTTTGAATGGTCTCCCAAGCATTTTTGCGCACAAGTTCTAGTTATGTAGACAATTATTTCTAATAATGATAAAAAAAAATAAAAAAAAATATTACAAAAAAAAATTCTTAACTTTTGAACAAATTTTTTTTATATTGTTTATTTGAAGTTTTCCATCCTTTCAATTTGATGTACAATGTAAAATGTAATTAAAATATAAATTTGAATATTATCAACTAACACGTGTAATTCTAAAGTAAATATAAATTTTAAATTATAAAACTTAAACTTTCGATAAAATAATAGATACTTTACTTTTAAAAAAAAAAAAAAAATTATAAACTCTTATCAAATATCTCTTATAAAATATTTACTATGAAACTTATTTTTTATTTTAATTTTTTATTTGTTTGTGTTTCAAAAAGTTTTGAATAGAATAACAAAAATTTATATATTACCATAGAAAAATATAATAAAACAAACATACTTAATTATAAAAATTTCAATTCTTTTTCTATGTATATTTTTTTTCTTCAGAAGATTGATTAAGTGAATTTGAAATCTTTGAATAGCTCAGCAGGAAAAATAATAGTATAATAAATTTTATTATTATATTTGCATTCATGAAAAATAATCAAAATTTGGTATATAAATATTATGAAAATTTACTTTATTCAATTTATGTATACATAAAAAAAAATACACATGTAGATATGTATAAATAATGATGATTCGAAGAATATTAACAAAGAAAAACATATAAATACATACATATATATACGAGTATGTACGTATGAGCATGCTAATGCAGGAAATAAAATAAAGAATTTAATCATGTATTTCTTTGACTAATACCTTATATTTATATACATACATATGTACATATAATATATATTTATTTTATTTATTTTTTTATTAAAAATTTTATTTAATCATGTATTATTACATACGTGTATGTACAAATATGTAAACATGCTTTAGGCAAGAAGAAAAAGCAATGAAATTGGATTCAGAAAATTGCTTTAAAGAAAAAATTCGGTTTTGATTTTATTTTTTTATGAATTTTTTTTAGTTAACATTTTTTGGATTTTTTTTCTTCTTACTACGCACTTGTAGAAGATAATTCGTTTGTATAGTAAGAAGAACAAGTAAAAAAAAAAAGAAGATAATAAAGGAAAACAGGAAATATGTTTAACAACTATTTTATATTCATATAATGAATCAAAATACAAAATTCAAAACGTACACAGAGACAATACAAAATGTTAATATAATTAGAAACATAAAATCTCATACATTAAAATTTTAATATTGAATGTGTATAATATGTTTAGTAATTTTTTAACATAAACATTTTTTTGTTATTATTTTATTTGGAAAAATTACCTCTATTATTATTTTTGTCTCTTTTAAAGATTGATTTTAATTTTTATACAGATATTATTAAGGAAAAAATAATTGAATAAGTAAAAACAAAATAAAAGTTTTAATGTTAAAGGATAACATCATGATCACATTGAATAAATTAATTAGGGAGAAAAAATAAATTAAAAAACATTTTTCAATGTTTTGTTTTTGAAAAACTTTTGTTGACTTGAAAAAATATTAGTTTAAAAAATTCTTTAATTCATTTTAATTTTAAATTCAAACTTTTTAACATTTAATATACATTTTCAGATTAATAAAAATACATATAGAAAAAAAACAAGAAAAATGGAAAATGTATAATATTATCATTTAATTTTCTTTTAACTTTTGTAAAATTCAATTATTATTATTATTATTATTACAACTTTTGCTTTTTTTTCATTCATTTCACTCATAACTTTATTCTATTACTTTATTATTTATACGTCATTAACTTTTCTTTTAGTGAAAATTTAGCTTGAAGGATAACTAAAATTAATATACAAATATTACGTATAAATTATATGGTATATACCATAATAAAGAAGAAATGATAAACATTACATCAATACATAATGAGATTCCCTTAAGAAAAATATATGTATATGTATATGGATGTATACATACATATACATACGTTTGAACTATATGTACATGTAGTATACATACATATGTATATACAAAGTTTGTTTCATAAATGTAATTATATTCAAAGATAGAAACAAAAATTGAGAAATCGACTTATTTTTAGCTTTTTCTCTAATGTTTTATGCGTTATTTGATTATTACAAAAATTACCCATTGTACTTTTTTTTTTGTCTTCTAAATGAAATTTATTAAATTATTAATTTTCCAAACGATAAATTTAAATTTTATTTTTATTTTTGCTTCTACAGAAATATTGTATGAGTGGGATATCCGTTTACTAAATCAATTTTGAAATCTTAAAAAGATAAACGGTTCAAATATTATTTTGTGAAATTTCATTGAATTTAATTAATTAATAATTATAATTTTGTGTGAAAAACTTCAACGAAATTTAATTAATTCTTTCAAAAAAAAAAAAAAAAAAAAGAAAATTATTATTTTCTTTAATAAAAGTTGAAATCATTTATACGACTAAAATTGTATTTTTGTTCTGTTTTTTTTTTTTAAGCAATAGATTTGTTTTCTTATACTACATATGATAGACAATTTATCTGTTCGAATGTAATTTATTTTTTATTTTATTAAACTTGAAATGTGATTTATGTTCTATACGACGTACATACATGTGTATGCATGTCTTCACGTATGAATGTCTTCACATATGTAATATACAGATGTTAATTTATATCTAAAGTATTGTTATTTTATTATACATATGTTCATTAATCGATTAATATTTTCGAAAGTTCTTATAATATTTTATGAAAAGTGAATAGAAAATAAAAAGAAGATGTTATTTTATTGAAAATGAAAACATAACTAATATAAATAAAATCAAATAAAATAAAAATAACATTGAAAGATTATTATTTTTTTCTTTATTGATTTTACCGATCTAATCGGAAAGTCAATTTTTGACATACATATGTGCTTGAAAGAAAATACATATCTTCTACATAAACATGCTTATGCGTTATATAAAGAAAATATAACACATACAAACAAATTCATTAAATTGAAGATATTATTTTTTTTTTTTTTTCTAATTTTTGGTTCTATATTTTTTATTTGTTATCATGTATAAACTTTTGATTTTGAATAGAAATACTTATATGTATTTGTAATAAAATATAAATAAAAATTGATGATAATAAAAATTACGATATGGTTATTTTGTAATAGCGTACTAGAATGATATTGTGCTTTTATGAATCAAAGGAAAAATAAAATGTTTCTAATGTTGAATTTAATATAATTTTGTTTATTGAAAGTTTTGTTTTTGAGAATGATTTTATTTGTTCTGTAAGAATTTTAGATATACTGACATTAAACGATGTACTTTTATTATACTTAAGTCAACTAAAATATTTGTGTGAAAACTATAGATTTTATTTTTGTTTGTACAATCAAAAAAATTTATTAGACAATTTTTTTTTATTTTTTTTTATTTCCAATAAAAATAAAAATAAGAATTTAAATTAAGTTCATCCCGTTTATAAGATGAAATCAAAATAGAAGAGATGAATATTATTTTCATCTTAATTTACAGATTTATGTATTTGTTAAAATTTCATAAATAAAAAAGCAAAGGTAATAAAATATTTCTATATAACGAATACAATAAAAAATTTAATACATTGACTTTATTAATGTCTATTGTATGTATATTTTTATTGATCACCATTACACGCACGTGTGATAAATAATAAATAAAAATGAATTTATTATAAAAATTCTTTTGTGTTCATAATATTAATATACATACAAACATAATAACTTGGATATTACTGATAATCTTTAATTCAAAATATTTTATACATACATACGTATATATAATATTTGTGTATGCATGAAATTTATCGTATTGGGCATGTTTGTTAAGAAAATTTATAAATCAATTAATTTTAATAATGACGTTACATAATTTTTAAAACCTACAGTATTCTAAATAATATCCTGAAATTGATTTTTATGAACTTTTTCCAAATAATTTATTTGTAATGAAGAAATTTTGTGCTCGTGAAATTTATCAAAAATTTTCTCAAGAATTGTTTATCATTTGTAAAATCAATAGACTGATTTTTTTTTTCAAACAGATGAAAATAAGAGAATTTTTTCTTTTTTGTTTTTTGAAAAGAAAATAGAAATGCTTTTTTATTTAAACTCGATTTTTAATTAATTTTCGTTATATACGAATAAATACAGTTTCATGGTAAATAATTCATTTTTTGTTATATACATAAGTATGTACATACTCGTACATACATACATATGTATATGCATGCATGTTTAATGGTAAATTGAACTATGTATTGCTATTGTCATGTGCACATTTAATTTTTAAAGGACGAGAAAAATAACAAATGTTAGCAATAGAATTAAAATATAAATAAAAATGTATAAAATGATTTGAAATAAAATAATTAAAAAACAAATAAAAATAAACATATGTGAAATGTTTACACATACTATATGTACATGCATGTTTGAAATACTACCCGTATTAATTTTGAGTTTTTTTTTTTTTCTGAGAATTTCAGAATTAGATAAAAAATAAAAGGATAAAACCATTTTCTGGATAATAAAACCACCTACAACTTTATTACGTTTCATTTTTTCTTGTGTTTATTTTTAATGTACATACAAAATGTATAGTATAATAAGAATTATTACGATACAATGAAAAGATAGTAATTAATTATGTATCCAAATATTGTGAATACATGGACTTGTATGTTTATGTAATGTAAAAGCTTTCTAAAAACAATAAATAAATGAAATTTAATCAAGACCAGAAACATTTCTATTGTGACATGAAAAATATGATATGACAATTATAAATGTACTTACTTAAGTTTTGTTGGGATTATTTTTTATTTTTTTAATAATTTTTTTTTGTGTTTTTTAGTTTGTAATTACATTTCTTTGTATTATTACATTTCAAGTCTTTGTAATTTCTTTTATATTTGATATTTTACTTTGATATAAAAATTAAATAATAAAGAAAAACGAAACAAAAATATTTAATGAACATTTCATTTATTTTAAATTTAACAAAAGTAGATTATATCATGTTTTAATGTATTTAAGAATTATTTTACTTATGAAAAAAAAAAATAAATAATAAATACAATTTAAAATATTGTGATATGAAAAGACGTAGATATGTACATTTAAATAGAGATGTTTAAGGGTGGATAACAAGAAATTGAAAAGAAAAAAAAAATTGTCTTTGAGAAGAAAATCATTGTAATGTTCATTTTGTCTTTGAGAATGATGGTGATAAGTATGTCCATATGATAAGAATACTAATATTGTTCAATGTTATATTTCCACTGCCAAATCAAATTAAAAGCAATTTTTATTTCTAAAGAAAATATTATCAATGAATAAATTCTACAACATGTATAACTGAACGTACAGAATGTCGCTTTTTGTTTTGTATACATTTGTATGTGCACATAATATTCATTTTATAGTGCCATGATATCAATACAAAAGAGCTAAACAACATCATATACACTATTTAGTTTTTTTTGTTTTTTTACTCGTTATATCCTTTTTACAATAAAACATTTTTAGATACGTTATACATACAAAAATACAGTTTTATAGTTTAATTTAAAAGCATGAGTGCATTTTTTTTTCTCTTATCTTTTCATGTCATGTAATTTTATTGTAATAATAGTAAAAGTATTTTTTTTTATACAAGTACACACAAACACAAGTTTTAACGTATTTTTTACGTAAACTACATACAATATACGAGTATACGTAAAATGGTATTTTGTTGACCAACGAAACATAAATTGTAAACGAACTTTTTACATTCGTACGTATGTGCATATATTCAATGGTTTTTGTTTTTCAACTTTTCATATTATTGTATTATAAATTCTATCATAACATAACAGGAAAATGCATGAGTTTTGTTTTTCATTTTTTTTTTTTTTGCGTGAAAGAAATTCATGTAATAATAGCATGTAATGTAACATATTAGACATAAATGAGAAATTTCTTCTTGACATTTTTGAAATATAATGAACAAAAAATGAAATTAAGTTATGTTTTTCTTTTTTAAAAATGCATTACATTAAAGTGAGATGTTATACAGTGCAACAAAATAATCCTGAACATCATTTTAAAAAATTGAAATTCTATTACTTTTTAATGTAAACACATAACAACATTTTGGATTTGTTTAATTAATTCATGAAAAAAAAAACAACAATAATTTTATCTAATTAATTTAATTTAATTTATGATAACTAAATACTTTTTTTTTCTAGTTTTAATTCTATCTTGTTCTTCTTGTTTCTCTCTTGTTATAATTTTTATTAATATACGAAATTTGTTTTTAACTTAATGATAATATTTAAATAAAGGCAAAAAATATTCTCAAGTGAATTATAATCCTTGTTTAATAAAAAACAATGACAAATAAAATAACATAAATATAATACGTAAACAACAATTCTCTAAAGTATAATTTTGTTTTCTTTTACCTAATTATTATTTTTTTTTGTTTATTGTGAATAAATATAGTACACGTTTTACATTATTTGATTGTATTCTGTTTTAGATTATTATCTACATGTAAACGTACGTAGATGTATGATATGTCCTTTTAGTAAAAACTTATGTACTAATGGTTAAAAACGTATTTATTTATTACTGTGTATTTTTCTCAATGTATGCATTTGGTAAACTGAATTAAAAGAAAATTTTATACTTTAAAGTTTATAAACTTGATTTCTTGTTAAATTTTTTCTTTCCAAATATAAATCAGCTTTTTGGATTTAAAAAAAAAAAAAAAATTTAATAAAATCGTTAAATTTTTATAATCAATTTAACTACCTATTTTATTTTTTTATTACAAATTTTGTTATACAATTTATAACATTATGAATGTGGTTATTCACTTTATACGTAAGTTAATGAATTCATAAACATATTATGGTTTTGTTGTTGTTATACTTAGTGATTAAATGATAATACAGGATTATGTAAGGTTCTTTTGAGTACATATTTTAAAGACAATAACTGCAAATTAAAGATAAAAAACATATTTGCATATATATGCACTTACAAAATATCTACTGAAAAACATTTTTATGAAATTTTCATAAAAAATATATTTCATTATACATGTATGTATGTATGTATCTTACTTACTGTGAAAAATTTATTATTCAATATTATATGTAATGCCCAAAGGATATATGAGGTAGAAAAAAAAATACTTCTAGGTACATGCTTCAGAAAATTTTTAACATATTATAGGTAAATTGCATATAAGATACATATATAAAGTAAAAAAAAAAAAAAAACAAAAAATTTGTACTTTTAATGTTAAAATGTTATAAAATATTCATTTTAATGGAAATTCATTGCTGTATATATTTTTCAAGTATACACGATATCGCTGCACGTACATGTATTTACATCAACGCATTTATGATTAAAATCAACATGAAAAATACATATAAAATTCTGATGTGGAAAAACATTAAAATAAAACAAATTTATGTAAAATTATTTAAATAAAATTTGTGCACAAGCGCATATATTGTAATAATGGAAATTTAATATGAAAAGGTTATTGAATTCTTATCATATCGAAGTGTTATGTGAAAATATGTATGTACATACTACGTAGAAAAAATTAAACATTTATTAATAAAAATTTTTCTCTTGTTAGACTTTTATTTGAATAATATCGTTAAAATTATTTTAAAGGTAAATAAAATATTCTTAAAATTTAAATCTGTAAAAACATTTTGTTTTAGTTCTTCTTTTTTTTACGATTAATATGTATTACCATCAATTTATTATTCTTTTATCGTAAGACAAAAATTTATATTTACACCTACACAAAATACGATATGAATTTCCTCATATAAAATATTTAATGTCCATTTGTCATAGTCAACTTTTTTAAATGTATGACATTTAAAGATCAAAGTATCTAAAATAAAAAATAAAAATGGTAAAACATAAATTTATGATGAATTACAATTATTATTTCATCGTATTACGATTTTAAAACGTGTATGCATTTTTTTTTTTTGTTATTTCTGTTTTTTTCATACAAATAAAAGTACTATAAAGGTAAACTTTAAAAAGCTAGATTTTTCCTATGACGTACATACATATGTACATATATAAAATATACACGTATTTATATGTACATAATTATGTTTTCCTGAACGTTAACAAAATGTCAATATTTTTATTTTAAAAGGTTTATGTAATAATGCGACACAATTAAATGAAAATTTTTAATAAAATTGTTAATTATATAAATTCAAAGAGGATTAAATACAAAAGGATTCGATATATCATCGCTATCGCAAATTGCATTTCTAAATTTTATACAATTTATTATCTAATATTGAATTATAGAGATTTTTTTTTTTCTATTTTTTGTTCATTTATTTATTTATTAATTTTTAATGAAATAATTTAATTGCAATAAAATCTAGATAATTATACAATTACCATGAGATTGAACATAATTTTAAAAAAAATGTTTTATCTCAAGTTATGCAGACTGTTTCAAATTTTCAGTTATACCAAATTATGGTTATACATCCATTCATACGTGACGTAATTATATTTATATAACATACATATGTATGTATTTGTAGTACCATCAACAATAATTTAATGACAATTCATATGTATCATTTATTGCATTTAATTTTTTTTTTTTTTAAAAAAATAGAATTAAAATTTTATTTGTATAATTTGCATTTGGAAGTTATAGATTGCTTAATGAATCATAAGCGTTGCATGTTCAATGTGAATCTATTGAAGCATTGAAAAAAATTTAAAAGTGTTCAACAGTTTTGTTATTCCGTTGATGAAAGTAAAATTTCATTTATTCGTATATGTTCATAATCAATCAACGTATAAATCAAATTGAACTTGAAATTAAAAAAAAAACCAAAGTCTTTAATGTTTTATCATATATTATGATAACTAAATATGTACACAATGCATTCATCATAATTAAATAAAATAATGAACCAAAATTAATTTCATTAACTTTCTAAATTGATTGATTGTTAAAATTAAAAATACGTTTTTAAAGTGATTTATAATATCTAAAGTAGTGATTTATGAAATCAAAACACACCAAAACAATAAGTGATTTTCAATTCAATAAAAATACATAAATCACTTTTAAATGTATACTTACAACAACAATTCATTTGATATAATGAGAACATATGTATATACAAATGTATTTAATGTTTTTTTTTTTTCTCTCTTAATTCAATTCTACTAGTATGAAGTTAGAATGTTACTATGGATTTAGAGATTCAATGTTTATTGGTTAATGACGTGTAGTGAATTGATATAATTATTTGATTTAAAAACAATTTGGCAAACATAAATCATGATTACGTGAATTTGTATAAGATCTTAAAAGGTAAAGTGCTTTTCCATTTATATAAGTATGTACATATTAAATTCTCATCGATACATTAATTAAATTTATGTAAATGAGTATCTTAAAGAAATTATTCTAATTAACATTTTATATATACGTAAAGCTTTTGATTAATTAAAAAATATTGTAATATTAAAAAAGTTTCCTTTTATTTGAATTAATTAGTTTCCTTTTCGAATATTTTTATTTTTGTCATCAAATGTGTATGTATTTTTTAAGAAACAAAAATCAAAGAAGAAAATACATAAAAAATCGAAATCATTAAGAAATAATGATTTGGTTTTTATTATATCTTTTTTTTTTTTGTTTTGTAGTTTTGCAAAATTTGTACGAAAAACTTTTCAACTTTATCAACAGAGTACAAAATCAAAGTTTTAAATATCTGTTCAAGTACTTTTAAGAAAACCTTGAGTTTTTCTCTTTTTCAAAAAATTTTCAAGTATATCTATTAAGAAGTGTAATTTTGTTTTTTCTTTTCTATGATATTTGTTCCCTACTTTATGTTTTTTTTTTATTCGAAATTTTTTATGATTTTCTTTCGTTTTTAATTAATGTAAGGAAATATCATTGAATAAAAAATCAAATTAAAAAAAAAAATCGATTACTTATATTTTCTATTTATAAAAATCCTTTGAAAATGATATTTAAAAATAGAGAACATAAAAATAAAAATAAATTTTATATAATAATAAAAAATATAAAATTTACACGTTAAAGGTGGGTAAGAAAGAAAAATTGTATACCTAATAAAAAGAAATATCATGACTATGTTGTAAAAACAAACTTTAGAACAAGATGTTTTTTTGTTTTTAAACTAAAAATGAATAAAAACTTTTTGAAAATTTTGTACCATATTTTTTTGTTCCTTTTCTTGTAATTTTTTTTATTATAAAATTTTATTTTTGTATAATTTTAAAGTAAAATTAAATGACAAAAAATTGTTTGTTTTTTTTTTTAATATTCTTTTACAATTTTCTTTATATTTTCTCACATATTGTTCAAAACATGCAAAAACTGTAAGTGACATGAACATATTTTTCTTTTCAAGTTTCACATAAATTATAATTTTAAACTTTAAGATTATTTTTTACTTATTTCAAAAAATAATGTGTTATTAAAAAGTTTATTATTTTTTTTTCTGAAACGTAATTAAGATACTTCCTACACATTTCGCAATTAAGACCATTTCAAAATTGTAATCTATTTTAGTTAAAAATTAATTACAAATACGTTATGGATATTTTAATTTACTTCGTATGTATTTGAAAGAAATATATTCTCAAAAAAAAATCTATTTAAAATAATTTGCATTTATATTATTATTATTCCTTGTTTTTTGTAAATATTTTGTTTGAATCATTTACGTAATTTACATAAATGGACTGAACCGTCCTTAAATTCTCATCAAATGAGGCTTTATGATTTAAAAATAAATTGAAAAATTTTATTCTAAATTAGTTATAAATTTTTTATATTTCAATGCATATTTTATATCTAGGATTTATGAACTGGCAACAAATTTCACATAAAAATTTAATACATTAGTAAACAAAAAACTAAATTGAATTTCAATTGCGTATCAAATTAGAATAATCATCACAAATGGTTATAATAAAATTTATAAATTTTAATTTATCTTTTTATGTTTAACAAAAAGACGAAATAAATAAAAATGATAAAATTCATTTTATGGTCAACCGTGAAATTAAAAATGAAAAAAATGTTGAATAAATGGAGTAAAAGTAGACATTTTTTAGTTAATTTTGTTTCAGTTAGATTTTTCTTTTATAACGGATTACAATAATGTCACAATAATCCTAAACAATAACTAAAAGAATTTTAAATGAAGTAAACTTCAAGTTTTGTAAGGGAAAAAGAAAATATGTATTTAATTCCAATAACAAAGAAAATTCTTATATCCGTAGTACGAGAAAAAAGGTATGTATAGTGTAAACATTACATACTGAAATCGTCCAAATTTTGTTTCATTTAATTTCCTTTATATAAACAAAAAATGGAATACAATTCAAAAGGAAATTAACTATTAGCTATTGTACATAATGTATTTAGTAATACAAATTTTGATTTCTTATGAAAATTAAATTTATTTATTTTTGTTATTATTTGTATATTTATCTTTTCACAACGACAATATGATTTATTTTCATTTTTTTATATAATGTTGATTATATTGGTCATTTGGTCATATTATTCGTTTTTAATTGAATGCATTGTAGCTTTCAAATGAATAAAAAAATTTATGTATATGACATTTTATTTGAAATTACAACGTTATTTATTTAAACGAAATGAATATAACTTTATGTCTTTATTTAGTCGAAATAAAATACTGTTTTTCTGCAACAGCATTATTTTATTTTTTGTTTTGCCATATTATAAACAGAAAAAAGAAAATGTTATTTATGAAATTTTCCATAATTAAATTTGTTTGTATTATCTAAATAATACAACATTAATTTATTTTGTTACATATTATGTTATTCATTACGTACATATGTTTTCCAATGTTTTCAAAATGTTCCCTTTTTTTTGCAAAGTCATGAAAATTTTATTATGTTCAAAAATGTATGTAGTTAGGTACGTGTATTGTACAGAATGCGTGTACATACATACGTAGGTAGCCTTGAAAGGAAAAAAAATTCCAGAATACATTTTGTAAATAAAATATGCATATGTACATAAAACTAACGTGTGCGTATGTACCATGCATATGTAGCACATACGTGCTTAACACTTTTATGAGGAACCAAAAACAAAGTATGGAAAATGTATTCTCTATTATAACGTAAATGTGATTTTTATTCGACTATTAATGTACAAGAAGATATGAAAGGCATTAATTTAATTAAGTCAACTAGAACTGACCATCTCAAATTGAAGATATGTTTTTTTTTTTTCTTGAAAAGTGAGAATAATATTTAAAAAAAAAAAAAAAATAAAATAAAAAAATTATCGAAAAATTACGTAGTATTTTCCATTTCGGTTCCTTGATAACGTAAATTAATTTTTGTATTGAAACACAAATTGAAAGAGATACAAATAATTAGCAAAGCAAAAAATTTTATACAATTTTCAATAAAACTTTTTTTTTTTTACCAAATCACAAATTTTTATCAATTTTTTATTGTTTCCTTTTCCTATTCTATCAAAATGTGTGTACAAATTATTTCCAGGTTTACTAATTCAAATTTTATTTAATTTTAAATTTCATTTAACAATAAATCTACTTTATTAATTGATTTTATTCTTTTATTGTATGATAATTATTTTAAAACAAGAAAATGATTAAATTTTTAATATTTGCGAATTTTTTCAATATTTTTGTTTTTGTTTTGCATTATTCAATTAAATAAAATTTATGTTAAAAAATAAATTAAAATTTTGCGTGTATCTTTTAATTAAAACGAAACGCAATCATATAATTAACAATATTTGTACATACTTACATACATACATGTGTGAATTTAATGAAATATTAGTTAGGCTGGGGTACACATGCGAGAAAATTTCACATAGTTTTTAATTTTGTACTTCATTTTTACGTAATTGTGTGTAAGAGAAAAAAAAAAAAAAAAAAAAAAGGAAAAATCAAACTTACGTATTATATGCGTGTAAACAACCCAAATTAAAAAAGAAAATTATGTGAAAAGTTTGATATTGCGTTACAAATAAAAGTGGGTATACAAGTTTTAAGTAGGGGTTTTTATTGTAACATTCTTTTCAAATACACCTATACATTTTTCTTCGTTGATTTCATTTTTAAAGAAATTTTTAATTTTATTTCAAATGAGATTATTTTTTTTTTACATCAATTAAAATTGATGAAAATATTATTGAAATCATAAAAAAATTTTTTTCAACTTTCTTTAGGAACAAATACATTTTTTGTTTATTTTTTATTATGTATTTACATTTGTACGTCTGTATACGGGTAAGGGTTAGCCAATTTTCTAATGATTATTATTAGTATTAAAATACATAACAATATTACTTGAACTAATTAAGAATATGTGTAAAAGATTTTATGTAAAAATTTATTTTAGTAAAATTTTTTATTTATTGTTAATTTGCAGTTAAACGTACATATACATAAAAAGGACATTTTTTTATAATACATACATACATATGTGTATGTATATTTTATTAACATGGAATGAATTTTCATATTTAAATTGGAAACTAAGTATTTACATACTTACATTGTATTAAAAATAATATAAAATATTCATGTCCGTTATTTTTAAAACAATTGTTCAATTTTTAATGGTATGTTAAATCTTAAAAACTTTTATGTTCGTTATTTATTTATTTATTTATTTTTAGTAAAGTTTTATTTAAAAAAAAAATAAATAAAAATAAAAATAGTGGTATAAGAAGAAGTTTAATTTACCATAAAAAAGGATCATTCAAATTGATTAAAGTTTCATTTGAAAATGAAATTTATTTACACTAATGGACATTATCAATATTATCATCTATTGGCTTGAAAAATTTTAAATAAAAATTTTAACAAAAAAAAAAAAATTTTTTTTTCAATAGAACTTTGTCGTTTATTTTATTTTATTTATTTTTAAATTCATTTTTTTACATACTAAGCTTTTCTTTTTTTGTACACATACATACACATAAAAATATGCGTATACAAATTTTCTTTAGAGGTTACACAGGAAGGCATATATTATTCATGTAAGAGAGAAAAATAAAACATGCATAAATAAAAAAAAGGTTATAATTTACCCAAAGACTCAATAAAATATTAAATGAAAGAATGATAAATAAACTGAATGATTGTATCTTTAAATTTCATCATTTTCATTTTTAGCTTATCACATCTGATAAGTTTAAGGTGTCATATTTTGAATTCTAAGAAAATATCAAAGATCTATCTTAGATTGTGTTATATTTTTTTATTTATTTATTTTCTGTTTATTTTCACATTTTTCTGAAAATCTGTAGCGAAAAAAAAAATGAAAATCAGAAATCTTTTATACTTTACATAATAATATAAGCTGCTTTTTTCTTACTTTTGTGATTATTATGTTCGCCTTTTTTTTTGTATTGGCAAAAAAAAAAGTAATAAAAAAATAAAATAGAAATTATTTTGAACATTCAGAGATTGTTTGTGTCAGGTAAAATTATTAAAATATGTATGTATACTTAAATGACCACATTTAATTAACTTAAATATTTACATTTTTTTTGCACTTTATAATGAACTGTTGTTTCTGTTGCTATTCGGCTTTTTTTTTTTATAAATTTTTAACAAGTTTGATCATTGAATAGGCTAAGAATGTAATTAAATAAATTGTTAAATTCAATACTTTGAAAAGTTGTGTATTTAAACAAATTTTTTCATGGAAGAAACAGAAGTGCCAATAATTCATATTTTTCGCTTTTTATTAAACTTCTTCTTTATTAATTTCTTTTCTTTTATTATTTTCGTAGTATTTTACGTTGAAATTTTTTTTTTTGTTTTTTTGTAAAATTTTACGTTATAAATTTTATACATCTTCTCACCTGTAGCTAAACAAATTCTAAAATGCATATTCAATGAATGTAGTGTTTTATATTTACTAACAAAAACTTTATGTAAAAAGTGTATTAAAATAAAAGAGCAACTTTCCGTTGTAACATAATACATAAAAGTAAAAGAATAAGGTATCAAATAATGTTCAATATTCATTTCATCTAGATATGTATCTATTTGAAAAAAGTAAAAAACTTAAAATCAATATTTCTTTAACTTTATATCCAATAGTATACAGATATAGTAAAAATAACACTATAGGTACATTATATTTGCAAATGTACCAAAATAACACCTTATGTACTACAGGGTATGCATTTTCTACATGAATATATTATATAATATACTGCATATACATACATATGTATGTATGGAAGTACATTGTACATACACAATAATTCAGTGTTCATTCAACTGTTATAATAGAGTTTCTTCGAAACCAGAAAATAGTTTTAGTTTCCTTTTTCAATTTTTTTTTCTTTTTCTTGTTTCTTTGTTTTCTATTCATTTTATTACAATAAAATTTATTTAGTAGAATATGTGTGTATTGTACATGTATATATTAATGTACATACATAATTATATATAGTTTTCCGGGATTTATGAAAGTTTCATTAAAATTTACCTCTATTAATAGTCGTGTAATTATATTGTACAACACATGTATTACATGCCTAAAATATTTATTAAAATGCATACATACATATGAGTTTTAATTGATATGAAAATTTATGCATCATTTATGAATTTTATTTTATAATTAACACAAAACCCTAAATGAATTCATAGGTGAAATCTACCAAGGAATACATAATATATTCATACAGGGTATTACAGAGTAAAGGTCATAAAAAGGTCTCTATCATGTGCTACAGAATGTTTCTATCAAATCTAAGATAACATCTATCGAATAATATCGAAATATGATAACATCTTTTGAACTATCTTATGTGTTCCAGTTATTTTTAAGGTAGGTAAAAACTGCCATTTAGGTCTCTCTAACAAGCTATTGTTCATTTCAGTCCATTCCAGAGTTCAGAATTACTCTAAACTACATATTAAACATATTTTGTGCCTTTTATTCTGTAACGCCCTGTACATGTATACATATTTTACTCATGTTAAATAAAAGACAAAGTAATATCTGATACACATGTATTTCATTTGTAGATGTAGCACAGCTATACATACATATATCATATCCACAGTGTTTTAACATATGTAGACCTATAATTTTTAAATATTCTAGAAAAACTTTTCAAATTTTAAATAAATTATAAAATTTTCTACCAATGTATGTCACATTTAATAATACAATGAAAAATTATAACTCCCATTTTATGTAAACGTAGAATATAGGGTACATGTAATAAAAATAACGAAAAGTTCTCACGCACATTCTAATTCTATTTAGACGTGAATAATTAAAATCATCGATTTTTGTTTGAGTGTACGCAGATGCATTAAAAAAGATCTGGAAATGTGGTTTCTTTTCTACAAAAAAAAAAAAAAAAATACTTTTCTTTCTAATTTAACTTTTTGAGAGATTTTAAAATAATTTCTACAAATTTTAAAATAAATTTTGTTCTTGTATACGTTTGAAATCGAATTGAAGGATTATAAGAATTTGAAAATTTTGTGATTCCTTTAAAATTAATGTTGATAGATAACAAGATAAATGGGTACATAGAAATGACTGAAAATTTCAATCATGTAATTAATGAATACCAACTAGGGGTAGTATTACTATTATTTCAATTTAATCAACTCAAACCAATTTGTTAATTCAAATGAATAGAATTGATCTTTTTTAAAGAATTGGTTAACTTTTCACATTCAATTAATTTACAATAAAATTACAAAGTTTTCTAAAAAATGAATCGAGCGCAAAATAGATTCGTATGTAACATATGCAAAACCCTTTTTGTAATCTTTTATTATTGTATGCAGAATGATTATACGTTCCTTTTGTTTTTCAATTTCAGACGATTTTTAGCTTCTTTTATTTTAAATAAAACAAACGTATTATTATTTCAAGTGAATAAAGATATATTTCAATTAACCTTTCGTAGATTCATGTAAAACTTTTGTAATGTTACGTAAATTAGAAATTTGATACGTGTGCATTTTAATTTTTATTTTTGAAATTTTTATTCATTTTAAATTTCAATTAAAAAATCGTTATGAACTCAATGATAAATTTAAAAAAAAAAATTAAAACCATTTTCATGTATAGAAAAAAAAATTTATTTTGTGTTCATACAGGCATAATACGTACATATTCAAAATAATTTCGTGACTAAAATATCACCACAATATAAAATGAAAGTAAAAGTAGCGTAAACACAGTACCGACGAATAATCATCTAAGAAAACGGATTTCGAATTCTTGAAAACAAAATTGACATGGCGCAAATTTACATGGCGCAATTTTCATGAGAGTTTTTTTACATTATTGAAAATTTTATTCATTTTACATTTCAATGGGAAAATCGTTATTATTATTCACCAACCATAAATTTAGAAAAAGAAAAAAATTAAAGCCATTTTTATGTATAAAAATCAATTTTTATAAGTTTTCCAAATTTTGAACAGGCAAATTTTTCGTCTTTCGTCCGTATTGTGTTTACACACTATTCAGTAGGTTGGGAGTTAATAATAATGAAAAAAAAAAAAGAAAAAATTATTTTTCATTTCTTACACACATAATGTTTGTTTTATTTTTCATTTTTTCTTCGATTTTTCATTTTATGGTGCTTTTACTAAGTACATAATAGTCTAAGTAAGCACTTGTTTGTATTCGTGAATTTTTATGTAGAAATTTAATTCATCGCGCATACATTCTTATTTTACTTTAAAACATTAAACGTATACATAATAGAGTAATATGTAAAATTATACATACATATGTAGGTACATTACATGTTACACAAGTATGTACAGATCATATTTCACATGTACTGGATTTTGTTTTACTTTTGCACTTGTATTTGTGTGTGTTCGTATACGTATACATATGTATGTATTTTTGGGGTAGTAAATTGTACAATCAAGTAATAAAATCATACTCATTTGCTATATTTGTTGTAATAAATATATTTTAGTAGATGAAAAATTTATTACACATTATACATGAGCCTTTATTATAATCAATCAAGTTAAAGAGATTCTACATTTCTTTTTTAGTTTTTTTTTTCACTACTACTTTTACCATTTATTGTTTGTAATTTATCAATAATACATACATATATGAATGTAAAAGAAAATTATAAAATTTTTATTTCTTCTTGTTACTAACCTTATTTGTATTAAAATTCATTTGAATTTCATACCTTTAAAAATAAATATTATGGTATTACATAAAATAGTATTTTATTTACAATTAACGTTTATTGTAATTTAATATAACATTACATGGAGAAACATGTAATATAATATAAATGCGTTTATTTTTGGTTGTATTTTGATTTTTGACCTCATCAAAAGTATTGTTTTTCTTAAAAAAATTCTTATTTCATGACAAAATTATACAATCTACAATATTTAAAGGATTACAAATAGTATATGTGTAAGAAAATTTATGCAAATAGGATTGCTAAATGTAGGTACCTATTTATAGAGTTATACGTATATACGTATATACAAACATACATATGTATTTTGTATAACATATTAGAATCAATTAATTATAGAATTAATTTATATGTGTGTACGTTACATACGTACATACATATATGAGTATGTCTAGTGTCTACGCACCTTTTTTGTTTTTTTTTTATTGAATTGTATGATTTTATTGTGATTTATCAAAATTATGTATAGAAGATATAAATAATGTATTTTTTATCGATTCACTCAATTAGGATTAATTTATCTTTCTTATCGATAATTTACGTATATATACTTAATACATGAGTACGTAAAGGCATAGGTCGTATCGTATACAAAAAAGAGAATTAACAGATAAGGTGTTCATTTTTTTTTTCTTATTCTTCATTTAATTTATTTCTGAATGAATATATTTTTTTTTTGTATTCAAGGTAATATTAGAAAACGTGACTAATTTCTTTTTTAGAAGCAAAAAATGACAAATAATAAAAGAAATACATTTTTGTATTTTGTCATAAATATTTGTATAAAATTGAATGATTTGAAGAATATGAACGTGAATGTTATAAATAATGAAAGATTTTACAGACAAACAGATAAATATACACCCACATTAAATACATGAATAACTATGACTATGTGTGTGTGTAGTATCTTTATAGTTTTTCCTTTTGATTTTCTGTTAGTTATGTATATTCTTAGCTGTATGCGAAGGTAAAAAAGCACAAAAATTATTTTTGTGTTTATTAAAGTTAAGAACGTACGTATGCACATTGTATTACATTAGCTATAAAAACATTATAAAAGTAAATACGACAAGAGAAATGTGTTAATTTGCAAAAATTACAGTGATTAATGAATGATAGCGAGATATTTTGTTATTTGGTTTATATTCACATTAATATAATTAAGTAATAAATTGAACATATTATAACGTAAGTGTACATATATACATATATTTGTTGCAGATAAAAATAAAATAAATGAAATAATTATTTTGTTTGAATATAATTTCAAGATGAGTTCAAGCTTATGTATCTTTTGTAATAAGAAAAATTTCTTATTTAGCTTATGAAGATATCTACGGCAATTACAAGAAAAGGGTGTGTAGGTACCTATATGTAATTACAGACATACATACATATATGTACGTTTTATACTGAAGTGTATATGAATTTTTAAAACAATAAACACAAGCTATATTTCAAATTTATAGATTTTCTAATAATAAAAATTTTCTCAATTTAATTTAATTTTCAATTAATACATATTTGTTATTTTGGAATTTATAAAGATTATATTATGAAATTTTCAATTATTGTCCGATAGAAAAGGAAAATACATTAATACAAATGTACAAATATATATTTATTATGCATATGAAAACACATCCATGAATTACAATGTTTATGATTGTAATAAAATAGTACATACACAAATACCTACATTACATGTAGTTTTCTATTCAGAAATTCAAAAAAAAAAATATAATGCGAATTGTGTACAGGTGAATTGTATTTCTCATCAATAATTATAGTTATTATTACAATAATGAGTATGCGTTTCCTGTGTAAGTGATACATAATGCAGAATATGTTTTTATAGAACAATGTACATTTTACTATGATCTTCTGGTTATATGGGATAAATTAGAGCATAAACTGTACATAATGCATTATAACGACAAAAATATGTAGATACTAATTTTAGATTAAATCTATCTTCAATGTAGAATATGTGCATATTGCATTGTATTTCATGCAATTTCATTTATGTATTGTACACATACATAACAATGTGGCAAAATAATGGATCTTTGTTCACATTTTTGTTTTTTCTTTTAATTTCAAAATTAATTGTATAAAAAATGTATTTTTTACATAAAACCTAAAATATCCAATTAAAAATTAAATTTTCCATATCCAATTTAAATATTGATTTAAATTTTTTTTTTTTTGTTTATTTTGTACGCTTGTGTTATTGCATTAACATATTTATTTATTTGATCATATTAATTTTCTTAATTATTTATTCATATCTCTCAATTTTATTTATTTCTGTTGGTATATTTTTTGACCTTTTTGTTTTCGTAATCTGTAATCCTTTTAAGCAAGATTAATTTCCTGGTTTGAATCCCTAAATTTACATACATACAAATATAACCTGATGTAATTTTATTTTTAATTTTTAGAAAATTTTATATTTCTCATATAAAATTTTTCATTTTAATAAAGATTGATCTAATTTTGTTTTGTTTTTGTAATTATGATATCTAATATCTAATGGTTTCATATTCATTCATGTAACTATACGTAAAAAAATATTTACTTTTTGCTTTTAACTAAGTGCATTCATATATATTATGTATATACATACATATATGTAGGTACATTTTACAATATAATGTAAATAATAATGAATTTAGTTTATACGAGTAGACATCAAAGACAAAATAATCTTATTTGAAGTGAAAAATTTTTATTTTCATTAGTTGTACAAGGAAAATACAACAAATATGACATAAATTTGTTTCGAAATTCTGAATAAAACTTGACCAGCATAGAAGTTGCATTTACATATCCATATATGCATGTGCATGGTACATGAACATATTCAGAAATGTAATTAATGTGGACAAAACATAATATTTTGGTCATAACTGTAATGACAAGAAATAATAATGGTTTATTTTTTGGTCAAATTTTGCATGTAGTATCCGATTAGGATACTGTTTTGTACGTCACCGCATCTACAAAATATATTATTTTATATAGATTGTTCATATTCGCTACTATTACAATATATGTACATACTTATGTATTAAGAACAAAAACAAATTTCATAAAAAGACAAAATAGAAGTTAATTTTTTCTACTTTTTTGGATAGTGCGTACGATTAATGTTATTGTTAAAATGCATGTGAAATTCATTATATAAATCGATTTTAATAACATTTTATCAGAAGCTTATTAACGTCTATGTATGTATGTAAATTACAAAAAATATCGCATCTATATTAGTATTATAATTAATTTGTTGATTGAATGAAATACAAAACGAAGAAATATAAACGAAAAAAATTTAATACTCTAACAATAAAAAATTATGAAACACATGTATGGCTCTGTTTTTATTCTATTATTACCAATTATTATATAAAGAAAAAATATTAATGACATTGAAGGATAAAATTAAAAATAATTCCTGCGCATTATTTACATACTTATGGTCTAATAGATTTATAACGTGTATGTAGGTATGTATAAACAGAAAAAGCATTATTTTTCTTTCAAAAATTTATTTATAGTCAACGTACGTGTAGGTGGCTTTTTGTAAATATATTTTACTTTACAGATTCTTTTTTCTTATATACATATTTTTATGTAATTATTAAAAAAGAAAAGAGAATTGTAAATGCTAATCAATGTGATTATTTTTTTATTTCAAGGACGATATTGAAATATTGTAATGGAGACCTTTTAACTGTATAAATACATTCTGTAACATAATAGTACATTATTAATAAATACAATTGTTTGTTTGAATGTGAAAAAAATTAATAATAAAAAAATTTGATTGTTTATTAATAACAATCAAATTGAATTCATGAAAACAAAATGAACACATACAAAAGTAAAAATGAAAAGAACAAATAAAAATAAGATGGTGCTGAACAAATAAAAATAATATTTTAAATTTTCTTTTTCACCTTTGTAAATTTACAATAATGAGGGATCTTTTGCTTTCTAAATTATTTTTCAAGAAAAACCTTCAACATTTTCTAAATTTCAATATCTATAAAATAAAAATAACGAATTAATTAATATTGTATTATACATAAACACGTACATACATACATAAAATATATAAAATAATAGAATGATGATTCAAATTTCTTGATTATATATATTGAAAATTTACGCATACGAACGTGTATATAACCACATTATATTTTCTTCTAGGCCTTATATGCTTCAGGGTCTTTTTTTAATTTAAGTATAAGATTAAAAAAGAAATTTATCAGTATGTACATTCTTATAAGGAAAGCGCGTAATTACAGCATTTTATTATTTTCTTTGAAATGCCGTAAATAAGAAGAAAAACAAAACAACTGAAAACTGAAGATTGGACATTATAATGTTAAAATATGTACATACGTATATCAGAATGTATGTGAAGGTTCTTACTCTTAGTACTTTCTTTTAGTATATGTATGTACTCTCTTACATACAATTTACACAACATTTCATTATGTAAGAAGAGAAGTACAATGAATGAATTACAAAGATGTTATATGTACGTGTACATATGTGTGAACGTTTGTATATGTGTTTGTCATAAGGAGGAAAACAATGAAAAAGAAATAAGATGAATAAAAAACAAAAAAAAAAAAATAAAAAAAAAAAACGGAAACAAAAAACAAAGTGGTTACAAAGGACAAGGATAAATTTTATACTTAAACTCTTATCCTGGGAGTAGGCGTATACATATATGTATGTGTGTGCGTGTATTGAGGAAGGATAAAAATCGAAAAATGGAAAAGAAAATATTTATGCGTGTACACGACCACCCATACATATTTATAATAAATTAATTTTTTTTTTATGAAGAAGACAAACTGATATTAACGTCAAACCGAACATTAAATTTAAATTGAAAATTTAATTTTTTTTTTTTTTTTTTTATAAAAATGTAATAATTTAAGGAAATACATTGTTGTAATGCAAACAGTTTTAATTATTCACATTTCTTTAGACAAAAAATTGAAATTTTCTATTAAAATTATAAAAATAATGTATGCAAATGTAATATACACATCATTTTTGTGTAACATGCATACCTTTCAATTACCAACTAAAAGAAATTTTTTCATTATTAATTACATTAATTACATGTTTTATTGAAATAAGTCATTTTGCTTAAATGAATACTATTTGTACATATTTGCGTATATAAATATTTACATCATGTATGGATAAAATAGAAAATTCATGATTTTATTCCTACATACATTTTTAATCTTGCCATTTACTCCCATCTAATATGTATGTCTACATAATTTGTTGTGCTAAATCCTGTTGTTGTCTGTATCTTTAAGATTCTATTGCAAAAAAAAAGGTGCATTCAAGGATAAAATTTGTATACACACGCACATACAAAGCAGGGCTAAATAATTGCGTGTATAGAGAAAAAAATGTTAGAAATATTTTTTAAGAATGTTTATTATGTGGTGTTTACAATGTACACATACAAAATATATAAATAGAACATACGTTAAATATGTACGGTTGCATGTCTAAAATTTCACATCACACACATCATCTTAATAAGATTTTCATGTATAATTATTTAGCAAGTATTTCATGACATTGTTTGACAAAAAAAAAGGAGAAATAAACAAACTTTTATAGATAGTGGAAATACACACACATACATACATACGTACATCCGTTGTAAGAGTACAAGTGAAATTTTTGGAATATATCACGTGAAAGAAAAAACAGAAAATATTAAAGAAAATATAAAGTACACATTATTAAGACAAGACAATATGAATTTTGAATACATATGATTTAAGAATGTACATATAACTTTTTTAATAACTTGAAAAATGTACGCACACAGTATCTTTCGTATATGCGTGAATATGTGAAAGTTCTGATATGTATATAGCTTGTAATTCTATCACATACCAAACAATTTGCGATCATAATTCTTTTTTTGTAAAAAAAGTATATTTACAAAGTAGGTTTTCATGTAGGTAAAATATTATTAATAATAATTGAAAAATGATATTCACACTCTAGTTATATTTGTTTTTAATGTTAACATTTAATTATTTCAAGGTCGTGTGTTCAACAAGTTGAAGGGTTGGCTAAACGTTGACATAAAACAAACATATAAAGACTTTTATTTATTCTGAGGTTAAATGTAATTTATCTGTTTATTTAGAAATATATATATGAACACACGTAATAATAAAAATAAACATAATATATTTTATATTTTTTATATTTAATGAATCGAATAATGAAAATTTAATAAGAAAATATGCGAATATCCACGCAATATGGATGTTCGAAATTTATACATCTACCCATACGATATTAAAAAAAAATTTTTTTGTGTATACAGATTACAGATAACGTACATATTTATACACCTACATATATATATGTACACTACAAGAGCAATCGATAAAATATAAAAAAAAAAATACGTGCTAAATTGCAAAATGAAATTTTCAATTAAATCTAACATTTAAAGGAATTTATTAATGATGTTACAACATGATACATATTTTCTAATTATCATCCCTTTTCGTACCTATAATTTCTTTTATTTGTATACAAAAACATTATTCATGAACGTTTACATAAAAATGCTTTAAATTTGTTTTGTGTAATTCTAAAAAGGTTTAATATTTTTTAATTGTATGTATGTATGTACGTATAATGCACGTATACATTGTCTAAATTACACGTATACGAGAGTTAATTAAAATTGAAAATTTTCTTTGTCAAAAAAATATGAATAAAATTAAATGAAAAATGGTATAAAAATTTTGTATTTGTATAAAACTTATGTTTGTATGTAATATTTTTCAATTAATGAATTTAAAATTTTAAAGGGAATTTGTGAAAAGATTTAACACAAAAAGAGCAGATTTAATGGAAAGAATTAAAGGTATTTCCTAAATTAAAAATGGCAAAATGTTAATAACAAAAAAAAAAAAAATGAGAGCATCAGATTTGAAAAGGTATTTTCAATTTTCATATACTTGATAATTAAAAAACAAGTACATACATATACCATAGCATATTGTGTTTAAAAGGAAATTGAATTAATGAAATGGAAAATCATTGTATTTTTAACAGTTTTAAAATTAGAAAATTAATTGAAAGTACCGTTTTGTTCGGGAAATAGAAAAAAAAAACGGATCCATATGCACATATAAATTTCTAAAGTTTATGGTATAATGTATACATAACTGGATATTTTATTATTCTTTTATTTTCATTTTTCAAGATATGTACATATACAAATTGTACATGATGTATTCAAAACTTTTAATTTTATTTACTTTTGAAGTTTTTGAATTTTATAATAAATCTCAAAGCAATTTTTTGTTAGAAATTGAATGAAAAAATAAATTTATAATATTGGAGGATAAAAAACTTGTAAAATATTTTTTTTTGTTAAAAAGTTTTTAAATTTGAATAAAGTAAAAAAAAAATATAAAACGAAAAAAGAAAGGCTGGAATTCATAAATTTACTGTAGTAGAATGAATAACATTACGTATACTCACATATTTTGAAAATATGGAAGGTAAAATTTTGGTTGAAAACCATCTTTTGTACAACAAGCTAACGGTAATTTTTATCTAAGTGTCTTTTTAAATATCTTTACAACATGATTCCTAAAGACTTATACGTAAAATTTGAAGTGTTTTAAATTTTTTTCAATTTTACTGATTTATTTTATATATGTACGTACGTACGTTACAGTTAGCTTTGATACATGTGTGTCATATCTGTAAATCAACTGTAATGTACATAATTTGATTAACATTTTATGCAGAACATTATTTAACATAAAAAAATTCTCAAAAAAATCACCAACGGCTTTTTTTTTTTTTTTTTTTTTTTGATTTGTAAAAGAATTATTTTTATAACTTAAATTGAGTTCATAAAATAACTTCTCGAATGCAATAATTTTTGCTTGAAATTAAGTACTTGAAAATTTTAACTTTTTTTATTACATTCTTTATATAAAAAAATTATGCTTAAACAATTTTCATGCTGTTCTATTCATTTTTCCTTTTTTCTAGATTTTTTCATTCATTTACAAAAAAAAAAAAAAAAAAAAAAAAAAACAAAGCAAAAATTAAGATAAATGAAAAAAACGAAATTTTATATCACAAAAAGTATCATCTAATATGAATGAAAGTTTAAATATTTATAAACACAAAATATCTTACTTAGTATTTTTTATATGGTGTTAGACTTTTTCTTAGAAAAGAAAAACAATGAAAGAATAATGATACTAATAATAGTTGACTTTCATTTGATTTCTTTTTTATTTTTTGTTTGAGAAAAAAAAACAAACTTGAAATATAAAAATAAATATATAGTATTATACATATAAAAAATGTTATTTACTGAGAAGAAAATTATTATTGCAAATAATACATGGAAGCTATATAAAAGTAAATAGTTTCGGTTGAAATGAAGAAAAATTACAGTAGAAAATAAGAATTACACAAAAAATAATAACAATGAGAATAATAAATGAACAAAATATAAAATGAAATATTGTTCGAAATCGTATAAATATAAAAAATTTATATATACATATTTTGATCAATGTAATTCATTTTCTACAATTTATAAAATTACAAAAAAAAAAAAAAAAACAAATATATAAAAGAAAATACAATAAAGAAAAAAATAATATTTCAATTGAAAATATTCAACAATATTTTCTTTGAAGTAAACAAAAGAAAACGAATTTTTATAAGGATATTTGATAAAATTTGTTGAAAAAACAAAATAATAATAATAATAATAATAATGATAAAAAGTAAATTGAAATAATGATGAAAATTTAATTTTTAATTATGTATATGAAAATAATATACAAATAAAAATTCTGTGAACTCTGTGAAATGTTTTCGTATGAAGCCTAAAATGTATTAATTTCCATTTAAATATTTTGAAAATTATTTGAATTTTATTTTTTTTTTTAAATTGAAAAAAATTAACAAAATTAAAAATACGACATAATAAATTCAAAAACATTCAAAACAAATAAATAATTTTTTATTTAATTTATCATCTAAATTTCAAATTAATGAATAAATGTATACGGGTGTTTAAATCGATATAAAGAGAAAAACAAAGAATTAATTTATTTGAAATTCTATAATTTTATTTGAATCTATTAAATGTATTGTATTCATTTTGTATATAATTAAACGGTTTTTCTTTTAAAATTCAATAAATGAATATGAATACTTATAGTATAAAAACGTATTATATTGTTGAATATATGTATACGTTTGCTGCTATTTTATTTATAAATTATAGATTTATTAATGAATATAATTTGATACACAATATCTATAATTACAAAAACTTTAATTTTTTTTTTTTTTTTTTTTTTTTTGAAATAAAATTACATTAGGTCATGCAAATGAATATTATTATATGTATGTAGTACAAAAATATGGGAATATTTTTCGTGGAAAATTCCTTCTAAATTTTTATGTACATACTGTATACTCCTACATATGAATACGTAATTTTATTCAAAATTTTTATTTGTATTTTTTTTGTTTTGAAATGTAATGTAAAAATAGGGTATCTGAATTTTTTCCTAACTAGAATTTGGATATTGTTGGATATGTTTTCATATTTTTGCTTTTATTTTATTTTATTTATTTATGTTTTTGTATTTTATATTATACATATGCTATATAGTCTTTTTTTAAGGATCGAAGAAATTATTTTTACTGAATTTGTTTATAATTCTTTTCGTTCAACTGTTTCCAGTTAATATGTATGTGTATTTATTCTTTTGTAATAAGTATGTTTGTGTCATTAAATTTCATGAATTAATGAATAAAAAATGTGAGTTGAATATAGTGGGCTAAATGACATTTACGTTGTTTTTATTATTACTATTATTTGGAATAAAGTATTTGTTTTTCATTCACATATGTATGTATTAGTGTTTTTTTTTTTTCAAATTGTTTTTAAGTGAAAAAGAATTTTTTTTTTTTATTTACCAGTTCTACATCACGCAATTATTCAATTGTCATTTTCATGTCATTTTTCAAATTTCTTTTCAAAATTTTCATTTTTTCATTTGTTTTTTTTTTTTTTTTCATTGTTGGTTTTCGAAAAGAACACAGTTGGTTCATACAAATTTGAATTTTTCAAAATATTATAAATATACAAACCTTAAAAAAATCAATAAGTGGTAAAAAAGAATTATCTATGTAGATGTGTAACAATGGTATATGAAAAATTTTAACGGATGGTGTTTCTACTTTTCTGTCATTTCAAATCGAAACTGTTTTTTCTGAAGATAAAAAACGGATGCGAAAGAAAACAGGAAGATTTTACGGCTAATAGTTACTTTAATATGTACATATATTTGGTACATACATACATAAGTATGTACATACATCGTTCGCTTTGCCACAATGATTGACATAGAATTATGTATATGTATGTCAAAATTTTCCCTTCTGTGTATATACATATCACTTGGAATACACTTATATACTTACATATATACATGCATAATAATATATTAATATGGAGTATATTTTTGGGTACTTTTTAAATAATTAAGATATATAATTAAACTCCAAAATGTGTGTTAGAGTTTTCATTTAAAATATTGGGAATTTGAAAATTGTTTAAAAATTTTTCAAATTTTATTTATACATATGCGCAGTTACGTAAACAACAAAGAAACTTGAATGAATGAAATACATACATTATACGGAAAAAGAAATTTATCTTATTTTTTAAGGCGAATTTTCTTATAATTTCTAGAGCACGAATAATACCTCTCATTTTTGTAAATTAATGTAGTTAAAAAATATTTTTTGAACCTCGTTGAATATTATTAAAATTCTGCCATAAGGTAAGTTTTTTTTACTTTTAAATTTATTCATTGTTCGGTGAAAAATAAAATTTAAAAACAAGTAGGTATTGTAGAATTTTGAGTAATTTTTTATTTTGATTTATGAAAAAAAAAACAGACAAAATAAAAGTTTATTTTACATAAAATATAAAATTTAAAATACAATTTACAAATTTTCATTTTTTTATAGCTCTAAGTAGAGTATGAACGGAATAGCTGATGTACATATTCAAAAGCAAAAAAAAAAAAAAACGAACAAATTCTAACGTCGATAAATAGTATTTTCTACTTTACTTTTTTTTTCAAACAAATAAGTTTTGTTCACATAATTCGTATAAAATAATTAAATTTATACATATGTGTCTAAAATGTTTTTTTTTTTTACAAAATGTACGAGATCATTGAGATCAATAAGAAGATACTTTTAATAAATTTTAATAATTTTATTAATTGTTACTGTTCTCAAATTAATGGTTAATTAAGACATAACTTATTTATTTGATTCTGAAATCTTTATTTTAATTTACCTTAAAATTGAAATATCTATGAATTATTAATAGCTTTTTTACAAATTTATAATTTTAATACCTAATTTTGTTTTTTGCATAACGTAAAAGTAAAAATGTTAATGAAATCCTCTTAAAATCTTATTTTAACTAAATATAACAATAAAAAAAAACATTTTAGCTTTTTAATTGACTTATTAAGGAATTTTTCTATTTTTCATTTTTAAATTCTTACCATTTTATTTATTTATTTTAATCTTTTAACATTCTTCAATAATCTATGAACATTGGAATCAATTAAAAAAATTGTACATACACACGCACACAATTTCAGTAAAAGGAAAAGTATCTTTTTACTTTTAAAAGTATTAATTGAAATAGAAGAGAAAGCAATCTTATAATCCATTTAAATTACATTTTAATAGTTATTCAAGGGTTTTAAAGTTAATGGAATGTTTGGTATTATAAGACAAAGAAATTCTTGAAATTTTACTTACATATTATATTATTATACATGTGTATATAAAACCACATTGTGTAAATAGTTTAATAGTATACATATATAAGTATGTGTATTTTTGTATATGTAATAATACTCCTACACGAATACGCATTGTAAAATACTTGTTCCTACAGATGTGAAATTTACATTTAATTTTATATGCAAAAAGGTGCAAGATGTAAATTTAATTGAAGTTTACATAAATTTTTAATTAAATTTCATTTTAAATTTAAGTTTAATATCTTGAATTTTAATCTTTTTAAAACGTTTGCATAAATGTTTATTTGTGTTAAAATGTATACATACGCACATACACATATGTATGTATCTAAGAAAATGCATATATGATTGAAGGTTTAAATTGGTATGTAAGGCAAATGGGCGAACGATAAAAACTAATTTAATTGTAAAAAGAATGATTAAATAAAACTGAATTCTTTTTTTTTTAATTTTACATAATTAAATTAAATTGGAATTTTATTTTTAAAAGAAATTTTTAATAATTACAAATGAAATTTTAGGTATCTGTAATTATAATAAAAAAAAATTTATAATAATATTTATTATATTCAGTTCTTAAAAAATGAATAAATTGTTTTTGCTTTTGTGACGCAGATTTACATACATACATTCAAAATTTTCTTTTCAATTAAATTTAAAAGCCTTAATTTAATAAGATATCTCAAATAATAATAATAATAAAGAAAAATCTTTTTCAAATATTGTTTTTGTAACGGTCATTTTAAGAAAATTTTTACAATTGCATATTAAGTGCTTGTTTTACTAATTGACTGAAAGATAAAAAATTAGAACAAATGTAGAAATTCTTGTCCAAGTGGTAGTTTCTTTAGTTTGGAATTTCTTTTATTATCTTTTTTGTAATAAAAAACAATGACATAAACAGAAGTAAAATTAAAACTAATGTGAAATTGAAACTCAATTAAACCAATAATAGATACCATAAAAGATATAACACACGGTATTTTCGATACCATAAAAAGTACATATATAATACACATCGCGAAAATTAGCTATTTAATTTTTTTTTTATTAAAGTTTAAAAATGATTACTCAAAGACTTTTTTGAATTGAATTGAAGGTTGAAACATAAAAAACAAACCAAAAGTAAAAAACAAAAGAACGTTAAAAATACTTTTTAAACATAAAAATCTAAACCTTAAATACAGACCGATATTTACGTAAGTATTTTAATAGTTTTTTTTTCAATGATATTTAGCTGTCATATAATAAGAAGATCAAAAGACAAAAGAAAGATTTTATAATTTAATAAAATAAAAAATCAATTATATATGATATGTATGTAAACGTGTTAAAAACTGCAATGCATGTCATATCTTGCTATTTTATTTGTGAATTTTAAATTAATAAGGATTTTATATGTTCAAAGTACGTAAAAAAAAAGAAAAGTTCATTGCATAAATGTAGATATGAATGTGTAATATGGCTTCTTTTATTTTTAATACTTTTTCTATTAAAATTTAATGTCACGTGGACCAAAATCGTTTAATACGGAAAACTATAAAATTTGTATACTATATATGTGTATAAAATGACAATAAGCATCTACACATGTCTGATAAAGATATTTCCGAAACAAAACCATATACGTATGAATGAAGAAATATTTTTAGAGCATATTAAAAGAAAAACATACCCTTAATGTACACAATTTTCTACTATTAAATATTTAATGACGAATACGTAATAATAATAATAAGACAGTTTTATACACATGAATATTAAAAACGAAGCCTTTTTACCTTTTTTTTTTGAATTTTAATTCAATTTCGATTGGTAGGTATTAACCATGAACTATGAACTATAAGAGCTTTTGTAGTTTTTATTGACCATATATACGATTACATGTAACAAAAAGAAAATAATGAAAGTATATGATACATAAAATGGTTTTATTAGAAATGTGTGTATGCAATATGCATCTAATTGCAATGTATATGTTATATGTGTAATTATTTCTTTAACAGCAGAAAAAAAATTATAATAATTTATGTAAGTATGTACGCATTTATACGGAAAAAGCAAATGTAATGTAGAAAAGTGTTTTACTTAATTTTTTTTTATTTTCAGTCATTTCATTTCTCACCTTGAATGTTAGTTTATGTTTAAAAAAAAGTGCTAAAAATTTTAATTTGAATTACATTACAAGGCGAAAAAAAAAGAACAAATATATCTAATGAAAATCAATGAAAAACTTGTACTTGAACATATGTTTGTACATATAATAAAGTATGTTAATTTGCATGTATCATATTGGTTTTAAATGAATATCTTAATTGAAGGTTATTTTAAAGTTAAATTTAAGGACAGTTATAAAACTGCTTAAAAAGAAAACATACAAAAATTCATAATTTTTATATGTTTAATTTTATAGTACAATTTAATATCGTAATGTACATATTTTTATGTTCAATTTAGGAAAAAATTGGTTTTTACAATTTGGGATTTAAATCAAATATAATTTTAATTAGGTATTTAATTCTTTTTTTATTTTATTGTACATACATACATATGTACATATACATAGTATAAAAATCGGATTAACGAAAATTGTTTATTCTTATCTTTCGGACCAAAAATAAAAAGTAAATATTAAAAATTTATTGCCTACATAAAAAAAAATCGTAAATTACATTTAAATTAAAAAAAAAATTTTTTTTCTTTTTAATTTCATTTAAATTGTGGAATAAAATATTTTTTAATCACTTTAATATCTTTAAATTTTAATAACAAAAAGTAGATATTCGTTTTATTGATTTTTTTATATTTAAAGAATCGTGTTTTTATTTTTAATTTATCAAAAAAAAAAAAAAAGGGAGAATTTTTTCTTTTTACATTGCTTTTACAAGAATATTTTTGATTTGTTATTTTTGTTTGTAAAAGATGTAACTTTAAAATTATTTTTTTATCAAAAGCAATTTAAATAGATTGTACAGTATATGTTATCATATTACTCAAACTTTATATAAGAAAAATTGTATAGGATTGAATAGGGGAAAAATACGTACAATAAAATAAGCAAAAAAAACTTATATTAAATATATTAGAATTTTCTTTTATTTAGATATATTTAATTTCATGAAATAAGGATCCAATATATACAGTCAATTTAATACACACTGAGTTAGTATCAAGTCTTAAAATATACATATGTGTACATACATATATCATGTACTCAAATTTATATGCCTTCTTATAAAAGACTGGATATACTATAAAAAAAAAAATTATTGATGAATACAGATATTTAATCAAGCATATAATGTTGTATGAATAATGTGTAAGTATAGTATGGTCGAATATGATAATATTAAAGTTAAAGGAATTTATACGTTATATGGTTATATGTAAAATTTATATAAAAAGTTTGATGAAAGAATAAAATGTATCATATGTAAAAAGGCTAAATTATAGTACCAATAATATGTTTACGTATGTACATGTATCATCGGTAATTTTCATAAAACATATATACACATATTTTTAATGTATATAAGAATACATTTTTAATGAATAAAAATTAAATTTTCATTTCTCAAATTAAAGTTAACGAATATTTTATTAAAAAAGAAGGACGAATTAAACTTCGATATAGCGCGCATATACAATTGAGATATTTATTTATTTTTTTTTGGCTGTTGAAAAAATCCTTGACTTTTTTCATATTGTGACAATTTTCATTTAATTATACACGTATAAATGTATATGATGTAATTATTTAGCTGTTCTTTTTTTTTTTAAACATAAATAATTGATAGGTGTGTAAATACGATTGTATACGTTATTTTTTACGTATAAATACGTATATGAATGTATGTTGGTACCTATAATAATACATATGTATATATTAATTTAACGATAATTGTGCGTACTGTGTGAAGAAAAATGTGTGTTCATACACGTACAATGAAAATTTTTTATTGTCATTTTAATTTTTAAGTAATTTACATGAAATTTTCCTTTTTTTTTGTGTTATTAGGCTAATCGATACACATGTACCCTTACTTGAGTTATACACACATTGATGCATAAATTACACGTAATTATATATACATATATTTATGTATAGAAAATAATATGCGTATTCTATTATTGAATTAAATAGAAAATTTTTTATTATAAATATTTCAATAAAATTCCTTTTCTGTATAATATATTTAAATTTAAATGAACATAAAATATGTATAATAAATCAATTTTCCAATGTGATTGTTTGACTTATGATTGTATCATTTATTCTTAATTGTTCAATTCAAATGGTAATAAAAACAAAATGAATGAACTCATAATTTCTGCGTTTACATATGTATGTACCTACATGTATATTTAAAAAAAAAAAATAAAGTAGAAATTGATTATTCGAGAAAATTGGAAAAACTAATTGCATAAAAAATTTTGAAAAAAAGAATACATAATAATGAATGAATTATTTTTATAAGCACATACATATGTACATACGTAGTATTTCTTCAAAAATTCAATTTTCTTTAATAAACTTGCAAATAATAATATCATTGCTTAAAATTAAAATTTGAAAAAAATAAAAAAGAAGATGACTGTATAAAATTTAAAATTATTAATGCATTAAACAGAAATCATAAAATATTATAGTGTATTTTATAAATAATATTGGCTATTCTGGTCATAGTTAACAGATTTTGGTAACTTGACATTTTGCTAATTTTCATTATAAAATTTGTGAAATATTTACAAAATCAAAATCTGCTAACTAAAAACAGAATAGTACAGTAACATTTTGTTATGAATAATTTAGTAGAAATAATTGAATCGATGCATAAAATAAATTCAAAACACATAAAAGAATTTAAACAAAAATATTAATAAATTTTCGATTTTGACTGGAAATGAGAAAAAAAATTCAAAAAACAAAAAATTTTCAATTAATATTCTTTCTTTCTTTTTAGTGAAATATGCGCGTAATAAATTACTTCGATTTAGTTGAAACTATTATTTAATTTTCATGATGAAATATTGTATAATCGAATTTTCCACTTTTATAATTTTTATGTATTTTTGTTTATACATGTGTATATAAATTTTTAATTCGTTTTGTTCATCATTTTGTACAGCTTTTCATTTGCATATTTCGATTTATAATATCATTATTATTTTATTCATTTTTTTTTTTGCTAATAAAATCGATTTTTTTAAATGACATTATAAATTCATTTTACAATTTGTCGAACGGAAATGGTTCATTGTAATAGTTTAACTTGTGTGCATTTGTTTGTGTGTGTAGTATATGTGCATGTATATACATACGTAATTATGTCTTTATTGCATACATATATCGTAATTTTTACATCTATTCAAATTCATTTGCACGGTATATGCAGGTATCCTGAAAATATATTTCTGTAACATTTTTCTTTTTTTTTTTAATCTGAAACCAAATTTATACATATTTCGAAATCAAAAAAAAAAATTAATTTGTTTTTTTATGTAATTTTGCATCGATTCATTCATAAACTGATGTGTTTATAAATCATATCATGATTGATAATTTGATTTATTTGTATTTTACATCGTTCATGCATACACAACTGCATTAAAATTAATGTGGTATAATATTTTGTGCAACACCTTTTTTAGTTCGAAAATATAATTTTCGTATGAATAAGTTTACTCATATTAAATTCCCATACCAATTTATTATATACATACAATTAATTGGTATTTAAATATTTTAATTTGAAAAATTATATTGATCAAATTTTAAAGTAAATCGGAATATTTCATTCACTTGCATACTTGTGTATAAGTAGATACATACATACATGTAATAATAATTCCATTTATGTACATATTACATACTTATATGTATGTTACATAAATAAGTATGTTTATAATAAGTATGTTGGTTATATATTTTTATATATAACGAATTGAATATGACTCTGTCACAATATGTTATTTGTGCTGACTTCGGTTATTTGCTTTTAAAGCACTTGCACATACATACATAAGTGACTGTTATAATAATTGTCATTGGCAGGTGATATCATAATTAAATGACTTTAAAATAAAATAAAAACTTAAAATAACATATGTATATGTAGGTTTGAATCAAAACCAAACAAAATCAAATAAATTTTACGTATAATTTATTTTCAATACTGAAATTAATTTATGATGTTGGGCAAATCACCGAACTTTGTCCGTTGCTTGAAGATAATTTTTGTTTTAAAATTATTAACAAATTTTTTAAAACTTTGAATGATGGGAATCTAAATAAAAATTTTTCATTCATAAATTTGCAGGAGGAAAAAAAATATGTCATAAAATAAAATTATAAAGTAAAGTAATAATGTAAAATAAATTTGATCTAACACTCATATGGTACATTTGCCCTACAAAAATTACAAATTATTATGTAAGCATTAACGTAAACAATTATGAACGTTCAATAATATTGTTCATGTTTAAAAGTTTTTTTTTCTTTTATTTTTCGTTTTTAGTTGATTTTATTTCCACAAATTGATATTGCCTTGATGTACATATGTACATAATATCTCATGAATTCGCGATTCATTTCGCACTTAATCTTTAATTAAAATGAAAAAGGAATTGAGAATAAAAAACAGAATGAAGTCAAAGTCAATTTTTTTTTATCATATAGCATATACGAATAACAAGTATAGATGTTAGTAGTATGTTATGTACACTTTATAAATATCTAACGTACACAATACATGAGATACAGTAGATATTTATGTATGTAGTTTCAGTGAGATATACGAAATACATTTTTTTTTCTTTTATGCATTTTTATATAAAGTGTAGCACACAGATTTGAAATTAAAAATATATATACGTATTCGCATATGGCAGACTTTATGAATGTATGCACTCATATTGTATACTTACACAGATTCATTTCTTTTAAAAAAAAAAAAAAAAATTAATTGAAATAAATTGAAACTGACAAAAGTTTATAAATTTATAGTGATGATGATGACGATGATAATGATCGAAAAAAGAAGAAGGAAGGAATGTAATCAATGTATACAATTATTTTGATTGTGAAAAATTTAATTTAATCACATTTATTCTCTATAAATAATAAACATAAAACATTTTTTTTTGTGAAAATTTTTGATTGCTTGTACGCCTGTTTAAATTGGGAAAAAAGAAGAATAATAATATAATGATGAAATTTGCATAGTGTAATAACGAAAATAAAATAAGAAAATAACGATGTTTATTTATTTATATAGACATGATATAAGTATGTAGACCTACATACATATTTAAACGATATATTGAGAGTAGATTCTTTATTGCCATTCTATTTAACATAACTAATGTTATTATTATCGATTTAATATTGATTTGTATCAAAATATCTTATACATTTAAGAATTTTCCCCTTGTCACTTTTAAAAATATACATATGTATATATACGTATCTACATATGTATGTATGTATATGAGTTTGTAAATTTATAAATCTGAAAATTTGTATGTATTGATTTGATATGTAATTTTTTTCATTTATATACTGTCATTTTTAATATTTTGTTTTCTTTGAACTAATGAAATTTATGGTTTTCCAAGAAAAAATATTGGCCTGACATATCACATCAATCTTAATCAAATCGTAATATGGAGAAATTACATACTTTGAACACGGTAAAGGAAGTTTTTATCCTTAATTTTCAAGATGCTGTGTTCAAAGTTCTCTAATTTATTTTAATGTGCATGTGTACATACATAAGTACAAAGTATTGTAAGAGATGACTTTTAAAAAAAAGAAAAATGCTTAAAAGTTGACTGATAAAACATTAGAAAAAGATTAATAATAAAAATATATAAAACAATATATGAATAAGGTTAAAAACTATGCAATTATTTTCTATAATCTAATATGAGAAGATTTATTTGTTACTCAGTAAATAAATGATTTAAATAAAGTGTCTAAAATTAACATCCAATCAATTTGTTACATCATATTCGTAATTTTAAATTATTTATGTTCATCTGAAAATCAACAACGGCTTCTGTTATTAAATACCATTGAAAAAAAAAAAACGAAAACGAAAAAAATATAGAAAAGGAAAAAATTTTTCTCCTACATTGTTTCAATCTGTTATCCATAGGTAATTGTTTTTAATTATCAGAAATAATTAACTATTAATATTTCATTATTAGATTCGTTTTTAATTGATATTTTTAATTAATATTCATAATAATAAACTAGATGCAAATTTAAAAAAAAAGTTTTGAAATATAATTAAAAGAATATTTCACGTTAATTTCTTATGGTTGAAATTCAAACTCTTTATTATTGTTAAAGAACATTTTTCTGAACATTAATTAGACCTAAAAATTAGAGAAAATTAAAAGATAAAAAAATATGTACATGTACTGTGTGTGTATAAGATTTTAAACCTCGTATATGTATACTTGAACGGATATAAAACAAAATTTATACAAAAAAAAATTCATATTTTAAGAAACAAATGCTTAATGGGATTTTAAGTTCTTTTACAATTCTCATAAATAATAATCATATTCAGATTATACAAAAATTTAAATGCAGGAAATTCCTTAAAATTCACAATTATATTCCAATAATCCAAAACAACAAATTGATTTATGTATATGGCAATAATCTATGTAACGTTTAAAGTTTAGCCTGTTTTATCTGTGTACATATGTAAATGAAGATTAAAAAGTATTTCTAAAAGGAATAACGTACGTGAGGACATTTTATGTATAGAAAATATTAGATGAATACGAATAAATTAATTTGTTGTTTCTATTCGAAAATAAAATAAATTTGTAATAGAAAATTCCACTATGTATGAATATGTAAAATAATTATAATTTGTTTTTTGAAAAATTAATTCTTAATCAAATAAATATGTACATATGTATGTATTTTATGTTCAAAAATTTTCAGTTTCATTTATTGCGTACGTTTAATAAAAATTAATTAAATGTTCTTTTTTTTCTATTTTAAAATTTCAACAATTTCATTTATCTGATATACAATTACTTGTGAAATAATTATTTGAGTATATTATAAATACATGTATGTATAAAACGAAATTGTGATTAGCAACTGAATGTGTATTTTTGTGGGTATATGTACATGTAAATAAAAGCTTAATTTATTCATGATTTGTGTAAAAATAAAAGTACAAATGTAAATTATGTATGTATATGTATGTCTGAGTTTGTAAAATACTCATAATATGTTTTATTTAATTTATAAATCATATGAAATATTTATGTAAATATTTTATGTATCATTAAAATTCTCAATGGTTCAAAATAATTTTATGGTAATATATGTATGTATGTGTATATTAATAACATTTTGAATTGAAAAAATTGAATAGTAAAATGTATGTATGTACATATTTACTTTCAAGGCCATTTATGATTTATAATATGATAGCAGTATAATGTATGCTTTATTTATGTCTGTATATAAATATGCATATACAATGTACATATGTATGTAGATTTTAAATAAATGTAATAAATATAAGTATAATAAATATTATTCATACACTGTAAATATGGGTGTAAAGTTGTTTATGTTTGATATCCTTTTTATATCATTAAGAAAATACGTAAATTATTTTGTATAATGTAGTTTTTATGTACATAGATAACATAAATAATAATAAAGATTTATTGGTAAAGTATTTCTTTTCAAGTATATTTTGATTATTGTATTTGTATATAATATGCTTCTAACATATCAATTCCATTTAGAGAGCAACTATTTTTTTAACAATGCACGTGGTTTCGAGGTTTCCTTTATTATTTTTAGTCAAAGGTAAATTTTTCAAAATGCTTTTCGCATTGAATTTTTAATTTGAAAATATGTATAATCAAAATATTTAAAAATTAAATTAAATCATTTTTATTTTATTAATAGAAATCAAGAACAAAGCAAGAGATAATCAATTATAATCAGGATAACAATTTTAGAAAACGACAACTTTAAAATAATTTAAATAAAAAAATATTTGTTTTTTATTTCATTGCCTCCATATGGGATAAAATGTTCTTCGTTGTTCTGCATTTATAGTATATACATAAATATATTAACATAAAAATTGACATTGAACATTAATAAGCATATGTTAATAAAATCAATCAATAAGATCTTTTATATCGTATGGCATTGACCATTTGAGTATTTCGTAATTGCAAATAAATTTCACATTATATTGTTACTTAAAATTCCATTAAGCAGGATTTTAATTCAAGATGCTCGTATCAGTTTTATTGACCATAAAAATAAAGCATTTGCAAAAGTGCACATACGTATGCATAAATGTACTCGTATGTACTATACTTATGTATTTTCTTGTCGTATTTGAAGTAAAATAAAGATGAATAAATTATTTCTGTTTATTAAATCAGTCATTTATAACAGAAGCAAGCATTTAATTTGAATTTTAAAATTAATAAGAGAAATTTTAAATTAACAAAACATAAAAAACAAGTTTTGTATTTGCAAAAATTCAAAACAAATTTTGTTTGAGTTTTATGTTGAGAAAAAATAATAAAATTATCTATGTTTTTGAAATTTGTTTTATTCTTTTTTTATTTGAAAAGTTTTATCATCAAACATTCAAAGGATATTAACACTAACATTGAAAAAATCAAATACATGAATACATATATATCTAAAAAAAATTAAAATTAAAAGAAAAATAATTTTTTAAGTAATTTAATTATATTTTCTTTTTTACACAATTTTTATACATACATATTTTAATGTTTTGTGCTATTCATGATTGTCATTAAAAAATTTTCAAATACGTACTTATTTATTGTCGTTCTTTTAGTTTGAATTTTTCATCTTGAAAAATTTTGTAATTATTTTGCCTAATACAATGAATGTTCTGTTTTCTACTTTGCTTTCTTATGGTTGTTTACTACAAGAAAATTTGTAAAGTACCTATACAAAAATGTAATGTTTACTAATAATACGTGCTACAACATGACAAATAAAAACAATTTAATATTTGAGCCTTTCTGAAGTTATTTTTTTAGTACTTATTTTCATTGATTTCATATAATAAAAACTCATTGAACTGTAAATAGGATGAGCTTATATCCAATACATACAAATCTATGCAATAAATGTAAACAAAAATAATAACAAATTCACATTCTCTTGTATGCATGAGAAAGATAAAAGTGTTCATACATTTATCAACAGTCGACAAAAATAAGGACAATTGGTAGACGAATATGTGTAAATAGATATACATGTATATATTATTTATCAATTTTTTATCGATTTTATTTTAATAAATGACTCCTTTTTTTTCTTCTTTTAAATACAATCATAAATAAAATTCAGCTATTTTGAAGGTATTCAAGCGTAAATCAATTCCATAAAACAATATAATGTAATAACATTTCTTTAAGTTTCATTTCTAGAAATTCGATTCTCTTTTTGCTGTATATTTATGGATTTATTATTGAAAAACAGTTAAGAAAATTTCTTTTGTTATAAATTAATGTATAAAATCACGCATCTGTTTTTGATTATAGTCATACACTATACTTTGTGCTTTTTATGATTATGTTTGAGCTTTTTTTTTTACTTTTATTTTTTTCACGATGTTATGAAAATATTTTCGCATTCAATTTAAGTTTAATAATAAACGTTTATAAATTTTTATGCTATAACGTGTATACAGAGTTTAACAAAATTTAACCTAAATAAATGGAAAAATGATGTAACGAAAATTTGAAAATTTCAAAATTTAATCTATTTATTTACTTTTCAATTTCAATAAAATGAATTTTTTTTTCAAAAAAAAAAAAACCCTCTTTAAAATTTTTTTATTTGAAAATGGTAAATGGCTCATTTATAATTGTACATTTATTAAATAAAAAGATATCTACAAAAGTTATCCTTTTAAATTTATATACAATAAATCCTAGCAATATATCATACACGTTTTTTTACATAGCCATGTGTTATGTTATACACCATAGTGTTTATGGTATTAAAATACATACAATTTTCATATATGATACACATAGGAAGATAGTTTTTCATTTACCCAATAATAGAATAAAGTTAACTCCTATACATGCTCCTTTTTCTATACATATACAGTTAGAAAATTGTTTTATATATTTTATACAAAAGAAAATATACATTTACAATATGTATTATATGTATGTGTATATACGTATATTCATTGATATAATATGTACATACATATGTATGTATTATATTACTTCACTTTTTCCACGTGTTGCTTCATTTTCAAAAGTATGTCGTATTACATGCACACATTTAAACGATATAAACATTTTGAAAATGTATCCCTATGGACGTAAACAGAAAGGAAAATTAAATAAAAAAAAATAACTTGGAATTTTAAAAATTTTATTTTCATTTCATTAAAAGTTAGAAAATTGACATATTCGAGTACTTGCATGGGTAAATGTATGAAGGTTTAAGTTTAAAATCTTCATATACACATGTACGTATGTATGTATGTGCTATAGATTCATCAGATATGTACAATACAAATGTCGTATTCAATTGTTAGTTCTTATATTGAAATGGTTATGAATGTCTTTTTATTTGATATACATGTGTGTATTCAAAATGTACACGTAATATATGTTTTCCCATTGGATTGTGTTTTGTACATGTACAAATAACAGTTGCATTATATACAAATGTATATCATGTTATTTATAGATACAATTCACCTTTTGATTTCTTAAAAATCAATTTTCATTACATTTTTTTCCTGAAATTATATACATATATATTTTCTTTATGTTTGTATGGGTAACATATTATACATGTAATATCTTATTCTTAAACCAAGGTTTTTCTATGTAATATGAGTACTTCGAATATGAAGAAAGAACGTAACTTAGTTTTTTCTTCGTTTTTAGATATCAGTTAAAGTTATTGTAATACTTTTATATAGTAAAAAAAAAAAAAAAAGAAATATTACGTAGATAAGTACACATGTATCCTTCAACTTGCCATTATATCATATCGTTTGTATGCAATACTGAATGTTGCAATAATTTAAAAATAAGTTAAGAGATATAGATTATAAACTATTCTTTTCATTGTTAAAACATTATACAAAAAAAAAAAAATGATAAAAAAATCTATATAGAAATAATAATAATAATAATAATATCTAACTTTTTGTGGTTTTTATGTTTTCTAGACTGCATTACATAAAATATTATATGTACATATGTGTATATACATAATACATTTTCAGATTAAAGATAAAAATATAAAAAAATCAATGTATTATGAAAACTATTTTGAGATTATGTTATGAAAAAATAACATAAAAAAGGCGCGGATAAAAGTAATATTATTATATTTCCTTTAAGTACTGAAAGTATAACGTGTATATGGTGCAGCAAAACTGATGAGAAAATCAATAGAAGGTGTATAAAAATAATAAAATGCAACAGTTAGCCACCCATTTGATATGATATTGTACATAGTTGGCTTAAAGTCATTGAAATGTAGAATATACCGAGTCATAGTAAAATTCAAAGTATCTGTATAACAAAAGTGTCTAATAATACTTTTTTATAATGTCTGAAATTGAAAGGATTTTTACAGGTCAAAGGCTTTTTGTACAGGTATATCATATTCTGATGGTGCATGTACGTTATCAGAAAATATTATTTTTTCATAAAATATATTTTTTTTTTTAGTCATTTATGAAAACTGTTTAGTAAATGAGTAAAATAATGTATAACATACAATAACATGACATGACAACAATGCTAAATTCAATATAATATTGTAATTTAATCTTGGGTTGGTCGGAATTTTACATTCTTTATTTTTGTCTTTGGTTTTCATTATACATATACGTATATAATTTTTTCTTTTGTGTTTCTTTTTCTGGTTTTAGATCTAATGTGATATAATTAAATGTTTAATGACAGTGACAATAATTAAATATTTTAGGAGTAAATAATAAACGATATATCTAACGTTATTTAACGTTTAATAAATGTACATATATGTATATTTATTATCGATTTTTAATGAGTACATACAGTACATATATGTATATAGAACAGATAGGTTTTGCCTTGTATATATAGAATATTATCTAATGTTGCTTTTTATTTTTATTTTCATTTTTTACTTGAATGAATTTATCCTTTCCAAAAAAAAAAAAAACAACAACAAATGATTAAAAAAGAAGGCAAAAATGAATTATATTATATCATTGGAACATTACTTTGTTTCTATGGTTGTTTTTATTTTTATACTATGCTTGTCTTGTATTCAGTTTGTTTTTGTACTTAAACTTGTCATGTACATTTTATGATTTTTTTGTTTTCAATTACAAGCAACAACATAAAATTTTTTGAACATGAATTTCTTGTGTAAGTTAAATATTTTACAAAAAGTTTGAAATTCCACCGAGAATAACTTCACATATGTATGTATATTGCATAAATATGCATTGTTTTCAATTTTGTTTTTTAAAACAAAAATACCCACGTACGAATGTCCATAAATCTCTAAGATACACGTACATCTGTAAATGAATATATATTATATATATTTGACTATTTGCAATATTTTTATTTTATTAGATTTTATTTTTTGTTTGTTTTGACTTTCATTTATTCTATTAACTTTAGATGTGTTCTGTCGATTAAAAAAATAAAAAAAAAAGTTTATTTCCCGTATAATACCATTTTATTGACACCTATCAAGTGTAAATCAAAGTTTTCTATTACTTTGAAATTAAGTAAAAATCCTTAACTTTATCGTAATAATGGAAAAATTGAAAATTTTTAAAGAGAAATTAAATTGTTTATAGCGAAAAAAGAATTATTAAACTTTTAATGTTAAAAAAGTTTTTAATGGCAATAAATTCAAGACTTTTGCAAGCAAAAACAATACAACAATACTTATCTTTTTTCATGCAAAAATACAAGAACATTTTTTTTTTTTATAAAATTCAATAAAGAAGAACTAAACTTTGGTCTTTTAAAGTAAATGTTGTAGGTTAATCATTTAGTCAAACTCAAGGCTTAAAGAAAAATATTAAATGTCAAAGGACACGAATAAATTCATTTTTGATATCTATAGTGCTTAAATTAACTTAAAAGAATTTAATAATTTTAAACGAAAAAAATAATAATAATTCAGTTTTATTTCTACAATGCATGAGTTGGCTCTCACATATGTACGTATACTCTTTCTCCTATTTCATTTGACTAAGGAAAATTAATGAAAAAATAAACAAATCCTTTTATTATAAAATTTATTTGCATGTAGTTTATACAAATCTAATTATTCATATTCACACAATTCATATAAAATATGTAAATCAAATGCATACATACATACATAGATACATACATATGTACATATGTATAAATTTGTTCTGACATTGTACGTAATATTTTCCAAATTAAAAAAAAAATAAACTCAGATATTTGTTGTTATGATAATTGTTTTTACTTATTTTATACACACGTAAGTATGTACATCGTCTGAAAGGAATAAATTTAATTTGAATTTAAAATAAATTTCAAAACAGAGGAGGTATAATAGGTTTTATCTTCAAAGTAAGTCAGAGAAGACCAGGCGGTATTTTTCACGAGTTTTACGTACATACAAGTTCATACACATTGTTTTTTTTTATTATTATTTGAAAATTTACAAATGACAATAATGTATGACATTATATATGTAAAAGTACAGAAATTTTAATAAATTAATTCCGGTCATACTAAAGCTTGTATCTTATTTGATTTTTTTGTTTTTAAATCTGTGACGTTTGTATTGTTAATTATCATTAAATTTAAGTTTATAAACTTTCCAGCAAAAATTATATGATAAAATACAAAACAAAAATTTAAATATAGAAATGAAATAAAGAAAAGTTATACGATCGTATTCATAATACTTCTTATTTTTAATAACTTGCTTTTCATACAATATGTAATGTATACATGACAACGACAACCACTTATGACGTAAATATGACATAGAGAATATTACACACAAAAATTGTCAGGTATAATGTTACTTAAAATTAGAATCAATTAGAATTGAATTTAAAAAAAAAAAAAAAAAAAAAATGGTTAACAAAAAACTTAGTAAAACAATGACATGAAATGGCATAAACATTTCAAATTATAATTTACATAGAGCAAAGTTTACACATATACACATATGTACACATATGAATGTTGTTATAGCTCACCAACATAACATGTTTATACGGATATGAAGTATAACAACAGGTAAATGTTCATATGTATTGAGGTACGTTACAATATATATATATTTAAATTTACAAAACAAATTACAAAACAAACACACCTATCAAAAGTTATTTATAAATTTTATTTATTTTTTCAGTATTTAGATTTAATTATAATAAATATCTAAATAAAAACAAAAATTCGTCTATTGATATAAAATTAAAGTTGTAATCAAATTTTTGGGTGTACAAAAATATATTCGTAAGCAATATTTCTTTATTGCTGATGTAATGAAGATTAAACCTAACGATTTTTTTTTTTTTTTTGTTATATAAAAGAAAAGAATTTTTGTAATAAATTTTTTGTTACGGAATTATTTTTGGATAATGTTAAAATATTTAAGCAATTTTTATTCTTAAAAAATTTTGAAAATCAAATTGACAAAATGTTTCCTCCAAAAAATTCAATCCTAATTTCGAAAATTATTAAAAAAGCGTAGATTAAAATAAGCTTATTTATTGTTTACATTTATTCAATACTTTTCTTTCTCTATAAGAATATTCACAAACATTCAACCACGTTCAAATTTTCTACAAGGAAAACATAAATTCATTGTGTTTTTGTTTTTGTATTTGTAACTTTTTTATCTCAAAAATATTTATGGATTTTTGTATAAAAATGAAAAAAAATTTCGTTATTTTCTTGGCCATGGACTTAATAGAAAACCATAAATAAGGGAATTTGAGAACTCTTGAGATTATGTTTTTTATATTTTTATATAAAAGAAATAAATTGTTTTAATAATGAAGTTTTTGTTCTTTTTCTTGTAAGAAATTGTAATTACAAATTGAAAATTTTATAGGCCAATTTATTGTACCTATGTATATAAAGTTATCGATTTTATTTTTGAATGAAATTTAAAAAATTAACAACAATATATTATAAGTAATTTAAAATTAAATAAATTTAAAATTTCATTCTTCTTTATCTTTTGTTTTCAAATACAAAAAAAAATAATTTTATAACTTTCTTTTTGATTTCCTATTAAATGAAAATTTCTATTATTATTTGGTGTTATACCTGGACTGGAAGATTGAATTTTTTTATGAAATTGAAAGTAGATTCAGTTAGTTTTAATTATAATATTCTTCTAAATTAAATAAGAATTACAAATAAAATTTTTCTCTATCGTAATTTATTTACTTATTAAACTTTTTGTATTTTTCAATTTTTTTTTTTAACAATTATATTCTGAAAAACTATCTTGTAATGGATGCATATTTCATCGAAAAATAAAAAATTGTAACTGAATTGTAATTCTGTTAAATTTTTTTCTATTTAAATTTTAATTAAAGATATGATTTACATTGAAAAAAACAAATGATAAACAAATGGTGAAAAACAACAATAATAATAAAAATAAATAAGTGTAAAAAATTAATAACAAGAAAATGGTTAAAAGACCAAAAAATGAACATTTATATAGACAAAAATTTTGTATATTAACATATATTTAAATCTTGACAAATTTTCTGTCATAAAACAGCTGAATCAACAAGGAAAATACGTAAAAATGTTTTTTTTTTTTGCTTTTAATGAAAAGGAAATTATAACGACTTAAATTTAAATTTTGATAAATTTCTAAGAGTGTAATAGTACAACTAAAAATGAAATAATGCAAAAATTATGTACATAAATGTTTATTTAAATGAATAAAAAAAAAAAACTGTTTTTTTCTTGTTTTGAATTATTAGCAACAGAAATGGTATACGCTATATTAAATAAATTTATAACATGAAATTAATCTTACTTTTAAACATTTGAAGTTAGGAAATTTTCGTGTTTTTGTAAAATATTTGTAGATCACGGGTATTAAATGTATTAAGTTATGTTATTTATAGCAATAAAGATAAAGAATTTATGAAATAATAAATAATAGTCAAATTCATTTTTTAATGAAAATAAAATTTTGTTAAATTGGAAATTTATTCAAAATAAAGAAATTTGTTTTTATTTTACACTATATTATACCTGTGTACCAATATATGTATATATTAAACAAATCATTTTCTTTTACACTATATCTGTTATTAAATGATGATTTGATCGAAATTTCCTATTTATTCAATAAATTAAAATTAGAAACTAAACAAACAAATTAGGGTTTAGACCTAAAAAGTACTTCATCTGGTAATCAAATGTTAACAAAATATTCATTAAATTAAAATTTAAACAATTTTAGATTTATTTTTTTTAACTGTCGTTATAAAAGTATTACATGAATGGTTAAATCTAAAAAATACCGGTATAGCATCAGAATCTGAATTTATCTGTGTGCATTTTTATACTTTTACTTTGACATTTTTTTATCACATTATATTTAAATCCTTGACATAAATCAAAAATTATACAAGGTTGCAATAACATGTTTTACTGTAAATAATTGTTCATAATGTTTTTAGCTTTACTTATAAAAACAAATCTAGTAAATTATGCATAATTGTTTTGCAAATATTTTATTCTAAATTATTTTATATTTTATTTCAAATATAAATTAGAATTTTTTTATATAAAAAGTTTGTCAAAAACAAGAATTCAAACAACCTGTTGTGTTGTGATTCGGAAAAGTAACATCATTTCAACCTTCATCATCAGAAAATTAAATCGAAAAAATTTTTTTCTCAAATTTCTATACAACTAAAAAATACCATGTATGTATAACGTATTACGAATGCTAATTATATGGATACCGTATATTTTAAGTATTTCCTTGTTTGTTTTTTTTTATTTGTGTACGTGTAAAATGAAAAATAAATAATACATTGCCTGTACATCGTATATGTATGTGTATGTAGATAAATATAAAAAGTTTTACCTATTACTGATTTTTTTTTTTTTTTTTTTAATTAAATTCTAAAAAGTTATTTGGATTTACTTTCCTTTCATGTTGTATCTCAGAGTATTCATAGGTAATCTGTATACATAACATAGAAAGCTATTGACCTCCTTGCAATCTTTGAAACTTTCATCAATTTCAAAGGTACATGACATTTATACCTTTGTAATTAGAAAAACACATTCACATTCCATTTTATTTCATTTCATGTTTTATATTATATACTTGTAATATACACGTACGTATTTGTATATGGTTAAAACTTTTATGTATGACATGTAATTTTGTGTAAATCATAGGGATTTAAAACTTTTGAAATTCTTAAAATGCGTATATATCCACATTAATACACACGTTTTTGTAACTTTTATAAAATACGTACATATATGTACATATGTATGTATAAATGTACATATAAAGAGTTACACAAAAATAAATAAACCATAAAATTTGTATTTACATTTTGTATATAATATGTTAGAAACAAAATCAAATAAAATATAATATAATATTATGTTACATTTACATTTGTAATGTTTGGTATATGTATAAAAATTTGCATTTTATATATTTATATGTATATAAATGATACATGTGTTCTACATACCAAATAAAGTCCTTGCAGTGTGAACAAAATGTTGGCTGCTTAAAGAAACGTGGTATGAAACGATGATCCTTAACATTATAAACATTCTTCTTTTTTAATGCTCCCTTACGGGCGCGATTTTTCATTTTATTATCAATTTTTTCCTCCTTTTCATCCTCTTTTTGTTCTTCCTTTTTATCTTTTTTCTCATCTTCCGCCATTTTTTATGATTTGTTGTTGTTGCTCTTTTTGTTGTTGTTTACTTTATTTTTTTGATATTTTTGATTTTTAGTTTTTTCTTTTGAATTTATATTTATTTGTTTTTATTTTATTTTATATTTTTTCTCTGTTTAAGATTATAAATAAAAGAAACACAAATGTTTTGTTTACGTGAATTTTGTTTTTTTTTTTTTTTACTTATTGTTTTTATAGTAGAACAATTTATTGTTATTTTTGTTTTGTATTTATTTTCGTAAAAGCTGTAAAAGGAAAAATTAAATTTCACTTTCCACGTGCAACACACTTATTTTATTTTTTTTTTTCCTAACTCATTTTTCTTCTCTCATTCAAAGAATAACTTTATTTGTATTGTTTTATTTGATAATAAAAAAAAAAAAAGTTATTAACAACTTCAAGAAAAGAAAAACTTAAGTAAAATTGTACAAAATATGCCTGTAACAAATTTTTTTTTTTCGTTTTTCTTTTCTTGAAATTTGTTTTTTCTTTTCTAATTTTTTTTTTCTTGAATAACGATAATAAAATAATTATTAATTAAATTCTTTTCTTTATTAGCACCTAATTAATTAAATGTTAAATGGAGAAGAAAAATTAATTAATTATGAATTTTTTTTTTCTTTGTTATTTAAACGGTAACGATTAAATGTTAAAAAAAAAATGTTTTTCTCTGCGATGCTTTATTAATATATGTATGTGTATTATGATAACCGAAAAACAAAAAAACGTTTTTCAATAGTTATCATATTATAGGTAACACAATGTATCACATAGTTTTTTTTTTATCTTTTTAATATTCGAAAATTAATTAAAATTTTGTTGGTATATTGAAAACAGTAACATAAATTATTAAACAATTTTCTACTCTTTAATAATTTTTAATTTTGATGAACGAGAGTGGCCTTTTTATATTTTACTCATATTTTTTTTTTAGTTTTTTACATCAATGTGTACTGTACAACAAAGTTAATATTCAATTAAACGAATTATGTACATATGATCAAATTACATTTAATATGTAAAAATTGTGCCAAAATGTTAAACAAAAAAAAAGTAAGAAAAAAAAATTATATTTTATTCATATGTACATAATTTTTATTTTGAAATTTATGAAAAAGCACACGCGTGAAAATAATAAAATAAATGTGTGGTCATAATTTTATACAAAAATTTAAATATAACACCATGTACATATGATATTGTATAGGTATATTCCAAAAATTGTACAATTTATTAAATTTTTGCAATTGACCTTTACTATCTTAATCTTTAGTAAAAAAAAAAAAGAGTATATATAGACAACAAAAAAAATTTTTTTTGGATATTATTTATGCATGTCTATTATAGTACCACACTACTAGCAACTTTTATTGATGTTGACCACTTAACGGTCAGCAGTGATTTGTGTGCAAAACTATGAGCGAACTATAAAAAAAATGGCAATATACAATGATTTGATTATAAACTTGATAATATCGTTTATATGAAAAACTTAAATTATTGTACAATGAAAACGTTATTAGAGCAATAAATTTTGATTTGATTTTATTTTATTTTATTTTTTTAAGCTAAAGTCGGTTAAAAGAAAATTATTATTTCACTACTTTCACACTTTAAGCAAAAACAAAAAAAATTTTTCTTTTCTATAAATTAATTTACTTTAACACAGTTGTTATTTAATCTAACGCAAATGATGTATTAGGTATTTGTAAATGATTTCATTTACAAACCGTCCGTAACTGACTACTGATCAAATTCAAGTGAAACTTGTATCCTGATACCAACAAGATAAAAGTCGGTCGACTGAGTTTTGTTGAAATAAGGGAAAGGAGTAAATAACAAAAAAAAAAAAAAAAAACAATGTCTCCTTTTTGTTTTATATATGTATCTATGAGTTGATTTTAAACATCACTCTTATTTATATTATCGTGTATGTATCTACTATCTATCGGTTGTTTCATCAATGTTATGTTAATATACATAATTATATGCTTTCACTCTAAAGAATTTTTCCGATTGTGAAATATTTTTTATTTATTTATTGTTATACTTATTTAACGTTCTTTTACGTTCTCCGATATATTGTATATTAGAACTTTTCACTTTTTTCGTGGAAAATTCAAAATATATTTTCATTTCACTTTACAATATATATTCTCGATTTTTTATTAATCTCTCTAATAAGATTGTTAAATACTAAAAGAGTTTATAATGTATACACAGCGCCGTCGCAAACTGGATACCCCTCTAAAATATTTTAATAAAATAAAAATAAAAATAAAACGTACATATAAAAGCTTTTCACATTCACATATTTAATAAAATCAAAATGTACTTCTAAAACATAATATTAATTTATTTTATCTTAATATTTATGTTTGTATGTATGTATGTAATATCATTTATGTCGTACACATGTGTACGTTCTCTCACAGTGTTCACCTTTTAGATTTTGCTCCATTTAAAAACTGTTTATCGTCATAATTATTACCTTTGATTATTATTATAATCATCATCATTATCATCAAATTACTAATTAGTTGTTTCAGTTTTCAATGATTTATTTTGTTTTTTTTTTTTTTTGTTGTACATTTTTTCATGAGTTAAAACAAAAATAATAATAACTGGTTAGTGACGTTATCATTATCACTTTTAAGACAGAGTATTTAGTATTTTTGTATAAAATGTACATAATAAAATAGTGACGATTTTCAAACAACAAAAATATATTAAGGAAAACAAATTATTTAATTAGTGTACACTATGGATTTTTAAAAGTTAAGTTAATAAATTAATATAAAATTATTGGAAAATATTTTTTTTTTCACACTTTTGTAATTATTTATTTTAATAAATTTTACTTGAATTTTTTTTTGTTTTTTAATTTATGGAAAAAAAATTTTTTTTTTTACATGTTATGTACTTGAATGTTGTTTTAGAATGTGTATCAAATATCAAAATATCGGCATCATCATGTGCATAACATAATAATAATAATATTCTTGTGTAAGTGTATTATAAACAAAAATCTTCTCAATCTGTGGAAACATATACAAAAAATATTTCTCATGACAACGAAAAAGTATGACGAAAATTTTATATAATAAACATTCTAAAATTATGTAAGTATGTGAAGTAAGTAGATGAGTGTATTATAGAGCTTTTAAAAGAATTTTTATTTATTTATTTTTATTCATCATCGGTACATTTGAAATTGAGCAAGCAAACTAAATAAAATAGTATAATGATAATTTGGATGGTTTGTAACTGAGAAAGAAAAATAAAAATCTATCTCAAAAATGTAAGCTTTTTATTTTAAAATTAATTAAATTTTTGAAAAGAAAAATTATATTTGAAGAAAATATTTTGCAGCTACAAAAAACGACCAAAAATAAGTACATATTAAAAAAATATATTCGAAAAAAAAATCAAGATCAGAAAACATTAAAGTAATTTGAAAAAAATATATTTAAAAAATAGAGCGTTTTTATAAAAGCTTTTAAGAAAATTACAAATTATTATGAGATGGCGTACTACATGTTCGCAATTCTATATATTTTCATTTCAAAAAATTCAGTTTAAATAAATTCTAAAAATTTGTTCTAAAATTCATTTTGCTAAAGGGAAAAAAAGGCAAAAAAATTAAAAAAATATATTTTATGTATTTTTAAACTTTTTTGTTTTTTATTTTTTTATGTAGATATTTTTTTTTTTTTCTGAATAATTCTTATTTTTTATGAGTTAACAAAACATAATAATAATAATTTATACATGAAACTAGAAAAACATAAAAATTTACTTTACATTATACAATTTAATTTTAAATTAATTTAATTAACAATATGAAAAAATAAAAATAAGAAATTAAAAAAGAAAAAAATTTATAAATAAAATTTTTAATTTCATTTAATGGATATGTTCATTGAATTTCTTGGTCAATTTATTATATTGTTTCTAAATACTTTTTTTTTATAATGTTATTGTTTTTATCAATAATATGCATAGTGAATAAATTTAGTACATTTTCATTGAATAGAAAAGAAGTCAAATAACTTTTCTTCAGTTTATTATATTCCAAATACATGATAATATATAATAATAATTTTGAGTTTTTTTTTTTTTTAATTAATAATGAAATAATTTTCTAAAAATAATCAAACACAGGCACATTCAATTTTCCTTTAATTTTTATTCATGTACTTTTTTTTAAAAATATTTTTCCAGTTGTAATTCTCAATTCAAAGACTTACAGATCACATGTAGAAAAAAAACATAATCTATTTAAAGGATGTATCACATATAACGAAAAAGAAAAATGGAAATTATGCATAACACAACACATAACATAATGCAATTAAAAATATTAAATCTACAAATCTACTGATTTTTTGTTTTTGTTTTTTGAATTCTATATTTTTATTTTTTACTTTTTTTTTTTTTATTATTATATTAATTTTTATTTTACTGTATTTATCTAGTTTTATTGTATTCAATCAAATTTGATACTTTTTAAATTGTTTAAAATATTTGATTTTTTAAAAATTCTTTTTGTTATAAAATTTTCTACTCTTTGGATAACTTTCTCATTTATTTAAAAAAAAGAAAACAAAAGCAAACAATGTACTTAAAAAAAGAAAAATAAAATCTATTTGAAGTAAAGAACATCTTTTTCAAGACAACATTACATGTGAATTATAAGTAGTAAAAAATTCAAAAAAAAAAAAAAAAAAAACGATAATAAAGAAATACAAAAGAAAATAGGAGCAAAAACTTAAATGATACAGTTGTTTTGAATACTTGAATATTTCTTATGATTAGTAAATTTTTAAATAATTTATAATAATTTTTAAAAATATACGTTATGTGTGACTTTACTTTTATTTACAGAAACAGAAATTAACCGAGTTTAGGTTATATATTTTGTTTACTGTTCTGTTACACATTTTTAAAACTTTTCAAAGCATTAAGTAAAGTCATGCAACCTCCTATGCTTTTAAATTTTTTTTTGTTTGAAATTTTCTTATTATTTTATTATTTTTTCCTTTCATATATTTGAAATTATGTTATTTTTTTTGAACTACAATACAATAAATTTTATATTGAATTTATAAAGAAATTTGTTTAACCACTGATTTCATTTCTAAACTTTTATTAAATTATAAGTATTTTTCATTTTCCAATTTAAAAATGAAATTAAATATTTTTGAATTAATTTTATATACGTATATTTTACAAATGAAAAATTATAATATACTAATTATAATAAAAATAAAAATTTTAATAAAAGCCAATTAATAAAATAAATAAAAAATTTTTTGTCTTCTTATGGCTATATTTTTCATTTGGCTTTAAATCAAAATAATTTTTTCTTAACTGAATTCCAGCTCAGTTAAAAAAAGAAAAAAAAAATAATCATCCTTTCTAATCAAAAATGTATTTTTCTTATTTTGATTATATTGTTTTAAAATATTTATTCAAAAAATTTTCATATTGATCTTTTTTAATTTTTTATTTTGATTTTAAAAAATTCATCTTACATTGATAAAATCATACAGGGTTTATATCCGTAGGTAAATATAAAATCTATTTCACCAGGAAAAAATTAATAATGTATTTGTTCTTTAGTTTTAATTTGGAGTTTTGGCAAAAATAGAAATTTATAATTTGCTCACGAATAGAAAACCTCATTAATTTCTAATTAAAAACGAAAAACTCTAAAACCTAAGGAAATAATATTATTTCTAAAATAATTACTACACTACTAACTAAGAGTCTTAAAAAAAATTTTTTTCTTTCTGTACAAATTAAAAATAAATTCTTAAAGCCAACAAATAAAAAATGGTAATAAAATAATTTTTAATGCACTGTAATTTAAGGCATTTAATGCCGTGTTTCAGTAACAGCACCATTTGCATTACCATTCTGGTGATGTACACCATTTGTTATTAATGTTGTTGCTGGTGGTGGATCATTAGCTGGATTATCCCATGGTTGTCTTTCGCCGGAACCGAATATATTAAAGACTGTACCACAAATAATGTAAATGGCAGCGGCAATAAAAAATACAATTTGCCATTGACCAATTGTTGGCTATATTTAAAAAATGAAAAAAAAAAAAACAAAATGGAATGAAATAAGTACAGAAAACAAAACAAAGTACATGAAAAAATCTTTGATTTCTATTTGTACTTACTTTGCCTTCAATTATATTACCAGCGGCAATTGGTGCTAGTAAACCAGCCAAATTTGCTGTGCAATTCGTAATTGACATCAAGATACCAGCAAACCTTGGTGTAATATCTAAATGATTAATCTTAAAACCTGAATAAATTCCACCATTAAGTGCAACACCTATCGTTAAAAGTGTGACTGTTAATACACGATCGCATCCTGTATATGATGCAGCTATAAGACAAATACCGGGGCCATATTGACCTATTGAAAAAAATTAATTTAAAAAAAATTTGCATTCAGACGATTTTTTTTCCAAGTGATAATGTAAAACGTAGTAAAATGAGTCCAATAATTTTATGTGAAAATTGATACAATTTTAGGTGTCAAAATGATAACATTTTGATACGAAAAATTGAAAAGCATATAAATTAAAATAACTTACCAATACTGTTAATAATTTTTCTTGTTGCTGTATGTGAAAAACGTTTTGATGAAATCATCCAATCAGCAACAAAAGCAATAAACATTGAAAATAACCACATAGCTAAATATGGCAATGATGATAATATTCCATTTTCTTTGATTGAAAATCTTAATACTTGTTTCATATATGTTGGCAGTTCAGTCATTAATGTTTCATAACCGTAATTATGACCTATATGTGCTATTAAAATAGCATAGAATGGAAGTGATGTAACTATTGATTTAACGGGAATTGGTGGATTCTAAAAGTAATTTTGTAAAGAAAATAATTATTTTGAGTTATATTATTCGAATATTTTGAAAATAATATTTAACTTACCGATACTTTCGAAGTACCCCATAATGAATCTAAAATGTGTTTTCTTTCTTTATCATCAATTTTTGGATGTGTTTGTGGGTCTTCATATACAAACATTAAAAACAGAATTGACCATACAGTGCCAACTACACCGAATACATAAAATATAGAGGGCCAGCCTCCATCAAAACCATATTCAGCTAATAAACCAGATAATGGCATTGATACTATTGTACCAAATTGTGCACCAGCATATACAGCTGCACCCATACGTGAACGTTCATTTGGTGGTATCCATTTAGCTAGCATTGCATGTGTACATGGTACAATGGGACCTTCACCAAGTCCCTGTATAAAACGTACAATGCATAAACCTAATACACCACCCTTACGTGCTGCAACTGGTACGAGGAATGCAAATACAGAATTTAGGAGCATACCCCAACCAAGAAAGTTGAGGGAACCATAACGTTTTGCGAGTATACCAAAAGGAATCTATAATAAAAGATTAAATTAAATAGAAGTTTAGATTTTTATTTTTGTTATGTTTTAAATAAACTTTAAATTTGTATAATGTATGTAGATTCTTACTTGTGTTAAAACATAACCGTAGAAAAATGATGATAAAATGTAACCTTGTGTACTTGAACTCCATGCAAATTCACCATCTTGTGATTTTTCCTGCTAAAATAATTAAAAAATGTTTGTAATGAAATTTTAGTACCATTTATTTTTAAAATGAATTTTTTATTTTTCTTTTTGAAGTGAAAAATTCAAATTGGTACAAGAGTTTTAAATTGGTATTTATTCAGTTACTTAATATGTGACTGTGAGTAATTAAGATAAAGAATATTAATTTGTAATTAAATTTTTGTATACATAAATATAATGTATTCGTATGTTATCATCAAACCAATGTCATCAACATATCATAATAATTTTTATTTTTCGTTACATAGACATTTTTTTTCTCAATAGTAAAATGTTTCTTAATTTTATAATTTTTGTATTCTTCATGAAATTTGTTTGTCTATATATTCTGATGTTTTTTTTTTTATTATTATTTTTATTTTTTGCATTTTCATGTTGTCTTCTTCAATGTAGTGCGCAAATATTCTAAAAATAAAATTTGCAAATAATTTCGTTGACCGCAATTACATTAAATTTATTTTTACCTATTTGTTATTTTGCAAAATGTTTAACGTCATAAATGCATTTGTTTAAGTGAACATACAATTATTTAGAATTTTATAAAAACTTTTCATTGTAAAATATTTAGTGATCATGTAATGAATTTTATCTAATGTATACGTAGATATATGTATAATTTAGCCTTATATCATTATAAAAAGGTAGGTATTGAAATTTTTCATTATACAGGTATTTTTCTTAAATAGGATTCTTATTCGGGAATGATATTTGACTATTTTTATTTCAGTGGTTGAATTGATTAAAATTTATACACTTAGGTATATATATGTATGTATAGTCACAATGAAACACAATTTAATGAATCAATTTAAAACTTTGAACTATCCATTAAAATTAAGCAGTACATGACGTAAATACACCATGTGTATGTACAATATTTTATTATATCATTTGAATTTTATTTTTGATTTAAATAAGAGAATACGATTATGAACTCGTTCAATTATTGCATTGTATGATTCATAATTTTTATATGGTTGAATGCATTTCATTTCAGTGGAAAATTTTTTAATTAATTCTTTTAATATATTTTTTAATTCAATTTTTATGAATAAAAATGAAAGTGATTAAAAATTTATCAAGGTAATAAAACTATCTTTGTATACATGTACATTGGTGTAAAACTAATGATGTGATAAAATATAATTTAATACTATTGCAGATAGCCTGGTGTCGTGAAAATTTACTGACCACCATACATCAGGGGATGTAGCTCAGTGGTAGAGCGTTCGCTTTGCATGTGAAAGGCCCCGGGTTCGATCCCCGGCATCTCCAAAATATCTTTTTTCTTCGCTTCTTATTTTTTTATAAATTCAATTTTTTATTATGTAAATTTTCTCTTCTGATTCAAAAACATCAAATTCAAAAAAAAAAAATTTTCCAAACAAATTTCTTGTTTTTTTAAATTGTAAATGAAAATTTCAAAGTTCAATTTATCAATTTTAAATGAAATTTATTATATTGTTAACATTTTCCTCTATAGATATGAAATCAATATATAGACATTGGTACGTATGGATTTGTGCGCATTCATTATTGTGCAGCACAATTTAAGTTAACAAGTTTTTATAAATTTATTTATATCTGATGATACGTCTGTTATATCTACTCTTAGAAAGTAAATTAGCAATTATTCATGATGTCAACAAATTTTCCTACTTATAAAATATTCATTTGTTTTTACGTTATGTTCACTGTATCGTATTATAATCAACATAATATAAAATTGACTTCAACCTTTTTGATCAATTATTATTGCCTTATTGATCAATTAATCAAGCCCACGAGACTTTCAATTCAATCTTTTAACATAGAATTTTTACACATATTCAATTCGTTAAATTGTAATATTATAAATTGATTTAATAAATATTGTAAAAAAGTATTGATGAATAATAGTCAATTGTAATGTAACGTTTAAAAAAATAAAAATAAAAAGATCTTTGTATTAATATTAATTAAATCACGTGAACCATCAGTTTAAATTTAATAATTTCGTACATGTTACATAAAATTCACACTATGATGATATTGAACTTGAAAAAAGCCCAAACAAGAAACGATAAAATGAAAATAATTTTGTGGGTGACGTTAATTAATAATAAATTAATTTGTATAAAGTTTGAATCATTTTATGATCTGGTCATTTTTTGTTTACTTTGTATTTTGTTACTTTTGTACATTGAATTATGACAACATCAAACAAAATTATGACAATAATGAAATTTTGATTGAATGTTTGTACAGGTATACTCTGTACATTTAAAGGTTAAATAAAACATTAAATTGTTCAGAATTTGAAATTTTAAACGAATGAAAAATATTTAGGAAAATATAATTAACTTTTTTTGGCACGTGTAAGTCTACAGATTTTCACTAAATTTTTATTATGTCCCCATATTACGTAAATTAAATTAGAGTTATAAATAAATGTTATCTAATTTGTAGAAACCTCAGGTTATGATCCATTTGGAATTTAAATAAAATGAAAAATGCCATCATAAAGATTATTTTTTATAGATAGTTTTTTTTTTTATGTAGCACAGTAGTTATAAATTTAATCACGTGAAAGCTATTATATGTAGTTATTAACAAATATTATCACATCATTAAAAATGTAATAAAGAAATCATAAAAATGTTTAAAAATCTTAAAAAATTTAAATTTCAACATTTTTAGACATCAGTTTAAGTCTTTTAAGATATTCTTAATTAAATTAATAAAAAAAAAAAAATATATATAAAAACAAAATTACTTACTATTATTGAATTATTATATGCTGGACACTCATCATCAAGATTTTCTACATGTCCTGCTTCCACAGCCGTATGATTTACCATTGCCACAATAGCAACAGACATATTTGTTCTCATCACATAAGCATTTGCCATGCCAAGAAATAGCATGAAGGTTACAAAATATCGTGTTTGCCAACATCCTACTGTGAAATAAAAGGAAAAAGACAAGAAAATGAATATAAGTAAATTATAAAATAAAATTTTATGTATCTACGTAATTTAAAAAAATAGATTAAACAATAAAAAAAAAAAAAAATAAAATAAAATATTTATGTCATAAATAATAAAAAAAAGAAAAAATTTCCACTAAGCCGAAACCCTAACGTTTTTTACGTAAGGCATAAAGTAGCTCATGCTTTTCACATACATATTTTGTATAATAATCATTGTACATGCATAACAATTATTTATAAAATTAGAATATAATCAGGTAAGTATAATGAATATAATCACAATATAATGAATAAATTTAAAAAAAAACAAAAACAATTGTTATGTACCTTGACTGATAAGTTAAATTTTATTCGTTATGAAAAAAATACAAATTACGAATAAAATGTCATGATGCCTTTATATCTATTTTCTTTTTTTATATAAATAACTGATTATATTTCTATATGTACACTTGTACATATGTACATCCTTTTACTTTGCATACCTTGTAAATATTTTTAACTTTTGTAAATATTTTTAATTTATATTTATACTTCAATTTACGTAGGCATTCAAATTTTATACAGAATATTTACAGCTTTATGAAAAAAAGAAAATTAATACTTTCTTCAAACTTTAAAATATTCGTACATTATTGTATGTGTAGTAAATATGTGCGTATGCATATTCGAGTGATGCAACTTTTAATTCTTATCATTTAAATTTTTTCTATGTAATTTGTTTTCCTCTGCATTATGATAAATTTCTAAAGAAACAAATATTAACAAAAATGAGTATCAGAGTATAGAAAATTTTCCATGGAAACAAACGAATAAAAGATATTCCCTGTACAATTTATTTTATTTTTGTTATTATTATGTATACATATTTTGATTTAATATAAAATCTAATCGGTTACTGTTTTTTCGTTTCTTCGTACTTTTTATTTTCCAAATAGAAACAAAAAATTAAATTTGTGTTGTTTCTTTTTTTCCTGAATTGAGTAATAACAATTGTTTATAGCTTTTTAAATATTTAATGTTTTTTTTTACTTATTTTATATGTGCACACAAAACTGGTAATTTAATATAAAATAATCTGTGTACCATATTTTAAACAGATACGCATTCATATTATAATCGTAATCAACATTACAATCATAAATAAAATTTTTTATTTCGTTGATTATCATAAAATTAAAAACTGATTTGTTTATTTTGTTTTATTTCGTTTCTTCTTATTAATTTTTATTATTTTTTAAATGCATTTAATATCTGTTTTGTATATCTGTTTGTTACTTACAATGTTGAATACATGCATATAAGTTTGTTTACATTATTATGTCATACATATAAGTGTAGATGTATGTACGAATATCAATGACACAATGATCTTGAAGGATTGTAAATTAGAATTTTTGGTTTTTTGTAGATTAGAAGGGAAAAAATAAAACTTTTAAAATTTCACAACATCTTAGATACACACACATGCTTAGATGTATAAGAAAAATAATGAAAAATACTGTATACTACAATGATTAATACAGATTGAATTTATAAACAACAATTTATATTCAATTCTATTTCAAATGAAATTAGATGAGAATTATTTTTAATTAATTTTATAATTTTTTGATAATTTTTAAATTAAAAAAATTGAGTTCGTTTTTTTTCTATTACTCATAAATGAAATTTAAATGTTCTATGAGCAACAATTTCAAAGGTTTAAAAGCTTAGGAAAATCTATAATATTTGTCTAGCATATATTTTTCCTTATTTATCAATTAAATAAAATTTAAAAACAAAGGAAAGTGAGTTTTATTCTTATTTAAACAAAATGTAGATTTTCAAATAAAATGTGGAAATTATAAAATAATTTTTTGGGTGGATACTAAAAGCAACATTTCTAACCGTTTTTCACATGTATGGATAACATACGTATGTATGTGAAAAAAGTAATTAAATTATTTTAATCAAAATTAAATGTACACAATCATAATTCAAAATTAAATGTAAAATCATAAATTAAATACATATAAACATATGTATGTACATAAATATTACATTTATTTTTGTATATACAATAGCACACAATTATTTGTATGATATATTTTGTGGTATATGCATTGAATAAAAATCATATCAGTGCTATAATTATCGTCAATTATATTATCATTATCGCCATAGTAATGTCAGTAGCATGTATGTATCTAACAATATTGCAAAAATTAAATGTTTAAAGCACGTGAACGAAATGTAAAATTTTGTGTAATTTTTTTAAACATTAGATACGTTCATATACATACATATGTATGTATACGTACATATTAAATTTTCATTTTACTGTGTATGTTTATTTTAAAAACAGAAATGAAAGTTTAATAACCTTCTAAAAATATCGATAAGAAAAAGAAATTATGTATTATTTGATATTATTTAGCATAACGTTGTAAAATTAATTTGTTCAAATTTTTGTGTACGTACGTATTTATGTATGTATGTATAAGCTCGACTTTTGTGGAAAATCTTAAATTTTTGTATGTGAAATTTTGGACAGTCACTATAATCATAATCCGGAATTATTATAACAATTGACTTTTTGAAAACACATGAAAATCTTATCATATTCTTGACGAGTTTGTCTGAGTTTATATTTTGTTATCTGTAAACCTTAGTCATATGAAATTAACACAATAAAATTATCAAATTGCCATGAAATCACATATGTATGTATGTATAAATTGGCCTTTAAAATTTTGATTCAAATTTTTCAAATGAAAATCAATTCTAGCATATTAAATTCATTCAAGATTTTTTTTCGTCAAAAAAGGTGTTAAATTTTGTCATTTAATTCGTCTGCTATAATTTACATTTGGACAAAAATAAAACACATTTTCGCTAATATGTACATATACTTACATACTTACGTATATATGTATGTTATGCGATAATAAGTTATTAAATAAAAATTTATTCATTCGCATATCACATTAACAATAAAGTGATAACCAAGACGTGTCATATTTTGTTGGATAAAAAAATGAATGAGATTATTTTGATTGTAAAGTACATAAGTATGTGCAAATTGAAAAAAAAATCATTTTTGCATTTTTGAAATTAATTGTCTTGACATGTGAAAACGTGATAGAATGATACGTGAATAGAATAAAAATGAAAAACAAAAAAGAAATTAAAAGCGTCTTAAGTACGTATGTATGTGTGTACTATCAAATGCATTTTTTAAAATTCTTTTTTAATATCTTTTTTTTATTCTTTTTTCCCTTTCTTTTTAAAAATAAAAGAGTATGAACTTGAAAATGTTCAAGAACAACCCTATTGAAATATTGATTTTATATCTAAGAGAATTAGATTTTT